>CP125979.1:206405972-211733472 GCA_030063025.1 Avena longiglumis | reverse complement strand
CTACACTTGAGTCTTTCTCCAAGCTCTTTGATAGCATTCTAAGCTGCATTCCTTGCGGAGTCAAAGAATGACATGTGCATTTCAAAGTTGGTGACCATGCAGAATCCCGACTCTTTGTGGTTGTCCTCCTTGTTTTTATACAATTGGAGTTGTACCCACCAATATTCTTATCCTTCATCCATCATTGGAAATCCTTTGTACACGGCTTCACCATGTATCCCCAAGCTAACCATGAGGTTTTTGAGTGCCTTGGGAAACTCTGTCTCACATTCTAAGGTCATGGTCATGAGTGGTCCTTTCCTGACGGCTTCGTTGATGGCGGCCATCTACAAATAGAGATTAGAAAGAAGATTAGGAGAGGTTTACGAGATGAAAAGAGACAAGTGTGGAATTTTGCAACGGGTTGCATTTTTTCCTAGTGGTTTCCTTAGTCTAATCCATCTTAGGGTCATAATCCTACAGGCAACACAGTGCTCTGATACCATCTGTAAGACCTCACCCTTTTAAGGTAAAGGCCCCAGTGATTGCAATGCTAGTCCCTAGATCGAATTGCTAGCATCCATAGTTTAAGATGAAGTACACAGATACAAAGGTCATTATTACATCATAATATCCAGAGATACATAGTTATTACAACTCATTTTCCCAAGGCTAATACATAGAGTTAACAATACTTAACAAAATAAATAAAGTCTTCATCTTCATGTGCCATAGGCAAACATGTTGAGTGTAGACTCATAACCCTAATCACCATCAGAGTAACCTACAACATAATAAGTTACAGCCACAGAGGGTCAATACATTTGGAATTGTATTGGAAAGTGATACCATAGTAGTATAGTAACATCTAATAACTATATGAATTTGGCTAAGTGTAGCTCAGGCTGGCTTTGCTCAAAATAAGGTTTTTCTTATTAGTTGGAAACACTAAGTTTTGTTTGAAAAAACACCCAAGGAACCACCAATAGACATTGGTGAAACTTTACCCTTGTTCAACCACGAGTTTTAATTTAGAGAAATTGGGATGCGGAGATCCTTGATCATTTCAATGTCTTTGATGCTCAAAATGTCCGTTACCGGGGACACAGCTAAGTACTTAGGTTTTACCCTCTCGAGAGGTGGTGAACTTTCCCCACAAGACTCGACATGCATCAAGACGAGACTTTTCAGAAGCATTCCTTCAGACCACCATGGACGCATTCCATCCTATTAACCCTACCACCAACTGTCCATCTGGCTGAGTTCTTGCAACCTAGTTGGTCAAGGCAGAGCCCATATGCCATGTGGTTGCACTAGAAGCTTCTGAACACTAAACATCTCAAATCTCTTTGTTCCTGGGTGGCTATCCACAAGTGTGATACACAAGGTAAACCATATAAATGGGCCTTGTGTAACCACTCAACACAAACCAATCTTTCCATTCCACCCAGGTGATTCATTAACATGTTGTTTTATTAATCAAAAACTTAGTCATAGACTTTGCATAATATCATAACATGAATATTCCACCCTTTCATTATACTAGCTAGGTTAAGCATACTAGCTTAACAAGTCTCTTAACTAGGGGAAAAACTACTAAGACAATATCTATAGGATTTACCATAGCATAGCATATACTTAGAAAATAACCATGCAAATCCTACTCAAAATATCACTAGTGCATAGATAAAATAATTGGACAAAAAGTTGAAGCATCACTTGCCTTGGTAGTTAGGCGAATAGGCACAATCCTCACAATCACACTCTTCACAATCCACAAAATCTACACATAAATTCATACAACAATATTCATAATCATTATACAAACAAAATATATATGAATGCATGCAAAATGCAAATGAATGATTTGTAACACTTTTCAAATCAAACTATATATTAATGATCACAAAGAATACTTTCTAAAGTCTAAATAAACCAAAATTTACTTTAAAACAAATTTCTAAATAATTTTTATACCCAAAATAGGCCTACAAATGCTTCTGCATAAAATCCTAATATTTTAGAAGCAAATGGCCAAACCAAGGCTATATATGCAAAGAGTTTATTTTTCTGAATCCATTGATAAAATTTGTAATTTTTGGATAAACATAACAAAAGTTATTGAATTTCCAAGTTTGTATAACTAATAGATCAAAACTCAGATTTTAAATCAAAACCAGGGACACGCGACAATGTCTGATTGGCGCGTACCGCTTCGCGCTGGATCACGCTTCTGCACCATCAAATCTAAGTGACGATGCACGGCTTAGATCAAAACGTACGGTTTCGTTAAGTGATCTAATCCCAACCACCAGATGTAGATCTAATAGATCAAACTATTCTGACCAAAACCTAGCGGCAGAAATGGCTCTGGCGGCGGAGACGCTGCTGACGGCAACGTGCCGGTGAGGCTAGGGTGTGAGGCTAGGGGGTTAGGAGGGATGTGCTGGTGCTTACCACGATCGCAAGGAGACAGAGAAGGTCAAGGTAGATGCGGCTTGGACATAGGCGCACGGACACGGCAGAAATTCCTCGCTGGAGCTCGTCCTAGCGTCGGGTGCTCATTGGCGCAGACGAATGCGGCGACCTAAGGCGCAATAAGGCAAGTGGATGGCATTAGAAGGTGCACAAGGTCACGGCGAACACATTCGTGTGAAGCAGAGGTCAAGGGGTGAGCGAATTTTACCGTGGTTGCTCGCCGGAGTGGAACGACGCCTCAGTTGCTTGCAGGCGTTGACGGGGACGGCGACCTGGGGCATGATTGGACAAACAGAAGGCATGAGTAGGTGCACAAGAGAAAGGGGAACACACTCGCGTGAACGAGAGGCAGAGGGGCGCTCTGTTCTTACCGGAATAGCTCGCCGGAGCAGTTCTGTACTACGGCGGTGCAAGCGAAAATTGAGAGAGCCTGGCAACGCTTGGGGCTTGCAGTGTTGGGGGAAATGGTCGCGAGGAGGTGGGGGCTAATTAGCCAGTGCGGGAGCGAGAATCACGCATGCATTCATTGGTAATTAAGCGAAATCAAACGCCACAAAGGATCATGGGAAACGGCATGAGCTGGTCAGGCAGGATTTTGGGAAGACGATGTTGACGTGGCAACGGGGCTACTGGTCAGTGAGAGGGAGGGTGTGCGCACGGGTGAGAATCAGATAGGAGAGGGGGTGTTTGATACATCCAAAACGTATCTACTTTCTCGAACACTTTGCTATTGTTTTTCCTCTATACTTGTGTGATTTGGATACAACTAACACGGACTGACGCTGTTTTCAGCAGAATTACCTTGGTGTCTTGTTTTTGTGCAGAAAATGAACTATCAGGGAAAATCCCGGAAAATATGCCAAAAATTATATTTCACCAGAAGATCCATGGAGCCAGAAGGGGAGCCAGAGGGGAGGCCTGGAGGGCCCAGACCCACCCCAGGCGCGGGCCCACTGACCGCGCGCCTAGGGGAGGTTTGGCCACCCCAGGCAGCTTCTTGGCCTCCCTCCGCGTCTATAAGTTGGCTTCTGACCTAAAAACAGAGGGGGGTTCGATAGCTTTCCAGAAAGAGTTCCGCTCCGCCGCTGCCACGAGAAACCAAGATTCGGATCCAGAAACTCCATTCTGGCACCCTGCCGGGACGGGAAATTTGGAGAGGATCATCGCTATCGTCATCACCAACGCATCTCCATCAACCACCGATGTTTCCCTCATCCATGAGTGAGTAATCCTCCGCTGTAGGCTTGGGGATGGTAGGGATTATAAGATCTGTTAGGGGCATAGTGCCTAGTATCTCTATTAGTGCTATTTGACTTTGTTGCAACTTGTTGTGCTCAATGCTTGTCACTAGGGCCCGAGTGCCATGATCTCAGATCTGAACTTATTATTGAATCATTATGATAGTGTTGTTTGTGATCTTATCTGCAAGTTGTGTACACATATCATTGTCCGGATCCAAAGGCCCCAAAGTGACAATAATTGGGACAACCAGAGGGGATGGCTATGGTGTGAGGATCACATGTGTCCATGGAGTTTTAATGCTTTGCTCCGGTGCTCTATTAAAAGGAGCACCTTAATTGCCAGTAGTTCCCTAGAGGCCCCGCTGCCACGAGCTGGCTGGATAGAAGACTATATATGGAGCATATGCCTAGGATTGTTTAGTACTTGGATGCCTGTTATTATTTATCTGCAATGCCCTAGTTCTTGAAGTTACATGTTTAGACTCGTCCATGCAACGCCCGTCCATCCATCCCTATGCCTACCGCACTCGAATCCTACTGTTACCGTTACTGTTACTATTGCTACTATTTCACTGTTGTTGTTACTGCTGTTGTTGCTTTGCTGTTGCTACTACAAACTGTTGCTACTGATAAACTTCTGTAAGAAAGAACTATTTCCAGGTGCAGCTGAACTGACAACTCAGTTGTTAAGGCTTGCAAGTATTCTTTGGCTCCCCTTGTGTCGAATCAATAAATTGGGTTATACTACCCGCAAAGACTGTTTCGATCCCCTATACTTGTGGGTCTTCAAGACTATTTTCTGGCGCCGTTGCCGGGGAGCATAGCTTTATTTGTAAGTTCACTTGGATCTATTATTGTTCGCTGCTACTCCTTTCATCATGGGGAAGTCTCGCGATGGAAAGTTACCTATTTTACCATCCACTACAAGAAGCGGTATAGCCCTAAACACCTCTGTTTCTCTTGATTCGCCGTCTGTTATAAGTAAGCTTGTCACACCACCACCACATACTCATTCTACACACAGTGCTACTACTGCTGAATCTGAAACTGCTTTTTATACTCATGATGTTACTTCTGTTGTGCTTGATGCGAGTGGTTCATTAGGTCCTTTTCTAGATGCTACTATGGCTAGTCTAGGAAATACCAAAACTCCTAGTGAATACACTGGTACACCTGTTAGCTCACCTAAGTCTAGTGAGAGTTTTGATATTAATGATGGTTACATTGAGCTCACTGATGAATTTGTTGAAGAGTGCCGAAATACACATGGTGCTAGTGCTATTAAGAGTCTCCTTGCTAGACATACTATTATACCTAAGAATTCCTATGATCCTAAGTTTGCCACCTCTCCCATAGATATTAAAGATAAAGATTATGATTTCTCTCTTGATTTCTCTTATTTAGATATTGTTGAGAAAGAACCTTTTGTGGTATTGAAAATGAGAGTGCTGTGGCTCATATGAATGAGCTTTCTACTATGAGTGCTTTGTTCTCTGATTATTTTAAGATGCGCAAGTACTTTGTTGCTAAGATCTTCCCTTTTTCACTAAAAGGAGAAGCTTGGGCTTGGTTTAATAGATTACCTCCTAGTTCCATTGATAGCCCTGATTGCTTGATTGCTTCTTTCTTCCATAAATATTTTCCTCCCAGTGCTAGACATGCTGCTTTGTAGAGACTTTTTGATTTTAGAAGGAAGAAGAACAGAAATTGCCAGAGTCATGGAAAAGATTCTGTTCCTTGATTCATGCATATCCTGTATGTCCATTACCTAAGAATGAGTTGCTTGATATTTATTATAATGGACTAATTGATTATTCTAGGACCTACCTAGATAGCTTTGCTGATTGTGTTTTCAGGAAAAGGACTCCTACAGATGCTAAAGAATTAATGAACAAGATAAGCAAGAATTATAATGATTGGACTTCAACTGAGCTGAATACACCTGAGCCTATTACTCCTGAACCAGTTGTTCCTGAACCAATTCCAACACCAACAACAAAGAAGAGGGGAGTTATTTCATTAAACGATGAAGTGATGAAGGAAGCTAAGAAGTGTCTAAAGGAGATAGGTATTAGAGCTGAAGATGTGAAGAATCTACCTCCTATAGAAGAATTATGTAAGCCAATTCCCCACTCATCTACTATTGAGGTACACTCTCTCCAACACTTTGATGAAGGTGACATTCCTTATGGTAAGCCTCCTGATCAATGCTTAGAGGAACTTGACATTTTTATTGTTAAACAAGGTCACTTTAATAAACAAGCTCAGAATCATTTATTGGAAAACTCTAGAGCTATCCATGAGTTGAAAGATATTGTGGAAAGAACTTCTAATGATATTAAAATGCTTTGTAAACACTTTCAAATGGTTCAAACCCAACTTGATCAACTTGCTAAGGTGCAAAAAGATATGCTAGTTAATGCTTCATGAAATAAACATGCTTACAGAATTAGGACTAGGAGTGGTGCAGCTACTCAAGATCCTTTATATCCTTATGGACACCCTAAAAAAAATAGAGCAGGATTCCCAACAAGGTGAGGATAGTGGTAGTCCTCGTAAGAGGAAGCACAAGAAACATAAGAAAGTTGAGGAACCACTTGAACCTGCTGTAGATCCTAATAGTATATCTGTCTCTAATGCTGAAACTGAGAGTGGTAATATTGATGAGTCTCCTGATAAGGAGGAAGTTGAGGAAGAACCTGAGAAGCACACTAAGAACACTAAGTACACAAAGGAAGATTTTATTTCTAATAAACATGGTAAAGAGAGAACCTTGGGTGCAAAAACCTATGCCTTTTCCAGGTAAGAAACACAAGTCAAAGGAGGAAGAACAGTACAACAAGTTTTGTGAGTGGATGAAACCTTTATTCTTGCAAATTCCTTTGACTGATGCTATTAAATTTCCTCCTTATTCAAAGTATATGAAGGATATTGTCTCTAATAAAAGGAAGATTCCTAATGAGGAGATTTCTACTTTTCTTGCTAATTACTCCTTCAATGGTAAGGTTCCAAAGAAACTTGGTGATCCAGGTATACCAACTATTCCTTGCTCCATTAAGAATAATTATGTTAGAACTGCTTTATGTGATTTGGGAGATGGAGTTAGTGTTATGCCTTTTTCTCTCTATAAGAGACTCCAGCTAGAAAAGTTGATAGCAACTGATATATCTTTGAAAATGGCTGATAAGTTAACTACTGTCCCTGTTGTTATATGTGAGGATGTTCCTGTTCAAGTAGCTCATAATTGCATTGTTTTAACTAATTTTGTTGTGCTTGAAATGCCTGAAGATGATAATATGTCTATTATTCTTGGGAGACCTTTTCTTAATACTGCAGGTGCTGTCATCAATTGTAATCAAGTAAAAGTAACATTCAGTATTAATGACAAAGAGCACACTGTCTATTTCCCCAAGAAGGTTGTTAGGAGCTATTGCCTGAATTCTATTGAAAATATTGAAGGCATCAAGGTTGGAGAAATATATTGTCCCATTCCACAAGAAATTTTTGAAACTATTATGATTGGGACCATTGCTATCAAGTATGAGGTAACATAATCACCTTGTGGAATGCAAAGTTTTGTTTCATATAATATTGTTTTGGTAACAAGACTTGATCAACCTTGTTAACAAAAGGATTTTAATGAACAAAATAATGTTTCCACTGTGGTTATACTTGCTTTCTTTTTCCTTTCTCCCTCCTAGTCTTTGCTTTAGCTTTAGTTTTGCTAGTTGTTTGATTGTTTGAGTTTCTTAGAGCTCCTGTAGTTTGGCTTTTGGTTTGCGTTTGCTTCTTCTGAAAAAACTGTTTCTGCGAGAAAATCAATTTTCATACCATGAAAATTGGCCAAAAGTAAAGTTTCCCGAAAAATCCCAGAAAATTCAAAATAAATTTTTCCTCGAAGAAAGGGGCAGAGAGGCACCAGAGGTGACCCAGGGGGCCACCCCAGGCCACCACACCTGTGGTAGGCGCGGGCCCACCACTGGTGGATCCTAGGGGGGGTCTGGCCCACCTGGGGCCCTCAAGGCTGCCTCCTCAAAGCCACCTTCTTTCTCTCTCCCGAAAAACACCGAAAAACTTGCTCAAGCTCGATTTCTTGCTGTTCTTGCTCACGATTTTCGATCTCCTTGTTCAGCCCATCTCAAGTGCTGATTTTTGGAGGGATTGTTCCTTGGTATGTGCCTCCTCCACTTGTCCAATTAGATTTGTGATTGGTAGATTGTATCTTGAGTATTTTGCTACAGTATGTGAAAGGTTGTTTGAGCTTGCATGCTTGTTATATTCTTAGAAACTTTGTTTTGATGCATGTGTAGTCCTCTAGCAAGTTCCTATAGTAGTTGCTCATCATTTATCAACTTAGAAATCACTTGGTTTGATGGTTGTTTAAAAATTTCAGCAAGGAAGATGAGTGCTTATTCACTGAATCAATATGACTTGATGGTGCATGAGCCAATGAAGGTTCATCGTGAGGAGGCAGTTTTTCCTTCCATATCCATGCTATGAATTTAT
This sequence comes from Avena longiglumis, assembly GCA_030063025.1. Lineage (NCBI taxonomy): Eukaryota > Viridiplantae > Streptophyta > Magnoliopsida > Poales > Poaceae > Avena > Avena longiglumis. The sequence continues at coordinate 211,725,268 of CP125979.1, read as the reverse complement.
GAGAGCTGCGGGGATTCTCTAAGATTTTCGAACTTTGGTTACAAATGCAGGGCTGGAGCACTTTGTTGAAGGTGAACCAATCCAATATGTGAAGATAACCATGGCTTTTGTGCAGGACTTCCGGTTCACTTGGTCTACTTCTAATCCCATGGTCCATTACAAAATATATAATATGCCTGTCAACCTGCCTTTTGCTGATTTCTGTGCAGCAAATAGAGTACCTAAGTGGGGATCTTGTGAGAAGATAAAGGAGAGGCCCAAGTCACTTGTTGATTTGTATGCTGAGATTTGCCAAGGTTTCGACTTCTCAAAGGAAAGTGGTAAAATTCGGAACATCCAGCTCCCAGCTATTAGATACTTTGCCTATTTCATTACCAAGTGTGTTCTTGCTAGAAAGACTGCTAGAAAGTTGTCTTCTTTTGATCTAGCCTTTATTGCAGCCGCTCTGGGTAGGAATAGTTCTTATAGTTTGGGTGCTTTGATAGCTCACCGTCTCACCACGAACCGTGAGAAGGGTGGAATTTGTGGAGGCCTCATTGCGTCTAGGTTGCTAGCTTTCCATGGTTTAGAGCCTCATTATTCTGATTTTCAGTTTTCCATAGAGAGGCTTGATATTGAATCCATGATTCAGCATGGTTTTGTTTCTTTGGGGGCTAATGTGAGAAGTTTTCCAGATGAACTATCTTTTGTCCAGCAAGGTCGGAGAAAAGGTAGGAGTGAGAAAATAGTTTATTTGCCTGCACCTGCTTTGTTCAACTTTGATAACAGGCAAGGATGGTCACTTATGGAGGAGGTTGATACATATGTTGGGGAACTCTCCCAGCAAGAAGAGAATGTTTAAGAGGATGCCGAAGACAATTCGGTTCAGCCCTCCAACTTGGGAGAGTCTTCATACCAGCAGACCTCATTTGATTGGGGCGCGTCTTCTTCTTCATCACAGGTGCCTGACTATGATCATTCCTATGATGGCCGACCAGCATGGGGTTACTATCTGCGTTATTGAGCCCCACTTAGGCCAAAAGCCTAAGCTTGGGGGAGGTACACCGACGTCACACTCATCTATATATCATGTTCGGTCGGTTCTTTGTATATCAATTGTTTCGCTTTCTTTTTGGTTTTTGTTGCTTCTTTCTCAAAAACACGAAAATACCAAAAATATTTTCGTTGTTTCTCTTGGTTTGTTTCTTTGTTTCTTTGCTTTGGTTTGCCTTAAAAGAAAAATCCAAAAAGATTTTTCTTTGTTTTTGTTTTGCTTTTTCTTTGTTTGCTTGTTTCTAAAAATCGAAAACACCGAAAATATTTGTTGTTCTTCTTTGGTTTTGTGAGTTCTTTGCAGGGTTCGGCCGTTCTCAGTGGATATTGGTTTTCATGTTAATTATTCAAGTCACACAAGTAAAGGGCAATAATGAAGATTAAGAAAACTCGAGGTGTGGTAAGAGGCTGGTAACGAACACTATTTGTTTCATTTTTGTACATATACTCATCATTGTGAACATGCTTAGCCTGTTTGTGTTAGGTATATGTCATTATGGATGATTAGTAGTTCTTGATTGTCTATGATTATCTCCAGCTTGCTAATAGTTTGTAGCATGTCATATGAATGTTTGCTTGCATTGTTTTATTCATATTTTGGTATGACATTGTGGTATCCTCCTCTGACTGTTCATGTGAATCGACTTGGCACATGCTCACGCATGCATATGACTAATCAATAGTCAGGAAGCCTCGAGATTTATTTTGCCTCAGAGTTCTTGTATCACTTTCATGCCATAATTAGTCCTGTTTTGTTGCAAGCATGATTATGACAGTTATTGCTCTCTCGTTTGTCGCTCCCTCTCTTTTGCTAGCCTTCACTTGCACTGAGTATGTGCTCTACCTATGCTTCCAACTCCCCAAAACCAATATTGCTGGCTGTGTCCACCATACCTACCTATTAGCATCATTTGCTATTTCAGTGCATATTCCATATGCCGTGTTTTCTTCCAAAATAAAATGTTTGTCTGTTTTGAGAAAGTTAGTTAGTAAAGCTCTCACGAACTTGATGGCACACTTTATTCCTTGTGCTTAATAATCCTGAACCATTATGACTAGTCCATGAAAGTTATATGCTTGCTTATTATATACTGGGAGTCAGCAGAACCGTGCTGTCACGGGGAACATTTTCAACACCTGTTGGATATCTTATCCAGTTGGTACTTTGCTCTTTTGTTTACGGATGTCGAGGATGTGAAATAAAAGGGAAAGTTGTTAGTTCATGGAGTTTATACATTGTGTTAGAGAAACGCCTGGGCCGATAGCCCAAGCCATGCCTAATCATGGTGGAAACTTGCAGCATCACTATAATGAGAATCTATGAAGATTCCTCAATAAAAAGCTATGCATATGGTAAATAAAAAGATTGCTGAGATGCTCATTTTCTGCTTTCCTTGTCATTTAGGTTATGGGAAAGCTCCTGTACCATGTGCAAGGGGTACCCCGTTGGCGGTTCTCGATGATATGCATGTATTTACAAGGACAAGAACTTTCAGGTGACCAAAGTTGAGTAGCATGAGGAGTGGCCCTCGTACTCAAGGGACTTGGGATTTCTAGTCTATGGTCTGTCAAGCATATGATTCAGATTGGACCTCACTTTCACCTTAACCACATGAAGATTCCTATGATAGGGGCAATGAGAGCTCAAAGCTAATGAGTACCTTCCTTTCAGCATTGGGAAGCCTTTCAAACCTTCACAAAACCGTTTTCACAACCTTGTTGAGTCACCACTTATTCTATGAGCACTTTCTTGAGAGCATAGTTGTCATTCTTGTGTTTGTTCCAAAACTTGGTTAATTATGTCATGACTTTGATGCTTGTATCTCTGATATCTTTATCTCTAGTATTCACTTGAACTTCAGAGGTGTCTCAGCATTTATATTGTGCTCTTCAAACAAAGGCAAGCGAGATACCACTCTATCATACCTTATTATGAGCATTGCAATGTTGCTTGTGTTTATGTTTCATGCTACTTATTATTATTGAGTTGGTTTCTCTTCATAGCTTGCAATGACTATTGAGTAGACTTAGTTGCATACTCCTTATTATGAATTGTCTAAGCATCTACTCCTGTGCTAAGAATATTTACATCATATGAAGCAAAGTGTTCATGAAAGTTCTTTTATCGCACTCAGTTTTCAACTGAATTGCTTGAGGACAAGCAACAAGCTAAGCTTGGGGGAGTTGATACGTCCAAAACATATGTATTTTCTAGAACACTTTGCTATTGTTTTTCCTCTATACTTGTGTGAATTGGTTACAACTAACACGGACTGACGCTGTTTTCAGCAGAATTACCTTGGTGTCTTGTTTTTGTGCAGAAAATGAACTATCAGGGAAAATCCCGGAAAATATGCCAAAAATTATATTTCACCAGAAGATCCATGGAGCCAGAAGGGGAGCCAGAGGGGAGGCCTGGAGGGCCCAGACCCACCCTAGGCGCGGGCCCACTGACCGCGCGCCTAGGGGAGGTTTGGCCACCACAGGCAGCTTCTCGGCCTTCTGACCTAAAAACAGAGGGGGGTTCGATAGTTTTCCAAAAAGAGTTCCGCTCCGCTGTCCCCATGAGAAACCAAGATTTGGATCCAGAAACTCCGTTCTGGCACCCTGCCGGGACAGGGAATTTGGAGAGGATCATCGCCATCGTCATCACCAACGCATCTCCATCAACCACCGATGTTTCCCTCATCCATGAGTGAGTAATCCCCCACTATAGGCTTGGGGATGGTAGGGATTGGATGAGTTCTATCATGTAATCGAATAAGATCTGTTAGGGGCATAGTGCCTAGTATCTCTATTAGTGCTATTTGACTTTGTTGCAACTTGTTGTTCTTAATGCTTGTCACTGGGGCCCGAGTGCCATGATCTCAGATCTGAACTTATTATTGAATCATTATGATAGTATTGTTTGTAATCTTATCTGCAAGTTGTGTACACATATCATTGTCCGGATCCAAAGGCCCCAAAGTGACAATAATTGGGACAACCAGAGGGGATGGCTATGGTGTGAGGATCACATGTGTTCACGGAGTGTTAATGCTTTGCTCCGGTGCTCTATTAAAAGGAGAACCTTAATTTCCAGTAGTTCCCTAGAGGCCCACGCCATGGGCTGGTAGACGAGTAAGATGTTGTGCAAGTTCTCTTTGCGAGCACGTATGACTATATATGGAGCACATGCCTAGGATTGTTTAGTACTTGGATGCTTGTTATTATTTATCTGCAATGCCCTAGTTCTTGAAGTTACATGTTTAGACTCGTCCATGCAACGCCCGTCCATCCATCCCTATGCCTACCACACTCGAATCCTACTATTACCGTTACTGTTACTATTGCTACTGTTTCACTGTTGCTTTTACTGCTGCTGTTGCTTTGTTGTTGCTACTACAAACTGTTGCTACTGATAAACTTCTGTGAGCAAGAACTATTTCCAGCTGCAGCTGAATTGACAACTCAGTTGTTAAGGCTTGCAAGTATTCTTTGGCTCCCCTTGTGTCGAATCAATAAATTGCGTAATACTACCCGCGAATACTATTGCGATCCCCTATACTTGTGGGTCATCAGTGTTCCCGGGTGGGCTTGATTGGCCGCTGTGGGTTGTTGGGCCAAAATAGCGGGTTTTGTCTCTTTCTCTTTTCCTTTTCTGTTTTGATTTTCTGAATTAGATTTGAATGGTCATTTCAAATCCAAATGAAATCAAATCTTCACCAAACTTTTGTACTATCCAAAAGTGTGTAAAACACATAAAATCACTCAAAAACATTTTTGGGTTAAAATAAAACCTTGCCCCATATATAATATAAGGAGGGGTTTAAATATGGTTTTATTTAGGGTTTAGCTTTGAAACTTTTTATGCAAGGTAATAATGCCATGATGATATGAATGCAACAACATGATTTTGCATTTGATGAAATTTGGGATGTTACAATGCATCTCCTAATGCCCACTACTGGAAGGAAGCCGTCAATAGTGAGATGGATTCCATCTTATCTAATGGAACATGGGAGATCACTGATCGCCCTTACGGGTGCAAACCTGTAGGATGCAAGTGGGTGTTTAATAAAAAGCTTAGACCTGATGGCACTATGGAAAAGTACAAGGCATGGCTTGTGGCCAAGGGATATACTCAAAAAGAAGGTGAAGACTTCTTTGACACTTACTAACATGTTTCCAGATTGACCACCATTTGAGTACTACTCTCATTGGCTGCCTCTCATGGTCTTCTCGTTCATAAAATGGACGTTAAGACAACTTTCCTTAATGGAGAGTTGGATGAGGAAATTTACATGGATCATCTAGATGGATTTGTGGTAAATGGTCAACAGGAAAGGTGTGCAAGTTGTTGATGTCTTTATATGGCCTAAAACAAGCCCCTAAGAAGTGGCATGAGAAGTTTGAAAGAACTTTAACTGCTGCAGGCTTTGTTGTAAATGAAGACGATAAATGTGTGTACCATCGCCGTGGTGGGGGTGAGGGAGTCATGCTTTATTTGTATGTTGATGACATACTGATTTTCGGAACCAACCTTAATGCAATTAAGGAGGTCAAGGATTTCTTATCTCGTTCCTTTGAGATGAAGGATCTGGGAGTAGCTGATGTTATCTTGAACATCAAGCTATTGAGAGATGATGACGGTGGGATTACATTGCTTCAGTCTCACTATGTGGAAAAGGTCTTGAGTCATTTCGGGTATAGCGACTGCAAGTCTTCTCCTACACCGTATGATCCTAGTGTGTTGATTCGAAAAAATTGAGGAAATACTAGAGACCAACTGAGATACTCTCAAATTATTGGCTCGCTTATGTATTTAGCTAGTTCCACGAGGCCTGACATCGCCTTTGCTATAAGAAAACTCAGTCGATTTGTTTCAAATCCAGGAGATGATCACTGGCATGCTCTTGAGAGAGTTATGTGTTGGGGATATGCTATATGGGTATCCTCATAGCATGTCCTCTATCCGGATAACCCGGGTGGCCCATAGTTGGTAGCATGGCCCATGGCCTGCTGGGTGGCCCAGTTAGATGGATCTAGAAGGGAGGCCCATGCCGGATAAAGGAAGGCTACGGAGGAGTCACCGACGTACCCGGAGCCTTGGAGTGCAAGACACGCTAGACTAATTGTAGGCTGTGTAAAACTCTGTAACCTATCCGGCTAGGACTTTTTCCTGTAACCCTAGGACCTGGCGACTATATAAGTCGGGCCTATGGGAGCCTTTAGGGAAGACAATCTCAGACAACCTAGTGTCGACTACGACGCACCTCGCACAGCGAACCAATCCCTGTAACTCGGCGTATTGCCATTATAGTGATTTATAACAGGAGTAGGATTCCGCCACCGTCGTGGGATCAGAACCTGGGTAAGCTGTGTTATCTCATACCCGTCAACCGTCCGCCTTCCCCCACGTCTCTAAACACGCACTGTGAGGACCCCTCCATGGCGTACTCGTCGGCAATACCATGATAGTTGGCGCCCACCGTGGGGCAAGAGGCGCTTCAGGCTCTTCAGCGGGCGAGGACCAAAATCTTCGCGGGAATCGGTGAAAACGTAGGCATCGGTCGTGTTCTCTTCTCCGGCAACATTCCAATCATCCCTCCCGACGAGTTCTGGATCCCGGCGAAGAGGAACCCTACGCAATGCTCGATCGTACCCATTGGAGACATCCACCTCTTCATCAGCGAAACCGACTCGGGCACTAGTTCCTTGGGAGTCGGAGGAGCATCAAGACCCGCACGGACCGCCTACGGGCAGGATACGTTCGCGGAATGATCGATTTCGGATCTCTCTTCGGAGTTTGCCGGCAAAGATCGGAAAAATTCAAGACCCACCCAAACCGCCCCTCTGCAGGATATAACGGTGGAAGTTCACTGCAAGTCCGCCGGCTTCGTCAGTGCGTCTAGACAACAGAGATCCAAGTTCGTCGGCGTGGTTACCATCTTTGATCTAGCGCGTTGCGTTCAGAGAGAGGGCAAAAACCCCCGCGATTACCTAGCCAGGTGGCTCCGTATACGGGCCGATCTGGCGCATTACCCCAATGATGATGCCATGTATCACTTTGTGGAAGGACTGGACCAAGGTACGCTTCTCCGGCATTCTCTAAGGCGGCATCAGGCTTCAGGACACCTCACGTTCGAAAGCATGGTGAACACCGTCAACAACTACGCGGAGGCCGAGGAGACAGCTCAGACATCCCCTCCGGTTCAGCCACGGCCTAAACCGCCTCTGGCCGCCATCGCCGCAATTGCGCCACCATCTCCAGTCATTGTCGTGCCTGTTGCACCTCCACCCCTCGTCATCGAGGAATCCCCAGCACCCTACGACTCAGTGATTGACGCACTTTACGCTGACTTCAGTGCAGATTCAGAGGAGATAGATTTCAACCCGGAGGAGCTAGACTCTGCCATGTAGGAGATGGAGGAGGAGTACACGCGCGACGAGCAGGCCAACAATGCAGTCACGTCCCGAGGGGTGTTCGTCGCTATTGTGACGGTGATGGATGAAGATCAACCCGGACGAGCTCCGCCTACAACTCTGGATAAGGGGAAGGGACCACCTATTGCTGCCGACAATGATCGCGCAAAGGATATGCCCCCTCCGCCTAACCCAGTTCAACAGCCACAGGAACTCGGCACCGGACCGAGCAACAACAATACCGCAAACCCGCCGCCTCCGGCATCTACGTCTGCTGCTGCCCAAGTTACTCCAGCTGATAGAGTGATGTACGACAATCTCCTCGTCGAGCCCTTAACCATAGCTCATATCCGGAACGTGACCCAGCTTGACGAGAAGCGCTAGCAGCTGCTGGAGGAAGCGCAGGCCATCCCAGAGCAAGGCGCAAAGCTAGATCGAGATCTGGCCAACGCGCAGAAGTCAATAGATAAAGCTAGAGCAATGGAGGCCGAGTACAAGGCTCTGCTCCAACAGCAGAAGGCTAAGAAAGCTCCAGCTCGCGTCATCAACGATCCTGGTGTGCGGCGAAACATAGGATGGGCTCCCCCGAAGCCGGCATAGGCCAAGCCATACATTGACAGTGAAGGCAGGCAGGTGATGCCCACTCCTCTCCTCAACCTCGTCGTCGCCAAGACCCTTCTGGAGCAGGATAGATCACCTGAAGCAGTGGACCAGGTCTATGACCTAGTGGCCAAGGCGGTGAAACAACAGGAAAAGGCCACCTCTCAGAGGCTCGAGTCCGACCCAGCGTTTTGTCAGTCTAGCCAGCACAATCCTCCAAGGGACAGATCTCCTCTTGATGTCGGGTCTCAGACGGGTTCGTCAGAATGAAGACGGACGGATGCACGCAACGGGAAGGATGCTATCCCCATATCCTCCGACCACGGAGGTAAGGCCCAACCTCGTCGCCCATCGCCACCGCCCCGCTCACCCCGACATCGCGAATACACCAAGGCTCACCGTCGTATGGATATGCCTCCGCCAGGGCAAAGCGGCATCGTCATCCGTGACAACACGGAGCAGACCCATCATGACAGAGAGCGCAACAAGGGACACAAGAGCATGTCGCGCCATGACCCTACGCGTCTGACAAGCAACCATAACAAGCGAGAGGCATCGCAGGAGGGTAACAGCAAGAAGGATAACCCACCGCCACCTCCGCCTCCGTCGCCGCCTAGCAGACACCATGGCGGAGGAGGCCCGCGTTGTTCACGCAGCCCATCCCCTGATGACAAGAAGAAGAAAAGAAGCCCGGAGCCATACGACGCACGTTCACATATAGACAAGATCCACGAGGCCCGGGAAGGACCATACCTGGGACCACGTTGCTTTGGACCTGTGATACGGTCCACAACTTACTCCAAAGGTTTCCGGATTGACAAGACCATCAAGCCCTATGACGGCACCACCAAGCCAGCTACATGGTTGTAGGACTACGGTAACGCAGTGGAGATCGCTGGGGGTAACCCCAACATCGCCGTAAAGTACCTCCCATTGATGTTGGCGGGCACGGCCTATCAATGGATTGATGACTTGCCAGAAAGATCCATCTGCAATTGGTTGGACATGCAAGAAGCGTTCACCAAAACTTGAGGGTACATGCATAAGCGTCCCCTGCATTGGCGATCTCTACAATGCGTGCAAGAGAAAGACGAGACATCTCGCGCCTACCTCTCCCGCTGGCTGGATATGAAGAATTCCTGCACAGGAGTGCATGCTCAGACCGCCATGGCCGCCTTCATCGATGGGTTGGAAAGGGTCACGTTGATCCGACATAAGCTGAAGCGCTTGCAGGACAATCACCAGCTAGACTTGAACTAGATGATTCAGTTGGCCAGTGAGTTCGCAATTGGCGACGATGATGCTCGTGGCTCTTTGCCGGCAACAGCCATTCCAACTCAAGCTCGGAGGAACAACAACACAAACCGGAAGACCCCGCCTGAAGAAAAGAAAAACTCCGACATGGTCTCTATGACTTTCGCAGGACGAGGTGATGGCGGACATCGTGGCCGAGGACGGGGAGCTGGTCGTGGGCAGCAGCGAGGAAGTGAAACTACCTCGGCAGCGCTCCGTATTCCCCAAACCTACAAGGAGTACCGCGATATGCCGTGCCTCGTACACCTTGACGCCAACGGAAAGGCCACCTACACCAATCGTCACTACAAGTTCGTCAACGACCTCAAGGAGGACCCGGAGTCCGGTTACAAGCGAAGTCAGAAGAACAGACTGCGAGGAAAGGGCAAGGGGAATAAGAAGGAGGAGGATTGCAAGGATTCAATTGACATGGACGAGGACGTTGACCCCAAGCATGCCGCCAAGAGCGACGGCAAGGGAAAGAACCCCTTCGAGAAGAAGGAAACAGTTTTCCACACTTTCCTTGGCACCCCCACCGTCCGACAACAGAAGACCTCTATGAGGATACTGATGGCTACTCTCCCCCCAGTTCCCCAATTCCTGCGCTGGTCGGAGATTCCAATTACTTGGGATAGGAAGGATCACCCAGACCTCATCCTTACGGAGAACCAATACGCCATGGTCATCAACCCCTTGATTGACGGCAATGAGTTCACCAAATGTATGGTGGATAGTGGAAGCAGCATCAACATCATGTACCTGGATACACTGCAGAAGATGAACTTGACGGTGGCAAACCTAAGGCGGACCAACACCATCTTCCATGGCGTAGTTCCTGGTCGGGAGGCTCGGTCCCTTGGGTGCATCACACTTCATGTCGCCTTTGGTGATGTTAATAATTACTGCCAAGAGCGCATGACCTTCGAGGTGGTCCCCTTCAAGAGAGTGTACCATGTCATATTCGGCCGCGACATATTCCACACCTTCATGGCCAAGCCATGCTTCATCTACAACAAACTCAAGATACCCGGACCAAACGATGTCATCATCGTATCCGGAAGATTTACCAAAGCAAGGGACTGCGATATTGGCGAAGCAGCCTACACAGAAGCTGTCCTCTACAGCGAAGAATTCAAGGAGATCCAGAGCAAGTTCGATGCCTTGGAGATGCCCGCATCGAAGAAACAAATTTCTGACTCTGCCCCAGCATTCAAGGCCGCCATAGAGACCAAGCCGGTGGAACTTGTGGTAGGCGATGCCTCCAAGACCACCGCCATTGGGACGAACCTGGATCCTAAATAGGAAAGCGTGCTCATCGAGTTCCTCTGTGAGAATAGGGACATATTTGCCTGGCAACCTGCCGACATGAAAGGTGTACCTAGGGAACTTGCCGAGCACAGCTTGAACATTGATCCAAAATGCAAACCAGTGAAGCAACCTCTACGACGCTTTGGAGATGATAAGAGACGCGCCATAGGCAAAGATATAGCTAGATTACTTAAGGCTAGTTTTATCTGAGAAGTCCTTCACACCCAATGGGTGGCCAATCCTGTACTTGTCCCCAAAAAGGGAACCAAAGAATTAAGAATGTGCGTTGATTACACCGGCTTGAACAAAGCATGTCCCAAAGATCCGTTTGCTTTGCCTCACATTGACCAAGTCATTCACTCGACGGCTGGCTCAGAGCTTTTGTGATTTCTCGATGCATAATCAGGATACCACCAGATCAAGATGAGGAAGTCGGACCAATTGGACACTTTGTTCACTACACCCTACGACACGTTTTGCTATGTCAGGATACCCTTTGGGATGAAAAACACAGGTGCTACGTACCAGCGGACAATGAATCATCGCCTACATGATCAAATTGGTCGGAACGTTCATGCCTACGTGGACGATATAGCGGTGATGTCTAAAAAATCAAACGACTTAATCTCCGACTTAAAGGAAACCTTTGATAATCTTCGGAAATACAACATGATGCTTAACACTAAGAAGTGCGTCTTCGGGGTTCCAGCCGGCAATTTGTTGGGCTTCATCGTTTCCCAGCATGGAATAGAGGTCAACCCGGAGAAAATCAAGGTCATCTTAAACATAAACCGTCCGACATGCCTAAAGGACATACAACGACTAACAGGTTGTGTTGCAGCAGTTAGTCGGTTCGTCAGCCGACTTGGAGAGAAGGCTCTGCCTCTGTACAAGTTGCTAAAGAAGGCAGACAAATTCACGTGGACGGACGAAGAAGTCGCATCATTGAAGCATCTCAAGGAGATTCTTTCCTCAGCGCCTATCCTTGCAGCACCCGAGCCTGGTGAGCCCATGTTAATTTATATGGCAGCCACCAACCGGGTAATCAGCATCGTCCTTGTGGTAGAGAGGAAGGAACCAGGCTATGAGGACGGAGTTCAACGACCAGTTTGCTATGTAAGCGAGGTCTTGACGGAGTCCAAGCAGTGTTACCCGTACTACCAAAAGATAGCTTATGGAGTATTCCTTGCTTCTCGGAAGCTGAGGCACTATTTCCAGGAGCACCCCATCACAGTGGTGAGAAAGACTCCACTGTCCGACATTATCAACAACAGCGACGCTACAAGAAGGGTCGCGAAGTGGGGCATTGAACTTGCCGCCTCCGAGATTACTTACAAGAGATGCGACGCTATCAAGTCACAAGCCTTGATGGATTTCAATGCAGATTGGACGGAGATGCCAGATGCTACCCCAATGCCGGAGCCAGAATACTGGGTGATGCACTTTGATGGATCAAAGCTGCTCAACGGCTTGGGGGCTGGTGTACTGCTACAGTCACCAACTGGGGACAAACTACACTATGTTCTGTAGATCCACTTAGAGGCTACAAACAACATGGCGGAGTATGAAGCACTCATTCACGGATTACACGTAGCCAAGGATATTGGCATCAAGCGCATAGTTTGCTATGGAGATTTAGCCTTGGTTGCCCAGCAGGTGGCTGGCACCTGAATGCGCGGAACCCTATGATGGCGGCATATCGAGACGAAGTGGATGAGATAGCCAAGAGCTTCTTGGTCTACGAGGTCAAGTATGTACCTAGGGAGAAAAACGAGGCGGTTGATCTGCTGTCTAAGCTTGGATCAGGGCGCAAACGAATTCCTCCTGGAGTTTTCCTGGAGCATCTACGGACACCATCCGTGAAGGGAGCAGACATCGACAACTCGGACAGAGTAGACTCTTTCATCCACATGGTGGCAAAGGTCCCTCCGGCTTGGACAAAACCGTTCATGGAGTATCTAGAACACAGAACTTTGCCCGACAACAAAGTCGAAAGACGGCAAATAGTACGTCGAGCAAAGGGCTATACCATAATCAATGGAAAACTCTACAAAAGAAGCACTACCGGTGTATACCTTAAGTGTGTTTCCTAGCAAGAAGGTATTGAAATCCTACGCAAAATCCATCTCGGAGATTGTGGGCATCATGCCGCTCCCCGATCTTTGGTCACTAAAGCCTTTCAGCAAGGATTCTACTGGCTGACCGCGAAGGCGGACGCCGACAAGCTGGTTGAGACATGCATGGGATGCCAGTATTATGCCTGATAACCACATGTTCCTGCTGAAGAATTGCAAACAATACCAATAACTTGGCCTTTTGCAGTCTGGGGGCTAGACATGGTGGGTCCGTTACAAACGGCACCATGTGGATTTACGCATCTGCTAGTAGCAATTGATAAATTCACCAAATGGATAGAAGCTAAACCCATTAGAAAGCTCGATGCGACAACTACCCTTAGGTTTGTCCAGGATCTGGTGGTGAGATTTGGTCTCCCACATAGCATAATCACTGACAACGGCAACAACTTGTCACTCGGAGAAGTGGAGGCTTATTGTTGGGAAAAAGGCATCCGACTTGACCTTGCATCTGTGGCACACCCATAGTCCAATGGTCAGGTTGAGCGATCCAATCGATTAATTCTGCAGGGAATCAAGCCACGTCTTGAGGCACCGCTACATAGAGCAGCTGGAGCCTGGGCAGAAGAATTGCCATCTGTGCTGTGGAGTTTACGATCTACACCCAACAGATCCACCGGCTACACTCCTTACTTCATGGTATATGGAGCAGAAGCCATCCTGCCTTCCGACATCCTTCACGATGCACCAAGAGTTGCCGCCTACGACAAAGATGACGCTGAGGAATCCAGACGCCTAGATGTGGACCTTCTCGAGGAGGAGCGCGTTTTGGCATGCCAAAGATCCGCCATCTACCAGCAGAAGTTATACAGCTACCATAGTCGCCGCGTCCGAAATCGCTCGTTTACAGAGGGGGATTTGGTGCTCCGACTTAAGCAGAAGAAGTCACACAAATTATCCCCTCCATGGGAAGGACCGTTCATCATAAGCAAGGCGCTGCTCAATGGGTCTTACTACCTCGTTGACAATCCTGAACTGAAGGATAGTCCCAGCGAGGATCATAAGCGTAAGCAACGTGACCCGGATGATGACTACTCGAAGCTTGATCGGCCATGGAACATAGCACAACTACGTCCTTTCTACACTTAGCATTTTTTATATATTGTGTACCTCTTATATGATCAATGAAATAAAGCTCTCTGGTTCACTCATATTTCTGAGCCTTTTACCTCCTTTAGTGATAATTTTGGATCGTATAAAACCTTTATGCACAAGCTTTGCGATTGCACTTGTGAAAATTCTGCCTACGGGCGTTAGCTTAAGTTTTCTGGTCTACACGTTCTTTGTTATTTTTATGTGGATTCTGGAGTAGTGACTTTTGGCACTTATTATCGGCGATTTTGTGCTCAGGTTCTTGACGGTGCCATTTGTAGGGGTTCGTAGCATGGAAAACAAAAAATTTCTACCGCATGCACACAAACAAGCCAAGATCTATCTACTAGATTGTAGCAACGAGTCGATAGAAGCACTCACCCTCAAAGATTCCAAAGTGGTTAACGAGAGCAGATTCTCGTGGGTAATGTAGTCATACACTTGCCGATCTCAAGATCGCGTAGACGATCCTTCCGGCACTGTGTTCCGGCAGCGCTTCCGCAGTCGTTCACACGTTCGGTACTCGATGAAGACCTTCTTCTCCCTTGTTCCAGCAGGCAGCGGAGGTTGTAGTTCTCCACTCGTGATTCCAGCAGCACGATGGCGTGGTGTCGGAAGTAGAGGGAAGATCCCGCAAGGCTTCGCCTAAGCCATATGCGAGTTATGGTTGACTAGGTTTTCCTGGAGATCTAGGGTTTAGATGACCGGGAGGAGGAGGAGGTGTCGGCGACGGCTAGGGCGGCGGTGACGAACTGGCGGCGACAGGCGGCGGCGGCTTGGGCGTGGTGGCACAGGTGTGTGGGGAGGGCTTGGATCTTGTGGTGTTGGGGCAGCCCTCCGCTTCTATTTATGAGAGGGAGGGGCAGCCTTGGGAGGGGTGGGTTTGAATACAAACCCAAACCCAAGTTGGATTGAGAGAAGGAATTGTTTCTTCTCCCACTAGGAAACCATTGTTCCAGTTTGACTTTTCAAACTTCCCGTTTGACTTTTAATTTAGAGCTTTATTTCTGTCTTGCAAATGTCAACACCAAGTGATCTAGGATATGATCCAATCATTCCACATATCCATGACACATTCATGGACCATTCCCCTTCCGGAGCGGTGAACCTTCTAGACCCTTCTAGAACCTCTCCGATGAAACCATCGGAAACTTTCCCGAACTCCGAAATCAGACTTTCCTTATATGAATCTTATTCTCCGGACCTTTACGGATCTCCTCGTGATATCCCGGATCCCATCCGATTCTCCGAACAACATTCGGTATCCCTATTATCATTCCATATCTACTAAACAACATCGAATCCTTAAGTGTGTCTCCCTACGGTTCGTGAATTATGCGGACATGATCGAGACACTTATCCAATCAATAACCAATAGAGGAATCTGTAAATTCATATGGCTCCCACATATTTCTACGATTACTTTGCGATCGAATGAACCACTTACATACGATACCAATTTCCCTTTGTCTCACGATAGTTTACTTATCCGAGGTTTTGATCGTCGGTATCTCTGCATACTTAGTTCAACCTCGTTACTGATAAGTACTCTTTTCTCGTTCCTGTGATATGTGATCCCTTGTGAGCCAGTCACATGCTTGAAAGCTAATTGGATGACATTCCACCGAGAGGTCCCAGAGTATATCTATCCGTCATATGGATGGAAAAATCCCACTCTTGATCCAGTGCCTCAACCCATACTTTACGAACACTCAATGCCACCTTTATAGCCACCCAGTTACGGTGTGGTGTTTGATGTCATCAAAGCATCCTTCCGGTGATGGTGATTAGCATGATCTCATGGTCGAAGGAATTAGGTTACTATGTATCAAAAAGCTTATAGCAAACAAACTATTAAAATGACTTGATCTTTATGCTACGCTTATCTATAGGAGTACGTCCATCACACCATTCTCCTAATGATATGATATTGTTGTTTATAACATCTCAATGTTCATGATCGAGAAACTATGATCATCTATTAACCAACAAGCTAGTATTATAAAGAGGCTTTACTAGGGACTCTAATTTAGTTTACAAATCACACAAGTATTAATGTTTCCGATTAATACTATTATAGCATGAATGTAAACATTTATCATAAACAGAAAGATATAATAATAACCACTTTTATTATTGCCTCTAGGGCTTATCTCCAACAGTCTCCCACTTGCACTAGAGTCAACTAATCTAGATTACATGGTAATATACCGAACACCCATGGCGGTTTGGTGCTGGTCATGTTTTGCCCTCACGAGAGGTTAGTCAATGGATCCGCCACATTCAGATCTGTGTGTACTTTGCAAATATTTATGTCACCATCTTCGACATGCTCTCGAATAGTGTGAAAACGTAGCTTGATGTGCTTCAGCTTCTTGTGTGACCTTGGTTCTTGCGCATTGGCTATGGCACCCATGTTATCACAATGGATAGACATTGGGTCCAGCGCACTTGGAACCACACCGAGCTCTGTAATGAACTCCTTCATCCATATCACCTCTTGTGAAGCCTCAAAAGCAGCTATGTATTCCGATTCAGTTGAAGATCTCACCACAACGCTTTGCTTTGCACTCCTCCAGCTAACTGCTGCACCATTCAAATTAAATACGTATCCAGATTGAGATTTAGAATCATCCGGATCGGTGTTCCAACTAGCATCGGTGTAACCATTAACAATGATATGTTCATCACCTCCATAAGAAAGAACCATATCCTTAGTTCTTCTCAAGTACTTAAGGATGTTTTTGACCGCTGTCCAATGATCCACTCCTGGATCACTTTGATATCTGCTAGTCAAACTAACAGCATATGCAATGTCGGGTCTAGTACATAGCATGGCATACATAAGAGATCCTATGGCTGAGGCATAGGGAGTCTTACTCATCCTTTCTCTATCTTCTGCTATTGCAGGACTTTGAGTTTTACTCAAGGTCGTATTGGGCAACATGGGCAAGAACCCTTTCTTGCTATCTTCCATTCCAAACCTCTTTAGAAATTTGTCCAAATATGTACTCTGGGACAATGATATTAGGCGTCTCGATCTATCTCTATAAATCTTTATGCCTAATATGTAAGCTTCTTCGCCAAGATCTTTCATTGAAAAACTATTATTCAAATAATCCTTGACACTATTAAGAAGGTCTACATCAATCCCAATCAACAATATGTCATCTACATATAGTATTAGGAATGCTACAGAGCTCCCACTCACTTTCTTGTAAATACAAGCTTCTCCATAAGTTTGCATAAAACCAAAGCTTTTGATCACCTTATCAAAACGTTGATTCCAACTTCGGGATGCTTTCTTCAATCCATAAATGGACCGTTGAAGCTTACATACCTTGTTAGCATCTTTAGGATCGACAAAAACTTTGGGTTGCATCATATACAACTCTTCATAAATGTCTCCATTGAGGAATGCTGTTTTGACATCCATCTGCCATATCTCATAATCATAATATGCAGCGATTGCTAACATAATCCTCACAGACTTTAGCTTCGCTACTGGTGAGAAAGTCTCATCGTAGTCAACTCCTTGAATTTGTCGAAACCCTTTTGCGACAAGTCGAGCTTTATATACAGTAACATTACCATCAGCATATGTTTTCTTCTTGAAAAACTATTTGTTCTCGACAGCCTTCCGGCCATCCGGTAAGTCCACCAAAGTCCATACTTGGTTTTCTTACATGGATCAAATCTCGGATTTCATGGCTTCTTGCCATTTATTGGAATATGGGCTCATCATCGCTTCCTCATATGTCGCAGGGTCATCGGTGTTGTCCACCAACATGACACTCATAACGGGATCATACCAATCAGGAGTGGTACGAGTTCTCGTTGACCTGCGAGGTTCTGTAGTAACTTCAACCGAAGTTTCATGATCAACATCATTAGCTTCCTCTCTTATTGTTGTAGGCTCCACAGGAACTACTTCCGGTGCTACGCTACTCGCAAGTTCGAGAGAAGGTTCAACAACCTCGTCGAGTTCTACTTTCCTTCCAGTCACTTCTTTCGAGAGAAATTCCTTCTCTAGAAAGGATCCATTCTTGGCAACGAAGATTTTGCCTTTGGATCTATGATAGAAGGTATACCCAATAGTTTCCTTCGGGTATCCTACGAAGACGCATTTTTCCGCTTTGGGTTCAAGCTTGTCGGGCTGTAACTTCTTTACATAAGCTTCGCAACCCCAAACTTTAAGGAACGACAATTTAGGTTTCTTCCCAAACCATAATTCATACGGTGTCGTTTCAACGGATTTAGATGGTGCCCTATTTAAAGTTAATGCGGTTGTTTCTAATGCATAACCCCAAAATGATAGCGGTAAATCTGTAAGTGACATCATAGAACGAACCATATCTAAGAGAGTTCGATTACGACGTTCGGACACACCATTACGCTGTGGTGTTCCCGGCGGTGTCAATTGTGAAAGTATTCCGCATTTCTTCCAATGCTCGCCAAACTCGTAACTTAGATATTCACCTCCATGATAAGATCGTAGAAATTTAATCTTCTTGTTATGCCGATTATCTACCTCACTTTGAAATTCCTTAAACTTCTCAAAAGTTTCGGACTTATGTTTCATGAAATAGATATACCCATATCTACTCAAGTCATCCGTGAAGGTAAGAACATAACGATAACGACCGCGCGATGCTACACTCATTGGGCCACACACATCAGTATCTATGATTTCCAACAAGTCCGTAGCTCGCTCCATAATACCAGAAAATGGAGTCTGAGTCATTTTACCCATCATACATGCTTCGCATCTCTCAAGTGATTCGAAATCAAGTGATTCAAGAAGTCCATCGGAATGGAGTTTCTTCATACGCTTCACTCCAATATGAACAAGACAACAGTGCCACATATAGGTCGAGTTATTGCTCAATTTCAAACGTTTAGCTTCAATGTTATTAATGTGTGTATTTCCACTATCGAGATTCAATAAAAATAGACCATCTATCAAAGGTGCATGTGCATAAAATATATTACTCATATAAATTGAACAACCATTATTATCGGACTTAAACAAGTAACCGTCTCGCAATAAACATGATCCAGATATAATGTTCATGCTCAACGCAGGCACCAAATAACAATTATTTAAGTATAAAACTAATCCCGATGGTAGATGAAGAGGCTGCGAGCCGACCACGATCACATCAACCTTTGATCCATTTCCTACGGCATCGTCACCTCGTTCTTCGCTAGATTCCGTTTATTCTGCAACACCTGTTTCGAGTTACAAATATGAGCAACCGAACCAGTATCAAATACCCAGGCACTACTACGAGTACTAGTGAGATACACATCAATAACATGTATATCGGATATACCTTTCTTCTTGATGTTGCCGTTCTTCAAATCCGCCAAGTACTTTGGGCAATTCCGCTTCCAGTGACCTTCTCCCTTGCAGTAAAAGCACTCAGTATCAGGCTTAGGCCCAGCCTTGGTCTTCTTCGCCGGCGCAGTAACTTTCTTACCGCCCTTCTTGAAGTTTCCTTTTTTCTTAGACTTGCCTTGCTTCTTGAATTTGGTGGTCTTATTGACCAACATCACTTGGTGCTCTTTCTTGATCTCCACTTCTGCAGATTTCAACATGGAGAAGAGTTCTGGCAATGAATTGTCCATGTTTTGCATATTGTAGTTCATCACAAAGTTCTTGTAACTTGGTGGTAGTGATTGGAGGAAACGGTGAATCCCCAAAGCATTAGGAATCACTATTCCCAAGCTTTGAAGCTTGCTTGCGTGCCCAGACATCTTAAGCACGTGCTCACTAACGGAGCTGCCCTCTTCCATATTGCAGTTAAAGAACTTTTCAGAAGCCTCATAACTCTCAACTGCCGCATTAGCCTCAAATATCATTTTGAGTTCACGGACAATATCATGTGGGTCATGGTTGTCAAACCTTTTCTGAAGCCCCGACTCCAAACCATACAAGATAGCACACTGAACTGTGGAGTACTGATTCTTCCGAGCGAGGAAAACATTCTTTACCTCATCGGTAGCAATAGCTGCAGGCGGGTCACCCAACGGTGCATCCAGCACATATGTCAAATTACCAGCATTGAGGACAATCCTCAAATTGCGGAACCAATCCACGAAGTTGCTTCCATTGTTTTTCAACTTTTCTTTCTCTAGGAATGCATTAAAATTGATGGTAGGGGCCGCGATTGATCTACAACATATTTGCAATAGTTTAGACTAAGTTTATGACAAATTGAGTTCTAATTAGTTAAATTAATCTAGGTGAACTCCCACTCAAAACAATATCTCTCTCATTGTTTTAGTGATCACACGAACCAAATCCACCACATCAAAACCGATCATCACGAGAGTTGATGTAGCTTCAATGGCGAACAATCAACATGTTCATCATATATACTATATGACTCATGCTTTACCTTTCGGTGATCCCTGTTCCGAGACCATGTCTGTACATGCTAGGCTCGTCAAGATCAAACCTTAGCTTCCGCATGAGCAAATCTGGCTTGCTCACGTTGTATACACTCGCAGAATCTAACACACCCGATCATCAGGTGTTGCTTCGAAACAACGAGCTTTAGCAACAGTTCTTACTAAGGATGAACACTTTAAAACTTGAAGTTTGTGCTTGAGGGATCATCTTATAATGCTACCGTCGTGAACTAATCAATATAAGATGCATAAAAGGATTAACATCGCATGAAATTCATAATATGTGATATGATATGGCCTTTCTTCTTGTGCTTCCGATCTCCATCTTAAAGCACGAACATGATTTCCATCATCACCGGTATGGCGTCAAGGTCAATGGCGCTGTTTCATGGTTGTCGTCCACCAGCTTCAACTATTACAACTAGTTTGAATAGACACGCAGGTCTTAACGGAATTTAAAAGACAACCATATGGCTCCTGCCGGTTGCCAACTTACAATAAGGAACATTGCATACATCATATATAATCACAATCATGGCCATATCACATCACAGCACACCCCTGCAAAACAAAGTTAGACGCATCTAATTTTCTTTGCATATTTTACGTGGTTTGGGGCTTTCAATAAGTGTCGTTCTAACTTACGAACAAGAACCACAACGTTGATGCTTGAACTATCAAGTGCCCGTTGTAAATTGAATCTATACTATGATGGGAGAGACAGACACCCGCAAAGCCACTTATGCAATACAAGTTGCATGTTGAGCGTGGAGCAAGTCTCATGAACGATGTCATGTAAGGTTAGCCCGGGACTCTTCATCCCATCATACCGCAAGATGCAAAGTACACAAAAAGCAATTGATAATAAAAGCACCACCGCCCACAATGACCATTGTGTTCTACTCGTGCAACAAATCTACATATAGACACAGCTTTGATACCACTGTAGGGGTTCGTAGCATGGAAAACAAAAAATTTCTACCGCATGCACACAAATAAGCCAAGATCTATCTACTAGATTGTAGCAACAAGTCGATATAAGCACTCACCCTCGAAGATTCCAAAGCGGTCAACAAGAGCAGATTATCGTCGATGATGTAGTCGTACACTTGCCAATCTCAAGATCGCGTAGACGATCCTTCTGGCACTGCGTTCCGGCAGTGCTTCCGTAGTCGATCACACGTTCGGTACTCGATGAAGACCTTCCTCTCCCTTGTTCCAGCAGGTAGTGGAGGTTGTATTCCCCCCCCCCTCGTGATTCCGGCAGCACGACGGCATGGTGTCGGAAGTAGAGGGAAGATCCCGCAGGGCTTCGCCTAAGCCGGATGCGAGTTATGATGGATTAGGGTTTCCCGGAGATCTAGGATTTAGATGACCAGGAGGAGGAGGAGGTGTCGGCGGCGCGCGGGCGGCGGCGGCGGCGCGGGTGTGTGGGGAGGGCTTGGATCTTGTGGTGTTGGGGCAGCCCTCCCCTTCTATTTATGAGAGGGAGGGGTAGCCTTGGGAGGGGTGGGTTTGAATCCAAACCCAAACCCAAGTTGGATTGAGAGAAGAACTTGTTTCTTCTCCCACTAGGAAAACATTGTTCCAGTTTGACTTTTCAAACTTCCCGTTTGACTTTTAATTTAGAGCTTTATTTCTCTCTTGCAAATTTCAACACCAAGTGACCTAGGATATGATCCAATCATTCCACATATCCATGACACATTCATGTACCATTCCCCTTCCGGACCGGTGAACCTTCTAGACCCTTCTAGAACCTCTCCGATGAAACCATCAGAAACTTTCCCGAACTCTGAAATCGGACTTTCCTTATATGAATCTTATTCTCCGGACCTTTACAAATCTCCTCGTGATATCCCGGATCCCATCCGAGACTCCGAACAACATTCGGTATCCCGAATCCTTAAGTGTGTCTCCCTACGGTTCGTGAATTATGCGGACATGATCGAGACACTTCTCCAATCAATAACCAATAGAGGAATCTGGAAATTCATATGGCTCCCACATATTTCTAAGATTACTTTGCGATTGAATGAACCACTTACATACGATACCAATTTCCCTTTGTCTCAAGATAGTTTACTTATCCGAGGTTTTGATCGTCGGTATATCTTCATACCTAGTTCAACCTCGTTACCTATAAGTACTCTTTTCTCGTTCCCGTGATATGTGATCCCTTGTGAGCCAGTCACATGCTTGCAAGATAATTGGATGACATTCCACCAAGAGGGCCCAGAGTATATCTATCCGTCATATGGATGGACAAATCCCACTCTTGATCCATGTTCCTCAACCCATACTTTCCGAACACTCAATTCCACCTTTATAGCCACCCAGTTACGGTGTGGTGTTTGATGTCATCAAAGCATCCTTCCGGTGATGGTGATTAGCATGATCTCATGGTCGAAGGAATTAGGTTACTATGTATCAGAAAGGTTATAGCAAACAAACTATTAAAATGACTTGATCTTTATGCTACGCTTATCTATAGGAGTATGTCCATCACACCATTCTCCTAATGATATGATCTTGTTGTTAATAACATCTCAATGTTCATGATCGAGAAACCACGATCATCTATTAACCAACAAGCTAGTATTATAAAGAGGCTTTACTAGGGACTCTAATTTAGTTTACAAATCACACAAGTATTAATGTTTCCGGTTAATACTATTAGAGCATGAATGTAAACATTTATCATAAACACAAAGATATAATAATAGCCACTTTTATTATTGCGTCTAGGGCATATCTCCAACACCATTGGGCATCATCGCCTGAGCGCATGGTTCCGACAATGAGTCTTCCGACTCATGAAAAGTAAAGCATAAAAACCAAAGTAATGGATAAGCCAGCACTTGCTTAAAAAATATATACATGCTGGAACCAGTTCTTTAGTAGCAGGAAATAACAACCATTGTTTTCCGCCTTAAGTTAACATGTAGTTTTTTCCGCATATACATTACAGAGGAAACAAATATTACACAATTGTTTTTCATTCCTCTGACGCAGGCGACTTGACGTAACATCGTGTAAGGGTCCCAACCTCTAATAAGGTAGAGTCCCCTGTGTTTACAATGCTAGTACCTCGATCAATAGCTAGCATCCACAGTTAAGATGTAATATCAAGAAACAAAGGTCATAATACAACTTTATAACCAGGAATAACATAATTTTATTACATCTTACATAGCTCATTTGGCTATTACATTACATTGCAGCAGAATATCTATAAGCATGGGGTCCTTCATCTTCAAAGTGCCACAGTGCATATGTTGGTTGTAGACTTTGTAATCCTAATCAACACACTTCACTAAATCAATCGAACCTGCAACATACAAGTTACAGCCACAAGGGTCAATACATTTGAATTGTATTGGCAAGTGATACTATGGTAGTATGGTGGAGTCTATCATCTATATGCATTTGGCTAAGTGGAGTTGAGGCTTGCATTGCTCAAAATAGATTTTTCCTTAACATTTGAAAACACTAAGTTTTTGCTTGACAAAATCAGTGTTCTCAATCAAAGATTGAAGATCCTTTGACCCTTGTTCAAACCACAAGTTTTTAACTTAGAAATTTGTATGATGAGATTCTTGATTGCTTCCATGTCTTGATGCTCAAATTGTCCTTTACCAGGGACATGGCTAAGTACTTAGATTTTACACTCTGCAGAGGTGGTGCACTTTCCCCACAAGACTGTCACATCCCAAGATTTTCCAAATCTTGTTATGTGAAAAATAAATGAATAAAATAAAACTTTGTTGATTTTCAGGGTGAGAAGAAACTTTTTGAATCCATTTGGAAACTTTCAAAACCTATTTGGATCAAATAAAATCCTAAAGGGATTTAAAAAGATAAATAAACAATAAAGTTAAAAAAATATTTGAAATTACTATTTTTGGATCTTTAAATAAAAAATTTGGTTTTCAAAAGAAAAGGTAGATTTATAAATAAGGATTATTTTATGAAGCCAAATTAAACCTTGGCCAAACTTTTGAAATAAATCTTTTTGCTTTGATTAAAAGAATAAAGGTTTGTTTAAATAAAATAATAAGGATTTAATATCCAATTTTATTTAAGTAAAGGCTTTTTCCCATTTTAAATAAACAGTAAAACTTATTTATTTATTTTAAATAAGTTTTCTAAGTATTTTATATTCTCAAATAAAACCTACTGAAGTGTTTTGGTTTTATTTTGATTTCAAATAAAGATTTTATATAAAACAAATCCTATTTGATTTAATAACCAAGGTCCATTTTATTTAATTATTATTGGACCCTAAAATAAATGTTATTTTATTTTAAACAAGTTTTCCAAGTATTTTCTATTTTCAAATAAAACCTACTGAATTGGTTTTGAAAATATTTAGATTTCAAATGGAGTTTTTAAATAAATTAAAACCCATTTGATTTATTAACTAGTGTCCATTTTATTTAATTATAAATGGACTCTAAAATAAAAATATTATTTTATTTTGGGAATTGGTTTATGTTGTTAAACAGAACCAAATTCAATTACAAGTGTGGTGAATGTTTGAATAGATTTGAATGTTTGTTTTGTTGTTTGAAATTCAAAACAGAAAACAGAATAGAAAAAAGATAAATCATTCTGACAGAAAAAAAAATATGAAACGGCCCAGCCCAACTGTCCTAGCCCACTAAGCCCAGCAGCCCAGCTCCTCTTTCCCCCGAAGCGTTTTTTCTCACACACGAAACAACCCGCGTAGTGAATGACAATCGGGACCCACTCCTCCTCTCTCCCTCTCGCTGACGCTAGGCCCCACCGCCAGCTCACCATCTTCAACCCCGCGACGACCTCTTCTCCCTTCCCTCGTCGCCGTTTCTGGCTGTGATTCCGCGGCTTAAATTCACCTTAATGCGGCCACCATTACTCGTCGTTACCATGCCCATTTAAATGCCAGCGTCTCCCCTCCATTTCCCCTCTGTCTCCTCCCCCAAGTGCGCCGCCATGCTGTCGAATTTTGCTCAACACCACCCTCTGTCCGACGACCCTCCGGCGAGGATTCTGGCAGCCCCACGCCACCCCTTGCCTCCTAGAGCACGCAGCTGTGACCCCCATCACCTGGCAGACCTTTCCGCATCGCCAACTTACCCGCGCGAGCTCTGCAAGCTCGACAATCACACCAGCCGCCATGCCGTCTCCAATCAAGGGCGACGTCTCCTGTAAAACCAGACCACCCCTCTCTTCCCCGTGGACACGATAATGATCGCCATGCTCTTGCTAACCTAACGGTGTCTCCCTTTCGTCCTAGGGTGCCCCCCATCCTCGCCCTCGACGACCTCCAGAACCGCCTGACGCCAGCAAGAACTCCAGCGAGCCATTACCCTCACCTCCGTGCGCCCCTCGACGAGTTACCGCCACGTTGAGCTTCCCCACGATACTGTGAACGCGGTGAGCACCTTCCCATCCTCCCTCGCTTCCTGTTTCACCAGCTGTCGTGGGAATGGTCACGGCAGATGCTGCAATCGACAGCGAGTAGTAGAACGAGGGGCAAGGGCGGCCAGCCATCTGCGGTGCGAGATGAGGGCAAAGACACAGGGTTTTACCCAGGTTCGGCCCCCCGGAAGGTAAAGACCTACTCCTGCTAGATTGTATTATGGAGGTGTTACAATGGGCGAGCTCGGCGGCTAGGCGGCGAGTCGCTTGGGTGTATGAGGGAACGTGTCTCTACTCACCCTTTAGGGAGGTTTATATAGACTCACCTCCCCTAGGGTTTACATATCTCAACCGATTCGGTTACAACTTTAATAGTCGTTTAAACCAGTCCGACTGGGCCTATCTACTCTCCTGGTCCTTCAGCTTCCAGTCGCTCGGTACCTTGCTGGGCTTCAATCCACTCGCCGTTCTGCAGGCCCACTCGCCAGCTCTCGGGCCAGTCGGAAACACCCTGCTGGGTATACCCCAGTAGGCATATCCCCATCAGTAGTCCCCGAGGCCGATTGGGCGTGGTCACGGCAATCGGTATACGACTTGAGTAGGCATCCGCTAATCGGCGGGCTCCTGTATAAAGGAGGAAATCCGGTGAACCAAGTCGCGGCGTGGGCGAGTCGAGTCGGCGGGACGCGGTCATGGTGATTGACCTGGCGAGCCGAGTGGCTGGAGTTGGACCGTCAGGCGTGGTCAAACTAGCCGTTGGGGTAATCCAACGGTAACTTTCGGCGTAATCATCGCGCGGTAACGGCCTCCTGATTTGGCGGGTAACTCCCGCTATATAAGAGGAATGGCAGGCAATCGTAGAGCCAACTGCCCACCACTTCTTCCTAGTGCGCGCATTTTCCTTCCTTTGCTCCGCGATCCAATCGACCCGAAATCCTCCGATCTCTAACCAACCTTTCGACCATGGCCCTCTCCACCGAACCATGGGGCAGGTCCAAGTGCACGAGGGCGCAGCTGGCCTCTTTCGAGGAGGCTGGGATCCTGCGAGCCGGCTGTTGGCGTATCCCCGCAGCCGGAGAAACGACCCCAAACCCGCGAGAGAGGGAGTTCGTTTGTTTCACCAGTCATATCGAGCGAGGGCTAGGGTTTCCCACGTCCTTGTTCTTCCGGCGCTTTTGCGCATACTATGGGATCCAGCCTTCAGATCTGGGTCCCCACAGCATCGAGCAGCTCGCCATCTTCGTGGCGTTCTGCGAATGCTACTTGGGCTGCCGGCCCTACTTTCCCTTGTGGCAGGATCTGTTCCATGGACGGATCAGCCGCGAGGAGGCAGGCGGCCCAATGCTAGCCGCGGGCGGCTTGACGTTCCAGCTCAAGTCCAAAGCCTCCTTCTTCGACCTGATGCTACCCACCAAGGCAGCGAGCGACTGGAAAAAGTCGTGGTTCTACGTGACCGAGGCGACCCCAGAGGGCGAGGAGGCGATCCCGCGGTACTCCGCTAGTCGTTCGGAGCCGCGCCATCTCCAAGTCGGCAAGCTCCCCGACGACCAGCGGATGGTCGTTGACGAGATGCTCCAGACCATCCGTGGTTTGAAGAAGAAGGGCCTCCAAACGATAAATCTATACAATTGCTGGCTTGGGCGGAGGCTCGTTCCACTCGCCCAACGCGACCACTACATGTACCAATACACCGGCCGGGGGGACACGACGAAGGCCTGCCTCGACGAGTGGAGGCTGGAAGATTACCTCCCAGCACTGAAGAAGATTACCCAGGCGGTGTACCTGGATGCGCAGGCCGGGATCGCCCCCTACACCGCGAAGCGTCCAGCTCCGACGGTAATTTCTTTACCTTGTTCGCAGTCGCAGTGTATGCAGTCGCGGTAATCCTGATCCTGTTTGTATCCATCGCAGCTATTCCAGGTGGTGGAAGGATGGCTCCCACCTTCGGATGATGAAAGCCCGGACCCATCCGCCCAGGACGTAGGCGAATCACCACCCGCGAGGGGCAACGAAGACGACGAGGACGAGTCCGAAGAAGAGGTCGCCCCGCTGGTCCGAAAGACCCGCGGGCAACGTCAGCGCGAGATCGAAGCGAGCAGAAGCCTTGAGCGCCATGACGATGATGACAAACTCCCAGAGACCACCTCGCGCCGTCAAGACACTCCGTCAAAGAGGAAGGAGAAGAATAGGGAGGCGAGGGCCCCCCTGAAGAATAAAACGAAGCCGTCGAAGACGGCCTCACCGCCACACTCGGCGAGCAGCTCCGATGCTCCCAGCCCAACTGGTGACGGCGCGCCACCAGCGACAACCGCGCTGGACACGGCGACTATGGAGGTGCCGCTGGCCTCATTGCCTCCGCCATTCGCCCCAGTCTCCGGGCTGGGGGAGGCTCCGGCCGCGGCGGCTTCGCCGCGCAGGGAGGCTCCGGCTGCGGCGGCTTCACCTCGCAAGGAGGCTCCAGCTGCAGCAGCTTCGACTCACGAGGAAGCTCCCGCCGAGGATGTCCCAGAGGCGCCGGCTGCAGCCTCAACGACGAAGAAGCCGTCCGTGTCTTGGGCACACGATGTCTCGAGTCAGCTGGGCTCGATCGGGTCCTGAACTAGAAAAACCGGCCGGCCTTCGTACGGGGCTACGTTTCATCCCAGTCGCCAAGTGAGTGTGCTCACCCCTTCTTATTTTCCATAACTATTTCAATTGTCTTTGTTGATTCGATTAATGCGTAGGACCGGAGTGAAAAGGATGGGCCATACGACCGTGTCCAAGGTGCCCTCCGCCGCTAGCGAGGAGGATCCTTCACGCAAGAGGAAGGCGGACGAGGTCGTCGCCTCAGGGGATGGCAGTAAGAACGCCAAGGGCGACGACATCGTCACCATCTCTGACGATACGGCGGCCGCGCCGGCCGAGCCCGCGGTGGAGGCAGCCGCGTCTACAAAGGGACCCGCGGCGGAGGCGACCTCCCTTGGAGCGGGTGCCTCCATCGCTACCTTCCCCCGCTTCGTGACCAAGGCGGCCACGGCGAGTGGGGTTGCGCCCTCAAGCCCCGCTCCTGGGACCGCCGATGCTGAAGTCGACCAGCGTCGTGGGCACACGCCAGCGTTACTCGTGTCCGTGGACGCGATCCAGCTCCACGGAATGCTTGGCGCAGCCATCCAGGTACACCCAGTCCCCGAGGATCAGGTCGGTGTTTTGCAGCGGCGTGATTCTTATAATTTCTCGTCTTGTATTTTTGTATCCAGTCCCCGAGTGCGTACTCGCTGAATTTCAGCGAGTGGGCACTTAGGAATTTCTTGATTGCCAGTCCCCGAGTGCGCACTCGCTGAATTTCAGCGGGTGAGCACTTAGGAATTTTTTGATTGCCAGTCCCCGAGTGCGCACGCGCTGAATTTCAGCGGGTGGGCACTTAGGAATTTCTTGATTGCCAGTCCCCGAGTGCGCACTCGCTGAATTTCAGCGGGTGGGCACTTAGGAATTTCTTTTTAACTGACTTTTTCGGTGATGTGCAGGGTCTGCAGCTTGAGTCGGCGGACCGATTGGCCGCGAAACAGCGCGCGGAGAAGGAGCTGGCCGTCGTCCAGGAGGCGAACAAAGGTCTTCAGGCTGTTGCTGAGAAAGCAGATCAAGCTCGTCAGGGGCTTGTCCCCGCTGGTGAGTTAGTGGCGGGGCGGTCTGCTCTGGGTGCCGCTGAACAACGGATCGCCGACCTCGAGCGCGAGCTGCGGGAGGCGAGGGAAGAAGCTAGCTTGGCGGACGGGCGAGCTAAGGCCGCCATTGCGGCCGCAGAGGAGGATCGCAAGGTGTCGGAAGCCCTTATTGCTGGGCTTCAGGACGACCACACGTCGCTTCAGTGCTTCATCACGGGACTCGCCCGCCCGCTGCTTGGTGAGTGTTTCCTCCCTTTCTTATGGTTTTGGATTTTGTGGTACCCATCATACTTATCATTGTCTTTTTCTTCGCAGGTCGCATCATTGATAGCAACGAAGAGGCGAGCTCGCTCGATGCAAGGCAATGCGTAAGCATGCTCGTCGACTCGGCGACGCTGTCAGCGACCTGCATCCGCGCCTACCTCCAAGAAATATCACCCACGGAGGTGATTCCCAGCGACCTCGTTGAGGTGTGGAAGTACTTGGAGAAGGCACCCGCGGTCGTTGAATTTATGACGCGATCGGCGTTTCGGCGTGGAGCATCGACGGCCCTGAGTCTTGGACTCGCCCACTTCCCCGAAGACTTCGACATCGACGATGTGACGAGTGGGTACCCATCGTCAACTGGCGCGGTGGATCTGTCCGAGGTTCTCAAGTTGCAAGAGCGTGCCGCCACGTACTCGGAGCGTGTCTGGGCGATGGGCGACCTCCTTCCATACCAGGAAACGGTCGTCGCGCCGAACGACCCCGAGCCGCCGCATCGTGACTTCAAGGTCGAGCAGCCTTTTCGCGCGGCGATGGCGGGTGAACTGACGACGTATCCATCAAACCCGTACACCGCGTTCATCCGTAATCGCCGGGATGCTGGCGAGTCGTCATCGAAGCCTGCAGAGTAGGGTAGTTTGCCTTGAAGCGTTAGCAGCAGTTCTGCCACGCGGGCATATTTTGTAACATAAGACAATGCAATATGCGATTGAATGGGACGTCGTGTCTATTTTGGTATTTGTTTGTGTGCTTTGGATTGATTTTGGACGAGTCCCCGAGCGCGTCCGCCCTTTTGTGGGGTTTACCTCGTATATGATGTGTGTGTTGTTATCATGTGTTTTGTTGCTTTGGTCGACTCGCCCGAGCTCGGAGAGCCAGTCGCAAGGCGACTCCCTTGAGTGCTCTGTACTTTACCGTTTTCCCGTACGCGAACGAAGTCGGGTGGCCGAGTCCCCGAGCGTGGTACTTGGTAGTTCTAGGCGCGACTCGAGGGTGGTTGAGGACTTAGCGCGTTGGTGTGAGCGCGTCACTCCTGCCTGGCCCGTGGGGTCAGTCGCTTGGCGAGTCCTGGGCATGCTCTCTTACTTGGCGTTTTCTCGACCGCGATTTAACTGGTATTCAGTCCCCGAGCGTGGTACTTAGCCGTTCGAGTCGCTATGCCGAGGATGCGGAGGACCAAGGTCGCTGTGAGAAGCGAGGGCAGTTGTCTTGGCTCGTAGAACCAGTCGAGCTAGGCGACTCCAATGGGGCTCCGGGTTGGCGTTTTTCATGGACGATGCAAGACCTGAAGTGATTCAGTGCTCTTATACCGCACTACTTAGCCGTGCCGATCGCTATACCAAAGGTTGACTTCTGCGTTTTAGCATACCGCTGTTATTACGAGTGCGAGTGGCACAAGTCATGGAGAGTAGGCGCAATTTGCGGTAACCGTTTCTTTTATTTCATAGCGATTGGAGAGTACATGTGTGGGGTTCTAGGAGTAGAACTTACGGAGGAGGTTTACATTCCATGGTCGCTTGACGTCGAGCTCGCCGTCCCCGCGGACGTCGATGAGGTAGTAGGCGTCGTTGCCGAGTACGCGCCCGATAGCGAATGGGCCTTCCCACGGAGGGGAGAGCTTGTGCATGCCCTTCTTGTCCTGGATGAGGCGTAACACCAGGTCGCCTTCCTGGAAGGTGCGAGCTTTCACCCGCCGGCTGTGGTAGCAGCGGAGTCCTTGCTGGTAGATGGCGGTACGTGACCGAGCGAGGTCGCGTGCTTCGTCGAGCTGATCAACCCCATCTTGGCGGGCCAGCTCGTTTGCAGCCTCCGTATAGTGGACGACTCGCGGCGAGTCGTGTTCGAGGTCGGTGGGCATGATTGCTTCGGCACCGTAGACCATGAAGAAGGGGGTGAACGCCGTCGACCTGTTGACTGAGGTGCGGATCCCCCAAATGACGGAGGGCAACTCCTCGACCCAGCACCCGGCGGTGCGCTCGAGTGGTACTTGGAGTCGCGGCTTTAGGCCGTGGAGGATGCTTTGGTTGGCTCGTTCCGCCTGGCCGTTGGATTCCGGGTGGGCGACTGACGCGAGGTCGAGCCGGATGTGGTGCTCTTCGCAGAATTCGGCCATGGCTCCCTTGGCGAAGTTGGTGCCGTTGTCCGTGATGATACTGTTTGGGAACCCGTGGCGATATATGAGCTCGCGTAGGAATTTGGTGGCGGTCTTCCCGTCGCATTTCCGGACTGGCTTAGCCTCCACCCACTTAGTGAACTTGTCGACGGCGACTAACAGGTGGGTGTAGCCGGAGGGGGCTTTCTTGAAGGGGCCTACCATGTCCATGCCCCATACGGCGAATGGCCAGGTAATGGGGATTGTTTTGAGCGCCGAGCTCGGTACATGCGCCCTGATTGGCGATTGCATCCGCATCCGGCGATCGCTGACGATGTCGGCGTGTGCGGTGGGCCAGTAAAAGCCGTGTCGCATAGCCTTGGCGACCAGGGAGCGAGCGGCGGCGTGGTGTCCGCAGTCACCTGAGTGAATGTCGTGGAGGATTTTGCGTCCTTCGGCCGGTTGGACGCAGCGTTGAAACACGCCGGTGACGCTGCGCTTGTGTAGCTCGCCGTCGATGATGGTGTAGGACTTGCATCGACGAGCGATCATTCGAGCGTTTGTCTTGTCTGCTGGCAGGGTGCCGGCTTCCAGGTAGGCGACGCAGGGCTTGGTCCAGTCGTCTGGCTCGGTGACGAGTGCGACCAAGGCTGCCTCTGGTTGGAGTGGGACTCCTATGTCGATCTCCCTCGGGGGAGAGACTGATGGTTTGGAGATTGTGTCAAGGAACACGCCGGCGGGTGGTGCGAGTCGAGCCGACCCGATGCGAGAGAGGGCGTCGGCCTCCTCGTTTTTCCGCCTGTCGATCTACTCGACAGAGTAGCCGGTGAAGTAGCCACCCAACTTGTCCACTGCTTGGCGGTACGCCGCCATGGTGGGGGAGACAGCGTCGCAGGTGCCGGCGACTTGCCCCGCGATGAGGTCGGAATCTCCGTAGCAGCGGAGGCGATTGATGTTCATTTCCTTGGCGGCTCGCATGCCGTGGAGTAGGGCCTCGTATTCAGCCATGTTGTTGGTGCAGTGCGTGAAGTCGAGGCAGAGGATGTAGCGGAGCTTGTCGCCCTTTGGTGAAGTCAGCACTATCCCTGCTCCTGCGCCGTCCGCGTTCTTGGAGCCGTCGAAGTGCAGGCTCCAGTAGTGGAGGTACGGCAGCTTCTCTGGCTGCTGGGCCTCCTCCCAGTCGGCGATGAAGTCTGCCAGCGCCTGCGACTTAATCGCCTTTCGTGGCTCGTATTTGATGTTGTGTATGCCGATCTCGACGGCCCACTTGGCGACCCGCCCGGTCGCCTCGCGATTGCGGATGATGTCTTGTAGTGGTGCTGAGGAGACGACCGTGATCGGGTGCTCCTGGAAGTAGTCTGGCGCACGAGCCCTGAAGACCGCGTATACTAGCTTTTGGTACTGGGGGTACCGCTGGCGCGACTCGGTGAGGACCTCGCTGATGTAATACACCGGCCGCTGAACCGGGCGCTCCTTTCCTTCCTCTGGTCATTCGACGACCATCACAGCGCTGATGACGCGCTCGGACGCCGCGACGTAAACCAGCATAGGTTCTTTGTCGGCGGGGGCGGCGAGTAGTGGTGCAGCGAGTAGCACCTTTTTGAGGTCGCGGAGCGCGTCGTCCGCCTCCTTGTCCCACTGGAAGGTGGGGTTCTTGCGCATCAGGCGGTATAGGGGCATCGCCTTTTTGCCCAGGCGGGGGATGAAGCGACTGAGAGCCGCTACTCGCCCGGCCAACTTCTGGACGTCGCGCAGGCACTCGGGTTTGCCGAGCCGGGCGATCGTGTCGATCTTTGTTGGGTTCGCCTCGATCCCTCGTTTGGAGACGACATACCCAGTAGTTGTCCGGCGGGTACACCGAAGGTGCACTTGCCTGGGTTGAGCTTTATCTTGTACCTTCGCAGGTTGGCGAAGGTTTCCGCCAGGTCGGCGAGTAGGTCGCCTTGGCGAGCGGACTTTACGACCACGTCGTCGATGTAGACGTGGATGTTGCGGCCAATTTGGCTCGCGAGGCATTCTTGCATGCACCGCTGGTAGGTCGCCCCGGCGTTTTTGAGGCCGAAGGTCATGGCGGTGTAGAAGAAGGCTCCGAATGGCGTGATGAACGCAGTCTTCTCCTTGTCTTCGACAGCCATTTTGATCTGGTTGTACCCAGAGTAGGCGTCGAGGAAACATAGCGACTCCGAACCCGCGGTCGAATCGATTATCTGGTCGATCCGCGGGAGGACGAACTGCTCCTTTGGGCAGGCACTATTCAGGTTTGTGTAGTCGATACACATTCCCCAGGTCCCGTTTTTCTTCTCGACCAGGACTGGGTTTGCCAGCCACTTGGAGTACTTGATTGGCCGGATGAAGCCGGCAGTGAGTAGACGCTGCACTTCCTCGGC
Organism: Avena longiglumis; assembly: GCA_030063025.1. Lineage (NCBI taxonomy): Eukaryota > Viridiplantae > Streptophyta > Magnoliopsida > Poales > Poaceae > Avena > Avena longiglumis. The sequence continues at coordinate 211,691,199 of CP125979.1, read as the reverse complement.
GATTGCTCGACGGCGTTCTTCATTGAAGGGCCATAGCGACTGCTTGACAGGTCGCACTTTGGGGTCGGCGTTCAGCTTGTGCTCAGCGAGCTCCCTAGGGACACCGGGCATGTCGGAGGGTTTCCATGCGAAGATGTCCCTGTTCTCACGGAGGAACTCGATGAGCGCGCCTTCCTATGCTGGGCTCATGCCTGTCCCGATCGTCACCGTCTGGCTGGAGTCGCCTGGGACCAGCTCGACGGTGCGAGTGTGCGTCGTGGCCTCAAAGGTTGAGGTGTTTGCGCCCTCTGAGTTGGGCTTCTTGAGTATTGTGGGGTCGTCATTGTTGACCCCGCTCGCGTATTTGGCGAGCTCGGCGTGATTAGTCTCGCCGCGGCGACGGCGCCGGGCGAGCTCCTTTGGCCTCGCATTCGCGGCCATGTCGGGTAGCCGTTGATGGTGATGACGCCGCACGGCCGGGAGCTTCATCGCGTTATGCAGCGTAGGGGCGCCATGAATTTAGCGAACGCTGGCGCCCGTGACGCAGCGGGTAAGGCTGTCGAAGGGCACCAGTTCGAAGACGATCCGCTCGGTGCGGAAGTTTGCCGCTGTGCCGAAAGTGACTGGCAGCGTGACCTTGCCGATCGGATACGCCTTCCGACCGGGGACGATGCCGTGGAACGTGGTGTGGATCGTTTCGATCATCGACTGCGGGAGCCGCAGCCGCCTGAAGGTGTCGTGGTAGAGGATGTTGATGGAGCTACCGCCGTCCATCAGTGTCTTGGGGAGCCGATGTCGCCAACCTTGGCTTGACCACCAAGGCGACTCGTCCTGGTACTCGGCGCGCGAGTGGTCTTGCCGCCTGTGATGGTTGTTCCGAGTTCGAACCGGGGACGTCTATTTGGGCCACCGCATTGACAGCGACGGCGCGGGTGATGACCTTCTTCTCGCGCTTCGTGTTGAAGCCTGTGAAGGTGTGGAGCGAGCCGGCTACTTTGCCGAATTTTCCGCTATTTGGCAGGTTGTTGTCGGGGTCCTCCCGCGCTTGCCGTGCCTTCTCGATTTCCCTGAGGGTGTGGCAGTCGGCGGTGGTGTGTGTTGCGGGCTTCCCTTCCCTGCTATGGAACGCACATGGTTGGTTAAGGAGGGCCACGGGATCGAACCTTGGCTTGTTCTTGTAGTTGCCGCCATCGCGGCGTTGCCCTCCGTCGTGGCGGTAGCTCTTGGGTTCGCGCTGCGCGTGCCCGGCGTTGGCGACGAAGTCGACTCGCCCATCGCGCGACGCTGCCGTGAGGCGAGTGCCAGAAGCGTAGGTCGGTTCGGCGTCCGCCGTCGTTGCCGCCTCGGCGGCGTGCCTCCCTGAATCGCCGCTTTCCTGGTTTGGATCTTCCTCGGCACTGCTTGGCGATCTCGAGGAGGTCGGGATGTTGTCGAGTGCGGGAGTGTCGCTGAGCTTGGCGACTAGAGACTCAGAGCGCACGAGGTCTTGAAGCAATGGATCGCGGTGTCCGGGTGGATGCCGACCGCATTGTACCAAAGCTCTTGCCATCGTTGGACCCAGTTGCGGGTCGACTCGCGGGGTCCCTGGACGCATCGTTCCAGGTCCTCAATAGTGGTGGCGCGGGTGTAGGAGCACTCGGGCGCCCGACGGCGTCGACATTTCCTCCCGTGAGTCGACATCACGGGGAGAGTGTTGATCCACTGCCTGCACGTTCCCTCCATCATTAGGGGGAGGTAACGGGCGGCGAGTAGGTCAGTGTGACCCGCGATCCCCATTGCCATGAGGTATGTGTCGAGCCAGACGGCGGGATCGTACGAGGAGTCGTACTTTTCTATCTCCTTTGGCGCCTTGAAGTTTGGCGGGTACTTCTCGCCTCGGATCATTGGTCCGACGCACTTGGGCCGAGTCATCGTGGCGACCCCATAGGCTCGCCGTCGCAGCGATTAGTTAGGTTGTGCCGCAAGTCGTCGGGCTGGCGTGCGCGCCAGCTTTGGTTGTTGATGATGTGGGTGCGGGCGTCGATGGGTTGCCCGTTAGCGGCGACGAAGTTGGTCGCCGCCCGGGTCGTTAATTGGAGAGTGCCGCGTTCGTGGGTCGGTGTTGGAGCTGCAGCGGCTCTGGTGGCGGGCAGTTGAAGGTGTTTGCCGCCGCTGGGCGGCCGCTGGAGGCCGCTCTGCTTCCCGAGGAACGCGAGTATACTCGACCTTGCGAGTCGGCACCCGCTTTTTGCTGCTCGACGGCCTTCGCGAGCAGGGCCCTGACGTATTGGATCTGTAGGGTGCCGTCGCCAGTGGCCGTGATGCTTTCGTGTAACACCCTCAGAATCGGCCCTATGCAAGTTTTAGCAAAACTCGCCAAACCCGCATAGAAACGATTCGAAGGTGCCCACCAGGCACTTTCGTGCGGGTGGGAAGCAAAGTAATAACATTACACAACAGTCCTCGATGGGACCCACAGAACAGATATATACAACAGCGACTCGAAGAGTCAAGAATACAAATATACGGTACAAAGATCCAAATCACCTCGAAAACGATGGAGCGTCCGACTACGGACAAGAGGCAAATGGGGCTAAGAGCCCTGAAGAATAACCAATGGCGTCCATAACCCTGCCCAGGCCAAGCCGGAAGGGTAACCCTGCTAACGGCGTCGATCTCAAAACCTGCTTAACAAAAGGGGTGCCGACAAAGGGCAAAGGAAAAAGAAGGAGCGTCAGTACTGAGGCCAGTACACGGCGAGGCTAGAATTCGGCGGTCCTCGCCTACATAGGTATGGTGGACTGAAGCGGCAGCGGAAGCATGCACTAAACAACCTATAGAGACTCGATACAACTGGCGGATATCAGAGAGGGATAAGAATGACCTAACCGGATCCAACCTGAAGCTAACATCAAACAAACCCATCCTGGCGTTTCCCCCTCGACACCGATCGAGGAAGTCAACCGAGGAACTCACACAGTTGGCAGTTTTATTTATTCAGTTATATTGCGGCACTTTACTAGTCAGGTTTAGATAATCGTCCTGATAAAGTAAAACAGTGGGCACTTTTAATTAACCATTCCGTGATAGTTGCAACAATTACTAATCAGGTACAGATAGCATGAGATAAACCCAAAACCCAGCAGTTGTTGGTACTTTTATTCAGCCATTCCGTTGTCGCTGCCATACTTACTAGTCAGGTACAATGGTCGCAAACGACAATTCAAACAAGCAATTGTGGGCAGTATTATTTAGCCATTCCATTATAGTGAAGCTGATTACTAGTCATTATAAAGTCAATTTATAGCAATAAACTTTAGTTATGCTTGTCTATGGTCGAGATACTGTGCTCCAAGTCGTCCATATCCGCGGACACGGCTTTCAGAAAGTTTTACCCGGCCGGGGTGCACCAATAGCAACACACACTCGATCAACCTCGGAAAAACCAAATCAAAACCCAACGAGGCCTTCACGACATAGCAATCACAAGATTCAGAAATATTTCAGGGGGCCACCCCTTAAGTAGATCCCGCAACGGAGTAAGCAAGCTCCGAGACGGCCTCAAGGTCTGTGGGGACGGCTGTGAACGACTGGGAACCCCAAACGGGGCTTGTCGACACCGCGGAATCGTGCCACTACCCTAAAAGATGCAGTGCTCCTGACAATCGTAAATAAAGCAGTAGCATGGCATAAGTACAGGATAGTAATAAAACCTCAAACTAGTTTGTGGCCCCAAGAAATAAGACGGAATCAAGCTCTGGCTAAGGGGGGTCCCATATACCTCCCGGATGTGGATAGCGCGATAAATCAAGGAACAGTATCAAGTACTCGGGTCTTACGGGACACAAGTGGGCGTCGAAACCAAATATTATCTATCACCCACCGATGCCTGCTTATTCAATTTTAGTTGTTAAACAGAAATTAAAGTGACGATAAGTAAAACTAGATTCATCTCCAACATCAACATGCGGCAATACATCAAAGAATCGGCATATGACGACACACATCGATTACTGAGCAAGCAACTACGACGCAAGTCCAACTATCTACCAAACAACGGTAATAGGGTGTGTCCAAGGCAATATAGGGCTGCGGGGAATATCACAGAAAGGAAACTAAAGCATCGCAACACAGATAGCAATAGATCAACAGGAGGGAATAAAGACTATAAAAGTAAGATAGGTAGAAAGGGGGAGATGCTCGCCTGAAAACATTGTCGAAGGTTCAACCGAAGAACGGGGCGAAGCGCACATCAACTCAACGGCCTTATCCGCGAAGAAGCAAAAAACTAGAATAAACACCGGATGCAATATTTAATACAACGACAGAAGATCGGCATGATGCATGTATGATGCATGGCATGACAAAGGTGCGATGCGATTAGGTCATATTAAGCGGAACCGAGGGTCCCGACAATTAGTTAAATGGTTCAAGTTATTTAGAACCCCCGCAATTTAAATGTTGTATTACATGGCAAAAGATGATACGGGTTCGCTACACAAGTTTAAATGAGGCCAATATGAGACTAGATTTGCCCGCATATGGGCCCCATATTTAATTAATAGGTGAAACGGCATAAGGCCCCCAAACCAATGCTATGCATGCGGAATGACCATTTAATGTGCAACAAATTGTTATGTTATAAGATAGGGTTCGAGGAAAAAGGGGCCACACATTAGGGGTCTCGACGATCTTGGGGTTCCGGGGTTCGGGGTTCGACAAGGTCCAGGGTCCAGGGTTCGACGAACTTGACGGGATTCGACGGAAGCGTTCTCGGACTCCGGGATCGTTCTCGGATACAGAGGTAGGTCTTGTCGCGACCGGGAAGCAGAGCTTTATTCGGCGTCGGGGGCGCATCGGGTTCTTCCGGGTCGGTGTCGTTCTTATCGTTGCGTAGCTCTTGTCGGGTCCGCGCTTCGGATCCCGTGCGGCGATCCTGACGCTCCGTGTGGCGGTCTTGTTGTTCCGTGTAGGCGTTCTCGAGGTCGATGGCGAACTTGTCCGGTACCGGGTTTTCGGAGATCTTGGCGCGGCACCGGGTACGGGATCGGCCTTGGGGGTCTCGGTCATCGCGCGGGTTAGGGTCTTCGGACCGGGCTTCAGATCTTCAAGTAGAACTTGTTGCTCCGGGGTCTGCGGCCGGGGGTCTCGGCGTTCCATGAAGGAGGTCTTGTCGATGATTCGAGTGTCGAAGCACACGAGCAGATGGGGAAACACCAAAGTGGGGGATCACATCACCGAATCCATCGCGGCAGGCAGGCATGGCCAGACTAGAGGATACACGACATGTGCAACATCAGGACGCGAGCGCGCCTTCTGGAACAGGGGCCCTTGGCGAGGCAGCGTCCGGGAACACGCGGAGGGCGGATGTCGGGGCGCCGCCAGGATTGGGCCCCCGTGGCTGTCGCAGAAGCTTGGGAAGGCAGCGAGGTTGACGGGGGGCCGGACCTTGCCGGAGCGGAAGCGTCGAGCGCCGGGCGGCGGGAGGCCCGCGAGTTGAACGGAGGGGAGGGGCGGCTGGCGGAGGAAACCGACGAGGCCGAGGACGACGGGAGATCGAGGCGGCCGCAGGCAGCGAGAAGGGAACGAGCGGGCGCGACGTGCTGGCCGCGGGCCGAGGAGGAAGGCGGGGCTTGAGGGCGGGACGCGGCGAGGCGGTCGCCGGCGGGCAAGGCGAGGGAGCCTGGCTCCGAGGAGGTTGGGGAGAAGGCGCAGAGGCGAGGCCGAGGTCGCCGAGCGAGGGGCGGACCAAGGGAAGAGCGGCGGCCTCGGAGCGTCTGAGGCGAGGGAGGCGATGGAGGCGGCGAGCGGGCGGGCGTGGCGCTACTGGGAGGAAGAAGGGGTTGGTGGGGAGAGGGCGAGAGAGGAGACCGACAGGGGTGGGGCCGCGGGGCCCACGCGGGAGGCGTGTTGAGTGGGGGTGGGGGAGGCGCGCTGGCGTGCGGGCTGAGTGCGGGGGTAGGCAGGTGGCGGGCCCAGGCGGGGGAGTGGACCAGGGACAGGGGGAGGTGGATCCAGGGGGGGATGGTCGGTAGGTGCCAGGAAGTGGGCCACGGGGTGGGATCTGCTGTGGTGAGTGGGAAGAAAGGGAGAGAGAGAAGAGAGAGTGGGGGCTGATGTGGCAGCTGCTGATAGGTTTAGGGGAGGAGAGGGGTGAGGTGGCAACCTGTGATAGGTGGGAGTGATGTGGAGGGGGGTGTGGGTAGACTAGTGGGTAGTTTTAGGGATTAGAGGGACAGACTAGTTGGACCGTTTTAGTTTCTGGGGCGGTCGTTCGGGTCACTCGGCCCGTTCGACTGCCCCTATTAAAATAATCTTAATATTTTATTTATTTTTAAATAGCTTTTATAACTAGTTTTAGACAAACCAAAAATATCCGGAACATCCGGGGGTGGACATTTGAATAGAGGTGGGGCGTTTAAGAAAACAAAACGGGTGTTGCGAAAATAGTTTTGGCAAACAATGCATGCTGATGACGATGCAATGCACAAATTCAACGCAATTTTCTACAGTGGTTTTGCGGGATGCCACATTTCGGCTGCTGCTCGTCCTGCCACGAGGTTGTCCATCGGGGTGGAGAACAGTGGGAGGCCGTTTGCGTCTCGCTCCCGTGAGGAGACTACTATCCGCGGCTGGTCCCTGGGAGGGGTGCGGTTGGGTGGAGGTGGGGCGCCCATCGCCGTTGATCCTGGAGGTGGCCGGGCGCTTCCTCTTGGTGGCGCGTTCTCGCAAATCGCGCGCTCGGCCACACGGGCCGGGTCGTTTTTGTCGTCGAATTTCAGGGCACGCCCTTGAACGGTGGGGTTCAGGCGTGACCTGATCCGCTGCTGGTGGTAGCGTGACAGCTCCTGCGCCGTCACCTGCTCGACTTGCTCCTTGCGCACGGCCTCTGCCAGTTTCAGGCGGAGTTCCTCGACCTCCGTTGCCGTGGCGTTAGGAGGGATTGGGGTGGAGAACGGATCCTCCGGCGGATCGGCGCCGGTGGCCATGTAGGCCGCGGCGTGGCGACTGGCTCCATCGCGGAGGTCGGCGGAGTTCTCTGACCCAGAGTCGAATTCGAAGATCCCGAGGATGGAGGGGTCCTCGAAGTCTCCCGCGTTGGAGACCTGGGCGATGGAGCCCGCGGACGAGGCAGCAGTGATGGATCCGGCGATTGACGCCGAGGTCGCCGAGTCGGCGTCGTCGGAGAGGGCCGCATCTTCTGCGGCCGCCGAATTCCCGGCCACATTGCTGTGGGCCGAGTTGTACCCGGAGGCGAGGCGGTGGATCGTGCGGACCTGGCTCTCGGAGAGCCGATCGCGTGGCGGCGACTCGCGGATGCGAGCCGAGTCCTCCGAGACGATGACGTCGGTGAGGCCGACGAAGAGGCTGATCGTGCCGATTGGCAGGATCACGCTGTGCGTGACGGGTCGCGCCGCCGGGACGTAGCTGCTCGGCAAGATCTGGAGCATCTCGCCGATCGCTATCATGCGGCCGGTGGCGACCGTCTCGTTGATGGGCAGATTGGATCTCGCCGCAGAACACCGCCAGACCGGCCAGCCCCACGGTGGCGGCATTGTCGTGGGAATGGTCACGGCAGATGCCAATCGGCAGCGAGTAGTAGAACGAGGGAAAGGGCCAGCCATCTGCGGTGCGAGATGAGGGCAAAGACAGGTTTTACCTGGTTCGGCCCCCCGGAAGGTAAAGACCTACTCCTGCTAGATTGTATTATGGAGGTGTTACAATGGGCGAGCTCGGCGGCTAGGCGGCGAGTCGCTTGGGTGTATGAGGGAACGTGTCTCTACTCACCCTTTTGGGAGGTTTATATAGACTCACCTCCCCTAGGGTTTACATATCTCAACCGATTCGGTTACAGCTTTAATAGTCGTTTAAACCAGTCCGACTGGGCCTATCTACTCGCGTGGGCCTTTAGCTTCCAGTCGCTCGGTACCTTGCTGGGCTTCAATCCACTCGCCGTTCTGCAGGCCCACTCGCGAGCTCTCGGGCCAGTCGGAAACACCCTGCTGGGTATACCCCAGTAGGCATATCCCCATCACCAGCGCCACCACCATCTGACCTCGCCGCCACCAGCCACCGTCGCTGCGCCGCCAGAGCTTGGTCAATGCGATGATAGCCGTTAGATGACGATCCAAGCGTCACGATAGATCTTTAGCCGAAGGGGTATAAGTGATCCTGTGCCGCACGATCTGTTTAAAATCCAACGCGCCAGAGCAGTCGATCCAACCGAAACGGTATTGACGAATCAGAAACAGCCACGTGGCCCAGGCTTCGTTTTAAAACAGATTTGAATCTATTAGAGATTCAATTTTGTAAATTGCATAACTTTAGTTCTACACGTCCAAATTTTGCAAACTTTATATCAATGGAATCAGTGGAACAAGCCCTAGCCAACCATGCAATTTGTTTAGCAAAAAGCTTCTGTTAAAATGTTTGTTTTTGCAGAAACATTTGTATGCTTGTTTAGATTATAAAAATGGTTCAAAAATGATTTTGGGGATAAAACCTTTTACAAATGGTGTGTTTTGAACCTACTGACCTTAGGAAACACTTTGTGGTTTCAAAAATGTATTTGGTGAAACAAAATAATGATTCTTTGATTTAAAACCATTTCTAGTCAAATAAAAATATAGTTTATTTATTAAAAATGGTTTTGGAAGAAAACCTTTGGGAAATGTTTTGTTTTAAACTCTCTGACCCCAAACACCAAGTTTTATGGTTTGAAAAGATATTTTGTGAACCCTATAGATTAATTCCTTATTGAAAACATTTCTACACCACATAAAATGATACTTTGTTTTGAAAATGGTTTTTGAAGTGAAACCTTTTGCAAATGACTTTGCCACTTTACAAAATGACCAATAGGTGTTTTCAAATGTTTATGACCCATTAGGATGCACTTTTTCAAATAAAACAAAGCTTGGCATGCTTGCATGCATTTCTTAGACTTTATCATTTTATGTGATGTTTTGCTTGATTGGTAGATTGATATTGTGCCTTGCTTGATTGATTTGTAGTGACTTGAAGAGTGTGATTGTTGCAAGGACATGGAGTGAACTTATACTCTACCAAAATGGCAAGTGATGCTTCATACTTTTGTCCCATTACTTTCACTATGCATTAGTGATTTTCTCTAAGTAAAACTTGCATGGAATTTTTGCTAAGTATAAACCTTGCTATAGGAAAACCTAGTAGATGAAACCTTAGTGGAACATTTCCTAAGTTAAGATTCCTACTACTATCAAGCTTAGCTTAGCTAATAGAAAACAAGGGTGGAATATATATTCACACTATGGAAAATTTCTAAGTCTGAGGACTTGTGTTTTTGTTTAATAAAACAACTAAGTTAATGAATCACCTGGGTGGAATGGTAATTGCTTGGTGGTTTTTGGTTGAGTGGTTCACAAGGCCCATGTCTATGGTTGACCTTGTGTATCTCACTTGTGGATGGCCACCCAGGAACAAAGATATTTGAGATGTCAAATGTTGAGAAGCTTCAAGTGCACCACTTGGCATTATGGGCTCTGCCTGGATCATAGAGGTTGCAAGAACTTAGCCATATGGACAGTTGGTGGTAGAGTTTGATAGGTTGGAACGCGTCCATTTTGGTCTAAGGGAAGGCTTCTGAAAGATCTTTTCTTGGGAAACCAAGTCTTGTGGGGAAAGTGCACCACCTCTGCAGAGTGTAAAATCTAAGTACTTAGCCATGTCCCTGGTAAAGGACAATTTGAGCATCAAGACATGGAAGCAATCAAGAATCTCATCATTCAAATTTCTAAGTTAAAAACTTGTGGTTTGAACAAGGGTTAAAGGATCTTCAATCTTTGATTGGGAGAAATGATTTTGTCAAGCAAAAACTTAGTGTTTTCAAAATGATAAGGAAAATCTATTTTGAGCAATGCAAGCCTCAACTCCACTTAGCCAAATGCATATAGATGATAGACTCCACTATACTACCATAGTATCACTTACCAATACAATTCAAATGTATTGACCCTTGTGGCTGTAACTTGTTATGTTGCAGGTTTGATTGTTTTTAGTGAAGATTGATTGATTAGGATTACAAAGTCTACAACCAACATGTCTGCCTGTGGAATTTTGAAGATGAAGGACCCCATGCTTATAGATATTCTGCTTCAATGTAATGTAATAGCCAAATGAGCTATGTAAGATGTAATAAAATTATGTTATTCCTGGTTATAAAGTTGTATTATGACCTTTGTTTCTTGATATTACATCTTAACTGTGGATGCTAGCTATTGATCCAGGGACTAGCATTGTAAACACAGGGGACTCTACCTTATTAAAGGTTGGGACCCTTACAAAGACTTGGTTTCACCAAGACAAGATCTTTCAGAAGCCTTCCCTTAGACCAAAATGGACGCGTTCCAACCTATCAAACTCTACCACCAACTGTCCATATGGCTAAGTTCTTGCAACCTATATGATCCAGGCAGAGCCCATAATGCCAAGTGGCTGCACTTGAAGCTTCTCAACATTTGACATCTCAAATCTCTTTGTTCCTGGGTGGCCATCCACAAGTGAGATACACAAGGTCAACCATAAACATGGGCCTTGTGAACCACTCAACCAAAATCCACCAAGCAATTACCATTCCACCCAGATGATTCATTAACTTAGTTGTTTTATTAAACAAAACACAAGTCCTCAGACTTAGAAATTTTCCATAGTGTGAATATATATTCCACCCTTGTTTTCTATTAGCTAAGCTAAGCTTGACAGTAGTAGGAATCTTAACTTAGGGAAATTTCTACTAAGGTTTCATCTACTTGGTTTTCCTATAGCAAGGTTTATACTTAGCAAAAATTCCATGCAAGTTTTACTTAGAGAAATCACTAATGCATAGTGAAAGTAATGGGACAAAAGTATGAAACATCACTTGCCTTTTTGGTAGAGGGTATAAGTTCACACCTTGTCCTTGCAACAATCACACTCTTCAATTCACTACAATTCAATCAAGCAAGGCACAATCTCAATCTACCAATCAAGCAAAACAACACATAAAATCTTAGAACCAAGATAATGCATGCAAGCATTCCAAGGATTGTTTTATTTGGAAAAGTGGTTCATAATGGGTCATAAACATTTGAAAACACCTAATGGTCATTTTGTAAAGTGGCAAAGTCATTTGCAAAAGGTTTCACTTCATAAACCATTTTCAAAACAAAGTATCATTTTATGTGGTGTAGAAATATTTTTACTAAGGCATTAATCTATAGGATTCACCAAATGTGTTTTCAAACCATAAAACTTGGTGTTTGGGGTCAGAGAGTTTAAAACAAAACATTTCCCAAAAGTTTTCTTCCAAAACCATTTTTAATAAACAAACCATATTTTTATTTGGCTAGAATTGGTTTTAAGTCAAAGAATCATTCTTTTTCTTCACCAAATACATTTTTGAAACCACAAAGTGTTTCCTATGTTCAGTAGGTTCAAATCACACCATTTGCCAAAGATTTTATCCCCAAAATCATTTTTGAACAATTTTTATAATCTAAACAAGCATACAAATGTTTCTGCAAAAAACAAACATTTTACCAGAGGCTTTTTACTAAACAAATGGCATGGATGGCTAAGGCTTGTTCCACTGGTTCCATTGATATAAAGTTTGTAATTTTTGGATGTGTGGATCAAAAGTTACAAGAGTTTCAAATCTGCATCTAAATCAGATTCAAAATTTCTTTTAAACAGAACTAGTGACACGCGGCGCTCAACTACTGGTCGATACCGGTTCAGGTGGATCGACTAACACAGGTCGTAGGATTTAAGTGGAATGATACGGCTCGCGCATCTATTCGCCATACTTTCTATCCTAATCGCCGATCCAAATCCAACGGTCCTAACTACTCGACCAATACTCACTACCGTTGGCGGCGCTCTGGCGGCAGTGCACAGACGAGGTCGTCGCCGGTGATTCTGGACGCAAGGGAGAGAAGGAGAAGGCTCACTGTATTCGCCGAAGCTTGGGGAAGCTCAACGTGTTGTTGGTTCGACGAGGGGCGCACTGGGTAGTCCTGAATCGCTCGCCGGAGTTGTACTTCTCCTCGGGTGCGGTCAGATGTTGTCGGAGGTGAGCGTCTGGGGCGCAAGCGAGAGAAACAACGCATCAGGAAGATACACACGAGTTCAAGGTTCACGAAAACACTCACCAGTGGGCAAGGGGCGCACGAGGTCGTCGGCTATGGCTCACCGGAGTTGGGCTTATCGTCGGTGGCGCTCAGACATGGACAGAGTCGAGGCTGCAAGGCATGTGCGGGCAAGCTGGCACTATGGGGAGGTTCGCCTGGAGGTGGTAAGAAAGCTCGGGTGCGCCAGAGAGCAAAGGGGGCGTGGGCTGGCCAGAATTGCCGCCGGAGAGCGTCGGAGACAGTGGCGGTTTGGAGACGATTCTGAGCAGCCTGGTGGCTCTCTGGTGGCTCTGGTTTGGGGGAAAGGGAGAGAGGAGCATGGCGTTTAATACGGAGTGGTTGCTTGACTGAATCAACACGGCAGTAACGAGTATTAACGCGAGATTTAATCGGCAGAAACCGCCGGCGATGTTTGCGCGCGGGTGAAGACGATGAACAGGAGGGGTGGGGTCGGCTGGTCAGTGAGAGAGAGGAGAGGGGAGTTGGGTCCACCAGTCATTGGCTCTGCGGGTCGTCTGGTGAGTGAGAGAAAAACGCTTCGGGGGATAGAGGGAAATGGGCTGCTGGGCCTAGTTGGGCTGCTGGGTTGGGTCGACCAGATTCTATTTTTTTTCTTCCTGATTGCTTTTTCTTTTTCTAATTCTATTTTCTATTTTGGAAATTCAAACAACAAAACAAACATTCAAAACAATTCAAACATTCACCACACTTGAATTGAGTTTTTTGTTCTGTTTAACAACCTAAACCAAGTCCAAAAATAAAATAATATTTTTAATCTTTTTAGGATCCATTCATTAATTAAATAACATGGACCTTAGTTATTTAATCAAATAGGGTTTGATTTATTTAATAAAATCTCCATTTGAAATCTAAATATTTTCAAAACCAAATCAGTAGGTTTTATTTGAAAATATAAGATATTTGGAAAACTTGTTTAAAATAAAATAACATTTTTATTTTAGGGTCCAATAATAATTAAATAAAATGGACCTTAGTTATTAAATCAAATAGGATTTGTTTCATTAAAATCTTTATTTTGAAATCTAAAGTAAAACCAAAAAAACTTCAGTAGGTTTTATTTGAAAATAATAAACACTTGGAAAACTTATTTAAAATAATTTAATAAGTTTTGATGTTTTAATTAAAATGGGAAAAGCCTTTACTTTATTAAAATTGGATATTAATAAATCCTCATTATTTTGTTTAAATCAACCTTTACTCTTTTAATCAAAGCAAAATATTTTATTTCAAAAGATTGGCCTAGGTTTAATTTTGGCTCTATAAAATAATCCTTATTTATATTTCTACCTTTTCATTTGAAACCAAATCTTTTTATTTAAAAGATCCAAAGATAGTAATTCAAAATATTTTTAACTTTATTGTTTATTTATCTTTTTAAATCCCTTTAGGATTTTATTTGATCCAAATAGGTTTTGAAAGTTTCCAATTGGATTCAAAAGTTTCTTCTCACCCTGAAAATCAACAAAGTTTTATTTTATTCATTTATTCCAAATCTTGGGATGTGACACATCGTCAGCAGCAGGAGAGTCACCTTCCTTGAAGTCGGCAGTGTTGAGGGACTCGGAGGAGCTTTGGTTGCCGCCGTCAATGGTTTTCATGGGCACAAAGATGTTAAGGTCGACCAACTCGGCGACTCTGGTGTCAAAACCCGCGAGCGACGCCAAGATAGCTTCGTGATTTATCTTTTGTCCTTCATCGTCTACGTCGGGGATACCGGAGGTCACCGTGTCGATGTTGGCATCTTCGTAGTGTGCCTTGACCATTGACAGCACCATCCTTGCGCCGACACGTGCACATGAAGCTTTCCAGCTTGAGATACGCTCGGGGGCTCGGCGTAGGATCTCCGAGAACTTCGCCACCGAGTCCACCGCCTTGATGTTAATCTGGAGGGGCTTGGCTATCTCCTTGGTCTTCTTGATGGCGGTGTTGATAAAGTTGCCGGCAAGGACCATGCATTCCTTTGGTGGAGGAGACGACCGGGTTAATCCCATAGGAGCTGCAAATTTCCGACAAAGGAGCGCATGAGTTCAATAACACAAAAATTCAGAGTATCTATCTTACAGAAGTCCAAGACGGAGAATCACTTACTAAAGATGCTAATTTCAGCCTACTGGAGAGTCTCCGCCATGGAGTCCCGTTCTTGTCGGAGGATCCTGTACGCGTCCAGATGGCGCTGATTTTGCTCATCGGCGGCTTTCTTTTGATCTTTCAGGATTGCAATTTCCTCCTTCAAGCGGTTCATCTCCTCGGTGGAGGAATCCTGCAGGACTTTCATGGAGTGCTCGTGCATCTTTAGCATATCCTTCCACTCCTGCTTAAGGATCTTGTTTTTGCTATCCAGCTGCTGAATATGCTTGGATTGCTCAACAATATCCTTATCCTTGGAAATGGCTTCTGCAAGTCGGAGAAAGAGCAGTACATAGTGAGTACTCGAAGAATGTTGGCACAAGACCAAGTCGGAATATGAAAAAGAAAGGAAAAACAGAAGCTTGCTCTTGGTGATTTGTTCTTTCAAGAAGGCAGTTTTACCCTTTTCGGCTTCCAAGTCCGCATGCATCTTCTGGTACTTGTCGTTGGCCACGCCCCTCCGAGCATTTTCATTCTATGGAAATAAGAAAGTTAAACGTTGTTTGGTCTACTTGGAGCATCTAGCCGGAAAATTTCCACCTAGAAGCTCGAGGGCTACAGCGAGAGTTTTTAACTTAGCACTATGCTTAGTCTTTCTTTAAGCATCTAGTCAGAACTAATTCAGTTTTTGATTAGAAGCTTGGGGGCTACTGTATAAAGTTTTTAACTCAGTCATATGCTTAGCTTCTCTTTAAGCATCTAGTCGGAACTAATTCAGTTACAACTAGAAGCTTGGGGGCTACAATATTGAAATTTATAAACACTGCGTATGCTACTCTGAAAGCATCTAGTCGGATTAATTCATTCAAACTATATGCTTGGGGGCTACAGTGAGAAGTTTTCTAGCTTAATCACTCTTAGAGCATTTAGATGGAAAGACCTATGGTTTTCCGTCTAAATCCTCGGGGGCTACAGTGGGATATTCATATGAAATGCAAAAGGCAAATGAAACTTACAAGTGCGATGATCTTGAGGTTTGTAGCACTCTCAGCAAGCAACTTGCCGAAGGATAAACTATTTCCTTGCAAGATTTCTTGTTGCCGGAGAAGCTCCTCTAGACCACATGTTGGAGATGTCGGCACCGCACCAGGAACCAGAGCAGTGCTACCCGGCGTAAGTACTGGATAGACTATCTTCGGAAACTCTATGGTCTTCTTGGGTGCGGAAGCGCCGCCTTCGGCAGACGTACCACCTTCCACCACCGCCTTACCACTACCGATGGAATCCTTAGATGGAGCTTCAGCCATTTGGTTTGCGGCACTTTCCCGCGTCGCCTATTCGCCGACAACAGCAAGCTCTGTGGAGGCACCTGAGTACACTTCCATGGCGGAAGGGCCAGATGCTTCTTTGGCTTGAGAGATTATTGGAGCGGACGTGGGTTGGACGATGGGAGTGACAGGGCGATGGAGGGATATGCGTGGGAAGACACGTCACGATGCAACATATCCTTAATGTTTTTAGAAGCCCCCAAAGTTTTGGAGGTCTTCTTGAAACTAGTAGTGGCTTTCTTCCTGAAACGTACAAAAAGTATAAGTACAGGAATAAGACAAACAATGGACATTGTCGGAGAGAAAGAAGCTTACACAAGAGGGGGTGCTTTGGCAAAGGGGATCCCGGTAACCTTTCTTTTCTCCACCTCCAGGGAAGCGGTAGTCTTCTTGGAGGCTCCACCCTCCGTCTTATTTTTCTTGCCTCCATCGACAGCGTCAGAGGTGTAGCTCTTCCGCTTTCGCGCCAACGGGACCTCGTCGTTGGACACGACTATGACTTCCTTCATCTTTGGATCATAGATTTGTACAGCCATGCTATCCTCATCTATATCGCTGAGCTGTTAAGTGAAAACCCACCATGTTAGATGAGATAGTAATGGCTAGATGGAAGAACTGGAGTATATGTCTTACACGGAAAATAAATAGGTACCTTTGGGCACTTGCTCTCTACGAACATGTCGTAGGTGATGTCGAAGCCACGCTTCATATCCTTCACCTTGACGATGTCCTTGAGACGGAGCTTGATGGAGTTGCTCGAGAAGTTGTCCTCGGAGATATAGAGGCTATCCAACCTCTCGTTGGTATACTCGTGCATCAACTTCAAGCGGTGCTGTAGAGGCTGGATCCACCTGACGAACCAGCACATGGGAAGGTCCAATCCGGCCAGACCCGTCTCTACGAACCACTCTATCCGCCTTATAGCGTGGAAAGCATCGATGTCGGAGGGAAGGGAGGCCTGGGATCTCCATGTCGAAGCTTCAGCGGCAGCTCCATCGACGAAGTACGGGTACGTCACTTCTTGGCCGGCCAGAGGGACATCTGGGTCGTAGAAGTACGTCCGTTGCCAGTTCTTGCAGGACTCATGGCCGACGATGTCTGGGAATTGCCGCCTAGGCCGGATCTTAAAACTAATGGTGCCACAGTTCCTGATCTCGTCCTTGCCGGCTCCGGCTTCGCGCTTGATGGTGAAAAAGTATATATAAAGAGATCTAGCCTAAGCCTAATCCCTAAGTAACCCTCACAAAGTTCCGCGTAGTTGCTAAGCGTGAGGATGCTATTGGGGGAGAGGTTCTGAGGCTGTACTCGGTAATGGTTGTGGATAGCTAGGAAGAAATTGGAGATGGGCAGGGAGACGCCGCGTACCAGTTGGGCTTTGAGGTACACCTTTTCTCCGGCTTGGGGAGAAGGCGTGACCTCGCCGGCCGCCGCCGCCCGCCAGGCGAGCCCCTCCATCGCAGGGAGGTAGCTCTCGATGATCAGTTCCTTGATGTCGTGGTCCGTAATATCCGAACCGCTCTAGTCGCCATTGTGGGATTCGTACTCCTCCTCTAGCAGCTCCAGCGCCGCTGGGTTATGATCGTCGTCGGTGGCTTCGACCATCGTGGATTTAGGGATCACCAAACCCTCTGGGGGCACGATGATGGAGCTCGTTGGCTTCGCCGCGGCATCGCCTGACGCCATCACGGAGGGGGCGGAACCGCTGCTGGCCATTGGATGGGTTACCGTGGTGACTGGGGAAGGTCGAGGAGATAGGGTTTTTTCGCACGATGCGCGCAGAGCTCGAGGAGGCGCTCGCGGTAGGAAGAAGATGATGTAGAAGGGAATGAGGTGAAAAGTAAAATTTCCACCTCTGTTACAATTTATAACGTCCGACATCAAGATTCGTGCGGAATGATCGAATGGTGGACGCGTGGACGACGTGCGCAGAAATTTTGCCACGTTGCCAACCGTCACCGCTAACGGTTCGTATCGCTCGCGCGGGAAAATCGGACATGATTGCGTTCTCTGCATGTGTGAGTTACAAGGCGTTGCTGACCTATGTCTACGTCGCCCTAGCTTTCACTAGAAGGTGAACCATCACATCGGAAGATTCCGGCATGGAAAGATCCAATCCGGCTACGGAAGAGTACGATAGAAGATTCAGCAATTCTCCGACTTACATATTGAAGACAGAGAAAACCTTGCAGGGTTCTTTGGGAGGACTACAAAATGTTGCTTGACGATTTGCCGACATCCATCTAGATGGAGCATTCAACGTGAAGAGGCAAGACGGCGCAAGATCTCGGAGTTCTCCGGGGGCTACTGTTGGGGATATGCTATATGGGTATCCTCATAGAATGTCCTCTATCCGGATAACCCGGGTGGCCCACAGTTGGTAGCATGGCCCATGGCCTGCTGGGCGTCCCAGTTAGATGGATCCAGAAGGGAGTCCCATGCCGGATAAAGGAAGGCTATAGAGGAGTCACCGAAGTACCCGGAGCCTTGGAGTGTAAGACACGCTAGACTAAATGTAGGCAGTGTAGGACTCTGTAACCTGTCCGGCTAGGAATTTTCCCTGTAACCCTAGGACCTGTCGACTATATAAGTCGGTCCTATGGGAGCCTTTAGGGCAGACAATCTCAAACAACCTAGTGTCGACTACGACGCACCTCGCACAGCGAACCAATCCGTGTAACTCGGCGTATTGCCATTATAGTGATTTATAACAAGAGTAGGAATACGCCACCGTCGTGGGATTTGAAACTGGGTAAGCTGTGTTATCTCGTACCCGTCAACCGTCCGCCTTCCCCCACGTCTCTAAACACGCACTGTGAGGACCCCTCCATGGCGTACTCATCGACAATACCACGACATTATGCGCTATCTAATAGGCACTTCGAGCTATGGCATTCACTATACCGGGTATCCGAGGGTACTAGAGGATTATAGTGATTCAAATTGGATATCTGATCCTGATGAGATAAAGGCCACGAGTGGATATTTATTCACCCTTTATGGTGGCACTGTTTCTTGGAAGTCTTGCAAGAAGACCATCTTAATGAGTTCAACTATGGAAGCATAACTCACATCATTAGACACAGCCACTGTTGAAGTAGAGTGGCTTCATGAACTCTTGATGAACTTACCCGTGGTTGAAAACCAATACTTGCAATCCTTATGAACTGCGCTAATCAAACTGTGATTTTCAAGGTAAATAGTTCTAAGGATAATATGAAGTCATCAAGACATGTGAAGAGGAGACTGAAATCTGTCAGTAAAATGAGAAACTTCGGAGTTATTACATTGGATTATATCTAAACGTCTAAAAACTTGGAAGATCCCTTCACAAAGGGTCTATCACGCAATGTGATAGAAAATGCATCGAAGGACATGGGTATGAGACCCACAATTTGAGATTTACACAGTGGTAAACAACTCTATGTGATCGGAGATCCCATGAATTAGAATTGGGAGACATGCTTTTGGTCAGCTAAGAGGAAAGTAACCCTAATTTAATAAACACCACTCCATAAAGATGCAATATTTTCCTATTCTGCATGGCAGGTTGATTTATTATCTTAATATGTTCTTAGTGGCTTATCTTAAGCAAAGATGTTGTCCTTCAGAACATCTTTTGAAGAACACACCTATATGAGTCTGACTGTTAAAACTTTGTAGTCTAGAAGAGTAGGATGCTATCTAATAAACTGATGAAAGGTCATGGAGTATGACGCATAAGCTCCACCCGCA
This sequence comes from Avena longiglumis, assembly GCA_030063025.1. Taxonomy (NCBI): domain Eukaryota; kingdom Viridiplantae; phylum Streptophyta; class Magnoliopsida; order Poales; family Poaceae; genus Avena; species Avena longiglumis. Next base: position 211,671,947 of record CP125979.1, on the reverse strand, counting down.
GGGAAGTCCCACGGTAGCCTATTATCAGTCAAGACTTTTTGTAAAGCTAGGTTCGCAGCAAACTTGCATTTCAAGGCATATTCCACTGTACAAGTTGCGGCCTAGTATAACATAAAGCTCTAGGTGGAAGTTCAACTTAACAGTCTCCACTATAGTACCGGTATATAGACAATATTTTGGAACCAAAGGAAAACTTCATGTGCCTCTGGGATCTGGTGAGGGATTGTTGGATTTTTTGTCTAAATAGACCTAGCGCATTTATTATATGCCAATAAATTCCTGAAATCCTATAGGCCCATTTGGCCCATTCATGCAAGGCAAGAGCCGGGACAAATGTTTAGTCTCACATTGCTAGTTGAGTGGAAGTTGAACCAACTTATAAGGATAGATCTTCCACCACTTGTACGAGCTTGAGAAGACAAGACATATACACGCGCGCTCCTCCTCCTTCTCCTCGCTCGCCTCGCCTTGTCACGACGCTCGCGCACGCCGCGGGTTGCGGAAATCTCGTCGAGCCGAGCTTTATTTTGCCACGCATAAATGGTATATGAACGGTTGTACAGAAGCTGAAATGTTTTGCTCGAGTGGACTTTTAATACAAGCAAAGTGGAAATAAATAAAAACTGAGTGGAGGCTGTCCAGTTGGCTGCCGCCTGTTCACTTCAACTTTCATCCACTCGTTTTATCTCCTGCGCAGCCTGTGTGCCTTCCCTCTATGGCTATAAGAGAGATTTCGTGCCTCCTCTCAGACACACTGTCGCACATCCCTTTGCGTCTCCAGTTCCAGAGCATAGCGCTTCCTAGTATTCCCCATTCCGTCTTGCGGCGTACACCGCGAGCCGGGATAGTAGGCCTCCGAGACCCTGTTGCTTCGAGTCCTGTTAGGGAGAAGGGCGATAAGGTTTTTGGAGAGCGCTATTGGCATGACTACTAACTTCATCACGGACTCCTTCACGGATAGCAATTGCACCGACATCTTCCCCAACAAGGACTTCTTCCTCGACATCAACAAGCTCTTCCTCGACGACATGGCTGGCGAAGGTGCCAACACGAATGCTGGTGGTTCCTCTGCTGCTGCTGTGATGTACATCCTCTTTCTCAACTTTGTTCTGATCGTATCTCAAGTTCTATGCCTTGCAATCCATTTTGTTATCTGTCTTAATATATATTCACTATTTCACATGATTAGTATAAATTCTATTATTTTACTCATGTTTTATCTAGCGTTTATTATGGTTAATTCACTTGGTAAATTGCTCTTTTATTCAACAGAGACCATGATATTATGCCACTATTATATTCCAACAAATGTCTGTCTTCGTATCATACCCGTTCCGTATGCTTCCATATCCGTCTTTAATGATTTTTGATTTTATGTTCATTTTCGGAGTTTTTCGCTTCGTTTCCGATTCCGACTACACAAAAGAAAGCGAAATAGATAATGCATGTTTCCATCCATTTCCGTTTTGTTTTCAACCCTAGGACAATCTATATACTTGTATTTGTCTAGATTTACAAGTACCTAGTTAAAACATTTTAGAATGCGTGCAGGTGTGTTGTAGCTTGAGAGTCAGGCTACTATGTAAAGTGTAAGCCTTATGTTTGAGAAATTTCGTGTAGATCGAAGCGATCCAATAGCAATTCTTGAGTAGACTATTACTTTTGTTGTAGTCTGTATGCCTTTGTTAAGAGAAATGCTTAATGAGAATAAGAAAATGTCTTTTTTAGAGATGTGGAGATAGAGAAGTTTTAGTAGCAGCAGTTTAAGAGCTGATATATGTGCGAAGCGAGCTGCTGGCTCAGTTTTACTCTTAGCAGAGCACATGAAATATTGTAGAGGGAGACATACAAAGTATAAACGATAAATGTTTTAGACATTTCCATTTACAACCTAAGATTTTGTCAACTTTTTTTTGAATGTTCGTAGGAGAACTGCTAAATCTAATGAATAGATAAAAAACAGACTGCTTGCAGGGACGAAGCAAGAAATCACAGATTGGAGAGGGGGGATCAAAGGGTATAAGCGCCGAAATTGCAGAATATTTTTTATCAAACACAACAAATATTATAAGGTCTAGATAATCAAGATATGATTGTTGTGGTGATACCATAAATAAAGCTACATATCTATTAATTTAAACTCGTCTTTATGTGCACCAAGATCAAAGGTCTCAACAATTTTTTTGACACTAAACTTTTCTACTATTCCCTTCTTTACGTAGATTAACACACAGTCATGGAGAAAGTCATCTCCCAATTTAGTGCGAAGACGTGTCTTGATTAGTTTCATAGTAGAAAATGGCCGCTTTGCTGTAGTGGTTGATACCGAAAGAGTTACCACTAGTCGTAGCAATCTCTCAACCATTGGATAATCAGATGATTTGCCGGTCTTGATGATTCTTTTTGTTAAATCAGCAAGTGATTTACACTTTTTGATTTCTAGATGGTTGGATGTATCAAGCTGAAATATGGTAGCTCGCAGTCCAGCCTATCTCTCTGTTGGCTATAAAAATCAGCGGGATAAAAATTTTCCACTAGCCTAAATATCCTTGACTTGTCAAAATTATCATGTCTCGGATCCGAGGATGTACAAAGATCTAAAAGCTCGGTTACTTGAGAACTGAATTGATCATTCAACTCCGTCAGTTGTTGATCTATAGCAGCATTAAATACATTTATTTTGTAGTGATAGAGTACTGTAATGTTGTCATACTTATTTTGAGATTTCTTCACATCAACATACCTAATAAGTAGGTTTGTAAGTGGTTAAGTGACTACATATCTAAAGATTAAGTTTAAAAATGTAGGGACATATGAAAAGATACATACCTCTATTTCATATCCAGGGTATCAATTGTAGGGTTTGCATCATAGAAAACAAAAAATTTCCTACGATGGGAACAACTATATAACAAGATCTATCTCCTAGATACAATCAACGGGCGGATATGCATCCCTAGAGAACGTACCCTTGAAGACCGACAAATCTTAACGAAGTTGAACTCGTGGTTGATGTAGACGATCTCTTGCCGATCTCAATTTCCTCCACTAAAAAACCCACTTAAATTCCCATTAAATTTCCACCAAATTTAATGCAAACTCTCATTAAATGAAACTCCTTTTATTTATTCAGAATTTTGTAAATTACTTTAATAACAAACATTAAAATATAACCCCTTGATAGTATTTCATTTCACATGCAAAAACACTTTCTGCAATTTCATCCGAAAACCCGTTTCGGTATCTAGTGAAATAAATTCCTGCGCTTGTTATTCTTTCCGGCATGAAACTTTTGCTCCAAATGGATGTCAGTGTCTCTTAAGTGTGTCATCCTACGGTTAGCAAATAATGCGGACATGATCGAGACCCCTCTCAGATCAATAATCAGAAGCGGGACCTGGAGATCCATACTGACTCCCACACATTCAACGATGACTTTCTTGTGATCGCGAGAACCTTTTACACTAGTATCTTAATCCTTTTGTTTCACGATATATTACATGTCCGAGATTCGATGATCGGTATCTCCATACCTAGTTTGATCTCGTTACCTACATATACTCTTTTCTCGTTCCCGTGATATAACATTCTAGTGATCAAATCACTTGCTTGCAAGCTAATCAATGTGATATCACCGAGAGGGCCCAGAGCATATATATCCGTCATCGGGATAAAAAAATTCTGTAACACCCTCGCCTGATAAGGCTGAGTTCATGTGTATAGTGTCAATCCCTGGATCGGTTCACTGGCACACACAGTACAAAATGATACCAAATATAACTGTGCATCATAAATATAACTGTGCATCATGAATGGCACCATTGTTGTCATAATAGATCACCATTGGGTCCAACGCGCTCGCAACCACACCTAGTTCGGACATGAACTCCTTCATCCAAACCGCTTTCTGAGCCTCTTCCGAAGAAGCAACATATTCGGCCTCCGTTGTTGATCCCGCCACCACGGGTTGTTTAGAACTCCTCCAACTAACCGCTCCACCATTCATGAGAAATACGTATCCGGATTGAGACTTAGAGTCATCCGGATCGGTGTCAAAGCTAGCGTCGACATAACACTTAGCGACAAGCTCTTCTTCACCTCCATACACAAGAAACATATCCTTAGTTCTTCGGAAGTACTTAAGGATATTCTTGACCGCTATCCAGTCTTCTGAACCTGGATCCGATTGGTACCTACTAGTAAAACTAATAACATGTGCCACATCCGGTCTTGTACATAGCATGGCGTACATTATAGTGCCTATGGCTGAAGCATAGGGGACTTTGTCCATTATCTCTCTTTCTTCTGCCGTAGCCGGACTTTGAGTCTTACTCAATGTCTTGCCTTGCAACATAGGTAAGAACCCCTTCTTACTTCCGTCCATTTTAAACTTCTTTAAAATCTTATCAAGGTATGCACTTTGCGATAGCCCTATTAGGTGCCTAGATCTATCTCTATAGATCTTTATGCCTAATATCTATGACGCTTCACCTAGGTCCTTCATTGAAAATTTGCTGTTTAGAGAACTTTTAACACTTTTAAAAGATCTATATCATTTTCGATCAATAATACGTCATCCACATATAATATCAGAAATGCCACATTGCTCCCACTCACTTTCTTGTAAATACAAGCCTCTCCATAAGTTTGGACAAATCCAAACTCTTTGATCACCTCATCAAAGCGGAGATTTCAACTCCGGGATGCTTGCTTCAGTCCATAGATGGATCGCTGAAGCTTGTACACCTTGTTAGCATCCTTAGAATCGACAAAACCCTTTGGTTGTATCATATACAACTCTTCTTCAATATTGCCATTGAGGAACGTGGTTTTGACATCCATCTGCCATATCTCATAATCGAAATATGCAGCAATTGCTAACATAATCCTAACTGACTTTAGCATCGCTACGGAAGAGAATGTCTCATCGTAGTCAACTCCTTTAATTTGTCGAAACCCCTTTGCGACAAGTCGAGCTTTATAGACGGTCACATTACCATCAACATCAGTTTTCCTTTTGAAAATCCATTTATTCTCCATGGCCTTTCGGTCGTGAGGTAAGTCCACCAAGTTACAAACTTGGTTTTCGTACATGGATTCCATCTTGGATTTCATGGCTTCTAACCATTTGTTGGAATCTGGGCTCATCATAGCTTCTTCATACGTCGCATGGTCATCAATTTCATCAACCATGAAATTCATAACAGGATTTCCGTACAGCTCGGGAGCTGCACGCGTCCTGCTAGACCTGCAAGGATTGGTAGTATTCTCTTTTGGAGCTTCATGATTATTATCATTAGTTCCCTATTCAATTGGTGAATCCAACTCCGGAACGACTTCTGGCGCTGTGCTACTCGCCATACTATGAAGAGAAGGTTGTACAACCTCTTTGAGTTCTACCTTCCGAGTACTCGCGCCTTTCACGAGAAACTCTTTCTCTAGAAAGGATCCATTCTTGGCAACAAAAACCTTGCCCTCGGATCTGTGATAGAAGGAATACCCAATAGTTTCCTTAGGGTATCCTTTGAAGATGCATTTTTCCGTTTTGGGTGCGAGTTTATCCGGTTGAAGTTTCTTCATATAAACATCGCATCCCCAAACTTTCAGAAATGACAGCTTAGGTTTGTTTCCAAACCACAATTCATACGGTGTCTTTTCAACGGATTTAGATGGTGCCCGATTTAAAGTGAATGCAGCGGTTTCTAGTTGTAACATCCCAAAAATCATGATTACAAAGTTTGCATATCATTCATGCATTCATAAACATTATAGGATCATTTTCAAATAAGATTTAAAAACAGAAGCAATTGTTGTCTATTATTTTATGTAAGCAAGGCAATGGCCTTATTTCTACCCTCTAATATGAGAATACTTGTTTTAACCAGAAAATATTTGAACATAGGTTTGATTGATATTTCCAAAGCTTGGTCAAAGTTTTCAAAACAAAACATGAATTCAAAACCATTCTTATGCCTATTACAAATAATTAATTAAGGCATGATTTTATTTTTAAACCCAATGGCCAATGTAATTTTGAGTGAACAGCAATGTTTTATACACAAATATGTGCATGTTTAACTTTACAAAAATCCAGGAAGAGTTTGAATTCAAACACATTCGAAATCATTTGAAAAGTATTCCTGGAAAATCATTTGGAAAAAGAAAAAGAGAAAGGAATAAAGAAAAGGCCTGCGCCAGCAATCAGGCCCAACAGCAGAACCAGCCCATTAGCCAGCCCACCTGGGACCCACTCTCCCTCTGTTTCTCACCCGCACGCCTACCCCCTCTCTCACTGACGCTCCGGTCCCACGCGCCCAGTCATCATCGTCCCCAAAATCCCGCGCCGCAGACCACGTCGCCGCGGCCGTTGCTGTCGATAATGGCGCGGCGTAATTGGCCTTGATTCCGCATGCGTTTCTTGTCGCGCTGCCGCCCATTTAAACCCCTGCACCCCACTGTCATTTCCCCTCACTCAACTCGCTCGCTCCGCCACCAGGCCGCCCATATTTCGCAGAACACCGCCGCTGTCCGACGAACTCCGACGAGGAAATTCCGGTGAGACCAACCGCCCCTGTCCTTCTGGTTCATACGAGCATGGTCCTTGTGATCTTGCATTCCTTCTGACACCTTTTGTTTGTCCGCGCATGACCCAGGCCGCCGTCCCCGTTCACCACTGCAAGCGACAGAGCCACCTCTCAACTTCGGTGAGCGATTTAGGTAAAGTCCGACGGCCCCTTGCCTTCTCCTTGACACTGCCTTGTTCGTCGTGGCCCGGTGCACCTCCTGATACCGCTGGTTTGTGCTAGGACGATCCAGAGTGTCGGCAATGACCTCGTCTACAAGAACCCGATGCCGCCTGCAGCTCCGACGAGCTCTAGGCCCCGCTACAGCACGCCCCCTGCCCAACCGCGACCACGTTGAGCTCCCTCGTGCACGTGCGAGTCTGTTAAGCATCATCACCACCCCTAGGCCTCGCTAGAATCACCGTTCCACCATCGTCAGTAGCGCCGTCGTAGCGCCGCTCCTTTTTGGTCTGTTCGACTTGGGCCGTTAGATCTAGATCTGACGCATAGGATAGATGACTTAAGTGAAGTGGTACGAATCCATCTGAGCCGTGCGATGCACTTTAAATCTGACGATCCAGAGTGCCGGATCCGCGCAAAGCGGAACCGTCCAATCAGGAAGCGCCGCGTGGCTAGGTTTAGATTTAAAATCTGGAATTTCATCTATTAGATATTCAAATTTGTAAATTCAATAAATTTTGTTTTGTTTATCCAAAAAATACAAATAATATACCATTGGAATCACAAAAATAAATCCTACACATCTATGGGATTAATTTTGTATTTTGTTTCTGTTAAAATGGAATTTTATGCAGAGACATTTGTAAGCATATTTTGTGTATAAAAATATTTAGAAAATGTTTTTAAAGCCAATTTTAGTTTATTTGGTGTATAATTGTCTTGTTTATTGTTCAGTACTGTTTTACTTGTCTTGTTTAGATTATAAAAATCATCACATGGCATTTGCATGCATTCATATATTTTTGCTTGTTTATTTGAAATGTGAATTTGTTGCTATCATTTTATGTGTAGATTTTGGTGCTAGTGGTGATTGAGACTATGAGGATTGTTGTTACTCCCCCAACTACCAAGGAAAGTGGTGCTTCATAATTTTGTCCCAATATTTTGACTATGCATTAGAAATATTTTGTATAGGGCTTGCATGATAATTTTGGCTAAGTATCTATATGCTATGCTTGGGAAATCCTAGTAGTTATAGAATTGTTAGAATTTTCTCCAAGTTAAGATACTTGGTATTGCCATTCTTAGCCTAGATAGTAGCAACCAAGGGTGGAATATATAAATGCTATGGAAAATATTTCTAAGTCTTTGACTTATGTTTTTGCTTAATAAAACAACGAAGTGAATGAAACACCTGGGTGGAATGGTAATTTCTTGGTGGATATTGGTTGAGTGGTTACCAGGTTCCATTTTCCAATGGTCTACCCTGTATATCTCACTTGTGGAATGCCACCCAGGACCAAAGGGATTTGAGATGCCATATGTTAAGAAGCTTCTAGTGCAACCATATGGCATTATGGGCTCCGTCTGGATCATATAAGTTGCAATAACTTAGCCATTTGGACAGTTGGTGGTAGTGGGTGATAGGTTTGGAACGCGTCCATTTGGTCTAAGGGAAGGCTTCTGAAAGGTCTTGTCTTGGTGAAAATCAAGTTTGTGGGGAAAGTGCACCACTTCTGTAGAAGGAAGAAACTAAGTACTTAGCCATGTCCCCGGAAATGGACAATTTGAGCATCAAGACATGGAAGCTATCAAGAATATCCTCATCCCAATTTCTAAGTTAAAACTTGTGGTTGAACCAGGGTGAAGGTTCACCAATGTCAATTGGTGGTTCCTTGGGAGTTTTTGCCAAATAAAAACTTAGTGTTTTCAGCTGATAGGTAAAACCTATTTTGAGCAAAGCAAGCCTAAGCTACACTTAGCCAAATTCATGTAGAAGCTAGATATTATATTTGTACTAAGGTATCACTTGCCAATACTATTCCAATGTACTGACCCACTATGGATGTAACTTGTGATGTTGCAGGTTAATCTGATGAGGATTAGGGTTATGAGTCTACACTCAACTTGCTTGCCTGTGCATGAAGACTTTTATTTATATCGTTAAGTTAAAATCTTGTATTAGCCTATGGCTATGGAGTTGTAATAGACTATGTTATCTCTGGAATGACGATGTAATAATGACCTTTGTTTCTGTGTACTTCATCTTAAACTGTGGATGCTAGCAATTGATCCAGGGACTAGCATTGCAATCACAGGGACCTTTACCTTTATAAAGGTGGGGTCTTACAGATAGTATCAGAGCACTATGTTTCCTGTAGGATTATGACCCTAGGATTAGATTAGAAACCACTAAGGAAAAAATTTCAACACTTTGAAAAATTTCCACACTTGTCTTTTTCTTCTCGTAAAATTTCTAATCTTCTTTCTCATCTCTATTTGTAGATGAACTCCATCAACGAAGCCGTGAGGAAGGGACCACTCATGACCATGACTTTGGAGTGTGATACTGAATTTCCCAAGGCCCTCAAGAACCTTATGGTTACCATGGGGATACATGGTGCAGCTGTGTACACAGGATTCCCTGTGATGGATGAATGAGAAGAGTATTGGTGGGTGCAACTTCACTTGTACAAAAACAAGGAAGACAACCACAAGGAGTCAGGATTCTGCATGGTCACCAACTCATAAATGTACACAACATTCTTTGACTCTGCAAGAAATGCATATTGGAATGCTATCAAGGAGCTTGGTGATAGACTCAAGTGCAGAATGCTCAACACCCGATATGACGTTAGAGAAGAAATGAAGCATACCCAAGAGTTGGAGACTACCAACCAACAACTAAGGGGAGACATCATAGACTTAATTTGGGAGTCTTGTGAACAAGATAGACAAATGGCTACTAAGGATGCCCTGATAGCTATTTTGTCTAGTGAGTGAGAGTTGTAACATACTTCATTAGTTGGACCACCACACTTATCGCTTCCACTTCCAAATATTTTTTGTCTAAGTTAAGTTGAACCTTTGATGTTTGTAATGGATTTGTGTATGCCATGACTTGTGTGTTTGTTGCAAAAAGATGTGCTTGTGATTTTTCTCTATTGATGTTGATTCTAACTTTTCTCTATATTATAAAAATAGATGCCTAATGTTGTTATCAACACGGCCGAGGAGCTCAAGGGAACTCGTTTTGGTACTCGTCTCATTTAGCTCACTAGTGTGCTCAACCTCCCACTTCCTAGCATCATGACACTTCCACTCACCAAGTTTGAGAGGAAGGACCTATGGGGCTTCAGAGTCACCCAGCCGGGACGCCAGACAGAGCCAACCACGGAGACCATCACTTTCAAGCTGATGCATGATGTAGCATCCCAGTTGTCTAACATCTGTAATGCTACTTGATCTAGTAATAAAAGGGCCACTTCCTACATATAATTGTTGCATCATCATCATGTCATGCTCATGTCATCATGCCATCTTGCAATTTGAGCATCATACAAAAACCCTTTTGTTTTGGTTCTTATCTCAGATGCATTAATATTTGTATTTGCCTCTTGATATTGTATTTGGTTCTTGATATATTGTTAAATGCCCAAGTTGAGTTGGGGGCATATCTCGTATTGACTCCACCACCTTTTCTTCACCACCTTATAAATCCCACCATCCAATTAATATGAGCTGGTATTTAATTGAGTGTAGCTAGCTCATGTGGGTTGGGTGGATCCAATACTAGTCCCTTTTTGCTTGGCCTTACTCCATCTTTGGGGAGGCACATAAATAAATGCCATGGAATATTATTTTGTTCTCACAAGATAAAACCTAGCATTTAATGCTTTTGCATGGGCCATGCAACCATCATCAACTTTGGTCATCTTATGGTTTTATTTGAACTCTTGAGTGGGTCCTCTCTGTCTTATTCCTGCTTTTGGGCTTGATCCATTTTAATCTTGCTCATACCTCATCACCTCTTTTTTTCTTTCTCTTTTGGCCATCTTGTTGAGCTTGTGTGGATCATGCTTGATCTAATCAAGACACCAAAACCTCTATCTCTCTCTCTCTCTTAACCTCTAGCAAAACCCTACCCCCCCTAAACACCATCCCCCACCCATGCATGATCATGTGGACATGTAGGCATGCACAAGCCCTAAACCCCTCCCCCTCTCTCTAACCCTCCTACCACTCCTGGTGCTTGTTCATGTGATGCCATTATCATGTGCTTAAACATGGGCACACCTTCCCTCTCATCTCACCTCTCTCTTAAACCCTAAACCCGAGCCCCTCTAATCCAAACCCTAAACCTTGTCTCTTGTTCTCTCTTGCCTCTCCTCATGGTCAAACCCACTGTTCCATATTCCCCTGAAAAAGTGCAGCAGATTTTGAATTTAGGAGCTGGTTTAAATTTGCATTGGAATAAAAACAAGCAAAACAAATAAAACAAATAGGAAACAATAAAGAGGAGAAAAACAAACCTGGCAGCAACCTTGGGCCCAGCCTAGCAGCCACCTGGCCCGTTTCCTCGCCCTCCCTCTTGGGCCGGCCGTAGCAGCCCACCCCCCTGGCCCGGTACCCCTTCGCTCCCCTCCTGTTCACCGTCTTCCTGCCGTCGCTTCCCCTCTCTCGGCTTGTGACGGAGCAGAGCAGGTGGCCGTCCCGCGCCGTGATCCTCGTCATCCCTCACGCCGCACTCGTGACCCCCTTTTATCAACCCTGGTTCCCCTGGAACCCTAGCCTTCCTCTTCCCCCTCCTCTCCGCCGCCATTCCTCTACCCTACTCCCATCTGTCTTCCCCCTTGCCGAGAGCAGCGTCGAGGAGAGCGTCATCGCGTCGCCTTCATGACCTTCCTCTAGAGCCGGTGAGCGCAGGAGGCCGGTCCACGTCTTCCACCGCGTCAAGCTGCAGGGCCGGGAAGAGCTGGGCGCACCTGCACGCTGTCCTCCCGTCGTCGTTCTCGGGTGGACCTGCGAGCGCAACCATCTTCGGCCTCGCCTTGCCGCCATCCCCGACCACCCCCGAGCCCTCCGAAACCACCGCCGGGCTCGTGGTAAGTCCCCCTCTCCATTCCCCTCCTTCCTATGTCCTCCCTGCTAGCCAGTAGCTCGCCTCCATCGCCCGCAGGTTCCCGGCCAGACCCCTCCCGCTTCCTGTCAGTAGCAACAACAGCAGCCAGACCGACCGCAGAAGTCGCCGCTTGGAACCTCTGTTCCCGTAATTTTACCAGCCGCCTCAGCTCGCTTCCGGTGCCGAATCTCTTACTCCCACATAGAGGGTGCATCCAGCTACCTGTAGGAGGAAACGGCACTCCAATCCGAGCCTTGCAGCTCTCGTTTTCATCTGCCAAAGTCGAGACGACCTCGCAGTGGATTCTGTCAGTTTCGTCAGCTAAACGCCATGTTTTTCGTCTTCTGTTCCTCACCGTTTCCCCACCGCTGCAGCTAAGATCTGGATATGACCCATAGATGAAACTTGTAGCCTGTATATTCCTCTCCGTCTTTTGTTTTTGTGGGGTGCCGAAATTCGCGATGGATTTGTCGCCATCGTCTTCCGAAGATCAATCAAGCTAGTTGTTTCGCGTTATTTTCAGTTTCGTCAGTCCAGCCACCTCCCCGAACTTTTTGCAAAAAGGCCCTAGACTTCTCGAGCTCTCAACCCGCAACCCTCCCAGCCGGCAATTTTGTAAAAAGGCTCCCACGCTAGTCCACCCTCAACCCGCGGTCCTCAACCACCTGTCCTAGGCCCAGGCAGCGCCCGACCCCACATGTCATCGGTAGTGGCTAGATGGCCTGAGTGCGAAATGTATTTTTCTGTATCTGTTTGAATTCTTTCTTTTTAAATTAACTCAAATTCAAATTCAAAATACAAATCTGTTTAAAACTAAATAAATTCATAACTTATTCCTGGTTTGGAATTTGAATTCAAACCTTATATGAAAAATGATTTGTTTTTGAATGTAAATTCAAATCTTTAATCAAATATTTTCTAAAGTAGTTTAAATAGTCAAACTTTGACTTTGACCTAATTTGACTAATTTTGACCTAAAAATAAAATTAAATTCATAATTCCAAATAATGCAAATAATATATGTTTTTGAATCAGAAAAATGTGAGGAATTCAAATATGCCATTCAAAATATTATTTGGACACTCTAAATTTTCAAGTTGAATTAAATTACAATAAAATGCCATTCACCTTAATTAATTAATAACTTTAGATTTATAACTCCGAATTTAACAAATGATATGTCTAAAATGATCACCGACGAGACCTTTCTGTTTATGCTATCCATGACTTCAATTGCAGCATGCATCATATAAAAATATAGTGTACAGCAACTAATATGACAATAAAATGTGACCAAAACTCAATAAAAATGTTATTCCTTGTGTTCCACACCTCACCCATGCCATGCTACTTTATTGCCATGCAACTTGTGCATCATTCATCATGGCATGATTGTTTGCTTGACGCATTTTATTCCTATGCGTGTGCACTTTATTTATGTTGGCCCTTGTTTGTTTGGTTCTTCTTCGAATAGACACTGAGCAGGGGATATATCAAGAGAACCAGGAGCACTACCCAGATCCGTCTCTCGCTTCAACTGAGTTGCCAGGCAAGCACTACCACATGCTCGCATACATACAGTACCTATTGCCTCTATCTTATTCTTGCATCATTGAGTCGCGATTGCATTAAACTGAATCCCAAGTATTGCATAGCCTTTACTTTTAAACCCCACCAAGCTTGTTCCTCCATCCCATGAGCCATTACTACAGGAGTTGTTTGAGCCATGCGAGTCGTAGAACAGCATGTGTAGGGTTTGTGAGTGTCTGATGGATAACGAGGTACCTAAACAACTTAACCTGAGTAGTAATGGGATAACTAATGAAAGTGGCACCGGTGAGCAATATCTGCTATTTGGTTTTTCCTGCTCACTTGTGTCCCGTAGGACCCCGAGTACTTGATTCCTGTTCCTTGATTATTCGCGCTATCCACATCCGGGAGGCTTATGGGACCCCCCTGAGCCAGAGCTTGATTCCGTCTTATTTCTTGGGGCCACAAACTAGTTTGAGGTTTTATTTACTATCCTGTACTTATGCCATGCTACTGCTTTATTTACGATTGTGCGAGGAGCACCTGTACTGTTTAGGAATTGTGACCCGTTTTCGCGGTATCGACAAGCCCAGTCACACTTTCGGGTTCCCAGTCGTTTACAGCCGGCCCCACAAACCTTGAGTCCGTATTAAGTCACTAACTTCGCTATGGTCTACTAAGGTGGCCTCAAATATTTCTGAATCTTGTGATTGCTTTGTCGTGAAGGCCTCGTTGGGTTTTGACTTGGTTTTTCCGAGGTTGATCGAGTGTGTGTTGCTATTTGTGCACCCCTGCAGGGTAAAACTTTCTGAAAGCCGTGTCCGCGGTTATGGACGACTTGGAGCACAGTTTCTCGATCATAGACAAGCATAACTAAAGTACCGCTTTAATCTGACTAAGTAAATGACTAGTAAATAGTGCAACACTCATGGAATGGTCAATAAAATTGCCAACGGATGGGGGTTGTTCGTCCGCTTCCTCGTTGGTAAGCGAGGAGGAGGATGCATCTGTGAATATTACTGTCATCACTGTTGCCATTAATTCACGGACATCCGTCTATCTTTGGTTAGGCGGATGGTTAGCGAGTATCTATAGAACTGTTAGGGTTTATCTTTTGCTGCAATTGCGTCACCCCAGGTTGTGTCCCCTTTAGAGGCATTAAGACTTGCTGAGTACCCTTAGGGTCTCACACGATAAATTATTGGTTCAGATGAACAGGTACACTCGCAGGATGATAATCTTTGGGTGGAAGAGGCTGATGATGTGGGCAACGATCGTTCGGTGTAGAGATTCCGGGAACGGGGATCCGTGAGATCTGTGGGCGGGATGTGCTTATTTCTGTGGCATCTTATGCCGATTTGCTTCTTATCCGTACTCGGACTTGTTTTGCCGCTTCCGCCTGATACTCTGATGTGTGATGTATGACGAAATATCCTAAATTATTATATCTATCTAGGTCATTTGAATCTTGCCGTATGGCGTTGCTATATTTCCTTTCTTTTAGATGGAATGGCTCTGATGTACTTTTGTATGGTGGCTTGCATACATACTCATTTGTGTATGTAGTTGATCCCTTCGCCTGCCGATTACGCCGCCCGTACAGGTCCCGATGAATTGGAAGTGGTTGGGACGGCCGAAAGGTCTACCCGTGAGTGGCTTTTGGGGCCCCACCGTACTATTTCAACCACTTCCGCTCATCCAGGCTTGTATCTAGGAGCGTAATTCACCGAGGTAGTTACAATTGGTATCAGAGCCATCCCGCCCTTCAGGGTCTCAGCCAAATGGTCGTTGTCAGTCTAGCAAATATTTTTGGTAGTTATGTATACTAGGGAAAAACAAAACGCGAGAGTAGGACTGCTTCCACTTTTCTTCTTACCCACCCACCCACCCTTTTCTGGTAAGGAAGTGTAACGTTTTCAATCCTCTTCTTAAAGTTCAAACTAGGACTCACGTGTTCTGGGTTTCCGTAGTACCATAGGTTGTGTGTGTGTGTAATTCTTTGTCTATCTGTTGCATCCAAGTTGTTATCTAATCAGCCTTTGGTTATCAACTGTTGGTACATTCCATACCGACAGGCTTTTACAAACCGACGCGATCTATCTGATTCATTGTTTACCGACGCGATCTATCTTACTCTTTGTTATCCGACGTTATCTTGTTTGGGGTGTTCGTTTCCGTAGTTACTAATCTTTAGGTTCAACGTGAGAAGAAGGGTTAGGATATGTGTTCCACTTATTCATGTGCCGAGTAATGATTTGAGTGCGGGATGGATTCGCGACCATACCACTACTCTTATCATTCGCTTTTGTATATTGAATTGGTAGAGTCACTAATCTTGATTCGTTAAGTAATTTTGCGCATCTATTGGTATTTTAATGCCGAAATTTGTGGAAAATTTTTCTTTGATATATTTGTGTACCACACTCCTTTTCAGTCGTGTGCGATATGCTTAATATCTTCTAGGTGCTTTGAACTTTGTTGATATTTTAATATCATCTTAGTAAATTGTATCCTTTAATCTTGGTTAATTCCATCTTGGTACTATTTTGGATTATTATCATTCTCCATTATAGTACTGACTTGTGTTTTATATCTATCTCAGGATGGCTCCACCACGCCGTTCAGATGAGGACATACCACCGGAACTTGGGGTCGCGCTGTCAAACATCGCCAATGCCTTGGCAGCAATGCAGCAGAACCAGCAGCGTTTGGAAGAAAGCATCAGGAGGAATGAGTTTGCTCCACTCCCTCCACCTCCCAAGCGGGGTGACATCAAAAGCTTCCTGAAGTTCAACCCACGCCAATTTGATGTTTCTGATCAACCACTTGATGCTGATGATTGGTTGCGTGAGATGTCAAGGTTACTGGAGACTGCTGATGTGCCTGAGCAAGAATGGGTAAAATGTGCTACTCACCTTCTGAAGGGAGATGCAGCTCTCTGGTGGGAGAATTACCTGAAGGCAAGCTGCACTGGTTTTCAGCCTACTTGGGAACAGTTCTCTGGAGCTTTCAAAGAGCAATTCCTGTCAGAGATTGTCATGGAAAGGATGAAGGAAGTCTTTCTCAACCTCAAGCAGGGAAATGATAATGTCAATACCTACATCAGGAACTTCATGAAACTCTCTCGTTATGTTGGTGATGAGATCTCAGATGACAAGAAGAAACAAAAGAGGTTCAGGCAAGGGCTCAATGCATCGATCAAATATGCAATCACACATGCAAGGCCGGCATCTTTCCTGGAACTTCAGCATACAGCTTTGCAGGAGGAAGCCAGTAGGCAAGTGTTTGAGGAGTCAAAGAAACACAACCGGGACGCACCAAGCTCTTCAACTATGTCAGCTCCTTCTAAGCGGCGTGTCTGGGTTCCTAACACCCCACCGTCGCTCCCGGCTTCACCAAGACCTTCAAGCTACACGGCAAGGCCATCAAACTTCATCACTGCTGCTCCCAGGGGCTACAACCACCACTACCCTGGAGCGCCTGGCGGAGTCCCTGGCCACATTGCTCCACGTCCACCCGGTGCTTGTTTCACGTGTGGAGACCCTGGGCATCTAAACTGGAACTGTCCGTTGAAGAACAAAGCTCTTCCTCCACCCCCTCCAAGATCTGCGGCAAGCTCTCCTATGGTTCGTGCACCACCACCTCGGGCTCTCCACATCAACACCAAGCCCGGGTCTGCTGTTGCTCGCGCCAACTGTGTCAACGCCGCTCAAGCTGAGCATACACCTGGAGTTGTGATGGGTATGCTTCCCGTGAACTCAGTCCCAGCACGAGTTTTGTTTGATTCTGGTGCATCGCATTCTTTTGTTTCGCATAAGTTTGCACAACAACATGATCTGGATAGAGTTCCTTTATCACGTCGTCTGGTGGTACTATCTCCTGGTTCAAACATGAGGGCTGCTCATATCAGCCATGGCAATCAAATTGAGATTGGTGGCTCTTCGTTCTCGGCGTCCTTAATTCTTCTGGGCAATTCTAACATTGATGTCATCTTGGGCATGGATTGGTTGACAGCAAATGCAGCTGTGATTGATTGTGCTGAACGCTCGGTTTCTCTGAAGATTCCTGAAGGCCATATAGTCTTTTCTCCAAGTCTGACTCCTGCTGTCCAGCTTTTCTCTTTGGCGGCTCTGAATGATGATGCTATGGAAGCTATTCAGAGTGTACCGGTGGTCTGTGAGTTCCCAGATGTCTTTCCTGAAGAGTTGCCGGGTATGCCTCCGGATCGTGAGGTTGAGTTTGTAATTGAGCTTGAACCTGGAACGACTCCTATCTTCAAGCGGCCTTATAAAATGGGTCCTTCTGAGTTGGCTGAACTCAAACGACAGCTTGATGAACAAGAGAAGTTGGGTTTCATTCAACACAGTACTTCTTCTTGGGGTAGCCCAACAATCTTTGTGAAGAAGCATGACAGGACTGATAGACTTTGTGTTGACTATCGGGCTCTCAATGCTAAAACCATCAAGAACAAATATCCCCTTCCGCGGATTAATGATCTCTTCGATCAGCTAGCTGGAGCTGTGGTGTTCTCTAAGCTTGACTTGAGAAGTGGTTATCACCAAATCAAGATTCGCAAGGAAGATGTGCCTAAAACAGCTTTCACCACCCGCTATGGCCTGTATGAGTACACGGTCATGTCTTTCGGTCTCACCAACGCACCTACAACCTTCTCGAGGCTTATGAACTCGGTTTTCATGGAGTACCTTGATAAGTTCGTTGTGGTCTATCTGGATGACATCCTAGTCTATTCAAAGTCAAAGGAAGAGCATGAAGAACACCTTCGGTGTGTCCTAAACAAGCTTCGTGAGAACCGCTTGTATGCAAAGTTCTCAAAGTGTGAGTTTTGGCTGCCTCAAGTAACCTATCTTGGTCACGTTATCTCTGCCAAGGGCATTGCAGTCAACCCGGAAACTGTGAAGACAATTGTTGAATGGCTTCCTCCTGTTAATGTCAAAGAAGTGCGGAGTTTCCTCGGTTTGGCTAGTTATTGCCGTCGCTTCGTTCAGAACTTCTCGAAGATAGCAAAGCCTCTTACCGATCTCCTCAAGAAAGGCAAGAAATACCTTTGGACTCCTGCATGTCAAGCAAGCTTTGAGACACTCAAATAGAAGCTCACTTCCACACCAGTCTTGGTTCCTCCGGATACATCTAAGCCTTTCGGATATTACGTGGCGCCTCTTTGCAAGGATTGGGTGCGGTCCTTATGCAAGAAAAACAAGTTGTTGCTTATGCCTCTCGGCAGTTCAAGACGCATGAGATCAACTATCCTACACATGACCTCGAGCTCATGGCTTGTCTTTGCGTTGAAGCTATGGAGGCACTACTTGCTTGGCAACCGTTGTGAGATCTTTTCGACCACAAGAGTTTGAAGTATATCTTCACTCAGCCTGATCTCAACCTTGGCGGAGGAGATGGATTGAAGCAATCAATGATTTTGATTTGACCATCAACTACACTCGGGCAAAGCTAATGTCATGGCCGATGCTCTCGGCCAAAGCTTATGTCAACAACCTCATGATGGAAGAACAACCTCTCTTGTGCGAGGAATTCCGTCGACTCAACTCGAAATTGTGGAACAAGGGCATCTCTGAACCTTCGGCTACTCCTCTCTTGGAAGAAAAGATTCGCTCTCGTCAATTTGGGTGATCCGCACACCGAAAGATCATCTCAAACTTCAGCTTCAGTATGAGTCCTTCCACGTCGATGATCAAGGCACGCTTTTCTTTGAACACGGATGTTTGTTCCGAACTACCGGGTTTGAGAGAGCAAGTTCTCAAGGAGGCGCACGATTCTGTTCTTTCTATCCATCCTGGCAGCACAAAGATGTACATGGACTTGAAAACACAATATTGGTGGCCGGGTTTGAAACGATATTGTGCCAAGTATGTCTCGGAGTGTGATGTCTGCCGCAGAGTGAAAGCTGTCCATCAGAAACCTTTCGGTCTTCTACAGCCGTTGAAACCTCCGGAATGGAAATGGGAGAAAGTAGAGATGGACTTCATCACTGGTTTTCCAAGGTCGCAGAAGGGCAACAATGCAATCTTTGTTGTCATCGATGACAGGCTCTCAAAAGTGGCTCATTTCTTCCCCGTCAAGGAAACAATTTCTGGAATTCAGTTGGCTGAGCTCTATATCAACAGAATTGTCTCTCTGTATGGGGTTCCGCTTGAGATCAGTTCAGACCGTGGGAGCATCTTCACTTCCAAGTTCTGGGAAAGTTTCCAAAATGCTTTGGGAACAAAGTTGAACTTCAAGACCGCTTACCACCCTCGATCGCAAGGACAAGTTGAAAGGATCAATCAGTTACGGAGGACATGCTTCGTGCTTGCGTCATCTCTTTTGGCATGAAGTGGGAGGAATGTCTTCCTTATGCTGAATTCTCTTACAACAACAGCTTCCAGAAAAGTCTGAAGATGGCACCATTTGAGGCTCTCTATGGTCGCAAGTGCAGAACTCCGATTGGTTGGTCAGGTGCAGGAGAAAGAATTTGGTTTGGCCCTGACATTGTAACTCAAGCGGAGGAGAAGGTGCATATCATTCTTGAGAACCTGAAGATTGCTCAAAGTCGTCAGAAGAGAAATTATGATAGGAAGCACACGGACATGTTGTATGCCCCTGGTGACCTCGTTTACCTTCGTGTCACTCCCATGAGAGGCACACACCGCTTTGGTATCAAAGGAAAGCTGGCTCCTAGATACATCGGTCCATTCAAGATTCGTGGTAGAAGAGGAGAAGTTGCTTATGCTCTTGAGCTCCCGAAAAAACTCAAAGTCCATGATGTTTTCCACATCTCTCAACTCAAGAAGTGCTTCAAAGATCCCGGCAGGACCGTGGATCATGAGCTAATCGATCTCAAAGAAGACCTGTCTTATCAAGAACACCCCACCAAAATCCTTGAGACCGCAGAAAGAAGGACTCGCAACAAGTCCATCAAGTTCTGCAAGGTGCAGTGGTCGCACCATTCTGTTGATGAAGCCACTTGGGAACGTGAAGATGAACTCCGTGCCAACTATCCTACCCTCTTTGTGTCTTCTTCTTCTTCCTAGAATCTCGGGGCGAGATTCCTGTTTAGTGGGGGAGAGTTGTAGCATCCCAGTTGTCTAACATCTGTAATGCTACTTGATCTAGTAATAAAAGGGCCACTTCCTACATATAATTGTTGCATCATCATCATGTCATGCTCATGTCATCATGCCATCTTGCAATTTGAGCATCATACAAAAACCCTTTTGTTTTGGTTCTTATCTCAGATGCATTAATATTTGTATTTGCCTCTTGATATTGTATTTGGTTCTTGATATATTGTTAAATGCCCAAGTTGAGTTGGGGGCATATCTCGTATTGACTCCACCACCTTTTCTTCACCACCTTATAAATCCCACCATCCAATTAATATGAGCTGGTATTTAATTGAGTGTAGCTAGCTCATGTGGGTTGGGTGGATCCAATACTAGTCCCTTTTGCTTGGCCTTACTCCATCTTTGGGAGGCACATAAATAAATGCCATGGAATATTATTTTGTTCTCACAAGATAAAACCTAGCATTGAATGCTTTTGCATGGGCCATGCAACCATCATCAACTTTGGTCATCTTATGGTTTTATTTGAACTCTTGAGTGGGTCCTCTCTTGCTTATTCACCTTTTGGGCTTGATCCATTTTAATCTTGCTCATACCTCATCACCTCTTTTCTTCTTTCTCTTTTGGCCATCTTGTTGAGCTTGTGTGGATCATGCTTGATCTAATCAAGACACCAAAACCTCTATCTCTCTCTCTCTCTTAACCTCTAGCAAAACCCTACCCCCCCTAAACACCATCCCCCACCCATGCATGATCATGTGGACATGTAGGCATGCACAAGCCCTAAACCCCTCCCCCTCTCTCTAACCCTCCTACCACTCCTGGTGCTTGTTCATGTGATGCCATTTTCATGTGCTTAAACATGGGCACACCTTCCCTCTCATCTCACCTCTCTCTTAAACCCTAAACCCGAGCCCCTCTAATCCAAACCCTAAACCTTGTCTCTTGTTCTCTCTTGCCTCTCCTCATGGTCAAACCCACTGTTCCATATTTCCCCTGAAAAAGTGCAGCAGATTTTGAATTTAGGAGCTGGTTTAAATTTGCATTGGAATAAAAACAAGAAAAACAAATAAAAAAAATAGGAAACAATAAAGAGGAGAAAAACAAACCTGGCAGCAACCTTGGGCCCAGCCTAGCAGCCACCTGGCCCGTTTCCTCGCCCTCCCTCTTGGGCGGACGTGACCCACCCCAGCCCGTCCTTTCGCTCCCCTCCTGTTCACCGTCTTCCTGCCGTCGCTTCCCCTCTCTCGGCTTGTGACGGAGCAGAGCAGGTGGCCGTCCCGCGCCGTGATCCTCGTCATCCCTCACGCCGCACTCGTGACCCCCTTTATCAACCCTGGTTCCCCTGGAACCCTAGCCTTCCTCTTCCCCCTCCTCTCCGCCGCCATTCCTCTACCCTACTCCCATCTGTCTTCCCCCTTGCCGAGAGCAGCGTCGAGGAGAGCGTCATCGCGTCGCCTTCATGACCTTCCTCTAGAGCCGGTGAGCGCAGGAGGCCGGTCCACGTCTTCCACCGCGTCAAGATGCAGGGCCGGGAACAGCTGGGCGCACCTGCACGCTGTCCTCCCGTCGTCGTTCTCGGGTGGAGCTGCGAGCGCAACCATCTTCGGCCTCGCCTTGCCGCCATCCCCGACCACCCCCGAGCCCTCCGAAACCACCGCCGGGCTCGTGGTAAGTCCCCCTCTCCATTCCCCTCCTTCCTATGTCCTCCCTGCTAGCCAGTAGCTCGCCTCCATCGCCGTTGCGTTCCCCGGCGGCAGGACCCCCCCGGCTGTCGTGCAGACAGCAACAGCCAGCCTGGCTGACCGCGTGCCGTTGCGGAACCTCTGTTCCCGTAATTTTACGAGCCGCCTCAGCTCGCTTCCGGCGCCGAATCTCTTACTCCCGCATAGAGGGTGCATCCAGCTACCTGTAGGAGGAAACAACACTCCAATCCGAGCCTTGCAGCTCTCGTTTTCATCTGCCAAAGTCGAGACGACCTCGCAGTGGATTCTGTCAGTTTCGTTAGCTAAACGCCATGTTTTTCGTCTTCTGTTCCTCACCGTTTCCCCACCGCTGCAGCTAAGATCCGGCTATGACCCCTAGATGAAACTTGTATCCTGTATATTCCTCTCCGTCTTTTGTTTTTGTGGGGTGCGGAAATTCACGATGGATTTGTCGCCATCGTCTTCCGAAGATCAATCAAGCTAGCTGTTTCGCGTTATTTTCAGTTTCGTCAGTCCAGCCACCTCCCCGAACTTTTTGCAAAAAGGCCCTGGACTTCTCGAGCTCTCAACCCGCAGCCCTCCCAGCCGGCAATTTTGTAAAAAGGCTCCCACGCTAGTCCACCCTCAACCCGCGGTCCTCAACCACCTGTCCTAGGCCCAGGCAGCGCCCGACCCCACATGTCATCGGTAGTGGCTAGATGGCCTGAGTGCGAAATGTATTTTCTACATTTGAATTCTTTCTTTTTAAATTAACTCAAATTCAAATTCAAAATACAAATCTGTTTAAAACTAAATAAATTCATAACTTATTCCTGGTTTGGAATTTGAATTCAAACCTTATATGAAAAATGATTTGTTTTGAATGTTAATTCAAATCTTTAATCAAATATTTTCTAAAGTAGTTTAAATAGTCAAACTTTGACTTTGACCTAATTTGACTAATTTTGACCTAAAAATAAAATTAAATTCATAATTCCAAATAATGCAAATAATATATGTTTTTGAATCAGAAAAATGTGAGGAATTCAAATATGCCATTCAAAATATTATTTGGACACTCTAAATTTTCAAGTTGAATTAAATTACAATAAAATGCCATTCACCTTAATTAATTAATAACTTTAGATTTATAACTCCGAATTTAACAAATGATATGTCTAAAATGATCAGCTCGACGAGACCTTTCTGTTTATGCTATCCATGACTTCAATTGCAGCATGCATCATATAAAAATATAGTGTACAGCAACTAATATGACAATAAAATGTGACCAAAACTCAATAAAAATGTTATTCCTTGTGTTCCACACCTCACCCATGCCATGCTACTTTATTGCCATGCAACTTGTGCATCATTCATCATGGCATGATTGTTTGCTTGACGCATTTTATTCCTATGCTTGTGCACTTTATTTATGTTGGCCCTTGTTTGTTTGGTTCTTCTTCGAATAGACACTGAGCAGGGGATATATCAAGAGAACCAGGAGCACTACCCAGATCCGTCTCTCGCTTCAACTGAGTTGCCAGGCAAGCACTACCACATGCTCGCATACATACACTACCTATTGCCTCTATCTTATTCTTGCATCATTGAGTCGCGATTGCATTAAACTGAATCCCAAGTATTGCATAGCCTTTACTTTTAAACCCCACCAAGCTTGTTCCTCCATCCCATGAGCCATTACTACAGGAGTTGTTTGAGCCATGCGAGTCGTAGAACAGCATGTGTAGGGTTTGTGAGTGTCTGATGGATAACGAGGTACCTAAACAACTTAACCTGAGTAGTAATGGGATAACTAATGAAAGTGGCACCGGTGAGCAATATCTGCTATTTGGTTTTTCCTGCTCACTTGTGTTCCGTAGGACCCCGAGTACTTGATTCCTGTTCCTTGATTATTCGCGCTATCCACATCCGGGAGGCTTATGGGACCCCCCTGAGCCAGAGCTTGATTCCGTCTTATTTCTTGGGGCCACAAACTAGTTTGAGGTTTTAATTACTATCCTGTACTTATGCCATGCTACTGCTTTATTTACGATTGTGCGAGGAGCACCTGTACTGTTTAGGAATTGTGACCCGTTTTCGCGGTATCGACAAGCCCAGTCACACTTTCGGGTTCCCAGTCGTTTACAGCCGGCCCCACAAACCTTGAGTCCGTCTCGAAGTCAGCTAACTTCGTTGCGGGTCTACTTTAAGGGGTGGCCCCCTGAAATATTTCTGAATCTTGTGATTGCTTTGTCGTGAAGGCCTCGTTGGGTTTTGATTTGGTTTTTCCGAGGTTGATCGAGTGTGTGTTGCTATTTGTGCACCCCTGCAGGGTAAAACTTTCTGAAAGCCGTGTCCGCGGTTATGGACGACTTGGAGCACAGTTTCTCGATCATAGACAAGCATAACTAAAGTACCGCTTTAATCTGACTAAGTAAATGACTAGTAAATAGTGCAACACTCATGGAATGGTCAATAAAATTGCCAACGGATGGGGGTTGTTCGTCCGCTTCCTCGTTGGTAAGCGAGGAGGAGGATGGATCTGTGAATATTATTGTCATAACTGTTGCCATTAATTCACGGACATCCATCTATCTTTGGTTAGGCAGATGGTTAGCGAGTATCTATAGAACTGTTAGGGTTTATCTTTTGCTGCAATTGCGTCACCCCAGGTTGTGTCCCCTTTAGAGGCATTAAGACTTGCTGAGTACCCTTAGGGTCTCACACGATAAATTATTGGTTCAGATGAACAGGTACACTCGCAGGACGGATACTGGGTGGAAGAGGCTGATGATGTGGGCAACGATCGTTCGGTGTAGAGATTCCGGGAACGGGGATCCGTGAGATCTGTGGGCGGGATGTGCTTATTTCTGTGGCATCTTATGCCGATTTGCTTCTTATCCGTACTCGGACTTGTTTTGCCTCTTCCGCCTGATACTCTGATGTGTGATATATGAGGAAATATCCTAAATTATTATATCTATCTAGGTCATTTGAATCTTGCCGTATGGCGTTGCTATATTTCCTTTCTTTTAGATGGAATGGCTCTGATGTACTTTTTTATGGTGGCTTGCATACATACTCATTTGTGTATGTAGTTGATCCCTTCGCTGCCGATTACGCCGCCCGTACAGGTCCCAATGAATTGGAAGTGGTTGGGACGGCCGAAAGGTCTACCCGTGAGTGGCTTTTGGGGCCCCACCGTACTATTTCAACCACTTCCGCTCATCCAGTCTTGTATCTAGGAGCGTAATTCACCGAGGTAGTTACACATGATGACAAGGAGAAAGGCCTAGATGTAGTCATGCAGGAGTTACTTGGGCGCTTGGTAGGGAGACACTCCACCGAGCTTAGAGGTCTTTACTTTCACCCCTTCGGGAGACGCAACAAGGAGGATGAGGCCATAGAGTATGAGGATGCTGCTAGAGAGACGATGGAGCCGATTTGTCTGTACCTCCAGGACCTAGAGGGTCTTATTAGACACCTAGATACTGATAGGACCAACGTCATGCTTAGCAATGACGAGCTCCAGGTTCAGCTTCGGGAGAAGGACAAGCTCTTCGCGGAGCAAGACAAGATAGTCAAGGAAATGGAGGCCAAGTTTGAAAGCCAGGACAAGAAGTTCAAGAGCCAGGAGAAAAGAGTCCAAGAGAGGAACAAGAAGATCCGGGAGATGAAGGAAGACCTAGAGGCCAAGGACTTCGAGCTTGAGCATTAGTAGGGAGTAATCGAGAGGCTTCGATCACAGAAGAGGGCTCTTAGGGCCAAGATTTAGACCTTGACTACTAGTGTTGATGAGTACAAGACCGCGATGGAGAATGCAGGTCTTACCCTTGTTGATGTGGAGATTGATGCGGAGGAGTAGTTTAGACTACTCGTTTATCTTTTATCTACCGTACTTGATTATTGAGTCACAATGACCATCCAACATGTGGGTGGCTTGCTATGGTGTGTTTGCATTTCCAAACTTGTTGTTCATGTCGTTCAAACTCTATGTTATTTTGATGCTTGGTTATTGTGATTGTGTATGTGATGTATTGTGCATGTTAAGCATCTATGGGTATCTCATTCTTATCCTTATTAAAACCACAAATGCCTCCTCGACGTGCCAACCCCAACCCAAACAACAACAATGTCACTCCCGAGATGCAGCAGTTGATGACAGCACAAGCACAACTGATGCAGATGATGAACACTTTCATGCAGAACCAGAATCATAATAACAACAACAATACCAATAACAACAACAACAACAACCAGAATAATCCGCCAGGATTTGACATGCTCACCAGATTTCTAAGACTGAGGCCTGCAAAGTTCTCAGGAACCACTGATCCAATGGTGGCCAATGATTGGCTACATTTAGTGACCAAGGATTTAGTGACTGTCGGCTGCACCGACGAAGAGAAGGTCAGGTTTGGAGGACATCTGCTAGAAGGGCCAACAGCAACCTAGTGGGATAACTTTCAGATCACCACTCCCGTTGAGGATGTGACTTGGGCTATCTTTGAGGATGGGTTCCGTACAGCTCACTTCTCATCTAGAGTGATGAATTTGAAGAAGAAGGAGTTCCACAACCTGAAACATCGTCACCGCAGCGTGGCTGAGTATATTGAGGAATTCAACAATCAGGCGCGTTACGCACCGGATGAAGTTGATACTGATGCCAAGATGAAGGAGAAGTTCCTCTAAGGACTAAATGATGAATTGAACCTGCAGCTGTCTATTGCCTATGTCCCAACCTACCAATCACTTTGTGACAAGGCTACCATCTTGGAAAACAAGATGAAACAGGTTGAGAGCAGGAAAAGGAAGCACAACTTTGATAAGCATAGCTCGGGATCGTCTCACAAGCGTTCCCATCATGATGATAGTGGGAGTTCTGGATCCCACAAACATGGAAATTACAACAACCACCACGGCCACAACTGCCATCATGACAACAAGCATCACCGCAGTCATGATAATGACAAGTACAAGAACCACAAGAGTGGACACAAGAGTCACCACAGTGGAGGTGGAAGTGGAAGTGGAAGTCAGCCTGCAAAGAGAGATATCAGTCAGGTTGAATGCTTAAAGTGTAAGAAGATGGGGCACTATGCTAATGAGTGCCCAGAAAATAAAACTGAAGGTGCCAACAAGCCTAATCCATTCTAAAAGGGACAAGTGAACCACATCAATGTGGAAGAAATGTATGAGGAACCTGATGTAGTGGCTGGTAAGTTCAAACTCAATTCTGTTCCAGCACTTGTTCTTTTTGATACTGGCGCATCGCATTCATTCATATCAAGAGCATTTGTTGATAGAAATGGACTTCCAGTTGAAACTATTGGGTGTCCTATAAAAGTAAGTTCTCCTGGTGGAGAAATGATAGTGAACTCAGGATGTCATGACCTAGTCATAGAATTTGGGAAGTATAAGTTTCCCGTTAATTTGATAATCCTAAATTCCCAAGGATTGGATGTTATTTTGGGAATGGATTGGATGACTAGGTACAAGGGAGTGCTAGATTGTGCCAATCATACTGTCACACTCACAACTCCGGATAATAAAAGGATTAGATTCATGACTAACTTTGAATCAAAAGGGAGTAAGCTAAATTCTCTTAAGGGGGTTAGCATAGACAGTGTGCTAATTGTGAGAGAATATTCCGATGTGTTTCCGGAAGAATTGCCAGAAATGCCACCAGATAGAGATGTGGAGTTTCTGATTGACTTGATGCCAGGATCAGGACCAATAGCAAAGATACCTTACAAGATGTCAATTGATGAGTTGAAAGAACACAAGAAACAACTTGGAGAACAGTTGTAGAAAGGATTTATTCAACCAAGTTCTTTATCTTGGGGAGCACCAGTTTTGTTTGTGGAAAATAAAGATAGAAGTCAAAGGTTATGCATAGATTATCGTTCACTCAATGAGGTGACTATCAAGAACAAATATCCTTTGCCCAGAATCAATGATTTGTTTGATCAGTTAGAAGGATCCCGTGTGTTCTCAAATATTGATCTCCGGTCAAGTTATTTTCAGCTTAAGATAAGGGAACAAGACATACCTAATACTGCTTTCACCACTTAGTATGGATTGTATGAGTACACCGTGATGCCATTTGATTTGACCAATGCACCAGCCTACTTCATGAATATGATGAACAAGGTGTTCATGGAGTTCTTGACAAGTTTGTTGTCGTTTTCATCGATGACATTTTGATCTACTCCAAGAGCAATGAAGAGCATGAAGGACATTCCCGTTTGATACTTGAGAAGCTTAGAGAGCATAAGCTGTATGCCAAATTCAGCAAGTGTGAATTCTGGCTGAATGAGGTTGGATTTCTTGGACACATTGTGTCAGGAGATGGTGTAGCAGTTGATCCCACAAAAGTGTCAGCTGTAACTGAGTGGGAATATCCTAAGTCAGTGAAACAAGTTCGTAGTTTCCTTGGCATGGCAGGATACTATAGAAGGTTCATTGAGAATTTCTCAAAAGTAGCTAAGACAATGACGGAGTTACTTAAGAAGGACAAGAAATTTGATTGGACTGAAGGATGTGAACTCAGTTTCCAAGAGTTGAAGAAGAGACTAGTGACAGCACCAGTCTTATGTCTGCCATATTTAGAGAAGGATTTCCAAGTGTATTGTGATGCATCTCACCAAGGATTAGGTGCAGTTTTAATGCAAGAAGGGAAAGTTGTCGCTTATGCCTCGAGAAAACTCAAAACTCATGAAGTGAATTACCCTACTCATGATTTGGAGTTAGCCTCTGTTGTCCATGCACTCAAAACATGGAGACATTATCTTTTGGGAAAGTGATGTGAAGTGTTCACAGATCACGAAAGTTTGAAGTATATCTTCACTCAGAAAGAAATCAACATGAGACAAAGAAGATGGTTGGAAATCATCAAAGACTATGACTTGAGTCTGCAATACCACCCTGGTAAAGCAAATGTCGTAGCTGATGCGTTAAGCCGTAAGGTTTATGTGAATGGCCTTACTAAGGGAGAATTTCTAGATGATCTGTGTGCCCAATTCAAAGATCTCAGACTGGAGATAGTGCATGAGGGACATCTCATGTCATTGGATGTTCAACCCACCTTGTTGGACAAGATCAAGGAAGCCCAAAAGAGGGACAAGGAAATTGAAGAGATTAAGGAAAATATTGATAAGGGAAAAGCCAAAGGATTCCATGAAGACGAACATGGTACTTTATGGTATGGAAAACGTATTTGCATTCCGCAAGATCTAGAGCTTCGGAAACAGATTTTACAAGAAGCACACAACTCACCATATTCCATTCATCCGGGTAACACCAAAATGTACATGGATGTGAAGGAAAGATTTTGGTGGAATAATCTCAAGAAGGACATTGCCGAACATATTGCTTTGTGTGATGTATGTAGTAGAGTGAAAGCGGAACATCAGAAACCAGCAGGATTGTTACAACCACTACCTATTCCTGATTGGAAGTGGGACAAGATTGGCATGGATTTCATCACTGGACTGCCAAGGACTAGATCGGGATATGATTCTATTTGGGTCGTAGTGGATCGCCTAACTAAAGTGGCTCATTTCATACCCGTGAAGACAACCTATACAAGTGCTACGTTATCCAAGATCTATATGAATAGGATTGTGTGTCTGCATGGAGTGCCCAAGAGTATTGTGTCTGACAGGGGAACTCAATTCACTTCCCATTTTTGGAGGCAACTGCATGAGTCATTGGGAACGATATTGGAATTCATTACTGCTTTTCATCCCCAGACTGATGGACAGACAGAAAGGACCAACCAGATTCTAGAAGATATGCTGAGGGCATGTGCCCTAGATTATGGAGCTAGTTGCGATGAAAGTATACCTTACGCGGAATTCTCTTACAACAACAGCTATCAAGCCAGTATTGAGATGGCACCGTTTGAATTTCTCTATGGGACAAAGTGTACTACACCATTTCTATGGAATGGTGTTGCAGAAAGAAACTTGTTCGGGCCAGAACTAATCAAGAAAGATGAAGAGAAATTCAAGTTGGTAAAGGACAGATTGAAGATAGCACAATCCCGCAAAAGAGCTACACAGATCCCTAGCGTAGGGAAGTCACCTATGAGGTGGGTGATAGAGCTTATCTTAGAGTATCACCACTTCGTTCGTGGAGTGAAGAGGTTTGGAGTCAAAGGAAAATTGGTTCCAAGATATGTTGGACCATTCAAGATTGTGAGTCGTAAAGGAGAAGTGGCATATGAGATTGAATTGCCTGAATCATTGGCTGCCGTTCACAATGTGTTCCATGTGAGTCAGCTAAAGAAATGCCATCCGGAGATGGAAGAGACTTCTTTGAAGGATACTATACCTTTGGAAGAGATCCAATTGGAAAGTGATCTCACTTATGAAGAAAAAACTATCATGATTCTTGAGACTGCAGAAAGAGTTACTCGGACAAAGACTATCAAATTCTGCAAAGTTTAGTGGAACCATCATTCCGAGGAAGAAGCAACTTGGGAAAGAGCAGATGATCTTCGGAAAGACCACCCTCACCAATTTGCTAGCCAATCCGAATCTCGAGGGCGAGATTCACCTTAAGGGGGTTAGATTTGTAACATCCCAAAAATCATGATTACAAATTTTGCATATCATTCATGCATTCATAAACATTATAGGATCATTTTCAAATAATATTTCAAAAACAGAATCAATTGTTGTCTATTATTTTATGTAAGCAAGGCAATGGCCTTATTGCTACCCTCTAATATGAGAATACTTGTTTTAACCAGAAAAGATTTGAACATAGGTTTGATTGATATTTGCAAAGCTTGGTCAAAATTTTCAAAACAAAACATGAATTCAAAACCATTCTTATGCCTATTACAAATAATTAATTAAGGCATGATTTTATTTTTAAACCCAATGGCCAATGTAATTTTGAGTGAACAGCAATGTTTTATACACAAATATGTGCATGTTTCACTTTACAAAAATCCAGGAAGAGTTTGAATTCAAACACATTTGAAATCATTTGAAAAGGATTCCTCGAAAATCATTTGGAAAAAGAAAAAGAGAAAGGAATAAAGAAAAGACGACGGGCGGCTTGGGCGCGGCGGCGGCGCGGGTGTGTGGGGAGGGCTTGGATCTTGTGGTGTTGGGGCAGCCCTCCCCTTCTATTTATGAGAGGGAGGGGCAACCTTGGGAGGGGTGGGTTTGAATCCAAACCCGAACCCAAGTTGGATTGAGAGAAGGACTTGTTTCTTCTCACTACTAGGAAAACGGCCTTTAGTGGCGCACCTGAAACCATCATCTGTGGCGCACCTGCAGTG
The DNA here is from genome assembly GCA_030063025.1 of Avena longiglumis. NCBI lineage: Eukaryota > Viridiplantae > Streptophyta > Magnoliopsida > Poales > Poaceae > Avena > Avena longiglumis. The sequence goes on along the minus strand of CP125979.1, from coordinate 211,640,706 downwards.
CGCGACGGGCCTTGCTTCTGCTATCTCTCGGTAGTGGCGCCGCCTAGTGCGCCACGCCAGGTTGTAGAGAGAAAGCGCACTGCCAAAGGCGCCACAGATGTTTGGGCAGGTGCGCTACCCCTAGGATCTTCTGTGGCGCACTACCTAGTGCGCCACTAAGGTTCTATAGTGCGCTTTAGGTGTAGTGCGCCACAGAAGGTAGATCATGTGCGCCATAGATGTGTTTTTTGTTTTTTTTTAATTTCCGAGCCAGATGATATACAATACAGATTATATACAATATTACAGCAGATATACACACACAGATACAAGATATACAATTATATATATAAATACACAATATGAAAAACAAGATTGAAACAAATACATATAGATAAGTCTCATGCGAATACATGAATACATAGTATAAGTTACATTGTTTCGATCAAGTTACAAAGTAGTAGTTGGTGACATGCGAATACATGTGTCGATCGAACAAGTTAGATCTCGAAAGCTCGCCTAGACATCTAAACTAGCTAGACACAAATGCGGGATAAACAACCAAAGAAGATAAGCATGATCACCGCCGCGACGAAGGTGTAGGTCTTCATCCGGTTCCTTGTCCTAACTCCCGCTAGATAGCGCGTGTATCTAGCTTCCGCCTCCGCCATAGTGTTGTACCCTTTGTAGCTATTGCACTGAAACGGTGCACTGTCTTGGCGATCTTCCCAATCATCGTAGACTCGGGAACCCATCCCTTGTACACGACGTACACGTCATCTATAAGTTGACAATAATAATTAACCGGTGATTGAAAAACATATATAATTAAAGTCATATGAAGATACACTTATAGAAATTACTCATAAATCAAAAGACCAAACTCAAAAGCATGCCTCATATATAACTAGGTTGTTCAACACAGAGAATGCTACGATGGAACTGCGCCAAGTAGGATGCACAACACGGACATGTGCATAGCACAAGGCGAACAATCCCATCGCAACACATTCACATATAGTGTGCCATGACATTTCAATCATCGGCATTATTCTCGAAAAAAGACCAAAGTAACTCAAAAAGCATGCCTCATATATATACATAGGTCGTTGGACACAGGAATATGCTACGATGGAACCGTACGCCAAGTAGGATGCACAACACCTGGACTTGTGCATAGCACAAGGCGTACAATCCCATCGTAGCACATTCACATATATAGTGTGCCACGACATTTCAATCATCGGCATTATTCTCGAAAAAGACCAAAGTAGCTCGAAAAGAATGCCTCATATATAACTAGCTAGGTCGTTGGACACAGGAATATGCTATGACGGAACAGTTAGCCAAGTAGGATGCACAATTCCTGGACTTGTGCATATCACAAGGCTAACTATCCTGTCATAGCACATTCACATATATATTGTGCCACGACATTTCAATCATCGGCATATTCTCGAAAAAGACAAAAATAACTCGAAAATAATGCCTCATATATATACATAGGTCGTTGGACACAGGAATATGCTACGACGGAACAGTCAGCCAAGTAGGATGCACAATTCCTGGACTTGTGCATATCACAAGGCTAACTATCCCGCCGTAGCACATTCACATATATATTGTGCCACGACATTTCAATCATCGGCATTATTCTTGAAAAAGATAAAAATAACTCGAAAAGAATGTCTCATATATATACATAGGTCGTTGGACACAGGAATATGCTACGATGGAACGGTGAGCCAAGTAGGATGCACAAGAACTGGACTTGTGCATATCACAAGGCTCACAATCTCATCGTAGCACATTCACATATATAGTGTGCCACGACATTTCAATCATCGGCATTATTCTCAAAAAAAGAGTAAGGAAAAAAAGGACCAAAGTGAGCAAAGGACCAAAGAGTAAGCAAAAAAACCAAGCATTGATTGATATATAATAATAATAAGCAAAATAAGTAAGCGATGATTCATAAACCTAATAAGATAAGTACACTTGTCCACACACACACAAAGGTCATCTATAGTTTGTAACTACAACTAGGCCAACATCAAGCCTTCTGGCTCGGCTTAGGGAACGGGAGGACGCCTTGTCTCGTCATGAACTTCCTATAGTCACCCTGCATCTCTAGGCGATCTTCTATGTCAGGGTTATTCGGGATATTTACTCTGTAGAAGATCCCCCCCTGAAGTCATGACATCACGAAAGATGATTGCCCCAAACTGCTGCTGGATGCGATACATCTCTTTTCTAATATCCGAATCATTGATCTTGTCCTTTGCTTCGGCCCACTGTTTGAGATGATATGGCAGCGTAGAATTCTGCTGGTCAAGTAGGAACGCCCTTATGTGATGGAGTGCGTAGTAGGCTTCCTTCTTACTGTTTTCCGGCTGCTTCACGCAGGGGAACTCCGTTACGTGGTTGAAGACATGCCTGCCAAACTTGACCTTCGTACTCACGAAGGTGGTGCCTTCCGTCGAGGCAAAGCCAGTGAGAGCATCATCCAGAACTTCCTTGATCTTGTCGTAGTTTTTCTTCTTTTCTAGACTCCCCGAGTCGAAATACGTGGCGTGGGAATGCTTCGGCGATAAGGAGATGAGCGTGCAGTGTTCATCTCTGCGCAAAAAATTCAAATGGAATGTGTTGGAAAAAGAATGATGATGATCTAATAAAGCCAATCGACGGTGGCGAGTGAATAACGACTTACTCAGGAAAGTAAGGCATGAGAATGTATTCCTTTGTCTTGTTCGCCACGAGGATTATTTTTAGGTATGAGGCCATATACGCCGTCGTTCGGGGAACCCAAGCCATCACGCATGTAGTAGGGGTCCACTATAGCGATGCCCGGTGTGTTCTCTCTAATGATCTGCATGGCCAGGCTGAGAGAAAACAGACGGACCATGGTATAGTGCAGCGGGTATAGGTGGAACATATTGAAGATGTCGTCGAACCGCAGGAAGAACAGATCCGCAGGGGCATTGTCGACGAAGCCCAAGCCTGGTGGCACCTTAACCACGAATACCGGGTGCGAGGGATCTTTCTCCGATAGAAGGCGTCTCTCTATCGTCAACACGCCGTCATGCACACTCTGCAGTTCCGAACTGGCGAGCTTCCGCAAATTCTTAGGTAGCATGGGCTCACCCGCCACATGAATCCTCCACATATACCCTCGGGTCTTGGTGGCCCGTCCCGAAACCTGATCGGATTCGCAGTTGTCGACGCCACCGGCTGGCTCGAGCTGCTAGATTTTCTTTTCCTGCCCTTTTTTCCTTTTGGAGAGCGGGCAGGCAGCGCAATCTGGGCACCGACCGCCCTATGTAGTGTGTCAGGGCTTAGAATAAAGGGCCGGTTGGTTGTATCAGCTGGCTCTTTAAAGGCGCAAGCTGGAGGCGTCTCCTGAGAACCAAACAGACGCTTGGTGATAGTGGCTTTCTCTGTGGGGCCACCAGCTAGGTCTTCTTCATTGCCAAACTGAGTGCTGAAGAAGTGATCATTCCCTTTTGTCGCCCCTCGGATCCTCGCCATGTGCATATCATCAAGATGATCATCCGACCCACCGCGTGGAGGTGACGGCGAGGCGAGGGGGCCTTGACACCACTTGTCGCTGCACGACAGCGGTGCTGTTATGCGTGGCGTGATGGCCCCGTCCCCAAACAGATCATGCTCTTTGGCCATAGCAAGAATAAGCGAAGCAAGTTCGAGGACGACGACTCTTCTTCATCCGCCTCACAGGGGTTGAATGGGAGGTTCAGTCGTCGCAGCCCCTTAGCACCGACTAATTTTAACCATGTGCACGCTCCGACATCGGCCTTGAGTGGAACGTGGCGCTGCAAGGGTTGAACGATGGTACCTTGAAACATCCTCATTTCGTTGTTCACGTAGCATAAGACATTGCAAGGAACATCCGTCTGCGGAAAACATGTATGGCGTCGTCGAGATGCCATAAGAGTAATAGATGGCATGAAAGGCGGTAATTAAAGCAATTTGTTTACCGTGATGGCGTCGAGATCGGCTAATGTCGACGCACGCATACGGCGACAGCGTGCAAGAGACGGAAGGCTGCTTGATGGCGCGGTGCCGCCGCCGTGTATTCTCCCTACCGATGGGTGCTTGAGCTCCGTGCCGCGACGATGGCGGGGGCACCAACATGTACTCCGGCGCGGTGATGGCGGAGTCACCAACACTTGCGGCACCAGCGTGCTAGCGGGCGGAGTCACGAACATGTAGTTCGCCTAATTCGCCGCCGCGTTGTTCGAGTGGTCACGACCATGCTTGGAATCGGGCACGTCCCTACTCGACCACCCGCACTCCAGTTCGCTATTGACTCCACCAAGGTAGGCAGGAAGGACGTGAGGGTGATTGCCAGGTTGTCTTGGACGATCTGTGGGATCCGCGCCACTTGTGCCTTAAGTTCTTGAACCTCGCGATTTTCCTCCTCGCTCCTTCCCAACGGCGCCACATGTGTCCTCGGCGGTGGACCAAAATGATCCACCCAATTCTTACCCCCGAGGCCGGCCAGACGGCCAGCCGGCGACGGCTTCTTCGTAACCGGCTCTATTTTCTTGGCCTGGTTCATCGCCCTGTTAAAAGGGTTATCCCACCGGGTGGCCGCAGTCGACCCCTGGGATGAGGAACCCTGGGATCCATGACTAGCAACAATTTCCTCCTCCTGCAGAAGAAGTAACAGTGAATCATTTAGATCATCGATTAGATTGCAATCGAGTTGATTCGCGGTAATTAGATTATACTTACCACAATTTCCTCGAATTCCTTCACCGCAGGATCCGTGGTGAGTTGTTTTGTTTTTGGGTCCACATGGTAACGGGCCCTGATGAAGTTTCGAACCTGCCTGGGTTCGAATTTAGCAAAGGGGTTTTCTATCCCCTTGGATCTATACTCTTCGTCCTCCTTATTCCATTTGGCCTCCGCGGTTCTGTATCCACCAGATCCGAGATGGTGATGACCTATATTCATCGCCTGCAGCACCTTTCCCGATTACTATTGGCCAAGGCTCTTCGGATTCACACCTCTCCTTGAACTCCGAACTGATCTTCGTGATCTCGGGTCAATCTTCTGGATCTCCTCGAGACTTTTGCCTTCTTTATAGATCTTCTTCTTTATCCGGTTCTCCACCGGCCAGGAGGTGCTCATCTTTGTGAGGGCGGATTTGTTTACTTCGTTCCCATGATAATTTGTGTTCTGATACTTAGCGGGGAACTTGTATCTTGCGTGCAGCTTCTCGAAGAGGAGTGTGCGCAAGTGGCCATTAACTTTATGCCGGAGATTCTCGGTGTTGATCGAGATGGTTATCCGGATGATCACCGCCACTTGACCACCGTACCCTTTGACGACAAGGGCGGGCTCCAAAGGAACCCCTGATGGGCTCACTTCGGTAATTTCCTCCCTAACCGTGCCGACCGTGTTCGGGCGCCGGTCCTTCGGCTTCTTCTTCTTCTTCTTAGGAGGATTGCTACCACTCCCTGTGCCCTCGCCGCCATCAGTGGTTTCATCGTCCGCCGTTCCTTTGGCTTCTTCCTCCGCGTCTTCCATCTCATCATCCTCGCTCTCCGAAGGATGGTATTCTTCATCGTCTTCTAGCCGCTGGGCCGCCTCCCAGAATGTCAATTGTTTATTCGGAGGTCTGAGTTCTCCTTCAGCGCTGATGCGCTTAGAACATCCAGCCTCGTCGTTGTCATACATCTTCGCACTAATAAAAAACAAATAATTGGTTAAATGCACGGAAAAATCCGGCATGACCTTTGCTAATTTTCTTAAACTAGGAGTGCCTGATTTCTGCCGAAACGGAAGTTAATCAACATTCCGGCAAAAATCGGGACTCATTTCAGATAAGAACCTGCATATATATGGCCAGCATTTCATCACTAAAGCAAATAAGCAAATAAGCAAGCAACACCTACTACGTAAAGATGGTTCAGCACTAAAACTACTAGCTAATCCAGAGCACATGGGCCATTACTGTGAGAGTCAGCAGTTACTCTCGCAGCTGTAGTATGAGGCTCTGGGTATGATTTTCTTGGCCCAGACCACAGAATGATGATGAAAAAAACAATATACCGACACTTATTATGGATCGGAGGAGTACATTTTTGGTTCATGGATGACAACCAAACATTTTGGGCCGTGGATCACAACCTAGTGACAATGGCTCATGCTTTACTCATAGGAAGTGCATACATATAAAGATCTACAAGAGCAAAGTTTTCCAAATTAGCATTTATTGATTTCAATAGCACTGCAAAAGCTTCACAAACACAGGTAACCACAAGAATGATCACTGAACAATCTATTAACAATCCAGATTTGTGAAGCCGAGAGCAGCACCTTAAACAAGCAAGTAATACTTGCAAGTACAGATTAAATTAGTGATCACTGAACAACCTGCTGCTATCCATGATACCTCTATTATGATTCCAGATTCATGAAGGTGAGAGTAGGGGCCCAAAATGAACAATACTTCCAAGTACAGATAATATTAGCATAAAATATTTTACATCATCACTTACTTAACAACTATCTCAAGTTATGAGATAGGGCAATACTAAACCTAGATATTCCAAGCTAGGCTAAGGAAAAATGGATCACATGATCTCGTGGCTTCTAAACCCCCACACATGTCGGTTTGCCTCGCTAGGCTATCCAGAAGCCCTAGGGATTAGGGAGGCGCCCTAGAGTTGAAGCACACGACAACTACAGAAAGGTTATCGCCGCTCTTTCTCTTGATGGCCTCATCAACTAAGTCTTTACAGCAAGCAACAGGGTCGTTGTGCTCTTGGAGCAACCGATGATCATGAACTCATCCTCCTCGGTAAGATTCCTCACCAGCACCTCAGGTTCAGCACTAAGAGCACCAAGGATGATGCACTCCATGAACAACACAGAGACCATGAACAACACAGAAACTCCATTGTGTAGAATCTTGCCTATTATACTAGTTCCTAACCTAGAGACCATGAACAACACAGAGATCTTGCTACTGTAAACAGAGATGAACCATGCTACTGCTGGAGACCATGAACCCTAACCCGTGGAGATAGGGAGAGAAGTGGAGAGGGGAGAGAGGGAGAGAGGGAGAGAGGGGAGAAGGCTCACCTCTAAGACGAGGACGATGACGAGCGCGCGGGCGAGGCGGCGGCCTCCTCCTCCTCAGCCTCGAGCGGCGGCGGCTTCCTCCTCCACGAGCAGCGGTGACCTCCACGGATCGGCAGACGCGGGCCTCCTCCTCCTCGAGCGGCGCGGGCTTCCTCCTCCACGAGCCGCGCAGGCGCGGGCTTCCTCCTCCACGAGCGGCAGCGGCGCGGGCGTCCTCCTCCATGGATCGGCTGGAGGCGGCGGCGGAGGGGATCGATCGGGCTGGGGGATGGGGATGAGAGAGTGTGAGAGAGATGGGGGATTGGAATCGATGACGTGGATAAAACCCAGATAGGCGTAGCGCACTATGCCAGAGTGCACTACGGATGTCTGTAGCGCACTCGGGGTAGTGCGCTACGCCTATCTGGGATCTAACCACTCTATAACAACAGTCCAGCGCTCCTTCTAGCAACAACTCTTGTCTATCCCACTGGTTCTGCCCCTTAGCTATATTCTAAACTATGAGCACCCAGGTTCGAATCCTGGTGCTCCACTTTTTTATTTTTATTTTAAAAATACTTTTAAATGTTCCAAAAAATGCCCAAAAGTGGTGATATATGCCATACAAGTTTTGTTTTGTTTTTAAAATACTTTTAAATATTCCAAAAATGCCTAAAAGTGGTGATATATGTCATAAAAGTGTTACAAATATGATTCAAAGTATAACTAAATTTCATAATAATTTGTCCATGAATATTACAATCTTTTTCAACCACGCGTTTTACAATATTTTTTGAGCTAGCGTTTTACAATATTTTTTCCCTTCTTTGTCGCGGTTGAATAATTTAGCCCCGGCACTTTAATGTTTCTTCTTTCGAACGGGCTACCTTTTTTGGGTAGGGTTGTCCTTTTTATTCTTGTGATGTATGTTTCTGCATCGTAGTCGTCGTCATCTTCAATTTTTGGATCGCCGTACTGGTCGAAGTCTTGCTCGTTGGAGACTCCATCCATTCCGATGATGTTTCTTTTTCCTCTCCTCACGACAACACGGCTAGGCTTTGTCGGGTCGGTAATGAAAAAACATTGGTCCACTTTGGTAGCTAGTACCCACGGTTCATTTTTCGCGGCCACGTTTGCACCAGCGGCCTTGGATTTGGCTGCTTCGTGTATAACCATGGTTGTGAAATACCGGTCTTCTCTTTCGACGCTCTTTGCCATCTTACACGGAACATCGGCACCTTTTCTCCACAGTAGTCGAGCTCCCAGATCTCCTCGATTCTTCCATAGAATCTTTCCTTCACGTTGTCATCGGTGTAGAATTCCGACGTTACGCCTGAGTTCTGATAATCACACTTGTTGTCCTTTTCCTCCGTGTAGAATGTGTAGCCGTTGATATCATACGCCTGATAGGTCACCAGGTTTTGCATCGGTCCCTGCGACAAGGTGAATATGATCTTTTCCGTGTCAGAAGAATGCGATCGCGGGGGATTATCAAGGAGCGTCTGCCTAAACCAACGCGTGAAATCTTAGTTGTGCTCTTTGATTATTTATCTCTGCGTCCTCTGTATGCCCCGGTCCATGCTTCTTCTCGATTAACCTTTTTGCTTACATGCCCAAGGATCGACCAGTTCTAAATGCTGTAGCGCGACAAGGTTTGCTCGATCAAAGTCTGCGCGTCGAAAATCGAAGTCGCATGCGTGTCGGCGACCTCTCGGTGACCAGATCCGTCGAGCTTGCCAAGGTGCCTGTTGACGGGAAGACCGACAGGGTTCTCGATGTCTAGAAAATTCGTGCAGAAAGAGATGCACTCTTCGGCCAGAAAGCCCTTGGCTATGCTTCCATCTGGATGGGACCTGTTGCGGACGTATCCTTTGATGTGTCCGTTCATCCTTTTGAACGCCATCATGCTGCGGAGGAACATCGGCCCGAGTTGTACGATGTCCTCCACGACATGGACCAGCAGATGCACCATAATGTCGAAGAATGCGGGTGGGAAGTAGACCTCAAGCTCACATAGTATCACCACAATCTCCTCCTGTAGCCTCCCGAGCTGATTCACGCCAATCGACTTCCTAGAGATGACGTCGAAAAACTTGCATAGGCCAAATAACGTTTCACGGACGTGCTCGTCCATTATCCCTCTTAGTGCGACCGGAAGTACCTACGTCATTAGCACGGCACAGTCGTGAGACTTCATGCCACTGAACCTCTGCTTCGCCTCGTCTAGGTATCTCCTTATCTTGTCCGCGTAGCCGTAAGGAAATTTGACTCCTAGAAGGCACTTGAAAAACTGTTTGATCTTATCCTGGCTTAGAGTGAAGCAAGAAGGAGGGTAGTAATATTCGTTCTTCTTGAACTTTTTACCCTTCCGACGACCTTGTGTCGTCTCCGACTCATGATCATCGTCATCTTCCTGATCATCAGGAGTAGTGCGTCCTCCGTGAAGCTCCTTCCGGATACCCAAGCATATCAGGTCATGCCTTGCTTTCGGACCATCTTTCGTCCTATCTGGCATGTTGATTATGGTGGCGACAGACTCTACGCGTTTTCGTGATATGCATGATGTCGAGGCTATGAGGCGTGCGGAGAAACTTCCAGTATGGCAACTCCCATAAAACAGACCTTGTTTCCCATACCTTCATCAGAGGCTTGTCTTGTTGCTGCCTCTTTCGCTTCTTTCCAGGCTTAGGACAATCTTTCCAGTTTTTCAGCAACTCTTCCACTTCTTCGCTGCTCCTACGCTCTGGGATTCCTCGGGTCTCTGATTTGCCATCGAACAGGTCTCCTTGTTTTCTCCATGGATCATTCTTGCCAAGCCACCTCCGGTGCGCCATGAACACGGTTTTCGAAGGGTCCAATGCTTTCCACAGGCTAGCATCTGAAGGGTGCGTCAGCAGCTCATCCTTTTCGGGGTCATCATCATCATCTCCTGGCTTCTTCCTTTCCGCATGCCATCGCATGAGCTTCGCTTCCTTAGGGTCCACGAAATAGCGCTACAGACGAGGAGTGATAGGAAAGTACCATACCACTTTTTGAGGTGCTTTCTTCCCTTTCTTGTATCGACTCACGTCGCACACCGGACATGTGGTTTTCTCCGCATCCTCGCCCCGATAAATGATGCAATCGTTGATGCAATCGTTGATGCATACGTGATATCTAACGTGCGTTAGATCGAGAGGACAGACGATTTTCTTGGCATCCTCGATACTAGTTGGACATGTGTTCCCCTCCGGGAGACGATCGTGCTAGAATGCCATCATATCGTCGAAGCTTGCGTCGCTCAATTTGTGTTTTGCCTTCATCTCCATAGCCTTGAGCATTACATTCAACCGGGTATCATCGGGCCTGCATCCTTCATACAATGGAGTAACCGCGTCTTTCTCAAGTTGCGCAAGCTTGGCTTTCTCTCTAGCGGCAGCCCTGGTGTTACTCGTCTGCTTGAGAAGCAGCTCTTGCACATAAGGGTCCCGCACCCAGCCTGACGTTGTTCCATCGTCGTCTGCTCCTCCGGCATCTAGATCATCATCATCCCGGATGCTTCGCACCTTCACCGTCTCAGAGACTCTTCATCATCTCGCCCGTTCTCGCCGTGATGATGATCATCGCCATGTTGGCCACCTTCACCGTCTCCATCGTCACGCCATCGCTTATCCAACGAGTGTATCCATCCATGAAACCATGGCGGGCAGTGCGCTGCAGATTCCCGGAATCTGGGTCGATCACCCAGTTGAGTTTGCATCTTCTGCACGGACATCTTATATATGTCTTGTTATTTCGTATCATGTCGGCCGTCGCACATTTCAAAAATCTAGCCACAATGACTTCGCTCATTATGCGGAGCATTTTTGCCTGCACGATGTACATGGTACAATTTGAAGTCTATTAGAACCACATAATGAATGCATGCATGCAATGGTCGATAGAAAATTTCGGCATGACCTATCCTAAAATTAGGACCTTTGCGAAATGCCAAAGTCTTGCCAAAATGGAAATGAATCAACATTTTGGCAAAACAAATGGCAACTTGTTCACATACAAACACAAGAGAGAGAGAGACCGATCCTTACACACATGAACATATCATTATCCTCTCCATACACACATGCATGAGCATCATCAATACTCTCCATATACACACACATATGACCATCGATCCTCTCCATACACACATCATGAGCATCGATCATCTACATACATATGAGGACATCATCCATATACACATGAACACATCCTTACATGGACAACTTACCGAGATGAGAGACCGATCGCGAGAAAGATGGAAAGGAGAGGTGCGCGCGTCGACCGGAGAAGGAGATGAGAGACCGGAGACCTTCCTCTATTACTTATGTAACATCCAAAGAAAGTTTTACATGCTAAAAATGGTGAATGTGTGGATAAATTGAGGTGGGAAGGAGAAGATCCCGACTAGATCTAAGGAGGAAGAAGAAGGGGAAAGTGAAGTGTGGGGTGGTGGATGTGGTCACACATGTGCACATAAAGTGCTGTCCTAAAAAAATCGACACATCCATGGCGCACACGGCCCTAGTGCGCCACAGGGAGTAGAAACATCCATGGCGCACTATGCCATGTGCGCCACGGATGTTCCTACTCCCTGTGGCGCACTAGGCAGAGTGCGCCACAGATGTTTGTGGCCGTTTCACAGTAGAGGCGGGCATGCGCTTAGGCGTAGCGCACCCCCCCATGTGCGCCACGGTTGACACTAACAACCGTGGCGCACATGACTATAGTGCACTACAGATGTTTGGCGTGCGGCCAATAGAGCCCTAGAACACACACAACTGTGGCGCACTATAGTCATGTGCGCCACGGTTGTTCTAGTTACTAGTAGGGCACTGCCCGCAGGTGAGCCATGCCTGTTTTAGCCGTGGGGCACTTCAACCATGTGAGCCACGGATGTGCTGATTACCTATAGCCGTTTTACTAGTAGTGTCTCCCACTAGGAAACCATTGTTCCAGTTTGACTTTTCAAACTTCCCGTTTGACTTTTAATTTAGAGCTTTATTTCTCTCTTGCAAATGTCAACACCAAGTGACCTAGGATATGATCCAATCATTCCACATATCCATGAAACATTCATGGACAATTCCCCTTCCGGACCGGTGAACCTTCTAGACCCTTCTAGAACCTCTCCGATGAAACAATCGGAAACTTTCCTGAACTCTGAAATCGGACTTTCCTTATATGAATCTTAATCTCCGGACCTTTCCGGATCTCCTCGTGATATCCCGGATCCCATCCGAGACTCCGAACAACATTCGGTATCCCTATTAACATTCCATATCTACTAAACAACATCGAATCCTTAAGTGTGTCTCCCTACGGTTCGTGAATTATGCGGACATGATCGAGACACTTCTCCAATCAATAACCAATAGAGGAATCTGGAAATTCATATGGCTCCCACATATTTCTATGATTACTTTGCGATCGAATGAACCACTTACATACGATACCAATTTCCCTTTGTCTCATGATAGTTTACTTATCCGAGGTTTTGATCATCGGTATCTCTGAATACCTAGTTCAACCTCATTACCGATAAGTACTCTTTTCTCGTTCCCATGATATGGGATCCCTTGTGAGCCAGTCACATGCTTGCAAGCTAATTGGATGACATTCCACCGAGAGGGCCCAGAGTATATCTATCCGTCATATGGATGGACAAATCCCACTCTTGATCCATGTCCCTCAACCCATACTTTCCGAACACTCAATGCCACCTTTATAGCCACCCGATTCGTGTGGTGTTTGATGTCATCAAAGCATCCTTCCGGTGATGGTGATTAGCATGATCTCATGGTCGAAGGAATTAGGTTACTATGTATCGGAAAGCTTATAGCAAACGAACTATTAAAATGACTTGATCTTTATGCTACGCTTATCTATAGGAGTATGTCCATCACACCATTCTCCTAATGATATGATCTTGTTGTTAATAACATCTCAATGTTCATGATCGAGAAACCACGATCATCTATTAACCAACAAGCTAGTATTATAAAGAGGCTTTACTAGGGACTCTAATTGAGTTTACAAATCGCACAAGTATTAATGTTTCCGGTTAATACTATTATAGCATGAACGTAAACATTTATCATAAACAGAAAGATATAATAATAACCACTTTATTATTGCCTCTAGGGCATATCTCCAATAGTCTCCCACTTGCACTAGAGTCAACTAATCTAGATTTCATGGTAATATACCGAACACCCATGGCAGTTTGGTGCTGGTCATGTTTTGCCGTCGGGAGAGGTTTAGTCAACAGATCCGCCACATTCAGATCTGTGTGTACTTTGCAAATCTTTATGTTACCATCTTGGACATGCTCTTGAATAGCGTGAAAACATAGCTTTATGTGCTTCAGCTTTGTAAGATCCCTCCTTTGTAAAGGAAAAGGATCCCTGTGATTGCAATGCTAGTCCCTGGATCATTGCTAGCATCCACAGTTTAAGATGAAGTACACAGATACAAAGGTCATTTATTACATCCATTCCAGAGATAAAACATAGTCTTTTACAACTCAAGACCACATGCCTAATACAAGAGTTTGGAATAAGTAAATAATTATAAGTCTTCATCTTCATGTGCCACAGGCAAACATGTTGAGTGTAGACTCATGACACCTAATCCTCATCGGAGTAACCTGCAACATCACAAGTTACAGCCATAGTGGGTCAATACTTTGGAATAGTATTGGCAAGTGATACCTTAGTAAATTTTTAAGTGGACTATATTACTATATGCATTTTGGCTAAGTGTAGCTTGGCTTGCTTTGCTCAAAATAGGTTTTTCCTATTAGTTGAAATCACTAAGTCTTTCTATGTCAAAACTTTTCCCAAGAAACCACCAATAGACATTGAGGTCCTTCACCCTTGTTCACCCACAAGTTTTACTTAGAAGTTGGAGTGATGAGATTCTTGATAGCTTCCATGCCTTGATGCTCAATTTTTCCATTGCCATGGACTTGGCTAAGTACTTAGATTTTTCCATCTACAGAGGTTGTGCACTTTCCCCACCAGACTTGGTTTCCCAAGACAGGACCTTTCAGAAGCCTTCCCTTAGCCAAATGGACGCGTTCCAACCTATCCCACTACCACCAACTGTCCAAATGACTAAGTTCTAGCAACCTATGTGATCCAGGTAGAGCCCATATTGCCAAGTGGCTGCACTATAAGCTTCTCAACACTTGGCCTCTAAAATCCCTTTGTTCCTGGGTGGCATACCACAAGTGAGATACACAAGCTAAACCATATCCATGGGCCTTGTGTAACCACTCAACCAAAAACCACCAATCAAGTCCCATTCCACCCAGGTGATTCATTGACTTAGTCGTTTTATTAAGAAAAACATAAGTCCAAAGACTTAGAAATATTTTCATCATAGCATGTATATACTCTACCAACCCTTGTTTGCTACTAGCTAGGCTAAGCATCGCATAGTAACTTAACTTAGGAATTTCCTAGCAATTCTACAACTACTTAGGATTTCCCAACATGGCATTTGGCAAAAAATAGTAACACATGCAAGACTTTAGCAAAAATATTTCTAATGCTTGTATGAAATATAGGGATGGAAATATTCATGAAGTACCACTTGCCTTGGTAGTTGGGAGAGTAGCACTCTTCACAATCACAATCACTAGCAGCAAAGTCTACACAAAGAATATAACCACAATCACATACAAGTCATATACAAACAAAAATATATATGCATGCATGCAAAAATGCTAAGTGATGATTTTTAAAACTCCACCAAGCAAGTGCATAGTAATGATTCATAACCAAGTTAAAAACTTGCTAAACCAAGTTTATTTTACACTAAAACAATTTTCTAAACAATTTCTATACTCAAAATAGTCCTAAACAAGTTTCTGCAAAATAAACCATTTTAACAGAACCTAAACTTTAAACACATTGCATAAACAGAAAGGGCTTGTCTCCCTGATTCCAACGGTATAAAATTTGCAAAAATCTAACGTGGGAATCAAAAGTTATAGCCTAATCAAATTTGAATTTAAATCTGTTTTAAATTATGTTTTAAACTCAAACCCTAGCCACGCGTCGCGCTATGATTCGTCGGTACCGCTTCGCGAGGATCGACTAGCGCGGACCGTCAGATCTAACTTGTCGTGGGAATGACCACGGCAGATGCTGCAATCGGCAGCGAGTAGTAGAACGAAGGGCAAGGGCGGCCAGCCATCTGCGGTGCGAGATGAGGGCAAAGACACAGGGATTTTACCCAGGTTCGGCCCCCCGGAGGGTAAAGACCTACTCCTGCTAGATTGTATTATGGAGGTGTTTACAATGGCGTACTCGGCGACTAGGCGGCGAGTAGCTTGGGTGTATGAGGGAACGTGTCTCTACTCACCCCCTTAGGGAGGTTTATATAGGCTCACCTCCCCTAGGGTTTACATATCTCAACCGATTCGGTTACGACTTTGGCAATCGTTTAAACCTAGACCGACTGGGCCTATCCACTCGCATGGGCCTTCAACTTCCAGTCGCCTGGTATCTTGCTGGGCTTCGATCCACTCGCCGTTCTGCAGGCCCACTCGCCAACCTTTGGGCCAGTCGGAAACGTCTTGAGTATACCCCGAGGCGTATCCCCATCGATAGTCCCCGAGGCCGCGTCGTTGATTAGCGCGGGTGACCGCTGGCGATCGAGTATACGGCTTCAAGTTGGCATCCAGTCGAATCGTCGGCGGGCTCCTGCACGAAAGAATAAATCTGGCGACCCGAGTTACGTCTTGGGCGAGTCGAGCCAACAGGACGCGGTCCCGGCGAATAACTTAGCGAGCCGAGCGGCAGGAGACGGACCGTCGGGCGCGGTCAAACTAGCCGTTAAGGTAACTCAACGGTAACTTCTGGCGTAATTATTGCGCGGTAACGGCCCCCTAATTTGGCGGGCAATCCCCGCTATATAAGAGGAATGGTAGGCTATCGCAAAGCCAACCGCCCACCATTTCTTCCGAGCGCACACATCTTCCTTCCTCCGATTCCGCGATCCGATCGACCCGCAATCCTCCGACCTCCAAACAAATCCTCAGCCATGGCCCTTTCCGAACCCTGGGGTAGATCCAAGTGCACCAGGGCGCAGCTGGCCTCCTTCGAGGAGGCCGGAATCCTGCGGGCGGCTGGCGTATTCCGCGGCGGAGACGACCCGAACCCGCGCGAGAGAGAGTTCATCTGTTTCACTAGTCACCTCGAGCGGGGGTTAGGGTTTCCCACCTCCTTGTTCTTCCGGCGCTTCTGCGCCTACTACGGGATTCAACCCTCAGAAGTGGGTCCCCATAGCATCGAGCAGCTCGCCATCTTCGTGGCGTTCTGCGAGTGCTACTGGCCGCCCTATTTCCCCTTGTGGCAAGATCTTCCATGGACGGATCAGCCGCGAGGCAATGCGACAATGCTAGCATGGCGGCTTAACCTTCCAACTCAAATCCAAAGCCTCTTTCTTCGACTTGATGCTGCCAGCCAAAGCAGCGAGCGACTGGAAAAAGTCATGGTTCTACGTGACCGAGGCGACTCCGGAGGACGAGGTGGCGATCCCGCGGTACTCGGCCAACCGTTCCGAACCACGCCATCTCCAGGTCGGCAAGCTCCCCGATGACCAGCGAATGGTCGTCGACGAGATGCTCCAGACCATTCGTGGTCTGAAGAAGAAGGGGCTCCAGACGGTGAACTTGTATAACTGTTGGCTTGGGCGGCGGCTCGTTCCGCTCGCCCAACGCGAGCATTATATGTACCAAGATTACGGGCGAGGGACTCGACAAAGGCCTGCCTCGCCGAGTGGAAGTTAGAGGACTACCTCTCGGCGCTGAAGAAGATCACCCAGGCGGCGTACACGGATGCGCAGGCCGGGGTCCCTCCTTACACCGCGAAGCGTCCGGCTCCGACGGTAATCCTCTTATCTTATTCGCAGTCGCAGTATGTGCAGTCGCGGCAATTCTAACTTTGTTTTATGTTTAACGCAGCTGTTCCAAGTGGTGGAAGGGTGGCTACCACCCGCCGATGACGAGAGCCCCGGGCCATCCACCCAGGATACAAGCGAGTCGCCACCCGCCAAAGGCAACGAAGACGACGAGGACGAGTCCGAAGAAGAGATTGCCCCACTGGTCCGAAGGACCCGCGGGCAACATCAGCGCGATATCGAAGCGAGCAGGAGCCTCGAGCGTCATGATGATGACGAGGAGCTCCCGGAAACCACCTCGCGACGTCAGGCCACTCCCGCAAAGAAGAAGAAGAAGGAGAAGGAAGCGAGGGCCCCCCTGAAGAGGAAGACGAAGCCGCCGAAGATGGCCTCAGCGCCGCATTCAACGAGCAGCTCCGATGCTCACGGAGTCCGGCGGCGGCCCGGTGACAACCCGGCTGACGCGCCATCCATGGGCGCGCTGGCTTCAATGCCCCGCCTTTGCGCCAGTCTACGGGCTAGGAAGGCTCCCGGCGGCGACTTACCGCAAGGAGGTCCCGAGCGCGGTGGTCTCGCCTCGCAAGGAGGCTCCGGTCACGGCAGTCCCTCCTCGCGAGGAGGCTTCCGCCGAAGGCGCCCCGGAGGCCCCAACCGCTACCTCGACGTCAAAGAAGCCGTCCGTATCCTGGGCCCCTGGCGTCCTGGAACTGGGGCTTAGTCGCCGATTGGGCCCTGAGCTGGAGAAACCGGCCAACCTTCGCACAGGCTGCGTTTCATTCCAGTCGCCAAGTGAGTGCATTTGGCCCTCACCATTCTCTTTTAGTGCTTCAATTGTTTTTTACTGATTTATCTTGACATGCAGGACCGGAGTGAAGAAGATGGGCCACCCGACGGTGGCCAAGGTACCCTCCACTGCTAGCGAGGAGGATCCCTCCCGTAAGAGGAAGGTGGACGAGGTCGCCGCCTCCACGGAAGGCAACAAGAAGGCCAAGGGCGCAGCGCTGTCATGTCTCGATGACGCGGCGCCGGGCCCGCAGTGGAGGTGACCGCGTCTACGAAGGGGGGCACCTTGACTAGACCGGAGGGAGCGAGCTCCTTTGGGGCGGGTGCCTCGATCGCTACCTTCCCCCGCTTCATGACCAAGGCGACCACGGCGAGTGAAGCTGCGGCCCAAAGCCTCGCTCCGGGGGCCGCCGACGCTGAAATTGACCAACGTCGCGGGCACACACCGGCACTGCTTGCGTCAGTGGACGCGGTGCAACTTCACGGCATGCTTGGCGCGGCCATCCAGGTACCTCCAGTCCCCGAGGATCAGGCCGGTGCGTAGCAGCGGCTTGATTCTTATAGTTTCCTATTTGGTACGTTCGAGTCCAGTCCCCGAGTGCGTATGCGCTAAATTTTAGCGGGTATGATCTGAGTAATTTTTGCGGTCGCCAGTCCCCGAGTGCGCACTCGCTAGATTGTAGCGGGTGGGCACTGAGTAATTTTTGCGGTCGCCAGTCCCCGAGTGCGCACTCGCTAGATTGTAGCGGGTGGGCACTGAGTAGTTTTCAGGTGTGCTGACTTTGGAGTTGTACAGGGTCTGCAGCTGGAGTCGGCAAAGCGATTGGCTACGAAGCAGCGTGCTGAGAAGGAGCTGGCCACTCTCCAAGAAGTAAACAAGGAACTTCAGGCTGTTGCTGCGCAGGCGGAGGTGTCTCACCAGGAGCTTGTCCCTGCTGGCGAGCTGATGACGGCGAGATCTGCGTTATGCACTGCTGAGCAAAGGATCGCCGAGCTCGAGCGCGAACTGCGGGAGGCGAAAGAAGAAGCAAGCTCGGCGAACGGGCGAGCTAAGGCCGCCGTTGCGGCCGCAGAGGAAGACCGGAAGGTGTCGGAAGCCCTCATTGTTGGGCTTCAGGACGATCATACGTCGCTTCAAAGTTTCATCACGGGACTCGCCCGCCCATTGCTTGGTGAGTACGTCTTCCCAGTCTTGTAGTTGTATTTCCTGTGGTTTCTATGATACTCACACCTGTCTCCTTTTAGCAGGTCGTGTGATTGCTAGTCATGAAGAAGCGAGCTCTCTTGATGCGAGGGAGTGCGTGAGCATGCTCGTTGACTCGGCGACGCTGTCGGCGACGTGCATCCGCGCCTACCTTCAAGAGATGTCGCCCACGGAGGTTATTCCCAGTGACCTCGTTGAGGTGTGGGAGTACTTGGAGAAGGCGCCCGCGGTCGTAGAGTTCATGACGCGGTCGGCGTTTCGACGCGGAGCGTCAACAGCTCTGAGCCTGGGACTTGCCCACTTCCCTGAAGACTTCGACCTCGACGATGTGACGAGTGGGTATCCGTCGTCGACTGGCGCGGTCGATCTGTCCGAGGTTCTCAAGCTGCAGGAACGTGCCGCCGCGTACTCGGAGCGTGTCTGGGCGATGGGCGACCTCCTTCCGTACCAGGAAACGGTCGTCGCGCCAAACGACCCCGAGCCGCCGCATCGCGACTTCAAGGTCGAGCAGCCTTTCCGCGCGGCGATGGCGGGTGAGCTGACGACGTATCCATCGAACCCATATACTGCGTTCATCCGTAGGCGCCGGGGTTCTGGTGCGTCGTCGTCGAAGCCTGCAGAATAGGGTAGTGTGCCTAGATAAGTTAGCAGCAGTTCTGCCGAATAGGCATAGTTTGTAATGTAAGACAATGCAATTTGCGATTGAATTGGATGTTGTGTCCATTTTGCTAATAATTGTCGTGTTTTGGATTGATTTTGGATGAGTCCCCGAGCGCGTCCGCCCTTTTGTGGGGTTCACCTTGTATATGATGTTTATTGTTATCGTGTGTTTTGTTAGTTTAGTCGACTCGCCCGAGCTCGAAGAGCCAGTCGCAAGGCGACTCCCTTGAGCGCTCTGTACTTTACCGTTTTCCCGAACGCGAACGGGGTCGGGTGGCCGAGTCCCCGAGCGTGGTACTTGGTATTTCGAGGCGCGACTCGAGGGTGGTTGAGGACTGGCGGGCGCTACAGGCGTCACTCCGCCTCGCCCGGGGTCACGGGCGTGAGTCCCGGGCGTGCTCTTACTTGACGTTTTCCACGACCGATCGCGAATCGGTATTCAGTCCCGGCGTGGTACTTAGCCGCTCGAGTCGCTACGCCGAGGATGCGAGGACCAAGGCCGTGAGAAGCGAGGGCTTGTCTTGGTTTGAAAACCAGTCGAGCTAAGCGACTCAATGGGGCTCCGGATTGGCGTTTTTCGTGGACGACGCAGGACCTGAGATGACTCAGTGCTCCTACATCGCACTACTTGGCCGTGCCGGTCGCTGTACCAAAGGTTGACTTCTGCATGTTAGCATGACGCTGTTATTACGAGTGCGAGTGGCACAAGGCGTGGAGAGTAGACGGATTTTGCGAACTGCCTTTTATTCATAGCGATCGGGAGTACATATATGGGGTTCTAGGAATAGAACTTCCGGAGGAGATTTACATTCCATGGCCGCTTGACGTCGAGTTCGCCGTCCCCGCGGACGTCGATGAGGTAGTAGGCGTCGTTGCCGAGTACGCGCCCGATAGCGAACGGGCCTTCCCACGGAGGGGAGAGCTTGTGCATGCCCTTCCTGTCCTGGATGAGGCGTAACACCAGGTCTCCTTCCTGGAAGGTGCGGGTTTTCACCCGTCGGCTGTGGTAGCGGCGGAGCCCTTGCTGATAAATGGCTGTGCGCGATCGGGCGAGGTCGCGTGCCTCGTCGAGTTGGTCGAGCCCATCTTGGCGGGCCAGCTCATTTGCGGCCTCCGTATAGTGGACGACCCGCGGCGAATCGTGTTCGAGGTCGGTGGGCATGACCGCTTCG
Organism: Avena longiglumis; assembly: GCA_030063025.1. Classification (NCBI taxonomy): domain Eukaryota; kingdom Viridiplantae; phylum Streptophyta; class Magnoliopsida; order Poales; family Poaceae; genus Avena; species Avena longiglumis. The sequence goes on along the minus strand of CP125979.1, from coordinate 211,619,886 downwards.
GCGCCGTAGACCATGAAGAAGGGGGTGAATCCCGTCGACCTGTTGACCGAGGTTCGGATTCCCCAGATGACGGATGGTAGCTCTTCGACCCAACATCCAGCGGTGCGCTCAAGTGGTACTTGGAGTCGCGGCTTCAGACCGTGGAGGATGCTTTGGTTGGCTCTTTCCGCCTGGCCGTTGGACTCCGGGTGGGCGACTGACGAGAGGTCGAGTCGGATGTGGTGCTCTTCGCAGAATTCGGCCATTGCTCCCTTGGCGAAGTTTGTGCCGTTGTCCGTGATGATGCTATTGGGGAACCCGTAGCGATATATGAGCTCGCGTAGGAACTTAGTGGCGGTCTTCCCGTCGCATTTCCAGACTGGCTTGGCTTCCACCCACTTCGTGAATTTATCGACGGCGACTAGCAAGTGGGTGTAGCCAGAGGGGGCCTTCTTGAAGGGGCCTACCATGTCCATGCCCCACAGCGAATGGCCGGTGATGGGGATTGTTTTGAGCGCGAACTTGGTACGTGCGTCGGTTGGCGATTTCGGCATCCGGCGATCGCTGGGCGATGCGTCGACCGCGCGTGTAGGCCAAGAAAGCCGTGTCGCATAGCCTTGGCGACCAGGGAAGCGGCGTGGTGGCCGCATCGCTGAGTGGATGTCGTGTAGTATTTTGCGTCCTTCAGCCGGTTGGACGCAACGCTGGAACACGCCGGTGACGCTGCGTTTGTGTAGCTCGCCGTCGATGATGGTGTAGGATTTGCATCGGCGAGCAATCATTCGAGCGCTTGTCTCGTCTGCGGGTAGGGTGCCGGCCTCCAGGTAAGCGACGTAGGGCTTGGTCCAGTCGTCTGGCTCGGTGATGAGTGCGACCAAGGCTGCCTCTGGTTGGAGGGGTACTCCGATGTCGATCTCCCTCGGGGGAGAGACTGATGGTTTGGAGATTGTGTCGAGGAACACGCCGGCGGGTGGTGCGAGTCGAGCCGACCCGATGCGAGAGAGGGCGTCAGCCTCTTCGTTTTTCCGCCTATCGATCCACTCGACGGAATAGCCGGTGAAGTGGCCGCCCAACTTGTCCACCTCTTGGCGATAAGCCGCCATGGTAGGGGAGACGGCGTCGCAGGTGCCGGCGACCTGGCCCGCAACGAGGTCGGAGTCTCCGTAGCATCGAAGGCGATTGACGCTCATCTCCTTGGCGGCTCGCATGCCGTGGAGTAGGGCCTCGTACTCGGCCATGTTGTTGGTGCAGGGCGTGAATTCGAGGCGGAGGATGTAGCGGAGCTTATCGCCCTTTGGTGAAGTCAGCACTATCCCTGCGCCTGCGCCGTCTGCGTTCTTGGACCCGTCGAAGTGCAGGTTCCAATAGTGTAGGTACGGCGGCTTTTCTGGCTGTTGGGCCTCCTCCCAATCGGCGATGAAGTCTGCCAGTGCTTGGGACTTGATCGCCCTCCGTGGCTCGTATTTGATGTTGTGGACGCCGATTTCGACGGCCCACTTGGCGACCCGCCCGGTCGCCTCGCGATTGCGGATGATGTCTTGTAGTGGAGCTGAGGAGACGACCGTGATCGGGTGCTCCTGAAAGTAGTGCGGCAGGCGCCGCTGAGCCCTGAAGACCGCGTATACCAGCTTCTGGTATTGTGGGTATCGCTGGCGCGACTCGGTGAGGACCTCGCTGATGTAGTACACCGGCCGCTGGACCGGGCGCTCCTTTCCTTCCTCTGGTCGTTCGACGACCATTACGGCGCTGACGACGCGCTCGGACGCCGCGACGTAGACCAGCATGGGCTCTTTGTCAGCGGGTGCGGCGAGTAGTGGTGCTGCGAGTAGCACCTTTTTGAGGTCGCGGAGCGCGTCGTCCGCCTCCTTGTCCCATCGAAGGTGGGATTCTTGCGCATCAAAGCGGTATAGGGCATCGCTTTTCGCCAGCGAGGATGAAGCGATCGAGAGCCGCCACACGCCCGCCAGCTTCGACGCCGCGGACACTCGGGTTTGCCGGGCGATCGTATCGATCTTCGTTGGGTTTGCCTCGATCCCTCGTTTGGAGACGACGTACCCTAGTAATTGCCCGGCGGGTACACCGAAGGTGCACTTGCCTGGGTTGAGCTTTATCTTGTACCTCCGCAGGTTGGCGAAGGTCTCCGCTAGGTCGGCGAGTAGGTCTCCTTGACGAGCGGATTTTACGACCACGTCGTCGATGTAGACGTGGATGTTGCGGCCAATTTGGCTCGCGAGGCATTCTTGCATGCACCGCTGGTAGGTCGCCCCGGCGTTCTTGAGGCCGAAGGTCATGGCGGTGTAGCAGAATGCTCCGAATGGCGTGATGAACGCCGTCTTCTCCTCATCCTCGACGGCCATTTTGATCTGGTTGTACCCGGAGTAGGCGTCGAGAAAACACAGCGACTCCGAGCCCGCGGTTGAATCGACTATCTGATCGATCCGCGGGAGGACGAACTGCTCCTTTGGGCAGGCGCTGTTCAGATTTGTGTAGTCGATACACATTCTCCAGGTCCCGTTTTTCTTCTCGACCAGGACTGGGTTTGCCAGCCACTTGGAGTATTTGATTGGCCGGATGAAGCCGGCAGCGAGCAGGCGCTGTACTTCCTCGGCGATTGCTCGACGGCGCTCTTCATTGAAGGGCCGTAGCGACTGCTTGACAGGTCGCACTTTGGGGTCGGCGTTTAGTTTGTGCTCAGCGAGCTCCCTAGGGACACCGGGCATGTCGGAGGGTTTCCATGCGAAGATGTCCCTATTCTCACGAAGGAACTCGATGAGCGCGCCTTCCTATGCTGGGCTCATGCCTGTCCCAATCGTCACCGTCTGGCTGGGGTCGCCTGGGACCAGCTCGACGGTGCGGGTATGCGTCGTGGCCTCAAAGGTTGAGGTGTTTGTGCCCTCTGAGTTGGGCTTCTTGAGTATTGTGGGGTCGTCGTTGTTGACCCCGCTCGCGTATTTGGCGAGCTCGTCGGCGTGATTAGTTTCTGCCGCGATGACGGCGTCGGCGAGTTCGGCCCCTTTGGCCTCGTGATTCGCGCCATGTCGGGTCGCCGTTGATGGTGATGACGCCGCACGCCCGGAGCTTCATCGCGTTATGCGAGTGGGCGCTGCCATGAATTTGGCGAACGCTGGCGCCCAGGGCGCTGGTAAGGGCTGTCGAAGGCACCAGCTCGAGGTGATCCGCCGGTGCGGAAGTTTGCCGGCTGCCGAAGGTGACCGGCGTGACTTGCCGATCGGATACGCCTTCCGACCGGGACGATGCCGTGGAACGTGGTGGGTTGTCTCGATCATCGATTGCGGAGCCGCAGCCGCTGAAGGTGTCGAGGTAGAGGATGTTGATGGAGCCGCCGCCCATCAATGTCTTGGGAGCCGATAGTCGCCACCTTGGCTTGACCACCGTGGCGACTCGGCCCGGTACTGGCGCGCGGCGAGTTGTCCTGGCGGCTCCAGGTGATGGGCTGCTCCGACCAGTTAAGGAACTGGGGAACATCCACCTGGGCCACCGCGTTGATGGCGACGGCGCGGGAGATGACCTTCTTCTCGCGCTTCGTCTTGAAGCCTGTGAAGGTATGGAGCGAGCCGGCCACGTTGCCGAACTTTCCGCTGGTTGGCGGGTTGTTGTCGGGGTCCTCCCTTGCTCGCCGTGCCTTCTCAATCTCCCTGAGGGTGTGTGGTGTGCGTTGCGGGCTTTCCTTCTCTGCTGTGGAACGCACATGGTTGGTTAAGGAGTGCCGCGGGATCGAACCTTGGCTTGTTCTTGTAATTGCCGCCGTCGCGCCGTTGCCCTCCGTCGCGGCGGTAGCTCTTGGGCTCGCGTTGTGCGTGCCCGGCGTTGGCGACGAAGTCGACTCGCCCGTCGTTGCGGCGCTTGCCTGTGAGGCGGGTGCCGCTGTAGCGTAGGTCGGTTCGGCGTCCGCCGTCGCTGCCGCTCGTGCGGCGTTGCCCTCCTGACTCGTCGTCGATTTCTTGGTTGGGGTCTTCTTCGGCGTATCGTTTGGCGATCTCGAGGAGGTCGGGGATGTTGTCGAGCGTGCGGGCGTGTCGCTTGAGCTTGGCGACTAGAGGCTCGTAGCGACACGAGGTCTTGAAGCAATGGATCGCGGTGTCCGGGTGGATGCCGACCGCGTTGTACCAGAGCTCTTGCTACCGTTGGACCCAGTTGCGAGTCGACTCGCGAGGTCCCTGGACGACTGCCCAGTCCTCGATGGTGGTGGCAGGGGTGTAGGAGCACTCGAAGTGCCTGACGAAGGCGTCGCGCATTTCCTCCCAGGAGTCGATGCTGTCCTGGGGGAGCGTGTTGATCCATTGCCTGCACGTCCCCTCCATCATCAGTGGGAGGTAACGGGCGGCGAGTAGGTCAGTGTGACCCGCGATCCCCATTGCCATGAGGTATGTGTCGAGCCAGACTGCGGGGTCGTACGAGGAGTCGTATTTTTCTATCTCCTTTGGCGCCTTGAAGTTTGGTGGATACTTCTCGCCTCGGATCATTGGTCCGAAGCACTTGGGCCCGAGTCGACTGAGCGACCCCATAGGCTCGCCATCGCGGCGATTCGCTAGGGTGTGCCGCAAGTCGTCGGGCTGGCGTGCGCGCCAGTTTTGGTTGTTGATGATGTGAGTGCGGGCGTCGATGGGTTCTCCGTTAGCGGCGACGAAGTTGGTCGCCGGCCTAGGATCGTTGGTGGAGAGTGCCGCGTTCGCGGGTCGGCGTTGGAGCTGCAGTGGCTCTGGTGGCGGGCAGTTGAGTGTATTTGCCGCCGCTGGGCGGCCGCTTGAGGCCGCCCTGCTTCCTGAGGAGCGCGAGTATACTCGCCCTTGCGAGTCGGCGCCCGCTTTTTGCTGCTCCACGGCCTTTGCGAGTAGGGCCCTGACGTACTGGATTTGTAGGGCGCCGTCGCCGGTGGCCGTGATGCTATCGGCTGCTGCTCGGCCTGCCACGAGGTTGTCCATTGGGGTGGAGAACAGTGGGAGGCCGTTCGCGTCCCGCTCTCGTGAGGAGACGACTATCCGCGGCTGGTCCCTGGGAGGGGTGCGGTTGGGTGATGGTGGGGCACCCATCGCCGTTTATCCTGGAGGGGGCCGAGCGCTTCCTCCTGGTGGCGCGTTTTCGCAGATCGCGCGCTCGGCTATGCGAGCCGGGTCGTTCTCGTCGTCGAAGTTCAGGGCGCGCCCCTGAACGGTGGGGTTCAGGCGCGACCTGATCCGTTGCTGGTGGTAGCGTGACAATTCCTGCGCTGTCACTTGCTCGAGGCGAAATTTTTCGCGCCGCCTGCTCTTGCATCGCCTCCGCCAATTTCAAGCGGAGTTCCTCGACCTCCGTTGCCGTGGCGTTGGGAGGGATTGGGGTGGAGAAAGGATCCTCCGGCGGATCGGTACCGGTGGCCATGTAGGTCGCGGCGTGGCGACCGGTTCCGTCGTGGAGGTCGGCGGAGTTTTCCGACCCGGAGTCGAAGTCGAAGATCCCGAGGATGGAGGGGTCCTCGAAGTCTCCCGCGTTGGAGACCTGAGCGATGGAGCCCGCGGACGAGGCCGCGGTGATGGATCCGGCGAGTGACGCCGGGGTCGCCGAGTCGGCGTCGTCGGTGAGGGCCGCGTCTTCTGCGGCCGCTGAGTTCTCGGCCACGTTGCTGTGGGCCGAGTTATACTCGGAGGCGAGGCGTTGGATCGTGCGGACCTAGCTCTCGGAGAGCCGATCGCGTGGTGGCGACTCGCGGATGCGAGACGAGTCCTCCGAGGTGGTGACGTCGGTGAGACCGACGAAGAGGCTGATCGTGCCGATCGGCAGGATCATGCTGTGCGTGACGGGTCGCGCCGCCGGGACGTAGCTGCTCGGCAAGATCTGGAGCATCTCGCCGATCGCTATCATGCGGCCGGTGGCGACCGTCTCGTTGATGGGCAGATTGGATCTCGCCGCAGAACACCGGCCAGGCCCCACGGTGGGCGCCACTGTCGTGGGAATGACCACGGCAGATGCTGCAATCGGCAGCGAGTAGTAGAACGAAGGGCAAGGGCGGCCAGCCATCTGCGGTGCGAGATGAGGGCAAAGACACAGGATTTTACCTGTTCGCCCTGAGGGTAAAGACCTACTCCTGCTAGATTGTATTATGGAGGTGTTTACAATGGCGTACTCGGCGACTAGGCGGCGAGTAGCTTGGGTGTCTGAGGGAACGTCTCTACTCACCCCTTAGGGAGGTTTATATAGGCTCACCTCCCCTAGGGTTTACATATCTCAACCGATTGATTCTGACTTTGGCAATCGTTTAAACCTAGACCGACTGGGCCTATCCACTCGCATGGGCCTTCAACTTCCAGTCGCCTGGTATCTTGCTGGGCTTCGATCCACTCGCCGTTCTGCAGGCCCACTCGCCAACCTTTGGGCCAGTCGGAAACGTCCTGCTGAGTATACCCCAGTAGGCGTATCCCCATCATAACTTACGCGCACGGCTCAGATTGCCACTTACCCCTTCGATGCAGATCTAATCTAGAGTGCTGGATCTAGATCCTACGGTTGCTAATCAACTAACCACAACTGAGCGGCGCTAGCGGCGGCCGGGCGGCAGCGGCGCGTCATCGTGGCTGGCGTTCTAGGTCGCGCGGGAGTGGGGGAAGAGGCTTACCAGAACCGCAGGGAGGTATTGATGCTCAAGGTGGCAATGGTTCGTTAAGGGGCGCGCGGACACGGCGAGGATTCCTCGTCGGAGTAGAGGCAGACGTCGGGCAGGCCTTGGCGTCGACGGAGGCGAGGTTCTGGAGCGAGATAAGACAAACCAACGGTGCCGTTAGATGCGCACAAACCTGGCGAACTCGTGAGTGTCAAAAATGGGAGTAGGGTGGTCGGAAACTACCAGGAGGGGTTGCCGGAGTTGCGCTGATCCTCGGTCGCTTCCAGTGGTGGACGGTGACGGCGTCCTAGGGCGGTACAGAGAAAATGGATGATATGAGAAGATGCGCAGAGGCATGTAGATCATACTCGCATGAAGCAGAGACCAAGGGAAGAACGATGCTCACCGTAATTGGTCGCCGGAGGTCGTTGGTGCTGCGGCGGTGTGGGCGCGATTACAGGCAGCCTGGTGGCGTACTGTCAGAGCTGAGTTTGGGGAAAAGAGCGGAGTGGGGAGAGGATCTTATAGCCGGAGAAGGGGCGGAGATTACGCACGCATTCATCCCCTATTAAGAGGATTAAAATCGCGGCAGAGGCGGGGAAGAAACGGGCGGCGACGTGTTCCTGCGCGGGATTTGGGGAAGACGACGGTGACGTGGACGGGGTCCGCCTGTCAGCGAAACAAGCAGAGAGGGAGTGGGGTCCGAGCGTCAGTGACCGCGTGGGTGTGTCTGCGCGTGCGAGAGAGAGAGAGAGAGAGGAGCCGGGTGGGCTTGTTGGGCCGCGTCTGTTGCTGGGCCAAATTCCTGGCGCCGGCCCCTTTTCAATTCTTTTCTCTTTTCTTTTTCTAATTTGATTTTCAGGAATGGTTTTCAAATGAATTCAAAATCCATTTGAATTCAAATCTATTTGGGATTTTTGCAGTGTGCAACATACTCAAATCTAGGCATAAAACCATGTGGTTACTTTGAAAAGGCTTGGTCATTTTTGGAAAAACAAAATAACAGGGACATTGCACTTGGTTTGCAAATGTTTGAAAATGGTTTTTGAAACCATTTCTATTTTGTAAAATTTTGTTCTAACTCCACTCTCAAACCAAACAATATAGAAGCAACCAAACTTGGTTTTTAAAACACTAAGCTCCCAAGTGAGGATGGGCATCTGTTTTAAATTAGCTCACATAAAATCATAGCACTATGTGCTTCTGGTTTTCTTGAAATGAGTTTGAAATTGATCTCAAATCTATATGCATGCATGAATGATATGCAATCTTTGAAATCATGAATTTAGGGATGTTATAAATCTAACACCCTTAAGGTGAATCTCGCCCTCGAGATTCAGATTGGCTAGCAAATAGGTGAGGGTGGTCTTTCCGAAGATCATCTTCTCTTTCCCATGTTGCTTCCTCTTCGGAATGATGATTCCACTGCACTTTGCAAAACTTGATAGTCTTTGTCCTTGTGACTCTTTCTGCGGTCTCAAGAATCTTGATAGGTTTCTCTTCATAGGTGAGATCACTTTCCAATTGAACCTCCTCCAAAGGTATAGTATCCTTCAAAGAAGTTTCTTCCATTTCTGGGTGACATTTCTTAAGCTGACTCACATGAAACACATTATGGACAGCTGACAGAGATTCTGGCAATTCACTTTCATAGGCAACTTCTCCTTTGCGACTCAAAATCTTGAATGGCCCCACATATCTTGGTGCCAATTTTCCTTTGACTCTGAATCTTTTCACTCCACGAAGTGGTGATACTCTAAGATAAGCTCTATCACCAACTTCGTAGGTGACTTCTCTACGCTTAGGATCTGCGTAGCTTCTCTGTCGGGACTGTGCTATCTTCAATCTGTCCTTAACCAACTTGACCTTCTCTTCGGCTTCTTTGATAAGATCTGGTCCGAATAAACTTCTTTCTCCCACACCATTCCATAACAGTGGGGTGGTACACTTTCTTCCGTAGAGAAACTCAAACGGTGCCATCTCAATGCTTGCTTGATAGCTATTGTTATAAGAAAATTCTGCATAAGGCAGACTTTCATCCCAACTGGCTCCATAGTCTAGGGCACATGCCCTCAACATGTCTTCAAGAATTTGATTAGTTCTTTATGTTTGTCCATCGATTTGAGGATGAAAAGCAGTACTGAATTCCAACCTCATTCCCAATGATTCATGTAACTGTCTCCAAAAATGGGAAGTGAATTGAGTTCCCCTATCAGACACAATACTCTTAGGCACTCCATGTAGACATACAATTCTACTCATGTAAATTTTTGCTAACTTAGCACTCGTATAGGTTGTCTTCACGGGTATGAAATGAGCCACTTTAGTTAGGAGATCCACTACTACCCATATGGAATCATATCCTGACCTGGTCCTTGGTAATCCGGTAATGAAATCCATACCAATTTTGTCCCACTTCCAATCAGGAATAGGTAGTGGTTGAAGCAACCCTGCTGGTTTCTGATGCTCCGCTTTCACTCTACTACACACATCACACAAAGCAATATGTTCGGTGATGTCCCTCTTGAGATTATTCCACCAAAATCTTTCTTTCATGTCCATGTACATTTTGGTGTTACCCGGATGAATAGAATACGGAGAGTTGTGTGCTTCCTGCAAAATCAGTTTCCGCAACTCCGGATCTTGTGGAACACAGATACGTTTCCCATGCCATAAAGTACCTTGTTCGTCTTCATGGAAACTTTTAGCTTTCCCTTGGCCAGTCTTTTCCTTAATCTCTTCAATTTCCTTATTAGTCTTCTGGGCTTCTCTGATCTTGTCCAACAAAGTCGGTTGAACATCCAAGGACATGAGATGTCCTTCAGGCACAATCTCCAATCTGAGTTTTCTAAATTGGGTACACAGATCATCTGGCAATTCTCCTTTGGTAAGGCCATTTACAAATACCTTACGACTTAGAGCATCTGCTACAACATTTGCTTTACCGGGGTGGTATTGCAAACTTAAGTCATAGTCTTATAAGTTCTAGCCATCTTCTTTGTCTCATATTAATTTCCTTCTGGGTGAAGATATACTTCAAACTTTTGTGATCCGTGAACACTTCACAACGCTTTCCCAAAAGATAATGTCTCCATGTTTTGAGTTCATGGACAACAGAGGCTAACTCTAAATCATGAGTAGGATAGTTCACCTCATGAGTTTTGAGTTGTCTCGAGGCATAAGCTACAACTTTACCGTCTTGCATAAGTACTCCACCCAAACCTTGATGAGATGCATCACAATATACTTGGAAATCCTTTTCCAAGTCTGGCAGGCACAAAAATGGTGCTGTCACAAGTCTCTTCTTCAACTCCTGAAAGCTGACTTCACAACCTTCGGACCAAGCAAACTTCTTGTCTTTCTTTAACAATTCAGTCATGGGCTTAGCTACCTTAGAGAAATTCTCAATGAACCTTCTGTAGTAACCTGCTAAGCCAAGGAAACTACGAACTTCTTTCACGGACTTGGGAGATTCCCATTCAGTCACAGCTGAAACCTTAGCAGGATCAACTGCTACACCATCCTTTGTCATAACATGGCCAAGAAATCCAACTTCCTCCAACCAGAACTCACATTTGCTGAATTTGGCATAAAGTTTATGCTCTCTTAACTTCTCTAGTATCAAACGCAAATGTCCTTCATGCTCTTCTTTGCTCTTGGAGTAGACTAAGATGTCATCGATGAAAACGACAACGAACTTGTCGAGGAATTCCATGAACACTTTGTTCATCATGTTCATGAAGTATGTTGGAGCATTAGTCAAACCAAAAGGCATTACGGTGTACTCATACAATCCATACCTTGTGGTGAATGCTGTTTTAGGTATGTCTTGTTCTCTTATCTTGAGTTGAAAGTAGCCTGACCGGAGATCAATCTTTGAGAACACACATGCTCCTTCTAGCTGATCAAACAAGTCATTGATTCTAGGCAAAGGATATTTGTTCTTGATAGTTACCTCGTTGAGTGAACGGTAATCTATGCATAACCTTTGACTTCTATCTTTCTTCTCCACAAACAAAACTGGGGCTCACCAAGATGAAGAACTTGGTTGAATAAATCCTTTCTGCAACTGTTCTCCTAGTTTCTTCTTGAGTTCTTTCAGTTCATCAACTGACATTTTATACGGTCTCTTTGCTATTGGTCCAGACCCTGGTACCAAATCTATCAGAAATTCCACATCTCTATATGGTGGCATTCCCGGCAATTCTTCTGGAAACACATCCGGATACTCACTCACAATTGGCACACTGTCCATGCTAACCCCCTTAAGAGAATTAAGCATACTCCTTTTTGCTTCAAAGCTGGTCTTGAATCTGATCCTTTTATTTTCTGGAGTTGTGAGTGAGACAGTATGGCTGGCACAATCTATCACTCCTTTGTACTTGGTCATCCAGTCCATTCCCAGAATGACATCCAATCCTTGGGAGTTTAGAATTATCAAGTTAACGGGAAACTTATACTTCCCAAATTCTATGACTAAATCATGGCATCCTGAATTCACTATCATTTCTCCACCAGGAGAACTTACTTTTATAGGACACCCAATAGTTTCTACCGGTAGTTCATTTCTTTCAACAAATTCTCTTGATATGAATGAATGAGATGCACCAGTATCAAAGAGTACAAATGCTGGAATAGAATTTAGTCTGAACTTACCAGCAACAACATCAGGCTCCTCATAGACCTCCTCCACATTGATGTGGTTCACCTGTCCTTTCTGGAAAGGATTGGGCTTGACAGGTCCTTCAACTTTCTTTTCAGGGCACTCATTTGCATAGTTCCCCATCTTCTTGCATTTGAAGCATTCAACCAGACTGGTGTCTCTCTTAACAGGCTGACTTCCACTTCCACTTCCATTACCACTGTGGTGGCTCTTATGTCCACTCTTGTGGTTCTTGTACTTGTCGTTGTCATAACTGCGATGATGCTTGTTGTCATGACGGTTGTGGTTGTGGTGCTTGTTGAATTTCCCATGCTTGTGGGATCCTGAGCTTCCGCTGTCATCATAGTGAGATCTTTTGTGAGACGATCCCGAGCTATGCTTGTCGGAGTGCTTTCTCTTTCTACTCTCGACTTGCTTCATTTTGTTCTCCAATATCGCAGCCTTGTCACATAGCGAATGATAAGTGGGGACATATGCCACAGCCAATTGCAGATTCAGCTCATCATTCAAGCCCTCAAGAAATTTTTCCTTTCTCTTGGCATCTGTGTCAACTTCATCCACTGCGTAGCGCGCCATATTGTTGAACTCCTCAATGTATTCAGCCACGCTACGGTGGCGCTGCTTCAGATTGTGGAACTCCTTCTTTTTCAGACTCATTATTCCTGATGAGATATGAGCAGTGCGAAAGCCATCCTCAAAGATAGCCCATGTCACATCATCTATAGGAGTGGTGATCTGGAAGTTGTCCCACCAAGTGGCGGTTGGCCCTTCCAGCAGATGTGCTGCAAATCTGACCTTTTCAGCATCCGTGCAGCCCACGGTTACTAAGTCCTTGTTCACAGAACGTAGCCAATCGTTGGCCACCATGGGATCAGTCGTCCCTGAGAACTTAGATGGCCTCAATCTCAGAAATCTGGTAAGCATATCAAAGCCCGGAGGGTTGTTGTTGTTATTGTTATTATTGTTGTTATTGGGGTTGTTGTTGTTGTTGTTGTTGTTTTGGTTCTGGATGAATGTTGTCATCATCTGCATCAGCTGTGTTTGAGCAGTCATCATTTGCTGCATTTCTGGAGTGATGTTGTGTTGTTGTTGGGGTTGGGGTTTGCACGACGGGGAGGCATCTGTGGTTTGTTCAAATAGAGATGAGAATGAGATACCCATAGATGCTTTCATGCACATTACATCACATAAACAAACACAAGGCATGCAACAAAAGATAGAAGTTCAACAACAAGATAACAAGTTCACAAAGTAAAACACACAAGTAGCAAGCCATCCACATGTCGGATGGTCCAATAACAAGTTCTCAAATAACAAGTACGATAATAAAAGATAAACGAGTAGTCAAGTCTACTCATCAGCATCAATCTCCTCCTCGACAAAGGTAAGACCTGCGTTCTCCATCGCGGTCTTGTTCTCCTCAATAGTAGTGGTCAAGGACTCTATCTTGGCCTTGAGAGCCCTCTTCTGGGAACGAAGCCTCTTTATCACCGTCTGCTGCTGCTCTAGCTCGAAGTCCTTGGACTGCAGTTCTTCAGTCATATCCCGGATCTTCTTGTTCCTATCCTGGACACGTTTCTCCTGACTCTTGAACTTCCTGTCCTGGGTCTCGAACTTCGCCTCCATTTCCTTGACTATCTCGTCCTGCTGCGCGAAGATCTTGACCTTCTCGCGAAGCTGCACCTGGAGCTCGTCATTACTGAGCATGACATTGGTCCTGTCCGTGTCCACGTGCCTAATGAGAGACTCTAAGTCCTGGAGATACAGACGTATCGGCTCTGCTGCGTCCCTCGAGTCATCCTCGAAGTCGATGGACTCTCCATCCTCATCACGTCTTCCGAAGACGTGGAAGTGGGTGCCTCTAACCTGCCGGGAGTGTCGTCCTAGCAGACGTCTTATCAGGTCCTACATAACTACCTCCATGCCTCTCTCCCTGTCATCGTGCATAAGCTTGAAGACGATGGCCTCCGTAGTAGGCTCTGTCTAGCGTCCGGGTTGGTTCCCCTTGAAGCCCCAGAGGTCCTTCCTATCGAACTTGGTGAGTGGATGCACCATGATGGTGGGAAGAGGGAGATTGAGCAAAGTGGTAAGCTCAATGATACGAGGACCAAAGCGGGTAACCTGGAACTCCTCAACAGTGCTGATGGTAATGGGCATCTATTTATAAGATAGAAAAGTTAGAACAACACAATTCAAGAAAAAACAAAAGTCATAACATCACATACATATCCTTGGAAAGCAAAAAACACACAAGTCATGCATACATGAATCCATTACATCAACCAAGGTCCAATCATATTTTAAGGTAACATTTTGGAAAATAAGGTGATAGGTGGTGGTCCAACTAACGAAGTACGTTTACTGTGCTTCAGCTTTGTAAGATCCCTCCTTTGTAAAGGAAAAGGATCCCTGTGATTGCAATGCTAGTCCCTGGATCATTGCTAGCATCCACAGTTTAAGATTAAGTACACAGATACAAAGGTCATTTATTACATCCATTCCAGAGATGAAACATAGTCTTTTACAACTCAAGGCCACAGGCCTAATACAAGAGTTTGGAATAAGTAAATAATTATAAGTCTTCATCTTCATGTTCCACAGGCAAACATGTTGAGTGTAGACTCATGACACCTAATCCTCATCGGAGTAACCTGCAACATCACAAGTTACAGCCACAGTGGGTCAATACTTTGGAATAGTATTGGCAAGTGATACCTTAGTAAATTTTTAAGTGGACTATATTACTATATGCATTTTGGCTAAGTGTAGCTTGGCTTGCTTTGCTCAAAATAGGTTTTTCCTATTAGTTGAAATCACTAAGTTTTTCTTTGTAAAAACTTTTCCCAAGAAACTACCAATAGACATTGAGGTCCTTCACCCTTGTTCACCCACAAGTTTTACTTAGAAGTTGGAGTGATGAGATTCTTGATAGCTTCCATGCCTTGATGCTCAATTTGTCCATTGCCATGGACTTGGCTAAGTACTTAGATTTTTCCATCTACAGAGGTTGTGCACTTTCCTCACCATACTTGGTTTCCCAAGACAGGACCTTTCAGAAGCCTTCCCTTAGCCAAATGGACGCGTTCCAACCTATCATCCCACTACCACCAACTGTCCAAATGACTAAGTTCTAGCAACCTATGTGATCCAGGCAGAGCCCATATTGCCAAGTGGCTGCACTATAAGCTTCTCAACACTTGGCCTCTAAAATCCCTTTGTTCCTGGGTGGCATACCACAAGTGAGATACACAAGCTAAACCATATCCATGGGCCTTGTGTAACCACTCAACCAAAAACCACCAATCAAGTCCCATTCCACCCAGGTGATTCATTGACTTAGTCGTTTTATTAAGAAAAACATAAGTCCAAAGACTTAGAAATATTTTCATCATAGCATGTATATACTCTACCAACCCTTGTTTGCTACTAGCTAGGCTAAGCATGGCATAGTAACTTAACTTAGGAATTTCCTAGCAATTCTACAACTACTTGGATTTCCCAACATGGCATTTGGCAAAAAATAGTAACACATGCAAGACTTTAGCAAAAATATTTCTAATGCTTGTATGAAATATAGGGATGGAAATATTCATGAAGTACCACTTGCCTTGGTAGTTGGGAGAGTAGCACTCTTCACAATCACAATCGCTAGCACCAAAGTCTACACAAAGAATATAACCACAATCACATACAAGTCATATACAAACAAAAATATATGCATGCATGCAAAAATGCTAAGTGATGATTTTTAAAACTCCACCAAGCAAGTTTATTTTACATAACCAAGTTAAAAACTTGCTAAACCAAGTTTATTTTACACTAAAACAATTTTCTAAACAATTTCTATACTCAAAATAGTCCTAAACAAGTTTCTGCAAAATAAACCATTTTAACAGAACCTAAACTTTAAACACATTGCATAAACAGAAAGGGCTTGTCTCCCTGATTCCAACGGTATAAAATTTGCAAAAATCTAACGTGGGAATCAAAAGTTATAGCCTAATCAAATTTGAATTTAAATCTGTTTTAAATTCTGTTTTAAACTCAAACCCTAGCCACGCGTCGCGCTATGATTCGTCGGTACCGCTTCGCGTGGATCGACTAGTGCGGACCGTCAGATCTAAATTACACGCACGGTTCAGATTGCCACTTACCCCTTCGATGCAGATCTAATCTAGAGCGCTGGATCTAGATCCTACGGTTGCTAATCAACTAACTAACCACAATCAGCCGGCGGCGCTATGGCCGGCGGCGTCTGTCACAAGCGGCGTTCTAGGTCGCGCGGGAGTGGGGGAAGAGGCTTACCAGAACCGCAGGGAGCTATTGATGCTCAAGGTGGCGATGGTTCGTTAAGGGGCGCGCGGACACGGCGAGGATTCCTCGTCGGAGTAGAGGCAGACGTCGGGCAGGCCTTGGCGTCGACGGAGGCGAGGTTCTGGAGCGAGCTAAGACAAACCAACGGTGCCGTTAGATGCGCACAAACCTGGCGAACTCGTGAGTGTCAAAAAGGGGAGTAGGGTGGTCGGAAACTACCAGGAGGGGTTGCCGGAGTTGCGCCGATCCTCGTTCGCTTCCAGTGGTGGACGGTGACGGCGTCCTAGGGCGGTACAGAGAAAATGGATGATATGAAAAGATGCGCAGAGGCATGTAGATCATACTCGCATGAAGCAGAGACCAAGGGAAGAACGATGCTCACCGGAATTGGTCGCCGGAGGTCGTTGGTGCTACGGCGGTGTGGGCGCGATTACGGGCAGCCTGGTGGCGTACTATCAGAGCTGAGTGAGGGGAAAAGAGCGCAGTGGGGAGAGGATCTTATTGCCGGAGCAGGGGCGGAGATTACGCACGCATTCATCGCCTATTAAGAGGATTAAAATCGCGGCAGAGGCGGGGAAGAAATGGGCGGCGACGTGTTGCTGCGCGGGATTTGGGGAAGATGACGGTGACGTGGACGGGGCCCGCCTGTCAGCGAAACAAGCAGAGAGGGAGTGGGGTCCGAGCGTCAGTGACCGCGTGAGTGTGTCTGCGCGTGCGAGAGAGAGAGAGGAGCTGGGTGGGCTTGTTGGGCCGCGTCTGTTGCTAGGCCAAATTCCTAGCGCCGGCCCCTTTTCAATTCTTTTCTCTTTTCTTTTTCTAATTTGATTTTCAGGAATGGTTTTCAAATGAATTCAAAATCCATTTGAATTCAAATCTATTTGGGATTTTTGCAGTGTGCAACATACTCAAATCTAGGCATAAAACCATGTGGTTACTTTGAAAAGGGTTGGTCATTTTTGGAAAAACAAAATAACAGGGACATTCACTTGGTTTGCAAATGTTTGAAAATGGTTTTTGAAACCATTTCTATTTTGTAAAATTTTGTTCTAACTCCACACTCAAACCAAACAATATAGAAGCAACCAAACTTGGTTTTTAAAACACTAAGCTCCCAAGTGAGGATGGGCATCTGTTTTAAATTAGCTCACATAAAATTATAGCACTATGTGCTTCTGGTTTTCTTGAAATGAGTTTGAAATTGATCTCAAATCTATATGCATGCATGAATGATATGCAATCTTTGAAATCATGAATTTAGGGATGTTACAAGCTTCTTGTGTGACCTTGGTTCTTGCGCATTGGCTATGGCACCCATGTTATCACAATAGATAGGCATTGGGTCCAGCGCACTTGGAACCACACCGAGCTCTGTAATGAACTCCTTCATCCATATCGCCTCTTGTGAAGCCTCCGAATCAGCTATGTATTCCGATTCGGTCGAAGATCTCGCCACAACGCTTTGCTTTGCACTCCTCCAGCTAACTGCTGCACCATTCAAAGTAAATACATATCCAGATTGAGATTTAGAATCATCCGGATCGGTGTTCCAACTAGCATCGGTGTAACCATTAACAACGATCTGTTCATCACCTCCATAATAAAGAACCATATCCTTAGTTCTTCTCAAGTACTTAAGGATGTTTTTGACCGCTGTCCAATGATCCACTCCTCGATCACTTTGATATCTGTTAGTCAAAATAACAGCATATGCAATGTCAGGTCTAGTACATAGCATGGCATACATAAGAGATCCTATGGCCGAGGCATAGGGAGTCTTACTCATCCTTTCTTTATCTTCTGCCGTTGCAGGACTTTGAGTTTTACTCAAGGTCGTATTGGGCAACATGGGCAAGAACCCTTTCTTTCTATCTTCCATTCCAAACCTCTTTAGAACTTTGTCCAAATATGTACTCTGGGACAATGATATTAGGCGTCTCGATCTATCTCTATAAATCTTTATGCCTAATATGTAAGCTGCTTCGCCAAGATCTTTCATTGAAAAACTATTATTCAAATAATCCTTGACACTATTAAGAAGTTCTACATCATTCCTAATCAACAATATGTCATCTACATATAGTATTAGGAATTCTACAGAGCTCCCACTCACTTTCTTGTAAATACAAGCTTCTCCATAAGTTTGTATAAAACCAAAATTTTTTATCACCTTATCAAAACGTTGATTCCAACTTCGGGATGCTAGATTCAATCCATAAATGGACCTTTGAAGCTTACATACCTTGTTAGCATCTTTAGGATTGACAAAACCTTTGGGTTGCATCATATACAACTCTTCATCAATGTCTCCATTGAGGAATGTTGTTTTGACATCCATCTTCCATATCTCATAATCATAATATGCAGCGATTGCTAACATAATCCTCACAGTCTTTAGCTTCTCTACTAGTGAGAAAGTCTCATCGTAGTCAACTACTTGAATTTGTCGAAACCCTTTTGCGACAAGTTGAGCTTTATATACAGTAACATTACCATCATCATTTGTTTTCTTCTTGAAAATCCATTTGTTCTCGACAGCCTTCCGGCCATCCGGTAAGTCCACCAAAGTCCATACTTGGTTTTCGTACATGGATCCAATCTCGGATTTCATGGCTTCTTGCCATTTATTGGAATCTGGGCTCATTATCGCTTCCTCATATGTCGCAGGGTCATCGGTGTTGTCCACCAACATGACACTCATAACGGGATCATACCAATCAGGAGTGGTACGAGTTCTTGTTGACCTGCGAGGTTCTGTAGTAACTTCAACCGAAGTTTCATGATCAACATCATTAGCTTCCTCTCTTATTGTTGTAGGCGCCACAGGAACTACTTTCGCTGTTGCACTACTCGCAAGTTCGAGAGAAGGTTCAACAACCTCGTCGAGTTCTAGTTTCCTTCCAGTCACTTCTTTCGAGAGAAATTCCTTCTCTAGAAAGGATCCATTCTTGGCAACGAAGATTTTTCCTTTGGATCTATGATAGAAGGTATACCCAATAGTTTCCTTCGGGTATCCTATGAAGACGTATTTTTCTGCTTTGTGTTCAAGCTTGTCGGGCTATAACTTCTTTACATAAGCTTCGCAACCCCAAACTTTAAGGAACGACAATTTAGGTTTCTTCCCAAACCATAATTCATACGGTGTCGTTTCAACGGATTTAGATGGTGCCCTATTTAAAGTGAATGCGGCTGTTTCTAATGCATAACCCCAAAATGATAGCGGTAAATCTGTAAGTGACATCATAGAATGAACCATATCTAAGAGAGTTCGATTACGACGTTCGGACACACCATTACACTATGGTGTTCCCGGTGGTGTCAATTGTGAAAGTATTCCGCATTTCTTCAAATGCTCGCCAAACTCGTAACTTAGATATTCACCTCCACAATCAGATCGTAGAAATTTAATCTTCTTGTTACGCTGATTCTCTACCTCATTTTGAAATTCCTTAAACTTCTCGAAAGTTTTGGACTTATGTTTCATGAAATAGATATACCCATATCTACTCAAGTCATCCATGAAGGTAAGAACATAACGATAACCACCGTGCGATGCTACACTCATTGGGCCACACACATCAGTATGTATGATTTCCAACAAGTCCGTAGCTCGCTCCATCATACCAGAAAATGGAGTCTTAGTCATTTTACCCATCAGACATGCTTCGCATCTCTCAAGTGATTCGAAATCAAGTGATTCAAGAAGTCCATCGGAATGGAGTTTCTTCATACGCTTCACTCCAATATGAACAAGACGACAGTGCCACATATAGGTCGAGTTATTGCTCAATTTCAAACGTTTAGCTTCAATGTTATTAATGTGTGTATTTCCACTATCGAGATTCAATAAAAATAGACCATCTATCAAAGGTGCATGTGCATAAAACATATTACTCATATAAATCGAATAACCATTATTCTCGGACTTAAACAAGTAACCGTCTCGCAATAAAAATGATCCAGATATAATGTTCATGCTCAACGCAGGCACCAAATAACAATTATTTAAGTATAAAACTAATTCCGATGGTAGATGAAGAGGTAGCGTGCCGATCGCGATCACATCAACCTTTGATCCATTTCCTATGCGCATCGTCACCTCGTTCTTCGCTAGCTTCTGTTTATTCTGCAGCACCTGTTTCGAGTTACAAATATGAGCAACCGAACCAGTCTCAAATACCCAGGCACTACTAAGAGTACTAGTGAGATACACATCAATAACATGTATATCGGATATACCTTTCTTCTTGATGTTGTCGTTCTTCAAATCCGCCAAGTACTTTGGGCAATTCCGCTTGTATTGACCTTCTCCCTTGCCGTAAAAGCACTCAGTATCAGGCTTAGGCCCAGCCTTGGTCTTCTTCGCCGGCGCAGTAACTTTCTTACCACCCTTCTTGAAGTTTCCCTTTTTCTTAGATTTGCCTTGATTCTTGAATTTGGTGGTCTTATTGACCAACAACGCTTGGTGCTCTTTCTTGATCTCCACTTCTGCAGATTTCAACATGGAGAAGAGTTCTGGAAACGACTTGTCCATGTTTTGCATATTGTAGTTCATCACAAAGTTCTCGTAACTTGGTGGTAGTGATTGGAGGACACGGTGAATCCCCAAAGCATTAGGAATCACTATTCCCAATCTTTGAAGCTTGCTTGCGTGCCTAGACATCTTAAGCACGTGCTCACTGACGGAGCTGCCCTCTTCCATCTTGCAGTTAAAGAACTTTTCAGAAGCCTCATAACTCTCAACTGCCGCATGAGCCTCAAATATCATTTTGAGTTCACGGACAATATCATGTGGGTCATGGTTCTCAAACCTTTTTTGAAGCTCCGATTCCAAACCATACAAGATAGCATACTGAACTGTAGATCTTGATTCTTCCGGCGAGGAAAACATTCTTTACCTCATAGGTAGCGATGGCTGTAGCGGGTCACCAATGTGCATCTAGCACATAGGTCAAATTACCAGCATTGAGGACAATCCTCAAATTGCAGAACCAATCCGCGAAGTTGCTTCCATTGTTTTTCAACTTTTCTTTCTCTAGGAATGCATTAAAATTGATGGTAGGGGCTGCCATTGATCTACAACATATTTGCAATAGTTTAGACTAAGTTTATGACAAATTGAGTTCTAATTAGTTAAATTAATCTAGGTGAACTCCCACTCAAAACAATATCCCTCTCATTGTTTTAGTGATCACACGAACCAAATCCACCACATCAAAACCGATCATCACGAGAGTTGATGTAGCTTCAATGGCGAACAATCAACATGTTCATCATATCTACTATATGACTCATGCTTTACCTTTCGGTGATCCGTGTTACGAGACCATGTTTTTACATGCTAGGCTCGTCAAGATCAAACCTTAGCTTCCGCATGAGCAAATCTGGCTTGCTCACGTTGTACACACTCGTAGAATCTAACACACCCGATCATCAGGTGGTGCTTCGAAACAACGAGCTTTAGCAACGGTTCTTACTAAGGATGAACACTTTAAAACTTGAAATTTTGTGCTTGAGGGATCATCTTATAATGCTACCGTCGTGAACTAAGCAATACAAGATGATAAAAGGATTAACATCACATGCAATTCATAATATGTGATATGATATGGCCTTTCTTCTTGTGCTTCCGATCTCCATCTTCAAGCACGAACATGATTTCCATCATCACCGGTATGGCGTCAAGGTCAATGGCGCCGTTTCATGGTTGTCGTCCACCAGCTTCAACTATTACAACTACTTTGAATAGACACGCAGGTCTTAACGGAATTTAAAAGACAACCATATGGCTCCTGCCGGTTGCCAACTTACAATAAGGAACATTGCATACATCATATATAATCACAATCATGGCCATATCACATCATAGCACACCCCTGCAAAACAAAGTTAGACGCATCTATTTTTTTTTGCATATTTTACGTGGTTTGGGGCTTTGAATAAGTGTCGTTCTAACTTACGAACAAGAACCACAACGTTGATGCTTGAACTATCAAGTGCCCGTTGTAAATTGAATCTATACTATGATGGGAGAGACAGACACCCGCAAAGCCACTTATGCAATACAAGTTGCATGTTGAGCGTGGAGCAAGTCTCATGAACGATGTCATGTAAGGTTAGCCCGGGCCGCTTCATCCCATCATACCGCAAGATGCAAAGTACACAAAAAGCAATTGATAATAAAAGCACCACCGCCCGCAATGATCATTATGTTCTACTCGTGCAACAGATCTAGATATAGACACGGCTCTGATACCACTGTAGGGGTTCGTAGCATGGAAAACAAAAATTTTCTACCGCATGCACACAAACAAGCCAAGATCTATCTACTAGATTGTAGCAACGAGTCGATAGAAGCACTCACCCTCGAAGATTCCAAAGAGGTTAACAAGAGCAGATTCTCGTGGGTGATGTAGTCGTACACTTGCCGATCTCAAGATCACGTAAACGATCCTTCCGGCACTGCGTTTCGGCAGCGCTTCCGCAATCGGTCACACGTTCGGTACTCGATGAAGACCTTCCTCTCCCTTGTTCCAGCAGGCAGCAGAGGTTGTAGTTCTCCCCTCGTGATTCCGGCAGCACGACTGCGTGGTGTCGGAAGTAGAGGGAAGATCCCGCAGGGCTTCGCCTAAGCCGGATGCGAGTTATGGTGGATTAGGGTTTCCTGAAGATCTAGGGTTTAGATGACCGGGACGAGGAGGAGGTGTCGGCGGCGGCTAGGGCGGCGGAGGCGACGACTTGGGCACGACGGCGGCGGTGCGGGTGTGTGGGGAGGGCTTGGATCTTGTGGTGTTGGGGCAGCCCTCCCCTTCTATTTATGAGAGGGAGGGGCAGCCTTGGGAGGGGTGGGTTTGAATCCAAACCCAAACCCAAGTTGGATTGAGAGAAGGACTTGTTTCTTCTCCCACTAGGAAACCATTGTTCCAGTTTGACTTTTCAAACTTCCCGTTTGACTTTTAATTTAGAGCTTTATTTCTATCTTGCAAATGTCAACACCAAGTGACCTAGGATATGATCCAATCATTCCACATATCCATGACACATTCATGGACCATTCCCCTTCCGGACCGGTGAACCTTCTAGACCCTTCTAGAACCTCTCCAATGAAACCATCGGAAACTTTCCCGAACTCCGAAATCAGACTTTCCTTATATGAATCTTATTCTCCGGACCTTTCCGGATCTCCTCGTGATATCCCGGATCCCATCCGAGACTCCGAACAACATTCGGTATCCCTATTAACATTCCATATCTACTAAACAACATCGAATCCTTAAGTGTGTATCCCTACGGTTCGTGAATTATGCGGACATGATCGAGACACTTCTCCAATCAATAACCAATAGAGGAATCTGGAAATTCATATGGCTGCCACATATTTCTATGATTACTTTGCGATCGAATGAACCACTTACATACAATACCAATTTCCCTTTGTCTCACGATAGTTTACTTATCCGAGGTTTTGATCGTCGGTATCTCTGCATACATAGTTCAACCTCGTTACCGATAAGTACTCTTTTCTCATTCCCATGATATGTGATCCCTTGTGAGCCAGTCACATGCTTGCAAGCTAATTGGATGACATTCCACCGAGAGGGCCCAGATTATATCTATCCGTCATATGGATGGACAAATCCCACTCTTGATCCATGTGCCTCAACCCATACTTTCCGAACACTCAATGCCACCTTTATAGCCACCCAGTTACAGTGTGGTGTTTGATGTCATCAAAGCATCCTTCCGGTGATGGTGATTAGCATGATCTCATGGTCGAAGGAATTAGGTTACTATGTATCAGAAAGCTTATAGCAAACGAACTATTAAAATGACTTGATCTTTATGCTACACTTATCTATAGGAGTATGTCCATCACACCATTCTCCTAATGATATGATCTTGTTAATAACATCTCAATGTTCATGATCGAGAAACCACGATCATATATTAACCAACAAGCTAGTATTATAAAGATGCTTTACTAGGGACTCTAATTTATTTTACAAATCACATAAGGGATAAATTTTTCTGGTTAATACTATTATAACATGAATGTAAACATTTATCATAAAACCCAAAGATATAATAATAACCACTTTTATTATTGCCTCTAGGGCATATCTCTAACACCATTGGGCATCATCGCCTGAGCACATGGTTCCGACAACGAGTCTTCTGATTCATGAAAAGTCAAGCATAAAAACCAAAGTAATGGATAATCCAGCACTTGCTTAAAAAATATATACATGCTAGAACCAGTTCTTTAGTAGCAGGAAATAACAACCATTGTTTTCCTCCTTAAGTTAACATGTAGTTTTTTCCACATACACATTACAGAGGAAACAAATATTACACAATTGTTTTTCATTCCTCTGGCGCAGGCGACTTGGACGCAACATCGTCGGCAGCAGGAGAGTCACCTTCCTCGAAGTCGGCAGTGTTGAGGGACTCAGAGGAGCTTTGGTTGCCGGCGTCAATGGTTTTCATGGGCACAAAGACGTTAAGGTCGACCAGCTCGGCGACTCTGGTGTCAAAACCCGCGAGCGACGCCAAGATAGCTTCGTGATTTATCTTTTGCCCTTCGTCGTCTACGTCGGGGATACCGGAGGTCACCGTGTCGATGTCGGCATCTTCGTAGTGTGCCTTGACCATTGACAACACCATCCTTGCGCCGACCCGTGCACATGAAGCTTTCCAGCTTGAGATACGCTCGGGGGCTCAGCGTAGGATCTCCGAGAACTTCGCCACCGATTCCACCGCCTTGATGTTAATCTGGAGGGGCTTGTCTATCTCCTTGGTCTGCTTGATGGCGGTGTTGATAAAGTTGCCGGCAAGGACCATGCATTCCTTTGGCGGAGGAAGCGACCGGGTTAATCCCATAGGAGATGCAAATTTCCGACAAAGGAGCGCATGAGTTCAATAACAGAAAAATTCAGAGTATCTAGCTTACAGAAGTCCAAGACGGAGAATCACTTACTGAAGATGCTAATTTCAGCCTGCTGGAGAGTCTCCGCCATGGAGTCCCATTCTTGTCAGAGGATCCTGTACGCGTCCAGATGGCGCTGATTTTGCTCATCGGCGGCATTTTTTGATCTTTCAGGATTGCAATTTCCTCCTTCAAGCGGTTCATCTCCTCGGTGGTGGCATCCTGTAGGACTTTCATGGAGTCCTCGTGCATCTTCACCATATCCTTCCTCTCCTGCTTAAGGATCTTGTTTTCGCTATCTAGCTGCTGAATATGCTTGGATTGCTCAACAATATCCTTATCCTTGGAAATGGCTTCTGCAAGTCGGAGAATGAGAAGTACATAGTGAGTACTCGGAGAATGTTGGCACAAGACCAAGTAGGAATATGAAAAAGAACGGAAAAACAGACGCTTTCTCTTGGTGATTTGTTCCTTCAAGAAGGCAGTTTTACCCTTTTCGGCTTCCAAGTCCGCATGCATCTTCTGGTACTTGTCGTTGGCCACGCCCCTCCGAGCATTTTCATTCTGTGGAAAGAATAAAGTTAAACGTTGTTTTGTCTACTTGGAGCATCTAGCCGGAAAATTTCCACCTAGAAGCTCGAGGGCTACAGCGAGAGTTTTTAACTTAGCACTATGCTTAGTCTTTCTTTAAGCATCTAGTCGGAACTAATTCAGTTTTTGATTAGAAGCTTGGGGGCTACTGTATAAAGTTTTTAACTCAGTCATATGCTTAGCTTCTCTTTAAGCATCTAGTCAGAACTAATTCAGTTACAACTAGAAGCTTGGGGGATACAATATTGAAATTTATAAACACTGCGTATGCTACTCTGAAAGCATCTAGTCGGATTAATTCATTCAAACTATATGCTTGGGGGATATAGTGAGAAGTTTTCTAGATTAGTCACTCTTAGAGCATTTAGATGCAAAGACCTGGTTTTCCGTCTAAATCCTCGGGGGCTACAGTGGGATATTCATATGAAATGCAAAAGGCAAATAAAACTTACAAGTGCGATGATCTTGAGGTTTGTAGCACTCTCAGCAAGCAACTTGCCGAAGGATAAACTGTTTCCTTGCAAGATTTCTGCTTGCCAGAGAAGCTCCTCAAGACCGCATGTTGGAGATGTCGGTGCCGCACCAGGAACCAGAGCAGTGCTACCCGGCAAAAGTACTGGATAGACTATCTTCGGGAACTCTATGGTCTTCTTGGGTGTGGAAGCGCCGCCTTCGGCAGACGTACCACCTTCCACCACCGCCTTACCGCTACCGATGGCATCCTTAGACGGAGCTTCATCCATTTGGTTTGCGGCACTTTCATGCGTCGCCTGTTCGCCGACAACAGCAAGCTCTGTGGAGGCACCTGAGTACACTTCCATGGTGGAAGGGCCAGATGCTTCTTTGGCTTGAGAGCTTGTCGGAGCGGACGTGGGGATGATGGGAGTGACAGGGCGATGGCTGGAGATGCGTGGGAAGACACGTCACGATGCAACATATCCTTAATGTTTTTAGAAGCCCCCAAAGTTTTGGAGGTCTTCTTGAAACTAGTACTGGCTTTCTTCCTGAAACATACAAAAAGTATAAGTACAGGAATAAGACAAACAATGGACATTGTCGGAGAGAAAGAAGCTTACACAAGAGGGGGTGCTTTGGCAAAGGGGATCCCGGTAACCTTTCTTTTCTCCACCTCCAGGGCAGCGGTAGTCTTCTTGGAGGCTCCACCCTCCGTCTTCTTTTTCTTGCCTCCATCGGCAGCGTCAGAGGTGGAGCTCTTCCGCTTTCGCGCCAACGGGACCTCGTCGTCGGACACGAGGTGACTTCCTTCATCTTTGGATCATAGATTTGTACAGCCATGCTATCCACATCTATATCGCATAGCTGTTAAGTGAAAACCCACCATGTTAGATGATATAGTAATAGTTAGATGGAAGAACTGGAGTATATGTCTTACACGGAAAATAAACAGGTACCTTTGGGAACTTGCTCTCTACGAACATGTCGTAGGTGATGGTGAAGCCACGCTTCATGTCCTTCACCTTGACGATGTCCTTGAGACGGAGCTTGACGGAGTCACTCGAGAAGTTGTCCTCGGAGATGCAGAGGCTATCCATCCTCTCGTTGGTATACTCGTGCATCAACTTCAAGCGGTGCTGCAGAGGCTGGATCCGCCTGACGAACCAGCACATGGGCAGGTCCAATCCGGTCAGACCCGTCTCTACGAACCACTCTATCCGCCTTATAGTGCGGGAAGCATCGATGTCGGAGGGAAGGGAGGCCTGGGATCTCCATGTCGAAGCTTCGGCGGCAGCTCCATCGACGAAGTCCGGGTACGTCACTTCTTGGCCGGCCAGAGGGATATCTGGGTCGTAGAAGTACGTCTGTTGCCAGTTCTTGCAGGACTCATGGCCGACGATGTCTGGGAACCACCGGCCAGGCTGGATCTTAAAACTAATGGTGCCACAGTTCCTGATCTCGTCCTTGCCGGCTCCGGCTTCGCGCTTGATGGTGAAAAAGTATATAAAGAGATCTAGCCTAAGCCTAATCCCTAAGTAACCCTCGCAAAGGGCCGCGTAGTTGCTAAGCGTGAGGATGCTATTGGGGGAGAGGTTCTGAGGCTGTACTTGGTAATGGTTGAGGACAGCTAGGAAGAAATTGGAGATGGGCAGGGAGACGCCGCGTACCAGTTGGGCTTTGAGGTACACCTTTTCTCCGGCTTGGGGAGCAGGTGTGACCTCGCCGGCCGCCGCCGCCCGCCAGGCGAGCCCCTCCATCGCAGGGAGGTAGCCCTCCATGATCAGTTCCTTGATGTCGTGGTCCGTAATATCCGAACCGCGCCAGTTGCCCTTGTGGGATTCGTACTCCTCCTCTAGCAGCTCCAGCGCCGCTGTGTTATGGTCGTCGTCGGTGGCTTCGACCATCGTGGATTTAGGGATCACCAGACCCTCTGGGGGCATGATGACGGAGCTCGTCGGCTTCGCCGCGGCATCGCCTGACGCTGTCATGGAGGGGGCAGAACCGCTGCTGGCCATTGGAGGGGTTACCGTGGTGACTAGGGAAGGTCGAGGAGATAGGGTTTTTTCGCATGATGCGCCCAGAGCTCGAGGAGGCGCTCACTGGAGGAAGAAGATGATGTAGAAGGGAATGAGGTGAAAAGTAAAATTTCCACCGCTGTTACAATTTATAACGTCCGACATCAAGATTCGTGCGGAATGATCGAATGGTGGACGCGGGGACGACGTGCGCAGAAATTTTGCCACGTTGCCAACCGTCACTAACGGTTAAATATCGCTTCATGGGAAAATCGGACATGATTGCGTTCTCTGCATGTGTGAGTTACAAGGCGTTGCTGACCTATGTCTACGACGCCCTAGCTGTCACTAGCTGGTGGACCATCACATCGGAAGATTCCGGCATGGACGGATCCAATCCGGCTACGGAAGAGTACGATAGAAGATTCAGCAATTCTCCGACTTACATATTGAAGACAGAGAAAACCTTGCAGGGTTCTTTGGGAGGACTACAAAGTGTTGCTTGACGATTTGCCGACATCCATCTAGACGGAGCATTCAACGTGAAGAGGCAAGACGGCGCAAGATCTCGGAGTTCTCCAGGGGCTACTGTTGGGGATATGCTATATGGGTATCCTCATAGCATGTCCTCTATCCGGATAACCCGGGTGGCCCATAGTTGGTAGCATGGCCCATGGCCTGCTGGGCATCCCAGATAGATGGATCCAGAAGGGAGGACCATGCTGGATAAAGGAAGGCTACAGAGGAGTCACCGACGTACCCGGAGCCTTGGAGTGCAAGACACGCTAGACTAAATGTAGGCAGTGTAGGACTCTGTAACCTGTCCGGCTAGGACTTTTCCCTGTAACCCTAGGACCTGTCGACTATATAAGTCGGGCCTATGGGAGCCTTTAGAACAGACAATCTCAAACAACCTAGTGTCGACTACGACGCACCTCGCACAGCGAACCAATCCGTGTAACTCGGCGTATTGCCATTATAGTGATTTATAACAGGAGTAGGATTCCGCCACCGTCGTGGGATTTGAACCTGGGTAAGCTGTGTTATCTCGTACCCGTCAACCGTCCGCCTTACCCCACGTCTCTAAACACGCACTGTGAGGACCCCTCCATGGCGTACTCGTCGGCAATACCACGACATTATGCCCTATCTAAAAGGCACTGCGAGCTATGGCATTCACTATACCGGGTATCCGAGGGTACTCGAGGGTTATAGTGATTCAAATTTGATATCTGATGCTGATGAGATAAAGGCCACGAGTGGATATGTATTCACCCTTTCCAGTGGCACTGTTTCTTGGAAGTCTTGCAAGCAGACCATCTTCATGAGTTCAATTATGGAAGCATAACTCACATCATTAGACACAGCCACTGTTGAAGTAGAGTGGCTTCATGAACTCTTGATGAACTTACCCGTGGTTGAAAACCAATACTCGCAATCCTTATGAACTGCGCTAATCAAACTGTGATTTTCAAGGTAAATAGTTCTAAGGATAATATGAAGTCATCAAGACATGTGAAGAGGAGACTGAAATCTGTCAGAAAAATGAGAAACTTCGGAGTTATTACATTGGATTATATCTAAACGTCTAAAAACTTGGAAGATCCCTTCACAAAGGGTCTATCACGCAACGTGATAGAAAATGCATCGAAGGAGATGGGTATGAGACCCACAATTTGAGATTTACACAGTGGTAAACCACTCTATGTGATCGGAGATCCCGTGAATTAGAATTGGGAGACATGCTTTTGGTTAGCTAAGAGGAAAGTATCCCTAATTTAATAAACACCACTCCATAAAGATGCAATATTTTCTTATTCTGCATAGTAGGTTGATTTATTAAAGATGTTGTCCTGCAGAACATCTTTTGAAGAACACACCTATATGAGTCTGAGTGTTAAAACTTCGTAGTCTAGAAGAGTAGGGTGCTCTCTAATAAACTGATGAAAGGTCATGGAGTATGACGCATAAGCTCCACCCGCTGGGAAGTCCCACGGTAGCCTATTATCAGTCAAGACTTTTTGTAAAGCTAGGTTCACAGCAAACTCGCAGTTCAAGGCATATTCCACTGTACAAGTTGCGGCCTAGTATAACATAAAGCTCTAGGTGGAAGTTCAACTTAACAGTCTCCACTATAGTACCGGTATATAAACAATATTTTGGAACCAAAGGAAAACTTCATGTGCCTCTGGGATCTGGTGAGGGATTGTTGGATTTTTTTGTCTAAATAGACCTATCCCATTTATTATATGCCAATAAATTCCTGAAATCCTAGAGGCCCATTTGGCCCATTCATGCAAGGCAAGAGCTGGGACAAGTGTTTAGTCTCATATTGCTAGTTGAGTGGAAGTTGAACCAGCTTATAAGGATAGATCTTCCACCACTTGTACGAGCTTGAGAAGAGAAGACATATACACGCGCGCTCCTCCTCCTTCTCCTCGCCTTGTCACGACGCTCGCGCACGCCGCGGGTTGCGGAAATCTCGTCGAGCCGAGCTTTATTTTGCCACACATGAATGGTATATGAATAGTTGTACAGAAGCTGAAACGTTTTGCTCGAGTGGACTTTTAATACAAGCAAAGTGGAAATAAATAAAAACTGAGTGGAGGCTGTCCAGTTGGCTGCCGCCTGTTCACTTCAACTTTCATCCACTCGTTTTATCTCCTGCGCAGCCTGTGTGCCTTTCCTCTATGGCTATAAGAGTGATGTCGTGCCTCCTCTCAGACACACTGTCGCACATCCCTTTGCGTCTCTAGTTCCAGAGCACAGCGCTTCCTAGTCTTCCACATTCCATCTTGCGGCATGCACCGCGAGCCAGGACAGTAGGCCTCTGAGACCCTGTTGCTTCGAGTCCTGTTCGGGAGAAGGGCGATAAGGTTTTTGGGGAGCACTATTGGCGTGACTACTAACTTCATCATGGACTCCTTCACGGATAGCAATTGCGCCGACATCTTCCCCAACAAGGACTTCTTCCCCGACATCAGCAACCTCTTCCTCGACGACATGGCTGACGAAGGTGCCAACACGAATGCTGGCGGTTCCTCTGCTGCTGCTGTGATATACATCCTCTTTCTCAACTTTGTTCTGATCGTATCTCAAGTTCTATGCCTTGCAATCCGTTTGGTTATCTGTCTTAATATGTATTCGCAATTTCACATGATTAGTATAAATTCTATTATTTTATTCATGTTTTATCTAGTGTTTATTATGGTTAATTCACTTGGTAAATTGTTCTTTTATTCAACAGAGACCATGATATTATGCCACTATTATATTCCAACAAATGTCTGTCTTCGTATCATATCCGTTCCGTATGCTTCCATATCCGTCTTCGATGATTTTCGATTTTATGTTCATTTTCGGAGTTTTCTGTTTCGTTTCCGATTCCGACTACACAAAAGAAAACGAAATAGATAATGCATGTTTCCATCCATTTCCCTTTTGTTTTCAACCCTAGGTCAATCTATATACTTTTATTTGTCTAGATTTACATGTACCTAGTTAAAACATTTTAGAATGCGTGCAGGTGTGTTGTAGCTTGATTTTGTGAAAAAGGGGTGACAATCAGCATGAGAGTCAGGCTACTATGTAAAGTGTAAGCCTTATGTTTGAGAAATTTCGTGTAGATCGGAGAGATCCAATAGCCATTCTCGAGTAGACTATTGCTTTTGCTACAGTCTGTATGCCTTTGTTAAGAGAAATGCTTAATGAGAATAAGAAAATGTCTTTTTTAGAGATGTGGAGATAGAGAAGTTTTAGTAGCAGCAGTTTAAGAGTTGATATATGTATGAAGCGAGCTGCTGGCTTAGATTTACTCTTAGCAGAGCACATGAAATATTGTAGAGAGGGAGACATACAAAGTATAAACGATAATTGTTTTAGACATTTTCCATTTACAACCTAAGATTTTGTCAACTTTTTTTTGAATGTTCGCAGGAGAACTGCTAAATCTAACGAATAGATAAAAAACGGACTGCTTGTAGGGACGGAGCAAGAAATCACAAATTGGAGAGGGGGAGAGCAAAGGGTATAAGCGTCGAAATTACAGAATATTTTTTGTCAAACACAATAAATATTATAAGGTTTAGAAAATCAAGATACGATTGTTGTGGTGATACCATAAGTAAAGCTACATATCTATTAATTTAAACTCGGCTTTACGTGCACCAAGATCAAAGGTCTCAATAATTTTTTTGACACTAACCTTTTCTACTATTCCCCTCTTTACGTAGATTAACACATAGTCACGGAGAAAGTCATCTCCCAATTTAGTGTGAAGATGTGTCTTGACTAGTTTCATAGTAGAAAATGGTCGCTTTGCTGTAGTGGTTGATACCGAAAGAGTTACCACTAGTCGTCACAATCTCTCAACCATTGGATAATCAGATGATTTGTCGGTCTTGATGATTCTTTTTGTTAAATCAGCAAGTGATTTACACTTTTTGATCTCTATATGGTTGGATGTATCAAGCTAAAATATGGTAGCTCGCACTCCATCCTATCTCTCTCTTGGCTATAAAAATCAGCGGGATAGAATTTTTCCACTAGCCTAAATATCCTTGACTTGTCAAAATTATCATGTATCGGATCCAAGGATGTACAAAGATCTAAAAGCTCGGTTACTTGAGAACTGAATTGATCATTCAACTCCGTCAGTTGTTGATTTATTGCAGTATTAAATACATCTACTTTGTAATGATAGAGTACTGTAATGTTGTCATACTTATTTCGAGATTTCTTCACATCAACATACCTAATGAGTAGGTTTGTAAGTGGTTAAGTGACTACATATCTAAAGATTAAGTTTAAAAATGTAGGGGCATATGAAAAGATACATACCTCTAATTCATATCCAAGGTATCAATTGTAGGGTTCGCAGCATAGAAAACAAATTTTTTCCTACGATGGGAACAACTATGTACCAAGATCTATCTACTAGATACAATCAACAGGCGGATATACATCTGTAGAGAACGTACCCTTGAAGACCGACAAAGCTTAACGAGGTTGAACTCGTGGTTGATGTAGACGATCTCTTGCCGATCTCAAGATCAAGAGGAAGTCCTATCACTGCAAATCAACGACGTATCCGTGCTTGCACACACGTACGAGGCACCGAGCAACCTCCGCCTCCTCGCTCCAACGATGCAGAGGAAGCACAACTCTTTTTTGCCGAATAGCCACCAGGAACATATATCTCGCTAGTCCGAGACCATGGGGGATAAATACTAGAGGGGGAGAGAGATCCTTCACGAGAAGGTGTGAGTGAGAGAGAGGAGAGGGGGCACCTTTTATAGGAGGAGGGGGGACCCCAAGGGGGTGGCCAGCGCATGGGGGCTGCCCCCTTGCCCTCCCTCCATTGATGTGGGTGGACACTCCACTCACAAAAATGCCTTTCAATTTCCTCCACTCAAAAACCCACTTAAATTCCCATTAAATTTCCACCAAATTTAATGCAAACTCTCATTAAATAAAACTCCTTTTATTTATTCAGAATTTTGTCAATTACTTTAATAACAAACATTAAAATATAACCCCTTGATAGTATTTCATTTCACATGAAAAAACACTTTCTGCAATTTCACCCAAAAACCCGTTTCGGTATCTAGTGAAATAAATTCATGCGCTTGTTATTCTTTCCGGCATGAAAATGTTGCTCCAAATGGATGTCGGTGTCTCTTAAGTGTGTCACCCTACGGTTAGCGAATAATGCGGACATGATCGAGACCCCTCTCAGATCAATAATCGAGCGTGACACAGATCCATCGACTCCACACATTCAACGATGACTTTCTTGTGATCGCGAGAACCTTTTACGCTAGTATCTTAATCCTTTTGTTTCACGATATATTACATGTCTGAGATTCGATGATCGGTATCTCCATACCTAGTTTGATCTCGTTACCGACATATACTCTTTTCTCGTTCCCGTGATATAACATTCTAGTGATCAAATCACTTGCTTGCAAGCTAATCAATGTGATATCACCGAGAGGGCCCAGAGCATATGTATCCGTCATCGGGATAGACAAATTCTGTAACACCCTCGCCTGATAAGGCTGAGTTCATGTGTATAGTGCCAATACCTGGATCGGTTCACTGGCACACACAGTAAAAAATGATACCAAATATAACTGTGCATCATAAATACAACGAATATGATCCAGAATTTTCATTATTTATTTAAGTACACAGCGGAAAACAAATACAAGGTAGATCTCCATCCTTCAAATATGCCACAGGCGAGCAATTGTTGAGTGGAGTCTCGCAACCTATGAATGATCACTCGGATACGATATAATTTGCAACATGAAACGTTGCAGCTACAAATGGTCAATACATTGAATGTATGGCAAGTAGGCTAAAGTGGTTAACAAAGATCTATCAACTACATGCTTATTTGTCTAGTGGAGCTGTGGCTAGCTTGCATTTTTCAAACACTTTTTCCTACTTTATTAAGCCAATTTGATTCACAACAACCCTTTAAGTTCACCCATCAAGTTTTAGAAATCAGGAAATAGGGATGAGCGAGAATATGTCATAGCACCAATATCAAGAAACTCATTTGTCCGTAACCGGGGACACGACTAAGCACTTAGTTCATACACCCTGCAGGGGTTTGTACACTTTACCCATGTGACTTGGACAACCCAGATCGTACCACCACACACATATTGTGTAAAGATAGGGAGAAGTCCAAGAAGAGACCGTTCGGGAAGTAGATCCCCAAACCCCACTGCGCACCGGTCCCAACCTACCATTCACTACATCTCTGGCTACGCTGTGTTTGGGTCACCACGACCTACTAAGTCCAACCAGCCACCCATTTCTTACTGGAACATGGTTACACATGTAAGCTACTGGAATAAAGACAACTAATCCTTCTAAGTACCCTAGGCGGCATTTCCCACCAGTATTCACACTCTGATGACTAATCCAGCCACTCCGCCCAGGTAGTTCATTAACATTATTTTATTTTAGTAGAACAAAACCTTTACTTTACCAAAACATGATCCCTTCCTCGTATCTACATCAATGCTAAGCACATCTACCATACGGGAGCTCAACTACAAAGGATTTCCCTACCACAATACATAGGACATAGCATAGCATAGTAATACCTACACATGTAGCTACGAAAACATCTATAATGCATAGGAAACAGTAGGACATTTATGACCAAGATAGCACCACTTGCCTTTAATGTAGATGTAGTCGTTTAGATAATCCTCACAATTATAATGGCCTCATTCGTAATATCACAATACTTGCAATCATAGTAGTTGCAATCGCAGTAGTTGCACTCCTCGCAATCTAACGTTTGAAGCAAACACAACAAACACACCATTCAAAACATTGCAAACATGCAACAGTGCACCAATACAAGAAAACAATGATGAACAATGCATGCATGACGATTTAATGAGTCACACTGGTTGTAATTAGTTTTTCTAATCAATACTAGATAACATGATGCATGTAGGAGATCATTTAATGTAATAGGGTATTTGTTATTAAATCTTGATTTTCAATATAGGGGTATTAAATTTATATCAGAAGTGTACTGGATAGAGGACATTACTACGAACCAGTAGTAATTGGATTCACCCTAATCGGAGCTGTAGATCTTTTTTATGATTTAATTACTATATAATATAGTTTAAATAACTTAAATAGTTTAGGTTGTCTAAAATTAAACCTAAAACCAGATCTGTAATGTCACATCCCAAGATTTTCCAAATCTTGTAATGTGAAAAATAAATGAATAAAATAAAACTTTGTTGATTTTCAGAGTGAGAAGAAACTTTTGTTTCTAAATTAGAACTTTCAAAACCTATTTGGATCAAATAAAATCCTAAAGGGATTTAAAAAAGTTAAATAAACAATAAAATTCAAAATATTTAAAATTACTATTTTGGATCTTTTAATAAAGGATTTGGTTTTCAAAAGAAATAGAAGTTTTATAAATAAGGATTATTTTTATTAGAGCCAAATTAAAACTTGGCCAAGCTTTTGAAATAAAATATTTTGTTTTGATTAAAAATAGTAAAGGTTTATTTAAATAAAATAATAAGGATTTAATATCCAATTTTATTTAAATAAAAGGTTTTACCATTTTAATTAAAACATCAAAACTTATTAAATTATTTTAAATAAGTTTTCCAAATATTTTATATTCTCAAACAAAACCTACTGAAGTGTTTTGGCTTTATTTTAGATTTCAAAGTAAATATTTTAATAAAATAAGTCCTATTTGATTTAATAATGAAGGTCTATTCTATTTAATTATTAATGGTCCCTAAAATAAAAATGTTCTTTTGTTTTAAACAAGATTTTCAAATATCATTTATTTACAAATAAAACCTACTGATTTGTTTTTGAAAATATTTGGATTTCAAATGGAGATTTTATTAAATAAATCCAACCCTATTTGATTAAATAACTATGGTCTATTTATTTAATTATTAAATAGATCCTAAAAAGAATAAAAATATTATTTTATTTTGGGATTTGGTTTATGTTGATAAACAGAACCAAAAACTCATTACTCGTGAGGTGTTTGTTTGAATTATTTGAATGATTGTTTTTTGTTTGAATTGTGAATTGAATTTCAAATCAGTAAATAGAAATAGAAAAGGTTAAATCATTCAGACAGAAAAAAAATAGTGCAAAGGACCCAGCCCAACAAAGCGCCCAGCCCAACCACTTCCCTCGCCCCGGCGTTTTCCTTACATAAAACAAACTGCGATGAATGACAACTGGAGCCCACCTGAAACTTTCCTCACTCGCTGACAAGTATGCCCCACCCACTGTTCATCGTCCTCACCCGCGCGACCTCGTCTCCCTCCCCCATCGCCGTTTCCTGCAGAGATTCCGCGGCCTTAATTCGTCTTAACGCGGCCACCATTACACGCTTTGATCACGTAGGCTTAAACGCTCATGTCTCCTTTCCATTTCCCCTGTGTCGCCCATCTCAACGCGCTCCCAGACCACCCCAATTTCCTCCCCGAGCACCACTCTCACCGACGAACCTTTTCCTTGATTCCGGCCGTGACCTGCCACCCCGTGCCTCCTCGACCTAGCTCACACCTTCCCCACTCCCAGACGCTTCCTCCCGTACCACCCATACGACCGCGGGCGCCCCAGAGCAACGTCTGCAACAAGCTCGGAATGACGCCGCCGTCCGCTCCAACTCCGGCGAGCCCCACAGGTAGTTTCCGGCCGCCCCTCTACCTCTCGTTCACGCACACAACTTTGTTTTGATCCTGCGCGTCTAACCATGTCATCATTTTGTCTCGAGGTGATCCACAGCACCGTCCCCAACCTCGACCAGAGCCAACCGTCGCCAGACCAAACTCCGGCGAGGAATTCCTCCTGCCCTCGTGCGCCCCTTGCCCCGACGACCACACGACGAGCTTCCCCAGCCTCCTGCGATCACGGTGAGCACCCTCCCCTCTCTTCTAGCTTCCTGTATCACCGTCACCGCCACCACCTGACCGTCGCCGCTATAGCCGTCGGCCGCTCACATTTGGTCAATGCGATAATAGCCGTAGGATCTTTATCTGACGCTCACGATAGAATCACTTAACCGCGAAGGGTACGCTCTCTGGACCACACGATATAATTAGATCCAACGCACCTCGTTGCCGATCCGGCCGAACCGGTATCATCCAACCAGAACGCGCCGCGTGGCCAGATTGGTTTAAAACAGAAATTTGAAAACAGATTTGTTTGTGATTTTCAAATCATTGTAACTTTTGATCCACACGTCCAAAAATTGCAAACTTTATACCGTTGGAATCAGTGGAACAAACCCTATCCAACCATGGAATTGGTTTAGCAAATAGTATCTGTTAGAGCGTTTGTTTTTACAGAAACATTTGAATTCTTGTTAAGGTTGTGAAAATTGTTTAAAAATGATTTTGGGGATACAATCTTTGGCAAATGGTGTGATTTGAACCTACTGACCATAAGAATCACTTTGTGAATCCAAAAATGTATTTGGTGAAACAAAATAATGATTCTTTGATTTAAAACCATTTCTAGTCAAATAGAAATGTGGTTTATTTATTAAAAATGATTTTGAAGGAAAAACTTTTGGGAAATGTTTTGTTTTAAACTCTCTAACCCCAAACACCAAGTTTTGTGATTTGAAAATGTATTTGGTAAACCCTATAGATTAATGCCTTAGTAAAAATGTTTTTACACCACATAAAATGATACTTTGTTTTGAAAATGGTTTTTGAAGTGAAACCTTTTGCAAATGACTTTGCCACTCTACAAAATGACCATTAGGTGCTATCAAAGGTTTATGACCCGTTAGGAACCACTTTTACAAATAAAACAATCCTTGGCATGCTTGCATGCATTACTTTGACTTTGTCATTTTATGTGTTGTTTTGCTTGATTTGGTAGATTGAGTTTTGTGCCTTGTTTGATTGAATTGTAGTGACTTGAAGAGTGTGATTGTTGAAAGGACAAGGAGTGAACCCATACTCTACCAAAAAGGCAAGTGATGCTTCATACTTTTTGTCCCATTACTTTCACTATGCATTAGTGGTTTTCTCTAAGTAAAACTTGCATGGATTTTTCTAAGTATAAACCTTACTATAAGAAAACCTAGTAGATGAATCCTTAGTAGGATTTCCTAAGTTAAGATCCCTACTACTATCAAGCTTAGCCTAGCTAATAGAAAACAAGGGTGGAAATATATTCACACTATGGAAAATATTCTAAGTCTGAGGACTTGTGTTTTGTTTAATAAAACAACTAAGTTAATGAATCACCTGGGTGGAATGGGACTTGCTTGGTGGATTTTGGTTGAGTGGTTTACAAGGCCCATGTCTATGGTTTACCTTGTGTATCTCACTTGTGGATGGCCACCCAGGAACAAAGAGATTTGAGATGTCAAATGTTGAGAAGCTTCAAGTGCAGCCACTTGGCAATATGGGCTCTGCCATGATCATATAGGTTGCAAGAACTTAGCCATATGGACAGTGGGTGGTAGTTTTGATAGGTTGGAACGCGTCCATTTTGGTCTAAGGGAAGGCTTCTAAAAGATCTTGTCTTGGGAAACCAAGTCTTGTGGGGAAAGTGCACCACCTCTGCAGAGTGTAGAATCTAAGTACTTAGCCATGTCCCTGGTAAGGGACAATTTGAGCATCAAGACATGGAAGCAATCAAGAATCTCATCATTCAAATTTCTAAGTTAAAAACTTGTGGTTTGAACAAGGGTTATTTGAAATCTTCAACCTTTGATTGAGAGATGCCTTGGTTAAAGGATCTTCAAATCTTTGATTGAGAAAAATGATTTTGTCAAAACAAAAACTTAGTATCTTCAAAATGATAAGGAAAATCTATTTTGAGCAATGCAAGCCTCAAATTCCACTTAGCCAAATGCATATAGATGATAGACTCCACTATATTATCATAGTATCACTTGCCAACACAATTCAAATGTATTGACCCTTGTGGCTGTAACTTGTAATGTTGCAGGTTTGATTGTTTTTAGTGAAGATTGATTGATTAGGATTACAAAGTCTACAACCAACATGTCTGCCTGTGGCACTTTGAAGATGAAGAACCCCATACTTATAGTTATTCAGCTGCAATGTAATGTAATAGCCAAATGAGCTATGTAAGATGTAATAAAATTATGTTATTCTTGGTTATAAAGTTATATTATGACCTTTGTTTCTTGATATTACATCTTAACTGTGGATGCTAGCTATTGATCCAGAGACTAGCATTGTAAACACAGGGATCTCTACCTTATGTTGTATAAAGGTTGGGACACTCCCTCTATAGATGGTATCAGAGCATTGTGTTGCCTGTAGGATTTGTAAACCTAGGATTGGACAAAAACCCTTAGAAAAATAGGAGTGTATTTGTTCCAAAAACTTATTTACAAAAACACATGTAAACTCTTTCCTCAACCATTTTGGTTTCAACTCTACATCTCTTCTATTTCAACTTGATGGAAAAACCTACCCATGGCCAAAGACTACACCATGTGCAAAGGACTTCTTCAACTCTAATGACTTCAACTTCTTCAACTCTAATGACTTCAACTTCTTCAACTCTAATGACTTCAACTTCTTCAACTCTAATGACTTCAACTTCTTCAACTCTAATGACTTCAACTTCTTCAACTCTAATGACTTCAACATCTTCAGCATATGCACCAAGGACTTCAACCTTGGATGTCACTAAGGACAAGTGAAACAAGGAAATCTTGCTCAAGATTTAGAGACTGAGGGAATGCAAAAGATAGAAGGAACCTACATCATTTGAAGTCTTGTGACCAAGAGATTTTCTCAAGGAAACCATGATCTCATGCAAGAAGAATCAACCAAGAAGAATGGAAAGATCACAAGTGAACCATATAGATGGACCACCATATTTTAGTTAAGACAAACCCACCAACTTATGTGGTGTAACAAAAATATTTTGTTGCCTAAAAAGGTGATTGAACTTTGTTGTTTGAGTGGAATGTTTGTTTGTGATTGCTTGCACATTTCTTGAGTGAATTGTGATGTGTGTGATTAGAATTATTCCCTTAGAAATATTTTTTTTCCTATTCTAATCCCAATCCAACCCAAACAGATGACTTCTCCAAGAGACTCCAACATCAAGGATGGTGACACCAACAACAACCAAGAGGACAACATGAGAGAACTTATAGCAACCCAAAACCAGTTGAGCCAAGAGACAACTCAGCTATTAGCCAACAACAATGGACTAGACCCAGCCATACAAAGGATTTTGAAACTTCAATCTCAATTGATGCAAGGATTGGTTACTCAAATGATCAACATGGGAGAAAACTTTTCCCAAGGAGCTAATGACAACAAGGATGACAAAGATATTATTTTAGAAGGAACCCAAGCTAGCAATATTTGTGGAGACAAGGATCATGCATCCAAGGAGCATGAAGATCAATGCCCCAAGAAGAGAGAAAGATATCCCACCTATGAAGAACATGAACTAGAAGAACTCCTAGCTTTGGAGAGACCCAAAAAGAAGAAGAAGAAGAAGAAGAAGAA
Organism: Avena longiglumis; assembly: GCA_030063025.1. Lineage (NCBI taxonomy): Eukaryota > Viridiplantae > Streptophyta > Magnoliopsida > Poales > Poaceae > Avena > Avena longiglumis. Next base: position 211,579,304 of record CP125979.1, on the reverse strand, counting down.
GAAGAAGAAGAAGAAGAAATGCCCCAACCCTAACAAGGAGGATATTAATCAAGTGCAATGTTACAATTGCAAAGAGATGGGACACTATGCCAATGAATGCCCAGAAAAGAAGAAGAACCAAGGAAACAAACAAGAAGAATTGATACCAAAGGAAAAGAAAGATATCAGCCAAGTGATGTGTTTCAAATGCAAGGAACTAGGCCACTATGTAAACTTCTGTCTAGGAAAGAGGAAGCCCAAGATGAACCAACCTATAAAAGAACTCAACCTTGGCCCATGAGTCAAGTGTGGAAACAAAGGACACTATGCAAACCTCTGCCCAGAGAAGTTTCCCCAGGATCCCAAGCAAGCCAAGATGTAATTTAGTTTGAAAAATTTTAAGGGTGGTAGTACCCTAGTTGTTTTGAGCCAACTTGTAACCCTAGCCTCCCCAAATCTCGGGACGAGATTTATTTTAAGGGTGGTAGCCTGTCACATCCCAAGATTTTCCAAATCTTGTAATGTGAAAAATAAATGAATAAAATAAAACTTTGTTGATTTTCAGAGTGAGAAGAAACTTTTGTTTCTAAATTAGAACTTTCAAAACCTATTTGGATCAAATAAAATCCTAAAGGGATTTAAAAAAAGTTAAATAAACAATAAACTTCAAAATATTTAAAAGTACTATTTTGGATCTTTTAATAAAGGATTTGGTGTTCAAAAGAAATAGAAGTTTTATAAATAAGGATTATTTTTATTAGAGCCAAATTAAAACTTGGCCAAGCTTTTGAAATAAAATATTTTGTTTTGATTAAAAATAGTAAAGGTTTATTTAAATAAAATAATAAGGATTTAATATCCAATTTTATTTAAATAAAAGGTTTTACCATTTTAATTAAAACATCAAAACTTATTAAATTATTTTAAATAAGTTTTCCAAATATTTTATATTCTCAAATAAAACCTACTGAAGTGTTTTGGCTTTATTTTAGATTTCAAAGTAAATATTTTAATAAAACAAGTCCTATTTGATTTAATAATGAAGGTCTACTCTATTTAATTATTAATGGTCCCTAAAATAAAAATGTTATTTTGTTTTAAACAAGATTTTCAAATATCATTTATTTTCAAATAAAACCTACTGATTTGTTTTTGAAAATATTTGGATTTCAAATGGAGATTTTATTAAATAAATCCAACCCTATTTGATTAAATAACTATGGTCTATTTTATTTAATTATTAAATAGATCCTAAAAAGAATAAAAATATTATTTTATTTTGGGATTTGGTTTATGTTGATAAACAGAACCAAAAACTCATTACTAGTGAGGTGTTTGTTTGAATTATTTGAATGATTGTTTTGTTGTTTGAATTGTGAATTGAATTTCAAATCAGTAAATAGAAATAGAAAAGGTTAAATCATTCAGACAGAAAACAAATAGTGCAAAGGACCCAGCCCAACAAACTGGCCCAACAGCCCAGTCCAGCCAACTGTTCCCTCGCCCCCGAAACGTTTTCCTTACCGCAAAACAAACCCGCGCAGTGAATGAAAACTGGAGCCCACCTGAAACTTTCCTCACTCGCTGACAAGTATGCCCCACCCCCATGTTCATCGTCCTCACCCGCGCGACCTCGTCTCCCTCCCCCGTCGCCGTTTCCTGCAGAGATTCTGCGGCCTTAATTCGTCTTAACGCGACCACCATTACACGCTTTGATCACGCAGGCTTAAACGCTCATGTCTCCTTTCCATTTCCCCTCTGTCGCCCATCTCAACGCGCTCCCAGACCACCCCAATTTCCTCCCCGAGCACCACTCTCACCGACGAACCTTTTCCTCGATTCTGGCCGTGACCTGCCACCCCGTGCCTCCTCGACCTAGCTCACACCTTCCCCACTCCCAGACGCTTCCTCCCGTACCACCCATACGACCGCGGGCGCCCCAGAGCAACGTCTGGAACAAGCTCGGAATGACGCCGCCGTCCGCTCCAACTCCGGCGAGCCCCACAGGTAGTTTCTGGCCGCCCCTCTACCTCTCGTTCACGCACACAACTTTGTTTTGATCCTGCGCGTCTAACCACGTCATCATTTTGCCTCGAGGTGATCCACAGCACCGTCCCCAGCCTCGACCAGAGCCAACCGTCGCCAGACCAAACTCCTGCCCTCATGCGCCCCTTTCCCCGACGACCACACAACGAGCTTCCCCAGCCTCCTGCGATCACGGTGAGCACCCTCCCCTCTCTTCTAGCTTCCTGTATCACCGGCACCGCCACCACCTGACCGTCTCCGCCACTAGCCACCGTTGGCGCCGCTCACATTTGGTCAATGCGATAATAGCCGTAGGATCTTTATCTGACGCTCACGATAGAATCACTTAACTGCGAAAGGGTACGCTCTCTGGACCACAAGATCTAATTAGATCCAACGCACCACGTTGCCGATCCGGCCGAACCGGTATCATCCAACCAGAACGCGCCGCGTGGCCAGATTGGTTTAAAACAGAAATTTGAAAACAGATTTGTTTGTGATTTTCAAATCATTGTAACTTTTGATCCACACGTCCAAAAATTGCAAAGTTTATACCGTTGGAATCAGTGGAACAAACCCTATCCAACCATGGAATTGGTTTAGCAAATAGTATCTGTTAGAGTGTTTGTTTTTACAGAAATATTTGAATGCTTGTTAAGGTTGTGAAAATTGTTTAAAAATGATTTTGGGGATACAATCTTTGAAAAATGGTGTGATTTTAACCTACTGACCATAAGAATCACTTTGTGAATCCAAAAATGTATTTGGTGAAACAAAATAATGATTCTTTGATTTAAAACCATTTCTAGTCAAATAGAAATGTGGTTTATTTATTAAAAATGATCTTGAAGGAAAAACTTTTGGGAAATGTTTTGTTTTAAACTCTCTGACCCCAAACACCAAGTTTTGTGATTTGAAAATGTATTTGGTAAACCCTATAGATTAATGCCTTAGTAAAAATGTTTTTACACCACATAAAATGATACTTTGTTTTGAAAATGGTTTTTGAAGTGAAACCTTTTGCAAATGACTTTGCCACCCTACAAAATGACCATTAGGTGCTCTCAAAGGTTTATGACCCGTTAGGAACCACTTTTCCAAATAAAACAATCCTTGGCATGCTTGCATGCATTACTTTGACTTTGTCATTTTATGTGTTGTTTTGCTTGATTTGGTAGATTGAGTTTTGTGCCTTGTTTGATTGAATTGTAGTGACTTGAAGAGTGTGATTGTTGAAAGGACAAGGAGTGAACCCATACTCTACCAAAAAGGCAAGTGATGCTTCATACTTTTTGTCCCATTACTTTCACTATGCATTAGTGGTTTTCTCTAAGTAAAACTTGCATGGATTTTGCTAAGTATAAACCTTACTATAAGAAAACCTAGTAGATGAATCCTTAGTAGGATTTTCTAAGTTCAGATCCCTACTACTATCAAGCTTAGCCTAGATAATAGAAAACAAGGGTGGAAATATATTCACACTGTGGAAAATATTCTAAGTCTGAGGACTTGTGTTTTGTTTAATAAAACAACTAAGTTAATGAATCACCTGGGTGGAATGGGACTTGCTTGGTGGATTTTGGTTGAGTGGTTCACAAGGCCCATGTCTATGGTTTACCTTGTGTATCTCACTTGTGGATGGCCACCCAGGAACAAAGAGATTTGAGATGTCAAATGTTGAGAAGCTTCAAGTGCAGCCACTTGGCAATATGGGCTCTGCCATGATCATATAGGTTGCAAGAACTTAGCCATATGGACAATGGGTGGTAGTTTTGATAGGTTGGAACGCGTCCATTTTGGTCTAAGGGAAGGCTTCTGAAAGATCTTGTCTTGGGAAACCAAGTCTTGTGGGGAAAGTGCACCACCTCTGCAGAGTGTAGAATCTAAGTACTTAGCCATGTCCCTGGTAAAGGACAATTTGAGCATCAAGACATGGAAGCAATCAAGAATCTCATCATTCAAATTTCTAAGTTAAAAACTTGTGGTTTGAACAAGGGTTATTTGAAATCTTCAATCTTTGATTGAGAGATGCCTTGGTTAAAGGATCTTCAAATCTTTGATTGAGAAAAATGATTTTGTCAAAACAAAAACTTAGTATTTTCAAAATGATAAGGAAAATCTATTTTGAGCAATGCAAGCCTCAAACTCCACTTAGCCAAATGCATATAGATGATAGACTCCACTATATTATCATAGTATCACTTGCCAATACAATTCAAATGTATTGACCCTTGTGGATGTAACTTGTAATGTTGCAGGTTTGATTGTTTTTAGTGAAGATTGATTGATTAGGATTACAAAGTCTACAACCAAAATGTCTGCCTGTGGCACTTTGAAGATGAAGGACCCCATACTTATAGTTATTCCACTGCAATGTAATGTAATAGCCAAATGAGCTATGTAAGATGTAATAAAATTATGTCATTCCTGGTTATAAAGTTATATTATGATCTTTGTTTCTTGATATTACATCTTAACTGTGGATGCTAGCTATTGATCCAGGGACTAGCATTGTAAACACAGGGATCTCTACCTTATGTTGTATAAAGGTTGGGACACTCCCTCTACATGTAATCTACAAGAGATTGTGATTCTAGGGACATATTATTCATAATTTTCAGCGTTATAAATTATTTACTATAAATTTTATACTCTAAAAGGCTATTAAAACTATTTAAATCACTACAACAGCTCTACACTGCAAAATTTGGGTCTAAAAACATATTAATGTTGTATGTGAAATTAGGAATCCATAGATACCTTATTTGTATTTTTAGGATCTACACAATTTTATGAATCCAATGATATATCATTTGTAATTTTTGGAACACTATTCAATTTTATATGAATTTTACAAGATTTCCCAATATTATTCCTATTTTATTTATATAAAAGAATATGCTGACCGTGCGCATTGACACGGCTTTGCTTGACTTTGGCCCGAAGGGCACGACGTGGCGAGCTGACGATGACGACGAGGCTGGACACGCAGCAGGCGGTGACTGGACGGTACCTCTTCGTGGTGATTCTAATCTGGGGCGTCCACATGCGATCTGACAGCCAAAGTGTAGCGAGCTTGGTGCTCACCGCTGAGTCGACCGGCAGCGGCGGCTCCAGGTGGAAATGGTGGCGGCGTCCCCAGCGGTCTTCGGCGACGAGGGAGTAGTCGACGGGTTGCAGGGAATTTTGGTGAACCTGATGGCGTGATCTACGTTGACTTGAGCTTCCTGGAGCAGCGGCCAACGATGGATGGAGGCCTTGGCCGACGGCGGAGCTCCGGCGAGGAATCCGCGAGAAAATGAAGACCCGCGGAGGGGGAAAAAGCATCAGGGGGTGGGTATGAACCAGGGGAGTTGAATCATATGGATAAATAGGGTCGGGGGTGACGGAAACCATCGATTCAAACTCTCCCTAAGCTTCCCGGGAGTCAGTCGTCGGTGAGATCCAAATCGAGCCCATGGAGCTAGGGTTTCGCAAAAATTTCAAGGGAAAACGAGGCGGCGGGGTCAGAGAATATATGGGGCGATTTTTCTTGTCCCAATTTCTAAAATCTTGGGATGTGAAAAATTCCACTCTCGATCCATGGGCCTCAACATAACACTTTAGTAGTACTGAACCCATCTTTATAATCACCCTGTTACGGTGTGACGTTTGATGTTATCAAGATACTCTTCCGGTGTTAGTGATTGGCATGATCTCATGGTCTAAGGATTAGGATCACTTCGTATGATGTTATACCAATATAAACTCAATGACTTTGATTGTAATTCTATACTCCAGATGAATGTTCATCACACCATTACACTAATGTTGTGACCTCGTTATTAGCAACATCCAATCTGCATGATCAGGAAACTTTGATCATCTTGTTAATCAATGAGCTAGTTTATGAGAGAGGCATAACTAGGAACTTTCTGTTTGTTTATTAAACATACATGTATTAACGTTTCCGTATTAATACAATTATATCATGAAAAATAAACATCTATCATATACTTGGAATATACATAATAACCACTTTATTATTGCCTCTCAGGACATATTCCCTTCAGTCTCCCACTTGCACTAGAGACAACAATCTAGTTACATAGTGATAAATCTAACACCCATGGAGTTCTGGTATTGATTATGTTTTGCTCTAGGGAGAGTTTTAGTCAACGGATTTGCTACATTGAGATCCGTGTGTACTTTACAAAATTTTATATCTCCATCCTTGACATGCTCACGGATGGAGTGAAACCGGCGCTTAATATGCTTGGAATTCTTGTGAGACCTTGGTTCTTTGGCATTGGAAATGGCACCATTGTTTTCATAATAGATCACCATTGGGTCCAACGCGCTCGCAACCACACCTAGTTCGGATATGAACTCCTTCATCCAAACCGCTTCCTGAGCCTCTTCCGAAGCAGCAACATAATCGGCCTCCGTTGTTGATCCCGCCACCACGGGGTGTTTAGAACTCCTCCAACTAACCGCTCCACCATTCATGAGAAATACGTATCCGGATTGAGACTTAGAGTCATTCGGATCGGTGTCAAAGCTAGTGTCGACATAACACTTAGCGACAAGCTCTTCTTCACCTCCATACACAAGAAACATATCCTTAGTTCTTCGCAAGTACTTAAGAATATTCTTGACCGCTATCCAGTGTTCTGAACCTGGATCCGATTGGTACCTACTAGTCAAACTAATAGCATGTGCCACATCCGGTCTTGTACATAGCATGGCGTACATTATAGAGCCTATGGCTGAAGCATAGGGGACTTTGTCCATTATCTCTCTTTCTTCTGCCGTAGCCGGACATTGAGTCTTACTCAATGTCTCGCCTTGCAACATAGGTAAGAACCCCTTCTTACTTCCGTCCATTTTAAACTTCTTTAAAATCTTATCAAGGTATGTACTTTGCGATAGCCCTCTTAGGCGCCTAGATCTATCTCTATAGATCTTTATGCCTAATATCTATGACACTTCACCTAGGTCCTTCATTGAAAATTTGTTGTTTAGGTAACTTTTAACACTGTTTAAAAGATCTATATCATTTCCGATCAATAATACGTCATCCACATATAATATCAGAAATGCCACATTACTCCCACTCACTTTCTTGTAAATACAAGCCTCTCCATAAGTTTGGACAAATCCAAACTATTTGATCACCTCATCAAAGCGGATATTCCAACTACGGGATGCTTGCTTCAGTCCATGGATCGCTGAAGCTTGTTCACCTTGTTAGCATTCTTAGGATCGACAAAACCCTTTGGTTGTATCATATACAACTCTTCTTCAATATTGCCATTGAGGAACGCAGTTTTAACATCCATCTTCCATATCTCATAATCGAAATATGCAGCAATTGCTAACATAATCCTAACTGACTTTAGCATCGTTACAGAAGAGAATGTCTCATCGTAGTCAACTCCTTGAATTTGTTGAAACCCCTTTGCGACAAGTCGAGCTTTATAGACGGTCACATTACCATCAACATCGGTTTTCCTTTTGAAAATCCATTTATTCTCCACGGCCTTTCGGTCGTGAGGTAAGTCCACCAAGTTCCAAACTTGGTTTTTGTACATGGATTCCATCTCGGATTTCATGTCTTCTAACCATTTGTTGGAATCCGGGCTCATCATAGCTTCTTCATACGTCACAGGGTCGTCAATCTCATCAACCATGAAATTCATAACAGGATTTCCGTACAGCTCGGGAGATGCACGCGTCCTGCTATACCTGCAAGGTATGGTAGTATTCTCTTTTGGAGCTTCATGATCATTATCATTAGTTCCCTCTTCAATTGGTGAAGCCAACTCCGGAACGACTTTCGGCGCTGCGCTACTCGCCATACTATCAACAGAAGGTTCTACAACCTCTTCGAGTTCTACCTTCCGACTACTCACGCCTTTCGCGAGAAACTCTTTCTCTAGAAAGGATCCATTCTTGGCAACAAAAACCTTGCCCTCGGGTCCGTGATAGAAGGAATACCCAATAGTTTCCTTAGGGTATCCTATGAAGACGCATTTTTCCGCTTTGGGTTCGAGTTTATCCGGTTGAAGTTTCTTCACATAAACATCGCATCCCCAAACTTTCAGAAATGACAGCTTAGGTTTGTTTCCAAACCACAATTCATATGGTGTATTTTCAATGGATTTAGATGGTGCCCAATTTAAAGTGAATGCAGCGGTTTCTAGTTGTAACATCCCAAAAATCATGATTACAAAGTTTGCATATCATTCATGCATTCATAAACATTATAGGATCATTTTCAAATAAGATTTCAAAAACAGAAGAAATTGGTGTCTATTATTTTATGTAAGCAAGGCAATGGCCTTATTGCTACCCTCTAATATGAGAATACTTATTTTAACCAGAAAAGATTTGAACATAGGTTTGATTGATATTTCCAAAGCTTGGTCAAAGTTTTCAAAACAAAACATGAATTCAAAACCATGCTTATGCCTATTACAAATAATTAATTAAGGCATGATTTTATTTTTAAACCCAATGTCCAATGCAATTTTGAGTGAACAGAAATGTTTTATACACAAATATGTGCATGTTTCACTTTACAAAAATCCAGGAAGAGTTTGACTTCAAACACATTTGAAATCATTTGAAAAGAATTCCTCGAAAATCATTTGGAAAAAGAAAAAGAGAAAGGAATAAAGAAAAGGCCAGCGCCAGCAATCAGGCCCAACAGCAGAACCATCCCATTAGCCAGCCCACCCGGGACCACCCTCTCCCTCCGTTTCTCACCCGCATGCGTACCCCCTCTCTCACTAACGCTCCGGTCCCACGCGCCCAGTCATCATCGTCCCCAAAATCCCGCGCCGCAAACCACGTCGCCGCGGCCGTTGCTGCCGATAATGGCGCAGCGTAATTGGCCTTGATTCCGCATGCATTTCTTGTCGCGCTACCGCCCATTTAAACCCCTGCACCCCACGGTCATTTCCCCTCACTCAACTCGCTCGCTCCGCCACCAGGCTGCCCAAATTTCGCAGAACACCGCCGCTGCCCGACGAACTCCGACGAGGAAATTCTGGTGAGACCAACCGCCCCTGTCCTTCTGGTTCATACGAGCATGGTCCTTGTGATCTTGCGTTCCTTCTGACACCTTTTGTTTGTCCGTGCATGACCCAGGCCGCCGTCCCCGTTCACCACTGCAAGCGACAGAGCCGCCCTCAACTTCGGCGAGCGATTTAGGTAAAGTCTGACGGCCCCTTGCCTTCTCCTTGACACTGCCATGTTTTTCGTGGCCCTGTGCACCTTCTGATACCGCTGGTTTGTGCTAGGACGATCCAGAGCGTCGGCAATGACCTCGTCTGCAAGAACCCGACGCCGCCTGCAACTCCGACGAGCTCTAGGCCCCGCTACAGCACTCCCCCTGCCCAACCGCGACCACGTTGAGCTCCCTCGTGCACGTGCGAGTCTGGTAAGCATCATCACCACCCTAGGACTCGCTAGAATCGCTGTTCCACCGTTGACAGTAGCGCCGTGTTGGAGATATGCCCAAGAGGCAATAATAAAGTGGTTATTATCATATCTTCATACTTATGATAAATTTTTACATACCATGCTATAATTGTATTAACAGGAAACATTAATACTTGTGTGATTTGTAAACATAAAAGAGTCCCTAGTAAAGCCTCTTGTTAAACTAGCTTGTTGGTTAATATATGATCATGGTTTCCTGATCATGAACATAGAGATGTTATTAACAACAGGGTCATATCATTAGGAGAATGATGTGATGGACATACTCCTATAGTTAAGCATAGCATAAAGATCAAGTCATTTAATATAGTTCATTTGCTATAAGCATTCTGATACATAGTAACCTAATTCCTTCGACCATGAGATCATGCATATCACCTTTACCGGATGGATACTTTGATGTCATCAAACACCACACCGTAACTGGGTGGCTATAAAGATGGCATTGAGTGTTCGGAAAGTATTGGTTGAGACACATGGATCAAGAGTGGGATTTGTCCATCCATATGACGGATAGATATACTCTGGGCCCTCTTGGTGAAATGTCATCCAATTAGCTTGCAAGCATGTGACTGGCTCACAAGGGATCACATATCACGGGAACGAGAAAAGAGTACTTATCAGTAACGGGATTGAACTAGGTATGCAGAGATACCGACGATCATAACCTCGGATAAGTAAACTATCGTGAGACAAAGGGAAATTGGTATCGTATGTAAGTGGTTCATTCGATCGCAAAGTAATCGTAGAAATATGTGGGAGCCATATGAATTTCCAGATTCCTCTATTGGTTATTGTTCGGAGAAGTGTCTCGATCATGTCCGCATAATTCACGAACCGTAGGGAGACACACTTAAGGATTCGACGTTGTTTGAGTAGTTATGGAATGATGAGTAAGAGACAGAATGTTGTTCGGAGTCTCGGATGGGATCCGAGATATCACGAGGAGATCCGAAATGGTCCGGAGAATAAGATTCATATAAGGAAAGTCCTGTTTCGGGGTTGGAGAATGATTCCGGTGTTTTCATCGGGAATGTTCTAGAAGGTTCCGGAATGTCCGGCACTCCGGAGGGGAAGGGTACATGAATGTGTCATAACAAGTTGGAATGATTGCATCATGTACTTGGTGTCATCTCTGTACCAAATAGAGGGTCTATTCAAATCCTAGTTTGAAAAGTCAAACGGCTAGTTTGAAAGTCAAACGACTAGTTTTGGGAAAGAGGAGAAGGAGGTTTGAAACCGACTTTGGGGAGGAGTTCCTCCTCCCACCGCCGGCCCACCTTGGGTCCAAGTTGGGGAGGGACTCCCCTCCCCAGGCGCGCCTTCCTCCACCTATAAGAGGAGGGGCAGGGCTCCCCTCCTAGACACAACCTTGCCCCCTCTAAACCTAACCCTAGCCGCCGCCGGCCACCATAGCCGCCGCCGCCCTAGGGTTTGCCCAAGACGCCGACTTGGGGCAACCCCCTTGCCCTAGCCGCCGGCCTAGCTCCCTCTACTTGGTGCCTCTAAACCCTAGATCGCCAAGCCTCTCTCATAGTCCACCATACTCGCTCCGGCTTAAGGCGAAGCCCTGCGAGATCTCCCCTCTACTTCCGGTACCACACCGTCGTGCTGCAAAAAACGCGAGGAGAATGCTACAACCTCCGCTTCCTGCTGGAACAAGGGAGAGGAAGGTCTTCATCGAGTACCGAACGTGTGACCGACTGCGGAAACGCTGCCGGAACGCAGCGCCGGAAGGATCGTCTACGCGATCTTGAGATCGGCAAGTGTACGACTACATCACCCACGAGAATCTGCTCTCGTTAACCGCTTTGGAATCTTCGAGGGTGAGTTCCTCTATTGACTCGTTGCTACAATCTAGTAGATAGATCTTGGCTTGTTTGTGTGCATGCGGTAGAAAATTTTTGTTTTCCATGCTACGAACCCCTACAGTGGTATCAGAGCCGTGTCTATATGTAGATTTGTTGCACGAGTAGAACACAATGGTCATTGTGGGCGTTGATGCTTTATTGTCGATTGCTTCTCGTGTACTTTGCATCTTGCGGTATGTTGGGATGAAGCGGCCCGGGCTAACCTTACATGACATCGTTCATGAGACTTGCTCCACGCTTGACATGCAACTTGTATTGCATAAGTGGCTTTGCGGGTGCCTGTTTCTCCCAGCATAGTTAAGATCCAATTTACAACGGGTGATTAACAACACTAGTATCAATGTTGTGGTTCATGTTCGTAAGTTAGAACGACACTTATTGAAAGCCCCAAACCACGTAAAATATGCAAAGAAAGTAGAGGCGTCTAACTTTGTTTTGCAGGGGTGTGCTGTGATGTGATATGGCCATGATTGTGATTATATTTGATGTATGCAATGTTCCTTATTGTAAGTTGGCAACCGGCAGGAGCCGTATGGTTGTCTTTAATTTAAGTTAAGACCCGCGTGTCTATTCAAAGTAGTTGTAATAGTTGAAGCCGGTGGACGACAACCATGGTGAAGCGTCATTGACCTTGATGCAATACCGGTGATGATGGAGATCATGTTCGTGCTAGAAGATGGAGATCGGAAGCACAAAGAAGAAAGGCCATATCATATCACATATTATGAATTGCATGTGATGTTAATCCTTTATGCATCTTGTATTGCTTAGTAGACGACGGTAGCATTATAAGATGATCCCTCATGCACATGAATTTTAAGTCATAAAGTGTTCACCCTTAGTTAGCACCGTTGCTAAGGCTTGTTGTTTCGAAGCACCACGTGATGATCGGGTGTGTTAGATTCCGCAAGTGTATACAACGTGAGAAATCCAGATTTGCTCATGCGGAAGCTAAGGTTTGATCTTGACGAGCCTAGCATGTACAGACATGGTCTCGGAACACGGATCACCGAAAGGTAAAGCATGAGTCATATAGTAGATATGATGAACATGTTGATTGTTCGCCATTGAAGCTACATCAACTCTCGTGATGATTGGTTTTGATGTGGTGGATTTGGTTCGTGTGATCACTAAAACAATGTGAGGGATATTGTTTTAAGTGGGAGTTCAACAACAATATGATTAAAAGTTGAACACTATTTATCATAAATTAAATCAAAGTGAATTGCATAATTGTTGTAGTCATTGGCATCCGTTTACCACCTTGCGCTTAGTTATAATTGAGATGATAGAACTATAGAATTCTGGTTAGTTACTTTACGAACTGGTATCGTATTGTTTTGAAGTGTTAATCTAAAGTTTAAAAGTCCTATTGCAAATTTTCAGTAAGTTTTGATTACTCCATGAAGTTTAATAGTTGGTATTAAATCAAGAGTAACAATTCCAATGTTAGTATATAAGTATCATGTTTGTCTCCATGATTCTTGATATTCAAAGGATTGTCTTAATATCAAGGTTATCTAGGATCTGAAAGAGTTGTTTCAGAAACCATGATGTGTGGAAGATATTGTGATATCTGAAACGAAGTTTTGGTTGCAACATGATAGAGTATAATATGGCAAAAATCATGTTCTCATATTTGATGAGAATTTGCAAAAGGTTGGAGACACTAGTTGTCCAAAATCCTCCAAAGTTTTTGGAGAGCAACATTATACTCGCGATTCACCGTTACAAGCTAAAAGTAGCTTGATCATGGATAAATCCATGATGAGGGTGAACATTTGATGTAGGTAAAATGTTTACTACACCAAGAGATTACTAAAGAAAGGAATTTGAAAGAACACCAAACATTTGATAATGGTGATTTACCTCAAAGTGCAAGTCCAAAGACATTGGTATTTAACTATACACGCTTTGGACTATGTGTCATATGTATGACTCCACTATTGATGTTGATAGATTCTTTCAAACAGAAAAGGAAATACTGAAAGAGAATCTCATAAATATATGGCAGAAAAGAAAAGACTAGAATTGTTCAGTTTAAGTATATAGATGATATACATGTTATGGCTATATTCTTTGCTTATTAAACAATGTGGTTCTTAAGTATTTGATATTGAATTTGTTGGTGTGAATCGTCATACGAAACAACACAATTCATGAACCACAATGGCCTAAGTAACTAGCAAAAGAATATGTGATGATGTTCATCGAGAACAAATAAAGGGTTATTGTGTTGCTCGTTAAACATCAAAGCTTGCCTTCAAGATTTGTTTTATAAGGTATTATGAGAACAAAAGGGTTGTTCAAATAATTGCCGTAATACATAAAAGATGGATGATTCACAAATCTTGTTGGAGAAATCACATCCATAAAACAAGTGCTAAAAATGTCGAAAGACAAATTGATTGAAAGATCACTTAGGAAGTGACATCGCCGTTTAAATTATATTGGAAAGAAAACATGAAGAAACTCCATGTAGATGGAATTTTGGAGTCTTTTGATTTTTGATCACATGACGCTTGTGAAACTTTCCCAGAGATAATTAAAACTTCGTTCGTAGGCCAAAAGGGAACGAATGACTAGCTTATTGGAACTTGTACATATTGTTGTACGAAGTCCGTTATGTGTAGTCAAGAGCGATGGATTTCAACTTCATATGCTTTCTCCGAAAAATTTGAGTGAATATATGTATATTTACTCAATAAGGATGAAGTATGAAACATTTGAAAAGTTCAAGGACTTTCAAGATGAAGTGCAAAATCATTGTAACAAGAATATAAATAGTTTATGATAAGATCATAAAGGAAGATATTTGAGTTACAAGTTTAGCATAATACCTAAGATTTAAGGAATCGTTCCGTGGATTTGCATTTCTCGAAACAGCATAAGAGTATGGAGCGTTCGAGATATGTAATTAAACTTTGTTTGACATGGTAAGATCAAAGGTATAATTCATAAAACTGCCATTATATTTTAAAGATTAAAAGCTTTAGAGACTACCGTTTTTCCACTGAAAAGCGCTCCATCATAATCCGTTGAAATGACACCATATAAAGTTATGGTTTGGGATTAAATCCAAGTTGTCCTTTCTTAAAACATTGGTGTGCTATGCATAAGAAAGATGTTTGCAACCAAAGTCGGATGAACCTGTCTTTGTATGTTATTTCGAATAACTATTCCTCCATAACATCGGAGACAAAAGTGTTTGTCACTTAGAACGTCAAGTTTCTTTGAGAAGGAATTTTTCGTGAAAAGATAAGTGGGAGGACAATAGAACTTTGATAAGGTTAAAAGAACCTTAGCTATATGTGCAAAGTTGAGCAGCACCGAAAAGTGTTCCGGAGGCAGCAACAATGCTCATGGCTCACGTGCCTCAAAGGTTGTGGTTACGAAGGTCAAAGTTTCTGTTGAACCAAGTAGGTCGAGTAAACAATCAAATACCAAGATTTGAGGGTTGAATCATTATTTGAGAATAATGAACGTACTACATGCAAAGAAGCGATGATGGGCCCTGACTCCGTAAAATGCCTTGAAGCCATAAAATCCGTGATAGTTCCATACACGAGAAATCAAGTTTTGAACTTGAAGGACCCTCGAGAAAGGTGTAAGACCTTACAGTTGTGTTTGGATCTATAAATAAATAGACATGGATGTTGCACATCTATGAAATAGTCGACATGCTGGGAAAGAGTTCACAACAATGTTCAAAGGTTGACTATGACAAGATCTGATCTTTCATCGCGATATTTAGTCTAGACGGATTAATGTAGAAACCACTACATATAATTTTGTTATATGGTAGTTGAATAGACAAAACAAGTTCTTCTAATAGAATTGTTACCTAGGACATGTGCATAACACGGTCCATAGGGTTTTTTTAATTCAAAGGATGCTAAAAGCATATGGAAACTTCAATGGTTGAAGTAAGCATAGCGGAGTTGGAATCTTCACTATGATGAAACTGTTAAAAGAGTTTAATTTCATCAGAGACAATGAAGATGCTTGCATTTGCAAGAAATTAAGTGGGAGCGCTAAGACATGTTTCTAATACATTATGTGGAAGACATATTGTTGATTGGAAATGATGTATCTTTTATTAACACATATTAAGAATTTCATCCCGATGAAAGACTTAGGCAAAACCCAAATATTTGGCATCAATAGACGCTAATATGGTTATGCCGAAAGTACATAGATGATGTATTGAATGAGTTCAATATAGAAACTACAAGAAATGTTCTTGTCACACAGAAAAGATTGAATGAGTTCAATATTGATGATATATTCAAGTGTATTGACACTGGGTAAGTGAAACAAAGATTCAAATATATATTGATACTTGATGTATGAAATCACAAAGAGTATTTATATCAATCATACTGTGATATGTACAAATCCAGATATGTCCTATACTCTAAATGTTATGAGCATATACCAGAATGATTCATAAGATGATCATTGGAAAATAGTAAGGATATTCTTATGATCTTTTGGAAGAACTAAGAGTATATTATTTGTAGAAGTGACAAATAGATGGTTAGTTCATTGTAAAAGTACTACATTGATACTAGTTTTGTCACAAAGTACAAATTAAGTTTATCTCAACCTAAACTAAGGGTGGCACAATATAGTGGAAAGTAAGTTCCATAATGGATTTGGATGAGTTCCAAAGTTAAGAAATTGTGACAGATACTACAACAAAAGGGCTAAGTATATGACTGGTATAATAGCAGCTAAAGAGGGCATTTGTGTCAAGTAGTTTGTTATCAAACTAGGTGTAGTTCACAGCGGGATAATACTATGAAGATATATTGTACGGCAATATTATCAACATGTTTTAACCCCAAAGAACTAAAGGTCACACCAAAGGACCAAATTTGTACAAAGCCATATCATTAGAGAAATGAGTGATGCGTAGAGACGCAAAGACATGCAATTACACACGGACCTGGAAGTGTCAGATCCGGAGATCAGTTGACCACTAGCAATCGTGTACATACGACACCGGAAAGCCATAGGTGTTGAATACACAAAGGTTTGAAACTAGATTATTGACTCTAGTGCAAGTGGGAGACTGTTGGAGATATGCCCAAGAGGCAATAATAAAGTGGTTATTATCATATCTTCATACTTATGATAAATGTTTACATACCATGCTATAATTGTATTAACAGGAAACATTAATACTTGTGTGATTTGTAAACATAAAAGAGTCCCTAGTAAAGCCTCTTGTTAAACTAGCTTGTTGGTTAATATATGATCATGGTTTCCTGATCATGAACATAGAGATGTTATTAACAACAGGGTCATATCATTAGGAGAATGATGTGATGGACATACTCCTATAGTTAAGCATAGCATAAAGATCAAGTCATTTAATATAGTTCATTTGCTATAAGCATTCTGATACATAGTAACCTAATTCCTTCGACCATGAGATCATGCATATCACCTTTACCGGATGGATACTTTGATGTCATCAAACACCACACCGTAACTGGGTGGATATAAAGATGGCATTGAGTGTTCGGAAAGTATTGGTTGAGACACATGGATCAAGAGTGGGATTTGTCCATCCATATGACGGATAGATATACTCTGGGCCCTCTCGGTGAAATGTCATCCAATTAGCTTGCAAGCATGTGACTGGCTCACAAGGGATCACATATCACGGGAACGAGAAAAGAGTACTTATCAGTAACGGGGTTGAACTAGGTATGCAGAGATACCGACGATCATAACCTCGGATAAGTAAACTATCGTGAGACAAAGGGAAATTGGTATCGTATGTAAGTGGTCATTCGATCGCAAAGTAATCGTAGAAATATGTGGGAGCCATATGAATTTCCAGATTCCTCTATTGGTTATTGTTCGGAGAAGTGTCTCGATCATGTCCGCATAATTCACGAACCGTAGGGAGACACACTTAAGGATTCAACGTTGTTTGAGTAGTTATGGAATGATGAGTAAGAGACCGAATGTTGTTCGGAGTCTCGGATGGGATCCGGAATATCACGAGGAGATCCGGAATGGTCCGGAGAATAAGATTCATATAAGGAAAGTCCTGTTTCGGGGTTGGAGAATGATTCCGGTGTTTTCATCGGGAATGTTCTAGAAGGTTTCGGAATGTCCGGCACTCCGGAGGGGAAGGGTACATGAATGTGTCATAACAAGTTGGAATGATTGCATCATGTACTTGGTGTCATCGCTGTACCAAATAGAGGGTCTATTAAAATCCTAGTTTGAAAAGTCAAATGGCTAGTTTGAAAGTCAAACGGCTAGTTTTGGGAAAGAGGAGAAGGAGGTTTGAAACCGACTTTGGGGAGGAGTTCCTCCTCCCACCGCCGGCTCACCTTGGGTCCGAGTTGGGGAGGGACTCCCCTTCCCAGGCGCGCCTCCCTCCACCTATAAGAGGAGGGGCAGGGCTCCCCTCCTAGACACAACCTTGCCCCCTCTAAACCTAACCCTAGCCGCCGCCGGCCACCATAGCCGCCGCCGCCCTAGGGTTTGCCCAAGCCGCCGACTTGGGGCAATCCCCTTGCCCTAGCCGCCGGCCTAGCTCCCTCTACTTGGTGCCTCTAAACCCTAGATCGCCAAGCCTCTCTCATAGTCCACCATACTCGCTCCGGCTTAAGGCGAAGCCCTGCGAGATCTCCCCTCTACTTCCGGTACCACGCCGTCGTGCTGCCGGAATCGCGAGGAGAGTGCTACAACCTCCGCTGCCTGCTGGAACAAGGGAGAGGAAGGTCTTCATCGAATCTGAACGTGTGACCGATCATGAAGCGCTGCCGAACGCAGCGGAAGGATCGTCTACGCGATCTTGAGATCGGCAAGTGTACGACTACATCACCCACGAGAATCTGCTCTCGTTAACCGCTTTGGAATCTTCGAGGGTGAGTTCCTCTATCGACTCGTTGCTACAATCTAGTAGATAGATCTTGGCTTGTTTGTGTGCATGCGGTAGAAATTTTTTGTTTTCCATGCTACGAACCCCTACACGCCGCTGCCGCACCGCCGTCGCAGCGCCGCTCGTTTTTGGTCTGTTCGACTTGGGCCGTTAGATCTAGATCTGACGCATAGGATAGATGACTTAAGTGAAGGGGTACTAATCCATCTGAGTCGTGCGACGCACTTTAAATCTGACGATCCAGAGAGCCGGTGTGACACCCGGTTCTGAAAAGACCGTGGCCTCTATGTGACATGTCAATCCCTGGATCGGTTCATTGGCCCACAATAGAGTAAGATAGATAACATAGCAAAAATAACCGTGTATCATGATCTACAAAGATCCAGAGTACCATTATTACAATAAAAGCTTATCATAAAGCTAGCTCAAATTATTCAGGTAGCAACATAAACAAATAAATCCTCCAATCTTCAAATTGCCCACAAGTGAACAAGTGCCGAGTGGAGTACCGTGGCCTATAACAATCAATCAGAATCGGAATAACCTGCAACATGAAACGTAGCAGCCCCGAAGGGTCAATACATGGAATGTATGGCAAGTAGAGCTAGTAAAGGAGACAATAGTACTAACATCTACATGCATATTTGGCAATTGAGCTGGTTCCGCTTGCATTTGCAAATACATTTGTCCTACTTTCATAAACAGTTTTTGATTTTCTTTGAAAAGATCCCAATTACGTTAACCCATCCATATTAAAACAATTATGAAATTAGAATGAGCGAGAAAATGTCATGGAATCAATATCTAGCAACTCAGATGTCCATAACCGGGGACACGGCTAATCGATTAGATTATACACTCTGCAGAGGTTAGTACACTTTACCCATGTGACTTGGCCAGCCCAGCTCGTACCACCACTCTCATTTAGGGTGGTGATAGGGAGAAGACCAAGAAGAGACTGTTCGGGAAGTAGCTCCTCAATCCCGACGCGCACCGGTCCAACCTACCAAAATTCTACATGTCTGGATACGCGGGTTCGAGTTACCACAACCTACTAAGTCCAACCAACCGCCCATTTCATTATTGGCACATGGTTGTACATGTAAGCTACACAATAAATAAGCCAATCATTCTCTCTTGATACCTGGGTGCCTTTCCGCAATGAAACCACCAAAATTTATCAATACCATCACACCCAGGGGGTTCATTGATTAAGTTGTTTTTAGTTTTCATAAACCAATACTTTGAGAAAACAAGTATCAATGATGTAACCCCGCCCTCGTTCAACATAGCATGGCTAAGCACATCTACCAACGGTGTTTCATCTACAAGGAAAACCCTACCACATAATAGGACATAGCATAGCGATAGTATCATCCTACACATGCAACTACAAAATACACGACAATGCATTGAAAATAGTAGGATGATATTCATGAACAAAGTAGCATCTACTTGCCTTGGTTGTAGCGGTCTGGAGCACAATCCTCACACGAACAAGCGTTGCACTCAGCACAATCTACACGACACAATTACATTCATAAACAAACAATCCACAAGCATATGCAACAAGGATGATGCATGAATGCAAGAACGGCAAGTGAATTGGTGCTACAGCTGCACCACACAATACTAATCCATAATACTACCGAATACATGCATGAAAAATAGATTTGGCGCTAGGAAAACTAATAGACAAAAGTAGTGCTCACAACTAGAGCTAGAACTTAAATAATTCACTACCGTAGTATACTGTTTGTAAAATCTTGGAAATATTCTACCGCAAATGCATCGCTGTAAATAAATAGTACCAATTGGAATTACTCAAAAAGGAGTTATAGAACTTCCCGAGTAATTAAAACACTGCAGAAAGCCAATAGACAAATACTGCAGAAGTTTTTACTGTAAGTCTATCTTTTTAATTCACGATGAGATTCCCCTCGTTCACACGAGTTCAGGGACATATCACACGCGATTTTTGGAGCTACGGATCTTTTTCTACGAATTTATTACTCCGAAAAGGCCATTAACTAGTTTGATTAAACTGTACTAAACCTGACAGTAAAAGTCTGAACCAAAGGTACAGAGAGATTCTGCACGACTCACTGAGCTCGTATATATTTTATTTGCAATTTTTGGCCAAGCGGTTGAATTTATACGTAATTTACAAGATTCTACCGAAATCTGCAAACTAAAGGGATTAACGAAATTGACCCAGTCAAGCGTATCTGCTTGATCGTCAAGCATCTGCCGACCTGGCGCTGATCGCGTCTGACTAGTCAACGCCTGGGATGCTGACCAGTCAACGAACGATCTAAGCCGCTGATCTGAGATCTGACGGTGGCTGCTGTCTTACCGGAAACGGATGGCGAAACGGACTCCGGAAAGTGCGGCGAGCTCCGGACGGCGGCGGCGATCTCTTCCGGCGACGAGGTTTTTCCTGCACGGACGTACTCACGGTCAACTACGGGTCGACAATTAAACTTGCGCGCGAGACGGCGCTCGTACGTGCGTGTATGGGTGCATGCAAGCGCGCATGCGATGACGCGCACGTGCACGTGCATGTACGCGTTCATGCGAGCACGCGAAACGAGGCAGCGGCACGCGGTGCGCGGCGGGGCGGTGCGCGGCGCTGGCGGTGGCAGCAGCACGTGCAGCAGCAGCGCTGCGGCGAGGCGGCGAGGAGGCGGTGGCGCGGCGAGGCGGGCAGTGGCGGCGCGGGCGCTGGGCGAGGAGGCGTCGCGGGTTGGCGGGCGTGGGCGGCTCGGGCGGGATGGCGGCGTGGCGGGCGCAGAGTGGCGGCGCTGGTGGCGGTGCGGAATAGGAAGAGGAGAAGGAGAGGGGTGGCGGCGGTGCACCTAGCGGGCGACGGAGGGTGGCGGCGCGGGCGGCGGCGTCTCTCGGGATGCGCGTGCGGGAGGCGGGATCGATGGCGGCGGGGTCGCGCGTGAGGGAGGGCAGGAGTCGGCGGGCACGGAAATCGGGGCTAGGTGGGGTCCTCTTAAAAGAATCCTGCGCAGAAACCTAAACTGAAACGGCCATAGCTTGGACTCGATTCGAAATCGGTCAGATTTTCGGACCGCTTTCCGGGTTTACTAAAACGTCCGAGTCTTTTGCATACGAACTCCGATTGGAGCGATTCTCGCGCCTACGGGTTCGTATCATCGAGGGGCACAACCTTCAGTCGAAGTTTGAGCGAAAACTCGAATCTACAGGGGTGGTTGTTGCAAGTCTCTCTAAAGCTCCCCGCAGGAACCTTGTAGCGAAGCAAAGTAGGGTTTCGAAGGTGGCGTTTCGCCGAACCTTTCTACTCGACGGTTTTGCATGGAAAGATATGATGCAATGCTATGAATGATATGCAAGACCAAATCTAAAATTTGGGATGTGACAAGACTAACCCCCTTAAGATCAATCTCGTCCTCGAGATTCAGCGCGCTAGCAAATAGGTGTGGGTAGTCCTCTCGGATGTCGTCCTCACGCTCCCAAGTGGCTTCCTCTTCGGTGTGGTGGCTCCACTGCACCTTGCAAAACTTGATAGTCTTGGTACGGGTAGTCCTTTCTGCTGTCTCCAGAATCTTGACCGGTTTCTCCTCGTAGGTCAAGTCGTTCTCAAGCTGAACCTCCTCTAGTGGTACAGTGTCTCTCAATGGTGTATCCACCATCTCCGGATGGCACTTCTTCAGCTGGGATACGTGGAACACATTGTGAACAGCGGACAAAGCCTCTGGCAACTCCAATTGATAAGCAACTTCTCCTTTGCGTGCAAAGACCCGATACGGTCCAATAAATCGAGGTGCCAGTTTACCCTTAATTCCAAATCTCTTGATTCCACGAAGTGGCGATACTTTGAGGTATGCTCTATCACCTATCTCATACACCACTTCCTTGCGCTTGGCGTCAGCGTAGCTCTTCTGCCTTTATTGTGCTACCTTCAGTCTGTCCCTAATCAAGGCGACCTTCTCCTCAGCGTCCTTGATCAAATCAGGTCCAAACATGAAGAGGTCCCAACCTAATAAGGTTGATCCCTCCTGTGTTTTACAATGCTAGTCCCTGGATCAATAGCTAGCATCCACAGTTAAGAAGTAATATCAAGAAACAAAGGTCATAATGGAACTTTATAACCAGGAATAACATAATTTTATTACATCTTACATAGCTCATATGGCTATTACATTACATTGCAGCGGAATAAATATAGTCATGGGTCCTTCATCTTCAAAGTGCCACAGGCAGATGTTGGTTGTAGACTTTGTAATCCTAATCAAACATTCTTCACTAAAAAAATCAACCTGCAACATACAGGTTACAGCCACAAAGGGTCAATACATTTGAATTGTATTGGCAAGAGATACTATGGTAGTATAGTGGAGTCTAACATCTATATGCATTTGGCTAAGTGGAGTTGAGGCTTGCATTGCTCAAAATAGATTTTTCTTATCATTTTGAAAATACTAAGTTTTTGCTTGACAAAATCATTTTTCTCAATCAAAGATTTCAAGATCCTTGTACCAAGCCATCTCTCCATCAATGATTGAAGAATTCAAACAACCCTTGTTCAATCCACAAGTTTTAACTTAGAAATTTGAATGATGAGATTCTTGATTGCTTCCATGTCTTGATGCTCAAATTGTCCTTTACTGGACATGGCTAAGTACTTAGATTTTACACTCTGCAGAGGTGGTGCACTTTACCCACAAGACTTGGTTTCCCAAGACAAAATCTTTCGAAGCCTTCCTTAGACCAAAATGGACGTTCCAACCTATCAAACACTACCACCCACTGTCCATATGGCTAAGTTCTTGCAACCTATATGATCATGGCAGAGCCCATATTGCCAAGTGGTTGCACTTGAAGCTTCTCAACATTTGACATCTCAAATCTCTTTGTTTCTGGTGGCCATCCACAAGTGAGATACACAAGGTTCCTGGCCTTGTGTAACCACTCAACATAACCCAATCCTTCCATTCCACCCGGTGATTTATTAACTTAGTTGTTTTATTAAACAAAAACATAAGTCTTCAGACTTAGAATATTTTTCCATAGTGTGAATATGTTTTCCACCCATGTTTTCTATTAGCTAGGCTAAGCTTGGTAGCAATAGGAAACTTAACTTAGGAAAATCCTACTAAGGATTCATCTACTAGGTTTCCTATAGCAAGATCTATACTTAGCAAAATCCATGCAACTTATTTAGCAAAATCACTAATGCATAGAGAAAGTAATAGGACAAAAGAATGAAGTATCACTTGCCTTTTTGGTAGAGTATAGGTTCACTTCTTGATATTTGCAACAATCACACTCTTCAAGTCACTACAAATCAATCAAGCAAGGCACAAACTCAATCTACCAATCAAGAAGAATAACACACATAAATAACAAAGTCAAAGAAATGCATGCAAGCATGCCAAGCTTTGTTTTGTTTGAAAAAGTGGTTCTTAGTGGTTCATAGTCATTTGGGTACATCTAATGGTCATTTCCTAAAGTGGCCAAGTCATTTGCAAAAGGTTTCATTTTAAAACCATTTTCAAAACAAAGTGTTATTTTATGTGGTGTAGAAATATTTCTTTACTAAGGCATTAGCCTATAGGGTTCACCAAATGAGTTGCTATTGCAAAACTTGGTGTTTTTTGGTCAGTAGGTTTGATCCAAACCATCTACTCAAAGTTTTCTTTCCATAAACATTTTCATAATAAAAATTATTCTTTTTATTTGGCTAGAAATTGGCTAAGTCAATTAATCCAACCAAATCTTACAAAAATCATTTTTAATACCAAGAATTGGTTCTTAGGGTCAGTAAGGTCACAACAAACCATTTTGCAAAGGTTTTAATTCAAAAATCATTTTTAAACAATTTTTATACCCTAAACTAGTGCACAAATGTTTCTGCAAATTCAAACAAGATAACAAATACTATTTGCTAAACTAAGGCCATGGTTGGCTAGGGCTTGTTCTCCTGAATCCATTGATATAAAATTTGCCAAATTTGGACGTGTGGATCAAAAGATATAAGGGTTTGAAGTTTGTAAATAATTCTGATTTCAAATTCTAATTTCAATCTATCTGGTGACACGCGGCACGTTTCTATTCGCGGGTACCGCTTCGCGTGGATCGACAGATAGGGGCCGTTAGATTTTAGTTGCATCGCACGGTCCAGAGATGTTACTTACCCCTTCACTCTTGTTCTATCCTAGTCGTCAGATCCAGATCGGATGGCTACGAGATGTTTGCCAGGAACCGTGGCCTTGAGTTCATCGGCGGCGGCGAGCGATTAGCGGCGCTGGCGAGGCAGGAAGCAAGAGAGGGTAAGAAGATGCTCACCAGGCTCAGGAGAATACGGCGATGCTCAATGTGCTGCTGGTTCGACGAGGGGCACTCTGGAGTGGGCTCGATTTCTCGCCGGAGTTCCTGCTGGCGTCGCTTCGGGCGTTGTCGGAGACGGGGCTACGATGCACGCTAGGACAAACGGGAGACAGTATCAGATGCGCAAGACCCAGGCTATGCTGTGTGCGTGATCTAGGAGGCGCGGGGTGGTCGGAGTTCACCTGTAATGCTCGACGGAGCAATGGCAGACGGCGGCGCACGCTCGGTGTCGCCGCTGTCGATGCTCGTGGCGCCATGTTGAACGGAGTGCCGGAAGATGTGTCGAGGAGTGGGGAAGTTGCCAGGGTGGTCGAGGGGTAGTGGGGCGATTCGTGCTCGCCGGAATCGGTCGAGAACCTCGTCGGAGCAGAGGTTGCTTGGGTAGAAATTGAGGCGACCTGGGGGCGTGTCGAAGTGGGACGACAGAGGGAAACGGAAGAGGGGAGGCTGGCGCTTTAAGGTGTGCGATCACTGCGAGTAAAGATCGTCGCGTTAAGGCGTAATCAAACCGAGAATCAATGGCAAGAACGGTGGCAAAGGGAGGAAGAACGGGTCGTGGGAGTGGGGAAGGAGAACAGTAGAGTGGGGCCGTTGCGTCAGTGGGAAAAGAAGAGAAAGGGGAGGTCCACTTGTCAGCGTCGGTGTGGGTGCGGTTCTGAGTGGGAAAGAAAACGGTTCGGGGGAGAACAGAAGCTGGGCTGGACTGGGCTGTTGGGCCGGGGTAGTTGGGTCTGGTCCACTTTCATCATTTTTTTTTATTCTGTATCCTTTTCTTTTTATATTTCTGAATTCTGTTTTGAATTTCCAAACAAATAAATCACACCCAAATCAATTCAAACAATCATTCAGCTTTGTAATTTTGAATTTGATTCTGTTTATCAACATACCCAAATTCCAGAATAAAATAATATTTTTATATTTAATTTAGGATCCATTTAATAATTAAATAAAATGGATCTTTAGTTATTTAATAAAATAGGGTTTGATTTATTTAAATAAAATTTCCATTTGAAATCCAAATGTTTTCAAAATCAAATCAGTAGGTATCATTTGGAAGTAAATAATATTCGGATACTTGTTTAAAACAAAATATTATTTTACTTTAGGGTCAAATATAAAAATGGGCCAAGGTTTATTAATCAACAGGGTTTGATTTTATTAATAAAATCTTTATTTGAAACTTAAATATTTTCAAAATAGAATTAGTAGGTTTAATTTGGGAAGTTTATAATATTTGGAAATTTGTTTTAAAACAAAATAACCTTTTTTTTATTTTAGTGTCCATTATTAATTAATATAATAGACTTTCATTATTAAATCCAATGGGATTTGTTTTATTGAGATATTTATTTTGAAATCCTAAAATAAAGTCAAAACACTTTTAGTAGGTTTTATTATGGAATATAAAATACTTGGAAAACCTACTTAAAATAATTTAATAAGTTTGATATTTTAATTAAAATGGCAAAACCTTTTATTTAAATAAAATTGGGTATTAAATCCTTCTTATTTTATTTAAATAAGCCTTTACTATTTTTATCCAAACAAAACATCTTATTTCAAAAACTTGGCCAAGGTTTAATTGGTTTTATAAAGTATTCTTTATCTATAAAACTTTTGTTTCAATTGAAAACCAAATCCTTTTATGTTAAAAGATCCAAAATATTATTTCCAAAATATTTTGTTTTCCTTTATTTAAAATGTTTATCTTTTTAAATCCCTTTAGGATTTTATTTAATCCAAATTGGTTTGAGGTTCCAATTGAATTCAAAAAATTTCTTCTGGCATGAAAATCAAACGAAGTTTTATTTTATTCATTTATTTTTCACATTACAAGATTTGGAAAATCTTGGGATGTGACAGGCTACCACCCTTAAAATAAATCTCGTCCCGAGATTTGGGAAGGCTGGGGTTACAAGCAGGTTCAAAACAACTAGGGTACTACCACCCTTAAAAAATTTTCAAACAAAAATTACATATTGTCCTTCTTGGGATTCTGGGGAAAATTTCTCTAAGCAAACATTTGCATGGTGTCCTTGGTTTCCATACTTGACTCATGGGCCAAGGTTGAGTTTCTCCATAGGCTTGTTTAACTTGTTCTCCATCCTTTCTGGACAATTGTTTGCATAGT
Source organism: Avena longiglumis (assembly GCA_030063025.1). NCBI lineage: Eukaryota > Viridiplantae > Streptophyta > Magnoliopsida > Poales > Poaceae > Avena > Avena longiglumis. Next base: position 211,552,540 of record CP125979.1, on the reverse strand, counting down.
GGCCTAGTTCCCTGCATTTGAAACATGTGACAAGGCTGAGATCCCTCATAGGCTGGTTTATCTTATGCTTCATCTTTTCTGGACAGTAGTTTGCATAATGTCCTAACTCTTTGCAGTGTTTGCACATCACTTGGCTAAAATCCTTCCTTATCTTAGGTTTCACTAGCTTTTGTTTGTTTTCTTGGCTCTTCTCCCTTTCTGGGCATTCATTGGCATAGTGTCCCATCTCTTTGCATTTGAAACATTGCACTTGTGTAATATCCTTCTTGCTAGTGTTGGGGAATTTCTTCTTCTTCTTGGGTCTCTCCAAAGCTAGGAGTTCTTCTAGTTCATGCTCTTCATAGGTGGGAGATCTTTCTCTCTTCTTGGGGCATTGATCTTCATGCTCCTTGGATGCATGATCCTTGTCTCTAAAACTATTGTTGGCTTGGGTTCCTTCTAGATTAACATCTTGGTCACCCTTGTTGTCATTAGCTCTTTGGGAAAAGTTTTCTCCCATGTTGATCACTTGAGTAACCAATCCTTGCAACAATTGGGATTGAAGTTTCAAAATCCTTTGTATGGCTGGGTCTAGTCCATTGTTGTTGGCTAAAAGCTGAGTTGTCTTTTGGCTCAACTGGTTTTGGGTTGCTATAAGTTCTATCATGTTGTCTTCTTGGTTGGTGTTGGTGTCTCTTGGAGTAGTCATCTGTTTGGGTTGGATTGGGATTAGAATAGGCAAAATATTTCTAAGGAATTATTTCTAATCACACACATCACAATTCACACAAACAATGTGCATGCAATCACAAGCAAACACTCCACTCAAACAACAAGTTTCAAACACATTTTTAGGCAACAAAATATTTTTGTTACACCACATAAGTTGGTGTATTTGACTTAACTAAAATATGGTGGTCCATCTATATGGTTCACTTGTGATCTTTCCTTCCTTCTTGGTTGATTCTTCTTACTTGAGTTCATGGTTTCCTTGGAAAAACTCTTGGTCACAAAGCTTCAAATGATGTGGGCTTCTTCTAACTTTTGCATTCCCTTAGTCTCTAAATCTTGAGCAAGTTTTCCTTGTCTCACTTGTAGTCCTTAGTGGTATCCAAGTTGGAAGTCCTTGGTGAATATGCTGAAGATGTTGAAGTCGTTAGAGTTGAAGAAGTTGATGAATTCCTTTGCACATGATGTAGTCTTTGGCCATGGGGTAGGTTTTTGCATCAAGTTGAAAATAGAAGAGAATGTAGAGTTGAAACTAAAATGGTTAAGGAAAGATTTTACAAGTGTTTTTGTAAATAAGTTTTGGATCAAAATATAACTCCTATTTTTCTAAGGGTTTTTGTCCAATCCTAGGTTTACAAATCCTACAGGCAACACAATGCTCTGATACCATCTGAAGAGGTCCCAACCTAATAAGGTTGATCCCTCCTGTGTTTTACAATGCTAGTCCCTGGATCAATAGCTAGCATCCACAGTTTAGATGTAATATCAAGAAACAAAGGTCATAATATAAATTTATAACCAGGAATAACATAATTTTATTACATCACACATAGCTCATATGGCTATTACATTACATTGCAGCGGAATAAATATAGTCATGGGTCCTTCATCTTCAAAGTGCCACAGACAGATGTTGGTTGTAGACTTTGTAATCCTAATCAAACATTCTTCACTAAAACAATCAACCTGCAACATACAGGTTACAGCCACAAAGGGTCAATACATTTGAATTGTATTGGCAAGAGATACTATGGTAGTATAGTGGAGTCTAACATCTATATGCATTTGGCTAAGTGGAGTTGAGGCTTGCATTGCTCAAAATAGATTTTTCTTATCATTTTGAAAATACTAAGTTTTTGCTTGACAAAATCATTTTTCTCAATCAAAGATTTCAAGATCCTTGTACCAAGCCATCTCTCCATCAATGATTGAAGAATTCAAACAACCCTTGTTCAATCCACAAGTTTTAACTTAGAAATTTGAATGATGAGATTCTTGATTGCTTCCATGTCTTGATGCTCAAATTGTCCTTTACCAGGGACATGGCTAAGTACTTAGATTTTACACTCTGCAGAGGTGGTGCACTTTACCCACAAGACTTGGTTTCCCAAGACAAAATCTTTGAAGCCTTCCTTAGACCAAAATGGACGCGTTCCAACCTATCAAACACTACCACCCACTGTCCATATGGCTAAGTTCTTGCAACCTATATGATCATGGCAGAGCCCATATTGCCAAGTGGTTGCACTTGAAGCTTCTCAACATTTGACATCTCAAATCTCTTTGTTTCCTGGGTGGCCATCCACAAGTGAGATACACAAGGTTCCTGGCCTTGTGTAACCACTCAACATAACCCAATCCTTCCATTCCACCCAGGTGATTTATTAACTTAGTTGTTTTATTAAACAAAAACATAAGTCTTCAGACTTAGAATATTTTTCCATAGTGTGAATATGTTTTCCACCCATGTTTTCTATTAGCTAGGCTAAGCTTGGTAGCAATAGGAAACTTAACTTAGGAAAATCCTACTAAGGATTCATCTACTAGGTTTCCTATAGCAAGATCTATACTTAGCAAAATCCATGCAACTTATTTAGCAAAATCACTAATGCATAGAGAAAGTAATAGGACAAAAGAATGAAGTATCACTTGCCTTTTTGGTAGAGTATAGGTTCACTTCTTGATATTTGCAACAATCACACTCTTCAATTCACTACAAATCAATCAAGCAAGGCACAAACTCAATCTACCAATCAAGCAAAATAACACACATAAATAACAAAGTCAAAGAAATGCATGCAAGCATGCCAAGCTTTGTTTTGTTTGAAAAAGTGGTTCTTAGTGGTTCATAGTCATTTGGGTACATCTAATGGTCATTTCCTAAAGTGGCCAAGTCATTTGCAAAAGGTTTCATTTTAAAACCATTTTCAAAACAAAGTGTTATTTTATGTGGTGTAGAAATATTTCTTTACTAAGGCATTAGCCTATAGGGTTCACCAAATGAGTTGCTATTGCAAAACTTGGTGTTTTTTGGTCAGTAGGTTTGATCCAAACCATCTACTCAAAGTTTTCTTTCCATAAACATTTTCATAATAAAAATTATTCTTTTTATTTGGCTAGAAATTGGCTAAGTCAATTAATCCAACCAAATCTTACAAAAATCATTTTTAATACCAAGGATTGGTTCTTAGGATCAGTAAGGTCACAACAAACCATTTTGCAAAGGTTTTAATTCAAAAATCATTTTTAAACAATTTTTATACCCTAAACTAGTGCACAAATGTTTCTGCAAATTCAAACAAGATAACAAATACTATTTGCTAAACTAAGGCCATGGTTGGCTAGGGCTTGTTCTCCTGAATCCATTGATATAAAATTTGCCAAATTTGGACGTGTGGATCAAAAGATATAAGGGTTTGAAGTTTGTAAATAATTCTGATTTCAAATTCTAATTTCAATCTATCTGGTGACACGCGGCACGTTTCTATTCGCGGGTACCGCTTCGCGTGGATCGACAGATAGGGGCCGCTAGATTTTAGTTGCATCGCACGGTCCAGAGATGTTACTTACCCCTTCACTCTTGTTCTATCCTAGTCGTCAGATCCAGATCGGATGGCTACGAGATGTTTGCCAGGAACCGGCGGCGCGAGTTCATCGGCGAGCGGCGGAGCGACCAGTTGGCGGCGGCGCTGGCGAGGCAGGAAGCAAGAGAGGGTAAGAAGATGCTCACCAGGCTCAGGAGAATACGGCGATGCTCAATGTGCTGCTGGTTCGACGAGGGGCACTCTGGAGTGGGCTCGATTTCTCGCCGGAGTTCCTGCTGGCGTCGGGTTCGCTCGGGCGTTGTCGGAGACGGGGCTACGATGCACGCTAGGACAAACGGGAGACAGTATCAGATGCGCAAGACCCAGGCTATGCTGTGTGCGTGATCTAGGAGGCGCGGGGTGGTCGGAGTTCACCTGTAATGCTCGACGGAGCAATGGCAGACGGCGGCGCACGCTCGGTGTCGTCGTTGCTGATGCTCAGGGGCGCCCGCGGTTGAACGGAGGGTGCTGGAAGATGTGTCGAGGAGTGGGGAAGTTGCCAGGGTGGTCGAGGGGTAGTGGGGCGATTCGTGCTCGCCGGAATCGGTCGAGAACCTCGTCGGAGCAGAGGTTGCTTGGGTAGAAATTGAGGCGACCTGGGGGCGTGTCGAAGTGGGGCGACAGAGGGAAACGGAAGAGGGGAGGCTGGCGCTTTAAGGTGTGCGATCACTGCGAGTAAAGATCGTCGCGTTAAGGCGTAATCAAACCGAGAATCAATGGCAGCAACGGTGGCGAAGGGAGGAAGAACGGGTCGTGGGAGTGGGGAAGGAGAACAGTGGAGTGGGGCCGTTGCGTCAGTGGGAAAAGAAGAGAAAGGGGAGGTCCACTTGTCAGCGTCGGTGTGGGTGCGGTTCTGAGTGGGAAAGAAAACGGTTCGGGGGAGAACAGAAGCTGGGCTGGACTGGGCTGTTGGGCCGGGGTAGTTGGGTCTGGTCCACTTTCATCATTTTTTTTTATTCTGTATCCTTTTCTTTTTATATTTCTGAATTCTGTTTTGAATTTCCAAACAAATAAATCACACCCAAATCAATTCAAACAATCATTCAGCTTTGTAATTTTGAATTTGATTCTGTTTATCAACATACCCAAATTCCAGAATAAAATAATATTTTTATATTTAATTTAGGATCCATTTAATAATTAAATAAAATGGATCTTTAGTTATTTAATAAAATAGGGTTTGATTTATTTAAATAAAATTTCCATTTGAAATCCAAATGTTTTCAAAATCAAATCAGTAGGTATCATTTGGAAGTAAATAATATTCGGATACTTGTTTAAAACAAAATATTATTTTACTTTAGGGTCAAATATAAAAAATGGGCCAAGGTTTATTAATCAAACAGGGTTTGATTTTATTAATAAAATCTTTATTTGAAACTTAAATATTTTCAAAATAGAATTAGTAGGTTTAATTTGGGAAGTTTATAATATTTGGAAATTTGTTTTAAAACAAAATAACCTTTTTTTTATTTTAGTGTCCATTATTAATTAATATAATAGACTTTCATTATTAAATCCAATGGGATTTGTTTTATTGAGATATTTATTTTGAAATCCTAAAATAAAGTCAAAACACTTTTAGTAGGTTTTATTAGGGAATATAAAATACTTGGAAAACCTACTTAAAATAATTTAATAAGTTTGATATGTTAATTAAAATGGCAAAACCTTTTATTTAAATAAAATTGGGTATTAAATCCTTCTTATTTTATTTAAATAAGCCTTTACTATTTTTATCCAAACAAAACATCTTATTTCAAAAACTTGGCCAAGGTTTAATTGGTTTTATAAAGTATTCTTTATCTATAAAACTTTTGTTTCAATTGAAAACCAAATCCTTTTATGTTAAAAGATCCAAAATATTATTTCCAAAATATTTTGTTTTCCTTTATTTAAAATGTTTATCTTTTTAAATCCCTTTAGGATTTTATTTAATCCAAATTGGTTTGAGGTTCCAATTGAATTCAAAAAATTTCTTCTGGCATGAAAATCAAACAAAGTTTTATTTTATTCATTTATTTTTCACATTACAAGATTTGGAAAATCTTGGGATGTGACAAAACAACTGGCGTTCTCCTACTCCATCCCATAGCAATGGTGTCCGACACCGTTTCCCATATAGCACATCGAATGGTGACGTCTTGATGCTGGTTTGATAACTGTTGTTGTAGGAAAACTCCGCATACGGCAAATTCTCATCCCAACTAGAGCCATGAGCCAAGGCGCAAGCTCTTAGCATGTCCTCCAAAATCTGATTCACCCTCTCGGTCTGCCCATCAGTCTGTGGGTGAAACGCTGTGCTAAACTCCAATCTGGTACCAAGTGACTCGTGCAGTTGGCGCCAGAAGTGTGAGGTAAATTGGGTGCCTCTATCAGATACGATACTCTTGGGAACTCCGTGTAGGCACACAATTCTGTCCATGTAAATCTTGGCCAACTTTGCACTCGTATAGGTCGTCTTCACTGGTATAAAGTGGGCTACCTTGGTCAAATGGTCGACCACTACCCAAATAGAGTCATATCCTGACCTGGTCCTGGGCAGTCCTGTAATAAAGTCCATTCCCACTCTATCACATTTCCAATCCGGCACGGGCAATGGCTGTAGCAATCCTGCTGGCTTCTGGTGTTCTGCCTTCACTCGGCTGCATACATCACATAGGGCAATATGCTCTGCGATGTCTCCCTTCATGTTGTTCCACCAGAATCTGTCCTTTAGGTCCATGTACATCTTCGTATTGCCCGGATGTATGGAATATGGCGAGTCATGAGCTTCCTACAGAATCAACTTCCTTATCTCGGGATCGTTGGGGACGCACAATCGATCTCCGTACCACAAGGTTCCTTGGTCATCCTCGTGGAATTCCCTTGCTCGACCTTCCTTCATCTTTTCCTTAACTTCATCTATCTCTTTGTCTCCTACTTGAGCCTTCCTGATTCTGTCCTGTAGCGTTGGTTGGACTTCCATTGTTGCTAAGTATCCTTCAGATACTACCTCCAGTCTAAGGTCCTTGAATTGCTTGCACAAGTCCTCAGGCAATTCACCAATAGTCAACCCATTGGCATAAACCTTCCGGCTCAGAGTATCTGCTACTATATTGGCCTTTCCTGGGTGATATTGTAGATTCATATCATAGTCCTTGATAAGCTCCAACCATCTCCTTTGTCTCATGTTCAGTTCCTTCTGTGTAAATATGTACTTCAGGCTCTTGTGGTCGGTGTACACATCACAGTGTTTTCCCATTAAGTAATGCCTCCATACCTTGAGCGCATGAACCACTGACGCTAACTCCAAGTCGTGTGTGGGGTAATTCCGCTCATGGTGCTTGAGTTGTCGCGAGGCATACGACACTACTCTCCCATCTTGCATCGGCACACTCCTAAGTCCCTGTCAAAAAGCATCGCCGTACACTTGGAAATCCTTCTGAAGATCTCGTAAACACAGAACAGGCGCGGTCACTAGTCGACGCTTCAGTTCCTGAAAGCTGGCTTCACATGCGTCTGACCATTCAAACTTCCTCTCCTTCTTCAGAAGTTCAGTCATCGGCTTAGCACTCTTGGAAAAGTTTTCAATGAATCTCCTGTAATATCCAGCAAGTCCCAAAAATCTTCGAATCTCTCCCGCATTCTTGGGCGCTTCCCACTCTGTCACTGCAGTCACTTTGCTTGGATCAACAGCGACTCCTTCTCCTGACACTACGTGTCCAAGAAACCCAACGGTGTTAAGCCAGAATTCACACTTGCTGAATTTGGCATACAGCTTGTGTTCCCTCAGCTTCTCCATAATCAGTCTCAGATGCTTCTCATGCTCATCATCATCCTTGGAATATATCAGTATGTCATCAATAAAAACCACCAAGAACTTGTCCAAATACTCCATAAATACCTTGTTCATCATGGTCATGAAGTATGCCGGGGCATTCGTTAGTCCAAAAGACATAACTGTATACTCATATAAACCATACCTAGTGGTGAAGGCGGTTTTTGGTACATCCTCCTTCCGGATCTTCAATTGAAAGTAGCCAGATCGCAGATCAATCTTTCTGAACACCTTTGCTCCTTCCAGTTGATCAAATAAATCATTTATGTTTGGCAGAGGGTACTTGTTCTTGATGGTTACCTCATTCAGCGAAAGGTAGTCCACCACTAATCTCTTGGTGCTGTCTTTCTTTTCCACAAACAGAACAGGTGCTCCCCATGACGACGCACTAGGCTGAATGAATCCCTTTTCCAGCTGCTCTTTCAACTGCTTCTTCAGTTCTTTCAGCTCATCCACATCCATCTTATATGGTTTCTTTGCTATAGGTCCTGTTCCCGGCATCAGGTCGATAAGGAACTCTACTTCCCTGTCAGGTGGCATCCCTGGTAGTTCTTCCGGAAACACGTCGGGGTAATCCCTAATCACTGGCACAGTATCCATGCTAACCCCCTTAAGAGAATTCAACTTACACCTTCCTGGTCGTACAGTTGACTTGAATCTAATCCTCTTACCATCCGGGGTTTTAAGTGAAACAGCTCGATGTGCACAATCTATGTGTCCCCCATGCATAGACATCCAATCCATACCCAGAATGACAACTAATCCCTGTGAATCCAACACTACCAAATGTGCAATGAAGTTGTGTGTTCCAATCCTCACAGTTAAATCGCGGCATCCCGCACTAGCTATCATATCTCCTCCAGGTGAACTCACTCTAAATGACCTTTTCATAGACTCAGTAGGTAACTTATACTTATCCACAAATGCCCTTGATATGAATGAATGCGATGCACCAGTATCGAAAAGTATAAGTGCAGGGTAAGTGTTGATTGGAAACTTACCAATCACAAGGTCTGGCTCATCTGGAATCTCCTCCACATTCATGTGGTTCACTGTGGCCTTCTCGTTGTTGGTTGGCTTGAGTCCTTTCCTCTCCGGACAGTTGTCAGCATAGTGTCCCTTCTGCTTACACTTGAAGCATATCACCTCACTCAGATCCTTCTTCACAAAGTTGCGATCACGGTTGCGGTCATGTCCACCGTGTCCTCCAGAGTGGTGAGAGTGTCCTCCCTTGTGGTTGTGGTGGCTGCTCCTATGGTTGTCATGGCGATGCCCATCGCCTCCATGGTGGTGGCGATCATGGCTCCCATGGTCACTTCCTCCATGCTTGGAGTATCCATCATATGAAGTGCGAGACTTGTGGTGTGAACCAGAGTGGTGAGTATTGCTCTTTCTCTTGCGGTTCTCCACCTGCTTGTGCTTCCCTTCCAAGATCCTAGCCTTGTCCATAAGCTCCTGGAAAGTGGGGCAATAAACCACAAGTAGCTGTACCGAAAGCTCATCACTGAGGCCATCCAGGAATCTCTCCCTCCTTTTGGCATCAGTGTCCACATCCTCAGGTGCATAACGGGACAGGTTGTTGAACTCCTCAATGTACTCGGCCACGCTGCGATTGGTTTGGCGCAAATTGCGGAACTCCTTCCTCTTCAGGCTCAGAACTCCTGAAGACACGTGGTTGGTCCTGAAACCTTCCTCAAACATAGCCCAAGTCACGGTGTCCAGTGGGTGGGTGATCTGAAATGTGTCCCACCAAGAAGCGGCTGGTCCCTCCAGTAGGTGAGCGGCAAACCTCACCTTCTCAGCATCAGTACATCCAACAGTTACTAGATCCTTGTTGACGGAACGCAACCAGTCGAGAGCAACCATTGGTTCCGTTGCAGTAGAGAACTTAGCTGGCCTTAACCTCAGAAATCTGGTGAGAGCATCTCCCTGAGGCTGATTGTTTCCATTGTTGTTGTTCTGATTCGCCATGAACTGGGTCATCACTTGGGTCAGCTGTGCCTGAGCGGCCATGAGCTGCTCCATCTCAGTGGGGTGGCGACGGGGAGGCATCTGCGGTTCAGCACAGGTAAGTTTAGAAAGAATCAACTACGGTAATAGGATTCTACCCATGCATATGATCAATCAACAACAAACAATAGCAGACAGTCACAAGCAAGCAACACATCAACAAACAAGCGGTCCAGCAACATCCCAGGTGTTATCCTAGAAGTATATATCTACTGAAATAGTTTTGCAAGAGTTGGCAATGGTTAACTAAACAATAGATCAACTAATCAACTAAAACAGCAATTCTGCCAGAACTGTCCAGCAGCATTCACGAATTTTTCCGCCTGACATAAACTCGTCAGAAAATTAAGCCAATTTTTGTGCATATAGCACAGAGTGTTTCGCATCAGCCAAATATTTTTAAGATTTTTCCGAGTTACCATAAAAATATGAAAAATCACGCAGTACTGCTGTATCAGCAGAAAAACTGCAGCGAAAATAACACAGATAGTAACCAAATTGCCATAACTCTTTCATTAAAATTCGCACAAATAATTCCTGGGATATTGGAGTACACAAATAAGCAACTAATCACTCTTAAACTAACACGAACTAAGATTCACATCGATCGAGACTAATCCTAACGAATTCGCCTAACATGGACTAATTGGTGGACTTCTATCTATTTCTTGAAGAGGTTGAGGTAGGTCCTTGCGGTCATGCGTTGGCGCTTCGGCTCGCGGTACAACCATGGCGGCGGAGTGTACACCTCTCCTGAACCATCACTTGAGACTTCAAACTCCACCTCTTCTGGATCCTCCTCTTCTTCTTCATCCTCAGCTGCAACAGCAACAACTTCATCTCCTCCACCATCATCGTCTCCATCATCATCATCCTCGTCCTCATCATCATCATCTCCACTGTCATCATCATCCCCATTGTTGCCATCATCTCCATTGTCATCATCAGAGGGTGGATTCAGCTGTGCTTGGAGAGCGGCAATCTGGGCTGTCATAGCTTCAATGGTTTGATCACTTTCCTGGACTGTCCCTTGCAATTGCTGTATGTTCTGGGTGTTCTCCTGCACAGTACCATGAAGATGAGCTATGGTTGCATCTCTGGATATCAGGGCATTCTCCAGAACCCCCACAGCTTCATGCAAAGTGTCGATCTCCTGTCCTTGGACCACCATACCATTGCTAGTAAAATCTGCAATCTCCTTTAGCATCCTCACCTTCTCTGCTAGAGCTCCATTCTCCTTTTCCATGTCCTCTATGTGCCTCCGACGGGGCGGCATGTTGTTCCTGTCGCCCGGGGTAACCACAATGTTCCCATCTTCATCACGCCTCCCATAGTCACGGTAGGGTGAATCTGCTGGCAGTAGGTGTCGGACATAGTGGCACTGGCGAGACAGGGCTTCGTGTATGGCCAAGTTGATTCCAAGTCCCCAGTTGCAGTATGTCTTGTTGTAGACCAAGTGCACGGGGTTTGGCAAGGCGGCATCTCTGAATATGAAGGTAGTGATCTCCCATGCATCCTCTCCATATCCATAGGTGTACAGCCTTCTTCCCTTGAACATGGGCAGTGGCAATCCCAATGACTGAGAGAGCTGAGCTAACTGCCTTGCATAGGGCCTTGGTGACTCCATGGTGACATACTCAGTCCTGACGTCTCCCATCTATCAATTAAAAGAGGAAAGTGTGAGAATAGCATATGGTAAGAATTTACGAGGGTGAAAGGCATAAGATGAAAGACAGAGTTAATATAGGCTTTAATAATTCTATGGTTTCCTAATCCAATCCTAGGTCACGATCCTACGATGCGACACGGGCTCTGATACCATCCTGTGACACCCCGGTTCTGAAAAGACCGTGGCCTCTATGTGACATGCCAATCCCTGGATCGGTTCATTGGCCCACAATAGAGTAAGATAGATAACATAGCAAAAATAACCGTGTATCATGATCTACAAAGATCCAGAGTACCATTATTATAATAAAAGCTTAGCATAAAGCTAGCTCAAATTATTCAGGTAGCAACATAAACAAATAAATCCTCCAATCTACAAATTGCCCACAAGTGAACAAGTGCCGAGTAGAGTACCGTGGCCTATAACAATCAATCAGAATCGGAATAACCTGCAACATGAAACGTAGCAGCCCCGAAGGGTCAATACATGGAATGTATGGCAAGTAGAGCTAGTAAAGGAGACAATAGTACTAACATCTACATGCATATTTGGCAATTGGAGCTGTGTCTGGCTTGCATTTGCAAATACATTTGTCCTACTTTCATAAACAGTTTTTGATTTTATTTGAAAAGATCCCAATTACGTTAACCCATCCATATTAAAACAGTTATGAAATTAGAATGAGCGAGAAACATGTCATGGAATCAATATCTAGCAACTCAGATGTCCATAACCGGGGACACGGCTAATCGATTAGATTATACACTCTGCAGAGGTTAGTACACTTTACCCATGTGACTTGGCCAGCCCAGCTCGTACCACCACTCTCATTTAGGGTGATGATAGGGAGAAGACCAAGAAGAGACTGTTCGGGAAGTAGCTCCTCAATCCCGACGCGCACCGGTCCAACCTACCAAAATTCTACATCTCTGGATACGTGGTTCGAGTTACCACAACCTACTAAGTCCAACCAACTGCCCATTTCATTATTGGCACATGGTTGTACACGTAAGCTACACAATAAAGAAGCCAATCATTCTCTCTTGATACCTGGGTGCCTTTCCGCAATGAAACCACCAAAATTTATCAATACCATCACACCCAGGGGGTTTATTGATTAAGTTGTTTTTAGTTTTCACAAACCAATACTTTGAGAAAACAAGTATCAATGATGTAACCCATCCCTCGTTCAACATAGCATGGCTAAGCACATCTACCAACGGTGTTTCATCTACAAGGAAAGCCCTACCACATAATAGGACATAGCATAGCGATAGTATCATCCTACACATGCAACTACAAAATACACGACAATGCATTAAAAAAAGTAGGACGATATTCATGAACAAAGTAGCATCTACTTGCCTTGGTTGTAGCGGTCTGGAGCACAATCCTCACACGAACAAGCGTTGCACTCAGCACAATCTACACGACACAATTGCATTCATAAACAAACAATCCACAAGCATATGCCACAAGGATGATGCATGAATGCAAGAACGGCAAGTGAATTGGTGCTACAGCTGCACCACACAATACTAATCCATAATACTACCGAATACATGCATGAAAAATAGATTTGGCGCTAGGAAAACTAATAGACAAAAGTAGTGCTCACAACTAGAGCTAGAACTTAAATAATTCACTACCGGTAGTATACTGGTTGTAAAATCTTGGAAATATTCTACCGCAAATGCATCGCTGTAAAGAAACAGTACCAATTGGAATTACTCAAAAAGGAGTTATAGAACTTCCCGAGTAATTAAAACACTGCAGAAAGCCAATAGACAAATACTGCAGAAGTTTTTACTGTAAGCCTATCTTTTTAATTCACGATGAGATTCCCCTCGTTCACACGAGTTCAGGGACATATCACACGCGATTTTTGGAGCTACAGATCTTTTTCTACGAATTTATTACTACGAAAAGGCCATTAACTAGTTTGATTAAACTGTACTAAACCTGACAGTAAAAGTCTGAACCAAAGGTACAGAGAGATTCTGCACGACTCACTGAGCTCGTACATATTTTATTTGCAATTTTTGGCCAAGCGGTTGAATTTCTACGCAATTTACAAGATTCTACCGAAATCTGCCAACTAAAGGGATTAACGAAATTGACCCAGTCAACTGTGTCTGTTTGACTGGTCAAGCGTCTGCTGACTGGGCGCTGACTGGGCGTCTGACTAGTCAACGCCTGGGATGCTGACCAGTCAACGAACGATCTAAGCCGCTGATCTGAGATCTGACGGTGGCTGCTGTCTTACCGGAAACAGATGGCGAAACGGACTCCGGAAAGTGCGGCGAGCTCCGGACGGCGGCGACGATCTCTTCCGGCGACGAGGTTTTTCCTGCACGGACGTACTCACGGTCAACTACGGGTCGACAATTAAACTTGCGCGCGAGGCGGAGCGCGTACGTGCGTGTATGTGTGCATGCAAGCGCGCATGCGATGACGCGCACGTGCACGTGCATGTACGCGTTCATGCCAGCACGCGAAACGAGGCAGCGGCGCGGCGGCGGCGGGCGGCGCTGGCGGTGGCAGCAGCACGGCGCGGCGGCGGCGGCGAGGCGGCGCGGTGGCGCGGCGCGCGGGCGGCGCGGGTTGGCGGGTCGTGGGCGGCTCGGCGGGATGGCGAGGCGTGGCGGCGGCGGGCGCTGGTGGCGGTGTGCGGAATAGGAAGAGGAGAAGGAGAGGTGGCGGCGGTGCGACGGCGGGGTGGCGGCGGGCGGGCGGCGGCGTCCCTCGGGATGCGCGTGCGGGAGGCGGGATCGATGGCGGCGGGGTCGCGAGTGGGGGAGGGCAGGAGTCGGCGGGCACGGAAATCGGGGCCAGGTGGGGTCCTCTTAAAAGAATCCTGCGCGGAAACCTAAACTGAAACGGCCCGCAGTTGGACTCCGATTCGGAAATCGGTCCAGATTTTCGGACCGTTTTCCGGCGGTTTACTAAAACGTCCGAGTCTTTTGCATACGAACTCCGATTGGAGCGATTCTCGCGCCTACGGGTTCGTATCGTCGAGGGGCACAACCTTCAGTCGAAGTTTGAGCGAAAACTCGAATCTACAGGGGTGGTTGTTGCAAGTCTCTCTAAAGCTCCCCGCAGGAACCTTGTAGCGAAGCAAAGTAGGGTTTCGAAGGTGGCGTTTCGCCGAACCTTTCTACTCGACGGTTTTGCATGGAAAGATATGATGCAATGCTATGAATGATATGCAAGACCAAATCTAAAATTTGGGATGTGACAGCCGGATCCGCGCGAAGCGGTACCGTCCAATCAGGAAGCGCCGCGTGGCTAGGTTTAGATTTAAAATATAGAATTTCATCTATTAGATATTCGAATTTGTAAATTCAATAACTTTTGTTCTGTTTATCCAAAAAATATAAATAATATACCATTGGAATCACAAAAATAAATCCTGCCCATATATGGGATTAATTTTGTATTTTGTTTCTGTTAAAATGGAATTTTTTGCAGAGACATTTGTAAGCATATTTTGTGTAGAAAAATTATTTATAAAAATGTTTTTATAGCCAAATTTAGTTTATTTGGTATATAATTGTCTTGTTTATTGTTCAGTACTGTTTTACTTGTCTTGTTTAGATTAGAAAAATCGTCACATGGCATTTGCATGCATTCATATATTTTTTCTTGTTTATTTGAAATGTGAATTTGGTGCTATCATTTTATGTGTAGATTTTGGTGCTAGTGGTGATTGTGACTGTGAGGATTGTTGTTACACCCCCAACTACCAAGGCAAGTGGTTCTTCATACTTTTTTCCCAATATTTTTACTATGCATTAGAAATATTTTGTATAGGGCTTGCATGATAATTTTGGCTAAGTATCTATATGCTATGCTTGGGAAATCCTAGTAGTTGTACAATTGTTAGAATTTTCTCTAAGTTAAGATACTTGTTATTGCCATGCTTAGCCTAGCTAGTATCAACCAAGGGTAGAATATATACATGCTATGGAAAATATTTCTAAGTCTTTGACTTATGTTTTTGCTTAATAAAACAACTAAGTGAATGAAACACCTGGGTGGAATGGTAATTGCTTGGTGGATTTTGGTTGAGTGGTTACCAGGGCCCATTTTCCAATGGTCTACCCTTTGTATATCACTTGTGGAATGCCACCCCGGAATAAAGGGATTTGAGATGCCATATGTTAAGAAGCTTCTAGTGCAACCGCATGGCATTATGGGCTCTGCCTAGATCATATAGGTTGCAATACCTTAATCATTTGGACAGTTGGTGGTGGTGGGTGATAGGTTTGGAACGCGTACATTTGGTCTAAGGGAAGGCTTATGAAAGGTCTTGTCTTGGTGAAAATCAAGTCTTGTGGGGAAAGTGCACCACCTCTACAGAAGGAAGAAACTAAGTACTTAGTCGTGTCCCCGGAAATGGAAAATTTGAGCATCAAGACATGGAAGCTATCAAGAATATCCTCATCCCAATTTCTAAGTTAAAACTTGTGGTTGAACAAGGGTGAAGGTTCACCAATGTCTATTGGTGGTTCCTTGGGAGTTTTTGCTAAATAAAAACTTAGTGTTTACAACTAATAGGTAAAACCTATTTTGAGCAAAGCAGGCCTAAGCTACACTTAGCCAAATTCATGTAGAAGCTAGATACTATATTTCTACTAAGGTATCACTTGCCAATACTATTCCAATGTATTGACCCACTGTGGCTGTAACTTGTGATGTTGCAGGTTACTCTGATGAGGATTAGGGTTATGAGTCTACACTCAACATTCTTGCCTGTGGCATATGAAGATGAAGACTTTTATTTATATTGTTAAGTTAAACTCTTGTACTAGCCTATGGCTATGGAGTTGTAATAGACTATGTTATCTCTGGAATGATGATGCAATAATGACCTTTGTTTCTGTGTACTTCATCTTAAACTGTGGATGCTAGAAATTGATCCAGGGACAAGAATTGCAATCACAGGGAGCTTTACCTTTATAAATGTGGGGTCTTATAGATAGTATCAGAGCACTATGTTTCCTGTAGTATTATGACCCTAGGATTGGATTAGAAACCACTAAGTAAAAAATTTCAACACTTTGAAAAAATTCCACACCTGTATTTTTCTTCTCGTAAACTTTTATAATCTTCTTTCTCATCTCTATTTGTAGATGAACTCCATCAACGAAGCCGTGAGGAAGGGACCACTCATGACCATGACTTTAGAGTGTGAGACTGAATTTCCCAAGGCCCTCAAGAACCTTATGGTTACCATGGGGATACATGGTGCAGCTGTGTACAAAGGATTCCCTGTGATGGATGAAAGAGAAGAGTATTGGTGGGTGCAACTTCACTTGTACAAAAACAAGGAAGACAACCATAAGGAGTCAGGATTCTGCATGGTCACCAACTCAGAAATGTACACAACATTCTTTGACTCTGCAAGAAATGCATCTTGGAATGCTATCAAGGAGCTTGGTGATAGACTCAAGTGCAGAATGCTCAACACCCAAAATGACCTTAGAGAAGAAACGAAGCATACCCAAGAGTTGGAGACTACCAACCAACAACTAAGGGGAGACATC
This sequence comes from Avena longiglumis, assembly GCA_030063025.1. NCBI lineage: Eukaryota > Viridiplantae > Streptophyta > Magnoliopsida > Poales > Poaceae > Avena > Avena longiglumis. The sequence continues at coordinate 211,535,920 of CP125979.1, read as the reverse complement.
ATAGACTTAATTTGGGAGTCTTTTGAACAAGATAGACATATGGCTACTAAGGATGCCCTGATAGCTATTTTTTCTAGTGAGTGAGAGTTGTAACGTACTTCGTTAGTTGGACCACCAAACTTATCGTTTCTACTTCCAAATATTTTTTGTCTAAGTTAAGTTGAACCTTTGATGTTTGTAATGGATTTGTGTATGCCATGACTTGTGTGTTTGTTGCAAAAAGATGTTCTTGTGATATTTTGTCTTATGATTTTTCCCTATTGATGTTGATTCTAACTTTTCTCTATCTTATAAAAATAGATGCCTAATGTTGTTATCAACACGGCCGAGGAGTTCAAGGGAACTCGTTTTGGTACTCGTCTCATTGAGCTCACTAGTGTGCTCAACCTCCCACTTCCTAGCATCATGACACTTCCACTCACCAAGTTTGCGAGGAAGGACCTATGGGGATTCAGAGTCACCCAGCCGGGACGCCAGACAGAGCCAACCATGGAGACCATCACTTTCAAGCTGATGCATGACGACAAGGAGAAAGGCCTAGATGTAGTCATGCAGGAGTTACTTGGGCGCTTGGTAGGGAGACACTCCACCGAGCTTAGAGGTCTTTACTTTCACCCCTTCGGGAGACGCAATGAGGAGGGTGAGGCCATAGAGTATGAGGATGCTGCTAGAGAGACGATGGAGCCGATTTGTCTGTACCTCCAGGACCTAGAGGGGCTTATTAGACACCTAGATACTGATAGGACCAACGTCATGCTTAGCAATGACGAGCTCCAGGTTCAGCTTCGGGAGAAGGACAAGCTCTTCGCGGAGCAAGACGAGATAGTCAAGGAAATGGAGGCCAAGTTTGAAAGCCAGGACAAGAAGTTCAAGAGCCAGGAGAAAAGAGTCCAAGACAGGAACAAGAAGATCCGGGAGATGAAGGAAGATCTAGAGGCCAAGGACTTCGAGCTTGAGCATCAGCAGGGAGTAATCGAGAGGCTTCGCTCACAGAAGAGGGCTCTTAGGGCCAAGATTGAGGCCTTGACTACTAGTGTTGATGAGTACAAGACCGCGATGGAGAATGCAGGTCTTACCCTTGTTGATGTGGAGATTGATGCGGAGTAGTGTAGACTACTCGTTTATGTTTTATCTACCGTACTTGATTATTGAGTCGCAATGACCATCCAACATGTGGGTGGCTTGCTATGGTGTGTTTGCATTTCCAAACTTGTTGTTCATGCCGTTCAAACTCTATGTTATTTTGATGCTTGGTTATTGTGATTGTGTATGTTATGTATTGTGCATGTTAAGCATCTATGGGTATCTCATTCTTATCCTTATTAAAACCACAAATGCCTCCTCGATGTGCCAACCCCAACCCAAACAACAACAATGTCACTCCCGAGATGCAGCAGTTGATGACAGCACAAGCACAACTGATGCAAATGATGAACACTTTCATGCAGAACCAGAATCAGAATAACAACAACAATAACAATAACAACAACAACCAGAATAATCCACCAGGATTTGACATGCTCACTATATATCTAAGACTGAGGCCCGCAAAGTTCTCAGGAACCACTGATCCAATGGTGGCCAATGATTGGCTATGTTTAGTGAACAAGGATTTAGTGACTATCGGCTGCACCGACAAAGAGAAGGTCAGGTTTGCAGCACATCTGCTAGAAGGGCCAGCAGCAACCTGGTGGGATAACTTTCAGATCACCACTCCCGTTGAGGATGTGACTTGGGATATCTTTGAGGACGGGTTCCGTACAGCTCACATCTCATCCAGAGTGATGAATTTGAAGAAGGAGTTCCACAACCTGAAACAGCGTCACCGCAGCGTGGCTGAGTATATTGAGGAATTCAACAATCTGGCGCGCTACGCACCGGATGAAGTTCATACTGATGCCAAGAGGAAGGAGAAGTTCCTCGAAGGACTGAATGCTGAATTGAACCTGCAGCTGTCTGTTGCCTATGTCCCAACCTACCAATCACTTTGTGACAAGGCTACCATCTTGGAAAACAAGATGAAACAGGTTGAGAGCAGGAAAAGGAAGCACAACTTTGATAAGCACATCTCGGGATCGTCTCACAAGCGTTCCCATCATGATGATAGTGGGAGTTCTGGATCCCACAAACATGGAAAGTACAACAACCACCACGGCCACAACCGCCATCATGACAACAAGCATCACCGCAGTCATGATAATGACAAGTACAAGAACCACAAGAGTGGACACAAGAGTCACCACAGTGGAGGTGGAAGTGGAAGTGGAAGTCAGCCTGCAAAGAGAGATATCAGTCAGGTTGAATGCTTCAAGTGTAAGAATATGGGGCACTATGCTAATGAGTGCCCAGAAAATAAAATTGAAGGTGCCAACAAGCCTAATCCCTTCCAAAAGGGACAAGTGAACCACATCAATGTGGAAGAAATATATGAGGAACCTGATGCTGTGGCTGGTAAGTTCAAACTCAATTCTGTTCCAGCATTTGTTCTTTTTGATACTGGCGCATCGCATTCATTCATATCAAGAGCATTTGTTGATAGAAATGGACTTCCAGTTGAAAATATTGGGTGTCCTATAAAAGTAAGTTCTCCTGGTGGAGAAATGATAGTGAACTCAGGATGTCATGACCTAGTCATAGAATTTGGGAAGTATAAGTTTCCCGTTAATATGATAATCCTAAATTCCCAAGGATTGGATGTTATTTTGGGAATGGATTGGATGACTAGGTACAAGGGAGTGCTAGATTGTGCCAATCATACTGTCACACTCACAACTCCGGATAATAAAAGGATTAGATTCAAGACTAACTTTGAATCAAAAGGGAGTAAGCTAAATTCTCTTAAGGGGTTAGCATAGACAGTGTGCTAATTGTGAGAGAATATCCAGATGTGTTTCCGGAATAATTGCCGGAAATACCACCAGATGGAGATGTGGAGTTTCTGATTGACTTGCTTCCAGGATCAGGACCAATAACAAAGAGAACTTACAAGATGTCAGTTGATGAGTTGAAAGAACTCAAGAAACAACTTGGAGAACAGTTGCAGAAAGGACTTATTCAACTAAGTTCTTCATCTTGGGGAGCACCAGTTTTGTTTGTGCAAAAGAAAGATAGAAGTCAAAGGTTATGCATAGATTATCGTTCAGTCAATGAGGTGACTATCAAGAAAAAATATCCTTTTCCCAGAATTAATGATTTGTTTGATCAGTTAGAAGGAGCCCGTGTGTTCTCAAAGATTGATCTCCGGTCAGGTTATTTTCAGCTTAAGATAAGGGAACAAGACATACCTAAGATTTCTTTCACCACTTAGTATGGATTGTATGAGTACACCGTGATGCCATTTGGTTTGACTAATGCACCAGCCTACTTCATGAATATGATGAACAAGGTGTTCATGGAGTTTCTTGACAATTTTGTTGTCATTTTCATCGATGACATTTTGATCTACTCCAAGAGCAATGAAGAGCATGAAGGACATTTGCGTTTGATACTTGAGAAGCTTAGAGAGCATAAGCTGTATGCCAAATTCAGCAAGTGTGAATTCTGGCTGAATGAGGTTGGATTTCTTGGACACATTGTGTCAGGAGATGGTGTAGCAGTTGATCCCACAAAAGTGTCAGCTGTAACTGAGTGGGAATATCCTAAGTCAGTGAAACAAGTTCGTAGTTTCCTTGGCATGGCAGGATACTATAGAAGGTTCATTGAGAATTTCTCAAAAGTAGCTAAGACAATGACGGAGTTACTTAAGAAGGACAAGAAATTTGATTGGACTGAAGGATGTGAACTCAGTTTCCAAGAGTTGAAGAAGAGACTAGTGACAGCACCAGTCTTATGTCTGCCATATTTAGAGAAGGATTTCCAAGTGTATTGTGATGCATCTCACCAAGGATTAGGTGCAGTTTCAATGCAAGAAGGGAAAGTTGTGGCTTATGCCTCGAGACAACTCAAAACTCATGAAGTGAATTACCCTACTCATGATTTGGAGTTAGCCTCTGTTGTCCATGCACTCAAAACATGGAGACATTATCTTTTGGGAAAGCGATGTGAAGTGTTCACAGATCACAAAAGTTTGAATTATATATTCACTCAGAAAGAAATCAACATGAGACAAAGAAGATGGTTGGAACTCATCAAAGACTATGACTTGAGTCTGCAATACCACCCCGGTAAAGCACATGTCATAGCTGATGCGTTAAGCCATAAGGTTTATGTGAATGGCCTTACTAAGGGAGAATTTATAGATGATCTGTGTGCCCAATTCAAAGATCTCAGACTGGAGATAGTGCCCGAGGGACATCTCATGTCATTGGATGTTCAACCCACCTTGTTGGACAAGATCAAGGAAGCCCAAAAGAGGGACAAGGAAATTGAAGAGATTAAGGAAAATATTGGTAAGGGAAAAGCCAAAGGATTCCATGAAGACAAACATGGTACTTTATGGTATGGAAAACGTATTTGCATTCTGAAAGATCTAGAGCTTCGAAAACTGATTTTACAAGAAGCACACAACTCACCATATTCCATTCATCCGGGTAACACCAAAATGTACATGGATGTGAAGGAAAGATTTTGGTGGAATAATCTCAAGAAGGACATCGCCGAACATATTTCTTTGTGTGATGTATGTAGTAGAGTGAAAGCGGAACATCAGAAACCAGCAGGATTGTTACAACCACTACCTATTCCTGATTGGAAGTGGGACAAGATTGGCATGGATTTCATCACTGGACTGCCAAGGAATAGATCGGGATATGATTCTATTTGGGTCATAGTGGATCGCCTAACTAAAGTGGCTCATTTCATACCCGTGAAGACAACTTATACAAGTGCTACGTTAGCCAAGATCTATATGAATAGGATTGTGTGTCTGCATGGGGTTCCCAAGAGTATTGTGTCTGATAGGGGAACTCAATTCACTTCCCATTTTTGGAGGCAACTGCATGAGTCATTGGGAACGATATTGGAATTGATCGCTTTTCATCCCAGCATGATGGGCGGACAGAAGGACCAACCAGATTCTAGAAGATATGCTGAGGGCATGTGCCCTAGATTATGGAGCTAGTTGGGATGAAAGTCTTCCTTACGCGGAATTCTCTTACAACAACAGCTATCAAGCCAGTATTGAGATGGCACCGTTTGAATTTATCTATGGGAGAAAGTGTACTACACCATTTCTATGGAATGGCGTTGCAGAAAGAAACTTGTTCGGGCCAGAACTAATCAAGGAAGCTTAAGAGAAAGTAAAGTTGGTAAAGGTCAGATTAAAGATTGCACAATCCCGACAAAAGAGCTACGCAGATCCCAAGCGTAGGGAAGTCACCTATCACTACTAGGAAAACATCTATAGGTAATCAGCACATCCGTGGCTCACATGGTTGAAGTGCCCCACGGCTAAAACAGGCGTGGCTCACCTGTGGGCAGTGCCCTACTAATAACTAGAACAACCGTGGCGCACATGACTATAGTGCGCCACAGATGTGTGTGGGCCAGGGCCACTGTGGCCTACACGCCAAACATCTGTAGCGCACTATAGTCATGTGCGCCACGGTTGTTAGGGTCATCTGTGGCGCATGTGTGCCTGGTGCGCTACGCCTAAGCGCATGCCCCCCTATGCTCTGAAACGGCCACAAACTTCTATGGCGCACTCATCCTAGTGCGCCACAGGGAGTAGGAGCATCTGTGGCGCACATGGTGTAGTGCGCCACAGATGTTTATACTCCCTGTGGCGCACTAGGGCCGTGTGCGCCACGGATGTGTCGATTTCTTTAGGACAGCACTTTATGTGCACATGTGTGACCACATCCACCACCCCACACTTCACTTTCCCCTTCTTCTTCCTCCTTAGATCTAGTCGGGATCTTCTCCTTCCCACCTCAATTTCTCCACACATTCACCATTTTTAGCATGTAAAACTTGCTTTGGATGTTACATAAGTAATAGAGGAGGTCTCCGGTCTCTCATCTATCCTTCTCGACGCGCGCACCTCTCCTTTCCATCTTTCTCGCGATCGGTCTCTCATCTCGGTAAGTTGTCCATGTAAGGATGTGTTCATGTGTATATGGATGATGTGCTCATATGTATGTAGATGATCGATGCTCATGATGTGTGTATGTGGAGAGGATCGATGGTCATATGTGTGTGTATATGGAGAGTATCGATGATGCTCATGCATGTGTACTATATGGAGAGGATAATGATATGTTCATGTGTGTATGGATCGGTCTCTCTCTCTTGTGTTTGTATGGGAACAAGTTTCCATTTGTTTTGCCAAAATGTTGATTCATTTCCATTTTGGCAAGACTTTGGCATTTCGCAAAGGTCCTAATTTTAGGATAGGTCATGCCGAAATTTTCTATCGACCATTGCATGCATGCATTCATTATGTGGTTCTAATAGACTTCAAAATTGTACCGTGTACATCGTGCAAGCAAAAATGGTCCGCATAATGAGCGAAGGCATTGTGGCTAGATTTTTGAAATGTGCGACGGCCAACATGATACGAAATAACAAGACAGATATAAGATGTCCGTGCAGAAGATGCAAACTCAACTGGGTGATCGACCCAGATTCCGGGAATCTGCAGGCGCACCTGCTCCGCCATGGTTTCATGGATGGGTACACTCGTTGGATAAGCGATGACGTATATGATGGAGATGGTGAAGAAGGTGGCCAACATGACGATGATCATCATCACGGTGAGAACGGGCGAGATGATGAAGAGTCTCCTGGAGATGGTGAAGGTGCGGAAGCAGACCGGGATGATGATGATCTAGATGCCGGAGGAGCAGACGACGATGGAACAACGTCAGGCTGGGTGCGGGACCCTTATGTGCAAGAGCTGCTTCTCAAGCGGATTTAGTAACGCCAGGCTGCCGCTAGAGAAAGCCAAGCTTGCAACTTGAGAAAGACGCGGTTACTCCATTGTATGAAGGATGCAGGCCGATGATACCGGTTGAATGTAACGCTCAAGGCTATGGAGATGAAGGCGAAGCACAAATTGAGCGACGCAAGCTTCGACGATATGATGGCATTCAGCACGATCGTCTCCGGAGGGAACACATGTCCAACTAGTATCGAGGATGCCAAGAAAATCATCTCCTCTCGATCTACCGCACGTTAGATATCACGTATGCATCAACGATTGCATCATTTATCGGGCGAGGGCGGAGAAAACCACATGTCCGGTGTCGGCGTGAGTCGATACAAGAAAGGGAAGAAAGCACCTCGAAAAGTGGTATGGTACTTTCCTATCACTCCTCTGCAGCTCTATTTCGCGGACCCTAAGGAAGCGAAGCTCATGCGATGGCATGCGGAAAGGAAGAAGCCGAGATGATGATGACCCGAAAAGGATGAGCTGGCGCACCCTTCGATGCTAGCGATGGAAAGCATTGGACCTCGAATTCCCAATTGTGGAGATTCGAGGAACATCAGGCTTGGTGCGAGCACCGATGGACTCAATCCGTTCGGTAGCCAGAGCAGCACGCACAGCACTTGGCCCGTGTTTGTATGGATGTACAACCTCCCTCCATGGTTGTGCATGAAGAAGAAGTACATACAAATGAGTATGCTAATTTAAGGGCCGAAACAACCTGGTACCGACATCAATCTGTATCTCGGGCTGTTGAAAGAGGAGCTAGCCACGTTATGGGAATCTGGAGCCAATACTTACGACGCCGTCGCACAAGATTATTTCACTATGAGAGCCGCGTTGGTCACTACGGTGCAAGACTATCTAGGTTGCGGGTATATCTCGGGGCAGGTTATCCAAGGATTCTGCGCAGGTATCCGGAAGGAGCTTCACGGAGGACGCACTACTCCTGATGATCAGGAAGATGACGATGATCATGAGTCGGAGACGACACAAGGTCGTCGGAAGGGTAAAAATTTCAAGAAGAACGAATATTACTGCCCTCCTTCTTGCTTCACTCTAAGCCAGGATGAGATCAAACAGTTTTTCAAGTGCCTTCTAGGAGTCAAATTTCCTTACGGCTACGCGGGCAAGATAAGCAGATAACTAGACGAGGCGAAGCAGAGGTTCAGTGGCATGAAGTCTCACGACTGTGCCGTGCTAATGGCGCAGGTAATTCCGGTCGCACTAAGAGGGATAATGGATGAGCACGTCCGTGAAACGTTATTTGGCCTATGCAAGTTTTTCGACGTCATCTCTAGGAAGTCGATTGGCTTGAATCAGCTCGGAAGGCTACAGGAGGAGATCGTGGTGATACTATGTGAGCTTGAGGTCTACTTCCCACCCGCATTCTTCGACATTATGGTGCATCTGCTGGTCCATGTCATGGAGGACATCGTACAACTCGGGCCGATGTTCCTCTGCAGCATGATGGCGTTCGAAAGGATGAACGGACACATCAAAGGATACGTTATAGCAGGTCCCGTCAGATGGAAGCATAGCCAAGGGCTTTCGGGCGAAGAGTGCATCTCTTTCGCACGAATTATCTAGACATCGAGAACCTGTCGGTCTTCCGTCAGCAGACACCTTGGCAAGCTCGACGGATCTGGTCACCGAGAGGGTCGCATCGCATGCAGCCTTCAATTTTCGACGCGCAGACTTTGATCGAGCAAACCTCGTCGCGCTACAGCATTTAGAACTGGTCGATCCTTGGGTACAGAAGCACAAAAGGTTAATCGAGAAGAAGTACAGTGACCGGGGCATACAGAGACGCAGGAGAAATAATCAAAGAGCACAACTCAGATTTCACGCGTTGGTTTAGGCGGGCGCTTGATAATCCCGCGCTCGCATTCTTCCGACACGGAAAAGATCATATTCACCTTGTCGCAGGACCGATGCAAAACCTGGTGACCTATCAGCGTATGATATCAACGGCTACACATTCTACGGAGGAAAAGGACAACAAGTGTGACTATCAGAACTCAAGCGTAACGTCCGAATTCTACAGCTATCACAACGTCAAGCAAAGATTCTACTGAAGAATCGAGGAGATCTGGGAGCTCGACTACTATGGAGAAAAGGTGCCGATGTTCCGTGTCAGATGGGCAAAGAGCGTCGAAGAGAAGACCGGTATTTCACAACCATGGTTATACGGCAGCCAAATCCAAGGCCACGGTGCAAGCGTGGCATGAAAAATGAACCGTGGGTACTGGATACCAAAGTGGACCAATGTTTTTTCATTACCGACCCGACAAAGCCTAGCCGTGTTGTCGTGAGGAGAGGAAAAAGAAACATCATCGGAATGGATGGAGTCGCCAACGAGCAAGACTTCGACTAGTACGGCGATCCAAAGATTGAAGATGACGACGACTATGATGCAGCAACATACATCACAAGAAGAAAAAGGACAACCCTACCCAAAAAAGGTAGCCCGTTCGAAAGAAGAAACATTAAAGAGCCGGGGATAAATTATTCAACCGCGACAAAGAAGGGAAAAAAGATTGTAAAACGCTAGCTCAAAAAATATTGTAAAATGCGTGGTCGAAAAAGATTGTAATATTCATGGACAAAGTATTATGAAATTTAGTTATACTTTGAATCATATTTGTAACACTTTTATGACATATATCACTACTTTTGGGCATTTTTGGAATATTTAAAAGTATTTTAAAAACAAAACAAAACTTGTATGGCATATATCACCAATTTTGGGCATTTTTTGGAACATTTAAAAATATTTTTAAAATAAAAATAAAAAGGTGGGCACCGATTGAACCTAGGTGCTCACGGGTTTATAGAATAAAGGAGTGGCTGGAACCATGGGATAAGGTGAGCTAGTGGTAACTATCGGTGGCAGCCCTCTTATCGCTAGTCCTACCCACTTAGGCGTGGCGCACCCTGGCCAAGTGCTTTCTGGTTGTCAAGCGCACTTGGCCAGGGTGCGCTACGCCTAAGTGGGTAGGACTAGTTGAGCCACGCCCTCCCCATCGTCCTCAGACACAGCTAGATCGTCTAAGTCCCTCCCCGCATCGTCCCCATCCCCATCGACGACGCTCCGCCGCCGCTGCATCCCAGGAGGAGGAGGCCGCCGCATCCCAGGAGGAGGAGACCGCCACGCCAGGAGGAGGAGGAGGCCGCAACGCTAGGAGGAGGAGGAGGCCGCCTTGCCCACGCGGCGGTTGGTGGCGGCGAGGTTCCTGCATCGTCGGCTCCTCCGTGACAGGTGCTCTGCCGCTCCCTCCTCCTCGTTACCTCGTCCGCCAGCTCTCGTCCTCCTCATCTCAGAGGTGAGTGTCGCCCCTCCCCTCTCTCCTTATCTTCCTCTCTCCTCGAGCAATGGTTAGGGTTAGCACCTGATGATTCAATTGATGCCTCTGATGGTTAGGGTTAGCAATGGTTAGGGTTAGGGTTAGCACCTGATGGAATTGACATTTTTTCCTAATGATTGGTGGTTGTCTGACAAAATGAGATGGCCATGGGAGTTCAGAGAAGTCCATGGGAATTTTCTGTCACAAAAACGAGCAAACATGGGAATCTAGCAAAGCACATGTAGGTGTCCCTGGCTGGCTAGATCAGTAACACAACATGAACATTTGGCTAGATCAGTAACAAAAATGAAGGACTAAACAGGTACCAAGTAGCTAAGAATTGACATTTTGTTTGACAGTGAGCTTACAGTGATCTTCCACTGTGTTAGATAAATCTTGATGGTCGATTGGATGTTAGATAAAATTTGTCCTAACATGTTACTTTCATCATACAGTGGGCATACTGTTATCTTTCACAAGTAGATAAATGACCCATGATCTAAGACATATTCTTTGTCGAGGCAATGTAGATGCTAGTGTCATAAAATCTGGAGCTTTGGGTTCTACTTGGCCAAATTTAGAAATCTAGAGCTTTGGGTTCTACTTAGGGAAGGGAATTGGGAAACAATGGCTCATCGCTCATGTAGCTCTAGATTTTAATTGTTGGTGCTTAATCATCACTTGATGTTGCCATTGCCGTCGTGTTTGTATGAGGTCTCGCATGATGTAGTTAAGTCTGGATGCGATAGTTTGCTCCTCTACTAGTCAAGCACATGCCAAGGTTAAGAGTAGTGAAGGTTAGGTCCCTGAGTTTATTACGTGTAGCAAGCTTGAGTTAGGTTCGAGTAGCAAGATTCAGGTTAGAGGTTTAGGTTAGGTTCTTCTCTGTATATGCTTGATAAAATAATTAGGCCCAGTGTATGTGGTCGGAATAGCTGGTTCAGCTGCATTGATTGGGCAGTGGTGAGTTTTAGGTGATGCGGTTTATGGTTTGGAAGCATGGTGTGTGAATTGGTGCACTAAACTTGTTTTCTGGGATATTAGCTCGTTTGCCACCACTATAATTGGGTCATCATGAAATAGTGGAACTTACGAAATAGGGGTCATCACCATAATGCGATTAGAAGTACAAAGTAATCGATGCGATTAGAAGTAATTTGACATATATAAAATTGACACGGGGCCACATGATGCTTCACCATAAATACACTCTGTGATGTCGATTAAGCCCAGCCCCAAGTACAAAGATGGCTGTTCAGAGGAAACTCCTCCATAGTTGGGCGATCAATAAAATCATGAGTATTTTACTTACATGAGTGATCATGCAAATTATGAATAGTATGGTTTTTAAATCGATCCTGGTGATGGTCTAGTAGTGCTGAAAAGGCACTCCGCAAACAATATGTTGCGTGAATATATAAAATGAATATGTGCTGAACCAAATGTGTGAATATAAACTTGTATTTGCTTCTTTGTCGCGGTTGTGTATTTGCTTGCTGTCATATTTATTATCATATAAACTTGTATTTGCTTGATGTCATATAATGACAGGTGCTATAATCTGCATGTATTTGCTTGATGTCATCAATGACAGGTGATATAATATGTGGTGATATAATTTTAGCACTTGAAATTGTGCTTGTTCTTGTATGAAACACTTTATTATGTGTGTATGCAGGTTCTTGTATGAAACGAGTCCCGATTTTTGCTGGAATGTTGATTAACTTCCGTTTCGGCAGAAATCGGGCACTCCTAGTTTAAGAAATTTAGCAAAGGTCATGCCGGATTTTTCCGTGCATTTAACCAATTATTTGTTTTTTATTAGTGCAAAGATGTGTGACAACGACGAGGCTGGATGTTCTAAGCGCATCAGCGCTGAAGGAGAACTCAGACCTCCGAATAAACAATTGACATTCTGGGAGGCGGCCCAGCGGCTAGAAGACGATGAAGAATACCATCCCCAGGAGAGCGAGGATGATGAGATGGAAGACGCGGAGGAAGAAGCCGAAGGAACGGCGGACGATGAAACCACTGATGGCGGCGAGGGCACAGGGAGTGGTAGCAACCCTCCTAAGAAGAAGAAGAAGAAGCCGAAGGACCGGCGCCCGAACACGGTCGGCACGGTCAGGGAGGAAATTACCGAAGTGAGCCCATCAGGGGTTCCTTTGGAGCCCGCCCTTGTCGTCAAAGGGTACGGTGGGCAAGTGGCGGCGATCACCCGGACAACCATCTCGATCAACACCGAGAATCTCCGGCATAAAGATAATGGCCACTTGCATCCTCTTCGAGAAGCACGCAAGATACAAGTTCCCGCTAAGTATCGAACACAAATTATCATGGGAACGAAGTAAACAAATCCGCCCTCACAAAGATGAGCACCTACAGCGGTGGAGAACCCGGATAAAGAAGGCAAAAGTCTCGAGGAGATCCAGAAGATTGACCCGCAGATCACCGAAGATCAGTTCCGGGAGTTCAAGGAGAGGTGTGAATCCGAAAGAGCCCTGGCCAATAGTAATCAGGGAAAGGTGCTGCAGGCGATGAATATAGGTCATCACCATCTCGGATCTGGTGGATACAGAACCGCGGAGGCCAAATGGAATAAGGAGGACGAAGAGTATAGATCCAAGGGGATAGAAAACCCCTTTGCTAAATTCGAACCCGGGCAGGTTCGAAACTTCATCAGGGCCCGTTACCATGTGGACCCAAAAACCAAACAACTCACCGCGGATCCTGCAGTGAAGGAAGGAATTCGAGGAAAATGTGCCCGATTCCAAGCATGGTCAGCAGCCACTCGAACAACGCGGCGCCGACGAATCAGGCAAACTACGTGTTCGTGACTCCGCCCGCTAGCACCGCGGCGGACTCCCCCTGCCATCACCGCGGCGCCGGAGTACATGTTGGTGCCCCCCTGCCATCGTCGCGGCGGCACCGGAGCTCCAAGCACCCGTCGGTAGGGAGAATACACCGGCGGCCAGCACCGCGCCATCAAGCAACCCTTCCGTCTCTTGCACGCCCGTCGCCGTATGCGGTGCGTCGCCATTAGCCGATCTCGACGCCATCATGGTAAACAAATTGCTTTAATTACCGCCTTTCATGCCATCTATATATTACTCTTGTGGCATCTCGCTCTGACGACGCCGTACATGTTTTCTGCAGACGGATGTTCCTTGCACTCTCTTATGCTACGTGAACAACGAGCTGAGGGATGTTGCCAAGGGTACCATCGTTCAACCCTTGCAGCGCACGTTCCACTCAAAGCCGATGCGGATAGCGTGCACAGGTTAAAATTAGTCGGTGCTAAGGGGCTGCGACGACTGGAACCTCCCATTCAACCCCGTGAGCGGATGAAGAAGAGCCGTTTGTCCTCGGAAGTTGCTTCGCTTGTTCTTGCTATGGGCAAGAGCATGATCTGTTTGGGGACGGCGGGGCCATCACGCCACGAACAACACCGCTGTCGTGCAGCGACAAGCGGTGGCAAAACCTACCGCCCTCGCCGTCACCTCCGCGGTGGGTCGGATGATCATGTTGATGATATGCACATGGCGCAGATCCGGCCGAGGACGAAGATGGAATGATCACTTCTTCAAGACTCGGTTTGGCAACGAAGAAGACCTAGCTGGTGGCCCCACAGAGAAAGCCACTATCACCAAAGCGTCATTTGGTTCTCGAGACTCCAGCTTGCGCCTTTGAGCCAGTGATACAACCAACCGCCCTTTATTCTAAGCCCGACACACTACATAGGGCGGTGCTCAGATATGCGGTGCTGCCCGCTCTCCAAAAGGAAAAAAGGGCGGGAAAAGAAAATCTAGCAGCTCGAGCCGGTGGCGTCAACAACTGCGAATCCGATCAGGTTTCGGACGGGCCACCAAGACCCGAGGGTATTATGTGGAGGATTCATGTGGCGGGTGAGCCCATGCTACCTAAGAATTTGCGGAAGCTTCGCCAGATTCGACTGCAGTGTGCATGACGGCGTCTTGACGATAGAGAGACGCCTTCTATCGGAGAAAGATCCCTCGCACCCAAGATTCGTGGTTATGGTGCCACCAGCTTGGGCTTCGTCGACCTTGCGCGGATCTGTTCTTCCTGCGGTTTGAGGACATCTTCAATATGTTCCACCTATACCGCTGCACTATACCATGGTCCGTCTCTTTTCTCTCGGCCGCCATGCAGATCATTAGAGAGAACACACCGGCATCGCTATAGTGGACCCCTACTACATGCGTGGCTGCTTGGGTTCCCCGAACGACGCATCGTGGCCTCGTACCTAAAAAGAATCCTCGTGGCGAACAAGACAAAGGAATACATTCTCGCCTTACTTTCCCGAGTAAGTCGTTATTCACTCGCCACCGTCGATTGGCTTTATTAGATCATCATCATTCTTTTCCAACACATTCCATTTGAATTTTTTTGCAGAGATGAACACTGCACGCTCATCTCCTTATCGCCAAGCATTCCCGCCACGTATTTCGACCGGGAGTCTAGAAAAGAAGAAAAACTACGACAAGATCAAGGAAGTTCGGATGATGCTCTCACGGCTTTGCCTCGTGGAAGGCACCAGCTTCGTGCGTAAGAAGGTCAAGTTCGGCACGCGTCTTCAACCACCCTCCGTGAAGCGGCGGAAAAGCGAAGAAGGAAGCCTACTCGCACTCCATCACATGAGGCGTTCCTATGACCAGCAGAATTCTGCTGCGGATCATCTCAAACAGTGGGCCGAAGCAAAGGCCAAGATCAATGATTCGGATATTAGACAAGAGATGTATCGCATCCAGCAGCAGTTTGGGGCAATCATCTTTCGTGATGTCATGACTTCAGGGGGGATCTTCTACGGAGGAAATATCCCGAATAACCGTGACATAGAAGATCGCCTAGAGATGCAGGGTGACTATAGGAAGTTCATGACGAGACAGGGCGTTCTCCCGTTCCCTAAGCCGAGCCAGAAGGCTTGATGTTGGCCTAGTTGTAGTTACAAACTATAGATGACCTTTGTGTGTGTGTGTGGACGATAAGTGAACTTATTTTGCTTATTATTATATATGGATCAATGCTTGGTTTTTTTGCTTACTCTTTGGTCCTTTGCTCAATTTGGTCCTTCTTTTTTTCCTTACTCTTTTTTCGAGAATAATGCCGATGATTGAAATGTCGTAGCACACTATATATGTGAATGTGCTACGATGGGATTGTACGCCTTGTGCTATGCACAAGTACTCAGTGTTGTGCATCCTACTTGGCGTCTGATTCATCGTAGCATATTCACGTGTCCAACGACCTATGTATATATATGAGGCATGATTTTTGAGTTACTTTGGTCTTTTTCGAGAATAATGCCGATGATTGAAATGTCGTGGCACACTATATGTGAATGTCTTTGCGATGGGATTGTTCTCCTTGTGCTATGCACAGGTCCAGGTGTTGTGCATCCTACTTGGCGAGCAGTTCCATCGTAGCATATTCCTTTGTCGAACAACCTAGTTATATATGAGGCATGCTTTCGAGTTTGGTCTTTTGATTTAGGAGTACTTTCTATAAGTGTATCTTCATATGCGACTTTAATTATATATGTTTTTTCAATAGTCGGTTAATTATTATTGTCAACTTATAGATGACGTGGTACGTCGTGTACAAGGGACGGGTTCCGAGTCTCGATGATTGGGAAGACTGCCGGAGACAGGTGCACCGTTTCAGCGGCAATAGCTACAAAGGGTACAACACTATGGCGGAGGCGGAAGCTAGATACACGCGCTATCTAGCGGGAGTTAGGACAAGGAACCGGATGAAGACCTACACCTTTGTCGCGGCGGTGATCATGCTTATCTTCTTTGGTTATTTATCCCGCGTTTGTGTCTAGCTAGTTAGTTTAGATGTCTAGGCGAGCTTCCGAGCTCTAACTTGTTCGATCGACACATGTATTAGCATGTCACCAACTACTACTTTAAAACATGATCGAAACAATGTAACTTAGACTATGTATTCATGTATGAGACTTATCTATATGTATTTGTTTCAATCTTGTTTTTCATATTGAGTATTTATATATATAATTGTATATCTTGTATCTGTGTGTGTATATCTGCTGTAATATTGTATATAATCTGTATTGCGTATAATCTGGCTCGGAAATTAAAAAAAAACAAAAAATACATCTGTGGCGCACATGGTCTACCTTCTGTGGCGCACTACACCTAAAGCGCACCATGGAAGTTTAGTGGCGCACTAGGTAGTGCGCCACAGAAGATCCCAGGGGTAGCGCACCATGCCAAACTTCTGTGGCGCACTTGGAGGTGCGCTACGCCTATCTGCAACCGCACTGGCGCAGGCGCCACGGCTGAGAGATAGCCGTAGCGCAAGGCCCGTGGCGCACTGCTAGTGCGCCACGGATGATGTTTCCAGGTGCGCCACTAACGGCCTGTTTCCTAGTAGTGTATGAGGTGGGTGATAGAGCTTATCTTAGAGTATCACCACTTCGTGGAGTGAAGAGGTTTGGAGTCAAAGGAAAATTGGCCCCAAGATATGTTGGACCATTCAAGATTCTGAGTCGTAAAGGAGAAGTGGCATATGAGATTGAATTGCCTGAATCATTCGCTGCCGTTCACAATGTGTTCCATGTGAGTCAGCTAAAGAAATTCCATCCGGAGATGGAAGAGACTTCCTTGAAGGATACTATACCTTTGGAAGAGGTCCAATTGGAAAGTGATCTCACTTATGAAGAAAAAACTATCAAGATTCTTGAGACTGCAGAAAGAGTTACTCGGACAAAGACTATCAAATTTTGCAAAGTTCAGTGGAACCATCATTCCGAGGAAGAAGCAACTTGGGAAAGAGAAGATGATCTTTGGAAAGACCACCCTCACCTATTTGCTAGCTAATCCGAATCTCGAGGGCGAGATTCACCTTAAGGGGGTTAGATTTGTAACATCCCAAAAATCATGATTAAAAAGTTTGCATATCATTCATGCATTCATAAACATTATAGGATCATTTTCAAATAATATTTCAAAAACAGAAGCAATTGTTGTCTATTATTTTATGTAAGCAAGGCAATGGCCTTATTGCTACCCTCTAATATGAGAATACTTGTTTTAACCAGAAAAGATTTGAACATAGGTTTGATTGATATTTCCAAAGCTTGGTCAAAGTTTTCAAAACAAAACATGAATTCAAAACCATTCTTATGCCTATTACAAATAATTAATTAAGGCATGATTTTATTTTTAAACCCAATGGCCAATGTATTTTGAGTGAATAGCAATGTTTTATACAAAAATATGTGCATGTTTCACTTTACAAAAATCCAGTAAGAGTTTGAATTCAAACACATTTGAAATCATTTGAAAAGGATTCCTGGAAAATCATTTGGAAAAAGAAAAAGAGAAAGGAATAAAGAAAAGGCCAGCGCTAGCAATCATGCCCAACAGCAGAACCAGCCCATTAGCCAGCCCACCCGGGACCCCCCTATCCCTCTGTTGCTCACCCGCACGCGTACCCCTCTCTCACTGACGATCCGGTCCCACGCGCCCAGTCATCATCGTCCCCAAAATCCCGCGCCGCAGACCACGTCGCCGCGGCCGTTGCTGCCGATAATGGCACGACGTAATTGGACTTGATTCCGCATGCGTTTCTTGTCGCGCTACTGCCCATTTAAACCCCTGCACCCCACGGTCATTTCCTCTCACTCAACTCGCTCGCTCCGCCACCAGGCTGCCCATATTTCGCAGAACACCACCATTGTCCGACGAACTCCGACGATGAAATTCCGGTGAGACCAACCGCCCCTGTCCTTCTGGTTCATACGAGCATGGTCCTTGTGATCTTGCTCTCCTTATAACACCTTTTGTTTGTCCGCGCATGACCCAGGCCGCTGTCCCCGTTCACCACTGCAAGCGGCAGAGCCGCCGCTCAACTTCGGCAAGTGATTTAGGTAAAGTCCGACCGCCCCTTGCCTTCTCCTTGACACTGTCGTGTTAGCCATGGCCCTGTGCACATCCTGATACCGCTGGTTTGTGCTAGGACGATCCAGAGCGTCGGCAACGACCTCGTCTGCAAGAACCCGACGCCGCCTACAACTCGACGAGCTCTAGGCCCCGCTACAGCACGCCCCCTGCCCAACCGCGACCACGTTGAGCTCCCTCATGCACGTGCGAGTCTGGTAAGCATCATCACCACCCCTAGGCCTCACTAGAATCTCCGTTCCACTATCGCCAGTAGCGCCGCCGCCGCACCGTCGTCACAGCGCTGCTCGTTTTTGGTATGTTCGACTTGGGCCGTTAGATCTTGATCTGACGCATAGGATAGATGACTTAAGTGAAGGGGTACGAATCCATCTGATCCGTGTGATGCACTTTAAATATGACGATCCAGAGAGCCGAATCCGCGCGAAGCGGTACCGTCCAATCAGGAAGCGCCGCATGGCTAGGTTTAGATTTAAAATCTGGAATTTCATCTATTAGATATTCAAATTTGTAAATTCAATAACTTTTGTTCTGTTTATCCAAAAATAAAAATAATATACCATTGGAATCACAAAAAGAAATCCTACACATCTATGGGCTTAATTTTGTATTTTGTTTCTGTTAAAATGGAATTTTATGCAGAGACATTTGTAAGCATATTTTGTGTATAAAAATTATTTGGAAAATGTTTTTAAAGCCAAATTTAGTTTATTTGGTGTATAATTGTCTTGTTTATTGTTCAGAACTGTTTTACTTTTCTTGTTTAGATTACAAAAATCATCACATGGCATTTGCATGCATTCATATATTTTTGCTTGTTTATTTGAAATGTGAATTTGGTGCTATCATTTTATGTGTAGATTTTGGTGCTAGTGGTGATTGTGACTGTGAGGATTGTTGTTACTCCCCCAACTACCAAGACAAGTGGTGCTTCATACTTTTTCCCAATATTTTGACTATGCATTAGAAATATTTTGTATAGGGCTTGCATGATAATTTTTGCTAAGTATCTATATGCTATGCTTGGGAGATCCTAGTAGTTGTAGAATTGTTAGAATTTTCTCTAAGTTAAGATACTTTCTATTGCCATGCTTAGCCTAGTTAGTAGCAACCAAGGGTAGAATATATACATGCTATGGAAAATATTTCTAAGTCTTTGACTTATGTTTTTGCTTAATAAAACAACTAAGTGAATGAAACACCTGGGTGGAATGGTAATTGCTTGGTGGATTTAGGTTGAGTGGTTACCAGAGTCCATTTTCCAATGGTCTACCCTGTGTATCTCACTTGTGGAATGCCACCCAGGAACAAAGGGATTTGAGACGCCATATGTTAAGAAGCTTCTAGTGCAACCACATGGCATTATGGGCTCTGCCTGGATCATATAGGTTGCAATAACTTAGCCATTTGGATAGTTGGTGGTAGTGGGTGATAGGTTAGGAACGCGTCCATTTGGTCTAAGGGAAGGCTTCTGAAAGGTCCTGTCTTGGTGAAAATCAAGTCTTGTGGGGAAAGTGCACCACCTCTGCAGAAGGAAGAAACTAAGTACTTAGCCGTGTCCCCGGAAATGGACAATTTGAGCATCAAGACATGGAAGCTATCAAGAATCTCCTCATCCCAATTTCTAAGTTAAAACTTGTTGTTGAACAAGGGTGAAGGTTCACTAATGTCTATTGGTGGTTCCTTGGGAGTTTTTGCCAAATAAAAACTTAGTGTTTTCAACTGATAGGTAAAACCTATTTTGAGCAAAGCAAGCCTAAGCTACACTTATCCAAATGCATGTAGAAGCTAGATACTATATTTCTACTAAGGTATCACTTGCCAATACTATTCCAATGTATTGACCCACTGTGGCTGTAACTTGTGATGTTGCAGGTTACTCTGATGAGGATTTGGGTTATGAGTCTACACTCAACATGCTTGCCTGTGGCACATGAAGATGAAGACTTTTATTTAAATTGTTAAGTTAAACTCTTGTACTAGCCTATGTCTATGGAGTTGTAATAGACTATGTTATCTCTGGAATGACGATGTAATAATGACCTTTGTTTCTGTGTACTTCATCTTAAACTGTGGATGCTCGCAATTGATCCAGGGACTAGCATTGCAATCACATGGGATTTTACCTTTATAAAGGTGGGGTCTTACACTAGTGCATAACCCCAAAATGACAACGACAAGTCCGTCAGAGACATCATAGATCAAACCATATCCAATAAAGTATGATTACGATGTTCCGACACACCATTTCGCTGTGGTGTTCCGGCAGGTGTGAGTTGTGAAACTATTCCACACTATTTCATATGAGTGCTAAACTCGTAACTTAGATACTCACCTCCACAGTCGGACCGTAGAAATTTGATCTTTCTATGACGATGATTTTCCACTTCATTCTGAAATTCCTTGAACTTTTCAAAGGTTTCGGACTTGTGTTTCATCAAGTAGATATAACTGTATCTACTCAAATCATCCGTGCAAGTTACAAAATAATGATATCGACCTCGCGTCGACACACTAATTGGACCACATACATCAAAATATATGATTTCCAATAAATATGTCGCCCGTTCCATTGAACCAGAAAACGGCGTTCTAGTCATCTTGGCCATAAGGCATGGCTCACATGTATCAAATGATTCAAAATCAAGTGATTCCAAAATTCCATCCGAATGGAGCTTCTTCATGCGTTTAACGCCAATATGACCTAGACGGCAGTGCCACATATATGCGAATATATCATCATTAACTTTAATCCTTTTAGCATCAACATTATGAATATGTGTAACATTATTATCAAGATCCAATAGAAATAAACCATTCATCATCGATGCATGACCATAAAAGATTTCATTCATATAAATAGAACAACCATTGTTCTCAGATTTAAATGAATAACCACTTCGCATCAAAAATGATCCAGATACAATGTTCATGCTCACTACTGGCACCAGATAGCAATTATTCAAGTTTATTACTAATACCGATGGTAAGTGGAGAGATAGCGTTCCGATGGCGATCACATCAACACTTGATCCATTGCCGACACGCATCTTGACCTCACCCCTTGCTAGCGGTCTCTTGTTCCGCAACCCCTGATTCGAGTTACAAATATTAGTAACTGAACCGGTATTAAATACCTAGGTGCTACTGCGAGTACTAGTCAAGTACACATCAATAACATTTATATTATATATACCTTTATTTGCCTTGTCAGCCTTCTTGCCTGCCAAATACTTGGGGCAGTTGCGCTTCCAGTGGCCAGTCCCCTTACAATAATATCATCCCTCAGAGTGGTACAACAGAAACATTGCGGGTCCATATTACAAACATTCACACATTATTATTATTACAATACCAGAAGTTCAAGACTTCAAAAAGATTCAACTTACAAACCAAAATATAAAGTGTTTTAGCGGAATTTAAAAGTAACAACTCCAACTAAGAGTTGAGCTCAGTAGCTTTTTCTATATGGTTCGTGCTGCTCGGCTCCATCGGTTACTACTAACTAGGGTACTTAGTTTGACTCATTGTCATCGACACCATAGCGGATTTCGTAATCCACTCCTTCAACACCTCCTGACAGGTCAGGCTCCTCATAGAACACATCTTCTTGGCATTCGACTGCATACATTGTCGTGTCTTCGGGATCCTCAGAGTCTAAGCAAGGAATCAAAGAAAAGGATGAGTAACACTGTTACCCAGCAAGTTCATTATATGCAAGGTGGGAAGTTTGATGCTCTAACTACCACCTCAGACTATAAGTCCTTGGCACTATGCAGTTTTTTGTAAATCTTTCTTGAAAGATTGATTTCATTATGAAAATCTATGCCATCAGCCTTCACAGGTTGACCAGAACTTTCATGGAGTTCCTTTCCTGCCACGTTCGTAGCTCCTTCCCAGAACAGGGAGTAACAAGTTACAATTCTTACACTCTGCAGAGGTGCGTTACTTTTCCCATGAGAGATCAACTCCTTGTTGCATAACCGGGCGTACTTTCCCGTCCACAATTCCATGATGTGGGGCCTAGTAAGTGATCCAAGCCAATCACTGCCCCCTTCGCGATCTCGCATGCCTCCTTGGTGTACACCATGCCCACATATTGAATTACGGCAATGGTTTGTACAGACCGTTAGATGCCAGAACTATCGTGGGACGTTGAGCGTTCCCACCCATATGCTGCATATCCTCTATGAATTACCAATTAATATGCACGCTACGAGTGATAACAGCCACGACCTGCATATCCGGCTACATGCGAGAGGAAGAAGATACAGCTGACTTGTCTGTCCCATTCTAAATCTCATGGCTAACGTGTGATATACGGCGCTAGAATCACTGAATTCATGGGTTATTAAGTCCCTAATTGATCATCATTGTTGCAAATTATAAAGTTCCCAACCTTTAATAAGGTAGAGATCCCTGTGTTTACAATGCTAGTCCCTGGATCAATAGCTAGCATCCACAGTTAAGATGTAATATCAAGAAACAAAGGTCATAATACAACTTTATAACCAGGAATAAAATAATTTATTACATCTTACATAGCTCATTTGGCTATCTCATTACAATGAAGCAGAATATAACAATAGCATGGGGTCCTTCATCTTCAAAGTGCCACATGCAGACATGTTGGTTGTAGACTTGTAATCCTAATCATTAAACTTCACTAATATCAAACAAACCTGCAACATAACAAGTTACAACCACAAGGGTCAATACATTTGAATTGTATTGGCAAGTGATACTATGGTAGTATAGTGGAGTCTATCAACTATATGCATTTGGCTAAGTGGAGCTTAGGCTTGCTTTTCTCAAAATAGATTTTCCTTATCATTTGAAAACACTAAGTTTTTGATTTGACAAAATCACCCAAGGAACCACCAATAGACATTGGTGAACCTTAAACCCTTGTTCAACCACAAGTTTTTAACTTAGAAATTTGAATGATGAGATTCTTGATTGCTTCCATGTCTTGATGCTCAAATTGTCCTTTGCCAGGGACATGGCTAAGTACTTAGATTTTACACTCTGCAGAGGTGGTGCACTTTCCCCACAAGACTTGGTTTCCCAAGACAAGATCTTTCAGAAGCCTTCCCTTAGACCAGAATGGATGCGTTCCAACCTATAAAACCCCTACCACCAACTGTCCATTTGGCTAAGTTCTTGCAACCTATATGATCCAGGCAGAGCCCATAATGCCAAGTGGTTGCACTTGAAGCTTCTCAACATTTGACATCTCAAATCTCTTTGTTCCTGGGTGGCCAACCACAAGTGAGATACACAAGGTTCACCAGTCCCCTGGCCTTGTGTAACCACTCAACACAAACCATTCTTTCCATTCCACCCAGGTGTTTCATTAACTTAGTTGTTTTATTAACAAAACACAAGTCCTCAGACATAGAAATTTTTCCATAGCATGAATATATAATCCACCCTTGTTTTCTATTAGCTAAGCTAAGCATGATAGTAGTAGGATCTTAACTTACGAAATTCTACTAAGGTTTCATCTACTAGGATTTCCCATAGCATGGTTTATACTTAGCAAAAATTCCATGCAAGTCTTACTTAGGTAGAGGGTATAAGTTCACTGCTTGATCTTTGCAATGTTCTCTCACTTCAAATCACTACAATTCAATCAAGCAAACAATATTTCAATCTACCATTCAAGCAATTCATCACATAACATAATAGAAACAAAACAATGCATGCAAGCATGCCAAACTTTGTTTAATTTAGAAAAGTGGTTTATAATAGGTTATAAACATTATAAAACACTTATTGGTCATTTTATAAAGTGGCAAATCCATTTGGAAAAGATTCTATCTCTAAACCATTTTTAAACCAAATCATTATTTCATGTGGTTGAAAATGCTTTTAGCAAGGTAATAATCTTTATAGGGTTTACCAAATACATTTTCAAATCATAAAACTTGGTGTTTGGGGTCAGAGAATTTATTCCAAAACATTTCCCAAAGATTTTCTCCCAAAAGCATTTTTAATAAATAAACTTTATTTTCATTTGACTAGAAATGGTTTAGATCAAGAGTTTATTCTTTTGCTTCACCAAATACATTTTTGAAACCACCAATTGATTCCTAGGGTCAGTAGGTTCAAAACACACCATTTTCCAAAGATTTTATCCTCAAAATCATTTTGGAACAAATTTTATATCCTAAACATGCATACACAAGTTTCTATAAAAACAAACAATTTAACAGAAGCTTTTTACTAAACAAAGTGCATGGTCGGCTAGCTCTTGTCTTGCTGAATCCATTGATATAAAATTTGCAAAATTTGGACGTGTAGATTAAAAGTTATAGAATTTACAAAATCACATATCTAATAGATTCAAATCTGTTTTTAAAACCAGAGTCTGGCCACGTGGAATGTTTTCATTGGCTCATACCGTTTCGTTCGGATCAGGCAACGTGGACCTCAGGATTTAAAGGGCATCGCACGGATCAGATCAGCCCATCATGCTTCGTTTAATGATTCTATCGTGGCCGTGGGATCAAGATCTAACGGGCAGCCTTGCCTCGACCAAAGACTGGCGGCGCTAGGTCAACGGCGAGCGGCGACGCGCTCGGACGAGGGTGGTGCTGGCGATGCAGGAAGCTAGAGGAGGAGTGGGGTATCTCACCGAGTTCGCGGGGAATTGCTGATGCTCAACGTCGTCGTGGGGAGGCCAGGGGCGCACGAGGTCACCGTGGATTGCTCACCAGAGTTCACAACTGCATCGGGCATGCTCTATTTGTCTTTGATGGCGAGGATACAGGCAACGCCAAGGCACAAAAATGGTTGCGTTAGCTGCGCACAGAAGCGGCGAGTACGGGTGCATCCAGAAGAGGGGTAGGCGCGGTCGAACTTTACCTGGGAGCGTCGCCGGAGCGGATGCAGACGACGGCGTCATGCTGCCGTCGAGGTTGCCGATGTTACAGGGCACGCGCGGCTAAACGAGCGGCACTGGGAGATGCGCAGGAGGCTGGATAGTGATCTCGAGGGGTCGAGGTAACAAGGGGAGGCGAGACTTGGTCGGAATTGTCGCCGGAGGGCGTCGGAGGCAGCGACGGTGTAAGCAGAAATGGGGACGGCCTGGGGCCACTCTTGTAGCGGTGTCTGAGGGGAAAGGAAGGGGAGAGGGAGGTGGTTAAACGAGCGTGATCGCGGGGGATTTTAATTCGTATAATAACTCATATTTATTCAAATTAAAATGCGAAAGAAACAGTCAGAGGAAAGGCGAGTTCATCGCGGGGTGAAGACGATGATGACCTGGCTGTGGGGCCCGGCGTCAGTGAGAGAGAGATGTTTCAGGTGGGGTCCAACGGTCAGTGAGGGCGCGGGTGAGTTCACTGGTGCGAAGCGTTTTCTCGCGGGGAGAGAGGGAGTGGGATGGTTGTTGGGCCTGCTGGACTGCCGAGCTGGGCTGCTACCTTTTCACATTTTTTTGTTCAGTTTGTTTTTCCTTTTCTCTTTTGATTTTTCTATTTTGATTTTGAATAAGCAATTCAAACATTCATTCGAATTCAAACCTTTTCCAAAATTTGTGTAGGTCTAAATATTGATTAGTAAAACATTCTGGAATCATTTTAGAATAATTTACTTATTCTTTTTAAGGTCTTTTAATTATTCCAAATAGGCTCTAGTTTTTAATTAAATAGGATTTAATAATGTTTTTAAATCTCCATTTAAATTCTTAAAACTTTCCAAATCCTTCCAGTAAGTTTTTATTTGTTTATTTGGGTTCAAATAATTCATCTTGAATTATTTGGAGGATATTTAATATGATTTATTAATCATTAAGATTGGGTATTTGTTTTAATTCCAATGGAATTTAAATATAGCTTTATTTCCATAATTTTTATTTGGAATCTTTCTTTAATCTTATTTAAGTTGAATGGAACAACTTTTATTTCATTTGGGTAATTTCCAAAATACTATTTTCTCATGAATTATATAATAATTCTCATTAGAGATTTGTCTTTATTAAGATAGGGATAGAATGGTTAATGCCATTTTATTTTATTTTGGAAATTCTTTATCCTTTTATTTTATTTGATTTGGATTATAACCTTTCCATTTGCTTAATGGATTAGGCCAAGATTTATTTGGTCTTTCAAATATTCTTTATTTAATATTTCTTCCTTCAACTTATAAAATTCATATCTTTTTATTTGGAGATCCAAACTTAGTGATTCCAATTTGTAAAATCTTGTTTAATATTTGTTTATATTTTTAAAATATCTTTAGGATTACTTGCTCACCATTTGGTATGGATTTTAGATAATGGCTTTATTAGTTTTGGGAATTCAATTCCTTATCTTATTAAATTCATAAGTTTTTATTTACGGTTCCAATTTAAGTGAAACCAATTTATATGGCTTTATAATATTTCTATTTGTCTTTCTTGATCATTTGTAAATGTTTGTTGATAAATTTTTATATGGATCAAATCCATAGGCTTGGAGATAACTTGGGAATGATTTTTATTCCATTTGGGTTTCAGGGTTTGGATTTATTTTCCAAGTGTTTAAATTTCTAGATACATTTAATGAGGAAAGCATTTATCTTGATTTGGATTTTGTTGAATTCAAACTTTATCAAAGTTTGTTCAAGATGGGATTTTAAGTTTCCATTTAGAGACAAAAGTTTCTTTTCACCCTGATTTTCAACAATAATTTTATTTTCTTTATTTTATTTTTCACAGTATAAGATTTGGAAAATCTTGGGATGTTACAGGCTACCACCCTTAAAATAAATCTCGTCCCGAGATTTGGGGAGGCTAGGGGTACAAGTTGGCTCAAAAGCATCTAGGGTACTACCACCCTTAAAATTTTTCCAACTAAATTACATCTTGGTTTGCTTGGGGTCTTGTTGAAATCTCTCTCGGCAAACATCTGCATAATGTCCTTTGTTTCCACACTTGAAACATGTGACAAGGCTAAGATCCTTCATAGGCTTGTTTATCTTGTGCTTCATCTTTTCTGGACAATTTCTTGCATAATGTCCTTGGTTACCACAATTGTAACATGTGATAAGATTGAGTTGATCACGTATCTTCTGTGGGCAAGTTGCTACATAATGGCCTAGCTCTTTGCAGTTGTTGCACCACACTTGGCTAATCTCCTTATATTTCTGCTTCTCTGGACATTCACTGGCATAGTGTCCCATTTCTTTGCAATGACCGCATTGCACATGGCTTTTGTCCTTCTTTTTCTTAGGTTTCTCCAAAGCTAAGAGTGCTTCTAGTTCATGTTCTTCATATGTTATCTCAAAGGTAGGAACAGTTCCTGGTCTCCTTGACCTTCTATTACTCCTTGGATAATACATATGCCTCCTCTTTGGTCCTTTAAATTGGGTCATGTTGTTGGGAGGTACAAGCTGAGATTTTCCTTTGTCTTCATCCTTCTTGGTAGACTTGGCTCTCTCATGGTAGTCTGCAATCAGTTGTTGCACTCCACCTTGTTTCCTTTGTTCAACTATGGAGTAGATGGGGCATTGGATAGGGACATGATTGTTTCCTTCACATAGGTAACAAGTAGCTTGAGATGTGGGGCATTGGTCAATTGGATGTTTCTCTTCACAATTGGGGCATTGATCTCCATGCTCCTTGGAAGTGTGGTCCTTGTCTCCACAATTATTGCAAGCTTGGGTTCCTTCTAGAATAACATCTTTGTCATCCTTGTTGTCACAAACTCCTTTGGAAGAGTTGTCTCCCATGTTGATCATTTGAGTAGCCATCCCTTGCAACAATTGGGATTGTGTTTCCAAATTTTTTTGCATGGTTGGGTCTATCTCATTGTTGTTGGCTAAAAACTGAGTTGTCACTTGGTTCAATTGGGTTTGTCTTGCAAGCAGTTGGTCTCTCATGTTGTTCTCTCGGTTGTTGTTGTCACCATCCTTGATGTTGGAGTCTCTTGGAGAAGTCATCTGTTTGGGTTGGATTGGGATTAGAATAGGCAAGGTATTTTAAGGAAATAATTCTAATCACACACATCACAATTCACACAAGCAATGTTCAAGCAATCACAAACAAACATTCCACTCAAACAACAAGTTTCAAGCATATTTTTAGGCAACCAAAAATATTTTTGTTACACCACATAAGTTGGTGGGTTTGACTTAAACTAAATATGGTGGTCCATCTATATGGTTCACTTGAAATCATTCTATCCTTCTTGGTTGATTCTTCTTGTACAAGATGTTTGTGTCCTTAGAGAATTTCTTGCATCTTGGTCTCAAAACTTCAAGGTGATAATGATTCCTTCTAAGTTGTGTTTCCTTAGTCTTCAAGTCTTGAGTAATATTTCTTGTCTCACTTGTAGTCCTTAGTGATATCCAAGTTGATGTCCTTGGTGAAAATGTTGAAGATGTTGAAGTCATTAGAGTTGAAGATGTTGAAGTCATTAGAGTTGAAGAAGTTGAAGTCATTAGAGTTGATGGAGTCCTTTGCGCATGGTGAAGTCTTTTGCCATGGGGTAGGCTTTGTCCATCAAGTTTGAAATAGAAGAGATGTAGAATCAAAACCAAAATGGTTGAGGAAAGAGTTTACAAGATTGTTTGTAAATAAGTTTGGAACAAATATAACTCCTATTTTTCTAAGGGGTTTTGTCCAATCCAAGGGTTACAAATCCTACAGGAAACACAATGCTCTGATACCATCTGTTAAGTTCCCAACCTTTAATAAGGTAGATATCCCTGTGTTTACAATGCTAGTCCTTGGATCAATAGCTAGCATCCACAGTTAAGATGTAATATCAAGAAACAAAGGTCATAATACAAATTTATAACCAGGAATAAATAATTTTTATTACATCTTACATAGCACATTTGGCTATCTCATTACAATGCAGCAGAATATAACAATAGCATGGGGTCCTTCATCTTCAAAGTGCCACAGGCAGACATGTTGGTTGTAGACTTGTAATCCTAATCATTAAACTTCACTAATATCAATCAAACCTGCAACATAACAAGTTACAACCACAAGGGTCAATACATTTAATTGTATTGGCAAGTGATACTATGGTAGTATAGTGGAGTCTATCAACTATATGCATTTGGCTAAGTGGAGCTTAGGCTTGCTTTGCTCAAAATAGATTTTCCTTATCATTTGCAAACACTAAGTTTTTGCTTTGACAAAATCACCCAAGGAACCACCAATAGAAATTGGTGAACCTTAAACCCTTGTTCAACCACAAGTTTTTAACTTAGAAATTTGGATGATGAGATTCTTGATTGCTTCCATGTCTTGATGCTCAAATTGTCCTTTGCCAGGGACATGGCTAAGTACTTAGATTTTACACTCTGCAGAGGTGGTGCACTTTCCCCACAAGACTTGGTTTCCCAAGACAAGATCTTTCAGAAGCCTTCCCTTAGACCAGAATGGACGCGTTCCAACCTATCAAACCCCTACCACCAACTGTGCATTTGGCTAAGTTCTTGCAACCTATATGATCCAGGTAGAGCCCATAATGCCAAGTGGTTGCACTTGAAGCTTCTCAACATTTGACATCTCAAATCTCTTTGTTCCTGGGTGGCCAACCACAAGTGAGATACACAAGGTTCACCAGTCCCCTGGCCTTGTGTAACCACTCAACACAAACCATTCTTTCCATTCCACCCAGGTGTTTCATTAACTTAGTTGTTTTATTAACAAAACACAAGTCCTCAGACTTAGAAATTTTTCCATAGCATGAATATATAATCCACCCTTGTTTTCTATTAGCTAAGCTAAGCATGATAGTAGTAGGAATCTTAACTTAGGAAATTCTACTAAGGTTTCATCTACTAGGATTTCCCATAGCATGGTTTATACTTAGCAAAAATTCCATGCAAGTCTTACTTAGAAATATCACTAATGCATAGTGAAAGTAATGGGACAAAAGTATGAAGCATCACTTGCCTTTTTGGTAGAGGGTATAAGTTCACTCCTTGATCTTTGCAATGTTCACTCACTTCAAATCATTACAATTCAATCAAGCAAACAATATTTCAATCTACCATTCACGCAATTCATCACATAACATAATAGAAACAAAACAATGCATGCAAGCATGCCAAACTTTGTTTAATTTACAAAAGTGGTTTATAATAGGTTATAAACATTATAAAACACTTATTGGTCATTTTATAAAGTGGCAAATCCATTTGGAAAAGATTCTATCTCTAAACCATTTTTAAACCAAATCATTATTTCATGTGGTTGAAAATGCTTTTAGCAAGGTAATAATCTTTATAGGGTTGACCAAATACATTTTCAAATCATAAAACTTGGTGTTTGGGGTCAGAGAATTTATTCCAAAACATTTCCCAAAGATTTTCTCCCAAAAGCATCTTTAATAAATAAACTTTATTTTCATTTGACTAGAAATGGTTTAAATCAAGAGTTTATTCTTTTGCTTCACCAAATACATTTTTTGAAACCACCAATTGATTCCTAGGGTCAGTAGGTTCAAAACACACCATTTGCCAAAGATTTAATCCTCAAAATCATTTTGGAACAAATTTTATATCCTAAACATGCATACACAAGTTTATGTAAAAACAAACAATTTAACAGAACCTTTTTAATAAACAAAGTGCATGGTTGGCTAGGGCTTGTCTTGCTGAATCCATTTATATAAAATTTGCAAAATTTGGACGTGTAGATTAAAAGTTATAGAATTTACAAAATCACATATATAATAGATTTAAATCTGTTTTTAAAACCAGAGTCTGGCCACATGGAATGTTTTCATTGGCTCATACCGTTTTGTTCGGATCAGGCAACGTGGACCTCAGGATTTAAAGGGCATCGCACGGATCAGATCAGCCCATAACGCTTCGTTTAATGATTCTATCGTGGCCGTGGGATCAAGATCTAACGGGCAGCCTTGCCTGGACCAAAGACTGGCAGGGCTAGGTCAACGGCGAGCGGCGGCGCGCTCGGACGAGGGTGGTGCTGGCGATGCAGGGAGCTAGAGGAGGAGTGGGGTATCTCACCGAGTTCGCAGGGCATTGCTGATGCTCAACGTCATCGTGGGGAGGCCAGGGGCGCACGAGGTCACCGTGGATTGCTCACCGGAGTTCACAACTGCATCGGGCATGCTCTGTTTGTCTTTGCTGGCGAGGATACAGGCAACGCCAAGGCACAAAAATGGTTTCGTTAGCTGCGCACAGAAGCGGCGAGTACGGGTGCATCCAGAAGAGGGGTATGCGCGGTCGAACTTTACCTAGGAGTGTCGCCGGAGCGGATGCAGACGACGGCGTCATGCTGCCGTCGAGGTTGCCGATGTTACAGGGCACGCGCGGCTATACGAGCGGCACTGGGAGATGCGGACGAGGCTGGAGAGTGATCTCGAGGGGTCGAGGGAACAAGGGGAGGCGAGACTTGGTCGGAATTGTCGCCGGAGGGCATCGGAGACAGCGACGGTGTAAGCAGAAATGGGGACGGCCTGGGGGCTCTCTTGTAGCGGTGTCTGAGGGGAAAGGAAGGGGAGAGGGAGGTGGTTAAACGAGAGTGATCGCGGGGGATTTTAATTCGTAGAATAACTCGTATTGATTCAAATTAAAATGCGGAAGAAATAGTCAGAGGAAAGGCGAGTTCATCGCGGGGTGAAGACGATGATGACTGGTGGGCCAAGGCGTCGGTGAGAGAGAGATGTTTCAGGTGGGGTCCAACGGTCAGTGAGGGTGCGGGTGAGTTCACTGGTGCAAAGCGTTTTCTCGCGGGGAGAGAGGGAGTGGGCTGGTTGTTGGGCCTGCTGGGCTGCCGAGCTGGGCTGCTACCTTTTCACATTTTTTTTGTTCAGTTTGTTTTCTTTTTCTCTTTTGATTTTTCTGTTTCGATTTTGAATAAGAAATTCAAACATTCGTTTGAATTCAAACCTTTGCCAAAATTTGTGTCGGTTTAAATATTGATTAGTAAAACATTCTGGAATCATTTTAGAATAATTTATTTATTCTTTTTAAGGTCTTTTAATTATTCCAAATAGGCTCTAGTTTTTAATTAAATAGGATTTAATAATGTTTTTAAATCTCCATTTAAATTCTTAAAACTTTCCAAATCCTTCCGGTAAGTTTTTATTTGTTTATTTGGTTTCAAATAATTCATCTTGAATTATTTGGAGGATATTTAATATGATTTATTAATCATTTAAGATTGGGTATTTGTTTTAATTCCAATGGAATTTAAATATAGCTTTATTTCCATAATTTTTATTTGGAAGTTTTATTTAATCTTATTTAAGTTGAATGGAACAACTTTTATTTCATTTGGGTAATTTCCAAAATAATATTTTCTCATGAATTATATAATAATTCTCATTAGAGATTTGTCTTTATTAAGATAGGGATATAATGGTTAATGCCATTTTATTTTATTTTGGAAATTCTTTATCCTTTTATTTTATTTGATTTGGATTATAATCATTCCATTTGCTTAATGTATTAGGCCAAGATTTATTTGGTCTTTCAAATATTCTTTATTTAATATTTCTTCCTTCAACTTATAAAATTCATATCTTTTTATTTGGAGATCCAAACTTAGTGATTCCAATTTGTAAAATCTTGTTTAATATTTGTTTATATTTTTAAAATATCTTTAGGATTACTTGCTCACCATTTGGTATGGGTTTTAGATAATGGCTTTATTAGTTTTGGGAATTCAATTCCTTATCTTATTAAATTCATAAGTTTTTATTTATGGTTCCAATTTAAGTGAAACCAATTTATATGGCTTTATAATATTTCTATTTGTCTTTCTTGATCATTTGTAAATGTTTGTTGATAAATTTTTATATGGATCAAATCCATAGACTTGGAGATAACTTGGGAATGATTTTTATTCCATTAGGGTTTCAGGGTTTGGATTTATTTTCCAAGTGTTTAAATTTCCACATACATTTAATGAGGAAAGCATTTCTATTGATTTGGATTTTGTTGAATTCAAACTTTATCAAAGTTTGTTCAAGATGGGATTTTATGTTTCCATTTAGAGACAAAAGTTTCTTTTCACCCTGATTTTCAATAATAATTTTATTTTGTTTATTTTATTTTTCACAGTACAAGATTTGGAAAATCTTGGGATGTGACACAAATAGAACCCTAAGTTCTATTGCTCCATTATATCATCACTTAGGATGATACCTAAGATTTCTTTATTTGAGAAAAT
Source organism: Avena longiglumis (assembly GCA_030063025.1). NCBI lineage: Eukaryota > Viridiplantae > Streptophyta > Magnoliopsida > Poales > Poaceae > Avena > Avena longiglumis. Next base: position 211,502,611 of record CP125979.1, on the reverse strand, counting down.
AATATTTTCTTTCTTTGGATTATATATGATAACACACAATTTGCAAAAACTTTGATAAAGACTCTTCAAAGGACATGAGCAAGTGATGAACTTGCCTTGTGATTGCAAGGCAGTGAAGTCTGATGCTTGCACTAGACCTTGAGCTTCTATGTGTACAAAAACATCACTATTGCCCGGTAAGGACAATATTTAAAGAAAAAAATGATTATGCAAAGTAATGTAATGCATCATTTAATTTTATGTGTATTATCCCCCATTATTTAAATTATAAAAATTCTTTTCATAAGTAAAGAATTTATAAATATTAATTATTAATATTTATTGAATAATTTATTCCTTATTTTCTTTTATTTTATTTGAATTTTACTCATTTAATAATTCCTTTCAGAATTATCATTTTTCTTTCAAATTAAAAAATATATATAAATTATTTGTTTAGTATTTTTCTAAAATACTACAATATTAGTATATAATAAAAGTGATTTATTTTTATCATCTTTCTTTAATTTTATAAAATTCCATAAGGAATATATATATTATAAAATTCTTGATAAAAATTATATGCCTAAAATTTTATATCTTATTTTATTTAGATAGATTGGATTATTGTGAATCCAAAAATATTTTATTTATTATTTTTGGATTTTTATTTTATTTTCTAGAATTTATTTAAATTCAGGGGTATTTTGGTCTTTTCTTAATTATTTAAACTTGCTCCCCGAAGGCTAACTTCTTGCAACCTATATGATCCAGGCAGAGCCCATAATGCCAAGTGGTTGCACTTGAAGCTTCTCAACATTTGACATCTCAAATCTCTTTGTTCCTGGGTGGCCATCCACAAGTGAGATACACAAGGTAAACCGTAAACATGGGCCTTGTGAACCTCAACCAAAAACCACCAAGAAATTACCATTCCACCCAGGTGATTCATTAACTTAGTTGTTTTATTAAACAAAAACACAAGTCCTCAGACTTAGAAATTTTTCCATAGTATGAATGTATATTCCACCCTTGTTTTCTATTAGCTAAGCTAAGCTTGATAGTAGTAGGAATCTTAACTTAGGAAAATTTCTACTAAGGTTTCATCTACTAGGTTTTCCCACAACATGGTTATACTTAGCAAAATTCCATGCAAGTTTTACTTCGAAAAAATCACTAATGCATAGTGAAAGTAATGGGACAAAAGTATGAAGCATCACTTGCCTTTTTGGTAGAGTATAAGTTCACTCCTTGTCCTTGCTACAATCACACTCTTCAAGTCACTACAATTCAATCAAGCAAGGCACAAGTTCAATCTACCATTCAAGCAATTCATCACATAAAATCATATAAACAAGATAATGCATGCAAGCATGCCAAGCTTTTTTTTATTTGAAAAAGTGGTTTCTAATGGGTCATAGACATTTGAAAACACCTATTGGTCATTTTATAAAGTGGCAAAAAGTCATTTGCAAGAGATTTCACTTCCTAAACCATTTTCAAAACAAAGTATCATTTTGTGTGGTGTAGAAATGTTTTTACTAAGGCATTAATCTATAAGGCTCACAAAATATGTTTTCAAACCACAAAACTTTGTTTTTAGCGTCAGAGAGTTTAAAACAAAACATTTCCCAAAAGTTTTCTTCCAAAACCATTTTTAATAAATAAACTATATTTTTATTTGTCTAGAAATGGTTTTAAATCAAAGAATCATTCTTTTGTTTCACCAAATACATTTTTGAAACAACAAAGTGTTTCCTATGGTCAGTAGGTTCAAATCACTCCATTTGCAAAAGATTTTATCTCCAAAATCATTTTTGAACAATTTTTACAATCTAAACAAGCATACATATGTTTCTTTAAAAACAAACATTTTACTAGAAGATTTTTACTAAACAAATGGCATGGTTGGCTAGTGCTTGTTCCACTGATTCCATTGATATAAAGTTTGCAAAATTTGGACGTGTAGAATAAAAGTTGTGCAATTTACAAAATCACAAATCTAATAGATTCAAATCTGTTTTAAATCGAAGCCTGAGCCACGTGGCTGTTTCTTATTGGGCGGTACCGATTCGTGTGGATCGAGCGATACAGACCACAGGATTAAAAGGGGCCTGTGCAGCTTAGATCATCGCATACCCTTTCGTTTAAGTGAATCTAACACAACCGCAGGATTCGCATCTAACGGCTCAACTATCTTGACCAGGGCGGCGCCGACGGTTCTTGTAGCGGCCCGGCGACGACGGCGAAGATGGCGATGCAGGAAGCGAGGAAGGAAGGGAGTATGCTCACCGTGTTCGCAGGTTCGTGTTCATGCTCAACGTAGTCTTCTTGGGTCGAGGGGCGCTCGTGGTTGCCCTGGATTGCTCACCGAGTTCGCGGCGTCAGCACGCCCGTCGACGTTGGGCGGGGCTACAAGGCATGCAATCGAGACAAGGGTCATTAGACGACGAGGAGAGTAGAACTTGCGTGCATCAACGAGAGGGGAAGGGGCGGGCGGATGCTACCTGGGCACTCGCCGGAGTTGAAACAGACGGTGGCGGCGCTTGGAGTCGTTGTTGTCGAGGCTCAGAGGCACGCGCGAGCGAGCTGCGGATGCAGAAAGATGCGACAGGGCCTGGGGAACTTGCCCGTGTGCTCGGGGAGGTAAGGGGCGGCAAGGTCCGGCCGGAATCGGCACGGAGAGTCGTCGAAGACAGAGGTGCTCGGAGAGGAATTAGGGCGGCCTGGGGGCGTGCTAAGGTGGGGCGACAGAGGGGAAAGAAAGAGGAGGTGCTGGCGTTTATCACTGCATGGTCACGGTGAGGGATTAACGCGACATTAAGGCGTAATCAAGCGAGCGTTTAACGGCAACGGTGTCTGGGGAAGAACAGGTCGCGGGTGGGGAAGATGACCGCGTGGCTGTGGGGTCCTCTAGCAGCGAGAGAGAAGGAAAGGTAACGGGGTCCACCGGTCAGTCGCTGAGTGGGTGAGTTCCGGAGTGCGAAACATTTCGCGAGAGAGAGTGGGGTGGGCTTGCCGTTGGGCTTGTTGGGCTGGCCGGCTGGGCTGCGTCCTTTGCATATTTTTTTGTTCTGAGTCTTTTCTCTTTTTCTGTTTGAATTTCCAGATTGAATTTCAAACAAACAAATCAAACATTCAAAACAATCCAAACTTCCACCACACTTTGCAATTGAATTTGGTTCTATTTAACAACATAAACCAAAGTCCAAAACAAAATAATATTTATTCTTTTTAGGACCCATTAATAATTAAATAAATGGACCTTAGTTATTAAATCAAATAGAACTTGCTTTAATAAAATCTTTATCTTTTTGAAATCTAAAATAGTACCAAACCATTCAATAGGTTTTATTTGAAAATAATAAACACTTGGAAAACTTATTTAAAATAATTTAATAAGTTTTAATGTTTATTTAAAATGGGAAAAGCCTTTACTTTAATAAAATTGGGTATTAATAAATCCCCATTATTTTATTTAAATAACCTTTACTCTTTTTAATCAAAACAAAACATTTTATTTGAAAAACTTGGCCAAGGTTTAATTTGGCTCTATAAAATAATCCTTATTTATATTTCTACCTTTTCATTTGAAAACTAATCTTTTTATTAAAAGATTCTTAAATAGTAATTTTATATATTTAATATTTTCTTTAATAATTGTTTATCTTTTCAAATCCCTTTAGGATTTGTTTGATCAAATAGGTTTGAAGGTTTCTAATTGGACTCAAAAGTTTCTTCTCACCCTGAAAATCAACAAAGTTTTATTTTATTCATTTATTTTTCACATAACAAGATTTGGAAAATCTTGGGATGTGACAGGCTACCACCCTTAAAATAAATCTCGTCCCGAGATTTGGGAAGTCTAGGGGTTACAAATTGGCTCAAAGCATCTAGGGTACTACCACCCCTAAAAATTCTCCAACTAAATTACATATTAGCCTTCTTGGGATCCTGGGTAAATCTTCTCTCGGCAAACATCTGCATAGTTTCCTTTGTTTTCACACTTGAAACATGTGACAAGGCTGAGATCCTTCATAGGCTGGTTTATATTGTGCTTCATCTTTTCTGGACAGAAGTTTGCATAGTGGCCTAGTTCCTTGCATTTGAAACACATCACTTGGCTGATATCTTTCTTTTCCTTTGGTATCATTGCCTCTTGTTTATTTCTTTGGTTCTTCTTCTTTTCTGGGCATTCATTGGCATAGTGTCCCATCTCTTTGCAAGTGTAACATTGTTCTTGAGTAATATCCTTCTTGCTAGGGTTGGGGCATTTCTTCTTTTTCTTGGGTCTCTCCAAAGCTAGGAGTTCTTCTAGTTCATGTTCTTCATACCTCACCTCAGAGGTGGGAAATCTTTCTCTCTTCTTGGGGCATTGATCTTCATGCTCCTTGTATGTATGATCCTTGTCTCCATAAGTATTGCTAGCTTGGGTTCCTTCTAGAATAGCATCTTTTTCATCCTTGTTGTCATTAGCTCTTTGGGAAAAGTTTTCTCCCATGTTGATCATTTGAGTAACCAATCCTTGCAACAATTGGGATTGAAGTTTCAAAATCCTTTGTATGGCTAGGTCTAGTCCATTGTTGTTGGCTAAAAGCTGAGTTGTCTCTTGGCTCAACTGGTTTTGGGTTGCTATAAGTTATCTCATGTTGTCCTCTTGGTTGGTGTTGTTGTCATCAACCTTGATGTTGGATTCTCTTGGAGTAGTCATCTGTTTGGGGTTGAATTGAGATTAGAATAGGCAAAGTATTTCTAAGGAATCAATTCTAATTCACACACATCACAATTCACTCAAGCAATGTGCAAGCATTGACAAGTCAAACACTTCACTCAAACAACAAAGTTCAAGCACATTTTTTTTAGGCAACCAAAAATATTTTTGTTACACCACATAAGTTGGTGGGTTTGTCTTAAACAAAATATGGTGGTCCATCTATATGGTTCACTTGTGATCTTTCCATCTTTCTTAGTTGATTCTTCTTGCATTAAATCATGGTTTCCTTAGGAAAATTCTTGCTCACAAAACTTCAAAGGTGTTGATGGCTCCTTCTAAGTTGTGTTTCCTTAGTTTCCAAATCTTAAGAAAGATTCCTTGTCTCACTTGTAGTCCTTAGTGATATCCAAGGTTGAGGTCCTTGGTGAAAATGCTGAAGATGTTGAAGTCATTAGAGTTGAAGAAGTTGAAGTCATTAGAGTTGAAGAAGTTGAAGTCATTAGAGTTGATGAAGTCCTTAGCTCATGGTGAAGTCTTTGGCCATGGGGTAGGTTTGTACATCAAGTTGAAGTGGAAGAGATGTAGAGTTGAAACCAAAGTGGTTGAGGAAAGAGTTTACAAGATTGTTTGTAAATAAGTTTGGAACAAATACAACTCCTATTTTTCTAAGGGTTTTTGTCCAATCCTAGGTTTACAAATCCTACAGGCAACACAATGCTCTGATACCATCTGTAAGGGTCCCAACCTTTAATAAGGTAGAGTCCCCTGTGTTTACAATGCTAGTCCCTGGATCAATAGCTAGCATCCACAATTAAGATGTAATATCAAGAAACAAAGGTCATAATACGACTTTATAACCAGGAATAAAATAATTTATTACATCTTTCATAGCTCATTTGGCTATTACATTAAATTGCAGCAGAATATCTATAAGCATGGGGTCCTTCATCTTCAAAATGCCACAGGCAGACATGTTGGTTGTAGACTTTGTAATCCTAATCAATCAACTTCACTAATATCAATCAAACCTGCAACATAACAAGTTACAGCCACAAGGGTCAATACATTTGAATTGTATTGGCAAGTGATACTATGGTAGTATGGTGGAGTCTATAATCTATATGCATTTGGCTAAGTGGAGCTTAGGCTTGCATTGCTCAAAATAGATTTTCCTTATCATTTGAAAACACTAAGTTTTTTCTTGACAAAATAATCTTTCCCAAGGCATCTCCCAATCAAAGATTGAAGATCCTTTAACCCTTGTTCAACCACAAGTTTTTAACTTAGAAATTTCGATGATGAGATTCTTGATTGCTTCCATGTCTTTATGCTCAAATTGTCCTTTACCAGGGACATGGCTAAGTACTTAGATTTTACACTCTGCAGAGGTGGTGCACTTTCCCCACAAGACTTGGTTTCACCAAGACAAGATCTTTCAGAAGCCTTCCCTTAGACCAAAATGGACGCGCTCCAACCTATCAAACCCTACCACCAACTGTCCATATGGCTAAGTTCTTGCAACCTATATGATCCAGGAAGAGCCCATAATGCCAAGTGGTTGCACTTGAAGCTTCTCAACATTTGACATCTCAAATCTCTTTGTTCCTGGGTGTCCATCCACAAGTGAGATACACAAGGTAAACCATAAACATGGGCCTTGTGAACCACTCAACCAAAAACCACCAAGCAATTACCATTCAACCCAGGTGATTCATTAACTTAGTTGTTTTATTAAACAAAAACACAAGTCCTCAGACTTAGAAATTTTTCCATAGTATGAATGTATATTCCACCCTTGTTTTTTATTAGCTAAGCTAAGCTTGATAGTAGTAGGAATCTTAACTTAGGAAAATTTCTACTAAGGTTTCATCTACTAGGTTTTCCCATAGCATGGTTATACTTAGCAAAATTCCATGCAAGTTTTACTTCGAAAAAATCACTAATGCATAGTGAAAGTAATGGGATAAAAGTATGAAGCATCACTTGCCTTTTTGGTAGAGTATAAGTTCACTCCTTGTCCTTGCTACAATCACACTCTTCTAGTCACTACAATTCAATCAAGCAAGGCACAAGTTCAATCTACCATTCAAGCAATTCATCACATAAAATCATATAAACAAGATAATGCATGCAAGCATGCCAAGCTTTGTTTTATTTGAAAAAGTGGTTTCTAATGGGTCATAAAAAATTGAAAACACCTATTGGTCATTTTATAAAGTGGCAAAAAGTCATTTGCAAGAGATTTCACTTCCTAAACCATTTTCAAAACAAAGTATCATTTTGTGTGGTGTAGAAATGTTTTTACTAAGGCATTAATCTATAGGGCTCACAAAATATGTTTTCAAACCACAAAACTTTGTGTTTAGGGTCAGAGAGTTTAAAACAAAACATTTCCCAAAAGTTTTCTTCCAAAACCATTTTAATAAATAAACTATATTTTTATTTGTCTAGAAATGGTTTTAAATCAAAGAATCATTCTTTTGTTTCACAAAATACATTTTTGAAACCACCAAGTGTTTCCTATGGTCAGTAGGTTCAAATCACTCCATTTGCAAAAGATTTTATCCCCAAAATCATTTTTGAACAATTTTTACAATCTAAACAAGCATACATATGTTTCTGTAAAAACAAACATTTTACCAGAAGATTTTTACTAAACAAATGGCATGGTTGGCTAGGGCTTATTCCACTGATTCCATTGATATAAAGTTTGCAAAATTTGGACGTGTAGAATAAAAGTTGTGCAATTTACAAAATCACAAATCTAATAGATTCAAATCTGTTTTAAATCGAAGCCTGATCCACGTGGCTGTTTCTTATTGGGCGGTACCGATTCGTGTGGATCGAGCGATACAGACCACAGGATTAAAAGGGGCCTGTGTGGCTTAGATCATCGCATACCCTTTCGTTTAAGTGAATCTAACACAACCGCAGGATTCGCATCTAACGGCTCAACTATCTTGACCAAGGACGGGCGGCGCTCGACGGCTGCGCGCGGCGGCGACGGTCAAACGACGGCGAAGCTGGCGATGCAAGAAGCGAGGAAGGAAGGGAGTATGCTCATCGTGTTCGCAGGTTCGTGTTGATGCTCAACATAGCCTTCTTGGGTCGAGGGGCGCTCGTGGTTTCCCTGGATTGCTCACCGGAGTTCGCTCGGCATTGGGCACGCTCTGGTCGACGTTGGGGCGGGGCTACAAGGTACAGAAGTACGAGACAAGGGGTCCGTTAGACGCGCGAGGGAGAGTAGAACTTGCGTGCGTCAACGAGAGGGGAAGGGGCGGACGGATGCTACCTGGGCACTCGCCGGAGTTGAAATAGACGGTGGCGGCGCTTGGAGTCGTTGTTGTCGAGCCTCAGAGGCACGCGCGAGCGAGCTGCGGATGCAGAAAAATGCGCCAGGGCCTGGGGAACTAGCCCGTGTGCTCGGGGAGGTAAGGGGCGGCAAGGTCCGGCCGGAATTGGCAGGGAGAGTCGTCGGAGACAGAGGTGCTCGGAGAGGAATTAGGGCGGCCTGGGGGCGTGCTAAGGTGGGGCGACAGAGGGGAAAGAAAGAGGAGGTGCTGGCATTTATCACTGCGTGGTCACAGCGAGGGATTAACGCGACATTAAGGCATAATCAAGCGAGCGTTTAACGGCATGAACGGCAGCGGTGTCTGGGGAAGAACAGGTCGCGGGTGGGGAAGATGACCGTGTGGCTGTGGGGTCCTCTAGCAGCGAGAGAGAAGGAAAGGTAACGGGGTCCACCGGTCAGTCGCTGAGTGGGTGAGTTGCGGAGTGCGAAACGTTTCGCGAGAGAGAGTGGGGTGGGCTTGCTGTTGGGCTTGTTGGGCTGGCCGGCTGGGCTGTGTCCTTTGCATATTTTTTTGTTCTGAATCTTTTCTCTTTTTCTGTTTGAATTTCCTGATTGAATTTCAAACAAACAAATCAAACATTCAAAACAATCCAAACTTCCACCACACTTTGCAATTGAATTTGGTTCTGTTTAACAACATAAACCAAAGTCCAAAACAAAATAATTTTTATTCTTTTTAGGACCCATTAATAATTAAATAAATGGACCTTAGTTATTAAATCAAATAGAATTTGCTTTAATAAAATCTTTATCTTTTTGAAATCTAAAATAGTACCAAACCATTCAATATGTTTTATTTGAAAATAATAAACACTTGGAAAACTTATTTAAAATAATTTAATAAGTTTTAATGTTTATTTAAAATGGAAAAAGCCTTTACTTTAATAAAATTGGGTATTAATAAATCCCGATTATTTTATTTAAATAACCTTTACTCTTTTTAATCAAAACAAAACATTTTATTTCAAAAACTTGGCCAAGGTTTAATTTGGCTCTATAAAATAATCCTTATTTATATTTCTACCTTTTCATTTGAAAACTAATCTTTTTATTAAAAGATTCATAAATAGTAATTTTATATATTTAATATTTTCTTTAATAATTGTTTATCTTTTCAAATCCGTTTAGGATTTGTTTGATCAGATAGGTTTGAAGGTTTCTAATTGGACTCAAAAGTTTCTTCTCACCCTGAAAATCAACAAAGTTTTATTTTATTCATTTATTTTTCACATAACAAGATTTGGAAAATATTGGGATGTGACAGGCTACCACCCTTAAAATAAATCTCGTCCCGAGATTTGGGAAGGCTAGGGGTTACAAATTGGCTCAAAGCATCTAGGGTACTACCACCCTTAAAAATTTTCCAACTAAATTACATATTGGCCTTCTTGGGATCCTGGGGAAATCTTCTCTGGCAAACATCTGCATAATGTCCTTTGTTTTCACACTTGAAACATGTGACAAGGCTGAGATCCTTCATAGGCTGGTTTATATTGTGCTTCATCTTTTTTGGACAGAAGTTTGCATAGTGGCCTAGTTCCTTGCATTTGAAACACATCACTTGGCTGATATCTTTCTTTTCCTTTGGTATCATTGCCTCTTGTTTGTTTCTTTGGTTCTTCTTCTTTTCTCGGCATTCATTGGCATAGTGTCCCATCTCTTTGCAAGTGTAACATTTTTCTTGAGTAATATCCTTCTTGCTAGGGTTGGGGCATTTCTTCTTTTTCTTGGGTCTCTCCAAAGCTAGGAGTTCTTCTAGTTCATGTTCTTCATACCTCACCTCAGAGGTGGGAAATATTTCTCTCTTCTTGGGGCATTGATCTTCATGCTCCTTGGATGTATGATACTTCTCTCCATAAGTATTGCTAGCTTGGGTTCCTTCTAGAATAGCATCTTTTTCATCCTTGTTGTCATTAGCTCTTTGGGAAAAGTTTTCTCCCATGTTGATCATTTGAGTAACCAATCCTTGCAACAATTGGGATTGAAGTTTCAAAATCCTTTGTATGGCTGGGTCTAGTCCATTGTTGTTGGCTAAAAGCTGAGTTGTCTCTTGGCTCAACTGGTTTTGGGTTGCTATAAGTTATCTCATGTTGTCCTCTTGGTTGGTGTTGTTGTCATCAACCTTGATGTTGGATTCTCTTGGAGTAGTCATCTGTTTGGGGTTGAATTGAGATTAGAATAGGCAAAGTATTTCTAAGGAATCAATTCTAATTCACACACATCACAATTCACTCAAGCAATGTGCAAGCATTCACAAGTAAAACACTTCACTCAAACAACAAAGTTCAAGCACATTTTTTTAGGCAACCAAAAATATTTTAGTTACACCACATAAGTTGGTGGGTTTGTCTTAAACAAAATATGGTGGTCCATCTATATGGTTCACTTGTGATCTTTCCATCTTTCTTAGTTGATTCTTCTTGCATGAAATCATGGTTTCCTCAGGAAAATTCTTGGTCACAAAACTTCAAAGGTGTTGATGGCTCCTTCTAAGTTGTGTTTCCTTAGTTTCCAAATCTTGAGCAAGATTCCATGTCTCACTTGTAGTCCTTAGTGATATCAAAGGTTGAGGTCCTTGGTGAAAATGCTGAAGATGTTGAAGTCATTAGAGTTGAAGAAGTTGAAGTCATTAGAGTTGAAGAAGTTGAAGTCATTAGAGTTGAAGAAGTTGAAGTCATTAGAGTTGATGAAGTCCTTAGCTCATGGTGAAGTCTTTGGCCATGGGGTAGGTTTGTCCATCAAGTTGAAGTGGAAGAGATGTAGAGTTGAAACCAAAGTGGTTGAGGAAAGAGTTTACAAGATTGTTTGTAAATAAGTTTGGAACAAATACAACTCCTATTTTTCTAAGGGTTTTTGTCCAATCCTAGGTTTACAAATCCTACAGGCAACACAATGCTCTGATACCATCTGTAAGGGTCCCAACCTTTAATAAGGTAGAGTCCCCTGTGTTTACAATGCTAGTCCCTAGATCAATAGCTAGCATCCACAGTTAAGATGTAATATCAAGAAACAAAGGTCATAATACAACTTTATAACCAGGAATAAAATAATTTATTACATCTTTCATAGCTCGTTTGGCTATTACATTACATTGCAGCAGAATATCTATAAGCATGGGGTCCTTCATCTTCAAAATGCCACAGGCAGACATGTTGGTTGTAGACTTTGTAATCCTAATCAATCAACTTCACTAATATCAATCAAACCTGCAACATAACAAGTTACAGCCACAAGGGTCAATACATTTGAATTGTATTGGCAAGTGATACTATGGTAGTATGGTGGAGTCTATCATCTATATGCATTTGGATAAGAGGAGCTTAGGCTTGCATTGCTCAAAATAGATTTTCCTTATCATTTGAAAACACTAAGTTTTTGCTTGACAAAATAATCTTTCCCAAGGCATCTCCCAATCAAAGATTGAAGATCCTTTAACCCATGTTCAACCACAAGTTTTTAACTTAGAAATTTGGATGATGAGATTCTTGATTGCTTCCATGTCTTGATGCTCAAATTGTCCTTTACCAGGGACATGGCTAAGTACTTAGATTTTACACTCTGCAGAGGTGGTGCACTTTCCCCACAAGACTTGGTTTCACCAAGACAAGATCTTTCAGAAGCCTTCCCTTAGACCAAAATGGACGCGCTCCAACCTATCAAACCCTACCACCAACTGTCCATATGGCTAAGTTCTTGCAACCTATATGATCCAGGCAGAGCCCATAATGCCAAGTGGTTGCACTTGAAGCTTCTCAACATTTGACATCTCAAATATCTTTGTTCCTGGGTGGCCATCCACAAGTGAGATACACAAGGTAAACCATAAACATGGGCCTTGTGAACCACTCAACCAAAAACCACCAAGCAATTACCATTCCACCCAGGTGATTCATTAACTTAGTTGTTTTATTAAACAAAAACACAAGTCCTCAGACTTAGAAATTTTTCCATAGTATGAATGTATATTCCACCCTTGTTTTTTATTAGATAAGGTAAGCCTGATAGTAGTAGGAATCTTAACTTAGGAAAATTTCTACTAAGGTTTCATCTACTAGGTTTTCCCATAGCAAGGTTATACTTAGCAAAATTCCATGCAAGTTTTACTTCGAAAAAATCACTAATGCATAGTGAAAGTAATGGGACAAAAGTATGAAGCATCACTTGCCTTTTTGGTAGAGTATAAGTTCACTCCTTGTCCTTGCTACAATCACACTCTTCAAGTCACTACAATTCAATCAAGCAAGGCACAAGTTCAATCTACCATTCAAGCAATTCATCACATAAAATCATATAAACAAGATAATGCATGCAAGCATGCCAAGCTTTTTTTTATTTGAAAAAGTGGTTTCTAATGGGTCATAAACATTTGAATACACCTATTGGTCATTTTATAAAGTGGCAAAAAGTCATTTGCAAGAGATTTCACTTCCTAAACCATTTTCAAAACAAAGTATCATTTGTGTGGTGTAGAAATGTTTTTACTAAGGCATTAATCTATAGGGCTCACAAAATATGTTTTCAAACCACAAAACTTTGTGTTTAGGGTCAGAGAGTTTAAAACAAAACATTTCCCAAAAGTTTTCTTCCAAAACCGTTTTTAATAAATAAATAATATTTTTATTTGTCTAGAAATGGTTTTAAATCAAAGAATCATTCTTTTGTTTCACCAAATACATTTTTGAAACCACAAAGTGTTTCCTATGGTCAGTAGGTTCAAATCACTCCATTTGCAAAAGATTTTATCCCCAAAATCATTTTTGAACAATTTTTACAATCTAAACAAGCATACATATGTTTCTGTAAAAACAAACATTTTACCAGAAGCTTTTTACTAAACAAATGGCATGGTTGGCTAGGGTTTGTTCCACTGATTCCATTGATATAAAGTTTGCAAAATTTGGACGTGTAGAATAAAAGTTGTGCAATTTAAAAAAATAACAAATCTAATAGATTCAAATCTGTTTTAAATCGAAGCCTGGGCCACGTGGCTGTTTCTTATTGGGCGGTACCGATTCGTGTGGATCGAGCGATACAGACCACAGTATTAAAAGGGGCCTGTGCGGCTTAGATCATTGCATACCCTTTCGTTTAAGTGAATCTAACACAACCGCAGGATTCACATCTAACGGCTCAACTATCTTGACCAAGGACGGGCGGCGCTCGACGGCTGCGCGCGGCGGCGATGGTCAGACGACGGCGAAGCTGGCAATGCAGGAAGCGAGGAAGGAAGGGAGTATGCTCACCGTGTTCGCAGGTTCGTGCTGATGCTCAACGTAGTCTTCTTGGGTCGAGGGGCGCTCGTGGTTGCCCTGGATTGCTCACCGGAGTTTGCTCGGCGTCGGGCACGCTCTGGTCGACATTGGGGCGGAGCTACAAGGTACAGAAGTACGAGACAAGGGGTCTGTTAGACGCGCGAGGGAGAGTAGAACTTGCGTGCGTCAACGAGAGGGGAAGGGGCGGACGGATGCTACCTGGGCACTCGCCGGAGTTGAAACAGACGGTGGCGGCGCTTGGAGTCGTTGTTGTCGAGGCTCAGAGGCGCGCGCGAGCGACCTGCGGATGCAGAAAGATGCGCCAGGGCCTGGGGAACTTGCCCGTGTGCTCGGCGAGGTAAGGGGCGGCAAGGTCCAGCCGGAATCGGCAGGGAGAGTCGTCGGAGACAGAGGTGCTCGGAGAGGAATTAGGGCGTCCTAGGGGCATGCTAAGGTGGGGCGACAGAGGGGAAATAAAGAGGAGGTGCTGGCGTTATCCACTGTGTGGTCACGGCAAGGGATTAACGCGACATTAAGGCGTAATCAAGCGAGCGTTTAACGGCATGAACGGCAGCGGTGTCTGGGGAAGAACAGGTCGCGGGTGGGGAAGATGACCGTGTGGCTGTGGGGTCCTCTAGCAGCGAGAGAGAAGGAAAGGTAACGGGGTCCACCGGTCAGTCGCTGAGTGGGTGAGTTCTTGAGTGAAACGTTTCATGAGAGAGTGGGTGGGCTTCTTTGTTGGGCTTGTTGGGCTGGCCGGCTGGGCTGTGTCCTTTGCATATTTTTTTGTTGTGAATCTTTTCTCTTTTTCTGTTTGAATTTCCTGATTGAATTTCAAACAAACAAATCAAACATTCAAAACAATCCAAACTTCCACCACACTTTGCAATTGAATTTGGTTCTGTTTAACAACATAAACCAAAGTCCAAAACAAAATAATTTTTATTCTTTTTAGGACCCATTAATAATTAAATAAATGGACCTTAGTTACTAAATCAAATAGAATTTGCTTTAATAAAATCTTTATCTTTTTGAAATCTAAAATAGTACCAAACCATTTAGTAGGTTTTATTTGAAAATAATAAACACTTGGAAAACTTATTTAAAATATTTTAGTAAGTTTTAATGTTTATTTAAAATGGGAAAAGCCTTTACTTTAATAAAATTGGGTATTAATAAATCCCCATTATTTTATTTAAATAACCTTTACTCTTTTTAATCAAAATAAAACATTTTATTTCAAAAACTTGGCCAAGGTTTAATTTGGCTCTATAAAATAATCCTTATTTGTATTTCTACCTTTTCATTTGAAAACTAATATTTTTATTAAAAGATTCATAAATAGTCATTTTATATATTTAATTTTTTCTTTAATAATTGTTTATCTTTTCAAATCCCTTTAGGATTTGTTTGATCAAATAGGTTTGAAGGTTTCTAATTGGACTCAAAAGTTTCTTCTCACCCTGAAAATCAACAAAGTTTTATTTTATTCATTTATTTTTCACATAACAAGATTTGGAAAATCTTGGGATGTGACACTTCGGCTCCTTTCACTTGATCAAACAAATCTTGAATCCTTTGGAAAGGATAGTTATTCTTTATGGTAACATTATTCAGATTTATGTAGTCTCCACACATCCTTCTTCCACCATCCCTTTTATCCACAAAGATCACTGGTGTTTCCCATGGGCATACACTTTCCTGAATAAATCCTTTTTCTGGCTAACTCATCAATTTGCTCTTTGAGTTCTTTTAATTCTTTTGGTCCCATCTTATATGGTGCTTGAGCTATTGGTGCTGTACCTGGAATTAGATCAATAGTGAACTCTATCTCCCGATCTGGTGGCATTCCACGTAGCTCTGCTTGAAAAACATCTTGAAATTCATTTACTATAGGAATATCTTCCAATTTGACCTCTTTCATTGAGTTCAACTAAAGATCCACCATGATATGACTGTGCTTATCTGCTTGGTAAACTATCCTTTCTCCACTTGGAGTTTTGATTGAGACAGTTTTCTCCTCACAATTTATCCGAGCCCCATGTTCCATCATCCAATCCATCCCCAGCACTACTGCAATTCCCTTCAAAGGATTCACATAAAGGTCCGCAAAGTATGTACAACCACAGATCGAGATAACCTGATCTTGTTTAATGTGGTGTACAACTACATTTCCTCCTGGCGTCACTACAGTCATAGGAATTTCTAACGTTGACCTTCTAATCCCGAATTTATCATAGAATTATTCAGAAATGGATGAAGTAGTTGCACCAGTATCAAATAGAACTTTGCCAGGATTGGTAAGGATATTGAGCGCACCTATCACTACATGCTCCGAATTATCCACCTCCTCTAGGGTTGCGCAATTCAGCTTCCCGGTAGGTCTGTTCCCCTTGCCATTGTTGTTCTTGACATTATTTCCTCCTTGATTGGGCTGTCCATTTCATCCACTAGCTTGTCCTCCACCCTTGGTAGGCCAACCACCTGGTGATTTGCTCGGACAGTCGGGCTTGGTATGACCCTTCTGACCACAACCGTAACAGATAACTACAGGCTTTTTGCATTCCCTCTGGAAATGCCCTGCAATTCCACAGTTGTTACACATAACATTCCTCCTAGGATTGGATTGATTTCCACCACTTCCCTTGTTATTGTTATTGTTACCATAGGCCTTGTTCTGAGGTTTGAACTCCATATTGGGTTTAGGTTTACTTGCCTGAATCCTCTTGGTTTCCTTCTTGGCTCTCTTCCTCCTATCCTCTTGGACATTCTTGTAGTCATCTTCGAAAGTGATAGCTGCATCCAGCAACTGCTGATAAGTTTTCTTATTAGCCAACCTTAACTGCATCCTCACAAATGGATTTAACCCATGCAGGAAACGCTTCTTCCGCTTCTCTTCTGTGTTAACATCTTCCTCGGCATAACGAGACAGTTGACTAAACTCCCGTATATACTTCATGACACTAGTATATCCATGTTGAAGCTCCTCAAACTCTCTTTGCTTCAACTCCATAACACTTTCCGGAACATGGTATTCATGGAATCTCTGTTTGAACTCTTCCCAAGTGTACTGCCTTCCTGGCTGTTGCATGGCTAAATAATTTTCCCTCCATGATGCTGCAGGTCCAGTCAGAAGATGAGTTGCATACCTCAATTTCTCCTCATCATTACAACCTACAGTCTTCAGCTTTATTTCTGTATCTGCTAGCCAATCTTCTGCATCCATTGGTTCAGGGGCTGATGCAAACGGTAACGACCTTGCATTCTGGAAGTTAGAAAGACTCACTCCTCCACCTTCAGGTGCTCTCTGATTCCCAGCTCATCCCAGCAACTCTTCCATGAACTTGTTCTGGGTCTCTTGCATCATTTGCATACATTGCATAAAGTTTTGCTCCACTAACGGCCTCATTGGTGGTGATGGTGGCAATGTTCCCTGATTGGTTCCATCTGGATTGGCCTTCTCCTTGGCCTCACGTTCCATCTGCTGCTGTTCAGATTCAGTCTCTACACCCGTATCCATGACCCCCTAGTCCTGCAACATAAAGCGAATACTCATAATTACATCATGCACATGTGTTCTGAGCTCGACTTTACGCACAGAACTAGTCACACAATGAAAATCCAAATAAAATCCAAATATGCACTTCACATATTATACATTACAATATCTTAATAATACAAAGTCATTACAACATATACCATATAGGTATAATCACAACACTACCTCATTTATCTAACTACCTTATTTTCTCGGATTACAATACACGGTACCCAATACTTCTAAATAGTCGCCTGCTTCTAGTAGTAACTACGCTCATCATACATGCCTAATGTCCAACTGTGATGACGTGACATTCGTCGCACAGTTTGGGGAACAAATGGCCTTCCAAAAGGAACATAATCAGTATCTGAAGTGTCAGGACTTGAGTCATTACTCAACCTGAGCGCATTGACTCCCTCCAGCTCAGCTGAAAAGTCTTCAGAAACATATTCAACATTATCTCCCACTTGCATCTCCTGAGCTTCATTCCTTGAGTCGTCAACATAATACGCAGATCCTGCTGAACCCTAGGTGCTCCTTTGGGCAAGATAGTTAAACACCGGATAATGTATATTCTCTGGGTTTTGAGAAGGTGTTGATGATTCAAACACTCTCTCCTCAGGATCTTCTTCTTCATCCTGATTATCTATGAACATGGCATTTCTACTACTGTTTCTAGAGTTAATTCCTGCACCCATCCAGCTAGATTGTCCAACATTTCTATCAGAACCATCTATGGACATCTGGTGTTCCTGGAATCCTTCAGATGATCCCATTCTCCAGCCATCAGAATTCTCAATAGGAAGTTCTAAATCAGAACCATCCTCTGAACCCTGTGGTACTGCATACCTCATATCCACAGTAGGATCGTATATAGGTTCAGGCCTTGGTGAATAAGGATATGGTGTAAAAGATTCAGGATCTATAGGTATATCCTTAAAGATAGATTTTGCACTACTACTTGCTTCCTTCTCCATCGGGAATGCTAACTGCTTCCTCCTTTCTGGATCAGTTAGATCCTCTAACATGTCATTTTTATCTTCAACAATCACTTGATGTGTCTTATAAAAATATGCAACGAGTGTTCGGTATCTATCCATAAACTTGGAAGCTAACTTAGGATGCTTCTTAACCAAAGTAAGATGATCTGGTACAGGCTCAGAGTCAATAGAATCATGAGGTATCACAGAAAATGTTCTACCTTCCAACTCCTTGGCTTTATGCTCCCGAATATTCGCTATTGCCTCCACAACAGCAACATGATATGCTTCTAAGTGACGTATACCTTCACCTATAGGTAGATCGTGATATCCAAGCTCCTCTGGGAGTTGGATACTCACACGATACTTGGATAACATCCAGCCATCATAATAGGTTATGGTGTTCACTAGAATTCTAGTTGGACAACTAAAAATATTTAAAAGTTGACGAAGTTGGTCTGTGAATGATCCTTGATAATCATCAAGAGTCTCCTCTTTCCTTACCAAAGTCTGTTTTGGAAACTTTGGTGCCATAGCTCTGTATATAAGAAAAATATTTTTATTAGTAACCAATAATATATTGCATCATAACAAAGAATTATCTCACTAAAACATATAACGGAATATTCTCATTCGAATACCCATTATATTTATTTTAGAGAATTCTTTATCGTTTCTACACACTCCTACAGGTAATACCCTTTACTAGGTTTCCAACCTAAGGTCAAAGCAATTTGCTCTGATAACAACTGCGGTGACCCAGCATACCACTTCATGTGTAGTACACTATAGTCGTTGACATGACATCCACAGAACACCGTTCTGTAAATATCACATCCCTCAGAGTGGTACAACAGAAACATTGCGGGTCTATATTACAAACATTCACGCATTATTATTATTACAATACCAGAAGTTCAAAACTTCAAAAAGATTCAAATTACAAACCAAAATATAAAGTGTTTAAGTGGAATTTAAAAGTAACAACTCCAACTAAGAGTTGAGCTCAACAAGTTTTTCTATATGGTTGGTGCTGCTCGGCTCTGTCGGTTACTACTAACTAGGGTACTTAGTTGGACTCGTTGTCATCGACACCATAGCAGATTTCGTAATCCACTCCTTCAACACCTCCTGATAGGTTAGGCTCCTTGTAGAACACATCTTCTTGGCATTCGGCTGCATACATTGTCGTGTCTTCGGGATCCTCAGAGTCTAAGCAAGGGATCAAAGAAAAGGATGAGTAACAGCGTTACCCAGCAATTTCATTATATGCAAGGTGGGAAGTTTGATGCTCTAACTACCACGTCAGACTATAAGTCCTTGGCACTATGCAGTTTTTGTAAATCTTTCTTCAAAGATTGATTTTATTATGAAAATCTATGACCATCATCCTTCACAGGTTGACCATAACTTTCATGGAGTTCCTTTCCTGCCGTGTTCGTAGCTCCTTCCCGCAACAGGGAGTAACAAGTTACAATTCTTACACTCTGCAGAGGTGCGTTACTTTACCCATGAGAGATCAACTCCTTGTTGCACAACTAGGCGTACTTTCCCATCCACAATTCAATGATGTGGGGCCCAGTAGGTGATCCAAGCCAATCACTACCCCCTTCGCGACCTCGCATGCCTCCTTGGTGTACACCATGCCCACATATTGAATTACGGCAATGGTTTGTACAGACCGTTAGATGCCAGAACTATCGTGGGACGTTGAGGGTTCCCACCCATATGCTTCATATCCTCTACGAATTACCAATTAATATGCATGCTACGAGTGATAACAGCCATGACCTGCACATCCAGCTAAATGCGAGAGGAAGAAGATACATCTGACTTCTCTGGCCCATTCCAAATCTCATGGCTAACGCGTGATATACGGCGCTAGAATCACTGATGTCATGGGTTATTAAGTACGTAATTGATCATCATTGTTGCAAATAGAACCCTAAGTTCTATTGCTCCATTATATCATCACTTAGGATGATACCTAAGATTTCTTTATTTGAGAAAATAATATTTTCTTTCTTTGGAATATATATATATGATAACACACAATTTGCAAATACTTTGATAAAGACTCTTCAAAGGACATGAGAAAGTGATGAACTTGCCTTGTGATTGCAAGGTAGTGAAGTCTGATGCTTGCACTGGACCTGGAGCTTCTATGTCTACAAAAACATCATTATTGCCCGGTAAGGACAATATTTAAAGAAACAAAATGATTATGCAAAGTAATGTAATGCATCATTTAGTTTTGTGTGTATTCTCCCCCATTATTTAGATTATAAAAATTCTTTTCATAAGTAAAGAATTTATAAATATTAATTATTAATATTTATTGAATAAAGTATTCCTTATTTTCTTTTATTTTATTTGAATTTTACTCATTTAATAATTCCTTTAAGAATTATCATTTTTCTTTCAAATTAAAAAAAATTATATAAATTATTTGTTAAGTATTTTTATAAAATACTACAATATTATTATATAATAAAATTGATTTTTATTTATTTTTACCATCTTTCTTTAATTTTATAAAATTGTATAAGGAATATATATTATAAAATTCTTGATAAAAATTATATGCCTAAAATTTTATTTCTTATTTTATTTAGATAGATTGGATTATTGTGAATCCAACAATATTTTATTTATTTATTTTGTATTTTTATTTTATTTTCTAGAATTTATTTAAATCCAGGGGTATTTTGGTCTTTTCTTAATTATTTAAACTTGCTTTAGGTGATTGGGCTGGCGGTGTTGGGCTTATTGGGCCGTTTTAGCCCAATTAGGCAGTACCAAATTGGCTCCCCGAAGGGGTCCTGGCCCTCCCAGCCCACTCTCTCTGTCTCTCCCTCGTTCTCATCTCCCCTCTCCCTCGACCCCGTGGGGTGCTGGAGCCTCCGCTGGCGATGTCCGCCGCTGTGGCCCTCCCTAGCCACTGCCGTGGTGCAGGGTGAGGTTGGCGTCTATGATGGTTCACCTCCTCCACTTTAATTTGATTTCGGAGCCCCCTGTGGCCAGGTTCACCCCGTTCCCGAACCCTAGGGTTTGGGGTTGGGTGCTGCCACCGCCGCTTCGGACCCTCCTGTGGTGGTGTGCGGTGTTCGTGTGCTGCTGTGGGTGCCGCCGTGGCTGGTGCGGTTTGCAGGGCCCTCTGGGTGCTCCCCGTGCCGCCGCGAGCATGTCGACCCTTCTGCTTCCTCTCCAATTCGTCAGCGAGGACCCCGAGTAAGTTGCACCTCTGTGGATCCTAGTTCATCCTATCACCATGAACCCCTCTATGTATCTAGTGGCTACCCCTGCCCAGTGCCTATGTTCTGATTAGGATTCATATCCTGATTAGGGTTCTTGTTCTGATTAGGGTTCATATTCCCCTGTTGATCATAGATATGATGATTTTGATCTAGTGAGTATAATCCTTGAGCATGAGGAATTGTTGTTTGTAGTGGATTATTGCTTATAGTTGGATTTGGTGATGCTAGTGGCTTACCAGATTGATTCCAATGTTTAATTTGATATGGTTCAGATGATAATGTTACTGTAGAATCACTACTTGGAGATCCTAGTGATTTGAGAGTTCACGACTATCATTACTTGGTTATTGACAGTGATTTGTGAGTGATGTAGTCACTTGTTCTGTAGTTGTTGCTTATGGATTCATATACAGTTGGATTCATATACAGTTTGAGATTAATTGGTCTCTTACAGTGATGTTATGTATATATATTCCTGGAAATGATTCCTAGTGATTAGTACCAGGAAGATGATGCTTAGTTGTCTATGAGTTTATCTGTGAAAGCTAGATACTTAATCTACTTGGTTTAGAAGCTGCTCTTGTGACACCATCTTAAAATGGCACACAAGTCTAGGTTCTAATGCTTGGCTTGATTTTGTTAATGCTTAAGATTGGCTTAATATCAGAGATAAGTGGAAACTTCTTTCCTTGAACCCTAAAGCCTATGATGTTGGTCTGAGGCTTAGGGACAAGGTCGATATCTTGTTGTTCCTCATGGATCTGTTCTGGTAGTGATACCATCTACTAATTCTTGAGTCAAAGTTGGGGAAAAATAATTTGTAGGCTTATTAAGTTATATAGATCCATGGGATCTAGAAATTCTAAGGTGCTACTCCTGTTTAAGAGATGTGCCTAGAAGTCCAGATCGTAGCTATATTTATTCTTGGAGTTTAAATATGGATTTATAGCTAGGATCAATGAGGTTGTTCTGAGATCCTGGTTGGATCTGTAAAGTTTTCTGATGGCTTTAAATGTTCAAAATCTTCTATGATGACTCACCTCATTTGGGTGTTTTTCTGAGAATTTGAGTACATGACGGCACATGAATTCTTGTCTAACTTAGATAGATGCATCATGTGATGGTCTTTTACTACTCACCACAACAGTGGAGTTTTTGGGGTTGCAACTTGTTGATCTTTTGGCTTGATCTTGCTGGTTGTGTGGCTAGCCTGATCTGGTTCTTCTCCTGATGCTACTCCTGCTACTTCCAGCTCCTGGAACTTTCCCTTGATCTTGCAATCCACCTCCTGGTCCTGTTAGCTTGACATTGTTCTTGCTATCCACCTGATCCACCCCCTCCTTATGTCACCATCTTGATGAGATGATCAAGTGTGTGGTTGGTGTGATCTGGTTTGGTTTGGTTTGGCTGCTGGTGCTTGATGTGTATGAGCAAGTAAATGGTGTTGGGGTGCTTGCCCACGGCTGTGCTGAGCAGTTTTGTTTGTATGGGCTGTTGTAGCTGTTTAACAGCACATACCATGTATTTAGGTGTGTGTGCTTCCTGTGTGGCTGCTGCACCCTTGTGGATATGTTGAGGGAATGAAGTTACCTTTTTATCTATTTACCACTTAACTGCTTGGTGAAATTTTCCCCTCTCTTTGATTAAAATTATTTGACTTGTGGCTTATGGATTATGAAAGATTTATTTCTTTCATATTGGTGAAACTTGCCCCTAAGATTTACTAAGTGATGTAAAGCTGAACAATGCATCTCACTGTCACTACTGAGAGTAAAAATTATCCTAATATTTTACTTTCTTTCTTTTAGTTTGTGATTTGTTTTGCAGGTACAAGACTTGAAGATTCAAGATTTAGATTAGGTTTTCTTTTTCTTTATAGAATAGTCCCTTGTAATATTTATTTAATTCTTTTGTACTTCTTATTTTTTACTCTTTTGTAATCTTTATTTTATCCTTTTGTAATAAATATTGTAATATTACTCAATATATAAATGTTCTTCTTTTATTTCATTTACTATTATAAAGATCCTTGATTACTTTATAAGTTACATTTTGTAACTTATTTATTGAATAAAGATATGGGATGAATACTCTTTTTCTTGATTATGTTTTATTATTTAAAGTTTGAGTTACTAATTGTTAACTCTTGATTAAATCAAATTACTCAGAAATAATTCTAATTCCTTTGAAATTATAAATCCAACACTCAAGTTTGAATTCAAATTTCATTTCGCAAAACACACTAATCCACAAAGATCATATCAAAGTTTATAACGATCATTCTCCAAGGCTATTCCTAATCTTAAAGAGTGAAAGAAACTTTGATCACTTTAGGTTTTTTTGTCTTTACCCACATTTTTACAGATGAATGCATGCAATTGCACAGATTCCTAAATCGACCCTTTGTTGGTTCCTAAATGCTAGGATGTTACAACTCATAACCCTAGTCACCATCAGAGTAACCTGCAACATAATAAGTTACAACCATAGAGGGTCAATACATTTGGAATTGTATTGGCAGGTGATACCATAGTAGTATAGTAACAACTAATAACTATATGAATTTGTCTAAGTGTAGTTCAGCGTGGCTTTGCTCAAAAATAAGGTTTGTCGTACTAGTTTGAAAACACTAAGTTTTTGTTTGACAAAAACACCAAGGAACCACCCATAGAAATTGGTGAACCTCTACCCTTGTTCAACCACAAGTTTTAACTTAGCGAAATTGGGATGAGGAGATCCCTGATCATTTTTTCAATGTCTTTGATGCTCAAAATGTCCGTTACCGGGGACACGACTAAGTACTTAGGTTTTACCCTCTCGAGAGGTCGTGCACTTTCCCCACAAGACTCGACATGCATTGAGACGAGACTTTTCAGAAGCATTCCCTCAGACCACCATGGACGCATTCCATCCTATCAACCCTACCACCAATTGTCCATCTGGCTGAGTTCTTTCAACCTAGTTGGTAAAGGCATAGCCCATATGCCATGTGGTTGTACTAGAATCTTCTCAACACTAAACATCTCAAATCTCTTTGTTCCTGGGTGGCCATCCACAAGTGTGATATACAAGGTAAACCATAGACATGGGCCTTGTGTAACCACTCAACACAAACCAATCTTCCCATTCCACCCAGGTGATTCATTAACATGTTATTTATTAATCAAAAACATAGGCATAATATTTGCATAGTATTACAACATGAATATTCCACCCTTGCATTCTACTAGCTAGGCTAATCATACTAGCATAACATGTCTCTTAACTTAGGGAAAAACTACTAAGACAATATCTATAGGATTTACCATAGCATACCGTATAATTAGAAAATCATCATGCAAATCATACTCAAAATAGTGCTAATGCAATAAGGAAAATAGTAGGACATGGGATGAAATATCACTTGCCTTGGTAGCTAGGGGAATAGTTACAATCCTCACAATCACACTCTCCACAATCCACAAAATTTACACATAAATTCATACAACTAAATTCACAAATCAATATAGAAACAAAAATAATTATGAATGCATGCAAAAATGCAAAGGGATGTTTTGTCACACTTTTCAAAACAAAATTTTCAGTACTGAACACAAAGTATACTTTCTAAAGTCTAAATAAACAAAAATTTACTTTAAAATAATTTTCCAAATAATTTTTATAGTCAGAATAGGACTATAAATGCTTCTATAAAATCCTAATTTTTCAGAAACAAATGGCCAATTCAAGGACATAGATGTAAATATCTCATTTTTTTGAATCCATAGATATAAAATTTGTAATTTTTGGATTTACAGAACAAAAGTTATTGAATTTACAAGTTTAAATAACTAATAGATGAAAATCTGGATTTTAAAACAAAACCACTACCACGTGGCATGTTCTGATTGGCGCATACCGCTTCGTGCTAGATCATGCTTCCGCAGCGTCAGATCTAAAGGAAATACATCGGCTCAGATCTACTCATACCTCTTCGTGCTAGATCTAATCGCAGCCACTGGATCTAGATCCAGTGGATCACAATGCTCTAACCTAAACCTAGCGGCGCGCATGGCATGCACGGCGGCGACGCTACTGAAGGCGATGTGACGGCGAGGCTAGGGGGTAGGGGAGGGGGTGCTAGGGCTTACCACGGTCATAGAGACGAGGCGATGCTCAACGTGGTCGCGGTTGGGGCGGGGGTGCACGGACATGGCGACTATCACTCGTCGGAGTTGAGCTGGCTTCGGGCGCTTGCAGACGACAACGGCAACGACGACCTGGGGTGCGATTGGCAAAACGGCAAGCATTAGAAGATGCACAAGAAGCAGGCGAACATGCTTTTTTTGAAATAGAGGCAGAGGCGAACACGGTTCTCACCAGAATGGCTCGCCGAAGTTTGGCTGTGCGACAGATGCTCACGGTCGGAGACAAAGACGACGCTCTGGTGCAAGAGGATACAAATGGCAAGTATCAGGATATGCGCAAGATGAAGGGGAATATGATCACGTGAACCAGAGGCAGAGGGGCACAGGAGGTTTACCAGAATAGCTCGCCGGAGCTGCTTGGTGATGCGGCGGTGCGAGGGGAAATTCTACTAGCCTGGTGGCGCTCTGGTGGTGCTGGGTGGGGGGAAATGACGAGGAGGGGAAGGGTATTATGTAGCCGGAGCGGGGAATGAATTTACTTGTTGATTCAATGGCAATTAAGCTTGAAATCAATGGCAGTGACAACAGAGGTGATACGTTTGAAACATATCTATAATTTTTGATGCTCGATGCTTGTTTAGTATCTACTTTGCTTTACTTGTCCACACTTTGAGGTGCTTTTTACATGTTTTCTGGTACTAACCTATTAACAAGTTGCAACTGTGCCAGATGCCTGTTTTCTGCTGTTTTTGGTTTCAGAAAAGTTAGTAAAGAAATATTCTCAGAATTGGACGGGACAAAGGACAAAGTCAATTACTTTCCGTGGGGGACAAGAAGTCTAGAGGAGAGCCGGAGGGGCCAGCCAGGGGGGCAAGACCCACCCCAGGCATGGGTGGGCCCAGCCCAGCGCCTGGCTTCGGTTTGCAGCCCCTGGCCGCCTCCTCGGTCTCCCCCTTCGCCTATAAGAAGACCCCGATGCAGAAACCCTGGGTACCCGATCAGAAATCCATGAAACCGTCTGTAGCCGCCGCCACCATCGTCCCTAGATCGGGGGGATCTGAAGTTCTTCCCGACACCCTGCCGGAGGGGAGATCATCCTGGATACCTTGTCTCCGGTATGATGTGTGAGTAGTTCCACCTTGGACTATGGGTCCATGTAGTAGCTAGATGGTTGTATCTCCTCCTTTATGCTTTCATGTATAGATCTTGTGAGCTCCGTTCATGATCAAGATCTAATCTATTTGTAATCATGCATGTTGTGTTTGCGGGGATTCGATGGATATTGAGATTATTATGTTGGTTTGATTAATGGTTTTGTCTTTATGATTCTATCATGTCTATGTTGTTTGTGATCTTGCTTGCTCTGCGTTGTTAGTAGATATCTTGGCCAAGTAGTTGCTAGTGACTCCAAGAGGGGGTATTTATGCTCGATAGTGGGTTCATGCCTCTATTTTCCAAGGGAAGTGACAGAAATCTCTTCGGTTGTAGATGTGCTGTTGCTACTAGGGAGAAAACAACTGTCTCTTGTTCATGGAACATGTGGACTGTTTACCTTACACACTTTGCTTAAAGCAGTTGTCTGTTGCTTGCAACTTAATACTGGAGGGGGTTCAGAGGATAACCTGAAGGTGGACTTCTAGTCATAGATGCAGTTGGATGGCGGTCTATGTATATTGTTGTATTGCCCAATCAACCTCATAGGATCTTTCTAACTAGTAACTGCATTGTTATGCCTTGCTCAGTTCCAGTCAATTGCCCTGCTGTAATTTGTTTACCCTTCATGCCATGTTGTTTATCTAAGGAGAGCACCTCTAGTGAACTATGGACCCCGGTCCAATATTTACCATTGATACATCTTCCATTGTTACTTGTTTACTTGCTGCAAACCATTACCTTCCACACCATATGTTTAATCCTTTGTTACAGCAAACCGGTGAGCTTGACAACCTCACTGATTCATTGGGGCAAAGTCTTGAGTTTGTGTTGTGCAGGTCTCCACGTTGCTTGCAACACTTGTGTGACGTTTTCTTCCTCCAACTGGTTCGATAACCTCAGTCTCAACTAAGGTAAGACTTGCTGCTTGCTTCTTCACACCTTTCTCTTGGGGTTCCCAACAGGCTCCACATCAACTAAGCCATGAACAAGTTTTCTGGCGCCGTTGCCGGGGAGGCTAAGGACGTCTTCACTAGGGGAGTCCTTCACTTACTTTCTCTTTACTTTGTTTTTAGTTTTCTTTGTTTCCCTTGCTTGGCTTTGTTTGCCTCTTTTAAAAAAAACCCAAAAAAATTAGTCTAGTTTGGTTTGCTTGCTTTATTCAAAAACACAAAAAATTAGTTCCTGCACTAGCTGCTGCTGCTATTTTTGGCTTGCCCACCTTTGCCAAAATGAACTCCGCTGAGAACACCAAGTTGTGTGACCTCACTAGCACCAACAACAATGATTTCCTAAGAACTCCTATTGCTCCACCTGCTCCTGATGCTACCTTTTATGAAATTAAGCCTGCTTTGTTGAATCTTGTGATGAGAGAGCAATTTTCTGGTGCTGGTTCTGATGTTCCTGCTGCCCATCTTAATAGCTTTGTTGAACTTTGTGAGATGCAGAATTATAAGGCTGTAGATGGAGATATTATTAAGCTCAAGCTCTTTTCCTTTCTCCTTGAGGGGAAAAGCTAAAGAATGGTTGCTTTCTTTGCCTAAAAATAGTATTGATTCTTGGACTAAGTGCAAAGATGCTTTTATTGGAAAGTACTATCCTCCTGCTAAGATTATATCTATGAGAAGTGACATTATGAAATTTAAACAACTTGATAGTGAACATGTTGCTCTAGCTTGGGAAAGAATGAAATCTTTAGTTAAGAATTTCCCTACTCATGGACTCACTGCTTGGATGATTATCCAGACTTTTTATGCAGGTTTGAACTTCTCCTCAAGAAATCTGTTGGATTCATTTCCTGGAGGTACTTTCATGGGCCTCACTTTGGGTGCTGCAACAAGGCTCCTTGATAATATGATGGTTAACTACTCTGAATGGCATGTTGAGAGAGCTCCACATGGTAAGAAGGTAAATTCTGTTGAGGAAACCTCCTCTTTGAGTGAAAATATTGATGTTATTATGGCTATGCTTGTTAATGGGAAAGCTCCTCTAGATCCTAATAGTGTTCCCTTAGCCTCTTTGGTTGCTCAATAAGAGCAAGTTGATGTGAACTTCATTAGAAACAACAATTTCAACAATAATGCCTATAGGAATAATTTTGGTAGCAACAACAATTATAGGCCTTATCCTCCTAATAATGGCAATTCCTATGGAAGCTATTACAATAATGCTAGAAGTGCCCCTTCTAAACTTGAAGTCATGCTCAAAGACTTTATTAGTAAACAAACCACTTTCAATAAGACTATAGAGGAAAAACTTTTAACTGTTGAGAAAAATATATCCTCTTTGTCTGAAGCTCAAACTTCCTTGGTTAATAAAATGGCTGCTAAACCTGAAACTATGGAAAACACCTTTGCTACTGCTCATGCCATACAAGTTACTATTGATGAAAATGTTAGGCTGTTAGCTCAACTTCATGCTAAGTGGGAAAGAGAAGCTGAAATTGATAGAAACAATAGTGTGTGCACCATCACCACTAAACCTCAAGTAGTCCCTATTCCTACTCCTAGTATACCTAAGACTAATGAGCCTACTACTAGTGATGCCAAGTTTGACTTTGATATTGATGATTGCAATATTTCTAAAGTGATTATGTTCTTCCAAAAGCTTGCTAGAAGTCCTGATGCTAGTGATATGCATGTTGCTTTTACTAAACACATTACAGATGCTCTTGTTAAGATTAAGGAAGAGAAGCTAAAACACAAAGCTTTTATTCCTAGGAAAGTAGAAGATAGTTGGGAACCCATTATTAATATGCAAGTGAATGACTTTGATCTCAAAGCTTCATGTGATCTTGGTTCTAGTGTCTTTATTATGCCTAGTAAGATTTATGAAATGCTTGATTTGCCACCATTATAAGATTCGTATTTGGATGTCCCACTCAACGATAATTCTAAGAAGAAACTCATGGAGAGTATTAATTATGTTCTCATTATGGTAAATAATGCTTATTTCCCTGTTGATTTCTATGTTTTGGATGTTGAACACAATGCTTCTTATCCTATTACTTTGGGAAGACCTTTTCTTTGAACAGTTGGTGCCATCATTGATATGAAATAAGGCACCATTAAATATCATTTTCCATTCTAGAAAGGTATTTAACACTTCCCTATGAGGAGAGAGAAGTTGCTTTTTGCTCCTCCTTTGAAAGCAAGATTTGATGTTAATGCTTCGTCATTTGAAAATACTTGATTCTTCTTGCTTCTTGTGCCTAACTTAAAGGCATTAAAGAAAAGTACTTGTTGGGAGATAACCCAAGAGTTTTCTTGAGTCTTGGAAGTTATTACTTCTGTAATAACCTCTCCTTATACTTTTTGTTTGCCTTTTGTGCCGAAAATGACCTCTAATAAGAGGAAAGTAAGATTTGGGGAGTTGCTGTCCCGAAACAGATTTCTGTCCTCCACGAAAAAGAATCGTGAGGAGGCTCTGTAACTCGGATTGAGCTAAAAATTTACGAATAAATCCCCGAGTATGTTAGCTAACTATCGTTAGTTCAACACTTTTTGATTTGAGCAACATAAGATGTTCGAAAAAATCGGTTTCTACCTGCTGGTCTGTTTTGACAGATTTCTGCCATTATTTGCATTTTCTTCTTATTTTGATCGTTTTTTGAGTTCTCTTCAGGTAAATTGAGCTTTTTGAAGGAGTTACTACAGTAGATTGTGTTTTTACTAAAAAAACTTTCTGTTCCAAAGCTTTTCCATTGTTCTAATATCTTTTAAATACACTAATGTTGCTAATGAAGATTGTGTGAAGTTTTGTATGAAGGAAAAAAAATCAGGTGTAGAGAGAGAATGATGCAATGAGATGAAGAATGGACAAAATATCAAGCTTGGGGATGCCACAATGGTGTCACCCCAAGAAATATCCAAGAGGTACAAGCGTCAAATCTTGGGGATGCCCAAGGCATCCCCTTCTTCATCAATAAAAAGCTCAGGTCTGTCTAGACACTTCGTTTTTATTGTTTCATGCATAGTTGTGTTGTTGTTGGAGCGTCTTAGTTTTCGTTTGATTTTCTTAGGTTGTTTAGTTTGCTTGAATAAAGTAGTTTGGACCCCCGTTCTTGCTGTGTTGTTTTGCAAGTAAGTTTACTTGGTGTTGGAAAGGAGTAGTAAGTTCTTGCTTGAAGTACAAGAGGAGCTTGCATTGACTGTGACTTAGACTTTAGCATGACATGATAGGTGTTGTTTTAGCATTATGCTTAGTGATTATTGCTGTAGCATGTATTGGTCCAAACAATTGGGATTGCTTAGTGTGCCTTGAAGAAATTATGTGTTGTTTTAGCATGCAAAAGCATAGTATTGTGGTATTCTCCTTTGATGTTTTGCTTGGGTTGACTTGGCACATGCTCACACCATGTTATGACTATGAAAAGTCACCATTAGCCTCTATGATCATTTAGTACTTGACTCGTAGTACCACTCTTTGCTTTGATTAGTATTCTTTGTTGCATTGCATGATTATGGCCATTATTGCTCTCTTAGTTGGTTGCTCCCAGTCTTTTGCTAGCCTCCACTTGTATGAGTAAGCTTTACTCATGTTTCCAACCCCCAAGAAACCAAGTTATTCCAAAGTGTCCACTATAAATTCCTATGCATGGTGTGTTGCACCATTCCAAGTATATTCTTGTTTTCAACTATCTTCCAGTTAAAAAATATTTTGTTATGTGAAAACTTAGTGATTAAATCCCTCACGAACTTGATGGCACACTTTATATTCTTTGCCCCTAATAAACTTGAACCATTGTGACAACTTTGTTGTATATGCTTGCACTTATTAGTTGGAATTAGCAGAACCGTGCTGTCATGGGGAACGTTTTCAACATTGCACTTGTACCTTGTTGTACTCAGGTTATATCATGTTCTTTTGTCTATGGATGTCACCGGTGTGAAATTATAACATCCTCAAAATCATGTTTCAAACTTATGCATATCATCCATGCATCCATGAGCATATAATTTCATTTCAAACAAATCAATTCAAAACAGAAGCATTTGTGCTTATTATTTTATCTAAGTTTGCTCAAGGCTTAGTGTTATCTTCCAATGAGAAGAATACTTGTTTTTGATTCAGTAAAGTTTGTTTATTCAAACTTAAGCACCGCCAAAAGTTTGAACAAATTTCAAAACAAAATGATTAATAAAACCAATATTATGCCTATTGAATATATATCATAAAGGCTTGGTTTTATTTTTATTTTCCATCTGATCAAAATGTTTGGTTTGGACAGTAGTGTTTGGCACACATTTGAGTGCAAGCTTTACAGTATAAAAACCTAGGGAAGATTTGAATTCAAACTCATTTGATTTGGATTTGAAAAACAATTCAGAAAATCAAAACAGAAAAAGAAAAGGAGAAAAGAAATAGAAAAGGGCTAGCGCTACCTATCTGGCCCAACTACTAATCCAGCCCACTAAGCCCACCCGGGGTCCTTCTTTCTCTCGCTCACCCACAGACACACCCCCAGAGTCACTGACCGCACGACCCCACCCCCTCGCTGTTTAAACTCGCTGACGAGTGGACCCTGCGACCACGTCGCCTTCGTCGTCAATCACGCGCGCCAGCGTCGCTCGCTCCGCCGTTACCTCGCCGCTGTTACTGCACGCTTAATTGCCATTGATTCGCTGCGCAATCCTCGCCCCCGCTCTGGCTATAAGATCCCCTCTGCACCGCGGCCATTTCCCCTCACCTAGCGCCACCTCTACGCCCCCAGGCTTCCCGCAATTGCCTCTACATCGCCGCAGACAGAGCAACTCCGGCAGGCGATTCCGGTAAGCTCTGACCGCCCCGCCGTCTCTAGTTCAAACGAGCATGACCGCCATGTCCTTGTGCATCTGCTAACACCCCTGGTTTGCCTGCTCGTGACCCAGGTCATCGTTCTCGTTCACGCCCGCAACCACCAGCGCCGCCGCTCGACTCCGACGAGCAATAGCGGTAAGAACTGAGCGCCCCTTGCCTTCCCTTTGGTACCATCTTGTTCGCCAGACACTTGTGCATTTCCTAAACCCTCTGCCTTGTGCTAGGACGACACAGATCCTCGACAACGACCTCGACAGCAAGCGACAGATGCCTCCTGTAACTCCGACGAGCCCCAGCGACCGTGTCAGTGCGCCCCTGCCAAGCCGCCGCCAGGTTGAGCATCAGCACGTCGTCGCGTCTCTGGTAAGCGCCTCCAACAACCCCCTAGCCACCTGTAGCGCCGCGCTGCCGTAGGCAGAGCTCGCCACCGCCAGTATCCGCCGCTAGCGCCGCCCGTCTGTGGTCAATTAGATTAGGGCCGTAGGATTTAGATCTAACGAGTAAGATTTGATCTGTGTCGAAGAGGTACGAGTCAGATCTGGCCGTGCATCTTCACTTAAATCGTGTGGCTCTCGCTGATTGATCCGCCCGAACCGGTACGCACCAATTAGAACATGACGCGTGGCTGGAGTTTAGATTTAAAACAGGATTTGAATCTGATTGTTGTTTGAATTTGATTTAGCTATAACTTTTGATCCCCACTTTAGAATTTGACAAATTTTATATCGTTGGAATCAGGAGAGCAAGATCTTTATAAATATGCAATGTGTTTAATGTTTTGCTTCTGTTAAAAAGGTTTTGTTTGCAGAAACTTGTGTAGGACTAATTTGAGTATATGAAATGGTTAGAAAATGATTTAGGGTTTAAATAATTGTGGTTTGGCAAGTTTTTAACTTGTTAATGCACCAGTAATGTTTACTTTCTTGGTTGAGTTTTAAAAATCATCACATATCATCTTGCATGCATGCATATATTTTTGGTTTTATATGTTTTGTATGTAATTTGGTGCTATAATTCTTTGTGTAGTTTTTGGTGCTAGTGATTGTGATTGTGAAGAGTGTAACTACTCTCCAAACTACCAAGGCAAGTGGTACTTCATGAATATTTCTATCCCCATGTTTTATACTAAGCATTACAAATATTTTGCTAAGTCTTGCATGTTATTATTTTTCTTATATGCCATGTTGGGAAAGCCTAGTAGTTGTAGAATTGCTAGGTAATCTCTAAGTTAAGTTACTATCTATGCCATTCTTAGCCTAGCTAGTAGCAAACAAGGGTTGGTGAAATATACATGCTATGATGAAAATATTTCTAAGTCTTTGGACTTGTGTTTTGCCTAATAAAACAACTAAGTTAATGAAACACCTGGCTGGAATGGAAGGAATGTTTTATGTTGAGTGGTTACACAAGGCCCATTTCTATGGTTTACCTTGTGTATCTCACTTGTGGTAAGCCACCCAGGAACAAAGAGATTTTAGAGGCCAAGTGTTAAAAAGCTTCTAGTGCATCCACTTGGCAATATGGGCTCTGCCTGGATCACATAGGTTGCTAGAACTTAGCCATTTGGACAGTTGGTGGTAGTGGGAAGATAGGTTGGAACGCGTCCATTTGGTCTAAGGGAAGGCTTCTGAAAGGTCCTGTCTTGGTGAAACCAAGTCTGGTGGGGAAAGTGTACAACCTCTGCAGATGGAAAAATCTAAGTACTTGGCCAAGTCCATGGAAAAGGACAACTTGAGCATCAAGACATGGAAGCTATCAAGAATCTCCTCATCCCAATTTTCTAAGTAAAACTTGTGGGTGAACAAGGGTGAAGGACCTCAATGTCTATTGGTGGTTCCTTGGGGAAAGTTTTGACAAAGAAAAACTTAGTGATTTCAACTAATAGGCAAAACCTATTTTGAGCAAAGCAAGCCAAGCTACACTTAGCCAAATTTCATATAGTAATATAGTCCACCTAAATTATACTAAGGTATCACTTGCCAATACTATTCCAATGTATTGACCCACTGTGGCTGTAACTTGTGATGTTGCAGGTTACTCTGATGAGGATTAGGAGTCATGAGTCTACACTCAACATGTTTGCCTGTGGCACATGAAGATGAAGAATTTTATTTAATTACTTATTCAAACTCTTGTATTAGGCCTGTGGCCTTGGAGTTGTAAAGACTATGTTCATCTCTGGAATGGCTGTAATAATGACCTTTGTATCTGTGTACTTCATCTTAAACTGTGGATGCTAGCATTGATCCAGGGACTAGCATTGCAATCACAGGGATCCTTTTCCTTTATAAAGGAGGGATCTATAGATGGTATCAGAGCACTGTGTTGCCTGTAGGATTATGAACCTAGGATTGGAAACCACTAAGGAAAATTTTTCAGCAACTTCTACACTTGTCTATTCTTCTCGTAAACTTTTCTAATCTTCTTCTCATCTCTATTTGTAGATGAACTCCATCAACGAAGCCGTAAGGAAAGGACCACTCATGACAATGACCTTGGAGTGTGCGACAGAATTTCCCAAGGCTCTCAAGGACCTCATGGTTGAATTAGAGATACAAGGTGCAGCTGTGTACAAAGGATTTCCTGTGATGGATGAAGAAGTTGAATACTGGTGGGTGCAACTTCACTTGTATAAAAACAAGGAAGACAACCACCAGGAAAAAGGATTCTGCATGTTCACCAATTCAGTTGTACACACTACATTCTTTGAATCAGCAATGGGATGCAGCTTGGAAGACCATCAAAGAACTTGGTGATAGAGTCAAGTGCAGAATGCTTAACCTCCAAAATGACCTAAAGGAAGAGAAGAAACACACCCAAGAGTTGGAAGCTACCAACCAAACCTTAAGAGGAGACATTATAGACTTAGTGATGGAGTCATGTGAGCAAGATAGGCTGATTGCTTCTAGAAACATTGTGTTAGCCAACAGATCCAGTGAGATAGGATTTAAACGTACTACGTTAGTTGGACCACCACTTATCACCTTATTTTCCAAAATAATGCTTTAAAATAAGTTGAACCTTGGTTGTTGTAATGGATCCATGTATGCCATGACTTGTGTGTTTTGATTTCCAAGGATATGTATGTGATGTTTTGTCTTTTGTTTTATCTTGAATTGTGTTGTTCTAACTTTTCTATCTTATAAATAGATGCCTACTGTTACCATCAGCACTGTTGAGGAGTTCCAGGTTACTCGCTTTGGTCCTCGTATTGTTGAGCTTACTACTTTGCTCAATCTTCCTCTTCCTACCAACATGGTGCTTCCCCTCACCAAGTTTGAGAGGAAAGACCTCTGGGGTTTCAAGGTCAACCAGCCCGGACGCCAGACTGAGCCTACCACGAAGGCCATCGTCTTCAAGCTCATGCACGACGACAAGGAGAGAGGCCTTGAGGTAGTCATGCAGGATCTGATAGGACGTCTACTGGGGAGACACTCCCGACAGGTTAGAGGTACTCACTTCCACGTCTTTGGTAGATGTGATGAGGATGGAGAGTCCATCGACTTCGAGGGCGATTCGAGGGACACAGCGGAGCCGACTCGTCTATACCTCCAGGACTTAGAGGCTCTCATTAGGCACATGGACTCCGATAGGACCAACATCATGCTCAGTAATGACGAACTCTAGGTGTAGCTTCACGAGAAGGACAAGCTCTTCGCGGAGCAAGACGAGATAGTCAAGGAGATGGAGGCGAAGTTCGAGAGCCAGGATAGAAAGTTCAAGAGTCAGGAGAAGCGAGTCCAGGATAGGAACAAGAAGATCCGGGACATGACTAAAGAACTTCAGGCCAAGGACTTCGAGCTCGAGCATCAGCAGACGGTGATTGAGAGGCTTCGTTCCTAGAAGAGGGCTCTCAAAGCCAAGATAGAGACCTTGACCACTAGTGTCGAGGAATACAAGACCGCGATGGAGAACGCAGGTCTTACCTTTGTCGAGGAGGAGGTTCATGCCGAGGAGTAGATTTGACTACTCATTTATCATATATTATCGTACTTGTTGATTGAGAACTTGTTATTTGACCATCCTACATGTGGATGGCTTGTTATTTGTGTGTGTTTTACTTTGCGAACTTGTTATCTTGTTATTGAACCTTTATAATTATGTTGCATGCTTTGTGATTGTTTATGTTATGTAATGTGCATGAAAGCATCTATGGGTATCTCATTCTTATCTCTATTGAACCAACCACAGATGCCTTCCCGCCGTGCAAACCCCAACCCCAACAACAACAAAAACATCACTCCAGAAATGCAGCAAATGATGACCTCTCAAACTCAGCTGATGCAGATGATGACAACGTTCATCCAGAACCAAAACAACAACAATAACAACAACAATAACAACAACAACAACAACAACCCACCGGGTTTTGATATGCTTACCAGGTTCTTGAGATTGAGGCCAGCAAAGTTCTCAGGAACGACTGATCCCATGGTGGCCAATGATTGGCCACGCTCTGTGAACAAGGACTTGGTAACTGTGGGTTGTACTGATGCTGAAAAGGTCAGATTTGCAGCACATTTGCTGGAAGGACCAGCCGCCACTTGGTGGGATAACTTCCAGATCACCACTCCATAGAAGATGTGACATGGGCTATCTTTGAGGATGGCTTTCGCACTGCTCATATCTCATCTAGAGTGATGAGTCTGAAAAAGAAAGAGTTCCATAATCTGAAGCAGCGCCACCGCAGCGTGGCTGAATATATTGAGGAGTTCAACAATCTGGCGCGTTATGCACCGGATGAAGTTGACACCGATGCTAAGAGAAAGGAAAAATTTCTTGAAGGCTTGAATGATGAGCTGAACTTGCAGCTGGCTGTAGCATATGTTCCCACATACCAGTCTCTTTGTGATAAGGCTGCTATTTTGGAGAACAAAATGAAGCAAGTTGAGAGCAGAAAGAGAAAGCACTCAGACAAGCACAGCTCGGGATCGTCTCACAAACGTTCCCATTATGATGATAATGGAAGCTCAGCATCCCACAAGCATGGGAAATTCAACAAGCACCACAACCACAACCGTCATGACAACAAGCATCACTGCAGTCATGACAATGACAAGTACAAGAACCACAAGGGTGGATACAAGAGCCACCACAGTGGTAATGGAAGTGGAAGTGGAAGCCAGCCTGTCAAGAAGGACATTAGTTAGGTTGAATGCTTCAAGTGCAAGAATATGGGGCATTATGCAAATGAATGCCAGAAAAGAAAGTTGAAGGACCCAACAAGCCCAACCCTTTTCAAAAGGGACAGGTGAACCACATCAATGTGGAGGAAATCTACGAGGAGCATGATGCTGTTGCTGGTAAGTTCAAACTCAATTTTGTTCCAGCATTTGTTCTCTTTGATACTGGTGCATCTCATTCATTCATATCAAGAGCATTTGTTGAAAGAAATGAACTGCCGGTAGAAACTATTGGGTGTCCTATAAAATTAAGTTCTCCTGGTGGAGAAATGATAGTGAATTCAGGATGCCATGATCTAGTCATAGAGTTTGGGAAGTATAAGTTTCCCGTTAACTTGATAATTCTAAACTCCCAAGGATTGGATATCATTTTGGGAATGGACTGGATGACTTAGCACAAGGGAGTGATAGATTGTGCCAACCATACTGTCTCACTCACAACTCTAGAAAATAAAAGGATCAGATTCAAGACCAACTTTGAAGCAAGAAGGAGTATGCTAAATTCTCTTAATGGGGTTAGCATAGACAGTGTGCCAATAGTGAGCGAGTATCCGGATGTGTTTCCGGAAGAATTGCTGGGAATGCCACCAGATAGAGATGTGGAGTTTCTTATAGATTTGCTACCAGGATCTGGACCAATAGCAAAAAGACCATATAAGATGTCAGTTGATGAACTGAATGAACTCAAGAAACAACTTGGGGAACAGTTGCAGAAAGGATTTATTCAACCAAGTTCTTCATCTTGGGGAGCCCCAGTCTTGTTTGTGGAGAAGAAAGATAGAAGTCAAAGGTTATGCATAGATTACCGTTCACTCAATGAGGTGACTATCAAGAACAAATACCCTTTTCCTAGAATCAATGACTTGTTTGATCAGCTAGAAGGAGCTTGTGTGTTCTCAAAGATTGATCTCCGGTCAGGTTATTTCCAACTCAAGATAAGAGAGCAAGACATACCTAAGACAGCTTTCACCACAAGGTATGGATTGTATGAGTATACCGTGATGCCATTTGGTTTGACCAATGCTCTAGCATACTTCATGAATATGATGAACAAGGTGTTCATGGAATTCCTTGACAAGTTTGTTGTCGTTTTCATCGATGACATTTTAGTCTACTCCAAGAGCAAAGAAGAGCATGAAGGACATTTGCGTTTGATACTTGAGAAGTTAAGAGAGCATAAACTTTATGCCAAATTCAGCAAGTGTGAATTCTGGTTGAATGAAGTTGGTTTTCTTGGGCATGTTATGACAAAGGATGGGGTAGCAGTTGATCCTGCAAAGGTTTCACCAGAATCGAATGGGAATCTCCCAAGTCAGTGAAAGAAGTTCGTAGTTTCCTTGGCTTAGCAGGTTACTACATAAGGTTCATTGAAAATTTCTCCAAGGTAGCTAAGCCCATGACGGAATTGCTAAAGAAAGACAAGAAGTTTGCTTGGTCTGAAGGTTGTGAACTCATCTTTCAGGAATTGAAGAAGAGACTTGTGACATCACCAGTCTTGTGTTTGCCAGACTTGGAAAAATATTTCCAAGTATATTGTGATGCATCTCATCATGGTTTGGGAGCAGTACTTATGCAAGAAGGAAAAGTTGTGGCATATGCCTCGAGACAACTCAAAACTCATGAAGTGAACTATCCTACTCATGATTTAGAGTTAGCCTCTGTTGTTCATGCACTCAAAACATGGAGGCACTATCTTTTGGGAAAACGTTGTGAAGTGTTCACAGATCACAAGAGTTTGAAGTATATCTTCACCCAGAAGGAAATTAATATGAGACAAAGAAGATGGCTAGAACTCATCAAGGACTATGACTTAAGTTTGCAATACCATCCCGGTAAAGCAAATGTTGTAGCGGATGCTTTAAGCCGTAAGGTTTTTGTGAATGGCCTTACAAAAGGAGAATTGCCTGATGATTTATGTGCACAATTTAGAGATCTCAGATTGGAGATTGTGCCTGAAGGACATCTCATGTCTTTGGATGTTCAACCCACTTTGTTGGACAAGATCAAAGAAGCCCAGAAGATTGATAAAGAAATTGAAGAGATTAAAGAAAAGATTGGCAAAGGAAAGGCCAAAGGGTTCCATGAAGACGAAAAGGGTACTTTATGGCATGGGAAACGTATCTGTGTTCCACAAGATCCGGAGCTTCGGAAACTGATTTTGCAAGAAGCACACAACTCTCCGTATTCCATTCATCCGGGTAACACCAAAATTTACATGGACATGAAGGAAAGATTTTGGTGGAACAATCTCAAGAAGGACATCGTCGAACATATTGCTTTGTGTGATGTGTGTAGTAGAGTGAAAGCGGAACATCAGAAACCAGCAGGTTTGCTTCAACCACTACCTATACCTGATTGGAAGTGGGACAAGATTGGTATGGATTTCATTACCAGGTTACCAAGGACCAGATCAGGATATGATTCTATTTGGGTAGTAGTGGATCGCCTAACTAAGACGGCACATTTCATACCCGTGAAGACAACTTATACAAGTGCTAAGTTGGCCAAGATCTACATGAGTAGAATTGTATGTCTACATGGAGTGCCCAAGAGCATTGTGTCTGATAGGGGAACTCAATTCACTTCCCATTTTTGGAGACAGTTACATGAGTCATTGGGAACGAGGTTGGAATTCAGCACTGCTTTTCACCCTCAAACTGATGGACATACAGAAAGAACTAATCAGATTCTTGAAGACATGTTGAGGGCATGTGCCCTAGACTATGGAGCCAGTTGGGATGAAAGTCTGCCTTACGCAGAATTTTCTTATAACAACAGCTATCAAGCCAGCATTGAGATGGCACCATTTGAGTTTCTCTACGGGAGGAAGTGTACCACCCCGTTATTATGGAATGGTGTGGGAGAAAGAAGTTTGTTCGGACCAGAACTTATCAAAGAAGCCGAACAGAAGGTCAGGTTGGTTAAGGACAGATTGAAGATAGCACAATCCCGACAGAAAAGCTACGCAGATCCTAAGCGTAGAGAAGTCACCTACGAAGTCGATGATAGAGCTTATCGTAGAGTGTCACCACTTCGTGGAGTGAAGAGGTTCGAAGTCAAAGGAAAATTGGCACCAAGATATGTTGGACCATTCAAGATTCTGAGTCGTAAAGGAGAAGTTGCCTATGAAATTGAACTGCCAGAATCTCTGTCAGCTGTCCATAATGTGTTTCATGTGAGTCAACTTAAGAAATGTCATCCAGAAATGGAAGAAACTTCTTTGAAGGATGCTATACCTTTGGAGGAGGTTAAGTTGGAGAGTGATCTCACTTATGAAGAGAAGCCTATCAAGATTCTTGAGACTGCAGAAAGAGTCACACGGACCAAGACTATCAAGTTTTGCAAGGTTCAGTGGAACCATCATTCCGAAGAGGAAGCCACATGGGAAAGAGAAGATGATCTTCGGAAAGACCACCCTCACCTATTTGCTAGCCAATCCGAATCTCGAGGGCGAGATTCACCTTAAGGGGGTTATATTTGTAACATCCTCAAAATCATGTTTCAAACTTATGCATATCATCCATGCATCCATGAGCATATGAATTTCATTTCAAACAAATCAATTCAAAACAGAAGCATTTGTGCTTATTATTTTATGTAAGTTTGCTCAAGCCTTAGTGCTATCTTCCAATGAGAAGAATACTTGTTTTTGATTCAGTAAAGTTTGTTTATTCAAACTTAAGCACCACCAAAAGTTTGAACAAATTTCAAAACAAAATGATTAATAAAACCAATATTATGCCTATTGAATATATATCATAAAGGCTTGGTTTTATTTTTATTTTCCATCTGATCAAAAATTTTGGTTTGGACAGTACTGTTTTGGCACACATTTGAGTGCAAGGTTTACAGTATAAAAACCTAGGGAAGATTTGAATTCAAAATCATTTGATTTGGATTTGAAAAACATTTCGGAAAATCAAAACAGAAAAAGAAAAGGAGAAAAGAAATAGAAAAGGGCCAGCGCTACCTATCTGGCCCAACTACTAATCCAGCCCACTAAGCCCACCCGGGGTCCTTCTTTCTCTCGCTCACCCGCAGACACACCCCCAGAGTCACTGACCGCACGACCCCACCCCCTCGCTGTTTAAACTCGCTGACGAGTGGACCCTGCGACCACGTCGCCTTCGTCGTCAATCACGCGCGCCAGCGCCGGTCGCTCCGCCGTTACCTCGCCGTTGTTACTGCGCGCTTAATTGCCATTGATTCGCCGCGCAATCCTCGCCCCTGCTCTGGCTATAAGATCCCCTCTGCACCGCGGCCATTTCCCCTCACCTTGCGCCACCTCTACGCCCCCAGGCTGCCCGCAATTGCCTCTACACCGCCGCAGACAAAGCAACTCCGACAGGCGATTCCGGTATCTCCGACCGCCCTGCCGTCTCTGGTTCAAACGAGTGTGACCGCCATGTCCTTGTGTATCTGCTAACACCCCTGGTTTTCCTACTCGTGACCCAGGTCGTCGTTCTCGTTCACGCTCGCAACCACCAGCGCCGCTGCTCGACTCCGACGAGCAATAGTGGTAAGAACTGAGCGCCCCTTGCCTTCCCTTTGGTACCATCTTGTTCGCCAGACACTTGCGCATCTCCTAAACCCTCTGCCTTGTGCTAGGACGATGCAGAGCCTCGACACGACCTCGACAGCAAGCGACAGACGCCGCCCGCAACTCCGACGAGCCCCAGCGACCGTGTCAGTGCGCCCCTGCCAAGCCGCCGCCAGGTTGAGCATCAGCACGTCGTCGCGTCTCTGGTAAGCGCCTCCAACGACCCCCTAGCCACCTGTAGCGCCGCGCCGCCATAGGCAGAGCTCCCCGCCGCCATAGGCAGAGCTCCCCGCCGCCAGTAGCCGCCGCTAGCGCCGCCCGTCTGTGGTCAATTAGATTAGGGCCATAGGATTTACATGTAACGAGTAAGATTAGATCTGTGTCGAAGAGGTACGCGTCAGATCTGGCCGTGCATCTTCACTTAAATCGTGTGGCTCTCGTTGATCGATCCGCCCGAACCGGTACGCACCAATCAGAACATGAAGCGTGGCTGGAGTTTAGATTTAAAACAGGATTTGAATCTGATTGTTGTTTGAATTTGATTTAGCTATAACTTTTGATCCCCACGTTAGAATTTGACAAATTTTATATCGTTGGAATCAGGAGAGCATGTAACATCCCTAAATTCATATTCCAAAAACTCATTCATATCATCTAAGCATTCATCATAATTTAGGGTTGTTCTCAAAAACAGAAGCTTGTGCTATGATTTCATGTGAGTAAAATTTCACTCATTAGACCATCACTTTTTGAAACTTAAATGTTAAGGAACCTGTTTGCTTGCCCCACTATTG
Organism: Avena longiglumis; assembly: GCA_030063025.1. NCBI lineage: Eukaryota > Viridiplantae > Streptophyta > Magnoliopsida > Poales > Poaceae > Avena > Avena longiglumis. The sequence goes on along the minus strand of CP125979.1, from coordinate 211,459,941 downwards.
GAAAGATTGAGTGTAAAAGTTTAACCAAAATTTTTCAAATTAGAAATAATTTCAAAACCTCTATTTTCAAACATTTGCAAATTAGTGCTAAGTCTCTGTTTGTTTGAAATCCAAGTCTGAGCAAGCCTTTGCATGGCAACCCCATGAGTTTTGACTCATTTCTGAGACCAAGTCACCCTGCAAGACCTCAGAAAGATTTGAATTCAAATTTATTTTGAAATTATTTGAAAACCTAATCAGAAAATCGAATGAGAAAAAGAAAAGGACTAAACAAAGGAAAAAGGCCGAGCACCAGGAAACTGGCCCAGCAGAGGAACGAGCCCAACTAGCCCACCCGGGGATTCTTTTTTTTCCTTTCACGCGCAAGCGCACACGTTCAGTTGCTGACAGATAGACCCCACCCTCATTTCGCACACGTCGCTGACAAGCGGGCCCTGTCCACGCTGTCATCGTCTTCCCCAAACCCCGCCCGCGACCACGTCGCAGCGACAGTGACTGCCGGTGATGGCGCGGCTTAATTGGGCCATTAAACACAGGTGTTTCCTGTCGAGGCACCGGCTATAAGATCCCCACCTCCCCACGATCATTTTCCCCCAGTCAATCTCACGCTCACGCCACCAGGCTGCCCACGACTCGCTCGAGACCGCCGCAGACAGAGCCAGCTCCGGCGACCGATTCAGTGAGCCCGTCGCCCTTCCCCTCTGGATTGTTCGAGACACTTAGTAATAATCTTGCGCACCTTCTAACCACAACAGAGCATCCTGTACTGCCCCAGGTCGCCGTGTTCGCTTGACGCCGTAAGCACCCGACGACCACCCCAACTCCGGCGAGCAATCTCGGTAAGTTCCGAGCGCCCCTTGCTTTCTTAATCACCCGAGCGTGTTCGCATTTGTCTTGCGCATCTCCTAAACTCATTGGTTCGTGTTAGGGCGACGCAGAACCTCGGCAACTGAAGGGAATATGCCCTGAGAGGCAATAATAAAGTGTTTATTATGTGTATTCCAAGTATATGATAGATGTTTATTTTGCATGCTATAATTTTATTAATACGGAAACGTTAATACATGTGTGTTTAATAAACAAACAGAAAGTTCCTAGTTATGCCTCTCTGATAAACTATCTCGTTGATTAACAAGATGATCAAGGTTTCCTGATCATGGACATTGGATGTTGTTAATAACGGGATCACAACATTAGTGTAATGGTGTGATGAACATTCATCCGAAGTATAGCATTACGATCAAAGTCATTGAGTTTACATTGCTATAACAACTTACGAAGTGATCCTAATCCTTAGACCATGAGATCATGTCAATCACTAACACCGGAAGAGTTTCTTGATAACATCAAACGTCACACCGTAATAGAGTGATTATAAAGATGGATTCAGAACTAATAAAGTGTTATGTTGAGGCTCATGGATCGAGAGTGGAATTTGTTCATCCCGATGACGGATAGATATACTCTGGGCCCTCTCGGTGATATCACATTGATTAGCTTGCAAGCAAGTGATTTGATCACTAGAATGTTATATCAGGAGCGAGAAAAGAGTGCATGTCGATAACGAGATCAAACTAGGTATGGAGATACCGATGATCGAATCTCGGACATGTAATATATCGTGAAACAAAGGGATTAAGATACTAGCGTAAAAGGTTCCGACGATCACAAGAAAGTCATCGTTGAATGTGTGGGAGTCAGTATGGGTCTCCAGATCCGCTTGATTATTGATCAGAGGGTCTCGATCATGTCCGCATTATTCACGAACCGTAGGGTGACACACTTAAGAGACATCGACATCCAATTGGAGTAAATGTATCATGCCTAAAGAATGAACAAGCACAGGAATTTATTTCACTAGATACCAAAACAGGTTTTCGGGTGAAATTGCACAAAGTGGTTATGCATGTGAAATAGAATTCTAGCAAGGGGTTATTTGTGAATGTTTGTCATTAAAGTAATTGACAAAATTCTGAATAAAATAAAAGAGTTTTATTTAATGAGAGTTTGCATTAAATTTGGTGGAAATTTAATGGGAATTTGAGTGGACTTTTGAGTGGAGGAAATTTAAAGGGCATTTTGTGAGTGGAGTGTCCACCCACATGAATGAAGGAGGGGAGGGGGCTGCCCCCCATGGCCGGCGGCCACCCCTTGGGTGCCCCCTCCTCCTATAAAAGGAGCCCCCCTCCTCACTTGTCTCTCACACCTCCTCGTGAAGGATCTCTCTCCCCCTCTAGAATTTATCCCCCATGGTCTCGGACTAGCGAGATACATGTTCCCGGTGGCTATTCGGAAAGAAAGAGTTGTGCTTCCGCTGCATCGCTGGAGCGAGGAGGCGGAGGTTGCTCGGTGCCTCGAACGTGTGTGCGAGCACGGATGCGCTGCTGATTTGCGGCGCTAGGACTTCCTCTCGATCTTGAGATCGGCAAGAGATCGTCTACATCAACCACGAGTTGAACTCGTTAAGCTTTGTCGGTCTTCAAGGGTATGTTCTCTACGGATATACATCCGCCCGTTGTTTGTATCTAGTAGATGGATCTTGGTATATAGTTCACATCGTAGGAAAATTTTTGTTTTCTATGCTGCGGACCCTACAGCAACGACTCCGACAACACCCACCCGACGCCAGACGCAACTCCGACGAGATCTAGAGCCCATCTCCGAGCGCCCCTCCGCAAGCCAGTACCACGACGAGCTTCAACAGCCTCCGGCGAACCTGGTAAGACCCCTCTCCCTCTCGCGGACGATGTAGAACGCCGGCTCCGCCGTAGTCAGACGCGCCGCCGCTAGTCAACGCCGCCAGCGCCGCCCGTTCATGGTTTGATGGTTTGGTCCGTTGGATCTGCATCGTAGGGCTAGGATAGATCTAGGCCGAAGAGGTACGCGCGCGTCTGGATCGTTAGATCTAAGTTGGATCCTCTGACGGCATTGGCGATCTGCGTGACATTCGCTGATGGGGTTGCGACGCGTGGCAGGGTTTAATTCAAAAACAGAATTTAAAACCTGATTTAGATCCAAACTTCAAACTACTATAACTTTTGAATGCCACGTTAGAATTTTACAAATTTTATACTGTTGGATTCAGTGAAACCAGACCTTTCTGAATGTCCAATTTGTTTAACAAATAGTAACCATTAAAATGACTTTATTTGTGGAATCTTATTTAAAGCTATTTTGAGTATAGATTTGTTTTGATAATTAGTTTTAATGTTAAATAAGTTTGTTATGGCAAATTTTTGTGTCCTGTTATGTTTCAGTATCATGCACATGCTTGGTAAAACTTCCAAAATCACCACTTAGTAAAATTCTTGCATGCATGCATTCATATTATTTTTGATTGAATAAATTGTGTGAAATTGAATGCTATAATTTGTCTTGTAGATTTTGCTAGTGATTGTGATTGTGAAGAGTGCTACTCTCCCCACTACCAAGGCAAGTGATATTTTCATGAATATTTCTATCCTATGTTTTGTACTAGCATTAGATATTTTGCTAAGTATTGCATGCTAGTTTTGCCAAATGCTAAGTTGGGAAATCCTAAGTAGTGTAGAATTGTAGAATTGCAAAGGAATTTTCCTAAGTTAGGTTATCTTACCATGCTTAGCCTAGCTATTTAGCAAACAAGGGTTGGAGGAAATCTATACACACTATGATGAAAATATTTCTAAGTCATGAGACTTATGCTTTTCTAATAAAACAACAAAGTCAAATGAACCTCCTGGGTGGAATGGAAAGATTGGGTTATGTTGAGTGGTTACACAAGGCCATGGACTTGGGTTGTGTATCTCACTTGTGGTATGCCACCCAGGCACAAAGGGATTTGGAGGCCAAATGTTGAGAAAGCTTGCAGTGCAACCACTTGGCAATATGGGCTCTGCCATGATCATATAGGTTGCTAGAAATTAGTCACTTGGTCAGTTGGTGGTAGTTGGGATGATAGGTTGGAGCGCGTCCATTTTGACTAAGGAAAGGCTTCTGAAAGGTCCTGTCTTGGGAAACCAAGTCTGGTGGGGAAAGTGCACAACCTCTGCAGATGGAAAACCTAAGTACTTAGCCTAGTCCAAGGAAATGGACAATTTGAGCATCAAGACATGGAAGCTACAAGAATCTCATCACTCCAACTTCTAAGTAAAAATTTGTGGGTGAACAGGGGAGAAGGACCCCAATGTCTATTGGTGGTTCTTTGGGAATGTTTTGACAAAGAAAAACTTAGTGATTTCAACTAATAGGAAAAACTTATTTTCAAGCAAAGCAAGCCAAACTACACTTAGCCAAAATGCATATAGTAAAATAGTCCACTTAAAATATACTAAGGTATCACTTGCCAATACTATTCCAAAGTATTGACCCTCTGTGGCTGTAACTTGTGATGTTGCAGGTTACTCTGATGATGAATAGGAGTCATGAGTCTACACTCAACATGCTTGCCTGTGGCACATGAAGATGAAGACTTATGTTTATTTACTTATTCTATAAACTCTTGTATTAGGCCTTTGGCCCTGAGTTGTAAAAGACTATATTTTATATCTGGAATGAATGTAATAAACGACCTTTGTATCTGTGTACTTCATCTTAAACTGTGGATGCTAGCATTGATCCAGGGACTAACATTGCAATCACAGGGATCCTTTCCTTTATAAAGGAGGGGTCTAACAGATGGTATCAGAGCACTGTGTTGCCTGTAGGATTATGACCCTAGGATTGGAAAACCACTAAGGAAAAAGTTTTCAACTACTTCTACACTTGTCTATTCTTCTCGTAAAACTTTTCTAATCTCTTTCAACTTCCTTTGTAGATGAATTCCATCAACGAAGCCGTGAAGAAAGGACCACTCATGACCATGACCTTGGAGTGTGAAACTGAGTTTCCCAGTATTCTCAAGGACCTCATGGTGGCAATGGAAGCACATGGTGCAGCTGTGTACAAGGGCTTTCCAGTGATGGATGAAGGAGTGGAGTATTGGTGGGTGCAACTTCACTTGTACAAAAACAAGGAAGACAACCACAAAGAAAGGGGATTCTGCATGTACACCAACACTACAATGCACACCACATTCTTTGAGTCAGCCAAGGATGCAGCTTGGAGGACTATCAAAGAACTAAGTGCTAGAGTCAAGTGCAGAATGCTCAACCACCAAAAGGACTTAGAGAAAGAGAAGGAGCTTACTCAAGAGTTGGAAGCCACCAACCAAGAGATAAGGGGAGATGTTATATACTTAGTGATAGAGTCAAGAGAGCAAGATTGGTGGATTGCCTCTAGGAACATTGTGTTTGCTAATAGATCCCGTGAGATTGGATTGTAAGGGCACTTCGTTAGTTGGACCACCACTTATCACCTTATTTCCAAAAATGATGCTTTAAATAAGTACGGACCTTGATTGATGTATTGGACTTATGTATGCATGATTTGTGAGATGATTGTGTTCTATGGATATGTATGAAAGTTTGTTTTGATTTACCTTGAATTGTGTTGTTCTAACCTTTTCATTCTTATAAATAGATGCCTATTGCCATCAGCACTGTTGAGGAGTTTCAGGTTACTCGTTTTGGTCCCCGTATCGTTGAGCTTACCACTTTGCTTGATCTCCCTCTTCCCACCATCACGGTGTACCCACTTACCAAGTTCGAGAGGAAGGATCTCTGGGGCTTCAAGGTGAACCAGCCTGGACGCCAGACTGAGCCCACTACGGAGGCCATTGTCTTCAAGCTGATGCACGACGACAGGGAGAGAGGCATGGAGGTAGTCATGCAGGACCTGATAGGACGACTGTTAGGCCGTCACTCCCGACAGGTTAGGGGCACTCATTTCCACGTTTTCGGAAGGCGTGATGTTGATGGAGATTCCATCGACTTCGAGGACGACTCGAGGGACACGGCAGAGCCGATACGTCTCTATCTCCAGGACTTAGAGACTCTCCTCAGGCACGTGGACACGGATAGGACGAACGTCATGCTTGGCAATGACGAGCTTGGTGCAACCAGCGAGAAGGACAAGCTTTTTGCGCAGCAGGATGAGATGATCAAGGAAATGGAGACAAAGTTCGAGGCCCAGGACCGCAAGTTCAAAAGTCAGGAGAAACGCGTCCAGGATAGGAACAAGAAGATCCGGGACATGACCGAGGAACTGAAGTCCAAGGATTTCGAGCTAGAGCAGCAGCAGATGGTTATTGAGAGGCTTCGTTCCCAGAAGAGGGCTCTCAAGGCCAAGGTCGATTCTTTGACCACTACGATTGAGGAGAACAAGACCGCGATGGAGAACGCAGGTCTTACCTTCGTCGAGGAGGAGATTGTTATTGATGAGTAGACTTGACTATTCGTACACCTTACATATTCATACTTGTTATTGTGAACTTGATATTGGACCATCCGACATGTGGATGGCTTGCCACTTGTGTGTTTTTATTTCATGAACTTAACATCTGGTAGTTGAGTTTTATTCTTATGTTGCATGTTATGTGAAATGCTTGTGATGTATTGTGCATAAAACATCTAAGGGTATCTCATACTTATCTATTTGAATAAACCACAGATGCCTGCCCGTCGCGCAAACCCCAACCCCAATAACATCACCCGGGAAATGCAACAAATGATGAATGCGCAAACACATCTTATGCAAATGATGACGACATTCATTCAAAACCAGAATAACAACAACAACCCCAACAACAACAACAACAACAACCCCAATAACAACAACAACAACCCACCGGGTTTCGATATGCTCACCAGATTTCTGCGTTTGAGGCCAGCAAATTTTTCGGGAACAACTGATCCCATGGTGGACAATGACTGGCTACGTTCCGTGAACAAAGACTTAGTGACCGTGGGCTGCACGGATGCTGAAAAAGTCAGATTCGCAGCACATCTGTTGGAAGGACCAGCCGCCACATGGTGGGACAACTTCCAAATCACCACCCCTATTGATGAGGTGACTTGGGCTATATTTGAAGATGGTTTTCGCACTGCTCATATCTCATCAGGAATGATGAGTCTGAAAAAGAAGGAGTTTCACAACCTGAAACAGTACCACCGCAGCGTGGCAGAATACATAGAAGAATTCAATAATCTGGCGCGCTATGCACCGGATGAGGTTGACACAGATGCCAAAAGAAAGGAAAAATTTCTGGAAGGCTTGAATGATGAGCTGAATCTACAGTTGTCTGTGGCATATGTTCCAACTTATCAGTCTTTGTGTGACAAGGCTGCTATTTTGGAGAGTAAAATGAAGTAGGTCGAGAGTAGAAAGAGGAAACACTCCGACAAACACAGCTCGGGATCGTCTCACAAACGATCTCACTATGATGACAGTGGCAACTCAGGATCCCATAAACATGGGAAATTCAGCAAGCACAACCACAACCGTCATGACAACAAGCATCACCGCAGTCATGACAAGGACAAGTACAAGAACCACAAGGGTGGACATAAGAGCCACTATGGTGGAAATGGTAGTGGAAGTGGAGGCCAACCTCCTAAAAAGGACATCAGTCAGGTTGAGTGCTTCAAATGCAAGAAGCTGGGGCATTATGCTAATGAGTGCCCTGAGAAGAAAGTGGAAGGACCTAACAAGCCAAATCCTTTTCAGAAAGGACAGGTTAACCACATCAATGTGGAGGAGGTCTATGAGGAGCCTGATGCGTGGTAAGTTCAGACTCAATTCAATTTCAGCATTTGTACTCTTTGATACCGGTGCATCTCATTCATTCATATCAAAGGCATTTGTTGATAGAAATGGGTTTGCATCAGAAAACATTGGGTGTCCAATAAAGGCTAGTTCTCCGGGGGGAGATATGATAGTAAGCCTTGGATGCCGGGATCTCATCATAGAGTTTGGTAAGCATAAGTTTCCAGTAAGCATGATAATCCTAGATTCCCAAGGACTAGATGTAATTTTGGGAATGGATTGGATGGCTAAGTATGAAGGAGTATTGGATTTTGCCAATCGTACAGTTACACTCACAACCCCCGAAGGAAAAAGAATAAAATTCAAGTCAAATTTTGAATCCAAAGGAAGTAAGCTGAATTCTCTTAAGGGGGTTAGTATGGACAGTGTTCCTATAGTATGTGAGTATCCGGATGTGTTTCCGGAAGAGTTACCAGGAATGCCACCGGATAGAGATGTGGAGTTTCTGATAGATTTGGTACCAGGAGAAGGACCAATAGCTAAGAGACCATACAAAATGTTAGTTGATGAACTGAAAGAGCTCAAGAAGCAGCTAGGAGAACAGTTGCAGAAAGGGTTTCTTCAACCAAGTTCTTCATCTTGGGGAGCCCCAGTATTGTTCGTGGAAAAGAAGGATAGAACACAAAGATTATGTATTGACTACCGTTCTCTCAACGAGGTTACCATCAAGAACAAATATCCTTTGCCAAGGATCAACGACTTGTTTGATCAGCTAGAAGGAGCATGTGTATTCTCGAAGATTGATCTCCGGTCAGGTTATTTTCAACTCAAAATAAGAGAGCAGGACATACCAAAAACAGCATTCACCACAAGGTATGGATTGTATGAGTATACCGTGATGCCTTTTGGATTAACCAACGCTCCGGCATACTTCATGAATATGATGAACAAGGTGTTCATGGAATTTCTTGACAAGTTCGTTGTCGTTTTCATCAATGACATCTTGGTCTACTCCAAGAGCAAGGAAGGACATGAAAGACACTTACGCTTGATACTTGAGAAACTGAGGGAACATAAACTTTATGCCAAATTCAGCAAGTGTGAGTTCTGGTTAGAGAAAGTTGGTTTTCTTGGTCATGTGATGACGAAGGATGGTGTGGCAGTTGATCCTGCTAAAGTTTCAGCTGTGACAGAATGGGAATCACCCAAGAATGTGAAAGAAGTTCGTAGTTTACTCGGCTTAGCAGGTTACTACAGAAGGTTCATTGAAAATTTCTCGAAGGTTGCTAAGCCAATGACGGAATTGCTAAAGAAGGACAAGCAATTTGCTTGGTCTGAAGGTTGTGAAGTCAGCTTCCAAGAATTTAAGAAGAGACTAGTGACAGCACCAGTTCTATGTCTTCCAGATTTGGAAAAAGATTTCCAAGTATATTGTGATGCGTCTCATCAAGGTTTGGGTGCCGTACTTATGCAAGACGGTAAAGTCGTAGCCTATGCTTCAAGACAACTCAAAAATCATGAAGTAAACTATCCTACTCATGATTTGGAGTTGGCCTCTGTCGTCCATGCACTCAAAACATGGAGACATTACCTTTTGGGAAAGCGTTGTGAAGTGTTCACCGATCACAAAAGTTTGAAGTATATATTCACCCAGAAGGAAATCAATATGAGACAAAGAAGATGGCTAGAACTTATCAAGGATTACGACTTAAGTTTGCAATACCATCCCGGTAAAGCAAATGTAGTAGCGGATGCTCTAAGTCGTAAGACGTTTGTAAATGGCCTTACCAAAGGTGATTTGCCAGAAGACTTGTGTAAGCAATTCAAAGAACTCAGGTTGGAAATTGTGCCTGAAGGACATCTCATGTCTTTGGATGTTCAACCCACCCTATTGGACAAGATCCAAGAAGCTCAGAAGACCGATAAGGAAATAGAAAAGATTAAGGAAAATATTAGTCTAGGGAAGGCTAAGAGTTTCCATATAGACGAACAAGGTACTTTATGGCACGGGAAACGTATATGTGTTCCACAAGACCCAGAGTTGCGGAAACTGATCTTACAAGAAGGTCACAACTCTCCGTATTCTATTCACCCAGGAAACACCAAGATGTACATGGATATGAAAGAAAGATTTTGGTGGAACAATCTAAAAAGGGACATCGCTGAGCATATTGCTTTGTGTGATGTGTGTAGCAGAGTAAAAGCGGAGCACCAGAAACCAGCGGGTTTACTTCAACCACTGCCTATTCCTGAATGGAAGTGGGAAAATATTGGTATGGATTTCATTACCGTATTACCAAGGACAAGGTCAGGGTATGATTCCATATGGGTAGTAGTGGATCGCCTAACTAAAGTGGCTCATTTTATACCCGTGAAGACAACCTATACAAGTGCCAAGTTAGCAAAAATCTACATGAGCAGAATCATATGCCTTCACGGTGTGCCTAAGAGTATTGTATCAGATAGAGGAACTCAGTTCACTTCTCACTTTTGGAGACAGCTTCATGAATCTTTGGGAACAAGATTGGAATTCAGCACTGCTTTTCATCCACAAACTGATGGACAAACAGAAAGGACTAACCAAATTCTTGAAGACATGTTGAGGGCATGTGCCTTAGACTACGGAGCAAGTTGGGATGAAAGCTTGCCTTATGCAGAGTTCTCTTACAATAACAGTCATCAATCTAGTATTGGAATGGCACCGTTTGAGTTACTCTACGGAAGGAAATGTACCACCCCATTGCTATGGAATGGTGTGGGAGAGAGAAGTTTATTTGGGCCTGATCTTATCAAAGACGCCGAAGAGAAAGTCAAATTGGTTAAGGACAGGTTGAAGGTAGCACAGTCCCGACAGAAGAGCTACGCGGATTCTAAGCGTAGAGAAGTCACCTACGAAGTTGGGGATAGAGCTTATCTCAGGGTATCACCACTCCGTGGAGTGAAAAGATTTGGAGTCAAAGGAAAGTTGGCACCAAGATATGTTGGACCATTCAAGATTCTAAGTCACAAGGGAGAAGTGGCATATGAAGTAGAATTGCCTGAATCTCTGTCAGCTGTCCATAATGTATTCCATGTGAGTCAGCTTAAGAAATGTCACCCAGAAATGGAGGAAACTTCTCTAAAGGATACCATACCTTTGGAAGAAGTCCAACTGGAAAGTGATCTCACCTATGAAGAAAGGCCTGTCAAGATTCTTGAGACCGCAGAAAGAGTCACAAGGACAAAAACTATCAAGTTTTGCAAAGTGCAATGGAATCATCACTCTGAAGAGGAAGCAACATGGGAAAGAGAAGATGATCTTCGGAAAGACCACCCTCACCTATTTGCTAGCCAATCCGAATCTTGAGGGCGAGATTCATATTAAGGGGGTTAGATTTGTAACATCCCTAAATTCATATTCCAAAAACTCATTCATATCATCTAAGCATTCATCATAATTTAGGGTTGTTCTAAAAAACAGAAGCTTGTGCTATGATTTCATGTTAGTAAAATTTCACTCATTAGACCATCACTTTTTGAAACTTAAATGTTAAGGAACCTGTTTGCTTGCCCCACTATTGGAAAGATTGAGTGTAAAAGTTTAACCAAAAATTTTCAAATTAGAAATAATTTCAAAACCTCTATTTTCAAACATTTGCAAATTAGTGCTAAGTCTCTGTTTGTTTGAAATCCAAGTCTGAGCAAGCCTTTGCAAGGCAACCCCATGAGTTTTGACTCATTTCTGAGACCAAGTCACCCTACAAGACCTCAGAAAGATTTGAATTCAAATTTATTTTGAAATTATTTGAAAACCTAATCAGAAAATCGAATGAGAAAAAGAAAAGGACTAAACAAAGGAAAAAGGCCGAGCGCCAGGAAACTGGCCCAGCAGAGGAACGAGCCCAACTAGCCCACCCGGGGATTCTTTTTTTTCCTTTCACGCGCAAGCGCACACGTTCAGTCGCTGACAGACAGACCCCACCCTCATTTCGCACACGTCGCTGACAAGCGGGCCCTGTCCACGCTGTCATCGTCTTCCCCAAACCCCGCCCGCGACCACGTCGCAGCGGCAGTGACTGCCGGTGATGGCGCGGCTTAATTGGGCCATTAAACACAGACGTTTCCTGTCGAGGCACCGGCTATAAGATCCCCACCTCCCCACGATCATTTTCCCCCAGTCAATCTCACGCTCACGCCACCAGGCTGCCCACGACTCGCTCGAGACCGCCGCAGACAGAGCCAGCTCCGGCGACCGATTCAGGTGAGCCCCGTGCGCCCCTTCCCCTCTGGATTGTTCGAGACACTTAGTAATAATCTTGCGCACCTTCTAACCACAACAGAGCATCTGTCACCCCAGTGGCCGTGTTAAGCTTGCCGTAAGCACCCGACGACCACCCCAACTCCGGCGAGCAATCTCGGTAAGTTCCGAGCGCCCCTTGCTTTCTTAATCACCCCAGCGTGTTCGCATTTGTCATGCGCATCTCCTAAACTCATTGGTTCGTGTTAGGGCGACGCAGAACCTCGGCAACGACTCCGACAACACCCACCCGACGCCAGACGCAACTCCGACGAGATCTAGAGCCCATCTCTGAGCGCCCCTCCGCAAGCCAGTACCACGACGAGCTTCAACAGCCTCCGGCGAACCTGGTAAGACCCCTCTCCCTCTCGCGGACGATGTAGAAAGCCGGCGCCGCCGTAGTCAGACGCGCCGCCGCTAGTCAACACTGCCAGCGCCGCCCGTTCATGGTTTGATGGTTTGGTCCGTTGGATCTGCATCGTAGGGCTAGGATAGATCTAGGCCGAAGAGGTACGCGCGCGTCTGGATCGTTAGATCTAAGTTGGATCCTACGGCCTGCGACTGCCGATCCGTGCGAAGCCGTACGCACCAGTGAGGTTGCGACGCGTGGCAGGGTTTAATTCAAAAACAGAATTTAAAACCTGATTTAGATCCAAACTTCAAACTACTATAACTTTTGAATGCCACGTTAGAATTTTACAAATTTTATACCGTTGGATTCAGTGAAACCAGACCTTTCTGAATGTCCAATTTGTTTAACAAATAGTAACCATTAAAATGACTTTATTTGTGGAATCTTATTTAAAGCTATTTTGAGTATAGATTTGTTTTGATAATTAGTTTTAATGTTAAATAAGTTTGTTATGGCAAATTTTTGTGTCCTGTTATGTTTCAGTATCATGCACATGCTTGGTAAAACTTCCAAAATCACCACTTAGTAAAATTCTTGCATGCATGCATTCATATTATTTTTGATTGAATAAATTGTGTGAAATTGAATGATATAATTTGTCTTGTAGATTTTGCTAGTGATTGTGATTGTGAAGAGTGCTACTCTCCCCACTACCAAGGCAAGTGATATTTTCATGAATATTTCTATCCTATGTTTTGTACTAGCATTAGATATTTTGCTAAGTATTGCATGCTAGTTTTGCCAAATGCTAAGTTGGGAAATCCTAAGTAGTGTAGAATTGTAGAATTGCAAAGGAATTTTCCTAAGTTAGGTTATCTTACCATGCTTAGCCTAGCTATTTAGCAAACAAGGGTTGGTGGAAATCTATACACACTATGATGAAAATATTTCTAAGTCATGAGACTTATGCTTTTCTAATAAAACAACTAAGTCAAATGAACCTCCTAGGTGGAATGGAAAGATTGGGTTATGTTGACTGGTTACACAAGGCCATGGACTTGGGTTGTGTATCTCACTTGTGGTATGCCACCCAGGCACAAAGGGATTTGGAGGCCAAATGTTGAGAAAGCTTGCAGTGCAACCACTTGGCAATATGGGCTCTGCCATGATCATATAGGTTGCTAGAACTTAGTCACTTGGACAGTTGGTGGTAGTTGGGATGATAGGTTGGAGCGCGTCCATTTTGACTAAGGAAAGGCTTCTGAAAGGTCCTGTCTTGGGAAACCAAGTCTGGTGGGGAAAGTGCACAACCTCTGCAGATGGAAAACCTAAGTACTTAGCCTAGTCCAAGGAAATGGACAATTTGAGCATCAAGACATGGAAGCTACAAGAATATCATCACTCCAACTTCTAAGTAAAAATTTGTGGGTGAACAGGGGAGAAGGACCCCAATGTCTATTGGTGGTTCTTTGGGAATGTTTTGACAAAGAAAAACTTAGTGATTTCAACTAATAGGAAAAACTTATTTTCAAGCAAAGCAAGCCAAACTACACTTAGCCAAAATGCATATAGTAAAATAGTCCACTTAAAATATACTAAGGTATCACTTGCCAATACTATTCCAAAGTATTGACCCTCTGTGGCTGTAACTTGTGATGTTGCAGGTTACTCCGATGATGAATAGGAGTCATGAGTCTACACTCAACATGCTTGCCTGTGGCACATGAAGATGAAGACTTATGTTTATTTACTTATTCTATAAACTCTTGTATTAGGCCTTTGGCCCTGAGTTGTAAAAGACTATGTTTTATCTCTGGAATGAATGTAATAAACGACCTTTGTATCTGTGTACTTCATCTTAAACTGTGGATGCTAGCATTGATCCAGGGACTAGCATTGCAATCACAGGGATCCTTTCCTTTATAAAGGAGGGGTCTAACAGAGCAAGATCTTTATAAATATGCAATGTGTTTAATTTTTTGCTTCTGTTAAAAAGGTTTTATTTGCAGAAACATGTGTAGGACTAATTTGAGTATATGAAATGGTTATAAAATGATTTAGGGTTTAAATAATTGTGGTTTGGCAAGTTTTTAACTTGTTAATGCACCAGTACTGTTTACTTGCTTGGTTGAGTTTTAAAAATCATCACATATCATCTTGCATGCATGCATATATTTTTGGTTGTATATGTTTTGTATGTAATTTGGTGCTATAATTCTTTGTGTAGATTTTGGTGCTAGTGATTGTGATTGTGAAGAGTGTAACTACTCTCCAAACTACCAAGGCAAGTGGTACTTCATGAATATTTCTATCCCCATATTTTATACTAAGCATTAGAAATATTTTGCTAAGTCTTGCATGTTATTATTTTGCTTATATGCCATGTTGGGAAATCCTAGTAGTTGTAGAATTGCTATGGAATCTCTAAGTTAAGTTACTATCTATGCCATGCTTAGCCTAGATAGTAGTAAACAAGGGTTGGTGAAATATACATGCTATGATGAAAATATTTCTAAGTCTTTGGACTTGTGTTTTGCCTAATAAAACAACTAAGTTAATGAAACACCTGGGTGGAATGGAAGGAATGGTTTATGTTGAGTGGTTACACAAGGCCCATTTCTATGGTTTACCTTGTGTATCTCACTTGTGGTAAGCCACCCAGGAACAAAGAGATTTTAGAGGCCAAGTGTTAAGAAGCTTCTAGTGCATCCACTTGGCAATATGGGCTCTGCCTGGATCACATAGGTTGCTAGAACTTAGCCATTTGGACAGTTGGTGGTAGTGGGAAGATAGGTTGGAACGCGTCCATTTGGTCTAAGGGAAGGCTTCTGAAAGGTCCTGTCTTGGTGAAACCAAGTCTGGTGGGGAAAGTGCACCACCTCTGCAGATGGAAAAATCTAAGTACTTAGCCAAGTCCATGGAAAAGGACAACTTGAGCATCAAGACATGGAAGCTATCAAGAATCTCCTCATCCCAATTTTGTAAGTAAAACTTGTGGGTGAACAAGGGTGAAGGACCTCAATGTCTATTGGTGGTTCCTTGGGAAAAGTTTTGACAAAGAAAAACTTTGTGATTTCAACTAATAGGCAAAACCTATTTTGAGCAAAGCAAGCCAAGCTACACTTAGCCAAATTCCATATAGTAATATAGTCCACCTAAATTATACTAAGGTATCACTTGCCAATACTATTCCAATGTATTGACCCACTGTGGCTGTAACTTGTGATGTTGCAGGTTACTCTGATGAGGATTAGGAGTCATGAGTCTACACTCAACATGTTTGCCTGTGGCACATGAAGATGAAGACTTTTATTTATTTACTTATTCAAACTCTTGTATTAGGCCTGTGGCCTTGGAGTTGTAAAGACTATGTTCATCTCTGGAATGGCTGTAATAATGACCTTTGTATTTGTGTACTTCATCTTAAACTGTGGATGCTAGCATTGATCCAGGGACTAGCATTGCAATCACAGGGATCCTTTTCCTTTATAAAGGAGGGATCTTACAGAAATAAAGAGGGAACTTGTAAGTCCATGGAGTTTGTATTCTGTGTTAGAGAAACGCCTGGGCTGCTAGCCTAAGCCATGCCTTATCATGGTGGAAACTTGCAGCATCACCATAGTGAGCTATCTATGAAGCATCCTCAATAAAAAAGCTATGCATATGGTAAATAAAAAGATTGCTGAGATTCTCATTGTCTGCTTGCCTTGTCATTTTCGTTATGGGAAAGCTCCTGTACCATGTGCAAGGGGTACCCCGTTGGCGGTTCTCAATGATATGCAAATACTTACAATGACAAGAACTTACCTAAACCCAAAGTTGAGTATGCATGAGGTGTGGCCCTCGTATTCAAGGGGCATGAGATTGCCAACTTATACTTCGTCAAGAATATACTCCACCTTTGCCACTTTAACCTTAACCATTCCAAGATGCTTATGATAGGGGCAATGAGGGCTGAAAGCTAACAAGTACCATAATTTTTGGAAGCTCTTTTTGAAACTTGTAATCCCTGCTTCCTTTACAAAAAGGCCTTTCTTTCACCATTATTGAGTCTCCACCTTCTACCTTTAGGCACCATTAAGAGAGCATAGTTGTCATTCTGTGTGCAGTGTTCCCAAGCTTATTAATTGATGCGTATTGTGTTATTACTTGCTCTTGTGCTACTTGTTTCTAGTCACCCTTGTGAACTTTGTAGGTGTCCTAGGCATTTTATTGCTAATCTATGAGGTACAAGCTGAAAGCCATTATGCTATGTTTTCTGCATGTGAAACAAACAAACGTTTTTCAATGCATGTTATTCATGATCTTTGTTTGTAGCCTTTCATGTTGCATGCATAGTTACTATGTCCTATTGTTAGAACGCCATCTTTCATGCACATGTTTAGAGTTCTTTGATACCAGCTTTCAATGCTCGAAAATGGTTGGATCTTTATTGTGAAGGTGCATGTGACCTAAAAAATTATTCTTTTTATCACTTACCTACTCGAGGACGAGCAGGAGTTAAGCTTGGGGATGTTGATACGTTGGAAACATATCTATAATTTTTGATGCTCCATGATTGTTTAGTATCTACTTTGCTTTACTTGTCCATACTTTGAGGTGTTTTTTACATGTTTTCTGGTACTGACCTATTAACAAGTTGTAAAAGTGCCAGATGCCTGTTTTCTGCTGTTTTTGGTTTCAGAAAATTTAGTAAAGAAATATTCTTGGAATTGGACGGGACAAAGGACAAAGTCAATTACTTTCCGTGGGGGACAAGAAGTCCAGAGGAGAGCCGGAGGGGCCAGCCAGGGGGGCCAGACCCACCCCAGGCGCGGGTGGGCCCAACCCCACGTCTGGCTAGGGTTTGTAGCCCCTGGCCGCCTCCTCGGTCTCCCCCTTCGCCTATAAGAATCTCCCGATGTAGAAACCCTAGGTACCTGATCAGAAATCCACGAAACCGTCTATAGCCGCCGCCACCATCGTCCCTAGATCGGGGGGATCTGAAGTTCTTCTCGGCACCCTGCCGGAGGGGAGATCATCCCGGAGGCCTTCTCTCTGGTATGATGCGTGAGTAGTTCCACCTTGGACTATGGGTCCATGTAGTAGATAGATGGTTGTATCTCCTCCTTTGTGCTTTCATGTATAGATCTTGTGAGCTCCGTTCATTATCAAGATCTAATCTATTTGTAAAAATGCATGTTGTGTTTGCGGGGATCCGATGGATATTGAGATTATTATGTTGGTTTGATTAATGGTTTTGTCTTTATGATTCTATCATGTCTGTCTTGTTTGTGATCTTGCATGCTCTCCATTGTTAGTAGCTATCTTGGCCAAGTAGTTGCTAGTGACTCCAAGAGGGGGTATTTATGCTCGATAGTGGGTTCATGCCTCTAGTTTCCAAGGGAAGTGACAAAAATCTCTTCGGTTGCAGATGTGTTGTTGCTACTAGGGAGAAAACAACGGTCTCTTGTTCATGGAACATGTGGACTATTTACCTTACACACTTTGCTTAAAGCAGTTATCTGTTGCTTGCAACTTAATACTGAAGGGGGTTCGGATGATAACCTGAAGGTGGACTTCTAGTCATAGATGCAGTTCGATGGCGGTCTATGTGTATTGTTGTATTGCCTAGTCAACCTCATAGGATCTTTCTGACTAGTAATTTCATTGTTATGCCTTGCTCAGTTCCTGTCAATTGCCCTGCTGTAATATGTTTACCCTTCATGCCATGTTGTTTATCTAAGGAGAGCACCTCTAGTGAACTATGGACCCTGGTCCAATCTTTACCATTGATACATCTTCCATTGTTACTTGTTTACTTTCTGCAAACCATTAGTTACAGCAAACCGATGATCTTGACAACCTCACTGATTCATTGGGGCAAAGTCTTGAGTTTGTTGTGCAGGTATCCGCGTTGCTTGCAACACCTGTGTGACGTTTCCTTCCTCCTACTGGTTCGATAACCTCGGTCTCAACTGAGGGAAGACTTGCTGCTTGCTGCTTCACACCTTGCTCTTGGGGTTCCCAACAAGCTCCACATCAACTGAGCCATCAGGAGGAAACGGCCGTGGCGCTGGTCTGGCGCGAGATTGACGACGACGGGTCGACATGGCAGTGGGTCCCACCTGTCAGCGAAAGGGTGCGCGGGAGGTGAGAAAAAGAGGGAGAGGGGGTGGTTTCCGGGTGGGCTACATATGGGCCTGGGCCAGAAGGGTTGCTGCCTCTATTTTTTCTCCTTTTGCCTTTTTCCTTATTTGTTTTGATTTTTCAAATGACATTTGAATGGCATTTCAAATCCAAATCAAATCAAATCTTCACCAAACTTTTGTGCTGTGATCCTAGTGTCCAAAAGTTTGTCAAACACATCTAATCACTCCAAAAACAATTTGGTGTCATAAAATAAAATAAAACCATGCCCCATACATATAATATAAAAGGGTTTTAAATATGTTTTTATTAGGGTTTAAGCTTTGAATTTTTTTTATGCAAGGTAGATATGCCATGATGATATGAATGCAACAACATTTTTTTGAATTTGATGAAATTTGGGATGTTACAAATCTAACCCCCTTAAGATTAATCTCGCCCTCGAGATTCGGATTGGCTAGCAAATAGGTGAGGGTGATCTTTCCGAAGCTCATCCTCTCTTTCGCAAGTTGCTTCTTCCTCGGTGTGATGATTCCACTATACTTTGCAGAATTTGATTGTCTTAGTACGAGTGACTCTTTTTGTTGTCTCTAGAATCTTGACAGGTTTCTCTTCATAAGTGAGATCACTCTCCAACTGAACCTCTTCCAATGGTATAATGTCTCTTAACGAACTTTCTTCCATCTATGGATGACACTTTTTCAACTCACTCACATGAAACACATTATGCACTACTGACAGTGATTCTATTAGTTCCAACTCATAGTCCACTTCTCCATTGCGGCTCAAAATTTTGAATGTCCCTGCATAACGAGGTGCCAATTTCCCTTTGACTCCAAATCTCTTCACACTACAAAGTGGTGAGACTCTAGATAAGCTCTATCACGTATCTCAGAGGTGACTTCCCTATGTTTCAGATCTGCATAGCTCTTTTGTCAGGATTGGGCTATCTTCAATCTGTCCTTTACCATTCTGACTTTCTCTTCAGCTCCCTTGATCAGTTCTGGTCCGAATAAATTTCTTGCTCCTACTCCAATCCATAGTAATGGCATAGTACACTTCCTTCCATAAAGGAATTCAAACGGAGCCATCTCTATGCTCGATTGATAGCTGTTATTGTAAGAGAATTCTGCGTATGGCAAACTTTCATCCCAACTAGATCCGTAATCTAGCGCACAATCTCTAACCATATCTCCCGAAATCTGATTGGTTCTTTATGTTTGTCCATCGGTCTGAGGATGGAGAGTTATGCTGAATTCTAGCCTTGTTCCCAACGATTCATATAGTTGTCTCCAAAAATGCAAAGTGAACTGAGTTCCTCTATCTGACACAATACTTTTAGGTACTCCATGCAGATACACAATCCTGTCCATATAGATCTTGGCTAATTTAGCACTTGTATAAGTAGTCTTCACGGGTATGAAATGAACCACTTTAGTTAGGCGATCCACAACAACCCGCATGGAATCGTATCTAGATCTGGTCCTTGGCAATCATGTGATGAAATCCATACCAATCTTATCCCACTTCCAATCGGGTATTGGTAGTGGTTGCAATAACCCTGCTGGTTTCTGATGTTTCCCTTCACTCGACTACACACATCACACAAAGCAATGTGCTCCGCGATATCTTTTTTGAGATTGTTCCACCAAAATCTTTCCTTCACATCCATGTACATCTTGGTGTTACCTGGATGAATAGAATATGGTGAATTGTGTGCTTCTTGCAGAATCAATTTCCAAAGTTCCGGATCTTGTGTAATGCATATACGCTTTCCATACCATAAAGTTCCTTGTTCATCTTCATGGAATCCTTTTGCCTTTCCTTTACCAATTTTACTCTTAATCTCCTCTATTTCCTTGTCCAACTTTTGGGCTTCTTTTATTTTATCCAACTGTGTTGGTTGAACCTCCAAAGACATGAGATATTCTTCAGGCACTATCTCTAATATTAGCTATTTAAATTGGGCACAAAAATCATCTGGCAATTCTCCTTTTGTGAGGCCATTCACATAAACCTTACGGCTTAAAGCATCAGCTACGACATTTTCTTTACCAGGATGGTATTGCAAACTCAATTCGTAATCCTTGATGAGTTCTAGCCACCTTATTTGTCTCATGTTGAGATCCTTCTAGATGAAAATATATTTCAAGCTCTTGTGATCTCTGAACACTTCACAACGCTTAACCAAAAGATAGTGTCTCCATGTTTTGAGTGCATGGACAATAGAGGCCAACTCTAAGTCATGTGTAGGATAATTAACTTCATGAGTCTTGAGTTGCCTCGAGGCATAAGCCACAACTTTTCCTTCTTGCATCAATACTCCACCCAATCCTTGGTGAGATGTATCACAATAGACTAGGAAGTCTTTCTCTAGATCTGGCAGACATAAAACTGGTGCTGACACCAATCTTTTCTTCAACTCTTGAAAACTGGTTTGACATCCTTTATTCCAATCAAACTTCTTCTCTTTCTTAAGTAACTCCGTCATTGGCTTAGCTACTTTTGAGAAATTCTCGATGAACCTTCAATAGTACCCTACCAAGCCTAGGAAACTACGAACTTCCTTAACTGACTTGGGAGATTCCCGCTCAGTAATAGCTGACACCTTTGCGGGATTGATAGCTATACCATCTCTAGACACAATATGTCCAAGAAATCCAACTTCATTCAACCAAAACTCACACTTACTGAACTTGGCATACAACTTGTGTTCCCTGAGTTTCTCAAGAATCTAACGCAAATGTTCTTCATGCTCTTCGTTTCTCTTGGAATAGATCAATATGTCATCGATGAATACCACAACAAACTTGTCAAGAAACTCCATGAACACCTTGTTCATCATGTTCATGAAATAAGCTGGTGCATTTGTTAATCCAAATGACATCATTGTATACCCATACAATCCATACCTAGTGGTAAAAGCAGTCTTAGGTATATCTTGTTCTCTAATCTTTAGCTGAAAGTAGCCTGATCGGAGATCAATTTTTGAGAACACACGGGCTCCTTCTAGCTGATCAAATAGATCATTGATTCTAGGTAAGAGATACTTATTCTTTATAGTCACCTCATTGAGTGATCGATAATCTATGCATAGCCCTGACTTCTATCTTTCTTCTCGACAAACAAAACTGGTGCACCCCAAGATGAAGAACTCGGTTGGATAAATCCTTTCTGCAACTGTTCTCCAAGCTGTTACTTGAGCTCTTTTAACTCATCAACTAACATCTTGTAGGGTCTCTTTGCTATTGGTCCATATCCTGTCAGTAAGTCAATCAAAAACTCCACATCTCTATCTGGTGGCATTCCTGGTAATTCCTCCGGAAACACATCGGGGTACTCCTTCACTACTGGTACACTGTCTATGCTAACACCCTTAAGAGAATTTAGCTTACTCCCTTTGGATTTGAACCTAATCCGTTTCTTTTCTATGGTTGTGAGTGTAACAGTACGATTGGCACAATCTATTACTCCTTCATACTTAGACATCCAATCCATGCCCAAAATTACATCCAATCCTTGGGATTCTAGGATTATCAGACTAGCTAGAAACTTGTACTTTCCAAACTCTATTACTAGATTATGACATCCAAAATTTACTATAATCTCTCCACCTGGGGAGCTTAAGAATACGATGCACCGGTATCAAAAAGGATAATTGCTAGAAAGGAATTAATCTTGAACTTACCAGCCACAACATCAGACTCCTCTTGGATTTCCTCCACATTGATGTGGTTCACATGACCCTTCTGAAAAAGGTTTGGCTTGTTGGCTCCATCAGTCTTCTTTTCTGGGCATTCATTTGCATAGTGCCCAGTTTTCTTGCACTTGAAGCATTCAACCTGACTCATGTCCCTCTTAGCTGGCCGATTGCCATTGATATTTCCACTATGGTGACTCTTGTGTCCACTTTTGTTGCTACGGTAATCACCATTGTTGTGTCCATGATGTTTATTTCTATCGTGGTGACGGTTACTGTTGTGGTGGTTGTTATGATTCCCATGTTTGTGGGATCCAGAACCTCCACTTCCTTCAACAAAAGATCGCTTGTGAGACAATCCAGATCCATGCTTATCAAAATGGTGCTTCCTCTTCCTATTCTCCACCTGCTTCATCTTGCTTTCTAAGATGGTAGCTTTGTCATAGAAAGATTGATAAGTTGGAACATATGCAACAGATAGTTGCATACACATCTCATCATTCAGCCCTTCAAGGAACTTCTCCTTCCTTCTTGCATCGGTGTCAATATCATCCGGTGCATAGAGTGCCAGATTGTTGAACTCCTGAATATATTCAGCAACACTGCGGTGGTGTTGCTTAAGGTTGTGAAATTCCTTCTTCAAACTCATCAATCTTGAAGAGATATGAGTAGTGTAGAATCCGTCTACAAACATTGCCCAAGTCACTTCTTCAATAGGAGTAGTGATTTGGAAGTTATCCCACCAAGTAGCTGCTGATCCTTCCAACAGGTGTGCTGCAAATCTGAATTCCTCCTCATCAGTGCAACCAACTGTGACTAGGTCCTTGTTCACAAAACGTAGCCAATCATTTGCTAACATAGGATCAGTGGTTCCTAAAAACTTAGCAGGTCTCAATCTCAGAAACCTTGTGAGCATATCAAAAGCTGGTGGGTTGTTCTGATTGTTGTTGTTATTATTATTATTGTTGTTGTTGTTGTTGTTGTTGTTTGTGTTGTTGTTGTTGTTGTTGTTGTTGTTGTTGTTGTTGTTGTTGTTGTTGTTGTTGTTGTTGTTGTTGTTGTTATTCTTTATTCTTTATTCTTTATTCTTTATTCTTTATTCTTTGTTGTTGTTGTTGTTGTTGTTGTTGTTGTTGTTGTTGTTTGTGTTGTTGTTGTTGTTGTTGTTGTTGTTGTTGTTATTTATTGTTGTTGTTGTTGTTGTTGTTGTTGTTGTTGTTATTTGTTGTTGTTGTTGTTGTTGTTGTTGTTATTTGTTGTTGTTATTCTTCTTCTTCTTCTTTATTATTGTTGTTGTTGTTGTTGTTTTGGTTCTGGTTCTGATTCGCCATAAACTGAGTTAGCATATCAAAAGCTGGTGGGTTGTTCTGATTGTTATTATTATTATTATTATTATTATTATTATTATTATTATTGTTGTTGTTGTTGTTGTTGTTGTTGTTGCTATTGCTGCTGTTGTTGCTGTTGTTGTTGTTGCTGTTGTTGTTGTTGTTGTTGCTGTTGTTGTTGTTGCTGTTGTTGTTGTTGTTGTTGTTGTTGTTATTGTTGTTTAGGTTCTGGTTCTGATTCGCCATAAACTGAGTCATCATTTGCATCAACTGAGTCTGGGCTGACATCAGCTGCTGCATCTCATTGCCATTGTTGTTATTGTTGGGATTGGTACGACGGGGAGGCATATGTTGTTTCAATAAGGATAAGTAATGAGATAAATACCCCATAGATACTAACATGCACATCACAACACATAGCAACAATCACAAATAATCAAGCACAAGACAAATTTTAGGATTCAAAATGAACAATAAGTTTTGTAAAGTAAACACACTAGCATAGTCATCGACATGTTGGATGATAAATGCGAACCGATAAATAAAATGATGATAGATAGATAGCCAAGTAGTCAACACTACTCCTCCATATCGACTTCCTCCTCCACTAGACTCAGTCCTGCTGCGTCGATTCCCGCCTTGTACTCCTCCTCGCTGGTGGTCAAAGCATCGACCTTCGCCTAAAGCTCTCTTCTGCGAACGCAGCCTCTTAATCACTTCCTGCTGTGTCTCTAGATAAAGATCCTTGAGCTCCATCTCGGCCTACATCACATTAATCTTCTTGTTCCTATCTTGCACTCTCTTTTCTTGGTTCTTGAACCTCTTGTCTTGCTTCTCAAACCCAGTCTCCATCTCCTTGATGCTCTCCTCCTGCTCCTCGAAGGCCTTGTCCTTCTCCCTCAACTGGACGCGTAGCTCGTCATTGCTAAGCATGACGTTGGTCCTATCAGTGTCAAGGTGCCTAAGAAGCCTTTCTAGGTCCTGTAGATAGAGGCGCACTGGCTCAATAGTATCCCTAGTGGCCTCGTCATACACTATATCCTCTCCCTCCTCGTCACGTCTCCCAAATGGGTGGAAGTAGATGCCCTTGAGCTCGGAGGAGTGACGTCCACATAGACGTCCAAGCAGCTCCTGCATGGCGATGTCGAGGCCCTTCTTCTTGTCGTCATGGAGTATCTTGAAGGCGATGTCCTCGGTGGAAGGCTCTGACTGACGTCCTGGCTGCGAGACTCTAAATCCCCATAGATCCTTCCTCTCGAATTTCCTGAGCTGAAGTCCCTTAATGTTAGGAAGGGGAAGATTGAGCACACTGACGAACTCCACCATACGGTATCCAAAATGAGTTCCCTTTAACTCCTCGGCGGTGCTGAAAACAAAGCTAGGCATCTATTGCATAGGATAGAGAAAATTAGAAACAACACAAGTAAAGAGTACAACATAAGGTAGCAAATCAAAAGCCAAAGTCAACACATAAATTATTTCTAACACACAAGTCATGGTATACAATATTCAATCACAAGCACCAAGGTTCAAAGATAACTTAGACAAAATTTTGTCATACCACATAGGTTGGTATGATCAAAATTATTAACGTGAGAAAACAACAAGTGTGGTGGTCCAACTATTAGAGTACGTCACAACTCTCACTCACTGGTCAAGGTTGCAATCTGGGCATTGATAACCCACAATTATGGGGGTGTATCGTAGTACTTTCGATAAATAGGAGTGTCGATCCCAACGAGGAGCAGAAGGTGCTGAAAAGTGGTATGGAGCAGGAAATCCCTGTGAATACCTAGCAAACGGATTTTAGTGGTTTTCTGACAAGGCAACAAAACAAGGAGCAAGTAACAAATGTAGAGAACAAACGGAGAAAGTGGCCCAATCCTTTATTAGCAAAGGAAAAGCCGGTGGAAATACTTATAAGGACCAAACGTTCTCGAGGACACATGGGAATTCTGTCAAGTGCTTTCGCTTCAAATAGCTGAGTACTCTTCTCTGGTGTTGTAAGTGTTGTGTGGGTGAACCTGTGATAATGTACCGACCGTACTTGGACTAATACATACTTGTGATTAAACCCCCTACAAACATTTGTAACTACAGGAAAGTAATTAAGATATAAATCTAACCACAGCCTTAAAATCTGAGATCCTACGCTCCCTTATGCAAAGGTATCCTAACGGGGGTTCAGGTTTCTGTCACTCTGGCAACCCCACAATTAGTAGACAAATACACAATGCATCCCCCTAGGCCCATAAATGGTGAAGTGTCATGTATTCGACGTTCACATGACACCACTAGAAGAATAGCACCATAACTTAAATACTAAACCATTGAATAATAACTCATCATAGATTCACTACTAACAACATGACTTCTCCCATGTCCTCAAGAACTAAACTAACTACTCACAAGACATCATATGGATCAAGATCAAAGATGATATGATAATGGATAACAATCTGAACATAAACAATAATTGTTAGACCCCTCCTTTATAAAGGAAAGGATCCCTGTGATTGCAATGCTAGTCCCTGGATCAATGCTAGCATCCACAGTTTAAGATGAAGTACACAGATACAAAGGTCGTTTATTACATTCATTCCAGAGATAAAACATAGTCTTTTACAACTCAGGGCCAAAGGCCTAATACAAGAGTTTATGGAATAAGCAAATAAACATAAGTCTTCATCTTCATGTGCCACAGGCAAGCATGTTGAGTGTAGACTCATGACTCCTATTCATCATCGGAGTAACCTGCAACATCACAAGTTACAGCCACAGAGGGTCAATACTTTGGAATAGTATTGGCAAGTGATACCTTAGTATATTTTAAGTGGACTATAATACTATATGCATTTTGGCTAAGTGTAGCTTGGCTTGTTTTGCTTGAAATTAAGTTTTTCCTATTAGTTGAAATCACTAAGTTTTTCTTTGTCAAAACATTCCCAAGGAACCACCAATAGACATTGGGGTCCTTCACCCTTGTTACCCACAAATTTTTACTTAGAAGTTGGAGTGATGAGATTCTTGTAGCTTCCATGTCTTGATGCTCAAATTGTCCATTGCCTTGGACTAGGCTAAGTACTTAGGTTTTCCATCTGAAGAGGTTGTGCACTTTCCCCACCAGACTTGGTTTCCCAAGACAGGACCTTTCAGAAGCCTTTCCTTAGTCAAAATGGACGCGCTCCAACCTATCATCCCAACTACCACCAACTGTCCAAGTGACTAAGTTCTAGCAACCTATATGATCAAGGAAGAGCCCATATTGCCAAGTGGTTGCACTGTAAGCTTTCTCAACACTTGGCCTCCAAATCCCTTTGTGCCTGGGTGGCATACCACAAGTGAGATACACAACCCAAGTCCATGGCCTTGTGTAACCACTCAACATAACCCAATCTTTCCATTCCACCCAGGAGGTTCATTTGACTTAGTTGTTTTATTAGGAAAGCATAAGTCTCTTGACTTAGAAATATTTTCATCATAATAAGTATAGATGTTCACCACCCTTGTTTGCTAAGTAGCTAGGCTAAGCATGTTATGGTAACTTAACTTAGGAAAATTCCCTAGCAATTCTACCATTCTACACTACTTAGGATTTCCCATCTTGACATTAGGCAAAAATAGCATGCAAGTCTTAGCAAAATATCTAATGCTAGTACAAAACATAGGATAGAAATATTCATGAAAAATATCACTTGCCTTGGTAGTGGGGAGAGTAGCACTCTTCACAATCACAATCACTAGCAAAATCTACACAAAATTATAGCATACAATTACACACAATATATTCAATCAAAAATAACATGAATGCATGCATGAAAGAATTTTACTAAGTGGTGATTTTGAAAACTCTACCAAGTATGCACATGTTTACAGAAACTTAACAAGTCACAAATTTGCCAACTAAACTTATTTGGCTCCAATACAATTTACCAAAATAAATATCTACTTAAAATAGCCTTAAAACATGTTCTACAAATAAAATCATTTTAACTGTTACTATATGATAAATAAATTGGATATTCAGAAAGGTTTTGTTTCACTGAATCCAATGGTATAAAGTTTGTAAAATTCTCACGTGGCATTCAAAAGTTATAGCAGTTTGAAGTTTGGATCTAAATCAGGTTTTAAACTCTGTTTTTGAATTTATCCTTGCCACGCGTCACAACCTCACTGGCGCGTATCGGTTCACGCGGATCGAGTGCTGTGGACCGCACGATCTAAATGAGATCTGGCGGCTCAGACACACGCGTATCCCTTCGCTCAGGATCTATCCTAGCCCTATGATGCAGATCCAACGGACCAAACTACCACGCCACAATCTGGCGGCGCTAGCGGCGCTAACTGGCGGCGGCGCGTCTGACTACGGCGGCGCCGGCGTTCTACATCGCTCCAGGAAGTAGGGAGGTGCTTACCAGATCCGCCAAGACGTGCTGAAGCTCGACGTGGTACTGGTTTGCGGAGGGGAGCTCGGAGATGGGCTCTGGATCTCGTCGGAGTTGCGTCTGGCGTCGGGTGGATGTTGTCGGAGTCGTTGCCGAGGTTCCGCGTCGCCCTAACACGAACCAGAGGGTTTAGGAAGTGCGCAAGATAGTTGCGAACACGCTCGTGAAAAGGCAAGGGGTGCACTGGACTTACGGAGATTGGTCGCCGGAGTTGGGGTGGTCGTCAGGTGCTTACGGCGTCAAGCGAATGCGGCGAACTAGGGCAATACAGGATGATCTAGTGTGGTCAGGATGTGCGCCAGAGGATTACAAGACGGCTCGAACAACCTAGAGGGGGAGGGGCGCACGGGGCTCACCTGAATCGATCGCCGGAGTGAGCTCTGTCTGCGGCGGTTCTGAGCGAGTCGTGGGCAGCCTGGTGGCGTGATTGTAGATTTTACTGGGGGGAAATGACTGCAAGGAGGTGGGGATCTGATAGCCGGTGTCTCGACAGGAAACGCCCGAGGTGTAATGCCCAATTAAGCCGCGCCATTACCGGCAGTGACTGCGGCTGCGACGTGGTCGCGGGCGCGGTTTGAGAAAGACGATGACAGCATGGACAGGGCCCGCTCGTCAGCGATGTGTGCGAAATGTGGTAGGGTCCGTTTGTCAGTGACTGGTTGTGTGCGTTCGCGCGTGAGAGAAGGAAAGAAATTTCCCGGGTGGGCTTGCTGGGCTCGATCTCTTTGGGCGGATAATGGCGCCGCCCTTTTCTTTTGTTTAATTCTTTTCTTTTCTAATTTGGTTTTCGTTAGATTTAGATATGAATTCAAATCCTTTTGAATTCAAATGATTCTGAGGATTTTGCAAAATCGTGGTTTCAAAAACCAGTCATTTAATCATGTGGTTACCCTGTAAGTGTTTGGTCCAGTTTGGTTTTAAAACAAATAGAGACAATGCCTCTGGTTTGCAAATGTCTTTTAAGAAAATAGGGTTTTGAATTATTTTCAAATTGAAAAACTTGGTAAAACCTTTATACCTAACTTTCCAACAATGGAGGCAAGCAAACAAGTTCTTAATCATTCAGGTTTCAAATGGTGTTGGTCTTTTGAATTAAATCTGTCCACATGAAATCATAACACCAAAGCTTATGTTTTTCTGAAGTGATTTTGAGAAAAATAAATCCCTAAATGATGATGAATGCAAGGATGATATGAACGAGTTTTGGAATATGAATTTAGGGATGTTACAAATCTAACCCCCTTAAGATGAATCTCGCCCTCGAGATTCGGATTGGCTAGCAAATAGGTGAGGGTGGTCTTTCCGAAGATCATCTTCTCTTTCCCATGTTGCTTCCTCTTCGGAATGATGATTCCATTGCACTTTGCAAAACTTGATAGTTTTTGTCCTTGTGACCCTTTCTGCGGTCTCAAGAATCTTGACAGGCTTTTCCTCATAGGTGAGATCACTTTCTAGTTGTACTTCTTCTAAAGGTATGGTATCCTTCAAAGCTGATTCTTCCATCTCCGGATGACATTTCTTGAGCTGACTCACATGAAACACATTATGGACAGCTAACAGAGATTCTGGCAATTCAACTTCATATGCAACTTCTCCCTTGCGACTTAGAATCTTGAATGGCCCAACATATCTTGGTGCCAACTTCCCTTTGACTCCAAACCTTTTCACTCCACGAAGTGGCGATACTCTAAGATAAGCTCTATCCCCAACTTCGTAAGTGACTTCTCTACGTTTAGAATCCGCGTAGCTTTTCTGTCGGGACTGTGCTACCTTCAACCTGTCCTTAACCAATTTGACTTTCTCTTCGGCGTCTTTGATAAGATCAGGTCCAAATAAGCTTCTTTCTCCCACACCATTCCATAACAATGGGGTGGTACACTTCCTTCCGTAGAGTAACTCAAATGGTGCCATTCCAATACTAGATTGATGACTCTTATTGTAAGAGAAGTCTGCGTAAGGCAAGTTTTCATCCCAACTTGCTCCATAATCTAAAGCACATGCCCTCAACATGTCTTCAAGAATCTGGTTAGTCCTTTCTGTTTGCCCATCAGTTTGAGGATGAAAGGCAGTGCTGAATTCCAATCTCGTTCCTAAGGATTCATGAAGCTGTCTCCAAAAGTGAGAAGTGAACTGAGTTCCTCTATCTGATACAATACTCTTAGGCACACCGTGAAGGCATACGATTCTGCTCATGTAGATTTTTGCTAACTTGGCACTTGTATAGGTTGTCTTCACGGGTATAAAATGAGCCACTTTAGTTAGGCGATCCACTACTACCCATATGGAATCATACCCTGACCTGGTCCTTGGTAATCCGGTAATGAAATCCATACCAATATTTTCCCACTTCCATTCAGGAATAGGTAGTGGTTGAAGCAAACCCGCTGGTTTTTGATGCTCCGCTTTTACTCTGCTACACACATCACACAATGCAATATGCTCGGCGATGTCCCTTTTTAGATTGTTCCACCAAAATCTTTCTTTCATATCCATGTACATCTTGGTGTTTCCTGGGTGAATAGAATACGGAGAGTTGTGACCTTCTTGTAAGATCAGTTTCCGCAACTCCGGGTCTTGTGGAACACATATACGTTTCCCGTTGCATAAAGTACCTTGTTCGTCTATATGGAAATTCTTAGCTTTCCCTAGACTAATATTTTCCTTAATCTTTTCAATTTCCTTATCGGTCTTCTGAGCTTCTTGGATCTTGTCCAATAGAGTGGGTTGAACATCCAAACACATGAGATGTCCTTCAGGCACAATTTCCAATCTGAGTTCTTTGAATTGCTTACACAAGTCATCTGGCAATTCACCCTTGGTAAGGCCATTTACAAACGTCTTACGACTTAGAGCATCTGCTACTACATTCGCTTTACCGGGGTGGTATTGCAAACTTAAGTCATAATATTTGATAAGCTCTAGCCATCTTCTTTGTCTCATGTTGATTTCCTTCTGGGTGAAGATATACTTCAAACTTTTATGATCGGTGAACACTTCACATCGTTTTCCCAAAAGGTAATGTCTCCATGTTTTGAGTGCATGGACGACAGAGGCTAACTCCAAATCATGAGTGGGATAGTTTACTTCATGAGTTTTGAGTTGTCTCGAGGCATAGGCTACGACTTTACCGTCTTGCATAAGTACGGCTCCCAAACCTTGATGAGACGCATCACAATATACTTGGAAATCTTTTTCCAAATCCGGCAGACATAGAATTGGTGCTGTCACAAGTCTCTTCTTCAATTCTTGGAAGCTGACTTCGCAACCTTCAGACCAAGCAAATTTCTTGTCCTTCTTTAGCAATTCCGTCATTGGCTTAGCAACCTTCGAGAAATTTTCAATGAACCTTCTGTAGTAACCTGCTAAGCCGAGGAAACTACGAACTTCTTTTACATTCTTGGGTGATTCCCATTCTGTCACAGCTGAAACCTTAGCAGGATCAACTGCCACACCATCCTTCGTCATCACATGACCAAGAAAACCAACTTCCTCTAACCAGAACTCACACTTGCTGAATTTGGCATAAAGTTTATGTTCCCTCAGTTTCTCAAGTATCAAGCGTAAGTGTCTTTCATGTTCTTCCTTGCTCTTGGAGTAGACCAAGATGTCATCGATGAAAACGACAACGAACTTGTCAAGAAATTCCATGAACACCTTGTTCATCATATTCATGAAGTATGCTGGAGAGTTGGTTAAACCAAAAGGCATCACAGTATACTCATACAATCCATACCTTGTGGTGAATGCTGTTTTTGGTATGTCTTGCTCTCTTATCTTGAGTTGAAAATAACCTGACCGGAGATCAATCTTCGAGAATACACATGCTCCTTCTAGCTGATCAAATAAGTCGTTGATTCTTGGCAAAGGATATTTATTCTTGATGGTTACCTCGTTGAGAGAACGGTAGTCAATACATAATCTTTGTGTTCTATCCTTCTTCTCCACGAACAATACTGGGGCTCCCCATGATGAAGAACTTGGTTGAATAAACCCTTTCTGCAACTGTTCTCCTAGCTGCTTCTTGAGATCTTTCAGTTCATCAACTGACATTTTGTAAGGTCTCTTAGCTATTGGTCCAGAACCTGGCACCAAATCTATCAGAAACTCCACATCTCTATCCGGTGGCATTCCTGGTAACTCTTCCGGAAACACATCCGGATACTCACATACGATTGGCACACTGTCCATGCTAACCCCCTTAAGAGAATTCAGCTTACTTCCTTTGGATTCAAAGTTTGACTTGAATTTTATTCTTTTTCCTTCGGGGGTTGTGAGTGTAACTGTACGATTGGTACAATCTAATACTCCTTCATACTTAGCCATCCAATCCATTCCCAAAATTACGTCTAGTCCTTGGGAATCTAGGATTATCAGGCTTACTGGAAACTTATGCTTTCCAAACTCTATGATGAGATCCCGGCATCCAAGGCTTACTATCATATCTCCCCCCGGAGAATTAACCTTTATTGGACACCCAATGTTTTCTGATGCAAACCCATTTCTATCAACAAATGCCTTTGATATGAATGAATGAGATGCACCGGTATCAAAGAGTACAAATGCTGAAATTGAATTGAGTCTGAACTTACCAGTGACTGCATCAGGCTCCTCATAGACCTCTTCCACATTGATGTGATTAACCTGTCCTTTATGAAAAGGATTTGGCTTGTTAGGTCCTTCAACTTTCTTCTCAGGGCACTCATTAGCATAATGCCCCAGCTTCTTGCATTTGAAGCACTCAACCTGACTGATATCCTTTTTAGGAGGTTGGCTTCCACTTCCACTACCATTTCCACTATAGTGGCTCTTATGTCCACCTTTGTGGTTCTTGTACTTGTCCTTGTCATGACTGCGGTGATGCTTGTTGTCATGATGGTTGTGGTTGTGCTTGCTGAATTTCCCATGTTTATGGGATCCTGAGTTGCCACTGTCATCATAGTGAGATCGTTTGTGAGACGATCCCGAGCTTTGCTTGTCGGAGTGTTTCCTCTTCCTACTCTCGACTTGCTTCATTTTACTTTCCAAAATAGCAGCCTTGTCACACAAAGACTGATATGTTGGAACATATGCCACTGACAACTGCAGATTCAGCTCATCATTTAAGCCCTCCAGAAATTTTTCCTTTCTTTTGGCATCTGTGTCAACCTCATCCGGAGCATAGCGCGCCAGATTGTTGAACTCTTCTATGTATTCTGCCACGCTGCGGTGGCGCTGCTTCAGGTTGTGAAACTCCTTTTTCAGACTCATCATTCCTGATGAGATATGAGCAGTGCGAAAGCCATCTTCAAAGATAGCCCAAGTCACCTCATCAATAGGAGTGGTGATTTGGAAGTTGTCCCACCATGTGGCGGCTGGTCCTTCCAACAGATGTGCTGCGAACCTGACTTTTTCAGCATCCGTGCAGCCCACGGTCACTAAGTCCTTGTTCACGGAACGTAGCCAGTCATTGGCCACCATGGGATCAGTTGTTCCCGAAAACTTTGCTGGCCTCAAACGCAGAAATCTGGTGAGCATATCAAAACCCGGTGGGTTGTTGTTGTTGTTGTTATTGGGGTTGTTGTTGTTGTTGTTGGGGTTGTTGTTGGGGTTGTTGTTGTTGTTGTTATTCTGGTTTTGAATGAATGTCGTCATCATTTGCATAAGCTGTGTTTGTGCATTCATCATTTGTTGCATTTCCGGGGTGATGTTGTTGGGGTTGGGGTTTGCGCGACGAGGAGGCATCTGTGGTTTGTTCAAATAGATAAGAATGAGATACCCTTAGATGTTTTATGCACAATACATCACAAGCAAATCACATAACATGCAACATAAGAATAAAAGTTCAACAACCAGATGATAAGTTCATGAAATAAAACACACAAGTGGCAAGCCATCCACATGTCGGATGGTCCAATAATGAGTTCACAATAATAGGTACGAATATGAAAGGTAAACGAGTAGTCAAGTCTACTCATCAGCATCAATCTCCTCCTCGACGAAGGTAAGACCTGCGTTCTCCATCGCGGTCTTGTTCTCCTCAATCGTAGTGGTCAAGGAATCGACCTTGGCCTTGAGAGCCCTCTTCTGGGAACGAAGCCTCTCAATAACCATCTGCTGCTGCTCTAGCTCGAAATCCTTGGACTTCAGTTCCTCGGTCATGTCCCGGATCTTCTTGTTCCTATCCTGGACGCGTTTCTCCTGACTCTTGAACTTGCGGTCCTGGGCCTCAAACTTTGTCTCCATCTCCTTGATCATCTCATCCTGCTGCGCAAAAAGTTTGTCCTTCTCGCGAAGCTGCACCTGAAGCTCGTCATTTCGTAGCATGACGTTCGTTCTGTCCGTGTCTACGTGCCTGAGAAGAGTCTCTAAGTCCTGGAGGTAGAGACGTATCGGCTCTGCCGTGTCCCTCGAGTCGTCCTCAAAGTCGATGGACTCTCCATCAACATCACGTCTTCCGAAGACGTGAAAGTGGGTGCCCCTAACCTGTCGGGAGTGACGGCCTAACAATCGTCCTATCAGGTCCTGCATGACTACCTCCATGCCTCTCTCCCTGTCGTCGTGCATCAGCTTGAAGACGATGGCCTCCGTAGTAGGCTCGACAAGGCGTCGGGCTGGTTCACCTTGAAGCCCCAGAGGTCCTTCCTCTCAAACTTGGTAAGTGGGTACACCGTGATGGTGGGAAGAGGGAGATCGAGCAAAGTGGTAAGCTCAATGATACGGGGACCAAAACGAGTAACCTGAAACTCCTCAACAGTGCTGATGGCAAGAGGCATCTATTTACAAGAATGAAAAAGTTAGAACAACACAATTCAAGGTAAATCAAGACAACATTCATACATATCCATGGAACATAATCATCACACAAGTCATGCATACATAAGTCCATTACATCAATCAAGGTCCATACTTATTTTAAGTATCATTTTTTTGGAAAATAAGGTGATAAGTGGTGGTCCAACTAACGAAATGCCCTTACAATCCAATCTCACTGGATCTATTAGCAAACACAATGTTCCTAGAGGCAATCCACCAATCTTGTTCTCTTGACTCCATCACTAAGTCTATAACATCTCCCCTTAACTCTTGGTTGGTGGCTTCCAACTCTTGAGTAAGTTCCTTCTCTTTCTCTAAGTCTTTTTGGAGGTTGAGCATTCTGCACTTGACTCTAGCACTTAGTTCTTTGATAGTCCTCCAAGCTGCATCTCTGGCTGACTCAAAGAATGTGGTGTGCATTGTAGTGTTGGTGTACATGCAGAATCCCCTTTCTTTGTGGTTGTCTTCCTTGTTTTTGTACAAGTGAAAAGTTGCACCCACCAATAATACTCCACTCCTTCATCCATCACCGGAAAGCCCTTGTACACAGCTTCACCATGTGCTTCCATTGCCACCATGAGGTCCTTGAGAATATTGGGAAACTCAGTTTCACACTCTAAGGTCATGGTCATGAGTGGTCCTTTCTTCACAGCTTCGTTGATGGAGTTCATCTACAAAGGAAGTTGAAAGAGATTAGAAAAGTTTTACGAGAAGAATAGACAAGTGTAGAATTAGTTGAAAACTTTTTCCTTAGTGGTTTTCCAATCCTAGGGTCATAATCCTACAGGCAACACAGTGCTCTGATACCATCTGTTAGACCCCTCCTTTATAAAGGAAAGGATCCCTGTGATTGCAATGCTAGTCCCTGGATCAATGCTAGCATCCACAGTTTAAGATGAAGTACACAGATACAAAGGTCGTTTATTACATTCATTCCAGAGATAAAACATAGTCTTTTACAACTCAGGGCCAAAGGCCTAATACAAGAGTTTATGGAATAAGAAAATAAACATAAGTCTTCATCTTCATGTGCCACAGGCAAGCATGTTGAGTGTAGAGTCATGACTCCTATTCATCATCGAGTAACTCGCAACATCACAAGTTCTGACACAGAGGGTCAATACTTTGGAATAGTATTGGAAAGTGATACCTTAGTATATTTTAAGTGGACTATATTACTATATGCATTTTGGCTAAGTGTAGCTTGGCTTGCTTTGCTTGAAATTAAGTTTTTCCTATTAGTTGAAATCACTAAGTTTTCTTTGTCAAAACATTCCCAAGGAACCACCAATAGACATTGGGGTCCTTCACCCTTGTTCACCCACAAATTTTTACTTAGAAGTTGGAGTGATGAGATTCTTGTAGCTTCCATGTCTTGATGCTCAAATTGTCCATTGCCTTGGACTAGGCTAAGTACTTAGGTTTTCCATCTGCAGAGTTTGTGCACTTTCCCCACCAGACTTGGTTTCCCAAGACAGGACCTTTCAGAAGCTTTTCCTTAGTCAAAAGGGACGCTCCAACCTATCATCCCAACTACCACCTGTCCAAGTGACTAAGTTCTAGCAACCTATATGATCAAGGCAGAGCCCATATTGCCAAGTGGTTGCCCTGTAAGCTTTCTCAACACTTGGCCTCCAAATCCCTTTGTGCCTGGGTGGCATACCACAAGTGAGATACACAACCCAAGTCCATGGCCTTGTGTAACCACTCAACATAACCCAATCTTTCCATTCCACCCAGGAGGTTCATTTGACTTAGTTGTTTTATTAGGAAAGCATAAGTCTCTTGACTTAGAAATATTTTCATCATAATAAGTATAGATGTTCACCACCCTTGTTTGCTAAGTAGCTAGGCTAAGCATGTTATGGTAACTTAACTTAGGAAAATTCCCTAGCAATTCTACCATTCTACACTACTTAGGATTTCCCATCTTGACATTAGGCAAAAATAGCATGCAAGTCTTAGCAAAATATCTAATGCTAGTACAAAACATAGGATAGAAATATTCATGAAAAATATCACTTGCCTTGGTAGTGGGGAGAGTAGCACTCTTCACAATCACAATCACTAGCAAAATCTACACAAAATTATAGCATACAATTACGCACAATATATTCAATCAAAAATAACATGAATGCATGCATGCAAGAATTTTACTAAGTGGTGATTTTGAAAACTCTACCAAGTATGCACATGTTTACAGAAACTTAACAAGTCACAAATTTTCCAACTAAACTTATTTGGCTCCAATACAATTTACCAAAATAAATATCTACTTAAAATAGCCTTAAAACATGTTCTACAAATAAAATCATTTTAACTGTTACTATATGATAAATAAATTGGATATTCAGAAAGGTCTTGTTTCACTGAATCCAACGGTATAAAGTTTGTAAAATTCTAACGTGGCATTCAAAAGTTATAGCAGTTTGAAGTTTGGATCTAAATCAGGTTTTAAACTCTGTTTTTGAATTTATCCTTGCCACGCGTCACAACCTCACTGGCGCGTACCAGTTCGCGCGGATCGAGTGCTGCGGACCGCACGATCTAAATGAGATCTGGCGGCTCGGACACACGCGTACCCCTTCGCTCAGGATCTATCCTAGCCCTACGATGCAGATCCAACGGACCAAACTACCACGCCACAATCTGGCGGCGCTAGCGGCGCTAACTGGCGGCGGCGCGTCTGACTACGGCGGCGCCGGCGTTCTACATCGCTCCAGGAAGTAGGGAGGTGCTTACCAGATCCGCCAAGACGTGCTGAAGCTCGACGTGGTACTGGTTTGCGGAGGGGCGCTCGGAGATGGGCTCTGGATCTCGTCGGAGTTGCGTCTGGCGTCGGGTGGATGTTGTCGGAGTCGTTGCCGAGGTTCCGCGTCGCCCTAACACGAACCAGAGGGTTTAGGAAGTGCGCAAGACAGTTGCGAACACGCTCGTGGAAAGGCAAGGGGTGCACTGGACTTACGGAGATTGGTCGCCGGAGTTGGGGTGGTCGTCAGGTGCTTACGGCGTCAAGCGAATGCGGCGACCTGGGGCAATACAGGATGAGCTAGTGTGGTCAGGATGTGCGCCAGAGGATTACAAGACGGCTCGAACAACCTAGAGGGGGAGGGGCGCACGGGGCTCACCTGAATCAATCGTCGGAGTGAGCTCTGTCTGCGGCGGTTCTGAGCGAGTCGTGGGCAGCCTGGTGGCGTGATTGTAGATTTGACTGGGGGGAAATGACTGCGAGGAGGTGGGGATCTTATAGCCGGTGTCTCGACAGGAAACGCTCGAGGTTTAATGCCCAATTAAGCCGCGCCATTACCGCAGTGACTGCAGCTGCGACGTGGTCGCGGGCGCGGTTTGAGGAAGACGATGACAGCATGGACAGGGCCCGCTCGTCAGCGATGTGTGCGAAATGTGGTAGGGTCCGTTTGTCAGTGACTGGTTGTGTGCGTTCGCGCGTGAGAGAAGGAAAGAAATTTCCCGGGTGGGCTTGCTGGGCTCGATCCTCTGCTGGGCCAGATAACTGGCGCTCGGCCCTTTTCTTTTGTTTAATTCTTTTTCTTTTCTAATTTGGTTTTCTGGTTAGATTTAGATATGAATTCAAATCCTTTTTGAATTCAAATGATTCTGGGGATTTTGCAAGGTACTGTGGTTTCAAAAACCAGTCATTTAATCATGTGGTTACCCTGTAAGTGTTTGGTCCAGTTTGGTTTTAAAACAAATAGAGACAATGCCTCTGGTTTGCAAATGTCTTTTAAGAAAATAGGGTTTTGAATTATTTTCAAATTGAAAAACTTGGTAAAACCTTTATACCTAACTTTCCAACAATGGAGGCAAGCAAACAAGTTCTTAATCATTCAGGTTTCAAATGGTGTTGGTCTTTTGAATTAAATCTGTCCACATGAAATCGTAACACCAAAGCTTATGTTTTTCTGAAGTGATTTTGAGAAAAAAAATCCCTAAATGATGATGAATGCAAGGATGATATGAATGAGTTTTGGAATATGAATTTAGGGATGTTACAATAATCCAATGGTTCCACTCACAAACATCAACTACAATAGTAATCAACACCGAGAAAGTTTCCCCTAATGAACTAAGCAATATCCAACACAATTGTTACAGCGGGACAGAGTGGTGATGTAACATCCCAAAAATCATGATTTCAAAGTTTGCGCACCATCCATGAATTCATAATCATTTTAGGATCATTTTCAAAGTTATTTCAAAAACAGAAGCATTTGAATGTCTGTTATTTTATGTAAGCAAGGCATTAGCCTTATTGCTACCCTTAAGAATTAAAAACACTTGTTTTGATCAGTAGGGGTTTGATCCTAAGTTTGAGTGATAATTTCCAAAAATTTGGACAAGTTTCAAAACAAGGTATGAATTTTAAAACCATTCTTATGCCTTATTAAACAAATGGTAAATGCACTGTTTTTATTTAAATTCCATTGGGCTAAGGTAATTTGAGTGAACAACTTTGTTCTGCAGCCAATAAGGTACAAATTCTACTTTACAAAAATTCGGAATAGGTTTTAATTCAAACCCATTTGAAAACCCTTTGAATTTGATTCCAGAAAATCAAATTAGAAAAAGAAAAAGACAAAATAATAGGAAAAGGGTCGGCGCCACTCTTCCATCCCAACAGCAGATGCAGCCCGCGAAGCCCACCCGGCCATTTCCCCTTTCCCCCTCTCTCTCACGCGCGCAGCTCTACCCACGGTCGCTGACACGCTGATCCCACACGCCAAGACATCATCTTCCCCGAAATCACGCACCCGCGACCAGCTCCGGCCGTTTCTCCCCCGTCACTGCCGTTGAATGCGCGACTTATTGCCGTTGATTCACTGAGTAACTCCTCGCCCAGCTCCGGCTACTTAAACCCCACAGTCCCCGCTCCATTTCCCCCCAACCAATTCCCTATGAACGCCGCCAGGCTGCTCGCTTTTCTCTCCACAATGCCACTGTCCCGACGAACTCCGGCGACCGATTGTGGTAAGCCTCGTGCGCGCCTCTCTCTCTGGTCCATGCAAGCTTGTCCGCTATCACCTTGCGCATCTCCTGACGTTCGCCGTTTGCTTTATCTCCCACCAGAGTGTCGCCTTCGACGATGACGACCGTGAGCACCTGACGACAGGCTTCACTCCGACGAGGAATCCCCACCGTGTCCGTGCGCCCCGACCTTGTCCAGCTGCACGTTGAGCTTCGCCGTGTCTCCGCGACCTCGGTAATGTAGGGTTCGCAGCATAGAAAACAAAAATTTTCCTACGATGTGAACTATATACCAAGATCCATCTACTAGATACAAACAACGGGCGGATGTATATCCGTAGAGAACATACCCTTGAAGACCGACAAAGCTTAACGAGTTCA
The DNA here is from genome assembly GCA_030063025.1 of Avena longiglumis. NCBI lineage: Eukaryota > Viridiplantae > Streptophyta > Magnoliopsida > Poales > Poaceae > Avena > Avena longiglumis. Next base: position 211,419,932 of record CP125979.1, on the reverse strand, counting down.
ACTCGTGGTTGATGTAGACGATCTCTTGCCGATCTCAAGATCGAGAGGAAGTCCTAGCCGCCGTCAGCAGCGCATCCGTGCTCGCACACACGTTCGAATCACGAGCAACCTCCGCCTCCTCGCTCCAGCGATGCAGCGGAAGCACAACTCTTTCTTGCCGAATAGCCACCGGGAACATGTATCTCGCTAGTCCGAGACCATGGGGGATAAATTCTAGAGGGGGAGAGAGATCCTTCACGAGGAGGTGTGAGAGACAAGTGAGGAGGGGGGCTCCTTTTATAGGAGGAGGGGGGCACCCAAGGGGTGGCCGCCGGCCATGGGGGCAGCCCCCTCCCCTCCTTCATTCATGTGGGTGGACACTCCACTCACAAAATGCCCTTTAAATTTCCTCCACTCAAAAGTCCACTCAAATTCCCATTAAATTTCCACCAAATTTAATGCAAACTCTCATTAAATAAAACTCTTTTATTTTATTCAGAATTTTGTCAATTACTTTAATGAAAAACATTCACAAATAACCCCTTGCTAGAATTCTATTTCACATGCATAACCACTTTATGCAATTTCACCCGAAAACCTGTTTCGGTATCTAGTGAAATAAATTCCTGCGCTTGTTCATTCTTTCGGCATGAAACATTTGCTCCAATTGGATGTCGGTGTCTCTTAAGTGTGTCACCCTACGGTTCGTGAATAATGCGGAAATGATCGAGAACCCTCGGATCAATAATCAGAAGCGGGATCTGGAGACCCATACTGAATCCCACACATTCAACGATGATTTTCTTGTGATCGTCGGAACCTTTTATGCTAGTATCTTAATCCCTTTGTTTCACGATATATTACATGTCCGAGATTCGATCATCGGTATCTCCATACCTAGTTTGATCTCGTTACCGACATGCACTCTTTTCTCGTTCCTGTGATATAACATTCTAGTGATCAAATCACTTGCTTGCAAGCTAATCAATGTGATATCACCGAGAGGGCCCAGAGTATATCTATCCGTCATCGGGATGAACAAATTCCACTCTCGATCCATGAGCCTCAACATAACACTTTATTAGTTCTGAATCCATCTTTATAATCACCCTGTTACGGTGTGACGTTTAATGTTATCAAGAAACTCTTAGGTGTTAGTGATTGACATGATCTCATGGTCTAAGGATTAGGATCACTGTAAGTTGTTATAGCAATGTAAACTCAATGACTTTGATCGTAATGCTATACTTGGATGAATGTTCATCACACCATTACACTAATGTTGTCATCCGTTATTAACAACATCCAATGTCCATGATCGGAATCCTTGATCATCTTGTTAATCAACGAGCTAGTTTATCGAGAGGCATAACTAGGAACTTTCTTTGTTTATTAAACACACATGTATTATCGTTTCGTATTAATACAATTATAGCATGCAAAATAAACATCTATCATATACTTGGAATACACATAATAAACACTTTATTATTGCCTCTCAGGGCATATTCCCTTCAGTCTCCCACTTGCACTAGAGACAATAATCTAGTTACATAGTGATAAATCTAACACCCATTGAGTTCTGGTGTTGATCATGTTTTGCTCTAGGGAGAGTTTTAGTCAACGGATTTGCTACATTGAGATCCGTATGTACTTTACAAATCTTTATATCTCCATCCTTGACATGCTCGCGGATGGAGTGAAACCGGCGCTTAATATGCTTGGAATGCTTGTGAGACCTTGGCTCTTTGGCATTGGCAATGGCACCATTGTTGTCACAATAGATCACCATTGGGTCCAACGCGTTTGCCACCACTCCTAGTTCGGATATGAACTCCTTCATCCAAACTGCTTCCTGAGCCGCTTCTGAAGCAGCAACATATTCGGCCTCCGTTGTTGATCCTGCTACCACAGGTTGTTTGGAGCTCCTCCAACTAACCGCTCCGCCATTCATGAGAAATACGTATCCGGATTGAGACTTAGAGTCATCCGGATCGGTGTCAAATCTAGCGTCGACATAACACTTAGCGACGAGCTCTTCTTCACCTCCGTATACAAGAAACATATCCTTAGTTCTTCGTAAGTACTTAAGGATATTCTTGACCGCTATCCAGTGTTCCGAACCTGTATCCGATTGGTACCTACTAGTCAAACTAATAGCATGTGCCACATCCGGTCTTGTACATAGCATGGCGTACATTATAGAGCCTATGGCTGAAGCATAGGCGACTTTGTCCATTATCTCTCTTTCTTCCGAAGCGGACTTTGAGTCTTACTCAATGTCTTGCCTTGCAACATAGGTAAGAACCCCTTCTTACTTCCGTCCATTTTAAACTTCTTTAAAATCTTATCAAGGTATGTACTTTGCGATAGCCCTATTAGGCGCCTAGATCTATCTCTATAGATCTTTATGCCTAATATGTATGACGCTTCACCTAGGTCCTTCATTGAAAATTTCTTTGTTTAGATAACTTTTAACACTGTTTAAAGATCTATATCATTTCCGATCAATAATATGTCATCCACATATAATATCGAAATGCCACATTGCTCCCACTCACTTTCTTGTAAATACAAGCTTCTCCATAAGTTTGGACAAATCCAAACTCTTTGATCACCTCATCAAAGCGGAGATTCCAACCGTGATGCTTGCTTCAATCCATAGATGGATCATTGCTTGCACACCTTGTTAGCATCCTTAGGATCGACAAAACCCTTTGGTTGTATCATATACAACTCTTCTTCAATATTCCCATTGAGAAAGCGGTTTTGACATCCATCCGCCATATCTCATAATCGAAATATGCAGCAATTGCTAACATAATCCTAACGACTTTAGCATCGCTACGAGAGAAAGTCTCATCGTAGTCAACTCCTTGAATTTGTCGAAACCCTTTGCGACAAGTCGAGCTTTATAGACGGTCACATTACCATCAAGATCGGTTTTCCTTTTGAAAATCCATTTGTTCTCCACGGCCTTTCGGTGTGAGGTAATTCCACCAAGTTCCAAACTTGATTTTCATACATGGATTCCATCTCGATTTCATGGCTTCTAACCATTTGTTGGAATCCGGGCTCATCATCGCTTCTTCATACGTCACAGGGTCATCATTTTCATCAACCATGAAATTCATGATGATTTCCGTCTGACTCGGGGGCTGACGTCTGTTTGACCTGCGAGGTTCGGTAGTACTCTTTCGGAGTTTCATGATCATTATCATTAGTTCCCTCTTCAGGTGGAGCCAACTCGGAACAACTTCTCAAGCGCTACTCGCCATACTTTGAAGAAGGTTCCACAACCTCTTGAGTTCTACCTTCTGACTACTCACACCTTTCGCGAGAAACTCTTTCTCTAGAAAGGATCCATTCTTGGCAACAAAAACCTTGCCCTCGGATCTGTGATAGAAGGAATACCCAATAGTTTCTTTAGGGTATCCTATGAAGACGCATTTTTTCCGCTTTGGGTTCGTGTTTATCCGGTTGAAGTTTCTTCACATAAACATCGCAACCCCAAACTTTAAGAAATGATGACTTAGGTTTGTTTCCAAACCACAATTCATACGGTGTCTTTTCAACGGATTTAGATGGTGCCGATTTAAAGTGAATGCAGCAGTTTCTAGTGCATAACCCCAAAATGACAACGGCAAGTCCGTCGAGACATCATAGATCGAACAATATCCAATAAACTACGATTCTGACGTTCCGACACACCATTTTATTTGTGGTGTTCCGGCGGTGTGAGTTGTGAAACAATTCCACACTCTTTCATGTGAGTGCTAAACTCGTAACTTAGATACTCACCTCCACGGTGGACCGTAGAAATTTGATCTTTCTATTACGATGATTTTCCACTTCATTCTGAAATTCCTTGAACTTTTCAAAGGTTTCAGACTTGTGTTTCATCAAGTAGATATAACCGTATCTACTCAAATCATCCGTGAAAGTAACAAAATAACGATATCCACCTCGGCCGACACACTCATTGGACCACATACATCGAATGTATGATTTCCAATAAATCAGCCTGCTCCATTGAACCGAAAACGGCGTTCTAGTCATCTTGCCCATAAGGCATGGCTCACATGTATCAAATGATTCATAATCAAGTGATTCCAAAAGTCCATCCGAATGGAGCTTCTTCATGCTTAACGCCAATATGACCTAGACGGCAAAGTGCCACATATATATGGATATATCATCATTAAGTTTAATCCTTTTAGCATCAACATTATGAATATGTGTAACATTATCATCGAGATCTAATAGAAATAAACCATTCATCATCGGTGCATGACCATAAAAGATTTCATTCATATAAATGGAACAACCATTGTTCTCGATTTAATGAATAACCACTTCGCATCAAACACGATCCATACAATGTTCATGCTCAAGGCACCGATAACATTTATTTAAGTTTATAACTAATCCCGGCGGCAAGTGGAGAGGCATTCCGACGGCGATCACATCAACGCTTGATCCATTGCCGACACGCATCTTGACCTCACCCCTTGCTAGCGGTCGCTTGTTCGCAGCCCCGATTCGAGTTACAAATATTAGCAATGAACCGTATCAAATACCCAGTGCTCTGCGAGCACTAGTCAAGTACACATCAATAACATGTATATCATATATACCTTTGTTTGCCTTGCCGCCTTCTTGTCCGCCAGATACTTGGGGCGATTGCGCTTCGATGGGTCCCCTTACAATAGTAGCACTTTTCGGAATCGACTTAGGTCCAACTCGGGTTTCTTTCAGCGCGGCAACCGGCTTGCCGCCTTACTTCCTTCCGCTTTTCCCTTCTTGTCTTTCTTGAAACCAGTGTTCCTATTGATCATCAACACTTGATGTTCCTTTTGATCTCCACTTCGCAGTTTTAAGCAATGACAAGCTCGGGAGAGACTTCTTCATGCCTTGCATATTATAGTTCATCACGAAGCTCTTATAGCTAGGTGGCGTAGACCGCAGAACACGATGGATGCCTAAGTCAATGGGAATCGATATTCCCAAGGACACAAGCTTATCGGCGTAATCCGACATCTTGAGTACATGCTCACTAACGAGTGTGCTCTTCCATCATGCAGCTAAAGAACTTTTACGAGCGTTGTAGCTCTCTACAAAGATGTGTGTCGAAAATCATTTTCAACTCACCCATTGTATCAAATGCATTGCCGTTTTCGAAACGCTTTCGAAGTTCCGGCTCTAGCCCATACAATATGCCGCAATGAACTAAGTTGTGGTCCTCCTGACGAGTCTGATAGACATTCTTCTCCTCGTCAGGGGCATCATCAAAAGGTGGGGGGCCTAACGGCGCTTCTAGAACATATTGCTTTTGTGCAGCAGAGAGGAGAATCCTCAAATTCATGGCCCATTCGGTAAAGTTGCTACCGTTCGTTGCTAGTTTCTCTTTCTCCATGAACACATTGAAATTAAAAGCAGGTGGTGCCATCTACAACAGAATTTGTAAAGTTTAGACTAAGTGTATGATAGATTGAGTTCAACTAATCTTTATTACGAATGAACTCCCACTCAAAAACGACATCCCTCGTGCCTTTTTGGTGATTACATGAACCAAATCCACTACACCAAGTCCGATCATCACGTGAGTCGGTATAGCTTCAAAGGCGAGCATCAAATGGGCATCATATCAACTATATGACTCATGCTTAACCTTTCTGTCCGTGTTCCGAGGCCATGTCGTACATGCTAGGCTCGCCAAGTTAGAACCTCGGATTCGCGTGTAACTGTTTTACACCAAATATGGTCGTGGATCCAAGAACACCCGATCATCACGTGATGTCTTGGAGCGGCGAAAACATAATCGGTGCATACTAAAGGAAGAACACATTCTTATCTTGATATTTAAATGAGGGATCATCTTATTATGCTAACAAAGCGCTAAACAAGCAATATAAGATGTTATCAAACATCATATGTTTATTAGTGAAATTATATGGTTCCCTCAGATGATCTCTATCATGTGCATCGTGGTATGATCACTATCATACCTATATGTGTAAATCCAAGGTCTATGGATTTTACACGCTATGTGTGTTGTAAGAGTATCATCTCATACTTCTACTTACAACACTACCATATCATAACACTAGCCCAGCAACAATCTAAACTAGACGCCTCTAATTTATCCATTGCAAGTTTTACGTGGCTTAGGGCTTTCGAGATAGAACCGTTCTTACCTACGAACATGAACCACAACGAGGATAATCAAATTGTTGACAACTCGCTTGCAAAATAGATATTGACTATAGTAGGAGAGACAGACATCCGCTAGCCACTTATGCAAACTAGTTGCATGTCAAGCGTGGAACAGGTCTCATGTGCGAGGACATGTAAAGTTTGTCTGGGCCGCTTCATCCCACTATGCCACCAATATCCAAAATTACAACAAAGGAGCAACAACATGATCATCATCACCCACATACTCATATGTGTACTACCCGTGTAAAGTATCTACGCATAGATCCGGCTCTGATACCACTGTAGGGTTCGCAGCATAGAAAACAAAAATTTTCCTACGATGTGAACTATATACCAAGATCCATCTACTAGATACAAACAACGGGCGGATGTATATCCGTAGAGAACATACCCTTGAAGACCGACAAAGCTTAACGAGTTCAACTCGTGGTTGATGTAGACGATCTCTTGCCGATCTCAAGATCGAGAGGAAGTCCTAGCGCCGCAAATCAGCAGCGCATCCGTGCTCGCACACACGTTCGAGGCACCGAGCAACCTCCTCCTCGCTCCAGCGATGCAGCGGAAGCACAACTCTTTCTTGCCGAATAGCCACCGGGAACATGTATCTCGCTAGTCCGAGACCATGGGGGATAAATTCTAGAGGGGTAGAGAGATCCTTCACGAGGAGGTGTGAGAGACAAGTGAGGAGGGGGGATCCTTTTATAGGAGGAGGGGGGAGCACCCAAGGGGTGGCCGCCGGCCATGGGGGGCAGCCCCCTCCCCTCCTTCATTCATGTGGGTGGACACTCCACTCACAAAATGCCCTTTAAATTTCCTCCACTCAAAAGTCCACTCAAATTCCCATTAAATTTCCACCAAATTTAATGCAAACTCTCATTAAATAAAACTCTTTTATTTTATTCAGAATTTTGTCAATTACTTTAATGACAAAAATTCACAAATAACCCCTTGCTAGAATTCTATTTCACATGCATAACCACTTTATGCAATTTCACCCGAAAACCTGTTTCGGTATCTAGTGAAATAAATTCCTACGCTTGTTCATTCTTTCGGCATGAAACATTTGGTCCAATTGGATGTCGGTGTCTCTTAAGTGTGTCACCCTACGGTTCGTGAATAATGCGGACATGATCGAGACCCCTCTCGGATCAATAATCACAAGCGGGATCTGGAGACCCATACTGACTCCCACACATTCAACGATGACTTTCTTGTGATCGTCGGAACCTTTTACGCTAGTATCTTAATCCCTTTGTTTCACGATATATTACATGTCCGAGATTCGATCATCGGTATCTCCATACCTAGTTTGATCTCGTTAACGACCTGCACTCTTTTCGTTCTGTGATATAACATTCTAGTGATCAAATCACTTGCTTGCAAGCTAATCAATGTGATATCACCGAGAGGGCCCAGAGTATATCTATCCTTCATCGGGATGAACAAATTCCACTCGATCCATGAGCCTCAACATAACACTTTATTAGTTACGAATCCATCTTTATAATCACCCCATTACGGTGTGACGTTTGATGTTATCAAGAAACTCTTCCGTGTTAGTGATTGACATGATCTCATGGTCTAAGGATTAGGATCACTTCGTAAGTTGTTATAGCAATGTAAACTCAATGACTTTGATCGTAATGCTATACTTCGGATGAATGTTCATCACACCATTACACTAATGTTGTGATCCCGTTATTAACAACATCCAATGTCCATGATCAGGAAACCTTGATCATCTTGTTAATCAACGAGCTAGTTTATCAGAGAGGCATAACTAGGAACTTTCTGTTTGTTTATTAAACACACATGTATTATCGTTTCCGTATTAATACAATTATAGCATGCAAAATAAACATCTATCATATACTTGGAATACACATAATAAACACTTTATTATTGCCTCTCAGGGCATATTCCCTTCAGGTAAGCACCAGCCCCTCTCCCTTCCCCTCTAGTATAGCCGGAACATCACCGCACGCATAGCGCCATGTAGCCATTTGCGCCATTGTTGGTCAGAGCAACATGGTCCGCTGGATCTGGATCCAGCGGATGCGATTAGATCAACCGGCGAAGGGGTATGCACAGATCTGGGCCGTGCTTAGTTAGTTAGATCCAACGGCCCGCGAGCGTGATCCAGTGCGAACCGGTACCAGCGAATCAGAAAGCGCCGCATGGCTAGAGTTTAAATTTAAAATCTGGAAATAGATCTATTAGTTGTTCAAATTTGAAAAATTCATAACTTTTGATCCACACGTTCAAATTTTGCAAATTTTATATCATTGGAATCAGGAGAAATAATTCTATCCAATTATGCACTTTGTTTAATAAATTGCATCTGTAAAATGGGTTGTTTTTGCAGAGACATTTCTAAGCTTATTTTGTATTTAAAAATTGTATGGAAAATGTTCTAGGGGCCAAATTAATTTTATTTAGTGTATAATTGTTTTTTTTATGATTCAGTACTGTTTGACTTGTCTTCTTTGATTTAGAAAAATCATCACATGGCATTTGCATGCATTCATATATTTTTTCTTGTATGTTAGACCCCTCCTTTATAAAGGAAAGGATCCCTGTGATTGCAATGCTAGTCCCTGGATCAATGCTAGCATCCACAGTTTAAGATGAAGTACACAGATACAAAGGTCGTTTATTACATTCATTCCAGAGATAAAAACATAGTCTTTTACAACTCAGGGCCATAGGCCTAATACAAGAGTTTTAAGGAATAAGTAAATAAACACAAGTCTTCATCTTCATGTGCTACAGGCAAGCATGTTGAGTGTAGACTCATGACTCCTATTCATCATCGGAGTAACCTGCAACATCACAAGTTACAGCCATAGAGGGTCAATACTTTGGAATAGTATTGGCAAGTGATACCTTAGCATATTTTAAGTGGACTATAATACTATATGTATTTTGGCTAAGTGTAGCTTGGCTTGCTTTGCTTAAAAAAAATAGGTTTTACCTATTAGTTGAAATCACTAAGTTTTTCTTTGTCAAAAACATTCCCAAGGAACCACCAATAGACATTGAGGTCCTTCACCCTTGTTCACCCACCAATTTTTATTTAGAAGTTGGAGTGATGAGATTCTTGTAGCTTCCATGTCTTGATGCTCAAAGTGTCCATTTCCTTGGACAAGGCTAAGTACTTAGGTTTTCCATCTGCAGAGGTTGTGCACTTTCCCCACCAGACTTGGTTTCCCAAGACAGGACCTTTCAGAAGCTTTTCCTTAGTCAAATGGACGCGCTCCAACCTATCAACCCATCTACCACCAACTGTCCAAGTGACTAAGTTCTAGCAACCTATATGATCATGGCAGAGCCCATATTGCCAAGTGGTTGCACTGTAAGCTTTCTCAACACTTGGCCTCCAAATCCCTTTGTGCCTGGGTGGCTTACCACAAGTGAGATACACAACCCAAGTCCATGGCCTTGTGTAACCACTCAACATAACCCATACTTTCCATTCCACCCAGGAGGTTCATTTGACTTAGTGGTTTTATTAGAAAAGTATAAGTCTCTTGACTTAGAAATATTTTCTTTATAGTAAGTGTAGTTTTTCATCAACCCTTGTTTTGCTATAAGCTAGGCTAAGCAAAGTATGGCAACTTATCTTAGGAATAATTCCTTAGCAAATCTACTAGACTACATAGGATTTCCCCATCTTTTGCATTTAGACAAAATAACATGCAATACTATAGCAAAATATCTAATGCTTGTTCAAAACATAGGACAAAATATATTAATGTAATATCACATGCCTTGGTAGTGGGGATAGTAGCACTCTTCACAATCACAATCACTTGCAAAATCTACACAAGAAATAATAGCATACAATTACACCCAAATATATACAACCAAAAATAATATGAATGCATGCATGCAAAAGTCTACTAGGTGGTGATTTTTGAAAATTATACTAAGTATGCTCATGAGTACAGAAACTTAACATGTCACAAGTTTGCCAACTAAACATATTTGGCCCCATTATCATTTACCAAATTAAATCTATATCTAAAATAGCCTAAAACTTGTTCCACAAATAAAATCATTTTAACTGTTACTATATGCTAAACAAATTGGATATTCAGAAAGGCCTTGTTTCACTGAATCCAACGGTATAAAATTTGCAAAAATCCAACGTGGCATTCAAAAGTTATAAGCATTTGAAGTTTGAATCTAAGTCTGGTTTTAAATTCTGTTTTTAGTTTAAACCTTGCCACGCGTCGGCGTTATTATCGGCGCTGCATCGTTCGCACCGGATCACCCTTCTGTGCCGTTGGATCTAACTAACACCGCGGTTCAGATCTGTCCATACCCTTCGTTTAAGTGAAGTGTTTCCGCCAGAGGATTCAGATCTAACGCAAAAATCTAACCAAAATCGAGCTACGGCGGTGACAAAGCGGCGCGTCTGACTACGGCGGCGCCGGCGTTCTACATCGTCCGCGAGAGGGAGAGGAGCATTACCAGGTTCGCCGGAGGCTGCTGAAGCTCGTCGTGGTACTGGCTTGCGGAGGGGCGCTCGGACACGGTTGCGATTGCTCGCCGGAGTGGTAGGACGGCGTCGGTGCGTCAGGTGGTCGTCGTGGACGTCGCTGTGAACCACCCCAAGGCATGACGAGGACATGGTTAGATTCACGGGGTCAAGGTAGGGTAGTGTGTTTGAACTAGAAGTCACGGGACGGTCTGTACCTACCGGGAAAACTCGTCGGAGTTGATGTCGCCGTCAGTGCTCGCGGTGTCAAGTGGAACCGGCGACCTGGGGCAGTACAAGATGGACTAGTGAGGTCAGGAGGTGCGCAAAGATGCACTGAGTCAGATAGCAATAACGATAGGCAGAGGGGAACTCGAGGCTCACCTGAATCGCTCGCCGGAGAGGGTTCTGTCAGCGGCAGTGCACAGAGGATTGAGGGCAGCCTGGTGGCGGAGTGAGCGAGTTGTTTGGGGAAAAAAGATCGCGGGGCAGAGGGGGTCTTATAGCCGGGGGAATCGACAGGAAACGCTCGAGGATAAATGCCCATTTACACCACGCCATCACCGGCCATCACTGATGCAGCGACGTGGTCGCAGGCGCAGTCTGGGGAAGACGAGGACGACGTGGACTGGACCCGCTTGTCAGCGAAACGCGCAAGATTTTGGTGGGGTCGGGCTGTCGTCGTCGTCTTCATGCCGCGTGTGAGAAGGAAAGGAGATCCCCGGGTGGGCTTGCTGGGCCTGATCCGTTGCTGGGCCAGATTTTGGCCGCGCGGCCCTTTTCTATTGTCTAAGCCTTTTCTTTTTCCTAAATTCATTTTCTGGTATGAATTTGATATGAATTCAAATCCTTTTGAAATTCAACTGATTTGGGAATTTTTTCAAGGTTTTGTGGGTTCAAAAACATTCATTCTAACTAAGTGTTTACCTTGCAAGGCTTGGTCAAGCTTGGTTTTTAAAGTAAACAGAGATTTTCTTTAGTTTGTAAATATTTGAAATAGGGTTTTGAAATCATTTCTAATTTTTGATTCTTGGGTTAAAAGTTTTACATAATCTTTCCATCATTTAGAGACAAGCAAACAAGTATTTAAACTTTCAAATTTCACAGGGTGATGGTCATTTGGAATAAATTGCCCACATGAAATCATAGCTCCAACTTATGTTTCTAAATGATTTTTGAGAAAACCCTAAATGCAAAGATGATATGTATGAGTTTTGAAACTATGATTTTTGGGATGTTACAAATCTAACCCCCTTAAGATGAATCTCGCCCTCGATATTCGGTTTGGCTAGCAAATAGGTGAGGGTGGTCTTTCCGAAGATCATCTTCTCTTTCCCATGTTGCTTCCTCTTCGGAGTGATGGTTCCATTGCACTTTACAAAACTTGATAGTCTTGGTCCTGGTGACTCTTTCTGCTGTCTCTAGAATCTTGACAGGCTTTTCCTCATAAGTGAGATCACTTTCCAGCTGAACTTCTTCCAAAGGTATGGTATCCTTCAAAGAAGACTCTTCCATTTCTGGGTGACATTTCTTAAGCTGACTCACATGAAATACGTTATGGACTGCTGATAGAGATTCCGGTAATTCAACTTCATATGCAACTTCTCCCTTGCGACTTAGAATCTTGAATGGCCCAACATATCTTGGTGCCAACTTTCCTTTGACTCCAAATCTTTTCACTCCACGAAGTGGTGATACCCTGAGATAAGCTCTATCCCCAACTTCGTAGGTGACTTCTCTATGCTTAGAATCCGCGTATCTTTTCTGTCGGGACTGTGCTATCTTCAATCTGTCCCTAACCAATTTGACTTTCTCTTCGGCGTCCTTGATAAGATCAGGTCCAAATAAGCTTCTTTCTCCAACACCATTCCATAATAATGGGGTGGTACATTTCCTTCCGTAGAGTAACTCAAACGGTGCCATTCCAATACTAGATTGATGGCTGTTATTGTAAGAAAATTCCGCGTAAGGCAAACTTTCATCCCAACTTGCTCCATAATCTAATGCACAGGCTCTCAACATGTCCTCAAGAATTTGGTTGGTCCTTTCTGTTTGTCCATCCGTTTGAGGATGAAAAGCAGTGCTAAACTCCAATCTCGTTCCTAAGGATTCATGAAGTTGTCTCCAAAAGTGAGATGTGAACTGGGTTCCTCTATCTGACACAATACTCTTTGGCACACCGTGAAGGCATACAATCCTGCTCATATAAATTTTTGCTAACTTGGCACTTGTATAAGTTGTCTTCACTGGTATAAAATGAGCCACTTTAGTTAGGCGATCCACTACCACCCATATGGAATCATATCCTGACCTGGTCCTTGGTAATCCGGTAATGAAATCCATACCAATATTTTCCCACTTCCATTCAGGAATAGGCAGTGGTTGAAGCAAACCTGCTGGTTTCTGGTGCTCCGCTTTGACTCTGCTACACACGTCACACAAAGCAATATGTTCATGATGTCCCTTTTGAGATTGTTCCACCAAAACCTTTCCTTCATGTCCATGTACATCTTGGTATTTCCCGGGTGAATAGAATACGGAGAGTTGTGACCTTCCTGTAAGATCAGTTTCCGCAATTCTGGGTCTTGTGGAACACATATACGTTTCCCGTGCCATAAAGTACCCTGTTCGTCAACATGAAAACTCTTAGCTTTCCCTAGACCAATATTTACCTTAATCTTTTCAATTTCCTCATCAGTCTTCTGGACTTCTCGGATCTTGTCCAATAGAGTGGGTTGAACATCTAAGGACATGAGATGTCCTTCTGGCACAATCTCCAATCTGAGTTCTTTGAAGTGCTTACACAAGTCATCTAGCAATTCCCCTTTGGTAAGGCCATTTACAAATGTCTTACGACTTAGAGCATCCGCTACTACATTTGCTTTACCGGGATGGTATTGCAAACTTAAGTCGTAATCCTTGATAAGTTCTAGCCATCTTCTTTGTCTCATGTTGATTTCCTTCTGGGTGAAGATATACTTCAAACTCTTATGATCGGTGAACACTTCACAACGCTTTCCCAAAAGGTAATGTCTCCATGTTTTGAGTGCATGGACGACAGAGGCTAACTCCAAATCATGGGTAGGATAATTTACCTCATGAGTTTTGAGTTGTCTCGAAGCATAGGCTACGACTTTACCATCTTGCATAAGTACGGCACCCAAACCTTGATGAGAAGCATCACAATACACTTGGAAATCCTTTTCTAAATCTGGCAGACATAGGACTGGTGCTGTTACAAGTCTCTTCTTCAATTCTTGAAAACTGACTTCGCAACCTTCAGACCAGGCAAACTTCTTGTCCTTCTTTAGCAATTCTGTCATAGGTTTAGCAACTTTCGAGAAATTTTCAATGAACCTTCTATAGTAACCTGCTAAGCCGAGGAAACTACGAACTTCTTTCACATTCTTGGGTGATTCCCAATCTGTCACAGCTGAAACTTTAGCAGGATCAACAGCCACACAATCCTTTGTCATCACATGACCAAGAAAACCCACTTTCTCTAACCAGAACTCACACTTGCTGAATTTGGCATATAGTTTATGTTCCCTTAGTTTCTCAAGTATCAAGCGTAAGTGTCTCTCATGCTCTTCCTTGCTCTTGGAGTAAACCAAGATGTCATCGATGAAAACGACAACGAACTTGTCAAGGAATTCCATGAACACCTTGTTCATCATATTCATGAAGTATGCTGGAGCGTTGGTTAAACCAAAAGGCATCACAGTGTATTCATACAATCCATACCTTGTGGTGAATGCTGTTTTTGGTATATCTTGTTCTCTTATTTTGAGCTGAAAATAACCTGACCGGAGATCAATCTTCGAGAATACACATGCTCCTTCTAACTGATCAAATAAATCGTTGATTCTTGGCAAAGGATATTTGTTCTTGATGGTAACCTCGTTAAGAGAACGGTAGTCAATACATAATCTTTGGGTTCTATCCTTCTTCTCCACGAATAATACTGGGGCTCCCCAATATGAAGAACTTGGTTGAATAAACCCTTTCTGTAACTGTTCACCTAGTTGTTTCTTGAGCTCTTTCAATTCATCAACAGACATTTTGTACGGTCTCTTAGCTATTGGTCCTGATCCTGGCACCAAATCTATCAGAAACTCCACATCTCTATCCGGTGGCATTCCTGGTAGCTCTTCCGGAAACACATCCGGATACTCACATACTATTGGTACACTGTCCATGCTAACCCCCTTAAGAGAATTCAGCTTACTTCCTTTGAATTCAAAGTTTGACTTAAATTTTATTCTTTTTCCTTCTGGGGTTGTGAGTGTAACTGTACGATTTGCACAATCTAATACTCCTTCATACTTAGCCATCCAATCCATTCCCAATATTACATCTAGTCCTTGGGAATCTAGGATTATCAGGCTTACTGGAAACTTATGTTTACCAAACTCTATGATGAGATCCCGGCATCCAAGGCTTACTATCATGTCTCCCCCCGGAGAACTAACCTTTATTGGACACCCAATGTTTTCTGATGCAAACCCATTTCTATCCACAAATGCCTTTGATATGAATGAATGAGATGCACCGGTATCAAAGAGTACAAATGCTGAAATTGAATTAAGTCTGAACTTACCAGCCACGACATCAGGTTCCTCATAGACCTCCTCCACATTGATGTGGTTAACCTGTCCTTTCTGGAAAGGATTCGGCTTGTTAGGTCCTTCCACCTTCTTTTCGGGGCACTCATTTGCATAGTGTCCCATCTTCTTGCATTTGAAGCATTCAACCTGACTGATGTCCTTTTTAGGAGGTTGGCCTCCACTTCCACTACCATTTCCACTATAGTGGCTCTTATGTCCACCCTTGTGGTTCTTGTACTTGTCCTTGTCATGACTGCGGTGATGCTTGTTGTCATGACGGTTGTGCTTGCTGAATTTCCCATGTTTATGGGATCCCAGTCACTGTCATCATAGTGAGATCGTTTGTGAGACGATCCCGAGCTGTGCTTGTCGGAGTGTTTCCTCTTTCTACTCTCGACTTGCTTCATTTTACTTTCCAAAATAGCAGCCTTGTCACACAACGACTGATAAGTTGGAACATATGCCACAGATAACTGTAGGTTCAGCTCATCATTCAAACCCTCCAGGAACTTTTCCTTTCTCTTGGCATCTGTATCAACTTCATCCGGTGCGTAGCGCGCCAGATTGTTGAATTCTTCTATGTATTCTGCCACGCTGCGGTGGCGCTGTTTCAGGTTGTGAAACTCCTTCTTTTTCAGACTCATTATCCCTGATGAGATATGAGCCGTGCGAAAACCATCTTCAAAGATAGCCCAAGTCACCTCATCAATAGGAGTGGTGATTTGGAAGTTGTCCCACCATGTGGCGGCTGGTCCTTCCAACAGATGTGCTGCAAATCTGACTTTTTCAGCATCCGTGCAGCCCACGGTCACTAAGTATTTGTTCACAGAACGTAACCAGTCATTGGCTAACATGGGATCAGTTGTTCCTGAAAACTTTGCTGGCCTCAGACGCAGAAATCTGGTGAGCATATCAAAACCCGGAGGGTTGTTGTTGTTGTTGTTGTTGTTGTTGTTGTTGTTGTTGGGGTCGTTGTTGTTGTTGTTGTTGTTGTTGTTGTTGTTGTTGTTGTTGTTGTTGTTGTTGTTGTTGTTATTCTGGTTTTGGATGAATGTTGTCATCATTTGCATAAGCTGTGTTTGCGCATTCATCATTTGTTGCATTCGGTGATGTTGTTGGGGTTGGGGTTTGCGCGACGGGGAGGCATCTGTGGTTTGTTCAAATAGATAAGAATGAGATACCCATAGATGTTTCATGCACAATACATCATAAGCAAACACATAACAAGCAACATAAGAATAAAAGTTCAACAACCACATAACAAGCTCATGAGGTAAACACACAAGTGGCAAACCATCCACATGTCGGATGGTCCAATAATAAGTTCACAATAACGAGTATGAATATGAAAGGTAAACGAGTAGTCAAGACTACTCATCAGCGTCAATCTCCTCCTCAACGAAGGTAAGACCTGCGTTCTCCATCGCGGTCTTGTTCTCCTCAATCGTAGTGGTCAAGGAATCGACCTTGGCCTTGAGAGCCCTCTTCTGGGAGCGAAGCCTCTCAATGACCATCTGCTGCTGCTCAAGCTCGAAGTCCTTGGACTTCAGTTCCTCGGTCATGTCCCGGATCTTCTTGTTCCTATCCCGACGCTTTCTCCGACTCTTGAACTTGCGATCCCGAGCCTCGAACTGTCTCCATTTCCTTGATCATCTCATCCTGCTAAAAGCTTGTCCTTCTCAGAATCGCACCTGAAGTTCGTCATTGCCCAGCATGACGTTCGTCCTGTCCGTATCTACGTGCCTGAGAAGAGTCTCTAAGTCCTGAAGATAGAGGCGTATCGGCTCTGCAGTGCTCCTCGAGTCGTCCTCAAAGTCGATGGAATCTCCATCTACATCACGCCTTCCGAAGGCGTGGAAGTGAGTGCCCCTAACCTGTCGGGAGTGACGGCCTAACAGTCGTCCTATCAGGTCCTGCATGACTACCTCCATGCCTCTCTCCCTGTCGTCGTGCATCAGCTTGAAGACGATGGCCTCCGTAGTAGGCTCAGTCTGGCGTCCGGGCTGGTTCACCTTGAAGCCCCAGAGGTCCTTCCTCTCGAACTTGGTGAGTGGGTACACCGTGATGGTAGGAAGAGGGAGATCGAGCAGAGTGGTAAGCTCAACGATACGGGGTCCGAAACGAGTAACCTGGAACTCTTCAATAGTGCTGACGGCAATAGGCATCTATTTGTAAAATTGAAAAGTTAGAACAACACTATTTAATATGAACACAAAAACAACCATCTCAAACATAGCCATGGAACACAAACACCACATATGTCATGCATACACAATCCATTACATCAAACATGGTCCAACTTATTTAAGGTATCATTTTGGAAAATAAGGTGATAAGTGGTGGTCCAGCTAACGAAGTGTCCTTACAATCCAATCTCACGAGATCTATTAATAAACACAATGTTCCTAGAGGCAATCCACCAATCTTGCTCCCTTGACTCTATCACTAAGTCTATAACATCTCCTCTTATCTCTTGGTTGGTGTCTTCCAACTCTTGAGTAAACTCCTTTTCTTTCTCTAAGTCCTTTTGGAGGTTGAGCATTCTGCACTTGACTCTAGCACTTAGTTCTTTGATAGTCCTCCAAGCTGCATCCCTGGCTGACTCAAAGAATGTGGTGTGCATTGTAGTGTTGGTGTACATGCAGAATCCCCTTTCTTTGTGGTTGTCTTCCTTGTTTTTGTACAAGTGAAGTTGCACCCACCAATACTCCACTCCTTTATCCATCACTGGAAAGCCCTTGTACACGGCTTCACCATGTGCATCCATTGCCTCCATGAGATCCTTGAGAATATTGGGAAACTCCGTTTCACACTCCAAGGTCATGGTCATGAGTGGTCCTTTCTTCACGGCTTCGTTGATGGAGTTCATCTACAAAGGAAGTTGGAAGAGATTAGAAAAGTTTTACGAGAAGAACAGACAAGTGTAGAAGTAGTCGAAAAACTTTTTCCTTAATGGTTTTCCAATCCTAGGGTCATAATCCTACAGGCAACACAGTGCTTTGATACCATCTGTTAGACCCCTCCTTTATAAAGGAAAGGATCCCTGTGATTGCAATGCTAGTCCCTGGATCAATGCTAGCATCCACAGTTTAAGATGAAGTACACAGATACAAAGGTCGTTTATTACATTCATTCCAGAGATAAAAACATAGTCTTTTACAACTCAGGGCCATAGGCCTAATACAAGAGTTTTAAGGAATAAGTAAATAAACACAAGTCTTCATCTTCATGTGCCACAGGCAAGCATGTTGAGTGTAGACTCATGACTCCTATTCATTATCGGAGTAACCTGCAACATCACAAGTTACAGCCACAGAGGGTCAATACTTTGGAATAGTATTGGCAAGTGATACCTTAGCATATTTTAAGTGGACTATAATACTATATGTATTTTGGCTAAGTGTAGCTTGGCTTGCTTTGCTTAAAAAAAATAGGTTTTACCTATTAGTTGAAATCACTAAGTTTTTCTTTGTCAAAAACATTCCCAAGGAACCACCAATAGACATTGAGGTCCTTCACCCTTGTTCACCCACCAATTTTTATTTAGAAGTTGGAGTGATGAGATTCTTGTAGCTTCCATGTCTTGATGCTCAAAGTGTCCATTTCCTTGGACAAGGCTAAGTACTTAGGTTTTCCATCTGCAGAGGTTGTGCACTTTCCCCACCAGACTTGGTTTCCCAAGACAGGACCTTTCGAGCTTTTCCTTAGTCAAATGGACGCGCTCCAACCTATCAACCCATCTACCACCAACTGTCCAAGTGACTAAGTTCTAGCAACCTATATGATCATGGCAGAGCCCATATTGACAAGTGGTTGCACTGTAAGCTTTCTCAACACTTGGCCTCCAAATCCCTTTGTGCCTGGGTGGCTTACCACAAGTGAGATACACAACCCAAGTCCATGGCCTTGTGTAACCACTCAACATAACCCATACTTTCCATTCCACCCAGGAGGTTCATTTGACTTAGTGGTTTTATTAGAAAAGTATAAGTCTCTTGACTTAGAAATATTTTCTTTATAGTAAGTGTAGTTTTTCATCAACCCTTGTGTTGCTATAAGCTAGGCTAAGCAAAGTATGGCAACTTATCTTAGGAATAATTCCTTAGCAAATCTACTAGACTACATAGGATTTCCCCATCTTTTGCATTTAGACAAAATAACATGCAATACTATAGCAAAATATCTAATGCTTGTTCAAAACATAGGACAAAATATATTCATGTAATATCACTTGCCTTGGTAGTGGGGAGAGTAGCACTCTTCACAATCACAATCACTTGCAAAATCTACACAAGAAATAATAGCATACAAAAACACCCAAATATATACAACCAAAAATAATATGAATGCATGCATGCAAAAGTCTACTAGGTGGTGATTTTTGAAAATTATACTAAGTATGCTCATGAGTACAGAAACTTAACATGTCACAAGTTTGCCAACTAAACATATTTGGCCCCATTATCATTTACCAAATTAAATCTATATCTAAAATAGCCTAAAACTTGTTCCACAAATAAAATCATTTTAACTGTTACTATATGCTAAACAAATTGGATATTCAGAAAGGCCTTGTTTCACTGAATCCAACGGTATAAAATTTGCAAAAATCCAACGTGGCATTCAAAAGTTATAAGCATTTGAAGTTTGAATCTAAGTCTGGTTTTAAATTCTGTTTTTAGTTTAAACCTTGCCACGCGTCGCGTTATTACTGGCGCGTACCGGTTCGCACCGGATCACCCTTCTGTGCCGTTGGATCTAACTAACACTGCACGGTTCAGATCTGTCCATACCCCTTCGTTTAAGTGAAGTGTTTCCACGCGTAGGATTCAGATCTAACGGCTGAAAATCTCCTAACCAAAATCGAGCGGCGCTACCGGCGGTGACAGGCGGCGGCGCGTCTGACTACGGCGGCGCCGGCGTTCTACATCGTCCGCGAGAGGGAGAGGAGCATTACCAGGTTCGCCGGAGGCTGCTGAAGCTCGTCGTGGTACTGGCTTGCGGAGGGGCGCTCGGACACGGTTGCGATTGCTCGCCGGAGTGGTAGGACGGCGTCAAGGCCGTGGTCGTCGGACGTCAGTGAACCACCCCAAGGCATGACGAGGACATGGTTAGATTCACGGGGTCAAGATAGGGTAGTGTGTTTGAACTAGAAGTCACGGGACGGTCTGTACCTACCGGGAAAACTCGTCGGAGTTGATGTCGCCGTCAGTGCTCGCGGTGTCAAGTGGAACCGGCGACTGGGCGACAAGATGGACTAGTGAGGTCAGGAGGTGCGCAAAGATGCACTGAGTCAGATAGCAATAACGATAGGCAGAGGGGAACTCGAGGCTCACCTGAATCGCTCGCCGGAGAGGGTTCTGTCAGCGGCAGTGCACAGAGGATTGAGGGCAGCCTGGGTGAGTGAGCGAGTTGTTTGGGGAAAAAGATCGCGAGGGGTCTTATAGCCGGGGGAATCGACAGGAAACGCTCGAGGATAAATGCCCATTTACACCACGCCATCACCGGCCATCACTGATGCAGCGACGTGGTCGCAGGCGCAGTCTGGGGAAGACGAGGACGACGTGGACTGGACCCGCTTGTCAGCGAAACGCGCAAGATTTTGGTGGGGTCGGGCTGTCAGCGTCTGTGAAAGGTCATGTATGCCCCCATGTGTGGTTTTGGTAATTAATGACAATCTCTATGGACTAATGTGTAAATTGAGTTTCACTTGTAGGTTTGTCCATTGGCATCGCTTGGGCCATGTGTTGGTCTCAAGGTTGGAAGATGAAGAAATGTCCAAGGGCTTTGTGCCCATTGGAATCATGAAGAAAGAAGGAGCTTGAAGGTCGATCAAGGCATGAGCAAAGAGTTGCATGAAGATGGATCAACCTCAAGTAAGGATGAAGAAGGACGAGCTCAAGATGCGCCATCTCTAGAAGATCTCATGCTTGAAGCTTGCCATCCTCGTGCTCATGGAATGTTGAAGACAAGTTCAAAGAATAGGTTTCCCCGTGGAGTATGGGGGATCATTTTGCAAGTCTTCATCAAGCAAGAGCGAGCAAGAGCAATCAAGAAAGGTGTTCCCACTATAGAAGAACAAGACGGTCTACATCAAGTTCAAGTGGGACGCTCAAGGCAAAGGTATGTTGATAGGGCTTCTCTTTTGCCGGTCTCGTGTTGTTAGTTGGGAGACCGGGTTTAGGATAGATAGCCGTACTATCAAGAGGGGCTCTCAAGCGGGTGTCTCGTGTGCATCGTTCGGAGAGAGCTCAAACCTTTGCATTCATAGCATCATCTTTCTTGGTTGTTATTTGGTTCTTGTCCATGAGAGGATCTAGAGCTTGTGGTCATCATCATAACAAGCTCTAGTTCATCATCTAAGGATTTCACTTGCATATCTTATTGCGGTTTTTGATCTTGCGAGTTTTCCAGCTTCACACCTTGGGGGATACTTCACATATATATTTATGATATTTTCTCCCAAGGTGATACCCAATATTTCGACAAAATTGGTTTCATCCCATTTGGAGTTCGGATGCAAAAGTTATTGCTTTGGTTTTCGGTTTCGAATTTCCTCGACCGAAGTTCCGGCTTCCCACCGGAAGTTCCGCTAGGGCATTTTTGCCGCCGAAAGTTCCGGTGGAAGTTCCGGGTCTTGTTCCGCTCACGTTCAGAAACCTTCTGTATTGAATATGTCTATTTGCCGGAACTTGGCCGGAACTTGATCGGAACTTGTCCTGGCAAAAGTTCTTGAGCGGAACTTCCGCCCCAGGGCCGGAAGTTCCGGCCATGATTCGTGTTTTCAGTTTCTCGCTCCGCATTTTTCGACCGTTGGCTGGGTGCCACCGGAAGTTCCGGCCTCCCACCGGAAGTTCCGCCAGTGTCGCGAATGCCCATAATCTGCAGATCTGGGAGCCCTTTAAAAGGGGCTCCTCTTCCCCTTCGTGGGCACAAGCTTTTCTTCTTGGTTCTTGGCTTTCTCTCTCTCCTCCATTGTCAACCTTGAAGAAGCTTTCCCTCTCCTTTTCCCCTCCTATGATTCTTGCATCTTTTTGAGGGATTTGAGAGAGGAGATCTAGATCTACAATCCCCCCAAGTCAAATCCCTTCTTTGTGAAGGAATCATTGGGATCTAGATCTTGGAGAGTTTTGTGTTCTCCTCTTGTGTTCTTCCTCCCTTATTCCCCCAATAGCTTTTGTAGCTTTGTTGGAATTTGGGAGAGAAGGACTTGCCCTTGCATTTGGTGCATAGGTTTGAGTTCTACTCTTGTGTTCTTCCTCCCTTATTCCCCCAATAGCTTTTGTAGCTTTGTTGGAATTTGGGGGAGAAGGACTTGCCCTTGCATTTGGTGCATAGGTTTGAGTTCTCCTCGGAGATTCGGCGAGTTCAAGCTTGTGAGCTTGTTTCTCTTGGGTTCCTTGGAACCCTAGACGGTTGTGTGGTTGGATTGTTGACCTTTTGTGGTCTTGTTGACCTTTTGTGGTCTTGTTGACCTTTTGTGGTCTTGTTGACCTTTTGTGGTCTTGTAGCCTGTTGTGGCATTGTTGGCCTTTTGTGGCATTGTTGGCCTTTTGTGGCTTTGTTGTTGGGAGCCTCCAATTGAGTTGTGGAGTTAGCCCCATTCTTGTACGGGTTCGGTGACCGCCCTCAAGCGTCCCATAGTGGAGCAAGTGCCCGCCTTTTGTGGTGCGCACTTGGGAGAATAGGGTGAGCCTTTTGTGGCGTCGGTGAGTTGCGTGCTTCCGCATCCGGGGTGAGGCCTTGTGTGGCGTTGGGTGTGCATCGAGCCACCACACCTCGAGGTGAGCCATTTGTGGCGTTCGGAGATCATTGCGCCATCGCACCTCTCTAACGGAGACGTAGCTTCTTTGGAAGTGAACTTCGGGAAACAAATCTTCGTCTCCGCGTCCATCGGTTATCTCTCAACCGAACCCTTTACTTATGCACTTTACATTGTGATAGCCATCGTGCTTGAAGTTTTTATACCTTGCTATCACCTTGTTGCTTGTATTGCTTAGCATAGGTTGTTGGTGCACCTAGGTGAACTTAGTGGCTAGGTTTTGTGCTCAATAAATTAAACGTTAGTTTTATTCCGCATTTACTTGAGCCTAAACCGTAATATTTTTAAAAGCCTATTCACCCCCCCTCTAGGCGACTTCCTTTGTACTTTCAATTGGTATCAGAGCGAGGTCTCTTGCTTTTAGGCTTCACCGCCTCGGGAGTAAAGATGTCTCCTAGGGGTTTAGTGCACTCTCACACATTTACTTTTGATGGCACACATTATGATGTTTGGCGTACTCGCATGCTTAGTCATTTCCGGGCCATTGACCCAAACATTGAGCGCATTCTAGATATGGGCTTGTCTCCTCCTAAGGATCCCCAAAATTTATCTTTGGAGGAGAAGACAAACTCTTATCTCGAAGCTCAAGCATCTAATGTGCTTGTTAATGTTGTGAGCTTTGTAGTTCTTTCCTCAATCATGCCTTTTCGGAATGCTCATGATATTTGGACCAAGCTTCAAGTAAAGTATGGTGTGTCCAAGCTTAATGAGGATGATTGTGTTCCATCCACCTCCGGCCGCGATGAGTTCTCATCTTCTTCCACTTCACCAACATGTGAGTTGTCACAAGGTAATGATATGGTGAGTGGTGATAGAACTTGCAATGTAGATAGTGAGATGTCCATTCATGATTCTTTGTCTCTATCTCATTGCAATGTTGTATCTTTGGGCATGAACACTTGTAGGACCATATGTGATTTACATCCTAGTGTTGATTGCCCTTGCATATCATGTAGAAATGGTTTGAATATATCTCATGATGATATGCTTGCTTTGCCTTATTGCCATGATAAATGTGCTTCTATTTCCTCTAGTTCTTGTGTTGATAACCATGTAGAGGAAAGTGAAGATTGTGTGGGCCAAGGCAAGGTTGTCATTAGAGCTTCATGTGTTCCCTCATCATATTCCTCTTCAAATGTTCACTTGTGCCTCATGGCTAAGGGTTCAAAGGTAACCTCTCCTTTGGACTCCAATATATCTCATGATGATGTGAATGTTGATCATATAGAAGTAGATGATGATATTGCTTCCTTAAAAGAGAAGGGGGGGCTAGTCCTTCGTGCTCTTCATCCTAATAAAAATGCTTGCTCTACTTTCATTGAAATCTTGACCTATGCTATAGAAAGTAGGCAACTTATTGATGAGCATGAGGATACTATTGACAAAATGGGTAGTCTTGAGCGTGAGTATGCTAATGACATTGCAAACCTAAATGAAGCTCTTGAAGTGGAACAAACCACTAAGGAATCTCTTGAGGAGACCTTTGCTCTAGAGCTATCTAGAGTGAAGAAATCTCATGATAGAGATCTTGAGGTGGCACGTTCCCTTCAAATTAAAAATGATGAACTTGAAGTTGCTTATGCTAAACTCCTTGAGGATTTTGAGCACCTCAACAATGGCTCTAGGGTCATCAAGGGTGAGCTCATCAAACTCACCGAGTTACATGAGCAACTTAAAGCTTCATATTCTAAAGAGCTTTCCAAGTTGCCCTCACATCTTGTTTTAATTGATGATGCTTGTGCTACTAACTCTATTTCATGTGAAGCATCTATCTTGAAG
This sequence comes from Avena longiglumis, assembly GCA_030063025.1. NCBI lineage: Eukaryota > Viridiplantae > Streptophyta > Magnoliopsida > Poales > Poaceae > Avena > Avena longiglumis. Next base: position 211,395,043 of record CP125979.1, on the reverse strand, counting down.
GAGAATTTTGAGCTAAAGGCTCAACTTGCTTTGCTAACAAGCAACTATGGGAGATTAGAAGAAAGTCATGCCAAGCTCTCAAGCTCGCATGAGGATCTTCTACTCTCCCATGGTAGGCTAGAGTTAGCTCATGAGGCCATTGTGTCAAAGGTAACATCTAGTGGGCCTCATGTGGATGTTAGCAACTTATCTACTCCCAATGCTATATTGCTATGTGCTAGTCCTTGTAATTCATCCTCTCACAACCATGCTAAATCTTGTGATGAATTGCATCATTTGCCTTGTTGCTCTAACAATGAAGCTTCTACTTCCTCTAGTATTGTTGTTGATACTAAACATGTAGAGGAAGTCAAAGAGCTCAAGGCTCAAGTCACTTCTTTGAAGAATGACTTGAAAAGGTGTCATGAAGGGAAGACCACGCTTAAGAAGATGTTGAGTGTGCGACGACCCCCAAGTGACAAGAGTGGGCTTGGATTCAACTCCAACACCAAGAGCAAGCTCACTATCTCGTTGAAGCACAAGGGCAACAAGAAGAAGGGCCAAGGACAAGTGAAGAATACGGCCAACATTGTGTGCTTCAAGTGCAAGGAAGAAGGGCATCATGTGAGGGATTGCCCATTGAAGAAGAAGCCTCTTAGTGGGAAGCAACGAGGGAAGCGGCCTCAAGCTCCTCCACAAGCTCAAGATGGGCCACTTCTCAAGAAGCCTCAAGATCTTCTTCATGGTGCCTCGGGAAAACTCGTCGGAGTTGATGTCGCCGTCAGTGCTCGCGGTGTCGAGTGGAACCGGCGACCTGGGGCAGTACAAGATGGACTAGTGAGGTCAGGAGGTGCGCAAAGATGCACTGAGTCAGATAGCAAGAACGATAGGCAGAGGGGAACTCGAGGCTCACCTGAATCGCTCGCCGGAGAGGGTTCTGTCAGCGGCGGTGCGCGGAGGATTGAGGGCAGCCTGGTGGCGGAGTGAGCGAGTTGTTTGGGGAAAAAAGATCGCGGGGCAGAGGGGGTCTTATAGCCGGGGGAATCGACAGGAAACGCTCGAGGATAAATGCCCATTTACACCGCGCCATCACCGGCCATCACTGCTGCAGCGACGTGGTCGCAGGCGTAGTCTGGGGAAGACGAGGACGACGTGGACTGGACCCGCTTGTCAGCGAAACGCGCAAGATTTTGGTGGGGTCGGGCTGTCAGCGTCTGTTTGCGTGCGCTCGCGCGTGTGAGAAGGAAAGGAGATCCCCGGGTGGGCTTGCTGGGCCTGATCCGTTGCTGGGCCAGATTCTGGCCGCGCGGCCCTTTTCTATTGTCTAAGCCTTTTCTTTTTCCTAAATTCATTTTCTGGTATGAATTTGATATGAATTCAAATCCTTTTGAAATTCAACTGATTTGGGAATTTTTTCAAGGTTTTGTGGGTTCAAAAACATTCATTCTAACTAAGTGTTTACCTTGCAAGGCTTGGTCAATCTTGGTTTTTAAAGTAAACAGAGATTTGCTTTAGTTTGTAAATATTTGAAATAGGGTTTTGAAATCATTTCTAATTTTTGATTCTTGGGTTAAAAGTTTTACATAATCTTTCCATCATTTAGAGACAAGCAAACAAGTATTTAAACTTTCAAATTTCACAGGGTGATGGTCATTTGGAATAAATTGCCCACATGAAATCATAGCTCCAACTTATGTTTCTAAATGATTTTTGAGAAAACCCTAAATGCAAAGATGATATGTATGAGTTTTGAAACTATGATTTTTGGGATGTTACATTGTATATTTTTGATATGTGAATTTGGTGCTATCATTTTATGTGTAGATTTTTGTCACATCCCAAGATTTTCCAAATCTTGTTATGTGAAAAATTAATGAATAAAATAAAACTTTGTTGATTTTCAGGGTGAGAAGAAACTTTTTGATTCCAATTGGAAACTTTCAAACCTATTTTGATCAAATAAATCCTAAATGGATTTATAAAGATAATCAATTAATAAATAAAGATTTTAATAAGTAGAATTACTATTTTTGGATCTTTTAATAAAAAGATTTGGTTTTCAAAATAAAAGGATAAAAATTATAAGTAAAGATTATTTTATAAGCCAAATTAAAACTTGGCAAGCCTTTGAAATAAAATATTTCTATTTGATAAAAATAGTAAAGGTTTATTTAAATAAAATAATGGGGATTTATTAATACCCAATTTTATTAAAGTAAAGACTTTTCCCATAGTTCAATGAGTAACTCAATATCCCGGGTAGGCCCTGCATGGACTCCTCTGGCGGTTGTTGGAAGGTCACCTACTCTGGTGTGACCTCGGGTGGTAAGTTTCTAGAAGGTTCTCTCGTTGTCTCGGCTGATTCGTGGCTGGTTCTTCTCAATGCCAAAGGCTCTCCTCTTGAGGGTCGATGTTTGGAATATGGGTAGAAGATCTCTGTTGGATCTGTTTTGAGGTTCCCCTCTCATTCTCCCGTGTTAATGATTCTTTGGATCCTTCATATGGATTTCTTGGTAGATCTCCTACCATCACTGGATCAGATGAAGACACTGGTCTTAAATGGCATGCCCTTTGCTCCTCTCTGCCGTCTGATGATCTTGGGCCTTCTAAAGGTTTTCTCATGCTTTTTCCTAGTTCTAAAAGGCTTGTTCTCCTCAACCACAATGAGGTTGTGATTGATGCTAGATACTTGGTTCATGGTGAGGTGGTGGCTTCTGGTATCTCCATTGATCTCTAGGTGAAGAGGGTGGTGGTTGGTTCTCAAATTTTACCAAGCCCTTTGGTTAAAAAATTTTCCACCAATGTTGAGAGTCTGGAGCCTAGATCTCTGGATTTCTCGGAAAATCTTCCCTCAGGTGGTGCTTCCAAAGAGGTTGCTTCCAAAGATGTTACTCCTTGCCGACCTGCCCTGGATTTTTCTTTAGGGCGTGATTTTGAGAAGAGGATTTTTGATAAATTCAGGCATCAAGTTAATTTCATTGGTGGGTTCAGAAAGAGACCATTTTATCTAGTTTCTTCTTTTGGGAGGGCAAATTTTAAGTTGGACTTTCATACTGTTAGTCTTGCTCTTCAAGCCTGTTTTGGTGGATTTGCTTCTAAATTCCAGGTGAAGCTTTTGCAAGATAGAACTTTTCGTTTCTCGGTTTCTTCTCGGGCAGTGGGGTTTGAGATCTACAATATCTCCAAGTTTTCATGCCATTCTTTTGTGATCCATGTCAATCTTTGGGGTAATGGGGGTCCGAACTGGATTCATGAAGAAAGGGAATTTTACAAGGAATCTGCTAAGGAATGGAAAGTTGTCACGTACAAAAAAGAAAGTGCAAAAAAATCTCATTCTTTAAAGTCTCCCGGTAAAGGGGGCTCGGTTTTTCAAAGACTCAAATTTCCTTCGTCACCTGATGGTTCTTCGCCTGTGATTGAGCATCATATTAATGGGGAATTCAAATCAGGCCATCATGGCAGATCTTTTGCTCAGGTGCTCACTAATGAGGGTTTTAAGTCGAAGGTAACGCCGGTCAGGTCTGGGGAGGGCGCTAATCGCGCTGCTTTTAATTTGCCTGGGCTCCTTCCTTTCCTGAAATTTCCCTCTTTCCCTAATTGTACTTGGCCCGACAAATCGTATGAGGGATGGTTCAAGGCCCAAGTGGTTTCTCATTCCCGGCCCGTCATTCACGGCAGTTTTCACGAGTTCACTTCCTCGTTGAAAAAACAACTACCACTTCCCCTGTCTCCTCAACTCCCCCGCCCGCTGAAACCCCTTTCCTCTCCTGCTCGTCACCGGCGAAGGGCGTCGCAATGGCGAACATCCCGATCGACCCTGAGCCTTTCCTGCCGAACGGCTTCCAGATTTTGCAAGTGGCTGGGCGGAATCGTGTTAAAAGGGTGGTGGTGCCTCGGAGGTCACGAGCACATGAACAGTATGCTATTGCTAACATTTTTCCCCTCCCTCCTGGTCCGGTTCCGTTCGTAAATATCCATGGTGTCTTGGTTGATTTCTTTAACAATGAGGCTGGAGTGCACTTTCGGGATATTCAGGACTGTCCCTTTGGGTCTGCTTATGTGCAGTTTCACCATGTCAGTGACTGTGATAGACTCATTGCGGCGAGCCCGATCCCGTTTCAAGATGTGCATGTTTCTTTTGTCAAGCACAATGAGGGGGATAACGACTGGCGTAGGATTCAGTTTAATAATGAGTGCTGGGTGATGCTGGTTGGGCCTCCCCTTGACCACTGGCATACAGAGGACCTGAATGCTATCTTTGCAGACATTGGAAAAGTTCTCCTGTGGGAGAGGGGCACTGATCATAAGGGCAGGATTGTTGCTAAAATTCGTGTGACTGATTTGGCTGACATCCCCAAGAGTGTGCGGTTTACCATAGGTGACATGATGGAGACAGAGTCATGGAATTTTTCTGTTGAAGTTCTTCAGAGTCACTTGCTTGGAGGGGGCCCACCTGAAGAGGACCCACTGCCAGATGACAATGTGGACCCTCACCCTGTTCCTGCACATGGGCTAGTCTTTGGTCCTCAGGTGCCACCTCCCCCTCCTCCCCCTCCTGCTCCTGGGGGTGGTTGGGGTCAGTGGATGGATCCTGTGCAGAACCCTGCTCCTGATGGTGGGAATGCTGAAGGTTGGGGCCCCTGGGAGGCTGCTGCTGCTCCTGTTCAAGGACCTGTCATTGCTCCTGGAGAAGACATGCCTATTGACAATCAACATCTGCCACCTCAGGATGTGAATAGTGGAGTTACAGGTGTCATTGTTCAAGATTGGGAGTCTGATGATGATGAATCTATTAATGAGCCTGAAGCTGTGGAGGAGCTTGGTGTTGCAGCTGCACCTCAAGGGGTTGGAATTGGGGATGGTCTGCAGAATATCTTTCAAAATTATATGGATGATGAGGAGGAGCCTAATGCTGATGATGAAGAAGGGACTGGAAACCCTATGGATTCAAGTGCTGTGGCCCCTGAGAATGATGATTGGATGCTGGAGGATCAGCATCTTCTTTCCCCAAATGAGGCTCACCTTCAGGTTGGGATGGTGAGAACATTTATTACCATTCCTGATGTGCATGTCGCCCAACAGGGATTTTCTCAACAAGGCTTGGAGCTCTGGGAGAATTATTTTGCTCCCCATATCCAGAAAGAATCTTATTCAAAGGGTTCTCTTAAATGTGATATTCCTGTCAGTTGGTTTAACTTCATTACTCTAATGCTTGCTACTCCTGAGAAGTTTAATTGGGTCAAGGGATTTCTTACTTCTCCTTTGTGGGATATTATTAAAGAACCTATTGCTGAGGAAAGTTCAATATCTTTCATCATTCCTAATGAGAATTTTTCCCAGATGGCCCCTTCTTGCCTGGGTATTGAAGAGAATAAATCTTCAGGCTCTCCCTCTACCCCTGCTAGAAAGAGAAAGGGCAAGGAACCTCTTGTGGAATCTGAGGTGAGAAGAAGTCCTAGGATTGTTGAATTAAATGGGGGTTTCAAAAGTCATTTACATTTTCAAATTGTTGATTGCCTGGTTTGTAATGCTGCCCCTCCTTTCCTGAATGTCAAAGTGGTTAAAAATCTTGCTGCTTCATTCTGCAAGGTGAAAGATGGGGACCTGGAGAAGAGGTTACTCAAGAAAGGGAAGATCAATGATGTGGCTATTAAGGCTCCTACCAAAGGCAGCATTAAAGGAGGTCACTATTCTAGCTTGGGGATTGGTGGAAAGAAGAAGCCAGGGGCTGCTGGTACCTGTGGACAGCAAGCCAAGAAGAAGTCCTCTTCTTAAGTGTTTTAAATGTGTCAAGCTAAATCTTTTGCTGGAGTCTTGTTGACTCCCTGTTATGTGTTCTGTGCTTGTGTTATTGCAATGTGGAGAGTACTTGTTGTGGATCTTCTATGTGGTACTCTAAATTGGTTGAGCTTTTGTCTCTGTTTTTGCTGTTTTCTCTTCTGGGTGATTACATTATTTACATCACCCCACATCTATACTTGCTCCTGGTTTCTTAATGAATAACAAGAGAACTTGGAAGATCCTGAATTGGAATATCAGGGGAATTAATTCTGATAAAAAATGGTTTGCTCTCAGAAGCAAAATTCAGGAGTCTGGCTGTGACATTATCTGTCTCCAAGAAACTAAGCGAGAGGGTTTTGATAGTTCCTTCATTAAAAAATTCTTCCCCTCCAAATTTACCAACTTTGAATTTCTTCCGTCCAGAGGTGCATCTGGAGGTTTGATCATCATTTGGAATGGCTCCCTGTTTTCTGGGCAACTTTCTTTCCTCAATGAGTTCTCTCTCTCCATTACCTTGACATCTCTCTTGTCCAATAAATCCTGGATCCTCTCCAACATTTATGGGCCATGTTTACCTGAAAAAAAGTCTGAATTTTTAGACTGGTTTGGCAGCATTGATATGCCTGATGATGTGGATTGGCTTATAGTGGGAGATTTTAACTTCTGTAGGCAGCCTTCTGATAGAAACAAATTGGGTGGGGATGTGAATGGTATGCTTCTCTTCAATGAAGCTATTAATAATTTGGGTCTCATTGAATTACCACTTAAGGGTAGAAAGTTCACTTGGAGTAACATGCAGAAGGATCCTCTATTGGAAAGATTGGATTGGTTTTTTACTTCTGCTGTCTGGACTCAGAGTTTTCCCTCCACTTTTGTTGCTCCTCTTACTAAGCCTACTTCTGATCACCTTCCCTGTGTCATTACCATTAGCACAATGATTCCAAAAGCTCAAGTGTTCAGATTTGAAAACCATTGGTTGCATCATAAGGAGTTTAAAGCTATTGTTCAAAATGCCTGGAACATTCCTGTGGGCTTCCTGGATTCTGCAAAAAAAATAAATGCTAAATTCAAAAATGTGAGAAGAGGGTTGAAGCTTTGGGCTAAACAGCTACCTTGTCTAAAGACACAAATCTGTAATGTTAATGCCACCATTGATCTGCTTGATGTCATGGAGGAAATGAGAACTCTTACCGTTCATGAGTGGAATCTTAGGGATATCCTGAAAGATCTTCTTATTTCTCTTTTAAAAAACCAGAATACTTATTGGAAGCAGAGAGGGAAAATCAAATGGGTTAAACTGGGGGATGAGAACACCAAATTCTTTCACTCCAGAGCTACCATCAGTTTTAGGCATAACTACATTTCCATGCTCAAAAATGATTCTGATCTTGAGATCTATGATCATGATGAAAAAGCAAATCTTCTTTGGAATTCCTTTAGAGATAGAATGGGCACTTCTGATAAGCCTGAAATGCATTTCAATCTTAATGATTTGGCCGGTGGTTGCTTAAGTCAGGAGGAAAAGGAAGCGTTGGAAAGGCCTTTCTCTGATGAGGAGATTGATGAAGTCATCACAAATTTGCCCAATGATAAGTCTCCTGGCCCTGATGGATTTAATAATGAATTCATGAAACTTTACTGGCCTATTATCAAGGATGATGTGAAGCATTTACTTATTGAGTTCTATGAAGGGAATGTCTCTTTGGAGAGTATTAATTCTTCTTTCATCACCCTCATTCCAAAAATTGCTGCTCCTTTGACTCCTATTGATTTTAGACCTATTTCCTTGCTAAATAGTGTTCTTAAGATTATCACCAAGATTCTGGCCAATAGACTGCAAAAAGTCATTCTTAAACTTGTACACAAGAATCAATATGGTTTCCTCAAGCAAAGATCTATTCAAGACTGTTTAGGTTGGGCATTTGAATTTCTTGATCAGTGCCACAAGTCAAAGGAGGAAATTTTAATTCTCAAGTTGGATTTTGAGAAGGCTTTTGACAAAATTGAACATTCTGCAATCATCAATATCCTTAAAGCCAAAGGTTTTGGAGTTAAATGGATTTCTTGGATTCAGATGATCTTTGGGTCTGCTTCTTCCTCTGTGCTTTTAAATGGTGTGCCTGGGAAATTTTTTTACTGTAGAAGGGGTGTCAGGCAAGGAGATCCTTTGTCTCCTCTGTTGTTTGTGCTGGCTGCTGATCTCCTTCAAAGTATCCTCAATAAGGCAATGACCCTGGGTCTCCTTTCTTAGCCCACTGAGCATGTATTCTGTCCTGACTTCCCTGTGGTTCAGTATGCAGATGATACTTTAGTAATCCTTAAGGCTGATTCTGAGCAACTCTTGTGTCTTAAAGCAATCCTGCATACTTTTGCTCTCTCCACTGGACTCAAAGTCAATTATTCCAAGTCCAGCATGATGCCTATTAATATGGATTCTGAGAGACTTGAGAACTTTGCTAATACTCTTTCTTGCCTCACAGGATCCTTGCCTTTTACCTATCTTGGTCTGCCCCTGAGCTTGAATAAACCTGCTGTGGAACACTTTTTGCCTATTGTTCAGAGAATTGAAAGAAGGTTGTGTGGAATTGTTGACTTTCTGAACTATGGGGGGAAATTGCAGTTAGTTAAGTCTGTGTTATCTTCCCTCCCAATATATTACATGAGTTGTTTTGATCTCCCTGTCACTATCAAGGAGCAGCTGATTAAATATATGAGGCAATGCTTGTGGAGAAAGAAAACTTCTGATGTTCAAGCTAGAGGTACTGCTCTTGTAGCATGGAAGAAAGTTTGTAGACCCAAGAACCAGGGAGGATTGGGAGTTCTTGATCTTAATGTTCAAAATTCTGCTCTTCTTTTGAAGAATCTGGATAAGTTCTATAATCATAAGGATATTCCCTGGGTTCATTTGGTATGGAATACTTACTATTGTAATGATAAGCTGCCTGGGAGAAGTGTTGAGGGATCTTTTTGGTGGAAAGCTCATCTAAAACTGATTGACATTTTTAAAGGACTTGCAAAGTGCTTGGTGGGAAATGGGGAATCTACACTATTCTGGAATGATATGTGGAATGATAGTTGTCTCCAACATAAGCTTCCTCACCTCCTTTCATATGCAAAAAACCCTCACATTTCTGTCAGTGAATTCCTGCATACTACAAATACTCAGGATCTCTTTTATCTTCCTTTGTCCCAACAAGCGTTTCAGGAATATCAAAGTCTTGAACAAATTCTCAATTCTGGTAGGGAAGGGGAATCTGATTGTTGGTCTTACATCTGGGGCAATAATTTTTCGGTCAAAAAGGCTTACTGTTCGTTAGTTGGTTACCAACCGGTTCATCCACATTTCTCTTGGATTTGGAAATCTTCTTGTCAACAAAAGCATAAATTCTTCTTCTGGCTCCTTCTGCTTGATAGACTCAACACAAGAAATCTTCTGAAAAGGAAATGTTTTTCTCTGGCATCTTATGATTGTGTCTTCCAGGGCTTCCATAGTGAAGAAACTAGTTTACATTTGTTTTGGGAATTCCCATTTGCAAGAGCCTGTTGGGCTGAAATCTCACAGGTCAATATGGCTGATCAAAGCATCTTTGAAGTTCTATCCAGTATTAAAATAGATCTAAAGGTCCCTTTTGCAATGGAAATTCTGATACTTGGAACTTGGAGCATCTGGATTTGCAGAAATAATGAAATTTTCAACAATCAGCATGCGTCGGTGGAGACCTGGAAGGCTATTATAGCTCAAGAATTAAGATGGGTCCTATATAGAATTAAGAAGAAGTACTATCAGGGCCTTAAGGATTGGATTGAAGCCAATTTAGACAGGAGATAGCTAATTAGAATGTTATCCCTCTTTTTGAGGTGGATTATGGTTGTAAATATTCTTTTGTATCTCTATTTGCAGTGGGGCTTTTTTGCCCTACTGTTTTACCCTAAAAAAAAAGACTTTTCCCATTTTAAATAAACACTAAAACTTGTTATTTTTATTTTAAATGAGTTTTCCAAGTGTTTTATATTTTCAAATAAAACCTACTGACGTGTTTTTGGTTTTATTTTAGATTTCAAATGAAGATTTTAATAAATCAAAACCTATTTGAATTAATAACTAAGGACTATTTTATTTAAATATTAAATAGATCCTAAAAAGAATAAAAATATTATTCTATTTTGGACCTTGATTTATGTTGTTAAACAGAACTAAACTCAATACAAAGTTTGGTGGAAGTTTGATTGATTTGAATGTTTGAATTGTTTGATTGAATTTCAAAACAGAAAATCAAATGGAAAAAGGAAAAACTTTCAGTACAAAAAAAATGCTAAAGGACTCGACCCAACTAAGGTGCCCAGAGCCGACTCCAGCCCACCAGCTCGCCTCGAATTGTCTTCCTACTCAACACGAACCCAGAGAGTCCTGACAGTGGCCCCTCTCCTATCTCTCTCACGACAGCAAGGCCCCACCCCTCCAGTTCATCGTCTTCAACCACGACCTCGTCGCCCTGCCGTTGCAGCCAGTAACTCCGGCATTGATTACGTGTTGATGGAGGCCTTGATTCCTCCCAGTAACCGCACCCATTTAACCGCCTGCGTCTTCCCTTTCTTTCCCCTCAAACTCCGCTGCGAGTGAGCCACCAGGCTGCCCTCAATTCCCTTTGCCTTGCCACTATCTCCGACGAGTTCCACAAGAGATTCCGGCCAGTAGGCACCACCCCTTGCCTCCTCGACCAAGCTCACACACTCCCCAGACCTAGGCGCACCTTCCCATAGCATTAGCTCGCCCGCGCGCGATTCCTAGCGTCGGCAAGGACGACCTCAACTCGCAGCCGCCGTCTGTCTCACCTCCGACGAGCTTTCCTTGTAAGAGCCGACCACCCCGAGCCTTCCTATTTGTACTCCTATGATCCCTAGTGTCGTACGCGTCTAACCGTGTGCTCCGTTTGCCTTAGCGCGCCCGCAAACTTCGCCCCCGACGACCACCAGACGAACCCGACGCCGCTGCAAGCTCTGGCGAGAACGGTGAGCATCTCCGTTACCCTCCTTGCTTCCTGTATCGCCGGCTCACAGAGCTGTGCGCCGCCACTGCACCGCCAGCACTGCCGGTTAAAGTTAAACTGAGCCCGTTGGATCTTGATCATGTGGCTAAAATTAGAACTTAAGCGAAAGGTAAGAAGCAGTCTGAGCCACGCGATCTGTTTAGATCCAACGCCTCACAGAGGCCGATCCATGCGAACCAGTACCAACCAGTAGAAACACGCCGCGTGGCACTAGTTTAGTTTAAAAACAGAAACAGAATCTGATTGAGTTGCAAATTTGAAAAATTCATAACTTTAGTTCTACACGTCCAAATTTTGCAAATTTATATCAATGGATTCATCAAGACAAGCCCTAGACAACCATGCACTTTGTTTAGTAAAAAGCTTCTGGTAAAATGTTTGTTTTTGCAGAAACTTGTGTATGCTTGTTTAGGATACAAAATTTATTCCAAAATGATTTTGGGGTTGAAATATTTGCAAAATGGTTTGTTGTGAACCTACTGACCCTAGGAACCAACTTATGGTTTTAAAGATGTATTTTGTGAATATTAGGATTGAATAATTGAATTAACTCATTTCTAGTCAAATAAAAATATTGATTTTGTTATGGAAATGATTTTTGAGAGAAACCTATGGAAAATGTGTTGATACAAACCTACTGACCCTAAACACCAAGTTTTGTAAATTAACAACTTATTTGTTGAACAATATAAAATTGTTGCTTTGCTAAAAACATTTTCCACCACATGAAATAATGTTTGATTTAAAAAGGGTTTATAGATAAAACCCTATTGCAATTTGTTTTGACACTTTAGAAAATGACCACTTTGAACCTTGCAATGTTTAGAGCCTATTAGAAACCACCTTTGCAAATAAAACTATCTTTTGCATGCTTGCATGCATGACTTAGTTTCTATTATTTTATGTGTGTTAAATTGTTTGTTTATGATTGGAATGCTAGTTGATTTTGTGTTTGCTTGAATGAATTGTAGTGGAATTTAGAAGAGTGTGATATTAGCAAGATCAAGAAGTGAACCAACATCCTCTACCAAAAAGGCAAGTGTCACTATCATCCAAGTCCTACTATTTTCATTACACTTAGTGGATTTTGAAACATGCATGATAAGAACTACTATATTTTGCTATGCTAAATCCTAATAAGATACCCCTATATATTCCTTAGTGAAAACAATGTAGTTGTAATAAGCTTAGCCCTGCTATAAATATTAAGATGAGATACATGTTGAGATTATGAGAAGTATTGAAAAGACTTGTGTTTTATATAATAAAACAAGTACTCAATTAACCACCTGGGTGGACAAGGATACTCAAGTTTTGGACAAGGTGGCAACAAAAGTTACCATGTTTATATGCCAATCTCTTTTTGTATGTGCACCAGAAGAAAACCACCCAGGACTTAGAGATTCAACATGTTTCTTGTACAGTGGCTTCCGTTTACAGCCACATGCTAAATGGGCACTGGCTTAGTCAACTACATTGTGGAAGACCCATGCATTGGCCTCTTCAGGTTAACTAGAATGAGGGAACTTGGAACCCTACATTGGTGCCTGAAGACAAGCTAGCATTGTGTATGGGAGGACCCTATGGAAAGACTTCGTCACATTCTCAATCTGCCAGTACTCCATCTTGGTGAGTACTTATCCAGCGGCCACTGGTGGCATCAAGATGAGAATGTGTCATGTGGGTAAAGTGTACAACTTCTGTAGAAGATTAAAATCTAAGTACTTAGCCGTGTCCCCGGTTATGGACAATACTGAGCAACTAAGGCCTGAAGCTATGGGAAATCTCGACATTCCAATTTCTAAAAGTAAAACTTGAAAGTGACAACAAGAGACTTGATGCACTTGGTGGATTCCAAGGAGTTCAGAAAGATTTGACAAAAGCTCAAAACTATTTTGAAAAGATAGGATAAAATATGCTGCTTTCTGCAAATGAGCCTAAACCCCACTTAGCCAAATATGCATGTATTGATAGGATCCACTTATATTCTACATAGTAGTGAAACTTGCCAATACAATTCAAATGTATTGACCCTTGTGGCTGTAACTTGTTATGTTGCAGGTTTGTTTGATATTAGTGAAGTTGATTGATTAGGATTACAAGTCTACAACCAACATGTTTGCCTATGGCACTTTGAAGATGAAGGACCCCATGCTTATAGATATTCTGCTGCAATGTAATGTAATAGCCAAATGAGCTATGTAAGATGTAATAAAATTATGTTATTCCTGGTTATAAAGTTGTATTATGACCTTTGTTTCTTGATATTACATCTTAAATGTGGATGCTAGCTATTGATCCAGGGACTAGCATTGTAAACACAGGGATCTCTACCTTATTAAAGGTTGGGACCTCTACAGATGGTATCAGAGCATTGTGTTGCCTGTAGGATTTGTAAACCTAGAATTGGACAAAACCCCTTAGAAAATAGGAGTTGCATTTGTTTCAAACTTATTTACAAACAATCTTGTAAACTCTTCCCTCAACCATTTTGATTTTGACTCTACATCTCTTCTAATTCAAACTTGATGGAAAAGCCTACCCCATGGCCAAAGACTTCACCATGAGCTAAGGACTTCATCAACTCTAATGACTTCAACATCTTCAACTCTAATGACTTCAACATCTTCAACTCTAATGACTTCAACATCTTCAGCATTTTCACCAAGGACTTCAACCTTGGATATCACTAAGGATAAGTGAGACAACAAATCTTGCTCAAGATTTGGAGACTAAGGAAACACAACTTAGAAGGAGCCCTCATCACCTTTGAAGTTTTGTGACCAAGAGTTTTCCCAAGGAAACCATGATCTCAAGCAAGAAGAATCAACCAAGAAGGATGGAAAGATCACAAGTGAACCATATAGATGGACCACCATATTTAGTTTAAGCCAAACCCACCAACTTATGTGGTGTAACAAAAATATTTTTGGTTGCCTAAGAATATGTTTGGAAACTTGTGTTTGAAAGGAGTGTTTGTTTGTGATTGCTTGCACATTGTTTGTGTGAATGGTGAAGTGTGTGATTTGAATTATTTCCTTAAAGATATTATGCCTATTCTAATATCAATTCAACCCAAACAGATGACTACTCCAAGAGACTCCAACATCAAGGTTGATGAAAACAACAACCACCATGAGGACAACATGAGAGAACTCATAGCAACCCAAAACCAGTTGAACCAAATGACAGCTCAATTCATAGCCAACACCAGTGGGGAAGATCCAACCCTGCAAGGATTTTTGGAAACTCAAGCCCAAATGTTGCATAAGGTGACAGATCAAATGATCAACATGGAAGGCAACTCTTCCAAAGAAGTTTGTGACAACAAGGATGACAAAGATGTTATTCTAGAAGGAACCAAAGCTTGCAATATTTGTGGAGACAAGGATCACACTTCCAAGGAGCATGGAGATCAATGCCCCAACTGTGAAGAGAAACATCCAGTTGGCCAATGTCCCACCTCTCAAGCTACTAGTTACCTAAGTGAAGGAAATAATCATGTCCCTGTCCAATGCCCCATCTATTCCATAGTTGAACAAAGGAAACAAGGTGGAGTGCAACAACTGATTGCAGACTACCCTACCAAGAAGGATGAGGACAAAGGAAAATCTCCACTTATACCTCCATGCAATACAACCCAATTTAAAGGACCAAAGAAGAGGCATATGAATTATCCAAGGAGCAATAGAAGGTCAAAGAAACCAGTAGACATTCCTACCTATGAGATAACATATGAAGAACATGAACTTGAGGCACTCCTAGCTTTGGAGAAACCCAAGAAAAAGAAGGACAAAAGCCATGTGCAATGTAATCATTGTAAAGAAATGGGACACTATTCTAGTGAATGTCCATAGAAACAAAAGTATAAGGAAATTGGCCAAGTATGGTGCAACAACTGCAAAGAGCTAGGCCATTATGCAGCAACCTGTCCATAAGAGATACGTGAAGAACTCAAACTTATCACATGTTACAACTGTGGTAACCAAGGACATTATGCAAGCAACTGTCCAGAAAAGATGAAGCACAAGATAAACAAGCCTATAAAGGATCTCAGCCTTGTCACATGTTTCAAGTGTGGAAACAAAGGACACTATGCAGATGTTTGCCCAGAGAAGTTTCCCCAAGATCCCAAGCAAGCCAATATGTAATTTAGTTGGAAATTTTTTAAGGGTGGTAGTACCCTAGATGCTTTGAGCCTACTTGTAACCCTAGCCTTCCCAAATCTCGGGACGAGATTTATTTTAAGGGTGGTAGCCTGTCACATCCCAAGATTTTCCAAATCTTGTTATGTGAAAAATAAATGAATAAAATAAAACTTTGTTGATTTTCAGGGTGAGAAGAAACTTTATGATTCCAATTGGAAACTTTCAAACCTATTTTGATCAAATAAATCCTAAAGGGATTTATAAAGATAATCAATTAATAAAGAAAGATTTTAATAAGTAGAATTACTATTTTTGGATCTTTTAATAAAAAGATTTGGTTTTCAAAAGAAAAGGATAAAAATTATAAGTAAAGATTATTTTATAAGCCAAATTAAAACTTTGCCAAGCCTTTGAAATAAAATATTTCTATTTGATAAAAATAGTAAAGGTTTATTTAAATAAAATAATGGGGATTTATTAATACCCAATTTTATTAAAGTAAAGACTTTTCCCATTTTAAATAAACACTAAAACTTGTTATTTTTATTTTAAATGAGTTTTCCAAGTGTTTTATATTTTCAAATAAAACCTACTGAAGTGTTTTTGGTTTTATTTTAGATTTCAAATGAAGAATTTAATAAATCAAAACCTATTTGAATTAATAACTAAGGACTATTTTATTTAAATATTAAATAGATCCTAAAAAGAATAAAAATATTATTCTATTTTGGACCTTGATTTATGTTGTTAAACAGAACTAAACTCAATACAAAGTTTGGTGGAAGTTTGATTGATTTGAATGTTGGAATTGTTTGATTGAATTTCAAAACAGAAAATCAAATGGAAAAAGGAAAAAGTTTCAGTACAAAAAAAAATGCTAAAGGACTAGACCCAACTAAGCGTGCCCAGCCCGAGCCTCCAGCCACTCGCCCTCGTGAATCGTCTTCCTACTCAACCGCGAACCCGTAGAGTCCCAGACAGGTGGCCCCTCTCCCTATCTCTCTCCCTCGCTGACAGCAAGGCCCCACCCCTCCTGTTCATCGTCTTCAACCACGACCCCGACGCCCTGCCGTTGCAGCCAGTAACTCCGGCGTTGATTACGCGTTGATGGAGGCCTTGATTCCTCCCAGTAACCACGCCCATTTAACCGCCTGCGTCTTCCCTTTCTGTAGAGGTCCCAACCTTTAATAAGATTGATCCCTCCTGTGTTTGCAATGCTAGTCCCTGGATCAATGGCTAGCATCCACAGTTAAGATGTAATATCAAGAAACAAAGGTCATAATATAACTTTATAACCAGGAATAACATAAGTTTATTACATCAATCATAGCTCATTAGGCTATCACATTACATTGCAGCGGAATAAATATAGTCATGGGTCCTTCATCTTCTAAGTGCCACAGGCAGATGTTGGTTGTAGACTTTGTAATCCTAATCAAACATTCTTCACTAAAATCAATCAACCTGCAACATTACAAGTTACAGCCACAAGGGTCAATACATTTGAATTGTATTGGCAAGTGATACTATATTTGTATAGTGGAGTCTATCATCTATATGCATTTGGCTAAGTGGAGTTGAGGCTTGCATTGCTCAAAATATATTTTTCTTATCATTTCGAAAATACTAAGTTTTTGCTTGACAAAATCATTTTTCTTAATCAAAGATTTCAAGATCCTTGTACCAAGCCATATCTCCATCAATGATTGAAGAATTCAATCAATCCCTTGTTCAAACCACAAGATTTTAATTTAGAAATTTGAATGATGAGATTCTTGATTGTTTCCATGTCTTGATGCTCAAATTGTCCTTTACCAGGGACATGGCTAAGTACTTAGATTTTACACTCTGCAGAGGTTGTGCACTTTCCCCACAAGACTTGGTTTCCCAAGACAAGATCTTTCAGAAGCTTTCCCTTAGACCAAAATGGACACGCTCCAACCTATCAAACACTACCACCAACTGTCCATATGGCTAAGTTCTTGCAACCTATATGATCATGGCAGAGCCCATATTGCCAAGTGGTTGCACTTGAAGCTTCTCAACATTTGACATCTCAAATCCCTTTGTTTCCTGGGTGGCCATCCACAAGTGAGATACACAGTCCAAGTCCATGGCATTGTGAACCACTCAACATAACCCAATCCTTCCATTTCCACCCAGGTGATACATTAACTTAGTTGTTTTATTAAACAAAATCACAAGTCCTTAGACTTAGAATATTTTTCCATAGTGTGAATATATATTCCACCCATGTTTTCTATTAGCTAGGCTAAGCTTGGTAGTAGTAGGAATCTTAACTTAGTAAAATCCTACTAAGGATTCATCTACTAGGTTTCCTATAGCAAGAACTATACTTAGCAAAATCCATGCAAGTTTATTTAGCAAAATCACTAATGCATAGTGAAAGTAATAGGATAAAAAGTATGAAGTATCACTTGCCTTTTTGGTAGAGTATAGGTTCACTTCTTGATCTTGGCAACAATCACACTCTTCAAGTCACTACAAATCAATCAAGCAAGGCACAAACTCAATCTACCAATCAAGCAAAACAACACACATAAATAACAAAGTCAAAGAAATGCATGCAAGCATGCCAAGCTTTGTTTTGTTTGAAAAAGTGGTTCCTAGTGGTTCATGGTCATTTGGGTACATCTAATGGTCATTTCCTAAAGTGGCCAAGTCATTTGCAAAAGGTTTTACTCAAAAACCATTTTCAAAACAAAGTGTTATTTTATGTGGTGTAGAAATATTTTTATTAAGGCATTAGCCTATAGGGTTCACCAAATGAGTTGCTATTGCAAAACTTGGTGTTTTGGGTCAGTAGGGTTGGTCTAAACCATTTTTCTCCAAAGTTCTTTACTCATAATCATTTCCATAAACAATCCATTATTTTTATTTGGCTAGAAATTGGCTAAGTCAAATAATTCAACCTAAATTTCACCAAAATCATTTTTAACACCAAAGGTTGGTTCCTATGGTCAGTAAGGTCACAAAAAACCAATTGGCAAAGGTTTTAATTCAAAAATCATTTTTAAACAATTTTTATACCCTAAACAAGTGCACAAATGTTTCTGCAAATTCAAACAAGCTAACAGTTACTATTTGCCAAACTAAGGGTATGGTTGGCTAGGGCTTATTCTCCTGATTTCATTGATATAAAATTTGTCAAATTTGGACGTGTGGTTTGAAAGTTACAATGGTTTGAAAATTGCATATCAATCTGATTTCAAAAATCTGTTTTAACACAACTACTGACACGCGTCGTTATCTTACTGGGCGATACCGGTTCGGGCGGATCGGGCGACGCTGGCCGTTGGATCTAACTATCAACGCGCGGCTCAGATCGATGCATACCCCTTCGCTCTACCTTCTATCTTATCCAACGGATCAAAATCGGACGGCTCTCAGTGCCCCGACCATAAGCTGGCGGCGCTGGGCTCTGACGCGCGGCGGCGGCGGCGGCTGGTCAGTGGTGTCGCCGGCGTTACAGGAAGCGAGAAGGAGGGAGAGGATGTTCACCGTGTTCGCAGACGCTTGGGGGATCTCAAGGAGGCACTGGCTGGTGAAGGGGCGCACGAGGTCAAGAGGAATTCTTCGCCGGAGTTCGGTCTGGCGACGGATGCGCGCGGTCGAGGTCGAGGACGACGCTGTGGTCCACGAGAAGACAAACGGAGAGTTGGGTTAGCTGCGTAGGACCATGGCAAAGATGTGTGCGTGATCCAGAGGGCATGGGGTGGTCGGAATTAAGCTGTGGGTGTCGTCGGAGTTGAGGCAGACGGCGGCGGTACTGGAGTTTGTTGTTGGCGAGACTTAGGGGTGCCATGGGTGCACCGTGTATCTGAAGAGTACGCTGGGGGTTGCTGATCACCGCTGCGTGCTCGAGGAGGCCAGAGGTGGAGTGTGTTGGCCGGATTCGGTGAGAACGGCCGTCGGAGGCAGAGGGAGTCGAGGAGAAATTGGAATGGTCTGGAGGCATGCTCGGGGAAGAAGGAAGAGGGGAAACATAGAGGAGAGGGAGACGATTAAACGTGCGTGATCACTGCCGGTTTAATTCGTGGCATTAAGGTGAATTACGCTGGGAATTCAACGGCAGAACGGGGGAAAGAACGGGTCACAGAGGGTGAGGACGAAGAACAGTGGAGTGGGGCCGTTGCGTCAGTGGGAAAAGAAGAAAGAACTGGGTCCACTTGTCAGCGTCGGTGTGGGTGCGGTTCTGAGTGGGAAAGAAAACGGTTCGGGGAGGGGAGAGGGGAGCTGGGCTGGATTGGCTTAGTGGGCTGGGCCTTTTGCACTATTTTTTTCTGTCTGTTTTATTTTTCCTTTTCTATTTCCTGATTTGTTATTTCAAACACTTATTCAAGCTTTCAAATAATTCAACAATTCAAACAATCATTTAAACTTTGCATTGTGTTTTTGGTTCTGTTCATCAACAAAGTCCAAAGTCCAAAATAATATTTTTATTTATTTTAAGACTCATTTATTGATTAAATAAAATGGATCTTTTAGTTATTTAATAAATTAGGGTTTGTTTTAATTAATATAATCTTCATTAGAAATCCAAATGTTTTCAAAACCAAATCAGTAGGTTTATTTGGAAATACATTTCATTTGGAAATCTTGTTTAAAATAAAATAATCCTTTTACTTAAGGGTCCATTAATAATTAAATAAAATGGAACTCAGTTATTAAATCAAAATAGGGCTTGATTTTATTAATAAAATCTTTATTTAAAACCTAAATATTTTAAAAATCAAATTAGTAGGTTTGATTTGGGAAATATATAATATTTGGAAATTTGTTTTAAAACAAACTAACATTTTATTTTAGTGTCCATTATTAATTAAATATAATAGACCTTCATTAATATTTCAAATAGGTTTTATTTTATTGAGATATTTATTTTGAAATCTATAATAAAGCCAAAACACTTTAGTAGGATTTAATTAAGAAAATAAAATACTTAGAAAACTTATTTAAAATAATTTAATAAGCTTTGATGTTTTAATTAAAATGATAAAACCTTTTATTTAAACAAAGTTGGATATCAAATCCTTATTAATTTATTTAAATAAACCTTTGCAACTTTTATTAAAAAAAATGTTTTAATTCCAAAGTTTGGCCAAAGTTTAATTTGGCTTTATAAATTATTCTTTATTTATGAATTCATTCTTTTTCATTTGAAATTCAAAGCCTTTTTATTTAAAGATTCAAAATAGTAATTTTTAAAACATTTTAATTTCCTTTAATAAATGTTTATCTTTATAAATCCCTTTAGGGTTTTATTTGATTCAAATGGGTTTGAGGTTCCATTTAAATTCAAAAAGTTTCCTCTGTCTCTGAAAATCAAACAAAGTTTTATTTTATTAATTTATTTTCACATTACAAGATTTGGAAAATCTTGGGATGTGACACTTTCTTTCCCCTCAAACTCCGCTACGAGTGAGCCACCAGGCTGCCCCCAATTCCCTTTGCCTTGCCACTATCTCCGGCGAGTTCCGCAAGCGATTCCGGCTAGTAGACACCGCCCCTTGCCTCCTCGACCAAGCTCACACACTCCCCAGAACTAGGCGCACCTTCCCGTAGCATTAGCTCGCCCGCGCGCGATCTCTAGCATCGGCAAGGACGACCTCAACTCGCCGCCGCCGTCTGTCTCACCTCCGACGAGCTTTCCTGGTAAGAGCCGACCACCCCGAGCCTTCCTATTTGTACTCCTATGATCCCTAGTGTCGTACGCGTCTAACCGTGTGCTCCGTTTGCCTTAGCACGCCCGCAAACTTCGCCCCCGACGACCACCAGACGAACCCGACGCCGCTGCAAGCTCCGGCGAGAAATCGTCGCCTCTCTGGTGCGCCCCTCGCCAAACCAGCACCACCTTGAGCTTCACCAGTACCCTGCGAACACGGTGAGCATCTCTGTTACCCTCCTTGCTTCTCAGACGCTGCCGGCCAGTAGCGAAGGCGTCTTGCCGCCAGCCGCCGCTAGCACCGCCAGTTCGTGGTCAAAGCAATTGAGCCCGTTGGATCTTGATCATGTGGCTAAAATTAGAACTTAAGCGAAAGGGTAAGAAGCAGTCTGAGCCGCGCGATCTGTTTAGATCCAACGCCTCACAGATTCGATCCGTGCGAACCGGTACCAGCCAGTAGAAACACGCCGCGTGGCACTAGTTTAGTTTAAAAACAGAAATAGAATCTGATTGAGTTGCAAATTTGAAAAATTCATAACTTTAGTTCTACACGTCCAAATTTTGCAAATTTTATATCAATGGATTCAGCAAGACAAGCCCTAGCCAACCATGCACTTTGTTCAGTAAAAAGATTCTGTTAAAATGTTTGTTTTTGCAGAAACTTGTGTATGCTTGTTTAGGATACAAAATTTATTCCAAAATGATTTTGGGGTTGAAATATTTGCAAAATGGTTTGTTGTGAACCTACTGACCCTAGGAACCAACTTATGGTTTTAAAGATGTATTTTGTGAATATTAGGATTGAATAATTGAATTAACTCATTTCTAGTCAAATAAAAATATTGATTTTGTTATGGAAATGATTTTTGAGAGAAACCTATGGAAAATGTGTTGATTCAAACCTACTGACCCTAAACACCAAGTTTTGTAAATTAACAACTTATTTGTTGAACAATATAAAATTGTTGCTTTGCTAAAAACATTTTCCACCACATGAAATAATGTTTGATTTAAAAAGGGTTTATAGATAAAACCCTATTGCAATTTGTTTTGACACTTTAGAAAATGACCACTTTGAACCTTGCAATGTTTAGAGCCTATTAGAAACCACCTTTGCAAATAAAACTATCTTTTGCATGCTTGCATGCATGACTTAGTTTCTATTATTTTATGTGTGTTAAATTGTTTGTTTATGATTGGAATGCTAGTTGATTTTGTGTTTGCTTGAATGAATTGTAGTGGAATTTAGAAGAGTGTGATATTAGCAAGATCAAGAAGTGAACCAACATCCTCTACCAAAAAGGCAAGTGTCACTATCATCCAAGTCCTACTATTTTCATTACACTTAGTGGATTTTGAAACATGCATGATAAGAACTACTATATTTTGCTATGCTAAATCCTAATAAGATACCCCTATATATTCCTTAGTGAAAACAATGTAGTTGTAATAAGCTTAGCCCTGCTATAAATATTAAGATGAGATACATGTTGAGATTATGAGAAGTATTGAAAAGACTTGTGTTTTATATAATAAAACAAGTACTCAATGAACCACCTGGGTGGACAAGGATACTCAAGTTTTGGACAAGGTGGCAACAAAAGGAACCATGTTTATATGGCAATCTCTTTTTGTATGTGCACCAGAAGAAAACCACCCAGGGACTTAGAGATTCAACATGTTTCTTGTACAGTGGCTTCCGTTTACAGCCACATGCTAAATGGGCACTAGCTTAGTCAACTACATTGTGGAAGACCCATGCATTGGCCTCTTCAGGTTAACTAGAATGAGGGAACTTGGAACCCTACATTGGTGCCTGAAGACAAGCTAGCATTGTGTATGGGAGGACCCTATGGAAAGACTTCGTCACATTCTCAATCTGCCAAAACTCCATCTTGGTGAGTACTTATCCAGCGGCCACTGGTGGCATCAAGATGAGAATGTGTCATGTGGGTAAAGTGTACAACTTCTGTAGAAGATTAAAATCTAAGTACTTAGCCGTGTCCCTGGTTATGGACAATACTGAGCAACTAAGGCCTGAAGCTATGGGAAATCTCGACATTCCAATTTCTAAAAGTAAAACTTGAAAGTGACAACAAGAGACTTGAAGCACTTGGTGGATTCCAAGGAGTTCAGAAAGATTTCACAAAAGATCAAAACTATTTTGAAAAGATAGGATAAAATATGCTGCTTTCTGCAAATGAGCCTAAACCCCACTTAGCCAAATATGCATGTATTGATAGGATCCACTTATATTCTACATAGTAGTGAAACTTGCCAATGCAATTCAAATGTATTGACCCTTGTGGCTGTAACTTGTTATGTTGCAGGTTTGTTTGATATTAGTGAAGTTGAGTGATTAGGATTACAAGTCTACAACCAACATGTTTGCCTGTGGCACTTTGAAGATGAAGGACCCCATGCTTATAGATATTCTGCTGCAATGTAATGTAATAGCCAAATGAGCTATGTAAGATGTAATAAAATTATGTTATTCCTGGTTATAAAGTTGTATTATGACCTTTGTTTCTTGATATTACATCTTAACTGTGGATGCTAGCTATTGATCCAGGGACTAGCATTGTAAACACAGGGATCTCTACCTTATTAAAGGTTGGGACCTCTACAATTTTGGTGCTAATAGTGATTGTGGTTGTGAAGATTGTTGCTACTCCCCCAACTACCAAGGCAAGTGGTGCTTCATATTTTTGTCCCAACATTTTGACTATGCATTAGAGATATTTTGTATAGGGCTTGCATGAATATTTTGCTAAGTATCTATATGCTATGCTTGGGAATCCTAATAGTTGTAGAATTGTTAGAATTTTCTCTAAGTTAAGATACTTGCTATTTTCCATGCTTATCCTAGCTAGTAGTAAGCAAGGGTGGAATATATATACATGCTATGGAAAATATTTCTAAGTCTTTGACTTATGGTTTTGCTTAATAAAACAACTAAGTGAATGAAACACCTGGGTGGAATGGTAATTGCTTGGTGGTTTTTGGTTGAGTGGTTACACAAGGACCATTTCTATGGTTTACCTTGTGTATCCCACTTGTGGATTTCCACCCAGGAACAAAGGGATTTGAGATGCCAAATGTTAAGAAGCTTCTAGTGTAGCCACATGGCATTATGGGCTCTGCCTGGATCATATAGGTTGCAATAACTTAGCCATTTGGACAGTTGGTGGTAGTGGGATGATAGGTTGGAACGCGTCCATTTGGTCTAAGGGAAGGCTTCTGAAAGGTCTTGTCTTGGTGAAAATCAAGTCTTGTGGGGAAAATGCACAACCTCTGTAGATGGAAGAACCTAAGTACTTAGCCATGTCCCTGGTATTGGACATTTTGAGCATCAAGACATGGAAGCTATCAAGAATCTCCTCATCCCAATTTCCTAAGTAAAACTTGTGGTTGAACAAGGGTGAAGGTTCACCAATTTATATTGGTGGTTCAGTTTTTGCCAAACAAAAACTTAGTGTTTTCAACTAATAGGCAAAACCTATTTTGAGCAAAGCAAGCCTAAGCTACACTTATCCAAATTCATGTAGTAACTAGATGCTAATATTTTACTAAGGTATCACTTGCCAATACTATTCCAATGTATTGACCCATTGTGGCTATAACTTATGATGTTGCAGGTTACTCTGATGATGATTAGGGGTTATGAGTCTACACTCAACATGCTTGCCTATGGCACATGAAGATGAAGACTCCTATTTTATATTGTTAAGTTAAACTCATGTACTATCCTATGGCTATGGAGTTGTAAAAGACTATTTTATCTCTGGAATGACGATGTAATAATGACCTTTGTTTATGTGTACTTCATCTTAAACTGTGGATGCTAGTAATTGATCTAGGGACTAGAATTGCAATCACAGGGATCTTTACCTTTATAAAGGTGGGATCTTACAGATGGTATCATAGCACTGTGTTGCCTGTAGGATTATGACCCTAGGATTGAATTAGAAACCACTAAGGAAATTTTTCAACCATTTCCACACTTGTCTTTTTCTTCTCGTAAACTTTTCTAACCTTCTTTCTCATATCTATTTGTAGATTAACTCCATCAACGAAGCCGTGAGGAAGGGACCACTCATGACCATGACCTTGGAGTGTGAGACATAATTCCCCAAGGCCCTCAAGGACCTCATGGTTGCCATGGGGATACATGGTGCAGCTGTGTACAAAGGATTCCCTGTGATGGATGAAGGAGTAGAGTACTGGTGGGTGCAACTTCACTTGTACAAAAACAAGGAAGACAACCACAAGGAATTAGGATTCTGCATGGTCACCAACTCAGTAATGCACACGACATTCTTTGACTCTACAAGAAATGCAGCATGGAATGCTATCAAGGAGCTTGGTGAAGACTCAAGTGCAGAATGCTCAACACTCAAAATGACCTTAGGGAAGAAAAGAAGCATACCCAAGAGTTTGAGGCTACCAACCAACGTTTAAGAGAGGACATCATAGACTTAGCAATGGAGTCATGTGATCAGGATCGACAGACTGCCTCTAGGGATGCCCTGTTAGCCAACTTGGCAAGTGAGATGGGATTGTAATGTACTTCGTTAGTTGGACCATCACACTTATCGTTTTATTTCCAAAAAAATTTATCTAAGTTATGTTGAACCTTTGATGCTTGTAATGGATTGGTGTATGCCATGACTTGTGTGATTGTTGCCAAAGATATGCTTGTGATACTTTGACTTGTGATTTTTTTCTCTATTGATGTTGATTCTAACTTTTCTCTATCTTATAAAAAATAGATGACTGCTGTTATTATCAACACGGGCGAAGAGTTCAAGGGAACTCGTTTTGGCACTCGTCTTATTGACCTCACTAGCGTGCTCAACCTTCCGCTCCCTAACATCATGACGCTTCCCCTCACCAAGTTTGAGAGGAAGGACCTTTGGGGCTTCAGAGTCACTCAGCCCGGACGCCAGACAGAGCCGACCACGGAGACCATCACCTTCAAGTTGATGCATGAAGACAAGGAGAAGGGCTTAGATATAGTTATGCAAGAGTTACTTGGGCGTCTGGTAGGGAGACACTCTAGATTGCTTAGAGGTCTTTACTTTCACCCCTTCGGGAGACGCGACGAGGAGGGTGAGGCTATTGTGTTCGAGGATGCTGCTAGAGAGACGGTGGAGCCGATTCACCTGTACCATCAGGACCTAGAGGTTCTTATTAGGCACCTAGATACTGATAGGACCAACGTCATGCTTAGGAATGACGAGCTCCAGGTGCAGCTTCGTGAGAAGGACAAGCTCTTCGCGGAGCAAGACGAGATAGTCAAGGAGATGGAGGCCAAGTTTGAAATCCAGGACAGGAAATTCAAGAGCCAAGAGAAGAGAGTCCAAGACTGGAACAAGAAGATCCGGGAGATGAAGGAAGAGCTGGAGGCCAAGGACTTCGAGCTCGAGCACCAGCAGGGTGTGATTGAGAGACTTCGCTCACAGAAGAGGGCTCTTAGGGCCAAGATAGAGGCCTTGACTACCAATGTCGAGGAATACAAGACCGCTATGGAGAATGCAGGTCTTACACTTGTTGATGAGGAGGTTGATGCAGAGGAGTAGTGATGACTACTCATTTATCTTTCATTTACCATGCTTATGATTATTGAGTCGCAATGACCATCAAACGTATGGGTGGTTTGCTATGGTGTGTTTATTTTTACAAACTTGTTGTTTACGTCATTTGAACTTTAAGTTATTTTGATGCTTGTTTTGGTGATTGTCTATGTGATGTATTGTGCATGTTAAGCATCTTTGGGTATCTCATTCTTATCCTTATAAAAACCACAGATGCCTCCTCGATGTGCCAACCCCAACCCAAACAACAAAAATGTCACCCCCGAGATGCAAGAATGATGACAAGACAGCACGGTGATGCAGATGATGACCAATTTTATGCAGAATCAGAATAACAACAACAACAACAATCAGAACAATCCACCAGGATTTGACATGCTCACCAAATTCCTAAGACTGAGGCCAGCAAAGTTCTTAGGAACTACTGATCCCATGGTGGCCAATGATTGGCTATGTTCGGTGAACAAGGATTTGGTAACTGTCGGCTGCACCGACGAAGAGAAAGTCAGGTTTGCTGCACATCTGTTGGAAGGACCAGCAGCCACTTGGTGGGATAACTTCCAGATCACCACTCCCACTGAGTATGTGACATGGGCTATCTTTGAAGATGGATTCCGTACTTCTCGCATCTCATCCGGAGTGATGAATTTGAAGAAGAAGGAGTTCCATAACCTGAAGCAGCGTCACCGCAGCGTGGCTGAATATATTGAGGAGTTCAACAATCTGGCGCGTTATGCACCGGATGAAGTTGATGCCGATGCCAAGAGGAAGGAGAAAGTCCTCGAAGGACTGAACGATGAACTGAATCTGCAGCTATCTATTGCCTATGTCCCAACCTACCAATCACTTTGTGACAAGGCTACCATCTTGGAGAACAAGATGAAACAGGTTGAAAGAAGAAAGAGGAAGCACATCTCTGACAAGCATAGCTCGGGATCATCTCACAAGCGTTCCCATCATGATGATAGTGGGATTTCTGGATCCCACAAACATGGAAAGTACAACAACAACCACAGCCACAACCGCCATCATGACAACAAGCATCACCGTGGTCATGATAATGACAAGTACAAGAACCACAAGAGTGGACACAAGAGTCACCACAGTGGAGGTGGAAGTGGAAGTGGCGATCGACTGCAAAGAGATATCGGTCAAAGTTGAATGTTTCAAGTGTAAGAAGCTGGGGCATTATGCAAATGAGTGCCCATAGAAGAAAGTTGAAGGAGCCACCAAGCCCAACCCTTTCCAGAAGGGACAAGTAAAGCACATCAATGTGGAAGAAATTTATGAGGAACCTGATGCTGTGGCTGGTAAGTTCAAACTCAATTTTGTTCCAGCACTTGTTCTTTTTGATACTGGCGCATCTCATCCATTCATATCAAGAGCATTTTTTGATAGAAATGAACTTCCAGTTGAAACTATTGGGTGTCCTATAAAAGTAAATTCTCCTGGTGGAGAAATGATAGTGAACTCAGGATGTCATGACCTAGTCATAGAGTTTGGGAAGTATAAGTTTCCCGTTAATTTGATAATTCTAAATTCCCAAGGATTGGATGTCATTTTGGGAATGGACCGAATGACTAAGTACAAGGGAGTGCTAGATTGTTCCAATCATACTGTCACACTCACAACTCCGGATAATAAAAGGATTAGATTCAAGACTAACTTTGAATCAAAAGGGAGTAAGCTAAATTCTCTTAAGGGGGTTAGCATAGACAGTGTGCCAATTGTGAGTGAATATCCGGATGTGTTTCCGGAAGAATTGCCAGGAATGCCACCAGATAGAGATGTGGAATTTCTGATTGACTTGCTGACAAGATCAGGACCAATAGCAAAGAGACCTTACAAGATGTCAGTTGAGGAGTTGAAAGAACTCAAGAAACAACTTGGAGAACAGTTGTAGAAAGGATTTATTCAACCAAGCTCTTCATCTTGGGGAGCACCAGTCTTGTTTGTGGAAAAGAAAGATAGAAGTCAAAGGTTATGCATAGATTATCATTCACTCAATGAGGTGACTATCAAGAACAAATATCCTTTGCCTAGAATCAATGACTTGTTTGATCAGCTAGAAGGAGCCTGTGTGTTCTCAAAGATTGATCTCCGGTCAGGTTATTTTCAGCTTAAGATAAGAGAGCAAGACATACCTAAGACAGCTTTCACCACTAGGTATGGATTGTATGAGTACACAGTGATGCCATTTGGTTTGACCAATTGTGGCATCCCGCTAAAACCACTACTAGAAAATCGCGTGTTAAAAATACTTGTGCATCATCATGACATCAGCATGCATCTATTCGATTAAAACTATTTTGCTAAAAGACCTACTTTGTTTTCTATATTAATATCCTCCCCCTTTGTTCAAACCAAACCGTCGGTCCAGCCGGATCTTTTATTTATCTAAAACTATTTACAAAATTTATTTTTAAAATAAAAGAAAACCCTAGTCAAAAATATCTAATCCTAAAACTACCCAGTCCTATTCTACCCAGCCTCCCTCCACCTCACCCCAGCCAATCACCGGTCGCCACCTCACCCTGGCCCTATCCTCCCTCCAACCATTGCGCGCCACCTCACCCCCTGGACCCGGCCCCGCCGCCACTCTCCCCTGACCCCGTTGCCACACACGCACACCACGCACGCGGTCAACACCAGCCCCACCCTCTGGCCCCACTCCCACTCCCCCTGATTCCCCACCCCCGCACGGACTCCTCCCAGGCTCACGCCTCTTTGCCTCGCCAGTGCCGAGCTCACGGCCTCCTCCGTCTCATGGATCCGCGTGCCGCCGGTGCCCTGCGTCCTCTCCCTCCCGCTCGAGGCCACGGTCGCCCCGCAACGACCTCGCCGCCGGCCACCTCTACAGCGTGCTTTCCCGGCCTCCAAGCGCCGCTCCCCGTCGGGCCTACCTCGTCCGCGTCCGACCGCCGCCTGGGCGCGACCACGCCGCCGCCCTCCCTTGCGTCCTCGCCCGCAGGCCGGCTTCTCCGCTGAGCCGTCTCGATCCGCGGCCGCCACCGCTACCCGGAGATCCTCGCTGCGCAGCCCCGCTGTCGACCATCGCCCTCCTCCTCGGGTCCCTGCCGTCGTCACCCCTGCTCGCGTGCGCCTCCCGACGGTGCTACCCCGGGCTCCCTCGTCCTTGAACTCCAGCAGCATGTCGGTCGTCTTCGCCCAAAGCTCCTCACTGGACCTGTTGTTCCCTGCGGGTAGCTTGCAGCTGCAGGTTTGCTGTTGCCTGTGTGTCCCTGGTACGTTGTGAATCTGAAGTTAAACCAAGTTGGCTAGGCCAACCATGCCAAGTACCACGGTGTGGCATAGATGTTTAATACCATACAAGAGAACCTCTCAACCCAAAGCTCATCGCGACAAGATCTTCTGAACATCCTGGCAGTCAAGATCGACACGGAATCCGTCAAACCTAATGAACCACCAGAGGCGAACCGAGTTCACTGACCATCGAAGCCGGAGACCCCACACTACTTCCTGAACCCTACACGCCAAGTTCCCCTCACCGGCGCCAAGTCCCAGTTCAAAGCGTCGAGATCCGAAGACCGATCCGGCGCCAAGGCCTTGACAGAATCGACAAGATCATCGCGAACTCAAGGTCTACTTCGAGGTTGCGAACGCCAAGGACGCCGACACGGAACGCCAAGATCTCCGTAGGTAAACAAGACCAACAACACGGACCCGACAAGATCTACGCGACGACCAGATCGACCCCGACCCGGGCGAATCCAATGCGCCCCCGCCACCAAACCAAGTCCTTCTTCGCGGAACGCCAAGATCTACTCTGTTATCCGCGAACGATCCTGCCGTGACCGAACCCCAGATCCGGATCCCGAGACCCAACCCCGAACCCCTCGGAGCCCAAGTTCGCCGAACCCTAAAGTGATTCCCTATCCGAGACCCCATTATTTTATAATGTGACATTATCAACTGATGCATATTAAATTAATCATGCTTGCATGCATATTGGTGTGGTTTGGGGGCATTATGTCAATTCACCTGATAAATAATTATGGAGGCCATATGCGGGCTTATCTAGTCTAATATTGGCTCCATTTAAATTGGTGTAGCAAACCGGTGCTATCTTTTGCCATGTTAAGACAACATTTAAATTGCAGGGTATCTAAACAACTTGAACCACTTAAATATTTGCGGGGACCTCGGTTCCGCTTAATATTGCCTAATCGCATCGCACCTTTGCCATGTCATACATCATACATGCATCATGCCCGATCTTCTGCCGTAATCTTAAATATTGCATCCGGTGTTTATTCTAGTGTTTTGGTTCTTCGCGGATAAGGCCGTTGAGTTGATGCGAGTGTCGACCCGATCTTCGGATGAACCTTCGGCAATGTTTTTCAGGCGAGCACCTCCCCCTTTCTACCTGTAGGGGTCCCAACCTAATAAGGTTGATCCCTCCTGTGTTTTACAATGCTAGTCCCTGGATCAATAGCTAGCATCCACAGTTTAGATGTAATATCAAGAAACAAAGGTCATAATATAACTTTATAACCAGGAATAACATAAGTTTATTACATCAAACATAGCTCATATGGCTATTACATTACATTGCAGCGGAATAAATATAGTCATGGGTCCTTCATCTTCAAAGTGCCACAGGCAGATGTTGGTTGTAGACTTTGTAATCCTAATCAATCAATCTTCACTAAAAACAATCAAACCTGCAACATACAAGTTACAGCCACAAGGGTCAATACATTTGAATTGTATTGGCAAGTGATACTATGGTAGTATAGTGGAATCTATCATCTACATGCATTTGGCTAAGTGGAGTTGAGGCTTGCATTGTTTAAAATAGATTTTTCCTTAACTTTTGAAAATACTAAGTTTTGCTTTGACAAAATCATTTTCTCAATCAAAGATTTCAAGATCCTTGTACCAAGCCATCTCTCCATCAATGATTGAAGAATTCAAACAACCCTTGTTCAAACCACAAGATTTTAATTTAGAAATTTGAATGATGAGATTCTTGATTGCTTCCATGTCTTGATGCTCAAATTGTCCTTTACCAGGGACATGGCTAAGTACTTAGGTTTTACACTCTGCAGAGGTGGTGCACTTTCCCCACAAGACTTGGTTTCCCAAGACAAGATCTTTCAGAAGCTTTCCCTTAGACCAAAATGGACGCGTTCCAACCTATCAAACACTACCACCCACTGTACATATGGCTAAGTTCTTGCAACCTATATGATCATGGCAGAGCCCATATTGCCAAGTGGTTGCACTTGAAGCTTCTCAACATTTGACATCTCAAATCTCTTTGTTTCCTGGGTGGCCATCCACAAGTGAGATACACAATCCAAGCCTATGGCATTGTGAACCACTCAACATAACCCAATCCTTCCATTTCCACCCAGGTGATAAATTAACTTAGTTGTTTTATTAAACAAAATCACAAGTCCTTAGACTTAGAATATTTTTCCATAGTGTGAATATATATTCCACCCATGTTTTCTATTAGCTAGGCTAAGCTTGGTAGTAATAGGGAACTTAACTTATGAAATCCTACTAAGGATTCATCTACTAGGTTTTCCTATAGCAAGTTCTATACTTAGCAAAATTCATGCAAGTTTTACTTAGCAAAATTACTAATGCATAGAGAAAAATAATGGGACAAAAGAATGAAGCATCACTTGCCTTTTTGGTAGAGTATAGGTTCACTTCTTGATCTTTGCAACAATCACACTCTTCAAGTCACTACAAATCAATCAAGCAAGGCACAAACTCAATCTACCAATCAAGCAAAACAACACACATAAATAACAAAGTCAAAGAAATGCATGCAAGCATGCCAAGCTTTGTTTTGTTTGAAAAAGTGGTCCCTAGTGGGTCATAGACATTTAGGTACATCCAATGGTCATTTCCTAAAGTGGCCAAGTCATTTGCAAAAGGTTTCACTTAAAAACCATTTTCAAAACAAAGTGTTATTTTATGTGGTGTAGAAATATTTTTACTAAGGCATTAGCCCATAGGGTTCACCAAATGAGTTGCTATTGCAAAACTTGGTGTTTTGGTCAGTAGGTTTGGTCCAAACCATCTACTCAAAGTTTTCTTCCCATAAACATTTCCATAATAAAATCAATTCTTTTTATTTGGCTAGAAAATGACTAAGTCAAGTAATCCAACCTAAATCTTACCAAAATCATTTTTAATACCAAGGGTTGGTTCCTAGGGTCAGTAAGGTCACAACAAACCATTTTGCAAAGGTTTTAATCCAAAAATCATTTTTAAACAATTTTTATACTCTAAACAAGCTCACAAAAGATTCTGCAAATTCAAACAAGCTAACAGATACTATTTGTCAAACTAAGGCCATGGTTGGCTAGGGCTTGTTCTCCTGAATCCATTGATATAAAATTTGTCAAATTTGGACGTGTGGATCAAAAGTTATAGGGTTTTCAAATTGCTACTCAAATCTGTTTTTCAAATCCTGTTTAAAATGAGATCACGCCACGTGTCAAGTTTACGATAGGGCAATACCGTTTCGTGTGGATCGCGTGTTACAGGCCATAGGATTAAAGGAGGCGTGTGCGGCTCAGATGGTCGCGTACCCTTTCG
The DNA here is from genome assembly GCA_030063025.1 of Avena longiglumis. Classification (NCBI taxonomy): domain Eukaryota; kingdom Viridiplantae; phylum Streptophyta; class Magnoliopsida; order Poales; family Poaceae; genus Avena; species Avena longiglumis. Next base: position 211,362,222 of record CP125979.1, on the reverse strand, counting down.
AGGGGATCTAATCCTAGCCAGTCAAAACACATCCTACGGCTACCGATTCACTAACCAAATTCCGGCGGCGCTCAACGGTGCCGGTGGCGGCGGTCGACGGCAGAATCGATGCTACCGGAAGCGAGGAAGGAAAAGGACATGCTCACCGTGCTCGCAAGGACGTGGGGAAGCTCGAGGTGATGCAGTCTAGTCGAGGGGCGCACTGGAGCGGGCTTGATTGCTCGCCGGAGTTGAAGACAACGTCGGGCGGCTCTGTCTAAGGTCGAAGTCGACGTTGCAGATTATGCGGAGGCAAACAGAGGGCGTAGTTAGGTACGCAAGACCAAGGCGAATACGTTGGTGTGATCAGAAAGACGCGGGGCGGTCAGTGCTTACCGAGGAAGATCGTCGGAGAGGTTGCAGACACGGCGGTGTTCGGAAGTTTGTCGTAGCCAAGGCTCTGGGGCGCCCGCAGTCAAATGGGTGATACGGGGAGGAAGGTCTGGGAGTGGGGAGGCTGCCAGGGTGCTCGGGGAGGCTCGGGGTGGTGTGTGCTGGTCGGATTTTGGCGAGGAAGGTCGTCGGAAACAGGGAAGTGTCTGGCAAAATTCTTCGGACTGGCGCGCTGAGGGAGGGGTCGAGGGAAGCGAGAGGACGTCTTTGGCGTTTTATTGAGCTTGATTACTGCGAGTGAAGGTGGCTGCGTTAAGGCGTAATCAAGCCGAGAAATTAAGCTCAACGGCAGGAGAGGGGAAGAACCAGTCATGAGGTGGGAAGAAGAAGGCGAGGGTGTGGGGTCCACTGTCAGTGAGAAAAGGAGAGAAAGGGGGAGGTCCACCAGTCAGTCTCGGTGTGGGTTAGTTATTTGGTGCGAATCATTTTCTTCGGGGTGAGGGGAAACTGGGCTAGGTGGGCTGTTTGGGCCGGGGTAGTGGGTTGGGTCTGTTTTCTTATTTTTTCTGTCTGCTTTATTTTCCTTTTCTATTTTTATTTTCTGTTTTGAATTCCAATCAACAATTCAAACAATCAACAAGGTTCAAATCAATTCAAGCAAACAACAAACTTTTCATTTGAATTTGGTTCTGTTTGACAACATAATCCAAATCCAAAATGAAATAATATTTTATATTTATTTTAGGATTCATTTATTAATTAAATAAAATGGATCTTTAGTTATTTAATAAAATAGGATTTAGATTTATTTAATAAAATTTCCATTTGAAATCCAAATATTTTCAAAACCAAATTAGTAGGTTTAATTTGGAAATATTAAATACTTGGAAACTTGTTTTAAAAAAAAATAACATTTTATTTTAGAGTCCATTATTAATTAATATAATAGACTTTCATTATTAAATCCAATAGGTTTTGTTTTATTGAGAACATGTATTTAAAATCTAAAATAAAGCCAAAACACTTTAGTAGGTTTTATTTGTGAATAACAAACATTTGGAAAACTTATTTTAAATAATTTAATAAGTTTTGATGTTTCAATTAAATTGGTAAGACCTTTTATTTTAAAAGAGTTTGGATATTAATTCCCTTATTATTTTATTTAAGAAATCCTTCATTATTTTTAATTAACCCTTTGCTATTTTATTTAAAATAAAATGTTTTAATTCAAAAGCTTGGCCAAGTTTTATTTTGGGTTTTATAAAATAATCCTTATTTATAAATCCATCTTTTCTTTTGAATATCAAATCCTTTTATTAAAAGATCTAAAATAGTATTTCTAAAATATTTTATTTTCCTTTGTTAATTGTTTTATGTTTTTAAATCCTTTTGGGATTTTATTTGATTCAAATGGGTTTGAAGTTCCAATTGAGTTCAAAAAGTTTCTTCTGGCTCTGAAAATCAAACAAAGTTTTATTTTATTCATTTATTTTCACATTACAAGATTTGAAAAATCTTGGGATGTGACAGGTTACTACCCTTAAAATAAATCTCGTCCCGAGATTTGGGAAGGCTGGGTTTACAAGCAAGTTCAAAACAACTAGGGTACTACCACCCTTAAAAATTTTCAAACAAAAATTACATAATGGCCTTCTTGGGGTCCTGGAAAACTTCTCTAAACAAACTTTTGCATTGTGTCCTTGGTTTCCATACTTGACTCATGGGCCAAGGTTGAGATCCTTCATAGACTTGTTTAACTTGTTCTCCATCCTTTCTGGACAATTGTTTGCATAGTGGCCTAGTTCCTTGCATTTGAAACATGTGACAAGGCTGATATCCCTCATAGGTTGGTTTATCTTATGCTTCATCTTTTCAGGACAGTAGTTTGCATAATGTCCTAACTCTTTGCAGTATTTGCACATCACTTGGCTAATATCTTTCTTTTTTTTTTGGTATTACTGTCTCTTGTTTGTTTCCTTGGTTCTTCTTGTTTTCTGGGCACTCATTGGCATAGTGTCCCATCTCTTTGCATTTGAAACAGTGCACTTGTGTAATATCCTTCTTGTTAGGGTTGGGGCATTTCTTCTTCTTCTTGGGTCTCTCAAAGCTAGGAGTTCTTCTAGTTCATGTTCTTCATAGGTGGGAGATCTTTCTCTCTTTTTGGGGCATTGATCTTCATGCTCCTTGGATGCATGATCCTTGTCTCCACAAGTTTTGCTAACTTGGGTTTCTTCTAGAATAGCATCTTTGTCATCCTTGTTGTCATTAGCTCTTTGGGAAAGGTTTTCTCTCATGTTGATCATTTGAGTAATGAGTCCTTGCAACAATTGGGATTGAAGTTTCAAAATCCTTTGTATGGCTGGGTCTAGTCCATTGTTGTTGGCTAAAAGCTGAGTTGTTTCTTGGCTCAACTGGTTTTGGGTTGCTATAAGTTCTCTCATGTTGTCCTCTTGGTTGTGGTTGTCATCAACCTTGATGTTGGAATTTCTTGGAGTAGTCATCTGTTTAGGTTGGTTTGGGATTAGAGTAGGCAAAATAATTCTAAGGCATTATTTCTAACCACACACATCATAATTCACACAAACAATGTGCATGCAATCACAAACCAAACAATTCACTCAAACAACAAAGTTCAAGCACATACTTTGGCAACAAAATATTTTTGTTACACCACATAAGTTGGTGGTTTTTGACTTAACTAAAATATGGTGGTCCATCTATATGGTTCACTTGTGATCTTTCCTTCCTTCATGATTCTTCTTGTATGAGATCTTGGTTTCCTTGAGAAAACTCTTGGTTGCAATACTTCAAAGTTGTTGATGGCTTCTTCTTATTTTGCATTCTCTCAGTCTCTAGATCTTGAGCAAGATTTCCTTGTCTCACTTGTGGTCCTTAGTGGTATCCACGTTGGAAGTCCTTGGTGAATATGCTGAAGATGTTGAAGTCATTAGAGTTGAAGAAGTTGAAGAAGTCCTTTGCACATGGTGTAGTCTTTGGTCATGGGTAGGTTTTCCATCAAGTTGAAGTAGAAGAGATGTAGATTTGAAACCAAAATAGTTGAGGAAAGAGTTTACAAGATTTTGTAAATAAGTTTTTGGAACAAGTAAAACTCCTATTTTTCTAAGGGTTTTTGTCCAATCCTAGGGTTTACAAATCCTACAGGCAACACAATGCTCTGATACCATCTGTAGGGGTCCCAACCTAATAAGGTTGATCCCTCCTGTGTTTTACAATGCTAGTCCCTGGATCAATAGCTAGCATCCACAGTTTAGATGTAATATCAAGAAACAAAGGTCATAATATAACTTTATAACCAGGAATAACATAAGTTTATTACATCAAACATAGCTCATATGGCTATTACATTACATTGCAGCGGAATAAATATAGTCATGGGTCCTTCATCTTCAAAGTGCCACAGGCAGATGTTGGTTGTAGACTTTGTAATCCTAATCAATCAATCTTCACTAAAAACAATCAAACCTGCAACATACAAGTTACAGCCACAAGGGTCAATACATTTGAATTGTATTGGCAAGTGATACTATGGTAGTATAGTGGAATCTATCATCTACATGCATTTGGCTAAGTGGAGTTGAGGCTTGCATTGTTTAAAATAGATTTTTCCTTAACTTTTGAAAATACTAAGTTTTTGCTTTGACAAAATCATTTTTCTCAATCAAAGATTTCAAGATCCTTGTACCAAGCCATCTCTCCATCAATGATTGAAGAATTCAAACAACCCTTGTTCAAACCACAAGATTTTAATTTAGAAATTTGAATGATGAGATTCTTGATTGCTTCCATGTCTTGATGCTCAAATTGTCCTTTACCAGGGACATGGCTAAGTACTTAGGTTTTACACTCTGCAGAGGTGGTGCACTTTCCCCACAAGACTTGGTTTCCCAAGACAAGATCTTTCAGAAGCTTTCCCTTAGACCAAAATGGACGCGTTCCAACCTATCAAACACTACCACCCACTGTCCATATGGCTAAGTTCTTGCAACCTATATGATCATGGCAGAGCCCATATTGCCAAGTGGTTGCACTTGAAGCTTCTCAACATTTGACATCTCAAATCTCTTTGTTTCCTGGGTGGCCATCCACAAGTGAGATACACAATCCAAGCCTATGGCATTGTGAACCACTCAACATAACCCAATCCTTCCATTTCCACCGGTGATAAATTAACTTAGTTGTTTTATTAAACAAAATCACAAGTCCTTAGACTTAGAATATTTTTCCATAGTGTGAATATATATTCCACCCATGTTTTCTATTAGCTAGGCTAAGCTTGGTAGTAATAGGGAACTTAACTTATGAAATCCTACTAAGGATTCATCTACTAGGTTTTCCTATAGCAAGTTCTATACTTAGCAAAATTCATGCAAGTTTTACTTAGCAAAATTACTAATGCATAGAGAAAAATAATGGGACAAAAGAATGAAGCATCACTTGCCTTTTTGGTAGAGTATAGGTTCACTTCTTGATCTTTGCAACAATCACACTCTTCAAGTCACTACAAATCAATCAAGCAAGGCACAAACTCAATCTACCAATCAAGCAAAACAACACACATAAATAACAAAGTCAAAGAAATGCATGCAAGCATGCCAAGCTTTGTTTTGTTTGAAAAAGTGGTCCCTAGTGGGTCATAGACATTTAGGTACATCCAATGGTCATTTCCTAAAGTGTCCAAGTCATTTGCAAAAGGTTTCACTTAAAAACCATTTTCAAAACAAAGTGTTATTTTATGTGGTGTAGAAATATTTTTACTAAGGCATTAGCCCATAGGGTTCACCAAATGAGTTGCTATTGCAAAACTTGGTTTTTTGGTCAGTAGGTTTGGTCCAACCATCTACTCAAAGTTTTCTTCCCATAAACATTTCCATAATAAAATCAATTCTTTTTATTTGGCTAGAAAATGACTAAGTCAAGTAATCCAACCTAAATCTTACCAAAATCATTTTTAATACCAAGGGTTGGTTCCTAGGGTCAGTAAGGTCACAACAAACCATTTTGCAAAGGTTTTAATCCAAAAATCATTTTTAAACAATTTTTATACTCTAAACAAGCTCACAAAAGTTTCTGCAAATTCAAACAAGCTAACAGATACTATTTGTCAAACTAAGGCCATGGTTGGCTAGGGCTTGTTCTCCTGAATCCATTGATATAAAATTTGTCAAATTTGGACGTGTGGATCAAAAGTTATAGGGTTTTCAAATTGCTACTCAAATCTGTTTTTCAAATCCTGTTTTAAAACAGATCCTGCCACGTGGCTGTTTCTGATAGGGCAATACCGTTTCGTGTGGATCGCGTGTTACAGGCCATAGGATTAAAAGGAGCGTGTGCGGCTCAGATGGTCGCGTACCCTTTCGAGGGGATCTAATCCTAGCCAGTCAAAACACATCCTACGGCTACCGATTCACTAACCAAATTCCGGCGGCGCTCAACGGTGCCGGTGGCGGCGGCGGTCAGACGACGGCAGAATCGATGCTACCGGAAGCGAGGAAGGAAAAGGACGTGCTCACCGTGCTCGCAAGGACGTGGGGAAGCTCGAGGTGATGCAGTCTAGTCGAGGGGCGCACTGGAGCGGGCTTGATTGCTCGCCGGAGTTGAAGACAACGTCGGGCGGCTCTGTCTAAGGTCGAAGTCGACGTTGCAGATTATGCGGAGGCAAACAGAGGGCGTAGTTAGGTACGCAAGACCAAGGCGAATACGTTGGTGTGATCAGAAAGACGCGGGGCGGTCAGTGCTTACCGAGGAAGATCGTCGGAGAGGTTGCGAACACGGTGTTCGGAAGTTTGTCGTAGCCAAGGCTGGGCGCCCGATCAAATGGGTGATACGGGAGGAAGGTCCAGGAGTGGGAGGCTGCCGTGGTGCTCGGGAGGCTCGGGTGGTGTGTGCTGGTCGGATTTTGGCGAGGAAGGTCGTCGAAACAGGAAGTGTCTGGCAAAATTCTTGGCCCGAGGCGCTTGAGGGAGGGGTCGAGGGAAGCGAGAGAGGGCGTCTTTGGCGTTTATTGAGCTTGATTACTGCGAGTTAAGGTGGCTGCGTTAAGGCGTAATCAAGCCGAGAAATTAAGCCTGCAACGGCGAGGAGAGGGGGAAGAACCAGTCCAGCGAGGGTGGGGTGTGGGGTCCACTGTCAGTGAGAAAAGGAGAGAAAGGGGGAGGTCCACCAGTCAGTCTCGGTGTGGGTTAGTTATTTGGTGCGAATCATTTTCTTCGGGGTGAGGGGAAACTGGGCTAGGTGGGCTGTTTGGGCCGGGGTAGTGGGTTGGGTGTTTTCTTATTTTTACTGCGCTTTATTTTCCTTTTCTATTTTTATTTTCTGTTTTGAATTCCAATCAACAATTCAAACAATCAACAAGGTTCAAATCAATTCAAGCAAACAACAAACTTTTCATTTGAATTTGGTTACTTTGACAACATAATCCAAATCCAAAATGAAATAATATTTTATATTTATTTTAGGATTCATTTATTAATTAAATAAAATGGATCTTTAGTTATTTAATAAAATAGGATTTAGATTTATTTAATAAAATTTCCATTTGAAATCCAAATATTTTCAAAACCAAATTAGTAGGTTTAATTTGGAAATATTAAATACTTGGAAACTTGTTTTAAAACAAAATAACATTTTATTTTAGAGTCCATTATTAATTAATATAATAGACTTTCATTATTAAATCCAATAGGTTTTGTTTTATTGAGAACATGTATTTAAAATCTAAAATAAAGCCAAAACACTTTAGTAGGTTTTATTTGTGAATAACAAACATTTGGAAAACTTATTTTAAATAATTTAATAAGTTTTGATGTTTCAATTAAATTGGTAAGACCTTTTATTTTAAAAGAGTTTGGATATTAATTCCCTTATTATTTTATTTAAGAAATCCTTTATTATTTTTAATTAACCCTTTGCTATTTTATTTAAAATAAAATGTTTTAATTCAAAAGCTTGGCCAAGTTTTATTTTGGGTTTTATAAAATAATCCTTATTTATAAATCCATCTTTTCTTTTGAATATCAAATCCTTTTATTAAAAGATCTAAAATAGTATTTCTAAAATATTTTATTTTCCTTTGTTAATTGTTTTATGTTTTTAAATCCTTTTGGGATTTTATTTGATTCAAATGGGTTTGAAGTTCCAATTGAGTTCAAAAAGTTTCTTCTGGCTCTGAAAATCAAACAAAGTTTTATTTTATTCATTTATTTTCACATTACAAGATTTGAAAAATCTTGGGATGTGACACTACCTATCTTACTTTTATAGTATTTATTCCCTCCTGTTGATGTATTGCTATCTGTGTTGCGTTGCTCTAGTTTTCGTTCCTGTGATATCCCTTGCAGCCTTATATTGCCTTGGACACATCCTATTACCTGTTGTTTGGTAGATAGTTGGACCTGCGCGTCGTAGTCGCTTGCTCAAGTGCTGTTGCGTGTCGTCAAGTACCACAGTTGTTGGAGTATTGCCGCATGTTTAATGTTGGAGATGATCATGGCTTTAATTATCGTTTAATTCAATTATCGTTTAATAACTAAAATTAAGTAGGTAAATGCAGAGGCACAGGTGGGCAATAGATGTTATTTGGTTGTTAACCGTCCACTTGTGTCCCGTAGGACCCCGAGTACTTGATACCTGTTCCTTGAATATTCGCGCTATCCACATCCGGGAGGATTATGGGACCCCCATGAGCCAGAGCTTGATTCATTCTTATTTCTTGGGGCCACAAACTAGTTTGAGGTTTTATTTACTATCCTGTACTTATGCCATGCTTTACTACTTTATTTACGATTGTGCGAGGAGCACCTGTACTGTTTAGGATCGGGACACGTTTTCGCGGTATCGACAAGCCCAGTCACACTTTCGGGTTCCCAGTCGTTTACAGCCGTCCACCCAAACCTTGAGTCCGTCTCGGAGTCACTAACTTCGCTATGGTAGCTTAATGGGGTGGCCCCCTGAAATATTTCTGAATCTGGTGATTGCTTTGTCGTGAAGGCCTCGTTGGGTTTTGATTTGGTTTTTCCAAGGTTGATCGAGTGTGTGTTGCTATTTGTGCACCCCTGCAGGGTAAAACTTTCTGAAAGCCGTGTCCGCGGTTATGGACGACTTGGAGCACAGTATCTCGATCATAGACAACTATAACTAAAGTAGTGCTATAAATTTGAATTTATAATGACTAGTAATTAGCTTCACTATAATGGAATGGCTAAATAAAATTGCCAACAATTGCTTGTTTGGGTGGACGCTTGCTACCATTGTATCTGACTAGTAAGTATTGCAACTATAACGGAATGGCTAAATAAAAGTACCAACAACTGCTGGGTTTTGGGATATCTCATGCTAATCGTATCTGACTAGTAAGTGTTGCAACTACAACGGACTGGTTAACTAAAACTGCCCACTGCTTATCTTATCAGGATGACTATCTATACCTGACTAGTAATTGCTGCAACGATAACTGAATAAGTAAAACTGCCAACTGTGTGAGTTCCTCGGTTGAATTCCTCGTTTGGTCTCGAGGGAGAAATACCAGGATGGGTATGTTTGGTGGTAGCATCAGGTTGGTACCGAATAGGTCTTTCTTATCCCTCTCTGATAGCCGACAGTTATATCGAGTCTCTATAGGTTGTTTAGTGCATGCTGCGCTGCCGCTCAGTCCACCATACCTATGTAGGCGAGGACCGCCGAATTCTAGCCTCGCTGTCTTGGCCTCGATCGACCGCTCTCTCTTTTTCCTTTGCCCTTTGTCGGCACCCCTTTTGTTTAAGCAGGTTTTGAGATCGACGTCGTTAGCAGGGTTACCCTTCCGGCTTGGCCTGGGCAGGGTTATGGACGCCATTGGTTATTCTTCAGGGCTCTTAGCCCCATTTACATCTTGTCCGTAGCTGGACGCTCTATTGTTTTCAAGGTGATTTGGATCTTTGTTCTGTATATCTGTATTCTTGACTCATGGAGTCATGTTGTATATATATATATGTTTTGTGGGTTCCATCGAGGACTATTGTGTAATGGTATTAGTTCGTTTTCCACCCGCACGCAAGTGCCTGGTGGGCACCTTTGAATCGTTTCTATGCGGGTTTTGGCGAGAAGCGCTGCAACTTGCAAAGGGCCGATTCTGAGGGTGTTATAGAGTGGTATCAGAGCTCAGCAGTTGCGATACCCCACAAGTCCAGCCTGTAGGATAACCTAGCTAACGGCCGAAGTAGAGTGTCAAAACTATTTTTGCAAAATCGGTTGGATAGTTCTGATTAGGTCTGATTTTACTCCTTACCCCTCTGCTCCTCTCCTCTCACCTATGCGTGTTTTGAATCCGCTCTCTTCTCCCTCTCCGAGTCCAGGATTTCTCGTGGTTGGGTTCCGTCGTACCTTCAGGGTTTCGCTTCCTCCTTTGATAACGGTGTTGCTACATCTGGTCTTCATGCTATCCGAGGAATCCTTCGTCTGGTGGACTTCTCTTTGTTCCTTCTCGTGCCTTACGGTGTTTTTCCGACGCGACGACATCATCTACGCCAGATCCGATGCAGAGTCTGCATCACTCCTTTGTTTCTGAACCTCGCTTTTCGAGATCTACAATCTGAATTCTGAGAGTTGGTTGCATAATTTCCTATTCATGTGCAGAGTAATGCTTTGGGTGCGCGATGGACTGATCACCATCCGACTACTATTATCATTCGCTCTTGCACATTGAATGGTGAATCATTGCAGTTATACTCCTTCCGCGGAAGTTAGAGGTGGCTTTACCCTTTTGAGACCTTTACCTTCATCTTTGTTTCTTCGGAGTGATCTCTCGACGAATGGGGAACAATCCTTGTTGGTGGTGTCGCCATTTTCAAGCTGAGAAAGAACCCTTGTTAGTGGTGTCGCAAGGATCTACGCGAATCGCGAAGGATCAGATCGTCGGCCTTCTTCCCTGTACCATGAGGCGGATCTCGAGGGCGAGATCCATTGTTAGTGGTGTCGAATTGTGGCATCCCGCTAAAACCACTACTAGAAAATCGCGTGTTAAAAATACTTGTGCATCATCATGACATCAGCATGCATCTATTCGATTAAAACTATTTTGCTAAAAGACCTAATTTGTTTTCTATATTAATATCCTCCCCCTTTGTTCAAACCAAACCGTCGGTCCAGCCGGATCTTTTATTTATCTAAAACTATTTACAAAATTTATTTTTAAAATAAAAGAAAACCCTAGTCAAAAATATCTAATCCTAAAACTACCCAGTCCTATTCTACCCAGCCTCCCTCCACCTCACCCCAGCCAATCACCGGTCACCACCTCACCCTGGTCCTATCCTCCCTCCAACCATTGCGCGCCACCTCACCCCCTGGACCCGGCCCCGCAGCCACTCTCCCCTGACCCCGTTGCCACACACGCACACCACGCACGCGGTCAACACCAGCCCCACCGCCCCTCCCACTCCCCGATTCCCACCCCGACGGACTCCTCCCGTGCTCGCCGCCTCCTCCTGCCTCGCCACTGTGCTGCCGCTGAGCCCGGCCTCCCGTCTGCGGATCCACACCGGTGCCTGCGTCCTCTCCCTCCCGCTCGAGGCCACGGTCGCCCAAGCGACCTCGCGCCAAGCCACCTCTGCAGCGTGCTTCCCGGCCTCAAGCGCCGCTCCCGTCGGCCTACCTCGTCTGGCCCGCCGCTGGCGCGACCACGCCGCCGCCCTCCCTTGCGTCCTCGCCCGCAGGCCGGCTTCTCCGCTGAGCCGTCTCGATCCGCGGCTGCCACCGCTACCCGGAGATCCTCGCTGCGCAGCCCCACTGTCGACCATCGCCCTCCTCCTCGGGTCCCTGTCATCGTCACCCCTGCTCGCGTGCGCCTCCCGATGGTGCTACCCCGGGCTCCCTCGTCCTTGAACTCCAGCAGCATGTCGGTCGTCTTCGCCCAAAGCTCCTCACTGGACCTGTTGTTCCCTGCGGGTAGCTTGCAGCTGCAGGTTTGCTGTTGCCTGTGTGTCCCTGGTACGTTGTGAATCTGAAGTTAAACCAAGTTGGCTAGGCCAACCATGCCAAGTACCACGGTGTGGCATAGCTGTTTAATACCATACAAGAGAACCTCTCAACCCAAAGCTCATCGCGACAAGATCTTCTGAACATCCTGGCAGTCAAGATCAACACGGAATCCGTCAAACCTAATGAACCACCAGAGGTGAACCGAGTTCACTGACCATCGAAGCCGGAGACCCCCACGTACTACTTCCTGAACCCTACACGCAAAGTTCCCCCTCACGGACGCCAAGTCCCCGGATTCAAAGGCGTTGAGATCCCGAAGACCGATCCGAAGCGCCAAGGCCTTCGACAGGGAATCGACAAGATCATCGCGGAACTCCAAGGTCTACTTCGTAGGTTGCCGAACGCCAAGGACGCCGACACGGAACGCCAAGATCTCCGCCGTGAAACGACAAGACCAACAACACGGACCCGACAAGATCTACGCGACGACCAGATCGACCCCGACCCGGGCGAATCCAATGCGCCCCCGCCACCAAACCAAGTCCTTCTTTGCGGAACGCCAAGATCTACTCTGTTATCCGAGAACGATCCTGCCGTGACCGAACCCCAGATCCGGATCCCGAGACCCAACCCCGAACCCCTCGGAGCCCAAGTTCGCCGAACCCTAAAGTGATTCCCTATCCGAGACCCCATTATTTTATAATGTGACATTATCAACTGATGCATATTAAATTAATCATGCTTGCATGCATATTGGTGTGGTTTGGGGGCATTATGCCAATTCACCTTATAAATAATTATGGAGGCCATATGCGGGCTTATCTAGTCTAATATTGGCTCCATTTAAATTGGTGTAGCAAACCGGTGCTATCTTTTGCCATGTTAAGACAACATTTAAATTGCAGGGTATCTAAACAACTTGAACCACTTAAATATTTGCCGGGACCTCGGTTCCGCTTAATATTGCCTAATCGCATCGCACCTTTTCCATGTCATACATCATACATGCATCATGCCCGATCTTCTTCCGTAATCTTAAATATTGCATCCGGTGTTTATTCTAGTGTTTTGGTTCTTCGCGGATAAGGCCGTTGAGTTGATGCGAGTGTTGACCCGATCTTCGGATGAACCTTCGGCAATGTTTTTCAGGCGAGCACCTCCCCCTTTCTACCTATCTTACTTTTATAGTATTTATTCCCTCCTGTTGATCTATTGCTATTTGTGTTGCGTTGCTCTAGTTTTCGTTCCCGTGATATCCCTAGCAGCCTTATATTGCCTTGGACACATCCTATTACCTGTTGTTTGGTAGATAGTTGGACCTGCGCGTCGTAGTCGCTTGCTCAAGTGCTGTTGCGTGTCGTCAAGTACCACAGTTGTTGGAGTATTGCCGCATGTTTAATGTTGGAGATGATCTTGGCTTTAATTATCGTTTAATTCAATTATCGTTTAATAACTAAAATTGAAGTAGGTAAATGTAGAGGAACAGGTGGGCAATAGATGTTATTTTGTTGTTAACCGTCCACTTGTGTCCCGTAGGACCCCGAGTACTTGATACCTGTTCCTTGAATATTCGCGCTATCCACATCCGGGAGGATTATGGGACCCCCCTGAGCCAGAGCTTGATTCATTCTTATTTCTTGGGGCCACAAACTAGTTTGAGGTTTTATTTACTATCCTGTACTTATGCCATGCTTTACTGCTTTATTTACGATTGTGCGAGGAGCACCTGTACTGTTTAGGATCGGGACACGTTTTCGCGGTATCGACAAGCCCAGTCACACTTTCGGGTTCCCAGTCGTTTACAGCCGTCCACCCAAACCTTGAGTTCGTCTCGGAGTCAGCTAACTTGGGTGCGGGTAGTTTAATGGGGTGGCCCCCTGAAATATTTCTGAATCTGGTGATTGCTTTGTCGTGAACGCCTCGTTGGGTTTTGATTTGGTTTTTCCGAGGTTGATCGAGTGTGTGTTGCTATTTGTGCACCCCTACAGGGTAAAACTTTCTGAAAGCCGTGTCCGCGGTTATGGACGACTTGGAGCACAGTATCTCGATCATAGACAACTATAACTAAAGTAGTGCTATAAATTTGACTTTATAATGACTAGTAATCAGCTTCACTATAATGGAATGGCTAAATAAAATTGCCAACAATTGCTTGTTTGGGTGGACGCTTGCTACCATTGTATCTGACTAGTAAGTATTGCAACTATAACGGAATGGCTAAATAAAAGTACCAACAACTGCTGGGTTTTGGGATATCTCATGCTAATCGTATCTGACTAGTAAGTGTTGCAACTACAACGGACTGGTTAACTAAAACTGCCCACTGCTTATCTTATCAGGATGACTATCTATACCTGACTAGTAATTGCTGCAACGATAACTGAATAAGTAAAACTGCCAACTGTGTGAGTTCCTCGGTTGACTTCCTCGTTTGGTCTCAAGGGGGAAATACCAGGATGGGTATGTTTGGTGGTAGCATCAATTTGGTACCGAATAGGTCTTTCTTATCCCTCTCTGATAGCCGACAGTTATATCGAGTCTCTATAGGTTGTTTAGTGCATCTTTGTTCTTTGCTCGATCCACCATACCTAAGTAGGCGAGGACCGCCAATTCTAGCCTCGCCGTGTCTTGGCCTCGACCGCTCTCTCTTTTTCCTTTGCCCTTTGTCGGCACCCCTTTTGTTTAAGCAGGTTTTGAGATCGACGTCGTTAGTAGGGTTACCCTTCCGGCTTGGCCTGGGCAGGGTTATGGACGCCATTGGTTATTCTTTAGGGCTCTTAGCCCCATTTGCATCTTGTCCGTAGCTGGACGCTCTATCGTTTTCAAGGTGATTTGGATCTTTGTTCTGTATATCTGTATTCTTGACTCATGGAGTCGTGTTGTATATATATATGTTTTGTGGGTTCCATCGAGGACTATTGTGTAATGGTATTACTTCGTTTTCCACCCGCACGCAAGTGCCTGGCGGGCACCTTTGAATCGTTTCTATGCGGGTTTAGGCGAGAAGCGCTGAAACTTGCAAAGGGCCGATTCTGAGGGTGTTACACCAATGCACCAGCTTACTTCATGAATATGATGAACAAGGTGTTCATGGAGTTCCTTGACAAGTTTTTTTTACGTTTTCATCGATGACATTTTGATCTACTCCAAGAGCAAAGAAGAGCATGAAGGACATTTGCGTTTGATACCTTAGAAGCTTAGAGAGCATAAGCTGTATGCCAAATTCAGCAAGTGTGAATTCTGGTTGAATGAAGTTGGATTTCTTGGACATATTGTATCAGGAGATGGTGTAGCAGTTGATCCCGCAAAAGTGTCAGCTGTAACTGAATGGAATCTCCTAAGTCAGTGAAGGAAGTTCGTAGTTTCCTTGGCTTGGCAGGATACTACAGAAGATTCATTGAGAATTTCTCCAAGGTAGCTAAGCCAATGACGGAGTTACTAAATAAAGACAAGAAATTTTCTTGGACTGAAGGATGTGAACTCAGTTTCCAAGAATTGAAGAAGAAACTAGTGACAGCACCAGTCCTATGCCTGCCAGATTTGGAGAAGGATTTCCAAGTGTATTGTGATGCATCTCATCATGGATTAGGTGCAGTTGTAATGCAGGAAGGGAAAGTTGTGGCTTATGCCTCGAGACAACTCAAAACTCATGAAGTAAATTACCCTACTCATGATTTGGAGTTAGCCTATGTTGTCCATGCACTCAAAACATGGAGACATTATCTTTTGGAAAAGCGATGTGAAGTATATCTTCACTCAGAAAGAAATCAACATGAGACAAAGAAGATGGCTAGAACTCATCAAGGACTATGACTTGAGTTTGCAATACCACCCCGGTAAACCAAATGTTCTAGCGGATGCACTAAGTCGTAAAGTATTTGTGAATGGCCTTACAAAGGGAGAGTTTCCATATGATCTGTGTGCCCATTTTAGAGACCTCAGATTAGAGATTGTGCCTGAAGGACATCTCATGTCATTGGATGTTCAACCCACCTTGTTGGAAAAAATCAAGGAAGCCCAAAAGACGGACAAGGAAATTGAAGAGATTAGGGAAAAGATTGGCAAAGGAAAAGCCAAAGGATTCCGTGAAGACGAACAGGGTACTTTATGGTATGGAAAACGTATCTGCGTTCCGCAAGATCCGGAGTTTCGGAAACTGATTTTACAGGAAGCACACAACTCACCATATTCCATTCACCCGGGTAACACCAAAATGTACATGGATATGAAGGAAACATTTTGGTGGAATAATCTCAAGAAGGACATCGTTGAACATATTGCTTTGTGTGACGTATGTAGTAGAGTGAAAGTGGAACATCAGAAACCAATAGGATTGTTACAAACACTACCTATTCCTGATTGGAAGTGGGACAAGATTGGCATGGACTTCATCACCGGATTGCCAATGACCAGGTCAGGATATGATTCTATTTGGGTAGTAGTGGATCGCCTCACTAAAGAGGCTCATTTCATACCCATGAAGACAACCTATACAAGTGCTAAGTTGGCCAAAATCTATATGAATAGGATTGTGTGTCTGCATGGAGTACCCAAGAGTATTGTGTCTGATAGGGGAATCCAATTCACTTCTCATTTTTGGAAGAAACTACATGAATCATTGGGAACGAGATTGGAATTCAGTACTACTTTTCATCCCCAGACTGATGGACAGACAGAAAGGACCAACCAGATTCTGGAGGATATGTTGAGGGCATGTGCCCTAGACTATGGAGCTAGTTGGGATGAAAGTCTGCCTTACGTAGAATTCTCTTATAACAACAACTATCAAGCCAGTATTGAGATGCCACCGTTTGAGTTTCTCTATGGAAGGAAGTGTACTACCCCATTACTATTGAATGGTGTGAGAGAAAGAAACTTGTTCGGGCCAGAAATAATCAAAGAGGCTGAAGAGAAAGTCAAGCTAGTAAAGGAAAGATTGAAGATAGCACAGTCCCGACAGAAGAGCTACGCAGATCCTAAGCATAGAGAAGTCACCTATGAGGTGGGTGATAGAGCTTATCTTAGAGTGTCACCACTTCGAGGAGTGAAGAGATTCAGAGTCAAAGGAAAATTGGCCCCAAGATATGTTGGACCATTCAAGATTCTGAGTCGTAAAGGAGAAGTAGATTATGAGATTGAATTGCCAGAATCATTGTCTAGCATTCACAATGTGTTTCATGTGAGTCAGCTAAAGAAATGCCATCCAGAGATGGAAGAGACTTCTTTGATGTAGAGGTCCCAACCTTTGATAAGGCAGAGATCCCTGTGTTTACAATGCTAGACCCTGGATCAATAGCTAGCATCCACAGTTAAGATGTAATATCAAGAAACAAAGGTCATAATGGAACTTTATAACCAGGAATAACATAATTTTATTACATCTTACATAGCTCATTTGGCTATTACATTACATTGCAGCAGAATATCTATAAGCATGGGGTCCTTCATCTCCAAAGTGCCATAGGCAAACATGTTGGTTGTAGACTTTGTAATCCTATTCAACACACTTTACTAAATCAATCAAACCTGCAACATAACAAGTTACAGCCACAAGGGTCAATACATTTGAATTGTATTGGCAAGTTCACTACTATGTAGAATATGAGTGGATCCTATCATTACAAGCATATTTGGCTAGGTAGGGTTTTAGGCTTATTTGCAGAAAGCAATAATTTATCCTATCTTTTCAAAATAGTTTTGATCTTTTGTCAAATCTTTCTGAACTCCTTGGTAAATCCCCAAGTGTTTCAAGTCTTCGTCAAAATCACTTGAGCTCCTTGGTACACCCCAAGTGCTTCAAGTTTTTATCAAAATCTCTTGAGCTCCTTGGTAAATCCCCAAGTGCTTCAAGTTTTTATCAAAATCTCTTGAGCTCCTTGGTACACCCCAAGTGCTTCAAGCCTTTGTTGTCACTTAAAAGTTTTTCTTTTAGAAATTTGAATGTCGAGATTTCCCATAGCTTCAGGCCTTTAGTTGCTCAGTATTGTCCATAACCGGGGACACGGCTAAGTACTTAGATTTTTATCTTCTGCAGAAGTTGTACACTTTACCCACATGACACACTCTCATCTTGTTGCCACCAGTGGCCGCTGGATTAGTACTCACCAAGATGGAGTACTGGCAGATTGAGAATGTGACGAAGTCTTTCCATAGGGTCCTCCCATACACAATACTAGCTTGTCTTCAGGCACCAATGTAGGGTTCCTAGTTCCCTCATTTCCAGTAAACCTGAACACCAATGCATGGGTCTTCCCAATGTAGTTGACTAAGCCAGAGCCATATAGCATGTGGTACATACCAAGCCACTGTTGGAGAAACATGTTCAATCTCTAAGTCCCTGGGTGGTTTTCATCTAGTGCACAACAAAAGAGATTGCCATACAAACATGGTTTCTCTTGTTGCCACCTTGTCCAAAACTTGAGTATCCTTTTCCACCCAGGTGGTTCATTGAGTACTTGTTTTATTATATAAAACATAAGTCTTTTCTCAACTTCATAAAATCTCAACATGTATCTCTTCTCCAAATATATAGCATGGCTAAGCATTTTACAACTACATTTTTTTCACTAAGGAATATATATAAGGGTATCCTATTAGGATTTAGCATAGCATAAAGTCTAGAAATTCTTTTCATGCATGTTTCAAAATCCACTAAGTATAATGAAAATAGTAGGACTTTGGATGATAGTGTCACTTGCCTTTTTGGTAGAGGAATGTTGGTTCACTTCTTGATCTTGCTAATAACACACTCTTCTAACTTCACTACAAATTAATCAAGCAAACACAAATTCAACTAGCATTCCAAAACAATAATCCAACAAATCATGACACATAAAATAATAGAAACTAAGTCATGTATGCAAACATGCAAAAGGTAGTTTTATTTGCAAATGTAGAGGTCCCAACCCAATAAGGTAGAGTCCTCCTGTGTTTACAATGCTAGTCCCTGGATCAATAGCTAGCATCCACAGTTAAGATGTAATATCAAGATGCAAAGGTCATAATATAAATTTATAACCAGGAATTACATAAGTTTATTACATCAAACATAGCTCATTTGGCTATTACATTATATTTGCAGCGGAATAACTATGAGTATGGGTCCATCATCTTCAAAGTGCCACAGGCAGAGGTTGGTTGTAGATTTTGTAGTCCTAGTCAATCAAACAATCTTCATTTTTAAACATTCAACCTGCAACATTATAAGTTACAGCCACAAGGATCAATACATTTTGAATTGTATTGGCAAGCTTCACTTTTATGTATAATAAGAGTGGATCCTATCATTATATGCATATTTGGCTGAGTAGAGTTTTAAGGCTTATTTGCATAAAGCAATATTTTATCCTGTCCTTTTCAAAAGGGTTTTAAAGTCTTTTGTCAAATACCTTTTCCAAGTTCCTTGAACTCCTTGGTAGAAACTCAAGTGTTCAAATCCTTGTCAAAATCTCTTGAGCACATTGGTAACCCCAAGTGCATCAAGTTTTATAAAATCTCATGAGTTCCTTGGTAAAGCCCCAAGTACATCATGCTCTTGAGCACCTTGGTAACCCCAAGTGCAACAAGCTTTACAAAATCTCTTTGAATTCCTTGGTAGACACACAAGGGCTTCAAGTTTTTATATTAGAAGTTGGAATGTCGAGATCTCCCATAGTTCAAACTTTAGTTGCTCAGTATTGTCCATAACCGGGGACACGGCTACGTGCTTAGTTTTATTTACTGCAGAAGGAGTACACTTTACCCACATGACACAATCCCATCTTGTTGCCACCAGTGGCCTCTTTGGATTAGTGCTCACCAAGATGGAGATCTTGGCAGATTGAGAATGTGACGAAGTCTTTCCAAAAGGTCCTCCCATACATCATTGCTAGCTTTGTCTTCAGCCCCCATGAAGCATTCCAGATCCCCATGTCCAGTAACTAAAGACAATGTATGGGTCTTCCTAATGTAGTTGACTAAGCCAGAGCCATAATAGCATGTGGTTGCACACGAAAGCCACGATTGGAGAAGCATGTTTGATCTCTAAGTTTCCTAGGTGGTTTTCTTTTGGAGCACAACACAAAGTGATTGCCATAGACATGGTTCCCTTTTGTTGCCACCTTCTCCAAAACTTAAAGTATCCTCCACCTAGGTGGTTCATTGAGTCCTTGTTTTATTATGTAAAACACAAGTTCTTTTCTCATCCTTTGTAAAATATCAACATGTATCTCTTTTCAAATTATAGCATATAGCATGGCTAAGCATGTACAACTTCAATATTTTCACTAAGGAGTGTATAGGGAATCCTATTAGGATTTTAGCATAGCATAAGTATAAAATATCTTTTCATGCATATTTTCAAAATCCACTAAGTATAATAATAAAAATAGTAGGACTTTTGTATGATAGTGAAACTTGCCTTTTGGTAGGGAATGGGGTTCACTTCCTTGATCTTGCTAGTTTCACACTTTGCTAATTTCACTACAAGTCAATCAAGCAAATCACCAAATCAACTAACATCCCAAACCAAGGTTAAACAAACAATTTCACACACAAAGCAATGGAGTCTAAGTCATGCAAAAGTGGTTTCTTTTTGCAAGGTTGGTCTCTACTAGGTTTATAAACTTTGTATGGTCCAAATTGGTCATTTACCAAAATGGCAAAGTCATTTGTAATTGGGTTTTATCTTAAGACCATTTTAAAATCCACTCATCATTTTATGTGGTGGAAATTATTCTTATCAAGGCAAAACTTTAGGTTTTTCACCAAGTGAGTTGCCTTTGGCAAGGTTTGATGTTTTGGGTCAGTAAGTTTTGGTCCAAAACATTTTCCCAAAGTTTCCCTTGCAAAAACATTTCCATGATAAAAATTAAGGGGTTTATTTGGTTAGAAAATGGCTAATTTAGATAATTCAACTTATATTTTCCCAAAATCATTTTTAACACCAAGGGTTGGTTCCTAGGGTCAGTAAGGTCACTTCAAATCATTTTGCAAAGGTTTTGTCATTAAATTCAATTTTTAAACAAATTTTATACTCTAAACAAGTACACAAATGTTTCTGCAAATTCAAACAAGCTAACAGATACTATTTTCAAAACTGAGGCCAGGGTTAGCTAGGGCTTGTTCTCCTGATTTCATTGATATAAAATTTGAAATTTTTGGACGTGTGGTTTGAAAATTACAAGGGTTTGAAGTTTGCAAATAGATCTGTTCTCAAATTTCTTTTAAAACGAATTAGGTGACACGCGGCGTGTTTTAACTGGACGATACCGGTTCGGGTGGATCGTGTGCTGCGGAGCGTTGGATTTAAGTTGGATCGTGCGGCACAGAACGCGTACCTCTTCGCGGTAAGTGATCTAATCGTGGCCGCTAAATCTGGATCGAGCGGTACTGGCGAGTTTGACCATGTGTGGGCGGCGCTAACGGCGGCTAGCGGCGGCGCACGGCCAGGCGGTGGTGCTACGGCGGCTACAGGAAGCAAAGAGAAGAGAAAAAGTGCTCACCAGAATCGCAGGGCTGTGGTGATGCTCGACGTGCTGTTGGCTTGACAAGGGGCACTCGGGTACTGCGGTAATTGCTCGCCGGAGTGGAGGACGGCGTCGGGTGGTCTCAGTCGTGGTCGAAGACGACGTTGTAGATCTTCCTAGGACAAAACAGAGGCATGGTTAAGTGCGGGAGGTCACGGAGAGGTCATGTGCATGAGCGAGAAGGTACGGGGCGGTCGGAATCTACCTGAGTTCTTGCCGGAGTTGAAAGCGGGCGGCGTCGGAAGCTTGACGTGGCGGCGTTACAGGCGCCAGCGGTTGAACAGAGGGCAGGAGGTGCGTCAGGTAGTGGGGAGGCTGTGAGTTTGGTCGGGGAGGCTCGGGAAGGTGTGGCTTGGCCGGAATCGACAGAGGAAGCTCGTCGGAGCGGCGGCGGTATAGAGAGAATTGGAGGCAGCCTAGGGGCAGAGAGGAGGAGTGGTCTAGGGAAAAAGAAGGAGGAGGCGCTGGCGCTTAATAGCGTGCATTCACGGCGAGGTTTAAGGCGCGGCATCACTGCGAATTGACCGCGGCTTTGAATGGCAGCAACGGCAGCGAGGGAGGAGGCGTGGTCTGCGGGTGGGGAAGAAGAAGGAGGCAGTGTGGGGTCCGCTGATCAGTGGGAAAAGAAATGAGGGGGAGGTCCACTAGTCAGTCGCCCCGCGGGTTGTTTCAGCGGTGAGGAAAAACGGTTCGGGGAGAGGGCAAATGGGCTCGGTGGACTGCTGCTGGGCTGGGCCTTGTTGGGCTGCTGTTACTTTTTTTTCTGTTTAATTCCTTTTCTTTTTCTATTTCTATTTCCTGATTTGTTATTTCAAACAATTATTCAAGCATTCAAATAATTCAACAATTCAAACAACACTCAAACTTGTAATATTGAAATTAGTTCTGTTTTAGTAATATGGTCAAAAGCCCAAAATAAAATAATAATAACTTTATTAATCCATTCTTTAATTAAATAAAATGGAACTTTATTTATTTAAAATGGTTTGATTTATTTAATAAAATTCTCATTTGAAAACACTTTTCAAATCTAAATCAAGAGTTTATTTGGAAATAAAGAATATTTGGAAGATTTGTTTTAAACAAAATAACCTCTTATTTTAGGGTCCATTAGTAATTAAATGAAATGGGCCTTAGTTATTAAATCAAATAGAGTTTGATTCTATAAAATCTTTATTTGAAACCTAATTATTTTCAAAACCAAATCAGTAGGTTTTATTTGGAAGTATTAAATACTTGGAAACTTGTAGTTAAAACAAAATAACATTTTATTTTAGAGTCCACTATTAAATAACATAGACTTTTATTATTAAATCCACTTGGGTTTGTTTTATTGAGAATATTTATTTTAAAATCTAAAATAAAGTCAAAACACTTTAGTAGGTTTTATTAGAGAATATAAATTACTTGGGAAAACTTATTTTAAAATAAATAAATAGGTTTTAGTGTTTTATTTAAAATGGAATAAGTCTTTACTTAACTAAAACTTGGATATTAATCCTTATTAATTTATTTTAAATAAACCTTTGCTAATTTTATTTAGAATAAAATGTTTTTAATTTTCAAAGCTTGGCCAAGGATTAATTTGGCTTTATAACAAAATCTTTATTTAAAAACTTCCATTTTATTTGAAAACAAATCTTTTCATTTGATTGTTTTAAAATAATTTCCAATTGCTTCCTTTTATGAAATGTTTATCCTTTTAAATATTTTTAGGATTTTTATTTAATTCAAAAAGGGTTTGAGGTTCCATTTAAAAAGTTTCTTCTGGCTCTGAAAATCAAACAAAGTTTTATTTTATTCATTTATTTTCACATTACAAGGTTTGGAAAATCTTGGGATGTGACAGGCTACCACCCTTAAAATAAATCTCGTCCCGAGATTTGGGAAGGCGGGGTTACAAGCAAGTTCAAAACAACTAGGGTACTACCACCCTTAAAAATTTTCAAACAAAAATTACATATTTGCCTTCTTGGGTCCTGGAAAACTTGTCTAAGCAACTTTTGCTTTATTTCTACACTTGACTCATGGGCCAAGGTTTAGTTTCTCCATAGGCTTGTTCAACTTGTTTTTCATCCTTTCTGGACAGTTGCTTGCATAGTGTCCTGGGTTCTTGCAGTTGAAACAATTAATGTCCTTGAGTTCTTTGCGTTGCTCTTGTGGGCAAGTTGCTACATAGTGGCCTGGTTCCTTGCAGTTGTTGCACCACACTTGGTCAATCTCTTTATTCTTCTTGTTCTCTGGGCATCCACTGGAGTAGTGTCCCATTTCCTTACATTTACGACATTGCACAAGGCTCATGTCCTGCTTGGGCTTCTTGATTTTCCTTGATCCTTTGAATTGGGTTGTCTTGTTTGGATGTAGGAGTGGTCCTTTTCCTTTGGTAGACTTGGATCCTTCTTGTATCCTTTGTTCCACCATGGCATAGATTAGACATAGACCTGGAGTATGATCACTTCCTTCACACAGGTAGCAAGTAGCTTGAGAGGTAGGACATTGTCCAACAGGATGATCTTCTTCACAATTGGGGCATTGTCCTTCATGCTCCTTGGAAGTATGATCTTTGTCTCCACAAATAATGCATGCTGGGGCTCCATCTAGAACAATATTCTTTTCATCTTTGTTATCATAAACTCTCCTTGGATAGTTTTCTTCCATGCTAATCATTTGATTAGTCACCTTAAGCATCAGTTGAGACTGCTCTTCCAAAAATCTTTGGAGTGCTGGATCCTTATCACTATTGTTGACTAGGAACTGAGCTGTTAGTTGGTTCAACTGGTGTTGGGTTGCTATGAGCTCTTTCATGCTATCAGCTTGGTTGGTGTTGGTGTCATCAACCTTGGAGTCCTTTGGAGTAGTCATCTGTTTGGGTTGAAGGGAGTTTAGAATAGGCATGTTATTTCTAAGAAACTATTTCTAATCACACACATCACAATTTACACAAACAATGTGCATGCAATCACAAATAACTTTTCACTCAAACAACAAAGTTCAAGCACATTTTCAGGCAACAAAATATTTTTGTTACACCACATAAGTTGGTGAGTTTGACTTAACTAAATTATGGTGGTCCATCTATATGACTCACTTGTGATCTTTCCTTCCTTCATGATTCTTCTGGTATGTGATCTTGGTTTCCTTGAGAAAACTCTTGGTCACAATACTTCAATGATGTTGATGGCTTCTTCTTATTTTGCATTCCCTCGGTCTCTAAATCTTAAGCAAGATTTCCTTGTTTCACTTGTGGTCCTTAGTAGTTTCCAAGTTGGAAGTCCTTGGTGAACATGCTGAAGATGTTGAAGTCATTAGAGTTGAAGGAGTTGAAGTAGTCCTTTGCACATGGTGTAGTCTTTGGCCATGGGTAGGCTTTTCCATCAAGTTGAAGTAGAAGAGATGTAGAGTTGAAACCAAAATGGTTGAGGAAAGAGTTTACAAGATTTTGTAAATAAGTTTTTGGAACAAGTATAACTCCTATTTTCTAAGGGGTTTTGTCCAATCCTAGGTTTACAAATCCTACAGGCAACACAATGCTCTGATACCATCTGTAGAGGTCCCAACCCAATAAGGTAGAGTCCTCCTGTGTTTACAATGCTAGTCCCTGGATCAATAGCTAGCATCCACAGTTAAGATGTAATATCAAGATGCAAAGGTCATAATATAAATTTATAACCAGGAATTACATAAGTTTATTACATCAAACATAGCTCATTTGGCTATTACATTATATTTGCAGCGGAATAACTATGAGTATGGGTCCATCATCTTCAAAGTGCCACAGGCAGAGGTTGGTTGTAGATTTTGTAGTCCTAGTCAATCAAACAATCTTCATTTTTAAACATTCAACCTGCAACATTATAAGTTACAGCCACAAGCATCAATACATTTTGAATTGTATTGGCAAGCTTCACTTTTATGTATAATAAGAGTGGATCCTATCATTATATGCATATTTGGCTGAGTAGAGTTTTAAGGCTTATTTGCATAAAGCAATATTTTATCCTGTCCTTTTCAAAAGGGTTTTAAAGTCTTTTGTCAAATATCTTTTCCAAGTTCCTTGAACTCCTTGGTAGAAACTCAAGTGTTCAAATCCTTGTCAAAATCTCTTGAGCACATTGGTAACCCCAAGTGCATCAAGTTTTATAAAATCTCATGAGTTCCTTGGTAAATCCCCAAGTACATCATGCTCTTGAGCACCTTGGTAACCCCAAGTGCAACAAGCTTTACAAAATCTCTTTGAATTCCTTGGTAGACACACAAGGGCTTCAAGTTTTTATATTAGAAGTTGGAATGTCGAGATCTCCCATAGTTCAAACTTTAGTTGCTCAGTATTGTCCATAACCGGGGACACGGCTAAGTACTTAGTTTTTATTTACTTCTGCAGAAGGAATACACTTTACCCACATGACACAATCCCATCTTGTTGCCACCAGTGGCCTACTGGATTAGTGCTCACCAAGATGGAGTACTGGCAGATTGAGAATGTGACGAAGTCTTTCCAAAAGGTCCTCCCATACATCATTGCTAGCTTTGTCTTCAGCCCCATGAAGCATTCCAGATCCCCATGTCCAAGAACTAAAGACAATGTATGGGTCTTCCTAATGTAGTTGACTAAGCCAGAGCCATAATAGCATGTGGTTGCACACGAAAGCCACGATTGGAGAAGCATGTTTGATCTCTAAGTTTCCTAGGTGGTTTTCTTTTGGAGCACAACACAAAGTTATTGCCATAGACATGGTTCCCTTTTGTTGCCACCTTCTCCAAAACTTAAAGTATCCTCCACCTAGGTGGTTCATTGAGTCCTTGTTTTATTATGTAAAACACAAGTTCTTTTCTCATCCTTTGTAAAATATCAACATGTATCTCTTTTCAAATTATAGCATATAGCATGGCTAAGCATGTACAACTTCAATATTTTCACTAAGGAGTGTATAGGGAATCCTATTAGGATTTTAGCATAGCATAAGTATAAAATATCTTTTCATGCATATTTTCAAAATCCACTAAGTATAATAATAAAAATAGTAGGACTTTTGTATGATAGTGAAACTTGCCTTTTGGTAGGGAATGGGGTTCACTTCCTTGATCTTGCTAGTTTCACACTTTGCTAATTTCACTACAAGTCAATCAAGCAAATCACCAAATCAACTAACATCCCAAACCAAGGTTAAACAAACAATTTCACACACAAAGCAATGGAGTCTAAGTCATGCAAAAGTGGTTTCTTTTTGCAAGGTTGGTCTCTACTAGGTTTATAAACTTTGTATGGTCCAAATTGGTCATTTACCAAAATGGCAAAGTCATTTGTAATTGGGTTTTATCTTAAGACCATTTTAAAATCCACTCATCATTTTATGTGGTGAAAATTATTCTTATCAAGGCAAAACTTTAGGTTTTTCACCAAGTGAGTTGCCTTTGGGAAGGTTTGATGTTTTGGGTCAGTAAGTTTTGGTCCAAAACATTTTCCCAAAGTTTCCCTTGCAAAAACATTTCCATGATAAAAATTAAGGGGTTTATTTGGTTAGAAAATGGCTAAGTTAGATAATTCAACTTATATTTTCCCAAAATCATTTTTAACACCAAGGGTTGGTTCCTAGGGTCAGTAAGGTCACTTCAAATCATTTTGCAAAGGTTTTGTCATTAAATTCAATTTTTAAACAAATTTTATACTCTAAACAAGTACACAAATGTTTCTGCAAATTCAAACAAGCTAACAGATACTATTTTCAAAACTGAGGCCAGGGTTAGCTAGGGCTTGTTCTCCTGATTTCATTGATATAAAATTTGAAATTTTTGGACGTGTGGTTTGAAAATTACAAGGGTTTGAAGTTTGCAAATAGATCTGTTCTCAAATTTCTTTTAAAACGAATTAGGTGACACGCGGCGTGTTTTAACTGGACGATACCGGTTCGGGTGGATCGTGTGCTGCGGAGCGTTGGATTTAAGTTGGATCGTGCGGCACAGAACGCGTACCTCTTCGCGGTAAGTGATCTAATCGTGGCCGCTAAATCTGGATCGAGCGGTACTGGCGAGTTTGACCATGTGTGGGCGGCGCTAACGGAGGCTAGCGGCGGCGCACGGCCAGGCGGTGGTGCTACGGCGGCTACAGGAAGCAAAGAGAAGAGAAAAAGTGCTCACCAGAATCGCATGGCTGTGGTGATGCTCGACGTGCTGTTGGCTTGACAAGGGGCACTTTCGATGGTAATTGCTCGCCGGAGTGGAGGACGGCGTCGGGTGGTCTCAGTCGTGGTCGAAGACGACGTTGTAGATCGTCCTAGGACAAAAAAGAGGCATGGTTAAGTGCGGGAGGTCACGGAGAGGTCATGTGCATGAGCGAGAAGGTACGGGGCGGTCGGAATCTACCTGAGTTCTTGCCGGAGTTGAAGGCAGACGCGGCGGCGTCGGAAGCTTGACGTAGGCGACGTTCTGGGGCGCCCGCGGTTGAACAGAGGGTACCGGGAGGTGCGTCAGGTAGTGGGGAGGCTGTGAGTTTGGTCGGGGAGGCTCGGGAAGGTGTGGCTTGGCCGGAATCGACAGAGGAAGCTCGTCGGAGCGGCGGCGGTATAGAGAGAATTGGAGGCAGCCTAGGGGCAGAGAGGAGGAGTGGTCTGGGGAAAAAGAAGGAGGAGGCGCTGGCGCTTAATAGCGTGCATTCACGGCGAGGTTTAAGGCGCGGCATCACTGCGAATTGATCGCGGCTTTGAATGGCAGCAACGGCAGCGAGGGAGGAGGCGTGGTCTGCGGGTGGGGAAGAAGAAGGAGGAGGCAGTGTGGGGTCCGCTGATCAGTGGGAAAAGAAACGAGGGGGAGGTCCACTAGTCAGTCGCCCCGCGGGTTGTTTCAGCGGTGAGGAAAAACGGTTCGGGGAGAGGGCAAATGGGCTCGGTGGATCGTGCTGAAATTTGGGCCTTGTTGGGCTAAATTTTTTTTTCTGTTTAATTCCTTTTCTTTTTCTATTTCTATTTCCTGATTTGTTATTTCAAACAATTATTCAAGCATTCAAATAATTCAACAATTCAAACAACACTCAAACTTGTAATATTGAAATTAGTTCTGTTTTAGTAATATGGTCAAAAGCCCAAAATAAAATAATAATAACTTTATTAATCCATTCTTTAATTAAATAAAATGGAACTTTATTTATTTAACATGGTTTGATTTATTTAATAAAAATTCTCATTTGAAAACACTTTTCAAATCTAAATCAGTAGGTTTATTTGGAAATAAAGAATATTTGGAAGATTTGTTTTTAAACAAAATAACCTCTTATTTTAGGGTCCATTAGTAATTAAATGAAATGGGCCTTAGTTATTAAATCAAATAGAGTTTGATTCTATAAAATCTTTATTTGAAACCTAATTATTTTCAAAACCAAATCAGTAGGTTTTATTTGGAAGTATTAAATACTTGGAAACTTGTAGTTAAAACAAAATAACATTTTATTTTAGAGTCCACTATTAAATAACATAGACTTTTATTATTAAATCCACTTGGGTTTGTTTTATTGAGAATATTTATTTTAAAATCTAAAATAAAGTCAAAACACTTTAGTAGGTTTTATTAGAGAATATAAATTACTTGGGAAAACTTATTTTAAAATAAATAAATAGGTTTTAGTGTTTTATTTAAAATGGAATAAGTCTTTACTTAACTAAAACTTGGATATTAATCCTTATTAATTTATTTTAAATAAACCTTTGCTAATTTTATTTAGAATAAAATGTTTTTAATTTTCAAAGCTTGGCCAAGGATTAATTTGGCTTTATAACAAAATCTTTATTTAAAAACTTCCATTTTATTTGAAAACAAATCTTTTCATTTGATTGTTTTAAAATAATTTCCAATTGCTTCCTTTTATGAAATGTTTATCCTTTTAAATATTTTTAGGATTTTTATTTAATTCAAAAAGGGTTTGAGGTTCCATTTAAAAAGTTTCTTCTGGCTCTGAAAATCAAACAAAGTTTTATTTTATTCATTTAGTTTCACATTACAAGGTTTGGAAAATCTTGGGATGTGACAGCAAAGGTGGGTTATACTAGGCTCTAAACATTGTAAGGCTCGAAGTGGTCATTTTCCAAAGTGGCAAAGTCATTTGTAACAAGGTTTTATCTATAGACCATTTTTAAATCAAAACATCATTTCATGTGATTGAAATTGTTTTTAGCAAAGCAACAATTTTACATTGTTCACCAAATAAGTTGTTAGTTCACAAAACTTGGTGTTTAGGGTTAGTAGCTTTGAATCAAAACATTTTCCAAAGGTTTTGCTCAAAATCATTTCCATAACAAAATCAATATTTTTATTTGACTAGAAATGAGCTAATTCAATTATTCAATCCTAAACTTCACAAAACACACTTTTAAATCCATAAGTTGGTTCTTAACGTCAGTAGGTTCGCAACAAACCAAATTGCAAAGATTTCATCCTCAAAAACTTTTTGGAATAATTTTTATATCCTAAACAAGCATACAAATATTTCTGCAAAAACAAACATTTTACCAGAAGCTTTTTACTAACCAAATTGCATGGTTTGCTAGGGCTTGTTCCACTGATTCCATTGATATAAAGTTTGTAATTTTTGGACATGTGGATCAAAAGTTACAAGGTTTACAAATTTGCAAATCAATCTGATTTCAAACCCTGTTTTAAAACAACTAGTGCCACGCGACACGTTTCCATTGGTCAGTACCGCTTCGCGTGGATCGAGCGATGCTGGCTGTCAGATCTAACTAGTAATGCACGGCACAGATCGAGCATACCGGTTCTTTTAAGTTATTCTATCGCGTGCGTACGATTAAGATCCAACGACTCACAACTACTGGACATAAACCGGCGGCGCCTGCGGTGGTGAACGGCGGCGGCGCGGTCAGACGATGACGCTGCAGCGGCTATAGGAAGCAAAGGAGGAAACGGGGATGCTCACCGTGATCGCGAGGTCGAGGTGAAGCTCGAGGTGGTGCTGGTCTGGCGAGGGGTGCACTGGAGTGGGAGTACTTGCTCGCCGGAGACGATGGCGGCGTCAGGCGGTTCTGGTGGTCGTCGCGGACGGCATTGCAGATCAACCTAAGACAGGAGGGTGGTATGGTTATAAGCGTGCTATTCTGGAGAAGATGGGAGCATCATCAAGGAGTGCTGGGGCGAACGGAGGTTACCTGTGGAGGTCGCCGGAGTAAGAAGCGAGCATGGCGCTTCGAGGTTGTCGGCCGAGGCTCTGGCGGCGCAGACGAGCAGGAGGCATGTGGAGAAGCGCCAGAGGCTGGGGGTCTTGGCCGTGTGCTCAGGGAGGCAAGGGGCGGGGAGGTGTGGCCGGAATTTGCTGGAAAGGCTCGCCGGAGCAGTGGCAAGGCAAAGGGAATTCAGGGCAGCCTGGTGGCTCCGGTGGTGCGGCGTCTGGGGGAAAAGAGAGGTAAGACGCATGCGGTTATATGGGCGTGGTCGCGGGGTGGAGTAATGGCCGCTGTTAACGTGAATTGATCGCCGGCGTTACTGGCTGCAACGGCAGGGAGTGATTTGGGGGTTGAAGACGACGAACAGGAGAGGTGGGGCCTTGCTGTCAGCGAGGGAGTGAGATAGGGAGAGGGTCCACTCGTCGGTGTCTGCGTGGGTCAGTAAACAGGTGCGAATCGTTTTCTGCGGGGAGAGAGGGAGTGGGCTGGTTGGGCCTTGTTGGGCTGGCCGACTGGGCTGCTGTCTGATTCTATTTTTTTCTTTCTGAAAGCTTTATCTTTTTCTAATTCTATTTTCTGTTTTGGAAATTCAAACAACAAATCAAACATTCAAAACAATTCAAAACTCCTCCAAACTTTGCCTTGAGTTTTGGTTCTGTTTAACAACAATATTCCAAGTCCCAATATATTATTTTTATTTATAGGGTCCCTTAATAATTAAATAAAATGGATATTAGTTATTAAATCAAATAGGATTTGATTTATTTAAAACTCCATTTGAAATCGAAATAATATAAAAACCAATCAGTAGGTTTTATTTGAAAATATAGAATACTTGGAAAACTTGTTTAAAATAATTTAACAAGTTTTGATATTTTAATTAAAATGGTAAAACCTTTGTTTTAATAAAATTGGATATTAATAAATCCTCATTATTTCATTTAAATAAACTTTTACTCTTTTAATCAAAGCAAAAACCTTTTATTTCAAAAGCTTGGCCAAGGTTTAATTTGGCTCTATAAAATAATCCTTATTTATATTTCTACCTTTTCATTTGAAAACCAAATCTTTTTAAAGATCAAAAATACTAATCCAAATATTTTTAACTTTATTAATTGTTTTATCTTTTCAAATCCTTTAGGATTTGTTTGATCAAATAGGTTTGAAGGTTTCCAATTGGATTCAAAAAGTTTCTTCTCACCCTGAAATTCAACAAAGTTTTATTTTATTCATTTATTTTTCACATTACAAGATTTGGAAAATCTTGGGATGTGACAGGCTACCACCCTTAAAATAAATCTCGTCCCGAGATTTGGGAAGGCTAGGGTTACAAGTAGGCTCAAAGCATCTAGGGTACTACCACCCTTAAAATTTTTTCAACTAATTTACATGTTGGCTTGCTTGGGATCTTGAGGAAACTTCTCTGGGCAAACATCTGCATGGTGTCCTTTGTTTGCACACTTGACACATGTGATAAGGCTGAAATCCTTCATAGGCTTGTTTATCTTGTTTATCTTGTGTTTCATCTTTTCTGGACAATTGCTTGCATAATGTCCTGGTTCTTTGCAATTGAAACATGTGATAAGTTTGAGTTCTTCACGTGTCTCTTGTGGACAAGTTGTTGCATAATGGCATAGCTCTTTACAGTTGTTGCACCATACTTGTCCAATCTTCTTATACTTCTGTTTCTCTAGACATTCACTAGAATAGTGTCCCATTTCTTTACAATGATGACATTGCACATGACTTTTGTCCTTCTTTTTCTTGGGTTTCTCCAAAGCTAGGAGTGCATCTAGTTCATGTTGTTCATAAGTTATCTTGTAGGTAGGAATGTCTACTTGTTTCTTTGACCTTCTATTGCTCTTTGGATAATTCATACGCCTCTTCTTTGGTCCTTTAAATTGGGTTGTATTGCATGGAGATATAAGTGGAGATTTTCCTTTGTCCTCATTCTTCTTGGTAGACTTGGATCCTTCTTGATAGTTTGTAATCATTTGGTGCACTCCACCTTGTTTCCTTTGTTCAACTATGGAATAGATGGGGCATTGGATAGGGACATGATTATTCCCTTCACATAAGTAACAAGTCACTTGAGATGTGGGGCATTGGCCAACTGGATGTTTCTCTTCACAATTGGGGCATTGATTTCCATGCTCCTTGGAAGTGTGATCCTTGTCTCCACAAATATTGCAAGCTTTGGCTCCTTCAAGAATAACATCTTTTTCATCTTTGTTGTTGTAACATCCCAGATTCTATGCTTGGATGTTATTAGTGTCATGCATCATCCTTGCATCATTTGCATCCTACATTTTGAAAACATTGCAACTACAAAGATCCTAACACATAAACCCATTTAAAAACCCTATTTTAATATTCTCTTAAGCACTCTTGTTGTATTAGTTTGACCCCTCTTAAAAACTTTGTAAAAACAGTAAGCCATGGTCCTATGTTGACCACCTTAATTTTATGAAAATTTAGAAACAAGTTTCATAAAATTTTGACCTAGTTTGCAAAAGTTATAGGGGTTTAAAGAAAACAGAAAAAGGAAAAATGTTTAAAGAAAAAAAAGGAGAAAACCTACCTAACTGGGCCGCAGCGCAGCCACGGCCCGCCAGCGCCAGCAGCCAAGCACCGCCCGCTCACCTCGATCGGCGGGGTCCCACCTCGTCTCCTCCTGAGTCCATGCGAGCACGACTTCCCCCGCCGCGTCGGACTCCAAACCGCGCCGGACTCGACCCCCCCCTTCCCCAAGATTCTGGCCCTTATAAGCCGCCCCCTCTCGTCGTTTCCCCCCCCCCCCCGAAAACCCTAGCAAACCTCGCCGAACCGCTGCCGCTCTCTCTCGCCGGCGTCGCGCTCGGGAAGGTTCCGATCCGGCGACTCGTGCCACCCCGAGCTTCTCCTTGTTGTCAATCGCTTTTCCCGTGCAACACCGCCTCACCCTCGACCCTTCCTTCCTTCCCTTGGGCAGCACAACGTCGGGGATTTCTCGCCAACGTGCCGCCGGAGCCGCGGGAAACAGTGAAGGTGTGCGCCTAGACGAGGACAGGGGAGCTGAATTCGATCACGCAGGCAGGACCGCGAGAAGGAGTAGAGCGCCGTCGTGCTCTCCGCTGCTTCGGGGAACCACCGCAACATCGCCGACGACCACGTCTGACCGCCCCGCCGCCGTCTCGCCATCGACGCCGCCGGTAAGTTCTCGCCACCGCTTCCGTCCGTTGGATCCGAGTTGGACGGTGTAGATTAGATGGGAGGACGGCGATGCAGCCAATACCGCTGCGGCGTGGAAGAGCGCCCATGGCAATGTCGGCCGCGCGTCGGTCCAGTGGACCGGTCGAGCCAA
This sequence comes from Avena longiglumis, assembly GCA_030063025.1. NCBI lineage: Eukaryota > Viridiplantae > Streptophyta > Magnoliopsida > Poales > Poaceae > Avena > Avena longiglumis. The sequence continues at coordinate 211,328,863 of CP125979.1, read as the reverse complement.
ACCACAGCTACGTTTTTAAGTAAGATTCAAATCTGGTTGCATATTTGGTTTTTAAACTTGCGAAATTCACCAAAAATCGAATATTTGGCCAAATCTAGCTTATAATATATCGTTGGATTCCTAATTTTATGTAGAATCCAAATATGTATTAATATTGCAGGTTTGCAGTAATGTTTTAGGTGTAGTTTTTAATCATTGGATTAGAGAGTTTTAATCTATATAAAGACAATTAAATGTCCCTTTTTGTTTGAATCTTGTTGCAATAATTTTGTTTCCACAATACCTACTGATCCAAATCATCAAGTTTTGCTTAGGATTATTAGATCTAACTTGGGGCTATAAGGATGGTTTGATCTCCTATAATCCTCGGAATTGTTTTAGTGATTCAAATTAGATCTAAAACCCTTGGAAAATAAATCCTAGTGACACCCTTACACTATCACAACACAAACTTGCTACCTCGATCAATTTAACCAACCTTGCATAAACTACCATGTTGCATGCATGCATGTTTCCCTTTGTGTATGCTTTGAGCAAGTTGTGATCAAATCTATGTTTGTGATTCGTTAGATTGCTCGGAGTGCGCTAAGGAGTGCTATTGTGTAGAGTGCTGCTCGGATCAAGGCAAGTTACACCACTTGTTCATAATTTTGTCCCAGTTTTGATTCTATGCATGTGATCTTCAAAATTCTGTAGTATGCATGTGTAGGATGATCTAGTAGAATTTTTCCTTAGTATTATTTTGCAAGTGCGATGATTTTGTAGTATGCCATGAGTAGCTCTATACTTAGGATTTCCCATCCTAATAGGTTACCCCTGTTTTTACTAAGTATTGCTTGCTATGCTATATATACAAAGTACCGTTGGGGGGTTCGAAAGACAAAGAATTTTTCTAAGTATAAAGGCTCTCTAGAGCAAACTTTTCTTCTCAAATCCACTTCAAAATAAAACTAAGTTTTCTTCTGGGCGAAATGGTTGTCGGGACAACGAGTGAGATTTTGGTGGAGGACGCCCAGGAATCAAAGAAGTGCCATGTTTGATTGAGCTTCCGGTGCAACCACAATACATTATGGGCTCTGTCTTGGCCTAGTACTTAGTGGGAAACCTCACCTAGGTACCAACATTTGGAGGTTCTTCTTGGCAGTTGGATCCGGAAGGTAGAAGGGCTACTAAGGAAAGCCTCTCCATGGTCTTGTCTGTAAAGGACTTGATCGTGGATTGTGGGTAAAGTGCACAAACTCTCGAGTATTGCAATCGATCGATCGGTAGTGTTCACGGAAACAGAACAACATTGAGCATCTGAAGGATGGAGCCTCTGAAGGATCTTCCTCTCTTTTCTAAAACAAAGTTTTGAAACCCCATGGCGTGCGTAATATCGCTAATGGGTGGGAATTTGGGAACTTGGTGTGTAATATCCAAGTGACGCTTGGTGCGTAATATCCAAGTGTTTGGTTGTTTGGACACTTGGTGCGTAATATCCTCGTGTGCCACTCGACCTTATTTTATCTAAGCAAATGTTTACAAAGTAGGACAATCTTCTCTTCTCTCTACTTAAGAAAACTAGCTTTGAGCAAATGAACTCTACAGCCTATACCAGCCTTGCATGTAGAGATAGTCTTTTCTCTCCTTGGTGTAATTTGCCAATACATTCAAAGTATTGACCCAACTTGTTGGCTACACGTCTTATGTGCAGAATCCGAAGATTGAAAGGTGCGTAGGATCGCGGGTCTACACTCGACAAGCCTGGGCGTTGATGGACTCATGCTGCTTTTATGTTTCCGCTGTTATCTGAGCTAGCATAATGCTAAGCAATCTTTGTAATAAATTCATACTCTGTATTCTCCGTGTAATAAAGACTTTGTGTTTTACATGATATTTCATCGACTGTGAGTGATAGCTATTGATCCAGGGACTAGCATGTTAATCACAGGGACTTAGGATCCTTACCGATCCGAGGCCACTACAGATGGTATCAGAGCACATCGTTGCCTGTAGGATGTGACCCTAGGATTGGAACCACCTCTAACTTTAGTGCATTACTTGCTTTTCTACTAAGCTATTTTTCCGCATATCTAGTATCTGCTTTCCTCTACTTGTTTAAGTACCTAACCCTCGTTCTTCTAACTCAAAGATGACAAGCTTCCTCTACGACACCGTCGCGGACATCGAGCCCCTTCGCTTTGGAGGATGCCTCATGGATCTACTCACACGTTTGTACCTTCCTCTCCCAACAATCCAAGGGAGCACAATGAAGATACTCCACAAGGACGGCTGTTGGGGAGTCAAGGTCATCCAGCCAGGAAAAGAGCGAGGCAAGAACCCGGAGGAAGACATAGCAATCCACATTGTTAGCGATTCCAAGGAGAAGGCCCTCAGCATTAGCTTGCAACAACTCATTGGTCGCCTATGTGGACGTCATCATGAAGCTCTCCAAGGACACTGCGGCGTCCTCTTTGGAAGACGAGATGAGGAAGGAATTCCCATGGAGTTAACCTTTGAGGAAAGAACTTCTACCAAGCGCCGAAGAACACAATATCAAGACTTGGAGTGCCACATCCATGACCTTGAAAAGGGTACCTTCCTCGAGATGTTGAAGAACGACGAGCTATGCGCCCTCATCAAGGAGAAGGAAGAAATGATCAAGCAGCAGGAAGAGGCAATGAAGCTCCCAGAGATAAAATTCCAGGACCAAGAGAAGAAGTTCGCTAACCAAGAGAAAAGGGTAATAAATAAAAACAAGAGAATTAGGGAACTTAAACATCAGATCGATGGAGATGAAGTGCAAACTGAAGGCCTTTGCAAGATAATCAATGATGTGTGTGCTTCCAAGAGGGACTTGGCAAAGCAACTTGAAGCCGCAATGAAGTCAAGTTTAGTGGAGGAACTACAGAGCGAGAAGGAGGGACTTCAGGAGCAACTGGAAGCCACTACCAAGAAGCTACAAGATGAGATAAAGGACCTCCAAGATAAGCTTGAAGCCACCACAAAGGAGATGGAGTTGTACAAGACAACTCTAGAGCAAGAAGGCTACTCGTTTGAGGACGAGGAAGAGGAAGGCGTGGAGGATGTGTAGTAGTTGGACCACCTTTAATTCTATAGTAGAACGTTATTCGCAAATGTAATAAGTACCAAGACAAGTCTGGTTAGTTAAACTTGGTTGTTTCCTGTGTTAAATCTGTGTTGTTATGTCTTGTGTGCCTTGTGTGCTTGATGTGTTTTTCATAAGGGTAGGAGTTTACTACTTAGTCTTTCTGTCTATTTCTTAACTATTCTCCTAAACCCCACAGATGCCGCCAAGACGTGCGAACCCCGAAATCCCGCCAGAAATAGCAGAACATTTGGCCACTCAGAACCAGCTGATCCAACTTCTCACTCAGAACATGCAGAACAACAACAACAACCCACCACCACCTCCGCCACCTCCTCAACAGGATCGCTTGACTCGGTTTTTGAGGCTGAACCCACCTACCTTCACTAGCAGCACTGAACCAATCATCGCTGATGACTGGCTGTGTATGATCAACAAGAAGCTAGACACCGTGCAGTCGGGGCGGCGAGTGCGTTATACGCACACCAGCTTGAGGGACCTGCGGCAGAATGGTGGGATAACTACCAAGTCACCCACCCGAACATTGATGCTATCACTTGGGAACAGTTTGAGTTAGCTTTTCGCACTCATCATGTGGCTGCTGGTGTCATGGCTCTAAAGAGGCGCGAGTTTCGCGACCTACACCAGCTGCACCGTTCTGCCACCAAGTATGGTGAGCTTTTCAATAAGCTAGCCCGTTATGCACCCGATGATGTTTCCACCGATGCCAAGAGACAGGAGGAATTCTTAAGAGGGCTCAATGATGAGATATCCATTCAGCTTGTGGATCAGAAATTTGACAACTTTCAGGAACTCTTGGACAGAGCCATTGTGGTTGAATCAAAGAGGAAGAGCATAGAAAATCGCAAGAGGAAATCCAACCCTTCCAAACACTCTGTTCCGTACCAGAAGCAGCGCAATTCCTCACCACCACCTTATAACAATAATGGCCACAACCATAACGGTCATAACCATGGTGGCCACAAACACAATGGGCACAAAAACTGCAATGTCAATGGCGGCAATGGAAAGGATCTCAGTGAGGTGACATGCTTTAAGTGCAACAAGACAGGGCACTATGCAACCTCTTGCCCCGAGAGGAAGAATGGCTATGGAAATGGGAATGGTAATGGACACAACCATGGCAATGGGAACGGGAAGAAGCCAAATCCTTTTGTCAAAGCCACGGTGAATCATGTTTCTATGGAGGATGCTTGTGAGGCGCCAGATTCTGTGATTGGTAAGTTCAAATTCAATTCTATTCCTGCAGTTATTCTTTTTGATACTGGTGCATCGCATTCATTCATATCAAGGGTATTTGTGGATAGAGGAAAGATACCAACGGAGACTATAAACTTTCCTCTTAGAATAAGTTCTCCCGGGGGATAATTAGTGGCAAACTCCGGTTGCCGGGATTTAGAACTAAGGATTGGGACACACATTTTTCCCACCAGTCTAGTAGTTCTAGAATCACAAGGATTAGACATAATCTTGGGCATGAATTGGATGACCGAGTATGAAGGAGTCATAGATTGTGCCAAGAGAACTGTCATGCTCACAACGCCGGAAGGGAAGAGGATTCGTATCAAGTCGAACTTCGCACTCAAAGAAGTCATGGTGAACTCTCTTAAGGGGGTTAGCTTGGAGGAGGTACCTATTGTAAAGGAATACCCGGATGTCTTCCCGGAGGAACTACCAGGAATGCCACCCGACCGTGATATCGAGTTTCTCATTGACTTAATGCCAGGCACGGGGCCGATAGCTAAGAGACCATACAAGATGGATGTGGACGAGTTAAAGGAACTCAAGAAACAGCTTAGGGAACAGTTGGACAAGGGGTTCATTCAACCCAGCGCGTCATCTTGGGGAGCACCCGTCCTATTTGTGGAAAAAAAGGATAAGACCAAGAGGCTGGTTGTGGACTACCGCTCGTTGAACGAAGTGACGATTAAGAATAAGTATCCTCTGCCCAACATCAATGACCTGTTTGACCAGCTAAAAGGAGCCAGTGTGTTCTCAAAGATCGATCTACGGTCGGGCTATTTTCAGCTAAAGATTCGAGAACAGGATGTGCCCAAGACAGCATTCACCACAAGATACGGATTGTATGAGTACACCGTGATGTCTTTTGGTCTAACCAATGCCCCAGCATACTTCATGACCATGATGAACAAGGTGTTCATGGAATACTTGGACAAGTTTATCGTAGTATTCATAGATGATATACTCATATACTAAAAGGATGAGAAGGAACATGAGAAACATCTGCGCCTTATTATGGAGAAACTTAGAGAACACAAATTGTATGCCAAGTTCAGCAAGTGCGAGTTCTGGTTAAAGGAAGTGGGATTCCTCGGTCATGTTGTGTCAGCTAAAGGAGTTGCCGTAGATCCTAGCAAGGTAGCTTCCGTGACGGAATGGGAGTCACCCAAGAATGTGGGAGATATTAGAAGTTTCTTGGGCCTCGCAGGATATTATCGCAGGTTCATCGAAAACTTTTCCAAGATAGCAAAACCCATGATGGAACTATTAAAGAAGGAAAAGAAATTCCTATGGACCGAGGCATGTGAAGCAAGCTTTCAAGAGTTGAAGAAATGCCTTGTAACAGCACCAGTTCTGTGTCTGCCAGATATCCAGAAGGATTTTCAAGTCTATTGTGATGCTTCACGACAAGGACTTGGAAGTGTATTGATGCAGGATGGGAAAGTGGTATCCTATGCCTCCTGACAACTTAAGAACCACGAACACAATTATCCCACTCATGATTTGGAACTTGCATCCGTGGTTCATGCACTCAAGGTATGGAGACACTACCTCATGGGCAAACATTGTGATGTGTTTACAGATCATAAGAGTTTGAAGTACATCTTCACCCAAAAGGAGTTGAATATGAGACAAAGAAGATGGCTTGAGTTAATTAAGTATTATGACTTGGATTTACAATACCAACCCGGAAAGGCAAACGTGGTGGCTGATGCCTTAAGTCGTAAGGTGTATGTGAATGGACTGACCGCAGGGGAACTTCCAGAGGATTTATGCAAGCAATTCAGGGATCTCAGGTTGGAGATAGTCCCGAAAGGACACGTAGCGACTATGGAAATAGTGTCCACCTTCCAAGAAAGGATCCAAGGAGCACAAAAGGGGGATAAAGAGTTGGAAGAAATAAGAGTCAGGGTAAATGAAGGAAAGACTAAAGAATTTAAATGCAGACGAACAAGGAACCCTCTGGTATGGGAAGCGTTTGTGCGTTCCCAATGACCCCGATATCAGGAAGATGATTTTACAAGAAGCTCATGATTCTCCATACTCAATTCATCCAGGCAACACAAAGATGTACATGGATGTGAAGGATAGATTCTGGTGGAATAACCTAAAGAGAGATATTGCGGAGTATATTTCTCTGTGTGATGTGTGCAACAGAGTTAAAGCCGAGCATCAAAAACCGGCAGGATTACTTCAACCACTACCTATACCCGACTGGAAGTGGGACAAGGTAGGCATGGATTTCATCACGGGGTTGCCCCGGACTCGTTCTGGATTTGATTCTATCTGGGTAGTGGTAGACCACTTCACCAAGGTGGATCATTTCATTCCCGTAAAGACCACATATACAAGTGCTAAGCTCGCTAAGATATACATGTCAAGAATTGTAAGCCTACATGGTGTTCCTAAGGGAATTGTGTCAGACAGAGGCACCCAGTTTACCTCAAAGTTTTGGAGACAACTACATGAGTCTCTTGGAACCCGACTAGAATTCAGTACTGCCTTCCACCCTCAAACAGATGGCCAAACAGAAAGGGTGAATCAAATTTTGGAAGATATGTTGAGAGCTTGTGCACTAGACTATGGGTCTAGTTGGGACGATAACCTGCCATATGCTGAGTTCTCATACAACAACAGCTACCAGACAAGTATCAAGATGGCTCCATTTGAAGTTCTATATGGCAGAAAGTGTAGGACTCCATTGCTATGGAATGGAGTTGGAGAACGCAGTCTTTTTGGACCGGACTTGATAAAGGATGCCGAAGAAAAGGTGCGACAGATTCAGGATAGGCTAAATATAGCACAATCCCGACAGAAGAGCTACGCTGATTCCAAACGCAGAGATGTGGCCTACGAAATAGGGGACCGTGCGTATCTCCGAGTTTCACCCCTACGTGGAGTTAAGAGGTTCGGAATCAAGGGCAAGTTAGCCCCACGATTCATAGGACCATATAAGGTTCTGGCCCGTAGAGGAGAAGTTGCTTATCAGTTGGAGCTACCGGAAGGACTGACTGTTCATGATGTGTTTCATGTGTCACAACTAAAGAAGTGTCACCCGGAGATGGCTGAAACACCGCTAAGAGACACCGTTTCCCTAGACGAGGTTCAATTGGAGAATGACCTTACCTACGAGGAAAAACCCATCAAAATACTGGAAACAGCCGAAAGGGTTACCCGCACTAAGACTATAAGATTCTGCAAGGTACAATGGAACCACCACTCCGAAGAAGAAGCTACGTGGGAACGTGAAGACGACATGAGAACGGAGCACCCACACCTATTTGCTAGCCAACCCGAATCTCGAGGACGAGATTCTTCTTAAGGGGGGTAGGTTTGTAACATCCCAGATTCTGTGCTTGGATGTTATTAGTGTCATGAATCATCCTTGCATCATTTGCATCCTACATTTTGAAAACATTGCAACTACAAAGATCCTAACACATAAACCCATTTAAAACCCTATTTTAATATTCTCTTAAGCACTCTTGTTGTATTAGTTTGGCCCCTCTTAAAAACTTTGTAAAAACAGTAAGCCATGGTCCTATGTTGACCACCTCAATTTTATGAAAATTTAGAAACAAGTTTCATAAAATTTTGACCTAGTTTGCAAAAGTTATAGGGGTTTAAAGAAAACAGAAAAAGGAAAAATGTTTAAAGAAAAAAAAAGGAGAAAACCTACCTAAGCTGGGCATGTGCAGCCCACTTGAGCCCGCAGCCCAGCACCGGCCCGCTCCACCCTCGATCGCTGACGCGGGGGTCCCACCCCGTCGTCTCCCTCCTGGAGTCCGCGGCGAGCACGACTTCCCCCGCCGCGTCGGACTCCAAACCGCGCCGGACTCGACCACCCCCTTCCCCAAGATTCTGGCCCTTATAAGCCGCCTCTCGTCGTCCCCGAAAACACTAGCAAACCTCGCCGAACCGCTGCCGCTCTCTCTCGCCGGCGTCGCGCTCGGGAAGGTTCCGATCCGGCGACTCGTGCCACCCCGAGCTTCTCCTTCCTGTCAATCGCTTTTCCCGTGCAACACCGCCTCACCCCCGACCCTTCCTTCCTTCCCTTGTGCAGCACAACGTCGAATTCGATCACGCAGGCAGGACCGCGAGAAGGAGTAGAGCGCCGTCGTGCTCTCCGCTGGTTCGGGGAACCACCGCAACGTCGCCAGCGACCACGCGTCGACCGCCGTCCGCCGCCATCGACGCCGCCGGTAAGTTCTCGCCACCGCTTCCGTCTGTTGGATCCGAGTTGGACGGTGTAGATTAGATGGGAGACGGCGATGCAGGCCAATATCATGCTGCAGCGTGTGGCCGCGCCGCAGCGCGTCGCTGGCGTCGGTCCAGCTGGACCAGTCAGACGAAGCCACCTGGCTACGTTTTTAAGTAAGATTCAAATCTGGTTGCAGATTTGGTTTTTAAACTTGCGAAATTCACCAAAAATCGAATATTTGGCCAAATCTAGCTTATAATATACCGTTGGATTCCTAATTTTATGTAGAATCCAAATATGTATTAATATTGCAGGTTTGCAGTAATGTTTTAGGTGTAGTTTTTAATCATTGGATTAGAGAGTTTTAATCTATATAAAGACAATTAAATTTCCCTTTTTGTTTGAATCTTGTTGCAATAATTTTGTTTCCACAATACCTACTGATCCAAATCATCAAGTTTTGCTTAGGATTATTAGATCTAACTTGGGGCTATAAGGATGGTTTGATCTCCTATAATCCTCGGAATTGTTTTAGTGATTCAAATTAGATCTAAAACCCTTGGAAAATAAATCCTAGTGACACCCTTACACTATCACAACACAAACTTGCTACCTCGATCAATTTAACCAACCTTGCATAAACTACTATGTTGCATGCATGCATGTTTCCCTTTGTGTATGCTTTGAGCAAGTTGTGATCAAATCTATGTTTGTGATTCGTTAGATTGCTCGGAGTGCGCTAAGGAGTGCTATTGTGTAGAGTGCTGCTCGGATCAAGGCAAGTTACACCACTTGTTCATAATTTTGTCCCAGTTTTGATTCTATGCATGTGATCTTCAAAATTCTGTAGTATGCATGTGTAGGATGATCTAGTAGAATTTTTCCTTAGAATTATTTTGCAATGCGATGATTTTGTAGTATGCCATGAGTAGCTCTATACTTAGGATTTCCCATCCTAATAGGTTACCCCTGTTTTTACTAAGTATTGCTTGCTATGCTATATATACAAAAATCGTTGGGGGTTCGAAAGACAAAGAATTTTCTAAGTATAAAGGCTCTCTAGAGCAAACTTTTCTTCTCAAATCCACTTCAAAATAAAACTAAGTTTTCTTCAGGGCGGAATGGTTGTCGGGACAACGAGTGAGATTTTGGTGGAGGACGGCCGCCCAAGAATCAAAGAAGTCTGCCATGTTTCAGAATTCAGAAGCTTCCAGTGCAACCACAATACATTATGGGCTCTGTCTTGGCCTAGTACTTAGTGGGAAACCTCACCTGGGTACCAACATTTGGAGGTTCTTGGCACGGTTTGATCCGGAAGGTAGAGGGGCTACTAAGGGAAAGCCTCGCCATGGTCTTGTCTGTAAAAGGACTTGATCGTGGATTGTGGGTAAAGTGCACAAACTCTCGAGAGTATTGCAATCTGATCGATCAGCCGTGTTCACGGAAACAGAACAACATTGAGAATCTGAAGGATGGAGCCTCTGAAGGATCTTCCTCTCTTTTCTAAAACAAAGTTTTGAAACCCCATGGCATGCGTAATATCGCTAATGGGTGGGAATTTGGGAACTTGGTGTGTAATAGCCAAGTGACGCTTGGTGCGTAATATCCAAGTGTTTGGTTGTTTGGACACTTGGTGCGTAATATCCTCGTGTGCCACTCGACCTTATTTTATCTAAGCAAATGTTTACAAAGTAGGAAAATCTTCTCTTCTCTCTACTTAAGAAAACTAGCTTTGAGCAAATGAACTCTACAGCCTATACCAGCCTTGCATGTAGAGATAGTCTTTTCTCTCCTTGGTGTAATTTGCCAATACATTCAAAGTATTGACCCAACTTGTTGGCTGCACGTCTTATGTGCAGAATCCGAAGATTGAAAGGTGCGTAGGATCGCGGGTCAACACTCGACAAGCCTGGGCGTTGATGGACTCATGCTGCTTTTATGTTTCCGCTGTTATCTGAGCTAGCATAATGCTAAGCAATCTTTGTAATAAATTCATACTCTGGATTTTCCGTGTAATAAAGACTTTGTGTTTTACATGATATTTCATCGACTGTGAGTGCTAGCTATTGATCCAGGGACTAGCATGTTAATCACAGGGACTTAGGATCCTTACCGATCCGAGGCCACTACAGTTGTCATAAGCTCCTTTGGAAAAGTTGCTTTCCATATTGAGCATTTGATCTGTCACCTTATGCAACATTTCGGCTTGGGTTTCCAAAAATCCTTGCAGGGTTGGATCTTCCCCACTGGTATTGGCTATGAATTGAGCTGTCATTTGGTTCAACTGGTTTTTGCTTGCTATGAGTTCTTTCATGTTGTCCTCTTGGTTGTTGCTGTTGTCATCAACCTTGATGTTGGAGTCTCTTGGAGTAGTCATCTGTTTGGGTTGAATTGAGATTAGAATAGGAAAAATATTTCTAAGTAAGGGTTCTAATCACACACATCACAATTCACACAAGCAATGTGCAAGCAATCACAAGCCAAACATTTTACTCAAACAACAAAGTTCAAGCACATCTTTAGGCAACAAAATATTTTTGTTACACCACATAAGTTGGTGTGTTTGACTTAACTAAAATATGGTAGTCCATCTATATGGTTCACTTGTGATCTTTCCATCCTTCTTGGTTGATTCTTCTTGCATGAGATCATGGTTTCCTTAGGAAAAATTCTTGGTCACAAAACTTCAAAGGTGATGATGGCTCCTTCTAAGTTGTGTTTCCTTAGTCTCCAAATATTGAGCAAGATTTCTTGTCTCACTTGTCCTTAGTGATACCCAAGGTTGAAGTCCTTGGTGATTATGCTGAAGATGTTGAAGTCATTAGAGTTGAAGATGTTGAAGTCATTAGAGTTAAAGATGTTGAAGTCATTAGAGTTGATGAAGTCCTTTGCACATGGTGAAGTCTTTGGCCATGGTGTAGGTTTTTCCATCAAGTTGATGTAGAAGAGATGTGAATCAAAAATCAAAGTGGTTGAGGAAAGAGTTTACAAGATTGTTTGTAAATAAGTTTTGGAACAAATACAACTCCTATTTTTCTAAGGGTTTTGTCCAATCCTAGGTTTACAAATCCTACAGGCAACACAATGCTCTGATACCATCTGTAGAGGTCCCAACCTTTGATAAGGCAGAGATCCCGGTGTTTACAATGCTAGACCCTGGATCAATAGCTAGCATCCACAGTTAAGATGTAATATCAAGAAACAAAGGTCATAATGGAACTTTATAACCAGGAATAACATAATTTTATTACATCTTACATAGCTCATTTGGCTATTACATTACATTGCAGCAGAATATCTATAAGCATGGGGTCCTTCATCTCCAAAGTGCCACAGGCAAACATGTTGGTTGCAGACTTTGTAATCCTATTCAACACACTTTACTAAATCAATCAAACCTGCAACATAACAAGTTACAGCCACAAGGGTCAATACATTTGAATTGTATTGGCAAGTTCACTACTATGTAGAATATGAGTGGATCCTATCATTACAAGCATATTTGTCTAGGTAGGGTTTTAGGCTTATTTGCAGAAAGCAATAATTTATCCTATCTTTTCAAAATAGTTTTGATCTTTTGTCAAATCTTTCTGAACTCCTTGGTAAATCCCCAAGTGTTTCAAGTCTTCGTCAAAATCTCTTGAGCTCCTTGGTACACCCCAAGTGCTTCAAGTTTTTATCAAAATCTCTTGAGCTCCTTGGTAAATCCCCAAGTGCTTCAAGTTTTTATCAAAATCTCTTGAGCTCCTTGGTACACCCCAAGTGCTTCAAGCCTTTGTTGTCACTTAAAAGTTTTTCTTTTAGAACTTTGAATGTCGAGATTTCCCATAGCTTCAGGCCTTTAGTTGCTCAGTATTGTCCATAACCGGGGACACGGCTAAGTACTTAGATTTTTATCTTCTGCAGAAGTTGTACACTTTACCCACATGACACACTCTCATCTTGTTGCCACCAGTGGCCGCTGGATTAGTACTCACCAAGATTGAGTATTGGCAGATTAAGAATGTGACGAAGTCTTTCCATAGGGTCCTCCCATACACAATGCTAGCTTGTCTTCAGGCACCAATGTAGGGTTCCTAGTTCCCTCATTTCCAGTAAACCTGAACACCAATGCATGGGTCTTCCCAATGTAGTTGACTAAGCCAGAGCCATATAGCATGTGGCTGTACACGGAATACACTGTTGGAGAAACATGTTCAATCTCTAAGTCCCTGGGTGGTTTTCATCTAGTGCACAACAAAAGAGATTGCCATACAAACATGGTTTCTCTTGTTGCCACCTTGTCCAAAACTTGAGTATCCTTGTCCACCCAGGTGGTTCATTGAGTACTTGTTTTATTATATAAAACATAAGTCTTTTCTCAACTTCATAAAATCTCAACATGTATCTCTTCTCCAAATATATAGCATGGCTAAGCATTTTACAACTACATTGTTTTCACTAAGGAATATATATAAGGGTATCCTATTAGGATTTAGCATAGCATAAAGTCTAGAAATTCTTTTCATGCATGTTTCAAAATCCACTAAGTATAATGAAAATAGTAGGACTTTGGATGATAGTGTCACTTGCCTTTTTGGTAGAGTAATGTTGGTTCACTTCTTGATCTTGCTAATAACACACTCTTCTAACTTCACTACAAATTAATCAAGCAAACACAAATTCAACTAGCATTCCAAAACAATAATCCAACAAATCATGACACATAAAATAATAGAAACTAAGTCATGTATGCAAACATGCAAAAGGTAGTTTTATTTGCAAAGGTGGGTTATACTAGGCTCTAAACATTGTAAGGCTTGAAGTGGTCATTTTCCAAAGTGGCAAAGTCATTTGTAACAAGGTTTTATCTATAGACCATTTTTAAATCAAAACATCATTTCATGTGATTGAAATTGTTTTTAGCAAAGCAACAATTTTACATTGTTCACCAAATAAGTTGTTAGTTCACAAAACTTGGTGTTTAGGGTCAGTAGCTTTGAATCAAAACATTTCCAAAGGCTTTGCTCAAAATCATTTCCATAACAAAATCAATATTTTTATTTGACTAGAAATGAGCTAATTCAATTATTCAATCCTAAACTTCACAAAACACATTTTTAAATCCATAAGTTGGTTACTAAAGTCAGGAGGTTCACAACAAACCAAATTGCAAAGATTTCATCCTCAAAAACTTTTTGGAATAATTTTTATATCAAAAACAAGCATACAAATGTTTCTGCAAAAACAAACATTTTACCAGAAGCTTTTTACTAAAAAAATTGCATGGTTGGCTAGGGCTTGTTCCACTGATTCCATTGATATAAAGTTTTTATTTTTTGGACGTGTGGATCAAAAGTTACAAGGTTTACAAATTTGCAAATCAATCTGATTTCAAACTCTGTTTTAAAACAACTAGTGCCACACGGCACGTTTCCATTGGTCAGTACCACTTCGCGTGGATCGAGCGGTGCTGGCCATCAGATCTAACTAGTAATGCACGGTGCAGGTCGAGCATACCGGCTTGTTTAAGTTATTCTATCGCGTGCATACGATTAAGATCCAACGACTCACAACTACTGGACATAAACCAGCGGCGCCTGCGGTGGTGAGCGGCGGCGGCACGGTCAGACGATGACGCTGCGGCGACTATAGGAAGCAAAGGAGGAAACGGGGATGCTCACCGTGCTCGCGAGGTCGAGGTGAAGCTCGAGGTGGTGCTGGTCTGGCGAGGGGTGCACTGGAGTGGGAGTAATTGCTCGCCGGAGACGATGGCGGCGTCAGGCGGTTCTGGTGGTCGTCGAGGACGGCGTTGCAGAACACCCTAAGACAGGAGGGTGGTATGGTTATAAGCGTGCTGTTCTGGAGAATATGGGAGCATCATCGAGGAGTGCTGGGGCGAACGGAGGTTACCTATGGAGGTCGCCGGAGTAAGAAGCAGACACGGCGGCACTCAGAGGTTGTCGAAGGCGAGGCTCTGGGGAGAGCGCGGACGAACGGGAGGCATAGGGAGAAGCGCCCGAGGCTGGGGGTCACGGCCGTGTGCTCAGGGAGGCAAGGGGCGGGGAGGTGTGGCCGGAATTTGCTGGAAAGGCTCGCCGGAGCAGTGGCAAGGCAAAGGGAATTCAGGGCAGCCTAGTGGCTCCGGTGGTGCGGCGTCTGGGGGAAAAGAGAGGTAAGACGCAGGCGGTTATATGGGCGTGGTCGCGGGGTGGAGTAATGGCCGCTGTTAACGCGAATTGATCGCCGGTGTTACTGGCTGCAACGGCAGGGAGTGATTTGGGGGTTGAAGACGACGAACATGAGAGGTAGGGCCTTGCTGTCAGCGAGGGAGTGAGATAGGGAGAGGGTCCACTCGTCGGTGTCTGCGTGGGTTAGTAAACAGGTGTGAATCGTTTTCTGCGGGGAGAGAGGGAGTGGGCTGGTTGGGCCTTGTTGGGCTGGCCGACTGGGCTGCTGTCTGATTCTATTTTTTTTTTCTTTCTGAAAGCTTTATCTTTTTCTAATTCTATTTTCTGTTTTGGAAATTCAAACAACAAATCAAACATTCAAAACTCCTCCAAACTTTGCCTTGAGTTTTGGTTCTGTTTAACAACAATATTCCAAGTCCCAATATATTATTTTTATTTTTAGGGTCCATTAATAATTAAATAAAATGGATCTTAGTTATTAAATCAAATAGGATTTGATTTATTTAAAACTCCATTTGAAATCTAAATAATATAAAAACCAATCAGTAGGTTTTATTTGAAAATATAGAATACTTGGAAAACTTGTTTAAAATAATTTAACAAGTTTTGATATTTTAATTAAAATGGTAAAACCTTTGTTTTAATAAAATTGGATATTATTAAATCCTCATTATTTCATTTAAATAAACTTTTACTCTTTTAATCAAAGTAAAAACCTTTTATTTCAAAAGCTTGGCCAAGGTTTAATTTGGATCTATAAAATAATCCTTATTTATATTTCTACCTTTTCATTTGAAAACCAAATCTTTTTATTTAAAGATTAAAAATAGTAATCCAAATATTTTTAACTTTATTAATTGTTTTATCTTTTCAAATCCTTTAGGATTTGTTTGATCAAATAGGTTTGAAGGTTTCCAATTGGATTCAAAAAGTTTCTTCTCACCCTGAAATTCAACAAAGTTTTATTTTATTCATTTATTTTTCACATTACAAGATTTGGAAAATCTTGGGATGTGACATTTGAAGGATACTATACCTTTGGAGGAGGTCCAATTGGAAAGTGATCTCACTTATGAGGAAAAACCAATCAAGATTCTTGATACTGCAGAAAGGGTTACACGGACAAAGACTATCAAGTTCTACAAAGTTCAATGGAACCACCATTCCGAAGAAGAAGCAACATGGGAGAGAGAAGATGACCTTCGGAAAGACCACCCTCACCTATTTGCTAACCAATCCAAATCTAGAGGGCGAGATTCACCTTAAGAGGGTTAGATTTTTAACATCCCAAAAATCATGATTTCAAAGTTTGCATACCATCCATGCATTCATAATCATTTTAGGATCATTTTCAAAGTTATTTCAAAAACAGAAGCATTTGAATGTCTTTTATTTTATGTAAGCAAGGCATTAGCCTTATTTCTACCCTTAAGAATTAAAAACACTTGTTTTGATCAGTAGGGGTTTGATCCTAAGTTTGAGTGATAATTTCCAAAAATTTTGACAAGTTTCAAAACAAGGTATGAATTTTAAAACCATTCTTATGCCTTATTAAACAAGTGGTAAAGGTACTGTTTTTATTTAAATTCCATTTGGCTAAGGTATTTTGAGTGAACAACTTTGTTCTGCAGCCAATAAGGTACAAATTCTACTTTACAAAAATTCGAAACGGGTTTGAATTCAAACCCATTTGAAAACCCTTTGAATTTGATTCCAGAAAATCAAATCAAAAAAAGAAAAAGACAAAAGAATAGGAAAAGGGCCGGCGCCACTCTTCCAGCCGAACAGAAGATGCAGCCCGCGAAGCCCACCCGGCCATTTCCCCTTTCCCCCTCTCTCTCACGCGCGCAGCTCTACCCACGGTCGCTGACGCGCTAACCCCACACGCCAAGTCATCATCTTCCCCGAAATCACGCACTGACCAGCTCCCCGCTTCCTCCCCGTCCACGCGTTGAATGCGCGAGTTATTGCCGTTGATTCGCCGAGTAACTCCTCGCCCATCTCCGGCTACTTAAAACCCACAGTCCCCGCTCCATTTCCCCCCAACCAATTCCCTCTGAACGCCGCCAGGATGCTCGCTTTTCTCTCCACAACGCCGCTGTCCCGACGAACTCCGGCGACCGATTGTGGTAAGCCTCGTGCGCGCCTCGCTCTCTGGTTCATGCAAGCTTGTCCTCTATCACCTTGCGCTTCTCCTGACGTTCGACGTTTGCTTTATCTCGCACCAGAGCGTCGCCTTCGACGACGACCGTGAGCACCCGACGATAGGCTTCACTCCGACGAGGAATCCCCACCGTGTCCGTGCGCCCCGACCTTGTCCAGCTTCACATTGAGCTTCGCCGTGTCTCCGCAGACTCGGTAAGCACCAGCCCCCTCGCCCTGGTCTCGCGCGAACATCACCGTGACGGCAGCGCGGTAGCCATTTGCGCCGCCCGCTGTTGGTCAGAGCAACGTGGTCTGCTAGATCTGGATCCAGCGGATGCGATTAGATCAACCCGCGAAGGGGTATGCGCAGATCTGGGCCGTGCTTAGTTAGTTAGATACAATGGCCCACGAGCGTGATCCAGTGCGAACCGGTACCAGCGAATCAGAAAGCTCCGCGTGGCTAGAGTTTAAATTTAAAATTTGGAAATAGATCTATTAGTTGTTCAAACTTGCAAAATTCATAACTTTTGATCCACACGTTCAAATTTTGCAAATTTCATATCATTGGAATCAGGAGAAATAATTCTATCCAATTATGCACTTTGTTTAATAAATTGCATTTGTAAAATAGGTTGTTTTTGCAGAGACATTTCTAAGCTTATTTTGTATATAAAAATTGTATGGAAAATGTTCTAGGGGCCAAGTTAATTTTAATTAGTGTATAATTGTTTTGTTTATGATTCAGTACTGTTTCAATTGTCTTGTTTGATTTAGAAAAATCATCACATGGCATTTGATGCATTCATATATTTTTGCTTGTATATTTTTGATATGTGAATTTGGTGCTATCATTTTATGTGTAGATTTTGGTGCTAATAGTGATTGTGGTTGTGAAGATTGTTGCTACTCCCCCAACTACCAAGGCAAGTGGTGCTTCATATTTTTTGTCCCAATATTTTGACTATGCATTAGAGATATTTTGTATAGGGCTTGCATGAATATTTTGCTAAGTATCTATATGCTATGCTTGGGAAATCCTAGTAGTTGTAGAATTGTTAGAATTTTCTCTAAGTTAAGTTACTTTCTATTTGCCATGCTTAGCCTAGCTAGTAGTAACCAACGGTGGAATATATATACATGCTATGGAAAATATTTCTAAGTTTTGACTTATGGTTTTGCTTAATAAAACAACTAAGTGAATGAAACACCTGGGTGGAATGGTAATTTCTTAGTGGTTTTTGGTTGAGTGGTTACACAAGGCCCATTTCTATGGTTTACCTTGTGTATATCACTTGTGGATTGCCACCAAGGAACAACGGGATTTGAGATTCCAAATGTTAAGAAGCTTCTAGTGCAGCCACATGGCATTATGGGCTCTGCCTGGATCATATAGGTTGCAATAACTTAGACATTTGGACAGTTGGTGGTAGTGGGATGATAGGTTGGAACGCGTCCATTTGGTCTAAGGGAAGGCTTCTGAAAGGTCCTATCTTGGTGAAAATCAAGTCTTGTGGGGAAAGTGCATAACCTCTGCAGATGGAAGAACCTAAGTACTTAGCCATGTCCCTGCTATTGGACAATTTGAGCATCAAGACATGGAAGCTATCAAGAATCTCCTCATCCCAATTTCCTAAGTAAAACTTGTGGTTGAACAAGGGTGACGGTTCACCAATTTCTATTGGTGGTTCCTTGGGAATGTTTTTGCCAAACAAAAACTTAGTGTTTTCAACTGATAGGCGAAACCTATTTTGAGCAAAGCTAGCCTAAGCTACACTTAGCCAAATTCATGTAGTAACTAGATGCTAATATTTTACTAAGGTATCACTTGCCAATACTATTCCAATGTATTGACCCACTGTGGCTGTAACTTATGATGTTGCAGGTTACTCTGATGATGATTAGGGGTTATGAGTCTACACTCAATATGCTTGCCTGTGGCACATGAAGATGAAGACGTCTATTTTATATTGTTAAGTTAAACTCATGTACTATCCTATGGCTATAGAGTTGTAAAAGACTATGTTATCTCTGGAATTACGATGTAATAATGACCTTTGTTTCTATATACTTCATCTTAAACTGTGGATGCTAGCAATTGATCCAGGGACTAGCATTGCAATCACAGGGATCTTTCCCTTTATAAAGGTGGGATCTTACAGGTGATGATGGTGCTGGTGGAGATGATGGTGTGGATGACGATGATGATGATCCCGATGAAGCCTAGCTTGATGACGGTGTTGATGGCGATGGTCTCCACCCTCCAGGAAGGAATTCCCGGAATCATGCGCCAAGAGATCTTTCTCTCTCGGTGTTTTCCGCCCCCTAGAGGCGGCGGAAATCTATCTGTGGTCGCCCCTCCAGGATTAGGGTTCCGTAGGGAAGATATAGACGAAGGGGCGGAGTCGGAGGCCGGGAAGGTGGGCCACACCTGCCCTAGGCGCGAGGTCAGGTCGGCCCGCGCCTAGGGGGTGTGGGCCCCCTGAGGCCCTTCTTTGTACCTCCTTTTGGCTCCCTCATTCTTCTGGAGAAATAATATGTTTCCATATTTTTCTGGTATTTTTCTGATCTTTGCGAAATTGCACCGAAACGCCTTCTTTTCCGTCAGAATCCAAACTCCGATAGTCCATCCTCCAAGAATCATCCAACATGCATAAACATATGAAAAATCCATAAGTAATACCTCATAATAAGACAAATATCAATGAGTAGAGGTAAATTATGATATAGAATGGTGATGCAAATTGGGCATATCAGGCATCCTTGGAGGCAATCTTTTTTTATTGATCACAAGACTCCCATGCTAAGTCTATGATATCCTCCCTTAGACGTTTTATAGTGGTCTCTAAGTCTTGGGTATGCTTCTTCTCCTCTCTAAGGTCATTTTGAGTGTTGAGCATTCTACACTTGAGTCTTTCTCCAAGATCCTTGATGGCATTCCATGTTGCATTCCTTGCAGAGTCAAAGAATGACATGTGCATTTCAGAGTTGGTGACCATGCAGAATCCCGACTCATTGTGGTTTTCCTCCTTGTTTTTATACAAGTGGAGTTGTACCCACCAATATTCTTCTCCTTCATCCATCACTGGAAATACCTTGTACACGTCTTCAACATATATGCCCAAGTTAACCATGAGGTTTATGAGTGCCTTGGGAAACTCCGTCTCATATTCTAAGGTCATGGTCATGAGTGGTCCCTTCCTGACGGCTTCGCTGATGGCGGCCATCTACAAATAGAGATGATAAAGAAGATTATGATAAGTTTTACGAGATGAAATGAGACAAGTGTGGAAATTTACGAAGGATTTTGCATTTTCCTAGTGGTTTCCTTTGTCTAATCCATCTTAGGGTCATAATCCTATAGGCAAAATAGTGCTCTGGTACCATCTGCAAGACCTCACCCTTTAAGGTAAAGGCCCCTGTGATTGCAATGCTAGTCCCTGGATCGAAATTCTAGCATCCACAGTTTAATATGAAGTACACAGATACAAAGGTCATTATTACATCGTAATTCTAGGAGTACAAATAGTTCTTACAACTCATTATCCCAAGGCTAACACATAGAGTTCTTATTACATAGCAAATAAAAAAGTCTCCATCTTCATGTGCCATATGCAAACATGTTGAGTGTAGACTCATAACCCTAGTCACCATCAGAGTAACCTGCAACATAATAAGTTATAGCCACAGAGGGTCAATACATTTGAAATTGTGTTGGCAAGTGATACCATAGTAGTATAGTAACATATAATAACTATATGAATTTGGCTAAGTGTAGTTTAGGCTGCCTTTGCTCAAAAATAAGGTTTGTCTTATTAGTTTGAAAACACTAAGTTTTTGTTTGACAAAAACACCAAGGAACCACCAATAGACATTGGTGAACCTCTACCCTTGTTCAACCACAAGTTTTAACTTAGAGAAATTGGTATGAAGAGATCCTTGATCATTTCAATGTCTTTGATGCTCAAAATGTCCGTTATCAGGGACACGACTAAGTACTTAGGTTTTACCCTCTCGAGAGGTGGTGCACTTTCCCCACAAGACTCGACATGCATCGCGACGAGAATTTTTAGAAGCAATCCCTTAGACCACCATGGACGCGTTCCATCCTATCAACCCTACCACCAACTGTCGATCTGGATGAGTTCTTGCAACCTAGTTGGTTAAGGCAGAGCCCATATGCCATGTGGTTGCACTAGAAGCTTATCAACACTAAACATCTCAAATATCTTTGTTCCTGGGTGGCCATCCACAAGTGTGATACACAAGGTAAACCATAGACATGGGCCTTGTGTAACCACTCAACACAAACCAATCTTCCCATTCCACCCAGGTGATTCATTAACATGTTGTTTTATTAATAAAAAACATAGGAATAATCTTTTCATTGTATTATAAAATGAATATTCCACCCTTGCATTCTACTATCTAGGCTAATCATACTAGCATAACATGTCTCTTAACTTAGGGAAAAACTACTAAGACAATATCTATAGGATTTACCATAGAATTGTATATAATTAGAAAATCATCATGCAAATCCTACTCAAAATAGTGTTAATGCAATAAGGAAAATAGTAGGACATGGGATTAAATATCACTTGCGTTGGTAGCTAGGGGAATAGGTACAATCCTCACAATCACAATCTCCACAATCCACAAAATCTAGACATAAATTCATACAACACAATTCACAAATTAATATACAAACAAAAATAATTATGAATGCATGCAAAAATGCAAAGGGATGATTTGTCACACTTTTCAAAACCATTGAATAATAACTCATTATAGATTCACTACTAACAACATGACTTCTCCCTTGTCCTCAAGAACTAAACGAACTACTCGCAAGACATCATATGGATCAAGATCAAAGATGATATGATAATGGATAACAATCTGAACATAAAGAATAATCCAATGGTTCCACTCACAAGCATCAAATACAATAGTAATCAACACCGGGAAAGTTCCCCCTAATGAACTAAGCAATATCCAACACAATTGTTACAGCAGGACGGAGTGGTGATGATGGTGCTGGTGGAGATGATGGTGTGGATGACGATGATGATGATCCTGATGAAGCCTAGCTTGATGACGGTGTTGATGGCGATGGTCTCCCCCCTCCGGGAAGGAATTCCCTGGACAGAAATTTGTCTGCCGGAGAGATCTTTCTCTCTCGGTGTTTTCCGCCCCCCACAGGCGGTGGAAATCTATCTGTGGTCGCCCCTCCAGGATTAGGGTTCCGTAGGGAATATATAGACGAAGGGGCGGAGTCGGAGGCCGGGCAGGTGGGCCACACCTGCCCTAGGCACGGGTTCAAGTGGGCCCGCGCCTAGGGGGGTGTGGGCCCCCTGAGGCCCTTCTTCGTCCCTCCTTCTGGCTCCCTCATTCTTCTGGAGAAATAATATGTTTCCATATTTTTCTGGTATTTTTCTGATCTTTGCGAAATTGCACCGAAATGCCTTCTTTTCCATCCGAATCCAGACTCCGGCAGTCCATCCTCCAAGAATCATCTAACATGCATAAACAAATGAAAAAGCCATAAGTAATACCTCATAATAATACAAATATCAATGAGTAGAGGTAAATTATGATATAGAATGGTGATGCAAATTGGGCGTATCAACTCCTCCAAGCTTAGACTTCGCTTACCCCAAGCGAATACTGAGCTCAGTAAACATGTTCACATCTTTATGGAGTGAAGTGTCGATAAAATAATACGAACAAGAATGATCACACTTACCATTGCACAACTCATAGAAGAAAGCAACTCACCATTATATAACTTAGCTTGCAACCAAGTACAACAGTCACAATAGAGATGCATAAATATAAATCATAATTGGAATTGGCAAACTTGTTCTTGGTCAGAGAACACCTGGCAAACAGTTCCACAAAAGCTTTTTGTAGAAGTTTCAAATAGGAGCACTCTTTGCTCAAAAAGGTTTCAAAAGTGAAGGCTTTCAAATTAATACTCAATAGATAAGAGTTTTGTGCAAACAAGGAAGATAAATAACATGATTGAATAAATCACCATATGAATGCTTGAAACACAAAAACTCAAATGATTGCTGGAGATAGAGAGGAAGTAGGTTTACTGACTCAACTTGGAAGTGGGAGAAAGGTCCCTTCTTAGAGTGAAACAGGGATTACAAGTCATAAAGAGCTTCCAAAAGATTAAGGTACTTACTAGCTTTGAGCCCTCATTGCCCCTATCATATGCATCTTGAGATGATTAAGGTTAAAGTGAACAAAGCTGGAGTATATGCTTGACGAAATATAAGTTGGCAATCTCATGTCCCTTGAATTCGAGGGCCACTACTCATGCTACTCAACTCTGGTCACAGGTAAGTTCTTGTCATTATTGTAGAGGTCCCAACCTTTAATAAGGTAGAGATACATGTGTTTACAATGCTAGTCCCTGGATCAATAGCTAGCATCCACAGTTAAGATGTAATATCAAGAAACAAAGGTCATAATACAACTTTATAACCAGGAATAACATAATTTTATTACATCTTACATAGCTCATTTGGCTATTACATTACATTGCAGCAGAATATCTATAAGCATGGAGTCCTTCATCTTCAAAGTGCCACAGGCAAACATGTTGGTTGTAGACTTGTAATCCTAATCAATCAACTTCACTAATATCAAACAAACCTGCAACATAACAAGTTACAGCCACAAGGGTCAATACATTTGAATTGTATTGGCAAGTTTCACTACTATGTAGAATATAAGTGGATCCTATCAATACATGCATATTTGGCTAAGTGGGGTTTAGGCTCATTTGCAGAAAGCAGCATATTTTATCCTATCTTTTCAAAATAGTTTTGAGCTTTTGTCAAATCTTTCTGAACTCCTTGGAATCCACCAAGTGCATCAAGTCTCTTGTTGTCACTTTCAAGTTTTACTTTTAGAAATTGGAATGTCGAGATTTCCCATAGCTTCAGGCCTTAGTTGCTCAGTATTGTCCATAACCGGGGACACGGCTAAGTACTTAGATTTTAATCTTCTTCAGAAGTTGTACACTTTACCCACATGACACATTCTCATCTTGATGCCACCAGTGGCCGTTGGATAAGTACTCACCAAGATGGAGTACTGGCAGATTGAGAATGTGACGAAGTCTTTCCATAGGGTCCTCCCATACACAATTCTATCTTGTATTCAGGCACCAATGTAGGGTTCCAAGGTCCCTCATTTTAGTTAACCTGAAGAGGCCAATGCATGGGTCTTCCACAATGTAGTTGACTAAGCTAGTGCCCATTTAGCATGTGGCTGTACACGGAAGCCACTATACGAGAAACATGTTCAATCTCTAAGTCCCTGGGTGGTTTTCTTCTGGTGCACATACAAAAAGAGATTGCCATACAAACATGGTTCCTTTTGTTGCCACCTTGTCCAAAACTTGAGTATCCTTGTCCACCCAGGTGGTTCATTGAGTACTTGTTTTATTATATAAAACACAAGTCTTTTCAATCCTTCTCATAATCTCAACATGTATCTCATCTTAATATTTATAGCAGGGCTAAGCTTATTACAACTACATTGTTTTCACTAAGGAATATATAGGGGTATCTTATTAGGATTTAGCATAGCAAAATATAGTAGTTCTTATCATGCATGTTTCAAAATCCACTAAGTGTAATGAAAATAGTAGGACTTGGATGA
Organism: Avena longiglumis; assembly: GCA_030063025.1. NCBI lineage: Eukaryota > Viridiplantae > Streptophyta > Magnoliopsida > Poales > Poaceae > Avena > Avena longiglumis. Next base: position 211,304,316 of record CP125979.1, on the reverse strand, counting down.
TAGTGACACTTGCCTTTTTGGTAGAGGATGTTGGTTCACTTCTTGATCTTGCTAATATCACACTCTTCTAAATTCCACTACAATTCATTCAAGCAAACACAAAATCAGAGATGGCTTCTCTCTCCTCCTCTCCTCTCCTTCCTACTTCCACGGCGGCGGTTTATTCCGGTGATCAACGTGGTTCGCTCGGGAGCTGGAGGGCCATAATCAGAGAGGTGGCTGGGGCTTCGATCAGCCCTTGCCGACGGGGCCTGATCTCGAGGGAGATTTCGGGACAGGTGTCGCTACGTGATGTCTCGGGGCAGCTCCTGGCAAGTTGGTGTTCGTTGGTGGAAATTTGGTACGGGGAGCGTCTGGTACACGAAGGTTGGCACGTCCTTGTGGGTCCAACGGTGGTGGTGCAGGGGGCGGTTCCTCGCGGTGTCGCCAAGTGCGCCCTATCTTGGCGTCGTGCGGGTGATCTGCTCGGTGGTTGCGGGAGAGCTGCGGCGGTGGGGCTTATTTGGAGGGCCACCTGCCGGTGAGTCTTGGGTACTAGTACGTCGGAGCATGATCTCCAGTCAGTTTCCTCCCCACTTCGCATTTTCTCCAACCCTAGATCGGGAGCCGTTTCCCCTCTCGCCATTTCCAGATCTCGCGGTGTGTGTGGTGTGGTGTTCGTCCGGGAGCCTCCAGTTCTCCACCCATCGCCACCGCGTGCTGTTTCTCCGGTGAAGTGGAGCGGAGTTGCTTCGGGGGATTGTAGATCATTTGCTCAGGTTGTGGCTGCAGAATCTGATATGGATCGGCGGTTTCGCGGTGAGCGTGGTTCCCCCTCTCGTCCTCCAGTCCGATCTGGTCCCTATGCGAGCAGATTCGGGTCTGGGTATGGACAAGGTCGTTTCCCTATCGATCGTAGGGGTTTGGAAGAGGATCATAGGGAAAGTGGCTGGATCCGCGAGCAGGAGCGGCGTCGCGAGGAAGCACGGCATCGGGATGCGAGGCACAGGGACGAGTTGAGGCAGGCGGAGACTGAGGCCAGGCTGGAGGATCAACGCAGGGAGGCCATGGCGCGGGAAAGGGCGCTGTCGGAGGCTCGCCGTCGTGAAGCGGAGCAGGCTTCGCATCGGGCCGTTGGCGTCACCGTCCGGAGATGCAACAAGGATCGGTCGAGATCGCTGCCGTCATTCCAGCGGTCGTAACTCGATTCGAACCCTAGGAGGGCGGTTTTGCTCCTGATTGAGCAGGTTAATATTCCTAGGGTTGTGATGAACACCTCTGTCCCTGTGACTCGATCTGTTTCTGGTTTGAACACTTCGGCGTCTACCTCTGTTATTGTGCCTGCTGGGGGGCTCGCCCTGTGAATTTGTCTCCGATTTTGTCAGTTACTCAGTATGATGTTGTTTCTACTACTCTGGTGGGGTCCTCTGTACCACCACCAGTAGTGAGTATGCCGAGAGATGGTAATGTGGCTGGGGGTCCTGGGGATGTGCAGTTGCTAGATGTGCTTCAGGAAGAAGTTGTGTGTGATAATTGTGGGAAGGATCATAGCATTTTGGTCTGTCAAGAGAGGAAACCTTGGGAGTATGTTCCTCTTTTCTTTGGCAGTACTGATTTTGAGCAGGGCTTTCATTCTATTCCTGTGGTGGAATCAAATGTTCAGTCTATGGAGCAGCTGCATTATGCTCATATAAGTGTGGTTAGAGGTGATGTTTCTGGAAAAGATTTGGAGAAGGAATTTCAAATGTGGGCTGATGCTTTGGGATCTGGATGGAGGTTTAATGCTAGGTCTATTAATGATGTGGAATTTTTGATGAGATTTCCTTCTGCCAGATCCATTGATGATTTCCACTTTGGGAAGGTATTCATGAAAATAATCTCCGATGGTGTTATCCAATTATCTAAGTGGAATGGGGACCTGCAACCTGTTGACTGGTTGGAGGAGGCATGGTTTAGGATTGTTGGTATCCCTATGAAATACAGGGAAAAATCAACTGTGTTTTATGTTGCTTCTTTGGTGGGCAAGCCTGTGGCCCTGGACAGGAACAGTTTGAGGAACTTGGCCTATGTAAGGGTGAAGATTGCTTGTCTGGATGTTTCTCTGGTTCCTAACACCAGAAGGGGGGAGATGCAGGGTGGAATTTATGAATTCAAATACACTAGGGATATTTTTGCTCCTAATGTTGTGTCCACTTTACCTTCTGCTATGGGGATTGATGGACAGGATGGTGATGATAGGCTGGATAAGGAGAATGAGGGTGAAGCTGAGCATAGGAGGCCTGATGCTGATAGTGGGCAAAGAACTGTTCCTGGTGCAGGTAGTGGTGGGGGTGCTGGGGGTCGTCAACATGGTGGTGATGGTACTAGTGAAGCTGGGTTAGACAAAGGTAAACAGGTTATGGTGGAGCAGGAGGATTCTGGGGGGATTTCTTTTGGGACTAAAATGGCTAACATCTGGGCTAGCGCTGGAGGAGATGGTCGTTCAAGGGGAATTGTTATCAGAGAAAACGTAGCAGGTGGTAATGGTGGTGGTGGTGAGACAGGTACTCAAACCAGAACAGCTGATGTGGGACTACAAGTTGGTGCTCGAGCGTATGCGATGGTGATGGTTTGGGTGGTGTTCACATGGAGGTTTTACAGAACTTGTCATCTACTGTGGTTAAAGATTCCAGTACTAAGATTGTTGCTGGCCCTCAGAGGTTTGATGATTTTATCAGGGGTCTGTTGAAAGATAGGAGCAGTGACAAACACTATGAGCTTATGAAGCAGTATGGCCATTTGCTGGAAGAGGGGGATGAACAAGATGAGGGTGTCCAGGCAAAAGATGATAGTGTATCTACTGATACTTCTTTTGGTTCTTCCTCTGATAGTGGTAAAAAAAGGATTGATGGCGGGTCTGTGATGGAGGGTGCTCAAGACATGGAGGTTGTCAATCAAGACCAAGAAGTGATGGTTGTTGACCTGTCTCAACCTGATGGCTCTACTCAGAAAAGTGTGGGTTCTCAATCTGAACAGGTGGCTGGTGTGGAAGAGCAAGGTATAAGAAGGAGTTCAAGGGTGGCTGATCAAGGTGGTGCTAGAAACATGGCTGAAGGGCATTTGGCTCAGCAACCTCCTAGAGATTTATCAGGTAAAAATTTAACTTTGCACAATTCTTTTGCTTCTTTGGATGATGATATCATTATGCATAGAGCGTTGGAGATGGGGGTAGATGCTTCTTCTATATCTTTGGAACATATTAATTCTTTGAAAGAGTTAGAAATTGCTAGACATAGTTTACAGGATAGGAGACAGGTAGAGAATGAATGTGGGGCTGATTTGAATGAGAAGGTTTTGTTTCTGGACTGGAAGGATGCTAGTAATGATGAGGAGGAATTTACTCCTGTGGTTTCTAGGAAACAAAAGAAAAAGTTGAGAACGGTTACATTATGAGGGAGAGAAAGTTAAAGGTCATTGTGAAGGTTCACAACTATCACCCTATGAGTGGTGTTGTGACTGGAACAAGAGAGAGAAAATCTGTATTATGATAGGTGTTATTTTGAATATTATAGGAGTGGGGAAGAAGGGTGCAAGTGCTTATTTCAACAATCTGCTGAGACAGAAGAGGGTGGATTTTATTGGTTTACAGGAAACTATTAAGAAAGACTATTCTGATGCTTTTTTTATGAGGATTGATCCTATGAATCAATTCTCTTGGAGTTGGCTGCCTTCTGTGGGGAGGTCTGGAGGCATTTTGGGGGGCCTACGTTCCTCTAAATTGACTCAACTGGATGTGTCTGTGGGCAAATTTCATGTTAAGATGAAGGTGTTTGATGTTTTGAAACAAATTCAGTGGCATTTGGTGATAGTGTATGGGGCTGCTCAAGAGGAGAATAAAGAGGAGTATTTGTTAGAATTAGCTGAGGTTTGTCAGGATCAAACTATTCCTTTGTTGGTGGGTGGTGATTTTAATGTGATCAGGTGTGCTTCTGATAAAAACAAGGGTCACTCTTTGAATAGGTGGGCGCACATGTTTAATTCGATTATTAATGCTTATCGCTTAAGGGAGATCCTCATGTCTGGAGGGCAGTTTACTTGGTCCAACAACCAGAAAAATCCGACTCTGGAGAAGTTGGATAGAACTTAGTTTGTAAAGAATGGGAAAAGTTGTTTCCTCTTACTACAGTGCACAAGTTGTCTAGAGAAGTTTCTGATCATAGTCCTTTGATTCTGGATACTATGGAAGGGCAGGAATCAGGTGGCGAATTGATTTGAAAAAGTTGGTTCTGATGTGATGATTTTTTGACCAGGGTGGAAAAAGTTTGGAAAAAACGTGAGAATGGTATGAACAGTCTTGATAGGTTGCAGAAAAAACTTAAGAATGTCAGAAATGATTTGAAAGGATGGGGTGCTCATTTAAGGGGTGGGGATAAAAAGAAGAAGAAGAGGTTGGTGGAGGAGCTTCAGGAGCTTGAAAATATTGAGGAGCTGATTTTGCTTACTGCTGAACAACTTAAAAGAAAGGCAGTTATTCAGAAGGAGTTGCTAGAGGTGTATGAGAATGAGGAGAAATTTTGGCAGCAGATATCGAGGGACAATTGGTTGCTTAGAGGTGATAATAATACTGAATATTTTCATAGGATTGCTAATGGGGTAAGGAGAAAGAAAATGATCTTTTCAATGAAAGATGGGGAGAATGAGATTCAGGGGACTCATGATCTCTTGCAGCATGCTACTAGTTATTATAAATCCTTGTTTGGTCCTGCTAGTGGGTTCTCTATTAGGCTTGCTGATGACAATTGGCAGGACTGGGAGAAGCTTAATGATGAGGATAGGGAAAAGATGGGGGTGCCTTTTACTGAGAAAGAGGTTAAATAGGTTATTGATCAGATGGAGAAAAATAAAGCTGCTGGTCCTGATGGGATTCCTATTGAATTCTATCAGCATTGTTGGGCGATTATAAAAGAAGATGTGATGGCTGTGTTTGATGATTTTTTGCTCATAGGATTGATTTGAGGAGTATTAATTATGGTGTGATTACTCTGCTGCCCAAGGGTGATGATGCGGATAGGATCCAGAAGTATAGACCTATTTGTCTGCTCCAGGTGCTGTTTAAGATTTTTACTAAGACTCTGACGGTTAGAACTGAGCCTGTAATGGGGAAATTAATTGACACTTGCGGTCGCTTTTATTAAAGGGAGGTTTATTGCAGATGGGGTGACTTTGTTACATGAGATCTTGAAAGAATCGAAAAGCCGGGAGGGGTGGTTTTAAAATTGACTTTGAGAAAGCTTATGACAAGGTCAATGGGATTTTTTTCTTCATGGCGTAAAGATTTTAGTGAAGATTGGATGATCTGGTTAAAAAGTGCTGTGACTCAGGGTACTCTCAGTGTTAAGGTGAATGGGGAAACTGGTCCTTACTTTGGCAGCTTTAAAGGGGTTAGGCAAGGAGACCCCTTTTCTCCTTTTGTATTCAATTTGGCAGGGGAATGTTTGGCTAAGATGGTGCTTAATGCACAGGCTGGTGGGTTGTTTACAGGATTGGTTGATAATTTGTTTGATAAAGGTATTGCTATCTTGCAATATGCTGATGATACCATCCTGTTTATTAAAGATGATCCTGAGGGGGCTAGAAACTTGAAGCTGGTGCTGTATTTGTTTGAATCCATGTCTGGTCTCAAGATTAACTTTGAGAAAAGTGAGGTGATGATGGTTTTAGATGATGAGGAGAAACTATCCAGTTATGCTGAAATGTTCAACTGTCGGAAAGGTAGTTGGCCAATCAAATATTTGGGGTTGCCGGTTTGTAGCAGGAGATGCTCAGTGGCTGAGATGAGCTTTATTGGTGACAGGTTGAAGAAAAAGTTAGATGGTTGGATGGGGGGGCTTAATCCCTGGGAGGGAGACATGTTAAAATCACTGCTTGTGTCTCTAGTGTGGCTGTTTACCCCATGACTATGTTTCTTCTACATAAGTCAAATGTGGAAGAAATTGAGAAATAGACTAGAGCCTTCTTTTGGTATGGGAAGGTGGGGAAAAAGAAAATATCATCTGGTTAAATGGAAGTATGTGTGTAGGCCCAGGAAAAAGGGTGGACTGGGGATTAAAAACATTAGGCTTTTTAACATTTGCTTGTTGTGTAAGTGGTGGTGGCGCCTAGAAGCTGAGGAAGGTCCATGGCAAGTTTTTGTGAGAAAGAAATATTTGAAAAAAGGTGGGATCAGTACTGTGAAACACAGATAGAATGATTCTCCATGTTGGCATTATTTGATTAATATCAGGGATCTTTATTTTTCTGGTAGGAGAATGAGGATTGGTAATGGGGAGTTGACTGACTTCTGGCATGATGCTTGGTGCCTAGATACACCTTTGAAGGATAGGTTCCCTGATTTATTTGATATTTGCCAGAATAAAATGATCACTGTGGCTGATATGGCAAGAAAAGGCTGGAGATGTTCTTTTAGGAGATGGCTGGATACTGATGGGTTGAATCATCAGGAACAAATGAGAAAATTGCTGTCTGGGGTGAATTTGAATCAGGAAAAAGACAAGCCAGTGTGGATGTGGAATAAATCTGGCAAGTTCTCTGTTAAGTCAATGTACACACATCTGTCGAATGTTGGGATTGATAGAAGTTTTAAGCATCTGCGGAAAGCTAAAATTCCCCTGAAGATTAAAATTTGGCTGTGGCTCATCTGGCACAATGCTATTCTCACCAAAGACAACATGCGGAGGAAGAATTGGGTAGGAGATTTTACTTGCAGGTTTTGTAATGAGGATGAGAGCATTGGTCACTTGTTCTTTTCTTGTGTGGCAGCTAGATACGTTTGGGGGGTAGTTGCCAGAGCTATTGGTGCCGCGAATAGGCCTGGGTCCTTTTCTCAATACTTTTGGTGGGCTTCGCAGTATGTGGGCGTTAGCAGGAATGTGCAAATTACGGTGGTGGCTGCGATCTGCTGGGCTATTTGGAAGCTCAGGAATAGGGCCTGTTTTGAAAAAAAAACTCATTAACTCACCTATTGATTTGATTATATATGCTTGTGTGTTCATTCGTTATTGAGCAAGGATGCATGGGGAGAATGACCGGGTGGTGTTGCAAGCTGGAGCGGATACTTTGCAAGAATCTGCGGTGATGCGGCTATGGATGTGGCTCTGTTCCTTTCACGGGACTACACCGCAATCCACAGGTCATACTCATGAAGCTCCGGAACTGGAAAGGGGGCGGGAGAAAAGAAGGAGAACTTGAAAAAAGGACTGGGCTGCGAGAAGACGGTGTTGGCATCTCACGTGGCCTTTCTTCGTTTTGGTCTGTTAGCTTCCTGCCTGTGTTTGATAGTACTGTTCTCCACTAGCCTGAGGGCGGTGTTCTTGCATCTCCAGCCTCCTTCTTAATATCTGTTTAGTTTATTTGGGGTGTAATTTGGACTTCTTGAATCTTTTTTGACCCCCTAGGTGGGTCAGTACTACGTTGATGTGTGTGTGGTTGTTGTTCCGTTGTCTGATGATAGTGGAACCCGATCCCTCTTCCTCGGGGATTGTATGGAAAGAAAAAAAAGCAAACACAAAATCAACTAGCATTCCAATCATAAACAAACAATTTAACACACATAAAATAATAGAAACTAAGTCATGCATGCAAGCATGCAAAAGATAGTTTTATTTGCAAAGGTGGTTTCTAATAGGCTCTAAACATTGGAAGGTTCAAAGTGGTCATTTTCTAAAGTGGCAAAACCAATTGTAATAGGGTTTTATCTATAAATCCTTTTTAAATCAAACATTATTTCATGTGGTGGAAAATGTTTTTAGCAAAGCAACAATTTTATATTGTTCAACAAATAAGTTGTTAATTTACAAAACTTGGTGTTTAGGGTCAGTAGGTTTGAATCAACACATTTTCTAAAGGTTTCTCTCAAAAATCATTTCCATAACAAAATCAATATTTTTATTTGACTAGACATGAGTTAATTCAATTATTCAATCCTAATCTTCACAAAATACATCTTTAAAACCATAAGTTGGTTCCTAGGGTCAGTAGGTTCACAACAAACCATTTTGCAGAGATTTCAACCCCAAAATCATTTTGGAATAAATTTTGTATCCTAAACAAGCATACACAAGTTTCTGCAAAAACAAACATTTTACCAGAAGCTTTTTACTAAACAAAGTGCATGGTTGGCTAGGGCTTGTCTTTCTGAATCCATTAATAGAAAATTTGGAAAATTTGGACGTGTATAACTAAGGTTATGAATTTTTCAAATTTGCAACTCAATCAGATTCTATTTCTGTTTTTAAACTAAACTAGTGCCACGCGGCGTGTTTCTACTGGCTGGTACCGGTTAGCAGAGGCGTTGGATCTAAACAGATCGCGCGGATCAGACTTCTTCTTACCCTTTCGCTTAAGTTCTAATTTTAGCCACATGATCAAGATTCAACGGGCTCAGTTGCTTTGAACACGAACTGGCGGTGCTAGCGGCGGCTGGCGGCGGCGCACGCTCTGGCTACGGCTGAGCCGACGATACAGGAAGCAAGGAGGGTAACGGAGATGCTCACCGTGTTCGCAGGGTACTGGTGAAGCTCAAGGTGGTGCTGGTTTGGCGAGGGGCGCACCAGAGAGGCGACGATTTCTCGCCGGAGCTTGCAGCGGCGTCGGGTTTGTCTGGTGGTCGTCGGGGGCGAAGTTTGTGGGCGCGCTAAGGCAAACGGAGCACACGGTTAGACGCGTACGACACTAGTGATCATAGGAGTACAAATAGGAAGGCTCGGGGTGGTCGGCTCTTTCTAGGAAAGCTCGTCGGAGGTGAGACAGACGGCGACGGCGAGTTGAGGTCGTCCTTGCCGACGCTAGGGATCGCGCGCGGGTGAGCTAATGCTCCGGGAAGGTGCGCCTAGGTCTGGGGAGTGTGTGAGCTTGGTCGAGGAGGCAAGGGGAGGTGTCTACTAGCCGTAATCGCTTGCGGAACTCGCCGGAGACAGTGGCAAGGAAAAGGGAATTGGGGGCAGCCTGGTGGCTCACTCGCAGCGGAGTTTGAGGGGAAAGAAAGGGAAGACGCAGGCGGTTAAATGGGTGCGGTTACTGGGAGGAATCAAGGACTCCATCAACACGTAATCAACGCCGGATTCTTGGTCAGCAGTGGCGAGCGGGTCGTGGTTGAAAGGCGATGAGCAGGAGGGTGGGGCCTTCTTGTCGTGAGGAGAGATAGGGAGAGGGGCCACCTGTCTGGGACTCTGCGGGTTCGCGGTTGAGTAGGAAGACGATTCGCTAAGGGCGAGCTGGTGGGCTGGAGCTGGGCTGCTGGGCCTGCTTAGTTGGGTCGAGTCCTTTAGCATTTTTTTTTTGTACTAAAACTTTTTCCTTTTTCCATTTGATTTTCTGTTTTGAAATTCAATCAATTCAAACATTCAAATCAATCAAACTTCCACCAAACTTTGTATTGAGTTTAATTCTGTTTAACAACATAAATCAAGGTCCAAAATATAATAATATTTTTATTCTTTTTAGGATCTATTTAATATTTAAATAAAATAGTCCTTAGTTATTAATTCAAATAGGTTTTGATTTATTAAAATCTTCATTTGAAATCTAAAATAAAACCAAAAACACTTCAGTAGGTTTTATTTGAAAATATAAAACACTTGGAAAACTCATTTAAAATAAAAATAACAAGTTTTAGTGTTTATTTAAAATGGGAAAAGTCTTTACTTTAATTAAATTGGGTATTAATAAATCCCCATTATTTTATTTAAATAAACCTTTGCTATTTTTTATCAAATAGAAATATTTTATTTCAAAGGATTGGCCAAGTTTTAATTTGGCTTATAAAATAATCTTTACTTATAATTTTTATCCTTTTCTTTTGAAAACCAAATCTTTTTATTAAAAGATCCAAAAATAGTAATTCTACTTATTAAAATCTTTCTTTATTAATTGATTATCTTTATAAATCCCTTTAGGATTTATTTGATCACAATAGGTTTGAAAGTTTCCAATTGGAATCAAAAAGTTTCTTCTCACCCTGAAAATCAACAAAGTTTTATTTTATTCATTTATTTTTCACATAACAAGATTTGGAAAATCTTGGGATGTGACAGGCTACCACCCTTAAAATAAATCTCGTCCCGAGATTTGGGAAGGCTAGGGTTACAAGTAGGCTCAAAGCATCTAGGGTACTACCACCCTTAAAAATTTTCCAACTAAATTACATATTGGCTTGCTTGGGATCTTGGGGAAACTTCTCTGGGCAAACATCTGCATAGTGTCCTTTGTTTCCACACTTGAAACATGTGACAAGGCTGAGATCCTTTATAGGCTTGTTTATCTTGTGCTTCATCTTTTCTGGACAGTTGCTTGCATAATGTCCTTGGTTACCACAGTTGTAACATGTGATAAGTTTGAGTTCTTCACGTATCTCTTGTGGACAGGTTGCTGCATAATGGCCTAGATCTTTGCAGTTGTTGCACCATACTTGGCCAATTTCCTTATACTTCTGTTTCTCTGGACATTCACTGGAATAGTGTCCCATTTCTTTACAATGATTACATTGCACATGGCTTTTGTCCTTCTTTTTCTTGGGTTTCTCCAAAGCTAGGTGTGCCTCAAGTTCATGTTCTTCATATGTTATCTCATAGGTAGGAATGTCTACTGGTTTCTTTGACCTTCTATTGCTCCTTGGATAATTCATATGCCTCTTCTTTGGTCCTTTAAATTGGGTTGTATTGCATGGAGGTATAAGTGGAGATTTTCCTTTGTCCTCATCCTTCTTGGTAGGGTAGTCTGCAATCAGTTGTTGCACTCCACCTTGTTTCCTTTGTTCAACTATGGAATAGATGGGGCATTGGATAGGGACATGATTATTTCCTTCACATAGGTAACAAGTAGCTTGAGAGGTGGGACATTTGCGAACTGGATGTTTCTCTTCATAGTTGGGGCATTGATCTCCATGCTCCTTGGAAGTGTGATCCTTGTCTCCACAAATATTGCAAGCTTTGGTTCCTTCTAGAATAACATCTTTGTCATCCTTGTTGTCACAAACTTCTTTGGAAGAGTTGCCTTCCATGTTGATCATTTGATCTGTCACCTTATGCAACATTTGGGCTTGAGTTTCCAAAAATCCTTGCAGGGTTGGATGTTCCCCACTGGTGTTGGCTATGAATTGAGCTGTCATTTGGTTCAACTGGTTTTGGGTTGGTATGAGTTCTCTCATGTTGTCCTCTTGGTAGTTGTTGTTATCATCAACCTTGATGTTGGAGTCTCTTGGAGTAGTCATCTGTTTGGGTTGAATTGAGATTAGAATAGGCAAAATATCTCTAAGGAAATAATTCTAATCACACACTTCACCATTCACACAAACAATGTTCAAGCAATCACAAACAAACACTCCTTTCAAACACCAGTTTCCAAACATATTCTTAGGCAACCAAAAATATTTTTGTTACACCACATAAGTTGGTGGGTTTGGCTTAAACTAAATATGGTGGTCCATCTATATGGTTCACTTGTGATCTTTCCATCCTTCTTGGTTGATTCTTCTTGCTTGAGATCATGGTTTCCTTGGGAAAACTCTTGGTCACAAAACTTCAAAGGTGATGAGGGCTCCTTCTAAGTTGTGTTTCCTTAGTCTCCAAATCTTGAGCAAGATTTCTTGTCTCACTTATCCTTAGTGATATCCAAGGTTTAAGTCCTTGGTGAAAATGTTGAAGATGTTGAAGTCATTAGAGTTGAAGATGTTGAAGTCATTAGAGTTGAAGATGTTGAAGTCATTAGAGTTGAAGATGTTGAAGTCGTTAGAGTTGATGAAGTCCTTAGCTCATGGTGAAGTCTTTGGACATGGGGTAGGCTTTTCCATCAAGTTTGAATTAGAAGAGATGTAGAGTCAAAATCAAAATGGTTGAGGGAAGAGTTTACAAGATTGTTTGTAAATAAGTTTGAAACAAATGCAACTCCTGTTTTCTAAGGGGTTTTGTCCAATTCTAGGTTTACAAATCCTACAGGCAACACAATGCTCTGATACCATCTGTAGAGGTCCCAACCTTTAATAAGGTAGAGATCCCTATGTTTACAATGCTGGTCCCTGGATCAATAGCTAGCATCCACAGTTAAGATGTAATATCAAGAAACAAAGGTCATAATACAACTTTATAACCAGGAATAACATAATTTTATTACATCTTCAATAGCTCATTTGGCTATTACATTACATTGCAGCAGAATATCTATAAGCATGGGGTCCTTCATCTTCAAAGTGCCACAGGCAAACATGTTGGTTGTAGACTTGTAATCCTAATCAATCAAGTTCACTAATATCAAACAAACCTGCCACATAACAAGTTACAGCCACAAGGGTCAATTCATTTGAATTGTATTGGCAAGTTTCACTACTATGTAGAATAGAAGTGGATCCTATCAATACATGAATATTTGGCTAAGTGGGGTTTAGGCTCATTTGCAGAAAGCAGCATATTTTATCCTATCTTTTCCAAATAGTTTTGATCTTTTGTCAAATCTTTCTGAACTCCTTGGAATCCACCAAGTGCTTCAAGTCTCTTGTTGTCACTTTCAAGTTTTACTTTTAGAAATTGGAATGTCGAGATTTCCCATAGATTCAGGCCTTAGTTGCTCAGTATTGTCCATAACCGGGGACACGGCTAAGTACATAGATTTTAATCTTCTGCAGAAGTTGTACACTTTACCCACATGACACATTCTCATGTTGATGCCACCAGTGGCCGCTGGATAAGTACTCACCAAGATGGAGTACTGGCAGATTGAGAATGTGACGAAGTCTTTCCATAGGGTCCTCCCATACACAATGATAGCTTGTATTCAGGCACCAACATTGGGTTCCAAGTTCCCTCATTCTAGTTAACCTGAAGAGGCCAATGCATGGGTCTTCCACAATGTAGTTGACTAAGCCAGTGCCCATTTAGCATGTCGCTATACACGGAAGCCACTGTACGAGAAACATGTTCAATCTCTAAGTCCCTGGGTGGTTTTCTTCTGGTGCACATACAAAAAGAGATTGCAATATAAACATGGTTCCTTTTGTTGCCACCTTGTCCAAAACTTGAGTATCCTTGTCCACCCAGGTGGTTCATTGAGTACTTGTTTTATTATATAAAACACAAGTCTTTTCAATCCTTCTCATAATCTCAACATGTATCTCATCTTAATATTTATAGCAGGGCTAAGCTTATTACAACTACATTGTTTTCACTAAGGAATATATAGGGGTATCTTATTAGGATTTAGCATAGCAAAATATAGTAGTTCTTATCATGCATGTTTCAAAATCCACTAAGTGTAATGAAAATAGTAGGACTTGGATGATAGTGACACTTGCCTTTTTGGTAGAGGATGTTGGTTCACTTATTGATCTTGCTAATATCACACTCTTCTAAATTCCACTAAAATTCATTCAAGCAAACACAAAATCAACTAGCATTCCAATCATAAACAAACAATTTAACACACATAAAATAATAGAAACTAAGTCATGCATGCAAGCATGCAAAAGATAGTTTTATTTGCAAAGGTGGTTTCTAATAGGCTCTAAACATTGCAAGGTTCAAAGTGTTCATTTTCTAAAGTGGCAAAACCAATTGCAATAGGGTTTTATCTATAAACCCTTTTTAAATCAAACATTATTTCATGTGGTGGAAAATGTTTTTAGCAAAGCAACAATTTTATATTGTTCAACAAATAAGTTTTTAATTTACAAAACGTGGTGTTTAGGGTCAGTAGGTTTGAATCAACACATTTTCCAAAGGTTTCTCTCAAAAATCATTTCCATAACAAAATCAATATTTTTATTTGACTAGAAATGAGTTAATTCAATTATTCAATCCTAATCTTCACAAAATACATCTTTAAAACCATAAGTTGGTTCCTAGGGTCAGTAGGTTCACAACAAACCATTTTGCAAAGATTTCAACCCAAAAATCATTTTGGAATAAATTTTGTATCCTAAACAAGCATACACAAGTTTCTGCAAAAACAAACATTTTACCAGAAGCTTTTTACTAAACAAAGTGCATGGTTGGCTAGGGCTTGTCTTGCTGAATCCATTGATATAAAATTTGCAAAATTTGGACGTGTAGAACTAAAGTTATGAATTTTTAAAATTTGTAACTCAATCAGATTCTATTTCTGTTTTTAAACTAAACTAGTGCCACGCGGCGTGTTTCTACTGGCTGGTACCGGTTAGCAGAGGCGTTGGATCTAAACAGATCGCGCGGATCAGACTTCTTCTTACCCTTTCGCTTAAGTTCTAATTTTAGCCACATGATCAAGATCCAACGGGCTCAGTTGCTTTGACCACGAACTGGCGGTGCTAGCGGCGGCTGGCGGCGGCGCACGCTCTGGCTACGGCGGAGCCGGCGATACAGGAAGCAAGGAGGGTAACAGAGATGCTCACCGTGTTCGCAGGGTACTGGTGAAGCTCAAGGTGGTGCTGGTTTGGCGAGGGGCGCACCAGAGAGGCGACGATTTCTCGCCGGAGCTTGCAGCGGCGTCGGGTTTGTCTGGTGGTCGTCGGGGGCGAAGTTTGTGGGCGCGCTAAGGCAAACGGAGCACACGGTTAGACACGTACGACACTAGTGATCATAGGAGTACAAATAGGAAGGCTCGGGGTGGTCGGCTCTTACCAGGAAAGCTCGTCGGAGGTGAGACAGACGGCGGCGGCGAGTTGAGGTCGTCCTTGCCGACGCTAGGGATTGCGCGCGGGTGAGCTAATGCTCCGGGAAGGTGCGCCTAGGTCTGGGGAGTGTGTGAGCTTGGTCGAGGATGCAAGGGGCGGTGTCTACTGGCCGGAATCGCTTGCGGAACTCGCCGGAGACAGTGGCAAGGAAAAGGGAATTGGGGGCAGCCTGGTGGCTCACTCGCAGCGGAGTTTGAGGGGAAAGGGAAGGCGGTTAAATGGCTGATTCTTGGGAGGAATCAAGGCCTCCATCAACACGTAATCAATGCCGGAGTTACTGGCTGCAACGGCAGGGCGACGAGGTCGTGGTTGAAGACGATGAACTGGAGGGGTGGGGCCTTGCTGTCAGTGAGGGAGAGAGATAGGGAGAGGGGCCACCTGTCTGGGACTCTGCGGGTTCGCGGTTGAGTAGGAAGACGATTCGCTAAGGGCGAGCTGGTGGGCTGGAGCTGGGCTGCTGGGTCTGCTTAGTTGGGTCGAGTCCTTTAGCATTTTTTTTGTACTGAAACTTTTTCCTTTTTCCATTTGATTTTCTGTTTTGAAATTCAATCAAACAATTCAAACATTCAAATCAATCAAACTTCCACAAAACTTTGTATTGAGTTTAGTTCTGTTTAACAACATAAATCAAGGTCCAAAATAGAATAATATTTTTATTCTTTTTAGGATCTATTTAATATTAAAATAAAATAGTCCTTAGTTATTAATTCAAATAGGTTTTGATTTATTAAAATCTTCATTTGAAATATAAAATAAAACCAAAAACACTTCAGTAGGTTTTATTTGAAAATATAAAACACTTGGAAAACTCATTTAAAATAAAAATAACAAGTTTTAGTGTTTATTTAAAATGGGAAAAGTCTTTACTTTAGTAAAATTGGGTATTAATAAATCCCCATTATTTTATTTAAATAAACCTTTACTATTTTTATCAAATAGAAATATTTTATTTCAAAGGCTTGGCCAAGTTTTAATTTGGCTTATAAAATAATCTTTACTTATAATTTTTATCCTTTTCTTTTGAAAACCAAATCTTTTTATTAAAAGATCCAAAAATAGTAATTCTACTTATTAAAATCTTTCTTTATTAATTGATTATCTTTATAAATCCCTTTAGGATTTATTTGATCAAAATAGGTTTGAAAGTTTCCAATTGGAATCAAAAAGTTTCTTCTCACCCTGAAAATCAACAAAGTTTTATTTTATTCATTTATTTTTCACATAACAAGATTTGGAAAATCTTGGGATGTGACATAAGTATTTGCATATCATTGAGAACCGCCAACGGGGTACCCCATGCACATGGTACAGGAGCTTTCCCAGAACCAAAATGACAAGGCAAGCAGACAAAGAGCATCTCAGCGATCTTTTTATTTACTATGTGCATAGCTTTTTATTGAGGATGCTTCATAGATGACTCACTATGGTGATGCTGCAAGTTTCCACCATGATTAAGCATGGCTTAGGCTAGCGGCCTAGGCGTTTCTATAACACAGGATAGAAACTCCATGGACTTACAATTTCCCTCTTTATTTCACACCGTTAACATCCATAGACAAAAGAGCACGATATCAACTGTGTACAGAGTACAAGTGCAATGTTGAAAACGTTCCCCGTGACAGCACAGTTCTGCTAATTCCAACTTATAGATGCAAGCATATACAACTTCGATGTTCACAATGGTTCAAGTCTATTAGGGGCAAGAAAATAAGGTGTTCCATCAAGTTCGTGAGAGCTTTACTAACTAGTTTTCACATAAAAAAATACTTTTTAATTCGAAAGTTAGATGAAGCTTGAGAATTTGCTTGGAATAGCAAAATCTACTAGGTAGATATGATGGACACAACTGGCAAAAGTTTTGGTTCAAAGGATTTTGGAAACCTGAGAAGTATGCCTTCACAAAATAGGTTTTTGGCTAGCAAGGCTGGGTAGCAAGCAAGTGAGTTGAAAGAAACAAGAAAACATACAAGTAATAAATCCAAACATGCAATCTACCTTGAAGACACAAAATAATCTTAAATAAAGAAGACTAAGCTTATGAGCCAACAAGAAAGAAAACAAATGATACAAAATACCTGTAAGCCTTTTTTTTCTTTCACAGTAATGCTACTGACCAGAACTCGGTTTTCCAAAACCAATTTAGATCCACTTGATGATCCCAAAGTGGTGCAAATACTGATCAACAAGATCCATCATATAATAGAGATTGCAAACTAAAATAAGAAGTGCAAAAAGTAAAAGATGAGACTTCTCATTAATATTCCAATAAAGGCACTCACACCAAGGGATACAAAGATAATCAACTAAAGGAGAGATACTGCCATATGCAATCCAAAATATAAGATAAGCTCTCTACCACAAATATGAATCCACTAAAAAGGTAAAAGATAAAAGATAATGGTGGTGATACCGCGGGACTCCCCCGAGCTTGGAACAAGCCAAGGGGATGCCAAACCTGATGACGAATTACTCTTTTGGTGGTGGTGGTGTTCTCTTGATAAGCTCCTCAAGAAGTTTCTTCAAATCCTTGAACTCAAAAGTAAGAGTACATATTAGCTCCCAGTTTTTCTCTATACGGTTCATGATCATGTCAGTCTGAGAATCCCAACTCTTGTTATTCTTTCCCCACTCTTCATCCTTAGCATGATCCTTCTCTGCATTGTTAGAGCGAGGCATATCCCAGACCGAGGGAAAATTCCCTTTGGCCACATGTTGATATTGATATTCATGTATAAGTGTATGGAAGGGTCTCTTGTTATGTGGAGGAGATGATCGTGGAGAGAGAGTATGACGTCGAGATTTCCCTCCTGTAGACATCCGTGCTGTCTTCTTAAGCTTGGTAGGTCGTGCCACCAAACCAATGCTTGCGACGATAGCGCGAGTGTCCGGTTGCTTGTCCTCCTCCATGTCACCTTCAGACCCTACCGAAATCTCCTCCTCCTTGGGGACTTGAGGTTCTTCTTCCTCGAGCTTCTTGCCTTTGTCGTTGGCGGAGGCCATGGTGCTCTAAACTTGAGAAGATTTCCTGACAGAAACAGATTGAAACGAAAACACAGCGAGAACATGATGCACGAACCTCGGAGAACCCAGGGGGTTATATATTACGAAGTTTCAATGCATAAGGAAGGTTTTGACAAGGAAACGAGGCGGAGACGGAGTTCGAGGGGGGAACACTCCCCTCAGGCGCGGTCAGGCTAGGCCCGCACCTGGGGTGGGTTTGTCCACCCCGGGCTCTGTTTCCTCTTCATTTTCGTCTCGTAACATCCCTTATGTACTAAAAATCATAAATATAAAAATACTGGGGTTTTATGAACCTTCTATTTTCACTACTTTTACCTATTCAAAGACGAACTCTGCAGATTCCTTCTCTCTTTCTCCTGAAAATTTCCTTCTTGCAAAACCCTTGCACAAACTCAATGACAACATTAGTGTAAGCAAAAACAATAAACCTTTGGTAAACACTTCAACTGAAAACCCATCAAAACAAAAGCTTCTGTAAGAGGCAAATGCAAATGATGGCAGAAATCTGTCAAAACAGACCAGCAGGTAAAGATTGATTTTTTCGAAGACGTTTTGTTGCTCAAATCAAAAAGTGCAGAACTGATTAAAGTTGGGTAACAACTTGGAGAACAAACACAGAAAAATGCATCTGAAGTACTGAGCTTCCTCACGAATTTTTACAATGCAGCACAAAAATCTGTCCCAGGACAACCACTTTTCACAACTCCTCTACTTCACAAAAGTAGTTGAACTTGACACAAAAACCAAAACAAAAAGGATAAGGAGAGGTTATTACAGAGGTAATAACTTCCAAGACTCGACAAAACTCTTGGGTTATCTCCCAACAAGTACTTTTCTTTAATGCCTTTAAGTTAGGCTTGAAACTTCCAAAGATGCTCACAAAGTATATATTTATCTGAAATGAAAGAGAGCATCAAGAAGCAAATAACCAACACACTTGAGTCTAACCCACTTCCTATGCATGGGGGTATCATGAGAAAATGAATTGTTGAAACAAAAAGCCACAAGCATAGGAAGACAAAACAGATGCAACTTTAAAGCTTTCAACATAAAACGGGGAAATTTAACATCATTGAGATGCATAAAACCATGTTACCCTCTCTCAAAATAACTTTCAGTAGCACTTTGAATAAAGTTGACAATATAACTATCACTGGAAACAACTTTATCATCAGAATAAGCATACTTACAGTCATCAAAAAGAGGTCCAAGGTCATAGACTGGATCAATAGAAGCAAGTTGTTCCATCCCGAAATCTTTATTAGGCAAGCTATTTTCACAAGGAGCTTTAGAAAATTTGGAAAAGTTAAACTCATAAGAATCTCCATCAAACTTAGTTAAAACTTTTTCCTTCTTACAATCAATAATAGCTCCACAAGTGTTCAAGAATGGTCTACCAAAAATGATAGGACAAGTTCTGCTAGCTACAGAATTAAGTACTAGAAAATCAGCAGGATACTTAATCTTACCACAGAGAACCTCCACATCTCTTACAATGCCAATGGGGAAATGGTCTCCTTATTTTCAAGGTGGATAACCACATCAATGTACTGAAGCTCACAAGGACCAATTTCATGCATAATTTCCCTGTAAAGCTCATAAGGAATAGCACTAGAACTAGCACCAATATCACATAAACCATAGTAGCAATGATCACCAATTTTAATAGAAAGAACATGAACACTAGCTTTTATAGCCTTACTAGGATGAGAGATAATATTAGAAGCATCTTCACAGAAGACAATATGCACATCTCCTCTTTTTCTAGTGATAGGGTCTTTCGCAATAGCTACCACAGGTTCAACATTCAATTGCTTACCAGGCTCCACAGTTTTCATTGTACCCTTGTTATTTGCACTAATAATCATAGAATACTCCTTTACCTTAGCTGGGAAAGGTATTTTCTCAACATGAGGTTCAGGCACAATAAGATTAGTAGTACAAACTTGAGTACTTCTAACTGGAGCATGACTAACAACATCTTTATAAGGAGCATGGTACTTATTCCACTTCTTGGGAATTTCAATGTAAGAGGCAAAGGCTTTAAAACAGTTGGCAATACTTTGGGAATCAAGACCAAACTCATTACTAATGTCACAGAAGTCATCAATTCCCATAAAAGATTTAATGCATTCATAATCATAGTTTATACCTGACTTTCTTCCTTTTATCATTCTCCCAAGCTTCAGTGCTCTCTTGAATACGTTCTAAGAGAACCCATTTAGCTTCTTCCTTCATATGTGTGAATGATCCAACACAAGAAGCATCTAGTAAATCTTTATCATGAAGAGAAAGCCTAGCATAAAAGTTATAGAGAATAATATTGTTAGGGAGTTCATGAATAGGACACTTAAGCATTAGTAGCTTCAATCTCCCCCAAGCTTGAGCTGTTCTATCTCCATCAAGAGGCCAAAAGTTATATATAAGATTTCTATCCTTATGAATTTCACTGGGAGGATAAAATTTAGAGTAAAAGAGATATGCCATCTCCTCCCATTCCATGGATTGTCCATTCTTCAGCAGCTTATACCATTCTTCAGCTCTCCCTTTCAAGGATATGGAGAGTAACTTCTTCTTCACCTGTTTAGTTGTGATACTTGCGCACTTAAACAACCCGCATAATTCATGGATAAAAAGCAAGTGATCACCAGGATGCACAGTTCCATCCCCAAAATAATAATTATCCATAACTCGATTAACAATACTTGTAGGTATCTTAAAAGGATCTATATCAACAGTCGTGGTTCATCTACTATCCTAGCAGTGGTAGTAGTTTTCCCAAATAGAAAACCAAGTGGGTTATCCATATTGGAAACAAAGTAACAAGTAGTAACAAAAGCAATACTCATAGTAAAAGTTTCCTTTACCAGTTCCACTCTTCAATAGTGCTTCACTCCCCGACAACGGTGCCAGAAAATAATATTGATAACCCACAAGTATAGGGGGTGTATCGTAGTACTTTCAATAAATAGGAGTGTCGATCCCAACGAGGAGCAGAAGGTGCTGAAAAGTGGTATGGAGCAGGAAATCCCTGTGAATACTTAGCAAACGGATTTTAGTGGTTTTCTGACAAGGCAACAAAACAAGGAGCAAGTAACAAATGTGTCAGGGGTCCCAACCTTTAAATAAGGTAGAGTCCCCCGTGTTTACAATGCTAGTCCCTGGATCAATAGCTAGCATCCACAGTTAAGATGTAATATCAAGAAACAAAGGTCATAATATAACTTTATAACCAGGAATAACATAATTTTATTACATCCTACATAGCTCATTTGGCTATTACATTACATTGCAGCGGAATAACTATAACATGGGGTCCTTCATCTTCAAGTGCCACAGGCAAACATGTTGGTTGTAGACTTTGTAATCCTAATCAATCACTCTTCGCTAAAAACAATCAAACCTGCAACATTACAAGTTACAGCCACAAGGGTCAATACATTTGAATTGTATTGGCAATTCATATGTTGAATATAAGTGGATCCTATCATTACATGCATATTTGGCTAAGTAGGGTTTTAGGCTCATTTGCAGAAAGCAATAATTTATCCTATCTTTTCAAATGGTTTTGTTTCCTTTGTCACATCTTTCTGAACTCCTTGGAATCCACCAAGTGTCTTTGTCAAAATCTCTTGAGTTCCTTGGTAACCCCAAGTGCATCAAGTTTTATCGAAATCTCTTGAGCTCCTTGGTAACCCCAAGTGCATCAAGTTTTTATCCAAATCTCTTGAGCTCCTTGGTACCCCCAAGTGCATCAAGTATTTTGTTGTCACTTAAAAGTTTTCTTTTAGAAATTGGAATGTCGAGATTTCCCATAGCTTCAAACTTTAGTTGCTCAGTTGTCCATAACCGGGGACACGGCTAAGTACTTAGATTTTTATTATCTTCTGCAGAAGTAGTACACTTTACCCACATGTCACAATCTCATCTTGTTGCCACCAGTGGCCACTGGATTGGTACTCACCAAGATGGAGTACTGGCAGATTGAGAATGTGACGAAGTCTTTCCAAAGGGTTCTCCCATACACCATTGCTAGCTTGTCTTCAGTACCCATGTAGGATTCCAGGTCCCCATTTTCAGTAACCTGAAGACAATGCATGGGTCTTCCCAATGTAGTTGACCAAGCCAGAGCCATAAGTAGCATGTGGTTGTACACGAAAGCCACAATTGGAGAAACATGTTCAATCTCTAAGTTTCCTGGGTGGTTTTCTTTTGGAGCACAACACAAAGAGATTGCCATAGACATGGTTCCTTTTGTTGCCACCTTCTCCAAAAACTTAAAGTATCCTTGTCCACCCAGGTGGTTCCTTGAGTCCTTGTTTTATTATATAAAAACACAAGTCCTTTTCTCAACTTCATAAAATCTCAACATGTATCTCTTTTCAAAATATAGCATGGCTAAGCATGTAACAACTACATTGTTTTCACTAAGGAATGTATAGGGTATCCTATTAGGATTTAGCATAGCATAAGTATAGAAATTCTTTTCATTCATGTTTCAAAATCCACTAAGTATAATGAAAATATTAGGACTTTAGATGATAGTGTCACTTGCCTTTCTTTTGGTAGGGAATGTTGGTTCACTCCTTGATCTTTCTAGTCTCACACTTTTCTAACTTCACTACAAATCAATCAAGAAAACACAATATCACTAGCATTCCAACCAAAATCAATCAAACAAATTAACACACATAAAAATAAGAGAAACTAGGTCATGCATGCAAGCATGCAAAAGATAGGTTTATTTGCAAAGATGGTTTCCACTAGGCTCTAAACTTTGTAAGGTTCAAAGTGGTCATTTTCCAACGTGGCAAAGTCATTTGCAAAAGGGTTTTATTCATAAACCATTTTTTAAATCCACTCATTATTTTATGCGAGGGAAAATGTTTTTAACAAATCAGAAACTTTATGTCTTTCACCAAATAAGTTGCTAATTCTCAAAACTTGGTGTTTTAGGGTCAGTAGGTTTGATTCAAATCATTTTCCCACAGTTTTTACTCCTAAAAACATTTTCATAACAAAACCATTATTTTAATTTGGCTAGAAATGGGCTAAATTAATTAATCCATCCTAAACTTCACCAAATACATTTTTAAATCCATGGGTTGGTTCCTAGGGTCAGTAAGTTCACCACAAACTAATTTGCCAAGATTTCAACCTCAAAAATATTTTTGAACAATTTTTATAATCTAAACAAGCATACAAATGTTTCTGCAAAAACAAACAATCTACCAGAGGCTTTTTCCTAAACAAATTGCATGGTTTACTAGGGCTTGTTCCACTGATTCCATTGATATAAAGTTTGTAATTTTTGGACGTGTGGATCAAAAGTTATAGGGTTTTCAAATCTGCATCTAAATCTGTTTTTCAAATTCTGTTTTAAACGAACTGGTGACACGCGGCGTGATATGACTGGCCGGTACCGGTTCGCACGGATCGAGCGATGCGGGCCGTTGGATTAAGTTTCATCGCACGACGCTGAGACGCTACTTACCGCTTCGCCTAGTTTCTATCGTGTGCGTCCGATCTAGATCCTACGGACGCTACTGCTTGGTCAACGATGGGCGGCGCTGCGCGGTGGCAGAAGGCGGCGACGGTCAGGCGGTGGCGCTAGCGGCGGTTCTAGGAAGCAAGGAGGGAAGGGGAGGTGCTCACCAGGTTCAGGAGGTCACGGTGAAGCTCGAGGCGGTGTTGGTCTGGCGAGGGGCGCTCTGGTTCTAGCAGGATTGCTCGCCGGAGTGGGGAACAGCGTCGGGCGGCTCTGGTCCTGGTCGGAGGCGACGCTGCAGATCGCCCTAAGGCAAGACAAGAGCATGGTCAGATGCAGGAGGATGTGGCAAGTGTGGGAGCGTGAACGAGAAGGCGTAGGGGTGCAGGCTTACCAGGGACTTCGCTGGAGAGTGTGAGGCGTGGCGCTCGGAGGTTTGTCGAAGTCGACGCTCTGGGGCCCCCGCGGTTGAACGGAGGGCACGAACAGGTGCGCGTGGGAGTGGGGAGTATGTGTGCTTGGTCTGGGAGGCAAGGCGGTGGCTGGGCTCGCCGGAATTTGCTGGGGACGGTGGTCGGAGCAGTGGCGTTGCGAGCTCGAATTGAGGCAGCCTAGGGGCTCTCGTGCTGCGGTGTTTGAGGGGAAAGGAGGAGAAGGCGCAGGCGATTAAAAGGACGTGGTCGCAGGGGGAGTAATGGCCGTGGTTAACGCGAATTGATCGTCGGCGTTAAGGCCAGGAAACGTCAGGCGTCGTCTGTGCGAGGAAGAAGGAGGTGAGTTGGCTGCGTGGGTCCTCTTCGTCAGCGAAGGAGAGGGGCAGGGAGAGGGGTCCACCAGTCATTGTCTGCGCGGGTTAAAGATTGAGTGCGAAACGTTTTCTTCGGGAGAGAGGGAAGCTGGGCTGGTACTGGGCTGTTTGGGCTTGGCCAGCTGGGCTGAGTCCGACTCTATTTTTTTTTCTTCCTGAAAGTTCTATCTTTTTCCAAATCTATTTTCTGTTTTGAATTTTCAAACAACCATTCAAGCATTCAAATCAATTCAAACATTCACCACACTTGTAATGAGTTTTGTTTCTGTTTAACAATCATAAACCAAATCCCAAATGAAATAATTTTATTCTTTTTAGGATCTATTTAATAATTAAATAAAATAGATCTTGATTATTAATTCAAATAGGTTTTGATTTATTTAATAAAATATCCATTTGAAAACTAAATATTTCCAAAACCAAATCAGTGGGTTTTATTTGAAAATATAAGATATTTGGAAAACTTGTTTAAAATAAAATAACATTTTTATTTTAGGGTCCATTAATAATTAAATAAGATGGACCTTAGTTAATAATCCAAATAGGATTTGTTTCATTAAAAATATTTATTTTGAAATCTAAAATAAACCCAAAACACTTCAGTAGGTTTATTTGAAAATAATAGACACTTTAAAAACTTATTTAAAATAATTTAATAAGTTTTGATGTTTTATTTAAAATGGTAAAACCTTTTATTTAAATAAAATTGGATATTAAATCCTTATTATTTTATTTAAATAAACCTTTACTATTTTTATTAAAACAAAATGTTTTATTTCAAATGCTTGATCAAGGTTTATTTTGGTTCCATAAAATAATCCTTATAAATCTACCTCTTCTTTTGAAAACCAAATCTTTTATTTAAAGATCCAAAATAGTAATTCCAAATATTTTTATTTTCCTTTATTAAATGTTTATCTTTTTAAATCCCTTTAGGATTTATTTGATCCAATTTGGTTTCAAGGTTTCCAATTGGATTCAAAAAGTTTCTTCTCACCCTGAAAATCAACAAAGTTTTATTTTATTCATTTATTTTTCACATTACAAGATTTGGAAAATCTTGGGATGTGACAAAATGTAATGAACAAACGGAGCAAGTGGCCCCATCCTTTCTTACCAAAGGACAAGCCGGTGGAAATACTTATAAGGACCAAACGTTCTCGAGGACACATGGGAATTCTGTCAAGTGCTTTCGCTTCAAATAGCTGAGTACTCTTCTCTGGTGTTGTAAGTGTTGTGTGGGTGAACCTGTGATAATGTACCGACCGTACTTGGACTAATACATACTTGTGATGAAATCCCCTGCAAACATCTGTAACTACAGGGAAGTAATTAAGAAATAAATATAACCACATCCTTAAACTCTGAGATCCTACACTCCCTTGTGCAAAGGTGTCCTAATGGGGGTTCAGGTTTCTGTCACTTTGGCAACCCCACAATTAGTAGTGAAATACACAATGCATCCCCCTAGGCCCATAAATGGTGAAGTGTCATGTAGTCGACGTTCACATGACACCACTAGAAGAATAGCACCACAACTTAAATACTAAACCATTGAATAATAACTCATCATAGATTCACTACTAACAACATGACTTCTCCCATGTCCTCAAGAACTAAACGAACTACTCACAAGACATCATATGGATCAAGATAAAAGATGATATGATAATGGATAACAATCTGAACATAAACAATAATCCAATGGTTCCACTCACAAGCATCAACTACAATAGTAATCAACGCCGGGAAAGTTTCCCCTAATGAACAAAGCAATATCCAACACAATTGTTACAACGGGACGGAGTGGTGATGATGGTGATGGTGGAGATGATTGTGTGGATGATGATGATGATCCCGATGAAGCCTAGCTTGATGACGGTGTTGATGGCGACGGTCTCCCACTCCGGGAAGGAATCCCCCCGGCAGAAATCTGTCTGCCAGAGAGATCTTTCTCTCTCGGTGTTTTCCGCCCCTAGAGGCGGCGGAAATCTATCTGTGGTCGCCCCTCGAGGATTAGGGTTCCGTAGGGAAGATGTAGGCGAAGGGGCGGATTTGGAGGCCCGACAGGTGGGCCACACCTGCCCTAGGCGCGAGGTCAGGTCGGCCCGCGCCTAGGGGGGGTGTGGGCCCCCTAAGGCCCTTATTCGTACCTCCTTCTGGCTCCCTCATTCTTCTGGAGAAATAATATGTTTCTATATTTTTCTGGTATTTTTCTGATCTTTGCGAAATTGCACCGAATCGCCTACTTTTCCATCAGAATCCAGACTCTGGCAGTCCATCCTCCAAGAATCATCCAACATGCATAAACAGATGAAAAAGGCATAAGTAATACCTCATAATAAGACACATATCAATGAGTAGAGGTAAATTATGATATAGAATGGTGATGCAAATTGGGCGTATCAGGCATCCTTGGAGGCAATATTTTTGTCTTGATCACAAGACTCCCATGCTAAGTCTATGATATCCTCCCTTAGACGTTTTATAGTGGTATCTAAGTCTTGGGTATGCTTCTTCTCCTCTCTAAGGTCATTTTGAGTGTTGAGCATCCTACACTTGAGTCTTTCTCCAAGATCCTTGATGGCATTACATGTTGCATTCCTTGCAGAGTCAAAGAATGACATGTGCATTTCAGAGTTGGTGACCATGCAGAATCTCAACTCATTGTGGTTGTCCTCCTTGTTTTTATACAAGTGGAGTTGTACCCACCAATATTCTTCTCCTTCATCCATCACCGGAAATCCCTTGTACACGGCTTCACCATATATCCCCAAGCTAACCATGAGGTTTATCAGTGCCTTGGGAAACTCTGTCTCACATTATAAGGTCATGGTCATGAGTGGTCCCTTCCTGACAGCTTCGTTGATGGCGGCCATCTACAAATAGAGATGATAAAGAAGATTAGGAGATGTTTTACGAGATGAAATGAGACAAGTGTGGAAATTTACAAAGGATTTTGCATTTTCCTAGTGGTTTCCTTAGTCTAATCCATCTTAGGGTCATAATACTACAGGCAAAATAGTGCTCTGGTACCATCTACAAGACCTCACCCTTTAAGGTAAAGGCCCCTGTGATTGCAATGCTAGTCCCTGGATCGAAATTCTAGCATCCATAGTTTAATATGAAGTACACAGATACGAAGGTCATTATTACATCGTAATTCCAGGAGTACAAACAATTCTTACAACTCATTATCCCAAGGCTAACACATAGAGTTCTTATTACATAGAAAATGAATAAAGTCTCCATCTTCATGTGCCATAGGCAAACATGTTGAGTGTAGACTCATAACCCTAGTCACCATCAGAGTAACCTGCAACAAAATAAGTTATAGCCACAGAGGGTCAATACATTTTGAATTGTATTAGCAAGTGATACCATAGTAGTATAGTAACATATAATAAATATATGAATTTGGCTAAGTGTAGTTCATGCTGGCTTTGCTCAAAAATAAGGTTTGTCTTATTAGTTTGAAAACACTGAATTTTTGTTTGACAAAAACACCAAGGAACCACCAATAGGCATTGGTGAACCTCTACCCTTGTTCAACCACAACTTTTAACTTAGATAAATTGGTATGAAGTGATCCTTGATCATTTCAATGTCTTTGGTGCTCAAAATGTCCGTTATCAGGGACACGGCTAAGTACTTAGGTTTTACCCTCTCGACAGGTGGTGCACTTTCCCCACAAGACTCGACATGCATCGAGACGAGACTTTTCAGAAGCATTCCATTAGACCACCATGTACGTGTTCCATCCTATCAACCCTACCACCAACTGTCGATCTGGATGAGTTCTTGCAACCTAGTTCGTTAAGGCAGAGCCCATATGCCATGTGGTTGCACTAGAAGCTTATCAACACTAAACATATCAAATCTCTTTGTTCCTGGGTGGCCATCCACAAGTTTGATACACAAGGTAAACCATAGACATGGGCCTTGTGTAACCACTCAACACAAACCAATCTTCTCATTCCACCCAGGTGATTCATTAACATGTTCTTTTATTAATAAAAAACATAGGCATAATCTTTGAATTGTATTATAAAATGAATATTCCATCCTTGCATTGTACTATCTAGGCTAATCATACTAGCATAACATGTCTCTTAACTTAGGGAAAAACTACTAACACAATATCTATAGGATTTACCATAGCATAGCATATAATTAGAAAATCATCATGCAAATCCTACTCATAATAGTGCTAATGCAATCAGGAAAATAGTAGGACATGGGATGAAATATCACTTGACTTGGTATCTAGGGGAATAGGTACAATCCTCACAATCACACTCTCCACAATCCACAAAATCTACACATAAATTCATACAACAAAATTCACAAATTAATATACAAACAAAAATAATTATGAATGCATGCAAATATGCAAAGGGATGATTTGTCACACTTTTCAAAACAAAATTTTCAGTACTGAACACAAAGTATACTTTCTAAAGTCTAAATAAACAAAAAATTACTTTAAAATAATTTTCCAAATATTTTTTATTGTCAAAATAGGACTATAAATGCTTCTGCATAAAATCCTAATTTTCAGGAACAAATAGCCAATTCAAGGCTATATATGTAAAGAGCTCATTTTTATGAATCCGTAGATATAAAATTTGTAATTTTTGGATTTAAAAAACAAAAGTTATTGAATTTACAAGTTTAAATAACTAATAGATGAAAATCTAGATTTTAAAACAAAACCACTGCCACACGGCGTGTTCTGATTGGCGCATACCGCTTCGTGCTGGAACACGCTTCCGCACCGTTAGATCTAAAGGAAATCTAGTGGCTCAGATCTACTCATACCTCTTCGTGCTAGATCTAATCGCAGCCACTGGATATAGATCTAGTGGATCACAACGCTCTGACCTAAACCTAGCGGCGCGCATGGCAGTCACGGTGGTGACGCTACTGACGGCAACGTGCCGGCGAGGCTAGGGGGTTGTAACATCCCAAAAATTATGATTTGTTAAAATTTGCGTATCATTCATGCATTCATAGCATTTGGTCTTTCCAAACAAAATTTCAAATAAGAAAACAATGTTATGCCTATTATTTTATGCAATTAAGGCAATGGTGTTATTTTCATTTTAAAGGTATGAGCATCCATTGGTTTTTTCAGTAATGTTTTAAAATAGATGCAAATCTTGCACAAAAATTTTCGGAACAAAATTCAATATAAAACCATTTATATGCCTAATATCTATATATCAATAAAGGCATGGTTTATTTTATTTTTCATAGTGTCAAAGTACCTTGGACCAGGAAGTAGTGTCTTAAACACAATTAGGTGCAAGGATGACACTACAAAAATCTAGAGGTGGTTTAAATTCAAAATTATTTGAAAATCGTTTGAATTTGGTTCTGGAAAATCAAATAGAAAAAGGAAAAGGAAAAAATAAAAACTATCGCTGCCCATTTGGCCCAACACCAGAACTAGCCCAACAAGCCCACCCGGGGTATTCCCTTTCCCCTCTTTCTCTCATCCGCGCGTGCATACCCCTCCCTCGCTGATAGTGGCCCCAGACGCCACGTCGTCATCGTCCCCAAACACCGCACTCCCTGACCGCGTCGTCGGCGCCGTTACCTCCATCACTGCCGTGATTGAAGTGGGCTTAATTGCCGATCAATGCCGTGTGATTCCCTCGACCCTCGCTGGCTATTTAGCCCCCTCCCCTCATTGCTCATGTCTCCTCACCCAGCGTCCTCTCTCCGCCACCAGGCTGTCCACAATTCCACTCGCACCGCCGCTATTTCGAACCACTCCGGCGAAGGATTATGGTAAACCCTAGCCCCCCCTTTCTCTCTAGTTGATGCACGTGTGCTTTCCATGTATGTGCGCGTCTAACACCACCTTTTGTTCATCTTCCTGTGCCTTGTAGTGTCGTCAATGAGCACACCCGAACTAGCCCGACGCCGTCTCCAGCTCCGACGAGAAATCTCGGTGAGATACGACCGCCCCTCGCCTCCTAGTTCATGCTATATTGTTCACAAGTTCCTTGCGCACACGATGATGTCTTTGTCTTACGCTAGGGCGGCCCAGTTCGTCGCCTCCGTCGCCGTACGCACAAACCCGACGCCAGCGCAAGCTCCATCGAGTTTTTCCGGCCGCGTCCGTGCACCCCTACACAAGCTACGACCACGTTGAGCTTCACCGCATCCTCTTGATCTCGATAAGAGTCAGCGCCCCTCACCTAACCTACTAGCCTCGCCGGTGCGTTGCCGGTGCATCGCCGTCAGCAGCGTCGTCGCCGTCTGTGCCATTTCTGCCGCCAGACTTTGGTCGGGTGAGCCAGCGCCATTAGATCTAGATCGTAGGGTATAGATTAGAATTAGATCGAACCGTTTTCTTTAGATCTGGCGCATTGGATCTAACTTGATCCAAAGGCGCGGAAGCATGATCCAGCACGAAGCGGTACCGTCCAATCAGAGCACGCCACGTGTGTGTGTGCTTTGTTTAAATAAAATCCAGAAAAGGTTTTTGAATGTTTAAACTTGTGAAATTCATAACTTTTGATCTATCTATCCAAAAAATGCAAATAATATATCAATGGATTCAGAAAAATAAATCCTACACTTATGTGTGCTTGGTTTTGTATTTTGATTCTTTAAAAATGGAATTTTATGCAGAGACAAATATAGGCTTATTTTGAGTATATAAATTATTTTGGAAATGTTTATAAAGCAAAATTAAGTTTATTTAGTCTATAAATGTTTAGTTTGGTGTTTAGTAATGTTTACTTGTATTGTCTAGTTTAATAAAATTCATCACATGGCATTTGCATGCATTCATGTATTTTTTGCTTGATTATTTTGAATGTAAATTTGGTGCTATCATTTTATGTGTAGATTTTGGTGCTAGTGGTGATTGTGATTGTGAGGATTATTGCTAATCCCCCAACTACCAAGTAAAGTGGTTCTTCATGTATTTGTCCCATTATTTTGACTATGCACTAGTGATATTTTCTATAGGGCTTGCATGAAATTTTGCTAAGTATCTCTATGCTATGCTATGGGAAATCCTAGTAGTTGTAGTATTGGTAGAATTTTCTCTAAGTTAAGATACTTGTTATATTGTCATGCTTAGTGTAGCTAGTAGAAAACAAGGGTGGTTTATATACATGCTGTGGAAATTTTTTTAAGTCCTTGACTTATGTTTTTGCCTAATAAAACAACTAAGTGAATGAATCATCTGGCTGGAATGGTATGTTTGGGTTATGTTGAGTGGTTACACAAGGCCCATATCTGTGGTCTAACTTGTGTATCACACTTGTGGAAAGCCACCTAGGAACAAAGGGTTTGAGATACTTAGTGTTTAGAAGCTTCTAGTGCAACCACATGGCATATGGGCTCTACCTTGATCATATAGGTTGAAATAACTTAGCCAGATGGACAGATGGTGGTATGGTGATAGGTTGGAACGCTTCCATTTGGTCTAAGGAAAGGCTTCTTAAAGATCTCGTCTCGATGCATGTCGAGTCTTGTGGGGAAAGTGCACCACCTCTCGAGAAGGAAAAATCTAAGTACTTAGCCGTGTCCCCGGCAACGGACAATTTGAGCATCTAGACATTGAAACTATCAAGGATCTCCTCATCCCTATTTCTAAGTTAAAAACTTGTGCTCAAACAAGGGTAAAGGTTCACCAATGTCTATTGGTGGTTCCTTGGGAGTTTTTGTCAAACAAAACCTTAGCGTTTTCAACTGATAGACAAAACCTATTTTGAGCAAAGCAAGCCTAAGCTACACTTAGCCAAATTCATATAGAATCTAGAAACTATTATTCTACTAAGGTATCACTTTCCAATAATATTCCAATGTATTGACCCACTGTGGCTGTAACTTGTGATGTTGCAAGTTACTCTGATGAGGGTTAGGGTTATGAGTCTACACTCAACATGTTTGCCTATGGCACATGAAGATGAAGACTTCACTTTATTTACTTATGTTTGAAACTCTTGTACTAGCCTATGGCTATGGAGTTGTAAAAGACTATGTTATCTCTGGAATGACGATGTAATAAAGACCTTTGTATCTGTGTATTTCATCTTCAAATGTGGATGCTAGAGTTTGATCCAGGGACTAGCAGTGTAATCACAGGGACCTTTACCTTTATAAAGGTGGGGTCTTACAGATGGTATCAGAGCACTGTGTTGCCTGTAGGATTATGACCCTAGGTTGTATTAGACTAAAGAACCTCTACGGAAAATTACAACACTTTGTAAAATTCTACACTTATTGTCTTTTTCTTCTCATAAACTTTTCTAATCTTCTTTCTCATCTATATTTGTAGATAATTCCATCAATGAAGATGTTAAGAAGGGACCACTCATGACCATGACTTTGGAGTGTGAGACAGAGTTTCCCAAAGCACTCAAGAACCTTATGGTTACCATGGGGATACATGGTGCAGCTGTGTACAAGGGATTCCCTGTGATGGATGAAGGAGAAGAGTATTGGTGGGTTTAACTTCACTTGTACAAAAACAAGGAAGACAACCACAAAGAGTCGGGATTTTGCACGGTCACCAACTCTGAAATGCACACAATATTCTTTGACTCTGCAAGGAATGCAGCTTGGAATGCCATCAAGGAGCTTGGTGATAGGCTCAAGTGTAGAATGCTCAACACTCAAAATGACCTTAGAGAAGAATAGAAGCATACCCAAGACTTAGAGGCTGCCAACCAATGTTTAAGAGAAGACATCATAGACTTAGCATTAGAATCTTGTGAACAAGACCGACAGATTTCCTCTAGAGATGCCCTGATAGCTATCTTTTCAAGTGAGTGAGAATTGTAACGTACTCCGTTAGTTGTACCACCACACTTGTCGTATTTTCCTAAAAAATTGTCTAAGTTATGTTGAACCTTAGTGTTGTGATAAACTTGTATGCCATGACTTGTATGTTTGATGGATGATGTATGTGTTTGTTTTTATTCTACTATCTTGTTTCTTCTACTTGTGTTGTTCTAATAAATTTTTCTATCTTACCTTAGATGACTAGATTTGAGATCAGCACTGCTGAGGAGTTCAATGGAACTCGTTTTGGTTGACGTATCGTTCACTTTACTAATGTGCTCAACCTACCACTTCCTACTATCAATGCCTTTCAGCTCACCAAGTTTGAGAGGAAGGATCTTTGGGGTTTTAGAGTCTCGCAGCCGGGACGACAGATGGAGCCACCCACGGAGGAGATTTCCTTCAAGCTGATGCACGATGACAAGGATAAGGGTCTAGATGTAGTCATGCAGGAGCTACTCGGACGCCTCTGCGGACGCCACTCCACTGAGCTTAGAGGCCTCTACTTCCACCCGTTTGGGAGACATGACGAGGAGGGAGAGGCATTGGTGTATGAGGGTGCTACTAGAGAGACGATTGAGCCAGTTCGTCTCTACCTCCAGGACCTAGAGGGACTTATTAGACACCTTGACACCGATAGGACCAACATCATGCTTAGCAATGACGAGCTCCAGGTTCAGTTGAGGGAGAAGGATAAGCTCTTTGCCGAGAAAGACGAGATCGTCAAGGAGATGGAGGCCAGATTCGAGAGCCAGGACAAGAAGTTCAAGAATCAGGAGAAGAGAGTCCAGGACAGAAACAAGAAGATCAAAGACATGAAGGCTGAGATAGAGGCCAAGGACTTCGAGCTCGTGACCTAGCAGGGAGTGATTGAGAGGCTTTGCTCATAGAAGAGGGCCCTCAGGGCAAAGATTGAGGCCTTGACCACTAGTGTAGAGGAGTACAAGGCCGCCATGGAGAATGCATGTCTAGCTCTTGTTGACGTGGAGGTCGACATGGAGGAGTAGTGTAGACTACTCGACTATCTTTTATGTATCATACTTTGATTATTGAGTCGCAATGACCATCCAACATGTGGATGTCTTGCTATGGTGTCTTTACCTTTCCAAAAACATGTTATTTACTTTGTTCAAAATCTATGTTATTTTGAGCTTGGTTTTTATGATTGTTATTATGTGATGTATTGTGCATGTTAAGCATCTATGGGTATCTCATTTCGTATCCTTATTGAATCCATAGATGCCTCCCCGTCGTGCCAAGCCCAACCCAAACAACAACAATAACGTCACTCCCAAGATGCAGCAGCTGATGACAGCTCAAGCTCAACTGATGCAGATGATGACACAGTTCATGCAAAATCAGAATCAGAACAAAAATAACAACAAAAACAACAACAACAACAACAATCAGAACAATCCTCCAGCATTTGACATGCTCATCAGATTTCTGAGACTGAGGCTAGCAAAGTTCTTGGGAACCACTGATCCAATGGTAGCTGTCAACACCGGATTTTTAATCCCAGATGCCTGTTATGCCATACATCGCAATCCCAGGATTACCATTCTTGCGAGACATAGCAGATTTGGATATCACAGTACATCATCCATTGCAAATCATACATAAGGTTATCCAGTTCTTAATACAATTCAAGCAACGGAATAATGTAAAGATAACGATAGCATAGGCGAAGCTCCATCTTCAGGGTCACAGGCAATGCTGACGATGGGAGATGATCCTAGTTGTCGTAACCTTCCTGCGGTCCATCATCCTGGTACTCCTCTGCATAGTCTGGCCACGGGAATAGCCAGGGACAAAGCCATGATTACTCTTTAAGTACTCGCAAACTAATACTAACAAGTTAAGCCGGTTTTTATAGTAGGATACTAAGCTCTAAGGTTGTTTTGCAAAAAAACAGATTTACCTCTACTAACTTCAGAAGCAAAGAAAACTAGTTGAAAGTTTTATAACACCTAAGAGGGAATTTGAATTTCATACCACAACTCTGTTGTGGTAACCTCAAAGTCATAATTCATTTCACAAGTCATTTTAAAAACATCTGATGGGGGAACAGTATGGCCACTACAACTGTCCATAACCGCGGACGCGGCTATTCGAATAGTTTAACACTCTGCAGAGATTGTACACTTTCACCACAACATTCGATACATCAGTCAGGAACAATCCTGAATTCACCATACTCAGTATGCGAATAATCAATCCTAAGCTTTCAATTACACGCCCTAGTATAGGCACCTCTCCTGTGAGTTTGGCCTCCCAACCATGACCAACTGTCATCTTGGGTACTGCACAGGTGGACAATCTTCACAAGGTAGCCTCATTGACCTTGGCATGAGGGAACCCATACTAAGGTATATAAATTTCCAGTCAAGCCCTACCCAAATTTCGGGTATTGTGGTTGTATGGTAAAAATTGGAATGGTATCGCATCCAGACAACCATCAGCTTTATAAAGGGCTAAGGCTCATGCCTCAACATTTTCATCATCAAAATCATCTGGTGTTCGGAAACACATGTCAAAACATTTCAGTAGAATGACTCATCATTCTAAGGTTTTCATAACCATTTTCACCAAGTATTCCCATCTAAAGTTGAGCAAGTTTTATACTTAGCACTAGCATCTACAAGTGGTGGTAAATACTAATGAGGGGTGATAAACAAGTGCGGATTTGCTAAGTTCAATCTCATGCCTTAGGATGACATCAAGATTATCTAACTTAGGCCAAATTTTATGCTCTTTATGCTACCTTTAGTTATCTTTCTAGAATCTACAAGTCACCATGTCAACTCTAAGAGAAAGCTTTGATAAAGAAAATAACGTATTAAGCTTGCAAGTAAAACTAGGATTGAGTTATCAAGTGGGTATGATCACATATGCTTAAGGCATATAGTTGGCATAGTAACAAGAAAGTATTTTTTTGGAGATATGCCCTAGAGGCAATAATAAATGTAGTTATTATTATATCTTTGTGTTTATGATAAATGTTTACATTCATGCTATAACAGTATTAACCAGGAGCATTAATACTTGTGTGATTTGTAAACTAAATTAGAGTCCCTGGTAAAGCCTCTTTATAATACTAGCTTGTTGATTAATAGATGATCATGGTTTCTTGATCACGAACATTTGAGATGTTGTTAATAACAAGGTCATATCATTAGGAGAATGGTATGATGGACATACTCCTATAAATAAGCGTAGCATAAAGATCAAGTCATTTTAATAGTTTAATTGCTATAAGCTTTCTGATACATAGTAACCTAATTCCTTCGACCATGAGATCATGCTAATCACCATCACCGGAAGGATGCTTTGATGACATCAAACACCACACCGTAACTGGGTGGCTATAAAGATGGCATTGAGTGTTCAAAGTATGGGTTGAGACACATGGATCAAGAGTGGGATTTGTCCATCCATATGACTGATAGATATACTCTGGGCCCTCTCGGTGGAATGTCATCCAATTAGCTTGCAAGCATGTGACTGGCTCACAAGGGATCACATATCACGGGAACGAGAAAAGAGTACTTATCGGTAACGAGGTTGAACTAGGTATGCAGAGATACCGACGATCAAAACCTCGGATAAGTAAACTATCGTGAGACAAAGGGAAATTGGTATCGTATGTAAGTGGTTCATTCGATCGCAAAGTAATCGTAGAAATATGTGGGAACCATATGAATTTCCAGATTCCTCTATTGGTTATTGATCGGAGAAGTGTCTCGATCATGTCCGCATAATTCACGAACCGTAGGGAGACACACTTAGGCCTTGTTTGGTACTAGATTTTTTGTGGGGATTAGAGGGGATAATCCCCACCAAACCCCAAATTCCCATTTGTTGCTAAAAGTATGTTTGGTTCTAGAGTATTGGACCAATTCAATCCCCGCTTATCCCCACTTTTTCCTAAGTTTTAGTGTATTTTTTCAATATCCAATACACTATCCATACCTAGTGGATTGGAAGGGATTGGGGTTTTGTGGGGATTAGAGGGGTTTGGGTGAAGGTGGGGATTTCACCCAATCCCCTTATGGATTATCCCCGCTAATCCCTAACAAAACACTAGCACCAAACAAGGCCTTAAGGATTCGATGTTATTGAGTAGTTATGCAATGATGAGTAAGAGACCGAATGTTGTTCGGAGTCTCGAATGGGATCCGGGATATCACGAGGAGATCCGGAATGGTCTGGAGAATAATATTCATGTAAGGAAAGTCCTGTTTCGGAGTTGGGGAATGATTTCGGTGTTTTCACCAGGAATGTTCTAGAAGGGTCCGCAAGGTCCGGCACTCCGGAGGGGAAGGGTACATGAATGTGTCATGACAATGTGGAATGGTTGCATCATGTACTAGGTCACTTGGCTAGGCAAAATAAAGGGAGAAACCAAATCCTAGTTTGAAAGTCAAACGCCAATTTGAAAAAGTCAAACGGCAAGTTTGCTTGGTGGAGGGAGAGTAGGAAACCTACTTGGGGAGGAAGTCTCCTCCCTCCACCCGCCGGCCAAGGAGGCCGACTTGGGGGAGGACTCCCTCCTCCCAAGCAGCGCCCTCCCACCTATATAAGGAGGGGCAGGGCTGCCCCTCTCCCACACCCTTAAATCCTAGCCCTCTCCTCCAATTAGCCAGCGCCACCACCTCCTTGTGTCGTTGCCGCCTAGGGCACCTCCAACTCGGCGAGTTGGGGTGTTCCCCAAACCCTAGCCGCCGGCTACACCCTCCCCTTGGTGCCCTCTAAACCCTAGATCACCAAGGCCTCTCTCATAGTCCACCATACTCGCTCCGGCTTAAGGCGAAGCCCAGCGAGATCTCCCCTCTAATTCCGACACCACGCCATCGTGCTGCCAGAATCGCGAGGAGAGTGCTACAACCTCCGCTGCCTGCTGGAACAAGGGAGAGGAAGGTCTTCATCGAGTACCGAACGTGTGACCGACTGCGGAAGCTATAGAACGCAGCTGGGAAGGAACGTCTACGCGATCTTGAGATCGGCAAGAGTACGACTACATCACCCACGAGAATCTGCTCTCGTTAACCACTTTGGAATCTTCAAGGGTGAGTTCCTCTATCGACTCGTTGCTACAATCTAGTAGATAGATCTTAGCTTGTTTGTTTGCATGCGGTAGAAATTCTTTGTTTTCCATGCTACGAACCCCTACAGTATTAGCGTGCATAATTTGCAAGGGTAGCTTGATAAGTTAATAGCTTGCTTGGTCACTTGTATAGTAAGGCTTTCCTTGAGCAGAGCAGTGGTTGAAGTTCTCCTCGGCTTCTTCCTTGTAGTATCCTCCTTCCTCCTCGTATCCTTGGTCGGTACTAGCGTTTATAAATAAATACGAGGTACACAATCACCAAACAATACTTAAATAGTTTTAATCATCACAAAAAAAGTCACACTAGATGATCTAGCATCATCACTATTATCACAAGGATTAAAGCACTTGTCTTATTTATTTTATTTGAGAAAAGTAATTTCTACTCATTGAAAAACTACTTCAGATTGAATATTATCCAACTCAAACATGGGATCATGTTGATACATGTCATCACCACATATTTAAGTACATGGGAATGTGATTTAAAGTGGTGTCACAATTAAATAAAGTGACTAGAAATGCCTATGTGACATTCTTTTATATATTCAGAGAGGTATGATAAAATGTGATTTTTGATAGTTGGAATCAACTCAAAATCTATTTTGGTTGAATTTTGAAAAATGTTTGAATGCAGAAAAGCTTCTCCCTTGTTATTTTTACCATGGTTGATCTATAACTCCAAATGATTTGAATCCAATGGGCTTGGATTAAGCATTTCAGTACCTTTCTAATAAAATTGGTTTCATGCATTTTGGTTCAGTAAATTGAGCTGGGTGGATTTTTGAATCTAGCTACAAAACTATGTTTGAAATTAAATGAATAAAGCTTAATTTGAATTGTTGGGTCGCGCGGGATGTTTTACTGGGCCAAACCACTACATACAGCGCGTACGCGGGCTGGTTAAGTGGCTGTCCCCACGCGTCAGTGAGACGGGGAGGGGCGAAGCGGTACGGGGCATTATGGACCGCACGATCTAACTCTAATCGAACGGCTATGGTTCATCGTCCACGTCGGGCAGCGCCGGCGAGACAGAACCCTAGCGCGGCAGGTGGGGGTCGTGGGAGGCTCACCGGGGCTCAGGGAGGGTCGGCGACATTGGCGAACGACGAAGTCGACGACGGCGGTTCTCCTAGTACCGGCAGCTCCTGTAAGATCCCTCCTTTGTAAAGGAAAGGATCCCTGTGATTGCAATGCTAGTCCCTAGATCAATGCTAGCATCCACAGTTTAAGATGAAGTACACAGAAACAAAGGTCATTATACATATCATGCAGAGACAAACATAGTCTTTTACAACTCCATGGCCACAGGCCTAATACAAGAGTTCAAATATATAATAAGATAAATAAGTCTTCATCTTCATGTGCCACAGGCAAGCATGTTGAGTGTAGACTCATGACTCCTAATCATCATTAGTATATCCTGCAACATCACAAGTTACAGCCACAGTGGGTCAATACATTTGGAATAGTATTGGCAAGTGATACCTTAGTAGAATATTGGTGGACTAAATACTATATGCATTTTGGCTAAGTGTAGCTTAGGCTTGCTTTGCTCAAAATAGGTTTTGCCTATCAGTTGAAAAAACTAAGTTTTCTTTGATGAAAATCTTTCCCAAGGAACCACCAATAGACATCGGGGTCCTTCACCCTAGTTCAAACACAAGTTTTTACTTAGATATTGGGATGAGGAGATTCTTGATAGCTTCCATGTCTTGATGCTCAAGTTGTCCAATACCAGGGACATGGCTAAGTACTTAGATTCTTCCATCTGCAGAGGTTGTGCACTTTCCCCACAAGACTTGATTTTCACCAAGACATGACCTTTCAGAAGCCTTCCCTTAGACCAAATGGACGCGTTCCAACCTATCATCCCACTACCACCAACTTTCCAAATGGCTAAGTTATTGCAACTTATATGATCCAGGCAGAGCCCATATTGCCAAGTGGCTGCACTAGAAGCTTCTTAACATTTGGCCTCTCAAATCCCTTTGTTCCTGGGTGGCTTTCCACAAGTGAGATACACAAGGTAAACCATAGAAATGGGCTTGTGTAACCACTCAACATAAGCCATTCCTTCCATTCCACCTAGGTGTTTCATTCACTTAGTTGTTTTATTAAACCAAAAACAAAGTCCAAAGACTTATAAATATTTATTCATAGCATGAATATATAACCACCCTTGGTTGCTACTAGCTAGGCTAAGCATGGCATTGATAAGTCTTAGAAATATTTCTTGCAATTCTACAACTACTAGGATTTCCCAAGCATATCATATAGATCAAAAATATCCATGCAAGACTAGCAAAATATTTCTAATGCATATTTGAAAACATAGGAATAAAATCATGAAGCACCACTTGCCTTGGTAGTTTGGAGAGTAGCTACAATCCTCACAATCACAATCACTATTTGCACCAAAATCTACACATAAAATGATAGCACCAAATCACATACAAAATAAATACAAGCAAAAATATATGGATGCATGCAATATGATATGTGATGATTTTCTATACTCAACAAGACAAGTTCACAGTACTGATTCATAAACAAGTTCAAAACTTGCCAAACAACCTTTATTTGAACATTAAAACATTTCTCAAATAATTAATATACACAAAATAGGCCTACACATGTTTCTGTAAAAATAACCATTTTAACAGAAACAAAACATTAAACACATTGCATATATGGAAAGGGATTTCTCTCCCGATTCCATTGATATAAAATTTGTCAAATTTGGACGTGGGAATCAAAAGTTATGAATTAAACAAGTTTTAATATCTAATAGATCTAATCCAGTTTTTAAATTCAGATCCTAGCCACGCGGCGTCTCCTGATTGGACAATACCGCTTCACTCAGGATCATGCTTCCGCACCGTCGGATCAAGTTAGATCCAACGCGCCAGATCTAAAGAAAACGATTCGCTCCCGTTCTAATTTACACCCTACGATACAGATCTAACGGTGGCCGATGCTTTGACCAAGGAGTGGCGGCGCGAATGGTCGCTGGCGGCGGCGGTGCTTCTGCCGGTGACGCACCGGTGATTCTAGAGGGGGCTAAGGGTCGAGCAGTGTCTTACAAAACTCGCGGAATCATGACGAAGCTCAATGTGTTGCTGGTGTGGGCGGGGGTGTGCTGTAGAGGCTGCTGGGGCTCGTCGGAGTTGGAGACAGCGTCGGGATTGCACGGACGGCGACGAAGGCGACGTTACTGGCCACCCTAGCACAAACCAAGGGTATCAGCGAGTGCACAATGCTCAGGCGAACCTGACAGGGTCAAGTAGAAGGCGCGGGGCGGTCAGCTTTTACCTCAATCTCTCGCCGTAGTTGGAGACGGCATCGGATGCCCACGGTACTCGTCGAAGTCGATGCTCTGGATCACAAGCGGATGAACAAAAAGGATCAGGAGGTGCGCAAAGATCAGAGGATCATTCCAGGGTGAACAAGGAGTAGGCGCGAGCACTAGGCTTACCAGAATACCTCGCCGGAGTTGGCTCTGTCTACGGCGGTGTAGGAGCAAATACTAGCAGCCTGGTGGCGAGGGGAGCGTACTGTGTGGGGGGGATTGACCGCGGTGGCGAGGTGATTAAGTAGCCAGGAGGGGCGAGGTAATTACGCAGCGGATCAATGCCAATTAAGCGAGGAATCAACGCGGTGTTTCTGGAGGAAACGGCGGTGGCGACAGGGTCTGCGCGCGCGGGGGTGGAGAAGAAGGTGCTGGCCTGGCTCGGGCCGATGGCGATGTCGTGAGGCGAGCGGGTGAGAGAGAGAGAAGGGAAAACCGGTGGGCTGTCTTTTGGGCCATTTCATTTTGCTGGAAAGGTGGCGCTGGCAGTCTTTTTCTAATGCCTTTTCTTTTTCTAAATTGATTTTCAGGAAACATTTTCAAATGATTTCAAAACCATTTGAATTCAAACCTTTTCTGAATTTTTGTAGAGTGTAACACTCATAATTCTGGGCATAAAACCATGTGGTTTCTCTGTACTAGCTTGGTCCTTTTGATCAAATAAAATAAACAGTGACATAGCACTTGATTTGATCAAGTTTTGAAATTGGTTTTAAATCCATATTTATTTTGTGAATTTTGGTTTAAGCACTAGCTAGCAATCAAGCAAAACAATCTGAGAGCAACAAGGTTTTGTTCTTGAACAAACAACCCCTCCTTGGAAAGTAGCATTGGATTTAATGTTGATCACATAAAATCATAGCTCTCAAATTCTGTTTTCTTTCAAATGTGTTGGAGTTTTGATCCCTAAATGATATGCATGCATGCATGATATGAAATCTTTGAAAACATGATTTTAGGGATGTTACAAATCTAACCCCCTTAAGGTGAATATCGCCCTTGAGATTCGGGTTGGCTAGCAAATAGGTGAGGGTGGTCTTTCCGAAGATCATCTTCTCTTTCCCATGTTGCTTCTTCTTCGGAATGATGGTTCCATTGAACTTTGCAGAATTTGATAGTCTTAGTCCGTGTAACTCTTTCTGCAGTCTCAAGAATCTTGATAGGTTTCTCCTCATAAGTGAGGTCACTCGCCAATTGAACCTCTTCCAAAGGTATAGTATCTTTCATAGAAGTCTCTTCCATTTCCGGATGGCATTTCTTAAACTGACTCACATGAAACACATTATGAACAGCTGACAAAGACTCTGGCAATTCAATCTCATAAGCTACCTCTCCTTTGTGACTCAGAATCTTGAATGGTCCAACATATCTTGGGGCCAATTTACCTTTGACACCAAACCTCTTCACTCCACGAAGTGGTGACACTCTAAGATAAGCTCTATCACCTACTTCATAGGTGACTTCTTGTAACATCCTCAAAAATCATGTTTCAAACTTATGCATATCATCCATGCATCCATGAGCATATGAATTTCATTTCAAAGAAATCAATTCAAAACAGAAGCATTTGTGCTTATTATTTTATGTAAGTTTTCTCAAGCCTTAGTGTTATCTTCCAATGAGAAGAATACTTGTTTTTGATTCAGTAAAGTTTGTTTATTCAAACTTAAGCACCACCAAAAGTTTGAAAAAATTTCAAAACAAAATGATTAATAAAACCAATATTATGCCTATTGAATATATATCATAAAGGCTTGGTTTTATTTTTATTTTCCATCTGATCAAAATGTTTGGTTTGGACAGTAGTGTTTGGCACACATTTGAGTGCAAGGTTTACAGTATAAAAACCTAGGGAAGATTTGAATTCAAACTCATTTGATTTGGATTTGAAAAACATTTTAGAAAATCAAAAAAGAAAAAGAAAAGGAGAAAAGAAATAGAAAAGGGCCAACGCTACCTATCTGGCCCAACTACTAATCCAGCCCACTAAGCCCACCCGGGGTCCTTCTCTCGCTCACCCGCAGACACACCCCCAGAGTCACTGACCGCACGACCCCACCCCCTCGCTGTTTAAACTCGCTGACGAGTGGACCCTGCGACCACATCGCCTTCATCGTCAATCACGCACGCCAGCGCCGCTCGCTCCGCCGTTACCTCTCCGTTGTTACTACACGCTTAATTGCCATTGATTTGCCGCGCAATCCTCGCCCCCGCTCTGGCTATAAGATCCCCTCTGCACCGCGGCCATTTCCCCTCACCTAGCACCACCTCTACGCCCCCAGGCTGCCCGCAATTGCCTCTACACCGCCGTAGACAGAGCAACTCCGGCAGGCGATTCCGGTAAGCTCCGACCGCCCCGCCGTCTCTGGTTCAAACGAGCGTGACCGCCATGTCCTTGTGCATCTGCTAACACCCCTGGTTTGCCTGCTCGTGACCCAGGTCATCGTTCTCGTTCACGCCCGCAACCACCAGCGCCGCCGCTCGACTCCGACGAGCAATAGCGGTAAGAACTGAGCGCCCCTTGCCTTTCCTTTGGTACCATCTTGTTCGCCAGACACTTGCGCATCTCCTAAACCCTCTGCCTTGTGCTAGGAAAACGCAGAGCCTCGACAACGACCTCGACAGCAAGCGACAGACGCCGCCCGAAACTTCGACGAGCCCCAGCGACCGTGTCAGTGCGCCCCTTGCCAAGCCGCCGCCAGGTTGAGCATCAGCACGTCGTCGTGTCTTTGGTAAGCGCCTCCAACGACCCCCTAGCCACCTGTAGCGCCGCGCCACCGTAGGCAGAGCTCGCCAAGAGCTGCCGCCAGCGCCCGCCCGTCTGTGGTCAATTAGATTAGGGCCGTAGGATTTAGATCTAACGAGTAAGATTAGATCTATGTCGAAGAGGTACGCGTCAGATCTGGCCGTGCATCTTCACTTAAATCGTGTGGCTCTCGTTGATCGATCCACCCGAACCGGTACGCACCAATCAGAACATGACGCGTGGCTGGAGTTTAGATTTAAAACAGGATTTGAATCTGATTGTTGTTTGAATTGATTTAGCTATAACTTTTGATCCCCACGTTAGAATTTGACAAATTTTATATCGTTGGAATCAGGAGAGAAATCTCTTTATAAATATGCAATGTGTTTAATGTTTTGCTTCTGTTAAAAAGGTTTTATTTGCAGAAACTTGTGTAGGACTAATTTGAGTATATGAAATGGTTAGAAAATGATTTAGGGTTTAAATA
Source organism: Avena longiglumis (assembly GCA_030063025.1). NCBI lineage: Eukaryota > Viridiplantae > Streptophyta > Magnoliopsida > Poales > Poaceae > Avena > Avena longiglumis. The sequence goes on along the minus strand of CP125979.1, from coordinate 211,259,843 downwards.
ATTGTGGTTTGGCAAGTTTTTAACTTGTTAATGCACCAGTACTGTTTATTTTCTTGGTTGAGTTTTAAAAATCATCACATATCATCTTGCATGCATGCATATATTTTTGGTTGTATATGTTTTGTATGTAATTTGGTGCTATAATTCTTTGTGTAGATTTTGGTGCTAGTGATTGTGATTGTGAAGAGTGTAACTACTATCCAAACTACCAAGGAAAGTGGTACTTCATGAATATTTCTATCCCCATGTTTTATACTAAGCATTAGAAATATTTTGCTAAGTCTTGCATGTTATTATTTTGCTTATATGCCATGTTGGGAAATCCTAGTAGTTGTAGAATTGCTAGGGAATCTCTAAGTTTAGTTACTATCTATGCCATGCTTAGCCTAGCTAGTAGCAAACAAGGGTTGGTGAAATATACATGCTATGATGAAAATATTTCTAAGTCTTTGGACTTGTCTTTTGCCTAATAAAAAAACTAAGTTAATGAAACACCTGGGTGGAATGGAAGGAATGGTTTATGTTGAGTGGTTACACAAGGCCCATTTCTATGGTTTACCTTGTGTATCTCACTTGTGGTAAGCCACCCAGGAACAAAGAGATTTTAGAGGCCAAGTGTTAAGAAGCTTCTGGTGCAGCCACCTGGCAATATGGGCTCTGCCTAGATCAATAGGTTTCTAGAACTTAGCCATTTGGACAGTTGGTGGTAGTGGGAAGATAGGTTGGAACGCGTCCATTTGGTCTAAGGGAAGGCTTCTGAAAGGTCCTGTCTTGGTGAAACCAAGTCTGGTGGGGAAAGTGCACAACCTCTACAGATGGAAAAATCTAAGTACTTAGCCAAGTCCATGGAAAAGTACAACTTGAGCATCAAGACATGGAAGCTATCAAGAATCTCCTCATCCCAATTTTCTAAGTAAAACTTGTGGGTGAACAAGGGTGAAGGACCTCAATGTCTATTGGTGGTTCCTTGGGAAAAGTTTTGACAAAGAAAAACTTAGTGATTTCAACTAATAGACAAAACCTATTTTGAGCAAAGCAAGCCAAGCTACACTTAGCCAAATCGCATATAGTAATATAGTCCACCTAAATTATACTAAGGTATCACTTGCCAATACTATTCCAATGTATTGACCCACTGTGGCTGTAACTTGTGATGTTGCAGGTTACTCTGATGAGGATTAGGAGTCATGAGTCTACACTCAACATGTTTACCTGTGGCACATGAAGATGAAGACTTTTATTTATTTACTTATTCAAATTCTTGTATTAGGCATGTGGCCTTGGAGTTGTAAATACTATGTTCATCTCTGGAATGGCTGTAATAATGACCTTTTTATCTGTGTACTTCATCTTAAACTGTGGATGCTAGCATTGATCCAGGGACTAGCATTGCAATCACAGGGATCCTTTTCCTTTATAAAGGAGGGATCTTACAGATGGTATCAGAGCACTGTGTTGCATGTAGGATTATGACCCTAGGATTGGAAACCACTAAGGAAAATTTTTCAGCAACTTCTACACTTGTCTATTCTTCTCGTAAACTTTTCTAATCTTCTTCTCATCTCTATTTGTAGATGAACTCCATCAACGAAGCCGTAAGGAAAGGACCACTCATGACAATGACCTTGGAGTGTGAGACAGAATTTCCCAAGGCTCTCAAGGACCTCATGGTTGCATTAGAGATACAAGGTGCAACTATGTACAAAGGATTTCCTGTGATGGATGAAGGAGTTGAATACTGGTGGGTGCAACTTCACTTGTATAAAAACAAGGAAGACAACCACCAGGAAAAAGGATTCTGCATGTTCACCAATTCAGTGGTACACACTACATTCTTTGAATCAGCAAGGGATGCATCTTGGAAGACCATCAAAGAACTTGGTGATAGAGTCAAGTGCAGAATGCTCAACCTCCAAAATGACCTAAAGGAAGAGAAGAAACACACCCAAGAGTTGGAAGCTACCAACCAAACCTTAAGAGGAGGCATTATAGACTTAGTGATGGAGTCATGTGAGCAAGATAGGCCGATTGCTTCTAGAAACATTGTGTTAGCCAACAGATCCAGTGAGATAGGATTGTAAACGTACTACGTTAGTTGGACCACCACTTATCACCTTATTTTCCAAAATGATGCTTTAAAATAAGTTGAACCTTGGTTGTTGTAATGGATCCATGTATGCCATGACTTGTGTGTTTTGATTTCCAAGGATATGTATGTGATGTTTTGTCTTTTGTTTTATCTTGAATTGTGTTGTTCTAACTTTTCTATCTTATAAATAGATGCCTACTGTTACCATCAGCACTGTTGAGGAGTTCCAGGTTACTCGCTTTGGTCCTCGTATTGTTGAGCTTACTACTTTGCTCAATCTCCCTCTTCCTACCATCATGGTGCTTCCCCTCACCAAGTTTGAGAGGAAATACCTCTGGGGTTTCAAGGTCAACCAGCCCGAACGCCAGACTGAGCCTACCACAGAGGCCATCGTCTTCAAGATCATGCATGACGACAAGGAGAGAGGCCTTGAGGTAGTCATGCAGGATCTGATAGGACGTCTACTGGGGAGACACTCCCGACAGGTTAGAGGTACTCACTTCCACGTCTTCGGTAGACGTGATGAGGATGGAGAGTCCATTGACTTCGAGGACGATTCGAGGGACACAGCGGAGCCGATTCGTCTATACCTCCAGGACATAGAGGCTCTCATTAGGCACGTGGACTCCGATAGGACCAACGTCATGCTCAGTAATGACGAACTCCAGGTGCAGCTTCGCGAGAAGGGCAAGCTCTTAGCGGAGCAAGACGAGATAGTCAAGGAGATGGAGGCGAAGTTTGAGAGCCAGGACAGAAAGTTCAAGAGTCAGGAGAAGCGAGTCCAGGATAGGAACAAGAAGATCCGGGACATGACTGAAGAACTGCAGGCCAAGGACTTCGAGCTCGAGCATCAGCAGACGGTGATTGAGAGGCTTCGTTCCCAGAAGAGGGCTCTCAAAGCCAAGATAGAGACCTTGACCACTAGTGTCGAGGAATACAAGACCGCGATGGAGAACGCAGGTCTTACCTTTGTCGAGGAGGAGGTTGATGCCGAGGAGTAGATTTGACTACTCATTTATCATATATTATCGTACTTGTTGATTGAGAACTTGTTATTTGACCATCCGACATGTGGATGGCTTGTTATTTGTGTGTGTTTTACTTTGCGAACTTGTTATCTTGTTGTTGAACCTTTATCATTATGTTGCATGCTTTGTGATTGTTTATGTGATGTAATGTGCATGAAAGCATCTATGGGTATCTCATTCTTATCTCTATTTAACCAACCACAGATGCCTCCCCGTCGTGCAAACCCCAACAACAACAACAACAACATCACTCCAGAAATGCAGCAAATGATGACCGCTCAAACTCAGCTGATGCAGATGATGACAACGTTCATCCAGAACCAAAACAACAACAATAACAACAATAACAACAACAACAACAACAACAACAATAACAACAACCCACCGGGTTTTGATATGCTTACCAGGTTCTTGAGATTGAGGCCAGCAAAGTTCTCAGGAACGACTGATCCCATGGTGGCCAATGATTGGCTACGCTCTGTGAACAAGGACTTGGTAATCTGTAATGCATCGATGCTGAAAAGGTGAGATTTGCAGCACATTTGCTGGAAGGACCAGCCGCCACTTGGTGGGATAACTTCCAGATCACCACTCCCATAGAAGATGTGACATGGGCTATCTTTGAGGATGGCTTTCGCACTGCTCATATCTCATCTGGAGTGATGAGTCTGAAAAAGAAAGAGTTCCATAATCTGAATCAGCGCCACCGCAGTGTGGCTTAATATATTGAGGAGTTCAACAATCTGGCGCGTTATGCACCGGATGAAGTTGACACCGATGCTAAGAGAAAGGAAAAATTTCTTGAAAGCTTGAATGATGAGCTGAACCTGCATCTGGCTGTAGCATATGTTCCCACATACCAGTCTCTTTGTGATAAGGCTGCTATTTTGGAGAACAAAATGAAGCAAGTTGAGAGAAGAAAGAGAAAGCACTCAGACAAGCACAGCTCGGGATCGTCTCACAAACATTCCCATTATGATGATAGTGGAAGCTCAGGATCCCACAATCATGGGAAATTCAACAAGCACCACAACCACAACCGTCATGACAACAAGCATCACCGCAGTCATGACAATGACAAGTACAAGAACCACAAGGGTGGATACAAGAGCCACCACAGTGGTAATGGAAGTGGAAGTGGAAGCCAGCCTGTCAAGAAGGACATTAGTCAGGTTGAATGCTTCAAGTGCAAGAAGATGGGGAATTATGCAAATGAATGCCCAGAAAAGAAAGTTGGAGGACCCAACAAGCCCAACCCTTTTCAGAAGGGACAGGTGAACCACATCAATGTGGAGGAAATCTATGAGGATCGATCTTTGTCTTTGGTAAGTTCAAACTCAATTCTGTTCCAGCATTTGTTCTCTTTGATACTGGTGCATCTCATTCATTCATATCAAGAGCATTTGTTGAAAGAAATGAACTGCCGGTAGAAACTACTGGGTGTCCTATAAAAGTAAGTTCTCCTGGTGGAGAAATGATAGTGAATTCAGGATGCCATGATCTAGTCATAGAGTTTGGGAAGTATAAGTTTCCCGTTAACTTGATAATTCTAAACTCCCAAGGATTGGATGTCATTTTGGGAATGGACTGGATGACTAAGCACAAGGGAGTGATAGATTGTGCCAACCATACTGTCTCACTCACAACTCCAGAAAATAAAAGGATCAGATTCAAGACCAACTTTGAAGCAAGAAGGAGTATGCTAAATTCTCTTAAGGGGGTTAGCATAGACAGTGTGCCAATAGTGAGCGAGTATCCGGATGTGTTTCCGGAAGAATTGCCGGGAATGCCACCAGATAGAGATGTGGAGTTTCTTATAGATTTGTTACCAGGATCTGGACCAATAGCAAAAAGACCATATAAGATGTCAGTTGATGAACTGAAGGAACCTAAGAAACAACTTGGGGAACAGTTGCAGAAAGGATTTATTCAACCAAGTTCTTCATCTTGGGGAGCCCCAGTATTGTTTGTGGAGAAGAAAGATAGAAGTCAAAGGTTATGCATAGATTACCGTTCACTCAATGAGGTGACTATCAAGAACAAATACCCTTTGCCTAGAATAAATGACTTGTTTGATAAGTTAGAAGGAGCTTGTGTGTTCTCAAAGATTGATCTCCGGTCAGGTTATTTCCAACTCAAGATAAGAGAGCAAGACATACATAAGATAGCTTTCGCCACAAGGTATGGATTGTATGAGTATACCGTGATTCCATTTGGTTTGACCAATGCTCCAGCATACTTCATGAATATGATGAACAAGGTGTTCATGGAATTCCTTGACAAGTTTGTTGTCGTTTTCATCGATGACATTTTAGTCTACTCCAAGAGCAAAGAAGAGCATGAAGGACATTTGCGTTTGATACTTGAGAAGTTAAGAGAGCATAAACTTTATGCCAAATTCAGCAAGTGTGAATTCTGGTTGAATGAAGTTGGTTTTCTTGGGCATGTTATGACAAAGGATGGGGTAGCAGTTGATCCTGCAAAGGTTTCAGCTGTAACTGAATGGGAATCTCCCAAGTCAGTGACAGAAGTTCGTAGTTTCCTTGGCTTAGAAGGTTACTACAGAAAGTTCATTGAAAATTTCTCCAAGGTAGCTAAGCCCATGACGGAATTGCTAAAGAAATACAAGAAGTTTGCTTGGTCTGAAGGTTGTGAACTCAGCTTTCAGGAATTGAAGAAGAGACTTGTGACAGCACCAGTCTTGTGTTTGCCAGACTTGGAAAAAGATTTCCAAGTATATTGTGATGCATCTCATCATGGTTTGGGAGCAGTACTGATGCAAGAAGGAAAAGTTGTGGCATATGCCTCGAGACAACTCAAAACTCATGAAGTGAACTATCCTACTCATGATTTAGAGTTAGCCTCTGTTGTTCATGCACTCAAAACATGGAGGCACTATCTTTTGGGAAAATGTTGTGAAGTGTTCACAGATCACAAGAGTTTGAAGTATATCTTCACCCAGAAGGAAATTATTATGAGACAAAGAAGATGGCTAGAACTCATCAAGGACTATGACTTAAGTTTGCAATACCATCCCGGTAAAGAAAATGTTGTAGAGGATGCTTTAAGCCGTAAGGTTTTTGTGAATGGCCTTACAAAAGGAGAATTGCCTGATGATTTATGTGCACAATTTAGAGATCTCAGATTGGAGATTGTGCTTGAAGGACATCTCATGTCTTCGGATGTTCAACCCACTTTGTTGGACAAGATCAAAGAAGCCCAGAAGATTGATAAAGAAATTGAAAAGATTAAAGAAAAGATTGGCAAAGGAAAGGCCAAAGGGTTCCATGAAGACGAACAGGGTACTTTATGGCATGGGAAACGTATCTGTGTTCCACAAGATCCGGAGCTTCGGAAACTGATTTTGCAAGAAGCACACAACTCTCCGTATTCCATTCATCCGGGTAACACCAAAATGTACATGGACATGAAGGAAAGATTTTGGTGGAACAATCTCAAGAAGGACATCGCCGAACATATTGCTTTGTGTGATGTGTGTAGTAGAGTGACGGCGGAACATCAGAAACCAGCAGGTTTGCTTCAACCACTACCTATTCCTGATTGGAAGTGGGACAAGATTGGTATGGATTTCATTACCGGATTACCAAGGACCCGGTCAGGATACGATTCTATTTGGGTAGTAGTGGATCGCCTAACTAAAGTGGCTCATTTCATACCCGTGAAGACAACCTATACAAGTGCTAAGTTAGCCAGAATTTACATGAGTAGAATTGTATGTCTACATGGAGTGCCCAAGAGTATTATGTCTGATAGGGGAACTCAATTCACTTCCCATTTTTGGAGACAGTTACATGAGTCATTGGGAACGAGGTTGGAATTCAGTACTGCTTTTCATCCTCAAACCGATGGACAAACAGAAAGGACTAATCAGATTCTTGAAGACATGTTAAGGGCATGTGCCCTAGACTATGGAGCCAGTTGGGATGAAAGTATGCCTTGCGCAGAATATTCTTATAACAACAGCTATCAAGCCAGCATTGTGATGGCACCATTTGAGTTTCTCTACGGAAGAAAGTGTACCACCCCATTGTTATGGAATGGTGTGGCAGAAAGAAGTTTATTCGGGGCAGATCTTATCAAAGAAGCCGAAGAGAAGGTCAAGTTGGTTATGGACAAGTTGAAGATATCACAGTCCCGACAGAAAAGCTACGCAGATCCTAAGCGTAGAGAAGTCACCTACGAAGTCGGTGATAGAGCTTATCTTAGAGTGTCACCACTTCGTGGAGTGAAGAGGTTCGGAGTCAAAGGAAAATTGGCACCAAGATATGTTGGACCATTCAAGATTCTGAGTCGTAAAGGAGAAGTTGCCTATGAAATTGAACTGCCAGAATCTCTGTCGTCCATAATGTGTTTCATGTGAGTCAACTTAAGAAATGTCATCCAGAAATGGAAGAAACTTCTTTGAAGGATGCTATACCTTTGGAGGAGGTTCAGTTGGAGAGTGATCTCACTTATGAAGAGAAGCCTATCAAGATTCTTGAGACTGCAGAAAGAGTCACACGGACCAAGACTATCATGTTTTGCAAGGTTCAGTGGAACCATCATTGCGAAGAGGAAGCCACATGGGAAAGAGAAGATGATCTTCGGAAAGACCACCCTCACCTATTTGCTAGCCAATCCGAATCTCGAGGGCGAGATTCACCTTAAGGGGGTTAGATTTGTAACATCCTCAAAATCATGTTTCAAACTTATGCATATCATCCATGCATCCATGAGCATATGAATTTCATTTCAAACAAATCAATTCAAAACAGAAGCATTTGTGCTTATTATTTTATGTAAGTTTGCTCAAGCCTTGGTGCTATCTTCCAATCAGAAGAATACTTGTTTTTGATTCAGTAAAGTTTGTTTATTCAAACTTAAGCACCACCAAAAGTTTGAACAAATTTCAAAACAAAATGATTAATAAAACCAATATTATGCCTATTGAATATATATCATAAAGGCTTGGTTTTATTTTTATTTTCCATCTGATCAAAATGTTTGGTTTGGACAGTAGTGTTTGGCACACATTTGAGTGCAAGGTTTACAGTATAAAAACCTAGGGAAGATTTGAATTCAAACTCATTTGATTTCGATTTGAAAAACATTTCATAAAATCAAAACAGAAAAAGAAAAGGAGAAAAGAAATAGAAAAGGGCCAGTGCTACCTATCTGGCCCAACTACTAATCCATCCCACTAAGCCCACCCGGGGTCCTTCTTTCTCTCGCTCACCCGTAGACACACCCCCAGAGTCACTGACTGCACGACCCCACCCCCTCGATGTTTAAACTCGCTGACGAGTGGACCCTGCGACCACGTCGCCTTCGTCTTTAATCACGCGCGCCAGCGCCGCTCGCTCCGCCGTTACCTCGTCGCTGTTATTGCGTGCTTAATTTCCTTTGATTCGCCGCGCAATCCTCGCCCCCGCTCTGGCTATAAGATCCCCTCTGCACCGCGGCCATTTTCCCTCACCTAGCGCCACCTCTACGCCCCCAGGCTGCCCACAATTGCCTCTACACCGCCGCAGACAGAGCAACTCCGGCAGGCGATTCCGGTAAGCTCCGACTGCCCCGCCATCTCTGGTTCAAACGAGCGTGACCGCCATGTCCTTGTGCATCTTCTAACACCCCTGGTTTTCCTGCTCGTGACCCAGGTCGTCGTTCTCGTTTACGCCCGCAACCACCAGCGCCGCCGCTCGACTCCGACGAGCAATAGCGATAAGAACTGAGCGCCCCTTGCCTTCCCTTTGGTACCATCTTGTTCGCCAGACACTTGCGCATCTCCTAAACCCTCTGCCTTGTGCTAGGACGACGCAGAGCCTCGACAACGACCTCGGCGAAGCGGCAGACGCCGCCCGAACTCCGACGAGCCCCAGCCGACCGTGTCGGTCGCCTTGCCAAGCCGCCCGGGTTGAGCATCGCGACGACGTCGTCGCGTCTCGGTAGCGCCTCAACGACCCTAGCCACCTGGCCGCAGCGCCCGTGGCGAGCTCGCCGCCGCCGATGCTGCGCTAGCGCCCGTCTGTGGTCAATTAGATTAGGGCCGTAGGATTTAGATCTAACAAGTAAAATTAGATCTGTGTCGAAGAGGTACGTGTCAGATCTGGCCGTGCATCTTCACTTAAATCGTGTGGCTCTCGTTGATCGATCCGCCCGAACAGGTACGCACCAATCAGAACATGACGCGTGGCTGGAGTTTAGATTTAAAACAGGATTTGAATCTGATTGTTGTTTGAATTTGATTTAGCTATAACTTTTGATCCCCATGTTAGAATTTGACAAATTTTATATCGTTGGAATCAGGAGAGCAAGCTCTTTATAAAAATGCAATGTGTTTAATGTTTTTCTTCTGTTAAAAAGGTTTTATTTGCAGAAACTTGTGTAGGACTAATTTGAGTATATGAAATGGTTAGAAAATGATTTAGGGTTTAAATAATTGTGGTTTGGCAAGTTTTTAACTTGTTAATGCACCAGTAATGTTTACTTGCTTGGTTGAGTTTTAAAAATCATCACATATCATCTTGCATGCATGCATATATTTTTGGTTGTATATGTTTTGTATGTAATTTGGTGCTATAATTCTTGTGTAGATTTTGGTGCTAGTGATTGTGATTGTGAAGAGTGTAACTACTCTCCAAACTACCAAGGCAAGTGGTACTTCATGAATATTTCTATCCCCATGTTTTATACTAAGCATTAGAAATATTTTGCTAAGTCTTGCATGTTATTATTTTGCTTATATGCCATGTTGGGAAATCCTAGTAGTTGTAGAATTGCTAGGGAATCTCTAAGTTAAGTTACTATCTATGCCATGCTTAGCCTAGCTAGTAGCAAACAAGGGTTGGTGAAATATACATGCTATGATGAAAATATTTCTAAGTCTTTGGACTTCTGTTTTGCCTAATAAAACAACTAAGTTAATGAAACACCTGGGTGGAATGGAAGGAATGGTTTATGTTGAGTGGTTACACTAGGCCCATTTCTATGGTTTACCTTGTGTATCTCACTTGTGGTAAGCCACCCAGGAACAAAGAGATTTTAGAGGCCAAGTGTTAAGAAGCTTCTAGTGCAGCCACTTGGCAATATGGGCTCACACGGATCACATAGGTTGCTAGAACTTAGCCATTTGGACAGTTGGTGGTAGTGGGAAGATAGGTTGGAACGCGTCCATTTGGTCTAAGGGAAGGCTTCTGAAAGGTCCTGTCTTGGTGAAACCAAGTCTGGTGGGGAAAGTACACAACCTCTGCAGATGGAAAAATCTAAGTACTTAGCCAAGTCCATGGAAAAGGACAACTTGAGCATCAAGACATGGAAGCTATCAAGAATCTCCTCATCCCAATTTTCTAAGTAAAACTTGTGGGTGAACAAGGGTGAAGGACCTCAATGTCTATTGGTGGTTCCTTGGGAAAAAATTTCATCAAAGAAAACTTAGTGTTTTCAACTGATAGGCAAAACCTATTTTGAGCAAAGCAAACCTAAGCTACACTTATCCAAATTGCATATAGTAATATAGTCCCCTAAATTATACTAAGGTATCACTTGCCAATACTATTCCAATGTATTGACCCACTGTGGCTGTAACTTAGTGATTTCAACTAATAGGCAAAACCTATTTTGAGCAAAGCAAGCCAAGCTACACTTATCCAAATTGCATATAGTAATATAGTCCACCTAAATTATACTAAGGTATCACTTGCCAATACTATTCCAATGTATTGACCCACTGTGGCTGTAACTTGTGATGTTGCAGGTTACTCTGATGAGGATTAGGAGTCATGAGTCTACACTCAACATGTTTGCCTGTGGCACATGAAGATGAAGACTTTTATTTATTTACTTATTCAAACTCTTGTATTAGGCATGTGGCCTTGGAGTTGTAAAGACTATGTTCATCTCTGGAATGGCTGTAATAATGACCTTGGTATTTGTGTACTTCATCTTAAACTGTGGATGCTAGCATTTATCCAGGGACTAGCATTGCAATCACAGGGATCCTTTTCCTTTATAAAGGAGGGATCTTACAGAAATAAAGAGGGAACTTGTAAGTCCATGGAGTTTGTATTCTGTGTTAGAGAAACGCCTGGGCTGCTAGCCTAAGCCATGCCTAATCATGGTGGAAACTTGCAGCATCACCATAGTGAGCTATCTATGAAGCATCCTCAATAAAAAAGCTATGCATATGGTAAATAAAAAGATTCTTTGAGATTCTCATTTGTCCTTGCCTTGTCATTTTCGTTATGGGAAAGCTCCTGCACCATGTGCAAGGGTACCCGTTGGGTTCTCAATGATATGCAAATACTTACAATGACAAGAACTTACCTAAACCCAAAGTTGAGTATGCATGAGGTGTGGCCCTCGTATTCAAGGGGCATCAGATTGCCAAATTATACTTCGTCAAGAATATACTCCACCTTTGCCACTTTAACCTTAACCATTCCAAGATGCTTATGATAGGGGCAATGAGGGATGAAAGCTAACAAGTACCATAATTTTTGGAAGCTCTTTTTGAAACTTGTAATCCCTGCTTCCTTTACAAAAAGGCCTTTCTTTCACCATTATTGAGTCTCCAACTTCTAACTTTAGGCACCATTAAGAGAGCATAGTTGTCATTCTGTGTGCAGTGTTCCCAAACTTATTAATTGATGCGTATTGTGTTATTACTTGCCCTTGTGCTACTTGTTTCTAGTCACCCTTGTGAACTTTGCAGGTGTCCTATGCATTTTATTGCTAATCTATGAGGTACAAGCTGAATGCCATTATGCTATGTTTTTTTCATGGGAAACAAACAAACGTTTTTGAATGCATGTTATTCATGATCTTTGTTTGTAGCCTTTCATGTTGCATGCATAGTTACTATGTCCTATTGTTAGAACGCCATATTTCATGCACATGTTTAGAGTTCTTTGATACCAGCTTTCAATGCTTGAAAATGGTTGGATCTTTATTGTGAAGGTGCATGTGACCTAAAAAATTATTCTTTTTATCACTTACCTACTCGAGGACGAGCAGGAGTTAAGCTTGGGGATGTTGATACGTTGGAAACATATCTATAATTTTTGATGCTCCATGATTGTTTAGTATCTACTTTGCTTTACTTGTCCATACTTTGAGGTGCTTTTTACATGTTTTCTGGTACAAACCTATTAACAAGTTGTAAAAGTGCCAGATGACTGTTTTCTGCTGTTTTTGGTTTCAGAAAAGTTAGTAAAGAAATATTCTTGGAATTGGACGGGACAAAGGGAAAAGTCAATTACTTTCCGTGGGGGACAAGAAGTCCAGAGGAGAGCCGGAGGGGCCAGCCAAGGGGGCCAGACCCACCCCAGGCACGGGTGGGCCCAGCCCCACGTCTGGCTAGGGTTTGTAGCCCCTGGCCGCCTCCTTGGTCTCCCCCTTTGCCTATAAGAATCTCCCGATGCAGAAACCCTGGGTACCTAATCAGAAATCCACGAAACCGTCTATAGACGCCGCCACCATCGTCCCTAGATCAGGGGGATCTGAAGTTCTTCTCGGCACCCTGCCGGAGGGGAGATCATCCCGGAGGCCTTCTCTCTGGTATGATGCGTGAGTAGTTCCACCTTGGACTATGGGTCCATGTAGTAGATAGATGGTTGTATCTCCTCCTTTGTGCTTTCATGTATAGATCTTGTGAGATCCGTTCATTATCAAGATCTAATCTATTTGTAAACATGCATGTTGTGTTTGCGGGGATCCGATGGATATTGAGATTATTATGTTGGTTTGATTAATGGTTTTGTCTTTATGATTCTATCATGTCTGTGTTGTTTGTGATCTTGCATGCTCTCCATTGTTAGTAGCTATCTTGGCCAAGTAGTTGCTAGTGACGCCAAGAGGGGGTATTTATGCTCGATAGTGGGTTCATGCCTCTAGTTTACAAGGGAAGTGACAAAAATCTCTTCGGTTGTAGATGTGTTGTTGCTACTAGGGAGAAAACAACGGTCTCTTGTTCATGGAACATGTGGACTATTTACCTTACACACTTTGCTTAAAGCAGTTGTCTGTTGCTTGGAACTTAATACTAAAGGGGTTCGGATGATAACCTGAAGGTGGACTTCTAGTCATAGATGCAGTTGGATGGCGGTCTATGTGTATTGTTGTATTGCCCAGTCAACCACATAGGATCTTTCTGACTAGTAATTACATTGTTTAGCCTTGCTCAGTTCCTGTCAATTGCCCTGCTGTAATATGTTTACCCTTCATGCCATGTTGTTTATCTAAGGAGAGCACCTCTAGTGAACTATGGACCCCGGTCCAATCTTTACCATTGATACATCTTCCATTGTTACTTGTTTACTTTCTACAAACCATTAGTTACAGCAAACCGATCAACTTGACAACCTCACTGATTCGTTGGGGCAAAGTCTTGAATTTGTGTTGTGCAGGTCTCCGCATTGCTTGCAACACCTGTGTGACGTTTCCTTCCTCCTACTGGTTCGACAACCTCGGTCTCAACTGAGGGAAGACTTGCTGCTTGCTGCTTCACACCTTGCTCTTGGGGTTCCCAACAGGCTCCACATCAACTGAGCCATCAGGAGGAAACAGCCGTGGCGCGGGTCTGGCGCGAGATTGACGACGACGGGTCGACATGACAGTGGGTCCCACACATGTGAAAAGTCTTGTGAGGTGAGAAAAAGAGGGGAGAGGGGGTGGTTTCCGGGTGGGCTGCATATGGGCCTGGGCCAGAAGGGTTGTTGCCTCTATTTTTTCTCCTTTTGCCTTTTTCCTTATTTGTTTTGATTTTTCAAATGACATTTGAATGGCCATTTCAAATCCAAATCAAATCTTCACCAAACTTTTGTGCTGTGATCCTAGTGTCCAAAAGTTTGTCAAACACATCTAATCACTCCAAAAACAATTTGGTGTCATAAAATATAATAAAACCATGCCCCATACATATAATATAAAAGGGTTTTAAATATGTTTTTATTAGGGTTTAAGCTTTGAATTTTTTATGCAAGGTAGATATGCCATGATGATATGAATGCAACAACATTTTTTTTGAATTTGATGAAATTTGGGATGTTACAAATCTAACCCCCTTAAGATTAATCTTGCCCTCGAGATTCGGATTGGCTAGGAAATAGGTGAGGGTGATCTTTCCGAAGCTCATCCTCTCTTTCCCAAGTTGCTTCTTCCTCGGTGTGATGATTACACTATACTTTGCAGAATTTGATTGTCTTAGTACGAGTGACTCTTTTTGCTGTCTCTAGAATCTTGACAGGTTTCTCTTCATAAGTTAGATCACTCTCCAACTGAACCTCTTCCAATGGTATAATGTCTCTTAACGAACTTTCTTCCATCTCTAGATGACACTTTTTCAACTCACTCACATGAAACACATTATGCACTACTGACAGTGATTCTATTAGTTCCAACTCATAGGCCACTTCTCCATTGCGGCTCAAAATTTTGAATGTCCCTGCATAACGAGGTGCCAATTTCCCTTTGACTCCAAATCTCTTCACACTACAAAGTGGTGAGACTCTAGATAAGCTCTATCACCTATCTCATAGGTGACTTCCCTATGTTTCGGATCTGCATAGGTCTTTTGTCAGGATTGGGCTATCTTCAATCTGTCCTTTACCATTCTGACTTTCTCTTCAGCTCCCTTGATCAGTTCTGGTCCGAATAAATTTCTTGCTCCTACTCCAATCCATAGTAATGGCATAGTACACTTCCTTCCATAAAGGAATTCAAACGGAGCCATCTCTATGCTCGATTGATAGCTGTTATTGTAAGAGAATTCTGCGTATGGCAAACTTTCATCCCAACTAGATCCATAATCTAGCGCACAATCTCTAACCATATCTTCCGAAATCTGATTGGTTCTTTATGTTTGTCCATCGGTCTGAGGATGAAAAGTTGTGCTGAATTCTAGCCTTGTTCCCAACGATTCATATAGTTGTCTCCAAAAATGCAAAGTGAACTGAGTTCCTCTATCTGACACAATACTTTTAGGTACTCCATGCAGATACACAATCCTGTCCATATAGATCTTGGCTAATTTAGCACTTGTATAAGTAGTCTTCACGGGTATGAAATGAACCACTTTAGTTAGGCGATCCACAACAACCCGCATGGAATCGTATCTAGATCTGGTCCTTGGCAATCATGTGAGGAAATCCATACCAATCTTATCCCACTTCCAATCGGGTATTGGTAGTGGTTGCAATAACCCTGCCGGTTTCTGATGTTCCCCTTCACTCGATGTAACATCCTAAAAATCATAGTTTCAAAAATCATTCATATCATCTTTGCATCATTCATCCATTTAGAGTTTTCTCAAAAATCATTTAGAAACAGAAGTGGAAACTATGATTTCATGTGGGCATTTTATACCAAAATGACCATCATCCTTTGAAATATGAAAGTTTAAATATTTGTTCACTTGCCTCCATGATAGGAAAGTTTAGGTGAAGCTTTTAACCCAAGATTCAAAATTTGGAAATGGTTTCAAAACCCTATTTCAAATATTTGCAAACTAGAGCAAGCCTCTGTTTATTTTAAAACCCAAACTTGACCAAGCCTTGCAAAGTAACCACTGGTTTAAAAAGACTGTTTTTGAATCCACAAAACCCTGCAAAAATTTCCAAGACAGTTTAATTCAAAAGGATTTGAAATTCATATCAAAATCAAACCAGAAAATGAATTCAGGAAAAGAAAAAGGCTTGAACAAAAGAAAAAGGCCACGCGGCCAGAATCTAGCCCAGCAGCCAATCAAGCCCAGCAAGCCCACCCGGGGATTTCTTTTTCTCCTCTCACGCGCAAGCGCACGCGCTGAGTCGCTGACAAGCAGACCCCACCTGCATTTCACGCACCTCGCTGACAAGCGGGCCATCTCCACACCAGCGTCTTCTCCACCCGCACGACCTGTTCGTCCCCAATCAACGCGGCCGTTTCCTGTGTGTTAATCGCGGCGTCAATTCGAATCAATGGCCGAGTGATTCTCGCGCTTGACCAGGCTATATAAACCCCCTCTGTCCCCTCTCTCTTTTCCCCCAAACCCCAAGCACAGAACGCCCCCAGGTTGCGCGCATTTCTCTCTGCAACCCCGCCGTCTCCGACGACTGCGCCGGCAAATTCCGGTGAGCCTCGAGTTCCCCTCGGTCTCGCATTCACGCTATCTTGTTCAGTAAACCTCTGTGCATCTTTTGACACTCTCCGTTTGCCTTCGCATGAACCATAGCTTCGGCAACGTCGACGACTGGACCGCCACCGTCTTCTGCACGAACTCCGGCGACCTCCCTCCGTAAGTAGCCACCGCCCCTTGCCCTTTGACTGATACGCCTAGAATCCTCATCGTCTTGCGCATCAGACAGTACCCCTATTTTGGCTTAGCGCGACGAGGAACCTCGCCAACGTCGACGGCTGACCGTGGCCGACGCATTCGCGAACTCCGGCGAGGAATCCCCGACGACCCCGTGCGCCCCTTCCCAAGTCATTGCCACCTTGAGCACCAGCAGCCTCCTGCGGTTCTGGTAAGCATCTCCTCCCTTCCCCGGGCGACCTAGAACGCCGGCACCGCCACAGACTGACGCGCCGCCGCCTGTCACCGCCGGTAGCGCCGCTCGATTTTGGTTAGGAGATTGTTAGCCGTTAGATCTAAATCCTACGCGTAGAAACACATCACTTAACGAAGGGGTATGGACGAATGAGCGTGCGCGTTAGTTAGATCCAACGGCAGAAGGGTGATCCGGTGCGAACCGATGCAGCGCCCGATAACGCCGACGCAGCGTGGCAAGGTTTAAACTAAAAACAGAATTTAAAACCAGATTTAGATTCAAACTTCAAATGCTTATAACTTTTGAATGCCACGTTGGATTTTTGCAAATTTTATGCCGTTGGATTCAGTGAAACAAGACCTTTCTGAATATCCACTTTATTTAGCATATAGTAACAGTTAAAAATGATTTTATTTGTAGAACAAGTTTAGGGCTATTTTAGATATAGTTTTATTCTTGTATATTATTTTGGGGCCAAATAAGTTTAGTTGGCAAACTTGTGACATGTTAAGTTTCTGTACTCATGAACATACTTGGTATAATTTTCAAAAACCACCACTTAGTAAATTCTTGCATGCATGCATTCATATTATTTTTGGTTGTATAAATTCGTGTGTAATTGTATGCTATTGTTTCTTGTGTAGATTTTGCTAGTGATTGTGATTGTGAAGAGTGCTACTCTCCCCACTACCAAGGCAAGTGATATTTACATGAATAAATTTGTCCTATATTTTGAACTAGCATTAGATATTTTGCTTTGGTATTGCATGATTATTTTGGTCTAATGCAAAAGATGGGAAAATCCTATGTAGCCTTGTAGAATTGCTAAGGAATTATCCCTAAGATATTTTGCCATACTTTGCTTAGCCTAGCTTATAGCAAAACAAGGGTTGGTGAAAAACTACACTTACTATAAAGAAAATTATTACTAAGTCAAGAGACTTATGCTTTTCTAATAAAACCACTAAGTCAAATGAACCTCCTGGGTGGAATGGAAAGTATGGGTTATGTTGAGTGGTTACACAAGGCCATGGACTTGGGTTGTGTATCTCACTTGTGGAATGCCACCCAGGCACTAAGGGATTTGGAGGCCAAGTGTTGAGAAAGCTTACAGTGCAACCACTTGGCAATATGGGCTCTGCCATGATCATAAAGGTTGCTAGAACTTAGTCACTTGGACAGTTGGTGGTAGATGGGTTGATAGGTTGGAGCGCGTCCATTTGACTAAGGAAAAGCTTCTGAAAGGTCCTGTCTTGGGAAACCAAGTCTGGTGGGGAAAGTGCACAACCTCTGCAGATGGAAAACCTAAGTACTTAGCCTTGTCCAAGGAAATGGACACTTTGAGCATCAAGACATGGAAGCTACAAGAATCTCAACACTCCAACTTCTAAATAAAAATTGATGGGTGTACAAGGGTGAAGGACCTCAATGTCTATTGGTGGTTCCTTGGGAATGTTTTTGACAAAGAAAAACTTAGTGATTTCAACTAATAGGTAAAATCTATTTTCAAGCAAAGCAAGCCAAGCTACACTTAGCCAAAATGCATATAGTAATAGAGTCCCCTTAAAATATAATAAGGTATCACTTGCCAATACTATTCCAAAGTATTGACCCTCTGTGGCTGTAACTTGTGATGTTGCAGGTTACTCCGATGAAGAATAGGAGTCATGAGTCTACACTCAACATGCTTGCCTGTGGCACATGAAGATGAAGACTTATGTTTATTTACTTGTTCCTTAAAACTCTTGTATTAGGCCTATGGCCATGAGTTGTAAAAGACTATATTTTATCTCTGGAATGAATGTAATAAACGACCTTTGTATCTGTGTACTTCATCTTAAACTATGGATGCTAGCATTGATCCAGGGACTAGCACTGCAATCACAGGGATCCATTCCTTTATAAAGGAGGGGTCTAACACTCGACTACACACATCACACAAAGCAATGTGCTCCGCGATATCTTTTTTGAGATTGTTCCACCAAAATCTTTCCTTCACATCCATGTACATCTTGGTGTTACCTGGATGAATAGAATATGGTGAATTGTGTGCTTCTTGCAGAATCAATTTCCGAAGTTCCGGATCTTGTGGAATGCAGATACGCTTTCCATACCATAAAGTTCCTTGTTCATCTTCATGGAATCCTTTTGCCTTTCCTTTACCAATTTTACTCTTAATCTCCTCTATTTCATTGTCCAACTTTTGGGCTTCTTTTATTTTATCCAACTGTGTTGGTTGAACCTCCAAAGACATGAGATATTCTTCAGGAACTATCTCCAATATTAGCTATTTAAATTGGGCACAAAAATCATCTGGCAATTCTCCTTTTGTGAGGCCATTCACATAAACCTTACGGCTTAAAGCATCAGCTACGACATTTGCTTTACCAGGATGGTATTGCAAACTCAATTCGTAATCCTTGATGAGTTCTAGCCACCTTATTTGTCTCATGTTGAGATCCTTCTATATGAAACTATATTTCAAGCTCTTGTGATCTCTGAACACTTCACAACGCTTAACCAAAAGATAGTGTCTGCATGTTTTGAGTGCATGGACAATAGAGGCCAACTCTAAGTCATGTGTAGGATAATTTACTTCATGAGTCTTGAGTTGCCTCGAGGCATAAGCCAAAACTTTTCCTTCTTGCATCAATACTCCACCCAATCCTTGGTGAGATGTATCACAATAGACTTGGAAGTCTTTCTCTAGATCTGGCAGACATAAAACTGGTGCTGACACTAATCTTTTCTTCAACTCTTGAAAACTGGTTTCACATCCTTTAGTCCAATCAAACTTCTTCTCTTTCTTAAGTAACTCCGTCATTGGCTTAGCTACTTTTGAGAAATTCTCGATGAACCTTCTATAGTACCCGACCAAGCCTAGGAAACTACGAACTTCCTTAACTGACTTGGGAGATTCCCACTCAGTAATAGCTGACACCTTTGCGGGATTGATAACTATACCATCTCTAGACACAATATGTCCAAACATTCAACCAAAACTCACACTTACTGAACTTGGCATACAACTTGTGTTCCCTGAGTTTCTCAAGAATCAAACGCAAATGTTCTTCATGCTCTTCGTTTCTCTTGGAATAGATCAATATGTCATCGATGAATACCATAACAAACTTGTCAAGAAACTCCATGAACACCTTGTTCATCATGTTCATGAAATAAGATGGTGCATTTGTTAATCCAAATGATATCATTGTATACCCATACAATCCATATCTAGTGGTAAAAGCAGTCTTAGGTATATCTTGTTCTCTAATCTTTAGCTGAAAGTAGCTTGATCGGAGATCAATTTTTGAGAACACACGGGCTCCTTCTAGCTGATCAAATAGATCATTGATTCTAGGTAAGAGATACTTATTATTTATAGTCACCTCATTGAGTGATCGATAATCTATGCATAGCCCTAACTTCTATCTTTCTTCTCGACAAACAAAACTGGTGCACCCCAAGATGAAAACTCGGTTGGATAAATCCTTTCTGCAACTGTTCTCCAAGCTGTTACTTGAGCTCTTTTAACTCATCAACTAACATCTTGTAGGGTCTCTTTGCTATTGGTCCATATCCTGTCAGTAAGACAATCAAAAACTCCACATCTCTATCTGGTGGCATTCCTGGTAATTCCTCCGGAAACACATCGGGGTACTCCTTCACTACTGGTACACTGTCTATGCTAACACCCTTAAGAGAATTTAGCTTACTCCCTTTGGGTTCAAAGTTAGATTTGAACCTAATCCGTTTCTTTTCTATGGTTGTGAGTGTAACAGTACAATTGGCACAATCTATTACTCCTTCATACTTAGACATCCAATCCATGCCCAAAATTACATCCAATCCTTGGGATTCTAGGATTATCAGACTAGCTAGAAACTTGTACTTTCCAAACTCTATTACTAGATTATGACATCCAAAATTTACTATCATCTCTCCATCTGGGGAGCTTACTTTAATAGGACATCCAATTGTTTCAGTTGGGAGTCTATATTTGTCTACAAATTCTCTTGAAATGAAAGAATACGATGCACCGGTATCAAAAAGGATAAGTGCTGGAAAGGAATTAATCTTGAACTTACCAGCCACAGCATCAGACTCCTCTTGGATTTCCTCCATATTGATGTGGTTCACATGACCCTTCTGAAAAAGGTTTGGCTTGTTGGCTCCATCAGTCTTCTTTTCTGGGCATTCATTTGCATAGTGCCATGATGGTTGTGTCCATGATGTTTATTTCTATCGTGGTGACGGTTACTGTTGTGGTGGTTGTTATGATTCCCATGTTTGTGGGATCCAGAACCTCCACTTCCTTCAACAAAAGATCGCTTGTGAGACAATCCAGATCCATGCTTATCAAAATGGTGCTTCCTCTTCCTATTATCCACCTGCTTCATCTTGCTTTCTAAGATGGTAGCTTTGTCACAGAAAGATTGATAAGTTGGAACATATGCAACAGATAGTTGCATACACATCTCATCATTCAGCCCTTGAAGGAACTTCTCCTTCTTGCATCGATGTCAATATCATCCGGTGCATAGAGTGCCATATTGTTGAACTCCTCAATATATTCTGCAACACTGCGGTGGTGTTGCTTAAGGTTGTGAAATTCCTTCTTCAAACTCATCACTCCTGAAGAGATATGAGCAGTGCAGAATCCATCTACAAACATTGCCCAAGTCACTTCTTCAATAGGAGTAGTGATTTGGAAGTTATCCCACCAAGTAGTTGTTGATCCTTCCAACAGGTGTGCTGCAAATCTGAATTCCTCCTCATCAGTGCAACCAACTGTGACTAGGTCCTTGTTCACAAAACATAGCCAATCATTTGCTACCATAGGATCAGTGGTTCCTAAAAACTTAGCAGGTCTCAATCTCAGAAACCTTGTGAGCATATCAAAAGCTGGTGGGTTGTTCTGATTGCTATTATTATTATTATTATTATTATTATTATTATTATTATTATTGTTGTTGTTGGTGTTGTTGTTGTTGGTGTTGTTGGTGTTGTTGTTGTTGTTGTTGTTGTTGTTGTTGTTGTTGTTGTTGTTGTTGTTGTTGTTGTTGGTGGTGGTGGTGTTGTTGGTGTTGTTGGTGTTGTTGTTGTTGTTGTTGTTGTTGTTGTTGTTGTTGTTGTTATTGTTGTTGTTGTTGTTGTTGTTGTTGTTGTTGTTGGTGTTGTTGTTGTGTTGTTGTTGTTGTTGTTGTTGTTGTTGTTGTTGTTGTTGTTGTTATTCTTCTTTTATTTCTTTGCTATTGTTATTGTTATTCTTTGTTGTGTTGTTGTTGTTGTTGTTGTTTTTGTTGTTGTTGTTGTTGTTGTTGTTGTTGTTGTTGTTGTTGTTGTTGTTGTTGTTGTTGTTGTTGTTGTTGTTGTTGTTTTGGTTCTGGTTCTGATTCGCCATAAACTGAGTCAGCATATCAAAAGCTGGTGGGTTGTTCTGATTGTTGTTATTATTATTATTATTATTATTGTTGTTGTTGTTGTTGTTGTTGTTGTTGTTGTTGTTGTTGTTGTTGTTGTTGTTGTTCTTTGCTTCTTCTTCTTTCTTCATTGTTGTTGTTGTTGTTGTTGTTGTTGTTGTTGTTGTTGTTGTTGTTGTTGTTGTTGTTGTTGTTGTTGTTTTGGTTCTGGTTCTGATTCGCCATAAACTGAGTCATCATTTGCATCAACTGAGTCTGGGCTGTCATCAGCTGCTGCATCTCATTGCCATTGTTGTTATTGTTGGGATTGGTACGACGGGGAGGCATATGTGGTTTCAATAAGGATAAGTAATGAGATAAATACCCCATAGATACTAACATGCACATCACAACACATACCAACAATCACAAATAAGCAAGCACAAGACAAATTTTAGGATTCAAAATGAACAAGTTTTGTAAAGTAAACACACTAGCATAGTCATCCACATGTTGGATGATAAATGCGAATCGATAAATAAAATGATGATTGATAGACAACCAAGTAGTCAACACTACTCCTCCATATCGACTTCCTCCTCCACAAGACTCAGTCCTGCTGCGTCGATTCCTGCCTTGTACTCCTCCACGCTGGTGGTCAAAGCATCGACCTTCGCCTAAAGCTCTCTTCTGCGAACGCAGCCTCTCAATCACTTCCTGCTGTGTCTCTAGATCAAGATCCTTGAGCTCCATCTCGGCCTACATCTCATTAATCTTCTTTTTCCTATCTTGCACTCTCTTTTATTGGTTCTTGAACCTCTTGTCTTGCTTCTCAAACCCAGTCTCCATCTCGTTGATGCTCTCCTCCTGCTCCTCGAAGGCCTTGTCCTTCTCCCTCAACTGGACGCGTAGCTCGTCATTGCTAAGCATGATGTTGGTCCTATCAGTGTCAAGGTGCCTAAGAAGGCTTTCTAGGTCCTGTAGATAGAGGCGCACTGGCTCAATAGTATCCCTAGTGGCCTCGTCATACACTATATCCTCTCCCTCCTCGTCACGTCTCCCAAATGGGTGGAAGTAGATTCCCTTGAGCTCGGAGGAGTGACGTCCACATAGACGTCCAAGCAGCTCCTACATGGCGATGTAGAGGCCCTTCTTCTTGTCGTCATGGAGTATCTTGAAGGCGATGTCCTCGGTGGAAGGCTCTGACTGACGTCCTGGCTGCGAGACTCTAAATCCCCATAGATCCTTCCTCTCGAACTTCCTGAGCTGAAGTCCCTTAATGTTAGGAAGGGGAGATTGAGCACACTGACGAGCTCCACCATACGGGATCCAAAATGAGTTCCCTTTAACTCCTCGGCGGGGCTAAAAACAAAGCTAGGCATCTATTGCATAGGATAGAGAAAATTAGAAACAACACAAGTAAAGAGTACAACATAAGGTAGCAAATTAAAACCCAAAGTCAACACATAAATTATTTCTAACACACAAGTCATGGTATACAATATTCAATCACAAGCACCAAGGTTCAAAGATAACTTAGACAAAATTTTGTCATACCACATAGGTTGGTATGATCAAAATTATTAACGTGAGAAAACAACAAGTGTGGTGGTCCAACTATTAGAGTACGTCACAACTCTCACTCACTGGTCAAGGTTGCAATCTGGGCATTGATAACCCACAAGTATGGGGGTGTATCGTAGTACTTTCGATAAATAGGAGTGTCGATCCCAACGAGGAGCAGAAGGTGCTGAAAAGTGGTATGGAGCAGGAAATCCCTGTGAATACCTAGCAAACGGATTTTAGTGGTTTTCTGACAAGGCAACAAAACAAGGAGCAAGTAACAAATGTAAAGAACAAACGGAGAAAGTGGCCCAATCCTTTCTTAGCAAAGGAAAAGTCGGTGGAAATACTTATAAGGACCAAACGTTCTCGAGGACACATGGGAATTCTGTCAAGTGCTTTCGCTTCAAATAGCTGAGTACTCTTATCTGGTGTTGTAAGTGTTGTGTGGGTGAACTTGTGATAATGTACCGACCGTACTTGGACTAATACATACTTGTGATTAAACCCCCTACAAACATTTGTAACTACAGGAAAGTAATTAAGATATAAATCTAACCACAGCCTTAAAATCTGAGATCCTACGCTCCCTTATGCAAAGGTGTCCTAACGGGGGTTTAGGTTTCTGTCACTCCGGCAACCCCACAATTAGTAGCCAAATACACAATGCATCCCCTAGGCCCATAAATGGTGAAGTGTCATGTATTCGACATTCACATGACACCACTAGAAGAATAGCACCATAACTTAAATACTAAACCATTGAATAATAACTCATCATAGATTCACTACTAACAACATGACTTCTCCCATGTCCTCAAGAACTAAACTAACTACTCACAAGACATCATATGGATCAAGATCAAAGATGATAAGATAATGGATAACAATCTGAACATAACCAATAATCCAATGGTTCCACTCACAAACATCAACTACAATAGTAATCAACACCGAGAAAGTTTCCCCTAATGAACTAAGCAATATCCAACACAATTGTTACAGCAGGACGGAGTGGTGATGTAACATCCCAAAAATCATGATTTCAAAGTTTGCACACCATCCATGAATTCATAATCATTTTTAGGATCATTTTCAAAGTTATTTCAAAAACAGAAGCATTTGAATGTCTGTTATTTTATGTAAGCAAGGCATTAGCCTTATTGCTACCCTTAAGAATTAAAAACTCTTGTTTTGATCAGTAGGGGTTTGATCCTAAGTTTGAGTGATAATTTCCAAAAATTTGGACAAGTTTCAAAACAAGGTATGAATTTTAAAACCATTCTTATGCCTTATTAAACAAATGGTAAATGCACTGTTTTTATTTAAATTCCATTGGGCTAAGGTAATTTGAGTGAACAACTTTGTTCTGCAGCCAATAAGGTACAAATTCTACTTTACAAAAATTCGGAACAGGTTTTAATTCAAACCCATTTGAAAAGCCTTTGAATTTGATTCCAGAAAATCAAATTAGAAAAAGAAAAAGACAAAAGAATAGGAAAAGGGCCGGCGCCACTCTTCCATCCCAACAGCAGATGCAGCCCGCGAAGCCCACCCGGCCATTTCCCCTTCCCCCTCTCTCTCACGCGCGCAGCTCTACCCACGGTCGCTGACACGCTGATCCCACACGCCAAGTCATCATCTTCCCCGAAATCACGCACCCGCGACCAGCTCCGGCCGTTTCCTCCCCCGTCACTGCCGTTGAATGCGCGAGTTATTGCCGTTGATTCACCGAGTAACTCCTCGCCCAGCTCCGGCTACTTAAACCCCACAGTCCCCGCTCCATTTCCCCCCAACCAATTCCCTATGAACGCCGCCAGGCTGCTCGCTTTTCTCTCCACAACACCGCTGTCCCGACGAACTCCGGCGACCGATTGTGGTAAGACTCATGCACGCCTCGCTCTCTGGTTCATGCAAGCTTGTCCGCTATCACCTTGCGCATCTCCTGACGTTCGCCGTTTGCTTTATCTCCCACCAGAGCGTCGCCTTCGACGACGACGACCGTGAGCACCCGACGACATGCTTCACTCCGACGAGGAATCCCCACCGTGTCCGTGCGCCCCGACCTTGTCCAGCTGCACGTTGAGCTTCGCCGTGTCTCCGCGACCTCGGCAAGCACCAGCCCCCTCGCCCTTGCCCTCTAGTATCGCCGGAACATCACCGGCAGACGCGCAGCCGCCGCGGTAGCCATTTGCGCCGCCCGCTGTTGGTCAGAGCAACATGGTCCGCTGGATCTGGATCCAGCGGATGCGATTAGATCAACCGGCGAAGGGGTATGCACAGATCTGGGCCGTGCTTAGTTAGTTAGATCCAACGGCCCGCGAGCATGATCCAGTGCGAACCGGTACCAGCGAATCAGAAAGCGCCGCATGTCTAGAGTTTAAATTTAAAATGTGGAAATAGATCTATTAGTTGTTCAAATTTGAAAAATTCATAACTTTTGATCCACACGTTCAAATTTTGCAAATTTTATATCATTGGAATCAGGAGAAATAATTCTATCCAATTATGCACTTTTTTTAATAAATTGCATCTGTAAAATGGGTTGTTTTTGCAGAGACATTTCTAAGCTTATTTTGTATATAAAAATTGTATGGAAAATGTTCTAGGGGCCAAATTAATTTTATTTAGTGTATAATTGTTTTGTTTATGATTCAGTACTGTTTGACTTGTCTTCTTTGATTTAGAAAAATCATCACATGGCATTTGCATGCATTCATATATTTTTTCTTGTATATTTTTGATATGTGAATTTGGTGCTATCATTTTATGTGTAGATTTTAGTGCTAATAGTGATTGTGGTTGTGAAGTTTGTTGCTACTCCCCCAACTACCAAGGCAAGTGGTGCTTCATATTTTTGTCCCAATATTTTGACTATGCATTAGAGATATTTTGTATAGGGCTTGGATGAATATTTTGCTAAGTATCTATATGCTATGCTTGGGAAATCCTAGTAGTTGTAGAATTGTTAGAATTTTCTCTAAGTTAAGATACTTGCTATTTTCCATGCTTATCCTAGCTAGTAGTAACCAAGGGTGGAATATATATACATGCTATGTAAAATATTTCTAAGTCTTTGACTTATGGTTTTGCTTAATAAAACAACTAAGTGAATGAAACACCTGGGTGGAATGGTAATTGCTTGGTGGATTTTTGTTGAGTGGTTATACAAGGACCATTTCTATGATTTACCTTGTGTATCTCACTTGTGGATTTCCACCCAGGAACAAAGGGATTTGAGATGCCAAATGTTAAGAAGCTTCTAGTGCAACCACATGGCATTATGGGCTCTGTCTGGATCATATAGGTTGCAATAACTTAGCCATTTGGACAGTTGGTGGTAGTGGGATGATAGGTTGAAACGCGTCCATTTGGTCTAAGGGGAGGCTTCTGAAAGGTCTTGTCTTGGTGAAAATCAAGTCTTGTGGGGAAAGTGCACAACCTCTGTAGATGGAAGAACCTAAGTACTTAGCCATGTCCCTGGTATTGGACAATTTGAGCATCAAGACATGGAAGCTATCAAGAATCTCCTCATCCCAATTTCCTAAGTAAAACTTGTGGTTGAACAAGGGTGAAGGTTCACCAATTTCTTTTGGTGGTTCCTTGGGAAAGTTTTTGCCAAACAAAAACTTAGTGTTTTCAACTGATAGGCAAAACCTATTTTGAGCAAAGCAAGCCTAAGCTACACTTAGCCAAATTCATGTAGTAACTACATGTTAATATTTTACTAAGGTATCACTTGCCAATACTATTCCAATGTATTGACCCATTGTGGCTGTAACTTATGATGTTGCAGGTTACTCTGATGATGATTAGGGGTTATGAGTCTACACTCAACATTCTTGCCTGTGGCACATGAAGATGAAGACTCCTATTTTATATTGTTAAGTTAAACTCATGTACTATCCTATGGCTATGGAGTTGTAAAAGACTATGTTATCTCTGGAATGACGATGTAATAATGACCTTTGTTTATGTGTACTTCATCTTAAACTGTGGATGCTAGTAATTGATCTAGGGACTAGCATTGCAATCACAGGGATCTTTACCTTTATAAAGGTGGGATCTTACAGATGGTATCATAGCACTGTGCTGCCTGTAGGATTATGACCCTAGGATTGAATTAGAAACCACTAAGGAAAATTTTCAACCATTTCCACACTTGTCTTTTTCTTCTCGTAAACTTTTCTAATCTTCTTTCTCATATCTATTTGTAGATTAAATCCATCAATGAAGCCGTGAGGAAGGGACCACTCATGACCATGACCTTGGAGTGTGAGACATAATTCCCCAAGGCCCTCAAGGACCTCATGGTTGCCATGGGGATACATGGTGCAGCTGTGTACAAAGGATTCCCCGTGATGGATGAAGGAGTAGTGTATTGGTGGGTGCAACTTCACTTGTACAAAAACAAGGAAGACAACCACAAGGAATCATGATTCTGCATGGTCACCAACTCAGTAATGCACACGACATTCTTTGACTCTACAAGAAATGCAGCATGGAATGCTATCAAGGAGCTTGGTGAAGACTCAAGTGCAGAATGCTCAACACTCAAAATATTAGCATCCCGCAAAAACCACTACTAGAAAATCGCGTTGTTTTTGTGCATTGCATCATCATGACCTCAGCATTCATCTGTTGCCTAAAAGTATTTTTGCTAAAAGCCTAGTTTTGCTTTATACAAATATCCCTCTTTATTTCAAATGCAAAACCCTGATCGTATCGAATATTTTATTTACCTATAAACTAATTGCAAAGTATTCTTGTTTTAAAATAAACAAAAACAAAACAAACAAATATTTACAAAATGATAAACCTAAACCTAATCCCTAACCTACCCAATCCTAGTCTACCCACCAATCCCCTCCCTCCACCTCACCTTCCCTCCACCTCATCACACCCATCGCCACCTCACCAATCCTCAGCCCACCTACACCCCTCTCTCTCTCTCACCTAGCCCCCACCTACCCCCTCTCCCTTACAGCCTGGACCCACCCTCTCAGGCCCACCACTCCCTCACCCCCGCCTGGACCCCACACCGGTCCCACCCCATAGCTCACTCCCTCCACCCACCGAGCCAGCCCCACTTCCCCTCTCCCTGGCCCCACCCCCTGCTCACCCCTGGCCCACCCCCCTTTGTCTCCTTCCTCCCGCCCAGCTCCTCCTCCTCCGCTTGCTTCCTCTCCTCCCATGGCCGCTGGCCAGCCCTTCGCCACTCCCCTACCTTGTGGTCCCAGCCGCCGCCTCTCTCGCCGCCCTCCTCCCATTGAAGCCGCCTCTCGAGCCCGGCCTCCTCCGTCCCAGCGCGCCTCCCGCCTCCTCAGCGCCCGCCTTGGCGCCTTCCTCTCCTCCTCCCTCCGGCCGCCGGGCTCCGCTCCGCCGCCTCCTCCCGAGCTCCTCGTCGAGCCCGGCCACCACCTCCGTCCGCCGCCCTCCCTCTGCAACCCTCCTCCGCTGCGCGTCGGCCTCGCCGCGGCCGCCCTCCGCTCCCCGTCGGCCTCGCCCGGCGCCAGCGCTGGTCTCGACCGCCTCGCGCCCGCGGTCGCCCTCCTTCCCGCCTCCGGCGCCTCCCGCCACGGCCCCACTCCCTCTTCTCCCCAGGCTCCCCTCCTCCGAGCCTCCTCCCGCCGCTCAGGGCTCCTCCTCCGACGAGCTCAACCTCGTCGGGCCCGCTGTCCTCCGGCGCCCTCCGCCTCGCGGCGCCCTCCTCCGTCCGTCCCCGCGGCCCCCCCTCAGGCGCCCGCCTCCGCCAAGCCAGGCACGCCCTCCCTCCGCTCCCCTCTCGCGTTCCGCCGCCATCGGCCTCCGCCACCAGCGCCTCCACCCTCTGCAAGCTCCGCCACCTCAGCTCCCCGCCGCCGGGCCCGCCTCTGTTTTCCACCATCCTCGCTGGACGCTTCCCCCGTCGAGCTCTGCGCCGCCGGCCGTCCCGCGCCGAGCTCGCCCTCGTGCCGTTTCCTCTGCTCCTGCTTTCGGCCTCGGCTGCCTGTGCTTGTGCGCTTGCTAGCACCGTTGCATCTGTCTGTCTCGTTGGTGAAGCATGTATTCACCATGTGTTGGCCATCAGGTGTTGATAAACCTCGGCTACGCCGCCCTCCGTTTGTGAACCCGAGGAGTGTTACCTCTCGAAGACCACACAATATTTTGACAAGATCTTCAACGACACTCAAAGTACAAGACCGATCCGATGCCGACCCAAGATCTTCCTCCCAGACCCGTCGAGATCTCCGTCACCAAGCCCTCGCAGCCTTCCACACGGAACACCGAGAACTTCCCCTGAACGCCAAGGTCGTCGACACGGATACGACATGAACTTCCCCCGGACGCCATGACCGTCCACGGGGACCCGAAGACCACGAATGCGACAAGATCGACACCGACCAGAGCGGGTCCGATGTGCCCCCGACACCAACCAAGTCCTGCTTCCCGGATGCGACAAGATCTACCTCAGTTATCCGAGACTGATTCCGTCGAACCCTGAACCCCGAGACCGAACCCCGAACCCCTCCGGAACCCCAAGATCTTCCGAACCCTAATGTGTGACCCTGATCCGAGCCCCTATTTTATAAATGCCATATTTATAAAGTGTTGCATATTAAATTGTTCATGCATGCATCCTTGTCTGTGGTTTGGGGGCCTTATGCCGATTCACCATATAATTAAATATGGGGCCCATATGCGGGAAAATCTAGTCGTATATTGGTCCCATTTAAATTTGTGTAGCGAACCGGTAACTTATTTTGCCATGTTCAAACAACATTTAAATTGCGGGGTATCTAAATAACTTGAACCATATATTTTATTGTCGGGACCCCGGTTCCGCATAATATGGCCTAATTGCATCGCACCTTTGCCATGTCATACATCATACATGCATCATGCCCGATCTTTTGCCGTAGTATTAAATAGTGCATCTGGTGTTTATTCTAGTGTTTTGCTTCTTCGCGGATAAGGCCGTTGAGTTGATGCGAGTGTCGACCCGATCTTACGATGAACCTTCGGCAATGTTTTCAGGCGAGCATCTCCCCCTTTCTACCTATCTTACTTTTATAGTATTTATTCCCTCCTGTTGATCTATTGCTATCTGTGTTGCGATGCTCTAGTTTTCGTACCCGTGATATCCTTTGCAGCCTTATATTGCCTTGGACACCTCCTATTACCTGTTGTTTGGTAGATAGTTGGACTTGCGCGTCGTAGTCGCTTGCTCAAGTGCTGTTGCGTGTCGTCCAGTACCACAGTTGTTGGAGTGTTGCCGCATGTTTAATGTTGGAGATGTTCATGGTTTTAATTACCGTTCACTTTAATTACTGTTTAACAACTAAAATTGAAGTAAGTAAGCAGAGGCACAGGTGGGCAATAGATGTTATTTGGTTGTTAACCGTCCACTTGTGTCCCGTAGGACCCCGAGTACTTGATACCTGTTCCTTGAATATTCGCGCTATCCACATCCGGGAGGATTATGGGACCCCCCTGAGCCAGAGCTTGATTCATTCTTATTTCTTGGGGCCACAAAAGGTTTTATTTACGATCCTGTACTTATGCCATGCTTTACTGCTTTATTTACGATTGTGCGAGGAGCACCTGTACTGTTTAGGTAAGCGGAGTGTTTTCGCGGTATCGACAAGCCCAGTCACATTTTCGGGTTCCCAGTCGTTTACAGCCATTGACGCAAACCTTGAGTTCGTCTCGGAGTCAGCTAACTTCGTTGCGGGTAGCTTAATGGGGTGGCCCCCTGAAATATTTCTGAATCTGGTGATTGCTTTGTCGTGAAGGCCTCGTTGGGTTTTGATTTGGTTTTTCCGAGGTTGATCGAGTGTGTGTTGCTATTTGTGCACCCTAGGTAAAACTTTCTCAAAGCCGTGTCCGGTTATGGACGACTTGGAGCAGATCTCGATCATAGACAACTATAACTAAAGTAGTGTTATAAATTTGACTTTATAATGACTAGTAATCAGCTTCACTATAATGGAATGGCTAAATAAAACTGCCCACAATTGCTTGTTTGGGTTGTCGCTTGCGGCCATTGTATCTGACTAGTAAGTATTGCAACTATAACGGAATGGCTAAATAAAGTGCCAACAACTGCTGGGTTTTGGGATATCTCATGCTAATTGTATCTGACTAGTAAGTGTTGCAACTACAACGGAATGGTTAACTAAAAACGGCCCACTGCTTATTTTATCAGGATGATTATCTATACCTGACTAGTAATTGCTGCCACGATAACGGAATGAGTAAAACTGCCAAATGTGTGAGTTCCTCGGTTGACTTCCTCGTTTGGTCTCGAGGGGGAAACCCCAGGATGGGTTTGTTTAATGGTAGCATCAGGTCGGTTCCGAAATAGGTCTCTCTTACCCCTCTCTGATAGCCGCTAGTTGTATCGCGTCTCTATAGGTTATTTAGTGCATGCTGCGCTGCCGCTCAGTCCACCATACCTATGTAGGCGAGGACCGCCGAATTCTAGCCTCGTGTCTTGGCCTCGATCGACGCTCCTCTTTTCCTTTGCCCTTTGTCGGCATCCCTTTTTGTTTAGCAGGTTTCGGCGTCGTTAGCGAGGTTACCCTTCCGCTTGGCCCGGGCAGGTTAAGGGCCATTGGTTATTCTTCGTGGCTCTTAGCCCCATTTGCATCTTGTCCGTAGTCGGACTCATCGCTTTACAAGTGATTTGGATCTTTGTATTGTATATCGTATTCTTGACTCTTGGAGTCGTGTTGTATATATATATCTTACGTGGGTCCCATCGAGGACTGTTGTGTAATGTTATTACTCGTTTTCCACCCGCACGAAAGTGCTGGTGGGCACCTTTTGAATCGTTTCTATGCGGGTTTTGGAAGCGCTGAAACTTGCATAGGGTCGATCTGAGGTTACTGAGTGGTATCGAGCTCAGGTTGCGATACCCCACAAGTCTAGCCTGTAGGATAACCTAGCTAACGGCCGAAGTAGAGTGTCAAAACTATTTTTGAAAAATCGGTTGGATAGTTCTGATTAGGTCTGATTTTACTCCTTACCCCTCTGCTGCTCTCCTCTCACCTCTGCGTGTTTTGAACCCGCTCTCTTCTCTCTCTTCGAGTCCAGGATTTCTCGTGGTTGGGTTCCGTCGTACCTTCAGGGTTTCGCTTCCTCCTTTGATAACGGTGTTCTACCATCTGGTCTTCATGCTGCCTGAGGAATCCGTCTACTGTGGTACCATTCTTTGTTCCTTGTTTGTGCCTTCCGGTGTTTTCCGACACGACGACATTATCTATGCCAGACCCGATGCAGAGCCTGCATCACTCCTTTGTTTCCGAACCTCGATTGTCGAGATCTTCAGTATGATTCCGAGAATGGTTGCACTCTTATCTACTGATTGTGCAGAGTAATAGCTTGGGTGCGTGATGGATTGGCCCCCATGCCGACTACCCCTTCTATTCGCTTTTGCATATTGAAGTGGATGAGAATGCATCGGTTCCCTGTTTCCATCGAAGCTAGAGGTGGCTTTATTTGTTGATACCTCTGCCTTCGACCTTTTGTTCCGGAGTGTTCTCTCGACGATCACGGACAACGACCTCTTGTTAGTGGTGTCGTGAAGATCTACACGAAGCGAGAAGATGCAGATCACCAACCTTCCTTCCGGTACCATGAGGCGGATCTCGAGGGCGAGATCCATTGTTAGTGGTGTCGAATTGTGGCATCCCGCAAAAACCGCTACTAGAAAATCGCGTTGTTTTTGTGCATTGCATCATCATGACCTCAGCATTCATCTGTTGCCTAAAAGTATTTTTGCTAAAAGCCTAGTTTTGCTTTATACAAATATCCCTCTTTATTTCAAATGCAAAACCCTGATCGTATCGGATATTTTATTTACCTATAAACTAATTGCAAAGTAGTCTTGTTTTAAAATAAACAAAAACAAAACAAACAAATATTTACAAAATGATAAACCTAAACCTAATCCCTAACCTACCCAATCCTAGTCTACCCACCAATCCCCTCCCTCCACCTCACCTTCCCTCCACCTCATCACACCCACCGCCACCTCACCAATCCTCAGCCCACCTACACCCCTCTCTCTCTCACCTAGCCCCCACCTACCCCCTCTCCCTTACAGCCTGGACCCACCCTCTCAGGCCCACCACTCCCTCACCCCCGCCTGGACCCCACACCGGTCCCACCCCACAGCTCACTCCCTCCACCCACCGAGCCAGCCCCACTTCCCCTCTCCCTGGCCCCACCCCCTGCTCACCCCTGGCCCACCCCGACCCCGCCTGTCTCCTTCCTCCCGCCCCGCAGCTCCCTCCCTCCGCTCTGCTTGCTTCCTCTACCTCCCATGGCCGCGCCGCCAGGCCCCCTTTCACCACCGCCTCTCCCTACCGCCGCGTGGTCCCGCGCCGCCGCCTCTCTCGCCGGCCACCCTCCCCCCGAGCTCGTCGGGCCGCCTCTCCCGAGCCCCGGCCTCCTCCATCCCCGAGCGCGCCTCCCCGCCTCCTCCTGGCGCCCTTCTCCTCCTCCCTCCCGGCCGGGCTCCACCGCCTCCTCCCGAGCTCCTCGTCGAGCCCGGCCACCACCTCCGTCGCCCCTCCCTCGCAACCCTCCTCCGCTGGCGTCGGCCTGCCCAGCCTGCCTCTGCCCGGCCGCCTGCCGCCATCTCGACCGCCTCGCGCCCGCCCGTCGCCCTCCTTCCCGCCTCCGGCGCGCCTCCCGCCACCGGCCCGACTCCCTCTTCTCCCCAGGCTCCCCTCCTCCGAGCCTCCTCCCGCCGCTCAGGGCTCCTCCTCCGACGAGCTCAACCTCGTCGGGCCCGCTGTCCTCCGGCGCCCTCCACCTCGCGCCGCCCTCCTCCGTCCTTCCCCGCGGCTCCCCCTCAGGCGCCCGCCTCCACCGTCCAAGCAGGCCGCCGCCGCGACCCCCTCCCGCTCCCCTCTCGCGTTCCGCCGCCATCGGCCTCCGCCACCAGCGCCTCCACCCTCTGCAAGCTCCGCCACCTCAGCTCCCCGCCGCCGGGCCCGCCTCTGTTTTCCACCATCCTCGCTGGCCGCTTCCCCCGTCGAGCTCTGCGCCGCCTTGGGCCTCCCCGAGCTGCTTCCCTCGTGCCGTTTCCTCTGCTCCTGCTTTCGGCCTCGGCTGCCTGTGCTTGTGCGCTTGCTAGCACCGTTGCATCTGTCTGTCTCGTTGGTGAAGCATGTATTCACCATGTGTTGGCCATCAGGTGTTGATAAACCTCGGCTACGCCGCCCTCCGTTTGTGAACCCGAGGACTGTTACCTCTCGAAGACCACACAATATTTTGACAAGATCTTCAACGACACTCGAAGTACAAGACCGATCCGATGCCGAACCAAGATCTTCCTCCCGGACCCGTCGAGATCTCCGTCACCAAGCCCTCGCAGCCTTCCACACGGAACACCGAGAACTTCCCCTGAACGCCAATGTCGTCGACACGGATACGACATGAACTTCCCCCGGACGCCATGACCGTCCACGCGGACCCGAAGATCACGAATGCGACAAGATCGACACCGACCAGAGCGGGTCCGATGTGCCCCCGACACCGAACCAAGTCCTGCTTCCCGGATGCGACAAGATCTACCTCAGTTATCCGAGACTGATTCCGTCGAACCCTGAACCCCGAGACCGAACCCCGAAACCCTCCGGAACCCCAAGATCTTCCGAACCCTAATGTGTGACCCTGATCCGAGCCCCTATTTTATAAATGCCATATTTATAAAGTGTTGCATATTAAATTGTTCATGCATGCATCCTTGTCTGTGGTTTGGGGGCCTTATGCCGATTCACCATATAATTAAATATGGGGCCCATATGCGGGCAAATCTAGTCGTATATTGGTCCCATTTAAATTTGTGTAGCGAACCGGTAACTTATTTTGCCATGTTCAAACAACATTTAAATTGCGGGGTATCTAAATAACTTGAACCATATATTTAATTGTCGGAACCCCGGTTCCGCATAATATGGCCTAATTGCATCGCACCTTTGCCATGTCATACATCATACATGCATCATGCCCGATCTTTTGCCGTAGTATTAAATAGTGCATCCGGTGTTTATTCTAGTGTTTTGCTTCTTCGCGGATAAGGCCGTTGAGTTGATGCGAGTGTCGACCCGATCTTAGGATGAACCTTCGGCAATGTTTTCAGGCGAGCATCTCCCCCTTTCTACCTATCTTACTTTTATAGTATTTATTCCCTCCTGTTGATCTATTGCTATCTGTGTTGCGATGCTCTAGTTTTCGTACCCGTGATATCCTTTGCAGCCTTATATTGCCTTGGACACCTCCTATTACCTGCTGTTTGGTAGATAGTTGGACTTGCGCGTCGTAGTCGCTTGCTCAAGTGCTGTTGCGTGTCGTCCAGTACCACAGTTGTTGGAGTGTTTCCGCATGTTTAATGTTGGAGATGTTCATGGTTTTAATTACCGTTCACTTTAATTATTGTTTAACAACTAAAATTGAAGTAAGTAAGCAGAGGCACAGGTGGGCAATAGATGTTATTTGGTTGTTAACCGTCCACTTGTGTCCCGTAGGACCCCGAGTACTTGATACCTGTTCCTTGAATATTCGCGCTATCCACATCCGGGAGGATTATGGGACCCCCCTAAGCCAGAGCTTGATTCATTCTTATTTCTTGGGGCCACAAACTAGTTTGAGTTTTTATTTACGATCCTGTACTTATGCCATGCTTTACTGCTTTATTTACGATTGTGCGAGGAGCACCTGTACTGTTTAGGTAAGCGGAGTGTTTTCGCGGTATCGACAAGCCCAGTCACATTTTCGGGTTCCCAGTCATTTACAGCCATTGACGCAAACCTTGAGTCCGTCTCGGAGTCAGCTAACTTCGTTGCGGGTAGCTTAATGGGGTGGACCCCTAAAATATTTCTGAATCTGGTGATTGCTTTGTCGTGAAGGCCTCGTTGGGTTTTGATTTGGTTTTTCCGAGGTTGATCGGGTGTGTGTTGCTATTTGTGCACCCCTGCAGGGTAAAACTTTCTGAAAGTCGTGTCCGCGGTTATGGACGACTTGGAGCACAGTATCTCGATCATAGACAACTATAACTAAAGTAGTGTTATAAATTTGACTTTATAATGACTAGTAATCAGCTTCACTATAATGGAATGGCTAAATAAAACTGCCCACAATTGCTTGTTTGGGTTGTCGCTTGCGACCATTGTATCTGACTAGTAAGTATTGCAACTATAACGGAATGGCTAAATAAAGTGCCAACAACTGCTGGGTTTTGGGATATCTCATGCTAATTGTATCTGACTAGTAAGTGTTGCAACTACAACGGAATGGTTAACTAAAAACGGCCCACTGCTTATTTTATCAGGATGATTATCTATACCTGACTAGTAATTGCTGCCACGATAACGGAATGAGTAAAACTGCCAAATGTGTGAGTTCCTCGGTTGACTTCCTCGTTTGGTCTCGAGGGGGAAACCCCAGGATGGGTTTGTTTGATGGTAGCATCAGGTCGGTTCCGAAATAGGTCTCTCTTACCCCTCTCTGATAGCCGCTAGTTGTATCGAGTCTCTATAGGTTGTTTAGTGCATGCTGCGCTGCCGCTCAGTCCACCATACCTATGTAGGCGAGGACCGCCGAATTCTAGCCTCACCGTGTACTGGCCTCAGTACTGATGCTCCTCTTTTTCCTTTGCCCTTTGTCGGCATCCCTTTTGTTTTAGCAGGTTTCGACGTCGTTAGCAGGGTTACCCTTCCGGCTTGGCCTGGGCAGGGTTATGGACGCCATTGGTTATTCTTCAGGGCTCTTAGCCCCATTTGCATCTTGTCCGTAGTCGGACGCTGTATCGTTTTACAGGTGATTTGGATCTTTGTATTGTATATCTTTATTCTTGACTCTTGGAGTCGTGTTGTATATATATCTGTTCTGTGGGTCCCATCGAGGACTGTTGTGTAATGTTATTACTTCGTTTTCCACCCGCACGAAAGTGCCTGGTGGGCACCTTTGAATCGTTTCTATGCGGGTTTGGCGGGAAGCGCTGAAACTTGCATAGGGTCGATTCTGAGGGTGTTACAAAAATGACCTTAGGGAAGAAAATAAGCATACCCAAGAGTTAGAGGCTACCAACCAACGTTTAAGAGAGGACATCATAGACTTAGCAATGGAGTCATGTGATCAGGATCGACAGATTGCCTCTAGGGATGCCCTGTTAGCCAACTTGGCAAGTGAGATGGGATTGTAATGTACTTCGTTAGTTGGACCACCAAACTTATCGTTTTATTTCCAAAAAATTTTATCTAAGTTATGTTGAACCTTTGATGCTTGTAATGGATTGGTGTATGCCATGACTTGTGTGATTGTTGCCAAAGATATGCTTGTGATACTTTGTCTTGTGATTTTTTTTCTCTATTGATGTTGATTCTAACTTTTCTCTATCTTATAAAAATAGATGTCTGCTGTTATTATCAACACGGGCGAAGAGTTCAAGGGAACTTGTTTTGGCACTCGTCTTATTGATCTCACTAGCGTGCTCAACCTTCCGCTCCCTAGCATCATGACGCTTCCCCTCACCAAGTTTGAGAGGAAGGACCTTTGGGGCTTCAGAGTCACTCAGCCCGGACGCCAGACAGAGCCGACCACGGAGACCATCACCTTCAAGTTGATGCATGAAGACAAGGAGAAGGGCTTAGATATAGTTATGCAGGAGTTACTTGGGCGTCTGGTAGGGAGACACTCTAGAGAGCTTAGAGGTCTTTACTTTCACCCCTTCGGGAGACGCAATGAGGAGGGTGAGGCTATTGAGTTCGAGGATGCTGCTAGAGAGACGGTGGAGCCGATTCGCCTGTACCTTCGGGACCTAGAGGTTCTTATTAGGCACCTAGATACTGATTGGAGCAACGTCATGCTTAGCAATGACGAGCTCCAGGTGCAGCTTCGTGAGAAGGACAAGCTCTTCGCGGAGCAAGACGAGATAGTCAAGGAGATGGAGGCCAAGTTTGAAAGCCAGGACAGGAAATTCAAGAGCCAAGAGAAGAGAGTTCAAGACTGGAACAAGAAGATCCGGGAGATGAAGGAAGAGCTGGAGGCCAAGGACTTCAAGCTCGAGCACCAGCAGGGTGTGATTGAGAGACTTCGCTCATAGAAGAGGGCTCTTAGGGCCAAGATAGAGGCCTTGACTACCAATGTCGAGGAATACAAGACCGCTATGGAGAATGCAGGTCTTAAACTTGTTGATGAGGAGGTTGATGCAGAGGAGTAGTGACGACTACTGATTTATCTTTCATTTACCATGCTTATGATTATTGAGTCGCAATGACCATCCAACATATGGGTGGCTTGCTATGGTGTGTTTATTTTTACAAACTTGTTGTTTACGTCGTTTGAACTTTAAGTTATTTTGATGCTTGTTTTGGTGATTGTCTATGTGATGTATTATGCATGTTAAGCATCTTTGGGTATCTCATTCTTATCCTTATAAAAACCACAAATGCCTCCTCGACGTGCCAACCCCAACCCAAACAACAAAAATGTCACCCCCGAGATGCAGCAGCTGATGACAGCATAGGCACAGCTGATGCAGATGATGACCAATTTTATGCAGAATCAGAATAACAACAACAACAACAATAACAACAACAATAACAACAATCAGAACAATCCACCAGGATTTGACATGCTCACCAAATTCCTAAGACTAAGGCCAGCAAAGTTCTCAGGAACTACTGATCCCATGGTGGCCAATGATTGGCTAGGTTCGGTGAACAAGGATTTGGTAACTGTCGGCTGCACCGACGAAGAGAAAGTCAGGATTGCAGCACATCTGTTGGAAGGACCAGCAGCCACTTGGTCTGATAACTTCCAGATCACCACTCCCACTGAGTATGTGACATGGGCTATCTTTGAAGATGGATTCCGTACAGCTCGCATCTCATCCGGAGTGATGAATTTGAAGAAGAAGGAGTTCCATAACCTGAAGCAGCGTCACCGCAGCGTGGCTGAATATATTGAGGAGTTCAACAATCTGGCGCGTTATGCACCGGATGAAGTTGATACCGATGCCAAGAGGAAGGAGAAAGTCCTCGAAGGACTGAACGATGAACTAAATCTGCAGCTATCTGTTGCCTATGTCCCAACCTACCAATCACTTCGTGACAAGGCTACCATCTTGGAGAACAAGATGAAACAGGTTGAAAGAAGAAAGAGGAAGCACATCTCTGACAAGCATAGCTCGGGATCGTCTCACAAGCGTTCCCATCATGATGATAGTGGGAGTTCTGGATCCCACAAACATGGAAAGTACAACAACCACCACAGCCACAACCGCCATCATGACAACAAGCATCACCGTGGTCATGATAATGACAAGTACAAGAACCACAAGAGTGGACATAAGGGTCACCACAGTGGAGGTGGAAGTGGAAGTGGCAGTCAGCCTGCAAAAAGAGATATCAGTCAGGTTGAATGTTTCAAGTGTAAGAAGCTGGGGCATTATGCAAATGAGTGCCCATAGAAGAAAGTTGAAGGAGCCACCAAGCCCAACCCTTTCCAGAAGGGACAAGTAAAGCACATCAATGTGGAAGAAATTTATGAGGAACCTGATGCTGTGGCTGGTAAGTTCAAACTCAATTCTGTTCCAGCACTTGTTCTTTTTGATACTAGCGCATCGCATTCATTCATATCAAGAGTATTTGTTGATAGAAATGAACTTCCAGTTGAAACTATTGGGTGTCCTATAAAAGTAAGTTCTCCTGGTGGAGAAATGATAGTGAACTCAGGATGTCATGACCTAGTCATAGAGTTTGGGAAGTATAAGTTTCCCGTTAATTTGATAATTCTAAATTCCCAAGGATTGGATGTCATTTTGGGAATGGACCGAATGACTAAGTACAAGGGAGTGCTAGATTGTGCCAATCATACTGTCACACTCACAACTCCGGATAATAAAAGGATTAGATTCAAGACTAACTTTGAATCAAAAGGGAGTAAGCTAAATTCTCTTAAGGGGGTTAGCATAGACAGTGTGCCAATTGTGAGTGAATATTCGGATGTGTTTCCGGAAGAATTGCCGGGAATGCCACCAGATAGAGATGTGGAATTTCTGATTGACTTGCTGCCAAGATTAGGACCAATAGCAAACAGACCTTACAAGATGTCAGTTGAGGAGTTGAAAGAACTCAAGAAACAACTTGCAGAAAAGTTGTAGAAAGTATTTATTCAACCAAGCTCTTCATCTTGGGGAGCACCAGTCTTGTTTGTGGAAAAGAAAGATAGAAGTCAAAGGTTATGCATAGATTATCATTCACTCAATGAGGTGACTATCAAGAACAAATATCCTTTGCCTAGAATCAATGACTTGTTTGATCAGCTAGAAGGAGCCTGTGTGTTCTCAAAGATTGATCTCCGGTCAGGTTATTTTCAGCTTAAGATAAGAGAGCAAGACATACCTAAGACAACTTTCACCACTAGGTATGGATTGTATGAGTACACAGTGATGCCATTTGGTTTGACCAATGCACCAGCTTACTTCATGAATATGATGAACAAGGTGTTCATGGAGTTCCTTGACAAGTTTGTTTTACGTTTTCATCAATGACATTTTGATCTACTCCAAGAGCAAAGAAGAGAATGAAGGACATTTGCGTTTGATACTTGAGAAGCTTAGAGAGCATAAGCTGTATGCCAAATTCAGCAAGTGTGAATTCTGGTTGAATGAAGTTGGATTTCTTGGACACATTGTATCAGGAGATGGTGTAGCAGTTGATCCCGCAAAAGTGTCAGCT
Organism: Avena longiglumis; assembly: GCA_030063025.1. Taxonomy (NCBI): domain Eukaryota; kingdom Viridiplantae; phylum Streptophyta; class Magnoliopsida; order Poales; family Poaceae; genus Avena; species Avena longiglumis. The sequence continues at coordinate 211,218,503 of CP125979.1, read as the reverse complement.
GTAACTGAATGGAATCTCCTAAGTCAGTCAAGGAAGTTCGTAGTTTCCTTGGCATGGCAGGATATTATAGAAGATTCATTGAGAATTTCTCCAAGGTAGCTAAGCCAATGACGGAGTTACTAAATAAAGACAAGAAATTTGCTTGGACTGAAGGATGTGAACTCAGTTTCCAAGAATTGAAGAAGAAACTAGTGACAGCACCAGTCCTATGCCTGCCAGATTTGGAGAAGGATTTCCAAGTGTATTGTGATGCATCTCATCATGGATTAGGTGCAGTTGTAATGCAGGAAGGGAAAGTTGTGGCTTATGCCTCGAGACAACTCAAAACTCATGAAGTAAATTACCCTACTCATGATTTGGAGTTAGCCTATGTTGTCCATGCACTCAAAACATGGAGACATTATCTTTTGGAAAAGCGATGTGAAGTATATCTTCACTCAGAAAGAAATCAACATGAGACAAAGAAGATGGCTAGAACTCATCAAGGACTATGACTTGAGTTTGCAATACCACCCCGGTAAACCAAATGTTGTAGCGGATGCACTAAGTCGTAAAGTATTTGTGAATGGCCTTACAAAGGTAGAGTTGCCAGATGATCTGTGTGCCTAATTTAGAGACCTCAGATTAGAGATTGTGCCTGAAGGACATCTCATGTCATTGGATGTTCAACCCACCTTGTTGGACAAAATCAAGGAAGCCCAAAAGACGGACAAGGAAATTGAAGAGATTAGGGAAAATATTGGCAAAGGAAAAGCCAAAGGATTCCGTGAAGACAAACAGGGTACTTTATGGTATGGAAAACGTATCTGCGTTCCGCAAGATCCGGAGCTTCAGAAACTGATTTTACAGGAAGCACACAACTCACCATATTCCATTCACCCGGGTAACACCAAAATGTACATGGATATGAAGGAAACATTTTGGTGGAATAATCTCAAGAAGGACATAGCTGAACATATTCCTTTGTGTGACGTATGTAGTAGAGTGAAAGTGGAACATCAGAAACCAGCAGTATTGTTACAACCACTACCTATTCCTGATTGGAAGTAGGACAAGATTGGCATGGACTTCATCACCGGATTGCCAATGACCAGGTCAGGATATGATTCTATTTGGGTAGTAGTGGATCGCCTCACTAAAGAGGCTCATTTCATACCCGTGAAGACAACCTATACAAATGCTAAGTTGGACAAAATCTATATGAATAGGATTGTGTGTCTGCATGGAGTACCCAAGACTATTGTGTCTGATAGGGGAACCCAATTCACTTCTTATTTTTGTAAGCAACTACATGAATCATTGGGAACGAGATTGGAATTCAGTACTGCTTTTCATCCCAGACCGATGGACAGACAGAAAGGACCAACCAGATTCTGGAGGATATGTTGAGGGCATGTGCCCTAGACTATGGAGCTAGTTGGGATGAAAGTCTGCCTTACGTAGAATTCTCTTATAACAACAGCTATCAAGCCAGTATTGAGATGCCACCGTTTGAGTTTCTCTATGGAAGGAAGTGTACTACCCCATTACTATTGAATGGTGTGAGAGAAAGAAACTTGTTCGGGCCAGAAATAATCAAAGAGGCTGAAGAGAAAGTCAAGCTAGTAAAGGACAGATTGAAGATAGCACATTCCCGACAGAAGAGCTACGCAGATCCTAAGCGTAGAGAAGTCACCTATGAGGTGGGTGATATAGCTTATCTTAGAGTGTCACCACTTCGTGGAGTGAAGAGATTCAGAGTCAAAGGAAAATTGGCCCCAAGATATGTTGGACCATTCAAGATTCTGAGTCGTAAAGGAGAAGTAGATTATGAGATTGAATTGCCAGAATCATTGTCTACAGTTCACAATGTGTTTCATGTGAGTCAGCTAAAGAAATGCCATCCAGAGATGGAAGAGACTTCTTTGAAGGATACTATACCTTTGGAGGAGGTCCAATTGGAAAGTGATCTCACTTATGAGGAAAAACCAATCAAGATTCTTGAGACTGCAGAAAGGGTTACACGGACAAAGACTATCAAGTTCTGCAAAGTTCAATGGAACCACCATTCCGAAAAAGAAGCAACATGGGAGAGAGAAGATGACCACCCTCACCTATTTGCTAACCAATCCAAATCTAGAGGGCGAGATTCACCTTAAGGGGGTTAGATTTGTAACATCCCAAAAATCATGATTTCAAAGTTTGCATAGCATCCATGCATTCATAATCATTTTAGGATCATTTTCAAAGTTATGTCAAAAACAGAAGCATTTGAATGTCTGTTATTTTATGTAAGCAAGGCATTAGCCTTATTGCTACACTTAAGCATTAAAAACACTTGTTTTGATCAGTAGGGGTTTGATCCTAAGTTTGAGTGATAATTTCCAAAAAATTGGACAAGTTTCAAAACAAGGTATGAATTTTAAAACCATTATTATGCCTTATTAAACAAGTGGTAAAGGCACTGTTTTTATTTAAATTCCATTAGGCTAAGGTATTTTGAGTGAACAACTTTGTTCTGCAGCCAATAAGGTACAAATTCTACTTTACAAAAATTCGAAACAGGTTTGAATTCAAACCCATTTGAAAACCCTTTGAATTTGATTCCAGAAAATCAAATCAAAAAAAAAGAAAAAGACAAAAGAATAGGAAAAGGGCCGACGCCACTCTTCCAGCCGAACAGCAGATGCGGCCCGCGAAGCCCACCCGGCCATTTCCCCTTTCCCCCTCTCTCTCACGCGTGCAGCTCTACCCACGGTCGCTGACGCGCTAACCCCACACGCCAAGTCATCATCTTCCCCGAAATCACGCACCCGCGACCAGCTCCGGCCGTTTCCTCCCCCGTCACTGCCGTTGAATGCGCGAGTTATTGCCGTTGATTCGCCGAGTAACTCCTCGCCCAGCTCCGGCTACTTAAACCCCACAGTCCCCGCTCCATTTCCCCCCAACCAATTCCCTCTGAACGCCACCAGGATGCTCGCTTTTCTCTCCACAACGCCGCTGTCCCGACGAACTCCGGCGACCGATTGTGGTAAGCCTCGTGCGCGCCTCGCTCTCTGGTTCATGCAAGCTTGTCCGCTATCACCTTGCGCATCTCCTAACGTTTGTCGTTTGCTTTATCTCGCACCAGAGCATCGCCTTCGACGACGACCGTGAGCACCCGACGATAGGCTTCACTCCGACGAGGAATCCCCACCGTGTCCGTGCGCCCCGACCTTGTCCAGCTGCACATTGAGCTTTGCCGTGTCTCTGCAGCCTCGGTAAGCACCAGCCCCCTCGCCCTGGCCCTCTGGTCTCGCCAGAACATCACCGGCAGACGCGTAGCCGCCGCGGTAGACATTTGCGCCGCCCGCTATTGGTCAGAGCAACGTGGTTCGCTAGATCTGGATCTAGCGGATGCGATTAGATCAACCCGCGAAGGGGTATGCGCAGATCTGGGCCGTGCTTAGTTAGTTAGATCCAATGGCCCACGAGCGTGATCCAGTGCGAACCGGTACCAGCGAATCAGAAAGCGCCGCGTGGCTAGAGTTTAAATTTAAAATCTGGAAATAGATCTATTAGTTGTTCAAACTTGCAAAATTCATAATCCACACGTTCAAATTTTGCAAATTTTATATCATTGGAATCAGAAGAAAGAATTCTATCAAATTATGCACTTTGTTTAATAAATTTCATCTGTAAAATGGGTTGTTTTGCAGAGACATTTCTAAGCTTATTTTGTATATAAAAATTGTATGGAAAATGTTCTAGGGGCCAAATTAATTTTATTTAGTGTATAATTGTTTTGTTTATGATTCAGTACTATTTCAATTGTCTTGTTTGATTTAGAAAAATCATCACATGGCATGTGATGCATTCATATATTTTTGCTTGTATATTTTTGATATGTGAATTTGGTGCTATCATTTTATGTGTAGATTTTGGTGCTAATAGTGATTGTGGTTGTGAAGATTGTTGCTACTACCCCAACTACCAAGGCAAGTGGTGCTTCATATTTTTTGTCCCAATATTTTGACTATGCATTAGAAATATTTTGTATAGGGCTTGCATGAATATTTTGCTAAGTATCTATATGCTATGCTTGGGAAATCCTAGTAGTTGTAGAATTGTTAGAATTTTCTCTAAGTTAAGTTACTTTCTATTTGCCATGCTTAGCCTAGCTAGTAGTAACCAAGGGTGGAATATATATACATTCTATGGAAAATATTTCTAAGTTTTGACTTATGGTTTTGCTTAATAAAACAACTAAGTGAATGAAACACCTGGGTGGAATGGTAATTGCTTAGTGGTTTTTGGTTGAGTGGTTACACAAGGCCCATTTCTATGGTTTACCTTGTGTATATCACTTGTGGATTGCCACCAAGGAACAAAGGGATTTGAGATGCCAAATGTTAAGAAGCTTCTAGTGCAGCCACATGGCATTATGGGCTCTGCCTGGATCATATAGGTTGCAATAACTTAGCCATTTGGACAGTTGGTGGTAGTGGGATGATAGGTTGGAACGCGTCCATTTGGTCTAAGGGAAGGCTTCTGAAAGGTCCTATCTTGGTGAAAATCAAGTCTTGTGGGGAAAGTGCAAAACCTCTGTAGATGGAAGAACCTAAGTACTTAGCCATGTCCCTGCTGTTGGACAATTTGAGCATCAAGACATGGAAGCTATCAAGAATGTAACATCCCTAAAATCATGATTTCAAAGATTGCATATCATTCATGCATGCATATAATTTTGAGATCATTTTCAAACCATTTTCAAGAAAACAGAAGCACATAGTGCTATCATTTTATGTGAGCAAACTTAAATCAAATGACCATCCTCATTTGAGAGCATAAGTGTTTTAAACCAAGTTTGTTTGCTTCCTTGTTGATTGGATTGAGTGTGGAGTTTGGACAAAAATATACAAAATAAATATGGTTTCAAAACCAGTTTCAAAACATTTGCAAATCAAGTGCTATAGCACTGTTTATTTTGTTTATTCAAAAGAACCAAGCTTGAACAGAGAGACCACAAGATTTTATGCCCAGAATTGTGAATGTTGCACCCTACAAAATCCTGAAAAATTTTGAATTCAAAAAGCTTATGAAACCATTTTGAAATTCATTCCTGAAAATCAATTTAGAAAAAGAAAAAGAGAAAGGAAATAGAAAAAAGCCGGCGCTAGGGTTTGAGCCCATCAGCAGATCCAGCCCAGCTAGCCCACCCGGGTTTTTCCTCTCTCTCTTTCACTCGCAGACGCACCCACGGAGTCGCTGACGCCTGGACCCCACCCCCTCTCTGGTTCTCTCGCAGACAGCTGGGCCCCGTCCACGTCACCGTCGTCTTCCCCAAATCCCGCGCATGAACACGTCGCCGCTGTCCGTTGCTGCGTTGGTTCCGCGGCGTAATTGCCATTGATTCACCAGGCGTTTCTTGTCGAGCCCCTGCCTACTTAAACCCCTCCCCTCGCGGCCATTTCCCCTCACTCAATTTTCTCTCCACGCCACCAGGCTGCTCACAACTCGCCAGACACCGCCGCTGTTCCGACGACCTCGCCGACGAATTCCGGTGAGCACCGCACCCCCCTCTGTCCGTGGTTCATGCTATCATGCTCTGCAGCTCCGTGCGCATCTACTGACACCTTCCATTTGCTCGCGCATGGCCTGTAGCCCCGGCAACGTCAACGACTGAGCGTCGCCGCCTTCTGCTCGAACTCCGGTGACCTCTCCCCGTAAGTACCCGCCGCCCCTTGCCCTCTGTTTGATACGCCTAAGATCCCCAGCGTCTTGCGCATCTAACGGCACCGTTGGTTTGTCTTAGCTCGCCCCAGAACCTCGCGTCCGTCGACACCAAGGCCTGCACGACGTCTGCCCCTACTCCGACGAGGAATCGCCGCCGTGTCCGCGCGCACCATGACGAACCATCGCCACCTTGAGCATCAGCAGCTCCCTGCGATTCTGGTAAACCCCTTCTCCCTCTCCCGCGCGACCTAGAACACCAGCTCCGCCACTGACGGAGGCGCCGCCGCCAGTCGCCGCTGCTAGCGCCGCTCGACTTTGGTCAAAGCAACAGCAACTGTTAGATCTGCATCGTAGGGATTAGATTAGAACGAGGATGAATCGTTTTCTTTAGATCTGCCGTGTTGGATCTAAGTTGATCCTACGGCGCGGAAGCTCGATCCGATGCGAAGCGGTATCGGCCAGTAGGATTAAGACGCGTGGCAGTGAGTTAGGTTTAAAACAGAATTTGAATCTGATTTATATTCAATTTTGATTTGGCTATAACTTTTGATCCCCACGTTAGAATTTGACAAATTTTATACCGTTGGAATCAGGAAGACAAGACCTTTCTAAATATGCAATGTGTTTAAAGTTTTGCTTCTGTTAAAAAGGTTTTATTTGCAGAAACATGTGTAGGGCTTATTTGAATATATGAATTGTTTAGGAATTGTTTTTAGTGTCAAATAAATTTGGTTTGGCAAGTTTTTGACTTGTTTAAGATTCAGTACTATGCACTTGCTTGGTTGGGTTTTAAAAATCATCACTTAGCATCTTGCATGCATGCATATATATTTTTGATTGTATATGTCTTGTATGTGATTGTGGCTATATTCTATGTGTAGATTTTGGTGCTAGTTATTGTGATTGTGAAGAGTGCTACACTCCAAACTACCAAGGCAAGTGGTACTCCATGAATAATTTTATCCTATGTTTTCTACTAAGCATTAGAAATATTTTGTTAGACTTGCATGCTATATTTTGCTTATATGCCATGTTGGGAAATCCTAGTAGTTGTAGAATTGCTAGGAAATTTCTAAGTCAAGTTACTATCTATGTCATGCTTAGCCTAGCTAGTAGCAAACAAGGGGTTGGTGAAAATATACATGCTATGATGAAATCTAAGTCCTTTGGACTTGTGTTTTGCCTAATAAAACAACTAAGTTAATGAAACACCTAGGTGGAATGGAAGGAAAGGTTTATGTTGACTGGGTACACAAGGACCATTTATATGGTTTACCTTGTGTATCTCACTTGTGGTAAGCCACCCAGGAACAAAGAGATTTTAGAGGCCAAGTGTTAAGAAGCTTATAGTGCAGCCACTTGGCAATATGGGCTCTGCCTGGATCACATAAGTTGCTAGAACTTAGCCATTTGGACAGTTGGTGGTAGTGGGAAGATAGGTTGGAACGCGTCCATTTGGTCTAAGGGAAGGCTTCTGAAAGGTCCTGTCTTGGTGAAACCAAGTCTGGTGGGGAAAGTGCACAACCTCTGTAGATGGAAAAATCTAAGTACTTAGCCAAGTCCATGGGAATGGACAACTTGAGCATCAAGGCATGGAAGCTATCAAGAATCTCCTCGTCCCAATTTCTAAGTAAAAATTTGTGGGTGAACAAGGGTGAAGGACCTCAATGTCTATTGGTGGTTCCTTGGGAAAAGTTTTGACAAAGAAAAACTTAGTGATTTCAACTAATAGGAAAAACCTATTTTGAGCAAAGCAAGCCAAGCTACACTTAGCCAAATTGCATATAGTATCTAGTCCACTTAAAATTTACTAAGGTATCACTTGCCAATACTATTCCAAAGTATTGACCCACTGTGGCTGTAACTTGTGATGTTGCAGGTTACTCTGATGAGGATTAGGTGTCATGAGTCTACACTCAACATGTTTGCCTGTGGCACATGAAGATGAAGACTTTTGTTTATTTACTTTGCAAACTCTTGTATCAGGCCTGTGGCCTTGGAGTTGTAAAAACTATGTTTATCTCTGGAATGGATGTAATAAATGACCTTTGTATCTGTGTACTTCATCTTAAACTGTGGATGCTAGCAATGATCCAGGGACTAGCATTGCAATCACAGGGATCCTTTTCCTTTATAAAGGAGGGATCTTACAGATGGTATCAGAGCACTATGTTGCCTGTAGGATTATGACCCTAGGATTGGAAACCACTAAGGAAAATTTTCAACGTCTACACTTGTCTATTCTTCTCGTAAAACTTTTCTAATCTTCTCTCTCATCTCTATTTGTAGATGAACTCCATCAACGAAGCCGTAAGGAAAGGACCACTCATGACAATGACTTTGGAGTGTGAGACGGAATTCCCCAAGGCTCTCAAGGACCTCATGGTTGCATTAGAGATACAAGGTGCAGCTGTGTACAAAGGTTTTCCTGTGATGGATGAAGGAGTGTAATACTGGTGGGTGCAACTTCACTTGTATAAAAACAAGGAAGACAACCATTAGGAAAAAGGGTTCTGCATGTTCACCAATTCAGTGGTGCACACTACATTCTTTGAATCAGCAAAGGATGCAGCTTGGAAGACCATCAAAGAACTTGGTGATAGAGTCAAGTGCAGAATGCTCAACCTCCAAAATGATCTAAGGAAAGAAAAGGAACATACCCAAGAGTTGGAAGCTACCAACCAAACCTTAAGAGGAGACATTATAGACTTAGTGATGGAGTCATGTGAGCAGGATAGGCTGATTGCTTCTAGAAACATTGTGTTAGTCAACAGATCCAGTGAGATAGGATTGTAAACATACTTCGTTAGTTGGACCACCACTTGTCACCTTATTTTCCAAATGTTGCTTTAAATAAGATTGAACCTTGGTTGTTGTAGTGGATCCATGTATGCATGACTTGTGTGTTTTGCTTCCCAAGGATATGTATGTGATGTTTTGTCTTTTGTTTTATCTTGATTTGTGTTGTTCTAACTTTTCTATCTTATAAATATATGCCTATTACCATCAGCACTGTTGAGGAGTTCCAGGTTACCCGCTTTGGTCTTCGTATCGTTGAGCTTACTACTTTGCTCGATCTCCCTCTTCCCACCATCATGGTGCATCCCCTCACCAAGTTTGAGAGGAAGGACCTCTGGGGCTTCAAGGTCAACCAGCCCGGACGCTGTTCGAGCCTACCACGGAGGCCATTGTCTTCAAGCTCATGCACGATGTGAGAGAGGCCTTGAGGTAGTTATGCAGGATCCGATGGGGCGCCCGCTAGGGAGACACTCCTGACAGGTTAGAGGTACCCACTTCCACGTCTTCGGTAGACGTGATGAGGATGGAGAGTCCATCGACTTCGAGGACGATTCGAGGGACGCAGCAGAGCCGATTCGTCTGTACCTCCAGGACTTAGAGTCTCTCATTAGGCACGTGGACACGGACAAGACCAATGTCATGCTCAACAATGACGAGCTCCAGGTGCAGCTTCGCGAGAAGGACAAGCTCTTCGCGGAGCAAGACGAGATAGTCAAGGAAATGGAAGCGAAGTTCGAGAGACAGGACAGGAAGTTCAAGAGTCAGGAGAAGCGTGTCCAGGATAGAAACAAGAAGATCCGGGACATGACTGAAGAACTGCAGTCCAAGGACTTCGAGCTCGAGCAGCAGACGGTGATTGAGAGGCTTCGTTCTCAGAAGAGGTCTCTCAAGGCCAAGATAGAGACCTTGACCACTAGTGTCGAGGAATACAAGACCGCGATGGAGAACGCAGGTCTAACCTTTGTCGAGGAGGAGATTGATGCCGATGAGTAGATTTGACTACTCATTTATCTTTTATTATCATATTTGTTGTTTGAGAACTTGTTATTGACCATCCGACAAGTGGATGGCTTGTTATTTGTGTGTGTTTTACTTTGCGAACTTGTTATTTTGTTGTTGAACCTTTATCATTGTGTTGCATGCTTTATGTTTGCTTATGTGATGTAATGTGCATGAAAGCATCTATGGGTATCTCATTCTTATCTCTATTGAACAAACCACAGATGCCTCCCCGTCGTGCAAACCCCAACCCCAACAACAACATCACTCCATAAATGCAACAAATGATGACCGCTCAAACTCAGCTGATGCAGATGATGACGACGTTCATCCAGAACCAAAACAACAACAATAACAACAATAACAACAACAACAATAACAACAACAACCCACCGGGTTTTGATATGCTTACCAGGTTCTTGAGATTGAGGCCAGCAAAGTTCTCAGGAACGATTGATCCCATGGTGGCCAATGATTGGCTACGCTCAGTGAACAAGGACTTGGTAACCGTGGGCTGTACCGATGCTGAAAAGGTCAGATTTGCAGCACATTTGCTGGAAGGACCAGCCGCCACTTGGTGGGATAACTTCCAAATCACCACTCCCATAGATGAAGTGACATGGGCTATCTTTGAGGATGGCTTTCGTACTGCTCATATCTCATCTGGAGTGATGAGTCTGAAAAATAAAGAGTTCCATAATCTGAAGCAGCGCCACCGCAGCATGGCTGATTATATTGAGGAGTTCAACAATCTGGCGCGTTATGCACCGGATGAAGTTGACACCGATGCTAAGAGAAAGGAAAAATTTCTTGAAGGCTTGAATGATGAGCTGAACCTGCAGTTGGCTGTGGCCTATGTTCCCACTTACCAGTCTCTCTGTGACAAGGCTACTATTTTGGAGAACAAAATGAAGCAAGTTGAAAGCAGAAAGAGAAAGCAGTCAGACAAGCACAGCTCGGGATCGTCACACAAACGTTACCACTATGATGACAGTGGAAGCTCAGGATCCCACAAGCATGGGAAATTCAACAAGCACCACAACCACAACCGTCATGACAACAAGCATCACCGTAGTCATGACAATGACAAGTACAAGAACCACAAGGGTGGACATAAGAGCCACCACAGTGTTAATGGAAGTGGAAGTGGAAGCCAGCCTGTTAAGAGAGACATTAGTCAGGTTGAATGCTTCAAATGCAAGAAGATGGGGCATTATGCAAATGACTGCCCAGAAAATAAAGTTGAAGGACCCAACAAGCCCAACCCTTTTCAGAAGGGACAGGTGAACCACATCAATGTGGAGGAAATCTATGAGGAGCCCGATGCTATTGCTGGTAAGTTCAAACTCAATTCTGCTCCAGCATTTGTTCTCTTTGATACTGGTGCATATCATTCATTCATATCAAGAGCATTTGTTGAAAGAAATGAACTGCCGGTAGAAACTATTGGGTATCCTATAAAAGTAAGTTCTCCTGGTGGAGAAATGATAGTGAATTCAGGATGTCATGATCTAGTCATAGAATTTGGGAAGTATAAGTTTCCCGTTAACTTGATAATTCTAAACTCCCAAGGATTGGATGTCATTTTGGGAATGTACTGGATGACTAAGCACAAGGGAGTGATAGATTGTGCCAACCATACTGTCTCACTCACAACTCCAGAAAATAAAAGGATCAGATTCAAGACCAACTTTGAAGCAAAAAGGAGTATGCTAAATTCTCTTAAGGGGGTTAGCATGGACAGTGTGCCAATTGTGAGTGAGTATCCGGATGTGTTTCCAGAAGAACTGCCTGGAATGCCACCAGATAGAGATGTGGAGTTTCTTATAGATTTGGTACCAGGGTCTGGACCAATAGCAAAGAGACCATATAAGATGTCAGTTGATGAACTGAAAGAACTCAAGAAACAACTTGGATAACAGTTGCAGAAAGGATTTATTCAACCAAGTTCTTCATCTTGGGGAGCCCCAGTTTTGTTCGTGGAGAAGAAAGATAGAAGTCAAAGGTTAATGCATAGATTACCGTTCACTCAACGAGGTGACTATCAATAACAAATACCCTTTGCCTAGAATCAATGACTTGTTTGATCAGCTAGAAGGAGCATGTGTGTTTTCAAAGATTGATCTCCGGTCAGGATATTTTCAACTCAAGATAAGAGAACAAGACATACCTAAGACAGCGTTCACTATAATGTATGGATTGTATGAGTATACCGTAATGCCTTTTGGTTTGACAAATGCTCCAGCATACTTCATGAATATGATGAACAAGGTGTTCATGGAATTCCTTGACAAGTTTGTTGTCGTTTTCATCGATGACATCTTAGTCTACTCCAAGAGCAAAGAAGAGCATGAAGGACATTTGCGTTTGATACTTGAAAAGTTAAGAGAGCATAAACTTTATGCCAAATTCAGCAAGTGTGAATTCTGGCTGAATGAAGTTGGTTTTCTTGGTCATGTTATGACAAAGGATGGTGTAGCAGTTGATCCTGCTAAAGTTTCAGCTGTGACTGAATGGGAATCTCCCAAGTGAGTAAAGGAAGTTCGTAGTTTCCTTGGCTTAGCAGGTTACTACAGAAGGTTCATTGAAAATTTCTCCAAGGTAGCTAAGCCTATGACTGAATTGTTAAAGAAAGACAAGAAGTTTGCTTGGACGGAAGGTTGTGAAATCAGCTTTCAGGAATTAAAGAAGAGACTTGTGACAGCACTAGTCTTGTGTCTGCCGGATTTGGAAAAAGATTTCCAAGTATATTGTGATGCATCTCATCAGGGTTTGGGTGCAGTACTTATGCAAGACGGTAAAGTTGTGGCTTATGCCTCGAGACAACTCAAAACTCATGAAGTGAACTATCATACTCATGATTTAGAGTTAGCCTCTGTTGTCCATGCACTCAAAACATGGAGACACTATCATTTGGGAAAGCGTTGTGAAGTGTTCACAGATCACAAAAGTTTGAAGTATATATCCACCCAGAAGGAAATCAATATGAGACAAAGAAGATGGCTAGAACTCATCAAGGATTATGACTTAAGTTTGCAATACCACCCCGGTAAAGCAAATGTTGTAGCAGATGCTCTAAGTCATAAGGTTTTTGCGAATGGCCTTACCAAAGGAGAATTGCCAGATGACTTGTGTGCCCAATTTAGAAAATTCAGATTGGAGATTATGCCTGAAGGACATCTCATGACTTTGGATGTTCAACCCACTTTGTTGGACAAGATCAAAGAAGCCCAGAAGATTGATAAGGAAATCGAAGAGATCAAAGAAAAGATTGGCAAACGAAAAGCCAAAGGGTTCCATGAAGACGAACAGGGTACTTTATGGCATGGGAAACGTATTTGTGTTCCACAAGATCCGGAGCTTCGGAAACTGATTTTGCAAGAAGCACACAACTCACCATATTCCATTCATCCGGGTAACACCAAAATGTACATGAACATGAAAGAAAGATTTTGGTGGAATAATCTCAAGAAGGACATCGCCGAGCATATTGCTTTGTGTGATGTGTGTAGTAGAGTGAAGGCGGAACATCAGAAACCAGCAGGTTTGCTTCAACCACTACCTATTCCTGATTGGAAGTGGGACAAGATTGGTATGGATTTCATTACCGGATTACCAAGGACCCGGTCAGGATACGATTCTATTTGGGTAGTAGTGGATCGCCTAACTAAAGTGGCTCATTTCATACCCGTGAAGTATACAAGTGCTAAGTTAGCCAGAATTTACATGAGTAGAATTGTATGTCTACATGGAGTGCCCAAGAGTATTGTGTCTGATAGGGGAACTCAATTCACTTCCCATTTTTGGAGACATTTACATGAGTCATTGGGAACGAGGTTGGAATTCAGTACTGCTTTTCATCCTCAAACCGATGGACAAACAGAAAGGACTAATCAGATTCTTGAAGACATGTTAAGGGCATGTGCCCTAGACTATGGATCCAGTTGGGATGAAAGTATGCCTTGCGCAGAATATTCTTATAACAACAGCTATCAAGCCAGCATTGTGATGGCACCATTTGAGTTTCTCTACGGAAGAAAGTGTACCACCCCATTGTTATGGAATGGTGTGGCAGAAAGAAGTTTATTTGGGCCAGATATTATCAAAGAAGCCGAAGAGAAGGTCAAGTTGGTTATGGACAAGTTGAAGATATCACAGTCCCGACAGAAAAGCTACGCAGATCCTAAGCGTAGAGAAGTCACCTACAAAGTTGGTGATAGAGCTTATCTTAGAGTGTCACCACTTCGTGGAGTGAAGAGATTCGGAGTCAAAGGAAAATTGGCACCAATATAGAGGAGAAGTTGGACCATTAAAGATTCTGAGTCGTAAAGGAGAAGTTGCCTATGAAATAGAACTGCCAGAATCTCTGTCAGCTGTCCATAATGTGTTTCATGCGAGTCAACTTAAGAAATGTCATCCAGAAATGGAAGAAACTTCTTTGAAGGATACTATACCTTTGGAGGAGGTTCAACTGGAAAGTGACCTCACTTATGAAGAGAAACCTATCAAGATTCTTGAAACTGCAGAAAGAGTCACACGGACTAAGACTATCAAGTTCTGCAAAGTGCAGTGTAATCATCATTCCGAAGAGGAAGCAACATGGGAAAGAGAAGATGATCTTCGGAAAGACCACCCTCAGCTATTTGCTAGCCAATCCGAATCTCGAGGGCGAGATTCACCTTAAGGGGGTTAGATTACTAACATCCCTAAAATAATGATTTCAAAGATTGCATATCATTCATGCATGCATATAATTTTGAGATCATTTTCAAGAAAACAGAAGCACATAGTGCTATCATTTTATGTGAGCAAACTTAAATCAAATGACCATCCTCATTTGAGAGCATAAGTGTTTTAAACCAAGTTTGTTTGCTTCCTTGTTGATTGGATTGAGTGTGGAGTTTGGACAAAAATATACAAAATAAATATGGTTTCAAAACCATTTTCAAAACATTTGCAAATCAAGTGCTATAGCACTGTTTATTTTGTTTATTCAAAAGAACCAAGCTTGAACAGAGAGACCACAAGATTTTATGCACAGAATTGTGAATGTTGCACCCTACAAAATCCTGAAAAAGTTTGAATTCAAAAAGCTTATGAAACCATTTTGAAATTCATTCCTAAAAATCAATTTAGAAAAAGAAAAAGAGAAAGGAAATAGAAAAAAGCCGGTGCCAGGGTTTGATCCCATCAGCAGATCCAGCCCAGCTAGCCCACCCGGGTTTTTCCTCTCTCTCTTTCACTCGCAGACGCACCCACGGAGTCGCTGACGCCAGGACCCCACCCCCTCTCTGGTTCTCTCGCAGACAGCTGGGCCCCGTCCACGTCACCGTCGTCTTCCCCAAATCCCGCGCATGAACACGTCGCCGCTGGCCGTTGCTGCGTTGATTCCGCGGCGTAATTGCCATTGATTCACCAGGCGTTTCTTGTCGAGCCCCTGCCTACTTAAACCCCTCCCCCTCGCGGCCATTTCCCCTCACTCAATTTTCTCTCCACGCCACCAGGCTGCTCACAACTCGCCAGACACCGCCGCTGTTCCGACGACCTCGTCGAAGAATTCCGGTGAGCACCGCACCCCCCTCTGTCCGTGGTTCATGCTATCATGCTTTGTAGCTCCGTGCGCATCTACTGACACCTTCCATTTGCTCGCGCATGGCCTATAGCCCCGGCAACGTCAACGACTGAGCGTCGCCGCCTTCTGCTCGAACTCCGGCGACCTCTCCCCGTAAGTACTCGCCGCCCCTTGCCCTCTGTTTGATACGCCTAAGATCCCCAGCGTCTTGCGCATCTAACGACACCATTGGTTTGTCTTAGCTCGCCCCAGAACCTCGCCTCCGTCGACGCCAAGGCCTTCCCGACGTCTGCCCCTACTCCGACGAGGAATCCCCGCCGTGTCCGCGTGCCCCTTGACAAACCATTGCCACCTTGAGCATCAGTAGCTCCCTGCGATTCTGGTAAACCCCTTCTCCCTCTCCCGCGCGACCTAGAACACCAGCTCCGCCACTGACAGAGGCGCCGCCGCCAGTCGCCGCCGCTAGCGCCGCTCGACTTTGGTCAAAGCAATAGCAACCGTTAGATCTGCATCGTAGGGATTAGATTAGAACGAGGACAAATCGTTTTCTTTAGATCTGGCGCGTTGGATCTAAGTTGATCCTACGGCGCGGAAGCTCGATCCGATCTGCGGTATCGGCCGATGGGATTAAGGCAGTGGCCGTGAGTTAGGTTTAAAACAGAATTTGAATCTGATTTATATTCAATTTTGATTTGGCTATAACTTTTGATCCCCATGTTAGAATTTGACAAATTTTATACCGTTGGAATCAGGAAGACAAGCCCTTTCTAAATATGCAATGTGTTTAAAGTTTTGCTTCTGTTAAAAAGGTTTTATTTGTAGAAACATGTGTAGGGATTATTTGAATATATGAATTGTTTAGGAATTGTTTTTAGTGTCAAATAAATTTGGTTTGGCAAGTTTTTTACTTGTTTAAGATTCAGTACTATGCACTTGCTTGGTTGGGTTTTAAAAATCATCACTTAGCATCTTGCATGCATGCATATATATTTTTGATTGTATATGTCTTGTATGTGATTGTGGCTATATTCTATGTGTAGATTTTGGTGCTAGTGATTGTGTTTGTGAAGAGTGCTACACTCCAAACTACCAAGGCAAGTGGTACTCCATGAATAATTTTATCCTATGTTTTCTACTAAGCATTAGAAATATTTTGTTAGACTTGCATGCTATATTTTGCTTATATGCCATGTTGGGAAATCCTAGTAGTTGTAGAATTTCTAGGAAATTTCTAAGTCAAGTTACTATCTATGCCATGCTTAGCCTAGCTAGTAGCAAACAAGGGTTGGTGAAAATATACATGCTATGATGAAAATATTTCTAAGTCCTTTGGACTTGTGTTTTGCCTAATAAAACAACTAAGTTAATGAAACACCTGGGTGGAATGGAAGGAAAGGTTTATGTTGAGTGGTTACACAAGGCCCATTTCTATGGTTTACCTTGTGTATCTCACTTGTGGTAAGCCACCCAGGAACAAAGAGATTTTAGAGGCCAAGTGTTAAGAAGCTTATAGTGCAGCCACTTGGCAATATGGGCTCTGCCTGGATCACATAAGTTGCTAGAACTTAGCCATTTGGACAGTTGGTGGTAGTGGGATGATAGGTTGGAACGCGTCCATTTGGTCTAAGGGAAGGCTTCTGAAAGGTCCTGTCTTGGTGAAACCAAGTCTGGTGGGGAAAGTGCACAACCTCTGTAGATGGAAAAATCTAAGTACTTAGCCAAGTTCATGGCAATGGACAACTTGAGCATCAAGGCATGGAAGCTATCAAGAATCTCCTCATCCCAATTTCTAAGTAAAAATTTGTGGGTGAACAAGGGTGAAGGACCTCAATGTTAATTGGTGGTTCCTTGGGAAAAGTTTTGACAAAGAAAAACTTAGTGATTTCAACTAATAGGAAAAACCTATTTTGTGCAAAGCAAGCCAAGCTACACTTAGCCAAATTGCATATAGTATCTAGTCCACTTAAAATTTACTAAGGTATCACTTGCCAATACTATTCCAAAGTATTGACCCACTATGGCTGTAACTTGTGACGTTGCAGGTTACTCTGATGAGGATTAGGTGTCATGAGTCTACACTCAACATGTTTGCCTGTGGCACATGAAGATGAAGACTTTTGTTTATTTACTTTTCAAACTCTTGTATCAGGCATGTGGCCTTGGAGTTGTAAAAACTATGTTTATCTCTGGAATGGATGTAATAAATGACCTTTGTATCTGTGTACTTCATCTTAAACTGTGGATGCTAGCAATGATCCAGGGACTAGCATTGCAATCACAGGGATCCTTTTCCTTTATAAAGGAGGGATCTTAGAAAGAATCTCCTCATCCCAATTTCCTAAGTAAAACTTGTGGTTGAACAAGGGTGAAGGTTCACCAATTTCTATTAGTGGTTCCTTGGGAAAGTTTTTGCCAAACAAAAACTTAGTGTTTTCAACTGATAGGCAAAACCTGTTTTGAGGAAAGCTAGCCTAAGCTACACTTAGCCAAATTCATGTAGTAACTAGATGCTAATATTTTACTAAGGTATCACTTGCCAATACTATTCCAATGTATTGACCCACTGTGGCTGTAACTTATGATGTTGCAGGTTACTCTGATGATGATTAGGGGTTATGAGTCTACACTCAACATGCTTGTCTATGGCACATGAAGATGAAGACGTCTATTTTATATTGTTAAGTTAAACTCATGTACTATCATATGCCTATGGAGTTGTAAAAGACTATGTTATCTCTAGAATTACGATGTAATAATGAGCTTTGTTTCTATATACTTCATCTTAAACTGTGGATGCTAGAAATTGATCCAGGGACTAGCATAACAATCACTGGGATCTTTCCCTTTATAAAGGTGGGATCTTACAGGTGATGATGGTGCTGGTGGAGATGATGGTGTGGATGACGATGATGATGATCTCGATGAAGCCTAGCTTTATGACGGTGTTGATGGCGATGGTCTCCACCCTCCGGGAAGGAATTCCCCCGGCGGAAATTTGTCTGCCAGAGAGATCTTTCTCTCTCGGTGTTTTCCGCCCCCTAGAGGCGGCGGAAATCTATCTGTGGTCGCCCCTCCAGGATTAGGGTTCCATAGGGAAGATATAGACGAAGGGGCGGAGTCGGAGGCCGGGAAGGTGGGCCACACCTGCCCTAGGCGCGAGGTCAGGTCGGCCCGCGCCTAGGGGGCGTGGCCCCCCTGAGGCCCTTTTTCGTACATCCTTTTGGCTCCCTCATTCTTCTGGAGAAATAATATGTTTCCATATTTTTCTGGTATTTTTCTGATCTTTGCGAAATTGCACCGAAACGCCTTCTTTTCCGTCAGAATCCAGACTCCGGCAGTCCATCCTCCAAGAATCATCCAACATGCATAAACAGATGAAAAAGGCATAAGTAATACCTCATAATAAGACAAATATCAATGAGTAGAGGTAAATTATGATATAGAATGGTAATGCAAATTGGGCGTATCAGGCATCCTTGGAGGCAATATTTTTGTCTTGATCACAAGACTCCCATGCTAAGTCTATGATATCCTCCCTTAGACGTTTTATAGTGGTATCTAAGTCTTGGGTATGCTTCTTCTCCTCTCTAAGGTCATTTTGAGTGTTGAGCATTCTACACTTGAGTCGTTCTCCAAGATCCTTTATGGCATTCCATGTTGCATTCCTTGCAGAGTCAAAGAATGACATGTGCATTTCAGAGTTGGTAACCATGAAGAATCCCAACTCATTGTGGTTGTCCTCCTTGTTTTTATACAAGTGGAGTTGTACCCACCAATATTATTCTCCTTCATCCATCACCGGAAATCCCTTGTACACGGCTTCACTATATATTCCCAAGCTAACCATGAGGTTTATCAGTGCCTTGGGAAACTCTGTCTCACATTATAAGGTCATGGTCATGAGTGGTCCCTTCCTGACGGCTTCGTTGATGGCGGCCATCTACAAATAGAGATGATAAAGAAGATTAGGAGATGTTTTACGAGATGAAATGATACAAGTGTGGAAATTTACAAAGGATTTTGCATTTTCCTAGTAGTTTCCTTAGTCTAATCCATCTTAGGGTCATAATACTACAGGCAAATAGTGCTCTGGTACCATCTACAAGACCTCACCCTTTAAGGTAAAGGCCCCTGTGATTGCAATGCTAGTCCCTGGATCGAAATTCTAGCATCCATAGTTTAATATGAAGTACAGAGATACGAAGGTCATTATTACATCGTAATTCCAGGAGTACAAACAGTTCTTACAACTCATTAGCCCAAGGCTAACACATAGAGTTCTTATTACATAGAAAATAAATAAAGTCTCCATCTTCATGTGCCATAGGCAAACATGTTGAGTGTAGACTCATAACCCTAGTCACCATCAGAGTAACCTGCAACATAATAAGTTATAGCCATAGAGGGTCAATACATTTGGAATTGTATTAGCAAGTGATACCATAGTAGTATAGTAACATATAATAAATATATGAATTTGGCTAAGTGTAGTTCATGCTGGCTTTGCTCAAAAATAAGGTTTGTCTTATTAGTTTTAAAACACTAAGTTTTTGTTTGACAAAAACACCAAGGAACCACCAATAGGCATTGGTGAACCTCTACCCTTGTTCAACCACAACTTTTAACTTAGATAAATTGGTATGAAGAGATCCTTGATCATTTCAATGTCTTTGGTGCTCAAAATGTCCGTTATCAGGGACACGGCTAAGTACTTAGGTTTTACCCTCTCGACAGGTGGTGCACTTTCCCCAGAAGACTCGACATGCATCGAGACGAGACTTTTCAGAAGAATTCCATTAGACCACCATGGACGTGTTTCATCCTATCAACCCTACCACCAACTGTCGATCTGGATGAGTTCTTGCAACCTAGTTCGTTAAGGTAGAGCCCAAATGCCATGTGGTTGCACTAGAAGCTTATCAACACTAAACATATCAAATCTCTTTGTTCCTGGGTGGCCATCCACAAGTTTGATACACAAGGTAAACCATAGACATGGGCCTTGTGTAACCACTCAACACAAACCAATCTTCCCATTCCACCCAGGTGATTCATTAACATGTTCTTTTATTAATAAAAAACATAGGCATAAGCTTTGCATTGTATTATAAAATGAATATTCCATCCTTGCATTCTACTATCTAGGCTAATCATACTAGCATAACATGTCTCTTAACTTAGGGAAAAACTACTAAGACAATATCTATAGGATTTACCATAGCATAGCATATAATTAGAAAATCATCATGCAAATCCTACTCATAATAGTGCTAATGCAATAAGGAAAATAGTAGGACATGGGGTGAAATATCACTTGACTTGGTATCTAGGGGAATAGGTACAATCCTCACAATCACACTCTCCACAATCCACAAAATCTACACATAAATTCATACAACAAAATTCACAAATTAATATACAAACAAAAATAATTATGAATGCGTGCAAAAATGCAAAGGGATGATTTTTCACACTTTTCAAAACAAAATTTTCAGTAATGAACACAAAGTATACTTTCTAAAGTCTAAATAAACAAAAAATTACTTTAAAATAATTTTCCAAATAATTTTTATTGTCAAAATAGGACTATAAATGCTTCTGCATAAAATCCTAATTTTCAGGAACAAATAGCCAATTCAATGCTATAGATGTAAAGAGCTCATTTTTCTGAATCCATAGATATAAAATTTGTAATTTTTGGATTTACAAAACAAAAGTTATTGAATTTACAAGTTTAAATAACTAATAGATGAAAATCTAGATTTTAAAACAAAACCACTGCCACACGGCGTGTTCTGATTGGCGCATACCGCTTCGTGCTGGAACACGCTTCCGCACCATTAGATCTAAAGGAAATCTAGTGGCTCAGATCTACTCATACCTCTTCGTGCTAAATCTAATCGCAGCCACTGGATCTAGATCTAGTGGATCACAACGCTGTGACCTAAACCTAGCGGCGCGCATGGCAGTCACGGTGGTGACGCTACTGACGGCAACGTGCCGGCGAGGCTAGGGGGTTGTAACATCCCAAAAATCATGATTTGTTAAAATTTGCGTATCATTCATGCATTCATAGCATTTGGTCTTTCCAAACAAAATTTCAAATAAGAAAACAATGTTATGCCTATTATTTTATGCAAATAAGGCAATAGTGTTATTTTCATTTTAAAGGTATGAGCGTCCATTGGTTTTTAAAGTAATGTTTTAAAATAGATGCAAATCTTGCACAAAAATTTTCAAAAAAAAAAAATCAATATAAAACCATTTATATGCCTAATATCTATATATCAATAAAGGCATGGTTTATTTTTTTTTCATAGCGTCAAAGTACCTTGGACCAGGCAGTAGTGTATTAAACACAATTAGGTGCAAGGATGACACTACAAAAATCTAGAGGTGGTTTCAATTCGAAATTATTTGAAAATTGTTTGAATTTGGTTCCGGAAAATCAAATAGAAAAAGGAAAAGCAAAAAGGAAAAACTAAAAACTATCGCTGCCCATTTGGCCCAACACCAGAACTAGCCCAACAAGCCCACCCGGGGTATTCCCTTTCCCCTCTCTCTCTCATCCGCGCGCGCATACCCCTCCCTCGCTGATAGTGGCCCTAGACGCCATGTCGTCATTGTCCCCAAACCCCGCACCCCCTGACCCTGTCGTCGACGCCGTTACCTCCATCACTGCCGTGATTGAAGCGGGCTTAATTGCCGATCAATGCCGTGTGATTCCCTCGACCCTCGCCGGCTATTTAGCCCCCTCCCCTCTTCGCTCATGTCTCCTCACCCAGCGTCCTCTCTCCGCCACCAGGCTGTCCACAATTCCACTCGCACCGCCGCTATTCCGAACCACTCCGGCGAAGGATTATGGTAAACCCTAGCCCCCCTTTCTCTCTAGTTGATGCACGTGTGCTTTCCATGTATGTGCGCGTCTAACACCACCTTTTGTTCACCTTCCTGTGCCTTGTAGTGTCGTCAACGACCATACCCGAACGAGCCCGACGCCGTCTCCAACTCCGACGAGAAATCTCGATGAGATACGACCGCCCCTCTCCTCCTAGTTCATGCTATATTGTTCGCAAGTTCCTTGCGCACACGATGATGTATTTGTCTTACGCTAGGGCGGCCCAGGTCGTCGCCTCCGTCGCTGTCCGCACAAACCCGACGCCAGCGCAAGCTCCATCGAGTTTTTCCGGCCGCGTCCGTGCACCCCTACACAAGCTACGACCACGTTGAGCTTCACCGCATCCTCGTGATCTCGGTAAGCGTCAGCGCCCCTCACCTAACCTACTAGCGTCGCCGGTGCGTTGCCGGTGCGTCGCCGTCAGCAGCGTCGCCGCCGTCTGTGCCATTTCTGCCGCCAGACTTTGGTCGGGTGAGTCAACGCCATTAGATCTAGATCGTAGGGTATAGATTAGAACTAGATCGAACCGTTTTCTTTAGATATGGCGCATTGGATCTAACTTGATCCAAAGGCGCGGAAGCATGATCCAGCACGAAGCGGTACCGTCCAATCAGAGCACGCCACGTGTGTGTGTGCTTTGTTTAAATAAAATCCAGAATTTTTTTTTGAATGTTTAAACTTGTGAAATTCATAACTTGTGATCTGTCTATCCAAAAAATGCAAATAATATATCAATGGATTCAGAAAAATAAATCCTACACTTATGTGTGCTTGGTTTTGTATTTTGATTCTGTAAAAATGGAATTTTATGCAGAGACAAATATAGGCTTATTTTGAGTATATAAATTATTTTGGAAATGTTTATAAAGCCAAATTAAGTTTATTTAGTCTATAAATGTTTAGTTTGGTGTTTAGTAATGTTTACTTGTATTGTCTAGTTTAATAAAATTCATCACATGGCATTTGCATGCATTCATGTATTTTTTTCTTGATTATTTTGAATGTAAATTTGGCGCTATCATTTTATGTGTAGATTTTGGTGCTAGTGGTGATTGTGATTGTGAGAATTGTTGCTAATCCCCCAACTACCAAGGAAAGTGGTGCTTCATGTATTTGTCCAATTATTTTGACTATGCACTAGTGATATTTTCTATAGGTCTTGCATGAAATTTTGCTAAGTATCTATATGCTATGCTATGGGAAATCCTAGTAGTTGTAGTATTGGTAGAATTTTCTCTAAGTTAAGATACTTGTTATATTGTCATGCTTAGTCTAGCTAGTAGATAACAAGGGTGGTTTATATACATGTTGTGGAATTTTTTTTAAGTCCTTGACTTATGTTTTTGCCTAATAAAACAACTAAGTGAATGAATCATTTAGGTGGAATGGTATGTTTGGGTTATGTTTAGTGGTTATACAAGGCCCATATCTGTGGTCGAACTTGTGTATCACACTTGTGGAAAGCCACCTAGGAACAAAGGATTTGAGATACTTAGTGTTTAGAAGCTTCTAGTGCAACCACATGGCATATGGGCTCTGCCTTGATCATATAGGTTGCAATAACTTAGCCAGATGGACAGATGGTGGTAGGGTGATAGGTTGGAACGCGTCCATTTGGTCTAAGGGAAGGCTTCTGAAAGATCTCGTCTCGATGCATGTCGAGTCTTGTGGGGAAAGTGCACCACCTCTCGAGAAGGAAAAATCTAAGTACTTAGTCGTGTCCCCGACAACGGACAATTTGAGCATCTAGACGTTGAAACTATCAAGGATCTCCTCATCCCTATTTCTAAGTTAAAAACTTATGGTCAAACAAGGGTAAAGGTTCACCAATGTCTATTGGTGGTTCCTTGGGAGTTTTTTTGAAACAAAAACTTAGCGTTTTCAACTGATAGACAAAACCTATTTTGAGCAAAGCAAGCCTAAGCTACACTTAGCCAAATTCATATAGAAGCTAGAAACTATTATTCTACTAAGGTATCACTTTCCAATAATATTCCAACGTATTGACCCACTGTGGCTGTAACTTGTGATGTTGCAGGTTACTCTGATGAGGGTTAGGGTTATGAGTCTACACTCAACATGTTTGCCTGTGGCACATGAAGATGAAGGCTTCACTTTATTTACTTATGTTTGAAACTCTTGTACTAGCCTATGGCTATGGAGTTGTAAAAGACTATGTTATCTCTGAAATGACGATGTAATAAAGACCTTTGTATCTGTGTATTTCATCTTCAAATGTTGATGCTAGCGTTTGATCCAGGGACTAGCAGTGTAATCACAGGGACCTTTACCTTTATAAAGGTGGAGTCTTACAGATGGTATCAGAGCACTGTGTTGCCAGTAGGATTATGACCCTAGGTTGGATTAGACTAAAGAACCTCTACGGAAAATTACAACACTTTGTAAAATTCTACACTTATTGTCTTTTTATTCTCATAAACTTTTCTAATCTTCTTTCTCATCTCTATTTGTAGATGAATTCCATCAATGAAGCTGTTAAGAAGGGACCACTCATGACCATGACTTTGGAGTGTGAGACGGAGTTTCCCAAAGCACTCAAGAACCTTATGGTTACCATGGGGATACATGGTGCAGCTGTGTACAAGGTATTCCCTGTGATGGATGAAGGAGAAGAGTATTGGTGGGTTTAACTTCACTTGTACAAAAACAAGGAAGACAACCACAAAGAGTCGGGATTTTACATGGTCACCAACTCTGAAATGCACACAACATTCTTTGACTCTGCAAGGAATGCAGCTTGGAATGCCATCAAGGAGCTTGGTGATAGGCTCAAGTGTAGAATGCTCAACACTCAAAATGACCTTAGAGAAGAATAGAAGCATACCCAAGACTTAGAGGCTGCCAACCAATGTTTAAGAGAAGACATCATAGACTTAGCATTAGAATCTTGTGAACAAGACCGACAGATTGCCTCTAGAGATGCCCTGATAGCTATCTTGTCAAGTGAGTGAGAATTGTAACGTACTCCGTTAGTTGTACCACCACACTTGTCGTATTTTCCTAAAAATTTGTCTAAGTTATGTTGAACCTTAGTGTTGTGATAAACTTGTATGCCATGACTTGTATGTTTGATGGATGATGTATGTGTTTGTTTTTATTCTACTATCTTGTTTCTTCTACTTGTGTTGTTCTAATAAATTTTTCTATCTTACCTTAGATGACTAGATTTGAGATCAGCACTGCCAAGGAGTTCAATGGAACTCGTTTTGGTTGACGTATCGTTCACTTTACTAGTGTGCTCAACCTACCACTTCCTACTATCAATGCCTTTCAGCTCACCAAGTTTGAGAGGAAGGATCTTTGGGGTTTTAGAGTCTCGCAGCCGGGACGACAGATGGAGCCACCCACGGAGGAGATTTCCTTCAAGCTGATGCACGATGACAAGGATAAGGGTCTAGATGTAGTCATGCAGGAGCTACTCGGACGCCTCTGCGGACGCCACTCCACTGAGCTTAGAGGCCTCTACTTCCACCCGTTTGGGAGACATGACGAGGAGGGAGAGGCATTGGTGTATGAGGGTGCTACTAGAGCGACGATTGAGCCAGTTCGTCTCTACCTCCAGGACCTAGAGGGACTTATTAGACACCTTGAAACTGATAGGACCAACATCATGCTTAGCAATGATGAGCTCTAGGTTCAGTTGAGGGAGAAGTACAAGCTCTTTGCCGAGCAAGACGAGATCGTCAAGGAGATGGAGGCCAGATTCGAGAGCCAGGACAAGAAGTTCAAGAATCCGGAGAAGAGAGTCCAGGACAGAAACAAGAAGATCAAGGACATGAAGGCTGAGATAGAGGCCAAGGACTTCGAGCTCGTGACCTAGCAGGGAGTGATTGAGAGGCTTCGCTCACAGAAGAAGGCCCTCAGGGCAAAGATTGAGGCCTTGACCACTAGTGTAGAGGAGTACAAGGCCGCCATGGAGAATGCGTGTCTTGCTCTTGTTGACGTGGAGGTCGACATGGAGGAGTAGTGTAGACTACTCGACTATCTTTTATGTATCATACTTTGATTATTGAGTCGCAATGACCATCCAACATGTGGATGGCTTGCTATGGTGTCTTTACCTTTCCAAAAACTTGTTATTTACTTTGTTCAAAATCTATGTTATTTTGAGCTTGGTTTTTATGATTGTTATTATGTGATGTATTGTGCATGTTAAGCATCTATGGGTATCTCATTTCGTATCCTTATTGAAACCATAGATGCCTCCCCGTCGTGCCAAGCCCAACCCAAACAACAACAATAACGTCACTCCCAAGATGCAGCAGCTGATGATAGCTCAAGCTCAACTGATGCAGATGATGACACAGTTCATGCAAAATCAGAATCTGAACAAAAATAACAACAAAAACAACAAAAACAACAATCAGAACAATCCTCCAGCATTTGACATGCTCAACAGATTTCTGAGACTGAGGCCAACAAATATCTTGGGAACCACTGATCTAATGGTAGCTGTCAACACCGGATTTTTAATCCCAGATGCCTGTTATGCCATACATCGCAATCCCAGGATTACAATTCTTGCGAGACATAGCAGATTTGGATATCACAGTACATCATCCATTACAAACCATACATAAGCTATTACACAAATAAGGATCTCATGATCCAGTTCTTAATACAATTCAAGCAACGGAATAATGTAAAGATAACGATAGCGTAGGCGAAGCTCCATCTTCGGGGTCACAGGCAATGCTGACGATGGGAGATGATCCTAGTTGTCGTAACCTTCCTGCGGTCCATCATCCTCGTACTCCTCTTCATAGTCTGGCCACGGGAATAACTAGGGATAAAGCCGTGATTACTCTTTAAGTACTCGCAAACTAATACTAACAAGTTAAGCGGGTTTTTGTAGTAGGATACTAAGCTCTAAGGTTGTTTTGCAAAAAAAAACAGATTTACCTCTACTAACTTCAGAAGCAAAGAAAACTAGTTGAAATTTTTATAACACCTAAGAGGGAATTTGAATTTCATACCACAACTCTGTTATGGTCAAGTCAAAGTCATAATTCATTTCACAAGTCAATTTAAAAACATCTGATGGGGGAACAGTATGGCCACTCCAACTGTCCATAACCACGGACGCGGCTATTCGAATAGTTTGACACTCTACAGAGATTGTACACTTTCACCACAACATTCGATACACCCGTCAGGAACAATCTTGAATTCACCATACTTAGTATGCGAATAATCAATCCTAAGATTTCAATTACCTAGTATAGGCACCTCTCCTGTGAGTTTGGCCTCCCAACCATGAACAACTGTCATCTTGGGTACTGCACAGGTGGACAATCTTCACAAGGTAGCCTCAGCTCAGACCTTGGCCGCGAGGGAACCCATACTAAGGTATATAAATTTCCAGTCAAGCCCTACCCAAATTTCGGGTATTGTGGTTGTATGGTAAAAATTGGAATGGTATCGCATCCAGACAACCATCAGCTTTATAAAGGGCTAAGGCTCATGCCTCAACATTTTCATCATCAAAATCATCTGGTGTTCGGAAACACATGTCAAAACATATCAGTAGAATGACTCATCATTCTAAGGTTTTCATAACCATTTTCACCAAGTATTCCCATCTAAAGTTGATCAAGTTTTATACTTAGCACTATCATCTACAAGTGGTGGTAAATACTAATGAGGGGTGATAAACAAGTGCGGATTTGCTAAGTTCAATCTCATGCCTTAGGATGACATCAAGATTATCTAACTTAGGCCAAATTTTATGCTCTTTATGCTAACTTTATTTATCTTTCTAGAATCTACAAGTCACCATGTAAACTCTAAGAGAAAGCTTTAATAAAGAAAATAATGTATTGAGCTTGCAAGTAAAACTAGGATTGGGTTATCAAGTGGGTATGATCACATATGCTTAAGGCATATAGTTGGCATAGTTACAAGAAAGTATTTTTTGGAGATATGCCCTAGAGGCAATAATAAATGTAGTTATTATTATATCTTTGTGTTTATGATAAATGTTTACATTCATGCTATAACAATATTAACCAGGAGCATTAATACTTGTGTGATTTGTAAACTAAATTAGAGTCCCTGGTAAATCCTCTTTATAATACTAGCTTGTTGATTAATAGATGATCATGGTTTCTTGATCATGAACATTTGAGATGTTGTTAATAACAAGGTCATATCATTAGGATAATGGTATGATGGACATACTCCTATAAATAAGCATAGCATAAATATCAAGTCATTTTAATAGTTTAATTGCTATAAGCTTTCTGATACATAGTAACCTAATTCCTTCGACCATGAGATCATGCTAATCACCATCACCGGAAGGATGCTTTGATGACATCAAACACCACACCGTAACTGGGTGGCTATAAAGATGGCATTGAGTGTTCAAAGTATGGGTTGAGACACATGGATCAAGAGTGGGATTTGTCCATCCATATGACTGATAGATATACTTTGGGCCCTCTCGATGGAATGTCATCCAATTAGCTTGCAAGCATGTTACTGGCTCACAAGGGATCACATATCACGGGAACGAGAAAAGAGTACTTATCGGTAAAGAGGTTGAACTAGGTATGCAGAGATACCGACGATCAAAACCTCGGATAAGTAAACTATCGTGAGACAAAGGGAAATTGGTATCGTATGTAAGTGGTTCATTCGATCGCAAAGTAATCGTAGAAATATGTGGGAACCATATGAATTTCCAGATTCCTCTATTGGTTATTGATCGGAGAAGTGTCTTGATCATGTCCGCATAATTCACGAACCGTAGGGAGACACACTTAAGGATTCGATGTTGTTGAGTAGTTATGGAATGATGAGTAAGAGACCGAATGTTGTTCGGAGTCTCGAATGGGATCCGGGATATCACGAGGAGATTCGGATTGGTCTGGAGAATAATATTCATATAAGGAAAGTCCTGTTTCGGAGTTGGGGAATGATTCCGGTGTTTTCACCAGGAATGTTCTAGAAGGGTCCGCAAGGTCCGCCACTCCGGAGGGGAAGGGTACATGAATGTGTCATGACAATGTGGAATGGTTGCATCATGTACTAGGTCACTTGGCTAGGCAAAATAAAGGGAGAAATCAAATCCTAGTTTGAAAGTCAAACGCCAATTTGAAAAAGTCAAACGGCAAGTTTGCTTGGTGGAGGGAGAGTAGGAAACCTACTTGGGGAGGAAGTCTCCTCCCTCCACCCACCGGCCAAGGAGGCCGACTTGGGGGAGGACTCCCTCCTCCCAAGCCGCGCCCTCCCACCTATATAAGGAGGGGCAGGGCTGCCCCTCTCCCACATGCCTTAAATCCTAGCCCTCTCCTCCAATTAGCCGGCGCCACCACCTCCTTGTGTCGCTGCCGCCTAGGGCACCTCCAACTCGGCGAGTTGGGGTGTTCCCCAAACCCTATCCGCCAGCTACACCCTCCCCTTGGTGCCCACTAAACCCTAGATCACCAAGGCCTCTCTCATAGTCCACCATACTCGCTCCGTCTTAAGGCGAAGCCCTGCGAGATCTCCCTTCTAATTCCGACACCATGCCGTTGTGCTGCCGGAATCGCGAGGAGAGTGCTACAACCTCCGCTGCCTGCTGGAACAAGGGAGAGGAAGGTCTTCATCGAGTATCGAACGTGTGACCGACTGCGGAAGTGCTGCCGGAACGCAGCGCCGGAAGGATCGTCTACGCGATCTTGAGATCGGCAAGAGTACGACTACATCACCCACGAGAATCTGCTCTCGTTAACCACTTTGGAATCTTCAAGGGTGAGTTCCTCTATCGACTCGTTGCTACAATCTAGTAGATAGATCTTAGCTTGTTTGTTTGCATGCGGTAGAAATTTTTTGTTTTCCATGCTACGAACTCCTACAGTATTAGCGTGCATAATTTGCAAGGGTAGCTTGATAAGTTAATAGCTTGCTTGGTCACTTGTATAGTAAGGCTTGCCTTGAGCAGAGCAGTGGTTGAAGTTCTCCTCGGCTTCTTCCTCGTAGTATCCTCCTTCCTCCTCGTATCCTTGGTCGGTACTAGCGTCTATAAATAAATACGAGGTACACAATCACCAAACAATACTTAAATAGTTTTAATCATCACAAAAAAAGTCACACTAGATGATCTAGCATCATCACTATTATTACAAGGATTAAAGCACTTGTCTTATTTATTTTATTTGAGAAAAGTAATTTCTACTCATTGAAAAACTACTTCAGATTTAATATTATCCAACTCAAACATGGGATCATGTTGATACATGTCATCACCACATATTTAAGTACATGGGAATGTGATTTAAAGTAGTGTCACAATTTAATAAGGTTTAACCTTTTTTTTAATTAAATAAAGTGACTAGAAATGCCTATGTGGCATTCTTTTATTACTTGAATTTTGAAAAATGTTTGAATGCAGAAAATCTTCTGCCTTGTTATTTTTACCATGGTTGATCTATAACTCCAAATTATTTGAATCCAACGGGCTTGGATTAAGCATTTCAGTACCTTTCTAACAAAATTGGTTTCATGCATTTTGGTTCAGTGAATCGAGCTGGGTGGATTTTTGAATCTAGGTACAGAACTATGTTTGAAATTAAATGAATAAAGCTTAATTTGAATCGTTGGGTCGCGCGGGATGTTTTACTGGGCCGAACCACTACACACAGCTGCAGACGCTGGTTAAGTGTCCCCACGCCGCTGAGACGGAGGGGCGAAGCGGTACGGGGAATTATGGACCACACTATCTAACTCTAATCGAACGACTATGGTTCATCGTCCACGTCGGGCAGCGCCGGCAAGACAGAACCCTAGCGCGGCAGCTGGGGGTCGTGGGAGGCTCACCGGGGCTCAGGGGAGGGTCAGCGACATTGGCGAACGACGAAGTCGACGACGGCGGTTCTCCTAGTACCGGCAGCTCCTATAAGATCCCTCCTTTGTAAAGGAAAGGATCCCTGTGATTGCAATGCTAGTCCCTGGATCAATGTTAGCATCCACAGTTTAAGATGAAGTACACAGAAACAAAGGTCATTATTACATATCATTCCAGAGACAAACATAGTATTTTACAACTCCATGGCCACAGGCCTAATACAAGAGTTAAAATATATAATAAGATAAATAAGTCTTCATCTTCATGTGCCACAGGCAAGCATGTTGAGTGTAGACTCATGACTCCTAATCATCATTAGTATATCCTGCAACATCACAAGTTATAGCCACAGTGGGTCAATACATTTGGAATAGTATTGGCAAGTGATACCTTAGTAGAATATTGGTGGACTAAATACTATATGCATTTTGGCTAAGTGTAGCTTAGGCTTGCTGTGCTCAAAATAGGTTTTGCCTATCAGTTGAGAACACTAAGTTTTCTTTGATGAAAATCTTTCCCAAGGAACCACCAATAGACATTGGGGTCCTTCACCCTTGTTCAACCACAAGTTTTTACTTAGAAATTGGGATGAGGAGATTCTTGATAGCTTCCATGTCTTGATGCTCAAGTTGTCCAATACCAGGGACATGGCTAAGTACTTAGATTCTTCCATCTGCAGAGGTTGTGCACTTTCCCCACAAGACTTGATTTTCACCAAGACAGGACCTTTCAGAAGCCTTCCCTTAGACCAAATGGACGCGTTCCAACCTATCATCCAACTACCACCAACTGTCCAAATGGCTAAGTTATTGCAACTTATATGATCCAGGCAAAGCCCATATTGCCAAGTGGCTGCACTAAAAGCTTCTTAACATTTGGCCTCTCAAATCCCTTTGTTCCTGGGTGGCTTTCCACAAGTGAGATACACAAGGTAAACCGTAGAAATGGGCCTTGTGTAACCACTCAACACAACCCATTCCTTCCATTCCACCCAGGTGTTTCATTCACTTAGTTGTTCTATACTCAACAAGACAAGTGCACGGTACTGATTCATAAACAAGTTCAAAACTTGCCAAACAACCTTTATTTGAACATTAAAACATTTCTCAAATAATTAATATACACAAAATAGGCCTACACATGTTTCTGTAAAAATAACCATTTTAACAGAAACAAAACATTAAACACATTGCATATATGGAAAGGGATTTCTCTCCCGATTCCATTTATATAAAATTTGTCAAATTTGGACGTGGGAATCAAAAGTTATGAATTAAACAAGTTTTAATATCTAATAGATCTAATCCAGTTTTTAAATTCAGATCCTAGCCACGGAGCGTCTCCTGATTGGACAATACCGCTTCACTCAGGATCATGCTTTCGCACCGTCGGATCAAGTTAGATCCAACGCGCCAGATCTAAAGAAAACGATTCGCTCCCGTTCTAATTTACACCCTACGATACAGATCTAACGGTGGCCGATGCTTTGACCAAGGAGTGGCGGCGCGAATGGTCGCTGGCGGCAGCGGCGCTTCCGCCGGTGACGCACCGGTGATTCTAGAGGGGGCTAAGGGTCGAGCGGTGGCTTACCGAACTCGCGGAAACATGACGAAGCTCAAGGTGTTGCTGCTGTGGGCGGGGGTGTGCTGCAGAGGCTGCTGGGGCTCGTCGGAGTTGGAGACAGCGTCGGGTTTGCACGGACAGGGATGAAGGCGACGTTACTGGCCACCCTAGCACAAACCAAGGGTATCAGCGAGTGCACAATGCTCAGGAGAACCTGACAGGGTCAAGTAGAAGGCGCGGGGCGGTCGGCTTTTACCTCAATCTCTCGCCGTAGTTGGAGACGGCGTCGGATGCCCACGGTACTCGTCGAAGTCGACGCTCTGGATCACAAGCGGATGAACAAAAAGGACCAGGAGGTGCGCAAAGATCAGAGGATCATTCCAGGGTGAACAAGGAGTAGGCGCGAGCACTAGGCTTACCGGAATACCTCGCCGGAGTTGGCTCTGTCTACGGCGGTGTAGGAGCAACATCTTGCAGCCCGTGGCGAGGGAGTGTGCCGTGGGGGAATTGACATGGGCGAAGTGATTAAGTAGCAAGGAGGGGCGAGGTAATTACGCAGCGGATCAATGCCAATTAAGCGAGGAATCAACGTGGCGTTTTTGGAGGAAACGGCGGTGGCGACGGGTTCTGCGCGCGCGGGGGTGGAGAAGAAGGTGCTGGCCTGAATCGGTCCCAGTGGCAGTGTCAGCGGGGCAGAGCGGGTGCGGGTGAGAGAGAGAGAAGGGGAAAACCCGGCTGGGCTGGCTTTTGGGCCGTTTCTGTTGTTGGGCTGGAAAGGTGGCGCCAGGCCCAGTGCTGTTTTCTAATGCCTTTTCTTTTTCTAAATTGATTTTCAGGAAACATTTTCAAATGATTTCAAAACCATTTGAATTCAAACCTTTTTCTGAATTTTTGTAGAGTGTAACACTCATAATTCTGGGCATAAAACCATGTGGTTTCTCTGTACTAGCTTGGTCCTTTTGATCAAATAAAATAAACAGTGACATAGCACTTGATTTGATCAAGTTTTGAAATTGGTTTTAAATCCATATTTATTTTGTAAATTTTGGTTTAAGCACTAGCAATCAAGCAAAACAATCTGAGAGCAACAAGGTTTTGTTCTTGAACAAACAACCCCTCCTTGGAAAGTAGCATTTGATTTAATGTTGATCACATAAAATCATAGCTCTCAAATTATGTTTTCTTTCAAATGTGTTGGAGTTTTGATCCCTAAATGATATGCATGCATGCATGATATGAAATCTTTGAAAACATGATTTTAGGGATGTTACAAATCTAACCCCCTTAAGGTGAATATCGCCCTTGAGATTCGGGTTGGCTAGCAAATAGGTGAGGGTGGTCTTTCCGAAGATCATCTTCTCTTTCCCATGTTGCTTCTTCTTCGGAATGATGGTTCCATTGAACTTTGCAGAATTTGATAGTCTTAGTCCGTGTAACTCTTTCTGCAGTCTCAAGAATCTTGATAGGTTTCTCCTCATAAGTGAGGTCACTCGCCAATTGAACCTCTTCCAAAGGTATAGTATCTTTCATAGAAGTCTGTTCCATTTCCGGATGGCATTTCTTAAACTGACTCACATGAAACACATTATGAACAGCTGACAAAGACTCTGGCAATTCAATCTCATAAGCTACCTCTCCTTTGTGACTTAGAATCTTGAATGGTCCAACATATCTTGGGGCCAATTTACCTTTGACACCAAACCTCTTCACTCCACGAACTGGTGACACTCTAAGATAAGCTCTATCACCTACTTCATAGGTGACTTCTTGTAACATCCTCAAAATCATGTTTCAAACTTATGCATATCATCCATGCATCCATGAGCATATGAATTTCATTTCAAACAAATCAATTCAAAACAGAAGCATTTGTGCTTATTATTTTATGTAAGTTTGCTCAAGCCTTAGTGCTATCTTCCAATGAGAAGAATACTTGTTTTTTATTCAGTAAAGTTTGTTTATTCAAACTTAAGCACCACCAAAAGTTTGAACAAATTTCAAAACAAAATGATTAATAAAACCAATATTATGCCTATTGAATATATATCATAAAGGCTTGGTTTTATTTTTATTTCCATCTGCACCACGGCCATTTCCCCTCACCTAGCGCCACCTCTACGCCCCCAGGCTGCCCGCAATTGCCTCTACACCGCCGCAGACAGAGCTCCAGCAGGCGATTCCGGTAAGCTCCGACCGCCCCGCCGTCTCTGGTTCAAACGAGCGTGACCGCCATGTCCTTGTGCATCTGCTAACACCCCTAGTTTGCCTGCTCGTGACCCAGGTCGTCGTTCTCGTTCACGCCCGCAACCACCAGCGCCGCCGCTCGACTCCGACGAGCAATAGCGGTAAGAACTGAGCGCCCCTTGCCTTCCCTTTGGTACCATCTTGTTCGCCAGACACTTGCGCATCTCCTAAACCCTCTGCCTTGTGCTAGGACGACGCAGAGCCTCGACAACGACCTCGACAAAGAAGCGACGCGCCGCAACTCCGATGAGCCCCAGCGACCGTGTCAGTGCGCCCCTTGCCAAGCAGCCGCCAGGTTGAGCATCAGCACGTCGTCGCGTCTCTGGTAAGCGCCTCCAACGATCCCCTAGCCACCTGTAGCGCCACGCCGCCGTAGGCAGAGCTCGCCGCCGCCAGTAGCTGCCGCTAGCGCCGCCCGTCTGTGGTCAATTAGATTAGGGCCGTAGGATTTAGATCTAACGAGTAAGATTAGATCTGTGTCGAAGTGGTACGCGTCAGATCTGGCCGTGCATCTTCACTTAAATCGTGTGGCTCTCGTTGTTCGATCCGCCCGAACAGGTACGCACCAATCAGAACATGACGTGTGGCTGGAGTTTAGATTTAAAACAGGATTTTAATCTGATTGTTGTTTGAATTTGATTTAGCTATAACTTTTGATCCCCACGTTATAATTTGACAAATTTTATATCGTTGGAATCAGGAGAGCAAGCTCTTTATAAATATGCAATGTGTTTAATGTTTTGCTTCTGTTAAAAAGGTTTTATTTGCAGAAACTTGTGTAGGACTAATTTGAGTATATTAAATGGTTAGAAAATGATTTAGGGTTTGGCAAGTTTTTAACTTGTTAATGCACCAG
Source organism: Avena longiglumis (assembly GCA_030063025.1). Taxonomy (NCBI): domain Eukaryota; kingdom Viridiplantae; phylum Streptophyta; class Magnoliopsida; order Poales; family Poaceae; genus Avena; species Avena longiglumis. Next base: position 211,183,027 of record CP125979.1, on the reverse strand, counting down.
TACTGTTTACTTTCTTGGTTGAGTTTTAAAAATCATCACATATCATCTTGCATGCATGCATATATTTTTGGTTGTATATGTTTTGTATGTAATTTGGTGCTATAATTCTTTGTGTAGATTTTGGTGCTAGTGATTGTGATTGTGAAGAGTGTAACTACTCTCCAAACTACCAAGGCAAGTGGTACTTCATGAATATTTCTATCCCCATGTTTTATACTAAGCATTAGAAATATGTTGCTAAGTCTTGCATGTTATTATTTTGCTTATATGCCATGTTGGGAAATCCTAGTAGTTGTAGAATTGCTAGGGAATCTCTAAGTTAAGTTACTATCTATGCCATTCTTAGCCTAGCTAGTAGCAAACAAGGGTTGGTGAAATATACATGCAATGATGAAAATATTTCTAAGTCTATGCACTTGTGTTTTGCCTAATAAAACAACTAAGTTAATGAAACACCTGGGTGGAATGGAAGGAATGGTTTATGTTGAGTGGTTACACAAGGCCCATTTATATGGTTTACCTTGTGTCTCTCACTTGTGGTAAGCCACCCAGGAACAAAGAGATTTTAGAGGCCAAGTGTTAAGAAGCTTCTAGTGTAGCCACTTGGCAATATGGGCTCTGCCTGGATCACATAGGTTGCTAGAACTTAGCCATTTGGACAGTTGGTGGTAGTGGGAAGATAGGTTGGAACGCGTCCATTTGGTCTAAGGGAAGGCTTCTGAAAGGTCCTGTCTTGGTGAAACCAATTCTGGTGGGGAAAGTGCACAACCTCTGCAGATAGAAAAATCTAAGTACTTAGCCAAGTCCATGCAAAAGGACAACTTGAGCATCAAGACATGGAAGCTATCAAGAATCTCCTCATCCCAATTTTCTAAGTAAAACTTGTGGGTGAACAAGGGTGAAGGACCTCAATGTCTATTGGTGGTTCCTTGGGAAAAGTTTTGACAAAGAAAAACTTAGTGATTTCAACTAATAGACAAAACCTATTTTGAGCAAAGCAAGCCAAGCTACACTTAGCCAAATCGCATATAGTAATATAGTACACCTAAATTATACTAAGGTATCACTTGCCAATACTATTCCAATGTATTGACCCACTATGGCTGTAACTTGTGATGTTGCAGGTTACTCTGATGAGGATTAGGAGTCATGAGTCTACACTCAACATGTTTACCTGTGGCACATGAAGATGAAGACTTTTATTTATTTACTTATTCAAATTCTTGTATTAGGCCTGTGGCCTTGGAGTTGTAAATACTATGTTCATCTCTGGAATGGCTGTAATAATGACCTTTTTATCTGTGTACTTCATCTTAAACTGTGGATGCTAGCATTGATCCAGGGACTAGCATTGCAATCACAGGGATCCTTTTCCTTTATAAAGGAGGGATCTTACAGATGGTATCAGAGCACTATGTTGCCTGTAGGATTATGACCCTAGGATTGGAAACCACTAAGGAAAAATTTTCAGCTACTTCTACACTTGTCTATTCTTCTCGTAAACTTTTCTAATCTTCTTCTCATCTCTATTTGTAGATGAACTCCATCAACGAAGCCATAAGGAAAGGACCACTCATGACAATGACCTTGGAGTGTGAGACAGAATTTCCCAAGGCTCTCAAGGACCTCATGGTTGCATTAGAGATACAAGGTGCAGCTATGTACAAAGGATTTCCTGTGATGGATGAAGGAGTTGAATACTGGTGGGTGCAACTTCACTTGTATAAAAACAAGGAAGACAACCACCAGGAAAAAGGATTCTGCATGTTCACCAATTCAGTGGTACACACTACATTCTTTGAATCAGCAAGGGATGCATCTTGGAAGACCATCAAAGAACTTGGTGATAGAGTCAAGTGCAGAATGATCAACCTCCAAAATGACCTAAAGGAAGAGAAGAAACACACCCAAGAGTTGGAAGCTACCAACCAAACCTTAAGAGGAGGCATTATAGACTTAGTGATGGAGTCATGTGAGCAAGATAGGCCGATTGCTTCTAGAAACATTGTGTTAGCCAAGATCCAGTGAGATAGGATTGTAAACGCATTTACGTTAGTTGGACCACCACTTATCACCTTATTTTCCAAAATGATGCTTTAAAATAAGTTGAACCTTGGTTGTTGTAATGGATCCATGTATGCCATGACTTGTGTGTTTTGATTTCCAAGGATATGTATGTGATGTTTTGTCTTTTGTTTTATCTTGAATTGTGTTGTTCTAACTTTTCTATCTTATAAATAGATGCCTACTGTTACCATCAGCACTGTTGAGGAGTTCCAGGTTACTCTCTTTGGTCCTCGTATTTTTGAGCTTACTACTTTGCTCAATCTCCCTCTTCCTACCATCATGGTGCTTCCCCTCACCAAGTTTGAGAGGAAAGACCTTTGGGGTTTCAAGGTCAACCAGCCCGGACGCCAGACTGAGCCTACCACGGAGGCCATCGTCTTCAAGCTCATGCACGAAGACAAGGAGAGAGGCCTTGAGGTAGTCATGCAGGATCTGATAGGACGTCTACTGGGGAGACACTCCCGACAGGTTAGAGGTACTCACTTCCACGTCTTTGGTAGACGTGATGCGGATGGAGAGTCCATCGACTTCGAGGACGATTCGAGGGACACAGCGGATCCGATTCGTCTATACCTCCAGTACTTAGAGGCTCTCATTAGGCACGTGGACTCCGATAGGACCAACGTCATGCTCAGTAATGACGAACTCCAGGTGTAGCTTCGCGAGAAGGACAAGCTCTTAGCGGAGCAAGACGAGATAGTCAAGGAGATGGAGGCGAAGTTCGAGAGCTAGGACAGAAAGTTCAAGAGTCTGGAGAAGCGAGTCCAGGATAGGAACAAGAAGATCCAGGACATGACTGAAGAACTGCAGGCCAAGGACTTCGAGCTCGAGCATCAGCAGACGGTGATTGAGAGGCTTCATTCCCAGAAGAGGGCTCTCACAGCCAAGATAGATACCTTGACCACTAGTGTCGAGGAATACAAGACCGCGATGGAGAATGCAGGTCTTACCTTTGTCGAGGAGGAGGTTGATGCCGAGGAGTAGATTTGACTACTCATTTATCATATATTATCGTACTTGTTGATTGAGAGCTTGTTATTTGACCATCTGACATGTGGATGGCTTGTTATTTGTGTGTGTTTTACTTTGCGAACTTGTTATCTTGTTGTTGAACCTTTATCATTATGTTGCATGCTTTGTGATTGTTTATGTGATGTAATGTGCATGAAAGCATCTATGGGTATCTCATTCTTATATCTATTGAACCAACCACAGATGCCTCCCCGTCGTGCAAACCCCAACCCCAACAACAACAACAACAACAACATCACTCCATAAATGCAGCAAATGATGACCGCTCAAACTCAGCTGATGCAGATGATGACAACGTTCATCCAGAACCAAAACAACAACAATAACAACAACAACAACAACAACCCACCGGTTTTTGATATGCTTGCCAGGTTCTTGAGATTGAGGCCAGCAAAGTTCTCAGGAACGACTGATCCAATGGTGGCCAATGATTGGCTACGCTCTGTGAACAAGGACTTGGTAACTGTGGGCTGTACTGATGCTGAAAAGGTCAGATTTGCAGCACATTTCCTGGAAGGACCAGCCGCCACTTGGTGGGATAACTTCCAGATCACCACTCCCATAGAAGATGTGACATGGGCTATCTTTGAGGATGGCTTTCGCACTGTTCATATCTCATCTGGAGTGATGAGTCTGAAAAAGAAAGAGTTCCATAATATAAAGCAGCGCCACCGCAGCGTGGCTGAATATATTGAGGAGTTCAACAATCTGGCGTGTTATGCACCGGATGAAGTTGACACCGATGCTAAGAGAAAGGAAAAATTTCTTGAAGGCTTGAATGATGAGCTGAACCTGCAGCTGGCTATAGCATATGTTCCCACATACCAGTCTCTTTGTGATAAGGCTGCTATTTTGGAGAACAAAATGAAGCAAGTTGAGAGCAGAAAGTGAAAGCACTCAGACAAGCACAGCTCGGGATCGTCTCACAAACGTTCCCATTATGATGATAGTGGAAGCTCAGGATACCACAAGCATGGGAAATTCAACAAGCACCACAACCACAACCGTCATGACAACAAGCATCACCGCATTCATGACAATGACAAGTACAAGAACCACAAGGGTGGATACAAGAGCCACCACAGTGGTAATGGAAGTGGAAGTGGAAGCCAGCCTGTCAAGAAGGACATTAGTCAGGTTGAATGCTTCAAGTGCAAGAAGATGGGGCATTATGCAAATGAATGCCGAGAAAAGAAAGTTGAAGGACCCAACAAGCCCAACCCTTTTCAGAAGGGACAGGTGAACCACATCAATGTGGAGGAAATCTATGAGGAGCCTGATGCTGTTGCTGGTAAGTTCAAACTCAATTCTGTTCCAGCATTTGTTCTCTTTGATACTGGTGCATCTCATTCATTCATATCAAGAGCATTTGTTGAAAGAAATGAACTGCCGGTAGAAACTATTGGGTGTCCTATAAAAGTAAGTTCTCCTGGTGGAGAAATGATTTTGAATTCAGGATGCCATGATCTAGTCATAGAGTTTGGGAAGTATAAGTTTCCCGTTAACTTGATAATTCTAAACTCCCAAGGATTGGATGTCATTTTGGGAATGGATTGGATGACTAAGCACAAGGGAGTGATAGATTGTGCTAACCATACTGTCTCACTCACAACTCCAGAAAATAAAAGGATCAGATTCAAGACCAACTTTGAAGCAAGAAGGAGTATGCTAAATTCTCTTAAGGGGGTTAGCATAGACAGTGTGCCAATAGTGAAAGAGTATCCAGATGTGTTTCCGGAAGAATTGCCGGGAATGCCACCAGATAGAGATGTGGAGTTTCTTATAGATTTGCTACCAGGATCTGGACCAATAGAAAAAAGACCATATAAGATGTCATTTGATGAACTGAAGGAACTCAAGAAACAACTTGGGGAACAGTTGCAGAAAGGATTTATTCAACCAAGTTCTTCATCTTGGGGAGCCCCAGTCTTGTTTGTGGAGAAGAAAGATAGAAGTCAAAGGTTATTCATAGATTACCGTTCACTCAATGAGGTGACTATCAAGAACAAATACCATTTGCCTAGAATCAATGACTTGTTTGATCAGCTAGAAGGAGCTTGTGTGTTCTCAAAGATTGATCTCCGGTCAGGTTATTTCCAACTCAAGATAAAAGAGCAAGACATACCTAAGACAACTTTCACCACAAGGTATGGATTGTATGAGTATACCGTGATGCCATTTGGTTTGACCAATGCTCCAGCATACTTCATGAATATGATGAACAAGGTGTTCATGGAATTCCTTGACAAGTTTGTTGTCGTTTTCATCGATGACATTTTAGTCTACTCCAAGAGCAAACAAGAGCATGAAGGACATTTGCGTTTGATACTTGAGAAGTTAAGAGAGCATAAAATTTATGCCAAATTTAGCAAGTGTGAATTCTGGTTGAATGAAGTTGGTTTTCTTGGGCATGTTATGACAAAGGATGGGGTAGCAGTTGATCCTGCAAAGGTTTTAGCTGTAACTGAATGGGACTCTCCCAAGTCAGTGAAAGAAGTTCGTAGTTTCCTTGGCTTAGTAGGTTACTACAGAAGGCTCATTGAAAATTTCTCCAAGGTAGCTAAGCCCATGACGGAATTGCTAAAGTGTAACACCCTCAGAATCGGCCCTATGCAAGTTTTAGCGAAATCCGCCAAACCCGCATAGAAACGATTCAAAGGTGCCCACCAGGCACTTTCGTGCGGGTGGAAAACGAAGTAATAACATTACACAACAGTCCTCGATGGGACCCACAGAACAGATATATATACAACACGACTCCATGAGTCAAGAATACAAATATGCAATACAAAGATCCAAATCACCTGTAAAACGATACATCGTCCGACTACGGACAAGATGCAAATGGGGCTAAGAGCCCTGAAGAATAACCAATGGCGTCCATAACCCTGCCCAGGCCAAGCCGGAAGGTAACCCTGCTAACGACGTCGATCTCAAAACCTGCTTAAACAAAAGGGGTGCCGACAAAGGGCAAAGGAAAAAGAGGAGCGTCAAGATCGAGGCCAAGACACGGCGAGGCTAGAATTCGCGGTCCTCGCCACATAGGTATGGTGGATCGAGCGGCAGGCAAGATGCACTAAACAACCTATAGAGACTCGATACAACCCGGTTATCGAGAGGATAAGAATGACCTATCCGGATCCAACCTGAAGCTAACACCGAACAAACCCATCCTGGTGTTTCTCGAGACCAAACAAGGAAGTCGAGGAACTCACACGGTTGGCAGTTTTATTTATTCGCTTATCGCTATGTATTTACTAGTCGTATAGGTAATCATCCCGATAAAATAAGCAATGGGCGTTTAGTTAACCATTCCGTGGAAGTTGCGACACTTACTAGTCGATACAATTAGCATGAGATAACCCAAAACCCAGCAGCTTGTTGGTATTTTTGTTTAGCCATTCTGCTAGAAGTTGCAATACTTACTAGTCAGTACAATTGTCGCAGTTTACAAACCAAACAAACAATTGTTGGCAGTTTTATTTAACCATTCCATTATAGTGAATCTGATTACTAGTCATTATAAAGCCAAATTTATAGCACTACTTTAGTTATAGTTGTCTATGATCGATATCGGCTCCAAGTCATCCATAACATGGACACGGCTTTCAGAAAGTTTTAACCCGGCCGGGTGCACAAATAGCAACACACACGATCAACCTCGAAAACCAAATCAAAACCCAACGAGGCTTTCACGACAAAGCAATCACAGATTCAGAAATATTTCGGGGCCACCCCTTGAGTACACCAAGAACGAAGTAAGCTAGCTCCGAGACGGACCCGAGGTTTGGGTGGACGGCTGTGAACGACTGGGAACCCAAAACTGAGCTTGTCGACACCGCGGAATCGTGTCCCGATCCTAAACAGTATAGTGTGCTCCTCGCACAATCGTAATAAAGCAGTAAAGCATGGCATAAGTACAGGATCGTAAATAAAACCTCAAACTAGTTTGTGGCCCCAAGAAATAAGACTGAATCGAGCTCTGGCTAAGGGGGGCCCATAATTCCCCGTATGTGGATAGCGCGAATATTCAAGGAACAGGTATCAAGTACTCGGGGTCCTACGGGACACAAGTGGGCGGTCGGAAACCAAATATTATCTATCACCCACCGATGCCTCTGCTTACTTACTTCAATTTTAGTTGTTAAACAGGAATTAAAGTGAACGATAAGTAAAACCATGATCATCTCCAACATCAACATGCGGCAATACACCAACAACTGTGGCACTTGACGACACGCAACAGCACTTGAGCAAGCGACTACGACGCGCAAGTCCAACTATCTACCAAACAACAGGTAATAGGAGGTGTCCAAGGCAATATAAGGCGGCAAGGGATATCTCGGGTACGAAAACTAGAGCATCGCAACACAGATAGCAATAGATCAACAGGAGGGAATAAATACTATAGAAGTAAGATAGGTAGAAAGGGGGAGATGCTCGCCTGAAAACATTGCCGAGAGGTTCAACCGAAGATCGGGGCGAAGATCACATCAACTCAACGGCCTTATCCGCGAAGAAGCAAAACACTAGAAGAAACACCGGATGCAATATTTAATACTACGGCAAAAGATCGGGCATGATGCATGTATGATGCATGACATGGCAAAGGTGCAATGCGATTAGGCCATATTAAGCGGAACCGGGGTCCCGACAATTAATTAGGTGGTTCATGTTGTTTAGCTACCCCGCAATTTAAATGTTGTTTAACAAGGCAGAATATATCACCGATTCGCTACACAAATTTAAATGAGGCCAATATGAGACTAGATTTGCCCGCATATGGGACCCATATTTAATTATAAGGTGAATCGGCATAATGCCCCCAAACCACATGACAAGTATGCATGCATGAACAAATTAATATGCAACAGGTTGTATTATATTATAAAATAGGGTTTCGGGAAGGGGTTCACACATTAGAGGGTCTCGACGAACTTGGGGTTCCGGGTTCAGGGTCGGGTCTCGAGTTCAGGGTTCGACGGAAACGTTCTCGGATCTCAACATGGCCGGTCTTGGTGACGATCTTGTCCGATGGGGATCTTGGTTCAACATCATCGCGGTCTTCGGGTCCGAGGATTAGACCTTGGCGTCCGAGGGAAGTTCATGTCGTATCCGTGTCGACCTTGGCTCAGGGGCGTTCCCGGTGTCCCGAGGAGAAGATCTTGGCGTCCGTGACGAAGATCATGGCTTCCGTGAGGGGGAACATGGCATGTCGAGCGTTTGGTCTTGCCGGGATCGGTCTTCGTGGCAGCGGTCTTCGGATTCCGTGTAGGCGGTCATGGCGTTCCAGTAGGCGATCTTGGTGGTCCAAGTCAAAGACCTAGTCCGCAAACCGACGGGTGACACCAGGTCGGCGGGTTCTTCGGGCATTTCTACAGGTATCACCAAACTCATCTTGGCGCTTCGTCCTCGGTCCTGTGCCCGAAGATGGGAAGGCCGCCGACGCCGCAAGTGCGACAAGGCGCGCCTGTGGCCTTACTGGGGCAGGTCGACGGGCGCGCGGCGGGCGGCCTGAGCGGTTGGCGGTGTAGACGGCGGCCGGGGGCGCGACTTGCCCAGGGGGGGTGGTGAGGCGATTGGTGGCGGCGAAGGTGAAGGGCGGCGCGTACGTGGGCAGAGGCGGCTGTCGGTGGAGGGCCTTGGCGGGGCTAGGCAGGGGCGACGAGCCGGCGCAGAGGCGAGGAAGGTCGGCGGTCCGGCGGCCGAGGGGGAAGGCCGCCGGGCGGAGCAGTATGCGGAGGAGCTTGGCGGGTCGGCCCTGTGGAGGCGGGCGGGCGGCGCAGGCGACGCGAGGAGCCACCGGGCGAGGCGGCGGTTGGCGTGGGCGAGCCCGAGCAGCGGGGAGGGCGCGTCCGGGCAGGGCGGGCGAGGTCGGAGCCGGGCGGAAGCGAGGGGCGGCGCGGCCGGAAGCCGGAGGGCAGAGGGGGCGCGGAGGTCACGGAGAGGCGGTGGCTCGGCCGGCGAGGCGATGGGGGCCTGGCGGCGCGGCGAGAAGGAGGGAGCGGCCGGAGAGAGGGAGGGAGAGGGAGGAGAGGTGAGGTTAGCGGCGGCGGGTGGAGCAGAGGGGACCGGTGGCGCTCGCGGGATCAGAGGAAGGCGGGGCGAGGCGCCGAGGGGAGGGGGCGGACGCGGTGCGGGCGTGAGAAGGAAGGAGGGTGCGGGAGATACGGGTGCGGGAGAGAGCGGTGGTGGGGGTGGGCCGCGCGGGTGGAGGGAAGACCGGTTACAGGGAGAGGGTGAGGGAGGCTGTGGGTGAGTGGGACCCGCGGGGTGGGGGGCCCGGGGGCAGGGAGAGGTGGGTGGGTGTGTGGTGTTGTGTTTGCTGTGTGTGTGGGTGGCGTGGGGCCAGGGGGTAAGAGAGAGAGGGCCAAAGGGTAGGGAGGGAGGAGAGAGAGAGAGAGGGGAGAAGAGGGGATTGGTGAGGTGGTGGTGGGTAGGAGTTTGGGGAGGGGTGAGGTGGCACACTACGGTTGGTGGGTAGATTAGAATTGGGTGGGGATAGGTTTTAGAGTGTAGGTTTTTAAATATGTGTTTGTTTGGTCTTGTTTATTTGAAAATAAGGCTACTTTGCAAATAGTTTTTAGGGAAAAAAAATATCCGATGCGATCGGGGTGTTGCATTTGAAATAAAGGGGGTATTTGTACAAAGCAAAACTAGGCTTTTCGAAATAGTTTCAGACAAACAAAGCGTGATGATGACGATGCAATGCACAAAAACAACGCGATTTTCTAGTAGTGGTTTTGCGGGATTCCACAATTCGACACCACTAACAATGGATCTCGCCCTCGAGATCCGCCTCATGGTACCGGAAGGAAGGTCGGCGATCTGCGTCTCCTCTCTTCGTGTAGATCCTCGTGACACCACTAACAAGAGGTCGTTGTCCGCGATCGTCGAGGGAACACTCCGGAAACAAAAGGTCGAAGGTAGAGGTATCAACAAATAAAGCCACCTCTAGCTTCGATGGAAAGAGAGAACCGATGCATTCTCATCCACTTCAATGTACACAAGCGAATAGAGTGAGTAGTCGGCATGGGGGCCAATCCATCACGCACCCAAACTATTACTCTGCACAATCAGTAGAAAAGAGTGCAACCATTCTCGGAGTCAGACTAAAGATCTCGACAATCGAGGTTCGGAAACAAAGGAGTGATGCATACTCTACATCAGATCTGGCGTAGAGGATGTCGTCGCGTCGGAAAACACCAGAAGGCGCAAACAAGGAATAAAGAATGGTAACACCGTAGACGGATTCATCAGGCAGCTTGAACACCGGACGGCAGAACACCGTTAACAGAGGAGGAAGCGAAACCCTGAAGGTACGACGGAAAACCCCACCACGAGAATTCCTGGACTCGAAGAAAAGATACGAGAGGAGGTTCAAAACACGTCGAGATAAGAGGAGAATAGCAGAGGGGTAAGGAGTAAAATCAGACCTAATCAGAACTATCCAACCGATTTTCAAAAATAGTTTTGACACTCTACTTCGGCCGTTAGCTAGGTTATCCTACAGGCTGGACTTGTGGGGTATCGTAACCGAGCTCGCTACCACTCAGAACACCCTCGGAATCGGCCCTATGCAAGTTTTAGCGAAATCCGCCAAACCCGCATAGAAACGATTCAAAGGTGCCCACCAGGCACTTTCGTGCGGGTGGAAAACGAAGTAATAACATTACACAACAGTCCTCGATGGGACCCACAGAACAGATATATATACAACACGACTCCATGAGTCAAGAATACAGATATGCAATACAAAGATCCAAATCACCAGAACGACATACGTCCGACTACGGACAAGATGCAAATGGGGCTAAGAGCCCGATGAATAACCAATGGCGCCCATAACCCCGCCTGTGCCGGAAGGTAACCCCGCTAACGACGCCGATCTCAAAACCTGCTTAAACAAAAGGTGCCGACAAAGGGCAAAGGAAAAGAGGAGCGTCGATCGAGGCCAAGACACGGCGAGGCTAGAATTGGCGGTCCTCGCCACATAGGTATGGTGGATCGAGCGGCAGCATGCACTAAACAACCTATAGAGACTCGATACAACTGGCGGTTATCAGAGAGGGATAAGAATGACCTATCCGGATCCAACCTGAAGCTAACACCGAACAAACCCATCCTGGTGTTTCCCCCTCGAGACCAAACGAGGAAGTCGACCGAGGAACTCACACAGTTGGCAGTTTTATTTATTCAGTTATCGTTGCGGTATTTACTAGTCAGGTATAGGTAATCATCCTGATAAAATAAGCAGTGGGCCGTTTTAGTTAACCATTCCGTGGTAGTTGCGACACTTACTAGTCACATACAATTAGCATGAGATAACCCAAAACCCAGCAGTTGTTGGTATTTTTGTTTAGCCATTCCGTTGTAGTTGCAATACTTACTAGTCAGGTACAATTGTTGGCAGTTTTATTTAACCATTCCATTATAGTGAATCTGATTACTAGTCATTATAAAGCCAAATTTATAGCACTACTTTAGTTATAGTTGTCTATGATCGAGATACTGTGCTCCAAGTCGTCCATAACCGCGGACACGGCTTTCAGAAAGTTTTAACCTGGCCGGGGTGCACAAATAGCAACACACACAATCAACCTCGGAAAAACCAAATCAAAACCCAACGAGGCTTTCACGACAAAGCAATCACAGGATTCAGAAATATTTCAGGGGGCCACCCCTTGGAGTACACCCGCAACGAAGTAAGCTAGCTCCGAGACGGACCCGAGGTTTGGGTGGACGGCTGTGAACGACTGGGAACCCAAAACTGAGCTTGTCGACACCGCGGAATCGTGTCCCGATCCTAAACAGTATAGTGTGCTCCTCGCACAATCGTAATAAAGCAGTAAAGCATGGCATAAGTACAGGATCGTAAATAAAACCTCAAACTAGTTTGTGGCCCCAAGAAATAAGACTGAATCGAAGCTCGCTAAGGGGGCCCATAATTCCCGTATGTGGATAGCGAATATTCAAGGAACAGGTATCAAGTACTCGGGGTCCCACGGACACAAGTGGTCGGAAACCAAATATTATCTATCACCCACCGATGCCTCTCGCTTACTTCAATTTTAGTTGTTAAACAGGAATTAAAGTGAACGATAAGTAAAACCATGATCATCTCCAACATCAACATGCGGCCATACACCAACAACTGTGGCACTTGACGACACGCAACAGCACTTGAGCAAGCGACTACGACGCGCAAGTCCAACTATCTACCAAACAACAGGTAATAGGAGGTGTCCAAGGCAATATAAGGCGGCAAGGGATATCTGGGGTACGAAAACTAGAGCATCGCAACACAGATAGCAATAGATCAACAGGAGGGAATAAATACTATAAAAGTAAGATAGGTAGAAAGGGGGAGATGCTCGCCTGAAAACATTGCCGAGAGGTTCAACCGAAGATCGGGGCGAAGCTCACATCAACTCAACGGCCTTATCCGCGAAGAAGCAAAACACTAGAAGAAACACCGGATGCAATATTTAATACTACGGCAAAAGATCGGGCATGATGCATGTATGATGCATGACATGGCAAAGGTGCAATGCGATTAGGCCATATTAAGCGGAACCGGGGTCCCGACAATTAATTAGGTGGTTCATGTTGTTTAGCTACCCCGCAATTTAAATGTTGTTTAACAAGGCAGAATATATCACCGATTCGCTACACAAATTTAAATGAGGCCAATATGAGACTAGATTTGCCCGCATATGGGCCCCATATTTAATTATAAGGTGAATCGGCATAATGCCCCCAAACCACATGACAAGTATGCATGCATGAACAAATTAATATGCAACAGGTTGTATTATATTATAAAATAGGGTTTCGGGAAGGGGTTCACACATTAGAGGGTCTCGACGAACTTGGGGTTCCGGGGTTCGGGGTCGGGTCTCGGGTTCAGGGTTCGACGGAAACGTTCTCGGATCTCAACATGGCCGGTCTTGGTGACGATCTTGTCCGATGGGGATCTTGGTTCAACATCATCGCGGTCTTCGGGTCCGAGGATTAGACCTTGGCGTCCGAGGGAAGTTCATGTCGTATCCGTGTCGACGACCTTGGCGTTCAGGGGGCGTTCCCGGTGTCCCGAGGAGAAGATCTTGGCGTCCGTGACGAAGATCATGGCTTCCGTGAGGGGGAACATGGCATGTCGAGCGTTTGGTCTTGCCGGGATCGGTCTTCGTGGCAGCGGTCTTCGGACTCCGTGTAGGTGGTCATGGCGTTCCAGTAGGGCGATCTTGGTGGTCCAAGTCAAAGACCTAGTCCGCAATCCGACGAGTGTCACCAGGTCGGCGGGTTCTTCGGGCTTCTCTACATGTATCACCAAACTCATCTTGGCGCGTCGTCCTCGGTCCTGTGGCGTCTGAAGACAGGGAAGGCCGCCAGCGACGCGCAAGTGCGACAAGGGGCGCCGCCTGTGGCCTTACTGGGCATGTCGACGGCGCGGGCGGCCTGAGCGGGTGGCGGTGTAGACGGCGGCCGGGGGCGCGACTTGCCCAGGGGGTGGTGAGGCGATTGGCGGCGGCGATGGTCGTGGCGAGGTGAAGGGCGGCGCGCACGTGGGCAGAGGCGGCTGTCGGTGGAGGGCCTTGGCGGGGCTAGGCAGGGGCGACGAGCCGGCGTAGAGGCGAGGAGGTCATGCGGCCAGAGGGAAGGCCGGCGAGCAGGCGATGCGGAGGAGCTTGGCGGGTCGGCCTCAGGAGGCGCAGGCGCAGGCGACGCGGAGGAGCTCACCGGGCGAGGCGGCGGGCGAGCCCGAAGGGCGGGAGGCGGCCGGGCAGGGCGGGCGAGGTCGGAGCCGGGCGGAAGCGAGGGGCAGCGCGGCCGGACGCTGGAGGGCGGAGGGGGCGCGGAGGTCACGGAGAGGCGGTGGCTCGGCCGGCGAGGCGATGGGGTCCTGGCGGCGCGGCGAGAAGGAGGGAGCGGCCGGAGAGAGGGAGGGAGAGGCGGAGGGAGAGCGTGAGGTTGCTAGCGGCGGCGGCGGGTGGAGCAGAGGGGACCGGCGGCGCTCGCGGGATCAGTGGAAGGCGGGGCGAGGCGCCGAGGGGAGGGGGCGGACGCGGTGCGGGCGTGAGGAGGAAGGAGGGTGCGGGAGATACGGGTGGGGGAGAGAGCGGTGGTGGGGGTGGGCCGCGCGGGTGGAGGGAAGACCGGTTCCAGGGAGAGGGTGAGGGAGGCTGTGGGTGAGTGGGACCCGCGGGGTGGGGGGCCCGGGGGCAGGGAGAGGTGGGTGGGTGTGTGGTGTTGTGTTTGCTGTGTGTGTGGGTGGCGTGGGGCCAGGGGGTAAGAGAGAGAGGGCCAGGCGGGTAGGGGAGGGATAGGTGAGAGAGAGAGAGGGGGAGAAGAGGGGGATTGGTGAGGTGGCAGGGTGGGTAGGAGTTTGGGGGGAGGGGTGAGGTGGCACACTACGGTTGGTGGGTAGATTAGAATTGGGTGGGGATAGGTTTTAGAGTGTAGGTTTTTAAATATGTGTTTGTTTGGTCTTGTTTATTTGAAAATAAGGCTACTTTGCAAATAGTTTTTAGGGAAATAAAATATCCGATGCGATCGGGGTGTTGCATTTGAAATAAAGGGGGTATTTGTACAAAGCAAAACTAGGCTTTTCGAAATAGTTTCAGACAAACAAAGCGTGATGATGACGATGCAATGCACAAAAACAACGCGATTTTCTAGTAGTGGTTTTGCGGGATGCCACATAAAGAAAGACAAGAAGTTTGCTTGGTCTGAAGGTTGTGAACTCAGCTTTCAGGAATTGAAGAAGAGACTTGTGACAACACCAGTCTTGTGTTTGCCAGACTTGGAAAAAGATTTCCAAGTATATTGTGATGCATCTCATCATGGTTTGGGAGCAGTACTTATGCAAGAAGGAAAAGTTGTGGCATATGCCTCGAGACAACTCAAAACTCATGAAGTGAACTATCCTACTCATGATTTAGAGTTAGCCTCTGTTGTTCATGCACTCAAAACATGGATGCACTATCTTTTGGGAAAACGTTGTGAAGTGTTCATAGATCACAAGTGTTTGAAGTATATCTTCACCCAGAAGGAAATTAATATGAGACAAAGAAGATGGCTAGAACTCATCAGGGACTATGACTTAAGTTTGCAATATCATCCCGGTAAAGCAAATGTTGTAGCGGATGCTTTAAGCCGTAAGGTTTTTGTGAATGGCCTTACAAAAGGAGAGTTGCCTGATGATTTATGTGCCCAATTTAGAGATCTCAGATTGGAGATTGTGCCCGAAGGACATCTCATGTCTTTGGATGTTCAACCCACTTTGTTGGATAAGATCAAAGAAGCCCAGAAGATTGATAAAGAAATTGAAGAGATTAAAGAAAAGATTGGCAAAGGAAAGGCCAAAGGGTTCCATGAAGACGAATAGGGTACTTTATGGCATGGGAAACGTATCTGTGTTCCACAAGATCCGGAGCTTCGGAAACTGATTTTGCAAGAAGCACACAACTCTCCGTATTCCATTCATCCGACCAACACCAAAATGTACATGGACATGAAGGAAAGATTTTGGTAGAACAATCTCAAGAAGGACATCGCCGAACATATTGCTTTGTGTGATGTGTGTAGTAGATTGAAAGCGGAACATCAGAAACGAGCAGGTTTGCTTCAACCACTACCTATACCTGATTGGAAGTGGGAAAAGATTGGTATGGATTTCATTACCGGATTACCAAGGACCAGATCAGGATATGATTCTATTTGGGTAGTAGTGGATCGCCTAACTAAGGTGGCACATTTCATACCCGTGAAGACATGTAGAGGGAGTGTCCCAACCTTACAACAATATAAGGTGGTGTCCCCTGTGTTTACAATGCTAGTCCCTGGATCAATAGCTAGCATCCACAATTTAGATGTAATATCAAGAAACAAGGGTCATAATATAACTTTATAACCAGGAAGAACATAATATTATTACATCATACATAGCTCATTTGGCTATTACATTACATTGCAGCGGAATAACTATAAGTATGGAGTCCTTCATCTTCAAATTGCCACATGCAGATGTTGGTTGTAGACTTTGTAATCCTAATCAATCAATCTTCACTAAAATCAATCAAACCTGCAACATTACAAGTTACATCCACAAGGGTCAATACATTTGAATTGTATTGGCAAGTTTCACTACTTTGTAGAATATAAATGGATTCTATCACTACATGCATATTTGGCTAAGTAGAGTTTTAGGCTCATTTGCATAAAGCAATAATTTATCCTATCTTTTCAAAATGGTTTTGGTCCTTTGTCAAATCTCCTTTTTCCAAGTTCCTTGAACTCCTTGGTAGAAACTCAAGTGTTCAAGTCCTTGTCAAAATCCCTTGAGCTCCTTGGTAACCCCAAGTGCAACAATTTTTATCAAAATCTCATGAGTTCCTTGGTAACCCCAAGTGTTCATGTTTTCAACAAAATCTCTTGAGTTCCTTGGTAACCCCAAGTACATCAAGTTTTGTCAAAGTCGCTTGAGCTCCTTGGTAACCCCAAGTGCTTCAAGTCCTTAAAAGTTTTCTTTTAGAAATTAGAATGTCGAGATCTCCCATAGCTTCAAACTTTAGTTGCTCAGTATTGTCCATAACCGGGGACACGGCTAAGTACTTAGATTTTATTATCTTCTGCAGAAGTTGCACACTTTACCCACATGTCACAATCCCATCCTTTTGCCACCAGTGGCCACTGGATTAGCACTCACCAAGATGGAGTACTGGCAGATTGAGAATGTGACGAAGTCTTTCCAAAGGGTCCTCCCATACACCATTGCTAGCTTGTCTTCAAAGACCCATGAAGCATTCCAGATCCGCATGTCCAGTAATCTGAAGACAATGCATGGGTCTTACCAATGTAGTTGACTAAGCCAGAGCCATAATAGCATGTGGTTGCACACGAAAGCCACAATTGGAGAAACATGTTCAATCTCTAAGTTTCCTGGGTGGTTTCCTTTGTAGCACAACACAAAGAGATTGCCATAGACATGGTTCCTTTTGTTGCCACCTTCTCCAAAACTCAAAGTATCCTTGGCCACCCAGGTGGTTCATTGAGTCCTTGTTTTATTATATAAAACACAAGTCCTTTTCTCAACTTCATAAAATCTCAACATGTATCTCTTTTCAAAATGAAGCATGGCTAAGCATGTAACAACTACAATATTTTCACTGAGTGTATAGGGAATCCTATTAGGATTTAGCATAGCATAAGTATAAAATTATTTTCATGCATGTTTCAAAATCCACTAAGTATAGTGAAAATAGTAGGACTTTAGATGATAGTGTAACTTGCCTTTTTGGTAGGGAATGTTGGTTCACTCCTTGATCTTGCTAGTCTCACTCTTTTTTAACTTCACTACAATCAATCAAGCAAAAACAATATCAACAAGCATTCCAAACCAAAAAAACAAACCATTTCACACACATAAAACAATGGGATCCAAGTCATGCATGTAAGCATGCAAGGGATGGTTCTATTTGCAAAGGTGGTCTCCACTAGGCTTCTAAACTTGGTAAGGTCCAAAGTGGTCATTTTTCCAAAGTGGCAAAGTCATTTGCAAAAGGATTTTGTCCATAAACCATTTTTAAACCGATCATCATTTTATGTGGTGGAAAATATTTTTACCAAGCAACAACTTTAAGTGGTTCACCAAATAAGTTGTTGTTTCTCAAAACTTGGTGTTTATGGCCAGTAGGTTTGGTCCAAAACATTTTCCCAAAGTTTTTACTCTAAATTCATTTTCATAATAAATCCATTACTTTTATTTGGCTAGAAATGGGCTAATTCAAGTTTTCCATCCTAAACTTTACCAAAATCATTTTCCAAACTATGGATTGGTTCCTAGGGTCAGTGAGTTTACAACAAACCATTTTCCAAAGGTTTTAACCCTAAAAACATTTTTAAACAATTTTCCTAATCTAAACAAGCAGATAAAAGTATCTGCAAAAACAAGCAAACTAACAGATACTATTTACTAAACCAAAGGCATGGTTGGATAGGGCTTGTTCCACTGATTCCAACGATATAAAATTTGTAATTTTTGGACGTGTGGATCAAAAGTTACAAAGGTTTGAAAATAACAATCTAATCTGATTTCAAATTTCTGTTTTAAACCAAACTGGCCACGCGTCGCTATTTCACCGTCGATACCGGTTCGCGGATCGGCTCAAGCGTGCGTTGGATCTATCGATCGCATGGTTCGTAGAGCGCACTTTCGCGGTTAAGTGATTCTATCGTGAGCGTCAGATCTCGATCCTACGGTGCTAGCGTGCTTGACCATATGCGAGCGGCGCCGACGGCGGCTAGCGGCGGCGACGATCGATAGTGGCGGCACTGGCGATATAGGAAGCGAGAAGAGAGGGGAGGATGCTCACCGTGATCGCAGGAGGTTGGGGAAGCTCGTCGTGTGGTCGTCGGGGCAAGGGGCGCACGAGGGCAGGAGGAATTCCTCGCCGGAGTTTGGTCTGGCGACGGTTGGCTCCGGTCGAGGTCGAAGACGATGCTACGGGTCACGAGAAGGAAAACCAGAAGCATGGTTAGGCGCAGGAGATCACGGAGATGACGCGAGCGTGAAGGAGGAAGCTTGGGGCGGTACGGACTTACCGGAGGAGCTCGACGGAGATGAGACAGACGGCGGCGACGCTCTGTGTCGTGCTTGTTGACGTTAGGGGACGCGCGCGGGCGAACTGAGGGCACAGGGAGTGGTGAGTATGTGTGTGTGGTTGGTGAGGCAGGAGGTGGCAAGTACTGGCCGGAATTGGAGGTGGAAGCTCGTCGGAGCAGCGGCGGTTTGGAGATGATTCCGAGCAGCCTGGGGGCGATGTGGAGTTGGCGTTTGCAGGGAATGACAGAGGGAGGAGAGGTGCTTTTGTACGCATGGTCACGGGCGAGATTAACGCATCCATTAAGAGGAATTAAGCGCGCAGTTATCTGACAGCAACGGCGACGAGGTTTGGGGGAAGAAGAAGTCGCGCGGGTGAGTAGGATGAACAGGGAGGTGGGGTCCAGTCGTCAGTGAGGATGCGAGAAGGAAAGGAGGTCCACCGGTCAGTCTCTGCACGGGTTCGAAAATGAGTATGAAACGTTTTTCTTCGGGGAGGAAAAGCTGGGCTGGTTCTGGGCCTTGTGGGCTCTGTCGACTGGGCTGGTCCAGATCCTATTTTTTTCTGTCTGCTGGCTTTTTCTTTTTCTATAACTATTTCCTGTTTTGAAATTCAACAACCAAACAACACTCAAATCAAACAAACAAAACAAGTCAACAAGCATCAAACCTTTCATTTGAATTTGGTTCTGTTAAACACATAAACCAAAGTCCAAAATGAAATATTATTTAAATCTTTTTAGGTTCCATTCATTAATTAAATAAAATGGACCATTGTTATTAAAATAAAATAGGATTTGTTTTAATTAAATAGTCCTTTTGAAATCTAATTATTTTCAAAACCAAAACAGTAGGTTTTATTTGAAAATACAAAATGCTTGGAAAACTCATTATATATACATAAATAAGTTTTGGAGGTTTTGGAAATAGTAAAACCTTTATTAATAATATTTGGATATTAAATCCTTATTAATTTATTTAAATAAACCTTTACTATTTTATCAAAACAAAATGTTTTATTTCAAAAGTTTGGCCAAGGTTTAATTTGGCTCTATGGAATAATCTTTATTTATAAAACTTCTATTTCATTTAAAAACCAAATCCTTTTATTTAAAAGATCCAAAATAGCAATTCCAAAATATTTTATTTTCCTTTTATTAAATGTTTATCTTTTTAGATCCCTTTAGGATTTATTTAATTCAAATTGGTTTGAAGATTTCCAATTGGATTCAAAAAAAAATTCTTCTGGCCCTGAAAATCAAACAAAGTTTTATTTTATTCATTTATTTTTCACATTACAAGATTTGGAAAATCTTGGGATGTGACAGGCTACCACCCTTAAAATAAATCTCGTCCCGAGATTTGGGAAGGCTAGGGTTACAAGTAGGCTCAAAACAACTAGGGTACTACCACCCTTAAAACTTTTCAAACAAAAATTACATATTGTCCTTCTTGGGATCCTGGGGAAATTTCTCTAAGCAAACATTTGCATTGTGTCCTTTGTCTCCATACTTGACTCATGGGCCAAGGTTGAGTTTCTCCATAGTCTTGTTCAACTTGTTCTTCATCTTTTCTGGACAGTTGCTTGCATAAAGTCCTGGGTTCTTGCAATTGAAACAGTGGATGTCCTTGAGTTCTTTACGTGGCTCTTGTGGCCAAGTTGCTACATAGTGGCCTAGCTCTTTGCAGTTGTTGCACACTACTTGGCCAATCTCTTTGTTCTTCGGGTTCTCTGGGCATTCACCAGAATAGTGTCCCATTTCCTTACACTTATAACATTGCACATGGCTTTTGTCTATCTTTTGCTTCTTGGGTTTCTTTGATCCTCTGAATTGAGTTGTTTTGTTTGGAGGTAAGGTAAACTTGGATCCTTGCATTCCACCTTGTTTCCTTTGTTCAACAATAGCATAGATGGGGCATTGAATAGGAACATGGTTGTTTCCTTCACATAAGTAGCAAGTAGCTTGAGAAGTGGGACATTGTCCAACAAGATGTTTCTCTTCACAGTTGGGGCATTGATCTCCATGCTCCTTGGAAGTATGATCTTTGTCTCAACAAATAATGCAAGCTGGGGCTCCATCTAGAATAATATTTTTGTCATCCTTGTTGTCAAAATCTCTTTTGGGATAGCTTTCTTCCATTTTGATCATTTGATCAGTCACCTTGAGCATCAGTTGGCCTTGAGTTTCCAAAAATCCTTGTAGCTTTGGATCTTCTCCACTAGTGTTGGCTATGAACTGAGCTGTCACTTGGTTCAACTGGTGTTGGGTTGCTATGAGCTCTTTCATGCTGTCCTCTTGGTTGGTGTTGGTGTCATCAACCTTGATGTTGGAGTCTCTTGGAGTAGGCATCTGTTTGGGTTGAAGGGAGATTAGAACAGGCAAGATATTTCTAAGGAAAAATTTCTAATCACACACATCACAATTCACACAAACAATGTGCATGCGATCATAAGTCAAACATTTCACGCAGACAACAGGTTCAAGCACGTACTTAGACAACAAAATATTTTTGTTACAACACATAAGTTGGTGGTTTTGTCTTAACTAAAATATGGTGGTCCATCTATAGGGTTCACTTGTGATCTCTCCATTCTTCTTGGTTGATTCTTCTTGTAGGAGATCATGGTTTCTTTGAGAAAAACTCTTGGTTGCAATACTTCAAATGATGTAGGATCCTTCTAACTTTTGCATTCCCTCAGTCTCTAAATCTTGAGCAAGATTTCCTTGTTTCACTTGTAGTCCTTAGTGATATCCATGTTGGAAGTCCTTGGTGAACATGCTGAAGATGTTGAAGTCATTAGAGTTGAAGAAGTTGAAGTCATTAGAGTTGAAAGTGTTGAAGAAGTCCTTTGCACATGGTGTAGTCTTTGGCCATGGGTAGGTTTTTCCATCAAGTTTGAAATAGATGAGATGTAGAGTTGAAACGAAAATGGTTGAGGAAAGAGTTTACAAGTTTTTGTAAATAAGTTTTTGGAACAAAATACAATTCCCATTTTTCTAAGAGTTTTTGTCCAATCCTAGGTTTACAAATCCTACAGGCAACACAATGCTCTGATACCATCTGTAGAGGGAGTGTCCCAACCTTACAACAATATAAGGTGGTGTCCCCTGTGTTTACAATGCTAGTCCCTGGATCAATAGCTAGCATCCACAATTTAGATGTAATATCAAGAAACAAGGGTCATAATATAACTTTATAACCAGGAAGAACATAATATTATTACATCATACATAGCTCATTTGGCTATTACATTACATTGCAGCGGAATAACTATAAGTATGGAGTCCTTCATCTTCAAATTGCCACTGGCAGATGTTGGTTATAGACTTTGTAATCCTAATCAATCAATCTTCACTAAAATCAATCAAACCTGCAACATTACAAGTTACAGCCACAAGGGTCAATACATTTGAATTGTATTGGCAAGTTTCACTACTTTGTAGAATATAAATGGATTCTATCACTACATGCATATTTGGCTAAGTAGAGTTTTAGGCTCATTTGCATAAAGCAATAATTTATCCTATCTTTTCAAAATGGTTTTGGTCCTTTGTCAAATCTTCTTTTTGCAAGTTCCTTGAACTCCTTGGTAGAAACTCAAGTGTTCAAGTCCTTGTCAAAATCCCTTGAGCTCCTTGGTAACCCCAAGTGCAACAAGTTTTATCAAAATCTCATGAGTTCCTTGGTAACCCCAAGTGTTCATGTTTTCAACAAAATCTCTTGAGTTCCTTGGTAACCCCAAGTACATAAAGTTTTGTCAAAGTCTCTTGAGCTCCTTGGTAACCCCAAGTGCTTCAAGTCCTTAAAAGTTTTCTTTTAGAAATTAGAATGTCGAGATCTCCCATAGCTTCAAACTTTAGTTGCTCAGTATTGTCCATAACCGGGGACACGGCTAAGTACTTAGATTTTATTATCTTCTGCAGAAGTTGCACACTTTACCCACATGTCACAATCCCATCCTTTTGCCACCAGTGGCCACTGGATTAGCACTCACCAAGATGGAGTACTGGCAGATTGAGAATGTGACGAAGTCTTTCCAAAGGGTCCTCCCATACACCATTGCTAGCTTGTCTTCAGCACCCATGAAGCATTCCAGATCCCCATGTCCAGTAATCTGAAGACAATGCATGGGTCTTACCAATGTAGTTGACTAAGCCAGAGCCATAATAGCATGTGGTTGCACACGAAAGCCACAATTGGAGAAACATGTTCAATCTCTAAGTTTCCTGGGTGGTTTCCTTTGTAGCACAACACAAAGAGATTGCCATAGACATGGTTCCTTTTGTTGCCACCTTCTCCAAAACTCAAAGTATCCTTGGCCACCCAGGTGGTTCATTGAGTCCTTGTTTTATTATATAAAACACAAGTCCTTTTCTCAACTTCATAAAATCTCAACATGTATCTCTTTTCAAAATGAAGCATGGCTAAGCATGTAACAACTACAATATTTTCACTAAGGAGTGTATAGGGAATCCTATTAGGATTTAGCATAGCATAAGTATAAAATTATTTTCATGCATGTTTCAAAATCCACTAAGTATAGTGAAAATAGTAGGACTTTAGATGATAGTGTAACTTTCCTTTTTGGTAGGGAATGTTGGTTCACTCCTTGATCTTGCTAGTCTCACTCTTTTCTAACTTCACTACAATCAATCAAGCAAACACAATATCAACAAGCATTCCAAACCAAAAAAAAAACCATTTCACACACATAAAACAATGGGATCCAAGTCATGCATGTAAGCATGCAAGGGATGGTTCTATTTGCAAAGGTGGTCTCCACTAGGCTTCTAAACTTGGTAAGGTCCAAAGTGGTCATTTTTCCAAAGTGGCAAAGTCATTTGCAAAAGGATTTTGTCCATAAACCATTTTTAAACCGATCATCATTTTATGTGGTGGAAAATATTTTTACCAAGCAACAACTTTAAGTGGTTCACCAAATAAGTTGTTGTTTCTCAAAACTTGGTGTTTATGGCCAGTAGGTTTGGTCCAAAACATTTTCCCAAAGTTTTTACTCTAAATTCATTTTCATAATAAATCCATTACTTTTATTTGGCTAGAAATGGGCTAATTCAAGTTTTCCATCCTAAACTTTACCAAAATCATTTTCCAAACTATGGATTGGTTCCTAGGGTCAGTGAGTTTACAACAAACCATTTTCCAAAGGTTTTAACCCTAAAAACATTTTTAAACAATTTTCCTAATCTAAACAAGCAGATAAAAGTATCTGCAAAAACAAGCAAACTAACAGATACTATTTACTAAACCAAAGGCATGGTTGGATAGGGCTTGTTCCACTGATTCCAACGATATAAAATTTGTAATTTTTGGACGTGTGGATCAAAAGTTACAAAGGTTTGAAAATAACAATCTAATCTGATTTCAAATTTCTGTTTTAAACCAAACTGGCCACGCGTCGCTATTTCACTGGTCGATACCGGTTCGGCCGGATCGGCTCTGCGGTGCGTTGGATCTATCAGATCGCATGGTTCAGAGAGCGTACCCTTTCGCGGTTAAGTGATTCTATCGTGAGCGTCAGATCTCGATCCTA
Organism: Avena longiglumis; assembly: GCA_030063025.1. Taxonomy (NCBI): domain Eukaryota; kingdom Viridiplantae; phylum Streptophyta; class Magnoliopsida; order Poales; family Poaceae; genus Avena; species Avena longiglumis. Next base: position 211,158,773 of record CP125979.1, on the reverse strand, counting down.
TGGTGCTAGCGTGCTTGACCATATGCGAGCGGCGCCGACGGCGGCTAGCGGCGGCGACGGTCGATAGTGGCGGCACTGGCGATATAGGAAGCGAGAAGAGAGGGGAGGATGCTCACCGTGATCGCAGGAGGTTGGGGAAGCTCGTCGTGTGGTCGTCGGGGCAAGGGGCGCACGAGGGCAGGAGGAATTCCTCGCCGGAGTTTGGTCTGGCGACGGTTGGTTCCGGTCGAGGTCGAAGACGATGCTACGGGTCACGAGAAGGCAAACCAGAAGCATGGTTAGGCGCAGGAGATCACCGAGATGACGCGAGCGTGAAGGAGGAAACTTGGGGCGGTACGGACTTACCGGAGGAGCTCGACGGAGACGAGACAGACGGCGGCGACGCTCTGTGTCGTGCTTGTTGACGTTAGGGGACGCGCTCGGGCGAACTGAGGGCACAGGAAGATGCGCCAGGGAGTGGTGAGTATGTGTGCGTGGTTGGTGAGGCAGGAGGTGGCAAGTACTGGCCGGAATTGGAGGTGGAAGCTCGTCGGAGCAGCGGCGGTTTGGAGATGATTCCGAGCAGCCTGGGGGCGATGTGGAGTTGGCGTTTGCGGGGAATGACAGAGGGAGGAGAGGTGCTTTTGTACGCATGGTAAGGGGGCGAGATTAACACAGCCATTAAGAGGAATTAAGCGCGCAGTTATCTGACAGCAATGGCGACGAGGTTTGGGGGAAGAAGAAGTCACGCGGGTGAGGAGGATGAACAGGGAGGTGGGGTCCAGTCGTCAGTGAGGATGCGAGAAGGAAAGGAGGTCCACCGGTCAGTCTCTGCACGGGTTCGAAAATGAGTATGAAACGTTTTTCTTTGGGGAGGAAAAGCTGGGCTGGTTCTGGGCCTTGTGGGCTCTGTCGACTGGGCTGGTCCAGATCCTATTTTCTTCTGTCTGCTAGCTTTTTCTTTTTCTATAACTATTTCCTGTTTTGAAATTCAACAACCAAACAACACTCAAATCAAACAAACAAAACAAGTCAACAATCATCAAACCTTTCATTTGAATTTGGTTCTGTTAAACACATAAACCAAAGTCCAAAATGAAATATTATTTAAATCTTTTTAGGTTCCATTCATTAATTAAATAAAATGGACCATTGTTATTAAAATAAAATAGGATTTGTTTTAATTAAATAGTCCTTTTGAAATCTAATTATTTTCAAAACCAAAAAAGTAGGTTTTATTTGAAAATACAAAATGCTTGGAAAACTCATTATAAATACATAAATAAGTTTTGGAGGTTTTGGAAATAGTAAAACCTTTATTAATAATATTTGGATATTAAATCCTTATTAATTTATTTAAATAAACATTTACTATTTTATCAAAACAAAATGTTTTATTTCAAAAGTATGGCCAAGGTTTAATTTGGCTCTATGGAATAATCTTTATTTATAAAACTTCTATTTCGTTTAAAAACCAAATCCTTTTATTTAAAAGATCCAAAATAGCAATTCCAAAATATTTTATTTTCCTTTTATTAAATGTTTATCTTTTTAGATCCCTTTAGGATTTATTTAATTCAAATTGGTTTGAAGATTTCCAATTGGATTCAAAAAAAATTTCTTCTGGCCCTGAAAATCAAACAAAGTTTTATTTTATTCATTTATTTTTCACATTACAAGATTTGGAAAATCTTGGGATGTGACAAGACAACTTATACAAGTGCTAAGTTGGCCAAGATATACATGAGTAGAATTGTATGTCTATATGGAGTTCCCAAGAGCATTGTGTATGATAGGGGAACTCAATTCACTTCCCATTTTTGGAGACAGTTACATGAGTTATTGGGAACGAGGTTGGAATTCAGCACTGCTTTTCACCCTCAAACTGATGGACAGACAGAAAGAACTAATCAGATTCTTGAAGACATGTTGAGGGCATGTGCCCTAGACTATGGAGCTAGTTGGGATGAAAGTCTGCCTTATGCAGAATTTTCTTATAACAACAGCTGTCAAGCCAGCATTGAGATGGCACCATTTGAGTTTCTCTACGGGAGGAAGTGTACCACCCCGTTATTATGGAATGGTGTGGGAGAAAGAAGTTTGTTCGGACCAGAACTTATCAAAGAAGCCGAAGAGAAGGTCAGGTTGGTTAAGGACAGATTGAAGATAGCACAATCCCGACAGAAAAGCTACGCAGATCCTAAGCGTAGAGAAGTCACCTACGAAGTCGGTGATAGAGCTTATCTTAGAGTGTCACCACTTCGTGGAGTGCAGAGGTTCGGAGTCAAAGGAAAATTGGCACCAAGATATGTAGGACCATTCAAGATTCTGAGTCGTAAAGGAGAAGTTGCCTATGAAATTGAACTGCCAGAATCTCTGTCAGCTGTCCATAATGTGTTTCATGTGAGTCAACTTAAGAAATGTCATCCAGAAATGGAAGAAACTTCTTTGAAGGATGCTATACCTTTGGAGGAGGTTCAGTTGGAGGGTGATCTCACTTATGAAGAGAAGCCTATCAAGACTCTTGAGACTACAGAAAGAGTCACACGGACCAAGACTATCAAGTTTTGCAAGGTTCAGTGGAACCATCATTCCGAAGAGGAAGCCACATGGGAAATAGAAGATGATCTTCGGAAAGAACACCCTCACCTATTTGCTAGCCAATCCGAATCTCGAGGGCGAGATTCACCTTAAGGGGGTTAGATTTGTAACATCCTCAAAATCATGTTTCAAACTTATGCATATCATCCATGCATCCATGAGCATATGAATTTCATTTCAAACAAATCAATTCAAAACAGAAGCATTTGTGCTTATTATTTTATGTAAGTTTGCTCAAGACTTAGTGCTATCTTCCAATGAGAAGAATACTTGTTTTTGATTCAGTAAAGTTTGTTTATTCAAACTTAAGCACCACCAAAAGTTTGAACAAATTTCAAAATAAAATGATTAATAAAACCAATATTATGCCTATTGAATATATATCATAAAGGCTTGGTTTTATTTTTATTTTCCATCTGATCAAAATGTTTGGTTTGGACAGTAGTGTTTGGCACACATTTGAGTGCAAGGTTTACAGTATAAAAACCTAGGGAAGATTTGAATTCAAACTCATTTGATTTGGATTTGAAAAACATTTCAGAAAATCAAAACAGAAAAAGAAAAGGAGAAAAGAAATAGAAAAGGGCCAGCGCTACCTATCTGGCCCAACTACTAATCCAGCCCACTAAGCCCACCCGGGGTCCTTCTTTCTCTCGCTCACTCGCAGACACACCCCCAGAGTCACTGACCACACGACCCCACCCCCTCGCTGTTTAAACTCGCTGACGAGTGGACCCTGCGACCACGTCGCCGCTTTCGTCAATCACGCTGGCGCCGCCGCCGTTACCTCGCCGCTGTTACTGCACGCTTAATTGCCATTGATTTGCCACGCAATCCTTGCCCCTGCTCTGGCTATAAGATCCCCTCTGCACCGCGGCCATTTCCCCTCACCTAGCGCCACCTCTACGCCCCCAGGCTGCCCGCAATTGCCTCTACACCGCCGCAGACAGAGCAACTCCGGCAGGCGATTCCGGTAAGCTCTGACCGCCCTGCTGTCTCTGGTTCAAACGAGCGTGACCGCCATGTCCTTGTGCATCTGCTAACAGCCCTAGTTTGCCTGCTCGTGACCCAGGTCGTCGTTCTCGTTCACACCCGCAACCGCCGCCGACTCCGACGAGCAATAGCGGTAAGAACTGAGCGCCCCTTGCCTTCCCTTTGGTACCATCTTGTTCGCCAGACACTTGCGCATCTCCTAAACCCTCTGCCTTGTGCTAGGACGATGCAGATCCTCGGCAACGACCTCGACAGCAAGCGACAGACGCCGCCCGCAACTCCGACGAGCCCCAGCGACCGTGTCAGTGCGCCCCTTGCCAAGCCGCCGCCAGGTTGAGCATCAGCACGTCGTCGCGTCTCTGGTAAGCGCCTCCAACGACCCCCTAGCCACCTGTAGCGCCGCGCCGCCATAGGCAGAGCTCGCCGCCGCTAGCGCCGCCCGTCTGTGGTCAATTAGATTAGGGCCGTAGGATTTAGATCTAACGAGTAAGATTAGATCTGTGTCGAAGAGGTACGCGTCAGATCTGGCCGTGCATCTTCACTTAAATTGTGTGGCTCTCATTGATCGATCCGCCTGAACCGGTACGCACCAATCAGAACATGACGCGTGTCTGGAGTTTAGATTTAAAACAGGATTTGAATCTGATTGTTGTTTGAATTTGATTTAGCTATAACTTTTGATCCCCACGTTAGAATTTGACAAATTTTATATCGTTGGAATCAAGAGAGCAAGATATTTATAAATATGCAATGTGTTTAATGTTTTGCTTCTGTTAAAAAGGTTTTATTTGCAGAAACTTGTGTAGGACTAATTTGAGTATATGAAATGGTTAGAAAATGATTTAGGGTTTAAATAATTGTGGTTTGGCAAGTTTTTAACATGTTAATGCACCAGTACTGTTTACTTGCTTGGTTGAGTTTTAAAATCGTCACATATCATCTTGCATGCATGCATATATTTTTGGTTGTATATGTTTTGTATGTAATTTGGTGCTATAATTCTTTGTGTAGATTTTGGTGCTAGTGATTGTGATTGTGAAGAGTGTAACTACTCTCCAAACTACCAAGGCAAGTGGTACTTCATGAATATTTCTATGCCCATGGTTTATACTAAGCATTAGAAATATTTTGCTAAGTCTTGAATGTTATTATTTTTCTTATATGCCATGTAGGGAAATCCTAGTAGTTGTAGAATTGCTAGGGAATCTCTAAGTTAAGTTACTATCTATGCCATGCTTAGCCTAGCTAGTAGCAAACAAGGGTTGGTGAAATATACATGCTATGATGAAAATATTTCTAAGTCTTTGGACTTGTGTTTTGCCTAATAAAACAACTAAGTTAATGAAACACCTGGGTGGAATGGAAGGAATGGTTTATGTTGAGTGGTTACACAAGGCCCATTTCTATGGTTTACCTTGTGTATATCACTTGTGGTAAGCCACCCAGGAACAAAGAGATTTTAGAGGCCAAGTGTTAAGAAGCTTATAGTGCAGCCACTTGGCAATATGGGCTCTGCCTGGATCACATAGGTTGCTAGAACTTAGCCATTTGGACAGTTGGTGGTAGTGGGAAGATAGGTTGGAACGCGTCCATTTGGTATAAGGGAAGGCTTCTGAAAGGTCCTGTCTTGGTGAAACCAAGTCTGGTGGGGAAAGTGCACAACCTCTGCAGATGGAAAAATATAAGTACTTAGCCAAGTCCGATCCATGCAAAAGGACAACTTGAGTATCAAGACATGGAAGATATCAAGAATCTCCTCATCCCAATTTTCTAAGTAAAACTTGTGGGTGAACAAGGGTGAAGGACCTCAATGTCTATTGGTGGTTCCTTGGGAAAAGTTTTGACAAAGAAAAACTTAGTGATTTCAACTAATAGGCAAAACCTATTTTGAGCAAAGCAAGCCAAGCTACACTTAGCCAAATTGCATATAGTAATATAGTCCACCTAAATTATACTAAGGTATCACTTGCCAATACTATTCCAATGTATTGACCCACTGTGGCTATAACTTGTGATGTTGCAGGTTACTCTGATCAGGATTAGGAGTCATGAGTCTACACTCAACATGTTTGCCTGTGGCACATGAAGATGAAGACTTTTATTTATTTACTTATTCAAACTCTTGTATTAGGCTTGTGGCCTTGGAGTTGTAAAGACTATGTTCATCTCTGGAATGGCTGTAATAATGACCTTTGTATCTGTGTACTTCATCTTAAACTATGGATGCTAGCATTGATCCAGGGACTAGCATTGCAATCACAGGGATCATTTTCCTTTATAAAGGAGGGATCTTACACTTATCTACGCTTAGGATTTGCGTAGCTCTTTTGTCGGGACTGTGCTATCTTCAACCTGTCCTTAACCAGATTGACTTTCTCTTCAGCCTCTTTGATGAGTTCTGGTCCGAACAAACTTCTTTCTCCCATACCATTCCATAGCAATGGGGTAGTACACTTTCTCCCATAGAGAAACTCAAATGGTGCCATCTCAATACTGGCTTGATAACTGTTATTGTAAGAAAATTCTGCGTAAGGCATACTTTCATCCCAACTGGCTCCATAGTCTAGAGCACATGCTCTCAACATATCTTCAAGAATCTGATTAGTCCTTTCTGTCTATCCATTAGTTTGAGGATGAAATGCAGTGCTGAATTCCAACCTCGTTCCCAATGACTCATGTATTTGCCTCCAAAAACGAGAAGTGAATTGGGTTCCCCTATCAGACACAATACTCTTGGGTACCCCATGCAGACATACAATTCTACTCATATAGATCTTGGCTAACTTAGCACTTGTATAAGTCGTCTTCATGGGTATGAAATGAGCCACTTTAGTTAGGAGATCCACGATTACCCAAATAGAATCATATCCTGACCTGGTCCTCGGCAATCCGGTGATGAAATCCATGCCAATCTTGTCCCACTTCCAATCAGGAATAGGTAGTGGTTGTAACAATCCTGCTCGTTTCTGATGTTCCGCTTTAACTCTACTACATACATCACACAAAGCAATATGTTCGGCGATGTCCTTCTTGAGATTATTCCACCAAAATCTTTCCTTCATATTGTAGGGTTCGCAGCATAGAAAACAAAAAATTTCCTACGATGGGAACAACTATGTACCAAGATCTATCTACTAGATACAAACAACGGGCGGATGTATATCCGTAGAGAACATACCCTTGAAGACCGACAAAGCTTAACGAGTCCAAACTCGTGGTTGATGTAGACGATCTCTTGCCGATCTCAAGATCGAGAGGAAGTCCTAGCGTCGCAAAACAGCAGCGCATCCATGCTCGCACACATGTTCGAGGCACCAAGCAACCTCCGCCTCCTCGCTCCAGCGATGCAGCGGAAGCACAACTCTTTCTTTCCGAATAGCCACCGTGAACATGTATCTCGCTAGTCCGAGACCATGGGGGATAAATTCTAGAGGGGGAGAGAGATCCTTCACGAGGAGGTGTGAGTGAGAAGTGAGAGGAGGGGCTCCTTATATAGGGGAGGGGGGGCAGCCCAAGGGGCATGGCACGGCCATGGAGGGTGCCCCCACCTCTCCCTCATTCATGTGGGTGGACACTCCACTCACAAAATGGCCCTTCAATTTTCTCCACTAAAAAACCCACTCAAATTCCCATTAAATTTCCACCAAATTTAATGCAAACTCTCATTAAATAAAACTCCTTTTATTTATTCAGAGTTTTGTCAATTACTTTAATGACAAACATTCCCATATAACCCCTTTCTAGTATTTCATTTCACATGCAGAAACACTTTCTGCAATTTCACCCGAAAACCCGTTTCGGTATCTAGTGAAATAAATTCCTGCGCTTGTTATTCTTTCCGGCATGAAACTTTTTCTCCAAATGGATTTCAGTGTCTCTTAAGTGTGTCACCCTACGGTTCGCGAATAATGCGGACATGATCGAGACCCCTCTCAGATCAATAATCAGAAGCGGATCCGAGACCCATACCTGACTCCCACACATTCAACGATGACTTTCTTGTGATCGTCGGAACCTTTACGCTAGTATCTTAATCCTTTTGTTTCATGATATATTACATGTCCGAGATTCGATCATCGGTATCTCCATACCTAGTTTGATCTCGTTCTCGACATGCACTCTTTTCTCGTTCTGTGATATAACATTCGAGTGATCAAATCACTTGCTTGCAAGCTAATCAATGTGATATCACCGAGAGGGCCCGAGTATATCTATCCGTCATCGGGATGAACAAATTCCACTCGATCCATGAGTATCAACATAACACTTTATTAGTTCTGAATCCATCTTTATAATCACCTGTACGGTGACGTTTGATGTTATCAAGAAACTCTTCCGATGTTAGTGATTGACATGATCTCATGGTCTAAGGATTAGGATCACTTCGTAAGTTGTTATAGCAATATAAACTCAATGACTTTGATCGTAATGCTATACTTCGGATGAATGTTCATCACACCATTACACTAATGTTGTGATCCCGTTATTAACAACATCCAATGTCCATGATCAGGAAACCTTGATCATCTTGTTAATTCAACGAGCTAGTTTATGAGAGAGGCATAACTAGGAACTTCATTTTTGTTTATTAAACACACATGTATTAACGCTCAGATTAATACAATTACATGCAAAATAAACATTTATCATAAATAAGGAATACGATAATAACCACTTTATTATTGCCTCTTGGGCATATTCCTTCATCTCCACTTGCACTAGAGACAATAATCTAGTTTGAAAACTTTGCGTATTGAACACATATGGCTTTACGGTGTTCCATATACGCAATCGCAAGTGGTTAACATAATCTACGGATCCGACGCTTTCAGTCCGTGTATTTGCATGTCTTTGCGTCTTCACGCATCACTCATTCTCCAATGAGATGGCATTGTATAAATTTGGTCTTTTGGTGAGACCTTTAGTTCCTTGGGGTTAAAACACGTCGATACTATTGTCACACAATATATCTTTAGTGTTAGCAGCTATGAACCACACCTTAGTTTGATAACAAACTACTTGACACAAATTCCCTCCTTTGCTGCTACTATAGCAGTCATATACTTAGCCTTTTTGTTGTAGAATTCGTCACAATGTCTTAACTATGGATTTCATCCAAATCCATCATGGAATCTTCTTTCCATTACATTGTGCCACCCATAGTTTAAATTGAGATAAACTTAATTTGTATCTTGTGACAAAACTATTATCAATGTAACGCTTTACAATGAACTATTTGTAATTGTTTGTCACCTCTACACAAATATATTCTTAGTTCTTCCAAAAGATCATAAGAATGTCCTTACTATCGTCCAATGATCATTTTATGATTCATTCTGTTATATGCTCATAACACTTAGAGCATAGGACATATCTGGATGTGTACATATCATGGTATGTTTGATCAAAACATTCTCGTGATTTCACTCATCAAGTGTCAAAGCACTTGAATCTTGTTTCACTTATCAAGTGTCGATACACTTGAATATTGAACTCCTTCAATATCTCATATATGTACGTTTGGCAGAACCATATTGGCGTCACAGTCTATCCACTATAGACATTCATGCTAAATATTTGGGTTTTGCCTAAGTATTTCATCAAAATGAAATTATTAACCTTTGTCAATAAAAGATACATCATTTCTAATCAACAAGATGTCCTCCACATAATGTATTAGAAATATGTCTTAGCGCTCCCACTTAATTTCTTGCAAATGCAAGCATCTTCATCGTCTCCTGATGAAAAACTCTTTTTCATCACGGTGAAGATTCCAACTCCGCGATGCTTACTTCAATAATTGAAGTTTGCATGCCCTTTTAGCATCCTTTGAATTAACAAAACCCTTTGGATCGTGTCATGTACACGTCCTAGGTAACCATTCTATTAAAAGAACTTTGTTTTGTTTATTCATCTACTATATACCAAATTATATGTAGTGGTTGCTACTTTAATCCATCCAGACTAAATATCGCTATGAAAGATCAAATCTTGTCATAGTCAACTCCTTGAACATTGTCGTAAAATACTTTGACATGTCGAATATTTCATAGATGTGAAACATCCATGTCTGTTTCATTTATAGATCCAAATATGACCGATAGGTTTTTACACCTTTCCGGAGGGTCTTCCAAGTTCAAAACTTGATTTCTCGTGTATGGAACTATCACGGATTTTATGGCTTCAAGCCATTTGACGGAGTCAGGGTCCATCATCGCTTCTTTGTATGTATTCGGTTAATCATTGTCAAACAATAATTATTTACTCTCAAATCTTAGCATTTGATTGTTTAACCGACTGTAACACCCTCAGAATCGGACCTATGCAAGTTTTAGCGAAACCCGCCAAACCCGCATAGAAACGGTTCAAAGGTGCCCACCAGGCACTTTCGTGCGGGTGGAAAACGAAGTAATAACATTACACAACAGTCCTCGATGGGACCCACAGAACAGATATATATACAACAGCGACTCAAAGAGTCAAGAATACAGATATACGGTACAAAGATCCAAATCACCTTGAAAACGATACGGCGTCCGACTACGGACAAGATGCAAATGGGGCTAAGAGCCCTGAAGAATAACCAATGGCGTCCATAACCCTGCCCAGGCCAAGCCGGAAGGGTAACCCTGCTAACGACGTCGATCTCAAAACCTGCTTAAACAAAAGGGGTGCCGTCAACGGGCAAAGGAAAAAGAGGAGCCGATGCGAGGCCAAGACGGCGAGACTAGAATTCGGCGGTCCTCGCCTACATAGGTATGGTGGACTGAAGCGGCAGCGGCAGCATGCACGAAACAACCTATAGAGACTCGATACAACTGGCGACTATCAGAGAGGGGAAGAAAGACCTATTCGGACCCAACCTGATGCTACCATCAAACAAACCCATCCTGGCGTTTCCCCCTCGAGACCAAACGAGGAAGTCAACCGAGGAACTCACACAGTTGGCAGTTTTACTTATTCAGTTATAGTTGCGGCACTTTACTAGTCAGGTTTAGATAATCGTCCTGATAAAATAAGCAGTGGGAACTTTTAGTTAACCATTCCGTGATAGTTGCAACACCTACTAGTCAGATACAAATAGCATGAGATAACCCAAAACCCAGCAGTTGTTGGTACTTTTATTCAGCCATTCCGTTGTAGTTGCAATACTTACTAGTCAGGTACAATGGTCGCGACACTCCAAACAAGCAATTGTGGGCGTATGAATTAGCCATTCCATTATAGTGAAGCTGATTACTAGTCATTATAAAGTCAAATTTATAGCAATAAACTTTAGTTATGCTTGTCTATGGTAGATATCATGCTCCAAGTCGTTCATAACCGCGGACACGGCTTTGAAAAGTTTTACCCGGCCGGTGCACCAATAGCAACACACACTCGATCAACCTCGGAAAACCAAATCAGAACCCAACGAGGCTTTCACGACAAAGCAATCACAGGATTCAGAAATATTTCAGGGGGCCACCCCTTGGAGTACACCCGCAACGAAGTAAGCTAGCTCCGAGACGGACCCGAGGTTTGTGGGGCCGGCTGTAAACGACTGGGAACCCGAAAACTCGGGGTGTCGATACCGCGAAAACGGGTCACAATTCCTAAACAGTACAGGTGCTATCTGTCACACAATTTAAATAAAGCAGTAAAGCATGGCATAAGTACAGGATCGTAAATAAAACCTCAAACTAGTTGTGGCCCCAAGAAATAAGACTGAATCAAGCTCTGGCTAAGGGGGGTCCCATATACCTCCCGGATGTGGATAGCGCGATAAATCAAGGAACAGGTATCAAGTACTCGGGGTCCTACGGGACACAAGTGGGCGTTCGGAAACCAAATATTTTCTATCACCCACCGATGCCTCTGCTTATTTCAATTTTAGTTGTTAAACAGGAATTAAAGTGAACGATAAGTAAAACCATGATCATCTCCAACATCAACATGCGGCAATACTTCAACAACGGTGGCACTGGACGACACACAACAGCACTTGAGCAAGCGACTACGACGCGCAAGTCCAACTATCTACCAAACAACAGGTAATAGGATGTGTCCAAGGCAATATAGGGCTGCAAGAGATATCACGGGTACGAAACTAGAGCATCGCAACACAGATAGCAAAGATCAACAGGAGGGAATAAATACTAGAAAAGTAAGATAGGTAGAAAGGGGGAGATGCTCGCCTGAAAACATTGTCGAAGGGTTCATCCGAAGATCGGAGCGAAGCTCACATCAACCCAACGGCCTTATCCGCGAAGAAGCAAAACACTAGAAGAAACACCGGATGCAATATTTAATACAACGGCAGAAGATCGGCATGATGCATGTATGATGTATGGCATGGCCAAGATGCGATGCAATTAGGTCATATTAAGCGGAACCGGGGTCCCGACAATTATTTAGGTGGTTCATGTTATTTAGCTACCCCGCAATTAAATGTTGTTATAACAAGGCAAGATAAGATACCGGTTCGCTACACAAGTTTAAATGAGGCCGATATGAGACTAGATTTGCCCGCATATGGGCCCCATATTTAATTATATGGTGAATCGGCATAAGGCCCCCAAACCACATGATGATATGCATGCATGAACAATTAGAATGCGACAAGTTGGATTGTGTTATAAAATAGGGTTTCGGGAAGGGGTTCACACATTAGGGTTCGGCGAACTTGGGGTTCCGGGGTTCGGGGTCGGGTCTCGGGGTCCAGGGTTCGACGGGTTCGGTCTCGGCGGAAGCGTTCTCGGACAACGGAGAAGATCTTGTCGCCTCCACGAAGAAGGACTTGGTTCGGCGCCGGGGGTGCATCGGACTCGTTCTGGTCGGTGCCGTTCTTGTCATCGCGAAGGTCTTGTCGGGTTCCCAAGTCGGGTCGGTCTTGGCTTCGGGGTGAAGAACTTGGTGTCCGGGCGGAGTGCTTGTCATATCCGTGAAGAAGAGCATGTCGGTCCAGGGGGGTTCGGCCTTCGGGGCGATCTTGGCGTCGGGTTCTCGACTTCGCATCCTCGGGGAAGTACCTGTCGCACAATTGTCTTCGGGTCCAGGTAAAAGAGCTCGTCGTCCGGTCGTTCTCCGGGTCCGATGAAGTTCTTGGCGAGGGGGAACTTGGGGTTTGCGGGGTTCGAGCAACGGTGTCGAACTTGACGTCTCCACTCCCAACACTTAGCACGCCTTGGTACTACACAGAGCGTGCACGGTTGGAGGCAGATGGCAAGGCGTCGACGATGTGGGCCCCGCGGGGGGGAGGGCGACGAGGAAGGCGCCGCGAGGCGGCCCGGCGCGGGCGGGCGCCCGCAGACGCCGGGCGAGGCGGACGGGCTCGGGAGGCGGACGGGCAGATGGCGACGGCCGGAGGGCCGCTGCAGGCGGCGGCCGCATGCAGAGGAGGTCGAGGCGGGAACACGGGCGGCGCGGAGGTTGCGGGCGGCGGCGAGCGCCGGGAGCGTGGTGGCGCGGCAGCGCGACGGAGGCGCGAGGCTGGCGCGGCACCGGCTGCGCGCTGGAGGGCGAGGGCGGAGCGGAGGAGGCGGCGGCTGGGGCGCCGGGAGAGGCGGGTGCGGCTGGCGAGGCGCAGCGGAGCGGGCGAGGCTGGCCGGGGCGGGCGGCAGAGGGGTCGCCAAGGGAGCTTGAAGAGAGGTGGGGTCATGGCGCGGACGGGAGACAGAGGGAGTAGGGGGAACGGGGCGGGACAGGAGGCAGGGAGGTGAAGCGGCTCCGGCGGGCGACGGGGCGCCGGCGGCGAGGCGAGGAGGGGGCCCTGGGAAGCGGCGAAGGGGGGATTGCGGGCGTCGGTGGCTGGGCTTGGGTTGGGGAAGACGCGTGGGGATGAGAGGAGGGAGGTGGGGGGCAGGGTCGCGGGCCAGGGGTGGAGCCCAGGTGGCGGGGACGTGGGGTGTGGGGACGCGCGGGTCCAGGCGGGTGAGGTGGCTGTGGGTGTGGTTGGTGTGTGTGTGGGGGTGGGAAGAGAGAGAGGGGGGGCTGCTGTGGTGGCAGAGTTTGATTGGCCTGTGAGGGAGAGGATGAGGTGGCGTCTCGTGATAGGAGGGTGAGGTGGAGGGTGTGTGGGTAGGTAGTTTGGTGAACTTAGGAATTAGGGGCTGTTTAGGTGGTCCGATTTAAATCTGGGCGTTGCTCGGTCATTCGGCCCGTTCGACTGCCCCACCAAAAATAATATAAATTTTATTTGTTTTAATAACACCGTTTGCAAACCGATAGCAGCCCAAACAAAATATCCCGGAGACCCGGTTTTGGCGTTTGAATAAGAGACGGGGCGGTTAGAAAACAAACCGGGCTTTGCGAAAATAGTTTTAAGCAAACAATGCATGATGATGACGATGCAATGCACAAATTCAACGCGATTTTCTAGTAGTGGTTTTGCGGGATGCCACACCGACCTACTTGGTTCAATAGGAACTTAGATCTCCATGACCACAACCTTTGAGGCACATAATCTATGAGCATTATGGCATCCTTCAGAACGATTTCCGGCGCTGCGCAACTCAATACATATAGCTAAGGTTCGTTAACCTTATCAAAGTTCTATTGTCCTCCCACTTAACTTTTACGAAAAATTCCTTCTCCAAGAAAATTCATGTTTCAAGTGACAAACCCTTTTGTCCTTGGTGTTATGAAGTAATAACCAATTGTTATTCGAAATAACCTACAAAAGACATGCTCATCCGACTTCGGTTGTAAACATCTTACTTATGTTTAGCGTACCAAAATTTAAGAAATGACAACTTGGGTTTTACCCCAAACCATAACTTCCATGGTGTCATTTCAACGGATCAAGATGGAGCTCTTTTCAGTGTAAAAGCGGTAGTCTCTAAAGCTTTAATCTTTTAAAACATAATGGCAGTTTTATAAATAACACCTTTGACACAACCATGTCAAACAAGGTTTCATTACAAATCTCAAACACTCCATACTCCTATGGTGTTTCTAGAAATGTAAATCTAGGTGTTTTGCTAAACTTGTAACTCAAATAAATCCCTTTATGATAAAATCATAATTCATTTATTTTCTTGTTACACTTGTAACTCAAATAAATCCCTTATGATAAAATCATAAACCATTTATTTTCTTGTCACAATGATTTTCTCTTCATCTTGAAAGTCTTTGAACATTTCAAATATTTCACACTTCTTTCTCATTAAGTGAATATTCATTCAAATTTCCGGAGAAAGTATATGAAGTTGAAACCCATCGCTTACGACTACACATAATGGACTACATACATCGATATGTATAAATTCCAATATTTTAGTCGTTCGTTCTTCTTTGGCCTTTGAACGAAGTTTTAATTATCCCGAGGAAAGTCTCACAAGCATCACTTGATCAAATCAAAGACTCCAAAAATCCATGAAAATGGAGTTTCTTCATGTTTTATTTCCAATATAATTTAAACAGCGATGTCACTTCATAAGTGATCTTTCAATCATTTGTCTTGCGACATTTTAGCATTAGGCTTTATGGATATGATTTCTTCAACTAGATTTGTAAATCATCCATCTTATATGGAATATGGTAATTATTTGAACAACCTTTGTTCTCATAATACCTGATTTAAATAACAATTATTAAAACAAATCTTGAAGTCAAGCTTTGATGTCAACGAGAAATACAAACAACGGTTTGTTTGTTTTCGATGAACATCATCACATATTCTCTTGCTAGTTACTTAGGCCATTGTGGTTCATGAATTGCATCGTTCCGTATGAAATTTCATACCAACCAATTCGGTATCCAATACCCAAGAACCACATTGTTTAACAAGCAAAGAATACAACCATAACATGTATATCATATATATACCTAAATTGGATATTTCCAATCTTTTCTTTTCTGCCAAATATAATTTTATAGATTCTCTTTCAGCATTTCCTTTTACTTTTTAAAAGAATCTATCAACATCAAAAGTGGCGCCATATACATGACACATAGTCCAAAGCGTGTATATTGAAATAATAATACCTTTGGACTTGCACTTTGAAGTAGATCACCATCATCAAATGATTGGCGTTCTTCCAAAATCCATTCTTTAGTAATCTTTTAGTGTAGTAAACACTTTACATACATCTTCTATTCATCCTTATCATGACGACTTTCATGATCAAGCTACTGTAGCTCATAAAGGCGAATCGTGAGTATAACATTACTTTCCAAAACCCTTTTGGATGATTAGGATGTCTAGCATCTCCAACCTTCGTAAATTCTCATCCAATATGAGAACATATATTATACTCTATCATATTGCAACCAAAACATTGTTTCAGATATCGTTATATCTGCCACACATGATGGTTTCTGAAACAATTCTTTCAGCTCCTAGATAAACTTGATATTAAAACAATCAAGAATCGTGGAGGCAAACATGATACTAAAGATACTAACACTGGAATTGTTACTCTCGATTTAATACCAACTATTAAATTTCACGGAGTGAATAGAGTTTGCTGAAAGTTTGCAATAGGACTTTAAACTTTAGATTGACACTCAACACAATACGATACCAGTTCGTAAAGCATATATCCAGAATTCTATAGTTCTATTATCTCAATTA
Source organism: Avena longiglumis (assembly GCA_030063025.1). Lineage (NCBI taxonomy): Eukaryota > Viridiplantae > Streptophyta > Magnoliopsida > Poales > Poaceae > Avena > Avena longiglumis. The sequence continues at coordinate 211,142,644 of CP125979.1, read as the reverse complement.
CAACTATGCATAAGGTGGTGAACGAATGCCAATGACTACAACAAATTATGCAAATTCACTTTGATTTAATTTATGATAAATTGAGTTCTACTAATCCAAATTAGAAATGAACTCCCACTCAAAAATGACATCCCTCGTGCCTTTTTGGTGATTGCATGAACCAAATCCACTACGCCAAGTCCGATCATCACGTGAGTCGGTGTAGCTTCAAAGGCGAGCATCCATATGGTTATCATATCAAAACATATGACTCATGCTTAAACTTTCGGTCCGTGTTTCGAGGCCATGTCTGTACATGCTAGGCTCGCCAAGTAAGAACCTTAGTATTCGCGTGTGTAACTGTCTTACACCTGAGATATGCTCGTGGATTCAAGTACACCCGATCATCACGTGATGCCTTGAAGCGACGAAACATTGTCGGTGCATACTTAAGGAAGAACACATTTTTATCTTGATATCAAAATGAGGGATCACCTTATTATGCTAATAAAATGCTAAACAAGCAATATAAGATGCTATCAAACATCACATGTTTATTAGTGAAATGATATGGTTCCCGCATATGATCTCCATCATGTGCACCGTGGTATGATCTCTATCATACCTTTATGTGTAAGGCCAAGGTCTATGGAACTTACAAGCTATGTGTGTTATAAGAGTATCATCTCATACTTCTACTTACAACATCACCATATCATAACACTGGCCCAGCAACAATCTAAACTAGACGCCTCTAATTTATCCATTGCAAGTTTTACGTGGCTTAGGGCTTTCGAAGATAGAATCGTTCTTACCTACGAACATGAACCACAACGAGGATAACCAAATTGTTGACAACTCGTTGCAAATTAGATATTGACTATAGTAGGAGGGACAGACACCCGCTAGCCACTTATGCAAAACTAGTTGCATCTCAAGTGTGGAAGAGGTCTCATGTGCGAGGACATGTAAAGTTTGTTCGGGCCGCTTCATCCCACTATGCCACCAATATCCAAAGTACAATTAATAAGCAATAAAATGATCATCGTCGCCCACATACTCATATGTGTACTACCCGTGCAAAGTATCTACGCATAGATCCGGCTCTGATACCACTGTAGGGTTCGCAGCATAGAAAACAAAAATGTTCCTACGATGGGAACAACTATGTACCAAGATCTATGTACTAGATACAAACAACGGGCGGATGTATATCCGTAGAGAACATACCCTTGAAGACCGACAAAGCTTAACGAGTCCAAACTCGTGGTTGATGTAGACGATCTCTTGCCGATCTCAAGATCGAGAGGAAGTCATAGCGACGCAAAACAGCAGCGCATCCGTGCTCGCACACACGTTCGAGGCACCGAGCAACCTCCGCCTCCTCGCTCCAGCGATGCAGCGGAAGCACAACTCTTTCTTGCCGAATAGCCACCGGGAACATGTATCTCGCTAGTCCGAGACCATGGGGGATAAATTCTAGAGGGGGAGAGAGATCCTTCACGAGGAGGTGTGAGTGAGAAGTGAGAGGAGGGGCTCCTTATATAGGGGAGGACACTCTCCCTCATTCATGTGGGTGGACACTCCACTCACAAAATGGCCCTTCAATTTTCTCCACTCAAAAACCCACTCAAATTCCCATTAAATTTCCACCAAATTTAATGCAAACTCTCATTAAATAAAACTCCTTTTATTTATTCAGAATTTTGTCAATTACTTTAATGACAAACATTCACATATAAGCCCTTGCTAGTATTTCATTTCACATGCAGAAACACTTTCTGCAATTTCACCCGAAAACCGGTTTCGGTATCTAGTGAAATAAATTCCTGCGCTTGTTATTCTTTCCGGCATGAAACTTTTGCTCCTTATGGATGTCGGTGTCTCTTAAGTGTGTCACCCTATGGTTCGCGAATAATGCGGACATGATCGAGACCCCTCTCAGATCAATAATCAGAAGCAGGATCTAGAGACCCATACTGACTCCCACACATTCAACGATGACTTTCTTGTGATCGTCGGAACCTTTTACGCTAGTATATTAATCCTTTTGTTTCGCGATATATTACATGTCCGAGATTCGATCATCGGTATCTCCATACCTAGTTTGATCTCGTTACTGACATGCACTTTTTTCTCGTTCCCGTGATATAACATTCTAGTGATCAAATCACTTGCTTGCAAGCTAACCAATGTGATATCACCGAGAGGGCCCAGAGTATATCTATCCGTCATCGGGATGAACAAATTCCACTCTCGATCCATGGGCCTCAACATAACACTTTATTAGTTCTGAATCCATCTTTATAATCACCCTGTTACGGTGTGACGTTTGATGTTATCAAGAAACTCTTCCGGTGTTAGTGATTGACATGATCTCATGGTCTAAGGATTAGGATCACTTCGTAAGTTGTTATAGCAATATAAACTCAATGACTTTGATCATAAGCCTATACTTCGGATGAATGTTCATCACACCATTACACTAATGTTGTGACCCCGTTATTAACAACATCCAATGTCCACGATCAGGAAACCTTGATCATCTTGTTAATCAACGAGCTAGTTTATGAGAGAGGCATAACTAGGAACTTCCTTTTTGTTTATTAAACACACATGTATTAACGTTTCCGTATTAATACAATTATAGCATGCAAAATAAACATTTATCATAAATAAGGAATACGATAAGAAACACTTTATTATTGCCTCTCGGGCATATTCCCTTCACATATCCATGTACATTTTGGTGTTACCCGGATGAATGGAATACGGTGAGTTGTGTGCTTCTTGTAAAATCAGTTTCCGAAGCCCCAGATCCTGTGGAACATAGATACGTTTTCCATGCCATAAAGTACCCTGTTCGTCTTCATGAAATCCTTTGGCTTTTCCCTTGCCAATCTTTTCCTTAATCTCTTTGATTTCCTTATCTGCCTTCTGGGCTTATTTGATCTTGTCCAACAAAGTGGGTTGAACATCCAAAGACATGAGATGTCCCTCAGGCACAATTTCTAATCTGAGATCTCTAAATTGGCAACACAGATCATCTGGCAATTCTCCCTTAGTAAGGCCATTCACAAAAACCTTACGGCTTAGAGCATCCGCTACAACATTTTCTTTATCGGGGTGGCATTGAAAACACAAGTCATAGTCTTTGATGAGTTCTAGCCATATTCTTTGTCTCATGTTAATTTCCTTCTAGGTGAAGATATACTTCAAACTCTTGTGATCTGTGAACACTTCACATCGCTTTCCCAAAAGATAATGTCTCCATGTTTTGAGTGCATGGATAACAGAGGCTAACTCTAAATCATGAGTAGGGTAGTTTACTTCATGAGTTTTGAGTTTTCTCGAGGCATAAGCCACAACTTTCCCTTCTTGCATAAGTACTGCACCTAATCCATGATGAGATGCATCACAATATACTTGGAAATCTTTCTCCAAATATGGCAAACATAAGACTGGTGTTATCACTAGTCTCTTCTTTAATTCTTGAAAAAGCTGAGTTCACAACCTTCAGACCAAGCAAACTGCTTGTCTTTCTTTAGCAATTCTGTCATAGGTTTAGCTACCTTGGAGAAATTCTCAATAAATCTTCTGTAGTATCCTGCCAAGCCAAGGAAACTACGGACCTCTTTTACTGACTTAGGAGATTCCCATCCAGTTACAGCTGAAACTTTAGCAGGGTCTACTGCTACACCATCTCCTGACACAACGTGTCCAAGAAAACCAACTTCATTTAACCAAAATTCACACTTGCTGAATTTGGCATACAGCTGATGCTCTCTAAGCTTCTCAAGTATCAAACGTAAATGGCCTTCATGCTCTTCTTTGCTCTTGCAGTAAATCAAAATGTCATCGATGAAAACGACAACAAACTTATCAAGAAATTCCATGAACACCTTGTTCATCATATTCATGAAGTATGTTGGTGCATTGGTCAAACCAAATGGCATCACGGTATACTCATACAATCCATACCTTGTGGTAAAAGCTGTCTTAGGTATGTCTTGTTCCCTTATCTTGAGCTGGAAATAACCTGACCGGAGATCAATCTTTGAGAACACACAAGCTCCTTCTAACTGATCAAACAAATCATTGATTATAGGCAAAGGGTATTTGTTCTTGATAGTCACCTCATTGAGTGAACGGTAATCTATGCATAATCTTTGACTTCTATCTTTCTTTTCCACAAACAAAACTGGTGCTCCCCAAGATGAAGAACTTGGTTGGATAAATACTTTCTATAACTGTTCTCCAAGTTGTTTCTTGAGTTCTTTCAACTCATCCACTGACATCTTGTACGGTATCTTTGCTATTGGTCCAGATCCTGGTAGCAAATCAATAAGAAATTCCACATCTCTATCTGGTGCCATTCCTGGCAATTCTTCTGGAAACACATCCGGATATTCACTCACAATTGGCACACTGTCTATTTTAACCCCCTTAAGAGAATTTAGCTTACTCCTTTTTGCTTCAAAGTTGGTCTTGAATATGATTCTTTTGTTTTCTGGAGTTGTGAGTGAGACAATATGGTTTGCACAATCTATCACTCCCTTGTGCTTAGTCATCTAGTCCATTCCCAAAATAACATCCGATCCTTGGGAGTTTAGGATTATCAAGTTAACAGGAAACTTATACTTCCCAAACTCCATGATTAGATCATGACATCCTGAATTCACTATCATTTCTCCGCCAGGAGAACTTACTTTTATAGGACACCCAATAGTTTCTACCGGTAGTTCGTTTCTTTCAACAAATGCTCTTGATATGAATGAATGAGATGCACCAGTATCAAAGAGAACAAATGCTGGAACAGAATTGAGTTTGAACTTACCAAAGAACAAAGATCAGGTTCCTCATAAATTTCCTCCACATTGATGTGGTTCACTTGTCCCTTTTGAAAAGGGTTGGGCTTGTTGGGTCCTTCAACTTTATTTTCTGGACATTCATTTGCATAATGCCCCATCTTCTTGCACTTGAAACACTCAATCTGACTAAGATCCTTCTTGATAGGCTGGCTTCCACTGCCACTTCCACTGTGGTGGCTCTTATATCCACCCTTGTGATTCTTGTACTTGTCATTTTCATGACTACGGTGACTCTTGTTGTCATGATGATGGTTGTGGTTGTGGTGCTTGTTGAATTTCCCATGATTGTGGGATCCTGAACTCCCACTATCATCATAATGGGAACGCTTGTGAGACGATCCCGAGTTGTTCTTGTCAGAGTGCTTTCTCTTCCTGCTTTCAACTTATTTCATCTTGCTCTCCAAAATAGCAGCCTTGTCACAAAGAGACTGGTATGTGGGAACATAGGCCACAACTAACTGCAGGTTCAGTTCATCATTCAACCATTCAAGGAACTTTTCCTTCCTCTTAGCATCAGTGTCAACTTCATCCGGTGCATATCGCGCCAGATTGTTGAACTCCTCAATGTATTCAGCCACGCTGCGGTGGCGCTGCTTCAAGTTATGGAACTCTTTCTTCTTCAAACTCATCACTCCGGATGAGATGTGAGCAGTACGGAAACCATCTTCGAAGATAGCCCATGTCACATCCGCAATGGGAGTGGTGATCTGGAAGTTATCCCACCAAGTGGCTGTTGGTCCTTCCAACAAGTGAGATGCAAATCTGACTTTCTCTTCATCAGTACAGCCAACGGTTACCAAGTCCTTGTTCACGGAGCATAGCCAATCATTGTCCACCATAGGATCAGTAGTTCCTGAGAACTTTGCTGGTCTCAGTCTCAAGAACCTGGTAAGCATGTCAAAACCCGGTGGATTGTTCTGATTGTTGTTGTTGTTATTGTTGTTATTGTTGTTATTGTTGTTGTTATTGTTGTTGTTCTGATTCTGGATGAATGTGGTCATCATTTGCATCAGCTGAGTCTGAGCTGTCATCATTTGCTGCATTTCAGGGGTTATGTTGTTGTTGTTGGGGTTGGGATTGGCACGTCGGGGAGGCATCTGTGGTTTGTTCAATAGAGATAAGAATGAGATACCCATAGATGCTAACATGCACAATACATCACATAAACAATCACCAAACATGCATCATAATAATAAAAGTTCAACAACATAGACAACAAGTTTGCAAAGTAAACACAGCAATAGCAAGCCATCCACATGTTGGATGGTCATTGCGACTCAATAATCAAAGACATGATAAATAAAAGTAAATGAGTAGTCATCACTACTCCTCGGCATCAACCTCCTCCTCAACAAATGTAAGACCTGCATTCTCCATAGCGGTCTTGTATTCCTCGACATTGGTGGTCAAGGTCTCTACTTTGGCTTTGAGAGCCCTCTTCTGTGAACGAAGCCTCTCAATCACAGTCTGCTGATGCTCGAGCTCGAAGTCCTTGGCCTCCAGTTCTGCAGTCATGTCTCGAATCCTCTTGTTCCTATCTTGGACTCGCTTCTATTGACTCTTGAACTTTCTGTCCTGACTCTCAAACTTGGCCTCCATCTCCTTGACTATCTCATCTTGCTCCGCGAAGAGCTTGTCCTTCTCTCGAAGCTGCACCTGGAGTTCGTCATTGCTGAGCATGACGTTGGTCCTATCAGTGTCTATGAGCCTAAGAAGAACCTCTAAGTCCTGGAGGTATAGCCGAATCGGCTCTGCTGTCTCCCTCGAAGTATCCTCGAAGTCAATGGCCTCACCATCCTCATCACGTCTATCGAAGGTGTGGAAGTGAGTACCTCTAACCTGTCGAGAGTGTCACCCTAACAGACGTCCAATCAAGTCCTGCATGACTACTTCTAGGCCTCTCTCCTTGTCATCATGCATGAGCTTGAAGATGATTGCCTCCGTGGTAGGCTCAGTCTGGCGTCCGGGCTGATTAACCTTGAAGCTCCAAAGGTCTTTCTGTAGGGTTCGCAGCAAAGAAAACAAAAAAATTTCCTACGATGTGAACTATATACCAAGATCTATCTACTAGATACAAACAACGGGCGGATGTATATCCGTAGAGAACATACCCTTGAAGACCGACAAAGCTTAACGAGTTCAACTCGTGGTTGATGTAGACGATCTCTTGCCGATCTCAAGATCGAGAGGAAGTCCTAGCACCGCAAATCAGCAGCGCATCCGTGCTCGCACACACATTCGAGGAACCGAGCAACCTCCGCCTCCTCGCTCCAGTGATGCAGCGGAAGCACAACTCTTTCTTGCCGAATAGCCACCGGGAACATGTATCTCGCTAGTCCGAGACCATGGGGGATACATTCTAGAGGGGGAGAGAGATCCTTCACGAGGAGGTGTAAGAGACAAGTGAGGAGGGGGGCTCCTTTTATAGGAGGAGGGGGGGAACCCCAAGGGGGTGGCCGGCGCATGGGGTTGCCCCTGCCTCCCCTCTTCATGTGGGTGGAAACTCCACTCACAAATCTCCTTTAAATTCTCTCCACTCAAAAGTCCACTCAAATTCCCATTAAATTTCCACCAAATTTAATGCAAACTCTCATTAAATAAAACTCTTTTATTTTATTAAGAATTTTGTCAATTACTTTAATGACAAACATTCACAAATAACCCCTTGCTAGAATTCTATTTCACATGCATAACCACTTTATGCAATTTCACCTGAAAACCTGTTTCGGTATCTAGTGAAATAAATTCCTGCGCTTGTTCATTCTTTCGGCATGAAACATTTGCTCCAATTGGATGTCGGTGTCTCTTAAGTGTGTCACCCTACGGTTCGTGAATAATGCGGACATGATCGAGACCCCTCTCGGATCAATAATCAGAAGCGGGATCTGGAGACCATACTGACTCCCACACATTCAACGATGACTTTCTTGTGATCGTCGGAACCTTTTACGCTAGTATCTTAATCCCTTTGTTTCACGATATATTACATGTCCGAGATTCGATCATCGGTATATCCATACCTAGTTTGATCTCGTTACCGACATGCACTCTTTTCTCGTTCCAGAGTATATCTATCCGTCATCGGGATGAACAAATTCCACTCTCGATCCATGAGCCTCAACATAACACTTTATTAGTTCTGAATCCATCTTTATAATCACCCTGTTACGGTGTGACGTTTGATGTTATCAAGAAACTCTTCCGGTGTTAGTGATTGACATGATCTCATGGTCTAAGGATTAGGATCACTTCGTAAGTTGTTATAGCAATATAAACTCAATGACTTTGATCGTAATTCTATACTTCGGATGAATGTTCATCACACCATTACACTAATGTTGTGATCCCATTATTAACAACATCGAATGTCCATGATCAGGAAACCTTGATCATCTTGTTAATCAACGAGCTAGTTTATGAGAGAGGCATAACTAGGAACTTTCTGTTTGTTTATTAAACACACATGTATTAACGTTTCCGTATTAATACAATTATAGCATGCAAAATAAACATCTATCATATACTTACAATACAAATAATAAACATTTTATTATTGCCTCTCAGGGCATATTCCGTTCAGTCTCCCACTTGCACTAGAGACAATAATCTAGTTACATAGTGATAAATCTAACACCCATTGAGTTCTGGTGTTGATCATCTTTTGCTCTAGGGAGAGTTTTAGTCAACGGATCTGCTACATTGAGATCCGTATGTACTTTACAAATCTTTATATCTCCATCCTTGACATGCTCGCGGATGGAGTGAAACCGGCGCTTAATATGCTTGGAATGCTTGTGAGACCTTGGCTCTTTGGCATTGGCAATGGCAATGGCACCATTGTTGTCACAATAGATCACCATTGGGTCCAACGCGTTTGCCACCACTCCTAGTTCGGATATGAACTCCTTCATCCAAACTGCTTCCTGAGCCGCTCAAGCGAGAACATATTCGCCTCCGTTGTTGATCCCGCTACCACAGGTTGTTTGGAGCTCCTCCAACTAACCTCTCCGCCATTCATGAGAAATACGATCCGGATTGAGACTTAGAGTCATCCGGATCGGTGTCAAAGCTAGCGACATAACACTTAGCGACGAGCTCTTCTTCACCTCAGATACAAGAAACATATCCTTAGTTCTTCGTAAGTACTTAAGGATATTCTTGATCGCTATCCGGTTCAACTCGGATCCGATTGGTACCTACTAGTCAAACTAATAGAATGTGCCACATCCGGTCTTGTACATAGCATGGCGTACATTATAGAGCCTATGGCTGAAGCATAGGGACTTTTTCCATTATCTCTCTTTCTTGCTTGCCGGGACTTTGAGTCTTACTCAATGTCTTGCCTTGCAACATAGGTAAGAACCCTTCTTACTTCCGTCCATTTTAAACTTCTTTAAAATCTTATCAAGGTATGTACTTTATGATAGCCCTATTAGGCGCCTAGATCTATCTCTATAGATCTTTATGCCTAATATGTACGACGCTCAACTAGGTCCTTCATTGAAAATTTGTTTAGATAACTTTTAACACTGTTTAAAGATCTATATCATTTCCGATCAATAATATGTCATCCACATATAATATCAGAAATGCCACATTGCTCCCACTCACTTTCTTGTAAATACAAGCTTCTCCATAAGTTTGGAAAAATCCAAACTCTTTGATCACCTCATCAAAGCGGAGATTCCAACTTCGTGATGCTTGCTTCAATCCATAGATGGATCGCTGAAGCTTGCACACCTTGTTAGCATCCATAGGATCGACAAAACCCTTTGGTTGTATCATATACAACTCTTCTTCAATATTACCATTGAGAAACGCGGTTTTGACATCCATCTGCCATATCTCATAATCGAAATATGCAGCAATTGCTAACATAATCCTAACTGACTTTAGCATCGCTACGGGAGAGAAAGTCTCATCGTAGTCAACTCCTTGAATTTGTCGAAACCCCTTTGCGACAAGTCGAGCTTTATAGACGGTCACATTACCATCAGCATCAGTTTTCCTTTTGAAAATCCATTTGTTCTCCACGGCCTTTCGGTGAGGTAATTCCACCAAGTTCCAAACTTGATTTTCATACTGGATTCCATCTCGATTTCATGGCTTCTAACCATTTGTTGGAATCCGGGCTCATCATCGCTTCTTCATACGTCGCAGGTCATCATTTTCATCAACCATGAAATTCATGACAGATTTCCGTAAGCTCGGAGCTGCCGCGTCTGTATGACCTGCGAGGTTCGGTAGTACTCTCTTCGAGTTTCATGATCATTATCATTAGTTCCCTCTTCAACAGTGGAGCCAACTTGAACAACTTCCTGCGCTACTCGCCATACTTTGAAGAGAAGGTTCCACAACCTCTTGAGTTCTACCTTCCGACTACTCACACCTTTCGCGAGAAACTCTTTCCTAGAAAGGATCCATTCTTGGCAACAAAAACCTTGCCCTCGGATTCGTGATAGAAGGAATACCCAATAGTTTCTTTAGGGTATCCTATGAAGACGATTTTCGCTTTGGGTTCGAGTTTATCCGGTTGAAGTTTCTTCACATAAACATCGCATCCCCAAACTTTAAGAATGATGCTTAGGTTTGTTTCCAAACCACAATTCATACGGTGTCTTTTCAACGGATTTAGATGGTGCCCGATTTAAAGTGAATGCAGCAGTTTCTAGTGCATAACCCCAAAATGACAACGACAAGTCCGTCAAAGACATCATAGATCGAACCATATCTAATAAAGTACGATTACGACGTTCCAACACACCATTTCGCTGTGGTGTTCCGGCAGGTGTGAGTTGTGAAACAATTCTACACTCTTTCATGTGAGTGCTAAACTCGTAACTTAGATACTCACCTCCACGGTCGGACCGTAGAAATTTGATCTTTCTATTACGATGATTTTCCACTTCATTCTGAAATTCCTTGAACTTTTCAAAGGTTTCAGACTTGTGTTTCATCAAGTAGATATAACCGTATCTACTCAAATCATCCGTGAAAGTAACAAAATAACGATATCCACCTCGCGCCGACACACTCATTGGACCACATACATCAGAATGTATGATTTCCAATAAATCCGCCTGCTCCATTGAACCGAAAACGGCGTTCTAGTCATCTTGCCCATAAGGCATGGCTCACATGTATCAAATGATTCATAATCAAGTGATTCCAAAAGTCCATCCGAATGGAGCTTCTTCATGCGTTAACGCCAATATGACCTAGACGGCAGTGCCACATATATGCGGATATATCATCATTAATTTAATCCTTTTAGCATCAACATTATGAATATGTGTAACATTATCATCGAGATCTAATAGAAATAAACCATTCATCATCGGTGCATGACCATAAAAGATTTCATTCATATAAATGGAACAACCATTGTTCTCGGATTTAAATGAATAACCACTTCGCATCAAACACGATCCAGATACAATGTTCATGCTCAGTGCAGGCACCAGATAACATTTATTCAAGTTTATAACTAATCCCGACGGCAAGTGGAGAGGCAGCGTTCCGACGGCGATCACATCAACGCTTGATCCATTGCCGACACGCATCTTGACCTCACCCCTTGCTAGCGGTCGCTTGTTCCGCAGCCCCTGATTCGAGTTACAAATATTAGCAACTGAACCGGTATCAAATACCCAGGTGCTACTGCGAGCACTAGTCAAGTACACATCAATAACATGTATATCATATATACCTTTGTTTGCCTTGTCGGCCTTCTTGTCTGCCAGATACTTGGGGCAGTTGCGCTTCCAGTGGCCAGTCCCCTTACAATAGTAGCACTCGGAATCAGACTTAGGTCCAACTCGGGGTTTCTTTTCAGGCGCGGCAACAGGCTTGCCGCCCTTACTTCCCTTCCGTTTTCCCTTCTTGTCTTTCTTGAAACCAGTGTTCCTATTGATCATCAACACTTGATGTTCCTTTTTGATCTCCACTTCGAGTTTTAAGCATTGATGAAGCTCGGGAGAGACTTCTTCATGCCTTGCATATTATAGTTCATCACGAAGCTCTTATAGCTAGGTGGCGAGACCGAGAACGATGGATGCCTAAGTCAATGGGAATCGATATTCCCAAGGACACAAGCTTATCGGCGAATCGACATCTTGAGTACATGCTCACTAACGGAGTTGTGCTCTTCCATCATGCAGCTAAAGAACTTTTCTGAAGCGTTGTAGCTCTCTACAGCAGCATGTGTGTCGAAAATCATTTTCAACTCACCCATTGTATCAAATGCATTGCCGTTTTCGAAATGCTTTCGAAGTTCCGGCTCTAGCCCATACAATATGCCGCAATGAACTAAGTTGTGATCCTCCTGACGAGTCTGATAGACATTCTTCTCCTCATCAGGGGCATCATCAAAAGGTGGGGGGCCTAACGGCGCTTCTAGCACATATTGCTTTTGTGCAGCAGAGAGGAGAATCCTCAAATTCATGGCCCATTCGGTAAAGTTGCTACCGTCGTTGCTAGTTTCTCTTTCTCCATGAACACATTGAAATTAAAAGCAGGTGGTGCCATCTACAACAGAATTTGTAAAGTTTAGACTAAGTGTATGATAGATTGAGTTCAACTAATCTATATTACGAATGAACTCCCACTCAAAAACGACATCCCTCGTGCCTTTTTGGTGATTACATGAACCAAATCCACTACACCAAGTCCGATCATCACGTGAGTCGGTATAGCTTCAAAGGCGAGCATCAAATGGGCATCATATCAACTATATGACTCATGCTTAACCTTTCGGTCCGTGTTCCGAGGCCATGTCTGTACATGCTAGGCTCGCCAAGTTAGAACCTTAGTATTCGCGTGTGTAACTGTCTTACACCTGAGATATGCTCGTGGATTCAAGTACACCCGATCATCACGTGATGCCTTGAAGCGACGAAACATTGTCGGTGCATACTTAAGGAAGAACACATTTTTATCTTGATATCAAAATGAGGGATCACCTTATTATGCTAATAAAATGCTAAACAAGCAATATAAGATGCTATCAAACATCACATGTTTATTAGTGAAATGATATGGTTCCCGCAGATGATCTCTATCATGTGCATCGTGGTATGATCACTATCATACCTATATGTGTAAATCCAAGATCTATGGATTTTACACGCTATGTGTGTTGTAAGAGTATCATCTCATACTTCTACTTACAACACTACCATATCATAACACTAGCCCAGCAACAATCTAAACTAGACACCTCTAATTTATCCATTGCAAGTTTTACGTGGCTTAGGGCTTTCGAGATAGAACCGTTCTTACCTACGAACATGAACCACAACGAGGATAATCAAATTGTTGACAACTCGCTTGCAAAATAGATATTGACTATAGTAGGAGAGACAGACACCCGCTAGCCACTTATGCAAACTAGTTGCATGTCAAGCGTGGAACAGGTCTCATGTGCGAGGACATGTAAAGTTTGTCCGGGCCGCTTCATCCCACTATGCCACCAATATCCAAAATTACAACAAAGGAGCAACAACATGATCATCATCGCCCACATACTCATATGTGTACTACCCGTGTAAAGTATCTACGCATAGATCCGGCTCTGATACCACTGTAGGGTTCGCAGCATAGAAAACAAAAAATTTCCTATGATGTGAACTATATACCAAGATCTATCTACTAGATACAAACAACGGGCGGATGTATATCCGTAGATAACATACCCTTGAAGTCCGACAAAGCTTAACGAGTTCAACTCGTGGTTGATGTAGACGATCTCTTGCCGATCTCAAGATCGAGAGGAAGTCCTAGCGCCGCAAATCAGCAGCGCATCCGTGCTCGCACACACGTTCGAGGCACCGAGAAACCTCCGCCTCGCTCCAGCGATGCAGGAAGCACAACTCTTTCTTGCGAATAGCCACCAGAACATGTATCTCGCTAGTCCGAGACCATGGGGATAAATTCTAGAGGGGAGAGAGATCCTTCACGAGGAGGTGTAAGAGACAAGTGAGGAGGGGCTCCTTTATAGGAGGAGGGGGAACCCCAAGGGGTGGCGCATGGGGCTGCCCCTTGCCCCCCTCTTCATGTGTGGACACTCCACTCACAAATCTCCTTTAAATTCCCTCCACTCAAAAGTCCACTCAAATTCCCATTAAATTTCCACCAAATTTAATGCAAACTCTCATTAAATAAAACTCTTTTATTTTATTCAGAATTTTGTCAATTACTTTAATGACAAAATTCACAAATAACCTTGCTAGAATTCTATTTCACATGCATAACCACTTTATGCAATTTCACCCGAAACCTGTTTGATTATCTAGTGAAATAAATTCTGGCTTTTTCATTCTTTCGGCATGAAACATTTGCTCCAATTGGATGTTGGCGTCTCTTAAGTGTGTCACCCTACGGTTCATGAATAATGCGGACATGATCGAGACCCTCTCGGATAAATAATCGAGCGGATCCGAGACCCATCGACTCCCACATTCAACGATGACTTTCTTGTGATCGTCGAAACCTTTTACGCTAGTATCTTAATCCCTTTGTTTCACGATATATTACATGTCCGAGATTCGATCATCGGTATCTCCATACCTAGTTTGATCTCGTTACCGACATGCACTCTTTTCTCGTTCCTGTGATATAACATTCGAGTGATCAAATCACTTGCTTGCAAGCTAATCAATGTGATATCACCGAGAGGCCCCAGAGTATATCTATCCGTCATCGGGATGAACAAATTCCACTCTCGATCCATGAGTATCAACATAACACTTTATTAGTTCTGAATCCATCTTTATAATCACCCTGTTACGGTGTGACGTTTGATGTTATCAAGAAACTCTTCCGGTGTTAGTGATTGACATGATCTCATGGTCTAAGGATTAGGATCACTTCGTAAGTTGTTATAGCAATATAAACTCAATGACTTTGATCGTAATGCTATACTTCGGATGAATGTTCATCACACCATTACACTAATGTTGTGATCCCGTTATTAACAACATCCAATGTCCATGATCAGGAAACCTTGATCATCTTGTTAATTCAACGAGCTAGTTTATGAGAGAGGCATAACTAGAAACTTTCTGTTTGTTTATTAAACACACATGTATTAACGTTTCCGTATTAATACAATTATAGAATGCAAAATAAACATCTATCATATACTTGGAATACACATAATAAACATTTTATTATTGCCTCTCAGGGCATATTCCCTTCACTTTCCTCTCAAACTTGGTGAGGGGAAGCACCATGATGGTAGGAAGAGGGAGATTGAGCAAACTATTGAGATCAATAATACGAGGGCCAAAACGAGTTCCCTTGAACTCTTCAGCCGTGCTGATGGTAACATTAGGCATCTATTTAATAAAATAGAAAAAGTTAGAATCAACACAATTTAAGACAAATCACAAGACAAGGCATCACATGCATAACTTTGGAAATCAAAACACACAAGTCATGGCATAGATGGATCCATTACAAACAACCAAGGTTCAACTTATTTTAAACAACATTTGGAAAATAAAATGATAAATGTGGTGGTCCAACTAATGTGGTACATTACAATGCCATCTCACTTGCCAAGTTGGCTAACAGGGCATCCCTAGTGGCAATCTGTTTGTCTAGATCACAAGACTCCATTGCTAAGTCTATGATGTCCTTCCTTAAGCTTTGGTTGGTAGCCTCTAACTCTTGGGTATGCTTCTTTTCTTCCCTAAGATCACTCTGGGTATTAAGCATTCCGCACTTGATTCTATCACCAAGTTCTTTGATGGCTTTCCAGGCTGCATCCCTTGCTGAATCAAAGAATGTGGTGTGCATCACTGAGTTGGTGACCATGCAGAATCCTGAGTCCTTGTGGTTGTCTTCCTTGTTTTTATACAAGTGAAGTTGCACCCACCATTACTCAACTCCTTCATCCATCACATGAAAACCTGTGTACATAGTTGCACCATGTATTCCCATGGCAACCATGAGGTCTTTGAGAGCCTTGGGGAACTCTGTCTCACATTCCAAAGTCATAGTCATGAGTGGTCCCTTCTTCACGGATTCGTTGATGGAGTTCATCTACAAATAGAGATGATAAAGAAGATTAGAAAAGTTTACGAGAATAAAAGACAAGTGTGGAAGTTGTTGAAAATTTTTCCTTAGTGGTTTCCAATCCTAGGGTCATAATCCTACAGGAAACACAGTGCTCTGATACCATCTGTAAGATCCCTCCTTTGTAAAGGAAAGGATCCCTGTGATTGTAATGCTAGTCCCTGGATCAATGCTAGCATCCATAGTTTAAGATGAAGTACACAGAAACAAAGGTCATTATTACATATCATTCGAGAGACAAACATAGTCTTTTACAACTCCATGGCGACAGGCCTAATACAAGAGTTCAAATATATAATAAGATAAATAAGTCTTCATCTTCATGTGCCACAGGCAAGCATGTTGAGTGTAGACTCATGACTCCAAATCATCATCAGAATATCCTGCAACATCACAAGTTACAGCCATAGTGGGTCAATACATTTGGAATAGTATTGGCAAGTGATACCTTAGTAGAATATTGGTGGATTAAATACTATATGCATTTTGGCTAAGTGTAGCTTAGGTTTGCTTTGCTCAAAATAGGTTTTGCCTATCAGTTGAAAACACTAAGTTTTCTTTGATGAAAATTTTTCCCAAGGAACCACCAATAGACATTGGGGTCCTTCACCCTTGTTCAACCACAAGTTTTTACTTAGAAATTGGGATGAGGAGATTCTTGATAGCTTCCATGTCTTGATGCTCAAGTTGTCCAATACCAGGGACATGGCTAAGTACTTAGATTCTTCCATCTGCAGAGGTTGTGCACTTTCCCCACAAGACTTGATTTTCACCAAGACAGGACCTTTCATAAGCCTTCCCTTAGACCAAATGGACGCGTTCCAACCTATCATCCCACTACCACCAACTGTCCCAATGGCTAAGTTATTGCAACTTATATGATCCAGGCAGAGCCCATATTGCCAAGTGGCTGCACTAGAAGCTTCTTAACATTTGGCCTCTCAAATCCCTTTGTTCCTGGGTGGCTTTCCACAAGTGAGATACACAAGGTAAACCATAGAAATGGGCCTTGTGTAACTACTCAACATAACCCATTCCTTCCATTCCACCCAGGTGTTTCATTCACTTAGTTGTTTTATTAAACCAAAAACATAGTCCAAAGACTTAGAAATATTTATTCATAGCATGAATATATAACCACCCTTGGTTGCTACTAGCTAGGCTAAGCATGGCATTGATAAGTCTTAGAAATATTTCTAGCAATTCTACAACTACTAGGATTTCCCAAGCATAGCATATAGATCAAAAATATCCATGCAAGACTAGCAAAATATTTCCAATGCATATTTGAAAACACAGGAATAAAATCATGAAGCACCACTTGCCTTGGTAGTTTGGAGAGTAGCTACAATCCTCACAATCACAATCACTATTTGCACCAAAATCTACACATAAAATGATAGCTCCAAATCACATACAAAATAAATAGAAGCAAAAATATATGGATGCATGCAATATGATATGTGATGATTTTGTATACTCAACAAGACAAGTGCACAGTAGTGATTCATAAACAAGTTCAAAACTTGCCAAACAACCTTTATTTGAACATTAAAACATTTTCTCAAATAATTAATATACACAAAATAGGCCTACACATGTTTCTGTAAAAATAACCATTTTAACAGAAACAAAACATTAAACACATTGCATATATGGAAAGGGCTTTCTCTCCTGATTCCATTGATATAACATTTGTTAAATTTGGACGTGGGAATCAAAAGTTATGAATTAAACAAGTTTTAATATCTAATAGATCTAATCCAGTTTTTAAATTCAAATCCTAGCCACGCGGCGTCTCCTGATTGGACAATACCGCTTCACTCAGGATCATGCTTCCGCACCGTCGGATCAAGTTAGATCCAATGCGCCAGATCTAAAGAAAACGGTTCGCTCCCGTTCTAATTTACACCCTACGATACAGATCTAACGGTGGCCGATGCTTTGACCAAGGAGTGGCGGCGCGAATGGTCGCTGGCGGCGGCGACGCTTCTGCCGGCGATGCACCGGTGATCCTAGAGGGGGCTAAGGGTCGAGAAGTGGCTTACCGAACTCGCGGAATCACGACGAAGCTCAAGGTGTTGCTGGTGTGGGCGGGGGTGTGCTGCAGAGGCTGCTGGGGCTCGTCGGAGTTGGAGACAGCGTCGGGTTTGCACGGACGGCGACGAAGGCGACGTTACTGGCCACCCTAGCACAAACCAAGGGTATTAGCGAGTGCACAATGCTCAGGCGAACCTGACAGGGTCAAGTCTAAGGCGCGGGGCGGTCGGCTTTTACCTTAATCTCTCGCCGTAGTTGGAGACGGCATCGGATGCCCACGGTACTCGTCAAAGTCGACGCTCTGGATCACAAGCGGATGAACAAAAAGGATCAAGAGGTGCGCAAAGATCAGAGGATCATTCCAGGGTGAACAAGGAGTAGGCGCGAGCACTAGGCTTACCGGAATACCTCGCCGGAGTTGGCTCTGTCTGCGGCGGTGTAGGAGCAAATACTGGCAGCCTGTTGGCGAGGGGAGCGTGCTGTGTGGGGGGAATTGACCGCGGTGGCGAGGTGATTAAGTAGCCAGGAGGGGCGAGGGAATTACGCAGCGGATCAATGCCAATTAAGCGAGGAATCAACGCGGCATTTCTGGAGGAAACGGCGGTGGCGACGGGGTCTGCGTGCGCGGGGTGGAGAAGAAGGTGCTGACCTGGATCGGGCCCGATGGCGATGTCGGAAGGCAAGAGCGGTGAGAGAGAGAGAAGGGGAAAACCCGGTGGGCTGGCTTTTGGGCCGTTTAGTATTGGAAAGGTGGCGCCAGGCTGTTTTCTAATGCCTTTTCTTTTTCTAAATTGATTTTCAGGAAACATTTTCAAATGATTTCAAAACCATTTGAATTCAAACCTTTTTCTGAATTTTTGCAGAGTGTAACACTCATAATTCTGGGCATAAAACCATGTGGTTTCTCTGTACTAGCTTGGTCCTTTTGATCAAATAAAATAAACAGTGACATAGCACTTGATTTGATCAAGTTTTGAAATTGGTTTTAAATCCATATTTATTTTTTAAATTTTGGTTTAAGCACTAGCAATCAAGCAAAACAATCTGAGAGCAACAAGTTTTTGTTCTTGAACAAACAACCCCTCCTTGGAAAGTAGCATTTGATTTAATGTTGATCACATAAAATCATAGCTCTCAAATTCTGTTTTCTTTCAAATGAGTTTGAGTTTTGATCCCTAAATGATATGCATGCATGCATGCATGATATGAAATCTTTGAAAACATGATTTTAGGGATGTTACAGCTCCTCCTGGGGCGGCTCCAATTGACGGATCCCTTCTTCTCCAGCAGCGGCGGGCTCTGGCCAAATTCCGGCGATGCGCTGCCTGCCTTGCTCCGTGAGTGAGGTGGGGTGGTTCTGGGTGAGAGGGGAGTGAACTAGTGTGGCGAATTCGTGCTGGGAAGGGCTTCTTTTATAGGCGAGCGAGAGGGGCAACACGGCGTGGGCAGAGGTCGTCGGAGGCGACGACACAGAATGCTACTGGCATGGGCGATGGTAGGGGGCGGTGCTGTGCTCCCTGGTGAAGCTCAACGGCGTGGTGGCGAGGCGTGGGGCAGTGCTGGTCGGTCGGAACGTCGCGGTGCTCTGAGCGGGTCTGACGGCTGTTTTAATGTCGCACATCGCGCGTGGTCCGCGCAGCAGCGAACGAGCATGTCTGGCGGGTTACTGGGGTGCTGGGGCTCATCCCTGCAAGCGGTGAGGGCGGCGCGCGGTATGGGGGTGCTGGTCGAGCATGGCGCACTGGAGCGTTCTCGGTTCGCGCTTAGAGAGGTTTGGCATGGGCGTCTCGTGTGGTCCAGGGGCTGGCATTGCTTGGGGCTGGGACAGAGAGTGGCGGTGGACGGTGGGGTGCTTGCTAGACATGCTGGCTAGGCTTAATGTTGCTCGCAGCTTGCTTTCGACCATGGGGTGGCATGGTGAGGCTCGGCCTGCTCACCATTTATGGCATGGCAATCTCATAGTGGTGCTAGTGGTTACTAACTAGGTTGGATGATCTACTAAATGTTTGCTTCAACTAGAGAGGGAACAAGTTAGGCCAATTTTACTGCTGCAAATAGTGTTAGATGTTTGTTTGATTTGAATCTACAAGGTGTTTGATGAAATGGCCGCAAGAACTTTAAATTTGAATTTTGGATTCAAACTTTGTGGGTTTGCTAGGCACATGCTAGGGAGTATCTGGTTAGTTGGATTAGTCAAGGGGCATTGGTTTGGTTGGGTTTTTAAAATGGATGATCTTCACATATGAATAACATTCAATTTTGAATTGTGATTTGAATGAGGTTGCCAAATGTTTCTGCAAGTTTCAAAGGTGGGCCTTGATTCACCTTTACTAGTTCTATCAAGGGGTGAAAAGAATTAGGAAAGTTTATGTTTGAAATCTTGGACTAGAAGCACTCAAACTGACCTAGTGAGCAAGATTGGCAAAAATCACCATTTGCTTTATTTTATTTGTTTTTGAATTTCTCTTGTTTTGTTTCTGCATGGAAATGTTTTATATGATGCTATTTCATCTTTAAACCATTTCTTGATATTTAGGTTAATCACATAAGTTCATTCATGCATTTGTCAAATCATTTCATTCACACATCCATTCATATGATTTCAAATTAATCAAAGTTTTTGTTAACCTAGTTTTAGTGATTATAGTTTGATGATCCTTGTGTTATATTTTTGGGATGTTACAAACCTTCCCCCCTTAAACAAAATCTCGTCCCGAGATTTGAAAAAGGACGAAAAAGATTACCTAGGATTTAAAGAGATCGGGAAACTCCGTCCTGATGTGATCTTCACGCTCCTAGGTAGCTTCTTCTTCAGTGTGGTTTCTCTATTGAATCTTGAGAAACTTGATGCTTCGGGTCCTCATGGTCCTGAAAGCTTCTTACACAATACGGATGGGTACTTTGGGATAGGTCAGTCATCGTTGATCTCGATGGTCCGGTGATCAATGTTCTTGAAAACTTCAGTATTCTCCGGAACTTCAAGGCATTTGCGAAGTAATGATATATGGAACACATTGTGCACTACTGACATTTCTTTGGGCAGTTCCAATTGATATGATACTTCTCCTCGACGATTCAGAATCTTCAAGGGTCCAATATATCTGGGGGCTAACTTTCCTTTCAGCTAGAAACGCTGCATTCCCTTCAACGGTGACACTTTAAGGTACACAAAATCTCCGATATTGAAAGCGGGGTCTCGACGTCTCTTGTCGGTGTAAGTCTTCTGTCTTGACTGGGAGGTCTTGAGGTGCTCAGGAATCTTGTGAACTTTCTCTTCTGCTTCTCGTAGGATGTCGGGTCCGAAAATCTGACTCTCTCCTACTTCCGACCAATTCAAAGGGGTGCGACACTTCCTTCCATACATGAATTCAAATGGGGCCATTTGCAAACTAGCTTGGTAACTGTTGTTGTAAGAAAATTCTGCGAAAGGTAGACAGTATTCCCATTTAGATCCATACAGATCCATACTCTAGCACACATGCTCTCAACATATCTTCGAGTATTTCATTTACTTGCTCCATTTGTCCATCGGTCTGAGGGTGATAAGCTGTGCTGAAATCTAGTCGGGTTCCTAAACCTTCTTGGACTTTCTTCCAGAATCTCAAGGTAAACTGGGTTACTCGATCCGATACGATGTTCTTGGGGACTCCATGCAAACTAATGATTCTAGCGATGTATAACTCCGCTAGCTTCGAACTCTGGTATGTGGTCTTGACGGGTAAAAATTGGGCGACTTTGGACAATCTGTCAACTGTGACCCAGATAGAGTCATTTCCCCTACTAGAAGTAGGCAATCCGGTGATAAAGTCCATTCCAACTGAATCCCATTTCCATTCCGGAATCTATAGAGGTTGCAACAGTCCTGCGGGTCTTTGATGTCCCGCCTTGACTCTCTGACATATATCACACTTGGCGATATAGCTTCCAATTTATCTCTTCATCTTATGCCACCAAAATTGTTCCTTCAAATCCTGATACATCGTTGTTCCTCCGGGGTGGATAGAGTAAAGAGTATCATGGGCCTCTTTCAAAATCACTTCTTTCAATTATGAATCTGCTGGTACACAAAGGCGTCCTTTGTACCACAGAACTCCTTCTTTGTCTTCGGTGAATCCGGGTACTTTGCATGTACCGATACGACGTTTGATTCTGTCGATACTAGCATTTCCTTTCTGTGCCTCTTTGATATGATTGATCAAAGTGGGTTGAAGTTCTATGCTAGCCAAAAATCCTTAACTCACTAGTTCCACTCGGAAATCTTCCATCTCTTTGTGCAAACTGGGTTGCTCCATTAGAATCATGGAGTTCAAGCGGCACGGTAATCTGCTAAGGGCATCTGCTACCACATTCGCTTTACCAGGGTGATAGTGAATGTCCAGATCATAATCCATGATTAGCTCAATCCATCTTCTCTGCCTCATATTCAGCTCCTTCTGAGTGAATATATACTTCAGGCTCTTGTTATCCGAATAAATATCACAACGGTTTCCCATGAGATAATGCCTCCATGTCTTCAGGGCTAGAACTACGACTGCGAGTTCGAGGTCATGGGTTGGGTAGTTCTGTTCATGCTGCTTCAGTTGTCGGGATAGATAAGATATAACTTTGCATCCTTGCATTAGCACACATCCGAGACCGATCTTGGATGTGTCACAATACACATCAAAGGGCTTTGGGATATCCGGCATGATCAAGATTGGGGCTGAAATCAATCTTCTCTTGAGTTCTTGAAATCTCGCTTCACATTTTTCCGTCCATTCAAACTTCTTGTCCTTCTTCAGCAATTGGGTCATGGGTCTGGCGATACTCGAGAATCCTTCTACGAACTTGCGGTAGTATCCCGCTAATCCGAGAAATGCACGAACTTGGGTTTGAGTGGTTGGGGCTTGCCAATCTTCGACATCTTTCACCTTCGCAGGGTCAACGGCAATTCCTCCGGCTGATACAATGTGGCCAAGGAATCCTACCTCCTGTAACCAGAATTCACATTGCTAAACTTGGCATACAACTGATGCTCTCTAAGGGTTCCAAGAATGGTCCTTAGGTGTATCTCATGTTCTTCTTCTGATTTGGAATAAATCAGAATGTCATCAATGAAAACAACGACAAACTTATCCAGGAATTCCATAAAAATCTTATTCATGAGATTCATGAAATAAGCGGGGCATTGGTTAATCCAAAAGACATGACAGTATACTCGTATAATCCATATCTGGTGGTAAAGGTAGTCTTTGGAATATCCTCTGCGCGAATCCTGAGTTGATGATAGCCAGTTCTAAGATCAAGCTTAGAAAACACTTTGGCACCAGTCAACTGGTCAAACAGGTCTTCTATCTTTGGCAACGGGTACTTGTTTTTGATAGTGGCATCATTCAACTTCTGATAATCCGTACACAGACGGTTACCTCCATCCTTCTTGTCCACGAACAAAACAGGTGATCTCCATGGTGACGCACTTGGTTGAATCAATCCAATTTCCAGCATGGCATCCAGTTGCTTCTTTAGTTCTGCTAGTTCAGACGGGTTCATACTATATGGTCTCTGGGCTATGGGTCCGGTTCCAGGGATTAGTTCAATGATAACCTCTATATCTCGATCTGGGGGCATACCAGGCAACACATCTGGAAATACATCGGCGTATTCATAGACTATCCGCACTTGGTCAATGGTAGGTTGGGCTATACTCTTGTTGCACTTGAATTGACGGGGCAAGGTTTCAGATACATGCTCGACTGATATTCCGGCTGTACTGGTCATGGTTATGGCTTTGTTGGCACAGTCAATTAATCCTTTGTGTTTGGACATCCAATCCATTCCTAGTACTACTTCCAAACCTTTAGTTCCGAGTACTATTCGATTAGCATAGAAATCTATGCCATGGATTCGGATAGGGACGACTTTGCAAATTTGCCTAGCTTTGGTGGTTGAACCGGGTATTTGAATAATCATAACATGCTTCAATTTGGGTTGAATCTTACTAGTGCATGCAAATTCTTCATTGATAAATGAGTGTGATGCTCCAGAATCAAACAACACTCTTGCAATTATTGAGTTAACAGAAAACATACCTAGCAAGACGTCTAGCGCTTCCTGGGCTTCTTCATCATGCATGAGAAAAATATGGCCTTTGCGGTGAGCGAGTTCCCTAGGGCAAACCTTCTTCCGGGCTGAACACGACGCTGTTGCTGAGCTGGGGAATTTGCATTGGGGGCTGCGGCAATCTTCTGTAAGATCCCTCCTTTGTAAAGGAAAGGATCCCTGTGATTGCAAAGCTAGTCCCTAGATCAATTGTAGCATCCACAGTTTAAGATGAAGTACACAGAAACAAAGGTCATTATTACATATCATTCCAGAGACAAACATAGTCTTTTACAAACTCCATGGCCACAAGCCTAATACAAGAGTTCAAATATATAATAAGATAAATAAGTCTTCACCTTCATGTGCCACAGGCAAGCATGCTGAGTTAGACTCATGACTCCTAATCATCATCAGAATATCCTGCAACATCACAAGTTACAGCCGCAGTGGGTCAATACATTGGAATAGTATTGGAAAGTGATACCTTAGTACAATTTTGGTGGACTAGATACTATATGCATTTTGGCTAAGTGTAGCTTAGGCTTGCTTTGCACAAAATAGGTTTTGCCTATTAGTTGAAAACACTAAGTTTTTCTTTGTCAAAATCTTTCCCAAGGAACCACCAATAGACATTGGGGTCCTTCACCCTTGTTCAACCACAAGTTTTTACTTAGAAATTGGGATGAGGAGATTCTTGATATCTTCCATGTCTTGATGCTCAAGTTGTCCAATACCAGGGACATGGATAAGTACTTAGATTCTTCCATCTGCAGAGGTTGTGCACTTTCCCCACAAGACTTGATTTTCACGAAGACAGGACCTTTCAGAAGCCTTCCCTTAGACCAAATGGACGCGCTCCAACCTATCATCCCACCAACTGTCCAAATGGCTAAGTTATTGCAACCTATATGATCCAGGCAGAGCCCATATTGCCAAGTGGCTGCACTAGAAGCTTCTTAACATTTGGCCTCTCAAATCCCTTTGTTCCTGGGTGGCTTTCAACAAGTGAGATACACAAGGTAAACCATATAAATGGGCCTTGTGTAACCACTCAACATAAACCATTCCTTCCATTCCACCCAGGTGTTTCATTCACTTAGTTGTTTTTATTAAGCAAAAACATAGTCCAAAGACTTAGAAATATTTATTCATAGCATGAATATACCCACCCTTGGTTGCTAATAGCTAGGCTAAGCATGGCATTGATAATACTTATAAATATTTCTAGAAATTTCTACAACTACTAGGATTTCCCAAGCATAACATATAGATCAAAAATATCCATGCAAGACTAGCAAAATATTTCTAATGCATATTTGAAAAAATAGGAATAAAATCATGAAGCACCACTTGCCTTGGTTGTTTGGAGAGTAGCTACAATCCTCACAATCACAATCACTATTTGCACCAAAATCTACACATAAAATGATAGCACCAAATCACATACAAAATAAGTACAAACAAAAATTTATGGATGCATGCTATATGATATGTGATGATTTTCTATACTCAACAAGAAAAGTGCACAGTACTGATTCATAAACAAGTTCAAAACTTGCCAAACAACCTTTATTTGAACATTATAACATTTCCCAAATAATTGTTATACCCAAATTATGCCTACAAATGTTTCTGCAAAAACACCCATTTTAACAGAAGCAAAACATTAAACATGTTTCATAAATGGAAAGGGATTTCTCTCCTGATTACATTGATATAAAATTTGTCAAATTTGGACATGGGAATCAAAATTTATGAATTAAACAAGTTTAAACATCTAATAGATTTAAATGAGAATTTTAAAACGAAGAACATGCCACGCGGCGCTTTCTTACTGGGTGGTACCGCTTCGCACCGGATCGTGCTTGCGCACCGTCAGATCTAACTAAATCGCGCGGCTCAGATCTACCCGTACCTCTTCGCCTAGCTTCTAATCTCACCCACTGGATTTAGATCCTACGGCCACAGATCTATCGACCACGGACGGGCGGCGCTAGCGGCGGCGACTGGCGGCAGCGGCTCTGTCAGTGTCGTTGCCGACGTTCTAGGTCGCACGGGAGAGGGAGAAGGGGCTTACTGTGCTCGCCGTGTGCTGCTGATGCTCATGGTGGGCTTCGATGGCGAAGGGGCGCACAGAGGTGGTCGCTGGAGCTCGTCGGAGTTGTGCACGGCGTCGGGTCCTTGCAGACGGAGTTGTTGCCAACGCTCTGGACCTTCCTAGCACAAACCAGAGGCATCAGTAGCTGCACAAGGACAAGGCGAACCTAGTCGTATGCAAGAGGGGTCAAGGGGCGCTCAGTATTTAACGTAATCGATCGCCGGAGTTGAGTAGCAGCTCGGTCGTTTGTGTAAATGAACGGGGACGGCGTCCTGGGTCACGAGCAGGCAAACAAATGGTATAAGAAGGTGCAATAGGACATGCTGGTCACACTCGTTTGAATCAGAGGCACAGGGGCGGTCAGGACTCACCAGAATTTGCTACCGGAGATGCTCAGTACTGCGGCGGTGCGAGGGCAAATTCTAGCAGCCTTGTGGCGCTCTGTGCTTGGGGTTTGGGGGAAAATGGAGAGGGGGCAGAGGGGGTTTAAGTAGCAAGGACGCGGGCGAGATTTACTCGAGCATTCAATGGAATTGAAGTCGCGAATTCAAACAGGAAACGCACGGCGTAATTTGGGGGATGAACTGGTCGCTGGGGGGGTGGAGACGATGACTGCCATGTGGGCCGCGGTTGTCAGCGAGGGAAAGAAAGAGGGCATGGGCCCAGGCGGTCAGCGACTCTGTGGGTACGACTGCGAGTGAGAGAGAGGGGGGAAAACCCCGGGTGGGCTTAGTGGGCCGGTTTCACTGTTGGGCTAGATTAGTAGCGCCGGCCTTTTCTTATTTCTTTATTCCTTTTCTTTTTCTATTTGAATTTCCAGGAAACATTTTCAAATGATTTCAAAACCATTTGAATTCCAACTTTTTGTGGATTTTTGTAGAGTGTATCACTCATGTTTCTGGGCATAAAATCATGTGGTATCTCTGTATTAGCTTGGTCCTTTTAATCAAACAAAATAAACAATGACATATCACTTGATTTGAACAAGTTTTGAATATGGATTTTTAAATTCAAATTTGTTTTGTAAATTTTGGTTCAAGCACTAACAATCAAGAAAAACAATTTGAGAGCAACAAGGTTTGGTTTTTGAACTAATAATCTCCCATTGGAGAGTAGCATCTGATTAATGTTTGATCACATAAAATCATAGCTCCCAAGTTCTGTTTTCTTTCAAAATGAGATTGAATCAGATCCCTAAATGATATGCATGCATGCATGATATGAAATCTTTGAAAACATGATTTTAGGGATGTTACATGTTCTTGGGGAACTCATTGGAATAGTGACACTTGGTTCCACACTCATAACAAATCACTTGCGACTTGTCCTTTGCTGCAACAGGCACAACATTGCTTCTAGTCCTTGGGGCAGTGTTGGTGTTGGTGGCGGCATTGTTTTTGTTAAACTTGGGTGGTGCACAGCTGAAATTGCTGGAGTTTCCGGGGTTGTTGTGGTTTCCTCCGGGCCTTGGGTTTCCACGGTTGGGATAGGCCGGACGGTTCATAGGGGGTCTGTTGTTTCTTGGGGCAAATCCTAGAGATGGGTTGGGGCGATACTTTGGTGTCTGGTGGGTTCCTGGTTGATGCATCATGCAGATCTTGCAGTTCTCATTTGCTTGGTTGATCTTTCCTTCCATCTGAATGGCAGAGTCTACTAGGGCTTCAATATCAGCAAAGGGGATATTGACTAACACCGTCTGCATCTCATCATGCAGACCATTCAGAAATCTCTCTTTCTTCTTGGCTTCAATGTCGATCTCATCCGGGGCATACCTTGCTAATGACAAGAATTTGTCATGGTATTCCACTACGGTCATCCATCCTTGCTTCAGTTCTCTGAATTCATCTGTCATCGTCTTGATCAAACCAGGTGGCACATGGGTTCTACTGAACTTGACCTTGAATTCCTCCCAAGTCATCATCTGACCTCCGGTCATTGCACGAACGATGTTCCACCAAGCTCTTGCATCTCCAGCTATATAGTGGGTGGCGAACAGAACTTTCTCGTTAGCTTCCACTCCTACGACTTCTAGATTGTTCTCCATTGTTTGTAGCCAGTCATCTGCATCTAGGGGTTCTTCTAACTTAGTGAAAACAGGTGGATTGGTGTTCTGGAAATTCTTGAGCTTAGATCCATGGTTGTCCTGATTTACATGTCCTTGATTGTTGTTGGCCATCTGGGCTATCTGTTGAAGGGTGGCTAGGTTGTCTTTATGTTCGACTCTTTCGGCTTCGCGGTTCGAAACCATCATTTGCAAGAGTTGCAAAATCGGGTCCGGGGCTGAGTTGCTCCCTCCGCGAGGCATCTGAAGATTGAGATCGATCATGAGAAAAGAGTGAAATTTCTAAGGTTCAGGGGTTGTTTTGTAAAGTTGTTAAAGTGTGACTCAGATTTTGCTAGCAACTTGCATTTCATTCATTCATAGCACACAATACAACAGACACGACAACAAAGAAAAATAGATGGTTTTAAGAACCATTCTGTGAAGCTACGATACAGTGGGACCGAATACAATTCACTAACGCTAGTGCTCAAGTGCTACTACTCCTCAGAGTAAGTGTACTCATGATCCTCATCATCATCATAATCATCGATGAAGGCGAAATCATCCTCATCGGTGAAGAAGTCCATGGTCTGATCCTCCAGAAAGTCATCATCATCGCTGAGATAGGAGTAGGGGTCTCCATGAAGGTCTTCTCCGGCATTCTCCCTTTCCTCCAACTTCATGTCTCTCTCGTGGATGGTCTCCTCCAAATCCGTGATCCGGTGGCGAAGATGGGCAATGATGCGCTCCTTCTTGTCGAGCTGACGGCGATGAGACTTGCGATCCTTTACTAGCATGGCGAGGTTCTGATCCTTATTCTTGGTGATGGCGTACTTGTGGTTGGCGTAGGCACGGGCATTGTCCAACTCCTTCTGACGGTCGTACATCATGAAGCTGAGGTGGTCCACCTGAGTCCTCAGCTTGGGATGATATGGGGCCTCTAGTGGCTGTCCCATAACATCATGCCTTGGGTAGAACTCAAAATGGGTACCCTTGATCTGATTGATACTCTGCCCACACTGACAGGCAAGAGCTTCCTGCATTGCCCTGGCCAGTCCATCGAGCCAGTTGTTTTCTCTTAAGCTGAACTGAATTCCCTCTGCAGTGGGAGGTTCAATCTTTCCTCGGAGACTTGCAACAACTAGCCACTGCAGATCTTCTCCTTCCTGATCATTGATCTGAGCTCCAAAGAACTCGGGGTGCGGATGCTCCAGAAGTTCCGAAAGCTGGTACAAGTCATGCTCAAAGATGAGGTCTCCTCCATTCCCTAACTGATAAAACTTGTTGTACTTCACGTCCATCTAACTGATGAGGTCTCCTCCATTCCCTAACTGGTACAAGTTAGTAGAGTGATCAAGTGTGTCAAATTTTATATATTTTGCAAGAATTTTTGAGCTAGATGAATTTTCATGAAAGAATCAAAGTGATAAGAATGGGAATAAGTTTTTTTAAATACTCACTTCCAATGGTTTTGAAACTAAGTTTTTGATTCAAACGTCCATTCTAAGTAGGGTCTCCAATGGTCAGGATGTCTTTGATACCAACTTGTCAACACCTGGATTTTTAATCCTAGATGCCTGTTATGCCATACATCGCAATCCCAGGATTACCATTTTTACGAGACATAACAAATTTTGGATATCACAGTACATCATCCATTACAAACCATACATAAGGTCTTACACAAATAAGGATCTCATGATCCAGTTCTTAATACAATTCAAGCAACGGAATAACATAAAGATAACGATAGCGTAGGCGAAGCTCCATCTTCGGGGTCACAGGCAATGCTGACGATGGTAGATGATCCTAGTTGTCGTAACCTTCCTGCGGTCCATCATCCTGGTAATCCTCTTCATAGTCTGGCCACGGGAATAGCCAGGGACAAAGCCATGAGTACACTTTAAGTACTCGCAAACTAATACTAACAAGTTAAGGGGTTTTTTGTAGTAGGATACTAAGCTCTAAGGTTGTTTTGCAAAAAAAACCAGATTTACCTTTACTAAGTTCAGAAGCAAAGAAAACTAGTTGAAAGTTTTATAACACCTAAGAGTGAATTTGAATTTCATACCACAACTCTGTTGTGGTCAAGTCAAAGTCATAATTCATTTCACAAGTCATTTTGAAAACATCTGACGGGGGAACAGTATGGCCACTCCAACAGTCCATAACCGCGGACACGGCTATTCGATTAGTTTGACACTCTGCAGTGATTGTACACTTTCACCACAACATTCGATACATCCGTTAGGAACAATCCTTAATTCACCATACTCAGTATGTGGATAATCAATCCTAACCTTTCAATTACACGACCTAGTATAGGCACCTCTCCTGTGAGTTTGGCCTCCCAACAATGACCAAGTGTCATCTTGGGTACTACACTGTTGGACAATCTTCACAAGGTAGCCTCAGCTCAGACCTTGGCCGCGAGGGAACCCATACTAAGGTATATAAATTTCTAGTCAAGCCCTACCCCAATGGGTATTGTGGTTGTACGGTAAAAATTGGAATGGTATCGCATCCAGACAACCATCAGTTTTATAAAGGGCTAAGGCTCATGCCTCAACATTTTCATCATCAAAATCATCTGTTGTTCAGAAACACATGTCAAAACATTTCAGTAGAATGACTCATCATTCTAAGGTTTTCATAACCATTTTCACCAAGTATTCCCATCTAAAGTTGATCAAGTTTTATACTTAGCACTAGCATCTACAAGTGGTAGTAAATACTAATGAGGGGTGATAAACAAGTGGGGATTTTCTAAGTTCAATCTCATGCCTTAGGATGACATCAAGATTATCTAACTTAGGCCAAATTTTATGCTCTTTATGCTACCTTTAGTTATCTTTCTAGAATCTACAAGTCACCATGTAAACTCTAAGAGAAAGCTTTGATAAAGAAAATAACGTATTAAGCTTGCAAGTAAAACTAGGATTGGGTTATCAAGTGGGTATGATCACATATGCTTAAGGCATATAGTTGGCATAGTAACAAGCAAGTATTAGCTTGCATAATTTGCAAGGGTTAGCTTGCTAAGTTAATAGCTTGCTTGGTCACTTGTATAGTAAGGCTTGCCTTGAGCAGAGCAGTGGTTGAAGTTCTCCTCGGCTTCTTCCTCGTAGTATCCTCCTCGTATCCTTGGTCGGTACTAGCATCTCTAAATAAATACGAGGTACATAATCACCAAACAATACTTAAATAGTTTTAATCATCACACAAAAAGTCACACTAGATGATCTAGCATCATCACTATTATCACAAGGATTAAAGCACTTGTCTTATTTATTTTATTTGAGAAAAGTAATTTCTACTCATTGAAAAACTACTTAAGATTTAATATTGTAACATCCCAAAAATACTAAACTTGGATCATCAAACTCTAATCATCAAAATTAGGGTTAACAAAAACTTTTCTAAATAAAATTATGGAAGCATGCATGTGAGTATGCATTTCATTTTGAATTATTTTGAAACAACTTGTTTGTGTGTTGCTTTGCTTGTAAATGGATGCTTAGGTAAAATAAACATCACCTAAACATTTCCCACACTTTTACCATGCCAACTATATGCCTTAAGCATATGTGATGATACCCACTTGATACCCAATCCTAGTTTTAAGTGCAAGCTTTCTATTTTATTTCTTTATCAAAGCTGCTTCCTTAGAGAGTACTTAAGTGACTTGTATATTCTAGAAAGATATAGTTGAAGGTTGCATAAAGAGCATAAAATTTGGCCTAAGCTAGAAAATCTTGATGTCATCCTAAGGCATGAGATTGAACTTAGTTGAAACTCCACTAGTTTACCACCCCTCAATAGTGCTTACCCCCCACTTGTAAATGCTAGTTCTAAGCATAAAACTTGATCAACTCTAGATGGGAATACTTGGGGAAAATGGTTATGAAAACCTTAGAATGATGGATCATTCTACTGAGATGTTTTGACATGTGTTTCCGAAACACCAGATGATTTTGGTGATGAAAATGTTGAGGCATGAGCCTTAGACCTTTATAAAACTGATGGTTGTCTGGATGCGATACCATTCCAATTTTATCGTACAACCACAATACCCGAAGATTGGGTAGGGCTTGACTGGAAACTTATATACCTTAGTATTAGTATTAGTTCCCTCACGGCCAAGGTATGAGCTAAGGCTACCTTGTGAAGATTGTCCCCTGTGCAGTACCCAAGATGACAGTTGGTCATGGTTGGGAGGCCAAACTCACTGGAGAGGTTCTTATACTAGGGCGTGTAATTGAAAGGTTAGGATTGATTATCCGCATACTGAGTATGGTGAATTCAGGATTTGTTCCTGACGGATGTATCGAATGTTGTGGTGAAAGTGTACAATCTCTGCAGAGTGTCAAACTATTCGAATAGCCGCGTCTGCGGTTATGGATAGTTGGAGTGGCCATACTATTCCCCCGTCAGATGTTTTCAAAATGACTTGTGAAATGATTTGAGACTTTGACTTGAACACAACAGAGTTGTGATATGATATACAAGTTCCCTCTTAGGAGTTATAAAATTTGTGACTAGCATCTCTTAGCTCTGAACTTAGTAGAGATAAATCTGGCTTCTTGCAAAACAAACCTAGAGCCTTGTGTCCTATTATCAAAAACCCCTTTCACTTGTTAGTATTAGTTTGCGAGTACTTAAAGAGTACTCATGGATTTGTCCCTGGCTATTCCCGTGGCCAGACTATGAAGAGGAGTACCTGGAAAATGGACCCCAGGAAGGTTATGACAACTAGGATCATCTCCCATCGTCAGCATTGCCTGTGACCGCAAAGATGGAGCTTCACCTACGCTACCATTATTATTACGTATTCTGCTGCTTGAAGTTGTATTAAGAACTGGATCATGAGATCCTTATTTGTGTAATACCTTATGTATGGTTTGTAATGGGTGATGTACTATGGTATCCAATTCTGTTATGTCTCGCAAAAATGGTAATCCTGGGATTGCGATGTATTGCATAACAGGCATCTGGGATTAAAAATCCGGGTGTTGACAAGTTGGTATCAGAGCCATCCTGACCATAGGAGACCCTAGTTAGACTGGACGTTTGAATCAAAAACTTAGTTTCAAAACCAAAGAAAACAAATATTTACAAAAACTTATTCTCATTCTTATCCCTTTGATTCTTTCATGAAAATTCACGTTCCTCAAAAACTCTTGCAAAATACATAAAATGTTGACACACTTGATCACTCTACTAACTTACTTATCCTATATTCTTATAGATGGACGTGAAGTACATCAAGTTTTATCAATTGGGGAATGGAGGAGACCTTATCTTTGAGAGGGATTTGGACCAGCTTTCGGAACTTCTGGAGCGTCCGCACCCCGAGTTCTTCGGAGCTCGGCTCAATGATCAAGGAGGAGAAGATCTGTAGTGGCTAATTGTTGCAAGTCTTAGAGGAAAGATTGAACCTCCCACTACTGAGGGAATTCAGTTTACCTTGAGAGAGAAAAACTGGCTCGATGGACTTGTCAGGGCCATGCAGGAAGCTCTTTCCCGTCTGTGTGGGCAGAGCATCAATCAGATCAAGGGAACCCGTTTTGAGTTTTGCGCAAGGCGTGATGCAAATGGACAACCACTGGAAGCCCCATACCACCCTGAGCTGAAGACTCAATTGGACCACCTTAGCTTCATGATGTACGATCGTTAGTAGGAGTTGGATAACTGCCGTGACTACTCCAACCACAAGTCTGCCATCATCAAGACGAAGGATCAGACCATCGCCATGCTAGCAAAGGATCGCCGTCGATAAGAAGGAGCACATTATTGCCCGTCTTCGCCACCGCATCTCATCTTTGGAGGAGACCATCCACGAGAGACATGCAGTTGGAGGAAAGGGAGAATGCCGGAGAGGATCTTCGTGGAGACCCCTACTCCTATCTCAGCGATGATGATGATTTTATGGAGGATCGGGCTATGGATTTCTTCACCGATGAGGATGATTTCGCCTTCATCGATGACAATGAGGATGATGAAGCCACAGATTCTGAGGTGTAGTAGCACTTGAGCACTAGCGTAGTGAGTAGTATTCGGTCCCACTGTATCGTAGATTCCAAAATGGTTCTTAAAACCATCTGTTTTTCTTTGTTGTGGTGTGTGTTGTATCGTATGCTATGAATGAATGAATGAAAAGCAGGTTGCTAGAAAAATCTGAGTCAGCCTTTAAAAACTTTTCAAAGTCCCCGAAACCTTAGAAATTTCCCTCTTTTCTCATGATCTATCTCAATCTTCAGATGCCACGCGGAGGAAGTGGTTCATCCCTAGACCCGATGTTGTAGATCCTGCAAATGTTGACTTCTGACCGTGAAGCTGAAAGAGCAGAACGTCAAGCCAACCTAGCCACCCTGCAACAGATAGCCCAGCTTGCCCACAACAACCAAGGCCACGGAAATAAGGACAACCATGGATCTAAGCTCAAGAACTTCCAGAATACCAACACACCTGTTTTCACTAAGTCAGAGGAACCCCTAGACGCCGATGATTGGCTGCAAACCATGGAAAATAACCTAGAAGTCGCCGGAGTGGAAGCCAACGAGAAAGTTCTGTTTTCCACCCATTATCTAGCCGGAGATGCTAGGGCATGGTGGAACAGTGTTCGTGCAATGACCGGAGGCCAAATGATGATCTGGGAGGAATTCAAGGTCAAGTTTATCAGAACCCATGTGCCACCGGGTTTGATCAAGAGGATGAGAGATGAGTTCAGTGAACTGAAGCAAGGAAGGATGACTGTAGTGGAATACCGTGACAAATTCTTGTCATTCGCTAGGTATGCCCTGGATGAGATTGACACCGAAGCCAAGAAGAAAGAACGATTCCTGAATGGTCTGCACAATGAGATACAGACGGTGTTAGTCAATATCCCCTTTGCCGATATTGAAGCCCTTGTCGACTCGGCCATCTAGATGGAAGGAAAGATCAACCAAGCCAACGAGAAACGCAAGCGTCGCATGATGCATCAGCCAGGAACCCATCAGACCCCAAAGTATCGCCCTAACCCATCTCCTGGATTTGCCCCAAGAACCAACAGACCCCCGATGAACCGTCCGACCTATCCCAACCGTGGAAACCCTAGACCTAGAGGAAATCACAACAACCCCGGTAACTCTTGCAATTTCAACCGTGCCCCACCCAAGTTCAACAAGAACAATGCTGCCACCAACACCAACACTGCCCCGAGGACTGGAAGCAATGTTGTGCCTGTAGCAGCAAAGGACAAGTCTCAAGTGACTTGTTATGACTGTGGAAATAAGGGTCACTACTCCAACGAGTGCCCCAACAAGAAGAATGCCGCAGCACCCAATGCCAATGCCCCAGCTCAGTAGCAGCGTCGTGTTCAGCCAGGAAGAAGGTTTGCCCCAGGGAATTCGCTCAACCGCATTGGCCGTCTTTTTCTCATGCATGCTGAAGAATCTCAGGAAGCGCCAGATGTCGTGCTGGGTATGTTTTATGTTAATTTAGTACTTGCTAGAGTGTTGTTTGATTCTGGTGCATCGCATTCATTTCTCACCGAAGAATTTGCATGCACTAGTAAAATTCAACCAACCAAACTGAAGCATGTCATGATTGTTCAAATTCCCGGATCAACCACCAAGGCTAGGCAAATTTGCAAAGCCGTCCCTATCCGAATCCATGGCATAGATTTTATGCTAATCTGATAGTACTCGGAACTAAAGGTTTGGAAGTAGTACTAGGAATGGATTGGATGTCCAAACATAAAGGATTGATTGACTATGCCAAGAAAGCCATAACTATGACCAGTACAGCCGAAATATCAGTCGAGCATATATCTGAAACCTTACCTCGTCAATTCAAGTGTAACAAGAGTATAGCCCAACCTACTATTGACCAAGTCTGGATAGTCTGTGAATACCCCGATGTATTTCCAGATGTTTTGCCCGGTATGCCCCCAGATCGGGATATCGATTTTATCATCGAATTTATCCCCGGAACTGGACCCATAGCCCAGAGACCCTATAGTATGAACCCGTCGGAGCTAGCAGAACTGAAGAAGCAACTGGATGCCATGCTGGAAATTGGATTGATTCAACCAAGTGCGTCACCATAGAGATCGCCTGTCTTGTTTGTGGACAAGAAGGATGGAGGTAACCGTTTGTGTACGGATTATCGGAAGTTGAATGATGTCACCATCAAGAACAAGTACCACTTGCCCAAGATAGAAGATTTGTTTGATCAGTTGACCGATGCCAAAGTGTTTTCTAAGATTGATCTTAGAACTGGTTATCATCAACTCAAAATTCGTGCAGAGGATATTCCAAAGACTGCCTTTACCACCAGATATGGATTGTACGAGTATACAGTCATGTCTTTTGGATTAACCAATGCCCCCGCTTATTTCATGAATCTCATGAATAAGATTTTTATGGACTTCCTGGATAAGTTTGTCGTTGTTTTCATCGATGACATTCTTATTTATTCCAAATCGGAAGAAGAACATGAGCTACACCTAAGGACCATTCTTGGAACCCTTAGAGAGCATTGGTTGTATGCCAAGTTTAGCAAATGTGAATTCTGGTTACAGGAGGTAGGATTCCTCGGTCACATTGTATCAGCCGGAGGAATTTCCGTTGACCCTGCCAAAGTGATAGATGTAGAAGATTGGCAAGCCCCAACCACTCAAACCCAAGTTCGTGTGTAGCACCCTCGCCAGATAAGGCTGATTTCATGTGTATAGTGCCAATCCCTGGATCGGTTCACTGGCACACACAGTAAAAAATGATACCAAATATAACTGTGCATCATAAATACAACGAATATGATCTAGAATTTACATTATTTATTCAAGTACACAGCGGAAAACGAATACAAGGTAGATCTCCATCCTCCAAATGTGCCATAGGCGAACAATTGTTGAGTGGAGTCTCGCGACCTATGAACGATCACTCAGATACGATATAACCTGCAACATGAAACGTTGCAGCCACGAATGGTCAATACATTGAATGTATGGCAAGTAGGGCTAAAGTGGTTAACAACAGATCTATCAACTACATGCTTATTTGGCCAAGTGGAGTTCAGGCTCATTTGCATAAAGCAACAGTTTTATCCTAACATTTGTAACCAAGTAGTTTTCCAATATGATAAATAGGACACTCTGGTTCACTCCCAGGCGCTCCTACCCAATTATGTTCACCCAACAAGTTTTAAGTAATTAAGAAATAAGGATGAGTGATAAATATCATAGCATCAGTATCAGGTCGCTCAAATTGTCCATAACCGGGGACACGGCTAATCGATTAGTTTATAGATCCTGCAGGGGTTAGTACACTTTACCCATGTGACTTGGCTAGCCCAGCTCGTACCACCACTCTCATATTGGGTGATGATAGGGAGAAGTCCAAGAAGGAACCGTTCGGGAAGTAGCTCCCCAAACCCGACACGCACTGGTCCAACCTACACTATCTACATCTCTGGATACGTGGGTTCGAGTTACCACAACCTACTGAGTCCAACCAACCGCCAATTTCATTATTGGCACATGGTTGCACATAAAAGCTACCAAACAAAGAAACCAATCCTTTCTCAGTGTCCTAGGTGCCTTTCCGCAATGATACCACCAAAAATTATCAATCCCATCACACCCAGGAGATTCATTGATTAAGTTGTTTTAGTTTTCGCAAACCAACACATTTAGAATCAACATCAGTGATGTAACCCAGCCCTCGTTCATCATAGCATGGCTAAGCACATCTACCAACGGTGAATCATAAACAAGGAATGCTAGGGAATAATATGGGACATAGCATAGCATATACACATCAATTCCTACATATGCAATTCTACAAAAAACATCTACAATGCATAGGAAAACAGTAGGACATTTATGACCAAGATAGCACCACTTGCTTTTGTTGTAGATGTAGTCGATTAGATAATCCTTACAATTATATTGGCCTCTTTCGTAATAACCACAATACTTGCAATGATAGTAGTTGCAACCACAGTAATTGCACTCCTCGCAATCTAACGTTTGAAGCAAACACAACAAACACCATTCAAAACATTGCAAACATACAACAGTGCAACATTACAAGAAAACAATGATCAACAGATGCATGCATGACAATTTAATGAGTCACAATGGTTGCATTTAGTGTTCTAAACATAGTTAGATTACATGATGCATGTGGAAAGTCATTTATTGCACTAAAGCTTTTATTACTAAAGTTGTATCGATTTAATATGGTGTATACCACTTTAATTGAACTAAATATGTTTATGTCATATTAAATTGTGAACTAGATGCTACTGGATAGAGGTAATGCAATTTAGAGACAGTGGCAATTTGAATCACCTAAAAAGGAGTTATAGATATTTTCCTATGATTAAAACACTATTTCAATGGGTTTAAATATTTCTGTATGAATTTCTGTTTTAACAGTACCAAATAATTTGTCATGCAATTTCTCTGTATATATATTGTCAATACAAAACCTTAGCACTTGGATTCACCCTAATTGGAGTTATAGATCTTTTTGTATGATTTAAATAGTGTTTAAAGGGTTTTAACTGATTCATATAGTTTCTGTTGTCTAAAAATTAAACTAAAATTATATCTGTAATCTCCACGGAATTGTGATGTCAGGGACATATTATTTGTAATTTTCTGAATAGTATTTATTTTATTATGAATTTATTACTCTAAATAAGCCATTAACCTATTTAAATCTTCACGGAAAAACCTTACAGTCAAAGCCTGAACTAATTGCATAATGATGATCTACATGGAACCAGCTTTCCATCGGTATATTATTTATATTTTTGTGATATGCAAATAATTTTCTATGAATTTAATGATTTCTAAAGCTATTAAAACTAATTAAATCACTACGGGGTAAATAGTCCGCAAAAGCTGGATCCAACAAGATATTATTAATCTACATTATAGTAGCTTCAATTTGATATATTGTTCATATTTTTTGGAGTTACAGATATTTTTTTATGAATTTATTAACCTAAAATACCATTAAAACTAATTAAATTACTGCAGTAACTACGTACAGTAAAAGTTGGATCTAATCTGATAAGATAATTCTACGTAAAATTATCTTCAATTTGATATATTATACGCAATTTTTGGACATGGTATGAATTTCTAATGAATTTTACAAGTTAGATCTATAATTTGCAATTTTAAATTCGAACGGAATATTCCAAAGAATATTCCGCTGACTGGACAGGTTGACTTTGCATGCTGACTGGGACTAGATGTTGACCTGACGTTGACGTGGCGTTGATGGGGAAACTGACCGGGATGACGACATGGCACGCTGTCAACACCCGGATTTTTAATCCCAGATGCATGTTATGCCATACATCGCAATCCCAGGATTACCATTTTTGCGAGACATAACAGAATTGGATACCATAGTACATCATCCATTACAAACGATACATAAGTTCTTACACAAA
Organism: Avena longiglumis; assembly: GCA_030063025.1. Classification (NCBI taxonomy): domain Eukaryota; kingdom Viridiplantae; phylum Streptophyta; class Magnoliopsida; order Poales; family Poaceae; genus Avena; species Avena longiglumis. The sequence continues at coordinate 211,102,995 of CP125979.1, read as the reverse complement.
TAGGGATCTCATGATCCAGTTCTTAATACAACATCAAGCAGCAGAATACGTAATAATAATGGTAGCGTAGGCGAAGCTCCATCTTCGGGTTCACATGCAATGCTGACGATGGGAGATGATCCTAGTTGTCGTAACCTTCCTGGGGTCCATCCTCAAGGTACTCCTCTTCATAGTCTGGCCATGGGAATAGCCAGGGACAAAGCCATGAGTACTCTTTAAGTACTCGCAAACTAATACTAACAAGTAAAGGGGTTTTTTTTATAATAGGACACTAGGCTCTAGGGTTGTTTTGCAAAAGCCAGATTTATCTCTACTAAGTTTAGAAGCAACTAATGCTAGTTGAAAGTTTTATAGCACCTAAGTGGGAACTTGTAATTCAGATCACAACCCTGTTGTGGTCAAGTCAAAGTCTCAAATCATTTCACAAGTCATTTTGAAAAGTCTGACGGGGGAACAGTATGGCCACTCCAACTGTCCATAACCGCGGACGCGGCTATTCGAATAGTTTGACACTATGCAGAGATTGTACACTTTCACCACAACATTCGATACATCCGTCACAAACAAATCCTGAATTCACCATACTCAGTATGCGGATAATCAATCCTAACCTTTTAATTACACGCCCTAGTATAAGCACCTCTCCTATGAGTTTGGCCTCCCAACCATGACCAACTGTCATCTTGGGTACTGCACAGGTGGACAATCTTCAAAAGGTAGCCTCAGCTCAGACCTTGGCCGTGAGGGAACTAATACTAAGGTATATAAGTTTCCAGTCAAGCCCTGCCCAATATTCGGGTATTGTGGTTGTACCATAAAATTGGAATGGTATCGCATCCAGACAACCATCAGTTTTATAAAGGGCTAAGGCTCATGCCTCAACATTTTCATCACCAAAATCATCGGGTGTTTGGAAACACATGTCCAAAACATTTCAATAGAATGATCCATCATTCCAAGGTTTTCATAACCATTTTTTCCACCTAGTATTCCCATCTAAAGTTGATCAAGTTTTATGCTTAGCACTAGCGTCTACAGGTGGGGGTAAGCAATAATGAGGGGTGGTAAACTAGGGGAGTTCTAACTAAGTTCCATCTCATGCCTTAAGATGACATCAGGATTATCTAGCTTAGGCCAAATTTTATGCTCTTTATGCAACCTTCAAATATTTTTCTAATATCTATAATTCACTTAAGTAAACTCTAAGTAATAGCTTTGATAAAGAAATAAAGTATAAAGCTTGCAAGTAAAAAAACTAGGATTGGTCTGTCAAGTGGGTATGATCACATATTCTTAAGGCATATAGTAGGCATAGTAACAAATAGTGGTTTGTTGCATCAGTAGAGTATCTTGCAAGTGTTAGCTTGCACATTCACTAGTAGTATTAGGCTTGCCTTGTGCAGATCAGTGGTTGAAGTTCTCCTCGGCTTCTTCTTCGTAGAATCCTCCTTCCTCCTCGTATCCTTGGTCGGTACTAGCGTCTATAAATAAATACGAGGTACACAATCACCAAAAAATACTTAACTACTTGAAATCATCACACACAAGGATCCTATATATGATTTAGAATCATCTCTAACATTACAAGATTAAAGCTTGGTTTAATTCCTTTTTATTTTTAGAAAAGTAATTTCTACTCATTGAAAAACTACTTAAGATTTAATATTCTCCAAACCAAACATGGGATCATGTTGACACATTTCATCACCACATATTGTAGTCCAAGGGAATGTGATTTAAAGTGGTGTCATAATTTAATAAGGTTTTACCCTTTTATTTTAATTAATTAAAGTGGCTAGAAATGCCTATGTAGCATTCTTTTATTACTTGAACATTATTTCTGCAAGTAAACCTATATATTTTTATATATTCTGAAAGGTATGGTTAAATGTGATTTTTGAGAGTTGGAATCAACTAAAAAGCTATTATGGTTTAAATTTCAAAAATGTTTGAATGCAGAAAAGCTTCTGCCTTGTTATTTTTACCATGGGTGATCTATAGATCCAAATGACTTGAATCCAACGGGCTTGGATTCAGCATTCCCAGACCTTTCTAACAAAATTGGTTTCATTCAATTTGATGCACTGAATCGATCTGGGTTGATTTTTGAAGTTGAGTACAGAAGTGAGTTCGAAACAAAAATGAAAAAGGTTTAATTCAAATAACTGGGCTCCGCGGGAAAAGTTAACGGGCCGGCCTGCTAAGCGCAGTGCTCCCGCGGGCTGCTTAAGTGGGTGACCCCACTCGCCAGTGAGACAGGGAGGGGCGAAGCGGTACGGGGCAATGTGGGTCGTTCGATCTGATTCTAATCCAACGGCTGGGAGTCATCGTCGACGCGAGGCAACGCCGGCGAGAAAGAAACCTAGCGCGGCCAGTGAGGGGTGCTGGGGGCTCACCGGGGTGCAGGCGAGGGTCGGCGAGGCGGGCGAACGACGAAGTTGACGACGGAGAACCCAGGGGTGGTCGCGGCAGCTCCTGGGGTGGACGAAATCGATGGCGCCCTTCTTCTCCAGAGGCGGCGGGCTCCGGTGAAATTCTGGCGAGGTGGTGCTAGCCTTGCTCCGGGAACGGTGTGGCACGATCAGTGAGGAGAGGGGAGTGAGATGGTGTGAAGAAATCGACTGGGGGTGGCCTCCATTTATAGTCGAGCGAGGGGCTGACGGGGCACACGGTGAGTTCGTCGGGGGCGATGTTATAGGCGGCTATTGGCATGGGAGAAGGTAGGGGACGGTGCGGTGTTCCCTGGCGATGCTCAACGACATGGTTTCGAGGCGTGGGGCGGTGCGGCTTGGTCGGAACGCGACGGTGCTCTGCGTGTGCCCGACGGAAAATTTAAGGCCGCACAGCTCGTGTGGTCCGCGCGGCGGCGAACGAGCGTGTCTGCGGGGTTGCTGGGACGGTGGGGATTTTGTATGCATGCGGTGAGGGCGGGCGCGGTCTGTGCGCGCTGGTCGAGCGTGGCGCACGGGGCGTGCTCTCGGCATGGTTGCTGGCGAGGTTGGCATGGTTCGTGCGTGTGGTCTAGGGCTTGGCAACGCTCGCGGCTGGGACAGTGAGTGGCGGTGGACGGTGGGCTGCCTCCCAGACATGCTGGCTAGGCTTGGGTCTCCTCCTAGCTTGCTATCGATATGGGGGTGACATGGGTGTGCTCGGCTGTTCACCATTGATGGCAATGCCAAGCTTACAGTGATGCTAAGGGTTAGTTTAGGTTGTTAGATGATCTACTAAGGCTAGTGGTGTCCAGAGAGGGAACAAGTTAGTCCTCAATCACTGCTCACTATAGTGTTTAGGATTTTGATGATTTGTGTCTGCAACCTGTTTGATGAAATGGCCGCATGAAATCAAGTTTGGAATTTTGAAAAGATTTTTGGTGGGTTTGCTAGATTGGTGCTGGTGAGTCTGCAGATGCTTGGGTTTTGAAAGTTGAGCTTGTTTGAGTGGTTTTTGAAAAAGTGGGATCTTCCCATATGTGGCATCCCGCAAAACCACTACTAGAAAATCGCGTTGAATTTGTGCATTGCATCGTCATCATCATGCATTGTTTGCCAAAACTATTTTCGCAAAACCCGTTTTGTTTTCTAAAACGCCCCATCTTTACTCAAACGCCAAACCCGGGTCTCCGGAGTTATTTTGTTTGTTGCTATCGGGTTGCAAACGGCCCGTTTAGAATAAATAAAATTTAAATTATTTTAATAGGGGCAGTCGAACGGGCCGATTGACCCGATCGACCACCCCAGGAAATAATAAACGGTCCATCTATCTGCCCCATCTAATCCTAAAGCTACCCACTATCCTACCCACACCCCCTGGCCACCTCACTCCCCCCAATCATATCATGCCACCTCAGCTGACCCACTCCCACCCTCCAATCCCTCCACGCCACGTCACCCTCACCCCTCACCCCTCCCTCTCTCTCTCACCTTCCCTGCCCCACCCGTCTAACACACACACCCACACAGCACCAACGCACGCACGCCAAGACCCACCTGGCCGGTTCCCACCTACCCAGGACCCCCACTCCAACATGCCCCACGCTGGACCCACCCAGCCCCCACGTATCCCGCCAGCCCGCACGCCACATGCATCGTCTACCTCATGCCCGTGCCCCGCTCCCGTCTCCCCCCCAGCGACCCTCTGCCCCGCCTCGAACCTACCTCCGCGTCCTCTGCGAGCCTCAAGCAGCCGCGCCCGCCTTGCCGCGCCCGCGCCGTCCGCCAGCTCCGCTCGCCCGCCAGCGCCTCCGCTCGCCATCGCCCTCGCCTCAGCAGGCTCGCCCAGCTCGCCCAGCCCCAGCGCGTCCGTGCTCAGCCGCCCGTGCCGCCTGGCCCTCACCTCGCCTCCCTCCGGCCGCCCGCTCCGGTGGCGCCACCGCCTTCGCCGCTCCACCTCCAGCTCCCGCCGTCCACGGCCGTCGCGGCCAGCAACCTCGGCCTCCGCCGCGAGCAATCGCCACGCGGCCCCGCGCCCCTCCCGCGTCGCTCAAGCCCGCCTCGCCCGACCGTCCGCGCCACCGGTGACCGCGCCTCGCCCCTGCAATCTTCCGGCCGGCCGCGCGTCATCGCCAACCCTCCGCCTGCCTCGCCCCGACGATCCCGCGTCCTCCCCAGAGCGCCTCGTCGCCGGTCATCCTCCGTCCCGCCCCTGCTCGTCGCCTCTGCGCCGTGGTCGTCCTGCCTCCCCTTCGCGAGCCAGCTCCGGCACCAGTCTCAGGAACGAACCCGCGTACCCCTCGCCGGCCAGGTCGCATGCCCCAGTGAAGGCGTTGCCTCTCTCTGTATGTGCGCTGGTCTCCTGGACCTCGGCGAGTGTGCCTCCTTCCGGGTACAGGACTTTTGGTCTTGTCCTTGTGGTCATGCTACCAACAAGTGCACGAACCCCCGAAGCCGTTCAGGTTCGCCACCAATCTTGGAGTCGTTACCTCAAGTACTTCGCCTCGGAAAACCCCAAGAACATGCGACAAGAACTACCCCGATCCGAAGACCCGAACCCCGGAATCCGAGTCCGACACCGACAACTAAAACCGTGGAACCGACAAGATCGACCTCACCGACGCCATGATCTCCCTCACGGAACCCGAAGCGCGGACCCGCCAAGACCTCGCAACGGCAAAATCGACCCCGTGGGACCCGACAAGTTCTTCCCGACGACAAGAACGACACCGCCCCGGAAGGAACCGATGCGCCCCGACACCGAGACTCTGAGCGACAAGTTCTTCCTCCCGGACACCGAGTCCGCCGAGAACCCCGTGGCGACAAGTGCTTCGTCCCGAACGCCATGACCGACAACGTGGCCCGAAGACCCCGGATGCGCCAAGATCCACCCCGCTATCCGAGAACGCGTCCGTCGAACCCCGAACCCAGATCGTCGAACCCTGAGACCAACCCCGAACCCCGGAACCCCAAGATCGTCGAGCCCCCTCTGATGTGTGACCCCTTTTCCTCGAACCCTATTTTATAACATAATGACAACTTGATTGCATTTTGAATTGTCATACTCGCATGCATATCTGTGGTTTGGGGGCCTTATGCCGATTCACCTAATAATTAAATATGGGGCCCATATGCGGGCAAATCTAGCCTTATATTGGCCTCATTTAAACTTGTGTAGCGAACCGATGCCATCTTTTGTCTTGCTAATGCAACCTTAAATTGCGGGGTAGCTAAACAACTTGAACCATATAAATAATTGTCGGGACCCCGGTTCCGCTTAATATGACCTAGTTGCATCGCATCTTTGCCATGTCATTCATCATACATGCATCATGCCGATCTTCTGCCGTGGTATTAAATAGTGCATCCGGTGTTCTTCTAGTGTTTTGCTTCTTCGCGGATAAGGCCGTTGAGTTGATGTGAGCTTCGCCCCGATCTTCGGTTGAACCCTTCGACAATGTTTTCAGGCGAGCATATCTAACCTTTATACCTATCTTACTTTTATAGTATTTATTCCCTCCTGTTGATCTTTGCTATCTGTGTTGCGATGCTCTAGTTTCCGTACCCGTGATATCCCTTGCAGCCATATATAGCCGTGGACACCTCCTATTACCTGTTGTTTGGTAGATAGTTGGACCCGCGTGGCGTAGTCGCTTGCTCTAGTGTTTTGCTTGTCGTCAAGTATCATCAATGTTGAAGGAATTGCCGCATGTTGACGTTGGAGATGATTATGGCTTTAATTATTGTTCCACTTTAATTTCTGTTTAACAACTAAAATTGAATTAAGCAGAGGCATCGGTGGGTGATAGGTAAGATTTGGTTTCCGACCGCCCACTTGTGTCCCGTAGGACCCCGAGTTCTTGACACCTGTTCCGAGATCGAGCGCTAACCACATGTGGGAGATATGGGCCCCATCGATTTAGTACCTGATTTCAAAGTATTGTCTTGGGGCCACAAGTAGTTTGGGGCTTTATTACTATCCTACTTATGCCATGCTTTCTTGCTTTATTTACGATTGTGCAGTACCTGCATCGTCTTTATTTTGGAAGCGGAGTGTTTTCGGTGTCGGCAGTCCCGTTTGAGGCGTCGTTCACAGCCATTGTCGCAAACCCTAAGTCCGTCTCGGAGACCGGCCGACTTCGCTATGGTAGACTTAGTGGGTGCCCCGTGCTTTCTTTGGGTGCAGGAAGCGTCATGACTTAGGCGCCGCCGACATACCGATGGGTGTATGTTAACTGATCTGGCAAAAAGGGTCGAGGTGCGTGTGGATACTTTGGTGCACCCCTGCAGGGTTAAATCTTTTCGAGAAGCCGTGTCCGCGGTTATGGACGACTTGGAGCACAGTGCTTGATCATAGACAACTATAACTAAAGTTTACTGTTATAAATTGACTTGTATCCGATTTGACTAGTAATCAGCTTCACTACAACGGAATGGCTAAGTAAAAGTACCAACAACTGCTGGGTTTTGGGGTTACCTTATGCTAATTGAATCTGACTAGTAAGTGTTGCCACTGTAACAGAATGGTTAACTAAAAGTGCCCACTGCTTACTTTATCAGGACGATTATCTATACCTGACTAGTAATTGCCGCAACTATAACTGAATAAATAAAACTGCCAACTGTGTGAGTTCCTCGGTTGACTTCCTCGTTTGGTCTCGAGGGGGAATGCCAGGATGGGTTTGATTGGTGTTAGCTTCAGGTTGGTTCCGGATAGGTCTTTCTCACCCCTCTCTGTTAGTCGCCAGTTGTTTCGAGTCTCTATAGGTTGTTTAGTGCATGCCGCCGCTGCCGCTCAGTCCACCATACCTTTGTAGGCGAGGACCGCCGAATTCTAGCCTCGCCGTGTACTGGCCTCAGTACTGACGCTCCTCTTTTTCCTTTGCCCTTTGTCGGCACCCCTTTTGTTTAAGCAGGTTTTGAGATCGACGTCGTTAGCAGGGTTACCCTTCCGGCTTGGCCTGGGCAGGTTATGGACGCCATTGGTTATTCTTCAGGGCTCTTAGCCCCATTTGCATCTTGTCCATAGTCGGACTGTATCGCTTTTCGGTGATTTGGATCTTTGTATATTATATCGTATTCTTGACTCTTTGAGTCGCTATATATATCTGCTACGTGGGTCCCATCGAGGACTGTTGTGTAATGTTATTACTTTGCTTCCACCCTTGAAAGTGCTGGTGGCACCTTCGAATCGTTTCTATGCGGGTTTGGCGAGTTTTGCTCAAACTTGCATAGGGCCGATTCTGAGGGTGTTACAGAGTGGTATCAGAGCTCAGCAGTTGCGATACCTCACAAGTCCAGCATGTAGGATAACCTAGCTAACGGCCGCAGTAGAGTGTCAAAACTATTTTTGCAAAATCGGTTGGATAGTTCTAATTAGGTCTGATTTTACTCCTTACCCTCTGCTATTCTCCTCTTACCTCTACGTGTTTTGAATCTGCTCTCTTCTCTTTATTCGAGTCCAGGAATTCTCGTGGTTGGGTTGCCGTCGTACCTTCAGGGTTTCGCTTCCTCCTTTGGTAACGGTGTTGCTACATCCGGTGTTCAAGCTGCTTGAGGAATCCGTCTGCTGTGGTACCATTCTTTGTTCCTTGTTCGTGCTATCCGGTGTTCTCCGACGCGACGACATCCTCTACGTCAGATCCGATGCGGGGTCTGCATCACCCCTTTGTTTCCGAACCTCGCTTGTCGAGATCTTCAGTCTGAATCCGAGGGTTGGTTGCATAATCTATCTATTCGTGTACAGAGTAATGCTTCGAGTGCGGGATGGAGTCGCGACCATACCACTACTCTTATCATTCGCTTTTGTACATTGAATGGTGGATCGATGCAGTTTTACTCCTTTCATGAAAGTTAGAGGTGTCCTTACCTTTAACTTCGTCCGTCGTTTATCCGGAGTGCTCTCTCGACGATCAGGGACAACGACCCCTTGTTAGTGGTGTCGCGAGGATCTACACGAAGCGAGAAGACGCAGATCGCCGACCTTCCTTCCGGTACCATGAGGCGGATCTCGAGGGCGAGATCCCTTGTTAGTGGTGTCGAATTGTGGCATCCCGCAAAACCACTACTAGAAAATCGCGTTGAATTTGTGCATTGCATCGTCATCATCATGCATTGTTTGCCAAAACTATTTTCGCAAAACCCGTTTTGTTTTCTAAAACGCCCCATCTTTACTCAAACGCCAAACCCGGGTCTCCGGAGTTATTTTGTTTGTTGCTATCGGGTTGCAAACGGCCCGTTTAGAATAAATAAAATTTAAATTATTTTAATAGGGGCAGTCGAACGGGCCGATTGACCCGATCGACCACCCCAGGAAATAATAAACGGTCCATCTATCTGCCCCATCTAATCCTAAAGCTACCCACTATCCTACCCACACCCCCTGGCCACCTCACTCCCCCCAATCATATCATGCCACCTCAGCTGACCCACTCCCACCCTCCAATCCCTCCACGCCACGTCACCCTCACCCCTCACCCCTCCCTCTCTCTCTCACCTTCCCTGCCCCACCCGTCTAACACACACACCCACACAGCACCAACGCACGCACGCCGCGCCGCACCCACCCTGGCCGGTTCCCACCTACCCCAGGCCGACCCCCACTCCAGCGCGCCCCCACGCGGGACCCACCCCGCGGGCCCCCACGTATCCCGCCAGCCCCGCACCGCGCCCCTGTGCATCGTCTACCTCATGCCCGCGTGCCCCGCTCCCGTCTTCCCCCCAGCGACCCTCTGCCCCGCCTCGAACCTACCTCCGCGTCCTCTGCGAGCCTCCAAGCCGGCGCGCACACCCGCGCTGCTTCGCCCCGACGCCCGCCGTCACTTAAGCTCGCTGCCGCCCAGCGCCTCGCTTCGCCATCCCGCCTCGCCTCCACCCGAGCTCGCCCGAGCCTCGCCCAACTTTCCCACGGCCCGCCAAGCGTCGTGCTCAAGCCGCCGTGCCGCCTGCCTCACCTCGCCCCCCCTCCGGCCCGCGACCGCCGCTCCGGTGAGCGCCGCCGCCGCTCGCCGCTCCACCTCCAGGCTCCCCGCCGTCCCACAGCCATCGCGGCAACACCTGCGCCTCCGCCCGCGGCATCGCCCACCGGCCCCGCCGCCTCCCGCCGTCGCTCAAGCCCGCCTCGCCGACCGTCCCGCGCCACGGCGCCGCGCCTCGCCCTGCAATCTTCCGGCCGCGCGTCGCCCTCCGCCCCTCCGCCTGCCTCGCCCCGACGACCCCGCGTCCTCCCCAGAGCGCCTCGTCGCCGGTCATCCTCCATCCCGCCCCTGCTCGTCGCCTCTGCGCCGTGGTCGTCCTGCCTCCCCTTCGCGAGCCAGCTCCGGCACCAGTCTCAGGAACGAAACCGCGTACCCCTCGCCGGCCAGATCGCATGCCCCAGTGAAGGCGTTGCCTCTCTCTGTATGTGCGCTGGTCTCCTGGACCTCGGCGAGTGTGCCTCCTTCCGGGTACAGGACTTTTGGTCTTGTCCTTGTGGTCATGCTACCAACAAGTGCACGAAGCCGTTCAGGTTCGCCACCAATCTTGGAGTCGTTACCTCAAGTACTTACCGAAAACCCCAAGAACATGCGACAAGAACTACCCCGATCCGAAGACCCGAACCCCGGAATCCGAGTCCGACACCGACAACTAAAACCGTGGAACCGACAAGATCGACCTCACCGACGCCATGATCTCCCTCACGGAACCCGAAGCGCGGACCCGCCAAGACCTCGCAACGGCAAAATCGACCCCGTGGGACCCGACAAGTTCTTCCCGACGACAAGAACGACACCGCCCCGGAAGGAACCGATGCGCCCCGACACCGAGACTCTGAGCGACAAGTTCTTCCTCCCGGACACCGAGTCCGCCGAGAACCCCGTGGCGACAAGTGCTTCGTCCCGAACGCCATGACCGACAACGTGGCCCGAAGACCACGGATGCGCCAAGATCCACCCTGCTATCCGAGAACGCGTCCGTCGAACCCCGAACCCAGATCGTCGAACCCTGAGACCGACCCCGAACCCCGGAACCCCAAGATCGTCGAGCCCCCTCTGATGTGTGACCCCTTTTCCTCGAACCCTATTTTATAACATAATGACAACTTGATTGCATTTTGAATTGTCATACTCGCATGCATATCTGTGGTTTGGGGGCCTTATGCCGATTCACCTAATAATTAAATATGGGGCCCATATGCGGGCAAATCTAGCCTTATATTGGCCTCATTTAAACTTGTGTAGCGAACCGATGCCATCTTTTGTCTTGCTAATGCAACCTTAAATTGCGGGGTAGCTAAACAACTTGAACCATATAAATAATTGTCGGGACCCCGGTTCCGCTTAATATGACCTAGTTGCATCGCATCTTTGCCATGTCATTCATCATACATGCATCATGCCGATCTTCTGCCGTGGTATTAAATAGTGCATCCGGTGTTCTTCTAGTGTTTTGCTTCTTCGCGGATAAGGCCGTTGAGTTGATGTGAGCTTCGCCCCGATCTTCGGTTGAACCCTTCGACAATGTTTTCAGGCGAGCATCTCTCCCCTTTCTACCTATCTTACTTTTATAGTATTTATTCCCTCCTGTTGATCTTTGCTATCTGTGTTGCGATGCTCTAGTTTCCGTACCCGTGATATCCCTTGCAGCCATATATAGCCGTGGACACCTCCTATTACCTGTTGTTTGGTAGATAGTTGGACCCGCGTGTCGTAGTCGCTTGCTCTAGTGTTTTGCTTGTCGTCAAGTATCATCAATGTTGAAGGAATTGCCGCATGTTGACGTTGGAGATGATTATGGCTTTAATTATTGTTCCACTTTAATTTCTGTTTAACAACTAAAATTGAATTAAGCAGAGGCATCGGTGGGTGATAGGTAAGATTTGGTTTCCGACCACTTGTGTCCGTGGGACCCCGAGTTCTTGACACATTAGAGATCGAAAGCGCTAACCACATGTGGGGAGATATGGGCCCCCCATCGATTTAGTACCTGATTTCAAAGTATTGTACTGGGGGCCACAAGTAGTTTGGGGCTTTATTACTATCCTGTACTTATGCCATGCTTTACTGCTTTATTTACGATTGTGCGAGTCACACCTTTGTCTTTTTTAAGCGGAGTGTTTTCGCGGTGTCGGCGGTCCCGTTTGAGGCGGGCATCGTTCACAGCCATTGTCGCAAACCCTAAGTCCGTCTCGGAGACCGGCCGACTTTGTTGCGGGTAGACTTAGTGGGGTGGCCCCCCCGTGCTTTCTTTGGGTCTGGGAAACGTCATGACTTAGGCCCCGCCGACATACCGATGGGTGTATGTTAACTGATCTGGCAAAAAGGGTCGAGGTGCGTGTGGATACTTTGGTGCACCCCTGCAGGGTTAAATCTTTTCGAGAAGCCGTGTCCGCGGTTATGGACGACTTGGAGCACAGTGCGTGATCATAGACAACTATAACTAAAGTTTACTGTTATAAATTGACTTGTATCCGATTTGACTAGTAATCAGCTTCACTACAACGGAATGGCTAAGTAAAAGTACCAACAACTGCTGGGTTTTGGGGTTACCTTATGCTAATTGAATCTGACTAGTAAGTGTTGCCACTGTAACGGAATGGTTAACTAAAAGTGCCCACTGCTTACTTTATCAGGACGATTATCTATACCTGACTAGTAATTGCCGCAACTATAACTGAATAAATAAAACTGCCAACTGTGTGAGTTCCTCGGTTGACTTCCTCGTTTGGTCTCGAGGGGGAATGCCAGGATGGGTTTGATTGGTGTTAGCTTCAGGTTGGTTCCGGATAGGTCTTTCTCACCCCTCTCTGTTAGTCGCCAGTTGTTTCGAGTCTCTATAGGTTGTTTAGTGCATGCCGCCGCTGCCGCTCAGTCCACCATACCTTTGTAGGCGAGGACCGCCGAATTCTAGCCTCGCTGTCTTGGCCTCGATCGACGCCTCTTTTTCCTTTGCCCTTTGTCGGCACCCCTTTTGTTTAAGCAGGTTTTGAGATCGACGTCGTTAGCAGGGTTACCCTTCCGGCTTGGCCTGGGCAGGGTTATGGACGCCATTGGTTATTCTTCAGGGCTCTTAGCCCCATTTGCATCTTGTCCGTAGTCGGACGCTGTATCGTTTTCAGGTGATTTGGATCTTTGTATATTATATCTGTATTCTTGACTCTTTGAGTCGCTGTTATATATATATCTGTTCTGTGGGTCCCATCGAGGACTGTTGTGTAATGTTATTACTTTGCTTCCACCCGCACGAAAGTGCCTGGTGGGCACCTTCGAATCGTTTCTATGCGGGTTTGGCGAGTTTTGCTCAAACTTGCATAGGGCCGATTCTGAGGGTGTTACACCATATGATAAAGATTCAATTTTGAATTGTCATTTAAACTATGTAGTTGAAAGTTTCTGGATGATCACAAAGTGGGCCTTGATACCTTGTTATGAGTACATTCAAGGGGTGCAAAGATCCAGAAAAGTTTCCATTAGGTTCTGAAAGTTTGAGACAGCCAAAGTAGGCATGGGAGTTAAATTTGTCAAAATGACCATTCCTTTATTTTATTGGTTTTGACTTATTTGTCTTTAGGAAAAGTTTGGGAAATGTTTAGATGATGTTTATTTCACCTAAGAAACATTTTACAAGCAAGGAAACATACAAACAAGGTGGTTCAAAAGAATTTCAAATTAAATGCATACACATATGCATGCCTTCATAATTTTAATTAGAAAAGTTTTTGTTAACCCTAATTTTGATGATTAGAGTTTGATGATCCATGTTTAGTATTTTTGGGATGTTACACACGCACCGGTTTTATTGGACATCGATCGTCTGGATAGGATCCGGTGGCTAGAATAAGAGATTGACCCGATTTTGGCTCAGAATAGACAAGAAACAGATCTGTGTTAGAGAGACAAATCCGTAGGTCAAATTGAAAACCTTACAACATGAAAGTTGTGGGGAATCATTATTCCTACCTTCTCACCAAAGGAATTTGGATTTGAAGAAACGAGCGCGAGTACATCTTGGATTTACATCGTCAGATCTGAAATATTGTGATACAAAATTCTCCGGCTATGGTGGATGAAAAGAGGTGAGGTTTATCAGGATTGAAAGATTTCAACGAGTTAAACAACTTTCGTTTTTTGGCCGAAGGCAAACAACAAAGCCTAGATGGGTTAAAAAGCGAAATAAGATTCGGGCATGTGTAGATTCGGGATTTCGAGAAGAGAAAATCGTACAGCTATGGCTCCACGAGTTTATATGGAGATTTAGGATGATGTAGAGATAGGTATTGGAGTAGGGAACAAGTAGAAACAAATGGAAGTCGATTCAGAGTTGTAGATAAAAAGTTATGAGAGTTTGAATAGAGATAGGTTTGACAAAACAGATTTCACACGCTTTTTAAAGCGATCCAATGGGATCGATCCTGTGTACGTGCCTGGTTGGTCGGTCCGGGTGGGCCGGCCCGTTAGGTTTTTTTTCCCTTTTTCTTTTTCTATTTACTTGTTTCCCTCATATCTTTTGCATACGAACTCCAAATGACACGATTCTTGTTTCTAAATTTTTCTAAAATCGAATAGATCATTGTAAGATCATATTTGCAATCTTTTTACTAGTTTGCAAGTTGTGGGTTTATAAATCCTTGTATATTTCATTTTATTTATATCTTTATTTGTTTGTATTTATTCCATAACCTTTTCATACTAGCTCCAAATAAGCTCATTTTTGTTCCTAAAATTTTGTAATATTCATTGGATCTTTTTAGGCTATAATTATCAATAATTTATGCCTTAGCAACAGTAGGTTTTTATAAAGCCAATTTAATTACCTTTAGGAACATTTGGGCGAATCAAGTATAGGATTTAGATACCAGGATATGGATTCAGTTTGTGAGAACTTTGCATGGATGTAATGAAATGCTTATGAATGCTTCATGATTTTCATTTTGAAAACTTGCACACCAATTCTTCAATCCATAATCAATCCAAGCCCTTTTGCCTATATGGCTACTTAGGTCATAACAAAAGAATATAAGATTTTGAATTCAAGGTTGAGAGGATTTTATATTCAAAAAGTTTCTTCTCTTTGAGAATTTTCAACATAGTCAAACAATCAATCAAACTTATTTATTTATTTCACATTCCAAAATTAGGAGAATTTTGGGATTTTATAGACTACCACCCTTAAAAGAAATCTTGTCCCGAGATTTGGGAAGGCTAGAAAGAAAGAAAGGTTCGGGATCCATTAGGATGCTACCACCCTTAAAATAAATTTGACTAGGTCATTTCTCGAGGATTCACTTAGCTCAGATTGGTTCTCCTTTAGACTTTTATTGGCACAATGTCTCTAGCACATTCTAAACACCATGATTGATAGTTTTCCGAGAAAGCACTTCTTAAACTATCAAAACTCTCATGGTGGGAAAATAGGGAACGTTTACTTCACGGTGCCCATAATTCACGGTTGGGATTCATCCTTACCGTACATTCCTATGCTTAGCAATGGATTCTTTTAGAAGGGTGTAACAATATACCATTCTAGGGTTTAGGCGCAACGTCAACTCTCTGCTAAGGTTGAAAAGGGCACTCAAGATTCACAAAGCCAACAGTACAAGAGCAAATAATAAGAGTAGTAGGAATGGTGATCAATCCATCCTGCACCCAATCATTACCCTATATGAGGATAGGTGAATCACATTTTTCTATCACTCGGGCATTCTCACTTGCCTTGAAGTATGTTTCCATGGGCACGATCTAATGCTCTATGTATACTCCCATGTATTCAATCAACAAAGCTACTACTAAAACTAAGCTATCGATACTTCAACTTTCAGGTTGCGTAATCCACTACATAACATCATTTCAACACTTCATACTCCCACATCTTTTTTTCCATTAGATAAAGCATTCTCCTTCCTAAATGCATTCTGTTGTCAAACCTTCCACTTAACACATCATTATATCTCCAAGGGTTCAAGATAGGAAAGAATAGATTCTATAGGAAAGAAACGACTAAGAAAATAATCCTACTCATAACTATATGAAGCAATCAATGTCACAAATAAGCAAACAATCATAAGGAATCAACAAACAAGCAAACACTTGTATAATAACATTACAGGTGTATAAACTTAGTAGCATATAACCACAAAATAGTTTGAAAGCATTGGGAACAATACTAGAGTAAAACATCGCAACATATAACCAATAAACAAAATCTGTCAAAACGGTATAGCAGACTTCATGAATTTTTCTGGCTGACTTAAAATCGTCAGGAATTTTAGCCAATTTTTGTGCATATACTACAGGTAATTACGCTCCAGATCCTATTGTTTTAGATTTTTCTGAGTTACCAATAAAGTATTAAAAATCGCGCGGTACAACAGGTCAGGCAGAAAACTGCAGCAGTTATTCCACGAATTTTCAATCAATTCACACCATTAAAATAATTTCAAAACCACACGAAAACTCCACCAAATTTAGAGTTTCAAAATAACATATCCTAAACAAGGCATCACACGATATGGTTCAGTACAAATAAGCAAGCAACCTATATTGTCATACCATATAAGTTGGTAAGAACAATATGCTAACACGATAGCGATGATCTCCTAAAGAGATAAAATATGGTGGTCCAGACCTAACCAAACTTGGTGAGATGTTAATTTATGTCATGTTATTTGTTCTTTACTTGTAGGCCAACTCTCATATAGTGATTTGCTTAATAGAAAACTATTAATAACATTTTCCAATTCTTATAGTTTTTATGGTAGATCACTTCTTCTAATAATGAAATGAATGAACATCTACAAGTTTGAACAAGGAGATGTGTTGGAAAATGATAGACAAGGAATATAAGAACTCTAATAATTATAAAATATGATAGTTCTCCTAATAGAGGTCTTCTATTGCTAATCCATTTCTAAGGTCACGATCCTACAGTCAACACATAGCTCTGATACCATCTTGTAGCACCCTCGCGTAATAAGGCTGAGTTCATGTGTATAGTGCCAATCCCTGGATCGGTTCACTGGCACACACAGTACAAAATGATACCAAATATAACTGTGCATCATAAATACAACGAATATGATCCAGAATTTACATTATTTATTCAAGTACACAGCGAAAAACGAATACAAGGTAGATCTCCATCCTCCAAATGTGCCATAGGCGAACAATTGTTGAGTGGAGTCTCGCGACCTATGAACGATCACTCAGATACGATATAACCTGCAACATGAAACGTTGCAGCCACGAATGGTCAATACATTGAATGTATGGCAAGTAGGCTAAAGTGGTTAACAACAGATCTATCAACTACATGCTTATTTGGCCAAATAGAGTTCAGGCTCATTTGCATAAAGCAACAGTATTATCCTAACATTTGTAACCAAGTAGTTTTCCAATACGATAAATAGGACACTCTGGTTCACTCCCAGGTGCTCCTACCCAATTATGTTCACCCAACAAGTTTTAAGTAATTAAGAAATAAGGATGAGTGAGAAATATCATAGCATCAGTATTAGGTCGCTCAAATTGTCCATAACCGGGGACACGGCTAATCGATTAGTTTATACACCTTGTAGGGGTTAGTACACTTTACCATGTGACTTGACCAGCCCAGCTCGTACCACCACTCTCATATTGGGTGATGATAGGGAGAAGTCCAAGAAGGAACCGTTCGGGAAGTAGCTCCCCAAACCCGACACGCACCGGTCCAACCTACACTATCTACATCTCTGGATACGTGGGTTCGAGTTACCACAGCCTACTAAGTCCAACCAACCGCCCATTTCATTATTGTCACATGGTTGCACACGAAAGCTACCAAACAAAGAAACCAATCCTTTCTCAGTGTCCTGGGTGCCTTTCCGCAATGATACCACCAAAAATTATCGATCCCATCACACCCAGGAGATTCATTGATTAAGTTGTTTTAGTTTTCGCAAACCAACACATTTAGAATCAACATCAGTGATGTAACCCATGCCTCGTTCATCATAGCATGGCTAAGCACATCTACCAACGGTGGGTCATAAACAAGGAATGCTAGGGAATAATATGGGACATAACATAGCATATACACATCAATTCCTACATATGCAATTCTACAAAAACATCTACAATGCATAGGAAAACGGTAGGAAATTTATGACCAAGATAGCACCACTTGCCTTTGTTGTAGATGTAGTCGATTAGATAATCCTTACAATTATATTGGCCTCTTTCGTAATAACCACAATACTTGCAATCATAGTAGTTGCAATCACAGTAGTTGCACTCCTCGCAATCTAACGTTTGAAGCAAACACAACAAACACCATTCAAAACATTGCAAACATACAACAGTGCAACATTACAAGAAAACAATGATCAACAGATGCATGCATGACAATTTAATGAGTCACAATGGTTGCATTTAGTGTTCTAAACATAGTTAGATTACATGATGCATGTGGAAAGTCATTTATTGCACTAAAGATTTTATTACTAAAGTTGTATCGATTTAATATGGTGTATACCACTTTAATTGAACTAAATATGTTTATGTCGTATTAATTTGTGAACTAGATGCCACTGGATAGAGGTAATGCAATTTAGAGACAGTGGCAATTTGAATCACCTAAAAAGGAGTTATAGATATTTTCCTATGATTAAAACACTATTTCAATGGGTTTAAATATTTCAGTATGAATTTCTGTTTTAACAGTACCAAATAATTTGTCATGCAATTTCTCTGTATAGATATTGTCAATACAAAACCTTAGCACTTGGATTCACCCTAATCGGAGTTATAGATCTTTTTGTATGATTTAAATAGTGTTTAAAGGGTTTTAAATGATTCATATAGTTTCTGTTGTCTAAAAATCAAACTAAAATTATATCTGAAGCGTTACTGACCAATCAGGAGCCGCCGCGTGGCCTGACTTTTGAATTAAAAACCAGATTTGGTTTAAAACTTGAAAAATTCATAACTTAACTTCTGTTTATCCAAAAATGCAAATAATATATCAATGGATTCACAAAAATAAATCCTACACATCTATGAACTTAGTTTTTCACTTTGTTTCTGTTAAATGTAATTTTATGCAGAGACATTTGTAGGCCTATTTTGAGCGTATAAATTATTTAGAAAATGTTTTAAAGACTAAATTGAGTTTATTTAGTATATAAATGTTTATTTTAGTGTTTAGTACTGTTTACTTGTCTTGTTTGGTTTGAGAAAAATCATCACATGGCATTGCATGCATTCATATATTTTTGCTTGATTAATTTGAATGTAAATTTGGTGCTATCATTTTATGTGTAGATTTTGGTGCTAGTGGTGATTGTGATTGCGAGGATTGTTGCTACTCTACCAACTACCAAGGAAAGTGGTGCTTCATATTTTTGTCCCAACATTTTTGTCTATGCACTAGTGATATGTTGTATAGTGTTTGCATGATATTTTGCTAAGTATCTATATGCCATGCTATGGGAAATCCTAGTAATTGTAGACTTGGTAGAATCTTCTCTAAGTTAAGTTACTTGTTATATTGCCATGCTTAGCCTAGCTAGTAGCAAACAAGTGTGGATTATATACATGCTATGGAAATTATTGTTAAGTCTTTGACTTGTGTTTTTGCTTAATAAAACAACTAAGTGAATGAATCACTTGGGTGGAATGGTATGTTTGGGTTATGTTGAGTGGTTATACAAGGCCCATATCTATGGTCTACCTTGTGTATCAAACTTGTGTAAAGCCACCCAGGAACAAAGGGATTTGAGATACTTAGAGTTTAGAAGCTTCTAGTGCAACCACATGGCATATGGGCTCTGCGTTGATCATATAGGTTGCAATAACTTAGCCAGATGGATAGATGGTGGTAGGGTGATTGGTTGGAACGCGTCCATTTGGTCTAAGGGAAGGTTTCTGAAACATCTCGTCTCGATGCATGTCGAGTCTTGTGGGGAAAGTGCACCACCTCTCGAGAAGGAAAAATCTAAGTACTTAGCCATGTCTGTTGGGGATATGCTATATGGGTATCCTAATAGCATGTCTCTTATCCGACTAACCCGGGTGGCCCATAGTCGGTAGCACGGCCTATGGCCTGCTGGGCGGACCAGTTAGGTGGATCCAAAAGGGAGGCCCATGCCGGATAAAGGAAGGCTACGGTGGAGTCACCAGCGTACCCGGAGCCTTGGAGTGCAAGATACACAAGACTAGTGATAGACGGTGTAGGACTCTGTGACCTGTCTGGCTAGGACTTTTCCCTGTAACCCTAGGACCTAGCGACTATATAAGTCGGGCCTATGGGAGCCTTTAGGGCACAATAACTTAGACTCTCTAGTCACCTCGCATAGCGAACCTATCTCTGTAACTCGGCGTATTGCCCTTATAGTGATTTATAGCAGGAGTAGGATTCCTCCACCGTCGTGGGATCTGGACCTGGGTAAGCTGTGTTACCTCGTACCCGTCAACCGTCCGCCTTATCCCACGTCTCTAAACACGCACTATGAGGACCCTTCCATGGCGTACTCGTCGGCAATACCACGACAGTTGGCGCCCACCGTGGGGCAAGAGGCGCTTCAGGCTCTTCAGCGGGCGAGGACCAAGATCTTCACGGGAATCGGCGAAACCGTAGCCATCGGCCGTGTCTATTCCCCGACAACGTTCCAATCATTCCCCCCGACGAGTTCTGGATCCCGGCGAAGACGAACCCTACGCGGTTTTCGGTCGTTCCTATCGGAGACATCCACCTCTTCATCGGCGAAACTGACTCGGGCACTAGTTCCCTGGGAGTCAGAGGAGCATCAAGACCCGAACGGACCGCCCACGGGCAGGATACGTTCGCGGAAGGATCGATGTCGGATCTCTCTTTGGAGTTTGTCAGCAAATATCAGAAAGCACCAAGGCCCGCACGGACCGCCCATGGGTAGGATACGTTCGCAGAAGGATCAATGTCGGATCTCTCCTTGGAGTTTGCCGGCAAAGATCGGAAAAATTCAAGGCCCACCCAAATCGCTCCTGTGCAGGATATAAAGGTGGAAGTTCACTGCAAATCCGCCGGCTTCGTCCGCGCGTCTGGACAACAGAGATCCAAGTTCGTCGGCGTGGTTACCATCTTCGATCTGGCGCGATGCGTTCAGAGAGAGGGTGAAAACCCCCGCGACTACCTAGCCAGGTGGCTCCGTATACGAGCCGATATGGCCAACTACCCCAATGATGATGCCATCTATCACTTTGTGGAAGGACTGGACCATGGCACGCTTCTCCAACATTCTCTAAGGCGGCAGCAGGCGTCAGGACACCTTACCTTCTAAGGCATGGTGAACACCGTCAACAACTACGCGGAGGCCGAAGCGGCAGCTCAGACAGCGCTTGCGCTCATTGACGGAGCCCCTCCGATTCAGCAACCACCACCGCCTCCGGCCGCCATCGTCGTAGCAGCACCACCACCTCCAGTCATCGTCGAGGCCGCTGCAGCTCCACCGCCCATCACCGAGGAAGTCCTAGCACCCTCCGACTCTGTCATTGATGCGCTTTATGTTGACTTCAGTGCAGATTCAGAGGAGATAGATTTCAGTCCAGAAGAGCTAGACTCCGCTATGCAAGAGATGGAGGAGGAGTACTCGCGCGACGAGCAAGCTAACGACACCGTCATGTCTCGAGGGGTGTTCGTCACCATTGGGACGGCGATGGATGAAGATCAAACCGAGCAAGCTCCGCCTACGGCGCTGGAAAAGGGGAAGGGTCCTCTTATTGCTGCTGACAATGATCGCGCAAAGGTCATGCCTCCTCCGCCTAACCCAGTGCAGCAGCCGCAGGAACTCGGCACCGGCCCGAGCAGTAACAACACCGCAAACTTTCCGCCTCCAGCATCCACAACGGAAGTAGCCCATGTTACTCCAGCTGATAGAGTGATGTTCGGCAATCTCCTCGTCGAGCCACTAACCGTTGCTCATATCCGGAACGTGACTCAGCTAGACGAGAAACGCCAGCAGTTGCTGGAGGAGGCGCAAGCCATCACGGAGCAAGGCGCTAAACTAGATCGAGATCTGGTCAACGCACAGAAGTCCATAGAGAAAGCTAGAGCAATGGAAGCCGAGTGCAAGACTCTGCTACAATAGCAGAAGGCTAAGAAAGCTCCAACTCGCGTCATCAACGATCCTGGTGTATGGCGCAACCTAGGATGGGCTCCCTCGAAGCCGGAACAGGCCAAGCCATACATTGACAGTGAAGGCAATCAGGTGATGCCCACCCCACTCCTTAACCTCGCCGTCGCCAAGACCCTTCTGGAGCAGGATAGATCGCCTGAAGCAGTAAAATAGGTCTATGACCTAGTGGCCAAGTGTAACACCCTCAGAATCGACCCTATGCAAGTTTCAGCGATTCCCGCCAAACTCGCATAGAAACGATTCAAAGGTGCCCACCAGGCACTTGCGTGCGGGTGGAAAACGAAGTAATAAGATTACACAACAGTCCTCGATGGGACCCACAGAACAGATATATATACAGCAGCGACTCAAAGAGTCAAGAATACAGATATACGGTACAAAGATCCAAATCACCTTGAAAAGATGGAGCGTCCGACTACGGACAAGATGCAAATGGGGCTAAGAGCCCTGAAGAATAATCAATGGCGTCCATAACCCTGCCAGGTGGCCGGAAGGGTAACCCCGCTAACGACGCCGATCTCAAAACTGCTTAAACAAAGGGTGCCGACAAAGGGCAAAGGAAAAGAGGAGCGTCGATCGAGGCCAAGACACGGCGAGACTAGAATTCGGTCCTCGCCTACATAGGTATGGTGGATGAAGCGGCGGCAGATGCAAGAACAACCTATAGAGACTCGATACAACTAGCGGCAATCGAGAGGGTGAGAAAGACCTATTCGAACCAACCTGATACTACCACCAAACAAACCCATCCTGGTATTTCCCCCTCGTGACCAAACGAGGAAGTCAACCGAGGAACTCACACAGTTGGCAGTTTTATTTATTCGGTTATCGTTGCAGCAATTACTAGTCAAATATAGATAATCATCCGATAAATTAAGCGAGGCACTTTTAGTTAACCATTCCGTTATAGTGGCAACACTTACTAGTCGATACAATTAGCATGAGATAACCCAAAACCCAAAGTTGTTGGTACTTTTATTCAGCCATTCCGCTAGTTGCAATACTTACTAGTCAGTACAATGGTCGATGGCGACAACTCAAACAAGCAATTGTTGGCAGTTTTATTTAGCCATTCCATTATAGTGAAGCTGATTACTAGTCATTATAAAGTCAAATTTATGGCACTACTTTAGTTATAGTTGTCTATGATCGAGATATCAGCTCCAAGTCGTCCATAATAACCGGACACGGCTTTCAGAAAGTTTTACCCGGCCGGGGTGCACCAATAGCAACACACACTCGATCAACCTCGGAAAAACCAAATCAAAACCCAACGAGGCCTTCACGACAAATCAATCACAGGATTCATAAATATTTCAGGGGGCCACCCCTTGGAGTACACCCGCAACGAAGCTAGCTGACTCCGAGACAGACCCGAGGTTTGGGTGGACGGCTGTGAACGACTGGGAACCCAAAACTGGGCTTGTCGACACCGCGAAAACGTGTCCCGAGCCTAAATAGTACAGTGTGCTCCTCGCACAATCGTAAATAAAGCAGTAGCATGGCATAAGTACAGGATAGTAAATAAAACCTCAAACTAGTTTGTGGCCCCAAGAAATAAGAATGAATCAAGCTCTGGCTCAGGGGGGTCCCATAATTCCCCGTATGCGGATAGCGCGAATATTCAAGGAACAGGTATCAAGTACTCGGGGTCCTACGGGACACAAGTGGACGGTTAACAACCAAATAACATCTATTGCCCATCTGTGCCTCTTCTTACCTACTTCAATTTTAGTTGTTAAACAGGAAATAAAGTGGCGATAAGTAAAGCCATGATCATCTCCAACAACAACATGCGGCAATACACCAACAACTGTGGCACTTGACGACACGCAACAGCACTTGAGCAAGCGACTACGACGCGCAAGTCCAACTATCTACCAAACAACAGGTAATAGGAGGTGTCCAAGGCAATATAAGGCTGCAAGGGATAACACGGGTACAAAAACTAGAGCATCGCAACACAGATAGCAATAGATCAACAGGAGGGAATAAATACTATAAAAGTAAGATAGGTAGAAAGGGGGAGATGCTTGCCTGAAAACATTGTCGAAGGTTCAACCGAAGATCGGGGCGAAGCTCACATCAACTCAACGGCCTTATCCGCGAAGAAGCAAAACACTAGAATAAACACCGGATGTAATATTTAATACTACGGCAAAAGATCGGCATGCTTATGATATGATGCATGGCATGGCAAAGGTGCGATGCAATAAGGCAAGATTAAGCGGAACCGGGGGTCCCGACAATTAATTACACGGTTCAAGTTATTTAGCTACCCCGCAATTTAAATGTCGTCTTAGCATGGCAAAAGATAGCACCGGTTCGCTACACAAATTTAAGTGAGGCCATTATGAGACTAGATTTGCCCGCATATGGGCCCCATATTTAAGTATATGGTGAATCGGCATAAGGCCCCCAAACCACACAATTATGCATGCGAGTATGGCAATTAATATGCAACAAGTTGTTATTACATTTATAAAATAGGGCTCGAGAAAAGGGGTCACACATTAGAGGGCCTCGACGAACTTGAGGTTCCGGGGTTCGGGGTTCGGTCTCAGGGTTCAGGGTTCGACGGGAATCGACGGGAGCGGATACAAGACGGAGAACTTGTCGTGACGTGCCGGAGATCTTGGTTCCAAGCGGTCGATCTTGTCGGGTCCGCGGATCGGCCGGTCTTGTCGTTCGGAAGTAGAACTTGTCGTCCTTGTGGCGATCTTGGCGTCCTTCCGGTTCGGGTTTTGGCGTCCGAGGGAAGTGCTTGGCGTTCCGGAGACGATCCTGTCGCATCCGCGGTCGTCGGGTCGTGTCGACGGTCTGGTCGTCTCGCGGCGGAGATCTTGGGGTCCGGGGTCTTGGCGCCTTCGGGTCCGAGAGGGAGAACTTGGCGTCCGAGGGTTCGGTTTTCGGGTACGGCGCCGGAATCAGACTCGGTTTTGGTCTTCGGATCCGGTTGAAGACATTGGCTTCGGTTATGGGGTCTTCGGGTTCTCGGGGCATCGGGGTACTCGAGTCCGCGTGGTTGATCTTGTTGTTCCGTGTCCTCGGCACCAGATCCTTGACGGATGTCATGGCGGTTCCTGGGAGGACAACTTGGTGTTCCGAGGTGAGGTTCTCGAGGTTCGGTGTCGGGCTTGAGAGGCGCGGTCATGGGTCGAGCGGTGAGAAGGCTGGCGACGGCGGGGGAGCGCCCGACGACGAGGCACAGGGAGCACGGCGGCGGGGGTCCCGACAGGCGCCGGAGGAGAGGGAGGCGAGCTCAAGCCGGAGGGCCAGGGCTGGGGAGGCGAGAGGCGGGCTGGAGCAGAGGGTGGAGCTGGCCAAGGGCGGCGGTCTCATGAGGGCATCGGGCGGCGACCGAGGAAGGCGGGGAGGAGAGAAGGCGCCAGGGAGAGGGAGGCGGCTGGAGGAGAGGAGGAAGCGGGCGGTGCGTGGAGGGCGGCTGCTGCCCGGTGAGGAGGAGCTGGCGGAGGAGAGCGCGGGCTGGGCGGTGGTGGAGGCCGACGGTGGCGCCATGAGGCGGGTGGCTGGAGGCGCGCTGGCCGGAGGGGAAGGCGAGGGCGGGCGGCAGCGGTGGATGCGGGAAGGAAGGAAGGCAGGAGGCGGCTGCCAGAGAGGGGCGAGGCGGCCGGCGGTGGAGAGGAGGGTGGCGGGCGGCGTCGGGTAGGTGGGGGAGAGAGGAAGAAGAGAGGAGGAGGGACGCGTCGGGGCCGGGGGGAAGAGTGGGTTGACCAGGGAAGAAAAGAGGTGGGGCTAGTGGGACCCGCGCGGGTGGGGTCGGGCTGGCAGTGAGGGAGAGAGAGAGTGGGTAGGATGGGCTAGGGTGAGAGAAGGAGAGAGGGTGGGGCTGGTGGATTGATGATGTGGCGGGGTGGGTAGGGAATTGGGGGAGGGGTGAGGTGGCACGCTACGGTTGGTGGGTAGATTGGGACTAGGTAGATATAGGATTTAGAGTCTAGGTTTTATTAGTTTGTAAATATGTGTTTGTTTAGTTTTGTTTATTTTAAACAAGGCCACTTTGCAAATAGTTTTTAGGTAAATAAAATATCCGGTACGATCGGGGTTTTGCATTTGAAACAAAGAGGGGTATTTGTACAAAGCAAAACTAGGCTTTTCAAAATAGTTCAGACAAACAATGCAAGATGATGGTGATGCAATGCACATAAACAACGCGATTTTCTAGTAGTGGTTTTGCGGGATGCCACACCAAGGCGGTAAAGAAGCAGGAAAAGGCCACCTCTCAGAGGCTTGAGTCTGACCCAGCGCTCTACCGATCTAGCCAGTACAAACCGCCAAGGGACAGATCTCCTCAGGATGTCGGATCGCGGACGGGTTCATCAGAACAAAGACGGAGGGATGCGCGCAATAGGACGGATGCTATCCCCATATCCTCCGACCACGGAGAAAAAGCCAGACCTCGTCGCCCATCGCCACCGCCCCGATCACCTCGACGTCAGGAAGACTACAAGGCTCAGCATCATACGGATATGCCCCCACCAAAGCAGTGCGGCATCGTCATCTGCGACAACGCGGCATAGACCCGTCATGATGAAGAGCGCCACCAAGGACATAAGAGCAGGTCACACCAGGACCCTCCACGTCCGACAACAACCGCAACAGGCGTGAGGCATCGCAGGAGGGTAACAACAAGAAGGATAACCCACCGCCACCTCCGCCTCCGTCGCCGCCAATAAGTCACCATGGCGGAAGAGGCCCGCGTCGTTCATGCAGCCCATCCCCTGTTGACAACAAGAAGAAGAACCCGGAGCCGTACGATGCACGTTCGCGGATCGATAAGATCCACGAGGCCCGAGAAGGACCATACCTGGGACCACGTTGCTTTGGACCTGCAATACGGTCTGCAACTTACCCCAAAGGTTTCTGGATTGACAAGACCATCAAGCCCTATGACGGCACCGCCAAGCCTGCCACATGGTTGCAGGACTACGGCAATGCGGTGGAGATTGCTGGAGGCAACCCCAACGTCGTCGTCAAGTACCTCCCTTTAATGTTGGCGGGCATGACCCGCCAATGGATAGACGACTTGCCGGAGAAATCTATCTACAACTGGCTGGATATGCAGGAAGCATTCACCAAAAACTTTGAGGGTACATACAAGCGTCCCTGCACTATGGGCGATCTACAGCGGTGCGTGCAAGAAAAAGACGAGACATCTCGCGCCTACCTCTCCCGCTGGCTGGATATGAAGAATTCTTGCGCAGGAGTGCACGCTCAGACCGCCATGGCCGCCTTCAACGATGGATTGGAAAGGGGAACGTTGCTCCGACATAAGCTGAAGCGCTTGCAGGACAATCATCAGCTTGACTTAAATCAGATGATTCAGTTAGCTAGTGAGTTCGCAGCTGCCGACGATGATGCTCGTGGATCTTTGCCGGCAACAGCCGTTCCAACCCAAGCTCGGAGGAATAGCAATACAAAGCGGAAGACCGCTCCAGAAGAAAAGCAATCTACCGACATGGTCGCTATGACTTTTGCAGGACGAGGAGAAGGCGGACAACATGGCCGAGGAAGGGAAGCGGGCCGCGGGCAGCAACAAGGAAGTGAAACCACCTCGGCACCGCTCCACGTTCCCCAAACCTACGAGGAGTACCGCGATATGCCGTGCCTCGTACACCTCGACGCCAATGGCAAGGCCACCCATACCAATCGACACTGCAAGTTCGTCAATGACCTCAAGAAAGACCCGGAGTCCGGCTACAAGCGAAGTCGGAAGAACAGACCGCGAGGCAAGGGAAAGGGGAAGAAGAAGGAGGAGGAGTCCAAGGATTCAAGTGACATGGACGAGGACGTTGACCCCAAGCACGCCGCCAAGAGCGACGACAAGGGCAAGAACCCCTTCGCAAAGAAGGCCCTAGTCTACCACACTTTCCTTGGCACCCCCACCGTCCGACAACAGAAGACCTCTCTAAGGATCCTGATGGCCACTCTCCCCCAGTTCCCCAGTACTTACGCTGGTCGGAGGTTCCAATAACTTGGGACAGGACGGACCACCCAGACCTTGTGCCCACGGAGAACCAATACGCCATGGTCATCAACCCATTGATTAACGATGGATAGTGGAAGCATCATGAACATCATGTACCTAGATACACTGCAGAAGATGAACTTGACGGAGGCAAACCTAAGGCGGACCAACAACGTTTTCCATGGCGTAGTTCCTGGTCGGGAGGCTCGGTCCCTTGGGTGCATTATGCTTCAGGTAGCCTTTTGCGATGTTAATAATTACCGCCAAGAGCGCATGACCTTTGAGGTGGTCCCCTTCAAGAGCGTGTACCACGTCATATTCGTCCGCGACATATTCCACACGCTCATGGCCAAGCCATGTTTCGTCTACAACAAGCTCAAGATACCCGGACCAAACGGTGTCATCACCGTATCCGGAAGCTTTACCAAGGCAAGGGACTACGAGGTCAATGATGCAGCCGTTGCAGAAGCTGTCCTCTACAGCAAAGAATTCAAAGAGATCCAGAGCAAGGTCAATGACTTAGAGATGCCCGCGTCGAAGAAGCAGATCTCTGACTCCGCTCCTGCGTTCAAGGCTGCCATCGAAACCAAGCCGGTGGAACTTGTGGTAGGCGATGCCTCCAAGACCGTCGCCATTGGGACGAACCTGGATCCCAAATTGGAAAGCGCTCTCGTCGAGTTCCTCCGTGAGAATATGGACATCTTTGCCTGCAACCTGCCGACATGAAAGGTGTACCTAGGGAACTTGCCGAGCACAGCTTAAACATAGATCCAAAATGTAAACCAGTGAAACAACCTCTACGACGCTTCGGAGATGAGAAGAGACACGCCATTGGCAAAGAGATAGCTAGGTTACTTAAAGCTGGGTTTATCCGAGAAGTCCTTCAAACCTGATGGGTGGCCAATCCTGTACTTATCCCCAAAAAGGGAACCAATGAATTAAGAATGTGCGTTGATTACACCGGCTTGAACAAAGCATGTCCCAAATATCCATTTGCTTTGCCTCGCATTGACCAAGTCATTGACTCGACGGCCATCTCGGAACTTTTGTGTTTTCTCGATGCATACTCAGGATACCACCAGATCAAGATGAGGAAGTCGGACCAATTGGCCACTTCGTTCACTACTCCATACGACACATTTTGCTATGTCACGATGCCCTTTGGGCTGAAAAACGCAGGTGCCACCTACCAGCGGACAATGCAACATTGCCTTCACGACCAAATTGGTCGGAACGTTCACGCCTATGTGGATGATATCGCGGTGATGTCTAAAAAATCACACGACTTAATCTCCGACTTAAAAGACACCTTTGATAATCTCCGGAAATACAACATGATGCTCAACACTAAGAACTGCGTCTTCGGGGTTCCAGCCGACAAATTGTTGGGCTTCATCGTTTCCCAACGCGGAATAGAGGTCAACCCAGAGAAAATCAAGGCCATCTTAAACATAAACCGTCCGACATGCCTAAAGGACATTCAACGACTAACAGGTTGTGTTGCAGCAGTTAGTCGGTTCGTCAGCCGACTTGGAGAGAAGGCTTTGCTGCATAAGTTCTTTGAAGGCGGACAAATTCACATGGACAGACGAAGCAGATGCAGCATTGAAGCAGCTCAAGGAGATTCTTTCCTCAGCGCCCATCCTTGCAGCACCCGAGCCTGGTGAGCCCTTGTTAATTTACATGGCGGCAACCAACCGGGTTATCAGCATCGTCATCGTCGTAGAGCGGAGGGAACCAGGCCATGAGCACGGAGTTCCACGACCAGTTTACTACGTAAGCGAGGTCCTGACGGAGTCCAAGAAGTGTTACTCGCACTACCAAAAGATAGCTTATGGGGTATTCCTCTCTTCTCGGAAGATGAGGCATTACTTTCAGGAGCACCCAATCACAGTGGTGAGCAAGACTCCACTGTCCGACATTGTCAATAATAGCGACGCTATAGGAAGGGTCGCGAAGTGGGGCATTGAACTTGCCGCCTTCGAGATCACCTACAAGAGACGCGACGCTATCAAGTCACAAGCCTTGGCGGATTTTATTGCAGATTGGACGGAGATACCAGATGCTACTCCCTTGCCAGAACAAGAGTACTGGGTGACGCTCTTTGACGGATCAAAGTTGCTCAACGGCTCGGGGGCTGGTGTACTGCTACAGTCACCAAAGGGAGACAAGCTACACTACGTTCTGCAAATCCACTTCGAGGCTACAAACAACATGGCGGAGTATGAAGCACTCATTCACGGACAACGTGTAGCCAAAGATATTGGCATCAAGCGCATAGTTTGTTGTGGAGATTCCCACTTGGTTGCCCAACAGGTGGCTGGCACCTGGAATGCGCGGAACCCTATGACGGCGGCATATCGAGACGAAGTGGACGAGATAGCCAAGAGTTTCTTGGGCTACGAAGTCAAGTATGTGCCTAGGGAGCAAAACGAGGCGGCTGATCTACTGTCTAAACTTGGATCAGGGCACAAGCGAATTCCGCCAAGAGTTTTATTAGAGCATCTACGCACACCATCCGTGAAAGGCGCCGACATCGACAACCCGTATAGAGCTGACTCTTTCGTCAACATGGTGACAAAGATCCCTCCGGCTTGGACAAAACTGTTCATGGAGTATCTCGAACACGGAACTTTGCCCGACGGCAAAGTCGAAAGACGGCAAATAGTACGACGAGCAAAGGGTTATACCATAATCAATGGGCAACTCTACAAGAGGAGCACTACTGGTGTATACCTAAAGTGCGTTTCCCAGCTAGAAGGTATGGAAATCCTACGCGAAATCCATCTCGAAGATTGCGGGCATCACGCCGCTCCTCGATCATTGGTCAAGAAAGCCTTCCGGCAAGGATTCTAATGGCTGACCGCGAAGGCGGATGCCGACAAGCTGGTTGAGACATGCACGGGATGCCAGTATTATGCCCGACAACCACATGTTCCTGCCAAAGAATTGCAAACAATACCAATAACTTGGCCGTTTGCAGTCTGGGGGCTAGACATGGTGGGGCCGTTACAGACGGCACCATGTGGATTTACACATCTGCTTGTAG
This sequence comes from Avena longiglumis, assembly GCA_030063025.1. NCBI lineage: Eukaryota > Viridiplantae > Streptophyta > Magnoliopsida > Poales > Poaceae > Avena > Avena longiglumis. Next base: position 211,072,405 of record CP125979.1, on the reverse strand, counting down.
AAGTTGACAAATTCACCAAATGGATAGAAGCTAAACCCATTAGAAAGCTTGATGGGGCAACTGCCCTCAGGTTTGTCCGGGATCTAGTGGTGAGATTTGGTCTCCCACATAGCATCATCACCGACAACGGAAGCAACTTGTCACTCGGAGAAGTGGAGGCCTATTGCTGGGACAAAGGCATCCGACTTGACCTTGCATCTGTGGCACACCCACAATACAATGGTCAGGTTGAGCGAGCCAATGGATTAATTCTGTAGGGAATCAAGCCACGTCTTAACGCACCGCTACATAGAGCAGCTGGAGCCTGGGCGGAAAAATTTCCATCTGTGTTGTGGAGTTTACGAACTACACCCAACATATCCACCGGCTACACCCCTTACTTCATGGTATATGGAGCAGAAGCCATCCTACCTTCCGACATCCTCCACGACGCACCGAGAGTTGCCGGCTATGACAAAGATGATGCTGAAGAATCCAGACACCTAGATGTGGACCTTCTCGAGGAGGAGCGTGTTTTGGCATGCCAAAGATCCGCCATCTACCAGCAGAAGCTACGCAGCTACCATAATCACCGCGTTCGGCATCGCTCGTTTAAAGAGGGGGATTTGGTGCTCCAACTCAAGCATAAGAAGTCGCACAAACTATCCCCGCCATGGGAAGGACCGTTCATCATAAGCAGGGCGCTGCTCAATGGGTCTTACTACCTTGTTGACAATAGTGAACTCAAGGATAGACCCAACGAGGATCATAAGCGTATGCGGCGTGACCCGGATGATGACTACCCGGAGCTTGATCGGCCATGGAACATAGCACAGCTCCGTCCTTTCTACACTTAGCATTTTTTATCTAATTGTGTACCTCTTATATGATCAATGAAATAAAGCTCTTTGGTTCACTCATGTTGCTGATTCCTTTACCTCCTTTAGTGTTCATTTTTGGATCATGTAAAACCTTTACGGACGTTAGCTTAAGTTTTCTGGTCTACATGTTCTTTGTCGTTTTTATGTGGATTCTGGAGTAGTGACTTTCGGCACTTATTGTCGGCGATTTTGTGCTCAGGTTATTGACGGTGCCATTCGGCATCATCACCTAAGCGCATGGTTCCGACAACGATTCTTCCGACTCACGAAAAGTCAAGCATAAGAACTAGAGTAATGGATAAACCAGCACTTGCTTAAAAAATATATACATACTGGGAATTAGTTCTTAAGTAGCAGGACATAACAATCATTGTTTTCCGCCTTAAGATAACATCACCAAGTTTTTCCTATTCACACACTAAAGGTGAAACAGAAATTACAAAGTGGTTTTCATTCTTTGGGCGCAGGAGACTTGGAGGCCACATCATCACCAGCCGGAGAATCACCCTCAACATCGGCACTGTGATGAGACTCGGAGGAATCTTGGTTGACGCTATCGATGGTGTTCCTGGGCACGAATACGTCAACGTCCACCAACTCGGCAACCCTGGTATCACAACCCGCAAGTGATGACAGGATGGCTTCGTGATCGATCTCCTTGCCGTCATGATCCACGTCGGGGATACCAGAGGTCACCGTGTCGATGTCGGCATCGTCATAGTGTGCCTTCACCATTGACAGCGCCATCCTTGCGCCAGCCCATGCACATGAAGCTTTCCAGCTCGTGACACGCTCGGGGGATCGGCGCAGAATCTCCGAGTACTTCGTCACGGAGTCCGATGCCTTGATGTATATCTAGAGGGGATTGGCAATATCCTTGGCTTGGGTAATGGCGGTGTTGATGAAATTGCCGGCAAGAACTATGCATTCCTTGTCCAAAGGAGGCGAGCGGGTTAAACCCATAGGAGCTACAAATTCCGACAAGGAGCACGTGAGTTCAATAAACTCTAAGTATCCAGACTACAGAAATACAAGGCAGAGGAAACTTACTGAAGATGTTGGCCTTGTCCTGCCAAAGGGTGTCTGCCAAGGATTCCTTCTCTTGTTGGAGGAGCTTAAACGCCTCGCTATGGCGAAGGTTTTGCTCATCAGCAGCTTGCTTATGATCCTTTAGGATCGCAAGCTCCTCCTTCAAGAGATTGATTTCCACGGTCGCGGAATCTTGTAGGGCTTTCATGGAATCCTCGTGCATCTTCAGCATCTCCTTCCTTTCCTCCTTAAGGATCTTGTTCTCGCTGTCCAGCTGCTGGATATGCTTGGACTGCTCGACAATGTCCTTGGCCTTGGCGACATGTTCTGCAAGTCGGAGAAAACACAGTACCTAGTGAGTACTCGGAAATTGTGGGCACAAAAGTAAGACGGAAATGCGCAAAAAGAAAACAGACTCTTGTTTTTGATGACCTGTTAAAGCTAGAGACTCTTGTTTTTGAAATGCGCAAAGTACTCGGAACTAATTCAGTTACAACTAGAGGCTTGGGGGCTACAACATTGAAAATTATAAACACTGCGTATGCTACTCTTAAATCATCTAGTCGGATTAATTCATTCCATCTAATTGCTTGGGGGATACGGTGAGAGTTTTTTCTAACTTAGTCACTCTTAGAGCATATAGATACAAAACCTATGGTTTTCCGTCTACATCCTCGGGGGCTACAGTGGGATACTCATATGAAATGCAGAAGGCAAAGTAAAAAACTTACAAGTGCAATAATCTTGAGGTTTGTAGCACTCTCGGCTAGCAGCTTGCCGAAGGAAATGCTATTTCCTCGCAAGATATCCGCTTGTCGGAGTAGCTCCTCAAGACCGCACGTCGGAGATGACGGTACTCCTCCAGGAACCAGAGTTGTGTTACTCGGCGTGAGCGTCGGGTAAACTATCTTCAGAAACTCAAAAGGTTTCTGGGGAGTAGAGGCACCGCCTTCGGCAGAGGTACCAGCTCCCACCACCGCTTTGCCGCTACCGATGGCATCCTTAGCCGGAGCTTCAGCCATTTGAAGAGCAGCGCTCTCCTGCGTCGCCTGCTCGCTGACAACAGTGAGCTCGGTAGAGGCGCCAGAATCCACTTCCATGGCGGAAGGGCCTGGTGCCTCCTGGACTTGAGAGCTTGTCGGAGCAGAGGAGGGCTTGACGGCAGGAGTAGCAGGGGCGATGGCGGGGGAGGAGTCGCGATGCAGCATGTCCTTGATATTTCTAGAAGCCCCCAAAGTTTTGGAGGACTTCTTGAGGCTGGTCGTGGCTTTCTTCCTGAAACATGCAAAGTGCATAAGTACAGGAACAAGATAGATAAATAGACAATGTTGGAGAATGAGAGGCTTACACTAGGGGGGGGGGGGCTTTGGCAAAAATCTCGGTGGCTTTTCTCTTTTCCGCCTCTAGGGCGGCGGTAGTCTTCTTGGAGGCTCCACCCTCCGTCTTCTTCTTCTTGCCTCCGTCGGCAGCGTCAGAGGTGGAGCTCTTCCGCTTTAGCGCCAACGGGACATCATCGTCGGACACGACCATGACTTCCTTCATCTTTGGATCGTAGATTTGGGCAGCCAGGTTGCCCTCATCTAGATCGCTAAGCTGTTAAGTGAGAAATCACCGTGTTAGATAAAATGGTATTGGCAAGACAGAAAAACTAGAGCAATGTCATACATGGAAAATAAATACCTACCTTTGGGCACTTGCCGTCTACGAACATGTCGTAGGTGATGGTGAAGCCACGCTTCTTATCCTTCACCTTGACGATGTCCTTAAGGCGGAGCTTGACGGAGTCGCTCGAGAAGTTATCCACGGAGATCCAGAGGGTATCCCTTCGATCACTGGTGTACTCGTGCATGAACTTCGCGTGGTGCTGCAGAGGTTGGATTCGCCTGATGAACCAGCACATGGCTAGGTCCAAGCCGGTCAAACCCGTCTCTACGAACCATTCGATCCGCCTTATTGCGCGAGAAGCGTCGAGGTAGGAGGGAAGGGAGGCATGGGATCTCCATGTGGAAACTTCAGCGGCGGCTCCATCCACGAAGTCCGGGTACGTCAATTCTCGGCCCGCCAAAGGAATGTCGGGGCCGTAGAAGCACGTCCGCTGCCAGTTCTTGCAGGACTCATGGCCGACGATGTCGGGGAACCGCCGGCCAGGACGAATCTTGAAGCTTATGGTGCCGCAGTTCCTAAGCTCCTCCCTACTATGTCCGGCTTCACGTTTGACGGTGAAGAAGTACACGAACAAGTCTAACCTAGGCCTAATTCCTAGGTAACCCTCACAAAGTGCCACGAAGTTGCTAAGCACTAAGATGCTATTAGGGGAGAGGTTGTGGGGTTGGACCTTGTAGTGGTTCAAGACGGAGAGAAAGAAGTGGGAGATAGGCAAGGAAACGCCGCGTACCAGCTGAGCCTTGAGGTACACCTTTTATCCGACTTGGGGAGAAGGTGTCACCTCGCCGGCCGGCGCTGCCCGCCAGGCGAGCCCCTCCGTCGCGGGGAGGTAGCCTTCGGCGACCATCTCTTGGATGACACGGTCGGTGATGTCCGAGCCGCGCCAGTCGCCCTTGTGCGAGACTGGCTCTTCTTCTAGAGGCTCTAGCGCCGCCAGATTATGGTCGCCGCCGGTGGTTTCAATCATCGCCGATGTGGGAATGACCAGGCCCTCTGGGGGCACGACGACGGAGCTCGCCGACTTCGCCGCGGCTTCGCCCAATGCCGCCATCGATGGGGAAGAACTGCTGCTGGCCATGGAGTGGTGGAAGGAGGCGACTGACGCAAAGGAAGGCCTAGGGTTTTTCGAAGTTTATCGCGGAGAGCTCGAGGAGGCGTGCGGCTGGAGGAAGAAGATGATGACGCGAGAGAATGAGGTAAAAAGTGGCAAGTGTCCCACGGTTACTATTTATCTTGCTCTGCGTCAAGATTCGTGCAGCTAATCGGACGGTTGCCGCGTAGACGACGTGTTCGTGAACGTGCGCGGTAATTTCGCCACGTCTCCAACCGCCGCCACCAACGGTTCGTATAGCTCGCGCGGGAAAATCGGATATGATTGCGTTCTCTGCATGTGTGAGTTACGAGGCGTCGCTGACCTAAGCCTACGTTGTCATAACTGACATGGTAGATGATCCGTCGCATCGAAGATTCTGGCATGGACGGATTTAATCCGACTACAGAAGAACACGATGGAAAATTCAGCATTTCTCCGGCTTACAAATCAAAGACGGAGAAAACCTTGCAGGGTTCTTTGGGAGGACTACAAGATGTTTCTTGACGATTTGCCGACATCCATCTAGACGGAGCATTCCACGTGAAGAGGCAAGACGACGCAAGATCTCGGAGTTCTCCGGGGGCTACTGTTGGGCATATGCTATATGGGTATCCTAATATCATGTCTATTATTCGACTAACCCGAGTGGCCCATAGTTGGTAGCACGGCCTATGGCCTGCTGGGCGGCCCAGTTAGGTGGATCCAAAAGGGAGGCCCATGTCAGATAAAGGAAGGCTACGGTGGAGTCACTAGCGTACCTGGAGCCTTGGAGTGCAAGATACACAAGACTAGTGATAGACGGTGTAGGACTTTGTGACCTGTCCGGCTAGGACTTTTCCCTGTAACCCTAGGACCTGGCGACTATATAAGTTGGGCCTATGGGAGCCTTTAGGGCATGATAACTTAGACTCTCTAGTCACCTCGCATGGCGAACCTATCTCTGTAATTCGGCGTATTGCCCTTATAGTGATTTATAGCAGGAGTAGGATTCCGCCACCGTCGTGGGATCTGAACACAGGTAAGCGTGTTACTGCGTGCCGTCAACCGTCCGCCTTACCCCACGTCTCTAAACACGCACTGTGAGGACCCCTCCATGGCGTACTCATCGGCAATACCACGACAATGTCCCCGACAACGAACAATTTGAGCATCAAGACATTGAAACTATCAAGGATCTCCTCATCCCAATTTCTAAGTTAAAAACTTGTGGTCAAACAAGGGTAAAGGTTCACCAATGTCTATTGGTGGTTCCTTGGGAGTTTTTGTCAAACAAACACTTAGTGTTTTCAACTGATATAAAACCTATTTTGAGCAAAGCAAGCATAAGCTACACTTAGCCAAATTCATATAAAAGCTAGAAACTCTTATTCTACTAAGGTATCACTTGCCAATAATATTCCAATGTATTGACCCACTGTGGCTGTAACTTGTGATGTTGTAGATTACTATTATGAGGGTTAGGGTTATGAGCCTACACTCAACATGTTTGCCTATGGCACAACAAGATGAAGACTTCACTTTATTTACTTATGTTTGAAACTCTTGTACTAGCCTATGGCTATGGAGTTGTAAAAGACTATGTTATCTATAGAATGACGATGTAATAAAGACCTTCGTATCTGTGTACTTCATCTTAAACTGTGGATGCTAGCATTTGATCCAGGGACTAGCATTGCAATCAGAGGGACCTTTACCTTTATAAAGGTGGGGTCTTACAGGGGTAGGGGAGGGGGTGCTAGGGTTTACCACGGTAGAAGAGACGAGGAAATTTTCAACGTGGTCGTGGTTAGGGTGGGGGTGCACGGACGCGGCGGCTATCGCTTGTCGGAGTTGAGCTGGCTTCGGGCGCTTGTAGACAATGACGGGGGCGATGACCTAGGGCGCGATTGGACAAACAACAATTATTAGAAGATGCACAAGAAGAAGGCGAACACGCTTGTTTGAAATAGAGGAAGAGGCGAATACGATGCTCACTGGAAAGGCTCAACGAAGTTCGGCTATGCGACAGATGCTCACGGTCGGAGACGAAGACGATGCTCTGGTGCAAGAGGATACAAATGGCAAGTATCATGAGATGCGCAAGATGAAGAGGAATATGCTCGCGTGAACCAGAGGCATAGGGGCACACGAGGTTTACCAGGATAGCTCGTCGGAGCTCCTCGGTGCTGCGGCGGTGCGAGGGGAAATTCTACTAGCCTGGCGTCGCTCTGGTGGTGCTGGGTGGGGGGAAATGATGCGGAGGGGAAGGGTATTATGTAGCCGGAGCGGGGAAGGAATTTACTTGTTGATTCAATGGCAATTAAGCTCGAAATCAATGACAGTGACAGCGGAGGAAACGGCCATGGCGCGGGTCTGGCGCGAGATTGAAAACGACGGGTCGACGTGGTGGTGGGTCCCACCTGTCAGCGTGTCGGGGGGATAACCCCCGGTAGGGTCATGAGAGGGGAAACATAGCGCAGCTGGGTTGGCTCCGAGAAAAAAATGAACCAGGCCGGGTAAGAACGGCCGGGTAAGATAAGCATGAAAGCCGAGATACAAACTATCTCGGCCCATATAGGACAAAGTTGTAACCCTTGCAGGTACCAACGAGCCGAGTCAACCGAGGAAGGGCCGAGTCAAGAAGTACACGTGGCACCTTTCCGAGTAAGGTTCGGGAAGGACCATGGTAAAGCGTGGTCAAAAGAGAAGGGCGACGCCGGGTGACACAAAAGGAGCCGGGTGACGCCCAAAGAAAGAGCTGACGTACAAAGTAACTGCGTGACGCCAAAAAGAACAAGAAGCACCGTACTAGAAGACCGTTAGATGTCAAGCTTTATGGACCGAGCCGATGGGCTTAGGGCAAGCCCATAACCCGGCCCATATTGTAGGGACCTAGATCCAAACAGTAAACCCTAGAACCCAAAGGGGTATTAGCTAGCACTGCCTATATAAGGGAGGGCATAGCAGTAGTAGTAGGGGGTTGGACCGAGTAGAGAACAGGTGCTGCATAGTCAAGCCAATACAGCTCAAGGAGCACTTGTAATCTTTGGGGGATCAATCAAATTCCCAAGTGTGGAGAGTTATTCTTGTTCTCCATGCATGGCTCGACCGTGCACCCCCTCCCCGGTGACCACAAGCACCCATTCGGCCCCCAACTTAAGCCTACCCATTGCATCTGCCGTGCCACCACCACGACAGTTGGCACCCACCGTGGGGCAGAAGCAGGTGCTTGACGGAGTATTCATCCGGACGGGCAACATCGTCGCCAAGACTGGCGAGCGCGTCTACTCCGGCCTCATCCATAGGTTTGGAGCGCTCAACTTCGTCAGCGACAACGCGGGCTGCTTCGGGACCAAGACGTTCCCTCGGGACGGTCGCTTCATCAAATTCGGCGAGCACCAGGTCTACGTCGCGGTGCGCGTGGAGCGCGCATATCCTTAGAACATCGTCATGGCGCCGGATCCCCCAGCGGCACCAGTCGCTGGGAAACCTCTCCAACTCGTCTCCATGGAGGTAATGATGACTACCACAAACCCCGTAGCTCCCCCAGTAGTACCAGTGGTAAATGAAAACACAGAAGGAGGAAATCCTGAGGAAACACCGAGGACTGCAAGAACAGCAAAGGCACCGCTGGAGAAACCAGAGAACATAGCTAGGAGCAAAAGAGCTAAGGAGCTACAGGAAGCGATAGACAAGTTGGAAGAGGCAGTGGCACAATCAACTGACCCTTCGCGTGTGCAAGCCGAGTTGGAAGAAGCCAGGATAAAAGTCCTGGAAAAAGCAAAGGAGTTAGCATAGTTGCAGCAGGATGTGGATATCACTATCCGAGAGCTTAACTCGGCATATCGAATTAAGGGCGCAAAGACCCGGCTTGATGCAACGAGATTGAGAGGAAGGAACCTCAACGAAGAGCTGGGAGATGCGACATCAAAGATAACACCAGAGAAAAGCAATGAGACGTCCATGCCTCCAACGTACAACACAGTAGCAGCTAATCTGCGAGCAGCAGAAGCAGCAATGGCAGAATTACCCCACTTGGAGGGGGAAGCAAAGAAAAGGCAGCAAGAACGGGTCAATGAGTTAGTAAAAGCAGCCAGCATGCTGAATGAGGCATATTACAGAGAAAATCCGGTTATAGCAGGGAGATCACATCTGGTTTACTCGGCAACTCCAGTTCCGGCAAGACCGGCTGGGCACACGGCATCCTCACCCGGAGCGGCACCCAGGCCGAGAAAAAAAAGTGTGGATTATGGAAGAAACAAGCAGATGATCGCCTATGATCCGGTAGTAGTTCAAGGAAACCTAGCGCATGCGCAAGGGGCAAAAAGAAATAATCCCCGAGAAAATGAAAACCAGGAAAAAATTGGACAGAGAAATGACAACGGAGGGCAAAATTTTGCGCCTCATACTCGGCGCGCAACTCACTCGGCAGGAGGAGGAAATCCAGCTCTGAATAACGCACCAGCTCAGCCGGAAAGAAGACAGCAGAGCGCGGGAAAAGCAGTTCAACAGCCAGCTGACCCGAATGTGAATAAGTATAACGATGGTTACTCGGCTATGGTAAATGACGGGTACGAGCTGCCGGATCATGCGTATCAAGCAATGGGAGCGAGATACGGGGGGTAGGAATCTTCAGCCGGATGATGCTAGGCTGAAGCTTGACCGCATAAAAATGGTAGAGATAATTGAATCACAAGGTCCGCAGGGCCCCCCATGTTTTGGCCCAAGGATCATGAAGGAGCCACCGGTGCCAAATTTCCAGCTGGCCAGAGGGACAAAAACATATGATGGAAGCACAAAGCCAGAGGATTGGCTCATAGATTATGGAACCGTTGTGAATATCGCGCAGGGAAACTTGAGATGGGCAGTACGTTACGTACCGTAAATGCTGGAATGACCAGCTCGGGTATGGTTGAACAATTTGCCACCCGGAAGCATCAATAGTTGGATTGATTTTCACGACGCCTTCGTGAGCAATTTCACGAGCACTTACAAGAGGCCGAATCGCCCACAGCAACTAGCAATGTGCAAGCAAAGACCGAATGAGACAGACAGGGAGTTCCTCACAAGGTAGTGTACGATGCGTAACTCTTGTGAAGGGGTAATCTAGTCTCAAGCAATTGCATGGTTTGCACAAGGATGTAGACATGGGAGTGTGTTGTGGCAAAGGTTACAAAGAGATATGCCAGCAAGCCTAGCAGAGACGATAAGAATAGCCGACTCGTACGCGTTAGGAGATCCGACTCAGCCGCTGCTCATGTTGGCAGACGGGATGACTGAGACTCAGATCTATGATGCTGTCAGGTCGCAAAGGCGCCAGGAGAGATCCGAATACAGAAGCAAGAGAAGAGACGAGAGGCCGGATTACAGGTATGGTTCGGCTCAGGTTGCAGCAGTGAGTCAGGATCATCCATATGCTGGAAGCAGTCAACGTCAAAGGACAAATGGACAACAACAATGGATGCCAAAGAATGACGGCAAAATACCATACAATCAGAGGAAACAGTATCAAGACCGACAAAAATACACCTATGATATGATGCTGGATCAGCTGTGTAAGTTTCACACGCCAAGTCCGAGTAAGCCGGCAAATCACTCAACAAGGCAATGCACTTGGTTTCAGAAAGGAGACAGAGTGGACTCGCCGAATAAGCAGCTTCCACCACCTCCCCCTCCTACACTTACATGAGGAAATGCTCAAGCAGTAGGAGCAGATAACAGATATGAAAACAGGCAGCCGAGGTATCAGAATCAAGAAAGAAGAGAAGTTGTGCACCAAGTGCACAATCCAAGAGGTGACAATGCCCATGGCGGCCACGGAAATGAGTACAAAGAACATCACCAGAGCTATGTTGTCTTTGTCACAGATCCAAATGACAAGAAGATACAGCAGCGAAGAATGATGGAAGTGAATGCCACGATGCCGGCAATTCCCAAGTACATGCATTGGTCTGAGCAAGAGATAACTTGGAGTATAAAGGATCACCCCAAAATCATGCCAACCCCAGGAGGATACGCTCTGGTTCTGGATCCAACGTTCATGGGCCCAGATATCAACGTGAAATTTTCAAAGGTGTTAATCGATGATGGCAGTAGCATCAACATCATGTACAAGGATACTATGCTCAAGTTAGGCGTTACCATGAACATGCTGGAGCCGACTAAGACCACTTTCCACGGGATTGTGCCGGGATTGTCCTGTGAGCCAATTGGCAAGATCTGGGTCGATGTCTTATTCGGCAACAGAGAAAATTGTCGCACTGAAGCCATAGAACTTGAGGTAGTAGATCTGGTCAGCTCATATCATGCCTTACTCGGCAGGACGGCTATGGCAAAGTTCATGGCTACTCCTCACATCGCTTACTTGAAGATGAAGCTGCCAGGCCCATGTGGGGTGATCACGGTTGAAGGAGATTACAAAAGATCTATTACTTCTGCCTCAGCCGGATCTTCACTGGCCGATTCACTCGTCATAGCACAAGAGAAAAGTTAGATGTTGGAGGTAGCAGAATTGGCCAAAGCACCACAAATGTCCATGCCAGCACTCACCAACCCGCATGGCAATGTGTCATTTCAAGCTACCAATGAAACCAAGAAGGTGCAGGTGGATGAAATTTTCCCAGAGCGCACAGTAACCATTGGGGCTGGCCTTACAGATAAATAGGAAAGCGAGCTCACCAGCTTCCTCCGTGAGAATCGGGACATCTTTGCATGGTCCACTCAAGACCTGCAAGGAGTTCCGAGGGAGCTGGCTGAGCACTCTCTTCATGTAAGACCAGGTGCAAGGCTGGTGAAGCAACCCCTCCGCCGCTTCGCCAAAGATAGGAGGAAAGTAATAGCGGCCGAGATTGCAAGACTTTTAGCTGCTGGATTCATCATGGAAGTGCTGCACCCGGACTGGTTGTCAAATCCAGTCCTGCTCGAGAAGAAGAAAGATGACCCGAACGTGGTAGTGGTATGGCGCATGTGTATTGATTACACGAACCTCAATAAGGCGTGTCCGAAAGATCCATTTCCTCTGCCTCGGATCGATCAAGTCATAGATTCTACTGCTGGGTGTGAGTTGTTGTCCTTTGTGGATGCATATTCAGGATTCCATCAGATTCCACTGAATCCAAATTATCAAATAAAGACATCTTTTATCACCCCGTACAGGGCTTATTGCTATCGCACCATGCCATTCGGATTCAGAAATGCAGGCGCAACATATCAAAGATGCATGCAAAAATGCTTGCAAGATCAATTGGACAAAAATGTTCAAGTATACATCGATGACGTGGTAATAAAAACCAAACAAAGCCATACTCTAATTGAGGACTTGCGTCAAACATTCGCAAACATGAGAAGATTCCGGATGAAACTTAACCCGGAAAAATGTACATTTGGTGTCCCGGCTGGAAAGTTACTCGGATTATTCCTTGTATCCAGGCGAGGAATTGAAGATAACCCGACAAAGAGCAGGGCCATCGAAAGAATGGAATTTCCAAAAACCCTCAATGACGTCCAGATGTTTACTGGATGCCTGGCTTCATTGAGCAGGTTTGTTAGTCAGCTAGGCGAAAAAGCCCTACCACTATATCAGATGATGAAGAAATCAGACAAATTCACATGGACACTGCAAGATGATAGGGCTTTCCATGAATTAAAGAAAATGTTGGAAACAACACCAATATTAGTGTTACCACTATCCAAGGAGCCAATGCTGCTCTATGTCGCCGCAACCAACAGAGTTGTAAGTGTGGTAATAGTGGTTGAACGTGAAGAAGGGGGCAAATCAGTCCAAAGACCAGCATATTACTTGAGCGAAGTGCTCTCTGTCTCGAAACAGAATTACCCGCTTATCAGAAGATGACATATGGGGTATATATGGCAGCAAAAAATCTGAAACATTATTTTCAAGAACACCCAATCCGGGTAATATGCGAGTAACCTATCTCGAATATATTGGGCAGCAAAGATGCCAGCGGCCGAGTAGCCAAATGGGACATTAAACTGGCACCATACACTCTACAATATGATAGGCGGGATGCAATAAAATCTCAAGACGTTGCAAATTTCTTTGTAGAATGGATGGAGATGAAGTACGAACCACTACTGCCAGATCCAAATTACTGGAAAATGCATTTTGACGGGTCCAAGACGAGAATGGGTCTGGGCGCCGAGATAGTGCTCACATCTCCAAAGAGGGATCAACTGAGGTATGTCTTGCAGATTCATTTTGCTGCTTCTAACAATGTTGCCGAGTATGAAGTACTCTTCCATGGCATTAAAGTAGCCAAGGAAATTGGTATCAAAAGGATCATGTGTTTTGGCGATTCGGATTTGGTGATTCAGCAAGTGTCTAGACATTGGGATGCACTAGACGCAAACATGGCATTATATCGCTTTCACGTGCAGCAAATTTCGGGATATTTTGACGGTTGTGAATTTCATCATATTCCTAGAGCAGAAAATGAGGCAGCAGATGTGTTGTCCAAACTAGGATCATCCAGACAAGCAATACCACCAGGGGTATCATTGCAACATCTTAGGAAGCCATTGATCAAGCCGTCACCAGAGTCCGAATCAATCAGGGTCATCCCGGCGAGTCAGGAATCAGAGGCAGTGCCAATGGATATCGACTGAGGGGTAGGTTCGAGTCACTCGGGGACTGATCCGTTCACCTCAGGGGTAGCCGAATCACACTCGAGGACTCCTCAGGTTATGTCGACAGAACATATGTCGGCGGAACCAATGGACATTGATGTTGAAGAAGACCCGGAACCACTAGTACCAACGTGGGCACAACCAATATTCAGTTATTTGAAGGATGGAACCCTGCAGAGTGACGAAATGTTGGCAAGGCAAAAAACACGAAGGGTAAAATCATACACCATAATCAACAAGGAACTCTCCAAACGAAGCGTGACAAGTGTACTGCAGCGTTGTATCAGTTCAGAGAAAGGCCAAGAGATTTTATTGGATATCCATCAAGGAGAGTGCGGGCACCATGAATCATCAAGAGCATTGGTAGCCAAGGCATTCCGACATGGATTCTACTGGCCAAGCGCATTGGCACAAGCACAAGAGTTAGTTGGAAAATGCATTGGTTGTCAACACTATGCGTCCAAGTCACATTTGCCAGCCTCAGAATTGAAGATTATACCAATCACGTGGCCTTTTGCAGTATCGTGCCTGGATATGGTAGGACCATTCAAACCAGCAAGGGGAGGCATGACTCATATCTTGGTCATGATCGATAAGTTCACCAAGTGGATAGAAGTGAAGCCAATCAAGAAATTGGACGGCAAAACAGCTGTTACATTCCTAAGGGATATAATCCTCAGATACGGTTACCCGCACAGTGTGATCACTGACAATGTCACAAACTTTGCCGAAGGGGCTTTTGCTCGCTTCTCTGGAAAACACCGACGTAGCTTCAGTCGCCCATCCAGAATCAAATGGACAAGTTGAACGGGCTAATGGCTTAGTTCTGTCTGGGATAAAACCCCGCTTAATGGAACCACTACAGAGATCACCTGGTTGTTGGCTAGAGGAACTACCCTAAGTACTGTGGAGCTTAAGAACGACTCCGAATCGATCAACTGGTTATAGGCCATTTTTCCTCGTATATGGGGTTGAAGCAGTTTTGCCTACCGACATAGAATATGACTCGCCAAGGATAAGGAAATACTCGGAAGCCGAGGTAAAAGAGGCCCGAGAAGATGGAGTGGGTTTACTCGAAGAAGCAAGGGAACTGGCACTCTCCAGATCTGCTATATATCAACAAAATCTCCGACTCTACCATAGCCGGAAAGTGCAACCTCGTGTCTTCCGAGAAGGAGATATGGTGCTAAGGCAGGTGTAGCGCACAGTCGGAATGCATAAGTTATCACCTCCATGGGAAGGTCCATTCATTGTAAGCAAAGCATTGCATAATGATTCCTATTATCTCATACACTCTCGTGAAGCGCAAAAGAACAAGGCGGACAGGTCAGGAGATGAAACCAAAAGGCCATGGAATGTGGCACTGCTTCGTCCCTTCTACACTTAGGAGAAGCAATGCATGTATCACTCGAACTCTCATATGTTGGACGTGTTTGCCGGCTATGTGCTAATAAACTGACTCGGGGACTACCCCTTAGGCTTTCCATTTCAATTATTTTACGTCGGCTCGTGTGATACCCGAAATTTATTTCGGAACAAGTAGTGTTTACTCGGAAGAAATCAACTCTTCGACTATGCTGTTGTCCGAAAACACGGCTTCATGGCAAACAAGAGAAAAAGATCTAAGACGGGTAAACACGAACGCCGGATAAGTACGAGGGAGAAACGCGGGTCGGCTTTAGTTTGTGCCTAACTCTCTACAGGTTGTGTTATACTATGTGTCGAGTAATCTCGGCCAAGTTATCCAAGTTTCATATCCGCTAACTAAATCTTTCATATTTTGAGATCCGAATGTCGAACGCCGAAAAATGGTAGACAAGGGCCAAAGGCAAGGAAAGGTGACACGGCAAAATGAAACTCGGGGACTTGTCTTGAGTGATTTGCACTCAAAGCATAACGCAAATATATAAAGCCTATCACAAGGCACATAGTCAAACTTCAAGTGCAATGTACGTTACATCTGTACCCGGCATACTGGGGATCTAATAAAAGTTCGAGTATTTGTTGGCCTAAGGAGCAGGAGAACTCGGAGGAGAATTCTCGGAACCAGGAGTGCTTGGAGCATCGGCCGGATGAGGGGAATCTGCGGCCAGGTTATTTGGATCATCTGACTCGGTCGCCTCGCTGTCGCCACCTTCTTCAGCAGGAACTTCGACGAGCGGATCGCCAAGGTCGAGGAAGCTGGGCCCTTCACACCAAGCGTGCACCATGGTGTACTCGATCATAGCATAAGCTTGCTCCTGGCGCTTCTTGATCAGCTCCGGGTCGTTCAACCATTTTCCATCTCCCCTTATGTGAGCAAGAACATCAAGGTTGATGTCCTCGTACCATGAAAGTACGAAGGAGAGAGCCTTGTCCGCTGCAGCTCGGCCGGCCCACTCGCGCCATTGATCCAGCCGGTCTTTAGTAAGGAGCAGTCTGTCGGCGAGTGGCTCGATGAGTTCGGGTGGGTCTTCATCCGTCCAGAGCATGCAAAACACATGGATAGCTGACTTGAGCAAATCCACACCGCAGGATCTGAGGGTCTTGACCCGCTCAGACACCGCTGTGAGAAGCTCCTCCATGGACACCTCGCCGTCAAAAGGAGCACCAGCCTCAGCTCTCACTTTCTTCATGGCTCGTATGGCAAACATGTTGGCCTCAGGAAAGTTCTCTGCAAGCAAAAAGAGAAAATTAGCAAATAGCAAGGGTAGATGGAAGAAATCCAGCAGGACTTGGAAAATGCGTAAAGAGTAAGAACTCACTACCGAGAAAGAAGTTTATGGCAGCGATCTTGCTATGCCAAGTTTTGGTCTTGGCTTGAAGGGCGTCGAGGTACATATTTGTCGACTCGACCAATGACTCGGCCTCGTCGAGTAGCCTCTTAGTATTCTCGGCGCTGGCAGCCTGCTGCTCGCTCTTCTCGGCAAGCTCCTCCTTCAGCCCTTTCACCTCGGCCAGGTGCTTCTCCTCCGTCTCGGCCATCAGTTTCTTCAGCCGAGTCACCTCATCGCGCTCCTTCTGGAGTTCGGCTTGGTGCTTCTCTGCTTATTCATAACAAATGTTTGTCAGTACCAACAGAAAAATTTCAGCAATTGCCTTAGGAAGGTAAGAAATTTACTCTCGGCCTCGCTGATTTGCGAGTGAAGTTCATTGATGGTGGACTGAGCAGTGGCTGTGAGACAAGAGTGAGAGGAAAAATGAAAAGATGAACCAAGGAGAATTACACCAAAAGTAGAAAAGGGAAAAGCAAAGATATTACCTTGGCCAAAGGTATCAGTCTGCAGCTTCTCATACGCAAGTTCGAGCTTGCGATGCGCCAGGACGAGAGCTTGGTGCACCTTTGTGCGCTCGTTGTGCGTAAGCTAATCAAAAAAGTTAGACAATAAGGAAGAGTCAAGACAGGCGACCGTCCGAATAAAGAAGAGCTTAAGATCTTACAGCCGAGTAAGTTCCTTACTCGACAGTAACCTCGAGGGCTAGGGATTGAAGCTCTAACATGAGTTTGTCTTAAAAGAAATCAAAAGAGCTTAAGAGCTTACAACCGAGTAAGTTCCTTATTCGATAGTAACCTCGAGGGCTAGGGATCGAAGTTCTAACATACAAGCATGGAGTGAAGGATTTGAAGGCTAAGTGACTATTGAAGAGCTTACAGCTGAGTAAGTTTCTTACTTGATTGTAACCTCGGGGACTAGATGATATGTATAAAGGAAATGCTCAATGATACAAAAAGGGTAAGAAGTTAATTTACCTCATTCACTTTGTCTACGCGGGCCATCAGAGAAATGGCCTGCTGGGTCATGTCGGAGACAGCCTTGGGGCCCAGCTTCAACTTCTTCCCGGCACGAGTGCTGACCTCCTGCTCGCCTGCTGCATTCCATGCCACAGCGTAAGGTTCAGCCGAACCAAGGCTCTTGCCACTGAGCATCCGAGTAAGAACTCGACCCGTTTTCAGGGCGGTTCCCACAGTGGCACGGGTTGCATCGGCAAAGGTATGGAGGGTAACATCCCTGGAGTCATCAGCTAACCCGGCAGCCACGGATTCGTCCCCCTTACCCGTTGAAGCGAACACGGTCGCCGACATAGGAGGCCAAATCTGAGGAGCAGAGCCCGGAGCGCAAACTAGAGTTGTTTGCTTTGAAGAGGTGGGTTTGCCATAAGAGGGGCGAGTAGAACCAGAAGCCTTGGGCTGGGTCTGGCCCTTTGACAGAATTTGAGAGCGAGTATGAGGATTTGGAGAGGATCTTGGAGCCCCCTGACTGGGCTCAACAGTTTTGTTGGCTCCAAGATCAGGAAGTTGTTCATTCACATCAGCTTGAGGGCTGATGCCAGAGGAACTGGTGGCAGAGAGTTTCTCGGCGCCAGACTTGTGGGCACCAAGATCAGGAAGTTTTTCCTGGCCAGCGCCAGGAGCGCTAGCCGAATGACCCACCGGGTCTGACTGACACTGAGAAGCGTGAGCCTCAACAGTGCTAGCCTCAACCCGGACGGGACTCAGCGCCGCCGAGTTAGCTAGAGGAGGTGCAGGCCTAAGCGGCGAGGCAATGCTAGAAGCAGCCTGACTCGCCGTCAAAGGTGCAACACTGAAAATAACAAGACATATAAGAGAACAGCCGTAATGAGAGAGAAAAGAGCAAAGAAAGCAAGGTGCAAAAACTTACCCGGTGACAACTGGGTCATGGACGACTCGGCGCGTGACTCGGCGCCCAGCAGCTTGGTGAGTCTCACTCAGGCTGGCAGCAGCAGAGGCAGCAGGAGCAGCCGGTGTGGGCTTGTTCTTCTTGGCCGGCTGAGTGCTAGAGGAGGTTCCGCGTTGCTTCGGCTTAGCAACAGGAATCTTGCCGATTCCGCCCACGGCGAGAGGAGGAACGTCATGTACCTGTCCAGCTGCAAAAGTAAATAACGGGCTTACTCGGATAAGAAAAAAGGTTAAGCTCACAAGGCATATACCTTCAAAATTGTACAATCATCATCCTCATCATCGTCAGACCAGTCTTGTAAGGGATTGCGAGATTGACTCTTACCCAAAGCAGAAGCGGCTGCAATATGCGGGATCGGCATGAAGCACTCCATGTAATACTCGAACTCATCCGAGTCAGAGCGGTCCCCATGATAACCAGAAGGAGGTACAGTACTGTCATCAACCTGGTGAAGGAGATTCTGCGAAAGACAAACAGAATGAGAGACTAAAAACTAAGTTAAGAGTGGCAAAAGAGCTAAAGCCTATTCGGCGAGAAAGTAATCCGGAAACTTACCCAGGGGACAGTCCTGACCCGGCTAAACGGTGGGCAACTCCAAGCCCAGTCATCCGCCAAGTTCAATTTGAAGATGGAGCTTACGCGGCGGGCAAGGGAGTCATGTGTGAGCTCCTTGGAGGAGTGCCGAGTGGGATCGTGGGACCCGCTTATGAAGCACATCTTGTGGATCCTGGCTTGGATGGGGCTTACCCGGCGTGAGATGAAGGTGCACATGAGGTCGAAGTCGGCGAGATGAAAGTTCTCATCGAGGCGATAGTAAGCTTTCCAGAATTGCGTTGGCTTCATTCACCGCGGCGTCTTGGTCGCGCGGGTCAACCTGCCAGTGTTTCTTGTGGGGGACCTTGTCCGAGAAAGGGGGAAGCCGGATGTTATCGGTAGACCCGCTGTTTTTGACATAGAAAAAGATTCTATGCCACTTCTTGCAAGAGTCAATACCAGCAACCCGAGGAAAGATGGAATCCCTACTGGGCGTGATGCTGGAAGCACCGCACCGAGTAGGCTTCTTCTCGGCACGGGGAACTTCAGGCTGGGGGACAACCTGGACTTTGAAGCAAAAATACTTGGCCCACAGAAGAACTGTAGGCCAAATTCCAAGATAGGCCTCGTAGGCAGAGTTGAAACAAGAGAGAGAGAGAGCCAATTGCGTTGACAGGAAGATGGTGGGTCTATAGACGGAAGGTAGAAAGAAACGAGGAAAAGAATGTGCTCACAGGAAGAGCAAAACCACGTTCAAAGTGGGAAAGAAAAACCACCCACTCGCCAGCTTGAGGTTTGGGGGAGACCTCACCGGCAGGGAGGCGGCAATCCACTTGCAGTGGAATGCGTCTGGTGGACCGGAGCCACTCCACTTCTTCGGTGGAGACCTCTGAGCCCTCCCAGCCACCGCGCTCGCCGGCGGGGACCTCCTGCTCCTCGGCACCATCAGCACCATCGCGAGCGTCCATAAGGTTGTCGAAGTCTGTCTCCTCCTCGGTAAGGAGAGGCTTGGAACAGCGAGGACCCATGCTGGAATCGAAAGAGGACGGGGGCAATCGCAGCACACGAGCAAGAGGGAGAAGGAACTGCAAAGGGGGCAGTTTGATCTTGCAGGCGCGAGGAGGAAGAAAGGCTAATGAAACTGAACAGGCGTGGGGGGAAGTGGAAACCCCCAACCCCTACTTAAGGGCAGTAAAAACCCCCGTAGTGGGATCTAATCTTGCGTCTTGACCAGGTGCCCGTGTACCACGCCGGGTGAGCCAGTCAGCGAGCGCCACGTATCCAAAGATACACGAAAAATCCAGTGCCACGTCACGGCTGGAAGGACAAGAGGCGCAGACCGATGGGACTACCACAGTGACGGGGAATAACTGCGCAGCCATCACTGTGCCACCAGAACTTGGAAAAAAAATTTAGGCAAGTAATCATAATTACTGGTTGTCAGTGACTAAAGAGCGCCAAAAATGACCCGGAATTGGCCAAAATAACTCGGCTCGAGGCAAGAATGAGCCAAGAAGTCAAAGAATTGACCCGAAGTTGTCAGACTAACCCGACAAGATGCAAAACTGAGGTAGATAAAAGACAAAAACTGTAACATCCCTAAAATCATGATTTCAAAGATTGCATATCATTCATGCATGCATATAATTTTGAGATCATTTTCCAACTATTTTCAAGAAAACAGAAGCACATAGTGCTATTATTTTATGTGAGCAAACTTATATCAAATGACCATCCTCAATTGAGAGCATAAGTGTTTTAAACCAAGTTTTGTTGGCTTCCTTGTTGATTGGATTGAATGTGGAGTTTGGATAAAATTTCATAGAACAAAAGTGGTTTCAAAACCATTTTCAAAACATTTCCAAATCAAGTGCTATGTCACTGTTTATTTTTATTTTATTCTAAATGACCAAGCTAATTCAAAGTAACCACTTGATTTTATGCCCAGAAGTGTGAATGTTGCACCCTACAAAATCCTAAAAAAAAGTTTGAATTCAAAAAGCTTTTGAAACCATTTGAAATTCATTCTAGAAATTCAAAACAGAAAAAGAAAAAGAGAAAGGAAATAGAAAAGGGCCAGCGCCAGTCTTTTGGCCCAACTGAGAAAGCAGCCCACTAAGCCCACCCGGGTTCCCTCTCTCCCTCTCTCACTCGCAGACACACCCAAGTGGTACGCCAGACCCCACCCCCTCTGTTTCTCTCGCACAACCGGGCCCGTCACGCCACCGTCGTCTTCCCCAAATCTCGCCCGCAGACCACGTCGTCGCTGCCGTTGATGCCGATAATGGCGCGGCGTAATTAGCCTTGATTCTGCGAGCGTTTCCTGTCACGCTTCGTCCTACTTAAACCACACCCCGCCGCGGTCATTTCCCCCCACACTGCACACTCTTCTCGCCACTAGGTTGCCTCTAATTCGTATTGCACCGCCGCAGTCAGAGCCAACTCCGGCGAGGTATTCCGTAAGACCGTCGCCTTGCCATCTAAGTTTGCCAGAATGATCACGGCAACCATGCGCATCTTCTCACCCTATTGGTGCATGCTAGGACCGTCTGGAGACTCGCCAACGACGACGACCGCAAGTGCCTGACGCTTTCTTCTTCTCCGGCGATCGATTGCGGTAAGCACTGAGCGCCCCTTGACCTCTCTCGCATACGACTAGGTTCGCCTTGTCCTTGCGCAGCTACTGATGCCTCTGGTTGGTACTAGCAAGACCCAGAGCGTTGGCAACAACTTCGTCTGCAACCACCCGACGCCGTGCATGACTCCGACGAGCTCCAGCAGCCCACACCGTGTGCCCCTTGCCAAGCCGCCGCCAGGTTGAGCATCAGCACATCGCCACGGTTCTGGTAAGCCCCTCCAACGACCCTAGGACGACCTGTAGCGCCACGTAAGCGAGCTTCGCCGCCAAGATGCGCCGCTAGCGCCGCTCAGTCTTGGTCGCTTAATCCACAGCCGTCAGATCTAGATCCAGCGCGTAGGATTAGTTCACTTAACGAACCGTTACGCGTTAGATCTGGCCGTGCATCTTCAGTTAAATCGTGTGGCCCTCGTTGATCGATCCGCCCGAACCGGTACAGGCCAATTAGAAACAGACGCGTGGCTAGGGTTTAGATTTAAAACAGGATTTGAATTTGATTAATGTTTGAATTTGATTTGGTTATAACTTTTGATCCCCACGTTAAAATTTGACAAATTTTATACCGTTGGAATCAGGAGAGCAAGCTCTTTCTGATTATGCAATGTGTTTAAAGTTTTGCTTCCGTTAAAAAGGTTTTATTTGTAGAAACTTGTGTAGGACTAATTAGAGTTTATGAAATGTTTAGGAAATAATTTAGGGTATAAATATTGGTTGTTTGGCAAGTTTTTAACTTGTTAGTGAATCAGTACTGTTTACTTGCTTGGCTGAATTTTAAAAATCATCACATATCATCTTGCATCCATGCATATATTTTTGATTGTATATGTTATGTGTGTAATTTGTTGCTACCAATCTTTGTGTAGATTTTGGTGCTAGTGATTGTGATTGTGAGGAGTGCTACTCTCCAAACTACCAAGGCAAGTGGTACTTCATGAATATTTTTATCCCATGTTTTATACTAAGCATTAGAAATATTTTTCTAAGTCTTGCATGATATTATATTGCTTATATGCCATGTTGGGAAATTCTAGTAGTTGTAGAAATGCTATGGAATTTCTAAGTTAAGTTACTATCTATGCCATGCTTAGCCTAGCTAGTAGCAAACAAGTGTTGGTGAAATATACATGCTATGATGAAAATATTTCTAAGTCTTTGGACTTGTGTTTTACTTAATAAAACAACTAAGTTAATGAAACACCTGGGTGGAATGGAAGGTTTGGTTTATGTTGAGTGGTTACACAAGGCCCATTTCTATGGTTTACCTTGTGTATCTCACTTGTGGTAAGCCACCCAGGAACAAAGATATTTTAGAGGCCAAGTGTTAAGAAGCTTCTAGTGCAGCCACTTGGCAATATGGGCTCTGCCTGGATCACATAGGTTGCTAGGACTTAGCCATTTCGACAGATGGTGGTAGTGGGATGATAGGTTGGAACGCGACCATTTGGTCTAAGGAAAGGCTTCTGAAAGGTCCTGTCTTGGTGAAACCAAGTCTGGTGGGGAAAGTGCATAACCTCTGCAGATGGAAAAACCTAAGTACTTAGCCAAGTCCATGGCAATGGACAACTTGAGCATCAAGACATGGAAGCTATCAAGAATCTCCTCATCCCAAATTCTAAGTAAAATTTGAGGGTGAACAAGGGTGAAGGACCTCAATGTATATTGGTGGTTCCTTGGGAAAAGTTTTGACAAAGAAAAACTTAGTGATTTCTACTAATAGGAAAAACCTATTTTGAGCAAAGCAATCCAAGCTACACTTAGCCAAATTGCATATAGTATCTAGTCCACTTAAAATTTTACTAAGGTATCACTTTCCAATACTATTCCAAAGTATTTTCCCACTGTGGCTCTAACTTGTGATGTTGCAGGTTACTCTGATGAGGATTAGGTGTCATGAGTCTACACTCAACATGTTTGCCTGTGGGACATGAAGATGAAGACTTTTATTTATTTACTTATTCAAACTCTTGTATTAGGCATGTCTCCTTGGAGTTGTAAAGACTATGTTTATCTCTGGAATGGCTATAATATATGACCTTTGTATCTGTGTACTTCATCTTAAACTATGGATGCTAGCATTGATCCAGGGACTAGCATTGCAATCACAGGGATCCTTTTCCTTTATAAAGGAGGGATCTTACAAAAACTAAGTTCCATTCACACAAAAGGAACCTGGAGACGCCTAACAGCTTGAATTGCTAGGCACAAAAGGAGTCGGGTGACGCCCAAAGCAAGCGCTGACGTACAATGGTAACTGCGTGTCACCAAAAAGAACAAGAAGCAGCGTACCAGAAGACCGTTAGCTGTCAAGATTTATGGACCGGGCCGATGGGCTTAGGGCAAGCCCATAACCCGGACCATATTGTAGGGACCTAGATCCAAACAGTAAACCCTAGAACCCAGAGGGGTATTAGCTAGCACTACCTATATAAGGGAGGGCATAGCAGTAGTAGTAGGGGGTTGGACCGAGTAGAGAACAGGTGCTGCATACTCAAGCCAATACAGCTCAAGGAGCACTTGTAATCTTTGGGGGATCAATCAAATTGCTAAGTGTGGAGAGTTCTTCTTGTTCTCCGTGCATGGCTCGACCGTGCACTCCCTCCCCGGTGACCACAACCACCCATTTGGCCTCCAACTTAAGCCTACCCATGGCATCTGCCGTGCCACCACCACGACATAGCGAAAGGGTGCGCGTGCGGGGGGTGAGAAACAAAGGGGAGAGGGGGTGGTTTCCGGGTGGGATGTGGGCTGCATCTGGGCCTAGGCCAGAAGGGTTGCTGCCTATATTTTTTGTCTCCTTTTGCCTTTTTCCTTTTTTGTTTTGATTTTTTAAATGACATTTGAATGGCCATTTCAAATACAAATCAAATCAAATCTTCACCAAACTTTTGTGTTGTGATCCTAGTGTCCAAAAGTGTGTCAAACACATCTAATCACTCCAAAAACAATTTGGTGTCATAAAATAAAATAAAACCATACCCCATACAAATAATATAAAAAGGGTTTAAATATGGTTTTATTAGGGTTTAAGTTTTGAATTTTTTTATGCAAGGTAGATATGCCATGATGATATGAATGCAACAACATGGTTTTGAATATGATGAAATTTGGGATGTTACAAATCTAGCCCCCTTAAGATGAATCTCGCCCTCGAGATTCGAATTGGCTAACAAATAGGTGAGGGTGATCTTTCCGAAGCTCATCCTCTCTTTCCCAAGTTGCTTCTTCCTCGGTATGATGATTCCACTGTACTTTGCAGAATTTGATTGTCTTAGTACGAGTGAGTATTTCTGTTGTCTCTAGAATCTTGACAGGTTTCTCTTCATAAGTGAGATCACTCTCCAACTGAACCTCTTCCAATGGTATAATGACTCTTAATGAACTTTCTTCTATCTCTGGATGACACTTTTTCAACTGACTCACATGAAACACATTATGCACAGCTGACAGTGATTCAGGTAGTTCTAACTCATAGGCCACTTCTCCTTTGCACCTCAAAATCTTGAATGGTCCTACATAACGAGGTGCCAATTTCCCTTTGACTCCAAATATCTTCACACCACAAAGTGGTGAGGCTCTAAGATAAGCTCTATCACCTACCTCATAGGTGACTTCCCTAAGTTTTGGATCTACATAGCTCTTTTGTCGGGATTGGGCTATCTTCAATCTGTGCTTTACCATTCTGAGTCTCTCTTCAGCTTCCTTGATCAGTTCTGGTCCGAATAAATTTCTTTCTCCTACTCCACTCCATAGTAATGGCATAGTACAGTTCCTTCCATAAAGGAATTCAAACGGAGCCATCTCTATGCTCGATTGATATCTGTTATTGTAAGAGAATTTTGTGTATGGTAGACTTTCAGCCCAACTATATCCATAATCTAGCGCACAAGCTCTCAACATATCTTCCAAAATCTGACCGGTTCTTTCTGTCTGTCCATCGGTCTGAGGATGAAAAGTTGTGCTGAATTCTAGCCTTGTTCCCAATGATTCATACATCTATCTCCAAAAACGTGAAGTGAACTGAGTTCCTCTATCTGACACAATACTCTTAGGTACACCATGCAGATACACAATCCTATTCATGTAGATCTTGGATAATTTAGCACTTGTATAAGTAGTCTTCACGGGTATGAAATGAGCCACTTTAGTTAGGCGATCCACAACAACCCACATGTAATCGTATCCAGATCTGGTCCTTGGCAATCCTGTGATGAAATCCATACCAATCTTATCCCACTTCCAATCGGGTATTGGTAGTGGTTGCAGTAACCCTGCCGGTTTCTGATGTTCCGCCTTCACTCAACTACACACATCACACAAAGCAATGTGCTCCGCGATATCTTTTTTGAGATTGTTCCACCAAAATCTTTCCTTCACATACATGTACATCTTGGTGTTACCTGGATGAATAGAATATGGTGAATTGTGTGCTTCTTGCAGAATCAATTTCCAAAGTTCCGAATCTTTTGGAATGCAGAGACGCTTTCCATACCATAAAGTTCCTTGTTCATCTTCATGGAATCCTCTTGCCTTTCCTTTACCAATTTTACTCTTAATCTCCTCTATTTCCCTGTCCAACATTTGGGCTTCTTTTATTTTATCCAACAGTGTTGGTTGAACCTCCAAAGACATGAGATATCCTTCAGGCACTATCTCCAATCTTAGCTACATAATTGGGCAGACAAATCATCTAGCAATTCTCCTTTGGTGAGGCCATTCACATGAACCTTACGGATTAAAGCATCATCTACGTCATTTGCTTTACCGGGATGGTATTGCAAACTCAAGTCATAATCCTTGATAAGTTCTAGCCACCTTGTTTGTCTCATGTTGAGATCCTTCTAGATGAAAATATATTTCAAGCTCTTGTGATCTGTGAACACTTCACAATGCTTTCCCAAAAGATAGTGTCTCCAAGTTTTGAGTGCATGGACAACAGAGGCCAACTCTAAGTCATGTGTAGGATAATTTACTTCATGAGTCTTGAGTTGTCTCGAGGCATAAGCCACAATTTTTCCTTCTTGCATCAATACTCCACCTTGTCCTTGGTGAGATGCATCACAATAGACTTGGAAGTCTTTCTCTAGATCTAGCAGACATAAAACTGGTGCTGACACCAGTCTTTTCTTCAACTCTTGAAAACTGGTTTCACATCCTTTAGTCCAATCAAACTTCTTATCTTTCTTAAGTAACTCCGTCATTGGCTTAGCTAATTTTGAGAAATTCTCGATGAACCTTCTATAGTACCCGGCCAAGCCTAGGAAACTACGAACTTCCTTAACTGACTTGGGAGATTCCAACTCAGTTACAGCTGACACCTTTGCAGGATCGACAACTATACCATATCTAGACAAAATATGTCCAAGAAATCCAACTTCATTCAACCAAAACTCACAATTACTGAACTTGGCATACAACTTGTGTTCCCTGATTTTCTCAAGAATCAAACACAAATGTTCTTCATGCTCTTCGTTGCTCTTGGAATAGATAAATATGTCATCAATGAATACCACAACAAACTTGTCAAGAAACTCCATGAACACCTTGTTCATCATGTTCATGAAATAAGATGGTGCATTTGTTAATCCAAATGGCATCATTTTATACTCATACAATCCATACCTAGTGGTAAAAGTAGTCTTAGGTATATCTTGTTCTCTAATCTTTAGCTGAAAGTAGCCTAATCGAAGATCAATTTTTGAGAACACACGGTATCCTTCTAGATGATCAAATAGATCATTGATTCTAGGTAAGGGATACATATTCTTTATAGTCACCCCATTGAGTGATCGATAATCTATGCATAGCCTCTGAATTCTATCTTTCTTCCCGACAAACAAAACTGGTGCACCCCAAGACGAAGAACTCGGTTGGATAAATACTTTCTGCAACTGTTCTCCAAGATGTTTCTTGAGCTCTTTTAAATCATCAACTGACATCTTGTAGGGTATATTTTCTATTGGTCCAGATCCTGGCAGTAAGTCAATCAAAAACTCCACATCTCTATCTGGTGGCATTCCTGGTAATTCCTCTGGAAACACATCCGGGTACTCCTTTACTACTGGTACACTGTCTATGCTAACCCCCTTAATAGAATTTAGCTTACTCCCTTTGGGTTCAAAGTTAGATTTGAACCTAATTCGTTTCTTTTCTAGGGTTGTGAGTGTAACAATACGATTCAATCCTTGGGATTCTAGGATTATCCAATCCATGCCCAAAATTACATCCAATCCTTTGGGATTCTAGGATTATCAGACTAGCTGGAAACTTGTACTTTACAAACTCTATTACTAGATCATGACATCTAAAATTTACTAGCATCTCTCCACCTGGGGAGCTTACTTTAATAGGACATCCAATTGTTTCAGTTGGGAGTCTATATTTGTCTACAAATGCTCTTGAAATGAAAGAATACAATGCACCGGTATCAAAAAGGATAAGTGCTGGAAAGGAATTAATCTTGGACTTACCAGCCACAACATCAGACTCCTCTTGGATTTCCTCCACATTGATGTGGTTCACATGATGTAACATCCCAAAAATGTTGAAAAATGATTATCATTTCCAATCACCAAAATTAGGGTTAACAAGAACTTTTGTTAATTAAAATCTTTATGAATGCATGTGTGTATGTGATCATTGTATGAATGCATGAATTGTCACATACCAAGATTTTCCAAATCTTGTAATGTGAAAAATAAATGAATAAAATAAAACTTTATTGAATTTCAGGGTGAGAAGAAACTTTTTGAATCCAATTGGAAACCTTCAAACCTATTTGATCAAACAAATCCTAAAGGATTTGAAAAGATAAAACAATTAATAAAGTTAAAAATATTTGGATTACTATTTTTGATCTTTAAATAAAAAGATTTGGTTTTCAAATGAAAAGGTAGAAATATAAATAAGGATTATTTTATAGAGCCAAATTAAGCCTTGGCCAAGCTTTTGAAATAAAAGGTTTTTTCTTTGATTAAAAGAGTAAAATTTTATTTAAATGAAATAATGAGGATTTATTAATATCCAATTTTATTAAAACAAACGTTTTACCATTTTAATTAAAATATCAAAACTTGTTAAATTATTTTAAACAAGTTTTCCAAGTATTCTATATTTTCAAATAAAACCTACTGATTGGTTTTTATATTATTTAGATTTCAAATGGAGTTTTAAATAAATCAAATCCTATTTGATTTAATAACAAAGATCCATTTTATTTAATTATTAATGGACCCTAAAAATAAAAATAATATACTGGGACTTGGAATATTGTTGTTAAACAGAACAAAAACTCAAGGCAAAGTTTGGAGGAGTTTTGAATTGTTTTGAATGTTTGATTTGTTGTTTGAATTTCCAAAACAGAAAATAGAATTAGAAAAAGATAAAGCTTTCAGAAAGAAAAAAAATAGAATCAGACAAATGACCCATTAGCCCAACAAGGCCCAACCAGCCACTCCTCTCTCCCATGACGATTCGCACTTTGTTTGACCCACGCAGACACCGACGAGTGGACCCTCTCCCTATCTCACTCCCTCACTGACAGCAAGGCCCCACCTCTCCTGTTCGTCGTCTTCAACCCCCAAATCACTCCCTGCAGTTGCATCCAGTAACGCCGGCGATCAATTCGCGTTAACAGCGGCCATTACTCCACCCCGCGACCATGCCCATATAACCGCCTGCGTCTTACCTCTCTTTTCCCCCAGACGCCGCACCACCGGAGCCACCAGGTTGCCCTGAATTCCCTTTGCCTTGCCACTGCTCCGGTGAGCCTTTCCAGCAAATTTTGGCCACACCTCCCCGCCCCTTGCCTCCCTGAGCACACGGCCGTGACCCCCAGCCTCTGGCGCTTCTCCCTCTGCTTCCCGTTCGTCTGCGCTCGCCCCAGAGGCTCGGCTTCGACAACCTCTGAGCGCCGCCGCGTCTGCTTCTTACTCCGGCGACCTCCACAGGTAACCTCCGTTCGCCCCAGCACTCCTCGATGATGCTCCCATCTTCTCCAGAACAGCACGCTTCTAACCATACCACCCTCCTGTCTTAGGGTGATATGCAACACCGTCCTCGACGACCACCAGAACCGCCTGACGCCGCCATCGTCTCCGGCGAGCAATTACTCCCACTCCAGTGCACCCCTCGCCAGACCAGCACCACCTCGAGCTTCACCTCGACCTCGCGAGCACGGTGAGCATCCCCGTTTCCTCCTTTGCTTCATGTATCCGCCACAGCGTCATCGTCTGAGCGTGCCGCCGCCGTTCACCACCGCAGGCGCCGCCGGTTTATGTCCAGTAGTTGTGAGTCGTTGGATCTTAATCGTACGCACGCGATAGAATAACTTAAACGAACCGGTACGCTCTATCTGTGCCGTGCATTACTAGTTAGATCTGACAGCCAGCATCGCTCGATCCACGCGAAGCGGTACTGACCAATGTAAACGTGCCGCGTGGCACTAGTTGTTTTAAAACAGAGTTTGAAATCAGATTGATTTGCAAATTTGTAAACCTTGTAACTTTTGATCCACACGTCCAAAAATTAAAAACTTTATATCAATGGAATCAGTGGAACAAGCCCTAGCCAACCAAGCCCTAGCCAACCATGCCCTATAAAATGTTTGTTTTTGCAGAAACATTTGTATGCTTGTTTAGGATATAAAAATTATTCCAAAACGTTTTTGAGGATGAAATCTTTGCAATTTGGTTTGTTGTGAACCTGCTGACCTTAGGAACCAACTTATGGATTTAAAAATGTGTTTTGTGAAGTTTAGGATTGAATAATTGAATTAGCTCATTTCTAATCAAATAAAAATATTGATTTTGTTATGGAAATGATTTTGAGAAAAACCTTTGGAAAATGTTTTGATTCAAAGCTACTGACCCTAAACACCAAGTTTTGTGAACTAACAACTTATTTGGTGAACAATGTAAAATTTTTGCTTTGCTAAAAACAATTTCAATCACATGAAATGATGTTTTGATTTAAAAATGGTCTATAGATAAAACCTTGTTACAAATGACTTTGCCACTTTGAAAAATGACCACTTCGAGCCTTACAATGTTTAGAGCCTAGTAGAACCCACCTTTGCAAATAAAACAACCTTTTGCATGTTTGCATGC
The DNA here is from genome assembly GCA_030063025.1 of Avena longiglumis. Taxonomy (NCBI): domain Eukaryota; kingdom Viridiplantae; phylum Streptophyta; class Magnoliopsida; order Poales; family Poaceae; genus Avena; species Avena longiglumis. Next base: position 211,042,178 of record CP125979.1, on the reverse strand, counting down.
ATGACTTAGTTTCTATTATTTTATGTGTGATGATTTGTTGGATTATTGTTTTGGAATGCTAGTTGAATTTGTGTTTGCTTGATTAATTTGTAGTGAAGTTAGAAGAGTGTGTTATTAGCAAGATCAATAAGTGAACCAACATTCCTCTACCAAAAAGGCAAGTGACACTATCATCCAAAGTCCTACTATTTTCATTATACTTAGTGGATTTTCAAACATGCATGAAAAGAATTTCTAGACTTTATGCTATGCTAAATCCTAATAGGATACCCTTATATATATTCCTTAGTGAAAACAATGTAGTTGTAAAATGCTTAGCCATGCTATATATTTGGATAAGAGATACATGTTGAGATTTTATGAAGTTGAGAAAAGACTTATGTTTTATATAATAAAACAAGTACTCAATGAACCACCTGGGTGGACAAGGATACTCAAGTTTTGGACAAGGTGGCAACAAGAGAAACCATTTTTGTATGGCAATCTCTTTTGTTGTGCACTAGATGAAAACCACCCAGGGACTTAGAGATTGAACATGTTTCTCCAACAGTGGCTTCCGTGTACAGCCACATGCTATATGGATCTGGCTTAGTCAACTACATTGGGAAGACCCATGCATTGGTCTTCAGGTTTACTGAAAATGAGGGAACTAGGAACCCTACATTGGTGCCTGAAGGCAAGCTAGCATTGTGTATGGGAGGACCCTATTGAAAGACTTCGTCACATTCTCAATCTGCCAGTACTCCATCTTGGTGAGTACTAATCCAGCGGCCACTGGTGGCAACAAGATGAGAGTGTGTCATGTGGGTAAAGTGTACAACTTCTGCAGAAGATAAAAATCTAAGTACTTAGCCGTGTCCCCGGTTATGGACAATACTGAGCAACTAAAGGCCTGAAGCTATGGGAAATCTCGACATTCAAATTTCTAAAAGAAAAACTTTTAAGTGACAAAAAAGGCTTGAAGCACTTGGGGTGTACCAAGGAGCTCAAGAGATTTTGATAAAAACTTGGAGCACTTGGGGATTTACCAAGGAGCTCAAGAGATTTTGATAAAAACTTGAAGCACTTGGGGTGTACCAAGGAGCTCAAGAGATTTTGACGAAGACTTGAAACACTTGGGGATTTACCAAGGAGTTCAGAAAGATTTGACAGAAGATCAAAACTATTTTGAAAAGATAGGATAAATTATTGCTTTCTGCAAATAAGCCTAAAACCGTACCTAGCCAAATATGCATGTAATGATAGGATCCACTCATATTCTACATAGTAGTGAACTTGCCAATACAATTCAAATGTATTGACCCTTGTGGCTGTAACTTGTTATGTTGCAGGTTTGATTGATTTAGTAAAGTGTGTTGAATAGGATTACAAAGTCTACAACCAACATGTTTGCCTGTGGCACTTTGGAGATGAAGGACCCCATGCTTATAGATATTCTGCTGCAATGTAATGTAATAGCCAAATGAGCTATGTAAGATGTAATAAAATTATGTTATTCCTGGTTATAAAGTTCCATTATGACCTTTGTTTCTTGATATTACATCTTAACTGTGGATGCTAGCTATTGATCCAGGGACTAGCATTGTAAACACAGGGATCTCTGCCTTATCAAAGGTTGGGACCTCTACATGAATGGACTTGTGTGATTGAGCTAAATAGCAAGGAATGGTTTAAAGATGAAAACAACATCATCTAAAACATTTCCAAGCAGAAACAAATCAAGAGAATTTCAAAAACAAATCAAATAAGCAAATGGTCATTTTTGCCAATCTTGCTCACTAGGCCACTTTGTGTGTTTCTAGTCCAAGATTTCAAGAAGAAACTTTTCCATTTATTTTCACCCCTTGCTAGACCAGGTAAAAATGAATCAAGGCCAACCTTTCAAACTTGCAGAAACTTTTGGCAGCTTGATTCAAATGACATTTCAAAATTGAATCTATAACATATGTGAAGATCACACATTTTCAAAACCCAACCAAACCAGTGCACCTTGACAAATCCAACTAACCAGAGACTCCCTAGTATGTAACCAACACACCCACCAAGTTTGAATCAAAAATTCAAATTTGAATATCTTTCGGCCATTTCATCAAACACCTTGCAAACACAAAACAAACAAACATCAAACACTATAGTGAGCAATGAATTTGGCCTAACTTGTTCCCTCTCTGGTTCACAGCAAGCTATTAGTAGATCATCTAGCCCATTTAACAAGCTTTAGCACCACTATGAGATTTCCATAGCCATCAATGGTGACCATGCCGAGCCTAAATTTCCACCCCATGGTCGACAGAGGGCTAGGAGAAGCACCAAGCCTAGAAACCATGTCTCGGACACTCTCCACCATCCATCGCCACCCCTTGTCCAAGCCTCGAGCGCAGCCATCCGCTGGACCACACAACTCGAGCGCGCCCAGCTTCTCTGCGAGCGTGTCGAGAGCGCGCCAGAGCGATACCCGCGACACACGCCCATAGACCGCGCGCCGCCCTCGCCGCGTGCAAGCAGGATCGTCACCACCCCAGGAACACCGGAGACATGCTCGTTTTCCACCGTGCGACCCGTATCACCTGTGCGCAATTAAAACCTTCGTCGAACCCTCCCAGAGCATTGACTTGTTCCGACCATCTCGCACCGCCCCACGCCTCGAGACCATGTCATTGAGCTTCGCTAGGGAGCACAGCACCATCCCCTACCTTTGCCCATGCCAGTAGCTCGTTGTAACGACGACACTGACGAGCTCTGCCCGTGCCTTTCGGTCCCCTTCTGGCACTATAAATAGAGGCCACCCCAGCACGAATTCTTCACACCATTTCACTCCCCTCTCTCTCAGAAGCACCCCACCTCACTCCCGGAGCAAGGCAAGCAGCGCATTGCCGGAATTTGGCCAGAGTCTGCCGCAGAGGAGGAAGAAAGGAGCCGTTGATTGGAGCCGCCCCAGGAGGAGGTACCTGTACCAGGAGGATCGCCATCGTCGACTTCATCGTTCGCCCCCATCGCCGGAGCCCCGGTGAGCCGCCACTGACCCCCACTGGCCGCGCTAGGGTTTTGTCTCGCCGGCGTTGCCTGACGTGGACGATGAACCACAATCATAGATCTAGCTTCTAATCTGACAGCCTAGATCACCCCGTACCGCTTCGCCACTCTTTGTCTCACTGACGAGTGGGACAGCCACTTAAACCCACCCGCGCGCGCTGTGCCTAGTGGGCCATCCCAGTTAACATCCCGCGCGACCCAGTAATTCAAATTTAGGTTTATTATTTTAGTTTCAAACTCAGTTCTATACCTAGATTCAAAAATCAACCCAGCTCGATTCACTAAACCAAATTGCATGAAACCAATTTTGTTAGAAAGGTACTGGAATGCTTAATCCAAGCCCGTCGGATTCAAACCAATTAGATTTGTAGATCAGCTATGGTACAAATAACAAGGCAAAAGCTTTTCTGCATTCAAACATTTTTCAAAATTCAACCATAAAAGCTTTTGAGTTGATTCCAACTCTCAAAAATCACAATTAACCATACCTTTCAGAATATATAAAAATATATAGGTTTACTTGCAGAAATAATGGTCAAGTAATAAAAGAATGCCTCATAGACCATTCTAGTCACTTTAATTAAATAAAATAAAAAGGTTAAACCTTATTAAATTGTCACACCACTTTAAATCACATTCCCATATACTGAAATATGTAGTGATGACATGTGTCAACATGATCCCATATTTTAGTTGGAGAATATTAAATCTTAAGTAGTTTTTCAATGAGTAGAAATTACTTTTCTAAAATAAAGGAAATAAAACTATTTTCCTTAATGATTGTAATGCTTGTGATGATCCTATATCATCTAGTGAAAACCTTGGTTTGATAAGTAAAAGTAGTTAAGTATTGTTTGGTGATTTTGTACCTTGTATTTATTTATAGACGCTAGTACCGACCAAGAATATGAGGAGGAAGGAGGATACTACGAGGAAGAAGCCGAGGAGAACTTCTACCACTTCTCTGCACAAGGAAAGCCTAATACTACCAGATGACTTGGCATGCTAAAACTTGCGTGATACTATGCAAACTAGATGCTTTAAGCATATGTGATTATACCCACTTGATGGTACCCAATACTAGTTTTACTTGCAAGCTTAGTGTTTTATTTCTTTATCAAAGCTTTCTAGTTAAGGTTACTTGATAATTGGTAGACTTTAGAAAGATATCTGAAGGTAGCATAAAGAGCATAAAACTTGGCATAAGTTAGATAATCTTGATGTCATCCTGAGGCATGAGATTGAACTTGGATAAGATACACTTGTTTACCACCCCTCATTAGTGTTTATCCCCCACTTGTAGATGCTAGTTCTAAGCATAAAAATTGATCAACTTTAGATGGGAATAATTGGTGAAAATGATTATGAAAACCTTAGAATGATGAGTCATTCTACTGAAATGTTTTGACATGCGTTCTTGAACACCATATGATTTTGATGATGAAAATATTAATGCTTGAGCCTTAGCCCTTTATAAAACTGATGGTTGTCTGGATGCGATACCATTCCAATTTTACCATAAAACCACAATACCCGAAATTTGAGTAGGGTTTGACTGGAAATTTATATACCTTAGTATGGGTTCCCTTGCGGCCAAGGTTTGAGCTGAGGCTACCTTCTGAAGATTGTCCACCTGTGCAGTTCCCAAGTTGACAGTTTTGTCATGGTTGGGAGGCCAAACTCGGTGCCTATACTAGGGCGTGTAATTGAAAGGTTAGGATTGATTATCCGCATACTGAGTATGGTGAATTCAGGATTGTTCCTGAAGGATGTATCGAATGTTGTGGTGAAAGTGTACCACCTCTGCAGAGTGTCAAACTATTCGAATAGCCATGTCCGCGGTTATGGACATTTGGAGTGGCCATACTGTTCCGTCGTCAGATTTTTTGAAAATGACTTATGAAACGATTCGTGATTTTGACTTGACCACAACAGAGTTGTGACATGAAATTCAAGTTCCCACTTAGGTGTTATAAAACTTCAAACTAGCTTTCTTTGCTTCTGAACTTAGTAGAGGAAAATCTAGCTTTTTGCAAAACAACCTAGAGCTTAGTATTGCCTACTCAAAGCCACCTCGCTTGTTAGTATTAGTTTGCGAGTACTTAAATAGTACTCATGGCTTTGTCCCTGGCTATTCCCGTGGCCAGACTATGAAGAGGACTATCAGGAGGACGACAACTAGGATCATCTCCCATCGTCAGCATTGCATGTGACCATGAAGATGGAGCTTCGCCTATGCTATCGTTATTATTACGTTATTCCGCTGCTTGAATTATCATGCGATCCTTTATTTGTGTAAGACCTTATGTATGGTTTGTAATGGATGATGTACTATGATATCCAATCTGTTATGTCTGGCATAAATGGTAATTCCGGGTGTTGACACATGACCCTTCTAAAAAGGGTTTGGCTTGTTGTCTCCATCAGTCTTCTTTTCTGGGCATTCATTTGCATAGTGCCCAGTTTTATTGCACTTGAAGCATTCAACCTGACTCATGTGCCTCTTAGCTGGCTGATTCCCATTGCTATTTCCACTATGGTGACTCTTGTGTCCAGTCTTGTGCTACATTAATCAACATTGTTGTGTCCATGATGTTTATTTCTATCATGGTGATGGTTATTATTGTGGTGGTTATTATGATTCCCGTGTTTATGGGATCCAGAACCTCCACTTCCTTCACCAAAAGATCGCTTGTGAGACGATCCAGATCCATGCTTATCAAAATGGTGCTTCCTCTTCCTATTCTACACATGCTTCATCTTGATTTCCAAGATGGTAGCTTTGTCACATAGAGATTGATAAGTTGGAACATATGCAATAGATAGTTGCATACACATATCATCATTCAGCCCTTCAAGGAACTTCTTCCTTTTTGCATCGGTGTCAACATCATCCGGTGCATAGCATGCGAGATCGTTGACCTCCTCAATATATTATGCAACACTACGGTGGTGTTGCTTAAGGTTGTGAAATTCCTTCTTCAAACTGATCACTCCTAAAGATATATGAGCAGTGCGGAATCCATCTTCAAACATTGCCCAAGTCACTTCTTCAATAGGAGTAGTGATTTGGAAGTTATCCCACCAAGTAGCTGCTGGTCCTTCCAACAGGTGTGCTGCAAATATGACTTTCTCCTCATTAGTGCAACCAACTGTGACTAGGTCCTTGTTCACAAACGTAGACATCATTTGCTACCATAGGATCAGTGGTTCCTGAAAACTTAGCAGGTCTCAATCTCAGAAACCTTGTGAGCATATCAAAAGCTGGTGGGTTGTTCTGATTGTTGTTGTTATTATTATATTATTGTTGTTGTTGTTGTTGTTGTTGTTGCTGCTGTTGCTGCTGCTTTTATTGTTGTTGTTGTTGTTGTTGTTGTTGTTGTTGTTGTTGTTGTTGTTGTTGTTGTTGTTGTTGATGATGATGATGATGACGATGTTGTTGTTGTTTTGGTTCTGGTTCTGATTCGCCATAAACTAAGTCATCATTTGCATCAACTGAGTCTGTGCTGTCATCAGCTGCTGCATCTCATTGCCATTGTTGTTATTGTTGGGATTGGTACGACGGGGAGGCATCTGTGGTTTCAATAAGGATAAGTAATGATATAAATAGTCCATAGATACTAACATGCACATCATAACACATAGCAACAATCACAAATAAGCAAGCACAAGACAAATTTTAGGATTCAAACTGAACAACAAGTTTTGTAAAGTAAACACACTAGCATAGCCATCCACATGTTGGATGATCAATGCGAATCGATAAATAAAATGATGATGATAGATAGATAGATAGCCAAGTAGTCAACACTACTCCTCCATATCGACTTCCTCCTCCACTAGAGTCAGTCCTGCTGCGTCGATTCCTGCCTTGTACTCCTCCACGCTGGTGGTCAAAGCATAGAACTTCGCCTGAAGCTCTCTCTTCTACGAACGCCGCCTCTCAATCACTTCCTGCCGTGTCTCTAGATCAAGATCCTTGAGCTCCATCTCATCCTTCATCTCATTGATATTCTTGTTCCTATCTTGCACTCTCTTTTCTTGGTTCTTGAACCTCTTGTCTTGCTTCTCAAACCTAGTCTCCATCTCCTTGATGCTCTCCTCCTACTCCTCGAAGGCCTTGTCCTTCTCCCTCAACTGGATGCATAGCTCGTCATTGCTAAGCATGACGTTGGTCCTATCAGTGTCAAGGTGCCTAATAAGGCTTTCTAGGTCCTAAAGATAGAGGCGCACTGGCTCAATAGTCTCCCTAGTGGCCTCGTCATACACTACAGCCTCTCCCTCCTCGTCACGTCTCCCAAATGGGTGGAAGTAGATGCCCTTAAGATCGAAGGAGTGACGTCCACATAGACGTCCAAGCAGCTCCTGCATGGCGATGTCGAGGCCCTTCTCCTTCTCGTCATGGAGTATCTTGAAGGTGATGTCCTCGGTGGAAGGTTCTGACTAATGTCCTGGCTGTGAGACTCTAAATCCCCATAGATCCTTCCTCTGGAACTTCCTGAGCTGAAGTCCCTTAATGTTAGGGATGGGAAGATTGAGCACTCTGACGAGCTCCATAATACGGGATCCAAAACGAGTTCCCTTGAACTCCTCGGCGGTGCTGAAAACAAAGCTAGGCATCTATTGCATAGGATAGAGAAAATTAGAAACAACACAAGTAAAGAGTACAACATAAGGTAGCAAATCAAAGGCCAAAGTCAACACATAAATTATTTCTAGCACACAAGTCATGGTATACAATATTCAATCACAAGAACCAAGGTTCAAACATAACTTAGACAAATTGTTGCCATACCACATAGGCTGGTATGATCAAAATTATTAACGTGAGAAAACGACAAGTGTGGTGGTCCAACTATTAGAGTACGTCACAACTCTCACTCACTGGTCAAGGTTGCTATCTGGGCATCCTTGGAGGCAATCTGTTTGTCTTGATCACAAGACTCCCATGCTAAATCTATGATATCCTCCCTTAGACGTTTTATAATGGTCTCTAAGTCTGGGGTATGTTTCTTGTCATCTCTAAGGTCATTTTGGGTGTTGAGCATTCTACACTTGAGTCTTTCTCCAAGCTCCTTGATGGCATTCCATGCTGCATTCCTTGCAGAGCCAAAGAATGACATGTGCATTTCAGAGTTAGTACCATGCAGAATCCCGACTCATTGTGGTTGTCCTCCTTGTTTTTATACAAGTGGAGTTGTACCCACCAATATTATTCTCCTTCATCCATCACTGGAAATCCCTTGTACACGGCTTCACCATATATCCCCAAGCGAACCATGAGGTTTTTGAGTGCCTTGGGAAACTCCGTCTAACATTCTAAGGTCATGGTCATGAGTGGTCCCTTCGTGACGGCTTCGTTGATGGAGGCCATCTACAAATAGAGATGAGAAAGAAGATCAGGAGAAGTTTTACGAGATGAAATGAGACAAGTGTGGAAATTTACAAAGGAGTTTGCATTTTCCTAGTTGTTTTCTTAGTCTAATCCATCTTAGGGTCATAATCCTATAGGCAATACAGTGCTCTGATACCATCTGTAAGACCTCACCCTTTAAGGTAAAGGCCCCTATGATTGCAATTCTAGTCCCTGGATCAAAATGCTAGCATCCACAGTTTAAGATGAAGTACAGAAATACAAAGGTCATTATTACATCGTAATTCCAGGAGTACAAACAGTTCTTACAACTCATTATCCCAAGTCTAACACATAGAGTTCTTATTACATAGAAAACAAATAAAGTCTCCATCTTCATGTGCCATAGGCAAACATGTTGAGTATAGACTCATAACCCTAGTCACTATCAGAGTAACCTGCAACATAATAAGTTATAGCCACAGAGGTTCAATACATTTGGAATTGTATTGGCAAGTGATACCATAGTAGTATAGTAACATATAATAACTATATGAATTTGGCTAAGTGTAGTTCAGGCTGGCTTTGCTCAAAAATAAGGTTTGTCTTATTAGTTTGAAAACACTAAGTTTTTGTTTGACAAAAACACCAAGGAACCACCAATAGAAATTGGTGAACCTCTACCCTTGTTCAACCACAAGTTTTAACTTAGAGAAATTGGGATGAGGTGATCCTTGATCATTTCAATGTCTTTGATGCTCAAAATGTCCGTTACCGGGGACACGGCTAAGTACTTAGGTTTTACCCTCTCGAGAGGTGATGCACTTTCCCCCACAAGACTCGACATGCATCGAGATGAGACTTTTCAGAATCATTCCCTCAGACCACCATGGACGCGTTCCATACTATCAACCCTACCACCAACTGTCCATCTGGATGAGTTCTTGCAACCTAGTTGGTTAAGGCAGAGCCCATATGCCATGTGGTTGCAGTAGAAGCTTCTCAACACTAAACATCTCAAATCTCTTTGTTCCTGGGTGGCCATCCACAAGTGTGATACACAAGGTAAACCATAGACATGGGCCTTGTGTAACCACTCAACACAAACCAATCTTCCCATTCCACCCAGGTGATTCATTAACATGTTGTTTTATTAATCAAAAACATAGGCATAATCTTTGCATAGTATTATGACATGAATATTCCACCCTTGCATTCTACTAGCTAGTCTAATCATACTAGCATAACATGTCTCTTAACTAAGGGAAAAACTACTAAGACAATATCAACAGGATTTACCATAGCATAGCATATACTTAGAAAATCATCATGCAAATCCTACTCAAAATAGTGCTAATGCAATAAGGAAAATAGTAGGACATGGGATGAAATATCACTTGCCTTGGTAGCTAGGGGAATAGGTACGATCCTCACAATCACACTTTCCACAATCCACAAAATCTACACATAAATTCATACAACAAAATTCACAAATCAATATACAAACAAAAATAATGCATGCAAAAATGCAAAGGGATGATTTTTCACACTTTTAAAAACAAACTTTTCAGTACTGAACACAAAGTATACTTTCTAAAGTCTAAATGAATAAACATTTACTTTAAAATAATTTTCCAAATAATTTTTATAGTCAAAATAGGCCTATAAATGCTTCTGCATAAAATCCTAATGTTTAAGAAACAAATGGCCAATTCAATGCCATAGATGTAAATAAATCACTTTTCTGAATCCATAAATATAAAATTTGTAATTTTTGGATTTATAGAACAAAAGTTATTGAATTTACAAGTTTAAATATCTAATAGATGAAAATCTGGATTTTAAAACAAAACCAGTGCCACGTGGCGTGTTCTGATTGGAGCATACTGCTTCATGCTGGATCACGCTTCCGCACCGTCAGATCTAAAGGAAATCCAGCGGATCAGATCTACTCATACCTCTTCATGCTAGAACTATTCGCAGCCACTGGATCTAGATCCAGTGAATCACAATGCTCTGACCTAAACCTAGCGGCGTGAATGTCAGGCACGGCGGCGACGCTACTGACGGCGATGCGCCGACGAGTCTATCGCATAGGGGAGGGGGTGCTAGAGTTTACCATGGTCGCAGAGATGAGGCGATGCTCAACATGGACGCAGTTGGGGCGGGGGTGCACGGACGCGACGGCTATCGCTCGTCGGAGTTGAGCTGGCTTCGGGCGCTTGCAGACGATGATGGGAGCAACGAACTGGGGTGCGATTGGCAAAATGGCAAGCATTAGAAGATGCACAAGAAGAAGGCGAATACGCCTGTTTGAAATAGAGGCAGAGGCGAACACAGTGCTCACCGGACTGGCTCGCCGAAGTTCGGCTGTGCAAAAGATGCTCACGGTCGGAGACAAAGACGACGCTCTGGTGCAAGAGGAGACAAATGGCAAGTATCAGGAGATGCGCAAGGCAAAGGGGAATATGCTCGCATGAACTAGAGGCGAGGCGCAAGTTTACGTAATAGCTCATGGAGCTGCTCGATCTTCTTGGCGGTGCGAGGAATTATACTAACTGGCGCTTTGGTGGTGCTCGGTAGGGGAAATGACACGAAGGGGAAGGGGATTATGTAGCTGGAGTGGGGAAGGAATTTACTCGCTGATTCAATGGCAATTAAGCTCGAAATCAACGGCAGTGACAACAGAGGAAACGACCGTGGCGCGGGTCTGGCACGAGATTGACGACGACGGGTCGACATGGCGGTGAGTCCCAACTGTCAGCGAAAGGGTGCGCACGCGGGCGGTGAGAAACAGAGGGGAGAGGGAGGTGGTTTCCGGGTGGGCTATGGGCTGCATCTGGGCCTGGGCCAGAAGGGTTGCTGCCTCTATTTTTTTTCTCATTTTGCCTTTTTCCTTTTTTGTTTTTATTTTTCAAATGACATTTGAATGGCCATTTCAAATCCAAATCAAATCAAATCTTCACCAAACTTTTGTGCTATGATCCTAGTGTCTAAAAGCGTGTCAAACACATCTAATCACTCCAAAAAAAATTTGGAGTCATAAAATAAAATAAAACCATGCCCCATACATATAATATAAAAGGGGTTTAAATATGGTTTTATTAGGGTTTAAGCTTTGAATTTTTTATGCCAGGTAGATATGCCATGATGATATGAATGCAACAACATGGTTTTGAATTTGATGAAATTTGGGATGTTACAATAACCCAATAGTTTTATTGAGTCTTGGGAATAATTACTTCTATAATAACCTCTTCTTATCCTTTTTGTTTTATTTTTGTGCCAAGAATAACCTCTAATGAGAGGGAAGTAAGGTTTGGGGAAGTGTTGTCACGAAACAGATTTTTGTTCTCCACTGTAAAAATTCTTGAAAAATCTCTGTAAGTCGTGTTGAGCTGTAATTTTCTGTATAAATACCCCAGGTTGTTAGATAAATTTTGTTAGTTCAACACTTTTTGATTTGAGCAACATAAGGTCTTCGAAAAAATTGACTTTCACCTGCTGGTATGTTTTGATAGATTTCTGCCATTATTTGCATTTGCCTATTTATTGATTTCTTTTTGGGTTCTCTTTGGTAAATTGAGCTTTTTGAACGAATTGCTACAGTACCTTGTGTTTTCAAGAAAGTTTTTCTGTTTTAAAACTAAACCCAAAGTTCTATTATCTTTTGAATGCACTAATGTTGCTAATGAAGATTGTGTGAAGTTTTGTATGAAGGAAAAATTTTAGGTGTAAGGGAAGAATGATGTAATGAGATAAAGAATGGACAAAATCTCAAGCTTGGGGATGCCACCCCATGTCACCCAAGAAGTATTCAAGAGGTACAAGCGTCAAAGCTTGGGGATGCCCAAGGCATCCCCTTCTTCATCAATAAAAATCTCAGGTCCTTCTAGACACTTCGTTTTTATTGTTTCATGCACAGTTGTGTTGTTCTTGGATCGTCTTAGTTTTAGTTTTTGGTTTTCGTTTTCTTAGTTTGGTTGAATAAAGTAGTTGGACCCCCGCTTTCATTGTGTTGTTTCAAATAAGTTGATTGGTGTTGGAAAGGACTAGGAAGTTCTTGCTTTAGTAGTACAAAAGGGAGCTTGCTTTGACTGTGGCCTAGACTCTATCATGTCATGCTAGATGTTTTTTCCCTTATGCTTAGTGATTATTGCTATAGCATGACTTGTTCCAAACAATTGAGATTGCTTAATGTGCCTTGATAGAATCATGTGTTGTTTTAGCAAACAAAAGCATAGTATTGTGGTATTCTCCTGTGATGATTTGTTTGGGTTGATTTGGCACATGCTCACACCATGTTATGACTATGAACCAGTCACCTTAGCCTCTATGATCATTTAGTTTTTGACTAGTGGTACCACTTTATGCTTTGATTAGTAATGTTTTATCGCTCTGCATGATTATGGCCATTATTGCTCTCTTAGTTGGTCACTCCCAGTCTTTTGCTAGCCTCCACTTGTATTGAGTAAGCTCTACTCATGCATCCAACTCCCAAGAAACCAAGTTATTCCAAAGTGTCCACTATAAATTCATATGCATGATGTGTTACACCAGTCCAAGTATATTCTTTATCTATCTTTTAAATTAAACTTGTTATGTGAAAATTAGTGATTAAAGCTCTCACAAACTTGATGGCACACTTTATTTTTTTTGCCCCTAATAAACCTGAACCATTGTGTCATATATGTTGTATATACGTGCACTTATAAGTTGGGAATTAGCAGAACCATGCTGTCACGGGGAGCGCTTTCAACACTTGTAAATATCTACCTAGTTGATATCATGCTCTTTTATTTATGGATGTCGTTGGTGTGAAATAAAAGGGGAGCTTGTAAGTTCATGGAGTTATGTATGTGTGATAGAGAAATGCCTAGGACGCTAGCCTAAGCCATGCCTACTCATGGTGGAAACTTTGCAGCATCACCATAGTGGGAAATCTATGAAGCATTCTTTTTACAAAAAAATGAAAGATAGAAAAAGAGATTGGGAAAAGAAAAAAGGAGATGAGAAAAGAGGAAAGAGAGAAAAAAGCACCATTTTCCCATGGTAAATAAGAAGATTGCTGAGATGCTCATTATCTGCATGCCTTGTCATTTTGATATGGGATAGCTCCTGTGTCATGGGGCAAGGGGTACCCCATTGGCAGTTCTCTACGATACACATGCACTTACTATGACAAGAACTTACCGGTAGCTAAAGTTGAGTAGCATGAGGAGTGGCCCTCGTACTCAAGGGACATGATATTGCCAACTTATACTTTGTCAAACACATACTCCATATTTTGTTCACTTTAACCTTAATAACTGCAAGATTCTTATGATAGGGGCAATGAGAGCTGAAAGCTAACAAGTACCATAATTTTTGGAAGATCTTTATGAGACTTGAAATCCCTGCTTCCCTTTTTGAAGGGCCTTTCTTTCACTTTTATATTGAGTCTCCACCTTCTATCCTTAGGCACCAATTAAGAGAGCATATTTTCCATTCTTAGTTCTATGTTCATTGTCCCAAAACTTATTGATTGATTCATAATGTTGATATTTCTTGTTCTTAAACTATTTATATCTAGTCACCCTTATGAACTTTGAAGGTGTCATATGCATTTATGTTTTGCTACTCCATGAGGGACAAGCTGAATGCCACTATGCTATGTTTTCTATATGTGAAAAAAACAAATCTCTCTTAATGCATTGTTATTCATGAATCCTTGTTTGTATCCTTTCATGTTGCAGCATATTTGCTATGTCTAATTGTTAGAACTTCATCTTTCATGATCATGTTTAGAGTACTTTGATCCCAGCTTTCAATGTTTGAAAATGGTGTGATCTTGATTGTGATGGTGCATGTCACCTAAAAAATTATTCTTTTTTATCACTTACCTACTCGAGGACAAGAAGGAGTTAAGCTTGGGGATGCTTGATACGTCATAAACGTATCTATAATTTTTGATGTTCCATGCTTCTTTAGTATCCACTTTGCTATGCTTTGTCTACACTTTGAGGTATTTTTATACATTTTTTGGAACTAAACTATTAACAAGATGCCACAGTGCCAGTTGCCTATTTTCTGCTGTTTTTGGTTTCAGAAAATCTAGTAAGGAAATATTCTCGGAATTGGACGGGACAAAAGCCAAAGTCAATATTTCACCGAGATGAAAACAGACACCGAACGGCGACCGGAGGGGCGCCACGGGGTGTCCGCACCCTCCCAAGTGCAGGCCCACCCTAGGGTACGCCTGGGTAGGGTGTGGGCCCCCTGGCCACCCTCCTGCCTCGCCTCTTCGCCTATATAATCCCCTTGATGCCAAAACCCTAAGTACCCGATCAGATCTCCATGAAACAGTCTGTAGCCGCCGCCACCATCGTCCCTAGATCAGGGGGATCTGAATCTCTTCCCGGCACCATGCCGGAGGGGAGAAATCATCCCGGAGGCCTTCTTCATCACCATGCCAGCCTCCGGTATGATGCGTGAGTAGTTCCACCTTGTACTATGGGTCCAGACAGTAGCTAGATGGTTGTTTCTCCTCCTTTGTGCTACCATGTTTAGATCTTGCGAGCTCAATTCATGATCAAGATCATCTATTTGTGATAATGCATGTTGTGTTTGCGGGGATCCGATGAATATTGAGATTGCTATGTCAGATTGGTTAATGATTATATCTTGTTGATTCTATCATGTTTGTGTTGTTTGAGATCTTGCATGCTCTCTGTTTCTTGTAGCTATCTTGGCCAAGTAGATGCTAGTGAATCCAAGAGGGAGTATTTATGCTCGATAGTGGGTTCATGCCTCTATTGAATCTGGGGAAGTGACAGAAATCTCTAAGGTTGTAGATGTGTTGTTGCTACTAGGGAGAAAACAACGATCTTTTGTTCATGGAACAGTTGTATTGTGTACTTTACACACATTGCTTAAAGCAGTTATCCATTGCTTGCAACTTAATACTGGAGGGTGTTCGGATGATAACCTGAAGGTGGATTACTAGTCATAGATGCAGTTGGATGGAGGTCTATGTATATTGTTGTAATGATCAAATCTCATAGGATCATGAATGTCTAGTATTGCATTGTTATGCCTTGATATGTCCTGTCAATTGCCCTGCTGTAATTTATTTACCTAGCATGTTATGTTATTTATCTTAAGGATAACACCTCTAGTGAACTGTGGACCCCGGTCCAATCTTTACCATTGACACATCTTCCACTGTTACTATTTACTTTCTGCAAGCAATCATTACCTTCCACACCATATGTTTAATCCTTTGTTTTCAGCAAACCGGTGAGATTGACAACCTCACTGTTCGTTGGGGCAAAGTCTTGATTTTGTGTTGTGAAGGTTTCCCAGTTGTTAGCAACACCTTTGAGTTGTTTCCTTCCTCCTACTGGTTCGATAACCTTGGTTTCTTAGTGAGGGAAAACTTATTGATGTACTCATCATACCTTCCTCTTAGGGTTTCCCAACGAAGCTCTATAGTGATCTGAGCCGCATCAGCATGCTCGGTCTGCTCAGCCGCCTGTGCCATCAGGCCATAAAATTTGTCTCGTATATGGCCTAACTAATTAGTAATGGTTAACATGGGCTTAGGCGCTTAGCAGTTAGCACTTGGGATTAGCATGGCCTCTACGATTGGGTCATGGAAGGGTTTTTTACCTGATGGACAGGGGAGGAAACGTATCTAGTTGGGGAAAAAATAGTGATGCTCGCTATCTCTATTAGGAGACGAGGGAATCGTTGGGGGAGGGGGGGCGTCGCCCTCGCTCGTCCCCTTCCATTTGTCCCCGACTGCTTGGTTTATTAAAGGAAAACCAGGCGAAGACCCTAACAATGACAAGCCACACCTAGAACACCACACTACATACAAGATGCCGGACGGCGGAACACATGGATTCATGAGCATTTGGGGCAACCTCGATGACGCTAGAGAGAAACGACATGCCAAGAAGAGAACATGTGTCTCCCTAGCCCCACGATCAAAGAACAAAGGGCTCATTTCGTGCTCCTTGCATGTGGAGGGGGCTCTAGTAGCCGACGTTGCCCGACATCTCCATGAACCGCATGTCCCTCCAGTCGGATCCAACTCCAAGAATGATGCCCTCAAGAGGGATCACGGCGCTAGTAGCACTGCCATCATCTGATCTAAAGACCAAATCCTATGTTTCCCTCGGACTGTGTTGGGAAGGTAGGTGAGAAATGCATACCGATGCCTCCAACAAGGTAACTATGCCCATAGGCGCCACCATTGGCAACTCCGACCATAGTAGATCTCAACTTTTACTAATAAGAAGTTGACTATGTGTTTTTCATGAATTAAAAACTTATCAATTAAACATTGTTTTGCGAGATTTAGGTTTATTATTTTATGCAAAACAGATTTGACTACTATTCTTTGCAAAAGGGTATCTGGTTCAGACTGTAATATAAGATTTCTTTTCGAATAAGCAACTGATGTTGCGACCGAAATATTCTGATTCAACTTAGCATAGAAGAGAATATCTCAGTTTCTTTCTAACAGCTTTGCATTTTCTTTGTTTTTTCCTTTTACATTAAAGGAAGCCATTGGTTTCTGTCTAAACATGTCTACACAAGCATAGGGAAGCAACTGACTGTGATAAGGGTTAACCTCAAGGGTGGCCCCGTCTTCATGGATCTCGTGGTTAAATCGATGGGAAAAGAGAGGGAAAGGGAGAAGGCAGCGGAAGAGAACACACACCTCGCGAATAAAACGATGAACACATGCAAACTCACACGGTAAAAGGCCTATTGCTCCTGAACGGCGGCCATCGGTCCGATGGAATCATCGCAAGAAAAGATCGGTCAACGTTCTCCCATCAGATCCATATCAGAGAGGGAAGAACACCTTGGGAAGGATCTTGAAAACTATACTCACAACCACGCAAGATGTAGTCCTTGTACAACTAAGGATTCTCAAATGCACAATCCATAGAGGTTGGTGACGATAGTCGGTCCCCTTGTAAGGGGAGGAGGGAAAACTAGAGAGATTCAACAAGGGGGGTTGTCTTCTAGTCTATCAGCTATGCCTAAGGGATACATGAGGGGGTAGGGTCTCTATATATAGACCATCAACTAAAAAGGGTTAGTTTGGGTATAAAATAGGCAAAAGGGTAGGTAAAGGGAATACTCCAGGGCATCAAACCCAGATCCGCGTGCAGACATGTGTTTTCGGCGGTAAGTCTGTAAGACCCCACCTTTTAAAGGTAAAGGCCCCTATGATTGCAATGCTAGTCCCTAGATCAAATGCTAACATCCATAGTTTAAGATGAAGTACACAGATACAAAGGTCTTTATTACATCGTCATTCCAGATATAAACATAGTCTTTTACAACTCATTAGCACATGGCTAATACATAGAGTTCAACATAAGTCTTCATTTTCATGTGCCACAGGCAAGCATGTTGAGTGTAGACTCATAACCGTAATATCCATCAGAGTAACCTGCAACATCATAAGTTACAGCCACAGTGGGTCAATACATTTGGAATTGTATTGGCAAGTGATTCCATAGTAGAATAGTAGTATCTATCATCTATATGAATTTGGCTAAGTGTAGCTTAGGATTGCTTTCCTCAAAATAGGTTTTTCTTATCAGCGGAAAACACTAAGTTTTTGTTTTGTCAAAAACTCCCAAGGAACCACCAATAGACATTGGTGAACCTTTACCCTTGTTCAACCACAAGTTTTTAACTTAGAAATTGGGATGAGGAGATCCTTGATAGCTTCAATGTCTTTGATGCTCAAATTGTCCGTTGCCGGGGAAACAGCTAAGTACTTAGGTTTTACCCTCTCGAGAGGTGGTGCACTTTCCCCACAAGACTCGACATGCATCGAGACGAGACCTTTCGGAAGCATTCCCTTAGACCACCATGGACGCGTTCCATCCTATCACCCTACCACCAACTGTCCATCTGGCTAAGTTCTTGCAACCTATGTGGTCAAGGCAGAGCCCATATGCCATGTGGTTGCACTAGAAGCTTCTTAACACTAAACATCTCAAATCCCTTTGTTCCTGGGTAGCTTTCCACAAGTAAGATACACAAGGTAAACCATAGACATGGACCTTGTGTAACCACTCAACATAAACCAACATACCATTCCACCCAGGTGATTCATTCATATAGTTGTTTTATTAATCAAAACACAAGTCATAGACCTAGCAAAATTCCATAGCATGAATATTACGCCCTTGTTTGCTACTAGCTAGGCTAAGCATGATAACACAACAAGTTTCTTAACTTAGAGAAAATTCTACTAAGACTACAACTACTAGGATTTCCCAAGTAATAGCATAGTATATATACTTAGAAAAATTCCATGCAAGCCCTACTCAAAATATCACTAGTGCATAGTCAAAATAATAGGAAAAAATACATGAAGCACCACTTGCCTTGGTAGTTGGGGGAGTAGCAACAATCCTCACACTCACAATCACCACTATCACCAAAATCTACACATAAAATGATAACACCAAATTCACATTCAAATATTCAAGCAAAAATAATATGAATGCATGCAAATGCAATGAAATGATTTTTCTATACTAAACAAGTCAAACCAAGCAGTAGTGAACACAAGTAATCTATCTAAAATCTAAAAAAACTCAAATTTGCCTCAAAATAATTTTATAAACATTTTATATAGCCAAAATAAGCATATAATTGGTTCTGCCTATAATCCTAGTTTTCCAGAAGCAAAATACAAATTCAAGCCCACATTAATGTAGGGTTTATTTTTCTGAATCCAATGATATATTATTTGAATTTTTTGGAAAAATAGAACAATTCTAATAGATTCAAAAACATATTTTAAATGTAATTGCCAGACACGTGGGCGCATCTGATTGGCCCGTACCGCTTAACGCGGATCGATCAATGTGAGTCGTAGGACTTAAGTGACAATGTATGGCCAGATCTACTGATATCGGTTCGAGTAAGTGATCTAATCTTAACCTTTAGATCTAGATCTAACAGCGCCAGATCATGCGACCACAGATGGGCGGTGCACATGGGCACTGGCGGCGGCGCTACTGGCGGTGATGCTCCGGCGATTCCAGAGAGGGCTAGGGGTGGGGTAGTGGCTTATCAGACTCGCGAGAACACGAGGATGCTCAAGGTGTCGCTGGCTTGGGAGGGGGCATGTTGTTGGGGCCGTGAGAGCTCGTCAGAATCCTCACTAGCGTCAGGCACGGGTTGGCGGAGACGACGGCGACGTTCTAGGTCACCCTAGGACAAACAAGAAGCGTCAGTGTGTGCACAAAGACAAGGTGCACAGGTTGGTTTGAATTAGAGGCTAAGGGGCGTGCGAACCGGGACGGAATTACTCGCCGGAGTTGAGGATGGCGTCGGGTTCTCACGGTGTTTGACAGAGCCGACGACCTGGGGTATTACAAGGCGAACCAGTGGTGTCAGAAGATGCGCAAATACCAAAGAAACAATCTCATATGAACAGGAAACAGGGGGCGCTCGAGGCTCACCATAATATCTCACCGGAGTTCGTCGGGCAGCGGCGGTTCGAGCTCAAATGCCGGCATCCTGGGGGTGATTGAGCGTGGTTGTTTGGGTGGAAATGACCGCGACGAGGTGGCGATTATATAGCCAGAGTAGGGGCATCAATCGCACGGTGAATCAATGGGACTGATCGCGGCAGTAATTGGGGAGGAAACGGCTGGCGACGACGTGGTCGCGCACGGGGTTTGGGGAAGAAGAGGTGAGCTGGTGTAGGGCCCAGTGTCAGTGGGTGCGGGGTAGGGTTAGCGCGGGTGAGAGAGAGAGGGGAAAGGGTAAACCCCGGGTGGTCTTTTGGGCCAGAAATGGCTCTAGGCCGAATAGGTAGCGCAGGGTTTTTCTTTTTCTCTTCTCTTTTTGTTTTTCTAAATTGAAATTCAGGAACGATTTTCAAACCCTAATTCAAACAAGTTTGAATTCAAATCTTTTCCAGGTTTTTATACAGTGAACCTTACACTCAAAAGTGTGTCAAAAACAATTGTCCACTCAAAAACACCTTGGTCCTTTGAAAATAAAAATAAAACCATGCCTCATATGATTAAATAAAAGGGCATAATAATGGTTTTATTTGGGGTTTTAGTTTGAAATAATTTGTGCAAGACAAATATGCTATGAAAATATGAATGCAATACATGCTTTTACAATTCATGAATTTTTGGGATGTTACAAATTCCGGCGGCGCCGGATCTGGCGCTGAAAATTTCCGGTGGTCACCGGTTTATTCCGGTCTTCACCAGATTCGCTTATTGAAGGCATTTTCGGTGGGTGCTGGGGTCCACTGGGCCTGGCCCGGGAATGATCAGGGTTGTTTCGGTAGAAAGTTCGGTGGTGCCGGAATGGATTCCATCTTCCGTCTCCTCTTCCAAGCCTCCATCTTGTCGGGCATGAGGTTTCGGGCTTCCTCCCTTGTATCAATACTTGTCATTGGGAACCTATCATGGTCATAGGACGAAGTATGAAGTAGTAACCATTCAATAGGGTAGGAAGTGAACTCGCATAGAGGATAGGATTCACCTTTGGAGTCCATGATGACTTGGCATAAGTTGGAGACCTTGATATGGCAAAGACCGTAGGCCAGGCCGTATCAGCTCCCCCCCTTTGGAAAAAGTCTCCCTCGAATCTAAACACTCGTCACCATGTAGAGGAGGTCAAGAGACATTCTTGATCCTGGGGTTCACCATATAGTCGTCCTCGAGAAGATTGACGTGGCAAATTTTCAATGTACCTTCACTTTCCATGAAGCCTACAAAGCTCACAACAAAAGCGAAGTAACACTCAAAGAGTATCCAATTCATAAATATTATATCATGAGTCCTCAAGTAGAAGTAGGTCACCTTAGGATGTAGAGATAGCTCATAGAAGTGCATCCATAGGTAACTCGCAACATTTCCTCTTGTCAACTCGTGGTCGATCGAGGTTGGAATTATAGTGCGGGTACCTACACACAAAATAGATAAAATGAAGAACGTGTGTGCATGGTAGAGAACCACATCATCCATCATGACGTATATCTTCTTGTGCGAATCACCATTAATGTCAATCAAGTTTAAATTATGTGCATGGTGAATATGCAAGTGGTGAACATGCTTATCATTGAAATTATCACATTCTCCAAAAGTTGAGAATTCTATGGAGCCAATCTCATTATAACGCATATGATAAATATTGTTGCAAGAAAAAAAGTGAAAGAGAAAATTTTCAACTTATTGCAAGCAACATGAGAAATTGAATAACTATCATGACAAATCATGTCTGAAGCAATTGGAGGATATACAAAAGATGTGTGGTCCCCCGAATTTATCCTCTAAGAGGTCCTGTTATCCATATCACCACGATCCCATGATCAGTCTGTCGTGGCATGTCACCGACAAGTATCATCAAAGTAACATCCAATACATAAATGAATACAAGTCATACCTAAGTGCCATTATGGCTACAACAAGCATCATCAGCGGAACTTGTCATCGGATTGTCGACAAGTACACCATAGGGGGTCTTGAAGGCATTAAGAAGATGGGGTGTGAGTTGTACGGTGTTCCGGGAGCGGTGAGAACAAGTTTACCTAGGTTTAGATCCGACTGCGGTGATCGGATCCTACTCCTGCTAGCAACCCAGTAATATATCAGCGAGAGCCGGATGTAACAGCGAATTACAATAGAGGTTGGCATGTGCGAGTAGGTTGTGGTTGATCTATGATCTGGTTGGTATTGTTTCCTAAAGGCTCCCATAGGTCTGGTTTATATATTCACCAGGGCCTAGGGTTACAGGAGAGACCTGTCTGGCTATGTTACAAAGTCGGTAACTAAATGCAGCTTGGACTACAAGTAATACTATATGCCTAAGTCAGTAACTCTTCTTGGTCTTGTCGTAGCCAGGAGTGACTCCTCCTCTTTCTCTAACTGGGCCGCCCGTGAAGCAAATTTCTAACCCGTTGGTGGGCCACCCTGGTCAGCGAGTCATGTGGGTATACCCGGAAAGAATATCCTCAATAGTAGCCCCCGGAAGTCTCCAAGATCCAAAGTCGGATAAATCGTCTATCTTGATGGTTTCTTTGTCTTGAGAATCTTGAAGGGTTCCCGAAAAATTCCGTGACACCCCCGGCATCAAGGCTAAGCAAATCCCAGACCTCCGTCTGACATAAGCTTAACCTTGAGCTCGAGGATATCCAGTGAAGAATCGGTAACACATCAGTGACCTTACGACACAAAATATATTATAGCAAGCTCATAACTAAGCAAAGAACCAAATTATTACAAGCAGAGGTCACTGACCACAAACATCAAACAACTGAAGGCAAATTATGCTATTAAGTATAGCAAACTTAACAAATGGCCTAAGAGGCTTGAAGCATAACGATGACGTCCCAACCCATAGATTCCAGGTTGCCATTCGGGAACCCCAAGCTACTCGTCGGTGTTGATGTAGTACCAAACTGATCTTCAGGGAAACACTTACTCTGTCAAAAGTATCAACAAAGCAAGGGTGAGTGATACGTCCAATTTGCATCACCATTCTATATCATAATTTTCCTCTATTCATTGATATATGTCTTATTATGAGGTATTACTTATGTCTTTTCCACAGTTTTTGCAAGTTGGATGATTCTTGGAGGACGAACTGCCGAAGTCTGGATTCTGATGGAAAGGGAGGTGTTTTGATGCAATTTGGCGAAGATCAGAAAAATACCAGAAAATATGGGAAAATTATATTTTCCCGAAAGACAGAGGAAGCCAGAAGGGGAGGCGAAGAAGATCCACAGGGGGCCCACACCCCCTAGGCGCGAGCCCACCTTGCCCCGCGCCTAGGGAAGGTGTGGCCCACCTAGCCGGCCTCCAACTCTGCCCTCTCGCCTATATCTTCCTTACGGAATCCTAACACCAGGGGAGAGATCACAGATAGATTTCCGCCGCCTCTACGCGGCGGAAAACACCGAGAGAGAAAGATCTCTCTGGCAGACAGATTTCTGCCGGGGAAACTCCTTCCCAGAGAGGGGAGATCGTCGCAATCAACACCATCATCAAGCTAGGCTTCATCAGGATCATCATCATCATCCACACCATCATCTCCACCAGGACCATCATCACCACTCTGTTCCGCTGTACCAATTGTGTTGGATATTGCTTTAGTTCTTAGGGGAAACTTTCCCCGTGTTAATTACTATTGCAGTTGATGCTTGTGAGTGGAACCATTGGATTATTGTTTATGTTCAGATTGTTATGCATCACCATATCATCTTTGATCTTGATCCATATGATGTATTGTGAGTAGTTCGTCTAGTTCTTGAGGACATGGGAGAAGTCATGTTGTTAGTAGTGGATTTGTGTTGAGTTATTATTTAATGGTCTAGTATTTAAGTTGTGGTGCTATTATTCTAGTGGTGTCATGTGAACGTCGAATACATGATACTTCACCATTTATGGGCCTAGGGGAATGCATTGTGTATTTGGCTACTAATTGTGGGGTTGCCGGAGTGACAGAAACCTGAACCCCCGTTAGGACACCTTTTCACAAGGGAGCGTAGGATATCAGAGTTTAAGGCTATGGTTAGGTTTATATCTTAATTACTTTCCTGTAGTTGTGGATGCTTGCAGGGGGTTTAATCACAAGTATGTATTATCCAAGTAAGTTTGGTACATTATCACGCGTTCACCCACACAACACTTACAACACGAAAGAAGAGTACTCATCTATATGAAGCGAAACGTGTCCTCAAGAAAGTTTGGTCCTTATAAGTATTTCCACTAGCTTGTCCTTTGCTAAGAATGGATTGGGCCACTTGCTACGTTTGTTATTTATTACTTGTACTTTGTTTTGTTGCTTTATCATAAAACCACTAAAAATCCGTTAGCTAAGTATTTGCAGAGAGTTCCTGCTCCATACCACTAGTCAACACCTTCTGCTCCTCGTTGGGATCGACACTCCTATTTATCGAAAGTACTGCCATACACCCCCTATACTTGTGGGTCATCAAGACTATTTTCTGGCATCGTTGCCAGGGAGTGAAGCGCTATTGAAGAGTGGAACTGGTAAAGGAAACTTATACTGTGAGTATTGCTTTTGTTTCTGTTTGTTTCTTTGTTTCCAATATGGATAACCCACTTGGTTTTCTGTTTGGGAAAACTACTACCACTGCTAGGGTATTAGATGAACCACCACCTATTGAGATAGATCCTTTTAAGATACCTACAAGTATTGTTGATCGTTTTATGGATAATTATTATTTTGGGGATGGACCTGTCCATCCTGGTGATCACTTGCTTTTTATCCATGAATTATGCGGGTTTTTTAAGTGTTCAGGTATCACAACTGAATAGGTGAAGAATAAGTTACTCTCCATATCCTTGAAAGGGAGAGATGAAGAATGGTATAAGCTGCTGAAGAATGGACAATCCATGGAATCGGAGGAAATGGAGTTTCTCTTTTACTCTAAATTCTATCCTCCTAGTGAAATTCATAAGGATAGAAATTTGATATATAACTTTTGTCCTCATGATGGAGAGAGTACAACTCAAGCTTGGGGGAGATTGAAGTTACTAATGCTTAAATGTACTACTGATGAAGTCTCTAACAATATTATTATCAATAAATTTTATGCTAGGCTTTTTCTTAATGATAAAGATTTACTAGATGCTTCTTGTGCTGGATCATTCACACATATGAAGGAGGAAGCTAAATGGGATCTACTAGACCGTATTCAAGAGAACACTGAATCTTGGGAGAATGACAAAGAAAGAAAGTCAGGTATAAACTGTGATTATGAATGCATTAAATATTTTATGGGAACTGATGACTTCCGTGATATTAGCAATGAGTTTGGTCTTGATTCCCAAAGTATTGCCAACTGTTTTAAGGCCTTTGCCTCTTACATAGAAATTCCCAAAAAGAAGTGGAACAAGTACCATGCACCTTATAAAGATGTTGTTAGTCATGTTCCGGTTAGAAGTGTTGAATTTTGTACTACTAATAATATTGTGCCTGAACCTTATATTGAGAAAAGACCTTTCCCAGCTAAGGTAAAGGAGTACTCTATGATGATTAGTGCAAATAATAAAGGTACTAAGAAAACTGTGGAGCCTGTTGAGCAATTGAATATTGAACCTGTGGTAGCTATTGTGAAAGATCTTGATGCTAGAAATATAGAGGATGAGCACATTCTCTTCTGTGAAGACACTTCTAATATTATCTCTCATCCTAGTAAGGATAGAAAAGCTAGTGTTCATGTGCTTTCTGATAAAATTGGTGATCATTGCTATTATGGTTTATGTGACATTGGTGCTAGTTCTAGTGCTATTCCTTATGAGCTTTACAGGGAAATTATGCATGAAATTGGTCCTTGTGAGCTTGAGGACATTGATGTGTTTATTCACCTGGATAATAAGGAAACCATTTTCCCTATTGGTATTGTAAGAGATGTGGTGGTTCTTTGTGGTAATGTTAAGTATCCTGCTGATTTTCTAATGCTTAATTCAGCAGCTAGCAAAACTTGGCCTATCATTTTTGGTAGACCATTATTGAACACGTGTGGAGATATTATAGATTGTAAGAAGGAGAAATTTTTAACTAAGTTTGATGGTGATTCTTATGAGTTTAAATTTTCCAAATTTTCTAAAGCTCCTTGTGAAAACAATTTGCCTAATAAAGATTTCAGGATGGAACAACTTGCTTCTATTGATCCATTTTATGACCTTGGACCTCTTTTTGGTGACTGTAAGTATGCTCATTCTGATGATAAAGTTGTTTCTTGTGACACTTACATTGTCAACTTTATTCAAAGTGTTACTGAAAGTTATTATGAGAGAGGGAAACACGGTTTTATGCATCTCAATAATGTTCAGTTTCCCGTTTTATTTTGAAATCTTTGAAGTTGCATCTGTTTTGTCTTCCCATGCTGGTGGTTTTTTGTTTCAACAATTCGTTTTCTCATGATACCCCCATGAATAGGAAGTGGGTTAGACTCAAATGTGTTAGTTATTTGCTTCTTGATGCTCTCTTTCACTTCAAATATTTATCTCCTTTGTGAGCATATTTGAAAGTTTCAAGCCTAACTTAAAGGCAATAAAGAAAAAGTACTTGTTGGGAGATAACCCAAGAGTTTGGTCAAGTCTTGGAAATTATTACCTCAGTAATAACCGCTCCTTATCCTTTTTGTTTTGGTTTTTGTGTCAAGTCTAACTACTATTGTGAAGTAGAGGAGTTGTGAAAAATTGATGGGATATGCCGAGTGGGGTATACCTAGCAGAACGTTTCCTACTGGCCCAAGCTGCCAGCGAGTGGGCCTGCAGGACGACAACTGGATCAACACTTAACAAGGAGCCAGGCGACTGGAAGATGGAGGCCCAGAAGCGCTAGGCCCAGTCGGATTAGGTCAAGTATCCTCCGAATTGTTAACTAATTTCCCTAGCGAGGTGATCCTATATAAACCTCCCTAGGATACGCATAGAGGATACGTTCCATCATACACCCCCTGCGACTCACCGCCTAGTCGTCGAGCTCTCCCTTTATACTCTCTTATCAATACAATCTAGCAGGAGTAGGTCTTTAACCTTTGAGGGGCCGAACCTGGGTAAACCCTTGTGTCTCCGCCCTCATCTCGCACCGCAGATGGCTGGACGCCCTTGCCCCTTGTTCTACTACTCGCTGCCGATTGCAGCATCTGCCGTGGCCATTCCCAGGACAGTGGCGGCCACCGTGGGGCCTGGCTGGTCAGGCCGGTGTTCTGCGACGAGATCTAATCTACCCATCAACGATACGATTGCCACTAGCCGCATGATCGCAATCAGCGAGATCCTCCAGATCTTGCCGAGCAGCTACGTCCCGGCGGCGCGCCCCTGTAGAGGTTTGGCTGGGCCTGTTCTGCGGTGTGAAACGTTTTCCTGCGGGGTAAGAGGGATGGGCTAGCTGGGCCTGGACTGGGCTTGTTTGGCTGGTTTGGCTGCTTTCATTTTTTTGTTCTGTTTATTTTTCTTTTTCCTGTTTCTTTTATTCAGTTTTGAATTTGTTCAAATAATCAAACAACCATTTGAATTTCAAATCTTTTCCAATCCTTGAGTATATTTCAATACCGTTTATTAACATTTTCTAAAGTCAAATTTAGAATATTTCTTTTATTCTTTTAGGGACTATTATATATTTATAAATAGACATTTGTCTTTATTTCAAAATAGGATTTAAATATGTTTTCAAACTCTATTTGAATTCTAAATTTTTACCATACCTTTCTCAGTAGGTTTTATTTATTCAAAATAATTTCACTTTCAATTATTATTTAAAAAATACTTCAATATGATTTATATTTAAATTGGGAAATGTCTTTACTTAAATAAGATTAGATTGGATATTAATAAATCCTCATGATTTTATTTAAATAATCCTTTGCTCTTTTTATTAAACAAAAATATTTTATTTTATTGCTTGGCCCAGTTTTAATTTGGCTCGTTTAAAATAGTCCTTATTTATTATTTTTTCTTTTGCTTATAAAAACCATATCTTTTTATTTAAGGATCTTAGCCTTGGGAATTTAATTTCCTTACCTTATTAAATTCATCAGATTTATCTATCGCTCCAAATTATGTGAAACCAATTTCTATGGCTTTATAATATTTCTATTTGTCATTCTTGATCATTCATAGATGCTTGATGCTAAAATTTTTATATGGATCAAACCTATTGTCTTAGAGAGATCTTGGAAATGTTTTTCTTCCATTAGGGTTTTTAGGGTTTTGGTTTATTTTCCAAGTGTTTAAATTTCAAGATGCATTTATGAAGAATGCATTACACTTGATTTGAATTTAATTGGATTCAAATTTTTATTCAAAGTTTGTTCAAGATGGGCTTTAATGTTTCCATTTAGAAACAAAAAGTTTCTTTTCACCCTAAATTTCAACAATTATTTATTTATTTTTTCACATTACAAAATTTGGAAAATTTTGGGATGTGACAGCCCCGTCACGCACAACGTGATCATGCCGGTCGACACGATCAGCCTCTTCATCAGTTTCACCGATGTCATTGTCTCGGAGGACTCGGTTCGCATCTGCGAGTCGCCACCGCGCGATCGGCTCTCTGAGAGCCAGGTCCGCACCATCCACCGCCTTGCCTCCAGAGCTGGCGCGCACGCCAGCCTAACGACCCGAGGCATACCCTCAATAATCGCCGCGACGGCGAGCCAAGGGGATCACTCAGCCGAGTCGGCCCCCAGTGCATTAGACAAATGATCCGAGGCGAAAAGTACCCGGAGAACTTGAAAGCGCCGAAAGAGATCGACTCGTACGACCCCTCCTTGTGGCTGGACACGTACCTCATGGCGATGGGAATCGTCGTCCACACTGACCTGCTAGCCGCCCGCTACCTCCCCTGATGATGGAGGGAGCGTGCCGGCAATGGAACAACACCCATCCCGCAAACAGCATCGACTCCTGGGAGGAAATGCGTGACACCTTCGTCAGGCACTTCGAGGGCTCGTACACCCGCGCCACCACCATCGAGGACCTGGAGCGATGCGTCCAGGGACCCCGTGAGTCGACCCGCAGCTAGGATAGCGGTGGCAGGACCTATGGTACAACGCGGCCGGCATCCACCCGGACACCATGATTCACTGCTTCAAGACCTCGTGTCACTATGATCCCTTGGTAACCAAGCTCAAGCGGGTGTACAAAACACTCGACAACATACCGGACCTCCTCGATATCGCCAAGCGGTATGCGGAGGAGGACCCGAACCAAGAAACTGACGACGAGTCGTGAGGAAATCGCCGCACGAGCGACCAAGCCAACGGGAGATGATCCGAGCTATGCTACAACAACACTCACGTCACCGGCAAGCGCTGCGGTAATGGGCGAGTCGACTTCGTCGGCAACACCCTCTACGCTCCACGCGATCCCAAGAGCTTCCGACGCGATGGACGACAACATCGCGATGACGGAAATTACAAGGCGAAGCCGAGGTTCGACCCCGCGACTCTCCTCAACCAGCCCTGTGTGTTCCACAGCACGGAGGGAAAGCCCGCTATGCACACGACCGCCAACTACCACTCACTGAGGGAGATCGAGAAGGCACGGCACGCAAGGGAGGACCCCAACAACCACCTGCCAAATGGCGGGGCATTCGGCAATGACGTGGGATCGCTCCACACCTTCACCAGGTTCAGCACCAAGCGCGAGAAGAAGGTCATCGCCCGTGTCGTCGCTGTCAACGCGGTGTCCTAGGTCGATGTCCTACGCTTCCTCAACTAGTCCGAGCAACGCATCACCTGGAGTCGCGAAGATCACTTGCCACGGATCGAATATCCAGGGAGAGTCGCCTTGGTGCTCAAGCCCAAGGTGGGGGACTACTGGCTCCCCAAGACGCTGATGGACAGCGGAAGCTCCATCAACATTCTCTACCTGGACACGTTCAGGCTACTGCGGCTCCCGCAGTCGATGATTGAGACGACCTACACCACCTTCCACGGCATCGTCCCCGGTCGGAAGGCGTACCTGATTGGCAAGGTGACGCTGCCAGTCACCTTCGGCACTCCAGCGAACTTCCGCACCGAGCGGATCTTCTTCGAGCTAGTGCTCTTCGACATCCCCTACCACTGCGTCTTGGGGCGGCAGGCGTTTTCCAAATTCATGGCAGCGCTCCACTACGCGTACAACGCGATGAAACTCCCAGGGTCGTGCGACATCATCACCATCCACGGCGACCCCGACATGGCCGTAGAGTGTGAGGCCAAAGGTGCCGAGCTCGTCGACGCCGTCATAGCGGCAGAAGCAAACCACGCGGAGGAACTCGCCAAGTACACGAGCGGGGTCAACAATGATGACCCCACAATACTCAAGAAGCCTAACTCCACCGCCTTCGAGGCAACTACGCACACTCGCACCGTCGAGCTGGTCCCAGGCGACTCCAGCCAGACGGTGACGATCGGGACGGGCATGAGCCCTGCATAGGAAGGCGCGCTCATCGAGTTCCTATGTGAGAATCACGACATCTTCGCATGGAAGCCATCCGACATGCCTGGTGTCCCGAGGGAACTCGCTGAGCACAAACTCAACACCGACCCCAAAGCGCGACCCATCAAACAGTCGCTACGGCCCTTCAATGAAGAGCGCCGCCCAGAAATCGCCGAGGAGGTGCAATGTCTACTCGCTGCAGGCTTCATCCGGCCAATCAAGTACTCCAAGTGGCTGGCAAACCCAGTCCTGGTCGAAAAGAAAAATGGGACCTGGAGAATGTGTATCGACTACACCACTACTAGAGAAAAGCCTATGCGAGGCGCACCTAAAAGCCTATCCGAGGCGAATATCATATGCGCCTCTAGCTTCAAGCCTCGGGTATTTCTTATGCGAGGCGCATATGATATGCGCCTCCTATACTTCACATATGCGAGACGCATATCAATGTGCGCCTCGCATATTATTATGCGAGGCGCATATCGATATGCGCCTCGCATATGTGATATGCGCCTCGCATATGTTTTACAATGCGTCTCAGATATTTATAGTATATGCGCCTCCTATAGTATCCTATATGCGCCTCCGGTAATATTTTCGAAATTCAAGTTTTACTGACCACTATAAATAATAATATACAGATATTCAACTATATAATATAGTCCAGAATACAGTATAAAAAGCACAGAATTTTTCAGAAACTTGCAATTTGCCAAAGCATAATAGAACCAACATGAATACAATACATTACACATCAATCATGACATACAAGTTCATACATCAAGTGTTTGTGCCACAAGTTCACACCTCCGAGTACAAGTTCACAATCACATTACACCTTCCAGTACAAGTTCACAATCACATTACAACTCCAACGACGTAGCTCTACCTAGATGAAGTAGAACACATAACCTACCATGAAGAGCAACAAGGTGGTGATCACGAGGAAGTTCCTCCACTTCTTCCTTCCATGCCTCATCCACTTCTCTTCCGCCACCTCTCTACTCTCATAGCCTTGGTAGCTGTTGCCCGAGAAGTTGTTCACTTGCTTCTGGCAGTCTTTCCACTCCTCGTACACACCTGGAACCCGACCGATGTACACGACATAACACCTCCTCGCCATCTCCTACACATAATAAAGATGATATTACTTATGTCAGTGGAAAGCAATAGCTAGCAGTTCACAAGATTTACTGACTTTTCACGCCTTGATACCAACCCCTCTCTTTGAACTCGGGCATATCTAGGATCAGTATCATATGGGAGTGGTCTAGAAACAAGGTGAAAAGTTTCTGACAACGAACTGTCAGCAACATTAGTACTTGGATTAGTGGGTGGCAATGGAGCAGCTCCTTGAGCTGGGTTGCTTGGCCTAGAGTCAACCCTCTGGAATGCTGTGGTATACTACATAGATTACAGAAAAGACTAGAGTTAGAATAAACATTCAGTAATGAAAATAAATGTATCATATCATGAAAATTCAGTGAAACTACAATAGCCAAGACATGTTCCAAATTTGTTTGAGCTTTCTCTCTAATATGAACTAGATGATACCCCGCGCGTTGCGGCGAAAGATCATGTTAATTAAAATGTGTTAATGAACTGATTTTTGCAAGGATTAACAAAATATTGTGATTGTTCTAAGAAATAACAGAGAACTGAACATGCATACTACTTCAAAGTTCAAACAATGGAAAATACTATTGTCACCTTTTCTTCTTTTTTTTTTCTATGAACACCACTGTTTGAGATAATATTGTTTACCGTTGAGATGTGAACATAAGGAGACAGTGAGTATACAATCTTCAACAACCCATGTTACATCCCCCGATGAAGTTGGCATATATGGTCATCCCAATTGATTGCTTAATTGGGACCTAAAAGAATAAGATATTTAGTAGAAGAATGAATACATATTACAAACGTAATTCATTACAGAAGTCAAATACATAAAATAGTTCACACCGAACCACAACTATTTAATCTCTCAAATGAAGGGGAAGCAGTACCCAAATATGTGACACAATACCTTTTATACACCAAAATCTCTTGATCCAGTTTCCTATCTAATTTTCTCATACCAATATAGATGATACTTCAGTTGCAGTTGGGCCAACCGGGAATATCTAACCGTGCTGTATAAAACAAAGCAAGCAGACATATTTAAAGAAGCCCAAGGAATATACAACATGAAACCGTACTTGTCTAAGGTTTAAATAAAGTTATCATGTCAATCTTTAAATTGGTTTTCTCCTCTCTAATTTGGGCACTCAAGTAAAAAAGACTCGGGTGAGGGAGTGGTAGAAAGAAGTCACCAACATTGCATGCGGTCTTTTCTTCCTAACCTGCATAGTTGAAAAAGGAAGTTATTTTAATCTGAAAGAAATACTACTTTTATTTATTTATGAATCATTCATAAAGCCTCTGAATGGATCCAAGATTCCTCCTCTGATCAAATTCGAAAGATACTTTCTCACTTTACCCACACATGCCCCAAGAGAATTGTTTAGCATGGAAGCGTTATCTGAGATTTTTATTCCCTTTCTTTGCATAGTCAAGTAACATATAATGAACAAATAAAGAGATATGTACAGCGAGCATTACAAATTAGCATGTGAAAACACACAAAAATAAGGGAATCTAAGGAGGTCTGCAACAATTGGAAGGAAAACTACAAATTTCTAGGCTTCACGTGTGCAATATAATACGATCTATAAAACAAATAATAAGATACACTATGGGAAAAATCTGGGAACCGGGAATACTGGCACTAACCTGGAATTATGGTTATCATCGACCAAATCACCTTCCTGCGCAGCACAGACCAATACAATTTTGGATAGTAGCAAAAGCACACGAAGTAAGCAAGGAATTAGCCAGGGCTATCATGATGTACTGAATCGATTCGCTACTGGAAGTAAACCAAGCTGGGCGGGAGCGGCCATAAAGACCAAGCCGGTCAGAGTCTCCATTGCGAGAACGCCAGTGCCCTGCAAAGGAAACACAGCACGCGTGCGTCAGGCTAACCATATCTCCAAACGGAATAGGTGGCCAAATATAGAACCATTGGCCGTAGAAGATTTCGGGGTTGCGCTTGTGGAGGACGACGGGCGCAAGGGGTCTCCGGAACCAACCCCGCCTGGGCAGGCTGGTGCTAGTGGAAGGTGCTTGCTGGTTTAATCCCGGGGGATTCAAAATCGCAAGATGACGTTGGCCATGTGTGAGAGCCCAGAATTTAAAGAGGATAAATTATGCGGCAACTCCTCGGATGCGGCAACTTCCGTGGCAATTAATATGGATCGGAGGGAGTAGAAGCTGGCAAGCACTACTACTGTCCAAAGCATTTGCCTGTATAACAATCTATCTATGCATAAACAGAAATCATTCCTATATGGCTTGAACCATACAATGTACAAGATTCGGCATTTTCCTGCACATGTACTCCCTATGCACACGGCAAATTTTAATTGAGTGATACAAATTTCAAACTATGCACGCATGGTTTCTCTCCTGCCTACACACTCAGCAGGAACAAAGAAACAACTTTTAGGGGGAAAAGCATGGAGGAGGAGAGGGACCTCACCTGGAGCAACAGGTTGCCGAGGGGGCCGGCCGCAGGTCAGGGACGTGGTCGCGGAAAACGCCAGCAGCACCAGCTCTGGGCAGGCGACTGGCAGCTCTCCCTCCGTGTCTCCCGGTCAAAATACCTGCGCCGCCGCGAGCAGCTGCGTCCCTCCCGCCGGCCGTGGACACCGGACGTTGCCTGAAAGACAACGTGGTGCCGCCTTGCAATTGCTCGTCCCCGCGGCCACCAGTTCAGCCCGTGGATCTCCGCGCCTCCCCCTGCCCTGGCTCGATTGATCCCGTACCTCGGCTTGCTCGGACGGCCACAGGCCCAAGCGCGAGGAGGAGGAAGGGCATATCTCGCGCCACCCTCGTTCTGAGGTTCTTCAACAGGCAGCGGGAGGAGGAGAGGCGGAGTGGCGACCCTGCCGGCAGTGAGGAGGGGCGGTGGGTCTGGTCGATCTAGATCGAAAATTTCTTCTGCTGCTCCTCTGTAAGACTGTAACGCCGGCTAGGGTTTGTGGTAGTGGGTAGCAGATGGACGGCGCGGTAGAGGAGGAAGGGGGGTGCTGGGACGGTGGTCTGGAGCGCGGGGACTCGCTGGAACCGGCCGGGATCTGTCGGCGACGGAGAAGGGAATTAGGGAGGAGAGGAGGTGGGAGACGGAGGAGGAGAGGATGGGGAGCATGGCCGCGAGGAAGAGGAAGACGATGGTGCGCTGACGTGGTGGGCCCATCGCTCCGTCTGACCCGTGCCCTGTGGGAAAAAGTGGTGTCAGGTTATGTGAGGCGCATATTGCACAATATGCGCCTCCTATAATTCAAACTATAAGAGGCGCATATAGCAATATGCGCCTCGCATATGCGGCCACCTACCACCGCCCGGGCCCGCAGGAGTTACTTGAGGCGCATATGGCCATATGCGCCTCGCATATTTTTAAATATAGGAGGCGCATATAGCCATATGCGCCTCGCATATTCGTGCACCTACCAACACGCGGGCCCACACAGATTATGCGAGGCGCATTCTGTCCATATGCGCCTCGCCTATCTGATATATAGGAGGCGCATAAATGCGCCTCGCATAATATGGGGCTGCTAGATTCTGTCCGTACAGGGATTATAGGAGGCGCATTCTTATCATATGCGCCTCGCATATTTTTATACTAGAGGAGCATATCGCAAAGTGCGCCTCGCCTATTTTTATAGGAGGCGCATATGTCTAAATGTGCCTCGCATAAGCATGTCTCCTATAGCCTTTTCCCTAGTAGTGCACAAAACTAAACAGCCCCTGCCCGGAGGAGTAGTTCGTCCTCCCGCGGATCGATCAAATCATCGACTCGACCGCAGGCTCGGAGTCGATGTGCTTCCTTGACACCTACTCTGGTTACAACCAGATCAAAATGGCAGTCGAGGACGAGGAGGAGACGGCGTTCATCACACCATTCGGAGCATTTTGCTATACTGCTATGACCTTCGGCCTCAAGAATGCCGGGGTGACCTACCAGAGGTGCATGGAGGAGTGCCTTGAGAGCCAAATTGGCCGCAACATCCACGTCTACATCGATGACGTGGTGGTGAAGTCCACTCGCCAGGGCGATCTACTCGCCGACCTAGCAGAAACCTTCGCAAACCTGCGGAGGTACAAGATCAAACTAAACCCAGGAAAGTGCACCTTCGGTGTACCTGTTGGACAGTTGCTGGGCTACGTCGTCTCCAAACGAGGGATCGAGGCAAACCCCACCAAGATCAACACGATCACCCGGCTCGGCAAACCCGAGTGCCTGCGCGACGTCCAGAAGTTGGCCGGGCGAGTCGCGGCTCTCAGTCGCTTCATCCCCCAGCTAGGCGACAAGGCGATGCCCCTCTACCGCCTAATGCGCAAGAATCCCACGTTGCGGTGGGACAAGGAGACAGACGACGCGCTTCACGCACTCAAGGAGGTGCTACTCGCGGCCCCGCTACTCGCCGCCCCCGTCGACAAGGAGCCCATGCTTGTCTACATCACGGCCTCCGAGCGAGTCGTCAGCGCCGTCATGGTCGTCGAACGACCAGAAGAGGGAAAGGAGCGCCCGGTGCAGCGACATGTCTACTACATCAGCGAAGTCCTCACCGAGTCGCGCCAGCGCTACCCGCAGTACCAGAAACTGGTGTATGTGGTCTTCAGAGCCCATCGGCAACTGCCGCACTACTTCCAGGAGCACCCAATCACGGTCGTCTCCTCAGCGCCATTGCAGGACATCATCCGCAACCGCGAGGCGACCGGGTGAGTCGCCAATTGGGTCGTGGAGATCGGAGTCCACAACATCATGTACGAGCAGCGCAAGGCAATCAAGTCGCAGGCTCTGGCAGACTTTCTCGCCGACTGGGAGGAGGCGCAGCAGCCAGAGAAACTGCCGTACCTCCACTACTGGTCACTACACTTCGACGGCTCCAAGAATGCAGATGGCACATGGGCAGGGATCGTCCTCACATCTCCAAAGGGTGACAAGCTGCACTACATCCTATACCTCGACTTCACCCCCTGCACCAAGAACATGGCCGAGTATGAGGCGCTCCTCCACGGCATGCGAGCAGCCAAGGAAATGAACATCAATCGTCTGCACTGCTACGGCGACTCCGACCTCGTCGCCGGTCAAGTCACTGGCACATGCGATGCAGTCTCCCCCACCATGGTGGCATACCGCCAAGCCGTGGACTAGCTGGGAGGCCATTTCGCTGGCTACTCCGTCGAGTGGATCGATTGGCGCAAGAACGAGGAAGCCGACGCCCTCTCTTGCATTGGGTCGGCTCGCCTCGCGCCACCCGCCGGCGTCTTCCTTGACACCATCACCAAGCCTTCTGTCTCTCCCCCACGGGAGATCGACATCGGAATTCCGCTGCAACCAGAAGCATCCCTGGTCGCCATACTCGCTGAGCCAAGCGACTGGACCGCGCCATACGTTGCCTAACTGGAGGGAGGCACCCTACCCGCTGACAATACGGAGGCCCGGATGATAGTACGCCGCTGCAAATCCTTCTTCATCATCAACGGTGGACTCCACAAACGTAGCGTGACTGGCGTGTTCCAACGCTGCGTCCAACCCGCAGAAGGTCGCAAGATCCTCCAAGACATCCATGCTGGCGACTGCGGCCACCATGCTGGCGCTCGGTCCCTAGTCGCCAAGGCCATGCGGCACGGCTTCTACTGGCTCACTCTGCATGCCGACGCGGTCGACATCGTCCAACGCTGCGTCGGATGCCAGAAGTATGCCAACCAGACTCACGTCCCAAGCTTGGCGCTCAAAACCATCCCCATCACCTGGCCATTCGCCGTGTGGGGCATGGATATGGTAGGCCCATTCAATAAGGCCCCCTCCGGCTTCACCCACCTCCTAGTCGCAGTCGACAAATTCACAAAGTGGGTGGAGGCCAATCCAGTCCGCAAATGCAACAGGAAGACCGCTACCAAGTTCCTACGCGAGCTCATTCACCGCTATGGGTTCCTGCACAGCATCATCACGGACAACGGCACCAACTTCGCCAAAGGAGCCATGGCCGAATTCTGCGAGGAGCACCACATACGACTTGACCTCGCCTCAGTCGCCCACCCAGAGTCCAACGGCCAGGCGGAATGCGCCAACTAAAGCATCCTCCACGGCCTGGAGCCACGAGTGCAAGTTTCCCTTGAGCGAACTCTTGGGTGCTGGGTCGAAGAGCTCCCCTCTGTCATCTGGGGCATCCGCATCTCCATCAATAGGTCGACAGGGTTCACCCCCTTCTTCATGTTGTACGGTGTCGAGTCCGTCATGCCAACCGACCTTGAGCACGACTCGCCTCGGGTGGTTAACTATGCGGAGGCCGACAATGAGCTCGCACGCCAGGACAAGGTCGACTAGCTTAACGAAGCATGCGACCTAGCTCCCTCCCGCCCCACCATCTACCAGCAAGGACTTCGCCGCTACCACAGCCGCCGAGTCCGGACTCGAACCTTCCAGGAAGGAGACCTAGTACTACGTCTGATCCAGGACAAGAAGGGCATGCACAAGCTCTCTCCCCTAGGAGGGACCATTTGCCATCGGCAAGTCTTGGGCAACGAAGCCTACTACCTCATCAACGTCCGAGGCGAAAAAAACTCGACGTCAAGCGGCCATGGAATTTAAACCTCCTATGGAAGTTCTAATCCTAGAACTCCAGACACGTACCTCCTACCCGCTATGAAATAAAGAAGATTGATTCGCACAGATTGTGTCCACTCTCCATACCTTGTGCCATTTGCACTCGTAATAACAACGATATGCTACTTGCGGAAGTCAACCCTTGGTCATGCGACCGGCACGACCAAGTAGTGTGGTTCGAGGGAACCGAAAAATCTCGGGCTTTGTACCGTCCATGAAAAAATCCAACCCGGAGCCCCATCGGAGTCGCCTTGCTCGACTGGCTTTCCAAGCCAAGACAACCGCATTCGCTTCCCACAACGACCCAGTCCTCCGCATCCTTGGTGCAGCGACTCGAACGGCTAAGTACCACGCTCGGGGACTGACGCCAGTCCAAACCGGAGTGACTAGGGAAAACGCCAAGTATGAGAGCGCGTCCTGGACTCGCCACGCGACTGGTCCTATGGATCAGGTGGAGCGACGTGCCTAATACAACGCGCCCTGTCCTCACCTACCTTGGGCATGCGACTAGAACAGCCAAGTACCACGCCCGGGGACTCGGCCACCCGACCCCGTTCGCGCCTAGGAAAACGGCTAAGTACAGAGCACCCCTCGGAGCTGCCATGTGATTGGCTTTCCAAGCCACGGCGAGTCGACCGCAAGTTACTAACAGTTTAACAACATACATATACATAAAAACGAGGTAAACCCCACAAAAGGGCAGACGCACTCAGGGAATCGCACAACCCACAATCAAATCAAAACATTAACAAAAATATCTTTACATTCCTTAAGGCAGCAAAATTTGTTCACTTATAAGGGCAGTTACATATCTGTTATAACTAACGCCACTCGGCAAACTAATCTACTCCGCATGCTTCGACGACGAGGCACCACCACTCCTGCGCGCGCGGATAAAGGGAACCCACGGGTTCGAGGGGTACGTCATGAGAGCACCCGCCATGGCCGCTCGGAACGGCTTCTCTACCTTGAAGTCGCGGTGCGCCGACTCGGGGTCGTTCGGGGCGACGACCGTCTCCTGGTACGGAATAAGGTCACCCATTGCCCATACCCTGCCGGAGTACACCGTAGCCCGCCAGGTCAGCCTCAACACTTCGGTGATTTCGACCGCGCCCGTCGACGAAGGGTACCCGCTGGTGACATCGTCCAGATCGAAGTCGTCGGGGAAGTGCGCGAGTCCAAGACTCAGCGCAGTCGCAGCACCACGTCGGAAGGCCGAGCGCGACATGAACTCCACAACCGCTGGAGCCTTCTCCAGATAGCGCAAAAATTCGACGAGGTCACTGGGGATCACCTCCGTCGGTGAAATCTCCTGGAGGCATGCGCGGATGCAAGTCGCCGACAGAGCGACTGTGTCCACCAACGTAGTGACACACTACCGAGCGTCGTACGATTATGCTTCAGCCTCATCGTCAAGAATCCTCCCTGCAAACCAGAAGAAGCCTAAAATCAGAAATGCGCAAAAGAGTAAAGCCGACCTGCGCGGTTAGGAGTCGTCAGACCAATCAAACAAAAATCGGACAGACTCACCGATCAACGGGCGACAGCGCTCCGTGATCAAATATTGTAGACCAGAAAGGTCATCCTGCAGCCCGACAACGACTTCTTCTGACATCTTTCGCTCCTCACCAGCAACAGCTGCCTTGGCCCTTTCATCCACCGAGGTCGCCTCCGCCTTCGCTTCCTTGAGCTCCCGCTCCAGGTCGGCGATCCACTTCTCCGTGGCGCTCAAGGACGACTGAGTGGCCGCATGTCACTCGTAGGGACCATGCCTTCATGAGCCTTCTCCACCACGGCAGCATGACCCTCTTCATCAACAAAACCATGAATGCAAAGAAAGCAAGTGATACGTCCAACAACAAGCACAACGAACACTTACCGGCAGTCGCCCGACGCTGCTTGTTCATTCCTTGGACAACGTGGAGCTCCTTCTCCAAATGCTCCCTGGCGGCAAGTCGCTTCTGAAAGAACATTTCTTAATCCCTAGTGTTTTGTGTGTTAGATAACAATACCAAGGATCTTTTAATGTGTGTTGAAGTGTTGCAGCTCAGAACTCTGCCTTTGGGGGCGGATAATCCGGCCCCACCAGGGGCGGATAATCCGCCCTTCCCTCTGCCCAAGCAAGCGCAAGCCCCAGAAGGGGGGCGGAATTTTGGTCGGAATTTCCGGCCAGGCCGGATAATCCGCTCCACAGGGGGGCGGATAATCCGCCCCTCCTGCTCTTCGCCAAGGCGCAAGCCC
The DNA here is from genome assembly GCA_030063025.1 of Avena longiglumis. Taxonomy (NCBI): domain Eukaryota; kingdom Viridiplantae; phylum Streptophyta; class Magnoliopsida; order Poales; family Poaceae; genus Avena; species Avena longiglumis. Next base: position 211,001,878 of record CP125979.1, on the reverse strand, counting down.
CAGAGAGGGGGCGGAGTTTTGGCCGGACTTTCGGCGGATAATCCGTCCTCGGGGGCGGATTATCCGCCCCAAGATCTTCTCCAAGTTTCTCCAAGCGCAAGCCCCGGAGGCGGAGTTTCCCGGAGAATCCGCCCTTGGCGGAGTTTTCTAGAGGCGGATAATCCGCCCCAAGTGGCGGATAATCCGCCCCAAAGTTGTCTGTGCCAGATCTGGGGAGGGGGTATTTAAGCCAGCAATCCCCCTCCTGCCAGAACGCTTGATTCATCTCGAAAAGGAACAGATCAGATCTCAAAACTTCATACAAGAGTGCTCCACCTAGATCCACCCAAAGGCCCCATCCCTTGGGGAATCAAAGGAGTAGAACTCGACCTTCATCATCAGCAATCAAGCGCTTCATCTCCTCTCCATTCATTTGGAGAACCTCCGATCTAGTATTTCTTGCAAAGATCTAGATCCTCGTTTTTGTTTATATTGATAAACCTTGTTTTTGTGACAGCTTGTTGTCATCCCGGGAGCCCCCAATTCGGTTGTGGGTGTGTGCCCCGATAGTGTTGTAAAAGGCACCGGTTCCCGCCTCGAAGGGATCCAATAGTGGAGAAGGTGGATCAGGCCTTTCGTGGCGAGATCCATCGGAGAATAGGGTGAGGCCTATTGTGGCGTGGTGGTCTTAGAACCGCCCACCCCTCCAACGCAGATGTACTTCCCTTAACAAGGAAGGAACTGCGGTAAAACAAATCCCTGTGTCTCCGCGTGCTCCACTACGGTTTCCTCGCTCCTCTTTTACGTGCTTAGTAGTTAGGGTTACATATAGGGAAATTCTCGTAGTTGCATATCTAGAGAATTTACTTTGTGTCAAGCCAAAAATTGAAAAAGTATTAAAAATTGGTTAGCACCTATTCACCCCCCCCCTCTAGGTGCCCATACGATCCATTTCAGCTTCACCGACTCGCGCTGCAGGCCCTGCACAACCGCTTGGGGATTTTAGCGACTAGTCGCTCGGGGATTGGACAACGAGATTAATAAGGATCTGACCGCTGAAATTTAGCGGTCATATCCTCGGGGACTGGACATACCTGGATCGCTGCACCTAGCATGTTGTGAAGCTTAACCACGTCCACCGTCGGAAGCACAACAGGTGTACGTGCGCGACGCTGCTCCACCTCCGCTGACTGCTCTGGAAACTCGCCGTGGAGGCCCTCTCCACAAAGCGAGGGAAGGTAGCCACCGCCACCCCCGCAACACTCACTGTTGTGCCCGTCGCACCAACTGGGGCCACGGGCTCGAACTACTACGACTCCGCATCCACCGCAGCCGTCGCAATCGCACCCGCTCTAGTCGGAGCCTCACTCGAGGCGCCGACCGGCTCATCTGAGATTGCAATGACTTTGTTGCCCTTTGCATTTTTCGACCTTCCTCTTCTTCGAAGAGTCGACTGGCGCCTCCACGGCACCCAACGGGACCTTGGCCACCGAAGGGTGACCTATTTTCTTCACCCCAGTCCTGCAAAACAATGCCATTAGCAAACTTGCCAGTCAGATATGAATTGATTGCGACAAAAGAAAAACCTAAGGGGTACTAACTTGGCGACTAGGATAAAATGCAAACCAGTACGAATGCTGGCTGGCTTCTCCAACTCCGGCCCCAGCTTCCGATTGAGGCCCGTCTCGAACACACTCTGTGCCCAAGACACTGAGGGCTTCTTCGAGGACGAAGCCGCGGCAGGAGGATCATCGACGATGGAGCGGCCCCGAGCCCGGTGACAGCGACACCAACGACACCTCTCCTTCTACCACGGCCGCGTCGGACGCCGCAGTCGCATGCGCCGGCGTGCCGGCCCCATCTTTCTCGGCCGCACTGGTAGCATCGGAGCTACTCGTGGACCGAGCCGGTGATACTGGCTTGGCCGGCCTCTTCTTCTTCTTCTGGGGCGATTTCTTCTTTGACGGCGTGGCCACGCGCCGTGAAGTCTGTTCGGGGAGCTCGTCCTCGTCTCCATTGTGAGTCTCACGACTCTTGCTAGCCTCGAGCTCGCTGCCGCTGCCCACGGGTCTTACGGACCATGGGTGCGGCGACATCCACGGCTTCGTCATCATCTTCATCATCGTCATCATCACCATCATCGGCATCGTCGCCTCTAGTGTGACCCTTTTCAGACAAGGACTCGCTCTCATCCTCGGCAGACTCGGTCGAGTTCTCGTCGTCAGCGGGTGGAAGCCAACCTTCCACCACTTAGAACAACTGCGAAGACAAAAATGCGATTATCACGAACCGCGACTGCATATCTGCGACTGAGAATGAACAAGAAATCATGAACTTACCGTCGGAGCCTTGCGATTCGCGGTGTAAGGGGGAACCCCGGCCTTGCGATTCGTCGTCTGGCGTCGACTCGGTCAGGTAGAACCAATGCTTCTTCCACTCGTTCGTTGCCTTCTTTGGCAGCATCAGGTCGAAGAAGGAGGCCTTCAACTTTAGCTGAAAGGTGAGGCCGCCCGCGGCCAACATCGGGCCACCTGTTTCTTCGTGCCTGATCCTCCTGTGGAACAGATCTTGCCACATGGGGAAATATGGCCAGCAGCCTAGGTAGCACTCGCAAAACGCCACGAAGATGGCGAGTTGCTCGATGCTGTGCGGCCCTAGGTCTGATAGCTGGATGTCGTAGTACGCGTAGAAGCGACGAAAGAAGAGGGAGGTGGGGAACCCTATCCCCCTCCCAGGTGGCTGGTGAAGTATATGAACTATCCGTCGCGCGGATCTGCTACCACTTCTCCGGCCGTGGGGATGCGCCATCTCCCGGCACAGAGGATCCCCGCCTCCTCAAATGATTTTAGTAGCACTTTCGTGCACTTGGATCTACCCATGGTTCCGTCGAAGGAGCCATCAGTTGGAGGATCTAGGGCCGTGGGTCGCTCTAGGTCGCTCTAGTCGCTACGGAGGAACGGAAGACTAGGAATGCACGAGATCGGAGGAAGTGTGGGAAATGATCATCCTTCACCCGTCACTCTCCTTATATAGCGGTTATTACCCGCCATTCTCGGAGAGCCGTTAGCACGCGGTGATTACGCCGATATTACCGTTGGATTACCCAACAGCTATTTTGACCAGTGTTGACGGTCCAACTTCGTCTACTCGACTCGCTGGCTTCAGTGACTCGACGATTCAAGCCCTAGTTGCGATTCGACGGCTCGCCGACCTATCACCATAGCAGTGATTCGACTACTCGCCGACCCATTCGCCGTGCTGCAATTCGACTGGTCGCCGTTATTGCAACTAGGATAACAAGTTCCCTTTTTCATTCAGGGAGTCCACCGACGATTCGACTAGACGTCCAAATTGGACCCACATACTCCGACTGCCAACGAACACCTACGACAAATCAACGACGACCTCGGGGACTACTGATGGGGATATGCCGAGTGGGGTATACCCAGAAGGAGGTTTCCTACTGGCCCAAGATGCCAGCGAGTGGGCCTGTAGGACGGCGACTGGATCAAGACTTAACAAGGAGCCAGGCGACTGGAAGCTGGAGGCCCAGAAGCGTAGCTAGGCCCAGTCGGATTAGGTCAAGTATCCTCCGAATCCTTAACTAATTGGTTGTAGATCTGTAAAACCTAGCGAGGTGAGCCTATATAAACCTCCCTAGGGTACACATAGAGGATATGTTCCATCATACACCCCCTGCGACTCACCGCCAAGTCGTCGAGCTCGCCCTTTGTACTCTCTCATCAATACAATCTAGCAGGAGTAGGTCTTTACCCTCCGGGGGGGCGAACCTGGGTAAACCCTTGTGTCTCCGCCCTCATCTCGCACCGCAGATGGCTGGCCGCCCTTGCCCCCCGTTCTACTACTCGCTGCAGATTGCAGCATCTGCCGTGGCCATTCCCACGACAAAAATGGCTGTCCTGGGAAAGATTTTGGGTGTTGCATTGTAAAAATTCGTGAGGGAGCTTAGTACGTAGGATGGATCTTTATTTTTCTGAGCTTGTTCTCCAAGTTTTTATCCAACTTTCAATAGTTCTGCAATTTTTGATTTAAGCAACAGAAGGTTTTCGAAAAAATCAATCTTTACCTGCTGGTCTGTTTTGATAGATTTTCTGCTATCATTTGCATTTGCCTCTTTTAGAAGCCTTTGTTTTGATAGGTTCCAATTGAAATATGAACCGAAAGGTTTGTTGTTTTTCTTAAAATAATGTTGCCATTGAAGTTTGATTATTGCCTTGTGAGGAAAGGAAAATCTAGGAGAAGGAGAAAAGGAGTTTGCAGAGTTCGTCTTTGAATAGGTAAAAGTGGTGAAAACAGAAGGTTCGTGAAACCCCAATATTTTTATATTTTTGATTTTTTTAACACATAAGGGAAGTTAAGAGACGGAACAGAGGAGGAACCGGAGGCCGGGGTGGACAAACCGACCCCAGGCACAGGCCCACCTTGCCCCGCGCCTGGAGGGGGTGTGCCACCCCCGATCTCCGACTCCGCCTCGTTTTCGTATCAATACCTTACTTATGCTTTGAAACTTTGTAATATATAACCCCCGGATACCCCGAGGTTCATGCATCATGTTCTCATCATGTTTTCGTTTCGATCTGTTTCTATCAGGAAAACTTCTCAAGTTTAGAGCACCATGGTCTCCGCCAACGACAAAGGCAAGAAGCCCGAGGAAGATGATATTCACAAACCCAAGGAGGAGGATATTTTGGTAGGTGATGAAGAATACATGGAGGAAGACAAGCAACCGGACACCCGCGCTACTATCGCAAGCATTGGAGTGGTGGCAACCCCTATCAAGCTTAAGAGGACAGCACAGATGTCTACGGGAGGGAAACCTCCATGTCATACCCTCTCTCCACGGTCACCTCCTCCAAGTACCAAGAAACCCTTCTACACTCTTATACATGTGCCCAAAGGGAACTTGCCCTCAATGTGGGATATGCCTTGTTCTAACCATGTAGGGGAGGAGCGTACTAAGAAGGAAGAGTGGAGGAAGAATAACAAGGACTGGTATCCTCGGTTCGAATTGATCATGAGCTGCGTTGAGCATAATTTGGAGTTGATTCGTACTCTGACCTTCGATATTGAGGATTTGAAGAAACTTATTGAAGAGCTTATCAAGAGAACACCACCACCGAAGGAGTAATTCGTCATCAGGTTTGGCATCCCCTTGGCTTGTTCCAAGCTTGGGGGGAGTGCCGCGGTATCACCATCATTATCTTTTATCTTTTACCTTTTTAGTGGATTCATATATTTGGTAGAGAAGTTATCTTATAGTTTGGTTTGCATGTGGAAGTATCTATCCTTTAGTTGATTATCTATGTATCCCTTGGTATGAGTGCCTTTATGGAATATTAATGAGAAGCTTCATCTTTTAATTTTTGCACTTCTTATTTTTAGTTTGCAATCTCTATTATATGATGGATCTTGTTGATCAGTATTGGCATCACTTTGGGAACATCAAGTGGATCTAAATTGGTTTTGGCAAACCGAGCTCTAGTCAGTAGCAATACTTTTTGAGGTTTGAAAGAAAAAGAGAAAAAGCTTATAGGTATTTTAAATCATTTATTTTATTTCTTGTTGGGTCATAAGCTTAGTATTTTGTATTTAAGATTTTTGTGTCTTCAAGAAAGATTGCATGTTTGGCTTTATTACTTGTATGTTTGCTTGATTCTTTCAACTCTCTTTCTTGCTACCCAACCTTGCTAGCCAAAAACCTATTTTGAGAAGGCATACTTCTCATTTCTCCAAACCCTTGAACCAAAATCTTTGCCATTTGTGTCCACCATATCTACCTAATAGCATTTTATATTCCAAGAAAATTCTCAAGCTTCATATATCTTTCGAATTAAAAAGTATTTTTTTATGAGAAAACTAGTTAGTAAAGCTCTCACGAACTTGATGACACACCTTATTTCCTTGCCCCTAATAGACTTGAACTATTGTGTCATCGAAGTTGTATATGCTTGCATCTATATGTTGGAATTAGCAGAACCATGCTGTCACGGGGAACGTTTTCAACATTGCACTTGTACTTTGTATAGAGTTGATATCGTGCTCTTTTGTCTATGGATGTCAACGGTGTGAAATAAAGAGGGAACTTGTAAGTCCATGGAGTCTATATTTTGTGTTAGAGAAATGCCTGGGCCGCTAGCCTAGGCCATGCCTAATCATGGTGGAAACTTGCAGCATCACCATAGTGAGCTATCTATGAAGCATCCTCAATAAAACTCTATGCATATAGTAAATAAAAAGATCACTGAGATGCTCATTGTCTGCTTTCCTTGTCATTTTGGTTATGGGATAGCTCTTGTACCATGTGCAAGGGGTACCCCGTTGGCGGTTCTCTATGATACGCATGTACTTACAATGACAAGAACTTACCGGTAACTGAAGTTGAGTAGCATGAGGAGTGGCCCTCATATTCAAGGGACATGAGATTGCCAACTTATATTTCGTCAAGCATATACTCCATCTTTGTGCACTTTAACCTTAATCATATCAAGATGCCTATGATAGGGGCAATGAGGGCTCAAAGCTAGTAAGTACCATAATATTTTGGAAGCTCTTTATGACTTGTAATACCTGCTTCCCTCTGTGCAGGGACCTTTCTCCTATTTCCCAAGTTGAGTCAGTAAACCTACTTCCTCTCTATCTCCAGCAAGCATTTTAGTTGTTGTGTTTCAAGCATTCATATGGTGATCTATTCAATCGTGTTCTTATTCTTCCTTGTTTGCACAAAACTCTTATCTATTGAGTATTACTTTGAAAGCCTTCATTGAAAAACCTTTTTGAGCAAAGAGTGCTCATGTTGTAAAACTTCTACAAAAATCTTTTTGTGAAACTATTTGCTAGCTGTTCTCTGACCAAGAACAAGAGTTTGCCAATTCTAATTATGATTTATCTTGATGCCTCTCTATTGTGACTCATGTACTTGTTACAAGATAAGTTATATAATGGTGATTTGCTTTCTTCTATGAGTTGTGTAATGGTAAGTGTGATGCTTCTTGTCCGTATTATTTTATCGAAATTTCACTCCATAAACCCGTGGACATGTTTACTAAGCTCAGTTTTCGCTTGGGGACAAGCGAAGGTCTAAGCTTGGGGGGAGTTGATTCGTCCAATTTGCATCACCATTCTATATCATAATTTGCCTCTATTCATTGATATATGTCCTATTATGAGGTATTACTTATGTCTTTTCCACTATTTTTGCATGTTCGATGATTCTTGGAGGATGAACTGCCGGAGTCTAGATTCTGATGGAAAAGGAGGTGTTTTGATGCAATTTCGCGAAGATCAGAAAAATACCAGAAAATTATGGGAAAATTATATTCTCTCCAAAGACAGAGGAAGCCAGAAGGGGAGGCGAAGAAGGGCCACAAGGTGCCCACACCCCCTGGGCACGGGCCCACCTTGCCCCGCTCCTAGGGTAGGTGTGGCCCACCTGGCCAGCCTCCGACTCTGCCCTCTCGCCTATATCTTCCTTACGGAACCCTAACACCAGGGGAGCGACCACAGATAGATTTCCGCCGCCTCTGCGGGGTGGAAAACACCGAGAGAGAAAGATCTCTCCGGCAGACAGATTTTTGCCGAGGAAACTCCTTCTCGGAGAGGGGAGATCATTGCCATCAACACCGTCATCAAGCTAGGCTTCATCGGGATCATCATCATCATCCACATCATCATCTCCACCAGCACCATCATCACCACTCCGTTCTGCTGTAACAATTGTGTTGGATATTGCTTTAGTTCTTAGGGGAAAATTTCCCGGTGTTAATTACTATTGTAGTTCATGCTTGTGAGTGGAACCATTGGATTATTGTTTATGTTTAGATTGTTATTCATCACCATATCATATTTGATCTTCATCCATATGATGTCTTGTGAGTAGTTCGTCTAGTTCTTAAGGACATGGGAGAAGTCATGTTGTTAGTTGTGGATTTGTGTTGAGTTATTATTCAATGGTCTAGTATTTAAGTTGTGGTGCTATTCTTCTAGTGGTGTCATGTGAACGTCGACTACATGATACTTCACCATTTATGGGCCTAGGGGAATGCATTGTGTAGTTGGCTACTAATTGTGGGGTTGCCAGAGTGACAGAAACCTGAAACCCCGTTAGGACACCTTTTCACAAGGGAGCGTAGGATCTCAGAGTTTAAGGCTGTGGTTAGGTTTATATCTTAATTACTTTCCTGTAGTTGCGGATGCTTGCAGGGGGTTTAATCACAAGTATGTATTAGTCCCAGTAAGGTCGGTACATTAGCACAGGTTCATCCACACAACACTAACAACACCAAAGAAGAGTACTCAGCTATATGAAGCGAAAGCACTTGACATAATTCCCATGTGTCATCGAGAATGTTTGGTCCTTATAAGTATTTCCACCGGCTTTTCCTTTGCTAAGAAAGGATTGGGCCACTTGTTGCGTTTGTTCTTCATTACTTGCACTTTTTTTGTTGCTTTATCCGAAAACCACTAAAATCCGTTTGCTAAGTATTTGCAGAGAGTTCCTCCTCCATACCACTAGTCAACACCTTCTACTCCTTGTTGGGATCGACACTCCTATTTATCGAAAGTACTGCGATACACCCCCAATACTTGTGGGTCATCAGTGAGTACAGGGTGTACTCCGCAAGACTTTTGGCTGGTGGAGTTGTTTTGCATAAAGCCATCTTTGTTTATAAAACAAGTGGGAGAGGAAACTCGTCTAATTAGAATATTTTAAAAGGGGATAAGAGAGAGACTTCTCTGAAATATTGATCATCATCTTTATATCCACCAAGTCATCATTATCTGAGCCCTAACTAGGATCACCCCCTCGTACCCACGAGGAAGCATCCTTAACAAACATTAGTTGCCAAGTTTTACGATTAGGTTCATGTTCTCTATGATCTTAGAATCTGGTCACCAAGCGTTCATAACCGTGAACACGGCTTTTCGAAAAGATTTAACCATGTAGGGGTGTACAACTTTACCCACACGTACCAACCAACTCTTAATGCCAAGCTATTAGCCCTCTTCCTTGGAAGGCTGGTAGAGGGTGGTTGGCCACGACCTTTACCTTGCTTTCGCAGACACCATGAGCCACGCCCTAAGGATGGTTCTGCCATAACGGGTCACATCCCAAATCCGGTCCCTAGAGATGTGAGGTGAGGTTGGTTCACCAGGGGCTCCATCGACCCCAAGCAACCCGGTACACGCTTCCCTACTTGTTATGAATGCACCTTCACCCGACAAATCTTTCAAAAGGTTTTCTATGCATATGTCAAATGAGACGCTCGAACTATGTGACTCATGGAATCTACTAGGCAAGTTAATCAGGTGAGGGGTTCCCAAGACCCGTGTGGATGTACGCTCGTCGCGGTTCCAAAGGCAAGAACTCGGTTCCTAGTGGTGGCGAGCATGGGACTAGAAAAACCACATCCCACCGTTGCCTCCCATACAAGCCTTAGCATGTTTAATCTCATATCACCACTAATATCATCTCATCATCTTCTCCCGTCATACTAGAGTCTCTGCAATTGATACATCATATGGATGAACCAACATTGAAAACTATGCATGGCTAAGAAGGACATACATATAAGATCTATAAATGCACACAAGCCAATCCTAGTTATGCTAGGAGTAGTGGATTAGGTAATATAAGCTCAAACAGAGTAATGCAACAGGTAGGATACTCTATATATCGATAAAATACTACAGTAGAATCGTATGTATCATGGTAAGAATTGAAATGCTTTCAAAATCATAGGATTATATCATAGTGGGGCTATGCTTGCCTTTGCCCGTTGATAACAAATAAGTAGATCTTCAAACATCCGGTACTTGAATTGGTTATAGTTGGTCAAGTATTGTTCATCAATCTTCGACGGTGTTGATCTCGGTCCTCGTTCTCGATCTTGACCTCGATATTGTATTCTTTCGGGGAAGAACCAAATCACCGGAAAGAAAGGGAAAACAATCAACAATGGCATCGATGCAATGCTCAAGCAAAGATGATGATATGATAAGTTAAATTGTATCAAAATGTAACCCTAAGGCATGCTCAACCATTTAATCGGGGTTCCGAGCGGTGTAAACCATAATTTGGAAGAACTCCGGAATCACCTGTGAGGGGTTACTACGTTCTTCTATTTAAACTTGTCATGGAAGTTATTGAACAATGCATGATTATAGCTTAAATAGATAGATCTCATTTTTCTGATCATTTTGATTTATTATACACATTTTTCAGAATTACAAATAATAAGTTATTGAATTTATAACATTTATCCTTTTTCTGAAATTGAAAGTAGAAGGAAAATATTTTTTACACCGGGGCCACTGCTAACCACAGTGGCTGACAGAGGGTCCCAAGGGCCACCTCAGTTGCCACGCGAGGAGGTATGACCTAGCCTAGGTTGACTGGGCTGACCGAGCTCGCTGATGCTTGGGTGGCGTCAGTATGATGTTATCCCGGCGGGCATCTCCCAGATCAACGGTCGAGGATGGCGACAGAACGCATGTGGGCATGCGAGACTAGGCGCTCTCGAATAGGGGCTTCACTAGGGACCTAAATATGGCGGCACCGCTCCAAGAGGGTCCGATGGGTCAGATATGTAGAGCTCGTTGGGAACCCTAAGAGGAAGGTATGATGAGCACAACAGCAAGTTTCCCTCAGTTATGAAACCAAGGTTATCGAACTAGTAGGAGTAAGGAAACAACTCCAAGGTGTTGCTAGCAACGTGGAACCTGCACAACACAACCATAGTACTTTGCCCCAACTTACAGTGAGGTTGTCAATCTCACTGGTTTTGCTGAAAACAAAGGATTAAACGTATAGTGTGGAAGATAGTAATTGCTTGCAGAAAGTAAATAGTAAATGGTAAACAATAGATGGTATATCAATGGTAAAGGAATAGACCAGGGTCCATAGTTCACTAGAGGTGTTATCCACAAGATAAATAGCATGTTGGGTGAACAAATTACAGTGGGGCAATTTATAGTTTGAAAATGCATAACAATCCATATACTAGACATCTTGATCTCTACGAGATTCGTTTGGGCATTACAACATAATACATAGACCGTAATCCAACAACATCTATGACTAATAATCCACCTTCAGGTTATCATCTGAACCTGTTGGGGATATGCTATATGAGTATCCTCATATATAGCATGTCTCCTACCCGGATAACCCGGGTGACCCACAGTTGGTAGCATGGCCCATGGCCTGCTGGGTAGCCCAGTTAGATGGATCCTGAAGGGAGGCCCATGCTGGATAAAGGAAGGCTACGGAGGAGTCACCGACGTACTCGGAGCCTTGGAGTACAAGACACGCTAGACTAGTTGTAAGCAGTGTAGGACTTTGTAACCTGTCCGGCTAGGACTTTTCCCTGTAACCCTAGGACCTGGCGACTATATAAGTCAGGCCTATCGGAGCTTTTAGGTCACACAATCTTAGACTCTCTAGTCACCTCGCACAGCGAACCAATTCCTGTAACTCGGTGTATTGACCTTATAGTGATTTATAGCAGGAGTAGGATTCCGCCACCGTGGTGGGATCTGAACCTGGGTAAGCTGTGTTACCTCGTACCCTTCAACCGTCTGCCTTCCCCCACGTCTCAAAACACGCACTGTGAGGACCCCTCCATGATGTACTCGTCGGCAATACCACGACAGTTGGCGCCCACCGTGTAGGATATAACGGTGGAAGATCGCTGCAAGTCCGCCGGCTCTTTCCGCGCGTCTGGACAGCAGAGATCCAAGTTTGTCGGCGTGGTTACCATCTTCGATATGGCTCGTTGCATTCAGAGAGAGGGCGAAAACCCCCGCAATTACCTTGCCAGGTGGCTGCGTATACGGGCCGATCTGGCACATTACCCTAATGATAATGCTATATATCACTTTGTGGAAGGGCTAGACCAAGGTACGCTTCTCCGGCATTCGCTAAGGCGGCAATAGGCTTCCGGACGTCTCACCTTCAAAAACATGGTGAACACCTTCAATACCTACGCGGAGGCTGAGGAGGCAGCTCAGACAGCTCTTGTGCTCATTGACGGAGCACCTCCGCCTCAGCTACCGCCACCACCGCCTCCGGCCGTCATCGCCGTAGCTGCACCACCACCTCCAGCCATCGTTGCTGCTGATGCACCTCCACCGCCAGTCATCGAGGAAGCCCCGACACCCTCCGACTCTGTGCTTGACGCGCTCTACACCGACTTTAGAGAAGATTCAGAAGAGATAGACTTCAGCCTGGAGGAGCTAGAGTCTGCCGTGCAGGAGATGGAGGAGGATTACAAGAACATCGAGCAGGCCAACAACGCCGTCACGTCCCGAGAAGTGTTCATCACCATTGGGACGGCGATGGATGAGGATCAACCCGGACGGGCTCCACCTACGGCACTGAACAAAAGGAAGGGACCACCTGTTGCTACTGATAATGATCACGCAAAGGACATGCCCCCTCTGCCTAACCCAGTGCAGTAGCCGCAGGAACTCGGCACCGGTCCGAGCAACAACAATACCGCAAACCCGCCGCCTCCGGCATCTAAGTCTGCTGCTGCCCAAGTCACTCCAGCTGATAGGGTGATGTACGACAATATCCTCATCGAGCCTATGACCGTGGCTCATATTCTCAATGTAGTCCAGCTCGACGAGAAGCGCCAGCAGCTGCTGGAGGAAGCGCAGGCCATCGCGGAGCAAAGCGCAAAGCTAGATCGAGATCTGGTCAACGCGCAGAAGTTAATAGAGAAATCTAGAGCAATGGAGGCCGAGTACAAGACTCTGCTGCAGCAGCAGAAGGCTAACACAGCTCCGTCTCATGTCATCAACAATCCTGGTGTGTAGAAAAACCTAGGATGGGCTCCCTCGAAGCCAGCATAGGCCAAGCCATGCATTGACAGAGAAGGCAGGAAGGTAATGCCCACTCCTCTCCTCAACCTCGCTGTCGCCAAGACCCTTCTCGAGCAGGATAGATCACCCGAAGCGGTGAACTAGGTCTATGACCTAGTGGCCAAGGTGGTGAAATATCAGGAAAAGGCCACCTCTTAGAGGCTTGAGTCTGACCCAGCATTTTTCCAGTCTAGCTAGCATAAGCCGCCAAGGGACAGATCTCCACTTGATGTCAGGTCACAGACGGGTTCGTCAGAACGAAGACGGAGGGCTGCGTGCAACAGGAAGGATGCTATCCCCATATCCTCCGACCATGGAGGCAACGCCCAACCTCGTCACCCATCACCATCGCCTCGCTCCCCCCGACATCGCGAAGACACCAAGGCTCACCGTCGCACGGATATGCCTCCGCCAAGGCAGAGCGGCATCGTCATCTGTGACAACACGGAGCAGACCCGTCATGACGGAGTGCGCAACAAAGGACACAAGAGCAGGTCGCTCCATGACCCTCCGCGTTCGACAAGCAACCGCGACAAGCGTGAGGCGTCGCAGGAGGGTAACAACAAGAAGGATAACACACTGCCACCTCCGCCTTCGTCGCCACCTAGCAGCCACCATGGTGGAGGAGGCCCGCGTTGTTCATGCAGCCCATCCCCTGATGGCAAGAAGAAGAAAATAAGCCCAGAGCCATACGATGCACGTTCGCGTTTGGACAAGATCCACGAGGCCCGGGAAGGACCATACCTGGGACCACGTTGATTTGGACCTGTGATATGATCCGCAACTTACCCCAAAGGTTTCTGGATTGACAAGACCATCAAGCCCTATGACGGCACCGCCAAGCCAGCTACATGGTTGCAGGACTAAGGCAACGCGGTGGATATCGCTGGGGGTAACCCGAACGTCGCCGTCAAGTACCTCCCATTGATGTTGTAAGGCACGGCCCGTCAATGGATTGATGACTTGCCGGAAAGATCCATCTGCAATTGGTTGGACATGCAAGAAGCGTTTACCAAGAACTTCGAGGGTACATACAAACGTCCCTGCACTGTTGGCGATCTACAGCGGTGCGTGCAAGAGAAAGACGAAACATCTCGTGCCTACCTCTCTCGCTGGATGGATATGAAGAATTCCTGCGCAAGAGTGCACGCTCAGACCGCCATGGCCGCCTTCATCGATGGGTTGGAAAGGGGCACGTTGCTCCGACATAAGCTGAAGCGCCTGCAGGACAATCACCAGCTAGACTTGAACCGGATGATTCAGTTGGCTAGTGAGTTCGCGGCTGCCGACGACGATGCTCGTGGCTCTCTGCCGGCAATGGTCGTTCCAACTCAAGCTTGGAGGAACAGGAGCAACAAGCGGAAGACCGCACTAGAAGAAAAGCAAACCTCCAACATGGTCGCTATGACTTTTGCAGGGCGAGGTGACGACAGACAGCGTGGCCGAGGGCGGGGAGCAGGCCATGGGCAGGAGCGAGGCAGTGAAACTACCTTAGCAGCGCTCCGCGTCCCCCAAACTTACGAGGAGTACCGGGATATGCCATGCCTCATACACCTAGATGCCAATGGCAAGTCCACTCATACCAATCGTCATTGCAAGTTCGTCAACGACCTCAAGGAGGACCCGGAGTCCAGCTACAAGCAAAGTCAGAAGAACAGACCGTGAGGCAAGGGAAAGGGGAAGAAGAAGGAGGAGGAATACAAGGATTCAAGTGACATGGATGAGGACGTTGACCCCAAGCATGCCGCCAAGAGTGACGGCAAGGGTAAAAACCCCTTCAAGAAGAAGGCGGCATTTTTCCACACTTTCCTTGGCACCCCCAACGTCCGACAACAGAAGACCTCCAGGAGGATACTCATGGCTACTCTACCCCCAGTTCCCCAGTTCATCCGCTGGTCGGAGATTCCAATTACTTGGGACAGTAAGGATCACCCAGACCTCATCCCTACAGAGAACCAATACACCATGGTCATCAACCCCCTGATTTATGGCAACGAGTTCACCAAAAGTATGGTGGATAGTGGAAGCAGCATCAACATTATGTACCTGGATACACTGCAGAAGATGAACTTGACGGAGGCAAACCTAAGGCGGACCAACACCATCTTCCACGGCGTAGTTCCTGGTCAGGAGGCTCGGTCCCTTGGGTGCATCAAACTTCAGGTCGCTTTTGGCGATGTCAATAATTACCGCCAAGAACGCATGACCTTTGAGGTGGTCCCCTTCAAGAGCATGTACCAAGTCATATTCGGCTGTGACATCTTCCACAACTTCATGGCCAAGCCATGCTTCGTCTACAACAAGCTCAAGATACCCGGACCAAATGGTGTCATCACCATATCCGGAAGCTTTACCAAGGCAAGGGACTGCGAATTTGGAGAAGCAGCCTTTGCGGAAGCTGTGCTCTACAACGAAGAATTCATGGAGATCCAGAGCAAGGTCGATGCCTCGGAGATGCCCGCGTCGAAGAAACAGATTTCTGACACCACCCCAACATTCAAGGCCTCCATCGAGACCAAGCCGGTGGAACTTGTGGTAGGCGATGCCTCCAAGACCATCGCCATTGGGACGAACCTAGACCCTAAATAGGAAAGCGCGCTCGTCGAGTTCCTCCATGATAATAGGGACATCTTTGCCTGGCAACCTACCGACATGAAAGGTGTACCTAGGGAACTTGCCGAGGACAACTTTAATATTGATCCAAAATATAAACCAGTGAAACAACCTCTATGATGCTTCGGAGACAAGAAGAGACGCGCCATAGGCAAAGAGATAGCTAGGTTACTTAAGGCTAGTTTTATCTGTGAAGTCCTTCACACCCGATGGGTGGCCAATCTTGTACTTTTCCCCAAAAAGGGAACCAAAGAACTAAGAATGTGCGTTGATTACACCGGCTTGAACAAGGCATGTCCCAAAGATCCGTTTGCTTTGCCTCGCATTGACCAAGTCATTGACTCGACGGCTGGCTCGGAGCTTTTTTGTTTTCTTGATGCATACTCAGGATACCACCAGATCAAGATGAGGAAGTCACACCAATTGGCCACGTTGTTCACTACACCTTACGACACATTTTGCCATGTCACGATGCCCGTTGGGCTGAAAAACGCAGGTGCTACGTACCAGCAGACAATGCAACGTTGCCTACACGATCAAATTGGTCGGAACGTTCACACCTACATGGACGATATAGCATTGATGTCTAAAAAATCAAACGATTTAATATCCGACTTAAAAGAAACCTTTGATAATATCCGGAAATACAACATGATGCTTAACCCTAAGAAGTGCGTCTTCGGGGTTCCAGCCGGCAAATTGTTGGGCTTTATCGTTTCCCAGCATGGAATCGAGGTCAACCCGGAGAAAATCAAGGCCATCTTAAGCATAAACCGTCCTACATGCCTAAAGACATACAAAGACTAACAGGTTGCGTTGCAGCAGTTATAGTCGGTTCATTAGCCGACTTAGAGAGAAGGCTTTGCTGCTATACAAATTGCTGAAGAAAGCGGACAAATTCACGTGGATGGACGAGGCAGATGCAGCATTGAAGCAGCTCAAGGAGATACTTTCCTTAGTGCCTATCCTTGAAGCACCCGAGCCTGGGGAGCCCACATTAATTTACATGGAGGCCACCAACCGGGTAATCAGCATTGTCGTCGTGGTAGAGCGGAAAGAACCAGGGCATGAGTACGGAGTTCAACGACCAGTTTACTATGTAAGCGAGGTCTTGACAGAATCCAAGCAGCGTTACCCGCACTACTAGAAGATAGCTTATGGAGAGTTCCTTGCTTCTCGGAAGCTAAGGCACTACTTCCAGGAGCACCCTATCAGAGTTGTGAGCAAAGCTCCACTGTCCGACATCATCAACAATAGCGATGCTACATGAAGGGTCGCGAAGTGGGGCATTGAACTTGCCGCCTTCAAGATTACTTACAAGAGACGCGACACTATCAAATCACAAGCCTTGGCAGATTTTATTGCAGATTGGACGGGGATGCCAGATGATACCCCAATGCCGTTGCCAGAATACTGGGTGATGCACTTTGACGGATCAAAGCTACTCAATGGCTCAGGGTCTGGTGTACTTCTACAGTCACCAACTAGGGAAAAGCTGCACTACGTTCTGCAGATCCACTTCGAGGCTACGAATAACATGGCGGAGTATGAACCACTCATTCACGGACTACGCGTAGCCAAGGATATTGGTATCAAGCACATAGTTTGCTGTGGAGATTCCGACTTGGTTGTCCAGCAGGTGGTTGGCACCTGGAACACGCGGAACCCTAAGATGGCGGCATATCGAGACAAAGTGGACGAGATAGCCAAGAGCTTCTTGGGCTATGAGGTCAAGTATATTCCTAGGAAGCAAAACGAGGAGGCTGATCTACTATCTAAGCTTCGATCAGGGCGCAAACGAATTCCGCCAGGAGTTTTCATGGAGCATTTATGGACACCATCCATGAAGGGAGCAGACATAGACAACCCGGACAGAGTTGACTCTTTCATTCACATGGTGGCAAAGGTCCCTCCGGCTTGGACAAAACCGTTCATGGAATATCTCGTACACGGAACTTTGCTCGACGACAAAGTAGAAAGACGACAAATAGTATGACGAGCAAAGGGCTATACCCTAATCAATGGACAGCTCTATAAAAGAAGCACCACTGGTGTATACCTTAAGTGTGTTTCCCAGCAAGAAGGTATTGAAATCCTATGCGAAATCCATCTCGGAGATTGCGGGCATCACGCCGCTCCCCGATCGTTGGTCGCTAAAGCTTTCCGGTAAGGATTCTACTGACCGCGAAGGCGGACGTCGACAAGCTAGTTGAGACATGCATGGTATGCCAGTATTATGCCCGACAACCACATGTTCCAGCTGAAGAATTACGTACAATACCAATAACTTGGCCGTTTGCAGTCTGGTGGCTGAACATGGTTGGTCCGTTGCAGACGGCACCATGTGGGTTTACGCATCTTCTAGTAGCAGTTGACAAATTCACCAAATGGATAGAAGCTAAACACATTAGAAAGCTCGATGTGGCAACTGTCCTTAGGTTTGTCTAGGATCTAGTGGTGAGATTTGGTCTCCCACATAGCATTATCACCGAGAACGGCAGCAACTTGTCACTCAAAGAAGTGGAAGCTTATTGTTGGGACAAGGGCATCCGACTTGACCTTGCATTTGTGGCACACCCACAGTCCAATGGTCAGGTTGAGCGAGCCAATGGATTAATTCTGCAGGGGATCAAGCCACGTCTTGAGGCACCACTACATAGAGCAGCTGGAGCCTGGGCGGAAGAATTACCATATGTGCTGTGGAGTTTACGAACTACACCCAACAGATCCACCGGCTACACCCCTTACTTCATGGTATATGGAGCAGAAGCCATCCTGCCTTCCGGCATCCTTGACAATTCACCAAGAGTTGCCTCCTACAACAAAGATGACGCTGAAGAATCCAGACGCCTAGATGTGGACCTTATCAAGGAGGAGCGCGTATTGGCATGCCAAAGATCCGCTATCTACCAGCAGAAGCTACACAGCTACCATAATCGCCGCGTTCGGCATCGCTCGTTTAAAGAGGGGGACCTGGTGCTCCGCCTTAAGCAGAAGAAGTCACACAAATTATCCCCACCATGGGAAGGACCGTTCATCATAAGCAAGGCGTTACTCAATGGGTCTTACTACCTCTTTGACAATCGTGAACTGAAGGATAGACCTAACAAGGATCATAAGCGTAAGCTACATGACCCAGATGATGACTACCCGGAGCTTGATCGGCCATGGAACATAGCACAGCTACGTCCTCTCTCCACTTAGCATTTTTTATCTATTGTGTACTTATTATATGATCAATGAAATAAAGCTCTCTGTTTCACTCATATTTCTGAGTCTTTTACCTCCTTTAGTGTTCATTTTTGGATCGTATAAAACCTTTATGAACAAGCTTTGCGATTGCACTTGTGAAAATTTCGCCTACGGGCATTATCTTACGTTTTATGGTCTACACGTTCTTTGTCGTTTTTATGTGGATTATGGAGTAGTGACTTTCAGCACTTATTGTCAGCGATTTTGTGCTTAGGTTATTGACGGTGCCATTGTGCATCATCGCCTGAGCGCATAGTTCCGACAACTAGTCTTCCGACTGACGAAAAG
The DNA here is from genome assembly GCA_030063025.1 of Avena longiglumis. Lineage (NCBI taxonomy): Eukaryota > Viridiplantae > Streptophyta > Magnoliopsida > Poales > Poaceae > Avena > Avena longiglumis. The sequence continues at coordinate 210,982,861 of CP125979.1, read as the reverse complement.
TCAAGCATAAAAACCAGAGTAATGAATAAGCCAGCACTTGCTTAAAAAAATATATACACGCTGGAACCAGTTATTGAGTAGAAGGACATAACAACCATTGTTTTCCGCCTTAAGTTAACAAGTAGTTTTTCCGGCATACAAATTCAAGAGGAAAAAATATTACATATTTTTCATTCCTCTGGCGCAGGCGTCTTGGATGTAGCATCATCAGCAGCAGGAGAGTCATCCTCCTCGAAGTCGGCGGTGTTGAGGGGCCCGGAGGAGCTTTGGTTGTCGCCGTTAATGGTTTCTATGGGAACGAAGACGTTAGTGTAGACCAACTCGGCGACTATGGTATCAAAACCCGCGAGCGACACCAAGATTGCCTTGTGATCTATTTTCTGGCCATCTTCGTCCATGTCGGGGATACCGGAGGTCACCGTGTCGATGTCGGCGTTCCCGCAGTGCGCCTTGACCATTGACAGCACCATCCTCGCGCCGACCCGGGTACATGAAGCTTTCCAGCTTACAATACGCTCGAGGGCTTGGCGCAAGATCTCCGAGAACTTCATCACGGAATCCACCGCTTTGATGTTAATCTGGAGGGGCTTGGCTATCTCCTTGGTCTGCTTGATGGCGGTATTAATAAAGTTGCCTGCAAGGACCATGCATTCCTTTGGCGGAGGAGGCGACTGGGTCAACCCAATAGGAGATGCAAATTTCCGACAAAGGAACGCATGAGTTCAATAACACAAAAAGTTTAGAGTATCTAGCTTACAGAAGTACAAGGCAAAGAATCACTTACTGAAGATGCTAATCTCGGCCTTCTGGAGAGTTTCCGCGATAGAATCCCGTTCTTATCGGAGGATCTTGTATGCTTCAAGATTGCGCTGATTTTGCTCATCGGCAGCTTTCTTATGCTCTTTTAGCATCGCGATCTCCTCCTTCAAGCGGTTCATTTCTATGTTGGCGGACTCTTGCAGGACTTTCATGGATTCCTTTAATGGATTCCTCATGCATCTTCATCATATCCTTCCTCTCCTGCTTAAGGATCTTGTTTTCTCTATCCAGCTGTTGAATGTGCTTGGATTGCTCAACAATATCTTTAGCTTTGTAAATGGTTTCTGCAAGTCGGAGAAAGAACAGTACATAGAGAGTACTCCGAGAATGTTGGCACAAGACCAAGTCGGAATAAAAAAAATAAAGGAAAAACAGACGCTTGATCTTGATGATTTGTTCCTTCAAGAAGGCAGTTTTACCCTTTTCGGCTTCTATGTCCGCACGCATCTTCTAGTATTTCTCGTTGGCCACGCCTCTCCGAGCATTCTCATTCTGTGGAAAGAAAGTTTAAGCGTTGTTTAGTCTACTTGGAGCATCTAGCTAGATAACTATCCACCTAGAGGATTGGGGGATACAATGAGAGTTTTTAACTTGGCAATATGATTGGTCTTTCTTTAAGCATCTAGTCGAAACTGATTCAATTTTAACCTAGAAGCTTGGGGGCTATAGTATAAAGTTTTTTAAAATCAGTCATATGCTTAGTCTTTCTTTAAGTTTCTAGTTGGAACTAATTCAGTTACAACTAGAAGCTTGGGGGATATAGTATCGAAAGTATCTAGTTGGAATAATTCATTCAAACTAGATACTTGGGGGCTACAGTGAGAAGTTTTCTAGCTTAGTCACTCTTAGAGCATTCAGATGAAAAGACCTATGGTTTTTCGTCTAAATCCTCGGGGGCTACAATGGGATACTCATATGAAATGAAAAAGGCAAATAAAAATTACAAGTGCGATGATCTTGAGGTTGGTAGAGCTCTCAGCAAGCAACTTGCCGAAGTAAAGGCTGTTTCCTCGCAAGATTTCTGCTTGCTGGAGAAGCTCCTCAAGACCGCAGGTTGGAGATGTCGGCGTCACAGGAACCAAAGCGAAGCTACTCGGCGTAAGTGCCGGGTAGACTATCTCCGGGAATTCTACGGTTGTCCTGGGTGTGGAGGCGCCGCCTTCAGCAGACGTTCCACCAACAACCACTGCCTTACCGCTACCGATGGCATCCTTAGCCGGAGATTCAGCCATTTGAGTTGCGGTACTCTCTTCCGTTTCCTATTCACCGACAACGGCAAGCCCCGTGGAGGCACCTGAGTCCACTTCCATGGCGGAAGGGCCAGATGCATCTTTGGCTTGTGAGCTTGTCGGGGCAGACGTAGGCTGGACGCTGGGAGTAACAGGAGCGATGGCGGGAGATGCGTGGGGAGACACGTCATGATGCAACATATCCTTAATATTTCTAGAAGCCCCCAAAGTCTTGTAGGTCTTCTTCAAACTAGTAGTGGCCTTCTTCATGAAACGTGCAAAAAGTATAAGTACAGGAATAAGACAAGCAATGGACAATGTCGGAGAGAAAGAAGCTTACACAACAGGGGGTGCTTTGGCAAAAGGGATCCTGGTAACCTTTCTTGTCTCCGCCTCCAGGACGGCGGTAGTCTTCTTGGAGGCTCCACCCTCCGTCTTCTTCTTCTTGCCTCCATCGGCAGCGTCAGAGGTCGAGCTCTTCCGCTTTCGCGTCAGCGGAACATCATCGTCGGACACGACGGTGACTTCCTTCATCTTTGGGTCATAGATTTGGACAGCCATGCTATCCTCCTCTAGACTGATGAGCTGTTAAGTGAAATCCCACAAGTGTTAGATGAAGATGGTAATGGTTAGACGTAAGTACTGGAGTATATGTCATACACGGAAAATAAACATCATACCTCTGGGCACGTGCTGTCAACGAACATGTCATAGGTAATGGTGAAGCCTTGCTTCCTATCCTTCACCTTGACGATTTCCTTGAGGCGGAGCTTGACGGAGTCACTCGATAAGTTGTCCTCGGAGATGTGGAGGCTCTCCTTCATATCCTTGGTGTACTCATGTATCAGCTTCGAGTGGTGCTGCAGAGGCTGGATCCACCTGATGAACCAGCACATGGCTAGGTCCAACCCGGTCAGGCCCGTGTCTACGAACCACTCTATCCGCCTAATGACGCGGGAGGCTTCATCGTCGGAGGGAAGGGTGGGTTGGGACCTCCATCGGGGCTTCGGTGGCGGCTCCATCAACGAAGTCCGGATACGTTTCTTCTCGGCCAGCCAGAGGGATATTTGGGTCGTAGAAGTACGTCTGTTGCCAGTTCTTGCAGGACTCATGGCCGACGATGTCGGGGAACCGCCGGCCAGGACGGATCTTGAAGCTAATTGTCCCGCAGTTCCTAAGCTCGTCCTTGCCGGCTCCGTCTTCCCGCTTGACGGTGAAGAAATAAATAAAGAGATCTAGCCTAGGCCTAATCCCTAAATAACCCTCACAAAGCACCGCGTAGTTGCTGAGCGTGAAGATGCTATTGGGGGAGATATTCTGAGGCTGTATTCGGTAATGGCTAAGGACAGCTAGGAAGACGTTGGAGATGGGCAAATAAACACCGTGTACCAGTTGGGCTTTGAGGTACACTTTCTCTCCGGCTTGGGGAGAAGGGATGACCTCGCCGGCCGGTGCCGCCCGCCAGGCGAGCCCCTCTGTCACAGGGAGGTAGCCCTCGACGAGCAGCTCCTTGATGTTGCGGGCCATGATGTCCGATCCACGCCAATCCCCTGTGTGGGAGTCACTTTCCTCTTCCAGCACCTCCAGCACCGCTGGATTGTGGTCGCCGCCGGTGGATTCGACCACTGCGGACTTGGGGATCACCAGACCCTCTGGAGGCACGAGCATAGTGCTCACCGGCTTCACTGCAGCATTGCCTGGCGCCGCCATGGAGGGAGAAGAGCTGCTTCTTTCCATTGGAGAGGAGGAGGTAGTGACTGGAAGGATTAAAGGGCTAGGGTTTTTCGCAACCGTGCAGAGAGCTCGAGGAGGCGTTTGCTAGAGGAAGAAAACGATGCAGGGGGAGAATGAGGTGAAAAGTAAAAATCACCCGCAGTTACAATTTATAACCCCTGGTGTCAAGATTCGTGCAAGACGATCGAATGGTCAACTTGTGGGCGATGTGTGCGGGCGTGTGCACGGAAATTTAGCCATGTTCCCAACCGTCGCCGCCAACGGTTCGTATCGCTCGCGCAGGAAAAATGGACATGATTGTGTTCCCTGCATGTGTGAGTTACGAGGCGTTGCTGACCTATGTCTAAAGTGTCCTAGCTATCACAGGAAGGTGAACCATCACATTGGAAGATTCCGGCATGGACGGATCCAGTCCGGCTATGGAAGAGTACGATGGAAGATTCAGCAATTCTCCGGCTTACAGATTGAAGATGGAGAAAACCTTGCAGGGTTCTTTGGGAGGACTACAAGATATTGCTAGATGATTTGCCGACATACATCTAGATGGAGCATTCAACTTGAAGAGGCAAGATGGCGCAAGATCTCGGAGTTCTCTGGGGGCTATTGTTGGGGATATGCTATATGGGTATCCTCATAGCATGTCTCATATCCGGATAACCTGGGTGGCCCATAGTTGGTAGCATGGCCCATGGCCTGCTGGGCGGCCTAGTTAGATGGGTCCTGAAGGGAGGCCCATGCCGGATAAAGGAAGACTACGGAGGAGTCACCGACATACCTGGAGCCTTGGAGTACAAGACACGCTAGACTAGTTGTAAGCAGTGTAGGACTCTGTAACCTGTCCGGGTAGGACTTTTCCCTGTAACCCTAGGACCTGGCGACTATATAAGTCGGTCCTATGGGAGCCTTTAGGGCACACAAACTTAGACTCTCTAGTCACCTCGCACAACGAACCAATCCCTGTAATTCGGCGTATTGCCCTTATAGTGATTTATAGAAGGAGTAGGATTCCGCCACCATTGTGGGATCTGAACCTGGGTAAGTTGTGTTACCTCTTACCCGTCAAACGTCTGCCTTCCCCCACATCTCTAAACACGCACTGTGAGGACCCCTCCATTGCGTACTCGTCGGCAATACCACGACAGAACCCCTTCCAGTATTAAGTTGCAAGCAACAGATAATTGCATTAAGCAATGTGTGTAAAGTAAACAATACAATTTCCCTTAGACAAAGGATTGTTGTTTTCTCCCTAGTAGCAACAACACATCTACAACCTTAGAATTTTCTATCACTCTCCAGATTACTAGAGGCATGAACCTGCAATCGAGCATAAATACTCCCTCTTGGAGTTACAAGCATCTACTTGGCCAAGATAGCTACTAGCAACGGAGAGCATACAAGATCACAAAAACATAGACATGATAGAATCAATAATCAATCTAACATAGTACTCAATATCCGTCGGATCCCCGCAAACACAACATGTAGGATTACAAATAGATGTTCTGGATCATGAACGGAGCTCACAAGATCTAAACATGATAGCACAAAGGAGGAGAAACAACCATCTAGCTACTGTATGGACCCATAGTCCAAGGGTGAACTACTCACACATCACTAAGGAGGCTGGCATGGAGATGAAGAAGGCCTCTGGGATGATCTCTCCCCTCTGGCAGGGTGCCAGGAAGAGCTTCGGATCCCCCGATCTAGGGATGGAGATGGCGGTGGCTACTGACTGTTTCGTGGAGATTTTATCGGGTACTTAGGGTTTCTGCATCAGGGTGCTTATATAGGCGAAGAGGCGAGGTCGGTGGTGATGGCGCCTGAGAGCGCTTTGTCAGGAAACCCCAAGAGCAAGGTGTGATGCAGCACAGCGGCAAGTCTTCCCTTAGTAAGAAACTGAGGTTATCGAACCAGTAGGAGGAAGGAAATGTCTCAAAGGTGTTACAAGCAATGTGGAAACCTGCACAACACAAACTCAAGACTTTTCCCCAATTAACATTGAGGTTGTTAATCTCACCAGTTGTTGTAACAAAGGATTAACTGTATGGTGTGGAAGGTGATGATGGTTTGCAGAAAGTAAACAGTAACAGTGGAAGATGTATCAATGGTAAAGATTGGACCGGGGTCCATAGTTCACTAGAGGTGCTCTCCTTAGATAAACAAACATGGCACATGGCATGCTGGGTAAACAAATTAGAGCAGGGAAATTGACAGGACTGAGCAAGGCATAACAATGCAATACTAGACATAAAGATCCTATGAGATTCGATTGGGCAATACAACAAGATACATAGACCGCCATCCAACTGCATCTATGACTAGAAGTCCACCTTTGGGTTATCATCCGAACCCCCTCCAGTATTAAGTTGCAAGCAACAGACAACTGCTTTAAGCAAAGTGTGTAAGGTAAATAATCCACTTGTTCCATGAACAAGAGACAGTGGTTTTCCCCTTAGTGGGAACAACACATCTACAACCTTAGATATTTCTGTCAATTCCCTTGATTAAATAGAGGCATGAACCCAATATCGAGCATAAATACCCCCTCTTGGAGTCACTAGAAACTACTTGGCCAAGATAGCTACTAACAACGGAGATCATGCAAGATCACAAACAACATAGACATGATAGAATCAATAAGACAAAACCATTAATCAATCTGACATAGTAATCTCAATATCCATCGGATCCCCGGAAACACAACATGCATGATTACAAATAGATGAGATCTTGATCATGAACGGAGTTCACAAGATCTAGACATGAAAGCATAAGGAGGAGATACAACTATCTAGCTACTACATGGACCCGTAGTCTAAGGTGAAACTACTCACGCTTCATACTCGAGGTTGGCATGATGAAGAAGAAGGCCTCCGGGATGATCTCCCGTCCGACAGGGTCCCGGGAAGAGCTTCATATCCCCCTGATCTAGGGACAATGGTGGCGGCGGCTACAGAGGGTTTCGTGGAATATTGATCGGGTACTTAGGGTTTAGTCATCAGGGGCTTCTTATAGGCAAAGAGGCGAGGCTGGGAGGCGGCCAGGGGGCCCATACCCTGCCTAGGCGCGGGCCCACCCTAGGCCGCACCTAGGGGTGTACAGCTGCACTGTGGCGCCCCTATTTCTCTACTCTATACTCTGTGTTCTCCTCGGTGAAATATTGAATTTGGCTTTTGTCCCGTCCAATTCCTAGAATATTTCCTTACTAGCTTTTCTGGAACCAAAAACAACAGAAAACAGGCAACTGGCACTATGGCAACTTGTTAAAAGGTTAGTACTAGAAAACATACGAAAATCACCTCAAAGTGTGGACAAATCAAAGCAAAATAGATAGTAAATAAGGATGGAACATCAAAAATTATAGATACGTTTCCGACGTATCAGGTGGGTGCTTGAGGGTCCCACACCTACGGCAGGCGTCGCCCCTTGGCCGCGTCACCACATGTTGTGGCCGCCTCATGGCCTCACTTCGTCTCCCCTCCGGACTCCGTGTTCCTTCTGGTAAAATATTGACTTTGGCTTTTGTTCCATCCAATTCTGAGAATATTTCTTTACTAGATTTTCTGAAACCAGAAACAGCAGAAAAAGGAAACTGGCACTATGGCAACTTGTCAATAGGTTAGTTCCGTAAAATGTATAAAAATACCTCAAAGTGTAGACAAAACATAAGAAAGTTGATACAAAAAAAGCATGGGGCATAAAAAATTATAGATACATTTATGACGTATCAAGCATCCCCAAGCTTAACTCCTGCTTGTCCTCAAGTAGGTAAGTGATAAAAAGAATAATTTTTGAGGTGACATGTGATATGTCGTAAATGTATCTATAATTTTTGATGCTCCATGCTTGTTTTGTACCAACTATCTTATGTCTTGTCTACACTTTCTGGCATTTTTATACATTTTCTAGAAGTAACCTATTGACAAGATGCCTGATGTCTACGCACTTATATTCTTGTAGATAGTTTTTGGGCCTCCAAGTGCAGAGGTTTGTAGAATAGCAACAAGTTTCCCTTAAGTGGATTACCCAAGGTTTATCGAACTCAGGGAGGAAGTGGTCAAAGGTATCCCTCTCAAGAAACCCTGCAATCAAGATACAAGAAGTCTCTTGTGTCCCCAACACACCCAATGCACTTTTCATGTGTATAGGTGCACTAGTTTGGCGAAGAGATAGTGAAATACAAGTGGTAATGGTGCCAGGAAAATCTTGACGGTGAGGTGAAGACTAAAGGCAACAAGATGGAAGCAAGCAAACATGTAACAAATCTAGATGCAAATGGTGTTTCAATGTTTAGAAACAAGGCCCAGGGATCATACTTTCACTAGTTAACACTCTCAATAAATATCTACTCTTCATGATACTACTCTGAACTACTCTCCGGTTCGACACTCTAATCCATGGTAGGGCTATAACAGCACACCTCAAAGTCCGCCTTTCCCAATCTAGATAACCCCACACTGTCACCTTGAGCGCTAGATGGTTCCAACAAACACTACAATTTCGTAGAGACAACCAACTCAAAATATACTCATGATAAATATATATGTAACCTAGCTTAAGTGCCACACACGGTGTGCATGCTGTCACTTTCACACACGTGGGGAAAAGCATAGATCTATTAAAGCACGATGAGTATTTATGTAGACTCTAGCCTAAGTGCCACCATGGCGTGCACGCTGTCACTTTCACACACATGGGGAGAGCAGATATCTATTGAAGCACTTGATTAGCAGAGCAGATCTACTTGATTACAAAGCTCATGATGACAACATGATCATGCATAGGGAGAGATGAACACATAGCTACTGGTAGAGCGATTAGCCTCGAGGAATAACTACTCCCTCCTTATCATGGGAATCAGCAACGGTGATGGAGATGGTGGTGGAGATTGATGGAGATGGTTCCGAGGGCACTTCCCTGTCCCGGCAGGGTGCCGGAACAGAGACTTTCTGTCCCTCGAATCTCCCCTTCGGTGGCGGTGGCGCTGTGGAACTTTTCGTGGCTTTCTGGTCGATCCCCTAGGGCTTTTTGGTCGGAGGCTTCTTATAGGCGAAGGAGGCAAGGTCGATGGAGGGCCAGGGGTCCCACACCCTCAGTGGGCGCGGCCAGGGTGGGATCCTCACCCACCTAGGGTGTTGCCACCCTGGTGTCCTCCTACGTCTCGTCTTCGATTTTCCGTATCGTTCAGAGAAAAATATGAACTTTGGCTTTTGTCCCGTCTAGTTCCAAGAATATTCATTTTTTAGCTTTTCTGAAACCAAAAACAGCAGAAAATAGGCAACTGGCACTGTGTCATCTTGCCAATAGGTTAGTTCTAGAAAGTGTATAAAAATACCTCAAAGTGTAGAGAAAACATAGCAAAGTTGATACAAAACAAGCATGGAGCATAAAAAATTATAGATACGTTTACGACGTATCAATGCCACAGTGCCAGTTTCCTATTTTCTGTTGTTTTTGGTTTCAGAAAAGTTAGTTAAGAAATATTCTTGAAATTGGATGAAACAAAATCAAAAGTTCTTATTTTGCCCGACATGACATGGATCCCGAAGGAGAGACGGAGGAGGGAAACGAGGTGGCCACGCCATACGGTGGCGCGGGCCCCCTGGCCACGCCACTAGATGGTGTGTTTCCCTCGAGGCTCCACCGACTTTGCCCTTTCGCCTACATATACGTCTCCTCGGGGCGTAAACCCTAACGCGGGCAAAAATCCACGAAAAGGTCCGCAGTGCCGCCGCCACCGAAGAGGACATTCGGGGACAAAAGTCTCTGTTCCAGCACCCTGCTGGGACAGGGAATTTCCCCGGAGCCATCTCCATCTTCTCCACCACCATCTCCATCGCCGTTGTTGACTCCCAAATGAGGAGGTAGTAGTGCTCCCTCGAGGCTAAGGGCTTTACCAGTAGCTATGTGTTCATCTCTCTCTATGCGTGATCTTATTATGGTCATGAGCTTTGTAATCAAGTAGATCTACTCTGCTACTCAAGTGCTTTAATTGTAATCTCTGGTTATCCCCACATGTGTGAAGTTGATACTGTGCACAGCATGTGGCACTTAGGATAAATATTACAGAAATACTTATCATGAGTTATATTTTGAGTTGGATGTCTCTATGAAATTGTGGTGTTTGTTGAAACCATCTAGCACTCAAGGTGACAATGTGGGGTTACCTAGATGGGGAATGTGAACTTTAAGGAGAGCTTTTGTAGCCCTACCATGGATTGGAGTTGTCCAACTAGGGAGTAGTTCATAGTAGCATAATGAAGGGAAGATATTTATATGAGAGTGTCACTAGTGAAAGTATGATCCCTAGGCCTTGTTTCTAAGTATTGAAACACCATTTACAACTAGTCCTGTTACATGTTTGCTTGCTTCCATCTTTATTTCAGATTGCAATTACCACTTATAATCGTCCATAGTACTTGTATTTCACTATCTCTTCGCCAAACTAGTGCACCTAAACACCTGACAAGTGTATTGGGTGTGTTGGGGACACAAGAGACTTCTTGTATCTTGATTGCAGGGTTGCTTGAGAGGGATAACTTTGACCACTTCCTCCCTGAGTTCGATAAACCTTGGGTGATTCATTTAAGGGAAACTTGCTGCTGTTCTACAAACCTCTGCACTTGGAGGCCCAGCACTATCTAGAAGAATAGAAGCGTGTGTAGACATCAAGCTCTTTTCTGGTGCCTTTTCCGGGGAACATAGGGCCTTCAATCTCTTCCTCCCGGTTAGGCTCTTTTCTGGCGCTGTTGTCGGGGAGATAAGGTAAAAGGTACTCACATCCTCTGGCTACTAAGCTATCTTCTAGTACTGTTGCTGGTGTGTGAGTGCTCGAAGTTATTTCCTTTAGATTCTGCAATTATATCTTTTTTTCTTGTTTTTATTTTCACTAGTTAGGCTTAATGGAAAACAACAACAAAATTAGAGAGCTTTTTACTATTTTTCCTGAGTTAGAACATGAATGGTTTGCAAAGAAAATTAAAAAACCTATGGAAATGTCTAAGCTAGGGGAAACTAGTTTTAATGAATATGATCTTTTTAGTTTCCCAACTTTAGAGGATAAAATTTGCTCCGATGATACTTTATCTCCCATATGTGATAATTCTAATGATGATATGTTTACAAATGAACACACTTTGGAAGATAGCTATTCTATTGCTTATAATGATACTATACCTCCAATGTATGATGATTACAATGATGAATATGATCTTTTTAGTCCACCTACTATGGAGGAGAAAATTTCCTATGATGATACTATACCTCCAATATATGATGATAACTATGATGAATATGATATTTTCATTCCACCTACTATTGAGCAGAAAATTAATTATGATTACAATATGCCTCCTATATTTGATGATTATGGTGATGAGAATAATAATGATAGCTATTTTTTTGAATTTTCTCCCACAATTAATAAGAATGACTATGGTTATATGGAGAGTAATAATTATTTTATGCATGTGGATCATGATAAGAATATTTTATGTGATAGTTATATTGTTAATTTTATTCATGATTCTACTGAAAGTTATTTTGATAGAGGGAAACATGGTTTTATGTATTTCAACAATATTAAGTTTCCCCTCTTTATGTTGAAAATTTTGAAGTTTCATTTGTTTTGCTTTCCTATGCTTGTTACTTTGTGCTTTCATGACTTGTTTCTTTACAAGATTATTTTTCATAGGAAGTGGGTTAGACTTAAATGTGTTTTGAATTTTCTTCTTGATGATCTCTTTTACTTCAATTCATATTTCTTATGTGAGCATCTTCTCAAACTATCAAGCCTAACTTAAAGGCGTTAAACAAAAGTACTAATTGGGAGATAACCCAAATTTCAGTAAGTTTTTTTTGTTGAGTCCTGGAAGTTATTACTTCTGTAATAACCTCTCCTTATCCTTTTTGTGTGGTTTTTGTGCCAAGAATAACCTCAAATGAGAGATAAGAAAGATTTGGGGAAGTTGTTGTCCCGAAATAGATTTATGTGCTTCACTTTAAAAATTCATGAAAAATCCCAGTACATCGGATGGAGCTATAATTTTCTAGTATATGCCCCAGGTTATTATCTAACATTTGTTAGTTCAACAATTTTCGATTTGAGCAACAGAAAGTCTTTGAAAAAATCGGTTTTTTACCTCCTGGTCTGTTTTGAAAGATTTCTCCCATTATTTTCATTTGCCTCTTATGGGTTTCTTTTTGAGTTCTCTTTGATCACTTGATCTTTTAAAAGGAATTGCTACAGTAGCTTGTGTTTTAATGGAAGATTTACTTGTGTTGAAACTAAACACAAAGGATGATTATCTCAAATACACTAATGTTGCTAATGAAGATTGTGTGAAGTTTTGTATGAAGGAAATTTTCAAGTGTAGGGGAAGAACGAGGTTATGAGATGAAGAATGTACAAAATCTCAAGCTTGGGGATGCCACCCGTGTCACCCCAAAGAAATATTCAAAAGGTACAAGCGTCAAAGCTTGGGGATTCCCAAGGCATTCCCTTCTTTATCAATAAAAATATCAGGTTTTCTTTCAAAACACTGCATTTTTATTGTTTCATGCACTGTTGTGTTGTTATTGGAGCAACTTAGTTTTCGTTTTTAGTTTTCGTTTGTTTGGTTCGGTTGAATAAATTAGTTGGACCACCGCTTTCATCTTTTGTTTCAAACAAGTTGATTGGTGTTGGATAAGGAGTAGAAAGTTTCATGCTTAAGTTGTACAAAAAGGAGCTTGTTTTGACTGTGGCTTATACTTTATCATGTCATCTTAGATGTTGCTTTGACCTTATGCATAGTGATTATTGCTATAGCATGACTTGTTCCAAACAATTGAGATTACTTAATGTGCCTTGAAAGAATCATGCGTTGTTTTAGCATACAAAAGCATAATATTGTGGTATTCTCCTTTTATGCTTTATTTGGGTTGACTTGGCACATGCTTACACCATGTTAAGACTATGAAACCATCACCTTTGCCTCTAAGATCATTTAGTTTTTGACTTGTGATATCACTTTATGCTGTAATTAATAATGTTTTCTCGCTTTGCATGATTATGGCCATTATTGCTCTCTTAGTTGGTCGCTCCCAGTCTTTTGCTAGCCTCCACTTGTACTGAGTATGCTCTACGTGTGCATCCAACTACCAAGAAACGAAGTTTTTCCAAAGAGTCCACTATAAACTACCATGCATGGTGTTTTACACCATTCCAAGTATATTCATGTTTTTATCTATCTTCCAAATTAAATTTTTGTTAGTGATTAAAGCTCTCACAAACTTGATGGCACACTTTACTTTCTTGCACCTAATAAAATTGAACCACTGTGTCATCTATGTTGCTATATGCTTGCACTTATAAGTTGGGAATTAGCAGAACCATGTTGTCATGGGGAACACTTTCAACACTTGTAATATTATCCGGTTCATATCATGATCATTTGTTTATGGATGTCGGCGGTGTGAAATAAAAGGGGAGCTTGTAAGTTCATGGAGTATTATATATGTGTTAGAGAAATGCCTAGGCGGATAGCCTAAGCTATGCCTAATCATGGTGGAAACTTGCAGCATCACCATAGTGAGAAATCTATGAAGCATCTTCAGAAAAAAAATATAGAAAAAAGAGAAGAGAAAAAGACAAAAAAATATATAGCACCATACCCATGGTAAATAAGAAGATTGCTGAGATGCTCGTTGTCTTTTTCCTTGTCATTTTGATATGGGATAGCTCATGTATCATGGGGCAAGGGGTACCCCATTGGCGGTTCCCTATTGTAAGACCCCAACTATATAAAGGTAAAGGTACCTGTGATTGCAATGCTAGTCCCTAGATCAAATGCTAGCATCCACAGTTTAAGATGAAGTACACAGAAACAAAGGTAATTATTACATCGTCATTCCAGAGATAACATAGTCTTTTACAACTCCATAGCCATAGGCTAATACAAGAGTTCAACTTAACATAATAAAGTAAAGTCTTCATCTTCATGTGCCACATACAAACATGTTGAGTGTAGACTCATAACCCTAATCCTCATCAGAGTAACCTACAACATCACAAGTTACAGCCATAGTGGGTCAATACATTGGAATATTATTGGCAAGTGATACCTTCGTAGAAATAATAGCTTCTAACTTCTACATGAATTTGGCTAAGTGTAGCTTAGACTTGCTTTTCTCAAAATAGGTTTTGCCTATCAGTTGAAAACACTAAGTTTTTGTTTGACAAAAACTCCCAAGGAACCACCAATAGACATTGGTGAACCTTTACCCTTTTTCAACCACAAGTTTTAACTTAGAAATTGGGATGAGTAGATCCTTGATAGCTTCAGTTTCTTGATGCTCAAATTGTCCATTGTCGGGGACACGGCTAAGTACTTAGATTTTTCCTTTGCGAGAGGTGGTGCACTTTCCCCACAAGACTCGACATGCATCAAATATGAGACCTTTCAGAAGCCTTCCCTTAGACCAAATGGACGCGCTCCAACCTATCACCCTACCACCAACTGTCCATCTGGCTAAGTTATTGCAACCTATATGATCAAGGCAGAGCCCATGTGCCATGTGGTTGCACTAGAAGCTTCTAAACACTAAGTATCTCAAATCCCTTTGTTCCTGGGTGGCTTTCCACAAGTGTGATACACAAGGTAGACCATAGATATGGGCCTTGTGTAAACACTAAACATAAACCAAACATACCATTCCACCCAGGTGATTCATTCACTTAGTTGTTTTATTAAGCAAAAACACAAGTCAAAGACTTAACAATAATTTCCATAGCATGTATATAATCCACCCTTGTTTGCTTCTAGCTAGGCTAAGCATGGAAATATAACAAGTAAATTAACTTAGAGAAGATTCTACCAAGTCTACAACTACTAGGATTTCCCATAGCATAGCATATAGATACTTAGCAAAATATCATTCAAGCGCTATACAAAATATCACTAGTGCATAGACAAAAATATTGGGACAAAAATATGAATCACCACTTGCGTTGGTGGTTGGGAGAGCAGCAACAATCCTCACAATCACAATCACCACTGGCACCAAAATCTACACATAAAGTGATAGCACCAAATTTACATTCAAATTAATCAAGCAAAAATATATGAATGCATGCAAATGCCATGTCATGATTTTTCTCAAACCAAACAAGACAAGTAAATAGTACTAAACACTAAACTAAACATTTATATACTAAATAAACTCAATTTAGTCTTTAAAACATTTTCTAAATAATTTATATGATCAAAATAGGCCTACAAATGTCTCTGCATAAAATTCCATTTTAATAGAAACAAAGTACAAAAATAAGCTCATAGATGTGAAGGATTTATTTTTGTGAATCCATTGATATATTATTTGCATTTTTGGATAAATAGAAGTTAAGTTATGAATTTTTCAAGTTTTAAACCAAATCTGGTTTTTAATTCAAAAGTTAGGCCACGAGGCGGCTCTTGATTGGTCAGTACCGCTTCGGGGCAGATCCAACGCGCTAGATCTAAAGAAAATGTTTCCCGCCAGATCTAATCTAGACGCTCAGATGTGGATCTAACGGTGCACGCTGCTTCGACCAATAAGTGGAAGCGCAAATGGCACAGACGGCGGCGATGCGGCTGGCGGTGACGCTCCGGTGATTACAGAGGGGGATAAGGGTGGTGCAGTAGCTTACCAGCGTTGCAGTGTCGCGAGGAAGCTCGAGGTGGCTTTGGTTGGGATGGGGACGAGCTGCTGTGGCCGTGGAACTCGTCGGAGTCGCGGACAGCGTCGGGCTTTTGCAAACGACGATGGAGGCAACGGCCTCGATCATCCCAACGCAAACAAAATGCATCAGGACACGCGCAGAGATTAGGCGCATAGGTTGGTTTGAACTAGAGGCCAACGGGTGGGCGATTTATAGCAGGATTGCTCGCCAGAGTTGATGGTTTCCTCGGGTGCTCGCAATGCTAGACGGAGTCGACGACCTGGGGCGGTACAGGACGAACCAGTGGTGTCAGAAGAAGTGCAAAGGACAGAGAAACAATCTCGTATGAACGGGGAAACAGGGGGCGCTCGAGGCTCAGCGGAATAGCTCACCGGAGTTCGTCGGGCAGCGGCGGTTCGAGCTCAAATACAGGCAGCCTAGGGGCGCTCTGGTGCTGAGGGTTGGGGAAAATGGTCGCGGCAATGTGGTGTTTAAGTAGCCAAAGCAGGGGCGTCAATCGCGCGGAGAATCAATGCCAATTAACCAAATTTCATTCCGGCAGTGAAAGGGGAAGAAACGACAGCGGCGACCTCGTCTGTGCGCGCGGGGTGGGGAAGAAGAAGTTGAGCTGGCTTGGGCCCAGTGGCAGTGACAGCGACAGCGGGGTCGAACGGGTGCGGGAGAGAGAGAGGGAAGAGGGAAAAACAGCCGAGTGGGCTAGATGGGCTGGATCTGGTGCTGGGCCAAATAGGTGGCATGCGTTTTTATTTTTTTATTTTTGCCTTTTCTTTTTCTGTTTGAATTTTCAGGAATCCTTTTGAACTCAAATTCAAATGAGTTTGATTTCAAAATTTCTCTGGATTTTTGTAGTGTGGACCAAGCACACAATTGAGTATAAAACTCTATTGTTTAATCAAACACACTTGATCCTTTGAAAATAAGAATAAAACCTTGCCTTATTGAAAGGTTTCTCCTCATAAGTGAGATCACTTTCCAACTGAACCTCTTCCAAAGGTATAGTATCCTTCAAAGAAGTCTCTTTCATCTCCGGATGGCATTTCTTCAACTGACTCACTTGAAACACATTGTGAACGACATACAGTGATTCAGGAAATTCAATCTCATAAGACACTTCTCCTTTGCGACTTAAGAACTTAAATGGTCCAATATATCTTGGGGCCAGTTTTCCTATGATTCCAAATCTTTTCACACAACGGAGTGGTGAGACTCTAAGATAAGCTCTATCACCTACCTCATAGGTGATTTCCCTACGCTTTGGATCTGCGTAGCTCTTCTGTCGGGACTGTGCTATCTTCAATCTGTTCTTTACCAATTTGACTTTCTCTTCAGCCTCTTTTATTAACTCTGGCCGGAACAAGTTTCTTTCTCCAACACCACTCCATAGCAATGGTGTAGTACACTTCCTTCCATAGAGAAATTCAAACGGTGCCATCCCAATGCTGGCTTGATAGCTGTTGTTGTAAGAGAATTCTGTGTAAGGTAGACTTTCATCCCAACTATCAACATAGTCTAGGGCACATGCCCTCAACATATCCTCCAGAATCTGGTTGGTCCTTTCTGTCTGTCCATCAGTTTGAGGATGAAAAGTAGTGCTGAATTCCAACCTCATTCCCAATGACTCATGCAGTTGTCGCCAAAAATGCGAAGTGAATTGAGTTCCCCTATCAGACACAATACTCTTGGGTACTCCATTCAGACACACAATCCTATTCATATAAATCTTGGCTAATTTAGCACTTGTATAGGTTGTCTTCACAGGTTATGAAATGAGACTGTCGTGGTGGTGGCACGGCAGATGCCATGGGTAGGCTAAATTATGGGGCCAATGGATGCTAGAGGGATCTGGGGAGGGAAGATGTAGTTAATTCTACACACAAATGACTAACACTCAGATCTTTATTTCTCCTTTCTGGGGCTACAAGTGCTCCTCGAGCTGTATGCAGGAAGAAATGATGAACTTCTACCAGCCTAACGGTATAGAATGAGCCGATGCCTTCCTCAGTACCCAAGCCTCTCCTTATAAAGGGGTGCCTTGGCTCCTCTAGGGCTGACGTGGCAAGCATATTCGAGGAATATGCTTGTCCCGATATAGTAACTCGGCGATCTCCTTTCTGTGTCCCTCTTCTAATGACAGCAAAGTTCCAGAGAGCCCCACCTGTACGCCTCGGGTTCCAGGACTGTCACCTCCGTGACCTCCTTCTACTCCTCTGCTGCTCTGCGCCTTGTCCTTTGCGGTTGGCTCTGTTCAGATTCTTCCTAGCCCGAGGCTAGGGTTTGACCTTAGGTTCTTCCTTCTCCTTCAAGCTTCGTGTTGTTCGGCCCTGCCTTGCTTAACTCGGCTCTGCCTTCACCTGCATTCTGGCTTATTCGGACTTGCCCGGCCGACCTGACTCGTACGTCGGCCGAATAACGTACAAACCCTTTGGTAAAGGTCAAGGTCATGCTTATCTCGGTCGAACTTTACAGGATTCGGCCGATATAACCGGTAACTCGGCATAAGACCGGGGAAACTCCTCTTGGCTTCCCCTGTCTTGACCCTATCCAGGGTCATCCCCCCAACATTAGTCCCCGAAGCTGGTGTGATCACGTCCATACCTTGGCCAGGTTACATCAGTTTCCCAATAGTCATTCATCCTTAGTTCCGAGTTACCCTCTCTTATCCGAGGTATCCGTGTAGCTTCTTGTGTACGCCTCATCCTACGTGTAACACTCATCATTATTTCTCTAGTTTTTCGTTCCTCTACAGTTCCCGCTGACAACGCTACAGTGATTACTACGCCTGTCGCGTCGGCACTGCGGCGCCTCACGCACCGCAACGGTCAGGAGGCCTGATCCTCTCGTGCGTCGTGTGGTCGTCGGTGTGGTTCCACTCAGCCGCGAGCGGTTACGCCGCATACACGATCTACATGGTTAGTGCCCGCACGCACGATCCCACTACCGCTAAGGCCACGCGGTTATAAAGAGGGGCACGGGGCTGGATGATTTACTTTCCTCCTTCGCTCACCGTTGCCCTTCTTCCTCCTTTTGCCCTTGTGCCTGTTCGTGCTCCTGCGGCCGCGTGCTCGTCGGAATCTTCGACGGAAAGGCCCTAATTCTTCTGCTCTGTCGACCTCGTCCTTGTATGCTTGCTCCGGCGCCGTCGCCGGTGAGTTTCTCTGTGGTCTTACTGCCTAGATTCTTCCCTAGACGCATCTGCTGCTTTCTAGGTTCTCTACGGTGGTTTATTTTCCGCTCCGCCGCTGTTCTCGCTTAGGACCACGACGGGGCCTTGCACTTCTAGACTTTGCTCCGCCGCTAGTTTCTCCTTCGCGGACTCCTCCGGCGACCCCATGTCAAGCTCCATTAGCGGAGCGCTCATCGAAGATGACGATGCAGCGTCTGGCCCAGAGCGGGGATCCTGGCAAGGTTCCACCGTTACCGGCCGAGAGGTTGAGTGGTTGATTAGAACTCGACGGATTCCTGCCGAGGTAGCCTGTCACTTACCTGGCAGCGAATCCTCTCATGTTCTTAAAGAGGGTGAGTATGTCGTGTTCATGTCCCATTTCGCTCGCGGGTTCGGTCTTCCCCTTAGTGATTTTGCTAGGAAATTCCTCGATTACTTTGGCCTGCAGCCACATCATCTTCCGGCTAACACCATTGCTTCTCTATCCGCCTTTATCTCGGCCTCCGAAGGATACTTCGGCCTCTGGCCGTCAGTGCATGTATGGTCCAAGTTCTTCCAGATCCGATCCAATGTCATTCCAGATAAATCCCTTCAGCCTTCCGAGAAATTGCTTACCCAATGTGGAGCAGCGTCCATCACACCTCGGAGGAAATCCGAGTTTCCTCGCGTTGCTGGTCTTGAGTCATGCAAGAAGTGGCATAGATCATTTTTCTATGTCAAGAAATCTGGGAAGGAAGATAAGATTTGGCTTCCTGCTTTCTCCATTGGCCCCCCTTCCAAGAAGAACTGGACTTATAATCCCAGGAAGAGCCATGCTCTGGCGGAGGCCTTTGAGATTCGGCTGAAGGAGCTGATCCGCGCCGGGTTACGCGGCGAGGATCTGATGACCACCTTCGTCAGCAGCCGGATCTGCCCCTTTCAGCAACGCACGCATAAGCTCTGCTATATGAGCGGTCCCATTGATCCCAACCGAGTCTGCACTGTTGATCTCGACAATTATATTATTTTCAAGCGTTTCCGAGCATTCTTTAAGACGGAGATGCCGGAGGATTGGGCTTGGGGACTGAAGCCGTTCACCCGTGGGAACCCCCCTCCCGAGGTAAAGTCATGCATTTATGTTTTGCCCCCCAATCGCGTTCGTGATTCCTTTTGCTAATTCCTTTGTCTCTTTTCTTGCAGAGATTTGCGGAGCAGAAGATTGAAGATGCCGCGGTTTTGGCCCTCCCGTGGACCACAGATCAGAACACCCCGGATAGCAGGGAACCTGACTCGGAGGAATTCGTTCCCAAGTCGAACCTTTCTCCGGCTCATGCCCGTGGCAAGACCTCGGCTCACGAGGAGGAAGGTGATTCGGACGATGTCCAAATTCTTGAGGTAGTTGCCGCAATGCCTATCTCTTATGCATTTCCGGCTTCTACTTCCCCAGCTAATCAGGCCGGTCAGGTGCACGAAGCCGAGCCTCTCGCCTCCCAACCTCCTGCTACCTCGCGGAAGCGTGCCGCTCCAATGGGTGCCTCCGAAGCCGCCCCCAAGAAGCGAACTAAAAAGTCATCCCAGCACCTTCCGAAGCGTAAAACTATGCCCGAGGTTACTGGGTGAGTTACTTTTCATTTGTATTTCTTGTTTCTCTTTTTCTGTCTTCTGACCTGACTCTCTGTGCCTTGGTAGAGCTCCTCTTTCTGTTAAGCCCAGTGGTCCTAGCATGACGAGTCATACGACTCGGCCGCCTTCTCCTCCGCCTCCTGAAGATACTAGGGTTCCTAGTCCTGCTCGCGCAGACTCTCCTCCCGCTCTGAATCAGACGTCATCTCGCCAGGATGCGCCTGAGGTCTCTCCTGTTGATGCCGACACAAATCGGCCAGTAGATATTTCTACTCAGCCTGCTGCCTGCTCCGTGAACCCCGGAGTTTCCCCCGAGATTCCTTCGACCCCCACAATCTCTACTGCCACTCCGACTCCAGCCGAGGATATCATTATCTCGGCGCCCTCAGAAACCGTAATCCCTCTGGGCCCCAATGATGCCCCTCCAAGTGCCGAGGTAACGGCTCCTGCCGACGCCTCTTCTAAGGCCAAGAAGGTCGTCGTCACCAAACCTCCCTCATCTCAGAAAGGGCATGCCAGCTCTTCTCAGCCTACAATTGCTGATGCGCTCCGTAAGGGGGTTTCTTCTTCCAAGACCATCGTCACCCCGGCCGCTGATACCCAGTTCGCTCTTCACAAGAGTCCCGCGGCGGCTGTGGCTACACAACACGTCCGAGGTAAAGTCCTGACTCGTACTGAGAGTGGGAACAGCCTCGGCTCGTTGGTTGAGTATGCCAACAATTGGAACGTTGCTGATCAGCTCGAGGGCAATCCAAGCAGTCAGCCATTTCAACTCTCCGACATCAGCAGTCGCTTACATCTCACTACTAGGAAAATGGCTATAGGTAATCAGCACATCCGTGGCTCACATGGTTGAAGTGCCCCAAGGCTAAAACAGGCGTGGCTCACCTATGGGCAGTGCCCTACTAGTAACTAGAACAACCGTGGCGCACATGACCATAGTGCGCCACAGATGTGTGTGGTCCAGGGCCCTGTTGGCCGCACGCCAAACATCCATAGCGCACATAGGGTAGGTGCGCTACGGTTGTTAGTGTCAACCGTGGCGCACACGGAGGGGGTGCGCTACGCCTAAGTGCATGCCCCTCTCTGCTGTGAAACGGCCAGACACATCTGTGGCGCACTATGCCATGTGCGCCACGGATGTATAAACTTAGTAGTAGGGCACCTTGCCCTAGTGCCCTACGCCTAACTATCCTGCACCAACTCCCCCCCCCCACACCCCCCCCCCCCCGTGGATCGCCTTTTTAGGCTTTGCAAAAAATAAAAGAAAATGATAAACACTTCAAAAAATAAATCCTTTCATATTTAGGAAGATAATGTGGTATAGTTTCTAGGAAAATTAACAAACATGAGTTTTGACTTTTTCTGCAAAAAAAAGTCATGCCACGGTAAAATGGCCGTAACTTTTGCATACGATGTCGAAAAAATCGTATAATATACCAAAATGACGAGAACGAGATTTCGCATCTGCTCGCAACGACCTTTGGTCGTTTAGCGATTTTTTAGATTTTCAAAATTCGAAAAGAGTAAAAAGTTATGGTCAAAAGACCGTTTTTTCCTGCAGAAAAAAAAATAGAGGGCGACTTACCCGTAGCGCACCACCACCTAGTGCGCCACGGATAAGCTTGGGCGGGATTCAAATTTGAATCCCCACCCCGCCCTCCTCCCTTTTCCTTTCCCCTTTTCCCTTCCCCTTTTCCCTCTTCCTCTCCCTTTCCCTTATCCTTCTTCCTTCTTCCTTCTCCCTTATTCCTTCTTCCTTCTCCCTTCTCCCTTCTTCCTTCTTCCTTCTTCCTTCTCCTCCTCCCCCTTCTCCTCTCCTTGCAGTGACGGCGCGACATCGGCCTCCTTCTCCTCCTCCTCGCAGTGACAATGGGCGACGGCGGTGCAATGGTGGCCTCCTTCTCCTCCTCCTCACAGTGACAACGGGCGACGGCAGCATCCTTCTCCTCACCGACCTCCCTTCCTTCTTCTCTTCCTCCATATCTTCCTACCTCCCTCTATTCCTCCATGTCTTCCTTCCTCCCTCTCTTACTCCATCTCTTCCTTCCTCCCTCTCTTCCTACCGTCCATTCTCCAACCACACACCACCTCGACGCCGGCGAGGACTAGAGCGGCCACGACCCCTCCCGCACCTCCCTGCCACGGCCATGCTCCGGCGAGGTGACACGACTGCGGCGGCGATGCACGGACCCGATTGCTTTTGCAATTCAAAACGAGGGTGTTTTTTGCATTTTTTTTTGTTTTTTGAAAAACACATCCGTGGCGCACCTGAAAAGGCCTTCTGTGGCGCACTACCAGGTGCGCCACGCCTATCTCGACAACCGCGTGGCGCACCATGCAAATCGCCATGGCTACTCTGAGGTAGCGTGAAGGGATGGGCGCATGCTAGTGCGCCATGAAGGCCTTTCGTGCTCCACGAATGCGTTTTCTAGTAGTGTCTAGCTGCCAAGATCGTTCTTGACAGCGATAAGATGAATGAGGTAATTGTTTTTATTGATGTTTGATTAGTCATTCGAATGATATTATATATACTCTAGTCCCCGAAGCTTGCAACCGAATAACTTGTTATTTGTTTGGAAGTTTTATTAGGCTTTGCCTGGTTCAGTTTTGTCTTAGTGTTCGAATATCCAGCCACCTAGGTTCGAATTAAGCTTTTCTTAATTCGGACCTGCCCTAGTGTTCAAATATCCAGCCACCTAGGTCCGAGGTAAGCTTTGCTTGATTCGGATCTGTCTTAGCTTCAAATATCCAGCCACCTAGATCTGAGTTATGCTTTACTTAATTCGGATCTGTCTTAGCTTCGAATATCCAGCCACCTAGGTCCGAGTTAAGCCTTGCTTGATTCAGATCTGTCTTAGCCTCGAATATCCATCCACCTAGATCTGAGTTAAGCTTTGCTTGATTCGGATCTGTCTAAGCTTCGAGTATCTCACTGCTATTTATTTTGTTGCTTAGGTTGCACATGATCGGCGGACCGCCGAATTCAAAGGCTGCTTTTCGCACATAAGAAATTGCAAGACAAGTATGAGAAAGTCATTCCCGTGAAGAAAGCTAGTAAGTTAACAAAATTTTGCATTGTCCCTAATGTTCTTATTGTTTTGGACATGAGGTGTTAGCTCATTTTGCTGGTGAATAGGTAATATCAACAATCTTAATATCCGTCTTGAGAAGAAAGTCAAGGCCCTGGAAGGTTAGTTACCCTTTTTCTTTACAGATTTCCGTTCGAAACTTATACCTGGTTTCTTTTAACCCTTTTGGCTTTGGTATAGCCGAGTTACAAACTTTTGCAGCGTCACATCAAGAATGCATACCCATGCCTGATATGATGCTGCATTTTTTAGAACAAGCCGCTACTCACTCGGCGCAGCTGAAAGATAAAGATGACGAGATAATTAAACTATGCCGAGGTGGAGTCCCTCAAGCTCTCTCAGAAGTCTGAGTTAGAGAAAGTTGACCAGGATTTCTCCGAGGAGAAGAATCGGCTAGCTCTGCAATTGCAGAAAAATAAAGAACTCCTCGAGGCTACTGAACTCAAGACACGGGCGATGAGCGAGGAGATCACTCGCTTTGATAAAACCAAGGGTTATTGGGCTCAAGATCTTCAGAGAATGCTGAGCTATATTCATCGTAAGCCTCTGACCATGGCCGAGTTATCTTTTTCTCTTTCTTACTGTTAACCGATGTACTTTTATTTTGCGTAGACCATTTTCCAGAAGCTAAGCCCGTGAGCTCTAGAGCGGTGGTTAATGCTCGTGTGCGCCGAGGTGTCCCCGCAGATGCGATCCCAGAATACTCGATGGAAGAACTTGGTTGCCGTTGGCGCTGCCGTTGGTCCGATGAAGATTATGGCAGGGACTTGGTGCAGGAAGCCATCCGGGCCTACCATGTTCTCTGGCCGAATACCTCTGGAACTCCTGATATTGATGAGATCAAGATACTGGTGGAAAGATTGATGGCATACCAGAACCAGTTAAATCTCTGGAGGGAGTTCGTTGGACGAGCTGGTGCTGATATGGTGCTCACAGTCTTTATGTCATGGTACGAGGATATTTCCCTTGATAAATTTGCGCACTGGCTCCCATTGGGTTGAGGATCCAGAATTCGTCGTTCGCCGACAAGCTCGTGCCTTCCAGCTTGTTGAGTATGCGGACGTGCATAACTGGATTGAAGGGCCGAGTTTACTTTCTAACCCGGTGGATGACGTCGAAGTCGAAGATGCCTCTGATGATAACTTGGCCGACCAGGACGAGGCTGAGGGCGACTCGGATACTTCTGGTGATTCCAGCGCAGGCTCGGATGGGGACGGCGACGCGCGATCATCCTCCAAAGGGACTGGGCATTCTCAAGCTCAAGCTAATGTTTCTCAACAGCCCCGGGCCTCCCCCGAAGTCGCTCCTGGTTCTGTGGAGGGCAAAGCAACTTCCGCCGAGGTGCCGTCTACCTCGGAGCGCCTAGTGCCTGACCAAGTCGCTGCCCCTTAGGTTCAAAAAACTTTAAGTTGTTTCTTATCCCCGGTATGCCGGGCGTATGATGTGTGTGAAGCAATTGTCCGACTTTCTGTGTGGTATGAACCTATTTTGCCTTTTGCCGCTGAGGCACGTATGATGGCGCTTGTTGGTTTAAACCTTTGCTTTGGTGGACTTCAATCTCATAAGTTCGGATTGCGTGTTTTCATTTGACCCATCTTAGTTCGGGTTTTAATTTTTCCTGGCCTTTATAAGTTCGACGGCTCAACCATTGTGTTGTTGATCGCTATCCGAGCTATAAATCCCGAAGCCTATATTTGGGGAAATTGAAATAATATTGTTTCAAGGTAACTTTTGACCCACCGTTCGGGGTGCCGAAGTTTAATGCCCTTTTTTGTGACGGGTGACCATCATGGGGCAATTCCCCTAGTCAGTCCTCGAGCTTTTAATACTTAACTCATGATAAGGGATAATATATTATAGTCCCCGAGTTCCCTGCCCGGGGTCCTGAGATTCAACCCATAATTCAGGAATAAAAAATAACGTTGATCAGTCCCCGTGTCACTGCTCAAAGTGCATAACTCAAAGTGCCGAGGTTTAGTACAAAATCCATAATATGAAACAACATAGGGCAGTCCCCGAGTCACTGCCCGAGGTGCCAAGGTTTAATACATAACCCAAAATGAAAAATAACATAGGGCAGTCCCAGAGTCACTGCTCAAGGTGCCGAGGTTTGATACATAACCCAAAATAAGAAATTACATAGGACAGTCCCCGAGTCACTGCTCAAGGTGCCGAGGTTTTATACATAACCCAAAATAAGAAATAACATAGGGCAGTCCCCGAGTCACTGCCCGAGGTGCCGAGGTTTAATGCATTGTTGATACTTCGTCCTGAAGCATCACTTTACAACGATTCATAGATGACTCCTACGAGTAAAATGGACGCAGTAAAGCTATGTTCCATGGTCTTTTCGATTCTTCGCCGGCTTTGTCTGCCTTGTTCTTTTCTGGTGACTGAGCATCAATTAGGTAATATGCATCATTGTGCAATGCTTTGCTCACGATGAATGGTCCTTCCCATGAGGGTGATAGTTTGTGCATGCCGGCTGTGCGTTGCACTAACCGAAGAACCAAATCTCCTTCTTTAAACACTCTTGGATTGACTTTCTTGTTGTGATATTCGTCGCAAGTCCTGTTGATAAATTGCTGATCTTGATAGTGCCAACTCCTTGGCTTCTTCTAGCAGATCGACATCATCTTGCCGAGCTATCTCATTTACCTTAGTGGTGGTATACTGGGTAACTCTTGGCGAGTCGTGTATTATGTCGGCTGGAAGCACGGCTTCTGCTCCATATACCAGAAAAAATGGGGTATACCCTGTTGACCTATTCGGGGTAGTTCTGAGGCTCCGTAGCACTGCTGGTAGTTCCTAGATCCAACATCCTGCCGACCTTTGTAGTGGTTCGACGAGTCGGGGTTTTATTCCAGACAATACTAGTCCATTGGATCTTTCTACTTGCCCATTAGATGTTGGGTGAGCCACCGAGGCGACATCTAGTCTTATGTGTTTTTCTTGACAGAATCTAGCAAAGGCCCCTTCATCAAAGTTTTTACCATTGTCTATAATAACACTGTGTGGGTAACCATATCTCAAGATATATCTTTGAGGAATTTTACTGTTATGGGTCCATCACATTTCTTTATTGGTTTCACTTCAATCCATTTTGTGAATTTGTCGACCATGACTAAGATGTGGGTCATCCCGCCCCGGGCCGGCTTGAATGGTCCCACCATATCTAAGCACCATACAGAAAATGGCCAAGTAATTGGTATCGTTTTTAACTCGAGACGATGGCATATGTATCTTGCTGGCATATCTCTGGCAACCATTACATTTTTCCACCAGTTCTTTGGCCTCTTTCAACGCTGTTGGCCAATAAAATCCATGACTGAATGCTTTGGCCACTAAATATCTGGACGAGGCGTGATGCCCGCATTCTCCTTGATGTATATCTAGGAGGATCTCCTGGCCTTCCGCCGAATCCACACATCTTTGCAACACGCTTGTGACGCTCCTTTTATACAGCTCATTGTTTATGATCGTATAAGCTTTAGCTCTTCTCATTATCTGTCTAGCCAATACCTCGTTATTCGGCAAAGTCGCATCTTTAAGGAAGGAAAATATGGGTTGTGCCCATGTTGGCATGATTTTCTCTGGGATAATCTCATTATCTATTTCCATATTTTCCACCGACATAACCACCTTGGACTTTTCCATATCCATCTGTGCATCGGTCGGGTTGCCTGGCAGAAATTCTGGGTTACATTCTTTGTCAACTTCCATCGGCATACTGTCTTCTCTTGATTTCGCCGGAATAAAGATGGATTCGGACTCTAGTGATGGTCTTATTGATGGTTTTCTCAGGTGCTCTAGGGCGATACCTGGGGGAATTGATTGACTGGTTAATCCGAGTTTTGACAGCGTGTCTGCAGCGTCGTTTTCTGCCCAAGGTATATTATGAAATTAACATCCATCGAAGTATCCACTGAGTTTTTGTGCATGGAATCTATATAAGGCCATATTGGCATCTAGGGCATCCCAATTGCCTGATACCTGTTGTACTACTAGATCTGAATATCTGTAGCATAAGATCCGGCGTATCCCAATCTCTTTTGCCAACTTTAATCCATGGACGAGTGCTTCGTACTCGGCTACATTGTTCGATGCGGCAAAATGTATTTGTAGCACATATTTCAGCTGATCTCTTTTTGGCGAGGTTAACACTATTCCCGCCCCAAGCCATTCCTCAACTTGGAACCGTCGAAGTGTATTGTCCAATAATTCGGATCTGGTAATGGTGGCTCATATTGTACCTCGGCCCAATCCACAAAGAAGTCGGCCACTTCCTGAGATTTAATTGCATCTCTCCTATCGAATTGTGGAGCATAAGGTGACAGTTCAATTGCCCATTTTGCTATTCGGCCGCTTGCATATTTGTTGCTCAATATGTCGGCTATGGGTGCTTCACAGATCACTTTGATCGGGTTCTCTTCATAGTAATGTTTAAGTTTCTTCACTGACATGTATACTCCATATGCCATCTTCCGATAATGTGGGTAGTTCTGCTTTGAGGCTGATAATACCTCACTTAGGTAATATACCGGCCTTTGTACTGATTTGTCATCTTCAATTCGTTCCACCACGATCACAACACTTACTACTCTGTTCGTGGAGGCTATGTAAAGTAACATAGGCTCTTTTGACAATGGAGAGGCCAGGATTGGCGCTGTGTCCAACATCTTTTTCAGTTCATGGAATGCATTATCTGCTTGTGGTGTCCAAATGAACTTATCAGATTTTTTCATCAGTTGATAAAGTGGTAATGCCTTCTCTCCCAGGCAACCTGTGAACTTCTGTACGTCATTTAGACATCTCGGAAATTCCATCCTTTCTACTGCTTTTATCTTAGTTGGGTTGGCCTCTATACCCTCGGCTGGATACGAGAAAACCGAGTAGTTTTCCAGCCGGTACACCGAAGGTGCATTTTTCCGGGTTAAGCTTCATTCGGAACCTTCTCAAGTTCACGAATGTCTTCCGAATATCATCCAGTAGCATTTTGCTTTCTTTGGTTTTGATAAACACATCATCTACATATACTTGTACATTTTTTCCTATCTGGTGATGCATACATCTCTGGTACGTTGCCCCTGCGTTACGCAGGCCGAATGGCATGGTGCGATAGCAATAAGCCCCGTACGGGGTAATAAACACAGTCTTTATTTGATCGGCCGGATTTAACGGTATCTGGTGAAAACTAGAATACGCGTCTATAAATGATAACAGCTCACAACCAGCGGTCGAATCAATGACCTGGTCTATTCTAGGTAAAGGAAAAGGATCTTTTGGACACGCCTTGTTCAGGTTCGTGTAATCAATACACATTCGCCATACGACGGCTACATTTGGATCATCCTTTTTCTTTTCTACCAACACCGAGTTTGATAACCAATCCGGATAAAGCACTTCCATGATGAACCCGGCCGCCAGGAGCCGAGCTATCTCATCCCCTATTATCTTTCTCCTATCTTCGGCGAAGCGGCAGAGAGGTTGCTTCACCGGCCTTGCTCCTAGCCTTACATGCAGAGAGTGCTCAGCCAACTCCCTCGGCACACCTTGTAGGTCTTGAGTTGACCATGCAAAGATGTCCCGATTCTCACGGAGGAAGTTGGTGAGCTCGCCTTCCTATTTGGCATCTAGGCCGACACCAATTGTGATGGTGCGTTCTGGGAACTGCTCATCTATCTGTACTTTTTTCGTTTCTTTATTCGGCTGGAAAGAAACACTTCCATGTGGGTTGCCCAATGCCGGCATATTCAGTTGAGCCGACTGAGCGAGAGCCGCTACCTCCTGAATCCTTCTTTTTTCCCTTGCGATCACCAATGACTCGGCCAGGTTCAATCCGGCCGAGGCACATTCCATCGGCTTCCTGTAATCTCCTGCTACTGTTATCACCCCTTGTGGTCCGGGCAGTTTCATTTTCAAGTAAGTTATGTGGCAGCTGCTCATAAATTTGGCCAATGACGGCCTCCCGAGTAAAGCATGATAACAACTCTCTATATCCACCACCTCAAACTCCAAATTTTCTACTCTGCAGTTATCCCTTGTGCCGAATAACACATCTATTCGAACTTTTCCAATGGGTTCGCATGAAAGTCCTGGCACTATTCCATGGAACGTGGTTCTCATGGATTGCAGCATATTCTGCGATATTCCGAGTTTATGCATTGTATCCTTGTACATGATATTGATACTGCTCCCATTGTCAATGAGTACTTTTGAAAATTTCACATTAATGCTCGGTCCGACAAATGTCGGATCTAGTACGAGTGCGTACGACCCCGGATTCGGCATTATTTTGGGGTGATCCTTTATGCTCCAAGTTACTTCTTGATCTGACCAAGGCACATATCTTGGTACTGTCGGCATAACTGCATTTACTTCCATATGCCGGCGCTGTACACTTTGCCTGTCTTGATGTTCTGTTGTGAACACGCAATATGATTGATGATGTTCCCTGTAATCATTGCGTCCATTATTTCTGGGGTTTGCCCTTCCATCCCGACCCTGATTCATCACTTGATGCACTACATCTCTCCGGTCCGAGTTGTCATACCTCGGGGGAGGAGGGGGTAACATCAGTTGTTGTGCATTTGCTCCAGTCAACTGCGGCTGCTGTTGCTGATGTGACTGGTGGGAAGGTGCTTGCATGCCCGCCGGGTTGCCCATTGCATTTTTCATCCAGGCGCATTGCCGGGTTGTATGATTGGCCGGCTTGGCCGGGTTTGAAGTGTGAAACTTACACGGTTGATCCAACATGGACTCAAACGTGTACTTCGGCCTTTCCTGCCATTGCTTCTTCTGTTCTGGTGTCCACTGTCTCTTCCCTTCATTCCTTGGTGTCCATTGGTGAGGACCATTCTTCTGCCGCTGATTGTTTCCGTGACTCGGCTGATCTTGCACTACCGCTGCCACCTGATTGGAGGCATATCTGTAATCCGTTCTTTCCTCTATTCTTCTTCCTTTGAACTCATTGCGCCTCGAAGACCCGGCCGCATCTCTTGCATATTGATCTTGATGTTCCCTATGATCTGCCGACATCAGCTCTGGTTGCGTCGGATCTCCTAATGCATACGAATCCTCTATCCTGATGGTTTCTGCCAAAGTTGTTGGCATACCTCTTTGCAGTCGCTGCCACAAGACACTGGCATAACGACATCCTTGAGCGAACCAAGATATCGCTTGTGATTCTATAACTCCCTCGCATGAATTCCCGAGGTTACACCACCGAGTTAAGAATTCTTTGTCTGTCTCATTCGGCCTTTGCTTGCACATTGCTAGCTACTGCGGCCTGTTTGGCCTTTTATAAGTACTGGTGAAATTGCTGACAAACATCTCTTCAAAATCCAACCAACAGTTGATACTGCCTGGAGGCAGATTATTCAGCCATACTCTGGCCGGCCCTTCCAGCATTTGCGGGACATATCTTACTGCCCATCGCAAGATTCCGCTTGCTATTTTTACAGCAGTGGCATAATCAATCAATCAATCCTGTAGTTTGGTGCTCCCATTGTATGTTTTTGTGCCTCTTGCCAGCTGAAAGTTCGGCACTGGCGGCTCGCCCATGATCCGTGGTCCGAAACATGCCGGACCCGGTGGACCCTGCTCTTCTAACAACTCGGACCGGTACAGCCGGTCCAGTTTTACTCTTGCATCACTTGATGGCAAATCTCTGTACGTAATTCTTTCCTGCATTACATAGTGGTTATTTCCACCATGAACTGCATATTCCATCTCGGAATAACCATCATTGTACCTCTCATTCACCTGATTGTGCGAGCTCGTCTCACTTCTCTCTCCTGCCGAGGTTCATATCTCGGTTGAGGATTGAGCGGCAGATCTCTCCTTCTTTCTACCGAGTATTATTCTCGTGATTTCCTCTTCCGAGATCCCCATTACCTCGGCTTCTGTTGCCTTTGTCGGCATGGACAGGGTTTATTTTGCCACTGTTACCTTGGCTTCCATTGCCTCTGTTTTCATTTGCTTTTCCGGCTACTGCCGGATCATATGGAACAATTTGCTTATTTCTTTTCCCCAAAGTTACTGCTCTGTCTTTTCGCGCATTGTTTTCGGGTGAGGATGCTGCTGCCACAGATAGGGCGGGTGCTGCACCAGCCGAATGAACCATTCGCGAGGCACCAAGCCTTGCCGGGTCTACCCTAAGCATTTCTTCATTTTGCTGGTTCGCAATGCGCACCAGCTCATTCACTCTTTCTTGCTGCTTCTGCCGGCCTTCACCGGTCAGTCCTTCTAACTCTAGTGCAGCGGCATTTGCCGCCCTTAGGTTCTTTGTCGGGGTACTATACCTCGGCAAGCCTAGATCGACTAAATCTGCCTTATGAGTCTCATGCTATTTATTGATATCATCCATGAGGTTCTTCCCTCTCAATATTAATTCATCAACCCGCTCGGGGGCGACATCAAGCTTGTTTGCCTTAGCATATTCTCGCAGGGTCCTGTTTAAGGACTCCCACAATGCCGACACCTTTTTTGCCTCTACCAGTACTTTTTTCCTGGTTTCCTCTAATTCTGCCTGAGCATTAGCCGGATCAAGTATCGGCGCTACAGGTGTAGTCAGATTATCTATAGTTGCCTGGAGAATATTTTCTGGTCTTTCCAGAGGTGGCCATCTTACCCTTGGTTCCTTTGGGGTCGTCTCCTGCACCTCGACTTGGTTGGCTGCTGAAGGATCTACCTCGGTGGGCGGTGGAGCTGCCTGCTTTGTGATCATCTACACACCCTTCGTCAGATCCTTGCTTGATCCGGCGCCCGCTGCTCCCACCTGCACCCCGGCTGCGACCATCACCTCGACGCTGCTGACGGGGCGGTCTCCGTGTGGACCGTTTGCAGCGCTAAGGGGGGGCTCTCCTGCAATAATAACTTGGTGAGGGTAAATGCCGGAGGTGTCGACGCCGACGTAGATCTGGTGCATGCCCAAGTTGATGAAGACGCCATTGCGCAGAGGAGCTTTTCCCCTGAAGCTTCATGCGTTATCGCTAACATAGTCACAGAGATCAAATCTCCGGACTAAGCCAGAGACAACGCGCTCACCAGTGTGGATGAAGTTTCCCGTCCGGATCATGACTCCAGCTAGCACTGCTGCTGGCCCCACGGTGGGCGCCAACTGTCGTGGTGGTGGCACAGCAGATGCCATGGGTAGGCTAAAGTATGGGGCCAATGGATGCTAGAGGTATATGGAGAGGGAAGATGTATTTAATTCTACACACAAATGACTAACACTCAGATCTTTATTTCTCCTTTCTGGGGCTACAAGTGCTCCTCGAGCTGTATACAGGAAGAAATGATGAACTTCTACCAGCCTAACGGTATAGAATGAGCCGATGCCTTCCTTAGTACCCAAGCCTTTACTTATAAAGGGGTGCCTTGGCTCCTCTAGTGCTGACGTGGCAAGCATATTCGAGGAATATGCTTGTCCTAATATAGTAACTCGGCGAGCTCCTTTCCGTGTCCCTCTTCTAATGAAGGCAAAGTTCCAGAGAGCCCCACCTGTACGCCTCAGGTTCCAGGACTGTCACCTTCGTGACCTCCTTCTGCTCCTCTGCTGCTCTGCGCCTTGTCCTTTGCGCTTGGATCTGTTCAGATTCTTCCTAGCCCGAGGCTAGGGTTTGACCTTAGGTTCTTCATTCTCCTTCAAGCTTCGTGTTATTCGGCCCTGCCTTGCTTAACTCGGCTCTGACTTCACCTGCATTCTGGCTTATTCGGACTTGCCCGGCCGACCCGACTCGTACGTCGGCCGAATAACGTACAACCCTTTTGGTAAAGGTCAAGGTCATGCTTATCTCGGCCGACCTTTACAGGATTCGGCCGATATAACCAGTAACTCGGCATAAGACCGGGGAAACTCCTCTTGGCTTCCCCTGTCTTGACCCTATCTAGGGTCATCCCCCCAACAGAGACACTTTAGTTAGGCGATCTACCACGACCCAAATAGAATCATATCCTGATCTAGTCCTTGGTAGTCCGGTGATGAAATCCATGCCAATCTTGTCCCACTTCCAATCAGGAATAGGTAGTGGTTGTAACAATCCTGCTGGTTTCTGATGTTCCGCTTTCACTCTACTACACACATCACACAAAGAAATATGTTCAGCGATGTCTTTCTTGAGTCCACCAAAATCTTTCCTTCACATCCATGTACATTTTGGTATTACCTGGATAATGGATTATGGTGAGTTGTGTGCTTCTTGTAAAATCAGTTTCCGAAGCTCTAGATCTTGCGGAATGCAGATACGTTTTCCATACCATAAAGTACCTTGTTCGTCTTCATGGAATCTTTTGGCTTTCCCTTTGCTAATTTTTGCCTTAATCTCTTCAATTTCCTTGTCCATCTTTTAGGCTTCCCTGATTTTGTCCAACAAGGTGGGTTAAACATCCAATGACATCAGATGTCCCTCAGGCACTATCTCCAATCTGAGATCTTTGAATTGGGCACACAAATCATCTGGCAATTCTCCCTTAGTGAGGCCATTCACATAAACTTTACGGCTTAATGCATCTGCTACAACATTTGCTTTACCGGGGTGGTATTGCAAACTCAAGTCATAGTCCTTGATAAGTTCAAGCCATCTTCTTTGTCTCGTATTGATTTCCTTTTGAGTGAAGATATATTTCAGACTCTTGTGATATGTGAACAATTCACAATGTTTTCCCAAAAGACAATGTCTCCATGTTTTGAGTGCATGGGCAACATAGGCTAACTCCAAATCATGAGTAGGATAATTCACTTCATGAGTTTTGAGATGTCTCGAGGCATAAGCCACAACTTTCCCTTCTTGCATCAAAACTGCTCCTAATCCTTGGTGAGATGCATCACAATATGCTTGAAAATCTTTCTCCAAATCTGGCAGGCATAGGACTAGTGTTGTCACTAGTCTCTTCTTCAACTCTTGGAAACTGAGTTCACATCCTTCAGTCCAATTGAATTTCTTGTCTTTCTTAAGAAATTTCATCATTGTCTTAGCTACCTTTGAGAAATTCTCAATGAATCTTCTATAGTATCCTGCCAAGCCAAGGAAACTTCGTACCTCTTTCACTGACTTAGGAGATTCCCACTCAGTTACATCTGAAACTTTTGGGGGATCAACCGCTACACCATCTCCTAACACAATATGCCCGAGAAATCCGACTTTATTCAGCCAGAATTCACACTTGCTGAATTTGGCATACAACTTATGCTCCCTAAGATTCTCAAGTATTAAACGCAAACGCTCTTCATTCTCTTCATTTCTCTAGGAGTAGATCTAAATCGATGAAAACGACAACAAACTTGTCAAGAAATTCCATGAACACCTTGTTGATCATATTCATGAAGTAGTCTGGTGCATTTGTCAAACCAAATGGCATCACGGTGTACTCATACAATCCATACCTAGTGGTGAAAGCTGTTTTAGGTATGTCTTGCTCTCTAATCTTTAGCTGAAAGTAGCTTGATCGAAGATCAATCTTCGAGAATACTCGGGATCCTTCTAGCTGATCAAAAAGATTATTGATTCTAGGAAAAGGATACTTGTTCTTGATAGTTACCTCATTGAGTGAACGGTAATCTATGCATAACCTTTGACTTCTATCTTTCTTTTCAACAAACAAAACTGGTGCACCCCAAGATGAAGAACTTGGTTGAATAAATCCTTTCTACAACTATTCTCCAAGTTGTTTCTTGAGTTCTTTCAACTCATCAACTGACATCTTGTAAGGTCTCTTGGCTATTGGTCCAGATCCTGGCAGTAAGTCAATCAGAAACTCATCATCCCTATCTGGTGGCATTCTAGGAAATTCCTCCGGAAACACATCTGGATACTCTCTCACAATTATCACACTGTCTATGCTAACCCCCTTAAGAAAATTTAGCTTACTCCCTTTTGATTCAAAGTTAGACTTGAATCTTATCCTTTTATTATCCGGGGTGGTGAGTGTGACAGTACGATTTTTACAATCTAGTACTCCTTCATACTTGGTCATCCAATCCATGCCCAGAATAACATCCAATCCTTGGGAATCTAGGATTATCAGACTAACTGGAAACTTATGCTTCCCAAATTCTATTACTATACCACGACATCCAAGGCTCACTATTATCTCTCCACCGAGAGAGCTTACTTTTATAGGACACTCAATGTTTTCAGTTGGTAATCCATTGTCATAAACAAATGCTCTTGATATGAATGAATGTGATGCGCCAGTATCAAAAAGAACAAGTGCTGGAAAATAATTGAGCTTAAACTTACCAGCCACAGCATCAGATTCTTCATATATTGCTTCCACATTGATGTGGTTCACTTGTCCCTTTTGGAAGGGATTGGGCTTGTTGGCACCTTCAACTTTGTTTTCTGGGCACTCATTAGCATAGTTCCCCATCTTCTTACACTTGAAACATTCAACCTGACTGAGATCTTTCTTTACAGGCTGACTTCCACTTCCACTTCCACTGTGGTGGCTCTTGTGTCCACTCTTGTGGTTCTTATACTTGTCATTGTCATGACTGCGATGATACTTGTTGTCATGATGTCGGTTGTGGTTGTGGTGGTTGTTGTACTTCCCATGTTTGTGGAATCCCAAACTTCCACTATCATCATGATAGGAACGCTTGTGAGATGATCCCGAGATGTGCCTATTAAAGCTATGCTTCCTCTTTCTGCCCTCAACCTGTTTCATCTTGTTTTCCAAGATGGTAGCCTTGTCACAAAATGATTGATAGGTTGGGACATAGGCAATAGACAGCTGCAGGTTCAACTCATCATTAAGTCCTTCGAGGAATTTCTCCTTCCTCTTAGCATCAGTATCAACTTCATCCGGTGCATAACGCGCTAGATTGTTGAACTCCTCAATGTACTCAGCCACACTGCGGTGACGCTGCTTCAGACTATGGAATTCCTTTTTCTTCAAGTTCATCACTCCGGATGATATGTGAGTTGTACGGAATCCATCCTCAAAAATAGCCCAAGTCACATCCTCAAGGGGAGTGGTGATCTAAAAGTTGTCCCACCAGGTTGTTGCTGGTCCTTCGAGCAGATGTGCTGCAAATCTGACCTTTTCCTCGTCGGTGCAGCCAATAGTGACTAAGTCCTTGTTCATTGAACGTAACCAGTCATTGGATACCATTGCACCAGTGGTTCCTGAGAACTTTGCAGGCCTTAGTCTCAGAAATCTCGTGAGCATGTCAAATGATGGAGGATTATTCTGATTGTTGTTGTTGTTATTGTTGTTGTTGTTGTTGTTATTGTTGTTCTGATTCTGGTTCTGCATGAACTGTGTCATCATCTGCATCAGTTGAGCTTGTGCTATCATCAACTGCTGCATCTCGGGAGTGACGTTATTGTTGTTGTTTGGGTTGGGGTTGGCACGACGGGGAGGCATGTGTGGTTTCAATAATGATAAGAATGAGATACCCATAGATGCTTAACATGCACAATACATCACATAGAAACAATCACAATAACCAAGCTCAAAATAACATATTGTTTGAACGACATAACAATAGGTTTTGAAATGCAAACACACCATAGCAAGCCATCCACATGTTGGATGGTCATTGCGACTCAATAATCAAAGTATGATAGCTGAAAGATAGTCGAGTAGTCTACACTACTCCTCCATGTCGACCTCCACGTCAACAAGATCAAGACCTGCATTCTCCATGGCGGCCTTGTACTCCTCTACACTAGTGGTCAAGGCCTCAATCTTGGCCCTGAGGGCCCTCTTCTATGAGCGAAGACTCTCAATCACTCTCTGTTGGTGCTCAAGCTCGAAGTCCTTGGCTTCTAAATCATCCTTCATCTCCCTGATCTTCTTGTTTCTGTCTTGGACTCTTTTATCCAAACTCTTGAACTTCTTGTCCTGGATCTCAAATCTGGCCTCCATCTCTTTAAAGATCTCGTCTTGTTCCGTGAATAGCTTGTCCTTCTCCCTTAGCTGAACCTGGAGCTCGTCATTGCTAAGCATGATGTTGGTCCTATCAGTGGCAAGGTGTCTAATAAGACTCTCTAAGTCTTGAAGGTATAGACGAACTAGATCAATCGTCTCTCTAGTAGCGTCATCATAATCTACTGCCTCACCCTGCTCATCACGTCTCCCGAACGGGTGAAAGTAGAGGCCTCTAAGCTCGGTGGAGTGCCTCCCAACCAGGCGTCCAAGTAACTCCTGCATGACTACCTCTAAGCCCTTCTCCCTATCATCATGCATCAACTTGAAGGGGATGTCCTCCGTGGGTGGCTATAGAGGTCCTAACCTTTAATAAGGTAGCGATCCCCGTGTTTACAATGCTATTCCCTGGATCAATAGCTAGCTTCCACATTTTAAGATGTAATATCAAGAAACAAAGGTCATAATACAATTTTATAACCAGGAATAAAATAATTCATTACATCTTACATAACTCATTTGGCTATCTCATTACAATGCATCAGAAATAACTATAGCATGGAGTCCTTCATCTTCAAAGTGCCACATGCAATCATGTTGGTTGTAGACTTGTAATCCTAATCAACACACTTCACTAACGTCAAACAAACCTGCAACATAATAAGTTACAGCCACTAGGGTCAATACATTTGAATTGTATTGGCAAGTGATACTATGGTAGAATAGTGGTATCTATCATCTATATGCATTTGGCTAAGTGGAGCTTAGGCTTGCTTTGCTCAAAATAGGTTTTCCTTATAAGTTGAAAACACTAAGTTTTTGTTTGTCAAAATCACCCAAGGCATCTACCAATAGAAATTGGTGATCCTTTAACCCTTGTTCAACCACAAGTTTTTAACTTAGAAATTGGGATGAGGAGATTCTTGATAGCTTCCATGTCATGATGCTCAAATTGTCCATTGCCGGGGACACGTCTAAGTACTTAGATATTACTCTCTCGAGAGGTGGTGCACTTTACCCACAAGACTCGACATGCATCGAGACATGATCTTTCAGAAGCCTTCCCTTAGAACAAAATTGACGCGCTCCAAACCTATCACCCCCTACCACCAACTGTCCATCTGGCTAAGTTATTGCAACCTACATGATCCAGGCAGAGCCCATATTGACATGTGGCTGCACTTGAACCTTCTCAACATTTGACATCTCAAATCTCTTTGTTCTTGGGTGGCTTTCCACAAGTGAGATACACTAGGGTAGGCCACAAATATGGGGCCCTGTGTAACCACTCAACATAAACCATTCACACCATTCCACCAAGGTGATTCATTCACATAGTTTTTTTATTAAACAAAACACAAGTCATTGACTTAGAAATATTTCATAGCATGAATAATCCACCCTTGTTTTCTACTAGCTAAGCTAAGCATGAGAGTAGTAGGAATCTTAACTTAGGGAAAATTCTACTAAGGCATCATCTACTTGGATTTCCCATGGCATAGCTTATACTTATAAAATTCCATGCAAGTCCTAGTTTGAAATATCACTAATGCATCGTGAAAATAATGGGACAAAAGTATGAAGCACCACTTGCATTTTTGGTAGAGAATATAAGTTCACTCCTTGACCTTGCAATAGTCACACTTTTCAAAGTTCACTACAATTCAATCAAGCAAGCAAATATTCAAACTAGCATTCAAACATTTCATCACATAAAATAGTAAAACAAAACAATGCATGCAAGCATGAAAAATATTGTTTTATTTGGAAAGGTGGTTTCTAATAGGCTATAAACATTTTAAAACACCTATTGGTCATTTATAAATGTGGAAAAACCATTTTAAAATCAAGTTAGTGAAAATGGCCATTTAAATCATTTTTTTTGGCTAGAAATGAGTTTATTCAAAGTAATAATTTCTAATGTTAGTCAAAATGTTTTTAAACACCAATAATAATGTTTATGGTCAAAGTGTTTTAAAACAAAACCATTTACAAAAAGGTTTCACCCAAAATCATTTTTAAATCAAAGCATCATTTTATTTTGTTAGAAATGCTTTTAAGCCAAGTAATAACTTACTAGGGTTTATCAAATATATTTTTAAATTCCAAAACTTGGTGTTTAAGGTTAGAGAGTTTAATTTAACCCATTTGCAAAAGGTTTTACTCAAAACCTATTTTTAAAACATAATCAATAATTTTATTTAAGTATAAATGCTTTTATTCAAAGGAAAAATTCCTTAGTGTCACAAAATATATTTTTAAATCCAAAGTTGGTTTTTATGGTCAGTAGGTGTAAGGTTCCCAACCTTTATTAAGTTTGAGATCCCCGTGTTTACAATGCTAGTCCCTGGATGAATAGCTAGCATCCACAGTTAAGATGTAATATCAAGAAACAAAGGTCATAATACAACTTTATAACCAGGAATAAAATAATTCATTACATCTTACATAGCTCATTTGGCTATCTCATTACATTGCAGCAGAATATCTATAAAGCATGGAGTCCTTCATCTTCAAAGTGCCACAGGCAATCATGTTGGTTGTAGACTTGTAATCCTAATCAACACACTTCACTAACATCAAACAAACCTGCAACATTATAAGTTACGCCACAAGGGTCAATACATTTGAATTGTATTGGCAAGTTTCACTACTATGTAGAAATAAGTGGATCCTATAATTACATGCATATTTGGCTAAGTAGGGTTTAGGCTCATTTGCAGAAAGCAATATAGTTTTGTCCTATCTTTTCAAAATAGTTTTGATCTTTTGAAAATCTTTCTAAACTCCTTGGAAAACTCCAAGTGCTTCAAAACCCTTGTTGTCACCTTCAAGTTTTACTTTGAGAAATTGGAATGTCGAGATCTTCCATAGCTTCAGGCCTTAGTTGCTCAGAGTTGTCCGTAACCGGGGACACAGCTAAGTACTTAGAATTTGATCTTCTGCAGAAGTTGTACATTTACCCACATGACACAATCTCGTCTTGACGCCACCAGTGGCCGCTGGATAAGTATTCACCAAATGGAGTACCGGCAGATCGAGAATGTGACAAAGTCTTTCCATAGAAGTCCTCCCAATACACAACGCTAGCTTGTCTACCAGGCACCAATGTAGGGATATATTTCCATACACAATTCTAGTTAACCTGAAGATGCCAATGCATGGGTCTTCCACTATGTAGTTGACTAAGCCAGAGCCCATTTAGCATGTGGCTATACACGGAAACCAATCATTTGAGAAACATGTTCAATCTCTAAGTCCCTGGGTGGTTTTCTTCTAGTGCACATCCAAAAAGATAGCCATATAAACATGGTTCTCTTTGTTGCCACCTTGTCCAAAACTTAAGTATCCTCTTTCCACCTAGGTGGTTCATTGAGTACTTGTTTTATTATATAAAACATATATTTTTCCAACACTTCATATAATCATATCATGTATCCCAGCCCAAATATATAACAGGGCTAAGCATACTACACCTACAATGTTTTTACTAAGGAAGATATAAGGATATTGATATCCTAATAGGATATAGCATAGCATAGAAATATAGTAGCCCTATCATGCATACTACAAAAATACCACTAAGTGTAGTGAAAATAGTAGGTCATGGATGACAGTGCCACTTGCCTTTTTAGTAGAGAATGTTGGTTCACTTCTTGATCTTGCAATTACAACACTCTTCTAATTCCACTACAATTCAATCAAGCAAACACAAATTCAACTAGTATTCCAACCAATTTATCACACACAAAATAATAGAAACAAAGTCATGCATGCAAGCATGCAAAAGATAGTTTTATTTGCAAAAGTGGTTTCTACCAGGCTCTAAACATTTTAAAGCTCAAAGTGGTGATTTACTAAAGTGGTAAAACCATTTGCAAAAGGTTTTATCTATAAACCATTTTTAAATCAAATCAATATTTTATGTGGTTGAAAATGCTTTTAGCAGAGCAATATTCTTTAAAGGGTTCACCAAATATATTTTAATTCTCAAAACTTGGTGTTTAGGGTCAGAAGGTTTGAATCAAATCATTTCCCAAAGGTTTTACTCAAAAATCATTTCTAAACCAAAAACAATATTTTTATTTGACTAGAAATGTGCTAATTCAAATATTTACTCCTTAACTTCACAAAATACATTTTTAAATCCATAGGTTGGTTCCTAGGGTCAGTAGGTTCTCAACAAATCATTTTGCAAAGATTTCATATTAAAAATATATCTAGAACAATTTTTATATTCAAAATAATCCTACACATGTTTCTGCAATTTCAACCAATTTTACAGAAGCAAAACATCAAACAAAGTGTATGGTTGCAAAGTACTTGTTCTACTGATTCCATTGATATAAAATTTGCAAAATTTGGACGTGTAGAACTAAAGTTATGAATTTTACAAGTTTGCATATCAAATAGATTCTAATTTCTGTTTTAAACAAAACCTTGTCCACGTGGCTCGATTCTATTGGCCGGTACCGTTTCGTTTGGATCGAGGTATTCTGACCGCAGGATCTTATTTAGATTGCACAGTGCAGATCGAGTGATACCCCTTCGTCTCAGTTCTAATCACAGCCACTGATCGATATCTAACGGTCGCAGTGCGGTTGACCACTGCCTGGCGGCCCTAGCGGCGGCTGGCGGCGGCGCATGCTCTGTCTACGGCGGAGCCGGCTATACAGGACGCAAGGAAAGGAGGGAAGTAGCTCACCGTGCTCGCAAGGAGATGCTGAAGCTCAACGTGTGGTCGGCTTGGCGAGGGGCACTCAGGAACGGAGGGGATTGCTTGCCGAAGTGTGCAGCGGCGTCGGACGTCTCGTTCATCATCGGGGGCGAGGCTGCAGGTCGCCCTAAGGCAAACGGGAGGGGGCGTTAGATGCGTACGAGCGTGGTGATCACAGGAGTATCATCTAGAGGGACAGGGGTGGTCTGGGCTTACCAGGGGGACTCGCCGGAGAAACGGCTGAAGTCGGTGGCGCTCGGGTGTGGTCGTTGCCGATGATTTGGAGCGCACGCGAGCGACTAGCACACACGGGAAGATGCGCAATGGACTGGAGAGCAAGCTCGTATGCTCTGGGAGTGGAGAGGTGGTCGAAGTCATCGGAATTTCGCCGGAGAAGCTTGTCGGGGACAGTGGGTTCGAGCTCGAAATTAGAGCAGCCCGGTGGCAGAGAGTGGCTGGAGTTTGGGGGGAAAGAGAGAGGGGAGCGTGGCGTTTATGTGTGCGTGTTTACTGGCGTGAATTGATCACTCCATCAATCGGAATTAAGCCTCGAATCAAGACGCAGAAAACGGTCGCGAGGTGAGGGCGAGGTCGTCGCGGGTGGAAACGATGAACAGCTCTGTGGGGTCTGACGGCCAGCGAGAGAGGGAGTGGGGAGATGGGGTCCATGCGTCGGTGACTCAGGGGGTAAAGACTACAGTGCGGCGTTTTCATGGGAGAGAAGGAGTGGGCTGGTGTTGGGCTTAGTGGGCTGGCCAGATGGGTTGGGTCTGTTTCACTTTTTTTTATACAGAAAGCTTTTTCTTTTTCTATTTGAATTTCTGTTTTGATTTTCAAACAAATAATTCAAACAACAAATCAATTCAAACCACCACCAAACTTTGTATTGATTTTAATTCTGTTTAACATCATAATCCAAAGTCCAAAATAAAATAATTTTTTATTCTTTTTAGGATCCATTAATAATTAAATAAATAGACCTTAGTCATTAATTCAAATAGGATTTAATTTATTTAAAAACTCTATTTGAAATCTAAAATAATACCAAAATCATTTCAGTATGTTTTATTTGAAAATATAAAACACTTGGAAATCTTATTTAAAATAAATTAACAAGTTTTTATGTTTATTGAAAATGGAAAAGCCTTTACTTTAATAAAATTGGATATTAATTAATCGTCATTATTTTATTTAAATAAACCTTTACTCTTTTATCAAATAGAAATATTTTATTTCAAAAGCTTGGTCAAGATTTAATTTGGCTCTATAAAATAATCCTTATTTATATTTCTACCTTTTCTTTTTAAAACCATATCTTTTTATTAAAAGATCCAAAAATAGTGATTCCAACTATTATAATTTTTATTTATTAATTGTTTATCTTTTTAAATCCCTTTAGGATTTTATTTGATCAAAACAGGTTTTGATGTTTCCAACTGGAAAAAAAAATTCTTCTCACCCTAAAAATCAACAATTGTTTATTTGTTTATTTATTTTTCACATTTCAAAATTTGGAAAATTTTGGGACGTGACAGGCTACCACCCTTAAAAGAAATCTCGTCCCGAGATTTGGGAAGGCTAGGGTTACAAGTTGGCTTCAAGGCAACTAGGGTACTACCACCCTTAAAATAAAGTCTCATAGGGTTACATTGATGGTTCACTTGACTAAGAGTTCAACACTTGATATCCTGACAAGGAATCCTTATTTGACTCAACTAAGTTAACTAGTTTCTGACATCCACTTCTTCTATCTCTTCAAAGTTTCTTTCCATGTCAATGTGGTTCACATGTCCTTTCTGGGTCACATTGGAGTCATCTCCATTGGCTCTTATAGCATTATTTTTCCTTTTCTTCTCAGGACAGTCTGATGCATAGTGTCCAAGTTTCTTGCAATTATAGCACTGCAACTGGCTAATATCTTTCTTCCTGAAAGTGTCATGTTGGTTCTGACCAAGGTCATCTCCATTGTCAGTATCATTTCCATTATTATCACTTCCATTGTTGTTGTGGTGATACTGATGTGGTTCAGAATCTTCATTGCTCTTTTTGAATGAATGCTTCTTTTGTGATGATCCTGAGGGATTCTTGAGTTTATGATTCCTCTTTCTATTCTCAACTTGATTCATCTTGTTTTCCAAAATGGTGGCTTTGTCACAGAGTGATTGATAAGTTGGGACATAGGCAAAAGCTAGCTGCATGTTCAACTCATCATTAAGTCCTTCGAGGAATTTCTCCTTCCTTTTAGCATCTGTATCAACTTCATCCGGTGCATAGCGTGCCAGATTGTTGAATTCTTCAATATACTCAGCCACACTGAGGTGACGCTGTTTCAGATTGTGGAATTTCTTTTTCTTCAAGTACATCACTCCAGGTGATATGTGAGTTGTACGAAAACCATCCTCAAAAATAGCCCAAGTTACATCTTCAAGGGGAGTGGTGATCTGAAAGTTGTCCCACCATGTTGCTGCTGGTCCTTCAAGCAGAAATGCTGCAAACCTTACTTTTTCCTCATCAGTGCAGCCAACAGTTACTAAGTCCTTATTCACCGAACGTAACCAGTCATTGGATTCCATTGGATCAGTTGTTCCAGAGAATCTTGCAGGCCTAAGTTTCAGAAACTTGGTGAGCATATCATGTGCTGGAGGATTGTTCTGATTGTTGTTGTTGTTGTGATTCTATATGAATGTGGTCATCTCCTGCATCAGTTGTGTCCGAGCTGTCATCATCTGCTGCATCTTAGGAGTGATATTGTTATTTTGGTTGGGGTTGGCACGATGGGGAGGCATCTGTTGGTTTGATAGGGATGAGTAATGATAGATAGGTTTTAAGAAGTTCTAACACACAACTCAAAACAACCAAGTTCAATCAAACAATCAAACAATCAACAAGCAATTATCCACTTAACAACTTATGAGCTTAACTCATGAGTTGAAGGAGACAACAAGTTTTCCTGAAATAAAATAACTTAGTATAATCATACCTCATAGGTCAATATGATCCATA
Source organism: Avena longiglumis (assembly GCA_030063025.1). Taxonomy (NCBI): domain Eukaryota; kingdom Viridiplantae; phylum Streptophyta; class Magnoliopsida; order Poales; family Poaceae; genus Avena; species Avena longiglumis. The sequence goes on along the minus strand of CP125979.1, from coordinate 210,937,926 downwards.
CTTTACCTTGATATCAATGTCTGAGATAGTTGGTAGGCAATCTAATGTCTCTTGGTTTTTCACTTGTAGTCCTTAGTGATGTCTAAGTTGAAGTCCTTGGTGGAACTAAAATTGAAGTCAATGGTCATGGTGAAGGCTTTGGCCACCAAGTTAAAAAGCAAGAGATGTAGAATCAAAACCAAAAAGGTTGAGGAAAGAGTTTACAAGATTGTTTGTAAATAAGTTTTTGGAACAAATACAACTACTATTTTTCTAAGGGGTTTTGTCCAATCCTAGGGTTATAATCCTACATGCAACACAGTGCTCTGATACCATCTGTAAGGTTCCCAACCTTTATTAAGGTAGAGATTCCTGTGTTTACAATGCTAGTCCCTGGATGAATAGCTAGCATCCACAATTAAGATGTAATATCAAGAAACAAAGGTCATAATACAACTTTATAACCAGGAATAAAATAATTCATTACATCTTACATAGCTCATTTGGCTATCTCATTACATTGCAGCAGAATATCTATAAAGCATGGAGTCCTTCATCTTCAAAGTGCCACGGGCAATCATGTTGGTTGTAGACTTGTAATCCTAATCAACACACTTCACTAACATCAAACAAAACTGCAACATTATAAGTTACAGCCACAAGGGTCAATACATTTGAATTGTATTGGCAAGTTTCACTACTATGTAGAAATAAGTGGATCCTATCATTACATGCATAGTTGGCTAAGTAGGGTTTAGGCTCATTTGCAGAAAGCAATATAGTTTTTTCCTATCTTTTCAAAATAGTTTTGATCTTTTGAAAATCTTTCTGAACTCCTTGGAAAACTCCAAGTGCTTCAAACCCCTTGTTGTCACCTTCAAGTTTTACTTTGAGAAATTGGAATGTCGAGATCTTCCATAGCTTCAGGCCTTAGTTGCTCAGAGTTGTCCGTAACCGGGGACATCGCTAAGTACTTAGAATTTGATCTTCTGCAGAAGTTGTACACTTTACCCACATGACACAATCTCGTCTTGACGCCACTAGTGGCCGCTGGATAAGTACTCACCAAATGGAGTACCGGCAGATCGAGAATGTGACAAAGTCTTTCCATAGAAGTCCTCCCAATACACAATGCTAGCTTGTCTACCCGGCACCAATGTAGGGATATATTTCCATACATAATTCTAGTCAACCTGAAGATGCCAATGCATGGGTCTTACACTATGTAGTTGACTAAGCCAGAGCCCATTTAGCATGTGGCTGTACACGGAAGCCACTGTACGAGAAACATGTTCAATCTCTAAGTCCCTGGGTGGTTTTCTTCTAGTGCACATCCAAAAAGATAGCCATATAAACATGGTTCTCTTTGTTGCCACCTTGTCCAAAACTTAAGTATCCTCTTTCCACCCAGGAGGTTCATTGAGTACTTGTTTTATTATATAAAACATATATTTTTCCAACACTTCATATAATCATATCACGTATCCCATCCCAGATATATAGCAGGGCTAAGCATACTACAACTACAATGTTTTTACTAAGGAAGATATAAGGATATTGATATCCTAATAGGATATAGCATAGCATAGAAATATAGTAGCCCTATCATGCATACTACAAAAATATCACTAAGTGTAGTGAAAATAGTAGGACATGGATGATCGTGCCACTTGCCTTTTTAGTAGAGAATGTTGGTTCACTTCTTGATATTGCAATTATCACACTCTTCTAATTCCACTACAATTCAATCAAGCAAACACAAATTCAACTAGCATTCCAACCAATTTATCACACACAAAATAATAGAAACAAAGTCATGCATGCAAGCATGCAAAAGATAGTTTTATTTGCAAAAGTGGTTTATACTAGACTCTAAACATTTTAAAGCTCAAAGTGGTCATTTACTAAAGTGGTAAAACCATTTGCAAAAGGTTTTATCTATAAACCATTTTTAAATCAAATCAATATTTTATGTGGTTGAAAATGCTTTTAGCAGAGCAATATTCTTTAAAGGGTTCACCAAATATATTTTAATTCTCAAAACTTGGTGTTTAGGGTCATAAGGTTTGAATCAAATCATTTCCAAAAGGTTTTACTCAAAAATCATTTCTAAACCAAAAACAATATTTTTATTTGACTAGAAATGTGCTAATTCAAACATTTACTCCTTAACTTCACAAAATAAATTTTTAAATCCATAGGTTGGTTCCTAGGGTCAGTAGTTTCTCAACAAATCATTTTGCAAAGATTTCATATTAAAAATGTATCTAGCACAATTTTTATATTCAAAATAATCCTACACATGTTTCTGAAATTTCAACCAATTTTACAGAAGCAAAACATTAAACAAAGTGTATGGTTGCAAAGTACTTGTTCTACTGATTCCATTGATATAAAATTTGCAAAATTTGGACGTGTAGAACTAAAGTTATGAATTTTACAAGTTTATTCTAATTTCTGTTTTAAACAAAACCTTGTCCACGTGGCTCGATTCTATTGGCCAGTACCGTTTCGTTTGGATCGAGCTGTTCTGACCGCAGCATCTTATTTAGATTTCACGGTGCAGATCGAGTGATACCCCTTCGTCTAAGTTCTAATCACAGCCACTGGATCGATATCTAACGGTCGCAGTGCGGTTGACCACTGCCTGGCGGCGCTAGCGGCGGCTGGCGGCGGCGCACACTCTAGCTACGGCGGAGCCGGCGATATAGGACGCAAGGGAAGGAGGGAAATAGCTCACCGGCGATCACTCCATCAATCAGAATTAAGCCTCGAATCAAGACGCAGAAAACGGTCGCGAGGTGAGGGCTAGGTCGTCGCGGGTGGAAACGATGAACAGCTCTGTGGAGTCCGACGGTCAGCGAGAGAGGGAGTGGGGAGATGGGGTCCATGCGTCGGTGACTCAGCGGGTAAAGACTCTGGTGCGAAGCGTTTTCCGCGGGAGAGAAGGAGTGGGCTGGTGTTGGGCTTAGTGGGCTGGCCAGATGGGTTGGGTCTGTTTCACTTTTTTTTATACAGAAAGCTTTTTCTTTTTCTATTTGAATTTCTGTTTTGATTTTCAAACAAATAATTCAAACAACAAATCAATTCAAACCACCACCAAACTTTGTATTGATTTTAATTCTGTTTAACATCATAATCCAAAGTCCAAAATAAAATAATTTTTTATTCTTTTTAGGATCCATTAATAATTAAATAAATAGACCTTAGTCATTAATTCAAATAGGATTTAATTTATTTAAAAACTCTATTTGAAATCTAAAATAATACCAAAATCATTTCAGTAGGTTTTATTTGAAAATATAAAACACTTGGAAATCTTATTTAAAATAAATTAACAAGTTTTAGTGTTTATTTAAAATGGAAAAGCCTTTACTTTAATAAAATTGGATATAATCCTCATTATTTTATTTAAATAAACCTTTACTCTTTTTATCAAATAGAAATATTTTATTTCAAAAGCTTGGTCAATATTTAATTTGGCTCTATAAAATAATCCTTATTTATATTTCTACCTTTGCTTTTGAAAACCATATCTTTTATTAAAAGATCCAAAAATAGTGATTCCAACTATTTTAATTTTTATTTATTAATTTTTTATCTTTTTAAATCCCTTTAGGATTTTATTTGATCAAAATAGGTTTTGATGTTTCCAATTGGAAAAAAATTCTTCTCACCCTAAAAATCAACAATTGTTTATTTGTTTATTTATTTTTCACATTTCAAAATTTGGAAAATTTTGGGATGTGACAGTAGGTTCAAAACAATCCATTTACAAAAGATTTTACCCTAAAATCATTTCTAGAATAATTTTTATATTCAAAATATGCCTAAACAAGGTTCTGCAAAAACAACTAATTTTACAGAAGCAAAATACTAAACAAATGGCAAGGTTGGAAAGTATTCTTTTTTCTGATTCCATTGATATAAAGTTTGCAAAATTTGGACTTGTAGATTAAAAGTTATGAAATTTACAAATTCAAACATCTAATAGGATAGTTTCTGTTTTTAAAATAAAATACAAGACACGTGGCTAAATCTTACTGGTGCATACCGTTTCGCGTGGATCGATCGATACTGGTCGTTAGATCTAAGTCGCATCGCACGGTATAGAATCAATCTTTCCGCTTCGATTAGTGAATCTATCGTAGCCGAAAGATCTGTATCCTACGGTTCCTAGCACTCTAACCACAATCTGGTGGCGCGCGGCAGCGGCGCTCAGGCGATGGCATACCGGCGACTCTAGGAAGCGAGAGGAGGAGTAGGATGGCTCGACAAAAATTTGCCGAAACGTGTAGATGCTCAAGGTGGTCGTTGCAGGTGAAGGGGCGCTCGGAGCTGCTGGCAATTCCTCGCCGGAGAAGCTTCTGTCGTCGGGCACGTCCTATTGTTGATGGGGGCGAGGCTACAAGGCATCGTAAGACAAGCCGATGGTTGCGTTAGATGCGTGAGGCAAAGGCAAGTACACACGCGTGAAAGAGAGGGATATGGGAGGTCAAGTTTTACCGAGGTAGCTCGTCGGAGAAATGGCAGACGGTGGCGGTGCTCGGTTGAAGACGTAGTCGAGTATCTGGGGTATGCGAAGATGCGGGGGACACTGGGGAACATGTTTGTTTGCTCTGAGAGCAATGGGGCGATGAGGGCTGGCCGGAATCAGCGAAAGGAGCTCGTCGGGGCAACGAGGTTGCAAACGAAATCAGGGGCAGTCTGGGCTCTGGGGGTGTGATGTCTAGGGGGAAAGGGAGAGGGGAGGGAGGCGGTTAAGCGAGAGTAATCGCGGGGAGGAATTAACGCGACGTTATGGCGAATTAAGCCTACGGAATCAAAGCCAAAAATGGCAATGAGGAAGAGGGGGAATAGGTCGCGGGGTTGAAGACGATGTGCTAGCAGGTGGGGTTGGTTTGTCAGTGAATGGGAGGGGGCACAGTGGGGTCCGGTGGTCAGCGTCTGTGCGAGTTTAGTTGCTGGTGACGAAACGTTTCGGGGAGGGAGAGTGGGTTGTGCTTGTTGGGCTGGACTGGGCCTGGTTGCTGGGTTGGTTTTGTTTCCATTTTTTTCTTCCTGAAACCTTTTTCTTTTTCTGTTTTCGTTTTCTGTTTTGAATTTTGTTCAAATAATTCAAACACCATTTGAATTCAGATCTTTACCAAACTTTCAGCAAGCTTTTAATATTGTTTATTATTGCATTTTAAAGACCATTTTAGAATAATCCTTTTATTTATTTATGGTTTATTATTTATTTGTAATAGGCACTTGCCTTTATTCAAATAAGATTTTAATTATAATTTCAAACTCTTATTTGAATTCTAATTTTTACCAAACCTTTTTCAGTAGGTTTTATTTATTTGTTAGTGCAAATAATTAACTTTGAATTATTATTTAAAATATTTTAATATGATTTAATGTTCATTTAAATTAGGCATTTGTCAATTCTTTTATTCTTTTTAAGTTAATTAAATAACTTTTTAATCCACTTTGGAAAATTCCAATTTATTATTTTCTCATGATTTAATTAATCATTTACTTTATGGTTTTTTTTCCTATTTAAATATAATTTAGAATATGGTTTTATCCATATATTTTTATTGGAATAATCTTTATCCCTTTATTTTATTTGGATTATCTTTATTTCATTTGCTTATGGATTTGATTCAAGATTTAAATTGTCTTCTAAATAATTTAATTTAGGCAATTTATCTTTATTTAAATAAAATTGAATATTGTTCAATTCTTTATGATTTTATTTAAATAATCTTTTACTCCTTTTATTATTAAATAAACTTTCATTTGTGAAGGATTTGGCCAAGATTTAATTTGGCTTTTAAATATTCCTTATTTATTTATTTTCTTCCTTTGCCTTATAAAATCCATATCTTTTTATTTATAGATCCAAAATTGGTGATTCCAATTTGTATAATTCTATTTAATATTTGTTTATCTTTTTAAATACCTTAAGGATTATTTTGCTCACTATTTGGTATGGATTTTAGATAGATTCTTTATTAGCTTTGGAAATTATTTCCTTTGCCATATTAAACTCATAAGTTTTTATCTATGGCTCCAAATTAAATGAAACCAATTTCTATGGTTTTATAATATTTTTGTTTATTATTTTTGATCATTTATAAATGTTTGTTGCTGAATTTTTATGTGGATAAAATCCATAGTCTTAGAGATATCTTGGAGATGATTTTCTTCCAATAGGGTTTTAGGGTTTTGGTTTAACTTCTCCAAGTGTTTAAATTTCAAGATACATTCATTGATGAATGAATTTCACTTGAATGAAATTTGTTGGATTCCATTTCATTCAAATTTTTTTCAAGAAGGGTTTTGGTGTTTCCATTTGGAATCAAAAAAGTTTCTTTTCACCCTAAATTTCAACAATTATTTATTTTGTTTATTTATTTTTTCACATTTCAAAATTTGGAAAATTTTGGGATGTGACAGTGGCTCTGCCTGGCACCCCGGCTGTGTGACTCTGAAGCCCCAAAGGTCCTTCCTCTCAAACTTGGTGAGCTGAAGTGTCGTGATACTAGGAAGTGGAAGGTTGAGCACACTAGTGAGCTCCACGAGACGAGAACCGAAACGAGTTTCCTTGAACTCCTCGGCAGTGCTGATAGCAACGTTAGGCATCTATTTTATAAGATAGAGAAAGGTTAGAATCAACACAAGTAGGAAAAATCACAAGACAATAAAAACACAAGCACACTTTTAACAATAAAACATACAAGTCATGGCATACACAAATCAAATACAAACACCAAGGTTCAACATAACTTAGACAATTTTTTGCGAGCAAAAATGACAAGTATGGTGGTCCAACTAATGGAGTATGTTACAATTCTCACTCGCTAGACAAGATAGCTATCAGGGGATCCTTAGTGGCAATCTGTCTATCTTGATCACAAGACTCCCATATTAAGTCTATGATGTCTTCCCTTAGTCGTTGATTGGTAGCTTCTAAGTCTTGGGTATGCTTCGTTTCTTCTCTAAGATCATTTTGAGTGTTGAGCATTCAACACTTGAGTCTATCACCAAGCTCCTTGATGGCATTCCAAGCTGCATTTCTTGCATAATCAAAGAATGTTGTGTGCATCTCAGAGTTGGTGACCATGCAGAATCCCGACTCTTTGTGGTTGTCTTCCTTGTTTTTGTACAAGTGAAGTTGCACCCACCAATACTCTTCTCCTTCATCCATCACAGGGAATCCCTTGTACATAGCTGCGCCATGTATCCCCATGGTAACCATAAGGTTCTTGAGTGCTTTGGGAAACTCCATCTCACACTCCAAAGTCATGGTCATGAGTGGTCCCTTCCCGACGGCTTCGTTGATGGAGTTCATCTACAAATGGATATGAGAAAGAAGATTAGAAAAGTCTACGAGAAGAAAAGACAAGTGTGGAATTTTACAAAGTGTTGTAGCTTTCCTTAGTGGTTTCTTAGTCTAATCCATCCTAGGGTCATAATCCTACAGGCAACAACCTGGCTCTGATACAATCTGTAAGACCCCAACTTTATAAAGGTAAAGGTCCCTGTGATTGCAATGCTAGTCCCTGGATCAAATGCTAGCATCCGCAGTTTAAGATGAAGTACACAGAAACAAAGGTCATTATTACATCGTCATTCCAGAGATAACATAGTATTTTACAACTCCATAGCCATAGGCTAATACAAGAGTTCAACTTAACATAATAAAGTAAATTCTTCATCTTCATGTGCCATAGGCAAACATGTTGAGTGTAGACTCATAACCCTAATCCTCATTAGAGTAACCTGCAACATCACAAGTTACAGCCACAGTGGTTCAATACATTTGAATAGTATTGGCAAGTGATACCTTAGTAGAAATAATAGCTTCTAACTTCTATATGAATTTGGCTAAGTGTAGCTTACGCTTTCTTTGCCCAAAATAGGTTTTGCCTATCAGTTGAAAACACTAAGTTTTTGTTTGACAAAAACTCCCAAGGAACCACCAATAGACATTGGTGAACCTTTACCCTTGTTCAACCACAAGTTTTAACTTAGAAATTGGGATGAGGAGATCCTTGATAGCTTTAGTGTCTTGATGCTCAAATTGTCCATTATCGGGGACATGACTAAGTACTTAGATTTTTCCTTCTCGAGAGGTGGTGCACTTTTCCCCACAAGTCTTGACATGCATCGCGACGAGACCTTTCAGAAGCCTTCCCTTAGACCAAATGGACGCGCTCCAACCTATCACCCTACCACCAACTGTCCATCTGGCTAAGTTATTGCAACCTATATGATCAAGGCAGAGCCCATATGCCATGTGGTTGCACTAGAAGCTTCTAAACACTAGGCATGTGTTATCGCCATATTTTGGCCAAAGGAGGAGTTGGGCCGTGGTCAAGATGGGCTTAGAAGATACGTATATGCAACGTGTTGTTGAATCGGCCTCGTGTGTTGATTTGGGCTAAATTGCCCGTGTATCTTATATTGTAATAGATTCCGTTTAGATTTAGGTAAGAGATAGAGTTGTAGAGTTATTCCAAAGACAGAAAGTCTCCGGACTATAAATATGTACCTAAGGTTATCGAGAAAAGGAGGACAATCACATTCACGACAAACACAATCTCGGCGCATCGCCACCCCTTGTTTCTAGGGTTTTTTCTCGGGTAAGTGCCATGCTGCCTAGATCGCATCTTGCGATCTAGGCAGTATCTACTTATGCGTTATCTAGTGTTACTCGTACTGAAGCCTTGTTGATGGCGAGTAACACTATTATCATAGATTTGTTTGGATTAGCATCAGTACTTTTCGCTATGATTGTTTAGTTATGCTACCTCTAGCTATCTCGCCGCCGTTGCACCTTTTCCCGGGTGTAAGGGTGGCATCTTGCTTGATCTTTATTTAAGTCGATTTGATCTGTTATAGTTGTGCCTTGTTCTCCAAGGTTTAGTTTTATATCCACATGATCAGGCCTTGCAAACGGGTTGAACGATCCAGTAGTATGTAAGATATGGTTTACCAATCCCAGAGGGGGTGTTCTGGGAATTGACGTTACGTTGGTTTTTAGGCCTTCTCTAGGATTAGTTTTCTATTATCTTTTGTATCTACTAGGCTCAATTACGTGTAGGATGTTCCAGTCATGTAGTGAAAACATTAAACTGTCGTAGATCGATTTGACCTGTATTGATGAAGCAAAACCCCATGTTATAATAGATCTAATGCAGAACCATGGGATAATCGGCTCTGGGAGCCGATTCACAGGGAAACCTGGGAGCCGGTCACGGCTCGAATTTTACGTATACTTGTTTACCATGCAGGAAACCAATCGAAGCAATCCTTCACCTTCCTGACCAGGTATAGGTCAGGTGGCATCTCGAACCAAGCCGGGGCGTGCCGGAGTTTTGCGGGCCGTTGCCCGAGGGACCAGGGCCCACCAGCAGCTCTGGGAGCCTCCCGGCTCTTCGTGTTGCCCGTCGCTGCTCGCCGGTGGGTTTTGGTAGGCAACACATTCTGGCACGCCCGGTGGGACACTTAAAACAACGTCTACATCAACATCCGACGCTGCGATGGACAACAGACCGGTCACGTACGATGAGCTGCCTGAGGAGCACAAGGCGAAGTATGATGACGTCAAAGCTCTCTTCGAAGCCGATCTCATCGGCTCTTTTGAGAGGACTCGTAAGCATGGCATCAGGTGGAAAGGGTTCTCACCCGAGGGTGCTCTTGATGAGGTGGATCTGTCTGTTCCTTCAGAGGAGCGCACCAGAGCTCTGCGCCAGGAAGTCAACTACATGGTGGCTCATTCTCTTCACCGCCATTCGAGAGCACAGTAACGCTTTGGCGGATCGCAGTTCGCGTAGTTCAGGAGATCGCGAAACATCAGTACTCTCCGTCGGGGCCTACTCTGGGGACTCACCAGGGAGAAAGACCACTCCAGGCCAGGCCACCGCTGCCATTCACACTTGCAGCTCCAGAGCCACCAGGGGCACCGGCGTACATCGTCTACAAGGTCGGAGGCGACCCTGGCGATTGCCAATTCCTGTGTGAACCACCTAAAGAAATCCCACATGGATACGTGTGCACCTACGTGCCAGACTGCAACAGCTTGACGCGCACGAACCAGGTTACAACCGCAGGGAGTGCTGGGGCAGGAGTTTCTGGAGCAGGGGCTTCGGGAGCAGGTGTTTCTGGAGCAGGAATCTCTGGGATGGACGCCGACAAACAGGCGTGGCTAGCCAAGTATGCCACTGGAACGAGTCATGAGAATCTAGCCCCTGCAGCCCAAACAACGGAGCAAATCCGTACCATCTTGAGAGACCAGTTCGGCTTCGTGCCGAAGAGAAGGACAATCGGCTATTCAAAGCCGTACCCCAACGAGTTTGATCTGATCCCGCTGCCACCCAAGTATCGGCTCCCTGAGTTCTCGAGATTTAGCGGGTCAGAAGGGTCGAGCTCGACCGAGCACGTGAGCCGATATCTGGCACAGTTAGGCATGATATCAGCATCAGATCAGCTGCGCGTAAGGTTCTTTGCGCAATCTTTGACAGGACCAGCTTTTGGGTGGTACACCTTGCTACCACCTGATTCGATCCAGACCTGGAAGCAACTGGAAGAGCAGTTCCACATTCAGTACCATTCAGAAGCCACCGAGGCTGGCATTGCAGACCTGGAACAGGTGCGGCAAAAGCGAGGAGAAACGGTAGCCGAGTACATCCAACGCTTCAGGACTGTCAAGAACCGATGTTACTCAGCTCGTTTAACTGAGAAGGAAGCAGTCGAGCTGGCAGCGTTGGGTCTCGCAGCACCCATCAAAGATCTGGCTTTCCAAGTAGAGTACAACTCGTTGGCGCACATGTCCCAGAAGCTGACGATGTATGAGCAGCGCCACCCTGAGTTGTACCAGGACAAGTTCAAACGTCCGATAGGCCTGGTCGATACAGAAGAAGAAGACCCCGCGCAAGACCAGGAGGTGGCCGTGGCTGAATGGGCTCGGGGGGCAGATCCCATAACCTGCAAATGGGTGAAACATCAAGGGCCTGCAAAAGGGTTCGACTTTGATGTGAGCAAAGCTGAGCAAATATTCGATTTACTGCTGAAAGAAAAGCAGCTGAAGTTACCTGAAGGCCACAAAATCCCTACGGCTCAAGAGATGAACGGAAGACCGTACTGCAAGTGGCATCACTCGTTCACCCACACCACCAATGACTGCAAAGAGCTACGTCGCCAGATCCAAACAGCGATAGAGCAGGGCCGCCTCATCCTGGGGCAATTCACCATGAAAGTAGACACCAACCCGTTCCCCGGCGTCAACATGGTAGAACACAGCCACTCCACGAGGCGCCAGTTGGACTTCTCGTTCGATGTCAACATGGCAGGAACAGGGTACCACCATGGCACGTACAGGGAGGAAGGCGGTCGCTCTCACGGCAGAGTAAGAGAGGAGGCTGGTCCACGCGACCGGCCCAGCTACGACAACAGGCGGTACTTAACTGAGGAACAAGTAAAAAGTGTGCGATATCAGAAACCACATTCCACGCATCTCCTTAATAAGTATGAGCGTCAGTATGACCAACGTCGCCGACGCGACGGAGAAGATGAAGGATACGAGCACCTCGCTTGGGGACCGTCAAAAGAAAAAGAAGGCGCAGACAAGCATTGGGATTGTCCGTTCTTCAAGTATTGCTGGGACGCGGGAATGAGCCGATTGCCTACGATCGATAACTGCCCCGAATGCGGACAGCAGAAGGAGGACACGGAGCCGGTGTCAGTGTTTAAGCGCCTAGGGCCTCTCCCGCCTCAGAGCCGACGCAGGGAGTCGTCTCGAGCACAAGGTCTCAAGGAGCCAATGGATGACAAAGAGAAAGACAGGTATCACCGTCCAAGGTGGTGTCCCGGACTCGAGACATACCAAAAGCGTAGAGTCAGCGGCTGCGTAACGGAGGAAGCCGAGCGCGATATCTCACGCTCTAGAAAGCACGGCCCGATCGGCCGTTAAAATTAGCGGAACCTTGGAAGCGGAAGATCACCGAAAAGGAAAGAGTGGCGCCTAAACGGTAAAAGCCGATGCAAAGACATCGGTGGCACAAACATGGTATTCATACTTCCCGAGTTCGCGCCACGAACCAACGAGCTACCAAAGTACGGATCATGCCCACGGCGATTATCTTTGAGAAGCCACGTGAAAAGGGTTACAAACATCTGAAAGCACTGTACCTACGAGGTTACATCAATGGGCAACCTGTCAGCAAGATGTTAGTGGACACCGGAGCGGCAGTCAACATAATGCCATACTCCATGCTACGGCGTTTGGGACGCTCCACTGCAGATCTGATCAAAACAAACGTCACTTTAAGCGACTTCAATGGCCAGACTTCAGAAACGCAAGGCGTACTAAACGTGGACCTGACCGTGGGCAGAAAAACAATCCCTACGTCATTCTTCGTCGTGGACAGCAAAAGCACCTACGCTGTCTTGCTAGGGAGAGATTGGATCCATGCCAACTGCTGCATTCCATCCACGATGCACCAGTGCCTAATACAGTGGGATGGAGATGAGGTGGAGGTCATTCATGCAGACGATTCCGTCGAGGTCTCCATTGCTGGCATGAACGTCTGGGAAGCAGAAGACCAAGAGCCGATCTCTGGAATCAGTCTAGACGGCTGTGAACGCATTGAGGCTACAAAAAACGGGGTGAGGCTGGTCTTATCCACCGGCCTGACAGAGTAGCAAAGCCCACGATGGTACATGGTACGGCCGATCCCTGCGATCGGCCACAAAAAACAAAAAGCAGCAACCTTGCAACGAGCAGATCATGCAGTCATAGCAGAGAGATTCCCAGCCATTGTAAAACCATAAGGTGTAAACCGTCCTTGACTAATACAATCAAAAAGGGGGCCGATTCAGGCAATCGGCCCAAGTTATTTTTGTTAACCTCACCTACTATTTGCCCTGTGCTTAGCATCGATTTGACAGGTGACGGAAAGCTAGGATATGGATTTACATCTGCTGATGAACTAGAAGAGATTGACATCGGTCCTGGGGATAAGCCAAGACCAACATTTATCAGCAAGAAGTTAGATCCGAATCTGCGGGGTCCGATGATAGCTTTGTTGAAAGAATATCCAGATTGCTTTGCCTGGGATTATACAGAGATGCCTGGGCTAGACAGGAGCATCATCGAGCATCGACTCCCACTTAAAAAAGGATTTCGGCCATTCCAGCAGCGAGCACGACAGATGAAGGCCGAAATTTTGAAAGAAGTCAAGAAGGAGATCGAGAAAATGTTGGCAGCCGATTTAATCAGGCCATGCAGGTATGCTGAGTGGATTTCTAGTATCGTACCTGTAGAGAAAAAGGATGGCCGCTGGCGTGTTGCCATAGATTTTCGGGATCTCAATAGAGCTACCCCGAAAGATGAATATCCGATGCCAGTAGCAGAGACGTTAATCAACGCAGCTGCCGGTCATAAAATCTTGAGCTTCATGGACGGCAATGCCGGTTACAATCAAATTTTTATGGCTCCGGAAGATATACACAAGACTGCATTCAGAGTCCCAGGTTCGGTGGGGTTGTTTGAATATGTAGTCATGACGTTTGGACTGAAGAACGCCGGCGCCACATACCAAAGAGCCATGAATTACATCTTCCATGACCTGATCGGCAAGCTGGTGGAAATTTATATCGATGACGTAGTGGTCAAGTCAGCCTCAGTACAAGGACACTTGGATGATCTGCGACACGTCCTGGACCGAACAAGAAAATTCGGGCTACGGATGAATCCAAAGAAGTGTGCCTTCGGTGTGACGGCCGGTCAGTTCTTGGGCTTCTTGGTCCATGAACGAGGAATTGAGATCGGCCTGAAAAGTCAGGAGGCAGTGCGAACAATGAAGCCACCTACCACGAAGAAAGAACTGCAGTCTCTCATCGGCAAGATCAACTTCGTCAGAAGATTCATCTCCAATCTGTCAGGAAGGATAGAGCCGTTCATGGGACTTGTAAAGATTAAATCTGATGAAGAGTTCAGCTGGGGGGCAGAACAACAACGAGCCTTCGACGAGATCAAAGAATATTTGACGAAGCCGCCAGTATTGGTTCCGCCCCAGCCGGATAGGCCATTCTACATTTACTTGTCAGTAGCAGACACGTCCATCGCCTCAGTGGTGGTGCAAGTTTATGACGGGCTAGAGCGAGTGGTATTTTACATCAGCAGAAGGATGCTGGATGCAGAAACGAGGTACTCTGAGATCGACAAGTTGTGCCTCTGCCTGTTTTTCACCTGCACCAAGCTGCGCCACATTTTGCTATCAGCAGAGATTGTCATCGTCTGCAAATCAGACGTTATAAAGCACATGCTGTCGGCTCCCATGTTGAAAGGCCGACTGGGCAAATGGATGTTTGCATTATCGGAGTTTGACATCCGGTATCAACCCGCGAAAGCAGTTAAGGGGCAGGCATTGGCCGACCTTATCGCTGAAAGGATCAACACCAATATAGCAGCACTGTCCATACGAGCGTGGGCTATGTTCTTCGACGGATCGGTTTGTGACGATGGGTGCGGCATCGGCATGCTACTCGTGTCACCCCGGGGGGCAACATTTTCCTTCTCTATCAGGTTGTCAGCCCCTCGCACCAACAACGTCGCTGAGTATGAGGCGATACGCAAGGGAATGGAGTTGCTCATCGCCGAGCTGAGCGATGGAAATTTTTGGAGACTCCAAGCTGGTGATTTCTCAACTCACGGAGGAATACAAGTGTGATAGCGAGTCGCTATTCCCATTATGGATGCAATGCCGTGAGCTGATGGCACAGTTCCGATACATAAACTTCACCTGGATCCCACGATCGCAGAATACCGAGGCCAATGATCTTGCACAAATGGCTTCAGGCTACAAGGACGCGGCAGAGGGAGCCGATGTTCAGGTGCAATTCCTAGACACAGACGACTGGAGAGCCGATATCTTCAATTACTTGAAGGATTCGGCTCGGGGGGCACCTAAACGGATAAGATACAAGGCCATGAAGTATGTGCTCATTGGGGACGACATGTTTTACAGGACTCTAGAGGGGTTATTGCTCAAATGTCTGGGGACAGCTGAGGCCAATCGGCTCCTACACGAGGTACACGAAGGCGCTTGTGGAACTCACCAATCGGCTCACAAGATGAAGTGGTTGATCAGGCGATCAGGGTTTTATTGGCCTACCATGCTCGAGGACTGTTTTAAGTACTACAAAGGTTGTCAAGCATGTCAGAGATTTGGAAAAATTCAGATGGTACCCGCGTCAGCAATGAACCCCATCATCAAGCCGTGGCCATTCCGAGGTTGGG
Source organism: Avena longiglumis (assembly GCA_030063025.1). NCBI lineage: Eukaryota > Viridiplantae > Streptophyta > Magnoliopsida > Poales > Poaceae > Avena > Avena longiglumis. The sequence continues at coordinate 210,922,652 of CP125979.1, read as the reverse complement.
GCATGGATATGATCGGCAAGATCAATCCTCCGTCAAGCAAAGGCCACATGTGGATTTTGGCCATCACGGATTATTTCACCAAGTGGGTGGAAGCCGTCCCTATGAAGTCAGTAAGTTCAAAGGATGTCGTCGATTTTGTGAAAGAACACGTCATTCATAGGTTTGGGATTCCCCAGACTATCACGACCGATGGAGGTTCGGTCTTCACTTCTCACGAGTTCAGAGAGTTCTGTGAGGACACAGGGATCAAGCTGATGCGATCATCTCCGTACTATGCTCAAGCAAATGGGCAAGCTGAAGCGTCCAACCAGAGCCTTATCAAGCTGATCAAGAGGAAAATCGATGAGAACCCTAGGCGTTGGCACGAGGTTTTATCAGAGGCTTTATGGGCTTACCGCATGTCATGTCATGGGGCGATAAAAACCTCGCCATACCATCTAGTCTATGGACAAGAAGCCGTATTGCCTTGGGAAATTACGGCTGGATCGAGACGTGTCACTTTTCAGAACGATCTAACGACTGAAGAATATGCAGCCTTGATGAGTGACAGCGTTGAAGATTTGACTGAGCTTAGGCTGTGGTCGCTTGAGAAAATCAAAGAGAACAAGGCCAAAGTAGCTCGTGCATACAACAAGAAGGTGAGGCCTAAGGAGTTCCATGTTGGCGATCTGGTATGGGAAGCGGTGTTGCCATTAGGGACTAAGGATGCAGCATATGGTAAATGGTCTCCAAATTGGCATGGGCCATACAGGGTAGATCAAGTTTTAAGAGGAGCAGCGTACATCTTTGGAGGAGCTGGATGGCGTGAAATTCCCAGTGGCTGTCAACGGTCAGCATCTCAAGAAATATTTCCCAAGCATGTGGGATGATGGACAGTGAGATATGGGGGCCGATACACGAAATCGGCCAATAAAAAAAAACTTATTATTATATATTTCCCAAGTACGTGGGATGATGGACAGCGAGATATGGGGGCCGATACATGAAATCGGCCAATAGAAGTATACAGCCGATGCACAGTCATCGACTTTAGAGGTTCAAAACAGTTACAAGCAGACGCCAGTTTACATAAACGAGCTACTGAAGAAATGCCTCGAAGGCTTGGAGGGCGTCAGCACGGACACGGTCCACCTCGGCGATCTCGGCTTCGTCATCTTCATCCTTGCCCGTCACCAACTGCTTGTTCAGGGCACGTATTTCTGCCAGATCGGTCTTCAGTTCGGCTTTGAGGCTCTCTGCTTCATCTTGGGAACGGGCGATGGATGCTTCTTTGTCACAAATGAGTTGTTTTGTCACCCGGACCTTTTCTTCAAGATCTTCCAGCTCCTTTTTCAGAGATGCGAGCTTGGTGGTACTGACAGAGGTGTCAGTTTTGGCATCAAGGGACGCCTTTTTCTCATTAAGCTGCTGACATCTGTCGGCAATATTCGCCTTCAGCGGGAGTTGGGCACGGCGCAGGTTGATCCTTTCACGAGCTAGCTTCACCCTTGACCCGAAGAAGGACAAAGTTACGACGGGCCAAAGCTTCACCTGCAATGTTACTGGGAGTTGGTCTTGGATTTCAGCAAGAACGCCCTTCACCTCTTCAGAACCCTCGATCAGCTCCTCGATCGGGGAAGACAGTAAGGCTCTAAGTCGTTGGAATTGAGGTAGAACAGCCCTGGCTTGTGGTTCATCGGTGGCAACAGAGGGAGTTGGATCGATGGAGTCAGGATCAAAGGTCAGCAAGCCTGAAATGTCACCACCCTGGCAGCCCGAAAAGGCGTCAGTGTGCGTCCAATAGGGAAGAATAAAGCCGACAGAGGTTAACATACCTCTCCTAAGACCGAGGGGGTAGCAGTCGGCGAGGCGATCGGTTTGTGTGTGGTTGCTGGGGGCGTTACCAAAGTGGTAGCCATTTCATCTGCATTTTCGGGGATTGCCAGGTCTGGTTTGGCTAAAGGCGTCGGCGCGGCCCCCACCTTCCCACCAGAAGCCTCAGTTGTCTGCATGAAAGGTGTTTAACCGATGAAAATGATGGTGAACTGGCAGACAAAAGGGAGTAAGGGGCAAGAGCATAAAGGATGATGATTTTTCGGAACCTCTTGGCTCGATGAAGAAGCTTGTAGTCCTTTACGAGCTCTCTTGGGACCCACAGCTGGCCCGGCCTCGACTGGTGCTCGGGGGGAAGCAGGTTCAGGAACCGACCTTTTCCTGGAAGCCGATGGTGGCACATCTGGCTGGCTCGGGGTGATGGTCCTCTCAGAATCCGTTGGGCTTGATGCTCCCTCATTGGGTCGTGTGTCCTCGTGGGATGTTTCTTCGACGGAAGCCTGCAAAAGAAGGAAGGCTGTTAGACACAAGCACATCTGCAAGAATGAAAAAATGAGAAGAAACGGCCAAGACATGGATCAGCCTACATGCGAGCTTTCTGGAGAAGGGCTCCGGTGTCTCAAGGTCTTCCTGGCAGCTACATTCCTCGTCGTCGTTCTTATCTTGGTGGGAACTCGAGGGGCAGCTGATGTTGAAGTTCCTTGCTTCTTAGAAGCCGATTGAGGTGTTATCGGCTGTTTCTGCATTATTACCTTTTTTAAAGGCGGCGAGTTTTTGCAGAAAAGAACCACAGGAGCTGGCGGAAAGAACTCAAAAGGGGAGCCATCGCTGTGTGTGGGTTCAGGGCCATCTTGCAGCAGAATGTGTGCTAGATTGTGTGCGAGGGCCAAGACAGAGGGAGTTTGGGATAGACGGATGCGGCAGCAGAATGTCTGAAACCTAGAAAATTTAATGGTGGAGTAAGGCATTAATTCAGGTGTTCGCCATTAAGTCTACCATCGTGTTCAGACTGCGAGGAGTAGGCGTACCTTCAGACCGGAGACCTCTGGGTTGGTGTTGGACGATTCCGCCATCTAGTTCGCCGGCGGAGATGGATCTGTGCGGTTGGGGATCGAGGGTTTTTTGTCGCTGTGAGCTCGATCTGGTCAGTGGGCGATTGAAGATCTAGGTCGCCTTTTTTGAAGAAGGTCGCAGGTTACCGTTTGAGACTGAAAAGCAGCCGCTTAGGTTTGCCTAAATATGCGACCAAGTTTTGACCTTGTCAACGTTTTTGGGAAAGCCGATGTCCATCGGCTCTTTAAGTTTTGACTTAGTTAACGGAATGAGTGCGGTAAAAGCCGATACAGCATTATCGGCTTCTGGAGCATCGACCTATTTTGGCTATCGGCAAAATTGGGACGAAAAAAAGCAATCTTCGAGAAACAGATTTTCATTCATTCATTCAAAAGCTGATTGCTTACAAAAGGGGTGATTGATTACAAAAGGGAGCTTACTACTACTACTACTACTACTACTGGTTCCTAATCTAGAGGCCGAGGTCGTCGTTTGCCGTCCGCCGTCACATTCTTGTCCTCGGCCTTGCTCAGCGTCGTCTTCGCTGCTGCTGCTGAAGATGCCAGCGGGGGCCTCCTCATCCTCGTCGTCGTCTTCGGTGTCCTCGCTGGACCCGGCGCGGAAGTACCTCACCGGCTGGTACTCGTCGGAGGAGTTGTCCTCCTCCGCTTCCTCCTCCTCGTCGGAGGAGTCGACGCCGTCCCAGTACATGGCGTCGTCGGTGCTGTCCGCTTCCAGTTCCCCATCAGCGAGGAACTGCAGATCTTCCTCGCCGTCAGTCAAGGACGCGTCGTCCTCCGACCAAGCGGCGAAGTCCCAATCCCTCTCGTCCCACCATTGTGGGGCGAGAGTGTGGTACGCCGCCGTCGGCGGGTGTTCTGGCGTCGGCTCTCGGTCGCTCATTGAGTTGGAGGCTTGGGAGGACAGGCCAGATGAACCGGAGGAGGCCATGGCGGAGAAAGAGGGTTTTTCGGCGGAGGAGGAGGAAGGGTTTTTTTTTTGGCTATTGGAGGAAGATGGGGACTGCGAACTGTTTAGGTGAATTTAAATAAGGGGAATAGTATGAAGAGGTTCAATGCTATAGCAGTTTCCCAGAAAGCACTGCCGAAATTGTCAGATCATGCACTGTGAAGAAGTTGAGAAGACAGGGCATCATGATGAAGGGGTAGCGTGACGATTCTGTTCTGCAACGCATTCTGACGACGCGTAACCCGATACAGAAAAAAAAAGAGGAGAAGGGAAAAAACGGAGTGGTTTTGGAATTATTATTACCAAAACCAGGGGGGCATGTGTTATCGCCATATTTTGGCCAAAGGAGGAGTTGGGCCGTGGTCAAGATGGGCTTAGAAGATACGTATATGCAACGTGTTGTTGAATCGGCCTCGTGTGTTGATTTGGGCTAAATTGCCCGTGTATCTTATATTGTAATAGATTCCGTTTAGATTTAGGTAAGAGATAGAGTTGTAGAGTTATTCCAAAGACAGAAAGTCTCCGGACTATAAATATGTACCTAAGGTTATCGAGAAAAGGAGGACAATCACGTTCACGACAAACACAATCTCGGCGCATCGCCACCCCTTGTTTCTAGGGTTTTTTCTCGGGTAAGTGCCATGCTGCCTAGATCGCATCTTGCGATCTAGGCAGTATCTACTTATGCGTTATCTAGTGTTACTCGTACTGAAGCCTTGTTGATGGCGAGTAACACTATTATCATAGATTTGTTTGGATTAGCATCAGTACTTTTCGCTATGATTGTTTAGTTATGCTACCTCTAGCTATCTCGCCGCCGTTGCACCTTTTCCCGGGTGTAAGGGTGGCATCTTGCTTGATCTTTATTTAAGTCGATTTGATCTGTTATAGTTGTGCCTTGTTCTCCAAGGTTTAGTTTGATATCCACATGATCAGGCCTTGCAAACGGGTTGAACGATCCAGTAGTATGTAAGATATGGTTTACCAATCCCAGAGGGGGTGTTCCGGGAATTGACGTTACGTTGGTTTTTAGGCCTTCTCTAGGATTAGTTTTCTATTATCTTTTGTATCTACTAGGCTCAATTACGTGTAGGATGTTCCAGTCATGTAGTGAAAACATTAAACTGTCGTAGATCGATTTGACCTGTATTGATGAAGCAAAACCCCATGTTATAATAGATCTAATGCAGAACCATGGGATAATTGGCTCTGGGAGCCGATTCACAGGGAAACCTGGGAGCCGGTCACGGATCGAATTTTACGTATACTTGTTTACCATGCAGGAAACCAATCGAAGCAATCCTTCACCTTCCTGACCAGGTATAGGTCAGGTGGCACGCCCTCGAACCAAGCGGGGCGTGTGCGGAGTTTTGCGGCGTTGCGAGGGACCAGGGCCCAGTGATCTGGGAGCCTCCCGGCTCTTCGTGTTGCCCGTCGCTGCTCGCCGGTGGGTTTTGGTAGGCAACAGTATCTCAAATCCCTTTGTTCCTGGGTGGCTTTCCACAAGTGTGATACACAAGGTAGAACATAGATATGGGCCTTGTGTAACCACTCAACATAACCTAAACATACCATTCCACCCAGGTGATTCATTCACTTAGTTGTTTTATTAAGCAAAAAACACATGTCAAAGACTTAACAATAATTTCCATAGCATGTATATAATCCACCCTTGTTTGCTACTTGCTAGGCTAAGCATGGAAATATAACAAGTAAATTAACTTAGAGAAGATTCTACCAAGTCTACAACTACTAGGATTTCCCATAGCATAGCATATAGATACTTAGCAAAATATCATGCAAGCCCTATACAAAATATCACTAGTGCATAGACAAAAATGTTGGGACCAAAATATGAAGCACCACTTGCCTTGGTAGTTGGGAGAGTCGCAACAATACTCACAGTCACAATCACCACTAGCACCAAAATCTACACATAAAATGATAGCACCAAATTTACATTCAAATTAATCAAGCAAAAATATATGAATGCATGCAAATGCATGTGATTATTTTTCTCAAACCAAAGAAGACAAGTAAACAGTACTAAACACTAAACTAAACATTTATATACTAAATAAAGTCAATTTAGTCTTTAAAACATTTTCTAAATAATTTATATGCTCAAAATAGGCCTACAATGTCTCTGCCTAAAATTCCATTTTAACAGAAACAAAGTACAAGACTAAGCTCATAGATGTGTAGGATTTATTTTTTTGAATCCATTGATATATTATTTGCATTTTTGGATAAATAGAAGTTAAGTTATGAATTTTTCAAGTTTTAAACCAAATCTGGTTTTTAATACAAAAGTCAAGCCACGCGGCGACTCCTGATTGGCTTCAGGGCGGATCGCGCTTCCATGCCATTGAATCTAATCAGATCCAACGCGCCAGATCTAAAGAAAATGTTTCGCGCCAGATCTAATCTAGACGCTCAGATGTGGATCTAATAGTGCACGCTGCTTCGACCAATAAGTGGCGGCGCAAATGGCATACACGGTGGCGATGCGGCTGGCGGCGATGCTCCGACGATTCCAGAGGGTGCTAGGGGTGGTGCGGTAGCTTACCAGCATCGCAGGGTCACGAGGAAGCTCGAGGTGGCTTTGGTTGGGACGGGGGCGAGCTGCTGTGGCCGTGGAAGCTCGTCGGAGTCGCGGACAGCATCGAGCTTTTGCAAACAATGACGGAGGCGATGACCTAGATCATCCCAACGCAAACAAAAAATGCATCAAGACAAGCCCAGACACTAGGCGCATAGGTTGGTTTGAACCAGGGGCCAAGGGGTGGGCGATTCATACCAAGATTGCTCGCCGGAGTTGATGGTTTCCTTGGGTACTCGCAATGCTAGACGGAGTCGACGACCTGGGGCGGTACAAGACGAACCACTGGTGTCAGAAGAAGCGCAAAGGCCAGAGAAACAATCTCGTATGAGCGGGGAAACAGTGGGAGCTCGAGGCTCACCGGAATAGCTCACCGCAGTTCGTCGGGCAGCTGCGGTTCAATCTCAAATACAGGCAACCTGGGGGCGTTCTGCTGCTGAGGGTTGGGGGAAAATGGTCGCGGCGATGTGGTGTTTAAGTAGCAAAAGCAGGGGCGTCAATCGCGCGGCGAATCAATGCCAATTAACCAAATTTCAATCCGGCAGTGACAGGGGAAGAAACGGCAGCAACGACCTCGTCTGCGCGCGCGGGGTGGGGAAGAAGAAGCTGAGCTGGCTTGGGCCCAGTGGCAGCGACAGTGGGGTAGAGTGGGTGCGGGTGAGAGAGAGGGAAGAGGAAAAACATTCGGGTGGGCTAGATGGGCTGGATCTGGTGCTAGTCCAAATAGGTGGCGTGCGTTTTTATTTTTCTATTTTTGTCTTTTCTTTTTCTGTTTGAATTTTCATGAATCCGTTTCAACTCAAATTCAAATGAGTTTGATTTTAAAATTTCTCTAGATTTTTGTAGTGTGGACCAAGCACACAATTGAGTATAAAACACTACTATTTAATCAAACACACTTGATCCTTTGGAAATAAGAATAAAACCTTCCCTTGTGCAAGCTTGGCATTCATAACAAATGTTTTATATTGAATTTTTATTTTGAAAAACTTTGTGCAAGCTTGGCATTCATCTTTGAAACATTCTTGATCAAACCAAAGTATTCTCATACTTTGAAAGTAAAACCATTGCCTTTCTAGCATAAAATAATAGGCATATAAATGGTTTCTTATGTTGAAAACTTGTTTAGAATAACCAAATATTATGAATGCATGAATGATGTGGAAACTTTTCAAATCATGATTTTTGGGATGTTACATCTATGATACACATATACTTACAATGACAAGAACTTGCTTGTGACTAAAGTTGAGTAGCATTAGGAATGGCCCTCGTACTCAAGGGACATGAGATTGCCAACTTATGATCTGTCAAGCATATACTTCATCTTTGTTTTACTTTAACTTTAATCACTTCAAGATGCTTATGATAGGGGCAATGAGAGATGAAAGCTAATCAGTACCATAATTTTTGGAAGATCTTTATGAAACTTGAAATCCCTGCTTCCCTTTGTGAAGGGCCTTTATTTTAATTTTATGTTGAGTCTCCATCTTCTAACTTTATGCACCAATTAAGAGAGCATAGTTGTCATTCTTAGTTCAATGTGCATTGTCCCAAAACTTGTTGATAGATTCATAACTTTGATATTGCTTGTTCTTAAATTATTTGCATCTAGTCACCCTTATGAACTTTGAAGGTGTCCTATGCATTTATGTTTTTCTATTCCATGAAGGACAAGCTGAATACCCCTCAAAGTTTGGTATTAAGCTTGTCCTTCATGGTGTAGCAAAACATAAATGCATAGGACACCTGCAAAGTTCATAAGGGTGACAAGATACAAATAATTTAAGAACAAGGAATATCAAAGTTATGAATCAATCAACAAGTTTTGGGACAATGCACATTGAACTAAGAATGACAACTATGCTCTCTTAATTGGTGCATAAAGATAGCAGATGGAGACTCAAAAAAAGTAAAAAGAAAGGCCCTTCACAGAGGGAACTGATGCGGCTCAGTTGACTGTAGAGCCTCGTTGGGAGACCCCAAGAGAAAGGTGTAATGATCACAGCAGCAAGTTTTCCCTCAGTTATGAAACCAAGGTTATCGAACCAGTAGGAGTAAGGAAACAACTCCAAGGTGTTGCTAACAACTTGGAACCTACACAACACAAACTCAAAACTTTGCCCCAACTTACAGTGAGGTTGTCAATCTCACTGGTTTGCTGAAAATAAAGGATTGAACGTATGGTGTGGAATATAGTGATTTCTTGCAGAAAGTAAACAGTAACAGTAGATGATGTATCAATGATAAAGATTGGAACGGGGACCACCGTTCACTAGAGGTGTGCTCCTTAAGATAGATGGCATGTTGGGTGAACAAATTACAGCGGGGCAATTGACAAATTGAGAAAGCATAACAATGCATATACTAGACATCTTGACTCCTACGAGATTTGATTGGGCATTACAACATAATACATAGACTGTAATCCAACTGCATCTATGACTAATAATCCACCTTCATGTTATCATCCAAACCCCTTCCAGTATTAAGTTGCAAGCAACTGATAATTTCATTAAGCAATGTGTGTAAAGTAAACAATACAATTGTTCCATGAACAAATGATTGCTATTTTCTCCCTAGTAGCAACAACACATCTACAACCTTAGAGATTTCTGTCACTTCCCCAGATTACTAGAGGCATGAACCTACTATCGAGCATAAATACTCCCTCTTGGAGTTGCAATGTAAGACCTCACCATTTAAGGTAAAGGACCCTATGATTGCAATGCTAGTCCCAGGATCAAATTGCTAGCATCCAAAATTTAAGATGAAGTACACAGATACAAAGGTCATTATTACATTTTAATATCCAGAGATACATAGTTCTTACAACTCATTAGCCCAAGTCTAATACATACAGTTTACAATACTTAACAAAATAAATAAAGTCTTCATCTTCATGTGCCACAGGCAAACATGTTGAGTGTAGACTCATAACCCTAGTCGCCATCAGAGTAACCTGCAACATAATAAGTTACAGCCACAGAGGGTCAATACATTTAGAATTGTATTGGCAAGTGATACCATAGTAGTATAGAACATCTAATAACTATATGAATTTGGCTCAGTGTAGTTCAGGCTGGCTTTGCTCCAAAATGAGGTTTGTCTTATTAGTTTGAAAACACTAAGTTTTTGTTTGACAAAAACACCCAAGGAACCACCAATAGACATTGGTGAACCTTTACCCTTGTTCAACCACAAGATTTAACTTAGGGAAATTGGAAGAGGAGATCCTTGATCATTTCAATGTCTTTGATGCTCAAAATTTCCGTTACCGGAGACACGGCTAAGTACTTAGGTTTTACCCTCTCAAGAGGTGTTGCACTTTCCCCACAAGACTCGACATGCATCGAGACGATACTTTTCAGAAGCATTCCTTCAGACCACCATGGACGCGTTCCATCCTATCAACCCTACCACCAACTGTCCATCTGGCTGAATTCTTGCAACCTAGTTGGTCAAGGCATAGACCATATGCCATGTGTTTGCACTAGAAGCTTATCAACACTAAACATCTCAAATCTCTTTGTTCGTGGGTGGCCATCCACAAGTGTGATACACAAGTTAAACCATAGACATGGGCCTTGTGCAATCACTCAACATAAACCAATCTTCCCATTCCACTCAGGTGATTCATTCACATGTTGTTTAATTAATCAAAAACATAGGCATCAATTTTGCATAGTATCATAACATGAATAATCCACCCTTGCATTCTACTAGATAGGCTAATCATACTGGCATAACATGTCTCTTAACTTAGGGAAAACTACTAAGACAATATCTATAGGATTTACCATAGCATAACATATACTTAGAAAATCACCATGCAAATACTACTCAAAATATCACTAATGCATAGATAAAATAATAGGACAAAAAGATCAAGCATCACTTGCCTTAGTAGTTAGGGTAATAGGTACAATCCTCACAATCACACTCTTCACAATCCACAAAATCTACACATAAATTCATACAACAAAAATTCACATTCAATATTCAAACAAATATATATATGAATGCATGCAAAATGCAAAGGAATGATTCGTCACATTTTCAAATCAAACTTTTCAGTACTGAATACAAAGCATACTTTCTAAAGTCTAAATAAACCAAAATTTACTTTACAATAATTTAATAAATAATTTTTATAGCCAAAATAGGCCTACAAATGATTCTGCATAAAATCCTAATTTTTCAGAAGCAAATGGCCAAACCAAGGCCATAGATGCAAATGGTTCATAATCCATTGATATAATATTCGTAATTTTCGGATAAACAAATGAAAAGTTATTAAATTTACAAGTTTTAATAACTAATAAAAAAATTGGATTTTAAATCAAAACTAGGGACACATGGCATGTTTTGATTGGCTCGTACCGCTTCACGCTGGATCACGCTTCCGCACCGTCAGATCTAAGTGACGATGCACATCTCAGATCAAAACATATCGTTTTGTTAAGTTCTCTAATCCTAACGACCAAAAGCATACCTATCGGATCAACTAGTCTAACCAAAACCTAGCGCCGGAAATGGCTTTGGCGGCGGCGATGCTGTTGACGGCGATGCGCTGGCGAGGCTAGGGGGTTAGGAGGGGTGTGCTGGCGCTTACCACGTTCGCGAGAAGACGGTGAAGCTCGACGTGGACGTGGCTTGGACAGGGGCGCACGGACACAGAGGGAAAACCTCGTCGGAGCTCATACTGGCGTCGGGTGTTCACGAACGGAGACGGAGACGACGACCTAGGGTGCAATAAGGCAAATGGTGGGCATTAGAAGGTGCACAAGGTCATGGCGAACACAGTCGCGTGAAGCAGAGGTCAAGGGGCGCGTGGATTTTACTGTGATTGCTCGCCGGAGTGGAATGGCGCCTCGGTTGCTTGCAAATTTCAATGGGGACCGCGACCTGGGGCGAATTAGGACAAAAAAGGCATGAGCATATGCGCATGAACAAGAGGGACACGTTAGTGTGAACGAGAGGAAGAGGGGCGCACTGTGCTTACCGGAATAGCTCGCCGGAGCTGTCCTGTACTACGGCAGTGCAAACGAAAATTGGGAGAGCCTGGCGGCGCTTGGTGCTGGCTAGGTGAGGGGAAATGGTCGCGAGGACGTGGGGGTTAAGTAGCCGGAGTAGGGGCGAGAATCACGCACACATTCATCGGCAATTAAGTGAAATCAAACGCGGCAGTGAAGAGGGGAGAAATGGCAGAGGAGCTGGTCGCGGGCGCGGGATTGACGACGATGGTCGACGTGGCGGTGGGGCCTGTCTGTCAGTGTGAGGGGTGCGCGCACGCGTGTGAGAAACTGCGGGGAGAGAGGGGGTGGTTCCCGGGTGGGCCGTGGGCTGCCAGGGAGAAATGGGCCAGAAGGGTTGCGCCTGTTATTTTCTTCTCTTTTGCTCTTTTCTTTTTCTGTTTGGATTTTCTAATTAGGATTTGAATGGCCTTTTCAAACCCATTTGAATTCAAACTTTCACCAAACTTTTGTGTGGTGATCCTAGTGTCCAAAAGTGTGTAAAACATAACTGGTCACTCAAAAATCATTTTGAGGTCATAAAATAAAATAAAACCATGCCACATATATATAATAAGAAGGGTTTTAAATATGGTTCTATTAGGGTTTTTATTTTGAATTTTTTGTGCAAGATGAATATGCCATGATGCTATGAATGCAATAACATGGTTTTGAATTTGATGAAATTTGGGATGTTACAAATCTAACCCCCTTAAGATGAATTTCTCCCTCGATATTTGGATTGTATAGCAAATAAGTGAGGGTGATCTTTCCGAAGTTCATCTTCTCTTTCCCCAGTTGCTTCTTCCTCGGTATGATGATTCCACTGTACTTTATAGAATTTGATAGTCTTAGTGCAAGTAACTCTTTCTGTTGTCTCGATAATCTTGTTAGGTTTCTCCTCGTAAGTGAGATCACTCTTCAACTGTACCTCTTCCAATGGTATAGTGTCCTTCAATGAATTTTATTCCATCTCCTTTGTCGGGATTGGGCTATCTTCAATATGTCCTTCACTATTCTGACTTTCTCTTCAGCTTCCTTGATCAGTTCCGGTCCGACTAAATTCCTTTCTCCTAATCCACTCCATAGTAATGGCGTAGTACACTTCCTTCCATAAAGGAATTAAAATGGAGCCATCCCTATGCTTGATTGGTAGCTTTTATTGTAACAGAATTCTACGTATGGCAGACTTTCATCCCAACTAGATCCATAGTCTAGCGCACAAGCTCTCAACATATCTTCCCAAATCTGATTGGTTCTTTCTGTCTGTCCATCAGTCTGAGGATGAACTGTTGTGCTGAATTCTAGCCTTGTTCCCAACGATTCATGCATTTGTCGCCAAAAATGCAAAGTGAACTAAGTTCCTCTATCAGAAACAATACTCTTAGGTACTCCATGTAGACATACAATCCTATTCATATAGATCTTAGCCAATTTAGCACTGGTATAGGTAGTCTTCACGGGTAAAAAATGAGCCACTATAATTAGGCGATCCACAACAACCCATGTAGAATCATATCCGGACCTAGTCCATGGCAATCCGGTGATAAAATCCATACAACTTATTTGAAATAACACAGCAAGAATGGGGGTCCAAACTACTTTATTGAAGCAAACTAAGCAAACAAAAACCAAAAACTAAAACTAAGATGCTCCAAGAACAACACAACAGTGCATGAAACAATAAAAACGAATTGTTTAGAAAGACCTGCGATTTTTATTGATGAAGAAGGGGATGCCTTGGGAATCCCCAAGCTTTGACGCTTGTACCTCTTGAATATTTCTTGGGGTGACACGGGGTGGCATCCCCAAGCTTGAGCTTTTGTCCATTCTTCATTTCATTACATCATTCTTTCTCTACACCTGCAAATTTTCCTTCATACAAAACTTCACACAATCTTCATTAGCAAAATTAGTGTATTCAAAATATAATAGACCTTTGGGTTTAGCTTTAAAACAGCAAAACTTTCAGTAAAGACACAAGATACTATAGCAATTCCCTTAAAAAGCTCAGTTTCGCAAAAAGAAATAAATAAGAAGCAAATGGAAATAATGGCAGAAATCTGTCAAAACAGACCAGTAGATAGAAACCGATTTTTCGAAGACCTTCTGTTGCTCAAATCAAAAAGTGTTGAACTAACAAAAGTTAGCTAACATCCTAGGGGATTTATTCAGACAATTACAGCTGAATCCTATTTACAGAGATTTTACACGATTTTTTACAGTAGAGCACAAAAATCTATTTCGGGACAGCAACTCCCCAAATCTTACTTCGCTCTCATTAGAGGTTATTCTTGGCACAAAACGCAAATAAAAAGGATAAGGAGAGTTTATTAAAGAATTAATAACTTCCAAGACTCAAGAAAGCTATTGGGTTATCTCCCAAAAAATACTTTTCTTTAACACCTTTAAGTTAGGCACAAGAAGCAAGAATCAAGTATTTTCAAATGAAGAAGCATTAACATCAAACCTTGCTTTCAAAGGAGGAGAAAAAAGAAACTTCTCATAGGGAAGTGTTCAATACCTTTCTTGAATGGAAGTTAATATTTAATGGTGCATTCTTTCATATCAATGATGGCACCAACAGTTCTAAGAAAAGGTCTTCCCAAAGTAATAGGACAAGAAGCATTGTATTCAACATCCAAAACATAGAAATCAACAGGGACATAAGCATTTTTAACCATAATAAGAACAACATTAACACTCCCTATGAGTTTCTTTTTAGCATTACCATTAAGTGGGACATCCAAATAGCAATCTTCCAAAGGTGGCAAATCAAGAATTTCATAAATCTTTCTAGGCATAATACATACACTAGAACCAAGGTCACATGAAGCTTTGAGATCAAAGTCATTCACTTGCATATTAATGATGGGTTCCCAACTATCTTCTACTTTCCAAGGAATAGAGTCTTTGTGTTTCAACTTTTCTTCCTAATTTTAATGAGAGCATCTGTAATGTGTTTGGTGAAAGCCACATTCATATCACTAGCATCAGGACTTCTAGCAAGCTTTTGTAGGAACATGATAACTTCAAAGATATTGCAACTATCAAGATCAAAATCAAACTTAGAATCACTGGTAGTAGATTCATTGGTTTTATGCATTGTGGTAGGAGGAATAGGGACTTCTTGTGTTTTAGTGGCATCCATATTGGTGGTGGTGATAGTTCACACACTATTGTTTCTAGCAATTTCAGCTTCTCTTTCCCACTTAGCATGTAGTTGATCTAACAATCTAACATTTTCATCAATAGTAACTTGTATAGCATGAGTAGCAGCAAAGGTACTTTCCAAGGTTTTAGGTTTAGCAGCCATTTTATTAATCAAATAGGACTGTTATTCAGACAAAGATGAAATATTTTTCTCATCACTCAAATTTTTTGACTATAAACTAGGAATTTCTCTATTCAAATTCTCAAGCTAATAACTAATATTTTTCAAGATAACAGATTGTTCTTCCGTAGTTTTAGTGAATAACTTGTTTTGCTCATATTGCATTTGCATAAAGTTTTTAGTGGATCTTTCAACTTCTAGAATTTTGTCTTCACTAGGCATTCCAGATCTACCATGATAAGTATTTACATTATTAGGAGGATAAGGCCTATAGTTATTACCATAAGAATTTTTGCCAAAATTATTATTCCTAATGAAGTTCACATCAACTTTCTCTTGTTGAGCAACCAAAGAGGCTAAGAGAACATTATTTGGATCAATATGAGCTTTTCCATTAACAAGCATAGCCATGATAACATCAATTTTATCACTCAAAGAGGAGGTTTCTTCAACAAAATTTACCTTCTTACCATGTGGATCTCTCCCAGTGTGCCATTTAGAATAGTTGACCATCATATTATCAAGGAGTTTTGTTGCAACACCCAAGGTAATGGTCATAAAGGTACCTCCAGCAGCAGAATCCAACAAGTTTATTGAAGAGAAGTTTAAACCTGCATAAAAAGTCTGGATAATCATCCAAGCAGTAAGTCCATGAGTGGGACAATTCTTAACCAAAGATTTCACTCTTTCCCAAGCTTGAGCAACATGTTCATTATCAAGTTGTTTAAATTTCATTATTTCACTTCTCATAGATATAATCTTAGCAGGAGGATTGTATTTTCCAATAAAAGCATCTTTGCACTTAATCCAAGAATCAATACTATTTCTAGGCAAGGATAGCAACCATTCTTTAGCTTTTCCTCTCAAGGAGAGAGGAAACAAATTGAGCTTAATAATATCTCCATCTACATCCTTATATTTTTTCATCTCACAAAGTTTAACAAAGTTATTGAGGTGGGAAGCAGCATCATCAGAACTAGCACCAGAAAATTTCTCTTTCATCACAAGATTCAACAAAGCAGGCTTAATTTCATAAAAGGTACCATCAGGAGCAGGTGGAGCAATAGGTGTACTTAGGAAATCATTGTTGTTTGTGCTAGTGAAGTCACACAACTTGGTGTTCTCATCAGAGTTCATTTTGGCAAAAGTGGAGCAAGCCAACAGTAGCAACAACTAGAGCAGGAACTAATTTTTTGTGTTTTTGATAAGAAAAAGCAAACCAAATGAAACTAATTTTTTGGATTTTTTGAAAGAAAAAAAAGGCAAACAAAACAAAGCAAAAGAAACTAAACAAAACAAAAACAAAGTAAAGAGAAAGGTTGTGAAGGACTCCCCTTGTGAAGCCGTCCTTAGCCTCCCCGACAACGGCGCCAGAAAACAGCTTGATGCACTCAGATCAATGTAGAGCTTTGTTGGGAGACCCCAAGAGGAAGGTATGATGAGAACAATAGCATGTCTTCCCTAAGAAGGAAACCAAGGTTATCGAACCAGTAGGAGGAAGGAAACGAATCAATGGTGTTGCTAGCAACTTGGAAACTTACACAACACAAACTCAAGGCTTTGCCCCAACGAACAGTGAGGTTTTCAATCTCACTGGTTTGCTGAAAACATAGGATTAACTATATGGTTTGGAAGGTAATAGTGGTTTGCAAAAAGTAAACAGGAATAGTGAAAGATGTATCAATGGTAAAGATTGGACCGGGGTCCATAGTTCACTAGAGGTGTGATACGTTGGAAACTTATCTATAATTTTTGATGCTCTATGCTTGTTTAGTATCTACTTTGCTTTGCTTGTCTACACTTTGAGGTGCTTTTTACATTTTTTCTGGTACTAACCTATTAACAAGTTGCTACAGTGCAGATGCATGTTTTCTGCTTGTAGGGGTTCCAATCTTTAATAAGATAGAGCCCCCTGTGTTTACAATGCTAGTCCCTGGATCAATAGCTAGCATCCACAGTTAAGATGTAATATCAAGAAACAAAGGTCATAATATAACTTTATAACCAGGAATAACATAAGTTTATTACATCAAACATAGCTCATTTGGCTTTACATTACATTGCAGAAGAATAACTATAGTCATGGGGTCCTTCATCTTCAAAGTGCCACAGGCAGATGTTGGTTGTAGACTTTGTAATCCTAAACAATCAATCTTCTCTAAACAATCAAACCTGCAACATACAAGCTACAGCCACAAAGGGTCAATACATTTGAATTGTATTGGCAAGTGATACTATAATAGTATAGCGGAGTCTATCATCTATATGCATTTGGCTAAGTGGAGTTGAGGCTTGCATTGCTCAAAATAGATTTTTCCTTAACATTTGAAAATACTAAGTTTTTGCTTTGATAAAATCATTTTTCCCAATCAAAGATTGAAGATCCTTTAACAAGGCATCTCTCAATCAAAGATTGAAGATTTCAAACAACCCGTGTTCAATCCACAAGTTTTAACTTAGAAATTTGAATGATGAGATCCTTGATTGCTTCCATGTCTTGATGTTCAAATTGTCCTTTACCAGGGACATGGCTAAGTACTTAGATTTTACACTCTACAGAGGTGGTGCATTTTCCCCACAAGACTTGGTTTCCCAAGACAAGATCTTTCAGAAGCCTTCCCTTAGACCAAAATGGACGCGTTCCAACCTATCAAACACTACCACCCACTTTCCATATGGCTAAGTTCTTGCAACCTATATGATCATGGCAGAGCCCATATTGCCAAGTGGTTGCACTTGAAGCTTCTCAACATTTGACATCTCAAATCTCTTTGTGCCTGGGTGGCCTACCACAAGTGAGATACACAAGCCAAGTCCATGGCCTTGTGAACCACTCAACCAAAAACCACCAAGCAAGCCCATTCCACCCAGGTGATTCATTAACTTAGTTGTTTTATTACACAAAAACATAAGTCCTCAGACTTAGAGATTTTTCCATAGTGTGAATATATTTTCCACCCATGTTTTCTATTAGCTAGGCTAAGCTTGATAGTAGTAGGAATCTTTAACTTAGGAAAATCCTACTAAGGATTCATCTACTAGGTTTTCTTATAGCAAGGTCTATACTTAGCAAAATCCATGCAAGTTTCACTTAGCAAAATCACTAATGCATAGAGAAAGTAATGGGACAAAAAGTATGAAGCATCACTTGCCTTTTTGGTAGGGAATGGTGGTTCACTCCTTGATCTTGCTAGTCTCACACTTCACTACAAGTCAATCAAGCAAACACAAATTCAACTAACATTCCAAATCAAAGTCAAACAAACAATTTCACACACACAAAGCAATGGATTCTAAGTCATGCATGGGAACATGCTTAAGATGGTTTTATTTGCAAGGATGGTCTCCACTAGGCTTCTAAACTTTGTAAGGTCCAAATTGGTCATTTACCAAAATGGCAAAGTCATTTGCAAAAGGGTTTTATCCTTAAACTATTTTCAAAATCTTTCATCATTTTATGTGGTGGAAACATTTTTATCAATGCCACAACCTTAAGTGGTTTCACCAAATAAGTTGTTGTTTCTCAAAACTTGGTGTTTATGGTCAGTAGGTTTGGTCCAAAACATTTTCTCCAAAGTTTTTACTCCAAAAATGTTTTCATAAAAAAATTTATTATTTTTATTTGGCTAGAAATGGACCAAATCAATTAATCTATCCTAAATTTCACCAAATTCATTTTTAACTCCATGGGTTGGTTCCTAGGGTCAGTGAGTTCACAACAAACCATTTTGCAAAGGTTTTAACCCTAAAAACATTTTTAAACAATTTTTCTAATCTAAACAAGCACACAAATGAGTCTGCAAAAACAAGTAAATTAACAGATACTATTTACTAAACCAAGGGTATGGTTGGCTAGGTCTTGCTCTCCTGAATCCGACGACATAAAATTTGTAATTTTTGGACATGTGGTTTGAAAGTTACAAGGGTTTCAAAATGGTATTTAAATCTGGTTTCAAAATCTGTTTTAATCAGAACCTGGCCACGTGGCTTGCTCCTATTCGCCAGTACCGGTTCGCACGGATCGGTCGCTGTGGAGCGTTGGATTTAAATTAGATCGAGCGGCTCAGGATCTATCTTACCCCTTCGTTTAAGTCATCTATTTCTATGCGTCTGATCTAAATCGAACCGTCCTGATCCAATCAACCACAAAGTGGCAGCGCTGGCGGCGGTGTTCGGCGGCGGAGCGGCCAGTCGATGACGGCGCCGGAGGTACAGGAAGCAAAGGAGGGTGGGGAGATGCTCACAGTGATCGCCGTGGAATGCTGATGCTCAACGTGGTCGTCTCCGTCGAAGGGGCGCTCGGGGTAGACGGCAATCGCTCGCCGGAGATGAGCTGGGCTTCGGGCGGTTCAGGAGGTCATCGAGGGCGAGGATAGGGGGCGCCCTAAGACAGGTAGATTGCATCGTTAGGTTCGCAAGAGGGAGGCGAGTATGTGTGCATCACAGAGGGGTGAAAAGGAAGTCTGGTCTCACCAGTAGATGCCGCCGGAGTTGGAGAAGGAGGTGGTGGCGTGCTGGTGTCGTCGGGGGCGACGTCCTGGGGCGTGCGCGAGTGAGCTACCGCCACTAGGAGGTTCGCCTGGTGCTGGCGAGCACGCTCGTGTGCTCCCTGGGTAGTGGGGTTGTCTGGTTTAGCCGGAATTCAAGCACGACCTCGTCGGAGACGGCGGCGGTGCAGAAGAAAATTGCGACAGCCTGGTGGCTTTCGAGGCGTGGGGTTTGGGGGGAATGAAAGAGGAGGGGAATACGCTTTATCTTGCGTGGTCGCAGGGCGGAATTATTGCGCCATTAAACGAGAATTAAGCCCGCGAATTCAACACAGAAACGGGAGAGAGGGGGTGGAAGAACAGGTCGTGGGTTGAAGACGGTGAGCTGGAGGGGTGGGGTCTGCTTGGCAGTGAAAGAAAGGGAGTGGAGGTGGGGGCCAGTAGTCAGTCGCTTGGTGGGTGAGTTGCTGAGTGAGAAAATAATGCTTTGGGGGAGGGAAAAGAAGCTGGGCTGCTGGGCTGTTGGGCTGAGTTGGGCTAGGTCGACTTGTTCTTATTTTTTTCTATCTGATTGATTTATCTTTTTCCATTTATATTTACTGATTTGAATTTCAAACAAACAATCCAATCAATCAAATCAATTCAAACAAACACCACACTTCACAGCTTTTGAACTTGGTTCTGTTCAGTAGCATAATCCAAAATTCCATAATAAAAATAATATTTTTATTCATTTTAGGATCCATTCATTATTTAATAAAATGGAACCTTTGTTTATTTAATCAAATAGGGTTTGATTTATTTAATAGAATCTTAATTTGAAATCCAAATACTTTCAAAACCAAATCAGTAGGTATTAATTGAAAGTAAAGAATACTTGGAAAGCTTCTTTAAAACAAAATAACATTTTTGCTATAGGGTCCATTAATAATTAAATAAAATGGACCTTAGTTAATAATTCAAATAGGATTTGTTTATTTAAGTTCTTTATTTTGGAATCTAAAATAAAATCAAAACACTTCAGTAGGTTTTCTTTGAGAATATAAAATATTTGGAAAACTTCTTTTAAACAAATAAACAAGTTTTTATGGTTTAGAAATAATAAAACCTTTATTAATAAAAACTTGGATATTAAATCCTTATTACTTTATTTAAATAAACTTTTACTATTTTTATCAAAACAAAACATTTTATTGCAAAAGCTTGGCCAAGGTTTAATTTGGCTTTATAAAATAATCTTTATTTAAAATATTTCTTTTCATTTTGAGAACCAAATCCTTTTATAAAAAGATTTTCAAAATAGTAATAAAATATTTTTATTTTCTTTTTATTAAACATTTATCTTTTTAATGCCTTTAGGATTTATTTGTTCAAAATAGGTTTGAAGATTCTCATTGGATTTCAAAAAGTTTCTTCTGGCCCTGAAAATCAACAAAGCTTTATTTTATGCATTTATTTTTCACATTACAAGATTTGGAAAATCTTGGGATGTGACACTGCTGTTTTTGGTTTCAGAAAAGTTAGTAAATAAATATTCTTGGAATTGGATGGGACAAACCTCAAAGTCAATTACTTTCCGTGGGGAACAAGAAGTCCAGAGGGGAGCCGGAGAGGCCGACCAGGGCGGCCAGACCCACCCTAGGCACAGGTGGGCCCTGCCCCGCGCCTGGGAGGGGTGTGGGGCCCCTGGCTGCCACCTCGGCCTCCCCCTTCGCCTATAATAAGCCCCCGATGCAGAGACCCTAAGCACCCGATCAAATCTCCATGAAACTGTCTGTAGCCGCCACCACCATCGTCCCTAGATCAAGGGGATCTGAAGTTCTTCTCGGCACCCTGCCGGAGAGGAGATCATCCCGGAGGCCTTCTCTCCGGTATGATGCGTGAGTAGTTCCACCTTGTACTATGGGTCCATGTAGTAGCTAGATGGTTGTATCTCCTCCTTCGTGCTTTCATGTATAGATCTTGTGAGCTCCGTTCATGATCAAGATCTAATCTATTTGTAATCACGCATGTTGTGTTTGCGGGGATCCGATGGATATTGAGATTATTATGTTGGTTTGATTAATGGTTTTGTCTTTATGATTCTATCATGTCTGTGTTGTTTGTGATCTTGCATGCTCTCCGTTGTTAGTAGCTATCTTGGCCAAGTAGTTGCTAGTGACTCCAAGAGGGGGTATTTATGCTTGATTGTGGGTTCATGCCTCTAGTTTCCAAGGGAAGTGACAATAATCTCTTCGGTTGTAGATGTGTTGTTGCTACCAGGGAGAAAACAACGGTCTCTTGTTCATGGAACATGTGGACTGTTTACCTTACACACTTTGCTTAAATAAGTTGGATGGCGGTCTATGTATATTGTTGTAGATGAAGTTGGATGGCGGTCTATGTATCTGGAGGGGGTTCGGATGATATCCTCAAGGTGGACTTCTAGTCATAGATGCAGTTGGATGGCGGTGTATGTATCTTGTTGTATTGCCCAATCGAATCTCATAGGATCTTTATGACTAGTATTGCATTGTTATGCCTTGCTCAGTTCCTGCCAATTGCCTTGCTGTAATTTGTTTACCCTTCAAGCCATGTTGTTTATCTAAGGAGAGCACCTCTAGTGAAATATGGACCCCGGTCCAATATTTACCATTGATACATCTTCCACTGTTACTTGTTTACTTGCTGCAAACCATTACCTTCCACACCATACATTTAATCCTTTGTTACAGCAAACCGGCGAGCTTGACAACCTCACTAGTTCGTTGGGACAAAGTCAGGTCTCCCACGTTGCTTGCAACACCTTTGAGATGTTTCCTTCCTCCTTCAGGTTTGATAACCTCGGTCTATACTGAGGGAAACTTGCTGCTGTGCTCATCACACCTTGCTCTTGGGGTTCCAACAAAGTGTCCCACGTCAACACTGGGTGCACGCACCAATATTTCTGGCGCCGTTGCCGGGGAGGCTAAGGACGTCTTCACAAGGGGTGTCCTTCACTTACTTTCTCTTTACTTTGTTTTTAGTTTGATTTGTTTCTTTTGCTTGGTTTTGTTTGCCTCTTTCCACAAAACCCAAAAAAATAGTCTAGTTTGGTTTGCTTGCTTTATTCAAAAACACAAAAAAATTAGTTCCTGCTCTAGCTGTTGCTGCTGTTTTTGGCTTGCCCACCTTTGCCAAAATGAACTCTGTTGAGAACACCAAGTTGTGTGACTTCACTAGCACCAACAACAATGATTTCCTAAGCACTCCTATTGCTCCACCTGCTCCTGATGCTACCTTTTATGAAATTAAGCCTGCTTTGTTGAATCTTGTGATGAGAGAGCAATTTTCTAGTGCTGGTTTTGATGATCCTGCTGCCCATCTGAATAGCTTTGTTGAACTTTGTGAGATACAAAAGTATAAGGATGTAGATGGATATATTATTGTAACATCCCAAAAATACTAAACTTGGATCATCAAATTCTAATCCTCGCATTTAGGGTTAACAAAAACTTTTCTAAATAAAATTATGAATGCATGCATATGTGTATGCATTGATTTTGAATTCTTTTAAACCCACCTTGTTTGTTTGTTTCATTGCTGTAAAATGTTTCTTAGGTGAAATAAACATCATCTAAAACATTTCCCACACTTTTCTTAAAGACAAGTAAATCAAAACACATATATGAAGTGAATGGTCACTTTGACCAATTTAACTCCCATGCCTACTTTGTTTGTCTCAAATTTTCATAACCTAACAGAAACTTTTCTGGATCTTTGCACCCCTTGAATGTACTCATAACAAGGTATCAAGGTCCACTTTGTGATCATCCAGAAACTTTCAAATGCATAGTTTAAATGACATTTCAAAATTGAATCTTTATCATATGGGAAGATCCCACTTTTTCAAAAACCACTCAAACAAGCTCAACTTTCAAAACCCAAGCATCTGCAGACTCACCAGCACCAATCTAGAAAACCCACCAAAAATCATTTCAAAATTCAAAACTTGATTTCATGCGGCCATTTCATCAAACAGGTTGCAGACACAAATCAAACAAACATCAAACACTATTGTGAGCAGTGATTCCTGCCTAACTGGTTCCCCATTTAGCTCACACACAACTCAGTAGATCATCTAGGAAGATTAGCCAGGCACTAGCACCACTGTGAGCTTGCCATTGTCATCAATGGTGAACAGCCGAGCACCCCCTTGTCACCCCATTGTGGACAGCAGGCTAGAGGAAGAACTATCGTGCCAACCTTGTCTGGGAGGCAGCCCACCGTCCACCGCCACTCCCTGTCCCAGCCACGAGCGTTGCCAAGCCCTGGACCACGCGCACAAGCCGCGCCCAGACCATGCCGAGCATGCGCCAGAGCGCCACCCTCGACCAGCGTCCACAGACCGCGCGCCGCCCTCACCGCGTGCACACACGATCACCACCGACCCAGGAGACCGCCAGACATCCCCGTTTGCCGCCCCGTGCCATACAGCCACCGCCCGCCATCGAAGACGCCGCCTCTGCCACGCAGAGCACCGCCCGTTCCAGACCAAGCCACACCGCCCCATGCCTCGAGACCATGTCGTTGAGCATCACCAGGAGACACCACACCGTCCCCTACCCTTGCCCATGCCTTTAGCCGCCTGTAACCTCGCCCCCGACGAGCTCACCGTGCGTCCCGACGGTCCCCTCGCTCGACTATAAATAGAGGCCACCCCCGCACGATTTCTTCACACCATCTCACTCCCCTCTCCTCACTAATCGTGCCACACCGTTCTCAGAGCAAGGCGAGCACCACCTCGCCGTAATTTCACCGGAGCCCGCCGCCTCTGGAGAAGAAGGGAGCCAGCGATTGGAGCCGCCCCAGGAGAAGCCACTGGTACCAGGAGGTTCGCCGTCATCGACTTCGTCGTCGCCACCGACCTCGCCCATACCCCGCGAGCCCCAACACCCTCACCGGCGCTAGGTTTCGTTCTCGCCGGAGTTGTCTCGCGTCGACGATGACCCACAGCCGTTGGATTAGAACTAGATCGAACGATCCACGTTGCCCCATACCGCTTCGCCCAGCCCCGTGTCATTGACGAGTGGGGACACCCACTTAAGCAGCCAGCAGAGCATCAGCTTAGCAGGCCCAAGAACTTTTCCCACAAGAGCCCAATGATTCAAATTAAACCTTTTTCTTTTTAAATTCAAACACACTTCTGTACCCAACTTCAAAAATCAACCCAGATCGATTCAGTGCATCAAATTGCATGAAACCAATTTTGTTGGAAAGGTCTGTGAATGCTGAATCCAAGCCCGTTGGATTCAAGTCATTTGGATCTGTAGATCACCCATAGTAAAAATAACAAGGCAGAAGCTTTTCTGCATTCAAACATTTTTCAAATTTAAACCATAAAAGCTTTTGCGTTGAGTTCAACTCTCAAAAATCACATTTAACCATACCTTTCAGAATATATAAAAATATATAGGTTTACTTGCAAAAATAATGTTCAAGTAATAAAAGAATGCTACATAAGCATTTATAGCCACTTTAATTAATTAAAATAAAAGGGTAAAACCTTATTAAATTGTGACACCACTTTAAATCACATTCCCATGGACTACAATATGTGGTGATGACATGTGTCAACAGGATCCCATATTTGGTTTGGAGAATATTAAATCTTAAGTAGTTTTTCAATGAGTAGAAATTACTTTTCTAAAAATAAAAAGAATCAAATCAAGCCTTAACCTTGTAAGGTTAGAGATGATGTTAGATCATCTATAAGACCCTTGTGTGTGATGATTGCCAGTAGTTAAGTATTGTTTGGTGATTGTGTACCTCGTATTTATTCATAGACGCTAGTACCGACCACGACTACGAGGAGGAAGGAGGATACTACGAAGAAGAAGCTGAGGAGAACTTCAACCAGTGCTCTGCACAAGGCAAGCTTATATTGACATTGATGCAAGCTAACACTTGCAAGATACCCTACTGATGCAACAAACCCCTACATGTTACTATGCCTTAAGCATATGTGATCATACCCATTTGGTAAACCAATCCTAGTTTTATGTGCAAGCTTCTCACTTTATTTTTTTTCTTTATCAAAGCTTACTTAGAGTGTACTTAAGTGACTAGTATATTTTGGAAAGATGCTGAAGGTTGCATAAAGAGCATAAAATTTGGCCTAAGCTAGAAACCTTGATATCAGCCCAAGATATAAGGTTGGACTTAGTGAAACTCCACTAGTTACCACCCCTCATTAGTACTACCCCCAACTGTAGATGCTAGTGCTAAGCATAAAACTTGATCAATTTTTAGATGGGAATACTTGGTGGAAAAATGGCTATGAAAACCTTGGAATGATGGATCATTCTATTGAAATGTTTTGGACATGTGTTTCCAAACACTTGATGATACTGGTGATAAAAATGTTGAGGCATGAGCCTTAGCCCTTTATAAAACTGATGGTTGTCTGGATGCGATACCATTCCAATTTTAGCGTACAACCACAATACCCGAATATTGGGTAGGGCTTGACAGGAAACTAATGTACCTTAGCATTAGTTCCCTCATGGCCAAGGTCTGAGCTGAGGCTACCTTGTGAAGATTGTCCACCTGTGCAGTACCCAAGATGACAGCTGGTCATGGTTGGGAGGCCATACTCACAGGAGAGGTGCTTATACTAGGGCGTGTAATTGAAAGGTTAGGATTGATTATTCGCATACTGAGTATGGTGAATTCAGGATTTGTTCCCGACGGATGTATCGAATGTTGTGGTGAAAGTGTACAATCTCTGCAGAGTGTCAAACTATTCGAATAGCTGCGTCCGCGGTTATGGACTTTTGGAGTGGCCATACTGTCCCCCCGTCAGACTTTTCAAAATGACTTGTGAAATGAATTGAGACTTTGACTTGACCACAACAGAGTTGTGACTTGAAATACAAGTTCCCACATAGGATTTATAAAATTATAACTAGCTTCAGAACCTAGTAGAGATAAATCTGGCTTTTGCAAAACAACCCTAGAGCCTAGTGTCCTATTATCCAAAAAACCCCTTTACTTGTTAGTATTAGTTTGCGAGTACTTAAAGAGTACTCATGGCTTTGTCCCTGGCTATTCCCATGGCCAGACTATGAAGAGGAGTACCTGGAAGATGGACCCCAGGAAGGTTACGACAACTAGGATCATCTCCCATCGTCAGCATTGCCTGTGACCCCGAAGATGGAGCTTACCCTCACCGTTATTATTACGTATTCCGCTGCCTGATGTTGTATTAAGAACTGGATCATGAGATCCCTATTTGTGTAAGAACTTATGTATCGTTTGTAATGGATGAAGTACTATGGTATCCAATTCTGTTATGTCTCGCAAAAATGGTAATCCTGGGATTGCGATGTATGGCATAACAGGCATCTAGGATTGAAAAATCCGGGTGTTGACAAGTTGGTATCAGAGCCATCCTGACCATAGGAGACCCTAGTTAGATTGGACGTTGAACCAAAAACTTAGTTTCAAAACCAAAGAACAAAAATATTTACGAAAACTTATTCTCATTCTTACCTCTTTAATTCTTTAATAAAACTTCATGTTCCTCAAAAACTCTTGCAAAATAGATAAAATTTTGACACACTTGATCACTCTGCTAATCTACTCATCCTCTATTTTTATAGATGGACGTGAAGTACAGCAAGTTTTACCAACTTGGGAATGGAGGATACCTTATCTTTGAGAGGGATCTGGATCAGCTTTCGGAACTCCTGGAACGTCCGCATCCCGAGTTCTTCGGAGCTCAGCTCAATGATCAAGGAGGAGAAGATCTGCAGTGGCTAATTGTTGCAAGTCTCCGAGGAAAGATTGAACCTCCCACTGCGGAGGGAATTCAGTTTACCTTGAGGGAAAACAACTGGCTCGATGGACTTGCCAGAGCAACGCAGGAAGCTCTTTCCCGTCTGTGTGGGCAGAGCATCAATCAGATCAAGGGTACTCGCTTTGAGTTTTGCCCAAGGCGTGATGCAAATGGACAACCATTAGAAGCCCCATACCACCCTGAGCTGAAGACCCAATTGGACCACCTTAGCTTCATGATGTATGATCGTCAGCAGGAATTGGACAACTGCCGTGAATATTGCAACCACAAGTCTTCCATCATCAAGACGAAGGACCAGACCATCGCCATGCTAGCAAAGGATCGCAAGTCTCGCCGCCGTCAGCTCGACAAGAAGGAGCGCATTATTGCCCGTCTTCGCCATCGCATCTCATCTCTGGAGGAGACCATCCACGAGAGAGACATGAAGTTAGAGGAAAGGGAGAATGCCGGAGAGGATCTTCGTGGAGACCCTTACTCCTATCTCAGCGATGACGATGATTTTCTGGAGGATCAGGCCATGGACTTCTTCACCGATGAGGATGATTTCGCCTTCATCGATGATGCTGAAGATGATGAAGCCACAGACTCCGAGGAGTAGTAGCACTGAGCACTAGCGTAGTGAGTAGTAGTCGGTCCCACTGTATCGTAGTTTCCAGAATGGTTCTTAAAACCATCTGTTTTTCCTTGCTGTGGTGTGCGTTGTATCGAGTGAATGAATGAATGAAAAAGCAAGTTGCTAGAAAAACCTGAGTCAAACTCTAAAAACTTTTCAAAGACCCAAGACCTTAGAAATTTCCCTCTTTTCTCATGATCTATATCAATCTTCAGATGCCACGTGGAGGAAGTGGTTCAGCCCTGGACCCGATGTTGCAGATCCTGCAAATGTTGACTTCTGACCGCGAAGCTGAAAGAGCGGAACGTCAAGCCAACCTAGCCACTCTGCAACAGATAGCCCAGCTAGCCCACAACAACCAAGGCCACAGAAATCAGGACAACCATGGATCTAAGCTCAAGAATTTCCAGAATACCAACCCACGCGTTTTCACCAAGTCAGAAGAACCCCTAGATGCTGATGATTGGCTGCAAACCATGGAAAACAACCTAGAAGTCGCCGGAGTGGAAGCCAACGAGAAAGTCATGTTCGCCACCCATTATCTAGCCGGAGATGCCAGGGCATGGTGGAACAGTGTTCGTCCAATGACTGGAGGCCAGATGATGACCTGGGAGGAATTCAAGGTCAAGTTCAGCAGAACCCATGTGCCACCATGTCTGATCAAGAGAATGAGAGACGAGTTCAGAGAGTTGAAGCAAGGAAGGATGATCAGAGGGAATACCGTGACAAATTTTTGTCATTAGCTAGGTATGCCCCGGACGAGATAGACACCGAAGCCAAGAAGAAAGAAAGATTCCTGAATGGTCTGCATGACGAGATGCAGACAGTGTTAGTCAATAACCCCTTTTGTTGATATTGAAGCCCTTGTCGACTCTGCTATCCAGATGGAAGGAAAGATCAACCAGGCCAATGAGAACCGCAAGCGTCGCATGATGCATCAACCAGGAACCCATCAGACCCCAAAGTATCGCCCCAACCCATCTCCAGGATTTGCCCCAAGAACCAACAGACCCCCTATGACCCGTCCGACCTACCCCAACCGTGGAAACCCTAGACCCGGAGGAAATCACAACAACCCCGGCAACTCTAGAAATTTCACCCGTGCCCCACCCAAGTTCAACACCAACAATGCTACCGCCAACCCCAACACTGCCCCGAGGACTGGAAGCAATGTTGTGCCTGTCGCAGCCAAGGACAAGTCACAAGTGACCTGTTATGACTGTGGAAATAAAGGCCACTATTCCAACGAGTGCCCCAACAAGAAGAATGATACAGCCCCCAACGCCAATGTCCCAAATCGGTGAGCGTCGTGTCCAGCCAGGGAGAAGATTTGCCCCAGGGAATTCACTCAACCGCAATGGCCGTCTTTTTCTCATGCATGCTGAAGAAGCTCAGGAAGCGCCAGACGTCGTGCTGGGTATGTTTTCTGTTAATTCGGTACTTGCAAGAGTGTTGTTTGACTCTGGTGCATCGCATTCATTTTTCACCGAAGAATTTTCCTGCACTAGTAAAATTCAACCAACCAAATTGAAGCATGTGATGATTGTACAAATTCCCGGATCAACCACCAAGGCTAGGCAAATTTGCAAGGCCGTCCCTATCCGAATCCATGGCATAGATTTTTATGCTAACCTAATAGTACTCGGAACTAAAGGTTTGGAAGTAGTACTAGGAATGGATTGCATGTCCAAACATAAAGGATTGATTGACTGTGCCAAGAAAGCCATCACCATGACCAGTACCACCGGAATATCAGTCGAGCATATATCTGAAACCTTACCTCGCCAATTCAAGTGTAACAAGAGTATAGCCCAACCTACCATTGACCAAGTCCGGATAGTCTGCGAATACCCCGATGTATTTCCAGATGTTTTGCCCGGTATGCCCCCAGATCGGGATATCGAGTTTATCATCGAACTAATCCCCGGAACAGGACCCATAGCCCAGAGACCCTATAGTATGAACCCGTCAGAACTAGAAGAACTGAAGAAGCAACTGGATTCCATGTTGGAAATCGGATTGATTCAACCAAGTGCGTCCCCATGGAGATCACCTGTCTTGTTTGTGGACAAGAAGGATGGAGGTAAACGTTTGTGTACGGATTATCGGAAGTTGAATGATGTCACCATCAAGAACAAGTACCCCTTGCCTAAGATAGAAGATTTGTTTGATCAGTTGACCGGTGCCAAAATGTTTTCTAAGATTGATCTTAGGACTGGCTATCATCAACTCAAAATTCGTGCAGAGGATATTCCAAAGACTTCCTTTACCACCAGATATGGATTGTATGAGTATACAGTCATGTCTTTTGGATTAACCAATGCCCCTGCTTATTTCATGAACCTCATGAATAAGATTTTTATGGACTTCCTGGATAAGTTTGTCATTGTTTTCATCGATGACATTCTGATTTATTCCAAATCAGAAGAAGAACATGAGCTACACCTAAGGACCATTCTTGGAACCCTTAGAGAGCATCAGCTGTATGCAAAGTTTAGCAAATGTGAATTCTGGTTACAGGAAGTAGGATTCCTCGGTCACATTGTATTAGCCGGAGGAATTTCCGTTGACCCTGCCAAAGTGAAAGATGTAGAAGATTGGCAAGCCCCAACCACTCAAACCCAAGTTCGTGCTTTTCTCGGATTGGCGGGATATTACCGCAAATTTGTAGAAGGATTCTCTAGTATCGCCAGACCCATGACCCAATTGCTGAAGAAGGACAAGAAGTTTGAATGGACCGACAAATGTGAAGCGAGTTTTCAAGAACTTAAAAGGAGATTGATTTCATCCCCAATCTTGATCATGCCGGATATCACGAAGCCCTTCGATGTGTATTGTGACGCATCCAAGATTGGTCTCGGATGTGTGCTAATGCAAGAAGGCAAAGTTATATCTTATCTATCGCGACAATTGAAGCAACATGAACAAAATTACCCAACCCATGACCTCGAACTCACAGCCGTAGTTCTAGCCCTGAAGACATGGAGTCATTACCTGATGGGAAACTGTTGTGAGATTTATTCGGATCACAAGAGCCTAAAGTATATATTCACTCAGAAGGAGCTGAATATGAGGCAGAGAAGATGGATTGAGCTAATCAAGGATTACGAACTGGACATTCACTATCACCCTGGTAAAGCCAACGTAGTAGCCGATGCCCTTAGCAGATTGCCGTGCCGCTTGAACTCCATGATTTTGAAGGAGAAACCAAGTTTGCACAAAGAGATGGAAGATTTTCGAATGGAATTAGTAAGTGAAGGATTTTTGGCTAGCATAGAACTTTAGCCCACTTTGATCAGTCAGATTAAAGAGGCGCAGAAGGGAAATGCCAATATCGACGGAATCAGGCGTTGTATCGGTACAGGCAAAGTACCCGGATTCACCGAGGACGAAGAAGGAGTTTTGTGGTACAAAGGACGCCTTTGTGTACCATCAGATTCTGCGTTGAAAGAAGTTATCTTGAAGGAGGCGCATGATACTCTTTATTCTACCCATCCCGGAGGAACTAAGATGTATCAAGATTTGAAAGAGCAATTTTGGTGGCATAAGATGAAGAGAGAAATCGGAAGCTATATCGCCAAGTGTGATATATGTCAGCGAGTCAAGGCCGGACATCAAAGACCCGCTAGATTGTTGCAACCTTTGCAAATTCTGGAATGGAAATGGGATTCTGTAGGAATGGACTTTATCACTGGACTACCTACTTCTAGTAGGGTAAATGACTCTATTTGGGTCATAGTGGACAGATTGTCCAAAGTCGCCCATTTCTTGCCCGTCAAGACCACATATCAGAGTTCGAAACTAGCGGAGTTGTACATCGCTAGAATCGTTAGTTTGCATGGAGTCCCCAAGAACATAGTATCGGATCGAGGAACTCAGTTTACCTTGAGATTCTGGAAGAAAGTCCAAGAAGGTTTAGGAACCCGCCTAGATTTCAGTACCGCGTATCACCCTCAGACCGATGGACAAACGGAGCGAGTAAATCAAATACTCGAAGATATGCTTAGAGCATGTGTGCTAGAATATGGATCCAAGTGGGAAGACTGTCTGCCGTTTGCAGAATTTTCATACAACAATAGTTACCAAGCCAGTTTGCAAATGGCCCCATTTGAATTCATGTACGGAAGAAAGTGTCGCACCCCTTTGAACTGGTCGGAAGTAGGAGAGAGTCAGATTTTCGGACCCGACATCCTACGAGAAGCAGAAGAGAAGGTTCACAAGATTCGTGAGCACCTCAAGACAACCCAATCCCGACAGAAGAGTTACGCCGACAAGAGACGTCGAGACCTCGCCTTCAACATAGGATATTTTGTTTATCTGAAAGTGTCGCCATTGAAGGGAATGCAGCGTTTCCAACTCAAGAGAAAGTTAGCCCCCAGATATATCGGAACTTTCAAAATTCTGAACCGTCGAGGAGAAGTATCGTATCAATTGGAACTACCAGAAGAGATGTCAGTTGTGCACAATGTGTTCCATATCTCGTTACTTCGCAAGTGTCTCGAAGTCCCCGAGAAGACCGAAGTGTTCAAGAATATCGATCACCGGACCATAGAGATCAACGATGACCTGACCTATCCCGAAGTACCCATCCATATTTTGGAAGAAGCCTTTCAAACTACCAGAACCCGAAGCATCAAGTTTCTCAAGATTCAGTTGAGCAACCACACAGAAGAGGAAGCTACCTGGGAGCGCGAAGATCACATCCGGACGGAGTTTCCAGATCTCTTCAAATCCTAGGTAATCTTTTCGTCCTTTTTAAATCTCGGGACGAGATTTTTTTTAAGGGGGGAAGGTTTGTAACATCCGAAAAATACTAAACTTGGATCATCAAATTCTAATCCTCACATTTAGGGTTAACAAAAACTTTTCTAAATAAAATTATGAATGCATGCATATGTGTATGCATTGATTTTATATTCTTTTAAACCCACCTTGTTTGTTTGTTTCATTGCTTGTAAAATGTTTCTTAGGTGAAATAAACATCATCTAAAACATTCCCCACACTTTTCTTAAAGACAAGTAAATCAAAACACATATATGAAGTGAATGGTCACTTTGAATTAACTCCCATGCCTACTTTGGCTGTCTCAAATTTTCAGAACCTAACAGAAACTTTTCTGGATCTTTGCACCCCTTGAATGTACTCATAACAAGGTATCAAGGCCCACTTTGTGATCATCCAGAAACTTTCAAATGCATAGTTTAAATGACAATTCAAAATTGAATCTTTATCATATGGGAAGATCCCACTTTTTCAAAAACCACTCTAACAAGCTCAACTTTCAAAACCCAAGCATCTGCAGACTCACCAGCACCAATCTAGCAAACCCACCAAAAATCATTTCAAAATTCAAAACTTGATTTCATGCGGCCATTTCATCAAACAGGTTGCAGACAAAAATCAAACAAACATCAAACACTATTGTGAGCAGTGATTCTTGCCTAACTGGTTCCCCATTTAGCTCACACACAACTCAGTAGATCATCTAGGAAGATTAGCCAGGCACTAGCATCACTGTGAGCTTGCCATTGTCATCAATGGTGAACAGCCGAGCACCCCCTTGTCACCCCATTGTGGACAGCAGGCTAGAGGAAGAACTAGCCGTGCCAACCTTGTCTGGGAGGCAGCCCACCGTCCACCACCACTCCCTGTCCCAGCCACGAGCATTGCCAAGCCCTGGACCACGCGCACAAGCGCGCCCAGACCATGCCGAGCATGCGCCAGAGCGCACCCTCGACCAGCGTCCACAGACCGCGCGCCGCCCTCACCGCGTGCACACACGATCACCACCGACCCAGGAGACCGCCAGACATCCCCGTTTGCCGCCCCATGCCATACTGCCACCGCCCGCCGTCGAAGACGCCGCCTCTGCCGCGCAGAGCACCGCCCATTCCAGACCAAGCCACACCGACCCATGCCTCGAGACCATGTCGTTGAGCATCGCCAGGAGACACCGCACCGTCCCCTACCCTTGCCCATGCCTTTAGCTGCCTGTAACCTCGCCCCCGACGAGCTCACCGTGCGCCCCGACGGTCCCCTCGCTCGACTATAAATAAAGGCCACCCCCGCACGATTTCTTCACACCATCTCACTCCCCTCTCCTCACTGATCGTGCCACACCGTTCTCAGAGCAAGGCGAGCACCACCTCGCCGGAATTTCACCGGAGCCCGCCGCCTCTGGAGAAGAAGGGAGCCAGCGATTGGAGCCGCCCCAGGAGAAGCCACCGGTACCAGGAGGTTCGCCGTCGTCGACTTCGTCGTTCGCTCGCCTCGCCGACCCTCGCCCGTACCCCGGTGAGCCCCCAGCACCCCTCACTGGCCGCGCTAGGTTTCGTTCTCGCCGGAGTTGTCTCGCGTCGACGATGACCCCCAGCCGTTGGATTAGAACTAGATCGAACGATCCACGTTGCCCCATACCGCTTCGCCCAGCCCCGTGTCACTGACGAGTGGGGACACCCACTTAAGCAGCCCGCGGGAGCACTGCGCTTAGCAGGCCGGCCCAGTAACTTTTCCCGCGCAGCCCAGCGATTCAAATTAAACCTTTTTCTTTTTAAATTCAAACACACTTCTGTACCCAACTTCAAAAATCAACCCAGATCGATTCAGTGCATCAAATTGGATGAAACCAATTTTGTTGGAAAGGTCTGTGAATGATGAATGCAAGCCCGTTGGATTCAAGTAATTTGGATCTGTAGATCACCCATAGTAAAAATAACAAGGCAAAAGCTTTTCTGCATTCAAACATTTTTAAAATTTAAACCATAAAAGCTTTTGAGTTGAGTCCAACTCTCAAAAATCACATTTAACCATACCTTTCAGAATATATAAATAATATATAGGTTTACTTGCAGAAATAATGTTCAAGTAATAAAAGAATGCTACATAAGCATTTCTAACCACTTTAATTAATTAAAATAAAAGGGTAAAACCTTATTAAATTATGACACCACTTTAAATCACATTCCCATGGACTACAATATGTGGTGATGACATGTGTCAACAGGATCCCATATTTGGTTTGGAGAATATTAAATATTAAGTAGTTTTTCAATGAGTAGATATTACTTTTCTAAAAATAAAAAGAATCAAATCAAGCCTTAACCTTGTAAGGTTAGAGATGATGTTAGATCATCTATAAGACCCTTGTGTGTGATGATTGCAAGTATTTAAGTATTGTTTGGTGATTGTGTACCTCGTATTTATTCATAGACGCTAGTACCGACCAAGGCTACGAGGAGGAAGGAGGATACTACGAAGAAGAAGCCGAGGAGAACTTCAACCAATGCTCTGCACAAGGCAAGCTTATATTGACATTGATGCAAGCTAACACTTGCAAGATACCCTACTGATGCAATAAACCCCGACTTGTTACTATGCCTTAAGCATATGTGATCATACCCATTTGGTAAACCAATCCTAGTTTTATGTGCAAGCTTCTCACTTTAATTTTTTTCTTTATCAAAGTTTACTTAGAGTGTACTTAAGTGACTAGTAGATTTTGGAAAGATGCTGAAGGTTGCATAAAGATCATAAAATTTGGCCTAAGCTAGAAACCTTGATATCAGCCCAAGATATAAGGTTGGACTTAGTGAAACTCCACTAGTTACCACCCCTCATTAGTACTACCCCCAACTGTAGATGCTAGTGCTAAGCATAAAACTTGATCAATTTTTAGATGGGAATACTTGGTGGAAAAATGGCTATGAAAACCTTGGAATGATGGATCATTCTATTGAAATGTTTTGGACATGTGTTTCCAAACACTTGATGATTCTGGTGATAAAAATGTTGAGGCATGAGACTTAGCCCTTTATAAAACTGATGGTTGTCTGGATGCGATACCATTCCAATTTTAGCATACAACCACAATACCCGAATATTGGGTAGGGCTTGACTGGAAACTTATATACCTTAGTATTAGTTCCCTAATGGCCAAGGTCTGAGCTGAGGCTACCTTGTGAAGATTGTCCACCTGTGCAGTACCCAAGATGACAGCTGGTCATGGTTGGGAGGCCAAACTCACAGGAGAGGTGCTTATACTAGGGCGTGTAATTGAAAGGTTAGGATTGATTATCCGCATACGGAGTATGGTGAATTCAGGATTTGTTCCTGACGGATGTATCGAATGTTGTGGTGAAAGTGTACAATCTCTACAGAGTGTCAAACTATTCGAATAGCCGCGTCCGTGGTTA
Organism: Avena longiglumis; assembly: GCA_030063025.1. NCBI lineage: Eukaryota > Viridiplantae > Streptophyta > Magnoliopsida > Poales > Poaceae > Avena > Avena longiglumis. The sequence continues at coordinate 210,886,755 of CP125979.1, read as the reverse complement.
TGGACAGTTGGAGTGGCCATACTGTTCCCCCGTCAAACTTTTCAAAATGACTTGTGAAATGAATTGAGACTTTGACTTGAACACAACAGAGTTGTGACTTGAAATACAAGTTCCCACTTAGGATTTATAAAATTATGACTAGCTTCAGAACCTAGTAGAGATAAATCTGGCTTTTGCAAAAAAACCCTAGAGCCTAGTGTCCTATTATCCAAAAACCCCCTTTACTTGTTAGTATTATTTGCGAGTACTTAAAGAGTACTCTTGGCTTTGTCCCTGGCTATTCCCATGGCCAGACTATGAAGAGGAGTACCTGGAAGATGGACCCCAGGAAGGTTACGATAACTAGGATCATTTCCCATCGTCAGCATTGCCTGTGACCCCGAAGATGGAGCTTCGCCTACTCTACCGTTATTATTACGTATTCCGCTGCTTGATGTTGTATTAATAACTGGATCATGAGATCCCTATTTGTGTAAGAACTTATGTATAGTTTGTAATGGATGAAGTACTATGGTATCCAATTCTGTTATGTCTCGCAAAAATGGTAATCCTGGAATTGAGATGTATGGCATAACAGGCATCTAGGATTGAAAAATCCGGGTGTTGATGTAAGATCCCTCCTTTGTAAAGGAAAGGATCCCTGTGATTGCAATGCTAGTCCCTGGATCAATGCTAGCATCCACAATTTAAGATGAAGTACACAGATACAAAGGTCGTTTATTACATTCATTCCAGAGATAAAACATAGTCTTTTACAACTCAGGGCCAAAGGCCTAATACAAGAGTTTATGGAATAAGTAAATAAACATAAGTTTTCATCTTCATGTGCCACAGGCAAGCATGTTGAGTGTAGACTCATGACTCCTACTCATCATCGGAGTAACCTGCAACATCACAAGTTACAGCCACAGTGGGTCAATACTTTAGAATAGTATTGGCAAGTGATACCTTAGTAAGTTTTAAGTGGACTATATTACTATATGCATTTTGGCTAAGTGTAGCTTGGCTTGCTTTGCTCAAAATAGGTTTTTCCTATTAGTTGAAAACACTAAGTTTTTCATTGTCAAAAACTTCCCAAGGAACCACCAATAGACATTGGGGTCCTTCACCCTTGTTCACCCACAAGTTTTACTTAGAAGTTGGAGTGATGAGATTCTTGTAGCTTCCATGTCTTGATGCTCAAGTTGTCCATTGCCATGGACTTGGCTAAGTACTTAGATTTTCCATCTGCAGAGGCTGTGCACTTTCCCCACCAGACTTGGTTTCCCAAGACAGGACCTTTCAGAAGCCTTTCCTTAGTCAAATGGACGCGCTCCAACCTATCATTCCCACTACCACCAACTGTCCAAGTGACTAAGTTCTAGCAACCTATATGATCATGGCAGAGCCCATATTGCCAAGTGGTTGCACTGTAAGCTTTCTCAACACTTGGCCTCCAAATCCCTTTGTGCCTGGGTGGCATACCACAAGTGAGATACACAAGCCAAATCCATGGCCTTGTGTAACCACTCAACCAAAAACCACCATTCAAGTCCCATTCCACCCAGGGAGTTCATTGACTTAGTTGTTTTATTAAGAAAAGCATGAGTCCAAAGGACTTAGAATTATTTCATCATAGCATGTACATTCTTTACCAACTCTTGTTTTCTACTAGCTAGGCTAAGCATGGCATAGTAACTTAACTTAGGAAAATCCCTAGCAATTCTACAATTCTACAACTACATAGGATTTCCCAACATAGCATTTGGCAAAAGTAGCATCCAAGACTTAGCAAAATAATTCCAATGCTTATTAAAAATAAAGGGGTGGAAATATCATGAAGTATCACTTGCCTTGGTAATGGGGAGAGTAGCACTCTTCACAATCACAGTCACTAGTAAAATCTACACATAAAATGTGTAGCACACAATTACACACAATTTATATACAAACAAAATTATGTATGCATGCATGCAAGAAAGTGCTAAATGATGATTTGTGAAAACCCATCAAGCAAGTACAAGATACAGGAACATAACTAAGTCAAAAGTTTGCTAACTAGATTTATTTAGCCCTAAAACAACTTGCTAAACAAAATCTATACTCAAAATGGACCTAAACATGTTTCTTCATACAAAGTCATTTTAACAGATACTATTTGTTAAACACAAAGCAGATTCAGAAAGGCCTTGATTCACTGATTCCAATGGTATAAAATTTGCAAAAATCTAACGTGGGAAACTCAAGTTATAGGCATTTGAAATCTGGATCTAAATCTGTTTTTGAATTTTGTTTTTGAATCAACCCTAGCCACGTGTCGCAATATTACTGGCGCATACCGGTTCGTTTGGATCGACAGACGCAGACCGTAGGATCTAACTTAGATCTAGCGGCACAGAGGCATGCGATGCCCCTTCGATTATAATCTATCCTAGCCCTACGATATAGATCCAACGGACACAGACAGCAAGCCACTAACTGGCGGCGCTTAACGGCTGCGCGCGGCGGCGACGGCCAGATGGTGGCGGCGCCGGCGATACAGCAAGATAGATGGGTAGGGAAGATACTCACCGTGATCGCAAGGACGAGGTGATGCTCAACGTACGAACGGCTCGGCAAGGGGCGCTCAGGTTTGCGGTGGATTGCTCGCCGGAGTAGGGTTTGGCGACGGGTGGCTCTATTCGAAGTCGAAGGCGACGCTGTCGATCACGAGGAGGCAAACAGAAGGTGTGGTCAGATGCAGGAGATCACGGAGAAGTCGCGTGCGTGAAGGAGAAGGCCTGGAGCGGTCTGAACTTACCGGGGGAGCTCGAGGGAGTTGAAGCCGAGGACGGTGGCGCTTAGTCGCTTGAGTTGCCGACGTTCTGGGTCACGCGCGGGCGAGCTAGTGGTACTGGGAGGTGCGCGAGGTAAAATGGGGTGTGTTTGTGTGAACCAGGAGCAGAGGGGTGGTCGGAGTTGGCCGGAATCGTGGATGTAGCTCGTCGGAGACAACGGGGTTGCGGTGAGCAATTCCTGCAGCCTGGGGGCGCTCTGGGCTTGGGGTTTGGGGAGAATGGAGAGGGGCAGAGGGGGTTTAAGTAGCCAGGATACGAGCGAGATTTACTCGTGCATTTACGCAAATTGAAGCTGCGCAAATCAACAGGAAACGGTCGGCGTCAATTTCGGGATGAACCAGTCGTGGGGGTGGAGACGACGGTACCCGTGTGGGCCGCGGTTGTCAGCGGGAGAGGAGGAGGGGGAGTGGGTCATGCCTGTCAGCGAGCTGGTGGGTGAGGGGGCGGGTGAAAGAAAACGTTTCGCGGGGTGAAGGGCTGCTGTACTAGCTGGGCCGAGTTGGGCTGGGTCGGCCAGATTGGCTGGCTGTCTATTTTTTTCTTCTTTACTCCTTTTCTTTTTCTGATTGATTTTCTAGAAATGGTTTTCAAACTCCATTTCAAATAAGTTTGAATTCAAACCTGTTCTAGCTTTTTGTACAGTTATCCTTGCACCCAAATAAGTGTCAAACACCTTTGTTCACTCAGACCTACTTGGGTTATTTGAAAATAATACAATAAAACCAAGCCTTTTTGGAGATATAATAATAGGCATAACTTTGGTTTTATTCGATATTTTGTTTTGAAACTTTGCCCAAGCTTTTTAAATCACTTAAGTTTGAATTCAAAACATCCTAAATGAATAATAACACCTTTCTCATTAGCATGTAGCACAAAGGCTAGGGTTTTCATACATCAAATAATGAGCAACCTTTGCTCCTGTTTTTGAAATGATTTTGAGATAAAACCCTAAATGATGATGGATGCATGGATGATATGCATGAGTTTTGAATCATGATTTTAGGGATGTTACAAATCTAACCCCCTTAAGGTGAATCTCGCCCTCGAGATTCGGATTGGCTAGCAAATAGGTGAGGGTGGTCTTTCCGAAGATCATCTTCTCTTTCCCATGTTGCTTCCTCTTCGGTATGATGGTTCCATTGCACTTTGCAAAACTTGATAGTCTTTGTTCTCGTGACTCTTTCTGCCGTCTCAAGAATCTTGATAGGTTTTTCTTCATAGGTGAGATCACTTTATAGTTGAACTTCTTCCAAAGGTATGGTATCCTTCAAAGAAGATTCTTCCATTTCCGGGTGACATTTCTTAAGCTGACTCACATGAAATACATTATGGACTGCTGATAGAGATGCTGGCAGTTCAATCTCATAAGCCACTTCTCCTTTGCGACTCAGAATCTTGAATGGAGCAACATATCTTGGTGCCAACTTTCCTTTGACTCCGAATCTTTTCACTCCACGGAGTGGTAATACTCTAAGATAGGCTCTATCACCAACTTCGTAGGTGACTTCTCTACGCTTAGGATCTGCGTAGCTTTACGCCGGGGATGCTATCTTCAACCTGTCCTTAACCAATTTGACCTTCTCTTCGGCTTCTTTGATAAGATCTGGCCCAAATAAACTTCTTTCTCCCACACCATTCCATAACAATGGGGTGGTACATTTTCTTCCGTAGAGAAACTCAAATGGTGCCATCTCAATGCTGGCTTGATAGCTGTTGTTATAAGAAAATTCTGCGTAAGGCAGACTTTCATCCCAACTTTCTCCATAATCTAGGGCACATGCTCTCAACATGTCTTCCAGAATTTGATTAGTCTGTTTGTCCATCGGTTTGAGGATGAAAAGCAGTACTGAATTCCAACCTCGTTCCCAATGACTCATGTGGCTGTCTCCAAAAATGGGAAGTGAATTGGGTTCCCCTATCGGACACAATACTCTTAGGCACACCGTGAAGGCATACAATCCTACTCATGTAGATTTTGGCTAACTTGGCACTTGTATAAGTTGTCTTAACGGGTATAAAATGAGCCACCTTAGTTAGGCGATCCACTACTACCCATATGGAATCATATCCTGACCTGGTCCTTGGCAATCCGGTAATGAAATCCATACCAATCTTGTCCCATTTCCAATCAGGAATAGGAAGTGGTTGAAGCAAACCTGCCGGTTTCTGATGTTCCGCTTTTACTGTACTACACACATCACACAAAGAAATATGTTCGGCGATGTCTCTTTTGAGATTGTTCCACCAAAATCTTTCCTTCATGTCCATGTACATTTTTGTGTTTCCCGGGTGAATAGAATACAGAGAGTTGTGGGCTTCTTGCAGAATCAGTTTCCGCATCTCCGGATCTTGTGGAACACAAATACGTTTCCCGTGCCATAAAGTACCTTGTTCGTCTACATGGAAACTTTTAGCTTTTCCTTGGTCAATATTTTTCTTAATCTCTTCAATTTCCTTATCAGTCCTTTGAGCTTCTCGAATCTTGTCCAACAAAGTGGGTTGGACATCTAAAGACATGAGATGTCCTTCAGGCACAATCTCCAATCTGAGTTCTTTGAATTGCTTACACAAATGATCTGGCAATTCTCCTTTGGTAAGGCCATTCACAAATACCTTACGACTTAGAGCATCTGCTACAACATTTGCTTTACCGGGGTGGTATTGCAAACTCAAGTCATAGTCCTTGATAAGCTCTAACCATCTTCTTTGTCTCATATTGATTTCCTTCTGGGTGAAGATATACTTCAAACTCTTGTGATCGGTGAACACTTCACAACGCTTTCCCAAAAGGTAATGCCTCCATGTTTTGAGTGTATGGACGACAGAGGCTAACTCCAAATCATGAGTAGGATAGTTTACCTCATGAGTTTTGAGTTGTCTCGAGGCATAGGCCACAACTTTACCGTCTTGCATAAGTACGGCACCCAAACCTTGATGAGACGCATCACAATATACTTGGAAATCCTTTTCCAAATCTGGCAGACATAGAACCGGTGCTGTTACAAGTCTCTTCAATTCTTGAAAGCTGACTTCACAACCTTCAGACCAAGCAAACTTCTTGTCTTTCTTTAACAATTCAGTCATGGGATTAGCTACTTTGGAGAAATTTTTGATGAATCTTCTGTAGTAACCTGCTAAGCCAAGGAAACTGCGAACTTCTTTCACATTCTTGGGAGATTCCCATTCCGTCACAGCTGAAACCTTAGCAGGATCAACTGCTACACCATCCTTTGTCATAACATGACCAAGAAAACCAACTTCTTCTAACCAGAAGTCACACTTGCTGAATTTGGCATAAAGTTTATGTTCTCTTAACTTCTCAAGTATCAAACGCAAGTGTCCTTCATGAACTTCCTTGCTCTTGGAGTAGACTAAGATGTCATCGATGAAAATGACAACGAACTTGTCAAGAAATTCCATGAACACCTTGTTCATCATATTCATGAAGTATGCTGGAGCATTGGTTAAGCCGAAAGGCATTACGGTATACTCATACAATCCATACCTTGTGGTGAATGCTGTTTTTGGTATGTCTTGTTCTCTTATCTTGAGTTGAAAATAGCCTGACCGGAGATCAATCTTCGAGAACACACATGCTCCTTCTAGCTGATCAAACAAGTCATTTATTCTAGGCAAAGGATATTTGTTCTTGATAGTTACCTCGTTGAGGGAACGGTAATCTATGCATAACCTTTGGCTTCTATCTTTCTTCTCCACGAACAATACTGGGGCTCCCCAAGATGAAGAACTTGGTTGAATAAATCCTTTCTGCAACTGTTCTCCTAGTTGCCTTTTGAGTTCCTTCAGTTCATCAACTGACATTTTGTGCGGTCTCTTTGCTATTGGTCCAGAACCTGGTACCAAATCTATCAGAAATTCCACATCTCTATCTGGTGGCATTCCTGGCAACTCTTCCGGAAACACATCCGGATACTCACATACAATTGGCACACTGTCCATGCTAACCCCCTTAAGAGAATTTAGCTTACTTCCTTTGGATTCAAAGTTTGACCTGAATTTTATTCTTTTTCCTTCTGGGGTTGTGATTGCAACAGTACGATTAGCACAATCTAGTACTCCTTCATACATAGCCATCCAATCCATTCCCAATATTACGTCTAGTCCTTGGGAATCTAGGATTATCAGGCTCACTGGAAACTTATGCTTTCCAAACTCTATGACAAGATCCCGGCATCCAAGACTTACTATCATATCTCCACCCGGAGAACTAACTTTTATTGGACACCCAATGTTTTCAGATGCAAACCCATTTCTATCAACAAATGCTTTTGATATGAATGAATGAGATGCACCAGTGTCAAAGAGTACAAATGCTGGAATGGAATTGAGTCTGAACTTACCAGCAAGAGCGTCAGGTTCCTCATAGACCTCCTCCACATTAATATGGTTCACCTGACGTTTCTGGAAAGGATTGGGCTTGTTAGGTCCTTCAACTTTCTTCTCAGGGCACTCATTAGCATAATGCCCCAGCTTCTTGCATTTGAAGCACTCAACCTGACTGATGTCCCTTTTTTGCAGGCTGACTTCCACTTCCACTACCATTCCCACTGTGGTGGCTCTTGTGTCCACTCTTGTGGTTCTTGTACTTGTCATTGTCATGACTGCGGTGATGCTTGTTGTCATGATGGTTGTGGTTGTGGTGCTTGTTGAATTTCCCATGCTTATGGGATCCGAGCTCCGCCATCATAGTGAGATCGCTTGTGAGACAATCCCGAGCTGTGCTTGTCGGAGTGTTTCCTCTTCCTACTCTCGACTTGCTTCATTTTATTCTCTAAAATAGCAGCCTTGTCACACAGAGACTGATAAGTTGGAACATATGCCACAGACAACTGCAGATTCAGCTCATCGTTCAAGCCTTCCGGAAACTTCTCCTTTCTTTTGGCATCTGTGTCAACCTCATCCGGTGCATAACGCGCCAGATTGTTGAACTCTTCTATATATTCAGCCACGCTGCGGTGGCGCTGCTTCAGGTTGTGAAACTCCTTCTTTTTCAGACTCATCATTCCTGATGAGATATGAGCAGTGCGAAATCCATCTTCAAAGATAGCCCAAGTCACCTCATCTAAAGGAGTGGTGATTTGGAAGTTGTCCCACCATGTGGCGGCTGGCCCTTCCAACAGATGCGCTGCGAACCTGACCTTTTCAGCATCCGTGCAGCCCACGGTCACTAAGTCCTTGTTCACAGAACGTAGCTAATCATTGGCCACCATGGTATCAGTCGTCCCCGAGAACTTAGCTGGCCTCAAACGTAGAAATCTGGTGAGCATATCAAAGCCCGGAGGGTTGTTGTTGTTGTTGTTGTTGTTGTTGTTGTTGTTATTGGGGTTGTTGTTGTTATTCTGGTTTTGGATGAATGTTGTCATCATTTGCATAAGCTGTGTTTGCGCATTCATCATCTGTTGCATTTCTGGAGTGATGTTGTTGGGGTTGGGGTTTGCGCGACGGGGAGGCATCTGTGGTTTGTTCAAATAGAGATAAGAATGAGATACCCTTAGATGTTTTATGCACATTACATCACAAGCAAACACAAAGCATGCAACACAAGATAAAAGTTCAACAACCAGATAACAAGTTCTCGAAATAAAACACACAAGTGGCAAGCCATCCACATGTCGGATGGTCCAATAATAAGTTCACCAATAACAAGTACGATAATGAAAGATAAACGAGTAGTCAAGTCTACTCATCAGCATCAATCTCCTCCTCGACAAAAGTAAGACCTGCGTTCTCCATCGCGGTCTTGTTATCCTCAATAGTAGTGGTCAAGGAATCGATCTTGGCCTTGAGAGCCCTCTTCTGGGAGCGAAGCCTCTCGATCACCATCTGCTGCTGCTCTAGCTCGAAATCCTTGGACTTCAGTTCCTCTGTCATGTCCCGGATCTTCTTGTTCCTATCCTGGACACGTTTCTCCTGACTCTTGAACTTACGGTCCTGGGTCTCAAACTTCGCCTCCATTTCCTTGACTATCTCGTCCTGCTGTGCGAAAAGCTTGTCCTTCTCGCTGGTTGCACAGAGCTCATCATTGCTGAGCATGACGTTGGTCCTGTCCGTGTCCACGTGCCTAATAAGAGACTCTAAGTCCTGGAGATAGAGACATATCGGCTCTGCTGCGTCCCTCGAGTCGTCCTCAAAGTCGATGGACTCTCCATCATCATCACGTCTTCCGAAGACGTGGAAGTGAGTGCCCCTAACCTGTCGGGAGTGACCGCCTAACAGACGTCCTATCAGTTCCTGCATGACGACCTCCATGCCTCTCTCCCTGTCATCGTGCATAAGCTTGAAGACGATGGCCTCTGTAGTAGGCTCTGCCTGGCGTCCGGGCTGGTTCACATTCAAGCCCCAGAGGTCCTTCCTCTCGAACTTGGTGAGTGGGTGCACCATGATGGTGGGAAGAGGGAGATTGAGCAAAGTGGTAAGCTCAACGATACGAGGACCAAAACGGGTAACCTGGAACTCCTCAACAGTGCTGATGGTAATAGGCATCTATTTATAAGATAGAAAAGTTAGGACAACACAATTTAAGATAAACAAGACAAACATTTCATACATATCCATGGAACACAAAAATCACACAAGTCATGCATACATGATTCCATTACATCAATCAAGGTCCAAACTTATTTAAGGTATCATTTTGGAAAATAAGGTGATAGGTGGTGGTCCAACTAACGAAGTGCGTTTACAATCCTATCTCACTGGATCTGTTGGCTAACACAATGTTCCTAGAGGCAATCCACCTATCTTGTTCACACGATTCCATCACTAAGTCTATAATATCTCCCCTTAAAGTTTGGTTGGTGGCTTCCAACTCTTGGGTAAGTTCCTTCTCTTTCTCTAAGTCTTTTTGGAGGTTGAGCATTCTGCACTTGACTCTAGCACTAAGTTCTTTGATAGTCCTCCAAGCTGCTTCTCTTGCTGACTCAAAGAATGTGGTGTGCATCACAGTGTTGGTGTACATGCAGAATCCTCTTTCTTTGTGGTTGTCTTCCTTGTTTTTGTACAAGTGAAGTTGCACCCACCAATACTCTACTCCTTCATCCATCACTGGAAAGCCTTTGTACACAGCTGCACCATGTGCTTCCATTGCCACCATGAGGTCCTTGAGAATTTTGGGAAACTCAGTTTCACACTCCAAGGTCATGGTCATGAGTGGTCCTTTCTTCACGGCTTCGTTGATGGAGTTCATCTACAAATAGAGAGGAGAATGAGAAGATTAGAAAAGTCTACGAGAAGAATAGACAAGTGTAGAAGTAGTTAAAAATTTTCCTTAGTGGTTTCCAATCCTAGGGTCATAATCCTACAGGCAACATAGTGCTCTGATACCATATGTAAGATCCCTCCTTTGTAAAGGAAAGGATCCCTGTGATTGCAATGTTAGTCCCTGGATCAATGCTAGCATCCACAGTTTAAGATGAAGTACACAGATACAAAGGTCGTTTATTACATTCATTCCAGAGATAAAACATAGTCTTTTACAACTCAGGGCCAAAGGCCTAATACAAGAGTTTATGGAATAAGTAAATAAACATAAGTCTTCATCTTCATGTTCCACAGGCAAGAATGTTGAGTGTAGACTCATGACTCCTACTCATCATCGGAGTAACCTGCAACATCACAAGTTACAGCCACAATGGGTCAATACTTTGGAATAGTATTGGCAAGTGATACCTTAGTAAATTTTAAGTGGACTATATTACTATATGCATTTTGGCTAAGTGTAGCTTGGCTTACTTTGCTCAAAATAGGTTTTTCCTATTAGTTGAAAACACTAAGTTTTTCATTGTCAAAAACTTCCCAAGGAACCACCAATAGACATTGGGGTCCTTCACCCTTGTTCACCCACAAGTTTTACTTAGAAGTTGGAGTGATGAGATTCTTGTAGCTTCCATGTCTTGATGCTCAAGTTGTCCATTGCCATGGACTTGGCTAAGTACTTAGATTTTCCATCTGCAGAGGCTGTGCACTTTCCCCACTAGACTTGGTTTCCCAAGACAGGACCTTTCAGAAGCCTTTCCTTAGTCAAATGGACGCGCTCCAACCTATCATTCCCCCTACCACCAACTGTCCAAGTGACTAAGTTCTAGCAACCTATATGATCATGGCAGAGCCCATATTGCCAAGTGGTTGCACTGTAAGCTTTCTCAACACTTGGCCTCCAAATCCCTTTGTGCCTGGGTGGCATACCACAAGTGAGATACACAAGCCAAATCCATGGCCTTGTGTAACCACTCAACCAAAAACCACCATTCAAGTCCCATTCCACCCAGGGAGTTCATTGACTTAGTTGTTTTATTAAGAAAAGCATGAGTCCAAAGGAATTAGAATTATTTCATCATAGCATGTACATTCTTTACCAACCCTTGTTTTCTACTAGCTAGGCTAAGCATGGCATAGTAACTTAACTTAGGAAAATCCCTAGAAATTCTACAATTCTACAACTACATAGGATTTCCCAACATAGCATTTGGCAGAAGTAGCATGCAAGACTTAGCAAAATAATTCTAATGCTTATTCAAAATAAAGGGGTGGAAATATCATGAAGTATCACTTGCCTTGGTAATGGGGAGAGTAGCACTCTTCACAATCACAGTCACTAGCAAAATCTACACATAAATTTGTAGCACACAATTACACACAATTTATATACAAACAAAATTATGTATGCATGCATGCAAGAAAGTGCTAAATGATGATTTGTGAAAACGCATCAAGCAAGTACAAGATACAGGAACATAACTAAGTCAAAAGTTTGCTAACTAGATTTATTTAGCCCTAAAACAACTTGCTAAACAAAATCTATACTCAAAATGGACCTAAACATGTTTCTGCATACAAAGTCATTTTAACAGATACTATTTGTTAAACACAAAGCAGATTCAGAAATTCCTTGATTCACTGATTCCAATGGTATAAAATTTGCAAAAATCTAACGTGGGAAACTCAAGTTATAGCCATTTGAAATCTGGATCTAAATCTGTTTTTGAATTCTGTTTTTGAATCAACCCTAGACACGTGTCGCAATATTACTGGCGCGTACCGGTTCGTTTGGATCGACAGACGCAGACCGTAGGATCTAACTTAGATCTAGCGGCGCAGAGGCATGCGATACCCCTTCGATTATAATCTATCCTAGCCCTACGATATAGATCCAACGGACACAGACAACAAGCCACTAACTGGCAGCGCTTAACGGCTGCGCGCGGCGGCGAAGGCCAGATGGTGGCGGCGCCGGCGATACAGGAAGCTAGATGGGTAGGGAAGATACTCACCGTGATCGCAAGGACGAGGTGATGCTCAACGTACGAACGGCTCGGCAAGGGGCGCTCAGGTTTGCGGTGGATTGCTCGCCGGAGTAGGGTTTGGCGACGGGTGGCTCTGTTCGAAGTCGAAGGCGACGTTGTCGATCACGAGGAGGCAAACAGAAGGTGTGGTCAGATGCAGGAGATCACGGAGAAGTCGCGTGCGTGAAGGAGAAGGCCTGGAGCGGTCTGAACTTACCGGGGGAGCTCGACAGAGTTGAAGCCGAGGACGGTGGCGCTCAGTCGCTTGAGTTGCCGACGTTCTGGGTCACGCGCGGGCGAGCTAGTGGTACTGGGAGGTGCACGAGGTCAAATGGGGTCTGTTTGTGTGAACCAGGAGCAGAGGGTGGTCGGAGTTGGCCGGAATCGTGGCTGCAGCTCGTCGGAGACAGCGGGGTTGCGGTGAGCAATTCCTGCAGCCTGGGGGGGCTCTGGGCTTGGGGTTTGGGGGAGAATGGAGAGGGGAAGAGGGGGTTTAAGTAGCCAGGATACGAGCGAGATTTACTCGTGCATTTACGCGAATTGAAGCTGCGCAAATCAACAGGAAACGGCCGGCGCCAATTTGGGGATGAACCAGTCGTGGGGGTGGAGACGACGGTACCCGTGTGGGCCGCGGTTGTCAGCGAGAGAGGAGGAGGGGGAGTGGGTTCTGCCTGTCAGCGAGCTGGTGGGTGCGGAGGCGGTTGAAAGAAAACGTTTCGCGGGGTGAAGGGCTGCTGGACTAGCTGGGCCGAGTTGGGATGGGTCGGCCAGATTGGCTGGCTGTCTATTTTTTTCTACTTTACTCCTTTTCTTTTTCTGATTGATTTTCTAGAAATGGTTTTCAAACTCCATTTCAAATAAGTTTGAATTCAAACATGTTCTAGCTTTTTGTACAGTGATCCTTGCACCCAAATAAGTGTCAAACACCTTTGTTCACTCAGACCTACTTGGGTTATTTGAAAATAATACAATAAAACCAGGCCTTTTTGGAGATATAATAATAGGCATAACTTTGGTTTTATTCCATATTTTGTTTTGAAACTTTGCCCAAGCTTTTGAAATCACTTAAGTTTGAATTCAAAACATCCTAAATGAATAATAGCACCTTTCTCATTAGCATGTAGCACAAAGGCTAGGGTTTTCAGACATCAAATAATGAGCAACCTTTGCTCCTGTTTTTGAAATGATTTTGAGATAAAACCCTAGATGATGATGGATGCATGGATGATATGCATGAGTTTTGAATCATGATTTTAGGGATGTTACAGTTGACAATTATTAATCTCAAGATTTTTCCTTTCTCCTTGAGAGGAAAAGCTAAAGAATGGTTGCTTTCCTTGCCTAAAAATAGTATTGATTCTTGGACTAAGTGCAAAGATGCTTTTATTGGAAAGTACTATCCTCCTGCTAATATTATATCTATGAGAAGTGACATTATGAAATTTAAACAACTTGTTAGTGAACATGTTGGGAAAGAATGAAATCTTTGGTTAAGAATTGGGAAAGAATGAAATCTTTGGTTAAGAATTGCCCTACTCATGGACTCACTGCTTGGATGATTAACCAGACTTTTTATGCAGGTTTGAACTTCTCCTCAAGAAATCTGTTGGATTCAGCTGCTGGAGGTACCTTTTTGGGTGCTGCAACAAGGCTCCTTGATAATACGATGGTTAACTACTCTGAATGGCATGTTGAGAGAGCTCCACATGGTAAGAAGGTAAATTCTGTTGAGGAAACTTCCTCTTTGAGTGAAAATATTGATGTTATTATGGCTATGCTTGTTAATGGGAAAGATCCTCTAGATCCTAATAGTGTTCCCTTAGCCTCTTTGGTTGCTCCAGAAGAGAAAGTGGATGTCAACTTCATTAGAAACAACAATTTCAACAACAATGCCAATAGGAATAATTTTGGTAGTAGCAACAATTATAGGCCTTATCCTCCTAATAATGGCAATTCCTATGGAAACTCCTACAATAATGCTAGAAGTGCCCTCTCTAAACTTGAAGTCACGCTCAAAGACTTTATTAGTAAACAAACCACTTTCAATAAGACTATAGAGGAAAAGCTTTTAACTGTTGAGAAAAATATATCCTCTTTGTTTGAAGCTCAAACTTCCTTGGTTAATAAAATGGCTGCTAAACCTGAAACTATGGAAAATACCTTTGCTACTGCTCATGCCATACAAGTTACTATTGATGAAAATGTTAGGGTGTTAGCTCAACTTCATGCTAGCTGGGAAAGGGAAGCTGAAATTGATAGAAACTATAGTGTGTGCACCATCACCACAGGTAGTCCATGTTCCTCCTCCTACTATGCCTAAGCCTATTGAGCCTACCACTAGTGATGCTAAGTTTGACTTTGATATTGATGATTGCAATGTTTCTGAAGTGATTGTGTTCTTGAAAAAGATTTCTAGAAGTCCTGATGCTAGTGATATGCATGTTGCTTTCACTAAACATATTATAGAAGCTCTTGTGAAAATTAAGGAAGAGAAGCTAAAACACAAAGATTCTATTACTAGGAAAGTAGAAGATAGTTGGGAACCCATTATTAATATGCAAGTGAATGACTTTGATCTCAAAGCTTCATGCGATCTTGGTTCTAGTGTCTCTATTATTCCTAGGAAGATTTATGAAATGCTTGATTTGCCACCTTTAGAAGTTTGTTATTTAGATGTCCCACTCAATGATAATGCTAAGAAGAAACTCATGGGGAGTATTAATGATGTTCTCATTATGGTTAACAATGCTTATGTCCCTATGGATTTCTATGTTTTGGAAGTTGAATACAATGCTTCTTGTCCTATTACTTTGGGAAGACCTTTTCTTAGAACAGTTGGTGTTATCATTGATATGAAAGAAGGCACCATCAAATATCATTTTCCATTCAAGAAAGGTATTGAACACTTCCCTATGATAATAGAGAGGTTTCTTTTTTCTCCTCCTTTGAAAGCAAGATTTGATGTTAATGCTTCTTCATTTGAAAATACTTGATTCTTCTTGCTTTTTGTGCCTAACTTAAAGGCGTTAAAGAAAAGTACTTGTTGGAAGATAACCCAAAAATTTCCTTGAGTCTTGGAAGTTATTACTTCAGTAATGACCTCTCCTTATCCTTTTTGTTTGCTTTTTGTGCCAATAATGACCTCTAATGAGAGGGAAGTAAGATTTGGGGAGTTGCTATCCCGAAACAGATTTCTGTCCTCCACCAAAAAAATTTGTGAGGAGTATCTGTAACTCGGATTGAGCTCAAAACTTACGAATAAATCCCCCAGTATGTTAGCTAACTTTTGTTCGTTCAACACTTTTTGATTTGAGCAACAGAAGATGTTTGAAAAAATCGGTTTCTACCTGCTGGTCTATTTTGACAGATTTCTGCCATTATTTGCATTTGCTTCTTATTGATTCCTTTTTGAGTTCTCTTTAGGTGAATTGAGATATTTGAAGGAGTTACTATAGTAGCTTGTGTTTTTAGTGAAAATCCTTGCTGTTTCAAAGCTTTGCTAGAGGTCTAATATCTTTTGAATACACAAATGTTGCTAATGAAGATTGTGTGAAGTTTTGTATGAAGGAAAAAATTTAGGTGTAAAGAGAGAATGATGCAATGAGATGAAGAATGGACAAAAGCTCAAGCTTGGGGATGCCACCATGGTGTAACCCCAATTAATATCCAATAGGTACAAGCGTCAAAGCTTGGGGATGCCCAAGGCATCCCCTTCTTCATCAATAAAAATCTCAGGTCTGTCTAGACACTTTGTTTTTACTGTTTCATGCATAGTTGTGTTGTTTTTGGAGCATCTTAGTTTTCGTTTGCTTTTCTTAGTTTGTTTAGTTTGCTTGAATAAAGTAGTTTGGACCCTCGTTCTTGCTGTGTTGTTTTGCAAATAAGTTGCTTGGTGTTGGAAAGGAGTAGTAAGTTTTTGCTTGAAGTGCAAGAGGAGCTTGCATTGACTGTGACTTAGACTTTAGCATGACATGCTAGGTGTTCTTTTAGCATTATGCTTAGTTATTATTGTTGTAGCATTTCTTGTTCCAAACAATTGGGATTGCTTAGTGTGCCTTGAAGAAATTATGCGTTGTTTTAGCATGCAAAAACATAGTATTGTGGTATTCTCCTTTGATGTTTTGCTTGGGTTGACTTGGCACATGCTCACACCATGTTATGACTATGAGAAGTCACCATATCCTCTATGATCATTTAGTCCTTGACTTGTAGTACCACTCTTTGCTTTGATTAGTATGCTTTATTGCTCTACATGATTATGGCCATTATGCTCTCTTAGTTGGTTGCTCCCAGTCTTTTGCTAGCCTCCACTTGTATGAGTAAGTTCTACTCATTCCTCCAACTCCCAAGAAACCAAGTTATTCAAAAGTGTCCACTATAAACTCCTATGCATGGTGTGTTACACCATTCCAAGTATATTCTTGTTTTCAACTATCTTCCAATTAAAAACTATTTTGTTATGTGAAAACTTAGTGATTAAAGCCCTCACGAAATTGATGGCACACTTTATATTCTTTGCCCCTAATAAACTTGAACCATTATGACAACTTTGTTGTATATGCTTGCACTTATACGTTGGAATTAACAGAACCGTTCTATCACGGGGAACGTTTTCAACATTGCACTTGTAGATTGTACTTAGTTGATATCATGTTCTTTTGTCTATGGATGTCACCGGTGTGAAATAAAGAGGGAACTTATAAGTCCATGGAGTTTGTATCCTGTGTTACAGAAACGCTTGGGCCGCTAGCCTAAGCCATGCCTAATCATGGTGGAAACTTGCAGCATCACCATAATGAGCTATCTATGAAGCATTCTCAATAAAAAGCTATGCATATGGTAAATAAAAAGATTGATGAGATGCTCATTGTCTGCTTGCCTTGTCATTTTGGTTATGGGAAAGCTCCTGTACCATTTGCAAGGGTACCCCATTGGAGGTTCTCAATGATATGCAAATACTTACAATGACAAGAACTTACCTGGGCCCAAAGTTGAGTATGCATGAGGTGTGGCCCTCGTATTTAAGGGACTTGAGATTGCCAACTTATACTTTGTCAAGCATATACTCCATCTTTGCCACTTTAACCTTAACCACTTCAAGATTCTTATGATAGCGGCAATGAGGGCTGAAAGCTAACAAGTACCATAATTTTTGGAAGCTCTTTTTGAAACTTGCAATCCCTGCTTCCTTTACAAAAAGGGGCCTTTCTTCCACCACTATTGAGTCTCAACCTTCTACCTTTAGGCACCATTAAGAGAGCATAGTTGTCATTGTATGTGCAGTGTTCCAAAGCTTATTGATTGATGCATATTGTGATATTACTTGTTCTTGTACTGTTTGTTTCTAGTCACCCTTGTGAACTTTGAAGGTGTCCTATGCATCTATATTGCTACTCTATGAGGGACAAGCTGATTGCCACTATGCTATGTTTTCTATATGTGAAACAAACAAACGATTTTCATTGCATATTATTCATGATCTTTGTTTGTAGCTTGTCATGTTGCATGCATAGTTACTATGTCCTATTGTTAGAACTCCATCTTTCATGCACATGTTTAGAGTTCTTTGATCCCAACTTTCAATGCTTGCAAATTGTTCGATCTTTATTGTGAGGGTGCATGTCACCTCAAAAATTATTCTTTTATCACTTACCTACTAGAGGACGAGCAGGAGTTAAGCTTGGGGATGCTGATACGTTGGAAACGTATCTATAATTTTTGATGCTCCATGCTTGTTTAGTATCTACTTTGCTTTTCTTGTCTACACTTTGAGGTTCTTTTTACATGTTTTCTAGTACTAACCTATTAACAAGTTGCCATAGTGCCAGATGCCTGTTTTCTGCTGTTTTTGGTTTCAGAAAAGTTAGTAAAGAAATATTCTCGGAATTGGACGGGACAAACGTCAAAGTCAATTACTTTCCGTGGGGAACAAGAAGTCCAGAGGGGAGCCGGAGAGCCCAACAGGGCGGCCAGACCCACCCTAGGTGCGGGTGGGCCCTTCCCCATTCCTGGGAGGGGTGTGGGGCCTCTGACCGCCACCTCGGTCTCCCCCTTCGACTTTAAGAAGCCCCCGATGCAGAAACCCTAAGCACCCGATCAAATCTCCACAAAACCGTCTGTAGCCGCCGCCACCATCATCCCTAGATCGGGGGGATCTGAAGTTCTTCCCGGCACCCTGCCAGAGTGGAGATCATCCCGGAGGCCTTCTCTCCGGTATGATGCGTGAGTAGTTCCACCTTGGACTATGGGTCAATGTAGTAGCTAGATGGTTGTATCTCCTCCTTTGTGCTTTCATGTATAGATCTTGTGAGCTCCGTTCATGATCAAGATCTAATCTATTTGTAATCATGCATGTTGTGTTTGCGGCGATCCGATGGATATTGATATTATTATGTTGGTTTGATTAATGGTTTTGTCTTTATGATTCTATCATGTATGTGTTGTTTGTGATCTTGCATGCTCTCCGTTGTTAGTAGCTATCTTGGCAAAGTACTTGCTAGTTACTCCAAGAGGGGGTATTTATGCTCGATAATGGGTTCATGCCTCTAGTTTCCAAGGGAAGTGACAATAATCTCTTCGGTTGTAGGTATGTTGTTGCTACTAGGGAGAAAACAACGGTCTCTTGTTCATGGAACATGTGGACTGTTTACCTTACACACTTTGCTTAAAGCATTTTTCTGTTGCTTGCAACTTAATACTGGAGGGGGTTCAAATGATAACCTGAAGGTGGACTTCTAGTCATAGATGCAGTTGGATGGCGGTCTATGTATCTTGTTGTATTGCCCAATCGAATCTCATAGGATTTTTCTGACTAGTATTGCATTGTTATGCCTTGCTCAGTTCCTGTTAATTGTCCTGCTGTAATTTGTTTACCCTTCATGCCATGTTGTTTATCTAAGGAGAGCACCTCTAGTGAACTATGGACCCCGGTCCAATCTTTACCATTGATACATCTTCCACTTTTACTTGTTTACTTGTTGCGAACCATTACCTTCCACACCATACGTTTAATCCTTTGTTACAGCAAACCGTTGAGCTTGATAACCTCATTGATTCGTTGGGACAAAGTCTTGAGTTTGTGTTGTGCAGGTCTCCACATTGCTTGCAACACCTTTGAGACATTTCCTTCCTCCTTCAGGTTCGATAACCTCAGTCTCTACTGAGGGAAACTTGCTACTGTGCTCATCACACCTTGCTTTTGGGGTTCCAAAGAAGTGTCCCATGTCAATACTGGGTGCACGCATCAAGGTGCTCTCCTAAGATAAAAAAGCATGGCATGCTGGGTAAACAAATTACAGTAGGGCAATTGACAGGACTGAGCAAGGCATAACAATGCAATACTAGACATTCATGATCCTATGAGATTTGATTGGGCAATTGATACGTCGGATACGTATCTATAATTTTTGATGTTGCATGCTGTTTAGTATCTACTTTGCTTTGCTTTGTCCACACTTCGAGGTGATTTTTATATGTTTTCTGGTACCAACCTATTAACAAGTTGCTACAGTGTGAGTTGCCTATTTCTGCAGTTTTTGGTTCCAGAAAAGCTAGTAAGGAAATATTCCTGGATTTGTACGGGACAAAAGCCAAGGTCAATATTTCACCGAGATGAACACGGATTCCAGAGGAGAGAAGGCGCCAGGCGCACCACCTGTGCACGGGCCCACCCTAGGTCGCGCTGGCAGGTGTGGCCTCGACGCCTCCGCCTCTTCGCCTATAAGAAGCCCCCGATGCCTAAACCCTAAGTACCAGATCAATATTCCACGAAACCGTATGTAGCCGCCGCCACCATCATCCCTATATTGGGGGGATTTGAAGCTCTTCCCGGCACCCTGCCAGAGAGGAGATCATCCCGGAGGCCTTCTTCTTCATCATGCCAGCATCTGGTATGAAGCGTGAGTAGTTCCACCTTGGACTATGGGTCCATGTAGTAGCTAGATGGTTGTATCTCCTCCTTTGTGCTTTCATGTCTAGATCTTGTGAGCTTCGTTGGTGATCAAGATCTCATCTATTTGTAATCATGCATGTTGTGTGTGTGGGGATCCGATGGATATTGAGAGTACTATGTTAGATTTATTAATGGTTTTGTATTATTGATTCTATCGTGTCCGTGTTGTTTGTCATCTTGCATGCTCTCCGTTGTTACTAGCTATCTTGGCCAAGTAGTTGCTAGTGACTCCAAGAGGGGGTATTTATGCTCGATAGTGGGTTCATGCCTCTATTTAATAAAGGGAAGTAACAGAAATCTCTAAGGTTGTAGATGTGTTGTTTCCATTAGGGAGAAAACAACGGTCTCTTGTTCATGGATAAAGTGGATTGTTTACCTTACACACTTTGCTTAAAGTAGTTGTCTTTTGCTTGCAACTTAATACTAGAGGGGGTTCGGATGATAACCCAAAGGTGGACTTCTTGTCAGAAATGCAGTTGGATGGCGGTCTATGTATCTTGTTGTATTGCCCAATCGAATCTCACAGGATCTTTATGTCTAGTATTGCATTGTTATGTCTTGCTTAGTCCTGTCAATTTCCCTACTGTAATTTGTTTACCTAGCATGCCATGTTTGTTTATCTAAGGCGATCACCTCTAGTGAACTATGGACCCCGGTCCAATCTTTACCATTGATACGTTGATGGCGCTGCGTCAACGTGGAGCGCTTTGTCGGGAAACCCCAAGAGCAAGGTATGATGCAGCACTGCAGCAAGTGTTCCCTCAGTAAGAAACCAAGGATATCGAACCAGTAGGAGGAAGGAAATGTCTCAAAGGTGTTGCAAGCAACATGTAAACCTGCACAACCAAACTCAAGACTTTGCCCCAAGTAACACTGAGGTTGTCAATCTCACCGGTTGCTGTAACAAAGGATTAACTGTATGGTGTGGAAGGTGACGATGTTTTGCAGCAAGTAAACAGTACCAATGGAAAATGTATCAATGGTAAAGATTGGATCGGGATCCATAGTTTACTAGAGGTGTTCTCCTTAGGTAAACAAACATGGCATGCTGGGTAAACAAATTAAACAGGGCAATTGACAGGACTGAGCAAGGCATAACGATGCAATACTAGACATAAAGATCCTATGAGATTCGATTGGGAAATACAACAAGAGACATAGACCACCATCCAACTGCATCTATGACTAGAAGTCCACTTTGGGTTATCATCCAAACCCCCTCCAGTATTAAGTTGCAAGCAACAGACAACTGCTTTAAGCAAAGTGTGTAAGGTAAACAATCCACTTGTTCCATGAACAAGAGATTGTTGTCTTCCCCCTAGTGGCAACAGGACATCTACAACCTTAGAGATTTTTGTCACTTCCCTTGATTAAATAAAGGCATGAACCCACTATCGAGCATAAATACCCCCTCTTGGAGTCACTAGCAACTACTTGTCCAAGATAGCTACTAACAACGGAGAGCATGCAAGATCACAAACAACACAGACATGATAGAATCAATAAGACAAAACCATTAACCAATCTGACATAGTAATCTCAATATCCATCGGATCTCCGCAAACACAACATGCATGATTACAAATAGATGGGATGTTGATCATGAACGGATCTCACAAGATCTAGACATGAAAGCACAAAGGAGGAGAGAAAACCATCTAGCTACTAGACCTGTAGTCCAAGGTGGAACTGATCACGCTTCATACCGGAGGCGGGCATGATGAAGAAGAAGGCCTTCGGGATGATGTCCCCTCCGTCAGGGTGCCGGGAAGAGCTTCAGTTCCCTCCGATCTAGGGACGATGGTGACTGTGGCTACAGACGGTTTCGTGGAATATTGATCGGGTCCTTAGGGTTTAGGCATCGGGGGCTTCTTATAGGCGAAGAGACAAGGCTGGGAGGTGGCCAGGGGGCCCACACCCTTCCCAGGCGCGGGCCAGGGTGGGCCCGCGCCTGGGGGGTGTGGCCGCCCTGTGGTGCCTCTCCGTCTCTCCTCTGGACTCCGTGTTCTCCTCGGTGAAATATTTACTTTGGATTTTGTCCCGTCCAATTCCGAGAATATTTCCTTACTAGATTTTCTGGAACCAAAAATAGCAGAAAACATGCAAGTGGCACTTTGGCAACTTGTTAATAGGTGAGTACCAGAAAACATATAAAAATCGCCTCAAAGTGTGGACAAAGCAAAGCAAAGTAGATACTAAACAAGCATGGAACATCAAAAATTATAGATAGGTTTCCGATGTATCATACATCTTCCACTGTTACTGTTTCCTTTCTGCAAACCACCATCACCTTCCACACCATACAGTTAATCCTTTGTTACAGCAACCGGTGAGATTGAAAACCTCACTATTAGTTGGGTCAAAGTCTTGAGTTTGTGTTGTGCAGGTTTCCACGTTGCTTGCAACACCTTTGAGACATTTCCTTCCTCCTACTAGTTCGATAACCTCGGTTTCTTACTGAGGGAAGACTTGCTGTTGTGCTGCATCACACATTGCTCTTGGGGTTTCCCGACGAAGCGCTCCCACGTTGACGCAGCGCCATCAAGATTTTCTGACGCCGTTGTCGGGGAGGCTAAGGACGTCTTCACAAGGGGAGTCCTTCACAACCTTTCTCTTTACTTTGTTTTTAGTTTTCTTAGTTTCTTTTGCTTGGTTTTGTTTGCCAGTTTTTATCAAAACCTCAAAAAAATATTAGTTTAGTTTGGTTTGCTTAATGTTATCAAAAACACACAAAAATTAGTTCCTGCTCTAGTTGCTATTGCGATTGGCTTGCCCCATTTTTGCCAAAATGAACTCTGCTGATAACACCAAGTTGTGTGACTTCACTAGCACAAACAACAATGATTTCCTAAGTACTCCTATTGCTCCACCTGCTCCTGATGCTACCTTTTATGAAATTAAGCCTGCTTTGTTGAATCTTGTGACGAGAGAGCAATTTTCTGGTGCTAGTTCTGATGATGCTGCTGCCCATCTCAATAAATTTGTTGAAGTTTGTGAGATGCAAAAGTATAAGGATGTAGATGGAGATATTAGTAAGCTCAAGCTGTTTCCTTTCTCCTTGAGAGGAAAAACTAATGAATGGTTGCTATCCTTGCCTATAAATAGTATTGATTCTTGGATTAAGTGCAAAGATGATTTTATTGGAAATTACTACCCTCCTGCTAAGATTATATCTATGAGAAGTGATATTATGAAATTTAAACAACTTGATAATGAACATATTGCTCAAGCTTGGGAAAGAATGAAATCTTTGGTTAAGAATTGTCCCACTCATGGACTTACTGCTTGGATGATTATCCAGACTTTTTATGCAGGTTTGAACTTCTCTTCAAGAAACCTATTGGATTCAGCTGCTGGAGGTACCTTTATGACTCTCACCTTGGGTGCTGCAATAAAACTTCTTGATAATATGATGGATAATTATTTTGAATGCCACACTGAGAGAGCTCCACATGGTAAGAAGGTAAATTCTGTTGAAGAAACCTCCTCTTTGAGTGATAAGATAGATATTATTATGGCTATGCTTGTTAATGGGAAATCTCCTTTAGATCCAAATAATGTTCCCTTAGCCTCTTTGGTTTCTCAAGAAGAGCAAGTTGATGTGAACTTCATTAGGAATAATAATTTTGGCAACAATGCTTAGGTTAATAACTATAGGCCTTATCCTCCTAATGGAAATACTTACCATGGTAGATCTGGAATGCCTAGTGAAGATAGGATTCTAGAAGTTGAAATATCCACTAAAAACTTTATGCAGATGAAATATGAGCAAAACAAGATATTCACTAAAACTATGGAAGAACAATCTTCTATCTTGAAAAATATTATTCATCATCTTGAGAATCTGAATATAGAAATTCCTAGTTTACAGTAAAAAAAATTGAGTGCAGAGAAAAATATTTCCTCTTTGTCTGAAGCACAGTCCTCTTTGATTAATAAAATGGCTGCTAAACCTGAAACCATGGAAAGTACCTTTGCTGCTACTCATGTCATACAAGTTACTATTGATGACAATGTTAGACTGTTAGCCCAAGTTCTTGCTAAGTGGGAAAGGGAAGCTGAAATTGATAGAAACAATAGTGTGTGCACCATCACCACCACCCATATGGATGCCACTAAACCACAAGAAGTCCCTATTCCTCCTCCTACAATGCCTAAGCCTAATGAGTCTACTACTAGTGATGCTAAGTTTGATTTTGATCTTGATGGTTGCAATATTTCTGAAGTGATTATGTTCCTGCAAAAGCTTTTATAGAAGTCCTGATGTTAGTGATATGCATGTTGCTTTCACCAAACACATTACAGATGCTCTTGTTAAAATTAAGGAAGAGAAGTTAAAACACAAATATTCTATTCCTAGGAAAGTAGAATATAGTTGGGAACCCATTATTAATATGTAAGTGAATGACTTTGATCTCAAAGCTTCATGTGACCTTGGTTCTAGTGTCTCGATTATGCCTAGGAAGATTTATGAAATGCTTTATTTTCCACCTTTGGAAGATTTTTATTTGGATGTCCCACTTAATGATAATGCTAAGAAGAAACTCATGGGGAGTTTTAATGATCTTCTCATTATGGTTAACAATGCTTATTTCCTTGTTGATTTCTATGTTTTGGATGTTGAATACAATGCTTCTTGTCCTATTACTTTGGGAAGACCTTTTCTTAAAACTGTTGGTGCCATCATTGATATGAAAGAAGGCACCATTCAATATCAATTTCCATTCATCAAAGGTATTGAACACTTCCCTATGAGGAGAGAGAAGTTGCTTTTTGCTCCTCCTTTGAAAGCAAGGTTTGATGTTAATGCTTCTTCATTTGAAAATACTTGATTTCTTGCTTCTTGTGCCTAACTTAAAGGAGTTAAAGAAAAGTACTTGTTGGGAGATAACCCAAGAGTTTTCTTTAGTCTTGGAAGTTATTAATTCAGTAGTGACCTCTCCTTATCCTTTTTGTTTGCTTTTTGTGCCAATAATGACCTCTAATGAGAGGGAAGTAAGATTTGGGGAGTTGCTGTCCCGAAACAGATTTCTATGCTCCACCATAAATATTCGTGAGGAGTCTCTGTAAGTTGGATTGAGCTGAAAATTTATGAATAAATCCCCCAGTATGTTATCTAACTTTCGATAGTTCAACCCTTTTTTATTTGAGCAACAAAAGGTCTTCGAAAAAATCGGTTTCTACCTGCTGGTCTGTTTTGACAGATTTCTGCCATTATTTGCATTTGCTTCTTATTGATTCCTTTTTGGGTTCTTTTTGGGAAATTGAGATTTTTGAAGGATTTTCTACAGTAGCTTGTATTTTTAGTGAAAGTTTTGCTGTTCTAAAGCTAAACCCAAGGGTCTATTATCTTTTGAATACACTAATGTTGCTAATGAAGATTGTGTGAAGTATTGTATGAAGGGAAAAATTTCAGGTGTAGAGAAAGAATGATGTAATAAGACCAAGAATGTACAAAAGATCAAGCTTGGGGATTCCACCCCTAGTTTCATCCCAATAAATATCCAAGAGGTAAAAGCGTCAAAGCTTGGGGATACCCAAGTCATCCCCTTCTTCATCAATAAAAAGCTCAGGTCTTTCTAGACACTTCGTTTTTATTGTTTCATGCACTGTTGTGTTGTTCTTGGATCGTCTTAGTTTTTGTTTGCTTTTCTTAGTTTGTTTAGTTTGCTTAAATAAAGTAGTTTGGACGCCCGTTCTTGCTGTGTTGTTTCAAATAAGTTGATTGGTGTTGGAAAGGAGTAGAAGGTTCTTGCTTGAATAGTACAAGAGGATCTTGCTTTGACTGTGACTTAGACTTTAGCATGACATACTAGCTGTTGTTTTGACCTTATGCTTAGTTATTATTTCTTTAGCATGATTTGTTCCAAACAATTGGGATTTCTTAGTGTGTGTTGAAGGAATCATGCGTTGTTTTAGCATACAAAATCATAGTATTGTGGTATTCTCCTTTGATGCTTGGTTTCGGTTGACTTGGCACATGCTCACACCATGTTATGACTATGAACAAGTCACCATAGCCTCTATGATCATTTAGTCCTTGACTTGTAGGACCACTCTATGCTTTGATTAGTAATGTTTTGTCGCTCTGCATGATTATGGATATTATTGCTCTCTTAGTTGGTTGCTCCCAGTATTTTGCTAGCCTCCACTTGTATGAGTAAGCTCTAGTCATGCTTCCAACTACCAAGAAACCAAGTTATTCCAAAGTGTCCACTATAAATTCCTATGCATGGTGTGTTACACCATTCCAAGTATATTCTTGTTTTCATCTATCTTTCAATTAAAAAAATTATTTTGTTATGTGAAAACTTAGTGATTAAAGCTCTCACGAATTTTATGGTACACCTTTTATTTCTTGCCCCTAATAAACTTGAATCATTGTGTCATCTCTGTTGTATATGCTTGCACTTATACGTTGGAATTAGCAGAACCATGCTGTAATGGGGAACGTTTTCAATATTGCACTTGTACTTTGTACATAGTTGATATCATGATCTTTTGTCTATGGATGTCGCCGGTGTGAAATAAAAAGGGAGCTTGTAAGTCCATGGAGTTATTTATTTTGTGTTAGAGAAACGCCTGGGCCGCTAGCATAAGCCATGCCTAATCATGGTGGAAACTCGCAGCATCACCATAATGAGAAATCTGTGAAGCATCCTCAATAAAAACCTATGCAAATAGCAAATAAAAAGATCGCTGAGATGCTCATTGTCTACTTGCCTTGTCATTTTGTTTTTGGGATAGCTCATGTACCATGTGCAAGGGGTACCCCGTTGGCGGTTCTCTATGATACACATGTACTTACTATGACAAGAACTTACAAGTGACTAAAGTTGAGTAGCATGCGGTGCGGCCCTCATATTCAAGGGACATGAGATTTGCAACTTATACTTTGTGAAGCATATACTCCATAGTTTGTTCACTTTAACCTTAATCACTTCAAGATGCTTATGATAGGGGAAATAAGGGCTGAAAGCTAACAAGTACCATAATTTTTGGAAGCTCTTTTTTGAAACTTGAAATCCCTGCTTCCCTTTATGAAGGGCCTTTATTCCACCATTATATTGAGTCTCCACCTTCTACATTTAGGCACAAGTTAAGAGCGCATAGTTGCCATTCTTAGTTCTATGTGCATTGTCCCAAAACTTATTGATTGAGGCATATTGTTGATATTACTTGTCCTTGTGCTATTTGTATCTAGTCACTCTTATGAACTTTGAAGGTGTCCTATGCATCTATTTGATACTCCATGAGGGACAAGCCGAATGCCACTATGCCATGTTTTCTGTATGTGAAATAAACAAACGTTTTTCAATGCATGTTATTCATGATCTTTGTTTGTAGCCTTTCATGTTGCATGCATAGTTACTTTGTCTTACTGTTAGAACTCCATCTTGCATGCTCATGTTTAGAGTTCTTTGATCCCAGATTTCAATGCTTGCAAATGGTTTGATCTTGGTTTTGATGGTGCATGTCACCTCAAAAATTATTCTTTTTATCACTTACCTACTCGTGGACGAGCAGGAGTTAAGCTTGGGGATTCATGATATGTCGGAAAAGTATCTATAATTTTTGATGTTCCATGCTTGTTTAGTATCTACTTTGATTTGCTTTGTCCACACTACGAGATGATTTTTATATGTTTTCTGGTACTAACCTGTTAACAAGTTGCCATAGTGCCAGTTGCCTATTTTTTGCTGTTTTTGGTTCTATAAAAGCTAGTAAAAAAATATACTTGGATTTGGACGGGACAAAAGACAAAGTCAATATTTCACTGAGGAGAACACGGAGTCCAGAGGAGAGACAGAGGGGCACCACATGGCGGCCACACCCCCCAGGCGCGGGCCCACCCTAGGCCGCGCTTGGGAAGGGTGTGGGCCCCCTGGCCGCCTCCCAGCCTCTCCTCTTCTCCTATAAGAAGCCCCTGATGCCTAAACCCTAAGTACCCGATCAATGTTCTATGAAACCGTATGTAGCCGCCGCTACCATCGTCCCTAGATCGGGGGGATCTAAAGCTCTTCTCGGCACCCTGCCGAAGGGGAGATCATCCCGGAGGCCTTCTTCTTCATCATGCCAGCCTCCGGTATGAAGCGTGAGTAGTTCCAACTTGGACTATGGGTCCATGTAGTATCTAGATGGTTGTATCTCCTCCTTTGTGCTTTCATGTCTAGATCTTGTGAGCTCCGTTCATGATCAAGCTGTCATCTATTTGTCATCATGCATGTTGTGTTTGCGGGGATCCGATGGATATTGAGATTAGTATGTTAGATTGATTAATGGTTTTGTCTTATTGATTCTATCATGTATGTGTTGTTTGTGATCTTGCATGCTCTCCGTTGTAAGTAGCTATCTTGGCCAAGTAGTTGCTAGAGACTCCAAGATGGGGTATTTATGCTTGATAGTGGGTTCATGCCTCTATTTAATCAAGTTAAGTGACAGAAATCTCTAAGGTTATAGATGTGTTGTTGCTACTAGGGAGAAAACAACGGTCTCTTGTTCATGGAACAAGTGGATTGTTTACCTTACACACTTTGCTTAAAGCAGTTGTCTGTTGCTTGCAACTTAATACTAGAGGGGGTTCGGATGATAACCCAAAGGTGGAGTTCTAGTCATAGATGCAGTTGGATGGTGGTATATGTATCTTGTTGTACAAGAGGGAAGACTCATACAAACAAATAATAGCAGTAGAACAGCAAGATGAACTTTTGACAATTGCCCGAATGTATGTCGAGTATAAACATACATACCTGCTACTACTACTAGCAAAAAACCACCATCCCTACTACGGAAAGGATATGATTTCTTCCAACCAAACTACAACTACTAATACTCTACTACCGTACTACCACTAATTGACTACGTACTCCATACAGCTTACTACTACTCCAAAATCCACCCTTTCTCGCATGCCAACGATCTTTATGCAACTAAACCAATTAACAACAGGTTACATAGCCACTAAGAGTCGACATGAATGAAGAAACGAAACTCCTTTGCCATAGCAGGACCGTGAAGGAAATGCGGCAACGCGAACAGGTAAGACGTAAGGTCCTCGATCGCGACGTCGCCTGGCTTAGTGGAGATCGATGCCTCGAGATCCACAGTCACGGTGTCAGTCATCCTCCTGCCGTGAGGCCAGGAGAGCACCGGCGGGAATTCCGCCCACATCCTCACCATGTACACCGACGAGTCGGATAGCACAGGCCTAACACATACCACAGACACGAGGGAGACCGTGAATTCTCGTCCCCTAGCTTGTGTCTTCATCTTCTTTGTAGGGCTAAGGACCATCGTGTCTAGCGTGCAAATCGCCTAGACAAACACGGCGCCGTCCTGCTCCCCAATGAGGATGAGCCGGTGGGACGCCTTGCCCACCAAGGGTACCGGCTCCTGGAATGCTTTGTTGGTGGCATACTGCATCTCGTGCACTGGGATCAAGTGAACTGCTGCGAGGTGGACGACGAGCGCTGGCGGCAGGGCGAAGAAGTCATAGCCGGTCTCCGTGCAAGTGTAGGGGGCGTACCGGCACATGATTTCGTGCTGGTGGAGTTCGTAGTAGGGCAATAAACTCCTGCGGACTTCGTGGGCGCACTCGAACCTAGACGCTGATAGGACGGCGTCCATGGTGGGATCGTGGGTGAATCCACTTCTAGGGTACTCGCACTTCTGGCAGGAGGTGATCTTGCGGACGTAGTTGTGGCAGATTAGATGAATATCCATGCACTAGAGAAATGGAAGTTTGAAAAATAATATAGTTGCACGGATAAACTGACAAAAGAAAAATCAATGGATTTGTGAGTGAGAAAGGGAGCAACCTTGGAGACCCGCCGGGGCTTGAGGGGATGGGAGCAGGAGGAACAGTTGAGCATGGTGGCTTCCATCTGCAGAGTAAGCGTTCCAAGCATTGCGATTTTGGAGGGGGAAATGTGGACTAGTATATTTTGAGGCCTTATCTTTATGGTAGAGGAGGAAAAACATCCAGCCAGAGCTCATTTTTTTGTGGAAGCAGAGGTAAACAAAAGCAAACTTGGGCTAGACCAGGATGGGCCCCAACTTTTTATGCACTGCTGCGCCAGCACGGTTGTACTCCATTGTCTGGAAGCTTACATGGGAAGGAAGAGATGAACATTGTGCGGAAGCTGCGATGCTTCCCACCTGAATAAGTGCCATTAATAAAAGGCATAGAGACACCGAATGTAGAGTGGAGCAGAGCAGGCAATGTTGCATTGATGAGGAGAGAGGAAGGATGTTCTCCTTCGTCCAGGTGGCTTTGCTCTCCCAAAAGACATCGACGAGACATAATTTTGGGTGGACGAGCCCTTTATTTTTGAAAAAAATCAAAAGATTTGCGATGGATGGAGCCTTTACTCGCCTTGCCAGCAGTACAAGATCGACTAGGCACCAAAAGTCGAGTACTAATACAAACATGAGTACTACTAGTAGTTGCTCAGTTCCATAGTTCCATCCAGGAGCAATAGTGGCTAATATAAGTACAATAGTTTTTTAGGAACCTTCTTGGTTCCTAGAATACCTCCTGGTCACATAGGAGTAATAGAAGTTTGATACACTTCATATCACAACCTCCAATTAATCAGGATACCGCTGAACAGGTTGATACGAAATCCATGTGTGCATTCCTTGAACCAAAAGATAGACATTTCGCATTCTAAGAGCTTCGCGTCCCTGACAACATATCACCAGCTCCTAGGAGTAGTGATCACCGCACGCCCGTCATCGACCATGGTAATCACAACTTCATGATAACCTTTGTACAACTCATTTGTCACACGCACATTTCTTTCTTCACGCAGATGATTCTTCAAGATGTTCTGACTGTAATCCAGTGAGAAAGACTGAAACCAGAAGAAAACAGTTATCCGAAGTTTAGGGCTTGTTGACAGATGAAATAGTAAAAAATATGTCTTCTTGATTCGAAGTATGATAGAGAAAATCAATCCTACAAATGTAACAACCATCTTGGTAAAATTTCCTATATACAGATTTAATACTACAAACTTCTTAGGCAAATCTTTTGAATTAGACATTCTCAAATAGCTACTTACCATCCTTCCCCTCCCTCGCCGAGTAAAGAAGAGGTGAGATCGCAGACATAAAAAGGTATGTCAGGTTTGATCTAGGAGACTTTATTCTCGATAAAATCCCACCTTCTATATGATAAGCGCACATTATTACCGTAAACGATGTAACTTTCGAACCAATCTTTCCGCTCATAAGAAGAACCTACATGAAAGAAAAATAAACCTTAGAGAGGAGTATACTGCTACATAGTCTAATTAATTTCACAATCCAAGTAAAACTTTACCCCTTATAGCCACAAGTTCTTCCTCATCACTATTAGTTACATAAAAGTCAATGTAGCAGATCTCATCATTGCTAGAACTGTCAATGATATTCTACCTTGCTTGGAATCATGTAACATCCCTAAAATCATGTTTCAAAACTCATGCATATCATCCATGCATCCATGATCATTTAGGGTTCCATTTCAAAATCATTTAAGAAACAGGAGCATGTGATGCTCATTATTTTATGTGAGCAACTATTAAACTAATGCCACTCTCAATTGAAGAGTTTATTTGTTTTAAACCAACCCTTGCTTCCTCTCTTGTTACTTTGTTTGATTGTTGGAGTTTGGTGAAAATTTACAAAACAAATATGATTTAAAAACCATTTCCAAAACTTATTCAAATCAAGTGCTATAGCACTGTTTATTTTGTTCAATCAAAGGGACCAAGCTAGTACAGAGAGACCACATGGTTTTATGCCCAAAAATATGAAGGTTACACTCTACAAAAATCCAAAAGATATTTGAATTCGAATTGTTTTGAATTTGTTTGAATTAGATTTCTGGAAAATCAATCAGAAAAAGAAAAAGATAAGAGAAATAGAATAAGGCCGGCGCTAGCGTTTGAGCCCAATAGCAGAAGCAGCCCACTAGCCAGCCCACCCGGGATTTCTCTCTCTCCCTGTTTTTGTCACCGCACCCGCACTACCTAAACAGTCGTTGACGGGTGGACCCTCTCCACGTCGACTCCTTCTTCCCCAAATCCCGCGCACAGACGCCGTCGCCGCCCGTTTCTTCCCCCGCCTCTGCCGCGATTTTAATCCACTTAATTGGCGATGAATGCGTGCGTGATCTCCGCCCCTGCTCCGGCTGCAAGATCCCCTCCTCTCTCCGCTCCATTCCCCTCACTCACCAACCACAGAGCGCCGCTAGGCTGTCCACAATCGAGCTCGCGCCGCCGCTGTCCCGAACCACTCCGGCGAGCCATCACGGTGAGCTCCGACCGCCCCCCTGTCTCTGGTTCAAACAAACGTGACCAGCATGTCCTTGCGCGTTCCCTGATGCCTTTTGTTTGCTTTCTTGTGGCCCAGGTTGCCGTCACCGTTCGTGCCCGCAAACATCAGAACCGTGGCTCGACTCCGACGAGCGATTGAGGTAAAACCCGACCGCCCCTCGACTTCTCCTTGATCCAGTAGTGTTCGCCGTAGCCTTGCGCACCCCCTGATACAACTGGTTCATGCTAGGGTGATCCAGAGCGTCGCCAACGTCTTCGTCACCGAGCACCCGACGCTGCGCTCAACTCCGATGAGCTCCCACGGCCACTGAAGCTTGCCCCTGTCCCACGCCAACAACCTCTGGAGATTCCTCGCAACCTTGCGACGCCGGTAAGCATCATCACTGTCCCCAGCCCTTGCTAGATTCGCCGATCCATCGCCGGTAGAGCCGTTGCCGCCGTTTGGGCCATTTGCCCCGCCAAGTTGTGGTCAGAGTGATTTGATCCACTGGATCTAGACCCCGTGGTTGAGATTAGAAGCTAGGCGAAGAGGTATGGGCAGATCTGAGCCGCGCGTTTTAGTTAGATCTAACGGTTCGGAAGCGTGATCCTGAGCGAAGCGGTACCATCCAATCAGGAAGCGCCGCGTGGCATGAGTTTCGTTTTAAATTTCTGAATTAGATCTATTAGATGTTTAAACTTGTTTAATTCATAACTTTTGAATCCCACGTCCAAATTTGACAAATTTTATATCAATGGAATCAGGAGAGAAAATCCTTTCCATCTATGCAATGTGTTTAGTGTTTTGCCTCTGTGAAAATGGTTGTTTTTACAGAAACATGTGTAGGCCTAATTTGTGTATAATAATTATTTGGAAAAAGTTTATTTGGCAAGTTTTGGTCTTGTTTATGTTTCAAGACTGTGCACGTCTTGTTTGGTGTAGAAAATCATCATATAGCATATTGCATACATTCATATATTTTTGCTTGTATAAATTGTATATGTGATTTTGTGCCAATATTTTATGTGTAGATTTTGGTGCAAATAGTGATTGTGATTGTGAGGTTTGTTGCTACTCCACAAGCTACCAAGGGAAGTGGTACTTCATGATTTTATTCCTATGTTTTCATATATGCATTACAAATATTTTGCTAGTCTTGCATGGATTTTTTTTTGATCTATATGCTATGCTTGGGAAATCCTAGTAGTTGTAAAATTGCTAGAAATTTCTAAGTTAAGATTCTTGTCAATGCCATGCTTAGCCTAGCTAATAGCAACCAAGGGTGGTTATATATTCATGCTATGAGAAAATATTTCTAAATCTTTGGACTTGTGTTTTGTATAATAAAACAACTAAGTGAATTGAACACCTGGGTGAAATGGAAGGAATGGTTTATGTTGAGTGGTTACACAAGGCCCATTTCTATGGTTTACCTTGTGTATCTCACTTGTGGAAAGCCACCCAGGAACAAAGGGATTTGAGATGCCATATGTTAAGAAGCTTCTAGTGCAGCCACTTGGCAATATGGGCTCTTCCTAGATCATATAGGTTGCAATAACTTAGCCATTTGGAAAGTTGGTGGTAGTGGGATGATAGGTTGGAGCGCGTCCATTTGGTCTAAGGGAAGGCTTCTGAAAGGTCCTGTCTTGGTGAAAATCAAGTCTTGTGGGGAAAGTGCACAACCTCTGCAGATGGAAAAATCTAAGTACTTAGCCATGTCCCTGGTATTGGACAATTTGAGCATCAAGACATGGAAGCTATCAAGAATCTCCTCATCCCAATTTCTAAGTAAAAACTTGTGTTTGAACAAGGGCGAAGGTACACCAATTTCTATTGGTGTTTCCTTGGGAAAGTTTTTGTCAAAGAAAAACTTAGTGTTTTCAACTAATAGGAAAAACCTATTTTGAGCAAAGCAAGCCTAAGCTAAACTTAGCCAAAATGCATATAGTATCTAGACAACCAATATTCTACTAAGTTATCACTTGCCAATACTATTCCAATGAATTGACCCATTGTGGCTGTAACTTGTGATGTTGCAGGTTATTCTGATGGTGATTAGGGGTTATGAGTCTACAATCAACATGCTTGCCTGTGGCACATGAAGATGAAGACTTATTTATCTTATTACTTATTTAAACTCTTGTACTAGGCCTGTGGCCATGGAGTTTGTAAAAGACTATGTTTGTCTCTAAAATGACTTGTAATAATGACCTTTGTTTCTGTGTACTTCATCTTAAACTGTGGATGCTAGCATTGATCCAGGGACTAGCATTGCAATCACATGGATCATTTTCCTTTATAAAGGAGGGATCTTACAAATCAGAACATATAAATGACATTGCAAGATAATTATTAGAGCACTAAAATGCATGGAATTATAACCAGTTCAAGTAACAATATGATATCCCTAGCAGCAAGCAACATGTTTCGTCAAGGATTCACTTCGAAAGAGTACATCAATCTCAATATATTTGAATCTATGCACATTTAAAATATCGGGAACAAAATAGAGGGGAATGAAAGAGATCTGCAAAATCGGTTTAGAGACAGAAAATGGAATCAATACAAAAAATAGGAATTGTGAATGTTTTCTATACAAGGGATATATTAGATCATACCTCGCTGTTCTGGGTCGCAGTCGGCCTTGCGGTGATAGGCAGATTGATCTGCGCAGCGCTAGAGATGATTGTTGTGGGGATGGGAAGCGGTGGTGAGAGGAGGCGGCGGCGAGAGGATGAGATTTTTCGCTATGATGGTGGATGGATTGGGCAATGTGGAGGTGGGAAGATGAGTAAAAAAAGAACGGACTTGAGTACCAACCTATGCCGGGTCCATGTGAATGCGGCTGTTGTTTCCTTGGAGTATAATATTAAAATATAGGAAGGTTGGCCAGGTCCTGATGAAGTGCCTTAAAAAATGTAAGTTGGAATATTTTAAGCATGGAAGATTGTAGAAGGATGGAGAATTCGTGCCATGTTGTGCATGTCAAGCCGTGCCATGCCTAGTGGAGGGCAGATGACGAGGCGGGTCGTCGTCACCTTGGAGGCACCCCAAAATTATGACTATGCCCATCGTGCGAGAAGCAGAGGCAGCATTCTGTCCCATCAGCTTACCCTAGTCTTTGTCATCGAAATTTGCCACAAGCATCGGTTTCATCAGCGACATTGATTGCCCCCTCGGTTTGGCTAATCTACCACATTAATCTCGAATCACCTCCTTCTTATTTTTTCTCTCTCATTCCCCACGACCCAGAGCACCAAAGCATCCCCAATCCCCAGCTTCCAGCAACCGTCTATGTCCCCATCTGTCATCTATGGCCACCTTCCGGCTGCCGCCCGCCATACCGGAGTGGAAAGACATCAACGTCGCCGCACAAGAGGACAATACCCTACGCATTTGGGCCTTCTCCCCATGGAGAACACCATGGTAGCTGGCGTGCGCCTTCCTCGATGCTAGATACGATTGCCGCAAGTACCGTATGTACTGCCTCCATAGCACTTCGGACGGCGGGACATTGATGGTCAAGTTCGTCAACTTCAGGGACATCCGTATCCTCTACAACCAGGCCTTCCACTGTGACTGCGAGATGGTGGTGTTCAACGGCGCCAACATCTTCACCAACTACTAGGACCAGTTCCCCAACAACTGAAATTTCATCCACAGGGTCGTCCCGGAGCTGCCTATGGCTCAAGAGGTGCCTCTGGTTCAGGAGCCACCGACGGCTCTAGATCTCTCGTTGCTGCCGGTGTCTAACGAGCTATCGCTAGTGGCGCGGGACTAGGTGTTAGGAGGCGCTGGACCTGCACTAGTTCAACACTGAGTCCTATATATGTAAATTCTCGTTGTTATGTTAATGGTTGAATGAAGTTTCTTTTGAGATGATAACCGATGAACATTAGCTAATGAGGGTTGTCAAAGAAAATAAAATGCCTCACTAACCATCGGCGGCCGCGTCAAGCACGCGAGGACGCGCAGCAGGCACGCGAGCACTTGCACGCGAGCGGCGCAAGCAGGCACATGTAGAGGCGCAACAGGCACGTGGGCGGCATAGTAGTTGACAACGCGTGGGCGGCGGTGAAGCAGTTGACAACACGCGGGCGGCAGCGCAAGCACGTGCGGGCGATTGCTGCTACTCCCTCCAATCCAAATTAATTGACATGAATTTGTCTAGATATGGTATATTTTAATTTTGGGCTATCTATCCATTGGATTTTGCCTCGATTAATCCGATTTGTGCCTCGATTCATTTGATTTGGCTTATGTGTAATCTGATTTTGATACAAGATGATCTCTGTTTAGCTGTTAGCTAATCAGTTTTGCACAAAAAAAGTTAATTATGAGTAAAAATCTAGCCATTCCGTTCCATGTTTTTGTCCCAACCGAACATAAAAGGGAACCTTTTGTGCTGATAGTCTCTACACCCTAATACACCTACGGAGTAGCAACTAAGCATAAATAGTTTCTGATTTTACCACTTACTTTTAGGTTAAAGATTTATACGAGCGGTGGAACTACATTATACATCAAGGACATAAAAAAGGGAAAACTACATCGTGGTCCATACATTTAGCATAAAGGAACCTAAAATTAAGCAAGAAAAACATTTGGGTCCAGCTCCGACTCGAGATAGCCATACTCTTCATATTACTACTTCCTCTTCGGTAATTTTCAAAATATGGCCAAATTTGTCGGCATACAAATTCATGGATATCGAATCATCAATATAAAGTATGATGTAGATATGGCCATGACCTTTCTTGTTCGGCTTTAAAACCAAGAATGTTCATACTCATTGACAACTAAGCTTAAATTCATTTATATTTTACCACCTAATTTTAGGTTAAAATTTTACACGGGCGGTGGGAGTACATTTTTTATCAAGGACCTAAAAATAAGTAAAATTACATCGATGTCCCATACATGTAGCACAAAGGACCCTAAATAATTAAGAAATTAAAACAGTCGGGTTTGTCTCCTTCTCGAGAGAGCAGCTGATCGAGCCATACTCTTCATACCACTTCCTCTTTGATTGTTTTCAAAATATGACCATATTTCCAGCATGCAAATTCTTGGATATGGGATCATCAACATAAAGTATGATGTAGATATGGACATGACCTAAAAAGATGGAAAATTACATCGAGGTCCATACATTTATCACAAAGGACCCTAAAATCATTAAGGAAGGAAAACAATCGGGTTCGGCTCCTTCTCGAGAGACTAGAAAATCGAGACATGCTCTTCATGCTACTTCCTCTTTGATTTCTTTCAAACTATGGCTATATTTGTTGGCATGCAAATTCTTAGATATGGGACCATCAATATAATGTATATGATGTAGATATGGCCATGACCTTGGTCGTTTGGCTTCAAATCCAAGAATGTGCATACTCATTGATAACTAAGCTTAAATCCGTTTAGATTTTACCACTTACTTTTAGGTTAAAATTTGACCCGTGCGGTGGGAGTACATTTTACATCAAGGACCTAAAAAGGGAAAATTTACATCGGGGTTCCATACATTTAGCACAAAGGGCCCTAAAATAATTAAGCAAGGATAACAATCGGGTTTGGCTCCTTCTCGAGAGAGCAGGTAATCCAGGCATAGTCTTATAAATACTACTTTCTCTTTGATTGTTTTCAAAATATGGCCATATTTGTCGACATGCAAATTCTTGGATATTGGGATCATCAATACAAAGTATGATGTAGATATGGCCATGATCTTGGTCGTTAGACTTCAAATCCAAGAATGTTCAGACTCATTGATAACTAAGCTTAAATTTGTTTAGTTTTTAATACTTACTTTTAGGTTAAAATTTACTTGTGCGGTGGGAATACATTTTACATCAAGGACCTAAAAAAGGGAAAATTACATCAATGTCCATATATTTAACACAAAGGGCCCTAAAATACTTAAGCAAGGAAAATAGTCGGGTTCGGATCCTTCTTAAGAGATCAGCCGATCGAGGCATACTCTTCATGCTACTTCCTCTTTGAATGCTTTCAAAATATGTCCAGATTTGTCGGTATGCAAATTCTTGGATATGACATCATCAGCATAGAGTATTATGTAGATATGGCCATGACCTTGGTCGTTCATCTTGAAATCCAGGAATTTTCATACTCGTTGACAACTAAAGTTAAATTCATTTAGATCTTACCACTTACTTTTAGGTTAAATTTTACACATGCGGTGGGAGTACATTTTACATCAAGGGCCTAAAAATAGGAAAATTATATCGAGGTCCATACATTTATCACAAAGGACCCTAAACTAATTATGCAAGTAAAACTGTCGGGTTCATATCCTTTTCTCGAGAGACCAGCCAATCGAGGCATACTCTTCATGCTACTTCCTCTTTAATTGTTATCAAACTATGACCAGATTTGTCGGCCTACAAATTCTTCGATATGGGATCATTAATGTAAAGTATGATGTAGACATGGCCATGACCTTGGTCGTTCTGCTTGAAATCCAAGAATGTTCACACTCATTGACAACTAAGCTTAAATTTGTTTAGATTTTACCACTTACTTTTAGTTTAAATTTCTACACGTGCGGCGGGAGTACATTTTACATCAAGGACCTAAAAAGGAAAATTACATTGAGGTCCATACATTTAGCACAAAGGACCCTAAAACAACTAAGCAAGGAAAACAATCGGGTTCGCCTCCTTCTCGAGAGAGCAACTGATCGAGGCATACTAGCTCTTCATGCTACTTCCTCTTCGATTGTTTTCAAAATATGGCTAGATTTGTTAGCATGCAAATTCTTGGATATGGGATCATCAACGTAAAGTAAGATGTAGATATGGGAATGACCTTGGTCGTTCGGCTTGAATTATAAGGATGTACATACTCGTTGAAAACTAAGCTTAAATTCGTTTAGATCTTACCACTTACTTTTAGGTTAAATTTTACACACGCGGTGGGAGTACTTTTTGTTC
Source organism: Avena longiglumis (assembly GCA_030063025.1). NCBI lineage: Eukaryota > Viridiplantae > Streptophyta > Magnoliopsida > Poales > Poaceae > Avena > Avena longiglumis. The sequence continues at coordinate 210,847,433 of CP125979.1, read as the reverse complement.
AAAGACCTAAAAAGAACCAAATTACATCAAGGTCCATACACTTAGCATAGAGGGCCCTAGAGTAATTAAGTAAGGAAATAAATCAGGTTTGGCTCCTTCTCGAGAGAGCAGCTCATCGAACCATACTCTTCATGCCACTTCCTCTTCGATTGTTTTCAAGATATGGCCAGATTTGACGCCATACAAAATCTTGGATATGGTATCATCAACACAAAGTGTGATGTAGATATGGCAATGACCTTGTCCGTTTGGCTTGAAATTCAAGAGTGTTCATACTCATCGACAACTAAGCTTAAATTCGTTTAGATCTTACCACTTACTTTTAGGTTAGAATTCTACACGGTCCATGGGAGTACATTTTAATCAAGGACCTAAAAAGGGGAGAATTACATTGAGGTCAATATATCTAACACAGAGGGCCCTAAGATAATTAAGCAAGGAAAATAGTCGGGTTCTGATCATTCTCAGGAGACCAGCCGATTGAGCCATGCTCTTCATGCTACTTCATCTCTCGGTTGTTTTCAAAACATGGCCACATTTGTCGGCATGCAAATTCTTGGATATTGGGTAATCAACACAAAGTATGATGTTTGATTGCTTTCCTAACAAGGACAGAAATTTGGACATGTAAATTATTAGCAAGATGTGAAATATTTCAAAAACAACCTCCATGGTTTTCGGTATATAGAATGCTTGTTGGGTACTACCGTTAAAAGATATTTTATTTGTAGAACTTTGAGAGCAATCTACCACATACTTTTAGGTTAAAATTTCACCTAACATTGAGAACAGAGCTTAAATTCATTTAAATGGGCGAACTTAGATAGGAAGCTTAAGAACTTGTTAAACTTGGTGTAAACGTAAGTGAAACATGGTCCAAACTTTATCTCGAAAATGGGCTTGTGGTATTCTGAGAAATATTCTTAGTAATTGCTTTAATTTAAAGGAAAACACATTCTTTTTACAATGAAAATACAAAAATGGTTTTTCCTAAAAGTTGGAAACTCCCATTATTGGCAGCATTATGGTTCACCATGCCAAGATGCACCCATCCACCAAACATCGGAACATTTCCATGAAGTATTATGTACATATATAGCCATATATTCATCCATGTTGTTCGGCTTGAAGCCTAAGAATGTTAATACAATGTAGGCCATATTGCCAAGCAGATCTATTTTTTTAAAAGTTGTGAAGACTAGTGATTGTCAACATGCAAATGCTTAGCAAGAAATCAAATCTTTCAAAAACCTCGTTGGTGGCTACCATCAAAAGATAACTATAGAACTTTAAGAGCAATCTACCACTTACTCGTATTTCAAATTTTACATAATATTGGCAAATCGTCTTAAATTCTATAGGATGGAGGGAGTACTACTACTTGCTTCGCGAGAAAAAAAGCACTCCTCACTTTCGAACCAGCTTGCTGCGGGTCTGCCTGGTGCTTCCTCTTCCTAGGGTGGAACGAATGGAGGTGGAGTAGTTGGGGGTAGGAAGGCTGGCTAGATCATAGTGGTGTCCCCTATAAAAATAAAAATAAAAGATCATAATGATGTGTATCCAATGCGATGGGACGCCCCTTATCCACCACTTTAACTAGTACTAGTACTTCACATGGCGATCTTTTGACTATCCTCCCTCCTGAAATTTACTAGTTACTACTCACTGTACGTGTACCTCGTGTCAGAAACTCATCACATCTTTTCTCTGACATCACACTACCTTCAAATCCTCCTCTCCGCTGCTCTCGCGCTGCCTCCTCTATGCTCTTGGTCCCTTCTCCCTCCTAGTTTTTTTTCAATAGGGGAAACTCCAGGTGGAAATATTGTTTACCATGACAAGATTTTACCACCACTTACTTTTAGGTTAGAATTTTATACCGGCGGTAGGAGTACCTTTTACACCAAGGACCTAAAAAGGAGAAAAATTACATCGAGGTCCATACATCTAGCACAAAGGACCCTAAAATTACATCGAGGCATGCAAATTCTTGTATATGGGATCATCAATATAATGTATATGATGTAGATATGGCCATGACCTTGGTCTTTCGGCTTCAAATCTAAGAATGTGCATACTCATTGACAACTAAGCTTAAATTCGTTTAGAATTTTAAACCGGTCGTGGGAGTACCTTTAACACCAAGGACCTAAAAAGGAGAAAATTAACATCGAGGTCCATACATCTAGCACAAAGGACCCTAAAATTACATCGAGGCATGTAAATTCTTGTATATGGGATCATCAATATAATGTATATGATGTAGATGTGTCCATGACCTTGGTCGTTTGGCTTCAAATCCAAGAATGTGCATACTCATTGACAACTAAGATTAAATTCGTTTAGAATTTTAAACCGGTGGTAGGAGTACCTTTTACACCAAGGACCTAAAAAGGAGAAAAATTATAGCAAGGTCCATACATCTAGCACAAAGAACCCTGAAATTACATCGAGGCTGTCAACACCTGGATTTTTCATCCCAGATGCCTGTTATGCCGTACATTGCAATCCCAAGATTACCATTTTTGTGAGACATAACAGATTGGATATCACAGTAAATCATCCATTACAAAACATACATAAGTTCTTACAACAAATAAAGGATCACATGATCCAGTCTTAATACAATCTTAGCAGAGGAAATAACGTAATAATAACGGAAGCATAGGCGAGACTCCATCTTCATGGTCATAGGAAATGCTGACGATGGGAGATGATCCTAGTTGTCGTAACCTTCCTGCGGTCCATCCTCCTGATAGTCCTCTTCATAGTCTACCCACGGGAATAGCCAGGGATAAAGCCATGGGTACTCTTTAAGTACTCGCAAACTAAGACTAACAAGTGAAGTGGTTTTGAGTAGGAAATACTAAGCTCTAGGTTGTTTTGCAAAAAGCCAGATTTATCTCTACTGAGTTCAAAAGCAAAGAAAGCTAGTTGAAAGTTTTATAACACCTAAGTGGGAACTTGAATTTCATATCACAACCCTGTTGTGGTCAAGTCAAAGTCATGAATCATTTCATAAGTCATTTGGAAAAACATCTGACGACAAAACAGTATGGCCACTCCAACAGTACATAACCGCGGATGCGGCTATTCGAGTAGTTTGACACTCTGCAGAGGTGGTACACTTTCACCACAACATTCAATACATCCGTCAGGAACAATCCTGAATTCACCATACTCAGTATGCGGATAATCAATCCTATCCTTTCAATTACACGTCCTAGTATAGGCACCTCTCCTGTGAGTTTAGCCTCCCAACCATGACCATCTATCATCTTGGGAACTGCACAGGTGGTAATCTTCACAAGGTAGCCTCAGCTCAAACCTTGGCCACAAGGGAACCCATACTTAGGTATATAAACTTCCAGTCAAGCCCTACCCAAATTTCAGGTATTGTTGTTGTACGGTAAAATTGGAATGGTATCGCATCTAGACAACCATCAGTTTTGTAAAGGGCTAAGGCTCATGCCTTAACATTTTCATCATCAAAATCATCTGGTGCTCAAGAACACATGTCAAAACATTTCAGTAGAATGACTCGTCATTCTAAGGTTTTCATAACCATTTTCACCAAGTATTCCCATCTAAAGTGGTCAAGTTTTATGGTTAGCACTAGAAACTACAAGTGGGGGTAAACACTAACGAGGGGTGGTAAACAAGTGTATCTTATCTGAGTTCAATCTCATGCCTAAGGATGACATCAAGATTTATCTAACTTAGGCCAAGTTTAATGCTCTTTATGCTACCTTTAAATAATCTTTCTAAGCTCTACAATTTACCAAGTAATCTTAACTAGAAATCTTTGATAAAGAAATAAAATACTAAGCTTGCATGTAAAACTAGGATTGCGTATCAAGTGGTGAAAGGTTTCAAGTAAAACTTGCATGGTTTAGCGTAGCTTGCTAAGATAGTAGTATAATCTAGCAAGGATTAGATTGCTAAGTCAACTTGTATAGTGAGGCTTTCCTTGTGCAGAGAAGTGGTTGAAGTTCTCCTAGGCTTCTTCCTCATAGTATTCTCCTTCCTCCTCATATCCTTGGTCGGTACTAGCGTCTATAAATAAATACGAGGTACACAATCACCAAACAATACTTAACTACTTTTATTTATCACACCAAGGTTTTCACTAGATGATCTAGCATCATCAAAAATATTACAATCATCAAAGCACTTGTCTTATTTATTTTATTTTGTAAAAGTAATTTCTACTCATTGAAAAACTTCTTACGATTTAATATTGTCCAACTAGAACATGGGATCATGTTGACACATGCCATCACCACATATTTCAGTACATGGGAATGTGATTTAAAGTGGTGTCACAATTTAATAAAGTTTAACCTTTTTATTTTAATTAAATAAAGTGATTAGAATTGCCTATGAGGAATTCTTTTATTACTTGTTTATTATTTCTACAAGTAAACCTAGATATTTTTATATATTTAGAAATATCTTGTTAAATGTGATTTTTGAGAGTTGGAATCAACTCAAAAGCTTTTGTGGTTAAATTTTGAAAAATGTTTGACCGTAGAAAAGCTTTTGTCTTGTTATTTTTACTATAGGTGATCTACGACTCCAAATGATTTTAATCCAGCGGGCTTGGATTAAGAATTCCAGTACCTTTCTAACAAAATTGGTTTCATGCAATTTTGTTCAGTGAATCGACCTGGGTGGATTTTTGAATCTAGGTACAGAACTATGTTTAAAACTAAATAAATAAACATAAATTCAAACTACTGGGTCACGCGGGAATGTAAATGGGTTGTGCCACGGCGCACAGCGCACGCGCGGGTGAGTATAAGTGGTTGTCCCCACCAGTCAGCGAGACAGGGGGTGCGACGCGGTATGGGGCAATCTAAACCAAATGATCAACTTCTAATCGAACGGCTATGACTTATCGTCTTCGTCGGGCAACGCCGGCGAGACAGAACCCTAGCGCAGCCAGTGGGGGTCTACGGGGGTCACTGGGGCTCAGGAGAGGGTCGACGACGGGGGCGAACGACGAAGTCGACGACGGTGAATCTCCTGGTACCGGCGGATTCTCCTGGGGCGGCTCCAATCGGTGGCTCCTTTCTTCCTCCTCCGCGGCAGACTCCAGCAAAATTCCGGCGACCTGCTGCTCTCCTTGCTCCGAGGATGAGTTGGGGTGGTTTTGAGAGAGATGGGAGTGTGTTGGTGTGAAGAAATCAAACGGGGATGGCCTCTATTTATAGTACCAAGAGGGGACTGAAGGTCACGGGTGGAGCTCGTCGTGGTCGTCGTCATAGTGGGCTAATGGCATGGGCGACGGTAGGGGAGGTGTTGTGCTCCCTGGCGAAGCTCAATGGCATAGTCGCGAGGCGTGGGGCGGTGCGAGATGGTTGGAACGCTACGGTGCTCTGGGCGTGTCCGACGGACATTTAATGGCGCACCGCGACTACAGGTCGCGCGACGGCGAACATGGTTGTCTGGTGGACTCCTAGGATGGTGGTGATCACGCTTTCAAGGGGCGAGGGCGGCGCGCGGTCTATGGGCGCATGTCGAGTGCGGCGCTCTGGCGCGCTCTCGGCATGGCATAGAGTCATAGGGCGCGACGGTTCTAGAGTGGTCCATCGGCTGGCAGGGTCACTACAACAAGACAGAGCTCTGGTAACACTATCATGTGACACATAGTAATATATGTTACAAGTAAAATTAAAGTAACACATAAAATTTGTGTTACGATGGTCGATAGTAACACAAACTATATTTGACCTGAAAACGTGTTACAGATATAGCGACCTGTAACATATAAATGTCTGTTGCAAGCATTGTGTTACAGGGATTCTCACGCAGTAACATATAAATATGTGTTGATGGGAGTGTGTTACAAATATTACTGAGAGTAACCTATGAACATGTGTTGGCACATAGTATTACAAGGTCTAACAAAAAGTCTAAAACCAATTGCATGTGTATATCGCCATTACCACATGGTCCACATGTCAATGTAAAATTATTGAATAAAATATTGTTTTCTAGCGAAGTATGGTATGAAACAACATATAGTTCAATTTTGGTAAATATTGAACAATTTTGGCATAATTTTGGTAAATACCATATTAACTAAAATATACTTGATTTGTAGGATGACTCAGACAACTATAGATGCAGAATGGTCACATTTTATAATTATCATATAAAATCAACTAATTTTGTATAAAATTAACTAATTTACGTCAAAATTCGTTTTCTACATGATTAACGTGAAAACTCATGAACGAGGAACTTAAGGGAGGACGGGCAACAAAACCAGAGCATACGCCTTTTTTTATTCAATACGGACCATGCAAGTTATTGCCGCTTGAATTGTAGATTGGGCCAAGAAAGAACTATATAATAAAAGCCTACTTCACTTGTCGCTTTAGTCTTTGATTTTTATGGGCTTAATCTTGGTTCATCTCTAGCATACAACTGGCGCCACTATTTATGTCCAAACGTGGTCGTTAGAGATGGATTGACCACTGACTACAAGCATCAATCAAGCACTAGCTGGTAGTCATGTAAAGAAATTATTCAGCGTGCTACTCGAGGAGTAATAACAAGAGATGCAACAATCAAACAAGACGCAATTTCAGTTTACGGGATGGTAAATCAAATCTGACATAACACTTCTTTGAAAAATAACATATCTATTCTCAACCGACAATCTGTCATACTCCTTTAGTCTCAAAATAGATGTCAGAAATTTGTCAAAATTTAGATGTATCTATATACAAAATAATGTCTAGATACATTCAAATTTAGACAAATTTGCAATATCTATTTTGAGATGGAGGGAATACATGAAACTTGATCACTACAAATTTTCTGCAGTTTTCCAAGCATCAGGTTCAAACAGCAAAACCTACTTAAACATCCGACAGTTTGCTAATATAACGTGTAGCTTCATCCGTCACATAGTCCCTCGTAGTCCCGCACTAATAACAGAGTATGTACACAGTTCAGTACTTGCTTACACACTAATATTAACTTGAAGAGGCAAATAGCAGAGGTCAAAGCTATCCCAAATCTTCATTGCAACATAGCAGGTATAAACTTCACAGCCAAATGTATCGTATCATGCACATAAGCTCTTAAATTTCTCTCTTGGATCTTAGTAATTTTGATCATCACCTTCAGACTTTAAAATCCATTCTAAACTAGAAAAATTAAAGCATTTCCTTTATGAGATATATGCAGCAGGGAACTCTCATCAACGCCCATGCCATGTTATCTCCCTTCAAGTGAATCACCTGCAAAAGATACTCCAAAGTTAAATGGCTATGCAGCACATCCACAACAAGTATATTTCTGCTGTTTCTTGAGCAGCTACATGTTCCCATGAGTACAAGAATGTGCAGGCTCAGACAATGGAGCACAAATCCAGTTTTAGACCTAAATGCTTTTAGAAGCATGCCCATCAGACTACTAGTAGTAAACCGCCTAATCACCTAACAACAACTAAATATTTTCTTCATTTTTTCGCACTTTGGGTAGTTGGAATAATGGATTTATCAAAGTTGATTGTTCTGAATTTTGTCATATTTCAAATATACACATACCATGAGTGAGATGATCATTAAATAAATTACCTTCCATTATTCTTCATCTCTCGGAGCATTGGTGGTATCGTCATCCACTTATGTTCCTTCAATGTCAGTTCTTACCCAATGTTTGTCATGCCTTTTATTTTTTAACATTTTCGCAAGGTGTGAAACATGGAAGGGCTCTGTGTCCTCTGCATATTCATCATTGCCAGTATCATTGAGACCTCTAGGTTTTGGTGGCTTCGTTACAACATACCAACCAGACTGTGTTTCTTCATCCACATAAAACACTTGCCCAACTTGGTTAGAAAAATAAAGGGTCGATCCTCGAACTTGTCTCCACTGTGTATCAGATGTGAGAAGTTCACAACTGCATAGCCGTGCCTATCCTTTTGAATTCCATTTTCAGAAAAAACATCAACCCACTCACATTTAAAGAACACAACTGGAAAGTATCACGAATAGTTAAGCTCGATAATATCAATTATACGCCCGTAGTACATCACATTATCTAGAACTTGGATTTGCATCACCTACTGCAGCATAAGTAAATGTTTTGCAGTTACCATGACTCCACTATTTTGTGTCATTCTATCCAAGCGTTTAGGTCTAAAACACATGCCTCGAGAGGTGAAACTGCGATAGCTTTTTGCTGCATCGACTGGGCCTCGAGCGAGCCATCTACTATCATTTACAATATTAGAAATATCGTTCACCAGTAGAGATGTATGTTGTTGTTTCAGCGTGACAGCCCCAAACTGTATACAAACCCATCTGAAATGCCATGACAAACTAAGTGATCACAACGTCTTGGCGCTTCAATAACAACGTGTTGAAACATTTAACACATGGGCAGCGGATATTGGCATCGGAACTTACTCATCACTTGGTCTAGGGAAAAGAAGCGACTCCTTTAATCCATTGACGTTTGCAAGGTTGCCATTAGCTTAAGGAGAGCATACTGTTTTTGACAGACGAGTTTAGCTCGTACATTACCTAACTCGACTTTGGTACGATTATGTATCAGGCAAATTATCTATGCATCTGGATAGAATTTATAAATGAACTAATATAGTGTGATAATGTCGCATAATTTGGAGTGTTGCAATGGTCTATCATCCATGGGCAATTTCTTTAATTTTAATACCGCGGTCCTGTTAGTTTTTATCCTTGTCCTCTTTTAGTTAAGCGTTGTTTTCGTTTTGTGTTAATTGTAAACTAAGAAAGAGGTCATTTGGGTAGGCCCATGTCCTGGACACTCTGACCTCGTCACTTGGACTGCATCTAGTCAGCAAACAAGTGATGGGTCAGTGGTGTCGTTGTGAACAGGGGTTGCGAACTGACTCGCACGACCTGGTGTATGCTGCTTACCGGCAAGGTTATATACCTCCACAGCTAGCTGCCGGAGGAGATGCTACTCTGAATATAGCAAAGGAAGGCCACCCCAAGTGTGTAGGGGGCTGGAAAATCAGTGTGTTCATCCTGTGCTTTTTGGTGTATGCACGTGTATGTGCTCTCAAGTTGTTCGACATTTTGCCTCAAGTTGTTCGACATTTTGCCTCTGCTAATCCTGTACATGAGTTTCGAGTTCCAGTGTGTCCAACATGCATAGGGAGGACGAAGGAGACTCGGTGCCCCTCAATTCCAAGGAAGCATTCACATCCAAATTGTTAGGGAAATACAGATTGCTCAAATAGATCACGAGCAAGCCCTGCGCCGGCCAAAAGCCTTATTACTATTGCCGCATTGGAATTATAAACCCGGGAGATTTAGGACAGCCCTTTCCCCTGATTCTCCCGCTACAATCCCCATATATCATGAAAAATTATAGCAATACGTAAATGCTTTGAAATCAATGGATTGATTCACTGTGTAAGAAAATATCATGGGCCATATGGTCCTTAAGTCCTAACCTAGTGTTTAAATGTCCTAGCACTTAGTCAACATCGGTAAAGCAGTGTATCCAAACCCAACTTCAGTTTAAATCAAACTTCAGACAAGAGGCCCTGAACTTTTATGCTCTGGGTTAATTTTATAGAAGGGCACGCATGCACTTGATAATATGCATGTTCTGACAGTTAATCCCCAGGAAGTATCACATATACACACGCAAGCGGAGGAAATTAGCAATCAATAACCATGTATAAGTTACCTCTAAGAAATTGAACTCGACACGGCCTTGCCCAATCAAATTCTCTTCTCGATCGAATTCCTGCTTATACACACGGCCGCATCCGCGGCAGCCACCTGCTGCTAGTGCACGTCGCTCGGAGTCCAGCCGCTATGGAGAAGGGATCTAGGGCTGGAGCAGATGATGGAAGTATGCTATGTTTCTAGAAGGGGAATTGGATTGGATTGGAGCAGCCGCTAGGGTAAACACGTCTGGTACGAGGAGATAAGGAAACGAGATTTGGGGAAACAAAGAGTCAAAGATGATGATACGGGATTTGGGGGCAGGTGCGGCGATCTGTTATTTTTTTTGGTTGAGGGAGAGATCCGCTTGATTTTGTTGGCTTATAAGAATTATATATATAGATAAAAAAGTGGTGTCTTGTCACCATAATAATTGTTCTTACTCCCTCCGGCCCATATTAATTGACTTCGATTTGTTAAGTTTTGGATGAATCTAGACACTATTTAGTATATAGGTTCGTCCAAAATTTGACAAATCGAAGTCAGTTAATATGGGCCGGAGGGAGTAGTTCAGTTGGTTCAAACCAGAAAATTGTAGGAACAATATATGTTCGATTCCTACTAAATTCTTCTTTTCAATTATTTTCCTTAATAACATTGTCTTTAATTTTAAGCAGAAATATTATTTTTTATACTCAATATGATTTTTTTTACGGAAATCTTTTCTTGCTATCAACACAAAATAATACCATTATTTTATCCATATTCATAACTTTCTCATTTATATATATTTGCTTCGGACGGAATCTATAGTACCAGCTTTGCATATTAGACACAATTCCATAGCAGCCATCCAAAGTTCGCCCCGTGCAAAATTTGTTATGCACATGATGAGCCAAAGGGCAAGCTCTTCGCCTAGCTTGCCATGCACGACGCTCTCGACAACTTAGTTACGAGAAGATGGACATACATTTGCGTTCTATGACGCGTCACTCCAGAGACGGCTGGCCACTTAATGAAAGATTATCCCTTCACAACGGAAATTTGGAACCTCACTTAGGTTTGGGAAAAAGGCGAGGTCGGGATTCTGGGTAGGGGATCCCCTCCGTATCGGACTAGTGGGACAATCTCATTGCCGGTCAGTCCGCAAATGAGAAACGAAGAATTAGCGGCCGCCTGCTCTGAGTCCTTTGGAGCGCTTGGAAAGAAAGGAACAGACGAATTTTCACTAGTCGTTGTCTAACTTATGTTGAGTAGCCGAGATCGCCAAGAAGGACATTCGTCAGCGTCCATGCTTTTGCAGCTTTTGAGCCTGATATCTCGGCAGAGGCATATTAGAATTATTGTTTTTGTTCCTTTTGTTTTTTTTTCATGTTTACACCTTAATCCAAACATGCCGTCCTACACCGTTGGTTTAGTTTTTCCTTTTTCTAATTGAAAAGGCATCACTCTGCCTATTGCATAAAAAAATCATAAGATAAGATGCTCTTAAAGTTCCAAATAAACACATGGCAACATAAGTCGGTGACGACGCATATGCACATAAACCATGAGTCCCACAATTGCCTTTGTTGACCATGAACCAAAGTATTATTTTGTCGGCACGCGGAGGAATGGAGGAGGAGCTTATGTGAAGTTTTTACAAATCCTTATCAAAGAATGACAATGACCTTGATCATGCATGAGGAGGAGGGGAGGAGGAGGAGAGCAACGACAAATGCTAAATTGGTTTGATCCTATCTCAGATTAGTATCTATCGGTTATCCTTGTTGTTGTTTATCTAATCTTGTCTTGAAAGATTAGGCGTCCCCGTATAAAGGGATAAGGGAGATGAGAGGTTGTCGGTGTCGATCTCAAAGTTGCAAGGAGGAGCTTCACCCTTCACAAACCTTAAAAACACTGGTGATCTCGACAACACATTCAAATCACTGAGAGAGCCATACAATCCAAAGAATGGATGCCATATACATAGATCATGCAAGGCAACTGCCTCAAGGATGATTGTTTTATCTTTACAATGGTCTTTGTATTGGCATTTCGAACCAGCTGGATAATTCTTTCAGATCCAAAACATACAATCAATTGAACCAAGCATCCTAGGTCATCCTCTTTCTTCATTTTCAACAAGAATCCTCTCATTGTCTTCTTCATAGGGTGCCTCAAATACGCTGGTCCGAAGATATCAATCACAGCTATTGTAAAACTTTATTTTCACGGACTCTAAAACGGTATCCTCCCCAATGCGAACATAGTCATCAGTGGCGTTGGCCGAACAACCATATGCAAGTACCCTCATGGTCTCCGCACACTTCATCATCGGGCTAACACTGATCTCTCCCGTAGCACTCCTCCGAATCTTGAACCAATCATCATGGTCTTCGACGGCTCTTGTGATGGTGAGGAAAAATTCTTTTTGCATCCAAAACTGGCACCAGAATTGCTTGTTCGTGTAGGTTGCATCAAGGTTGAAATAATTTCTCATGATCTTGGCATGACCCTCGGCTCTGTTGCGGTTGATCCATGCACGGCCGAACTGAGATCCCCTCCTCGGCGCCCGAAAATCTTCGTTCAAAACCATGATCATTGTCATTCCGAATCTTCGTCTTCCTCCTTGGTTTTGGCCACGAACTGGTCGGCTATGGTCGAGCTACACCACCTCCATCCCCTAGGACGGCTTTTACCGAACGAAATTGACCTCGCCGCGGCCGAAAATGAGCTTTCTATATGTTCCGACCGGAGACGGGATCCACCTCGATAAGTCAGCTCTAGGGGCGATTCCGGAGACGGCTAGCACCCATGACTAGGGCGAATGGGGGGAAATAGGACGACGATGATTCATGCAGTCGGCGGAGGAAAAAGATGGTTGGTGGCGGCAACACCGGCGGGAGTGGGTGCGGCAGGGTGACAAGGTAGTGGAGGAGAATAAATTTGTGAGTCGAGACCCGCTTCGCGTATATTTGCGAGCTGCAGAGACCGACTCCTAAAACGTTTTCTTCTCTAAAGCCGTTTGGGGTTGGGTTAGAGAAGAAAATGTACCCCTCTAAGCGTCGAAAGGGGATGGGTTAGAGATCTTGTAAATCGAAAAAAGTAAGCAACTATATTTATTTCATTAAGTTGTTAGTCCTTCAGTTATACTACCTCTTTTTCAGAAGAGAAGGCATATAAATATTCTGCTAGTTTGATCAGTACATTCAAGGTTTTTTTTCCAAAATAAAATAAAACTATTTTGCGGCGCCAATCTAGTTAACTAGTGGAGGGAAAAAAAATTAATCCTTCCTGCGAATATACACTTTTCCCTCTCAGAGCATTCTAATTAGTCAGCGATAAATAAATTCACCGCAATTATCTGATCTATACAGTACCGAGACGCCGACCACAGCGCCCCCACCCCACCCCCCATCTCCCTCTCACCACAGCGCCGCCTCCATCGCCCTCCCACAACAGCGCCGCCTCCCATCGCCTCCCACCACTGCCCTGCCCATCATCGCCCTCCCACCACCGCCCAGCCCCCATCTCCCTCCTCGCCCACCCGTCGATTCGATCTGCCTCAGCGCCGTCTAGGTTGCAGCCGCGACGACGGCACCGAAAACTACCACCACAACATCTACCACCAGTTCAGAGGCAGGTATTGATATCATTGCCCGTCCCCTTGCTGACGTCCTGCTACAAATTCCTGAGTGGTTCTATTTCCGCATCCCTCTCTGAATTTGGTAGTACGTGATTGCTGGTAGGTTGCGTACCAGTTTGTAGATCAGTTATACATATTGCATCTCATGTCATGGTACTAGTGGATTTTTTTGAACCAACAAACGCACGCCCTCAACCATTCTACGGAGTACCTAATTTTGCAAGCTCATGAGCAAAACAGTTACCGGTCTGCCTGTATTAGTCCACCAAGGGCAGTAAACAAGTTTCGAAATTCTAAACTATTCCTACCATTGCCCTACTTTGACTGATGTTCAGTGCCTAGTTCAACCATTTGATTGTTCCCGACTTTGACTGTTGTTCACTGCCTAATTCAGCCAAAATTTTTATATCTGAATTTTTTGATTCTTTAACTATATAGGATAAGCCAAGTAGCTAGAGAACTTCAAGCTGAAATATACTAGGGACAGACAGATCATATATTCAAGTTGACGATTCTTTTGACATAGAACTTGTTGTTGAAGCACAGGGTAGTAGCTGCACTAATTTCCTACCAATTATGACTTCTCATGATTCGGTTGGCATTTTTATTTTATATGTAGGATTGTTGTGGACAATCCTTTTTTCATTTTCATTGTTAGACGTGTCCTTTATAGTAGCTGACCCTACACTGGTAATGAATGAGATAATGAACTTGCATGTTTTGACATTTATATCTAAGTTCTTGGGCTTACTTAAAAGTCGCACTTATGGTATGATTGCATCGTGATAGGCCCTAACTGACAAGAATGTAATTAGTCATTCCCTTGTGAAGAATTCTCGTAATGCTGGGATTAAGAGTTATGCTCGCTAGAGTGAAGACATGGTGAGTTCTCCTGATTTGTGAACTTTTTTCTCTATGTCAGTTGTAATATTGGTGTTCTTTCTGTTTTGTAGAGACATGCTGACCCTGAAAAGAAACGGCCATAGCGATCAACGATTTAAGTAGCAACTGACAAGAAGAAGGATAATGCTAAAAATAAAGAGTAAAATGACCATCTAGTAAGCAGTATACATCTAATGGATTTTGGGGGTCAACTTACAAATTCAATCTAACAAGGACCATATGCATGATTCTTTTCTTCTAAGTTAGATTGGAGGATATAATAGCTTTGCAACCATAGTTGGCACAAAATATCAACGGAATGTAGCATGGGAAGGTGATGCCTTATAGGAAGTGTTTGTGGAAGAAAAGACTGGACAGGTGCATGACATGTGTTTGCTTCCAACCCCTAAGAAAGTCTATGGTCAGACACCACGGTATCTCAAGAAAATATCAATATGAATACAACTGATGGATCACCATGTGATGGTGAAGATGATGTTAGGGAGAAAATTGAAAATCTGAAAGAACATATAAGAAGCCTTGAAGATAGGAATAGCGAAGAAGACTATGGGAATATTTGAATAAAGAGGTAAATGAATTCTTTTTCTCTTCCTTCTGTATGCATATCTATCCATATTTTACTTAGACTTGTTAGTTCTGTAGGAAAATCTGCAATCAAAAGGTAATGTTGTTTCTCGGTTTCCAATACTATATGGTAAGACAAAGGTAATGTAAACACATGGCTATATCATTGCTTGTCACTTGAAACCTCTGTAACAATATTTTAGTTTCCAGAGAGTCCAATGTAGTGGACATGTTGAACCACACTCGTCTATGCAACATGGCATGTGCGGGGATAATAATATATTACATTGATGCGAAAAGCTTATTACTACTCATACTCATGTCTCAAAGATAGAATATAAAATAATTTCTTTCTTAACATTGCTTTATCGCTGAACCAGGATGGGGAGAATGATAATGTCAATCAAGATGGAGAGCATGATAATACCAATCCATTACTGATTCAATGGAAATCATCACTGCCACAAGACCATGCTATTGACTCTATGCTGGAGCTAACATTTTTGTCCTTCTGAGTTTTGAAGTTGCAGCTTTCTTGGAGAGGTGTGTTTATCATATTTTTACTCTTGTTAATTCATAGTTGATGAGTCTAAATAATTGAGTTGATAACTTAGTGATTCTGTTGCCTGGATCGTTGTTTCTAAACTAGGATATACCTTGATCTTTATCATGTTCTCTGAATCATTTGAAAGAAAGTGTATGTAAGCTCGGAAATCCAGTTGTCTCTATAGGCTGCAATTTATTATGCTTTGGTTCTATGATCTGTTCTTTTTTTAGCTTGACGATATGTTCTTTTCTAGCTTTGGTAGTATTAAAAGAAGCAGGAGAACTGATTGTGGTAGTCTATCGATTGTCATGTTCACTATTACTTATGAGAACATTGTCTACTATGCATGGAAATTGCAGAGTTTGATGTCTTGTTCACCATTCCCAAGTCCGGTTCCAGTTAGCAATGTGTACCTCTATACCAGTAAAAGGATTTGCTTTGGACGATTTGATTCTATTGGTGGTGGTTGTATTAATTGTTGCTTCTCTCTATTACATTTGAGCTTCTCTGCAGCACCAGTATTTTATAATGTAGAAAGTTGTTTAGTCATGGAGCACTAATGTAGAGCCTCTGGTGTTGCTTTTCAGTACACATTTTCTTCCAGAATGAATTAGTACACAAATTTGAGATATCAAACTGAGCTTTATTATGTTTACTATCAAAAATTGCATCTTTTGTCATCGCACAACACATATGCACATTATTTTCTTACATGGATTCTTTCATGACCAGAAAAAATAGTGCATTTCCTAAAAACAAATGAAGTTATTTTAGTCGTAGGTTTGTCCTATATTTGTTGGTAGGCATATACGTACATTGGTGGTTCTTGTTATTTTAACTGTAGTTGTGCGAGGATCCAGTTCATTGACTCAGTTTATTACACTTGGTATATGATAGATGTAGTAGGCTGTTACAGTAATTCTGACCACTAAGAAACAATAGAAGTATCTCAATGATCATATGTTTTGCCTGGTTTCTGTTCTAATTATTTCTGGTTTGTCTTTAGTTATTAGTGTATGTTTGTAGGTAAGGGAAACAAGGGAGCAAACAGGTGAATCTTTTGCAAGGCCAGACCAGCAGGGGTCTAAGAATAAACACACCTAAAAAAGGTATACTTCTTCACTCGACGTAAAGCTATGACCATGTGTATCCATTGACATATTGTTTATGTAAATTATATCATCATTGTAATCAAATGCTTATATTGATCATAATATAGGTTGGTTCCGAAGTAGTTCTGAACACTTCAACCTATCCAAACAAACAACTGCATATGCTACTATTAAGAGTATGGATCCTGCAACTAAGGATGGTGGTGTTGAGTTATGTGCCGATTTTTCACTTGTGTGCATAGATGAACCTATTCTAGATAATAAGGAGTTGGTAAGGGAAGTATGCGACTGCAAGACAATTGGTGATGCTTTTGTTGATGGTTTCTTAATTGCTTGGCCTTTAGCTTTTGTAATTGTATTTTTTCCATTTTCTAGAATCGTAGTGTGCATATTTAATTATATAAATTTGAGATCCATATTTTGTTTTACAGATTGGAAAGAAGGATAATTGAGTTGCAGCAGAATACTCCGGTTCGGATCAAGAAGATAATAAAGTTTGAAGATTTACTTAGCAACAATTCGATGATAGATTGAAAAATGTAATATCATTAAAGCTCTTTTTTGTTTGGTTGAATTGATGTAAATGCTATGGTGTAATATTTGTTACTATTGTGTTATCTATAGTCAACTTGGTACGATTATTATGATGCTGCACCAATGATACTGTCATTTATTTATTGTATAATAACGTATGTATACTATACTCTTTTATTTATAATAAATATCTTCGTATATTTAATTTGTGGATGTCTCTTGCTTCAATCTCTTCATTTTAATGGTGTTTAGCATCATAATAAACTAATTGATTAAACACGTGTGATTTATTAAATAAATGTATATTCCATATATTGGTACCTATGTTTAATAATAATGACAAATACATTAATCATGTTGCGGTACTAATATTGTAGTGTTACTATTGGTGTTACCATAATTAAAAAATGTGTTATTAGGGTTGTTGATGACTATAAATTACAGTGTTACAAGAATTAGATATTATGTTACTAATTGTGTCTTGAGACTAAAAACAATGTTACTGGTTATGTTACAACAGTTATGAAAAAATGTTACCACCAATGTTCTATATCTATGAAAATATGTTACGACCGATGTTACTATAGTTACAAAAATGTGTTACCCGTGCATCTAGTAACACACAATATGCATGTTACTACAATACAAATTGTAACACAATATTTGACATATGGTAACAATTATGATGTGTGCCCGCAGAACTGACTTAGTAACACGGCCTAATGGAACACATTCCAATATCTGTTACTGGATGACCTAGTAACACTATTTTGGACCTATAGTAACACAAGACTGTGTTACCAAAGCTCTATCCTGTTGTAGTGGGTGGTGATGGATGGTGGTCAATGTCCCAGACAAGGTGGCTAGGCTTGGTGCTGCTCCTAGCTTGTTGTCGACCAGGGGGTGGCAAGGTGAGGCTCGACATGCTCACCATTGATGGCAATGGGAAGCTCACAGTAAGCTAAAGCTGGTTAATTGAGCTAGATGATCTACTAATAGAATTCTATGAGCTAGAGAGGGAACAAGGTTGGCCAGAACGCTTCTCACTATAGTGTTTTGTGTTTCTTTTATTTGTGTTTGCAAGGTGTTTGATGAAATGGCCGAAAGATATTTGAATTTTAATTTTTGGTTCAAACTTGGTGAGTATATTAGTTACATACTAGGTAGTCTCTGGTTAGTTGGAAAGGTCAAGGTGCACTGGTTTGGTTGGTTTTTGAAAATGGGTGATCTTCACATATGATAAAGATTCAATTTTGAAATGTCCTTTGAATCAAGTTACCAAATGTTTCTGTAAGTTTGAAAGGTGGGCTTTGGTTCACTTTTACTTGGTCTAGAAAGGGGTGAAAATAATTGGAATTGTTTCTGTTTGAAATCTTCGACTAGAAACACTCAGAGTGGCCTAGTGAGAAAGATTGGCAAAAATGACCATTTGCTTATTTTGTTTGGTTTTGAATTTCTCTTGATTTTTTCTGCTTGAAAATGTTTTAGATGATGTTGTTTTCATCTTTGAACCATTCCTTGCTATTTAGAAAAATCACACAAGTCCATTCATGCATTCATACAATCATCACACACACAGATGCATTCATATGATGTTAATTAACAAAAGTTTTTGTTAACCCTAATTTTGGTGATTGGAATTTTGATAATCATTGTTCAATATTTTTGGGCTGTTACAAACCTTCCCTCCTTAAACAAAATCTCGTCCCGAGATTTGAGAAAGAAGAAAAAGAAAACTAGGATTTAAAGAGATCGGTAAACTCCGTCTTGATGTAGTCTTCTCGTTCCCAGGTAGCTTCTTCTTCAGTGTGGTTGCTCCACTAAATCTTGAGAAACTTGATGCTTCGGGTCCTGGTGGTTCTGAAAGCTTCCTCCAAAATACGGATGGGTACTTCAAGATACGTCAGGTCATCGTTGATCTCTATGGTGCGGTGATAAATGTTCATGAAAACTTCAGTCTTCTCCGGGACTTCAAGGCATTTCCGAAGCAACGATATATGGAACACATTATGTACTACTGACATCTCCTCTGGCAGTTCCAGTTGATACGATACTTCTCCTCGACGATTTAGAATCTTGAAGGGTCTGATATATCTGGTGGCTAACTTTCCTTTGAGCTGAAAACGTTGCATTCCTTTCAAAGGCGGCACTTTGAGATACACAAAATCTCTGATATTGAAATCAAGGTCTCGACGTATCTTGTCGGCATAACTCTTCTGTCTGGATTGGGCGGTCTTAAGGTGCTGACGAATCTTGTGAACATTCTCTTCTGCTTCTCGTAGGATGTCGGGTCCGAAGATCTGACAATCTCCTACTTCTGACCAATTCAAAGGGGTACGACACTTCCTTCCATACATGAATTCAAATGGGGCCATTTGCAAACTAGCTTGATAACTTTTGTTGTAAGAAAATTCCACGGAAGGCAGACAGTCTTCCCATTTAGATCCATACTCAAGCACACAGGCTCTCAACATATCTTCGAGTATTTGATTTACTCACTTCGTTTTTTCATCTGTCTGAGGGTGATAAGCTGTGCTAAAATCCAATCTTGTTCCCAATCCTTCTTGGACTTTCTTCCAGAATCTCAAGGTAAACTGAGTTTCTCGATCCGACACGATGTTCTTGGGGAATCCGTGCAAACTAACGATTCTAGCGATGTACAACTCCGCTAGTTTCGAACTCTGGTAGGTGGTCTTGACTGGTAAGAAATGAGCGAATTTGGACAATCTATCAACTATGACCCTAAAGTCATTTCCCCTACTAGAAGTAGGCAATCCGGTGATAAAGTCCATTCCAACTAAATCCCATTTCCATTCCGGAATCTGCAGTGGTTACAATAGTCCTGCAGGTCTCTGATGTCCCGCCTTGACTCTTTGACAAATATCACACTTGGCGATGTAGCTCCCAATTTCTCGCTTCATCTTATGCCACCAAAATTGCTCCTTTAAATCCTGATACATCTTCGTTCCTCCGGGGTGGATAGAATAAAGAGTATCATGAGCCTCTTTCAAAATAGCTTCATTTAACTCTGAATCTGTGGGTACAAAGATACGTCCTTTGTACCACATAACTCCTTCTTCGTCTTCTGTAAATCCGGGTACTTTGCATGTACTGATGCGACGTTTGATTCCTTCGATACTAGCATTTCCTTTATGCGCCTCCTTGATCTGACTGACCAAAGTGGGTTGAAGTTCTATGCTAGCCAAAAATCCTTCACTTACTAATTCCATTCTGAAATCTTCCAACTCCTTGTGCAAACTTGGTTGCTCCATTATAATCATGGAGTTCAAGCGGCATGGAAATCTACTAAGGGCATCTGCTACCACATTGGCTTTACCGGGTGATAATGGATGTCCAGATCATAGTCCTTGATTAGCTCTATCCATATTCTCTTCCTCATATTCATCTCCTTCTGAGTGAATATATACTTCAGGCTCTTGTGATCCGAATAAATTTCACAACGGTTTCCCATGAGGTAATGCCTCCATGTCTTCAGGGGTAGAACTACGGCTGCTAGTTCAAGGTCATGGGTAGGATAATTCTTCTCATCCTGCTTTAGTTGTCGGGATAGATAAGCTATTACTTTTTCTTCTTGCATCAACACACATCTGAGACTGATCTTGGATGCATCACAATACACATCAAAAGGCTTCGTGATATCTGGCATGATCAAGATTTGGGCTGAAATCAATCTCCTCTTGAGTTCTTGAAAACTCGCTCCACATTTGTCCATCCATTCAAACTTCTTGTCCTTCTTCAGCAATTGGGTCATGTGTCTTGCGATACTTGAGAATCCTTCTACGAACTTGCGGTAATATCCCGCTAATACGAGAAATGCACGGACTTGGGTTTGAGTGGTTTGGGCTTGCCAATCTTCAACATCCTTCACCTTTGCAGGGACAACAGCAATTCCTCCGGCTGATACAATATGTCTGAGGAATCCTACTTCCTGTAACCAGAATTCACATTTGCTAAACTTGGCATACAACTGATGCTCCCTAAGGGTTACAAGGATGGTCCTCAGGTGTAGCTCATGTTCTTCTTCTGATTTGGAATAGATCAGTATGTCATCGATGAAATCAATGACAAACTTATCCAGGAAGTCCATGAAAATCTTATTCATGAGGTTCATGAAATAAGCGGGGGCATTGGTTAATCCAAAAGACATGACAATATACTCATATAATCCATATCGGGTGGTAAAGGCAGTCTTTGGAATATCCTCTGCGTGAATCTTGAGTTGATGATAACCACTTCTAAGATCAATCTTAGAAAACACTTTGGCACTAGTCAACTGATGAAACAGGTCTTCTATCTTTGGTGGTGGGTACTTGTTCTTGATGGTGGCATCACTCAACTTCCTATAATCCATACACAAACGGTTACCTCCATCTTTCTTGTCTACAAATAGGACAGGTGGTCTCCAGGGCGACGCACTTGGTTGAATCAGTCCTATCTCTAGCATGGCATCCAGTTGCTTCTTCAGCTCCACTAATTCAGACGGGTTCATACTATAAGCTCTCTGGGCTATGGGTCCAGTTCCAGGGGTTAGTTCAATGATAAACTCGATATCCCGATCCGGGGGCATACCGGGCAAAACATCTATAAATACATCGGAGTATTTACAGAATATTCTGACTTGGTCAATGGTTTGTTGGGCTAGACTCTTGTTGCACTTGAATTGACGGGGCAAGGTTTCAGATACATGCTCATTCCAGTTGTACTGGTCATGGTGATGGCTTTCTTGGCATAGTCGATTAATCCTTTATGTTTCGACATCCAATCCATTCCTAGTACTACTTCCAAACCTTTAGTTCCGAGTACTATTAGATTAGCATAAAAATCTATGCCATGGATTCGGATAGGTACGGCCTTGCAAATTTGTCTAGATTTTGTGGTTGAACCAGGTATTTGAACTATCATAACATGCTTCAATTAGGTGGGTTGAATCTTACTAATGCATGCAAATTCTTCGGTAACAAATGAGTGCGATGCTCCTGAATCAAACAACACTCTGGCAAGTACTGAGTTAACAAAAAACATACCCAGCACGACATCTGGCGCTTCTTGGGCTTCTTCAGCATGCATGAGAAATAGACGCCCGTTGCAGTTGAGCGAGTTCCCTGGGGCAAACCTTCTTCCGGGCTAAACACGACGTTGCTACTAAGCTGGGGCATTTGCATTGGGGGCTGCAGAAATCTTCTTGGGGCACTCATTGGAATAGTGACCCTTGGTTTCACACTCATAACAAGTCACCTAAGACTTGTCCTTTGATGCAACAAGCACAACATTGCTTCCAGTTCTTGGGGCAGTGTTGGTGTTGGTGGCGACATTGTTGTTGTTGAACTTGGGTGGTGCACGGTTGAAATTGCTGGGGTTCCCGGGGTTGTTGTTGTGATTTCCTTTGGGCCTTGGGTTTCCTCCTCCATGGTTGGTATAGGTCGGACGGTTCATCGGGGGCTTATTGGTTCTTGGGGAAAATCCTGGAGATGGGTTGGGGCGATACTTTGGGGTATGGTGGGTTCCTGGTTGATGCATCATTCTACGCTTGTGATTCTCATTAGCTTGGTTGATATTGCCTTCCATCTGAATGGCGGAATCCACTAAGGCTTCAATATCAGCAAATGGGATATTGACTAACATTGTCTGCATCTCATCATGCGGACCATTCAAGAATCTCTCCTTCTTCTTGGCTTCGGTATCAATCTCGTCCGGTGCATACCTAGCCAATGACAAAAATTTGTCACGGTACTCAACTACTATCACCCTTCCCTGTTTCAGTTCCCTGAATTCATCTCTCATCCTCTTGATCAAACCCAGTGGCACATGGGTTCTGCTAAACTTGAGTTTGAACTCTTCCCCAGTCATCATTTGACCTCCATTCATGGCACGAACGTTGTTCCACCATGCTCTTGCATCTCCTGCTAGATAGTGGGTGGTGAACAGTACTTTCTCGTTGGCTTTCACTCCTGCAACTTCTAAGTTGTTCTCCATGGTTTGCAGCCAATCATCGGCATCGAAAGGCTCTTCAGACTTACTGAAAATGGGTGGATTGGTGTTCTGAAAATTCTTGAGCTTGGATCATGGTTGTCCTGATTTCCATGGCCTTGATTGTTGTTGGCCATCTGAGCGATGTGCTGAAGGGTGGCTAGGTTGGCTTGACATTTGGCTCTTTCAGCTTCACGGTCAGAAACCAACATTTGCAGGATTCGCAACATCGGGTCCGGGGATGAAGTGCTTCCTCCGCGAGGCATCTGAAGTTTGAGATAGATCATGAGAACAGAGGGAAATTTCTAAGGTTTAGGGTTTTGAAAAGTTTTTGAAGTCTGACTTAGATTTTTCTAGCAACTTGCTTTTCATTCATTCATCACTCATCACACAACACACACCACAACAAAGAAAACATATGGTTTTAAGAACCATTCTAAGAAACTATGATATAGTGGGACCAGATACAACTCACTAACACTAGTGCTCAAGTGATACTACTCCTCAGAATCGGTGTCTTCATCCTTCTCATCATCATGAATGAAGGCGAAGTCATCCTCATCGGTGAAGAAGTCCATGGCTTGATCCTCCAGAAAGTCATCATCATCCCTGAGATAGGAGTAGGGGTCTCCACGAAGGTCCTCTCCTACGTTCTCCCTCTCCTCAAGCTGCATGTCCCTCTCGTGGATGGTATGGTCCAACTCTGTGATCTTGTGGCAAAGGAGGGCAATAATGCACTCCTTCTTGTCGAGCTGACAGCAACGAGACTGGCGATCCTTCACTAGCATGGCAATGGTCTGATCCTTCTGAGCGGCAATGGCATACTTGTGCTTGGCGTAGGAGCGAGCATTTTCTAATTCCTTCTGCCGGTCATACATCATGAAGCTGAGGTGGTCCAATTGAATCTTCAGCTCATGGTGATATGGTGCCTCCAGTGGCTGTCCCATAACATCACGCCTTGGATAGAACTCAAAGAGGGTACCCTTGATCTGGTTGATACTCTGCCCACACAGACGGGCAAGAGCTTCTTGCATGGCCCTAGCAAGTCCATCGAGCCAGTTGTTCTCTCTCATGGTAAACTGAATTCCCTCTGAAGTGGGGGCTTCAATCTTTCCTCGGAGACTTGCAACAATCAGCCATTGCAATTCCTATCCTTCCTGATCGTTGAGCTGAGCTCCGAAGAACTCGGGATGCGAATGCGCCAGAAGTTCCGAAAGCTGTTCCAAGTCAAGCTCAAAGATGAGGTCTCCTCCATTTCCCAACTGATAGAACTTTCTATACTTCACATCCATCTATAAGAATATATGATGAGTAAGTTAGTAGAGTGATCAAGTGTGTCAAATTTTATGTAAATCTGCAAGAATTTTTGAGGAACATGAATTTTCATGAAAGAATCTAAGTGATAAGAATGAGAATAAGTTTTCATAAATACTCACTTCCTTGGTTTTGAAACTAAGTTTTTGATTCAAACGTCCATTCTAAACTAGGGTCTCCTATGGTCAGGATGGCTTTGATACCAACTTGTCAACATCCGGATTTTTAATCCCAGATGCCTGTTATGCCATACATCGCAATCCCAGGATTACCATTTTTGCGAGATATAACATATTGGATATCACAGTACATCATCCATTACAAACCATACATAAGGTCTTACACAAATAAGGATCTCATGATCTAGTCTTAATACAAGTCAAGCAGCGGAATAACATAATAATAACGATAGGGTGGGCGAAGCTCCATCTTCATGGTCACAGCCAATGCTGACGATGGGAGATGATCCTAGTTGTCGTAACCTTCCTGCGGTCCATCCTCCTGATAGTCCTCTTCATAGTCTGGCCACGGGAATAGCCAGGGACAAAGCCATGAGTACTCTTTAGGTATTCGCAAACTAAGACTAACAAGTGAAGTGGTCTTGAGTAGGAAATACTAAGCTCTAGGTTGTTTTGCAAAAATCTAGATTTATTTCTATTGAGTTCAGAAGCAAAGAAAGCTAGTTGAAAGTTTTATATTACCTAATTGGGAACTTGAATTTCATATCACAACCCTGTTGTGGTCAAGTCAAAGTCATGAATCATTTCATAAGTCATTTGGAAAAACATCTGACGACAGAATAGTATGGCCACTCCAACTGTCCATAACCGCGTATGCGGCTATTCGAATAGTTTGACACTCTGCAGAGGTGGTACACTTTCACCACAACATTCGACACATCCGTCAGGAACAATCTTGAATTCACCATACTCAGCATGCGGATAATCAATCCTAACCTTTCAATTACACGCCCTAGTATAGGCACCTCTCCTATGAGTTTGGACTCCCAACCATGACCAACTGTCATCTTGGGAACTGCACAGGTGGACAATCTTCACAAGGTAGCTTCAGCTCAAACCTTGGCCGCAAGGGAACCCATAATAAGGTATATAAACTTCCAGTCAAGACCTACCCAAATTTCGGGTATTGTGGTTGTACGATAAAATTGGAATGGTATCGCATCCAGACAACCATCAGTTTTGTAAAGGGCTAAGGCTCATGCCTTAACATTTTCATCATCAAAATCATCTAGTGTTCAAGAACACATGTCAAAACATTTCAGTAGAATGCTGATCATTCTAAGGTTTTCATAACCATTTTCACCAAGTATTCCCATCTAAAGTGGTCAAGTTTTATGCTTAGCACTAGCAACTACAAGTGGGGGTAAACACTACTGGGGGTGGTAAACAAGTGTATCTCATCTGAGTTTAATCTCATGCCTCGGGATGACATCAAGATTTATCTAACTTAGGCCAAGTTTTTTGCTCTTTATGCTACCTTTAAATAATATTTCTAAGCTCTACAATTTACCAAGTAATCTTAACTAGAAAGCTTTGATAAAGAAATAAAATACTAAGCTTGCAAGTAAAACTAGGATTGGGTATCAAGTGGTGTAAGGCTGCAAGTAAAACTTGCATGGTTTAGCGTAGCTTGCTAAGATAGTAGCTTGCTAAGATAGTAGTATAATCTAGCAAGGATTAGCTTGCTAAGTCAACTTGTATAGTGAGGCTTGCCTTGTCCAGAGTAGTGGTTGAAGTTCTCCTCGGCTTCTTCCTCGTAGTATTCTCCTTCCTCCTCGTATCCTTGGTCGGTACTAGCATCTATAAATACATACGAGGTACACAATCACTAAACAATACTTAACTACTTTTATTTATCACACCAAGGTTTTCACTAGATGATCTAGCATCATCACAAACATTACAATGATCAAAGCACTTGTCTTATTTATTTTATTTTGGAGAAGTAATTTCTACTCATTGAAAAACTTCTTAAGATTTAATATTCTCCAACTAGAACATGGGATCATGTTGACACATGTCATCACCACATATTTCAGTACATGGGAATGTGATTTAAAGTGGTGTCACAATTTAATAAAGTTTAACCTTTTATTTTAATTAAATAAAGTGATTAGAATTGCATATGAGGCATTCCTTTATTACTTGTTCATTATTTCTGCAAGTAAACCTATATATTTTTATGAATCAAGAAGGTATAGTTAAATGTGATTTTTGAGAGTTGGAATCAACTCAAAAGATTTTGTGGTTGAATTTTGAAAAATGTTTGAATGCAGAAAAGCTTCTGCCTTGTTATTTTTACTATAGGTGATCTATAACTCCAAAGGATTTGAATCCAGCGGGCTTGGGTTAATAATACCAGTATTTTTGAATATAGGTACAGAACTATGTTTGAAACTAAATGAATAAACCTAAATTCAAACTACTGGGTCATGCGGGAATGTAAATAGGCCGGCCCACGGCGCATAGCACGCGCGGGTGAGTTTAAGTGGTTGTCCCCACCAGTCAGCGAGATAGGGGGTGCGAAGCGGTACGGGGCAATCTAAACCACACGATCAACGTCTAATCGAACGGCTTTGACTTATCGTCTCCGTCGGGCAACACCGGCGAGACAGAACCCTAGCGCGGCCAGTGGGGGTCGATGGGGGATCACCGGGGCTCAGGCGAGGGTCGGCGATAGGGGCGAACGACGAAGTCGACAACGGCGAATCTCCTGGTACCAACGGCTTCTCCTAGGGTGGCTCCAATCGCTGGCTCCTTTCTTCGTCCTCCGTGGCAGACTCCGGCAAAAATCCGGCGACCTGCTACTCGCCTTGCTCTGGGGATGAGGTGGGGTGGTTCTGAGAGAGAGAGAGGGGAGTGTGTTGGTGTGAAGAAATTGAACGGGGGTGGCCTATATTTATACTTCCAAGAGGGGACCAAAGGGCGCAGGTGGAGCTCGTCGTGGTCATCATCACAGTGGGCTAATAGCATGGCGACGATAGGGGGCGGTGCTGTGCTCCCTGGCGAAGCTCAACGGTATGGTCGCGAGGCGTGGGGCGGTGCGAGATGGTTAGAACGCTGCGGTGCTCTGGGCGGGTCCGACAGAAATTTAATGGCGCACCGCGGCTACGGGTCGCGCGGCGGCGAACGGGGTTGTCTGGTGGTCTCCTGGGATGGTGGTGATCACGCTTTCAAGCGGCGAGGGCGGCGCGTGGTCTGTGGGCGCGTGTCGAGTGCGGCGCTCTGGCGCGCTCTCGGCATGGCACAGAGGCATAGAACACGGAGGTTCTACAGTGGTCCAGTGGCTGGCAGGGCGTTCGCGTTGGACAGGGGGTGGCGATGGACGGTGGTCAATGTCCCAGACAAGGTGGCTAGGCTTGGTGCTGCTCCTAGCTTGTTGTCGACCAGGAGGTGGCAAGGTGAGGCTCGGCATGCTCACCATTGATGGCAATGGCAGGCTCATAGTGATCTAAAGCTGGTTAATTGAGCTAGATGATCTACTAATAGTATGTTGTGAGCTAGATGATCTACTAATAGTATGTTGAGACCTAGAGAGGGAACAAGGTTGGCCAGAACACTGCTCACTATAGTGTTTTGTGTTTGCAAGGTGTTTGATGAAATGGCCGAAAGAGATTTGAATTTGAATTTTTCGTTAAAACTTGGTGGGTGTATTAGTTACACACTAGGTAGTCTCTATTTAGTTGGAAAGGTCAAGGTGCACTGGTTTGGTTGGTTTTTGAAAATGGGTGATCTTCACATATGATAACGATTCAATTTTGAAATGTCCTTTGAATCAAGTTTCCAAATGTTTCTATAAGTTTGAAAGGTAGGCTTTGGTTCAATTTTACTTGGTATAGCAAGGGGTGAAAAGAATTGGAATTGTTTTTGTTTGAAATCTTGAACTATAAACACTCAAAGTGTCCTAGTGAGCAAGATTGGCAAAAATGACCATTTGCTTATTTTGTTTGTGTTTGAATTTCTCTTGATTTGTTTCTCCTTGGAAATGTTTTAGATGATGTTGTTTTCATCTTTGAACCATTCCTTGCTATTTAGAACAATCACGCAAGTCCATTCATGCATTCATATAATCATCATATACACACATGCATTCATATGATGTTAATTAATAAAAGTTTTTGTTAACCCTAATTTTTCTTATTGGAAATTTATTAATCATTGTGCAATATTTTTGGGATGTTACAGAGGCATGCAAATTCTTGGATATGTGATCATCAATATAATGTATATGATGTAGATATGGCCATGACCTTGGTCGTTCGGCTTCAAATCCAAGAATGTGCATACTCATTGACAACTAAGCTTAAATTCGTTTAGAATTTTAAACACGCGGTAGGAGTACCTTTTACACCAAGGACCTAAAAAGGAGAAAAATTACATCGAGGTCCATACATCTAGCACAAAGGACCCTAAAATTATATCGAGGCATGCAAATTCTTGGATATGGGATCATCAATATAATGTATATGATGTAGATATGGCCATAACTTTGATCATTCGGTTTCAAATCCAAGAATGTGCATACTCATTAACAACTAAGTTTAAATTCATTTAGAATTTTAAACCGGCGGTAGGAGTACCTTTTACAACAAGGACCTAAAAAGGAGGAAAGTTACATCGAGGTTCATTCGTCTAGCACAAAGAACCCTAAAATTACATCGAGGCATGCAAATTCTTGGATATGGGATCATCAATATAATTTATATGATGTAGATATAGCCATGACCTTGGTCGTTCGGCTTCAAATCCAAGAATGTGCATACTCATTAAAAACTAAGCTTAAATTCATTTAGAATTTTAAACCGGCGGTAGGATTATCTTTTACACCAAGGATCTAAAAAGGAAAAAAATTACATCGAGGTCCATACATCTAGCACAAAGGACCCTAAAATTACATCGAGCCATGCAAATTCTTCGATATGTGATGATCAATATAATGTATATGATGTAGATATGGCCATGACCTTGGTCGTTCGGCTTCAAATCCAAGAATGTGCATACTCATTGAAAACTAAGCTTAAATTCGTTTAGAATTTTAAACACACGGTAGGAATACCTTTTACACCAAGGACCTAAAAAGGATAAAAAATACATCGAGGTTCATACATCTAGCACAAAGGACCCTAAAATTACATCGAGACATGCAAATTCTTGAATATGGGATCATCAATATAATGTATATGATGTTGATATGGCCATGACTTCGGTCATTCGGTTTCAAATCCAAGAATGTGCATACTCATTGACAACTAAGCTTAAATTCGTTTAGAATTTTAAACCGGTGATAGGAGTACCTTTTACACCAAGGACCTAAAAAGGAGAAAAGTTACATCGAGGTTCATTCATCTAGCACAAAGGAACCTAAAATGACATCAAGGAATGCAAATTCTTGGATATGGGATCATCAATATAATGCATATGATGAAGATATGGCCATGACCTTGGTCGTTCGGCTTCAAACCCAAGAATGTGTATACTCATTGACAACTAAGCTTAAATTCATTTAGATTTTATGACTTACTTTTAGGTTAAAATTTTACCCCTGCGGTGGGAGTACATTTTACACCAAGGACCTAAAGAAAGGGAAAATTACATCGAGGTTCCATACATTTAGCACAAAGGGTCCTAAAACAATTAAGCAATGAAAACAGTCAGATTCGGCTCCTTCTCGAGAGAGCAGCTGATCAAGGCATACTCTTCTAAATACTACTTCCTCTTTGATCGTTTTCAAAATATGGCCATATTTGTCGGCATGCAAATTCTTGGATATTGGGATCATTAATATAAAATATGATGTAGATATGGCCATGACCTTAGTCGTTCGGATTGAAATCCAAGAATGTTCATACTAATTAACAACTAAGCTTAAATTCATTTAGATTTTACCACTTACTTTTAGGTTGCAATTTTACACGTGCGGTGGGGTGCATTTTACAAGGACCTAAAAAAGTGAAAATTACATCGATGTCCATACATTTAGCACAAAGGGTCCTAAAATAATTATGCAAGGAAAACAGTCGGGTTCAAATCTTTCTTCTTGAGGGCCAGCCGATCGAGGCATACCCTTCATGCTACTTCCTCTTCAATTGTTTTCAAACTATGGCTAGACTTCTCGGCCTACAAATTCTTGGATATGGGATCATCAATGTAAAGTATGATGTAGATATGGTCATGACCTTGGTCGTTCTTCTTCAAATCCAAGAATGTTCGCACTCATTGACAACTAAGCTTAAATTTGTTTATATTTTACCACTTACTTTTAGGTTAAAATTCTACACGTGCAGCGGGGTACATTTTACATGAAGGACCTAAAAAAGTTAAATTATATCGAGGTCCATACATTTTGCACAAAGGACCCTAAAACAACTAAGCAAGGGGGTGGCATAGCAGCCGTCCGCGGCAGCCTGCCGTGGGGCTGCAACAGCGTGCTGAGGCAGGCGCGACAGCAGAGAGGGCAGGCGCACATGCGCGGTGTAGATCATCGGTGCCAATGGTCGGAGTAGAGGCGCAGAGATGAAGACGGCGGTGGACGACTCGATCCGATCTAAGATCAGTAAACCAAAAAAGAAAACCGATCAAGAGATCAGAAAAAAAAGACTTGCAGGACAGCCGATCACGGATCGGCGAACGAACCCTGCATACGGATTGCGCGGCCCCCGGAGGAGATCATGGAGATCAACCTCCCCGGGGGCGGCGCGGTGGAAGCGTGTTGCTCGGCTAGCGCGCCGCCATGGCGGTCGGCGGCGCTAGGGTTTGGGAAGTGGCGGCGGCGACGCTAGGTGGATGCGGTGGCGGCTAGGGTTTGAGATCGGTTTAAGCTGATATCATGTAGAACAATAGAGAAGGATATTGGCGGAATATGTTGGATGTATTATTGAGCCTCATGGGCGAGTATATATAGACGTATAAGGATTATCTTGAAGTACAAATCAAGTTAGTCTAGAGTCCTAACTATCCTAAACTATCATAGCAACCGTATACGTATAATACTCTAACACGACGGTTCTTCTTCTCTTAGATTTAACTCGTTAATTTAGTTATTAGAGTTTAGTGTCCACAAAATCAACAATCAGATGTTTTTGATTATTTTGGGATTTTTTAATGCATTTCTCTAATTTTTGGTTAACCCTTTACGTACTTTTAAATATAATTATTTTTAAAATATTATATACGCTATTAATGACATGAAATAATATGTAAATATATTCCCTTTAAACATATTAGGCTATTTTATTTCAGAAGTATGAATGGAACATTAATTTACAATCAGTCAGTCAGACCCATGGAAGTCGAAAGGAAATGGAAAATGACGAGTTACACAAATTATTATCATTTTACACCCATGCTAGCTTTGAACAAAGCACCTATCTTTTGTCTCTAAACCAAATAATTTTGATTTTCTTTCCCTGTGAGCAAAGCCTTCTCGACGGCATTGCCACACTATACATGGACATCAAATATAACTTTTACCCACGTAAGTGTATGTATAATCATAGAAAAACTTGGACCTAAAAAGGGATTATACATCCTTTTCATCTTGATGAAGATGAAAATAGAAGAGCAAGTACCATTACACATATAATTTTCTTAAATCATGTGCAGTTCGGCAGTGATGAAGCAGATGTTATTGTCAGCGTTTAGTATCGTCGTGTCGGGAGTTAAACAATGTGGTCCCGTGTTCAACATCAATTAGTTGTAATAAATATATTTTGAGCGGCCCAAAAATTTGAAAACTTACATAATTGACATGTATCAAATGTTCTAACTTATTGTCTATTCTTTCTCACGGACATATATAAAAATCAATGGATCCATGATAATGTAGCACCTTTTCTCTTTTATATCAATAAAAATAAATTACTGGATTCCTGCTACTGTAGCACCTTAATTCCATTGAGCAAAAGATGGAATCTAGCAAAGTATTTGGAATCGGAATATATGTTTTTACTCTATCCCAAATATTTCTAAAGAATGGGTTGATATTTTGTAAGTAATTTTATAATACAACTACCATAATCTTCTTTTGCAAATCAACATAAGGTAATTGCTGCTTAAACAAAAATTACTTTGGAAGTGTGGGATTTTTACATTTTTGGCCCAACTCTTACCCACATAACTCTTTGCATAGTCATACAAAAACTTGGACCTGAAAAGGGATCATACATCCTTTTCATATTGATGAAGACGAAAATAAAAGAGCAAGTACCATTACACATATAGTATTTTCCTAAACCATGTGAAGTTGGGCAGTGGTGAAGCAAATGTTTTTTTAGGTGAAGCAAATGTTATTGTCAGCATTTTAGAAGTATCGTTATGGAGGGAGTTAAACAATGTGGTTTCGTGTTTGGCATCAATTAGTTGTAATAAATATTTTTCAGCGGTCAAAAAAGTTGCAAAATTAAATAACTGACGTCTATCAAATGTTCTAGCTTGTTGTCTATTCTTTCTGGTGGCCGTAAAAATTAGGGACGCAGAGGTGGGACAATTGGGATAAGTGGGATACCACTTTTAAACTATTAGATTACCTCTAATTTATGTGGGATAAGTGGGATAAACGGGATATGTCAAATCTAGCTTATCCCACTTGTCCTACTTAATTTTGAGTTACTCTAGTAGTCTAAAAGTGATATCCCATTTGTCCCAATTATCCAATTTCTGCATCCTAGTAAAAATCAATGGGTCCATGATACTGTAGCACCTTGTCTGTTTTTTATTTATATTAATACAAAAATAAATTACTTGATACCTGATACTGTATATCAATATAAATTCTTGCCGGCGTTGAATTCAGCACGCATATCCCGCAGATCGTAGACACCTGTACATAGAGAAAAAAATAGTCACGGAGGCATGCGATGGTTGTTAGAGAAGATAGTAAGTCAGGCTATAACATTATACGTATCTAGTTGCATCTCAGGCGAGAGCTAGCTTGTTCAAACCTTGCAGAATTTACCGATCGTAGCTAGCTAGACATTGCCGATCTGCCGATCTGCAAATCTGATCTTTTTTTTTGACAGGGCCAATCTGATCTTGATCGTGTAGACATCCCGCCATGGAACGATTCGTAGATGCTCACATGGGCTTGAGGGTACACGTGGACTGGTGCTCCTTGACATGATGTATCTACTGCTGTGATTCCTCCCATTGCACCGGGCAGCAGAACGGGATGCCGTACCACGCAGCTTGGCAGCGGAGACACGACGGCTGATATTTTTTACCAAAGAAAAAGGGAAAACTGTGAGGCCTCACGTGATTCCTGTTGTAGAGGCAACGATGGGTGATTTGTTTGTTAAAAGTTTAATCTGACTGTTATAGATTGTTAATCCATGAAATAAATGGTTAGATGTTTCTGATTTTTATAAGATTTTCTAGCTAATTCTCTAATTTCTCGTTAACCCATCATGTACTTTTAATATATACTAATAATAGATTTTACATGCGCGATGGGGGTACATTTTTCTTTAAAGCCCCAAAAAGAACCAAAATTACATCAAGGTCCATACACTTAGCATAGAGGGCCCTAGCGTAATTAAGCAAGAAAAACAGTCGGGTTCGCCTCCTTGTCGGGAGAGCAGCTCATCGAACCATACTCTTCAGGTCACTTCCTCTTCGATTGCTTTCAAGATATGGCCAGATTTGATGCCATGCAAAATCTTGGATATGGGATCATCAACACAAAGTGCGATGTAGATATGGCCATGGCCTTGGTCGTTCGACTTGAAATCCAAGAATGTTCATACTCATCGACAACTAAGCTTAAATTCATATAGATTTTACAACTTACTTTTAGGTTAGAATTTTACACGGACGGTGGGAGTACATTTTTCATCAAGGACCTAAAAATAAGGAAAATTACATCAAGATCCATACATTTAGCACCGAGGACCCCCTAAAATAATTAAGCAAGGAAAACATTCTGTTCATTGTCAAGATAGCAGCTGATCGAGCCATGCTCTTCATGCTACTTTCTCTCTCAACTGTTTTCAAAATATGGCCAGATTTTGTTGGCATGCAAATTCTTGGATATGGTATCATCTGTAGATTTATTTTTTCAAAAGTTGTGAAGACTCATGATTATCAACATGCAAATGCTTAGCAAGAAGTCGAATCTTTCAACAATCTCGTAGGTTTTCGGTACATTGATTGCCTGGTGGCTACCATCAAAAGAT
Source organism: Avena longiglumis (assembly GCA_030063025.1). NCBI lineage: Eukaryota > Viridiplantae > Streptophyta > Magnoliopsida > Poales > Poaceae > Avena > Avena longiglumis. Next base: position 210,812,971 of record CP125979.1, on the reverse strand, counting down.
AGCTGTAGATCTTTAAGAGCAATCTACCACTTAATCGTATTTCAAATTTTACATAATATTGGAAAATCAGCTTAAACTTCTTTGGGGAGGAGGGAGTGCTACTTTTGCTTCGCGAATAAAAAAAGAGGGCTCGTCACTTTCGAACCAGCTTGCTGGGTGTGTGCTTGGTGCTTCCTCTTACTAGGGTTTGAAATGGAACATATGGAGGTGGAGTAGTTGGGAGTAGGAACGCTGACCAGATCATAGTGATGTCCCCGCAAAAATAAAAATAAAAAGATCATAATGGTGTGCATCAAAATCCAATGCGATGGGATGTACGGTAGTATCAATGTACCCATTGTGCACCACTTTAAGTAGTATACTACTAGAGTACTAGTACTAGTACTGCGAATGGCGATTTTTTGGATATAGTTCTCTCCGGATGTTTGGGGAAGGAAATGAAAATTTGGAAACCGGGGAAATTTGAATTGCTACTCTACTACTCCATACAAGGCCCAAAATGGTTCGCACCAACGCAGCTGAAGAACATGCCAGACATAGACACGGATCCGCCGACATGAGGCTGGTCGACGCACATGCGCTGCGCCATGTTGTGGACGAGGAAGAGATCAGCCGGCCGGGGTGTGTGGATGGTGATGAGGTAGTGAAGGAGGGAGAAAACATAATTTGTTTTGCGTATAGCAAAGGTCATGAACTGTAATAGTACTAGTGTACTACCCACCGTACCTCGTATCAGGAATCCATCAGCTTTGCTCTGACATCGCACCGCCTTCAAATCCTCCTATCCGCTGCTCTCGGGCTACCTCCTCTATGCTCTTGCCTCTCGGTCCCTTACCGCTCTCATTTTTTAAAAGGGGAAACTCCTAGTTGCAATATTGTTTACCATGACAAGATTTTACCACAACTTATTTTTAGGTTAAAAATTTACATGGGTGGTGGGAGTACATTTTACATAAAGAACTTTAAAAAGGATAAAATTATACCGAGGTTCATACATTTAGCACAAATGACCCTAAAATAATTAAGCAAAGGAAAAGAACCTTCTCGAGAGAGCAGCTGATCAAGTCATACTCCTCTAAATACTATTTCCTCTTTGATTGTTTTCAAAATATGGACAAATTTTTCAGCATAAAAATTCTTTGACATGGGATCATCAATATAAAGTATGATGTAGATATGGCCATGACCTTATTCGTTCGTCTTAAAATCAAAGAATGTTCATACTCAATGTCAACTAAGCTTAAATTCATTAATATTTTACCACTTACTTTAGGTTAAAAATTTACACGGGCGGTGGGAGTACATTTTACATCAAGGACCTAAAAAATAGGAAAATTACTTCGAGGTCCATACACTTAGCACAAAGAACCCTAAAATAATTAAGCAATGAAAAAAATCGGGTTCCACTCCTTCTCGAGAGAGTAGCTGATCGAGCCATACTCTTCATACTACTTCCTCTTCGATTGTTTTCAAAATATGGCCAGATTTGTCGGCATGCAAATTATTGGACATGGGATCATCAACATAAAGTATGTTATAGATATGGCCATGAACTTGGTCGTCCGACTTGAAATCCAATAATGATCATACCCGTTGACAACTAAGCGTAAATTCGTTTAGATCTTACCACGCACTTTCAGGTTAGAATTTTACACCGGTGGTGGGAGTACGTTTTACGCCAAGGACCCCCAAAGAGGGAAAATTACATTGAGGTCCATACATGTAGCACAAAGAACCCTGGAATAATTAAGGGAGGAAAACAGTCGGTTCTGGCTCCTCCTGGAGAGACCAGCTTATCGAGCCATACTCTTCATACTACTTCATCTTTGATTGTTTTCAAAATATAGCCAGATTTATTGGCATGCAAATTCTTGAACATGGGATCATGTACATAAAGTATGTTGTAGATATGGCCATGACCTTTGTTGTCCGGCTTGAAATCCAATAATGATCATACCCATTAACAACTAAGCGTAAATTCAATTAGATCTTACGACGTACTTTCAGGTTAGAATTTTACACGAGTGGTGGGAGTATGTTTTATGTCAAGGACCCAAAAGGAGGGAAAAATTATATCGAGGTCCATAAATGTATCACAAAAGACCCTAAAATAATTAAGGGAGGAAAACAGTCGGTTTCTCCTCCTCGAGAGACAAGTTGATCCATCCATACTCTTCATACTACTTCCTCTTTGATTATTTTCAAGGCAAGTTTGTCGACATGAAAATTCTTGGACATGGGATCATCAATATAAAGTATGATGTGGATATGGCCATGACCTTGGTCGTTCGGATTGAAATCCAAGAATGTTCATACATACTGAGTCAAAACTAAGTTTAAATTCATTAAATTTTACCCCTTATTTTTAGGTTAAAATTTTACACGGGCGACGGGAGTACATTTTACATCAAGGACCTAAAAAATAGGAAAAGTACATCGAGGTCCATACATTTAGCACAAATCCCTAAAATAATTAAGCAAGCAAAACAATCGGGTTCAGATCCTTCTCGAGAGAGCAGCTGATCAAGCCATACTCTTCGTACTACTACCTCTTAGATTGTTTTCAAAATATGGCCAAATTTGTGAGCATGCATATTCTTGGATATGGGATCATCAACATTAGATATGTCCATGACCCTGGTCGTTCGGCTCGAAATCCAAGAATGTTCATACTCATTACCAACTAAACTTAAATTCCTTTTGACTTTACCACATACTTTCATGTTATAATTTTACATGGGCGGTGGGAGTACATCCTATATAAAGGAGCTAAAAAAAGGGAAAATTACATCAAGGTCCATACATTTTAGCACAAAGGACCCTAAAGTATTTAAGCAAGGAAAAAAGTCGGGTTTGGATCCTTCTCGCGAGACCATTTGATCGAGCCATACTCTTCTAAACACTACCTCTTCGATTGTTTCCAAAATATGGACAAATTTGTTAGCATGAAAATTCTTGGACATGGGATCATCGATATAAAGTATGATATAGATATTTCCATGACCTTGGTCATTCGGCTTAAAATTCAAGTATGTTCATACTCATTGATAACTAAGCTTAAATTCATTTAAATTTTACCCCTTACTTTTAGGTTAAAATTTTAAATTGGTGATAGGAGTACATTTTACACCAAGGACCTAAAAATAGGAAAATGACATCGAGGTCCATACATTCAGCACAAAGGACCCTAAAATAATCAAGCAAGGAAAACAATCGGGTTCGCTTCCTCGAGAGAGCAGATGATCGATCCATACTCTTCATACTACTTCCTCTTCGAGTGTTTTCAAAATATGGCCAGATTTGTCGGCATGCAAATCCTTGGATATGGGATCATCAACATAAATTATGTTCTAGATATGGCCATGGCCATGGTCGTTCGGCTTGAAATCCAAGAATGTTTATAATCATTGACAACTAAGCTTAATTTCATTTTGATTTTACCACGTATTTTCATGTTGGAATTTTACTAGTTGTTAATGAGTATGAAATGAGCCAGGCTTTAATTTTTGCTCGTATTCTTAACGAGTTGAATTATCCGAGCCTTAAAGAGTAAGAGCCTTAACAAGTCGACCTGCTCGATAGTCGAGCTCTATGGATCATCCACATAAAGTATGATGTAGATATGACCATGACCTTGGTATTTCGGCTTGAAATCCAAGAATTTTCATACTCATTGACAACTAAGATTAAATTTGTTTAAGTTTTATCACTTTTATATTAAAATTTTACACGGGCGGTGGGAGTACTTTTTTCATCAAGGACCTAAAAATTTGACTAGAAATTACACAAGAGTTAGTCCTACAGCTACCCCTGCATTCGTACTAATCTAAAGGGAACTGGAGAAGAGGAGCATGCGCCTGTTTTAATCATTTTATTCAACCTCCCCAATACTACTCTCTATCCCTAGTTCCCCATTCCCCTACCTCTATGCCAATCGCCGCTGTTCCACTCCTCCACCATGCCGCTTTCCGATCATGTCCACCGGACAGTATGAGAGTGTTTGTTCTTGTTCTTGTCCCGCCTGTCGCCATTGATCTTCCCTCTTTTCTAGAAAACCAAATCAAGCCATCATCCCAACTTCCAGCAGCTCCCTTGCAATGGCAGGACCGAGAAAGGACAATGATGATTCTGAGATGTTCCAGAAGGTTTTTACTGAAGGCCCTCTTGAAGAACTCATAATGAGATGCGACTTCATCACCACCGCGAGCGTCGTTGGTTCGTCCAAACATCTTCTTGACTCGGCAAAATATAGTGCAACTTTACATGCTTCTCAGCCATTTGGCCTCCCCTGTGTTCTTAATTCTCACCCGACTAAGAAAACATGGGAATGCAATGAGTACTTCAAGGGCAAGGGCACGACATGCAAGCTGCGCCGCTGGACAGGTTCTCCTCCGACGCTATGTTCCTGAATTGTATGGATAAATAGTGGGTACATGCCAATGGAGATTGGATCGCCACTATTGGGTGCGAGTTTAAGTGGGATCTTATCAATGTGTATGCTCATCAACGCATTCCTCTCCCACAAGTCCGTGAGTTTGTACCCACCAACGATCCGTTTACATTCATGCATAATGATGGCACCATTATCCTCCAGAAGATTGCTATTTGCCGAGCTCCCACAGCTGCTGCGGATTATTTAGATTTCTCTCTTGTTGATATCATCGACTACTTAATTGCCACCCTTGATGGCGATGAGTATACATGGACAGTTCTTGATAACCCATTCCAGATCCAGTACTTTTTTAGCTACAGCGATGCAGTTATCCACAAGGGTCTAGTGTTTGTAGCCACTGATAGTGGCAGTGTTTATGTCTAGAATCCTCTGTATTTTAGTAAGTTTGGTCCACACCTGTTGTAATCACTAGATTCATTTTTTATGGATGTAAACTAGTTTTGGTTGATTTGGCCGTCATTTCTTTTTCAAGGTCCTATTCTGCTCTCGGCACCACCTATCGTGCATCTTGGGGAGGACAACCTTGATGACATAGATGACAAGGAGTACAAACCTGGTTTATGGTTCTTAGCAATATCTGTAGACAAATCTTGCCTTCTTCTTATCCATACTAAGGGTGTAACTAATGAGGAGTTTTATGGCGGTACTTATTATGGCCATGGAAACCCTGTTGTTGATCATAGTTTTGATCGTTGCGGTCGCAATTTTGGCACCTATGCTACTGGGTTTGGCTGCAAGATGTACTCAAAGGACACATTTCACTTGTTTCCACCTAAGCCATGGATACCGATCGCTAACCTAGGAGCATATTCCCTTTTCCTTGTATTGAACTATCCGATTAACATTGCATTGGGCGGTGCAGATGTTGCCCTAGGATATCTGACGAGAAGCAACTATCTCTACACCTCCCACCATGCAATAGGACTTGGATATACGCTGTTTCCTGAAATATACTGTTTCAGTTTAAATATTGAAGAATTAGCTATTGGTTTCTCAACCAACGTTTTATGGAAATATCCGGAGACTCCATTATGGTTCATCCCGAGCTTTGCCAATGCCGGGATTGGAACCTATCTATCATAAGTACTCGTAATAATATGTAATAGGATAGTTCAGTTGGTATCGGCCCTATTGAACTATTTTGGCTGCAAAGTACTACTAGTATAGTACTAGGTCTTGTATTTTAGAGTATTTTGTACTATATACTGATACTTGTTTAGATCAAGGGCAGGAGATGGTACTGCTTTGCCTTTGTTCTATCGTTGCTATTACTAAAGTATTTTATAGAACTAATACTGATGTACTGGTACTTGTTTAGATCAAGTGCAGATTTGTCTTGCTTTTCTTTTGTAAATTGGCATTGTCGTAAACTCATAATCTAGAAGAGGATTGGACATGTTTAGTTGCCTATGGAGATCACACACACATTCATTGATGTGATAAGGAGGTATGCACACAAAAGCAGACTTGATCGTTAGTTTTGCTTACTCCAATAATCGAGTGTTCCGAGAAAAGGACAAACTAAATCGGTCACTTTGAAATGCTGATCAGTCTGTCAAGTGCCACTGGATATGAACTGGAAATCTATCGATATTTTTCTTTCTTATTATGTACTGATGAATCTTTCAAATGCTAGTGAATCTATCAAATGTTCTGTTAATATTACTAAATTATTTTTTATAACTAATTGACATGGTTATACCCTACGGGTACACAACATTGGCATACCTAGTCCCGCCCAAGGAAGGCCCACGACAAGATACGCGGCCTGTGGAGATTTTGGGTGGCCCAAGCCCATGACGCCTTCAGATCCTTGGAGAACAAGACTAGAGTAGATAGAATTTCAAAGGGGACAAACCCTAATCTGTAACTGACTCGACCTGCGCCCTGGACCTGCCTATCTATATAAAGGCTAGGAAGGCATGGCGAGGAGGAAAATACTCACCTCATACATACCTCACGCCAGATCTCATCTGTGCACCCTTGTAACCTTCGGTTCCGTCGTAATCAAGAGCAGACAAGCAGGAGTAGGGTTTTCCCTCCAGGGGCCTGAACCTGGGTAAACCTCGTGTCCCCGTGTTGCTTGTCTGTTAACCGTTCCGTGATCTCCAGCATCCCCATCTTCTCCAAAACCCAAGTCCATAACAATGGGCATTGACGAGATCGAACCTCGTCAATTGGCGCCGTCTATGGGAACTGGGGACGTTGATTGTGCGATCGTGATAGTCCCATCTGGAGCGATCTACAACTCGTCAGCGACGGAGAATCACCTCCTCTTCGGCACTTTCGAATTCACCACCCACTCGCCAGCCACCCTGAGGGATTTCGAGTCCGTCGGCGAGGGCTCGAGATGCTGTTCGGGAGCTTTAGCTTCCAGGTGGGGCATACCGGTACCCTCCGCCTCCTAGAGCGGGTGCCACCACCGTCCATCAGGCCCGCTTAGTGGGTCCCACCCATCGGCGTGTTGCACTCGTCGACGCTGACAGATGAGTCATATGACAACAGCAGCTCCACTCAGATCTGTGTGGTCCTCCCTCAGACGAAGGAACCTACAGTTCCATTCGAAAGCTGCGACAGCAGCGATCCAACTCGCGGACGCTACCTATGCGCCGTGGTCATCCAAAGCAAAGTAGAACCGCCGCCAGGTTCGAGTGTGCCTAACCCACCTCCCAACCCATAAGGTGAGAACGGAGGAAACAGGGGAGGTCCATCGCTCAGGCCCAATGAAGGCGATGCCAATGTCTACCATACGATCAACCTCAGCGAGGAAGGGTGGCGCGAAGCACGCGAGGCCGTGGCAGGCAACGTCATCCTATCGGTGAATGCTTCATGGGACCTGCTGATGGCCTACCACCTCCTCCTCATCAGCGAGCATAATTGGCATGTGAAGCTGCAGGAGGAGCTCGACAAATGCAAGCAAGCGTCTTTGGAGTCTAGCGCGCGGCGAGTTATGCTCTCCGCCGCTGGTGGCTCCAGCTCGCACAGCAACAACCCAACAAGCATCGCTCCCGCACGGAGCACATGGACCCTGCCGCACGCCGCGACGTCACTAGGACCCTCAACATGTCCTTCATGACGATGGACGTGAACGGCAACGTCATGCCGAAAACACCACAGGCTGCGATCATGGCGGCTAGTGCATACCTCCCGTCCCACCCACCTCCGGTGGGTCACCCGAAGAGCTCCATGCACAAATATGCGCTGGCCGGTCTCAGAATCGTCGGAGCTGCGCTCCACGATGAGGCTCCTGCGGACCAAAGAAGAAAGCTGCGGTCAAATTCACCCGCAGCCCTACACCCTCATCCGACGAGGACGAGCACAACCTGCCTCAACGTCGGAAGAGCCCACGGCACCGCAGCAGAGACTACGACGCCTGAAACAATCTCACCTTGTGCAAGATCGACAAGGAACACGCTAAACGCTCGTGTTCAACCGAATCCAACAAGGATGACGACGGAGATCTATGCGGAGCCAGATGCTTCAGCAGATCCATTTGGCGGACGTGAATGCCGAAAAATTTCAAGCTCCCTTGGGACACTCCGAAGTTCGACGGCACACAGGACCCGGAAGCCTAGCTCAGCGACCACCTCTCATCCGTCAAGCTGCACGACAAAAACAGGAACACCTCCCTAGAGTGCCTTCAGCTGCAGCTGACAGGTGCAACACGGATCTGGCTCACCAGCTTGTCCTCAGGTTCCATCCAAAGCTGGGAGGAGCTGGCATACAGCTTCATCCGCAACTTCAAGGGCACTAGCAAAAGGCCTGCCTCGATCGAAGAACTCCGGGCCTACACCCAACGTATGGGCGAGTCCATTCGCTCGTACATTCTACGCTGGTCACACATCAAGAACTCCGCCGTGCACATCTCTGAGGAAAGGACAATCGACGCCTTCAAGGACGGTGTCAAGCGCCCGGAATTCAAGGAAGAACTTGGGCGCGTCAAGCCCAAAACGCTCGACTACCTCATGGACATCGCCAACCGATGGGCAGATGGCGAGGACTCCCTCCACCGAATGCATTCGGATGACGAGGACTAGTATAGCCGCAGGCGAGAGAACCGCAGCAAACGAATATCACGCGTCTACAACGATCGTGACGGAGTCGACATGGTTGCGGCTGGCTACACCGCAACGACGGCAACCGCAGCAGCGGATACCGCGGAGGCAACTTACGGAGGGCGACCCACACAAACATGGCAACATCGCAGCCGTGACGATAAGCCCTCAGCACACGACAAATTTTCTGGTCCTTGCACCATCCACTTCTACATTGACAAGCAGGATGGCAAGAAGAAGGCTAGCCACATGCTAAAAGATTGTCGCGAGTTCCAGAAGCTCAGCGAGGGTCTCACCCAAATACGACACCAGATCGTGAACCCTGGATTTGGGCCCGTACCCGCACTAGGTGACATCGCCCACGGAGCTCCTCCACCACTACCCATTGGACCGTGGAATCCAGCGATCGCACCTGCGCCAAACAACGGCACATGAGGATACCCGCCGCCAAAAGGGTCCCTGATGATCCAGAAGGGGCGCCCAACCAACAGGGTGCAAAAGAAGATCACCCGCCAAGTGAGCCTAGCGGTTGCCTCCCCACCAGCCATCCCTGAGTACCTTAGTGGCTCGGAGTCCTGCATCACGTTCGACCGATCGGATCACCCATGCCGGATACTGTCATGGTATTGCCGACGAGTATGCCATGGAGGGTCCTCACAGTGCGTGTTTAGAGATGTGGGGTAAGGGTGATGGTTGACGGGTACGAGGTAACACGGCTTACCCAGGTTTAGATCCCACGACGGTGGCGAAATCCTACTCCTGCTATAAATCACTATAATGGCAATACGCTGAGTTACAGGGATCAGTTTGCTTTGCGAGTATGAGTTGTGTCTTTCCCTAAAGTCTATCATAGGCCCGACTTATATAGTCGCCAGGTCCTAGGGTTACAGGGAAAGTCCTAGCTAGACAGGTTACATAGTCCTACACAATATACAACCAGTCTAATGTATCTTGCACTACAAGGCTCCGGGTACGTTGGTGACTCCTCTATAGCCTTCCTTTATCCGGCATGGTCCTCCCTTCTGGATCCATCTAACTGGGCCGCCCAGCAGGACACGGGCCATGCTACCAACTGTGGGCCACCCGGGTTATCTGGATAGGAGACATGCTATAAGGATACCCATATAGAATATCCCCAATAGTAGCCCCGGAAGAAATCTGAGATCTTGCATTGTCTTGCCTCTTCAAGTTTAATGCTTTGTTTTGATGGATGTCGTCAAGCAATATCTTGTAGTCCTCCCAAGAACCTTGTAATGCTCTCCGTCTTAAGCTTGCAAGTCGGAGAAATGCTGAATCTTCAATCGTACTCTTCTCGTAGCCGGACTGGATCCGTCTGTGCCAGAATATTCTGATGTGATGGTTCACCTGCCCGTGTCAGCTAGAACGATGTAGACATAGGTCAGCGGTGCCTCGTAACTCACACATGCAGAGAACATAATCATGTCCGTTTTTCCCGCGCGAAGGATACGAACCGTTGGCGGCGGCGGTTGGGAACGTGGTCAAATTTCTGCGCACGCGCCCGCACACGTCGTCCACGCGCCGACCATTCGATCACCTTGCACGAATCTTGATGCTGGGTTATAATTTTTAACTGTGGCAGATTTTCATCTCTTCACCTAATTCTTCCCCTGCGTCTTCGTCTTCCTCCTGCGAGCACCTCCTCGAGCCCTCCGCGTGTATCGCGAAAAACCTTAATCCCCCAATCTTCCCAGCCACCGCTCTCCCTTTTAAATGGCGAGCAGCAGCTCTAACCCATCCATGGCAGCAGCGGCTGATGTTGCGGCGAAGTCGGCGAGCACCGTTCACGTGCCCCAGAGGTTCTGGTGCTGCCGAAGTCTGCGGTGGTTGAATCCACCGGCAGCGACCATAACCCAGCAGCACTAGAGCTGCTGGAGGAAGAGGGCGTCTCCTATAACGGGGATTGGCGTGGCTCTGATATCACTAACAACGATATCAAAGAGCTTCTCATCGAAGGCTACCTTCCCGCGATGGAGGGGCTGGTCTGGCAAGTGGCGCCGGCCGGCGAGGTCACTCCTTCTCCCGAAGCCGGAGAGAAGGTGTACCTCAAAGCTCAACTGGTACGCGGCGTCTCCCTTCCCATCTCCGACTTCTTCCATGCTGTCCTCAAGCATTATCGGGTTCAACCTCGAAACCTTCCCGCAATAGCATCCTCGCACATAGCAACTATGCGACGCTTTGTGAGGGTTACCTAGGGATTAGGCCTAGGTTAGATTTGTTCATCTACTTCTTTACCGTCGAGAGGTAAGCTGGAGCGAGCAAGGACTAGCTCAGGAATTGCGGAACGATTAGTTTTAAGATCCGGCCTGACCGGCGATTACCCAACATCGTCGGCCACGAGTCTTGCAAGAACTGGTAGTGGTTGTACTTCTACGGCCCAGATATCCCTCTAGCTGACCTGGAAGAAACGTACCCAGACTTCGTCGATGGAGCCATCGCTGAAGCCCTGACATGGAGGTCCCAAGCCACCCTTCCCTCTGACAACGACGCTTCCCACGCCATAAGGCGGATAGAGTGGTTCATAGATACGGGTCTGACCGGGTTAGACCTAGCCATGTGCTGGTTCGTTAGGCGGATCCAGCCTCTGCAGCACCACTCGAAGCTGATGGATGAATATACTAAGGAGAGGAAGCATAGCATCCGCATCTCCGAAGACAACTTCTCGAGTGACTCCATTAAGCTCCACCTCAAGGACATCGTCAAGGTGAAGTACAAGAAGCGTGGCTTCACCATAACCTACGACATGTTCGAGGAGGGCAAGTGCCTAGAGGTACCTGTTTATTTTCCGTGTATGACATATACTCCAGTTCTTCCGTCTAGCCATTATCATCTCATCTAATCACTTTGGGATTTCACTTAACAGCTCAAAAGTCTAGAGGAGGACAACATGGCTGTCCAAATCTACGACCCCAATATGAAGGAAGTCACCGTCGTATCCGACGACGATGTTCCGTTGGCGCGAAAGCGGAAGAGCTCCACCTCTGACGCTACCGACGGAGGCAAGAAGAAGAAGACGGAGGGTGGAGCCTCCAAGAAGACTACCGCCGCCCTGGAGGCGTAAAAAGAAAGATTACTGGGATCCCTTTTACCAAAGCACCCACTGTTGTGTAAGCCTCTTTTCCTCCGACATTGTCCATTGCTCATATTTTTCCTGTACTTATACTTTTTGCATGTTTCAGGAAGAAGGCCAGTTTGAGTTTGAAGAATACCTCCAAAACATCAGGGGCTTCTAAAAACATTAGAGATATGTTGCACCGGGATGTGTCACATCACGCATCTCCCGCCATCGCCCCTAACACTCCCAATGTCCAGCCTACTTCCGCTCCGACAAGCTCTCCTGCTAAGGATGCATCTGGCCCTTCCGCCATGTAAGTGGACCCAGCTTCCTCCATGGAGATCGTCGTTGCCAGCGAGAAGGCGACACAAGAAAGTACTACTTCCAAAATGGCTAAAGCTCCGGCTAAGGATGCCATCGGTAGCAGTAAGGCGATGGTGGTAGGCGGATCGTCTCTCAAAGGTGACGCCTCTGCACCTAGGACTTCCACTGAGCTTCCGAAGATAGTCTACCCGGCGCTACGCCGAGTAGCTCAACTTTGGCTCCTGGTGTAGCGCCAACCTCTCCGACTTGCGGTCTTGAGGAGCTCCTCGGGAAAGCTGATATCCTACAAGGAAATAGCCTTTCCTTCGGCAAGATATTTGTCGAGAGCACCACTAATCTCAAGATCATCGCACTTGTAAGTTTTGTTTGCCTTTTGCATTTCATATGAGTATCCCACTATAGCCCCCGAGGATTTATATAGAAAATCATAGGTATTTGCATCTGAATGCTCTAAGAGTGACTAAGCTAGAAAACTTCTCACTGTATCCCCCAAGTATGTAGTTTGAATGAATTATTCTGGCTAGATACTTTCAGAGTAGCATACGCAGTGTTTGTAAAATTTAGTACTATATCCCCCAAGCCTCTAGTTGAAATGAATTAGTTCCAACTAGATGCTTAAAGAAAGACTAAGCATGTTGCTGAGCTAAAAACTTGTACTGTAGCCCCCAAGCTTCTAGTCGAAAACTGAATTAGTTCCAACTAGATGCTTAAAGAAATACTAAGCACTATACTGAGTTAAAAACTCTCACTGTAGCCCCCAAGCCTCTAGGTGGATACTTATCCGGCTAGATGCTCCAAGTAGACTAAGTTAATTTGATCTTCTTTCCATAGAATGAGAATGCTCGGAGAGGCGTCGCCAACGAGAAGGTCCACAAGATGCGCGCGGAGTTGGAAGCTGAAAAGGGTAAAAATGCCTTCTTGAAGGAACAAATCACCAAGAGCAAGAGTCTGTTTTTCCTTTCGTTTTCGTACTCCAACTTGGTCTTGTGCTGTCACTCTCCGATTACTCACTGTGTACTGTTCTTTTTCTCCAACTTGCAGAAACCATTTCCAAGGCCAAGGACATTGTTGAGCAGTCCAAGCACATTGAGCTGCTGGACAGCGAAAACAAGATCCTCAAGCAGGAGAGGACTGATACCCTTAAGATGCATGAGGATTCCATGAAGGCCTTGCAGGAGTCCGCCAACACAATGATCAACCGCTTGAAGGAGGAGATTGCGATGCTGAAGGAGCAGAAGAAAGCTGCCGATGAGAAAAATCAGCGCAATATTGAAGCATAAAAGATCCTCCGACAAGAACAGGAATCCATGGCGGAGACGCTCCAGCAAGCCGAGGCGAGCATCTTTTGGTAAGTGATTCTCCATCTTGTGCTTCTATAAGCCAAGTACTTTGAACTTTGTGTTACTGAACTCATGTGCTCCTTTGTCAGAAATGCAGCTCCTATTGGTTTGACCAAGTCGCCTCCTCCACGAAAGGAATGCATGGTCCTTGCCGGCAACTTTATCAGCACCGTCTTCAGGCAAGGGAAGGAGATCGCCAAGCCCCTCAACATTAATATCAAGGCGATGGACTCTGTGATGAAGTTCTTGGAGATCTTGCATCAAGCCCCGAGCGTATCGTAAGCTGTAAAGCTTCATGTACCTGGGTGGCGCAAGGATGTCTCTAGCTATGGTCAAGGCGCACTACGAAAATGCCGACCTCGACACGGTGACCTCGGGTCTTCCCGATGTAGACGATGAAGGCCAGAAGATTGACCACAAAGCTATCTGGGCATCGCTCACGGGTCTTGACACCAGGGTTGCCGAGTTGGTCAAACCCAACGTCTTCGTGCTGCTCGAAGTTATTAACGGCGACCACCAGAGCTCCTCCGAGTCCCTAAAGACCACCGACTTCGAAGATGATGGCTCTCATGCTGCCGACGATGCTACATCAAAGTCCCCTGCGCTAGAGGAGTGAAAAAACACTTTGTAATATTTGTTTCCTCTGGTTTGGTGTATGCGGAAAAAATACTATGTTAACTTAAGGCGGAAAAACAATAGGTGTAATTTCCTGCTACTCAAGTACTGGTTCCAGCATGTAAATATTTTTTAAGCAAGTGCTGGTTTATCCATTACTCTGGTTTTTATGTTTGACCTTTCGTGAGTCAGAGGACTAGAATTCGGAACCATGCGCTCAGGTGATGATGCCCAATGGCACCGTCAAAAAACCTAAGCACAAAATCACCAACAACAAGTGCCGAAAGTCACTACTCCAGAATCCACATAAAAACAACAAAGTGTAGACCAGAAAACTTAAGCTAACGCCCATAGGCGGAATTTTCACAAGTGCAAATGCAAAGCTTGCGCATAAAGGTTTTATACGATCCAAAAATGAACACTAAAGGAGGAAAAAGACTCAGAAATATGAGTGAACCAGATGTGACACCCCCGAGATCAGGGCAAAACAAATCCCAGACCTTCGTCTGACATAAGCTTAACCTTGAGATCGAGGATATCCAGTGAAGAATCAATAACACAACAGTGACCCTACGACACAAAATTTATTACATCAAGCTCATAACTGAGCAGATAACCAAATTATTACAAGCAAACGTCATTTACCACAAACATCAAACAATGGAAGGCAAATTATGCTATTAAGTATAGCAAACTTAACAAATGGCCTGAGAGGCCTAAAGCATAACGATGACGTCCCATCCCATAGATTCCAGGCTGCCGGCCGGGAACCCCAAGCTAGTCGTCCGTGTCGATGTAGTACCAAACTGATTTCCAGGGAACACTTACTCTGCCAAAAGTATCAACAAAGCAAGGGTGATTACATGGTGTACTCCGCAAGACTTATGGCTGGTGGAATTGTTTTGCATAAAGCCACTTTTGTTTGTAAAACAAGAGAGCGAAGGAGCTCGTCTAGTCAGAGTATTTTAAAAGGGTATAAGAGAGCGACATCTCTGAAATATTGATCATCATCTTTGATATCCACCAAAACATCATCATTACCTACACTAGGATCACCCCCTCGTACCCATGAGGAAGCATCCTTAATCACACGTTGATCTGCCAAGTTTTACGATTAGGTTCATGTTCACTATGATCATCACGTCCTTTCCCAAGTCGTCCATAACCGTGGACACGGCTTTTCGAAAGATTATTTCCCTTCAGGGGTGTACAACTTTACCCACACGTACTAACCTTCTCTTAATGCCACTTAAGTTTAGCCCTCTTCCTTGGAAGGCCGGCAGAGGGTGCTTAGACACGACCTTTACCTTGCTTTCACCGAGACCATGAGTCACGCAATAAGTATGGTTTCGCCATAACGGGTCAAATCTCGAAGCCGGTACTTAAAGATGTGAGGCGAGGTTGATTCACCAGGGGCTCCATCGACCCCAAGCAACCCGGTCCATGCTTCCCTACCTGTTATGAATGCATCTTCAGCCGGCAAATCATTCAAAAGGTTTTCTACGAATATGTCAAATGGAACACCTGAACTATGTGAATCATGGAATCTACTGGGCAAGTTAGTTACTCGTGGGGTTTTCCAGGCCCCGTGTGGTTGTATGCTCGTCTTGGTTCAAGAGGCAAGAACATCGGGTCCTAGTGGTGGCGAGCATGGCACTAGAAAAACCACATCCCACCGTGGCCTCCCATACAAGCCTTAGCATGTTTAACTCACAAAACTGATCTCATCTCATCACGTTCTCCTGTCATACTAGATTATCTGCATCTGATACATCATCTGGATGAACCAGACTCAACAGCTATGCATGGCTAAGCAGGACACAAATATAAGCTCTAGCAGTGCACACAAACCAAACCTAGTTATGCTAGGAGTAGTGGATTAGGTAATATAAGCTCAAAGGAAGTAATGCAATAGATAGGATACTCTATCTACCGATAAATGACCATAGTAGAATCGTATGCATCATGGCAGGAATTGAAATGCTTTCGAAATCATAGGATTATATCATGGTGGGGCTATGCTTGCCTTTGCCTGTTGATAACCAATAAGCAGATCTTCGGGAGCCTTGTAATTGACTTGATTACAGTTGGTCAAGTATTATTCATTGGTCTTCGATCTTCGACGGTGTTGACCTCAGGCTTCGATATCGATCTCGATATCGTATTCTATCGCGAAAAACCAAACACCGGAAAGGGAGGAAAACAATCAACACATGGCATCGATGCAATGCTCAAGCAAGTATGATGATATGACAAGTTGAATTGTATCAAAGTGTAATCCTAAAGCATGCTCGACAACTTAATCGGGGTTCCGAGGGGTGAAAACCCTAACTCGGGGAAACTCCGAATGTATATGAGAGGGGTTGCTAAGTTCTTCTAATTTAACTTGTCATTTAAGTTGTTTAACAATGCATGATTATAGCTTAAATAGATAGAGCTCATTTTTCTAAACATTTTGATGTATTATTTGTATTTTTCTAAATTAATATGAATTAGTTATTGAATTTACAATATTTATCCTTTTTCTGAAATTATTAAAACAATTATTAAAAGCTTGTTAAACTTTTTACACCCAGACATAATCTACCCATGTGACTGACCGGTGGGGCCGAGGCCACATCTGCATCCACGCAAGCAAAGTGAGGTCAGGGGAATTTTTCACTGAGGCTGGCTCTAGCCAGAGAGGCTGACGGGTGGGGCCTGGGCCACGTTGGCAAGCCACGCAGGCAAAGTGGGACCTACCGGGGTTTGATTGGAGCTGACCTGGGCGGTGAAGCGCAGGTGATGTCACCGACGACGGTGAGATGCAGAACAACATTGGGGCCAGCGCTAGGGGGCTCGAGGGGATGCGTGGGTAGGTGGGTTCGACGCAGGGGAACGAGGAAAACCAGAAAAGGGCGGCGCCGCTAGGTAGAGGTCGCCAGAACGGAAGCTACGCCGGCGACTGGCGGTGGAAGACGGCGGCGACCGATGGTAGGAATCAAACTCAGGAGGGGAGGGTGCTGGCAGGCTCCTAGGCTCACTGTGATGCTCGTGGAGGGCTCAGGGAGCTTGGGGGAGGCCGGAATCAACCGTGGTGACGGCGGTCGGAGATGGGGAAGGAGGGGTCCTGGGCTTGACTCGGGGCGCCTCGGCTCGATTCAGTTAGCAAGCAGGTAGAGACCGATGGGACGGAGCTCGTGGCGTCTTCGATGGAGCTCGGCGGGGCTTGGAACAACATCGATTCGTCGTCTCTGTTAGCTAGGGTTTTGTTCAAAAGAGGGGAAACTAGGAGAGATCACGAGAGATAGGAATGCGAGCACCAGGGGAGAGATGTGCATGTCGACGTTATTATCCTCGTCCAGGGGCGGTGGGGTGGTGCGAATCGCAGCGCAGGAGGGCGACGGCGGCGTCGGCGACACGCACCTGCTTCGCCTCGTCCTTCTGTCGCGGGGAAGAAGAAAAAAAGAAGAGGAAGGGGTACGGGCCGCCAATGGGCTACGGTTGGGCCATACTGGGCCGAGGGAAAAGGAGAGAGGAGAGGGAGGCTGGTGGGCTACTCGGCCTGGCATCTAGATCCATTTTTTTAGCAAAACTCTTTTTCTTTATCTGTTTAGATATTAGGGTTTTAGGGTTTGATTTATTTTTCCGGGCATGCATTTATATAGATGATGCTTATGGATGCACAATCAAAACCCTAATTACTATTTAACTATAACTGGGGTGTTATAGCTCTATCTCCCTTACGAGAATCTCGACCCAAGATTCCAAAGGTAGGAAAATAGACAGAGAGAGAAAGAAACAGGGTCACTCTAAAGATAAGAGGGAGCACACTATCAACACACAGAGTATCTTATGGTCAACTCATGGATGGAGTGTTTAAAAACAACTTTGAGATGACAAACATGAAACACATCAAGGTAGCAGAGGGAACAAGAGGGGAATGTTTCAAATTGTTAGATATATGGTATTCATAAGGATTGAGACCATGGAACTTATAAAAGAGTTTAAGCTTCTGAAGAGGAAGGTTTCAACAGAAAGAATATGACCAGAGACTTCGATAGGGAACCTCTACTAAAAGATTAAGTAGAGAGTTTAGGTTGCAAAGATTTGGATCAACAAAACCAAGCTGTTGAATTAATTTTGACACAGAACGGTCACTCTTTCATCCAACAGAAGGCTTAAGACAGAAAGGTGTTTTGATGGGGAGGAATCTTAAGAGTCACAAAGAACATTTATCAAGAAAACTTCTGATTACCAAAATCATAGTCATTCTTAAAACATGTGTGAGAGAACGAAGGAAACTCTTTATTCATCCAGGTTTATCAGAATCTTTGCCAAAGATTATGATATCCCTTTACACCACCAAGATGAATAGTTAAGAATATTCCCGATGACACGAGAAGAAAGAAACTTCATTCTCAGACTTCAATTACTTGACACCACAAAATTCTTGCCATCATAAAAGGGTCTAGAGGATTGACCGAGAGACATTTAGCAATACTACTTTAAATGTTCTCCTTGATGCTCGAGAAATCAAACATCAAGTAAAGGTCGGAATTTGGTTACAAAGGAAACCGTGAGCACAACTCCTATATTCAAATTATAGAGGAAGTCTCATGAAGAGTGGTTGTCATTGCTGAATCAAGACAATATGACAAAAGGTCTTTCCGGCTAAGTATGTCAACCGTTACATCAATCTTGCCAGATTTGCAAAGAGACCGATGTCTAAACCTTGAGGAACATCAACCATCATTGCTGCTTGAGATTCAGCTTTGGTCAGGTGAGATGATACTTCAGACTCAGCATGTCCGAATAGAAAGTTTGCAACATTTACCACGAAGGTAAAGTCACTAGATTATCAAGATATGGACTGCAGTGGTTATCTCCAAAAGATCGATCTAGATTGCTAGAACCATGTATTTAGCAACTTGTCAAAACACAACTGCATACATATAAAGTACTATCAATAAAACACACATATGTCCTTATGGAACAGAGATAACCCTTCTCAAATCCACGGCGACATCTTTCAACAATTGCACGTGAACCAGAGAAGGTTACTTCTAACATCCATAACACATACTTCGAGATGATCCGAAGATGGTTCTCGAAAGTTTCCAACATTAATGCCCAATGTTCCATATGAATTCAGTCTAACATGGAACGAAGAAGAACATTGTCAGTGGTCTCAACAATAAACTTATCGAGACACTCCAGTAAGATGGACTCATATGCTTCATGAACAAGGCGAGAATATTGGTCAGACCAAAGGACATGAGGATGTACTCAAGTGAAACATCACAAGTAGAAACACCATCAAGATAGTCCTTGGAACTAAGCTTGATTTGACGATAATCCAAATCAAATCAAAGGTGGGGAAAATAATATATCCATAAAGGAAATACTATCTTTCTTCAACACGAACAAAACTAGACATCCCTTTAAGAAGGAACAGAATTAGATAGAACTTTTGTCTTACAACTCTCCAAGTTGTTGTTTAAGCAGCTAGTTCAGGGGTATCCAGTATGGATCCTTGGAGAAAGGTGCAGTTCAGATAACTTGCTTGCTCAAGAGCTTTCCATCACAGTCATGTGGCAACATGGAGATACTTCTAGTAGGCAACTAGAATATCACGAACCACCGATATGTCACTTAGTTCGAGAGAAAACTTGCTTTGTAAGGCAAGAAGACACAGTCTCAGAGTTTCGGCACAAACCTATCTCTTTGACCGAAGAGAGTGTACTAGAATAACGGACGTGGTAGCACCATCATTCTTTTGCTTTGTGATATGGTTAACCAACCACGCTAGGAATGACCCAAATGTCCTTGGAGTTGAAAACAATAATAATTGCTAAGAATATCAGATGGCCACTTCATTACGCACACGCATCACTCACGAGCGCGAATGCTCGAGGAAGGGTGAGTAAATATGTGTAAAAGCATCACTTCATTAAGAGGGTCATGAATCTCGGCACGACCTCTTAGTATAAAAGAGAGTGATACTTTAAGGTAGAATAGATGAAAAACACTCAATGCATCTTAATTTGAGGATTACAACACTTTGACCTGGTCCTGGATACGGCGAGGTACTGGAGTTTGTTTCTCCTGACATCCGAAATGGTTTGTCATGACGGACCACAAGAGTATCTTGCATCGGAAAACACCAATGCAGATAACTACTTGGCTACCAACTGGTAGACAAAGGTCGAAAAACAACAAGGGAAAAAGGAACATGCTCAGGATAGAATCCCGAGATGTGGATGCATAAGTCAAAAATCTCCCGAAAACCAATGCAAAGAAGGGGTAAGGTGTGGCTGAGTCACGAATATAGATGCGAGACTCACGAGGAGTACTCTTGTCGTGATCTATTTAGTTCCATTAAAGAACATCTGCCATAACATGTGGTAGGAGAAGTCCTTAGTTGTCACAACTCAATCGCGACAATAACCACAAGTTTGAAGGCACTACTAGAGAAAAGGCTATAGGAGACATGCTTATGCGAGGCACATTTAGACATATGCGCCTCCTATAAAAATAGGCGAGGCGCACTTTGCGATATGCGCCTCTAGTATAAAAATAGGCGAGGCGCATATGATAAGAATGCGCCTCCTATAATCCCTGTACGGACGGAATCTAGCAGCCCCATATTATGCGAGGCGCATTCTAGTCATATGCGCCTCCTATATATCAGATAGGCGAGGCACATATGGACAGAATACGCCTCGCATATTCTGTGTGGGCCCGCGTGTGGGTAGGTGCACGAATATGCGAGGCGCATATGGCTATATGCGCCTCCTATATTTGATAATATGCGAGGCGCATATGGCCATATGCGCCTCAAGTAACTCATCTTGGCCGGCGATGGTAGGTGGCGCATGTCGAGCACATATTGCTATATGCGCCTCCTATAGTTTGAATTATAGGAGGCGCATATTGTGCAATATGCGCCTCGCATAAGCTGGCACCACTTTTTTCTAGCTTTTTGCACATGGAGGCAACTACCACCCCACTCACTTGTGTCACTTCTTCCTCATCCACCAAGACAAATCTGGTCGCCCCCCTCCTCCTCCCCACCTCATTTCCCCCATTGATTCACCATAGAAGCTTGCTCAACATCCATTGGTTGACACCCATATGTAAATGAAGTCTCTTGCTCCTCTAGATCTACAACATGTCCATTTACTTCTCCTCCGGCTCTCTTGCGCAAGTCGTTGTTGGAGGAAGCGTGAAGGCGTTGCTTGCATGTATGCGCGTTGTCGAAGACACCGACTATATGATTGTGTTGTGGTGCTACTTTTTGTGCAGGGATTTCATTTGAGATGCCAATGTTTCGCCGGAATGTCGATTTATTTATTTTCCGGCGAATTTCTGGCACTCGCGGATGTCCTCTTTTTAGGGGAGGTCATGCCGAATTTTTCCGGCGATCCACATCCATATATGCTCTAATTATTCTCTTGCTCTTTGTACCACGCAGGCGGCCATGGTCCGACCACTGATCAACAAAGCCCGCGTGGATAGGTGGATGACATGCGCGAGGGCCGACATGGAACGTGCAAACAAGACAGAGATAAGATGTCCATGTCGGGACTGCAATCTGATGTATCTGATAAGGCATGATTCCGAATGCGAGTCGCACCGCTTGACGTAGTTTCATGGATGGCTACACTCGATGGATACGTGATGATCACGAAGATCAAGATGCCGATGATGATCACGAAGATCAAGACGCCATCACGATCACGAAGATCGTGGTGGTGGCACGACATGGACACGAAGATGATCAAGGTGGCGTCGGGCATGGACACGAAGATGATCAAGGTGGTGCCGACCATGATTCGAGCTGGTTGCGAGACCCTCATGTCCAAGATCTGCTTCTCAAGGAGACGAGTAACGCCAGAGCCGCCGGTAGAGAGAAGGCTAAACTGGAGCAAATTGAGAAAGACGCGGTCACTCCATTGTTTGACGGATGCAACGACGGGGATACCCGTCTAAATGTAACGCTTAGGGCTCTGGAGATGAAGGCGAAACACAAAATGACCGACGAATGTTTCGACGACAACATTGTATTCTGGCACGATATTCTTCCCAAGAAGGGGAACACATGTCCGACTAGTATCGCTGAGGCGAAGAAAGTCATGTGCCCTCTCAATCTACCGCACGTGAAATACCACGTCTGCATAAATGATTGCATCATCTACCGGGGCGAGGACGCGGAGAAGACCACGTGTCCGGTGTGCAAGACCTCTCGATACAAGAGAGGGACCAAGAAATCTCCTAGGAAGGTGGTGTGGTACTTTCCTCTAACTCCTCGTTTGCAGCGGTATTTCGCAGACCCTAAGGAAGCACAGCTCATGCGCTGGCACGCGGAAAGAAAGAGGCCGGAAGACGATGATCCGGAGAAGGAGGAAATGTTGAGGCACCCTTCGGATGCTTGCCAGTGGAAGGCGTTGGACCTACAATATTACCAACATTTTGGGAAAGAGTCAAGGAACCTCAGGCTGGGCGTGAGCACTGATGGACTCAATCCGTTTGGAAGCCAGAGCAGCACACACAGCACCTGGCCAGTGTTTGTATGGATCTACAACCTCCCTCCCTGGTTGTGCATGAAGAAGAAGTACGTAACCATGAGTATGCTCGTTCAAGGGCCAAAACAACCTGGTACAGACATCAATTTGTATCTCACGTTGTTGAAAGAGGAGTTGGCCACGTTATGGGAAGAAGGAGCCCGTACATGGGACGCCTCGAGACAAGAGTACTTTGACATGAGAGCGGCGATGATCACGACGGTGCAAGACTATCCCGGTTACGGATACTTCTCGGGGCAGGTGGTCCAAGGATTCTATGGGTGCGTTAGGTGCAAGGATAATACAACGTACCGCCAGCTACAGAAAGATCCCGGGTCCGGGAAAACCGTGTTCCTTGGGGCTCAGAGGTGGCTTCCCAAGAATAACGCCTGGAGAAAGCTAGGACATCTATTCGATGGGACGATCGAGCTCCGAGGAATCCCACACCAGAAGAGTGGCGCGGAAATCTACAAGCTGTTGAATAACTGGAAGGAGTGCCTCGCCAGAAAGACCTGTAAGAAGCGAGCCATTCTTTGAAGGTATGGAAGGCGAGGTCTGTTTTCTGGGACTTGCCATACTGGAAGATCCTCCGCGTGCCTCATAGCCTTGATCTCATGCATATCACGAAGAACGTATGCAGAGTCTGCCACCCTCCTTAACACCGACAAGACCAAAGATGGGCCGAAGGAAAGGAACGACTTGAAGCATATGGGCATCAGGGATGAACTTCAACCACCACCTAGCGATGATGAGGAGGAGGACGAGGTGGAGGAGGCAGAAACCCAGAATAGCCGTCGTCGCAAGGGGAAAAAGGTTAAGAAGGGAGAGGTCAAGCTCAAGGCCTCATGCTTCACTCTGAGTAAGAAGGAGGCCATACAGTTTATGAAGTGCCTCCTCGGAGTCAAATTTCCGAACGGCTACGCGGGGAAGATAAGCAGATGGCTAGACGAGGCGAAGCAGCGCTTCAGCGGGATGAAGTCTCACGACGTCGCCGTGCTAATGACGCAGGTACTCCCGGTCGCGATCCGAGGTATAATGGACAAGCACATCCGTGAAACACTGTTTGGCCTCTGCAACTTTTTTGACGTCATCTCTCGGAAGTCGATAGGCATTAAGCAGCTCACGAGGCTACAGGACGAGATCGTGGTGATAATGTGCGAGATCGAGATCTATTCCCGCCCCTCCCGTTTTCTTCGACATCATGCTTCATCTGCTTCTCCATGTCGTGGAGGATATCGTCCAGCTCGGTCCTGCGTTTCTGCGAAGCATGATGCCATTCAAAAGGCTCAATGGACACATCAAGGGATACGTTAAGAACAAGTCCCGTCCAGATGGAAGCATAGCAAACGGCTTCCTGGCCGAAGAGTGCATCTCTTTCTGCTCGAACTTTCTACAAACCGAGACCCCTCTTGGTATGCCATCCAACAAGCACCTCGGGAGGCTCGCTGGATGGGGTCACCGCGAGGGTCGACGTGCAAAGCATGTCGACATGGAGGGCCGAACCAAGGACTTTGAAAGAGCAAACCTGGTCGCGCTGCAACACCTGCAGGTGGTTGATCCATACATACATGAGCACAAAGAGTTTATCAAGAAGAATTACGCTAATCAGGGGCGCCAGGTCTCGAGGGAGGAAGATGTTATCAAGGAGCACAACTCCGGTTTCACGCGGTGGTTTAGGGAGAAGGTCATAGCTAATCCACCGCAGGGCGAGTACTCGGAGGAAGATAAACTCATATTCTCATTGTCACAGGGCGCCTCGCACAACCTCATGACCTATCAGGCTTACGATATCAACGGATACACGTTCTACACAGAGGAAAAAGACAATAACTGCGATTACCAGAACTCAGAGGTAACAGGGATATTATACACCGGCGACATCCCGGAAAGATACTACGGAAGGATCGAGGAGATTTGGGAGCTCCACTATGTTACGGAGAAGGTGCCGATGTTCCGTGTCAGGTGGGCCAAGAGCGTCGAGAAAGAAGACCGGTATTTCACCACGATGGTTATACCGTCAAAGACCACCAGCGCGAACGCACCCGCAAGAAATGAGCCTTGGGTTTTGGCTAGCAAAGTCGACCAATGCTGGTACATCAAAGACCCGCCAAAGCCTAGCCGGGTTGTCGTCAGGAGAGGCAAAAGGAACATTATCGGAATGGACGGAGTCACCAACGAGCAAGACTTTGACCAGAACAGTGACCCGAAGATAGAAGACGGGTATGGCAACCAAACACCGTACACCACAACCCTACCTAAGAAAGGACTCCCGTTCAAGAGAAGTAGTGAAGACGTCCCGGACCTAACCTATGCAACCGCGACAAAGAAGGGCAAGAAGATGACCATTGTCAAGAAACGCTAGCGCGCTCCGACCATTGTCAAGAACCGTCATGTGTGTGGCCTACTATTATGTATCAAAACATTCTTAATTTTCATTATGTGTGTGTTATAATAATATTGCATTGAGAATATTATGTATCGACAAGACACATTCATTGAGAATACTCACTTTTGTTGTTTTAGCAATATTTGAATATTTAAAATATTTGTAGTATATTTTATAGTTCATATTTGTATGCTTTTACATGAAAATTGGCCTTTAAAAATTTTTTCCAAAAAATTGGCCCCCTTAGGATTCGAACCTGGGTGGCCAGCAGTGAAGGACAAGGCATGTTACCACTAGGCTGTTGTGTGTTAGTTGATAGAAACTTGCGCACTGCCCTATTTGTCTAGGATTGCATATTATGCGAGGCGCATTTAGCCCAGATGCGCCTCGCGTAATATTATACGAGGCACACTTTGCGATATGAGCCTCGCATAACCGGCACACATCGATCACACATAGCGCTAGTACTACAGCTAGTACATACACGACTTCACATATCTCAGAGCCTGATGCCACATCGATCGAAGCCGTCGCCGCCGTCCCCGTGAAGGAGGAGCTCGCCGCCGCCCCGTGGAGGAGGAGCCCGACGCCGCCATCCCCGTGAAGGAGGAGCTTGCCGCCGCCCCGTGGAGGAGGATCCCGACGCCGCCGTCCCCGTGAAGGAGGAGCCCGACGCCGCCGCCCCGTGAAGGAGGAGCCTGACGCCGGCTTCCCACCCACCCACGCCCTCCACCCACCCACGCCTCTTCCCCTCTCTCCAGTGAGTCCCCGCCCCCCACCCAACCACGCCTCTTCCCCTTCTAGGGTTTCTCTACCACTTCGACTGGGAGCTCCCCGGCGGGGCGAAGCCGGGTGAGCTCGACATGGCGGAGGAGATGGGCCTTACTGTCCGGCGGAAGAACGACATGTTCCTGCACGCCGTGGTTCGAGTGCCCCCAATTTGATTTGAGCTCAAAATGTTGCATCTGTGTCACCAGGGAGGGTTCTGGGTGCGCTGTAACATGCCCAGATTGGCTAAATGCGCTCCTCTGTTCTGTTATCTTTTGATAGTTATACGAATCTCACTCTGTTCTGTTTCAGTTATACGAATCTCACTCTGTTCTGTTATCTTTTGATAGTTATACATCAGTCATCAGAGTATGCGCTCCTCTGCTTTCCCAGGAGCTTGTTCATGGATGCATGAATCGATTCTGAGTTCTTCTGTTTGTTCTATATTTAATGCATAAAAATTTCAGATCAGTTTGACTAATTTTCTTGCCCAAGGTTGGACTATAGGAATTGTTGTAGCTATAATTCAGTAGATTTAACTGTACTATTTTCTCTGATTTGGTGATCAGTAGTGCTTTCACATCTTTGAGTCAACTAAGTAGATTTAACTGTGCATAGATGCAATTTGGGTCATGTGTAGCCCACAATCTGTTGGAGATCTTCCTGAACAGATAGAAAATGTAAATATGTGATCTTCCTGAAGAGATAGAAAATGTGCATAGATGCAATATGAATGTAAATATGTGCATAGATGCAATATGAATGTAAATATGTGATCTTCCTGAAGGGATAGAAAATGTGCTAGGCCTGCTGGAGCAATACAATATGTACATTTCGAGATTTCAATAAACCAGCTCTGTCACATCTTACTGCAACATCATGCAGATAAAATGGTTATTTACTCATCTTTTGAGAAGTGTAACGGTATTTAGCACCTGGTGTTGTAGGATTTTAGTATTTGAAGAGAACCTTTTCTGATACACCTGTTGTTGTAGTGCCGCTTGTATGTGTAATTAAGAACACCTAGATCCAATCTGGCATCATGAGATTTTTTTAGGTAAAAAGTAAATACTCTGGTAAGAACATACTAAATCACAGCGAGAATAAAACAATCACTGAAAGAGGAGTTGGCCTCACCACATAGCTTTATATGTTAGAAAATACATGTGTGGCTGGTGGTAGTTGTACTATTATATCTCTGATTTTGTGGTCAGTAGTATTCCCAGATCTCTAAATCATGCTAGCATTTGAACTGTCATGACTAAAAATCTGTTGGTTCTAGCTCGTGAAATTATTGTGTATAGTGAACCAGACTTAATCAGGTTAATCTGTGTATGTATGGGTTGGTGCCTCTGTGTATACAGGGTTAATTTGTGTATACAGGGTTGGTGCCTCTGTGTATGTATGGCCTGGATCATGATATATATACATGGTGTTTGTGTATGCTGGCAGCAAAATGGCTGTGTTTGTGTATGCTGGCAGCAAAATGGCTGTGTTTGTGTATACAGGGTTATTTTGTGCAGGTTTTTATTTTTGAGTTGCCAATGTTTCGCCGGAATGTTGATTCATTTCCGTTCCGGCGAATTTCTGGCACTCCTAGACATAGAAAATTAGCAAAGTTCATGCCAAAATTTTATGTGAATTTTTGTGCTTATTAGTTTCATTTATTTGTGTGTTTAGAAATGTCGGATCCGGGCCCTTCTAGCCAGAAGCCCTTTTGGGAGCAGCAGGCAGAGATGGAATCCCTAGAGGCCCCGGAATTTGTTCCGTGGGACGACGAGATGGAGGAGGACGAGGATACCTCGTCGGGCAATGAGGAGATGGGGGACGCCGATGGCGACGCCACTACCACTGATGGCGGCGGTGAAGCTACTACAGACGGTGGTAGCGCATCGAAGAAGTCTCGGAAGGATCGGACCCCAATCGTGGTCGACCTCAAAAGGTCCATCATCACAAGCGTGAGCCCTAAAGGTGCGCCTTTGGAGCCAGAAGAATTTGTTGGGGGTTACTCTAACCAGCTCACGGCAATCCTACGGAACACCGTCACGATCAACATGGAGAACCTAAAGGCCAAAGAGAACAAGGGTTTCCTCATCCAGCTTTTCCGGAAGCTGCACGCAAGATACGCGTTCCCGGGTGGTGAGGAAAACAATTATAATAATGACAATCTCAAAGGGAATCCGGTGAACAAGTATGCCCTCGGGAGGATGACCAAGGCCTTGTCAAATTGGAAGGCTCGGGTGAAGAATCTGATTTTCGAGGAGAAGCTAAGTTATCCAGAGCTCGTCAAGAAGGAGCCTCTGGTCAAGGAAGAAGACTACAATGTTTTCAAGGCCAGATGTAACTCCGCCTTGGGCAAGGCCAGACGAGAAGGGCAAGAATATGAGATCCAAACATTGGTACCACCATCTCGCCTCCGGTTATAGAAGCCCAAATGGGATAAGGAGGACGCCGACGTGTAAAGGGGTTGACACGTCCTTTGACGACATAAAGGAGGAGCAGAAGAACTTCGTCGAGGCCGGTTTGCCCATGAAGAAGGGGGGTTCTGATTATTCTTCGGAGCCCGCTGACCCCTTTGCTCCGAGGGTGAAGGACTTCATGCAAAAATATGTAAGTAGTTTGCATGCAAGTCGATTAATTGCATTCATGATTAATCAATGAAGTCCAGTTTTCTGATCAAATGCTTCGCGTTCCTTGCGCAGGACGAGGAGTGTAGGAGCTCTCATCCTGGGGGTCACCGCCATCGCCGCCAAGTGGGACACCACTTTTAATAGGGCGTGAACCGACCAAGAGTGTCGATCTGGCGGCCCGTCGGCTGGTGGTGGTCGGCTTTGGCGGCATATCATGGTCCGAGTACTATGGCACCCCGAAGCGGAAGGGCAAGAAGGCCGAAAGCGCCGAGGTAAACCTCCTAAGGGAACAGGTGGAAGCCTTTCCAAATATAGTCCAAGATGCCGTGAACAAGGCTGTGTCGGCTGCCGAGACAAAGTTCCAAGAACAAGTCCAGACACAAGTCCAGTCACAAGTCCATTCACAAGTGAACGAGAAGCTCAACACCATCCTTCCCGTCTACATGGAAAAGTACAACAAGTGGCTGAAGGGTGGTAAAAGGGGGCCGCCACCGGTTCCCAACCTCAACAGCGCCCAATCGGACAATGTGGCGCGGCCGGAGGCGTTGGTTACTCCTCCAGTAGGGCCGGTGGTGGTGGAGACTCCTCTAGCTCCGGAGCTTAACTTGCCCAATGCGGCGAAGGCGCCGGCCCGCACCACCGTGCCATCAGGCAGCCACTCCGCCACTTACGTGGTCAAGCCTGTCGGCGTCGGTGCCTCGACATTGGCCGAGTTTGACGCCCTCAAGGTAACTAACTAATTAAAGCGAGAGTTGGGAGGCTCAACCACACCGATGACTTAATCTCTGTTGTTCTAACGCTCGGCCTACATGTCGACCTTTCGCAGGGAGACACTCCTTGAACTCTAATGCATTGGGTGGGCGGCTAGTTGATGGATGTTGCCAAGGGTACTACTGTTCAACCAGAGAACCGCAAAATGCACAATGTCACAATGCCACCTGACATGATGAGGGTCAAATACAGTATGGTGCTTCCGGGCTACGAGCAAGTGGAACCTCCCTCTCAACCTCAAGGATGGGATGATGAGGACACGACAGCGGTCCTCAATACCGGCTTCGGCTACTTGTACCTATGGTCAAGAGCCAGATCCGCTTTGGGGACAGAGGACCAGCTCAACATCACCCTAGAGGCAGACAACCGTAACATGATGAAGACTTGAGATGGGAGACTTGGACAACATGGCACGTAATCCCGATGATGATGAAGAAATTGACCTGAACTACGGTGACCAGTTTATTAACACAAGGTTTTCGATTTGTATGAGCCGACCATCGCACACATCAAGTTGCCGAGACCCAACCAGCACCAGCGAAACCCCCTTGCAAGGTGCGTCTCTTCCCAACTAGTCAGGAGATGCCGCCACCTGTCCCTTCACCGAGCCTCCAAGGCCAGTAGTTCCTTTGATCAGCCCCGGCACCCTCCATGAGATGGTCGGTGAGGTGAACGCAGTGGCCGAAGCCGTAAAGAGCAAGAAGGGTCGAAAAGGAAGCCTAAGGGTGATCGGGCCGGATCCAAATCTTTTCCGGACGGCGCCGTGGGCAAGCCAGAATCAGCAGACGTGGCGGTGTACCGATGATGTGTAAATCGATGCTCGAGGTCGCAGCTCGATATGCGTAGTATTCATTATGGATGTCTCACATTGAGCAGTGCCGCATTCGCGACAACGATCATCGTACCTGCTTTCAAGTCTAAGGTGCCTTCTCATATGCCGCGCTTCGTCACATCAGACGCCCGGATATCTTCTATGTGCGGCATACCGACTGTTTGACATGTTGAATGGGTTTCAACCGCACAATACCCCGGTCCTACTGTTCTCCCTCAATATGGCCATGGAGATCACCAGAGACAAGATCCCGCATCCGGATAGTGGATCCCTACTTCATGCGTGACGCCGTCCGAAGATGCCGAGGCCATAGATCCGGCGACCGACCTCTCAAACTTCCCGCAAACATACTCGGACAAGGATGTGATTCTCCTTCCCTACCATCCCATCACGGAGGATGATCGGACAGCTGTGCTCATAAGCTTGAATTTGAAACACTCAACAGCCTTGTACCTCGACTCAAACAAAGGCGATCCAAAAAACTACACCAATATCAAGAAAATTCTTGATGGCGCTCTCACCGCTACGCCGCAGCGGAGGCGTCAAACCGCAAGGCCACATGTAAAGTTCGGGCGCGCACGTGTTCCGCCACACGAAGTTTGCTCGTCAAGCAAATACCGCTGGCAAAGGAAGGATGCCTTCTACGCCATTTACCACATGAAGGCGTTCTTCAATGACATGGAGACCAAAACGCTGCCATCTGACCTCGTGAAGTGGGCTGAAAAGCTTGCATGCATACAGGCTCGCAACC
Source organism: Avena longiglumis (assembly GCA_030063025.1). NCBI lineage: Eukaryota > Viridiplantae > Streptophyta > Magnoliopsida > Poales > Poaceae > Avena > Avena longiglumis. Next base: position 210,782,427 of record CP125979.1, on the reverse strand, counting down.
TCAGGCAACACTTCTTCAACATCCAGGAGGAGATCGCGACAATCGTGTACCAGGGAGTCATAAAAACCGGAGGCACCTTCCACGGCGGCTATACACCGTCCAACAGGGAGATAGACGAACGCTTAGCGCAGCAGGGTGACGGCAGGATGTTCATGCAAATGGCGAAAACTCGGTCGGGCTTCATCAATGCCCCCCCAAAGCCGACTCAAGAGCCGAAGAAGACTTCATGATTGCATTGCCTGGGTACCTAGTCATAGTTCCGAACTCGTGTTGTAACCTCTTATCACTATGTTAAACTTGCCTAGCAAAACCTCTAGAATATGTTTCGTCAACCGTTGAACTTGATTGTGAGAGACACTAGCTAGTTATTTGTGTTACGAACTATTTTAAGTGCTTGTTGCTTTTCATTTGTCATTGCTTCCCTACTTTCTTGTGGTTTGCTTTCTTTGTCTTTCTTCGAAATGCCGATGATTAGAACGTGTTGTGGTGTCACGTGTATGACTATGCCGCTGTTCGATCTTGTGTGCCAAGTATACTAGTAATTTGGGCATATACTCTACTTGCCGCACAAGATCAAACAGCGAGCATTGTTATTTCCGTGCCCAATCTAAGTATGAGGCACTAATCCATGTCATTCTTGGTTTGATTTTTTTTGGTCTTTATTCGAAATGCCGATGATTAGAACGTGATTTCTTACATTTTGTTGCACCCATATATATATGCATGATTCTATCTTGTGAACTGCTAGCTATTGCTTTCCACTGACATAAGTAATATCATCTTTATTATGTGTAGGAGATGCCGAGGTGTTATGTCGTGTACGTCGGTCGGGTTCCAGGTGTGTACGAGGAGTGGAAAGACTGCCAGAAGCAAGTGAACAACTTCTCGGGCAACAGCTACCAAGGCTATGAGAGTAGAGAGGTGGCGGAAGAGAAGTGGAGGAGGCATGGAAGGAAGAAGTGGAGGAACTTCCTCGTGATCACCACCTTGTTGCTCTTCATTGTAGGTTATGTGTTCTACTTCATCTAGGTAGAGCTACGTCGTTGGAGTTGTAATGTGATTGTGAACTTGTACTTGAAGGTGTAATGTGATTGTGAACTTGTACTCGGAGGTGTGAACTTGTGGCACAAACACTTGATGTATGAACTTGTATGTCATGATTGATGTGTAATGTATTGTATTCATGTTGGTTCTATTATGCTTTGGCAAATTGCAAGTTTCTGAAAAATTCTGTGCTCTTTATACTGTATTCTGGACTATATTGTATATTTGAATATCTGTATATTATTATTTATAGTGGTCTGTAAAACTTGAATTTCGAAAATGTTACCGGAGGCGCATATAGGATACTATAGGAGGCGCATATACTATAAATATGCGAGGCGCATTGTGAAACATATGCGAGGCGCATATGATATGCGCATATGATATGCGCCTCCTATACTTCACATATGCGAGGCGCATATCGATATGCGCCTCGCATATGTGAAGTATAGGAGGCGCATATCATATGCGCCTCGCATAAGAAATACCCGAGGCTTGAAGCTAGAGGCGCATGTGATATGCGCCTCAGATAGGCTTGTTGGTGCGCCTCGCATAGGCTTTTCTCTAGTAGTGAGGCTAGAATTGTAATACCAGCCATCCTGAGGTAATGTGTGAACATTAGCAACAGGGGTCAAAGGAAGGATCTTGGGTTAAAGGTCAGCTTCATGTACAAGATTCATAATACTAGAATCCAGCACAATCAGGGATCTTAGATTCAAGTGCAAGGGTTAAAAACCCAAGAAAGGAATAACCACTACTTGAGTGACACAGCGTACACTCCAATATAGTAACCACGAGGTAGCTTACGAAAGAAGGAACACCTTCTAAAGTACCCGAACAAATGAAAAGGAGGCACACAAGGCGAAAGGAAACTTCGAAGCCTAGAACAGAATACTGAAGATCCAATAATATAATATTGTGGGTCCAAAAGATAGAGAGATCATGATAGAAAGGAATCTCTCAGATGAACAAGAGCAAGGATAACAAGGAATTCACAACACACAACTCTAGAGAACTCAACACTAGGTCAACTAGCTGAGAAACGACATGCCCAAAAGGCACCTAAGCTTTGAAAGACCAGAAGAGATATCAAAAATTTTCCAAAATCAACATGAGATAAGATAACCTAGAGTTAGAGCGAAACTGGATAAGGAGAAAAAGAAGCATACTAGAGTTTTCACAAATACTTTTCATCTTTTAAATAGTTTTCACAAACACTAGACTCAACATCGACCAATAGAAAGGTTTTCCTACGGTCGGTACAGATCTGATACCAAAACCTGTGACACCCCCGGGATCAAGGCTAAAAAAATCCTAGACCTCCGTCTGACATAAGATTAACCTTGAGCTGGAGGATATCCAGTGAAGAATCGATAACACAACAGTGACCCTACGACACAAAATTTATTACAGCAAGCTCATAACTGAGTAGATAACCAAATTATTACAAGCAAAGGTCACTGACCACAAACATAAAACAATGGAAGGAAAATTATTCTATTAAGTATAGAAAACCTAATAAATGGCCTAAGAGGCCTGAAGCATAACGATGATGTCCTAGCCCATAGATCCCAGGCTGCCGGCCGGGAAACCCAAGCTACTCGTTGGTACCGATGTAGTACCAAACTGATCTCCAGGGAACACTTACTCTTCCAAAAGAATCAACAAAGAAAGGGTGAGTACAGGGTGTACTCCGCAAGACTTATGGCTGGTGGAATTGTTTTGCATAAGGCCACTTTTGTTTGTAAAACGAGAGAGAAGGAGCTTGTCTAGTCAGAGTATTTTAAAAGGGGATAAGAGAGCGACATCTCTGAAATATTGATCATCATCTTTGATATCCACCAAAACATCATCATCACCTACACTAGGATCACCCCCTCATACCCATGAGGAAGCATCCTTAATCACATGTTGATCTGCCAAGTTTTACGATTAGGTTCATGTTCTCTATGATCATCATGTCCTTTCCCAAGTCGTCCATAACCGTGGACACGGCTTTCCGAAAGATTATTTCCCTGCAGGGGTGTACAACTTTACCCACACGTACTAACCTTCTCTTAGTTCCACTTAAGTTTAGCCCTCTTCCTTGGAAGGCCGGCAGAGGGTGGTTAGACACGACCTTTACCTTGCTTTCGCCGAGACCATGAGTCGTGCAAAAAGTATGGTTTCTCCATAACGGGTCAAATACCGAAGCCGGTACTTAAATATGTGAGGCGAGGTTGGTTCACCAGGGGCTCCATCGACCCCAAGCAACCCGGTCCATGCTTCCCTACTTGTTATGAATGCATCTTCACCCGACAAATCTTTCAAAAGGTTTTCTATGCATATGTCGAATGGAATGGCCGAACTATGTGACTCATGGAATCTACTAGGCAAGTTAGTCACTCGTGGGGTTTTCCAGGCCCCGTGTGGTTGTATGCTCGTCTTGGTTCAAGAGGCAAGAACATCGGGCTCTAGTGGTGGGGAGCATGGGACTAGAAAAACCACATCCCACTGTGGCCTCCCATAGAAGCCTTAGCATGTTTAACTCATAACACTGATCTCATCTCATCATGTTCTCCTGTCATACTAGATTATCTGCATCTGATACATCATCTGGATGAACCAGACTCAACAGCTATGCATGGCTAAGCAGGACACAGATATAAGCTCTAGCAGTGCACACAAGCCAAACCTAGTTATGCTAGGAGCAGTGGATGAGGTAATATAAGCTCAAAGGAAGTAATGAAATAGATAGGATACTCTATCTACCGATAAAAGACCACAGTAGAATCGTATGCATCATGGCAGGAATTGAAATGCTTTCGAAATAGGATTATATGATGGTGAGGCTATGCTTGCCTTTGCCTGTTGATAACCAATAAGCAGATCTTCGGGAGCCTTATACTTGACTTGATTACAGTTGGTCAAGTATTATTTGTCGGTCTTCGATCTTCGACGGTGTTGACCTTAGGCTTCAATCTCGATATCGATATCGTATTCTATCGCGAAGAACCAAACACCGGAAAGGGAGGAAAACAATCAACACATGGCATCGATGCAATGCTCAAGAAAGTATGATGATATGGCAAGTTGAATTGTATCAAAGTGTAACCCTAAATCATGCTCGACAACTTAATCGGGGTTCCGAGGGGTGAAAACCCTAACTCGGGGAAACTCCGGATGTATAAGAGAGGGGTTGCTAAGTTCTTCAAATTAAACTTGTCATCTAAGTTGTTGAACAATGCCTGATTATAGTTTAAATAGATAAAGCTCATTTTTCTGAACATTTTGATATATTACTTGTATTTTTCTGAATTTATATGAATTAGTTATTGAATTTACAATATTTATACTTTTTCTGAAATTATTAAAACAATTATTAAAAGCTTGTTAAACTTTTTACACCCAGACATAATGTACCCACAGTGACTGACCGGTGGGGCCGAGGCCACATCGGCAGCCACGCAAGCAAAGTGAAGTCAGGGGCATTTTTCACTGAGGCTGGATCTAGCGAGAGAGGCTGCCGGGTGGGGCCTGGTCCATGTTGGCAAGCCACATAGGCGAAGTGGGACCTACCGGGGTTTGACTGGAGCTGACCCGGGCGGTGACGCGCAGGTGACGTCACCGACGACAGTGAGATGCAGAACGGCGTCGGGGCCGGCGCTAGGGGGCTCGAGGGGATGCGCGGGTAGGCGGGTTCGACGCACGGGAACGAGGCAAACCAGAAAAGGGCGGCGCCGCTAGGTAGAGGTCGCCGGAACGGAAGCTACACCGGCGAATGACGGTGGAAGACGGCAGCGACCGATGGCAGCACAGTATAGGAAGCAAACTCACGAGGGGAGGGTGCTGGCAGGCTCCTAGGCTCACCGTGATGCTCGTGGAGGGCTCGGGGAGCTCGGGGGAGGCCGGAATCAACCGTGGCGACGGTGGCCGGAGACGGGGAAGGAGGGGTCCTGGGCTTGACTCGGGGCACCTCAGCTCGATTCTGTTAACAAGCAGGTAGAGACGGATGGGGCGGAGCTCGTGGTGTCTTCGATGGAGCTCGGCGGGGCTTGGAACGACGGCGATTCATCGTCTCTGTTAGCTAGGGTTTCGGCCAAAAGAGGGGAAACCAGGAGAGAGCATGACAGATAGGAATGAGAGCACCAAGGGAGAGACATGCACGTTGACGTTCTTATCCTCGTTCAGGGGCGGCGGGGTAGCGCGAATCGCAGCGCTGGAGGGCGACGGCGGCGCCGGCGACACGCACCTGCTTCGCCTCGTCCTTCTGTCGCCAGGAAGAAGAAAGGAAAAGAAGAGTGAAGGGGTACGAGCTGACAGTGGGCTGCGGTTGGGCCATACTGGGCCGAGGGAAAAGGATAGAGGAGAGGGAGGCTGGTGGGCTGCTCGGCCTGGCATCTAGATCCATTTTTTTTTGCAAAACTCTTTTTCTTTATCTGTTTTGATTTTCTGTTTTGTATTTTCCAATCAAAACAATTTTGAGTTATTTGAAAATTCGAGAGATATTTATAAAATATATGAAATTATTTCAGGGGCCCTTTTAGTCCAATTGGGCTCCAAATATTTAGTGATTTTTCAATTATTTTCAAAATCACTTTGAAGGAATTTCAAAGAGAGGGAAGATATTAGGGTTTTAGGGTTTGATTTATTTTTTCGGGCATGCATTTAAATAGATGATGCTTATGGATGCACAATAAAAACCCTAATTACTATTTAACTATAACCGGGGTGTTACACCAGAGATCTTTATTTCATTTATCATATAACAGGTACAGAGTAGATAAAAAATATGCTAAGAGTAAAAAGGACGTAGTTGTGCTATGTTCCATGTCCGATCAAGCTCCGGGTAATCATCATCCGGGTCACATCGCTTACGCTTATGATCTTTGCTAGGTCTATCCTCAAGTTCACGATAATTTGTGTGACTTCTTCTGCTTAAGTCGAAGCACCAGATCCCCCTCTTTAAACGAGCGATGCCGAACGCGACGACTATGGTAGATGCATAGCTTCTGCTGGTAGATGGCGGATCTTTGGCATGCCAAAACGCGCTCCTCCTTGAGAAGGTCCACATCTAGGCGCCTGGATTCTTCAGCGTCATCTTCGTTGTAGGCAGCAACTCTTGGTGAATCAGGAAGGATGTCGGAAGGCAGGATGGCTTCTTCTCCATATATCATGAAGTAAGGGGTGTAGCCGGTGGATCTGTTGGGTGTAGTTCATAAACTCCATAGCACATATGGTATTTCCTCCGCCCAGGCTCCAGCTGCTCTATGTAGCGGTGCCTCAAGACGTGGCTTGATTCCCTGTAGAATTAATCCATTGGCTCGCTCAACTTGGCCATTGGACTGTGGGTGTTCCACAGACGCTAGGTCAAGTCGGATGCCCTTGTCCCAACAATAAGCTTCCACTTCTCCGAGTGACAAGTTGCTGCCGTTGTCAGTGATAATGCTATGTGGGAGACCAAATCTCACCACTAGATCCCAGACAAACCTAAGGGTAGTTGCCCCATCAAGCTTTCTAATGGGTTTAGCTTCTATCCATTTGGTGAATTTATCAACTGCTACTAGTAAATGTGTAAACCCACATGGTGCCGTCTGTAATGGACCAACCATGTCTAGCCCCCAAACTGCAAACAACTAAGTTATTGGTATTGTTCGCAATTCTTCAGCTGGAACATGGGGTTGTCGGGCATAATACTAGCATCCCATGCATGTCTCAACCAGCTTGTCGGTGTCGTCCTTCGCGGTCAGCCAGTAGAATCCTTGCCGGAAGGCTTTGGAGACCAATGATCGAGGAGCGGCGTGATGCCCGCAATCTCCAAGATGGATCTCAAGTAGGATTTCAATACCTTCTTGTTTGGAAACACACTTAAGGTACACATCTGTGGTGTTTCTTTTGTAGAGTTGTCCATTGATTATGGTATAGCCCTTTGCTCGACGTACTACTTGCCGTCTTTCGACCTCATCGCCGGGCAAAGTTCCGTGTACGAGATATTCCATGAACGGTTGTCCAAGCCAGAGGGACCTTTGTCACTTTGTGAACGAAAAATTCAAATCTATCCGGGTTATCGATGTCCGCTCCCTTCAACAATGGTGTTCGTAGATGCTCCAGGAAAACGCCAGGCGGAATTCGTTTGCGCCCTGATCCAAGCTTAGACAGTAGATCAGCCGCCTCGTTTTGCTTCCTAGGTACATACTTGACTTCATAGCTTAAGAAGGTTTGGCTATCTCGTCCACTTCGTCTTGATATGACGCCATCATAGGGTTCCACATGTTCCACGTGCCAGCCACCTACTGGGCAACCAAGTCGGAATCTCCACAGCAAACTATGCGCTTGATGCCAATATCTTTGGCTATGCGTAGTCCGTGAATGAGTGCTTCATACTCCGCCATGTTGTTCGTAGCCTCGAAGTGGATCTGCAGAACATAGTGTAGCTTCTCCCCAGTTGGTGACTGTAATAGTACACCAGCCCCTGAGCCATTAAGTAGCTTTGATCCGTCAAAGTGCATCACCCAGTATTCTGGCTCCGTCATAGGGGTAGCATCTGGCATCTCCGTCCAATCTGCGATAAAATCCGCCAAGGCATGTGACTTGATAGCATCGCATCTCTATTAGGTGATCTCGAAGGCGGCAAGCTCAATACCCCACTTCGCGACCCTTCCTATAGCGTCGCTATTGTTTATGATGTCTGACAGTGGAGCTTTGCTCACAACTGTGATAGGGTGCTCCTGGAAGTAGTGCCTTAGCTTCCGAGAAGCAAGGAACACTCCATAAGCTATCTTCTGGTAGTCCGGGTAACGCTACTTGGACTCTGTCAAGACCTCTCTTACATAGTAAACTGGTCGTTGCACTCCGTACTCATGCGCTGGTTCTTTCCGCTCTACCATGATGACGATGCTGATTACCCGGTTGGTGGCCGCCATGTAAATTAACATAGGCTCCATAGGGTTGGGTGCTGCAAGGATAGGCACCGAGGATAGTATGTCCTTTAGCTGCTTCAATGCTACATCTTCTTTGTCCGTCCACGTGAATTTGTCCGCCTTCTTCAGCAACTTGTACAGCTGCAGAGCCTTCTCTCCAAGTCGGCTGACGAACTGACTAACCGCTGCGACGCAGCCGTTAGCCGTTGTATGTCCTTTAGGCATGTCAGACGGTTTATGTTTAGGATGGTCTTGATTTTCTCCGGGTTCACCTTGATTCCACGCTGGGAAACGATGAAGCCCAACAATTTGCTGGATGGAACCCCGAGGACGCACTTCTTAGGGTTAAGCATCATGTTGTATTTCTGGAGAGTATAAAAGGTTTCTTTTAAGTCGGAGATTAAGTTGTTTGACTTTTTAGACATCATCACTATATCGTCCACATGGGCGTGAACGTTTCGACAAATTTGATCGTGTAGGCAACGCTGCATTGTCCGCTGGTATGTAGTACCTACATTTTTCAGCCCAAAGGGCATCGTGACATAGCAAAACGTGCCGTAAGATGTGGTGAACAAAGTGGCCAATTGGTCTGACTTCCTCATCTTTATTTGGTGTTATCCTGAGTATGCATCGAGAAAATACAAAAGCTACGAGCCAGCCGTGGAGTCAATCACTTGGTCACTACGAGGCAAAGCAAATGGGTCTTTGGGACACGCTTTGTTCAAGCTGGTGTAATCAACGCACATTCTTAATTCTTTGGTTCCCTTTTTGGGGACAAGTACAGGATTGGCCACCCATCGGGTGTGAAGGACTTCTCGGATAAAACTAGCCTTAAGTAACCTAGCTATCTCCTTGCCTATGGCGCGTATCTTCTCGTCTCCGAAGCGTCATAGAGGTTATTTCACCGGTTTGCATTTTGGATCAATATTAAGCTGTGCTCGGCAAGTTCCCTAGGTACACCTTTCATGTCGGCAGGTTGCCAGGCAAAGATGTCCTTATTCTCATGGAGGAACTTGACGAGCGCGCTTTCCTATTTGGGATCCAGGTTCGTCCAAATGGCGGTGGTCTTGGAGGCATATCCTACCACAAGTTCCACCGGCTTGGTTTCGATGGCGGCCTTGAAAGATGGGGTGGAGTTAGAAATCTGCTTCTTCGATGCCAGCATGTCCGAGGCATCGACCTTGCTCTGGATCTCCTTGAATTCTTCGCTGTAGAGGACAGCTTCTGCAAAGGCTGTTTCTCCAATCTCGCAGTCCCTTGCCTTGGTAAATCTTCCGGATACGATGATGACACCGTTTGGTCCGGAAATCTTGAGCTTGTTGTAGACGAAGCGTGGCTTGGCCATGAAGGGGTGGAAGATGTCGCGGCCGAATATGACGTGGTACACGCTCTTGAAGGGGACCACCTCAAAGGTCATGCGTTCTTGGCAGTAATAATTGACATCGCCAAAAGAGATCTGAAGTGTGATGCACCCAAGGGACCAAGACTCCCGACCAGGAACTACACCTTGGAAGATGGGGCTAGTCCGCCTTAGATTAGCCTCCGTCAAGTTCATCTTGTACATTGTATCCACGTATATGATGTTGATGCTACTTCCACTATCCACCATACATTTGGTGAACTCATTACCGTCAATTAGGGGGTTGATGACCATGGCGTATTGGTTCTCCGTAGGGATGAGGTTTGGGTGATCCTTTAATTGGAATCTCCGACCAGCGCAGGTACTGGGGAACTGGGGTAGAGTGGCCATCAGTATCCTCATGGAGGTCTTCTGTTTTCAAACAATGGGGGTCCCAAGGAAAGTGTGGAAAACGGTCGCCTTCTTCTCGAAGGGGTTCTTGCCCTTGCCATCGCTCTTGGCGGCGTGCTTGGGGTCAACATACTCATCCATGTCACTTGAATCCTTGGACTCTTCTTCCTTCTTCTTCCCCTTGCCCTTGCCTCGCGGGATGTTCTTCCGACTTTGCTTGTAGCCGGACTATGGGTCCTCCTTGAGATCGTTGACAAACTTGCAATGGCGATTGGTGTGAGTGGCCTTGCCATTGGCATCAAGGTGTACAAGGCACAGCATATCATGGTACTCCTCAGACATTTGGGAAACGCGGAGCGCTACCGAGGTAGTTTTAATGCCTCGCTGCTACCCACGACTAGCCCCCCGTCCTCGGCCACGCTGTCCGCCATCACCGCGTCCTGCAAATGTCATGGCGACCATGTCGAAGGTTTGCTTTTCTTCTGGAGGGATCTTCCGCTTGGTGATGTTGTTCCTCCTAGCTTGAGTTGGAACGGCCGTTGCCGGCAGGGAGCCACGAGCATCGTCGTCGGCAGCTGCGAACTCACTAGCTAGCTGGATCATCTGGTTGAGATCTAGCCGGTGATTGTCCTGCAAGCGCTTTAACTTATGTCGGAGCAACGTACCTTTCTCCAACCCATCGATGAAGGCGGCCATGGCGGTCTTAGCATGCACTCCTACGCAGGTATTCTTCATATCCATCCAGCGAGAGAGGTAGGCGTGAGATGACTCGTCTTTCTTCTGCACGTTCCGCTGTAGATCGCCAACAGTACATGGACGCTTGTACATACCCTCGAAGTTTTGGGTGAACGCTTCATGCATGTCCAACCAGTTGCAGATGGATTTCTCCGGCAAGTCATCGATCCATTGTCAGGCCGTACCCGCCAGCATCAACGGGAGGTACTTGACGGTGACGTTGGGGTTACCCCCAGCGATCTCCACCGCATTGCCGTAGTCCTGCAACCATGTAGCTGGTTTGGCGGTGCCGTCATAGGGCTTGATGGTCTTGTCAATCCGGAAACCCTTGGGGTAAGTCGCGGTTTGTATTACAGGTCCAAAGCAACGTGGTCCCAAGTATTATCCTTCACGGGCCTCGTGAATCTTGTCCAAGCATGAACGTGCGTCGTATGGCTCCGGGCTTGCTCTTTTCTTCTTTCCACCAGGGGATGGGCTGCATAAAGATGCATGCCTCCTCCTCCATGGTGGCTGCTAGGGGGAGACGGAGGCGGAAGTGGCGGTGCGTTAGCCTTCTTGCTGTTACCCTCCTGGGATGCCTCACGCTTGTCGCGGTTGCTTGTCGGACGCGGAGGGTCATGGCGCGACCTGCTCTTGTGTCCTTGGTTGCGCTCTCCATCATGACGGGTCTGTTCCGTGTTGTCGCGGATGACTATGCCGCTCTACCTTGGCGGAGGCATATCCGTACGACGGTGAGTCTTGGGGTCTTCGTGATGTCGGGGACAGGTTGGCGATGGAGATGGGCGACGTGGATGAGCCTTGCCTCCGTGGTCAGAGGATATGGGGATAACGTCCTTCCTGTTGCGTGCATCCCTTCGTCTTTGTTCTGACGAACCCGTCTGGGACACGACATCATGGGGATATCGATCCCTTGGCGGCTTAGGTTGGCTAGACTGGCAGAACACAGGGTCAGACTCAAGCCTCTGAGAGGTGGCCTTTTCCTGCTGTTTCACCACCTTGGCCACAAGGTCATAGACCTGATCCACAGCTGTGGGTGATCTATCCTGCTCTAGAAGGGTCTTGGCGACGGCGAGGTTGAGAAGAGGGGTGGGCATCACCTTCCTGCCTTTGCTGTCAATGTTCGGCTTGGCTTGTGCCGGCTTCGAGGGAGCCCATCCTAGGTTTCGCCGTACACCAGGATCGTTGATGACGCGAGCCGGATCTTTCTTAGCCTTCTGCTGCTGGAGTAGAGTCTTGTACTCAGCCTCCATGGCTCTAGCTTTCTCTATTGACTTCTGCACGTTGGCCAGATCTCTATCCAGCTTAGCTCCTTGCTCCGCGATGGCCTGCGCTTCCTCCAGCAGCTATTGGCGCTTCTCGTCAAGCTGGACTACATTGCGAATATGAGCCACGGTCATGGGCTTGACGAGGATATTCCCGTACATTACTCTATCAGCTAGAGTGACTTGGGCCATAGCAGACGTGGATGCTAAAGGCGGCGGGTTTGCGGTGTTGTTGTTGCTCGGACTGGTGCCGAGTTCCTGCGGCTGCTGCACTGGGTTAGGCGGAGGGTGCATGACCTTTGCGCGATCATTGTCAGCGACAATAGGTGGTCCCTTCCCCTTGTCCAGCGCTGTAGGTGGAGCTCGTCCGGGTTGATCTTCATCCATCGCCGTCCCAATGGCGACGAACACCTCTCATGACATGACGGCATTGTTGTCCTGCTCGTCGTGTTTGTGATCCTCCTCCATCTCCTACATGGAAGAGTCTAGCTCCTCCGGGCTGAAGTCTATCTCCTCTGCTTCAGCGCTAATGTCGGCGTAGATCATGTCAAGAACGGAGTAGGAGGGTGCCAGGGCTTCCTCGATGATGGGCGGTGGTGGTGCAACAACAGCGACGATGACTAGAGGTGGTGGTTCAACTGCTGCGACGATGATCGGAGGTGGTGGTGCAGCTGCAGCGATGATGACCGGAGGCGGTGGTGGCGGTGGCTGAGGCGAAGGGGCTCCGTCAAGGAGTGCAAGGGCTGTCTGAGCTGCCTCCTCGGCCTCCGCGTAGTTGTTGATGGTGTTCACCATGCCTTCGAAGGTGAGGCGCCCTGAAGCCTGCTGCCGCCTTAGCTTATGTCGGAGAAGTGTACCTTGGTCCAGTCCTTCCACAAAGTGATACATGGCATCATCGTTGGGGTAATGTGCCAGATCGGCTCGTATACGGAGCCACCTAGCAAGGTAATCGCGGGGGTTTTCACCCTCTCTCTGGACGCAACGCACCATATCGAAGATGGTCACCACTCCAACAAACTTGGATCTCTGCTGTCCAGATGCTCGGACGAAGCCGGCGGACTTGCAGCGATCTTCCACCATTATATCCTGCACAGAGGCGGTTTGGGCGGGCCTTGAAATTTTCCGATATTTGTCGGCAAACTCCAAAGATAGATCCGACATTGATCCTTCTGCGAACGTATCCTACCCGTAGGTGGTCCGTGCGGGTCATGACGCTCCTCCGACTACCAGGGAACTAGTGCTCGAGTCGGTTTCACCGATGAAGACGTGGATGTCTCCGATGGGGACGATCAAGCACCAGGTAGGGTTCGTCTTCGCCGGGATCTAGAATCCGTCGGGGGGATGATCGAAACAATGTCGGAGAAGAGAACACTGCCGATGGCTACGGTTTCGCCGATTCCCGCGAAGATCTTGGACCTCGCCCGCTGTGCCTGAAGTTCCTATTGCCCCACGGTGGGCGCCAACTGTCGTGGTATTGCCGATGAGTACGCCATGGAGGGGTCCTCACAGTGCGTGTTTAGAGACGTGGGGTAAGGTGGATGGTTGACGGGTACGAGGTAACACAGCTTACCCAGGTTCTGATCCCACGACGGTGGCGGAATCCTACTCCTGCTATAAATCACTATAATGGAAATACGCCGAGTTACAGGGATCGGTTTGCTGTGCGAGGTATGAGTTGTGTCTTTCCCTAAAGGCTCCCATAGGCCCGACTTATATATTCGCCAGGTCCTAGGGTTACAGGGAAAGTCCTAGCCGGAAAGGTTACAGAGTCCTACACAATATACAATCAGTCTAACGTGTCTTGCACTCCAAGGCTCCGGGTACGTCGGTGTAACTACCTCGGTGAATTACGCTCCTAGATACAAGCCTGGATGAGCGGAAATGGTTGAAATAGTACGGTGGGGCCCAAAAGCCACTCACGGGTAGACCTTTCGGCCGTCCCAACCATTTCCAGTCATCGGGACAAGTACGGGCGGCGAATCAAGAAAGGATCAACTACATACACAAATGAGTATGTATGCAAGCCACCATACAATAGTACATCGAGCCATACCATCTAAAAAGAAAGGAATATAGCAACGCCATACGGCAAGATTCAAATGACCTAGATAGATATAATAGTTTAGGATATTTCATACATCACACATCGTAGTATCAAAGCGGAAGGCAAACAAGGTCCGAGTACGGATAAGAAGCAAATCGGCATAAGATGCCCGAAATAAGCACATCCCGCCTACGTATCTCACGGATCCTCGCTCCCGAATCTCTACACCGAACGATCGTTGCCCACATCATCGCCTCCTCCACCCAAAGATCCATCTTGCGAGTGTACCTGTTCATCTGAACCAATAATTTATCGTGTGAGACCCTAGGGGTACTCAGCAAGTCTTTATGCCTCTAAAGGGGACACAACCTGGGGTGACGCAATTGCAGCGAAAGATAAACCCTAGGTGCAGACAGATGGGCCCGGGCGCTGACTGGATCACATACACGCGCGCAGGGTTTCTGTTACCACGGCTGCTGCTAGCCTAGGTGCATGACAGATGGGCCCGGCGGCGTCGGTGGCCCACGCGACAGCGGGAAACCTAGGGATGCCACGCGGCACGGCGGGGGTGGACGGCGGGTTGAGGTCTGGAAAACGTGGGAGCCTTTTTATAAAACGGCCACAGCCGCTGACGGTGGGGCTATAGGGGACCGCGGGTTTAGGAAAAGAAAAACGCAGGGGGTTATGCGGAAAAGTGCGGCAGCGGTACTGTGCTTCTCCTCTGTCGCGCGAACAGACGCGCGCGGCACACGCGCGACGCGCGCGGCGCGAGGCTCGAACCCGCGACCCCGGGCGCGCTAGCAGCGGCGGCTACCGCTGCGGTAGGGCTGGGTGGTTGTAGGAAGGGGGTGTAGGCGGCTAGATAGGCGTTGCGCGTCGCGGCAGCGAGTGGACAGACGCGGCGGCGGTGCACCGAGGGTGCTCGTCGGACGGATTGGCGACGCCAGGAAGCGACGGTGCAGGGGAGGTTGTCTGGAAGGGAGAGAAGCTTACCGCGAAAAGGCCGGTGTGGCGGTTCGAGGGCAGTCGTGATCGACGGCGAGGCAGACGCCGGGGAGCTAGGGTTTGCGCGTCGGTGTGGCGTCGGTGCAGCCGGCTCGGGGGCTTCTCCTCCGCGGATCCGTGTACAGGGCGAAGCAGAGGCTCTCCACGGGCTTCCTCGACAACCCTAGCACCGCGCCACCGGCTGGATAAGGAGGGGGCGGTGGAGGCCGAAGGTTTTTGCCGGCGATGGTGTGGCGGTGAAGGAGAAGAGGGGAGCGAGGGCAGGACGCCCTGGGGTGGATCTGGGGTAGCTGGGCGAGGCAGAGAGTTGGTGGGGTGGATAAGAACGGGGGGAGAGGGGTGGATGGCGTGGGAGAGGGGAAGGTGGCTTCGGCCACCTTTATCCTTCCTCACGTGATCGGCATGGAGGCCAGGCAGGTGGGGGCGCAGGCAGGTCTGGGGGGAAGGGCTGCCAGGTGGGCCAGGTAAGAGGGAGCTCGGGGTGGGGCAGGCCAGGCAGAGAGAGAGAGAGCAAGAGAAAGGAGAGGGGTAGGCTCGGGTGTGGCTTGGTTAGGAGCTAGGGTTAGAGGGAGGCTCGGGTTAGGGTTGCTTAGGGTTGGTAGCTGGGTGGCATGGTGGGGCCAGCTAGGTGAGAGGGGGGAGAGGCCGAGAGAGAGAGGGGGAGGCTTAGGGTTAGATAGGAGAGGGGTATGGTGATTAGGGGGTTATGGTTTTAGCTAGAGGGTAAGAGAGAGAGAGAGAGAGAGAGAGAGAGAGAGAGATGGATTGGTTCATATGACTAGATCAAGCATGATCACACAGGCTCAAACAAGATAGCCAAAGAGAGAAAAGAAGACAAGGTGGTGATGGAGTAGAGAACGAGATGTGGTGAGGTTTAAGCAAGATCAAATTATATCAAGCCTAAAAGAAAGGATAGATATAGAGATGAACCACTCCAAAACTTCAAATAAAACCCAAGATGACCAAAGTTGGTGATGGTTGCATGGCCCATGCAAATGCATTAAATGCTAGGTTTTATCTTGTGAAAACAAAATAATATCTCATGGCATTTATTTATTTGCATCCTCCAAAGTTGGAGTAAGGGTCAAGCAAAAGAACTTGTAGGATTGGACCCACCCTATCTCTCATGAGCTTGATTAACAACAAAAGAAAACAATTACAAGCTCATGGATAATGGGATGGTGGAATTGTAAGGAGGTGGAAGAAAGGGTGGTGGAGTCAATAAGAGATATGCCCCCAACTCAACTTGGGCATTTAACAATATATCAAGAACCAAATACAATATCAAGAGGCAAATATAAATAATAATGCATATGAGATAAGAACCAAAGCTCAAGGGTTTTTGTATGATGCTCAAATGCAAGGTGGCATGATGACATGAGCATGATATGATGATGATGCAACAATTATATGTAGGAAGTGGCCATTCATTACTAAACCAAGTAGCATTACAGTTGTTAGACAATTGGGATGCTACAACTCTCCCCCACTAAACAGGAATCTCGCCCCGAGATTCTAGGAAGAAGAAGAAGACACAAAGAGGGTAGGGTAGTTGGCACGGAGCTCATCTTCACGCTCCCAAGTGGCTTCATCAACAGAATGGTGCGACCACTGCGCCTTGCAGAACTTGATGGACTTGTTGCGATTCCTTCTTTCTGCGGTCTCAAGGATTTTTGTGGGGTGTTCTTGATAAGACAGGTCTTCTTGGAGATCGATTAGCTCATGATCCACGGTCCTGCCGGGATCCTTGAAGCACTTCTTGAGTTGAGAGATGTGGAAAACATCATGAACCTTGAGTTTTTCCGGGAGCTCAAGAGCATAAGCAACTTCTCCTCTTCTACCACGAATTTTGAAAGGACCGATGTATCTAGGAGCCAGCTTTCCTTTGATACCAAAGCGGTGTGTGCCTCTCATGGGAGTGACACGAAGGTAAACGAGATCACCAGGGGCATACACCATGTCCGTGTGCTTCCTGTCATAATTGCTCTTCTGGCGACTTTGAGCAATCTTCAGATTCTCAAGAATGATATGCACCTTCTCCTCCGCTTGAGTTACAATGTCAGGGCCAAACCATATTCTTTCTCCTGCACCCGACCAACCAATCGGAGTTCTGCACTTGCGACAATAGAGAGCCTCAAATGGTGCCATCTTCAGACTTTTATGGAAGCTGTTGTTGTAAGAGAATTCAGCATAAGGAAGACATTCTTCCCACTTCATGCCAAAAGAGATGACGCAAGCACGAAGCATATCCTCCAGAATCTGATTGATCCTTTCAACTTGTCCTTGCGACTGAGGGTGGTAAGTCCTTTGAAGTTCAATTTTGTTCCCAAAGCATTTTGGAAACTTTCCCGAACTTGGAAGTGAAGATGCTTCCACGGTCTCGAATCGATCTCAAGCGGAACCCCATACAGAGAGACAATCCTGTTGATATAGAGCTCAGCCAACTGAATTCCAGAAATTGTTTCCTTGACGGGGAAGAAGTGAGCCACTTTAGAAAGCCTGTCGATGACAACAAAGATTGCATTGTTGCCCTTCTGCGACCTTGGAAAACCAGTGATGAAGTCCATCTCTACTTTCTCCCATTTCCATTCCGGGGGTTTCAATGGCTGTAGAAGACCGAAAGGTTTCTGGTGGACAGCTTTCACTCTGCGGCAGACATCACACTCCGAGACATACTTGGCACAATATCGTTTCAAACCCGGACACCAATATTGTGTTTTCAAGTCCATGTACATCTCTGTGCTGCCAGGATGGATAGAAAGAACAGAATCGTGCGCCTCCTTGAGAACTTGCTCTCCCAAACCCGGGTAGTTCGGAACAAACATCCGGTGTTCAAAGAAAAGCGTGCCTTGATCATCGACGTGGAAGGACTCATACTTCGGGAGATGAAGTTTGGAGATGATCTTTCTGGTGTGCGGATCACCAAGCTGAAGAGAGCGAATCTTTTCTTCCAAGAGAGGAGTAGCCAGAAGGTTCAGGAGATGCCCTTGTTCCACAATTTCAAGGTTGAGCTGACGGAATTCCTCGCACAAGAGAGGCTGTTGCTCTTCCATCATGAGGTTGTTGACATAAGCTTTGCGACTGAGAGCATCGGCCATGACATTAGCTTTGCCCGGAGTGTAGTTGATGGTCAAATCAAAATCATTGATTGCTTCAATCCATTTCCTCTGCCGAAGGTTGAGATCAGGCTGTGTGAAGATATACTTCAAACTTTTGTGATCAGAAAAGATCTCACAATGGTTGCCAAGCAAGTAGTGCCTCCATAGCTTCAAAGCAAAGACAACTGCTGCGAGCTCGAGGTCATGTGTGGGATAGTTGATCTCATGCGTCTTCAACTGTCGAGAGGCATAAGCAACCACTTGTTTTTCTTGCATAAGGACCGCACCCAATCCTTGCAAAGAGGCGTCACAGAATATCTGGAAAGGCTTAGATGTATCCGGAGGAACCAAGACTGGTGTGGAAGTGAGCTTCTCTTTGAGTGTCTCAAAGCTTGCTTGACATGCAGGGGTCCAAAGGTATTTCTTGCCTTTCTTGAGAAGATCGGTAAGAGGCTTCGCTATCTTCGAAAAGTTTTGAACGAAGCGACGACAATAACTAGCCAAACCGAGGAAACTCCGCACTTCTTTGACATTAACAGGAGGAAGCCATTCAACAATTGTCTTCACAGTTTCCGGGTTGACTGCAATGCCCTTGGCAGAGATAACGTGACCAAGATAGGTTACTTGAGGCAGCCAAAACTCACACTTTGAGAACTTTGCATACAAGCGGTTCTCACGAAGCTTGTTCAGACACAATCAAGGTGTTCTTCATGTTCTTCCTTTGACTTAGAATAGACTAGGATGTCATCCGGATAGACCACAACGAACTTATCAAGGTACTCCATGAAAACCGAGTTCATAAGCCTCGAGAAGGTAGCAGTGCGTTGGTGAGACGAAAGACATGACCGTGTACTCATACAGGCCATAGCGGGTGGTGAAAGCTGTTTTGGGCACATCTTCCTTGCGAATCTTGATTTGGTGATAACCACTTCTCAAGTCAAGCTTAGAGAACACCACAGCTCCAGCTAGCTGATCGAAGAGATCATTAATCCGCGGAAGGGGATATTTGTTCTTGATGGTTTTAGCATTGAGAGCCCGATAGTCAACACAAAGTCTATCAGTTCTGTCACGCTTCTTCACAAAGATTGTTGGGCTACCCCAAGAAGAAGTACTGTGTTGAATGAAACCCAACTTCTCTTGTTCATCAAGCTGTCGTTTGAGTTCAGCCAACTCAGAAGGACCCATTTTATAAGGCCGCTTGGAGATAGGAGCCGTTCCAGGTTCAAGCTCAATTACAAACTCAACCTCACGATCCGGAGGCATACCTGGCAACTCTTCAGGAAAGACATCTGGGAACTCACAGACCACCGGAACACTCTGAATAGCTTCCATAGCATCATCATTCAGAGCCGCCAAAGAGAAAAGCTGGATAGCAGGAGTCAGACTTGGAGCAAAGACTATATGGCCTTCAGGAATCTTCAGAGAAACCGAGCGTTCATCACAATCAATCACAGCTGCATTTGCTGTCAACCAATCCATGCCCAAGATGACATCAATGTCCGAATTGCCCAGAACAATTAAGGACGCCGAGAACGAAGAGCCACCAATCTCAATTTGATTGCCATGGCTGATTTTAGCAGCTGCCATTGTTGCTCCAGGAGAAAGAACCATTAACCGCTTAAGGAGAGGATCCATTGCTAACTCATTCTCATTTGCAAACTTGTGAGAAACAAATGAATGCGATGCACCAGAATCAAACAAAACTCGTGCAGGGACTGAGTTAACGGATAACATACCCATCACAACTCCAGGTGCATGCTCAACTTGAGCGGCGTTGACACAGTTGGCACGAGCAACAGTAGACCCGGGCTTGGTGTTGATGTTGAGAGCCCGAGGTGGTGGTGCACGAACCATAGGAGAGCTTGTCGCAGATCTTGGAGGGGGTGGAGGAAGAGCTTTGTTCTTCAACGGACAGTTCCAATTTAGATGCCCAGGGTCTCCACACGTGAAACAAGCACCAGGTGGACGTGGAGCAACGTGGCCAGGGACTCCTCCAGGCGCTCCAGGGTAGTGGTGGTTGTAGCCCCTGGGAGCAGCAGTGATGAAGTTTTGTGGCCTTGCCGCGTAGCTTGAAGGTCTTGGTGAAGCCGGGAGCGACGGTGGGGTGTTAGGAACCCAGACACGCCGCTTAGAAGGAGCTGACATAGCTGAAGAGCTTGGTGCGTCACGGTTGTGTTTCTTTGACTCCTCAAACACTTGCCTACTGGCTTCCTCCTGCAGAGCTGTATGCTGAAGTTCCAGGAAAGACGCCGGCCTTGCATGTGTGATTGCATATTTGATCGATGCATTGAGCCCTTGCCGGAACCTATTTTGTTTCTTCTTGTCATCTGAGATCTCATCACCACCATAACGAGAGAGTTTCATGAAGTTCCTGATGTAGGTATTGACATTATCACTTCCCTGCTTGAGGTTGAGAAAGACTTCCTTCATCCTTTCCATGACAATCTCTGACAGGAATTGCTCTTTGAAAGCTCCAAAGAACTGTTCCCAAGTAGGCTGAAAACCAGTGCAGCTTGCCTTCAGGTAATTCTCCCACCAGAGAGCTGCATCCCCCTTCAGAAGGTGAGTAGCACATTTTACCCATTCTTGCTCAGGCACATCAGCAGTCTCCAGTAACCTTGACATCTCACGCAACCAATCATCAGCATCAAGTGGTTGATCAGAAACATCAAATTGGCGTGGGTTGAACTTCAGGAAGCTTTTGATGTCACCCCGCTTGGGAGGTGGAGGTAGTGGAGCAAACTCATTCCTCCTGACACTTTCTTCCAAACGCTGCTGGTTCTGCTGCATTGCTGCCAAGGCTTCGGCGATGTTTGACAACGCGGCCCCCAGTTCAGGTGGTATGTCCTCATCTGAACGGCGTGGTGGAGCCATCCTGAGATTGATACAAAACACAAGTCAGTACTATAATGGAGAATAATAATAATCCAAAATAGTACCAAGATGGAATTAACCAAGATTAAAGGATACAATTTACTAAGATGATATTAAAATATCAACAAAGTTCAAAGCACCTAGAAGATATTAAGCATATCGCACACGACTGAAAAGGAGTGTGGTACACAGATATATCAAAGAAAAATTTTCCACAAATTTCGGCATTAAGATACCAATAGATGCGCAAAATCACTTAACGAATCAAGATTAGTGACTCTACCAATTCAATATACAAAAGCGAATGATAAGAGTAGTGGTATGGTCGCGACTCCATCCCGCACTCAAATCATTACTCCGCACATGAACAAGTAAAACACATATCCTAACCCCTTCTTCTCACGATGAACCTAAAGATTAGTAACTACGGAAACGAACACCCCAAAAAAGATAACGTCGGATAACAAAGAGTAAGACAGATCGCGTCGGTTTGCAAAAGCCTGTCGGTATGGAATGTACCAACAGTTGATAATCAAAAGGCTGATTAGATAACAACTTGGATGCAACAGATAGACAAGGAATTACACACACACACAAAAACACACACCTATGGTACTACGGAAACCCAGAACACGTGAATCCTAGTTTGAATTTTTAAGAAGAGGATTGAAAACGTTACACTTCCTTACCAGAAAAGGGTGGGTGGGTAAGAAGAAAAGTGGAAGCAGTCCTACTCTCGCGTTTTGTTTTTCCCTAGTATACATAACTACCAAAAATATTTGCTAGACTGACAACGACCGTTTGGCTGAGACCCTGAAGGGCGGGATGGCTCTGATACCAATTGTAACTACCTCGGTGAATTACGCTCCTAGATACAAGCCTGGATGAGCGGAAATGGTTGAAATAGTACGGTGGGGCCCAAAAGCCACTCACGGGTAGACCTTTCGGCCGTCCCAACCATTTCCAGTCATCGGGACAAGTACGGGCGTAATCGGCACGCGAAGGGATCAACTACATACACAAATGAGTATGTATGCAAGCCACCATACAATAGTACATCGAGCCATACCATCTAAAAAGAAATGTATAGCAACCATACGGCAAGATTCAAATGACCTAGATAGATATAATAGTTTAGGATATTTCCTCATACATCACACATCGTAGTATCAAAGGAAGCGGCAAACAAGGTCCGAGTACGGATAAGAAGCAAATCGGCATAAGATGCCCGTAAATAAGCACATCCATACAGATCTCACGGATCCCCGTTCCCGGAATCTCTACACCGAACGATCGTTGCCCACATCATCAGCCTCCTCCACCCAGTATCCATCTTGCGAGTGTACCTATTCATCTGAACCAATAATTTATCGTGTGAGACCCTAGGGGTACTCAGCAAGTCTTTATGCCTCTAAAGGGGACACAACCTGGGGTGACGCAATTGCAGCGAAAGATAAACCCTAACAGTTCTATAGATACTCGCTAACCATCCGCCTAACCAATGATAGACGGATGTCCGTGAATTAATGACAACAATTATAACAGTAAGATCACCAGATCCATCCTCCTCCTCGCTTACCGACGAGGAAGCGGACGAATAACCCCCCCATCCGTTGGCAGTTTTATTAACCATTCCATGAGTGTTGCACTATTTACTAGTCAGTTATTTAGTCAAGTTAAAAGCGGTACTTTAGTTATGCTTGTCTATGGTCGAGAAACTGTGCTCCAAGTCGTCCATAACCGCGGACACGGCTTTCAGAAAGTTTTACCTGAGGTGCACAAATAGCAACACACACTCGATCAACCTCGGAAAAACCAAATCAAAACCCACGAGGCCTTCACGACAAAGCAATCACAAGATTCAGAAATATTTCAGGGGCCACCCCATTAAGCTACCATAGCGAAGTTAGCTGACTCCGAGACGGACTCAAGGTTTGCGTCAATGGCTGTAAACGACTAGGAACCCGAAAATGTGACTGGGCTTGTCGATACCGCGAAAACACTCCGCTTACCTAAACAGTACAGTGTGCTCCTTGCACAATCTTAAATAAAGCAGTAAACATGGCATAAGTACGGAATAGTAAATAAAACCTCGAACTAGTTTGTGGCCCCAAGAAATAAGAATGAATCAAGCTCTGGCTCAGGGGGGTCCCATAAGCCTCCCGGATGTGGATAGCGCGAATATTCAAGGAACAGGAATCAAGTACTCGGGGTCCTACGGGACACAAGTGAGCAGGAAAAACCAAATAGCAGATATTGCTCACCGGTGCCACTTTCATTAGTTATCCCATTACTACTCAGGTTAAGTTGTTTAGGTACCTCGTTATCCATCATACTCTCACATACCCTACACATGTTGTTCTACGACTCGCATGGCTCAAACAACTCCTGTAGTAATGGCTCATGGGATGGAGGAACAAGCTTGGTGGGGTTTAAAAGTAAAGGCTATGCAATACTTGGGATTCAGTTTAATGCAATTGCGACTCAATGATGCAAGAATAAGATAGAGGCAATAGGTACTGTATGTATGCAAGCATGTGGTAGTGCTTGCCTGTCAGCTCAGTTGAAGCGAGAGACGGATCTGGGTAGTGCTCCTGGTTCTCTTGATATATCCCCTGCTCAGTGTCTATTCGAAGAAGAACCAAACAAACAAGGACCAACATGAATAAAGTGCACAAGCATAGGAATAAAATGCGTCAAGCAAACAATCATGCCATGATGAATGATGCACAAGTTGCATGGCAATAATGTGGCATGGCATGGGTGAGGTGTAGAATACAAGAAATAACATTTTCTTTGAGTTTTGGTCACATTTTATTGTCATATTAGTTGCTGTCTACTATATATTTGTATGATGCATGCTGCAATTTAAGTCATGGATAGCATAAACAGAAAGGTCTCGTCGAGCTGATCGTTTTAGACATATCATTTGTTAAATTTGGAGTTATAGAACAAAAGTTATTAATTAATGAAGGTGAGGGGGCATTTTGTTGTAATTTAATTCAACTTGAAATTTAAAGTGTTCAAATAATATTTTGAATGGCATATTTGAAATCCTCACATTTTTCTGATTCAAAAACATATATTATTTGTATTATTTGGAATTATGAATTAAAAGTTATTTAAATCAGATTTGAATTTGAATTTGAATTAGTTTGAATTAAATTTGAACTAAAACAGATAACACAGAAACTTTTTACACACAGGCTGAGCCAGCCACAGCCGTAGACAGATGGGCCCGGGCGCTGACTGGATCACATACACGCAGGGTTTCATACCACAATTTGCTAGCCTAGGTGCATGATGATGGGCCCTGGCGTCGGTGGCCCACGCGACAGCGGGAAACCAAGGGATGCCACGCGGCACGGCGGGGGTGGACGGCGGGTTGAGGTCTGGAAAACGTGGGAGCCTTTTTATAAAACGGCCACAGCCGCTGACGGTGGGGCTATAGGGTGCCGCGGGTTTAGGAAAAGAAAAACGCAGGGGGTTAGGCGGAAAAGTGCGGCCGTGGTACTGTGCTTCTCCTCTGTCAGCCTTGAACAGACGCGGCACACGCTGTATGACGCGAGGCTCGAACCGCGACCCCGGCGCTTAGCCAGCGGCTACCGCTGCGGTATGGCTGGGTGGTTGTAGGAAGGGGGTGTAGGCGGCTAGATAGGCATTGCGCGTCGCGGCAGCGAGTGGACAGACGCGGCGGCGGTGCACCGAGGGTGCTCGTCGGACGGATTTGCGACGCCAGGAAGCGACGGTGCAGGGGAGGTTGTCTGGAAGGGAGAGAAGCTTACCGCGAGTGCGTCGGTGTGGCCGGTTCGGGCAGGGACGGTCGTGATCGACGGCGAGGCAGACACCGGGGAGCTAGGGTTTGCGCGTCGGTGTGGCGTCGGTGCAGCCGGCTCGGGGCTTCTCCTCCGCGGCTCCGTGTACAGGGCGAAGCAGAGGCTCTCCACGGGCTTCCTCGACAACCCTAGCACCGCGCCACCGGCTGGATAAGGAGGGGGCGGTGGAGGCCGAAGGTTTTTGCCGGCGATGGTGTGGCGGTGAAGGAGAAGAGGGGAGCGAGGGCAGGACGCCCTGGGGTGGATCTGGGGTAGTTGGGCGAGGCAGAGAGTTGGTGGGGTGGATAAGAACGGGGGGAGAGGGGTGGATGGCGTGGGAGAGGGGAAGGTGGCTTCGGCCACCTTTATCCTTCCTCACGTGATCGGCATGGAGGCCAGGCAGGTGGGGGCGCAGGCAGGTCTGGGGGGAAGGGCTGCCAGGTGGGCCAGGTAAGAGGGAGCTCGGGGTGGGGCAGGCCAGGCAGAGAGAGAGAGAGAGAGCAAGAGAAAGGAGAGGGGTAGGCTCGGGTGTGGCTTGGTTAGGAGCTAGGGTTAGAGGGAGGCTCAGGTTAGGGTTGGTAGCTGGGTGGCATGGTGGGGCCAGCTAGGTGAGAGGGGGGAGAGGCCGAGAGAGAGAGGGGGAGGCTTAGGGTTAGATAGGAGAGGGGTATGGTGATTAGGGGGTTAGGGTTTTAGCTAGAGGGTAAGAGAGAGAGAGAGAGAGAGAGAGAGAGAGAGAGAGAGAGAGAGAGAGAGAGAGAGAGAGAGAGAGAGAGAGAGAGATGGATTGGTTCATATGACTAGATCAAGCATGATCACACAGGCTCAAACAAGATAGCCAAAGAGAGAAAAGAAGACAAGGTGGTGATGGAGTAGAGAAGGAGATGTGGTGAGGTTTAAGCAAGATCAAATTATATCAAGCCTAAAAGAAAGGATAGATATAGAGATGAACCACTCCAAAACTTCAAATAAAACCCAAGATGACCAAAGTTGGTGATGGTTGCATGGCCCATGCAAATGCATTAAATGCTAGGTTTTATCTTGTGAAAACAAAATAATATCTCATGGCATTTATTTATTTGCATCCTCCAAAGTTGGAGTAAGGGTCAAGCAAAAGAACTTGTAGGATTGGACCCACCCTATCTCTCATGAGCTTGATTAACAACAAAAGAAAACAATTACAAGCTCATGGATAATGGGATGGTGGAATTGTAAGGAGGTGGAAGAAAGGGTGGTGGAGTCAATAAGAGATATGCCCCCAACTCAACTTGGGAATTTAACAATATTTCAAGAACCAAATACAATATCAAGAGGCAAATATAAATAATAATGCATACGAGATAAGAACCAAAGCTCAAGGGTTTTTGTATGATGCTCAAATGCAAGGTGGCATGATGACATGAGCATGATATGATGATGATGCAACAATTATATGTAGGAAGTGGCCATTCATTACTAAACCAAGTAGCATTACAGTTGTTAGACAATCGTGATGCTACAGTCGGTGACTCCTCCGTAGCCTTCCTTTATCCGGCATGGGCCTCCCTTCTGGATCCATCTAACTGGGACGCCTAGCAGGCCACAGGCCATGCTACAAACTGTGGGCCACCTGGGTTATCCAGATAGGAGACATGCTATGAGGATACCCATATAGCATATCCCCAACAGATACCTCGCCCAGGTCATGTTGCCCTGGTGCTTGAGGCACAGATCCGAGGATTCGAGATGAGCCACGTCTTCATGGACGGCGGCAGTGGCATCAACTTGATGTTCGCCAGCACACTCGCAGCAATGCGGATCCCGTTGTGCATCCTGGAGAAGTCAGACACGACGTTCCACGACATAGTCCCAGGGAAGGGCATATACCCCCTGGGAAAGATATGGCTCGATGTCATCTTCGGCCAGCCCGAAAACTTCAGGCGCGAGCGACTAGTGTTCAAAGTGGTGGACTGATCATCGCAGTACCATGCCATCCTCGGGCGTGTGGAATTCACAAGATTCCTAGCAGTACCGCGCTACGCATACCCGCTACTAAAGATGCCAGGACCTAGGGGAGTCATCACCGTCCAAGGAAGCTTCACCCAATCCGATCACTGTGACAGAGACTTCAACAGAATCTCCCAGTCGTTCGGTATGTAGGAGGAGCTCACGAGGCTCCGAGAAGTGACAGACAATGGGGCACCCCCAGTCTCCAGGAAAAACACACCTGATATGTTGTTCGACTCCACAGTCAACACGAAAAAGGTGCAAGTCCACCCAACGGATGCCTCCAAGATGGCGCTGATCGCCAACGACCTCAGCCCCGCATAGGAAAGCGCGCTTGTCGAATTCCTCCGTGAGCGCTGGGAAATCTTCGCCTGGTGTCCTGCGGACATGCCAGGAGTTCCCAGGGAATTCGCCGAGCACGCACTCAATGTGTTCCTCGATGCAAAGCCAATCAGGAAGTCGATCCGACGATTGTCCGAACCAAGAGCTGAAGCCGTTGGAATTGAAGTCGACAGACTGCTCGATGCCAACTTTATCCGAGAAATTAAAGAGAGCGAGTGGCTGGCCAATACTGTGCTGGTCCCCAAGAAGGACACGAACATCCTCCGGATGTGCGTGGATTTTACATTGCTCAACAAATACTATCCGATGGACCACTTCCCTCCACCGCGGATCGATCAGATCATCGATTCGACTGCAGGATGCGAGAAACTCTCCTTCCTCGACGCCTGCTCAAGCTACAACCAGATTCCTCTAAAGATCGAAGATCAGGAGAACACGGTGTTCATCACGCTGTTCGGAGTGTTCTGCTACAACACCATGACCTTCGGGCTGAAGAACGCAGGTGCCACGTACCAGAGGTGCATGCAGGCATGCCTAAAAAACCAGATCGGTCACAACATGCAAGTCTATGTCGACGACATAGTAATCAAGACCAAGGAGGCCAAGAGGCTGATCGACGATCTCCGAGAGACGTTTGATAACCTTGATCACTACAAGATCAAGCTAAACCCATAAAAGTGCGGCTTCGGCGTCCCATCTAGCCAACTACTCGGCTACTTCATCTCCCAACGAAGAATTGAGGCAAATCCGAAGAAAATTAGGGCCATACTGTCCATGGAGAAGCCGAAGAACATCAAAGGTGTCCAACAGCTAGCCGGGCGCATCGCAGCGCTAAGCAGATTCATTAGTCGCATGGGAAAGAAGGCCTTGCCCTTTTACTAGCTGCTGCACAAGGCGGACAAGTTCGAGTGGACACCTGAAGCAGACAATGCATTCGAGGACCTCAAGCGGCTGCTCTCCACCTCGCCTGTCCTGGTCACACCAAAGGAGCAAGAGCCTCTGCTGCTATACATCGCAGCTACGCACCAGGTGGTAAGAACCGTACTCATGGTCGAACGACCCGAAGATGGCAGGACCCATGGGGTCCAGCGCCCAATCTACTACCTCAGCAAGGTACTGACACCAACAAAGCAGAGGTACCCTCAATACCAGAAGCTCGCCTATGGCGTATTCATGACGACTCGTCGGCTGAGCCATTACCTCCAGGAGCAACAGATAATGGTAGTCAATGAGGCGCCACTGTCCAACATCCTGAACAACCCCGAAGCCATAGGACGCGTAGCCCTGTGGGGCATCGAGCTGTCTCCTCTAGACATAGTCTACGAGCGGCGCAAGGCCATCAAATCGTAGGTCCTCCCTGACTTCCTCGTCCACTGGATGGAACTCCAGCTGCCGGACACTCCGTACATGACGCAATCATGGACGATGCACTTCGATGGCTCCAAGCGTGAGGCTGGAGCAGGAGCTGGCATCATACCGACGTCCCCTTAAGGCGACAAGACGAAATATGTCCTTCGGATGAAATTTTGTGCCTCCAACAACGAGGCCTAATACGAGGCCCTCATCATGGAACGCGGATGGCCAAGATCTGCGGCGCAACGCGCCTAGTCATCTACGGTGACTCAAACCTTGTCATCCAGCAGCCGATGAACGAGTGTGACGCTCACAACACCAACATGATCGCGTATCGCACGCTCTACAACTCACTCGAAGGAGACTTCGACGGCTGCGAGCTTCGGCACGTCGGAAGGGAAAGCAATGAAGAAGCCGATAGGCTCGCCAACATCTGCTCCACCTGCGCACGGATGTCACTAGGTGTGTTTCTCAGACAAATGTGTGTACCCTTTATTAAAAGGAAATTCCCCAAAGGATCACCCGAAAAAGCAGAGCACTCGGAGGCATAGTTTAAAAAACCGAACCGGTGATCAAACCGGTGAGTCTTTCGGTTTAGGTTTTTACCGATCGAACCGCTGGTTCACCGGTTCATTGTAAAAAATGATTATAAATATTGTAATAAACAGGGCCGGCTCTATGTTTTTCAGGGCCCTAGGCAAGTCGACGGCATGGGCCCTTAAGGCTAATATATATATAGACATATTTTTTTTATGATATATGTATCTACTAGCACTTTTAAAATAAAAGTTAACATCCAATCAAACATTTTAGTCTCAAAATATAATAAGTAGTATTAGTTGCTAGTTTGATTACCTCAAATAAAAAATAATTCAAATGATAATAAGTCAGGAGTGAGGATCAGGGCCTGCCGCTGTTGAATTGGTGATCCCCGATAGATGATAGACGACCTGCGAATCTGCGATCGTCGATCGAGTGAGAGAGGTAGGGCCCTAGAGATCGAGGCACGGAGTCCGGCCGATTTCCGAAGAGTCGAGGAGAAAAGAAGAGAAGAGAAGGAAGATCACAAGTTCGCAACGCGTTGTAACCCATGCGGCCAGCGTCGTAACGCGTCATAACTTGTAAGTCTGGTGCCTCGTGTCATAGTGAACCTTTTTTATTTCATGCTCGCGTGACGTGTTGTGCCCGGTTTCCAGGGCCCTGCTCGTTTCTCGCGTCGTGGGTAGCATATGTATACCCGTATATATACTCCCTTCGTTTGCAAATAAGTGTATGTCTAGCATTTGGCCAAGTTAAAGTTTATTAAATTTGACCAACTTTATAAATATAGTAACATATATTACATCAAATTAACATATTATGAAACTAAATTTAAAAACATATCTATTGATATTAATTTAGAGTCATAAGTTTCACTACGTTTTTTCTATAAAAATTAGTCAAACATTATTAACTTTGACTTAGAACAAGGCTAGAAGTACACTTATTTGTGAACAAAGAGAGTACGTAAGTGAGTATAAATTTTTGGGCCCCCTCCGGCCGTGGGCCCCTGGCCGATGCCAGGGTCGCCATACCTCAGCGCCGGCCCTGGTAATAAATAAATGATTATGTATGTAAAAATATTTTATTTTTTAACTTAGCATAATAATTCATACAATGACATTACAAAGTAGTTCGGAGCTATCAACAGCGACTCGCCAACTTTGCCATGTAGTTGCGGAGCATGCTAATTCACATACTAATATAAGACTCCTAGCCTAAAAGCAGCCGGCCAGCAACATCAGTATCTATATGTATTTTGCATGCAGCGAAAAGTTGCGAGAAGCAAGACCATGATGTCCCGTCGTTTGAATTTCAGTGATACCGTGTATGTGCAATAAAGAAATAAGATGTGTCTCCCTTTTATTTCATCAAGGAGTTGCAGCTCAGCTGGTCACCGGCGTGCTCCAATCGATGTTAGCGAGTGGGTGCAGAGTTTGAATCCCGGCCTGCGTGCATATATTTTTCGAATTTCCTAGCATTATAACTGAACCGGTCGGACCGAAACCTGATTTACAACGTAAAGCCGGCGGTCTGACCACGGTTTTCCCAGTTTAATCCGGCTCGCTGGCGCAGACGGTTCAGTGCGCTTACAAAACCGCCAGGGACTCTGGTTCCGGTTTATCCCGGTTGAACCGGCGGTCCGGTCCGGTTTTTAAAACTATGCTCGGGGGCTCCGCTACCCGAAGGACAGGAAGGACTCGAAAAGCTCGACACCGAGGTCGAACTTGTCAGACTGATGAAGGTCATGTCAATCGAAGAGACATGGACGCAGTCGTACTTTCGGTACCTGATAAACAAGAAACTGCCTGATGACCCGAGAGATGCCCGGCGCATATTTCGCCGGTCCAAAGCCTACACCGTCCACAATGGAGAGTAGTACAAGCGCAATATTTCGGGTGTGCTGTAAAGGTGCCATCCTCCAAGATATCCATGAGGGCATCTGCAGTCATCATGCAGGCAGCCGCGCCCTCGTTGCCAAAGCTCTACGAGTTGGATTCTATTGGCCAACGGCTACGAACGATGCTAAGGACATCGTCCGAAGGTGCAACGCCTATTAGAGGTACGCGGACAAGCCGCAGGCACCAGGATCAGAGCTAAGGCCCATACCACTGGCCTGACCCTTCGCCCAATGGGTCCTCGACATGATCGGCAAACTATCCAAATCCTCAAAAGGAGGCCACGTCTACCTCCTGGTCGCAGTCGACTAGTTCACCAAGTGGATCGAGGCCGTGCCCATCACTAACCAAAACGGCAAAACTGCTGTCAAGTTCTTCGACTCCATAATCTACAGGTTCGGTGTACCACACAACATCATCACGGACAACGGCTCGAACTTCATCTCAAAGGAGTTCCAAGACTTCTACTAGGGCCTTGGCATCAACATATCATATGCCTCCATGGCACACCCGCAGACTAACGGAAAGGTCAAAAAGGCCAACGGCCTCATAGGCAACGGTATCAAGAAACGCCTGTTATGCCCACTCGAACGGCTTGCGGGAGCCTAGGCAGAGGAGCTACCCTCCATCCTATGGAGCCTGCGTACAACGCCGAACAGCTCAACTGGCTTCACAGATCTATTCCTGGTGCACGGAGCCGAAGCCGTACTACCTGCCGAGGTACGCCACAAGGCCCCACGGGTCGTCGCCTACAGCAAAGCCGAATCAACGGCCGCACTCGAAGACGCCGTCGACACACTCGATGAGGCACGCGACATCGCCGCAGCTTGCTCAGCGGTCCACTAGTAGAGCCTTCGCAATTACCACAGCCGTCGGCTACGCACAAGGTACTTCGTCGAAGGAGACATTGTCCTACGACTCAAGCAAGAGCGCCCGAAGAAGTTCGAGTCACCCTGGGAAGGACCCTACATCGTTACAGAAGTCATCCCAGTTGGCGCCTACCGCCTTATGGACATCGCATCAGGAGTCGAATACTCCAACCCCTGGAACATTGCACATCTGTGACGCTTCTACCCCTAGCTACCTCTTTACTTTCAATAAGGCTACTCAGCCGAACAACGTACCTCCTCGTTACGCTATGAATAAAAGCTAAGTCCCTTGGCCGAAATTTCTTTTTCTTTGCATTACTTTTCGATATAACACGCTCGGGGGCTATGCCTCACCTCACGAGCTCGTCGATTGAGAACAACGGATACAACCTGAGTAGCTGACCACGTCAAGCTAACGAAAAGGACATGCACATAACAAAGCACCACATGCTACTATATACAAACCTTACAAAGGGCACTACAAGCCCGCTCGAAAAAATAAAAGTTTTACATCAAGTTTTCTTTGTAGGAACTACCTATTCTAGAGAATCACATTCGCCCGCTGCTCGAACAAATCTACTATCTCCTCAGCATGTTGCGCCATAGCTGCATAATGCGGGCGCATATCTCAAAGGGTGCCATCAGGCCGAAGGGGTGGCTCAGTCGCCACCTCCACGAGATTGAAATCATGACGATGCAGCCGAACAAGGGACAATGTAGACTTCACTCCAGTGACCAGCTAATGCTGCACTAACTCCTTGACGTGGCCCACTTTCCGAAATTTTGCCAGCAGACCCCAAAGGGTGGAAGGTGCCTCATCCAAGGGGAACATGATGGCCCAAGTGGACGCCAGAGAAATCCTCGCCTGCTTCAGCACCCGAGAAACCTGGTGCACGCGATCTTGCACCGTCGGAAGGACGATGGCCCGGTCGCGGTCCATCCAGATGAAGCCACCAGCCTCCAGGTCATGTTGTGTCAGGCAATTCATCCGAACAGCGACGCAGTCTTTCTCTTCCTCTGGAACGAGATTCACACCTGCAGAACACACAGAATGGGCAAACATGCAGCGATTCACCTGAAAGAATAGCAGCTTTCCAAGACTCACATTGAAGTTGCTCGCTCATCTGCCGCAACTCCCCCATCAAGAACTCCTCCCTAGCAGTGGCTCACTCAGCCTTCGACTTCCACACATTAGCGTGGCCTCGAATGCCAAGTATATCTTTCTCCAAGCGGCGGATGCGCTCGCGAAGAAAAGCCAGCTGCGACGCATCGTCTAGATATGGTCGCGGCTCAGGAGCAGTTGAAGTAACAACGGGAGTCTCACCCGAAGGACCCTAAAGGCAAACAAGTCAAGACATGAACATCACAAACATCTCTGGCAACAACTCGAAACATAATTTATATACATTAAGGCCACCTCGTGGCATAAGTTGGGTCTGTCCACCAGCAAAAGGTTACAGCGGGAAAACAAAGAAGAAAACTACAACAACTACAACACAAGGGCCTAAGCACCCGCATCCGGAGTGGCCTTGAAGCCAGACTGCCTGCTCTTGGCCTCCTCCTACTGCTTCGCGGCATACTCAGCCAGAAGATCTATAAGCTTAGGCCCATAGCGCTTACAACGAGAGGCGAAGAGGGCGAACGCTACCTCTGAGCCATCTGTAGCTGTTGGCATCTGGGACGTCATGTGTGGCAGGTCCAGCTCCGCTCCGGACGCCATCGCCATCGCCAACCCTATGGAGGCGCCGATGACCTTCTTCTTGCGCTTATACGCCACCGGCGCATCCTCCGACAGAGCATCCGCAAGGGCGTCGACATCCTCAAGGGAAACGCCCTTTGGGACGACCTCCTTGTAGAAGCTCCTGAGAACTTCCTTGGCCTTCGCCAAGGAGCTAGCAGTAGTGCCGCAGCGATCCTCGACCGCTGCGGTGGTATCGGCCAGAACATCTCCATGCTCCATCACACCACGATCAAACGTGATGCCTGAAGCATCTGAAACAAAGAAGAAAATATGCCGCATAAGAGCAAGACAAGGCACAGTCGAAAAAGTGCAAGACCTAAACAAGTAAAATATGACTCACCAAAGAAGGCTTTGGCTACAGCCATCAGCCTATCCACCATATCCTTCTCGCGAGCAGCCGCCGCAGCAGTGAGATGCTCCTCGTGATCGGCAGCCTCCTTATGTAGGCTCTCCTTGGATTCATCATCAACAACCTCCTTCTACAGGCACTCCTTGGTCTCCGCAGCATCTGCGGCCTTCTTCTCTGCTCGATCAAGGCTCTTCTTGAGAGCGTCCACCCGACGGAGAGCCGCATTGTTTTCATCTGTAACACCAAGAACCACCTGATCAATACAAGCAAAATCCATAGGACGGACGAACTACAAAAGGGTGAGTACATTATGCACCTTGAAGCTGCTGCATGCTAGCCTCCAACGCCAAGTGCTGCTGAATAAGAAGATTGGCGATGTGCACAAAGGGCTGCAACAGAAAGAAAAACCATCAGAAAAGGCTCGGGGGATGCGCCCCCGCAAGAGCAAACACGATCAACATGTCACCCGAAAGGGCTCGGGGCCTCCCCCTAAAGGATAAAAAAACTTATGTGTTCAGGCGTGGACTTCGAAGTTCTGTGTGCAGTATTCTGAGTAACAACTACTCGGGCCTCTCGCTTGGAGGAGTTCGGGCCGTCATCCCTAGAGTCGTCCACCACCTGAGGGAGAGGAGCTATTGGATTCAAATCCCCTACAGCCTCCTGAGTTGCCTCGCTAAGAGGCTCCTCCGACGAATGGATGCAAGGAATTTTTTTTACCAGAACAAAACCTACAGGTGACAGTATAATAATTTAGGTGAAATCACTTACGAATCAATGTCAGAAAGGTTGAAGACAGGAGGCGCCTTCTGCTTCTTTGTCTTCTTGGTCGGCGGCTACGGCGCCATTGCTCGAATAGGCACAGAAGGGATAGGTGCGGACGATGCACTTTCATCCTCGCCATGCTGGTCGAGGAAGGACGGAACCCGTGGATTTGGCGGGGTAGATGCATCCGAAGAGTCGCTCCGGGAGCGCTTTCGGGTCTTCCCCTCACTCGCCTCAGGAGCATCCGTAGTAGGCGACTGAGCTGGAGGAAGCATAGACTCGGAGTCCACCTCCTCATTGTCTGGCACCTCCCTAAACTTCTCAGGTAGAGGAGGCATATACCCTGTAACCTGGAGGCGCTGCAAGCAAAAAGGAAAAGAGAAACAACATAAGTAACTGCAGCAAATAGCAAACACGTGCAAAAGCGCAACGCGCACAAACATGCATATCACCTGAGAAACCCCTTTATTGGCGCTAAGAGGGGGGTCAACGATTTCCCCGGAAGGTCCTCACCAGCCTTGAACTTCAGTAGGAGACGAAGAGCCCTATCGAGGTCACCTGAAGACAACTCTTCGGATGAAACCCTCGTTAGATCGCTGGAGCCAGCGTAGAGAAAGATCCGGTGCGCCCTAGCCTGGAGCGGCTGCACCCGGCGCTTGACGAAGGTGCAGATGATGTCGAAACCGTTGACCTCCTTGCCTGGAACCAGCTGAAGGGACTCCACCTGCTGGTAGAGCCTCTCCACCTCTGCAGCTTCACCCTCCAAGATGTGGTTCTTCCGTGATCTCTTCGGTACAATCTTCTGCTCAGAGTCGAAGGGGGCAAGCCCATATTGCTGACCTCCAGCTTAGCATCGCGGATGTAAAACCACTTCTGGCGCCACTACTGGACAGACTCGCAAATAGAAAAGGAGAAGAATTGGATGACAGGATGGACAGGCGGAGATGATGCTGCCGCCAAGCGGATAGACTCTGCCGATGCCGGACTGCCTCTTCACGGAATAGAGCTTCCGGAAGAGGCCAAAGTGTGGCTCGATACCGAGCCAGCACTCGCAAAGGGTTATGAAACAAGCGACATGGAGAAGAGAATTGCGAGACAAATGGTGTATCTGAATCCCATAGAAGAAAAGGAGTCCACGAAGGAAATCATGGACAGGAAGCGAAAGACCGCGAAGAACGAAGGCAACAAACATCACCCAAAACCCTACGGGTGGGCGGTGGATTACCTCATCGCCAGGAAGCCTGACGTCCTCCTTGTTCTGCGGGATCAACCCCGCGTCGTGCAGCTTGCGCAGATCGGTATCACTCACCTCCGTGCGCCTCCAGCTGCCATCGGTGATACGAGCAGCAGCAGCAGCAACCTTTTTGCCGCTGGCGGCGGCGCTCGAGCCAGCTCCGGTGGCGGTCTTCTTTGGCTTGGCCATCGCGTGGCGTCGGGAGCGGCAGTGAGCATGAAGAAAAGAGGAAGGAAAAGAGCGAAAAACTTCCAGTGTGCAAGACAGAAAAGCTGTGCTCGTGGAAATGGAGGCAATGTAGAGAAGCAAATGGCAAATGGTAAAACGAAATCACTGTTTACCTACGGTATAAAAGGAAGAAAGAAGATGAACACGAGCCATTGATCCAGAAGCCCTAGCGCGCACGCAAGATCCAGCCCTACACGTGTTAGCTTAGCAATGAACCGTCGCCAGCACGCCGTCCACTACGCACGGAAATCGAGGGAGACGCTGTAATTCTCGGCACGTTCACACGTGACTAGTCAACTTCAAGTCAGACGATGGGAACCACGGTCGTTGCATCGCATCATCTCTGTCGCCGCAGACGATTGAGATCACCAATCGTCAGCACTGACATCATCAAGACTAAAGCCATCAACGACTGGAAATTTTTGGCTGATCAATCAAATCCTTACCCGAATCTACGATTCGATCAACTACTCGGGGGCACTCCTATCAGGAGAGCTGGCCGCACACCTGAGACATGATCAAGGTACTACGCCTCGCAACTATCTTCGAGTCCTACATCGATTCTACGACTCCACTAAGGACTCGGGGGCTACTCCCATAGGGAGGACGGGTTCAGCATCCGAAATAATTGTGTCCTTCGGAACTAAGCTGAAAATAACTAAACAAAAGTCTTTGCTCGAGTTTACGACTTCAACAGACACTCGGGGGCTACTCCCATAGGGAGCGCTAGTCGAGCACCCTGTGAACTCTTCAAGTGCGGTCCTTCGGATCAAATATGACAAAATATTTTTGGCAACTTTGCCCAAACCAATGCTAAGTGAGAAGCATTCTCCTTGGCCACCCGAAACACCTCCGCGGTGATTACATTTCGGATGTTGTGTCTGTGACACAAATATAAGCCCTACATATATCGTCTGATGGCCTGGTAACGCACCTAACTGCGCTCTGCCAGTAAAATCCCGTGTCGATAGGCACGACGAAAAATCTTGACGGACGCGTCGGGTACATCACTTGAAAAACCACTGGGATTCGACTCCTATAAGACCTCAACGACCTGAGTCGAATTACGCCAGCATTCGTTCTGGATTCAAGTCTAGGGACTCGAGTCTGAAGAAGATCATGTTGTTTTGTCCTATAACAGTTAACTGGACCTGATCCATTGGGAGAGTCAGGCACACGCATCAAAGATCCCTACAAACTAAATCATTTTCTCTTAAAAACAGGTCCAACTGCACCCGACACATTGATGAGTCCTCAGTCGAATTTACGATTCGACTGAACACTCGGGGGCTACTGATATGTTTATACCCGTCGGGTACACAACATTGGCATAACTAGTCCAGCCCAAGGAAGGCCCACGACAAGATACGTGGCTTGTGGAGATTTTGTAGGGGTTCGTAGCATGGAAAACAAAAATTTTCTATCGCATACAAACAAACAAGCCAAGATCTATCTACTAGATTGTAGCAACGAGTCGATGGTATAACTTACCCTCGAAGATTCCAAAGCGTTTAACGAGAGCGGATTCTCGTGGGTGATGTAGTCGTACTCTTTCCGATCTCAAGATCGCGTAGACGATCCTTCCGGCGCCACGTTCCGGCAGCGCTCCCGCAGTCGGTCACACGTTCGGTACTCGACGAAGACCTTCCTCTCCCTTGTTCCAGCAGGCAGCGGAGGCTGTAGCACTCTCGCGATTCCTAAAGACAACGGCGTGGTACCTAAGTAGAGGGGAAATCCGCAGGCCTTAAGCCGGTGCGAGTATGGTGGAGCTTATGAGAGAGGCTATTAATGGTCTAGTAATTAGACACACCAATTAGAAGGCTCTAAACCAATTAGAAGGCTCTAAACCGCTGGCTAAAGCAATTAGAAGCTCTAAACCAAAACGGCTCTAAACCGGAGGTAGAAGATAGGAACTTGTGTGTCTAGGAGGGGAGCCCTGCCCCTCCTTATATAGGTGGGAGGGGGTGGCGCGCCAGGGGAGGGAGGGAGTCCCTCCCCAACTCGGCCTAGGGCTGGCGCCGGCTTGGAGGAGTGGGACTCCTCCTCCAAGTTGGTTCCAACTCCTCTTGCTTGTTTCCCACAGTTTCTTATTTTGGCAGTTTGACTTTCAAACTGGACATTTGACTTTTCTGTTTTAGGATTCAATTTAATCCTTTATTTGGGACAGCAAGAACACTTAGTACATGATGCAATCATTCCAATATGTAATGACACATTCATGTACCCTCCCCGGTGCCGGACAATCCGAACCTTCTAGAATATCCCCGATGAAAACACGGAATCATTCCCGAACTCAAAGCGGGTCTTTCCTTATATGAATCTTATTCTCCGGACCATTCCGGATCACCTCGTGATATTCCGGATCCCATCCGAGACTCCGAACAACATTCGGTCTCTTTCTCATAATACCATAACTACTCAAACAACGTCGAATCCTTAAGTGTGTCTCCCTACGGTTCGTGAATTATGCGGACATGATCGAGACACTTCTCCTAACAATAACCAATAGAGGAATCTGGAAATTCATATGGCTCACATATTTCTCACGATTACTTTGCGATCGAATGAACCACTTACATACGATACCAATTTCCCTTTGTCTCACGATATGTTACTTATCCGAGGTTATGATCGTCGGTATCTCTGCATACCTAGTTCAACCTCGTTACTGATAAGTACTCTTTTCTCGTTCCCGTGATATGTGATCCCTTGTGACCAAGTCACATGCTTGCAAGCTAATTGGATGACATTCCACCGAGAGGGCCTAGAGTATATCTATCCGTCATGTGGATGGACAAATCCCACTCTTGATCCATGTGTTTCAACCAATACTTTCCGAACACTTAATGCCACCTTTATAGCCACCCAGTTACGGTGTGGTGTTTGATGTCATCAAAGCATCCATCCGGTAAAGGTGATATGCATGATCTCATGGTCGAAGGAATTAGGTTACTATGTATCAGAAAGCATATAGCAATTGAACTATTGAAATGACTTGATCTTTATGCTACGCTTATCAATAGGAGTATGTCCACCATATCATTCTCCTAACGATATGATCTTGTTGTTTGATAACATCTCAATGTTCATGATAGGGAAACCACAATCATTAATCAATCAATAAGCTAGTGAAGTATAGAGGCTATACTAGGGACTTCAATTTAAGTTTACAATTCACACAAGTATTAATGGTTTCCTTGTTAATACTATTATAGCATGAATGTAAACATTTATCATAAACACAAAGATATAATAATAACTAAATTTATTATTGCCTCTAGGGCATATCTCCAACAGTCTCCCACTTGCACTAGAGTCATCTAATCTAGATTACATGGTAATATACCGAACACCCATGGCAGTTTGGTGTTGGTCATGTTTTGCCCTCGGGAGAGGTTTAGTCAACGGATCCGCCACATTCAGATCTGTGTGTACTTTGCAAATCTTTATATCCCCATCCTGGATATGTTCTCGAATAGCGTGAAAACGCAGTTTGATATGCTTCAGCTTCTTGTGTGACCTTGGTTCTTGCGCATTGGCTATGGCGCCCATGTTATCACAATAGATAGACATTGGGTCCAGCGCACTAGGAACCACACCCAGCTCTGTAATGAACTCTTTCATCCATATCGCTTCTTGTGAAGCCTCCGAAGCGACCATGTATTCCGATTCGCTTGAAGATCTCGCCACAACGCTTTGCTTTGCACTCCTCCAGCTAATCGCTGCACCATTCAAAATAAATACGTGCAGTTGTGATTTAGAATCATCTGGATCGGTGTTCCAACTAGCATCGGTGTAACCATTAACAACGATGTTCATCACCTCCATAAGAAAGAACCATATCCTTAGTTCTTCTCAAGTACTTAAGGATGTTTTTGATCATTGTCCAATGATCCACTCTGGATCACTTTGATATCTGCTAGTTAAACTAACGACATATGCAATGTCGGGTCTAGTACATAGCATGGCATACATTAGAGATCCTATGGGAGGCATAGGAGTCTTACTCATCCTTTCTCTATCTTCTCGCGATGTCGGACTTTGAGTTTTACTCAAGGTCGATTGGGCAACATGGGCAAGAACCCTTTCTTGCTTTCTTCCATTCCAAACCTCTTTAGAACTTTGTCCAAATATGTACTCTGTGACAATGATATTTGGCGTTTCGATCTATCTCTATAAATCTTTATGCCTAATATGTAAGCTGCTTCGCCAAGATCCTTCATTGAAAAACTATTATTCAAATATTCCTTGACACTATTAAGAAGGTCTACATCATTCCCAATCAACAATATGTCATCCACATACGATTAAGAATGCTACAGAGCTCCCACTCACTTTCTTGTAAATACAAGCTTCTCCATAAGTTTGTATAAAACCAAAACTTTTGATTACCTTATCAAAACGTTGATTCCAACTTCGGGATGCTTGCTTCAATCCATAGATGGACCGTTGAAGTTTGCATACCTTGTTAGCATCTTTAGGATCGACAAAACCTTTGGGTTGCATCATATACAACTCTTCATCAATGTCTCCATTGAGGAATGCTGTTTTGACATCCATCTGCCATATCTCATAATCATAATATGCAGCGATTGCTAACATAATCCTCACAGACTTTAGCTCCGGTGAGAAAGTCTCATCGTAGTCAACTCCTTGAATTTGTCGAAACCCTTTTGCGACAAGTCGAGCTTTATAAGATAACATTACCATCAAGATCTGCTTTCTTCTTGAAAATCCATTTGTTCTCGACAGCCTTCCGCCATCCGTAAGTCCACCAAAGTCCATACTTGGTTTTCGTACATGGATCCAATCTCGGATTTCATGGCTTCTTGCCACTTATTGGAATGGGCTCATCATCGCTTCCTCATATGTCTCGGGGTCATCGGTGTTGTCCACCACCATGACATTCATAACGGAATCATACCAATGCAGGTGGTACGAGTTCGTTGACCTCCGAGGCTCTGTAGCAACTTCAACCGAAGTTTCATGATCACCATCATTAGCTTCCTCTCTTATTGGTGCAGCACCACAGGAATTTCTTCCGGTCTTTGCGCTACTGCAATTTCGAGAGAAGGTTCGACAACCTCGTCAAGTTCTACTTTCCTTCCAGTCACTTCTTTCGAGAGAAATTCCTTCTCTAGAAAGGATCCATTCTTAACCGAAGATTTTGCCTTCGGATCTATGATAGAAGGTATACCCAATAGTTTCCTTCGTATCCTATGAAGACGCATTTTTCCGCTTTGGGTTCAAGCTTGTCCGTTGTAACTTCTTTACATAGGCTTCGCATCCCCAAACTTTAAGGACGACAATTTAGGTTTCTTCCCAAACCATAATTCATACGGTGTCGTTTCAACGGATTTAGACGGTGCCCTATTTAAAGTGAATGCGGTTGTTTCTAATGCATAACCCCAAAATGATAGCGGTAAATCTGTAAGTGACATCATAGAATGAACCATATCTAAGAGAGTTCGATTACGACGTTCGGACACACCATTACGCTGTGGTGTTCCCATGTGTCAATTGTGAAAGTATTCCGCACTTCTTTAAATGCTCGCCAAACTCGTAACTTAGATATTCACCTCCACGATCAGAACGTAGAAATTTAATCTTCTTGTTACGTTGATTCTCTACCTCACTTTGAAACTCCTTAAACTTCTCGAAAGTTTCGGACTTATGTTTCATGAAATAGATATACCCATATCTACTCAAGTCATCCGTGAAGGTAAGAACATAACAATAACCACAGCGATGCTACACTCATTGGACCACACACATCGGTATGTATGATTTCCAATAAGTCCGTAGCTCGCTCCATCATACCAGAAAATGGAGTCTTAGTCATTTTACCCATCAGACATGCTTCGCATCTTTCAAGTGATTCAAAATCAAGTGATTCAAGAAGTCCATCGGAATGGAGTTTCTTCATACGTTTCACTCCGATGTGACCAAGACGACAGTGCCACATATAGGTCGAATTATCGCTTGATTTCAAACGTTTAGCTTCAATATTGTTGATATGTGTATTTCCACTATCGAGATTCAATAAGAATAGACCATCTATCAAAGGTGTATGTGCGTAAAACATATTACTCATATAAATCGAACAACCATTATTCTCTGACTTAAACAAGTAACCGTCTCGCAATAAACAAGATCCTGAGATAATGTTCATGCTTAACGCAGGCACCAAATAACAATTATTTAAGTATAAAACTAATCCCGATGGTAGATGAAGAGGTAGCATGCCGACCGCGATCACATCAACCTTTGATCCGTTTCCCACGCGCATCGTCACCTCGTTCTTCGCTAGCTTCCATTTATTCTGCAGCACCTATTTCGAGTTACAAATATGAGCAACCGAACCAGTATCAAATACCCAGGCACTACTACGAATACTAGTGAGATACACATCAATAACATGTATATCAGATATACCTTTCTTCTTGATGTTGCCGTTCTTCAAATCCGCCAAGTACTTTGGGCAATTCCGCTTCCAGTGACCTACTCCCTTGCAGTAAAAGCACTCAGTTTCAGGCTTTGGTCCAGCCTTGGTTTTCTTCGTCGGCGTGGCAACTTTCTTACCACCCTTCTTGAAGTGTCCCTTTTGCTTAGACTTGCCTTTCTTGAATTTGGTGGTCTTATTGACCATCAACACTTGGTGCTCTTTCTTGATCTCCACTTCTGCAGACTTTAACATAGCAAATAGTTCTGGCAACTCTTTGTTCATGTTCTGCATGTTGTAGTTCATCACAAAGTTCCTGTAACTTGGTGGCAATGACTGGAGGACGCGGTAAACCTCCAAAGCATTAGGAATCACTATACCCAAGCTTTGAAGTTTGTTTGCGTGCCCAGACATCTTAAGCACATGCTCACTGACGGAGCTGCCCTCTTCCATCTTGCAGTTAAAGAACTTTTCAGAAGCTTCATAACTTTCAATTGCCGCATGAGTCTCAAAAATCAATTTGAGATCCTCGACAATATCATATGGGTCTGACTCTTCAAACCTTTTCTGAAGCTCCGATTCTAAACCATACAAGATAGCACACTGAACTATGGAGTACTGATTCTTCCGAGCGAGGTAAACATTCTTTACTTCATCGGAGCATCACCGCAGTGGGTCACCAATGCATCCAAAGACATAGGTCAAATTACCAGGTGAGGACAATCCTCAAATTGCGGAACCAATCCATGAAGTTGCTTCCATTGTTTTTCAACTTTTCTTTCTCTAGGAGCATTAAAATTGATGGTAGGGGCTGCCATTGATCTACAACATATTTGCAATAGTTTAGACTAAGTTTACGATAAATTGAGTTCAAATTAATTAATGAAATTAAACTAGGTGGACTCCCACT
Organism: Avena longiglumis; assembly: GCA_030063025.1. Classification (NCBI taxonomy): domain Eukaryota; kingdom Viridiplantae; phylum Streptophyta; class Magnoliopsida; order Poales; family Poaceae; genus Avena; species Avena longiglumis. Next base: position 210,739,247 of record CP125979.1, on the reverse strand, counting down.
CAAAACAACATCCCTCACATTGTTTTAGTGATCACAGACCAAATCCACTATATCAACACCGATCATCACGAGAGTTGATATAGTTTCAATGGCGAACAATCATCATGTTCATCATATCTACTATATGATTCATGCTTTACCTTTCGGTAATCCGTGTTCCTGAGACCATGTCTGTACATGCTAGGCTCGTCAAGATCAAACCTTAGCCACCGCATAAGCAAATCTGGCTTACGTTGTATACACTTGCGGAATCTAACACACCCGATCATCACGTGGTGCTTCGAAACAACAAGCTTTAGCAACGGTGCTAGCTAAGGGCGAACACTTTATGATTTGAAATTCATGTGCATGAGGGATCATCTTATAATGCTACCGTCGTCTACTAAGCAATACAAGATGCATAAAGGATTAACATCACATGCAATTCATAATATGTGATATGATATGGCCTTTCTTCTTTGTGCTTCCGATCTCCATCTTCAAACACGAACATGATCTCCATCACCACCGGCATTGCATCATGGTCAATGACGCTTCACCATGGTTGTCGTCCACCGGCTTCAACTATTACAACTACTTTGAATAGACACGCGGGTCTTAACATAAATTAAAGACAACCATATGGCTCCTGCCGGTTGCCGACTTACAATAAGGAACATTGCATACATCATATATAATCACAATCATGGCCATATCACATCACAGCACACCCCTGCAAAACAAAGTTAGACTCCTCTACTTTCTTTGCATATTTTACGTGGTTTGGGGCTTTCAATAAGTGTCGTTCTAACTTACGAACAAGAACCACAACATTGATACTAGCATTGTTGATCACCCGTTGTAAATTGGATCTTAACTATGCTAGGAGAAACCGCCACAAGCAAAGCCACTTATGCAATACAAGTTGCATGTTAAGCGTGGAGCAAGTCTCATGAACGATGTCATGTAAGGTTAGCCCGGGCCGCTTCATCCCAACATACCGCAAGATGCAAAGTACACAAGAATTAATCGACAATAAAAGCATCAACGCCCACAATGACCATTGTGTTCTACTCGTGCAACAGATCTACATATAGACACGGCTCTGATACCACTGTAGGGGTTCGTAGCATGGAAAACAAAAATTTTCTATCGCATACAAACAAACAAGCCAAGATCTATCTACTAGATTGTAGAAACGAGTCGATGGTATAACTTACCCTCGAAGATTCCAAAGCGTTTAACGAGAGCGGATTCTCGTGGGTGATGTAGTCGTACTCTTTCCGATCTCAAGATCGCGTGAGCGATCCTTCGGCCACGTTAATGGCGCTCCCATGATCGGTCACACGTTCGGTACTCGACGAAGACCTTCCTCTCCTTGTTCCAGCGGAGGTTGTAGCACTCTCCTCGCGATTCCGCAGACACTGGCGTGGTACCTAAGTAGAGGGAAATCCAGGCTTCGCCTTAAGCCGGTGCGAGTATGGTGGAGCTTATGAGAGAGGCTATTAGTGGTCTAGTAATTAGACACACCAATTAGAAGGCTCTAAAGCAATTAGAAGGCTCTAAACCGCTGGCTAAAGCAATTAGAAGCTCTAAACCAAAACGGCTCTAAACCGGAGGTAGAAGATAGGAACTTGTGTGTCTAGGAGGGGAGCCCTGCCCCTCCTTATATAGGTGGGAGGGGGTGGCGCGCCAGGGGAGGGAGGGAGTCCCTCCCCAACTCGGCCTAGGGCTGGCGCCGGCTTGGAGGAGTGGGACTCCTCCTCCAAGTTGGTTCCAACTCCTCTTGCTTGTTTCCCACAGTTTCTTGTTTTGGCAGTTTGACTTTCAAACTGGACATTTGACTTTTCTGTTTTAGGATTCAATTTAATCCTTTATTTGGGACAGCAAGAACACTTGGTACATGATGCAATCATTCCAATATGTAATGACACATTCATGTACCCCTCCCCCCCCGGAGTGCCGGACAATCCGGAACCTTCTAGAATATCCGCGATGAAAACACCGGAATCATTCCCGAACTCCGAAACGGGTCTTTCCTTATATGAATCTTATTCTCCGGACCATTCCGGATCACCTCGTGATATCCCGGATCCCATCCGAGACTCCGAACAACATTCGGTCTCTTTCTCATAATACCATAACTACTCAAACAACGTCGAATCCTTAAGTGTGTCTCCCTACGGTTCGTGAATTATGCGGACATGATCGAGACACTTCTCCGAACAATAACCAATAGAGGAATCTGGAAATTCATATGGCTCCCACATATTTCTACGATTACTTTGCGATCGAATGAACCACTTACATACGATACCAATTTCCCTTTGTCTCACGATATGTTACTTATCCGAGGTTATGATCGTCGGTATCTCTGCATACCTAGTTCAACCTCGTTACTGACAAGTACTCTTTTCTCGTTCCCGTGATATGTGATCCCTTGTGACCAAGTCACATGCTTGCAAGCTAATTGGATGACATTCCACCAAGAGGGCCCAGAGTATATCTATCCGTCATGTGGATGGACAAATCCCACTCTTGATCCATGTGTTTCAACCAATACTTTCCGAACACTTAATGCCACCTTTATAGCCACCCAGTTACGGTGTGGTGTTTGATGTCATCAAAGCATCCATCCGGTAAAGGTGATATGCATGATCTCATGGTCGAAGGAATTAGGTTACTATGTATCAGAAAGCATATAGCAATTGAACTATTGAAATGACTTGATCTTTATGCTACGCTTATCAATAGGAGTATGTCCACCATATCATTCTCCTAACGATATGATCTTGTTGTTTGATAACATCTCAATGTTCATGATAGGGAAACCACAATCATTAATCAATCAACAAGCTAGTGAAGTATAGAGGCTATACTAGGGACTTCAATTTAAGTTTACAATTCACACAAGTATTAATGGTTTCCTTGTTAATACTATTATAGCATGAATGTAAACATTTATCATAAACACAAAGATATAATAATAACTACATTTATTATTGCCTCTAGGGCATATCTCCAACAGATTTTGGGTGGCCCAAGCCCATGATACCTTCGGATCCTTGGAGAACAAGACTAGAGTAGATAGAATTTTAAAGGGGACAAACCGTAATTTGTAACCGACTCGACCTGCGCCCGGGACCTGCCTATCTATGTAAAAGGTAGGAAGGTACGACGAGGAGGACAATTCTCACCTCATACACACCTCACTCCAGATCGCAGTTGCGCACCCTTGTAACCTTCGGTTCCGCCGTAATCAAGAGCAGACAAGCATGAGTACGGTTTTCCCTCCGGGGGTCTGAACCTGGGTAAACCTCGTGTCCCCGTGTTGCTTGTCTGTTAACCGTTCCGGCGATCTCCAGCATCCCCATCTTCTCCAAAACCCAAGTCCATAACAATGGGCATTGACGAGATCGAACCTCGTCACTAATAGTGATGTACTGGTACTTGTTTAGATCAAGTGCAGTAGACGGTCTTGCACTTATTTTGGAATAGCATAGCCATAATATGGTCTCTCTTTCCATTTGAATTATGGCCTTGCTACATCTTTAATGCCTGCATTGTTAAATCTATAAATTCTTTTGGTCATTATCTGTACTGCTAAATCGGTCACTTTCAGATGCTGTTGAATCTGTCAAGTGCCACTAATTATGTAATGGGAATCTGTTGATATTTCTCTGTTTTATTCCGTACCGCCGAATATTTCAAATGCTAGTGAATCTGTCAAATATTCTATCATTTTTATTACTAAAGTATTTTGTCGAACTAGTACTGATGTACTGGTACATGTTTAGATCAAAGGTAGTAGATGGACGGTCTTGCTTTTCTTTTAAATATGGCCTTGTCACAATCTAGATGAGGTTTGGGCATTTTGGGTTTCATATATGTTGGTCACACTAGCATTGATGTAAGAACGAGGTATACATAGAAAAGCAGTCTTGATCGTCAGTTTTGCATGCTCCAAGATGGAGTGTGTTCGAAGAAAAGGGCAAACTAAATCAAGAACTGATTATCTCTATACTGCTATTGAATTTTAGTGTCTATATTGCTGAATCGGCCACTTTGAAATGCTGCTGAATATGTTAAGTGCGGCTGATTACGAACTAGGAATCTGTCGATATTTTTATTTCTTATTATGCACTGTTGAATCTTTAAAATGCTAGTAAGAACAATAGTTACTGGCTTAAGGTAGTTCTGAGTATTTTGTATTGAGTTCTTCCTCTACTAATCTATTTTGTAGTAATAACCATGTACCGGTACTTTTTCAGATCGACCTATCGAGTGCAGAAAATGGTATCGCTTTTCTTTTGAATCAGGCCTTGCTGAATCTATCAATTCTTATGGTTATTGTTTGTGTACTGCTAATTGGTCAGTTTGTGATGCCGCTGAATCTGTCAAGTGCTGCTGAATATGAACTGGCAATCTGTCGATATTTTTTCGGTCTTATTCTGTACTGCTGAATCTATGAAATGTTCGTTACTACTAGTACAATATTTTGACAACTAACTGTGATGTAATTGGAGTACTTGTTTAGATCAAGTGCAGCAGATTATCTTACTTTTATTTTAAAACTTAGCATTGTCACAATTATCTAGATGCGTCTTGGGCATTTTGGGTTGCATATAGGGGTCACATCGGCATTGACGTTATGAGGATGTATTCACACAGAAGCAGACTTGATCGTTAGTTTTTCTTTCTCCAATGATCGAGTTTGTTCGGAGAACAGGGAAAACTGATCGTGCGCCAAGGTTTTTTGAGCTGAAACAAGAACCGATTCTCTCTGTACTGCTACTGAATTTCAAGCTGGAAAGCTACAGAATCTCTCAATTGTTCTGTCCTTGCTATTACTAAATAATTTTGTGGAACTAATCCTGATGTATTGGTAGTTGTTTAAATTAAGGGGAGTAGATAGTCTTGCTTTTGTTTTGAAACATGATCTTGGCACAATCTAAATGAGACTTGGACATTTTGGGTAGCATAGGAGGGTCGCACAGGCATTTGATATGAGAAGAATGTACTCGAAGCAGACTTGATCGTAAGTTTTGCATGCTCCAATGGTCGAGTGTGTTTGGAGAAAAGGGCAAACTGATCGGGTGACAAGGTTTTAAGAGCTGAAACAAGAACTGGTTCTCTCTATACTGCTATTGTATTTTAGTGTTTGTATTGCTGAATCACTCACTTTGAAATGTTGTTGAATTGGTCAAGTGCTGCTGAATGTGAACTACAAATCTGTCGATAATTTTTCTATCATATTCTGTACTATAGAGTTTATATAAATATCTGCCAAAAAGAATTATCGATTTATTTCCCTCCCTCTCTGAGATCTTTGTTTTGAATCCTTCCGAGCCACAACCAAATGCAATTTTTATATACCAGGAGAAGAAATCTAGCTCATCTAACATTTTAATTCGGCCTTTTAGGGGTATAAGAAGAGTGCTGACTATAGCACAGGGAAATTTGAGAAACGAGCCCATGGAAAATAGCCTATGGAGTATAGGCCAGGTAGAGCAGCCCATGTACAATAGCCAAACCCTTTTTAAATCGGCCTTTTGGGCATTGTCCCCCATCTCTCAATATTTTTGAAAAAATCTGTTTGCAGATTTTTTTATAGCGCCTGCAGTTTTTAGTTTATCTGTCATGAGCGCCACCTTATTATTAGATGGGAGACAAAAAAATTCAAAAAAGTCTTTTTAAGGAGATAAGTCAATAATTTATAATAGCGAAGCTTAACAATTCTATCCAATTAGCTGTTTTTTCGTAGTGGCAAGGCACCCAGTCAACCGGTGGTGAGGTCTCGAGTTCGAATCCTAGGCAATTTGTGTTAATATAGAGTTACTTTTTTATACTCTCAGGCTGGCATCTGGGACCCAGATAAACTACTGCTGCTTCTAGCAATGTTGCCAAGGTAAGGACGACGGACTGGACCCAAAAGAACAGTCCAACATATATACACACACGTTTAATTTAAATAGAGGTTGACATGTGAGACCCAGCATGGACACGTTTAATTCAAATAGTGGCTTACATGTGGGACCCATATAAACTACTGCTACATCTAGCAATGTTGCCAAGGTTAGGACGATGGACTCGACCCGGAAAAACAGTCCAACATATATACACATGTTTAATTCAAATAGAGGTTGACATGTGGGACTCACTTCAAATAGTGGCCGACATGTGGGACCTAACATAGACACGTTTCCTACACAGAGAAGGCTGCAATGTGGGACCCAACATATACACATTTCCCTTACATAGAAGGCTGACATGTTGGACCAAGCATCAGAGTGTAGATTAACATGTGGGAATCCTAGTAATGTTTCCAATAGACCCAGACTTGACCCAAAAAAACAGTCTAACATATATACACACATTTAATTTAAATAGAGGTGATATGTGGGACCCAGCATGGACACGTTTAATTCAAATAGTGACTGACATGTGGGACCCAGATAAACTGCTGCTGCATATAGCAATGTTGCCAAGGTTTGGACGATGGACTCGACCCAAAAAAACTTTCAAACATATATACACACATTTAATTCAAATAGAGGTTGACATGTGGGACCCAGCATGGACATGTTTAATTCAAATAGTGGCTGACATGTGGGATCCAGTATAGACACGTTTTTTCTGCATAGAGAAGGCTCCAATGTGGGACCCAGTATAGACATGTTTCCTGTACATAGAAGACTGACATATGGGACCCAACATCAGAGTGTAGATTAACATTTTTATACTCTATAAGGCTGACATCTAGGGCCAAGGTAAACTGTTGTTGCATCATAGACATGTTTCCTCCCAAAAAATCCACCAATGTTGCCAAGGTCATAATGGCGGACTCAACCCCAAAAAACGGTCCAATATACACACATTTCTTTCAAATAGAGGATGCCATCTGTGACCCATCGTAGACATGTTCCATGCACAGAGGTTGCTGACATCTGGTACCCAGCTACGGGCCAAAGTCAGAACAACGGAGGCGGCCGAAAAAAAGTCCATCATTGCATGTTTCATTTACGGAGAGGCTGACATGTGGGACCCACCAGAGAGACCTTATATAGGTGCTGCATCGAGCAACGTTGCCATGTTTGAATAAGGTAGGCCCGAGCGAGAAAAACTCAAACATATACATGTTCTTTTAATGAGATCCTAGCATATGGGACCCAGTAGCATGACCAAACGACAGACTCGTTGAGCAACGCTATCTAGTTCGGAACATGGTAGCGCTAGAGAAGAAAAAATTCTATCATATACGCACTATTCTTCTAATGTCAGGCTGACATATGGGACCCACCAGCCAGTATAAATGGTTGATGCATCGAGCAACCTTGCCAAGTTCGAAACACGGAGGCACGAGCGAGAAAAAAGTCATACATGCACACATTTCTTCTAATGAGATGCTGATATGTGGGACCCAGCAGCGTGACCAAACGGCAGATTTATCGAGCAACGCTATCTAGTTAGGAATAGGGTAGTGCTAATTAAGGAAAAATCCAATCATATACACATGATTCTTCTAATAAGATGCTAACATATGGGACCCACCAGCCTGAATAAGCGGCCGATGCAGCGAGCAACGCTATCAAGTTAACACGAAGGCGTGGCCAAGGGAAAAAATTCTATCATACACACGTTTCTTCTAATAAAAGTATGACACGTGGGGCCTAGCTGCGTGATTATGCATCTGGCAGCGCTATCAAGTATCAAGTTCGGAACAGGCTAGCGCGACTGAGGGAAAAAATTCATCATACACACGTTTCTTCTAATGAGAGGATGACAAGTGGGCCCAGATGCGTGATTAAACGGCAGCTCAATCAAGTTTAAAACAGGATAGCAGGAGAGAAGGAAAAAATTCCATCATACACACGATTCTTGTAATGAATGGCTGGCATGTGGGACCCAACATCGTGATTAATGGCAAATAGATCGAGCAACGTTTTATTGAGTTCATATCAGGAAGACACGAGCCAAGGAAAAAAATCCATCATCACACGTTTCTTCCAGTGTGAGGATTACACGTGGGACCAATCAGTCTGATTAAACGGCAGATGTATCGAGCAACGCTATCAAGTTCGGAACAGGGAAGAAAAAAATTCTATCATACACATGATTTCTCTAATGTGAGAGCGACATACGGGACCCAACAGCCTGACTAAACGGAAGAGACATCGAACAATGTTATCAAGTTCAACTCAGGGAGGCGCGACCGAAAAGTTTGGTCCGCTAAAGTCACTGACGTCTGGGACCCACATGCAAAAAAATACTTCGGCGAGTCAACATCTCGCGAGGAAGCGGAAATCTTACTTCTGCCACGCGCCCGACGAGCTTCCTCCATGTTTTTAGCGGTTTCATCGTAGTAAAGGCGCGAAACTAGAAAAAAAAAGTTTTGCATCGGTCACGGTCGAGCCAAGATTTTCATCGCGGAAGAGGTGCCTTCTACGACGACCGACGGGCTCAATCGTTGCGGAAGGAAACATTTCTTATAGTGTATATCCAACTTACTACAAACCCAACATATGTTTATAATATAGTTGTCCAGACACATATAACATAGTACACCAATAATACCTAATGTAGCATAACTAGATAACTAGGAAACTTGTAAATAGGTCATAACACTATACAATTTTGCAATCATCCAACGATCACTAGAGGAAAAAGGGCCATCCGTTCGCCACCCCTGGGAGCATTAGTCCCGGTTGCGCCACCAACCGGGACTAATCTTAACGCGTCCCGTTGGAGCGGGCAGGGCCGAGGGCATGGGTCCCGGTTGGTAAGGGGCATGCGTCGGTTGGAGCCACCAACGGGACTAAAGGTTTGGCCACACCACGTGGCATGTAGCACCTTTAGTCGGTTGGTGGCTCCAACCGACTAAATACCGTGCCCTCTATAAATGCAACGCCCATCCCTCTGCCTCCACTCTGTTTTTTGAATGGTGTAAGGTGTGAGGGTGTGCTAGTTTTTTCTCATGCATGCATTGAAGGTGTTTGTTGAAATGTTTGAGTGAAAAATCCAGTTGAATTTCTCATAGAACAAAAATATAGAAGGTGTCCGAGACGCACTTGAGCTTTCTCCTCTTTATTTCCCTCGATCGAGGTTAGCAATCCTATCTTTTCTAGGTCATTGATACAATTCATGTGTCGGTGTGAATTGGTTATTTCACTATTTATGATGTCCTGTTTTTTGATAAACTTACTTATATGATGCAGATGAACGGTCGGGAATGGATGTATGGTGACCGGCGGGTATCCGGGTATATCAAAGGCGTGGATAAATTTATCGATGTGGCTACGGCAAACAAAGAGAATGGATTTATACGTTGTCCATGTGTTCAATGTCGGAACAATAAGGAGTACTCTTCCTCGAAAATCATTCGCGGCCACCTGATTATGAAAGGTTTCATGCCCAACTATAATTGCTGGACCAAGCACGGGGAAAGAGGGGTTATGATGGAAGATGGTGAAGAAGAAGATGATGATAACAACTATCATCATATGTTTCCTGAATACGGTGATCTTGCTATGGAAGACAATGGAGAGGAAAAAGGTGAAGAACGGGCATCGGATGAGCCGGTGATGAACTTGGTAGGGTCATTTCGATGCAAAGCGAGCGTGAAACAGAAAATGAGAAGTTGAAGTTAGAGGGCATGTTAGAAGATCACAAGAAATTGTTGTACCCAAATTGTGAAGATGGCAGCACAAAGCTCGGTACCACCTTGGAATTGTTGCGATGGAAGGCGAGTGTGGTCTAACGACTCCTCATTTGAAAAGATGCTGAAAATAATGAAGCCAAGTTTCCAAAACATAACGAACTTCCGAGAGTACCTCTGAAGCAAAGAAGACTCTCGTCCTCTGGGATTAGATGTGCAAAAGATACATGCATGCATTAATGATCGCATCCTCTACCATGTAAGGAGTATGAGAATTTAGATAAATGCCGGTATGCAACGTTGCGGTATAAGATCGACGAGATGACCTGGTGATGTTGAGGAGAGCCCCTCGGAAGAGGGTTCTGCTAAGGTTATGTGGTATGCTCCTATAATACCAAGGTTGAAACGCATGTTCGTAAACAAAGAGCATGCCAGTTGTTGCGATGGCACAAAGAAGACCGTAAGAAAGACGGGAGTTGAGACACCCTGGATGGGTCACAGTGGAGAAAAATCGAGAGACTTCCCGGACTTTGCGGTGACGCAAGGAACTTATGGTTTGGTCTAAATACGGATGGCATGAATCCTTTTGGGAAGAGCTGCGATCCTGACACTGGCCCGTGACTCTATGTATCTACCTGCCTCCTTGGTTGTGCATGAAGCGTAAGTTCATTATGATGCGTGCTCATCCAAGGCCCAAGCAACCGGGCACGACATTGATGTGTACCTTAGGCCATTAGTTGAAGAACTCTTACGGTTGTGGGGCAAACCAGGTGTACGTGCGTGGGATGAGAAAAAAAGGAGCCATTTAATCTACGAGGGTTGTTATTCAGAACCATCAATGATTGGCCTGCTCTTAGTAACCTTTCGTGATGTACAAACAAAGGATATAAGGCATGCACCCACTGTTTAGATAAGACCGAAGGTACATATTTGCATAAATGCAAGAAGGTTGTGTACCTAGCGAATCGACGATTTCTTCCGACCAATCATCCCGTAAGAAAGAAAGGCAAGCATTTTAAAGGTGAGGCAGATCACCGGAAGAAGCCTGAACTCCCTGCTGGTGATGATGTATTTGGTATGGTCAAGGGCATAGAAGTAATCTTTGGAAAGGGTCCCGGCGGTCAATCAGTTCCGAACGACGTCGCTACAGGACACGCACCCATGTGGAAGAAGAAATCTATATTTTGGGAGCTGCCATATTGGAAAGTCCTGCGTGTCCGCTCTTCAATCGACGTGATGCACGTGACGAAGAATCTCTGCGTGAACCTGCTAGGATTCCTAGGCGTGTATGGTAAGACAAAAGATACACCTGAAGCACGGGAGGACCAACAAATTATGAAAGACCCAAAGAACATGCATACAGATAACAAAGGCGGATAAAGGCGTCACTTAAGTCGTGCAACTATGCTCTTACCAAAGCGAGAAGGAAATCTTTTTGAAGTCCTTTACGGTATCAAGGTGCCGGGCTTCTCATCTAATATAAAGGGGATAATAAATATGGCGGAAAAAGTTCCAAAACCTGAAGTCTCATGACTGTCACGTGATTATGACGCAGTTGCTTCGATTGCATTGAGGGGCTTCTAGGAAAATGTTCGAGTACCCATTGTGAAGCTGTGCATTCCTCAAAGCAATATCTCGAAGGTAATCAATCCAGATATTACGCCAAGGTTCTGAAGGATGTGGTACAATGTCTTGTTAGTTTTGAATTGGTGTTCCCACCATCCTTCTTCAATATTATGACGCATCTCTGGTTCATCTAGTGGAAGAGATTGCCATTCTCGGTCCGGTATTTCTGCACAATATGTTCCCCTTTGAGAGGTTCATGGGAGTCTTAAAGAAATATGTTCATAACCGTGCTAGACCGAAGGAAGCATCTCCAAGGGATATGGAGCAGAGGAGGTCATTGAGTTTTGTGTTGACTTTATTCGACCTTAAGCCGATTGGTGTTTCTCGCGGCATGAGGGAAGACTAAGTGGAAAAGGCACGCTGGGAAAGAAAGCAATGATATGTAGGGACGGGATTCTTTCACTAAAGCACACTACAGTTCTACATAATTCCACCTTGGCGCTCCAGATATCGAGGAACACAAGAATATTATGCGCTCAAAAACCGGGAAGCTGAATCATGGATTACGATGAACACATGAAGTCTTTCGGTGGTTGGATGCGTACACATCTCTTGAATGACACCACTGTTGGAGATCAGCTATACTTGTTGGCGCGTCACCATCTTCTCGTATTGAATTTCCAAGTGCGAAATAAATGGGAATACATTCTACACGATCGCCCAAGATAAAAAGAGCACCAACCAAAATAGTGGTGTCCGCTTTGATGCAATAGACGAGAATGGACAAAAGGACACATATTATGGTTACATAGAGGAGATATGGGAACTAGACTATGGAGTCTCTTTTAAGGTCCCTTTGTTTCGCTGCAAATGGGTCAACCTGAATGGGGAAGGGGTAAAGATAGACCAGTTGTACGGAATGACAACAGTGGATCTCAACAATCTTGGTTATAGAGATGAACCATTCGTCCTAGCCAATGATGTGTCTCAGGTTTTCTATGTGAAGGACATGTCCTCCAAACCGAAAAAAAGAAAAAATATGCAAACGAATACATCATATGATGAGCCAAAGCGTCACATAGTTCTTTCAGGGAAAAGAAACATCGTGGGAATCGAGGACAAGACAGACATGTCAGAAGATTATAATAAGTTTGATGAAATTCCGCCCTTCACAGTGAAAACTGACCCAAGCATTCCGTTAAGTAAAGAAGATGCTCCATGGTTACGTCTGAAGCGGTCATAAGGAATGACATATTCATGCTCATATTATGTAACTCTAGTTCATGTCTTTCGCGGTTTGTGGCTTGACCGAAGGATATCTTTCGCGGTTTGTGGCCTTTAGTCCCGGTTTTGTAGTCTCAGTTTTTAATATTAATAAATGTCTTGAGTGTTAGTCCCATTTTGTGGCTGGAGCGGAGTGCCTCTATGACCAGTTTCTGAGATGCCGGACGAGGCTCCGTCGGCATCTCCCCTAAACTGGCAGTGGTGTCCCTGCTCTAAAACCATATTGCAGCTTGTAACTTCACTAACTAGATCAATACGCCTCAGAGCTAACTAATTTCACATATTAGGAGTGCCTCTATGACCAGTTTCTCGGAGATGCGGAGGGACTGGCTCGTCGCATCTCCTCGAACTGGCCGCAAGTGGTGTCCTGCTCTCGAAAACCATCTTGCAGCTTGTAACTTCACTAACTAGATCAATACGCCTCGAGCTAACTAATTTCACATATTAGGAGTGCCTCTATGACCATTTCGGAGATGCCGAGGATGGGCTCCGTCGGCATCTCCTCAAACTGGCCGATGGTGTCCTGCTCTCAAAACCATCTTGCAGCTTGTAACTTCACTAACTAGATCAATACGCGTGAGCTAACTAATTTCACATATTAGGTGCCTCTATGACCAGTTCTCGGAGATGCCGAGGAGGTCGGGCTCCGTCGGCATCTCCTGGCTGGCGCATGGTGTCCTGCTCTCGAAAACCATCTTGGAGATGCCTCAAACTGGCTAGAGGACTGGACTCACAAGGATGTATATTTATAGTACAAGCAGCTCGGCATAATGTCGACACTCACAACATAATGTCGACACTCACCTCTATTATTAGTGCTGACTCATCTTTAGTCGGTTGGTGTCTCCAACCGACTAAATTCATCTTTAGTCCCGGTTGGTGACACCATCCGGGACAAGGTACAAGCCATACGACATAATGTCGACACTCACCTATTATTAGTGTTGTCGGCCCACTGCGCAATCCCTTTAGTCCCGGTTTGACTACATCCGGGACTAAATGTGCCGAACAATGATCATGTTTCGCAAAATACCAGACTTGGTATATTGATCATGTTTCGAAAAAACCTTCACAAAATGACCTATCATGTTCGAGGTTTCATGGCTTTCGGTCCAAATGACCGATGTTATGTGCTGAATCACGGCATAGTTTGTGATGTTGTGCCCATATTATGCATGTGTGTGGACATTGGTATGTAGAACAATGTTGCAGGAGGAAGTTTTCCTTTTGTCGCACGGAAAATCCCTTTTCCATTTTCCGGCGCAAAAACGGGTCGTTTGTGAAGTAACCACCAAAATGCCGTTTCGAATGCTACCGTCCTATTTTCCTAAAATACTAGACCACCTTACATGGACTATATCCCAACGGTACATCTCAAACCTTTTCGTCCATCCCGGGTAAAAGGACAAATGTCTGCTTAATCGGCAGGAAGTGGGTCCGGTTTGTACTACAGTACATGATCTATCGCCGTGATTTTTGAAAAATCATTTTAGACTCGCAATATGTGGTTTCTTCAGAGATCCAATGCAAGTTCTAACGATGCCCGTCCCTATCTTCATGCACACCGTTCGACCATAGTTAGAAATTCAGATAATTCAAAACGGGCATAATAAATTCAAAAAACCCGAACAATGAAAATCCTTCGTGGTGTCATATTATGTTACATAGTTGAAAGGAAAAATACCAGACTTGGTATATTGATCATGTTTGAAAAAACCTTCACAAAATGACCTATCATGTTCGAGGTTTCATGGCTTTCGGTCCAAATGACCGATGTTATGTCTTGAATCACGGCATAGTTTGTGATGTTGTGCCCATATTATGCATGTGTGTGGACATTGGTATGTAGAACAATGTTGCAGGAGGAAGTTTTCCTTTTTGTCGCGGAAAATCCCTTTTCCATTTTCCGAGCGCAAAAAGCGGGTCGTTTGTGAAGTAACCACCAAAATGCCGTTTCGAATGCTACCGTCCTATTTTCCTAAAATACTAGACCACCTTACATGGACTATATCCCAACAGTACATCTCAAACCTTTTCGTCCATCCCGGGTAAAAGGACAAATGTCTGTAGAATCGGTAGGAAGTGGGTCGGTTTGTACTACGGTACATGATCTATCGCCGTGATTTTTGAAAAAATCATTTTAGACTCGCAATATGTGGTTTCTTCAGAGATCCAATGCAAGTTCTAACGATGCCCGTCCCCTATCTTCATGCACACCGGTTCGACCATAGTTAGAAATTCGGATAATTCAAAACGGGCATAATAAATTCAAAAAACCGAACAATGAAAATCCTTCGTGGTATCATATTATGTTACATAGTTGAAAGGAAAAATACCGGACTTGGTATATTGATCATGTTTGAAAAAACCTTCACAAAATGACCTATCATGTTCGAGGTTTCATGGCTTTCGGTCCAAATGACCGATGTTATGTCTTGAATCACGGCATAGTTTGTGATGTTGTGCCCATATTATGCATGTGTGTGGACATTGGTATGTAGAACAATGTTGCAGAGGAAGTTTTCCTTTTTTACGGAAAATCCTTTTCCATTTTCCGAAGCAAAAAAGCGGGTCGCTTTTGAAGTAACCACCAAAATGCCGTTTGAATGCTACCGTCCTATTTTCCTAAAATACTAGACCACCTTACATGGACTATATCCCAACGGTACATCTCAAACCTTTTCGTCCATCCCGGGTAAAAAGGACAAATGTCTGTCGAATCGGCCGGAAGTGGGTCCGGTTTGTACTACAGGTACATGATCTATCGCCCGTGATTTTTTGAAAAAATCATTTTTAGACTCGCAATATGTGGTTTCTTCAGAGATCCAATGCAAGTTCTAACGATGCCGTCCCCTATCTTCATGCACACCGGTTCGACCATAGTTAGAAATTCAGATAATTCAAAACGGGCATAATAAATTCAAAAAAAACCCGAACAATGAAAATCCTTCGCGTGGTGTCATATTATGTTACATAGTTGAAAGGAAAAATACCAGACTTGGTATATTGATCATGTTTCGAAAAAACCTTCACAAAATGACCTATCATGTTCGAGGTTTCATGGCTTTCGGTCCAAATGACCGATGTTATGTTTGAATCACGGCATAGTTTGTGATGTTGTGCCCATATTATGCATGTGTGTGGACATTGGTATGTAGAACAATGTTGCAGAGGAAGTTTTCCTTTTGCATACGGAAAATCCCTTTTCCATTTTCCGAAAGCAAAAAGCGAATTCGCTTGTGAAGTAACCACCAAAATGCCGTTTCGAATGCTACCGCCCTATTTTCCTAAAATACTAGACCACCTTACATGGACTATATCCCAACCGGTACATCTCAAACCTTTTCGTCCATCCCGGGTAAAAGGACAAATGTCTGCGAATCGGTAGGAAGTGGGTCGGTTTGTACTGGTACATGATCTATCGCCGTGATTTTTGAAAAATCATTTTAGACTCGCAATATGTGGTTTCTTCAGAGATCCAATGCAAGTTCTAACGATGCCCGTCCCTATCTTCATGCACACCGGTTCGACCATAGTTAGAAATTCGAGATAATTCAAAGCGGGCATAATAAATTCAAAAAAACCGAACAATGAAAATCCTTCGTGGTGTCATATTATGTTACATAGTTGAAAGGAAAAATACCAGACTTGGTATATTGATCATGTTTCAAAAACCTTCACAAAATGACCTATCATGTTCGAGGTTTCATGGCTTTCGGTCCAAATGACCGATGTTATGTCTTGAATCACGGCATAGTTTGTGATGTTGTGCCCATATTATGCATGTGTGTGGACATTGGTATGTAGAACAATGTTGCAGAGGAAGTTTTCCTTTTGTCGCACGGAAAATCCCTTTTCCATTTTCCGGCGCAAAAAAAGTCGCTTTGTGAAGTAACCACCAAAATGCCGTTTGAATGCTACCGCCCTATTTTCCTAAAATACTAGACCACCTTACATGGACTATATCCCAACCGTACATCTCAAACCTTTTCGTCCATCCCGGGTAAAAGGACAAATGTCTGGAATCGGCGTGAAGTGGGTCCGGTTTGTACTACAGTACATGATCTATCGCCGTGATTTTTGAAAAATCATTTTAGACTCGCAATATGTGGTTTCTTCGAGATCCAATGCAAGTTCTAACGATGCCGCCCCTATCTTCATGCACACCGGTTCGACCATAGTTAGAAATTCGGATAATTCAAAGCGGGCATAATAAATTCAAAAAACCCGAACAATGAAAATCCTTCGTGGTGTCATATTATGTTACATAGTTGAAAGGAAAAATACCAGACTTGGTATATTGATCATGTTTCAAAAAACCTTCACAAAATGACCTATCATGTTCGAGGTTTCATGGCTTTCGGTCAAATGACCGATGTTATGTCTTGAATCACGGCATAGTTTGTGATGTTGTGCCCATATTATGCATGTGTGTGGACATTGGTATGTAGAACAATGTTGCAGGAGGAAGTTTTCCTTTTTATGCATACGTAAAATCCCTTTTCCATTTTCCGAAGCAAAAAGCGGGTCGTTTTTGAAGTAACCACCAAAATGCCGTTTCGTAATGCTACCGTCCTATTTTCCTAAAATACTAGACCACCTTACATGGACTATATCCCAACGGTACATCTCAAACCTTTCCGTCCATCCCGGGTAAAAGGACAAATGTCTGTAGAATCGGCGAAGTGGGTCGGTTTGTACTACAGTACATGATCTATCGCGTGATTTTTGAAAAAATCATTTTAGACTCGCAATATGTGGTTTCTTCAGAGATCCAATGCAAGTTCTAACGATGCGCCCCTATCTTCATGCACACCGGTTCGACCATACTTAGAAATTGAGATAATTCAACGGCATAATAAATTCGAAAAAAAACGGCATATAAGTTCAAAATCCAAACACTTCTTATGTTTAAAGTTTTCTAAATTCCAAATTGATATTAAAAAATATAAGTTAATTCATTTTAATTGGAAATGGTTCATATTTTAAATGGTTACATTAATTATTTTTAAAAGCAGAAAATGTTTTTGAATTATTTATTTAAATCCAAACACTTTTTATGTTTAAATTTTTCTAAATTCCAAATTAATATTCAAAAATATAATTTAATTCATTTTAAAGGTTACATTAATTATTTTTAATAATAGAATATGTTTTGAATTATTTATTCAAATCCATACACTTCTTATATTTAAAGTTTTTCTAAATTCCAAATTAATATTCAAAAATATAAGTTAATTCATTTTAAAAGGTTACATTAATTATTTTTAAAAATAGAATATGTTTTTGAATTATTTATTCAAATCCATACACTTCTTATATTTAAAGTTTTTCTAAATTCCAAATTAATATTCAAAAATATAAGTTAATTCATTTTAAAGGTTACATTAATTATTTTTAAAAATAGAATATGTTTTGAATTATTTATTCAAATCCATACACTTCTTATATTTAAAGTTTTTCTAAATTCCAAATTGATATTAAAAAATATAAGTTAATTCATTTTTAATTGTAAATGGTTCATATTTTAAATGGTTACATTAATTATTTTTCAAAAGCAGAAAATGGTTTCAATTATTTATTCAAATCCAAACACTTTTTATGTTTAAAGTTTTCTAAATTCCAAATTAATTATCATTTAAAAACATTACAAATTTAAACCCCAAAATAAAAAAAAGGCGGAACAGAGAGAAAATAACTGAAAAATTTGAAAATAGAATACGTCCGGTTGGAGCCACCAACCGACGGAAGAGCCTAACGCCTTCCTTCTTGAAAATTGGACTATAGGTCGGTTGGTGGCTCAGCGGACGTATGCACCTTTAGTCCCGGTTGGAGCCACGACCGACTAAAGGCCTTTAGTTATAACCGTGCCTCCTCTTCTTCCTTCCCACTCACTTCTCTGCCTCTGCCCGCGCCCTCGCCGGCAGACGCCTTGCTGCCCGCCGCCCGCCAGCTGCCCGCCACCGCCAAGCGCTCAGTGGCGGCTCCGTCGTCAACGCCTCCGCCTCCGGCCGCGTCTCTTCCTCACGCTGACAAGCGCCGCCAGCGTCTCCTTCCGACCGCCGGCCGCCCGCGTCTCTGCTTCCCGTCGACGACGCTACCACCGCGTATCCTTCCCCACCGCCGCGTCGGCGGCGCCGCCCTCCTCTGTCCTCCCTCTCTCTGCTGGTGGCAAAGCAGACAAGGAGTCAAGAAAATCTTGGGCGGGCCGAACTAAAACAGAGCACAAAAATTTGCAATTGTAAACCATATAGTACTTCACTGGGTAATTATGCGTTAGCCAATACTCAATATCTTTGGTTCAGGAGATCATACATATATGAGGTGTGTATACATATATAATCTTTTTTGAAAAAAAGTGTACACACATATAAATTCTTTCAAAAAAAAGGAGTTTGCTAGGGCGTGACACCACTCCCCATCACACGATTAGGATCCAACAGAGCAAGAAAAACCCCAAAGAAATCCTAAAAAACCAAAAATGCCATGGAAAAAAATAAAAAAAATACCCTGGCAACTTTGTTTGTGTGTGCTCTAAAGACACTAGACGGGCATGAGTTCTCCTTAGATTTTGGGGGGAAAAAGCAAGGCACGTCTCTGAATCAAAGTAATGTATATGGTTGTCTGCCTGCCTGGGGGGATTTGAGCGCCCTCGCCGGCTCGCCGTTGGTGTTAGTTGCTACTGAGTGGTCGCAGCTCGCCAGAATTTTGGGAAAATAAAAGTAACTGAACTGGGAAACTGGGAAATTGGGAAAGAGGACGGACTCAATTTAGGAGCATATTGCGATGTCGGCTACTGAACCTCCTGTGCGGTCGTGCCCGAGGGCTGCAGCCACCCTCTGGATGGATGCGGGCCACGCCGGGTCTGCTGTAACACCCTGCTCCATCGTTTTTCTGGGCTGGGGCTCTGATGCGTAGCAGTACTAGTAGTAAAACAGAGTTGTGCAAAAAAGCTGGGCGGCCCGCTTTTCTAACTAAGCTCCGCCGTGAAACAGAGCACCAATTAGATTGATTTTTTTTGAGCGGATTACGGGTGCGAGCACCCAAAATATATTGCTGCAATAATGTCCTTTGAGTACAGGAGGCCTAAGAAATAAAAATTACAGAGGCCGTAAAATAAGCACCGACGACCCTAAAAGAAACTTGAAAAGGCAATCAAGTCCACCATCTTCTTCCTCCTCCAGATCGACATTAACTTGTCGTATCATCATCATTGCTTGAGCATTGCATCGATTCCATGTGTTGATTGTTTCCCTTTCTTTCCGGTGATTTGGTTCTTCTCGGTAGAATACGATATCAAGATCGAGATCGAAGACCGAGATCAAGACCATAGATAGATCTAATTAAATCACAAGTTTAATTAGAACACCTAGTAACCCTAACGGTGATTCGGAGTTCCTTGAGTTAGGGTTTGCCCTCGGAACCCGATTAACTTGTCGGGAATGCTTTAGGTTACATTCCAATGCACATTAACTTGTCGTATCATCATCATTGCTTGAGCATTGCATCGATGCCATGTGTTGATTGTTTCCCTTTCTTTCGGTGATTTGGTTCTTCTCGGTAGAATACGATCGAGATTGAGATTGAAGACCGAGATCAAGACCATAGATAGATCGAAGACCTTTGTAGCCTTATACTCATGTTCCCTCTCATAGCCTTAGGGTTTAGGGTTTCTCTTCATTTTATTATTGTGTATGTATATATTAGGGTTTCACCTTGATCCGGAAAATATTCGTTAGTAGCTTTGACTTATTTGTAACTTTCTCCTTTAGCCGCTTTGACTTATTCGTTTTCCACCTATGCGTAAAATATGGACCCACACGTCGAGACGAAGAAAAGGAAGAGTTGATCCAAGGTGTGATCCGTGGGGAAGATAATTTAGACGTATCAACGTTTGAACAACTCCGGTGAGGGTGATCCTCTTTTACGGAGTAGACAACTTTTGAGGTTGAAGGTGTTGCCTTCCATGAGGGAAAGCGATGCCTTGTGTAATCGAAGACGCTCCCGAGGTGCATGTAATATAAATCAATTCATTAATTAATCATCTGCTATCTATATAGAAATAGTAACGACGATCTTTCTTCTTTTAGCCCTCCGGATCGAAGGAATCTCTTGAAAAAGAGCGAGGCCCAACCAAAAAGTTGCAAGACCATGAGAGGTTTAGGATCGAAGATGTCAAGAAGGCAGACGGCAGCCTCGAAGTTGTCGCAACCAAATTTGTGGCACAATGCGGAGTAATAGTTAGGGACTTAATCCCGATCACCATTAGAAATTGGAATAGGCCTGCTAAAGCGGATGAAGAGGAACATGTTTATTTGTCCCTAACCACGCCAAAGATTTCTGTGGAAGAGGCTCATGGTTAATTTCAAACTACCGAAGATAGAGCTGGATCCAAATGCGGAGGATCCGATTGAGGACGCCACAACATGGGAGAGCCACGGAGTCTAAGGGCAGGGAGTGGGCTTTGAAGAAGATGGCCCAGTGTTTCACCAACTGGAAGAAAAGATTGCACCTTGACTATGTCGTGAAAGAGAAGACTCCGGATTTCAAGAAGACTCAGTTTCAGAAGATAAAACCATTCTGGGCTGAGTTTGTGGAATACAAGACATCGGAAAAAGCTAAGGAAATGTCTGCAAAGAATAAGCTGAATGCTGCTAACAAGAAGTATCACCATACTATGGGGCAAGGTGGCTACAGGGCTGGCATTCCTAAGTGGGAGAAACTTGAGGAAGAACTGCGTGCTAAAAAGATCACTCCAGAGACAGACGATTGGGTAGAACGTGCAAGGAATTGGTTTTACGGGCATGGGGGCACGTTGGACTCGGAAGGGAGGTGTATATATAACATACGACATAAAGAAGACCCCTTGCCAATCGAGAGGATGAGAAAAGCAGTAAAGGCTGTTAAAGATGGAGACTTCATTCCCGATAGAGAGAATGATGAGCTCACACTCGCCCTTGGAAATAAGGAACATGATGGACGAACACGAGGCACAATAGGCTCCCAATCATGGAGGACTGGGTTTCCCGAAGAGAGGAAGAAATATCCTGATAGAAGCCGTCAGAGGAGTAAGGACAAGGCGGCAGTTGAAGCAGAAAGTCAGAAAGAGCGAATGCGTTTAATTGAAGAACGATTAAAGCAACAACAAGATGAAATTAACTCACTTAAAGAGCAAAGTACTACCGGCCCATCTCAAAGACACGCATTCGATGCTACCGCCTATCGAATAATCGAAAAGCGATGTGGCTTCCACCGAGGTCCCGGTGATGACAATGGCGATGCCGATGATGCACCGACGATGGCTCCTGTTGGCTACCAGTGGATGATATCACGAGATGACACCTGCGAGCTACATGTCAAAGTTGTGAACATATCAATGAAGGTGGCGGTCGGCTATGCCTTACCAATTGGACCCACACCAACTTACCACGATCGTCGGTTCCGGAGGGCTACGCTGTTGTCGGCGTGGATGAAATCATGCCCACCTTTGAGGTTTTGGATCTTCACTACCTGCTGGTGAAGGGATGTGACTGTCTTTGGGTGACGCAAAAACGTCACCATTCTATGGCAAGGATTGTATCGTGCTTCAAATCACACGCCAAGGCCATCTTCGCCGCCTCACCCGTCTCCAGCGAGGTCGCCGCCGTCTTCGTCGCCTCACCGGCTCCGTCGCCTCACCGTCTCCGGTGCAGCCATCGCATGAGCCATCGCGGCGCCTCGGGATAAAAGCGTAAGCGTCGCCATCTTGTCGTAAGCGATCGCCGAAACGTAAACAAGAGCCTCTTCCAAAAGTACCAACGGTTCCTCCCAAGAGAGCTTATGACTGTACTAAAGAGGAGACTGCGGCGATCGTTGATGCGGAAGCAACGTTTTCGCTAAGCTGAGGCGGCCAAAAGAGCCAGAGTGCCCCAACACCAAAGAAGAAAAAGCCAAAGTGTTGAAAATGCTAAAGAATCTTCATCAACCCGAGCCAAAGTTGTCATCAGACTATGAGCGTTCTATTCTCAAGTCACATGCGGCACAAAAAGCCTCAAGAGCAAGATCGATGCAAGCGGAAATCTGTTGCCCAGCTCGAGAACAAGCAAAAACAGACTTGCCCCTCTCAAGGTGATTTCTCAAACCAATGTGGGGTCGAGCAAATATGGGGCGAAGAGCGATGATCCAGAGGTAGTTGCACTGTCTGAGAAGCTGCTCAAGGTATGAGTATTGCCCAGTACTTATCCCAGTTAGAGTTCTTCCCCGTGAGTGAAGTAGCATACCAATACCAGTACGGAAAACCTCTCGTCAAACCTGAGGAGGTAAACAATCTTCCAACAAAAATGCGAAGATTGCATAACTGGTACTTGCATGCCACAAAGGCCGGGGCTAACTGGATAGTGCTGAGGGTTACAAAAAAGCATCATGGGAAAGAAAGGGATGACATGATATCCATTGAATTTGATGAACTATTTCAATTATTTAATCAAGACGCCTTGGACAAATCGATCATGAGTGCCTATTGTCTGTAAGTACTAATTCTGTAATTAACTTAGTCTCCATCTATATTATTTTGTTTATTGCATGTATATAATCATACTTTAATATGCAGAATGAAGATTCTCGAATGCAGCAGAGGACAAATCTATGACATTGGCTTCATTGACCCATATTGGGTTCATGAAGCTAATCTCAAAATAAGCCCCCAGGATACGGAGGATAATATAGTACACGCGTTAAGGTTTCAAGAAACCAAAAGGGAAATACTATTTCCTTACAACTTCCAGTGAGTGTTATTGTCTTGTATACATTTTTTATTTCGCTTACTCGATGTTAAGTATATAATTGATTAGTTCTGCATTCGCAGGTACCACTATATTCTGTTAATCATTCAACTTGACAAAGGGCGTGTACTAGTCATGGACTCGAAACATAAACCCCTTGAGACGTGGAAGGACATGCAGATACTTCTCCAGCGGTAATTCTAATCATTACGACACTATATCCACTAGATGTAAGCACCACTAGCTATATCCGCGCATCTCTTTGATTCTAGTTTTGATACAGTTATTATCATGCTTGATTATTATTTTGATTGAACTCTGTTGTCGTAAAGTGCCTGACGCAGGGACCAGGTAACAATCTATGTGGATACTATGTATGCGAGTTCATCCGGCAGACGTGCGATGAGAAGGGCAGAAATTTAGAGCAACTCCACGTATGTAAACAATTTCTATAGTTTTTAATTACAATCAAATTGTGTTTAGTTTCATATTCATATAGGCTGACTCCTTTTTTAAATCAGATCGAACGTCTACGGGACGGTCTTCTGCCAAAGGATCGCATACGAGCAATACAGGAGGAATTGGCGGGATTCTTGGATGCAGAAGTCCTAGACCCAAAAGGAGAATACTATTCGGCTGTGTATAGACAATAGGGATTGTAAAAATAGCAACTTTCAAGGGATTGTAAAATGTTGTCATGATGATCTTGTGTAATATAAGGTTCCTTCATTGATAAGTGCAAAACACTAAATAAACAATAAAACAACCTAAATGAATTCTCTGCCGCGGCAACAAAATGTGCCAAAATGAATTCTCTGCCGCGGCAGAGAAATGAGGTTATTAGTCCCGGTTCGTGTTACGAACCGGCACTAAAGCTCCACCCCCCCTCGCGCTCTGATGCCGCCACGTGTGCCCCATTTGTCCCGGTTCGTATGCAACCGACAAATGCTCCACCCTCGCTCGATGCCGCCACGTGTGCCCCCATTTGTCCCGGTTGGTGGGGCAACCGGGACTAAAGGTTAGAGCTTTAGTCCCGATTGCCCCGTCCCGGTTGGGCAACCGGGACTAATGGCCCTTACCAACCGGGACGCATGGGGCGTTCTCTACCAGTGGATAACTATCATGCTAGTGATATAAATAGAAAGAAGTACTATCAAACATGCTAACACAAGCAATATAAAAGCTAATCCAAACGTCCATCATAAAACAACAAGTAGAGCAAGCTAGAGCCATAGATGTACACTAGCAAACCATAGATGTACACCACATCATATATAAGGTAACACAGATAATAACAATTACTGCCATAAGTATACTTAGATTATCAGACGACAATAGCTAAACATGCTCTAACATTATATCCAACATTCAAAGCATTTCATAACAAGGGATCAAACTATGATATGGTATCTATAAATAAGCAACAACTTATAGATACATTTGCAACAATCCTACTATCACATGTATAAATTAAGCATGCTATCTACTAAACATGGTCATAGCAAGACACTAATTAGTCACAAAGGGTAAATAAGCATATATATTTTGTACATGCTATAACATGGTACAAAATAAATGTCAAGCTAAACATTAACAACATGAGATAACAAGACGAACAAGCATATACTACAAAGGTAACACTCGAGTAATTCTATTGCATACTTAACAAAAATATGTACTTAAACTTGCAAGCATATAGAATGATATGGTATTACAGTCGATAAACAAGGTATATAAGAATATATATCTAGACTAGTATACATGCTCGGAAAATTTACGGTCGATCTAGCAAAGCACGTTGCAGACTATTATATGTTTACCGGATATGAACACTCAACAATATATGCATGTATTTATAATTTTTTAAAATGTACCCATCCACTATGAAAACTTATATCACTACCAGATTTATTTCTAAGATCAATAGGCAAGTTTTGTGTGTGGGGCTCGAGTTGATCCGATGTTTGCAAGGCATACTAGAAGGATGATGCCGAGTGGCATTCGGTTCACCGGCCACGCGACCAACTGCAAACCTATAGCGAGTGACCATGTCTAGGAGATAGGCATAGATGAGATTAGACTACAGATCAAATGAATTGCTCTGATTCTCACCGTGTGCGCGACAAATTTGTCTGACAAACTTCCCGATCAAGTTGAAATAGGCATAGATGATGAAATTCGCGAGCTGTGGGTGATGGATCGAGAAGCAGGTCGCCTGAATGAGTTGCTGGTGTCTACGTGGTGTTGGTGGCGCAAGGAATTGAGCAGTGGCGATGGGTTGGTAAGATTCCACGGCGTGCGGCCATGGTGCGAACTATGGGCGGCTGTACTTCAGAGGGAGGGGCGTCGTGCAAGGATATGGGAGGCGTTTCAGCAGGGAAATAGGGAGGGGATGAGGCTCTGCGTTTGTACAGAGTGGAACAAGATTCATGTGGCTTCATTGGCGCACGCACGCGAATAACGGAAATAGTCAGGGGCACTGCGCTTTATAGGTAGAGACGAGGGGACAACGGGATGCTTTGGCGAGTTGGCGTTTATGTTCTTCATTGTGGACGTTTCAGTCTGGCTATAGACGTTCTGTCCGTGTGCGTGCGAGGAGATGAAGAATTGGTGCGGCGTTTCCCTCGTCTGAGCCTGGGCGTTTTGAGCAATGGAGCGTGGATCAGCAGGGAAATTGTATTTATCGATTAGGAGATAGAGTTCACGAGGCTCGTGGCAGGCACACCAGAAACAAAAGCGACGGCTGTCGTGCGTGCGTGCTCGTGAGACTTCTTGTAGTGTTACATGAACAAACAGATCGCATGGGCCTTGTCCATTCGGTTGAGACCAAAATAAAAATAAAATGAATAAGAAGGAGAGATATATGATTATCCGAGGGCTGGTCGTGAGATTTTGAGGACCGGGGCGAGACTAAGACGGAAGACCCTTAATAGACATCACAATAATGATGATGTATATTATACGTCCAAATATATGTTGTCGATAATACTTAAATGCATCCAAAATCAGTACGACAAATCAAATTATATATATTTACTTTAACAATCTCTTCTAGCATTTCTTGATGCAAATTTACTGACGATGAGGTCGATGTCCATGTCATCTAGTAATAATTTTCTTCTTGGTGTGTTGAGTGACGTTCTTCCATAAATTTAACTTTAAAAAGCTTGTTTCAATCAATGCAACAGTTAAATACAATACGGTACGCAATGAAGATATTATGGAATATTCAATATAGCTAAGTTTTTTTCAAGGTTAAATATAGCTAAGATTGATCAAATCAGTGACCTAAGTGACGTTTTCTTGTGATTGGGGCCTAAAAGAGTCGACTAAATGTCAATCAAAAATCGGAATTAGGAGAAATTGAGGAGAAAAGAACCCTATATAGCTGGGACTAGAAGGATCGGCTCGACACATGTGTTGACAAAACACAGTTATTGACGAAACAATGAAAAAAATCCTGATCACGCGTGGCACACGCGTCATGGGACTGGCAGGTCAGTCCGTGGGTGGAGAGCCTTGCGCCCCTATGACCCGTTGCTGATTAGATAGGAGTATAATCTCTAGCCTTAAAATCTATTTTTGTAGAGTATTGCAATAGTATCAATGCAAGCCCAATAGTTCATATACTAGTCTATTAGCATGATAGTTATGAGTTGTTATTTTGGGTTCTACTTTGTTAGAATTGCTTTCTCTTGCTATAACCTAGAGTGTTCTCTAGATCTTTTATAAAGAGTCGAGTTGTAACCTATAGTTGTGTCTTGGATCCGCTATGTTTCTATTGTACCACTTTGAGAGATGTATATTGATATGTCCAAAACGTATCTACTTTTCCGAACACTTTTGTTATTGTTTCTCCTCTAAACTTGTGTGATTTGGATACAACTAACACAGCTGACGCTATTTTTAGCAGAATTACGTTGGTGTCTAGTTTTTGTGCAGAAAATCAACTATCAGAAAAAATTCCAGAAAAATGTGTCAAAAATCCTATTTCACCAGAAGATCCACGGATCCAGAATACGAGACGGAG
Organism: Avena longiglumis; assembly: GCA_030063025.1. Taxonomy (NCBI): domain Eukaryota; kingdom Viridiplantae; phylum Streptophyta; class Magnoliopsida; order Poales; family Poaceae; genus Avena; species Avena longiglumis. Next base: position 210,711,973 of record CP125979.1, on the reverse strand, counting down.
TGGAGCCCTGGGGGGCCCACACCCCCTGCCGCGCGGGTGGCGCTAGCCCGCGCCTGGAGGGGGTGTGGCTGCCCCAGGCACCCCCTCGGGCTCCCTCTTCGCCTAGAAGATGCCACTTGACCTAAAAACCGAGGGGGGTTCAACGTTTTTTCAGAAAGAGTTCCATTGCGCCGCCACCACCAGAAACCGTGATTCGGAACCAGAAACTCTGTTCTAGCACCCTGTCGGGGCGGGGAATTTGGGGAGGATCATCGCCATCGTCATCACCAACGCCTCTCCATCAACCATCAATGTTTCCCTCATCCATGAGTGAGTAATCCCCCGCTGTAGGCTATGGGGATGGTAGGGATTGGATGAGTTCTATCATGTAATAGAATAAGATTGTTAGGGCATGGTGCCTAGTATCTCTATTAGTGCTATTTGACTTTGTTGCAACTTGTTGTGCTTAATGCTTGTCACTAGGGCCCGAGTGCCATGATCTTAGATCTGAACTTATTATTGAATCATTATGATAGTATTGTTTGTGTGTAGAGGTCCCAATCTTTAATAAGGTAGATATCCTTCTGTTTACAATGCTAGTCCCTGGATCAATATCTAGCATCCACAGTTAAGATGTAATATCAAGAAACAAGGTCATAATACAACTTTATAACCAGGAATAAAATAATTCATTACATCTTACATAGCTCATTTGGCTATTTTATTACAATGCAGCATAAATAACTATATAGCATGGAGTCCTTCATCTCCAAAGTGCCACAGGCAATCATGTTGGTTGTAAACTTGTAATCCTAATCAACACACTTCACTAACATCAAACAAACCTGCAACATAATAAGTTACAGCCACAACGGTCAATACATTTGAATTGTATTGTTAGGTGATACTATGATAGAATAGTGGTATCTATCATCTATATGCATTTGGCTAAGTGGATCTTAGGCTTGCTTTGCTCAAAATAGATTTTCCTTATCATTTGAAAACACTAAGTTTTTGTTTGGCAAAAATAACCCAAGGCATCTACCAATAGAAATTGGTGATCCTTTAACCCTTGTTCAACCACAAGTTTTTAACTTAGAAATTGGGATGAGGAGATTCTTGATAGCTTCCATGTTTTGATGCTCAAATTGTCCATTGCCGGGGACACGGCTAAGTACTTAGATTTTACTCTCTCGAGAGGTGGTGCACTTTCCCCACAAGACTCGACATGCATCGAGACAAGATCTTTCAGAAGCCTTCCCTTAGACCAAAATGGACGCGTTCCCAAACCTATCACCCCCTACCACCAACTGTCTGTCTGGCTAAGTTATTGCAACCTATATGATCCAGGGAGAGCCCATAATGCCAAGCGGCTACACTTGAAGCTTCTCAACATTTGACATCACAAATCTCTTTCTTCCTAGGTGGCTTTCCACAAGTGAGATACACTAGGGTAGTCCATAAATATGGGCCATGTGTAACCACTCAACATAACCCATTCAAAACCATTCCACCCAGGTGATTTATTCACATAGTTGTTTTATTAAACAAAACACAAGTCCTTGACTTAGAAATATTTCATAGCATGAATATAATCCACCCTTGTTTTCTACTAGCTAAGCTAAGCATGATAGTAGTAGCAATCTTAACTTAAGGAAAATTCTACTAAGGTATCATCTACTAGGATTTCCCATGGCATAGCATACTTAGAAAAATTCCATGCAAGTCCTACTTAGAAATATCACTAATGCATAGTGAAAATAATGGGACAAAAGTATGAAGCACCACTTGCCTTTTTGGTAGAGAATATAAGTTCACTCCTTGATCTTGCAATAGTCACACTCTTCAAAGTTCACTACAATACAATCAAGCAAGGCACAATCTCAAAACTAACATTCAAACAATTCACCACATAAAATGAATAAACAAGGCAATGCATGCAAGCATGCCAAAGATTGTTTTATTTGGATAAGTGGTTTCTAATAGTTTATAAACATTTTTAAACACCTATTGGTCATTTATAAATGTGGCAAAACCATTTGATATTAAGTTAGTGAAAATGGCCACTTTAAATCATTTTTTTGTTTTGTTAGAATTGATTTAAATAAAAGTAATAATTTCTAGTGTTTGACAAATATATTTTTTTAAACACAAATGTTAGTGTTTATGGTCAAAGTGTTTAATATTAAATCATTTGAAAAAGGTTTCATCCAAAATCCATTTTTAAATCAAAGCAATATTTTATTTTGTTGGAAATGCCTTTATACAAAGTAATAATTTTCTATGGTTCAACAAATATATTTTTAAGTCCTAAAACTTGGTGTTTAGGGTCAGAGAGTTTAATTGAAACCATTTTCAAAAGGTTTTACTCAAAAAGCATTTTTAATACATATTCAACATTCTTATTTAACTAGAAATGCTTTAATCCAAAGGAATAATTCCTAAGTGTCATAAAATATATTTTTAAATCCAAAAGTTGGTTTCTATGGTCAGTAGGTTCAAAAAATCCATTTAGCAAAGATTTTACCCTAAAAACAATTTTAGAATACATTTTATACACAAAATATGCCTACACATGTTTCTGCAAAAACAACCAAGTTTACAGAAACAAATCATTAAACAAAGGGCATGGTTGGAAAGTATTCTTTTTTCTGATTCCAATGATATAAAATTTGCAAGATTTGGACGTGTAGATTTAAAGTTATTATTTTTACAAAATCACATATCTAATAGAAATGTTTCTGTTTTTTTTTAATTCAAAGTCTGAGCCACGTGGAGCAATCCTATAGGCTGGTACTGGTTCAGGCGGATCGACTAACGTGGACTGTTAGATTAAAAGAGGATCGTGCGGCACAGGTCAGAGCATACCCCTTCGGTTAAGTCATCTATCGCATCCGTCAGATCTAAATCGAATGGTTCTAATCGAATCGACCACAAAGTGGCGGCGCTGCGACGGTGCTGGCGGCGGAGCGGTCTGGCAGTGGCGTCGCTGGCGTTTCAGGAAGCAAGATAAGGAGGGGATAAGCTCACCAAGTTCGCCGTGGCGTGGGGATGCTCGAGGTGTCCTTGGTTGGCGAAGGGGCACTCAAGGACGTCAGGGATTTCTCGCAGGAATTCCTTCTGGTGACGGTTGCGTCTGTGCGTCGTCGGAGGCGACGATGTAGAGTGTTCTAGGACAAACCGAAGGCTTCGTTAGATGTGCAAGAGGGTCGTAAGCCTGGGAGCATCAAAGAGAGGGAAATGCTCGGTCGGGGTTTACCTGGAGAGCTCGTCGGAGAAGTGACAGACGGCAGCGACGTGCTGTCGTCGAGGTTGCCGATGATGTGGAGCGAGCATGGGCGAATGGAGACTACGGGCAAATGCGTAGGGATATGGGATCACACTCGTGGGATCTGGGGGCAAGGGGAGGCGAGGCTTGGCCGGAATTATGGCCGGATCATCGTCGGAGATAGTGGGGTTTGAGCTGCGATTCGAGCAGCCTGGTGGCTCTCAGGCAACAGAGTCTGAGGGGAAAGGAAGGAAGAGAGGAGGCGCTCAAGTAGGCAGAGGCATAGCATGGTTAACTCGCGGATTCAATATCAATTATAGCTCGCAATCAACGGCAGCAACAGCCGGAGGAAAGAGGGGAGGAATGGTCGCGGGGTTGATGACGATCTGACGGGGCAGTGGGGTCGATCTGTCAGCGAGTGAGGGGATTTCCAGTGGGGTCAGTAAGTCAGCGTCTGCGCGGGTTTAGTTGCAGGTAAGAAAACGCTTCGAGGGGAAAGAGGGAGTGGGCTGCGAGTTGGGCCAAATGGGCTAGCTGAGCCGGGCTGGTTTATTTCCATTTTTTTCTTTCTGCATTCTTTTTCTTTTTCCTTTTCTATTGTTCTGTTTTGATTTTTGTTCAAATAATTCAAACATCATTTGAATTCAGATCCTTATCAAACTTTGAGTAGGTTTATAATCTGTTCATTTATGTACTTAAACAATCCATTTTAGAATATTTATCTTATTCTCTTTATGGTTTGTTATTTATTTAAAATAAACATTTTGTATCTATTCAAATAAGATTTTAATTACATTTTCAAACTTCTATTTGAAATCCAAATTTTACCAAATCCTTTTCAGTAGGTTTTATTTATTTATTAGGGTGTCAAATAATTCACTTTGAATTATTTGAAATATTTTTAATATGATTTATTAATCATTTAAATTTGAGCATTTGTCTTTATTCAAATAAAACCAAATATGGTTTTAATTCCATATAATTTTTATTCATATAATTATTTTAAGTTAATTAGATAACTTTTCAATCCACTTTGGTAAATTCCCATTTATTATTTTCTCATGATTTAATTAATCATTTCTATTAGGGATTTTGTCTTTATTCAAATAGAACATAATTTGGTTAATGTCATATTATTGTATTTGAATATTCTTTATCCCTTTATTTTATTTTATTTATCTTTATTTCATTTTCTTATGGATTTAACTCAAGATTTAAATTATCTTCGAGATAATTTTCTTGGGATTTATTATTTAGGCAAATTGTCTTTATTTAGATAAAATTGGATATTGATCATTCCTTAGATTTTATTTAAACAATCTTTTATTCCTTTTATTATTCCATAATCTTTCATTTCATTTGTTTGTCCAAGATTTAATTTGGCTTTTAAATATTCCTTATTTATTTATTTCTTTCCTTATCTTATGAAATCTATATCTTTTTATTTATAGATCCAAAATTGGTGATTCCAATTTGTACAATTTTATTTAATATTTGTTTATCCTTTTAAACCCTTTTAGGATTACTTTGTTCACAATTTGGTATGGATTTTATATAGGAGCTTTATTAGCTTTGGAAATTATTTCCTTTCATCTTATTAACATCATAAGTTTTTATCCATGACGTCACCATCAAGAACAAGTACCCACTGCCGAAGATAGAAGATCTGTTTGACCAGTTGACCGGTGCCAAAGTGTTTTCTAAGATTAATCTTAGAACTGGTTATCATCAACTCAAGATTCGCGCAAAGGATATTCCAAAGACCGCCTTTACCACCAGATACGGAATGTATGAGTACACTGTCATGTCTTTTGGATTAACCAATGCCCCCACTTATTTCATGAACCTCGTGAATAAATTTTTTATGAACTTCCTAGATAAGTTTGTCATTGTTTTCATCGATGACATTCTGATCTATTACAAATCAGAAGAAGAACATGAGCTACACCTAAGGACCATCCTTGGAACCCTTTAGGGAGCATCAGTTGTATGCCAAGTTTAGCAATTGTGAATTCTGGTTACAGGAAGTAGGATTCCTTGGACATATCGCGTCGGCCGGAGGAATTGCTGTTGACCCTGCCAAGGTTAAGGATGTTGAAGAATGGCAAGCCCCAACCACTCAAACCCAAGTTCGTGCATTTCTTGGATTAGCGGGATATTACCGCAAGTTCGTAGAAGGATTCTCGAGCATCACACGACCCATGACCCAATTCTTGAAGAAAGAAACCCAAGGCCCAGAGGAAACCACAATAACCCCGGCAATTCTAGCAATTTCAACCGTGCACCAGCCAAGTTCAACAAAAACAATGCTGCCACCAACACCAATACTTCCCCGAGGACTGGAAGCAATGTTGTCCCTGTTGCAGGAAAAGACAAGTCTCGGGTTACTTGTTATGAATGTGGAACCAAGGGTCACTATTCCAATGAGTGCCCTAAGAAGATTGCCGCAGCCCCCAATGCAAATTCCCCAGCTCAGCAACAACGTCTGTTCATCCTGGAAGAAGATTGCCCCAGGGAACTCACTCAACCGCAATGGCCATCTGTTTCACATGAATGCTGAAGAAGCCCAGGAAGCGCCAGATGTCGTGCTGGGTATGTTTTCTGTTAACTCAGTACTTGCAAGAGTGTTGTTTGATTCTGGAGCATCGCACTCATTTGTTACTGAAGCATTTGCATGCACTATTAAGGTTCAACCAACCAAATTGAAGCATGTTATGATTGTTCAAATACCTGGTTCAACCACCAAAGCTAGACAAATTTGCAAAGCCGTCCCTATCCGAATCCATGGCATAGATTTTTATGCTAATCTCATAGTACTCAGAACTAAAGGTTTGGAAGTAGTACTAGGAATGGATTGGATGTCCAAACATAAAGGATTAATTGACTGTGCCAAGAAAGCAATAACCATGAGTAGTATAGCCGGAATATCAGTCGAGCATGTATCTGAAACCTTGCCCCGTCAATTCAAGTGCAACAAGAGTATAGCCCAACCTACCATTGACCAAGTACGGATAGTCTGTGAATACCCCGATGTATTTCCAGATGTTTTGCCCGGTATGCCCCTAGATCAGGATATCGAGTTTATCATTGAACTAATACCTGACCATATAGTATGAACTCGTCTGAACTAGTGGAGCTGAAGAAGCAACTGGATGCCATGCTAGAAATTGGATTGATTCAACCAAGTGCGTCACCTTGGAGATCACCTGTTTTCTTTGTGGACAAGAAAGATGGAGGTAACCGTCTGTGCACGGATTATCGAAAGTTGAATGATGTCACCATCAAGCCGTTGTCGAAGATAGAAGAACTGTTTGACCAGTTGACTGGTGCCAAAGTGTTTTCTAAGATTGATCTTAGAACTGGCTATCATCAACTCAAGATTCATGCAAAGGATATTCCAAAGACTGCCTTTACCACCAGATATGGATTATATGAGTATACTGTCATGTATTTTGGATTAACCAATGCCCCCGCTTATTTCATGAACCTCATGAATAAGATTTTTATGGACTTCCTGGATAAGTTTGCCGTTGTTTTCATCGATGACATTCTGATCTATTCCAAATCAGAAGAAGAACATGAGCTACACCTAAGGACCATTCTTGGAACCCTTAGAGAGCATAAGCTATATGCCAAGTTTAGCAAATGTGAATTCTGGTTACAGGAGGTAGGATTTCTCGGACATATTGTATTAGCCGGAGGAATTGCCGTTGACCCTCCGAAGGTGAAAGATGTGGAAGATTGGCAAGCCCCAACCATTCAAACCCAAGTTCGTGCATTTCTCGGATTAGCGGGATACTACCACAAGTTTCTAGAAGGATTCTCGAGTATTGCCAGACCCATGACCCAATTGCAGAAGAAGGACAAGAAGTTGGAATGGAAAGACAAATGTGAAGCGAGTTTTCAAGCAATCAAGAGGAGACTGATTTCAGCCCAAATCTTGATCATGCCGGATATCACGAAGCCCTTTGATGTGTATTGTGACGCAACCAAGATCAGTCTCGGATGTGTGCTAATGCAAGAAGGAAAAGTTATATCTTATCTATCCCGACAACTAAAGCAGCATGAACACTATTTTCCAACCCATGACCTTGAACTCGCAGCCGTAGTTCTAGCCCTGAAGACATGGAGGCATTATCTCATGGGAAAGCGTTGTGAGATTTATTTGGATCACAAGAGCCTGAAGTATATATTCACTCAGAAGGAGTTGAATATGAGGCAGAGAAGATGGATTGAGATAATCAAGGACTATGATCTGGACATTCACTATCACCCCGGTAAAGCCAATGTGGTAGCAGATGCCCTTAGCAGATTGCCGTGCCGCTTGAACTCCATGATTTTGAAGGAGCAACCAAGTTTGCACAAAGAGATGGAAGATTTCCGAATGGAATTAGTCAGTGAAGGATTTTTGGCTAGCATAGAACTTCAACCCACTTTGATCAGTCAGATCAAGGAGGCGCAGAAAGGAAATGCTAGTATCGACAGAATCAAACGTCGTATTGGTACAGGCAAAGTACCTAGATTCACCGAAGACTAAGAGGAGTTCTATGGTACAAAGGACGTCGTTGTGTACCAGCAGATTCGGAATTGAAAGAAGTGATTTTGAAAGAAGCCCATGATACTCTTTTTTCTATCCACCACGGAGGAACAAAGATGTATCGGGATTTGAAGGAGCAATTTTGGTGGCATAAGATGAAGAGAGAAATCAGAAGCTATATCGCCAAGTGTGATATATGTCAGAGAGTCAAGGCGAGACATCAAAGACCCGCAGGACTATTACAACCATTGCAGATTCCGGAATGGAAATGGGATTCAGTTGGAATGGACTTGATCACCGGATTGCCTACTTCTAGTAGAGGAAATGACTCTATCTGGGTCATAGTTGAAAGATTATCCAATGTAGCCCATTTCTTACCAGTCAAGACCACATACCAGAGTTCGAAGCTAGTAGATTTATACATCACTAGAATCGTCAGTTTTCAAGGAGTCCCCAAGAACATCGTATCAGATCGAGGAACCCTGTTGACCTTGAGATTCTGGAAGAAAGTCCAAGAAGGTTTGGGAACCCGACTGGATTTCAGCACAGCGTATCACCCTCAGACCGATGGACAAACGGAGCGAGTAAATCAAATACTCGAAGATATGTTGAGAGCATGTGTGCTGGAGTATGGATCTAAATGGGAAGAATGTCTGCCTTTCGTAGAATTTTCATACAACAACAGTTATCAAGCTAGTCTGCAAATGGCCCCATTTGAGTTCATGTATGGAAGGAAGTGTCGCACCACTTTGAATTGGTCGGAAGTAGGAGAGAGTCAGATTTTCGGACCCAACATCCTACGATAAGAAGAAGATAAAGTTCACAAGATTCATGAGCACCTTAAGACCGCCCAATCTAGACAAAAGAGTTACACCGACAAGAGACGTCGAGACCTCGCTTTCAATATCAGAGATTTCGTGTATCTCAAAGTGTCGCCTTTGAAGGGAATGCGACGTTTCCAGCTCAAAGTAAAGTTAGCTCCCAGATATATCGGACCCTTCAAGATTCTGAATCATTGTGGAGAAGTATCATATCAATTGGAACTGACCGAGGAGATGTCAACAGTGCACAATGTGTTCCATATATCGTTACTTCGCAAATGCCTTGAAGTCCCGGAGAAGACTGAAGTGTTCAAGAACATTGATGATCGGACCATAGAGATCAACGATGACCTGACCTATCCCGAAGTACCCATCTGTATTTTGGAAGAAGCTTTCAGAACCACCAAAACCTGAAGCATCAAGTTTCTCAAGATTCAGTGGAGCAACCACACCGAAGAAGCTACTACCTGGGAGGGAGAAGATCACATCAGGACGGAGTTTACCGATCTCTTTAAATCCTAGGTAATCTTCTTCCTATTTTTCAAATCACGGGACGAGATTTTGTTTCAGGAGGGAAGGTTTGTAACATCCCAAAAATATGAAACAATGATCATCAAACTCTAATCACTAAAATTAGGGTTAACAAAAACTTTGATTAATTAAAATCATATGAATGCATGTGTGTATGTGATGATTTGGTAAATGCATGAATGGACTTGTGTGATTAACCTAAATAGAAAGAAATGGTTTAAAGATGAAAATAACATCATCTAAAACAATTCCATGTAGAAACAACTTAAGAAAAAAATCAAATAAAGCAAATGGTCATTTTTGCCAATCTTGCTCACTAGGTCACTTTGAGTGTTTCTAGTGCAAGATTTCAAACAAAAACTTTTCCAATTCTTTTCACCCCTTGCAATACCAAGTAAAAGTGAATCAAAGCCCACATTTCAAACTGGCAGAAACATTTGGCAACCTCATTCAAATCACAAGTGAAAATTGAATCTTTATCATATGTGAAGATCACACATTTTCAAAACCCAACCAAACCAGTGCCCTTTGACTAATCCAACTAACCAGATACTCCCTAGTATGTGCCTAGCAAACCCACCAAGTTTGATTCCAAAATTCAAATTTGAATTTCTTTCGGACATTTCATCAAACACATTGTGATCAGCAAACAAACAAACAACAAACACTATAGTGAGCAGTGAATTTGGCCACCTTGTTCCCTCTCTAGCTCTCACTACACTCCCAGTAGATGAACTAGCCAAATTAACAAGCCTTAGAACCACTGTGATCTTGGCATAGCCATTAATGGTGACCATGCTGAGCCCCTTTGCCACCCCCAATGTGGACAGCAAGCTACACGCCCCTCTAGCCTCGCTAACCTTGTCTCACAGACGTAGCACCATCCACCGCCACTCCCTGTCCCAGCCCCGAGCGCAGCCAGCCCCTGGACCACCCGCCAAGCACGCGCCCAGTTTCTCTACGGCCATGCCAAGAGCGCGCCAGAGCGCCCCGCTCGACACGCTCGCACAGACCGTGTGCCGCCCTCGCCGCTTGCGTGCGTGATCACCACCGCCCCAGCTACCCCGCAGACACACCCATTCGCCGCCGCGGGGACCACACATGCTGTGTGCCATTAAAATCGCCATCGGACCCGCCCAGAGCGTCGACGTGTTCCGACCGATCAGCACCGCCCCACGCCTCACCACCATGCCGTTGAGCTTCGCTAGGGAGAACATCACCGCCCCCTATCGTCGCCCATGCCATTAGCCCTCTGTGCTGTCGACCACGACGAGCTCAACCCGCAACCTTCGGTCCCCTCGTCGCAGTATAAAAGGATTCCTCCCCCGCTTGTTTTCTTCACACCAGTTCACTCCCCACCTCTCACTGATACCCCCCACTCACTCCCGGAGCCAGGCGAGCAGCGCATCGCCGGAATTTCACCGAGTTCGCCGCTGCAGAGGAGGAGAGGTGTCGTTGATTGGAGCCGTCCCAGGAGAAGCTGTCGGTACCAGGAGGATCGCCGTTGTCAACTTCGTCATTCGCCCCCGTCGCCGACCATTGCCGAAGCCCCGGTGAGCCTCCCACGACCCCCACTGGCCGCGCTAGGGTTCGTGCTCGTCGCGTCCTCTTCAGGCGTGGACGATGAACTCGAGCCGTTCAATTAGAATTAGATCCCACGGTCCACATCGCCCCATACCGCTTCGCCCCTCACTGTCTCACTGACGCATGGGGACAGTCACTTAACCAGCCCGCGCATGTGCTGTGTGTAGTGGGCCGGTCCTGTTAAACATCCCGCCAAACCAACAATTCAAATTTAGTTTTATTCATTTAATTTCAAACACAGTTTTGTACCTAGATTCAAAAATCAACCCAACTCGATCGACTAAACCAAAAGGCATGAAACCAATTGTGTTAGAAAGGTACTGGAATGCTTAATCCAAGCCCGTTGGATTCAAACCATTTGGATTTGAAGATCAACCTTGGTAAAAATAACAAGGCGGAAGCTTTTCTGCATTCAAACATTTTTCAAAATTCAACCATAAGAGCTTTTGAGTTGATTCCAACCCTCAAAAATCACATTTAACTATACCTTTCAGAATATATAAAAATATATAGGTTTACTTATAGAAATAATGTTCAAGTAATAAAAGAATGCCACATAGGCATTTCTAGTCACTTTAATTAAATAAAATAAAAAGGTTAAACCTTATTAAATTGTGACACCACTTTAAATCACATTCCCATGTACTGAAATATGTGGTGATTACATGAGTCAACATGAGCCATGTTTGAGTTGAAGAATATTAAATCTTAAGTAGTTTTTCAATGAGTAGAAATTACTTTTATAAAAATAAAATAAATAAGACAAGTGCTTTAATCTTGTAATGTTAGTGATGATGCTAGATCATCTAGTATGAACCTTTGGGTGATGATTATAAATAGTTAAGTATTGTTTGGTGATTGTGTACCTCGTATTTATTTATAGACGCTAGTACCGACCAAGGATACGAGGAGGAAGGAGGATACTACGAGGAAGAAGCCGAGGAGAACTTCAACCACTGCTCTGCACAAGGCAAGCCTAATACTACTAGTTGAATTAGCAAGCCTATACTTTCAACCTTGCAAGCTAACACTTGCAAGATACCCTACTTATGCAAGATACTACTTGCTTGTTGCTATGCCAACTATATGCCTTAAGCATATGTGATTATACCCACTTGATACCCAATCCTAGTTTTACATGCAAGCTTAATACTTTAATTTCTTTATCAAAGCTTTCTCTTAGAGTTTACTTAGTGAATTGTAGATTCTAGGAAGATAATTGAAGGTAGCATAAAGAGCATAAAACTTGGCCTAAGTTAGATAATCTTGATGTCATCCTGAGGCATGAGATTGAACTTAGCTAATCCCCATTTGTTTATTACACATCATTAGTATTTACCCCCACTTATAGATGCTACTGCTAAGCATAAAACTTGATCAACTTTAGATGGGAATACTTGGTGAAAATAGTTATGAAAACCTTAGAATGATGAGTCATTCTACTGAAATGTTTGGACATGTGTTCTGAACACCAGATGATTTTGATGATGAAATTATTAAGGCATGAGCCTTAGCCCTTTATAAAACTGATGGTTGTCTAGATGTGATACCATTCCAATTTTACCGTACAACCACAATACCCAAAATTTGGGTATGGCTTGACTGGAAATTTATATACTTTAGTATGGGTTCCCTCGCAGCCAAGCTCTGAGCTGACGCTACCTTGTGAAGATTGTCCACCTGTGTAGTACCCAAGATGACAGTTGGTCATGGCTGGGAGGCCAAACTCACAGGAGAGGTGCCTATACTAGGGCGTGTAATTGAAAGGTTAAGATTGATTATCCGCATACTGAGTATGGTGAATTCAGGATTTGTTCCTGAAGGATGTATCGAATGTTGTGGTGAAAGTGTACAATCTCTGCAGAGTGTCAAACTATTCGAATAGCTGTGTCCACGGTTATGGACCGTTGGAGTGGCTATACTGTTCCCCCGTCAGATGTTTTCCAAATGACTTATGAAATTATTTATGACTTTGACTTGACCACAACAGAGGTGTGATATGAATTCAAGTTCCCACTTAGGTGTTATAAAACTTTCAACTAGTTTTCTTTGCTTCTGAACTTAGTAGAGATAAATCTGGCTTTTTCCAAAACAACCCTAGAGCTTAGAATATCCTATTCAAAACCACTTTACTTGTTAGTATTAGTTTGCGAGTACTTAAAGAGTACTCATGGCTTTGTCCCTGGCTATTCTCGTGGCCAGACTATGAAGAGGACTATCAAGATGACGGACCGCAGGAAGGTTACGACAACTAGGATCATCTCCCATCGTCAGCATTGCCTGTGACCATGAAGATGGAGCTTCGACTATGCTATCGTTATCTTTACGTTATTTCGCTGCTTGATTTGTATTAAGAACTCGATCATGAGATCCTTATTTGTGTAAGACCTTACGTATGGTTTGTAATGGATGATGTACTATGATATCCAAATCTGTTATGTCTCGCAAAAATGGTAATCCTGGGATTGCGATGTATGGCATAACAGGCATCTATGATTAAAAATCCGGGTGTTGACAGCCACCCAGGAACAAAGATATTTGAGATTTTAAGTGTTGAGAAGCTTCTAGTGCATCCACATGGCAATATGGGCTCTGCCTGGATCATATAGGTTGCAATAACTTAGCCAGATGGACAGAAGGTGTTTGGGGTGATAGGTTGGAACTCATCCATTTGGTCTAAGGGACGGCTTCTGAAATATCTTGTCTCGATGCATGTCGAGTCTTGTGGGGAAAGTGGACCACCTCTCGAGAGAGTAAAATCTAAGTACTTAGCCGTGTCCCTCTCAATGGACAATTTGAGCATCAAGACATGGAAGCTATCAAGGATCTCCTCATCCCAATTTCTAAGTTAAAAGCTTATGGTTGAACAAGAGTTAAATGTTAACCAATTCTATTGGTTGTTCCTTGGGTGATTTTTGATAAACAAAACTTAGAGTTTTCAACTAATAAGGAAAACCTTATTTTGAGCAAATAAAGCCTAAGCTCCACTTAGCCAAGTGCATATAGATGTTAGATACCACCATTCTACCATAGTATCACTTGCCAATACAATTCAAATGTATTGACCCTTGTGGCTGTAACTTATTATGTTGCAGGTTTTGTTTGATGTTAGTGAAGTGTGTTGAATAGGATTACAAGTCTACAACCAACATGACTGCCTGTGGTATATGAAGATGAAGGACTCCATGCTATATAGATATTTCTTCTGCATTGTAATGAGATAGCCAAATGAGCTATGAAAGATGTAATAAATTATTTTATTCCTGGTTATAAATTGTAATATGACCTTTGTTTCTTGATATTACATCTTAAATTGTGGATGCTAGCTATTGATCCAGGGACTAGCATTGTAAACACAGGGATCTCTACCTTATCTAGTTGGGACCTCCACAGATGGTATCAGAGCACTGTGTTGCCTGTAGGATTGTAACCCTAGGATTGGACAAAACACCTTAGAGAAATAGGAGTTGTATTTGTTCCAAACTTATTTACAAATAATCTTGTAAACTCTTTCCTCAAACATTTTTGTTTTGAATTCTACATCTCCCCTCTTTTCAACTTGATGGAAAAAACTTCAAACATGAGCAAGGACTTCACCATCACCAATGACTTCAACTACAATATCACCAAGGACTTCAACTTGGACATCACTAAGGACTACAAGTGAGACAAGAAATATTACTCAAGACTTGGAGACTAAGGAAATATAATCTAGAAGGAACCATCATCACCTTTGAGTTTTGTGACCAAAATACAAGAATTTTTCCAAGGAAACCATGATCTTGTTCATGAAGAAGCTAATAAGAAGAATGGAATGATCTCAAGTGATAACCATAGTTGGACCACCATACAAGTGTTTAGTTTAGATCGATTTATTGATCACACCAACTTATGTGGTGTAGCAAAAATATTTTGTTGCCTAAAAATGTGCTTGGACCTTGTTGTTTGAGTGGAATGTTTGTTTGTGATTGCTTGCACATTGCTTTGTGTGAAATGTTGTGTGTGAGTAGAATTCTTCCTCTAGAAATATTTTACCTAATCTAATCCCAAAACAACCCAAATAGATGACTTCTCCAAGAGACTCCAACATAAAGGATGGTGACAACAACAATAACTAAGAGATGCACATGAGAGAACAACTGCTAGCAACCCAAGCCCAGTTGAATCAAGTGACAACTCAGTTTTTAGCCAACAACATTGAGTTAGACCGAGCCATACAAAGATTCTTGGAAACCCAATCCCAATTGTTGCAAAGGATGACCAATCATATGATCAACATGAGAAGCAACCTTTCCCAAGGAGATTGTGACAACAATGATAACAAGGATGATACTATAGAAGGAACTCAAGCTTGCAAAATCTGCGGAGACATAGGACACACTTACAAAGAGCATAAGGAACAATTCCCTAATTGTGAAGATAAACATCCAATTAAACAATGCCCCACATCTCAAGTTACTTGTTTCCTATGTGAAGGAAATAATCATGTCCCTATCCAATGCCCCATCTATCCTATAGTTCAACAAATGAAACAAGATGGAAAACATCAAATGTTTGGAAACCTCCATACGAAGAAGGATGAAGACAAAGACAAGTCTCAGTATGAACCCCCATACATTGTAACTCACCATGGTGGAAAAAATAGGAAATATGTACGTTATCCTAGGAATCGTTCTAAGAACCGAGGAAGTTTTCCCACCTTTGTGGTGAAATACGAAGAACATGAACTAAGAGAACTCCTAGCTTTGGACATACCTAAGAAGAATAAGGATATTAGCCAAGTGCAATGTTACAATTGCAAAGATATGGGACACTATGCCAATGAATGTCCAGAAAAGAAGAAGAGCCAAGGAAACAAACAAGAAATAGTGATGCCAAAGATAAAAAGAGATATCAGCCAAGTGATGTGCCACAAATGCAAAGAGGTAGGCCATTATGCAAGCAGCTATCTAGAGAAAATACATGAAGATCTCGACCTTGTCACATGTTTCAAATGTGGAAACAAAGGACACTATGCCAACAACTGTCCAGAGAAGTTACATCAAGAGACCAAGTAAGCCAAGATGTATTCTAGTTAAAAATATTTTAAGGGTGGTAGCACTCTAGTTGCCGTGAAGCCAACTTGTAACCTCTAGCCTTCCCAAATCTCGGGACGAGATTTCTTTTAAGGGTGGTAGCCCATCACATCCCAAAATTTTCCAAATTTTGAAATGTGAAAAATAAATAAACAAAAGAATTAATTGTTGAAATTTAGGGTGAAAAGAAACTTTTTGCTTCTAAATGGAAACATCAAAACCCTTCTTGAACAAAATTTGAATGAAAAGGGCATCTAACCAAATTTCAATCAAGTGAAATGCATTCATCAATGAATGTATCTCGAAATTTAAACATTTGGAAAAGTTAAACCAAAACCCCCAGATCTTAATGAAAGAAATCATTCCCAAAGATCAAATTCATTTTATGCATGGAAAGAATCTTGAATTTAAACACTTGGGAAAAATAAACCAAAACCCTAAACCCTAATGGAATAAATCATTTCCAAGATCTCTCTAAGACTATGGATTTGTTCCATATAAAAATTTGTCAACAATTTTTTTAAAACTTTTCTAAATGATCAAAATGATAAAAAAATATTATAAAACCATAGAAATTTGTTTCATTCAATTTGGAGCCATGGATAAAAACTTATGAATTTAATAAGATAAAGGAAAATAATTTCCAAAGCTAATAAAGCTCCTAACTAAAATCAATACCAAATTGTGAGAAAATTAATCCTAAAGGGATTTAAAAAGATAAGCAAATATTAAATAAAATTCTACAAATTGGAATCACCAATTTTGGATCTACAAATAAAAAGATATGGATTTTATAAGACAACGAAAGAAAGAAATAAATAAATAAGGACTATTTAAATGACAAATTAAATCTTGGCCAAATCCATAAAAAAATGGAATGATGGTTTACTAAATAATAAAAAGGAATAAAAGATTATTTAAATAAAATCATATGGATTGAACCATATTCAATTTTATTTAAATAAAGACAAATTGCCTAAACTAAATAATAAATCCCAATAAAATTATTTAGAAGACAATTTAAAACTTGAATTAAATCCATAAGCAAATGGAATAAAGATAATCCAAATAAAACAAACGAATAAATATTATTTGAATAATATTTTTATGGACTGGAACTATATTTGATTTGAATAAAGACAAAATTCCTTATGTAAATGATTAATTAAATCATGAGAAAATAAATAATTGAAATAGCCAAAGTGGATTAAAAGTTATCTAATTAACTTAAAAAGAATAAAAGAATAATTAAATAAATTTATATGGTTTGGAACCATATTCAAATTATGCTAATAAAGACAAAAGTCCTAATTAAAATAAATAATAAATCATGAGAAAATATTTGAATATTTTCCAAAGTGGGCCAACTAATCAACTCATAAATGATTTAAAACCTACTAAAAAGGTTTGGTGAAATTGAATTCAAATGGAAGCTTAAATCAATGGTTCAAATAAAGATAAGTGCCTCATTTAAATAAATATTTAACCATAAGAGAATAAAATAATTATTCTAAAATGGACATTAAAATACATTGTTAAACAGTATAAAAACATAGTGGAAATTTGGGAAAGATTTGATAAACAATTGAGTGTTTGAATCATTTGAATAAAATAAAAATAGAAAATGGAATCAGAAAAAGAAAAAGGAATCAGAAAGAAAAAAATAGAAAAGAAAACAGCCCAGCTAACCTACCCCAGCCCCATCCCAGCGAGCTAGCCCAACAGCAGCCACCCAGCTCTCTTCCTGTCTCTGCTTCATTTCTTTTCTCATCATCGTCTTCCCCGCACGACCCGTTCCCCTCTCCCTCGCTGCCATTTCTGCGTTGATTTTGCATCATCAATTCACGTTACTGTCGCGATCAATCCTCACCAGCGACCACGCCCTCTTAAACGCCTTCCTCCCCTCTCTCTTTACTCCAACTCGCCCGCGCACGAATGCCACCATGCTGCCCCAATTGCTGCTTGAAACACCGCTGTTCCGACGAGCTTCCCCGTCGAAATTTGTGGACGTAGACCCTCCCCTTACCCCCTAGTGCACACAAGCTTGACCCCCATCGCCATGCGTTTCTACCAGCATCCTCAGCTCGCTCGCGCGCGCCCTAGAACATCGGCAAGGACAACGTCTACTCGCCACCGGCTCCTCCCACAACTCCGGCGACCTCCCCCGGTAAACCCTGACCGCCCCCCTCACTCTCATTGAAGCTCGTCTATCGCCACTGCGTGCTTGCTTTCTCGTGTCCTGTAGCGACACCACTGACGAAGCCCGTGGTTGCCCGACACAGATACAAAATCTGACGAGCAATCGATGACTACCCCGTACGCCCCTGTCCCTCCCGCGGCCACCTTGATCACCGCGATGACCCCGCGAGCATAGTGAGCCCCTTCCCCCTCTCTCTCACTTCCTAGGTTCACCGGAACACCATCGCATGAGCGCCACCGCCGCTCACCATTGCCCAGCGCCGCCCATCTCTAATCGAGTCATTGTGAGCCGTCCGATTTAAATCTGATGGATAGAATTGGATCATAGACGAAGAGGTACGCGTTGATCTGTGTCGTGCAACGTTAATTAGATCTGACGACCTGTATTAGTCGATCCAACCGAAGCGGTATGAACCAATAGGATATAGACACGTGGCATGCCTGTTGATTTAAAACAGAAATTGAATCTATTAGTTGTTTGAATTTGTAAAATCCATAACTTTTGATATGTTTGGACAAAATTTACAAATTTTATATCATTGGAATCAGGAAAATGAAACCTTTGCAACCATGCCCTTAGTTTAGTATTTTGATTCTGGAAAATTAGGTGTTTTTGCAGAAAAAATTGTAGGACTATTTTGGATATAAAATTTATTCTAAAAATGCTTTTTGAGTAAAATCTTTTGCAAATGGTTTGTTTTGAACTATATGACACTAAAAGACTAACATTGGGATTTAGAATTCAATTTAGCTAACACAAGGAATTATTCCTTGAATAAAGGCATTTCTAGTAAAACAAAAATGTAGTTAAGTTTTAAAATGATTTTTTAGTAAAACCTATTGAAAATGGTTTGATTTGAACACTCTGACCCTAAACACTAAATTTTGGATTTAAAAATATATTTGATTAACCTTAGAAAATTATTACTTTGACTAAAAGCAATTTAGTAAAACAAAAATGTTGCTTTGATTTAAAAATGAGTTTTGAGTGAAACCTCTTATAAATGGATTTGTTTTAAACACTTTGACCATAAACACTAACATTTGTGTTTAATTTTTTTTTGGCTAACACTAGAAATTATTCCTTTTGATAAAAGCATTTCTAGCAAAACAAAAATGATTGAAATGGCCATTTTCACTAACTTAATTTTAAATGGTTTTGCCACTTTTATAAATGACCAATAGGTGTTTTAAAATGTTTATAACTTATTAGAAAACACTTTTCCAATAAAACAATCTTTTGCATGCTTGCATGGATTTCTTTGTTTTTATTATTTTATGTGGTGAATTGTTTGAATGCTAGTTTGAATTTGTGCCTTGCTTGAGTGATTTGTAGTGAACTTTGAAGAGTGTGACAATTGCAAAGATCAAGGAGTGAACATAGTTTCTCTACTAAAAAGTCAAGTGGTGCTTCATACATTTTGTCCTATTATTTTAACTATGCATTAGTGATATTTTGAATAGGACTTGCATGGAGTTTTCTATGTGTTAACTATACCTTGGGAAATCCTATTAGATGATGACTTAGTAGAATTTTACCTAAGTTAAGATCCTTGCTACTATCATGCTTAGCCTAGATAGTAGAAAACAATGGTGAGAATGGTGAGAATAAAACTATCATGCTATGAAATATTTCTAAGTCTATGACTTGTGTTTTTGCTTAAGAAAACTACTAAGTGAATGAATCACCTGGGTGGAATGGTGAGAATGGGTTATGTTGAGTGGTTACACAAGGACCATATTCATGGATACCTTGTGTATCACACTTGTGGAAAGCCACCCAGGAACAAAGAGATTTGAGATGTTAAGTGTTGAGAAGCTTCTAGTGCAGCCACATGGAAATATTGGCTCTGCCTGGATCATGTAGGTTGCAATAACTTAGCCAGATGGACATAAGGTGGTAGGGGTGATAGGTTGGAACGCGTCCATTTGGTCTAAGGGAAGGCTTCTGAAAGATCTTGTCTCGATAAATGTCGAGTCTTGTGGGGAAAGTGCACCACCTCTCGAGAGAGTAAAATCTAAGTACTTAGCCGTGTCCCCGGCAATGGACAATTTGAGCATCAAGACATGGAATCTATCAAGGATCTCCTCATCCCAATTTCTAAGTTAAAAGCTTGTGGTTGAACAAGGGTTAAAGGTTAACCAATTCTATTGGTTTTTGTAACATCCCTAAAATCACGATTTCAAAGTTTGCATATCATCCATGCATTCATAATCATTTTAGGATCATTTTCAAAGTCATTACAAAAACAGAAGCATTTGAATGCCTATTATTTTATGTAAGCAAGGCATTGACCCAATGATACTCTCTAGTAAGAGATTATTTGTTTTAAACCAAAGATGTTTGATCCTAAGTTTGTTTGATAATTTCCAAAGCTTGGACAAAGATTTCAAAACAAAGAAACCAATTAAAACCATTTTTATGTCTTTATTAAGCAATTGGTAAAAACATTGTTTATTTTAAAATTCCATGGTGCCAAATTAATTTAAAGTGTACAACATTGTTCTGCAACCAAATGTGTACAAATTTCACTTTATAAAAAAAATCTAGAAGTGGTTTGGATTCAAACTTATTTGAAACTCATTTGAAAATGTTTCCTGAAAATCAAAATAGAAATAGAAAAAGAATAAAGAAAGCAAAAAAGGCCGGCGCTGCCAATTTGGCCCAGCACAGAACCCAGCCCACTAAGCCCACCCGGGCCAGTTCCCCCTATACCCTCTCTCACCCGCGAGAAGCGTACCCCGCAGCCGCTGACACTGGGCCCTCTCCACGTCAGCATCGTCTTCCCCAGAATCTTGCGCGCAGTCACCGCTCCGCCGTTACCACCACGTAGTGACGCCGCGATTGAACCTCGCTTAATTCCCATTGAATCGGCGTGTAATCCTCGCTCCGCTCCTGGCTATTTTAACACCTCGCCACCACGGTCATTTCCCCCCACACAGCACCCTCTCCTCACCACCATGCTGCTCGCATTCGAACTCAAACTGCCGCTGCCCGATGAACTCCGGCGTGCGATTTCGGTGAGCTCCAACCGCCCCTCTGCCTCTGGTTCAAACGATTGGGACCCTCATGTCCACTCACACCTTCTGATGCCATTTGTTTGTCTTCTGGTGATCCAGGTCGCCGTCCTCGTTCGCGCCCGCAAGCGACAGAACCACCGCTCGACTCCGACGAGCAATCTAGGTAAAGCCCGACCGCCCCTTGCCTTCTCCTCGATGCTATCGTGTTCGCCATGACCTTTCGCACCTCCTGACTCATCTAATTCGTGCTAGGGCGATCTAGAGCCTCGGCAACTACCTCGTTTGCAAGCACCCGACGCCGCCAGCAACTCCGACGAGGTCCTGCTGCTGTGTCCGTGCGCCCCGACCCTGCCCGTCCACACGTTGAGCATCCCCACATTCTCGCGGTCTCAGTAAGCACACGCCTGACCCCCTGCCCCTCTGGTCTCGCCGGAACGTCACCGGCAGACGCGCAGCCGCCGCGGCAGCCATTTGCGCCGCCCGTTGTTGGTCAAAGCAATGTGGTCCACTGGATCTGGATCCAGCGGATGCGATTAGATCAAACCGCGAAGGGGTATGCATAGATCTGGGCCGTGCGCAGTTAATTAGATCCAACAGCCACGAGTGTGATCCAGCGCGAACCGGTACCGTCCAATCAGACGCTGCCGCGTGGCCTGTGTTAGATTTAAAAACAGAATTTAGATCTATTAGATATTCAAACTTACAAAATTCATAACTTTTGATCCACACGTTCAAATTTTGCAAATTTTATACCATTGGAATCAGGAGAAAGAATTCTATCCATTTACGCAATGTGTTTAATGTTTTTCTTATGTAAAATTGATTATTTTTGCAGAGAAATTTATAGGATTATTTTGAGTATAAAAATTATTTGAAAAATGATTAAAAGACTAAATAAAGTTTATTTAGGGTTTTTTTTGTCTTGTTTATGATTCAGTACTGTATACTTGTCTTGTTTGGTGTAGAAAATCATCACATATCATTTGCATGCATTCATATATTTTTGCTTGTATATTTTTGATATGTGAATTTGGTGCTATCATTTTATGTGTAGATTTTGGTGCTAATAGTGATTGTGGTTGTGAAGATTTTTGCTACTCCCCCAAATACCAAGGCAAGTGGTGCTTCATAATTATGTCCCAATATTTTGATTATGCATTAGAAATATTTTGTATATGGCTTGCATGAATATTTTGCTAAGTATCAATATGCTATGCTTGGGAAATCCTAGTAGTTGTAGAATTGTTAGAATTTCCTCTAAGTTAAGATACTTGATATTGCCATGATTAGCCTAGCTATTAGCAACCAAGGGTGTATTATATATTCATGCTATGAGAAATATTTCTAAGTCTTTGACTTATGTTTTGCTTAATAAAAAAACTAAGTGAATGAAACACCTAGGTGGAATGGAAAGAATGGTTTGTGTTGAGTGGTTACACAAGGCCCATTTCTATGGTTTACCTTGTGTATCTCACTTGTGGAAAGCCACCCAGGAACAAAGGGATTTGAGATGCCAAATGTTAAGAAGCTTCTAGTGCAGCCACATGGCATTATGGGCTCTGCCTGGATCATATAGGTTGCAATAACTTAGTTATTTGGACAGTTGGTGGTAGTGGGATGATAGGTTGGAACGCGTCCATTTGGTCTAAGGGAAGGCTTCTGAAGGGTCCTATCTTGGTGAAAATCAAGTCTTGTGGGGAAAGTGCACAACCTCTGCAGATGGAAGAATCTAAATACTTAGCCATGTCCGTGGTATTGGACAATTTGAGCATCAAGACATGGAAGCTATCAAGAATCTCCTCATCCCAATTTTCTAAGTTAAAACTTATTGTTGAACAAGGGTGAAGGTTCACCAATTTCTATTGGTGGTTCCTTGGGAAAGTTTTGTCAAAGAAAAACTTAGTGTTTTCAACTAATAGGTAAAACCTATTTTGAGAAAAGAAAGCCTAAGCTACACTTAGCCAAATTCATGTAGTAACTAGATGTTAATATTCTACTAAGGAATCACTTGCCAATACTATTCCAATGTATTGACCCACTGTGGCTGTAACTTGTGATGTTGCAGGTTACTCTGATGAGGATTAGGGGTTATGAGTCTACACTCAACATGCTTGCATGTGGCACATGAAGATGAAGACTTCTATTTTATATTGTTAAGTTAAACTCTTGTACTAGACTATGGCTATGGAGTTGTAAAAGACTATGTTATCTCTGGAATGACGTTGTAATAATAACTTTTGTTTCTGTGTACTTCATCTTAAACTGTCGATGCTAGCAATTGATCCAGGGACTAGAATTGCAATCACAGGGATCCTTACCTTTATAAGGGAGGTATCTTATAGTTTTTCCTTGGGTGATTTTTGATAAACAAAACTTAGTGTTTTCAACTAATAAGGAAAACCTTATTTTGAGCAAAGCAAGCCTAAGATCCACTTAGCCAACTGCATATAGATGTTAGATACCACCATTCTACCATAGTATCACTTGCCAATACAATTCAAATATATTGACCCTTGTGGCTGTAACTTATTATGTTGCAGGTTTTGTTTGATGTTAGTGAAGTGTGTTGAATAGGATTACAAGTCTACAACCAACATGACTGCATGTGGCATATGAAGATGAAGGACTCCATGCTATATAGATATTTCTGCTACATTGTAATGAGATAGCCAAATGAGCTATGAAAGATGTAATAAATTATTTTATTCCTGGTTATAAATTGTAATATGACCTTTGTTTCTTTATATTACATATTAAATTGTGGATGCTAGCTATTGATCCAGGGACTAGCATTGTAAACACAGGGATCTCTACCTTATCAGGTTGGGAACTCTACAGTATACTAGGGTGTGTAATTGAAAGGTTAGGATTGATTAGCCGCATACTGAGTATGGTGAATTCAGGATGGTTCCTGACGGATGTATCGAATGTTGTGGTGAAAGTGTACCACCTCTGCAGAGTGTCAAACCATTCGAATAGCCGCATCCGCGGTTATGTACAGTTGGAGTGGCCATAATGTTCCGTCGTCAGATGTTTTCAAAATGACTTATGAAATGATTTATGACTTCACTTGACCACAACAGAGTTGTGATATGAAATTCTAGTTCGCACTTAGGTGTTATAAAACTTTCAACTAGCTTTCTTTGCTTCTGAACTTAGTTAAGGTAAATCTGGCTTTTTGCAAAAAACCCTAGAGCTTAGTACTTCCTATTCCAAAACCACTTGACTTGTTAGTATTAGTTTGCGAGTACTTAAAGAGTACTCATGGCTTTTTGCCTAGCTATTCCCGTGGCCAGACTATGAAGAGGAGTATCAGGAGGATGGACCGCAGGAAGGTTACGACAACTAGGATCATCTCCCATCGTCAGCATTGCCTGTGACCATGAAGATGGAGCTTCGCCCATGCTATCGTTATTATTACGTTATTCCGCTGCTTGACTTGTATTAAGACTGGATCATGAGATCCTTATTTGTGTAAGACCTTATGTATGGTTTCTAATGGATGATGTACTGTGATATACAATCTGTTATGTCTCGCAAAAATGGTAATCCTGGGATTGCGATGTATGGCATAACATACATCTGGGATTAAAAATCCGGGTGTTGACAGGTTCGAATATTTGCGGACATGTCCGAAACTCATTCCGCCACAATGATTACTATTGGCGTCTGGATACACGTAGTAACCCCCACAAATAACACGAAGATCTTTATTTTCTGAACCATAGTATTAAGTCCAATACATATCGTATTTCTCTGTTACATTGCTTGAGATGAAACACTAGGTTATTCTCGTTACTTGGCATGTACTCTTTACTCATATCGCACTATTGATGTTCATGTGTTCAACAACTTGACCATGTGTCCGGCCAGACGATGACGAACATCATAGTACATGAGTGGGCCTAGAGTGTATCTCTACATCGTCAAGAGTAGCAATTTCCACAAGAACCTCATGTGAATAATTGGTGTACCATCCGGTAAGAGCAAGTATCAACTTTATGATTACTTCGCTAAGATAAATGTTTGAAGAATATTGCCACGTCCATATTGTATCCAAGTTCACATGTGTCTCATGGTCAAACAATATTTAGTAAAGGAAATACATTTTTTATGAGAAACTATCGATAACAATATTGATGATGTGTTATTCTCCATTTTGGGTCTATCCATCATTGTTATTCTCCCAACAACTCCGATCTCAAATATCACCGGCAACTCCACAACACATTGTCGTTTTGCCCATAGTCAGGAAACTGGGACTATTAATTATACATGAACTAGTCTTAGAGGTGAGACTAGGGATATCTAAATGGTGTTTATGATTCCACACATGTATTAGGGTTTTCCTCCAAATACTCATTATCCGGAATTAATACAACTATAGAACGGAATGATAAACTTAATCATGAATAGGAAATATAGAATAATACAATTTATTATTGCCTCTATAGCATATTTCCATCAGCCATCTCCCACACTATTCACTGCCCACTCTCTCCTCCACGCCCCTCTCCATGGACAAAGCCTCTCTCAACTGGTACAAGCTGATCAGTTCTCTTGGTACGACATACTCGTGCCAGCGTGTGTGTGGCGCTGCCGGCCGGCTTCGACATCACCTTTGGCAAGGTGCCCAGTGGGTCACTCTCATGTGGCAACGAGTTGGCCATCAAGATCGTGGAGCACTGCCAACTGCTAGAGTGGAAGAGGGCTATGGTCTGGTACTCGCTCACCAATGACTATTGGCCAATGCGTTTCACCAAGGAGCATAAGGTGGCGCTTGTCATGTGCATGGCACACTGGCGAGAGATCCCACCAGATTTGACCAACATCGAAAGGCGGCAATGATTCTGGTCTATCCCTGGCCAAGGAATCTACAATGCCATCACGGCGGCATGCTGATGAGTGCATATTTGCATCATGTTTATAATTATTATTTTGCATTGTAGTGGTAGGATCTTGGTACTTTACGGCGTTCACATGCATATTTTATGTCTATTTTCACTAGGATTAGAACAGATGATGGATACAATGGACACAGTTCTTGGACCAGTTGTATTAGGGCGAAAAGGATTAAAAAACAACGTAAATCGCTAATTTGGTAACTGTAACATCCCAAAAATATTAATCAAGATTATCAAATTCCAATTACCCAAGTTTAGGGTTAACAAAAACTTTTGTTATTTTAAAATCAATATGAATGCATATGTGTATGTGATGAATGCATGAATGCTTGCAATGACTTGTTTTATTGTTATGAATGGCAAGGATTGGTTCAAAGATGAAAACAACATCATATAAATCATTTCCAAGCAGAATCAAATCAATAGAAATTAAAAAACAAACAATATGAGCTAATGGCCATTTTGACCAAAGTTAACCACTAGACCACTTTGAGTGTTTCTAGTCCAAGATTCCTAACTGAAACAAATCCATTTCTTTTCACCCCTTGCTATACCAAGTAAAAGTGAACCCAATCCCACCTTGCAAAACCACAGAAACATTTTGCAAATCTATGCCAAGGACATTTCAAAATTGAATCTAGTTAATATGGGAAGATCACCATTTCTCAAAACCTAACCAAACAAGTTCTCCTTGACAAATCCAAAAAACCAGAGACAACCCAGTATGTTACTAGTGCACTCACCAAATTTCATCCAAAAATTCAAATATAAATTTCTTTCGGCCATTTCATCAAACACTAGGCAGACACAAATCAAATTGGCCAAACATTCGGTGTTTTGAGCAGTGATCATTCAAGCCATTGTCTCCCTTTTATCACCCTTGTCTCCCCTAGTGACAACCACAACATAGATCAACCTAGTACCCTACCATTGCACCATGCCATGCATGCCCGACCACCCCCTTGTCCACCTCAACATCGACAACAAGCTACAAGCGTAGCCAGCCTTGCCAACCTTGTCTGCCATGCTAAACGTGCCTCACTGCCCCTCCAGACCATCCCTAGCCCGAGGACAGAGAGAGGAGACGCCGGAAACGCCGTGCCCATGCTGCTGTCGACCATGCCGACGCGTACCGTAGTTCACGCTTCGTTCCCACTCAACCCGAACACCTCGAGCTCTTGCCACCCGTCTACACGATTACCACCATCCCAGGAGACCACCAGACATGCCCGTTTCCTCGACCGTGCCCCTTAGCCGCCGACGCCACGAAGTTCGCCGTCGGTACCGCTCAGAGCACCAACGCATTCCGGCTGTTCTCGACCGCCCCTTGCCGCGCCATCAAGTCGTTGAGCATCGCCAGGAGATCACGCACCGTCCTAGCCCCCGCGCCATGCCATTAGCTCGCTGTAATGCCGACCCTGACGAGCTCTGCCCATGCCGCTCGGCCTCTCTCTCTTGGCTATAAAAGGAGGCCTCCCCAGCTCCAATTCTTCACACCATCTCACTCCCCTCTCTCTCGGAACCACCCCACACCCTTGCCCGGAGCAAGGAGAGCTCTCCCTCGCCGAAATTTCATCGGAGACCGCCGCAGCAGGAGGAGAAGGGAGCCGTCGATTCAGGCCACCCTAGGAGACGCCGCCAGTACCAGGAGGACCGCCGGAGCCGCCTCATTCATTTGCCCCCGTCGCCAACCCTCGCCTGAGCCCTAGTGAGCCTCCCCCGACCCTCACTGATTGTGCTAGGGTTCGTCCCCGTCGTTCCTGTTTAGATGAGGATGATGGCCATGAGTCTTTGATCTTTAATCTAATCCTACGGTCAAAATCATCACATACCCCTTCGACACCCCCTGTCTCACTTACGAGTGGGGACACCATTTAAACCAGCACGCGTGCACGCTGTGTGCAGTGGGCCGGCCCATCTAGCTCTCCCTCGCGACCCAGTTAATTCAAACTTAGATTTTTCCATTTAGTTTCAAACCTAGTTCAGACAGTAACTTTAAAAATCAATTCAAAGAGTTTTACTGAACCAAATTGCATGAAACCAATTTTGCTAGAAAGGTATTGAAATTCTTAATCCAAGTCGTTGGATTCAACCCATTTGAAATTATAGATCACCTATAGTAAAAATAACAAGGCAGAGACTTTTTTGCATTCAAACATTTTTCAAAAATCAACCATAAATGCTTTTGAGTTGATTCTAACTCCCAAAAATCACATTTGATAAGACCTTTCTGAAAATATAAAAATATATAGGTTTACTTGCAGTAATAATGGACAAGTAATAAAATAATGCCCCATAGGCATTTCTAGTCACTTTAATTAATTAAAATAATAATGTTAAACCATATGAAATTGTGACACCACTTTGAATAACATTCCCAAGTATTAAAATATGTGGTGATGACATGTGTCAACATGATCCCATATTTTAATTGGAGAATATTAAATCTTTAGTAGTTTTTCAATGAGTAGAAATTACTTTTCTAAAATAAAATAAGTAAGCTTAATGCTTTAATCCTTGTGATGATTGTGATGATGCTAGATCACCTAGTGTGAACCTTTGTGTGCCAAATAGAAGTAGTTAAGTATTGTTTGGTGATTGAGTACCTCGTATTTATTTATAGACGCTAGTACCGACCAAGGATACAAAGAGGAAGGAGACTACTACGAGGAAGAAGCAGAGGAGAACACTGCACTACTCAAGGCAAGCCTCACAATACAAGTTAACTAAGCAAGCTACTAACTATGCAAGCTAAGCTAAACCATGCAAGTCCTACTTACAAACCTAACCTTACCCGATAACATATGCAATGCATTAGGCATGCTTTGGTTATACCACTTGATTATACCAAATCCCAGTTTTACTTGCAAGCTTGATAATTTTATTTCTTTATCAAACCTCCTTATTAATTTTAGGTAGTGTTTGTGATAGTTTGGAAAGATATTAAAGGTAGCATAAATATCATAAAACTTGGCCTAAGTTAGATAGAACTAGATTTCATACTGAGGCATGAGATTAGACTTAGATAAGTCACACTGGATTAGCACCCCTCATTAGTGATTACTCCCAACTTTAGTGGCTAGTGCTAAGCATAAAAATTGATCACTTAGCTAGGAATACTTGGTGAAAATGATTATGAAAACCTTAGAATGATGAGTCATTCTAATTAGATGTTTTGACATGTGTTGTGAACACCAGATGATTTTGATGATGAAAATGTTGAGGCATGAGCCTTAGCCCTTTATAAAACTAATGGTTGTGTTCGGATGCGATACCATTCCAATTTTACCGTACAACCACAATACACGAATTTGGGTAGGGCTTGACTGGAAGTTTATAAATCTTAGTATGGGTTCCCTTGCGGCTGAGGTTTGAGCTGAGGCTACCTCATGATGATTGAGCACCTATGCAGTTCCCAAGATAACAGATGGTCATGGTTGGGAGGCCAAACTCATAGTGGAGGTGCCTATAGGGTGTGTAATTGAAAGGTTAGGATTGATTATCTGCATACTGAGTATGGTTAATCAGGATTGTTCCTGATGGATGTATCAAATGTTGTGGTGAAAGTGTACCACCTCTGTAGAGTGCCAAACTATTCGAATAGCCACGTCCGCGATTATGGACAGTTGGAGTGGCCATACTGTTCCGTCGTCAGATGTTTTCAAAATGACTTGTGAAATGAATCATGACTTTGACTTGACCACAACTGGGTTGTGAACATGAAAAATAAGTTCCCACTTACGTGTTGAAATACATTAAACTAGTTTTCTTTAATTCTGAACTTAGCTAGAGATAAACCTAGCTTTTTGCAAAACAACCTAGGGCTTAGTATTCCTACTTGAACCACCTTACTTGTTAGTGATATTTTGCGAGTACTTAAAGAGTACTCATGGCTTTGTCCCTGGATATTCCCGTGGCCAGACTATGAGGAGGACTACCAGGATGATGGGCAACATGAAGTCTACGACAACTAGGATCATCTCCCATCGTCAACATTGTATGTGACTCTGAAGATGGAGCTTCGACCATGCTATCGTTATTATATTATTCAGCTGCGTTGATTGTATTAAGACTGGATCATGTGATCCTTTATTTGTAAGACCTTTATTATGGTTTGTAATGGATGATGAACTATGGTATCAATCTGTTATGTCTTGCAAAAATGGTAATCCTGGGATTGCGATGTATGGAATAACAAACATCTGGGATTAAAAATCCGGGTGTTGACAAGTTGGTTGACAACTAGGATCACCTCGCAAGTAGATGATTGTTGAAAGTCTCACGGGGAAGATTGAAGCCCCCACCTCAGAGGGAATCCAGTTCACTTTAAGAGAGAACAACTGGCTAGATGGACTCGCCAAGACTATGCAAGAAGATCTTGCCCGTCTGTGCGGGCAATGAATCAATAAGATCAAGGGTACCCGCTTTGAGTTCTACGCAAGGCGTGATGCTATGGGACAGCCATTGGAGGTGCCATACCACCCCGAGATGAAGCATCAGGTGGATCATCTCAGCTTCATTCTGTATGATAGGCAGAAGGAGTTGGGAAATGCCCGCTCCTACGCTAACCACAACTATACCATCGCAGTCAAGAAGGACCAGACCATCGCCATCCTTGCAAAGGAGCACAAGACCTTTCGTCGTCTGCATGCCAAGAAGGATCGCATTATTGCTCGCCTTTGTCACAAGGTGATAGACTTGGAGGATACCATCCATGAGCAGGACATGCAGCTGGAAGAGAGGGAGAATGCAGGGGAAGATATCTGTGGAGACCCCTACTCCTACCTCAGTGACGATGATGACTTCCTGGAGGATCAAGCCATGGACTTCCACACTGATGATGATGACTCCGCCTTCATAGATGATGATGATGACACCGAGTCTGATGAGTAGTAGTACTTGAGCACTGTCGTAGGTTGATTTGTATCCGGTCCCATTGTATCTTAGTTTTACAGAATGGTTCTTAAAACCATCTGTTTCCTTATTGTGGTGTGTGTTTGTATTGTGTGAAATGAATGAATGAAAGCAAGTTGTTAGCAAAACCAGAGTCAAACTCAAAGTTTAAAAACTTTTCAAAAACAAATCCCTGAACCTTAGAAATTTCCCTCTTGTCTCATGATCTATCTCAATCTTCAGATGCCTCACGGGGGAAGCAGTTCATCCCCAGACGCAATGTTGCAGATCTTGCAAATGATTGTTTCAGACCGTGAAGCTGAAAGAGCCGAACGTCAAGCCAACTTAGCCACCCTTCAACACATAGCTCAGATGGCCAATAACAATCAAGGACATGGAAACCAGGACAACCATGGATCCAAGCTCAAGAACTTTCAGAACACCAATCCACCCATCATTATTAAGTCTGAAGAGCCCTTAGATGCGGATGATTGGCTGCAGACCATGGAGAACAACTTGGAAGTCGCAGGAGTGGAGGCCAACGAGAAAGTACTGTTTGCCACCCATTATCTGGTAGGAGATGCAAGGGCGTGGTGGAATAGCATTCACACCATGAATGGAGGACAGATGATGACTTGGGATGAATTCAAACTCAAGTTTAGCCGAACCCATGTGCCACCAGGTTTAATCAAGCGGATGAGAGATGAATTCATAGAATTGAAGCAACGGAGGATGACAGTAGTTGAGTATCGTGACAAATTTCTATCATTATCTAGGTATGCACCCGATGAGATTGACACTAAAGCCAAGAAGAAGTAGAGATTCCTGAACGGTCTGCATGATGAGATGCAGACGATGTTAGTCAATATTCCGTTTGCTGACATTGAAGCCTTAGTGGATTCTACAATCCAGATGGAAGGCAAGATCAACCAAGCCAATGAGAATTGCAAGCGTCGAATGATGCATCAACCAGGAATCCACCATACCCCAAAGTATCGCCCAACCCGTCTGCAGGATTTTCCCCAAGAAACAATAGACCCCTGATGAACCGTCCAAACTATCCCAACCGTGGAGGAGGAAACCATAACAACAACCCCGGGAACTCCAACAACTTCAATCATGCACCACCCAAAGTCAACAACCCCACCAACAACACCAATACTGCCCCAAGGACTGGAAGCAATGTCATGCCTGTTGCAGGAAAGGACAACTCTCAGGTGACTTGTTATGAATGTGTAACCAAGGGTCACTACTCCAATGAGTGCCCAAAGAAGCTTGCAGCAGCCCCCAATGTGAATGCCCCAGCTTAGTATCAGCGCCGTGTTCAGCCTGGAAGAAGATTTGCCCCGGGGAATTTGCTCAACCGCAACGGGCGTCTATTTCACATGAATGCTGAAGAAGCCCAAGAAGTGCCAGATGTCGTGCTAGGTATGTTTTATGTTAACTTGGTACTTGCAAGAGTGTTGTTTGATTCTGGAGCATCAGTTTGTTACAGAAGAATGTGCATGCACTAGTAATATTCAACCAACAAAATTGAAGCATGTTATGATAGTTCAAATACCTGGTTCAACCACCAAAGCTAGAAAAATTTGCAAGGCCGTACCTATCAGAATCCATGACATAGATTTTTATGCTAATCTAATAGTACTTGGAACCAAAGGTCTGGAAGTAGTACTAGGAATGGATTGGATGATGAAACATAAAGGATTAATCGACTGTGCCAAGAAAGCCATAACCATGACCAATACCACTAGAGTATCAGTAGAGCATGTATCTGAAACCTTGCCCCATCAATTCAAGTGCAATAAGAGTCTATCCCAACCAACCATTGACCAAGTCAGAGTAGTCTGTGAATACACCGACTTATTCCCAGATGTATTGCCCGGTATGCCCCTAGATCTGGATATTGAGTTTATCATTGAACTAATCCCTATAACGGGACCCATAGCTCAGAGACCTTATTGTATGAACCCATCTGAATTAGTGGAGCTGAAGAAGTGATATGTCGGAAACATATCTGTAACATCCCAAAAATACTAAACTTGGATCATCAAACTCTAATAATCAAATTTAGGGTTAACAAAAACTTTGCTAAATAAAAATATGAAAGCATGCATGTGTGTATACATCCCATTTTGAATTCTTTTGAATTGCCATGTTTGTGTGTTTCCTTGCTTGTAAAATGTTTCTTAGGTGAAATAAACATCATCTAAACATTTCCCAAACTTTTCCCAAAGACAAATAAATCAAAACAAAGCTAAATGAGTGAATGGTCATTTTGACCAATTTAACTCCCATGCCTACTTTGGCTGTCTCAAACTTTCAGAACCTAACATAAACTTTTCTGGATATTTGCACCCCTTGATTGTACTCATAACAAAGTATCAAGGACCACTTTGTGATCATCCAAAAACTTTCAAATCATAGTTTAAAATACAGTTCAAAATTGAATCTTTATCATATGGGAAGATCCCACTTTTTCAAAAACCACTGAAACAAGCTCAACTTTCAAAACCCAAGCATCTACAGACTCACCAGCACCAACCTAGCACACACCCCAAAAATCTTTTCAAAATTCAAAACTTGAATTCATGCGGCCATTTCATCAAACACTTGGCAGACACAAATCAAACAAAATCAAAACACTATAGTGTGCAGTGTTTTGAGCCTAACTGGTTCCCTATCTAGCTCACAACCAGCTCAGTAGATCATCTAGCAAGATTAACAAAGCACTAGCACCACTGTGAGCTTGCCAAAACCATCAATGGTGAACAGCCGAAGCCACCCTTGCCACCCACATGTCGACAACAAGCTAGGGAGGAAACTGTCACATCCCAAGATTTTCCAAATTTTGTAATGTGAAAATAAATTAATAAAATAAAACTTTGTTTAATTTCAGAGCCAGAAGAAACTTTTTGAATTCAAATGGAACCTCAAACCAATTTGAATCAAATAAATCCTAAAGAGATTTAAAAAGATAAACTTTTATTAAAGGAAAATAAAAATAATTAAAATTACTATTTTGGATCTTTTAATAAAAGATTTGGTGTTCAAAAGAAAAGAATGGATTTATAAATAAAGATTATTTTATAAAGCCAAATTAAACCTTGGCCAAGCTTTTGAATTAAAACATTTTATTTTAAAATAGCAAAGGTTTAATTAAAAATAATAAAGGATTATTTAAATAAAATAATAAGGATTTAATATCCAACTTTATTTAATAAAAGGTTTTACCATTTTAATTAAAACATCAAAGCTTATTAAATTATTTTAAATAAGTTTTCTAAGTATTTTATTTTCTTAATTAAAACCTACTATAGTGTTTTGGCTTTATTTTTAGATTTCAAAATAAATATCTCAATAAAATAAAACCTATTTGAAATAATAATGAAAGTCTATTATATTTAATTAATAATGGACCCTAAAATAAGATGTTATTTTATTTTAAAACAAATTTCCAAGTATTCTATATTTCCCAAATAAAACCCACTGATTTTGTTTTGAAAATATTTGGATTTTAAATGAAGATTTTATTAATTAAAACAAACCCTATTTTTATTAAATAACTAATGATCCATTTAATTAATTAATAAATGGAACCTAAAAAGATTCAAAATAATATTTTATTTCAGAATGTGAATTATGATGATAAACAGAACCAAAAACTCATTACAATAGTTTGAATTGTTTGATTGGTTTGAATGTTTGAAATGTGCTTGAATAATCAATTCAGAAAATAAAATAGAAAAGAATAAAACAATTAGACAGAAAAAAAAAGAGAGGAAACAGACCAGCCCAACAAGGCCCAGCCCAACAGTCCCACAGCCCAGATTCCCCTCCCCCGAAACGTTACCTTTCTCACTCCAGAAACAACCCACATCCTCACTGGCAGGT
The DNA here is from genome assembly GCA_030063025.1 of Avena longiglumis. NCBI lineage: Eukaryota > Viridiplantae > Streptophyta > Magnoliopsida > Poales > Poaceae > Avena > Avena longiglumis. The sequence goes on along the minus strand of CP125979.1, from coordinate 210,677,267 downwards.
GGACCTCCCCTCGATTCTTTTTCCCCACTGACCAGTGGACCCTCTCCACTGTTCATCTTTCTCACCCACCGCGACTGTTTCTTCCCCCTCTTCTCGCCGTTGCAGGCTTGATTTCGCGGCATCAAATACGCCATAACGCGGCCGCCTTAACTCGCTGCAGTCACGCTGTCTTAATCGCCCACGCCCTCTCCTCCATTTCCCTCTGTTTCCTTCCCCAATCCCGCCTCCAGTCCCTCTCAATTTCTCTTCGACTGCACCGCCTCCGACGACGCTCCGACGCCAATTCTGGTTGCCTCTCGCCGCCCCTCTTCTCCCCGACCAACCTCACACCTTCTCCACTCTCAGGAACATCTCCAGGCACTTTTCCTTTAACCGCGGGAACCCCTGAGCCTCGCCAACAACAAACTTCAGTACCGCCGCCGTCTTCCTCAACTCCGACGACGCCCACAGGTGATTCCAGACCGCCCCGCGCCTCCCCATTCACACACCCTCACTTGCCTCGACCGTGCGCATCTAACCGTACCATTGGTTTGCTCCCTTGTGATCTGCAGTGTTGTCCTCAACCTCAACCAGAGCCAACCGCCGCCAGAACAAACTCCGACGAGCAATCCACCTCGTTCCCGAGTGCCCCTCGACAAGATACGGCCACGTTGAGTTTTCCCAAGCGTTTGCGAACCTGGTGAGCATCCTCACCCTCCTCCTCGCTTCGCCCGCGCCGCCATGTCGCCGCTCGCCGCCGGTAGCATATCGCCGCCCATCTGTGGTGTGCCTAGCACCGTTGGATCGTCATCGTAAGGCCACGATAGAATTTAGTCAAGCGGTAGTAATGTCTTCGGACCGTGCGATGCAACTAAAATCCAACGGCCCTATCGGACAATCCACGCCAAGCGGTATATTTAATCAGAGTCGGACACGTGGTCGTGTTCGCTTAAAACAGATTTGAATCTGTTATAGATTCAATTTTCAAACCTCTGTAACTTTCAAACCACACGTCCAAATTTTGCAAATTTTATATCAATGAAATCAGGAGAACAAGCCCTAGCCAACCATGCCCTTGGTTTGACAAATAGTAGCTGTTAGCTTGTTTGAAATTGCAGAAACATTTGTGTACTTATTTAGAGTATAAAAATTGTTTAAAATTGAAATTAGAGATAAAACCTTTGCAAATTGGATTGTTGTGATCTTACTGACCTTAGGAACCAACCTTTGGTGTTAAAAATGATTTTGGTGAAATTTAGGTTGAATTATTTGATTTAGCCAATTTCTAGCCAAATAAAAATAATGGATTGTTTATGGAAATGATTATCAGTAAAGAACTTTAGAGAAAAGTGGTTTAGACCAAACCTACTGACCAAAACACCAAGTTTTGCAATAGCAACTCATTTGGTGAACCATATAGGCTAATGCCTTAGTAAAAATATTTTTACACCACATAAAATAACACTTTGTTTTGAAAATGGTTTTTAAGTGAAACCTTTTACAAATGACTTGGCCACTTTAGGAAATGACCATTAGATGTACCCAAATGACTATGACACACTAGGAACCACTTTTTCAAACAAAACAAAGCTTGGCATGCTTGCAAGCATTTCTTTGACTTTGTTATTTATGTGTGTTGTTTTGCTTGATTGGTAGATTGAGTTTGTACTTTGCTTGATTGATTTGTAGTGACTTGAAGAGTGTGATTGCTGCAAAGATCAAGAAGTGAACCTATACTCTACCAAAAAGGCAAGTGATGCTTCATACTTTCTATCCCAAATACTTTCACTATGCATTAGTGATTTTGCTAAGTAAAACTTGCATGGATTTTGCTAAGTATAGACCTTGCTATAAGAAAACCTAGTAGATGAATCCTTAGTAGGATTTCATAAGTTAAGTTTCCTATTACTACCAAGCTTAGCCTAGCTAATAGAAAACATGGGTGGAATATATATTCACACTATGTAAAAATATTCTAAGTCTAAGGACTTGTGATTTTGTTTAATAAAACAACTAAGTTAATGTATCACCTGGGTGGAAATGGAAGGATTGGGTTATGTTGAGTGGTTCACAATGCCATGGACTTGGATTGTGTATCTCACTTGTGGAATGCCACCCAGGAAACAAAGAGATTTGAGATGTCAAATGTTGAGAAGCTTCAAGTGCAACCACTTGGCAATATGGGCTCTGCCATGATCATATAGGTTGCAAGAACTTAGCCATATGGACAGTGGGTAGTGTTTGATAGGTTGGAACGTCCATATTGGTCTAAGGGAAGGCTTCTGAAAGATTTTGTCTTGGGAAACCAAGTCTTGTGGGTAAAGTGCACCACCTCTGCAGAGTGTAAAATCTAAGTACTTAGCCATGTCCCTGGTAAAGGACAATTTGAGCATCAAGACATGGAAGCAATCAAGAATCTCATCATTCCAATTTATAAATTAAAACTTGTGGATTTAACAAAGGATTGTTTGAATTCTTCAATCATTGATGGAGAGATGGCTTGGTACAAGGATCTTGAAATCTTTGATTGAGAAAAATGATTTTGTCAAGCAAAAACTTAGTATTTTCAAATGTTAAGGAAAAATCTATTTTGAGCAATGCAAGCCTCAACTCCACTTAGCCAAATGCATATAGATGATAGACTCCACTATACAAATATAGTATCACTTGCCAATACAATTCAAATGTATTGACCCTTTGTGGCTGTAACTTGTATGTTGCAGGTTTGATTGATTTTAGTGAAGAGTGATTGTTTAGGATTACAAAGTCTACAACCAACATCTGCCTGTGGCACTTTGAAGATGATGGACCCCATGCTTATAGTTATTCCGCTGCAATGTAATGTAATAGCCATATGAGCTATGAAAGATGTAATAAAATTATGTTAATCCTGGTTATAAAGTTATATTATGACCTTTGTTTCTTGATATTACATCTTAACTGTGGATGCTAGCTATTGATCCAGGGACTAGCATTGTAAACACAGGAGGGATCAATCTTATTAAAGGTTGGGACCTCTACAGATGGTATCAGAGCATTGAGTTGCCTGTAGGATTTGTAAACCCTAGGATTGGAAAAAAACCCTTAGAAAAATAGGAGTTGTATTTTGTTCCAAAAACTTATTTACAAAACAAACTTGTATACTCTTTCCTCAACCATTTTGGTTTCAACCCCACATCTCTTCTATTTCAACTTGATGGAAAGCCTACCCCATGACCAAAGACCACACCATGTGCAAAGGACTTCTTCAAACTTCTTCAACTCTAATGACTTCAACATCTTCAAATGACTTCAACATCTTCAACTCTAATGACTTCAACATCTTCAGCATAATCACCAAGGACTTCCAACTTGAAAACTACTAAGGACTACAAGTGAGACAAGGAAATCCTACTCAAGATTTAGAGACTGAGGGAATGCAAAATAAGAAGAAACCATCAACAACTTTGAAGTATTGTGACCAAGAGTTTTCTCAAGGAAACCAAGATTTCATACAAGAAGAATTATGAAGGAAGGAAAGATCACAAGTAAACCATGTAGATGGACTACCATTTATAGTTAAGTCAAACACACCAACTTATGTGGTGTAACAAAAATATTTTGTTGCCTAAGTTTGTGCTTGAACTTGTTGTTTGAGTGAAAAGTTTGTTTGTGATTGCTTGAACATTGCTTGTGTGAATTGTGATATGTGTGATTAGAATTATTTCCTTAGAAATATCTTGCCTATTCTAATCCCAATTCAACCCAAACAGATGACTACTACAAGAAACTCCAACATCAAGGATGATGACAACCACAACCAAGAGGACAACATGAGAGACATTATAGCAACCCAAAACCAGTTGAGCCAAGAGACAACTCAGCTTTTAGCCAACAACAATGGACTAGACCCAGCCATACAAAGGATTTTGAAACTTCAATCCCAATTGTTGCAAGGACTCATTACTCAAATGATCAACATGAGAGAAAACTTTCTCCCAAGAGCCAATGACAACAAGGATGACAAGGATGTTATTCTAGAAGGAACCCAAGCTAGCAATGTTTTTAGATGCAAGGACCATGCATCCAAGAAATATGAAGATCAATGCCCCAAGAAGAGAGAAAGATCTCCCACCTATGAAGAACATGAACTAGAAGGACTCCTAGCTTTGGAGAGACCCAAAAAGAAGATGAAAGATAAAAGCCAGTTGCAATGCTACAATTGCAAGGAGATGGGACACTATGCCAATGAATGTCCAGAAAAGAAGAAGAACCAAAGAAACAAGCAAAAGGCAATGATACCAAAGGAAAAGAAAGATATCAGCCAAGTGAATTGTTTCAACTGCAAGAATCCAGGACACTATGCAAGCAACTGTCCAGATAGGATGAAGAACAAGTTGAACAAGCCTATGGAGAAACTCAACCTTGGCCCATGAGTCAAGTGTAGAAATAAAGCAAAGGTTGCTTAGAAAGGTTTTTCAGGACCTAAGAAGGCCAATATGTAATTTTTTGTTTGAAAATTTTTAAGGGTGGTAGTACCCTAGTTGATTGAACTTGTTTGCAACCCTACCTTCCCCAAATCTCGGGACGAGATTTATTTTAAGGGTGGTAGCCTGTCACATCCCAAGATTTTCCAAATTTTGTAATGTGAAAATAAATTAATAAAATAAAACTTTGTTTAATTTCAGAGCCAGAAGAAACTTTTTGAATTCAAATGGAACCTCAAACCAATTTGAATCAAATAAATCCTAAAGAGATTTAAAAAGATAAACTTTTATTAAAGGAAAATAAAAATAATTAAAATTACTATTTTGGATCTTTTAATAAAAGATTTGGTGTTCAAAAGAAAAGAATGGATTTATAAATAAAGATTATTTTATAAAGCCAAATTAAACCTTGGCCAAGCTTTTGAATTAAAACATTTTATTTTAAAATAGCAAAGGTTTAATTAAAAATAATAAAGGATTGTTTAAATAAAATAATAAGGATTTAATATCCAACTTTATTTAAAAGGTTTTACCATTTTAATTAAAACATCAAAGCTTATTAAATTATTTTAAATAAGTTTTCTAAGTATTTTATTTTCTTAATTAAAACCTACTATAGTGTTTTGGCTTTATTTTTAGATTTCAAAATAAATATCTCAATAAAATAAAACCTATTTGAAATAATAATGAAAGTCTATTATATTTAATTAATAATGGACCCTAAAATAAGATGTTATTTTATTTTAAAACAAATTTCCAAGTATTCTATATTTCCCAAATAAAACCCACTGATTTTGTTTTGAAAATATTTGGATTTTAAATGAAGATTTTATTAATTAAAACAAACCCTATTTTTATTAAATAACTAATGATCCATTTAATTAATTAATAAATGGAACCTAAAAAGATTCAAAATAATATTTTATTTCAGAATGTGAATTATGATGATAAACAGAACCAAAAACTCATTACAATAGTTTGAATTGTTTGATTGGTTTGAATGTTTGAAATGTGCTTGAATAATCAATTCAGAAAATAAAATAGAAAAGAATAAAACAATTAGACAGAAAAAAAAAAGAGAGGAAACAGACCAGCCCAACAAGGCCCAGCCCAACAGTCCCACAGCCCAGATTCCCCTCCCCCGAAACGTTACCTTTCTCACTCCAGAAACAACCCACATCCTCACTGGCAGGTGGACCTCCCCTCGATTCTTTTTCCCCACTGACCAGTGGACCCTCTCCACTGTTCATCTTTCTCACCCACCGCGACTGTTTCTTCCCCCTCTTCTCGCCGTTGCAGGCTTGATTTCGCGGCATCAAATACGCCATAACGCGGCCGCCTTAACTCGCTGCAGTCACGCTGTCTTAATCGCCCACGCCCTCCTCCATTTCCTGCTTTCCTTCCCAATCCCGCCCAGTCCTCTCAATTTCTCTTCGACTGCACCGCCTCCGACGACGCTCCGACGCCAATTCTGGTTGCCTCTCGCCGCCCCTCTTCTCCCCGACCAACCTCACACCTTCTCCACTCGTGAACATCTCTGGCACTTTTCCTTTAACCGGGAACCCCGAGCCTCGCCAACAACAAACTTGATCACCGCCTTCCTCAACTCCGACGACGCCAGGTGATTCTGCCATCGCCTCCCCATTCACACACCCTCACTTGCCTCGACCGGCGCATCTAACTGCATACCATTGGTTTGCTCCCTTGTGATCTGCAGTGTTGTCCTCAACCTCAACCAGAGCCAACCGCCGCCAGAACAAACTCCGACGAGCAATCCACCTCGTTCCCGAGTGCCCCTCGACAAGATACGGCCACGTTGAGTTTTCCCAAGCGTTTGCGAACCTGGTGAGCATCCTCACCCTCCTCCTCGCTTACTGCTTCGCCAGCGCCGCCGCCAACTGGCCGCTCCGCCGCTCGCCGGTAGCATATCGCCGCCCATCTGTGGCTGGTGTGCCTAGCACCGTTGGATCGTCATCGTAAGGCCACGATAGAATTTAGCTGAAGCGGTAAGTAATGTCTCTGGACCGTGCGATGCAACTAAAATCCAACGGCCCCTATCAGACAATCCACGCGAAGCGGTATAGACGAATCAGAGTCAGACACGTGGCCAGGTTCAGTTTTAAAAACAGATTTGAATCTGTTATAGATTCAATTTTCAAACCTCTGTAACTTTCAAACCACACGTCCAAATTTTGCAAATTTTATATCAATGAAATCAGGAGAACAAGCCCTAGCCAACCATGCCCTTGGTTTGACAAATAGTAGCTGTTAGCTTGTTTGAAATTGCAGAAACATTTGTGTACTTATTTAGAGTATAAAAATTGTTTAAAATTGAAATTAGAGATAAAACCTTTGCAAATTGGATTGTTGTGATCTTACTGACCTTAGGAACCAACCTTTGGTGTTAAAAATTATTTTGGTGAAATTTAGGTTGAATTATTTGATTTAGCCAATTTCTAGCCAAATAAAAATAATGGATTGTTTATGGAAATGATTATGAGTAAAGAACTTTAGAGAAAAGTGGTTTAGACCAAACCTACTGACCAAAACACCAAGTTTTGCAATAGCAACTCATTTGGTGAACCATATAGGCTAATGCCTTAGTAAAAATATTTTTACACCACATAAAATAACACTTTGTTTTGAAAATGGTTTTTAAGTGAAACCTTTTACAAATGACTTGGCCACTTTAGGAAATGACCATTAGATGTACCCAAATGACTATGACCCACTAGGAACCACTTTTTCAAACAAAACAAAGCTTGGCATGCTTGCAAGCATTTCTTTGACTTTGTTATTTATGTGTGTTGTTTTGCTTGATTGGTAGATTGAGTTTGTACTTTGCTTGATTGATTTGTAGTGACTTGAAGAGTGTGATTGCTGCAAAGATCAAGAAGTGAACCTATACTCTACCAAAAAGGCAAGTGATGCTTCATACTTTCTATCCCAAATACTTTCACTATGCATTAGTGATTTTGCTAAGTAAAACTTGCATGGATTTTGCTAAGTATAGACCTTGCTATAAGAAAACCTAGTAGATGAATCCTTAGTAGGATTTCGTAAGTTAAGTTTCCTATTACTACCAAGCTTAGCCTAGCTAATAGAAAACATGGGTGGAATATATATTCACACTATGGAAAAATATTCTAAGTCTAAGGACTTGTGATTTTGTTTAATAAAACAACTAAGTTAATGTATCACCTGGGTGGAAATGGAAGGATTGGGTTATGTTGAGTGGTTCACAATGCCATGGACTTGGATTGTGTATCTCACTTGTGGAATGCCACCCAGGAAACAAAGAGATTTGAGATGTCAAATGTTGAGAAGCTTCAAGTGCAACCACTTGGCAATATGGGCTCTGCCATGATCATATAGGTTGCAAGAACTTAGCCATATGGACAGTGGGTGGTAGTGTTTGATAGGTTGGAACGCGTCCATATTGGTCTAAGGGAAGGCTTCTGAAAGATTTTGTCTTGGGAAACCAAGTCTTGTGGGTAAAGTGCACCACCTCTGCAGAGTGTAAAATCTAAGTACTTAGCCATGTCCCTGGTAAAGGACAATTTGAGCATCAAGACATGGAAGCAATCAAGAATCTCATCATTCCAATTTATAAATTAAAACTTGTGGATTTAACAAAGGATTGTTTGAATTCTTCAATCATTGATGGAGAGATGGCTTGGTACAAGGATCTTGAAATCTTTGATTGAGAAAAATGATTTTGTCAAGCAAAAACTTAGTATTTTCAAATGTTAAGGAAAAATCTATTTTGAGCAATGCAAGCCTCAACTCCACTTAGCCAAATGCATATAGATGATAGACTCCACTATACAAATATAGTATCACTTGCCAATACAATTCAAATGTATTGACCCTTTGTGGTCAGTAACTTGTATGTTGCGTGTTTGACTGATTTTAGTGAAGAGTGATTGTTTAGGATTACAAAGTCTACAACCAACATCTGCCTGTGGCACTTTGAAGATGATGGACCCCATCCTTATAGTTATTCCGCTGCAATGTAATGTAATAGCCATATGAGCTATGAAAGATGTAATAAAATTATGTTAATCCTGGTTATAAAGTTATATTATGACCTTTGTTTCTTGATATTACATCTTAACTGTGGATGCTAGCTATTGATCCAGGGACTAGCATTGTAAACACAGGAGGGATCAATCTTATTAAAGGTTGGGACCTCTACAGAAACTAGCCGTGCCAACCTTGTCTGGGAGATCACCCATGCTTCACCGCCCCCTCTCGACCAGCCCTGCCTTGAAGACGTCGAACACAGCTCCCAGGAACGCCGCGCCCGTGCCTCTAAAACCGTGCCAAGCATGCGCTAGAGCGCCACGCTCGACCGAAGCCCACAGACCGCGCGCCGCCCTCGCCGCGTGCATACACGACCACCACCATCCCAGGAACACGCCAGACATGCCCATTGCACCGCCCGTGCCCCATAGCCACCGCTCACCGTCGAATACGCCGCCTCTGCCGCGCAGAGCATCGCGTGTTCCTGACCAAACCGCGCATTAAAGCCATAGAGCATCGCCAGGGGACCACCAAGCGATCGCCACCGCCGGCCATGCCTCTAGCAGCCCGTAGCCATGTCGCCACCGTCACCCGCCCATGCCGTTCGGTCTCACCGTCGCGGCTATAAATAGAGGCCTCCCCCGCTCGAATTCTTCACACCATTCAACTCCTCTCTCACGCAGAACCATCCCACCTCAGTCCCGGAGCAAGGCGAGCAGCACATCGCCGGAATTGTGCCGGAGCAGGCCGCCTCTGGAGAAGAAGGGCGCCGTTGATTTCGTCCACCCCAGGAGCTGCCGTGACCACCCCTGAGTTTGTCATCGTCGACTTCTTCGTTCGCCCGCCTCGCCGACCCTCGCCCGAACCCCGATGATCCCCCAACGACCCCCACTGGCCGCGCTAGGTTTCAGTCCCGCCGGAGTTTCCTGACGTGGACGACGACCCTCAGCCATTGGATTAGACTTAGATCGTGTGGCCGATATTGCCCCGTACCGCTTCGCGTTTCAAGAGCCAATGACTGGTGGAACCCCCCTGTCAGCTGAGCCCCGTGCCGCGAAGTGTCACTGGGTCGGCCCGTTAACCTTTCCCGCTCAGCCAGTTATTTGCATTTAACATTTTCCATTTTATTTCAAACACACTTCTGTACCCAATTTCAAAAATCAACCCAGGTCGATCCAGTGAACCAAATGAAACCAATTTTGTTAGAAAGGTCTGGGAATGCTGAATCCAAGCCCGTTGGATTCAAGTCATTTGGATCTATAGATCATCCATGGTAAAAATAACAAGGCGGAAGATTTTCTGCATTCAAACATTTTTCAAATTAAAACCATAAAAGCTTTTGAGTTGATTTCAACTCTCAAAAATCACATTTAACCATACCTTTCAGAATATATAAAAATATATAGGTTTACTTATAGAAATAATGTTCAAGTAATAAAAGAATGCCCCATAGGCATTTCTAGCCACTTTAATTAATTAAAATAAAAGGGTAAAACCTTATTAAATTGTGACACCACTTTAAATCACATTCCCATGGACTAAAATATGTGGTGATGACATGTGTCAACATGATCCCATGTTTTGGTTTAGAGAATATTAAATCTTAAGTAGTTTTTCAATGATTAGAAATTACTTTTCTAAAAATAAAAGGGATTAAACCAAACTTTAATCTTGTAATATTAGTGATGATGTTAAATCATCTATAAGACACTTTTGTGTGATGATTGCAAGTAGTTAAGTATTGTTTGGTGATTGTGTACATCGTATGTATTTATAGACGCTAGTACCGACCAAGGATACAGGAGGAAGGAGGATTCTACGAAGAAGAAGCTGAGGAGAACTTCAATCACTGCTCTGCACAAGGCAAGCTTATATTGACACTGATGCAAGCCAATACTTGCAAGCTTTATTAATCAAGTGGACCAATGCAAGCTAACACTTGCAAGATACTCTACTGATGCAACAAACCCTCACTTGTTACTATGCCCACTATATGCCTTAAGCATATGTGATCATATCCACTTGATAAACCAATCCTAGTTTTACTTACAAGCTTTATTACTTTATTTCTTTATCAAAGCTAGTACTTAGAGCTTCCTTAAGTAAATTGTAGATATTATAAAGATATTGAAGGTTGCATAAAGAGCATAAAATTTGGCCTAAGCTAGATAATCTTGATGTCATCCTAAGGCATAAGATTAAACTTATTAAAACTCCACTAGTGTACCACCCCTCATTAGTGCTTACCCCCACTTGTAGATGCTAGTGCTAAGCATAAAACTTGACAACTTTAGATGGGAATACTTGGTGGAAAAATGGATATGAAAACCTTGGAATGATGGATCATTCTATTGAAATGTTTTGGACATGTGTTTCCGAACACTTGATGTTTTTGGTGATGAAAATGATGAGGCATGAGCCTTAGCCCTTTATAAAACTGATGGTTGTCTGGATTCGATACCATTCCAATTTTATCGTACAACCACAATATCCGAGAATTGGGTAGGGCTTGACTGGAAAATTATATACCTTAGTATTGGTCCCCTCACGGCCAAGGTCTGAGATGAGGCTACCTTGTGAAGATTGTCCACCTGTGAAGTACCCAAGATGACAGTTGGTCATGGTTGGGAGGCCAAACTCAGGAGAGGTGCTTATACTAGGGCGTGTAATTGAAAGGTTAGGATTGATTATCCGCATACTGAGTATGGTGAATTCAGGATTTGTTCCTGACGGATGTATCGAATGTTGTGGTGAAAGTGTACAATCTCTGCAGAGTGTCAAACTATTCGAATAGCCGCGTCCGCGGTTATGGACAGTTGGAGTGGCCATACTGTTCTCCCGTCAGATGTTTTCAAAAGACTTGTGAAATGAACCGAGACTTTGACTTGACCACAACAGGGTTGTGATATGAGATACAAGTTCCCACTTAGGTGTTATAAAACCTTAACTAGCATTCGTTGCTTCTAAACTTAGTAGAGATAAATCTGGCTTTTCCAAAATAACCCTAGAGCCTAGTGTCCTATTATCAAAAACCCCTTTCACTTGTTAGTATTAGTTTGCGAGTACTTAAAGAGTACTCATGGCTTTGTCCTTATTCCGTGGCGGACTATGAATAGGAGTACCTGGAGGATGGACCCCAGTAAGGTTACGACAACTAGGATCATCTCCCATCGTCAGCATTGCCTGTGAACCCGAAGATGGAACTTCGCCTACGCTACCGTTATTATTACGTATTCCGCTGCTTGAAGTTGTATTAAGAACTGGATCATGAGATGCCTATTTGTGTAAGAACTTATGTACGGTTTGTAATGGATGATGTACTATGGTATCCAATTCTGTTATGTCTCGCAAAAATGGTAATCCTGGGATTGCGATGTATGGCATAACAGGCATCTGGGATTTAAAATCCGGGTGTTGACAATATCTATATTTTTTGATTCTACATGCTTGCTTTGTATCTACTTTGCTTTGCTTTGTCTCTACTTTGAGGTGTTTTTATATCTTTTCTGAAACTAACCTATTAACAAGTTGCCACGATTGCGGTTACTGCTTTTCTTACATTTTGGTTCCGTAAAGCGGAAAATCAATATTCTAGGAATTGGACGGGACAAAAGCCGAAGTTATTATTTTTCCCGGAGCAACACAGAACCATGAAGCAGAGCTAGAGGGGGGCCACAGGGTGGCCAAACCCCCCTAGGCGCGGGCAAGCCCTGGAGGCGCCTGGAGGGGGTGCGGGCCCCCTGGACCCCCACCGACCTTGATTCTTGCGCCTATAAAAAGCCTCTGATGGGAAAACCCTAAAAAATCCATCAGAAAACCACGAAAACCTCTGTAGCGCTATCGCTATCGAAGCGGAGATTCGGGGGACATAAATTCTCTGATCCGGCACCCTGCCGGGACGAGGAAGTGCCCTCGGAGCCATCTCCATCGATCTCCACCACCATCTTCATCACCATTGCTGATTCCCATGATGAGGAGGGAGTAGTTCTTCCTCAGGGCTAAGGTCTCTACCGGTAGCTTTGTGTTCATCTCTCTCTCTATGCATGATCTTATGGTCATGAGCTTTGTAATCAAGTAGATCTACCTTTCTACTCAAGTGCTTCATTAGATCTCTACTCTCCCCATGTGTGTGAAAGTGACAGCATGCACGCCATGGTGGCACTTAGGTTTGAGTCTACATAAATACTCTTTGTGCTTTAATTGATATATGCTTTTCCCCACGTGTGTGAAAATGACAGCGTGCATACAGTGTGTGCCACTTTGGCTAGATTGAATATTTGTTATGAGTTATATTTGGAGTTGGATGTCTTTATGAAATTGTGGTGTTTGTTGGAACCATCTAGCACTCAAGGTGACAGTGTGGGGTTATCTAGATTGGGGAAGTCCCTACCGATGATTAGAGTGTCCAACCGGAGAGTAGTTAAGAGTAGTATCATGAAGAGAGAATATTTATATGAGAGAGTGTTCACTAGTGAAAGTATGATCCCTAGGCCTTGTTTCTAAACATTGAAACACCGTTTGCTACTAGATCTATTGCATGTTTGTTTGCTTTAGTCTTTGCCTCACCGTCAAGCTAATTTCTGGCACCGTTACCACTTGTATTTCACTATCTCTTCACCGAACTAGTGCACCTATATTGGGTGTGTTGGGGACACAAGAGACTTCTTGTATCTTGATTGCAGGGTTGATTGAGAGGGAATAACTTTGACCACTTCCTCCCTGAGTTCGATAAACCTTGGGTAATCCACTTAAGGGAAACTTGCTGCTGTTCTACAAACCTCTGCACTTGGAGGCCCAACAACTGTCTACAAGAATAAAAGTGCATAGACATCAAGCTCTTTTCTGGCGCCGTTGCCAGGGAGGTAAGGTAAAAGGTACTCACATCCTCCTGTGTGAGTGCTCGAAGTTATTTCCTTTAGATTCTGCATTTTTTTATTTTTGTTTCGTGTTTTCACTAGTTAGGCTTAATGGAAAACAACAAAAAAATTAGAGAGATTTATAGTGTTTATCTTGAGTTAGGACATGAAGTGTTTGAAGAGAAAATTTAAAAACCTATGGAACTTTATTTGCATGCTAATAGCAATGTTATTAGTATGAACTCTTTGGACACCATTATTGCTAATGCTATGGAAACGTCTAAGCTTGGGGAAGCTAGTTTTTATGAAAATGATCTTTTTAGTCCCCCAGCTTTGGAAGATAGCTATTGTATTGCTTATGATGACACCAAACCCCCAATATATGATGATTACAATGATGAATATGATATTTTCAGTCCACCTACTATTGAGGAAAAAATTGATTACAATATGCCTCCTATATTTGATGATTATGGTGATGAGAATAACAATGATAGCTATTTTGTTGAATTTTCTCCCACTACAATTAATAAGAATGCCTATGCTTATGTGGAGAGTAATAATTATTATATGCATGTGGATCTTGATAAGAATGTTTCTTGTGATAGTTATATTGTTAATTTTCTTCATGTTGCTACTGAAAGTTATTATGAGAGAGGGAAACATGGTTTTATGCATCTCAATAATATTAAGTTTCCCCTCTTTATGTTGAAAGTCTTGAAGTTGCACTTGTTTTGCTTTCCTATGCTTGTTGCTTTGTGCTTTCATGACTTGTTTCTTTACAATATTCATATGCATAGGAAGTCGGTTAGACTTAAATGTGTTTTGAATTTGCTTCTTGATGCTCTCTTTGACTTCAATTCATAATTCTTATGTGAGCATCTTCTCAAGCTATCAAGCCTAACTTAAAGGCGTTAAGGAAAAGTACTTGTTGGGAGATAACCCAAGAGTTTCCTTGAGTCTTGGAAGTTATTACTTCAGTAATGACCTCTCCTTATCCTTTTTATTTGCTTTTTGTGCCAAGAATGACCTCTAATGAGAGTGAAGTAATATTTAGGGAGTTGCTGTCCCGAAACAGATTTTTGTCTTCCACCATAAAAATCCTTAAGGAGTCTCTGTAACTCGGATTGAGCTCACAATTTACGAATAAATCCCCCATTATGTTAGATAACTTTCATTAGTTCAACACTTTTTTATTTGAGCAACATAAGATGTTCAAAAAAATTGGTTTCTACCTGCTGGTCTGTTTTGACAAATTTCTGCCATTATTTGCATTTGTTTCTTATTGATTCCTTTTTGAGTTATCTTTAGGTGAATTGAGGTTTTTGAATGATTTACTACAGTAGATTGTGTTTTTAGTGAAAATCCATGATGTTCCAAAGATTTTCCAGAGGTTTAATATCTTTTGAATACACTAATGTTGCTAATGAAGATTGTATGAAGTTTTGTATGAAGGAAAATTTGCAGGTGTAGAGAAAGAATGATGTAATGAGATTAAGAATGGACAAAATCTCAAGCTTGGGGATGCCACCCTGTCCAACAAATATTCAAGAGGTACAAGCGTGAAAGCTTGGGGATTCCCAACGCATCCCCTTCTTCATCAATAAAAATCTCGGTTCTTTCTAGATACTTCGTTTTTATTGTTTCATGCATTGTTGTGTTGTTCTTGGAGCGTCTTAGTTTTTGTTTTTGGTTTTCGTTTGCTTAGTTTGCTTGAGTAAGTTGGTTGGTTACAACACACTTCTTTTGGAGAGAGATACACTCTGTTTCCATTGCCTAGAACACTCTTGTTTTCACTCTTATTGTTTTGTGAGTGTTCACTTTTGCTAGCACTCCGTTCAGCCTTAGTTTTATTGTGCTTTCAACTTAGAACTCTTTAGTTCTTCTTTGTGGATTTGTGAGACAAGCTCACTAATCTTTATTGATTATTATCTTTGTGAGTTGTTTCAAATAAGTTGCTTGGTGTTGGAAAGGAGTAGAAAGTTCTTGCTTGATAAGTGCAACAGGAGCTTGCATTGACTGTGACTTAAACTTTAGCATGACATGCTAGGTGTTGTTTTGACCTTATGCTTAGTGATTATTGCTGCAGCTTGTCTTTTTCCAAACAATTGGGATTGCTTAGTGTGCCTTGAAGGAATCATGCGTTGTTTTTAGCATACAAAAGCATAGTATTGCGGTATTCTCCTTTGATGTTTTTCTTGGGTTGACTTGACACATGCTCACACCATGTTATGACTATGAACAAGTCACCATAGCCTCTATGATCATTTATTCCTTGACTTGTAGTACCACTCTTTTCTTTGATTAGTAATGCTTTGTTGCACTGCATGATTATGGACATTATAGCTCTCTTAGTTAGTTGCTCCCAGTCTTTTGCTAGCCTCCACTTGTATGAGTAAGTTCTACTCATGCTTCCAACTCCCAAGAAACCAAGTTATTCCAAAGTGTCCACTATAAACTCCTATGCATGGTGTGTTACACCATTCCAAGTATATTCTTGTTTTCAACTATCTTCCAATTAAAAACTATTTTGTTACGTGATAACTTAGTGATTAAAGCCCTCACGAACTTGATGGCACACTTTATTAGTTTCCCCTAATAAACTTGAACCATTGTGAATACTTTGTTCTTTATGCTTGCACTTATAAGTTGGAATTAGCAGAACCGTGTTGTCACGGGGAACGTTTTCAACATTGCACTTATACCTTGTTGTACTCAGTTGATATCATGTTCTTTTGTCTATGGATGTCACCGGTGTGAAATAAAGAGGGAACTTGTAAGTTCATGGAGTCTGTATTCTGTGTTAGAGAAACACCTGGGCCGCTAGCCTAAGCCATTCCTAATCATGGTGGAAACTTGCAGCATCACCATAGTGACATCTATGAAGCATTCTTCTTATAAAAAAAGAGACACATTGAGAAAAGAGGAAAGAGAGAAAAAAGCACCATATTCCCATGGTACATAAGAAGATTGCTGAGATGGTCATTGTCTGCTTGCCTTGTCATTTTGGTTATGGGAAAGCTCCTGTACCATGTGCAAGGGGTACCCCGTTGGCAGTTCTCAATGATATGCAAATACTTATAGTGACAAGAACTTACCTGGACCCTAAGTTAAGTATGCATGAGGTGTGGCCCTCGTATTCAAGGGACGTGAGATTGACAACTTATACTTCGTCAAGCATATAATCCATCTTTGCCACTTTAACCTTAACCACTTCAAGATGCTTATGATAGGGGCAATGAGGGCTGAAAGCTAACAAGTACCATAATTTTTGGAAGCTCTTTTTGAAACTTGTAATCCCTGCTTCCTTTACAAAAAGGCCTTTCTTCCACCATTATTGAGTCTCCACCTTCTACCTTTAGGCACCATTAAGAGAGCATAGTTGTCATTCTGTGTGCAGTGTCCCAAAACTTATTGATTGATGCATATTGTGATATTACTTGTTCTTGTGCTACTTGTTTCTAGTCACCCTTGTGAACTTTGAAGGTGTCCTATGCATCTATTTGCTACTCTATGAGGGACAAGATGATTGCCACTATGCCATATTTTCTATATGCGAAAAAACAAACGTTTTTCAATGCATGTTATTCATGATCTTTGTTTGTAGCCTTTCATGCTACATGCATAGTTACTATGTCCTATTGTTAGAACTCCATCTTTCATGCACATGTTTAGAGTTCTTTGATCCCAGCTTTCAATGCTTGCAAATGGTTTGATCTTGGTTTTGATGGTGCATGTCACCTCAAAAATTATTCTTTATATCACTTACCTACTCGAGGATGAGCAGGAGTTAAGCTTGGGGATGCTTGATATGTCGGAAACGTATCTATAATTTTTGATGCTCCATGCTTGTTTTGTATCTACTTTGCTTTGCTTTGTCTATACTTTGAGGTGTTTTTATATCTTTTCTGAAACTAACCTATTAACAAGTTACCATAGTGCCAGTTGCATGTTTTCTTCTGTTTTTGGTTCCAGAAAGGAAAAAAATCAATATTCTCGGAATTGGACAAGACAAAAGCCAAAGTTATTATTTTGCCCAGAGCAACACGGAACCACGAAGCAGAGCCGGAGGGGGGCCACAGGGTGGCCAAACCCCCTAGGCGCGGGCAAGCCCTGGAGGCGCCTGGAGGGGGTGTGGGCCCCCTGGACCCCTACCGACCTTGATTCCTATGCCTATAAGAAGCCTTTGATGGGAAAACCCTAAACAATCAATCAGAAAGGCACGAAAACCTCTGTAGCACCGCCACCATCGTAGGGGAGATTCGAGGGATAGAAAGTCTCTGTTCCGGCACCCTGACGGGACGTGGAAGTTCCCCCGGAGCCATCTCCATCGATCTCCACCACCATCTTCATCACCGTTGCTGATTCCCATGATCTTGTGGTCATGAGCTTTGTAATCAAGTATATCTACCTTGCTACTCAAGTGCTTCATTAGATCTCTGCTCTCCCCATGTGTTTGAAAGTGACAGTGTGCATGCCATGGTGTGTCACATCCCAATATTTTCCAAATTTTGTAATGTGAAAAAAATAAATAAGGAAAATAAATAATTGTTGAAGTTTAGGGTGAAAAGAAACTTTTTGTTTCAAAGTGGAAACATCAAAACCCATCTTGAACAAACTTTGTATAAAATTTGAATCCAACTAAATTCAAATCAAGTGAAATGCATTCTTCATAACTGCATCTTGAAATTTAAACACTTGGAAAATAAACAAAAACCCTAAAACCCTAATGGAAGGAAAACATTTCCAAGATCTCTCTAATACAATAGGTTTTATGCATATAGAAGCATTTATGAATGATCAAGAATGACAAATAGAAATATTATAAAGCCATAGGAATTGGTTTCACTTAATTTGGAGCCATAGATAAAATATTATTAATTTAATAAGGTAAGGAAATTAAATTCCCAAGGCTAATAAAGCACCTATCTAAAATCCACACCAATTTGTGAGCAATTAATCCTAAAGAGATTTAAAAAGGATAAATAAATATTAAATAAGATTTTACAAATTGGAATCACCAAGTTTAGATCCTTAAATAAAAAGATATGGTTTTTATAAGAAAAATAAGAAATAATAAATAAGGACTATTTTAAAAGAGCCAAATTAAAACTTGGCCAAACAATATAATAAAATATTTTTGTTTAATAAAAAGAGCAAAGGATTATTTAAATAAAATCATGAGGATTTATTAATATCCAATCTTATTTAAGTAAAGACATTTCCCAATTTAAATATAAATCATATTAAAGTATTTTTTAAAATAATAATTCAAAGTGAAATTATTTTGAATAAATAAAACCTACTGAAAAAGGTTTGGTAAAAATTTAGAATTCAAATAGAGTTTGAAAACATATTTAAATCCTATTTTGAAATAAAGACAAATGTCTATTTATAAATATATAATAGACCCTAAAAGAATAAAAGAAATATTCTAAATTTGACTTTAGAAAATGTTAATAAACAGTATTGAAATATACTCAAGGTTTGGAAAAGATTTGAAGTTCAAATTGTTGTTTGATTGTTTGAACAAATTCAAAACTGAATAAAAGAAACAGGAAAAAGAAAAATAAACAGAACAAAAAAAATGAAAGCAGCCAAACCATCCCAACAAGCCCAGTCCAGGCCCAGCTAGCCCATCCCTCTCACCCCGCACGAAAACATTTCACACCGCAGAACAGACCCGCCCCCTCACTGAGTGCTGGTCCCCACCTCTCCTCTCTCTCTCTCACTGACCAGCCAACCCCACCCGTCATTCTTCGTTCTCACCCCGCGGTGACCACGCCGGCCGTTTCCTGCCGATGAATGCCCATGTTAATTCGCATCAATGCCTCGCTTAAACCTCGCCGCGACCACGCTCGATTAAACTCCTACTCCCCTTCTCCTTTTCCCCCATAAACCACCCACCCTCTGCCACCAGGCCACTCAAATTTTGCTCGAGAACGCCCACTGCTCCGGCGAGCATTTCCTTCGATTCCGGCCAACCACCGTCGCACCTTGCCCCCTCGACCACACGAGCCTGTTCCCCATCTCCTGGCGAACCTCTCCATAGCGCCAGCTCGCCCGCGTGTGCTCTGCATCGTCGTCAACGTCAACACTAAGAACCACCGTCGTCTGTTTCAACTCCGGCGAGTTCCCCATGTAGCGTCTGACCGCCCCTCTCCTCCTCCTTCACGCGCGTGTACTCACCGCTCTCCCACGCATCTAACCGTGCTCCCCTTTTTCTCTGGCATGCTCTGTAGCCTCGTCTTCAACAACGTCTGAGCGCACCCGACGGTTCCACGAACTCCGGCGAGCGATTCGAGCCAGCATCGTGCGCCCCTGCATCTACGGAAACAACCTTGAGCATCAGCACTTCGCGGCGACCTCGGTGAGCTACCTCTCTCCCTCTTTTTCTTCCTGAATCTCCGTCTAGTGCATCGTCTGAGCGCGCCGCCCATCTTAGGTCACACACGATGCAACCGTTAGATCTGAATCGTGTGTGCGAGATTAGAACTTAAACTGAAGAGGTACGCAGTGATCTGAGCCGCTCAGATCTAATTAGATCCAACGATCCTCAGCACGCGATCCGCGCGAATCGGTATGGACCAATAAAAACACGACGCGTGGCCCATAGTTTGTTTTAAAACCAGAATTTGTTCTATTAGATGTTCAAACTTGTAAATTGCATAACTTTTAATCCACACGTCCAAATTTTATAAATTTTATATCAATGGAATCAGCAGAATAAGTACTTTCCAACCATGTGCTTTTTTAGTAAATTTATTCTGTTAAACTGTTTGTTTTTGCAGAAACTTGTGTAGGCATAATTTGAATATAAAAATTATTCTAGAAATATTT
Organism: Avena longiglumis; assembly: GCA_030063025.1. Taxonomy (NCBI): domain Eukaryota; kingdom Viridiplantae; phylum Streptophyta; class Magnoliopsida; order Poales; family Poaceae; genus Avena; species Avena longiglumis. Next base: position 210,657,100 of record CP125979.1, on the reverse strand, counting down.
TTAAGGTAAAATCTTTGTAAATTGGATTGTTTTGAACCTACTAACCATATAAATCAACTTGTGGATTCAAAAACAAATTTTGTAAAGTTAAAGAATAAATCTTTGTATTAAACCATTTCTAGTCAAATAAAAATATTGTTTATGTGTTAAAAATGCTTTTTGAGTAAAACCTTTGGAAAATGATTTGATTTAAACTCTCTGACCCTAAACACCAAGTTTTATGATTTAAAAATATATTTGGTGAACCCTATAAAAATTATTACTTTGCTAAAGGCATTTCCAACAACATAAAATATTGTTTTGGTATAAAAAATGGTTTATAGGTAAAACCATTTGCAAATGATTTTAATATTAAACACTTGACCATAAAACACTAACATTTGTGTTTAAAAATGTATTTGTCAAACACTAGAGAATATTACTTTGGTTTGAACCATTTCTAGCAAAACAGAAAAATGATTTAAATGGCCTTTTTCACTAACTTGATATTCAATGGTTTTTCCACTTTTATAAATGACCAGTATGTGTTTTAAAATGTATATAACCTATTAGAAACCACTTTTCCAAATAAAACAATCTTTGGCATGCTTGCATGCATTACTTTGTTTTTATTATTTTATGTGATGATTGCTTGAATGGTAGATTGAATATTTGCTTGCTTGATTGAATTGTAGTGGAATTTGAAGAGTGTGACTATTGCAAGATCAAGGAGTGAACTTATATTATCTACCAAAAAGGCAAGTGGTGCTTCATACTTTTGTCCCATTATTTTCACTATGCATTAGTGATATTTCTAAGTAGGACTTGCATGGAAGAATAAACTATGCCATGGGAAATCCTAGTAGATGAAACCTTAGTAGAATTTTCCTAAGTCAAGATTCCTACTACTATCATGCTTAGCCTAGCTAGTAGAAAACAAGGGTGGATTATATTCATGCTATGGATTATTTCTAAGTCAAGGACTTGTGTTTTGTTTAATAAAACAACTAAGTGAATGAATCACCTGGGTGGAATGGAAAGAAAGGTTTGTGTTGAGTGGTTAGGCAAGTCCAGTATGCAGGGGAAAACTTGGGCATCACCAAGTCCAGTATACTGGGGAAAACTTGGTATCTCACTTGTGGAATGCCACCCAGGAACAAAGAGATTTGAGATGTCAAATGTTGAGAAGTTTCAAGTGCAGCCACATGGCATTATGGGCTCCGCCTGGATCATATAGGTTGCAGTAACTTAGCCAAATGGACAGTTGGTGGTAGGGGAATGATAGGTTTGGAGCGCGTCCATTCTGGTTTAAGGGAAGGCTTCTGAAAGATCTTGTCTCGATGCATGTCGAGTCTTGTGGGGAAAGTGCACCACCTCTGAACAGTGTAAAATCTAAGTACTTAGCCATGTCCCTGGCAAAGGACAATTTGAGCATCAAGACATGGAAGCTATAAAGAATCTCCTCATCCCAATTTCTAAGTTAAAAACTTGTAGTTGAACAAGGGTGAAGGTTCACCAATTTCTATTGGTGGTTCCTTGGGTGTTTTGACAATCAAAAACTTAGTGTTTTCAAATGATAAGGAAAATCTATTTTGAGCAAAGCAAGCCTAAGCTGCACTTAGCCAAATGCATATAGATGATAGACTCCACTATACTACCATAGTATCACCTGCCAATACAATTCAAATGTATAGACCCTTGTGGCTGTATCTTATTATGTTGCATGTTTGTTTGATGTTAGTGAAGTATGTTGATTAGGATTACAAGTCTACAACCAACATGATTGCCTGTGGCACTTTGAATATGAAGGAATCCATGCTATAGTTATTTCTGCTGCGTTGTAATGATATAGCCAAATGAGCTATGTAAGATATAATAAATTATTTTAGTCCTGGTTATAAAGTTGTATTATTATGACCTTTGTTTCTTGATATTACATCTTAACTTTGGATGCTAGCTATTGATCCAGGGACTAGCATTGTAAACACAGGGATCTCTACCTTATTAAAGGTTGTGACCTCTACATGGTGGCACTTAGGTTTTAATCTACATAAATACTCTTGGTGCTTTAATAGATCTATGATTTTCCCATGTGTGTGAAAGTGACAGCGTGCATACCGTGTGTGGCACTTTGGCTAGATTGAATATTTGTTATGATTTATATTTGGATTTGGATGTCTTTATGAAATTGTGGTGTTTCTTCGAACCATCTAGCACTCAAGGTGACAGTGTGGGGTTATCTAGATTGGGATAGGACCTACCGATGATTAGAGTGTCCAACCGGAGAGTAGTTAAGAGTAGTATCATGAAGAGAGGATATTTATATGAGAGAGTGTTCACTAGTGAAAGTATGATCCCTAGGCCTTGTTTCTAAACATTGAAACACTATTTTCTACTAGATCTGTTGCATGGTTGCTTGATTTAGTCTTTGCCTCATCGTCAAGCAATTTTCTGGCACCGTTACCACTTGTATTTCACTATCTCTTCGCCAAAATAGTGCACCTATATTGGGTGTGTTGGGCACACAAGAGACTTCTTGTATCTTGATTGCAGGGTTGCTTTAGAGGGAATACCTTTGACCACTTTCTCCCTGAGTTCGATAAACCTTGGGTAATCCACTTAAGGGAAACTTGCTGCTATTCTACAAACCTCTGCACTTGGAGGCCCAACAACTGTCTACAAGAATAGAAGTGCGTAGACATCAAGAAGCAACTGGATGCTATGTTGGATATAGGCCTGATTCAACCAAGTGCGTCACCATGGAGATCACCTGTCTTCTTTGTGGATAAGAAAGATGGAGGTAACTGTTTGTGTATGGATTATCAGAAGCTTAATGATGTCACCATCAAGAACAAGTACCCACTGCCGAAGATAGAATATTTTTTTGACCAGTTGACCGGTGCCAAAGTGTTTTATAAGATTGATCTTAGAACTGGTTATCATCAAATAAGATTCACGCAGAGGATATTCCAAATACTGTGTTTACCACCAGATATGGACTGTACGAGTACACTGTCATGTCTTTTGGATTAACCAATGCCCCCGCTTATTTCAAGAACCTCATGAATAATATTTTTATTAACTTCTTGGGTAAGTTTGTCGTTGTTTTCATTGATGACATTCTGATCTATTACAAATTAGAAGAGGAACATGAGCTACACCGAAGGACCATCCTTGAAACCCTTAGGGAGCATCAGTTGTATAGAAAGTTTAGCAAATGTGAGTTCTGGTTAAAGGAAGTAGTATTCCTCGGACATATTGTGTCGACAGGAGGAATTTCTGTCGACCCTGCCAAGGTTAAGGATGTTGAAGAATGGCAAGCCCCAACCACCCAAACCCAAGTTTGTGCATTTCTCAGATTAGCGGGATATTACCGCAAGTTCGTAGAAGTATTGTCAAGCATCGCAAGACCCATGACACAATTTTTGAAGAAAGATAAGAAGTTTGAATGGACTGACAAATGTGAAGCAAGTTTTCAAGAGCTCAAGAAGAGATTGATCTCATCCCCAATATTGATTATGACGGAATCATGAAGCCTTTTGATGTGTTTTGTGACGCATCCAAGATTGGTCTCGGATGTATGTTAATGCAAGAAGGCAAAGTCATATCTTATCTATCCCGACAACTGAAGCAACATGAGCAGAATTACCCTGTAAGATCCCACCTTTATAAAGGTAAACATCCCTGTGATTGCAATGCTAGTCCCTGGATCAATTGCTAGCATCCACAGTTTAAGATGAGGTACACATAAACAAAGGTCATTATTACATCGTCATTCCAGAGATAACATAGTCTTTTACAACTCCATAGCCATAGGCTAGTACAAGAGTTTAACTTAACAATATAAAAATAGAAGTTTTCATCTTCATGTGCCACAGGCAAGCATGTTGAGTGTAGACTCATAACCCCTAATCCTCATCAGAGTAACCTGCAACATCACAAGTTACAGCCACAGTGGGTCAATACATTGGAATAGTATTGGAAAGTGATACCTTAGTAGAATATTAGCATCTAGTTACTACATGAATTTGGCTAAGTGTAGCTTAGGCTTGCTTTGCTCAAAACAGGTTTTACCTATCAGTTGAAAACACTAAGTTTTTGTTTGGCAAAAACTCCCAAGGAACCACCAATAGAAATTGGTGAACCTTCACCCTTGTTCAACCACAAGTTTTAACTTAGAAAATTTGGAATGAGGAGATTCTTGATAGCTTCCATGTCTTGATGCTCAAGTTGTCCATTACCGGGGACACGACTAAGTACTTAGTTTCTTCCATCTGCAGAGGTGGTGCACTTTCCCCACAAGACTTGGTTTCACCAAGACAGGATCTTTCAGAAGCCTTCCCTTAGACCAGAATGGACGCTCTCCAAACCTATCATTCCCCTACCACCAACTGTCCATTTGGCTAAGTTATTGCAACCTATATGATCCAGGCAGAGCCCATAATGCCATGTGGCTGCACTAGAAGCTTCTTAACATTTGGCATCTCAAATCCCTTTGTTCCTGGGTGGCAATCCACAAGTGAGATACACAAGGTAAACCATAGAAATGGGCCTTGTGTAAGCACTCAACCAAAAACCACCAAGCAATTACCATTCCACCCAGGTGTTTCATTCACTTAGTTGTTTTAATAAGCAAAAACATAAGTCAAAGACTTAGCAATATTTTTGCATAGCATGTATATATTCCACCCTTGGTTGCTACTATCTAGGATAAGAATGGCAATAGAAAGTATCTTAACTTAGAGAAAATTCTAACAACTCTACAACTACTAGGATTTCCCAAGCATAGCATATAGATACTTAGCAAAAATACTCATGCAAGCCCTATACAAAATATTTCTGATGCATAGTCAAAATATTGGGACAAAAATATGAAGCACCACTTGCCTTGGTATTTGGGGGAGTAGCACCAATCCTCACAATCACAATCACCACTAGCACCAAAATCTACACATAAAATGATAGCACCAAATTCACATATCAAAATAAACAAGAAAAAATATATGAATGCATGCAAATGCCATGTGATGATTTTCTAAATCAAGCAAGACAAGTGGAACAGTACTGAATCATAAACAAAACAATTATACACTAAATAAAATTAATTTGGCCCATAGAACATTTTCCATACAATTTTTATATACAAAATAAGCTTATAAATGTATCTTAAAAAAAACCCATTTTACAGATGCAATTTAACAAAGTGTATAATTGGATATAATTCTTTCTCCTGATTCCAATGATATACAATTTACAAAATTTGAACGTGTGGATCAAAAGTTATGAATTTTTCAAGTTTGAACAACTAATAGATCTAATTTCAGATTTTAAATCAAAGCACAGACACACGGCGCTTTCTGATTCGTCGATACCGTTTCGTGTGGATCGATCAACGAGAGCTGTTGGATTTAAGTGGTAGCGCACGGCCAGATCTGCGCGTACCGGTTCACTTAAGTGATCTAATCCTGAGCATCAGATCTAGATCTAACGGCTGCGACGCTTACGACCAAAATCTGGCGGCGCAAATGGGTGCTGGCGGCGGCGCTACTGGAGGCGATGGTCCGGCGAATACAGGAGGGGCTGGGGGGTGTGGTGTGCCTTACCAGACTCGCAAGAACACGAGGAAGCTCAACGTGCTGCTGGCGTGGACAGGGGCGGGCTGTAGCAGAGGCTAGCGCTCGTCAGAGTTGCGGGCGGTGTCGGGTTCGTGTAGACAGCGACGTTGACGACGCTCGGGATCGCCCTAGCACAATCCAGCGGTGTTAGCAGTTGCGCAAGGACAAGGAGAATCTGATAGTATGCACGCGAAGTCCAGGGGCGATCGGATTTTACCTAAATCGCTCGTCGGAGTCGAGCGGCGGCTCAGGCGTTTGCAGGCGTGAACGGGGGCGGCGACCTGGGTCACGAGTAGGCAAACCAGAGGTGTCAGCATATGCACAAGGACACGAGGGTGACGCTCGTTTGAACCAGAAGCAAAGGGGCGGTCGGAGCTCACCGTAATCGCTTGCCGGAGCTCGTCGGACAGCGGCGGTGCAATTCAAAATACTGGCAGCCTGGTGGCGAGGTGAGTGTGTTGTGGGGGGGGGGGGATGACCGCGGCGGCAAGGTGTTTAAGTAGCCAGGAGGGGCGAGAGAATTACGCAGTGGTTCAATGCCAATTAAGCGAGAAATCAACGCGGCGTTTCTAGAGGAAACGGTGGTGGCGACAGAGTCTGCGCGCGCGGGGTGGGGAAGAAGATGCTGACCTGGCTTGGGCCTAGTGGCAGTGTCAGCGGGGCAGAGAGGGTGCGGGTGAGAGAGAGAGAAGAGGGTAACCCGGGTGGGCTGGCTTTTGGGCCGTTTCTACTGTTGGGCTGGAATGGTGGCGCCGGCCCTTTTTCATTTCTTTTATCTTTTTCTTTTTCTGTTTGATGTTCTAGGAATCATTTTCAAATGAATTTAAAGTGGTTTGAATTCAAACAACTCCTGGATTTTTGTAAGGTGAAACAAGTACACATTTGTCTACAGAACAATGTTGTACACTTGGAAATACATTGGCACTTTGGAATTTAAAAATAAACAATGCCCTTATCAATTTTTTAATAAAGACATATGAATGGTTTTAAATTCATACTTTGTTTTGAAAACTTTGTTTAAGTTTTCATAAAATATCAATCAACCATAGGATCAATTCACTACTGATCAAAACAAGGCCTTCCTTCTAATAAGGTAGCAATAAGGCTAATGCCTTGCTTGCATAAAATAATAGATCACAAGGTTTCTGATTTTTGAGGAAATGATCCTAAAATGTGTATGAATGCATGAATGATGTGCAACTTTGAAAACATGATTTTAGGGATGTTACAAATCTAACCCCCTTAAGGTGAATCTTGTCCTCGAGATTCGGATTGGCTAGCAAATAGGTGAGCGTGGTATTTCCGAAGGTCATCCTCTCTTTCCCATGTTGCTTCTTCTTCGGAATGATGGATCCACTGAACTTTGCAGAATTTGATAGTCTTTGTCCAAGTAACTCTTTCTGCAGTCTCAAGAATCTTGATAGGTTTTTCCTCATAGGTGAGATCACTTTCCAATTGGACCTCCTCCAAAGGTATAGTATCTTTTAAAGAAGACTCTTCCATCTCTGGGTGGCATTTCTTTAGCTGACTCATATGAAACACATTATGAACGACAGACAATGATTCTGGCAATTCAATCTTATAAGCTACTTCTCTGTTTCGACTCATAATTTTGAATGGTCCAACATATCTTGGGGCCAATTTTCCTTTGACTCCAAATCTCTTCACTCCATGAAGTGGTGACACTCTAAGATAAGCTCTATCACCCACCTCATAGGTGACCTCTCTACGCTTACGATCTGCATAGCTATTCTGTCGGGACTATGCTATCTTCAATCTGTCCTTTACTAACTTGACTTTCTCTTCAGCTTCTTTGATTAGTTCTGGCCCGAACAAGTTTCTTTCTCCCACACCATTCCATAGCAATGGGGTAGTACACTTTCTCCCATAGATAAACTCAAACGGTTCCATCTCAATACTGGCTTGATAGTTGTTGTTGTAAGAGAATTCCGCGTAAGGCAGACTTTCATCCCAACTAGCTCCATAGTCTAGGGCACATGCCCTCAACATATCCTCTAGAATATGGTTGGTCCTTTCTGTCTGTCCATCAGTCTGGGGATTAATAGCAGTACTAAATTCTAATCTCGTTCCCAATGACTCATGAAGTTGCCTCCAAAAATGAGAAGTGAATTGAGTTCCCCTATCAAACACAATACTCTTGGGTACTCCATGCAGACACACAATCCTATTCATATAGATCTTGGACAACTTAGCACTTGTATAGGTTGTCTTCACGGGTATGAAATGAGCCACTTTAGTTAGGAGATCCACCACAACCCAAATAGAATCATATCCTGAACTGGTCCTTGGCAATCCGGTGATGAAATCCATGCCAATATTGTCCCACTTCCAATCAGGAATAGGTAGTGGTTGTAACAATCCTGCTGGTTTCTGATGTTCCGCTTTCACTCTACTGCATACATCACACAAGGCAATATGTTCGGCGATGTATTTCTTGAGATTATTCCACCAAAATATTTCCTTCATATCCATGTACATTTTGGTGTTACCCGGATGAATGGAATATGGTGAGTTGTGTGCTTCTTGTAATATCAGTTTCTGAAGCTCCGGATCTTGCGAAACGAAGACACGTTTTCCATACCATAAGGTACCCTGTTCGTCTTCATGGAATCCTTTGGCTTTTCCCTTAGCAATCTTTTCCTTAATCTCTTCAATTTCCTTGTCTGTCTTTTGGGCTTCCTTGATTTTGTCCAATAAGGTGGGTTGAACATCTAATGACATGGGATGTCCCTCAGGCACAATCTCCAATCTGAGGTCTCTAAATTGGGCACACAGATCATCTGGCAACTCTCCCTTAGTAAGGCCATTCACAAATACCTTACGGCTTAGTGCATCCGCTACAACATTTGCTTTACCGGGGTGGTATTGCAAACTCAAGTCGTCGTCCTTGATGAGTTCTAGCCATCTTCTTTGTCTCATGTTGATTTCTTTCTGAGTGAAGATATACTTCAAACTTTTGTGATCTGTGAACACTTCACATCGCTTTCCCAAAAGATAATGTCTCCATGTTTTGAGTGCATGGACAACAGAGGCTAACTCTAAATCATGAGTAGGATAATTCACCTCATGAGTTTTGAGTTGTCTCGAGGCATAAGACACAACTTTCCCTTCTTGCATCATAGCTGCACCTAATCCATGATGAGATGCATCACAATAAACTTGGAAATCCTTCCCCAAATCTGGAAGAGATAGGACTGGTGCTGTCACTAGTCTCTTCTTCAATTCTTGGAAACTGAGTTCACATCCTTCAGTCCAAGAAAATTTCTTGTCTTTCTTTAGTAACTCCATCATTGTCTTAGCTACCTTGGAGATATTCTCAATGAATGTTCTATAGTATCCTGCCAAGCCTAGAAAACTATGAACTTCTTTCACTGACTTAGGAGATTCCCATTCAGTTATAGCTGGCACTTTTGCGGGATCAACTGCTACACCATCTCCTGACACAATGTGTCAAAGAAATCCAACTTCATTCAACCAGAATTCACACTTGCTGAATTTGGCATACAACTTATGCTCTCTAAGCTCCCTCAAGTATCAAACGCAAATGTCCTTCATGCTCTTCTTTGCTCTTGGAGTAGATCAAAATTTCACCGATGAAAACGACAACAAAATTGTCAAGGAACTCCATGAACACCTTGTTCATCATATTCATGAAGTAAGTTGGTGCATTGGTCAAACCAAATGGCATCACGATGTACTCATACAATCCATACCTAGTGGTGCAAGCTGTCTTAGGTATGTCTTGTTCCCTTATCTTAAGCTGAAAATAACCTGACCGAAGATCAATCTTTGAGAACACACAGGCTCCTTCTAACTGATCATACAAGTCATTGATTCTGGGAAAATGATATTTCTTCTTGATAGTCACCTCATTGAGTGAACGATAATCGATGCATAACCTTTGACTTCTATCTTTCTTTTCCACAAACAAGACTGGTGCTCCCCAGGATGAAGAACTTGGTTGAATAAATCCTTTCTGCAACTGTTCTCCAAGTTGTTTCTTGAGTTCTTTCAACTCATCAACTGACATCTTGTAAGGTCTCTTAGCTATTGGTCCTGATCCTGGCAGCAAGTCAATCAGAAACTCCACATCTCTATCTGGTGGCATTCCCGGTAATTCCTCCAGAAACACATCCGGATAATCTATCACAGTTGGTACACTGTCTATGCTAACCCCCTTAAGATAATTTAGCTTACTCCCTTTTGATTCAAAGTTAGACCTGAATCTTATCCGTTTCTTTTCCGGGGTTGTGAGTGCGACAGTACGATTGGCACAATCTAGTACTCCTTCATCCTCGGTCATCCAGTCCATTCCCAAAATTACATCCAGTCCTTGGGAATCTAGGATTATCAGACTAACTGGAAACTTATGCTTTCCAAATTCTATCACTAGATCACAGCATCCAAGACTTACTATCATATCTCCACCGGGAGAACTTACTTTTATTGGACACCCAATATTTTCAGTTGGAAACCCATTTCTATCAACAAATGCTTTTGATATGGATGAATGTGATGCACCAGTATAAAAAAGAACAAGTGCTGGAATAGAATTGAGTTTGAACTTACCAGCCACAGCATCGGACTCCTCATAAATTTCTTCCACATTGATGTGGTTCACTTGTCCCTTCTGAAAAGGGTTGGGCTTGGTGGTTCCTTCAACTTTATTTTTTGGGCACTCATTTCCATAATTCCCCAGCTTCTTACACTTGAAACATTAAACCTAACTGATATCTCTCTTTGCAGGCTGACTACCACTTCCACTTCCACCTCCACTGTGGTGGCTCTTGTGTCCACTCTTGTGGTTCTTGTACTTGTCATTGTCATGACTGCGGTGATGTTTATTGTCATGATGGCGGTTGTGGCTGTGGTGGTTGTTGTACTTTCCATGTTTGTGGGATCCAGAACTCCCACTATCATAATGATGGGAACGCTTGTGAGACGATCCCGAGCTGTGCTTGTCAGAGCTGTGCTTCCTCTTTCTACTTTCAACCTGTTTCATCTTGTTCTCCAAGATGGTAGCCTTGTCACAAAGTGATTGGTAGGTTGGGACATAGGCAACAGATAGCTGTAAATTCAGTTCATCGTTCAGTCCTTCGAGGAATTTCTCCTTCCTCTTGGGATCAGTATCAACTTCATCCGGTGCATAACACGCCAGATTGTTGAACTCCTCAATATATTCAGCCACGCTGCGGTGACACTGTTTCAGGTTATGGAACTCCTTCTTCTTCAAATTCATCACTCCGGATGAGATGTGAGCTGTGCGAAAACCATCCTCAAAGATAGCCCAAGTTACATCCTCAATGGGAGTGGTGATCTGGAAGTTATCCCACCAAGTAGATGCTGGTCCTTCCAACAGATGTGCTGCAAACCTGAACTTCTCCTCGTCGGTGCAGCCGACAGTTAACAAATCCTTGTTCACCGAACGTAGCCAATCATTGTCCACCATGGGATCAGTAGTTCTTGAGAACTATGCAAGCCTCAATCTTAGGAATCTGGTGAGCATGTAAAATCCTGGCGGATTGTTCGGGTTGTTGTTGTTGTTGTTGTTATTGTTGTTGTTGTTGTTATTCTGATTTTGCATAAAAGTGGTTATCATCTTCATCAGTTGTGCCTGTGCTGTCATCAACTGCTGCATCTCGGGGGTGACATTGTTGGTTTTTTGGGTTGGGGTTGGCACGTCAAGGAGGCATCTGTGGTTTTCATAAGGATAAGAATGAGATACCCAGAGATGCTTATCATGCACAATACATCACATAGACAATCACCAAACCAAGCATCAAAATAACATAAGATTCAAACAACGTAAACAACAAGTTTGGGAAAGCAAACACACCATAGCAAGCCACCCACATGATGGATGGTCATTGCGACTCAATAAACAAAAGTACGGTAAATGAAAGATAAATGAGTAGTCATCATTACTCCTCCGCATCAACCTCCACATCAACAAGTGTAAGACCTGCATTCTCCACAGCGGTCTTGTATTCCTCAACATTGGTAGTCAAGGCCTCTATCTTGGCCCTAAGAGTCCTCTCCTGTGAGCGAAGCCTCTCGATCACTCCCTGCTGATGCTCGAGCTCGAAGTCCTTGTCCTCCAGCTCTTCCTTCATCTCCTGGATCTTCTTGTTTCGGTCTTGGACTCTCTTCTCCTGGCTCTTGAATTTCCTGTCCTGGCTTTCAAACTTGGCCTCCATTTCCTTGACTATCTCGTCTTGCTCCACGAAGAGCTTGTCCTTCTCACGAAGCTGCACCTGGAGCTCGTCATTACTAAGCATGACGTTGGTCCTATCAGTATCTAGGTTCCTAATAAGAACCTCTAGGTCCTGAAGGTACAGACGAATCAGCTCCACTGTCTCTCTAGCATCATCCTCGAACTCAATAGCCTCACCCTCCTTGTCGCGTCTACCGAAGGGGTGAAAGTAAAGACCTCTAAGCTCTCTGGAGTGTCTCCCTACCATACGCCCAGGTAATTCCTGCATAACTACATCTAAGCCTTTCTCCTTGTCGTCATGCATCAGCTTGAAACTGATGGTCTCCGTGGTTGGCTCTGCCTGGCGTCCGGGCTAAGTGACTCTGAAGCCCCAAAGGTCCTTCCTCTCAAACTTGGTAAGGGGAAGCGTCATGATGCTAGGAAGTGGAAGGTTGAGCATGCTAGTGATCTCAATGATACGAGTACCAAAACGAGTTCCCTTGAACTCCTCGGCCGTGTTGATAATAACATTAGGCATCTATTTTTATAAGATAGAGAAAAGTTACAATCAACATCAATAGAGAAAAATCACAGGACAAAATATCACAAGCATATCTTTTGCAACAATCATACAAGTCATGGCATACACAAATCCATTACAAGCATCAAAGGTTCAACATAACTTAGATAAGTTTTTGGAAATAAAACGATAAGTGTGGTAGTCCAACTAACGAAGTACATTACAATCCCCACTCACTTGCCAAGTTGGCTATCAGGGCATCCCTAGAGGAAATCTGTCGACCTTGATCACATGACTCCATAGCTAAGTCTATGATGTCTTCCCTTAAACGTTGGTTGGTAGCCTCTAACTCTTGGGTATGCTTCTTTTCTTCCCTAAGATCGTTTTGGGTGTTAAGCATTCTGCACTTGAGTCTATCACCAAGCTCCTTGATGGAATTCCAAGCTGCATTTCTTGCAGAGTCAAAGAATGTTGTGTGCATTTCTGAGTTGGTGACCATGCAGAATCCTGACTCCCTGTGGTTGTCTTCCTTGTTTTTGTACAAGTGCAGTTGCACCCACCAGTACTCTACTCCTTCATCCATCATGGGGAATCCTTTGTACACAGCTACACCATGTATCCCCATGGTAACCATGAGGTTCTTGAGGTCCTTGGGGAATTCTGTCTCACAATCCAAGGTCATGGTCATGAGTGGTCCCTTCCTCACGGCTTCGTTGATTTAATTCATCTACAAATAGAGTTGAGAAAGAAGATTAGAAAAGTTTACGAGAAGAAAAAGACAAGTGTGGAAATTGTTGAAATTTTTTCCTTAGTGGTTTCTAATCCAATCGTAGGGTTATAATCTGTAAGATCCCACCTTTATAAAGGTAAAGATCCCTATTATTGCAATGCTAGTCCCTGGATCAATTGCTAGCATCCACAATTTAATATGAAGTACACAGAAACAAAGGTCATTATTACATCGTCATTCCAGAGATAACAGTCTTTTACAACTCCATAGACATAGGCTAGTACAAGAGTTTAACTTAACAATATAAAAATAGAAGACTTTATCTTGATGTGCCACAGGAAAGCATGTTGAGTGTAGACTCATAACCCCTAATCCTCATCAGAGTAACATGCAACATCACAAGTTACAGCCACAGTGGGTCAATACATTGGAATAGTATTAGCAAGTGATACCTTAGTAGAATATTAGCATCTAGTTACTAAATGAATTTGGCTAAGTGTAGCTTAGGATTGCTTTGCTCAAAATAGGTTTTACCAATCAGTTGAAAACACTAAGTTTTTGTTTGGCAAAAACTCCCAAGGAACCACCAATAGAAATTGGTGAACCTTCACCCTTGTTCAAGAGTTTATAGCATAAAACTACCAGTTTACTACTCAAATTTACCATATCATACCACTTTAAGTTTGCGGGACAAAAAACCACCGGATTTTGGTCCGTTTTTATGAAAAACACTAAACGCAAATTGAACACGAATTGATAGGAGTGTGTCGGCGGTGGGGGTGGAGTAGTAAACTGGTAGTTTTATGCTATAAACTCCTTGTTCAACCACAAGTTTTAACTTAGAAAATTTTGGATGAGGAGATTCTTGATAGCTTCCATGTCTTGATGCTCAAGTTGTCCATTACCAGGGACACGGCTAAGTACTTAGTTTCTTCCATCTGCAGAGGTGGTGCACTTTCCCCACAAGACTTGGTTTTACCAAGACCTACTCCTGCTAGATTGTATTATGATGGTGGTACAATGGGGCGAGCTCGGCGGCTAGGCGGCGAGTCGCTTGGGTGTATGATGGAACGTATCTCTACACGCCCTGTAGGGAGGTTTATATAGACTCACCTCCCCTAGGGTTTACATATCTCAACCGAATCAGTTAAGGCTTCGGTACTCGTTTAACCTAATCCGACTGGGCTTATCTACTCGTCTGGGCCTTCAGCTTCCAGTCGCTTGGATCCACACCGGGCCTCGATCCAGTCGCCGTCTTGCAGGCCCACTCGCCAGTTCCTGGGCCAGTTGGAAACGTCCTGCTGGGTATACCCCGGTAGGCATATCCCCATCAGTAGTCCCCGAGGCCGTCATCGATTGGGCGCAGGTGGTCGCTGGCAGTCGGAGTATAAGGCTTTCAACGCGGTCATCCAGTCGAATCGGTGGCGGGCTCCTAAATAAAGGAGGAAACTAGTCATTCTGGTCGCAGCTTTGGCGATTGGATCGGCGAAATATTTAGTCACTGTTTGTAGTGATCGGGTCGGCGAGCCGAGTGGCTGAAGTTGGACCGTCAAAACGCAGTTAAACTAGCCGTTGGGGTAATCCAACGGCAACTTTTGGCGTAATCACCGCGTAGTAACGGCTCCCTGATTTGGCGGGCAACAACCGCTATATAAAGGGAATGGTAGGCGATCGGAGAACCACCTCCTTGTCATTTCCTACGATTGCGCGCACCTTCGTTTCCCCCGCATCGCGATCCAGCCGAGCCGAAATCTTCCGACCCCCACGAACCCTTCCGCCAATGGCTCCCTCCACCGAACCATGGGGCAGGTCCAAGTGCACGAGGGCGCAACTGGCGTCCTTCGAGGAGGCTGGGATCCTGCGCGCCGGTAGGTGGCGCATCCCTACGGCCGGAGAGGTGACCCCGGACCCACGTGAGGGAGAGTTCGTCTGCTTCACCAGCCACCTAGAGCGGGGGCTGGGATTCCCAACATCTCTTTTCTTCCGGCATTTCTGCGCCTTTTACGGGATCCAACCGTCGGACCTGGGCCCGCACAGCATCGAGCAGCTCGCCATTTTCGTGGCGTTCTGCGAGTGCTACCTGGGCTGCAGGCCCTACTTTCCCCTGTGGCAAGATCTATTCCACGAGTGGATCAGTCGCGAGGAGGCGGGCGGCCCAATGCTCGCCGCGGGTGGCCTGACGTTTCAGCTGAAATCGAAGGCTTCCTTCTTTGATCTGATGCTACCCGCCAAGGCGGCAAGTGAATGGAAGAAGTCTTGGTTCTATGTAACCGAGGCGACTCCGGAGGGCGAGGTGGCGATCCCAAGATACTCCGCCGACCGGCCTGAACCACGCCGACTCCAAGTCGGCAAACTTCCAACAGACCAGCGGATGGTTGTGGATGAAATGCTTCAGACCATCCGCGGCCTGAAGAAGAGGGTCTCCGGCCCATCAATTTGTAAAACTGCTGGCTCGGGCGGCGACTCGTCCCCCTGGCCCGCCGCGACCACTATACGTACGAGTACACGGGCCGGGAGGACTCGACGAAGTCCTGCCTCGTCGAGTGGCAACTCGAGGATTACCTCTTGGCGCTGAAGAAGATCACCCAGACGGCGTACCTCGACGCGAAGGCTGGGGTCGCCCCCTACACCGCGAAGCATCCAGCCCCGACGGTAAGTCATCTTTCCGTCATTCGCAGTCGCAGTTAAATGCAGTCGCGGTCATACTGATGTTGTTTATGCTTATTGCAGCTATTTCAAGTGGTGGAAGGGTGGCTTCCGCCCTCGGACGACGAGAATTCGAGCTCGTCCGTCCAGGAGGTGGGCGAATCGCCTCCAGCAAGGGGAGGCGTCGAGAGTGACGGGAGCGGCAACGACGACGAATTCGAGGAAGAGGTCCCCCCGCTGGTCCGGAAAACACGCGGACAGCGGCAGCGTGAGCTCGAAGCGAGCAAAAGCCTCGAGCGTCATGACGATGACGACGATGAGCTCCCCGAGCACACCTCACGTCACGAGGCCACTCCATCGAAGAAGAAGAAGAAGAAGAAGGTGAAGGCCCCTCCAAAGAAGAAGGCGAAGCCAGCAAAACAGGCGTCTCCGCCTCATTCGCCAAGCAGCTCCGACGCCACCAGCCTGGCCAGGGGTGAAGCTCCACAGATGGCGATGGCGCCGGATATCACCGCCATCCTGAATGAGGTGCCTCTGGCATCGATGCCTCCGCCGTTCGCCCGATCTACGGGTCGGGGCCGCTCGCGATGCGGTAACCGCCGCCCAAGGATGCTCCTGCCAAAAATGTTTCGGAAGCTCCAGCCGCAGCCTCGACAACGAAGAAACCTTCCGTGTCTTGGGCACTCGATGTTCTGGAGATGGGCCTCGATCGGGCCCAATCGAGAAGCCGGCATCCACACGGGGCTACACTTCATTCCAGTCACCAAGTGAGTTTTGCTCACCTACCTTTGTCTTTCATTGTACTCGGATTATTTTGCTCACGTGATAAATTTGTAGTACCGGAGCTAAGAAGATAGGCCACCCGTCTGTGGCCAAGGTGCCGCCAGTCGTCGCGGAGGAGGACCCTTCTCGGAAGAGGAAGGCTAACAAGGTCGCTGCCCCCATAGATGGTTCCAAGAACGACGAGGTCGTCACGGTGTCTGACGACACGACGGTGGCCCCGAGTGATCCTGCAGCGGTGACGGCCTCGGAAATCAAGGAGGGTGCTCCTTCGCGAGGGGAGGCCGAGCCAGCCTCTTTTGGTGCCGGCGTGTCCATCGCGACCTTCCCGCGCTTCATGGCTAGAGAGGCCACGGCGAGTGGTACCACACCGTCGAGCCGCGCACCCGGAGTCGCCGAGACGGAGGTCGAGCAGCGGCGCGGGCACACTCCGGCCCTTCTTACCTCCGTGGATGCACTGCAGCTTCATGGCATGCTGGGCGTGGCCATCCAGGTATGTCCAGTCCTCGAGGATCAGGCCGCTGTGTTGCAATGGTTTGATTCTTTTAATGTCTTGTTTTTAATTCTCGCGTCCAGTCCCCGAGTGCGCGCTCGCTGAATTTCAGCGGGTGGGCACTTATGATTTTCGATTGCCAGTCCCCGAGTGCGCACTCGCAGAATTTCAGCGGGTGGGCACTTAGGATTTTCGATTGCCAGTCCCCGAGTGCGCACTCGCTGAATTTCAGCGGGTGGGCACTTAGGATTTTCAATTTCCAGTCCCCGAGTGCGCACTCGCTTTCAGCGGGTGGGCACTTAGGATTGTCGATGTTGCTGACTGTTTGGCTTGTGTTCAGGGTTTGCAACAAAAGTCACCGGTGACGGCTTGCTTGGCGTCAGCGAGGAAGAACTTGCCGTCGTCCAAGAGGCGAACAAGGGACTCCAGGCGACTGCTGCGAAGGCGAAGGAGGTCCGCCAGGGCCTTGTCCCAACGAGTGAGTTGGCGGCAGCTCAGACTGCGCTGAGCTCGGCCGAGAAGCGGATCGCCGACCTTGAGCGTGAGCTGAAGGAGGCGAAGGAGGAGGCAACTTCGGCGGATGGGGGAGCCAAGGCTGCCGTTACAGCCGCCGCTGAGGAGCGTAAGGTCTCCGACGCCCTTGTTGCTGGGCTTCAAGATGACTACACTTCTCTTCATAGCTTCATCACGGATCTCTCCCGTCCCCTGATTGGTGAGTGTGCCTGCTTCTGCCTTTAGTATATGTATTCTGTAATTTTTGGTGTATTCACTATCACCTTCTATCTGTAGATCGGATCATTGATAGTGCGGAGGAGGCGGATTCGTTCGACGCACGGCAATGTGTAGCCACGCTGGTCGACTCGGCCACGTTGTCGGCGACATGCATACGGGCGTATCTTCAGGAGATGTCGCCCACGGAAGTAATTCCCAGCGACCTCGTCGAAGTGTGGCGGTACTTGGAGAAGGCGCCATAGGTCGTCGAATTCATGACGCGATCGGCGTTCCGACGCGGAGCAGCGACGGCGCTTAGCCTTGGGCTCGCTCACTTCCCGGAGGACTTCGATCTGGACGATGTGACGAGTGGCTACCCGTCGACGAACGGCTCGGTGGAGATCTCTGAGGTGCTGAAGCTGACGGACCGTGCTGCGGTATATTCCGAGCGCGTCTGGGCGATGGGCGACCTCCTTCCTTACCAGGAGACGGTCGTCGCGCCCAACGACCCCGAGCCGCAGCACCGGGACTTCAAGATCGAGCAACCCTTCCGTGCAGCGATGGCGGGTGAGCTGACGACGTACCCGTCAAACCCGTACACTCCCTTCATTCGCAATCGCAAGGGTGGTGGCGAGTCATCATCGAAGCCTGCAGAGTAGAATATTGTGCCCTGGGGCGTTAGTGACAGTGCTGCCATTGGGCATATTTTGTATTTTGTAACGCTTGCAACATGCTATTAATGGAATATCGTGTTGTTTTGTGTTGCTGATTGAGGTTTGAACGAGTTCCCGAGCGCGTCTGCCCTTTTTTATGGGGTTTACCTCGTTTGTTATGTGTTTGCTATTTTGAATGTTTTGTTTATTGGGGTCGACTCGCCCGAACTCGGAGAGCCAGTCGCAAGGCGACTCCCATGAGTGCTCTGTACTTCACCGTTTTCCCTTGCGCGAACGAGGTCGGGTGGCCGAGTCCCCGAGCGTGGTACTTGGCTGTTCTAGGCGCGACTCGAGGGTGGGTGAGGACTTGGCACGTTAGGGTGAGCGCATCACTCCTGCCTGACCCATCGGGTCAGTCGCATGGCGAGTCCTGGGCATGCTCTCATACTTGGCATTTTCCCTAGCCGCTCATGCTGAACTGGTCGTCAGTCCCCGAGCGTGGTACTTGGATGTTCGAGTCGCTATGTCGAGGATGCGGAGGATCATGGTCGCTGTGAGAAGCGAAGGCAGTTGTCTTGGCTCGTAGAGCCAGTCGGGCTAGGCGACTCCAATGGGGCTCCGGGTAGGCGTTTTTCGTGGACGTTGCAAGACCTGAGGTGACCCAGTGCCCTTGTAAGGCACTACTTGGCCGTGCCGATCGCTGTACCAAAGGTTGACTTCTGCAGTTAGCTTGACGCTGCTTTTACGAGTGCGAGTGGCACAAGACACGGAGAGTAGGCGCAATTTGCGGTAACCAATTCTTTTTATTTCATAGTGACTGGAGGGTACATATGTAGGGTTCTAGGAGTAGAAATTTCGTAGGAGGTTTACATTCCACGGTCGCTTGACGTCGAGTTTGCCGTCCCCGCGGACGTCGATGAGGTAGTAGGCGTCGTTGCCGAGTACTCGCCCGATGGCGAATGGTCCCTCCCATGGAGGGGAAAGCTTGTGCATGCTCTTCTTGTCCTGGATGAGGCACAGCACCAGGTCGCCTTCTTGGAAGGTGCGAGTTTTCACCCGCCGGCTGTGGTAGCAGCGGAGTCCTTGCTGGTAGATGGCGGTGCGTGATCGAGCAAGGTCACGTGCCTCGTCGAGTTGATCGACTCCATCCTGACGGGCGAGTTCGTTCGCAGCCTCCGTGTAGTGGACGACCCTTGGCGAGTCGTGCTCGAGGTCGGTGGGCATGACTGCCTCGGCGCCGTACACCATGAAGAAGCGGGTGAACCCTGTCGACCTGTTGACCGAGGTGCGGATGCCCCAGATGATAGAGGGTAGCTCCTCGACCCAGCACCCGGCGGTTCGCTCGAGTGGTACATGGAGCCGCGGCTTCAGGCCATGGAGGATGCTCTGGTTGGCCCGTTCCGCCTGGCCGTTGGATTCCGGGTGGGCGACTGACGTGAGGTCGAGCCGGATGTGGTGTTCCTCGCAGAACTCGGCCATGGCTCCTTTGGCAAAGTTGGTGCCGTTGTCCATGATGATGCTGTTTGGGAACCCGTAGCGATATATGAGCTTGCGTAGGAATTTAGTGGCGGTCTTCCCGTCGCATTTCTGGACTGGTTTGGCCTCCACCCACTTTGTGAATTTTTCGACCGCGACCAGGAGGTGGGTGTAGCCAGAGGGGGCCTTTTTGAAGGGGCCTACCATGTCCATACCCCACACGGCGAATGGCCAGGTGATGGGGATTGTATTGAGCGCTGAGCTCGGCACGTGCGTCTGGTTGGCGTACCTCTGGCACCCGACGCACCGCTGGACAATGTCGACGGAATCGGCGTGTGCGGTGGGCTAGTAGAAGCCATGCCGCATAGCCTTGGCGACCAGAGAGCGGGCGCCGGCGTGGTGGCCGCAGTCGCCGGAGTGGATGTCGTGGAGGATCTTGCGTCCTTTGGTGGGTTGGACGTAGCGTTGGAACACGCCGGTCACGCTGCGCTTGTGGAGCTCGCCGTTGATGATGGTGAAGGATTTGCATCGGCGTGCAATCATCCGGGCGTCTGTCTCGTCTACCGGCAAGGTGCCAGCCTCCAGGTAGGCGACGTACGGCTTGGTCCAGTCGTCTGGCTCGGCGACGAGTGCGACCAGGGCTGCCTCCGGCTACAGCGGGACTCCAATGTCGATCTCCCTTGGGGGGAGACTGAAGGCTTGGTGATCGTGTCGAGGAAGACGCCGGTGGGTGGTGCGAGTCGAGCCGACCCGATGCGAGAGAGTGAGTCAGCCTCCTCGTTCTTCCGCCTGTCAATCCACTCGATGGAGTACCCTGCGAAATGTCCCCCCAGCTTGTCTACTGCTTGGCGGTATGCCGCCATGGTGGGCGGGAGATGGCGTCGCAAGTGCCAGCGACTTGCCCAGCGACGAGGTCAGAGTCTCCGTAGCAGCGTAGGGGCTTGACGTTCATCTCCTTGGCAGCTCGCATGCCGTGGAGGAGTGCCTCGTACTCTACCATGTTGTTGGTGCAGGGGGTGAAGTCGAGGAAGAGGACGTAGCGGAGCTTGTCGCCCTTCGGTGAAGTTAGCACGATCCCTGCTCCTGCGCCGTCCGCGTTCTTGGAGCCGTCAAAGTGTAGGCTCCAGTAGTGGAGGTATGGCAGCTTTTCTGGCTGCTGGGCCTCTTTCCAGTCGGCGATGAAGTCTGCTAGAGCCTGCGACTTGATCGCTTTTCGTGGCTCGTATTTGATGTTGTGGACGCCGATCTCGACGGCCCACTTGGCGACTCGCCCGGTCGCCTCGCGGTTGCGGATGATGTCCTGCAACGGTTCTGAGGAGACGACCGTGATTGGGTGCTCCTGGAAGTAGTGCGGCAGACGCCGCTGTGCTCTGAAGACCGCGTATACCAGTTTCTGGTACTGCGGGTATCGCTGGCGCGACTCGGTGAGGACCTCACTGATGTAGTACACCGGTCGCTGTACTGGGCGCTCCTATCCTTCCTCTGGTCGTTCGACGACCATGACGGCGCTGACGACGCGCTCGGAAGCCGCGACGTAGACCAACATGGGTTCTTTGTCGGCGGGGGCGGCGAGTAGCGGTGTGGCGAGTAGCACCTTCTTGAGGTCGCGGAGCGTGTCGTCCGCCTCCTTGTCCCACTGGAAGGTGGGGTTCTTGCGCATCAGGCGGTATAGGGGCATCGCCTTTTCGAGCGGGGATGAAGCGGCGAGAACCGCTACCGCCCGCCAGCTTCGGGCGTCAGCGCACTCGGGTTTGCCGAGTCGGGCGATCGTGTCGATCTTGGTGGGGTTCGCCTCGATCCCGCGCTTGGAGACGATGTACCCCAGTAGTTTTCCTGCTGGTACACTGAAGGTGCATTTCCCTGGGTTAAGCTTTATCTTGTATTTCCGCAGGTTGGCGAATGTTTCCGCCAGGTCGGCGAGTAGATCACCCTGGCGAGCGGATTTTACGACCACGTCGTCGATGTAGACGTGGATGTTGCAGCCAATTTGGCTCGCTAGGCACTCCTGCATGCACCGCTGGTAGGTCGCCCCGGCGTTCTTGAGGCCGAAGGTCATGGCGGTGTAGCAGAAGGCTCCGAATGGCGTGATGAACGCTGTCTTCTCCTCGTCCTCAACAGCCATTTTGATCTGGTTGTACCCAGAGTAGGCGTCGAGGAAACACAACGACTCCGAGCCCGCGGTGGAGTCGATTATTTGGTCGATTCGCGGGAGGACAAACTGCTCCTTTGGGCAGGCGCTGTTCAAGTTTGTGTAGTCGATACACATTCTCTAGGTCCCGTTCTTCTTCTCGACCAAGACTGGGTTTGCCAGCCACTTGGAGTATTTAATTGGCCGGATGAAGCCTGCAGCGAGTAGACGCTGCACCTCCTCGGCGATAGCTCGGCGGCGCTCTTCATTGAAGGGCCGCAACGACTGCTTGATGGGTCGCACTTTGGGGTCGGCGTTTAGTTTGTGCTCAGCGAGCTCCCTAGGGACACCAGGCATGTCAGAGGGCTTCCATGCGAAGATGTCCCTGTTCTCACGGAGGAACTCGATGAGCGCATCTTCCTAGGCTGGGCTCATGCCCGTCCCGATCGTCACCGTCTGGCTGGTGTCGCCTGGGACCAGCTCGACGGTGCGGGTGTGCGTCGTTGCCTCGAAGGCTGAGGTGTTTGCGCCCTCCGAGTTGGGCTTCTTGAGTATGGTGGGGTCG
This sequence comes from Avena longiglumis, assembly GCA_030063025.1. Classification (NCBI taxonomy): domain Eukaryota; kingdom Viridiplantae; phylum Streptophyta; class Magnoliopsida; order Poales; family Poaceae; genus Avena; species Avena longiglumis. Next base: position 210,634,590 of record CP125979.1, on the reverse strand, counting down.
TCATTGTTGACGCCGCTCGCGTACTTGGCGAGCTCGTCGGCGTGGTTGGTTTCTGCCGCGATGACGGCGTCGGCGAGTTCGGCTCCTTTGGCCTCGCACTCGGCGGCCATGTCGGGGTCGCCGTTGATGGTGATGACGCCGCACGGTCCGGGGAGCTTCATTGCGTTGTACGCGTCGTGGGGCGCTGCCATGAACTTGGCTTACGCCTGGCGCCCCAGGACGCAGTGGTAGGGGCTGTCGAAGGGTACTAGCTCGAAGACGATACACTCGGTGCGGAAGTTTGCTGGTGTGCCGAAGGTGACTGGCAACGTGACCTTGCCGATCGGGTAAGCCTTCCGACCGGGGACGATGCCGTGGAACGTGGTGTAGGTCATCTCGACCATCGACTGTGGGATCTGCAGTCGCCTGAAGGTGTCCAGGTACAGGATGTTGATGGAGCTGCCGCCGTCCATCAATGTCTTGGGGATCCAGTAGTCGCCCACCTTAGGCTTGACCACCAGGGCGACTCGGCCTGGGTACTCGATGCGTGGCGAGTGGTCCTGGCGGCTCCAGGTGATGGGCTGCTCTGACCAGTTGAGGAACTGGGGAACATCCACCTGGGCCACCGCATTGATGGCGACGGCGCGGGCGATGACCTTCTTCTCGCGCTTCGTGTTGAAGCCTGTGAAGGTATGGAGCGAGCCGGCCACATTGCCAAATTTTCCGTCATTTGGCGGGTTGTTATCGGGGTCCTCCCACGCTCGCCGTGCTTTCTCAATCTCCTTGAGGGTGTGGCAGTCGGCGGTCGTGTGCGTGGCGGGCTTCCCTTCCCTGCTGTGAAACGCACAAGGTTGGTTAAGGAGGGCCGCGGGGTCGAACCTTGGTTTCGCCTTGTAGTTGCCACCGTCGCGGCGTTGCCCTCCGTCGCGGCGGAAGCTCTTGGGCTCGAGCTGTGTGTGCCCGGCGTTGGCGACAAAGTCGACTCGCTCGTCATTGCGGCGCTTGCCAGTGAGGCGAGTGTTGCTGTAGCGTAGGTCGGACCATCGTCCGTTGTCGTTGCCGCTCGTGCGGCGTTGGCCTCCCGACTCGTCGTCGGTTTCCTGGTTTGGATCTTCCTCCGCGTACTGTTTGGCGATCTCGAGGAGGTCTGGTATGTTGTCGAGCGTGCGAGAATGTCGCTTGAGCTTGGCGACCAAGGGCTCATAGCGGCACGAGGTCTTGAAGCAATGGATCGCGGTGTCCGGGTGGATGCCGAACGCATTGTACCATAGTTCTTGCCACCGCTGGACCCAGTTGCCGGTCGACTCACGGGGTCCCTGGACGCATCGCTCCAGGTCCTCGATGGTGGTGGCGCGGGTGTAGGAGCACTCTAAGTGCCTGACGAAGGCGTCGCGCATCTCCTCCCAGGAGTCGATGCTATCCTGGGGGAGGGTGTTGATCCACTGCCTGCACGTCCCCTCCATCATCAAGGGGAGGTAACGGGCGGCTAGCAGGTCGGTGTGGCCAGCAATCCCCATCGCCATGAGGTATGTATCCAGCCACACGGAGGGGTCGTACGAAGGCTCGTACTTCTCTATTTCCTTCGGCGCCTTAAAGTTTGCCGGGTATTTTTTTCCTCGGATCATCGGTCCGAAGCACCTGGGCCCAAGTCGACTTAGCGACCCCATCGGCTCGCCGTCGCGGCGATTGGTTAGGGTGTGTCGCAGGTCGTCGGGCTGGCATGCGCGCCAGCTTTGGTTGTTAATGATGTGGGTGCGGGCGTCGACGGGCTGACCGTTGGCGGCGACGAAGTTGGTTGCTGGTCTGGGGTCGTTGGTGGAGAGTGCCGCGTTCGCGGGTCGATGTTGGAGCTGCAGTGGCTCTGGTGGCGGGCAGTTGAGGGCGTTTGCCGCCAATGGGCAGCCGCTTGAGGCTGCTCTGCTGCCCGAAGAGCGCGAGTATACTCGGCCCTGCGAGTCGGCGCCTGTGTTTTGCTGCTCGACCGCCTTTGCGAGCAGGGCCCTCACATACTGGATCTGTAAGGCGCCGTCGCTGGTGGCCGTGATGTTGTCGGCCGCTGCTCGACCTGCCACGAGGTTGTCCATCGGGGTGGAGAACAGTGGTAGGCCATTCGCGTCTCGCTCCCGTGAGGAGACCACTATCCGCGGTTGGTCCCTGGGGGGTGTGCGGTTGGGTGGAGGTGGGGCGCCGTTCGCCGTCGACCCTGGTGGGGGCCGGGCGCTTCCTCCTGGCGGCGCGTTCTTGCAGATCGCGCGCTCGGCCACGCGGGCCGGGTCGTTCTCATCGTCGAAGTTCAGGGCGCGCCCCTGGACTGTGGGGTTCAGGCGCGACCTGATTCCCTACTGGTGGTATCGCGACAGCTCCTGCGCCGTCACCTGCTCGAGGCGAAATTTTTCGCGCTCGGCTTGCTCCTTGCGGACTGCCTCCGCCAGCTTCAGGCGGAGTTCCTCGACCTCCGTTGCCGTGGCGTTAGGAGGGATCGGGGTGGAGAAGGGATCCTCCGGCGGATCGGTGCCGGTCGCCATGTAGGTCGCGGCGTGGCGACCGGTACCGTCGCGGAGATCGGCGGAGTTTTCCGACCCGGTGTCGAAGTCGAAGATCCCAAGGATGGAGGGATCCTCGAAGTCTCCCATGTTGGAGACCTGGGTGATGGAGCCCGCGGGCGAAGCCACGGTGATGGATCCGGCGAGTGACGCCGGGGTCGCCGAGTCGGCGTCGTCGTTGAGGGCCGCGTCTTCCGTGGCCACGGAGTTTTTGGCCACGTTGCTGTGGGCCGAGTTGTACTCGGAGGCGAGACTATGGATCGTGCGGACCTGGCTCTCGGAGAGCCGGTCGCGTGGCGGCGACTCGCGGATGTGAGCCGAGTCCTCCGAGGCGATGACGTCGGTGAGGCCGATGAAGAGACTGATCGTGCCGACCGGCAGGATCACGCTGTGCGTGACGGGTCGCGCCGCCAGGACGTAGCTGCTCGGCAAGATCTGAAGCATCTCGCCGATCGCTATCATGCGGCCGGTGGCGACCGTCTCCTTGATGGGCAGATTGGATCTCGGCGTAACACCGGCAGACCGGCAGGCCCCATGGTGGGCGCCACGCCGTGGGAATGGTCACGGCAGATCTGCAATCGGCGAGTAGTAGAACGAGGGCAAGGCGGCCTGCCATCTGCGTGCGAGATGAGGCGGAGACATTGGGTTTTACCCGAGTTCGGCCCCGAGGTAAAGACCTACTCTGCTAGATTGTATTATGATGGTGGTACAATGGGCGATCTCAGGCTAGGCGGCGAGTCGCTTGGGTGTATGATGGAACGATCTCTACACTGTAGGGAGGTTTATATAGACTCACCTCCCTAGGGTTTACATATCTCAACCAATCAGTTAAGGCTTGGTACTGTTTAACCTAATCCCGGGCTTATCTACTCTGCGGGCCTTCACTTCGATCGCTTGGATCCACACCGGACCTCGATCTAGTCGCCGTCTTGCAGGCCCACTCGCCAGTTCCTAGGCCAGTCGGAAACGTCCTGCTGGGTATACCCCGGTAGGCATATCCCCATCACCTGACATATCCCGAAGTACCCATTCGTATTTTGGAGGAAGCCTTCAGAACCACTAGGACCCAGAGTATCAAGTTTCTCAAGATCCAGTGGAGTAACCACACTGAAGAATATGCTACCTGGGAGCGAGAAGACTACATTAGGACGGAGTTTCCAGATCTCTTTAAACCCTAGTTTTCTCTTTTTTCTCAAATCTCGGGACGAGATTTTGTTTCAAGGGGGAAGTTTTATAACATCCCAAAAATATTAATCCATATTATCAAGTTCCAATCACCCAAGTTTAGGGTTAACAAAAACTTTGGTTAATTAAAATAAATATGAATATGTGTGTGTATGTGATGAATGCATGAATGCTTGCAATGACTTGTTTGATTGTTATGAATGGCAAGGATTGGTTTAAAGATGAAAACAACATCATCTAAATCATTTCCAAGCAGAATCAAATCAATAGAAATTCAAATATAAACAATATGCGAGTAATTTTGACCAAAATTAACCACTGGACCACTTTGAGTGTTTCTAGTCCAAGATTTCTAACAGAAACAAATCCAATTCTTTTCACCCCTTGCTAGACCAAGTAAAAATGAACCCAGGCCGACCTTGCAAACCCACATAAACATTTTGAAAATCTATGCCAAGGACAATTCAAAATTGAATCTAGTTCATATGGTAAGATCACCATTTCTCAAAACCCAACCAAACCAGTTCACCTTGAAAAATCCAAACAACCAGAGACTACGCAGTAGGTGCCCAGTACACTCACCAAGTTTCATCCAAAAATTCAAATATAAATTTCTTTTGGCCATTTCATCAAACACTTGGGAGACACAAATCAAATTGGCCAAACTTTCACTGTTTTGAGAAGTGATCATTCACAACCTTATCTCCCTTTGATCACCCTTGTCTCCCCTAGTGACAACCATTGCATTAAACCAGCTAGAACCCTACCATTGGACCATGCCGTGCATGCCCGAGCCACCCCTTGCCAGCCGACCATGGCAAGCTAGCAGGAGCGTTCGCCGCGCCTAGCCACCATGTCCAGGAGGCAGGCCACCATCCACCGCCACCACCTGTCCAGACCTCGAGCACTGCCAAGCCGTGGACCACAGAGAACGCGCCGCGCCTAGTTCTTCCCTGCCATGCCGACGCGCACCGTAGTTCATGCGCCGTTCCCACTCAACCCAACCACCTCCAGCTCTCACCACCCGTCTACACGATCACCACCGTCCCAGGAGACCACCCGACATGCCCGTTTCCTTGACCGTGCCTCGTAGCTGCCGCACGTCGCGAAGTTCTTCGTCGGTACCGCGCAGAGCACCGAACGTTCCCGACCAAACCACACTGCCCCTTGCTGCGCCATCAAGTCATTGAGCACCTCTAGGAGACCATGCACCATGCTAGCCCCCGCGCCATGCCAGTAGCTCGCTGTAACGCCGACCCCGACAAGCTCTGCCCATGTCGCTCGGCCTCTCTCGCTCGCCTATAAAAGGAGGCCTCCCCCACACCATTTATCCACACCATTCCACTCACCACTCCTCACTGATCCTTCCCACTTCTTTCCTAGAGAAAGGCGAGCACCAGGCCACCGGAATTTCATCGGATACCACCGCTGCTGGACGAGAAGGGCGCCGTCGATTGCGGCCACCCCAGGAGACGCTGCTAGTACTAGGAGAACCGCCATCGTCGACAACCTCATTCGCCCCTGTCGCCGACCCTCGCCTGAGCCCCGGTGAGACTCCCCAGACCCCCACTGGCCGTGCTAGGGTTCGTCCCCGTCGTGTCATATTCAGATGAGGACAATGGTCGTGAGCCGTTGATCTTGCATCTAATCGTACGGTCGTAATCAGCCCATACCCCTTCGCCACCCCATGCCTCGCTGACTAGCGGGGACACCACTTAAACCAGCCCCCCTGCGCGCTCTGCGCAGTGGGCCGGCCTAGTTTACTTCCCGCGTGACCCATTTAGTTTAAACTTAGATTTTTCAATTTAGCTCAAACCCTAGTTCTGTATGTTGATTCAAAAATCGATTCAGAGAGATTCACTGAACAAAATGGCATGAAACCAATTTTGTTAGAAGGTATTGAAATTCTTAATTCAAGCTCGTTGGATTCAAACCATTTGAAATTATAAATCACCTATAGTAAAAATTAAAAGGCAGAGACTTTTCTGCATTTAAACATTTTTCAAAAATAAACCATAAATGCTTTTGAGTTGATTCCAACTTTCAAAAATCACATTTGATAAGACCTTTCTGAATATGTAAAAATATCTGGGTTTACTTGCAGTAATGATGTACAAGTAATAAAAGAATGCCCCATTGGCATTTATAGTCACTTTAATTAATTAAAATAATAAGGTTCAACCTTATTAAATTGTGACACCACTTTAAATCACATTCCCAAGTATTAAAATATGTGGTGATGACATGTGTCAACATGATCCCATATTTTAATTGGAGAATATTAAATCTTAAGTAGTTTTTCAATGAGTAGAAATTACTTTTCTAAAATAAAATGAATAAGACTAATTCTTTAATTCATGTGATGATTGTGATGATGCTACATCATCTAGTGTGAACCTTTGTGTGCTAAATAGAAGTAGTTAAGTATTGTTTGGTGATTGTGTACCTCGTATTTATTTATAGACGCTAGTACCGACCAAGGATACGAAGAGGAAGGAGACTACTACGAAGAGGAAGCAGAGGAGAACTTGAATCACTACACTACTCAAGGCAATCTAAGATAAACCATCCAAGCTAATACCACTTTGAATGCCTTAGGAATATTTGGTTATACCACTTTACCATACCAAATCCCAGTTTTACTTACAAGCATTATTCTTTTATTTATTTATCAAAATTCTTTGTTTACCCTTACTTAGTGACTTGTGAATTTTGGAAAGATTTTAGAGATATCATAAAGAGCATAAAACTAGGCCTAAGTTAGATAGAACTAGATGTCATACTGAGGCATGACATTAGATTTAGATAAGTCATACCTGATTATCACCCCTCATTAGTTATTACCCCCAACTGTAATGGCTAGTGCTAAGCATAAAACTTGATCACATTAGATGGGAATACTTGGTGAAAATGGTTATGAAAACCTTAGAATGATGAGTCATTCTACTGAAATATTTTGACATGTTCTATTGAACACCAGATGATTTGATGATGAAAATGTTGAGGCATGAGCCTTATCCCTTTATAAAACTGATGGTTGTGTTCGGATGCGATACCATTCCAATTTTACTGTACAACCACAATACCCGAATTTGGGTAGGGCTTGACTGGAAGTTTATATATCTTAGTATGGGTTCCCTTGCGGCTGAGGTTTGAGCTGAGGCTACCTCGTGATGATTGTCCACCTATGCAGTTTCCAAGATGACAGATGGTCATGGTTGGGAGGCCAAACTCATAGGGGAGGTGCCTATACTAGGGTGTGTAATTGAAAGGTTAGGATTGATTATCCGCATACTGAGTATGGTGATTCAGGATTGTTCCTGACGGATGTATCGAATGTTGTCGTGAAAGTGTACCACCTATGCAGAGTGTCAAACTATTCGAATAGTGGCGTCCGCGGTTATGGACAGTTGGAGTGGCCATACTGTTCCGTTGTCAGATGTTTTCAAAATGACTTGTGAAGTGAATCATGACTTTGACTTCACCACAACAGGGTTGTGAACATGAAAACTAAGTTCCCATTCAGGTGTTATAAAATATTAAACTAGTTTTCTTTACTTCTGAACTAAGCTAGAGATGAACTTGGCTTTTTCCAAATCAACCCCGAGCTTAGGATTCCTACTTGAACCACTTTACTTGTTAGTGATAGTTTGCGAGTACTTAAAGAGTACTCATGGCTTTGTCCCTGGCTATTCCTATGGCCAGACTATGAGGAGGACTACCAGGATGATGGACAACAGGAAGTCTACGACAACTAGGATCATCTCCCATCGTCAGCATTGCATGTGACCCTGAAGATGGAGCTTCGGCCACGCTACCGTTATTATATTATTTCCACTGCATTGATTGTATTAATATTGGATCATGAGATCCTTTATTTGTAAGACCTTTATTATGGTTTGTAATGGATGATGAACTATGGTACCAATTTGTTATGTCTTGTAAAAATGGTAATCCTAGGATTGCGATGTATGGCATAACAGGCATCTGGGATTAAAAATCCGGGTGTTGACAAAAAGCCTGCTTTATGTGATAGTTATATTGTTGAGTTTATTCATGAGGCTACTGAAAATTATTATGAGGGAGGAAAATATGGTTGTAGAAGTTTTCATGGTACTGAAACACCTCTCTATGTGCTGAATGTTCAGAAGTTGCTGTAGTTTTATCTACCCATTCTTGTTACTATGTGCTTCTTTGATTTATTTTCTTACAAGATTCCTATGCATAGGAAGTGGGATAGAATTAAATGTGTTTCATAGTTGCTCCTTGATGCTCTCTTTTGTTTAATTCATATTTCTTATGTGAGCATCGTCTCAAATTATCATGCCTAACTTAAAGGCGTTAAAGAAAAGTACTTCCTGGGAGATAACCCAATAGTTTTCTTGAGTCTTGGAAGTTATTACTTCTGTAATAACCTCTCCTTATTATTTTTGTTTGATTTTTGGGCCAAGAATAACCTCTAATGAGAGGGAAGTAAGATTTGGGGAGTTGCTGTCCCGAAACAGATTTTTGTGCTCCACTATAAAAATTCTTGAAAAATCTCTGTAAGTCGGATTGAACTGTAATTTTCTTAATAAATCCCCCAGTTTGTTAGCTAACTTTCGTTAGTTCAACACTTTTTTATTTGAGCAACAGAAGATGTTCAAAAAATCGGTTTTCACCTGCTGGTCTGTTTTGACAGATTTCCGCAATTATTTGTATTTGCTTCTTATTGATTCATTTTTGTGTTCTCTTTGGTAAATTGATATTTTTGAGGGAATTGCTACAGTAGCTTGCGTCTTTAGTGAAAGTTTTTCTGTTTTTAAACTAAACCCAAATGTCTATTATCTTTTTGAATACACTAATGTTGCTAATGAAGATTGTGTGAAGTTTTCTATGAAGGAAAATTTTCAGGTGTAAGGAAAGAATGATGTAATGAGATGAAGAATGGACAAAAGCTCAAGCTTGGGGATGCCACCCCGTGCACGCCAAGAAATATTCAAGAGGTGCAAGCGTCAAATATTAGGGATGCCCAAGGCATCCCCTTCTTCATCAATAAAAATCCCAGGTCTTTCTAGACACTTCATTTTTATTGTTTCATGCACAGTTGTGTTGTTCTTGGAGCGTATTCGTTTTCATTTTTGTTTTTTTTCTTAGTTTTCTTTAATAAAGTACTTGGACCCCCGTTTTCGCCGTGAAGTTGATTGGTTTTCGAAAGGAGTAGGAAGTTCTTGCTTTAGTAGTACAAGAGGAGCTTGCTTTGACTATGACTTAGACTTTATCATGTCATGCTAGATGTTGTTTTGAACTTATGCTTAGTGATTATTGCTGTAGCATGACTTGTTCCAAACAATTGGGATTTCTTAATGTGCCTTGAAAGAATCTTGCGTTGTTTTAGCTTACAAAAGCATAGTATTGTGGTATTCTCCTTTGATGCTTTATTTGGGTTGACATGGCACATGCTCACACCATGTTATGACTATGAACCAGTCACCTTAGCATCTATGATCATTTAGTTTTTGACTTGTAGTACCACTTTATGCTTTTATTAGTAATGTTTTGTTGCTCTGCATGATTATGGCCATTATTGCTCTCTTAGTTGGTCACTCTCAGTCTTTTGCTAGCCTTCACTTGTATTGAGTAAGCTCTACTCATGCATCCAACTCCCAAGAAACCAAGTTATTCCGAAGTGTCCTCTATAAATCCCTATGCATGGTGTATTACACCATTCCAAGTATACTCTTGTTTTATCTATCCTCCATGTGATTAAATCTCTCACAAACTTGATGGCACACTTTATTTTTCTTGCCCCTAATAAACTTGAACCATTGTGCCATCTATGTCGTATATGGTTGCACTTATAGGTTGGGAATTAGCAGAACCGTGCTATCATGGGGAACTCTTTCAACATCTGTAAATATCTACCTAGTTGACATCATGCTCTTTTGTTTATGGATGTCATCGGTGTGAAATAAAAGGGGAGCTTGTAAGTCCATGGAGTTATGTATATGTGTTAGGCAAACGCCTGGGCCGCTAGCCTAAGCCATGCCTAATCATGGTGGAAACTTGTAGCATCACCATAGTGAGCAATCTATGAAGCATTCTTCTTAAAAAAGAGATAGAGATTGAGAAAAAGAAAAAATGAGAAAAGAGGAAAGAGAGAAAAAGAACCATTTTCCCATGGTAAATAAGAAGATTTTTTAGATGCTCATTGTTTGCTTGCCTTGTCATTTTGATATGGGATAGCTCCTGTATCATGTGCAAGGGGTACCCCGTTGGCGGTTCTCTATGATACACATGTACTTACTATGACAAGAACTTACCGGTGACTAAAGTTTAGTAGCATGAGGAGCGGCCCTCGTACTCAAGGGACATGAGATTTCGAACTTATACTTTGTCAAGCATATACTCCATATTTTGTTAACTTTAACCTTAATCACTTAAAGATGATTATGATAGGGGCAATGAGAGCTGAAAGCTAACAAGTACCATAATTTTTGGAAGCTCTTTATGAGACTTGAAATCCCTGCTTCCCTTTATGAAGGGCCTTTCTTCCACTTTTATATTGAATCTCCACCTTCTATCCTTAGGCACCAATTAAGAGAGCATAGTTGTCATTCTTAGTTTTATGTGCATTGTCCCAAAACTTATTGATTGATTCATAATGTTGATATTGCTTGTTCTTGAACTATTTGTATCTAGTCACCCTTATGAACTTTGAAGGTGTCCTATGCATTTATTTTTTGCTACTCCATGAGGGACAAGTTGAATGCCACTATGCTATGTTTTCTAAATGTGAAACAAACAAACGTCTTTCAATGCATTGTTATTCATGAATCTTTTTTTGTATCCTTTCATGTTGCAGCATAGTTGCTTTGTCTTATTGTTAGAACTTCATCTTTCATGCTCATGTTTAGAGTACTTTGATCCCAGCTTTCAATGCTTGCAAATGGTTTGATCTTGATTGTGATGGTGCATGTCATTTAAAAATTATTCTTTTTATCACTTACCTAGTCGAGGATGAGCAGGAGTTAAGCTTGGGGATGCTTGATACATCATAAACGTATCTATAATTTTTGATGTTCCATGCTTTTTTAGTATCCACTTTTCTTTGCTTTGTCTACACTTTTAGGTATTTTTATATGTTTTATGGGACTAACCAATTAACAAGATGCCACAGTGCTAGTTGCCTGTTTTTTATTGTTTTTGGTTCCAGAAAAGCCAGAAAATGTATATTCTCGGAATTCGACGGGACAAAAGCCAAAGTCAATATTTCACCGAGGAGAGCACGAAGCCAGAAGATGAGACAGAGGAGGGCTTCGAGTGGGCCACACCCCTGGTCGCGCGGCCAGGCCTAGCTAGCGCCTGGGGGGTGCAGCTGCCTTGGGAACCCCCTCGGTCTCCCTATTCCCCTATAAGAAGACCCCGATACCTAAACCCTAAGAACCTGATCAATTTTCCATGAAACAGTCCATAGCCGCCGCCACCATCGTCCCTAGATCAGGGGATCCGAAGCTCTTCCCTGCACCCTGCCAGAGGAGAGATATCATCCTGGAGGCCTTCTTCATCACCATGCCAGCCTCCGGTATGATGCGTGAGTAGTTCCACCTTGGACTATGGGTCCATGTAGTAGCTGGATGGTTGTTTCTCCTCCTTTGTGATACCATGTTTAGATCCTGTGAGCTCCATTCTTGATCAAGATCATCTATTTGTAATAATGCATGCTGTGTTTGCGGGGATCGGATGGATATTGAGATAACTATGTCAGATTGATTAATGATTCTATCTTATTGATTCTATCATGTCTGTGTTGTTTGAGATCTTGCATGCTCTCCGTTTCTAGTAGCTATCTTGACCAAGTAGATGCTAGTGACTCCAAGAGGGAGTATTTATGCTCGATAGTGGGTTCATGCCTCTATTGAATCTGGGGAAGTGACAGAAATCTCTATGGTTGTAGATGTGCTATTTCTACTAGGGAGAAAACAGCAATCTCTTGTTCATGGAACAAGTGTATTGTTTACTTTACACACCTTGCTTAAAGCAGTTATCCGTTGCTTGCAACTTAATACCGGAGGGGGTTCGGATGATAACTTGAAGGTGGATTACTAGTCATAGATGCAGTTGGATAGCGGTCTATGTATATTGTTGTAATGACCAATAAAATCGCATAGGATCATGAATGTCTAGTATTGCATTGTTATGCCTTGCTCTGTCCTTTCAATTTCCCTACTGTAATTTGTTTACCCAACATGTTATGTTATTTATCTTAAGGAGAACACTTCTAATGAACTGTGGACCCCGGTCCAATCTTTACCATTGATACATCTTCCATTGTTACTGACACATCCCAAAATTTTCCAAATTTTTAAATGTGAAAAATAAATAAACAAAAGAAATAAATGTTGAAATTTAGGAAGAAAAGAAACTTTTTGTCTCTAAATGGAAACATCAAAACCTTACTTGAAACAAATTTGAATGAAGAAGACAACAAACAAATTTTCAAACAAATCAATGCATGGGATGTATCTTGATTTAAGCACTTGGAAAAGTTAAACCAAAAACCTTAAACCCTAATAAAAGAAATCATCATCAAGATCACCCCAAGACTATGGCTTTGTTCCATATAAAATTTAGCAACAAATATTCCTAAATGACCAATAATGGTAAACAAAAATATTATAAAACCATGTGAATTGATTTCACTCCATTTGGAGCCATGGATAAAAACTTATGATTTTTATAAGATAAAAGAAATTATTCCAAGGCTAATAAAGCCCATAACTAAAATCAATGCCAAATTGTGAACAAAGTAATCCTAAAATGATTTAAAAAGATAAATAATTATTAAATAAAATTATACAAATTGGAATCACTATTTTTGGAGCTATAAATAAAAAGATATAATTTTTATAATACAAAGAAAGAATTAAATAAATAAGAATTTTTGCAAAGACAATTTAAACAATGGATAAAATCCATAAGCAAATGGAATAGAAGTTTATCTAAATAATATAAAAGGATAAAAGTTTATTTAAATAAAATTATATGGGCTTATGAACCATATTCAATTTTATTTAAATAAAGCTAAAATGCCTCATTTAAATTAAATGAAAATTAAATCACAAGAAAAATATTTGAAATACTCCAAAGTGGACTAATTAATCAACTTATATTTGGTATAAAAGCTACTGAAAAGTTTTGAAAAGATTTGAATCAATTTGGAGTTGAAATCAAATTGATTTGAATACAAATAGAAAACAGAAAAAGAAAAAGAAAAAGGTTTAACAAAATGGGAAACTAACCTGCCCAAACCCCAGTCCCAGCAAACCCAGCCCAATAGCTCACCCGGGCCACCTCTCTCTCCCTCTACTCTCTTTCTCACCTGCACACACACCCACTCACTCGCTGACGCCCTAGGCCCACAGCCATCTCATAGTCGTCATCTCCAGCAGGGAGACCTGTTCTCCCCCTCCTCGCCGTTTCTGGTCGAATTCAATCGCGTTAATACACTTAACTGCGATCTTAATTCCTGCCCCGACCTCTCCCTCTTAACCACCTCTCCCTTCTCTCTGTTTACCCTCAAGCCCCACACCCTGAGAGCCCCCAGGCTGCCCGTATTCGAGCTCGCACCACCGCGGTTCCCGACAGTCTCCGGCGAGAAATACGGTGAGCCATGACCTTCCCTTGATCTATGGTTCATACGAACATGATCGCCATCACCTTGCTCTTCCCCTGATACTCCATGTTCATCTGCGGACGCTCTGTATGCTCGGCCCCGTCAACCTCTGCAACCACCGACGGAGCGTGCAAACTCCGACGACGAAACCAGGTGAACCCTGTGCCCCTCTACCTCTGGATCAAACGAGGATACTCGTCTGCTTCTTGTGCTTCTCATGATACATGCCTTTTTTCCTCGTGTGCCCCATAACGTCGCCCTCGTTGTTGACTGAGCGCTCCAGACGGTGGCAGCAACTCCGGCGAGGAATCACCGCCACACTCGTGCTCCCCGGCCTCGCCCACGACCACTTTGAGCATCGCCATGTCCCCGCGACCACGGTAACATCCTTGCATCTCCCCCTTACCCCTCTGAATTGCCGGTGCGCTGCCACCAGAGGCGCCGCCGCCGCGCACAGAGAGAGCGTCGCCCATCTCTGGTCCGAGCGCTCTGATCCATAGGATCTAGATCGAAAGGCCACGCTAGATCACTTAAACAAAGAGGTATCGCCTGATCTAGTCCGTGCGTTTTCAGTTAAATCCAATGGCCCGCGTTGCGTGATCCGCAAGAAGCGGTATCGACCAACCAGAACATGCCACGTGTCTATGAATTAGATATAAAATCCAGATTTTGATCTATTAGATGTTTGAACTTGTAAAATCAACAACTTTTGTTATGTAAATCCAAAAATTACAAATTAGGTGTCTATGGATTCAGAAAAATGAGACCTTACTTTGGTCATTTTCTTCTAAAAAAATAGATATTTCGGCAGAGACTTGTTTAGGACTATTTTGAGTATAAAAATTGTTCTAAAAATTATTTTTTAGTAAATCCTTTTGCAAATGGTTTTTTTTGAACCCTCTAACCATAAACACTAACATTTCAAATTAAAAATATATTTTGTTAGCACTAGAAAATATTCCTTTGAATAACAACATTTCTAGTAAAACAAAAATGATTTAAATGATTTATTTTCACTAACTTGGTTTCAAATGAAATTACAATTTTATAAAAGACCAGTAGGTGTTTTGAAATGTTTAGAACCTTGTTAGAAACAAACTTTTCAATAAAATGACCTTTGCATGCTTGCATGCATTTCCTTGTTTTTCTTGTTTTGTTATTTTTTTGTGTGCTAGTTTTGAATGTGTGCCTTGCTTGATTGTGATGTAGTGAACTTTGAGGAGTGTGACAATTGCAAGAAGGAGAGTACCTAGATTTTCTACTAAAAAATCAAGTGATACTTTGGTCATCAAAAGTCCTATCTTTCCAATATTGCATTAGTGATATTTTTGTAGTATGCATGATAGGACTATTTTGTATAATGCTATGATGTGGTAGATCCTATAGAATATATCTTGGTAGGAATTTTCCTAAGTTAAGAGACAGGTTATGCTAGTATGCTTAGCCTAGTTATTAGAATTCAAGGGTGGGAATTCATGTTATGATATTATGGAAATGTTATGCCTATGTGTTTTTTGACTAAGAAAATAACTTGTTAATGAAACATCTGGGTGGAATGGAAGGTATGGTTTGTGTTTAGTGGTTACTCGGGGACCATTTATATGGTTTACCCTGGTGTATCTCACTTGTGCATGGCCACCCAGGAACAAAGTGATTTGATATGTTTAGTGTTGAGAAGCTTCCAGTGCAACCACATGGCATATGGGCTCTGCCTTGACCAACTAGGTTGCAAGCGACATGGACAGAAGGTGGTAGTGATGTTAGGATGGAACGCGTCCATGGTGGTCTGAGGGATTGCTTCTGAAAAGTCTTATCTCGATGCATGTCGAGTCTTGTGGGGAAAGTGCACCACCTCTCGAGAGGGTAAAACCTAAGTACTTAGCCGTGTCCCCGGTAATGGACATTTTGAGCATCAAAGACATTGAAATGATCAAGGATTTCCTCATCCCAATTTCTCTAAGTTAAAAACTTGTTGGGTGAACAAGGGAAGCACCTGCTACATATCCAGTGTGCCATGTTTGATGAAGTGTTCTGAAAAAGAGAAAACTATTTTACAAAAGATAGGGAAAACTTATTTTATGTAAAGGCCAGCCAAAACTTAGCCATATATTCATGTATATGTTAGATTCTCCATATCAATATGATATCACTTACCAATACAATTCAAATGTATTGACCCCTGTGGCTATAACTTATTATGTTGCAGGTTTGTTTGATGTTAGTGAAGTTTGTTGAGTAGGGATTACAAGTCTACAACCAACATGATTTCCTGTGGCACTTTAAGATGAAGGACTCCATGCTATATAGTTATATCTGATGCTTTGTAATAAGATAGCCATATGAGCTATGTAAGTTGTAATGAATTATTTTATTCCTGGTTATAAGTTGTAATATGACCTTTGTTTCTTGATATTACATATTAAACTTTGGGTTCTAGATATTGGATCCAGGGATGTAAGACCCCACCTTTATAAAGGTAAAGGTCCCTGTGATTGCAATGCTAGTCCCTGGATCAATTGTTAGCATCCACAGTTTAAGATGAAGTACACAGAAACAAAGGTCATTATTACATCGTCATTCTAGAGATAACATAGTCTTTTACAACTCCATAGCCATAGGCTAGTACAAGAGTTCAACTTAACAAAATAAAGTAAAGTCTTCATCTTCATGTGACATAGGAAAACATGTTGAGTGTAGACTCATAACCCTAATCCTCATCAGAATAACCTGCAACATCACAAGTTACAGCCATAGTGGGTGAATACATTGGAATAGTATAGGCAAGTGATACCTTAGTAGAATAATTATTTCTAGCTTCTATATGAATTTTTCTAAGTGTAGCTTAGGCTTGCTTTGCTGAAAATAGGTTTTGCCTATCAGTTGAAAACACTAAGTTTTTGTTTGACAAAACTCCCAAGGAACCACCAATAGACATTAGTGAACCTTTACCCTTGTTCAACCACATGTTTTTAACTTAGAAATTGGGATGAGGAGATTCTTGATAGCTTCCATGTCTTGATGCTCAAATTGTCCATTGTCGAGGACACGGCTAAGTACTTAGATTTTTTCCTTCTCGAGAGGTGGTGCACTTTCCCCACAAGACTCGACATGCATTGAGACAAGATCTTTCAGAAGCCTTCCCTTATACCAAATGGACGCGTTCCAATCCTATCACCCCCTACCACCAACTGTCCATTTGGCTAAGTTATTGCAACCTATATGATCCAGGCAGAGCCCATATTGCCATGTGGCTGCACTAGAAGCTTCTTAACATTTGGCATCTCAAATCCCTTTGTTCCTGGGTGGCTTTCCACAAGTGTGATACACAAGGTATACCATAGTTATGGGCCTTGTGTAACCACTCAACATAACCCAAACATACCATTCCACCCAGGTGGTCATTCACTTAGTTGTTTTATTAAGCAAAACACAAGTCAAAGACTTAGCAACATTTTCCATAGCATGTATATAATCCACCCTTGTTTGTTACTAGCTAGGATAAGCATGGCAATATAGCAAGTATCTTAACTTAGAGAAATTATAACAGTCTACAACTACTAGGATTTCCCAAGCGAAGCATATAGATACTTAGCAAAAACAACATGCAAGCCCTATACAAAATATCACTAATGCATAGTCAAAATATTGCGTCAAAAATATGAACCACCACTTTCCTTGGTATTTGGTGGAGTAGCAACAATCCTCACAATCACAATCACCACTAGCACCAAAATCTACACATAAAATGATAGCACCAAATTTATATTCCAAACAATTCAAGCATAAATATATGATTACATGCAAATGCCATATGATGATTTTTCTCAAACCAAACAAGACAAGTAAACAGTACTAAATACTAAACTAAACATTTATACACTAAATAAACCTAATTTGGCTTTTAAAACATTTTCTAAATAATTTTTATACACAAAATAAGCCTACAAATGTCTCTGCATAAAATTCCATTTTAACAGAAGCAAAATACAAAACCAAGCCTACAGATGTGTAGGATTTATTTTTGTGATTCCATTGATATATTATTTGCATTTTTTGGATAAACAGAACAAAAGTTATCAATTTTACAAGTTTAAATCTCTAATAGATTCAAAAACAGATTTTATAATAAAATCCCAGACACATGGGCGCATATGATTGGACCGTACCGCTTCGCACGGATCGGCCAACGTGGTCCGTAGGATTTATGTTAGATCATGTGGCTCAAATCTACGCATACCCCTTCGATAAGTGATCTAATCAGATGTGCTGGATCTAGATCTAACGGCTCACAGCGGCTTGACCAAGAACTGGCGGCGCGCGTGGCTACAGCGGCGGCGGCGCTACTGGTGGTGGCGTTCCGGCGATTGCAGAGGGGGATGGGGGATGCGCTGTGGCTTACCAGACTCGCGATAATGCAGTGAAGCTCGACGTGCAACTGGTTCGGACAAGGACGCACGGACACGGGCTCAGGAGCTCGACGAAGTTTAACCTAGCTTCGGGTGTTCATTGTCGGAGACAAAGGCGATGACCTAGGTCACCACAGGGAAAATGGAGGACATCAGTAGCTGCGCAAGGACATGATGAACCTACTCGTATGAAGCAGAGGTCAAGGGGCGCTCCGAAATTACCAGGATTTCTCGTCGGAGTCAAGCGGTGCTTCGGTCATTCACGGGGGTTGACGGGGACAGCAACCTGGGGCGATTCAGGACAAACAAAAGATATGAGTGGATGCGCAAAGATCTGGCAAGCACGCTCATGTGAATGAGGGGTGGAGGGGCGCGCTAGACTCACCAGAATAGCTCGCCGGAGTGCGTCGGGCAGCGGCGGTGCGAGCTTGATTGCGAGCAGCCTGGGGCGCTATGAGGGGGCTTGGTGAGGGGGAATGCTCGTGGTGTGGTGGTGCTTATGTAGCCAGAGCATGGGCAACAATTACGCGAGGAATCAATGGAATTTAATCCAATTAATTTGTGGTGTCACTACAAGGAAGAAACGACGGAGCGGGTCGTCGCACGGGAATTTGGGGACGACGAGATCCGGGGCTGGGATAGAATAGCAGCGCAGGCCTTTTTCTGTTTCTTTTCTCCTTTTCTATTTTCTATTTATTTTTTAGGAACCAAATTCAAATGAAATTCAACTGAGTTTGAATTCAAACCACTTCTGAATTTTTGTAGTGTGAACCAAGCACATACTTGTGTATTAAACACTACTGTTTACACCAAAGTACTTTGGCCCATTGAAAATAAAATAAAACCATGCCTTATTTAAATATATATATAATAGGCATATTAATGGTTTTAGTTTTGATTTTTGTTTTGAAAATCTCTATGCAAGCATTGCATAAACCTTTAAATATTTATGACTAAATCAAAGCATTCTCATACTTTGGAAGGAAATTAGAACCATTGCCTTTCTAGCTTAAAATAATAGGCATACAAATGGTCTTTGATTTTGAAATCTTGTTTGAAAATAGCCAAATGCTTATGAATGCATGTATGATATGCAAACTTTTAAATTATGATTTTTGGGATGTTACAAGGGACTAGCACTGTAAAACACCTATGTAGTCAAGGCAGAGCCCATATGCCCATGTGGCTGCACTGGAATCTTCTCAACACAAAACATCTCAAATATCTTTGTTCCTGGGTGGCCATCTACAAGTGAGATACACCAGGGTAAGCCATAGAAATGGGCCTTGGGTAACCACTCAACAAAAATCCATCCAAGCAATCACCATTCCACCTAGGTGTTTCATTCACATAATTGTTTTATTAATCAAAAACATAGTCATAGACTTTGCATAATATCATAACATGAATATTCCACCCTTGTAATCTAATATCTAGGCTAAGCATACTAGCATAACTTGTCACTTGAATTAGGAAGATTCCTACCAAGGTTTATTCTATAGGATCTACTATAGCGTAGCAATATATAAAAAAATTAGTCCTATCATGCATACTACAAAAATATCACTAATGCAATATTGAAAAGATAGGACTTTTGATGACCAAAGTATCACTTGCCTTTTTGTAGAAAATCTAGATACAATCCTTGATCTTGCAATTGTCACACTCTTCAAATTTCACTACAATTCAATCAAGCAAAGCACATATTCAAAACTAGCACTCAAATAATTAACAAAACAAAACAATAAAATCGAAGAATTGCATGCAAGCATGCAAATGTTGTTTTATTGAAGAAGTGGTTTCTAACAAGGCTCTAAACATTTCAAAACACCTATTGGTCTCTTGTAAAATGGGAAATTCATTTAAAATCAAGTTAGTGAAAAATAGCCCTTTTAAATTATTTTAGTTTTATTAGAAATGCTTTATTCAAAGTAATAATTCCTAGTGTTAACATAATATATTTTTAAATTAAAATGTTAGTGTTTATGGTCAGAGGGTTCAAAACAAACCATTTGCAAAAGGTTTTACTCAAAAATCATTTTTAGAACAATGTTTATACTCAAAATAGTACTACAAATGTTTCTGCAAAAACACCTATTTTTTCATAAGCAAAATACCAAACAAGGGCCATAGTTGCAAAGTTTACATTTTTCTAAATCCAGTGGTATAAAATTTGCAGTTTTTGGACATATAGTTCAAAAGTTATTGATTTTACAAAATCAAACAACTAATAGATCAAATTCTAGTTTTTAAAACAGAGTCTGGCCATGTGTCTGTTTCGTATAGGTTGGTACAGCTTCGGGTGGATCAAGCTACGCGAGCTGTTCGATTTAAGTGGAAGCGCACGACACAGATCAACAGATACCGCTTCGATTAATGATCTAATCTAAACCTTGAGAACTGGATCTAACGGACCAAAACGATCTGGCCAAGAACTGGCGGTGTTGGCGACGACGCGTGGCGGCGGCACATCGTGTGGTGACGGTCCGGCGATTCTAGGGGGTGAAGGGGTGGGGGATATGCTTACTGAGGTCGCGGAGACATCATGGTACTCAAGGTGGTCTTTGTGGGGGAAGGGGCGCACTGAGTCATCGTGTATTTCTCGAAGTTGATGTTACTGGCGTTGGGCACACACGGGCTTCGTCGGAGGCGAGTACCTTGGATGCAAGTGAGCAAGGCAAGGCATCAGTGAGATGCGCATGGGTTCAAGGATCGCGGGGAAACCTACCAGAGGGCAAGGGACACGTTATATCATTGGCAACTTCTCGCCGGAGTTAAGGCAGGCGACGGTGGCGTGCAGGAGAGGACGGAGTTGACACTCTGGGGAGCGCGCGAGCAAGCGGGGACTACTGGCAGGTGCACACGACGAAGGCGAGCAAGTTATTGTGAGCTAAGGCAAGGGGCATGGTTGGAGTCTGCCGGAATTGACGCCGGAGCTCGTCGGAGGCAGCGGTGGTTCGAGTAAGAATTCATGCAGCCTGGGGGCTTCCGTGGGGTGGTGACTGAGGGGAAAAGGAGAGGAGGGCGAGGCGCTTAACAAGGCCAGGTCAGGGGAGGAATTAACTGTAGAGGTCCCAACCTTTAATAAGGTAGAGATCCCTGTGTTTACAATGCTAGTCCTTGGATCAATAGCTAGCATCCACAGTTAAGATGTAATATCAAGAAACAAAGGTCATAATACCACTTTATAACCCAGAATAAAATAATTCATTACATCTTACATAGCTCATTTGGCTATCTCATTATAATGCAGCAAAAATAACTATAGCATGGGGTCCTTCAACTTCACAGTGCCACAGGCAATCATGTTGGTTGTAGACTTGGAATCCTAATCAACACACTTCACTAACATCAAACAAACCTGCAACATAATAAGTTACAGCCACAAGGGTCAATACATTTGAATTGTATTGGCAAGTGATACTATGGTAGTATAGTGGAGTATATCATCTATATGCATTTGGCTAAGTGGAGCTTAGGCTTGCTTTGCTCAAAATAGATTTTTCCTTATCATTTGAGAACACTAAGCTTTTGCTTGTCAAAATCACCCCAAGGCATCTCCCAATAGAAATTGGTGATCCTTCAATCCTTGTTCAACCACAAAATTTTAACTTAGAAATTTGGATGAGGAGATTCTTGATAGCTTCCATGTCTTGATGCTCAAATTGTCCTTTACCAGAGACATGGCTAAGTAATTAGATTTTACACTCTGAAGAGGTGGTGCACTTTCCCCACAAGACTTGGTTTCACCAAGACAAGATCTTTCAGAAGCCTTCCCTTAGACCAGAATGGACGCGTTCCAACCTATCATCCCCTACCACCAACTGTCCATTTGGCTAAGTTATTGCAACCTATATGATCCAGGCAGAGCCCCTAATGCCAAGTGGCTGCACGTGAAGCTTCTCAACATTTGACATCTCAAATCTCTCTGTTCCTGGGTGGCCATCCACAAGTGAGATACACAAGGTAAACCATAGAAATGGGCCTTGTGTAACCACACAACACAAACCATTCCTTCCATTCCACCCAGGTGATTCATTCACTTAGTTGTTTTATTAAACAAAACATAAGTCCTTGACTTAGAAATATTCCATAGCATGAATATAATCCACCCTTGTGTTCTACTAGCTAAGCTAAGCATGATAGTAGTAGGAATCTTAACTTAGGATATTTTTACTAATGTTTCATCTACTAGGATTTCCCATGGCATAGTTTATACTTAGCAAAATTTCCATGCAAGTCCTACTTAGAAATATCACTAATGCATAGTGAAAATAATGGGACAAAAGTATGAAGCATCACTTGCCTTTTTGGTAGAGAATTATAAGTTCAATCCTTGATCTTGCAATATTCACACTCTTCAAATTCCACTACAATTCAATCAAGCAAGCAAATATTCAATCTACCATTCAAGAAAACATCACATAAAATAATAGAAATAAAGCAATGCATGAAAGAATGCTAAAGATTGTTTTATTTGGAAAAGTGGTTTCTAATAGGTTATAAACATTTGAAAACACTTATTGGTCATTTTATGAAAGTGGCAAAACCATTTGTAAAAGATTTTATCTAGAAACCGTTTTTAAACCAAATCAATATTTTATGTGGTTGAAAATGCCTTTAGCAAAGCAATAATCTTTATAGGGTTCTTTAAACACATTTTTAATTCTAAAACTTGGTGTTTGGGGTCAGAGAGTTTAAATCAAAACATTTCCCAAAGGTTTTTCTCCAAAAAGTATTTTCAACAAATAAACATTATTTTTATTTGACTAGAAAGGTTCTAAATCAAAGATTTATTCTTTTGTTTCACAAAATATGTTTTTGAAACCACAAGTTGGTTTAGATGGTCAGTAGGTTCAAACAATCCATTTGACCAAAGGTTTTATCACAAAAATAATTTTAGAAAGAATTTTCATAATCAAATTATGCCTACACAAGTTTCTGCAAAAACAACCAATTTAACAGAAACAATTTACTAAACAAAGTGCATTGTTGGAAAGTACTTGTCTTGCTGATTCTATTGATATGAAATTTGGAAAATTTGGATGTGTGGTTTGAAAGTTATGAATTATGCAAGTTTGAACATCTATTAGAATAGTTTTTGTTTTTACAACAAAAGGCTGGCCACGCGTCTTATCCTGATTGGTCCATACCGGTTCGTGTGGATCGAGCAACATGGGGCGTTGGATTTTAAACAGATCGAGCGGCACAGGATCAAACTTACCCCTTCATCTAGATCTAATCCTAGCCAGACAATTCGCATCCTACGGCTGCTAACACACTAACCAAAACCTGGCGGCGCCTGACGGTGGCGCGCGTCGGCGGCGTTCTGGCTATGGCATAACGGCGAGAACAGGAAGCGAGAGGAGTAGGGGAGATGCTCACCAGAAACGCAGGATCCTGCTGATGCTCAACGTGGTCGTCGGAAGGCAGGGGGCGCTCGAGGTCGATGGTAATTCCTCGCCAGAGTCGTCTCTGTCGACGGGCGAGCTTGGCGACGTCCTTGGCGAGGCTATGGTGCGCGCTAAGTAAAGCCAGCGGTGTAGTTAGATGCACGCGAGAGAGTAGATCACAGGGGTTTCAACCAGAGAGGAGGGGACGGTCGGGTCTCACCGGTAATGTTCGTCGGAGCGGATGCAGACGGCAGAGAACCTCAGACGTGGTCGTCGCCGATCCTACGGTGCTCGCGCGGGCGAGTGGCGGTTACAGACAGATGTGTAGTGCGGTGGGGAGTAGGCTCGTGAAGTCTCGGAGGCGAGGCGATGTCTAGGTTCGCCGGAATCGGCCGGAAACATCGTCGGAGACAGAGGTGGTCTCAGCTCCAATTGGAACGGCCTGGAGGCAGAGAGGGAGGGGAGAGTGAGGGAAAATGGGGAGGAGAGACAGGCGTTTAATCGAGCATGGTCGCGACAAGGTTTAAGCGAGGCATTGACGCATATTGATGCGAGCTAAAACCAGCAGAAACGGCCGACGAGGGGGGGCGTGGTCACCGCGGGGTGAGGAAGAAGACTGGGGAGGTGGGGTCCGGTTGACAGCGAGAGAGAGGAAGAGTGGGGCCTTGCAGTCAGCGACGCTGCGGGTTCCTTCTGTGGTGAGAAAAACGCTTCGGGGGAGAGAGGAGAGAGGTGGGCTGCTGGGCCTAGTGGGCTTGCTGGGTCGGGCTGACTTTGTATCATTTTTTTTGTACTGATTGTTTTTCTTTTTCCTCATATATTTATCTGTTTTGATTTTGTTTAAACTTTTCAAACAATTATTTTAATTCAAACAATAACCAAACTTTGTGTATATTCTAAGAATGATTAATAATACATTCTGAAGTACATTTTAGAATAATTCTTTTATTCTTTTTAGGGTATATTAATTATTTAAAAATAGGCCTTTGTATTAATTAAATCAAGATGTAATAATGTTTTCAAACTCTATTTGACACTACAAGGAATATGGCAATATATGACCCTCCATTTTCGTCACTGAATCGTCATAGTAGTCTGTTTATGACGATTCTATGACGATTTTGAGATCGTCGAAAGTTGAGCGTCGCAAATGAACTATAACGACGTTTTTGATAAAATAGTCATAACCATCTTTGACGATATTGGATCGTCATAACGTCTATGACGATTCAATATCGTCACGGGCCATCTAGCCATGCCATGTCAGATCCTGCGTGGCTGATCCTATGTGGCAAAATTGTGACGAAATTAAATCGTCTTAAATCGGAATCAGCCCAATCCATTATGGTGGTCTATTTGGGCCAGCCCAATAATTCTAGCCTTTTTCTTTTTTAGGCCTAGGCCATTCACATAGCATTTCATTTTGTGTCGTGGCCTTTTATGGTACATTTCTTCTATGGGCCATGGCTTTATTAGGGTGTATTCCCTTTTGGGCATTTATTCTGTACATCAGATTTCCCTTTTATTTTTCATCCTTTTTTCCTTTTTTTTTCTAATTCCATGTAGCCTTTTTTATATCCAGAACAGGCCCGAAGCTACTACCAAACCATCCCAGCAACATTTCCAAATATATATTTTACACAACACAACAATTTAACATCTAGAATTTAAATATGACAGCCATGAGGTAACAAAGATAACAGACATGACAAATGATCATCATATAACACTATAATAGATATAAATAGCTGATATAGTAGATATACACATGACAGCAGATACAAAGAAACAGCAGCCAAAATTGATATACAATAACCAAATAATCAGCAGATGTAAACATTCCAGATTAGCTACTAGACTGGCCTGGAGCATAGCTCCCTACTACTCCTTATGGCGCCCTTGTTGCTGGCCTATACCACATCCGAGAACTTCGAAATATCCTCCTTCGGCCTTCTTATTTCTGTCAAACAGAAAAACTAGCATAAGTGATACGAATTGGATAAATAAATAGCAGCATATTAGCTATGGTAAGTCCATTTCCATAACAGTTTTCAAGTACAAAAACATGTATTCAGATAAAAACAATAGACAGTCTTGTACATGCACAAAACATGCATGCCTAGCTTCAAAATGATGTACCAACAGCTATACAACCAATAACAGAGTCATATCCAACTATTGACTTTCTAGCTCTTATCTTGGCTATGCCTTTCTCCAGCCTACCTTCTAGCTGCTTAAGTTCCCTCAGGGTCATGGTGCTGACAGAATCTCTCACTAATGACCTACTGGAAATTTCAGACATGATAGGCTCCAAAAACTTAAGTTCCTATGAGGTATCATACACTATCATATGCATCATGGCATGAAGATTTTAACCTGTTTGAGTTCTGCAAGATACTGATCTGCTGGCCCAGCTTGGAGTACTCTGGCTTGGTAAAATTCGCAATATGATTATATGAGAAAGCATTGAAATAACCAAATATACATTTCATAATCAAATAGTTGTTTTATGTTACAATCTGCACAACAATAAGGTAGTAGACAACAAATATAGTTCTTGAAACATTTGGGACAAGCTTCCTATTCATTTATATGTGAGTATGCTTCAATTGTGCATTAGATTTTGATTTTGCAATATTTACTCAAGCTGAGAATGGGGCGGGTCTGTATGGGTCTAATGGGGTGGGTTTCGCTTGGAACAGAACAATGGCCTGTGTACATCCCTGTCGTCACCTGCCCTGTACACTAACATACTACTACTATATGACAACAATTGATTCCAATAAAATGCCAAGAAAAGGATGGATTAGCACATAGAAGTTTTCAGTTGCAAGGTATACAAAAGTATCACAAGAAATGCTTTCGCTTCAGAAGTAATAAACTGCAATGCAATCTTCCAAATGCTTTCGCTTCAGAAGTAATAAACTGCAATGCAATAAAATGACTTCTGTTGTCTAAAATAACACAAAAAATTGACAAGAGATTACATAGCTTTACACTATTACAAACAGAACAGAACCAACAGACTGAATTTTAGTTACTGCTTTTGGTTTTTTAAAATTTTGACAAGATAAATCTCAAAAGCAACATACTAAATTTCGACAAACAAACCATAACCAGGCCACAGCTTACTGCTTTCGTTTTATAGAATTAGCACCTTCCTGCGGACAATTCAAAGACAACTACACCAGATTTGCTAACTAAAGCATATGTAGTCATCACGCATGCACCTGTAGCTCATGCATCCTACCAAAAAGAGTCCACTATAATTTTCAGCACCGCACATAGGTGCGCTCTTGATCAAGAAGAATAGGGGAAGAAAAGGAGGCCTTTACCTGAGGTGGTCGTCGGCGTCGGGAAGTACCTGTAGCTTCACCAGAGATGGCCGCAGCAGACCGATCCTGACGTATAATGTGCAGTACTCCAATCCTTCCCATCTTCCAAGCCAAATTTGCAAAATTAATGAGCGACAGTTAAGAACCAACACTGTAGTATATTCATGGTAAAGGTGCTAGTATATTCAGAACCAAAACTGCTTTAGCAACAAACTGATTAAGATGGCATGTACTACCTCACAACAATCCAGAATTCCAAGGTATGCAAATTATACTGTTTAAACTAATCATGCGACTATAGAAAGTGATAATAAAGCTATCGTGAATGAGATGAAGATAAAGAAGCAAAGCAAATCTCAGCTAGTTTTTATACTGTTGGAATCTAGAGAACCTCTAGCTCAACTATCGAATTACATTATCAAGATAGTAAATCAGGTGTGCAACTACCGGTGACCTTGGTGTCCGCGAGCAGGACCTCCCTGCTCATCACAGTTGGTACGGCCAGCCTGCTGGACGGTGGCAGCAGCCATTGGGTCGAGGTTGAGCCCGTACTCCTTGGGAGGGAGCTCCCGAGAGAGGGAGAACTGCAACCCCATCTCAAACAGCTACATAGGGAGAGAGAAGCAAATCAATTGTAAATCATCTGAGTTATAGAAACAGCTATAAAATGCATGAGAAATTCAAAATGTGGTAAGATGATTTAGTAATAATCATTGAGCACACAAGAACAAGCTAAGATAACATGTTATTTAGTAAAGAAATAAAAGAAATCTGACAAGTAGGACATTTCTAGTACTGAGCTAGCTAGCAAATGCAATGTGAAGCTCCAGGATCTCTCATTAGCATGTTTTCTTTCCAAAGAAGGAACATGCACTAAGAGCAATCAACAGTAAGTGTGAAACATTAAGGGCCATACCAAGACCGAAACCCCGTTTATATCAGTAACAAAGGAAAAAATCTTCTACTACTTTTGTTCCATCTATAGTTGCCCAGGATGGTGCTAAAAAATAGCAGGTTCTACCTTGCTGAGGATGGTACATGTTGAGGATGTAACAACAAAAGATCATATTACTGTCTTAGTTGCACCTCCTTAGAGAAGAAAATCTACTCACCATAAGGAAACCGCAAACATATAAATTAGAAACTGGGAAAATATAACAACATCTGTAGATACAAAACTTATGCAGGGGCATTGTATATTCCAAAAAGAATCAGTATTAAAATTGATATAGTAAAAAAAATGCATCCCCATCATATATTACAGCAGACTATGGTGTTAGAAGATCCCACCGAAGTTATTTGATTACATCTAACAAATCACCACCATTATATTTAGAATCAAAACATGTCCCATACAAAACAGAAAAAGATAACTAACAGGAAGTATGCTTGGTGATACACAACTCACCGTTCTCGTGCCAGAAAACAAGCATCTCTATGGAAAAACCTGAGAGTCGGTGCTAACCATGCTGAACCATACTAGTTCTATCTCAAACAGTGAGCTTACTTATGGCAAATCTGGGAGTAACATCTATGCCTATGTACAAGTTTTTAGTTGCAGTTGAGTACATGCTCCAGTAGCATAGTTTCAGATACCTGTAAGTACAACTGGTTCTAGAAAACAAAGTTCAAGTTTATTTATTTTTGCTTCTATGTAGAACTAGCAACATAGAGCTAGCAGGTTACATCTAGCATTGAGCTAGCATGATACATTACAGGGCAAAATAAGCTGCATCAAGGAAAATTGGCATGAAGCAGCAAAAATAGGAAAAGTAACATTAGAAAAATTAGCTTCCATCTAGCAAGCTGCAACTAGCTTCCATCAAGAATAGAAACTAGCTTTCATCTAGCAAGTGGAAAGATAGTTGCACATGGGCTCAGGCAACAACAAAGAACTCACCAACGAGAGCGGCGTATGGGGTTTCCGCATATGTGGGGGAGGAGCCGGTGACGTCGACGAGGACCCGCGTGTGCTCGATCTCTAGGTCGCGCATGGCTCATGCGGTGCTCCTCCACCGACCTGCTTGACCGCGTGAGGTCATGCTACAAAGGAGACCCGTCCTCCTCTATCTTGGGCATGGTGGCTCGGTGGTGCGGGACGCTGAACGGAACCGAGGGGGCTTGGCGCCGGGGTGCAGATCGATCTGCAGCTAGATCTCATCGAAGGTCGACGCGTTCCTTCGAACCTAGAAAGAACCACCGAATTGGTCATGAGACATGAAGGAGTAGATCGAATCGAATAGCAGAGGGAATGAATTGGGCACACGTTTACCTGGATCACAGCACTTTGGAGCCATCACGCGAAGGGGAGCAGGGGACGCCTGGTTCGATTTCGAGAGGGATGGGGAGGCAGCGCAAAGGAATGTGTTTCGGGACATGGCCGAGAGTGGCGGAGACCTAGGGAGGGGGCGAGAATGGCGGAGAAGGGAGGGAGGGGCGTGGCTGGCGGCGGATCTGGCTCGGCGCACGCTAGGGTTCGGGCGCCGCTAGGGTTTCGGGAGAGGGCGATGCGGCTGTGGGAGAGGGCGATGCGACTGCGGAGTTGGTGGGATGTGGTGAACTGGGCACATATAAGCCAATATTAACACATGGATAGGACACATAGTAAAAAAACCGACACATAGACACGCCACATAGACGCAATTGCTGATGTGGCAAACAACTCATGTCAAGTTATGCTAATTTGGACAATATGACGATTTAAAATCGTCATAGTGAGCTACAAGTAACACCATAGGCTGCTTCCATCAAATTATGACGATTTCATCTAAAGAAACTATGACGATTTTTACCAAAATCATCGTAATTTTCCAGGGTATAGGCCCTCTTGAACAGCTTACTACCATCTCATGCAAAATCGTCATAACTCTATGACGATTTTGTTCACGGTCACTATTAGAAGGTCATAGAATAACACATTCCTTGTAGTGTGAAATCTAAATCTTTCCAAAACTTTTCAGTAGGATTTATTTATTTATTCGGGTGTCAAATAATTCACTTTGAATTATTTGGAATATTTTTAATATGATTTATTAATCATTTAAATTGGGTATTTGTCTTTATTCCAATGAAATTAAATATGGGTTTAATTCCATAAATTTTATTTAAATGATTCTTGTATTTCATTTAAAACAATTAAATAACTTTTATTCCTCTTGGGTAAATTCAAATTATTTTTCCCTGATTTACTTAATCTCTTCCATTAGGGATGTTGTCTTTATTCAAATAGAAATAGAATTTGGTTAATGCCATTATTTGAGAATTCTTTATCCAATATTTTATTTGGATTTGGATTCTATTTATTCCATTAGCTTATGGATTAGGCCAAAATTTAATTTGGCTTTTAAAATACTCCTAAATTAATTATTTCTTTCTTTATCTCATAAAATCCATATCTTTTTATTTATAGATCCAAAGTTGGTAATTCAAATTGGTAAAATCTCATTTAATATTTGTTTATCCTTTTTAAATCTCTTTAGGATTATTTGTTCACCATTTGGTATGGATTTTTAGATAGGTGCTTCATTAGCTTTGGAAATTCAATTTTTAAATTCATAAGATTTTATCTATGGTTCCAATTTAAGTGAAACCAAATCATATGGTTTTATAATATTTCTATTTGTCATTCTTGGTCATTTATAAATGTTTATTGACAAATTTTTATATGGATCAAATCCATAGTCTTAGAGATATCTTGGAAATGATTTTATTCCATTAGGGTTTTTAGGGTTTTGGTTTATTTCTCAAGTGTTAAAATTTCCAGATGCAATTATGGAAAATGCATTTCACTTGATTGGAATTTAGTTGGATTCAAACATTAATCAAAGTTTGTTCAAGATGGGATTTTAAGTTTCCATTTGGAATCAAAAAGTTTCTTTTCACCCTAAATTTCAACAATTTTTTTTTTCACATTACAAAATTTGGAAAATTTTGGTATGTGACAGGCTACCACCCTTAAAATAAATCTCGTCCCGAGATTTGGGAAGGATAGGGGTTACAAGTTGGCTCAACGTAACTAGGGTACTACCACCCTTAAAAATTTTCCAACTAGATTACTTCTTGGCTTGCTTGGGGTTTTGATGAAGCTTCTCTGGGCACTTGTTTGCATAATGACCTAGTTCTTTGCATTTGAAACACATCACTTGGCTGATATCTTTCTTTTCCTTTGGTATCATTGCCTCTTGTTTGTTTCCTTGGTCTTCTTCTTTTCTGGGCAATCACTGGCATAATGTCCCATTTCTTTGCAATTGTAACATTGCAACTGGCTTATGTCCTTCTTCTTCTTTTTGGGTCTCTCCAAAGCTAGGAGTTCTTCTAGTTCATGCTCTTCATACTTCACCACAAAGGTGGGAAATCTTTCTCTCTTCTTGGGTCAGTTACTAGAGATATGACCTTCTTCTTCACAAGAGTAGCAACACTTTGTGGTCACTTTGGATTTGGCCTTATGATGCATGGTTTTGACTTTGCCTTCATCCTTCTTGGCAGAAGTTGTTCCTTCATGAGGGTTTACAAACTGTTGATGTACTCCACCTTGTTTCCTTTGTTGAACTATGGAATAGATGGGGCATTGGATAGGGACATGATTATTTCCTTCACATAGGAAACAAGTAGCTTGAGATGTGGGGTATTTATTAGTTGCGTGTTTCTCTTCACAATTAGGGCATTGATCTTCATGCTCTTTGGAAGTGTGGTCCTTGTCTCCACAAACATTGCAATCTTGGGTTCCTTCTAGAATATCATCCTTGTCATCCTATGCAACAATTGGGTTTGGATTTCCAAAAACCTTTGCATGGTTGGGTCTAACTCATTGTTGTTGGCCAAAAATTGAGTTGTCACTTCGTTCAACTGGGTTTGGGTTGTTATGAGTTCTCTCATGTGCATCTCTTGGTTGTTGTTGTTACCATTCTTGATGTTGGAGTTTCTTGGGGTAGTCATCTGTTTGGTTTGGATTGGGATTAGAATAGGCAAAAGATTCCTAAGGAAATAATTCTAATCACACACACCATAATTCACACAAGCAATGTGCAAGCAATCACAAACAAACATTCCACTCAAACAACAAGTATCAAGCACATTTTCAGGCAATAAAATATTTTTGTTACACCACATAAGTTGGTGGGTTTGATCTAAACTTAATATGGTGGTCCAACTATATGGTTCACTTGAGATCCTTCCATCCTTCTTAGTTGACTCTTCATGAACAAGATCTTTATATCCATGGAGAATTTCTTGTATCTTGGTCACAAAACTTCAAAGGTGATGATGATTCCTTCTAAGTTGTGTTTACTTAGTCTTCAAGTCTTGAGTAATATTTCTTGTCTCACTTCTAGTCCTTAGTGATATCCAAGTTGAAGTCCTTGTTGAGACAAAGGTTGAAGTCACTTGAGTTGGTGAAGTCCTTTGCTTATGTTGAAGTCTTTGTCCATGGTTGAGGTTTTATTCATCAAGTTGAAATAGAAGAGATGTAGAAATCAAACCCAAAATGGTTGAGAAAAGAGTTTACAAGATTGTTTGCAAATAAGTTTTGGAATAAATACAACTCCTATTTTTCTAAGGGATTTTGTCCAATCCTAGGGTTACAATCCTACAGGCAACATAGTGCTCTGATACCATCTGTAGAGGTCCCAACCTTTAATAAGGTAGAGATCCCTGTGTTTACAATGCTAGTCCATGGATCAATAGCTAGCATCCACAGTTAAGATGTAATATTAAGAAACAAAGGTCATAATACCACTTTATAACCAAGAATAAAATAATTCATTACATCTTACATAGATCATTTGGCTATCTCATTACAATGCAGCAAAAATAACTATAGCATGGGGTCCTTCAAATTCACAGTGCCACAGGCAATCATGTTGGTTGTAGACTTGTAATCCTAATCAACACACTTCACTAACATCAAACAAACCTGCAACATAACAAGTTACAGCCACAAGGGTTAATACATTTGAATTGTATTGGCAAGTGATATCATATTTATATGGAGAGTCTATCATCTACATGAATATTTGGCTAAGTGGAGTTTTGGATGGCCTTTGCATAAAATAAGCTTTCCCTATCCTTTGAAAATAGATTTTCTCTTTTCAAAACATTTCATCACACAATGGCACACTGGATACACACTAGGTGCTTCCCTTGTTCACCCAACAAGTTTTAACTTAGAGAAATTGGGATGAGGAGATGCTTGATCATTTCAATGTCTTTGATGCTCAAAATGTCCATTACCGGGGACACAGCTAAGTACTTAGGTTTTACTCTCTCGAGAGGTGGTGCACTTTTCCCACAAGACTCGACATGCATCGAGACGAGACTTTTCAGAAACAATCCCTTAGATCAGCACAGACGCGTTCCATCCAATCATCACTACCACCATCTTTCTGCCTGTCTGAGTTCTTGCAACCTATGTAGTCAAGGAATATCCCATATGCCATTTGGCTGCACTGGAAGATTCTCAACACAAAACATCTCAAATATCTTTGTTCCTGGGTGGCCATCCAAAAGTGAGATACACTAGGTTAGGCCATAGAAATGGGCCCTGGGTAACCACTCAACAAAAATCCATCCAAGCAATTACCATTCCACCTAGGTTTTTCATTCACATAGTTGTTTTATTAATCAAAATCATAGTCATAGACTTTGCATAATATCATAACATGAATATTCCACCCTTGTAATCTAATAGCTAGGCTAAGCATAATAGCATAACTTGTCACTTTACTTAGGAAGATTCCTACCAAGGTTTATTCTATAGGATCTACTATAGCATAGCAATATATAAAAAAAATAGTCCTATCATGCATACTACAAAAATATCACTAATGGAATATTGAAAAGATAGGAATTTTGATGACCAAATTATCACTTGCCTTTTTGTACAAAATCTAGATACACTCCTTGATCTTGCAATTATCACAATCTTCAAAGTTCACTACAATACAATCAATCAAAGCACATATTCAAAACTAGCACTCAAACAATTAACAAAATAAAACAATAAAAACAAAGAATTGCATGCAAGCATGCAAAATTTGTTTTATTGAAAAAATAGTTTCTAACAAGGCTCAAAACATTTCAAAACACCTACTGGTCTTTTTTAAAAGGGGGAATTCATTTAAAATCAAGTTAGTGAAAAATATCCCTTTTAAATCATTTTTGTTTTACTAGAAATGCTTTATTCAAAGTAATAATTCCTAGTGTTAAAAAATATATTTTTAAATTCAAATTTTAGTGTTCATGGTCAGAGGGTTCAAAACAAACCATTTGCAACAGGTTTTACTCAAAAATCATTTTTAGTTTTTATACTCAAAATAGTCCTACAAATGTTTCTGCAAAAACACCTAATTTTTCAGAATCAAAAGACCAAACCAGGGCCATAGTTGCAAATTTTACATTTTTCTAAATCCATTGATATAAAATTTGCAATTTTTGGACATACAAATTAAAAGTTATTGATTTTACGAAATCAAACAACTAATAGATCAAATTCTAGTTTTTAAAACAGAGTCTGGCCACATGTCTGTTTCTGATTGGCTAGTACCGCTTCGGGTGGATTGAGCTACGTGGGTTGTTGGATTTAAGTGGAAGCACACGGCACAGATCAATAGATACCGCTTCGATTAATGATCTAATCTAAACCTTGCGATCTGGATCTAACAGACCAAAATGATCTGGCCAAGAATTGGCGGTGCTGGCGAGGGGGCGGGGCGGCGGCGCGTCGGGTGGTGACAGTCTGGCAATTATAGGGGTCAGGGGGTGGGGGAAATGCTTACTAAGGTCACGGAGACGTCGTGGTGCTCAAGGTGGTCTTCGTGGACGAAGGGGCGCACGGAGTCATCGTGTATTTCTCGCCGGAGATGTTAATGGCATCGGGCACGCACGGGCTTCGTCAGAGGAGAGTATCTTGGACGCAAGTGAGCAAGGCAAGGCATCAATGAGATGCGCACGGGTTCAAGGATCGCGGGGACACCTACCAGGGGGCAAGGAGAGCGCTGTATCGTCAACAACTTCTCGCCGGAGTTAAGGCAGACGACGGTGGCGTGCAGGCGAGGACGGAGTCGACACTCTGGGGCGCGTGCGAGCAAGCAGGGACTACTGGCAGGTGCACACAATGAAGGCGAGAAAGTTAGTGTGAGCTAAGGCAAGGGGCGTGGTTGGAGTATGCCGTAATTGACGCCGGAGCTCGTCGGAGGCAGCGGTGGTTCGAGTAAGAATTCGTGCAGCCTGGGGGCTTCCGTGGGGTGGTGACTGAGGGGAAAAGGAGAGGAGGGCGAGGTGCTTAACAAGGCCAGGTGAGGGGAGGCATTAACTCTCGTGTTTACGCCAATTTAATCGGATTAAACATTAGCAGAAATAGCAAGGGAAGAAGGGCGAGGTCAACACGTGGGGTTGAATACGACGCCAGCGTGGCAGTGGGTCCTGGGCGTCAGTGGGAGTGCGGGTGGAGGTCGCGGTGAGAAAGATCCAGCGGGGAAGAGAGGGGTGAGCCGGGTGGGCTGGTGTTGGGCCCGATTGGGCTGGGTTCTGGGTAGGTTAGTTGGGTTGGGTTTGTTTCTTTTTTTTCTTCTGAATTCTTTTTCCTTTTCTAGTTCTATTTTCTCCTTTTTAATTTGAAACAATTGTTTTAAACAACAATTTGAATCCAAATCTTTCTAATTCTTTTCAGTAGGTTTATGCTACTTACTTAGTGTGTTTTAAAAGTACACTTTAGAATATTTCAAATATTCTCTCATGATTTAATATTTATTTAAATTAGGCATTTTGTCTTTATTGAAATAAAATTGAATATGGTTCAAACCCATATAATTTTATTTAATTAATATTTTATTCTCTTATTTTATTTGAATTACTTTTGTTCCATTTGCTTATGGATTTTGCCAAGATTTAAATTGTATTTTTAAATATTTCTTATTTATTTAATTCTTTATTTATCTTATAAAATCCATATATTTTTATTTATAGTTTCAAAATTGGTGGTTCCACTTTGTATAATCTTATTTAATATTTATTTATCCTTTTAAATCCTTTTAGGATTACTTTGCTCATAATTTGGTATTGATTTTAGCTAGGAGCTTTATTAGCCTTGGAAAATTACTTTCTTTTATTTTATTAAAATCATAAGTTTTTATCCATGGGTCCAAATTGAGTGAAACCAATTTCCATGGTTTTGTAATATTTTTGTTTATCATTTTTGATCATTTAGAAATGTTTGTTGATAAACTTTTATTTGGGACAAATCCATAGTCTTGGAGTGATCTTGGAAATGAATTCTTTCATTAGGATTTAGGGTTTTGGTTTATCTTTTGTAAGTGCTTTAAATTCAAGGTACATCCATTTATGAATGTATTTGATTCTTACAAAATTTGTTTGTTGCCTTTTCATTCAAATTTGTTCAAGTAGGGTTTTGATGTTTCAATTTAGAATCAAAAAGTTTCTTTTCACCCTAAATTTCAACATTTGTTTCTTTTGTTTGTTTATTTGTCACATTTCAAAATTTCGAAAATTTTGGGATGTGACAAAAACCCAATAGTTTTCTTGATCTTGGAAGTTAGTACCTCTGTAATAACCTCTCCTTATCCTTTTTATTTGCTTTTTGTGCCAAGAATAACCTCTAATGAGAGGGAAGTAAGATTTGGGGAGTTGTTGTCCCGAAACAGATTTTTGTGCTCCACTGTAAACAATCGTGTAAAATCTATGTAAGTAGTATTGACCTGTAATTTTCAGAATAAATCCCCCAGGTTGTTAGCTAACTTTCGTTAGTTCAACACTTTTTGATTTGAGCAACAGAAGGCATTCAAAAAAATCGGTTTCTACCCATTGGTCTGTTTTGACAGATTTCTGCTATTATTTGCATTTGCTTCTTATTGATTCGTTTTTGGGTTATCTTTGAGAAATTGAGCTTTTTGAGGGAATTGCTATAGTATCCTGTGTCTTTAGTGAAAGTTTTGCTGTTTTAAAACTAAACCCGAAGGTCTATTATCTTTTGAATGCACTAATGTTGCTAATGAAGATTGTGTGAAGTTTTGTATGAAGGAAAATTTGCAGGTGTAGAGAAAGAATGATGTAATGAGATGAAGAATGGACAAAATCTCAATCTTGGGGATGCCACCCCGTGTCACCCCAAGAAATATTCAAGAGGTGCAAGCATCAAATCTTGGGGATACCCAAGGCATCCCCTTCTTCATCAATAAAAATCTCAGGTCTTTCTAGACACTTCGTTTTTATTGTTTCATGCACAGTTGTGTTGTTCTTGGAGCGTCTTAGTTTTCATTTTTGGTTTTTGTTTGCTTAGTTTGCTTGAATAAATTCGTTGGACCCCCCGTTTTCGCTGTGTTGTTTCAAATAAGTTGATTGGTGTTGGAAAGGAGTAGGAAGTTCTTGATTTAGTAGTACAATAGGAGCTTGCTTTGACTGTGACTTAGACTTTATCATGTCATGCTACATGTTGTTTTGACCTTATTATTAGTGATTATTGCTGTACCATGACTTGTTCCAAAAAATTTGGATTGCTTAATGTGCCTTGAAATAATCATGCATTGTTTTAGCATACAAAAGCATAGTATTGTGGTATTCTCCTTTGATGCTTTGTTTGGGTTGACTTGGCACATGCTCACACCATGGTATGACTATGAACAAGTCACCATAGCCTCTATGATCATTTAGTTTTTGACTTGTAGTACCACTTTATGCTTTTATCAGTAATGGTTTGTCGCTCTGCATGATTATGGCCATTATTGCTCTCTTAGTTGCTCGCTCCCAGTCTTTTGCTAGCCTCCACTTATATGAGTAAGCTCTACTCATGCATCCAACTCTCAAGAAACCAAGTTATTCCAAAGTGTCCACTTTAAATTCCTATGCATGGTGTGTTACACCATTCCAAGTATATTCTTGTTTTATATATCTTCCAAATAAACTTGTTATGTGAAAATTAGTGATTAAAGCTCTCACAAACTTGATGGCACACTTTATTTTTCTTGCCTCTAATAAACTTGAACCATTGTGTCATATATGTTGTATATGCTTGCACTTATACATTTGGATTAGCAGAACCATGCTATCATGGGGAACTCTTTCAACATTGCACTTGTACATTTTACATAGTTGATATCATGCTCTTTTGTTTATGGATGTCGTGGGTGTGAAATAAAAGTGGAGCTTGTATGTCCATGAAGTTATGTATGCGTGTTAGAGAAACTTCTGGGCCGCTAGCCTAAGCCATGCTAATCATGGTGGAAACTTGCAGCATCACCATAGTGAGATGAAGCTTTCTTCTTATAAAAAAAGAGACATATTGAAAAGAGGAAAGAGGGAAAAAACACCATTTTCCCATGGTAAATAAGAAGATTGCTGAGATGCTCATTGTCTGCTTGCCTTTTCATTTGATTATGGGATAGCTCATGTGTCATGTGGAAGGGGTACACAGTTGGTGGTTCTCTATGATACATATGTACTTACTATGACAACAACTTACCGGTGACTAAAGTTGAGTAGAATGAGGAGAGGCCCTCGTACTCAATGGACATGGGATTGCCAACTTATACTTTGTCAAGCATATACTCCATAGTTTTTTCACTTTAACCTTAATCATTTCAAGATGCTTATGATAGGGGCAATGAGAGCTGAAAGCTAACAAGTACCATTATTTTTGGAAGCTCTTTATGAGACTTGAAATCCCTGCTTCCCTGTGAAGGGCCTTTCTTCCACTATTATATTGAGTCTCCATATTCTATCCTTAGGCACCAATTAAAAGAGCATAGTTGCGATTCTTAGTTCTATGTGCATTGTCCCAAAACTTATTGATTGATTCATATTGTTGGTATTGCTTGCTCTTGAACTATTTGTATCTAGTCACTCTTATGAACTTTGAAGGTGTCCTATGAATTTATTGCTACTCCATGAGGGACAAGACGAATGCCACTATGCCATGTTTTCTATATGTGAAACAAAGAAACGTCTTTCAATGCATTGTTATTCATAATCTTTGTTTGTATCCTTTCATGTTGCAGCATAGTTACGTTGTCTTATTGTTAGAACTTCTTCTTTCATGCTCATGTTTAGAGTACTTTGATCCCAGCTTTCAATGCTTGAAAATGGTTTGATCTTGATTTTGGTGGTGCATGTCACCTCCAAAATTATTGTTTTTATCACTTACCTACTCGAGGACGAGCAGGAGTTAAGCTTGGGGATGCTTGATACGTCCTAAATGTATCTATAATTTTCATGTCGCATGCTTCTTTAGTATCTACTTTGCTTTGTTTTGTCTACACTTGAGGTATTTTTATATGTTTTCTAGGACTAACCTATTAGCAAGATGCCATAGTGCCAGTTGCCCGTTTTCTGTTGTTTTTGGTTCCAGAAAAGTCACAAAATGAATATTCTCGGAATTGGACGGTACAAAAGCCAAAGTCAATATTTTACCGTGGGGAACACAGAGCCAGAAGACGAGAAGGAGGAGGGCCTCGAGGGGCCATATCCCCTGGCCACTCGTCCTGCCCTGGCCCGTGCCTAGGGGGTGCAACCGCCTCGGGCACCCCCTCGGCCTCCCTCTTCGCTTATAAGAAGCCCCCGATACCTAAACCCTAAGCACACGATCAATCTTCCACGAAACAGTCTGTAGCCACCGCCACCATCGTCCCTAGAGTGGGGCGATCTGAAGCTCCTCCCGGCACCCTGCCGGAGGGGAGAGATCATCCCGGAGGCCTTCTTCATCACCATGCCAGCCTCCGGTATGACGCGTGAGTAGTTCCACCTTGGACTACGGGTCCATGTAGTAGCTAGATGGTTGTTTATCCTCCTATATGCTACCATGTTTAGATCTTGTGAACTCCATTCATGATCAATATCTAAGTTTGTAGATGTGCTATTGCTACTAGGGAGAAATCAACAATCTCTTGTTCATGGAACAAGTGTATTGTTTACTTTACACACCTTGCTTAAAGCAGTTATCCATTTCTTGCAACTTAATACTAGAGGGGGTTCGGATGATAACCTGAAGGTGGATTACTTGTCATAGATGCAGTTGGATGGCGGTCTATGTATATTATTGTAATGCCCAATCAAATCTCATAGGATCATGAATGTCTAGTATTGCATTGTTATGCCTTGCTCTGTCCTGTCAATTGCCTCGTTGTAATTTGTTTACCCAGCATGTTATGTTATTTATCTTAAGGAGAACACCTCTGGTGAACTATGGACCCATGTACAATCTTTATCATTGATACATCTTCCACTATTTACTGTTTACTTTATGCAAACCGGTGAGATTGACAACCTCACTGTTCGTTGGGGTGAAGTCTTGAGTTTGTGTTGTAGGTTTCCAGTTGCTAGCAACACCTTTGACTCATTTCCTTCCTCCTATTGGTTCGATAACCTTGGTTTCTTACTGAGGGAAAAACTTTGTTGCTGTACTCATCATGCCTTCCTCTTGGGGTATCCCAACGAAGCTCTAGAGTGATCTGAGCCGCATCAGCTGTCAATCAATCCCTCTATCTCTGGCTGGCCCGTGAAGATAAGATACCACGTGCCATGGTGCCACAATGATCTATAATAATCACGGTATCAAATAATCGCAAAGGATTATTTGATCCCACCTGGCCTGATTCCAAGCTTGGGGAGATCTTTAAGACGTTGTAATGTAACATCCCTAAAATCATGTTTTCAAAGATTGCATATCATCCATGCATTCATAATCATTTAGGGACCATTTTCAAATTCATTACAAAAACAGAAGCATTTGGATGCTTATTATTTTATGTAAGCAAAGCATTGATGCAATGCTACTCTTTAATGAGAGATTATTGTTTTAAAACAAGATTGTTTGTTCATGAGCTGGTTTGGTTGTTTTCCAAAGCTTGGATAAAATTTCAAAAACAAAATATGATTTCAAAACTATTTTTAGATCTTTATTAAAACATTAGCAAAGTCACTACTTTCTTTGAAAAATCCAAAGGACCAAGCAGGTTTGGTGAAACAACATGGCTTTATACTTAAATATGTGCAGGTTTCACCTTATAAAAAAATCCAGAAAGATTTGAAATCAAACACATTTGAATTCATTTGAAAATGTTTCCTGAAAATCAAAATAGAAAAAGAAAAGGGGTTAAAGAATCAGAACTGGGCCAGGCGCTACCCTTTCGGCCCAGTAAACAAAACAGCCCACCCGGGGTCTCCTTTCCCTCTCTGTTTCTCACCGCAGCAACACGCACCCACTCGCTAACAGCCGACCCCACCTTGCCCCGTCAGCATCGTCCCCAAATCAACGCGCGCCAGACCCGCTCCGCCGTTACCTCGCCGCAGTGATGCTGCGGTTTAATTCCGCTTAAATTCCATTGATTCAGGGATTAAACCTCGCCCCGCTCCTGGCTACTTAAACCCCACCCTGCCACGGCCATTTTCCCCCACACAGCACCCTCTCCTCGCCACCAGGCTGATCACATTTCACCAAACTTCGTCGCTGTCCCGACAAACTCCGACGACTGATTCCGGTGAGCTCTCTGCGCCCCTTGACTCCTAACTTCTCCAGTACAACCACTGCATCCTTGCGCTTCGTTTGACACCGCTGTTTTGTGCTAGGACAACCCCGAGCATCGGCAACGTCGACGACTGAGCGAACCCGACGAGGCACTCAACTACGGCGATTAAATCTGGTTAGTCCCGAGCACGCCTTCCCCTCTCTTTGATACTCACATGACCAGTGTCGCTCCCCGCATCTAACGCATCGCTTACTTCTCTCTGGCATGATCTACAATGTCGGCAACGTCGATGAACAGCCGTGCCCGACGACAGGCTCCACTCCGACGAGGAATCCCCACCGTGTCCATGCGCCCCTTGACAAGCCACTGCCACGTTGAGCTCCAGCACGCCTCTGCGAGTCTGGTAAGCCCTTCCACTGACCCCAGCCCCCTTTGTAGCCGCCGGAACATCTCTGACAGAGCCGCGCTGCCGTCGCTAGCGCCGCCCATCTGTGGTCTCTTGATCGATATCCGTTAGATCTTGATCCATCGGTTGCGATAGAATCACTTACGCGAAGGGGTACGCCAGATCTCTGCCGCACGATCTTCTTTAAATCCAATGGCCCACGTTGATCGATCCGGCCGAACCGGTACGAGCCAATCAGAACACGCCGCGTGGCCTGCGTTTAGATTTAAAAACAGAATTTAGATCTATTAGTGATTCAAACTTGTAAAATTAATAACTTTTGTTCCACACGTTCAAATTTTACAAATTTTATATCATTGGAATCAAGAGAAAGAATTCTATCCATTTATGCAATGTGTTTAAGGTTTTTATTCTGTAAAATTGGTTATTTCAGAAGAGATATTTGTAGGCTTAAATTGAGTATAGAAATGATTTGAAAAATGATTTAAAGATCAAATAAAGTTTATTTAGTGTGATGTCTTGGTCTTGTTTATGATTCAGTACTATATACTTGTCTTGTTTGGTGTAGAAAATCATCATATGGCATTTGCATGCATTCATATATTTTTGTTTGTATATCTTTGATATGTGAATTTGGTGCCATTATTTTATGTGTAGATTTTGGTGCTAATAGTGATTGTGGTTGTGAAGATTGTTGCTACTCCCCAAACTACCAAGGCAAGTGGTGCTTCATGTTTCTATCCCAATATTTTTTACCTATGCATTAGAAGTATTTTGTATAGGACTTGCATGATTATTTTGCTAAGTATCTATATGCTATGCTTGGGAAATCCTAGTAGTTGTAGTAATGTTAGAATTTCCTCTAAGTTAAGATACTTGCTATTTCCATGCTTAGCCTAGCTATTAGCAACCAAGGGTGGATTCTATATTCATGCTATGTGAAATAATTCTAAGTCTTTGACTTATGTTTTGCTTAATAAAACAACTAAGTGAATGAAACACCTGGGTGGAATGGAAAGATTGGTTTGTGTTGAGTGGTTACACAAGGACCATTTCTATGCTTCACCTTGTGTATCACACTTGTGGAAAGCCACCCAGGAACAAAGGGATTTGAGATGCCAAAATGTTAAGAAGCTTCTAGTGCATCCACATGGCATTATGGGCTCTGCCTGGATCACATAGGTTGCAATAACTTAGCCATTTGGACAGTTGGTGGTAGTGGGATGATAGGTTTGGAGCGCGTCCATTTGGTCTAAGGGAAGGCTTCTGAGAGGTCTTATCTTGGTGAAAATCAAGTCTTGTGGGGAAAGAGCACAACCTCTGCAGATGGAAGAATCTAAGTACTTAGCCATGTCCCTGGTATTGGACAATTTGAGCATCAAGACATGGAAGCTATCAAGAATCTCCTCATCCCAATTTTCTAAGTAAATCTTGTGGTTGAACAAGGGTGAAGGTTCACCAATTTCTATTGGTGGTTCCTTGGGAAAGTTTGATTAAATAAAACTTAGTGTTTTCAACTAATAGGTAAAACATATTTTGAGCAAAGCAAGCCTAAGCTACACTTAGCCAAATTCATGTAGTAACTACTCCCTCCGTTTTAAAATATAAGATGTTTTAGTTTTGTGAAGAAAATGAATCTAGACTTATTTTAATGTGTAGATTCACTCCTAAGTTGAGTGAACCTATATACTAAAACAAGTCTAGATACATGTGCTTCACAAACCTAAAACACCTTATATTTTGAAACGGAGGAAGTAGATGCTAATAATTTACTAAGGTATCACTTGCCAATACTATTCAAATGTATTGAACCACTGTGGCTGTAACTTGTGATGTTGCAGGTTATTCTGATGATGATTAGGGGTTATGAGTCTAAACTCAACATGCTTGCCTGTGGCACATGAAGATGAAAACTTATTTATATTGTTATGGTTGAACTCTTGTATTAGGCCTATGGCCATGGAGTTGTAAAATACTATGTTTGTCTCTGGAATGATATGTAATAATGACCTTTGTTTCTGTGTACTTCATCTTAAACTGTGGATGCTAGCATTGATCCAGGGACTACCATTGCAATCACAGGGATCCTTACCTTTAAAAGGGAGGGATCTTACAGATGGTATCAGAGAACTGTCTTGCATGTAGGATTATAACCCTAGGATTGGATTAGAAACCACTAAGAAAAATTTCAACACTTTGAAAATTTTCTACACTTGTCTTTTCTTCTCGTAAACTCTTTTAATCTTCTTTCCCATCTCTATTTGTAGATGAACTCCTTCAACGAAGCCGAAAGGAAAGGACCACTCATGACCATGACTTTGGAGTGTGAGACTGAATTTCCAAAAGCCCTCAAGATCCTTATGGTTACCATGGGGATACATGGTGCAGCTGTGTACAAAGGTTTCCCTGTGATGGATGAAGGAGAAGAGTATTGGTGGGTGCAACTTCACTTTTATAAAAACAAGGAAGACAACCACAAGGAATCAGGATTCTGCATGGTCACCAACTCAGTGATGCACACCACATTCTTTGACTTTGCAAGGGATGCAGCTTGGAAGGCCATCAAAGAGCTTGGTGATAGCCTCAAGTGCAGAATGCTTAACACCCAAAATGACCTTAGGGAAGAAAATAAACATACCCAAGAGTTGGAGACTACCAACCAACAACTAAGGGAAGACATCATAGACTTGATTTGGGAATCTTGTGAACAAGATAGATAGATGGCTACTAAGGATGCTTTGATAGCCATTTTGTCTAGTGAGTGAGAGTTGTAATGAACTTCGTTAGTTGGACCACCACACTCATCATTTTATTTTCTGAAATGTTGTCTATGTTATGTTGAACCTTGGATGCTTGTAATGGTTTTATCTATGCCATGACTTGAGTGTTTGATTTTTTCAATGATATGCCTGTGATGTCTTGTGATTTTCTCTATTGATGTTGATTCTAACTTTCTCTATCTTATAAAATAGATGCCTAATGTTACTATCAACACGGCTGAAGAGTTCAAGGGAACTCGTTTTGGCACTCGTCTTATTGAGCTCACTAGTGTGCTCAATCTTCCGCTCCCTAGCACCATGATGCTTCCCCTCACCAAGTTTGAGAGGAAGGACCTTTGGGGCTTCAAAGTTAACCAGCCAGGACGTCAGACTCAGCCAGCCACGGAGGCCATCACCTTCAAGCTTATGCATGACGACAGGGAGAGAGGCCTAGAGGTATTCATGCAGGATTTACTCGGGCAATTGTTAGGGAGGGACTCTAGGGAGATTAGATGTCAACACCCGGATTTTTCAATCCTAGATGCCTGTTATGCCATACGTCGCAATCCCAGGATTACCATTTTTGCGAGACATAACAGAATTGGATACCATAGTACTTCAACCATTACAAACGATACATAAGTTCTTACACAAATAGGGATCTCATGATCCAGTTCTTAATACAACATCAGGCAGCGGAATACGTAATAATAACGGT
Source organism: Avena longiglumis (assembly GCA_030063025.1). Lineage (NCBI taxonomy): Eukaryota > Viridiplantae > Streptophyta > Magnoliopsida > Poales > Poaceae > Avena > Avena longiglumis. The sequence continues at coordinate 210,589,740 of CP125979.1, read as the reverse complement.
AGCGTAGGCGAAGCTCCATCTTCGGGGTCACAGGCAATCCTGACGATGGGAGATGATCCTAGTTTTCGTAACCTTCCTGGGGTCCATCCTCCAGGTACTCCTCTTCATAGTCTGGCCATGGGAATAGCCAGGGACAAAGCCATGAGTACTCTTTAAGTACTCGCAAACTAATACTAACAAGTAAAGGGGGGTTTTTGGATAATAGGACACTAGGCTCTAGGGTTGTTTTGCAAAAAGCCAGGTTTATCTTTACTATGTTCCAAGCTAGTCACAATTTTATAACTCCTAAATGGGATCTTGTAATCCAGGTCACAACTCTGTTGTGTTCAAGTCAAAGTCTCACTTCATTTCACAAGTCATTTTGAAAAAATCTGACGGGGGAACAATATGGCCACTCCAACTGTCCATAACCGCGGACGCGGCTATTCGAATAGTTTGACACTCTGCAGAGATTGTACACTATCACCACAACATTCGATACATCCGTCAGGAACAAATCCCGAATTCACCATACTCAGTATGCGGATAATCAATCCTAACCTTTCAATTACACTCCCTAGTATAAGCACCTCTCCTGTGAGTTTGGCCTCCCAACCATGACCACTGTCATCTTGGGTACTGCACAGGTGGACAATCTTCACAAGGTAGCCTCAGCTCAGACCTTGGCCGTGAGGGAACTAATACTAAGGTATATAAGTTTCCAGTCAAGCCCTACCCAATATTCGGGTATTGTGGTTGTACGCTAAAATTGGAATGGTATCGCATCCAGACAACCATCAGTTTTATAAAGAGCTAAGGCTCATGCCTCAACATTTTCATCACCAAAATAATCAAGTGTTTGGAAACACATGTCCAAAACATTTCAATAGAATGATCCATCATTCCAAGGTTTTCATAACCATTTTTCCACCAAGTATTCCCATCTAAAAGTTGATCAAGTTTTATGCTTAGCACTAGCATCTACTGGTGGGGGTAGTAATAATGAGGGGTGGTAACTAGTGGAGTTTCACTAAGTCCAACCTTATATCCTAGGATGATATCAAGGTTTCTAGCTTAGGCCAAATTTTATGCTCTTTAGGCAACCTTTAGCACAACTGTCTAGTATCTACCAAACTCTTAGGTAGACTCTAAGTAAGCTTTGATAAAGAAATAAAGTAAGAAGCTTGCCATAAAACTAGGATTGGTTTAGCAAGTGGGTATGATCACATATGCTTAAGGCATAAAGTAGTCATCTCACAAGTATGGGTTTGTGGCATCAGTAGGGTATCTTGCAAGTGTTAACTTGCATCAATGTCAATATAAGCTTGCTAAAGTAGAGTGTCTTGCAAGTTTTAGCTTTCCTTGTGCAGAGCAGTTTTTGAAGTTCTCCTCGGCTTCCTCTTCGTAGTATCCTCCTTCCTCCTCGTATCCTTGGTCGGTACTAGCGTCTATGAATACATACGAGGTACACAATCACCAAACAATACTTAATTACTTGCAATCATTACACACAAGGGTCCTATAGATGATCTAGCATCATCTCTAACATTACAAGGTTAAGGCTTGGTTTAAATCCTTTTTATTTTTAGAAAAGTAATTTCTACTCATTGAAAAACTACTTAAGATTTAATATTCCCCAAACCACATATGGGATCATGTTGACACATGTCATCACCACATATTGGAGTCCATGGGAATGTGATTTAAAGTGGTGTCACAATTTAATAAGGTTTTACCCTTTTATTTTAATTAATTAAAGTGGATAGAAATGCTTATGTAGCATTCTTTTATTACTTGAACATTATTTCTGCAAGTAAACCTATATATATTTATATATTCCGAAAGGTATGGTTAAATGTGATTTTTGAGAGTTGGAATCAACTCAAAAGCTTTTATGGTTGAAATTTGAAAAATGTTTGAATGCAGAAAAGCTTCTGCCTTGTTATTTTTACTATGGGTGATCTACATATCCAAATGACTTGAATCCAACGGTCTTGGATTAAGCATTCACAGACCTTTCCAACAAAATTGGTTTCATTCAATTTGATGCAATGAATCGATCTGGGTTGATTTTTGAAGTTGGGTGCTGAGGTGTTTTTGAATTGAAATAGAAAAAGATTTAATTTGAATTGCTGGGCTGCGCGGGAAATGTTACTGGGCCGGCCTGCTAAGCGCAGGTTCTGCTGGCTGCTTAAGTGGGTGTCCCACCGCCGCTGACACGGGCTGGGCGAAGCGGTATGGGGCAACGTGGATCGCTCGATCTAGTTCTAATCCAACGGCCGGGGTCATCACGACGCGAGATAACTCCGAGAACGAAACCTAGCGCCAGTGAGGGGTGCTAGGGGCTCACCGGAATCGGGCGAGGCGATGAGAACGATTTAAGTCAACAAAGGCGAACCTCATGGTACCGGTGGCTTCTCCTGGGGCGGCTCCAATCGCTGGCTCCCTTCTTCTCCGGCAGCGGCAGGCTCCAATGAAATTCCGGCGAGGTGGTGCTCGGCTTGCTCTAAGAATGGTGTGGCACGATCAGTGGGGAGAGGTGAGTGAGATGGTGTGAAGAAATCGTGCGGGGTGGCCTCTATTTATAGTCGAGCGAGGGGACCGTCGGGGCGCACGGTGAGCTCGTCGGGGGCGACGTTACAGGCGGCTAATGGCATGGGAAAGGGTAGGGGACGGTGTTGTGTCTCCTGGCGATGCTCAACGACATGGTCGCGAGGCATGGGGCGGTGTGGTTTGGTCTAGAACGGGCGGTGCTCTGCGTAGGCGGCGATTCGACGCGGCGGTGGCTGTATGGCACGGGGCGGTACACGGGGATGACTGGCGGTCTCCTGGGTCGGTGGTGATCGTGTGTGCACGCGGTGAGGGCGGCGCGCGGTCTGTGGGTGATGGTCGAGGGTGGCGCTCTGGCGCACGCTCGGCATGGTCTGGGCGCGGCTTGTGCGCGTGGTCCAGGGCTTGGCAACGCTCGCGGCTGGGACAGGCAGTGGCGGTGGACGGTGGGCTGCCTCCCAGACATGCTGGCTAGGCTTGCTGCTGCTCCTAGCTTGCTGTCCACAATGGGGTGACATGGGGGTGCTCGGCTGTTCACCATTAATGACAATGGCAAGCTCACAGGGGTGCTAGTGTTGGGCTAATCTTTCTAGATGATCTACTGGGTTGTGTGTGAGCTAACTAGGGAACAAGTTAGGCTCAAAACACTGCACACTATAGTGTTTGATGTTTTATTTGATTTGTGTCTGCAACCTGTTTGATGAAATGGCCGCATGAAATCAAGTTTTGAATTTTGAAATGAAATTTGTGAAGGGTTTCGCGGCATAGTAAATCAAAATTTTCTACGGATGCGAACAGAGGGAAAGCCAAGATCTAATCTAAGAGATGCAATCAACGAGAGAGATTGGATTAGATCTTCATACCCTTGAAGATTCGACAATGAACGCTCGTTTAACGCGGGTGATGTAGTCGGTCGCTTCTCCTCCTCGCGATCCGATCCGATCTAGCACCACAAGTGGCGGTGCCTCCGTGAGATCCACACGCAGCACCTTGACGCCTCCTCCTTCCTCGGACAGAAAGTATGGTGGAGAGATAGATTGGATCTACAACACGACGTGGTGTATATGGTGGAGAATTTCTGCAGCAGGCTTCGCACAAACAATCGGGAGGGAGAGGAAAGCTAGCAAGGCGGCTAGGGTATGGAGGAGAGGTGGGGGTTGGTGCCCCACCCTCTTATATAGAGGGGGGCGCAGCCCTAGCCCCTCCCCCAAGCCCAAAGGATAAGGAGTGGGGGGCATGGACTCTCCCCTCTTCTAGAAACCCTATCTCTAGTTTAAACGATTTAAACTCTCTAGGATCGGCTGGGCCCTATGGGGCCTTGTGGCCGGCCCAATGCGGCCAGGACACTCCCTCATAGGCCCATGCCCTCCCGGAAGGTGGGGCCACGTTGGTCCCTTCCGAAGGTTCTAGAAGCTTCCAGACAATACCGATTAACCCGAACAATTCAACTCCAAAACTGCACGCCTTATATGAATCTTATTCTCCACCATTCGAACCTCTCGTGATGTCCCGGATCCCATCCGAGACTCAACAAAAATTCATAAACCAATTATCCAATCTATCCTAGCGTCGAGACACGTTAATGTGTGACCTGCGGGTTCGAGAATATGCATATGATCTTCTATCAATAATCAACAGCGGGTCCAGGCACCCATATTGATCGACACATTCATCGATGATCATATCGGATGAACCACGATGCCAGGATTCAATCAATCCATATATATATTCCCTTCGTCTCGCGATATTTTACTTGCCCGAGATTCGATCGTCGATCATGTCATACCTAGTTCAATCTCGCTCACAAGAAATACTTTACTCGCTCCGTAATCCGATATCACTTTGTGATTAACTCCTTAACCACATGCTTGCAAGCGGTGTTGATATCGACACGAAAGGGCCCAAGTATATCTCTTCGACTTGGGAGGGACAAATTCCATCTCGATACATACAACCCAATGATATTTTTCCGATCACCGAGAGACACCTTTATGATCACCCTCTCATAGGATGACGCTTGATGACCTCAAAGCTTTCTTCCGGTACTGTGGAGTTGCATTATCTCATGGTCTAAGGAATACAATATTTGACATAGGAAAAGCTTCAAAGATGAACATGATGAAACGATCTAATTGCTTCGCTTAGTTTGTCCATCCATCATATCATTCTCCCAATGATATGATCTCATTATCAATTGACAACTCATGTCTATGGTTAGGAAACCTTAACCATCATTGATCAATGAGCTAGTCCTTAGAGGCGCATCAGGACACGATGTTGTTCACAAACCACACAAGTATTAATGTTTCCGCTTAATACAATTCTAGCATGGAATATAAACTTTATCATGAACAAGAATTATAATAATAACATCTTTATTATTGCCTCTAGGGCATAATTGCAACAGTCTCCCACTTGCACTAGAGTCAATAATCTAGTTTACATCTGGCAACAATCTCACACCCATGGCACTGAGGTGTTGATCATGTTTTACACGTGGAAGAGGTTTAGTCAATGGATCTGCGACATTCAGATCCGTATGTACTTTGCTAATCTTCGATCTCCATCCGCTATATAATCTCGGATTATATGAAACTTGCGTTGATATGCTTGGTCTTTGGATGATATCTTGGTTCCTTAGCGAAAGTGCTATGGCGCCAGTGTTGTCACACAATATCTCCAAGGGTTCAATGCACTTGAACCACGCCAAGCTCGATGATGAAGTTTCGATCCAAACTCCTTCACTTGACGCTCGCAGAGCCATGTATTCCGCTTCCACTTGAGATCCCGCGATCACGCTTTGCTTGCAGCTTCTCCATCTCACAGCTCCTCCATTCAAAATATAAACGTATCCTGTCTGAGATTTGGAATCATCCTTGTCGGTGTCAAAACTATCATCGACGTAACCTTTTACGACAAGCTGTTCATCACCCCCATAGACTAAGAACATTTCTTTAGTTCTATTTAGGTACTTTAGGATGTTCTTCACGGCTGTCCAAAGGTTCCACCTGGATCACTTTGATATCTCGTCACAAACTAAGAGCATTGGACACATCCGTCTAGTACACAAGATGGCATACATGATGGAACCTATGGCCGAGGCATAAGGCACTTTGCTCATAGCTTCCCTATCATTTACCGTAGCTGGACACTGAGCCTTGATCAATATCTTACCTGACAACATAGGCACTGAACCTTTCTTTGCCTTATCCATTCTGAACCTTTTCAGAACTTTGTCTAGGTATGTACTCTGGCTCAAAGCTATCAGGCGTCTTTGTCTATCTCTATAGATTTTGATGCCCAATATATAAGCAGCTTCACCTAGGTCTTTCATTGAAAAACACTTGTTCAAATAACTCTTCACATCGTTAAGCATGTTGATGTCATTTCCAATAATCAATATTTCATCCACATATAGTACCAGAAACGTCACCGAGCTCCCACTCACTTTCTTGTAAATGCAAGCTTCGTAGCAATTTGGAACAAATCCAAAACTCTTGATCACTTGATCAAAACGAAGGTTCCAACTCCGAGATTCTTGCTTCAGTCCATAAATGGAACGCTGAAGTTTGCATACTTTACTAGCATCCTTAGGATCGACAAAACCTTCGGGTTGCATCATATACAACTCTTCATCAATGTTCCCATTGAGGAAAGCAGTCTTGACATCCATCTGCCATATTTCATAATCATGAAACGCAGAAATTGCTAATAAAATCCGAATGGACTTAAACATCGCTACGGGAGAGAAAGTCTCATCGTAGTCAACACCTTGAACTTGTCGAAAACCTTTCGCGACAAGCCGTGCTTTATAGACGGTAACATTACCATCCACGTCCGTTTTCTTCTTGAAGATCCATTTGCACTCAACGGCCTTTCGGTCGCTAGGAGGGTCCACGAAAGTCCATACTTGGTTTTCGCTCATGGATCCCAATTCGGATTTCATGGCTTCCAGCCATTTCTCGTAGTCCGGCTCATCATCGCTTCCTCATAGTTCGAGGTTCACCGCCTTTACTAACAAGACAGTCAAGACAGGTTGCCGCACCACTCGGGAGGGGCACGCGACCTTGTCGACCGCGACGCTCAAGAGATCGTCCAAGCTTCATGATCCTTGTCATTAGCTTCCTCTATTGTTGGTGCAAAGCGATCGAACAATTTCAGGTGCTGCGCTACTCTCCAATTCAAGAGAAGGTTCAATAACCTCGTCAAGCTCTACTTTCCTCCCACTCACTTCTTTCGAGAGAAACTCCTTCAAGAAAGGAACCGTTCTTTTGCGACAAACACTTTGCCTTCGGTTCGTGATAGAAGGTATACCCAATAGTTTCCTTACGGTATCCTATGAAGACGCATTTCTCCGCTTTGGGTTCGAGCTTGTCCGCATCAACTTTGACGAAGCTTCAGATCCCCAAACTTTAAGAAACGACAACTTAGGTTTAGCACCAAACCACAGTTCATACGGTGTCGCCTCAACGGATTTAGATGGAGCCCTATTTAAAGTGAATGCAGCGGTTTCTAATGCATAACACCAAAATGATAACGCAAATCAAGAAGAGACATCATTGATCGGACCATATCTAATAGGGTTCGATTCGCTGCTCGAGACACACCATTAACTGTGGTGTTCCGGTATGAGTTGTGAAACGATTCCACTTGCTTTAAGATGCGTGAGAAAATCATAACTCAAATATTCGCCCCCACGATCGGATCGTAGAAACTTAATCTTTCTGTTATGATGGTTCTCCACTTCATTCTGAAATTCCTTGAACTTTTCAAATGGTTCAGATTTATGTTTCATTAAATAGATATACCCATATCTACTTAAGTCATCGGTAAAAGTGAGAAAATAGCGATATCCACCGCGCGTCGAAACACTCATCGGTCCGCATACATCGGTATGTATGATTTCCAACAAGTCCGTTGCTCGCTCCATCATACCGGAGAACGGGGTTTTGATCATCTTTCCCATGAGGCATGGTTCACATGTGTCAAATGATTCAAAATCAAGAGACTCCAAAAGTCCATCAGAATGGAGTTTCTTCATGCACTTTACACCAATATGACATAGGCAGCGGTACACAAATAAGTAGTATTATCACCATCTACTTTGCATCTCTTAGCCTCAATGTTATGGATGTGTGTTTCATCCCTTTCGAGATTTAGAAGAAATAAACCATTTACAAGAGGTGCATGACCATAAAAGATGTTACTCATATAAATAGAACAACCATTATTCTCCGATTTAAATGAATAACCGCCTTGCAATAAACACGATCCGAAATAATGTTCATGCTCAACGCAGTACATAATAACATTTATTAAGGTTTAAAACTAATCCCAAGGTAAAACTAAGGAGAGCGTCTGACGACCATCACATCAACTCTTGATCCGCTGCCAACGCATCGTCACCTCACCCGCAAGTCGCCGCTCATTCCGTAGCTCCTGCTTCGAGTTACAAATATTAGCAACCGAACCGTATCAAATACCCGTGCACTACAACGAGGGATAAGGAAAACATCAATAACATGTATATCAAATATACCTTTGATGGTGCCAGCCTTCTTGTCCGCTAAGTACTTGGACAGTATGCCCAAAGGACCCTTGTCCTTGCAATAGAAGCACCCGCCCGACTTAGGGCCGACTTGAGCTTCTTCTCATCAGGGGCAACGCGCTTGCCGCCCTTCTTGAAGGACTTCTTTGCTCCCTTACCTTTCTTAAAGGAGGGCTTGTTGACCATCAACACATGATTATCCTTCTTGATGTCCACCTCCGCAGCCTTCAGCTTTGCGAGAGCTCGGTGATCGTATCAGTGGAGCCAATATGATTATGAGTCACTACAAAACTTTTGTAGCTTGGAGGGAGTGATTGCAGAACCCTGTCAATCTTGAGCTCCTCTGGAATCGTGCATTCCAGTTGCTCAAGGCGTTGAGTGTAGCCCGACATCTTTATGGCGTGCTCACTAACGGAACTCCCTTCCTCCATCTTGCAGTTAAAGAACTTCTCGGAGATCTCATATCTCTCAGAACGGGCCTGAGTCTGAAACATGGTTTTCAGCTCCTCGAGAATCTCGAAGGGCCCGGATAGGTTTCAAAACGATTTTGAAGTTCCGTTCCATAGCAAACAACATGGTGCTCTTAATCACACCATAATCATCTTTATGCGATCGATAGACAGCTTTCTCATCACCGCAGCTTGCAGTAGGGCTCACCTAACGCTTACCAAGGACATAGTCCTTTGTCCGCCATAGAATGATTCTTAGATTGCGGAACCAATTGGTGAAGTTAGACCCATTGTTTCTAAGCTTTTCCTTCTCAAAGAAAACGTTGAAGTTGAAGTTGGACTTGGCCATGTGATCTACAGGATTGGCAAGTACAATTTAGACTATGTTCATGATAAATAGTTCAACTTAATCAAATTACTAGATGAACTCCCACTAAATTCAACATCCCTCAAGTTGTTTAGTGAACACGATCCAAATTCACCACACCTAATCCGATCATCACGAGAAGAGATGTGGTTTCAATGGTGGACAACAAAGTGTCGATCATATCATTCATATGACTCATGCTTAACCTTTCGGTTCTTGTGTTCCGAGGCCATGTCCAGACATGCTAGGCTCGTCAAGCTAGACCCAAGTATTTCCGTGTGCAAAACTGGCTTGCACCCGTTGTATGTGAGCGTAGAGTCTATAGCACCCGATCATCACGTGATGCTTGGACACGTTAACTTTCGCAACGGTGCATACTTGGGGAGAACACAGTTTTTATCTTGATCTTTAAGTGAGGAATCATCTTATAATGCTACCGTCGCGATCTAAGCATAATAAGATACATAAAAGGATAAACATCACATGCATATAACTTTATGTGACATGGTATAGCCAATCTTCGCGCAATGATCTCCATCTTGTGCGTTCCGGCATGATCTCCATCACTCCACCATGATTGCCTCCACCACGAATAGCAACTACAACTATTGCTAACTACTTAGCGATAAAGGAAAGCTATTACATGGCGTATAAGAAATTGACTCGCAGGTCATACACAATTATAAAGACAACCATATGGGTCCTGCCGGTTGTGTACTCATCGACATGCAAGTCGTGAAACATTACAAAACATGATCATCGCATACAATATACACATCACATCTTGGGCCATACCATATCACAGAAAACACTCCTTGCAAAAACAAGTTAGACGCCTATACTTTGTTGTTGCATGTTTTACGTGGCTTATGGGAGTAGATGCTAAGAACGATTCTTACCTACGGAAAGCCACAACGGTGATATTATGGTTGCCAAGCTCCGGTGTTAATCCCATGACAACTATAGTGAGAGAAACTGACATCCACCAGCCGCATGTGTGGTACAAGCCACACGTCAAGTGCGGAGCCGGTCTCGCGAACGATGTCGCGTAAGGTTGGCCTGGACCGCTTCAATCTCACTATCCCGCGTCATAAGAAGAACACAAACAAGAGGGTTGCAACAGAAAACATCAACGCCCGCAACAACCATGTTGCGTTCTACTCGTGAAACACATCTACGCATAGATCTAGCTCTGATACCACTTAAGGGTTTCGCGGCATAGTAAATCAAAATTTTCTACGGATGCGAACAGAGGGAAAGCCAAGATGTAATCTAGGAGATGCAATCAACGAGAGAGATTGGATTAGATTTTCATACCCTTGAAGATTCGCACAGCGGAACGTTCGTCGGAACGTGGGTGATGTAGTCGTACTCGCTTCTCCTCCTCGCGATCCGATCCGATCTAGCACCACAAGTGGCGGTGCCTCCGTGAGATGCACACGTGCAGCACCTCGACGTCTCCTCCTTCCTCGGACCAGCAAGTATGGTGGAGAGATAGATTGTATCTACAACACGACGGCGTGGTGTATATGGTGGAGAATTTCTGCAGGGCTTTGCCTACAAACAATCGGGAGAGAGGAAAGCTAGAAAGGCGGCTAGGGTTTGGAGGAGAGGTGTGGGGTTGGTGCGCCCACCCTCTTTATATAGAGGGGGCGAGCCCTAGCCCCTCCCAAGCCCAAAGGATAAGGAGTGGGGGCATGGACTCTCCTCTTCTAGAAACCCTATCTCTAGTTTAAACGATTTAAACTCTCTAGGATCGGCTGGGCCCTATGGGGCCTTGTGCCCCGGCCCAATGCGCCAGGACACTCCCTCATAGGCCCATGCCCCTCCCGGAAGGTGGGGTCACGTTGGTCCCCTTCCGAAGGTTCTAGAAGCTTCCTGATAATACCGATTAACCCTAACAATTCAACTCCAAAACTGCATCGCCTTATATGAATCTTATTCTGGACCATTCCGAACCTCTCGTGATGTCCCGGATCCCATCCGAGACTCAACAAAAATCATAAACCAATTATCCAATCTATCCTAGCGTCAAGACACGTTAAGTGTGTGACCTGCGGGTTCGAGAATATGCGTACATGATCTTCTATCAATAATCAACAGCTGGGTCTGCACCCATATTGACTCCACACATTCATCGATGATAATATCGGATGAACCACGATGCCAGGATTCAATCAATCCCATATATATATTCCCGTCTCGCGATATTTTACTTGGCCGAGATTCGATCATCTGCATCATACCTAGTTCAATCGCTCACGGAAGTACTTTACTCGTTCCATAATCCGATATCACTTTGTGATTAACTCCTTAACCACATGCTTGAAAGCGGTGTTGATATCGATTACCGAGTGGGCCCGAAGTATATCTCTCCGACTTGGGAGGGACAAATTCCATCTCGATACATACAACCCAACAGATACTTTCCGATCACCTGAGAGACACCTTTATGATCACCCTCTCATAGGATGACGTTTGATGACCTCAAATCTTTCTTCCGGTACCAGGGAGTTGCATTATCTCATGGTCTAAGGAATACAATATTTGACATAGTAAAAGCTTCGCAAAGATGAACACGATGAAACGATCTAATTGCTTCACTTAGTTTGGGTCTGTCCATCATGTCATTCTCCCAATGATATGATCTCATTATCAATTGACAACACATGTCTATGGTTAGGAAACCTTAACCATCATTGATCAATGAGCTAGTCCTTAGAGGCGTACCAGGGACACGGTGTTGTTCACAAACCACACAAGTATTAATGTTTCCGCTTAATACAATTCTAGCATGGAATATAAACTTTATCATGAACAAGAATTATAATAATAACATCTTTATTATTGACTCTAGGGCATAATTCCAACAATTTGGTGGGTTTGCTAGATTGGTGCTGGTGAGTCTGCAGATGCTTGGGTTTTGAAAGTTTAGCTTGTTTGAGTGGGTTTTGAAAAAGTGGGATCTTCCCATATGAAGAAGATTCAATTTTGAATTGCCATTTAAACTATGCATTTGAAAGTTTCTGGATGATCACAAAGTGGGCCTTGATACTTTGTTATGAGTACATTCAACGGGTGCAAAGATCCAGAAAAGTTTCTGTTAGGTTTTGAAAGTTTGAGACAGCCAAAGTAGGCATGGGAGTTAAATTGGTCAAAATGACCATTCACTTAATATATTTGTTTTGATTTACTTTTCTTTAGGAAAAGTGTGGGAAATGTTTTAGATGATGTTTATTTCACCTAAGAAACATTTTACAAGCAATGGATCACACAAACAAGGTGGTTTTTAAAGAAATTCAAAATCCATGCATACACATATACATGCATTCATGAATTCATTTAGAAAAGTTTTTGTTAACCCTAATCTTGATGATTAGTGTTTGATGATCCAAGTTTGGTATTTTTGGGATGTTACAAACCTTCCCCCCTTAAACAAAATCTCGTCCCGAGATTTGAAAAAGGACGAAAAGATTACCTAGGATTTGAAGAGATCGGGAAACTCCGTCCTGATGTGATCTTCGCGTTCCTAGGTAGCTTCCTCTTCTGTGTGGTTGCTCCACTGAATTTTTAGAAACTTGATGCTTCGGGTTCTGGTAGTTCGAAAGGCTTCTTCCAATATACGGATGGGTACTTCGGGATAGGTCAGGTCATCGTTGATCTCTATGGTCCGGTGATCGATATTCTTGAACACTTCGGTCTTCTCGGGGACTTCGAGACATTTGCGAAGTAACGAGATATGGAACACATTGTGCACAGCTGACATCTCTTCAGGTAGTTCCAGTTGATACGATACTTCTCCTCGACGGTTCAAAATTTTGAAAGGTCCGATATATCTGGGGGCTAACTTTCCTTTGAGTTGGAAATGCTGCATTCCCTTCAATGGCGACACTTTCAGATATACAAAATCTCCGATGTTGAAGGCGAGGTCTCGACGTCTCTTGTCGGCGTAACTCTTCTGTCGGGATTGGGCTGTCTTGAGGTGTTCGCGAATCTTGTGAACCTTCTCTTCTGCTTCTCGTAGGATGTCGGGTCCGAAAATCTGACTCTCTCCTACTTCCGACCAGTTCAAAGGGGTGCGGCACTTTCTTCCGTACATGAATTCAAATGGGGCCATTTGCAAACTGGCTTGGTAACTATTGTTGTAGGAAAATTCTACAAACGGCAGACAGTCTTCCCACTTGGATCCATATTCTAGCACACATGCTCTAAGCATATCTTCGAGTATTTGGTTTACTCGCTCCGTTTGTCCATCGGTCTGAGGGTGATACGCGGTACTGAAATCTAGGCGGGTTCCTACACCTTCTTGGACTTTCTTCCAGAATCTCGAGGTAAACTGAGTTCCTCGATCCAATAATATATATTCTTGGGGACTCCATGCAAACTAATGATCCTAGCGATGTACAACTCCGCTAGCTTCTAACTCTGATAGGTAGTTTTAATGGGCAAGAAATGGGCGACTTTGGACAATCTGTCCACTATGACCCAAATAGAGTCATTTCCCCTACTAGAAGTAGGTAGTCCAGTGATAAAGTCCATTCCTACAGAATCCCATTTCCATTCCGGAATTTGCAAAGGTTGCAACAATCCAGCCGGTCTTTGATGTCCTGCCTTGACTCGCTGACATATATCACACTTGGCGATATAGCTTCCGATTTCTCTCTTCATCTTATGCCACCAAAATTGCTCTTTCAAATCTTGATACATCTTAGTTCCTCCGGGATGGATAGAACAAAGAGTATCAGGAGCCTCCTTTAAGATAACTTCTTTCAACTCCGAATCTGCTGGTACACAAAGGCGTCCTTTGTACCACAGAACTCCTTCTTCGTCCTCGGTGAATCCGCACTTTGCCTGCATACGACGTTTGATTCCGTAGATACTAGAATTTCCTTTCTGCGCCTCTTTAATCTGACTGATCAAAGTGGGCTGAAGTTCTATGCTAGCCAAAAATCCTTCACTTACTAATTCCATTCGAAAATCTTCCATCTCTTTGTGCAAACTTGGTTGCTCCTTCAAAATCATGGAGTTCAAGCGGCGGCAATCACTAAGGGCATCGGCTACCACGTTGGCTTTACCAGGGTGATAGTGAATGTCCAGGTCGTAATCCTTTATTAGCTCAATCCATCTTCTCTGCCTCATATTCAGCTCCTTTTGAGTGAATATATACTTTAGGCTCTTGTGATCCGAATAAATCTCACAACGGTTTCCCATCAGGTAATGTCTCCATGTCTTCAGGGCTAGAACTACGGCTGCGAGTTCGAGGTCATGGGTTGGGTAATTTTGTTCATGTTGCTTCAATTGTCGCGATAGATAGGATATAACTTTGCCTTCTTGCATTAGCACACATCCGAGACCAATCTGAATGCGTCACAATACACATCGAAGGGCTTCGTGATATCCCGCATGATCAAGATTGGGGCTGAAATCAATCTCCTCTTGAGTTCTTGAAAACTCGCTTCACACTTGTCTGTCCATTCAAACTTCTTGTCCTTCTTCGGCAATTGGGTCATGGGTCGGGCGATACTAGAGAATCCTTCTACGAATTTGCGGTAATATCCCGCCAATCCGAGAAAAGCACGAACTTGGGTTTGAGTGGTTGGCGCTTGCCAATCTTCTACATCTTTCACTTTGGCAGGGTCAACGGCAATTCCTCCGGCTGATACAATGTGACCGAGGAATCCTACTTCCTGTAACCAGAATTCACTTTTGCTAAATTTTGCATACAACTGATGCTCTCTAAGGGTTCCAAGAATGGTCCTTAGGTGTAGCTCATGTTCTTCTTGTAATTTGGAATAAATTAGAATGTCATCGATGAAAACAATGACAAACTTATCCAGGAAGTCCATAAAAATCTTATTCATGAGGTTCACGAAATAAGCGGGGGCATTGGTTAATCCAAAAGACATGATCAGATACTCATACAATCCAGATCCGGTGGTAAAGGTCTTTGGAATATCCTCTGCATTTAATTTTGAGTTGATGATAGCCAGTCCTAAGATCAATCTTAGAAAACACCTGGGCTCCGGTCAACTGATCAAACAAATCTTCTATCTTAGGCAAGGGGTACTTGTTCTTGATGGTGACATCATTCAACTCCGATAATCCGTACACAAACGGTTACCTCCATCCTTCTTGTCCACAAACAAGACAGGTGATCTCCATGGGGACGCACTCGGTTGAATCAATCCAATTTCCAACATGGAATCCAGTTGCTTCTTCAGTTCTCCTAGTTCTGACGGGTTCATACTATAGGGTCTCTGGGCTATGGGTCCTGTTCCGGGGATTAGTTCGATGATAAACTCGATATCCCGATCTGGGGGCATACCGGGCAAAATATCTGGAAATACATCGGGGTATTCACAGACTATCCGAACTTGGTCAATGGTAGGTTGGGCTACACTCTTGTTACACTTGAATTGACGAGGTAAGGTTTCAGATATATGATCGACTGATATTCCGGCGGTACTGGTCATGGTGATGGCTTTCTTGGCACAGTCAATCAATCCTTTATGTTTGGACATCCAATCCATTCCTAGTACTACTTCCAAACCTTTAGTTCCGAGTACTATTAGATTAGCATAAAAATCTATGCCATGGATTCGGATAGGGACGGCCTTGCAAATTTGCCTAGCCTTGGTGGTTGATCCGGGAATTTGTACAATCATCACATGCTTCAATTTGGTTGGTTGAATTTTACTAGTGCAGGCAAATTCTTCGGTGACAAATGAATGCGATGCACCAGAATCAAACAACACTCTTGCAAGTACTGAATTAACAGAAAACATACCCAGCACGACGTCTGGCGCTTCCTGAGCTTCTTTAGCATGCATGAGAAAAATACGGCCATTGCGGTTGAGTGAATTCCCTGGGGCAAATATTCTCCTTGGCTGGACATGACGCTGCTGCTGAGCTGGGACATTGGCGTTGGGGGCTGTAGCATTCTTCTTGTTGGAGCACTCGTTGGAATAGTGGCCTTTATTTCCACAGTCATAACAGGTCACTTGTGACTTGTCCTTGCCTGCGACAGGCACAGCATTGCTTCCAGTCCTCGGGGCAGTGTTGGGGTTGGCGGTAGCATTGTTGGTGTTGAACTTGGGTGGGGCGCGGGTGAAATTGCTAGAGTTGACGGGGTTGTTGTGATTTCCTCCGGGTCTAGGGTTTCCACGGTTGGGATAGATCGGACGGGTCATAGGGGGTCTGTTGGTTCTTGGGGAAAATCCTGGAGATGGGTTGGGGCGATACTTTGGGGTCTGATGGGTTCCTGGTTGATGCATCATGCGACGCTTGCGGTTCTCATTGGCCTGGTTGATCTTTCCTTCCATTTTGATAGCAGAGTCGACAAGGGCTTCAATATCAGCAAAAGGGATATTGACTAACACTGTCTGCATCTCGTCATGCAGACCATTCAGGAATCTTTCTTTCTTCTTGGCTTCGGTGTCTATCTCGTCCAGGGCATACCTAGCTAATGACAAAAATTTGTCACGGTATTCCACTACAGTCATCCTTCCTTGCTTCAACTCCCTGAACTCGTGTCTCATTCTCTTGATCAGACCTGGGGCACATGGGTTCTACTGAACTTGACCTTGAATTCCTCCCAGGTCATCATTTGGCCTCCGGTCATTGCACGGACACTGTTCCACCATGCCCTGGCATCTCCGGCTAGATAATGGGTGGCGAACAAGACTTTCTCGTTGGCTTCCACTCGCTACTTCTAAGTTATTTTCCATGGTTTGCAGCCAATCATCGCCTAGGGGTTCTTCTGACTTGGTGAAAACGGGTGGGTTGGTATTCTGGAAATTCTTGAGCTTAGATCCGTGGTTGTCCTGATTTCCATGGCCTTGGTTGTTGTGGGCTAGCTGGGCTATCTGTTGCAGAGTGGCTAGGTTGGCTTGACGTTCCGCTCTTTCAGCTTCGCGGTCAGAAGTCAACATTTGCAGGATCTGCAACATCGGGTCTGGGGCTGAACCACTTCCTCCACGTGGCATCTGAAGATTGATATAGATCATGAGAAAAATGGGAAATTTCTAAGGTTTTGGGTTTTTGAAAAGTTTTTAGAGTTTGACTCAGGTTTTCTAGAAACTTGCTTTATCATTCATTCAC
This sequence comes from Avena longiglumis, assembly GCA_030063025.1. Taxonomy (NCBI): domain Eukaryota; kingdom Viridiplantae; phylum Streptophyta; class Magnoliopsida; order Poales; family Poaceae; genus Avena; species Avena longiglumis. The sequence goes on along the minus strand of CP125979.1, from coordinate 210,572,747 downwards.
TCATAGCACATAGTACAACACACACCACAACAAAGAAAAACAGATGGTTTTAAGAACCATTATGGAAACTACGATACAGTGGGACCGACTACTACTCACTACGCTAGTGCTCAGTGCTACTACTGCTCGGAGTCTGTGGGTTCATCATCTTCAGCATCATCGATGAAGGCGAAATCATCCTCATCGGTGAAGAAGTCCATGGCCTGATCCTCCAGAAAATCATCGTCATCGCTGAGATAGGAGTAAGGGTCTCCACGAAGATCCTCTCCGGCATTCTCCCTTTCCTCCAACTGCATGTCTCTCTCGTGGATGGTCTCTTCCAGAGATGAGATGCGATGGCGAAGACGGGCAAAGATGCACTCCTTCTTGTCGAACTGACGGCGGCGAGACTTGCGATCCTTTGCTAGCATGGCGATGGTCTGGTCCTTCGTCTTGATGATGGCAGACTTGTGGTTGCAATAGTCACGGTAGTTGTCCAACTCTTGCTGACGATCATACATCATGAAGCTAAGGTGGTCCAATTGAGTCTTCAGCTCGGGGTGGTATGGGGCTTCCAGTGGTTGGCCATTTGCATCACGCCTTGGGCAAAACTCAAAGCGAGTACCCTTGATCTGATTGATGCTCTGCCCACACAAACGGGAAAGAGCTTCCTGCATTGCTCTAGCAAGTCCATCGAGCCAGTTGTTTTCCCTCAAGGTAAACTAAATTCCCTCCGCAGTGGGAGGTTCAATCTTTCCTCGGAGACTTGCAACAATTAGCCACTGCAGATCTTCTCCTCCTTGATCATTGAGCTGAGCTCAAGAACTCAAAAGTGCGACGCCCGTAAGTTCGAAGCTGATCGATCCGATCCCTCTCAAAGATAAGGTCTCCTCCATTTCCGAGTTGATAAAACTTGCTGTACTTCACGTCCATCTATAAAAATAGAGGATGAGTAGATTAGCAGAGTGATCAAGTGTGTCAAAATTTTATCTATTTTGCAAAAGTTTTTGAGGAACATGAAGTTTTATTAAAGAATTAAAGAGGTAAGAATGAGAATAAGTTTTCGTAAATATTTTTGTTCTTTGGTTTTGAAACTAAGTTTTTGGTTCAACGTCCGGTCTAACTAGGGCTCCTATGGTCAGGATGGCTCTGATACCAACTTGTCAACACCCGGATTTTTCAATCCTAGATGCCTGTTATGCCATACATCGCAATCCCAGGATTACCATTTTTGCGAGACATAACAGAATTGGATACCATAGTACTTCATCCATTACAAACGATACATAAGTTCTTACACAAATAGGGATCTCATGATCCAGTTCTTAATACAACATCAAGCAGCGGAATAAGTAATAATAATAATGGTAGCGTAGGCGAAGCTCCATCTTCGGGTCACAGTAATGCGACGATGGAGATGAACCTAGTTGTCGTAACCTTCCGGGTCCATCCTCCGTACTCCTCTTCATAGTCCGCCATGGAATAGCCAGGGACAAAGCCATGAGTACTCTTTAAGTACTCGCAAACTAATACTAACAAGTAAAGGGGGTTTTTTGGATAATAGGACACTAGGCTCTAGGGTTGTTTTGCAAAAAGCCAGGTTTATTGTAGGGGTCTCAACCTAATAAGGTAGATTCCTCATGTGTTTACAATGCTAGTCCCTGGATCAATAGCTAGCATCCACAGTTAAGATGTAATATCAAGAAACAAAGGTCATAATATAACTTTATAACCAGGAATAACATAATTTTATTACATCATACATAGCTCATTTGGCTATTACATTACATTGCAGCGGAATAACTATAATCATGGGGTCCTTCATCTTCAAAGTGCCACAGGCAGATGTTGGTTGTAGACTTTGTAATCCTAATCAATCAATCTTCACTAAACAATCAAACCTGCAACATACAAGTTACAGCCACAAAGGGTCAATACATTTGAATTGTATTGGCAAGTGATACTATGGTAGTATAGTGGAGTCTATCATCTATATGCATTTGGCTAAGTGGAGTTGAGGCTTGCATTGCTCAAAATAGGTTTTTCCTTAACATTTGAAAATACTAAGTTTTTGCTTGACAAAATCATTTTTCTCAATCAAAGATTGAAGATCCTTTCCAAGGCATCTACCAATCAAAGATTTAAGATGTCAAACAACCCTTGTTCAATCCACAAGTTTTAACTTAGAAATTTGAATGATGAGATTCTTGATTGCTTCCATGTCTTGATGCTCAAATTGTCCTTTACCAGGGACATGGCTAAGTACTTAGATTTTACACTCTGCAGAGGTGGTGCACTTTCCCCACAAGACTTGGTTTCCCAAGACAAGATCTTTCAGAAGCTTTCCCTTAGACCAAAATGGACGCGTTCCAACCTATCAATCACTAACACCAACTGTCCATATGGCTAAGTTCTTGCAACCTATATGATCATGGCAGAGCCCATATTGCCAAGTGGTTGCACTTGAAGCTTCTCAACATTTGACATCTCAAATCCCTTTGTTTCCTGGGTGGCCATCCACAAGTGAGATACACAAGGTTCACCAGTCCCCTGGCCTTGTGTAACCACTCAACATATCCCAATCCTTCCATTCCACCCAGGTGATTCATTAACTTAGTTGTTTTATTAAACAAAACATAAGTCCCCAGACTTAGAATATTTTTCCATAGTGTGAATATATTTTCCACCCATGTTTTCTATTAGCTAGGCTAAGCTTAGTAGTAATAAGAAACTTAACTTAGGAAAATCCTACTAAGGATTCATCTACTAGGTTTTCGTATAGCAAGGTCTATACTTAGCAAAATCCATGCAAGTTTTACTTAGCAAAATCACTAATGCATAGAGAAAGTAATGGGACAAAAGTATGAAGCATCACTTGCCTTTTTGGTAGGGAATGGTGGTTCACTCCTTGATCTTGCTAGTCTCACACTTTCTAACTTCACTACAAGTCAATCAAGTAGACACAAAATCAACTAGCATTCCAAACCAATAAATCAATCAAACAATTTATCACACACAAAACAATGGGGTCTAAGTCATGCATGGGAGCATGCACAAGATAGTTTTATTTTGCAAAGAGGGTCTCCATTGGGTTTCTAAACTTTGTAAGTTCCAAATTGGTCATTTACCAAAATGGCAAAGTCATTTAGCAAGAGGGTTTTGTCCAAAAACCATTTTTAAATCCATTCATTATTTTATGTGGTGAAAAATGTTTTTATTAAGGCAAAACTCTTAAGTTGTTCACCAAATGAGTTGCTAATTTGCAAAACTTGGTGTTTTGGGTCAGTAGGTTTGGTCCAAACCATTTTCCCAAAGTTTTTATTCAAAATCATTTTCATAACAAAAACCATTATTTTCTTTTGGCTTAAAATGACTAAGTCAAGTAATCCAACCTAAATCTTTCCAAAATCATTTTTTTAACACCAAGGGTTGGTTCCTAGGGTCAGTAAGGTCACAAAAACCATTTTGCAAAAGTTTTAACCCTAAAATCATTTTTAAACAATTTTTACATCCTTAACAAGCATACAAATGTCTCTGCAAATTCAAACAAGCTAACAGATACTATTTGCTAAACTAAGGGCATGGTTGGCTAGGGTTTGTTCTCCTGAATCCAACGACATAAAATTTGTAATTTTTGGACGTGTGGATCCAAAGATACAAGGGTTTGAAGTTTGCAAATAAATCTGTTTTCAAATTTGTTTTTAAACGGAATAGATGACACGCGGCACTTTCCTATTTGCCGATACCGGTTCGGGTGGATCGTGGGCTGCTATGCGTTAGATCTAAACGAATCGTGCGGCTCTGGAGACGTACCCTTTCGCGTTTAAGTGAACCTATCGTATTCGTTCGATCTGAATCGAACGGTGCCTATTGCCTTGCCAAGAACTGGCGGCGAATGTTAACGGCGAGCGGCGGAGCGACCAGTTGGCGGCGGCGCTGGCGAGGCAGGAAGTAAGAAAGGGTGGGAGTAAGCTCACCTGGTTCGCAATAGTCTGGAGATGCTCAAGGCGTTGTTGGTTCGACGAGGGGCGCTCTGGAGTGGGCTCGATTTCTCGCCGGAGTTCCTGATGGCGTCGGGTTCACTCGGGCGTCGTCGGAGACGGGTCTATGATGCACGCTAGGACAATGGAAGACAGTATCAGATGCGCAAGACCAAGGCGATGCTGTGTGCGTGATCTAGGAGGCGTGGGGTGGTCGGAGTTCACCTGAAATGCTCGACGGAGCAATGGCAGACGGCAAGACGCCGTGTCGTCGCTGCCGATGCTCGGGCGCCATGCATGCGACTGCAGAAGAGTCCGCTGGGGGTTGCTGATCACCGCTGCGTTCTCGAGGAGGCAAGAGGTGGAGTGTGTTGGCCGGAATAGGCGAGAACGGTCGTCGGAGACAGAGGAAGTGCAGGGCAAAATTCCTCGGCCTGGGGGCATGCTTGAGGGAGGGGTCAGAGGGGAATGAGAGAGGATGCGCTGGCGTTTAAAGGTGCTTGATCGCTGCGAGTTAAGGTGGCCGTGTTAAGGAGAATTCATGCCGCGAATCAATAGCCTGCAACGGCCGGCGAGGGGGAGAAGTGATCGTGCGGGGTGTGGACGATGAACAGTAGCGGTGGGGTCTACCTGTTAGCGGGGAAAGGAGTAAGGGAGAGGTCCACCGGTCATTGTCTGTGTGGGTCAGATACTGGGTGTGAATCGTTTCCCTCGGGGTGGAAAGCTGGGTTGGTTCTGGGCCTTAGTTGGGCTTGGCCAGTTGGGTCAGGTCCATTTCATATTTTTTTCCTTCTGAATTCTTTTTCCTTTTCTAATTCTATTTTTCTGTTTTGAATTTGAATCAATTATTCATTCACTCAAACTATTCAAACAATTCAAACTTATAATGAGTTTTTGGTTCTGTTTTTCAACATAAACCCATCCCAAAAATAAATTAATATTTTATTCATTTTTAGGATCTATTTAATAATTAAATAAAATAGCCCTTTAGTTATTTAATCAAATAGGGTTTGATTTATTTAATAAAATTTCCATTTGAATTCCAAATATTTTCAAACCCCAATCAGTAGGTTCTATTTGGAAATAGTAGATATTTGGAAATCTGTTTAAAACAAAATAACCTTTTATTTTAGGGTCCAATAATAATTGAATGAATAGACTTTATTCATTTAATCCAAATAGGTTTTTGTTTTATTAAAATCTTTATTTTGAAAACTAAAATAGTACCAAAACCATTCAGTAGATTTTATTTGGAAATAAAGAATATTTGGAAAACTTGTTTAAAACAAATATCATTTTTATTTTAGGGTCCTTTAATAATTAAATACAATAGACCTTTATTATAAAATCAATTAGGATTTGTTTTATTAAAATATTTATTTTTAAATCTAAAATATAACCAAAACACTTCAGTAGGTTTTAATTAAGAAAATAAAATACTTAGACAACTTATTTAAAATAATTTAATAAGTTTTGATATTTTAATTAAAAAGATAAAACCTTTTATTTAAATAAAATTGGATATCAAATCCTTATTAATTTATTTAAATATACCTTTGCTACTTTTATTTAAAACAAAATGTTTTAATTCAAAAGCTTGGCCAAAGTTTTAATTTGGCTTTATAAAATAATCTTTATTTATAAACTTCTATTTCATTTGAAAACAAATCTTTTCATCTAATTGTTTCAAAATAGTATTTCCAAATGTTTTTATTTTTCCCTTTTATTAAATGTTTATCTTTTTAAATCCCTTTAGGTTTTTATTTAATTCAAATGGGTTTGAAGGTCCAATTTAATTCAAAAAGTTTCTTCTGGCTCTGAAAATCAAACAAAATTTTATTTTATTCATTTATTTACACATTACAAGATTTGGAAAGTCTTGGGATGTGACATTTATCTTCACTATGTTCCAAGCTAGTCACAATTTTATAACTCCTAAATGGGATCTTGTAATCCAGGTCACAACTCTGTTGTGTTCAAGTCAAAGTCTCACTTCATTTCACAAGTCATTTTGAAAAATCGACGGGGAACAGATGGCCACTAATCGTCCATAATCATGACGCTGCTATTCAATAGTTTGACACTCTGCAGAGATTGTACACTTTCACCACAACATTTGATACATCCGTCAGGAACAAATCCTGAATTCACCATACTCAGTATGCGGATAATCAATCCTAACCTTTCAATTACACTCCCTAGTATAAGCACCTCTCTTGTGAGTTTGGCCTCCCAACCATGACCACTGTCATCTTGGAGTGCATGTGGACAATCTTCACAAGGTAGCCTCAGCTCAGACCTTGGCCGTGAGGGAACTAATACTAAGGTATATAAGTTTCCAGTCAAGCCCTACCCAATATTCGGGTATTGTGGTTGTACGCTAAAATTGGAATGGTATCGCATCTAGACAACCATCAGTTTTATAAAGGGCTAAGGCTCATGCCTCAACATTTTCATCCCCAAAATCATCAAGTGTTTGGAAACACATGTCCAAAACATTTCAATAGAATGATCCATCATTCCAAGGTTTTCATAACCATTTTTCCACCAAGTATTCCCATCTAAAAGTTGATCAAGTTTTATGCTTAGCACTAGCATCTACAGGTGGGGGTAGTAATAATGAGGGGTGGTAACTAGTGGAGTTTCACTAAGTCCAACCTTATATCCTAGGATGATATCAAGGTTTCTAGCTTAGGACAAATTTTATGCTCTTTAGGCAACCTTTAGCACAACTGTCTAGTATCTACCAAACTCTTAGGTAGACTCTAAGTAAGCTTTGATAAAGAAATAAAGTAAGAAGCTTGCCATAAAACTAGGATTGGTTTAGCAAGTGGGTATGATCACATATGCTTAAGGCATAAAGTAGTCATCTCACAAGTATGGGTGTGTGGCATCAGTAGGGTATCTTGCAAGTGTTAACTTGCATCAATGTCAATATAAGCTTGCTAAAGTAGAGTGTCTTGCAAGTTTTAGCTTGCCTTGTGCAGAGAAGTGGTTGAAGTTCTCCTCGGCTTCCTCTTCGTAGTATCCTCCTTCCTCCTCGTATCCTTGGTCGGTACTAGCGTCTATGAATACATACGAGGTACACAATCACCAAACAATACTTAAATACTTGCAATCATCACACACAAGGGTCCTAAAGATGATCGAGCATCATCTCTAACATTACAAGGTTAAGGCTTGGTTTAAATCCTTTTTATTTTTAGAAAAGTAATTTCTACTCATTGAAAAACTACTTAAGATTTAATATTCCCCAAACCACATATGGGATCATGTTGACACATGTCATCACCACATATTGGAGTCCATGGGAATGTGATTTAAAGTGGTGTCACAATTTAATAAGGTTTTACCCTTTATTTTAATTAATTAAAGTGGCTAGAAATGCTTATGTAGCATTGTTTTATTACTTGAACATTATTTCTGCAAGTAAACCTATATATTTTTATATATTCTGAAAGGTATGGTTAAATGTGATTTTTGAGAGTTGGAATCAACTCAAAAACTTTTATGGTTGAAATTTGAAAAATGTTTGAATGCAGAAAAGCTTCTGCCTTGTTATTTTTACTATGGGTGATCTACAGATCCAAATGACTTGAATCCAACGGGCTTGGATTAAGCATTCACAGGCATTTCCAACAAAATTGGTTTCATTGAATCGATCTTGGTTGATTTTTGAAGTTGGGTTCTAAAGTGTTTTTGAATTGAAATAGAAAAGATTTAATTTGAATTGTCAATGCGGGAAATGTTATTCTTGGCACCGCTAAGCCTTGATGCTGGCTGCTTAAGTGCGTGTCCCCACTCGTCAGTGACACGGGGCTGGGCGAAGCGGTATGGGGCAACGTGGATCGTTCGATCTAGTTCTAATCCAACGGCTGGGGGTCATCGTCGACGCTAGATAACTCCGGCGAGAACGAAACCTAGAGCGGCCAGTGAGGGGTGCTAGGGGCTCACCGGGGTACTGGCGAGGGTCGGCGAGGCGGACGAACGAAGAAGTCGACGACGGCGAACCTCCTGGTACCGGTGGCTTCTCCTGGGGCGTCTCCAATTGATGGCTCCCTTCTTCTCCGGCAGCGGCAGGCTCCAGTAAAATTCCGGCGAGGTGGTGCTCGGCTTGCTCTAAGAATGGTGTGGCACGATCAGTGGGGAGAGGTGAGTGAGATGGTGTGAAGAAATCGTGCGGGGGTGGCCTCTATTTATAGTCGAGCGAGGGGACCATCGGGGCGCACGGTGAGCTCGTGGGGGCGACGTTACAGGCGGCTAATGGCATGGGCAAGGGTAGGGGACGGTGCTGTGTCTCCTGGCGATGCTCAACGACATGGTCGCGAGGCATGGGGCGGTGTGGTTTGGTCTGGAACGGGCGGTGCTCTGCGCGGCAGAGGCGGCGTCTTCGACGGCGGGCGGTGGCTGTATGGCACGGGGCGGCAAACGGGGTTGTCTGGCGGTCTCCTCGGTCGGTGGTGATCGTGTGTGCACGCGGTTAGGGCGGCGCGCGGTCTGTGGGTGATGGTCGAGGGTGGCGCTCTGGCGCACGCTAGGCATGGTCTGGGCGCGGCTTGTGCGCGTGGTCCAGGGCTTGGCAACGCCATGCTGGGACAGTAGCGGTGGCGGTGATTGGCTGCCTCCCAGACATGCTGGCTAGGCTTGCTGCTGCTCCTAGCTTGCTGTCCACAATGGGGTGACATGGGGTTGCTCGGCTGTTCACCATTAATGACAATGGCAAGCTCACAGGGGTTCTAGTGTTGGGCTAATCTTTCTAGATGATCTACTAGGTTGTGTGTGAGCTAACTAGGGAACAAGTTAGGCTCAAAACACTGCACACTATGGTGTTTGATGTTTTATTTGATTTGTGTCTGCAACCTGTTTGATGAAATCAAGTTTTGAATTTTGAAATGAAATTTTGTGGGTTTACTAGATTGGTGCTGGTGAGTCTGCAGATGCTTGGGTTTTGAAAGTTGAGCTTGTTTGAGTGGGTTTTGAAAAAGTGGGATCTTCCCATATGAAGAAGATTCAATTTTGAATTGCCATTTAAACTATGCATTTGAAAGTTTCTGGATGATCACAAAGTGGGCCTTGATACTTTGTTATGAGTACATTCAAGGGGTGCAATGATCCAGAAAAGTTTCTGTTAGGTTTTGAAAGTTTGAGACAGCCAAAGTAGGCATGGGAGTTAAATTGGTCAAAATGACCATTCACTTAATATTTTTTTTTGATTTACTTGTCTTTAGGAAAAGTGTGGGAAATGTTTTAGATGATGTTTATTTCACCTAAGAAACATTTTACAAGCAATGGATCACACAAACAAGGTGGTTTTTAAAGAAATTCAAAATCCATGCATACACATATACATGCATTCATGAATTCATTTAGAAAAGTTTTTGTTAACCCTAATCTTGATGATTAGTGTTTGATGATCTAAGTTTGGTATTTTTGGGATGTTACATTAGAGGTACTCACTTTCACGCCTTCGGGAGACGAGACGAGGATGGTGAGGCTATTGAGTTCGAGGATGCTGCTAGAGAGACGGCAGAGCCGATTCGTGTAACACCACGGTTCTGAAAAGACCGTAGGTTCTATGTGACATGCCAATCCCTGGATCGGTTCATTTGCTCACAATAGAATAAGATGAATAACATAGCAAAATATCCGTGTATCATAAATAACGAAGATCCAGAGTATCATTATTACAATAAAAGCTTAGCTCAAGACTAGCTCAATGTTATTCAAGTAACAACATAAATATAGTAAATCCTCCATTCTTCAAATTTCCCACAAGTGAACAAGTGCCGAGTGGAGTACCGTGGCCTAAATCGATTACTCAGAATTGGAATATCCTGCAACATGAAACGTAGCAGCCCTGAAGGGTCAATACATGGAATGTATGAAAAGTAGAGCTATTAAAGGAGACAATAGTGCTAACATCTACAAGCATATTTGGCAAGTGGAGCTGTGGCTAGCTTGCATTTGCAAATACCTTTGTCCTACTTTCATAAACAGTTTTTGATTTTCTTTGAAAAGATCCCAATTAAGTTAACCCATCAACATTAAAGCAATTATGAAATTGGAATGAGCGAGAAACATGTCATGGAGTCAATATCAAGCAACTCAGACGTCCATGACCGGGGACACGGCTAATCGATTAGATTATACACCCTGTAGGGGTTAGTACACTTTACCCATGTGACTTGGCCAGCCCAGCTCGTACCATCACTCTCATTTTGGGTGATGATAGGGAGAAGTCCAAGAAGAGACCATTCGGGAAGTAGCTCCCCAATCCCGACGCGCACCGGTCCAGCCCACCAAAATTCTACATCTCTGGATACGCGGGTTCGAGTTACCACAACCTACTGAGTCCAACCAACCGCTCATTTCATTATTGGAACATGGTTGTACACGTAAGCTACAAAATAAAGAAGCCAATCATTTTCTCTCGATACCTGGGTGCCTTTCCGCAATGATACCACCAAAAATTATCAATCCCATCACACCCAGGAGATTCATTGATTAAGTTGTTTTATTTTTCACAAACCAACACATTTAGAAACAACTTTCAGTGATGTAACCCAGCCCTCGTACATCATAGCATGGCTAAGAACATCTACCAACGGTGGTTCATCTACAGGGAAAGCCCTACCACATAATAGGTCATAGCATAGCGATAGTAATATCCTACACATGCATCTACAAAATACACGACAATGCATTGAAAATAGTAGGACAACATCATGAACAAGGTAGCATCTACTTGCCTTGGTAGTTGGTGAAGTCGTTCAAACACTCGTTGCAATCACGCACGTTGCACTCCTCGCAATCTATCGAGCAAACAATTGCATACAACATAAACAATAGCACATAGAGATCAAACAAATGCAACAAATGCATGTATGGCAATTTAATAAGTCACAATGGTTGTTACTTTAGTTCTCTAAACAATACTGAAGTATATGATGCATGCAAGAGTCCAATTAATGCAATGGAGTACTTGTTATTAATAATTACTTGCCAATACTGAAGTATATGATGCAGGCAAATACTTGCAATTTTCTGAATAGTATTTATTTTCTTATGAATTTATTACTCTAAACAAGACATTAAACCATTTATTTAATTACTGTGAAACCTTACAGTATTTGCCTGAACCATTTTCATATTCATGATCTACATGGAACCAGCTTTCCATCGGTATATCATTTATATTTTTGTGATATGCAAATAATTTACTATGAATTTAATGATTTCTAAAGCCATTAAAACTAAATAAATCATTACGGTAAATATGTACTATAAAGATTAGATCTAACCTGATATTATTAATCTATATTATAGTAGCTTCAATTTGATATATTGTTCATATTTTTCGGAGTTACAGATCATTTCCTATGAATTTATTAACCTAAAAGACCATTAAAACTAATTAAGTTACTGCAGTAACCACGTACAGTAAAAGTTGAATCTAATGCCATATTAATATTCTACACGTTTTTCTGAATCCATTGATATCTTATTTGCTATTTGTGGTTCTACGGATCTTTTTATATGATTTTTGTAAGTTTACCAAATTTTCTGCAAATTAAATTCAATTTCAAATCTACAGGGAATATTCCCTGGGAATATTCTATGCTGACTGGGACGCGGGGCTGACCTGGCGTTGACACATGGCGAGATTCGGTTGGCTCGTACTCCTTCGCGGAATCGATCTAATCCTGGCCGTTGGGATGAGATCTAGTGGTTAGGAGAGGAGATTGACCTGATTTCGGCTCAGAATAGACAAGAAATAGATCCGTGTTAGAGAGACAAATCCAGAGGTCAAATCGAAAAACTTAGAACATGAAAGTTGTGGGGAATCATTAGTCCTACCTTCTCACCAAAGGAATTTGGATTTGAAGAAACGAGCGCGAGTACATCTTGGATTTACACCGTCATATCTGAAATATTGCGGTGCGAAATTCTCCGGCTATGGTGGATGAAAAGATGTGAGGTTTGTCGGGATTGAAAGATTTCGACGAGTTCTACAACTTTTGTTCTTTGGCCGAAGGCAAACAACGAAGTCTAGATGGGTTAAAAAGCGAAATAAGATTCGGGCATGTGTAGATTAGGGATTTCGAGAAGGGACACTCATACAGCTATGGCTCCACGAGTTTATATGAAGATTTAGGATGGTGTAGAGATAGGCCTTAAAGTAGGGATCAAGTAGAAACAAACGGAAGTCGATTCGGAGTTGTAGATAAAAAGTTATAGCTGTTTGAATAGAGATAGTTTTGACAAAACTGTTTCGCACGCTTTTTAAAGCATCTGGGACACCGATCGTGGCTGGCTGGTTCGGTCCGGTCCGGATGGGCCGGCCCGTTAGATTTTTTCTTCTTCTTTTTTTCTTTTTCTTTTTTTATTTACTTGTTTCCCTCATATCTTTTGCATATGAACTCCAAACGACATGATTCTTGTTTCTAAAATTTTCTATAATCGAATAGATCATTGTAGTATCATATTTGTAATCTTTTTACTAGTTTGCAAGTAGTGGGTTTATAAATCCTTGTATATTTAATTTTATTTATATCTTTATTTGTTTGTATTTATTCCATAACTTTTTCATAATAGCTCCAAATGAGCTCAATTTTGTTTCTAAATTTTTTGTAATATTTATTGGATCTTTTCAGGATATAATTTAGCAATAATCGCTGCCTTAGCAACAGTGGGTTTTATAAAGCCAATTTAATTCCCTTTAGGAACAAACTGGCATATACTATTTAGGGTTTTAGTCCTTTATTTCTATTTGGGAATTTTCTTGATGCAAATATGCAATGCAATGCTCATGAATGACATGCAAATGCAATTTTTTTTCTAGTCCCAATTTCTAAAATCTTGGGATGTGACAATTCGTTTGTACCTTCAGGACCTAGAGGTTCTACTTAGGCACCTAGATACTGATAGGACCAACGTCATGCTTAGCAATGACGAGCTCCAGGTGCAGCTTCGTGAGAAGGACAAGCTCTTTGCGGAGCAAGACGAGATAGTCAAGGAAATGGAGGACAAGTTTGAGAGCCAGGACAGGAAGTTCAAAAGCCAAGAAAAGAGTGTCCAAGACAGGAACAAACGGATTCAAGAGATGACTGCTGAAATAGAGGCCAAGGACTTCTAGCTCGAGCATCAGCAGGGTGTGATTGAGAGACTTCGTTCACAGAAGAGGGCTCTCAAAGCCAAGGTAGAGGCCTTGACTACCAATGTCGAGGAATACAAGACCGCTGTAACATCCCAAAAATACTAAGCTTGGATCATCAAATTCTAATCATCAAAATTAGGGTTAACAAAAACTTTTCTAATTAAAATTAGGAATGCATGCATATGTGTATGCATTGATTTTGAAATTCTTTTAAACCACCTTGTTTGTTTGTTTCATTGCTTGTAAAATGTTTCTTAGGTAAAATAAACATCATCTAAAACATTTCCCACACTTTTCCTAAAGACAAGTAAATCAAAACACATATATTAAATGAATGGTCACTTTGACCAATTTAACTCTCATGCCTACTTTGGCTGCCTCAAACTTTCAGAACCTAACAGAAACTTTTCTGGATCTTTGCACCCCTTGAATATACTCATCACAAGATATCAAGGCCCACTTTATGGTCATCCAGAAACTTTCAAATGCATAGTTTAAATGACAATTCAAAATTGAACTTTATCATATGGGAAGATCCCACTTTTTCAAAAACCACTCAAACAAGCTCAACTTTCAAAACCCAAGCATCTGCAGATTCACCAGCACCAATCTAGCAAACCCACCAAAAATCTTTTCAAAATTCAAAACTTGAGTTCATGCGGCCATTTCATCAAACAGGTTGCAGACAAAAATCAAACAAACATCAAACACTACCCTAGTTAGCTCACAACCAGCTCAGTAGATCATCTAGGAAGATTAGCCAAGCACTAGCACCACTGTGAGCTTGCCATTGCCATCAATGGTGAACAGCCGAGCACCCCCTTGTCACCCCATTGTGGACAGCAGGATAGAGGAAGAACTAGTCGTGCCAACCTTGTCTGGGAGGCAGCCCACCGTCCACCGCCACTCCCTGTCCCAGCTGTGAGCGTTGCCAAGCCCTAGACCACGCGCACAAGCCGCGCCCAGCCCGCCAGAGACCATGTTGAGCATGTGCCAGAGCACGACCCTCGACCAGCGCCCACAGACCGCGCGCCGCCCTCACAGCGTGCACACACGCTCACCATCAACCGACGAGACCACCAGACATCCTCGTTTGCTGCCCCGTGTCGCACAGCCACCGCCCGCCGTCAAAGACGCTGCCTCTGCCGCGCAGAGCACCGCCCGTTCCAGACCAAACCACACCGTCCCATGCCTCGAGACCATGTCGTTGAGCATCGCCAGGAGACACCGCACCATCCCCTACCCTTGCCCTTGCCATTAGCCGCCTGTAACCTCTCCCCCGACGAGCTCACCGTGCGCCCCAACGGTCCCCCCGCTCGACTATAAATAGAGGCCACCCCCGCACGATTTATTCACACCATCTCACTCCCCTCTCCTCACTGATCGTGCCACACCGTTCTCAGAGCAAGGCGAGCACCACCCCGCCGGAATTTCACCGGAGCCCGACGCCTCTGGAGAAGAAGGGAGCCAGCGATTGGAGCCGCCCCAAGAGAAGCCACCGGTACCAGGAGATTCGCCGTCGTCGACTTTGTCGTTTGCCCGCCGACCCTCGCCAAGACCGGTGAGCCCCCTGCCACCCTCACGCCGCGCTTAGGTTTCGCTTCGCCGGCGTTGTCTCGTCGACGATGACTCTCACCTGGATTAGAACTAGATCGAACGATCCACGTTGCCTTCTACCGCTTCGCCCAGCCCGTGTCACCGACGAGTGGGGACACCCACTTAAGCAGCCAAGGAGCATCAAGCGCTTAGCAGCCGCCCGTTAACTTTTCCCGCGCAGCCCAGTTTTTCAAATTAAACTTTTTCTATTTCAATTCAAACACACTTCTGTACCCAAATTCAAAAATCAACCCAGATCGATTCAGTGCACCAAATTGAATGAAACCAATTTTGTTGGAAAGGACTGTGAATGCTGAATCCATGCCCGTTGGATTCAAGGCATTTGGATTTATAGATCACCCATGGTAAAAATAACAAGGCAGAAGCTTTTCTGCATTCAAACAATTTTCAAATTCAAACCATAATAGCTTTTGAGTTGATTCCAACTCTCAAAAATCACATTTAACCATACCTTTCAGAATATATAAAATATATAGGATTACTTGCAGAAATAATGTTCAAGTAATAAAAGAATGCTACATAAGCATTTCTAGCCACATTAATTAATTAAAATAAAAGGGTAAAACCTTATTAAATTGTGACACCACTTTAAATCACATTCCCTTGGACTACAATATGTGGTGATAACATGTGTCAAAATGATCCCATGTTTGGTTTGGAGAATATTAAATCTTAAGTAGTTTTTCAATGAGTAGAAATTACTTTTCTAAAAATAAAAGGAATTAAATCAAGCCTTAACCTTGTAATGTTAGGGATGATGCTAGATCATCTATAGGATCCTTGTGTGTGATGATTGCAAGTAGTTAAGTATTGTTTGGTGATTGTGTACTTCGTATTTATTCATAGACGCTAGTACCGACCAAGGATACGAGGAGGAAGGAGGATTCTACGAAGAAGAAGCCGAGGAGAACTTCAACAACTGCTCTGCACAAGGCAAGCCTAATACTACTAGTTGAATGTGCAAGCCCATACTTTCAAGATGATACTATACCAATGCAAGCTAAAACTTGCTTGACACACTACTTTAGCAAGCCTTACTAATCAAGTTGACCTATGCAAGCTAACACTTGCAATTTAGCAAGCTTATACTAATTTTGTGCAAGCAAATACTTGCTTGTTACTATGCCTACTATATGCCTTAAGCATATGTGATCATACCCACTTGATAAACCAATCCTAGTTTTATTTGCAAGCTTCTTACTTTATTTCTTTATCAAAGCTTACTTAGAGTTTACTTAAGTGACTGGTAGATACTGGAAAGATTCTGAAGGTTGCATAAAGAGCATTAAATTTGACCTAAGACAGGAACCTTGATATCATCCTAAGATATAAGGTTGTACTTAGTTAAAACTCCACTAGATACTACCCCATCATTAGTACTACCCCCAACTTAGATGCTAGTGCTAAGCCTAAAACTTGAGAAACTTTAGATGGGAATATTTGGTGGAAAAATGGTTATGAAAACCTTGGAATGATGGATCATTCTATTGAAATGTTTTGGACATGTGTTTCCGAACACTTGATGATTTTGGTGATGAAAACATGGAGGCATGAGCCTTAGCCCTTTATAAAACTAATGGTTGTCTGGATGCGATACCATTCCAATTTTATCGTACAACCACAATACCCGAATATTGGGTAGGGCTTGACTGGAAACTTATATTCCTTAGTATTAGTTCCCTCACAGCCAAGGTCTGAGCTGAGGCTACCTTGTGAAGATTGTCCACCTGTGCAGTACCCAAGATGACAGTTGGTCATGGTTGGGAGGCCAAACTCACAGGAGAGGTGCTTATACTAGGGCGTGTAATTGAAAGGTTAGGATTGTTTATCCGCATACTGAGTATGGTGAATTCAGGATTTGTTCCTGACGGATGTATCGAATGTTGTGGTGAAAGTGTACAATCTCTGCAGAGTGTCTAACTATTCGAATAGCCGCGTCCGCAGTTATGGACAGTTGGAGTGGCTATACTGTTCCCCCGTCAGACTTTTCAAAATGACTTGTGAAATGAATTGAGACTTTGACTTGACCACAACAGAGTTGTGATATGAAATACAAGTTCCCACTTAGGAGTTATAAAATTGTGACTAGCTTTGGAACCTAGTAGAGATAAATCTGGCTTTTGCAAAACAACCCTAGAGCCTAGTGTCCTATTATCCAAAAACCCCTTACCTGTTAGTATTAGTTTGCGAGTACTTAAAGAGTACTCATGGCTTTGTCCCTGGATATTCCCATGGCCAGACTATGAAGAGGAGTACCTGGAAGATGGACCCAGGAAGGTTATGATAACTAGGATCATATCCCATCGTCAGCATTGCCTGTGACCCCGAAGATGGAGCTTCGCCTACGCTACCGTTATTATTTCGTATTCCGCTGCTTGATGTTGTATTAAGAACTGGATCATGAGATCCCTATTTGTGTAAGAACTTATGTATCGTTTGTAATGGATGATGTACTATGGTATCCAATTCTGTTATGTCTCGCAAAAATGGTAATCCTGGGATTGCGATGTATGGCATAACAGGAATCTAGGATTGAAAAATCCGGGTGTTGACAAGTTGGTATCAGAGCCATCCTGACCATAGGAGACCCTAGTTAGACTGGACATTTGAACCAAAAACTTAGTTTCAAAACCAAAGAAAACCACTATTTACAAAAACTTATTCTCATTCTTATCTCTTTGGTTCTTTCATAAAAATTCATGTTCCTCAAAAACTCTTGCAAAATAAAATTTTGACACACTTGATCACTCTGCTAATCTACTCATCCTCTATTTTTATAGATGGACGTGAAGTACAGCAAGTTTTACCAACTTGGGAATGGAGGAGACCTTATATTTGAGAGGGATCTGGATCAGCTTTCGGAACTTCTGGAGCTTCCGCACCCCGAGTTCTTCGGAGCTTAGCTCAATGATCAAGGAGTAGAAGATCTGCAGTGGCTAATTGTTGCAAGTCTCCGAGGAAAGATTGAACCTCCCACTGTGGAGGGAATTCAGTTTACCTTGAGGGAAAACAACTGGCTCGATGGACTTGCGAGAGCAATGCAGGAAGCTCTTTCCCGTCTATGTGGGCAGAGCATCAATTAGATCAAGGGTACTCACTTTGAGTTTTTCCCAAGGCGTGATGCAAATGGACAACCACTGGAAGCCCCATACCACCCCGAGCTGAAGACTCAATTGGACCACCTTAGCTTCATGATGTATGATCGTCAGCAGGAGTTGGAAAACTGCCGTGACTATTGCAACCACAAGTCTGCCATCATCAAGATGAAGGATCAGACCATAGCCATGCTAGCAAAGGATCGCAAGTCTCGCCGCCGTCAGCTCGACAAGAAAGAGCGCATTATTGCCCGTCTTCGCAACCGCATCTCATCTTTGGAGGAGACCATCCACGAGAGAGACATGCAGTTGGAGGAAAGGGAAAATGCCGGAGAGGATCTTCGTGGAGACCCTTACTCCTATCTCAGCGATGACGATGATTTTCTGGAGGATCAGGCCATGGACTTCTTCACCGATGAGGATGATTTCGCCTTCATCGAAGATGACGAAGATGATGAAGCCACAGACTCCAAGGAGTAGTAGCACTTGAGCACTAGCGTAGTGAGTAGTATTCGGTCCCACTGTATCGTAGATTCCAAATGGTTCTTAAAACCATCTGTTTTTCCTTGCTGTGGTGTGCGTTGTATCATGTGAATGAATGAATGAAAAAGCAAGTTTCTAGAAAAAAATCTGAGTCAAACCTTTAAAACTTTTCAAAGACCCAAAACCTTAGAAATTTCCCTCTTTTCTCATGATCTATCTCAATCTTCAGATGCCACGTGTGTAGGGGTTCGTAGCATGGAAAACAAAAATTTTCTATCGCATACAAACAAACAAGCCAAGATCTATCTACTAGATTGTAGCAACGAGTCGATAGAGGAACTCACCCTCGAAGATTCCAAAGCGGTTAACGAGAGCAGATTCTCGTGGGTGATGTAGTCGTACTCTTCCCGATCTCAAGATCGCGTAGACGATCCTTCCGGCGCCACGTTCCGGCAGCGCTCCTTGATCGGTCACGTTCGTACTGACGAAGACCTTCCTCTCCTTGTTCCAGCAGAAAATGGAGGTTGTAGCACTCTCCTCGCGATTCCGGCAAGACAACGCGTGGGCACCGAAGTAGAGGAAATCAGGCAGGCTTCGCCTTAAGCCGGTGCGAGTATGGTGGAGCTTATGAGAGAGGCTATTAGTGGTCTAGTAATTAGACACACCAATTAGAAGGCTCTAAACCAATTAGAAGGCTCTAAACCGCTGGCTAAAGCAATTAGAAGCTCTAAACCAAAATGGCTCTAAACCGGAGATTTAGAGGTGAAAACTTGTGTGTCTAGGAGGGGAGCCCCGCCCCTCCTTTTATAGGTGGGGAGGCGCGGCCAGGGGAGGGGAGTCCCTCCCCAAGTCGGCCTTGGGTGGTGCGCTTGGCAGGAGAGACTCCTCCTCAAGTCGGTTCCCAACTCCTCTTTCTTGTTTCCACAGTTTCTTGTTTTAGCCGCTTGACTTTCAAACTGGACATTTGACTTTTCTGTTTAGGATTCAATTTAATCCTTTATTTGGGACAGCAGAACACTTAGTACATGATGCAATCATTCCAATATGTAATGACACATTCATGTACCCTCCCCCCGGTCTTGGACAATCCGAACCTTCTAGAACATTCCCGATGAAAACACCGGAATCATTCCCGAACTCAAACGGACTTTCCTTATATGAATCTTATTCTCGGACCATTCCGGATCACCTCGTGATATCCGGATCCCATCCAAGACTCGAACAACATTCGGTCTCTTTCTCATAATACCATAACTACTCAAACAACGTCGAATCCTTAAGTGTGTCTCCCTACGGTTCGTGAATTATGCGGACATGATCGAGACACTTCTCCGAACAATAACCAATAGAGAATCTGGAAATTCATATGGCTCCCTACATATTTCTCGATTACTTTACGATCGAATGAACCACTTACATACGATACCAATTTCCCTTTGTCTCACGATAGTTTACTTATCCGAGGTTATGATCGCTTGTATCTCTGCATACCTAGTTCAACCTCGTTCTCGATAAGTACTCTTTTCGTTCGTGATATGTGATCCCTTGTGACCAAGTCACATGCTTGCAAGCTAATTGGATGACATTCCACCGAGAGGGCCCAGAGTATATCTATCCGTCATGTGGATGGACAAATCCCACTCTTGATCCATGTGTTTCAACCAATACTTTCCGAACACTTAATGCCACCTTTATAACCACCCAGTTATGGTGTGGTGTTTGATGTCATCAAAGCATCCATCCGGTAAAGGTGATATGCATGATCTCATGGTCGAAGGAATTAGGTTACTATGTATCAGAAAGCATATAGCAATTGAACTATTGAAATGACTTGATCTTTATGCTACGCTTATCAATAGGAGTATGTCCACCATATCATTCTCCTAACGATATGATATTGTTGTTGATAACATCTCAATGTTCATGATATGGAAACCACAATCATTTAATCAACCAACAAGCTAGTGAAGTATAGAGGCTATACTAGGGACTTCAATTTAAGTTTACAATTCACACAAGTATTAATGTTTCCTTGTTAATACTATTATAGCATGAATATAAACATTTATCATAAACACAAAGATATAATAATAACTATATTTATTATTGCCTCTAGGGCATATCTCCAACAGTCTCCCACTTGCACTAGAGTCATCTAATCTACATTACATGGTAATATACCGAACACCCATGGCAGTTTGGTGTTGGTCATGTTTGCCCTCGGGAGAGGTTTAGTCAACGGATCCGCCACATTCAGATCTGTGTGTACTTTGCAAATCTTTATATCCCCATCCTGGATATGTTCTCGAATAGCGTGAAAACGCAGCTTGATATGCTTCAGCTTCTTGTGTGACCTTGGTTCTTGCGCATTGGCTATGGCGCCCATGTTATCACAATAGATAGACATTGGGTCCAGCGCACTAGGAACCACACCCAGCTCTGTAATGAACTCTTTCATCCATATCGCTTCTTGTGAAGCCTCCGAAGCAGCCATGTATTCCGATTCAGTTGAAGATCTCGCCACAACGCTTTGCTTTGCACTCCTCCAGCTAACTGCTGCACCATTCAAAATAAATACGTATCAGGATTGTGATTTAGAATCATCCGGATCGGTGTTCCAACTAGCATCGGTGTAACCATTAACAACGAGCTGTTCATCACCTCCATAAGAAAGAACCATATCCTTAGTTCTTCTCAAGTACTTAAGGATGTTTTTGACATTGTCCAATGATCCACTCTGGATCACTTTGATATCTGCTAGTTAGACTAACGATATGCGATGTCGGGTCTAGTACATAGCATGGCATACATTAGAGATCCTATGGTGAGGCATAGGAGTCTTACTCATCCTTTCTCTATCTTCTGGATGTCGGACTTTGAGTTTTACTCAAGGTCATATTGGGCAACATGGGCAAGAACCCTTTCTTGCTTTCTTCCATTCCAAACCTCTTTAGAACTTTGTCCAAATATGTACTCTGTGACAATGATATTTGGCGTTTGATCTATCTCTATAAATCTTTATGCCTAATATATAAGCTGCTTGCAAGATCCTTCATTGAAAAACTATTATTCAAATATTCCTTGACACTATTAAGAAGGTCTTCATCATTCCCAATCAACAATATGTCATCCACATACAAGATTAAGAATGCCTGAGCTCCCACTCACTTTCTTGTAAATACAAGCTTCTCCATAAGTTTGTATAAAACCAAAACTTTTGATTACCTTATCAAAACGTTGATTCCAACTTCGGATGCTTGCTTCAATCCATAGATGGACCGTTGAAGCTTGCATACCTTGTTAGCATCTTTAGGATCGACAAAACCTTTGGGTTGCATCATATACAACTCTTCATCAATGTCTCCATTGAGGAATGCTTTTGACATCCATCCGCCATATCTCATAATCATAATATGCAGCGATTGCTAACATAATCCTCACAGACTTTAGCTTCGCTACCGTGAGAAAGTCTCATCGTAGTCAACTCCTTGAATTTGTCGAAACCCTTTGGCGACAAGTCGAGCTTTATAGATGAACATTACCATCAAGATCTGCTTTCTTCTTGAAAATCCATTTGTTCTCGACAGCCTTCCGCCATCCAGAAGTCCACCAAAGTCCATACTTGGTTTTCGTACATGGATCCAATCTCGGATTTCATGGCTTCTTGCCATTTATTGGAATCTGGGCTCATCATCGCTTCCTCATATGTCTCGGGTCATCGTTGTCCACCACCATGACATTCATAACGGAATCATACCAACTGGAGTGGTACGAGTTCTCGTTGACCTCCGAGGCTCAGAGTAACTTCAACCAAGTTTCATGATCACCATCATTAGCTTCCTCTCTTATTGGTGCAGCACCACAGAACTTCTTCCGTGCTGCGCTACTCGCAATTTCGAGAGAAGGTTCGACAACCTCGTCGAGTTCTACTTTCCTTCCAAATACTTCTTTCGAGAGAAATTCCTTCTAGAAAGGATCCATTCTGGCAACGAAGATTTTGCCTTCGGATCTATGATAGAAGGTATACCCAATAGTTTCCTTCGGTATCCTATGAAGACGATTTTTCCGCTTTGGGTTCAAGCTTGTCCAAATTGTAACTTCTTTACATAGGCTTCGATCCCCAAACTTTAAGGACGACAATTTAGGTTTCTTCCCAAACCATAATTCATACGGTCGTTTCAACGGATTTAGACGGTTCCCTATTTAAAGTGAATGCGGCTGTTTCTAATGCATCACCCCAAAATGATAGCGGTAAATCTGTAAGTGACATCATAGAACTAACCATATCTAAGAGAGTTCGATTACGACGTTCGGACACACCATTACGCTCGTGTTCCCACGTGTCAATTGTGAAAGTATTCCGCACTTCTTTAAATGCTCGCCAAACTCGTAACTTAGATATTCACCTCCACGATCAGAACGTAGAAATTTAATCTTCTTGTTACGTTGATTCTCTACCTCACTTTGAAACTCCTTAAACTTCTCGAAAGTCTCGGACTTATGTTTCATGAAATAGATATACCCATATCTACTCAAGTCATCTGTGAAGGTAAGAACATAACGATAACCACCGCGCGATGCTACACTCATTGGACCACATACATCGGTATGTATGATTTCCAATAAGTCCGTAGCTCGCTCCATCATGCCAGAAAATGGAGTCTTAGTCATTTTTCCCATCAGACATGCTTCGCATCTATCAAGTGATTCAAAATCAAGTGATTCAAGAAGTCCATCGGAATGGAGTTTCTTCATACGCTTCACTCCAATGTGACCAAGACGACAGTGCCACATATAGGTCGAATTATCGCTTGATTTCAAACGTCTAGCCTCAATGTTGTTGATATATGTATTTCCACTATCGAGATTCAATAAGAATAGACCATCTATCAAAGGTGCATGTGCGTAAAACATATTACTCATATAAATCGAACAACCATTATTCTCTGACTTAAACAAGTAACCGTCTCGCAATAAACAAGATCCTGATATAATGTTCATGCTTAACGCAGGCACTAAATAACAATTATTTAAGTATAAAACTAATCCCGATGGTAGATGAAGAGGTAGCGTGCCGACCGCGATCACATCAACCTTTGATCCGTTTCCCACGCGCATCGTCACCTCGTTCTTCGCTAGCTTCCGCTTATTCGCAAAGACCGCTTCGAGTTACAAATATGAGCAACCGAACCAGTATCAAATACCCAGGCACTACTACGAATACTAGTGAGATACACATCAATAACATG
Source organism: Avena longiglumis (assembly GCA_030063025.1). NCBI lineage: Eukaryota > Viridiplantae > Streptophyta > Magnoliopsida > Poales > Poaceae > Avena > Avena longiglumis. The sequence goes on along the minus strand of CP125979.1, from coordinate 210,549,187 downwards.
TATATCAGATATACCTTTCTTCTTGATGTTGCCGTTCTTCAAATCCGCCAAGTACTTTGGGCAATTCCGCCCAAAGGACCTACTCCCTTGCAAAAAACACTGGTTTCCAGGCTTTGGTCCAGCCTTGGTTTTCTTCGGCGTGGCAACTTTCTTACCACCCTTCTTGAAGTGTCCTTTGCTTAGACTTGCCTTTCTTGAATTTGGTGGTCTGATTGACCATCAACACTTGGTGCTCTTTCTTGATCTCCACTTCTGCAGATTTTAACATAGCAAATAGTTCTGGCAACTCTTTGTTCATGTTCTGCATGTTGTAGTTCATCACAAAGTTCCTGTAACTTGGTGGCAATGATCGAGGACGCGGTAAACCCCAAAGCATTAGGAATCACTATACCCAAGCTTTGAAGTTTGTTTGCGTGCCTGCATCTTAAGCACATGCTCACCGACGGAGCTGCCTCTTCCATCTTGCGCTTAAAGAACTTTTCAAGCCTCATAGCTTTCAATTGCCGCATGAGTCTCAAAAATCAATTTGAGATCCTCGACAATATCATATGGGTCCGACTCTTCAAACCTTTTCAAGCTCCGATTCTAAACCATACAAGATAGCACATCGAACTATGGAGTACCGATTCTTCCGAGCGAGGTAAACATTCTTTACTTCATCGGAGCATCACCAGTGTGGGTCACCCAATGTGCATCCAAAGACATAGGTAAAATTACCAAATGTGAGGACAATCCTCAAATTGGAACCAATCCGCGAAGTTGCTTCCATTGTTTTTCAACTTTTCTTTCTCTAGGAACGCATTAAAATTGATGGTAGGGGCTGCCATTGATCTACAACATATTTGCAATAGTTTAGACTAAGTTTATGACAAATTGAGTTCAAATTAATTAATGAAATTAAACTAGGTGAACTCCCACTCAAAACAACATCCCTCACATTGTTTTAGTGATCACACGAACCAAATCCACTACATCAACACCGATCATCACGAGAGTTGATATAGTTTCAATGGCAAACAATCATCATGTTCATCATATCTACTATATGATTCATGCTTTACCTTTCGGTAATCCGTGTTCCTGAGACCATGTATGTACATGCTAGGCTCGTCAAGATCAAACCTTAGCCACCGCATAAGCAAATCTGGCTTGCTTACGTTGTATACACTTGCGGAATCTAACACACCCGATCATCACGTGGTGCTTCGAAACAACAAGCTTTAGCAACGGTGCTAACTAAGGGCGAACACTTTATGATTTGAAATTCATGTGCATGAGGGATCATCTTATAATGCTACCGTCGTCTACTAAGCAATACAAGATGCATAAAGGATTAACATCACATGCAATTCATAATATGTGATATGATATGGCCTTTCTTCTTTGTGCTTCTGATCTCCATCTTCAAACACGAACATGATCTCCATCATCTCTGGCATTGCATCAAGGTCAATGATGCTTCACCATGGTTGTCGTCCACCGGCTTCAACTATTACAACTACTTTGAATAGACACGCGGGTCTTAACATAAATTAAAGAAAACCATATGGCTCCTGCCGGTTGCCAACTTACAATAAGGAACATTGCATACATCAAATATAATCACAATCATGGCCATATCACATCATCAGACACCCTGCAAAACAAAGTTAGACGCCTCTACTTTATTTGCATATTTTACGTGGTTTGGGGCTTTCAATAAGTGTCGTTCTAACTTACGAACAAGAACCACAACATTGATACTAGCATTGTTGATTACCCGTTGTAAATTGGATCTTAACTATGCTAGGAGAAACAGGCACCCGCAAAGCCACTTATGCAATACAAGTTGCATGTCAAGCGTGGAGCAAGTCTCATGAACGATGTCATGTAAGGTTAGCCCGGGCCGCTTCATCCCAACATACCGCAAGATGCAAAGTACACAAAAAGCAATCTACAATAAAAGCATCAACGCCCATAATGACCATTGTGTTCTACTCGTGCAACAGATCTACATATAGACACGGCTCTGATACCACTGTAGGGGTTCGTAGCATGGAAAACAAAAATTTTCTATCGCATACAAACAAACAAGACAAGATCTATCTACTAGATTGTAGCAACGAGTCGATAGAGGAACTCACCCTCGAAGATTCCAAAGCGGTTAACGAGAGCAGATTCTCGTGGGTGATGTAGTCGTACTCTTCCCGATCTCAAGATCGCGTAGACGATCCTTCCCAGCGCCACGCTCCGCAGCTCCCGCAATCGGTCACACGCTCAAGATTTCGAAGACCTTCCTCTCCCTTGTTCCAAAGAGCGGAGGTTGTAGCACTCTCCTCGCATTCCCAAAGACAACGGCGTGGTACCTAAGTAGAGGGAAATCCCGCAGGCTTCTTAAGCCAAAGCAGTATGGTGGAGCTTATGAGAGAGGCTATTAGTGGTCTAGTAATTAGACACACCAATTAGAAGGCTCTAAACCAATTAGAAGGCTCTAAACCGCTGGCTAAAGCAATTAGAAGCTCTAAACCAAAACGGCTCTAAACCGGAGATTTAGAGGTGGAAACTTGTGTGTCTAGGAGGGGAGCCCTGCCCCTCCTTTTATGGGTGGGGAGGCGCTGGGAGGGAGTCCCTCCTAAGTCGGCCTTGGTGGTGCTGGCTTGGGAGGAGACTCTCCTCAAGTCGGTTCCCAACTCCTCTTTCTTGTTTCCCACGTTTCTTGTTTTAGCCGCTTGACTTTCAAACCGACATTTGACTTTTCTGTTTTAGGATTCAATTTAATCCTTTATTTGGGACAGAAGAACACTTAGTACATGATGCAATCATTCCAATATGTAATGACACATTCATGTACCCTCCCCGAGTGTCGGACAATCCGAACCTTCTAGAACATTCCCGATGAAAACACCGAATCATTCCGAACTCAAACGGGACTTTCCTTATATGAATCTTATTCTCCGGACCATTCCGGATCACCTCGTGATATCCCGGATCCCATCCAAGACTCAACAACATTCGGTCTCTTTCATAATACCATAACTACTCAAACAACGTCAATCCTTAAGTGTGTCTCCCTACGGTTCGTGAATTATGCGGACATGATCGAGACACTTATCCGAACAATAACCAATAGAGGAATCTGAAATTCATATGGCTCCTACATATTTCTACGATTACTTTGCGATCGAATGAACCACTTACATACGATACCAATTTCCCTTTGTCTCACGATAGTTTACTTATCCGAGGTTATGATCGCCGGTATCTCCGCATACCTAGTTCAACCTCACATCGATAAGTACTCTTTTCTCGTTCCCGTGATATGTGATCCCTTGTGACCAAGTCACATGCTTGCAAGCTAATTGGATGACATTCCACCGAGAGGGCCCAGAGTATATCTATCCGTCATGTGGATGGACAAATCCCACTCTTGATCCATGTGTTTCAACCAATACTTTTCGAACACTTAATGCCACCTTTATAACCACCCAGTTACGGTGTGGTGTTTGATGTCATCAAAGAATCCATCCGGTAAAGGTGATATGCATGATCTCATGGTCGAAGGAATTAGGTTACTATGTATCAGAAAGCATATAGCAATTGAACTATTGAAATGACTTGATCTTTATGCTACGCTTATCAATAGGAGTATGTCCACCATATCATTCTCCTAACGATATGATCTTGTTGTTGATAACATCTCAATGTTCATGATATGGAAACCACAATCATTTAATCAACCAACAAGCTAGTGAAGTATAGAGGCTATACTAGGGACTTCAATTTAAGTTTACAATTCACACAAGTATTAATGTTTCCTTGTTAATACTATTATAGCATGAATATAAACATTTATCATAAACACAAAGATATAATAATAACTATATTTATTATTGCCTCTAGGGCATATCTCCAACAACGTGGAGGAAGTGGTTCAGCCCAGGACCCGATGTTGCAGATCCTGCAAATGTTGACCTCTGACCGTGAAGCTGAAAGAGCGGAATGTCAAGCCAACCTAGCCACTCTGCAACAGATAGCCCAGCTAGCCCACAACAATCAAGGCCACGGAAATCAGGACAACCATGGATCGAAGCTCAAAAATTTCCAGAATACCAACCCACCCATTTTCACCAAGTCAGAAGAACCCCTAGATGCCGATGATTGGCTGCAAACCATGGAAAATAACTTAGAAGTCGCCGAAGTGGAAGCCAACGAGAAAGTCCTGTTCGCCACCCATTATCTAGCCAGAGATGCCAGGGCATGGTGGAACAGTGTTCGTGCAATGACCGGAGGCCAGATGATGACCTGGGAGGAATTCAAGGTCAAGTTTAGCAGAACCCATGTGCCACCAGGTTTGATCAAGAGAATGAGAGACGAGTTCAGAGAGCTGAAGAAAGGAAGGATGACTGTAGTGGAATACCGTGACAAATTTTTGTCATTAGCTAGGTATGCCCCGTACGAGATAGACACCGAAGCCAAGAAGAAAGAAAGATTCCTGAATGGTCTGCATGACGAGATGTAGACAATGTTAGTCAATATCCCCTTTGCTGATATTGAAGCCCTTGTCGACTCTGCTATCCAGATGGAAGGAAAGATCAACCAAGCCAATGAGAACCGCAAGCGTCGCATGATGCATCAACCAGGAACCCATTAGACCCCAAAGTATCGCCCCAACCCATCTCCAGGATTTTCCCCCAGAACCAACAGACCCCCTATGACCTGTCCGACCTACCCCAATCGTGGAAACCCTAGACCCGGAGGAAATCACAACAACCCCGTCAACCCTAGCAATTTCAACCGTGCCCCACCCAAGTTTAACACCAACAATGCTACCGCCAACACCAACACTGCCCCGAGGACTGGAAGCAATGTTGTGCCTGTCGAAGCCAAGGACAAGTCACAAGTGACATGTTATGACTGTGGAAATAAAGGCCACTATTCCAACGAGTGCCCCAACAAGAAGAATGCTACAACCCCTAATGCCAATGCCCCAGCTCAAAGACAGCGTCGTGTCCAGGGAGAAGATTTGCCCCAGGGAATTCACTCAACCGCAATGGCCGTCTTTTTCTCATGCATGCTGAAGAAGCTCAGGAAGCGCCAGACGTCGTACTGGGTATGTTTTCTGTTAATTCAGTACTTGCAAGAGTGTTGGTTGACTCTGGTGCATCGCATTCATTTGTCACCGAAGAATTTGCCTGCACTAGTAAAATTCAACCAACCAAACTGAAGCATGTTATGATTGTGCAAATTCCTGGATCAACCACCAAGGCTAGGCAAATTTGCAAAGCCGTCCCTATCCAAATCCATGGCATAGATTTTTATGCTAATCTAATAGTACTCGGAACTAAAGGTTTGGATGTAGTACTAGGAATGGATTAGATGTCCAAACATAAGGGATTGATTGACTGTGCCAAGAAAGCCATCACCATGACCAGTACCGCCGGAATATCAGTCGAGCATATATCTGAAACCTTACCTCGCCAATTCAAGTGTAACAAGAGTATAGCCCAACCTACCATTGACCAAGTTCGGATAGTCTGTGAATACCCCGATGTATTTCCAGATGTTTTGCCCGGTATGCCCCCAGATCGGGATATCGAGTTTATCATCGAACTAATCCCCGGAACTGGACCCTATAGTATGAACCCGTCAGAGCTCGCAGAACTGAAGAAGCAACTGGATTCCATGTTAGAAATTGGATTGATTCAACCAAGTGCGTCACCATGGAGATCACTTGTCTTATTTGTGGACAAGAAGGATGGAGGTAACCGTTTGTGTACGGATTATCGAAAGTTAAATGATGTCACCATCAAGAACAAGTACCCCTTGCCCAAGATAGAAGATTTGTTTGATCAGTTGACCGGTGCCCAGGTGTTTTCTAAGATTTTTCTTAGAACTGGTATCATCAACTCAAAATTCATGCAGAGGATATTCCAAAGACTGCCTTTACCACCAGATACGGATTATACGAGTATACAGTCATGTCTTTTGGATTAACCAATGCCCCCGCTTATTTCATGAACCTCATGAATAAGATTTTATGGACTTCCTAGATAAGTTTGTCATTGTTTTCATTGATGACATTCTGATTTATTCCAAATCAGAAGAAGAACATGAGCTACACCTAAGGACCATTCTTGGAACCCTTAGAGAGCATCAGCTGTATGCAAAGTTTAGCAAATGTGAATTCTGGTTACAGGAGGTACGATTCCTCGGTCACATTGTATCAGCCGGAGGAATTGCCATTGACCCTGCCAAAGTGAAAGATGTAGAAGATTGGCAAGCCCCAACCACTCAAACCCAAGTTCGTGCCTTTCTCGGATTGGTGGGATATTACCGCAAATTCGTAGAAGGATTCTCGAGTATCGCCAGACCCAATTGCTGAAGAAGGACAAGAAGTTTGAATGGACCGACAAATGTCAAGCGAGTTTTCAAGAACTCAAGAGGAGATTGATTTCAGCCCCAATCTTGATCATGCCGGATATCACGAAGCCCTTCGATGTGTACTGTGATGCATCCAAGATCGGTCTCGGATGTGTGCTAATGCAAGAAGTCAAAGTTATATCTTATCTATCCCGAAAATTGAAGCAACATGAGCAAAACTACCCAACCCATGACCTCGAACTCGCAGCCATAGTTCTAGCCCTGAAGACATGGAGACATTACCTGATGGGAAACCGTTGTGAGATTTATTCGGATCATAAGAGCCTAAAGTATATATTCACTCAGAAGGAGTTGAATATGAGGCAGAGAACATGGATTGAGCTAATCAAGGATTATGACCTGGACATTCACTATCACCCTGGTAAAGCCAACGTGGTAGCCGATGCCCTTAGCAGATTGCCGTGCCGCTTGAACTCCATGATTTTGAAGGAGCAACCAAGTTTGCACAAGGAGATGGAAGATTTTCGAATGGAATTAGTAAGTGAAGGATTTTTGGCTAGCATAGAACTTCAGCCCACTTTGATCGGTCAGTTAAAGAGGCGAAGGAAATTCGATGTCGCGGAATCAGCGTCGTGTCGATGCAGCAAAGTACCCGGATTCACCGAGGACAAAGAAGGAGTTACGTGGTACAAAGGGCCTTTGTGTACCAAAGATTCTGAGTTGAAAGAAGTTATCTTGAAGGAGGCTCATGATACTCTTTATTCTATCCATCCCGGAGGAACTAAGATGTATCAAGATTTAAAAGAGCAATTTTGGTGGCATAAGATGAAGAGAGAAATCGAAAGCTATATCGCCAAGTGTGATATATGTCAGCGAGTCAAGGCAGGACATCAAAGACCCGCTGGATTGTTGCAACCTTTGCAAATTCCGGAATGGAAATGGGATTCTATAGGAATGGACTTTATCACTGGACTACCTACTTCTAGTAGGGGAAATTACTATCTGGGTCATAGTGGACAGATTGTCCAAAGTCGCCCATTTCTTGCCCGTCAAAACCACATATCAGAGTTCGAAGCTAACGGAGTTGTACATCACTAGAATCGTCAGTTTGCACGGAGTCCCCAAGAACATAGTATCGGATCGAGGAACTCAGTTTACCTCGAGATTCTGGAAGAAAGTCCAAGAAGGCTTAGGAACCCGCCTAGATTTCAGTACCGCGTATCACCCTCAGACCGATGGACAAACGGAGCGAGTAAATCAAATACTCGAAGATATGCTTAGAGCATGTGTGCTAGAATATGGATCCAAGTGGGAAGACTGTCTGCCGTTTGCAGAATTTTCATACAACAACAGTTACTAAGCCAGTTTGCAAATGGCCCCCTTTGAATTCATGTACGGAAGAAAGTGTCGCACCCCTTTGAACTGGTCGGAAGTAGGAGAGAGTCAGATTTTCGTACTCGACATCCTACGAGAAGCAGAAGAGAAGGTTCACAAGATTCGTGAGCACCTCAAGACCTCCCAATCCCGACAGAAGAGTTAAGCCGACAAGAGACGTTGAGACCTCGCCTTCAATATAGGAGATTTGGTTTATCTGAAAGTGTCACCATTGAAGGGAATGCAGCGTTTCTAACTCAAAGGAAAGTTAGCCCCCAGATATATCGGACCTTTCAAAATTCTGAACCGTCGAGAAGTATCGTATCAATTGGAACTACCTGAAGAGATGTCAGCTGTGCACAATGTGTTCCATATCTCGTTACTTCGCAAGTGTCTCGAAGTCCCCGAGAAGACCGAAGTGTTCAAGAATATCGATCATCGAACCATAGAGATCAACGATGACCTGACCTATCCCGAAGTACCCGAAGAAGCTTTCCGAACTACCCGAACCCGAAGCATCAAGTTTCTCAAGATTCAGTGGAGCAACCACATAGAAGAGGAAGCTACCTGGGAGCGCGAAGATCATATCAGGACGGAGTTTCCAGATCTCTTCAAATCCTAGGTAATCTTTTCGTCCTTTTTCAAATCTCGGGACGAAATTTTGTTTAAGGGGGGAAGGTTTGTAACATCCCAAAAATACTAAGCTTGGATCATCAAATTGTAATCATCAAAATTAGGGTTAACAAAAACTTTTCTAATTAAAATTAGGAATGCATGCATATGTGTATGCATTGATTTTGAAATTCTTTTAAACCACCTTGTTTGTTTGTTTGTTTCATTGCTTGTAAAATGTTTCTTAGGTGAAATAAACATCATCTAAAACATTTCCCACACTTTTCCTAAAGACAAGTAAATCAAAACACATATATTAAATGAATGGTCACTTTGACCAATTTAACTCTCATGCTTGCTTTGGCTGCCTCAAACTTTCAGAACCTAACAAAAACTTTTCTGGATCTTTGCACCCCTTGAATGTACTCATCACAAGGTATCAAGGCCCACTTTGTGATCATCCAGAAACTTTCAAATGCATAGTTTAAATGACAATTCAAAATTGAATCATTATCATATGGGAAGATCCCACTTTTTCAAAAACTACTCAAACAAGCTCAACTTTCAAAACCCAAGCATCTGCAGATTCACCAGCACCAATCTAGTAAACCCACCAAAAATCTTTTCAAAATTCAAAACTTGAGTTCATGCGGCCATTTCATCAAACAGGTTGCAGACACAAATCAAACAAACATCAAACACTATAGTGTGCAGTAAAATTGGCCTAACTTGTTCCCTAGTTAGCTCACAACCAGCTCAGGAGATCATCTAGGAAGATTAGCCAAGAACTAGCACCACTGTGAGCTTGCCATTGCCATCAATGGTGAACAGCCGAGCACCCCCTTGTCACCCCATTGTGGACAGCAGGCTAGAGGAAGAACTAGCCGTGCCAACCTTGTCTGGGAGGCAGCCCACCATCCACCGCCACTCCCTATCCCAGCCGCAAGCGTTGCCAAGCCCTGGACCACGCGCACAAGCCGCGCCCAGCCCGCCAGAGACCATGCCGAGCATGCGCCAGAGCACGACCCTCGACCAGCGCCCACAGACCGCGCGCCGCCCTCACCGCGTGCACACACGCTCACCATCAACCCAGGAGACCACCAGACATCCCCGTTTGCCGCCCCGTGCCGCACAGACACCGCCCGCCGTCGAAGACGCCGCCTCTGCCGCGTAGAGCACAGCCCGTTCCAGACCAAACCACACCGCCCCATGCCTCGAGACCATGTCGTTGAGCATCGCTAGGAGACACCGCACCGTCCCCTACCCTTGCCCGTGCCATTAGCCGCCTGTAACCTCACCCCGACGAGCTCACCATGCACCCCGACGGTCCCCCCACCCGACTATAAATAGAGGACACCCCCGCACGATTTAGTCACACCATCTCTCTCCCCTCTCCTCACTGATCGTGCCACACCATTCTCAGATCAATGGGAGCACAACCCCGCCGGAATTTCACCGGAGCCCGCCGCCTCTGGAGAAGAAGGGAGCCAGCGATTGGAGCCGCCCCAAGAGAAGACACCGGTACCAGGAGATTCGCCGTCATCGACTTCGTCGTTCGCCCGCCTCGCCCACCCTCGCCAGTACCCCGGTGAGCTCCCAGCAACCCTCACTGGCCATGCTAGGTTTCGTTCTCGCCGGCGTTGTCTCGCGTCGACGATGACTCCCAGCCGTTGGATTAGAATTAGATCGAACGATCCACGTTGCCCCTTACCGCTTTGCCCAACCCCATGTCACTGACGAGTGGGGACACCCACTTAAGCAGCCCGCGGGAGCACTGCTCTTAGCAGGCCGGCCCGTTAACTTTTCCCGCGCAGCCCAGTTTTTCAAATTAAACTTTTTCTATTTCAATTCAAACACACTTCTGTACCCAACTTCAAAAATCAACCCAGATCGATTCAGTGCAACAAATTGAATGAAACCAATTTTGTTGGAAAGGACTATGAATGCTGAATCCAAGCCCGTTGGATTCAAGTCATTTGGATCTATAGATCACCCATGGTAAAAATAACAAGGCAGAAGCTTTTCTGCATTCAAACATTTTTCAAATTCAAACCATAATAGCTTTTGAGTTGATTCCAACTCTTAAAAATCACATTTAACCATACCTTTCAGAATATATAAAAATATATAGGTTTACTTGCAGAAATAATGTTCAAGTAATAAAAGAATGCTACATAAGCATTTCTAGCCACATTAATTAATTAAAATAAAAGGGTAAAACCTTATTAAATTGTGACACCACTTTAAATCACATTCCCTTGGACTACAAGATGTGGTGATAACATGTGTCAACATGATCCCATGTTTGGTTTGGAGAATATTAAATCTTAAGTAGTTTTTCAATGAGTAGAAATTACTTTTCTAAAAATACAAGGAATTAAATCAAGCCTTAACCTTGTAATGTTAGGGATGATGCTAGATCATCTATAGGACCCTTGTGTGTGATGATTTCAAGTATTTAAGTATTTTTTGGTGATTGTGTACCTCGTATTTATTCATAGACGCTAGTACCGACCAAGGATATGAGGAGGAAGGAGGATTCTACGAAGAAGAAGCCGAGGAGAACTTCAACCACTACTCTGCACAAGGCAAGCCTAATACTACTAGTTGAATGTGCAAGCCCATACTTGCAAGCTGATACTATACCAATGCAAGCTAAAACTTGCAAGACACTCTACTTTAGCAAGCCTTACTAATCAAGTTGACCTATGCAAGCTAACACTTGCAATTTAGCAAGCTTATACTGATTTTGTGCAAGAAAATACTTGCTTGTTACTATGCCTACTATATGCCTTAAGAATATGTGATCATACCCACTTGATAAACCAATCCTAGTTTTATTTGCAAGCTTCTTACTTTATTTCTTTATCAAAGCTTACTTAGAGTTTACTTAAGTGACTGGTAGATACTGGAAAGATTCTGAAGGTTGCATAAAGAGCATTAAATTTGACCTAAGCCAGGAACCTTGATATCATCCTAAGATATAAGGTTTTACTTAGTTAAAACTCCACTAGATACTACCCCATCATTAGTACTACCCCCAACTTAGATGCTAGTGCTAAGCCTAAAACTTGAGAAACTTTAGATGGGAATACTTGGTGGAAAAATGGTTATGAAAACCTTGGAATGATGGATCATTCTATTGAAATGTTTTGGACATGTGTTTCCGAACACTTGATGATTTTGGTGATGAAAACGTGGAGGCATGAGCCTTAGCCCTTTATAAAACTGGTGGTTGTCTGGATGCTATACCATTCCAATTTTATCGTACAACCACAATACCAGAATATATGGTAGGGCTTGACTGGAAACTTATATTCCTTAGTATTAGTTCCCTCACAGCCAAGGTCTGAGCTGAGGCTACCTTGTGAAGATTGTCCACCTGTGCAGTACCCAAGATGACAGTTGGCCATGGTTGGGAGGCCAAACTCACAGGAGAGGTGCTTATACTAGGGCGTGTAATTGAAAGGTTAGGATTGATTATCCGCATACTAAGTATGGTGAATTCAGGATTTGTTCTTGACGGATGTATCGAATGTTGTGGTGAAAGTGTACAATCTCTGCAGAGTGTCAAACTATTCGAATAGCCGCGTCCGTGGTTATGGATAGTTGGAGTGGCCATACTGTTCCCCCGTCAGACTTTTCAAAATGACTTGTGAAATGAATTGACACTTTGACTTGACCACAATAGAGTTGTGATATGAAATACAAGTTCCCACTTAGGAGTTATAAAATTGTGACTAGCTTTGGAACCTAGTAGAGATAAATCTGGCTTTTGCAAAACAACCCTAGAGCCTAGTGTCCTATTATCCCAAAAACCCCTTTACCTATTAGTATTAGTTTGCGAGTACTTAAAGAGTACTCATGGCTTTGTCCCTGGCTATTCCCATGGCCAGACTATGAAGAGGAGTACCTAGAAGATGGACCCCAGGAAGGTTACGACAACTAGGATCATCTCCCATCGTCAGCAGTGCATGTGACCCCGAAGATGGAGCTTCGCCTACGCTAACGTTATTATTTCGTATTTCGCTGCTTGATGTTGTATTAAGAACTGGATCATGAGATCCCTATTTGTGTAAGAACTTATGTATCGTTTGTAATGGATGATGTACTATGGTATCCAATTCTGTTATGTCTCGCAAAAATGGTAATCCTGGGATTGCGATGTATGGCATAACAGGCATCTAGGATTGAAAAATCCGGGTGTTGACAACCGCTATGGAGAATGCAGGTCTTACACTTGTTGATGAGGAGGTTGACGCAGAGGAGTAGTGATGACTACTCATTTATCTATCATTTACCACGCTTATGATTATTGAGTCGCAATGACCATCCAACATGTGGATAGCTTGCTATTGGTGTGTTTGCTTTTCAAACTTGTTGTTTATGTTGTTGAACTTTATGTTATTTTGATGCGTGTTTGGTGATTGTCTATGTGATGTATTGTGCATAATAAGCATCTATGGGTATCTCATTCTCATCCTTATTTCAAAAACCACAGATGCCTCATCGACGTGCCAACCCCAACCCGAACAACAACAATGTCACCCCCGATATGCAGCAGCTGATGACTGCACAGGCATAGCTGATGCAGATGATGACCACTTTCATGCAGAATCAGAATAACAACAACAACAATAATAATAATAACAATAACAACAATCAGAACAATCCACCAAGATTTGACATGCTCACCTGATTCTTAAGACTGAGGCCTGGAAAGTTCTCAGGAACTACTGATCCCATGGTGGCCAATGAACAAGGATTTGGTGACTGTTGGCTGTACCGACAAGGATAAAGTCAGGTTTGCAGCACACTTATTGGAAGGACCAGCAGCTACTTGGTGGGATAACTTCCAGATCACCACTCCCATTGAGGATGTGACATGGGCTATCTTTGAAGATGGTTTCCGTAAAACTCACATCTCATCCGGAGTGATGAGTTTGAAGAAGAAGGTGTAGGGTTCGCAGCATAGAAAACAAAAAATTTCCTACGATGGGAACTATGTGTAGGGTTTCGTAGCATGGAAAACAAAAAATTTCTACCGCATACAAACAAACAAGCCAAGATCTATCTACTAGATTGTAGCAACGAGTTGATGGAATAACTTACCCTCGAAGATTCCAAAGTGTTTAACGAGAGCAGATTCTCGTGGGTGATGTAGTCGTACTCTTCCCGATCTCAAGATCGCGTAGACGATCCTTCCGGCGCTGCGTTCCGGCGCTCCGATCGGTCACTGCGTTCGGTTTTCGGCGAAGACCTTCCTCTCCCTTGTTCCAGCGGTAGCGGAGGTTGTAGCACTCTCCTCGCGATTCCGGTAGCTGTGGCGTGGTACTGGGAGTAGAGAAATCCATGAGGCTTCGCCTTAAGGCGGAGGCGAGTATGGTGGAGTATGAGAGAGCTCCTTGGCGATCTAGGTTTAGACACACCAAGGAGGAGGGACTAGAGCCGGCTAGGGTTCCGGGACCCCAAGTCGGCTGAGGGCAAAACCCTAGGTGGTGGCGGCGGCTATGGAGGCTGCAGCTTCTAGGGTTTGAGGTGAGGACTTGTGTGTCTGAGGAGGAGCCCTGCCCCTCCTTATATAGGTGGAGGGGCCGGCCGCGCCAAGGGGAGGGAGAGGAGTCCCTCCCCAACTCGGCTTGGAGGTGGGCCGCCGGTTGGAGGAGGGAACTCCTCCCCAACTCGGTTTCCCCTTCCTCCTCTTTTCCTCTTTCCAATTTTAGCCGTTTGACTTTTCAAACTAGCTATTTGACTTTTCAAACTAGGATTTGAATTAATCCTTTATTTGGAACAGCGATGACACTTAGTACATGATGCAATCATTCCAATTTGCAATGACACATTGATTTACCCCTTCCCCTCGGTCTTGGGACATTAGAACCTTCTAGAACATTCCATGAAAACACGGAATCATTCCCGAACTCGAAGCAGGACTTTCCTTATATGAATCTTATTCTCCAGACCATTCCGGATCACCTCGTGATATCCCGGATCCCATCCGAGACTCCGAACAACATTCGGTCTCTTTCTCATATTACCATAACTACTCAAACAACGTCGAATCCTTAAGTGTGTCTCCCTACGGTTCGTGAATTATGCGGACATGATCGAGACACTTCTCCGAACAATAACCAATAGAGGAATCTGGAAATTCATATGGCTCCCACATATTTCTATGATTACTTTGCGATCGAATGAACCACTTACATACGATACCAATTTCCCTTTGTCTCACGACAGTTTACTTATCCGAGGTTATGATCGTCGGTATCTCTGCATACCTAGTTCAACCTCATTACCGATAAGTACTCTTTTCTCGTTCCCGTGATATGTGATCCCTTGTGAGCCAGTCACATGCTTGCAAGCTAATTGGATGACATTCCACCGAGAGGGCCCAGAGTATATCTATCTGTCATATGGATGGACAAATCCCACTCTTGATCCATGTGTCTCAACCAATACTTTCCGAACACTCAATGCCACCTTTATAGCCACCCAGTTACGGTGTGGTGTTTGATGTCATCAAAGCATCCATCCGGTAAAGGTGATATGCATGATCTCATGGTCGAAGGAATTTAGGTTACTATGTATCAGAAAGCATATAGCAATTGAACTATTGTAATGACTTGATCTTTATGCTACGCTTATCTATAGGAGTATGTCCATCATATCATTCTCCTAACGATATGATCTTGTTGTTGATAACATCTCGATGTTCATGATAGGGAAACCACAATCATTTATCAACCAACAAGCTAGTGATGTATAGAGGCTATACTAGGGACTTCAAATTAAGTTTACAAATCACACAAGTATCAATGTTTCCTTGTTAATACTATTATAGCATGAATGTAAACATTTATCATAAACACAAAGATATAATAATAACTATATTTATTATTGCCTCTAGGGCATATCTCCAACAGTCTCCCACTTGCACTAGAGTCATCTAATCTAGATTACATGGTAATATACCGAACACCCATGGCAGTTTGGTCTGGTCATGTTTGCCCTCGGGAGAGGTTTAGTCAACGGATCCGCCACATTCAGATCTGTGTACTTTGCAAATCTTTATATCCCCATCTTGAATATGTTCTCGAATAGCATGAAAGCGTAGCTTGATATGCTTCTTGTGTGACCTTGGTTCTTGCGCATTGGCTATGGCACCCATGTTATCACAAGATGATAGACATTGGGTCCGGTAGCACTAGGAACCACACCAGCTCTGTAATGAACTCTTTCATCCATATCGATTCTTGTGAAGCCTCAAGGCGACCATGTATTCCGATTTAGTTGAAGATCTCGCCACAACGCTTTGCTTTGCACTCCTCCATTAACGGTGCACCATTCAAAATAAATCGTATCCAGTTGTGATTTAGAATCATCCGGATCGGTGTTCCAACTAACATCGGTGTAACCATTAACAACGAGCTGTTCATCACCTCCATAAGAAAGAACCATATCCTTAGTTCTTCTCAAGTACTTAAGGATGTTTTGACCATGTCCAATGATCCACTCTGGATCACTTTGATATCTGCTAGTTAAACTAACAACATATGCAATGTCGGGTCTAGTACATAGCATGGCATACATTAGAGATCCTATGGCTGAGGCATAGGGAGTCTTACTCATCCTTTCTCTATCTTCTGCCGATGTCGGACTTTGAGTTTTACTCAAGGTCGTATTGGGCAACATGGGCAAGAACCCTTTCTTGCTATCTTCCATTCCAAATCTCTTTAGAACTTTGTCCAAATATGTACTCTGTGATAATGATATTTGGCGTTTCGATCTATCTCTATAAATCTTTATGCCTAATATGTAAGCTGCTTCGCCAAGATCCTTCATTGAAAAACTATTATTCAAATATTCCTTGACACTATTAAGAAGGTCTACATCATTCCCAATCAACAATATGTCATCCACATACAATATTAAGAATGCTACCGAGCTCCCACTCACTTTCTTGTAAATACAAGCTTCTCCATAAGTTTGTATAAAACCAAAACTTTTGATCACCTTATCAAAACGTTGATTCCAACTTCGGGATGCTTGCTTCAATCCATAGATGGACCGTTGAAGTTTGCATACCTTGTTAGCATCTTTAGGATCAACAAAACCTTTGGGTTGCATCATATACAACTCTTCATCAATGTCTCCATTGAGGAATGCTGTTTTGACATCCATCTGCCATATCTCATAATCATAATATGCAGCGATTGCTAACATAATCCTCACAGACTTTAGCTTCGCTACTGGTGAGAAAGTCTCATCGTAGTCAACCCCTTGAATTTTTCGAAACCCTTTTGCGACAAGTCAAGCTTTATAGACGGTAACATTACCATCAGCATCTGTTTTCTTCTTGAAGATCCATTTGTTCTCGACAGCCTTCCGGTCATCTGGTAAGTCCACCAAAGTCCATACTTGGTTTTCGTACATGGATCCAATCTCGGATTTCATGGCTTCTTGCCATTTATTGGAGTCTGGGCTCATCATCGCTTCCTCATATGTGTCGGGGTCATCGGTGTTATCCACCAACATGACACTCATAACGGGATCATACCAATCTGGAGTGGTACAAGTTCTCGTTGACCTCCGAGGCTCTGTAGCAACTTCAACCGAAGTTTCATGATCACCATCATTAGCTTCCTCTCTTATTGGTGCAGGCACCACAGGAACTTCTTCCGGTGCTGCGCTACTCGCAATATCGAGAGAAGGTTCGACAACCTCGTTGAGTTCTACTTTCCTTCCAGTCACTTCTTTCGAAAGAAATTCCTTCTCTAGAAAGGATCCATTCTTAGCAACGAAGATTTTGCCTTCGGATCTGTGATAGAAGGTATACCCAATAGTTTCCTTTGGGTATCTTATGAATACGCATTTTTCCGCTTTGGGTTCAAGCTTGTCCGGCTGTAACTTCTTTACATAGGCTTCGCATCCCCAAACTTTAAGGAACGACAATCTAGGTTTCTTCCCAAACCATAATTCATACGGTGTCGTTTCAACGGATTTAGATGGTGCCCTATTTAAAGTGAATGCGGCTGTTTATAATGCATAACCCCAAATTGATAGCGGTAAATCTGTAAGTGACATCATAGAATGAACCATATCTAAGAGAGTTCGATTACGACGTTCGGACACACCATTACGCTGTGGTGTTCCCGGCGGCGTCAACTGCGAAAGTATTCCGCATTTCTTCAAATGCTCGCTAAACTCGTAACTTAGATATTCACCTCCACGATCAGAACGTAGAAATTTAATCTTCTTGTTACGTTGATGCTCTACCTCACTTTGAAACTCCTTAAACTTCTCGAAAGTTTCGGACTTATGTTTCATGAAATAGATATACCCATATCTACTCAAGTCATCCATGAAGGTAAGAACATAACGATAACCACCGCGCGATGCTACACTCATTGGACCACACACATCGGTATGTATGATTTCCAATAAGTCCGTAGCTCGCTCCATCATACCAGAAAATGGAGTCTTAGTCATTTTACCCATCAGACATGCTTCGCATCTTTCAAGTGATTCAAAATCAAGTGATTCAAGAAGTCCATCGGAATGGAGTTTCTTCACACGTTTCACTCCAATGTGACCAAGACGACAATGCCACATATAGGTCGAATTATCGCTTGATTTCAAACGTTTAGCCTCAATGTTGTTGATATGTGTATTTCCACTATCGAGATTCAATAAGAATAGACCATCTATCAAAAGTGCATGTGCATAAAACATATTACTCATATAAATCGAACAACCATTATTCTCGGACTTAAACAAGTAACCGTCTCGCAATAAACAAGATCCCGATATAATGTTCATGCTCAACGCAGGCACCAAATAACAATTATTTAAGTATAAAACTAATCCCGATGGTAGATGAAGGGTAGCGTGCCGACCGCGATCACATCAACCTTTGATCCGCTTCCTACGCCGCATCGTCACCTCGTTCTTCGCTAGCTTCCGTTTATTCAAAGCACTGTTTGAGTTACAAATATGAGCAACCGAACCAAGTATCAAATACCTGCACTACTTTAGTACTAGTGAGATACACATCAATAACATGTATATCATATATACCTTTCTTCTTGATGTTGCCGTTCTTCAGATCCGCCAAGTACTTTGGGCAATTCCGCTTCCAGTGACCTTCTCCCTTGCAGTAAAAGCACTCTGTATCAGGCTTAGGTCCAGCCTTGGTCTTCTTCGTCGGTGCGGTAACTTTCTTACCACCCTTCTTGAAGTGTCCCTTTTGCTTAGACTTGCTTTTCTTGAATTTGATGGTCTTATTGACCATCAACACTTGGTGCTCTTTCTTGATCTCCACTTCTGCAGATTTTAACATGGAGAAGAGTTCTGGCAACTGCTTGTTCATGCTTTGCATATTGTAGTTCATCACAAAGTTCTTGTAACTTGGTGGTAGTGATTGGAGGACACGGTAAATCCCCAAAGCATTAGGAATCACTATACCCAAGCTTTGAAGTTTGTTTGCGTGCCCAGACATCTTAAGCACATGCTCACTGACGGAGCTGCCCTCTTCCATCTTGCAGTTAAAGAACTTTTCAGAAGCCTCATAGCTCTCAACTGCCGCGTGAGTCTCAAAAATCAGTTTGAGTTCACGGACAATATCATGTGGGTCTGAATTCTCAAACCTTTTCTGAAGCTCCGATTCTAAACCATACAAGATAGCACACTGAACTGTGGAGTACTGATTCTTCCGAGCGAGGTAAACATTCTTTACTTCATCGGTAGCATCACCGCAGCGAGTCACCCAGTGCATCCGGACATAGGTCAAATTACCAGCATTGGGGACAATCCTCAAATTGCGGAACCAATCCGCAAAGTTGCTTCCATTGTTTTTCAACTTTTCTTTCTCTAGGAACGCATTAAAATTGATGGTAGGGGCTGCCATTGATCTACAACATATTTGCAATAGTTTAGACTAAGTTTATGACAAATTGAGTTCAAATTAATAATAAAGTTAATCTAGGTGAACTCCCACTCAAAACAACATACCTCACATTGTTTTAGTGATCACACGAACCAAATCCACCACATCAACACCGATCATCATGAGAGTTGATATAGTTTCAATGGCGAACAATCGTCATGTTCATCATATCTACTATATGATTCATGCTTTACCTTTCGGTGATCCGTGTTCCGAGACCATGTCTGTACATGCTAGGCTCGTCAAGATCAAACCTTAGTTTCCGCATGAGCAAATCTGGCTTACTCACGTTGTATACACTTGCAGAATCTAACACACCCGATCATCACGTGGTGCTTCGAAACAACAAGCTTTAGCAACGGTGCTAACTAAGGGTGAACACTTTATGACTTGAAATTCATGTGCATGAGGGATCATCTTATAATGCTACCGTCGTCTACTAAGCAATACAAGATGCATAAAGGATTAACATCACATGCAATTCATAATATGTGATATGATATGGCCTTTCTTTATTTGTGCTTCCAATCTCCATCTTCAAGCACGAACATGATCTCCATCATCACCGGCATTGCATCAAGGTCAATGACGCTCCTCCATGGTTGTCGTCCACCGGCTTCAACTATTACAACTACTTTGAATAGACACGCGTGTCTTAACATAAATTAAAGACAACCATATATTCCCCGCCGTTGCCAACTTACAATAAGGAACATTGCATACATCAAATATAATCAAAATCATGGCCATATCACATCACTTCACACCCCTGCAAAACAAAGTTAGACGCCTCTACTTTCTTTGCATGTTTTACGTGGTTTGGGGCTTTCAATAAGTGTCGTTCTAACTTACGAACATGAACCACAAAATTGATACTAGTATTGTTAATCACCCGTTGTAAATTGGATCTTAACTATGCTAGGAGAAACAGGCACCCGCAAATCCACTTATGCAATACAAGTTGCATGTCAAGCGTGGAGCAAGTCTCATGAACGATGTCATGTAAGGTTAGCCCGGGCCGCTTCATCCCAACATACCGCAAGATGCAAAGTACACAAGAAGCAATCGACAATAAAAGCATCAACGCCCACAATGACCATTGTGTTCTACTCGTGCAACAGATCTACATATAGACACGGCTCTGATACCACTGTAGGGTTTCGTAGCATGGAAAACAAAAAAATTCTACCGCATACAAACAAACAAGCCAAGATCTATCTACTAGATTGTAGCAACGAGTTGATGGAATAACTTACCCTTGAAGATTCCAAAGTGTTTAACGAGAGCGGATTCTCGTGGGTGATGTAGTCGTACTCTTCCCGATCTCAAGATCGCGTAGACGATCCTTCCGGCGCTGCGTTCCGGCAGCGCTCCCACAGTCGGTCACACGTTCGGTACTCGACGAAGACCTTCCTCTCCCTTGTTCCAGCAGGTAGCGGAGGTTTTAGCACTCTCCTCGCGATTCCGGCAGCACAACGACGTGGTACCGGAAGTAGAGGGGAAATCCCGCAGGGCTTCGCCTTAAGCCGGAGCGAGTATGGTGGAGTATGAGAGAGCTCCTCGGAGATCTAGGGTTTAGACACACCAAGGAGGAGGGTCTAGAGCCGGCGGCTAGGGTTCCAGGGACCCCCACGTCGGCGGCTAGGGCAAAACCCTAGGTGGTGGCGGCGGCTATGGAGGGCTGCAACTTCTAGGGTTTGAGGTGAGGGACTTGTGTGTCTAGAGGAGGGAGCCCTACCCCACCTTATATAGGTGGAGGGGCCAGCCGTGCCAAGGGGAGGGAGAGGAGTCCCTCCCCAACTCGGCTTGGAGGTGGGCCGCCGGTTGGAGGAGGGAACTTCTCCCCAACTCGGTTTCCCCCTTCCTCCTCTTTTCCTCTTTCTAATTTTAGACGTTTGACTTTTCAAACTAGCTATTTGACTTTTCAAACTAGGATTCAATTTAATCCTTTATTTGGAACAGCGATGACACTTAGTACATGATGCAATCATTCCAATTTGCAATGACACATTCATGTACCCCTTCCCCTCCAGAGTGCCGGACATTCCGGAACCTTCTAGAACATTCCCGATGAAAACACCGGAATCATTCCCGAACTCCGAAACGGGACTTTCCTTATATGAATATTATTCTCCGAACCATTCCGGATCACCTCGTGATATCCCGAATCCCATCCGAGACTGCGAACAACATTCGGTCTCTTTCTCATATTACCATAACTACTCAAACAACGTCGAATCCTTAAGTGTGTCTCCCTACGGTTCATGAATTATGCGGACATGATCGAGACACTTCTCCGAACAATAACCAATAGAGGAATCTGGAAATTCATATGGCTCCCACATATTTCTACGATTACTTTGCGATCAAATGAACCACTTACATACGATACCAATTTCCCTTTGTCTCACGATAGTTTACTTATCTGAGGTTATGATCGTCGATCTCTCATACCTAGTTCAACCTCGTTACCGATAAGTACTCTTTTCTCGTTCCCGTGATATGTGATCCCTTGTGAGCCAGTCACATGCTTGCAAGCTAATTGGATGACATTCCACCGAGAGGGCCCAGAGTATATCTATCCGTCATATGGATGGACAAATCCCACTCTTGATCCATGTGTCTCAACCAATACTTTGCGAACACTCAATGCCACCTTTATAGCCACCCAGTTACGGTATGGTGTTTGATGTCATCAAAGCATCCATCCGGTAAAGGTGATATGCATGATCTCATGGTCGAAGGAATTTAGGTTACTATGTATCAGAAAGCATATAGCAATTGAACTATTGTAATGACTTGATCTTTATGCTACGCTTATCTATAGGAGTATGTCCATCATATCATTCTCCTAACGATATGATCTTGTTGTTGATAACATCTCAATGTTCATGATAGGGAAACCACAATCATTTATCAACCAACAAGCTAGTGATGTATAGAGGCTATACTAGGGACTTCAAATTAAGTTTACAAATCACACAAGTATCAATGTTTCCTTGTTAATACTATTATAGCATGAATGTAAACATTTATCATAAACACAAAGATATAATAATAACTATATTTATTATTGCCTCTAGGGCATATGTCCAACACTATGTACCAAGATCTAGATACTAGATACAAACAATGGGAGGATGTATATCCGTAGAGAACATACCCTTGAAGACCGACAAAGCTTAACGAGTTTAACTTGTGGTTGATGTAGACGATCTCTTGCCGATCTCAAGATCGAGAGGAAGTCCTAGCGCCGCAAAGCAGCAACGCATCCGTGCTCGCACACACGTACAAGACACCGAGCAACCTCCGCCTCCTCGCTCCAGCGATGCAGCGGAAGCACAACCCTTTCTTGCCGAATAGCCACCGGGAACATGTATCTCGCTAGTCCGAGACCATGGGGGATAAATTCTAGAGGGGAAGAGAGATCCTTCACGAGGAGGTGTGAGTGAGAAGTGAGGAGAGGGGTGCATTTTATAGGAGAGGGGGGAACCCCAAGGGGTGGCTGCCGCATGGGGCTGCCCCTTTCCTCCCTCTTCATGTGGGTGGACACTCCACTCACAAAATTCCTTTAAATTCCCTCCACTCAAAATCCCACTCAAACTTGCCATTAAATTTCCACCAAATTTAATGCAAACTCTCATTAAATAAAACTCTTTTATTTTATTCAGAATTTTGTCAATTACTTTAATGACAAACATTCACAAATAACCCCTTGCTAGAATTCCATTTCACATGCATAACCTCTTTATGCAATTTCACCCGAAAACATGTTTCGGTATCTAGTGAAATAAATTCCTGTGCTTGTTTATTCTTTCGGCATGAAACATTTGCTCCAACTGGATGGCAGTGTCCCTTAAGTGTGTCACCCTACGGTTCACGAATAATGCGGACATGATCGAGACCCTTCTCCGATCAATAATCGAGCGGACCGAGATCCATCGACTCCTACACATTCAACGATGACTTTTCCTGTGATCGTCGGAATCTTTTACGCTTGTATCTTAATGCCTTTGTTTCACGATATATTACATGTCCGAGATTAGATCATCGGTATCTCCATACCTAGTTTGATCTCGTTACTGACATGCACTCTTTTCTGTTCCCGTGATATAACATTCTAGTGATCAAATCACTTGCTTACAAGCTAACCAATGTGATATCACCGAGAGGGCCCAGAGCATATCTATCCGTCATCGGGATGAACAAGTTCCACTCTTGATCCATGATTCTCAATATAACACTTTAGTAGCTTTGAAGCCATATTTATAATCACCCAGTTTCGGTGTGACGTTTGATGTCAACAAGAAACTCTTTCGGTGTTAGTGATTGGCATGATCTAATGGTCTAAGGATTAGGACTACATCGTAAGTTGTTTATAGCAATATAAACTCAATGACTTTGATCGTAATGCTATACTTCGGATGAATGTTCATCACACCATTACACTAATGTTGTGATCTCGTTATTAACAACATCCAATGTCTATGATCAGGAAACTATGATCATCTTGTTAATCAACGAACTAGTTTATGAGAGAGGCATAACTAGGAACTTTCTGTTTGTTTATTAAACACACATGTATTAACGTTTCTGTATTAATTAATACAATTATAGCATGCAAAATAAACATCTATCATATACTTGGAATACACATAATAAACATTTTATTATTGCCTCTCAGGGCATATTCCCTTTAGTCTCCCACTTGCACTAGAGACAATAATCTAGTTACATAGTGATGTATCTAACACCCATGGAGTTCTGGTGTAGATCATGTTTTGCTCTAGGGAGAGTTTTAGTCAACGGATCTGCTACATTGATATCCGTATGTACTTTACAAATCTTTATATCTCCATCCTTGACATGCTCGCCGATGGAGTGAAACCGGCGCTTAATATGCTTGGAATGCTTGTGAGACCTTGGCTCTTTGGCATTGGCAATGGCACCATTGTTGTCACAATAGATCACCATTGGGTCCAACGCGTTTGCAGCCACTCCTAGTTCGGATATGAACTCCTTCATCCAAACTGCTTCCTGAGCCACTTCTGAAGCAGCAACATATTCGGCCTCCGTTGTTGATCCCGCCACCACAGGTTGTTTGGAGCTCCTCGAACTAACCGCTCCGCCATTCATGAATACGTATCCGGATTGAGACTTAGAGTCATCTGGATCGGTGTCAAAGCTAGCGTCGACATAACACTTAGCGACGAGCTCTTTTTCACCTCCGTATACAAGAAACATATCCTTAGTTCTTCGCAAGTACTTAAGGATATTCTTGACCGCTTTCCAGCATTCTGAACCTGGATCCGATTGGTACCTATTAGTCAAACTAATAGCATGTGCCACATCCGGTCTTGTACATAGCATGGCGTACATTATAGAGCCTATGGCTGAAGCATAGGGGACCTTGTCCATTATCTCTCTTTCTTCCGCCGAAGCCGGACTTTGAGTCTTACTCAATGTCGTGCCTTGTGTCATAGGTAAGAACCCCTTCTTACTATCTTCTATTTTAAACTTCTTTAAAATATTATCAAGGTATGTACTTTGCGATAGCCCTATTAGGCGCCTAGATCTATCTCTATAGATCTTTATGCCTAATATGTATGACGCTTCACCTAGGTCCTTCATTGAAAATTTGCTGTTTAGATAACTTTTAACACTGTTTAAAAGATCTATATCATTTCCGATCAATAATATGTCATCCACATATAATATCAGAAATGCCACATTGCTCCCACTTACTTTCTTGTAAATACAAGCTTCTCCATAAGTTTGGACAAATCCAAACTCTTTGATCACCTCATCAAAGCGGAGATTCCAACTTCGTGATGCTTGCTTCAATCCATAGATGGATCGCTGAAGCTTGCACACCTTGTTAGCATCCTTAGGATCGACAAAACCCTTTGGTTGTATCATATACAACTCTTCTTCAATATTACCATTGAGAAACGCGATTTTGACATCCATCTGCCTTATCTCATAATCGAAATATGCAGCAATTGCTAACATAATCCTAACTGATTTTAGCATCGCTACGGGAGAGAATGTCTCATCGTAGTCAACTCCTTGAATTTGTCGAAACCCCTTTGTGACAAGTCGAGCTTTATAGACGGTTACATTACCATCAGCATCAGTTTTCCTTTTGAAAATCCATTTGTTCTCCACGGCCTTTCTGTCGTGAGGTAAGTCCACCAAGTTCCAAACTTGCTTTTCATACATGGATTCCATCTCAGATTTCATGGCTTCTAACCATTTGTTGGAATCCGGGCTCATCATCGCTTCTTCATACATTGCAGGGTCATCATTTTCATCAACCATGAAATTCATGACAGGATTTCCGTACAGTTTGGGAGCTGCACGCGTCCTGCTAGACCTGCGAGGTTCTGTAGTACTCTCTTTCGGAGTTTCATGATCATTATCATTAGCTCCCTCTTCAACAGGTGGAGCCAACTCCAAAACAACTTCCGGCGCTGCGCTACTCGCCATACTTTGAAGAGAAGGTTCAATAACCTCTTCGAGTTCTACCTTCCGACTACTCACACCTTTCGCGAGAAACTCTTTCTCTAGAAAGGATCCATTTTTGGCAACAAAAACCTTGCCCTCGGATCTGTGATAGAAGGAATACCCAATAGTTTCCTTAGGGTATCCTATGAAGACACATTTTTCCGCTTTGGGTTCGAGTTTATCTGGTTGAAGTTTCTTCACATAAACATCGCATCCCCAAACTTTAAGAAATGACAGCTTAGGTTTGTTTCCAAACCACAATTCATACGGTGTCTTTTCAACGGATTTAGATGGTGCCCGATTTAAAGTGAATGCAGCAGTTTCTTGTGCATAGCCCCAAAATGACAACGGCAAGTCCGTTAGAGACATCAAAGATCGAACCATATCTAATAAAGTACGATTACGACGTTCCGACACACCATTTCTCTTTGGTGTTCCGGCAGGTGTGAGTTGTGAAACAATTCCACACTCTTTCATGTGAGTGCTAAACTCGTCACTTAGATACTCACCTCCACGGTCGGACCGTATAAATTTGATCTTTCTATTACGATGATTTTCCACTTCATTCTTGTCACATCCCAAGATTTTCAAATCTTGTAATGTGAAAAATAAATGAAGAAAATAAAACTTTGTTGAATTTCAGGGTGAGAAGAAACTTTTGATTCCAATTGGAAACTTTCAAAACCTATTTGATCAAATAAAAATCCTAAAGGGATTTAAAAAGTTAAATAAACAATAAAGTTAAAAATATTTGGAATTACTATATTTTGGATCTTTTAATAAAAAGATTTGGTTTTCAAATGAAAAGGTAGAAATTTAAATAAAGACTATTTTTATAAAGCCAAATTAAACCTTGACCAAGTTTTTGAAATAAAATATTTTGTTTTTATTAAAAGAGTAAAGATTTATTTAAATAAAATAATAAGGATTTATTAATATCCAATTTTATTAAAAATAAAAATAAAGGTTTTACCATTTTAATTAAACATCAAAACTTGTTAAATTATTTTAAACAAGTTTTCCAAGTATTTTATATTTTCAAATAAAACCTACTGATTTGATTTTGATAATATTTAGATTTCAAATGGAGATTTTATTAAATAAATCAAAACCTATTTGAATTAATAATTAAGGTCTATTTTATTTAGTTATTAAATAGATCCTAAAAAGAATAAATTTTTTTTTGACTTTAGTTTTGTGTTGTTAAACAGAACTAAAACTCAATACGAAGTGTGGTAGAAATTTGATTGATTTGAATGTTTGAATTGGTTGATTGAATTTCAAAACAGAAATTGAATTGGAAAAAGGAAAAAGATTTAGAACAAAAAAAAAATATGAAACGGACTCGACCCAACCTGGCCCACTAAGCCCAGCATCCCAGCTCCTCTCTCTCCCGAAGAAAAACGTTTCGCACCTGCTTACAGACCCGCAGAGACGCCGACCAGTGGACCCAACTCCCCTCTCCTCTCTCTCGCTGACCAACCGACCCCACCCCTCCTGTTCGTCGTCTTCACCCGCAGTGGCCACTCCCCACTTCGCTGCCGTTTCTGCCCGTTGATAGCTCCTTCAATCCCCGTTAACTGCCGCGTTAATTTGCCCAGCCATCACGCAAGGTAAAAGCGCCTGCCTCCCCTCTTCCATTTCCCCCAGACACCGCCTTCCCTCTGCCCCCAGGCCGAGCAAATTTTGACCTGGAACGCCCTCTGCTCCGACGAGCTGTCCGGCCAATTCCAGCCAGTACCTGCCTCCCCTTGCCCCTTGGATGCTACGAGCTCGTTCACCATCACCGTGCACTTCTTCTAGTACCTCCCACTTGTCTGCTCGTGCTCTGTAGCGTCGACTTCGTCTTCGACTGAACGACGCCGCCGTCCGCTCCAACTCCGACGAGCTCCACATGTAGTTTCCGATCGCGCCTCTCCTTCTCCTTCACGCACGCATCTTCGCCTTGACCTTGCGCATCTAACCGTGCTTCCCGTTTGTATCCTCGTGAACCGTAGGCTCGCCTCCAACGACGCCCGAGCGTACCCGTCGCCAGGAGCAACTCCGGCGAGCCATTGTCCTCACCCCCGTGCGCCCCTCGACGAGATACTGCCACGTTGAGCACCAGCGAAGCACGACGATCTCGGTGAGCATCATCCCATCCTCTCTCGCTTCCTACTTCACCAGCACCGCCACCATCTTACCGTGTCGCCGCTCGCCGTTGACCTTGCGCCGCCAGTTAGTGACAAGCAGAGGATAGCCGTCCGATCTCGATCTAGTGGATAGGAAAGAAACTTAGGCGAAGGGGTATGTTTGCTTCTGAGCGACACGATTTACTTTAGATCCAACGCGCCAGAGTAGCTGATCCGGACAAAACGGTATGGACGAATCAGAATAGGACGCGTGTCCCAGTCTGTCTGATTTAAACAGAATTTGATCTATTAGATTCCAATTTTGTAAATTGCATAACTTTAGTTCCACACGTCCAAATTTTGCAAACTTTATATCAATGGAATCAGTGGAACAAGCCCTAGCCAACCATGCAATTTGTTTAGTAGAAAGCTTCTGGTAAAATGTTTGTTTTTGCAGAAACATTTGTATGCTTGTTTAGGTTATAAAAATTGTTCAAAAATGATTTTGGGGATAAAATATTTTTCAAATGGTTTGTTTTGAACCTACTGACCCTAGGAATCACTTTGTGGTTTCAAAAAAATATTTGGTGATGCAAAAGAATGATTCTTTGATTTAAAACCAATTCTAGTCAACTAAAAATATGGTTTATTTATTAAAAATGGTTTTTGAAGAAAACCTTTGGGAAATGTTTTGTTTCAAACTCTCTGACCCCAAACACCAAGTTTTATGGTTTGAAAACATATTTTGTGAACCCTATAGATTAATGCCTTAGTAAAAACATTTCTACACCACATAAAATGATACCTTGTTTTGAAAATGGTTTTTGAAGTGAAATCTTTTGCAAATGACTTTGCCACTTTCTAAAATGACCATTGGTCGTTTCCAAATGTTTATGACCCATTAGGAACCGCTTTTTCAAATAAAACAAAGCTTGGCATGCTTGCATGCATTACCTTGACTTTATCTTTTTATGTGATGAATTCCTTGAATGGTAGTGACTTGAAGTTTGTGAACATTGACTTTTTCAAATATTGTTTGCTTGATTGATTTGTAGTGACTTGAAGTTTGTGAACATTGCAAAGATCAAGGAGTGAACCTATACTCTACCAAAAAGGCAAGTGATGTTTCATACTTTTGTCCCATTACTTTCACTATGCATTAGTGATTTTTCTAAGTAAAACTTGCATGGAAATTTTGCTAAGTATAAACCATGCTATGGGAAATCCTAGTAGATGAAACCTTAGTAAAATTTCCTAAGTTAAGATTCCTAATACTATCAAGCTTAGCTTAGCTAATAGAAAACAAGGGTGGAATATATATTCATACTATGGAAAAATTTCTAAGTCTGAGGACTTGTGTTTTTGTTTAATAAAACAACTAAGTTAATGAATCACCTGGGTGGAATGGTAATTGCTTGGTGGTTTTTGGTTGAGTGGTTACACAAGGCCCATGGCTATGGTTTACCTTGTGTATCACACTTGGGGATTGCCTGTAACATCCCAAAAATCATAGTTTCAAAAACTTATTCATATCATCTTTGCATCATTCATCCATTTAGGGTTTTCTTAAAAAAAAATCATTTAGAGACAGAAGTTGGAGCTATGATTTCATGTGGGCAATCTATTTCAAAATGACCATCACCCTTTGAAACTTGAAAGTTTAAAACTTGTTTGCTTGTCTCTATTGATGGAAAGAAAAGGTGAAGCTTTTAACCCAAGATTCAAAAATTTAGAAATGGTTTCAAAACCCTATTTCAAATATTTGCAAACTAGAGCAAATCTCTGTTTACTTTGAAAACCAAGCTTGACCAAGCCTTGCAGGGTAAACACTTAGTTAGAATGACTGTTTTTGAAACCACAAAACCCTGCAAAAATTCCCAAAACAGTTTGGATTCAAAAGGATTTGAATTCATATCAAAAACCATTCCAGAAAATAGAAATAGAAAAAGAAAAGAATTAAACAATAGAAAAGGGCCACGCGGCCAGAATCTGGCCCAGCAACGGATCAAGCCCAGCAAGCTCACCCGGGATCTTTTATTTCTTCTCTCACGCTGAAAGACTGCAGCCACGACAAGCAGACGCCACTTGCACACCTCAAGACGACAAGCGGACCATCTCCACGCCAAAGTCTCCACCCGCACGACCTGTTCGTCCCCAGTCAACGCAGCCGTTTCCTGTGTGTTAATCGCGTCGTCAATTCGAATCAATGGCCGAGTGATTCTCGCGCTTAACCAGGATATATAAACCCCCTCTGTCCCCTCTCTCTTTACCCCAAACCCCAAGCAGAACGCCCCAGTGCGCAGCATTTCTCTCTGCAACCCCGCCGTCTCCGACGACTGCGCCGGCGAATTCCGGTGAGCCTCGAATTCCCCTCGGTCTCGCATTCACACTATCTTGTTCAGTGAACCTCTGTGCATCTTTTGACACTCTCCGTTTGCCTTCGCATGACCCATAGCTTCGGCAACGTCGACGACTGGACCGCCACCGTCTTCTGCACGAACTCCGGCGACCTCCCTCCGTAAGTAGCCACCGCCCCTTGCCCTCTGACTGATACGCCAAGAATCCTCATCGTCTTGCGCATCTGACAGTACCCCTATTGTGGCTTAGCGCGACGAGGAACCTCGCCAACGTCAACGACCGACCGTGGCAGACGCATTCGCGAACTCCGGCGAGGAATCCCCGACGACCCCGTGCGCCCCTTTCCAAGCCATTTCCACCTTGAGCATCAGCAGCCTCCTGCGGTTCTGGTAAGCATCTCCTCCCTTCCCCGGGCGATCTAGAACGCCGCATCGCCATCGACCGCCTTTGTCACATTAGCGCCGCTCGATTTTGGTTAGAGATTGTTAGCCGTTAGATCTGAATCTCTGGCGTAGAAACACTTCACTTAAACGAAGGGGTATGGACAGATATGAGCCGTGCAGCGTTAGTTAGATCCAACGGCACAGAAGGATGATCCGGTGCGAAGCGGTACGGGCGAATAAAAACATGACGCGTGGCTAGGTTAGAACTAAAAACAGAATTTAAAACCAGATTTAGATTCAAACTTCAAATGCTTATAACTTTTGAATGCCACGTTAGATTTTTGCAAACTTTATACCGTTGGATTCAGTGAAACAAGGCCTTTCTGAATATCCACTTTATTTAGCATATAGTAATAGTTAAAAATGATTTTATTTGTAGAACAAGTTTAGGGCTATTTTAGATATAGTTTTATTCTTGTATATTATTTTGGGGCCAAATAAGTTTAGTTGGCAAACTTGTGACATGTTAAGTTTCTGTACTCATGAACATACTTGGTATAATTTTCAAAAATCACCACTTAGTAAATCCTTGCATGCATGCATTCATATTATTTTTGGTTGTATATATTTGTGTGTAATTGTGTGCTATTGTTTCTTGTGTAGATTTTGCTAGTGATTGTGATTGTGAAGAGTGCTACTCTCCCCACTACCAAGGCAAGTGATATTTACATGAATAAATTTGTCCTATATTTTGAACTAGCATTAGATATTTTGTTATAGTATTGCATGTTATTTTGGTCTAATGCAAAAGATGGGAAAATCCTATGTAGCCTTGTAGAATTGCTAAGGAATTATCCCTAAGATATTTTGCCATACTTTGCTTAGCCTAGCTTATAGCAAAACAAGGGTTGGTGAAAACTACACATACTATAAAGAAAATATTCTAAGTCAAGAGACTTATACTTTTCTAATAAAACCACTAAGTCAAATGAACCTCCTGGGTGGAATGGAAAGTATGGGTTATGTTGAGTGGTTACACAAGGCCATGGACTTGGGTTGTGTATCTCACTTGTGGTAAGCCACCCAGGCACAAAGGGATTTGGAGGCCAAATGTTGAGAAAGCTTACAGTGCAACCACTTGGCAATATGGGCTCTGCCATGATCATATAGGTTGCTAGAACTTAGTCACTTGGACAGTTGGTGGTAGATGGGATGATAGGATGGAACGCGTCCATTTGACTAAGGAAAGGCTTCTGAAAGGTCCTGTCTTGGGAAACCAAGTCTGGTGGGGAAAGTGCACAACCTCTGCAGATGGAAAACCTAAGTACTTAGCCTTGTCCAAGGAAATGGACACTTTGAGCATCAAGACATGGAAGCTACAAGAATCTCATCACTCCAACTTCTAAATAAAAATTGGTGGGTGAACAAGGGTGAAGGACCTCAATGTCTATTGGTGGTTCCTTGGGAATGTTTTTGACAAAGAAAAACTTAGTGATTTCAACTAATAGGTAAAACCTATCTTCAAGCAAAGCAAGCCAAGCTACACTTAGCCAAAATGCATATAGTAATATAGTCCACTTAAAGTATAATAAGGTATCACTTGCCAATACTATTCCAAAGTATTGACCCACTGTGGCTGTAACTTGTGATGTTGCAGGTTACTCCGATGATGAATAGGAGTCATGAGTCTACACTCAACATGCTTGCCTGTGGCACATGAAGATGAAGACTTGTGTTTATTTACTTATTCCTTAAAAACTCTTGTATTCGGCCTATGGCCATGAGTTGTAAAAGACTATGTTTTTATCTCTGGAATGAATGTAATAAACGACCTTTGTATCTGTGTACTTCATCTTAAACTGTGGATGCTAGCATTGATCCAGGGACTAGCATTGCAATCACAGGGATCCTTTCCTTTATAAAGGAGGGGTCTAACAGATGGTATCGAGCATGTTGTTGCTGTAGGATTATGACCCTAGGATTGGAAAACCACTAAGGAAAAAGTTTTTCAACTACTTCTACACTTGTCTATTCTTCTCGTAAAACTTTTCTAATCTCCTCCAACTTCCTTTGTAGATGAACTCCATCAACGAAGCCGTGAAGAAGGGACCACTCATGACCATGACCTTGGAGTGTGAAACTGAGTTTCCCAATATTCTCAAGGATCTCATGGAGGCAATGGATGCACATGGTGAAGCCGTGTACAAGGGCTTTCCAGTGATGGATAAAGGAGTGGAGTATTGGTGGGTGCAACTTCACTTGTACAAAAACAAGGAAGACAACCACAAAGAAAGGGGATTCTGCATGTACACCAACACTACAATGCACATTCTTTGACTCAGCCAGGGATGCAGCTTGGAGGACTATCAAAGAACTAAGTGCTAGAGTTAAGTGCAGAATGCTCAACCTCCAAAAGGACTTAGAGAAAGAAAAGGAGCTTACTCAAGAGTTGGAAGACACCAACCAAGAGATAAGGGGAGATGTTATAGACTTAGTGATAGAGTCAAGGGAGCAAGATTGGTGGATTGCCTCTAGGAACATTGTGTTTAATAATAGATCCCGTGAGATTGGATTGTAAGGACACTTCGTTAGCTGGACCACCACTTATCACCTTATTTTCCAAAATGATACCTTAAATAAGTTGGACCATGTTTGATGTAATGGATTGTGTATGCATGACATATGTGGTTTTTGTGTTCCATGGCTATGTATGAGATGGTTGTTTTTGTGTTCATCTTAAATAGTGTTGTTCTAACTTTTCAATTTTATAAATAGATGCATATTGCCGTCAGCACTGTTGAGGAGTTCCAGGTTACTCGTTTCGCACCCCGTATCATTGAGCTTACCACTCTACTCGATCTCCCTCTTCCTACCATCACGGTGTACCCACTCACCAAGTTCGAGAGGAAGGACCTCTGGGGCTTCAAGGTGAACCAGCCGGGGCCTTGAGCCTACTACGGAGGCCATCATCTTCAAGCTGATGCACGACGACAGGGAGAGAGGCATGGAGGTAGTCATGCAGGACCTGATAGGACGACTGTTAGGCCGTCACTCCCGACAGGTTAGGGGCACTCACTTCCACGCCTTCGGAAGGCGTGATGTTGATGGAGATTCCATCGAGTTTGAGGACGACTCGAGGAGCACTGCAGAGCCGATACGCCTCTATCTTCAGGACTTAGAGACTCTTCTCAGGCACGTAGATACGGATAGGACGAACGTCATGCTTGGCAATGACGAGCTTCAGGTGCAGCTACGCGAGAAGGACAAGCTTTTCGCACAGCAGGATGAGATGATCAAGGAAATGGAGACGAAGTTCGAGGCTCAGGATCGCAAGTTCAAGAGTCAGGAGAAACGCGTCCAGGACAGGAACAAGAATATCCGGGACATGACCGAGGAACTGAAGTCCAAGGACTTCGAGCTTGAGCAGCAGCAGATGGTCATTGAGAGGCTTCGCTCCCAGAAGAGGGCTCTCAAGGCCAAGGTCGATTCCTTGACCACTACGATTGAGGAGAACAAGACCGCGATGGAGAACGCAGGTCTTACCTTCTTCGAGGAGGAGATTGACGCTGATGAGTAGACTTGACTACTCGTTTACCTTTCATATTCATACTCGTTATTGTAAACTTATTATTGGACCATCCGACATGTGGATGGCTTGTCACTTGTGTGTTCTACTTCATGAGCTTATTATGTGGTTGTTGAACCTTTGTTCTTATGTTGCTTGTTATGTGTTTGCTTATTTTGTATTGTGCATGAATCATCTATGGGTATCTCATTCTTATCTATTTGAACAAACCACAGATGCCTCCCCGTCGCGCAAACCCCAACCCCAACAACATCACCCCGGAAATGCAAGAAATGATGAATGCGCAAACACAGCTTATGCAAATGATGACAACGTTCATCCAAAACCAGAATAACAACAACAACAACAACAACAACAACAACAACAACAACAACAACAACAACAACAACAACGACCCCAACAACAACAACAACAACAACAACCCTCCGGGTTTCGATATGCTCACCAGATTCCTGCGTCTAAGGCCAGCAAAGTTACTGATCCCATGGTAGCCAATGACTGGTTACGTTCTGTGAACAAAGACTTAGTGACCGTGGGCTGCACGGATGCTGAAAAGGTCAGGTTTGCAGCACATCTGTTGGAAGGACCAGCCGCCACCTGGTGGGACAACTTCCAAATCACCACTCCTATTGATGAGGTGACTTGGGCTATCTTTGAAGATGGTTTTCGCACGGCTCATATCTCATCAGGGATAATGAGTCTGAAAAAGAAAGAGTTTCACAACCTGAAACAGCGCCACCGCAGTGGCGAGAACATAGAAGAATTCAACAATGCGCGCTACGCACTGGATGAGGTTGATCTGATGCCAAGAGAAAGGAAAAGTTCTTGGAGGGTTTGAATGATGAGTGAACCTACAGGTTATGTGGCATATGTTCCAACTTATCAGTCGTTGTGTGACAAGGCTGCTATTTTGGAAAGTAAAATGAAGCAAGTCGAGAGTAGAAAGAGGAAACACTCCGACAAGCACAGCTCGGAATCGTCTCACAAACGATCCCACTATGATGACAGTGGCAGCTCAGGATCCCATAAACATGGGAAATTCAGTAAGCACAACCGTCATGACAACAAGCATCACCGCAGTCATGACAAGGACAAGTACAAGAACCACAAGGGTGGACATAAGAGCCACTATGGTGGAAATGGTAGTGGAAGTGGAGGCCAACCTCCTAAAAAGGACATCAGTCAGGTTGAGTGCTTCAAATGCAAAAAACTGGGGCATTATGCTAATGAGTGTCCTGAGAAGAAAGTTGAAGGACCTAACAAGCCGAATCCTTTCCAGAAAGGACAGGTTAACCACATCAATGTGGAAGAGGTCTATGAGGAACCTGATGCCGTGGCTGGTAAGTTCAGACTCAATTCAATTTCAGCATTTGTACTCTTTGATACCGGTGCATCTCATTCATTCATATCAAAGGCATTTGTTGAAAGAAATGAACTGCCGGTAGAAACCATTGGGTGTCCTATAAGAGTAAGTTCTCCGGGGGGAGAAATGATAGTAAACTCAGGTTATCATGACTTAGTCATAGAGTTTGGAAAATATAAGTTTCCAGTGAACCTAATAATTTTGGATTCCCAAGGACTAGATGTAATTTTGGGAATGGATTGGATGGCTAAACATGAAGGAGTACTAGATTGTGCCAAACGTACAGTTACACTCACAACCCCAGAAGGAAAAAGAATAAAATTTAAGTCAAACTTTGAATCCAAAGGAAGTAAGCTGAATTCTCTTAAGGGGGTTAGCATGGACGGTGTACCAATAGTATGTGAGTATTCGGATGTGTTTCCAGAAGAGCTACCAGGAATGCCACCGGATAGAGATGTGGAGTTTCTGATAGATTTGGTACCGGGATCAGGACCAATAGCTAAGAGACCGTACAAAATGTCTGTTGATGAATTGAAAGAGCTCAAGAAACAACTAGGTGAACAGTTACAGAAAGGGTTTATTCAACCAAGTTCTTCATCTTGGGGAGCCCCAGTGTTGTTCGTGGAGAAGAAGGATAGAACCCAAAGGTTATGTATTGACTACCGTTCTCTCAACGAGGTTACCATCAAGAACAAATATCCTTTACCAAGAATCAACGACTTATTTGATCAGCTAGAAGGAGCATGTGTATTCTCGAAGATTGATCTTCGGTCAGGTTATTTTCAACTCAAGATACGAGAGCAAGACATACCAAAAACAGCATTCACCACAAGGTATGGATTGTATGAGTATACTGTGATGCCTTTTGGATTAACCAACGCTCCGGCATACTTCATGAATATGATGAACAAGGTGTTCATGGAATTCCTTGACAAGTTCGTTGTCGTTTTCATCGATGACATCTTGGTTTACTCCAAGAGCAAGGAAGAGCATGAAAGACACTTACGCTTGATACTTGAGAAACTGAGGGAACATAAACTATATGCCAAATTCAGCAAGTGTGAGTTCTGGTTAGAGGAAGTTGGTTTTCTTGGTCATGTTATGACAAAGGATGGTGTGGCAGTTGATCCTGCTAAAGTTTCAGCTGTGACAGATTGGGAATCACCTAAGAATGTAAAAGAAGTTCGTAGTTTTCTTGGCTTAGCAGGTTACTACAGGAGGTTCATTGAAAATTTCTCGAAGGTTGCTAAGCCAATGACAGAATTGTTAAAAAAGGACAAGAAATTTGCTTGGACTGAAGGTTGTGAAGTCAGCTTCCAAGAATTGAAGAAGAGACTAGTGACAGCACCAGTTCTATGTCTGCCAGATTTGGAAAAGGATTTCCAAGTGTATTGTGATGCTTCTCATCAAGGTTTGGGTGCCGTACTTATGCAAGATGGTAAAGTCGTAGCCTATGCTTCGAGACAACTCAAAACTCATGAGGTAAATTATCCTACCCATGATTTGGAGTTAGCCTCTGTCGTCCATGCACTCAAAACATGGAGACATTACCTTTTGGGAAAGCGTTGTGAAGTGTTCACCGATCATAAGAGTTTGAAGTATATCTTCACCCAGAAGGAAATCAACATGAGACAAAGAAGATGGCTAGAACTTATCAAGGATTACGACTTAAGTTTGCAATACCATCCCGGTAAAGCAAATGTAGTAGCGGATGCTCTAAGTCGTAAGACATTTGTAAATGGCCTTACAAAAGGGGAATTGCCAGATGACTTGTGTAAGCAATTCAAAGAACTCAGATTGGAGATTGTGCCAGAAGGACATCTCATGTCCTTAGATGTTCAACCCACTCTATTGGACAAGATCCGAGAAGTCCAGAAGACTGATGAGGAAATTGAAAAGATTAAGGTAAATATTGGTCTAGGGAAAGCTAAGAGTTTTCATGTTGACGAACAAGGTACCTTATGGCACGGGAAACGTATATGTGTTCCACAAGACCCAGAATTGCGGAAACTGATCTTACAGGAAGGTCACAACTCTCCGTATTCTATTCACCCGGGAAATACCAAGATGTACATGGACATGAAGGAAAGGTTTTGGTGGAACAATCTCAAAAGGGACATCGCCGAACATATCGCTTTGTGTGATGTGTGTAGCAGAGTCAAAGCGGAGCATCAAAAACCAGCAGGTTTGCTTCAACCACTGCCTATTCCTGAATGGAAGTGGGAAAATATTGGTATGGATTTCATTACCGGATTACCAAGGACCAGGTCAGGGTATGATTCCATATGGGTAATAGTGGATCGCCTAACTAAAGTGGCTCATTTTATACCCGTGAAGACAACTTATACAAGTGCCAAGTTAGCTAAAATATACATGAGCAGGATTGTATGCCTTCACGGGGTGCCAAAGAGTATCGTGTCAGATAGAGGAACCCAGTTCACATCTCACTTTTGGAGACAGCTTCATGAATCCTTAGGAACGAGGTTGGAGTTTAGCACTGCGTTTCATCCTCAAACGGATGGACAAACAGAAAGGACCAACCAAATTCTTGAGGACATGTTGAGAGCCTGTGCTTTAGATTATGGAGCAAGTTGGGATGAAAGTTTGCCCTACGCGGAGTTCTCTTACAATAACAGCCATCAATCAAGTATTGGAATGGCACCGTTTGAGTTACTCTACGGAAGGAAGTGTACCACCCCATTATTATGGAATGGTGTGGGAGAAAGAAACTTATTTGGACCTGATCTGATCAAGGACGCCGAAGAGAAAGTCAAATTGGTTAGGGACAGGTTGAAGATAGCACAGTCCCGGCAGAAAAGCTACGCGGATTCTAAACGTAGAGAAGTCACCTACAAAGTTGGGGATAGAGCTTATCTCAGGGTATCACCACTTCGTGGAGTGAAAAGATTTGGAGTCAAAGGAAAGTTGGCACCAAGATATGTAGGGCCATTCAAGATTCTAAGTCGCAAGGGGGAAGTTGCGTATGAAGTTGAATTACCAGAATCTCTATCAGCAGTCCATAACGTATTTCATGTGAGTCAGCTTAAGAAATGTCACCCAGAAATGGAAGAGTCTTCTTTGAAAGATACCATACCTTTGGAAGAAGTTCAGCTAGAAAGTGATCTCACTTATGAGGAAAAGCCTATCAAGATTCTAGAGACAGCAGAAAGAGTCACCAGGACCAAGACTATCAAGTTTTGTAAAGTACAATGGAACCATCACTCGGAAGAGGAAGCAACATGGGAAAGAGAAGATGATCTTCGAAAAGACCACCCTCACCTATTTGCTAGCCAACCCGAATCTCGAGGGCGAGATTCCTCTTAAGGGGGTTAGATTTGTAACATCCCAAAAATCATAGTTTCAAAAACTTATTCATATCATCTTTGCATCATTCATCCATTTAGGGTTTTCTTAAAAAAAAATCATTTAGAGACAGAAGTTGGAGCTATGATTTCATGTGGGCAATCTATTTCAAAATGACCATCACCCTTTGAAACTTGAAAGTTTAAAACTTGTTTGCTTGTCTCTATTGATGGAAAGAAAGGGTGAAGCTTTTAACCCAAGATTCAAAAATTTAGAAATGGTTTCAAAACCCTATTTCAAATATTTGCAAACTAGAGCAAATCTCTGTTTACTTTGAAAACCAAGCTTGACCAAGCCTTGCAGGGTAAACACTTAGTTAGAATGACTGTTTTTGAAACCACAAAACCCTGCAAAAATTCCCAAAACAGTTTGGATTCAAAAGGATTTGAATTCATATCAAAAACCATTCCAGAAAATAGAAATAGAAAAAGAAAAGAATTAAACAATAGAAAAGGGACACGCGGCCAGAATCTGGCCCAGCAACGGATCAAGCCCAGCAAGCCCACCCGGGATCTTTTATTTCTTCTCTCACGCTGAAGACGCTACCGAGCCACCGACAAGCAGACCCCACCTGCACTTCGCGCACCTCGCTGACAAGCGGACCATCTCCACGCCAGCGTCGTCTCCACCCGCACGACCTGTTCGTCCCCAATCAACGCAGCCGTTTCCTGTGTGTTAATCGCGGCGTCAATTCGAATCAATGGCCGAGTGATTCTCGCGCTTGACCAGGCTATATAAACCCCCTCGTCCCCTCTCTCTTTTCCCCAAACCCCAAGCACAGAACGCCCCGAGGCTGCGCGCATTTCTCTCTGCAACCCCGCCGTCTCCGACGACTGCGCCGGCGAATTCCGGTGAGCCTCGAATTCCCCTCGGTCTCGCATTCACACTATCTTGTTCAGTGAACCTCTGTGCATCTTTTGACACTCTCCGTTTGCCTTCGCATGACCCATAGCTTCGGCAACGTCGACGACTGGACCGCCACCGTCTTCTGCACGAACTCCGGCGACCTCCCTCCGTAAGTAGCCACCGCCCCTTGCCCTCTGACTGATACGCCAAGAATCCTCATCGTCTTGCGCATCTGACAGTACCCCTATTGTGGCTTAGCGCGACGAGGAACCTCGCCAACGTCAACGACCGACCGTGGCAGACGCATTCGCGAACTCCGGCGAGGAATCCCCGACGACCCCGTGCGCCCCTTTCCAAGCCATTGCCACCTTGAGCATCAGCAGCCTCCTGCGGTTCTGGTAAGCATCTCCTCCCTTCCCCGGGCGATCTAGAACGCCGGCACCGCCACCGACTGACGCGCCGCCGCCTGTCACCGCCGGTAGCGCCGCTCGATTTTGGTTAGGAGATTGTTAGCCGTTAGATCTGAATCCTACGCGTAGAAACACTTCACTTAAACGAAGGGGTATGGACAGATCTGAGCCGTGCAGCGTTAGTTAGATCCAACGGCACAGAAGGATGATCCGGTGCGAAGCGGTACGGGCGAATAAAAACATGACGCGTGGCTAGGTTAGAACGAAAAACAGAATTTAAAACCAGATTTAGATTCAAACTTCAAATGCTTATAACTTTTGAATGCCACGTTAGATTTTTGCAAACTTTATACCGTTGGATTCAGTGAAACAAGGCCTTTCTGAATATCCACTTTATTTAGAATATAGTAACAGTTAAAAATGATTTTATTTGTAGAACAAGTTTAGGGCTATTTTAGATATAGTTTTATTCTTGTATATTATTTTGGGGCCAAATAAGTTTAGTTGGCAAACTTGTGACATGTTAAGTTTCTGTACTCATGAACATACTTGGTATAATTTTCAAAAATCACCACTTAGTAAATCCTTGCATGCATGCATTCATATTATTTTTGGTTGTATATATTTGTGTGTAATTGTGTGCTATTGTTTCTTGTGTAGATTTTGCTAGTGATTGTGATTGTGAAGAGTGCTACTCTCCCCACTACCAAGGCAAGTGATATTTACATGAATAAATTTGTCCTATATTTTGAACTAGCATTAGATATTTTGTTATAGTATTGCATGTTATTTTGGTCTAATGCAAAAGATGGGAAAATCCTATGTAGCCTTGTAGAATTGCTAAGGAATTATCCCTAAGATATTTTGCCATACTTTGCTTAGCCTAGCTTATAGCAAAACAAGGGTTGGTGAAAACTACATACTATAAAGAAAATATTCTAAGTCAAGAGACTTATACTTTTCTAATAAAACCACTAAGTCAAATGAACCTCCTGGGTGGAATGGAAAGTATGGGTTATGTTGAGTGGTTACACAAGGCCATGGACTTGGGTTGTGTATCTCACTTGTGGTAAGCCACCCAGGCACAAAGGGATTTGGAGGCCAAGTGTTGAGAAAGCTTACAGTGCAACCACTTGGCAATATGGGCTCTGCCATGATCATATAGGTTGCTAGAACTTAGTCACTTGGACAGTTGGTGGTAGATGGGATGATAGGATGGAACGCGTCCATTTGACTAAGGAAAGGCTTCTGAAAGGTCCTGTCTTGGGAAACCAAGTCTGGTGGGGAAAGTGCACAACCTCTGCAGATGGAAAACCTAAGTACTTAGCCTTGTCCAAGGAAATGGACACTTTGAGCATCAAGACATGGAAGCTACAAGAATCTCATCACTCCAACTTCTAAATAAAAATTGGTGGGTGAACAAGGGTGAAGGACCTCA
The DNA here is from genome assembly GCA_030063025.1 of Avena longiglumis. Classification (NCBI taxonomy): domain Eukaryota; kingdom Viridiplantae; phylum Streptophyta; class Magnoliopsida; order Poales; family Poaceae; genus Avena; species Avena longiglumis. Next base: position 210,507,528 of record CP125979.1, on the reverse strand, counting down.
ATGTCTATTGGTGGTTCCTTGGGAATGTTTTTGACAAAGAAAAACTTAGTGATTTCAACTAATAGGTAAAACCTATCTTCAAGCAAAGCAAGCCAAGCTACACTTAGCCAAAATGCATATAGTAATATAGTCCACTTAAAGTATAATAAGGTATCACTTGCCAATACTATTCCAAAGTATTGACCCACTGTGGCTGTAACTTGTGATGTTGCAGGTTACTCCGATGATGAATAGGAGTCATGAGTCTACACTCAACATGCTTGCCTGTGGCACATGAAGATGAAGACTTGTGTTTATTTACTTATTCCTTAAAAACTCTTGTATTCGGCCTATGGCCATGAGTTGTAAAAGACTATGTTTTTATCTCTGGAATGAATGTAATAAACGACCTTTGTATCTGTGTACTTCATCTTAAACTGTGGATGCTAGCATTGATCCAGGGACTAGCATTGCAATCACAGGGATCCTTTCCTTTATAAAGGAGGGGTCTAACATTGCCACCCAGCAACAAAGAGATTTGAGATGTCAAATGTTGAGAAGCTTCAAGTGCAACCACTTGGCATTATGGGATCTGCCTGGATCACATAAGTTGCTAGAACTTAGCCATTTGGACAGTTGGTGGTAGTGGGATGATAGGTTGGAACGCGTCCACTTGGTCTAAGGAAAGGCTTCTGAAAGATCTTGTCTTGGTGAAACCAAGTCTTGTGGGGAAAGTGCACCACCTCTGTAGAGTGTAAAATCTAAGTACTTAGCCATGTCCCTGGTAAAGGACAATTTGAGCATCAAGACATGGAAGCTATCAAGAATCTCATCATTCAAATTTCTAAGTTAAAAGCTTGTGGGTGAACAAGGGTTGAAAGGATCACCAATTTTTATTGGGAGATTCCATGGGAAAGATATTTTGGCAAAGCAAAAACTTAGTGTTTTCAAATGATAAGGAAAATCTATTTTGAGCAATGCAAGCCTAAGCTCCACTTAGCCAAATGCATATAGATGATAGACTCCACTATTCTACCATAGTATCACTTGCCAATACAATTCAAATGTATTGACCCTTGTGGCTGTAACTTTTTATGTTGCAGGTTTGTTTGATATTAGTGAAGTTAATTGATTAGGATTACAAGTCTACAACCAACATGTCTGCCTGTGGCACTTTGAAGATGAAGGACCCCATGTTTATAGATATTCTGCTGCAATGTAATGTAATAGCCAAATGAGCTATGTAAGATGTAATAAAATTATGTTATTCCTGGTTATAAAGTTGTATTATGACCTTTGTTTCTTGATATTACATCTTAACTGTGGATGCTAGATATTGATCCAGGGACTAGCATTGCAATCACAGGGATCCTTTTCCTTTACAAAGGAGGGACCTTACAATTCTGAAATTCCTTGAACTTTTCAAACGTTTCAGACTTGTGTTTCATCAAGTAGATATAACCGTGTCTACTCAAATCATCCGTGAAAGTAACAAAATAACGATATCCACCTCGCGCCGACACACTCATTGGACCACATACATCAGAATTTCCAATAAATCTCTCGCCCGTTCCATTGAACCGGAAAATGGCGTTCTAGTCATCTTGCCCATAAGGCATGGCTCACATGTATCAAATGATTCAAAATCAAGTGATTCCAAAAGTCCATCCGAATGGAGCTTCTTCATGCGTTTAACGCCAATATGACCTAGACGGCAGTGCCACATATATGCGGATATATCATCATTTAGTTTAATCCTTTTAGCATCAACATTATGACTATGTGTAACATTATTATCAAGATCCAATAGAAATAAACCATTCATCATCGATGCATGACCATAAAAGATTTCATTCATATAAATGGAACAACCATTGTTCTCGGATTTAAATGAATAACCACTTCGCATTAAACACGATCCAGATACAATGTTCATGCTCAGTGTAGGCACCACATAACAATTATTCAAGTTTATAACTAATCCCGACGGCAAATGGAGAGGCAACGTTCCGACGGCGATCACATCAACGCTTGATCCATTGCCAACGCGCATCTTCACCTCACCCCTTGCTAGCGGTCGCTTGTTCCGCAGCCCCTGATTCGAGTTACAAATATTAGCAACTGAACCGGTATAAAATACCCAGGTGCTACTGCGAGCACTAGTCAAGTACACATCAATAACATGTATATCATATATACCTTTGTTTTTCTTGCCGGCCTTCTTGTCTGCCAAATACTTGGGCGATTCGCTTCGATGGCGATCCCTTTACAATAGTAGCACTCGGATCGGACTTTGGTCCAACTCGGTTTCTTTTCAGCACGGCAACCGCCTGCCCTTACTTCCCTTCCATTTTCCTTCTTGTCTTTCTTGAAACCAGTATTCCTATTGATCATCAACACTTGATGTTCCTTTTGATCTCCACTTCTGCGGTTTAAGCATTGGCAAGCTCGGGGAGAGACTTCTTCATGCCTTGCATATTATAGTTCATCACAAAGCTCTTATAGCTAGGTGGCAAAGACTGCAGAACACGATGGATGCCTAAGTCAATGGGAATCGTTATTCCCAAGGACACAAGCTTATCGGCGTAACCCGACATCTTGAGTACATGCTCACTAACGGAGTTGTGCTCTTCCATCATGCAGCTAAAGAACTTTTCTGAAGCATTGTAGCTCTCTACAGCAGCATGTGTGTCGAAAATCATTTTCAACTCACCCATTGTATCAAAAGCATTACCGTTTTCGAAACGCTTTCGAAGTTCCGGCTCTAGCCCAAACAATATGCCGCAATGAACTAAGTTGTGGTCCTCCTGCGAGTCTGATAGACATTCTTCTCCTCGTCAGGGGCATCCTCAAAAGGTGGGTGGCCTAACGGCGCTTCTAGCACATATTTCTTTTGTGCAGCAGAGAGGAGAATCCTCAAATTCATGGCCCATTCGGTAAAGTTGCTACCGTTCGTTGCAAGTTTATCTTTCTCCATGAACACATTAAAATTAAAAGCAGGTGGTGCCATCTACAACAGAATTTGTAAAGTTTAGACTAAGTTTATGATAGATTGAGTTCAACTAATCCATATTACGAATGCACTCCCACTCAAAAACGACATCCCTCGTGCCTTTTTGGTGATTACATGAACCAAATCCACTACACCAAGTCTGATCATCACGTGAGTCGGTGTAGCTTCAAAGGCAAGCATCAAATGGGCATCATATCTACTATATGACTCATGCTTAACCTTTCGGTCCGTGTTCCGAGGCCATGTCTGTACATGCTAGTCTCGCCAAGTTAGAACCTTAGTATTCGCGTGTGTAACTGTTTTACACCCGAAATATGGTCGTGGATCCAAGAACACCCGATCATCACGTGATGTCTTGGAGCGACAAAAACATAATCGGTGCATACTAAAGGAAGAACACATTATTATCTTGATATTTAAAAGAGGGATCATCTTATTATGCTAACAAAGCACTAAACAAGCAATATAAGATGCTATCAAACATCACATGTTTATTAGTGAAATGATATGGTTCCCGCATATGATCTCTATCATGTGCACCGTGGTATGATCACTATCATACCTATATGTGTAAGTCCAAGGTCTATGGAGATTACACGTTATGTATGTTGTAAGAGTATCATCGCATACTTCTACTTACAACATCACCATATCATAACACTAGCCCAGCAACAATCTAAACTAGATGCCTCTAATTTATCCATTGCAAGTTTTACGTGGCTTAGGGCTTTCGAGATAGAACCGTTCTTACCTACGAACATGAACCACAACGAGGATAACCAAATTGTTGACAACTCATTGCAAAATATATATTTACTATAGTAGGACAGACAGACACCCGCTATCCACTTATGCAAACTAGTTGCATGTCAAGCGTGGAACATGTCTCTTGTGCGAGGACATGTATGGATCTTCAGGTCCCGCTAGTGATTATTGATCGGAAAAGGGTATCGATCATGTCCGCATTATTCGCGAACCATAGGGTGACACACTTAAGGGACACTGGCTTCCAGTTGGAGCAAATGTTTCATGCCGAAAGAATAAACAAGCGCAGGAATTTATTTCACTAGATACCGAAACAGGTTTTCGGGTGAAATTGCATAAAGAGGTTATGCATGTGAAATGGAATTCTAGCAAGGGGTTATTTGTGAATGTTTGTCATTAAAGTAATTAACAAAATTCTGAATAAAATAAAAGAGTTTTATTTAATGAGAGTTTGCATTAAATTTGGTGGAAATTTAATGGCATGTTTGAGTGGGATTTTGAGTGGAGGGAATTTAAAGGAATTTTGTGAGTGGAGTGTCCACCCACATGAAGAGGGCAGGGAAAGGGGGCATACCCCATGCGCCAGCCACCCCCTTGGGGTTCCCCCCTCCTCCTATAAAAGGCACCCCTCTCCTCACTTCTCACTCACACCTCCTCGTGAAGGATCTCTCTCCCCCTCTAGAATTTATCCCCCATGGTCTCGGACTAGCGAGATACATGTTCCCAGTGGCTATTCGGCAAGAATGAGTTGTGCTTCCGCTGCATCGCTGGAGCGAGGAGGCGGAGGTTGCTCGGTGTCTTGTACGTGTGTGCGAGCACGGATGCGCTGCTGCTTTGCGGCGCTAGGACTTCCTCTCGATCTTGAGATCGGCAAGAGATCGTCTACATCAACCACGAGTTGAACTCGTTAAGCTTTGTCGGTCTTCAAGGGTATGTTCTCTACGGATATACATCCGCCCGTTGTTTGTATCTAGTAGATAGATCTTGGTACATAGTTCCCATCGTAGGAAATTTTTTGTTTTCTATGCTGCGAACCCTACAGTGGTATCAGAGCCGGATCTATGCGTAGATGCTTTACACGGGTAGTACACATATGAGTATGTGGGCGATGATGATCATGTTGTTTCTCCTTTGTTGTAATTTTGGATATTGGTGGCATAGTGGGATGAAGCGGCCCGGACAAACTTTACATGTCCTCGCACATGAGACCTGCTCCACGCTTGACATGCAACTAGTTTTCATAAGTGCCTAGCGGGTGTCTATCTCTCCTACTATAGTAAATATCTATTTTGCAATGAGTTGTCAACAATTTGGTTATCCTCATTGTGGTTCATGTTCGTAGGTAAGAACGGTTCTATCTCGAAAGCCCTAAGCCACGTAAAACTTGCAATGGATAAATTAGAGGCGTCTAGTTTAGATTATTGCTGGGCTAGTGTTATGATATGGTGATGTTGTAAGTAGAAGTATGAGATGATACTCTTACAACACACATAGCGTGTAAACTCCATAGACCTTGGATTTACACATATAGGTATGATAGTGATCATACCACGATGCACATGATAGAGATCATCTGCGGGAACCATAACATTTCACTAATAAACATCTGATGTTTGATAGCATCGTATATTGCTTGTTTAGCGCTTTTTTAGCATAATAAGATGATCCCTCATTTAAATATCAATATAAGAATGTGTTCTTCCTTTAGTATGCACCGATTATGTTTCGTCGCTCCAAGACATCACGTGATGATCGGGTGTTCTTGGATCCACGACCATATTTCGGGTGTAAAACAGTTACACACGCGAATACTAAGGTTCTAACGTGGCGAGCCTAGCATGTACAGACATGGCCTCGTAACATGGACTGAAAGGTTAAGCATGAGTCATATAGTAGATATGATGCCCATTTGATGCTCGCCTTTGAATCTATACCGACTCACGTGATGATCGGACTTGGTGTAGTGGATTTGGTGCATGTAATCACCAAAAAGGCACGAGGGATGTCGTTTTTGAGTGGGAAGTTCATTCGTAACATGGATTAGTTGAACTCAATCTATCATAAACTTAGTCTAAACTTTACAAATTCTGTTGTAGATGGCACCGCCTACTTTTAATTTCAATGTGTTCATGGAGAAAGAGAAACTTACAGCGAACGGTAGAAAATTTACCGAATGGTCCATGAATTTGAGGATTCTCCTCTCTGCTGCACAAAAGCAATATGTGCTAGAAGCGCCGTTAGGCCCCCCACCTTTTGAGGATGCCCCTGACGAGGAGAAGAATGTCTATCAGACTCGTCGGGAGGACCACAACTTTGTTCATTGCGGCATACTGTATGGGCTAGAGCCGGAACTTTGAAAGCGTTTCGAAAACGACAATGCTTTTGATATAATGGGTGAGTTGAAAATGATTTTCAACAGACATGCTGCTGTAGAGAGCTACAATGCTTCAGAAAAGTTCTTTAGCTGCATGATGGAAGAGCACAGCTCCGTTAGTGAGCATGTACTCAAGATGTCGGGTTACGCCGATAAGCTTGTGTCCTTGGTAATAACGATTCCCATTGACTTAGGCATCCATCGTGTTCTGCAGTCTTTGCCACCTAGCCATAAGAGCTTTGTGATGAACTATAATATGCAAGGCATGAAGAAGTCTCTCCCCGAGCTTCTGTCAATGCTTAAAACTGCAGAAGTGGAGATCAAAAAGGAACATCAAGTGTTGACGATCAATAGGAACACAGGTTTCAAGAAAGACAAGAAGGGAAAACGGAAGGGAAGTAAGGGCGGCAAGCCTGTTGCCGTTCCTGAAAAGAAACCATGAGTTGGACCTAAGTCTGATACCAAGTGCTACAATTGTAAGGGAACTGGCCATTGGAAGCGCAACTGCCCCAAGTATTTGGCAGACAAGAAGGCCGGCAAGGAAAACAAAGGTATATATGATATACATGTTATTGATGTGTACTTGACTAGTGCTCGCAGTAGAACCTGGGTATTTGATACCGGTTCAGTTGCTAATATTTGTAACTCGAATCAGGGGCTGCGGAACAAGCGACCGCTAGCAAGGGGTGAGGTCAAGATGCGTGTCGGCAATGGATCAAGCGTTGATGTGATCGCAGTCGGAACGCTTCCTCTCCATTTGCCGTTGGGATTAGTTATAAACTTGAATAATTGTTATCTGGTGCCTACACTAAGCATGAACATTGTATTTGGATCGTGTTTGATGCGAAGTGGTTATTCATTTAAATTCGAGAACAATGGTTGTTCCATTTATATGAATGAAATATTTTATGGTCATGCACCGATGATGAATGGTTTATTTCTATTAGATCTCGATGATAATGTTACACATATTCATAATGTTCATGCTAAAAGGATTAAACTTAATGATGATATATCCGCATATATGTGGCACTGCCGTCTAGGTCATATTGGCGTTAAACGCATGAAGAAGCTCCATTCAGATGGACTTTTGGAATAACTTGATTTTGAATCATTTGATACATGTGAGCCATGCCTTATGGGCAAGATGACTAGAACGCCATTTTCCGGTTCAATGGAACGGGCGACAGATTTATTGGAAATCATACATTCTGATGTATGTGGTCCAATGAGTGTGTCGGGGCGAGGTGGATATCGTTATTTTGTTATTTTCACGAATGATTTGAGTAGGTATGGTTATATCTACTTGATGAAACACAAGTCTGAAACCTTTGAAAAGTTCAAGGAATTTCAGAATGAAGTGGAAAATCATCGTAATAGAAAGATCAAATTTATACGGTCCGACCGTGGAGGTGAGTATCTAAGTTACGAGTTTAGCACTCACATGAAAGAGTGTGGAATTGTTTCACAACTCACACCTGCCGGAACACCACAGAGAAATGGTGTGTCGGAATGTCGTAATCGTACTTTATTAGATATGGTTCGATCTATGATGTCTCTGACGGACTTGCCGTTGTCATTTTGGGGTTATGCACTAGAAACTGCTGCATTCACTTTAAATCGAGCACCATTTTAATCCGTTGAAAAGACACCGTATGAATTGTGGTTTGGAAACAAACCTAAGCTGTCATTTCTTAAAGTTTGGGGATGCGATGTTTATGTGAAGAAACTTCAACCGGATAAACTCGAACCCAAAGCGGAAAAATGCATCTTCATAGCATACCCTAAGGAAACTATTGGGTATTCCTTCTATCACAGATCCGAGGGCAAGGTTTTTTTTGCCAAGAATGGATCCTTTCTAGAGATGGAGTTTCTCGCGAAAGGTGTGAGTAGTCGGAAGGTAGAACTCGAAGAGGTTATTGAACCTTCTCTTCAAAGTATGGCGAGTAGCGCAGCGCCGGAAGTTGTTCCGGAGTTGGCTCCACCTGTTGAAGAGGGAACTAATGATAATGATCATGAAACTCCGAAAGAGAGTACTACCGAACCTCGCAAGTCAAGCAGGACGCGTGCAGCTCCCGAGCTGTACGGAAATCATGTCATGAATTTCATGGTTGATGAAAATGATGACCCTGCGACGTATGAAGAAGCGATTATGAGCCCGGATTCCAACAAATGGTTAGAAGACATGAAATCCGAGATGGAATCCATGTATAAAAATCAAGTTTGGAACTTGGTGGAATTACCTCACGACTGAAATGCCGTGGAGAACAAATGTATTTTCAAAAGGAAAACTGGTGCTGATGGTAATGTGACCGTCTATAAAGCTCGACTTGTCGCAAAGGGGTTTCGACAAATTCAAGGAGTTGACTACGATGAGACATTCTCTCCCGTAGCGATGCTAAAGTCAGTGAGGATTATGTTAGCAATTGCTGCATATTTCGATTATGAGATATGGAAGATGGATGTCAAAACTGCGTTTCTCAATGGTAATATTGAAGAAGAGTTGTATATGATACAACCAAAGGGTTTTGTCGATCCTAAGGATGCTAACAAGGTGTGCAAGCTTCAGCGATCCATCTATGGATTGAAGCAAGCATCACGAAATTGGAATCTCCGCTTTGATGAGGTGATCAAAGAGTTTGGATTTGTCCAAACTTATGGAGAAGCTTGTATTTACAAGAAAGTGAGTGGGAGAAATGTGGCATTTCTGATATTATATGTGGATGACATATTATTGATTGGAAATGATATAGATCTTTTAAACAGTGTTAAAAGTTATCTAAACAGCAAATTTTCAATGAAGGACCTAGGTGAAGCGTCATACATATTAGGCATAAATATCTATAGAGATAGATCTAGGCGCCTAATAGGGCTATCGCAAAGTACATACCTTGATAAGATTTTAAAGAAGTTTAAAATGGAAGATAGTAAGAAAGGGTTCTTACCTATGACACAAGGCACGACATTGACTAAGACTCAAAGTCCGGCTTCGGTGGAAGAAAGAGAGATAATGGACAAGGTCCCCTATGCTTCAGCCATAGGCTCTATAATGTACGCCATGCTATGTACAACACCGGATGTGGCACATGCTATTAGTTTGACTAGTAGGTACCAATCGGATCCAGGTTCAGAACACTGAAAAGCGGTCAAGAATATCCTTAAGTACTTGCGAAGAACTAAGGATATGTTTCTTGTATACGGAGGTGAAGAAGAGCTCATCGCTAAGTGTTATGTTGACGCTAGCTTTGACACCGATCCGGATGACTCTAAGTCTCAATCCGGATACATATTTCTCATGAATGGAGGAGCGGTTAGTTGGAGGAGCTCCAAACAACCTGTGGTGGCGGGATCAACAACGGAGGCCGAATATGTTGCTGCTTCAGAAGCGGCTCAGGAAGCAGTTTGGATGAAGGAGTTCATATCCGAACTAGGAGTGGTTGCAAACGCGTTGGACCCAATGGTGATCTATTGTGATAACAATGGTGCCATTGCCAATGCCAAAGGGCCAAGGTCTCACAAGCATTCCAAGCATATTAAGCGCCGTTTTCACTCCATTCGCGAGCATGTCAAGGATGGAGATATAAAGATTTGTAAAGTACATACGGATCTCAATGTAGCAGATCCGTTGACTAAAACTCTCCCTAGAGCAAAACATGATCTACAATAGAACTCCATGGGTGTTAGATACATCACTATGTAACTAGATTATTGTCTCTAGTGCAAGTGGGAGACTGAAGGGAATATGCCCTGAGAGGGAATAATAAAATGTTTATTATGTGTATTCCAAGTATATGATAGATGTTTATTTTTCATGCTATAATTGTATTAATACGGAAACGTTAATACATGTGTGTTTAATAAACAAACAGAAAGTTCCTAGTTATGCCTCTCTCATAAACTAGTTCGTTGATTAACAAGATGATCATAGTTTCCTGATCATAGACATTGGATGTTGTTAATTACGAGATCACAACATTAGTGTAATGGTGTGATGAACATTCATCCGAAGTATAGCATTACGATCAAAGTCACTGAGTTTATATTGCTATAAACAACTTACGAAGTAGTCCTAATCCTTAGACCATGAGATCATGCCAATCACTAACACCGGAAGAGTTTCTTGTTGACATCAACCGTCACTCCGTAACAGGGTGATTATAAAGATGGCTTCAAAGCTACTAAAGTGTTATATTGAGAATCATGGATCAAGAGTGGAATTTGTTCATCCCTATGACGGATAGATATGCTCTGGGCCCTCTCGGTGATATCACATTGGTTAGCTTGTAAGCAAGTGATTTGATCACTAGAATGTTATATCACGGGAATGAGAAAAGGGTGCATGTCAGTAACGAGATCAAACTAGGTATGGAGATACCGATGATCGAATCTTGGACATGTAATATATCGTGAAACAAAGGGATTAAGATACAAGCGTAAAAGGTTTCGACGATCACAGGAAAAGTCATCGTTGAATGTATGGGAGTCAGTATGGATCTCCAGGTCCCGCTACTGATTATTGATCGGAGAAGGGTCTCGATCATGTCCGCATTATTCGCGAGCTGTAGTTTGACACACTTAAGGGACACTGGCATCCAGTTGGAGCAAATGTTTCATGCTCAAAGAATAAACAAGCGCAGGAATTTATTTCAGGAGATACCGAAATAGGTTTTCGGGTGAAATTGCATAAAGAGGTTATGCATGTGAAATGGAATTATAGCAAGGGGTTATTTGTGAATGTTTGTCATTAAAGTAATTAACAAAATTCTGAATAAAATAAAAGAGTTTTATTTAATGAGAGTTTGCATTAAATTTGGTGGAAATTTAATGGCATGTTTGAGTGGGATTTTGAGTGGAGGGAATTTAAAGGAATTTTGTGAGTGGAGTGTCCACCCACATGAAGAGGGGAGGGCAAGGGGGCATCCCCCATGCGCCGGACACCCCCTTGGGGTTCCCCCCCTCCTCCTATAAAAGGCACCCCTCTCCTCACTTCTCACTCACACCTCCTCGTGAAGGATCTCTCTCCCCCTCTAGAATTTATCCCCCATGGTCTCGGACTAGCGAGATACATGTTCCCGGTGGCTATTCGTCAAGGATGAGTTGTGCTTCCGCTGCATCGCTGGAGCGAGGAGGCGGAGGTTGCTCGGTGTCTTGTACGTGTGTGTGAGCACGGATGCGCTACTGCTTTGCGGCGCTAGGACTTCCTCTCGATCTTGAGATCGGCAAGAGATCGTCTACATAAACCACGAGTCGAACTCGTTAAGTTTTGTCGGTCTTCAAGGGTATGTTCTCTACGGATATACATCCGCCCGTTGTTTGTATCTAGTATCTAGATCTTGGTACATAGTTCCCATCGTAGGAAAATTTTTGTTTTCTATGCTGTGAACCCTATAGTGGTATCAGAGCCGGATCTATGCGTAGATGCTTTACACGGGTAGTACACATATGAGTATGTGGGTGATGATGATCATGTTGTTGCTCCTTTGTTGTAATTTTGGATATTGGTGGCATAGTGGGATGAAGCGGCCCGGACAAACTTTACATGTCCTCGCACATGAGAGCTGTTCCACGCTTGACATGCAACTAGTTTGCATAAGTGGCTAGCGGGTGTCTGTCTCTCCTACTATAGTAAATATATATTTTGCAATGAGTTGTCAACAATTTGGTTATCCTCATTGTGGTTCATGTTCGTAGGTAAGAACGGTTCTATCTCGAAAGCCCTAAGCCATGTAAAACTTGCAATGGATAAATTAGAGGCGTCTAGTTTAGATTATTGCTGGGCTAGTGTTACGATATGGTGATGTTGTGAGTAGAAGTATGAGATGATACTCTTACAACACACATAGCGTGTAAACTCCATAGACCTTGGAGTTACACATATAGGTATGATAGTGATCATACCACGATGCACATGATAGAGATCATCTGCGGGAACCATAACATTTCACTAATAAACATGTGATGTTTGATAGCATCTTATATTGCTTGTTTAGCGCTTTGTTAGCATAATAAGATGATACCTCATTTAAATACCAAGATAAGAATGTGTTCTTCCTTTAGTATGCACCGATTATGTTTCGTCGCTCCAAGACATCACGTGATGATCGGGTGTTCTTGGATCCACGACCATATTTCGGGTGTAAAACAGTTACACACGCGAATACTAAGGTTCTAACTTGGCGAGCCTATCATGTACAGACATGGCCTTGTAACACGGACCGAAAGGTTAAGCATGAGTCATATAGTAGATATGATGCCCATTTGATGCTCGCCTTTGAAGCTATACCGACTCACGTGATGATCGGACTTGGTGTAGTGGATTTGGTGCATGTAATCACCAAAAAGGCACGAGGGATGTCGTTTTTGAGTGGGAGTACATTGTAATATGGATTAGTTGAACTCAATCTATCATAAACTTAGTCTAAACTTTACAAATTCTGTTGTAGATGGCACCACCTGCTTTTAATTTCAATGTGTTCATGGAGAAAGAGAAACTTGCAGCGAACGGTAGCAACTTTACCGAATGGGCCATGAATTTGAGGATTCTCCTCTCTGCTGCACAAAAGCAATATGTGCTAGAAGCGCTGTTAGGCCCCCCACCTTTTGAGGATGCCCCTGACAAGGAGAAGAATGTCTATCAGACTCGTCAGAGGACCACAACTTAGTTCATTGCGGCATACTGTATGGGCTAGAGCCGGAACTTTGAAAGCGTTTCGAAAACGGCAATGCTTTTGATACAATGGGTGAGTTGAAAATGATTTTCAACACACATGCTGCTGTAGAGAGCTACAACGCTTTAGAAAAGTTCTTTAGCTGCATGATGGAAGAGCACAGCTCCGTTAGTGAGCATGTACTCAAGATGTCGGGTTACGCCGATAAGCTTGTGTCCTTGGGAATAACGATTCCCATTGACTTAGGCATCCATCGTGTTCTGCAGTCTCTGCCACCTAGCTATAAGAGCTTTGTGATGAACTATAATATGCAAGGCATGAAGAAGTCTCTCCCCGAGCTTCCAATGCTTAAAAGCTGCAGTGGAGATCAAAAAGGAACATCAAGTGTTGATGATCAATAGGAACACTGGTTTCAAGAAAGACAAGAAGGGAAAACGGAAGGGAAGTAAGGGCGGCAAGCCTGTTGCCGTGCCTGAAAAGAAACCCCGAGTTGGACCTAAGTCTGATACCGAGTGCTACTATTATAAGGGGACTGGCCACTGGAAGCGCAACTGCCCCAAGTATTTGGCAGACAAGAAGGCCGGCAAGGCAAACAAAGGTATATATGATATACATGTTATTGATGTGTACTTGACTAGTGCTCGCCGTAGCACCTGGGTATTTGATACCGGTTCAGTTGCTAATATTTGTAACTCGAATCAAGGGCTGCGGAACAAGCGGCCGCTAGCAAGGGGTGAGGTCAAGATGCGTGTCGGAAATGGATCAAGCGTTGATGTGATCGCCGTCGGAACGCTGCCTCTCCATTTGCCATTGGGATTAGTTACAAACTTGAATAATTGTTATCTGGTGCCTACACTGAGCATGAACATTGTATCTGGATCGTGTTTGATGCGAAGTGGTTATTCATTTAAATCCGAGAACAATGGTTGTTCCATTTATATGAATGAAATCTTTTATGGTCATGCACCGATGATGAATGGTTTATTTCTATTAGATCTCGATGATAATGTTATACATATTCATAATGTTCATGCTAAAAGGATTAAACTTAATGATGATATATCTGCATATATGTGGCACTGCCGTCTAGGTCATATTGGCGTTAAACACATGAAGAAGCTCCATTCGGATGGACTTTTGGAATCACTTGATTTTGAATCATTTGATACATGTGAGCCATGCCTTATGGGCAAGATGACTAGAACGCCATTTTCCGGTTCAATGGAACGGGCGACAGATTTATTGGAAATCATACATTCTGATGTATGTGGTCCAATTAGTGTGTCGGGGCGAGGTGGATATCGTTATTTTGTTATTTTTACGGATGATTTGAGTAGGTATGGTTATATCTACTTGATGAAACACAAGTCTAAAACCTTTGAAAAGTTCAAGGAATTTCAGAATGAAGTGGAAAATCATCGTAATAGAAAGATCAAATTTCTACGGTCCGACCGTGGAGGTGAGTATCTAAGTTACGAGTTTAGCACTCACATGAAAGAGTGTGGAATTGTTTCACAACTCACACCTGCCGGAACACCACAGCGAAATGGTGTGTCGGAACGTCGTAATCGTACTTTATTAGATATGGTTCGATCTATGATGTCTCTGACGGACTTGCCGTTGTCATTTTGGGGTTATGCACTAGAAACTGCTGCATTCACTTTAAATCAAGCACCATCTAAATCCGTTGAAAAGACACCGTATGAATTGTGGTTTGGAAACAAACCTAAGCTGTCATTTCTTAAAGTTTGGGGATGCGATGTTTATGTGAAGAAACTTCAACCGGATAAACTCGAACCCAAAGCGGAAAAATGCGTCCTCATAGGATACCCTAAGGAAACTATTGGGTATTCCTTCTATCACAGATCCGAGGGCAAGGTTTTTGGTGCCAAGAATGGATCCTTTCTAGAGAAGGAGTTTCTCGCGAAAGGTGTGAGTAGTCGGAAGGTAGAACTCGAAGAGGTTATTGAACCTTCTCTTCAAAGTATGGCGAGTAGCGCAGCGCCGGAAGTTGTTCCGGAGTTGGCTCCACCTGTTGAAGAGGGAACTAATGATAATGATCATGAAACTCCGAAAGAGAGTACTACCGAACCTCGCAAGTCAAGCAGGACGCGTGCAGCTCCCGAGCTGTACGGAAATCCTGTCATGAATTTCATGGTTGATGAAAATGATGACCCTGCGACGTATGAAGAAGCGATGATGAGCCCTGATTTCAACAAATGGTTAGAAGCCATGAAATCTGAGATGGAATCCATGTATGAAAATCAAGTTTGGAACTTGGTGGAATTACCTCACGACCGAAATGCCGTGGAGAACAAATGTATTTTCAAAAGGAAAACTAATGCTGATGGTAATGTGACCGTCTATAAAGCTCGACTTGTCGCAAAGGGGTTTCGACAAATTCAAGGAGTAGACATTCTCTCCCGTAGGGATGCTAAAGTCAGTTAGGATTATGTTAGCAATTGCTGCATATTTCGATTATGAGATATGGCAGATGGATGTCAAAACCGCGTTTCTCAATGGTAATATTGAAGAAGAGTTGTATATGATACAACCAAAGGGTTTTGTCGATCCTAAGGATGCTAACAAGGTGTGCAAGCTTCGGCGATCCATCTATGGATTGAAGCAAGCATCACGAAGTTGGAATCTCCTCTTTGATGAGGTGATCAAAGAGTTTGGATTTGTCCAAACTTATGGAGAAGCTTGTATTTACAAGAAAGTGAGTGGGAGCAATGTGGCATTTCTGATATTATATGTGGATGACATATTATTGATCGGAAATGATATAGATCTTTTAAACAGTGTTAAAAGTTATCTAAACAACAAATTTTCAATGAAGGACCTAGGTGAAGCGTCATACATATTAGGCATAAAGATCTATAGAGATAGATCTAGGCGCCTAATAGGGCTATCGCAAAGTACATACCTTGATAAGATTTTAAAGAAGTTTAAAATGGAAGATAGTAAGAAGGGGTTCTTACCTATGACACAAGGCACGACATTGACTAAGACTCAAAGTCCGGCTTCGGCGGAAGAAAGAGAGATAATGGACAAGGTCCCCTATGCTTCAGCCATAGGCTCTATAATGTACGCCATGCTATGTACAAGACCGGATGTGGCACATGCTATTAGTTTGACTAGTAGGTACCAATCGGATCCAGGTTCAGAACACTGGAAAGCAGTCAAGAATATCCTTAAGTACTTGCGAAGAACTAAGGATATGTTTCTTGTATACGGAGGTGAAGAAGAGCTCATCGCTAAGTGTTATGTTGACGTTAGCTTTGACACCGATCCGGATGACTCTAAGTCTCAATCCGGATACTTATTTATCATGAATGGAGGAGCGGTTAGTTGGAGGAGCTCCAAACAACCTGTGGTGGCGGGATCAATAATGGAGGCCGAATGTGTTGCTGCTTCAGAAGCGGCTCAGGAAGCAGTTTGGATGAAGGAGTTCATATCCGAACTAGGAGTGGTTGCAAACGCGTTGGACCCAATGGTGATCTATTGTGACAACAATGGTGCCATTGCCAATGCCAAAGAGCCAAGGTCTCACAAGCATTCCAAGCATATTAAGCGCCAGTTTCATTCCATCCGCGAGCATGTCAAGGATGGAGATATAAAGATTTGTAAAGTACATACGGATCTCAATGTAGCAGATCCGTTGACTAAAACTCTCCCTAGAGCAAAACATGATCTACACCAGAACTCCATGGGTGTTAGATACATCACTATGTAACTAGATTATTGTCTCTAGTGCAAGTAGGACTCAAGGAATATGCCCTGAGAGGCAATAATAAAATGTTTATTATGTGTATTCCAAGTATATGATAGATGTTTATTTTGCATGCTATAATTGTATTAATACGGAAACGTTAATACATGTGTGTTTAATAAACAAACAGAAAGTTCCTAGTTATGCCTCTCTCATAAACTAGTTCGTTGATTAACAAGATGATCATAGTTTCCTGATCATAGACATTGGATGTTGTTAATAACGAGATCACAACATTAGTGTAATGGTGTGATGAACATTCATCCGAAGTATAGCATTACGATCAAAGTCACTGAGTTTATATTGCTATAAACAACTTACGAAGTAGTCCTAATCCTTAGACCATGAGATCATGCCAATCACTAACACCGGAAGAGTTTCTTGTTGACATCAAACGTCACTCCGTAACTGGGTGATTATAAAGATGGCTTCAAAGCTAGTAAAGTGTTATGTTGAGAATCATGGATCAGGAGTGGAATTTGTTCATCCCTATGACATATAGATATGCTCTGGGCTCTCTCGGTGATATCACATTGGTTAGCTTGTAAGCAAGTGATTTGATCACTAGAATGTTATATCATGGGAACGATAAAAGAGTGCATGTCAGTAACGAGATCAAACTAGGTATGGAGATACCGATGATCGAATCTCGGACATGTAATATATCATGAAACAAAGGGATTAAGATACAAGCGTAAAAGGTTTCGATGATCAGAGGAAAAGTCATCGTTGAATGTGTGGGAGTCAGTATGGATCTCCAGGTCCCACTACTTATTATTGATCGGAGAAGGGTATCGATCATGTCCGCATTATTCGCGAACCGTAGGGTGACACACTTAAGGGACACTGGCATCCAGTTGGAGCAAATGTTTCATGCCGAAAGAATAAACAAGCGCAGGAATTTATTTCACTAGATACTGAAACAGGTTTTCGGGTGAAATTGCATAAAGAGGTTATGCATGTGAAATGGAATTATAGCAAGGGGTTATTTGTGAATGTTTGTCATTAAAGTAATTAAAAAAATTCTGAATAAAATAAAAGAGTTTTATTTAATGAGAGTTTGCATTAAATTGGGTGGAAATTTAATGGCATGTTTGAGTGGGATTTTGAGTGGAGGGAATTTAAAGGAATTTTGTGAGTGGAGTGTCCACCCACATGAAGAGGGGAGGGCAAGGGGGCAGCCCCCATGCGCCGGCCACCCCCTTGGGGTGACCCCTCCTCCTATAAAAGGCACACCTCTCCTTACTTCTCACTCACACCTCCTCGTGAAGGATCTCTCTCCCCCTCTAGAATTTATCCCCATGGTCTCGGACTAGCGAGATAAATGTTCCCAGTGGCTATTCGGCAAGAAAGAGATGTGCTTCCGCTGCATCGCTGGAGCGAGGAGGCGGAGGTTGCTCGGTGTCTTGTACGTGTGTGCGAGCTGCGGATCTTGGCTGCTTTGCGGCGCTAGGACTTCCTCTCGATCTTGAGATCGGCAAGAGATCGTCTACATTAACCACGAGTTGAACTCGTTAAGCTTTGTAGGTCTTCAAGGGTATGTTCTCTACGGATATACATCCGCCCGTTGTTTGTATCTAGTATCTAGATCTTGCTACATAGTTCCCATCGTAGGAAATTTTTTGTTTTCTATGCTGCGAACCCTACAGAAGGTTCACCAATTTCTATGTAATTGCCTCGTTGTAATTTGTTTACCCAGCATGTTATGTTATTTATCTTAAGGAGAAAACCTCTGGTGAACTATGAACCCATGTCCAATCTTTACCATTGATACATCTTCCACCATTTACTGTTTACTTTCTGCAAGCCACCATTACCTTCCACACCATACGGTTAATCCTTTGTTTTCAGCAAACTGGTGAGATTGAGAACCTCACTATTCGTTGGGGTAAAGTCTTGAGTTTGTGTTGTGCAGTTTTCTAGTTGCTAGCAACACCTTTGACTCATTCCTTCCTCCTACTGGTTCGATAACCTTGGTTTCTTACCGAGGGAAAAACTTTGTTGCTGTACTCATCATGCCTTCCTCTTGGGGTATCCCAACAAAGATCTAGAGTGATCTAAGCCGCATCAGCTGTCAATCAATCCCTCTGTCTTAGGCTGGCCCGTGAAGATGAGATACCATGTGACATGGTGCCACAATGATCTATAATAATCACGGTATAAAATAATCGCAAGGGATTATTCGATTCCACCTGGCCTGATTCCAAGCTTGGGGAGATCTTTAAGACCTTGTAACCTATCTTATAAGTTTTATATTACTATTTTAGCTTTGCATTAGTTTGAACTTAGAAATAAAGTTTGCATCATTAGAATTCTCTTCCGGAATAGTCGATCCCTTTTATGAAATTCTGAGTTTATTATCATATATGGAGCATTATTGATTTTGTGCTTGTCTTATTAGATATATGAATGGCTTGAGTATAATTTTACTTGAACTTGATGATAGCAATAGGAGTCTTACACACCATTGGTATTAATGGAACATACAAAGATAATTTGGTCAATATGTTGTAAGTTCATGGTTTTATTTACAAAGGAAAAATTATCTAATCAGTTAAATTGAGAAAGACACCATGAACAAAGGAAAATTAAAAGTGCTATCAAATTAGACTAAGAACAAGACGAGGTAGAGTATTCAAGCTACAACGATGCTTCATATACAATTGGAATTTTGTAATTGAGATCGTTAAACTTTGAATTCCAACATGAAGTGGAATGTATGTCTAGCTCCTTTGCATAAAACTTAAACAAAAGTGTGAGCATATAAGAAAAGAGAAAAGAAAATGTGAAAAGAGCAAATAGGCATACACCACTATATTGTAGTGAGACGAAGGAACATTTGATATTTTAAATCCCAAGTGAATATGTTAATCCTAAAACACTTGGGACTACCTCGCTAACTCATTTGGTCGAACTGACTACTTTTATATCATGTTGAGAGTAATCTTTTGTGAACTATTAAATGCTAAGGTGTGGAAGCCTGCTAATATTATTCGGATGGTTCGAGTAAGGTACTATTCATGAACTTATTCCTGTGTACCATATATGATAAACGCATGCTGCAACTGCCTGATTTATTTTATCGACTCAGCTTCATGAATATGGATCACGTCCATTAAGCTAGCCTTGCTCGGGACGGGCAAGAGTGGTAGGATCTTGGTATTTTACGGCGTTCGTGCGCATCTTTTATGTCTATTTTCGCCAGGATTAGGACAGATGATGGATACGATGGACACAATTCCTGGACCAGTTGTATTGGAGCGAAAAGGAGTAAAAAACAACATAAATTGCTAATTTGGGAAATATCAATAACACCAGAAGAAAACCCAAGGCGATCGAAGCATACTAAAGGTTTAACGACCAACTATACGGCGGAAATATTTTCTCCGGCCGTATAGTTCCCGCCGTATAGTTGGTGTAACCACCGCCTCCTCAAATATTTTCACCTCGTGCAATTGGATCAGAGAGACGACATACAGAACAACCAGAAATCGCAGGAACCTCATCTCTAGAAGTGATTTGGAGGGGAAACTCATCCACCGGGGATCCATCTTCACCCTATGTAGATCCAGGAGGCTAAGGCATCGATCTTCATCATCAACCGCTGCATCACCACCATCTCCTTCCCATCTACATCTTGTCTAGATCTTGTTGTAATTTTCATACTCGTTGTGGGATCGATATCTTTACTTCGAAACTAGCTACAAATGATCTGTGCACTTGTAGTCATCACACGCCGTGAGTAATTCATGAGAGAGGCGAACGCCGCTGGCATCATGGACTTCAACTCCAATGAGGAAGACGCCGAGGAGGCCAGCGGCGATGTGGAGGACGACGACAACATAGTGGACTAGGGTTGACTCATTTTATATGTAATTTTGAATTTATTTTTAAATCGAAATCTATATTGGCCCGATCGTATTGGGCTCGCCAGTTTGGGCAGCCCTTCCCTAAATTAGGCTATGTGTGTAGGTGATTCCCATAGCGAATCGTCGGCTATGCTGCCGGCAAAGATTTGAGAAGCACACGTAGAGATGCTCTTAGACCCCATTTTTCCCTTATACTGAAGAAGGTTGTTATCTTTTAGGATGATCGGTTTATTCATATCTCCTAAAGTTGCTTTTAGAATGGTTTTGGGAGCGAGTAAAACGTTCTCTATCTTCACAAAGCCAGAGTGTTTTCTGGGATGCTACTATTTTCCTTTTAAGAGTTATAAGATAGTATTTTGTTTTTTTTGAAGTAACCATATATTCCATTAGATAATCCAGAGATTACATACATGGTCAACATCTAAGACAAATATGCTGGTCAAGTAACTTTGCACAAATAACTACGTATGTAAAATATACAATTCCACCCTTGGAGAACCTTGTGCCTCGCTAAAATGTCGTCCATTGTTCTCCGCTGCCATCATGGTAGCACCGAAAAAGAGGCAGACAACCGCCGTACCTAGATCTGGGAGAGCACTATCGCATACGAGGATTCTTTTTGAGCCGATGAACCAAGTCGTAGCAAGCTACGAGCTTGAGACTTTGTGGCACGTCGGTCGAGGATATTCCCCATGGTCACCAGATCCCAACACCATCATCTTCATTCGACACAATCGAAGAAGAGAAACGTTGTTACCTGCCGTCTTCCACACGCATAACTACAAGACATCAAACTCACATGCGAGAGTGACGAACGTCGACCACCAGACACGATCTCACCAAATCCAAAGACCGCCAAGAAGACCGGGCCACCTGTCCCCCGAAACCACTGGTTGGAGCGATGTCGAGACGGAGAAAGAACAGGGTCAATTTATTACAATATGACGCATTCTCCTCCATGAAAGTAGTGCCCAAAGGAATCACTATGCCAACCCTAAATACATGTAGAACCCCTGGATCTCCACCCCCTCTCGCCGCTGGAGGGGTCGATGGAGTTGGTAGGGACCGGCGGCCTATTGTAGTCAGGGCAGAGATCGCTTTTCAACTGGCGGCTAGGTTCTATAAGATGGTATCTTAATCTGCAAGAATACTCTAACCCTCAATAATGGAATTTTGGAGTTAAACCTTTTTGGATCTCATTTCTAGATATACATTACACGATATGAATTGAAGCATGCATCATGTAAATATTAAGTATACAAAAATATTTATGGGAGGGAAACATGACTAAAAACTTAATGAAATGCTTAATTCTTGTACCTTCACACCTCATGCATGCCATGGTATGTTATACCATACAATTGTGCATCATTCCATCATGGCATACTTGTTTGCTTGTTGCATATGATTTATATGATTGTGCAATGTATTTATTCTGGCCCCTTGTGTGTTTGTTTTTTATCCGAATAGACGCTGAGCAAGGAGAATATCAGGAGCCTCAGGAGTATTATCCGGAACCTTCTTATTCTACAACTGAACTTCCAGGCAAGCATTTCCCCATGCTTGCACTACATATAGCACCTATTGCATCTATATTATTCTTGTATCATATGTCATGATACGAATTAAATTGAATTCCAAGTATTTGTTGGGTTCGCAGCATAGAAAACAAAAAAATTCCTACGATGGGAACAACTAAGTACCAGGATCTATCTACTAGATACAAGCAACGGGTGCATATACATCCATAGAGAACATACCCTTGTAGACCGACAAAGTTTAGCGAGGTTGTACTCGTGGATGATGTAGACGAACGCTTGTCGATCTCAAGATCGAGAAGAAGTCCAGCGCTGCAAATCATCAACGCATCCATGCTCGCACACACATTCAAGCCACCGAACAACCTCCGCCTCCCCGCTCCAGCGATGCAGTGGAAGCAATAATCCAAAGGAAAATCCACCGGGAACATGTATCTTGCTAGTCCGAGACCATGGGGGATAAACTAGAGCGGGAGAGAGATCCTTCACGAGGAGGTGTGAGTGAGAGAGAGGGAGTAGGGGGGCTTTTATAGGAGGCCCAAGGGGCATGGCCGGCTCCATGGGGGCTGCCCACACCTCTTCCTCCATTCATGTGAGTGGAGCTCCCACTCACAAATTGTCCCCCCATTTCCTCCACTAAAAAACCCACTCAAATTCCCATTAAATTTCCACCAAATATAATATAATATCTCTTTAAATAAAACTCCTTTTATTTATTTATTCAAAATTTTGTTAATTACTTTAATTAACAAACATTCACATAAAACACCTTGTTACTTTTCAATATCACATGTAGAACCACAGTTTCTGCAATTTCGCCCGAAACAATTCTGGTGTCAATTGAAATAATTCCAGCACTTTGCAATTCTTTCGTTAGAACATATTTGTTCCAAATGGTGTTGGTGTCTCTTAACTGTGTCACCCTATGGTTCACGAATAATGCAGACATGATCAAGACCCCTCTCGAATAAATAATCAGAAGCGTGACCTGGAGATCCATACTGACTCCCACATATTCAATGATGACTTATTGTGATCGTGAGAACCTTTTATGCGAGTAACTTAATCCCTTTGTCTTGCGATATATTACATGTCCGAGATTCGATCATCGGTATCTCCATACCTAGTTTGATCTTGTTACCAACATGTACTCTTTTCCTGTTCCTGTGATATAACATTCTAGTGATCTCATCACTTGCTTGCAATATTACTAATGTGATATCACCGAGAGGGACCAGATTATATCTCTCCATCATTGGGATGGACAAATTCCACTCTTGATCCATGAGTCTCTACATAACACCTTTGTAGCACTGAACCCACCTTTATAGTCACCCTGTTATGGTGTCATGTTTGACGTTATCAAGATACTCTTCTAGTGTTAGTGATTGACATGATCTCATGGTCTAAGGATTAGGATTACTTCGTATGATGTTATAGAAATATAAAAACAGTGACTTTGATCGTAATGCTATACTTAGGACGAATGTTCATCACACCATTCCAATAATGTTGTGACCTTGTTATTAACAACATCCAATGTCCATGATAAGGAAACCTTGATCATCATGTTAATCGACGAGCTAGTTTATAAGAGAGGAATAACTAGGAACTTTCTATTTGTTTATTAAACATACATGTATTAACGTTTCTGTATTAATACAATTATAGCATGCAAAATAAACATCTATCATATACTTGGAATATATATAATAACAACTTTATTATTGTCTCTTAGGACATATTCCCTTCAGTGTCCCACTTGCACTAGAGACAAAAATCTAGTTACATAGTGATAAATCTAACACCCATGGAGTTCTGGTGTTGATCATGTTTTGCCCTTGGGAGAGTTTTAGTCAACGGATCTGCTACATTGAGGTCCATGTGTACTTTACAAATCTTTATAACTCCATCCTTGACATGTTCGCGGATGGAGTGAAACCGGCGCTTAATATGCCTAGAATTCTTGTGAGACCTTGGTTCCTTGGAATTGGCTATGGCTCCGTTGTTGTCACAATAGATCACCATTGGGTCCAACGCACTA
Organism: Avena longiglumis; assembly: GCA_030063025.1. Taxonomy (NCBI): domain Eukaryota; kingdom Viridiplantae; phylum Streptophyta; class Magnoliopsida; order Poales; family Poaceae; genus Avena; species Avena longiglumis. The sequence goes on along the minus strand of CP125979.1, from coordinate 210,483,506 downwards.
GGAACCACACCTAGTTCGGCTATGAACTCATTCATCCAAACCGCTTCTTGAGCTGCTTTAGAAGCAGCAACATATTCGGCCTCCATTGTTGATCCCACCACCACGGTTTGTTTGGAACTCCTCCAACTAACTGCTCCTCCGTTCATGAGAAATACGTGTCAATATTGAGACTTAGAGTCATCCGGATCGGTGTCGAAGCTAGCGTCGACATAACATTTAGCGACGAGCTCTTCTTCACCTCCGTACACGAGAAACATTTCCTTAGTTCTTCTTAAGTACTTAAGGATATCCTTGACCACTATCCAGTGTTCCAAACCAATATCAGATTGGTATCTACTAGTCAAACTAATAGCATGTGCCACATCCAGTCTTGTACATAGCATGGTGTACATCATAGAGCCTATGGCTGAAGCATAGGGGATCTTGTCCATTATCTCTCTTTCTTCCACCATAGCCGGACTTTGAGTCTTACTCAATGTCTTGCCTTGCAACATAGGTAAGAGCCCCTTCTTACTTTCATCCATTTGAAACTTCTTTAAAATCTTATCAAGGTATGTACTCTGTGATAGCCCTATTAGGCGTCTTAATATATCTCTATAGATCTTTATTCCTAATATGTATGATGTTTCACCAAGGTCCTTTATTGAAAATTTGCTTTTTAGAGAACTTTTAACACTTTTTAAAAGATCTACATCATTTTCGATCAGTAATATGTCATCCACATATAATATCAAAATTCCACACTGCTCCCACTCACTTTCTTGTAAATACAAGCCTCTCCATAAGTTTGGACTAATACAAACTCTTTGATCACCTCATCAAAGCAAAGATTCCAACTCCGGGATGCTTGCTTTAGTCCATAGATAGATCGCTGAAGCTTGCATACCTTGTCAGCATCCTTAGGATCGAAAAGACCCTTTGGTTGTATCATATACGACTCTTTTTCAATGTTGCCATTGAGGAAAGCAGTTTTGACATCCATCTGCCATATCTCATAGTCAAAATATGCAGCAATTGCTAACATAATCCTAACTGACTTAGCATAGCTATGGGAGACAATGTCTCATCATAGTTAACCCTTTGAATTTGTCGAAACCCATTTCTAACAATTCGAGCTTTATAGGCGGTTACATTACCATCAGCATCATTTCTTCTTTTGAAGTTATTGAGATCCTCCATGGTCACCGAGGTGGTAGGCTCACCATCACCTTCCCCTAAGTTTCTACCCATATACTCTTAGGCGGTAAAGACTGAATAAAGAGCCGAGGCTCTGATACCAATTGAAAGGATCGTATGGGCACCTAGAGGGGGGTGAATAGGTGCTACTTCAAAAAAAAATTAAATTAGGGTTTGACAAAAAAGGTAAATTCTCTAGATTATGCAACCAAGGTGAATTTACCTATATGTCAAACTAGCGCCAACAAGCACAAACACTAAGAAAGAACAAGTAAATAAGTGCAGTAAAGGATAGAAATAACCAAAGTGGTGGACACGGAGACACAAGGATTTGTTTCCCGTAGTTCCTTCCTTTTAAGGGGAAGTACGTCTACGTTTGGAGAGGGGGTGGTTTCAAACCACCAACACCACGAGAGGCCTCCCTTGTTCTCCGATGAACCTCACCCCAAAGGGTTCAATTCACCTCTTCCACTATATCGACAACCTTCGATGTGGAAGCTGGCACCTTTACAACAAGTTCGGGGCACACATCCACAGCTTAATTCTAGGCTCCCAAATACAAGCAAGCTGTCAAACAATCAAAGATAAGCTTGTAAGAACCAAATCAAAAGCTAGGGTTTCCAAAGAAACACTAGAGCATGGGTGCCCTCAAGTGAATGAGGGGGAAATGAAGATCTCTCTTAGTGAAGCTGTAGATCAAGGCCTCCTCCTTCGATTCTCCAAAGATCAATGACTTTGGATGGTTGGATGAAGAGATCTTGTTGATTTGGGGGCTCTAAGGGGGATGGTGTTCTTCGATGGGTCGAGAAACTAGAGGAAGGGGATAAGGTCCTCTATTTATAGCCCATCACACCATTGAACCATTTTATGACCGTTGGAGAAAAGTCAGACTGGAGACTCTGGCCTACACCGGATATTCCGGCCCATCTCCGGACTAGCATACAAATTGTCCCAGCCCTTCTGTGAGCCAAGTGGACCACAGACTGGTTCAGCCACACCGAAGATTCCGGTCTGAGTCTTGGACCGGATATTCCGGTTAGTCTCCGGACCTTGCTCCGGACCCCCTTTCAGACTGTCCCAGGCAGAAATCTAGAGCCCCCTCCGGGGATTGCTGGGAAAACTCTGGACCACACTGGATACTCCGGTCCAGCCAGACCGGAGACTCCGGTCTGGAATTCCCAAGAACATGTAAATATTGTAGGGAAAGTTTCGTAGGTCAAGGGTTCTTTTCATTTTGCATTATATCAACCTGTAGACAATATCATACTTTAACGAACACCAAAAGTGATTATGACAGTAAATTTCCTTTCAATCTCCCCCTTTTTGGTGTTCGATGACAACAAGTGATTTTGCATGGAATAAATTGCAATGACATATGCCAGTGTATAATGATGCTCCCCCTGACTATGTAAACTAGGATAAGAAAGTAAAACATGCATGACAGGTAGTACATAGATCAAGCACATAGTTCTCTCATGAGTTACAATTAATGTAAGAGCACTCGCATAGTCACACACAAATAGCAAATAGAATAGAAAATAGTACGAAGTTCGAGATAGCAAATAAGAATCAAAGCCCAAGCCCATGCAAATCCCGATGACAATGTCTTCTCCCCCTTTGGCATCGAAACACCGAAAAGGGAAAAGACCTAAGCTAGTGCCCCAAAAGATCAGTAGTCCTTGTCGTCATCATCCTCGTCCTCCTAATCCATGTCCTGATCCTTATCACCATCATCATAGTCATCATCATCACCATCTGGAGTTGCAGGCCCTTTGCCGTGAGGGCAAGAAGAGGAGGTACCCTGGTACCCATATCCAGAGGTGACATCAGAAAAGGTCTTCCAAACCACCAAACTGTCCTGTTGGGCATTCCATGCCCCAAAAGAAAGAGTGTAGTCCGACTCAGTGGATTATTGAGCACCATGCTCATCATTGTACTCATTCTCTCCTTCCTCATCATCCTCTTTGATACGTCGGAAACGTATCTATAATTTTTGATGTTCCATGCTTGTTTAGTATCTACTTTGCTTTTCTTTGTCCACACTTTGAGGTGTTTTTATATGTTTTCTGGTACTAACCTATTAATAAGTTGCCACAGTGCCAGTTGCCTGTTTTCTGCTGTTTTTGGTTCTAGAAAAGCTCGTAAGGAAATATTCTCGAAATTCGACGGGACAAAAGCCAAAGTCAATATTTCACCGAGGAGAAAACGGAGCCCAGAGGAGAGACGGAGGGGAACCACAGGGCGACCGCACCCTAGGCCGTGCCTAGGCAGGCTGTGGGCCCCCTGGCCGCCTCCTAGCCTTTCCTCTTCGCCTATAAGAAGCCCCCGATGCCTAAACCCTAAGGACCCGATCAATATTCCACGAAACCGTCTATAGCCGTTGCCACCATCGTCCCTAGGTCGGGGGGTATCTGAAGATCTTCCCGGCACCCTGCCGGAGGGGAGATCATCCCGGAGGCTTTCTTCTTCTTCATGCCAGCCACCGGTATGAAGCGTGAGTAGTACCACCTTGGACTACGGGTCCATGTAGTAGCTAGATGGTTGTATCTCCTCATTTGTTCTTTCATGTCTAGATCTGGTGAGCTCCGTTCATGATCAAGATCTCATCTATTTGTAATCATGCATGTTGTGTTTGCGGGGATCCGATGGATATTGAGATTACTATGTTAGATTGATTAATAATTTTCTATTATTGATTCTATCATGTCTGTGTTGTTTGTGATCTTGCATGCTCTCCGTTGTTAGTAGCTATCTTGGCCAAGTAGTTGCTAGTGACTCCAAAATGGGGTATTTATGCTTGATAGTGGGTTCATGCCTCTATTTAATCTAAGGGAACTGAAAGAAATCTCTAAGGTTGTAGATGTGATGTTGCCACTAGGGAGAAAACAACGGTCTCTTTGTCGTGGGAATGGCCACGGGAGATGCTGCAATCGGCAGCGAGTAGTAGAACAAGGGGCAAGGGCGGACAGCCATCTGCGATGCGAGATGAGGGCGGAGACACATGGTTTTACCCAGGTTCGCCCCCCGGAGGGTAAAGACCTACTCCTGCTAGATTGTATTGATGAGAGAGTACAAGGGCGAGATCGACGACTAGGCGGCGAGTCGCATGGGGTGTATGATGGAACGCGTCCTCTATGCGTACCCTAAGAAGGTTTATATAGATCTACAACCGAATTAGTTAACGATTCGGAGGGTGTTTGACCTAATCCAACTAGGCCTAGCTACGCTTCCGGGCCTTCAGCTTCCAGTTGTAGGGGTTCGTAGCATGGAAAACAAAAATTTTCTATCGCATACAAACAAACAAGCCAAGATCTATCTACTAGATTGTAGCAACGAGTCGATGGTATAACTTACCCTCGAAGATTCCAAAGCGTTTAACGAGAGCGGATTCTCGTGGGTGATGTAGTCGTACTCTTTCCGATCTCAAGTTCGTGTAGACGATCCTTCCGGCGCCACGTTAAAGCGCTCATGATCGGTCACACGTTCGGTACTCGCGAAGACCTTCCTCTCCCTTGTTCCAGCAGGCGGAGGTTGTAGCACTCTCGCGATTCCTGGCGGCGTGGTACCTAAGTAGAGGGAAATCCCGAGGCTTCGCTTAAGCCGGTGCGGTATGGTGGAGCTTATGAGAGAGGCTATTAGTGGTCTAGTAATTAGACACACCAATTAGAAGGCTCTAAACCAATTAGAAGGCTCTAAACCTGGCTAAAGCAATTAGAAGCTCTAAACCAAAACGGCTCTAAACCGGAGGTAGAAGATAGGAACTTGTGTGTTCTAGGAGAGCCCTGCCCCTCCTTTTATGGGTGGAGGCGCGGAGGGAGGAGTCCCTCCCAAGTCGGCCTTGTCTGGGCGCCGGCCTGGAGGAGTGGGACTCCTCCTCCAAGTTGGTTCCAACTCCTCTTGCTTGTTTCCCACAGTTTTCTGTTTCCCACAGTTTCTTGTTTTAGCCGTTTGACTTTCAAACTGGCAATTTGACTTTCATGTTTTTGGAACAGCAAGAACACTTAGTACATGATGCAATCATTCAATGACACACTCATTTACCCTCCCCGGAGTCTTAGAACAATCCGGAACCTTCTAGAACATTCCGATGAAAACACGGAATCATTCCCGAACTCCAGCAGGACTTTCCTTATATGAATATTATTCTCCGGACCATTCCGGATCACCTCATGATATCCCGGATCCCATCCGAGACTCCGAACAACATTCGGTCTCTTTCTCATAATACCATAACTACTCAAACAACGTCGAATCCTTAAGTGTGTCTCCCTACGGTTCGTGAATTATGCGGACATGATCGAGACACTTCTCTGAACAATAACCAATAGAGGAATCTGGAAATTCATATGGCTCCCACATATTTCTACGATTACTTTGCGATCGAATGAACCACTTACATACGATACCAATTTCCCTTTGTCTCACGATATGTTACTTATCCGAGGTTATGATCGTCGGTATCTCTGCATACCTAGTTCAACCTCGTTACTGATAAGTACTCTTTTCTCGTTCCCGTGATATGTGATCCCTTGTGACCAAGTCACATGCTTGCAAGCTAATTGGATGACATTCCACCGAGAGGGCCCAGAGTATATCTATCCGTCATGTGGATGGACAAATCCCACTCTTGATCCATGTGTTTCAACCAATACTTTCCGAACACTTAATGCCACCTTTATAGCCACCCAATTACGGTGTGGTGTTTGATGTCATCAAAGCATCCATCCGGTAAAGGTGATATGCATGATCTCATGGTCGAAGGAATTAGGTTACTATGTATCAGAAAGCATATAGCAATTGAACTATTGAAATGACTTTGATCTTTATGCTACGCTTATCTATAGGAGTATGTCCACCATATCATTCTCCTAACGATATGATCTTGTTGTTGACAACATCTCAATGTTCATGATAGGGAACCCACAATCATTAATCAACCAACAAGCTAGTGAAGTATAGAGGCTATACTAGGGACTTCAAATTAAGTTTACAAATCACACAAGTATTAATGGTTTCCTTGTTAATACTATTATAGCATGAATGTAAACATTTATCATAAACACAAAGATATAATAATAACTACATTTATTATTGCCTCTAGGGCATATCTCCAACAGTCTCCCACTTGCACTAGAGTCATCTAATCTAGATTACATGGTAATATACCGAACACCCATGGCAGTTTGGTGTTGGTCATGTTTTGCCCTCGGGAGAGGTTTAGTCAACGGATCCGCCACATTCAGATCTATGTGTACTTTGCAAATCTTTATATCCCCATCCTGGATATGTTCTCGAATAGCGTGAAAACGTAGCTTGATATGCTTCAGCTTCTTGTGTGACCTTGGTTCTTGCGCATTGGCTATGGCGCCCATGTTATCACAATGAGATAGACATTGGGTCCAGCACTAGGAACCACACCTAGCTCTGTAATGAACTCTTTCATCCATATCGCTTCTTGTGAAGCCTCCGAGCGACCATGTATTCCGATTCGGTTGAAGATCTCGCCACAACGCTTTGCTTTGCACTCCTCCGCTAATCGCTGCACCATTCAAAATAAATACGTATCCGGATTGTGATTTAGAATCATCTGGATCGGTGTTCCAACTAGCATCGGTGTAACCATTAACAACGAGCTGTTCATCACCTCCATAAGAAAGAACCATATCCTTAGTTCTTCTCAAGTACTTAAGGATGTTTTGACCGTCCAATGATCCACTCCTGGATCACTTTGATATCTGCTAGTTAAACTAACAGCATATGCAATGTCGGGTCTAGTACATAGCATGGCATACATTAGAGATCCTATGGCTGAGGCATAGGGAGTCTTACTCATCCTTTCTCTATCTTCTGCCAATGTCGGACTTTGAGTTTTACTTAAGGTCGTATTGGGCAACATGGGCAAGAACCCTTTCTTGCTTTCATCCATTCCAAATCTCTTTAGAACTTTGTCCAAATATGTACTCTGTGACAATGATATTTGGCGTTTCGATCTATCTCTATAAATCTTTATGCCTAATATGTAAGCTGCTTCGCCAAGATCCTTCATTGAAAAACTATTATTCAAATATTCCTTGACACTATTAAGAAGGTCTACATCATTCCCAATCAACAATATGTCATCCACATACAGTATTAAGAATGCTACAGAGCTCCCACTCACTTTCTTGTAAATACAAGCTTCTCCATAAGTTTGTATAAAACCAAAACTTTTGATTACCTTATCAAAGCGTTGATTCCAACTTCGGGATGCTGCTTCAATCCATAGATGGACCGTTGAAGTTTGCATACCTTGTTAGCATCTTTAGGATCGACAAAACCTTTGGGTTGCATCATATACAACTCTTCATCAATGTCCCCATTGAGGAATGCTGTTTTGACATCCATCGCCATATCTCATAATCATAATATGCAGCGATTGCTAACATAATCCTCACAGACTTTAGCTTACATACGGTGAGAAAGTCTCATCGTAGTCAACTCCTTGAATTTGTCGAAACCCTTTTTGCGACAAGTCGAGCTTTATAAACGATAACATTACCATCAAGATCTGTTTCTTCTTGAAAATCCATTTGTTCTCGACGACCTTCCGGCCATCCCAGAAGTCCACCAAAGTCCATACTTGGTTTTCGTACATGGATCCAATCTCGGATTTCATGGCTTCTTGCCATTTATTGGAATCTGGGCTCATCATCGCTTCATATGTCTCGGGGTCATCGGTGTTGTCCACTACCATGACATTCATAACGGAATCATACCAATGCAGGTGGTACGAGTTCTCGTTGACCTCCAGGGCTCTGTAGCAACTTCAACCGGTTTCATGATCACCATCATTAGCTTCCTCTCTTATTGGTGCAGGCACCACAGAACTTCTTCCGGTCTTGCGCTACTACAATTCGAGAGAAGGTTCGACAACCTCGTCGAGTTCTACTTTCCTTCCAGTCACTTCTTTCGAGAGAAATTCCTTCTCTAGAAAGGATCCATTCTTGGCAATGAATGTTTTGCCTTGGATCTATGATAGAAGGTATACCCAATAGTTTCCTTGTATCCTATGAAGACGCATTTTTCGCTTTGGGTTCAAGCTTGTCCGGCTGTAACTTCTTTACATAGGCTTCGCAACCCCAAACTTTAAGGAACGACAACTTAGGTTTCTTCCCAAACCATAATTCATACGGTGTCGTTTCAATGGATTTAGACGTGCCCTATTTAAAGTGAATGCGGTGTTTCTAATGAATAACCCCAAAATGATAGGTAAATCGTAAGTGACATCATAGAACGAACCATATCTAAGAGAGTTCGATTTACGTTCGGACACACCATTACGCTGTGGTGTTCCGGCGGTGTCAATTGTGAAAGTATTCGCATTTCTTCAAATGCTCGCCAAACTCGTAACTTAGATATTCACCTCCACGATCGAGCGTAGAAATTTAATCTTCTTGTTACGTTGATTCTCTACCTCACTTTGAAACTCCTTAAACTTCTCGAAAGTTTCGGACTTATGTTTCATGAAATAGATATACCCATATCTACTCAAGTCATCCGTGAAGGTAAGAACATAACGATAACCACCACATGATGCTACACTCATTGGACCACACACATCGGTATGTATGATTTCCAATAAGTCCGTAGCTCCATCATACCGAAAATGGAGTCTTAGTCATTTTACCCATCGGACATGCTTCGCATCTTTCAAGTGATTCAAAATCAAGTGATTCAAGAAGTCCATCGAATGGAGTTTCTTCATACGTTTCACTCCGATGTGACCAAGAGCGATTGCCACATATAGGTCGAATTATCGCCTGATTTCAAACGTTTAGCCTCAATGTTGTTGATATGTGTATTTCCACTATCGAGATTCAATAAGAATAGACCATCTATCAAAGGTGCATGTGCATAAAACATATTACTCATATAAATAGAACAACCATTATTCTCGGATTTAAACAAGTAACCGTCTCGCAATAAACAAGATCCTGATATAATGTTCATGCTCAACGCAGGCACCAAATAACAATTATTTAAGTATAAAACTAATCCCGATGGTAGATGAAGGGGTAGCGTGCCGACCGCGATCACATCAACCTTTGATCCGTTTCCCACGCGCATCGTCACCTCGTTCTTCGCTAGCTTCCGTTTATTCTGCAGCACCTGTTTCGAGTTACAAATATGAGCAACCGAACCAGTATCAAATACCCAGGCACTACTACGAGTATTAGTGAGATACACATCAATAACATGTATATCAGATATACCTTTCTTCTTGATGTTGCCGTTCTTGAAATCCGCCAAGTACTTTGGGCAATTACGCTTCCAGTGACCTTCTCCCTTGCAGTAAAAGCACTCAGTATCAGGCTTAGGTCCAGCCCTGGTCTTCTTCGTCGGCGTGGTAGCTTTCTTACCACCCTTCTTGAAGTGTCCCTTTTGCTTAGACTTGCCTTTCTTGAATTTGGTGGTCTTATTGACCAACAACACTTGGTGCTCTTTCTTGATCTCCACTTCTGCAAATTTTAACATGGCAAAGAGTTCTGGCAACGTCTTGTTCATGTTCTGCATGTTTTAGTTCATCAGAAAGTTCTTGTAACTTGGTGGTAGTGATTGGAGGACACGGTAAATCCCCAAAGCATTAGGAATCACTATACCCAAGCTTTGAAGTTTGTTTGCGTGCCCAGACATTTTAAGCACATGCTCACTGACGGAGCTGCCCTCTTCCATCTTGCAGTTAAAGAACTTTTCAGAAGCCTCATAGCTTTCAATTGCCGCATGATCTCAAAAATCAATTTGAGATCTTCGACAATATCATATGGGTCTGAATCCTCAAACCTTTTCTGAAGCTCCGATTCCAAACCATACAAGATAGCACACTGAACTATGGAGATCGATTCTTAGGCGAGGTAAACATTCTTTACTTCATCGGAGCATCAGTGCAGTGGGTCACCCATGGTGCATCCAGACATAGGTCAAATTACCACCGTGAGGACAATCCTCAAATTGCGGAACCAATCCATGAAGTTGCTTCCATTGTTTTTCAACTTTTCTTTCTCTAGGAGCATTAAAATTGATGGTAGGGGCTGCCATTGATCTACAACATATTTGCAATAGTTTAGACTAAGTTTATGACAAATTGAGTTCAAATTAATAATAAAATTAAACTAGGTGAACTCCCACTCAAAACAATATCCCTCACATTGTTTTAGTGATCACACGAACCAAATCCACCATATCAACACCGATCATCACGAGAGTTGACATAGTTTCAATGGCGAACAATCGACATGTTCATCACATCTACTATATGATTCATGCTTTACCTTTCGGTGATCCGTGTTCCGAGACCATGTCTGTACATGCTAGGCTCGTCAAGATCAAACCTTAGTTTCTGCATGAGCAAATCTGGCTTGCTCACGTTGTATACACTTGCGGAATCTAACACACCCGATCATCACGTGGTGCTTCGAAACAACAAGCTTTAGCAACGGTGCTAACTAAGGGTGAACACTTTATGATTTGAAATTGATGTGCATGAGGGATCATCTTATAATGCTACCGTCGTCTACTAAGCAAAACAAGATGCATAAAGGATTAACATCACATGCAATTCAATATATATGTGATATGATATGGCCTTTCTTCTTTGTGCTTCCGATCTCCATCTTTAAGCACGAACATGATCTCCATCATCAACGGCATTGCATCAAGGTCAATGACGCTTCCCATGGTTGTCGTCCACCGGCTTCAACTATTACAACTACTTTGAATAGACACGCGGGTCTTAACATAAATTAAAGACAACCATATGGCTCCTGCCAGTTGCCGACTTACAATAAGGAACATTGCATACATCAAATATAATCACAATCATGGCCATATCACATCACTGCACACCCCTGCAAAACAAAGTTAGACGCCTCTACTTTCTTTGCATATTTTACGTGGTTTGGGGCTTTCAATAAGTGTCGTTCTAACTTACGAACAAGAACCACAACATTGATACTAGCATTGTTGATCACCCATTGTAAATTGGATCTTAACTATGCTAGGAGAAACAGGCACCCGCAAAGCCACTTATGTAATACAAGTTGCATGTCAAGCGTGGAGCAAGTCTCATGAACGATGTCATGTAAGGTTAGCCCGGGCCGCTTCATCCCAACATACCGCAAGATGCAAAGTACACAATAAGTAATCGACAATAAAAGCATCAACGCCCACAATGACCATTGTGTTCTACTCGTGCAACAGATCTACATATAGACACGGCTCTGATACCACTGTAGGGGTTCGTAGCATGGAAAACAAAAATTTTCTATCGCATACAAACAAACAAGCCAAGATCTATCTACTAGATTGTAGCAACGAGTCGATGGTATAACTTACCCTCGAAGATTCCAAAGCGTTTAACGAGAGCGGATTCTCGTGGGTGATGTAGTCGTACTCTTTCCGATCTCAAGATCGTGTAGACGATCCTTCCGCCACGTTCGTTAAAGCGCTCCATGATCGGTCACACGTTCGGTATCGACGAAGACCTTCCTCCCTTGTTCCAAAGGCAAGCAGAGGTTGTAGCACTCTCCTCGCGATTCCGGAAGACAACGGCGTGGTACTGGGAAGTAGAGGGAAATCCTTGAGGCTTCGCCTTAAGCGGTGCGAGTATGGTGGAGCTTATGAGAGGCTATTAGTGGTCTAGTAATTAGACACACCAATTAGAAGGCTCTAAACCAATTAGAAGGCTCTAAACCGCTGGCTAAAGCAATTAGAAGCTCTAAACCAAAAGCGGCTCTAAACCGAGGTAGAAGATAGGAACTTGTGTGTTCTAGGAGGAGCCCTGCCCTCCTTTTATGGGTGGGAGGCGCGGGGAGGAGTCCCTCCCAAGTCGGCCTTGGGCTGGCTTGGAGGTGGGACTCCTCCTCCAAGTTGGTTCCAACTCCTCTTGCTTGTTTCCCACAGTTTCCTGTTTTAGCCGTTTGACTTTCAAACTGACAATTTGACTTTCATGTTTTTGGAACAGCAAGAACACTTAGTACATGATGCAATCATTCAATGACACACTCATGTACTCCCCCAGTCTTGGGACAATCCGAACCTTCTAGAACATTCCCGATGAAAACACCGGAATCATTCCCGAACTCCGAAACGGGACTTTCCTTATATGAATCTTATTCTCCGGACCATTCCGGATCACCTCGTGATATCCCGGATCCCATCCGAGACTCCAAACAACATTCGATCTCTTTCTCATAATACCATAACTACTCAAACAACGTCGAATCCTTAAGTGTGTCTCCCTACGGTTCGTGAATTATGCGGACATGATCGAGACACTTCTCCGAAAAATAACCAATAGAGGAATCTGGAAATTCATATGGCTCCCACATATTTCTACGATTACTTTGCGATCGAATGAACCACTTACATACGATACCAATTTCCCTTTGTCTCACGATATGTTACTTATCCGAGGTTATGATCGTCGGTATCTCTGCATACCTAGTTCAACCTCGTTACTGATAAGTACTCTTTTCTCGTTCCCGTGATATGTGATCCCTTGTGACCAAGTCACATGCTTGCAAGCTAATTGGATGACATTCCACTGAGAGGGCCCAGAGTATATCTATCCGTCATGTGGATGGACAAATCCCACTCTTGATCCATGTGTTTCAACCAATACTTTCCGAACACTTAATGCCACCTTTATAGCCACCCAGTTACGGTGTGGTGTTTGATGTCATCAAAGCATCCATCCGGTAAAGGTGATATGCATGATCTCATGGTCGAAGGAATTAGGTTACTATGTATCAGAAAGCATATAGCAATTGAACTATTGAAATGACTTTGATCTTTATGCTACGCTTATCTATAGGAGTATGTCCACCATATCATTCTCCTAACGATATGATCTTGTTGTTGACAACATCTCAATGTTCATGATAGGGAAACCACAATCATTAATCAACCAACAAGCTAGTGAAGTATAGAGGCTATACTAGGGACTTCAAATTAAGTTTACAAATCACACAAGTATTAATGGTTTCCTTGTTAATACTATTATAGCATGAATGTAAACATTTATCGTAAACACAAAGATATAATAATAACTACATTTATTATTGCCTCTAGGGCATATCTCCAACACCAGTCGCCTAGATCCTTGTTGGGTCTTGATCCAGTCGATGTTCTACAGGCCCACTCGCTGGCAGCTTAGGCCAATAGGAAACGTCATGCTAGGTATACCCCACTCGACATATGCCCATTAGTAGTCCTCGAGGCCGTCGATGATTCGTCGCAGGTGTTCTTTGGCAGTCGGAGTATGCGAGTCCAATTTGGACGCCTAGTCGAATCGGCGGTGGACTCCCTGAATGTAAAAGGGAACTTGTTATCTTAGTCGCAATAACGGCAACCAATCAAATCACAGCATGGCGAATGGGTCGGCGAGTAATCGGATCACTGCTATGGTGATCAAGTCGGCGAGTAATGTAGTCGCAGCTAGGGCGACCAGGTCGGCGAGTAGTCGAGTCGCCAAAACTGGCGAGTCGAGTAGACGAAGTTGTACCGTCAGCATTGGTCAAACTAGCCGTTGGGTAATCCAACGGTAATATCAGCGTAATCACCGCGCGGTAATGGCTCCCTGAAAATGGCGGGTAGCAACCGCTACATAAGGAGAGTGACGGGTGAAGGGCGATCATTCCCCACACTTCCTCCGATCTCGTGCATCCCCCAGTCTTCCATTCCTCCATAGAGACCAAAGCGACCCAGAGCGATCTGTAGCCCTAGATCCTTCAACTGATGGCGCCTTTGACGGAACCATGGGGGAGATCCAAGTGCACGAAAGTGCTGCTGAAATCATTTGAGGAAGCAGGGATTGTCCGCGCCGGGAGATGACGCATCCCCACGGCCGGAGAAGTGGTGCCGGATCAGTGCGATAGGGAGTTTATCTGCTTCACCAGCCACCTGGAGAGGGGCTCGGATTCCCCACCTCTATCTTCTTTCGCCACTTCTGTGCGTATTATGGCATCCAGCCATCAGACCTAGGGCCGCACAGCATCGAGCAACTCGCCATCTTCGTGGCATTTTGCGAGTGCTACCTAGGCTGTCGGCCGTACTTCCCCCTGTGGCAAGATCTGTTCCACGGGAGGATCGGACGCAAAGATACAGGCGGCCTGATGCTACCCGCGGGCGGCATCACCTTCCAGCTGAAATCGAAGGCCTCCTTCTTCGACCTGATGCTGCCGAAGAAGGCGGCGAACGAGTGGAATAAACGTTGGTTCTACGTGACTAAGTTTCCGCCAGACGAAGAGGTGGCCCTTCCGATGTATTCCGCTGACCGGCCCGAGCCGCGTCGGCTTAAAGTCGCCAAGATCCCACATGACCAGTGGATGGTGGTCGACGAAATGTTGCTGACGATCCGCAACTTGAAGAAGAAGGGCCTTAAAACCATCAACCTTTATAATTGCTAGTTTGGGCAGAGGTTGGTGCCTCTGGCCGACCGCGCCCACTAGATGTACAAATACACCGGCAAGGACGACCCGACGAAGTCTTGCACCGCCGAGTAGAAGCTCAACGACTACACCCTGGCCTTGAAGAAAATCACCGACACGGAATACCTTGATGTGAAGGCCGGGGTTGCCCCGTACACCGCGAAGTGCAAGGCTCCGACAGTAAGTTCTCACTTCCTTATACATTTCGTAGTCGCAGATATGCAGTTGCGGTTTTTGCTAATTGTGTTTATCTTTGCAGTTGTTTCAAGTGGTGGAAGGTTGGCTTCCGCTCGCTGATGACGAAAACTCGAACAAGTCTGTTGAGGACGAGAGCGAGTCCTCGTCGGACAAGGGCAACATCGGAGACGATGATGAAGACGACGATAAAGACGATGACGAGGCCATGGAGGTCGCCGCACCCATGGCCCGTAGGACCCGTGAACAACGACAACGCGAGCTCGAGGCCAGAAGGAGCCTCGAGGCTCATGATGAAGGCGACGATGAGATCACAGAGCACACATCGTGGCGCTTGGCGACTCCGTCGAAGAAGAAGTCGCCGCAGAAGAAGATGAAGAAGCCGGCTAAGGCGGTGTCACCACCTCAGTCCACGAGTTGCTCCGAAGCTACCAGCGCGGCCAAGGAAGCTGGGGCCAGCACGCCGGCACAAGCGACTGCGGTAACCGATGAGGCCATGGTAGAGGGTGAGGTGTCGTTGGCGTCGCTGATACCGCCCTTCACCACAGTCACTAGGCTCGGGGACGCCCCATCCGTGGGCGCCTCGCCTCAGAGGGGAGCGCCTGCAGCGATTACCACAGATCCTCCTACCGCGGCCTCATCCTCTAAGAAGCCTTGAGTGTCTTGGGCCTAGAGTGTGTTCGAAACGGGCCTCACTTAGCAGCTGGGGCCAGAATTGGAGAAGCCAGAAAGCATTCGCACTAGCCTTCGTTTTATCCCGGTCGCCAAGTGAGTATCTTTAGATTCGAGCATATTATTTATATTTGTCCATCGAACTCATTGACGTCTTCATGTCGCAGGACTGGTGTGAAGAAGATAGGTCACCCCTCGGTGGCCAAGGTTGTTGGGGATATGCTACATGGGTATCCTCATAGCATGTCTCCTATCCGGATAACCCGGGTGGCCCACAGTTGGTAGCATGGCCTATGGCCTGTTGGGTGGCCCAGTTAGATGGATCCAGAAGGGAGGCCCATGCCGGATAAAGGAAGGCTACGGTGGAGTCACCAGCGTACCCGGAGCCTTGAAGTGCAAGATACACAAGACTAGTAATAGACGGTGTAGGACTCTGTAACCTTTCTAGCTAGGACTTTTCCCTGTAACCCTAGGACCTGGCGACTATATAAGTCAAGCCTATGGGAGCCTTTAGGGCACGACAACTTCAGACAATCTCATACAACCTCGCACAGCGAACCTATCTCTATAACTTGGTGTATTGCCCTTATAGTGATTTATAGAAGGACTAGAATTCCGCCACCGTCGTGGGATCTGAACATGGGTAAGCTGTGTTACCTCATACCCGTCAACCGTCCGCCTTCCCGCACATCTGTAAACACGTATTGTGAGGACCCCTCCATGGCGTACTCGTCGGCAATACCACGACAATTGGCGCCTACCATGGGGCAAGAGGCGCTTCAGGCTCTTCAGCCGGTGAGGACCAAGATCTTCATGGGAATCGGCGAAACCGTAGCCATCGGTCGTGTTCTCTAATGCGGCAACGTTCCGATCGTCCCTCCCGACGAGTTCTGGATCCCGGCGAAGATGAACCCTACGCGATGTTCGATCATTCCTATCGGAGACATCCACCTCTTCATTGGATAAACCGACTCGGGCACTAGTTCCCTGGGAGTCGGAGGAGCATCAAGGCCCGCACGGACCGCCTACGGGCAGGATACGTTCGCGGAAGGATCGATGTCGGATCTCTCTTCGGAGTTTGCCGGCAAAGATCGGAAAAATTCAAGGCCCGCACGGACCGCCTACGGGCAGGATACGTTCGCGGAAGGACCGATGTCGGATCTCTCTTCGGAGTTTGCCGGCAAAGGTCGAAAAAATTCAAGGCCCACCCAAACCGCCCCTGTGCAGGATATAAAGGTGGAAGATCGCTGCAAATCCGTCGGCTTCGCCCGTGCGTCTGGACAGCAGAGATCAAAGTTTGTCGGAGTGGTTACCATCTTCGATTTGGCGCATTGCGTTCAGAGAGAGGGCGAAAACCCCCGCGATTACTTGGCCAGGTGGCTCCGTATACGAGCCGATCTGGCCCACTACCCCGATGATAATGCTTTGTATCACTTCGTGGAAGGGATGGACCGTGGCACGCTTCTCCGGCATTCTCTAAGATAGCAGCAGGCAACAGGACGCCTTACCCTCGAAGAGATGGTGATCATCGTCAACAACTACGCGGAAGCTAACGCAGCAGCCCAGATGGCGCTTGCGCGCATTGACGGAGACCCTCCGATTCAGCCGCCGCCACCACCGCCTCCGGCCGCCATCGTCGCAGCTGCGCCTCCACCTCCAATCATCGTCGCTGCTGTTGCACCTCCACCGCCCGTCATCGAGGAAGTCCTGGCACCCTCCTACTCTATTATTGACGCGCTTTACGCTGACTTCAGTGCAGATTCAGAGGAGATAGATTTTAGTCCAGAAGATCTAGACTCCGCCATGCAGGAGATGGAGGAGGAATACATGCGCGATGAGCAAGCCAACAACGCCATCACGTCTCGAGGGGTGTTCGTCACCATCGGGACGATGATGGAAGAAGATCAACCCGGACGAGATCCGCCTATAGCGCTGGAGAAGGGGAAGGGGCCACTTATTTCTACTGACGATGATTGCGCAAAGGTCATGCCTCCTCTTCCTAACCCAGTGCAGCAGCCGCAGGAACTCGGCACCGGCCCGAGCAACAACAACACCGCAAACTTGCCACCTCCAGCATCTACGTCTGCAGCAGCTCAAGTTACTCCGGCTGATAGAGTGATGTACGACAATCTCCTCGTCGAGCCACTGACCGTCGCTCATATCCGGAACGTGACCCAACTTGACGAGAAGCGCCAGCAGCTGCTGGAGGAAGCGCAGGCCATCGCGGAGCAAGACGCTAAGCTAGATCGAGATCTGGTCAATGCGCATAAATCCATAGAAAAATCTAGAGCAATGGAGGCAGAGTACAAGACTTTGCTGCACCAGCAGAAGGCCAAGAAAGCTCCGGCTCGCGTCATCAACGATCCTGGTGTACGGTGCAACCTAGAATGGGCTCCCTCGAAGCCGGCACAAGCCAAGCCATACATTAACAGTGAAGGCAAGCAGGTGATGCCCACCCCACTCCTTAACCTCGCCGTCGCCAAGACCCTCTGGAGCAGGATAGATCGCCCGAGGCAGTGGAACAGGTCTATGACCTAGTGGCCAAGGCGGTAAAGTAGCAGGAAAACGCCACCTCTCAGAGGCTTGAGTCTGACCCAGCGCTCTGCCAATCTAGCAAGTATAAGTCGCCAAGGGACAGATCTCCTCTTGATGTCGGGTCTCAGACGGGTTCATCAGAACGAAAAAGGAGGGATGCACGCAACACGAAGGATGCCATCCCCATATCCTCCGACCACGGATAAAAGGCCCGACCTTGTCGCCCATCGCCACCGCCCCGATCCCCATACGGATATGCCCCCACCAAAGCAGTGCTGCATCGTCATCTGCGACAACGTGGAGCAGACCCGTCATGACGGAGAGCGCAACCAAGGACACAGGAGCAGGTCACACCATGACCCTCCGCGTCCGACAAGCAACCGTGATAGACGTGAGGCGTTGCAGGAGGGTAACATCAAGAAGGCTAACCCACCGCCGCCTCCGCCTCCGTCACCACCAACTAGTCACCATGGCGGAGGAGGCCCGCGTCGTTCACGCAGCCCATCCCCTATTCACAAGAAGAAGAAGAACCCGGAGCCGTACGATGCACGTTCGTGGATCGATAAGATCCACGAGGCCCGGGAAGGACCATAGCTAGGACCACGTTGCTTTGGACCTACAATACGTTACGCAACTTACCCCAAAGGTTTCCAGATTGACAAGACCATCAAACCCTATGACGGCACCGCCAAGCCGGCCACATGGTTGTAGGACTACGACAACGCGGTGGAGATTGCCGGAGGCAACCCCAACGCCGCCGTCAAGTACCTCCAATTAATGTTGGCGGGCACGACCCGTCAATGGATCAACGACTTGCCGGAGAAATCTATCTACAACTGGTTGGACATGCAAGAAGCGTTCACCAAGAACTTTGAAGGTACATACAAGCGTCCCTGCACTGTGGGTGATCTACAGCGATGCGTGCAAGAGAAAGACAAGACATCTCGCGCCTACCTCTCCAGCTGGCTGGATATGAAGAACTCCTGCGCAGGAGTACACGCTCAGACCGCCATGGCCGCCTTCATCGATGGATTGGAAAGAGGCATGTTGCTCTGACATAAGCTGAAGCGCTTGTAGGACATTCACCAGCTTGAATTAAACCAGATGATTCAGTTAGCTAGTGAGTTCGCAGCTGCTGACGACGACACTCGCCGTTCCAACTCAAGCTCGAAGGAACAGCAGTACAAAGAGGAAAACCGCTCCAGAAGAAAAGCAATCTACCGACATGGTCGCTATGACTTTTGCAGGACGAGGTGATGGCGGACAGCGTGGCCGAGGAAGAGGAGCTGGTCGTGGGCAGCAGCGAGGAAGCGAAACTACCTCGGCGACGCTCCGCGTTCCCCAAACCTACGAGGAGTACCGCGATATGCCGTGCCTCGTACACCTCGACGTCAATGGCAAAGCCACCCATACCAATCGACACTGCAAGTTCGTCAATGACCTCAAGGAAGACCCGGAGTTCGGCTACAAGCAAAGTCGGAAGAACAGACCACGAGGCAAGGGCAAGGGGAAGAAGAAGGAGGAGGAGTCCAAGGATTCAAGTGACATGGACAAGGACGTCGACCCCAAGCACGCCGCCAAGAGCGACGACAAGGGCAAGAACCCCTTCACGAAGAAGGCTCCAGTCTACCACACTTTCCTTGGCACCCCCACCGTCCATCAACAGAAGACCTCTCTGAGGATCCTGATGGCCACTCTCCCCCAGTTCCCTAGTACCTGCGCTGGTCGGAGGTTCCAGTCACTTGGGACAGGACAAACCACCCAGACCTTATACCTACGGAGAACCAGTAGGCCATGGTCATCAACCCCTTGATTGACGGCGTGGAGTTCACCAAGTGTATGGTGGATAGTGGAAGCAGCATCGACATCATGTATCTGGATACACTTCAGAAGATGAACTTGACGGAGGCAAACCTAAGGCGGACCAACACCATCTTCCACAGCGTAGTTCCTGGTCGGGAGGCTCGGTCCCTTGGGTGCATTACACTTCAGGTTGCCTTTGGCGATGTTAACAATTACCGCCAAGAGAGCATGACCTTTGAGGTCGTCCCCTTCAAGAGCATGTACCACGTCATATTCGGCCGCGACATATTCCACACGTTCATGTCCAAGCCATGCTTCGTATACAACAAACTCAAGATACCCGGGCCAAACGGTGTCATCACCGTATCCGGAAGCTTTACCAAGGCAAGGGACTGCGAGATCAATGAAGCAGCCGTTGCGGAAGCTGTCCTCTACAGCAAAGAATTCAAAGAGATCCAGAGCAAGGTCGATGACTCAGAGATGCCCGCGTCGAAGAAGCAGATCTCCGACTCCTCTCCTGCGTTCAAGGCCGCCATCGAGACCAAGACGGTGGAACTTGTGGTAGGCCATGCCTCCAAGGTCACCGCTATTGGGATGAACCTGGATCCCAAATAGGAAACCGCGCTCGTCGAGTTCCTCCGTGAGAATAGGGACATCTTTGCCTGGCAACCTGCCGACATGAAAGGTGTTCCTAGGGAACTTGCCGAGCACAGCTTAAACATTGATCCGAAATCCAAACCAGTGAAACAACCTCTACGACACTTTGGAGATGAGAAGAGACGCGCCATTGGAAAAGAGATAGCTAGGTTACTTAAGGCTAGATTTATCCGATAAGTCCTTCACACCCAATGGGTGGCCAAACCTGTACTTGTCCCCGAAAAGGGAACCAATGAATTAAGAATGTGCGTTGATTACACCAGCTTGAACAAAGCATGTCCCAAATATCCGTTTGCTTTGCCTCGCATTGACCAAGTCATTGACTCGATGGCTGGCTCGGAACTTTTGTGTTTTCGCGATGCATACTCAGGATACCACCAGATCAAGATGAGGAAGTCGGACCAATTGGCCACTTTGTTCACTACCCCATACGGCACGTTTGGCTATGTCACGATGCCCTTTCGGCTGAAAAACTCAGGTGCTACCTACCAGCGGACAATGCAACATTGCCTTCACGACCAAATTGGTCGGAACGTTCACGCCTATGTGGAAGATATTGCGGTGATGTCTAAAATTTCAAATGACTTAATCTCCAACTTAAAAGAAACCTTTGATAATCTCCGGAAATACAACATGATGCTTAACCCTAAGAAGTGCGTCTTCGGGGTACCAGCCGGCAAATTGTTGGGTTTCATCGTTTCCCATCGCAGAATCGAGGTAAACCCGGATAAAATCAAGGCCATCTTAAACATAAACCATCCGACATGCCTAAAGGACATCCAACGACTAACAGGTTGTGTTGCAGCAGTTAGTCGGTTCGTCAGCCGACTTGGAGAGAAGGCTCTGCCGCTGTACAAGTTGCTGAAGAAGGCGGACAAATTCATGTGGACGGACGAAGAAGACGCAGCATTGAAGCAGCTCAAGGAAATTCTTTTCTCGGCGCCTATCCTTGCAGCACCAGAGCCTGGTGATCCCTTTTTAATTTACATGGCGGCAACCAACCGGGTAATTAGCATCATCGTCGTGGTAGAGCGGAAGGAACCAGGCTATGAGTACAGAGTTCAACGACCAGTTTACTACATGAGCGAGATCTTGACGGAGTCCAAGCAGCGTTACCCGCATAGCTTATGGATTATTCCTTGCTTCTCGGAAGCTGAGACATTACTTTCAGGAGCACCCAATCACAGTGGTGAGCAAGACTCTGTTGTCCGACATAATCAACAACAGCAACGCTACAGGAAGGGTCGCGAAGTGGGGCATTGAACTTGCCACCTTCGAGATCACTTACAAGAGACGAGACGCTATCAAGTCACAAGCCTTGGCGGATTTTGTTGCAGATTGGACGGAGATGCCGGATGCTACTCCGTTGTCGGAACCAGAGTACTGGATGATGCACTTTGACGGATCAAAGCTTCTCAACGGCTCGGGGGCTGGTGTATTTCTATAGTCACCAACAGGAGACAAGCTACACTACGTTCTGCGGATCCACTTCGAGGCTACAAACAACATGGCGGAGTATGAAGCACTCATTCACGGACTGCGTGTAGCAAAGGATATTGGCATCAAGCGCATAGTTTGCTGTGGAGATTCCGACTTCGTTGCCCAGAAGGTGGCTGGCACCTGGAATGCGCGGAACCCTATGATGGCGGCATATCGAGACGAAGTGGACGATATAGCCAAGAGCTTCTTGGGCTACGAAGTCAAGTATGTGCCTTGGGAGCAAAACGAGGCGGCTGATCTGCTATCTAAGTTGGATCAGGGCGCAAAAGAATTCCGCCAGGAGTTTTCCTAGAGCATCTGCGCACACCATCTGTGAAGGGAGCCGACATCGACAACCCGGATCGAGCTAACTCTTTCGTCAACATGGTGACAAAGGTCCCTCCGGCTTGGACAAAACCGTTAATGGAATATCTCGAACATGGAACTTTGCCCAATGACGAGGTTGAAAGACGACAAATAGTACGACGAGCAAAGGGTTATACAATAATCAATGGGAAACTCTACAAAAGGAGCACTACTGGTGTATACCTAAAATGTGTTTTCCAGCTAGAAGGTATGGAAATCCTACGCGAAATCCATCTCGGAGATTGCGGGCATCACGCCGCTCCTCGGTCGTTGGTCGCGAAAGCCTTCCGGCAAGGATTCTACTGGCTGACCGCGAAGGCGGATGCCGACAAGCTGGTTGAGACATGCATGGATGCCAGTATTATGCCCGACAACCACATGTTCCTGCTGAAGAATTGCGAATGATACCAATAAAATGGCTGTTTGCAATCTGGGTTCTAGACATGGTGGGATCGTTACAGACGACACCTTGTGGGTTTTCGCGTCTGCTTGTAGCAGTTGATAAATTCACTAAATGGATAGAAGCTAAACCCATTAGAAAGCTTGATGGGGCAACTAACCTCAGGTTTGTCCGGGATCTAGTGGTGAGATTTGGTCTCCCACATAGCATTATCACCGAGAACAACAACAATTTGTCACTCGGAGAAGTGGAGGCTTATTGTTGGGAGAAGGGCATCCGACTTGACCTCGCATCTGTGGCACACCCACAATCTAATGGTCAAGTTGAGCGAGCCAATAGATTAATTCTGCAGGGAATCAGGCCACGTCTTGAGGCACCGCTACATAGAGCAGGTGGAGCCTAGGCGGAAGAATTGCCATCTATGTTGTGGATTTTACGAAATACACCTAACAGATCCACCGGCTACACCCCTTACTTCATGGTATATGGAGCAGAAGCCATCCTACCTTCCGACATACTTCACGATGCACCAAGAGTTGCTGCCTACGACGAAGATCACGCTGAAGAATCCAGATGCCTAGATGTTGACCTTCTCGAGGAGGAGCGCATTTTGGCATGCCAAAGATCCGCCATCTACCAGTAGAAGCTACGCAGCTACCATAGTCGCCGCGTTCGGCATCGCTCGTTTAAAGAGGGGTATTTTGTGCTCCGACTTAAGTAGAAGAAGTCACACAAATTATCCCCGCCATGGGAAGGACCATTCATCATAAGCAAGGCGATACTCAATGGGTCTTACTACCTTGTTGACAGTCGTGACTAAAGGATAGACCCAACGAGGATCATAAGCGTAAGCGACGTGACCCGGATGATGACTACCCGGATCTTGATCGGCCTGGAACATAGCACATCTACGTTCTTTTTACACTTAGTATTTTTATCTAATTGTGTACCTCTTATATGATCAATGAAATAAAGCTCTCTGGTTCACTCATATTTCTGAGTCTTTTACCTCTAGTGTTCATTTTTGGATCATGTAAAACCTTTATGCACAAGTTTTGCGATTGCACTTGTGAAATTTCCACCTACGGGCGTTAGCTTAAGTTTTCTGGTCTACAGGTTCTATGTCGTTTTTATGTGGATTCTGGAGTAGTGACTTTCGGCACTCATTGTCGGCGATTTTGTGCTTAGGTTATTGACGGTGCCATTGGGCATCATCACCTGAGCGCATGGTTCCGAAAACGAGTCTTCCGACTCACGAAAGGTCAAGCATAAGAACCAAAGTAATGGATAAGCTAGCACTTTCTTAAAAAATATATACATGCTGGAAACTGATTCTTAAGTAGCAGGACATGCAACATTGTTTTCCGCCTTAAGTTACATCAGTAAGTTTTTTCCGATATGCATCAAAGGTGAAACAAATATTACAAAGTTGTTCTTCATTCCTTTGGCGCAGGAGACATAGAAGCAGCGTCATCACCAGCAGGAGAGTCACCCTCAAAGTCGGCGGTGTGAAGAGACTCGAAGGAGATTTGGTTGTCACCATCGATGGTGTTCATCGGCACGAATACATTGATGTCGACCAAGTCGGCAACTATGGTGTCATAACCCGCTAGCGACGACAAGATGGATTGATGGTTAATCTCTTTGCCATCGTCGTCCACGTCAGGAATGCCAGAGGTCACCGTGTCGATATCGGCATCTTCATAGTGTGCCTTCACCATTGACAGTGCCATCCTTGCGCCAGCCCGTGCACATGAAGCATTCCAGCTTGTGATACGCTCGGGGGCTCGATGCAGAATCTCCGAGTACTTCGCCACGGAGTCCGATGCCTTGATATTTATCTGGAGGGGCTTGGCGATCTCCTTGGCTTGCGTGATGGCGGTGTTGATAAATTTTCCAGCAAGAACCATGCATTCCTTGGCTGGAGGAGGCGATCGGGTTAAACCCATAGGAGCTGCAAATTCCGACAAGGAGCACATGAGTTCAACAATTCAGAGTACCTAGATTACAGAAATCCAAGACGGAGAAAACTTACTGAAGATGCTGGCCTCAGCTTTCCAGATGGGGTCCGCCAAGGATTCTTTCTCTTGTTGGATGAGCTTATACGCCTCGCTATGGCGTTGATTCTACTCATCGTCAGCTTGCTTCTGATCTTTTAAGATCGCAATCTCCTCCTTCAAGCGATTGATTTCCTCGGTGGAGGAGTCCCGCAAGGCTTCATTGATTCCTCATGCATTTTCAGCATGTCTTTCCTCTCCTGCTTAAGAATTTTGTTCTTGCTATCCAACTCTTGAATGTGCTTGGATTGCTCGACAATATTCTTGGCCTTGGCGATGGTTTCTGCAAGTCGGAGAAAGCAAAGTACATAGTGAGTACTCGGAGAATATGGGCACAAAACCAAGTCGGAATGCGACAAAGAAAACAGACGCTTGCTCTTGGTGATCTGTTCCTTCAAGAAGGCAGTTTTACCCTTTTCAGCTTCCAGGTCTGCGCGCATCTTCTGGTACTTGTCATTGGCCATGCCCTTCCGAGCACTCTCATTCTGTGGAAAAAAGGGTCAAAGTTAAACGTTGTTTAGTCTGCTTGGAGCATCTAGTCGAAAATTTTCCACCTAGACGCTCGGGGGCTACAGCGAGAGTTTTTAACTTAGCAATATGCTTAGCTTTTCTTTAAGCATCTAGTCGTACCTAATTCAGTTTTCGATTAGATGCTTAGGGGATACAGTATAAAGTTTTTAACTCGGATGTATGCTTAGCTTTTATTTGAGCATCTAGTCGGAACTAATTCAATTACAACTAGAAGCTTGGGGGCTACAGTATGGAAATTTATAAACACTGTGTAAGCTACTCTTAAAGCATCTAGTCGGAATAATTCATTCCACCTACATGCTTGGGGGCTACAGTGAGGGGTGTTCTAACTGAGTCACTCTTAGAGCATATAGATGCAAACCTATGGCTTTCCGTCTACATCCTCGGGGGCTACAGTGGGATACTCATATGAAATGCAAAAGGCAAATAAAACTTACAAGTGCGATGATCTTGAGGTTTGTAGCACTCTCGGCCAGCAGCTTGCTAAAGGATTCGCTGTTTCCTTGCAAGATTTTTGCTTGCCGGCGGAGCTCCTCTAGACCACACGTCGGAGATGTCGGCGCCGCACCAGGAACCAAAGCAGTGCTACTCGGAGTAAGTACTGGATAGACTATCTTTGGATAGGCTATGGTTTTCTTGGGGGCAGGGGTGCCGCCAACAATAGAGGTACCTGCTTCCACCACCACCTTACCGCCACCTATGGCATCCTTAGCCAGAGCTTCGCCATTTGGTGGGCGGCACTCTCCTGCGTCGCCTGCTCACCGACGACAGCAACCTCGGTAGAGGCACCTGAGTCCACTTCCATGGTGGAAGGGCCAGGTGCCTCCTTAGCTTGTGAGCTTGTCGGGTAAGACGAAGGCTTGACGGAGGGAGTGGTAGGGGCGATGGCGGGAGATGCGTCGCGATGCAGCATGTCCTTGATGGTTCTAGAAGCCCCCAATTTGGAGGTCTTATTGAGGCTGGTCGTGGCTTTCTTCCTGAAACGTGCAAAATGCATAAGTACATGAGCAAGACAGATAAATAGACAATGTCGGAAAGAAAGAAGCTTACACAAGTGGGGTGCTTTGGAAAAAGGGATCCCAGTAGCTTTTAACTTCTCCGCCTCCAGGGAGGCGGTAGTCTTCTTGGAGGCTCCACCCTCCGTCTTCTTCTTCTTGCCTCCGTCGGCAGCGTCAGAGGTGGAGCTCTTCCGCTTTCGCGCCAATGGAGCATCATCGTCAGACACAACCATGACTTCCTTCATCTTTGGATCGTAGATTTGGGCAGCCATGCTATCCTCCTCTAGATCGCTAAGCTGTTAAGTGAGAAGTCACCGTGTTAGATGAGATGACATATGCAAGACGGAAGAACTGGAGTATATGTCATACACGGAAAATAAATAACTACCTTTGGGAACTTGCCGTCTATGAACATGTCGTAGGTGATGGTGAAGCCACGCTTCTTGTCCTTCACCTTGATGATGTCCTTAAGGCGGAGCTTGACGGAGTCGCTCGAGAAGTTGTCCACGGAGATGCGGAGGCTATCCCTTCTATCGCTGGTATACTCGTGCATGAGCTTCGCGCAGTGCTGCAGAGGTTGGATTCGCCTGATGAACCAGCACATGGCTAGGTCCAAGCCGGTCAAACCCGTCTCTACGAACCATTCTATCCGCCTTATGGCACGGGTAGCATCGAGGTCAGAGGGAAGGGAGGCCTGGGATCTCCATGACGAGGCTTCAGCGGCGGCTCCGTCAACGAAGTCCGGGTACGTTACTTGTCGGCCAGCCAGAGGAATGTCTGGGCCGTAGAAGTATGTCCGTTGCCAATTTTTGCAGGACTCGTGGCCGACGATGTTGGGGAACCGCCGACTAGGTCGGATCTTGAAGATTATGGTGCCACAGTTACTAAGTTCTTCCTTACTGGCTCTGGCTTCACGTTTTACGGTGAAGAAGTACACAAAAAGGTCTAACCTAGGCTTTATCCCTAAGTAACCCTCGCAGAGCGCCGCGTAGTTGCTAAGCACTAAGATACTGTTGGGAGAAAGATTCTGGGGCTAGACTCTGTAGTGGTTCAAGACGGAGATGAAGAAGTTGGAGATGGGCAAGGAGACGTCGCGAACCAGTTGGGCTTTGAGGTACACCTTTTCTCCGGCTTGGGGAGAAGGTGTCACCTCGCCGGCCGGCGCCGCCCGCCAGGCAAGCCCCTCCATCGCAGGGAGGTAGCCCTCGGCGATCGGCTCTTGGATGTCACGGCCGGTGATATCTGAGACGCGCCAGTCGCCCTTATGCGAATCTAGCTCCTCCTCCAACGGCTCCAGCGCTGCCAGATTGTGGTCGCCGCCGGTGGACTCAATCACCTCCGTGACGGGGATGACCAAGCCCTCTGGCGGCACGACGACCGAGCTCGCCGGCTTCGCCGTGGCTTCGCTCAATGCCGCCATGGAAGGAGAGATGCTGCTGCTGGCCATGGAGAGAGATTGGGTGTGGCTAGTGTGGATTGAGGCTAGGGTTTTTTGCGAGTTCGACGCGCATAGCTCGAGGAGTCATGCGCTGGAGGAAGAAGAAGACACGAGGGTAGAATGAGTTAAAAGGTAGAAATTCCACCACGGTTACTATTTATCATCCCCAGCATCAAGATTCATGTAGCTTGATCGGACGGTTGCCGCGTAAACAACGTGTCGTGAACGTGCGCGGAAATTTCGCCAAGTCTCCAACCGTCACCGCCAACGGTTCGTATCACTTGCGCGGGGAAATCGGACATGATTGCGTTCTCTGCATGTGTGAGTTACGAGGCATCGCTGACCTAAGTCTACGTCGTCCTAGCTGACATAGGCAGATCAGCCATCACATCGGAAGATTCCGGCATGGAAGGATCCAGTCTGTCTACGGAAGAGTACGATGGAAGATTCAACATTTCTCCGACTTACATATTGAAGACGGAGAAAACCTGGCAGGTTTCGTTGGGAGGACTACAAGATATTGCTTGACGATTTGCCGATATCCATCTAGACGGAGAATACCACATGAAGAGGCAAGACGGCGCAAGATCTCAGAGTTCTCCGGGGGATACTGTTGGGGATATGCTACATGGGTATCCTCATAGCATGTCTCCTATCCGGATAACCCGGGTGGCCCATAGTTGGTAGCATGGCCTATGGACTGCTGGGCGGCCCAGTTAGATGGATCAGAAGGGAGGCCCATGCCGGATAAAGGAAGGCTACGGTGGAGTCACCAGTGTACCCGGAGCCTTGGAGTGCAAGATACACAAGACTAGTAATAGACGGTGTAGGACTCTGTAACATGTCCGGCTAGGACTTTTCCCTGTAACCCTAGGACCTGGCCACTATATAAGTCGAGCCTATGGGAGCCTTTAGGGCACGACAACTTCAGACAATCTCATACAACCTCGCATAGCGAACCTATCTCTGTAACTCGGTGTATTGCCCTTATAGTGATTTATAGCAGGACTAGGATTCCACCACCATCGTGGGATCTGAACCTGGGTAAGTTGTGTTACCTCGTACCCGTCAACCGTCCGCCTTCCCCCACGTCTCTAAACACGCACTATGGGTACCCCTCCATGGCGTACTCGTCGACAATACCACGACAAAGGTCCCATTGGAGATGCGAGTCGACCCCTTAAAGAAGAGGAAGGGCAACAAGGTCGAGGCGCCTGTTGAGGGCGCGAAGAGGGAAAAGGGCGACGAGGTCGTCACAATCTCGGACGAGCCGGTTGGCTCCCCGAACGAGGCTCCTATCGGAGCAGATACGGTCACGAAGGCCACGATGGACGCGGAGTCGTAGCAAGTCGAACCTGCAGCACCAGTTGGGGCAACGGGCCCAACGACGAGTGTCGCAGGGGCGGCGGTGGCCACCTTCCCGCGCTTCATGGCGAAGGCTTCCATGGCCAGTGCTCCAGTGCAGTTGGCGGAGGTCGAGCAACGTCGTGGGCGCACACCTGTTGTGCTCCCGTTGGTGGACGCGGTCGAGCTCCACAGTATGCTGGGTGCAGCGATCCAAGTATGTCCAGTTACCGAGAATCTGGTCGCTGAATTTTAGCGATCGGATCCTTACTGTTTTCGTTGTCTAGTCCCCGAGTGTCTAGTCGCTGAATTTCAGCGACTAGACACTTCAAATATTATTTTGCTATCTAGTCCCCGAGTGGCTAGTCGCTGAATTTCAGAGGGTAGGCACTTAGGAATTTCTTCGCTGATGCTTTCATGGTTGTGCAGGGCCTACAGTGCGAGTTGACGGAGCGACTGGCTGCTAGGGAGCGTCTGGAGAAGGAGCTCCACGCCATCCAAGGGACGAACGAGAAGCTTCGAGCGACTGCTGGTAAGTGTTTGTTTTGATTTTTGTCGAAAGTGTTGCTTGCTGATTTCGTACTCATGGTTTTGTTGATGCAGAGGGTCATGCGGCCGCGGTGGAGAAGGCTCGTGAAGGTATGGTCCTTGCGAGTGACCTGACGGCTACGCAGACATCCTTGAGCGCCGCGGAGAAGCGAGTCGCCGACCTAGAGCGGGAGCTAAAGGAGGCGAAGGAGGAGGCGACCTCGGCGGATGAGAGGGCCAAGGCGGCCGTTGCTGCTACTAAGGAGCAGAAGGTGTCGGATGCACTCATCATCGGGTTGCAGGATGACCTCTTTGGTCTGCAGGATTTCATCACGGGGAGCTGTCACCCTTTGATCGGTGAGCCTATCAGATTTTTGTGTAGTTGGTCTTGCGAGTCCCTAGGTGCGCAGGTCGTCTCTACTATTTTGCGTGTTTCTGATTTTGAGCTTCTCCTAGTTTGCAGGGAGGATTCTTGATTACAAGGCTGAAGGGCAGTTGTACGACGCTCGGCAGTGTGTCACTACGTTGGTGGACATGGCCGCTTTGTCGGCAACTTACATCCGCGCGTGCCTTCAAGAAATTTCAACGACGGAGGTGATCCCCAGTGACCTCGTCGAGGTTTGGCGCTACATGGAGAAGGCTCCAGCGGTTGTGGAGTTCATGTCGCACTCGGCCTTCCGATGTTGTGCTGCGACTGCGCTGAGTCTTGGGCTCGCGCACTTCCCCGACGACTTCGACCTGGACGATGTCACCTGCAGGTACCCTTCATCGATGGGCGCGGTCGAGATATCTGAGGTGCTGAAGCTGACCGAGCAGGCTGCAGTTTACTCTGACCGGGTTCTCACGATGGGTGATCTCCTTCCGTACCAGGATACGATCGTTGCGCCGAACGACCCCGAGCCGCGACTCCAAGGTGGAGCAGCCCTTCCGATCGGCTATGGTGGGTACTTTGATGATGTACCCATCGAACCTATGGGTTCCCTTCATCCGTGTTCATGGGAGTGGTGGCGCATCGTCGTCAAAGCCTGCGGAGTAAATTAGGTTGCTGAGTGGCGTTAGTTGTAACAACTATGTAACTGCCCTTGTAAGCGAACAATATTTCCTACCGTAAGGAATGTATGAATGCTTTTGTCAGTGTTTGATTTGATTGTGTTTTGTGCGAGTCCCCGAGTGCGTACGCCCTTTTGTGGGTTTTACCTTGTTTTTTTATGTGTGTGTGTTGTTAAACTGTTAGTAAGTTGAGGTCAACTCGTCGTGGCTTGGAAGGCCAGTCGCGTGGTGTCTCCAAGGGGTTCTCTGTACTTAGCCGTTTTCCCGGGCGCGAACGGGGTCGGATGACCGAGTCCCCGAGCGTGGTACTGGGCCGTTATAGTCGCATGCCCAAGGTAGGTGAGGATGATGTGTGTTGTATTAACCGCGTCGCTCCACCTGATCCGTGGGATCAGTCGCGTGGCGAGTCCAGGACGTGCTCCCGTACTTGGCGTTTGCCCTAGTCGCTCAGGTTTGGACTAGGTCAGTCCGTGAGCGTGGTACTTAGCTGTTCGAGTCACTACGCCAAGGATGTGGAGGACGGGGTTGCTGTTGGAAAAGAATGTGGTTGTCTTGGCTCGGATATCCAGTCGAGCAAGGTGACTCTGATGGGGCTCCGAGCTGGATTTTTTCGTGGACGATACAAGGCCCAAATTTTTTTGTTTCCCTCGTACCGCACTACTTGGCCGTGCCGGTCGCGTGACCAAGGGTTGAATTCCGCGAGTAGCGTAGCGCTGTTATTACGAGTGCGAATGGCACAAGGTATGGAGAGTGGACACAATTTGTGTGAATCGATCTTATTTATTTCATAGCGGGTAGGAGGTACATGTCTGGAGTTCTAGGAGTAGAACTTTCGTAGGAGGTTTACATTCCATGGATGCTTAACGTCGATTTTTCCGTCACCTCGGACATCGATGAGGTAGTAAGCGTCATTGCCTAGGACTCGCCCGATGGCGAATGGTCCCTCCCAAGGGGGAGAGAGCTTGTGCATGCCCTTCTTGTCCTGGATCAGACGCAGGACCAGGTCGCCTTCCTGGAAGGTGCGAGTTCGGACTCACCGACTATGGTAGCGGCGAAGTCCTTGCTGGTAGATGGTTGTGCGGGAGTGAGTTAGGTCGCGTGCTTCATCGAGATGGTCGACCCCGTCCTGGCGTGCGAGCTCGTTGTCGGTCTCTGCGTAGTTGACCACCCGCGACGAGTCATGCTCGAGGTTGGTTGGCATGACGGCCTCGGTGTCGTATACCATGAAGAAGGGGGTGAACCCTGACGACATGTTGATGGAGGTGCGGATGCCCTAGATGACGGAGGGGAGCTATTCGACCTAGCATCCTAGAGTTCGCTCGAGGGGGACTTTTAGTCGCGGCTTCAAGCGATGGAGGATGCTCTGGTTGGCGCATTCCTCCTAGCCGTTGGACTCCGGGTGGGAGACTGACGCGAGGTCGAGTCGTATGTGGTGCTCCTCGCAGAATTCGGCCATGTCTCCTTTGGCGAAGTTAGTGCCGTTGTCCGTGATGATACTGTGCGGGAACCCGTATCGATGAATGAGCTCGTGTAGGAACTTGGTGGCGGTCTTCCTGTCGCACTTGCGGACTGTCTTGGACTCCACCCACTTTGTGAATTTGTCGACTGTGACTAGGAGGTGGGTGAAGCCAGAGGGGGCCTTCTAGAAGGGTCCTACCATATCCATGCCCCACATGGAGAATTTCCAGGTGATGGGGATGGTCTTGAGCGCCGAGCTTGGCATGTGAGTCTAGTTTGCGTACTTCTGGCATCCGATGCAGTGTTGGATGATGTCGACCGCGTCGGCGTGCGCGGTGAGCCAGTAGAAGCCATGTCGCATGGCCTTGGCGACCAGGGACCGAGCGCCAGCATGGTGGCCGTAGTCGCCAGCATGGATGTCTTGGTGTCGTGGTGGTGGCATGGCAGATGCCATGGGTAGGCTAAAGTATGGGGCCAATGGATGCTAGAGGGATCTGGGGAGGGAAGATGTAGTTGATTCTACACACAGAAGACTAACGTAAAGATCTTTATTTCTCCTTTCTTGGGCTACAAGTGCTCCTTGAGATGTATACAAGTGGAGAGGAAGAACTTTACCAGCCTAACGGTACCAAATGAGTCGATGCCCTTCTCAGAGTCCAAGCCTCTCCTTATAAAGGGGAGCCCTGGGCGCCTCTAGGGCTGACGTGGCAAGCATATTCGAAGAATATGCTTGTCCCAATATAGTAACTCGGCAGCCTCCTTTCCGTGTCGCCCTTCTAATGACGGCAAGGTTCCAGAGGAACCCGCCTGCACGCCTCGGCTTCAGGACTGTCACCTCTGTGACCTCCTTCTGCCCTTCTGTCGCTTTGTACCTTGTCCTTTGTGCTTGGCTCTGCTCAGATTCTTCCTAGCCCGTGACTAGGGTTTGACTATAGGCATCTCCTTCTCCTGCAAGCTTCATATCATTCGTCCCTGCCTCGCTTAACTCGGCTTGACCTTCACCTGTATTCATATTATTCGGGCTGACCCGGCCGACTTACATAGTATGTCGGCCGGGTAACGCCTTGCTTTTCTTATAAGGGTCCTACTCTTGCTTACCTCGGCCGGCCTTTACAGGATTCGGCTGATTTAGACAGTAACTTGGAAACCTGACGGGGAGCTTCCTTTTGTCTTTCCCCGTCCTTTCCCTATCCGGGGTCACCCCCAACATTAGTCCCCGAAGCTAGTATGGTCCTGCCTATAACCTTGGCCTGGCCGTATCAGTTTCACAATATTCGTTTCTCCTTGTTTCCGAGTTACTCTTCCCTCGTCCGAGGTATCTGCGTATCTTCTCGCGTACGCCTCGTCCTACGTGTCACACTCATCATTGTTTCTCTAGTTTTTTGTTCCTCTACAGTGCACATTGACAGGCTACAGTAATTACTGTGCCTGTCGCGTCGGCGCTGCAACGCCTCGCGCACCGTTTCCGTCAGGGATCGTGATCCTTTCTTGCATCGTGTGGTTGTTGGTGTAGCTCCAATCAGTGGCGTGCGGTTGTGCCGCACACATGATCTACGCAGTTAACCTCTGCATGCACGATCCCACTACCATGCAGGCCGCGTGGTTATAAAGAGGGTCACGGGGCCAGGGGATTTACTCTTCTCCTCCGCTTACCATTGCCCTTCTTCCTCCTCTCGCTTCTTCTCCTGTTCGTGCTCCCGCCACCGTGCGCCCATCAGAATCTTCGACGGCGAGGCCCCCATCGCTCTGCTCCATTGACCTTGTCCCCGCATACTTTCTCCGGCGCCGTTGCCTGTGAGTTTATCCGATCTCATTGCCTTGTTTATCCTCTAGGCGCATATGCTTCTCTCTAGATTTCCCGCGGCGGTTTCCTCTTCGCTCCGCCGCCGTTTTCGCATAGGGTCACGACGGGGCCTTGCAGTTCTAGGCTTCGCTCCACCGCTAGTTCATCCTCTGTAGATTCCTCCGGCGACCCTATGCCGAGCTCCGTTAGCGGTGCGCTTATTGAGGATGACGATGCAGCGTCTGGGCCCGAGCGGGGCTCCTGGCAGGGCTCTTCCGTCACCCGCCGGGAGGTTGAGTGGCTAATCCGAACTCGCCGGATTCCTGCCGAGGTAGCCTGTCGCTTACCCGACAGCGAATCTTCTCCCGTTCTCAACGAGGGCGAGTACGTCGTCTTTATGTCACACTTTGCTCGCGGGTTTGGCCTCCCCCTTAGCGATTTTGCTAGGGAGTTCCTTGATTACTTCGGCCTGCAGCCGCATCATCTTCCAGCTAATGCCATCTCTTCTCTTTCCGCCTTTATCTCTGCTTCAGAAGGATACTTCGGCCTATGGCCGTCTATGCATGTTTGGTCGAAGTTCTTTCAGATCCATTCCAATGTTGTCCCAGACAAATCCCTTCAACCTTCCGAGAAACTGCTCACCCAGTGCAGAGCTGCTTCAATCACACATCGAAGGAAGTCCGAGTTTCCTCGCGTTGCTGGCCTAGAGTCGTGAAAGAAATGGCATAAATCGTTCTTTTATGTCAAGAATTATGGGAAGGAGGACAGGATTGGGATCCCTGCTTTTTCCATTGGTCCCGCCTCCAAGAAGAATTGGACTTATAATCCGAAGAAAAGCCATGCCCTGTCCGAGGCCTTCGAGATTCGGCTGAAGGAACTGATTCGCTCCGGGCTACGCGGCGAAGATCTGATGACCACCTTCGTCAGCAGCCGAATCTGCCCATTCTAGAAATGCACGCATAAGCTCTGCTATATGAGCGGTCCCCTTGATCCCAATCGAGTCTCCACGGTGGAGCTCGATAATTATCTTATCTTCAAGCGCGTCCGGGCTATCTTTAAGACGGAGATGCCGGAGGACTGGGCCTGGGGATTGAAGCCGTTCACCCGCGAGCATCCCCCTCCCAGAGTAAGTTCTCGTAGTTGTGTTTTGCCTTTTAATCGCACATGTGATTTCCCTTGTTAATTTCTCTCTTTCTTTTCCTGCAGAGGTTCGAGGAGGAGAAGATCGAGGATGCCGAGGTTTTGTCTCTCCCGTGGCTCGCGGATCGAAACACTCCGGACAGCGGGGAGCCGGACTCGGAGGAGTTCGTTCCCAAGTCGGACCTTGCTCCGGCTCGTGCCCGTGGCAAGACCTCGGCCCACTAGGAGGAAGGTGATTCGGACGAGGACCAAGTTCTTGAGGTAGTTGTCGCAATGCTAATTTCTTATGCATTTCCAGCTTCTACTTTCTTAGCTAATCCGGCCGGTCAGGTTCACAACGCCGAGCCTCTCGCCTCCCGACCTCCTGTTACCTCGGGGAAACGTAGTGCTCCAGTTGGTGCCTCGGAAGCCGTTCCCAAGAAACGGATGAAGAAGTCAGCCCCGCACCCTCCTAAGCGTAAAACTATGCCTGGGGTTACTGGGTGAGTTGCTTTCTATTTGTATTTCTTGTTTCTCTCTTTCTGCTTTCTGACCTAATCTTTCTTGCCTTTGCAGGGCTCCTCTTTCTGCTAAGCCTAGTGGTCCTAGCATGAACAGTCACACGACTCGGTCGCCTTCTCCTCCGCCTCCTGAAGATACTAGAGTTCCTAGTCCTGCTCGTGTTGACTCTCCTCCCGCTCCGAATCAGATGCCATCTCGCCAGGATGCGCCTGAGGTCCCTCCTGTTGATGCCGATACAACTCGGCCCATAGATATTTCCACTGAGCCTGCTGCCTCCTTCGTGAATCCTGAAGTTTCCCCTGAGATCCCTTTGACCCCCACAACCTTTACTATGACTCCAATTCCAGCCGAGGATACCAATATCTCGGCGCCCTCAGAAACCGTAATCCCTCCGGTCCCCAAAGATGCCATTCCAAGTGCCGAGGTAACAGCTCCTGCCGACGCCTCTTCTAAGGCAAGAAAGGTCGTTGTCGCCAAGTCTCCCTCATCTCAGAAAGTACTTGCCAGCTCTTCTCAGCCTACAATTGTTGATGCGCTGCGCAAGGGGGTTTCTTCTGCCAAGAGTATTGTTACCCCGGCTGCTGATACATAGCTCGCTCTTCACAAGAGTCCCGCGGCGGCGGTGGCTACACAACACGTCTGAGGTAAAGTCCTGACTCGTACAGAGAGTGGGAACAGCCTCGACTCGTTGGTTGAGTATGCCAACAATTGGAATGTTGTTGATCAAGTCGAGGGCAATCCAAGCAGCCAGCCCTTTCAACTCTCCAACATCAGCAGTCGCTTACATCTGGCTGCCAAGATCGTTCTTGACAGCGACAAGATGAATGAGGTAATTATTGTTATGGAGGTTTGATTAATCATTCGAATGACCTTGTATATACTCTAGTCCCCGAAGCTTGCAACCGAATAATTTGTTATTTGTTTGGAAGTTTTATTAGGCTTTGCCTGGTTCAGTTTTGTCTTAGTGTTTGAATATCCATCCACCTAGATCCGAATTAAGTTTTGCTTGATTTGGATCTGTCTGAGTTTTGAATATCCAGCCACCTAGATCTGAGTTAAGTTTTTCTTGTCTCGGATCTGTCTTAGTTTCAAATATCCAGCCACCTAGATCCGAGTTAAGTTTTGCTTGACTCGGATCTGTCTGAGTTTTGAATATCCAGCCACCTAGATCCGAGTTAAGTTTTGCATGACTCGGATCTGTCTTAGTTTCGAATATCCAGCCACCTAGATCCGAGGTAAGTTTTGCTTGACTCGGATCTGTCTGAGCTTCGAATATCTTATTGCTATTTGTTTTGTTGCTTAGGTTGCGCATGACCGACGGACCGCCGAATTCCAAAGGCTACTCTTTGCACATAAAAAATTGCAAGATAAGTATGAGAGGGTCATTCCCGTGGCGAAGAAAGCTGGTAAGTTAACAAACTTTCGCATTATCCCTAAAGTTCTTATTGCTTTGGACGTGAGGTGTTAATTCATTTTGCTGGTGAATAGGTAATATCAACAATCTTAATATCCGTCTTGAGAAAAAAGTCAAGGCCTTGGAAGGTTCGTTACTCTTTTTTCTTTTTCAGATATCTATTTGAAATGTGCACCGGGTTTCTTTTAACCCTTTTGGCTTCGGTGTAGCCGAGTTACAAACTTTTGCAGCGTCACACCAAGAATGCATACCCATGCCTGATATGATGCTGCATTTTTTAGAACAAGCCGCCACTCACTCGGCGCAGTTGAAAGATAAAGATGACGAGATAACTCGCTTGCGCGCCGAGGTGGAGTCCCTCAAGCTTTCTCAGAAATCTGAGTTAGAAAAAGTTGACCAGGAGTTCTCCGAGGAGAAGAATCGGCTAGCTCTACAATTGCAGAAAAATAAAGAGCTCCTCGAGGCTGCCGAACTGAAGACACGGGGGATGAGCGAGGAGATCACTCGCTTTGAGAAAACCAAGGGTGACTAGGCTAAAGATCTTCAGATAATGCTGAGCTATATTCACCGTAAGCCTCTGACCGCGGCCGAGTCATCTTTTTCCCTTTCTTACTGTTGACCGACGCACTTTTGTTTTGCGCAGACCATTTTCCAGAAGCTAAGCCCGTGAGCTCTAAAGCGGTGATTAATGCTTGTGTGCGCCGAGGTGTTCCTGCCGATGCGAGCCTAGAATACTCGATGGAAGATTTCTTGGTTGCCATTGGCGCTGCTGTTGGTCCGATGAAGATTATGGGCAGGGACTTGGTGCAAGCAGCCATTCGGGCCTACCACATTCTCTGGCCGAATACCTCTGGGACTCCTGATATTGATGAGATCAAGATATTGGTGGAAAGATTGATGGCATCCCAGAACCAGCTGAATCTTTGGAGGGAATCCGCTGGACGAGCTGGTGCTGATATGGTGCTCACAGTCGTTATGTCATGGTACGAGGATATTTCCCTCGATAACCTGATAAATTTGCGCACTGGCTCCCGTTGGGTTGAGGATCCAGAATTCGTCGCTCGCCGACAAGCTCGTGCCTTCCAGCTCGTTGAGTATGCGGACGTGCATAACTGGACTGAAGGGCCGAGTTTCCTTTCTAACCCGGTGGATGAGGTAGAAGTTGAAGATGCCTCTGAGGATGATTCAGCCAACCAAGACGAGGCTGAGGGCGACTCGGATACTTCTGGTGATTCCAGCTCAAGATCGGATGGCAATGGCAACGCGCGATCCTCCTCCAAAGGTACTGGGCATTCCACAGCTCGAGCTGATGTTTCTCAACAGCCCCGGGCTTCCCCCGAAGTCGCTACTGGTTCTGTGGAGGGTGAAGTAACTTCGTCCGAGGTGCCTTCTACCTCGGAGCGCCCAGTTCCTGATCAAGTCGCTGCCCCTTAAGTTTTTAAGAAACTCTAAGTCTTTTCTTATCCCCGGTATGCCGGGCGTATGATGTGTGTCAAACACTTGTCCGACTTTCTATGTGGTATGAACCTTTTTTGCCTTTTGCTGCTGAGGCACACATGGTTGTGATCTTTATTATTCTGTTTAAACTAATCCTGTTTGTTTAAATCTTTGCTTTGGTGGCCTTTTATTTCTTAAGTTTGGATTGTGTGTTTGCCTTTGTCGTAGGTAGTTCGGCGTCTAATATTGCCTGACCCTGATGAATTTGACACTTCAACTATTGTGTTCTTGAATTTTATCCAAGTTGTCAATCTCAAAGCCTATATCTGGGGAGAACGAAATAATATCGCTCTGGGTGCCGAAGTTTGATACCTATTTCTGTAACAAAGGACAATTGTGGGGCAATTCTCTAATCACTGCTGTAAAAATGGAGACTCATCACATTACTAAAAGTGCGAAATAATATTGGCCAGTCTTCGAGTCATTGCTGGAGGTGCCGAGGTCTAATACATAACTCAAACTCGAAAACAACATATGGCAGTCCCTGAGTCATTGCTCAAGGTGCCGAGGTTTAATTCATAGCCAAAACTTGGAAGCAATATAGGGCAGTCCCCGAGCCACTGCTCAAGGTGCCGAGGTTTAATACATACCCCAAACTTAGAAACAATATAGGACGGTCCCCGAGCCACTGCTCAAGGTGCCGAGGTTTGATACATAACCCAAACTCAGAAACAATATAGGACAGTCCCCGAGCCACTGCTCAAGGTGCCGAGTTTTAATACATAACCCAAACTCAAAAACAACATAAGGCAGTCCCCGAGCCACTGCTCAAGGTGCCGAGGTTTAATACATAACCCAAACTTAAAAACAATATAGGGCAGTCCCCGAGCCACTGCTCAAGGTGCCGAGGTTTAATACATAACACAAACTCAAAAAACAATATAGGGCAGTCCCTGAGCCACTGCTCAAGCTGCCGAGGTTTAATACATAGTTGATACTTTGTCCTGGAGTGTTACTTTACAACGTGTCGTAGATGACTCCTACGAGTAAAATGGACGAAGTAAAGCTACATTCCATGGTCTTTTCGATTCTTCGCCGGCTTTGTCTGCCTTGTTCTTTTCTGGTGACTGAGCATCAATTAGGTAATACGCATCATTGTGCAATGCTTTGCTCAGGATGAAGGGTCCTTCCCACGGGGGTGATAGTTTGTGCATGCCGGCCGTACGTTGCACTAACTAAAGAACAAAATCTCCTTCTTTAAACACTCTTGGATTTACTTTCTTGCTGTGATATCGCCGCAAGTCCTGCTGATAAATAGTTGATCTTGATAGTGCCAACTCCATGGCTTCTTCTAGCAGATTGACATCATCTTGCCGAGCTATTTCATTTACCTCAGTGGTTGTATACTGGTTAACCCTTGGCGATTCATGTATTATGTCGGCTGGAAGCACAGCTTCTGCCCCATGTACTAGAAACAATGGTGTATACCCTGTTGATCTGTTTGGGGTTGTTCCGAGGCTCCATAGTACTGCTGGTAGTTCCACAATCCAACACCCTGCCGACCTTTGCAGTGGTTCGACGAGTCGTGGTTTTATTCCGGACAATACCAGTCCATTAGATCTTTCTACTTGCCCATTAGATGCTGGGTGAGCCACCGAGGCGACATCTAGTCTTATGTGCTTTTCTTGACAGAATCTAGCGAAGGATCCTTCAGCAAAGTTTGTACCATTGTCTGTAATAACACTGTGTGGGTAACCATACCTCAAGATAATATCTTTGAGGAATTTTACTGTTGTGGGGCCATCACATTTCTTTATTGGTTTTACTTCGATCCATTTTGTGAATTTGTCGACCATGACTAAGATGTGGGTCATCCCGCCTCGGGCCGGATTGAATGGTCCCACCATATCTAAGCACCATACAGAAAATGGCCAAGTAATTGGTATCGTTTTTAACTCGGACGATGGCATATGTATCTTGCTGGCATATCTCTGGCAACCATTACATTTTTCGACCAGTTCTTTGGCCTCTTTCAACGCTGTTGGCCAATAAAACCCATACCTGAATGCTTTGGCCACTAAAGCTCTGGACGAGGCGTGATGCCCGCACTCTCCTTGATGTATATCTAGGAGGATCTTCTGGCCTTCCGCCGAGTTTACACATCTTTGCAACACGCCTGTGATGCTCTTTTTATACAGCTCATTGTTTATGATTTTATAAGCTTTAGCTCTTCTTAGTGTCTGTCTTGCCAATACCTCGTCATTCGGCAAAATCGCATCTTTAAGGAAAGAAAATATGGGTTGCGCCCATGTTGGTATGATTTTTTATGGGGTAATCTCACTATCTAGTTCCATATTTTCCGCCGACATAACTACCTCCGATTTCCCCATATCCATCCTTGCATCGGCCGGGTTCATTTTTGAAAATTTCGGGTTACATTCCTTGTCAATTTCCATCGGCACACTATCTTCCCTTGATTTTGCCGGAATAAAGATGGATTCGGACTCTGGTGATGGTGTTATTGATGGTTTCCTCAGGTGCTCTAGGGAGATACGTGGGGGAACTGATTGTCTGGTTGATCCGAGTTTTGACAATGTGTCTGCGGTGTCGTTTTCTGCCCGAGGTTCATATCTTGGTTGTGGATTGGGTGGCGGTTCTCTCCTTCCTTCAGCCGGGATATTATTCTCGTGATTTCCTCTTCCGAGATCTCCATTACCTCGGCTTCCGTTGCCTTTCTAAGACGCTTGCGGGTTTCTCGCCACTGTTACCTCGGCTTCCATTCCCTCTGTTTTCATTTGCTTTTCTGGCTATCGCCGGATCATATGGAACAATTTGCTTATTTCTTTTTCCCGAAGTTACCTCTCTGTCTTTCTGTGCAATGTTTCCGGGCGAGGATGCTGCTCCCACATATAAGGCAGGTGCAGCACCAGCCGAATGAACCATTCGCGAGGCACCAGGCCATGCCGGGTCTTCCCTTAGCATTTCTTCATTCTGCTGGTTCGCAATGCGCACCAGCTCATTCACTCTCTCTTGCTGTTTTTGCCGGGCTTCGCTGGTCAATCCTTCTAACTCTAGTGCAGCGGCATTTGCCGCCCTCAGGTTCTTTGCCGGGGTACTGTACCTCGGCAATCCTAGATCAACTGATTCTGCCTTATGAGCATCATGCTCTTTGTTGATATCATCTATGAGGTTCTTCCCTCTTAATCTCAATTCGTCGACCCGGTCGGGGGCGATGTCAAGCTTGTTTGCCCTAGCATATTCTCGCAGGGTCCTGTTTAAGGACTCCCGCAATGCTGACACCTTTTTTTGCCTCTACCAGCACTTTTTGCCTGGTCTCTTCTAACTCTTCCTGAGCATTAGCCGGATCAAGTATCGGCGCTACTGGTGTAGTCAGATTATCTATAGTTGCCTGAAGAATGTTTCCTGGTCTTTCCAGAGGTGGCCCTCTTACCCTTGGTGCCTTTGGGGTCGTATCCTGCACCTCGGCTGGGTTTGCCGTTGAAGGAATTACCTCGGTGGGATGTGGAGCTGCCTGCTTGGTAGCCACCTGCACACCTGTCATCGGATCTTTGCTTGATCCGGCGCCTGCTTTGCACCACAGCTGCGACCATCACCTCGGCCAGCTGACAGGCGCACTCATTGGACCGTTTGCGGCGCTAAGGGGAGGCTCTCATGCAACAACAACTTGGTGAGGATAAACGCCGGAGGTGTCGACGCCGACGTAGATCTGGTGCATGCCCAAGTTGATGAAGACGCCGTTGCGCGGCGGAGTTTTTCCCTTGAAGCTTCCTGCATTGTCGCTGATGTAGTCACAGAGAACAAATCTCCGGACTAAGCCAGAGATAATGCGCTCGCCAGTGTGGATGAAGTTTCCCGTCCGGATCATGACTCCAGCTAGCACCGCTGCTGGCCCCACGGTGGGCGCCAACTATCGTGGTGGTGGCACGGCAGATGCCATGGGTAGGCTAAAGTATGGGGCCAATGGATGCTAGAGGGATCTGCGGAGGGAAGATGTAGTTGATTCTACACACAGAAGACTAACGTAAAGATCTTTATTTCTCCTTTCTTGGGATACAAGTGCTCCTTGAGCTATATACAAGTGGAGAGAAAGAACTTTACCAGCCTAACGGTACCAAATGAGTCGATGCCCTTCTCAGAGTCCAAGCCTCTCCTTATAAAGGGGAGCCCTGGGCTCCTCTAGGGATGACGTGGCAAGCATATTCGAAGAATATGCTTGTCCCAATATAGTAACTCGACGGCCTCCTTTACATGTCGCCCTTCTAATGATGGCAAGGTTCCAGAGGACCCCGCCTGCACGCCTCGGGCTTCAGGACTGTCACCTCCGTGACCTCCTTCTGCCCTTCTGTCGCTCTGCGCCTTGTCCTTTGTGCTTGGCTCTGCTCAGATTCTTCCTATCCCGTGACTAGGGTTTGAGTATAGGCATCTCCTTATCCTGCAAGCTTCATATCATTCGGCCCTGCCTCGCTTAACTCGGCTTGACCTTCACCTGTATTCAGATTATTCGGGATGACCCGGCCGACTTACACAGTATGTCTGCCGGGTAACGCCTTGCTTTTCTTATAAGGGTCCTGCTCTTGCTTACCTCGGCCGACCTTTACAGGATTCGGCTGATTTAGACTGTAACTCGGAAACCTGACGGGGAGCTTCCTTTTGTCTTTCCCCGTCCTTGCCCTATCCGGGGTCACCCCCAAACATTTGGAGGATATTGCGACCTTCCGCGGGTTGGACGCAGCGTTGGAACACGACGGTCACGCTGTGCTTGTGGAGTTCGCCGTTGATGATGACGAAGGACTTGCAGTGGGGTACTATCATTCGGGCCTCCATACACTACTAGAGAAAAGGCTATAGGAGACATGCTTATGCGAGGCACATTTAGCATATGCGCCTCCTATAAAAATAGGCGAGGCGCACTTTGCGATATGCGCCTCTAGTATAAAAATAGGCGCATATGATAAGAATCGCCTCCATAATCCCTGTCGGACAGAATCTAGCAGCCACATATTATGCGGCGCATTCTAGTCATATCGCCTCCTATATCGATAGGCGAGGCGCATATAGGCGTAATGCGCCGCATATTCTGTGGGCCAGCGTGTTGGTAGGTGCACCAATATGCGAGGCGCATATGGCTATATCGCCTCCTATATTGGACAATATCGAGGCGCATATGGCCGAATCGCCTCGCATTCATGTGGGCCCGCGTATTGGTAGGTGCCGCGAATATGCGGCGCATATGGCTATATCGCCTCGCATATTGACAATATGCGGCGCATGGCCATATCGCCTCAAGTAACTCATCTTGGGCCCGGCGCTGGTAGGTGGCGGCATATCGAGGCGCATATTGCGCAATATCGCCTCCTATAGTTTGAATTATAGGAGGCGCATATTGCAATATGCGCCTCGCATAAGCTCACCACTTTTTTCCAGCTTTTTGCACATGGAGGCAACTAGCACCCCACTCACTTGTGTCACTTCTTCCTCCTCCACCAAACAAATCTGGTCGCCTCCTCCTCCCCACCTCATTTCCCCCATTGATTCACCTTCGAATCTTGCTCAACATCCATTGGTTGACACCCATATGTAAGTGAAGTCTCTTGCTCCTCTAGATCTACAACATGTCCATTTACTTCTCCTCCGTCTCTCTTGCGCAAGTCGATGTTGGACGAAGCGTGAAGGCGTTGCTTGCATGTATGCGCGTTGTCGGAGACACCGACTATATGATTGTGTTGTGGTGCTACTTTTTTTGCAGGGATTTCATTTGAGATGCCAATGTTTCGCCGGAATGTCGATTTATTTCTTTTAAATGAATTCGCACTCATGGATGTCCTCTTTTAGGGAGGTCATGCCAATTTTTCCGCGATCCACGTCCATATATGCTCTAATTATTCTCTTGCTCTTTGTACCACGCAGGAGGCCATGGTCCGACCAGCGATCAACAAAGCCAGCGTGGATAGGTGGATGACATGCGAGGGCCGACATGGAACGATGCAAACAAGACAGAGATAAGATGTCCATGTCGGACTGGCTGATGTATCCGATAAGGCATGATTCCGAATGCCGGAGTCGCACCGCTTGACGTAGTTTCATGGATGGCTACACTCGATGGATACGTGAT
Source organism: Avena longiglumis (assembly GCA_030063025.1). Classification (NCBI taxonomy): domain Eukaryota; kingdom Viridiplantae; phylum Streptophyta; class Magnoliopsida; order Poales; family Poaceae; genus Avena; species Avena longiglumis. Next base: position 210,438,945 of record CP125979.1, on the reverse strand, counting down.
GATCACGAAGATCAAGATGCCGTGATGATCACGAAGATCAAGACGCCACGATCACGAAGATCAGGGTGGTGGCACCGGACATGGACACGAAGATGATCAAGGTGGCGTCGGGCATGGACACGAAGATGATCAAGGTGGTGCCGACCATGATTCGAGCTGGTTGCGAGACCCTCATGTCCAAGATCTTCTTCTCAAGGAGACGAGTAACGCCAGAGCCGCCCGAGAGAGAAGGCTAAACTGGAGCAAATGGAGAAAGACGGTCACTCCATTGTTTGAGGATGCAACGACGGGATACCCGTCTAAATGTAACGCTTAGGGCTCACGGAGATGAAGGCGAAACACAAAATGACCGGCGAATGTTTCGGCGACAACATTGTATTCGCACGATATTCTTCCCAAGAAGGGGAACACATGTCCGACTAGTATCGCTGAGGCGAAGAAAGTCGTGTGTCCTCTCAATCTACCGCACGTGAAATACCACGTGCATAAGCGATTGCATCATCTACCGGGCGAGGGCGCGGAGAAGACCACGTGTCCGGTGTGCAAGACCTCTCGATACAAGAGAGGGACCAAGAAAGCTCAAGGAAGGTGGTGTGGTACTTTCTCTAACTCCTCGTTTGCAGCGTATTTCGCAGACCCTAAGGAAGCCTGAGCTCATGCTGTGCACGCGGAAAGAAAGAGGCCGGAAGATGATGATCCGGAGAAGGAGGAAATGTTGAGGCACCCTTCGGATGCTTGCCAGTGGAAGGCGTTGGACCTACAATATTACCAACATTTTGGGAAAGAGTCAAGGAACCTTAGGCTGGGCGTGAGCACTGACGGACTCAATCCTTGGAAGCTGGCAGGCACACACAAGACCGGCCCGTGTTTGTATGGATCTACAACCTCCCTCCCTGGTGCATGAAGAAGATGCGTAACCATGAGTATGCTCGTTCAAGGGCCAAAACAACCTGCATGGACATCAATCAGATCTCACGTTGTTGAAAGAGGAGTTGGCCACGTTATGGGAAGAAGGAGCCCGTACATGGGACGCCTCGAGACAAGAGTACTTTGACATGAGAGCGGCGGTGATCACGACGGTGCAAGACTATCCTGGTTACGGATACTTCTCGGGGCAGGTGGTCCAAGGATTCTATGGGTGCGTTAGGTGCAAGGATAATACAACGTACCGCCAGCTACAGAAAGATCCCGGGTCCGGGAAAACCGTGTTCCTTGGGGCTCGGAGGTGGCTTCCCAAGAATCACGCCTGGAGAAAGCTAGGACATCTGTTCGATGGGACGATCGAGCTCCGAGGAATCCCACACCAGAAGAGTGGCGCGGAAATCTACAAGCTGTTGAATAACTGGAAGGAGTGCCCTGCGCCAGGAAAGACCCAGAAGAAGCCAGAGCCGTTGCTGAAGGTATGGAAGGCGAGGTCTGTTTTCTGGGACTTGCCATACTGGAAGATCCTCCGCGTGCCTCATAGCCTTGATCTCATGCATATCACGAAGAACGTGGGCGAGAGTCTGCTTGCCACCCTCCTTAACACCGACAAGACCAAAGATGGGCCGAAGGCAAGGAACGACTTGAATCATATGGGCATCAGGGATGAACTTCAACCACCACCTAGCGATGATGAGAAGGAGGACGAGGTGGAGGAGACAGAACACGAATAGCCGTCGCAAGGGGAAAAAGGTTAAGAAGGAGAGGTCAAGCTCAAGGCCTCATGCTTCACTCGAGTAAGAAGGAGGCCATACAGTTTATGAAGTGCCTCCTCGAGTCAAATTTCCGAGCTACGCGGGAAGATAAGCAGATGGCTAGGCAGAGGCGGCTTCAGCGGGATGAAGTCTCACGACGTCGCCGTGCTAATGACGCAGGTACTCCCGGTCGCGATCCGAGGTATAATGGACAAGCACATCCGTGAAACACTGTTTGGCCTCTGCAACTTTTTTGACGTCATCTCTCGGAAGTCGATAGGCATTAAGCAGCTCACGAGGCTACAGGACGAGATCGTGGTGATAATGTACCTATGGCCGAAGAGCCAGATCCGTTTGGGGACAGAGGACCAGCTCAACATCACCCTAGAGGCAGCACAACCAGCACATGATGAAGACTTCGAGATGGGAGACTTGGACAACATGGCACAGAATCCCGATGATGATGAAGAAATTGACCCGAACTACGGTGACCAGTTTGTTAACACAAGGTTTTCTGATTTGTATGAGCCAGGACCATCAGGCACACATCAAGTTGCCGAGACCCAACCAGCACCAGCGAAACCCCCTTGCAAGGTGCGTCTCTTCCCAACTAGTCAGGAGACGCCGCCACCTGTCCCCTTCACCGAGCCTCCAAGGCCAGTAGTTCCTTTGATCATCCCCCGCACCCTCCATAAGACGGTCGGTGAGGTGAACACAGGGTGAAGCCATAAGAGCAAGAAGGGTCGCAAAAGGAAGCCTAAGGGTGATCGGGGCCAGATCCAAATCCTCTTTTCCGGGACGGTGCTGTGGGGCAAGCCAGGAATCAGCAGCACGTGGCAGGTGTACGATGATGTGTAAATCGATGCTCGAGGTCGCAGGCTCGCATATGCGTAGTATTCATTATGGTTGTCTCACAATTGAGGAGTGCCGCATTCGCGACAACGATCATCGTACCTGCTTCCAAGGCTAAGGTGCCTTCTCACATGCCGTGCCATCGCATTGCCCGGGATATCTTCTACGTCGGCATACCGACCTGTTTGACATGTTGAACGGGTTTCACCGCACAATACCCTGGTCCGTTGTTCTCCTCAATATGGCCATGGAGATCACCAGAGACAAGATCCCGGGCATCCAGATAGTGGATCCCTACTTCATGCGTGACGTCCTGAAAGATGCTGAGGCCATAGATCTGGCGACCGACTACCTCTCAAACTTCCTGCAAACATACTCGGACAAGGATGTGATTCTCCTTCCCTACCATCCCATCACGGAGGATGATCGGACAGGCTGTGTGCTCATAAGCTTGAATTTGAAACACTCAACAGCCTTGTACCTCGACTCAAACAGTGCGATCCAAAAAAACTACACCAATATCAAGAAAATTCTTGATGGCGCTCTCACCGGCTACGTCGCAGCGGGAGGCGTCAAACCGGCAAGGCCACATGTAAAGTTCGGCGCGCACGTGTTCCGCCACACGAAGTTTGCGTCAGCAGTACCGCTGGCAGTGGGAAGGATGCCTTCTACGCCATTTACCACATGAAGGCGTTCTTCAATGACATGGAGACCAAAATGCTGCCATCTGACCTCGTGAAGTGGGCCGAAAAGCTTGCATGCATACAGGCTCGCAACCTCAGGCAACACTTCTTCAACATCCGTGAGGAGATCGCGACAATCGTGTACTGTGGAGTCATAAAGGAGGCACCTTCCACGGCTATACACCGTCCAACAGGAGATAGGCGAACGCTTAGCGCAGCAGGTGACGGCAGGATGTTCATGCAAATGGCGAAAACTCGGTCGGGCTTCATCAATGCCCCCAAAGCTGACTCAAGAGCCAAGAAGACTTCATGATTGCATTGCACGGGTACCTAGCTGTTAGTTCCGAACTCGTGTTGTAACCTCTTATCACTGTGTTAAACTTGCCTAGCAAAACCTCTAGAATATGTTTCACAACCGTTGAACTTGATTGTGAGAGACACTAGCTAGTTATTTGTGTTACGAACTATTTTAAGTGCTTGTTGCTTTTCATTTGTCATTGCTTCCCTACTTTCTTGTGGTTTGCTTTCTTTGTCTTTCTTGAAATGCGATGATTAGAACGTGTTGTGGTGTCACGTGTATGACTATGCATTGTTTGATCTTGTGTGCCAAGTAGACTAGTAATTTGGGCATATACTCTACTTGCATACGAGATCAAACAGCTAGCATTTCCGTGCCCAATCTAAGTATGAGGCACTAATCCATGTCATTCTTGGTTTGCTTTCTTTTGGTCTTTCTTCGAAATGCCGATGATTAGAACGTGTTGTGTTGTCACGTGTATGACTATGCCGCTGTTCGATCTTGTGTGCCAAGTAGACTAGTAATTTGGGCATATACTCTACTTGCCGCACAAGATCGAACAGCGAGCATTGTTATTTTCGTGCCCAATCTAAGTATGAGGCACTAATCCAAGTCATTCTTGGTTTGCTTTTTTTTGGTCTTTCTTCGAAATGCCGATGATTCTATCTTTGTGAACTGCTAGCTATTGCTTTCCACTGACATAAGTAATATCATCTTTATTATGTGTAGGAGATGCCGAGGTGTTATGTCGTGTACGTCGGTCGGGTTCCAGGTGTGTACGAGGAGTGGAAAGACTGCCAGAAGCAAGTGAACAACTTCTCAACAGCCTACCAAGGCTATGAGAGTAGAGAGGTGGCGGAAGAGAAGTGGAGGAAGCATGGAAGGAAGAAATGGAGGAACTTCCTCGTGATCACCACCTTGTTGCTCTTCATTGTAGGTTGTGTTCTACTTCATCTAGGTAGAGCTACGTCGTTGGAGTTGTAATGTGAATTGTGAACTTGTACTCGAAGGTGTAATGTGATTGTGAACTTGTACCGATCGGAGGTGTGAACTTGTGGCACAAACACTTGATGTATGAACTTGTATGTCATGATTGATGTGTATTCATGTTGGTTCTATTATGCTTTGGCAAAATGCAAGTTTCTGAAAAATTACATGGACTATATTGTATATTTGAATATCTGTATATTATTTATATATAGTGGTCAGTAAAACTTGAATTTGAAAATATTACGGAGGCATATAGGATACTATTGAGGCGCATATACTATAAATACCCGAGCGATTCGAAACATATGCGGCGCATATGTTATAAATACCAGGCGATTCTGAAACATATGCGCATATATATAAATACCCGAGGCGCATTACGAGACATACGAGGCGCATCTAATATCGCCTCCTATACTTCACATATCGCGAGGCGATATCGCCTCGCATATTATTATGCGAGGCGCATATCGATATGCGCCTCGCATATGTGAAATACCCGAGGCTTGAAGCTAGAGGCACATGTGATATGCGCCTCGGATAGGCTTTTTGGTGCGCCTCGGATAGGCTTTTCTCTAGTAGTGATATCGTCAGCGGGTAGGGTTCCTTCCTCCAGGTAGGAGACGTATGGTGCGGTCCAGTCGCTTGGCTCCGCGAGCATGGCGACCAGGGCAGCTTCTGGTTGTAGCGGAATTCCAATGTTGATCTCCCTCGGGGGAGAGACGGAAGGCTTGGTGATCGTGTTGAGGAAGACATCGGCAGGTAGCGCGAGGCGAGCCGACCCGATTCTAGAGAGGGCGTCAGACTCCTTGTTCTTGCGCCGATCGATCCACTCAACAGAGTAGTCCCGGATATTCGACCTGTGGTGAGTGGTCTTCGCGGCTCCAGGTGATCCGCTGCTCGGACCAGTTGAGTAAGCATGGGACGTTGACCTGGGATACCGCGTTGATGGTGACAGAGCAGGCGTTAACCTTCTTCTCGCGCTTGGTGCTGAACCCGGTGAAGGTGTGGAGCGATCCCACGTCGTTGCCGAATACCCTGTCGTTTGGCGGGTGGTTGTTGGGGTCCTCCCGTGCGCGTCGTGCCTTCTCGATCTCCTTCAGGGAGTGGCAGTCGGCGATCGTGTGCATGGCGGGATTCCCCTCCCTGCTGTGGAACACACAGGGCTGGTTGAGGAGATCTGCGGGGTCAAACCTTGGCTTCGCCTTGTAGCTGCCGCTGGCCTTCGTAGTGGCGGAACTTCTTGGGCTCGCGTGGTGCATAGCCGGCGTTGGCGACGAAGTCGACTCGCCCGTCACCACGCTGGTTGCCAGTGAGGCGAGTGTTGCTGTAGCGTAGCTCGGGTCGTCTCCCGTTGTCGTGGTCGCTCGTGCGGCAGTTTCCTCCTGACTCGTCGTCGGTTTCTTGGTTCGGGTCCTCCTCCGCGTACCTCTTGGCGATCTCGAGGAGGTCTGGTATGTTGTCGAGTGTTTTGTACACCCGCTTGAGCTTGGCGACCAAGGGCTCGTAACGACACAAAGTCTTGAAGCAGTGGATCGCGGTATCCGGGTGGATGCCGGCCACATTGAACCACAGGTCCTGCCAGCGCTGGACCCAGCTGCGGGTCGACTCGCGGGGTCCCTGGACGCATCGCTCCAGGTCCTCTATGGTGGTGGCGCAGGTGTAGGAACCCTCGAAGTGCCTGACGAAGGCGTCGCACATATCCTCCTAGGAGTTGATGCTATCCGCAGGGAGGGTGTTGATCCATTGCAAGCTCGCTCCCTCCATCATCAGGGGGAGGTAGCGAGCGGCGAGTAGGTCAGTGTGGCCGGAGATTCCCATCGCCATGAGGTACATTTCCAGCCACACGGCCGTGTCGTATGAGGGGTCGTACTTCTCGATCTCCTTCGGCACTTTGAAGTTCGCCGGGTATTTTTCGCCTCAGATCATTGGTCCAAAGCACTGGGGGCCGACTCGGCTGAGCGATCCCCTTGGTTTGCCATCACGGCGGTTGGTGAGAGTATGCCTCAAGTCGTCAGGATGGCGTGCGCGCCAGCTCTGGTTTTTGATGATGTGGGTCCGCGCATCGACTGGCTGCCCGTTGGTAGCGACCATGTTGTTCGTTGGTTGCGGGTCGTTGCTGGAGAGTGCCGCGTTTGCGGGTCGCGGCTGGAGCTGCAGGGGCTCGGGGGGTGGGCAATTGAGAGTGTTTTCCATCGTCGGGAGGTCGCTCGAGGCCGCCCTGCTTCCTGATGAGTGGGAGTAGACACGTCCCCCTGAGTCTGCTCCCGCATCTTGTTGCTCGACGACCTTGGCGAGTAAGGCCCTGGCATACTGGATCTGTGGGGCGCCTTCCCCGGTCAGGTTGATGTTGTCGACCGCGGCTTGACTCGCGATGATGTTGTACATCGGAGTAGAGAACAGCGGGAGGCCGTTCGCATCCCGCTCCTACGTAGAGATCATGATCCTTAGTTGGTTTGGAGGGGGCGTGCGGTCGGGCGATGGTGGGGGAGCGTCGTTCGCTGATGCGCCTAGTGGTGGTCGAGTGCTTCCTCCTAGCTGCGAGTTATTGCAGATCACACAATCGACCACATGGGCAGCGTCGCTCTCGTCGTCGAAGTTCAGGGCATGGCCTTGAACAGTAGTGTTCAGGCGCGACCTGATGCAGAGTTGGTGGTAGCGCAAGAGCTCCTGTGCCGTTATGCCATACATCGCATATGCATGTTATGCCATACATCACAATCCCAGGATTACCATTTTTGCGGGACATAACATATTTGATATCACAGTACATCATCCATTACAAACCATACATAAGATCTTACACAAATAAAGGATCTTATGATCCAGTCTTAATACAATTCAAGCAGCGGAAATAACGTAATAATAACGATAGCATAGGCGAGGCTCCATCTTCATGGTCACATGCAATGCTGATGATGGGAGATGATCCTAGTTGTCGTAACGTTCCTGCTGTCCATCCTCCTGATAGTCCTCTTCATAGTTTGGCCACTGGAATAGCCAAGGACAAACCCATGAGTACTTGTTAAGTACTCGCAAACTAATACTAACAAGTGAAGTGGTTTTGAGTAGGAAGTACTAGGCTCTAGGTTGTTTTGCAAAAAGCCAGATTTATATCTACTGAGTTCAGAAGCAAAGAAAGCTAGTTGAAAGTTTTATAACACCTAAGTGGGAAATTGAATTTCATATCACAACCCTGTTATGGTCAAGTCAAAGTCATAAATCATTTCACAAGTCATTTCGAAAACATCTGACGATAGAACAGTATGGCCACTCCAACTGTCCATAACCACGGACGCGGCTATTCGAATAGTTTGACACTCTACAGAGGTGGTACACTTTCACCACAATATTTGATATATCCGTCAGGAACAATCCTGGATTCACCATACTCAGTATGCGGATAATCAATCCTAACCTTTCAATTACACGCCCTAGCATAGGCACCTCTCCTCTTAGTTTGGCCTCCCAACCATGAACTGTCATCTTGGGAACTGCACAGGTGGACAATCTTCACAAGGTAGCCTCAGCTCAAACCTTGGCCGCAAGGGAACCCATACTAAGGTATATAAATTTCCAGTCAAGCCTGTCGTCGTTATGGCAACGGCAGAGCCTAAGTAGGCTAGAAAGAGGTGTGGGAGAAAAGCAGGGTAGCGTGTGTGACAACCCCGGGATCAGGGCTAAACAAATCCCAGACCTCCGTATGATATAAGCTTAACCTTGAGCTCGAGAATATCCAGTGAAGAATCGGTAACACAATAGTGACCCTATGACACAAAATTTATTACAGCAAGCTCATAACTAAGCAGAGAACCAAATTATTATAAGCAGAGGTCACTGACCACAAACATTAAACAACGGAAGTCAAATTATGCTATTAAGTATAGCAAACTTAACAAATGGCCTAAGAGGCCTGAAGCATAACGATGACGTCCCAGCCCATAGATTCCAGGCTGCCGGCCGGGAACCCCAAGCTACTCGTCGATGTCGATGTAGTAACGAACTCGTCTTCAGGGAACACTTACTCTGCCAAAAGTATCAACAAAGCAAGGGTGAGTACAGGGTGTACTCCGCAAGACTTATGGCTGGTGGAGTTGCTTTGAATAGAGCCACCTTTGTTTATAAAACAAGAGGGAGAAGAATCTCGTCTAGTTAGAGTATTTTAAAAGGGGATAAGAGAGCGACATCTCGGAAATATTGATCATCATATTTTGATATCCACCAAATCATCATCATCTGAACTAGGATCACCCCCTCATACCCATGAGGAAGCATCCTTAAGCACACGTTGATCTACCAAGTTTTACGATTAGGTTATAGTTCTTTATGATCTTAGAATCTGGTCACCAAGCGTTCATAACCGTGAACACGGCTTTTCGAAAATATTATTACCCTGCAGGGGTGTACAACTTTACCCACACGTACTAACCTTCTCTTAATGCTACTAGTAATAGCCCTCTTCCTTGGAAGGCCGGCAGAGGGTGGTTAGACACGACCTTTACCTTGCTTTCGCCGAGACCATGAGTCACACAATAAGTATGGTTCCGCCGTAACGGGTCAAATCCCAAAGTCAGTACTTAAAGATGTGAGGTGAGGTTGGTTCACCAGGGGCTCCATCAACCCCAAGCAACCCCAGCCACGTGTACCTACCTGTTATGAATGCACCAACTTCACCCGGAAAATCTTTCAAAAGATTTTCTATGCATATGTCGAATGGAACGCCCGAACTATGTGACTCATGGAATCTACTAGGCAAGTTAGTCACTCGTGAGGTTTTCCAGGCACCGTGTGGTTGCACGCTCGTCTTGGTTCCAAAGGCTAGTGGTGGTGAGCATGGGACTAGAAAACCCACATCCCACCGTGGCCTCCCATACAAGCCTTAGCATGTTTAATCTCATATCACCTCTGATATCATCTTATCACGTTCTCCTGTCATACTAGATTCTCTGCATATGATACAACATCTGGATGAACCAGCACTACCAACTATGCATGGCTAAGCAGAACACAGATACAAGCTCTAGCAGTGCACACAAGCCAAACTTAGTTATGCTAGTAGAAGTGGATCAGGTAATATAAGCTCAAAGGGAATATGCAATAGATAGGATACTTTATCTATCGATAAAATACCACAGTAGAATCGTATGCAACATTGCAAGAATTTAAAGTTGGTCATGGTGGGGCTATGATTGCCTTTGCGAGTTGATAACCGATAAGCAGATCTTCGGGAATCTTGTACTTGACTTGGTTAAAGTTGGTCAAGTATTGTTCGTCGATCTTCGATCTTCGATGGTGTTGTCCTCGGTATTCGATCTTGATCTTGATATCATATTCTACCAGGAAGAACCAAACACCGGAAATAAAGGGGAAACAATCAACACATGGCATCGATGCAATGCTCAAACAAGAATGCTGATATGACAAGTTAATTTGCATTGAATTGAAACCCTATAGCATGCTTGACAATTTAATCGGGGTTCTGAGGGGTAGAAACCCTAATTCGGGAACCTCCGGAACATATGAGAGGGGTGCATTTGTTCTTCTAATTAAACTTGTCATGAAAGTTGATTAAGAATGCATGATTATAGCTTAGATAGCTAGGTTTCATTTTTCTAAACATTTTGGTATATTATTTGTATTTTCTGACTTATAAATCTAAAGTTATTGAGTTTACAATATTATACAAATTTCAGAAAATATTAAACCATTTAAATTGTTTTACTGCGTCATGCTGAAGTCAGCTAGGGGGTTTGGGTGTTTCTTACTTGGTCTGGGGATACCCACAGTCACTGACTGATGGGGCCCTGGGTCGGGTCAACAGGCACGCTGGCGGGGCTTGGTCAAGGCCCACGTGGTCGCCACGTCGACGCTACGGTGGAGCCACGTCGGCTCCACATGGGCTCGCCGGGGAGCACACATGTGCGGCCGACGACGTTGGCAGCGGGACGCGGAGGGGCAGCAGACGGTGCGCTGCGCTGGACCATCTAGTGGTGGCGCCGCCCGTAGATGGTCACCGGAGCGAGCTACACGGCGGCGCACAGCGGCGGAGCTCACTGGTCGAAGGCGAACGGCGGATACAGCGTGAGAGGGAGAGAGTGGAGGGGTCCAGAAGGACCAGAGGCTCACCGCGAAGCCGATGGGGTGGTCGAGGAGGCTAGGGGAGGCCTGACGGGGCCATATCGATGGTGACCGGTGATGGAGGGGATGAAGACCATGAGCTCGATTTATGAAAAACGAGCTCGATTCCTTCTGCGGTTCGAGACAGGGGACCGCGGCAGAGCTTCCAGACATCACGGGGTGGCGTGGGGAGGCGCGGAATAGCGGGGATCGTCAGAGCTCGAGCGGCTAGGGTTCGGGTCCTGCAGCAGGAGAGGAACAGAGAGGTCTCTGGGAGGAGGGGCAAGCGGATGGGGATAGCAGGGCATCGAGGCGACGATCTTATCCTTGCCCAGCGGCGGCGGGGAGCATCGCAACGGCTGGCGGCATCAGGCAGCTACAGCGGCGACAGCGAGCAGCTCGGCGTCGGGGACGAAGGCGACAGAACGTCGAAGGGGTACGTGGGCCTTAGCTGGGCCGGCTATGGGCTGGTGCTGGGTCGCTGGCTGCTGCACCGCAGGAGAGAGGGAAGGAGGAGGGAAATGGGCTGCGACCCACTGGCTGCTGCTTTTCTTTTTTTCTTTCCAGAAACATTTTCTATTTTCTGTTTTTGATTTCCTGTTTTGCATTTACAAATCCTTTTCAGTTTTTGAATATTTCAAAAATACCAGGACTTTTATAAAACATATAAAATACTGCAGGGACCCCTTTTAGTCCATTTGGGATCCTTATTTTTGTGAGTGCAATTCAAAACCATTTGAATTGTTTTCAAATAGAGGAAGGAAATAGGGTTTATGGTTTTTGCTTTGTTTCTTCAATGCACAAATTAATGCATGATGCTCATGAGTGCACAAACAAACCCTAAATGGTAATTAGCTAATATTGGGGTGTTACAGCTCTATCCCCCTTAAGAGAATCTCGACCCGAGATTCCAAAGGTAGGAAGAGGGACAGAGATACAAAGAAACAGGGCCACTCTAAAGGTAAGAGGGAAGAACATTAAACAACACACGGAGTATCTCATGGTCAACTCATGGGTGGAGTGTTTAGAAACAACTATGAGGTGACGACATGAAACACATCAAGGTAACAAAGGAAACAAGAGGAGAAGGTTTCAAGTTGTTAGATAGATGGTCTTCATAAGGATTGAGACCATGGAGCTTGTAGGAGGTTTTGAAGCTTCTGAAGAAGAAAGCTTCCAACAGAAAGATCAGAACCACAGACTTCGATAGGGAACCTCTACTAAACAGCTTAAGTAGAGATTCCAGGTTGCAGAGATATGGATCAATAAAACCAAGCTGTTGAACTACTTTTGACACAGAAGGTTCACTCTTTCATTCAACAGAAGGCCAAGACAGAAAGGTGTTTTGGTGGAGAGGACTCGTAGGAGCCACAAGGAAACATGTAACAAGAGAAACTTTTGATTACCAAAATCATATTCACTCTTGAAACATGGCTGAAAAACGAAAGAAACTCTTCATTCATCTAGGTTTATCAAAATCTTTGCCAAAGATCATGACGTCACTTTGCACCACTAAGATGAATAGGTAAGAATATTCCTGATGACACGAGAAGAAAGAAACTTCATTCTCAGACTTCAATTACTTGGCACAACAAAATGCTTGCCAACATAAATGGGTCTAGAGGATCGATCGAGAGACATTTAGCAACGCTACTTTAAATGTTCTCCCTGATGTTCGAGAAATCAAACTTCAGGTAAAGATCGTACTTCACATACGAAGGAAACCATAAGAACAACTCCTACAATGAATTATAGAAGATGCCTCATGAAGAGTGGTTGATATTGCTGAGTCAAGAGAATATGACAAGAGGTCTTTCCGGCTAAGTGTGTCAACCATTACATCAATCTTGCCAGATTTACAAGGAGACCTATGTCAAAACCTTGGGGGACACCAACCATCATATCTGCTTGAGATTTAGATCTGGTTAGGTGGAATGATACTTCAGACTCAGCATGTCCGAATAGAAATTTTGCAACATTTACCACAAAGGTAAAGTTACTAGATTCTCAAGATATGGACTACAGTGTCAAGCTCCAAAAGACTGAGCTAAATTGCTATACCCATGTATTAGCAACTTGTCGAAAGAGAGCTGCATACATATAAGGTGCTAACAATAAAACACACATGTGTCCTTAAGGAACGGAGTTAACTCTACTCTAATCCACGGCGACATCTTTCAATGTTTGCACGTGAACTAGAGAAGGTCACTTCTAACATCCAGAACACATACTTCGAAATGAATCAGAGATGGTTCTCGAAATTTTCCAACATTAATGCCAAATGTTCCATATGAATCAAATCTAACATGGAGAAGATAAGGATATTGTCAATGGGCTCAACAACAAACTTATCAAGACACTCCAAGAAGATGGACTCATATGTCGTATGAACAAGGCAAACTATTGGTCAGACCAAAGACATGAAGATATATCCCAGTGAAACATCATAAGAAGAAATATCATCAAGATAGTCCTTGGAACTGAGTTTGATTTGACGATAACCCAAATCAAATAAAAGGTGGGGAAGATAACATTTCCACAAAGGAAATACTATCTTTCTTCAACACGGACAAAACTTGACATCCCTTTAATGAGGAACAAAGTCAAATAGAACTTTTGTCTTACAACTCTCCAAGTTGTTGTTTAAGCTCAACCAACTAGTTCAGGGGTATCCAGTACGGATCCTTGGAGAAAGAGCAGCTCAGAGAACTTCCTTGCTCAAGAACTTGACAACTCGGTCATGTGGCAACATGGCGATACTTATAGTAGACATCTAGAATATCACAAACCACCGATATGTCACTTAGTTTGAAAGGAAACTTTCTTATTAAGCAAGGAGACATAGTCTCAGAGTTTCGACACAAACGTAACTCTTTGACGAAAGAGATGTACCTGAATAATGGACTTGCTAGCACAATCAAACTTCGCTTAATGATAGGGTTAACCAATCACGCTAAGAATGACTCAAATGTCCTTAGAGTTCAAACAATAAGAATTGCTAGAATCTCGGATAACCACATTATTACGCACACGCATTACTCACGAGAACGAAGGCTCGAGGAAGGGTGGGTAAGGATGTCTGAGAGTATCACTTCAGTAAGGGGTCATGAAACTTAACACGACCTCTTAGTATAGAAGAGTGTGATACTTTAAGATAGAATATATGCAAGACACTCAATGCCTCTTAATCTGCGGATTACAACACTTTGACCTGATCCTAGATATGACGAGGTACTGGAGTTTCTTTCTCCTAGACATCCTGAAATGGTTTGTCTTGACGGACCACAAGAGTATATTGCATCGAAAGACACTGATGCAGGTTTACTACTTGGCTAACAACTGGTAGACAAAAGTCGGGGAAGAACAAGGGAAAAAGGAACATGCTCAGGATGGAATCCCAAGATGTGGATGCGTAAGAAAACAAGCTTCTGAAAACCAATGCATAGAAGGGGTAAGGTGTGGCAGAGTCACAGACATAGAGGTGAGACTCTAGAGGGGTACTCTTGTTGTGACCTATTTGGTTCCATTAAAGAACATGTGCCATAGCATGTGGTAGGGGACGTCCTTCATTGTCACAATTTAATCGCGACAATAACCACAAGCGTGAAGGCTAGGATGGTAATACCAGCCATCCTGAGGTAATGTGTGAACATTAACAACATGGGTCAAAGGGATATATCTTGGGTTAAAGATCAGCTTCATGTACAAGATTCATAACACCAGAATCTAGCACAATCAGGAATCTTATATTCAAGTCCAAGGGTTAAAACCCAAAGAAAGGAATAGTTACTTCTTGAGTGACGTAGCGTACACTGCAAGTTAGTAACCACAAGGTAACTTCGAAGAGAAGAAACAACTTCTGAAGTACCCAAACAAATAAAAAGGAGGCACACGAGGCGAAAGGAAACCTCGAAGCCTAGAACATAAAACTGAAGAACCAACAATATAATATTGTGGGTCCAAAATATAGAGAGATCATGATGGAAATGAATCTCTCATATGAACAAGAGCAAAGGGAACAAGGAATTCACAACACACACAACTCTAGAGAATCCAACACTAGGTCAACTGGCTGAGAAACGGCATGCCCAGAGGGCACCTAGGTTTTGAAAGAGTAGAAGAGGTATCAAAACCTTTCCAAAGTCAACACAGGATAAGATGAACCAGAGTTAGAGCGAAACTGGATAAGGAGAAAAAGAAGCATACTAGAGTTTTCGCAAATACTTTTCATCTTTTAAAATAGTTTTCTCAAACACTAAACTCAACATCGACCAATAGCAAGGTTTTCCTACAGTCGGTACTTCTCTGATACCAAGAACTGTGACACACACGGGATCAGGGCTAAACAAATCCCAGACCTCCGTCTGATATAAGCTTAACCTTGAGCTCGAGAATATCCAGTGAAGAATCGGTTACACAACAGTGACCCTATGACACAAAATTTATTACAGCAAGCTCATAACTGAGCAGAGAACCAAATTATTACAAGCAAAGGTCACTAACCACAAACATTAAACAACGGAAGAGGGCTATTAAGTATAGCAAGTATAGCAAACTTAACAAATGGCCTAAGAGGCCTGAAGCATAACGATGACGTCCCAGCCCATAGATTCTAGGCTGTCAGCCGGGAACCCCAAGCTACTTGTCGATGTCGATGTAGTACAGAACTCGTCTTCAAGGAACACTTACTCTGCCAAAACTATCAACAAAGCAAGGGTGAGTACAGGGTGTACTCCGCAAGACTTATGGCTGGTGGAGTTGCTTTGCATAAAGCCACCTTTGTTTATAAAACAAGAGGGAGAAGAAGCTCGTCTAGTCAGAGTATTTTAAAAGGGGATAAGAGAGCGACATCTCGGAAATATTGATCATCATATTTTGATATCCACCAAATCATCATCATCTGAACTAGGATCACCCCCTCGTACCCATGAGGAAGCATCCTTAAGAACACGTTGATCTGCCAAGTTTTACGATTAGGTTATAGTTCTCTATATGATCTTAGAATCTGGTCACCAAGCATTCATAACCGTGAACACGGATTTTCAAAAAGATTATTACCCTGCAGGGGTGTACAGCTTTACCCACACATACTAACCTTCTCTTAATGCTACTAGTAATAGCCCTCTTCCTTGGAAGGCCGACAGAGGGTGGTTAGACACGACCTTTACCTTGCTTTCGCTGAGACCACGAGTCACGCAATAAGTATGGTTCCGCCGTAAAGGGTCAAATCCTGAAGCCGGTACTTAAAGATGTGATGTGAGGTTAGTTCACCAGGGGCTCCATCGACCCCAAGCAACCCCATCCACGCTTACCTACCTGTTATGAATGCACCAACTACACCCGGCAAATCTTTCAAAAGATTTTCTATGCATATGTCGAATGGAACGCCCGAACTATGTGACTCATGGAATCTACTAGGCAAGTTAGTCACTCATGAGGTTTTCCAGGCCCCGTGTGGTTGCATGCTCGTCTTGGTTCCAAAGGCAAGAACTCGGGTCCTACTGGTGGCGAGCATGCGACTAGAAAAACCACATCCCACCGTGGCCTCCCATACAAGCCTTAGCATGTTTAATCTCATATCACCTCTGATATCATCTTATCACGTTCTCCTGTCATACAAGATTCTCTACATCTGATACAACATCTGGATGAACCAGCACTAACAACTATGCATGGCTAAGCAGAACACGGATACAAGCTCTAGCAGTGCACACAAGCCAAACTTAATTATGCTAGGAGTAGTGGATCAGGTAATATAAGCTCAAAGGGAATATGCAATAGATAGGATACTTTATCTATCGATAAAATACCATAGTAGAATCGTATGCAACATGGCAAGAATTGAAATGCTTTCGAAATCATAGGATTATATCATGGTGGGGCTATGCTTGCCATACCAGTTGATAACCGGTAAGAATATCTTCGGTAATCTTCTACTTTACTTAGTTACAGTTGGTCAAGTATTTTTCTTCGATCTTCGATCTTCGATGGTGTTGTCCTCGGTCTTCGATCTTGATCTCGATATCGTATTCTACCAGGAAGAACCAAACACCAGAAATAAAGGGGAAAAAATCAACACATGGCATCGATGCAATGCTCAAACAAGAATGATGATATGACAAGTTAATTTGCATTGAATTGAAACCCTATAGCATGCTTGACAATTTAATCGGGGTTCCGAGGGGTAGAAACCCTAATTCGGGAAACTCCGGAACATATGAGAGGGGTGCATTTGTTCTTATAATTAAACTTGTCATGAAAGTTGATTAACAATGCATGATTATAGCTTAGATATCTAGGTTTCATTTTTCTGAACATTTTGGTATATTATTTGTATTTTTCTGACTTATATATCAAAAGTTATTGAATTTACAATATTATACAAATTTCAAAAATTATTAAACCATTTAAATTGTTTTACTGCGTCATGCTGACGTCAGCTAGGGGGTTTGGGTGTTTCTTACTGGGTCTGGGGCTACCCATAGTCACTGACTGATGGGGCCCTGGGTCGGGTCAACAGGCATGCTGGCGGGGCTTGGTCAAGGCCCACGTGGTCGCCACGTCGACGCCACGGTGGAGCCACGTCGGCTCCACATGGGCTCGACGGGGAGCACACATAGGCGGCGGCGGCCGACGATGCTGGGGCACGAGTAGGAACGCACGGAGGGGCAGGCTAGACGCGGGGCGCTGCGTGCTAGACCATCTAGTGGTGGCGCCGCCCGCAGATGGTTACCGGAGCGAGCTACACGGCGGCAGAGCTCACTGATCGAAGGAGAACGGCGGACACAACATGAGAGGGAGGGAGCGGAGGGGTCCTGAAGGACAGGAGGCTCACCGTGAAGCCGATGGGGTGGTCGAGGAGGCAAGGGGAGGCCTGACGGGGCCAGATCGACGGTGGCTGGTGACGGAGGGGATGAAGACCGTGAGCTCGATTTACGACGACAAACGATCTCGATTCCTTCTGCGGTTCGAGACAGGGGACCGCGACGGAGCTTCCAGACATCACGGGGTGGCGTGGGGCGGCGCAGAATAGCGGGGATCGTCGGAGCTCGAGCGGCTAGGGTTCGGGTCCTGCAGCGGAAGAGGAAGGGAGAGGTCTCTGGGAGGAGGGGCAAGCGGATGGGGACGGCAGGGCATCGAGGCGACGATCTTATACTTGCCCGGGGGCGGCGGGGCGCATCGCAACGGCTGGCGGAATCGGGCGGCTGCGGTGGCGACAGCGAGCAACTCGGCGTCGGGGAGGAAGGCGACAGAACGTCGAAGGGGTAAGTGGGCCTTAGCTGGGACGGCTATGGGCTGGTGCTGGGTCGCTGGATGCTGCACACGCGAGAGAGAGGGAAGGAGAAGAGAAATGGGTTGCGGCCCACTGTCTACTGCTTTTATTTTTTCTTTCGAGAAACATTTTCTATTTTCTGCTTTTGATTTCCTGTTTTGCATTTACAAATCCTTTTCAGTTTTTTAATATTTCAAAAATACCAGGATTTTTATATAACATATAAAATACTGCAGGGACCCCTTTTAGTCCATTTGGGATCCTTATTTTTGTGAGTGCAATTCAAAACCATTTGAATTGTTTTCAAATAGAGGAAGGAAATAGGGTTTAGGGTTTTTGCTTTGTTTCTTCAATGCACAAATTAATGCAAGATGCTCATGAGTGCACAAACAAACTGTAAATAGTAATTAGCTAATACTGGGGTGTTACATCGTGCAATGGCGTCTGCAGGCGGGATTGGATACAAGCAAGTGTGGAGACACAAGAACTACCCAGGTTCGGAGCCCTCGATGTGAGGTAAAGCTCCTACTCCTGCCGATCTGACTATCAGGGTGATCACTAAGGACTACAATGCTACTCGATCTGTATCGGGTCTGGCTAGTAGTAAAAGAGAGTCCAACCCTTGCTCAGTTGCCCCTGCTGCCCCTTATATAGGCCGAGGCGGCATGGGCAACAACCTGGCTGACTGGCGGGTCCCACAGGCGGGCCCTAGCCGGCTAGGTCATCTAAAGTGGCCGGCATGGGGAGTGTGTACTCACAGTCAAGCCCATGCCGCCACGCCATCTACAGTGGCCGTCATGCGGGTAGTTAAGCATAGTGCCACCTACTGTCTACTGTTGCAACCGTCCTCTTTAGAAGTCGTCGGTATGGGCCGAGTGTCTGAGTCTCCTTTTTGTCGTGTGTGCTGTCCTGGGCGTACTGCGCATTGTGCCCTACGTCATCTGGTACCTTGCCTGTCTTGAGTGCCCGGCTAGGGTGGTCTAGCCGGCTGGCCTTCCTAGGCCGGATGGTCGGATCCATCCGGCTACTCCTCTGCCCTTGCTTGCTTCATTCGGCAGGTTCTTCTGCCGGTTGGCTCTTGATCTGTCTTGCTCCGGCCAACTGTCCTTCTCCGGCCGGCTGGCGCTCTTGTCGATGGTTTTCATCCGGCTGGCTGGTTTGCCAGTCGGGTCTTGTTTTGTTCCTTCTTCTGATATGTCTTGGAGTTTTTGCGTCTGGCTACTCTCAGCCGGCTGTCGTGCTGGTGCTTTGCATCTTGTCTGGTTAGCCTACCTGGGGGTGATCCCCCCGACACTAGCCCCCGAGCGCGCGTAGATTCCACCCCTCAGGCGAAATGTGCACGGGCTCAAAGAGCTAAGATTTTGAATGCTTTCCCGGTTGATTTTGGCGGTTGAGCTTCCCCGGCTGCGTCATCACCGACGTTAGCCACGTGTGATGATGGTCGTGGGAGGGCATGCGTCGTGGGGTCACGTCGGTTGTCACCTCGGGAACTGTCGTTGGTGCCTCGCCTCCCGCGCTGGGATCTTCTGTGCGTGGTGTGTGGCCGCAAATGATCCGGACGCCGTTTGAGACATGGGGGCCGCCACGTGGCGGGTCAGCGGTTTTCCTCCCGGGCCCCTTTAAGTAAGGGTCGCGGCGCCACGCCGCCCCCACAGGTCATTTGCCTTCCTCGACCTTGCCTTCGATGCCCAGCGCCCTCGCTGCCTCTCTGCCTCCACCCTTTCTCTGCACCGCCTGCGAGCTCGCGTTGTCCGCTCCGCCCGCGATGCCCGTCCCTTTCCTTGCCGAAGCGACGGGCAACCGTTGCTCCTCCACCGCTCCTCTTCCACCTTCTCCCCGGCTCCGCAAGCCGGCGAACGAGTTATTTTCCTCGCGCATCTCGCGCGTGGCCTGGCCTTTCCGGCCAGCGCCTTTTCCTTATCCTTCCTTGCCCACTTCAATCTTCGCCGCCACCATCTTGGGACAAATGCAATCGGCACCTTGGCCTACTTCATCGCTTTCTATGAGTGCTACCTCGGGATCCAGCCGGATCTCGGGCTCTTCTGCCGGCTCTTCTTGATCCGGCCTCAGGTGCAGTTTGCCAAGGGTCCGCTGGTGACCTGCGGCGGCGCCTCCATCTATAGCCGGTCGCAGACCGGCTACCCCAAGTTCAAACTACACGACACAGTTAAACTATGGCAGCAGACGTACTTCTATGTACGGAACTTGGGGTCGGAGGACCGGCTGAACCTCCCGGCCTTCCAAGACGCCGAGTCCGGCCGGGCGCGCTGAGAGAAGAAGATCTTCGGCTCCAAGGCAGAGTCGGATGCGCTCCTCCACTGGATGAGGGGATTGGTGACAGCTAGTCTAATCGGCATCGACGTGATGTTGAGCTGGGCCAGCCGGCTCATAATGCCCCTGCAGCAGCGAGCACACAAGATGTGCTACTACTCCGGGCGCCTCGACCCCACCCGGATCTCCCGCCGTGACCCCTCCTTCGCCAACCTCTACGGTTGGGTCTGGATGATCACGAAGGAGAAGATCGCTTCCAACTAGAAGTTTGGCTTACCTCCTTACACGCGCGAGAATCGCGCGCCCAGGGTGGGTATGTTTAACTGCTTCTCTTTCCTTTTGTCGTCCTCGCGCTGTCTGGCTAACTCCCTTATCCGGTCTGACTTGCGTTTTGTTCTGCGCAGATGTTTCCCTGCATCATCTGGGAGGAGGGCGACGCGGCCCTCCAAGTCTTCATGGCCGACCTCTCCGAGCCGCGCCCATGCCGGTACAGCGGCGAAGGTTCGGATGGCAAGGAGGGATTCTTCCCCAGCCGGGGTGATGAGGCGGTAGAAGACCCGCACAGCCCCGAGCCGGAGGAGAGCAACGGCACCGCCGCGCCCGAGCCTGCCCCGAAGCGTGCCGGCGAAGGCACTTCCAGCAGCAGCGCCGCGCTCGAGGAGCCGTCTGCCAACCGCACCCGGACGGCGGGGGTCCCTCCATTCCCTAGCCGAACCACGGGCGGCCGGAAAATATCCGCACCCGTGGTGCAGGGTAAGTCCTCCACCTCTCTCTCCTTCTTGTTCGTTTCTTTCTTTTCGTCGGCCCGCGGTCTTGCTTTGATCTTGTTTTTGCCTTGACCTTGCTCTTGCTTTTGCGCAGCGCTGTTCTTTCCTTCGCTGCGAGCCTGGCTTGAAGCACGCCTGCCGCCTCAACGCCCCACAACCTTCCTCCTCCGTCGGCTGCCCCCTTGGTGGCTACCCCGCCCCCTTCGACCGAGAACATGCCCCCGCTAGAGCCGGTGACCGCGGTCCAGCCGACTGCTTCTGCGCCCGAGCGCACGGAGAGCCGGCCGGATGCGCCCTCTGGGCCGGGTGGGGGCTCATGAGCCGGCGCGGGGGGCTCAGGTGCCAGCTGGGACACTGTCTTCGTCGAGGATGTGGACTCCGACGATGAGGCGACCAAGCAGTGGCAGTCGGCAATCCGCGACGCCCCAACCTCTCTAGTCGGCCTGCTGGCGCCTCTGTCCGCGGAGGCGGGAGCCTCGCTGCAAACCCTTGAGGTCAACCTCGAGGTCAGACTGGCGGAGGTGAAGCAGCTCTGCGCCACGCTAGCTGGTGCCAGCGATGAGGCCGCCAAGCAGCTAGCAGCGGCGCGTGGGACTGCGCGAAGTAAGTTTTCGTCTTGCGCTCCTTTTATTCTTGCTTTGCTTCCGGTTTCTGACTTTCTCATTTATGTTTCTTACCTTCACCCATAGCCATCATGGTTTGCGGGCAGTGGGAGATTGACCGGCTGATGCGCTCCAATGCGCGTCTTAGCCGGGATAATGCCGCCCTCCGGCTCCAGAATAAAGAATGGCACAGCAAGTCCGACCAGCTGGAGGCCACTATTAAGGAGCAGCAGGAGACCCTTGCCAGCCGGGACAGCGTCTTTGACCTTCTAGACAAGGAGGCCACCCAGCTGAAGGAGCATGCCGAGATGCTTGACAACAAGCTAATGGACATCAGCATTCTGGCAAAAGGTGAGTCCCTCCGCTGGTGTCGTGAGTTTTTATCCGACTGCATTTTCTGGGTCGTCTTTTGACTTCCCCTTATGATCACAAGGCTTCTACCCCCAAGTAGACGCTCTTGCCTACGACCGTCTGCAACAGGTTGCGCCGGGTGAGAAGGCAGCCATCAAGGACCTGGTGGGCCAGCTCGGTGAGGATGCTGCCAACCTGCGCAAGGCCGCGGCCGGCATCCACGACCTGGTCTTCCCGGGGGAGCTCCTGCCGGATACCATGGGGGCCCTGGCGATCAAGCTGGGCGGCGTGCCGAGCGTGATCTGGCTGCCCGCGCCGGCTCTGAGATGGCACTCGCCTTGATGCTGTCATGGTACAAGTACGCCCATCTCGACAAGCTGGTGGACAGCTTCCGAGCCGGCGCGGATCTCGAGGCCATGCGCCGGGCCTACCCGGACCTCCGCACCGCCGCGATCACATTGCCGGCTACGTCGACATCGACGAGGTGCTCACGGATAGCGAGGGGAGCTTGGGGGCCGATGGCGTGGGAGTGGATGGCGTGGAGGCATCCTCCCAGGCTGGCGGAGCCGGCACGGCTCCTCCTCACGGCAAGGGTCCGGCCGCTTGAAGATGAAGTCCCCGAGATGCCGGGTGAAGTTGTAGATATCTGTCTGCTTTTCGCACTTGCGTTGTCTGAACAATCTGGATCTGGATGTGCAGGGGCTTCATCCCCCGATGCTTAAGTAACTATCTGGTTGGGCTTGCCTTCGTGCACCCACTTATGTTTACACCTTGATCGACTAGTTTTTCCGGTTGGTCCACTCCAGCCGGACTTACTTTGCATTTGTCTTGTGCTTTGTTTCTTCTGGCTTCCTGATGGTCTGCCGACTTCCTCTGGCCGGTTGGCGCATCTGCTAACCGGATACTACATCCTTCCAGTGGGGGCGCACCAGCGCACCCACTGGGTGTAGCCCTCGAGATTCGGAACAACTGGAGTAGCCAGGCGTTTCGAATCTTCAAAAAATTCTTGTTATTCACCTTTCTCTGCCGGATGTGACCTGCTTAGCTGGGCCGGGGAGGCTGCACCGCGGTCCGACTAAGTGTGTCCGACTTGCTTTTCTCTATTACTTTCCTTTCTCCTCTCTTTACATCTTTCCTTCTTCATCTTTCTCTTTCTTTCTTTCCTCTTTATCTTCTTCATCTTACTCTTTCTCATCTTTCTCTTTCTTGCTGGGTTTGTCTGACGCGCCCGGCTAGCTAGGGCTAGCCGTCTTGGGCGGGTGGTGCCCTTGAGTTCCGTTTGACTTTGTCTTTCTCCTTGTCCGGCTGACACACCCTTCAGCCGCATCACAGACAGCTGGTGGGCGCCAAGCCTAATCGGGTGTAGCCCCCAAGTTATAGACTGGCTACCAGAGATAGGTACTTCGAATCTTCACTGTTCTTGATTTTTGGCTCGGTGTGATTTGTGCAAAAATAAACATACAAAAAATGACCTCTTGTCAATATGTTACCTTGTTAAATGTCTCTCTATTACCCGACTAGGGTTTTTATTTTTTTGAAAACTAGCTCGTGCTCTTCTGGACACTTAGTCACTTTCTAGTGCGGAGTGCTGTTTACGCTGCACCTTGCCGGACAGTCGGGTTGCGGTCTGGATCCGAAACTGAAGGGATCTGACAATACACCGAGCACGGTACTAGGGGCATCGTAGCCGAAAAACAACCAACTAAACACATGGCCTGAAATGCCCGATCTGACGCATCTTTTGCCGTTTTTCGTGTGGAATGCCCTCGGGCTTTTGCTCTTGCTAGCCAGACAGCCGGGTTCTGGTCTATAGCTGAGACGAAGAGTGGGCCTCTGGCATCATCGCACACTACTCAGTCGGTTTATAGAATTGGCAGGGCATGCCAACCGGCGAGCCCCCAGGTAGGTGTCGACGGAAGCCGTAAAAAATCATTGCAGGAAATTAATCGGATAAGAAAGACAATCTGGCTATCCGGCAAGGAGCCCCCGAGCATCAGCCGGGGTCCCGCATCTTTCATTCATTCAGGGATCCGGATACATACACTGATTTTTGCGACTATGTGTAAAAAGGTCGGAGGAGGTCCACGTTCCATGGCCGCTCGGTTTCCTCGTCTGACTTGTCCATCTTGTTCTTGCGCAGCTGCTGTGCATCGATGAGGTAGTAGGAGTTGTTGTGCAACGCCTTTCTGATGATGAAGGGGCCCTCCCACGGAGGGGACAACTTGTGCATGCCCTTTGTATCTTGTATCAGCTGGAGCACCAGGTCGCCCTCCCAGAATGCGACTGGTCGGATGCGACCGGAGTGATACCAGCACAGCCCTTGCTGGTAGATGGCTGACCTAGATAAGGTCAGCTCGTGGGCCTCCTCGGGGAGGTCCACGCTGTCCTCCATCGCTTCCTGATTCTCCTTCTCCGTGTAAAGGAGCTTGCGGGGTGAGTCAAACTCGATGTCCTCCACGAGAACTGCCTTCGAGCCGTAGGTGAGGAAGAACGGGGTGAAGCAGGTTGATCTGTTCAGGGTGGTGCGGAGGCTCCACAGCACAGCCGGCAGCTCCTCGATCGAGCAGCCGGGTGATCGCTCTAATGGCTCGATCAGCCGGGGCTTGATTCCGGCTAGCACCAAGCCGTTGGCTCTCTCCACCTGCCCATTGGACTACGGATGTGTGACGGATGCGAGGTCCAGTTGGATCCCTTTGTTGTGGCAGAACCGGGCGAAGGACCCCGTGGCGAAGTTCATGCCGTTATCGGTGATGATGATGTCGCGAAAGAAGGTGATGACTGTGGCCCCTTTTTTGTGGGGGTATCCGAACCGGATGATGATGTCGCGGAAGAAGGTGACGACTGTGGCCCCGTCCAGCTTCCGGATCGGCTTCGCCTCGATCCACTTGGTGAACTTTTGCACCGCCACCAATAAGTGGGTCATGCCGGCTCGAGCTCGCTTGAAGGGGCCGACCATGTCCAACCCCCAGACCGCGAAGCGCCAGGTAATCGGAATTGTCTTGAGCGCGGAAGCCGGCATGTGATTTAGCCGGCCGAACCACTGGCACCCATTGCACACACGAACTAGCTAGTCCGCGTCCTCCGCAGTAGTCGTCCAGTACAATCCGTGGCGCATCTCTTTCGACACCAAGGCATGCGAGGAGGCGTGGTGGCCGCACTCCCCTGGTGGATCTCTGTCAACAGCCGGTAGCCAGTATCCACATCGACGCACCGCTGGAAGACGCCTGCGGCGCTGCGCTTGTACATCTCTTTGTTGATGATGGTGTACGTGTGCACACGGTGCCAGATCTGCCTTGCCTCCACCTCATCATCCGGAAGCTCATCATTGAGGAGGTAGTTCATGAAGGGCTGGACCTAGGATGGAACTTCCCGGATGGTGAAGACACTGGCCGGCACGATCTGGAGTTCATCCGGGGGGCGGCCGGGTGGGATTCCCGAGTCGGCATCCCCCGGGCCTTTTGCCTTGCTTGCTGATGGCTTGCCTGAAGAGGAGGCAGC
This sequence comes from Avena longiglumis, assembly GCA_030063025.1. NCBI lineage: Eukaryota > Viridiplantae > Streptophyta > Magnoliopsida > Poales > Poaceae > Avena > Avena longiglumis. The sequence goes on along the minus strand of CP125979.1, from coordinate 210,413,567 downwards.
CCCCGGGTCTTTCGAGCCGGAGGTCACAATAGCGGGGCCCGACTCTTTCGAGTCGGCAACCCCCAGGTCTGCTACCCAGATGATGGACTCAGACTCGGGAGAGGGAGTGATGCTGGGCTTGCAGAGATGCTCCAAGGATACTCCAGGCGGAATGGCTGACCTGGTGGATCCGACTCGCGCGAGCGCATCGGCCGCCTCGTTGTTGGCGTGGGGGACGTGGTGGAATTCACATCCCTCGAAGCCAGCACTTAGCAGCTGTACGTGGAACCGGTACAGAGCCATGTTAGCGTCCCTGGCGTCCCATTCGCCCGATACTTGCTACACCACCAGGTCCGAGTCGCCGAAGCAGAGGATCCGGCGGATGACGATGTCTTTTGCGAGCCGGAGCCCGTGCACGAGGGCCTCGTACTTGGTGACATTTTTTGACGCGGCGAAGTGGATCTGCAGAATGTACTCTATCCGGTCTCCCTTGGGCGAGGCGAGCGCGATGCCGGCTCCTAAGCCCACGCGCATCTTCGAGCCGTCAAAGTGCAGCCTCCAGTAGTCGGAGTCCGAGACCGGCGGCAGGTACTGTCTCTCTGCCCAGAAGAAGTCCGCCATCGCCTGAGACTTGATGGTGATCCGGGGATCATACCGGATGCAGTAGGCGGCCAGCTCGATGGCCCACTTGGCTACCCGTCCTGTGGCATCCTTGTTGCCAAAGATCTAGCCCATCGGCGCGGTGGACACGACGGTGAGCGGATGCTCCTGGAAGTAGTGCTTGAGCTTCTTGCAGGCCAGGTACACCCCGTAGCACATCTTTTGGTAGTGGGGTTAGTTCTGCTTGGAGAGGGACAGCACCTCACTGAGGTAGTAGACGGGCCGCTGAACTGGCTGCGCCTTGCCCGGCTCAGGACGCTCGACCGCCAGGACGACGCTGATGACACGGTTGGTTGCGGCTATGTAGAGAAGCATTGGCTCCTTCGCAGCCGGCGTGGCGAGAACCGGCGCCATCGACAACATGCGCTTGAGGTCGTGGAAGTCCGTGTCCGCCTGAGGCGTCCAAGTGAACTTGTTCGTCTTCTTCATCAGCTGGTATAGGGGCAGGGCTTTCTCTCCCAACCGGCTGACGAATCGGCCGAGGGAAGACAAGCAGCCGGTGAACTTCTGGACACCGAGCAAGCTCTTAAGCAGCTTAATCCTCTCGATGGCCGCGATATTCTCCGGATTGGCCTCGATTCCCCGGCTCGACACAAGGAAACCGAGGAGCTATCCGGCTGGCACGCTGAACACACACTTCTCCGGGTTCAGCTTCATCTGGTACCGGCGAAGGTTCGCGAACGTCTCGCAGAGATATTCCAGCAGGGTCTGCTTCTCCTTCGTCTTGATGACGACATCATCCACATACACATGCACGTTCTTGCCGATCTGCGAATGCAAGCATTTCTGCATGCAACGCTGATAAGTAGCACCTGCATTCTTTAGGCCGAATGGCATGGTTACATAGAAGTAAACCCCGTACGGGGTGATGAACGATGTTGTCAGTTGATCAGCCGGATTCAGCTGGATTTGATTATAGCCAGAATAACAATCGAGGAAGGAAAGCAGGTCGCAGCCGGCCGTAGAGTCAATCACTTGATCAATACGGGGCAGAGCGAAGGGGTCTTTTGGGCAGGCCTTGGTCAGGCTCGTGTAGTCGATACACATGCGCCAGGTCTTGTTCTTCTTCAGCACCAGGACTGGGTTGACCAGCCAGTCCGGGTGGTACACTTCCATGATGAAGTCAGCAGCAAGTAGCCAGACGATCTCGTTGTCGATGACCTTCCTCTTGTCCTCCGCGAAGTGACGGAGGGGCTGCTTGACCGGCTTGGCATCTGGACGCACATGAAGTGAGTGCTCGGCGAACACCCTCGGCACACCCGGCATGTCTTTGGGAGACCATGCAAAGATGTCCTGATTCTCACGGAGGAAGTCGACAAGCGCGCTTTCCTATTTGCTGTCCAAGCTGACGCCGATGGTGACGCACTTGGAGGGGTCAGCCGGGTCGAGCGGGATCTGGCGGGTCTCCTTGGACGGCTGGAACGCCATGTCCCCAGCCGGCTTCATACCAGCCGGCACTTCCTACTGCAGCATAGCAACATTGCGTAGCATCTCGCGCTTCTCCTCGGCGATGAGCAAGGCCTCAGCTATCTGGGCGCCTTCTTTCGCGCAAGCCATCGACCACCTGTAGCAGCCGGCCACAGTAATCACACCGTTCGGCCCCGGCAACTTCATCTTGAGGTATTCATAGTGGGGGACCGCCATGAACTTTGCGAGGGCAGGGCGCCCAAGAAGGACATGGTAGGTGCTGGCGAGGTTGACCACCTCGAACCAGATTGGCTCACGCCGGAAGTTCTCTTCCGAACCGAATATGACATCCAGCCAGATCTTGCCAAGAGGGACGCATGGTGGCCCGGGCGCGACGCCGTGGAACATAGTGGTCGAGGGTCGCAGGTCGCACTCCCGGATACCCAGCTTGTCCATGGAGGACCGGTAGAGCAGGTTGAGGCTGCTCCCACCATCCACCAGCACGCACGAGAACCGGCAGGTGCACGCGTCGGAGATGACGAGAGGGTCAAGCACCATCGCGTAGCCCCCGGGATTCGGGAGTGAATCCGGTTGGTAGGCCTGGCTCCAGCTGATGGGAGTCTCGGACTAGTTGAGACACAGGGGACTGGGGGAACGACGGCATTCACTTCCGTGCTGTGCTGCTTTCGGCCGCGATTATCAATCGGCTCGGCCTCGAAGATGTGGTAGTTCTCGTGCTGTTGGGGGTAGCCCCCATTGACGCGGTTGTTTCCGGCTGCGCCAGCCGGTGTTGGGGGACCGCCAGGAGGGGGTGGGGGAAGAGGAAGTAACCCGGCCTATTCCTTGATCTGCCTGGTTCAGCTGCACTGCCGCGTGGTGTGCGTAGCCGGCTTGGTGCCGCTGTGGTACTTGCAGGGCCCGTCGAACATTTGCTGGAAGGTGAAGCCATTCCTCTGCCTCTTGTCGTTGTGAGCCTGATAGGGCAAAGGTGTCCGATCTTTCGATGAGATGGTGATAATCGATTTGGTGGAGTTCGGGCTTGACGATCCGACTACACGTGCGAGCACGAGAATGCAATCACTAGGCCAATCTCCTGGAGGTTACCAATCCTGCGGGAACACGATCAGCCTGACCAGCAAGGGTCTTAATTCCTACCTGAAATCGAGAACAAGTAAGAACTAATATTGCAATCAAGATATTACGGATTAAGAGGAGAGCTTTATTGAAAAGGTGGGATCCTGTATAGGTGCGAAGTACAAGAGGCCTCTGCGACGCTCGAGCCTTGGTTAAGTTGCTATGATGGCTAACTTAATATCTAAAAAAAATCCGAGTTTATGGTGACGGCTATGGGAAGTATTTAAGGAGGAAAAGGTGGGGTTTCGGCCAGCCATGGAAGTGGTGGCCGAATCCAGCCCTAGAAGTCCTTTTTGCCCTCAAATACGGACTCCAAAAAGTGGCTATTTAAAATCCTGCGAAAATTACATGGGCCTGGCCCAAATTAAAGGTGTCGCATCACCATATTAAGCTATGGACGAATTTGTGAAGTATTAATCTTGAATATTTCGTCCAAGCCTTCTTTCTTCATTATGGAGGCCTAAAAGTTCTGAAATCTTCATCCGTGGCCTTCTCTTGAAACATCACATGCTTGCTGCCATCTCCATGCATGGCCATGCTCCAATGCTTGTCCCTCTCATCCATGATTGGTCCATCATTCCTAAGAGTAAGAAATACATCTGATTTAGGCAGCATCATATTCTCATGTATGTGAGGAATAGTTCCAAGAAACGAAAGTACCTGATAGTTAAGTTGTTTGGCACGACATCGAGTGATAGGTCCTTGTATGTGTGTAGCTGTAGGTACCACGGTTGTATCAATAGATGGGATGTCCACATCATGCTCCCATTCTTGAATTGAAGTCTTCCTCGACGCAATCTCATCTTCCTCACCAAAGTAAGGCTTCAAATCTGCAATGTTAAACGTAGGACTAACCGTACCAAAGTCTGCAGGCAACTCAAGTTTATATGCATTATCGTTTATTTTCTCTAACACCTTAAAGGGACCAGCAGCACGCGGCATTAACTTAGACTTGCGTAAATCAGGAAAACGATCTTTACGCAAAACAAGATCTCCAACATCAAACACAACATGCTTTCTCCCTTTATCCCCAGCAAGTTTATACTTAGCATTCATGTGTTCAATGTTATCTTTAGTAGTCTTATGCAAGTTTAATATCATTTCAGCGTGTTGTGTATCATCCAAATTATTTTGCACCGAAGAAGGTAAAGGCAATAAATCAATAGGTGCACGAGGAACAAAACCATACACGATCTCAAACGGGCACATCTTTTTGGTAGAATGCAGCGAACGATTATAAGAAAATTCTATATGAGGTAAACACTCTTCTCACAATTTTAAGTTCTTCTTTAAAACAGCCCGCAACATAGTAGACAAAGTTCTATTTACTACTTCAGTTTGTCCATCAGTTTGGGGATGACATGTAGTACTAAACAGAAATTTAGTCCCCAACTTACCCAATAAACATCTCCAAAAGTGACTAAGAAATTTAGTATCACGATCAGAAACAATAGTATTTGGCACACCATGCAAACGAACAATTTCACGAAAGAACAAATCAGCAATATGCGCAGCATCATCCGTTTTATGACAAGGAATAAAGTGTGCCATCTTAGAAAACCGATCCACAACAACAAAAATACTATCCCTCCCCTTCTGTGTTCGTGGCAATCCCAAAATAAAGTCCATAGAAATATCCTCCCAAGGAACACTAGGAACAGGAAGAGGCATATATAAACCATGTGGATTAAGGCGAGACTTAGCTTTTTGACAAGTAGTGAAGCGTGCCACAAATCTCTCAACATCTCGACGCATACGTGGCCAAAAGAAGTGTGCAGCAAGAACATCCTCCGTCTTCTTGACACCAAAGTGTCCCATCAATCCTCCTCCATGCGCCTCCTGTAACAAAAAAAGACGAACAGAACTATCTGGAATGCATAGTTTGTTAGCACGGAACACAAATCCATCATTGAAGACGAACTTGTTCCATGTTCTACCATCTCTACAATTCTGCAACACATCTTTAAATTCATCATCATGCACATATTGTTCCTTAATAGTTTCCAATCCAGATATTTTGAAGTCAAGTTGAGATAACAAAGCATAACGGCGCGACAAAGCATCAGCAATAATATTATATTTACCCTTTTTGTGTTTGATAACATAAGGAAAAGACTCAATAAATTCAACCCACTTTGCATGACGACGATTCAACTTAGCTTAACTACGAATATGCTTCAAAGATTCATGATCAGAATGTATAACAAATTCTTTAGGCCATAGATAATGTTGCCAAGTTTCTAATGTCTGAACTAACGCATATAATTCTTTATCATAAGTAGAATTGTTCAGACTAGCCCCACTTAATTTCTCACTAAAATATGCAACAGGTTTTCCCTCTTGTAATAACACATATCCCAAACCAATCCCACTAGCATCACATTCAAGCTCAAAAGTCTTATTAAAATCAGGAAGTTGGAGTTAGGGAGCATGTGTTAGCTTATCTTTCAATATGACGAAGACATGTTGTTGTGCATCGCCCCAAACAAAGGGCACATCCTTCTTGGTAAGTTCATTCGCGGCGCGGCAATAGATCCAAAGTCTTTGACAAAGCTCCTATAAAAACCAGTGAGGCCAAGAAAACTCCTCACTTGTGTGACCGTCTTGGGCTGCGGCCAATTCTCAATAGCTTCAATCTTGGCTGGATCCACTTCAATACCCTGTGATGTAACAACATAGCCAGGAAACGCAACTCGATTGGTGCAAAAGGTGCACTTCTCAAGGTTAACAAACAAACGTGCATCACGTAAAGCATTGAAAACAGCACGTAAATGGTCCAAATGATCCTCTAAAGATTTGCTATAAATCAGAATATCATCAAAGTAGACTACCACAAAACATCCAATGAAAGCACGTAAAACTTCGTTCATTAATCTCATGAAAGTGCTGGGTGCATTAGTTAAACCAAACTACATCACTAACCACTCATATAAACCAAAATTAGTTTTAAATGCTATTTTCCATTCATCTCCCAATTTCATACGAATCTAGTGGTAACCACTATGCAAATCAACTTTAGAAAACATGGTAGAGCCACTCAATTCATCAAGCATGTCATCCAAACGAGGAATAGGATGACGATATCGAATAATAATATTATTGATAGATCTACAATCAGTACACATGCACGAAGAACCATCTTTCTTAGGTACCAAAATAATAGGAACAGCACAGGGGCTAAGGGACTCACAAATATGATCTCTGTCGAGTAGTTCCTAAATTTGGCGTTGTATCTCCTTTGTATCCTCTGGATTGGTTCTATATGGCGCGCGGTTGGGCAACGTACCACCAGGAATTAGATCAATTTGGTGCTCAATTCCTCTAATAGGAGGTAGTCCTGGTGGTAGCTCAGCGGAAAAGACGTCCTCATATTCCTGCAAAAGGTTAGCAATAACGGGTGGCAAAGAAGGAGGCATATCCTCAAATGAAAACAAAACCTCTTTGCAGATAATTGCATAACATTGAGTATTGTTTACATCTAGTTCAGCAATATCAATTTTATTTGCAAGCATACATGGACTCTTCAAACGAATTTTAGTAGCATGTTTAGAATCAGATTTAGTGTTCTTTGGTGGTACAAAATCTACAGCAACAATCTGATTCTCACTTTTATTTTTCTCCTCAGTTTTAGCTCTACTAGCTCTAGCAGGATCATCTTTTAAAATCTATTCGGGAGTCATAGGTTTGAGACCAATTTTATTTCCATCATGCATAAGATAATAGTGATTAGTTTTGCCATTATGAACAGATTCTCTATCAAATTGCCATGGTCTACCAAGTAACAAAGAACAAGCTTGCATAGGTACAACATCACAATCAACAAAATCAGAATATGTACTAATAGTAAAATGCACGCGTACCGTTCTTGTTACCTTGATCTTGCGAGAACTTTCAAACCATTGGATGTAATATGAATGTGTGCATTGTCTTGTTGGAAGTGCAAGCTTCTCTACCATGTCAACACTAGCCAGATTATTACAACTCCCTCCATCAATTATGATCCGTATAGCTCTTTCCTTGACAATACCACGTCTTTGGAACAGGTTGTGGCGTTGATCTTGTTCAGATTTGCTCAATTGTACACTCAACACACATTGTGTAATTAAGCTCTTGTATTGATCAGCAGCTTCAGCTCCCATTACCTCTGTCTCTTCATCATCATCACAATTGTCTCCATCTCGAACAGAAATAAGGGCTAATGTATCTTCATCAAAGTCACTCGCTGAATCGTATTGACCATCAGCACGCACCATCATAACACGTTGTGTTGTGCACTGTCTCTCAATATGACCAAAACCCTAGCACTTGCGGCATTGTATATCCTTTGTTTTACCCGTGGAAGCCATAGAAGATGCAATACGAGCAGGAGCATTGGATGACGGTGGAGGAGCAGCTGGAAATCTTGTGGTGGCCTTGGATGTGGTAGTAGCTGGTGGCGAATCACGAGAAGGAGGCGCGGATTGTCGGGATGTCCAAGTGAATGTGCAACCTACAGAATTATTAGTCCTCCTCCATGGTGTTTGGCAATACTGCACTTCACGTTCAGCTTTGCAAGCAAGATGAAACAAACGAGTGATAGAATTATATTCCTTATAATCTAATATGTGCTAAATGTCCTTGTTTAATCCACCAAAGAAACGTGCAAGCATTTGTTTAGTAGATTCAACAAGACCACACCGAACCATCCCAGTTTGCAATTCCTGATAATACTCTTCTACAGAATTTTTCCCTTGCTCTAAACATGTCAGATTCTTTAGTAAATAACGTTGATAAGTGGGAGGTACAAAACGAACACGCATAGCAGTTTTTAAAGCAGTCCAAGTACTAGGAATAGTAGTAGGATTTAAAAGACAATACTCAGACCACCAAAGGGAAGCAAATTTAGTAAATTCACATGTAGCAGCACTAACACGCATATTATCAGGATATTTTAAACATGCAAAAGGTTGTTTCTACTTCCATCTCCCATGTAAGATATGCATCAAGATTATATTTACCCTCAAAAGACGGAATATTTAATTTAAGCTTTCTCACATGCTCATCATCACGTACCGGTGGTCGAGCGTTGTAGTAGTAATGTCGGGGACGTCCAGCAGGGTGTGGAGGTTGTTCAACCTCCTCGTCAAACAAATCGTCGTTGTCGGGGTCGTAGTAGTACCCGTCGTCTGTTCCCAATGTCACAGCAGCAGCCGCGGCGGAAGTCTGAGGTGTGTCAGCTGCAGCGGTAGCCGCCTGAGGTGCGGCGGCAGCCGAACTAGCAGTCCGACCCGTGATCGGAATGCACCGTGCGCCATGCCGAGGTGCCTATGGGGCGGGTGCGGGTGCGGGTTCCGGCAATCTGGCCAAAACCTCCTTGAACCGAGTGTCAAGCTTATCGTTGAAGGATTTCTCGAGCCCATCGATCTTGTCCATGGCGTTGGTGAGCTTGGTGTCAAACTCTCCTAGGTGTGCAACCACATCTTCAGCGAGACCGACCAAGAGCTCGGAGAAGTGGGCATGTAGTTCTTGGTTCGTCATTGTGGCAGGGTTCCGCGAAGTATCTGTCATGGTTAGTCCTTTAAAAATCACAGGTATATACTACGAAATTATGGTGGAAGGCACGCGTAATCCGTCAAGCAATATACGAAGCTCTTACAAGTTCTTACCAAACAGCAGGAAAAGGCGATGTGCAACCACGAGGATCAGTGGGTCCAGAGATTGAACCGAGCAATTACCGGGAGTCGAGACACCGCACGTGGAGAATATCTGTGGAGCTCTGGGAAGGCTTAGCAAAGGGGTTAGCAATTATCAAAATAGCAATGCAAAATTTGAAATAATGCTCAACGACAGTACTGTGCTGGTCCTAGGCTAGACCGTACTAGAGACGCGAGCCTAGATCACAAACAATGTCACGACGCGACACAACAAGCAATGTATGATGATATGGCACCCTGAAAAGCGAACCGAGATGCTGAAAATCACGATGATGGCGAGTGTCTAAAACTGATCTACGGGGTCTAAAAACAGGTTAGCCCCAAAAATAAAATTCGAAATTTTTGTATTATGCTCCGGAAAGCGCACAGGTGCCAAAAAAATATCGCTATAACGGCCGATGGAGAAAAGTGATCCCCGCGGCTGAAAATCAGTATAGCCAGAAAAAAATCGGAGGCGGTTCCAAAATTTTTTTTTGCTCTCCTTCTGGACTTACGGCTGAACTTCTAACTCGATACGAACTTTAGCTCAATATGGAAACAACAAAGAAGGAAAGTAAAAAGAAAAAACTAGGAAACAATAACTCAACTCGGGCTCGTGCCGCGGCAGGAAAGGTGATCGGATCCGTGTCGCGGTAGGAAGGCGGTGGCGGAGTATTAGGGTTTATGGTGGTTGGGTGTATGGCGGTGGAATATGGTGGATAAATATGGTGGCGGTGATCTGCGAGTGTGGCGGTGACTACTATGATCAGAACTCGAAACTCTAAGGGATGAGACACTAAGACCAGCAACACGACGCGACGATGCAGACACAAATTCAACAATGCAAAAACTGAAAAGATAATGCGAGGCGTAGATTGGAGATGCGATGGATCTAAACTCTAACTGTGTTTTTGGCTTTTTCGTGGGTTATAGGTAAAACAGATCTAAACTACGAAAGCAGTAAAATCTCACCGAGCAACCTGAGCTCTGATACCACTTGATAGGGCAAAGGTGTCCGATCTTTCGATGAGATGGTGATAATCGATTTGGTGGAGTTCGGGCTTGACGATCCGACTACACGTGCGAGCACGAGCGCCAATGCAATCGCTAGTCCAATCTCCTGGAGGTTACCAATCATGTGGGAACACGATCAGCCTGACCAGCGAGGGTCTTAATTCCTACCTGAAATCGAGAACAAGTAAGAACTAATATTGCAATCAAGATATTGCGGATTAAGAGGAAAGATTTATTGAAAAGGTGGGATCCTGTATAGGTGCGAAGTACAAGAGGCCTCTGTGACGCTCGAACCTTGGCGAAGTTGCTATGATGGCTAACTTAATGTCTAAACAAAATCCGAGTCTATGGGGACGGCTATGGGAAGTATTTAAGGAGGAAAAGGTGGGGTTTCGGCCAGCCATGGAAGTGGTGGCCGAATCCAACCCTAGAAGTCTTTTTCCCCTCAAATACGGACTCGAAAAAGTAGCTATTTAAAATCCTGCGAAAATTACATGGGCCTGGCCCAAATTAAAGGTGTCGCTGCACCATATTAAGCTATGGACGAATTTGTGAAGTATTAATCTTGAATATTTCGTCCAAGCCTTCTTTCTTCATTATGGAGGCCTCAAAGTTCTGAAATCTCCTTCTCTTGAAACATTACATGCTTGCTGCCATCTCCATGCATGGCCATGCTCCAATGCTTGTCCCTCTCATCCATGCTAGGTCCATCATTCCTAAGAGTAAGAAATACATCTGATTTAGGCAGCATCATATTCTCATGTATGTGAGGAATAGTTCCAAGAAACGAAAGTACCCGATAGTTAAGTTGTTTGGCACGAGATCGAGTGATAGGTCCTATATGTGTGTAGCTTTAGGTACCACGGTTGTATCAATAGATGGGATGTCCACATAAGAGCCGGTGCGCCCTGCTCCGCGTTAACTTGCCGCTGGTGGTAGCGCGAGCCCTGCTGCTCAACTGGGCGCTTGCCCTGGTAGCGGCTGTCGTTGCCGTGCCGTCTGGACGATCCGGCGTCACCGTTCTGGCCGGTAGGCTTCTCCCTAGCCGGCTCGATGGGAACCGGACGTCCTTTCGCGTTTACCCGGAGGGGCTTCTTCATTGCCGCGTCCGCAGTGGCGTATTGGTCGGCGACGGTCATCAGCTCCGCCATGGTCTTGATATCGTCTCACAACAGCCGATGGCGTAGCATCGTTCCTTCGCGGCACCCCTCGATGAAGAAAACGATATCGCAGGAGTTGCTTGGTTCTCCACCACCCCTTCGCAGGAGTTGCGCAGTTCGGCCCAGCGGGCGAGCTACGCGCTATCTGACTCGCCGTCTCCCTATACACATAGAGAAAGATCACGGGGCCTGCCTGGGCGCTTGTATGTGCCGTTGAAGTTCCGAATGAAGACTTTCTCGAAGTCTGGCCAAGCGTTGATGCTGTTGGGCGCGAGGCTGTTGAGCCAGGTTCTCGCTGAGCCGGTCAGCATGAGGGGGATGTAGCGGATCGCGACACGCTTGTTGCCGTGAGCGATGCCGACTGTAGTGACATAGTCGGCCAGCCAGTCTTCCGGCTTCATGCTGTTGTTGTACTTGGGGGTGTCCCGGGGTAGGGAGAACTTGTCGAGAAAGGGCTCCTTCCGAATGCATGGTCCGAAACACACGGGGCCGGTTGCATCCTCCTCCTCGGTGAGGCGAGCCTCCATCAGAAGGTCGATGCGAGCGCACGCATCTGGTCAACCGGATTGGGAGTTCCCACCCGGCCGATGAGGCGGGATGGCGGAGGGGGTGGAGGGAGGTTCTGGCCAGCCGAAGGAGGGTGGCTCATGGCGCCCTGCTCGTCGCGAGGCTGGCTGCTGCCGGATTGGCGACTCTTGGAGCATGGGGGGTGCTGGCCCGGAGACGCAGAGCACTCATTCTGACGTGGTCCGCCCTGACTGTTGCCAGCCGGGCGATTCCCCCTGGAGCCGGCTCCACCCTCGAATGCGATCCGAGCGGCCTCGGCCTGCTCATCGGCCACGCGCAGCAGGTGTTGCACTCACCAGGACTGGCGCAGCCTCTCGTCCCCTTCCAGGTGGAGTAGGTCCTCCGCGACGGCTCGTTCCACCCGGACGTTCTTGATTGCCGTGTCGTAGACGGGTGGAGGGAAGTAGGTGCGGGAATCCGGCTCGAGGTCGTTCTCGAAACGGGCGCCCATCTCTCCCCCGCGGCGCTGCACGGAACCCAGCCGGCTAGGATCCTCGTTATCCAGGGTGAGGCCATGCACGCGATTATACTCGCGGATATTTCTCTCCATCCGGTACTTGGTGGAGGCTAGGCCTTGGGCCTGCAGGAGCAGACGCTCACGCGCTGCCTCGATCTTGGTCATGACCACCTCTGGATCATCCCCGGGGTGCACCGGCTCACGGAGCTCCTCGATGACCTCGTCCACCGCGCTCTTTTCGCGCACCGGAGTGGACGGGCCGACCTGGTCGATGTCGTGCTCGAGGGGATGGCGACAGCTGTTGCTTGAGCCAGCCATCATCACCACTACGATGCCAGGCGCAGTGAGCGCGCTGTCGGTTGAGGGCAACGGCTCGGCGAAGGTGACGATTTCTCGAGGGAAACGCTCCGGCACGATGGCCACGTAGACGGGTAGATCACCAAACAGTAGCATAGAGCCGCCTGCCAGAAAGCTGGATCCGGTGAAGCAGCTGGCGTTGTCGATGACGTAGTCGAACTGGCCGAGAGTGAGCACGAGGCCAGATCCACGCGCTCGCCTAACGAAGTGCAGGGTCCCATGCGGAACGTCACTCTGGTCGCCGCCATCTTTTCCCCACGGTGGGCGCCAACTGTCATCGTTATGGAAACGGCAGAGCCTAAGCAGGCTAGAAAGAGGTGTGGGAGCAAAGCAGGGAAGCGTGCGACGGCGTCCGCAGGCGGGATTGGATACAAGCAAGTGTGGAGACACAAGAAGTACCCAGGTTCGGAGCCCTCGATGTGAGGTAAAGCTCCTACTCCTGCCGATCTGACTATCAGGGTGATCACTAAGGACTACAATGCTCCTCGAGCTGTATCGGATCTGGCAAGTAGTAAAAGAGAGTTTAACCCTTGCTCAGTTTCCCCTGCAGCCCCTTATATAGGCCGAGGCGGCATGGGCAACAACCTGGCCAACTGGCGGGTCCCACAGGCGGGCCCTAGCCGGCTAGGTAATCTATAGTGGCCGACATGGGGAGTGTGTAGTCACAGTCAAGCCCATGCCGCCACGCCATCTACAGTGGCTGTCGTGCAGGTAGGTACACACAGTGCCACCTACTGTCTACTGTTGCAACCGTCATCACTAGAAGTCGTCGGTATGGGTCGAGTGTCTGAGTCTCCTTTCTGTCTTGTCTGTTGTCCTGGGTGTATTGCACACTGTGCTCTACGTCATCTAGTACGTTTCCTGTCTTGAGTGGCCGGCTAGGGTGGTCTAGTCGGCTGTCCTTCCTAGGCCGGATGGTCGGATCCATCCGGCTACTCCTCTGCCCTTGCTTTCTTCATCCGGTTGGTTCTTCCGCCGGTTGGCTCTTGATCTGTCTTGCTCCGGCCGACTATCTTGCTCTTGCCGGCTATCTTGATCCAGCCGGCTGGCGCTCTTGTTGATGGTTTTCATCTGGCTAGCTGGTTTGCTAGTCAGGTCTTGGTTTGTTCCTTCTTCTGATCTGTCTTGGAGTTTTTGCGTCCAGCTACTCTTAGCTGGCTGTCGTGCTGGTGCTTTGCATCTTGTCCGGTTAGCCTACCTAGGGGCGATCCCCCCAACAAAGATCTACCGAAATTTTGGGTATTGTGGTTGTACGGTAAAATTGGAATGGTATCGCATCCAGACAACCATCAGTTTTATAAAGGGCTAAGGCTCATGCCTTAACATTTTTCATCATCAAAATCATCTGGTGTTCAAGAACACATGACAAAACATTTCAGTAGAATGACTCATCATTGTAAGGTTTTCATAACCATTTTCACCAAGTATTCCCAGCTAAAGTGCTAAAGTTTTATGCTTAGCACTAGAAACTACAGGTGGGGGTAAACACTAATGAGGGGTGGTAATCAAGTGTGAATTAGCTAAGTTCAATCTCATGCCTCGGGATGACATCAAGGTTATCTAACTTAGGCCAAATTTTATTCTCTTTATGCTACCTTCAAATATCCTTCTAATATCTACAAGTCACCAAGTAAACTCAAATAAAAGCTTTGATAAAGAAATAAAATACTAAGCTTGCAAGTAAAACTAGGATTGGGTATCATCAAATGTATCTAACCAAGCATGCTTAATGCATTGCATAGGTTCTCTAATTTTCATAGTTGCAAGTGTTAGCTTTCTTAGATAGTAGCTTGCCTTGTGCAGAGCAGTGGTTGAAATTCTCCTCGGCTTCTTCCTTGTAGTATCGTCCTTCCTCCTTGTATCCTTGGTCGGTACTAACGTATATAAATAAATACGAGGTACACAATCACCAAACAATACTTAACTATTTCTATTTATCACACCAAGGTTTTCACTAGATGATATAGGATCATCACAAGCATTACAACCATTAAGGAAAATAGTTTTGTTTCCTTTATTTTCGAAAAGTAATTTCTACTCATTGAAAAAGTACTTAAGATTTAATATTCTCCAACTAAAACATGGGATCACATTGACACATGTCATCACCACATATTTCAGTACATGGGAATGTGATTTAAAGTGGTGTCACAATTTAATAAGGTTTAACCTTTTTATTTTAATTACATAAAGTGACTAGAAATGCCTATGGGGCATTCTTTTATTACTTGATCAATATTTCTGCAAGTAAACCTATATATTTTTATATATTCTGAAAGGTATGGTTAAATGTGATTTTTGAGAGTTGGAATTAACTCAAAAGATTTTATGGTTGAATTTTGAAAAATGTTTGAATGCAGAAAAGCTTCTGCCTTGTTATTTTTACTATTGCTGATCCACACATCCAATTGGTTTGAATCCAACGGGCTTGGAGATTAAGCATTCCAGTACCTTTCTAAAACAATTGGTTTCATACATTTTGGTTCAGTGAATCGAGCTAGGTTGATTTTTTAATCTAGGTAAAGAACTGATTTTGAAACTAAAAGAATAAACCTAGATTTGAATTACTGGGTCGTGTGGGAGGTTAACTAGGCCGTACCACTACGCACAGCGTGCGCGGGGCCTGGTTAAGTGGCGGTACTCACTCGTTAGTGAGACAGAGGGGTGCGAAGCGGTATGGGGGATGTGGACCGCACGATCAAGCTCTAATCCTATGGCTGCGGTTCATCGTCCATGTCGGGCAACGCTGGCGAGACAGAACCCTAGCACGGCCAGTGGGGGTCGTGGGAGGCTCACCGGGGCTCAGGCGATGATCGGCGAAGGGGCGAACATCGACGACGGCGATCCCCCTGGTACCGGCAGCTCCTCCTAGGGTGGCTCGAATCGACGGCGCCCTTCTCCTCCAGCAGCGGCAGACTCCGGCCAAATTCCGGCGATGCGCTGCTCGCCTTGCTCTAGGAGTGAGGTGGGGTGCTTATGAGAGAGAGGGGAGTGATATGTTGTGAAGAATTCGTGCTGGGGTGGCCTCTATTTATAGTGCCTAAAGGGGACCGACGGGCGTGGGCTGGGCTTGTCGTGGTCGTCGGCATAGTGGGCTAAAGTCATCGGCGACAATAGGGGGCAGTGTTGTGCTCCCTGGTGAAGCTCAACGGCATGGCTATGCGGCGTGGGGCAGTGTGAAACGGTCGGAACATCACGGCGCTCTAGGCGGGTCTGACAGCAGTTTTAATGGCGCACAACATCTACGGTCCGCAAGGCAGCGAATGGGCATGTCCGCGGTGTTGCTGGGGTGCTAGCAATCCTTCTTGAACGCGGCGAGGGCGGCGCGTGGTCTGTGGGCATGTGTCGCGGTTCGCACTCTGGCGCGCTCTCGGCTCGCTCGCAGAGAGGCTTGTCATGCTCGGGCTGTGTGGTCCAGGGGCTGGCTGCGCTCGAGTCTTGAACAGGGGGTGGCGGTGGACGGTGGAGAGTGTCCCATACATGCTTGCTAGTCTTGGTGCTTCTCCTAGCTTGCTGTCGACATGGGGGTGGCAAGTTAGGCTCGTCATGGTCAGAATTGATGGCAATGGCAATCTCATAGTGGTGCTAAAGCTTGTTAATTGAGCTAGATCGTCTACTGAGAGTGTAGTGTGAGCTATAGAGGGAACGAGTTAGGCCAAATTTACTGCTCACAATAGTGTTTGTGGTTTGTTTGTTTGGTGATCAAAAGGTGTTTGATGAAATGGCAGCAAGAGATTCCAATTTGAATTTTTGAATCAAACTTTGGGGGTATGCTAGTTACATACTAGAGAGTCTCTGTTTAGTTGGAAAGGTCAAGTGGAATTGATTTGGTTGGTTTTTGAAAAAGGGGTGATCTTCACATATGAATCTGATTCAATTTTGAAATGTGATTTGAATCAAGTTGAAAAATATTTCTGCAAGTTTGAAAGGTGGGCTTGGGTTCACTTTTACTTGGTCTTGCAAGGGGTGAAGATAAATGGAAAAGTTTCTGTTTGAAATCTTGGACTAGAAACACTCAAAGTGACCGAGTGAGCAAGATTGGCAAAAATGACCATTTGCTTTATTTGTTTTGTTTTTGATTTTCTCTTGATTTGTTTCTGCTTGGAAATGATTTAGATGATGTTGCTTTCGCCTTTAAACCATTCCTTTCTATTTAGATCAATCACACAAGTCCATTCATTCATTCATATAATCATCACATACACACATGCATTCATAATGGTTTGAATTAACAAAAAAATTTGTTAACCCTAATTTTGGTGATTGGAATTTGATAATCATTGTTTAACATTTTTGGGGTGTTACAGGACCCCGGTCTAATGTTTACCATTGATACATCTTCCACTATTACTATTTACTTTCTGCAAACCACTATCACCTTCCACACCATACAGTTAATCCTTTGTTACAGCAACCGGTGAGATTGACAATCTCACTGTTCGTTGGGGCAAAGTCTTGAGTTTGTGTTGTGCAGGTTTGCAAGTTGCTTGCAACACCTTTGAGACGTTTCCTTCATCCTACTAGTTCGATAACCTCGGTTTCTTACTGAGGGAAGACTTGCTGATGTGCTGCTTCACACCTTGCTCTTGGGGTTTCCCGCCGAAGCGCTCTTAGGCGCCATCAACAAGTTTTTCTAGCATTGTTGCCGGGGAGGCTAAGGACGTATTCACAAGGGGAGTCCTTCACAACCTTTGTCTTTACTTTGTTTTTGGTTTCCTTAGTTTCTTTTTCTTGGTTTGTTTGCCTCCTTTTATCAAAAACTCCAAAAAAAATAGTTTAGTTTGGTTTGCTTTCCCTTATCAAAAACACAAAAAATTAGTTCCCACTTTAGTTGTCGCCTTGCTCTAGCTCACCATGTTGACCCCCAAGTTCACCCTGAAAGACCTTTCAATAGGTAGTGGATCCATAATTGGGAAAGAAAATATTGAGGATAGATCTATAGTAGAACTTGCTCCTAATTATGAAATTGATGCATCTTCTTTAGTTCATATGTTGGAGGCTAGGTTTGTTAACCTTAACCCCATGATGCAAATTTTGTTTCTCAAACTTAAAAGAAGAAAAGGATGCTGAAAAGAGGGAATTTATTCTTGAAACTTTACTAAAAGAGTTCAATGATGTTGTTAAGGAGGCCAAAAAGGTCTTTGAATGTTTTAATATGCTAGGCTCATGTGTAGATGTTATGGGTACTCTGGATAAAACTAAACCTAGAGAGGAAATTAAGATACCCATACCCTTTAAACTTGTTGGAATGCATGAAGCCTTAGAAAATAATTTTGATTGGATTGATCCTGAAAATCCTTTTGATGAAATTAGTGAACCAAAGAGAGATGAGAAGGGACACTCTAAAACTCATTTGGATGAGATACCTTTCCTAGTTGAAGAGATTGAAAGTATTGATCTTAATTCTTCATTTGAAAACACTTGATTTTTCTTGCTTCGTATGCCTAACTTAAAGGCGTTAAAGAAAAGTACTTGTTGGGAGATAACCCAAGATTTTTATTGAGCCTTGGAAGTTATTACTTCAGTAATGACCTCTTCTTATCCTTTTTGTTTGCTTTTTGTGCCAAGAATTACCTCTAATGAGAGGGAAGTAAGATTTGGGGAGTTGCTGTCCCAAAACAGATTTCTGTGCTCCACCATAAAAATTCGTGATGAGTCTCTATGAGTTGGATTGGGCTGAAAATTTACGATTAAATCGCTCAGTATGTTAGATAACTTTCATTAGGTCAACACTCTTTTATTTGAGCAACATAAGGTCTTAGAAAAAATCTCTTTCTACCTGCTGGTCTGTTTTGACAGATTTCTGCCATTATTTGCATTTGCTTCTTATTGATTCCTTTTTGGGTTCTTTTTGGGAAATTGAGATTTTTTAGGGAATTGCTATAGTAGCTTGTGTTTTTAGTGAAAAGTTTTGCTATTCTAAAGCTACCCAATGGTATATTATCTTTTGAATACACTAATGTTGCTAATGAAGATTGTGTGAAGTTTTGTTTGAAGGAAAAATTTCAGGTGTAGAGAGAGAATGATGTAATGAGATGAAGAATGGACAAAATCTCAAGCTTGGGGATGCCACCCTGGTGTCACCCCAAGAAATATCCAAGAGGTACAAGCGTAAAAGCTTGGGGATGCCCAAGGCATCCCCTTCTTCATCAATAAAAAGCTCAGGTCTTTCCAGACACTTCGTTTTATTGTTTCATGCACTATTGTGTTGTTCTTGGAGCATCTTAGTTTTCGTTTGCCTTGACTAGTTTGCTTAGTTTGCTTGAATAAAGTTGTTTGGACCCCCGTTCTCGCTGTGTTGTTTCAAATAAGTTCATTGGTGTTGGAAAGGAGTAGTAAGTTCTTGCTTGAATAGTGCAAGAGGAGCTTGCTTTGACTGTGACTTAGACTTTAGCATGTCATGCTCGGTGTGGTTTTGACCTTATGCTTAATGATTATTGTTGTAGCCTGCCTTGTTCCAAACAATTGGGATTGCTTAGTGTGCCTTGAAAGAATCATGTGTTGTTTTAGCATGCAAAAGCATAGTATTATGGGTTTCTCCTTTGATTATTTGTTTGGGTTGACTTGGCACATGCTCACACCATGTTATGACTATGAACAAGTCACCATAGCCTCTATGATCATTTATTCCTTGACTTGTAGTACCACTCTATGCTTTGATTAGTAATGTTTTGTCGCTCAAGATGATTATGGCCATTATTGCTCTCTTAGTTGCTTGCTCCCAGTCTTTTGCTAGCCTCCACTTGTATGAGTAAGCTCTACTCATGCTTCCAACTCCCAAGAAACCAAGTTATTCCAAAGTGTCCACTATAAATTCCTATGCATGGTGTGTTACACCATTCCAAGTATATTCTTATTTTCAGCTATATTCCAATTAAAAAGTTTTTGTTATGTGAAAAAATAGTGATTAAAGCTCTCACGAACTTGATGGCACACTTTATATTTCTTGCCCCTAATAAACTTGAACCATTGTGTCATCTATGTTGTATATGCTTGCACTTATACGTTGGAATTAGCAGAACCATGCTGTCATGGGGAACGCTTTCAACATTTCACTTGTACTTTGTACACAGTTTATATCATGCTTTTTTGTCTATGGATGTCGCCGGTGTGAAATAAAAGGGGAGCTTGTAAGTCCATGGAGTTATGTATTTTGTGTTAGAGAAACGCCTAGGCCGCTAGCGTAAGCCATGCCTAATAATGGTACAAACTTGCAGCATCACCACAATGAGAAATCTGTGAAGCATCATCAATAAAAACGTATGCAAATAGCAAATAAAAAGATCGCTGGGATGCTCATTGTCTTCTTTCCTTGTAATTTTGGTTATGGGATAGATCATGTACCATGTGCAAGGGGTACCCCGATGGCGGTTCTCTATGATACACATGTACTTACTATGACAAGAACTAGGTGACTAAAGTTGAGTAGCATGAGGTGTGGCACTCGTATTCAAGGGACATGAGATTGCCGACTTATACTTTGTCAAGCATATACTCCATAGTTTGTTCATTTTAACCTTAATCACTTCAAGATGCTTATGATAGGAGCAATGAGGGCTGAATGCTAACAAGTACCATAATTTTTGAAAGCTCTTTTTGAAACTTTAAATCCCTTCTTCCCTTTATGAAGGGCCTTTCTTCCACTATTATATTGAGTCTCCACCTTCTACCTTTAGGCACCAGTTAAGAGAGCATAGTTTCCATTCTTAGTTCTATGTGCATTGTCTCAAAACTTATTGATTGATGCATATTGTTGATATTACTCGTTCTTGTGCTATTTGTATTTAGTCACTCTTATGAACTTTGAAGGTGTCCTATGCATCTATTTGCTACTCCATGAGGGACAAGCTGAATTCCACTATGCCATGTTTTCTGTTATGAAACAAAAAAACGTTTTTCAACGCATGTTATTCATGATCTTTGTTTGTAGCCTTTCATTTTGTATGCATAGTTACTTTGTTTTACTGTTAGAACTCCATCTTTCATGCTCATGTTTAGAGTTCTTTGATCCCAGCTTTCATTGCTTGAAAATGGTTTGATCTTGGTTTTGATGGTGCATGTCACCTCAAAAATTATTCTTTTATTACTTTCCTACTTGAGGACGAGCAGGAGTTAATCTTGGGGATGCTTCATACGTCGGAAACGTATCTATGATTTTTGATGCTCCATGCTTGTTTAGTATCTACTTTGCTTTGCTTTGTCCACACTTTGAGGTGTTTTTATATGTTTTCTGGTACTAACCTATTAACAAGTTGCCACAGTGCCAGTTTCCTGTTTTCTATTGTTTTTGGTTCCAGAAAATCTAGTAAGGAAATATTCTCGGAATTGGACGGGACAAAAGCCAAAGTCAATATTTCACCAAGGAGAACACAGAGTCTAGAGAAGAGACGAAGGGGAGCCATAGGGCGGCCGCACCCCCAGGTGCGGGCCCAACCTAGGCCGCGCCTAGGCAGGGTGTGGGCCCCCTGGCCGCCTCCTAGCCTCGCCTCTTCACCTATAAGAAGCCCCCGATGCCTAAACCCTAAGGACCCGATCAACATTCCACGAAACCGTCTGTATCCGCCGCCGCCATCGTCCCTAGATCGTGGGATCTGAAGCTCTTCCCAGCACCCTTACGTAGGGGAGATCATCCCGGAGGCTTTCTTCTTCATCATGCCATCCACCGGTATGAAGCATGAGTAGTTCCACCTTGGACTACGGGTCCATGTAGTAGCTAGATGGTGTATCTGCTCCTTTGTGCTTTCATGTCTAGATCTTGTGAGCTCCTTTCATGATCAAGATCTCATCTATTTGTAATCATGCATGTTGTGTTTGCGGGGATCCGATGGATATTGAGAGTACTATGTTAGATTGATTAATGGTTTTGTCTTATTGATTCTATCATGTCTGTGTTGTTTGTGATCTTGCATGCTCTCCGTTGTTAGTAGGTATCTTGGCCAAGTAGTTGCTAGTGACTCCAAGAGGGTTTATTTATGCTCGATAGTGGCTTCATGCCTCTATTTAATCTAAGGGAAGTGATAGAAATCTCTAAGGTTGTAGATGTGTTGTTGCCACTAGGGAGAAAATAATGGTCTCTTGTTCATGGAACAAGTGGATTATTTACCTTACACACTTTGCTTAAAGCAGTTGTCTATTGCTTGCAACTTAATATTGGAGGGGGTTCGGATGATAACCCATAGGTGAACTTCTAGTCATATATGCAGTTGGATGGCGGTCTATGTTCTTGTTGTATTGCCCAATCGAATCTCATAGGATCATGATGTCTAGTGTTGCATTGTTATGCCTTGCTTAGTCATGTTAATTGCCCTGCTGTAAATTTTTTACCCAGCATGCCATGTTTGTTTATCTAAGGAGAACACCTCTAGTGAACTATGGACCCCGGTCCAATATTTACCATTGATACATGTCAGACCCCTCCTTTATAAAGGAAAGGATCCCTGTGATTGCAATGCTAGTCCCTGGATCAATGCTAGCATCCACAGTTTAAGATGAAGTACATAGATACAAAGGTCGTTTATTACATTCATTCCAGAGATGTAACATAGTCTTTTACAACTCAGGGCCAAAGGCCTAATACAAGAGTTTATGGAATAAGTAAATAAACATAAGTCTTCATCTTCATGTGCCACAGGCAAGCATGTTGAGTGTAGACTCATGACTCCTATTCATCATCAGAGTAAACTGCAACATCACAAGTTACAGCCACAGAGGGTCAATACTTTGGAATAGTATTGGGAAGTGATACCTTAGTATATTTTAAGTGGACTATATTACTATATGCATTTTGGCTAAGTGTAGCTTGGCTTGCTTTGCTTGAAAATAAGTTTTTCCTATTAGTTGAAATAACTAAGTTTTTCTTTGTCAAAACATTCCCAAGAAACCACCAATAGACATTGGGGTCCTTCACCCTTGTTCACCCACAAATTTTTCATTAGAAGTTGGAGTGATGAGATTCTTGTAGCTTCCATGTCTTGATGCTCAAATTGTCCATTGCCTTGGACTAGGCTAAGTACTTAGGTTTTCCATCTGCAGAGGTTGTGCACTTTCCCCACCAGACTTGGTTTTCCAAGATAGGACCTTTCAGAAGCTTTTCCTTAGTCAAATGGACGCGTTCCAACCTATCATCCCAACTACCACCAACTGTACAAGTGACTAAGTTCTAGCAACCTATATGATCAAGGCAGAGCCCATATTGCCAAGTGGTTGCACTGTAAGCTTTCTCAACACTTGGCCTCCAAATCCCTTTGTGCCTGGGTGGCATACCACAAGTGAGATACACAACCCAAGTCCATGGCCTTGTGTAACCACTCAACATAACCCAATCTTTCCATTCCACCCAGGAGGTTCATTTGACTTAGTTGTTTTATTAGGAAAGCATAAGTCTCTTGACTTAGAAATATTTTCATCATAATAAGTATAGATGTTCACCACCCTTGTTTGCTAAGTAGCTAGGCTAAGCAGGTTATGATAACTTAACTTAGGAAAATTCCCTAGCAATTCTACCATTCTACACTACTTAGGATTTCCCATCTTAGCATTAGGCAAAAATAGCATGCAAGACTTAGCAAAAATATCTAATGCTAGTACAAAACATAGGATAGAAATATTCATGAAAATATCACTTGCCTTGGTAGTGGGGAGAGTAGCACTCTTCACAATCACAATCACTAGCAAAATCTACACAAAATTATAGCATACAATTACACACAATTATATTCAATCAAAAATAATATGAATGCATGCATGCAAGAATTTTACTAAGTGGTGATTTTGAAAACTATACCAAGTATGCACATGTTTACAGAAACTTAACAAGTCACAAATTTGCCAACTAAACTTATTTGGCTCCAATACAATTTACCAAAATAAATCTATACTTAAAATAGCCTTAAAACATGTTCGACCAATAAAGTCATTTTAACTGTTACTATTTGATAAACCAATTGGATATTCAGAAAGGTCTTGTTTCACTGAATCCAACGGTATAAAGTTTGTAAAATTCTAACATGGCATTCAAAAGTTATAGCAGTTTGAAGTTTGGATCTAAATCAGGTTTAAATTCTGTTTTTTTGAATTCATCCTAGCCACGCGTCACAACCTCACTGGCGCGTACCGGTTCGCGCGGATCGAGCTCTGCGGACCGCACGATCTAAATGAGATCTGGCGGCTCAGGCACACGCGTACCTCTTCGATCAGGATCTATCCTAGCCTTACGATGTAGATCCAACGGACCAAACTACCAAGCCACAATCTGGCGGCGCTAGCGGCGCTAACTGGCGGCGGCGCGTCTGACTACGGCGGCGCCGGCGTTCTACATCGCTCCAGGAAGTAGGGAGGTGCTTACCAGATCCGCCAAGACATGCTGAAGCTCGACGTGGTACTGGTTTGCGGAGGGGTGCTCGGAGATGGGCTCTGGATCTCGTCGGAGTTGCGTCTGGCGTCGGGTGGATGTTGTCGGAGTCGTTGCCGAGGTTCCGCGTCGCCCTAACACGAACCAGGGGGTTTAGGAGGTGCGCAAGATAGTTGCGAACACGCTCGTGTGAAGGAAAAGGCAAGGGGTGCACGATACTTACTGAGATTGGTCGCCGGAGTTGGGGTGGTCGTCAGGTGCTTACGGCGTCAAGCGAATACGGCGACCTGGAGCAATACAGGATGAGCTAGTGGGGTCAGGATGTGCGCTAGGAGATTACAAAGTGGTTCGAACAATCCAGAGGAAGGCGACGGGCTCACTGAATCGATCGCGAGTGAGCTCGTCTCATGCGGTTTTGAGCGAGTCGTGGGCAGCCTGGTGGCGTGAATGCAGAATTGGCTAGGGGAAAATGACTGCGAGGAGGTGGGGATCTTATAGCCGGTGCCTCGACAGGAAACGCCCGCGGATTAATGCCCATTTAAGCCGTGCCATTACCGGCAGTGACTGCAGCTGCGACGTGGTCGCGGGCGCAGTTTGAGGAAGACGATGCCAGCGTGGGTAGGGCCCGCTCGTCAGCGATGCGCGCGAAGTGAGTGTGGGGTCCGTCTGGTTGTTGGTTGTGCTCGCGCGTGAGAGAAGAAAAGAAAATTCCCGGGTGGGCTTGTTGGGCTCGTTTCGATGTTGGGCCTAAAACCTGGCTCGCGGCCCTTTTCCTTTGTTTATTTCTTTTCCTTTTCTATTTTGATTTTCTGGTTAGATTTAGATATGAATTCAAATCCTTTTTGAATTCAAATAGTTCTGGGGATTTTTGCAGGGTACTGTGATTTCAAAAACCAGTCATTTAACCATGTGGCTACCCTGTAAGTGTCTTGGTCAAGCTTGGACTTAAAACAATCAGAGACAATGCCTCTGGTTTGCAAATGTTTTTAAGAAAATAGGGTTTTGAATTTATTTCCAAATTAAAAACTTGGTCAAACTTTTATACCTAACTTTCCAATAATGGAGGCAAGCAAACAAGTTCCTAATCATTCAGGTTTAAAATGGTGTTGGTCTTTTGAATTAAATCTGTCCACATAAAATCATAACATTAAAAGCTTCTGTTTTTCTGAAATGATTTTGAGAAAATCCCTAAATGATGATGAATGCAATGATGATATAAATGAGTTTTGGAATATGAATTTAGGGATGTTACAATACATCTTCCACTGTTACTGTTTACTTTCTGCAAAACACTGTCACCTTCCACACCTTACAGTTAATCCTTTGTTAAGCAACCGGTGAGATTGACAACCTCACTGTTTGTTGGGGCAAAGTCTTGAGTTTGTGTTGTACAGGTTTCCAAATTGCTTGCAACACCTTTGAGACGTTTCCTTCATCCTACTGGTTCGATAACCTCGATTTCTTACTGAGGGAAGGCTTGATGTTGTGATGCTTCACACCTTGCTCTTGGGGTTTCCCGATGAAGCTCTCTTAGGCGCCATCAACACTCTTCACCCTTAGCCTTAATCTCCTTGAGGAGTTTCTATATGCGGTGGTTGCTCTTGTAGGAGGCATGTTGTTGCTTGCGGATGTCTACATTCATGCAACAAAGGGTCCTCTCCTAGAATGAGGCCTTCTTGACCCTCTCATGTACATAGTCACGTGTCATGAGAGGTAGAGGTGCATTGGAGGCACTCTTCATCCAAGACCTAGTAGGAGAGGGGGCCCTCTCAGTCTCATCTCCTCCTCCTCATTGCCATAGGAGCGTCTAGGAGGAGGCCCCATGCGCCCCTTTTGCTACAATGATACTAGAGTGTGCTCGGTAAGGTTGGGAGCCAAGCCAAGTGGGGAACCATGATCCTGGGAGTTGATGAGTCTCATGATAAGTGGTGCATATGGAGGAGAGTTCTTGTACAATATGGCATGGTACATCTCCGCAAATATGAAATCCATAACATCAATAGGATCTGCATCTGCCTCGGGGCCAGCCATGTGAATCATGTGGGCATGATATAGCAAGTTGACCAGACCACATTTTATGGCATCATCATTTCTAGCACTCGGGGAAATGGTATGGCGGAGTATCCTCAACATCAGATTGTAGAAGGGCTTGAGTCCCTTGGACCCGCCCACAACACCCTCGTTGCCATGGAGAGGGGCAAGCTTGTTCTTGTTCTCCCCAAGAGCTGCTGAGCGCATGCACAACCCAACATGAGTGGACACACCATGGAAGGTCTCAAAGATGAGATCAGCAAAGTTGTAGAAAGTTGCAGACCAACGTTAATTTCTAGTCATCTAGGTCATAGTCCTGGCTTGGTCAGACCCAAACACAACTGTAGCGTAGAACTGCTGCACAAGGGTGATGTTGTAGTCTTCACGGAGCTCCATCAAGTTGAATAGCCCTAACTTCTCACTAATCCACAGTGCATCAGAGAAGTAGGATATGTTCCTCATCTACTCAACACTCATATATTTCTGGGGGCACACAGGTGACTTCTTGAGCACACTGTAGATGTCTTTCATGAACACACCCTGCTACTTCCTCCAATAGTGTGGGTCCTCGCTGGTACGTGGCAAGGCATAGAAATCAGTCTTCCGCAGCTCACAGTACTCTTTCTTTGACATGTGGGCCAAGGACTGAAGGTTTTCATACTTTTCCCTCTTGGCATGGTTCTCTTCTTCAGCCTTGTCCTACTCCCTCCTCATGTATGCTGCATTATGGGCCTGCTGTCTCTGGTTGGACGGGGGCTCAACATACTGACCCTTGGACTCATCATAGAGAGGATCGGCCTTCTTTGACATGGCCTTGGTGCGAGGAGGACGACGAGAACCAGCACCTGTGAATAGCAGTGAGGGAGATAACATGGATTTAAGCATATATGTCCTAGAGATGCAACACAATAGCCGTGGGACTTTGCTGGACTAGTTTGAATCATTCCACATCGGAGTCTCCGCAGTGCACACCGGATTCTCCGGCTTAGACCGGAGTATCCGGTCCTGGGGATCGGAATCTCTGGTCGGGAGCGTCAGGCATGCACTAGGATGCTCCGGGGAAGAGTGAATCGAACAGATCGGGCAAAGTAATGGGGCTAATGTGATAGTGTGCACACATACAAGTGATTCCAATGGACAAAACAACACCAATCCTCAAAACACAAATCAAGGGATGAACCCTAGGAGAAAATAAGAGGATAGGTACCAGATCAGTCCATAGGATCGATTCCACCGGTGGGAATGACCCAATGGTGGAGAGGAGGAGGCTAGCCGGCGGCACGGCGGATCCCGGGGGCTTCTTGACTTCCGAGGAGGAGTTTTGGAGGAGGAGGTGATGGGGTTGAGAGGGGAGGACGGGGGTGGATGAATGAAACTGTTGTTTCAGTTCACCCCGTCCTCCCTTTAAGTGGCTCGAAACTGTCTGGGCCGGAGACTCCAGCCTACACCGGATACTCCGGTGCAAACGCACCGGAGACTCCGGTCCTCCTCGACCAAAAACTCCAGGATTGTGTTTGGGGACATATATGAGAGAGAGTGTGTTTTTAGGACAAGGAATAGGCTACTGTGAAGAATCAATAAGACCCATAGAAATTCATTCAAATGTTCAATAATGATCCAAATAAACATGAACTAAGAACCAACTCTTCAATAATAAGAGGGTGGTGGCCGAGGCCACCATGTAAGAGTTTGTGGCATGACACCACGAAGAATTATCCTTGGTTTCATAGCCACTAATCATCAATAAAGCTCACATGTCACAAAATGATATTAAGAGAATTGAATTTCTCAATTTTGGCATTATGGGGAGAGGGATAGCCCAATGTATTAGGAATGCACTCCTCCTATCTCCATGCCTGCACCTAAACCAAATAAGAGTCAAGACATAGGTGAATATGCAACGTGATAAAGTCAAGCTCCTTGAATCTATAATATTTAGTTCATTCCTCATATAATTAAACCTTGCTTCATCAAGTGGCTTTGTGAAGATGTCATCAAGTTGGTCTTTGGTTGACACATATGATATCTCAATATCACCTCGAGCAACATGATCTCTAGTGAAGTGATGACGAATCTCGATATGCTTTGTCCTTGTGTGATCCACCGGGTTGTAGGCAATCTTGATAGCACTTTCATTGTCACATAGAAGAGGCACTTTGTCACAATGGACATTGTATTCCTTTAAATTTTGCCTCATCCATAGTAATTGAGTGCAAGCACTAGCAGCTGCCACATACTCAGCTTCGGCGGTGGAGAGAGATATACAATTTTACTTCTTAGAAGACCAACATACCAAGGACCTACCAAGGAATTGGCAAGCCCCGGATGTTGATTTTCTATCATCCTTATCACCAGACCAATCTGAGTCCGTGTATCCACAAAGAGAAAATGTTGACCCTTGAGGATACCAAAGACCATAGTGTGGGGTATGAACCAAATATCGAAAGATTCTCTTGACCGCCATCAAATGGCTTTCTTTAGGAGCCGCTTGATATCTTGCACATACTCCTACACTCAACACAATATCGGGTCTAGATGCACAAAGGTAAAGCAAAGAACCAATCATAGACTGGTATACCTTTTGATCCACATCTTTACCATTTGTATTTAGTTCAAGATGAGTCTTTGTTGCCATGGGGGTAGGAGCACCATTTAAATCTTTCATGTTGAATCTTTTGAGCATATCTTGAGTATACTTGGCTTGGTTGAAGAATGTTCCTCCTCTTACTTGATTGATCTCAAAACCAAGAAATACTCTCAACTCCCCCATCATAGACATCCAGAACCTATTAGTCATAAGCTTTGAGAATTCATCATTAAAAGCTTTGTTATATGAGCCAAAGATAATATCATCAACATATATTTGGCATACAAAAAGCTGCCCATTGACCTTCTTAGTAAAAAGAGTGGGATCGATTTTCCCAACCTCAAACACACGGTCAAACAACAACTCTCTAAGGTGCTCATACCACGTGTGTGGGGCTTGTTTGAGACCATAGAGCGCCTTATCAAGTTTGTAGAAATGGTTTGGGAAGTTGGGATCCTCAAATCCCGGGGGTTGCTTTACATATACCAACTCATTCAATGGACCATTAAGAAAGGCACTTTCTACATCCATTTGTTCCAACTTAAAGTTTTGATGTGCCGCATAAGAAAGAAGGATACAGATGGACTCAAGACGAGCCATGGGTGCATATTTCTATCCATAATCAATGCCTTTAATTTGAGAGAACCATTGTGCAACCAATCTTGCCTTGTTCCTTACTAAAATGCCATGCCCATCTTGCTTGTTCTTGAATATCCACTTGGTGCCTATAACATTGCAGCAATCCTTTGCCTTCTCAACTAACTTCCATACTTTATTCCTCTCAAAGTTGTTGAGCTCTTTGTTCATTGCTTCCAACCAATCTGAATCTTCAAGAGCTCCACATACTTTCTTTGGTTCAATCATGGAGATGTGTGCTTGATGTTCACTAAAACTCTTCAATTGTGCTCTTGTGGACATTCCTCTCCTTAAATCTCCAACCACATTCTCTAGAGAGTGGTCTCTTAATTCCAACATCCTATCCATTCTAGCTTTGCGACGACTTTCAATCTCCTTATTGTTTCTTAGGGGACCTCTTCATCATTTTGGTCCTCTTCTTGACCATCAAATTGACCTTGATCATCATAGGAATCATTCTCTTCATTAAGAGGCAAAGATTGACCTTGGTCTTGATCAGGTACATTACTACATTGGATTTGAGCTTCTCTCATGGCAGATTATATAGATCTTCCTTGTGAAATAGACCGAGAAGCACTTGACAATCTGGAGAATGGTGACTCAAGCTCCTCCTCACTAGGGGTATCTCCTTGATCAACTTGTTGAGGGTCCAAAGTTTGTCTTTGGCTTGGGTCATTGTCCTCCTCGATAAATGGAGCTTGTTGTTGTTGTTGTGAAGATGAGGGATCCACTTGAGTGGAGCATAGTTCTTCTCGATCCGCCATAAGGGGTTCCTCAGCGGGGCGGATAAATCCCACACCCATTCTTCCTATGGCATCCTAAGGCATTTCATCATCTGCATCACAAGAATCAACACGCCCCCCTTGGGGACCATCATATTCTTCGAAAGTCACACTACAAGATTCTATGACAGCTCCTGAGAGCTTATCATAGATTCTATAAGTGTGAGATTCGAGACCATAGCCAACAAAAATATCCTCTAATGCTTTGGAATCAAATTTGGACAAACGAACACCCTTTTTGAGATAGAAACACTTACAACCAAAAACCCGGAAGTAAGATACGTTGGGCTTGTTACCAGTAAGTATTTCATATGGAGTCTTGATAAATTCTTTGCGGAGGTAGAGACGATTTGATGCATGGAAAGCGGTGGATATTGCTTCGGCCCAAAAGTTGTATGGTGATTTAAACTCCGCTAACATGGTCGTTGCCATATCAATAAGAGTCCGGTTCTTCCTCTCGGCTACACCATTTTGTCGAGGGGTATATGCAGCAGAATATTGGTGTTTTCTCCCCTCATCACTAAGAAATCCATTCAAGGTGTAGTTCTTGAACTTGGTGCCATTGTCGCTTTTTATTATCAACACGCGGACATTGTATTGATATTGAACCATGTTGATGAAGTCGATGAAGTTATCTTGGGTCTCACTTTTCAACTTGAAGAAATATACCCATGAGTATCTTGAATAGTCATCAACAATCACCAAACAATATTTCTTCCCACCAAGACTTGCATGAGATGGAGGACCAAAGAGGTCCACATGAAGGAGCACCAAGATCATCTTTGAATTGATGTGGTTCTTTGGCTTCTGGGGAGAATCATGCATCTTTCCTTCAATACACGCCCTGCAAACACGATTTTTGGCAAAGGAAACATTTTATTTTAGTCCAACAATATGGCCATCCTTGTGGAGACTTTGCAACCCACATCGGCCTTTCCGAATAAGCACATCACACTTGTAGTGGTTTTCCCCGAAAAGTCCACCACATACAAGTCATTTTCTACGTACCCAACGAAAGAGACCTTGAGAGACTTGCTCCACATGAGGACCACAATATCGTTATCAATAAAGACGGCAAAGACCATCTTTCCAAGAGCACGGATGAAAGTAAATTGTAGCCAAGGGTCTCAACAATCATGATGTCCACAAGTGTAATGTCGTGGGCAACCACAGCCTTGCCAAGACCCATTACCTTAGACTTAGACTTGTCGGCATATGTCATGGATATTTGATCATCATTTGGTCTCAACTCCTTGACAATAGATGTGCTGCTGGTCATATGACTTGTGCATCCACTATCAAGCACCCATTTGGACCCTCTGGAAGCATAAGTCTACAAAAGATCAAGCTAGGTTTTAGGTACCCATTTTTTAATGGGTCCTCTTTTGTTAGCAACAAGGGTCTTAGGAACCCAAATAGACCAAGCAATATACCCATCAAATGGGCCAACATGTTGTGCATACACATCACCATAATAATCACGCATTAAAACATAGTGAGGGTTAGCACTTCCCGCAAAATCATCATGAGACATAGTTTTGCCACTTGTGGTCTTACTACCCATAATGGCCTTGTCTTTTCTGTGTGCGGGCTTGGCCTTCTTCTTGTTGTTGTTCTTATTCTTGGATTTGGAGACAAAACCAATGCCCCCTTTCTCACCATTTGACCTTTGCTTAATCAAGAGGTCATCAATGTACTTGTTTCCTTTTGGAACGGTGGCCTTAGCTAGCTCCCCCTTCAACCTAGCATTCTAGCATTTTCTTCAGGGATAGTTGTACTACTATAAGGAATGAAATTACTAGGTGAAGGAATATTGGTCAATTGAGTTTGAATCTTTTCATGGGACTTTGTGAGTGACAAGAATTCACTTTCCAAATCCTTATGAGCCTTGTCAAGCAACCTAAAGTCCTCGGTAAATTTTTCATGAACAAAACCAAACTCAAACTTGTCCTTTTTAGCCCTTTTATATTTAGCAATAGCATGGTCTCGTTCCTTAACGAGTCTATTCACAATTAAGTCATTATCCCCATCAAGCCCTTCAAGTTTTAGTTCAAGGGACATCCTAGTCTCTTGTTCTTGTTCTAGAGTATTATTTAGGTCTTCTACCTCATTCATGTGTTCTCTTCCTAGTTTACATATTTCATCAAGAAGCTCTTGTGTGTGATAAAGTTGATCTAAGAGGTCCACAAAATTTCTCTTGTGTTACCCTTGCAAGTTATTCATGAACTCATCAAAAGCAATTATTTCCTTTTTGACTTCAACAGACATCTCATCATCAATTTCATCATTAATCAAGGGGGAGGGGTGAGATGATGAAGATACCTCCGTTCCTCTTGCCATTAGGAAAGTGACGTTCTTGTTGGAGATATTCTCATTTGGAGAGTCGAAGAGGGAGAACGTGGGAGTAGAAATAGTGGAAAGAGCAGCCGCACTACTTGATGTTTCATCTTCACCATCTTCATTGTCGGAGGAGAATTCTTCATGAGTGATCAACACAATTTCACTCGACTTCTTGTTGATGGGATTCTTATTGATGAAGGGTTTCTTGTAAGGAGCTTTGGAAGTTTTCTTCAACACGAGTTTGCCCCCCATGATCTTCTCTTTTCTCATATGGACAACCCTCCACAAAGTGATAGAGGTCACCACAATTGAAACAAGTTCTCAGTTTAGTGACATTGTCTCTTCTTCCATTGGAGTTGCTTCTTCGTTGCATTTCCATATTGGCCTTGGCGGGGTTTTTTCAAAAGTTATTTGCATAGAAGGCCACATATTCACCATGAGCAATCTTGACATCATTGGGGTGGCTCATGGATAGGCCTTCATCACTATCAACTTCATCCACATGTTCCACAACTTTGGCCTTTAATGCAGGGTTGGCAACATTACTCATTACAAGGGCTCGATCACGAGCATCTTTGGCATTCTTGGCAGCAACCTTGAAAGAGGCCATCTCTTGCATAACTTCATTGGAGGTCATGAGGTGATAGTTGTGTCTTCCTTGTAGGCTCTTCAAGTCGGTAGGCTCAAAAGGCATGTGTGCACTCACATATTTCCTTTTATCCAAGCATCATCCACATGTGAGGCACCCACATTCCTAAAGGCGGTGGCGGTGGACTTGAGCCTACGATACATATCTTCCTGATCTTCATGATCCTTCATATAGAAGCCTTCGGCCTCATTGCTTAGTGCATCATATCGGTTCCTTCTCATGCTCTCATTTCCAACATACAACTCTGTGAGAGCATCCCAAGCTTCTTGGCGGTGTTGAGGTGCTCAATGTGAGGGTAATCTTTTGTACCCAATCCTTGTTGTATCATGTGCAAGGCGGTGGCATTGAGTTGACTATTGACAACTTATCTTCTAGTCAAGTTGGTTGGATCCCCAATATGGAGTCATTCTTCAATGATATTCCATAACTCAATGCAAGAGCTGCGCACATGAGATTTCATTAGTGATTGCCATTGAGCAAAAGTAGATGCATCTAGATTTGGTGGGTCACCTCTATTGTTTAGATGAGGGTGAGGAATTGGAGGGTCGGGAGAGTACCAACCTTGAGAATCGTGGTGCTCTCCATTCCCACCATCCTTTTTGTGGAAGACTTAGTGTTGTTTGGATTATCCCCTACTTCCACAACCGCGGGTGATGCCGAGGAATTCACCCTTGGTATTGATGGAGTTAGCTATTGAGGATAAGGGGATGATGAGTCACCTTTATCATTAACAAGTTGCTCAAGTAGCTTGAGCAGTTGTTTGATCTCGTTGCCCAAGGTGGAGCTCAATCTTGTTTCCAAGTTATTGAGATCCTCCATGGTCACCGAGGTGGTAGGCTCACCATCACCTTCCCCTAAGTTGCTACCCATATACTCTTAGGCGGTAAAGCCCTAAAAAAGAGCCGAGGCTCTGATACCAATTGAAAGGATCGTATGGGCACCTAGAGGGGTGGGTGAATAGGTGCTACTTCAAATTTTCTTCTTTTTAAAATTAGGGTTTGCCAAGAAAGGTAAATTCTCTAGATTATGCAACTAAGGTGAATTTACCTATATGTCAAACTAGCACCAACAAGCACAAACACTAAGCAAGAACAAGTAAAGAAGTGCGGTAAAGGATAGAAGTAACCAAAGTGGTGGACGCGGAGACACAAGGATTTGTTTCCCGTAGTTCCTTCCTTTTGAGGGGCAGTACGTCTATGTTTGGAGAGGGGGTGGTTTCAAACCACCAACGCCACGAGAGGCCTCCCTTGTTCTCCAATGAACCTCACCCCAAAGGGTTCGATTCACCTCTTCCACTATATCCGCAACCTTCGAGGTGGAAGACGACACCTTTACAACAAGTTCGGGGCACACATCCACAACTTAATTGGACGCTCCCAAATAGAGGCAAGCTGTCAAACAATCAAAGACAAGCTTGTAAGAACCAAATCAAAAGTAGGGTTTTCAAAGAAACACTAGAGCATGGGAGCCCTCAAGTGAATGAGGGGGAAATGAAGATCTCACTTGGTGAAGCTGTAGATCAAGGCCTCCTCCTTCGATTCTCCAAAGATCAATGACTTTGGATGGTTGGATGAAGATATCTTGTTGATTTGGTGGCTCTAATGGGGATGGTGTTCTTCGGTGGGTCGAGCAGCTGGAGGAAGGGGATAAGGTCCTCTATTTATAGCCCTTCACTCCACTGAACCATTTTCTGACCGGTGGAGAAAAGTCAGACCGGAGACTCCGGCCTGCACACCGGAGACTCTGGCCTACACCGGAGATTCCGACCCATCTCCGGACCAGCATACATATTGTCCTAGACCTTCTGTGAGCCAAGTGGACCGGAGACTCTGGTTCAGCCACACCGGAGATTCCGGTCTGAGTCTTGGACCGGAGACTCCGGTCAGTCTCCGGAACTTGCTCCGAACCCCTATCAGACTGTCCCAGGCAGAAATCTGGAGCCCCTTTCCTGGGATTCCTGGGAAAACTCCGGACCACACCGGAGACTCCGGTCTAGACAGACCGGAGACTAAGGTCTGGAACTCCCAGTAACATGTAATATTGTAGGGAATGTTCTGTAGGTCAAGGGTCCTTTTCACTTTTCATTATATCAACCTGTAGACAATAGCATACTGTAAAATGCTCTACTTGTTGTTAATGAACACCAAAAGTGATTATGATAGTAAATGTCCTTTCAGAAAGTTCAATAACCTCTTCGAGTTCTACCTTCCGACTACAAACACCTTTCTTGAGAAACTCTTTCTCTAGAAAGAATCCATTCTTGGCAACGAAAACTTTGCCCTCGGATCTGTGATAGAAGGAATACCCAATAGTTTCCTTAGGGTATCCTATGAAGACGCATTTTTCTGCTTTGGGTTCGAGTTTATTAGGCTGAAGTTTCTTCACATAAACATCGCATCCCCAAACTTTAAGAAATGACAGCTTAGTTTTGTTTCCAAACCATAATTCATATGGTGTCTTTTCAATGGATTTATATGGTGCCATATTTAAAGTGAATGCGACGGTTTCTAGTGCATAACGCCAAAATGACAGTGGCAAATTATTTAGAGACATCATAGATCGAACCATATCTAATAAAGTATGATTACGATGTTCCGACACACCATTTCGCTTTTGTGTTCCGGTAGGTGTGAGTTGTGAAACTATTCCACACTCTTTCGAATGTGTGCTAAACTCGTAAATTAGATACTCACCTCCACAGTTAGACCGTAGAAATTTGATCTTTCTATTACGATGATTTTCCACTTCATTCTGAAATTCCTTGAACTTTTTGAAGGTTTCAGACTTATGTTTCATCAAGTAGATAGACCCGTATCTACTCAAATCATCTGTGAAAGTAACAAAATAACGATATCCACCTTGCACCGACACACTCATTAGACCACATACATCAGAATGTATGATTTCCAATAAATTTATCGCACGTTCCATTGAACCGGAAAACGGCGTTCTAGTCATCTTGCCCATAAGGCATGGCTCACATGTATCAAGTGATTCCAAAAGTCCATCTGAATGGAGTTTCTTCATGCGTTTAACACCAATATGACCTAGACGGCAGTGCCACATATATGCATATATATCATCATCAAGTTTAATCCTTTTAACATCAACATTATGAATATGTGTAACATTATTATCGAGATCCAATAGAAATAAATGTTGGAGATATGCCCTAGAGGCAATAATAAATGTAGTTATTATTATATCTTTGTGTTTATGATAAATGTTTACATTCATGCTATAACAGTATTAACCAGGAAACATTAATACTTGTGTGATTTGTAAACTAAATTAGAGTCCCTAGTAAAGCCTCTTCATAATACTAGCTTGTTGGTTAATAGATGATTGTGGTTTCCCTATCATGAACATTGAGATGTTATTATAAACAAGATCATATCATTAGGAGAATGGTATGATGGACATACTCCTATAGATAAGCGTAGCATAAATATCAAGTCATTTTAATAGTTCAATTGCTATAAGCTTTCTGATACATAGTAACCTAATTCTCAACACCCGGATTTTTAATCCCAGATGCCTGTTTTGCCATACATCGCAATCCCAGGATTACCATTTTTGCGAGACATAACAGAATTGGATACCATAGTACATCATCCATTACAAACCATACATAAGGTCTTACACAAATAAGGATCTCATGATCCAATTCTTAATACAACTTCAAGCAGCGGAATACGTAATAATAACGGTAGCGTAGGCGAAGCTCCATCTTCGGGGTCACAGGCAATGGTGACGATGGGAGATGATCCTAGTTGTTGTAACCTTCCTGGGGTCCATTCTCTAGGTACTCCTCTTCATAGTCTGGCCACGGGAATAGCCAGGGACAAAGCCATGAGTACTCTTTAAGTACTCGCAAACTAATACTAATGGCGGGAGGGGAGTGAGATGGTGTGCTCAATTCGGCTGGGGGTGGCCTCTATTTATAGTGGCGGGAGGGGACCGACGGGGCGCAAGGTGATCTCGTCGTGGTTGAAGGTACAGACGGCTATCGGCATGGGCGACGGTAGGGGGCGGTGTGGTGCTCCCTGTCGATGCTCAACGACATGGTGGCGAGGCGTGGGGCGGTGCAGCTTGGTCGGAACGCGACGGTGCTCTGCGCGTGCCCGACGGAAGATTTAATGGCGCACAGCGCGCATGGTCCGTGCGGCGGTGAACGAGAGTGTAGGCGGGGTTGCTGGGACGGTGGTGATCACGTATGCACGCGGCGAGGGCGGCGCGCGGTCTGTGGGCGTCGGTCGAGCGTGGCGCACGGGGCGCGCTCTCGGCATGGTTGGCGGCAGCTGGGTTCGTGCATGTGGTCCATGGTAGCAACGCTCGAAACCGGATGGGAGTGGCGAAGGGTGTTGGCTTGCTCCCAGACATGCTGGCTAGGCTTGTTCCTCCTCCTAGCTTGCTGTCGACACGGGGGTGACAAGGGTGCATTCGACCTGCTCACCATTGATGGCAATGCCAAGCTTACACTAATGCTAAGGGTGTGCAATTGAGCTAGATGATCTACTAAAACCTAGTTGTATCCAGAGAGGGAACAAGTTAGGCTTCAATCACTGCTCACAATAGTGTTTGGATTTTGTTTGATTTGTGTCTCCCAAGTGTTTGATGAAATGGCCGCAAGAATTCAAGTTTTGAATTTTGAAAAGATTTTTGGTGGGTGTGCTAGGTTGGTGCTGGTGAGTCTGCAGATTCTTGGGTTTTGAAAGTTGAGCTTGTTTGAGTGGTTTTTGAAAAAGTGGGATCTTCCCATATGATAAAGATTCAATTTTGAACTGTCCTTTAAACTATGCATTTGAATGATTCTGGATGATCACAAAGTGGGACTTGATACTTTTTTATGAGTACAATCAAGGGGTGCAAAGATCCATAAAAGTTTCTGTTAAGTTCTGAAAGTTTGAGACAGCCAAAGTAGGCATGGGAGTTAAATTGGTCAAAACGACCATTCCCTTATTTTATATGTTTTGATTTACTTGTCTTTGGGAAAAGTGTGGGAAATGTTTAGATGATGTTTATTTCACCTAAGCATCCATTTACAAGCAAAGGAACATGCAAACAAGTTGATTCAAAAGAATTCAAAATGAAATGCATACTCACATGCATGCTTCCATAATTTTATTTAGAAAAGTTCTTGTTAACCCTAATTTTGATGATTAGAGTTTGATGATCCATGTTTA
The DNA here is from genome assembly GCA_030063025.1 of Avena longiglumis. NCBI lineage: Eukaryota > Viridiplantae > Streptophyta > Magnoliopsida > Poales > Poaceae > Avena > Avena longiglumis. The sequence goes on along the minus strand of CP125979.1, from coordinate 210,375,599 downwards.
GTATTTTTGGGATGTTACAAACCTTCCCCCCTTAAACAAAATCTCGTCCCGAGATTTGAAAAAGGACGAAAAAGATTACCTAGGATTTGAAGAGATCGGGAAACTCCGTCCTGATGTGATGTTCGCGCTCCCAGGTAGCTTCCTCTTCTGTGTGGTTGCTCCACTGAATCTTGAGAAACTTTATGCTTCGTGTTCGGGTAGTTCTGAAATCTTCTTCCAAAATACAGATGGGTACTTCGGGATAGGTTAGGTCATCGTTGATCTCTATGGTCCGGTGATCGATATTCTTGAACACTTCCGTCTTCTCTGGAACTTCGAGACACTTGCGAAGTAATGCGATATGGAACACATTGTGCACTGCTGACATCTCTTCGGGTAGTTCCAATTGATACGATACTTCTCCTCGATGATTCAGAATCTTGAAAGGTCCGATATATCTAGGGGCTAACTTTCCTTTGAGTTGGAAACGCTGCATTCCCTTCAATGGCGACACTTTCAGATAAACAAAATATCCTATGTTGAAGGAGAGGTCTCTATGTCTCTTGTCGGCGTAACTCTTCTGTCTGGACTGGGCAGTCTTGAGGTGCTCACGAATCTTGTGAACCTTCTCTTCTGCTTCTCGTAGGATGTCGGGTCCGAAAATTTGACTCTCTCCTACTTCCGACCAGTTCAAAGGGGTACGACACTTCCTTCCGTACATGAATTCAAATGGGGTCATTTGCAAACTGGCTTGGTAACTGTTGTTGTATGAAAATTCTGCAAACGGCCGACAGTCTTCCCACTTGGATCCATATTCTAACACACATGCTCTCAGCATATCTTCGAGTATTTGATTTACTCGATCTGTTTGTCCATCGGTTTGAGGGTGATATGCGGTACTGAAATCTAGGCGGGTTCCTAAACCTTCTTGGACTTTCTTCCAGAATCTCGAGGTAAACTGAGTTCCTCGATCTGATACAATGTTCTTGGGGACTCCATGCAAACTAACTATTCTAGCGATGTATAACTCTGCTAGCTTCGAACTCTGATATGTGGTCTTGACGGGCAAGAAATGGGCGACTTTGGACAATCTGTCCACTATGACCCAGATAGAGTCATTTCCCCTACTAGAAGTAGGCAGTCCAGTGATAAAGTCCATTCCAACGGAATCCCATTTCCATTCCGGAATCTGCAATGGTTGCAACAATCCAGCGGGTCTTTGATGTCCTGCCTTGACTCGCTGACATATATCACAGTTGGCGATATAGCTTCCGATTTCTCTCTTCATCTTATGCCACCAAAATTGCTCCTTCAAATCTTGATATATCTTAGTTCCTCTGGGATGGATAGAATAAAGAGTATCATGAGCCTCCTTCAAAATAAATTCTTTCAACTCAGAATCTGCTGGTACACAAAGGCGTCCTTTGTACCACAGAACTCCTTCTTCGTCTTCGGTGAATCCGGGTACTTTGCCTGTACCAATACGACGCTTGATTCCATTGATACTAGCATTTCCCTTTTGCGCCTCTTTGATCTGATTGATCAAAGTGGGTTGAAGCTCTATGCTAGCCAAAAATCCTTCAATCACTAATTCTATTCGAAAATCTTACATCTCTTTGTGCAAGCTTGGTTGCTCCTTCAAGATCATGGAGTTCAAGCGGCACGGCAATCTGCTAAGGGCATCTGCTACCACATTGGCTTTACCAGGGTGATAGTGAATGTCCAGATCGTAATCCTTGATTAGCTCAATCCATATTCTCTGTCTCATATTCAGCTCCTTCTGAGTGAATATATACTTCAGACTCTTGTGATCCGAATAAATCTCACAACGATTTCCCATCAGGTAATTTCTTCAGGGCTAGAACTACGGCTGCGAGTTCGAGGTCATGGGTTGGGTAATTTTGCTCATGTTGCTTCAGTTGTCGAGATAGATAAGATATAACTTTGCCTTCTTGCATTAGCACACATCCGAGAATGATCTTGGATGCGTCACAATACACATCGAAGGGCTTCGTAATATCCGTCATGATCAAGATTGGGGCTGAAATCAATCTCCTCTTGAGTTCTTGAAAACTCGCTTCACATTTGTCGGTCCATTCAAACTAATTGTCCTTCTTTAGCAATTGGGTCATAGGTCTGGCGATACTCGAGAATCCTTCTACGAACTTGCGGTAATATCCCGCCAATCCGAGAAATGCACGGACTTGGGTTTGAGTGGTTGGGGCTTGCCAATCTTCTACATCTTTCACTTTGGCAGGGTCAACGGCAATTCCACCGGCTGATACAATGTGACCGAGAAATCCTACCTCCCGTAACCAGAATTCACATTTGCTAAACTTGGCATACAACTGATGCTCTCTAAGGGTTCCAAGAATGGTCCTTAGGTGTAGCTCATGTTCTTCTTATGATTTGGAATAAATTAGAATGTCATCGATGAAAACAACGACAAACTTATCCAGGAAGTCCATAAAAATCTTATTCATGAGATTCATGAAATAAGCAGGGGCATTGGTTAATCCAAAAGACATGACTATATACTGCATAATCCATATCCGTGGTAAAGGCAGTCTTTGGAATATCCTCTGCACGAATTTTGAGTTGATGATAACCAGTTCTAAGATCAATCTTAGAAAACACTTTGGCACCGGTCAACTGATCAAACAAATCTTCTATCTTGGGCAAGGGGTACTTGTTCTTGATGGTGACATCATTCAACTTGCGATAATACGTACACAAACGGTTACCTCCATCCTTCTTGTCCACAAACAAGACAGGCGATCTGCATGGTGACGCACTTGGTTGAATCAATCCAATTTCCAGCATGGCATCCAGTTGCTTCTTCAGTTCTGCTAGCTCCGACGGGCTATGGGTCCAGTTCCGGCGATTAGTTCGATGATAAACTCGATATCCCGATTTGGGGGCATACCGGGCAAAACATCTGGAAATACATCAGGGTATTCACAGACTATCCGGACTTGGTCAATGGTAGGTTGTGCTATACTCTTGTTGCATTTGAATTGGCGAGGTAAGGTTTCAGATATATGCTCGACTGATATTTCGGCTATACTGGTCATGGTTATGGCTTTCTTGGCACAGTCAGTCAATCCTTTATGTTTGGACATCCAATCCATTCCTAGTACTACTTACAAACCTTTAGTTCCGAGTACTATCAAGTTAGCATAAAAATCTATGCCATGGATTCGGATAGGGACGGCTTTGCAAATTTGCCTAGCCTTGGTGGTTGATCCGGGAATTTGAACAATCATGACATGCTTCAGTTTGGTTGGTTGAATTTTACTAGTGCATGCAAATTCTTCGGTGACAAATGAATGCGATGCACCAGAATCAAACAACACTATTGCAAGTATTGAATTAACAGAAAACATACCCAGCACGACGTATGGCGCTTCGTGAGCTTCTTCAGCATGCATGAGAAAAAGACGACCATTGCGGTTGAGCGAATTCCCTGGGGCAAACCTTCTTCCTGGCTGAACATGACGCTGCTGCTGAGCTGGGGCATTGGCATTGGGTGCTGCGGCATTCTTCTTGTTGGGTCACTCGTTGGAGTAGTGACCCTTATTTCCACAGTCACAACAAGTCACTTGCAACTTGTCCTTTGCTGCTACAGGCACAACATTGGTTCTAGTCCTCGGGGCAGTGTTGGTGTTGGTGGCAGCATTGTTGTTGTTGAACTTGGATGGGGCACGGTTGAAATTGCTAGAGTTACCGGGGTTGTTGTGATTTCCTCCGGGTCTAGGGTTTCCACGGTTGGGATAGGTCAGACGGTTCATCGGGGGTCTGTGGGTTCTTGGGGCAAATCCGGGAGACGGGTTAGGGCGATACTTTGGGGTCTGATGGGTTCCTGGCTGATGCATCATGCGACGCTTGCGGTTCTCATTTTCTTGGTTGATCTTTCCTTCCATCTGGATAGCAGAGTCTACAAGGGCTTCAATATCGGCAAAGGGGATATTGACTAACACCGTCTGCATCTCATCGTGCAGACCATTCATGAATCGTTCTTTCTTATTGGCTTCGGTGTCAATCTCATTCGGGGCATACCTAGCTAATGACAATAATTTGTCACGGTATTCCACTACAGTCATCCTTCCTTGCTTCAGTTCTCTGAACTCGTCTCTCATCCTCTTAATCAAACCCGGTGGCACATGGGTTCTGCTAAACTTGACCTTGAATTCCTCCCAGGTCATCATCTGGCCTCCGGTCATTGCACGGACACTGTTCCACCATGCCCTGTCATCTCCGGCTAGATAATGGGTGGCAAACAGAACTTTCTCGTTGGCTTCCACTCCGGCGACTTCTAGGTTATTTTCCATGGTTTGCAGTCAATCGTCGGCGTCTAGGGGTTCCTCTGACTTAGTGAAAACAGGTGGGTTGGTATTCTGGAAGTTCTTGAGCTTAGATCCATGGTTGTCCTGATTTCCGTGGCCTTGGTTGTTGTGGGCAAGCTGAGCTATCTATTGCAGGGTGGCTAGGTTGGCTTGACGTTCCGCTCTTTCAGCTTCACGGTCAGAAGTCAACATTTGCAGGATCTGCAACATCGGGTCCGGGGATGAACCACTTCCTCCGCGTGGCATCTGAAGATTGAGATAGATCATGAGAAAAGAGGGGAATTTCTAAAGTTTCGGGGACTTTGAAAAGTTTTTAAAGTTTGACTCAGATTTTTCTAACAACTTGCTTTTCATTCATTCATTCATAGCACACGATACAACACACACCACAGCAAAGAAAAACAGATGGTTTTAAGAACCATTCTGGAATCTACGATATAGTGGGACCGAATAGTACTCACTACGCTAGTGCTCAAGTGCTACTACTCCTTGGAATCTGTGGCTTCATCATCCTCATCGTCATCGATGAAGGCGAAATCATCCTCATCGGTGAAGAAATCCATAGCCTGATCCTCCAGAAAATCATCATCATCGCTGAGATAGGAGTAGGGGTCTCCACGGAGATCCTCTCCGACATTCTCCCTTTCTTCCAACTGCATGTCTCTCTTGTGGATGGTCTCCTCCAAAGATGAGATGCGGTGGCGGAGATGGGCAATAATGCGCTCCTTCTTATCGAGCTGACGGCGGCGAGACTTGTGATCCTTTGCTAGCATGGTGATGGTCTGATCCTTCGTCTTGATGATGGCAGCATGTGGTTGGAGTAGTCACGGCAGTTATCCAACTCCTGCTGACGATCGTACATCATGAAGCTAAGGTGGTCCAATTGAGTCTTCAGCTCAGGGTGGTATGGGGCTTCCAGTGGTTGTCCATTTGCATCAGGCCTTGGGAAAAAATCAAAACGGGTTCCCTTGATCTGATTGATGCTCTGCCCACACAGACGGGAAAGAGCTTCCTGCGTGGCCCTGGCAAGTCCATCGAGCCAGTTGTTCTCTCTCAAGGTAAACTGAATTCCCTCAGCAGTGGGAGGTTCAATCTTTCCTCGGAGACTTGCAACAATTAGCCACTACAGATCTTCTCCTCCTTGATCATTGAGCTGAGCTCCGAAGAACTCGAGGTGCGGAAGCTCCAGAAGTTCCGAAACCTGGTCCAAATCCCTCTCAAAGATAAGGTCTCCTCCATTCCCCAATTGGTAAAAATTGTTGTACTTCACGTCCATCTATAAGAATATAGGATGAGTAAGTTAGTAGAGTGATCAAGTGTGTCAAATTTTATGTATTTTGCAAGAATTTTTGAGGAACATGAATTTTCCTGAAAGAATCAAAGGGGATAAGAATGAGAATAAGTTTTCGTAAATATTTTCTTCCTTTGGTTTTGAAACTAAGTTTTTGATTCAAACGTCTAGTCTAACTAGGGTCTCCTATGGTCAGGATGGCTCTGATACCAACTTGTCAACACCCGGATTTTTAATCCCAGATCCCTATTATGCCATACATCGCAATCCCAGGATTACCATTTTTGCGAGACATAACAGAATTGGATACCATAGTACATCATCCATTACAAACCATACATAAGGTCTTACACAAATAAGGATCTCATGATCCAGTTCTTAATACAACTTCAAGCAGCGGAATACGTAATAATAACGGTAGAGTAGGCCAAGCTCCATCTTCGGGGTCACAGGCAATGCTGACGATGGGAGATGATCCTAGTTGTCGTAACCTTCCTGGGGTCCATTCTCCAGGTACTCCTCTTCATAGTCTGGCCACGGGAATAGCCAGGGACAAAGCCATGAGTACTCTTTAAGTACTCGCAAACTAATACTAACAAGTGAAAGGGGTTTTTGATAATAGGACACTAGGCTCTAGGTTTGTTTTGCAAGAGGCCAGATTTATCTCTACCAAGTTCAGGGGTAAGAGAAGCTAGTCACAAATTTTATAACTCCTAAGAGGGAACTTGTATATCATATCACAACTCTGTTGTGTTCAAGTCAAAGTCTCAAATCATTTCACAAGTCATTTTGAAAACATCTGTCGGGGGAACAGTATGGCCACTCCAACTGTCCATAACCGCGGACGGGGCTATTCAAATAGTTTGAAACTCTGCAGAGATTGTACACTTTCACCACGACATTTGATACATCTGTCAGGAACAAATCCTGAATTCACCATACTCAGTATGCAGATAATCAATCCTAACCTTTCAATTACACGCCCTAGTATAAGCACCTCTCCTGTGAGTTTGGCCTCCCATCCATGACAAACTATCATCTTGGGTACTGCACAGGTGGACAATCTTCACAAGGTAGCCTCATCTCATACCTTGGCCGTGAGGGAACTAATACTAAGGTATATAAGTTTCCAGTCAAGCTCTACCCAATCTTCGGGTATTGTGGTTATACGATAAAATTGGAATGGTATCGCATCCAGACAACCATCAGTTTTATAAAGGGCTAAGGCTCATGCCTCAACATTTTCATCACCAAAATCATCTGGTGTTTCGGAAACACATGTCAAAACATCTCAGTAGAATGATCCATCATTCTAAGGTTTTCATAACCATTTTCCCCAAGTATTCCCATCTAGAGTTGATCAAGTTTTATGCTTAGCACTAGCATCTACAAGTGGGGGTAAGCACTAATGAGGGGTGGTAAACTAGTGGAGTTTCAACTAAGTTCAATCTCATGCCTTAGGATGACATCAATATTTTCTAACTTAGGCCAAATTTTATGCTCTTTATGCAACCTTCAACTATATCTTTCTAGAATCTACAAGTTACTTTAGTAAACTCTAAGTTAAAGCTTTGATAAAAAAGTAGAAAGCTTGCAAATAAAACTAGGATTGGGTTATCAAGTGGGTATGATCACATATGCTTAAGGCATATAGTTGGCATGGTAACAAGCAAGTATTAGCTTGCACAATTGCAAGTATTAGCTTGCATAGGTCAACTTGATTAGTAAGGCTTGCCTTGTGCAGAGCAGTGGTTGAAGTTCTCCTCGTCTTCTTCTTCGTAGTATCCTCCTTCCTCCTCGTATCCTTGGTCGGTACTAGCGTCTATAAATAAATACGATGTACACAATCACAAAACAATACTTAATTACTTCCAATCGTCACACAAAAGGGTCCTATAGATGCTCTAGCATCATCACTAACATTACAAGATTAAAGCTTGGTTTAATTCCTTTTATTTTTAGAAAAGTAATTTCTACTCGTTGAAAAACTGCTTAAGATTTAATATTATCCAAACCAAACATGGGATCATGTTGACACATGTCATCACCACATGCTTTAGTCCATGGGAATGTGATTTAAAGTGGTGTCACAATTTAATAAGGTTTTACCCTTTTATTTTAATTAAATAAGTGACTAGAAATGCCTATATGGCCTTCTTTTATTACTTGGTCATTATTTCTATAAGTAAACCTATATATTTTTATATATTCTGAAAGGTATGGTTAAATGTGATTTTTGAGAGTTGGAAACAACTCAAAAGCTATTATGGTTTAAATTTGAAAAAAAATTGAATGCAGAAAAGCTTCTGCCTTGTTATTTTTACCAAGGATGATCTACAGATCCAAATGACTTGAATCCAACGGTCTTGGATTCAGCATTCTCAGAACTTCCTAACAAAATTAGTTTCATTCAATTTGGTTCACTGAATCGACCTAGGTTGATTTTTGAAACTGGGTACAGAAGTGTGTTTGAATTAAAATGGAAAAGATTAAATTCAAATAACTGGGCTGCGCGGGAAGTGATACTGGGCCGACCTGCTAAGCACAGCGCTTCCGTGGGCTGGTTAAGTCGCTGTCCCCACGCGTTAGTGACACAGGGGGGTGCGAAGCGGTATGGGGCGATGTGGTGCGTTCGATCTGGTTCTAATCCAACGGCTGAGGGTCATCGTTGACGTTGGGCAACGCCGGCGAGACAGAAACCTAGCGCGGCTAGTGGGGGTCGTTGGGGCTCACCGGGGTTCAGGCGAGGGTCGGCGAGGCGGGCGAACGACGAAGTCGACGACGGCGAACCTCCTGGTACCGGCAGCTTCTCCTGGGGCGGCTCCAATCGCTGGCTCCCTTCTTCTCCAGCAGCGGCGGGCTCCGGTGAAATTCCGGCGCTGCGCTGCTCTCCTTGCTCCGGGAACAGGGTGGAATGATCAGTGAGGAGAGGGGAGTGAGATGGTGTGCTCAATTCGGCTGGGGTGGCCTCTATTTATAGTGGCAGGATGGGACCGACGGGGTGCAAGGTGAGCTCGTCGTGGTCGACGGTACAGACGTTCGAGCGCTGGACAGGGAGTGGTCTAGTGGCTGGCAACGTTCGAGCGCTGGACAGGGAGTGGCGGTGGGGTGTTGGCTTTCTCCTAGACATGCTGGCTAGGCTTGTTCCTCCTCCTAGCTTACTGTCGACATGGGGGTGACAAGGGTGCATTCGGCCTGCTGACCATTGATGGCAATGCCAAGCTTACAGTGATGCTAAGGGTGTGCAATTGTGCTAGATGATCTACTAAAACCTAGTTGTATCCAGAGAGGGAACAAGTTAGGCTTCAATCACTGCTCACAATAGTGTTTGGATTTTGTTTGATTTGTGTCTGCCAAGTGTTTGATGAAATGGCCGCAAGAATTCAAGTTTTGAATTTTGAAAAGATTTTTGGTGGGTGTGCTAGGTTGGTGCTGGTGAGTCTTCAGATGCTTGGGTTTTGAAAGTTGAGCTTGTTTGAGTGGTTTTTGAAAAAGTGGGATCTTCCCATATGATAAAGATTCAATTTTGAACTGTCCTTTAAACTATGCATTTGAATGATTCTGGATGATCACAAAGTGGTCCTTGATACTTTGTTATGAGTACAATCAAGGGGTGCAAATATCCAGAAAAGTTTCTGTTAAGTTCTTAAAGTTTGAGACAGCCAAAGTAGGCATGGGAGTTAAATTGGTCAAAACGACATTTCCCTTATTTTATTTGTTTTGATTTACTTGTCTTTGGGAAAAGTGTGGGAAATGTTTAGATGATGTTTATTTCACCTAAGCATCCATTTACAATCAAAGTAACACACAAACAAGTTGGTTCAAAAGAATTCAAAATGAAATGCATACTCACATGCATGCTTCCATAATTTTATTTAGAAAAGTTTATGTTAACCCTAATTTTGATGATTAGAGTTTGATGATCCATGTTTAGTATTTTTGGGGTGTTACACTAATTCCTTCGACCATGAGATCATGCTTATCACCATCACTAGAAGGATGCTTTGATGACATCAAACACCACACCGTAACTGGGTGGCTATAAAGGTGGCATTGAGTATTCGGAAAGTATCGGTTGAGACACATGGATCAAGAGTGGGATTTTTCCATCCATATGATGGATAGATATACTCTAGGCCCTCTCGGTGGAATGTCATCCAATTGGCTTGCAAGCATGTGACTGCCTCACAAGGGATCACATATCACGGGAACGAGAAAAGAGTACTTATCAGTAACGAGGTTGAACTAGGTATGCAGAGATACCGACGATCAAAACCTCGGATAAGTAAACTATCGTGAGACAAAGGGAAATTGGTATCGTATGTAAATGGTTCATTCGATCGCAAAGTAATCGTAGAAATATGTGGGAGCGATATGAATTTCCAGATTCCTCTATTGGTTATTGATCGGAGAAGTGTCTCGACCATGTCCGCATAATTCACGAACCGTAGGGAGACACACTTAAAGATTCGTTGTTGTTGAGTAGTTATGGAATGATGAAAAAGATACTAAATGTTATTCGGAGTCTCGGATGGGATCCGAGATATCACGAGGAGATCCGGAATGGTCTGGAGAATAAGATTCATATAAGGAAAGTCCTGTTTCGGAGTTGGGGAATGATTCCGGTGTTTTCATCGGGAATGTTCTAGAAGGGTCCGGAAGGTCCGGCACTCCGGAGGGGAAGGGTACATGAATGTGTCATAAAAATATGGAATGGTTGCATCATGTACTAGGTCACTTGGCTAGGCAAAATAAAGGGAGAAATCAAATCCTAGTTTTAAAGTCAAATGCCAATTTGAAAAAGTCAAACGACAAGTTTGCTTGGTGGAGGGCAAGTTGGAAACCTACTTGGGCAGGAGTTCCTCTCCCTCCACCCGCCGGCCAAGGAGGACGACTTGGGGGAGGACTCCCTCCTCCCAAGCCGCGCCCTCCCACCTATATAAGGAGGGGCAGGGCTGCCCCTCTACCCTACACCCAACACCACCCAAAACCCTAGCCCTAGCCGCCGGCCTCCTCCAAGTCGCCGCCGCCTCCTAGGGTTCCTCCAACCCGCCGAGTTGGGGCTTCCCCAAGCCCTAGCCGCCGGCCAAGTTTTTCCCCTTAGTGCCTCTAAACCCTAGATCACCAAGGCCTCTCTCATAGTCCACCATACTCGCTCCGGCTTAAGGCGAAGCCCTGCGAGATCTCCCCTCTACTTCCGGTACCACGCCGTCGTGCTGCCGGAATCACGAGCAGAGTGCTACAACCTCCGCTGCTTTGGAACAAGGAGAGGAAGGTCTTCATCGAGTAACGCAGTGACCGATCTGAAGCGCCGAACGCAGCCTTGGAAGGATCGCTCACGCGATCTTGAGATCGTCAAGTACGACTACATCACCCACGAGAATCTTCTCTCGTTAACCGCTTTGGAATCTTCGAGGGTGAGTTCCTCTATCGACTGCGTTACAATGTAGTAGATAGATCTTGGCTTGTTTGTTTGCATGCGGTAGAATTTTTTTGTTTTCCATGCTACGAACCCCTATAGTGGTATCAGAGCCGTGTCTATATGTAGATCTGTTGCACGAGTAGAACACAATGGTCATTATGGGCGGTGGTGCTTTTATTATCAATTGCTTCTTGTGTACTTTGCATCTTGCGGTATGATGGGATGAAGCGGCCCGGGCTAACCTTACATGACATCGTTCATGAGACTTGCTCCACGCTCAACATGCAACTTGTATTGCATAAGTGGCTTTATGGGTGTCTCTCCCATTATAGTATAGATCCAATTTACAACGGGCACTTGATAGTTCAAACATCAACGTTGTGGTTCTTGTTCGTAAGTTAGAACGACACTTATTGAAAGCCCCAAACCACGTAAAATATGCAAAGAAAATTAGAGGCATCTAACTTTGTTTTGGTGGGTGCTGTGATGTGATATGGCCATGATTGTGATTATATTTGATGTATGCAATGTTCCTTATTGTAAGTTGGCAACCGGCAGGAGCCATATGGTTGTCTTTAAATTCTGTTAAGACCCGCATGTCTATTCAAAGTAGTTGTAATAGTTGGAGCTGGTGGACGACAACCATGAAACGACGCCATTGACCTTGACGCTATACCGGTGATGATGGAGATCATGTTCGTGCTTGAAGATGGAGATCGGAAGCACAAGAAGAAAGTCTATATCATATCACATATTATGAATTGCATGTGATGTTAATCCTTTATGCATCTTGTATTGCTTAGTTAACGACGGTAGCATTATAAGATGATCCCTCAAGCACATAAATTTCATGTTTTAAAGTGTTCATCCTTAGTAAGCACCGTTGCTAAAGCTCGTTGTCTCGAAGCACCACATGATGATCGGGTGTGTTAGATTCTGCGAGTGTATACAACGTGAGCAAGCCAGATTTGCTCATGTGGAAGCTAAGGTTTGATCTTGACGAGCCTATCATGTACAGACATGGTCTCGGAACACGGATCACCGAAAGGTAAAGCATGAGTCATATAGTTGATATGATGAACATGTTGATTGTTCGCCATTGAAGCTACATCAACTCTCGTGATGATCGGTTTTGATGTGGTGGACTTGGTTCGTGTGATCACTAAAACAATGTGAGGGATATTGTTTTGAGTGCGAGTTCACCTAGATTAATTTAACTATTAATTAGAACTCAATTTGTCATAAACTTAGTCTAAACTATTGCAAATATGTTATAGATCAATGACGGCCCCTACCATCAATTTTAATGCATTCCTAGAGAAAGAAAAGTTGAAAACAATGGAAGCAACTTCGCGGATTGGTTCCGCAATTTTAGGATTGTCCTCAATGCTGGTAATTTGACCTATGTGCTGGATGCACCGCTGGGTGACCCGCCTGCAGATGATGCTACCGATGAAGTAAAGAATGTTTACCTCACTCGGAAGAATCAGTACTCCACAGTTTAGTGTGCTATCTTGTATGGTTTGGAATCGGAGCTTCAGAAAAGGTTTGAGAACCATGACCCACATGATATTGTCCGTGAACTCAAAATGATATTTGAGGCTCACGCGGCAGTTGAGAGTTTTTAGGCTTCTGAAAAGTTCTTTAACTGCAAGATGGAAGAGGGCAGCTCCGTCAGTGAGCACGTGCTTAACATGCCTGGGCACGCAAACAAGTTCCAAAGCTTGGGTATAGTGATTCCTAATGCTTTGGGGATTTATCGTGTCCTCCAATCACTGCCACAAAGTTACAAGAACTTTGTGATGAACTACAATATGCAAAACATGAACAAGACATTGCTAGAACTCTTCTCCATGTTGAAATATGCAGAAGTGGAGATCAAGAAAGAGCACCAAGTGTTGTTGGTCAATAAGACCACGAAATTAAAGAAAGGCAAGTCTAAGCAAAAGGGAAACTTCAAGAAGGGTGGTAAGAAAGTTGCCGCACCGGCGAAGAAGACCTAGGCTGGGCCTAAGCCTGATACTGAGTGCTTTTACTGCAAGGGAGAAGGTCACTGGAAGCGGAATTGCCCAAAGTACTTGGCGGATTTGAAGAACGGCAACATCAAGAAGAAAGGTATATCCGATATACATGTTATTGATGTGTATCTCACTAGTACTCGTAGTAGTGCCTGGGTATTTGATACTGGTTCGGTTACTCATATTTGTAACTCGAAACAGGTGCTGCAGAATAAACGGAAGCTAGCGAAGAACGAGGTGACGATGCGCGTTGCAAATGGATCAAAGGTTGATGTGATCGAGGTCGGCACGCTACCTCTTCATCTACCATCGGGATTAGTTTTATACTTAAATAATTGTTATTTGGTGCCTACGTTGAGAATGAACATTATATCGGGATCATGTTTATTGCGAGACGGTTACTTGTTTAAGTCCGAGAATAATGGTTGTTCGATTTATATGAGTAATATGTTTTATGCACATGCACCTTTGATAGATGGTCTATTCTTATTGAATCTCGATAGTGCAAATACACATATTAATAACATTGAATTTAAACGTTTGAAATTGAGAGATAACTTGACCTATATGTGGCACTGTCGTCTTGGTCACATTGGAGTGAAGCATATGAAGAAACTCCATTCCGATGGACTTCTTGAATCACTTGATTTCGAATCACTTGAAAGATGCAAAGCATGTCTGATGGGTAAAATGACTAAGACTCCATTTTCTGGTATGATGGAGCGATCTACGGACTTGTTGGAAATCATACATACCGATGTGTGTGGTCCAATGAGTGTAGCATCGCGCGGTGGTTATCGTTATGTTCTTACCTTCATGGATGACTTGAGTAGATATGGGTATATCTATTTCATGAAACATAAGTCCGAAACATTCGAGAAGTTTAAGCAATTTCAAAGTGAGGTAGAGAATCAACGTAACAAGAAGATTAAATTTCTACGTTCTGATCGTGGAGGTGAATATCTAAGTTACGAGTTTGGCGAGCATTTGAATAAATGTGGAATACTTTCACAATTTACACCGCCGGGAACACCACAGCGTAATGGTGTGTCCGAACGTCGTAATCGAACTCTCTTAAATATGGTTCATTCTATGATGTCACTTACATATTCACCGCTATCATTTTGGGGTTATGCATTAGAAACAGCCGCATTCACTTTAAATAGGGCACCATCTAAATCCGTTGAAACGACACCGTATGAATTATGGTTTGGGAAGAAACCTAAATTGTCGTTCCTTAAAGTTTGGGGTTGCGAAGCTTATGTAAAGAAGTTACAGTCGGAAAAGCTTGAACCCTAAGCGGAAAAATGCGTCTTCATAGGATACCCGAAGGAAACTATTAGGTATACCTTCTATCATAGATCCGAGGGCAAAATCTTTGTTGCTAAGAATGGATCCTTTCTAGAGAAGTAATTTCTCTCGAAAGAAGTGACTGGAAGGAAAGTATAACTTGACGAGGTTGTTGAACCTTCTCTCGAACTTGCGAGTAGCGCAACACTAGAAGTAGTTCCTGTGGCGCCTACACCAATAAGAGAGGAAGCTAATGATGATGATCATGAAACTTCGGTTGAAGTTGCTACAGAACCTCGCAGGTCAACGAGAACTCGTACCACTCCTGATTGGTATGATCCCGTTATGAGTGTCATGTTGGTGGACAACACCGATGACCCTGCGACATATGAGGAAGCGATGATGAGCCCAGATTCCAATAAATGGCAAGAAGCCATGAAATCCGAGATTGGATCCATGTACGAAAACCAAGTATGGACTTTGGTGGACTTACCAGATGGACGGAAGGTTGTCGAGAACAAATGGATTTTCAAGAAGAAAACATATATTGATGGTAATGTTACTGTCTATAAAGCTCGACTTGTCGCAAAAGGGTTTCGACAAATTCAAGGAGTTGACTACGATGAGACTTTCTCACCAGTAGCGAAGCTAAAGTCTATGAGGATTATGTTAGCAATTGTTGCATATTATGATTATGAGATATGGCAGATGGATGTCAAAACAGCGTTCCTCAATGGAGACATTGATGAAGACTTGTATATGATGCAACACAAAGGTTTTGTCGATCCTAAAGATGCTAACAAGGTGTGCAAACTTCAACGGTCCATATATGGATTGAAGCAAGCATCCCGAAGTTGGAATCAACATTTTGATAAGGTAATCAAAAGTTTTGGTTTTATACAAACTTATGGAGAAGCTTGTATTTACAAGAAAGTGAGTGGGATCTCTGTAGAATTCTTAATACTATATGTAGATGACATATTGTTGATTGGGAATGATGTAGACCTTCTTAATAGTGTCAAGGAATATTTGAATAATAGTTTTTCAATGAAAGATCCTGGCAAAGCAGCTTACATATTAGGCATAAATATTTATAGAGATAGATCGAGACGCCTAATATCATTGTCACAAAGTACATATTTGGACAAAGTTCTAAAGAGGTTTGGAATGGAAGATAGCAAGAAAGGGTTCTTGCCCATGTTGCCCAATACGACCTTGAGTAAAACTCAAAGTCCAGCAAAGGCAGAAGATAGAGAAAGGATGAGTAAGACTCCCTATGCCTCAGCCATAAGATCTCTAATGTATGCCATGCTATGTACTAGACCCGACATTGCATATGATGTTAGTTTGACTAGCAGATATCAAAGTGATCCAGGAGTGGATCATTGGACATCGGTCAAAAACATCCTTAAGTACTTAAGAAGAACTAAGGATATGGTTCTTTCTTATCGAGGTGATGAACATCTCGTTGTTAATGGTTACACCGATGCTAGTTGGAACACCGATCCAGATGATTCTAAATCTCAATCTGGATACGTATTTACTTTGAATGGTGCAGCAGTTAGCTGGAGGAGTGCAAAGAAAAGCGTTGTGGCGAGATCTTCAACTGAATCGGAATACATAGCTGCTTCGGAGGCTTCACAATAAGCGATATGGATGAAGGAGTTCATTACAGAGCTCGGTGTGGTTCCAAGTGCGCTGTACCCAATGTCTATCTACTATGATAACATGGGCGCCATAGCCAATGCGCAAGAACCAAGGTCACACAAGAAGCTGAAGCACATCAAGCTACGTTTTCACGCTATTCGAGAACATGTCGAAGATGGTGACATAAAGATTTGCAAAGTACACACAGATCTGAATGTGGCGGATCCGTTGACTAAACCTCTCCCGAGGGCAAAACATGACCAACACCAAACTGCCATGGATGTTCGGTATATTACCATTTAATCTCGATTAGTTGACTCTAGTGCAAGTGGGAGACTGTTGGAGATATGCCCTAGAGGCAATAATAAATGTAGTTATTATTATATGTTTGTGTTTATGATAAAGGTTTACATTCATGCTATAACAGTATTAACCAGAAAACATTAATACTTGTGTGATTTGTAAACTAAATTAGAGTCCCTAGTAAAGCCTCTTCATAATACTAGCTTGTTGGTTAATAGATGACTGTGGTTTCCCTATCATGAACATTGAGATGTTATTAACAACAAGATCATATCATTAGGAGAATGGTATGATGGACATACTCCTATAGATAAGCGTAGCATAAAGATCAAGTCATTTTAATAGTTCAATTGCTATAAGCTTTCTGATACATAGTAACCTAATTCCTTCAACCATGAGATCATGCTTATCACCATCACTGGAAGGATGCTTTGATGACATCAAACACCGCACCATAACTGGGTGGCTATAAAGGTGGCATTGAGAGTTCGGAAAGTATGGGTTGAGACACATGGATCAAGAGTGGGATTTGTCCATCCATATGACGGATAGATATACTCTGGGCCCTCTCGGTGGAATGTCATCCAATTGGCTTGCAAGCATGTGACTGGCTCACAAGGGATCACATATCACGGGAACGAAAAGAGTATCGATCGATGCGAGGTTGAACTAGGTATGCAGAGATACCGACGATCAAAACCTCGAATAAGTAAACTATCGTGAGACAAAGGGAAATTGGTATCATATGTAAGTGGTTCATTCGATCGCAAAGTAATCGTAGAAATATGTGGGAGCCATATGAATTTCTAGATTCCTCTATTGGTTATTGATCGGAGAAGTGTCTCGATCATGTCCGCATAGTTCACGAACCGTAGGCAGACACACTTAAGGATTCGATGTTGTTGAGTAGTTATGGAATGAAGAGAAAGAGACCGAATGTTGTTCGGAGTCTCGGATGGGATCTGGGATACCACGAGGAGATCCGGAATGGTCCGGAGAATAAGATTCATATAAGGAAAGTTCTGTTTCGGAGTTGGGGAATGATTCCGGTGTTTTCATCGGGAATGTTCTAGAAGGGTCCGGAAGGTCCGGCACTCCGGAGGGGAAGGGTACAAGAATGTGTCATAACAATATGGAATGGTTGCATCATGTACTAGGTCACTTGGCTGGGCAAAATAAAGGGAGAAATCAAATCCTAGTTTGAAAGTCAAACGCCAATTTGAAAAAGTCAAACAACAAGTTTGCTTGGTGGAGGGAGAGTAGGAAACCTACTTGGGGAGGAGTTCCTCTCCCTCCACCCGCCGTCCAAGGAGGCCTACTTGGGGGAGGACTCCCTCCTCCCCATCCACGCCCTCCCACCTATATAAGGAGGGGCAGGGCTGCCCCTCTACCCTACACCCAACACCACCCAAAACCCTAGCCCTAGCCGCCGGCCTCCTCCAAGTCGCCGCCGCCTCCTAGGGTTCCTCCAACCCGCCGAGTTGGGGCTTCCCCAAGCCCTAGCCGCCGGCCAAGCTTTTCCCCTTGGTGCCTCCAAACCCTAGATCACCAAGGCCTCTCTCATAGTCCACCATACTCGCTCCGGCTTAAGGCGAAGCCCTGCGAGATCTCCCCTCTACTTCCGGTACCACGCCGTCATGCTGCCGGAATCACGAGGAGAGTGCTACAACCTCCGCTGCCTGCTGGAACAAGGGAGAGGAAGGTCTTCATCGAGTACCGAACGTGTGACCGACTGCGGAAGCGCTGCCGGAACGCAGCGCCGGAAGGATCGTCTACGCGATCTTGAGATCGGCAAGAGTATGACTACATCACCCACGAGAATCTGCTCTCGTTAACCGCTTTGGAATCTTCGAGGGTGAGTTCCTCTATCGACTCGTTGCTACAATCTAGTAGATAGATCTTGGCTTGTTTGTTTGCATGCGGTAGAATTTTTTTGTTTTCCATGCTACAAACCCCTACAATAAACCATTCATCACAGGTGCACGACCATAAAAGATATCATACATATAAATCGAACAACCATTGTATTTAGATTTAAATGAATAACCACTTTGCATCAAACACGATCCGGATACAATGTTCATGCTTAGTGCAGGCACCAAGAACAATTATTTAGGTTTATAACTAATCCCGACGGTAAGTGGAGAGGCAGCGTTTCGACGGCGATCACATCAACACTTGATCCATTGCCGACATGCATATTGACCTCACCCCTTGCTAGAGGTTGCTTGTTCCGTAGCCCCTGATTCGAGTTATATATATTAGCAACCGATCTGGTATCAAATACCCAGGTGCTACTACGAGTACTAGTCAAGTACACATCAGTAACGTGTATATCATATATACCTTTGTTTTCCTTGTCGGCCTTCTTGACTACGAAATACTTGGGGCAGTTGCGCTTCTGATGTCTACGCACGCTTCTATTCTTGTAGACAGTGTTGGGCCTCCAAGGGTAGAGGTTTGTAGAACAGAAGCAAGTTCCCCTTAAGTGGATTACCCAAGGTTTATCGAACTCAGGGAGGAAGTGGTCAAATGTATCCCTCTCAAGCAACCCTGCAATCAAGATACAAGAAGTCTCTTGCGTCCCCAACACACCCAATACACATGTCATGTGTATAGGTGCACTAGTTCGGCGAAGAGATAGTGAAATACAAGTAATATGGATGATTATAAGACAACGGTGCCAGAAAAGAGCTTGACTGGGAGGAAGAGACTAAAGGTAATCTGAAATAAAGATGGAAGCAAGCAAACATGTAGCAGGACTAGTTGTAAACGGTCTTTCAATTCTTAGAAACAAGGCCTAGGGATCATACTTTCACTAGTGGATACTCTCATATAAATATATTCTCTTCATGATTGTACTCTGAACTACTCTTGTAACATCCCAGGTTTTATTATGATGTTACTAGAAGCATGCATCATCCTTGCATCATTGCATGCATCTTTGCATCCTACAAATGAATCTACAACAAAACCCTGACAGCTAAACCCACCAAAAAACCCTAATAAGAATACCCTATGTGAGCAATTTTGTTGTAGCCTTCTGAAAAAAAACTATGTAAAAACATTAAACCATGGTCCTATGTTGACCACCTTACTTTTACAAAAATTTAGAAACAAGTTTCATCAAGTTTGGACTTAGTATGCAAAAGCTATTAAAGAATTAGTTAAACAGAATTGGAAAAGAAATGAATAAAAAAAAGAAAGCTTGTCTAACCTCTCGGGCCAAGGCTTAGCCCACTAACGCTGTCGCCTAAGCGCTACTGCAGCCTTGATCAGCCTAGCACAGCCATGCCGCCTCCCCGACACCCGGACCCCACCTGTCACCCTCCCCTTTTCTCTCCGACGAGAACTGGAGTCTGCGCAGTCCACGCTTCTTTCCGCCTCCATGTCCAGCCAGGACTTTCCCCCCAGGCTGCATATAAAAACCCAGCCGCGCGCCCTCTCCTCCGTTCCCAAAACCCTCAGAACCCTAGCCTCCCTCCGATTCCGCGGGCTCGAACCGCCGCTGGCCTCGGTAAGCCGACGAAGTCGACAACAGGGGAACCCCCTCCCCCTGATTTCTTCCCTATCTTGAACCTCTCGATCGACAACGTCGACTCACCGTTTTCCCCTCTGTTTACCGCAGCGCACCGCCACGGATTGCTCGCCGGAGCTGCGGAGAAGGAGCAGCTACCTCCACCGCTCGGGGAAGAGAAGATCGTATCTGAGGCTACGGGCGAGACCGCGAGGAGGAGGCGATCATACGAGATTGCTTCACCCTCACCGAGGAACACGGACGCCGACGCCGACCACCGTAGCGCCCAACTGCCACCAGTCGCCGCCGCCAGCCAGAGAGGTGAGCCCGTCCTTGCTCTTAGCCATTAGATCTAGGCTCGAAGGTGGGGATTAGAAGTTTGATCGAAGGGGTACCAGCAAATCCCGCGCTGCCGCGCCAACACGCTGCGTCACCACCACCTTGTCTAGCTGGACCAACCAGCATCTGCCACTTGGCAAGTTTTTGAATTAGGGTTAGATCTGTTTGGCAGAATTGAGTTAAAACTTGCGAAAATCATAGAAAAATAAATACTTGACCAAATTAGCTTATAATATACCGTTGGATTCATACTTTCATGTAGAACACAGATATGCAATAAAATTCCAAGTTTACAGTAGGGTTTTTGGTGTAGAATTTAATCTCTAGATTAGAGTGTTTATTCTATAGAAAAATAATTAAAATTCTATTTTAGTTGATTCTTGTTGAAATAAATTTGTTTCCGCAATACCTACTGAATAAAAATTATAAAACCTTGCTTAAGATCATTAGATCTAATTTGGGGCTAATCAGATGGTTGGATCTCCTTTTAAACCTATGAATTAGATTAATGACCCAAATTATTTTCAAGCCTATGGGAAATCAAAGCTAATAAAGTCCCTAACACAATTACAATCCAATTATGCTACCTTGGTCAATTTAGAAAACCAATCTTGCATAAATACCATATTGCATGCATGCATGTTATCTCCGTGGCATATTTTGTGCAAGTTGTGATCAGATCTATGTTTGTGATTCGTTAGATTGTTCGGAGTGCGCTAAGGAGTGCTATTGTGTAGAGTGTTGCTCGGATCAAGGCAATTTACACCACTTGTTCATAATTTTGTCCCAGTTTTGATTCTATGCATGTGATCTTCAGAATTATGTAGTATGCATGTGTAGGATGTTCTAGTAGAATTTTTCCTTAGTATTATTTTGCAAGTGCGATGATTTTGTAGTATGCCATGAGTAGCTCTATACTTACGATTTTCCCTCCTAATAGGTTACCCCTGTTTTTGCTTGCTTGCTATGCTATATATACAAAGTACCGTTGGGGGGGTTTGAAAGACAAAGAATTTTTCTAAGTATAAAGGCTCTCTAGAGCAAGCTTTTCTTCTCAAATCCACTTCAAAATAAAACTAAGTTTTCTTCAGGGCGGAATGGTTGTCGGGTCAACGAGTGAGATTTTGGTGGAGGACGGCCGCCCAGGAATCAAAGAAGTCTGCCATGTTTCAGAATTCAGAAGCTTCCAGTGCAACCACAATACATTATGGGCTCTGTCTTGGCCTAGTACTTAGTGGGAAACCTCACCTGGGTACCAACATTTTGAGGTTCTTGGCACGGTTGGATCCGGAAGGTAGAGGGGCTCCTAAGGGAAAGCCTCGCCATGGTCTTGTCTGTAAAAAGGACTTGATCGTGGATTGTGGGTAAAGTGCACAAACTCTCGAGAGTATTACAATTTGATCGATCAGCCGTGTTCACGGAAACAGAACAACATTGAGCATCTGAAGGATGGAGCCTCTGAAGGATCTTCCTCTCTTTTTTTCTAAACAAAAGTTTTTAAAAACCCCATGGCATGAGTAATATCGCTAATGGGTGGGAATTTGGGAACTTGGTGTGTAATATCCAAGTGTCGCTTGGTGCGTAATATCCAAGAGTTTGTGTAAGATCCCTCCTTTATAAAGGAAAAGGATCCCTGTGATTGCAATTCTAGTCCCTGGATCAGTGCTAGCATCCACAGTTTAAGATGAAGTACACAAAAACAAAGGTCATTATTACAGTCATTCCAGAGACAAACATAGTCTTTAAAACTCCAAGGCCACAGGCCTAATACAAGAGTTTACATAAGTAAATAGATAAAAGTCTTCATCTTCATGTGCCACAGGAAAACATGTTGAGTGTAGACTCATGACTCCTAATCCTCAGCAGAGTAACCTACAACATCACAAGTTACAGCCACAGTGGGTCAATACATTGGAATAGTATTGGCAAGTGATACCTTAGTATAATTTTGGTGGACTAGATACTATATGCAATTTGGCTAAGTGTAGCATAGGCTTGCTTTGCTCAAAATAGGTTTTGCCTATTAGTTGAAATCACTAAGTTTTTATTTGTCAAAACTTTTCCCAAGGAGCCACCAATAGACATTGAGGTCCTTCACCCTTGTTCACCCACAAGTTTTTACTTAGAAATTGGGATGAGGAGATTCTTGACAGCTTCCATGTCTTGATGCTCAAGTTGTCCCTTTCCAGGGACATGGCTAAGTACTTAGATTCTTCCATCTGTAGAGGTTGTGCACTTTCCCCACAAGCCTTGATTTTCACCAAGACAGGACTTTTCAGAAGCCTTCCCTTAGACCAAATGGACGCGTTCCAACATATCATCCCACTACCACCAACTGTCCAAATGGCTAAGTTCTAGCAACCTATGTGATCCTGGCAGAGCCCATATTGCCAAGTGGCTGCACTAGAAGCTTCTTAACATTTGGCCTCTAAAATCTCTTTGTTCCTGGGTGGCTTTCCACAAGTGAGATACACAAGGTAAACCATAGAAATGGGCCTTGTGTAACCACTCAACATAAACCATTCCTTCCATTCCACCCAGGTGTTTCATTAACTTAGTTGTTTTATTAGGCAAAACAAAAGTCCAAAGACTTAGAAATATTTTCATCATAGCATGTATATTTCACCACCCTTGGTTGCTACTAGCTAGGCTAAGCATGGCATAGATAAGAAGCTTAACTTAGAAATTTCCTAGCAATTCTACAACTACTAGGATTTCCCAACATGGCATATAAGCAAAATATAACATGCAAGACTAGCAAAATATTTCTAATGCTTAGTAGAAAACATAGGGATGAAAATATCATGAAGCACCACTTGCCTTGGTAGTTTGGAGAGTAGATACACTCCTCACAATCACAATCACTATTGGCACCAAAATCTACACATAAAATCATAGCAACAATCACATACAAAATAAATACAAACAAAAATATATGAATGCATGCAATATGATATGTGATGGTTTTTAAAACTCTACAAAGCAAGTGTACTATACTGGTTCATAAACAAGTCCAAACTTGCCAAACAACATTTATTTAAACCTTACAACATTTCTCAAACAATTCATATACTCATATTAGCCCTACACATGTTTCTGTAAATAAAACCATTTTAACAGAAGCAAAACATTAAACACATTGCATAATTAGAAAGGTCTTGTTCTCATGATTCCAATGATATAAAATTTGTCAAATTCTAACGTGGGAATCAAAAGTTATAGCTAAAACAAATTCAAACATCTAATAGATTCAATTCCTGTTTTTAAAACTAAACTGTTGCCTCGCGTCTTAATCTGATTGGCCGGTACCGCTTCGCGTTGGATCACGTTTTTGAGCCGCTGGATCTAACTTAATCGCGCGGCCCAGATCCAATCTTACCGCTTCGCCCAGGTTCTATCGTATCCGCAGGATCTAGATCTAACGATCCTAAGCAGCCTGACCATCTAGTGGCGGTGCTAGCGGCGGCGACAGGCGGCCGCGCCTCTGTCAGACTTGCTACCGGCGTTCTAGGTCGTGCGGGAGAGGGGAAAGGGGCTTACCAGACTCGCCGTTTGCTGCTGATGCTCAAGGTGGCGGTGGTTTGGCAAGGGGCGCGCGGAGATGGTCGCTGGAGCTCGTCGAAGTTGCGTGCGGCGTTAGTTGCTTGCTGTCAAGAGGAGGCGTTCAAGACTCACTGAGATTCGTCGCTGGAGTGCGTCTGTCTGCGGCGGCGCAAGGGCAATTGCGGGCAGCCTGGGGGCGTATCTGTCTGGCTTTGTTGGGGGAAATGACCGCATGGGGGAGGTGGTCTTATAGCCAGAGCGGGGGCGAGGATCGCGCACTGTATCAATGGAAATTAAGCCCGCAATGACTGCGGCGAGGTAACGGCGGAGCGAGCGTCGCGGCCACGCGTGATTGACGACGACGACGTGGTCGTAGGATCCACTCGTCAGCGAGTTAAACAGAGAGGAGGTGGGGTCGCGTGGTTAGTGACCTGGTGGGTTCGTCCGCGAGTGAGCGAGAGAGAGGGAGAACCCGGGTGGGCTTAGTGGGCTGAAACCGTTGTTGGGCTAGATAGGTGGCGCTGGCATTTTTCCATTTCTTTTCTCCTTTTCTTTTCCTGTTTTGATTTTCTGAAATGATTTTCAATTCCAAATCAAATGAGTTTGAATTCAAAACTTCTCTAGGTTTTTATACTGCAAACCTTGCACTCAAATGTGTGTCAAACACTACTGTTTACTCAAAACACTTTGATCAAATGAAAATAAAAATAAAACCAAGCCTTTATGATGTATATAAAATAGGCATAATATTGGTTTTATTCACTCATTTTGTTTTGAAACTTTGTTCAAGCTTTTGAAAGTACCTAAGTTTGAATTTCAAACCTTACTGAACCAAAACAAGTACCCTTCTCATTGGAAGATAGCACTAAGGCTAGAGCAAACTTACATGAAATAATAAGCATATATGCTTCTGTTTTGAAATGATTTGTTTGAAATGAATTTCATATGATCATGGATGCATGGATGATATGCCTGAGTTTGAAACATGATTTTAGGGATGTTACAAATCTAACCCCCTTAAGGTGAATCTCGCCCTCGAGATTCAGATTGGCTAGCAAATAGGTGAGGGTGGTCTTTCCGAAGATCATTGTCGTGGGAATGGTCACGGCAGATGCTGCAATCGGCAGCGAGTAGTAGAACGAGGGGCAAGGGCGGCCAGCCATCTGCGGTGCGAGATGAGGGCGGAGACACAAGGTTTTACCCAGGTTCGGCCCCCCGGAGGGTAAAGACCTACTCCTGCTAGATTGTATTATGATGGCGGTACAATGGGCGAGCTCGGCGGCTAGGCGGCGAGTCGCTTGGGTGTATGATGGAACATATCTCTACACGCCCTGTAGGGAGGTTTATATAGACTCACCTCCCCTAGGGTTTACATATCTCAACCGAATCAGTTAAGGCTTCGGTAATCGTTTAACCTAACTCGACTAGGCCTATCTACTCGCCTGGGCCTTCAGCTTCCAGTCGCTTGGATACACACCGGGCCTCGATCCAGTCGCCGTCTTGCAGGCCCACTCGCCAGTTCCTAGGCCAGTCGGAAACGTCCTGCTGGGTATACCCCGGTAGGCATATCCCCATCAGTAGTCCCCGAGGCCGTCGTTGATTGGGCGCAGGTGGTTGCTGGCAGTCGGAGTATACGGCCTCAAAGCAGACATCCAGTCGAATCGTCGGCGAGCTCCTGAATAAAGGAAAAGACTAGTCATTCTGATCGCAGCTTTGGCGAGTCGAGTCAGCGAAATACTCAGTCACTGTCGTAGTGATGGGGTCGGCGAGCCGAGTGGCTGAAGTTGGACCGTTAAACGTGGTCAAACTAGCCGTTGGGGTAATCCAACGGTAACTTTTGGCGTAATCACCGCGTAGTAACGGCTCCCTGATTTGGGCGGGTAACAACCGCTATATAAGGGGAATGGCAGGCAATCGGAGAACCATCTCCTCGTCATTTCCTCCGATTGCGCACACTTTCGCCTTCCTCCGCATCGCGATCCAGCCGACCCGAAATCCTCCGACCCCCACGAATCCTTCCGCCAATGGCCCCCTCCACCGAGCCTTGGGGCAGATCTAAGTGTACGAGAGCGCAACTGGCGTCCTTCGAGGAGGCCGGGATCCTGCGCGCCGGCAGGTGGCGCATCCCTGCGGCCGGAGAGGTGACCCCGAACCCGCGCGAGGGAGAATTCATCTGCTTCACCAGCCACCTAGAACGGGGGCTGGGATTCCCTACGTCCCTGTTCTTCCGGCGCTTCTGCGCCTACTACGGGATCCAACCGTCGGACCTGGGTCCGCACAGCATCGAGCAGCTCGCCATCTTCGTGGCGTTCTGCGAGTGCTACCTGGGCTGCCGGCCCTACTTCCCTCTATGGCAAGATCTGTTCCACGGACGGATCAGTCGCGAGGATGCGGGTGGCCCAATGCTTTCCGCGGGCGGCCTGACGTTCCAGCTGAAATCGAAGGCCTCCTTCTTCGATCTGATGCTACCCGCCAAGGCGGCGAGCCAATGGAAGAATTCTTGGTTCTACATTACCGAGGCGACTCCGGAGAGCGAGGCGGCGATCCCTCGATACTCCGCCGACCGGCCCGAACCGCGCCGACTCCAAGTCGGCAAGCTCCCCACCGACCAGCGGATGGTCGTGGACGAAATGCTTCAAACCATCCGCGGTCTGAAGAAGAAGGGCCTCCAGACAATTAACTTATACAACTGCTGGCTCGGGCGGCGGCTCGTCCCTCTGGCTCAGCGCGACCACTACATGTACCAATACATGGGCCGGGAGGACTCGACGAAGTCCTGTCTTGCCGAGTGGAAGCTCGAGGACTACACCCCAGCACTAAAGAAGATCACCCAGGCGGTGTACCTGGACGCAAAGGCCGGGGTCGCCCCCTATACCGCAAAGCATCCAGCCCCAACGGTGAGTCACCTCGCATCATTCGCAGTCGCAGTTTATGCAGTCGCGGTCATTCTAATTTCATCTTGTGCTCATTGCAGCTATTCCAAGTGGTGGAAGGATGGCTCCCGCCTTCATACGACGAGAACTCGAGCTCGTCTGTTCAGGACATGGGCGAGTCGCCTCCCGCCAAGGGCGACACCGAGAGCGACGAGAACAACGGCGACGACGAATCCGAGGAGGAGGTCGCCCCGCTGGTCCGCAAGACCCGCGGGCAGCGTCAACGTGAGCTTGAGGCGAGTAAAAGCCTCGAGCGTCATGATGATGATGATGACGAACTTCCGAAGACCACCTCGCACCGCCAGGCCACTCCGTCGAAGAAGAAGAAGAAGGAGAAGGAGGTGAAGGCCCCTCCGAAGAAGAAGACGAAGCCGGTGAGACCGGCCTCCCCGCCGCACTCGGCGAGCAGCTCCGACGCTACCAGCCTGGACAAGGTCGAGGCGCCGCCGACGGTAACCGCGCTGGACACAGCCACTGTCCTGAGCGAGGTGCCACTGGCCTCGATGCCTCCGCCATTCGCCCCAGTCTCTGGGCTAGGGGCCGCTCCGGTCGCCGCGGCTTCACCTCGCAGGGAAGCTCCCGCTGAAGATGTCTCAGAGGCTCCCATCGCAGCCTCGACGACGAAGAAACCATCCGTGTCTTGGGCACACGATGTCTTGGAAATGGGCCTCAGTCGCCAACTGGGCCCCGAGCTGGAGAAGCCGGCCGGCATCCGCACGGGGCTACGCTTCATTCCAGTCGCCAAGTGAGTTTTTCTCACCTACTTTCGTCTTTCGATGTATTTTGATTATTTTGCTCATGCGATCAACTTGTAGGACCGGAGCTAAAAAGATAGGCCATCCGACCGTGGCCAAGGTGCCACCCGTCGTCAGTGAGGAGGATCCCTCCCGGAAGAGGAAGGCGGACGAGGTCGTCGTCCCCGCGGATAGCGCCAAGAAGGCCAAGTGAACCCGTCGCGGAGGCAGCCTCACGGACCAAGGAGGGTGCTCCTTCGCCTGGGGCGGGCGAACCGGCCTCCTTTGGTGCCGGTGCCTCCATCGCAACGTTCCCGCGCTTCGTGGCCAAAGCGGCTACAGCGAGTGGTACCTCGCCCTCGAGCCATGCACCTGGGGTCACTGATACGGAGGTCGAGCAGCGTCGCGGGCACACGCCAGCTCTCCTCACGTCCGTGGATGCGATACAACTTCATGGCATGCTTGGCGCAGCCATCCAGGTCGGTGCGTTGCAGCGGTCTGATTCTTTTAGTGTCTTGTTTATTTTTCGCGCCCAGTCCTCGAGTGCGCACTCGCTGAATTTCAGCGGGTGGGCACTTAGGATTTTTGATTGCCAGTCCCCGAGTGCGCACTCGCTGAATTTCAGCGGGTGGGCACTTTGGATTCCGCTTTGGTTAACTGTTTGGATTGTGTGCAGGGTTTGCAACGTGAGTCACCTGACTGGCTCGCTGCGTCACGCCACGCGGAGAAGGAACTGGCCACCGTCCAAGAGGCGAATAAGGGGCTTCAGGCGATTGCTGCAAAGGCAGAGGAGGCCCACCAGGGACTTGTCCCAGCGAGTGAGTTGGCAGATGCTCAATCGGCGTTGAGCTCGGTTGAGAAGCGGATCGCCGACCTCGAGCGCGAGCTGAAGGAGGAGAAAGAGGAAGCGAGTTCAGCGGATGGTCGAGCCAAAGCCGCCGTTACGGCCGCCGCGGAGGAACGTAAAGTTTCCGACGGCCTTGTTGCTGGGCTTCAGGACGACTATACTTCTCTTCAAAGCTTCATCACGGATCTCTCCCGCCCCTTGATTGGTAAGTGTGTCTGCTCCTGCCTATTGCATATGCGTTGTATATTGTTTGATGTACTCATTGTCATCTTCTGTCCACAGGTCGCATCCTTGATAGCGCGGAAGAGGCGAGCTCGTTCAACGCGCGGCAATGTGTGGCCACGCTCGTCGATTCGGCGACGTTGTCGGCGACGTGCATCCGGGCCTACCTCCAGGAGATGTCACCCACAGAAGTAATTCCCAGCGACCTCGTCGAGGTGTGGCGGTACTTGGAGAAGGCGCCGTCGGTCGTCGAGTTTATGACGCGATCGGCATTCCGACGTGGAGCAGCGGCAGCGCTTATCCTTGGGCTCACCCACTTTCCGGAGGACTTCGACTTGGACGACGTGACGAGTGGCTATCCGTCGTCGACTGGCGCGGTGGAGATCTCCGAGGTGCTCAAGTTGACAGACCGCACCGCGGTGTACTCCGAGCGCGTCTGGGCGATGGGCGACCTCCTTCCTTACCAGGAGACGGTCGTCGCACCCAACGACCCCGAGCCGCAGCACCGGGACTTCAAGGTCGAGCAACCCTTTCGTGCGGCGATGGCGGGTGAGCTGACGACGTACCCATCAAACCCGTACACGCCCTTCATTCGCAGTCGCAAGGGTGCTGGCGAGTCGTCTTCGAAGCCTGCGGAGTAGAATAGTTTGCCCTGGGGCGTTAGTAGCAGTTCTGCCGTTTGGGCACATTTTGTATTTTGAGACGATTGCACAATGCTATTAACGAGATATCGTATTTGTTGTGTGATTTAACATGTGTTTTCCGATTGAGGGTTGAACGAGTCCCCGAGCGCGTCCGCCCTTTTTATGGGGTTGACCTCGTTTGGTTATGTGTTTATGGTTTTTTTTGAATGTTTTGTTATTGTGGTCGACTCGCCTGGGCTCGGAGAAACAGTCGCTAAGCGACTCCCTTGCGCTCTGTACTTCACCGTTTTCCCTTGCGCGAACGAGGTCGGGTAGCCGAGTCCCCGAGCGTGGTACTTGGTTGTTCTAGGCGCAACTCGAGGGTGGGTGAGGACTTGGCGCGTTAGTTTGAGCGCGTCACTCCTGCCTGGCCCGTTGGGTCAGTCACATGGCGAGTCCTGGGCATGCTCTCATACTTGGCGTTCTTCCTAGCCGCTCGCGCTGGACTGGTCGTCAGTCCCCGAGCGTAGTACTTGGCCGTTCGAGTCGCTATGTCAAGGATGCGGAGGATCAAGGTCGCTGTGAGAAGAGAAGGCATTTGTCTTGGCTCGTAGAGCCAGTCGGGCTAGGCGACTCCAATGGGGCTCCGGGTAGGCGTTTTTCGTGGACGTCGCAAGACCTGGAGTGACCCAGTGCCCTTGTAACGCACTACTTGGCCGTGCCGATCGCTGTACCAAAGGTTGACTTCTGCAGTTAGCTTGACGCCGTTATTACGAGTGCGAGTGGGACAAGAAACGGAGAGTAGGCGCAATTTGCGGTAACCAATTCTTTTTATTTCATAGCGACTGGAGGGTACATATGTGGGGTTCTAGGAGTAGAACTTCCGTAGGAGGTTTACATTCCACGGTCGCTTGGCGTCGAGTTTGCCGTCCCCGCGGACGTCGATGAGGTAGTAGGCGTCGTTGCCGAGTACTCGTCCGATGGCGAATGGTCCCTCCCACGGAGGGGAAAGCTTGTGCATGCCCTTCTTGTCCTGGATGAGACGCAGCACCAGGTCGCCTTCTTGGAAGGTGCGAGTTTTCACCCGCCGGCTGTGATAGCGGCGGAGTCCTTGTTGGTAGATGGCGGTGCGTGATCGAGCGAGGTCACGTGCCTCGTCGAGTTGGTCGACTCCATCCTGGCGGGCGAGTTCGTTCGCAGCCTCCGTGTAGTGGACGACCCGTGGTGAGTCGTGCTCGAGGTCGGTGGGCATGACTTCCTCGGCGCCGTACACTATGAAGAAGGGGGTGAACCCTGTTGACCTGTTGACCGAGGTGCGGATGCCCCAGATGACGGAGGGCAGCTCCTCGACCCAGCACCCGGCGGTGCGCTCGAGTGGTACATGGAGACGCGGCTTCAAGCCGTGGAGGATGCTCTGGTTGGCCCATTCCGCCTGGCCGTTGGATTCCGGGTGGGCGACTGACGCGAGGTCGAGCCGGATGTGGTGTTCCTCGCAAAACCCGGCCATGGATCCTTTGGCGAAATTGGTGCCGTTGTCCATGATGATGCTGTTCGGGAACCCGTAGCGATATATGAGCTCGCGTAGGAATTTAGTGTCGGTCTTCCCGTCGCATTTCCGGACTGGTTTGGCCTCCAACCACTTTGTGAATTTGTCGACCGCGACCAGGAGGTGGGTGTAGCCAGAGGGAGCCTTTTTGAAGGGGCCTACCATGTCCATACCCCACACGGGGAATGGACATGTTATGGGGATTGTCTTGAGCGCGGAGCTCGGCACATGCGTCTGGTTGGCGTACTTCTGGCTGCCGGCGCACCGCTGGACAATGTCGACGTAGTCGGCGTGTGCGGTGGGCCAGTAGAAGCCATGCCGCATGGCCTTGGCGACCAGAGAGCAGGCGCCGTCGTGGTTGCCGCATTCGCCGGAGTGGATGTCGTGTAGGATCTTGCGTCCTTCGGCGGGTTGGACGCATCGTTGGAACACGCCGGTGACGCTGCGCTTGTGGAGCTCGCCGTCGATGATGGTGAAGGATTTGCATCGGCGTGCGATCATCCGAGCGTCCGTCTCGTCTGCCGGCAAGGTGCCGACCTCTAGGTAGGCGATGTAGGGATTGGTCCAGTCGTCTGGTTCGGTGACGAGTGCGACCAGGGCTGCCTCTGGCTGCAGCGGGAATCCGATGTCGATCTCCCTTGGGGGAGAGACTGATGGCTTGGTGATCGTGTCGAGGAAGACGCCGGCGGGTGGTGCGATTCGAGCCGACCCAATGCGAGAGAGTGCGTCGGCCTCCTCGTTCTTCCGCCTGTCAATCCACTCGACGGAGTAGCCTGCAAAGTGTCAGCCCAGCTTGTCCACTGCTTGGCGGTATGCCGCCATGGTGGGGGAGACAGCGTCGCAGGTGCCAGCGACTTGTCCAGCGACGAGGTCGGAGTCTCCGTAGTAGCGTAGGCGGTTGACGTTCATCTCCTTGGCAGCTCGCATGTCGTGGAGTAGTGCCTCGTACTCGGCCATGTTGTTGGTGCAGGGGGTGAAGTCGAGGCAAAGGACGTAGCGGAGCTCGTCGCCCTTCGGGGAAGTCAGCACGATCCCTGCTCCTGCGCCGTCCGCGTTCTTGGAGCCATCGAAGTGCAGGCTCCAGTAATGGAGGTATGGCAGCTTTTCTGGCTGCTGGCCCTCTTCCCAGTCGGCGATGAAGTCCGCTAGAGCCTATGATCGCTTTTTGTGGCTCGTACTTGATATTATGGACGCCGATTTCGACGGCCCACTTAGCGAATCGCCTAGTCGCCTCGCGGTTGCGGATGATGTCCTGCAACGGTGCTGAGGAGACGACCGTGATCGGGTGCTCCTGGAAGTAGTGCGGCAGGCGCCGCTGTGCTCTGAAGACCGCGTATACCAGTTTCTGGTACTGCGGGTATCGTTTGCGCGACTCGGTGAGGGCCTCGCTGATGTAGTACACCGTCAGATCGGGCGCCTTCCTTCCTCCGCCGTTCGACGACCATGACGGCCGACGACGCTCGGAAGCCGCGACGTGACCAGCATGGGTTCTTTGTCGGCGGGCGCGAGTAGCGGCGAAGAGTAGCACCTTCTTCAGGTCGCGGAGTGCCGTCCGCCTCCTTGTCCCATCGAAGGTGGGGTTCTTGCGCATCGACGGTATAGGGCATCGCCTTGCCCAAGCGGGGATGAACGATCGAGAGCCCTACCGCCCGCCGATTTACGCCGCGCAGCACTGGATTTGCCGAGTCGGGCGATCGTGTCGATCTTGGTGGGGTTCGCCTCGATTCCTCGCTTGGAGACGACGTACCCGATGGTTGTCCCGCTGGTACAATCAAGGTGCATTTGCCTGGGTTAAGCTTTATCTTGTATTTTCGCAAGTTGGCGAATGTTTTTGCCAGGTCGGCGAGTAGATCACCCTGGCGAGCGGATTTTACGACCACGTCATCGATGTAGACGTGGATGTTGCGGCCAATTTGGCTCGCGAGGCACTCTTGCATGCACCGCTGGTAGGTCGCCCCGGCGTTCTTGAGGCTGAAGGTCATGGCGGTGTAGCAGAAGGCTCCGAATGGCGTGATGAATGCCGTCTTCTCCTCGTCCTCGACAGCCATTTTGATCTGGTTGTATCCAGAGTAGACGTCGAGGAAACATAGCGACTCCGAGCCCGCGGTGGAGTCGATTATTTGGTCGATCCGCGGGAGGACGAACTGCTCCTTCGGGCAGGCGTTGTTCAAGTTTGTGTAGTCGATACACATCCTCCAGGTCCCGTTCTTCTTCTCGACCAGGAATGGGTTTGCCAGCCACTTGGAGTACTTGATTGGCCGGATGAAGCCTGCAGCGAGTAGACGCTGCACCTCCTCGGCGATGGCTCGGCGGCGCTCTTCATTGAAGGGCCGCAGATCGCTTGACGGGTCGCACTTTGGGGTCGGCGTTTAGTTTGTGCTCAGCGAGCTCCCTAGGGACACCAGGCATGTCAGAGGGCTTCCATGCGAAGATGTCCCTGTTCTCACGGAGGAACTCGATGAGCGCGCCTTCCTAGGATGGGCGCATTCCTGTCCCGATCGTCACCGTCTGGCTGGAGTCGCCTGGGACCAGCTCGACGGTGCGGGTGTGCGTTGTTGCCTCGAAGGCTGAGGTGTTTGCGCCCTCCGAATTGGGCTTCTTGAGTATGGTGGGGTCGTCATTGTTTACCCCGCTCGCGTACTTGGCGAGCTCGTCAGCGTGGTTGGCTTCTGCCGCGATGACGGCATCGGCGAGTTCGGCTCCTTTGGCCTCGCACTCAGCGGCCATGTCGGGGTCGCCGTTGATGGTGATGACGCCGCACGGCCCGGGGAGCTTCATCGCATTGTACGCGTAGTGTGGCGCTGCCATGAACTTGGCGAACGCCTGGCGCCCCAGGACGCAGTGGTAGGGGCTGTCGAAGGGTACCAGCTCGAAGATGATCCGCTCGGTGCGGAAGTTTGCTGCCGAAGGTGACTGGCAGCGTGACCTTGCCGATCGGGTACGCCTTCCGACCGGGGACGATGCCGTGGAACGTGGTGTGGGTTGTCTCGATCATCGACTGCGGGAGCCGCAGCCGCCTGAAGGTGTCCAGGTACAGGATGTTGATGGAGCTACCGCCGTTCATCAACGTCTTGGGAGCGAGTCGCCACCTTTGGCTTGACCACCAGCGACTTCGCTGGGTACTGGCGCGCAGAAGTGGTCCTGGCGGCTCCAGGTGATGGGCTGCTCCGACCAGTTGAGGAACTGGGGAACGTCCACCTGGGCCACCGCGTTGACGGCGACGGCGCGGGTGATGACCTTCTTCTCACGCTTCGTATTGAAGCCTGTGAAGGTATGGAGCGAGCCGGCCACGTTGCCGAATTTTCTGCCGTTTGGCGGGTTGTTGTCGGGGTCCTCCCGTGCTCGCCATGCCTTCTCAATCTCCCTGAGGGAGTGGCAGTCGGCGGTCGTGTGTGTTGCGGGCTTCCCTTCCCTGCTATGAAACGCACAAGGTTGGTTAAGGAGGGCCGCGGGGTCGAACCTTGGCTTGGCCTTGTAGTTGCCGCCGTCGCGGCGTTGTCCTCCGTCGCGGCGGAAGCTTTGGGCTCGCGTTGTGCATGCCCGGCGTTGGCGACGAAGTCTACTCGCGTCATCGCTTGCCGCCAGAAGGCGAGTGTTGCTGAGCATAGGCCGGACCGTCGTCTACTGCCGCTTCGTCAGGCGTTAGCCTCCGACTCGCCGTCGGTTTCCTGGTTTGGATCTTCCTCTGCGCACTGTTTGGCGATCTCGAGGATGTCCGGTATGTTGTCGAGTGTGCGAGAATGTCGCTGAGCTTGGCGACCAAAGGCTCGTGGCGCACGAGGTCTTGAAGCAATGGATCGCGGTGTCCGGGTGGATGCCGACCGTTGTACCAGAAGTTCTTGCCACCGCTGGACCCGATTCGGGTCGACTCGGGGTCCCCGGACGACGCCAGTGTCCTCGATGGTGGTGGCGCGGGTGTAGGAGCACTCGAAGTGCCTGACGAAGGCGTCGCGCATCTCCTCCCAGGAGTCGATACTATCCTGGGGGAGGGTGTTGATCCACTGCATGCACGTCCCCTCCATCATCAGGGGGAGGTAACGGGCGGCTAGCAGGTCGGTGTGGCCTGCGATCCCCATCGCCATGAGGTATGTATCGAGCCATACGGAGGGGTCGTACGAAGGGTCGTACTTTTCTATCTCCTTCGGCGCCTTGAAGTTTGGCGGGTACTTCTCGCCTCGGATCATCGGTCCGAAGCATTTGGGGCCGAGTCGACTTAGCGACCCCATTGGCTCGCCGTCGCGGCGATTGGTAAGGGTGTGTCGCAGGTCGTCGGGCTGGCGTGCGCGCCAGCTTTGGTTGTTGATGATGTGGGTCCGAGCGTCGATGGGCTGACCGTTGGCGGCGACGAAGTTGGTCGCTGGCCTGGGGTCGTTGGTGGAGAGTGCCGCGTTCGCGGGTCGGTGTTGGAGCTGCAATGGCTCTGGTGGCGGGCAGTTGAGGGTGTTTTCCGCCATTGGGCGGCCGCTTGAGGCCGCTCTGCTTCCCGAAGAACGCGAGTACACTCGACCCTGTGAGTCGGCGCCTGCGTTTTGCTGCTCGACGGCCTTTGCGAGCAGGACCCTGACATACTGGATCTGTAGGGCGCCGTCACCGGTGGCCGTGATGTTGTCGGCTGCTGCTCGGCCCACCACGAGGTTGTCCATCGGGGTGGAGAATAGTGGGAGGCCATTCGCATCTCGCTCCCGTGAGGAGACTACTATCCGTGGCTGATCCCTAGGGGGTGTACGGTTGGGTGGAGGTGGGGCGCCCATCGTCGTCGATCCTGGCGGGGGCCGGGCGCTTCCTCCTGGTGCCGCGTTCTTGCAGATCGCGCGCTCGGCCGCGCGGGCCAGGTCGTTTTTGTCGTCGAAGTTTAGGGCGCGCCCCTGGACGGTGGGGTTCAGGCGCGACCTGATTCGCTGCTGGTGGTAGCGCGACAGCTCCTACGCCGTCACCTGCTCGAGGCGAAATTTGTCGCGCTCGGCTTGCTCCTTGCGGACTACCTCCGCCAGCTTCAGGAAGAGTTCCTCGACCTCCGTTGCCGTGGCGTTAGGAGGGATCGGGGTGGAGAAGGGATCCTCCGGCGGATCTGTGCCGGTCGCCATGTAGGTCGCGGCGTGGCGACCGGTCCCGTCGGGGAGGTCGGCGGAATTTTCTGACCCGGAGTCGAAGTCGAAGATCCCAAGGATGGAGGAATCCTCGAAGTCTCCCATCTTGGAGACCTGGGTGATGGAGCCCGCGGGTGAAGCCGCGGTGATGGATCCGGCGAGTGACGCCGGGGTCGCCGAGTCGGTGTCGTCGTTGAGGGCCGCGTCTTCCGCAGCCGCGGAGTTTTCGGCCACGTTGCTGTGGGCCGAGTTGTACTCGGAGGCGAGGCGATGGATCGTGCGGATCTGGCTCTCAGAGAGTCGATGGCGTGGCGGCGACTCGCGGATGCGAGCCGAATCCTCCGAGATGATGACGTCGGTGAGGCCGACGAAGAGGCTGATCGTGCCGACTGGCAGGATCACGCTGTGCGTGACGGGTCGCGCCGCCGGGACGTAGCTGCTCGGCAAGATCTGGAGCATCTCGCCGATCGCTATCATGCGGCTGGTGGCGACCGTCTCGTTGATGGGCAGATTGGATCTCGCCGCAGAACACCGGCCAGACCGGCCAGGCCCCACGGTGGGCGCCACTGTCGTGGGAATGGTCACGGCAGATGCTGCAATCGGCAGCGAGTAGTAGAATGAGGGGCAAGGGCGGCCAGCCATCTGCGTAGATGAGGGCGAGACACAAGGTTTTACCCAGGTTCGGCCCCCCGGAGGGTAAAGACCTACTCCTGCTAGATTGTATTATGATGGCGGTACAATGGGCGAGCTCGGCGGCTAGGCGGCGAGTCGCTTGGGTGTATGATGGAACGTATCTCTACACGCCCTATAGGGAGGTTTATATAGACTCACCTCCCCTAGGGTTTACATATCTCAACCGAATCAGTTAAGGATTCGGTAATCGTTTAACCTAACTCGACTGGGCCTATCTACTCGCCTGGGCCTTCAGCTTCTAGTCGCTTGGATCCACACCGGGCCTCGATCCAGTCGCCGTCTTGCAGGCCCACTCGCCAGTTCCTGGGCCAGTCGGAAACGTCCTGCTGGGTATACCCCGGTAGGCATATCCCCATCAATCATCTTCTCTTTCCCATGTTGCTTCCTCTTCGGAATGATGGTTCCACTGAACTTTGCAAAACTTGATAGTCTTAGTCCGTGTAACTCTTTCTGCAGTCTCAAGAATCTTTATAGGTTTCTCTTCATAAGTGAGATCACTTTCCAATTGAACCTCTTCCAAAGGTATAGTATCCTTCAAAGAAGTTTCTTCCATTTCTGGATGACATTTCTTAAGCTGACTCACATGAAACACATTATGAACAGCTGACAAAGACTCTAGCAATTCAATTTCATAAGCAACTTCTCCTTTACGACTCAGAATCCTGAATGGCCCAACATATCTTGGGGCCAACTTTCCTTTGACTCCAAACCTCTTCACTCCACGAAGTGGTGACACTCTAAGGTAAGCTCTATCACAAACGTCGTAGGTGGCTTCTCTATGCTTAGGATCTGCGTAGCTTTTCTGTCGGGACTGTGGTATCTTCAATCTGTCCTTAACCAACTTGACCTTCTCTTCGTCTTCCTTGATAAGTTCTGGTCCGAACAAACTTCTTTCTCCCACACCATTCCATAACAATGGGGTGGTACACTTTCTCCCATAGAGAAACTCAAATGGGGCCATCTCAATGCTGGCTTGATAGCTGTTGTTATAAGAAAATTCTGCGTAAGTTCCCAACTGGCTCCATAGTCTAGGGCACATGCCCTCAACATGTCTTCAAGAATCTGATTAGTCCTTTCCGTCTATCCATCAATTTGAGGATGAAAAGCAGTGCTGAATTCCAACCTCGTTCCCAATGACTCGTGTAGCTGTCTCCAAAAATGGGAAGTGAATTGAGTTCCCCTATCAGACACAATACTTTTGGGTACTCCATGTAGACATACAATTCTACTCATATAGATCTTGGCCAACTTGGCACTTGTGTAGGTTGTCTTCACGGGTATGAAATGAGCCACTTTAGTTAGGCGATCCACTACTACCCAAATAGAATCGTATCCTGACCGGGTCCTTGGTAATCCGGTAATGAAATCCATACCAATCTTGTCCCACTTCCAATCAGGAATAGGTAGTGGTTGAAGCAAACCTGCTGGTTTCTGATGTTTCGCTTTCACTCTACTACACACATCACATAAAGCAATATGTTCGGCGATGTACTTCTTGAGATTATTCCACCAAAATCTTTCCTTCATATCCATGTACATTTTGGTGTTACCTGGATGAATGGAATACGGTGAGTTGTGTGCTTCTTGTAAAATCAGTTTCCGAAGCTCCGGATCTTGTGGAACACATATACGTTTCCCATGCCATAAAGTACCTTGTTCGTCTTCATGGAATCCTTTGGCTTTTCCTTTGCCAATCTTTTCCTTAATTTCTTCAATTTCCTTATCAATCTTCTGGGCTTCTTTGATCTTGTCCAACAAAGTGGGTTGAACATCTAAACACATGAGATGTCCTTCAGGCACAATCTCCAATCTGAGATCTCTAAATTGGGCACACAAATCATCTGGCAATTCCCCTTTAGTAAGTCCATTCACAAAAACCTTACGGCTTAGAGCATCCACTACAACATTTTCTTTACCGGGATGGTATTGCAAACTTAAGTCATAGTCCTTGATGAGTTCTAGCCATCTTCTTTGTCTCATGTTAATTTCTTTCTGGGTGAAGATGTACTTCAAACTCTTGTGATCTGTGAACATTTCACATCGCTTTCCCAAAAGATAGTGTCTCCATGTTTTGAGTGCATGGACAACAGAGGCTAACTCCAAATCATGAGTAGGATAGTTCACTTCATGAGTTTTGAGTTGTCTTGAGGCATAAGCCACAACTTTCCCTTCTTGCATAAGTACTGCACCCGAAACCATGATGAGATGCATCACAATACACTTGGAAATCCTTCTCCAAATCTGGCAGACATAAGACTGGTGCTGTCACAAGTCTCTTCTTCAATTCTTGAAAAATGAGTTCACAACCTTCAGACCAAGCAAATTTCTTCTCTTTCTTTAGTAATTTTGTCATAGGCTTAGCTACCTTGGAGAAATTCTCAATGAACCTTCTGTAGTAACCTGCTAAGCCAAGGACACTACAAACTTCTTTCACTGACTTGGGAGATTCCCATTCAGTTACAGCTGAAACTTTAGCAGGATCAACTACCACACCATCTCCTGACACAACGTGTCCAAGAAATCCAACTTCATTTAGCCAAAATTCACACTTGCTGAATTTGGCATACAGTTTATGCTCTCTAAGTTTCTCAAATATCCAACGCAAATGTCCTTCATGCTCTTCTTTGCTCTTGGAGTAGACTAAAATGTCATCGATGAAAACGACAACAAACTTGTCAAGGAATTCCATGAACACCTTGTTCATCATATTCATAAAGTATGCTGGAGCATTGGTCAAACCAAATGGCATCACGGTATACTCATACAATCCATACCTTGTGGTGAAAGCTGTCTTAGGTATGTCTTGTCCTCTTATCTTGAGTTGGAAATATCCTGACCGGAGATCAATCTTTGAGAACACACAAGATCCTTCTAGCTGATCAAACAAGTCATTGATTCTAGGCAAAGGGTATTTGTTCTTGATAGTCACCTCATTGAGTGAACGGTAATCTATGCATAACCTTTGACTTCTATCTTTCTTCTCCACAAACAAAACTGGGGCTCCCCAAGAAGAAGAACTTGGTTGAATAAATCCTTTCTGCAACTGTTCTCCAAGTTGTTTCTTGAGTTCTTTTAGTTCATCCACTGACATCTTGTACGGTCTCTTTGCTATTGGTCCAGATCCTGGTAGCAAATCAATAAGGAACTCCACATCTCTATCTGGTGGCATTCCAGGCAATTCTTCCGGAAACACATCTGGATATTCACTCACAATTGGCACACTGTCTATGCTAACCCCCTTAAGAGAATTTAGCTTACTCCTTTTTGCTTCAAAATTGGTCCTGAATCTGATCCTTTTATTTTCTGGAGTTGTGAGTGAGACAGTATGGTTGGCACAATCTATCACTCCTTTGTGCTTAGGCATCCAGTCCATTCCCAAAATGACATCCAAACCTTGGG
Organism: Avena longiglumis; assembly: GCA_030063025.1. Lineage (NCBI taxonomy): Eukaryota > Viridiplantae > Streptophyta > Magnoliopsida > Poales > Poaceae > Avena > Avena longiglumis. Next base: position 210,335,820 of record CP125979.1, on the reverse strand, counting down.
AGTTTAGGATTATCAAGTTAACGGGAAACTTATACTTCCCAAACTCTATGACTAGATCATGACATCCTGAATTTACTATCATTTCTCCGCCAGGAGAACTTACTTTCATAGGACACCCAATAGTTTCTACCGGTAGTTCATTTCTTTCAACAAATGCTCTTGATATGAATGAATGCGATGCTCCAGTATAAAAAAGAACAAATGCTGGAATAGAATTGAGTCTGAAATTACCAGCAACAGTATCCGTCTCCTCATAGATTTCCTCGACATTGATGTGGTTAACTTGCCCTTTCTGAAAAGGGTTGGGCTTGTTGGGTCCTTCAACTTTCTTTTCTGGGCATTCATTTGCATAATGCCCCATCTTCTTGCACTTGAAGCACTCAACCTGACTAATGTCCTTCTTGATAGGCTGGCTTCCACTACCACTTCCACTACCACTGTGGTGGCTCTTATATCCACCCTTGTGGTTCTTGTACTTGTCATTGTCATGACTACGATGATGCTTGTTGTCATGATGATGGTTGTGGTTGTGGTGTTTGTTAAATTTCCCATGCTTTTGGGATCCCGAGCTTCCACTATCATCATAATGGGAACGCTTGTGAGACGATCCCGAGCTGTTCTTGTCAGAGTGCTTTCTCTTCCTGCTTTCAACTTGCTTCATTTTGCTCTCCAAAATAGCAGCCTTATCACAGAGAGACTGATAAGTGGGAACATAGGCCACTGATAGCTGCCAGTTCAGTTCATCATTCAGCCCTTCAAGGAACTTTTCCTTCCTCTTAGCATCAGTGTCAACTTCATCCGGTGCATAACGCGCCAGATTGTTGAACTCCTCAATATATTCTGCCATCGCGGTGGCCGCTTCAGATTATGGAATTCTTTCTTCTTCAGACCCATCACTCCAGATGAGATATGAGCAGTGCGAAAGCCATCCTCAAAGATAGCCCATGTCACATCTTCTATGGGAGTGGTGATTTGGAAGTTATCCCACCAAGTGGCGGCTGGTCCTTCCAAAGAAATGTGTCAAATCGACCTTTTCTCGATCAAGACAGCCCACAGTTACCAAGTCCTTGTTCATAGAGCGTAGCCAATCATTGGCCACCATGGGATCAGTTGTTCCTGAAAACTTTGCTGGCCTCAACCTCAAGAACCTGGTAAGCATGTCAAAACCCGGTGGGTTGTTGTTATTGTTGTTATTGTTGTTGTTTTGGTTTTGGATGAACGTCGTTATCATTTGCATCAGCTGAGTCTGAACTGTCATCATTTGCTGCATTTCTGGAGTGATGTTGTTATTGTTGGGGTTGGGATTGGCACGACGGGGAGGCATCTGTGATTTGTTCAATAGAGATAAGAATGAGATACCCATAGATGTTTCATACACAATACATCACATAAACAATCACAAAATATGCATCATAGCAATAATAGTTCAATAATAAAACGACAAGTTCGCAAAGTAAACACACCAATAACAAGCCATCCACATGTTGGATGGTCATTGTGACACAAATAAAGTATGATAAATAAATGATATATGAGTAGTCAACTCTACTCCTCGGCATCAACCTCCTCCTCAACAAAGGTAAGACCTGCATTCTCCATTGCGGTCTTGTATTCCTCGACATTGGCGGTCAAGGTCTCTACTTTGGCTTTGAGATCCCTCTTCTGGGAACGAAGCCTCTCAATCACCGTCTGCTGATGCTCGAGCTCGAAGTCCTTGGCCTGCAGTTCTTCAGTCATGTCCCGAATCCTCTTGTTCCTATCCTGGACTCGCTTCTCTTGACTCTTGAACTTTCTGTCCTGGCTCTCGAACTTTGCCTCCATCTCCTTGACTATCTCATCTTGCTCCGCGAAGAGCTTGTCCTTCTCGCGAAGCTGCACCTGGAGTTCGTCATTGTTGAGCATGACGTTGGTCCTATCAGTGTCCACGTGCCTAATGAGAGCCTCTAAGTCCTGGAGGTATAAACGAATCGGCTCCGCTGTCTCCCTCGAAGTGTCCTCGAAGTCGATGGCCTCTCCATCCTCATCACGTCTACCGAAGACGTGGAAGTGAGTACCTCTAACCTTTCGAGAGTGTCTCCCCAGCAGACGTCCTATCAGATCCTGCATGACTACCTCAAGGCCTCTCTCCTTGTCATCATGCATGAGCTTGAAGATGATAGCCTCCGTGGTAGGCTCAGTCTGACGTCCGGGCTGATTGACCTTGAAACCCCAAAGGTCTTTCATATCAAACTTGGTGAGGGGAAGCACCATGATGGTAGGAAGAGGGAGATTGAGCAAAGTAGTGAGCTCAATAATACGAGGACCAAAACTCCTCAACTGTGCTGATGGTAACATTAGGCATCTATTTATAAGATAGAAAAAGTTAGAACAACACAATTTAAGATAAAACACAAGGCAAAGCATCACATACATATCCTTGGAAATCAAAACACACAAGTCATGGCATACATTGATCCATTACAACAACCAAGGTTCAACTTTTGGAAAATAAGGTGATAAGTGGTGGTCCAACTAACGAAGTACGTTTACAATCCTATCCCATTGGATCTGTTGGCTAACATAATGTTTCTAGAAGCAATCAGTCTATCTTGATCACATGACTCCATCACAAAGTCTATAATGTCTCCTCTTAAGGTTTGGTTGGTAGCCTCCAACTCTTGGGTATGTTTCTTCTCTTCCTTTAGGTCATTTTGGAGGTTGAGCATTCTGCACTTGACTCTATCACCAAGTTCTCTGATGGTCCTCCAAGCTGCATCCCTTGCTGAATCAAAGAATGTAGTGTGCACCACTAAATTGGTGAACATGCAGAATCCTGATTCCTTGTGGTTGTCTTCCTTGTTTTTATACAAGTGAAGTTGCACCCACCAGTACTCAACTCCGTCATCCATCACAGGAAAACCTTTGTACACAGCTGCACCAAAGTCATGAGGTCCTTGAGAGCCTTGGGAAACTCTGTCTCACAATCCAAAGTCATTGTCATGAGTGGTCCCTTCCTTACGGCTTTGTTGATGGAGTTCATCTACAAACAGAGATGAGAAAGAAGATTAGAAAAGTTTACGAGAAGAATAGACAAGTGTAGAAGTTGTTGAAAAATTTTCCTTAGTGGTTTCCAATCCTAGGGTCATAATCCTGTGCAACACAAAGTGCTCGATACCATCTGTAAGATCCCTCCTTTATAAAGGAAAAGGATCCCTGTGATTGCAATGCTAGTCCCTGGATCAATGCTAGCATCCACAGTTTAAGATGAAGTACACAGAAACAAAGGTCATTATTACAGTCATTCCAGAGACAAACATAGTCTTTACAACTCCAAGGCCACAGGCCTAATACAAGAGTTTACATAAGTAAATAGATAAAAGTCTTCATCTTCATGTGCCACAGGCAAACATGTTGAGTGTATACTCATGACTCCTAATCCTCATCAGAGTAACCTGCAACATCACAAGTTACAGCCACAGTGGGTCAATACATTGGAATAGTATTGGAAAGTGATACCTTAGTATAATTTTGGTGGACTAGATACTATATGCAATTTGGCTAAGTGTAGCTTAGGCTTGCTTTGCTCAAAATAGGTTTTGCCTATTAGTTGAAATCACTAAGTTTTTCTTTGTCAAAACTTTTCTCAAGGAGCCACCAATAGACATTGAGGTCCTTCACCCTTGTTCACCCACAAGTTTTTACTTAGAAATTGGGATGAGGAGATTCTTGACAGCTTCCATGTCTTGATGCTCAAGTTGTCCTTTTCCAGGGACATGGCTAAGTACTTAGATTCTTCCATCTGCAGAGGTTGTGCACTTTCCCCACAAGCCTTGATTTTCACAAAGACAAGACATTTCAGAAGCCTTCCCTTAGATCAAATGGACGCGTTCCAACCTATCATCCCACTACCACCAACTGTCCAAATGGCTAAGTTCTAGCAACCTATGTGATCCTGGCAGAGCCCATATTGCCAAGTGGCTACACTAGAAGCTTCTTCACATTTGGCCTCTAAAATCTCTTTGTTCCTGGGTGGCTTTCCACAAGTGAGATACACAAGGTAAACCATAGAAATGGGCCTTGTGTAACCACTCAACATAAACCATTCCTTCCATTCCACCCAGGTGTTTCATTTACTTAGTTGTTTTATTAGGCAAAACAAAAGTCCAAAGACTTAGAAATATTTTCATCATGGCATGTATATTTCACCACCCTTGGTTGCTACTAGCTAGGCTAAGCATGTCATAGATAAGCATCTTAACTTAGAAATTTCCTAGCAATTCTACAACTACTAGGATTTCCCAACATGGCATATAAGCAAAATATAACATGCAAGACTAGCAAAATATTTCTAATGCTTAGTAGAAAACATAGGGATGAAAATATCATGAAGCACCACTTGCCTTGGTAGTTTGGAGAGTAGCTACACTCCTCACAATCACAATCACTATTGGCACCAAAATCTACACATAAAATCATAGCAACAATCACATACAAAATATATACAAACAAAAATATATGAATGCATGCAATATGATATGTGATGGTTTTTAAAACTCTACAAAGCAAGTGTACTGTACTGGTTCATAAACAAGTTCAAAACTAGCCAAACAACATTTATTTAAACCTTAAAACATTTCTCAAACAATTCATATACTCATATTAGCCCTACACATGTTTCTGTAAATAAAACCATTTTAACAGAAGCAAAACATCAAACACATTGCATAATTAGAAAGGTCTTGTTCTCCTGATTCCAATGATATAAAATTTGTCAAATTCTAACATGGGAATCAAAAGTTATAGCTAAAACAAATTCAAACATCTAATAGATTCAATTCCTGTTTTTAAAACTAAACTGTTGCCTCGCGTCTTAGTCTGATTGGCCGGTACCGCTTCGCGTTGGATCACGTTTCTGAGCCGCTGGATCTAACTTAATCGCGCGGCCCAGATCCAATCTTACCGCTTCGCCCAGGTTCCATCGTATCCGCAGGATCTAGATCTAACGATCCTAAGCAGCCTGACCATCCAGTGGCGGCGCTAGCGGCGGCAATAGGCGGCGGCGCCTCTGTCAGAGTTGCTACCGGCGTTCTAGGTCGCGCGGGAGAGGGGAAAGGGGCTTACCAGACTCGCCGTGTGCTGCTGATGCTCAAGGTGGCGGTGGTTTGGCAAGGGGCGCGTGGAGATGGTCGCTGGAGCTCGTCGAAGTTGCGGGCGGCGTCAGTTGCTTGATGTCGAAGACGTTGCCGAGGCTCTGCGTCGACCTAGCAAGAGCCAGATGGTTTAGGAGAAGCGCAAGGGTCTGGCGATCAAGACTGTATCAAAGAGGAGGCAAGGGGCGGTCTCATTTTACCTGAATCGCACGTCGGAGTCGAGCGCTCAATGCTCGCGGTGAGAACGAAGACGCCGCCTGGGTCATGAGAAAGCAAACGGAGGGCATTAGCGAACGCAAGGTCATGCTGGTCAGTGGTTTGAACTAGAGGCGAGGGCGGCCAAGACTACCGAGATTCGCCGCTGGAGTGCGCGTCTGTCGCGCGCAAGGGCAATTGCGGGCAGCCTGGGGGCGTATCTGTCTGGCTTTGTTGGGGGAAATGGCCGCGTGGGGGAGGTGGTCTTATAGCCAGAGCGGGGGCAAGGATCGCGTGCTGTATCAATGGCAATTAAGCCCGCAATGACTGCGGCGAGGTAACGGCGGAGCGAGCGTCGCGGCCGCGCGTGATTGACGACGACGACGACGTGGTCGTAGGGTCCACTCATCAGCGAGTTAAACAGAGAGGAGGTGGGGTCGCGTGGTCAGTGACCGGATGGGTTCGTCCGCGAGTGAGCGAGAGAGAGGGAGAACCCGGGTGGGCTTAGTGGGCTGAAACCGTTGTTGGGCTAGATAGGTGGCGCTGGCATTTTTCCATTTCTTTTCTCCTTTTCTTTTCCTGTTTTGATTTTCTGAAATGATTTTCAATTCCAAATCAAATGAGTTTGAATTCAAAACTTCTCTAGGTTTTTATACTGCAAACCTTGCACTCAAATGTGTGCTAAACACTACTGTTTACTCAAAACACTTTGATCAAATGAAAATAAAAATAAAACCAAGCCTTTATGATGTATATACAATAGGCATAATATTGGTTTTATTCACTCATTTTGTTTTGAAACTTTGTTCAAGCTTTTGAAAGTGCCTAAGTTTGAATTTCAAACCTTACTGAACCAAAACAAGTACCCTTCTCGTTGGAAGATAGCACTAAGTCTAGAGCAAACTTACATGAAATAATAAGCATATATGCTTCTGTTTTGAAATAATTTGTTTGAAATGAATTTCATATGATCATGGATGCATGGATGATATGCCTGAGTTTGAAACATGATTTTAGGGATGTTACAGTTTGGTTGTTTGGACACTTGGTGCGTAATATCCTCGTGTGCCACTCGACCTTATTTTACGTAAGCAAATCTTTACAAAGTAGGGAAAAATCTTCTCTTCTTCTTTCTACTTAAGAAAACTAGCTTTGAGCAAAAGAACTCTACAACCTATATTAGCCTTGCATGTAGAGATAGTCTTTTCTTTCCTTGGTGTAATTTGCCAATACATTCAAAGTATTGACCCAACTTGTTGGCTGCACGTCTTATGTGCAGAATCCGAAGATTGAAAGGTGCATAGGGATCGCGAGTCTACACTCGACAAGCCTGGGGCGTTGATGGACTCAAGCTGCTTTTATGTTTCCGCTGTTATTTGAGCTAGCCTTATGCTAAGCAAATTTGTAATAAATTTATACTCTGGATTCTCCGTGTAATAAAGACTTTGTGTTTTACATGATATTTCATCGACTGTGAGTGCTAGCTATTGATCCAGGGACTAGCATGTTAATCACAGGACTTAGGATCCTTACCGATCCGAGGTCGCTACAGATGGTATCAGAGCACATCGTTGCCTGTAGGACGTGACCCTAGGATTGGAACCACCTTTAACTTATGTGCCTTACTAGCTTTTCTACTATGTTATTTCCGCACTTCTAGTATCTGCTTTCCTCTACCTAAGTAACTAATTTTCATTCTTCTAACTTAAAGATGACAAGCTTCCTCTACGACACCGTCGCGGACATCGAGCCCCTTCGCTTGGTGGATGCCTCATGGACCTTCTCACGCGTTTGGACCTTCCCCTCCCAACAATCCAGGGGAGCACAATGAAGAAACTCCACAAGGACGGTTGTTGGGGAGTCAAAGTCATCCAGCCAGGAAAAGAACGAGGCAAGAACCCGGAAGAAGACATAGCAATCCACATTGTTAGCGATTCCAAGGAGAAGGCCCTTAGCATCAGCTTACAACAGCTCATTGGTCGCCTATGTGGATGTCATCATGAAGCTCTCCAGGGACACTGCGGCGGCCTCTTTGGAAGACGAGATGAGGAAGGAATTCCCATGGAGTTAACCTTTGAGGAAAGGACTTCTACCAAGCGCCGAAGGACCCAATATCAAGATTTGGAGTGCCACATCCATGACCTTGAAAAGGGTACCTTCCTCGAGATATTGAAGAACGATGAGCTATGCGCCCTCATCAAGGAGAAGGAAGAAATGATCAAGTAGCAGGAGGAGGCAATGAAGCTCCAAGAGATAAAGTTCCAGGACCAAGAGAAGAAGTTCGCTAACCAAGAGAAGAGGGTGATAAATAAAAATAAGAGGATTAGGGAACTCAAGCAGGATATTGATGGAACTGAAGTGCAAACCGAAGGCCTTTGCAAGATAATCAATGATGTGCGTGCTTCCAAGAGGGACTTGGCAAAGCAACTTGAAGCCGCAAAGAAGTCAAGTATAGTGGAGGAGCTATAAAGCGAGAAGGAGGGACTTCAGGAGAAGCTAGAAGCCACTACCAAGAAGCTCCAGGATGAGATAAAGAACCTCCAAGAGAAGCTTGAAGCCACCACGAAGGATATGGAGTTGTACAAGACAACCCTAGAGCAGGAAGGCTACTCGTTCGAGCACGAGGAAGAGGAAGGCGTGGAAGATGTGTAATAGTTGGACCACCTTTAATTCTATAGTAGAATGTTATTCGCGATTGTAATAAATACTAAGACATTTTTGGTTTAGTTAAACTTGGTTGATTTCTGTGTTAAGTTGTGTTATTGTGTCTTGTGTGCTTGGTGTGTTTTCATAAGGGTAGGAGTTTACTACTTAGTCTTTCTGTCTATTTCTTAACTTTTCTCTCAAACACCATAGATGCCGCCAAGACGCGTGAACCGAAATTCCTCCGGAAATAGCACAACTTTTGGCCACCCAAAACCAGCTGATCCAACTGCTCACTCAGAACATGCAAAACAACAACAACAACCCGCCGCCACCACCTCAACAGGATCGCTTGACTCGGTTTTTGAGGATGAACCCACCTACCTTCACTAGCAGCACTGAACCTCATCGCAGATGACTGGCTACGTACAATCAACAAGAAGCTAGACACCGTGCAAGCTGTCGGAGCCGACAGGGTACGTTATGCCGCACACCAACTTGAAGGACCTGCTGCAGAATGGTGGGATAACTACCAAGTCACCCACCCGGATATTGATGCTATCACTTGGGATCAGTTTGAGTTAGATTTTCGCACTCATCATGTGGCTGCCGGTATCATGACTCTGAAAAGGCGCGAATTTCGCGACCTACACCAGCTGCACCATTCTGTCACCGAGTATGGTGAGCTTTTCAACAAGATAGCTCGTTATGCGCCCGATGATGTTTCCACTGATGCCAAGAGACAGGAGGAGTTCTTAAGAGGACTCAATGATGAGATATCCATTCAGCTTGTGGCTCAGAAATTTGACAACTTTCAGGAACTCCTGGACAGAGCCATTATGGTTGAATCAAAGAGGAAGAGCATAGAAAACCGCAAGAGGAACTCTAACCCTCACAAGCACTCTGTTCCGTACCAGAAGCAGCGCAATTCCTCACCGCCACCTTATAACAATAATGGCCACAACCACAACGGTCATCACCATGGCGGCAAACACAATGGGCATAAAAACCGCAATGGGAATGGCAGCAATGAAAGGATATCAGTGAGGTGACATGCTTTAAGTGCAACAGGATAGGGCACTATGCAACCTCTTGCCCCGAGAAGAATAATGGCAATGGCAATGGGAATGGAAATGGACACAACCATGGCAATGGAAACGGGAAGAAGCCAAATCCGTTTGTCAATGCCACGGTGAATCATGTTTCTATGGAGGATGCTTGTGATGCACCAGACTCCATGATTGGTAAGTTCAAGCTCAATTCTATTTCCGCAGTTGTTCTTTTTGATACTGGTGCATCACATTCATTCATATCAAGGGTATTTGTGGATAGAGGCAAGATACCTACGGAGACTATAAACTTTCCTCTAAGGGTAAATTCTCCTGGGGGAGAAATAGTGGCAAACTCCGGTTGCCGGGGATTAGAACTAAGGATTGGGACACACATATTTCCCACAAGTCTAGTAGTTCTAGAATCACAAGGATTAGACATAATCTTGGGCATGAATTGGATGACCGAATATGAAGGAGTCATAGATTGTGCAAAAAGGACTGTCACGCTCACAACACCAGAAAGGAAAAGGATTCGCATCAAGTCGAATTTCGCACTTAAGGAAGTCATGATGAACTCTCTTAAGGGGGTTAGCTTGGAGGAGGTACCTATTGTAAAGGAATACCCAGATGTCTTTCCAGAGGAGCTACCCGGAATGCCTCCCGACCGTGATATCGAGTTCCTCGTTGACTTGATGCCAGGCACGGGGCCAATAGCTAAGAGACCGTACAAGATGGATGTGGACGAGTTAAAGGAACTCAAGAAACAGCTTAGGGAACAATTGGAGAAGGGATTCATCCAACCCAGCACGTCATCTTGGGGAGCACCTGTCCTATTTGTGGAAAAGAAGGATAAAACCAAGAGGCTGGTTGTGGACTACCGCTCATTGAACGAGGTGACGATCAAGAATAAGTATCCTCTGCCCAACATCAATGACTTGTTTGACCAGTTAAAGGGAACCAGTGTGTTCTCAAAGATCGATCTGCGATCAGGCTACTTCCAACTAAAGATTCGAGAACTGGATGTGCCCAAAACAGCTTTCACCACAAGATACAGATTGTATGAGTACACCGTGATGTCCTTTGGTCTAACCAATGCCCCAGCATACTTCATGACCATGATGAACAAGGTGTTCATGGAATATTTGGACAAGTTTATCGTGGTATTCATAGATGATATACTCATATATTCTAAGGATGAGAAGGAACATGAGAAACATCTGCGCCTTATTATGGAGAAACTAAGAGAACACAAGTTGTATGCCAAATTCAGTAAATGCGAATTCTAGTTAAAGGAAGTGGGATTTCTTGGTCATGTTGTGTCGGCAAAAGGAGTTGCCGTAGATCCCAGTAAGGTAGCTTCTGTGACTGAATGGGAGTCACCTAAGAATGTGGGAGATATTCGGAGTTTCTTGGTCCTCGCAGGGTATTACCGGAGGTTCATTGAAAACTTTTCCAAAATAGCGAAACCCATGACGGAACTATTGAAGAAGGAAAAGAAATTCCTATGGACCGAGGCATGTGAAGCAAGCTTTCAAGAATTTAAGAAATGTCTCGTAACGGCACCAGTTCTGTGTCTGCCCGATATCCAAAAGGATTTTCATGTCTATTGTGACGCATCTCGACAAGGACTTGGAAGTGTGTTGATGCAAGACGGGAAAGTGGTATCCTATGCCTCCCGACAACTTAAGAACCACAAACACAATTACCCCACGCATGATTTGGAACTTGCGTCTGTGGTTCATGCATTCAAGGTATGGAGACACTACCTCATGGGTAAACATTGTGATGTGTTCACAGATCATAAGAGTTTGAAGTACATCTTCACCCAAAAGGAGTTAAATATGAGGCAAATAAGATGGCTTGAACTGATTAAGGATTATGACTTAGATTTACAGTACCAACCCGGAAAGGCAAATGTGGTGGCCGATGCCTTAAGTCGTATGGCTTATGTGAATGGACTTACCGCAGGGGAACTCCCAGAGGATTTATGCAGGCAATTCAAGGATCTCAGGCTAGAGATAGTTCCAAAAGGACACATAGCGACTATGGAAATAGTTTCCACCTTCCAAGAGAGAATCAAGGAAGCACAAAAGGGATATAAAGAGTTGGAAGAAATAAGAGTCAGGATAAGTGAAGGAAAGACAAAAGAATTCCGTCTGGATGAATAAGGAACCCTTTGGTATGGGAAGCGTTTGTGCGTTCCCAATGACCCCGATATCAGGAAGTTGATTTTACAAGAAGCTCACGACTCACCTTACTCAATTCATCCAAGTAACACGAAGATGTGCATGGATGTGAAGGATAGATTCTGGTGGAATAACCTAAAAAGATAATTTGCCGAATATATTTCTCTGTGTGATGTATGCAACAGAGTTAAAGCCGAGCATCAGAAACCGGCCGGATTACTTCAACCACTACCTATACCCGACTGGAAGTGGGACAAGGTAGGCATGGATTTCGTCACGGGATTGCCCCGGACTCGTTCTGGATTTGATTCTATCTGGGTAGTGGTGGACCACTTCACCAAGGTGGCTCACTTCATCCCTGTAAAGACCACGTATACAAGCGCTAAGCTTGCTAAGATATACATGTCAAGAATTGTAAGTCTGCATGGTGTTCCCAAGGGAATTGTGTCAGATAGAGGCACCCAGTTTACTTCAAAGTTTTGGCGACAACTACATGAGTCTCTTGGGACCCGACTAGAATTCAGTACTGCCTTCCACCCTCAGACATACGGCCAAACGGAAAGGGTGAACCAAATTCTGGAAGACATGTTGAGAGCTTGCGCACTAGACTATGGGTCTAGTTGGGATGACAACCTGCCGTATGCTGAGTTCTCGTACAACAACAGCTACCAGACAAGTATCAAGATGGCTCCGTTTGAAGTTCTATATGGCAGGAAGTGTAGGACTCCGCTGCTATGGAGTGGAGTTGGTGAACGTAGTCTATTTGGACCTGAATTGATCAAGGATGCCGAAGAAAAGGTATGACAGATTCAGGATAGGCTAAAGGTAGCCCAATCCCGACAGAAGAGTTATGCTGATTCCAAGCGCAGAGATGTGGCTTATAAAATAGGGGACCGTGCATATATCCGAGTTTCACCCTACGAGTAGTTAAGAGGTTCGGAATCAAGGGCAAGTTATCCCCACGATTCATAGGACCATATAAGGTTCTGGCCCGTAGAGGAGAAGTCGCTTATGAGTTGGAGTTACCGGAAGGACTGACTGTTCATGATGTGTTTCATGTGTCACAACTAAAGAAGTGTCACCCGGAGATGGCCGAAACACCGCTAAGAGACACTGTTCCCCTAGATGATGTTCAATTGGAGAACGACCTTACCTATGAGGAAAAACCCATCAAAATACTGGAAACAGCCGAAAGGATTACCCGCACCAAGACTATAAGATTCTGCAAAGTACAATGGAACCACCACTCCGAGGAAGAAGCTACGTGGGAGCATGAAGAAGACATGAAGGCAGAACACCCACACCTATTTGCTAGCCAACCCGAATCTCGGGGACGATATTCTTCTTAAGGGGGGTAGGTTTGTAACATCCCAGGTTTTATTATGATGTTACTATAAGAATGCATCATCCTTGCATCATTGCATGCATCTTTGCATCCTACAAATGAATCTACAACAAAACCCTAACACCTAAACCCACCAAAAAACCCTAATAAGAATACCCTATGTGAGCAATTTTGTTGTAGCCTTCTGAAAAAACTATGTAAAAACATTAAACCATGGTCCTATGTTGACCACCTTACTTTTATAAAAATTTAGAAACAAGTTTCATCAAGTTTGGACTTAGTATGCAAAAGCTATTAAAGAATTAGTTAAACAGAATTGGAAAAGAAATGAATAAAAAAGCTCGATTAACCTCCATCGGGCCGGCAGCCCACTAACACGCGCTCATCGCCTTAGCGCCTTGTGACGCCAGCCAAAGACAGCGATGCCGCTCCCACCGACACCCGGACCCCACCTGTCACCCTCCCCTTTTCTCTCCCACGAGAACCTGAGTCTGCGCCGGCCACGCTTCTTTCCGCCTCCGTGTCCATCCAGGACTTTCCACCCCAGGCTGCATATAAAGACCCAGTCGTGCGCCCTCTCCTCCGTTCCCAAAACCCTCGGAACCCTAGCCTCCCTCTGATTCCGTGGGCTTGAACCGCCGCTGGCCTCGGTAAGCCGACGAAGTCGACAACAGGGGAACCCCCTCCCCCTGATTTCTTCCTTAGCTTGAACCTCTCGATCGACAATGTCGACTCACCGTTTTCCCCTCTGTTTACCGTAGCGCACCGCCACAGATTGCTCGCCGGAGCTGCGGAGAAGAAGCAGCCACCGCCACCGCTCGGGGAAGAGAAGATCGTATATGAGGCTACGGGCGAGACCGCGAGGAGGAGGCGATCATCCGAGATTGCTTCACCCTCACCGAGGAACACGGACACCGACGCCGACCACCGTAGCGCCCAACCGCCGCTAGTCGCCGCCGCCAGCCAGAGAGGTGAGCCCGTCCTTGCTCTTAGCTGTTAGATCTAGGCTCAACGGTGAGGATTAGAAGGTTGATCGAAGGGGTACCATCAAATCCCAAGCTGCCGCGTGGCAAGCTGCGCCAGCACGCTCCGTCGCCACCGCCTTGTCTAGCTGGACCAACCAGCATCTGCCACTTGGCAAGTTTTTGAATTAGGGTTAGATCTGTTTGGCAGAATTGAGTTAAAACTTGCGAAAATCATAGAAAAATAAATACTTGGCCAAATTTACCTTATAATATACCGTTGGATTCATAATTTTATGTAGAACACAGATATGTAGTAAAATTCCAAGTTTACAGTAGGGTTTTCGGTGTAGAATTTAATCTCTATATTAGAGTGTTTATTCTATAGAAAAATAATTAAAATTCTGTTTTAGTCGATTCTTGTTGCAATAACTTTGTTTCCGCAATACCTACTGAACAAAATTATAAAACCTTGCTTAAGATCATTAGATCTAATTTGGGGCTAATCAGATGGTTGGATCTCCTTTTAAACCTATGAATTAGATTAATGACCCAAATTATTTTCAAGCCTATGGGAAATCAAATCTAATAACGTCCCTAACACAATTACAATCCAATTATGCTACCTTGGTCAATTTAGAAAACCAATCTTGCATAAATACCATATTGCATGCATGCATGTTATCTCCGTGGCATATTTTGTGCAAGTTGTGATCAGATCTATGTTTGTGATTCGTTAGATTGTTCGGAGTGCGCTAAGGAGTGCTATTGTGTAGAGTGCCGCTCGGATCAAGGCAAGTTACACCACTTGTTCATAATTTTGTCCCAGTTTTGATTCTATGCATGTGATCTTTAGAATTCTGTAGTATGCATGTGTAGGATGTTCTAGTAGAATTTTTCCTTAGTATTATTTTGCAAGTGCGATGATTTTGTAGTATGCCATGAGTAGCTCTATACTTACGATTTTCCCTCCTAATAGGTTACCCCTGTTTTTGCTTGCTTGTTATGCTATATATACAAAGTACCGTTGGGGGGGTTCGAAAGGCAAAGAATTTTTCTAAGTATAAAGGCTCTCTAGAGCAAACTTTTCTTCTCAAATCCACTTCAAAATAAAACTTAGTTTTATTCTAGGCGGAATGGTTGTCGGGTCAACGAGTGAGATTTTGGTGGAGGACTACGCCAGAATCAAAGAAGTCTGCCATGTTTAATTGAAGCTTCCAGTGCAACCACAATACATTATGGGCTCTGTCTTGGCCTAGTACTTAGTGGGAAACCTCACCTGGGTACCAACATTTGGAGGTTCTTGGCACGGTTGGATCCGGAAGGTAGAGGGGCTACTAAGGGAAAGCCTCGCCATGGTCTTGTCTGTAAAAAGGATTTGATCGTGGATTGTGGGTAAAGTGCACAAACACTCGAGAGTATTACAATCTGATCGATCAGCCATGTTCACGGAAACAGAACAACATTGAGCATATGAAGGATGGAGCCTCTGAAGGATCTTCCTCTCTTTTTTTCTAAACAAAAGTTTTTAAAAACCCCATGGCGTGAGTAATATCGCCAATGGGTGGGAATTTGGGAACTTGGTGTGTAATATCCAAGTGTCGCTTGGTGCGTAATATCCAAATGTTTGGTTGTTTGGACACTTGGTGCGTAATATCCTCGTGTGCCACTCGACCTTATTTTACCTAAGCAAATCTTTACAAAGTAGGGAAAAATATTCTCTTCTTCTTTCTACTTAAGAAAACTAGCTTTGAGAAAAAGAAATCTACAACCTATATTAGCCTTGCATGTAGAGATAGTCTGTTCTTTCCTTGGTGTAATTTTCCAATACATTCAAAGTATTGACCCAACTTGTTGGCTGCACGTCTTATGTGCAGAATCCGAAGATTGAAAGGTACGTAGGGATCGCGAGTCTACACTCGACAAGCCTGGGGAGTTGATGGACTCAAGCTCCTTTTATGTTTCCACTGTTATTTGAGCTAGCCTTATGCTAAGAAAATTTGTAATAAATTTATACTCTGGATTCTCCGTGTAATAAAGACTTTGTGTTTTACATGATATTTCGTCGACTGTGAGTGCTAGCTATTGATCCAGGCACTAGCATGTTAATCACAGGGACTTAGGATCCTTACCGATCCGAGGTCGCTACAACTCTACGGTTGGACAACTCTAATCCATGGTAGGGCTACAAAAGCACTTCTTAAAGTTCGTATTCCCCATCTAGATAACCCCACACTGTCACCTTGAGCTCTAGATGGTTCCAACAAACACCACAATTTCATAGATACATCCAACTCCAAATATAACTCATGATAAGTATTTATGTAATCTTTAGCCTAATTGCCACACAGTGTGCACAGTGTCACCTTCACACACGTGGGGATAGCCGGAGATTAATTAAAGCACTTGAGTAGCAGAGTAGATCTACTTGATTACAAAGCTCATGATCACAATAAGATCACGCATGGAGAGAGAGATGAACACATAGCTACCGGTAGAGCCCTTAGACTTGAGGAAGAACTACTCCCTTCTCATCATGCGAATCAGCAATGGCGATGGAGATGGTGGTGGAGATCGATGGAGATGGCTCTGGGGCAATTCACCTTATGGCAGGGTGCCGGAATAGAGACTTCTATCCCCTGAATCTCCACTTTGGTGGCGGCGGCACTGGAAGTTTTCATGGCTTTCTCCCATAGGGTTTCTGATTTGGGAGGATTTTACAGGCGAAAGGGGGACGTCGGTGGACATCAGGGTGGCCCACACCTGGTGGTGGTGTGGCCTAGGGAGGCGCGCCACACTAGGGTGTGCCCACCCTGGTGTCCACCTCTGTCTCTTCTTCGCGTCTCCGTATTGATCCGGGAAAATAGGCAGATTGGCTTTTGTCTCGTCCAATTCCGAGAATATTAATTTTTTAGCTTTTCTGAAACCAAAAACAGCAGAAAATAGGCAACTGGCACTGCGGCATCTTGTCAATAGGTTAGTTCCAGAAAGTGTATAAAAATACCTCAAAGTGTAGACAAAACATAAGACAAATGATATAAAACAAGGATGGAGCATCAAAAATTATAGATACGTTTACGACGTATCAAGCATCCCCAAGCTTAACTCCTCGTTCTCAAGTAGGTAAGTGATAAAATGTAACATCCCTAAAATCATGTTTCAAACTCATGCATATCATCCATGCATCCATGATCATGTAGAGTCCATTTCAAACAAACCAATTCAAAAATAGGAGCATATGAGCTCATTATTTTATGTGATCAACATTTAAAACAAATGCTACTCTCAAATGAGAGATTGTTGTTCATTGAACCAAACCTTGTTGTCTTATTGCTCTCAGATTGTATTGCTAGATTTCTAGGATTTAAACCAAATTTTCAAAACAAATATGATTTGAAAACCAATTTCAAAACCTATTTAAAACTAGGGCTATGTCACTGCTTATTTTGTTTTATTCCAAGTGACCAGGCCAATTCAAAGTGACATTTTGGTTTTGTGTCCAGAATTGTGAGTGTTGCACTCTACAAAAATCCTGAAAAGATTTGAATTCAAATAGTTTTGAAATCATTTGAAATTGATTCCTGAAATTGCAAACAAAAAAAGATAAGGAGAAAAGAAATAGAAAAGGGCCAGCGCCAGACATTCAGCCCAACAGAGAAACCATCCCATTTAGCCCACACGGTTCCCCTTTTCTCTCTCTCTCACTCGTGGACAAACCCACTGGGTCGCTGACAGCCTGGACCCATCCCCCACACCTTTCCTCTCGCTGACGACTGGGCCTCACTGCCGCGTCACCCTTCGTCCTTAATCAGCTCCGACGACCACCTCGCCGCTGCCGTTTCCGCCGCGTTGATTCCGCGCTTAATTGCCATTGATGCCGCGCGTGATCCTTTCCCCCCTCTGGCTATAAGACCCCCTCCCATCGCCGCTCATTTCCTCTCACCTAGCGCCAGCACTCCGCCACCAGGCTGCACGAATTCGAGCCACTCCGGTGTGGCACAGACGCACTCTGACGACCAATCTCGGTGAGTTCTAACCGCCCCCCTATATCTGGTTCAAACCCTCGTGACTAGCGTGTCCTTGCGCGTTCACTGATGCCTTCTGCTTGCTTTCTCGTGACCCAGGACGATGCCTTCGTTCACGCCCGCGAACACCTGAGCCGCCGCTCGACTCTGACGTGCAATCCAGGTAAAACGAGACCGCCCCTTGCCTTCCCTCCGATGCTATCATGATCGCCAAGTCCTTGCGCACCTCCTAATCCATTTTGCTCGTGCCAGGCCGATGCAGAACCTCGGCAACGTCTTCGACAGCAAGCATCTGACGCCGCCAGGAACTCCGACGAGCTCCCTCGGCCACTACAGCACGCCCCTTGCCAAGCCACCACCACCTTGAGCATCAGCAGCACACGACGATCTTGGTAAGCCCCTTCTCCCTCTCCCGCGCGACCTAGAACGCCGGTAGCAGCTCTGACAGAGACGCCGCCGCCAGTCGCCGCCGCTAGCGCCGCCCGTCTGTGGTCAATTAGATTAGGGCCGTAGGATTTAGATCTAACGAGTAGGATTAGATCTGTGTCGAAGAGGTACGCGTTAGATCTGGCCATGCATCTTCACTTAAATCGTGTGGCTCTCGTTGATCGCTCCGCCCGAACCGGTACCAGCCAATAGGAACACGACGCGTGTCTGCTAGTTAGATTTAAAATCAGAATTTGAACCTATTAGATGTTTAAACTTGTTTTAATCATAACTTTTGATTCCCACGTCCAAATTTGATGAATTTTATATCAATGGAATCAGGAGAGAAATCCCTTTCCATATATGCAATGTTTTTAATGTTTTGCTTCTGTTAAAATGGTTTTATTTACAGAAACATGTGTAGGCCTATTTTGTGTATACAAATTGTTTGAGAAATGTATTAATGTTCAAATAAAGTTTGTTTGGCAAGTTTTGAACTTGTTTATGCACCAGTACTATGCACTTGTCTTGTTGAGTTTAGAAAATCATCACATATCATATTGCATGCATCCATATATTTTTCCTTGTATATATTTTGTATGTGATTTGGTGCTATCATTTTATGTGTAGATTTTGGTGCAAATAGTGATTGTGATTGTGAGGATTGTTGCTCCCCCAACTACCAAGGTGAGTGGTGCTTCATAAATTTTATTCCTATGTTTTTTCTACTATGCATTAGAAATATTTTGCAAGTCTTGCATGGTTATATTTTGCTTATATGCTATGCTTGGGAAATCCTAGTAGTTGTAGAATTGCAAGAAATTTCTAAGTTAAGATGCTTATCTATGCCATGCTTAGCCTAGCTAGTAGCAACCAAGGGTGGTAAATTATTCATGCTATGATAAAATATTTCTAAGTCTTTGGACTTGTGTTTTTACTTAATAAAGAAACTAAGTGAATGAATCACCTGGGTGGAATGGATGTGAATGGGTTATGTTGAGTGGTTACACAAGGCCCATTTCTATGGTTTACCTTGTGTATCTCACTTGTGGAAAGCCACCCAGGAACAAAGGGATTTGAGAGGCCAAATGTTAAGAAGCTTCTAGTGCAGCCACTTGGCAATATGGGCTCTGCCTGGATCACATAGGTTGCAATAACTTAGCCATTTGGACAGTTGGTGGTAGTGGGATGATAGGCTGGAACGCGTCCATTTGGTCTAAGGGAAGGCTTCTAAAAGGTCCTGTCTTGGTGAAAATCAAGTCTTGTGGGGAAAGTGCACAACCTCTCTAGATGGAAGAATCTAAGTACTTAGCCATGTCCCTGGTATTGGACAACTTGAGCATCAAGACATGGAAGCTATCAAGAATTTCCTCATCCCAATTTTCTAAGTAAAACTTGTGGTTCAACAAGGGTGAAGGACCCCATTGTCTATTGGTGGTTCCTTGGGAAAAAAATTTTACAAAGAAAAACTTAGTGTTTTCAACTAATAGGAAAAACATATTTTGAGCAAAGCAAGCCTAAGCTACACTTAGCCAAATTGCATATAGTATCTAGTCCACCAATATTCTACTAAGGTATCACTTGCCAATACTATTCCAATGTATTGACCCACTGTGGCTGTAACTTGTGATGTTGCAGGTTACTCTGATGATGATTAGGAGTCATGAGTCTACACTCAACATGCTTGCCTGTGGCACATGAAGATTGTCACATCCCAAGATTTTCCAAATCTTGTTATCTGAAAAATAAATGAATAAAATAAAACTTTGTTGATTTTCAGGGTGAGAAGAAACTTTTGAGTCCAATTAGAAACCTTCAAACCTATTTGATCAAACAAATCCTAAAGGGATTTGAAAAGATAATCAATTATTAAAGAAAATATTAAATATATAAAATTACTATTTATGAATCTTTTAATAAAAATATTAGTTTCAAATGAAAAGGTAGAAATATAAATAAGGATTATTTTATAGATCCATATTAAACCTTGGCCAAGTTTTTGAAATAAAATGTTTTGTTTTGATTAAAAAGAGTAAAGGTTATTTAAATAAAATAATGGGGATTTATTAATACCCAATTTTATTAAAGTAAAGGCTTTTCCCATTTTAAATAAACATTAAAACTTATTAAATTATTTTAAATAAGTTTTCCAAGTGTTTATTATTTTCAAATAAAACCTACTGAATGGTTTGGTACTATTTTATATTTCAAAAAGATAAAGATTTTATTAAAGCAAATTCTATTTGATTTAATAACTAAGGTCCATTTATTTAATTATTAATGGGTCCTAAAAAGAATAAAAATTATTTTGTTTTGGACTTTGGTTTATGTTGTTAAACAGAACCAAATTCAATTGCAAAGTGTGGTGGAAGTTTGGATTGTTTTGAATGTTTGATTTGTTTGTTGGAAATTCAATCAGGAAATTCAAACAGAAAAAGAGAAAAGATTCAGAACAAAAAAATATGCAAAGGACACAGCCCAGCCGGCCAGCCCAACAAGCCCAACAGCAAGACCACCCCACTCTCTCTCGCGAAACGCTTTCGACCAAGAACTCACCCACTCAAAATCGACGGTGGACCCTGCTCCTTTCCTTCTCTCTCCGCTAGAAGACCCCACACCACGCCGGTCATCTTCCCACCATGACTGTTCTTCCCGCACAGCGCTGCCATTCCGTTAAACGCTCGCTTGATTACGCCTTAATGTCGCGTTAATCCCTCGCTGTGACCACGCAGTGATAAACGCCAGCACCTCCTCTTTCTTTCCCCTCTGTCGCGCCACCTTAGCATGCCCCCAGGCCGCCCTAATTCCTCTCCGAGCACCTCTGTCTCCGACGACTCTCCCTGTCGATTCCGGCCGGACCTTGCCGCCCCTTACCTCCCCGAGCACACGGGCAAGTTCCCCAGGCCCTGGCGCATCTTTCTGCATCCGCAGCTCGCTCGCGCGCGCCTCTGAGCCTCGACAACAACGACTCCAAGCGCCGCCACCGTCTGTTTCAACTTCGGCGAGTGCCCAGGTAGCATCCGTCCGCCCCTTCCCCTCTCGTTGACGCACGCAAGTTATACTCTCCCTCGCGCATCTAATGACCCTTGTCTCGTGCAGACATTGTAGCCCCGCCCCAACGTCGACCAGAGCGTGCCCGACGCCGAGCGAACTCCGGTGAGCAATCCAGGGCAACCACGAGCGCCCCTCGACCCAAGAAGACTACGTTGAGCATGAACACGAACCTGCGAACACGGTGAGCATACTCCCTTCCTTCCTCGCTTCCTGCATCGCCATCTTCGCCGTCGTCTGACCGTCGCCGCCGCGCGCAGCCGTCGAGCGCCGCCCGTCCTTGTTCAAGATAGTTGAGCCGTTAGATGCGAATCCTGCGGTTGTGTTAGATTCACTTAAACGAAAGGGTATGCTATGATCTAAGCCGCACGGGCCCCTTTTAATCCTGTGGTCTGTATCGCTCGATCCACACGAATCGGTACCGCCCAATAAGAAACAGCCACGTGGCTCAGGCTTCGATTTAAAACAGATTTGAATCTATTAGATTTGTGATTTTGTAAATTGCACAACTTTTATTCTACACGTCCAAATTTTGCAAACTTTATATCATTGGAATCAGTGGAACAAGACCTAGCCAACCATGCCATTTGTTTAGTAAAAAGCGTCTGGTAAAATGTTTGTTTTTACAGAAACATATGTATGCTTGTTTAGATTGTAAAAATTGTTCAAAAATGATTTTGGGGATAAAATCTTTTGCAAATGGAGTGATTTGAACCTACTGACCATAGGAAACACTTTTTGGTTTCAAAAATGTATTTGGTGAAACAAAAGAATGATTCTTTGATTTAAAACCATTTCTAGACAAATAAAAATATAGTTTATTTATTAAAAATGGTTTTGGAAGAAAACTTTTGGGAAATGTTTTGTTTTAAACTCTCTGACCCTAAACACAAAGTTTTGCGATTTCAAAACATATTTTGTGAGCCCTATAGATTAATGCCTTAGTAAAAACATTTCTACACCACACAAAATGATACTTTGTTTTGAAAATGGTTTAGGAAGTGAAATCTCTTGCAAATGACTTTTTGCCACTTTATAAAATGACCAATAGGTGTTTTCAAATGTTTATGACCCATTAGAAACCACTTTTTCAAATATAACAAAGCTTGGCATGCTTGCATGCATTATCTTGTTTATATGATTTTATGTGATGAACTGCTTGAATGGTAGAATTAACGTGTGCCTTGCTTGATTGAATTGTAGTGAATTGAAGAGTGTGATTGTAGCAAGGATAAGGAGTGAACTTATACTCTACCAAAAAGGCAAGTGATGCTTCATACTTTTGTCCCATTACTTTCACTATGCATTAGTGATTTTTTCGAAGTAAAACTTGCATGGAATTTTGCTAAGTATAACCATGCTATGGGAAAACCTAGTAGATGAAACCTTAGTAGAAATTTTCCTAAGTTAATATTCCTACTACTATCAAGCTTAGCTTAGCTAATAGAAAACAAGGGTGGAATATACATTCATACTATGGAAAAATTTCTAAGTCTGAGGACTTGTGTTTTTGTTTAATAAAACAACTAAGTTAATGAATCACCTGGGTGGAATGGTAATTGCTTGGTGGTTTTTGGTTGAGTGGTTCACAAGGCCCATGTTTATGGTTTACCTTGTGTATCTCACTTGTGGATGGCCACCCAGGAACAAAGAGATTTGAGATGTCAAATGTTGAGAAGCTTCAAGTGCAACCACTTGGCATTATGGGCTCTTCCTGGATCATATAGGTTGCAAGAACTTAGCCATTTGGACAGTTGGTGGTAGGGTTTGATAGGTTGGAGCGCGTCCATTTTGGTCTAAGGGAAGGCTTCTGAAATATCTTGTCTTGGTGAAACCAAGTCTTGTGGGGAAAGTGCACCACCTCTGCAGAGTGTAAAATCTAAGTACTTAGCCATGTCCCTGGTAAAGGAGAATTTGAGCATCAAGACATGGAAGCAATCAAGAATCTCATCATCCAAATTTCTAAGTTAAAAACTTGTGGTTGAACAAGGGTTAAAGGACCTTCAATCTTTGATTGGGAGATGCCTTAGGAAAGATTATTTTGTCAAGCAAAAACTTAGTGTTTTCAAATGATAAGGAAAATCTATTTTGAGCAATGCAAGCCTAAGCTCCACTTAGCCAAATGCATATAGATGATAGACTCCACCATACTACCATAGTATCACTTGCCAATACAATTTAAATGTATTGACCCTTGTGGCTGTAACTTGTTATGTTGCAGGTTTGAATGATATTAGTGAAGTTGATTGATTAGGATTACAAAGTCTACAACCAACATGTCTGCCTGTGGCATTTTGAAGATGAAGGACCCCATGCTTATAGATATTCTGCTGCAATGTAATGTAATAGCCAAATGAGCTATGAAAGATGTAATAAATTATTTTATTCCTGGTTATAAAGTTGTATTATGACCTTTGTTTCTTGATATTACATCTTAATTATGGATGCTAGCTATTGATCCAGGGACTAGCATTATAAACACAGGGGACTCTACCTTATTAAAGGTTGGGACCCTTATAGATGGTATCAGAGCATTGTGTTGCCCGTAGGATTTGTAAACCTAGGATTGGACAAAAACCCTTAGAAAAATAGGAGTTTTATTTGTTCCAAACTTATTTACAAACAATCTTGTAAACTCTTTCCTCAACCACTTTGGTTTCAACTCTACATCTCTTCCACTTCAACTTGATGGACAAACCTACCCCATGGCCAAAGACTTCACCATGAGCTAAGGACTTCATCAACTCTAATGACTTCAACTTCTTCAACTCTAATGACTTCAACTTCTTCAACTCTAATGACTTCAACTTCTTCAACTCTAATGACTTCAACATCTTCAGCATTTTCACCAAGGACCTCAACCTTGGATATCACTAAGGACTACAAGTGAGACAAGGAATCTTGCTCAAGATTTGGAAACTAAGGAAACACAACTTAGAAGGAGCCATCAACACCTTTGAAGTTTTGTGACCAAGAATTTTCCTAAGGAAACCATGATTTCATGCAAGAAGAATCAACTAAGAAAGATGGAAAGATCACAAGTGAACCATATAGATGGACCACCATATTTTGTTTAAGACAAACCCACCAACTTATGTGGTGTAACCAAAATATTTTTGGTTGCCTAAAAAAAGTTCTTGAACTTTGTTGTTTGAGTGAAGCGTTTGACTTGTGAATGCTTGCACATTGCTTGAGTGAATTGTGATGTGTGTGAATTAGAATTGATTCCTTAGAAATACTTTTCCTATTCTAATCTCAATTCAACCCCAAACAGATGACTACTCCAAGAGAATCCAACATCAAGGTTGATGACAACAACACCAACCAAGAGGACAACATGAGAGAACTTATAGCAACCCAAAACCAGTTGAGCCAAGAGACAACTCAGCTTTTAGCCAACAACAATGGACTAGACCCAGCCATACAAAGGATTTTGAAACTTCAATCCCAATTGTTGCAAGGATTGGTTACTCAAATGATCAACATGGGAGAAAACTTTTCCCAAAGATCTAATGACAACAAGGATGACAAAGATGCTATTCTAGAAGGAACCCAAGCTAGCAATACTTGTGGAGACAAGGATCATACATCCAAGGAGCATGAAGATCAATGCCCCAAGAAGAGAGAAAGATTTCCCACCTCTGAGGTGAGGTATGAAGAACATGAACTAGAAGAACTCCTAGCTTTGGAGAGACCCAAGAAAAAGAAGAAATGCCCCAACCCTAGCAAGAAGGATATTACTCAAGAACAATGTTACACTTGCAAAGAGATGGGACACTATGCCAATGAATGCCCAGAAAAGAAGAAGAACCAAAGAAACAAACAAGAGGCAATGATACCAAAGGAAAAGAAAGATATCAACCAAGTGATGTGTTTCAAATGCAAGGAACTAGGCCACTATGCAAACTTCTGTCCAGAAAAGATGAAGCACAATATAAACCAGCCTATGAAGGATCTCAGCCTTGTCACATGTTTCAAGTGTGAAAACAAAGGACATTATGCAGATGTTTTCCCAGAGAAGATTTCCCCAGGATCCCAAGAATGCCAATATGTAATTTAGTTGGAAATTTTTTAAGGGTGGTAGTACCCTAGATGCTTTGAGCCAATTTGTAACCCCTAGCCTTCCCAAATCTCGGGACGAGATTTATTTTAAGGGTGGTAGCCTGTCACATCCCAAGATTTTACAAATCTTGTTATGTGAAAAATAAATGAATAAAATAAAACTTTGTTGATTTTCAGGGTGAGAAGAACCTTTTGAGTCCAATTAGAAACCTTCAAACCTATTTGATCAAACAAATCCTAAAGGGATTTGAAAAGATAAACAATTATTAAAGAAAATATTAAATATATAAAATTACTATTTATGAATCTTTTAATAAAAAGATTAGTTTTCAAATGAAAAGGTAGAAATATAAATAAGGATTATTTTATAGAGCCAAATTAAACCTTGGCCATGTTTTTGAAATAAAATGTTTTGTTTTGATTAAAAAGAGTAAAGGTTATTTAAATAAAATAATGAGGATTTATTAATACCCAATTTTATTAAAGTAAAGGCTTTTCCCATTTTAAATAAACATTAAAACTTATTAAATTATTTTAAATAAGTTTTCCAAGTGTTTATTATTTTCAAATAAAACCTACTGGTACTATTTTAGATTTCAAAAAGATAAAGATTTTATTAAAGCAAATTCTATTTGATTTAATAACTAAGGTCCATTTATTTAATTATTAATGGGTCCTAAAAAGAATAAAAATTATTTTGTTTTGGACTTTGGTTTATGTTGTTAAACAGAACCAAATTCAATTGCAAAGTGTGGTGGAAGTTTGGATTGTTTTGAATGTTTTATTTGTTTGTTTGAAATTCAATCAGGAAATTCAAACATAAAAAGAGAAAACTATTCAGAACAAAAAAATATGCAAAGGACACAGCCCAGCCGGCCAGCCCAACAAGCCCAACAGCAAGCCCACCCCACTCTCTCTCGCGAAACGTTTCGCACTCCGCAACTCACCGACTCAGCGACTAACCGGTGGACCCCGTTCCCTTTCCTTCTCTCTCGCTGCCAGAGGACCCCACAGCCACGCGGTCATCTTCCCCACCCGCGACTTATTCTTCCCCAGACACCGCTGTCGTTCATGCCGTTAAACGCTCGCTTGATTACGCCTTAATGTCGCGTTAATCCCTCTCCGTGACCACGCAGTGATAAATGCCAGCACCTCCTCTTTCTTTCCCCACTGTCGCCCCACCTTAGCACGCCCCCAGGCCGCCCTAATTCCTCTCCGAGCACCTCTGTCTCCGACGACTCTCCCTGCCGATTCCGGCCGGACCTTGCCGCCCCTTACCTCCCCGAGCACACGGGCAAGTTCCCCAGGCCCTGGCGTATCTTTCTGCATCCGCAGCTCGCTCGCGCGCGCCTCTGAGCCTCGACAACAACGACTCCAAGCGCCGCCACCGTCTGTTTCAACTCCGGCGAGTGCCCAGGTAGCATCCGTCCGCCCCTTCCCCTCTCGTTGACGCACGCAAGTTCTACTCTCGCGTCTAATGCACCCTTTGTCTCGCATTGCATGCCTTGTAGCCCCGCCCCAACGTCGACCAGAGCGTGCCCGACGCCAAGCGAACTCCGGTGAGCAATCCAGGGCAACCACGAGCGCCCCTCGACCCAAGAAGACTACGTTGAGCATCAGCACGAACCTGCGAACACGGTGAGCATACTCCCTTCCTTCCTCGCTTCCTGCATCGCCAGCTTCGCCATCGTCTGACCGTCGCCGCCGCGCGCAGCCGTCGAGCGCCGCCCGTCCTTGGTCAAGATAGTTGAGCCGTTAGATGCGAATCCTGCGGTTGTGTTAGATTGACTTAAACGAAAGGGTATGCGATGATCTAAGCTGCACAGGCCCCTTTTAATCCTGTGGTCTGTATCGCTTGATCTACACGAATCGGTACCGCCCAATAAGAAACAGCCACGTGGCTCAGGCTTCGATTTAAAACAGATTTGAATCTATTAGATTTGTGATTTTGTAAATTGCACAACTTTTATTCTACACATCCAAATTTTGCAAACTTTATATCAATGGAATCAGTGGAACAAGCCCTAGCCAACCATGCCATTTGTTTAGTAAAAAGCTTCTGGTAAAATGTTTGTTTTTACAGAAACATATGTATGCTTGTTTAGATTGTAAAAATTGTTCAAAAATGATTTTGGGGATAAAATCTTTTGCAAATGGAGTGATTTGAACCTACTGACCATAGGAAACGCTTTGTGCTTTCAAAAATGTATTTGGTGAAACAAAAGAATGATTCTTTGATTTAAAACCATTTCTAGACAAATAAAAATATAGTTTATTTATTAAAAATGGTTTTGGAAGAAAACTTTTGGGAAATGTTTTGTTTTAAACTCTCTGACCCTAAACACAAAGTTTTGCGATTTCAAAACATATTTTGTGAGCCCTATAGATTAATGCCTTAGTAAAAACATTTCTACACCACACAAAATGATACTTTGTTTTGAAAATGGTTTAGGAAGTGAAATCTCTTGCAAATGACTTTTTGCCACTTTATAAAATGACCAATAGGTGTTTTCAAATGTTTATGACCCATTAGAAACCACTTTTTCAAATAAAACAAAGCTTGGCATGCTTGCATGCATTATCTTGTTTATATGATTTTATGTGATGAACTGCTTGAATGGTAGAATTAATGTGTGCCTTGCTTGATTGAATTGTAGTGACTTGAAGAGTGTGATTGTAGCAAGGACAAGGAGTGAACTTATACTCTACCAAAAGGCAAGTGATGCTTCATACTTTTGTCCCATTACTTTCACTATGCATTAGTGATTTTTTTGAAGTAAAACTTGCATGGAATTTTGCTATAACCATGCTATGGGAAAACCTAGTAGATGAAACCTTAGTAGAAATTTTCCTAAGTTAAGATTCCTACTACTATCAAGCTTAGCTTAGCTAATAGAAAACAAGGGTGGAATATACATTCATACTATGGAAAAATTTCTAAGTCTGAGGACTTGTGTTTTTGTTTAATAAAAGAACTAAGTTAATGAATCACCTGGGTGGAATGGTAATTGCTTGGTGGTTTTTGGTTGAGTGGTTCACAAGGCCCATGTTTATGGTTTACCTTGTGTATCTCACTTGTGGATGGCCACCCAGGAACAAAGAGATTTCAGATGTCAAATGTTGAGAAGCTTCAAGTGCAACCACTTGGCATTATGGGCTCTGCCTGGATCATATAGGTTGCAAGAACTTAGCCATATGGACAGTTGGTGGTAGGGTTTGATAGGTTGGAGCGCGTCCATTTTGGTCTAAGGGAAGGCTTCTGAACGATCTTATCTTGGTGAAACCAAGTCTTGTGGGGAAAGTTCACCACCTCTGCAGAGTGTAAAATCTAAGTACTTAGCCATGTCCCTGGTAAAGGACAATTTGAGCATCAAGACATGGAAGCAATCAAGAATCTCATCATCCAAATTTCTAAGTTAAAAACTTGTGGTTGAACAAGGGTTAAAGGATCTTCAATCTTTGATTGGGAGATGCCTTGGGAAAGATTATTTTGTCAAGCAAAAACTTAGTGTTTTCAAATGATAAGGAAAATCTATTTTGAGCAATGAAGCCTAAGATCCACTTAGCCAAATGCATATAGATGATAGACTCCACCATACTACCATAGTATCACTTGCCAATACAATTCAAATGTATTGACCCTTGTGGCTGTAACTTGTTATGTTGCAGGTTTGATTGATATTAGTGAAGTTGATTGATTAGGATTACAAAGTCTACAACCAACATGTCTTCCTGTGGCATTTTGAAGATGAAGGACCCCATGCTTATAGATATTCTGCTGCAATGTAATGTAATAGCCAAATGATCTATGAAAGATGTAATAAATTATTTTATTCCTGGTTATAAAGTTGTATTATGACCTTTGTTTCTTGATATTACATCTTAACTGTGGATGCTAGCTATTGATCCAGGGACTAGCATTGTAAACACAGGGGACTCTACCTTATTAAAGGTTGGGAACTTTACAAAGATGAAGACTTATTTATCTATTTACTTGTTTAAACTCTTGTACTAGGCCTGTGGCCATAGAGTTGTAAAAGACTATGTTGTCTCTGGAATGACTGTAATAATGACCTTTGTTTCTGTGTACTTCATCTTAAACTGTGGATGCTAGCATTGATCCAGGGACTAGCATTGCAATCACAGGGATCCTTTCCTTTACAAAGGAGGGATCTTACAGATGGTATCAGAGCACTATGTTGCCTATAGGATTATGACCCTAGGATTGGAAAACCACTAAGGAAAAAAATTCAACAACTTCCACACTTGTCTATTCTTCTCGTGAACTTTTATAATCTTCTTTATCATCTCAATTTGTAGATGAACTCCATCAACGAAGTCGTAAGGAAGGGACCACTCATGACAATGACTTTGGAGTGTGAGACCGAATTTCCCAAGGCTCTCAAGGACCTCATGGTTGCAATGGGAATACATGGTGCAGCTGTGTACAAAGGTTTTCCTGTGATGGATGAAGGAGTTGAGTACTGGTGGGTGCAACTTCACTTGTATAAAAACAAGGAAGACAACGACAAGGACTCAGTATTCTGCATGGTCACCAACACAATGATGCACACCGCATTCTTTGATTCAGCAAGGGATGCAGCTTGGAGGGCCATCAAAGAACATGGTGATAGAATAAAGTGCAGAATGCTTAACACTCAGAATGATCTTAAGGAAGAGAAGAAACATGCCCAAGAGTTAGAGGCTACCAACCAAAGCCTAAGGAAGGACATCATAGACTTAGCAATGGAGTCTTGTGATCTAGACAAACAGATTGCTTCTAGGGATGCCCTGTTAGCCAACTTGGCAAGTGAGATGGGATTGTAATGTACCACATTAGTTGGACCACCATACTTATCATTTTATTTTCCAAAAATGTTGTCTAAATAAGTTGAACCTTGGATGCTTGTAATGGATTTTATGTATGCTATGACTTGAGTGTTTGCCAATGTTATGCTTGTGATGCTCTGTCTTGAAATTTATTTATTGTGTTGATTCTAACTTTTTCTATCTTATTAAATAGATGCCTAATGTTACCATCAGCACTATTGAAGAGTTCCAAGGAACTCGTTTTGGCCCCCGTATTATTGAGCTCACTACTTTGCTCAATCTCCCTCTTCCTACCATCATGGTGCTTCCCCTCAGCAAGTTTAAGAGGAAAGACCTTTGGGGTTTCAAGGTCAATCAGCCAGGACGCCAGACTGAGCCAGTCACGGAGGCTATCATCTTCAAGATCATGCACGATGACAAGGAGAGAGGCCTAGAGGTAGTCATGCAGGACTTGATTGGACGTCTGTTAGGGAGACACTCTCGACAGGTTAGAGGTACTCACTTCCACGCCTTCGGTAGACGTGATGAATATGGTGAGGCCATTGACTTCGAGGACACTTCGAGGGAGACAGTAGAGTCGATTCGTCTATACCTCCAGGACTTAGAGGTTCTTCTTAGGCACGTGGACACTGATAGGACCAACGTCATGCTTAGCAATGACGAACTCCAGGTGCAGCTTCGTGAGAAGGACAAGCTCTTTGCGGAGCAAGATGAGATAGTCAAGGAGATGGAAGCCAAGTTCGAGAGTCAGGACAGAAAGTTCAAGAGTCAAGAGAAGCGAGTCCAAGATAGGAACAAGAGGATTCGAGACATGACTGCAGAACTAGAGAACAAGGTAGAGCTCGAGCATCAGCAGACTGTGATTGAGAGGCTTCGTTCTCAGAAGAGGGCTCTCAAAGCCAAAGTAGAGACCTTGACCACCAATGTCGAGGAATACAAGACCGCTATGGAGAATGCAGGTCTTACCTTTGTTGAGGAGGAGGTTGATGCCGAGGAGTAGTGCTGACTACTCATTTATCATTTATTTATCATGCTTTTCATTGAGTCGCAATGACCATCCAACATGTGGATGGCTTGCTATTGGTGTGTTTACTTTGCAAACTTGTCGTTTTTGTTGTTGAACTATTATTATTATGATGCATGTTTAGTGATTGTTTATGTGATGTATTGTGCATGTTAGCATCTATGGGTATCTCATTCTTATCTCTATTGAACAACCATAGATGCCTCCCCGTCGTGCCAATCCCAACCCCAACAACAACAACATCACCCCTGAGATGCAGAAAATGATGACAAATCGGTGATCACCGATGCAGATGATGACTACGTTCATCCAGAATCAGAACAACAACAATAACAACAATAACAATAACAACAATCAGAACAACCCACCTGGTTTTGACATGCTTACCAGGTTCTTGAGATTGAGGCCAACAAATTTCTCAGGAACAACTGATCCTATGGTGGCCAATGATTGGCTATGCTCTGTGAACAAGGACTTGGTAACAGTTGGCTGTACTGATGAAGAGAAAGTCAGATTTGCAGCTCACTTGTTGGAAGGACCAGCAGCTACTTGGTGGGATAAATCACCACTCCCATTGAGGATGTGACATGGGCTATCTTTGAAGATGGTTTCCTTACTACTCACATCCCATCCGGAGTGATGAGTTTGAAGAATAAAGAGTTTCATAACCTGAAGCAGCGCCACCGCAGCGTGGCAGAATATATTGAGGAGTTCAACAATCTGGCGCGTTATGCACCGGATGAAGTTGACACTGATGCTAAGAGGAAGGAAAAGTTCCTTGAAGGGTTGAATGATGAACTGAACCTGCAGCTATCAGTGGCCTATGTTCCCACTTATCAGTCTCTTTGTGATAAGGCTGCTATTTTGGAGAACAAAATGAAGCAAGTTGAAAGTAGGAAGAGAAAGCACTCTGACAAGCACAGCTCGGGATCGTCTCACAAACGTTCCCATTATGATGATAGTGGGAGTTCAGGATCCCACAAGCATGGGAAATTCAACAAGCACCACAACCACAACCGTCATCATGACAACAAGCATCACCGTAGTCATGACAATGACAAGTACAAGAATCAGAAGGGTGGATACAAGAGCCACCACAGTGGTAGTAGAAGTGGCAGTGGAAGCGAGCTTGTCAAGAAGGATCTTAGTCAGGTTGAGTGTTTAAAGTGCAAGAAGATGGGGAATTATGCAAATGAATGCCCAGAAAAGAAAGTTGAAGGACCCATCAAGCCCAACCCTTTTCAAAAGGGACAAGTGAACCACATCAATGTGGAGGAAATTTATGAGGAACCTGATGCTGTTGCTGGTAAGTTCAAACTCAATTCTGTTCCAGCATTTGTTCTCTTTGATACTGGTGCATCTCATTCATTCATATCAAGAGCATTTGTTGAAAGAAATGAGCTACCGGTAGAAACTATTGGGTGCCCTATAAAAGTAAGTTCTCCTGGCGGAGAAATGATAGTGAATTCAGGATGTCATGATCTAGTTATAGAGTTTGGAAAGTATAAGTTTCCCGTTAACTTGATAATCCTAAATTCCCAAGGATTGGATGTCATTTTGGGAATGGACTGGATGACTAAGCACAAGGGAGTGATAGATTGTGCAAACCATACTATCTCACTCACAACTCCAAAAAACAAAAGAATCAGATTCAAGACCAACTTTGAATCAAAAAGGAGTAAGCTAAATTCTCTTAAGGGGGTTAGCATGGACAGTGTGCCTATTGTGTGTGAGTATCCAGATGTATTTCCGGAAGAATTGCCGGGAATGCCACCTGATAGAGATGTGGAATTTCTTATTGATTTGCTACCAGGATCTGGACCAATAGCAAAGAGACCATACAAGATGTCTGTTGATGATTTGAAAGAACTCAAGAAGCAGCTTGGAGAACAGTTGCAGAAAGGTTTTATCCAACCAAGTTCCTCATCTTGGGGAGCACCAGTTTTATTTGTAGAAAAGTAAGATATAAGTCAAAGGTTATGTATAGATTACCGTTCACTCAATGAGGTGACTATCAAGAACAAATACCCTTTGCACAGAATAAATGATTTTTTTTTATTAGTTAGAAGGAGCTTGTGTGTTCTCAAAGATTGATCTCCGGTCAGGTTATTTCCAGCTCAAGATAAGAGAACAAGACATACCTAAGACAGCTTTCACCACAAGGTATGGATGGTATGAGTATACCGTGATGCCATTTGGTTTGACCAATGCTCCAGCATATTTCATGAATATGATGAACAAGGTGTTCATGGAGTTCCTTGATAAGTTTGTTGTCGTTTTCATCGATGACATTTTGATCTACTCCAAGATCAAGGAAGAGCATGAGGGACATTTACGATTCATACTAGAGAAGCTTAGAGAGCATAAGCTATATGGAAAATTTAGCAAGTGTGAATTTTGGTTAAATGAAGTTGGATTTCTTGGACACGTTGTGTCAGGAGATGGTGTGGTAGTTGATCCTGCTAAAGTTTCAGCTATAACTGAATGGGAATCTCCTAAGTCAGTAAAAGAAGTTCGTAGTTTCCTTGGCTTGGCAGGATACTACAGAAGGTTTATTGAGAATTTCTCCAAGGTAGCAAAACCTGTGACATAATTGCTGAAGAAAGACAAGAAATTTGCTTGGTCTGAAGGTTGTGAACTCAGTTTTCAAGGATTGAAGAAGAGACTAGTGACAGCACCAGTCTTGTGTTTTCCAGATTTGGAGAAGGATTTCCAAGTGTATTGTGATGCATCTCATCATGGATTAGGTGCAGTACTTATGCAAGAAGGGAAAGTTGTGGCTTATGTCTCGAGACAACTCAAAACTCATGAAGTAAACTACCCTACTCATGATTTAGAGTTAGCCTCTGTTGTCCATGCACTCAAGACATGGAGACATTATATTTTGGGAAAGCGATGTGAAGTGTTCACAGACCACAAAAGTTTGAAGTATATCTTCACCCAAAAGGAAATTAACATGAGACAAAGAAGATGGCTAGAACTCATCAAGAACTATGACTTGAGTTTGCAATACCACCCCGATAAAGCAAATGTTGTAGCGGATGCTCTAAGCCGTAAGGTTTTTGTGAATGGCCTTACTATGGGGGAATTGCCAGATGATCTGTGTGCCCAATTTAGAGACCTCAGATTGGAGATTGTGCCTGAAGGACATCTCATGTCTTTGGATGTTCAACCTACTTTGTTTGAAAAGATCAAAGAAGCCCAGAAGACTGATAAGGAAATTAAAGAGATTAAGGAAAATATTGGTAAGGGAAAAGCCAAAGGGTTCCATGAAGACGAATAGGGTACTTTATGCCATGGAAAACGTATCTGTGTTCCACTAGATCTGGAGCTTCGGAAACTGATTTTACAAGAAGCACACAACTCACCATATTCTATTCATCCGGGTAACACCAAAATGTACATGGATATGAAAGAAAGATTTTGGTGGAATAATCTCAAGAAATACATCGCCGAACATATTGCTTTGTGTGATGTGTGTAGTAGAGTGAAAGCGGAACACCAGAAACCAGCAGGATTGCTTCAACCACTACCCATTCCTGATTGGAAGTGGGACAAGATTGGTATGGATTTCATTACCGGATTACCAACGACCAGGTCAGGATATGATTCTATTTGGGTAGTAGTGGATCGCCTAACTAAAGTGGCACATTTCATACCCGTGAAGACAACCTACACAAGTGCTAAGTTAGCCAAAATTTATATGAGTAGAATTGTATGTCTACATGGAGTACCCAAGAGTATTGTGTCAGATAGGGGAACACAATTCACTTCTCATTTTTGGAGACAACTACATGAGTCATTGGGAATGAGATTGGAATTCAGCACTGCTTTTCATCCTCAAACTGATGGACAAACAGAAAGGACTAATCAGATTCTTGAAGATATGTTGAGAGCTTGTGCTCTAGACTATGGAGCCAGTTGGGATGAAAGTCTGCCTTACGCGGAATTCTCTTATAATAACAGCTATCAAGCCAGTATTGAGATGGCACCATTTGAGTTTCTCTATGGGAGAAAGTGTACCACCCCATTGCTATGGAATGGTGTGGGATAAAGAAGCTTGTTCGGACCAGAACTTATCAAAGAGGCGGAAGAGAAAGTCAAGCTAGTTAAGGACAGATTGAAGATAGTACAGTCCCGACTGAAAAGCTACGCAGATCCTAAGCGTAGAGAAGTCACCTATGAAGTTGGTGATAGAGCCTATCTTAGAGTATCACCACTTCGTGGAGTGAAGAGGTTTGGTGTCAAAGGTAAATTGGCCCCAAGATATGTTGGGCCATTCAAGATTCTGAGTCGTAAAGGAGAAGTTGCTTATGAGATTGAATTGCCAGAGTCTTTGTCAGCAGTTCATAATGTGTTCCATGTGAGTCAACTTAAGAAATGTCATCCAGAAATGGAAGAAACTTCTTTGAAGGATACTATACCCTTGGAAGAGGTTCAATTGGAAAGTGATCTTACTTATGAAGAGAAACCTATCAAGATTCTTGAGACTGCAGAAAGAGTTACTCGGACCAAGACTATTAAGTCCTGCAAAGTTCAATGGAACCATCATTCTGAAGAAGAAGCAACATGGGAAAGAGAAGATGATCTTCGGAAAGACCACCGTCACCTATTTGCTAGCCAATTCGAATCTCGAAGGCGAGATTCACCTTAAGGGGGTTAGATTTGTAACATCCCTAAAATCATGTTTCAAACTCATGCATATCATCCATGCATCCATGATCATGTAGAGTTCATTTCAAACAAATCAATTCAAAAACAGGAGCATATGAGCTCGTTATTTTATGTGATCAGCATTTAAAACAAATTCTACTCTCAAATGAGAGATTGTTGTTCATTGAACCAAACCTTGTTGTCTTATTGCTCTCAGATTGTATTGCTAGATTGCTAGGATTTAAGCCAAAGTTTCAAAACAAATATGATTTGAAAACCAATTTCAAAACCTATTTAAAACTAGGGCTATGTCACTGCTTATTTTGTTTTATTCCAAGTGACCAGGACAATTCAAAGTGACCTTTTGGTTTTGTGTCCATAATTGTGAGTGTTGCACTCTACAAAAATCCTGAAAAGATTTGAATTCAAACAGTTTTGAAATCATTTGAAATTGATTCCTGAAATTGCAAACAGAAAAAGAAAAGGAGAAAAGAAATAGAAAAGGGCCAGCGCCAGACATTCATCCCAACAGAGAAACCAGCCCATTTAGCCCACCCGGGTCCCCTTTTCTCTCTCTCACTCGCGGACAAACCCACTGGGTCGCTGACAGCCTGGACCCATCCCCCACACCTTTCCTCTCGCTGACGACTGGGCCTCACTGCCGCGTCACCCTTCGTCCTCAATCAGCGCCGACGACCACCTCGCCGCTGTCGTTTCCGCTGCGTTGATTCCACACTTAATTGCCATTGATACCGCGCGTGATCCTCGCCCCTGCTCTGGCTATCAGACCCCCTCCCCTCGCCTCTCATTTCCCCTCACCTAGCGCCACCACTCTGCCACCAGGCTGCACGAATTCGAGCCACTCCGCCACGGCACAGACGCACTCCGACGACCAATCTCGGTGAGTTCTGACCGTCCCCTGTCTCTGGTTAAAACCATCGTGACCAGCGTGTCCTTGCGCGTTCACTGATGCCTTCTGCTTGCTTTCTCGTGACCCAGGACGACGCCTTCGTTCACGCACGCGAACACCTGAGCCACCGCTCGACTCCGACGTGCAATCCAGGTAAAACGAGACCGCCCCTTGCCTTCCCTCCGATGCTATCATGATCGCCAAGTCCTTGCGCACCTCCTAATCCATTTGGCTTGTGCCATGCCGACGCAGAACCTCGGCAACATCTTCGACAGCAAGCATCTGACGCCGCCAGCAACTCCGACGAGCTCCCTCGGCCACTACAGTGCGCCCCTTGCCAAGCCACCACCACCTTGAGCATCAGCAGCACACGACGAGCTTGGTAAGACCCTTCTACCTCTCCCGCGCGACCTAGAACGCCGGTAGCAGCTCTGACAGAGACGCCGCCGCCAGTCGCCGCCGCTAGCGCCGCCCGTCTGTGGTCAATTAGATTAGGGCCATAGGATTTAGATCTAACGAGTAGGATTAGATCTGTGTCGAAGAGGTACGCATTAGATCTGGCCGTGCATCTTCACTTAAATCGTGTGGATCTTGTTGATCGATCCGTCCGAACCGGTACCAGCCAATAGGAACACGACGCATGTCTGCTAGTTAGATTTAAAATCATAATTTGAATCTATTAGATGTTTAAACTTGTTTTAATCATAACTTTTGATTCCCACGTCCAAATTTGATGAATTTTATATCAGTGGAATCAGGAGAGAAAGCCCTTTACATATATGCAATGTGTTTAATGTTTTGCTTCTGTTAAAATGGTTTTATTTACAGAAACATGTGTAGGCCTATTTGGTGTATACAAATTGTTTGAGAAATGTATTAATGTTCAAATAAAGTTTGTTTGGCAAGTTTTGAACTTGTTTATGCACTAGTACTGTGCACTTGTCTTGTTGAGTTTAGAAAATCATCACATATCATATTGCATGCATCCATATATTTTTGCTTGTATATATTTTGTATGTGATTTGGTGCTATCATTTTATGTGTAGATTTTGGTGCAAATAGTGATTGTGATTGTGAGGATTGTTGCTCCCCCAACTACCAAGGCAAGTGGTGCTTCATAAATTTTATTCCTATGTTTTTTCTACTATGCATTAGAAATATTTTGCTAGTCTTGCATGGTTATATTTTGCTTATATGCTATGCTTGGGAAATCCTAGTAGTTGTAGAATTACTAGAAATTTCTAAGTTAAGATGCTTATCTATGCCATGCTTAGCCTAGCTAGTAGCAACCAAGGGTGGTAAATTATTCATGCTATGATAAAATATTTCTAAGTCTTTGCACTTGTGTTTTTACTTAATAAAACAACTAAGTGAATGAATCACCTGGGTGGAATGGATGTGAATGGGTTATGTTGAGTGGTTACACAAGGCCCATTTATATGGTTTACCTTGTGTATCTCACTTGTGGAAAGCCACCCAGGAACAAAGGGATTTGAGAGGCCAAATGTTAAGAAGCTTCTAGTGCAGCCACTTGGCAATATGGGCTCTGCCTGGATCACATAGGTTGCAATAACTTAGCCATTTGGACAGTTGGTGGTAGTGGGATGATAGGTTGGAACGCGACCATTTGGTCCAAGGGAAGGATTCTAAAAGGTCCTATCTTGGTGAAAATCAAGTCTTGTGGGGAAAGTGCACAACCTATGTAGATGGAAGAATCTAAGTACTTAGCCATGTCCCTGGAATTGGACAACTTGAGCATCAATACATGGAAGCTATCAAGAATCTCTTCATCCCAATTTTCTAAGTAAAACTTGTGGTTGAACAAGGGTGAAGGACCCCAATGTCTATTGGTGGTTCCTTGGGAAAAGTTTTTGACAAAGAAAAACTTAGTGTTTTCAACTAATAGGCAAAAACTATTTTGAGCAAAGCAAGCCTAAGCTACACTTAGCCAAATTGCATATAGTATCTAGTCCACCAATATTCTACTAAGGTATCACTTGCCAATACTATTCCAATGTATTGACCCACTGTGGCTATAACTTGTGATGTTGCAGGTTACTCTGATGATGATTAGGAGTCATGAGTCTACACTCAACATGCTTGCCTGTGGCACATGAAGATGAAGACTTATTTATCTATTTACTTGTTTAAACTCTTGTACTAGGCCTGTGGCCATAGAGTTGTAAAAGACTATGTTGTCTCTGGAATGACTGTAATAATGACCTTTGTTTCTGTGTACTTCATCTTAAACTGTGGATGCTAGCATTGATCCAGGGACTAGCATTGTAATCACAGGGATCCTTTCCTTTACAAAGGAGGGATCTTACATAAAAAGAATATTTTTTGAGGTGAGATGCACCATCACAGTATTGATCAAACCATTTGTAAAGCATTGAAAGCTGGGATCAAAGTACTCTAAACATGAGCATGAAAGATGTATCTCTAACAATAATACATAGCAACTATGTTGTAACATGAAAAGGTACAAACAAAGATCATGAATAACAATGCATTGAAAGACGTTTGTTTGTTTCACATATAGAAAACATAGCATAGTGGTATTCATCTTGTCCCTCATGGAGTAGCAAAAACTAAATGCAAAGGACACCTTCAAAGTTCATAAGGGTGACTAGATACAAATAGTTCAAGAACAAGCAATATCAACATTATGAATCAATCAATAAGTTTTGGAACAATGCACATAAAACTAAGAATGACAACTATGCTCTCCTAGTTGGTGCATACAGATAGAAGGTGGAGACTCAATATAAAAGCGGGAAGAAAGGCTCTTCAAAGGGAAGCAGGGATTTCAAGTTTCATAAAGAGCTTCCAAAAATTATGGTACTTATTAGATTTCAGCTCTCATTGCCCCTATCATAAGCATCTTGAAGTGATTAAGGTTAAAGTGAACAAAATATGGAGTATATGCTTGACAAATTATAAGTTGGCAATCTCATGTCCCTTGAGTACGAGGGTCGTTCCTCATGCTACTCAACTTTAGTTACCGGTAAGTTCTTTTCATTGTAAGTATATGTGTATCATAGAGAGCCGCCAACGGGGTACCCCTTTCCCCATGACACAGGAGCTATACCATATAAAAATGAAAAGGCAACAGACAGTGAGCATCTCATCAATCCTTTTATTTACCATGAGAATGGTGCATAGATTTTTCCTCTCTCCTTTTTCTGTATATTTTTTCTGAGGATGCTTCATGGATTGCTCAGTATGGTGATGCTGCAAGTTTCCACCATGATTAGGCATGGCTTAGGCTATCAGCCCATGCGTTTCTCTAACACATATACATAACTCCATGGACTTCCAAGCTCCCCTTTTATTTCACACCGCCGACATCCATAAACAAAAGAGCATTATATCAACTGGGTAGATATTTACAGGTGTTGAACGCGTTCCCCGTGGCAGCACGGTTCTGCTAATTCCCAACTTATAAGTGCAAGCATATACAACATAGATGACACAATGGTTCAAGTTTATTAGCGGCAAGAAAAATAAAGTGTGCCATCAAGTTTGTGAGAGCTTTAATCACTAATTTTCACATAACAAGTTTGATTTGGAATATAGATAAAACAAGAATATACATGGAATGGTGTAACACACCATGCATCGGAATTTATAGTGGACACTTTGGAATAACTTGGTTTCTTGGGAGTTGGATGCATGAGTAGATCTTACTCAATACAAGTGGAGGCTATCAAAAGACTGGGAGCAACCAACTAAGAGAGCAATAATGGCCATAATCATGCAGAGCGACAAAACATTATTAATCAAAGCATAAAGTGGTACCACAAGTCAAAAACTAAATGATCATAGAGGCTAAGGTGACTGGTTCATAGTCATAACATGGTGTGAGCATGTGCTAAGTTAACCCAAATAAAGCATCAAAGGATAATGCCACAATATTATGCTTTTGTATGCTAAAACAATGCATGATTCTTTCAAGGCACATTAAGGAATCTCAATTGTTTGAAACAAGTTATGTTACAGTAATAATCACATAAGGTCAAAGCAACATCTAGCATGACATGATAAAGCCTAAGCCTTAGTCAAAACAAACTCCTTTTTGCACCACTTAAGCATGAAGCTTCCTACTCTATTCCAACACCAATCGACTTATTTAAAACAACTCACAAAGATAATAATCAATAATGATCTGTGATAATTTATCACAAATCCACAAAGAAGAACTAAAAATTTCTAAGCTAAAAGCACAAGAAAACTAAGGCTAAACACAGTGCTAGCAAAAGAGAACACTCACAAGACAATAAGAATGAAAACTAGAGTGTTCTAGGCAATGAAAACAGAGTGTGTCTCTCTCCAAAAGAAGTGTGTTGGGATCCAACCAACTTATTACAGCAAACCAAGCAAAATAAAACTAAAAACAAAAACAAAGACACTCCAAGAACAACACAACAATGCATGTGTAACATCCCTAAAATCATGTTTCCAAAATTTGCATATCATTCATGCATTCATACTCATTTTAGGATCATTTCTTCAAAAACAGAAACTTGGTGATCTATCATTTTATCTAAAGCAAGGCATTAGCCTTATTGCTACCTTATAAGAAGTAAATGCTTGTTTTGATCAATAGAGAATTGATCCTAAGATTGGTTGATATTTTCTAAAGCTTGGGCAAATTTTTCAAAACAAAATATGAATTTAAAACCATTCATATGTCTTTATTAAATAAATGATAAAGGCTTTGTTTAATTTAAATTACAATGGGCCAATATAAATTTGAGCAAACAACAGCGTTAAGTACTCAAATAAGTGCATGTCCCATCCTATGAAGATTCAGAGAAAATTTGAATTCAAATTCATTTGAAAATGTTTCCAGAAAATCAAAACAGAAAAGAAAAAGGATAAAAGAAAGAGAAACAGGTCGGCGCCACCCTTTCGGCCCAGTAGCAGATGCAGCCCACCCGGGTTTTCCCTCTCCCTCTGTTTCTCACTCAACCCGCACACACCCCCTCGCTGACGCTCCGACCCCACCATCCACCTCATCATCGTCGTCAATCACGGGTCGGAGGAACTGCTCCCCTCTGTCGTTTCCCCCCGAAATGAAATCCGTTGATTGCACTTGATTCCCGGAGTAATTCCCCCCTCCTCGCTCGGCTACTTAATCCCCACCCCTCGACGACCATTTCCCCCACTCAACTTGCTCGCTCCGCCACCAGGCTGCTCGTATTTGAGCTCAAACCACCGCAGTACCGACGACCTCCAACGGCGAATTCCGGTGAGCCCTCTCCGCCCCTTGCCTCCTTGTCTTGCTAGCACGTTCACTGCATCCTTGCGCGTCGTTTAACACCGCTGCTGTGTACTAGGACAACCTAGAACGTTGCCAACGTCAACGACTGCGCGAGCCCGACGAAGCACTCAACTCCGGCGAGCTTTCCTGGTGAGTTCTGACCGCGCCTTGCCCTATCTTTGATACTCGCGTGACCTACATCGCCTTGCGCATCTGACACACTGCTTGTTTTCCCCTGGCGTGATCTGTATCCTCGCCAACGACGACGAATAGTCGTGCCCGACACCTTCCCGAACTCCGGCGAGCAATCCCTGACGACTCCGAGCGCCCTTCCGCCAATGATGAACACCTTGAGCATCAGCATCGTCACGCGAACTCGGTGAGCTACCCCACTGCCCTTCTCGCTTCCTATATCGCCGACAACATCACCGTCTGACCATGTCGCCGCCAGCCACCGTCGCAGCGCCGCTAGCTTTTGGTTTGTTTGATGTGGGGCGTTAGATCTAGATCGGGCGTGTAGGAATAGATCACTTAGGCGAAGAGGTAAGTTCAGATCTGGGCCGTGCGATGCATCTTAATCCAACGATCTAGAAAGCCTGATCCGCGTGATCGGTATCGACCATAGCGCCGCGTGGCCTGTAGTTTAATTTAAAATCTGGAATTAGATCTATTAGTTGTTCAAACTTGCAAAATTCATAACTTTTGATCCACACGTTCAAATTTTGTAAATTTTATATCACTGGAATTAGGATAAAGAGTTCTATCCAACCATACATTTGGTTTAATAAATTGTTTCCGTAAACTTGGTTGTTTTTGTAGAGACATTTGTAGGCTTATTTTGTGTATAAAATTTATTTAAAAATGTTTTGAAGGCCAAATAAAGTTTGTTTAGTGTATAATTGTTTTGTTTAGGATTCAGTACTATTTACTTGTCTTGTTGGGTTTAGAAAATCATCACATGGAATTTGCATGCATTCATATATTTTTGCTTGTTTATTTTGTTATGTGAATTTGGTGCTATCATTTTATGTGTAGATTTTGGTGCTAGTGGTGATTGTGATTATGAGGATTGTTGCTACTCCCCCAACTACCAACCAAAGTGGTGCTTCATATTTTATCCCAATATTTTGACTATGCATTAGAAATATTTTGTATAGGGCTTGCATGAATATTTTTTGCTAAGTATCTATATGCTATGCTTGGGAAATCCTAGTAGTTATAGAATTGTTAGAATTTTTTCTAAGTTAAGATACTTGCTATTGCCATGCTTAGCCTAGCTAGTAGTAACCAAGGGTGGATTATATATACATGCTATGAAAAATATTTCTAAGTCTTTGACTTATGTTTTGCTTAATAAAACAACTAAGTGAATGAAACACCTGGGTGGAATGGAAAGAATGGTTTGTGTTGAGTGGTTACACAAGGCCCATTTCTATGGTTTACCTTGTGTATCTCACTTGTGGATTGCCACCTAGAAACAAAGGGATTTGAT
The DNA here is from genome assembly GCA_030063025.1 of Avena longiglumis. Taxonomy (NCBI): domain Eukaryota; kingdom Viridiplantae; phylum Streptophyta; class Magnoliopsida; order Poales; family Poaceae; genus Avena; species Avena longiglumis. The sequence continues at coordinate 210,292,569 of CP125979.1, read as the reverse complement.
ATGCCAAATGTTAAGAAGCTTCTAGTGCAGCCACATGGCATTACGGGCTCTTCCTGGATCATATAGGTTGCAATAACTTAGCCATTTGGACAGTTGGTGGTAGAGGGATGATAGGTTGGAACGCGTCCATTTGGTCTAAGGGAAGGCTTCTGAAAGGTCCTGTCTTGGTGAAAATCAAGTCTTGTGGGCAAAGTGCACCACTTCTACAGATGGAAGAAACTAAGTACTTACCCGTGTCCCCGGTAATGGACAATTTGAGCATCAAGACATGGAAGATATCAAGAATCTCCACATCCCAATTTTCTAAGTTAAAACTTGTGGTTGAACAAGGGTGAAGGTTCACCAATTTCTATTGGTGGTTCCTTGGGAAAGTTTTTGTTCGGCAAAAACTTAGTGTTTTCAACTGATAGGTAAAACCTATTTTGAGCAAAGCAAGCCTAAGCTACACTTAGCCAAATTCATGTAGTAACTAGATGCTAATATTCTACTAAGGTATCACTTGCCAATACTATTCCAAATGTATTGACCCACTGTGGCTGTAACTTGTGATGTTGTAGGTTACTCTGATGATGATTAGGGATTATGAGTCTACACTCAACATTCTTGCCTGTGGCTCATGAAGATGAAGACTTTTATTTTTATTGCTAACTTAAACTCTTGTACTAGCCTATGGCTATGGAGTTGTAAAAGACTATGTTATCTCTGGAATGACGATGTAATAATGACCTTTGTTTCTGTGTAATTTATCTTAAACTGTGGATGCTAGCAACAGATCCAGGGACTAGCATTGCAATCACAGGGATCTTTACCTTTATGAAGGTGGGATCTTACAGCATGAAACAATAAAAACGAAGTGTCTAGAAAGAGACCTGAGATTTTTATTGATGAAAAAGAGGATGCCTTGGGAATCCCCAAGATTTGACGCTTGTACCTCTTGAATATTTCTTGGGTGACACGGGTGTCATCCCCAAGTTTGAGCTTTTGTCCATTCTTCATCTCATCACATCATCCTTTCCCTACACTTGAAAATTTCCTTCATACAAAACTTCACACAATCTTCATTAGCAACATTAGTGCATTCAAGATAATAAACCTTTGGTTTTAGTTTCAACACAGCAAAACTTTCATTAAAAACACAAGCTAATTTAGCAATTCCTTTAAAAATCTCAAGTGATCAAGAAGAACTCAAAAAGAAACCGATAAAGAGGCAAATGCAAATAATGGCAGAAATCTGTCAAAACAGACCAGCAGGTAAAAAACGATTTTTCCAAAGATTTTATGTTGCTCAAATCGAAAAGTGTTGAACTAACGAAAGTTACATAACAACCTGGGTCATAATCTCACAGAATTACAGCTCAATCCTACATACAGAGATTTTTCACGAATTTTTATAGTGAAGCACAAAAATCTGTTTTGGGACAGCAACTTCCCCAAATCTTACTTCTCTCTCATTAGAGATTATTCTTGCCACAAAAACACACAAAAATGATAAGAAGAGGTTATTACATAAGTAATAACTTCCAAGACTCAACAAAATTAAAACCTACTGAAATTTGGGTTATCTCCCAATTAGTACTTTTCTTTAACGCCTTTAAGTTAGGCATGATAGTTTGAAAAGTTGCTCACTTAAGAAATATGAATTGAAGTAAAAGAGAAGATCAAGAAGCAAATATAAAACAAATTTAAGTCTAACCCACTTCCTATGAAACATAATCTTGTAAAGAAACAAGTCATGAAAGCACAAAGAAACAAGCATAGGAAAGCAACACAAGTGCAACTTCAAAATTTTCAACATAAAGAGGGGAAACTTAATATTTTTGAGATGCATAAAACCATGTTCCCCTCTTTCATAATAACTTTCAGTAGCATCATGAATAAAATTGACAACATAACTATCACATAAAACATTCTTATCATGAGCCACATGCCTAAAATAATTATTACTCTCCACATAAGCATAGTCATTCTTATTAATTGTAGTGGGAGCAAATTCAACAAAATAGCTATCATTATTATTCTCATCACCATAATCATCAAATATAGGAGGAATATTGTAATCATAATTAATTTTATCCTTAATAGTAGGTGGACTGAAAATATCATTGTAATCATCGTATATTGGAGGTATAGTATCATCATAGCAAATTTTCTCCTCTATAGTAGGTGGACTGAAAATATCATATTCATCATTGTAATCATCATATATTGTAGGTATAGTATCATCATAACAAATTTTCTCCTCTAAATCTGGGGAACTAAAAAGATCATTCTCATAAAAACTAGCTTCCCCAAGCTTAGACGTTTCCATAGCATTAGCAATAATGGTGTTCAAAGAATTCATACTAATATCATTGCTATTAGAATGCAAATAAATTTCCATAGGGTTTTTAATTTTCTCTTCAAACACTTCATGTCCTAACTCAAGATAAATAGTATTAAGCTCTCTAAATTTTTTGTTGTTTTCCATTAATCCTAACTAGTGAAAATAAAAACAAGAATCAAAAAGATATAATTGCAGAATCTAAAGGAAATAACTTCGAGCACTCACACACCGGCAACAGTACTAGAAGATAGCTTAGTAGCCAGAGGATGTGAGTGCCTTTTACCTTACCTCCCCGGCAACGGCTCCAGAAAAGACTTTGATGGCGTGTTGTTGACGTGGCAGCTTCTTCTTCTTTAATTCCCCGACAACAGCGCTAGAAAAGAGCTTGATGTCTACACACGCTTCTATTCTTGTAGACAGTGTTGGTCCTCCAAGTGCAGAGGTTTGTAGAACAGAAGCAAGTTTCCCTTAAGTGGATTACCCAAGGTTTATCGAACTCAGGGAGGAAGTGGTCAAAGGTATCCCTCTCAAGCAACCCTTCAATCAAGATACAAGAAGTCTCTTGTGTCCCCAACACACCCAATAAACTTGTCAGGTGTATATGTGCACTATTTCAGCGAAGATATAGTGAAATACAAGTAATATGGATGATTAGAAGACAATGGTGCCAGAAAAGAGCTTGACTGGGAGGAAGAGACTAAAGGTAATATGAAATAAAGATGGAAGCAAGCAAACATGTAGCAGGACTAGTTGGAAACGGTCTTTCAATGCTTAGAAACAAGGCTTAGGGATCATACTTTCACTAGTGGATACTCTCATATAAATATCTTCTCTTCATGATTCTACTCCGAACTACTCTCTGGTTGGACAACTCTAATCCACGGTAGGGCTACAAAAGCACTCCTTAAAGTTTGTATTCCCCATCTAGATAACCCCACACTGTCACCTTGAGCGCTAGATGGTTCCAACAAACACCACAATTTCATAGAGACATCCAACTCCAAATATAACTCATGATAAGTATATATGTAATCTTTAGCCTAAGTGCCACACGGTGTGCACACTATTACCTTCACACGTGGGGATAGCCGGAGATTAATTAAAGCACTTGAGTAGCAGAGTAGATCTACTTGATTACAAAGCTCATGATCACAATAAGATCACGCATAGAGGGAGATGAACACATAGCTACCGGTACCTTAGCCTCGAGGAAGAACTACTCCCTCCTCATCATGGGAATCAGCAACGACAATGGAGATGGTGGTGGAGATCGATGGAGATGGCTCTGGGGGCAATTCCCCGTCCCGGAAGGATGCCGGAACAGAGACTTCTGTCCCCCCCCCCCCCCCCGAATCTCCCCTTCGGTGGAGGCAGCACTGAGGAAGTTTTCATGGCTTTCTCCCAGACGTTTTAGGGTTTCTGATTTGGGAGGCTTTTATAGGCGAAAGGTGGCCATAGGTGTCCGTCAGGGTGGCCCACACCTAGTGGTGGCGTGGCCTGGGGGAGCGCCACCCTAGGGTGTGCCCACCCTAGTGTCCCCCTCCGTCTCTGCTTCGCGTTTCCGTATTTCTCCGGGAACAATAAGCAGATTGGCTTTTGTCCCGACCAATTCCGAGAATATTCATTTTTTAGCTTTTTTGAAACCAAAAACAGTAGAAAACAGGCAACTGGAACTACGGCATCTTGTCAATAGGTTAGTTCCAGAAATTGTATAAAAATACCTCAAAGTGTAGACAAAACATAAGAAAAATGATATAAAACAAGTATGGAGCATCAAAAATTATAGATACGTTTATGACATATCAGCTTCCAATGGCCACTCCCCTTACAATAATAGCATTCGATATCATACTTAGGGACAGCTTGGGATTTCTTTTCAGACGCGGCAACAGATTTGCCGCCCTTCTTTCCCTTCTGTTTACCCTTCTTGTCTTTCTTGAAACCGGTGGTCTTATTGATCATCAACACTTGATGTTCTTTCTTGATCTCCACCTCTATAGTCTTAAGCATTGATAGAAGCTCGGGGAGAGACTTATTCATGCCTTGCATGTTATAGTTCATCACGAAGCTCTTGTAGCTAGGTGGAAGATATTGTAGAACATGATGTATGCCTAAGTCAATGGGAATCGTTATTCCCAAGGACACAAGCTTATCGGCGTACCCAGACATTTTGAGTATGTGCTCACTAATGGAGTTTTTCTCTTCCATCATGTAGCTACAGAACATTACAGAAGCATTATAACTCTATACATCAGCATGGGTATCGAAAATCATTTTCAATTCACCCATTGTATCAAAGGCATTGCCGTTTTGAAAATGCTTTCGAAGTTCTGGATCTAGCCCATATAATATGTTGCAATGAACTAAGTTGTGGTCCTCCTAACGAGTCAAATAGACGTTCCTTTCTTTGTCAGGAGGATCATCAAGTGGTGGGGGGCCTAGCGGCGCTTCTAGCACATATTGCTTTTGTGTAGCAGAGAGGAGAATCCTCAAATTCATGTCCCAGTTGGTAAAGTTGCTACCATTCGACGCAAGTTTCTCTTTCTCCATGAACACATTGAAACTAAAAGCAGGCGATGCCATCTACAACAGAATTTGTAAAGTTTAGATTAAGTTTATGCTAGATCGAGTTCAACTAATCCAAATTATGAATGAACTCCCACTCAAAAACGACATCCCTCGTGTCTTTTTGGTGATTACATGAACCAAATACACTACACCAAGTCCGATCATCAGGTGAGTCGGTGTAGCTTCAAAGGAAAGCATCTATATGGGCATCATATCAAACATATGACTCATGCTTAACCTTTCGGTCCGTGTTTCGAGGCCAATTCTGTGCATGCTAGGCTCGCTAAGTAAGAACCTTAGTATTTTGCGTGTGTAAAACTGTCTTACACCCGAAATATGATCGTGGATTTAAGTACACCTGATCATCACGTGATGTCCTGAAGTGGCGAAACATAATCGGTGCATACTTAAGGGAGAAATTTTATCTTGATATCTAAATGAGGTATCATATTATAATTTTATTGAAATGCTAAACAAGAAATATAAGATGCAAAAAACATCATATGTGAAAAGTGAAATGATATTTTTCTTGCACTTGATCACTATCATGTGCATCGTGGTATGATCTTTATATCATTCCTTTGTGTGTAAGGCCAAGGTATATGGAACTTACACATTAGGTGTGTTGTAAGAGTATCAAATATACATCTACTTACAATATTACCATATCATGACACTAGCCCAGCAACAATCTAAACTAGACCCTTCTAATTTATCCATTGCAAGTTTTACGTGGCTTAGGGCTTTCAAAGATAGAACCATTCTTACCTACGAACGTGGAACCACAATGATGATAACCAAATTATTAGCAACTTGTTGTAAATTAGATATTGACTATAGTAGGAGAGACAGACACCCGCTAGACACTTATGAAAAACTAGTTGCATGTCAAGCATGGAACAGGTCTCATGTGCGAGGACATGTAAAGTTTGTTCGGGACACTTCATCCCACTATGACACCAATATCCAAAGTACACGCAAGAAGCAATAACATGATCATCATCGTCCACATACTCATATGTGTACTACCCGTGCAAAGCATCTACACATAGATCCGGCTCTGATACCACTGTTGGGTTCACAGCATAGAAAACAAAAAAAATCCTGCGATGGGAACAACTAAGTACCAAGATCTATATACTAGATACAAGCAACGGGTGGATATACATCCATAGAGAACATACCCTTGTACACCGACAAAGTTTAACGAGGTTGTACTCGTGGATAATTTAGCGAATGCTTGCCGATCTCAACATCGAGAAGAAGTCCAGCGCCGCAAATCAGCAGCGCATCCGTGCTCGCACACATGTTCAAGCCACCGAACAACCTCCGCCTCCTTGCTCCAGAGATGCAGTGGAAGCAACAACTCTTTCCAAATGAAAATCCACCGGGAACATGTATCTCTCTAGTCCGAGACCATGGGGGATAAACGAGGGGGAGAGAGATCCTTCACGAGGAGGTGTGAGTGAGAGAGAGGGAGTAGGGGGGCCTTTTATAGGAGGAGGGGGCACCCCAAGGGGCATGGTCGGCGCCATGGGGGATGCTCCCACCCCTTCCTCCATTCATGTGAGTGGAGGTCCCACTCACAAATTGTCCCTCCATTTCCTCCACTCAAAAACTCACTCAAATTCCCATTAAGTTTCCACCAAATTAATGTAATATCTCTTTAAATCCTTTTATTTATTTATTCAGGATTTTGTTAATTACTTTAATTAAAAAACATTCACATAAAACCCCTTGTTACTTTTCAATATCACATGCAGAACCAGTTTCTGCAATTTTGCCCGAAACAATTCCAGTGTCAATTGAAATACTTCTAGCACTTTGCAATTCTTTTGACTAGAACATATTTGTTCCAAATGGTGTTGGTGTATTTTAAGTGTGTCACCCTATGGTTAGCGAATAATGCGGACATAATCGAGACCCCTCTCGGATGGACAGGTATATCCGCAGGAAGGCTACTAGGTCGAGGAGACCGATGATAGTGGCATCGACCGTCAGGAGTAGAGATTCCGGGGATGGAGATCCTTGAGATCATATGGGGGGTGTGCTTATTTTCAGGGCATCTTACGCCAATTTGCTTCTTATCTGTACTTGGATCTTGACTTCTGCTTCCACTTGATACTCTGATATGTGATGTATGAGGATGTATCCTAAACTATTACCTATCTAGTATTTTGGATCTTGTCGTATGGCATTGAATATTTTTATTTCTTTTAGATGGTTTAGCTCTGGTGTACTCTTGTATATCATTGGCATACATACTTATTTGTCTATGCTTGACTCCCAGTCCAGCCGGCTACGTCTCTCGCACTTGAAGCTATAACCATAAGAAGTGGGTAGGGTGGTTGGTCGGTACCAATACCCTGTTCCACTCAGACGGAACCTACATGTAGGTGGCCTTTAGGCCTCCTCGTTAGGACACCTTATTCACTTTTGGATTAATACTGGCTTACAATTTAGAGTGTAGGGTTTAGAGGATTACATCTAGTTCGTGAACAGTGTGCACACTAGCGGCCTCATTCAGCCCAGTGTGCAAATTTTGATCAGCGATCTACCGTCATATCCGCAAGTTCGGATCTATGCCTCCGGAATGGCGATGTGATTAAACTAAAACTCCATAGGATGTTGCTACAAGTGCCCAGGCTCCATATTGTCTTACGCGATGCCCCCCTGTCCGAATCCAAAACTTTCCCAAAGTGGCAAGTGGTCCCGCGTTCTCTTTTTCCCAGCCCAGCTAGGGTCTTCGGTTAACCTAGCCCAGCTCCCGGTTCGGTTATGAGCCCACGAAAATAAACAATAGGGGCAAAAAAACGAGATCTCCATCCCCTGTTTCTTTTCCTAACCCTACCTACTCACTTTCTTCCTTCTCCGGCCGCCGTCTTCAAAATCTCCATGGCTGTTTCCTTTCTTGACCAAAACTTTAGGCTGCTACCACAGGAATCAACAAGATAGGGGGATCTGTCCTCCCCCCTTCTCCCAATACAGGGGAGTATAAAACTACAGGCAGTTTATTGGAGTAAATACATAACAAGAAAACAAAGCAAGAACACAGGTATATCCCTGCTCGATTTGACTTATACATGCAGTTCTCATGAACATCCAGATTTCCAGATCTTTTTGCTATTTACAAAAACAGACCACTTCCATCACAAAAAAAGATACTTGCGAGGGGGTAACTGGAAGCTGAGCAACAGGTTTTTCAGATGTAAAAAAACAATGTATCACTTGTATCATAAGAAGAGAAATGAACCAAATGTAAAGAAAACAACAGTTGTTTAACTTGCATGTACTTTTCGCCCAATAGCATGTAGATTTCATCCAGTATGAACCATTCATAGGGATCCATCAAAAAATCTTGAGCATCCACATTTGGTTAACTTGCATGTAGAAAAACAAAATCTCCAGTAGCAGGAATCATCTTCCAGCATTGGGCATCTCCAAAAGAAGGTCATCATAATAACTCTAGTTGGAATCTTCAGAAAAAACACAGGGTTTTATTAGTTGATATGTAAAGAAAGGAAATGCTGGATCATGTTTTGTAAATGTAAGTTTATTCTATGTTAGGTTGACACTAAAGTAGAAGGGTTATAAAAAGTGATGTTCCCTAACATGTAAAAAAGAACTTTTGTTTTTTTTGGTAGCAGGATAGAAAGTAACATGTAAAAAATTTTACACACTTGGTTAACTTTTGATGTTTTTTGTAGAAGAAAATGTAAATTTCTTATGTGTTTTTTTGCAGATATGGATTTTTGGTTCGATGATGCTGGTATGGACCTAAACAACCCTGCATAAGAAGATGATGCCAACCAGGACATGCTAGACAACCCTGGGGATGATCTTATAGGGCATGATGAACAAAATAGAGGCAATGTTCCTCCATCTGGGGCTGATACCGGTCCATCTGCTGACACGGGTGCTAAAACAGAAATTATATTGTCAAGCGCCAATTCAGGTGGAGAAGAAGTGGCTGAGTCAACACCTAGCCTAACTCCAGTAGAAAAACCATACCCACAGATGATTTTTGAAACTCTAGAATATGCAAGGATGTGCTATAATAGATATGCTAAGAGTGTTGGTTTTTCCATCAAAGCTAGCACTTCTAGAAATTCTGCTCTGGACAAACAGAAGGACAAACAGCTTTTTGTATGCAACAAAAGTGGGGAAAATGAAGACATTAACCAGCAAGAAGCTCCACCTGTAAGGCAGCGGAACTGTAACATAACAAATAAGATGGACTGCAAGGCGCGTCTGAGAGTTAAAAGAAGAGCTGAAAAGTGGCATGTCACAATGTTCATAGAGGAACACAATCATCCATGCATCAAGAAATTTTCCTTGAAAAAGTACTTGAGGTCTCATAGAGGAATACCCAAGGAAGAAAGAGATTTTATAAAGATACTGCATAAGGTTAACCTCTCGGCCGGGAGGGTGATGTCTATTATGGCAGAGTTGTACGGAAGCTTAGCTAATGTTCCTTATCATTCAAAGGATGTCAGAAACTTCATGTATACTCTAGATGAAGGGCATGAATATAAAGATATGTATTTGTTGCTTGCCGAGTTTGAAAAGGTAAAAAAGGATGATCCAGGTTTCTTCTATAGGCTGGATCTTGATCATGCAGACAGAGTTCAGCGTATCTTCTAGGATGATGGGCCATCAAGGGCTGCGTACAAGCTCTACAACGATTGTGTGTCATTTAATGCAATGTATATGACTAATTCTTACAAAATTCCATTTGCGCCATTCATTGGTATAAATCGGTATGGGCAGTCTATTTAGCTGGGATGTGGGTTTCTAAAAAATGAAAGAATTGAAGATTATGTTTGGATATACAATCAATTCGTTGAAGCTCATGGTGGTGTGCAGCCTGTAAACTTCATCACTGATCAGGATGGGTCCATGAAGAGTGATATCTTAGTTGTGTTTCCGGACACGTGGCATCGGAATTGTAGATGGCACATCATGCAAAATGTGCAAAATGTGTTGGGTAATTTCTTGTTCACACATGAGGAACTGCGAAAGGAATTGAATGATATTATAGATCACAGCATGAAAATTGGAGAATTTGAAGCAAGGTGGACATAAATGATATTACGGCATAATGTGGGAGAAAATAAAAATTTGATGGATTTGTATGATCTGAGGGCTGATTTTGTCCCTGCATACCACAAAGATCGCTTTTTTCCATTCCTACAAACTATAGCGCGTAGTGAAGGGTTTAATGCAGTTCTAAAAAGATATGTAAAGCCTAACAATAGCCTCTTCCATTTCTTCCAGCAGTACATGAAGTTGCAAGAGAAGATAGATGTAGCAGAAGATTCGAATGAGTTCCAGATGGAAGACAAAGTTCTAAGGGTGTGGGGAGATTAACCTCTGGAAAAGTAAGCTTTTAATGTGTACACACGTCCCATTTACTTGTGTTTCCCTGGTGATCTCTGGAAAGTTACTTCCTACAATGTTACCCATGTCGACTGGCAACACTTTGATGTTGTGCCAATATCGGGAGCTGTGTTTGTGTAAGGAAACAGATCCTACAGAGTGGAAGCTAACTTGCAGGAATCAATATACTAGTGTGAGTGTAATAAATTTAATAGGGATGGTATTTTATGCTGCCATGTGTTGAGGGTCATGGCACAGCTTGGTGTTGTACAGTCTATTCCGCCATGGTATATACTTCCTAGATGGGCAAAGGCAAAGGATGAAATTGTGGCAGAAAAAGTGGAGCTCCTTGATGTGCCAACTGATAGGAAATTAACAAACAAGGAAAGTAAGTTGCTCCATTACGAGACACTATGCAATGACTGGACGCGGCACACTAAGGTTGTAGCCGAATCAGACAAAGGAAAAGCTCTAGCGAATAAGTACATGCAAGTGTTGGGTAATGAGCTAAAAGCTATGAAGGTAAGTGAATCAGCTAAGAGGAAAGCAAATAAGGGTAAAACCAAAACAAAAGAAGCTCCTTCTGGGCTGGAGTTTGTAGGTGATGACGGTCAAGGGAGTGCATCGCAATATCAGCATGTTCAAGACCCTAAATGTACTACAACTAAAGGTCGTCCTCCGGAGAAGAGGAAGAAGTCCAGGCTACATTTGAAGTCAAAGAAACCGATCAAGATCTCTCCTGTTCGAAAACCACCAGTGTTCAACTTCTTTGCTGATATGGTTTAGTGTGCAAACTCATATGTTTTATTAAGTATTAGTGTGTTAAAGAAATGCAAAGAATATTCAATTTTTTGCTGGCTAGCATCTTCTGTATGTAAAAACCCTGAAGTCAGTTTGGTGCAGCCTTTTTTAGTTTGAATTATGTGATGCAATCTGTGTCATGGTACAAAAATATTCAAAACTTTTCATACATAAACACATGTAATGTAACCTAAAGTTTACCACAAATTTCCATAATTAAAACAACTATTTTGTACCTTTCTAGCATGACAGAAACCCGAAGGAACATCATGTCTGAAAAAGCACTTCATGTCAGTAGATCCAACCATTTCTTCACGAGAAACTTCCTGATCATATGCATATCAGATTGCTTGAAAGGCAGCATCATCCTCCCGTTCCAACACTCAATAAACTTTAGCATGAAAAACCCACAATCAAAACTGTTTTGGCAAAAAATGGTCAGGAATGTAAAAAAGAATGTTAACATTCTATGGATGAAAACAAACAAGTTTCAAAATTTACATCAGTGTAGAAAGCATGGTAAAAACAATAAATTATACCATATAGATGTAACATAGTTTATTATTTTACATGTTCTAAAGCATTAGTATAGTAATTTGAAAAGTGATACGGAACTGTAATGGCTAAATGTAAAATTTTGGTAAAATTTACATGTTTTCATTTTATTTACATGTTCATAAATGTAAAAACATTTTATTTACATTTTCATAAATGTACATTTTTTAAAAAATTACATGTTCTAAATGTAAATTTTACCAAAATTTTACATTTAGTTTCAAAATTACATCAGTGTAGAAAGCATGGTAAAAACAGTAAATTAGACCATATAGATGTAACATAGTTTATTATTTTACATGTTCTAAAGCATTAGTAGAGTAATTTGAAAAGTGATACAGAACTGTAATGACTGAATGTAAAATTTTGGTAAAATTTACATGTTTTGATTTTATTTATATGTTCATAAATGTAAAAAAATGAAAAATTACATGTTCTAAAACTGGTGTTCCCAGGGAAAACAAGTAGAAATTAAGTTACTAATAAACAAAAAGTAAAAAATGAAGTTATTGAAATTAGAAAATGTAAACTTTTTATCAATTTACATGTTATAAAAAAGCTACTGAAGTTGCAGTTATACTAGAGTTATACTGAAGCTACTGAAGCTATTGTTTTTCATGCTACAGTTAAATTACAGTTAAACTACTGTTTTGAGCATAGAGAATGTAAAACATTGGATTTCAAGTTGCTTACAAGATGGTCAAAAAAACAGATGGTGTTCCTATAGAAAAAGCATGAGAATGTAAAAATAAAAAACAATTAAATAAACATTGTTATTTTTGGAGCAAAAGGGATATCTTACTTTGTGCTTTGCATTGGTGTAGGAATGTACAATGTTTTGTATTTTGAGATGTTGAACTTGGACTGATTATAGTTTTGCGACCACATATTCTTGATAGAACCAATAATTGCTCTGTAATATGATTGAAATCCCTTGCCCCCCTTCCTCCTCAATGAGTACATCACTTCAAACCTCTCTACCTTTAGGTTCAGAACAATCAGATAGTAGTGCCATGTTGTTGCTTCAATATCCGCTGTGAGATCTTGGAGAACATAGAACATGATCTGTACATGGAGAAAACTTAAGAACTTGTAAAACATGATCTGTACATGATAATGTGGGTCTGAATTGAAAATGTCAAAACATAAAAGTAAAAGAGTACAAAACAATTACCATATCCTTGTGGTCTAGCCGGTTTGCGGGGGAGTTTTCGAATGCTTTCTTGACAAATATGTCCATAAATCATGTGGCGCTCCTCAGCTTACCCTGTAAGTAGGAGTTTTAGAAGAATGTAAGATTGAAATAGCTAAAAATCAACTGGAAAATAGCATATGTTTTTCCGAGAAAAAATAGTATATCTTACCGCAATCCTAAGTGGCATCAAAAATTTCTTCTGTTGCGCCATCTCCATGGACATAGCGTTAAGAGCCATCTCACATGTTGAGTTGCTCAACTTTCCGCCTGGCCTGCCTGAGTCAGCCAAATCTTTCAGGTTGATGAACCATCGTCCGTCGTCAATGATGATAGGTTCTTCATTAGGGTCATCTACATCCTTTCCAGTGTATTCGCAAACTTTGTTGTAAATCTCAATTTCTGACTTTGACGCAAATGCCTTTCTCTCCACATCAACAAACGGCAATTTCCTTGTAGGGCCTGGCTTCACCACTCTTCGCTGATGAGCTTGAGGGATTGGTGTAAGACTGTTGGGCGCATTAGGTGAAACTGTTTATTCTTGTAATTGATGACCATCCTCGCCGACTAGTGTCCTGGTAGGCATCTCGATGGTGGCGTAGATTTTATCCAAAGAATCCACGTTGTCATCATTGCTACATGAAATAACATGCTCCCCTTCTACCTGAACCGGTCCCTCTATTTTGGCAGCTTCAAAATCCTCACAAGTTGATTCCTCTAACCCAAGATCGAACGAGGGGCAATCTTCTATCAGCTCCCGGCGCTTCATTTGTTGTTCACTTTCATTTATACCTTCTGCGCTTCCAAATAACCTCTTGTTCATGCTATCGCATAGAATTGTAGAACCTGCAACCTTACAACCTTCAGCAACAGTTCCTGAGCTTGTTGTTATTCCCATCTGGTTGTTACGGTTTTCCCTTGCTTTAGCTGTAGCAAACCTACTTGACCTTCTTGGGCAAGGTGAAACAACTGTCACATCTTTAGGGACCATCCCCTGCTTTTGCCGAGGACTTGCTTTGGAAGTGGCAACCAATGATTTTAGAGGAGACATTGATCTAGTGATTGGCCTTCCAATTGGACTCCCTCCTAAAACAGTAGCTTTGAGTTGTTCAACAGGGGCTGCTTTCACTTCAACACAACTGTTGTTGGGCTGCATTGATACGTTGGAAACGTATCTATAATTTTTGATGTTCCATGCTTGTTTAGTATCTAATTTGCTTTGCTTTTTCTACACTTTGAAGTGTTTTTATATGTTTTCTGGTACTAACCTATTAACAAGATGCCACAGTACCAGTTGCATGTTTTCTTCTGTTTTTGGTTCCAGAAAGGCAGAAAATCAATATTCTCGGAATTGCATGGGACAAAAGCTAAAGTCAATATTTTACCATGGGGAACATGGAGCCTGAATACGAGATGGAGAAGAGCCACCCTGCTCCTAGGGGGTGCAGCCGCCTAGGGCACCCCATCGGCCTCCCTCTTCGCCTATAAGAAGCCCCCGATGCCTAATCCCTAAGTACTCGATCAATATTCCACGAAACCGTCTGTAGCCGGCGCCACCATTGTGCCTAGATCGAGGGGATCTGAAGCTCTTCCCGGCACCCTGCCGAAGGGGAGATCATCCCGGAGGCCTTCTTCTTCATCATGCCAGCCTCCGGTATGAAGCGTGAGTAGTTCCACCTTGGACTACGGGTCCATGTAGTAGCTAGATGATTATATCTCCTCCTTTGTGCTACCATGTTTAGATCTTGTGAGCTCTGTTCATGATCAAGATCATCTATTTGTAATCATGCATATTTTGTTTGCGGGGATCCGATGGATATTGAGATTACTATGTCAGATTGATTAATGGTTTTGTCTTATTGATTCTATCATGTTTGTGTTGTTTGTGATCTTGCATGCTCTCCGTTTCTAGTATCTATCTTGGCCAAATAGATGCTAGTAACTCCAAGAGGGTTTATTTATGCTTGATAGTGGGTTCATGCATCTATTTAATCTAAGGCAAGTGACAGAAATCACTATGGACCCCGGTCCAATATTTACCATTGATACATCTTCCACTATTACTATTTACTTTCTGCAAACCACTATTACCTTCCATACCATACAGTTAATCCTTTGTTTTCAGCAAACCAGTGAGATTGACAACTTCATTGTTCGTTGGGGCAAGAGTTTGTGTTGTGCAGGTTTCCATGTTGCTAGCAACACCTTTGAGCTGTTTCCTTCCTCCTACTGGTAAGACAACCTCGGTTTCTTACTGAGGGAAAACTTGCTCCTATGCTCATCATACCTTCCGCTTGGGGTCTCCCAACGAAGCGTTCGCGCACCACCAAGACATTTTCTGGCGCCGTTGCCGGGGAGGCTAAGGACGTCTTCAAAAGGTTTGAACTTCTCTTCAAGAAACCTATTGGATTCAGCTGCTGGAGGTACCTTTATGACCATCACCTTGGGTGCTGCAACAAAACTCCTTGATAATATGATGGTTAATTATTCTGAATGGCACACTGAGAGAGCTCCACATGGTAAGAAGGTAAATTCTGTTGAAGAAACCTCCTCTTTGAGTGATAAGATTGATGCTATCATGGCTATGCTTGTTAATGGGAAATGTCATATAGATCCAAATAATGTTTCCTTAGCCTCTTTGTTTTCTCAAGAAGAGAAAGTTGATGTGAAATTCATTAGAAACAACAATTTCAACAACAATGCTTATAGGAATAATTTTGGTAGTAACAACAATTATAGGCCTTATCCTTCTAATAATGCCAATACATATGGAAACTCCTACAACAATAATAGAAGTGCCCCTCTGAACTTGAAGTCATGCTCAAAGACTTTCTTAGTAAACAAACCGCTTTCAACAAGACTGTGGAGGAAAAGCTTTTGAATGTTGAGAAAAATATTTCCTCTTTGTCTGAAGCACAGTCCTCTTTGATTAATAAAATAGCCGCTAAACCTGAAACCTTGGAAAGTACCTTTGCTGCTACTCATGCCATACAAGTTACTATTGATGAAAATGTAAGACTGTTAGCCCAACTACATGCTAAGTGGGAAAGAGAAGCTAAAATTGCTAGAAACAATAGTGTGTGCACTATCACCACCACCAATATGGATGCCACTAAACCACAAGAAGTCCCTATTCCTCCTACCACAATGCCTAAACCCAATGAGTCTACTACTAGTGATGCTAAGTTTGATTTTGATCTTGATGGTTGCAATATTTCTGAAGTGATTATGTTCCTACAAAAGCTTGCTAGAAGTCCTGATGCTAGTGATATGAATGTGGCTTTCACCAAACATATTATAGATGTTCTTATTAAAATTAAGGAAGAGAAGTCGAAACACAGCCTCTATTCCTAGGAAAGTAGAAGATAGTTGGGAACCCATTATTAATATGCAAGTGAATGACTTTGATCTCAAAGCTTCATGTGACCTTGGTTCTAGTGTCTCTATTATGCCTAGAAAGATTTATGAAATGCTTGATTTGCCACCTTTGGAAGATTGTTATTTGGATGTCCCACTTAATGATAATGCTAAAAAGAAACTCATGGAGAGTCTTAATGATGTTCTTATTATGGTTAACAATGCTTATGTCCCTGTTGATTTATATGTTTTGGATGTTGAATACAATGCTTCTTGTCCTATTACTTTGGGAAGACCTTTTCTTAAAACTTTTGGTGCCATTATTGATATAAAAGAAGGCACCATTAAATATAAATTTCCATTCAAGAAAGGTATTGAAAAATTCCCTATGGGAGAGAGAAGTTTCTTTTTTCTCATCCTTTGAAAGCAAGGTTTGATGTTAATGCTTCTTCATTTGAAAATACATGATTCTTGCTTCTTGTGCCTAACTTAAAGGCATTAAAGAAAAGTACTTATTAGGAGATAACATAAATTTTTTCTTGAGTATTGGAAGTTATTACTTCAGTAATGACCTCTCCTTATCCTTTTTATTTGGTTTTTGTGCCAAGAATGACCTCTAATGAGAGGGGAGTAAGATTTGGGGAGTTGCTGTCCCGAAACAGATTTTTGTGCTCCACCGTAAAAAATCATGAAGGATCTTTGTAAGTATTAATGAGCTGATATTTTATGAATAACTCCCCTAGTATGTTATCTAACTTTTATTAGTTCAACACTTTTTGATTTTATCAACAAAAGGTCTTCAAAAAAATCGGTTTCTACCTGCTGGTCTGTTTTACAGATTTCTGCCATTATTTGCATTTGCTTCTTATTGATTCATTTTTGGGTTTTTTGGGAAATTGAGCTTTTTGAGGATTGATACAGTAGCTTGTGTTTTTAGTGAAAGTTTTTCTGTTCTAAAGCTAAACCCAAAGGTCTATAATCTTTTTAATACACTAGTGTTGCTAATGAAGATTGTGTGAAGTTTTGTATGAAGGAAAATTTTCAGTAGAGAGAGAATGATGTAATGAGATGAAGAATGGACAAAATCTCAATCTTGGGGATGCCAACCCATGTCACCCCAAGAAATATTCAAGAGGTACAAGCGTCAAAGCTTGGGGATTCCCAAGGCATCCCCTTCTTCATCAATAAAAATCTCAGGTCTTTCTAGACACTTCGTTTTTATTGTTTCATGCACTGTTGTTTTGTTCTTGGAGCGTCTTAGTTTTCGTTTAGTTTGCTTGAATAAATAGTTTGTACCCCCGTTCTCGCTGTGTTGTTTCAAATAAGTTGATTGGTGTTGGAGAGGAGTAGAAAGTTCTTTCTTGAGTAGTACAAGAGGAGCTTGTTTTGACTGTGACTTAGACTTTAGCATGTCATGCTAGATGTTGTTCTGTTATTGTTAGTGATTATTTTTGTAGCATGACGTGTTCCAAACAATTGGGATTTCTTAGTGTGCCTTGAAGGAATCATGCGTTGTTTTAGCATACAAAATCATAGTATTGTGGTATTCTCCTTTGATGCTTTGTTTGGGTTGACTTGGCACATGCTCACACCATGTTATGACTATGAACAAGTCACCATAGCCTCTATGATCATTTAGTCCTTGACTTGTAGTACCACTTTATGCTTTTATTAGTAATGTTTTGTCACTCTACATGATTATGGCCATTATTGCTCTCTTAGTTGGTCGCTCCCAGTCTTTTGCTAGCCCCCACTTGTATGAGTAATCTTTATTCATGCATCCAACTCCCAAGAAACCAAGTTATTCCAAAGTGTCCACTATAAATTCCTATGCATGGTGTGTTACACCATCCCAAGTATATTCTTGTTTTCATCTATCTTCCAATTAAAAAGTATTTTGTTATGTGAAAACTTAGTGATGAAAGCTCTCACGAACTTGATGGCACACTTTATTTTTCTTGCCCCTAATAAACTTGAACCATTGTGTCATATATGTTGTATATGCTTGCACTTATACGTTGGAATTAGTAGAACTGTATTGTCATGGGGAACGCTTTCACAATTGCACTTGTACTTTGTACATAGTTGATATCATGCTCTTTTGTCTATGGATGTCATCGGTGTGAAATGAAAGGGGATCTTGTAAGTCCATGGAATTATGTATGTGTGTTAGAGTAACGCCTAGGCCGCTAGCCGAAGCCATGCCTAATCATGGTGGAAACTTGCAGCATCACCATAATGACATCTATGAAGCATTCTTCTTATAAAAAAAGAGATAGAAAAAAGAGATTGAGAAAAAGAAAAAAATATGAGAAAAAAAAGAAAGAGAGAAAAAAGCACCATATTCCCATGGTAAATAAGAAGATTGATGAGATGCTCATTGTCTGCTTGCCTTGTCATTTTGATTATGGGATAGCTCCTGTATGATCTACAAGGGGTATCTCGTTGGCGGTTCTCTATGATACACATGTACTTACTATGACAAGAACTTGCCAGTAACTAAACTTGAGTAGCATGAGGAGAGGCCCTCGTATTCAAGGGACATGAGATTCCAACTTATACTTTGTCAATCATATACTCCATAGTTTGTTCACTTTAACCTTAATCACTTCAATATGCTTATGATAGGGGCAATGAGAGCTGAAACATAACAAGTACCATAATTTTTGGAAGCTCTCTTTGAAACTCGAAATCCCTGCTTCCCTTTAAGAAGGGCCTTTCTTCCACTATATTGAGTCTCCACCTTCTACCCTTAGGCACCAATTAAGAGAGCATAGTTGCCATTATTAGTTCTATGTGCATTGTCCCAAAACTTATTGATTGATGCATATAGTTGATGTTACTTGTTCTTGTGCTATTTGTATCTAGTCACTCTTATGAACTTTGAAGGTGTCCTATGCATCTATTTGCTACTCCATGAGGGACAAGATGAATGCCACTATGACATGTTTTCTGTATGTGAAACAAACCAACATTTTTCAATGCATGTTATTCGTGATCTTCGTTTGTAACCTTTCATGTTGCATGCATAGTTACTTTGTCTTACTGTTAGAACTCCATCTTTCATGCTCATGTTTAGAGTTCTTTGATCCTAGCTTTCATTGCTTGCAAATGGTTTGATCTTGATTTTGATGGTGCATGTCACTTAAAAGATTATTCTTTTTATCACTTACCTACTCGAGGACGAGCAGGAGTTAAGCTTGGGGATGCTTGATACGTCGGAAACATATCTATAATTTTTGATGTTCCATGCTGGTTTAGTATCTACTTTGTTTTGCTTTGTCAACACTTTGAGGTGTTTTTATATGTTTTCTGGTACTAACCTATTAACAATATGCCACAGTGCGAGTTGCATGTTTTCTTCTGTTTTTGGTTCGAAAAAGGCAGAAAATCAATATTTTCTCGGAATTGAATAGTACAAAAGTCATTGTCAATATTTTACCATGGGGAAGACGAAGCCTGAATACGAGACGAAGAAGAGCCACCAGGGGGCCACACCCCCTGGCCGCGCGGCCCGGCCTACCCCGTGCCTGGGAGGGTGCAGCCGCCCTGGGTGCCCCTGCCTCGCCTCTTCACCTATAAAGACCCTCCGATACAGAAACCCTAAGGACCCGATCAATATTCCACTAAACCGTCTGTAGCCACCGCCACCTTCGTCCCTAGATCGGGGGGATCTGAAGCTCTTCCCAGCACCCTACCGGAGGGGATATCATCCCGGAGGCCTTCTTCATCATGCCAGCCTTCGATATGAAGTGTGAGTAGTTCCACCTTGGACTCCGGGTCCATGTAGTAGCTAGATGGTTGTATCTCCTCCTTTGTGCTACCATGTTTAGATCTTGTGAGCTCCGTTCATGATCAAGATCATCTATTTCTAATCATGCATGTTGTGTTTGCAGGGATCCGATGGATATTGAGATTACTTTGTCAGATTGATTAATGGTTTTGTCTTATTGATTCTATCATGTATGTGTTGTTTGTGATATTGCATGCTCTCCGTTTCTAGTAGCTATCTTGGCGAAGTAGATGCTAGTGACTCCAAGAGGGGGTGTTTATGCTCGATAGTGGGTTCATGCCTCTATTTAATCTAAGGGAAGTGACAGAAATATCTAAGGTTGTAGATGTGAAATTGCCACTAGGGAGAAAACAACGGTCTCTTGTTCATGGAACAAGTGGATTGTTTACCTTACACACTTTGCTTAAAGCAGTTATGTTGCTTGCAACTTAATACCGAGGGGGTTCGGATGATAACATGAAGGTGGATTACTAGTAATAGATGCAGTTGGATGGCGGTCTATGTATCTTGTTGTATTGCCCAATCGAATCTCATAGGATCATGAATGTATAGTATTGCATTGTTATTCCTTGCTCACTCCTATCAATTTCCCTGCTATAATTTGTTTACCCAGCATGCCATGTTTGTTTATCTTAAGGAGAACACCTTTAATGAACTATGGACCCCGGTCCAATCTTTACCATTGATACATCTTCCACTATTATTGTTTACTTTCTGCAAACCACTATTACCTTCCACACCATATAGTTAACCTTTGTTTTCAGCAAACCAGTGAGATTGAAAACCTCACTGTTTGTTGGGGCAAAGTCTTGAGTTTGTGTTGTGAAGGTTTCCAAGTTTCTAGCAACACCTTTGAGTCGTTTCCTTCCTCCTACTGATTTGATAACCTCGGTTTCTTACTAAGGGAAAAATTGCTACTGTGCTCATCATACCTTCCGCTTGGGGTCTGCCAACAAAGTGTTCATGCACTCATCATGCATGCATTTACTTACGCCTTCCTTTTCAGATTCCTTTAATTGGTCCACAAATGCTACACATTTACGCCACCATCCTTCCTAGCCGGCGATCTCTCACGCCGGTGGCCATCTCTCAAATCTGATCCAGCTAAAACACTCTCCACGCCACCATCCTTCCTAGCCGGCGATCTCTCACGCCGGCGGACATCTCTCAAATCTGATCCAGCTAAAACACTCTCCTAATCATCCTCTTCACAAACATCCCCATCCTCTCCACCATCCCATCCATATTCCTCTCAACAAGATCAATCAGGTGTTCTTTCTTCATTTTACCGTTGGAAGACAGATCTGGTGTACCCTCAACATGGATCCTTTCAATGATCCCTACTCCATTGGGCACCGTTTGTATTTCACACCTGGACACTCGTTTCGCAGAAAGGTTCGTGAGAATTACTCCAGATGTGTCAATCCAGTTTCAGTTGCATCTGGTTTTTCTCTTGTGGCATCTTTTGGACGTGCCAACTTTGAATTACCCACGATTAATGTGGGCCTAGCATTATCTGCTTGTTTGGGCGTGGCTCATGATGAATTGAGAGTTACTCCTCTACGAGGGAGAGTCTTCCTATTTGATGTCTGCTCTAAGGCCATTGGATTTCTGATTACCAAGATGAGATCTTATTCATGCAAGGATTTAATATGCCATTTTGATCTATGGACAAATGGTGGTCCTAATTGGGAAAAGGAAGAAAGATTGTGGTATGCAGAACAAGATAATGAATGGACTACTATTCATAGATCTAGATCATCACACCATCAACCATCCTAGACTGGATCAAGGCATAATGGTTCTCTCCGGCAAGGTAACACGTATCATCTTTTTAAATCTAATTTTGCTCTTACTGGTGCAAACAACGTTCCGATTGGAAATCAAATTAGATCTGTGGATGATGTTAATATTGATAATAGAACTGGCCTTGATCTGCATCTTAGCAATCCATACCGCGATCACCCAAACACTGATGATCAGATTACTCATCTACCATTTGCCCAACGGCATAGCGGGAATGTTGGATTTCAAAATATCACAGCAAGTTGGGCTTTTAGATCTTCTGAAGCCCCCTCTAAATCGAGACCCACCAAGCAATGGATCCCTCGTGACGCCGCTCGACGTGCCCGGAGTGGCCCACCAAATACTCAGCCCAACAAGAGTTGGCGCCCAATTATCTGTTCAAAATGTCTATCTAAAGGACACCAGATACGATCATGTACTAATAGAATTCGATGCCGACTTTGCTACCATTATGGACACATAGAATGAAAATGTCTATCCAAGTCCAACAAACAACAAACCTATCATATCAAATACAAACAACCTGATGATCGGTCCTTTAATTGCCCTATCTCTCTTGACTACTCGCCTCCCCTGTTGCAACAATCCGGTGACACTTTCGTTCCTGAAACCCCCCTATGCTCCACCAGATCGCCACCATTGGAGAATTACCCCATCGACCCCATGCCCCACGTCCCTCCTGGCTTCACCGCCATCCCTCCTGGGCCACTTCGCACTTAGCGCAGCTATGTTATCCTCGGTGGTGACTTCCCACTACACTCCGATGACTAGGCTATTGCTACTCTCGAGCCTGATGTACCTGCTGAAGACTATCTTGGTGCGGTCGCTCTCATTGTCAAACACCTGCACGGCCTCGAAATCCACGTCCGCAGCACCTCCAGATGTGCCATGGGTACAACATTGATCAGGTTTGTGACTGTCACTGGTAGAGATGTCACTATTAGAGGTAGCCCATACTTTATTGGAAAGAATGTTCTGAGATTTGTGAATGAGGACAAAGGAATTAACTGCCATAGCACTGTGTTCACACATGATGTTTGGTGCATGCTACTGAACTACCCGCAACAGTGTTGGGAACAAGAGACAGTCATGAAAACCATTGTTCCATTTGGTAGATTCTTAGTTTGGAACAAGGATATGTCCAATAGAGCTAGGATTCTTGTTAAGTTTCGTGCACTTAATGTAGACACTTTACGATTAAGTGTGGTTGTTGTTAAGAATTTGTCTGATGAGGGTGGAGGGGATACATGGACATGCCGAATGGTGCTCCTGGACAGAAACATGCTTGGAGGTATTGCAGGAGATGAAGACCCCCTCCCTCCTGATGGTGGTAACCCTCACCCTATGCCATTCGTTCATAATGGATTTTGGCATGATAAACCACGGGATCTGAACATGGAGGAAAATGCTGCACCTCACCAAGGACCTGTTGCACCTGCAGGACATGTTGCACCTGCAACTCAACTGGGAAACATCAATCCTGCCACCCCACCGTTGCAAACTGATGCTCCTGCTTACCATGCTCCTGCCCTTGATGCCATGGCACATCTTACAGGCCTGCTTGCACAGATCATGGGTGATGAACAAGACCTCCTGCAGAAGCTTGCTGGCATGACTATTGAAGGAGCCACCATTGAAATGTCTGAATCAGAGGTGAATGGAACACACATTGTCAAGTGCAACATTCAGGTCAATATCAACAGCCAGGTATCTGGACCTATTCTTCCACATGAAAACTCTAACAGTGAGGTTGCTATAATTCCCAAGCCCATAAATTTATCCTCGAGCAAGAAAAAACGTAAGAAAGCAGAGAAAGCATCCCCCAAGACTGACAGTGTGGTGAGGAGGAGCACCAGGATAGCTAACAAAAACAGGGATTTGCAAGTAAAGAAGATGTAGAGGCATATGCAGAAAGCTCCAAGACTATGCAAGCTATCAATCTGTCAGGACAAGTTGATGCAGCTGTCAACCAGACCCAGAACCAGAATGAGCCTGCCCCTAATCTTCCAATGGATACAGTTCAAGCTATTGGTACAAGGTTCTGCCGGATTCCTCCTAGTGAGGTTTCTTCAGCTGCTTTGAACTATGATAGTTCCAATGATGAGTAAACCACCTGTATCATGGCCTGATGGCAGAGGCCATACAAATATTTGTCTATTTATCCTAGATTTTACCTTCCAATCAACAATGCATTTTTCTGAACTCTTGCTTCTGTGTATGATTATGATACACTATGGCAACATCAGTTTATATTTTTTCATCAGAATATTTTATGCAGTAAATTTGCTTGTGTCATGTTATATGAGATGTATCCAATCTACTGAACTTATTATTTCTTCATCATTACGCCACTACCCTGATCTCCTCAGTCATGTATTCCATAGTAATAATCATATCAGGCATGCCACTATGATAACAGTACCTGTTTATCATGATCTCATATTCAAACAATATAATGGATAATAGATCTTGGATTATTTTAGACTGGAATATCAGAGGTATTAACTCACAACAGAGATGGGATGACTTGGCTGACAAAATTAACCAGAGCAATGCAAATATCATTTGTCTTCAAGAAACAAAGAAAGAAATGTTTGACATTAATTAAATTAGGAAATTTTGCCCAAGAAGACTAAATCAATTTGCATACCAGCCATCTATGGGTAATTCTGGTGGTCTTATTTTCATATGGAATGGCTCAATGTTCTCTGGTACAGTTATCAGTCAAACACAATTTCAAATCATTGTTGAATTACAAAGCAATATCTCTGCTAAACACATTTTCATCACAAATGTTTATGCCCCATGCAACAATGATGGTAGACAATTATTTGTGTAACATCCCTAAAAACATGTTTTCAAAGCCTTGCATATCATCCATGCATGCATATGCATTTAGGGTTCAAATTTCAAACTCATTTGAAAGAATCTGAAGCACTGAGTGCTTATTATTTTATGTAAGCAAGCATTGATCTAATGCCACTCTCAACTGAGAGAATAATTGTTTTAAACCAAGTTTTGTTTGCTCTTATGTTGGATTTGGTTGAGTGTTAAAGTTTGGACAAAATTTCCAAAACAAATATGGTTTTAAAACCATTTTCAAATCTTTATCAAATCATGTGCTAAGGCACTGTTATTTTAAAAAAATTCAAAGGAACCATGCAAGTCCAACAAGACAGCATGGTTTTATACTCAAAATTATACAGGATTCATTTTATAAAAGTCCAGAAAGTTTTGGAATTCAAATGCTTTTGAATTCATTTGAAAAAGGTTCCTGAAAATCAATTTAGAAAAAGAAAAGGAATTAGAAAACACAACTGGGCCTGGCGCCAGCTTTTCGGCCCAACAGACAACACAGCCCACCCGGGGTTTTCCCTTTCCCTCTGTTTCTCAGTGCAGCCGCGTGCACCCACCCGCTGACAGCTTGACCCCACCGTGCCCCGTCAGCTACGTCCTCAATCAACGCGCGGCCGTGTCGCTCCGCCGTTACCTCGCCGCAGTCACTGCCCGCTTAATTCCCATTGATGCAGCGTGTAATTGCCGCCCCGCTCCTGGCTATTTAATCTCCTCTGTACCACGACCATTTCCCCTCACACCACTTGCTCGCTCCGCCACCAGGCTGCCTCAATTCCGCGTTGCAACGCCGCAGACAGAACCAACTCCGGCGACGAAATTCCGGTGAGCCAGACCACCCCTTCCCTTCTAATTCAAACGAGCGTGTTCCTTGCAACCTTGTGCACCTCCTGACCCCTCTCGTTTGGCCGCGCTTGACCCAGGCAGCCGTTCCCGTCCACCCCTGCAAGCAACAGCGCCGCCGCTCAACTTCGACGAGGAATACCGGTAAAGTCCGAGCGCCCATTGCATCCTCTCTGACCCTCTCATGTTCGCCACGACCTTGTGCATCCTATGACCCCACTGGTTCGTGCTAGGGCGGTCTACATCATTGGCAACAACACCATCTGCAAGCACCCGACACCGCGCACAACTCCGACGAGGTCCTGCCGCCGCGTCCGTGCGCCCCTCGACAAACTACTGCCACGTTGAGCTTCCTCGTGTCCTTGCGAGTCTGGTAAGCCACGCCACACACCCCAGCCCCTCCTGTATTCGCTGGAGCGTCGCCGCCGCGCCACCGTCGCCAGCGCCGCCAGACTTTGGTCTCTTGGTCCATAGCCGTTAGATCTAGATCCAACGCATCTGATAGAATCACTTAACGAAGGGGTACGAGTCAGATCTGGCCGTGCGATTTCATTTAGATCGTGCGGTCCATATAGGTCGATCTGTGCGAACCGGTACCGACGAATCAGAGAGCGCCGCGTGGCTAGGGTTTAGAATTAAAACAGAATTTAGATCTATTTGTGTTTCAAACTTGTAAAATTCATAACTTTTGGTTGCCACGTTCAAATTTTGCAAACTTTATATCATTGGAATCAGGAGATAAAATCCTATCTGTTTATGCAATGTGTTTAATGTTTTGTCTCTGTAAAAATGGTTGTTTTTGAAGAAACTTGTGTAGGCTTATTTTGCATATAGAAATGATTTGAAAAATGTTTTAAAAATCAAACAAAGTTTATTTTTTAGTATCTTGGACTTGTTTATGTTTTAGTACTGTTTACTTGTCTTGTTTGGGTAGAAAATCATCACATGGCATTTGCATGCATTCATATATTTTTGTTTGTATATTTTGATATGTGATTTTGGTGCCATTATTTTATGTGTAGATTTTGGTGCAAATAGTGATTGTGATTGTGAAGATTGTTGCTACTCCACAAACTACCAAGGCAAGTGGTGTTTCATGATTTTATTCCTATATTTTCAACTATGCACTAGAAATATTTTGTATAGGACTTGCATGAATATTTTTGGTTAAGTATCTATATGCTATGCTTGGGAAATCCTAGTAGTTGTAGAATTGTTAGAAAATTCTCTAAGTTAAGATGATTACCATTGCCATGCTTAGTCTAGCTAGTAGCAACCAAGGGTGGTTATATATTCATGCTATGTGAAATATTTCTAAGTCATTGACTTATGCTTTTGCTTAATAAAACAACTAAGTGAATGAAACACCTGGGTGGAATGGAAAGAATGGTTTGTGTTGAGTGGTTATACAAGGCCCATTTCTATGGTTTACCTTGTGTTTCTCAGTTGTGGAAAGCCACCCAGGAACAAAGGGATTTGAGATGCCAAATGTTAAGAAGCTTCTAGTGCAGCCACATGGCAATATGAGCTCTGCCTGGATCATATAGGTTGCAATAACTTAGCCATTTGGGCAGTTGGTGGTAGTGGGATGATAGGTTGGAACGCATCCATTTGGTCTAAGGGAAGGCTTCTGAAAGGTCCTGTCTTGGTGAAAATAAAGTCTTGTCGGGAGAGTGCACAACCTCTATAGATGGAAGAATCTAAGTACTTAGCCATGTCTCTGGTATTAGACAAATTGAGCATCAAGACATGGAAGCCATCAAGAATCTCCTCATCCCAATTTTCTAAGTTTAAAACTTGTGGTTGAACAAGGGTGAAGGTACACCAATTTCTATTGGTGTTTCCTTGGGAAAAGTTTTGTCAAAGAAAAACTTAGTGTTTTCAACTAATAGGAAAAACCTATTTTGAGCAAAGCAAGCCTAAGCTACACCTAGCCAAATGCATGTAGTATCTAGATGCTAATATTCTACTAAGGTATCACTTGCCAATACTATTCCAAATGTATTGACCCACTGTGGCTGTAACTTATGATGTTGCAGATTATTCTGATGATGATTAGGGGTTATGAGTCTACACTCGACATGCTTTCCTATGGCACATGAAGATGAAGACTTGTTTATCTTATTATATATTTGAACTATTGTATTATGCCTGTGTCCATGGAGTTGTAAAAGACTATGTTTGTCTCTGGAATGATCTGTAATAATGACCTTTGTTTCTGTGTACTTCATCTTAAACTGTTGATGCTAGCATTGATCCAGGGACTAGCATTGCAATCACAGGGATCCTTACCTTTATAAAGAGGGATCTTACAATTTGCTGACTGGCTTATGCAACTTGACTATTCATCATATGATTTATGGATGATTCTTGGAGACTTTAATATGATCAGAGATAGCATTGACAGAAACAGACCTGGAGGTAACAACAATAACATTCTTCTATTTAATTCACTTATTCAACAACATGATCTGGAATAAATTCCCCTAAAAGTAAGATCATATACCTGGTCAAATATGCAAGAACAACCTCTTTTGGAGAAACTATATTGGATATTTATCTCTCATGGATGGACTAGTAAATTTCATAATACTATGGCCAGTCCTATGGCTAGATTAGGGTCTGACCACATTCCTATCATGATTCAAATTGGAACTGATATCCCTAAAGCACAAATATTCAGATTTGAGGAATACTGGCTAGAGTTTGAAGGATTTAATGAAATTGTGTAACAATCCTGGATTAATCAATCTATCTATAAGAATGATGCACTAGATATTGCTGCCAGGTTCAAAACAATGAGACACTCTATAAAAATATGGAGCAAAAATTTGTCCAAGGTATCTGTCATTATAGATAACAGCAACTATGTTCTAGCTATGATGGATGGACTGGAAGAACAGAGGCCACTATCAAATATAGAAAAGAATTTTAGAAAAAATCTCAAAGATCATCTCAGGAAAATGCTTGAAGCAAAAAGAAAATATTGGAGGAAGAGAGCTAATATTAGATGGGCAAAGTTGGGGAATGAGAACACAAAATTCTTTCATGATGTTGCTACTAGAAATTATAGGCATAATTATATCAAATCTCTGAAATTTGATCAAGATATTGAATTCTTTGGCCATGAAGAAAAAGTTGCCTTAGTATGGACATCATTCAAGAATAGGTTGGGAAAATCAGAAGAAACTGAGATGATGTTTGATCTACACAATATGATGACTCCTAATGATCTCAACATGATTAAAGTGCCATTCACTAACAAGGAAATTGATGAAATCAGCAAACATATGCCCAATGACAAATCTCCAGGACCAGATGGATTTAATGGATTATTCATGAAAAAGCACTGGAATATTATGAAGCATCAATTCTATAATTTCTGTCATAAATTTTATGATGGAAACCTTGATATTCACAGAATCAACACTGCCTATATTGCACTCATCAAAATTCCTAATCCTGAAAAGCTAGCTGATTTCAGGCCTATATCACTGGTAAGTATGGCACTAAAAATACTTACCAAATTAATTGCAAACAGAGTGCAGAAGGAAATATACCCATTATTCATCAGAATCATTATGGATTTATCAAATCAAGGACAATCCAAGACTGCTTAGCATGGGCATTTGAGTATCTATACATTTTCCATAAATCTAAAAATGAAATTGTTATACTGAAGCTTGACTTTGAAAAGGCTTTTGACATGGTAGAGTACAAGGCTATCATAACCATGCTAAAACACGTTGGATTTGGTGAAAAGTTCAGATCATGGGTCCTAAAGATTCTGAATAGTGCTCTACTCCCATCATGCTTAATTGTGTTCCAGGGAAAAATATTACCTGCAAAAGGGGTGTTAGGCAGGGAGATCCATTAGCTCCTCTTCTATTTGTGGCTACTGCTGAGCTACTGCAGATTATCATTAATTATGCATGGAAAAATGATATTATATCCTTGACTATTGAGGAATCATATGGACAGAGCTACCCTATATTTCAATATGCAGATGATACTCTACTAATCATGCCTACTAACCCTACTCAGCTAAACTCTCTAAAAGAAATTCTACAAAATTTCACCAAGTCTACTTGATGAAAAGCAAAGAAGATGTCAAGAATTATCTAATCTATTTGGATGCAAGACTGAATCTATGCCATTCACATATCTGGGACTACCAATGGGGACTACTAGGCCCAAAGTGGAGGAACTTA
The DNA here is from genome assembly GCA_030063025.1 of Avena longiglumis. Lineage (NCBI taxonomy): Eukaryota > Viridiplantae > Streptophyta > Magnoliopsida > Poales > Poaceae > Avena > Avena longiglumis. The sequence goes on along the minus strand of CP125979.1, from coordinate 210,262,888 downwards.
CTCCCATGGTCAGCAAAATGGATAGAAGGCTAGCTGGATTGTCTAACTTAATGTCTCACTGTTCTAGACTGGTTGTGATAAAATCAGTTATTGATGCTATGCCCAACTTTATTATGTGTGCTCTCAGAATACATTTCACTCATATTGATCATATAGAAAAATCCACAAGAACCTTCCTATGGCATGGTAAGGATATTGATAAGCATGGTAAATGTCTAGTTCAGTGGGAGAAATGTTGTCAAACCAAGGAAGCAGGTGGGCTTGGAATATTGAATCTCAGAGAGCAAAATAAGGCATTACTTATCAAGAACGTTTTTAAATTCTATAATCACCATGACATCCCCTGGGTGAACTTGTTATGGAAGGCATATTATCAGAATGGTTCAGTTCCATCTAACCAAAATAAAAGAGGCTCTTTATGGTGGAAAAACTGCCTAACATATCAGGAGGATTTCAATAAATTAACTACAGTTTCTGCTGGTAAGGGGGATACTGTGATATTGTCGAAGGATAAGTTGCACAACAGCATACTAGCAGATAGATATCCTGAATTATACTCCTTTGCTAAGAACAAGGTGATCACTTTGTACAAAGCTAAGGATTACAGTAATGATCAGCTATATGACCTTTTCAATCTCCCTCTATCCAACATTGCCAATAACCAATTGGGAGAACTCCACAGGGTTTTGGACAACATGGCTGATAATAATCTCCCTGATCAATGGAAATTCCCTTGGGGGAGTGATAAATACTCTACCAAGAAAGTTGTCACATCCCAAAATTTTCCAAATTTTGAAATGTGAAAAATAAATAAACAAAATAATTTTTTGTTGAAATTTAGAGTGAGAAGAAACTTTTTGATTCCAATTGGAAACATCAAAACCTATTTTGATCAAATAAAATCCTAAAGGGATTTAAAAAGATAAACAATTAATAAATAATATTATGATAGTTGGAATTACTATTTTTAGATCTTTTAATAAAAAGATTTGATTTTCAAAAGCAAAGGTATAATTATAAATAAGGATTATTTTATAGAGACAAATTAAATCTTGGCCAAGCTTTTGAAATAAAATATTTCTATTTGATAAAAAGAGTCAAGGTTTATTTAAATAAAATAATGAGGATTTGTTAATATCCAATTTTATTTAAGTAAAGGCTTTTCCATTTTAAATAAACACTAAAACTTGTTAATTTATTTTAAATAAGTTTTCCAAGTGTTTTATTTATTCAAATAAAACCTACTGAAATGATTTTGGTATTATTTTAGATTTCAAATAGAGTTTTTAAATAAATTAAATCCCATTTGAATTAATGACTAAGGTCTATTTTATTTAATTATTAAATAGATCCTAAAAGAATAAAAGTATTATTTATTTTTGACTTTGGATTGTGTTGTTAAACAGAATTAAAATAAATACAAAGTTTGGTGGTGGTTTGATTAGAATTGGTGTTTGAATTATTTTTTTGAAAATCAAAACAGAAATTCAAATGGAAAAAGGAAAAAGCTTCAAATAAAAAAAGAAACAAACAGCAGCCTAGCTAAACAGGCCCAGCAAGGCCCAGTCCAGCCCAACAAACTCTCCCCGTAGTGAAACGTTTTCTACCCAGAATAGAACCCACGGAGTCACAGACAAGCAGGCCCCACTCCCACTTCCCCCACCTCGCTGACAGACGGACCCCACTGGCCACCTCAGCATCGTCTTCCCCACGACCACGTCACCTCGCCATTTCTGGCAGTAACTCCGGCGATGAATACCAGTTAATGCCTGCGTTAATCCTGCCTGCAACCACACTCGATTAATAGCCTGATTCCCCTCTCTCTTTCCCCCCAAACTCCAGCCACTCCCTGCCCCTAGGCTACTCCAATTCGCCCCCACACCGCCACTGTCTCCGACGGAGTTCCCAGCCAATTCCGGCGCCGACCAGCCGCCCCTCGCCTCCCTCTGCACGCGAGCTTGCGCCCCACCTCCTGGCGCATCTCCTCGTGCCACTCGTTCGCTCGCGCGTGCCTCGTAGCCTCGTCTTCGTCGACACCTGAGCGTGCGCCGCCGTCTGCTGACGCTCCGGCGAAGTCTCCCTGGTAAGCCAGACCGCCCCGAGCCCTCTCGATCATGCTCACGTGAACGCCACACTAGCCTGCGTCTAACCGTGCCCCTATCTTGCCTTAGGGTGACTTGTAACTCCATCCCCGACGACACCTGAGCGTGCCTGACGCCGCCACCGACTCCGGCGAGGAATTGCCAGCAGCTCCGAGCGCCCCTCGCCAAGCCAACGCCACCTCGAGCTTCACCAACCCTCTGCGAGCACGGTGAGCACCTTCGCTTCTTGCCTTGCTTCCTGTAATCGCCGCGATGCCACCGTCTGACCATTGGCCGCCGCCGCCAGCGCCGCCGATTCTTGGTCGAGCTGAGTCTTGATCGCGAATCGTCTGGCTAGGAATAGACCTAACTGAAGGGGTATGAGCCCATCCGAGCCATTCGTTTTAAGTTAGATCCTGCGGTCAGAACAGCTCGATCCGCACGAAGCGGTATTGACCAGTAGGGAAGCGCCACGTGGACAAGGTTTAGTTTAAAACAGAAAATAGAATCTGTTTGAAATGCAAACTTGTAAAATTCATAACTTTAATTCTACACGTCCAAATTTTGCAAATTTTATATCAATGGAATCAGTAGAACAAGTACTTTGCAACCCAGCATTTTGTTTAATGTTTTGCTTCTGAAAAATTGGTTGAAATTGCAGAAACTTGTGTAGGCTTATTTTGAATATAAAATTGTTCTAGATATAATTTTAATGTGAAATCTTTGCAAAATGGATTGTTTTGAACCTACTGACCCTAGGAACCAACTTATGGATTTAAAATGAATTTTTTGAAGATAAGGAATAAATATTTGAATTAGCTCATTTATAGTCAAATAAAAATATTGATTATGATTTAAAAATGATTTTTGAGTAAAACCTTTGGGAATTGTTTTGATTCAAACCTTCTGACCCTAAACCCCAAGGTTTGAGAATTAAAATATATTTGGTGAACCCTTTAAAGAATATTGCTTTACTAAAAGCATTTTCAACCACATAAAATATTGATTTGATTTAGAAATGGCTTATAGATAAAACCTTTTGCAAATGGTTTTACCACTTTAGTAAATGACCACTTTTGAACTTTATAATGTTTAGAGCCTAGTAGAAACCACTTTTGAAAATAAAACTATCTTTTGGATGCTTGCATGCATGACCTTGTTTCTATTATTTTATGTGTGATAAATTGGTTGGAATGCTAGTTGAATCTATGTTTGCTTGATTGAATTGTAGTGGAATTAGAAGAGTGTGACATTTGCAAGATCAAGAAGTGAACCATCATTCTCTACTAAAAAGGCAGGTGACACTATCATCCAAGTCCTACTATTTTTCATTACACTTAGTGGATTTTTGAAACATGCAATGACAAGGACTACTATTATTTTATGCTATGCTAAATCCTATTAGGATACCCTTATATATTCCTTAGTGAAAACATTGTAGTTGTAGTATGCTTAGCCTGCTATATATTGGGATGGGATACATGATATGATTATATGAAGAGTTGAAAAGTTATATGTTTTGTATAATAAAACAAGTACTCAATGAACCACCTGGGTGGACAAGGATACTCAAGTTTTGGACAAGGTGGCAACAAAAGGAACCATGTTTATATGGTCATATCTTTTTGTATGTGCACTAGAAGAATACCACCCAGGGACTTAGAGATTGAACATGTTTCTCATACAGTGGCTTTCATGTACAGCCACATCCTAAATGGGCTCTGGCTTAGTCAACTACGTAGTGGAAGACCCATGCATTGGCATCTTCAGGTTAACTAGAATTGTGTAAGGGAACTTGAAACCTTACATTGGTGCCTAGATGACAAGCTAGCATTGTGTATTGGGAGGACTCCTATGGAAAGACTTTGTCACATTCTCAATATGCCAGTACTCCATCTTGGTGAGTACTTATCTAGCGGCCACTGGTGGCATCAAGATGAGATTGTGTCATGTGGGTAAAGTGTACAACTTCTGCAGAAGATAAAAAATTCTAAGTACTTAGCTGTGTACCCGGTTATGGCCAATACTGAGGAACTAAGGCCTGAAGCTATGGAAGATCTCGACATTCCAATTTCTCAAAGTAAAACTTGATGGTGACAACAAGGGATTTGAAGCACTTGGAGTTTTACAAGAAGTTCAGAAAGATTTAACAAAAGATCAAAACTATTTTCAAAAGATAGGATAAAACTATATTGCTTTCTGCAAAAGAGCCTAAACCCTACTTAGCCAAATATGCATGTAAATGATAGGATCCACTTATTTCTACATGGTAGTTAAACTTGCCAATACAATTCAAATGTATTGACCCTTGTGGCTGCAACTTATTATGTTGCAGGTTTGTTTGATGTTAGTGAAGTTTATTGATTAGGATTACAAGTCTACAACCAACATGACTGCCTGTGGCACTTTGAAGATGAAGGACCCCATGCTTTATAGATATTCTGCTGCAATGTAATGTGATAGCCAAATGAGCTATGTAAGATGTAATGAATTATTTTGTTCCTGGTTATAAAGTTGTAATATGACCTTTGTTTCTTGATATTACATCTTATCTGTGGATGCTAGCTATTGATCCAGGGACTAGCATTGTAAACACAGGGATCTCTACCTTATTAAAGGTTGGGAACCTTACAAAAGTGTACACTGCCCTCAACAAGATACCTGATGCCCCTGATCCTTTTAAATGGACATGGAAATCTCCATGTCTTCCTAAACATAAATTCTTCTTCTGGTTACTAATACAAGACAGGCTTAATACTAAGGATTTAATGCAAAGGAAGAATTTCCATGTTGAAACTAGTGCGTGTGTCTTATGTGATGAGAATACTACTGAAACACTTCAGCACTTGTTCTTCTCATGCGATTTCAGTCAAAATATTTGGTGGAAAATTGGGCAGGAATGGAACACTGACATGGGACTGATTGAGATGATACTTGATGCGAAAGACACATCTAATAATCCCTTTTTCATTATCTCTATGATCAGTACATGTTGGAGCATTTGGATACACAGGAACAATATTATATTTGACAATGAGCAAATTATTCTAGATCAATGCTTCTGCTTATTTAGATCTTCCATTGAGGACATCAGGCACAGGGTTAAACCCAGCCTAAAGGAGGGGCTACAAAACTGGCTTGACATGTTGTAGTCTGATATTATTTTTATTTCTTTTCTTTTTTTGCCCTTTCTCCTCATCCTTTGTAATTACCAGTTGTTAACCCTCTAATTATATAATGAAAATGACGTTGTGGGGGTCTTCCCCATAGTTTTAGTCAAAAAAGCTACACATTTCCTTTTCTTTCCTGATGATCCTTTAGGTTGTTGCTGTTTGCAAGAAGGTGCAGCTAGTAGCGGAGATAGAAGCGGCGCAGCCCCGCCAATGTTATCTGCGCTGGGCTGTGACCCAGATCCATATAATTGAATCAACTTCAATGGGTCCAGCGTCAATCTTTAATTCTATCATGTTGGCACATGTTCAGGTTCTGCATGACTAAGCTCACTGTCTTTTGAAATCTCTGGAGTGCCACTACCAGCTACATCTAAAAAATGGCATTCCAATTCATCCTCCTTTAATGTTTCTTTTTCTCCATCCCCAAACTGCATTTCATCCTCGCGGTCCTTCCCTGTTTCCATCCTTGGTTCTTCAAGTTCCTTGTGTAACTTTTTACTTTCTCTGTCCGTGCACATTTCTTCATTGCTAGGCTTCCTCTTGATGAACTCATTGCAGGGAGTAAAAATCTTAGGTGCCGTTTTTTGCACCACTCCATTTTCAGCACAAGTCATGTCTCCAACAGATTGTTTGTCCGCATTTACTCCCTGCATGTTATTATTTTTTACTACAAATTGCTCCGTCAACTCTACTTCCATCGGAACAGGTTCTGTATCAGCTACAATCTGTTCAGTTACTTCCACCAGCACTGGCCTTGATCGGCGTCTCCGCATTCTTCGTTTGGGCTGCTGCATAACTCGTTGCACCTGCTCCGTAAAAATTTCCTTCTGCTCAGGTATGATATCCTTGTGTTCTTTGTTCGGCGAGGAAAGAAACTTGGCAAGCCCATCTTCAAACACATTGCACATCTCTATTACCACTTCCCTATATTTTGCCAAGTCCTATGTAGTACACATACAAAAAAATATTAGGTTAGTAAAAAATCCACTCGAATAAGCAAAAAAAGAAGAGAAAAGGAACTGCTAGATGTAAATCAAAGAGACATCACAGTCCAAACCTTGTCACTATGGTCGCCCAGAACATGGCGTTTGACGAACATATCCACATCAGAAGGCTTTGCTGAGAACAAAGAGAGCCTAATCTTGAAACATTTCTTTAGCTGTAGACAAAAAAATCATGTGAATAAACATTTCACAGTTTGAAAAACACATGAAAAAAGATGCTTAAAGTCTACGAAAAAATAGTGCGCAGATTAAACGCTTTATGAGAACCTACCGTTAATTTCCCAAACGAGCCATCGCCATTTGTATCAAGGTCAACTATAAGTCTCACCATCTTTTTTGTCCAAATGCATATCCTAGTTCCATCCTCGGGTATATCTAATGCATCTGTCTCAAGAGAATAAACATATAGAACCTATACAAGAAAAAAGATGATATATAGCATGTATCAGATTGTCAAACAAAAACACATACTAAAAATCCACAAGAACATATCTCTTAAAAAGACAAAATGCAGAAAGTTACATGCAGAAATGTAGGTAAAAACACGATAGGTATATTACATCCTAAGAAGAGTTACCCTACATAGCAGAATGTAAAATCATTTTCTGAGCATGTAAAGAAAATGAAGATTGTGGTATCAAAACTTACATCATATGTACAATGATCAAAAACAACTAGATAAACATGCTCATATACATCATAGGTATAAAAATGATGCACCACCTATCTACTGATTCCCATATAAAAAATGAACAATACTTACATACAGCATAGTTTCTAATGGCATACTACATTAAATAATTGTCCATAATTGTTATCTTTGAACATGATATTTACATCCTACCATGAACTATTACTAATCACCGCCGTGGATACTACATCAGAAAAATTCACCATGAAATAATTACATCCTATATAGCATAAAACAGAACTTGGTAAAAAGTAAAAAAAGAGTTGGATTATGTAAACTAACCATGAGATATGGCATGCATGCTTTAAACCAATTCTTGGTATCTTTAGCAGTTGTTGTCTGGATTAGAACATCGATAATGAATCTGTCCCAGTTGAGATGACGGATTGCTTTTGCGTTGATGACAGATGGGTAGCATCTAGGGCTGACAAGAGCCCCTATGTTTGGGGCGAAAACTGAGGACACGCTATAAATGACGAACTTTCTCAAGTAATCTTGATTAGCAGGGTTGGTTGGACCTAGCAGCTTCTCGACAAATGCTACTGCGGGCTGCTTCCCATTGTGGATCCTAAACATCTCCAGAATCAAGCCGGTGGAGTTGACATCTAGACAATAAGGAACTTTATTGCCGCCCCCGGGTACTCCCATAACCCTGACAACAGACTAAGTGGTTATAGGGATCTTTATCCTATCACCAAAATCCAGCTCGCATGTTTGTGGATTGAAGGATCCCATTAAAATATCTGCACAGCTCTGGCATAAGCTTGGAAACCTTCATTTCTAACAAGCTCCCGAAGTCTGCTTCGCGAATAATAGCCCGCTGATTATCTGTCATTGATTTGCAAACCCTGAAAATCTTCATCGGGGATGAGCAGTTGAATAAATTTCTCTAAAAAGAAGCACAAAAAGGGGCTAAAAATGTCAGAACTAATAAGCTAAAAAAGACAGTAAATTAAAAAAGTAAAAACAGAGAAAAAAGTGACTGTTCAGTACTTGATTTTTATTGTTTCTGGATGGTCCTTCCACAGCACAAGCTTCATCCCCGTGGTCTTCATTTCCAGGTGGCTCTATGTGCTCTCCTTCACTAACATTCGCCTTGTACTGCAACCACTACTTCATCATCCCTAATTTGGACTGTCCAGTTTTGGGTGTGCGAGAGACTTTCTACAAGCAACAAAAAGGAACTATTAGTACGCAAAAATGAAACTACTACTATTTTTAGTTCTATATGTGTTTATACCGTAGCTACTGTTGGAATCATCTTATAATAGAGGGAAACAATAAAGGATTTCCCTCAGATAGAATTAAAAAGCCTGCAAACAGTGGCAAAAAAATGTGTTGAAGCCCATTTAAAACAACATGTAATTATCCCCTATAATTTACATCTCATGCTGTCTAAGTAGCACCATATTTACATACTCCTATGTGTACAAAAATCATATAGGTTTGAACCAGATGTAAAAAGTAACAACCTATGTATAAAAAGTAACAACCTATGTGTATAAAATCATATCATGTTGTCTAAGTAGCACCATATTTACAGCCTATAATTTACAGCACATCCCCCTATAATTTACATATCATGCTCTCTAAGTAGCACCATATTTACATACTCCTATGTGTACAAAAATCATATCAGTATAAACAAGATGTAAAAAAGTAACAACCTATGTGCAAAAATTATGTAAGATCCCTTCCTTTATAAAGTTAAGGATCCCTGTGATTAGAATGCTAGTCCCTGGATCAATTCTAGCATCCACAGTTTAAGATGAAGTACACAGAAACAAAGGTCATTATTACATATCATTCCAGAGACAAACGTAGTCTTTTACAAACTCCATGGCCATAGTGTAGGGTTTCGTAGCATGGAAAACAAAAAAATTCTACCGCATACAAACAAACAAGCCAAGATCTATCTACTAGATTGTAGCAACGAGTCGATGGAATAACTCACCCTCGAAGATCCCAAAGTGTTTAACGAGATCGGATTCTCGTGGGTGATGTAGTCGTACTCTTTCCGATCTCAAGATCGCGTAGACGATCCTTCCGGCGTTGCGTTCCGGCAGCGCTCCCGCAGTCGGTCACACGTTCGGTACTCGACGAAGACCTTCCTCTCCCTTGTTCCAGCAGGCAGCGTAGGTTGTAGCACTCTCCTCGCGATTCCGGCAGCACAACGGCGTGGTACCGGAAGTAGAGGGGAGATCTCGCAGGGCTTCGCCTTAAGCCGGAGCGAGTATGGTGGAGTATGAGAGAGCCCTCGGTGTTCTAGGGTTTAGACACACCAAGGAGGGGATGCTAGAGCCGGCAACTAGGGTTCCGGGGACCCCAAGTCGGCGGCTAGGGCAAAACCCTAGGTGGTGGCGGCGGCTATGGAGGGCTGCAGCTTCTAGGGTTTGAGGTGAGGGACTTGTGTGTCTAGAGGAGGGAGCCCTGCCCCTCCTTATATAGGTGGAGGGGCCGGCCGCGCCAAGGGGAGGGAGAGGAGTCCCTCCCCAACTCGGCTTGGAGGTGGGCCGCCGGTTGGAGGAGGGAACTCCTCCCCAACTCGGTTTCCCCTTCCTCCTCTTTTCCTCTTTCCAATTTTAGCCGTTTGACTTTTCAAACTAGCTATTTGACTTTTCAAACTAGGATTTGAATTAATCCTTTATTTGGAACAGCGATGACACTTAGTACATGATGCAATCATTCCAACATGCAATGACACATTCATGTACCCTTCCTGAGTGCTGGACATTCCAACCTTCTATAACATTCCCGATGAAAACACCTAATCATTCCCGAACTCCAAACGGGACTTTCCTTATATGAATCTTATTCTCCGGACCATTCCGGATCACCTCGTGATATCCCGGATCCCATCCGAGACTCAACAACATGCGGTCTCTTTCTCATATTACCATAACTACTCAAACAACGTCGAATCCTTATGTGTCTCCCTACGGTTCGTGAATTATGCGGACATGATCGAGACACTTCTCCGAACAATAACCAATAGAGGAATCTGAAATTCATATGGCTCCCACATATTTCTACGATTACTTTGCGATCGAATGAACCACTTACATACAATACCAATTTCCCTTTGTCTCACGATAGTTTACTTATCCGAGGTTATGATCGTCGATCTCTGCATACCTAGTTCAACCTCGTTACCGATAAGTACTCTTTTCTCGCTCCGTGATATGTGATCGCTTGTGAGCCAGTCACATGCTTGCAAGCTAATTGGATGACATTCCACCGCGAGGGCCCAGAGTATATCTATCCGTCATATGGATGGACAAATCCCACTCTTGATCCATGTGTCTCAACCAATACTTTCCGAACACTCAATGCCACCTTTATAGCCACCCGTTACGGTGGTGTTTGATGTCATCAAAGCACCCATCCGGTAAAGGTGATATGCATGATCTCATGGTCGAAGGAATTTAGGTTACTATGTATCAGAAAGCATATAGGAATTGAACTATTGTAATGACTTGATCTTTATGCTACGCTTATCTATAGGAGTATGTCCATCATATCATTCTCCTAACGATATGATCTTTTTGTTGATAACATATCAATGTTCATGATAGGGAAACCACAATCATTTATCAACCAACAAGCTAGTGATGTATAGAGGCTATACTAGGGACTTCAAATTAAGTTTACAAATCACACAAGTATCAATGTTTCCTTGTTAATACTATTATAGCATGAATGTAAACATTTATCATAAACACAAAGATATAATAATAACCACATTTATTATTGCCTCTAGGGCATATCTCCAACAGTCTCCCACTTGCACTAGAGTCATCTAATCTAGATTACATGGTAATATACCGAACACCCATGGCAGTTTGGTGCTGGTCATGTTTTGCCCTCGGGAGAGGTTTAGTCAACGGATCCGCCACATTCAGATCTGTGTACTTTGCAAATCTTTATATCCCCATCTTGAATATGTTCTCGAATAGCGTGAAAACGTAGCTTGATATGCTTCACTTCTTGTGTGACCTTGGTTCTTGCGCATTGGCTATGGCACCCATGTTATCACAAGAGATAGACATTGGGTCCAGCAGACTAGGAACCACACCCAGCCTGTAATGAACTCTTTCATCCATATCGCTTCTTGTGAAGCCTCCAAGCAGCCATGTATTCCGATTCAGTTGAAGATCTCGCCACAACGCTTTGCTTTGCACTCCTCCAGCTAATCGCTGCACCATTCAAAATAAATACGTATCCAGTTGTGATTTAGAATCATCCGGATCGGTGTTCCAACTAGCATCGGTGTAACCATTAACAACGATGTTCATCACCTCCATAAGAAAGAACCATATCCTTAGTTCTTCTCAAGTACTTAAGGATGTTTTTGATCACGTCCAATGATCCACTCGATCACTTTGATATCTGCTAGTTAAACTAACAGCATATGCAATGTCGGGTCTAGTACATAGCATGGCATACATTAGAGATCCTATGGCTGAGGCATAGGGAGTCTTACTCATCCTTTCTCTATCTTCTGCCGATGTCGGACTTTGAGTTTTACTCAAGGTCGTATTGGGCAACATGGGCAAGAACCCTTTCTTGCTATCTTCCATTCCAAATCTCTTTAGAACTTTGTCCAAATATGTACTCTGTGATAATGATATTTGGCGTTTCGATCTATCTCTATAAATCTTTATGCCTAATATGTAAGTTGCTTCGCCAAGATCCTTCATTGAAAAACTATTATTCAAATATTCCTTGACACTATTAAGAAGGTCTACATCATTCCCAATCAACAATATGTCATCCACATATAGTATTAACAATGCTACAGAGCTCCCACTCACTTTCTTGTAAATACAAGCTTCTCCATAAGTTTGTATAAAACCAAAACTTTTGATCACCTTATCAAAACGTTGATTCCAACTTCGGGATGCTTGCTTCAATCCATAGATGGACCGTTGAAGTTTGCATACCTTGTTAGCATCTTTAGGATCGACAAAACCTTTGGGTTGCATCATATACAACTCTTCATCAATGTCTCCATTGAGGAATGTTGTTTTGACATCCATCTGCCATATCTCATAATCATAATATGCAGCGATTGCTAACATAATCCTCACAGACTTTAGCTTCGCTACTGGTGAGAAAGTCTCATCGTAGTCAACCCCTTGAATTTGTCGAAACCCTTTTGCGACAAGTCGAGCTTTATAGACAGTAACATTACCATCAGCATCTGTTTTCTTCTTGAAGATCCATTTGTTCTCGACAGCCTTCCGGCCATCCGATAAGTCCACCAAAGTCCATACTTGGTTTTTGTACATGGATCCAATCTCGGATTTCATGGCTTCTTGCCATTTATTGGAATCTGGGCTCATCATCGCTTCCTCATATGTCTCAGGGTCATCGGTGTTGTCCACCAACATGACACTCATAACGGGATCATACCAATCTGGAGTGGTACGAGTTCTCGTTGACCTCCGAGGCTCTGTAGCAACTTCAACCGAAGTTTCATGATCACCATCATTAGCTTCCTCTCTTATTGGTGCAGGCACCACATGAACTTCTTCCGGTGCTGCGCTACTCGCAATATCGAGAGAAGGTTCGACAACCTCGTCGAGTTCTACTTTCCTTCCAGTCACTTCTTTCGAGAGAAATTCCTTCTCTAGAAAGGATCCATTCTTAGCAACGAAGATTTTGCCTTCGGATCTGTGATAGAAGGTATACCCAATAGTTTCCTTTGGGTATCCTATGAAGACACATTTTTCCGCTTTGGGTTCAAGCTTGTCCGGCTGTAACTTCTTTACATAGGATTCGCATCCCCAAACTTTAAGGAACGACAATCTAGGTTTCTTCCCAAACCATAATTCATACGGTGTCGTTTCAACGGATTTAGACGGTGCCCTATTTAAAGTGAATGCGGCTGTTTCTAATGCATAACCCCAAAATGATAGCGGTAAATCTGTAAGTGACATCATAGAACGAACCATATCTAAGAGAGTTCGATTACGACGTTCGGACACACCATTACGCTGTGGTGTTCCCGGCGGTGTCAATTGTGAAAGTATTCCGCATTTCTTCAAATGCTCGCCAAACTCGTAACTTAGATATTCACCTCCACGATCAGAACGTAGAAATTTAATCTTCTTGTTACGTTGATTCTCTACCTCACTTTGAAACTCCTTAAACTTCTCGAAAGTTTCGGACTTATGTTTCATGAAATAGATATACCCATATCTACTCAAGTCATCCGTGAAGGTAAGAACATAACGATAACCACCGCGCGATGCTACACTCATCGGACCACACACATCGGTATGTATGATTTCCAATAAGTCCGTAGCTCGCTCCATCATACCAGAAAATGGAGTCTTAGTCATTTTACCCATCAGACATGCTTCGCATCTTTCAAGTGATTCAAAATCAAGTGATTCAAGAAGTCCATCAGAATGGAGTTTCTTCATACGTTTCACTCCAATGTGACCAAGACGACAGTGCCACATATAGGTCGAATTATCGCTTGATTTCAAACGTTTAGCCTCAATGTTGTTGATATGTGTATTTCCACTATCGAGATTCAATAAGAATAGACCATCTATCAAAGGTGCATGTGCATAAAACATATTACTCATATAAATCGAACAACCATTATTCTCGGACTTAAACAAGTAACCGTCTCGCAATAAACAAGATCCCGATATAATGTTCATGCTCAACGCAGGCACCAAATAACAATTATTTAAGTATAAAACTAATCCCGATGGTAGATGAAGGGGTAGCGTGACCGCGATCACATCAACCTTTGATCCGTTTCCGACGCGCATCGTCACCTCGTTCTTCGCTAGCTTCCGTTTATTCTGCAGCACCTGTTTCGAGTTACAAATATGAGCAACCGAACCAGTATCAAATACCCAGGCACTACTACGAGTACTAGTGAGATACACATCAATAACATGTATATCAGATATACCTTTCTTCTTGATGTTGCCGTTCTTCAGATCCGCCAAGTACTTTGGGCAATTCCGCCCAAAGGACCTTCTCCCTTGCAAAAAGCACTCAAGATCGGGCTTGGGTCCAGCCTTGGTCTTCTTCGCGCGTGGTAACTTTCTTACCACCCTTCTTGAAGTGTCCTTTGCTTAGACTTGCCTTTCTTGAATTTGGTGGTCTTATTGACCAACAACACTTGGTGCTCTTTCTTGATCTCCAGTTCTGCAGACTTTAACATAGCAAACAGTTCTGGCAACTGCTTGTTCATGTTCTGCATGTTGTAGTTCATCACAAAGTTCTTGTAACTTGGTGGTAGTGATTGGAGGACACGGTAAATCCCCAAAGCATTAGGAATCACTATACCCAAGCTTTGAAGTTTGTTTGCGTGCCCAGACATCTTAAGCACATTCTCACTGACGGAGCTGCCCTCTTCCATCTTGCAGTTAAAGAACTTTTCAGAAGCCTCATAGCTTTCAATTGCCGCATGAGTCTCAAAAATCAATTTGAGATCCTCGACAATATCATATGGGTCTGAATTCTCAAACCTTTTCTGAAGCTCCGATTCCAAACCATACAAGATAGCACACTGAACTATGGAGTATTGATTCTTCCGAGCGAGGTAAACATTCTTTACTTCATCGGAAGCATCAGCTGCAGGTGGGTCACCCAGCGGTGCATCCAGCACATAGGTCAAATTACCAGCTGTGAGGACAATCCTCAAATTGCGGAACCAATCCGTGAAGTTGCTTCCATTGTTTTTCAACTTTTCTTTCTCTAGGAACGCATTAAAATTGATGGTAGGGGCTGCCATTGATCTACAACATATTTGCAATAGTTTAGACTAAGTTTATGACAAATTGAGTTCAAATTAATAATAAAGTTAATCTTGGTGAACTCCCACTCAAAACAATATCCCTCACATTGTTTTAGTGATCACACGAACCAAATCCACTACATCAACACCGATCATCACGAGAGTTGATATAGTTTCAATGGCGAACAATCATCATGTTCATCATATCTACTATATGATTCATGCTTTACCTTTCGGTGATCCGTTTTCCGAGACCATGTCTGTACATGCTAGGCTCGTCAAGATCAAACCTTAGTTTCCGCATGAGCAAATCTGGCTTGCTCACGTTGTATACACTTGCAGAATCTAACACACCCGATCATCACGTGGTGCTTCGAAACAGTAAGCTTTAGCAACGGTGCTAACTAAGGGTGAACACATTATGACTTGAAATTCATGTGCATGAGGGATCATCTTATAATGCTACCGTCGTCTACTAAGCAATACAAGATGCATAAAGGATTAACATCACATGCAATTCATAATATATGTGATATGATATGGCCTTTCTTCTTTGTGCTTCCGATCTCCATCTTCAAGCACGAACATGATCTCCATCATCACCGGTATTGCATCAAGGTCAATGACGTTTCTCCATGGTTGTCGTCCACCGGCTTCAACTATTACAACTACTTTGAATAGACACGCGGGTCTTAACATAAATTAAAGACAACCATATATTCCCGCCTTGCCAACTTACAATAAGGATCATTGCATACATCAAATATAATCACAATCATGGCCATATCACATCATCAGACACCTCGCAAAACAAAGTTAGACGCTTCTACTTTCTTTGCATGTTTTACGTGGTTTGGGGCTTTCAATAAGTGTCGTTCTAACTTACGAACATGAACCACAACATTGATACTAGTATTGTTAATCACCGTTGTAAAATGGATCTTAACTATGCTAGGAGAAACAGCACCATAAAGCCACTTATGCAATACAAGTTGCATGTCAAGCGTGGAGCAAGTCTCATGAACGATGTCATGTAAGGTTAGCCCGGCCGCTTCATCCCAACATACCGCAAGATGCAAAGTACACAAGAAGCAATCGACAAAAAGCATCAATGCCCACAATGACCATTGTGTTCTACTCTGCAATGATCTACATATAGACACGGCTCGATACCACATGTAGGGTTTCGTAGCATGGAAAACAAAAATTTCTACCGCATACAAACAAACAAGCCAAGATCTATCTACTAGATTGTAGCAACGAGTCGATGGAATAACTCACCCTCGAAGATTCCAAAGTGTTTAACGAGTGGATTCTCGTGGGTGATGTAGTCGACTCTTCCGATCTCAAGATCGCAGACGATCCTTCCTGCGTTCCGTTAGCGCCTCAATCGGTCACACGTTCGGTACTTCGACGAAGACCTTCCTCTCCCTTGTTCCAAAGAGTGAAGGTTGTAGCACTCTCGCGATTCCGGCAAAGACAACGGCGTGGTACCGAAGTAGAGGGAGATCTCGCAGGCTTAAGCCGCCTGCGGCAGTATGGTGGAGTATGAGAGAGCCCTCGGTGTTCTAGGGTTTAGACACACCAAGGAGGGGATGCTAGAGCCGGCAACTAGGGTTCCGGAGACCCCAAGTCGGCGGCTAGGGCAAAACCCTAGGTGGTGGCGGCGGCTATGGAGGGCTGCAGCTTCTAGGGTTTGAGGTGAGGGACTTGTGTGTCTAGAGGAGGGAGCCCTGCCCCTCCTTATATAGGTGGAGGGGCCGGCCACGCCAAGGGGAGGGAGAGGAGTCCCTCCCCATCTCGGCTTGGAGGTGGGCCGCCGGTTGGAGGAGGGAACTCCTCCCCAACTCGGTTTCCCCCTTCCTCCTCTTTTCCTCTTTCCAATTTTAGCCGTTTGACTTTTCAAACTAGCTATTTGACTTTTCAAACTAGGATTTGAATTAATCCTTTATTTGGAACAGCGATGACACTTAGTACATGATGCAATCATTCCAACTTGCAATGACACATTCATGTACCCCTTCCCCTCCGGAGTGCCGGACATTCCGGAACCTTCTAGAACATTCCCGATGAAAACACCGGAATCATTCCCGAACTCCGAAACGGGACTTTCCTTATATGAATCTTATTCTCCGGACCATTCCGGATCACCTCGTGATATCCCGGATCCCATCCGAGACTCCGAACAACATTCGGTCTCTTTCTCATATTACCATAACTACTCAAACAACGTCGAATCCTTAAGTGTGTCTCCCTACGGTTCGTGAATTATGCGGACATGATCGAGACACTTCTCCGAACAATAACGAATAGAGGAATCTAGAAATTCATATGGCTCCCACATATTTCTACGATTACTTTGTGATCGAATGAACCACTTACATACGATACCAATTTCCCTTTGTCTCACGATAGTTTACTTATCCGAGGTTATGATCGTCGGTATCTCTGCATACCTAATTCAACCTTGTTACTGATAAGTACTCTTTTCTCGTTCCCGTGATATGTGATCCCTTGTGATACAGTCACATGCTTGCAAGCTAATTAGATGACATTCCACCGAGAGGGCCCAGAGTATATCTATCCGTCATATGGATGGACAAATCCCACTCTTGATCCATGTGTCTCAACCAATACTTTCCGAACACTCAATGCCACCTTTATAGCCACCCAGTTACGGTGTGGTGTTTGATGTCATCAAAGCACCCATCCGGTAAAGGTGATATGCATGATCTCATGGTCGAAGGAATTTAGGTTACTATGTATCAGAAAGCATATAGCAATTGAACTATTGTAATGACTTGATCTTTATGCTACGCTTATCTATAGGAGTATGTCCATCATATCATTCTCCTAACGATATGATCTTTTTGTTGATAACATATCAATGTTCATGATAGGGAAACCACAATCATTTATCAACCAACAAGCTAGTGATGTATAGAGGCTATACTAGGGACTTCAAATTAAGTTTACAAATCACACAAGTATCAATGTTTCCTTGTTAATACTATTATAGCATGAATGTAAACATTTATCATAAACACAAAGATATAATAATAACCACATTTATTATTGCCTCTAGGGCATATCTCCAACACATAGGCCTAATACAAGAGTTCAAATATAGAATAAGATAAATAAGTCTTCATCTTCATGTGCCACAGGCAAGCATGTTGAGTGTAGACTCATAACCCCTAATCATCATCAGAATAACCTGCAACATCACAAGTTACAGCCAAAGTGGGTCAATACATTGGAATGGTATTCGCAAGTGATACCTTAGTAGAATATTAACATATAAATACTATATGAATTTCGCTAAGTATAGCTTAGGCTTCCTTTGCTCAAAATAGGTTTTACCTATTAGTTGAAAACACTAAGTTTTTCTTTGACAAAACTTTCCCAAGGAATCACCAATAGAAATTGGTGAGCCTTCACCCTTGTTCAATCACAAGTTTTAACTTAGAAAATTGGGATGAGGAGATTCTTGATAGCTTCCATGTCTTAATTCTCAAGTTGTCCAATACCAGGGACATGGCTAAGTACTTAGATTCTTCCATCTGCAGAGGTTGTGCACTTTCCCCACAAGACTTGATTTTCACCGAGACAGGACCTTTCAGAAGCCTTCCCTTAGACGAAATGGACGCGCTCCAAACCTATAATCCCACTACCACCAACTGTCCAAATGGCTAAGTTATTGCAACCTATATGATCCAGGCAGAGCCCATAATGCCATGTGGCTGCACTAGAAGCTTCTTAACATTTGGCATCTCAAATCCCTTTGTTCCTGGGTGGCTTTCCACAAGTGAGATACACAAGGTAAACCATAGAAATGGGCCTTGTGTAACCACTCAACACAAACCAATCTTTCCATTCCACCCAGGTGTTTCATTCACTTAGTTGTTTTATTAAGCAAAAACATAAGTCCAAAGACTTAGAAATATTTCTCATAGTATGATTATATAATCCACCCTTGGTTGCTACTAGCTAGGCTAAGCATGGCAATAACAAGTATCTTAACTTAAAGGAAATTATAACATTGCTACAACTACTAGGATTTCCCAAGCATAGCATATAGATACTTAGCAAAATAATCATGCAAGTCCTATACAAAATATTTCTAATCCATAGGTAAAAATATAGGTAAAAAAACATGAAGCACCACTTGCCTTGGTAGTTTGGGGAATTGCAACAATCTTCACAACCACAATCACTATTAGCACCAAAATCTACACATAAAATAATGGCACCAAAATCACATAACAAATTATACAAACAAAAATATATGAATGCATGCAAAATGCCATGTGATGATTTTATACACCAAACAAGACAAGTAAACAGTACTGAATCATGAACAATACCAATACACTCAAAATAAACTTTATTTGATTATTAAACCATTTTTCAAATAATTTCTATACTCAAATTAAGCCTACAAATGTCTCTGCAAAAATAACCATTTTTACAGAGGCAAAACATTAAACACATTACATAAACAGATAGAATTCTTTCTCCTGATTCCAATGATATAAAATTTGTAAAATTTGAACGTGTGGATTAAAATTTATGAATTTTACAAGTTTGAAACTCTAATAGATCTAATTCAGATTTTAAAACAAAGAACTAGCCACGCGGCAGCGTCTGATTGGCCGATACCGTTTCGCTCCGGATCACACTCGCGTCCGTTAGATCTAACTTAACTCGCACGGCCCAGATCTGCCCGTACCGCTTCGTTACTGATCTAATTCTAATCGTTGGATCTAGATCCTACGGCTATGGATCAAACGACCAAAGATGGGCGGCGCCAGCGGCGGCGATGCGGCAGCGCGGCTCTGTCAGAGAGGTTGCCAGCGATTCAGATCGCGCGGGGAGGAGTGGAGGTGCTTACCGTGTTCGCGGGACTGCCGTGAAGCTCAAGGTGGTCGAGGGAGAGACAGGGGCGCTCGGACTCGGCTGCTATTGCTCGTCGGAGTGAAGCCTGTCGTCGGGCAAGCTCTGGCGTCGACGGGGGCGAGGTTTTGGTGCGCGCTAAGACAAACCAGAGGTGCCGTTAGATGCGCACAAGCCAGGCAAACAAGTGAGTATGCAGAAAAGAGGAAAGGGTGGTCTGGAACTACCAGTGGGTGTCGTTTGAGTTGCGCTGAGCTTCGGTTGCTTCCAGAGGTGGACGATGTCGATGCTCTAGGACGATACAGAGCAAAAGAAGGGCATGAGAAGATGCGCAAGGACACACTGATCATGCTCGAATGAACCAGAGACAGGGGGCGGTCGGTGCTTACCGGAATCGCACGTCGGAGACGCTCGGTGCCGCAGCGGTGGAAGTGGAATCGTGGACAGCCTGGTGGCGGAGAAGTGGTGTTGCGTGAGGGGAAATGGTCGTCGAGGGGTGGGGGTTAAATAGCCGGAGCAGGGGCGATAATTACTCCCTGCATCAATGGGAATTAAGCGGAAGTGATCACAAGGTAACGATGAGCTTCAGCTGGCGTTGATTGGGGACGAAGCTGACGGGGCACGGTGGGGTCAGGTTGTCAGCGGGTGGGTGCACGCGGCTGCGGTGAGAAACATAGGGAGAAAGGGAAACCCGGGTGGGCTGCTTTGCCTGTTGGGCCGAAAGAGTGGCGCCAGTCCCAGCTATGTTTTCTAAACCTTTTTCTTTTTCTAAATCGATTTTCAGGAATCAAATTCAAATGAAATCAAATGTGTTTGATTTCAAACTTGTTCTGGATTTTTATAAAGTGAAACTTGTACACATTTGGTTGCAGAACAATGTTGTGCATTTTAAAAATAGTTTTGGTATTTTGGAATTTTGAAATAAACAAGGTTTTTATCTATTGTTTAATGAAGACAAAGAAATGGTTTTTAATTTGTTTCCTTGTTTTGAAAAATTTGTCCAAGCTTTGGAATTTATCAAACAATCCTATGAGCAATCAACATTGGTTAAAAGCAATTAAAACAATTATTCTCCCACTAGGGAGTAGCATTGGATCAATATTTGCTCACATAAAATAATAAGCATACAAATGCTTCTGTTTTGTAATGACTTTGAAAATGAACCCTAAATGATCATGAATGCATGGATGATATGTATAGCTTTGAAAATATGATTTTAGGGATGTTACAAATCTAACCCCCTTAAGGTGAATCTCGCCCTCGAGATCCGGATTGGCTAGCAAATAGGTGAGGGTGGTCTTTCCGAAGATCATCTTCTCTTTCCCATGTTGCTTCTTCTTCGGAGTGATGGTTCCATTGAACCTTGCAGAATTTGATAGTCTTAGTCCGAGTAACTCTTTCTGCAGTCTCAAGAATCCTGATGGGTTTTTCCTCATACGTGAGATCACTTTCCAATTGAACCTCCTCCAAAGGTATAGTATCTTTCAAAGAAGTCTCTTCCATTTCTGGATGGCATTTCTTTAGCTGACTCACATGAAACACATTGTGAACTGTAGATAAAGATTCTGGCAATTCAATCTCATAAGCTACCTCGCCTCTATGACTCAGAATCTTGAATGGTCCAACATATCTTGGGGCCAATTTTCCTTTGACTCCAAATCTCTTCACTCCACGAAGTGGTGATACTCTAAGATAAGCCCTATCACCCACTTCATAGGTGACCTCTCTACGCTTAGGATCTGCGTAGCTTTTCTGTCGGGACTGTGCTATCTTCAATATGTCCTTTACAAGCTTGACTTTCTCTTTAGTTTCTTTGATTAGTTCTGGCCCGAACAAGTTCCTTTCTCCTACACCATTCCATAGCAATGGGGTAGTACACTTTCTCCCATAGAGAAACTCAAACGGTGCCATCTCAATACTGGCTTGATAGCTGTTATTGTAAGAGAATTTTGCGTAAGGCGGACTTTCATCCCAACTAGCTCCATAGTCTAGAGCACATGCTCTCAACATATCTTCGAGAATCTGGTTGGTCCTTTCTGTCTGTCCATCAGTCTGAGGATGAAAAGCAGTGCTGGATTCCAATCTCGTTCCCAATGACTCATGTAGTTGCCTCCAAAAATGAGAAGTGAATTGAGTTCCCCTATCAGATACAATACTCTTGGGTACTCCATGCAGGCATACAATCCTACTCATATAGATTTTGTCTAACTTAGCACTTGTATAGGTTGTCTTCACGGGTATGAAATGAGCCACTTTAGTTAGGCGATCCACTACTACCCAAATAGAATCATATCCTGACCTAGTCCTTGGCAGTCCAGTGATGAAATCCATGCCAATCTTGTCCCACTTCCAATCAGGAATAAGTAGTGGTTGTAACAATCCTGCTGGTTTCTGATGTTCCGCCTTCACTCTACTACATACATCACACAAAGCAATATGTTCGGCGATGTCCTTCTTGAGATTGTTCCACCAAAATCTTTCTTTCATATCCATGTACATTTTGGTGTTACCCGGATGAATGGAATATGGTGAGTTGTGTGCTTCTTGTAGAATCAGTTTCCGAAGCTCCGGATCTTGTGGAACACAGATACGTTTTCCATACCATAAAGTACCCTATTCGTCTTCATGGAATCCTTTGGCCTTTCCCTTGCCAATCTTTTCCTTAATCTCTTCAATTTCCTTGTCTGTTATTTTGGCTTCTTTGATTTGATTTAACAAAGTGGGTTGAACATCCAATGACATGAGATGTCCTTCAGGCACAATCTCCAATCTGAGATCTCTAAATTGGGCACACAGATCATCTGGCAACTCTCCCTTAGTAAGGCCATTCACAAAAACCTTACGGCTTAGAGCATTCGCTACAACATTTGCTTTACCGGGGTGGTATTGCAAACTCAAGTCATAGTCCTTGATGAGTTCTAGCCATCTTCTTTGTCTCATATTGATTTCTTTCTAGGTGAAGATATACTTCAAACTTTTTTGATCTGTGAACACTTCACATCGTTTTCCCAAAAGATAGTGTAAGGGTCCCAACCTTTAATAAGGTAGAGTCCCCTGTGTTTACAATGCTAGTCCCTGGATCAATAGCTAGCATCCACAGTTAAGATGTAATATCAAGAAACAAAGGTCATAGTACAACTTTATAACCAGGAATAACATAATTTTATTACATCTTACATAGCTCATTTGGCTATTACATTACATTGCAGCAGAATATCTATAAGCATGGGGTCCTTCATCTTCAAAGTGCCACAGGCAGACATGTTGGTTGTAGACTTTGTAATCCTAATCAATCAACTTCACTAATATCAATCAAACCTGCAACATAACAAGTTACAGCCACAAGGTGTCAATACATTTGAATTGTATTGGCAAGTGATACTATGGTAGTATAGTGGAGTCTATCTTCTATATGCATTTGGCTAAGTGGAGCTTAGGCTTGCATTGCTCAAAATAGATTTTCCTTATCATTTGAAAACACTAGGTTTTTGCTTGACAAAATAATCTTTCCCAAGGCATCTCCCAATCAAAGATTGAAGATCCTTTAACCCTTGTTCACCCACAAGTTTTTAACTTAGAAATTTGAATGATGAGATTCTTGATTGCTTCCATGTCTTGATGCTCAAATTGTCCTTTACCAGGGACATGGCTAAGTACTTAGATTTTACACTCTGCAGAGGTGGTGCACTTTCCCCACAAGACTTGGTTTCCCAAGACAAGATCTTTCAGAAGCCTTCCCTTAGACCAAAATGGACGCGCTCCAACCTATCAAACCCTACCACCAACTGTCCATTTGGCTAAGTTATTGCAACCTATATGATCCAGGTAGAGCCCATAATGCCGTGGTCGACTTGAAGCTTCTCAACATTTGACATCTCAAATCTCTTTGTTCCTGGGTGGCAATCCACAAGTGTGATACACAAGGTAAACCATAGCCATGGGCCTTGTGTAACCACTCAACCAAAAACCACCAAGCAATTACCATTCCACCCAAGTGATTCATTAACTTAGTTGTTTTATTAAACAAAAACACAAGTCCTCAGACTTAGAAATTTTTCCATAGTATGAATGTATATTCCACCCTTGTTTTCTATTAGCTAAGCTAATCTTGATAGTAGTAGGAATCTTAACTTAGGAAATTTTCTACTAAGGTTTCATCTACTAGGATTTCCCATAGCAAGGTTTATACTTAGCAAAATTCCATGCAAGTTTTACTTAGAGAAATCACTAATGCATAGTGAAAGTAATGGGACAAAAGTATGAAGCATCACTTGCCTTTTTTTTGGTAGAGTATAAGTTCACTCCTTGTCCTTGCTATAATCACACTCTTCAAGTCACTATAATTCAATCAAGCAAGGCACAAGTTCAATCTACCATTCAAGCAATTCATCACATAAAATCAAAAAGTCAAAGTAATGCATGCAAGCATGCCAAGCTTTGTTTTGTTTGAAAAAGTGGTTCCTAATGGGTCATAAACATTTGAAAACACCTAATGGTCATTTTATAAAGTGGCAAAGTCATTTGCAAAAGATTTCACTTCATAAACCATTTTGAAAACAAAGTATCATTTTATGTGGTGTAGAAATGTTTTTACTAAGGCATTAATCTATAGGGCTCACAAAATATGTTTTCGAACCACAAAACTTTGTGTTTAGGGTCAGAGAGTTTAAAACAAAACATTTCCCAAAAGTTTTCTTCCAAAACCATTTTTAATAAATAAACTATATTTTTATTTGTCTAGAAATGGTTTTAAATCAAGGAATCATTCTTTTGTTTCTCCAAATACATTTTTGAATCCACAAAGTGTTTCCTATGGTCAGTAGGTTCAAAACACGCCATTTGCAAAAGATTTTATCCCCGAAATCATTTTTGAACAAATTTCACATCCTTAACAAGCATACAAATGTTTCTTCAAAAACAAACAATTTAACAGAAACTTTTTACTAAACAAATGGCATGGTTGGCTAGGGCTTGTTCCACTGATTCCATTGATATAAAGTTTGTAAATTTTGGACGTGTGGAACTAAAGATATGCAATTTACAAATTTGATCATCTAATAGATCAAATTCTGTTTTTAAAACAAACTCAGGGACATGCGTCTGATTCATATTCGTCGAAAACGTTTCGCGTGGATCGACTAACACAGACCGTAGGATTTAAGTCATATCGCATGGCTCAGATCACACGTACCGTTTCGGTTTAAGTCAATCTATCGCGTCCACTGGATCACGATCTAACGGCTTAGATGAGTTTGACCATCAGCTGGCGGCGCCGGCAGCGCACGCTCTGTCCGAGGTGGTCCGGCCGTTCTAGGAAGCGAGAGAAGAGGAGGATAGGCTCACCGTGATCGCAAGGACGTGGGGAAGCTCAAGGTGCGGTCAGTTTGTCGAGGGGCGCTCTGGTCCGATGTGGATTGCTCACCGGAGTCCACACGGCGTCGGGCGTGCTTAGGTCGACGTTGGGGGCAGGGCTACAAGGCACAGGAGAGCGAGATAAGGGATCCGTTAGACGCGCGAGGGAGAGTAGAACTTGCGTGCGTCAACGAGAGGGGAAGGGGCGGATGGAAACTACCTAGGGCACTCACCGGAGTTAAACCAGATGGTGGCGGCGCTGGGAGTTGTCGATGCCGAGGCTCAGGGGCGCGCGCGAGCGAGCTGCGGATGCAGAAAGGTCCGCCAGGAGATGGGGATCACAGATGCGTGCTCGAGGGGGCAAGGGGTGGCGTGGGGCTGCCGGAATCTTCGCCGGAGCATCATCGGACAGTGGGTGGTGTGGCGAGGAATTGGGCGGCCTGGGGGCGTGTTGAGGTGGGGAGACAGAGGGGAACGAGAGAGGAGAGGGAGACGCTTTAACGTGCATGGTCGCAGCGAGTAATGGCGAAGGCGTTAAGGCGAATTTAACCGCGGCATCAACGGCAGGAAACGGCCGGCGTGGTCGGCGTGGGGAGGAAGAAGATGAGCTGGAGGGGTGGGGCATGCTTGTCAGCGAGAAAGGGAGTGAGGGGGAGGGGTCCACGAGTCAGTGACTAAGCGGGTTTCTTTCACGGTGCGAAGCGTTTTCTCGCGGGGAGAGAGGAAGTGGGCTAGTTGGGCCGGGATAGGCTTAGCTGGGCTGGGTATTCTTTGCTCTATTTTTTTCTGTTCTGAATCTTTTTCTTTTTCTCTTTTGATTTTTCTGTTTTGAATTTCAATCAACAAAACAAACATTCAATTCAATTCAAAACTCCTCCAAACTTCTATTGAGTTTTGGTTCTGTTTAACAACATAAACCAAAGTCCAAAGACAAAAATAATATTTTTTAATCTTTTTAGGATATATTTAATAATTAAATAAAATAGATCTTATCTATTAATTCAATAAAATCTCCATTTGAAATCTAAATATTTTCAAAACCAAAACACTAGGTTTTATTTGGAAATATAAAATACTTGGAAAACTTGTTTAAAATAAAATAACAATTTTATTTTAGGGTCCAATAATAATTAAATGAATAGACCTTATTCATTTAATTAAAATAGGATTTATTAAAATCTTTATTTTTGAAATCTAAAATAAAACCAAAAACACTTCAGTAGGTTTTATTTGAAAATATAAAATATTTGGAAAGCTTGTTTAAAATAAAATAACAATTTTGATGTTTAATTAAAATAGTAAAACCTTTTTATTTATAATAAACTTGGTATTAAATCCTTATTATTTTATTTAAATAAACTTTTACTCTTTTAATCAAAGCAAAACATTTTATTTCAAAAGCTTGGCCAAGGTTTAATTTGGCTATATAAATAATCCTTATTTATAAATCTACCTTTTCCTTTGAAAACCAAATCCTTTTATTAAAAGATCCAAAAATAGTAATTTTAAATATTTTTAACTTTATTGTTTATTTGACTATTTAAATCCCTTTAGGATTTTATTTGATCCAAATAGGTTTGAAGGTTTCCAATTGGGATCAAAAAGTTTCTTCTCACCCTAAAAATCAACAAAGTTTTATTTTATTCAATTATTTTTCACATTACAAGATTTGGAAAATCTTGGGATGTGACAGGCTACCACCCTTAAAATAAATCTCGTCCCGAGATTTGGGAAGGCTAGGGTTACAAGTTGGTTCAAAACAACTAAGGTACTACCACCCTTAAAATTTCGAACTAGATTACATCTTGTCTCACTTGGGATCTTGGTGTAACTTTCCTGGACAGACGTTTGCATAGTGGCCTAGTTCCTTGCATTTGAAACATGTGATAAGGTTGAGGTCTTGAGGTGGCTTCTCTGGACAATATGATGCATAATGTCCTAACTCTTTGCAGTGTTTGCACATCACTTGGCTAAAATCCTTCCTTATCTTGGGTTTCACTAGCTTTTGTTTGTCTTCTTGGTTCTTCTTCTTTTCTGGGCATTCACTGGCATAGTTTCCCATCTCTTTACAATTGTAACATTGCACTTGAGTAATATCCTTCTTGTTAGGGTTGGGGCATTTCTTCTTCTTCTTGGGTCTCTCCAAAGCTAGGAGTTCTTCTAGTTCATGCTCCTCAAAGGTGGGAAATCTTTCTCTCTTCTTGGGGCAGTTACTAAAGATATGACCTTCTTCTTCACAATCAGCGAATTGATCTTCATGCTCCTTGCAGGTATGATCCTTGTCTCTACAAATGTTGAATGCTTGGGTTCCTTCTAGAATAGCATCTTTGTCATCCTTGTTGTCATAAACTCCTTGGGAAGAGTTTTCTCCCATGTTGATCATTTGAGTAACCAATCCTTGCAACAATTGGGATTGAAGTTTCAAAATCCTTTGTATGGCTGGGTCTAGTCCATTGTTGTTGGCTAAAAGCTGAGTTGTCTCTTGGCTCAACTGGTTTTGGGTTGCTATGAGTTCTCTCATGTTGTCCTCTTGGTTGTTGTTGTTGTCACCATCCTTGATGTTGGAGCTTCTTGGAGAAGTCATCTGTGTGGGTTGGATTGAGATTAGAATAGGCAAAATATTTCTAAGGAATTAGTCCTAATCACACACATCACAATTCACACAAGCAATGTGCAAGCAATCACAAGCCAGACATTCCACTCAAACAACAAGGTTCAAGCACATTTTAGGCAACAAAAATATTTTTGTTACACCACATAAGTTGGTGTGTTTGACTTAACTAAATATGGTGGTCCATCTATATGGTTCACTTGAGATCTTTACATCTTTCTTGGTTGATTCTTCTTGCATGAGATCATGGTTTCCTTGGGAAAACTCTTGGTCACAAAAAATTCAAAGGTGAGGATGGCTCCTTCTAAGTTGTGTTTCCTTAGTCTCCAAATCTTGAGCAAGATTTCTTGTCTCACTTGTCCTTAGTGATAACCATGGTTGAAGTCCTTGGTGAATATGCTGAAGATGTTGAAGTCATTAGAGTTGAAGAAGTTGAAGTCATTAGAGTTGATGAAGTCCTTTGCACATGGTGTAGTCTTTGGTCATGGGGTAGGTTTTTTTCCATCAAGTTGAAATAGAAGAGATGTAGAATCAAAACCAAAATGATTGAGGAAAGAGTTTACAAGATTGTTTGTAAATAATTTTTGGAACAAATACAACTCCTATTTTTCTAAGGGGTTTTTGTCCAATCCTAGGTTTACAAATCCTACAGGCAACACAATGCTCTGATACCATCTGTAAGGGTCCCAACCTTTAATAAGGTAGAGTCCCCTATGTTTACAATGCTAGTCCCTGGATCAATAGCTAGCATCCACAGTTAAGATGTAATATCAAGAAACAAAGGTCATAGTACAACTTTATAACCATGAATAACATAATTTTATTACATATTACATAGCTCATTTGGCTATTACATTACATTGTAGCAGAATATCTATAAGCATGGGGTCCTTCATCTTCAAAGTTCCACAGGCAGACATGTTGGTTGTAGACTTTGTAATCCTAATCAATCAACTTCACTAATATCAATCAAACCTGAAACATAACAAGTTACAGCCACAAGGTGTCAATACATTTGAATTGTATTGGCAAGTGATACTATGGTAGTATAGTGGATTCTATCTTCTATATGCATTTGGCTAAGTGGAGCTTAGGCTTGCATTGCTCAAAATAGATTTTCCTTATCATTTGAAAACACTAAGTTTTTGCTTGACAAAATAATCTTTCCCAAGGCATCTCCCAATCAAAGATTGAAGATCCTTTAACCCTTGTTCAACCACAAGTTTTTAACTTAGAAATTTGAATGATGAGATTCTTGATTGCTTCCATGCCTTGATGCTCAAATTGTCCTTTACCAGGGACATGGCTAAGTACTTAGATTTTACACTCTGCAGAGGTGGTGCACTTTCCCCACAAGACTTGGTTTCCCAAGACAAGATCTTTCAGAAACGTTCCCTTAGACCAAAATAGACGCGCTCCAACCTATCAAACCCTACCACCAACTGTCCATTTGGCTAAGTTATTGCAACCTATATGATCCAGGTAGAGCCCATAATGCCAGGTGGCTACACTTGAAGCTTCTCAACATTTGACATCTCAAATCTCTTTGTTCCTGGGTGGCAATCCACAAGTGTGATACACAAGGTAAACCATAGCCATGGGCCTTGTGTAACCACTCAACCAAAAACCACCAAGCAATTACCATTCCACCCAGGTGATTCATTAACTTAGTTGTTTTATTAAACAAAAACACAAGTCCTCAGACTTAGAAATTTTTCCATAGTATGAATGTATATTCCACCCTTGTTTTCTATTAGCTAAGCTAAGCTTGATAGTAGTAGGAATGTTAACTTAGGAAATTTTCTACTAAGGTTTCATCTATTGGGATTTCCCATAGCAAGGTTTATACTTAGCAAAATTCCATGCAAGTTTTACTTAGAGAAATCACTAATGCATAGTGAAAGTAATGGGACAAAAGTATGAAGCATCACTTGCCTTTTTTTTGGTAGAGTATAAGTTCACTCCTTGTCCTTTCTATAATCACACTCTTCAAGTCACTACAATTCAATCAAGCAAGGCACAAGTTCAATCTACCATTCAAGCAATTCATCACATAAAATCAAAAAGTCAAAGTAATGCATGCAAGCATGCCAAGCTTTGTTTTGTTTGAAAAAGTGGTTCCTAATGGGTCATAAACATTTGAAAACACCTAATGGTCATTTTATAAAGTGGCAGAGTCATTTGCAAAAGATTTCACTTCATAAACCATTTTCAAAACAAAGTATCATTTTATGTGGTGTAGAAATGTTTTTACTAAGGCATTAATCTATAGGGCTCACAAAATATGTTTTTAAACCACAAAACATTGTGTTTAGGGTCAGAGAGTTTAAAACAAAACATTTTCCAAAGTTTTCTTCCAAAACCATTTTTAATAAATAAACTATATTTTTATTTGTCTAGAAATGGTTTTAAATCAAGGAATCATTCTTTTGTTTCTCCAAATACATTTTTGAATCCAAAAAGTGTTTCCTATGGTCAGTAGGTTCAAAACAGACCATTTGCAAAAGATTTTATCCCCGAAATCATTTTTGAACAAATTTCACATCCTTAACAAGCATACAAATGTTTCTGCAAAAACAAACAATTTAACAGAAACTTTTTACTAAACAAATGGCATGGTTGGCTAGGGATTTTTCCACTGATTCCATTGATATAAAGTTTGTAAATTTTTGATGTGTGGAACTAAAGTTATGCAATTTACAAATTTGACCATCTAATAGATCAAATTCTGTTTTTAAAACAAACTCAGGGACACGCGTCTGATTCCTATTCGTCGAAAACGTTTCGCGTGGATCGACTAACACAGACCGTAGGATTTAAGTCATATCGCACGGCTCAGATCACACGTACCGTTTCGGTTTAAGTCAATCTATCGCGTCCACTGGATCACGATCTAACGGCTTAGATGAGTTTGACCATCAGCTGGTGGCGCCGGCAGCGCACGCTCTGTCCGAGGTGGTCCGTCCGTTCTAGGAAGCGAGAGAAGAGGAGGAGAGGCTCACTGTAATCGCAAGGACGTGGGGAAGCTCAAGGTGCGGTCAGTTTGTCGAGGGGCGCTCTGGTCCGATGTGGATTGCTCACCGGAGTCCACACGGCGTCGGGCGTGCTTCGGTCGATGTTGGGGGCAGGGCTACAAGGCACAGGAGAGCGAGATAAGGGATCAGTTAGACGCGCGAGGGAGAGTAGAACTTGCGTGCATCAACGAGAGGGGAAGGGGCAGACGGAAACTACCTGGGGCACTCGCCGGAGTTAAACCAGACGGTGGCGGCACTGGGAGTTGTCGTTGCCGAGGCTCAGGGGCGCGCGCGAGCGAGCTGTGGATGCAGAAAGGTCCGCCAGGAGATGGGGATCACACCTGCGTGCTCGAGGAGGCAAGAGGTGGTGTGGGGCTGCCGGAATCTTCGCCGGAGCATCGTCGGACAGTGGGTGGTGTAGCGAGGAATTGGGCGGCCTGGGGGCGTGTTGAGGTGGGGCGACAGAGGGGAACGAGAGAGGAGAGGGAGACTCTTTAACGTGCGTGGTCGCAGCGAGTAATGGCGAAGGTGTTAAGGCGAATTTAACCGCGGCATCAACGGCAGGAAAAGGCCGGCGTGGTCGTCGCGGGGAGGAAGAAGATGAGCTGGAGGGGTGGGGCATGCTTGTCAGCGAGAAAGGGAGTGAGGGGGAGGGGTCCACGAGTCAGTGACTAAGCGGATTTCTTTCACGGTGCGAAGCGTTTTCTCGCGGGGAGAGAGGAAGTGGGCTGGTTGGGCCGGGATAGGCTTAGCTAGGCTGGGTCTTCTTTGCTCTACTTTTTTCTATTCTGAATCTTTTTCTTTTTCTCTTTTGATTTTTCTGTTTTGAATTTCAATCAACAAAACAAACATTTAATTCAATTCAAAACTCCTCCAAACTTCTATTGAGTTTTGGTTCTGTTTAACAACATAAACCAAAGTCCAAAGACAAAAATAATATTTTTTAATTTTTTTAGGATCTATTTAATAATTAAATAAAATATATCTTAATTATTAATTCAATAAAATCTCCATTTGAAATCTAAATATTATCAAAACCAAAACACTAGGTTTTATTTGGAAATATAAAATACTTGGAAAACTTGTTTAAAATAAAATAACAATTTTATTTTCGGGTCCAATAATATTTAAATGAATAGACCTTATTCATTTAATTCAAATAGGATTTATTAAAATCTTTATTTTTGAAATCTAAAATAAAACCAAAAACACTTCAGTAGGTTTTATTTGAAAATATAAAATATTTGGAAAGCTTGTTTAAAATAAAATAACAATTTTGATGTTTAATTAAAATAGTAAAACCTTTTTATTTTTAATAAACTTGGATATTAAATCCTTATTATTTTCTTTAAATAAACTTTTACTCTTTTAATCAAAGCAAAACATTTTATTTCAAAAACTTGGCCAAGGTTTAATTTGGCTATATAAATAATCCTTATTTATAAATCTACCTTTTCCTTTGAAAACCAAATCCTTTTATTAAAAGATCCAAAAATAGTAATTTTAAATATTTTTAACTTTATTGTTTATTTGACTATTTAAATCCCTTTAGGATTTTATTTGATCCAAATAGGTTTGAAGGTTTCCAATTGGGATCAAAAAGTTTCTTCTCACCCTGAAAATCAACTAAGTTTTATTTTATTCAATTATTTTTCACATTACAAGATTTGGAAAATCTTGGGATGTGACAAATAGTGTCTCCATGTTTTGAGTGCATGAAAAACAAAGTATAACTCTAAGTCATGAGTTGGGTAATTTACCTCATGAATTTTGAGTTGTCTCGAGGCATAAGCCACAACTTTCCCTTCTTGCATTAGAACTTCACCTAATCCATGATGAGATGCATCACAATACACTTGGAAATCTTTCTCCAAGTCTGGCAGACATAAGACTGGTGCTGTCACTAGTCTCTTCTTCAATTCCTGGAAACTAAGTTCACATCCTTCAGACCAGGCAAATTTCTTGTCTTTCTTTAGTAACTCCGTCATTGGCTTAGCTACCTTGGAGAAATTCTCAATGAACCTTATGTAGTATCCTGCTAAGCCAAGGAAACTACGAACCTCTTTTACTGACTTTGGGGATTCCCATTTAGTTACAGCTTACACTTTAGCGGGATCAACTGCTACACCATCTCCTGACACAACGTGTCCAAGAAATCCAACCTCATTTAACCAAAATTCACACTTGCTGAATTTGGCATACAGCTTATGCTCTCTAAGCTTCTCAAGTATCAAACGCAAATTTCCTTCATGCTCTTCTTTTCTCTTGGAGTAGATCAAAATGTCATCGATGAATACGACAACAAACTTGTCAAGGAACTCCATGAACACTTTTTTCATCATATTCATGAAATAAGCTGGTGCATTGGTCAAACCAAATGGCATTACGGTGTACTCATACAATCCATACCTAGTGGTGAAAGCTGTCTTAGGTATGTCTTGTTCTCTTATCTTGAGCTGGAAATAACCTGATTCGATCTTTGAGAACACACAGGCTCCTTCTAGCTGATCAAACAAGTCATTGATTCTTGGCAAAGGGTATTTGTTCTTGATAGTCACCTCATTGAGTGAACGGTAATCTATGCATAACCTTTGACTTCTATCTTTCTTTTCTACAAACAAAACTGGTGCTCCCCAAGATGAAGAACTTGGTTGAATAAATCCTTTCTGCAACTGTTCTCCAAGTTGTTTCTTGAGTTCTTTCAACTCATCAACTGACATCTTATATGGTCTCTTTGCTATTGGTCCTGATCCTGGTAGCAAATCAATCAGAAACTCCACATCTCTATCTGGTGGCATTCCCGGCAATTCTTCCGGAAACACATCCGGATATTCATTCACAATTGGCACACTGTCTATGCTAACCCCCTTAAGAGAATTTAGCTTACTCCCTTTCGATTCAAAGTTAGACTTGAATATTATCCGTTTCTTTTCTGGGGTTGTGAGTGCGATAGTACGATTGGCACAATCTAATACTCCTTCATACTTGGTCATCCAGTCCATTCCCAAAATTACATCCAGTCCTTGGGAATCTAGGATTATCAGACTCACTGGAAACTTATGCTTTCCAAACTCTATCACTAGATCACGGCATCCAAGACTTACTATCATATCTCCACCGGGATAACTTACTTTTATTGGACACCCAATGTTTTCAGTTGGAAACCCATTTCTATCAACAAATGATTTTGATATGAATGAATGTGATGCACCAGTATAAAAAAGAACAAGTGCTGGAATAGAATTGAGTTTGAACTTACCAGCCACAACATCGGAATCCTCATAGATTTCTTCCACATTGATATGGTTCACTTGTCCCTTCTGGAAAGGGTTGGGCTTGTTGGGTCCTTCAACTTTCTTCTATGGGCATTCATTTGCATAATGCCCCATCTTCTTGCACTTGAAACATTCAACCTGACTAAGATCCTTCTTGACAGGCTGACTTCCACTTCCACTTCCACTGTGGTGGTTCTTGTACCCACACTTGTGATTCTTGTACTTGTCATTGTCATGAATACGGTGTTTATTGTTGTCATGATGACGGTTGTGGTTGTGGTGGCTGTTGTACTTTCCATGTTTGTGGGATCCAGAACTCCCACTATCATCATAATGGGAACGCTTGTGAGACGATCCCGAGTTGTGCTTGTCAGAGTGTTTCCTCTTCCTGCTTTCAACTTGTTTCATCTTGCTCTCCAAGATGGCAGCCTTGTCACAAAGAGATTGATAAGTGGGGATATAGGCCATAGCTAACTGCAGATTTAGTTCATCGTTCAGTCCTTCGAGGAACTTCTCCTTCCTCTTGGCATCAGTGTCAACTTCATCCGGTGCATAACGCGCCAGATTGTTGAACTCCTCAATATATTCAGCCACGCTGCGGTGGCGTTGTTTCAGATTATGGAATTCCTTCTTCTTCAAGCTCATCATTCCAGATGAGATGTGAGTTGTACGGAAACCATCTTCAAAGATAGCCCATGTCACATCCTCAATGGGAGTGGTCATCTGGAAGTTATCCCACCAAGTAGCTGCTGGTCCTTCCAACAAGTGTGCTGCAAATCTGACTTTCTCCTCATCAGTACAGCCAACAGTTACCAAATCCTTGTTCACTGAGCGTAGCCAATCATTGGCCACCATGGGATCAGTAGTTCCTGAGAACTTTGCTGGTCTCAATCTTAGGAATCTGGTGAGCATGTCAAAACCTGGTGGATTGTTCTGATTGTTGTTGTTGTTGTTATTGTTGTTGTTATTGTTGTTGTTCTGATTCTGCATGAAAGTTGTCATCATTTGCATCAGATGTTCTTGTGCTGTCATCAGCTGCTGCATCTCTGGGGTGACATTGTTGTTGTTCGGGTTGGGGTTGGCATGTCGAGGAGGCATCTGTGGTTTTCAATAAGGATAAGAATGAGATACCCATAGATGCTTATTATGCATAATACAACACATAGACAATCACCAAACAAGCATCAAAATAACATAAGGTTCAATGACATAAACAACAAGTTTGAAAAATCAAACACACCAATAGCAAGCCATACACATGTTGGATGATCATTGCGACTCAATAATCAAAAGCATGGTAAATAAAAGGTAAATGAGTTGTCATCACTACTCCTCTGCATCAACCTCCTCATCAACAAGTGTAAGACCTGCATTCTCCATAGCGGTCTTGTACTCCTCGACATTGGTAGTCAAGGCCTCCACCTTGGCTTTGAGAGCCCTCTTCTGTGAACGAAGCCTCTCAATCACACCCTATTGATGCTCGAGCTCGAAGTCCTTGGCCTCTAGTTCTGCAGTCATTTCTGGAATCCTCTTGTTCCTATCTTGGACTCTTTTCTCTTGACTCTTGAACTTTCTATCTTGACTCTCGAACTTGGCCTCCATTTCCTTGACTATCTCATCTTGCTTCGCGAAGAGCTTGTCCTTCTCACGAAGCTGCACCTGGAGCTCGTCATTGCTAAGCATGACGTTGGTCCTATCAGTATCTAGGTGCCTAAGAAGAACCTCTAGGTCCTGGAGGTATAGACGAATCGGCTCTGCTGCCTCTAGCAAGATCCTCGAACTCAATAGCCTCACCATCCTCGTCGCGTCTTCCGAAGGCGTGGAAGTGAGTACCTCTAATCTCTCGAGAGTGTCTCCCTAACATACGCGCAAGTAAATCCTGCATGACTACCTCTAGGCCTCTCTCCCTGTCGTCATGCATAAACTTGAAGATGATTGCCTCCGTAGTAGGCTCAGTCTGGCGTCCTGGATGATTAACCTTGAATCCCCAAAGGTCCTTGCTCTCAAACTTGGTAAGGGGAAGCACCATGATGCTAGGAAGAGGAAGATTGAGCATGCTAGTGAGCTCAATAAGTCGAGTGCCAAAACGAGTTCCCTTGAACTCTTCAGCCGTGCTGATAGTAACATTAGGCATCTATTTTATAAGATAGAGGAAATTTAGAAACAACATCACTAGAATTACACAAGACAAAGTGACACAAGCATATCATTGGCAAACAAACACACAAGTCATGGCATACATAAATTCTTTACAAGAATCCAAGGTTCAATATAACTTAATCAAAAAATTTGAAAATATAAAGATAAGTGTGGTGGTCCAACTAACAAGGCACAATACATCTCTCACTCTCTAGTCTAAAGGCTATCAAAGCATCCTTGTATCAATAGAGATGAGAAAGAATATTAGAAAAGTTTACGAGAAGAATAAGACAAGTGTGGAAGTTGTTGAAAAAAAATCCTTAGTGGTTTCTAATCCAATCCTAGGGTCATAATCCTACAGGAAACACAGTGTTCTGATACCATCTGTAAGATCCCTCCCTTTATAAAGGTAAGGATCCCTGTGATTGCAATGCTAGTCCCTGGATCAATGCTAGCATCCACAGTTTAACATGAAGTACACAGAAACAAAGGTCATTATTACATATCATTCCAGAGACAAACATAGTCTTTTACAAACTCCATGGCCATAGGCCTAATACAAGAGTTCAAATATAGAATAAGATAAATAAGTCTTCATCTTCATGTGCCACAGGCAAGCATGTTGAGTGTAGACTCATAACCCCTAATCATCATCAGAATAACCTGCAACATCACAAGTTACATCCACAGTGGGTCAATACATTGTAATAGTATTGGCAAGTGATACCTTAGTAGAATATTAACATCTAAATACTATATGAATTTGGCTAAGTGTAGCTTAGGCTTGCTTTGCTCAAAATAGGTTTTACCTATTAGTTGAAAACACTAAGTTTTTTCTTTGACAAAACTTTCCCAAGGAATCACCAATAGAAATTGGTGAGCCTTCACCCTTGTTCAATCATAAGTTTAT
Organism: Avena longiglumis; assembly: GCA_030063025.1. NCBI lineage: Eukaryota > Viridiplantae > Streptophyta > Magnoliopsida > Poales > Poaceae > Avena > Avena longiglumis. Next base: position 210,225,974 of record CP125979.1, on the reverse strand, counting down.
ATTAGAAAATTGGGATGAGGAGATTCTTGATAGCTTCCATGTCTTGATGCTCAAGTTGTCCAATACCAGGGACATGGCTAAGTACTTAGATTCTTCCATCTGCAGAGGTTGTGCACTTTCCCCACAAGACTTGATTTTCACCAAGACAGGACCTTTCAGAAGCCTTCCCTTAGACCAAATGGACGCGCTCCAAACCTATCATCCCACTACCACCAACTGTCCAAATGGCTAAGTTATTGCAACCTATATGATCCAGGCAGAGCCCATAATGCCATGTGGCTGCACTAGAAGCTTCTTAACATTTGGCATCTCAAATCCCTTTGTTCCTGGGTGGCTTTCCACAAGTGAGATACACAAGGTAAACCATAGAAATGGGCCTTGTGTAACCACTCAACACAAACCAATCTTTCCATTCCACCCAGGTGTTTCATTCACTTAGTATCTTAACTTAAAGGAAATTATAACATTGCTACAACTACAAGGATTTCCCAAGCATAGCATATAGATACTTAGCAAAATAATCATGCAAGTCCTATACAAAATATTTCTAATGCATAGGTAAAAATATAGGGATAAAAACATGAAGCACCACTTGCCTTGGTAGTTTGGGGAATTGCAACAATCTTCACAACCACAATGACTATTAGCACCAAAATCTACACATAAAATAATGGCACCAAAATCACATAACAAATTATACAAACAAAAATAAATGAATGCATGCAAAATGCCATGTGATGATTTTCTACACCAAACAAGACAAGTAAACAGTACTGAATCATGAACAAGACCAATACACTAAAAATAAACTTTATTTGATTATTAAACCATTTTTCAAATAATTTCTATACTCAAATTAAGCCTACAAATGTCTCTGCAAAAATAACCATTTTTACAGAGGCAAAACATTAAACACATTGCATAAACAGATAGAATTCTTTCTCCTGATTCCAATGATATAAAATTTGTAAAATTTGAACGTGTGGATTAAAAGTTATGAATTTTACAAGTTTGAAACTCTAATAGATCTAATTAAGATTTTAAAACAAAGAACTAGTCACGCGGCAGCGTCTGATTGGCCGATACCGTTTCGCTCCAGATCACACTCGCGGCCGTTAGATCTAACTTAACTCGCACGGTCCAGATCTGCCCCGTACCGCTTCGTTACTGATCTAATTCTAATCGCTGGATCTAGATCCTACGGCTATGGATCAAACGACCACATATGGGCGGCGCCAGCGGCGGCGATGCGGCGGCACGGCTCTGTCAGAGAGGTTGCCGGTGATTAAGATCGCGCGGGGAGGAGTGGGGGTGCTTACCGTGTTCGCGGGACTGCCGTGAAGCTCAAGGTGGTCGAGGGAGAGACAGGGGCGCTCAGACTCGGCTGCTATTGCTCGTCGGAGTGAAGCCTGTCATCGGGCAAGCTCTGGCGTCGATGGGAGCGAGGTTGTGGTGCGCTCTAAGACAAACCAGAGGTTCCGTTAGATGTGCACAAGCCAGGCGAACAAGTGAGTATGCAGAAAAGAGGAAAGGGTGGTCTGGAACTACCAGTGGGTGTCGTCGGAGTTGCGCTGAGCTTCGGTTGCTTCCAGAGGTGGACGATGTCGATGCTCTAGGACGATACAGAGCAAAAGAAGGGCATGAGAAGATGCGCAAGGACACATTAATCATGCTTAAATGAACCAGAGACAGGGGGCGGTCGGTGCTTACCGGAATCGCACGTCGGAGACGCTCGGTGCCGCGGCGGTGCAAGTAGAATCGTGGACAGCCTGGTGGCGGAGAAGTGGTGTTGCGTGAGGGGAAATGGTCGTCGAGGGGTGGGGGTTAAATAGCCAGAGTGGAGGCGAGAATTACTCCCTGCATCAATGGGAATTAAGCGGGGAAGTGACTGCGGCGAGGTAACGGCAGAGCGGCTCGGCCGCGCGTTGATTGGGGACGAAGCTGATAGGGCACGGTGGGGTTAGGCTGTCAGCGGGTGGGTGCACGCATCTGCGGTGAGAAACAGAGGGAGAAGGGGAAACCCGGGTGGGCTGCTTTGCCTGTTGGGCCGAAAGAGTGGCGCCAGGCCCAGCTATGTTTTCTAAACCTTTTTCTTTTTCTAAATCGATTTTTAGGAATCAAATTCAAATGAAATCAAATGTGTTTGATTTCAAACTTGTTCTGGATTTTTATAAAGTGAAACTTGTACACATTTGGTTGCAGAACAATGTTGTGCATTTTAAAAATAGTTTTGGTATTTTGGAATTTTGAAATAAACAAGTTTTTTATCTATTGTTTAATGAAGACAAAGAATTGGTTTTGAATTTGTTTCCTTGTTTTGAAAATTTGTCCAAGCTTTGGAATTTATCAAACAATCCTATGAACAATCAACATTGGTTAAAAGCAATTAAAACAATTATTCTCCCACTAGGGAGTAGCATTGGATCAATATTTTCTCACATAAAATAATAAGCATACAAATGCTTCTGTTTTGTAATGACTTTGAAAATGAACCCTAAATGATCATGAATGCATGGATGATATGCATAGCTTTGAAAATATGATTTTAGGGATGTTACAAATTACATCATAGGTACAATGATCAGAAACTATGCGTTGATGAGCGTGGCGCACCGGCTGTGTTAAAAAGTAACAACCTATGTGTACAAATTCATATTAGACAAAATGATGTTCCTAATCTAAACTTGATATCTACATTCATACAAAAAACACACCACATGACCGCCCCTGGCATGCCAATGATAAAAACATGGTAGATAAAAAGATAGAGAACAAGGTACTCACCTCAGAGGTATATCGAGTTGTCAACACCCGGATTTTTAATCCCAGATGCCTGGTATGCCATACATTACAATCCCAGGATTACCATTTTTGCAAGACATAACAGATTGGTACCATAGTTCATCATCCATTACAAACTATAATAAAGGTCTTACAAATAAAGAATCTCATGATCCAGTCTTAATACAATCAACACAGTGGAATAATAATAAGGGTAGCATGGTCGAAGCTCCATCTTCAGGGTCACAGGCAATGCTGACGATGGGAGATGATCCTAGTTGTCATAGACTTCCTGCTGTCCATCATCCTGGTAGTCCTCTTCATAGTCTGTCCATGAGAATAGCCAGGGACAAAGCCATGAGTACTCTTTAAGTACTCACAAACTATCAATAACAAGTAAGTAGTTCGAGTAGGAATCTTAAGGTATAGGTTTATTTGCAAAAAGCCAGGTTTATCTCTAACTGAGTTTAGAAGTAAATAAAACTAGTTTAATGTTCTATAACACCTAAGTGGGAACTCAGTTTTCATGTTCACATCCTAGTTGTGGTAAAGTCAAAGTCATATCTCATTTCACAAGTCATTTTGAAAACATCTGACGACGGAATAGTATGGCCACTCCAACTGTCCATAACCGCGGACGCGGCTATTCGAATAGTTTGACACTCTGCAGAGGTGGTACACTTTCACCACAACATTCGATACATCCGTCAGGAACAATCCTGAATCATCATACTTAGTATGTGAATAATCAATCCTAACCTTTCAATTACACACTCTAGTATAGGAACCTCCCCTATGAGTTTGGCCTCCCAACCATGACCATCTGTCATCTTGGTAACTGCATAGGTGGACAATCATCACAAGGTAGCCTCAGCTCAAACCTCTTCTGCAAGGTAACCCATACTAAGACATATAAACTTCCAGTCCAGCCCTACCCAAATTCGGGGATTGTGGTTGTACGATAAAATTGGAATGGTATCGCATCCGAACCCAACCATCAACTTTTATAAAGGGCTAAGGCTCATGCCTCAATATTCATCATCAAATCATCTTGTGTTCACTAACATATGTCAAAACATTTCAGTAGAATGAATCTTCATTCTAAGGTTTTAATAATCAGTTTCACCAAGTATTCCCATCTAAAGTGATTCACTTTTATGCTTAGCACTAGCCAATAAAGTTGAGGGTATTCACTAATGAAGGGTGCTAATCAAGTGTGACTATCCAACTCTAATCTCATGCCTCAGTATGACATCTAGTTCTAACTATTTAGGCCTAGTTTTATGCTCTTTATGCTACCTATAGTAACTTTCCAAAATTCACAGTTACTAAGGGAAGGTAAAGAACTTTGATAAAGAAATAAAAGAATAAAGCTTGCAAGTAAAATTTGGGATTGGTATAATCAAGGTTGCATAACTAAAGCATGCCTAATGCATCTTGCATAGGTTATCTAGCTTGCATAGGTAACATGCAAGTGGTACCTTGCTAGGATGGCTTGCATGGTTTAGCTTAGCTTGCCTTGATTGGTGCAGTGGTTGAAGTTTTCTTCTTCGTAGTAGTACTACTCCGCCTCCTCGTAGCCTTGGTCGGTACTAGCGTATATAAATGAATACGAGGTACACAATCACCAAATAATACTTAACTACTTCTATTTGGCGCACAAAGGTTCACACTAGATGATCTAGCATCATCACAATCATCACATGAAATAAAGACCTAGTCTTATTTATTTTATTTTAGGAAAGTAATTTCTACTCATTGAAAACTACTTAAGATTTAATATTCTCCAATTAAAATATGGGATCATGTTGACACATGTCATCACCACATATTCTAATACATGGCAATGTGATTTAAAATGGTGGTCATATTTTATAAAGTTTAAATTACTATTTTATATAATTAAAGTGACTAGAAATGCCTATGTAGCATTCTTTTAATATTAGTCCAAGATCATTGCATGTAAACCTAAATATTTTTACATATTCAGAAAGATCTTGTCAAATGTGATTTTTGAGAGTTGGAATCAAATCAAAAGAATTTATGGTTGATTTTTGAAAAAAAATTGAATGTGGAAAAGTCTCTATCTTGTTATTTTTGGTGTAGGTGATCTATTATTTCAAATGATTTAAATCCAATGGGCTTGGATTGGTAATTTCAGTACCTTTCTAGCAAAATTGGAATCAGGTCATTTGGTTTAGTAAATAACTTTGAATTGATTTTCAAATTCACTGACTGAACTAGAGATCAATTAAAATGGAACAAGATTGTTTGAATCTCTGGGCTGAACGTGGGAATGAAAATGATCCGGCCCAGCTGCACAGCGTGCACGCAACGGGCTGCTAACACGTCCCATGCGTTAGAAGCTCGGCCTAAGTGAAGGGATATGTTTCAGTCTCGGCCGTGCGATTCGACTATGATCTACGGCTCACGTCCGTCGTCTCCGACGCACAGCTCCTGCGAGACTGAACCCTAACGGCGACGGTGCGAGTACGCGGTGGCTCACCTGGGCTCCAGCTAGGATCGACGATGGGGGCGAATAATGTTGTCGACAACGGTAGTTCGAACGGTGGTCGCGGAGGCTCCTGGGTGGCTCCAATCAACGGCCCTTCTCCTCCTCTACAGCGGCGGACTCCAGTGAAATTCTGGTGCCCTGGTGCTCGCCTTGCTCCGGGGAAGGGTGTGGGATGGTTCTTAGAGATAGGGGAATGAGATGGTGTGAAGAATGAGGGCTGGGGTGGCCTCTATTGATACACCGGCGAGAGGGGCAGTGCGGCATGGTCAGGGCTCGTCGGTGACGACGATACAGCGAGCTAACGGCATGGCTGAGGGCGTAGGATGGTGCAGTGTCTCCTGGCGATCATCATGGGCTTAATGGAGCGGCAAGGGGCGGTCGAGAATGGTCGGAACGGGTCGATGCTCTGTGCAGCACCGAAGGCGTTTAAGACGACATGTGCGGCACCAAAGGACCGAATTTATACAAAGCCATCTCATTAGAGAATGAGTGATGCGTAGAGACGCAAAGACATGCAATTGCACACGGACCTGAAAGTGTCGAATCCGGTGATCAGTTGATCACTAGCAATCGTGTAAATACAACACCGGAAAGCCATAGGTGTTGAACGCACAAAGATTTGAAACTACATTATTGACTAGTCCAAGTGGGAGACTGTTGGAGATATGCCCAAGAGGCAATAATAAAGTGGTTTTTATCATATCTTCATGCTTATGATAAATGTTTACATACCATGCTATAATTGTATTAATCGGAAACATTAATACTTGTGTGATTTGTAAACATAAAAGAGTCCCTAGTAAAGCCTCTTGTTAAACTTGCTTGTTGGTTAATATATGATTATGGTTTCCTGATCATGAACATTAAGATGTTATTAACAACAGGGTCATATCATTAGGAGAATGATGTGATGGACATACTCCTATAGTTAAGCGGAGCATAAAGATCAAGTCATTTAATATAGCTTTCTGATACATAGTAACCTAATTCCTTTGACCATGAGATCATGCTAATCACCATCACCGGATGGATGCTTTGATGACATCAAACACCACTTCGTAACTGGGTGGTTATAAAGGTGGAATTGAGTGTTCGGAAAGTATGTGTTGAGGCACATGGATCAAGAGTGGGATTTGTCCGTCCATATGATGGATAGATATACTCTGGGCCCTCTTGGTGGAATGTCATCCAATTAGCTTGCAAGCATGTGACTGGCTCACAAGGGATCACATATCACGTTAATGAGAAAAGAGTACTTATCGGTAACGAGGTTGAACTAGGTATGCAGAGATACCGACGATCAAACCTCGAATAAGTAAAATATCACGAGACAAAGGGAAATTGGTATCATATGTAAGTGGTTCATTCGATCACAAATTAATCGTATAAATATGTGGGAGCCATATGAATTTCCAGATTCCTCTATTGGTTATTAATCGGAGAAGAGTCTCGGTCATGTCTGCATAACTCACGAACCATAGGGAGACATACTTAAGGTATCGATGTTGTTTGGTAGATATGGAATGTAAGTAGGGAGACCAAATGTTGTTCGAAGTCTCGGATGGGATCCGGGATATCACGAGGATATCCGGAATGGTCCGCGGAATAAGATTCATATAAGGAAAGTCCAATTCCAGAGTTCGGGAATGATTCCGGTGTTTTCATCGGCATGATCTAGAAGGGTCTAGAAGGTTCACCAGACGGGAAGGGTTAGGGTACATGAATTTGTCACGAGTAAGTGGAATGATTGCATCATGTCCTAGGTCACTTGGTTGGGCATTTATAAGAAATAAATTAAGCTCCAAATTAAAATTCAAAAGGCAAGTTTGAAAATTCAACTGGGACAATGTATCCTGGTGGAGGAAGGAAAGAATCCTTCTTTCCCTCCACCACAAGCCAACTAGGAGAAGGAGTTGGGGAAGGATTCAAACTCCCCTCTCCCAAGCTTCCCTTCCTCTCATAAATAGAGGGGAGTGGTGCCCCAAGGAGACACAACACCAGTCCCTCCCCACATAGCCGCCGCATTAGCCGCCGCCGGCTATGCCTCCTCCTCTCTGGACCTCTAAACCCTAGATCACCGGAAACCCTAATTATCCACCATAACCCACTCCAGCTTAGGCGAAGCCCTGCGGGATCTTCCCTCTACTTCTGACACCACGCCGTCATGCTGCCAGAATCGCGAGGGGATAACTACAACCTCAGCTGCCTGCTGGAACAAGGGAGAGTAAGGTCTTCATCGAGTACCGAACGTGTGAACGACTGCAGAAGCGTTGCCGGAAATTAGCGCCGGAAGGATCATCTACGTGATCTTGAGATCGGAAAGTGTACGACTAAATCACCCACTAGAATCTTCTCTCGTTAACCGCTTTGGAATCTTCGAGGGTGAGTACTCTAATCGACTCGTTGCTACAATCTAGTAGATAGATCTTGGCTTGTTTGTGTTCATGCGATAGAAAAATTTTGTTTTCCATGCTACGAACCCCTACAATGGTATCATAGTCGTGTCTATATGTAGATTGGTTTCACGCGTAGAACACGATGGTCATTATGGGCAGTGGTGCTTTTATTATCAATTGCTTTTTGTGTACTTTGCATCTTGCAGTATGGTGGGATGAAGCGGCCCGGGCTAACCTTACATGACATCGTTCATGAGACTTAATCCATGCTCGACATGCAATTTGTATTGCATAAGTGGATTTGCGGGTGTCTGTCTCTCCCATCATAGTAAAGATTCAATTTACAACGGGCACTTGATAGTTCAAGCATCAATTTTGTGGTTCTTGTTTGTAAGTTAGAACGACACTTATTGAAAGACCCAGACCACGTAAAATATGCAAAGAAAATTATAGGCGTCTAACTTTGTTTTGCAGGGGTGTGTTGTGATGTGATATGGCCATGATTGTGATTATAGATGATGTATGCAATGTTCCTTATTGTAAGTCAACAACCGGTAGGAGCCTTATGGTTGTCTTTTAATTTCGTTAAGACTTGCGTGTCTATTATTCAAAGTAGTTGTAATAGTTGATGCTGGTGGACGATAACCATGGAATGGTGCCATTTACCTTGACGACATGCCGGTGATGATGGAGATCATGTTCGTGCTTGAAGATGGAGATCAGAAGCACAAGAAGAAAGGCCATATCATGTCACATATTATGAATTTCATGTGATGTTAATCCTTTTATGCATCTTATATTTCTTAGATCGCGATGGTAACATTATAAGATGATCCCTCTCACAAAATATCAAGTTATAAAGTGTTCGTCCTTAGTAGGCACAGTTGCCAAGACTCATTGTTTTGAAGCACCCCGTGATGATCGGGTGTGTTAGATTCTGCGAGTGTATACAACGGGAGCAAGCCAGATTTGCTCATGCGGAAACTAAGGTTACATCTTGACGAGCCTAGCATGTATAGACATGGTCTCAGAACACGGATTACCGAAAGGTAAAGCATGAGTCATATAGATGATATGATGAACATGATGATTATTCACCTTTGAAACTACATCATGTCACGTGATGATCGGACTTGGTGTAGTGGATTTGGTTCGTTTGATCACTAAAACAATGTGAGGGATATTGTTTTGAGTGGGAGTTCAACAGTAATATGATTAAAATTTTAACATTATTTATCATACATTAAATCAAAGTGAATTTGCATAGTTGTTGTAGTCAGTGGCATCTGTTTACCACCTTGCGCTTAGTTATAATTGAGATAATAGAACTGTAGAATTCTGGTTAGTTACTTTACGAACTGGTATCGTATTGTTTTGAAGTGTTAATCTAAAGTTTAGAAGTCCTATTGCAAACTTTCAGTAAGTTCCGGTTACTCCGTGAAGTTTAATAATTGGTATTAAATCAAGAGTGAAAAATTCTAGTGTTAGTATATAAGTATCATGTTTGTCTCCATGATTCTTGATATTAAAAAGATTGTTTTAATATCAAGGTTATCTAGGAGCTAAAAGAGTTGTTTTAGAAACCATGATGTGTGGAAGATATTGCGATATCTGAAACAATGTTTTGGTTGCAACATGAGATAGTATAATATGGCAAAGTTTATGTTCTCATATTTGATGAGAATTTGCAAAAAGTAGAAGACGCTTGTCGTCCTAATCCTCCAAAAGGTTTTGGAGAGCAACATTAAACTCGCGATTCACTGTTATAAGCTAAAGTAGCTTGATCATGAATAGTTCCATGATAAGGATGAATATTTTATGTGGGTAAAATGTTTACTACACTAAAAGATTACTAAAGAATGGAATTTGAAAGAACACCAAGTATTTGATAATGGTAATCTACTTCAAAGTGCAAGTCCAAAGACATTGGTATTTAACTATACATGCTTTGTACTATGTGTTATGTGTATGGCCCCACTATTGATGTTGATAGTCTTTCAAACAGAAAAGGAAATACTGAAAGAGAATCTTTGAAATACATGGCAGAAAAGAAAAGACTAAAATTGTTTAGCTTAGGTATATAAAGGATATACGTGTTATGGATGTATTCTTTGCTTGTTAAACAATGTGGTTCTTAAGTATTAGATACTGAATTTGTTGGTGTGAATCGTCATACAAAACAACACAATTCATGAACTGCAATAGCCTAATTAACTAGCAAGAGAATATGTGATGATGTTCATCGAGAACAAATAAAGTATTGATGTGTTTCTCGTTGACATAAAAGCTTGCCTTCAAGATTTGTTTTATCAGGTATTATGAGAACAAAAGGGTTGTTCAAATAATTTCCATAATCCATAAAAGATGGATGATTTACAAATGTCGTTAGATAAATCACATCCATAAAATAAATGCTAAAAATATCAAAAGACAATTGATTGAAAGATCACTTAGGAAGTGACATCGCCGTTTAAATTATATTGGAAAGAAAACATGAAGAAACTCCATATGGATGGAATTTTGGAGTCTTTTGATTTCGATCAAATGACGCTTGTGAAACTTTCCTAGAGATAATTAAAACTCCGTTCGTAGGCCAAAAGTGAACGAGTGACTAGCTTATTGGAACTTGTACATATAGATGTATAAAGCCCATTATGTCTAGTCAAGAGCGATGGATTTCAACTTCATATGCTTTCTCCAAAAATTTGAGTGAATATATGAATATTTACTTAATAAGGATGAAGTGTGAAACATTTGAAAAAGTTCGAAGACTTTCAAGATGAAGTGCAAAATCAATGTAACAAGAAAATAAAGAATTTATGATAGGATCATAAAGGGAGATATTTGAGTTACAAGTTTAGCATAACACCTAAGATTTGAGGAATAGTTCCATGAATTTGTGTTTCCCGAAACACCATATGAGTATGGAATAATCGAGATATGTAATAAAACCTTGTTTGACATGGTAAGATCAAAGGTGTCATTTATAAAACTGCCATTGTATTTTAAAGATAAAGCTTTAGAGACTACCGCTTTTACACTGAAAAGAGCTTCGCCATGATCCATTAAAACGACACCATATAAAGTTATGGCTTGGGATAAAACCCAACTTGTCCTTTCTTAAACATTGGTATGATATCCATGAAGAAGATGTTTACAACCAAAGTCAGATGATTATTTCTTTGTATGTTATTTTGAATAATCGTTGAGTATTCCTCCATAACACCAAAGACAAAAGTGTTTTTCACTTAGAACCTTAAGTTTCTTTTAGAAGAAATTTTTCCATGAAAAGGTTAGATGGGAGGACAATAGAACTTTGATGAGGTTAAGATAACCTTAGCTATATGTGTTGGGCCACGCAGAGATAAAACAAAACTTTTTCCTCTAACGTGGTGATCCCAAGACCTAGCTGAGGTAGAAGGCCACGAGGTTTACCACTAGACGCGCAGTTGCGGATTACTGATGAAGCGCGTCGGCTGATGCAGTGCAGTCCTCACGATCCGATCGTCCTGGTGCTGATCGTACAGCACCTCTGCTGGTATCCACACGTACAAGGAGGAGCGCCGGCCATCGCTAGGTTCGTTACGGCGGCTGGACTCATGGAGCTAGGGTTTCCAACACATGGAATTACCTAACCGAACCACGATTAACCCTTCTGGGTTACTGTGCTCCACTATATATAGGGAGTGAACGTGGGATCGGCTCACGCGGCCCATTCACTAAAGCCCATATATCATTAGTCACCGTGAGTCCAACTCACTAACTCAGTCCTAATCTGGTTTAAGTCCAACCCCAGATTACAGATTCGGATCCAATCCGAACTTGCTCCGCTCTTAAGTGTGTGACCCAAGAGCTCATGGTTACTTGGACACGATTTGAGTCCAACTCACAATCGATCAATCGGCATCGGCTCCTAGCGTAACATACCGATTCCCAAGTACCAAAGAGTCATGACGACTTGCCTTTCCAATGCGACTTACGTCGAGTCCCTTTTGCCTCACGATATACCTTGTCGACTATAGGCGAATAAATGTCATCCCTTAAATAGTCCAACTCTCTTCTCGATCCGAGATAAGTGATTCACCCGACTAACTCTTAGCGATCGCCTCGGTTAACACTTAACCGAGTCGTGCATGGCCATGCTTTCCGAATCATATCTCACGAGAGGGCCAGAGAATATCTCTCCGAGTGGAGGCAAAATCCCATCTTGGTTATTCACATCACGGCTTGATTCTCGATCGACCGAACCACGCTTTATAAGCGCCCGATTCACGGATCAGCGTTTGACAGAACCTAAGTCGGTGATCCTCAACTCGGACTATGCAACAACCTCAGGTCTAAGGATTACATTGATTGAGATATACAAATGACAACTAGTTCGTTGTACCTCAATATGGGTCAATCCGAATCGCTAAACTCTTTAGCCGATTCTGTGTAAGTTGGAATAGCATCTCCATGCCCATGACAAGTGGAACCGAGTCATCAAGCCAACTTTCACATTGGTCTAAGTTGTGTGTCCGGCACAACCTCAATGACCAAGGATATTTAGTATAAACAACATGAATGCATAGTTCCACAACTGAATCACATATTCAATGATACACATCAGATGTTTATACAAGGACTACTTAATAACTTTATGAATACAATGGGAAATATCATCATACATGATTGCCTCTAGGGCATATTCCCAACAGTCTCCCACTTGCACTAGAGTCAATCTTTCGACATCACATGTCTAAGCATCTAATGCCCATGGCTCTCAGGTGCGCCTCATGCTTCGGCTGGGGTAACGGCTTTGTCAACGGATCCGCAATATTTGCATCCGTGTGTACCTTGCATAACTTGATATCACCCTGATCCACGAATGGCGAATCGTGGTACCGCATGAGTATGTGCTTGTTCTTACGGTGTTGTCTAGGTTCCTTGGCTTGTGCAATAGCACCATTGTTGTCACAATACACGTCCAACGGATTGGACGAGCCTGAACCACACCAAGATCCATGAGGAAATTCCTCATCCAAACAGCTTCCTTTCTTTGCCTCCGGACAATATACTCGACCTCTGTTGTAGACGAACCAGTCTCTTGCTTGGAACTTTTCCAGCTCACAGCACCTCCGTTTATAATAAACACGTATCCGGATTTCGAGCGAGAATCATCAGAGTCGGTGAGATAACTCGCATCCGTGTAACCCTTTACACTGAGTTCATCTTCACCACCATAAACCAAGAACATATCCTTAGTCCTTCTCAAGTACTTTAGGATATTTTTAGCCATCCGATGGATCTCTCCAGATCACCGGTATCTGCTCACAACACTTAGAGCATAGGAAACATCCGGCCTAGTACAAATCATGGCGTACATGATGGATCCAACTGCAGAAGCATATGGAATCGCACTCATCCGACTTCGCTCATCAGTTGTCGAGGGACACTGAGTCTTGCTAAGTTTTACACCATGGGACATCGGTAAGAACCCTTTCTTAGACGATTCCATGTTGAACTTCTTCAACACTTTGTCCAAATAAGTACTCTGACTCAATCCAATGAGCCTCCTTGATCTATCTCTATAGATCCGGATTCCGAGGATGTATGTTGCCTCACCCAAGTCTTTCATTGAGAAACTCCTTTCTAATGATTCCTTGGTTTCTTGCAACATCTGGACATCATTTCCAATCAGTAATATGTCATCCACATATAAGATTAGAAAATTTACTTTGTTCCACTAAACTTCTTGTACAAACAAGAATCATGATCACTCTTGATGAAGCCAAACGATTTGACTACCTCATCAAAGCGAATATTCCAACTCCGAGATGCTTGCTTCAACCCATAAATGGATTTCAGAAGTTTGCATACCTTGTCAGCATTAGCCGGATCGACAAAACCCTCGGGCTGTATCATATACACGTCCTCGGTTAAATTTCCGTTAAGGAAAGTCGTTTTGACATCCATCTGCCATATCTCATAGTCGAAATAGGCCGCTATAGCTAACATGATCCGAACTGATTTAAGCATCGCTACGGGCGAGAAAGTCTCGTCGTAATCAACTCCTTGAACTTGTCGGAACCCCTTCGCGACAAGGCGTGCTTTATAGATTGAAACATTTCCATCCATATCAGTTTTCTTCTTAAAGACCCATTTGCACTCGACGGGTCTTGCACCGTCTCGATCAACCAAGTTCCAAACTTGATTTTCATCCATGGACTTTATCTCGGATCTCATGGCTCCAAGCCATGACTCGGAATCAGATCCCACCATCGCTTCCGAATAATTTGTCGGCTCATCACTGTCTAACAGTAACACATCACGAACACTTCGTAATCTTGCCGATCTTCGTAGTATAGGTGCGGCTATCGGCTCAGCTGCCACGATCGGCTCATCCTCCAAGGTTTTTGCCGACTCGCTACTTGCCGATTCCTCTCGAATTTCTTCGAGTTGCACCGTGCTCCCACTTACTCTTCGACTGAGAAACTCTTTCTCAAGGAAGACACCGTTCCGAGCGACAAACACTTTGCCCTCTTCTCGGTTGTAGAAGTAGTAACCCAAGGTTTCCCTCGGATACCCCACGAAAATACACTTATCCGATTTGGCTGTAAGCTTGTCCGACTGAAGTCGCTTGACAAATGCTTCACAACCCCAAATCTTAAGAAAAGACAAACTCGGCTTTTTGCCTGTCCACATCTCATGCGGTGTCTTCTCTACCGACTTTGATGGTACTTTGTTTAGTGTGAACGCCGCTGTTTCTAGACAATAACCCCAAAATGATAAAGGCAGATCTGTCCGACTCATCATTGATCGTACCATGTCCAACAAGGTCCGATTCCGCCTTTCCGAAACACCATTCCTTTGTGGCGTTCCTGGCGGAGTAAGTTGAGGAACTATTCCACAACTTTTCAGATGGTCATCAAACTCATGGCTCATGTACTCGCCTCCTCGGTCCGACCGAAGAAACTTTATTTTCTTGCCGAGTTGATTCTGTGCTTCATTCTGGAATTCTTTGAACTTTTCAAAGGCTTCCGACTTATGTTTCATCAAGTAGATATATCCATACCTACTCAAATCATCAGTGAAGGTAATGAAGTACTCATAACCACCCCTGGCTGTCGTGATCATTGGTCCACATACATCACTATGTACTAGTCCCAACAAGTCGGCGCCCTTCGCAACTCTTTGTAAAGGTGTCTTGGTCATTTTGCCGAGTAGGCAAGATTCGCATGTCTCGAGCGACTCCAAGTCGAACGGGTTAGGAGTCCATCATCATGGAGTTTCTTCATGCGTTTCCAACTTATATGACCAAGCCGACATTGCCAAAAGTAAGTCATATTCAGATCATTTGGTTTCAACCTTTTAACATTTATGTTATAAACCGACTCACCATCAAGATTCAAAATAAATAACCCGACGGGTGCAAAGCCGTGAAACATATCATTCAAATACAAAGAACTACCATTATTCTTGATATTCGACTCATAGCCTTGCCTCATCAAACATGAAGCGTAAATAATGTTTCGAGAGCCTTTGGAACATAATAACAATTATTTAGTTCCATAATGAATCCGAAGGTAAATGAAGTTGCATCGTGCGACTTCCAACGCAGCAACTCTTGCTTTGTTGCCGACTCGAATATCAACCTCGCCTCTTGCTACGCTCCTAGTTCTTACCGGTCCACCAACGAGTTGCGAGATGTGAATCGATCCGGTATCATATACCCAAGAACTATTAGGTGCATCGAAGATATATGTCTATAACATTGCAAACAAGTGTACCTGAGTCGAAGTCATACCTCCACTCTTGGCTTTATCGGCCAAGTACTTGCTGAGTTCCTCTTCCAAAGGGCCATCCGCCTTGCGTAGAAGCAAGTGGATCCGGTGAAGGAGATGGTTTAGTCCTGAAGAAGCGCTTGGGACCGGGTCCGAGCACCTTTCCTCGACTTAGCCTTCTTCTTAGTCCAAGAACTTTTCTTGAACTTAGCCTTATTCTGCACCATCAACACTTGGTGGTGCCCTTCTTGAGATCCGCCTCTCTGCTTGAGCATCCCATGCAATTGTGAGCTTCTTATCCATACCATGCATGTGGTAGTTCGAAATGAACTGCCCATATGCACTAGGAAGAGAGTTCAGAATTATATCCGTAGCGAACTCTTCGCTTATGGGGTAGCCAAGCCTCTCCAGAGACTGCACGTAACCAACCATTTTGATCACATGCGGACTCAGTGGATCACCATCCTTAAGCTTGCAACTCAGCAAAGCCTGAGAGACTTGATACCTCTCAGTCTTTGCCTGAGCCTGGAACATACTTTTGAGGCTTTCGATCATATCGTAGGCCTCAACATGCTCGAACTGCTTTTGCAAGTCCGGTTCCATGTGAGCAAGCATAAGACAGCTAATATCTGTGGACTCATCCTTAGCCCGACGGTAGGCATTGGTGGCTGCGACAGTC
Organism: Avena longiglumis; assembly: GCA_030063025.1. Taxonomy (NCBI): domain Eukaryota; kingdom Viridiplantae; phylum Streptophyta; class Magnoliopsida; order Poales; family Poaceae; genus Avena; species Avena longiglumis. The sequence goes on along the minus strand of CP125979.1, from coordinate 210,209,840 downwards.
GCATTCTCATTCGGCTCATCTGGAAGTGGGTTGTCTAGGACATGGTCCTTCTTTTCTTGTTTGAGAACAATTCTCAGATTTCGATACCAGTTGGTAAAATTAGTGTCGTTCAGTTTATCTTTCTCAAGAATGGTTCTCAACGCAAAACCGGATATCTGAGAGTGACTGCTACTAGGTGCCATGATCTACAACAGAAAATATGCAAAACACTTAAGACATGTATTCATAAAAGAGCAAGCATATTAAACACTTTAATATTTTATGCTCCCACTAGAACCAACACCCCGATGGTTACTTAGTGATTCAGATCCTAAATAAGCAAGTCGGCTAGTGAGCTTTTGCATCACCGCTAGCCGCCAAGTGATCTAGGTAGACAACTCCTTGTCAATCGCATCTTATGCGACTCATTGGACGGGTGGCATCACATGCCCGGCTCCCATCCGACTTTTCCCGAGTCCCACAACCGTTGTGATAGACCGTCTAGCTTACCGAGTGTTTCTGCAGAAGAGTCCGACTCGAACACACCTAGTCGGAAGAATTGGCAGCACCTCAATTTTATGAGCCCACTACCAAAATGTCCGACTTGTGATGGTGCAAACACCGCGGAAAACCGACTAGACCTTCTTTGAGGGATTGATTTTTACCGACTATCTAATAGAGGTAAAACAGAGACATAACAATAACACAAAATAAAGCAATTATAATGTGAAATGGTATGGCTCTCTTCATGGCGATCTCCATCTCCACAAAGCCGTAATCCGACCGTGCCAACTCTTGTCACTTGCCGTCTTACACCATGTCGCCGACATGTACAACGCATATGCATGCCTTCCGGGTTCTCCAAACAGCTACACTAGCTTAGTAAAGTAAATTACATAGAGAATCCGACGCAGTCGTTATACAATAAGAAGACACAGACCTAGGCTCCAGCCGGCTGACAAAAACCGTGATTCGCAGATCACGTATGGATTACACACATACATCACATGCACATGAACCATACCATTCACAACTTCCTGCAAAAACAAGTTATGCATAGATACAATATCTACCGGCGTTGTGAAACTCACAACGACATCTAAGGCGCTACGAAAGGGCGAAGCTGGCGGTCCCGCTAGCCGGATAGCGGGCGGGGATCGAAGGGGCAGCGCCCCTCGCGGGTGCGGGCAGCGCCCGACGATTTTTCCGAAAACGTAGATCTCATCTACGATCCGAACATGGATTCCGACCATCGTTCCGATTCGATCAAACTCTTTGATCTTCGATCACCGCTTCTGGATTTACGTGTCACAGTCTACCCCGATGGCGGAAGCCGACCGGTAGGGGTATGTCGTTCCACGACCTCAGCAGTATGATCACGGAAATCAGATCTACCATTCCCGATACGTTGATCCAATCAACCTGTACAAAACCGATCTATCTCATAGATCGACCACCAAACACATAGATCTCATCTACATCCTACCGCATATCATATGCGAGATCTCGAACCTAAAACCGAAGCTATCGCTCGATACCCTTTGTTGGGCCACGCAGAGATAAAACAAAACTTTTCCTCTAACGTGGTGATCCCAAGACCTAGCTGAGGTAGAAGGCCACGAGGTTTACCACTAGACGCGATTGCGGATTCTGCGAAGCGCGTCGGCTGATGCGATGCGATCCTCACGATCCGATCGTCTGGTGCTGATCGTGCAAGACCTCCGCTGGTATCCACGCATTAGAGGAGGCGCCGTGGCGAAACTAGGTTCGTTACGGCGGCTGGACTGCTGTGGAGCTAGGGTTTCCAACACATGGAATTACCTAACCGAACCACGATTAACCCTTCTGGGTTACTGTGCTCCACTATATATAGGGAGTGAACGTGGGATCGGCTCACGCGGCCCATTCACTAAAGCCCATATATCATTAGTCACCGTGAGTCCAACTCACTAACTCAGTCCTAATCTGGTTTAAGTCCAACCCAACCAGATTACAGATTCGGATCCAATCCGAACTTGCTCCCGCTCTTAAGTGTGTGACCCCGCAGGCTCATGGTTACTTGGACACGATTTGAGTCCAACTCACAATCGATCAATCGGCATCGGCTCCTAGCAGAACATACCGATTCCCAAGTACCAAAGAGTCATGACGACTTGCCTTTCCAATGCGACTTACGTCTGAGTCCCTTTTGCCTCACGATATACCTTGTCAGACTATAGGCGAATAAATGTCATCCCTTAAATAGTCCAACTCTCTTCTCGATCCGAGATAAGTGATTCACCCGACTAACTCTTAGTCGATCGCCTCGGTTAACACTTAACCGAGTCGTGCATGGCCATGCTTTCCGAATCATATCTCACGAGAGGGCCCAGAGAATATCTCTCCGGTGGAGGGCAAAATCCCATCTTGGTTATTCACATCACGCAGCTTGATTCTCATCGACCCGAACCACGCTTTATAACTGCGATTCACGGATCAGCGTTTGACAGAACCTAAGTCGGTGATCCTCAACTCGGACTATGCAACAACCTCAGGTCTAAGGATTACATTGATTGAGATATACAAATGACAACTAGTTCGTTGTACCTCAATATGGGTCAATCCGAATCGCTAAACTCTTTAGCCGATTCTGTGTAAGTTGGAATAGCATCTCCATGCCCATGACAAGTGGAACCGAGTCATCAAGCCAACTTTCACATTGGTCTAAGTTGTGTGTCCGGCACAACCTCAATGACCAAGGATATTTAGTATAAACAACATGAATGCATAGTTCCACAACTGAATCACATATTCAATGATACACATCAGATGTTTATACAAGGACTACTTAATAACTTTATGAATACAATGGGAAATATCATCATACATGATTGCCTCTAGGGCATATTCCCAACAATATGTGCAAAGTTGCGCAGCACCAGAAAGTGTTCCAGGGGCAGCAACAATGCTCATGGATCACGTGCCTCAAAGGTTGTGGTCACGGAGGTCTAAGTTCCTATTGAATAAAGTAGGTCGGGTAAACAATCAAATACCAAGATTTGAGAGTTAGATCATTATTTGAAAATGATGAACCGACTACATGCAAAGAAGCGATGATGGGACCTGACTCCGTCAAATGGTTTGAAGCCATAAAATCCGTGATAGTTCCATACACGAGAGATCAAGCTTTGAACTTGAAAGACCCTCTGAAAAGGTGCAAGAACTTAGATTCTTATTTGGATCTATAAAGAAATAGACATGGATGTTTCACATCTATGAAATTATCGACATGTCGGGAAAGAGTTCACGACAATGTTCAAAGAGTTGACTATGACAAGATATGATCTTTCATTAAGCAATATTTAGTCTAGACGGATTAATGTAGCAACCACTACATATAATTTTGTTATGTGGTAGTTGAATAAACAAAACAAGTTCTTCTAATAGAATGGTTACCTAGGACATGTGCATAGCACGATCCAAAGGGTTTTGTTAATTCAAAGGATGCTAAAAGCGTATGCAAATTTCAATGGTTGAAGTAAGCATCGCGGAGTTGGAATCTTCACTATGATCAAACTGTTAAAAGAGTTTAATTTCATCGGAGATGATGAAGATGCTTGCATTTGCAAGAAATTAAGTGGGAGCGCTAAGACATATTTCTAATACATTATGTGGAAGACATATTGTTGATTAGAAATTATGTATCTTTTACTGACACCGGTTAAGAATTTCATCTCGATGAAAGGCTTAGGCAGAACCCGAATATTTGGCATCAATATCTATATGGATAAATTCAGACGCTAATATGGTTGTGCCAGAAGTACATAGATGAGATATTGATGAGTTCAATATAGAAACTACAAGAAAGGTTCTTGTTGCATAGGAAGGATTGAATGAAGATTCAAGTATTTTTGATACTTGATAGATAAAATCACAAAGAGTATTTATCAATCATGTTGTGATGTGTACAAATCCAGATATGTCCTATGCTCTAAATGTTATGAGAGTATACCAGAATGATTCATAAGATGGTTATTGGATGATAGTAAAGATATTATTATGATCTTTTAGAAGAACTAATAATATATTATTTTGTAGAAGTGACAAATATATGGTTAGTTCATCGTAAAAGTATTACATTGATACTAGTTTTGTCACAAAGTACAAATTAAGTTTATCTCAATCTAAACTAAGGGTGGCACAATATAATGGAAAGTAAGTTCCATAATGGATTTGGATGAGTTCTAGAGTTAAGACATTGTGACAGATACTACAACAAAAGGCTAAGTATATGATTGCTATTATAGCAGTAAAAGAGGGCATTTGTGTCAAGTAGCTTGTTATCAAACTAGGTGTAGTTCACAGCGGGATAGTACCATGAAGATATATTGGACGACAATGTTATCAACATATTTTAACCCCAAGGAACTAAAGGTCTCACCAAAGGACCGAATTTATACAAAGCCATCTCATTAAAGAATGAGTGATGCGTAGAGACGCAAAGACATGCAATTACACACGGACCTAAAAGTGTCGGATCCGGTGATCAGTTGACCACTAGCAATCGTGCAAATACAACACCGGAAAGCCATAGGTGTTCAATGCACAAAGGTTTGAAACTAGATTATTGACTCTAGTGCAAGCGGGAGACTGTTGGAGATATGCCCAAGAGGAAATAATAAAGTGGTTTTTATCATATCTTCATGCTTATGATAAATGTTTACATACCATGCTATAATTGTATTAACCGGAAACATTAATACTTGTGTGATTTGTAAACATAAAAGAGTCCCTAGTAAAGCCTCCTGTTAAACTAGCTTGTTGGTTAATATATGATTATGGTTTCCTGATCATGAACATTGAGATGTTATTAACAACAGGGTCATATCATTTTGAGAATGATGTGATGGACATACTCCTATAATTAAGCGTAGCATAAAGATCAAGTCATTTTATATAGTTCACTTGCTATAAGCTTTCTGATACATAGTAACCTAATTCCTTCTACCATGAGATCATGCTAATCACCATCACCGGATGGATGCTTTGATGACATCCAACACCACTTCATAAGTGGGTGGTTATAAAGGTGGCGTTGAGTGTTTGGAAAGTATGTGTTGAGGCACATGGATCAAGAGTGAGATTTGTCCATCCATATGATGGATAGATATACTCTAGGCCCTCTCGGTGGAATGTCATCCAGTTAGCTTGCAAGCATGTGACTGGCTCACAAGGGATCACATATCATGGGAATGATAAAAGAGTACTTATCGGTAACGAGGTTGAACTAGGTATGTAGAGATACCGACGATCAAACCTCGAATAAGTAAAATATCGTGAGACAAAGGGAAATTGGTATCATATGTAAGTGGTTCATTCGATCACAAAGTAATCTTAGAAATAAGTGGGAGCCATATGAATTTCTAGATTCCTCTATTGGTTATTGATCGGAGAAGAGTCTCGGTCATGTCTGCATAATTCACGAACCGTAGGGAGACACACTTAAGGATTCAATGTTGTTTGGTAGATATGGAATGTAAGTAGGGAGACCAAATGTTGCTCGGAGTCTCGGATGGGATCTGGGATATCACGAGGAGATCCGGAATGGTCCGCGGAATAAGATTCATATAAGGAAAGTCCAATTCAGGAGTTTGGGAATGATTCCGGTGTTTTCATCGGAATGATCTAGAAAGGTCTAGAAGGTTCACCGGAACAGAAGGGTTAGGGTACATGAATGTGTCATGAGTAAGTGGAATGATTGCATAATGTCCTAGGTCACTTGGTGTAGAGGTCCCAACGTTTAATAAGGTAGAGATCCATGTGTTTACAATGCTAGTCCCTGGATCAATAGCTAGCATCCATAGTTAAGATGTAATATCAAGAAACAAAGGTCATAATACAACTTTATAACCAAGAATAAAATAATTCATTACATCTTACATAGCTCATTTGGCTATATCATTACAATGTAGCAGAAATAAATATATAACATGGAGTCCTTCATCTTCAAACTGCCACAGGCAATCATGTTGGTTGTAGACTTGTAATCCTAATCAACACACTTCACTAACATCAAACAAACCTGCAACATAATAAGTTACAGCCACAAGGGTCAATACATTTGAATTGTATTGGCAAGTGATACTATGGTAGAATAGTGGTACCTATCATGTATATGCATTTGGTTAAGTGGATCTTAGGCTTTCTTTGCTCAAAATAGATTTTCCTTATCATTTAAAAACACTAAGCTTTTATTTATCAAAATCACCCAAGGCATCCACCAATAGAAATTGGTGATCCTTTAACCCTTGTTCAACCACAAGTTTTTAACTTAGAAATTGGGATGAGGAGATCCTTGATAGCTTCCATGTCCTGGTGCTCAAATTGTCCATTGCCGGGGACGCGGCTAAGTAGTTAGATTTTACTCTCTCGAGAGGTGGTGCACTTTCCCCACAAGACTCGACATGCATCGAGACGAGATCTTTCAGAAGCCTTCCCTTAGACCAAAATGGACGCATTCCCAAACCTATCACCCCTTACCACCAACTGTCCATTTGGCTAAGTTATTGCAACCTATATGATCCAGGCAGAGCCCATAATGCCAAATGGCTGCACTTGAAGCTTCTCAACATTTGACATCTCAAATCACTTTGTTCCTAGGTGGCATTCCACAAGTGAGATACACTAGGGTAGGCCATAAATATGGGGCCCTGTGTAACCACTCAACATAATCCATACAAGTCCCATTCCACCTAGGTGATTCATTCACATAGTTGTTTTATTAAACAAAACACAAGTCCTTGACTTAGAAATATTTCATAGCATGAATATAATCCACCCTTGTTTTATACTATCTAAGCTAAGCATGATAGTAGTAGGGATCTTAACTTAGGAAAATTCTACTAAGGCATCATCTACTAGTATTTCCCATGGCATAGTATACTTAGTAAAAATTCCATGCAAGTCCTACTTAGAAATATCACTAATGCATAGTGAAAATAATAGCATAAAAGTATGAAGCACCACTTGCCTTTTTAATAGAGAATATAAGTTCACTCCTTGATCTTGTAATGGTCACACTCTTCAAAGTTCACTGCAATTCAATCAAGCAAGCAAATATTCAAACCAGCATTCAAACAATTCACCACATAAAATAAAGAAAACAAAACAATGCATGCAAGCATGCAATAGATGGTTTTATTTTCAAAGGTGGTTTCTATTAGGCTATAAACATTTTAAAACACTTATTTGTCATTTATAAAAGTGGCAAGGTCATTTGAAAGTAAGTTAGTGAAAATGGCCATTTAAATCATTCTTGTTTTTTTAGAAAATGATTTAAATCAAAGTAATATTTCTAGTGTTTGGCAAATATAGTTTTGAACACAAATTTTAGTGTTTTAAGTTTAAGACTTTAATATTAAACAATTTGCAAAAGGTTCCACCTAGAAACCATTTTTATACTAAGGCAATATTTCATTTTGTTGGAAATGCCTTCAAGTAAAGTAAAAAAATTATAGGGTTCACCAAATCTATTTTTAAATCCCAAAACTTGGTGTTTATGGTCAGAGAGTTTAAATCAAATCATTTTCCAAAGGTTTTACTCAAAAATCATTTTTAAACCATAATCAAAAAATTTATTTAACTAGAAATGCTTTTATTCAACGGAATAATTTCTAAGTGTCACAAAAATATATTTTTAAATCCAAAGGTTGGTTCTATGGTAAGTAGGTTCAAAATAAACCATTTACAAAATATTTTACCCTAAAAACATTTTTAGAATAAATTTTATACACAAAATAGGCCTAAACAAGTTTCTGCAAAAAAATCGATTTTATAGAAGCAAAATACTAAACAAAGTGCATGGTTGGAAAGTTCACATTTTTCTAAATCCAGTGATATAAAAATTGTAAAATTTGGACGTGTAGATTTAAAGTTATGAATTTTACAAATCTAAACATCTAATAGAAATGTTTCTGTTTTTAAAACGAGAGCTAGGTTATGTGTCATGTTGGTACCGGTTCACACGGATCGGGATACACGGTGCGTTGGATCTAATTAGAATCGTAGGGCACAGATCAGAAGATACCCTTTCGATTGGGATCTAATCTCAGCCAACAGATCAGCATCTAGCAGCTCACGGCGATTCGACCAGAGATGGGCTACAAGTGGTGGCGGCGGCGCACTGCTCTGATGGTTTGGCCAGAAGCAGGGAGAGGATGGAGTAGCTAACAGGGTTCGCAGGGGTGCGGCAAAGCTCAAGGTAGTCTCCGTTTCTCGAGGGGCGCACGGTGTCGACGGGTATTGCTCGTCGGAGCTGCACTTCTTCTCGGGCACGGTCAGTCGTTTGTCGGAGGCGGTTGTCTGGGACACAAGCGATCAAAACAATGCATCAGGAAGATGCACACGGGTTCAAGGATCGCGGGAAGACTCACCAGTGAGCAAGGGGTGCACAAGGTCGTCGTCAGTAGCTCACCGGAGTGGAGGCAGACGGCGGCGACGTGCTGTCGTCGAGGTTGCCGATGTTAGGGGGCATGCGCGGGCGAGTGGAAGGCACGGGCAGGTGCGTGGGGAGATGGGGAACAGGCTTGTGGGATCTGAGAAGCAAGGGGAGGCAGGTACTGGCCGGAATTGGTTCTGAAGGTCGCCGGAGATAGAGATGGTTCGAGGTGAATTCAAGGCGGCCTAGAGGCAGAGAGGAAATGGTCTCTGGGGTGAAAGGTAGAGGGGAGCGAGGCGAGTTAACGAGCTTGGTCGCTGGGAGGAATTAGCACGGCAATCAATTGTATTGACGACGCTGAATCAATGTCTGAAACGGCGAGGAGGGGAAAGAGGCGGGGTCAGCGGGGTTGAAGACGAGATGAGGTGGCGATGTGGGTCTGATTCGTCAGTGAGGTGAGGGGGTGCGGGTGAGTGAGAAAATGAAACAGAGAGAGGGACCCTGCGTGGGCTGGCGATGGGCCTGGGTCAGGTTAGTTGGGCTGGGCTGGTTTTTCTTATTTTTTTCCTTCCTGAACCTTTTTATTTTTTGTTTTCTTTTTCTGTTTCGAATTTGTTCAAACATTTCAAACAACCATTTGAATTCATATCTTTACCAAACTTTCAGTAAGTTTCTTTTCTGTTTAAACATGTGTTTTAAAGTCCATTTAGAATAATTATTTTCTTCATTTATGGTTTGTTATTTATTTGAAATAGGCACTTGCCTTTATTCAAATAATATTTTAAATATATTTTCAAACTCTTATTTGAATCCTAATTTTTACCAAACCTTTTTCAGTAAGTTTTATTTATTCAATAGTGCAAATAATTCACTTGAATTATTATTTAAAATATTTTAATAGGGTTTTTTAATCATTCAAATTGAGTAATTGTCTTTATTCAAATAAAATCAAATATGGTTTTAACCCCATATAAACTTTGAGTGTGGATTTGCTGCCAAGGGGGATAGCTGCCCCCCAAGCCAACACTGTACGATCCATGTTGAGATATGTACATGCATCTGGCTATCATTTGTTGTATTTCCGACGATGTGACACTAATTAGTGATTAGAGTGTGCTTGGACTGTCGGACCTTGTCAGTAGTATGCATGCACCCTCTCGGTTGGCATTGCGTGTGTGCAGAGCATGGAAACCCGTGCTTCGTTGGTATGTTGTTTTTTGTGTTTTTTCATATCAACTATACATGTTCCAGTACTAGATAGGGCTAGCTAGTATAAGCCTGAAAACACATGCGATCTAGTCGGCTAATACTTACTTGGGAATACCTTTGGCTGTATATTAAGTTGCTCAACCGTCCTCGTTGGTCCTCCTCTTGCATGCGAGCTAGCCAGCTAGCTTTTTTTACGTTGATTATTTCTTGATTATTACATCCTTTAAGCAGCTTCCCTTTCTTGACCTCGCCCCGTCTCCTTATTTTTTCTAGCTTCAAATAGTTTATCACTCCAAACCTACGTACAAGTTCCGACAAACTAGAAAAAAAGTACTTTATTTTTAAGACAATGTAATTGCAGCACTATATATGCTAGACACATACCAAGACTAGACACATCCCAAGATTAGCAAATCCACACTCACGAGCAAATCCACACTCGCTGATTAAAGAGTTCCGGGACTGCCGGGCCGGTCAGTACTCTGCATGCAGTACCATGCAACCTGCTTCTATCGCCCTTCCTAGCTAGCCTGCTTTGTTTTTTAATGGTAGATCTTGTTGCAGTTAGGCTACATAGCCTACACAAGAATTAGGCCCATTTTTCTGTTGCTTTCACGTATATATGTGCACACATGTGTGTCTAACAAGTTAGGAGTAGCTTATCCATGTTTGTGTACGGTCTCTTTGTGTGCTAGCTCTGTCGTTAATGTGGTTGCTTCAATCTACTTGATTGTCCTCATGTCCGTGTCCTGATACTTCTAGCGTACCACAAGCTCACGTGTCTCTAGATTCGATCATGCGGTCATGCAGTGGTCATGCGTGCTTAGAAAAAACAAAAATTGCTACTAGCGGTGGCTATGCATGTAGCGTGTCAGCTTTCAAAATATTGTTGTTGTGTCCAGTCAGACTGCTTAATTAAAGCATCTAGCTTATGGTTATTTCGCACTTATCTCAGCGCACAAGATGGCGGGCATCCAGGGGGAGGGCAGCTATCCCACTGGGCAGCAGACTATTAACCTATAAACTTTATTCAAATAATTCTTTTAGGTTAATTATATAACTTTTTAATCCACTTTGGTAAATTCCCATTTATTATTTTCTCATGATTTAATTAATCATTTACCTAAGGGATTTTGTCTTTATTAGATATAATTTGAATATGGTTTAATCCCATATACTTTTATTTGAATATTCTTCATCCCTTTATTTTATTTGGATTTGAATTATCTTTATTCCATTTGCTTATGGATTTAATTTAAGATTTAAATTGTTTTCTAAATAATACATTTGGAATTTATTATTTAATTTAGGCAATTTGTCTTTATTTAAATAAAATTGGATATTGTTCAATCCTTATGATTTTATTTAAATAATCTTTTATTCCTTTTATTATTCCATAATCTTTCATTTCATTTGTTTGGCCAAGATTTAATTTGGCTTTTTATTCCTTATTTATTTATTTCTTTATTTGCCTTATAAAATCCATATATTTTTATTTAAAGATCTAAAATTGGTGATTCCAATTTGTTTAGTCTTATTTAATATTTGTTTATCCTTTTAAATATCTTTAGGATTATTCTGCTCACAATTTGGTATGGATTTTAGATAGGTGCTTTATTAGCTTTGGAAATTAATTCCTTTTATCATATTAAATTCCTAAGTTTCTATCCATGGTTCCAAATTAAATGAAACCAATTTCTATGGTTTTATAATATTTTTGTTTAACATTTTTGATCATTTAAAAATGTTTGTTGATAGATTTTTATATGGATCAAATCCATAGTCTTTGAGAAATCTTTGGAATGATTTACTCCATTAGGGTTTTAGGGTTTTGGTTTAACTTTTCCAGTGTTTAAATTTCAAGATACATTCATTGATGAATGCATTTCACTTGATTGAAATTTGTTGGATTCAAGTTTGTTCCAAGTTTGTTCAAGATAGGTTTTGATGTTTCCATTTAGAATCAAAAAGTTTCTTTTCACCCTAAATTTCAACAATTATTTATCTGTTTGTTTATTTTTCACATTTCAAAATTTGGAAAATTTTGGGATGTGACACTTGGTTGGGCATTTATAAGAAATAAATTAAGCTCCAATTTAAAAGTCAAAAGGCAAGTTTGAAAAGTCAAACTGGGACAATGTATCCTGGTGGAGGAAGGAAAGAATCTTTCTTTCCCTCCACCACAAGCCAACTAGGAGAAGGAGTTGGGGAAGGATTCAAACTCCCCTCTCCCAAGCTGTCCTCCCTCTCATAAATAAAGGGGAGGGGTTCCCCAAGGAGACACAACACCAGCCCCTCCCCACATAGCCGCCGCGTAGCCGCCCCCCGCGCCGCCACCGCAGCGTGCAGCCAGCCGCCGCCGCGTCACCACCGCGTCGTGGACACATTAGCCGCCGGAGGCTATGCCTCCTCCTCTCCGTACCTCTAAACCCTAGATCACCGGAAACCCTAATTATCCACCATAACCCGCTTCGGCTTAGGCGAAGCCCTGCGGGATCTTCCCTCTACTTCTGACACCACGCCGTCGTGCTGCCGGAATCGTGAGGGGATAAGAACAACCTCCGCTGCCTGCTGGAACAAGGGAGAGGAAGGTCTTCATCGAGTACCGAACGTGTGAACGATCGGAAGCTTCGCCGAACACGTGGGAAGGATCGTCTACGCGATCTTGAGATCGGCAAGTGTACGACTACATCACCCACTAGAATCTGCCCTCGTTAACCGCTTTGAAATCTTCGAGGGTGAGTAATCTAATAGACTCATTGCTATAATCTAGTAGATAGATCTTGGCTTGTTTGTGTTCATGCGATAGAAAATTTTTGTTTTCCATGCTACGAACCCCTACAGTGGTATCAGAGCCGTGTCTATATGTAGATCTGTTGCACGAGTAGAACATGATGGTCATTATGGGCGGTGGTGCTTTTATTATCAATTGCTTTTTGTGTACTTTGCATCTTTTAGTATGGTGGGATGAAGCGGCCCGGGCTAACCTTACATGACATCGTTCATGAGACTTGCCCCACGCTCGACATGCAACTTGTATTGCATAAGTGGCTTTGCGGGTGTCTATCTCTCCCATCATAGTAAAGATTCAATTTACAACGGGCACTTGATAGTTCAAGCATCAACGTTGTGGTTCTTGTTCGTAAGTTAGAACGACACTTATTGAAAGCCCCAAACCACGTACAATATGCAAAGAAAATTAGATGCGTCTAACTTTGTTTTGCAGGGGTGTGTTGTGATGTGATATGAACATGATTGTGATTATATATGATGTATGCAGTGTTCCTTATTGTAAGTCGACAACCGGCAGAACCTTATGGTTGTCTTTTAATTTCGTTAAGACCTGCGTGTCTATTATTCAAAGTAGTTGTAATAGTTGATGCTGGTGGACGACAACCATGCAGCGGTGCCACTGACCTTGACGCCACGCCGATGATGATGGAGATCATGTTCGTGCTTGAAGATGGAGATCGTAAGCACAAGAAGAAAGGCCATATCATGTCACATATTATGAATTGCATGTGATGTTAATCCTTTTATGCATCTTGTATTTCTTAGATCGCGATGGTAACATTATAAGATGATCCCTCTCACAAAATATCAAGTTATAAAGTGTTCGTCCTTAGTAGGCACCATTGCCAAGACTCGTTATTTCGAAGCACCACGTGATGATCGGGTGTGTTAGATTCTGCGAGTGTATACAACGGGAGCAAGCCAGATTTGCTCATGCGGAAACTAAGGTTACATCTTGACGAGCCTAGCATGTACAGACATGGTCTCGGAACACGGATTACCGAAAGGTAAAGCATGAGTCATATAGATGATATGATGAACATGATGATTGTTCGCCTTTGAAACTACATCATGTCACGTGATGATCGGACTTGGTGTAGTGGATTTGGTTCGTGTGATCACTAAAACAATGTGAGGGATATTTTTTTGAGTGGGAGTTCAACAATAATATGATTAAAAGTTGAACACTATTTATCATAAATTAAATCAAAGTGAATTTTCTTAGTTGTTGTAGTCATTGGCATCTGTTTACCACCTTGCGCTTAGTTATAATTGAGATAACAGAACTATAAAATTCTAGTTAGTTACTTTACGAACTGGTATCGTATTGTTTTGAAGTGTTAATCTAAAGTTTAGAAGTCCTATTGCAAACTTTCAGTAAGTTCCGGTTAATCCGTGAAGTTTAATAATTGGTATTAAATCAAGAGTGAAAAATTCTTGTGTTAGTATATAAGTATCATGTTTGTCCCCATGATTCTTGATATTAAAAAGATTGTTTTAATATCAAGGTTATCTAGGAGCTGAAAGAGTTGTTTCAGAAACCATGATGTGTGGACGATATTGCGATATCTGAAACAATGTTTTGGTTGCAACATGAGATAGTATAATATGGCAAAGTTTACGTTCTCATATTTGATGAGAATTTGCAAAAAGTTGGAGATGCTTGTCGTCCTAATCCTCCAAAAGGTTTTGGAGAGCAACATTATACTCGCGGTTCACCGTTATAAGCTAAAGTAGCTTGATCATGAATAGTTCCATGATAAGAATGAATATTTGATATGGGTAAAATGTTTACTACACTAAAAGATTACTAAAGAATGGAATTTGAAAGAACACCAAGTATTTGATAATGGTAATCTACTTCAAAGTGCAAGTCCAAAGACATTGGTATTTAACTATACATGCTTTGGACTATGTGTTATGTGTATGGCCCCACTATTGATGTTGATAGATTCTTTCAAACAGAAGAGGAAATACTGAAAGAGAATCTTTGAAATACATGGCAGAAAAGAAAAGACTAAAATTGTTCAGCTTAGGTACATAGAGGATATACGTGTTATGGTTGTATTCTTTGCTTGTTAAACAATGTGGTTCTTAAGTATTGAATACTGAATTTGTTGGTGTGAATCGTCATATGAAGCAACACAATTCATGAACTGCAATGGCCTAAGTAACTAGCAAGAGAATATGTGATGATGTTCATCGAGAACAAATAAAGTATTGATGTGTTTCTCGTTGACATAAAAGCTTGCCTTCAAGATTTGTTTTATTAGGTATTATGAGAACAAAAGGGTTGTTCAAATAATTTCCGTAATCCATAAAATATGGATGATTTACAAATGTCATTGGATAAATCACATCCATAAAATAAATGCTAAAAATGTCGAAAGACAATTGACTGAAAGATCACTTAGGAAGTGACATCGCCGTTTAAATTATATTGGAAAGAAAACATGAAGAAACTCCGTTTGGATGGAATTTTGGAGGCTTTTGATTTCGATCAAATGATGTTTGTGAAACTTTCCTAGAGATAATTAAAACTCCGTTCATAGGCCAAAAGTGAACGAGTGACTAGCTTATTGGAACTTGTACATATAGATGTATAAAGCCCATTATGTCTAGTCAAGAGCAATGGATTTCAACTTCATATTCTTTCTCCAAAAATTTGAGTGAATATATGAATATTTACTTAATAAGGATGAAGTGTGAAACATTTGAAAAAGTTCGAAGACTTTCAAGATGAAGTGCAAAATCAATGTAACAAGAAAATAAAGAATTTATGATAGGATCATAAAGGGAGATATTTGAGTTAAAAGTTTAGCATAACACCAAACATTTGAGGAATAGTTCCATGAATTTGCGTTTCCTGAAACACCATATGAGTATGTAATAATCGAGATATGTAATAAAAACTTGTTTGACATGGTAAGATCAAAGGTGTCATTTATAAAACTGCCATTATATTTTAAAGATAAAAGCTTTAGAGACTACCGCTTTTACACTGAAAAGAGCTTAGTCATGATCCGTTGAAACGACACCATATAAAGTTATTGTTTGGGATAAAACCCAAGTTGTCCTTTCTTAAACATTGGTATGATATGCATGAATAAGATGTTTACAACCAAAGTCAGATGATTATTTCTTTGTATGTTATTTTGAATAACCGTTGAGTATTCCTCCATAACACCAAAGACAAAAGTATTCCTCCATAACACCAACCAAAGTCAGATGTCACTTAGAACCTCAAGTTTCTTTTAGAAGAAATTTTTCCATGAAAAGGTTAGGTGGGAGGACAATAGAACTTTGATGAGGTTAAGAGAACCTTAGCTATATGTGCAAAGTTGCACAGCACCAGAAAGAGTTCCGGGGGAAGCAACAACGCTCATGGCTCATGTGCCTCAAAGGTTGTGGTCACGGAGGTCTAAGTTCCTATTGAACAAAGTAGGTCGGGTAAACAATCAAATACCAAGATTTGAGAGTTAGATCATTATTTGAAAATGATGAACCGACTACATGCAAAGAAGCGATGATGGGCTCTGACTCCGTCAAATGGTTTGAAGCCATAAAATCCGTGATAGTTCCATACACGAGAGATCAAGCTTTGAACTTGAAAGACCCTCTTAAAAGGTGCAAGACCTTAGATTCGTATTTGAATATATAAAGAAATAGACATGGATGTTTCACATCTATGAAATTGTCGACATGTCGGGAAAGAGTTCACGACAATGTTCAAAGAGTTGACTATGACAAGATATGATATGATCTTTCATTAAGAGATATTTAGTCTAGACGGATTAATGTAGCAACCACTACATATAATTTTGTTATGTGGTAGTTGAATAAACAAAACAAGTTCTTCTAATAGAATGGTTATCTAGGACGTGTGCATAGCACGATCCAAAGGGTTTTGTTAATTCAAAGGATGCTAAAAGCGTATGAAAATTTCAATGGTTGAAGTAAGCATCGTGGAGTTGAAATCATCACTATGATGAAACTGTTAAAAGAGTTTAATTTCATCAGATACGATGAAGATGCTTGCATTTAAAAGAAATTAAGTGGGAGCGCTAAGACATATTTCTAATACATTATATGGAAGACATATTGTTGATTAGAAATGATGTATCTTTTATTGACGCAGGTTAAGAATTTCATCTCGATGAAAGGCTTAGGCAGAACCCGAATATTTGGCATTAATGTCTATATGGATAAATTGAGACGCTAATATGGTTGTGCCAGAAGTACATAGATGAGATATTGAATGAGTTCAATATAGAAACTACAAGAAAGGTTCTTGTTGCATAGGAAGGATTGAATCAAGATTCAAGTATTTTTGATACTTGATAGATAAAATCACAAAGAGTATTTTATCAATCATGATGTGATGTGTACAAATCCAGATATGTCCTATGCTCTAAATTTTATGAGCGTATACCAGAATGATTTATAAGATGGTTATTGGATGATAGTAAAGATATTATTATGATATTTTAAAAGAACTAAGAATATATTATTTTGTAGAAGTGACAAATAGATGGTTAGTTCATTGTAAAAGTATTACATTGATACTAGTTTTTTCACAAAGTACAAATTAAGTTTATCTAAATCTAAACTAAGGGTGGCACAATATAATGGAAAGTAAGTTCCATAATGGATTTGGATGAGTTCTAGAGTTAAGACATTGTGACAGATACTACAACAAAAGGCTAAGTATATGACTGCTATTATATCAGTAAAAGAGGGCATTTGTGTCGAGTAGTTTGTTATCAAACTAGGTGTAGTTCACAGCAGGATAGTACCATGAAGATATATTGGACGACAATGTTATCAACATGTTTTAACCCCAAGGAACTAAAGGTCTCACCAAAGGACCCAATTTATACAAAGCCATATCATTAGAGAATGAGTGATGCATAGAGACACAAAGACATGCAATCACACACGGGCATGAAAGTGTCGGATCCGGTGATCAGCTGACCACTAGCCATCGTGTAAATACAACACCGGAAAGCCATAGGTGTTGAATGCACAAAGGTTTGAAACTAGATTATTGACTCTAGTGCAAGTGGGAGACTATTGGAGATATGCCCAAGAGGCAATAATAAAGTGGTTTTTATCATATCTTCATGCTTATGATAAATTTTTACATACCATGCTATAATTGTATTAACCGGAAACATTAATACTTGTGTGATTTGTAAACATAAAAGAGTCCCTAGTAAAGCCTCTTGTTAAACTATCTTGTTGGTTAATATATGATTATGGTTTCCTGATCATGAACATTGAGATGTTATTAACAACAGGGTCATATCATTAGGAGAATGATATGATGGACATACTCCTATAGTTAAGCGTAGCATAAAGATCAAGTCATTTAATATAGTTCACTTGCTATAAGCTTTCTGATACATAGTAACCTAATTCCTTCGACCATGAGATCATGCTAATCACCATCACCGGATGGATGCTTTGATGACATCCAACACCACTTCATAACCGGGTGGTTATAAAGGTGGTATTGAGTGTTCGGAAAGTATGTGTTGAGGCACATGGATCAAGAGTGGGATTTGTCCATCCATATGACAGATAGATATACTTTGGGCCCTCTCGATGGAATGTCATCCAATTAGCTTGCAAGCATGTGAATGGCTCACAAGGGATCACATATCATGGGAACGAGAAAAGAGTACTTATCGGTAACGAGGTTGAACTAGGTATGCAGAGATACCGACGATCAAACCTCGGATAAGTAAAATATCGCGAGACAAAGGGAAATTGGTATCATATGTAAGTGGTTCATTCAATCACAAAGTAATTAGAAATATGTGGGAGCCATATGAATTTCCAGATTCCTCTATTGGTTATTGATCGGAGAAGAGTCTCGGTCATGTCTGCATAATTCACGAACCGTAGGGAGACACACTTAAGGATTCGATGTTGTTTGGTAGATATGGAATGTAAGAAGGGAGACCAAATGTTGTTTGGAGTCTCGGATGGGATCCGGGATATCACGAGGAGATCCGGAATGGTCCGCGGAATAAGATTCATATAAGGAAAGTCCAATTCCGGAGTTCGGGAATGATTCCGGTGTTTTCATCGGCATGATCTAGAAGGGTCTAGAAGGTTCACCGGACCGGAAGGGTAAGGGTACATGAATGTGTCATGAGTAAGTGGAATGATTGCATCATGTCCTAGGTCACTTGGTTGGGCATTTATAAGAAATAAATTAAGCTCCAAACTGAAAGTCAAAAGGCAAGTTTGAAAAGTCAAACTGGGACAATGTATCCTGGTGGAGGAAGGAAAGAATCCTTCTTTCCCTCCACCACAAGCCAACTAGGAGAGGGAGTTGGGGAAGGATTCAAACTACCCTCTCTCAAGTTGCCCTCTCTCTCATAAATAGAGGGGAGGGGGTGCCCCAAGGAGACACATCACCAGCCCCTCCCCACATAGCCGCCGCGCCGCCCCCCCCCCAGCGCCGCCACCGGCTCGCCGTCGCCGCATTAGCCGTCGTCGGCTCCGTATCCTCCTCTCCGGCCCTCTAAACCCTAGATCACCGATAACCCTAATTATCCACCATAACCCGCTTCGGCTTAGGCGAAACCCTACGGGATCTTCCCTCTACTTCTGACACCACGCCGTCGTGCTGTCGGAATCGCGAGGGGAGAACTACAACCTCCGCTGCCTGCTGAAACAAGGGAGATGAAGGTCTTCATCGAGTACCGAATGTGTGACCGACTGCGGAAGCGCTGTCGGAACGCAGCGCCGGAAGGATCGTCTATGCCATCTTGAGATCGGTAAGTGTACGACTACATCACCCATGAGAATCTGCTCTCGTTAACCGCTTTGGAATCTTCGAGGGTGAGTACTCTAATCGACTCGTTGCTACAATCTAGTAGATACATATTGGCTTGTTTGTGTTCATGTGATAGAATTTTTTGTTTTCCATGCTACGAACCCCTACATAGTTATGCGCGGCGAGGACGAGGCGTGGCGTGTGCGCATGTGTCGGCTGCGGCGCTTTGGCGCGCTCTCGGCATGGCAGAGAGAAAATGGGCACGACGATTTTCCTGTGGTCCAGGGCTTGGCTGCGCTCGAGGGTTGGATAGGGGGTGGCGGTGGACGGTGGCCTGCCTCCTGGACATCGTGGACAGACATGGCGTGTCCTCCTGCGTGATGGCCATGGCCGGCCGGCAATGGTGGCTTCGGGTGGCATGGCACTGGTGAAAGGGTAGGGTTAGTAGCTTGTTCAATGCACTGGTGGTCACTGGGGGAGACAAGGGGAGCGAATTGGGGGCAATGGGGGAACAAGGCATTGATCAAGAATAGTGAAAGTTAGGCAGTTTGATCTGTGCTCACCATGTGTTTGATGAAATGGCCGCATGAAATTTAAAATTAAATTTTTGGATGAATTTTGGTGAGTGCTCTGATCACATGCTTGGTAGTCTGAGGGTGCTTGGGTTTGGCAAGGTGAACTGGTTTGAGTGGTTTTTGAGAAATGGTGATCTTAGTACCTATTAAGGATTCAATTTTGAATTGTCCTTTGCATAGATTTGGAATTTGTTTCCGTTGGTTTGTAAAGTGCGCTTGGGTTCACTTTTACTTGGTCTTGTAAGGGGTGAAAAGAATTAGATTTGTTTCTGTTAGAAAACTTGGGCTAGGAACACTCAAAGTGGTCTAGTGGTTAACTTTGGTCAAAATGACCATTTGCTCATATGTCTTATATTTGATTTTCTCTTTATTTGATTATGCTTGAAAATTATCTAGATGATGTTGTTTTCATCTTAAAACTAATCCTTAGCATTCATAGCAATCAAACATGGCAATTTCAATTATTCATGCATTCATCACACACACATGCATTCATATTGATTTTAATAAAAAAAAATTTTGTTAGCCCTAAACTTGGGTGATTAGAACTTGATAATCTTATTTAATATTTTTGGGATGTTACACGAGTCCTCTGCCGATCAACTCAGCACTGATAAAACCTAGACAACTAAGACCTGACTCCTGACCAAAACTAGCATTGTTTACTGCAATAAAAACATTCTGCAAGAAAGAATGAACTAGTGACAAGTCATCTAACAAAAAAAACCTCTCCCTTCAATTAAATTTTTCCCTATAAAACTATAGAACTAGCATGATTATCCACCTATGAGCTATTGGATTACTAGACGACTGCACATTACAAACATATCGCGGCTAAAAAAAGGAGTCCAGTACCATGTTCAGATCAGAAACTAGATAAAACATGTTCATATACATCATAGGTACAATGATGCACCACCTATCTACTGATTTCTCATGTAAAAAATGAACAATACTTACATACAGCCTAGTTTCTAATGGCATACTACATTAAATAATTGTCTATACTTGTTAGTTTTCAGTATGATATTTACATCCTATCATGACCCATTGCTAATCATCACCATAGATACTACATCAGACAAAATTCACCATGAAAAAATTGGCACTAGAAAAGGGACACAGAGTACTACACGAACACCATCAACATGGCCAAAAAAACGCAAGGAAAAATCGCAGAGAAAACTATGGGGAGAGACATTCGAGGACGAAGCACTGACCTCCGTGAAGTACCAAAAAACCTCAGGGAACCTCAGACTGCGTCGATTCCCGAGGCCAGGACGCCGCTCCTTCACAGGCTAGTATCGCCGACCCCCGCGCCTCTGACTACCGTCGATTCGCCGACGGCGACACAAGGGACCCTCTCACCAGCCTCGGGCGAGTCGGCCTCTGTTCCGCGCGTCAAACTCTCCTCCGCGGTTTCTCCGACGGGCCAGGACCGCGGAACTACAAGCTGATTAGCCGCCGACGAGCTTTCCTAGAGGAGATCGAAGCCAAGATTTCACTCTGGGGTGAGGGGAGGTGAAGGGAAACGAGCGTGAGACGCTCGGGAGAGAGCTCGCGAAATTTGAACAGTCGAGTCGAGAAAGAAAAAGTGAGCACCGCGTAAGACAGAAACGAGCCCAGGCAAGAAATAGAAAAATGGGAACTCCATACTATCAACCCCTTCCGAGTTCAGATGAATCTGAAGACAAATTCCTCCGTGTGGCTAGAAACCCGCCAAATCCAGCGATCGTCTCCACAAATCCTGCACACTACTCTACTCTGAATCCATACCTGCAGCCTTTGATACAGAACCATGGCGATCTCCACAATGAGATCGACCCCTTCTCCTGAAACCCGACTCTGAAACACGATCCTCTTCCACCTAAAGGAAACGCATACCAAAGAGATGAGACTCCTAGAGTGGTGGCGCGACCAAGTCTCCCAACGTCAGTGGGATCCGAGCCCTAGGGGCCCAGCCCTCCCCGCTGTCACGCCCCCAAAATCGCCACTACATCTACCAGATCGTCGGTACGTCGGTCTCGCCCTCAATCTGTTCACAAGTCCGCCATACTCATACGATGCACAAGCCTTACTCCATTCAACCAACCAAGCATTGTTCTCGAAATAAAAAGCTCTATAGCACTCGTTGGTCGCCTGAGGCACCATGCCGGGGTCGCAAGAGATAGAATGTCGCAAAACGGAGAGAGGAGAGCACGATTCTCTTCAACACAAGCCGCCACCTGGTCACTGTGGCA
Source organism: Avena longiglumis (assembly GCA_030063025.1). Classification (NCBI taxonomy): domain Eukaryota; kingdom Viridiplantae; phylum Streptophyta; class Magnoliopsida; order Poales; family Poaceae; genus Avena; species Avena longiglumis. The sequence continues at coordinate 210,187,838 of CP125979.1, read as the reverse complement.
AATGGCCAACACCTTATCAAGCAACAGTTAGAATTAAGTAGTGCTCACGCAGCTGCTTGATAGTAACTAGTGAGTTGCAGTCCCTAGATATTTGTAGGGGAACTCTTCGAATTTCACAGGGGATGGCAAAACACCTTTTTTAATAAAGTTGTAACTTGAAGTAACAACTTGCAGTATTTCTTTTCAGGTAGGTGCGAAAACAAGTGTTCAGAGTTTATTACTTGCCATAATGCCATCATATATATGAATGTTTAGAATCTCCTCATGTAGCAATTATTCATGTTTAGAACCTGATGCTGCAAATAATTCCCCTGTGACGATCTTATGGTGCTTAAATGATGCTGCAAATAGGCCTGTCAAAAAGATACCATTGAAATATAAAAGGTCACGAGTGGAAAGTTTAACTTCAACGACTCCTCAATTGTAAGATGTTACAAAAAATTGTTATATGAACCGTGTAATCTGAATGATCCTAGGCATGAAGAAAGTATATGAACCTGTGAGATTCATTAATCATTTCAAAGTGATGTATCTCAACTGAAGCATGCTCAAATTATATACTCCCTCCGTCCTAAAATAGATGTCTCGGCTTTGTCAAAATTTGGATGAATCTAGACACTATTTAGTATATAGATTCATCCAAATTTGACAAATATGAGACATCTATTTTGGGACGGAGGGAGTATAAGATAAGATGCTAGAACTTGATAACACTTCTCATTATAAAAAGTTTACGTACTCCAGCACAACTCGGTAGCTGAAAGAATACTTGCATTTGTAGCGCCCATGAACAATGCAACTACAGATGGGTACATTCCTCCTGAACTGTTCGACATACATATGAAGGTTGTAGCGACGGTGCTGGTTCCTTATGTCACTGCATTTATTCTTGCATTTTGCCACGGAAAGAGAAAAACCAGTTACTGACTGAATCACGGCAAGAGAAGGATTACAGAGTATATGGGGAGTCCAAAGAGACAGAAAAGGGGGGTTCAGTCTTAATATCATGACGATCTACTGCAGAGGGAGCTGGATGCAGTAGGCTTTATGTTAGTGGGGATTTGACTTGCAACCTTTCATTGGAATAATATTGGATTAGCATGTAATGCTCCAGGCCCCTGTTCAATTGGTGTTATTAGGATCATGCAAGTTGTAAGATTTCCTGTACATTTTTGCATATTGAGTTTGCAGTCCATATCCAATGTTTTAATATAAGAAACATGCATTCTGAGAGGATGTGGCGACTGCATTTTACTCCCTTTTGAAGATTACTCCCGTACTACATTCAGACAACAAAGAGTAAAGCATGAAGCCGTAGTAGGAAAAACAATGAATTAGGACACACCAGCCAAAGCATTTAATTAACCGCATCCAATACTCTGGAGATCACAGGATAAAACACTCATGCATGCATATGCAGGTTCATTCAAAGCTAGCAATATAGTTTGGAGCAGAAACAAAGAAAGAAACAGTAGCTTGCTGGGGTTACTAGCTCAACGATACAGCCCATCACAAATCAAGAACTCCCTTGGCCACTGATGATAGCTTCGATGCTGTCTGCCATCGTGGCTCTTAGCTCCCGGATGCTGTTGGCATTGACATCACGGTTCACCGCTTCAATCCAGTCACCATCCACACCATCCCTAGTTGCCCACCAACGATATATGGTGCTGGCAATATCCATCACGTACATGGCGCAATCGTTTCCATAGTCGTCCTGCGTCGGAGTCCACCCATGGATCAACGGGGCAGCGGCGGCACCAGGGAGCAGAGGGCGGAGTCTCTCGACAAGGTGGAGAGCAGTCTGGGTGTTCATCCGACTTGCGCTGCTGTCATGGTGGACAAAGCGAGGGCCGCTGGATTGGTCCATGTTGTCATACACCAGCAGGGAGTAGTGAAGGCCTCCGTCGGGTCCATCGACATCAGTGTTGTCACTGACAGCAAAGAGAACCAGCCGGCGATCCACCCGACAGAGAGGTTCCAGTATCACCTGATGATCCTCCTCGCTGTTCGTGAGCAACTGACTGATGGAAGGTGGTTGTAGTAGTATCTCGTTTGTGGAAGGTAGCTGGTTGAAATAGTAGCTGATGACCGAGTCACTCACGAAACGGTTGCCACGTAAATCTTCCACATCAAGGTTGCTGAGCCCTTGGACCACACTAGAAGCAGCAGCAGCTGGGATTCTCTCTGGGTTTGACTCACAGAATACTCTGGCACTGGCATTATGTATGTCCTGCTCCTGCATTACAAGCATGTTACATTAGTAAGTAATTATTGGCAAAATGCCAAAACGTTACTAAAACTGACTGACTGAACCATGCGTTCAAATTATTAGTTGTACAACAGTAGAACCTTCTTCTTGTCGTCGCCAGTTATAAACTTCCTGATGGGTGCTGGAACATCAACGAACTTCAGTCCCAGCTTCTGCACTTTTGACGCCACAAGTTTGGATTCAGGCTCCTGTACAAACTAAAACTGACTATCAGCAAAACACTCAAGAGCAAACATAGTTATGATGAAATCCACATTTAAGAGTTTTCAGAAAATTTCAATATAATTATTGGCAAACGGTTACTAAAACTAGCTGACTAAACCATGCGCTCAAAGGTACAGAAGTAGAACCTTCTTGTTGTCATCCTCCTCGTGGGTTTTGAAATTCCTGGTGGGTTCCGGAACATCAAGGAATATCAGTCCCAACTTCTGCGCTTCGGACAGCACAAGGTTGGATTGACCCTCCTATACAGACAAATTTGACCATCAGAAAAACTCTCAAGAACGTATATATGGTGTTATAATTGAAACCACAAAAAAGTTTTCAGAAAATTTAAAAATAATACAGTATGTAAGGGAGATGGTGTTCTGTGACATGCAAAAGAGATCCAAGTTCAAACTCATACTTGTTTGGAAGGTTTACGTATTATCACCTACCCAAACTACAGTAACTCTTTTAGATGAGGACCTTCTAAACATGGTTTCCACCAGATATTTTCCTAACATTTAAATTCTACAAACTAACTGAAGTAATGACAAACAAGTCACTCAAATTTCACAAACTAACTGAACTCAATTATAAAAACCGTACAATTTCAAGAATAACAATCCTCACATCTTTCAGATTGCGCAAACCAACAATCAACATCGACTCAAATTGAACAAAAAATGGAGAAGGAGCATATGTAAACAGACCTTGTCAAGGTGTTCCCACTTGGAGAACCAACCAGGGACATCCGGAGGGCCTCCAGCGCCTCCTCCTCCAGGACCGTCTAGCTTCCTCCTGATGGGCGTCTTCTCATCTGCCCAGCCACTCGAGCCTCTTTTTCGCCCTGATTTCTTCGCTCTGCCCCTTTCAGCTCTGTTTTTCAGTTCAGTGTACCTTTCAGGTGCATCTTCTCTAACAGCGGCACCTGGTTCAGGAATATCACCGTCCCCTTCGCCAAGGTCAATCGGACACCATGTGTCCGAACGCGGGGCAGGAGGTAATTCTGGATGTTCAAACACGCCCTCAGATAAAGCATCGAGATGCAGAAAATAGAGATTGTTGAATATGTCTTCGAAAGTGCAAAGTTTCTCTTTGACACCGTGTTCACGCATGACGTACTGTTTGAACACCAGATAATTCATGACCTCTTTGCTCAAGGAACTCCAGTTCACTATCAACAATGCAACCCAATCTAACCCAAGCTTACTGATGCTTGAGTCCTTCATTCCCCTGCAACACCTTGCAAGGACTTCTCTGAACTTAGATTCCATCAGCAAACAAACAATCAGACCGATGCTGATACGGAACTCAGGATCCTCCTCATTCTTAACGGTCCACTTGTGATCACATGCTTTTGTAAATGCTCGACGAAAAGCCCCTACTCCAAGTCTTGTATTGCCTGGATTCTTCTTATGTGCTATATCTCCATAGCCTGCGAAGAAGTTAAGCAAATAGCAAGATGGGGAATCCATGTAGGGAACTTCTTGATCCTCGAGTTTCATTTGAAATACACCATTCGCACCATAAAAGCCAACCATCCAAAAACTTCTGGCCGCTATGACAAACACAAGATATCTTCCATTGTAGCGGATGACATAATAGAAGCTGCCTCTTAAAGGGGTTGTGTAAACCAGCCTGCTCCCTTTTCGAACTCTACGGTAGGCGTTGCAGAAGATCCAATAACGCAGATGCGCCTGGCACTTGATGTAATTCTGGCGTACTTTCTCCTCCGAACCGTCAAGCCACAGTGTGACCGTGTTCTGCAGTTGAACACCACAAGCAGATGCATAATTAGAATTACATTGTAAACCAAGGAACACGGATATACAAATGGGCACATCAACGAACAGTGAGAATTAAGATCCCACCAACAATTTTGAAGTCGGGTGAAAAAAAATGGGAACTTTCTTCAAGAAATAAATTTGAGTACACCCAGTTACCCTTCGGTAGGAAGAAGGATATATGTGGAACAAAAGCCCATATCAACAAACGGTGTGAATTAACATCCCACCAAACCCCCCCCCCCCCCCACCCAAAATAAAAATCCACCAAAATTGGGAGACAGGTGAAAAAACAGGGAAATTTCTCGTACAACAGCAGACAGTACGCCGATGAACCCTCGGTAACACAGTGTCCGAATTCAGATCCACAACTAGTTTGGAGTTGGATGAGAAAAAAATGGAAACTTTCTTAACAAATAACACTTGAGCAGGCCTACGCACCCTCGGTAGCTTCGACATATGGTGAGGCGCCGATATATCAGGAGGGGGCAGCCGCTACATGGCCTTGGGCGCCCGGGAAGTGGCAGCCGCTGGGCACCGGGCGGAGGAGGCGGGTGAAAACTGGGGTTTGGGCGGCGATGCTTTGGGCGGAGAGGGAGTGCGAGTGAGAGCCGAGGGAGAGGGGAGGATGCGCGGGTTTTTGTGTCCGAGCAGGCGGGCGAGGAGTGCCTGTTTTGGCCCCCGAGCTTCTTTGCTCCAATAATTGCTAGAGTAGCTTTATCATGTAAACTCTTAGAGCATCTTCACTCGCCTACCTAGTAAGTCGATCTGGATGCCGAATTTCGATCCGGAAACTGTCCCAGTCGCGTACCTAAGTACCTGTTTTCGGTTGGATTTGGGCCCGAAGAAAGCCTAAACCTTCACTAGATAGAGTTGGAGCTTTCTTTTGAGTTGCATCTAGTTCAGTAGGTGCCCTGATAGTCGTGAAAGTCAAGCTGCTTCCTTCTCTCCTTGCAGTCGAGCCTATAGCCTACTTTTTTGTATCCCCCTGTTCCTCGGATACAATTCGATCCTTCTACAGCCAAATCTCAATTTGTGAAAAGCCTTCGATGGCTTCCTTATGAAAACATCCCTTTGTATATGGGTATAGATGGTCTCCCCACAGCTGGTATCGATCGACACGCGGCTTAATCCCGATCACATCCTGAGGCAATAATAGAGCGAATAATTCATAGAGTACTCCACCACGAGCAGCGAAAGCACGCTCAGCCAATCCTCACTCGACGGCTCAATTTTTGGTCCGGACTACCCAGGCCGAACCTTGGTTTCCGGGTACGCCCTGGGAATGCCGGACTCAGCGTAATCGGCGAAAAAATATCAAAGCGACGCATGGACCCGCCAAGTCAGTGACGGAAGCCGAGTCGTCGTCATCCTCGGAACCACGCGGCGACCGCCGGGCAATAACTACACGTCGCGTCGGCCACGCTTCGCCGATTTACGGTGCCACCGTCGCCGCCTCGGCTCCCGCGACGGACCGGCGATCACTCCATGTGTATACATTTGGGTGTCTTAACATGGCTTTTTGTTTTTTTGGGGGCCTCACAACAACATACAGCTGAAAGAATCTGTTGGGGCTTATATAAGAGACAATCTTTTTGTGGGCATGACAAGAACCGAAGAATTCGTGTCTGTGAAGCTGCCACGGAGCTTTTCAAACGAAGTATAATTGTTTTCTCAAACGGAGTTTTTTTCCTTTTTAAGTGGTTTTTTGCTAGATGTTATTAAGTTGATACCTCTGTTTTCTAAGTGGCTGCTGGATGTTATGAAGTTGATACCTTTGTATACTTTAAGTATACTTTTTAAAAAATACTTTTAAGTTTTGAAGCCAACTTAGTCATCTACAGTAGCTAACTTAGTAAACTTTGGCCAGCCAACTTGGTTTATTAAGTTGGTTCATTAAGTTGGTTCAACTTGGTTCATTAACTTGGTTCATTAAGTTGGTTCAACTTAATTTTTGTGGGGAGGGAACTAAAAGTTGTGTTTTGAAGCCAACTTAGCCATCTTTAGTATCTAACTTTTTTTAGTTTCTAAAAATGTTGGTTCCCTAAACCAACCAAGTTGGCTGGCAAGGTTATTTAGTTGGCCACTGAAGAGAACTAAGTTGTCTGCAACCCGATAACTAAGTTGAGTTCCTTTTCAACTAAGTTGGCTGCAGCCCGTTAACTAAGTTGAGTTCCTTTTTGTAAAATCTTTTTTTGTTCTTTTTGAAAAGTTGGCTGCTGGAAGTTATTAAGTTTGGCTACTGAAGTTTATTAAGTTGGCCAATGAAGATAACTAAGTTGGATGTTGGAGTTCTACTAATTTCTCTCTATACCTTTTTTGATTATGCAGAGAAAAAGGAAATTTGCCATCTGCGTGGGCGAGCTATGCACAAACATATCCAACAGGATCGGAACATTTGTCGAGGCTATTGGGAATATATACAATGAAAAAAGGTCTAGCTATGTTGAGGGGGGAAGAAAGAAGCAAAGGACTGATGGAGAATTCGACAACGAAGAAGATGACAGCGACCCTGGTGATGGTTCTGACGGTGATGACGATAGTGACGATGAGGATGAGGAAGATGGCACTAGCAAGGAAGATGAGGAAGATGGAGCTACCAGAGATGCAAACAACGGGAATTTAAGAGGGGGAGAAGATGAACAGGAGGAAAATCTGGGGTGCAATTTGATCAAGATGCCAAGAAAATCAGCTAGACTGACACCAAAGGAAAACCAAGATTGCCCAGCCAGCAACCTCAGGAAGTGGGGCACTGACATAGAAAATCGTGACGGTGATTGTGGGAGCAAGCCCGATGACCTCTCAGTGCAGGGCTTGATTCAAAGAACAAGAAGGAAAGCGAAGGAAGAATGGACAGCAAGGTTACATGCAGGTCATCAGACAGAAGACCAAAACTCATTTTCAGAGTTAATAGGAATGGTTGCAGCAGAAACAAGAAAACAAGTTGGCCGCCTACACATTGAAGCTCCTGTTTTTTATGATGACGATGGCAAGAGTGATGCCAATGTTGTCTTCAATTTGGTGGTAGATAGGGAGCTGAGGGCACGCATTGCAAATGTCCCCATGGTAGATATGATTGGAAGCGACGACGCAATACACAAGCTAACAGTAGAGTGCTTCATCCTTCAGAAACTGGATATAAGAGATGACTGGCAGGCACAGGGGACAAGGAGACAGAATATGTCCACGCAACGTGGCCGCCCAGAAGGATATCCAACAAACGCAGCAGCAGTAACTAAAACACCAAAGGCAAAGCCCAAAACAGTTGTTGTTGCTGCTGCTGCCGCGGTCCAAGCCACCCAGCCATGTATGCCAAGCCCACAGATACTGCAGCAGCTAGTGAAGGGATTGCCACTTCAGCAGGGAGCCCCTACGATCATACCAAAATCCCCTCGCCCCCCTCCAAAAACTGGCAGCACACAGCTAAAGATGACCGCAACTACACCGCTGCATCGCGCAAGTACTGAAACTACAGGAATATGAAGGACACACAACACAAAAACGAGTGATGCATGTCCACTACCACATGTACCAAAGTTCGCACCACCAGATAAAAAAACATATTGGCAAGATAGAGTGGATCAAGCCTATGATCCACCATCTTTCTACCTGGGTTTCGACAGCCCATAGGAGGACGAAAACAAGTGCATAATTCCAGGCCATTCAACTTCAGCAAGCATAACACCGGTCAACCTGAACGATGAAAGGTTAAATGATGATTTAGCATGGGATGAGGAAACAATGAGAGAAGCATGTGTCGTAGCTGAAAAGGTGGAAAAAGAAAGGGCTTCTATGAAGGATGTCCCTAAGGCTGCAGTTGTTGAGCAAATACAGAGCGGTTTCCAGATGCCAGCAAGGGTGGGAAGTGTCATTGCATTGGACCCTGATTCTTGTGGAAGCACCACTGCAGGAGATCACCCACAAGTACAAGAAAATAGAATCATTAGGCACGCTCATGTAGTGAAATCACCCTATTTTGCATATGTCGATCAAAGGGTGTACACATGTTCAGCTGATGTGAAAGATCTGTACACCGCAGTTACTGCACATGGAAAAAGAACAAAAAGGGGCCAAGACATCGACAATACACCAATAGTTGTATCATATGAAAAGTATTTCGTTACACTCAGAGATCTCGCAAAATCCATGATGCCCTGTGGATAGTTGTCGAATACTGTAATGGAACTCGGAATAGAGTCCATAATGTTACAGAAACTTAAGAAGGTTAATAAGCTTGTCATGCCTTTGAGGGTTATAGTAATAACCCACTTACAACGGTACATTTTTCTAACATGGTATTATTCACCATCTTTTTTTCTGTTTTTTGCATGTTGCATCTAATGTCTCTCTCCTGTGTTTTCAGAGTCTAGTTAAAAATCTGGAATACAACAAGAGAGAGCTGAAAAAGCACTTCGGCAAGGCCACTGCCCATCTCGATTGGAAAGATAGTGTAAGTCATTTTTTCAACTTCAAAGTTGGTCCCACCAATGTAACTAAGTTGATTCCAACTAATACTAAATCATCTCCACACCCCTATAACTAAGTTGGTTCCATACTAGGAACCAACTAATTTGGAAGTATTCATACCTAGTCCAAAAGGGAAAAGGAGGAGACGGCCAAAACAGTTGGTTTCATAACTTGATTTATCAAATATAACTAAGTCGGTCCCCCACCTCGGACTAAGTCGGCCCCATTCAGCATACTAAGTGTTTTCTTGCTGTTTTTGTTCCTTTTTACTCACTTTGTTTATCCGTTTCCCCCTAACACCTTCTCTCCAAAATAGACACCATAAACTCTTTCCTGATTTAACCTTTTTTTTGTTTTGAAAACACAGGTTATGATGCCCGTACTCGAGAACTTCGCACTAGGCGAGCGTGACCATATCAATCATTACTGGTTGTTTGTCATCAACATAAGGGATAAAAGGTTCGAAGTTCTTGATTTGATCAGGTCATTATCAGACAAGAAGTTCAATGTTATTGTCGAGGAATTAGTCGCTCCCATCAAGATCTTATGAAAAGAAAACTATGCAAATTCAGCAGTGCAGATCGGAGCTTAGAAAGTTGAAGACATCAACCCTCCAAAGCAGTCGACAACGTGAGTATATCCAAAACATATGATTTTTCCAGGACGACAAGTTGCTTTTTTCACGTATCATCTAATCACTTTCATTTTTACTAAATCATGCAGCTATGATTGCGGTATATGCACTTTGTTCAATGCTAAACATTAGAACAGGAGGAGCTTACCGGTGTATGGACCAGGGAATTTACCAAATATAAGAAAAGTGCAGACCCATACATGGGTTACCTCGCCAAAAAACAATAGCAACTGAAAACCATACTCAAGAAATAAGGTAAGCACTTGTCTCTTCTTCTAATATATATGCAAAACTGTGTTATATACAACTAGGTTATATACAGGAACCAACTTGGTTATATAAAGGAACCAACTTAGCTATAAACATGAACCAAGTTGGTTCAAAGTCCAGGAACTCAACTTGGTTATGCTCAGGGACCAATTTGAGTTCTTCCCAGGAACCAACTCTAGTTATATGAAAACAGTAGCCCCCCAGCATGAGTAGGTAATGTTGAAACCCAAAAAGCAGAATGGCCTCTGCTGTATTATGAAGCATTTCATACTGACAATTCCCATCTAGACAATGTTTAGGAACCAACTTGGTTATGTTCAGGAACCAAAAGCATCTAAAAACAACAACTTACATATAACTCACTTCAGCAAAAAAGTAAAATCCAAAGTTATCTGATACAGTAAAACAACATAACTGAGCACACCCCCCTATAAAAATTCCACTACTTATGGACCAACCCAGAAGTACACGTAGCAGCGTTATGTCCAGGCTCAGAACACAAACTACATAGGTTGATTTTTTTTGCTTGCAACTCAATGCCAGATGGTATTTGTCCTTTCTTCCGCCCTTTAGTGTTAGACCTGGGAGGGTTTTGTGTTACAAATTGTTCTCTATTCGGCTCAACCACACCACCCGGGTGCTAAACAGAAGACACACCTGGCCCTGATGTTGTTTGTCTGGCAGGGTCTAGTTGTCGAGCAGCAGCGGGGTCAGGTTGCGTTGCAGTCACTGGAGAAGGTGTTTCATGCATCACCCCCACACACTTGATGATGTTTGTTGCGCTGACAAAGTAGCGCCACCCCAAAAAGCACCCAAACGAGGACCATGAATTGTTATAGTTGGCGATGCACAAGGCACACACTGGCTTGTAAACGGAGGTGGCGGCGGGGCTGGCATAGGGACTGAATGACCATGCTAACTGCCAGGAGGTTTTGGCCGCGGCCCTGTTGGCAAAGGACCTACTGTCGTTGATTGGTGCACGTTAGGAGTTGTAGAAGCGGGGTGATGCACATTCAGGGTTGATGTTTGTTGCGGTGCGTTAGAAGTTGTTGTTTGTTGCGGTGTGCTGGGAGATGTAGTGTCATGTGACGCATTGGGTGCGCTATTTGTGCGGGCTCGTTTCTTCTTTTTGCGAACTTTGTTCAATTGCGCAAACTCACCTTTCATCTCCCTGATGTGGCTACGAGCAATAGCTTCTGCCTGATCTGATTCACTAAGAATTTTAGCCATTTGCACAAATGATCTAGACTAGTTTGCAAACCTTAGTTTCTGCCGAGACAGTTCAGGCATCACATCATCTTGTACCTGCTCAGCAGGCGACACCACATCCTCAACTGCTTGTTGAGTCCACCGTTTAAGAATGAACTTTTCTGGTAGTGCATCAATACCTACATGCGTGAACACTTTCAACACATGGCAACAAAGGATACCATCACGCTGGTACTTGCAACAATCGCAGTTGAATTGTCCAGCATCTGCATTAACCATGTAGGTCCTAGAGCAATAAGGGTAGCACTTGACATTGTTAGGAACCAACAAGTACATGTTCTGGCCTTGTGCTTGCACATTGTAGCGCCCAATAAGCTCGAATTCCACCCCGAACCTCAAGTAGATGTCCCTCTAGGGTTCACAGCATAGAAAACAAAAAAATGCCTACGATGGGAACAACTATGTACCAAGATCTATCTACTATATACAAGCAACGGGCGGATATACATCCATAGAGAACATACTCTTGAAGACCGGCAAAGCTTAACGAGGTTGAACTCGTGGTTGATGTAGACGATCTCTTGTCGATCTCAAGATCGATAGGATGTCCTAGCGCCGCAAATCAGCAGCGCATCCATGCTCGCACACACGTCCAAGGCACCAAGCAACCTCTGCCTCCTCGCTCCAGCGATGCAGCGGAAGCACAACTCTTTCTTGCCGAATAGCCATCGGGAACATGTATCTCACTAGTCCGAGACCATAGGGGATAAATACTAGAGGGGGAGAGAGATCCTTCACGAGGTGGTGTGAGTGAGAGAGAGAGAGAGAGAGCGGGAGGGGGGCTCCTTTTATAGGAGGAGGGGAACCCCAAGGAGGTGGCCGGCGCATGGGGGCTGCCCCCTTGCCCTCCCTCCGTTCATGTGGGTGGACACTCCACTCACAAAAATGCCCTTCAATTTTCTCCACTCAAATTCCCATTAAATTTCCACCAAATTTAATGCAAACTCTCATTAAATAAAACTCCTTTTATTTATTCAGAATTTTGTCAATTACTTTAATGACAAACATTCACATATAACCCCTTGCTAGTATTTCATTTCACATGCAAAAACACTTTCTGCAATTTCACCCGAAAACCCGTTTCGGTATCTAGTGAAATAAATTCCTGCGCTTGTTATTCTTTCCGGCATGAAACTTTTGCTCCAAATGGTGTCGGTGTCTCTTAAGTGTGTCACCCTACGGTTCATGAATAATGCGGACATGATCGAGACCCCTCTCAGATCAATAATCAGAAGCGGGGCCTGGAGATCCATACTGACTCCCATACATTCAGCGATGACTTTCTTTGTGATCGCGAGAACCTTTTATGCTAGTATCTTAATCCTTTTGTTTCACGATATATTACATGTCCAAGATTCGATCATCGGTATCTCCATACCTATTTTGATCTTGTTACTGACATGTACTCTTTTCTCGTTCCCGTGATATAACATTCTAGTGATCAAATCACTTGCTTGCAAGCTAATTAATGTGATATCACCGAGAGGGACCAGAGAATATCTATCCGTCATCGGGATGAAAAAATTCCACTCTCGATCCATGGGCCTCAACAAAACACTTTAGTAGTACTGAACCCATCTTTATAATCACCCTGTTACGGTGTGACGTTTGATGTTATCAAGATACTCTTCCGGTGTTAGTGATTGACATGATCTCATGGTCTAAGGATTAGGATCACTTTGTATGATGTTATAGCAATATAAATTCAATGACTTTGATCGTAATGCTATACTTCGGATGAATGTTCATCACACCATTCCAATAATGTTTTGACCTCGTTATTAACAACATCCAATGTCCATGATCAGGAAACATTGATCATCGTGTTAATCAACGAGCTAGTTTATGAGAGAGGCATAACTAGGAACTTTCTGTTTGTTTATTAAACACACATGTATTAACATTTTAGTATTAATACAATTATAGCATGCAAAATAAACATCTATCATATACTTGGAATATACATAATAACCACTTTATTATTGCCTCTCAGGGCATATTCCCTTCAGTCTCCCACTTTCACTAGAGACAATAATCTAGTTACATAGTGATAAATCTAACACCCATGGAGTTCTGGTGTTGATCATGTTTTGCTCTAGGGAGAGTTTTAGTCAACAGATCTGCTACATTGAGATCCGTGTATACTTTACAAATCTTTATATCTCCATCCTTGACATGCTCGCGGATGGAGTGAAACCGGTGCTTAATATGCTTGGAATTCTTGTGAGACCTTGGTTCTTTGGCATTGGCTATGGAACCATTATTGTCACAATAGATCACCATTGGGTCCAACGCGCTCGCAACCACACCTAGTTCGGATATGAACTCCTTCATCCAAACTGCTTCCTGAGCCGCTTCCGAAGCAGCAACATATTCGGCCTCCGTTGTTGATCTTGCCACCACGGGTTGTTTGGAACTCCTCCAACTAACCGCTCCACCATTCATGAGAAATACGTATCCGGATTGAGACTTAGAGTCATCCGGATCGGTGTCAAAGCTAGCGTCGACATAAAACTTAGCGACGATATCTTCTTCACCTCCGTACACAAGAAACATATCCTTAGTTCTTCGCAAGTACTTAAGGATATTCTTGACCGATATCCAGTGTTCCGATCTTGGATCAGATTGGTACCTACTAGTAAAACTAATAGCATGTGTCACATCCGGTCTTGTACATAGCATGGCGTGCATTATAGAGCCTATGGATGAAGCATAGGGGACTTTGTCCATTATCTCTCTTTCTTCCGTCGTAGTCGGACTTTGAGTCTTACTCATGTCTTGCCTTGCAACATAGGTAAGAACCCCTTCTTACTTCCGTCCATTTTAAACTTCTTTAAAATATTATCAAGGTATGTACTTTGTGATAGCCCTATTAGGCGCCTAGATCTATCTCTATAGATCTTTATCCCTAATATGTATGACGCTTCACCTAGGTCCTTCATTGAAAATTTGTTGTTTAGATAACTTTTAACACTGTTTAAAAGATCTACTCCGATCAATAATATGTCATCCACATATAATATCAGAAATGCCACATTTCTCCCACTCACTTTCTTGTAAATACAAGCCTCTCCATAAGTTTGGACAAATCCAAACTCTTTGATCACCTCAACAAAGCGGAGATTCCAACTCCGGGATGCTTGCTTTAGTCCATAGATGGATCGCTGAAGCTTGCACACCTTGTCAGCATCCTTAGGATCAACAAAACCCTTTGGTTATATCATATACAACTCTTCTTCAATATTGCCATTGAGGAACGCAGTTTTGACATCCATCTGCCATATCTCATAGTCGAAATATGCAGCAATTGCTAACATAATCCTAACTGTCTTTAGCATCTCTATGGGAGAGAATATCTCATCGTAGTCAACTCCTTGAATTTGTCGAAACCCCTTTGCGACAAGTCGATATTTATAGACGGTTACATTACCATCAGCATCGGTTTCCTTTTGAAAATCCATTTATTCTCCATGGCCTTTCGGTCGTGAGGTAAATCCACCAAGGTCCAAACCTAGTTTTCGTACATGGATTCCATCTCGGATTTCGTGGCTTCTAACCATTTGTTAGAATCCGGGCTCATCATCGCTTCTTCATACGTTGCAGGGTCATCAATTTCATCAACCATGAAATTCATAACAGGATTTCCGTACAGTTCGAGAGCTGCATGCGTCTTGCTAGACCGGCGAGGTTCGGTAGTATTATCTTTCGGAGCTTCATGATCATTATCATTAGTTCCCTCTTCAATTGGTGAAGCCAACTCCAGAACAACTTCCGGCGCTGTGCTACTCGCCATACTATGAAGATAAGGTTCTACAACCTCTTCGAGTTCTACCTTCTGACTACTCATGCCTTTCGTGAGAAACTCTTTCTCTAGAAATGATCCATTCTTGGCAACAAAAACCTTGCCCTCAGATCTATGATAGAAGGAATACCCAATAGTTTCCTTAGGGTATCCTATGAAGACGCATTTTTCCTCTTTGGGTTCGAGTTTATCCGGTTGAAGTTTCTTCACATAAACATCGCATCCCTAAACTTTAAGAAATGCCAGCTTAGGTTTGTTTCCAAACCACAATTCATACGGTGTATTTTCAACGGATTTAGATGGTGCCCTATTTAAAGTGAATGCAGCAGTTTCTAGTGCATAACCCCAAAATGACAGTGGCAAGTCCGTCAGAGACATCATAGATCGAACCATATCTAATAAAGTACGATTTCGACGTTCTGACACACCATTTCGTTGTGGTGTTCCGGCAGGTGTGAGTTGTGAAACTATTCCACACTCTTTCATATGAGTGCTAAACTCGTAACTTAGATACCCACCTCCATGGTCGGACCGTAGAAATTTGATCTTTCTATTACGATGATTTTCCACTTCACTCTAAAACTCCTCGAATTTCTCAAAGGTTTCATACTTGTGTTTCATCAAGTAGATATAACCGTATCTACTCAAATCATCCATGAAAGTAACAAAATAACGATATCCACCTCGCGCCGACACACTCATTGGACCACATACATCAGAATGTATGATTTCCAATAAATCGGTCGCGCATTCCATTTAACCGGAAAACGACGTTCTAGTCATCTTGCCGATAAGGCATGGCTCACATGTATCAAAATGATTCAAAATCAAGTGATTCCAAAAGTCCATCCGAATGGAGTTTCTTCATGCGTTTAACGCCAATATGACCTAGACGGCAGTGCCACATATATGTGGATATATCATCATTAAGTTTAATCCTTTTAGCATCAACATTATGAATATGTGTAACATTATTATCGAGATCCAAGAGAAATAAACCATTCATCATTGGTGCATGACCATAAAAGATTTCATTCGTATAAATATAACAACCATTGTTCTTGGATTTAAATGAATAACCACTGCATCAAACATGATCCGGATACAATGTTCCTGCTCAGTGTTGGCACCTGATGTAGTGCTGAATTGATGTAGGAGCACTTTGTTGGGAACCCCAAGAGCAAGGTGTGAAGCAGCATAGCAGAAAGTTTTCCCTCAGTAAGAAACCGAGGTTATCGAACCAGTAGGAGGAAGGAAACGTCACACAGGTGTTGCAAGCAACGCGGAGACCTGCACAACACAAACTCAAGACTTTTCCCCAACGAATCAGTGAGGTTGTCAAGCTCACCAGTTTGTTGTAACAAAGGATTAAATGTATTGTATGGAAGGTAATGGTTTGCAGCAAGTAAACAAGTAACAGTGGAAGATGTATCAATGGTAAAGATTGGACCGGGGTCTATAGTTCACTAGAGGTGCTCTCCTTAGATAAACAACATGGCATGAAGGGTAAACAAATTACAGCAGGGCAATTGACAGGAACTGACCAAGGCATAACAATGCAATACCATACAAAAAGATCCTATGAGATTCGATTAGGCAATACAACAATATAATAGACCGCCATCCAACTGCATCTATGACTAGAAGTCCACATTTAGGTTATCATCTGAACCCCCTCCAGTATTAAGTTGCAAGCAACAAACAACTGCTTTAAGCAAAGTGTGTAAGGTAAACAATCCACTTGTTCCATGAACAAGAGACCGTTGTTTTCTCCCTAGTGGCAACATCACATCTACAACCGAAGAGATTTCTATCAATTCCCTTGGAAACTAGAGGCATGAACCCACTATCGAGCATAAATACCCCCTCTTGGAGTCACTAGCAACTACTCGGCCAAGATAGCTACTAACAACGGAGAGCATGCAAGATCACAAACAACACATACATGAGAATTATAAAGACGAAACCATTAATCAATCTGACATAGTAATTTCAATATCCATCGGATCCCTGCAAACACAACATGCATGATTACAAATAGATTAGATCTTGATCATGAACGGAGCTCACAAGATCTATACATGAAAGCACAAGGAGGAGATACAACCATCTAGTTACTACATGGACCCATAGTCCAAGGTGGAACTACTCACGCATCATACCGGAGAGAAGGCCTCCGGGATGATCTCCCCTCCAGCAGGGTGCCTGTCGTGGTATTGCCGACGAGTACGCCATGGAGGGGTACTCATAGTGCGTGTTTAGAGACGTGGGGTAAGGCGGACGGTTGACGGGTACGAGGTAACACAGCTTACCCAGGTTCAGATCCCACAACGGTGGCGGAATCGTACTCCTGCTATAAATCAGTATAAGGGCAATACGCCGAGTTACAGAGATAGGTTCGCAGTGCGAGGTTGTATGAATCGATGCCCTAAAGGCTCCCATAGGCCCGACTTATATAGTCTCCAGGTCCTAGGGTTACAGGGAAAAGTCCTAGCCGGACAGGTTATAGAGTCCTACACCATCTATTACTAGTCTTGTGTATCTTGCACTCCAAGGCTCCGGGTACGCTGGTGACTCCACCGTAGCCTTCCTTTATCCGGCATGGGCCTCCCTTCTGGATCCATCTAACTGGGTCGCCCAGCAGGCCATAGGCCATGCTACCGACTATGGGCCACCCGGGTTATCCGGATAAGTGACATGCTATGAGGATATCCATATAGCATATCCCCAACAGTAGCCCCCGGAGAACTCCGAGATCTTGCGCCGTCTTGCCTCTTCAGATGAATGATCCGTCTAGTTGGATGTCGGCAAATCGTCAAGCAACATCTTGTAGTCCTCCCAAAGAACCCTGCAAAGTTTTCTCCTTCTTCAACTTGTAAGCCGGAGAAATGTTGAATCTTCCATTGTACTCTTCCATAGTCGGATTGAATCCGTCTATGTCGGAATCTTCGACGTGATGGCTCATCTACCCATGTCAGCTAGGACAACGTAGGCTTAGGTCAGCGACGCCTCGTAACTCAAACATGCAGAGAACGCAATCATGTCCGATTTTCCCGCGTGAGCGATACGTACCGTTGGCAGCGACGGTTGGAGATGTGGCAAAATTTCCGCGCACGTTCGCGAACACGTCTTCTACGCGGCAACCGTCCGATCAAGCTGCACGAATCTTGACGCCGAGGATGATAAATAGTAACCGTGGGGAATTTCCACTTTTTACCTCATTCTCCTTGCATCATCTTCTTCCTCCAGCCGCGCGTCTCCTCGAGCTCTCCGCGAGAAACCTCAAAAAAACCCTAGCTCCCTTCTACACCAGTCGCACCCAACCCTCACCCCATGGCTAGCAGCAGCACCTATCCAGCAATGGCGGCGTCGAGCGAAGCCGCGGCAAAGTCGGCGAGCTCCGTCGTCGTGCCCCCAGAGGGCTTGGTCATCCCGCGTCGGCGGTGATCGAGTCCACCGGCGTTGACCAAAATTTGGCGGCGCTAGAGCCACTTGAGGAGGAGCAAGATTCGCACAAGGGCGACTGGCGCGGCTCGGACATCACTGACCGCGATATCCAAGAGATGGTCGCCGAAGGCTACCTCCCCGCGACGGAGGGACTTGTCTGGCAGGCGGCGCCGGCCGGCGAGGTGACACCTTCTCCCCAAGCCGGAGAAAAGGTGTACCTCAAAGCTCAGCTGGTACGCGGCATTTCCCTGCCTATCTCCCACTTCTTCCTCTCCGTCTTAAACCACTATAGGGTCCAGCCCCATAACCTTTCCCCCAATAGTATCTTAGTGCTTAGGAACTTCACGGTACTTTGCGAGGGATATCTAGGGATAAGGCCTAGGTTAGAACTTTTTGTGTACTTTTTCACCGTTAAACGTGAAGCCGGACATAGCAAGGAAGAACTTAGGAACTGTGGCACCATAAGCACTGTGGCACCATAGGTTCAAGATTCAACCTGGTCGGCGGTTCCCCGACATCGTCGGCCACGAGTCCTGCAAAAACTGGCAACGGACGTACTTTTACGGCCCAGACATTCCGCTGGTTGGCCAACAAGTTACGTACCCGGACTTCGTTGATGGAGCCACCGCTGAAGCCTCGTCATGGAGATCCCAGGCCTCCCTTCCCTCCGACCTCGACGCTTCTCGCGCGATAAGGCAGATCGAATGGTTTGTAGAGACGGGTTTGACCGGCTTGGACCTAGCCATGTGCTGGTTCATCAGGCGAATCCAACCTTTGCAACACCACGCAAAGCTCATGCACGAGTATACCATCGACAGAAGGGATAGTCTCTGCATCTCCGTGGATAACTTCTCGAGCGAATCCGTCAAGCTCCACCTTAAGGACATCGTCAAGGTGAAGGATAAGAGGTGTGGCTTCACCATCACCTATGACATGTTCGTAGACGGCAAGTGCCCAAAGGTAGGTATTTATTTCCCGTGTACGACATATACTCCAGTTCTTCCGTCTTGCAAATGTCATTTTATATGACATGGTGACTTCTTACTTAACAGTTTAGCGACATATATGAGATGAGTATGGCTCCTCAAATTTATGATCCAAAGATGAAGGAAGTCACGGTCGTGTCCGACGACGAAGCTCCGTTGGCGCGGAAGCGGAAGAGCTCCACCTATGACGCTACCGACGGAGGCAAGAAGAAGACGGAGGGTGGAGCCTCCAAAAAGACTACCGCCGCCCTAGAGGCAGAAAAGAGAAGAACCACCGGGATTTTTGCGAAGGCACCCCCATTAGTGTAAGCTTCTCATTCCCGACATTGTCTATTTATCTGTGTTGTTCCTGTACTTATGCATTTTGCACGTTTCAGGAAGAAAGCCACGACCAGCCTCAAGAAGGCCTCCAAAACATCGGGGGATTCTCGAAATATCAAGGATATTATGCATCGCGACGCCTCCCCCGCCATCGCCCCTGCCACTCCTGCCGTCAAGCCCTCGTCTGCTCCGACAAGCTCACAAGCTAAGGAGGCATCAGACCCTTCCGCTATGGAAGTGGATTCTCGCGCCTCTACTGAACTGGCTGTTGTCGGCGAGCAGGCAACGCAAGAGAGCACCGCTCAACAAATGGCTGAAGCTCCGGCTAAGGATGCCATCAGTGGCGACAAGGGGGTGGTGGAAGCTGATACTTCTGCCGAAGGCGGCGCCCTTGCTCCCAGAAACCCTTTGAGTTTCCAAAGATAGTCTACCCGGCTCTTACACCGAGTAGCACATCTGTGGTTCCTGGAGCAGCACCGACATCTCCGACATGCGGTCTTGAGGAGCTTCTCCGACAAGCAGAAATATTGCGAGGAAATAACATCTCCTTTGGCAAGCTGCTAGCCGAGAGTGCTACAAACCTCAAGATCATCGCACTTGTAAGTTTACTTTGCCTTTTGCATTTCATATGAGTATCCCACTGTAGCCCCTGAGGATGTAGACAGAAAACCATAGGTTTTGCATCTATATGCTCTAAGAGTGACTAAGCTAGAAAACTTCTCACTGTAGCCCCCAAGCATGTAGATGGAATGAACTATTCCGACTAGATGCTTTAAGAGTAGCATACGTAGTGTTTATAAATTTCAATACTGTAGCCCCCAAGCTTCTAGTTGTAACTGAACTAGTTCCAACTAGATGCTCAAAGAAAGCTAAGCATATATCTTAGTTGAAAACTTTATACAGTAGCCCCCAAGCTTCTAGTTGCAACTGAATTAGTTCCGACTAGATGCTTAAAGAAAGCTAAGCATATTGTTAAGTCAAAAAATCTCGCTGTAGCCCCCGAGCGTCTAGGTGGAAAATTTCCGACTAGATGCTCCAAGTAGACTAAACAATGGTTTAACTTTGTTCTTTTTTCCACAGAACGAGAATGCTCGGAGGGGCATGGCCAATGACAAGTACGAGAAGATGTGCGCAGATCTTGAAGCCGAAAAGGGTAAAACTGCCATCTTGAAGGAACAAATCATCAAAAACAAGAGTCTGTTTTCTTTTTGCGCATTCCGTCTTGGTCTTGTGCCTATATTCTCCGAGTACTTACTGTGTACTTTGTTTTCTCCGAGTTTGCAGAACATGTTGCCAAGGCCAAGGACATTGTCGAGCAGTCCAAGCACATCCAGCAGCTGGACAGCGAGAACAAGATCCTTAAGGAGGAGAGGAAAGACATGCTGAAAATGATGAGGATTCAATGAAGGCCCTGCAGGACTCCTCCTCCGCGGAAATCTCTCGCTTGAAGGAGGAGATTGCGATCTTAAAAGATCAAAAGCAAGCTGCCGATGAGCAGAATCAACGCCACAACGAGGCGTATAAGCTCCTCCAATAAGAGAAAGAATCCCTGGTGGACACCCTTTGGCAGGCTAAGTCCAGCATCTTCAGTAAGTTTCCCTTCGCCTTGTATTTCTGTAGTCTGGATACTTTTGAATTTATTGAACTCATGTGCTCCTTGTCGGAACTTGAAGCTCTTATGGGTTTAACCCGATCGCCTCCTTCGGACAAGGAATGCATGGTTCTTGCCGGCAACTTCATCAACACCGCCATCACCCAAGCCAAGGAGATTGCCAAGCCCCTTTAGATACATATCAAGGCCTCGGACTCCGTGGCGAAGTACTCGGAGATTCTGCGTCGAGCCCCCGAGCGTATCACAAGCTGGAAAGCTTCATGTGCATGGGCTGGCGCAAGGATGGCGCTGTCAATGGTGAAGGCACACTACGAAGGTGCCGACATCGACACGGTGACCTCTAGTATCCCCGACGTCAACGATGACGGCAAAGAGATTGATCATGAAGCCATCCTGTCGTCACTCGCGGGTTATGACACCAGAGTTGCCGAGTTGGTGGACATCGACGTCTTCGTGCCCATGAACACCATTGATAGCGTCAGCCAAGATTCCTCCGAGTCCCACCATAGTGTCGACGTTGAGGGTGATTCTCCGGCTGGTGACGATGCTGCTTCCAAGTCTCCTCCGCCAAAGGAATGAAAAACAACTTTGTAATATTTGTTTCACCTTTGGTGTATACGCGGAATAAACTTGTTGATGTAACTTAAGGCGGAAAACAATGGTTGTTTATTCCTGCTGCTTAAGAACTAGTTTCCAGCATGTATATATTTTTAAGCAAGTGCTGGCTTATCCATTACTTTGGTTTTTATGCTTGACCTTTCGTGAGTCAGAAGACTCGTTGTCGGAACCATGCGCTCAGGTGATGATGCCCAATGGCACCGTCAATAACCTGAGCACAAAATCGCCGACAATAAGTGCCGAAAGTCACTACTCCAGAATCCACATAAAAACGACAAAAACTTAAGCTAACGCCCGTAGGCGGAATTTTCACAAGTGCAAATGCAAGACTTGTGCATAAAGGTTTTACATGATCCAAAAATGAACACTAAAGGAGGTAAAAGACTCAAAAATATGAGTGAACCAGAGAGCTTTATTTCATTAATCATATAAGAGATACACAATTAGATAAAAAATGCTAAGTGTAAAAAGGACGTAGCTGTGCTATGTTTCATGGCCGATCAAGCTCCGGGTAGTCATCATCCAGGTCACGTCGCTTACGCTTATGATCCTCGTTGGGTCTATCCTTTAGTTCACAATTGTCAACAAGGTAGTAAGACCAATTGAGCAACACCTTGCTTATGATGAACGGTCCTTCCCATGGTGGGGATAATTTGTGACTTCTTCTGCTTAAGTCGGAGCACCAAATCTCCCTCTTTAAAAGAGCGATGCCGAACACGGCGACTATGGTTGCTGCGTAGCTTCTGCTGGTAGATGGCGGATCTTTGGCATGCCAAAATGCGCTCCTCCTCGAGAAGGTCCATATCTAGGCATCTGGATTCTTCAACGTCATCTTCGTCGTAGACGGCAACTCTTGGTGCATCATGGAGTATGTCGGAAGGCAAGATTTCTTCTGCTCCATATACCACGAAGTAAGGGGTGTAGCCGGTGGATCTGTTGGGTGTAGTTCGCAAACTCCACAACACAGATGGCAATTCTTCCGCCCAGGCTCCAGCTGCTCTATGTAGCGGTGCCTCAAGACGTGGCTTGATTTCCTACAGAATTAATCCATTGGCTCGCTCAACCTGAAAATTGGATTGTGGGTGTGCCACAGATGCAAGGTCAAGTCGGATGCCTTTCTCCCAGCAATAAGGCTCCACTTCTCCGAGTGATAAATTGCTGCCGTTGTCGGTGATAATTCTGTGTGGGAGACCAAATCTCACCACTAGATCTCGGAGGAACCTGAGGGCAGTTGCCCCATCAAGCTTTCTAATGGGTTTAGCTTCTATCCATTTAGTGAATTTGTCAACTGCTACAAGCAGATGCGTAAACCCACAAGGTGCCGTCTGTAACGGTCCCACCATGTCCAGCCCCCAGACTGCAAACGACCAAGTTATTGGTAGTGTTCGCAGTTCTTCAGCAGGAACATGTGGTTGTCGGGCATAATACTGGCATCCCATGCATGTCTCAGCCAGCTTGTCGGCGTCCGCGATCGGCACCAAGAGAATCCTTGCCGGAAGGCTTTCGCGACCAACGATCGAGGAGCGGCGTGATGCCCGCAATCTCCGAGATGGATTTCGAGCAGGATTTCCATACCTTCTAGCTGGGCAACACACTTTAGGTATACACCAGTAGTGCTCCTTTTGTAGAGTTGCCCATTGATTATGGTATAACCCTTTGTTCGTTGTACTATTTGCCGTCTTTTGACTTCGTCGTCGGGCAAAGTTCCGTGTTCGAGGTATTCCATGAACGGTTTTGTCCAAGCCGGAGGGATCTTAGTCACCATGTTGATGAAAGAGTCAGCTCTATCCGGGTTGTCGATGTCGGCCCCCCTTCATGGATGGTGTGCGCAGGTGCTCTAGGAAAACCGCTGGCGGAATTCGCTTGCACCCTAATCCAAGCTTAGACAGCAGATCAGCCGCCTCGTTTTGTTCCCTAGGTACATACTTGACTTCGTAGACCAAGAAGCTCTTGGCTATCTCGTCCACTTCGTCTCGATATGCCGCCATCATAGGGTTCCGTGCATTCCAGGTCCCAGCCACCTTCTAGGCAACCAAGTCGGAATCTTCACAACAAACTATGCGCTTGATGCCAATATCCTTGGCTACATGCAGTCCGTGAATGAGTGCTTCATACTTCGCCATTTTGTTTGTAGCCTCGAAGTGGATCTGCAGAACGTAGTGTATCTTGTCTCCTTTTGGTGACTGTAGCAATATACCAGCCCCTGAGCCGTTGAGCAGCTTTGATCCGTCAAAGTGCATCACCCAGTACTCTAGTTCTGGCAACGGAGTAGCATCTGGCATCTCCGTCCAATCTGCAACAAAATCCTCCAAGGCTTGTGACTTGATAGCGTCGCATCTCTTGTAAGTGATCTCGAAGGCAGCAAGCTCAATGCCCCCACTTCGCGACCCTTCCTGTAGCGTCGCTGTTGTTGATGATGTCGGACAGTGGAGTCTTGCTCACCACTGTGATTGGGTGCTCCTGAAAGTAATGCCTCAGCTTCCGAGAAGCAAGGAATACTCCATAAGCTATCTTTTGGTAGTGCGGGTAACGCTGCTTGGACTCCGTCAAGACCTCGCTCACATAGTAAACTGGTCGTTGAACTCCGTGCTCATAGCCTGGTTCCTTCCGCTCTACCACGACGACGATGCTGATAACCCGGTTGGTTGCCGCCATGTAAATTAACAGGGGCTCGCCAGGCTCGGGTGCTGCAAGGATGGGCGCTGAGGAAAGAATCTCCTTGAGCTGCTTCAATGTTGCATCTGCTTCGTCCGTCCACGTGAATTTGTCCGCCTTCTTCAGCAACTTGTACAGCGGCAGAGCCTTCTCTCCAAGTCGGCTGACGAACCGACTAACTGCTGCAACACAACCTGTTAGTCGTTGAATGTCTTTTAGGAATGTCGGACAGTTTATGTTTATGATGGCCTTGATTTTCTCTGGGTTGACCTCGATTCCACGTTGGGAAACGATGAAGCCCAAAAATTTGTCGGCTAGAACCCCGAAGACGCACTTCTTAGGGTTAAGCATCATGTTGTATTTTCGGAGATTGTCAAAGGTTTCTTTTAAGTCGGAGATTAAGTCATTTGACTTTTTAGACATCACCGCGATATCGTCCACATAAGCGTGAACGTTCTGACCAATTTGGTCGTGGAGGCAACGTTGCATTGTCTGCTGGTAAGTAGCACCTGCGTTTTTCAGCCCAAAGGGCATCGTGACATAACAAAACGTGCCGTATGGAGTAGTGAACGAATTGGCCAATTGGTCCGACTTCCTCATCTTGATCTGGTGGTATCCTGAGTATGAATCGAGAAAACACAAAAGTTCCGAGCCAGCCGTCGAGTCAATGACTTGGTCAATGCGAGGCAAAGCAAACGGATCTTTGGGACATGCTTTGTTCAAGCCGGTGTAATCAACGCACATTCTTAATTCATTGGTTCCCTTTTTGGGGACAAGTACAGGAGTGGCCACGCATTAGGTGTGAAGGACTTCTCGGATAAACCTAACCTTAAGTAACCTAGCTATCTCTTTGCCAATGGCGCGTCTCTTGTCATCTCCAAAGCGTCGTAGAGGTTGTTTCACTAGTTTACATTTGGGATCAATGTTTAAGCTGTGCTCGGCAAGTTCCCTAGGTACAGCTTTCATGTCGGCAGGTTGCCAGGCAAAGATGTCCCTATTCTCACGGAGGAACTCGACGAGTGCGCTTTCCTATTTGGGATCCAGGTTCGTCCCAATGACAGTGACCTTGGAGGCATCGCCTACCACAAGTTCCATCGGATTGGTCTCGATGGCGGCCTTGAACGCAGGAGCGGAGTCGGAGATCTGCTTCTTCGACGCGGGCATCTCTGAGTCATCGACCTTGCTCTGGATCTCTTTGAATTCTTCGATGTAGAGGATAGCTTCTGCAACGGCTGCTTCATTGATCTCGCAGTCCCTTGCCTTGGTAAAGCTTCCAGATACGGCGATGATGCCGTTTGGTCCGGGTATCTTGAGTTTGTTGTAGACGAAGCATGGCTTGGCCATGAACGTGTGGAATATGTCGCGACCGAATATGACGTGGTACATGCTCTTGAAGGGGACCACCTCGAAGGTCATGCGCTCTTGGCGGTAGTTATTAACATCGCCAAAGGCAACCTGAAGTGTAATGCACCCAAGGGACCGAGCCTCCCGACCAGGAACTACACCGTGGAAGATGGTGTTGGTCCGCCTTAGGTTTGCCTCCGTCAAGTTCAACTTCTGCAGTGTATCCAGGTGCATGATGTTGATGCTGCTTCCACTATCCACCATACACTTGGTGAACTCCACGCCGTCAATCAAGGGGTTGATGACCATGGCGTACTGGTTCTCCATGGGCACAAGGTCTGGGTGGTCCGTCCTGTCCCAAGTTATTGGAACCTCCGACCAGCGCAGGTACTAGGGAACTGGGGGGAGAGTGGCCATCAGGATCCTCAGAGAGGTCTTCTGTTGTCGGGCGGTGGGGGTTCCAAGGAAAGTGTGGTAGACTGGAGCCTTCTTTGCGAAGGGGTTCTTTCCCTTGTCGTCGCTCTTGGCAGCGTGCTTGGGGTCAACGTCTTCATCCATGTCACTTGAATCCTTGGACTCCTCCTCCTTCTTTTTCCCCTTGCCCTTGCCTCGCGTTCTGTTCTTCCGACTTTGCTTGTAGCCGGACTCCGGGTCTTCCTTGAGGTCGTTGACGAACTTGCAGTGTCGATTGGTATGGGTGGCCTTGCCGTTGGCTTCGAGGTGTACGAGTCACGGCATATCGCGGTACTCTTCATAGGTTTGGGGAACGCGGAGCGGCGCCGAGGTGGTCTCTAAGCGCAAGCTCCATCTGGGCTGCTGCGTCAGCTTCCGTGTAGCTGTTGACGGTGCTCACCATCTCTTCGAGGGTAAGACGTCATATTGCCTGCTGCCGTCTTAGAGAATGTCGGAGAAGCGTGCCACGGTCCAGTCCTTCCATGAAGTGATACAAAGCGTTATCATCGGGGTAGTGGGCCAGATCGGCTCGTATACGGAGCAACCTGGCCAGGTAATCGCGGGGGTTTTCGCCCTCTCTCTTAACACAGCGCGCCAGATCGAAGATGGTAACCACGCCAATGAACTTGGATCTCTGCTGTCCAGACGCACGGGCGAAGCCGGCGGATTTGCAGTGATCTTCCACCTTTATATCCTGCACAGGGGCGGTTTGGGTGGGCTTTGAATTTTTCTGATCTTTGCCGGCAAACTCCGAGGAGAGATCCGACATCGATCCTTCCGCGAATGTATCCTTCCTGTAGGCGGTCCGTGCGGGCCTTGGTGTTTTCCGATCTTTGCCGGCAAACTCTGAAGAGAGATCCGACATCGATCCTTCTGCGAACGTATCATGCCCGTAGGCGGTCCGCGCGGGTCTTGATGCTCCTCCGACTCCCAGGGAACTAGTGCTCGAGTCGGTTTCGCCGATGAAGAGGTGGATGTCTCCGATAGGAACGATCGAACACCACGTAGGGTTCATCTTCGCCGGGATCCAGAACTCATCCGGAGGGACGATCAAAACGTTGCCGTAGAAGAGAACACGACCGATGGCTACGGTTTCGCCGATTCCCGCGAAGATCTTGGTCCTCGCCCGCTGAAGAGCCTGAAGCACCTCTTTACCAGGGCGCCAAGCCGTGGTATTGCCGACGAGTACGCCATGGAGGGGTCCTCACAGTGCGTGTTTAGAGACGTGGGGTAAGGCGGACGGTTGACGGGTACGAGGTAACACATCTTACCCAGGTTCAGATCCCACAACGGTGGCGGAATTCTACTCCTGCTATAAGTGACATGCTATGAGGATACCCATATAGCATATCCGCAACAGTGCCGAGAAGAATTTCAGATTCCCTCGATCTAGGGACGACGGTGGTTGTGGCTACATAAGGTTTCGTGGAATTTTGATCGGGTAATTAGGGTTTCTGCATCGGGGGCTTCTTATAGGCGAAGAGGCGAGGCCGGGAAGCGACCAGGGGGGCCACACCTGCCCAGGCATGGGCCCACCCCTGGTCGTGCCTAGGGGGGTTTGGTCGCCCTTGTTTTCTTCTTTGTCTCGTCTTCTGGATTCGTGTCGCCCATGGTAAAATATTGACTTTGGCTTTTGTCCCGTCCAATTCCAAGAATATTGATTTTTTGCCTTTTTGGAACCAAAAAACAGAAAAAAAGGCAACTGGCACTGTGGCAACTTGTTAATAGGTTAGTTCCAGAAAAGATATAAAAACACCTAAAAGTGTTGACAAAGCAAAGCAAAGTAGATACTAAACAAGCATGGAGCATCAAAAATTATAGATACGTTTCCGATGTATCAAGCATCCACAAGCTTAACTCCTGCTCGTCCTCGAGTAGGTAAGTGATAAAAAGAATATTTTTTGAGGTGACATGCACCATCAAAACCAAGATCAAACCATTTGCAAGCAATGAAAGCTGGGATCAAAGAACTCTAAACATGTGCATGAAAGATGGAGTTCTAACAGTAAGACATAGTAACTATGCATGCAACATGAAAGGCTACAAACAAAGATCATGAATATCCTGCATTGAAAAACGTTTGTTTGTTTCACATACAGAAAACATAGCATAGTGGAAATCAGCTTGTCCCTCATAGAGTAGCAAATAGAGGCATAGGTGTAACATCCCAGCATTTAGGACCTAACGAAGGGTAGATTAAGGAATATGGAATGTTGCATGCATCTATTTGTGAAAATGTGGGTAAAATTTTCGCCAAATAAAAACCTAAGTGATTAATGTTTCTTTCATACTTTGAGATTAGGTTTAGTCTTAAAGGATGATTGTTATAAACTTTGAGATGATCTTAAGGAGTTATGTGTTTTTAAATGGATCTGAAATATTAGACTTGAGTGTTTGAATTATAATTCAAATGAATTAGATATAAGTTTTGAATCTTAATTCAATTAAGAGATAAATATTACAACTTGAATTCTATCCAAAGAAAAACAATAATGAATATAAAGTTTATTTCTTATCATCAATATATATAATCAAGTTATAAAATTATAACTTATTTGAATCATCCACATAACTTATAAAAGTAAATATACAAAGAATAGGAATATTCTTTATTAATAATAATATAATCTTTATTAAAATTGAATAAAATAAAGATTACAAGAATAATAAAAGAAAATTACAAAAGAATAAGAAAATTACATTGGAATATTTACTAACTATCCTATATCTAAATCTAAACTAAATCTTCATCTTTATCTTTGTACCTGCAAAACAAAGACTAAATAAAAACAAAAGAAGATTAGTGTTAGTATTATTTCTCTCAGACATGTCAGTGAAATGCACTTGACAAATTCATCATTGAGACATTTAAAAAAAGGGGCAAGTTTCACCAATATGAAAGAATTCATCTTTCATAAATTCAAAGCCAGAAGTCAAATGACAGCTAAGAGGGACAAATTCACCAGCCAGGTGAAAGTAATCTGGTAAGAGTAAGTTCAAAAATTCTGAACATATCCACAAGTGCATAGCAAGCACACAGGTAGGACACACACACCATCATGCATGTGGTGTGTTGTCAACCTCACAGAGCAACTCAATCTCACAAAACCACAAGCACAGCCGTGGAGGAGCACACTAGTGCATCTCTCCACTACACAGCACACAAGAACATCCAGTGTAGACATCGGCTAAACCAAGAACAAAAGCCAAACCAAACCACCCCAGATCAACCAAACATCACCAGGATGGTGACATAAGGAGGGGGAAGAATCAGGTGGACAGCAAGGCCAAGCCCATGAGCTAGGAGGAGCAGTCTAGCTCAAGAGCAAGCACAGGAATCCAGCAGATCAAGATCAAGATCATCACCAACTTTGTAACATCCCAAAAATACAAAACTTGGATCATCAAACTCTAACCATCAAATTTAGGGTTAACAAAAACTTTTCTAAATAAAATTATGAAAGCATGCATGTGATTATGCATTTCATTTTGAATTCTTTTGAACCACCTTGTTTGTGTGTTCCATTGCTTGTAAATGGATGCTTAGGTGAAATAAACATCATCTAAACATTTCCCACACTTTTCCCAAAGACAAGTAAATCAAAACAAATAAAATAAGGGAATGGTCATTTTGACCAATTTAACTCCCATGCCTACTTTGGCTGTCTCAAACTTTCAGAACCTAACAGAAACTTTTCTGGATCTTTGCACGCCTTGATTATACTCATAACAAAGTATCAAGGCCCACCTTGTGATCATCCAGAAACTTTCAAATGCATAGTTTAAATGACAATTCAAAATTGAATCTTTATATATGGGAAGATCCCACTTTTTCAAAAACCACTCAAACAAGCTCAACTTTCAAAACCCAAGCATCTGCAGACTCACCAGCACCATCCTAGCACACCCACCAAAAATCTTTTCAAAATTCAAAACTTGAGTTCTTGCGGCCATTTCATCAAACACTTGGCAGACACAAATCAAACAAAATCCAAACACTATTGTGAGCAGTGATTGAAGCCTAACTTGTTCCCTCTCTGGTTACAACTAGGTTTTAGTAGATCAACTAGCTCAAGTGCACACCCTTAGCATCACTGTAAGCTTGGCATTGCCATCAATGGTGAGCAGGACGAATGCACCCTTGTCACCCCCATGTCGACAGCAAGCTAGGAGGAGAAACGAGCCTAGCCAGCATGTCTGGGAGCAAGCCAACATCCCACCTCCACTCCCTGTCCAGCGCTCGAACCCTTCCAGCCACTAGACCACACGCACGGACCGCGCCTAGCTTGCCAGCAACCATGCCGAGAGCACGCCCCGTGCGCCACGCTCGACCGACGCCCACAGACCGTGCGCCGCCCTCGCCGCGTCCATACGTGATCACCACCGTCCCAGCAACCCCGTAGACACGCTCGTTCGCCGCCGCACGGACCACGTGCGCTGTGCGCCATTAAACTCTCCGTCGGGCACGCGCAGAGCACCGTCGCGTTCTGACCAAACCTCACCGCCCCACGTCTCGCCACCGTGTCGTTGAGCATCACCAGGGAGCACCGCACCGCCCCCTACAATCGCCCATGCCGATAGCCGTCTGTACCAGCGACCACGACGAGCTCACCGTGCGCCCCACCGGTCCCCTCTCGCCACTATAAATAGAGGCCACCCCTAGCCGAATTGAGAACACCATCTCACTCCCCTCTTCTCACTGATCATTCCACCCTGTTCCCGGAGCAAGGCGAGCAGCGTAGCATCGGAATTTCACCAGAGCCCGCCGCTGCTGGAGAAGAAGGGAGCCAGCGATTGGAGCCGCCCAGGAGAAGCTGCCGGTACCAGGAGGTTCGCCGTCGTCGACTTCGTCCTTCGCCCGCCTCGCCGACCCTCGCCTAAACCCCGGTGAGCCCCCAACGACCCCCACTGGCCGCGCTAGGTTTCTGTCTCGCCGGCGTTGCCCAACGTCGACGATGACCCTCAGCCGTTGGATTAGAACCAGATCGAACGCACCACATCGCCCCATACCGCTTCGCACCCCCTGTCTCACTGACGCGGAAGCGCTATGCTTAGCAGGCCGGCCCAGTATCACTTCCCGCGCAGCCCAGTTGTTTGAATTTGGATTTTTCCATTTTATTTCAAACACACTTTTGTACCTAGATTCAAAAATCAACCCAGATCAATTAAGTGCACCAAATTGAATGAAACTAATTTTGTTATAAAGGTCTTGAAATGCTAAATCCAAGCCCGTTGGATTCAAACCATTTGGATCTGTAGATCATCCTTGGTAAAAATAACAAGGCAGAGGATTTTCTGCATTCAAACATTTTTCAAATTTAAACAATATTAGATTTTGAGTTGATTCCAACTCTCAAAAATCACATTTGACCATACCTTTCAGCATATATAAAAATATATAGGTTTACTTACAGAAATAATGTTCAAGTAATAAAAGAATGCCACATAGGCATTTCTAGCCACTTTAATTAATTAAAATAAAAGGGTAAAACCTTATTAAATTGTGACACCACTTTAAATCACATTCCCATGGACTAAAATATGTGGTGATGACATGTGTCAACATGATCCCATGTTTGGTTTGGAGAATAGTAAATCTTAAGTAGTTTTTTAGTGAGTAGAAAGTACTTTTCTAAAAATAAAAGGAATTAAACCAATCTTTAATCTTGTAATGTTAGTGATGATTCTAGATCATCTATAGGACCCTTTTATGTGATGATTGCAAGTATTTAAGTATTGTTTGGTGATTGTGTACATCGTATTTATTTATAGACGCTAGTACCGACCAAGGATACAAGGAGGAAGGAAGATTCTACGAAGAAGAAGCCGAGGAGAACTTCAACCACTGCTCTGCACAAGGCAAGCTTATACTGATAATGATGCAAGCCTTACTAATCAAGTTGACCTATGCAAGCCAATACTTGCTTGTTACCATGTCAACTATATGCCTTAAGCATATGTGATTATACCCACTTGATAACCCCATCCTAGTTTTATTTGCAAGCTTCTACTTTATTTCTTTATCAAAGCTTTAATTTAGAGTTGACTTAAGTGACTTGTAGATTCTAGAAAGATATATTTGAAGGTTGCATAAAGAGCATAAAACTTGGCCTAAGTTAGAAACCTTGATATCATCCTAAGATATAAGGTTGTACTTAGTTGAAACTCCACTAGTTTACCACCCCTCATTAGTACTTATCCTCACTTGTAGATGCTAGTGCTAAGCATAAAACTTGATCAACTTTAGATGGGAATACTTGGTGAAAATGGTTATGAAAACCTTAGAATGATGGATCATTCTACTGAGATGTTTTGACATGTGTTTTCGAACACCAGATGATTTTGGTGATGAAAATGTAGAGGCATGATCCTTAGCCCTTTATAAAACTGATGGTTGTCTGGATGCGATACCATTCCAATTTTATCGTACAACCATAATACCCGAAGATTGGGTAGGGCTTGACTGGAAACTTATATACCTTAGTATTAGTTCCCTCACGACAAAGGTATGAGCTGAGGCTACCTTGTGAAGATTGTCCACCTGTGCAGTACCCAAGATGACAGTTGGTCATGGTTGCGAGGCCAAACTCACAGGAGAGGTGCTTATACTAGGGCGTGTAATTGAAAGGTTAGGATTGATTATCCGCATACTGAGTACGGTAAATTCAGGATTTGTTCCTAACGGATGTATCGAATGTTGTGGTGAAAGTGTACAATCTCTGCAGAGCGTCAAACTATTCGAATAGTCGCGTCCGCGGTTATGGACAGTTGGAGTGGCCATACTGTTCCCCCATCAGATGTTTTCAAAATGACTTGTGAAATGAATTAAGATTTTGACTTGACCACAACAGAGTTGTGACATGAATTTACAAGATCCCACCTGGGAGTCATAAAATTGTGACTTAGCTTCTCTTGCTTCTGAACAAGTAGAGATAAATCTGTCTTTTTGCAAAACAACCCTAGAGCCTAGTGTCCTATTATCCAAAAACCCTTTTTCCTTGTTAGTATTAGTTTGCGAGTACTTAAAGAGTACTCATGGCTTTGTCCCTGGCTATTCCGGTGGCCAGACTATGAAGAGGAGTACCTGGAGGATGGACCCCAGGAAGGTTACGACAACTAGGATCATCTCCCATCGTCAGAATTGCCTGTGACCCCGAAGATGGAGCTTCGCCTACGCTACCGTATTATTACGTATTCCGCTGCTTGAAGTTGTATTAAGAACTAGATCATGAGATCCTTATTTATGTAAGACCTTATGTATGGTTTGTAATGGATGATGTACTGTGGTATCCAATTCTGTTATGTCTCGCAAAAATGGTAATCCTGGGATTGCGATGTATGGCATAACAGGCATCTGGGATTAAAAATCCGGGTGTTGACAAGTTGGTATCAGAGCCATCCTGACCATAGGAGACCCTAGTTAGACTGGACGTTTGAATCAAAAACTTAGTTTCAAAACCAAAGGAAGGAAATATTTACAAAATCTTATTCTCATTCTTATCCCTTTGATTCTTTCATGAAAATCATGTTCCTCAAAAACTCTTGCCAAATACATAAAATTTTGACACACTTGATCACTCTATTAACTTACTTATCCTATATTCTTATAGATGGACGTGAAGTACAACAAGTTTTACCAATTGGGGAATGGAGGAGACCTTATCTTTGAGAGGATTTGGACCAGCTTTCAGAACTTCTGGAGCGTCTGCACCCCGAGTTCTTCGGAGCACAGCTCAATGATCAAGGAGGAGAAGATCTGCAGTGGCTAATTGTTGCAAATCTCCGAGGAAAGATTGAACCTCCCACTGCTGAGGGAATTCAGTTTACCTTGAGAGAGAACAAGTGGCTCGATGGACTTGCCAGGGCCATGCAGGAAGCTCTTTCCTGTCTGTGTGGGAAGAGTATCAATCAGATCAAGGGAACCCGCTTTGAGTTTTGCCCAAGGCGGGATGCAAATGGACAACCACTGGAAGCCCCATACCACCCCGAGCTAAAGACTCAATTGGACCACCTTAGCTTCATGATGTACGATCGTCAGCAGGAATTGGATAACTGTCGTGACTACTCCAACCACAAGTCTGCCATCATCAAGACGAAGGATCAGACCATCGCCATGCTAGAGAAGGATCGCAAGTCTTGCCGCCGTCAGCTCGACAAGAAGGAGCGCATCATTGCCCGTCTTCTCCACCGCATCTCATATTTGGAGGAGACCATCCACGAGAGAGAGACATGTAGTTGGAGGAAAGGGAGAATGCCGGAGAGGATCTTCGTGGAGACCCTTACTCCTATCTCAGTGATGATGATGATTTTCTGGAGGATCAGGCTATGGACTTCTTCACTGATGAGGATGATTTTGCCTTCATCGATGATGATGTAGATGATGAAGCCACATATTCCGAGGAGTAGTAGCACTTGAGCACTAGTGTAGTGAGTATTATTCGGTCCCACTGTATCGTAGTTTTCAGAATGGTTCTTAAAACCATCTGTTTTTCTTTGTTGTGGTGTGTGTTGTATCGTGTTCTATGAGTGAATGAATGAAAAGCAAGTTGCTAGAAAAAAATCTGAGTCAAACTTTAAAAACTTTTCAAAATCCCAGAACCTTAGAAATTTCCCTCTTTTCTCATGATCTATCTCAATCTTCAGATGCCACGCGGAGGAAGTGGTTCATCCCCGGACCCGATGTTGCATATCCTGCAAATGTTGACTTCTGACCGTGAAGCTGAAAGAGCGGAACTTCAAGCCAACCTAGCCACCCTGCAACAGATAGCTCAGCTAGCCCACAACAACCAAGGCCATGGAAATCAAGATAACCATGGATCTAAGCTCAAGAATTTCCAGAATACCAACCCACCTATTTTCACTAAGTTAGAAGAGCCCCTAGACGCCGATGATTGGTTGCAAACCATGGAAAATAACTTAGAAGTCGTCGGAGTGGAAGCCAACGAGAAAGTTATGTTCGCCACCCACTATCTAGCCGGAGATGCCAGGGCATGGTGGAATAGTGTTCGCGCAATGACCGGAGGCCAGATGATGACCTGGGAGGAATTCAAGGTCAAGTTCAGCAGAACCCATGTGCCACCGGGTTTGATCAAGAGGATGAGAGACGAGTTCAGAGAGCTGAAGCAAGGAAGGATGACTGTAGTGGAATACCGTGACAAATTTATGTCATT
This sequence comes from Avena longiglumis, assembly GCA_030063025.1. NCBI lineage: Eukaryota > Viridiplantae > Streptophyta > Magnoliopsida > Poales > Poaceae > Avena > Avena longiglumis. The sequence continues at coordinate 210,152,530 of CP125979.1, read as the reverse complement.
AGCTAGGTATGCCCCGGATGAGATCGACACCGAAGCCAAGAAGAAAGAAAGATTCATGAATGGTCTACACGATGAGATGCAGACGGTGTTAGTCAATATCCCCTTTGCTGATATTGAAGCCCTTGTCGAATCTGCTATCCAGATGGAAGGAAAGATCAACCAAGCCAATGAGAACCGCAAGCGTCGCATGATGCATCAGCCAGGAACCCATCAGACCCCAAAATATCGCCCTAACCCATCTCCAGGATTTGCACCAAGAACAAACAGACCCCCAATGAACCGTCCGACCTATCCCAACCGTGGAAACCCTAGGCCCGGAGGAAATCACAACAACCCCGGCAACTCTAGTAATTTTAATCGTGCCCCACCAAAGTTCAACACCAACAATGCTGCCACCAACACCAACACTGCCCCGAGGACTGGAAGCAATGTGGTGCCTGTAGCAGCAAAGGACAAGTCGCAAGTGACTTGTTATGACTTTGGAAATAAAGGTCACTACTCCAACGAGTGCCCCAATAAGAAGAATGCCGCAACCCCCAATACCAATGCCCCAGCTCAGCAGCAGCGTCGTGTTCAGCCCGGAAGAAGATTTGCCCCAGGGAATTCTCTCAACCGCAATGGCCGTCTTTTTATCATGCATGCTGAAGAAGCTCAGGAAGCGCCAGACGTCGTGCTGGGTATGTTTTCTATTAATTCAGTACTTGCAAGAGTGTTGTTTGATTCTGGTGCATCACATTCATTTGTCACCGAAGAATTTGCATGCACTAGTAAAATTCAACCAACCAAACTGAAGCATGTAATGATTGTTCAAATTCCCGGATCAACCACCAAGGCTAGGAAAATTTGCAAAGCCGTCCCTATCCGAATCCATGGCATAGATTTTTATGCTAATCTGATAGTACTCGGAACTAAAGGTTTGGAAGTAGTACTAGGAATGGATTGTAGGGTTCGTAGCATAGAAAACAAATTTTTTCCTACAATGGGAACTATGTACCAAGATCTAGATACTAGATACAAACAACGTGCGGATGTATATCTGTAAGGTTCCCAACCTTTAATAAGGTAGAGATCCCTGTGTTTACAATGCTAGTCCCTGGATCAATAGCTAGCATCCACGGTTAAGATGTAATATCAAGAAACAAAGGTCATAATACAACTTTATAACCAGGAATAAAATAATTTATTACATCTTACATAGCTCATTTCGCTATCTCATTACAATGCAGCAGAATATAACAATAGCATGGGGTCCTTCATCTTCAAAGTGCCACAGGCAGACATGTTGGTTGTAGACTTGTAATCCTAATCATTAAACTTCACTAATATCAAACAAACCTACAACATAACAAGTTACAGCCACAAGGGTCAATACATTTGAATTGTATTGGAAAGTGATACTATGGTAATATAGTGGAGTCTATCATCTATATGCATTTGGCTAAGTGGAGCTTTAGGCTTGCATTGCTCAAAATAGATTTTCCTTATCATTTGAAAAATACTAAGTTTTTGCTTGTCAAAAATCACCCAAGGAACCACCAATAGAAATTGGTGAACCTTAAACCCTTGTTCAACCACAAGTTTTTAACTTAGAAATTTGGATGATGAGATAGCTTCCATGTCTTGATGCTCAAATTGTCCTTTGCCAAGGACATGGCTAAGTACTTAGATTTTTCACTCTGTAGAGGTGGTGCACTTTCCCCACAAGACATGGTTTCACCAAGACAAGATCTTTCAGAAGCCTTCCCTTAGACCAGAATGGACGCGTTCCAACCTATCAAACCCCTACCACCAACTGTCCATTTGGCTAAGTTCTTGCAACCTATATGATCCAGGCAGAGCCCATAATGCCAAGTGGTACTTGAAGCTTCTCAACATTTGACATCTCAAATCTCTTTGTTCCTGGGTGGCCATCCACAAGTGAGACACCAAGTTTTCCCCAGCATGCTGGACTTGGTGATGCCCAAGTTTTCCCCAGCATACTGGACTTGCATGACCACTCAACACAAACCATTCCTTCCATTCCACCCAGGTGATTCATTCACTTAGTTGTTTTATTAAACAAAACACAAGTCCTTAGACTTAGAAATTTTTCCATAGCATGAATATATATTCCACCCTTGTTTTCTACTAGCTAAGCTAAGCATGATAGTAGTAGGAATCTTAACTTAGGAAATTTCTACTAAGGTTTCATCTACTAGGATTTCCCATAGCATAGTTTATACTTAGCAAAATTTCCATGCAAGTCCTACTTAGAAATATCACTAATGCATAGTGAAAATAGTGGGACAAAAGTATGAAGCATCACTTGCCTTTTAGGTAGAGAGTATAAGTTCACTTCTTGATCTTTGCAATGTTCACACACTTCAAGTCACTACAATTCAATCAAGCAAACAATATTTCAATCTACCATTCAAGCAATTCATCACATAAAATCATAGTAACATAACAATGCATGCAAGCATGCTAAAGATTGTTTTATTTGTAAAAGTGGTTTCTAATGGTTCATAAACATTTGAAAACACCTAATGGTCATTTTATAAAGTGGCAAAATCATTTGTATAAGATTTTACTTCATAAACCATTTTTAGATCAAGTCATTATTTTATGTGGTGTAGAAATGCTTTTAATAAGGCAAAATTCTATAGATTTCACAAAATATGTTTTCAAACCATATAACCTTGTGTTTAGGGTCAGAGAGTTTATTTCCAAAACATTTCACAAAGGTTTTCTTCCAAAACCATTTTAACAATTAAACCATATTTTTATTTGACTAGAAATGGTTTAAATCAAAGATTTATTCTTTTGCTTCACCAAATACATTTTTGAAACCAAAATTTGTTTCCTATGGTCAGTAGGTTCAAATCACACCATTTTCCAAAGATTTTATCCCCAAAAACATTTTAGAACAATTTTTATATCCTAAACATGCATACACAAGTTTCTGCAAAAACAAACATTTTAACAGAATATTTTTACTAAACAAAGTGCATGGTTGGCTAGGGCTTGTTTTTATGAATCCATTGATATAAAGTTTGCAAAATTTGGACGTGTAGATTAAAAGTTATAGATTTTACAAAATCTAGCATCTAATAGATCAAATCTGTTTTAATTCAAACCAGCTGGGACACGTGTCTTGATATTATTCGTCCATACTGTTTCGTCCGGATCAGCTACTCTGGCGTGTTGGATCTAAATTAGATCGTGTGGCCCAGAAGCAAACATACTGCTTTAGTTAAGTTTCTATCGTGGCCATGCGATTAAGATTGGACGGCGCTAGGCACGCTAGCCAGAGATGGGCGGCGCTGGCGGTGGCTACTGGCGGCGGCGACTCTGACTACGGCGGCGCGGTGAATACAGGAAGCAAAGGAGGAAGGGAAAGGGCTTACAGTGATCGCAGGGGTATGGCGAAGCTCAAGGTGGTCTTCGGGTAGCAGGGGGCGCTCGGGCGTCATCGGAATTCTTCGCCGGAGGTGCTCCTGGCGTCTGGTACGGTCAGACGTCGATGGGGGCGAGGTTACAGCGCATGCTAGTACAAGTGGAAGACATGGTCAGATGCGCACGGTCCTGGCGATGATGTGTGTGTGAAGGAGAAAGAGGGAGGCGGTCAGGTCTTACCAGCAGTGCTCGTCGGAGCAGTGACAGACGGCGGCGTGGTGCTGTGGTCGTCGTTGTCGAGGCTCTGGAGCGCGCGGGGATGAGCCGGTGCTATGGGGAGGTTCGCCTGGGTCTGGGGAGCAAGTGAGCTTGGTCGAGGGAGCAAGGGGCGGAGGAGGCTGGCAGGAATTTGGTTGCGAGCTCGTCGGAGCAGAGCGGGGTCTAGGCGCAATTCAGGGCGGCCTGGGGGCGTAGAGTTTCTGGCGAGTGAGGGGAATGAGGGAGGGGCGCAGGTGTTTAAGAGGGCATCGTAAGGGGGAGGTTTAATTGTGCCATTAACGCGAATTAAGTCGAGTTTTAATTGGCAGAAACGGCCGGCGAGGTGAGGGCAGGGTCAGCGCGCACGGGTGAAGACGACGCTGACGGGGCTGTGGGGTCGCATGGCAGCGAGAGAGAGAGAAGGAATGTGGGGTCCGTTGGTCAGTGTCTCTGTGGGTCTGTCTGCGGGTGAAAAACGTTTCGCTGCGGGTGGGGTGGGGAATGGGCTTGCTGGGCCTTGTTGGGCTAGCTGACTGGGTCTGAGTCCGTTTTCCTTTTTTTTATATACTAATTGTTTTTCTTTTTCCTTTTCTTTTATTCTGTTTTGAGTTTGAACAACCAATTCAAACACTCATTTGAATTCAATCTTTTGCCAAAATTTGTGTAGATTTAAATATTGATTAGTAGCACATTATGATGTCAATTTTGGAATAAAATTTTATTCCTTTTTGGGTCTTTTTAATTATTCAAAAAGGCCCTAGTTTTAAACCAAATAAGTTTTAGTAATATTTCAAACACCATTTAAATTCTTTAAACTTTCCAAATCTTTTCAGTAGGTTTTTATTTGTTTAATAGGGTGTCAAAAATTCATCTTGGATTATTTGGAAAGTATTTAATATGATTCATAAATCATTTGAATCGGGTATTTGTTTTAATTCCAATGGAATTAAATATAGTTTTAATTCCCTAAATTTTATTTGGAAGATTTATTTCAGTTAAGTTAATTAAACAACTTTTAATCCACTTGGGTAATTTCCAAAATACTATTTTGTCAAGATTTAAATAATTATTCTTATTAGAGATTTGTCTTTATTAAAAATAGGGATAGAATGGTTAATGCCATTTTATTTTATTTTGGAAATTCCTTATCCTTTTATTTTATTTGGATTTGGATTATATTCATTCCATTTGCTTAATGGATTAGGCCAAGATTTATTTTGGTCTTTAAATAATCCTTATTTAATATTTCTTTCTTCACCTTATAAAATCCATATCTTTTATTTTAAAGATCCAAACTTGGTGATTCCAATTTGTAAAATCATGTTTAATATTTGTTTATCTTTTTAAACCCCTTTAGAATTATTTGCTCACCATTTGGTATGGTTTTTAGATAAATTCTTTATTAGCTTTGGAAATAACTTTTCCTTATCTTATTTAAATTCATAAGATTTTATCTATGGCTCCAAATTAAGTGAAACCAATTTATATGGCTTTATAATATTTCTATTTGTCATTCTTGATCATTTGTAAATGTTTGTTGGCAAATTTTTATATGGATCAAATCCATAGGCTTGGAGATAACTTGGAAATGATTTTATTCCATTAGGGTTTAGGGTTTGGATTTATTTTCCAAGTGTTTAAATTTCCAGATGCATTTAATGAGGAAAGCATTTCTCTTGATTTGGATTTTTTTTGGATTCAAACTTTTACCAAAGTTTGTTCAAGATGGGATTTTAAGTTTCCATTTAGAAACAAAAGTTTCTTTTCACCCTAAATTCAACAATAATTTATTTTGTTTATTTTATTTTTCACATTACATGATTTGGAAAATCTTGGGATGTGACAGGCTACGACCCTTAAAATAAATCTCGTCCCAAGATTTGGGGAGTCTAGGGTTACAAATTGGCTCAAAGCAACTAGGGTACTACCACCCTTAAAAAATTTCCAACTAGATTACATCTTGGTTTGCTTTGGGATCTTGTTGAAATCTCTCTGGGCAAACATCTGCATAGTGTACTTTGTTTCCACATTTGAAACATGTGACAAGGCTGAGATCCTTCATAGGCTTGTTTATCTTGTGCTTCATCTTTTCTGGACAATTGCTTGCATAATGTCCTTGGTTACCACAATTGTAACAGGTGATAAGATTGAGTTCATCACGTATATTCTATGGACAAGTTGCTACATAATGGCCTAGCTCTTTGCAGTTGTTGCACCACACTTGGATAATATCCTTATACTTCTTCTTCTCTGGACATTCACTGGCATAGTGTCCCATTTCTTTGCAATGACCACATTGCACATGGCTTTTGTCCTTCTTTTTCTTGGGTTTCTCCAAAGCTAGGAGTGCTTCTAGTTCATGTTCTTCATATGTTATCTCAAAGGTAGGAACAGTTCCTGGTCTCCTTGACCTTCTATTATTCCTTGGATAATACATATGTCTCCTTTTTGGTCCTTTAAATTGAGTCATGTTGCTGGGAGGTACAAGCTGAGATTTTCCTTTGTCTTCATCCTTCTTGGTAGAATTGGCTCTCTCATGGTAGTCTGCAATCAGTTGTTGCACTCCACCTTGTTTCCTTTGTTCAACTATGGAATAAATGGGGCATTGGATAGGGACATGATTGTTTCCTTCACATAGGTAACAAGTAGCTTGGGATGTGGGGCATTGGTCAATTGGATGTTTCTCTTCACAATTGGGGCATTGATCTCCATGCTCCTTGGAAGTGTGATCCTTATCTCCACAAATATTGCAAGCTTGGGTTCCTTCTAGAATAACATCTTTGTCATCCTTGTTGTCATAAACTCCTTGGGAAGAGTTGTCTCCCATGTTGATCATTTGAGTAGCCATCCCTTGCAACAATTGGGATTGAGTTTCCAAAACTTTTTGCATGGTTGGGTCTAACTCATTGTTGTTGGCTAAAAACTGAGTTGTCACTTGGTTCAACTGGGTTTGTCTTGCAAGCAGTTGGTCTCTCATGTTGACCTCTTGGTTGTTGTTGTTGTTGTTGTCACCATCCTTGATGTTGGAGTCTCTTGGAGAAGTCATCTGTTTGGGTTGGTTTGGGGTTAGAATAGGCAAAATATTTCTAAGGAAATAATTCTAATCACACACATAACAATTCACACAAACAATGTGCAAGTAATCACAAACAAACTTTCCACTCAACAACAAGTTTCAAGCATATTTTAGGCAACCAAAAATATTTTTGTTACACCACATAAGTTGGTGGGTTTGACTTAAACTAAACATGGTGGTCCATCTATATGGTTCACTTGAAATCTTTCCATCCTTCTTAGTTGATTCTCCATGAACAAAATCTTTGTATCCTTAGGAAATTTCTTGCATCTTGGTCTCAAAACTTCAAGGTGATGATGTTTCCTTCTTAAGTTGTTTTTCCTTAGTCTTCAAGTGTTGAGTAATATTTCTTTTCTCACTTGTATCCTTAGTGATATCCAAGTTGAAGTCCTTGGTGAAAATGCTGAAGATGTTGAAGTCATTAGATTTGAAGATGTTGAAGTCATTAGAGTTGATGAAGTCCTTTGCACATGATGAAGTCTTTGGCCATGGGGTAGGCTTTATCCATCAAGTTGAAAAGGAAGAGATGTAGAATCAAAACCAAAATGGTTGAGGAAAGAGTTTACAAGATTGTTTGTAATTAAGTTTGGAACAAATACAACTCCTATTTTCCTAAGGGGTTTTGTCCAATCCTAGGGTTACAAACCTACAGGCAACACAATTCTCTGATACCATCTGTAAGGTTCCCAACCTTTAATAAGGTAGAGATCCCTGTGTTTACAATGCTAGTCCCTGGATCAATAGCTAGCATCCATAGTTAAGATGTAATATCAAGAAACAAAGGTCATAATACAACTTTATAACCAGGAATAAAATAATTTATTACATCTTACATAGCTCATTTGGCTATCTCATTACAATGCAACAGAATATAACAATAGCATGGGGTCCTTCATCTTCAAAGTGCCACAGGCAGACATGTTGGTTGTAGACTTGTAATCCTAATCATTAAACTTCACTAATATCAAACAAACCTACAACATAACAAGTTACAGCCACAAGGGTCAATACATTTGAATTGTATTGGCAAGTGATAGTATGGTAGTATAATGGAGTCTATCATCTATATGCATTTGGCTAAGTGGAGCTTTAGGCTTGCATTGCTCAAAATAGATTTTCCTTATCATTTGAAAAATACTAAGTTTTTGCTTGTCAAAAATCACCCAAGGAACCACCAATAGAAATTGGTGAACCTTAAACCCTTGTTCAACCACAAGTTTTTAACTTAGAAATTTGGATGATGAGATAGCTTCCATGTCTTGATGCTCAAATTGTCCTTTGCCAAGGACATGGCTAAGTACTTAGATTTTTCACTCTGCAGAGGTGGTGCACTTTCCCCACAATACTTGGTTTCACCAAGACAAGATCTTTCAGAAGCCTTCCCTTAGACCAGAATGGACGCGTTCCAACATATCAAACCCCTACCACCAACTGTCCATTTGGCTAAGTTCTTGCAACCTATATGATCCAGGCAGAGCCCATAATGCCAAGTGGCTGCACTTGAAGCTTCTCAACATTTGACATCTCAAATCTCTTTGTTCCTGGGTGGCCATCCACAAGTGAGATACCAAGATTTCCCCAGCATGCTAGACTTGGTGATGCCCAAGTTTTCCCCAGCACACTGGACTTGCATGACCACTCAACACAAACCATTCCTTCCATTCCACCCAGGTGATTCATTCACTTAGTTGTTTTATTAAACAAAACACAAGTCCTCAGACTTAGAAATTTTTCCATAGCATGAATATATATTCCACCCTTGTTTTCTACTAGCTAAGCTAAGCATGATAGTAGTAAGAATCTTAACTTAGGAAATTTCTACTAAGGTTTCATCTACTAGGATTTCCCATAACATAGTTTATACTTAGCAAAATTTCCATGCAAGTCCTACTTAGAAATATCACTAATGCATAGTGAAAATAGTGGGACAAAAGTATGAAGCATCACTTGCCTTTTAGGTAGAGAGTATAAGTTCACTTCTTGATCTTTGCAATGTTCACACACTTCAAGTCACTACAATTCAATCAAGCAAACAATATTTCAATCTACCATTCAAGCAATTCATCACATAAAATCATAGTAACATAACAATGCATGCAAGCATGCTAAAGATTGTTTTATTTGTAAAAGTGGTTTCTAATGGTTCATAAACATTTGAAAACACCTAATGGTCATTTTATAAAGTGTCAAAATCATTTGTATAAGATTTTACTTCATAAACCATTTTTAGATCAAGTCATTATTTTATGTGGTGTAGAAATGCTTTTAATAAGGCAAAATTCTATAGATTTCACAAAATATGTTTTCAAACCATATAACCTTGTGTTTAGGGTCAGAGAGTTTATTTCCAAAACATTTCTCAAAGGTTTTCTTCCAAAACCATTTTTAACAACTAAACCATATTTTTATTTGACTAGAAATGGTTTAAATCAAAGATTTATTCTTTTGCTACACCAAATACATTTTTGAAACCAAAATTTGTTTCCTATGGTCAGTAGGTTCAAAACACACCATTTGCGAAAGATTTTATCCCCAAAAACATTTTAGAACAATTTTTATATCCTAAACATGCATACACAAGTTTCTGCAAAAACAAACATTTTAACAGAATTTTTACTAAACAAAGTGCATGGTTGGCTAGGGCTTGTTTTTATGAATCCACTGATATAAAGTTTGCAAAATTTGGACGTGTAGATTAAAAGTTATAGATTTTACAAAATCTAGCATCTAATAGATCAAATCTGTTTTAATTCAAACCAGCTGGGACACGTGTCTTGATATTATTCGTCCATACCGTTTCGTCCGGATCAGCTACTCTGGCGCGTTGGATCTAAATTAGATCGTGTGGCCCAGAAGCAAACATACCGCTTCAGTTAAGTTTCTATCGTGGCCATGCGATTAAGATCGGACGGCGCTAGGCAGGCTAGCCAGAGATGGGCGGCGCTGGCGGTGGCTACTGGCGGCGGCGACTCTGACTACGGCGGCGCGGTGAATACAGGAAGCAAAGGAGGAAGGTAAAGGGCTTACAATGATCGCAGGGGTATGGCGAATCTCAAGGTGGTCTTCGGGTAGCAGGGGGCGCTCGGGCGTTGTCGGAATTCTTCGCCGGAGGTGCTCCTGGCGTCGGGTACGGTCAGACGTCGACGGGGGCGAGGTTACAGCGCGTGCTAGGACAAGTGGAAGACATGGTCAGATGCGCACGGTCCTGGCGATGATGCGTGTGTGAAGGAGAAAGAGGGGGGCGGTCAGGTCTTACCAGCAGTTGTAAGATCCCTCCTTTGTAAAGGAAAAGGATCCCTGTGATTGCAATGCTAGTCCCTGGATCATTGCTAGCATCCACAGTTTAAGATGAAGTACACAGATACAAAGGTCATTTATTACATCCATTCCAGAGATAACATAGTCTTTACAACTCAAGGCCACAGGCCTAATACAAGAGTTTGTATAAGTAAATAAATATAAGTCTTCATCTTCATGTGCCACAGGCAAACATGTTGAGTGTAGACTCATGACACCTAATCCTCATCAGAGTAACCTGCAACATCACAAGTTACAGCCACAGTGGGTCAATACTTTGGAATAATATTGGCAAGTGATATCTTAGTAAATTTTAAGTGGACTACATTACTATATGCAATTTGGCTGAGTGTAGCTTGGCTTGCTTTGCTCAAAATAGGTTTTTCCTATTAGTTGAAATCACTAAGTTTTTCTTTGTCAAAACTTTTCCCAAGAAACCATCAATAGACATTGAGGTCCTTCACCCTTGTTCACCCACAAGTTTTTACTTAGAAGTTGGAGTGATGAGATTCTTGATGGCTTCCATGTCTTGATGCTCAAGTTGTCCATTGCCATGGACTTGGCTAAGTACTTAGATTTTTCCATCTGCAGAGGTTGTGCACTTTCCCCCCAGACTTGGTTTCCCAAGACAGGACCTTTCAGAAGCCTTTCCTTAGACCAAATGGACGCGCTCCAACCTATCGTTCCCACTACCACCAACTTTCCAAATGGCTAAGTTCTAGCAACTTATGTGATCCAGGCAGAGCCCATATTGCCAAGTGGCTGCACTAGAAGCTTCTCAACACTTGGCCTCTAAAATCCCTTTGTTCCTGGGTGGCTTTCCACAAGTGAGATACACAAGTTAAACCATAGCCATGGGCCTTGTGTAACCACTCAACCAAAAACCACCAATCAAGTCCCTTTCCACCCAGGTGATTCATTGACTTAGTTGTTTTATTAAGAAAAACATAAGTCCAAAGACTTAGAAATATTTTTATCATAGCATGTATACTTCACCAACCCTTGTTTGCTACTAGCTAGGCTAAGCATGGCATAGATAGTACTTGACTTAGAAATTTCCTAGCAATTCTACAACTACTTAGGATTTCCCAACATGGCATTTGGCAAAAAAGTAACATGCAAGACTTAGCAAAATATTTCTAATGCTTGTATAAAAATATAGGGATATAAATATTCATGAAGTACCACTTGCCTTGGTAGTTGGGAGAGTAGCACTCTTCACAATCACAATCACTAGCACCAAAGTCTACACAAAGAATATAACCACAATCACATACAAGTCATATACAAGAAAAAATATATATGCATGCATGCAAGATGCTAAGTGATGATTTTTGAAACTCAACCAAGCAAGTGCATAGTATTGAATCATAACCAAGTCAAAAACTTGCTAAACCAAGTTTATTTGACACTAAAACAATTTCCTAAACAATTCATATACTTAAAATAGTCCTAAACAAGTTTCTGCAAATAAAGTCATTTTAACAGAAGCTAAACATTAAACACATTGCATAAACATAAAGGACTTGTTCTCCTGATTCCAACGGTATAAAATTTGCTAAAATCTAACGTGGAAATCAAAAGTTACAAACAAATCAAATTTGGATATAAATCCGATTCAAATTCTGTTTTTAAACTAAACCCTAGCCACGCGGCGCTATCCTATTGGTCGATACCGCTTCGCTCATGATCACCCTTCCGCGCCGTCAGATCAAGTCAGATCCAACGCGCCAGATTCGAAGAAACGATTCGCTCGGATCTAATCTAAACCGCCAGATCTACATCTAACGGCTGCTGTTGCCTCGACCATAGACTAGCGGCGGCGACTGGCGGCGGCGCGTCTGTCAGCGGCGGCGCTGGCGTTCTAGGTCGTCCGGGGAGGGAAGAGGGTGCTTACCAGAACCGCAGGGTCGAGGCGAAGCTCAACGTGGAGGTGGCTTGGCAAGGGGCGCACTGCAGGGGCTGCTGGAGCTCGTCGGAGTCGTGCACGGGTCGGGTGGTTGCTGTCGAAGTTGTTGCCGAGGTTTCGCGTCGCCCTAGCACGAACCAGATGGATTAGGAGACGCGCAAGACAGTGGCGAACATCCTCGTATGCAAGAGGGGCAAGGCGCTACGCTACCGTAATTGGTCGCCGGAGTTGAGCGGCTCGGTCGATTCTTGAACGCGAGCAGGGCGGCGTCTGGTCACGCAGCGAAAGCGAAGAGTATCAGAAGATGCACGAGATCACGCTGGGCACATTCGTTTGAATCAGAGGCATAGGGGCGGTCGGGACTCACCGGAATTTGCTGCCGGAAGTCGTCGGAGTTGCGGCGGTGTTTGGCGAGTTGCGAGCAGCCTGGGGGCGTGGAGATGAAATTGAGTGAGGGGAATGGAGCAGAGTGGGGAGGTGCTTAAGTAGGCGGAGGATCGACAAGAAACGCTCAGCGAATCAATGGCAATTACGCCAAGAAATCAACGCAGCAACGGCTAGCGGCGACGGCGTCTGCGCGCGAGATTTGGGGAAGAAGGAGTGGCGTGGAGAGGGCCCGCTTGTCAGCGAAATAAGCAGAGAGGAAGTGGGGTCCGAGCGTCAGTGACTGCGTGGGTGCGTCTGCGCGTGCGAGAGAGAGAGGGGACCCAGGTGGGCTAGTTGGGCTGCTTCTGTTGATGGGCCAGATTAGTAGCGCCGGCCCTTTTTCTTTTCTTTATTCCTTTTCTTTTTCTAATTTGACTTTCTGGAATGATTTTCAAATGAATTCAAACTCTATTTGAATTCAAATCTTTTCTGGATTTTTTGCAGTGATCCACAAAACTTGGCATAAAACCATGTGGTCACTTTGAGTTGGCTTGGTCATTTTTGGAAAAACAAAATAACAGGGACATTGCACTTGGTTTGCAAATGTTTGAAAATGGTTTTTGAAACCATTTCTATTTTGTAAAATTTTGTTCAAATTCCACACTCAATCCAATCAACAAGGAAGCAAACAAACTTGGTTTTAAAACACTAAGCTCTCAAATGAGGATGGTCATTTGATTTAAGTTTGCTCACATAAAATGATAGCACTATGTGCTTCTGTTTTCTTGAAATGAGTTTGAAATTGATCTCAATTCTATATGCATGCATGAATGATAGGCAATCTTTGAAATCATGATTTTGGGGATGTTACAAATCTAACCCCCTTAAGGTGAATCTCGCCCTCGAGATTTGGATTGGCTAGCAAATAGGTGAGGGTGGTCTTTCCGAAGATCATCTTCTCTTTCCCATGTTGCTTCCTCTTCGGAATGATTATTCCACTGCACTTTGCAAAACTTGATAGTCTTTGTCCTTGTGACTCTTTCTGCAGTCTTAAGAATCTTGATAGGTTTCTCTTCATAAGTGAGATCACTTTCTAGTTGAACTTCTTCCAAAGGTATAGTATCCTTCAAAGAAGTTGTTTCCATTTCTGGATGACATTTCTTAAGCTGACTCACATGAAACACATTATGGACAGCTGACAAAGATTCTGGGAGTTCTATTTCATAGGCAAATTCTCCTTTGCGACTCAGAATCTTGAACGGCCCAACATATCTTGGTGCCAATTTTCCTTTGACTCCGAACCTTTTCACTCCACAAAGTGGTGACACTCTAAGATAGGCTCTATCACCGACTTCGTAGGTGACTTCTCTACGCTTAGGATCCGCGTAGCTTTTCTGTCGGGACTGTGCTATCTTCAACCTGTCCTTAACCAACTTGACCTTCTCTTCAGCTTCTTTGATAAGATCTGGCCCGAATAAACTTCTTTCTCCCACACCATTCCATAACAATGGGGTGGTACATTTTCTTCCGTAGAGAAACTCAAACGGTGCCATCTCAATGCTGGCTTGATAGCTGTTGTTATAAGAAAATTCTGCGTAAGGCAGACTTTCATCCCAACTGGCTCCATAGTCTAGGGCACATGCCCTCAACATGTCTTCAAGAATCTGATTAGTCCTTTCTGTTTGTCCATCGGTTTGAGGATGAAAAGCAGTACTGAATTCCAACCTCGTTCCCAATGACTCATGTAACTGTCTCCAAAAATGGGAAGTGAATTGAGTTCCCCTATAAGACACAATACTCTTGGGCACTCCATGTAGACATACAATTCTACTCATGTAGATTTTGGCTAACTTGGCACTCGTATAGGTTGTCTTCACGGGTATGAAATGAGCCACTTTAGTTAGGCGATCCACTACTACCCATATGGAATCATATCCTGACCTGGTCCTTGGTAATCCAGTAATGAAATCCATACCAATTTTGTCCCACTTCCAATCAGGAATAGGTAGTGGTTGAAGCAAACCTACTGGTTTCTGGTGCTCCGCTTTCACTCTACTACACACATCACACAAAGCAATATGTTCGGCGATGTCCTTCTTGAGATTATTCCACCAAAATCTTTCTTTCATGTCCATGTACATTTTGGTGTTACCCGGGTGAATAGAATACGGAGAGTTATGTGCTTCTTGCAAAATCAGTTTCCGCGGTTCCGGATCTTGTGGAACACAGATACGTTTCCCATGCCATAAAGTACCCTGTTCGTCTTCATGGAATCCTTTGGCTTTTCCTTTGCCAATCTTTTCTTTAATCTATTCGATTTCTTTATCAATCTTCTGGGCTTCTTTGATCTTGTCCAACAAAGTGGGTTGAACATCCAAAGACATGAGATGTCCTTCAGGCACAATCTCCAATCTGAGGTCTCTAAATTGGGCACACAGATCATCTGGCAATTCCCCCATAGTAAGACCATTCACAAAAACCTTACGGCTTAGAGCATCCGCTACAACATTTGCTTTATCGGGGTGGTATTGCAAACTCAAGTCATAGTTCTTGATGATTTCTAGCCATCTTCTTTGTCTCATGTTAATTTCCTTTTGGGTGAAGATATACTTCAAACTTTTGTGGTCTGTGAACACTTCACATCGCTTTCCCAAAAGATAGTGTCTCCATGTTTTGAGTGCATGGACGACAAAGGCTAACTCTAAATCATGAGTAGGATAGTTTACTTCATGAGTTTTGAGTTGTCTCGAGGCATAATCCACAACTTTACTGTCTTGCATAAGTACTGCACCCAAACCTTGATGAGATGCATCACAATATACTTGGAAATCTTTTTCCAAGTCTCGCGTAACAAGGTAGTCTTGTCACAAGTCTCTTCTTCAATTCCTGAAAGCTGAGTTCACAACCTTCAGACCAAGCAAACTTCTTGTCTTTCTTTAACAATTCAGTCATGGGATTAGCTACCTTAGAGAAATTCTCAATGAACCTTCTGTAGTAACCTGCTAAGCCAAGGAAACTACGAACTTCTTTCACGGATTTGGGAGATTCCCGTTCAGTCACGGCTGAAACCTTAGCAGGATCAACTGCTACACCATCCTTCGTCATAACATGACCAAGAAAACCAACTTCCTCCAACCAGAACTCACACTTGCTGAATTTGGCATAAAGTTTATGCTCTCTCAACTTCTCAAGTATCAAACGCAAGTGTCCTTCATGTTCTTCTTTGCTCTTAGAGTAGACTAAGATGTCATCGATGAAAATGACAACAAACTTGTCAAGAAATTCCATGAACACCTTGTTCATCATATTCATGAAGTATGTTGGAGCATTGGTCAAGCCAAAAGGCATTACGGTATACTCATACAATCCATACCTTGTAGTGAAGGCTGTTTTAGGTATGTCTTGTTCCCTTATCTTGAGTTGAAAATAGCCTGACCTTAGATCAATCTTTGAGAAGACACATGCTCCTTCTAGCTGATCAAACAAGTCATTGATTCTAGGCAAAGGATATTTGTTCTTGATAGTTACCTCGTTGAGTGAACGGTAATCTATGCATAACCTTTGACTTCTATCTTTCTTCTCCACGAACAAAACTGGGGCTCCCCAAGATGAAGAACTTGGTTGAATAAATCCTTTCTGCAACTGTTCTCCTAGTTGCTTCTTGAGTTCTTTCAGTTCATCAACTGACATTTTATATGGTCTCTTTGCTATTGGTCCAGACCCTGGTACCAAATCTATCAGAAACTCCACATCTCTATCAGGTGGCATTCCCGGCAATTCTTCCGGAAACACATCCGGATACTCACTCACAATTGGCACACTGTCCATGCTAACCCCCTTAAGAGAATTTAGCTTACTTCCTTTGGATTCAAAGTTGGACTTAAATTTAATTCTTTTTCTATCCGGGGTTGTGAGTGCAACAGTACGATTGGCACAATCTAGTACTCCTTCATACTTAGCCATCCAATCCATTCCCAATATTACGTCCAGTCCTTGGGAATCTAGGATTACCAGACTCACTGGAAATTTATGTTTTCCAAACTCTATTACTAGATCCCGGCATCCAAGACTTACTATCATATCTCCACCCGGATAACTAACTTTTATTGGACACCCAATGTTTTCAGTTGGAAACCCATTTGTATCAACAAATTCTTTTGATATGAATGAATGCGATGCTCCAGTATCAAAAAGAACAAATGCTGGAATAGAATTGAGTCTGAACTTACCAGCAACAGCATCAGGCTCCTCATAGACCTCCTCCACACTGATGTGGTTCACCTGTCCTTTCTGGAAAGGATTGGTCTTGATAGGTCCTTCAACCTTCTTTTCAGGGCACTCATTTGCATAATGCCTCATCTTCTTGCATTTGAAGCATTCAACCTGACTGATGTCTGTCTTAACAGGCTGACTTCCACTTCCACTTCCATTACCACTGTGGTGGCTCTTATGTCCACTCTTGTGGTTCTTGTACTTGTCATTGTCATGACTGCGATGATGCTTGTTGTCATGACGGTTGTGGTTGTGGTGCTTGTTGAATTTCCCATGCTTGTGGGATCCTGAGCTTCCACTGTCATCATAATGAGATCGTTTGTGAGGCGATCCAGCTGCTTGTCGGAGTTCTTTCTTTCTACTCTCAACTTGCTTTATTTTGTTCTCCAAAATAGCAGCCTTGTCACAAAGCGGTGATAAGTGGGAACATATGCTACAGCCAATTGCGATTCAGCTCATCATTCAAGCCTTCAAGAAATTTTCCTTTCTCTTGGCATCGATGTCAACTTCATCCGGTGCATAACGCGCAGATTGTTGAATTCCTCAATGTATTCAACGCCATGCGGTGGCCGCTTGATTGTGGAACTCTTTCTTTTTGATCATCACTCCCGATGAGATATGAGTAGTCAAAGCCATCCTCAAAGATAGCCCATGTCACTTCATCAATGGGAGTGGTGATCGAAGTTGTCCCAAGTGGCGGTGGCCCTTCCAGCGATGTCTTTAAATCGACCTTTTCAAGATCCGTATTACGGTTACCAAGTCCTTGTTTACTGAGCGTAGCCAATCATTGGCCACCATGGGATCAGTCGTTCCTGAGAACTTTGCTGGCCTCAGTCTCAAGAATCTGGTAAGCATATCAAAGCCCGGAGGGTTGTTGTTGTTGTTATTGTTGTTGTTGTTATTGTTGTTGTTGTTGTTATTGTTTTGGTTCTGGATGAATGTTGTCATCATCTGCATCAGTTGTGTTTGAGCAGTCATCATTTGCTGCATTTCTGGAGTGATGTTGTTGTTGTTGTTGTTGGGGTTGGGGTTTGCACGACGGGAAGGCATCTGTGGTTTGTTCAAATAGAGATAAGAATGAGATACCCATAGATGCTTTCATGCACATTACATCACATAAGCAAACATAAGCATGCCACACAAAGATAAAAGTTCAACAACAAGATAACAAGTTCATAAGGTAAAACACACAAGTAGCAAGCCATCCACATGTCGGATGGTCCAATAACAAGTTCTCAAATAACAAGTATGATAATAAAAGATAAACCAGTAGTCAAATATACTCATCGGCATCAATCTCCTCCTCGACAAAGGTAAGACCTGCGTTCTCCATCGCGGTCTTGTTCTCCTCAATGCTAGTGGTCAAAGACTCTATCTTGGCCTTGAGAGCCCTCTTCTGGGAACGAAGCCTCTCAATCACCGACTGCTGCTGCTCTAGATCGAAGTCCTTGGACTGCAGTTCTTCAGTCATGTCCCGGATCTTCTTGTTCCTATCCTGGACACGCTTCTCCTGACTCTTGAACTTCCTGTCCTGGGTCTCGAACTTCGCCTCCATTTCCTTGACTATCTCGTCTTGCTGCGCGAAGATCTTGTCCTTCTCGCGAAGCTGCACCTGGAGCTCATCGTTGCTGAGCATGACATTGGCCCTGTCCGTGTCCACGTGCCTAATGAGAGACTCTAAGTCTTGGAGGTACAGGCGTATCGGCTCTGCTGCGTCCCTCGAATCGTCCTCGAAGTCGATGGACTCTCCATCCTCATCACGTCTTCCGAAGACGTGAAAGTGGGTGCCTCTAACCTGTCGGGAGTGTCGCCCTAGCAGGCGTCCCATCGGATCTGCATCACTACCTCAAGGCCTCTCTCCCTGTCATCGTGCATAAGCTTGAAGACGATGGCCTCCGTAGTAGGCTCTGTCTGGCGTCCGGGCTGGTTCACCTTGAAGCCCCAGAGGTCCTTCCTCTCGAACTTGGTGAGGGGATGCACCATGATGGTGGGAAGAGGGAGATTGATCAAAGTAGTAAGCTCAACGATACGAGGACCAAAGCGGGTAACCTGGAACTCCTCAACAGTGTTGATGGTAATAGGCATCTATTTATAAGATAGAAAAGTTAGAACAACACAATTCAAGATAAAACAAAAGACAAAACATCACATACATATCCTTGGAAAGCAAAACACACAAGTCATGCATACATGAAACCATTACAACAACCAAGGTTCAATCTTAATTTAAGCAACATTTTGGAAAATAGGGTGATAGGTGGTGGTACATCTAACGAAGTACATTTACAATCCTATCTCATTGGATCTGTTGGCTAACACAATGTTTCTAAAGAAATCAGCCTATCATGCTCACATGATTCCATCACTAAGTGTATAATATCTCCTCTTAAGGTTTGGTTGGTAGCTTCCAATTCTTAGGTATGTTCCTTCTCTTTCCTTAGTTCATTTTGGAGTTTGAGCATTCTGCACTTGACTCTATCACCAAGTTCTTTGATGGTCTTCCAAGCTGCATCCCTTGCTGATTCAAAGAATGTAGGGTGCACCACTGAATTGGTGAACATGCAGAATCCTTTTTCCTGATGGTTGTCTTCCTTGTTTTTATACAAGTGAAGTTGCACCCACCAGTATTCCACTCCCTCATCCATCACTGGAAAACCCTTGTACACAGCTGCACCTTGTATCTCTAATGCAACCATGAGGTCCTTGAGAGACTTGGGGAATTCTGTCTCACACTCCAAAGTCATTGTCATGAGTGGTCCTTTCCTTAAGGCTTCGTTGATGGAGTTCATCTACAAATAGAGGTGAGAGAGAAGATTAGAAAAGTTTACGAGAAGAATAGACAAGTGTAGAAGTGGTTGAAATTTTTTTCCTTAGTGGTTTCCAATCCTAGGGTCACAATCCTACAGGCAACACAGTGCTCTGATACCATCTGTAAGATCCCTCCTTTGTAAAGGAAAAGGATCCCTGTGATTGCAATGCTAGTCCCTGGATCATTGCTAGCATCCACAGTTTAAGATGAAGTACACAGATACAAAGGTCATTTATTACATCCATTCTAGAGAGAACATAGTCTTTACAACTCAAGGCCACATGCCTAATACAAGAGTTTGTATAAGTAAATAAATATAAGTCTTCATCTTCATGTGCCAGAGGCAAACATGTTGAGTGTAGACTCATGACACCTAATCCTCATCAGAGTAACCTGCAACATCACAAGTTACAGCCACAGTGGGTCAATACTTTGGAATAGTATTGGCAAGTGATACCTTAGTAAATTTTAAGTGGACTACATTACTATATGCAATTTGGCTGAGTGTAGCTTGGCTTGCTTTGCTCAAAATAGGTTTTTCCTATTAGTTGAAATCACTAAGTTTTTCTTTGTCAAAACTTTTCCCAAGAAACCATCAATAGACATTGAGGTCCTTCACCCTTGTTCACCCACAAGTTTTTACTTAGAAGTTGGAGTGATGAGATTCTTGATGGCTTCCATGTCTTGATGCTCAAGTTGTCCATTGCCATGGACTTGGCTAAGTACTTAGATTTTTCCATCTGCAGAGGTTGTGCACTTTCCCCACCAGACTTGGTTTCCCAAGACAGGACCTTTCAGAAGCCTTTCCTTAGACCAAATGGACGCGCTCCAACCTATCATTCCCACTACCACCAACTGTCCAAATGGCTAAGTTCTAGCAACTTATGTGATCCAGGCAGAGCCCATATTGCCAAGTGGATGCACTAGAAGCTTCTCAACACTTGGCCTCTAAAATCCCTTTTTTCCTGGGTGGCTTTCCACAAGTGAGATACACAAGGTAAACCATAGCCATGGGCCTTGTGTAACCACTCAACCAAAAACCACCAATCAAGTCCCTTTCCACCCAGGTGATTCATTGACTTAGTTGTTTTATTAAGAAAAACATAAGTCCAAAGACTTAGAAATATTTTTATCATAGCATGTATACTTCACCAACCCTTGTTTGCTACTATCTAGGCTAAGCATGGCATAGATAGTACTTGACTTAGAAATTTCCTAGCAATTCTACAACTACTTAGGATTTCCCAACATGGCATTTGGCAAAAAAGTAACATGCAAGACTTAGCAAAATATTTCTAATGCTTGTATAAAAATATAGGGATAGAAATATTTATGAAGTACCACTTGCCTTGGTAGTTGGGAGAGTAGCACTCTTCACAATCACAATCACTAGCACCAAAGTCTACACAAAGAATATAACCACAATCACATACAAGTCATATACAAGCAAAAATATATATGCATGCATGCAAGATGCTAAGTGATGATTTTTGAAACTCAACCAAGCAAGTGCATAGTACTGAATCATAACCAAGTCAAAAACTTGCTAAACCAAGTTTATTTGACACTAAAACAATTTCCTAAACAATTCATATACTTAAAATAGTCCTAAACAAGTTTCTGCAAATAAAGTCATTTTAACAGAAGCTAAACATTAAACACATTGCATAAACATAAAGGCCTTGTTCTCCTGATTCCAACAGTATAAAATTTGCTAAAATCTAACGTGGAAATCAAAAGTTACAAGCAAATCAAATTTGGATATAAATCTGATTCAAATTCTGTTTTTAAACTAAACCCTAGCCACGCGGCGCTATCCTATTGGTCGATACCGCTTCGCTCAGGATCACCCTTCCGCGCCGTCGGATCAAGTCAGATCCAACACGCCAGATTCGAAGAAAACGTTTCGCTCGGATCTAATCTAAACCGCCAGATCTACATCTAACGGCTGCTGTTGCCTCGACCATAGACTAGCGGCGCTAGCGGCGGCGACTGGCGGCGGCGCGTATGTCAGTGGCGGCACTAGCATTCTAGGTCATTCGGGGAGGGGAGAGGGTGCTTACCAGAACCGCAGGGTCGAGACGAAGCTCAACATGGAGGTGGCTTGGCAAGGGGCGCACTGCAGGGGCTGCTGGAGCTCGTCGGAGTCGTGCACGGCGTCGGGTGGTTGCTGTCGAAGTTGTTGCCGAGGTTTTGCGTCGCCCTAGCACGAACCACATGTATTAGGAGATGCGCAAGACAGTGGCGAACATCCTCGTATGCAAGAGGGGGCAAGGGGCGCGCTCTGCTTACCGTAATTGGTCGCCGGAGTTGAGCGGCGGCTCGGTCGGTTGCGGGCACGAACGGGGACGGCGTCTGGTCACGGCGAGCAAGCGAAGAGTATCAGAAGATGCACGAGATCACGCTGGGCACATTCGTTTGAATCAGAGGCATAGGGGCGGTCGGGACTCACCGGAATTTGCTGCCGGAGGTCGTCGGAGTTGCGGCGGTGTTTGGCGAGTTGCGAGCAGCCTGGGGGCGTGGATATGAAATTGAGTGAGGGGAATGGAGCGGAGTGGGGAGGTGCTTAAGTAGGCGGAGGCTCGACAAGAAACGCTCAGCGAATCAATGGCAATTACGCCGAGAAATCAACGCAGCAACGGCCAGCGGCGACGGCGTCTGCGCGCGAGATTTGGGGAAGAAATAGTGACGTGGAGAGGGCCCGCTTGTCAGCGAAATAAGCAGAGAGGAAGTGGGGTCCGAGCGTCAGTGACTGCGTGGGTGCGTCTGCGCGTGCGAGAGAGAGAGAGAGGGGACCCGGGTGGGCTAGTTGGGCTGCTTCTGTTGATGGGCCAGATTAGTAGCGCCGGCCCTTTTTCTTTTCTTTATTCCTTTTCTTTTTCTAATTTGATTTTCTGGAATGATTTTCAAATGAATTCAAACTCTATTTGAATTCAAATCTTTTCTGGATTTTTGCAGTGTGCAACAGTCACAAAACTTGGCATAAAACCATGTGGTCACTTTGAGTTGGCTTGGTCATTTTTGGAAAAACAAAATAACAGGGACATTGCACTTGGTTTGCAAATGTTTGAAAATGGTTTTTGAAACCATTTCTATTTTGTAAAATTTTGTTCAAATTCCACACTCAATCCAATCAACAAGGAAGCAAACAAACTTGGTTTTAAAACACTAAGCTCTCAAATGAGGATGGTCATTTGATTTAAGTTTGCTCACATAAAATGATAGCACTATGTGCTTCTGTTTTCTTGAAATGAGTTTGAAATTGATCTCAATTCTATATGCATGCATGAATGATATGCAATCTTTGAAATCATGATTTTGGGGATGTTACAGCAGTGCTCGTCGGAGGCGTGTGACGGGCAATGCGTGGTCTTTGTGGTCGTCGTTGTCGAGGCTGGGCCAGGGACGAGCCAAACTGAGGAGGTTCGCTGGTGCAGGTAGCAAGTGAGCTTGGTCGAGGAGCAAGGGCGGAGGCTGGCTGGAATTTGCGAGCTCATCGGAGCAGAGCGGGGTCTAAGCGCAATTCAGCGGCCTGGGGCGTGGAGTTCTGGCGAGTGAGGGAATGAGAGAGGGCGCAGCGTTTAAGAGGCGTCGTCGGGGAGGTTTAAGCTGCCATTAACGCTAATTAAGTCGAGTTTTAATCGGCAGCAGTCGGCGAGGTGAGGCGGGGTCGTGAGCAGACGACACGACGGCTGGGGTCGCATGGCAGCGAGAGAGAGAGAAGGAATGTGGGGTCCGTCGGTCAGTGTCTCTGCGGGTCTGTCTGCGGTGAAAAACATTTCGCTGCGGGTGGGGTGGGGAATGGGCTTGCTGGGCCTTGTTGGGCTAGCTGACTGGGTCGAGTCCGTTTTCCTTTTTTTTATATACTGATTGTTTTTATTTTTCCTTTTCTTTTATTCTGTTTTGATTTTGAACAACCAATTCAAACACTCATTTGAATTCAATCTTTTGCCAAAATTTGTGTAGATTTAAATATTCATTAGTAGCACATTCTGATGTCAATTTTGGAATAAAATTTTATTCCTTTTTGGGTCTTTTTAATTATTCAAAAAGGCCCTAGTTTTAAATCAAATAAGTTTTAGTAATATTTCAAACACCATTTAAATTCTTTAAACTTTCCAAATCTTTTCAGCAGGTTTTTATTTGTTTAATAGGGTGTCAAAAATTCATCTTGGATTATTTGGAAAGTATTTAATATGATTCATAAATCATTTGAATAGGGTATTTGTTTTAATTCCAATGGAAATAAATATAGTTTTAATTCCCTAAATTTTATTTGGAAGATTTATTTCATTTAATTTAATTAAACAACTTTTAATCCACTTGGGTAATTTCCAAAATACTATTTTCTCAATATTTAAATAATTATTCTTATTAGAGATTTGTCTTTATTAAAAATAGGGATAGAATGGTTAATGCCATTTTATTTTATTTTGGAAATTCCTTATCCTTTTATTTTATTTGGATTTGGATTATATTCATTCCATTTGCTTAATGGATTAGGCCAAGATTTATTTTGGTCTTTAAATAATCCTTATTTAATATTTCTTTCTTCACCTTATAAAATCCATATCTTTTATTTTAAAGATCCAAACTTGGTGATTCCAATTTGTAAAATCTTGTTTAATATTTGTTTATCTTTTTAAATCCCTTTAGGATTATTTTCTCACCATTTGGTATGGTTTTTAGATAAATTCTTTATTAGCTTTGGAAATTACTTTTCCTTATCTTATTTAAATTCATAAGATTTTATCTATGGCTCCAAATTAAGTGAAACCAATTTATATGGCTTTATAATATTTCTATTTGTCATTATTGATCATTTGTAAATGTTTGTTGGCAAATTTTTATATGGATCAAATCCATAGGCTTGGAGATACCTTGGAAATGATTTTATTCCATTAGGGTTTAGGGTTTGGATTTATTTTCCAAGTGTTTAAATTTCCAGATGCATTTAATGAGGAAGCATTTCTCTTGATTTGGATTTTTGTTGGATTCAAACTTTTACCAAAGTTTGTTCAAGATGGGATTTTAAGGTTCCATTTAGAAACAAAAGTTTCTTTTCACCCTAAAATTCAACAATAATTTATTTTGTTTATTTTATTTTTCACATTACATGATTTGGAAAATCTTGGGATGTGACAATATCCGTAGAGAACATACCCTTGAAGACCGACAAAGCTTAACGAGTTCAACTCGTGGTTGATGTAGACGATCTCTTGCCGATCTCAAGATCGAGAGGAAGCCCTAGCGCCGCAAAGCAGTAGCGCATCCGTGCTCGCACACACGTACAAGAAACCGAGCAACCTCCGCCTCCTCGCTCCAGCGATGCAGCGGAAGCACAACTCTTTCTTGCCGAATAGCCACCGGGAACTTGTATCTCGCTAGTCCAAGACCATGGGGGATAAATTCTAGAGGGGGAGAGAGATCCTTCACGAGGAGGTGTGAGTGAGAGAGAGGAGAGGGGGTGCCTTTTATAGGAGGAGGGGGGCACCCAAGGGGGTGGCCGCCGGCCATGGGGGCTGCCCCCTCCCCTCCTTCATTCATGTGGGTGGACACTCCACTCTCAAAATGGCCCTTCAATTTTCTCCACTCAAAAACCCACTCAAATTCCCATTAAATTTCCACCAAATTTAATGCAAACTCTCATTAAATAAAACTCTTTTATTTTATTCAGAATTTTGTCAATTACTTTAATGACAAACATTCACAAATAACCCCTTGCTAGAATTCCATTTCACATGCATAACCTCTTTATGCAATTTCACCCGAAAACCTGTTTCGGTATCTAGTGAAATAAATTCCTGGCCTTGTTTATTCTTTCGGCATGAAACATTTGCTCCAACTGGATGTCAGTGTCCCTTAAGTGTGTCACCCTACGGTTCGCGAATAATTCGGACATGATCGAGACCCTTCTCCGATCAATAATCAGTAGCGGGACCTGGAGATCCATACTGACTCCCACACATTCAACGATGACTTTTCCTGTGATCGTCGGAATCTTTTACGCTTGTATCTTAATCCCTTTGTTTCATGATATATTACATGTCCGATATTCGATCATCGGTATCTCCATACCTAGTTTGATCTCGTTACTGACATGCACTCTTTTCTCGTTCCCGTGATATAACATTCTAGTGATCAAATCACTTGCTTGCAAGCTAACCAATGTGATATCACCGAGAGGGCCCAGAGCATATCTATCCGTCATAGGGATGAACAAATTCCACTCTTGATCCATGATTCTCAACATAACACTTTAGTAGCTTTGAAGCCATCTTTATAATCATCCAGTTACGGAGTGACGTTTGATGTCAACAAGAAACTCTTCCGGTGTTAGTGATTGGCATGATCTCATGGTCTAAGGATTAGGACTACTTCGTAAGTTGTTTATAGAAATATAAACTCAATGACTTTGATCGTAATGCTATACTTCGGATGAATGTTCATCACACCATTACACTAATGTTGTGATCTCGTTATTAACAACATCCAATGTCTATGATCAGGAAACTATGATCATCTTGTTAATCAACGAACTAGTTTATGAGAGTGGCATAACTAGGAACTTTCTATTTGTTTATTAAACACACATGTATTAACGTTTCCGTATTAATACAATTATAGCATGCAAAATAAACATCTATCATATACTTGGAATACACATAATAAACATTTTATTATTGCCTCCCAGGGCATATTCCCTTCAGTCTCCCACTTGCACTAGAGACAATAATCTAGTTACATAGTGATGTATGTAACACCCATGGAGTTTTGGTGTAGATCATGTTTTGCTCTAGGGATAGTTTTAGTCAACGGATCTGCTACATTGAGATCCGTATGTACTTTACAAATTTTTATATCTCCATCCTTGACATGCTCGCGGATGGAGTAAAACCGGCGCTTAATATGCTTGGAATGCTTGTGAGACCTTGGCTCTTTGGCATTGGCAATGGCACCATTGTTGTCACAATAGATCACCATTGGGTCCAACGCGTTTGCAACCACTCCTAGTTCGGATATGAACTCCTTCATCCAAAGCGCTTCTGATCCGCTTACGGCGAGAACATATTCGGCCACCGTTGTTGATCCCGCCACCACAGGTTGTTTGGAGCTCCTCCAACTAACCGCTCCGCCATTCATGAGAAATACGTATCCGGATTGAGACTTAGAGTCATCCGGATCGGTGTCAAAGCTAGCGTCAACATAACACTTAGCGACGAGCTCTTCTTCACCTCCATATACAAGAAACATATCCTTAGTTCTTCGCAAGTACTTAAGGATATTCTTGACCGCTTTCGATGTTCGAACGGATCCGATTGGTACCTACTAGTCAAACTAATAGCATGTGCCACATCCGGTCTTGTACATAGCATGGCGTACATTATAGAGCCTATGGCTGAAGCATAGGGGACCTTGTCCATTATCTCTCTTTCTTCTGCCGAAGCCGGACTTTGAGTCTTACTCAATGTCGTGCCTTGTGTCATAGGTAAGAACCCCTTCTTACTATCTTACATTTTAAACTTTTTTAAAATCTTATCAAGGTATGTACTTTGCGATAGCCCTATTAGGCGCCTAGATCTATCTCTATAGATCTTTATGTCTAATATGTATGACACTTCACCTAGGTCCTTCATTGAAAATTTGCTGTTTAGATAACTTTTAACACTGTTTAAAAGATCTATATCATTTCCGATCAATAATATGTCATCCACATATAATATCAGAAATGCCACATTGCTCCCACTCACTTTCTTGTAAATACAAGCTTCTCCATAAGTTTGGAAAAATCCAAACTCTTTGATCACCTCATCAAAGCGCAGATTCCAACTTCGTGATGCTTGCTTCAATCCATAGATGGATCGCTGAAGCTTGCACACCTTGTTAGCATCCTTAGGATCGATAAACCCTTTGGTTGTATCATATACAACTCTTCTTCAATATTACCATTGAGAAACGCGGTTTTGACATCCATCTGCCATATCTCATAATCAAAATATGCAGCAATTGCTAACATAATCCTAACTAACTTTAGCATCGCTACGGGAGAGAATGTCTCATCGTAGTCAACTCTTTGAATTTGTCGAAACCCCTTTGCGACAAGTCGAGCTTTATAGACGGTCACATTACCATCAGCATCAGTTTTCCTTTTGAAAATCCATTTGTTCTCCACGGCCTTTCGGTCGTGAGGTAATTCCACCAAGTTCCAAACTTGATTTTTATACATGGATTCCATCTCGGATTTCATGTCTTCTAACCATTTGTTGGAATCCGAGCTCATCATCGCTTCTTCAACGTCGGAGGGTCATCATTTTCATCAACCATGAAATTCATGACAGGATTTCCGTACAGCTCAGGAGCTGCACACGTCCTGCTTGACCTGCGAGGTTCGGTAGTACTCTCTTTTGGAGTTTCATGATCATTATCATTAGTTCCCTCTTCAACAGGTGGAGCCAAATCCGGAACAACTTCCGGCGCTGCGCTACTCGCCATATTTTGAAGAGAAGGTTCAATAACCTCTTCGAGTTCTACCTTCCGACTACTCACACCTTTCGCGAGAAACTCCTTCTCTAGAAAGGATCCATTCTTGGCAACAAAAACCTTGCCCTCGGATCTGTGATAGAAGGAATACCCAATAGTTTCCTTAGGGTATCCTATGAAGACTCATTTTTCCGCTTTGGGTTCAAGTTTATCCGGTTGAAGTTTCTTCACATAAACATCGCATCCCCAAACTTTAAGAAATGACAGCTTAGGTTTGTTTCCAAACCACAATTCATACGGTGTCTTTTCAACGGATTTAGATGGTGCCTGATTTAAAGTGAATGCAGCAGTTTCTAGTGCATAACCCCCAAATGACAACGGCAAGTCCGTCAGAGACATCATAGATAGAACCATATCTAATAAAGTACGATTACGACGTTCCGACACACCATTTCACTGTGGTGTTCTGGCAGGTGTGAGTTGTGAAACAATTCCACACTCTTTCATGTGAGTGCTAAACTCGTAACTTATATACTCACCTCTACGGTCGGACCGTAGAAATTTGATATTTCTATTACGATGATTTTCCACTTCATTCTGAAATTCCTTGAACTTTTCAAAGGTTTCATACTTGTGTTTCATCAAGTAGATATAACCATACCTACTCAAATCATCTGTGAAAGTAACAAAATAACGATATCCACCTCGCACCGACACACTCATTGGACCACATACATCAGAATGTATGATTTCCAATAAATCTGTCGCCCGTTCCATTGAACCGGAAAACGGCGTTCTAGTCATCTTGCCCATAAGGCATGGCTCACATGTATCAAATGATTCAAAATCAAGTGATTCCAAAAGTCCATCCGAATGGAGCTTCTTCATGCGTTTAACGCCAATATGACCTAGACGGCGGTGCCACATATATGCGGATATACCATCATTAAGTTTAATCCTTTTAGCATCAACATTATGAATATGTGTAACATTATCATAGAGATCTAATAGAAATAAACCATTCATCATCGGTGCATGACCATAAAAGATTTCATTCATATAAATGGAACAACC
This sequence comes from Avena longiglumis, assembly GCA_030063025.1. NCBI lineage: Eukaryota > Viridiplantae > Streptophyta > Magnoliopsida > Poales > Poaceae > Avena > Avena longiglumis. The sequence continues at coordinate 210,123,613 of CP125979.1, read as the reverse complement.
ATTGTTCTCGGATTTAAATGAATAACCACTTCGCATCAAACACGATCCAGATACAATGTTCATTCTCAGTGCAGGCACCAGATAACAATTATTCAAGTTTATAACTAATCCCGATGGCAAATGGAGAGGCAGCGTTCCGTCGGCGATCACATCAACGCTTGATCCATTGCCGACACGCATCTTGACCTCACCCCTTGCTAGCGGTCGCTTGTTCCGCAGCCCCTGATTCGAGTTACAAATATTAGCAACTGAACCGGTATCAAATACCCAGGTGCTACTGTGAGCACTAGTCAAGTACACATAAATAACATGTATATCATATATACCTTTGTTTTCCTTGCCGGCCTTCTTGTCTGCCAAATACTTGGGGTAGTTGCGCTTCCAGTGGCCAGTCCCCTTACAATAGTAGCACTCGGTATCAGACTTAGGTCCAACTCGGGGTTTCTTTTCAGGCACGGCAACAGGCTTTCCGCCCTTACTTCCATTCCGTTTTCCCTTCTTGTCTTTCTTGAAACCGGTGTTCCTATTGATCATCAACACTTGATGTTCCTTTTTGATCTCCACTTCTGCAATTTTAAGCATTGATGAAGCTCGAGAGACTTCTTCATGCCTTGCATATTATAGTTCATCACAAAGCTCTTATAGCTAGGTGGCGACTGCAGAACACGATGGATGCCTAAGTCAATGGGAATCGTTATTCCCAAGGACACAAGCTTATCGGTAACCGACATCTTGAGACATGCTCACTAACAGCTGTGCTCTTCCATCATGCAGCTAAAGAACTTTTACGAGCGTTGTAGCTCTCTGACATGTGTGTCGAAAATCATTTTCAACTCAGCCATTGTATCAAAAGCATTGCCGTTTTCGAAACGCTTTCCAAGTTCCGGCACTATCCCATACAGTATGCCGCAATGAACTAAGTTGTGGTCCTCCTGACGAGTCTGATAGACATTCTTCTCCTCGTCAGGGGCATCCTCAAAAGGTGGGGGGCCTAACCGCGCTTCTAGCACATATTGCTTTTGTGCAGCAGAGAGGAGAATCCTCAAATTCATGGCCCATTCGGTAAAGTTGCTACTGTTCGTTGCAAGTTTCTCTTTCTCCATGAACACATTGAAATTAAAAGCAGGTGGTGCCATCTACAACAGAATCTGTAAAGTTTAGACTAAGTTTATGATAGATTGAGTTCAACTAATCCATATTACGAATGAACTCCCACTCAAAAACGACATCCCTCGTTCCTTTTTGGTGATTACATAAACCAAATCCACTACACCAAGTCCAATCATCACGTGAGTCGGTATAGCTTCAAAGGCGAGCATCAAATGGGCATCATATCTACTATATGACTCATGCTTAACCTTTCGGTCCGTGTTCCGAGGCCATGTCTGTACATGCTAGGCTCGCCAAGTTAGAACCTTAGTATTCGCGTGTGTAACTGTTTTACACCCGAAATATGGTCGTGGATCCAAGAACACCCGATCATCACGTGATGTCTTGGAGCGACGAAACATAATCGGTGCATACTAAAGGAAGAACACATTCTTATCTTGATATTTAAATGAGGGATCATCTTATTATGCAAACAAAGCGCTAAACAAGCAATATAAGATGCTATCAAACATCACATGTTTATTAGTGAAATGTTATGGTTCCCGCAGATGATATCTATCATGTGCATCGTGGTATGATCACTATCATACCTATATGTGTAAATCCAAGGTCTATGGAGTTTACACGCTATGTGTGTTGTAAGAGTATCATCTCATACTTCTACTTACAACATCACCATATCATAACACTAGCCTAGCAATAATCTAAACTAGACGCCTCTAATTTATCCATTGCAAGTTTTACGTGGCTTAGGGCTTTCGAGATAGAACCGTTCTTACCTACGAACATGAACCACAACGAGGATAACCAAATTGTTGACAACTCGTTGCAAAATAGATATTGACTATAGTAGGAGAGACAGACACCCGCTAGCCACTTATGCAAACTAGTTGCATGTCAAGCGTGGAACAGGTCTCATGTGCGAGGACATGTAAAGTTTGTCCGGGCCGCTTCATCCCACTATGCCACAAATATCCAAAATTACAACAAAGGAGCAACAACATGATCATCATGGCCCACATACTCATATGTGTACTACCCGTGTAAAGCATCTACGCATATATCCGGCTCTGATACCACTGTAGGGTTCGCAGCATAGAAAACAAAAAATTTCCTACGATGGGAACTATGTACCAAGATCTAGATACTAGATACAAACAACGTGCGAATGTATATCCGTAGAGAACATACCCTTGAAGACCGACAAAGCTTAACGAGTTCAACTCGTGGTTGATGTACACGATCTCTTGCCGATCTCAAGATCGAGAGGAAGTCCTTGCGCTGCAAAGCAGCAGCGCATCCGTGCTCGCACACACGTACAAGACACCGAGCAACCTCCACCTCCTCGCTCCAGCGATGCAGCGGAAGAACAACTCTTTCTTGCCGAATAGCCACCGGGAACTTGTATCTCGCTAGTCCGAGACCATGGGGGATAAATTCTAGAGGGGGAGAGAGATCCTTCACGAGGAGGTGTGAGTGAGAGAGAGGAGAGGGGGTGCCTTTTATAGGAGGAGGGGGGCACCCAAGGGGGTAGCCGCTGGCCATGGGGGCTTCCCCCTCCCCTCCTTCATTCATGTGGGTGGACACTCCACTCACAAAATGGCCCTTCAATTTTCTCCACTCAAAAACCCACTCAAATTCCCATTAAATTTCCACCAAATTTAATGCAAACTCTCATTAAATAAAACTCTTTTATTTTATTCATAATTTTGTCAATTACTTTAATGACAAACATTCACAAATAACCCCTTGCTAGAATTCCATTTCACATGCATAACCTCTTTATGCAATTTCACCCGAAAACCTGTTTCGGTATCTAGTGAAATAAATTCCTGCGCTTGTTTATTCGTTCGGCATGAAACATTTGCTCCAACTGGATGCCAGTGTCCCTTAAGTGTGTCACCCTACGGTTCGCGAATAATGCGAACATGATCGAGACCCTTCTCCGATCAATAATCAGTAGCGGGACCTGGAGATCCATACTGACTCCCACACATTCAACGATGACTTTTCCTGTGATCGTCGGAACCTTTTACGCTTGTATCTTAATCCCTTTGTTTCACGATATATATTACATGTCCGAGATTTGATCATCGGTATCTCCATAGCTAGTTTGATCTCGTTACTGACATGCATTCTTTTCTCGTTCCCGTGATATAACATTCTAGTGATCAAATCACTTGCTTGCAAGCTAACCAATGTGATATCACCGAGAGGGCCCAGAGCATATCTATCCGTCATAGGGATGAACAAATTCCACTCTTGATCCATGATTCTCAACATAACACTTTAGTAGCTTTGAAGCCATCTTTATAATCACCCAGTTACGGAGTGACGTTTGATGTCAACAAGAAACTCTTCCGGTGTTAGTGATTGGCATGATCTCATGGTCTAAGGATTAGGACTACTTCGTAAGTTGTTTATAGCAATATAAACTCAATGACTTTGATCGTAATGCTATACTTCGGATGAATGTTCATCACACCATTACACTAATGTTGTGATCTCGTTATTAACAACATCCAATGTCTATGATCAGGAAACTATGATCATCTTGTTAATCAACGAACTAGTTTATGAGAGAGGCATAACTAGGAACTTTCTATTTGTTTATTAAACACACATGTATTAAAGTTTCCGTATTAATACAATTATAGCATGCAAAATAAACATCTATCACTACTTGGAATACACATAATAAACACTTTATTATTGCCTCTGAGGGCATATTCCCTTCATGGATTGGATGTCCGAACATAAAGGATTGATTGACTGTGCCAAGAAAGCCATCACCATGACCAGTACCGCCGGAATATCAGTCGAGCATATATCTGAAACCTTACCTCGCCAATTCAAATGCAACAAGAGTATAGCCCAACCTACCATTGACCAAGTCCGGATAGTCTGTGAGTACCCCGATGTATTTCCAGATGTTTTGCCCGGTATGCCCCCAGATCGGGATATCGAGTTTATCATCGAACTAATCCCCGGAACTGGACCCATAGCCCAGAGACCCTATAGTATGAACCCGTCAGAGCTAGCGAATCAAGAAAACAGCTGGATGCCATGCTGGAAATTGGATTGATTCAACCCAGTGCATCACCATGGAGATCACCTGTCTTGTTTCTGGACAAGAAGGATGGAGGTAACCGTTTGTGTACGGATTATCGGAAGTTGAATGATGTCACCATTAAGAACAAGTATCCCTTGCCCAAGATAGAAGATTTGTTTGATCAGTTGACCGGTGCCAAAGTGTTTTCTAAGATTGATCTTAGGACTGGCTATCATCAACTCAAAATTCGTGTAGAGGATATTCCAAAGACTGCCTTTACCACCAGATACGGATTGTACGATTATACAGTCATGTCTTTTGGATTAACCAATGCCCCCACTTATTTCATGAATCTCATGAATAAGATTTTTATGGACTTCCTGGATAAGTTTGTTGTTGTTTTCATCGATGACATTCTGATTTATTCCAAATCGGAAGAAGAACATGAGCTACACCTAAGGACCATTCTTGGAACCCTTAGAGAGCATCAGTTGTATGCCAAGTTTAGCAAATGTGAATTCTGGTTACAGGAGGTAGGATTCCTCGGTCACATTGTATCCGCTGGAGGAATTGCCGTTGATCCTGCCAAAGTGAAAGATGTAGAAGAATGGCAAGCCCCAACCACTCAAACCCAAGTTCGTGCATTTCTCGGATTGGCGGGATACTACCGCAAGTTCGTAGAAGGATTCTCGAGTATCGCCAGACCCATGACCCAATTACTGAAGAAGGACAAGAAGTTTGAATGGACAGACAAATGTGAAGTGAGTTTTCAAGAACTCAAGAGGAGATTGATTTCAACCCCAACCTTGATCATGCCAGATATCATGAAGCCCTTCGATGTGTATTGTGATGCATCCAAGATCGGTCTCGGATGTGTGCTAATGCAAGAAGGCAAAGTTATATCTTATCTATCTCGGCAATTGAAGCAACATGAGCAAAATTACCCAACCCATGACCTCGAACTCGCAGCCGTAGTTCTAGCCCTGAAGACATGGAGGCATTACCTCATGGGAAACCGTTGTGAGATTTATTCGGATCACAAGAGACTGAAGTATATATTCACTCAGAAGGAGCTGAATATGAGACAGAGAAGATGGATTAAGCTAATCAAGGATTACGATCTGGACATTCACTATCACCATGGTAAAGCCAATGTGGTAGCAGATGCCCTTAGCAGATTGTCGTGCCGCTTGAACTCCATGATCTTGAAGGAGCGACCAAGTTTGCACAAAGAGAAGGAAGATTTTCGAATAGAATTAGTAAGTGAAGGATTTTTGGCTAGCATAGAACTCCAGCCCACTTTGATCAGTCAGATCAAAGAGGCGCAGAAGGGAAATGATAGTATCGACGGAATCAAGCGTCGTATCGGTACTGGCAAAGTACCCGGATTCACCGAAGACGAAGAAGGAGTTCTGTGGTACAAAGGACGCCTTTGTGTACCAGCAGATTCTGAGTTGAAAGAAGTTATTCTGAAGGAAGCTCATGATACTCTTTATTCTATCCACCCCGGAGGAACTAAGATGTATCAAGATTTGAAAGAGCAATTTTGGTGGCATAAGATGAAGAGAGAAATCGGAAGCTATATCGCCAAGTGTGATATATGTCAGCGAGTCAAGGCAGGACATCAAAGACCCGCTGGATTGTTGCAACCCTTGCAGATTCCGGAATGGAAATGGGATTCCGTTGGAATGGACTTTATCACCGGACTGCCTACTTCTAGTAGGGGAAATGACTCTATCTGGGTCATAGTGGACCGATTGTCCAAAGTCGCCCATTTCTTGCCCGTCAAGACCACATATCAGAGTTCGAAGATAGCGGAGTTATACATCGCTAGAATAGTTAGTTTGCATGGAGTCCCCAAGAACATCGTATCGGATCGAGGAACTCAGTTTACCTCGAGATTCTGGAAGAAAGTCCAAGAAGGTTTAGGAACCCGCCTAGATTTCAGTACCGCGTATCACCCTTAGACAGATGGACAAACAGAGCGAGTAAATCAAATACTCGAAGATATGCTGAGAGCATGTGTGTTAGAATATGGATCCAAGTGGGAAGACTGTCTGCCGTTTGCAGAATTTTCATACAACAACAGTTATCAAGCCAGTTTGCAAATGGCTCACACCCCCTTGAACTGGTCAGAAGTAGGAGAGAGTCAGATCTTCGGACCCGACATCCTACGAGAAGCAGAAGAGAAGGTTCACAAGATTCGTGAGCACCTCAAGACCGCCCAATCCAGATAGAAGAGTTACACCGACAAGAGACGTCGATACCTCGCCTTTAACATAGGAGATTTTGTTTATCTGAATGCAGCGTTTCCAACTCAAAGGAAAGTTAGCCCCCAGATATATCGGACCTTTCAAGATTTTGAACCGTCGCGGAGAAGTATCGTATCAATTGGAACTACCCGAAGAGATGTCAGCAGTGCACAATGTGTTCCATATCTCGTTACTTCGCAAGTGTCTCGGAGTTCCAGAGAAGACGGAAGTGTTCAAGAATATCGATCACCGGACCATAGAGATCAACGATGACCTAACCTATCCCGAAGTACCCATCCGTATTTTGGAAGAAGCTTTCAGAACTACGTAAACCCGAAGCATTAAGTTTCTCAAGATTCAGTGGAGCAACCACACAGAAGAGGAAGCTACCTGGGAGCGTGAATATCACATCAGGACAGAGTTTCCCGATCTCTTCAAATCCTAGGTAATCTTTTTTGGCCTTTCTCAAATCTCGGGACGAGATTTTGTTTAAGGGGGGAAGGTTTGTAACATCCCAAAAATGCAAAACTTGGATCATCAAACTCTAAGCATCAAATTTAGGGTTAACAAAAACTTTTCTAAATAAAATTATGAAAGCATGCATGTGAGTATGCATTTCATTTTGAATTCTTTTGAACCACCTTGTTTGTGTGTTCCATTGCTTGTAGATGGATGCTTAGGTGAAATAAACATCATCTAAACATTTCCCACACTTTTCCCGAAGACAAGTAAATCAAAACAAATAAAATAAGGGAATGGTCATTTTGACCAATTTAACTCCCATGCCTACTTTGGCTGTCTCAAACTTTCAGAACCTAACAGAAACTTTTCTGGATCTTTGCACCCCTTGATTGTACTCATAACAAAGTATCAAGGCCCACCTTGTGATCATCAGAAACTTTCAAATGCATAGTTTAAATGACAATTCAAAATTGAATCATTATCATATGGGAAGATCCCACTTTTTCAAAAACCACTCAAACAAGCTCAACTTTCAAAACCCAAGCATCTGCAGAATCACCAGCACCAACCTAGCACACCCACCAAAAATCTTTTCAAAATTCAAAACTTGAGTTCTTGCGGCCATTTCATCAAACACTTGGCAGACACAAATCAAACAAAATCCAAACACTATTGTGAGCAGTGATTGAAGCCTAACTTGTTTCCTCTCTGGTTACAACTAGGTTTTAGTAGATCATCTAGCTCAAGTGCACACCCTTAGCATCACTGTAAGCTTGGCATTGCCATCAATGGTGAGCAGGCCGAATGCACCCTTGTCACCCCCATGTCAACAGCAAGCTAGGAGGAGAAACGAGCCTGGCCAGCATGTCTGGGAGCAAGCCAACATCCCACCGCCACTCCCTGTCGCTCGAACCACCGCCAGCCATGGACCACGCACGGACGCGCTCGCCAGCAACCATGTCGAGAGCACGCCCCGTGCGTCACGCTCTACCGACGCCCACAGACCGCGCGCCGCCCTCGCCGTGTGCATACGTGATCACCACCGTCCCAGCAACCCCGCAGACACGCTCGTTCGCCGCCGCGCGGACGACGCGCGCTGTGCGCCATTAAACTCTCTGTCGGGCACTCGCAGAGCACCGTCGCGTTCCGACCAAACCTCACCGCCCCACGTCTCGCCACCGTGTCATTGAGCATCGCCAGGGAGCACCGCACCACCCCCTACCGTCGCCCATGCTGATAGACGTCTGTACCAGTGACCACGACGAGCTCACCGTGCGCCCCGTCGGTCCCCTCTCGCCACTATAAATAGAGGCCACCCCCAGCCGAATTGAGCACACCATCTCACTCCCCTCTCCTCACTGATCATTCCACCCCGTTCCCTGAGCAAGGCGAGCAGCGCAGCGCCGGAATTTCACCGGAGCCCGCCGCTGCTGGAGAAGAAGGGAGCCAGCGATTGGAGCCGCCCCAGGAGAAGCTGCCGGTACCAGGAGGTTCGCCATCGTCGACTTCATCGTTCTCCTGCCTCGCCGACCCTCGCCTGAACCCCGGTGAGCCCCCAACGACCCCCACTGGCCGCGCTAGGTTTCTGTCTCGCCGGTGTTGCCCAACGTCGACGATGACCCTCAGCCGTTGGATTAGAACCAGATCGAACGCACCACATCGCCCCATACCGCTTCGCACCCCCTGTCTCACTGACGCGTGGGGACAACCACTTAAGCAGCCCAGCAGGCGATATTAGCAGGCCGCCCAAGATCGCTTCCCAAGTGCCCAGTTGTTTGAATTTGGAATTTTCCATTTTATTTCAAACACACTTCTGTACCTAGATTCAAAAATCAACCCAGATCAATTCACTGCACCAAATTGAATGAAACTAATTTTGTTAGAAAGGTCTTGAAATGCTGAATCCAAGCCCGTTGGATTCAAACCATTTGGATCTGTAGATCATCCTTGGTAAAAATAACAAGGCATAGGCTTTTCTGCATTCAAACATTTTTCAAATTTAAACCATATTAGCTTTTGAGTTGATTCCAACTCTCAAAAATCACATTTGACCATACCTTTCAGAATATATAAAAATATATAGGTTTACTTACAGAAATAATGTTCAAGTAATAAAAGAATGCCACATAGGCATTTCTAGCCACTTTAATTAATTAAAATAAAAGGGTACAACCTTATTAAATTGTGACACCACTTTAAATCACATTCCCATGGACTAAAATATGTGGTGATGACATGTGTCAACATGATCCCATGTTTGGTTTGGAGAATAGTAAATCTTAAGTAGTTTTTTAATGAGTAGAAAGTACTTTTCTAAAAATAAAAGGAATTAAACCAAGCTTTAATCTTGTAATGTTAGTGATGATTCTAGATCATCTATAGGACCCTTTTATGTGATGATTGCAAGTATTTAAGTATTGTTTGGTGATTGTGTACATCGTATTTATTTATAGACGCTAGTACCGACCAAGGATACAAGGAGGAAGGAGGATTCTACGAAGAAGAAGCCGAGGAGAACTTCAACCACTGCTCTGCACAAGGCAAGCTTATACTGATAATGATGCAAGCCTTACTAATCAAGTTGACCTGTGCAAGCCAATACTTGCTTGTTACCATGCCAACTATATGCCTTAAGCATATGTGATTATACCCACTTGATAACCCCATCCTAGTTTTATTTGCAAGCTTCTACTTTATTTCTTTATCAAAGCTTTAACTTAGAGTTGACTTAAGTGACTTGTAGATTCTAGAAAGATATATTTGAAGGTTGCATAAAGAGCATAAAACTTGGCCTAAGTTAGAAACCTTGATATCATCCTAAGATATAAGGTTGTACTTAATTGAAACTCCACTAGTTTACCACCCCTCATTAGTACTTATCCTCATTTGTAGATGCTAGTGCTAAGCATAAAACTTGATCAACTTTAGATGGGAATACTTGGTGAAAATGGTTATGAAAACCTTAGAATGATGGATCATTCTACTGAGATGTTTTGACATGTGTTTCGGAACACCAGATGATTTTGGTGATGAAAATGTAGAGGCATGAGCCTTAGCCCTTTATAAAACTGATGGTTGTCTGGATGCGATACCATTCCAATTTTATCATACAACCACAATACCCGAAGATTGGGTAGGGCTTGACTGGAAACTTATATACCTTAGTATTAGTTCCCTCACGGCCAAGGTATGAGCTGAGGCTACCTTGTAAAGATTGTCCACCTGTGCAGTACCCAAGATGACAGTTGGTCATGGTTGGGAGGCCAAACTCACAGGAGAGGTGCTTATACTAGGGCGTGTAATTGAAAGGTTAGGATTGATTATCCGCATACTGAGTATGGTGAATTCAGGATTTGTTCCTGACGGATGTATCGAATGTTGTGGTGAAAGTGTACATTCTCTGTAGAGTGTCAAACTATTCGAATAGCCGCGTCCGCGGTTATGGACAGTTGGAGTGGCCATACTGTTCCCCCGTCAGATGTTCTCAAAATGACTTGTGAAATGAATTGAGACTTTGACTTGGCCACAACAGAGTTGTGACATGAATTTACAAGATCCTACTTGGGAGTCATAAAAATGTGACTAGCTTCTCTTGCTTCTGAACTAGTAGAGATAAATCTGGCTTTTTGCAAAACAACCCTAGAGCCTAGTGTCCTATTATCCAAATATCCTTTTTCCTTGTTAGTATTAGTTTGCGAGTACTTAAAGAGTACTCATGGCTTTGTCCCTGGCTATTCCTGTGGCCAGTCTATGAAGAGGAGTACCTAGAGGATGGACCCCAGGAAGGTTACGACAACTAGGATCATCTCCCATCGTCAGCATTGCCTGTGACCCCGAAGATGGAGCTTCGCCTACGCTACCGTATTATTACGTATTCCGCTGCTTGAAGTTGTATTAAGAACTGGATCATGAGATTCTTATTTGTGTAAGACCTTATGTATGGTTTGTAATGGATGATGTACTGTGGTATCCAATTCTGTTATGTCTCGCAAAAATGGTAATCCTAGGGTTGCGATGTATGGCATAACAGGCATCTGGGATTAAAAATCCGGGTGTTGACAAACTTATTCCACACACAGCAAGATTTTGTGGTGAGTTTCATAAAACCTTCACATAATCTAATCATCTTATTCGGGGAGAATCATGTGTTGTTTTATAAAACAAACCCTCAGAAAACACCCAAGTGGGGTGAATCCATCATAGGGATTTCTGAAACTCTAAAGGCAAACAACAAAGTACCAAGATCCAACCAGAGCTCAGAGCAACATCCTTGCTCTTGTTTTCAAACTATATTCTGCAATTCAATCATACATATACCTATGATCTATTCCTAGGCACATCCCTAAAGGAAGGGTAGCACCTTAGGAACAAATCCTTAGGGTCCATAACATGATCAAGCTCACTAGCATTTTTCCAAGCTTTGATTCAATCAAGAATAACTGGTACCACTACCAGGACTATCTAGATGAACCAATTAGATAAGATCTAAATCCCTAAGCCTTAGACCAACATCATTGGTCTTAGGGAATTCAGATAAAATCATTTCTATTTATCCTTCAAAGCCAAGATTGTCTTAAACATAAACTAACCAAATCCATGGTTTAGAATCAAACTTGTGTGCCATACCATGATGGTGTCACAAGAACAGTCAAATATGAATCAGGAAAGACAGTAAATCATCATAGATTCAGACAATCAACTAACTAATCATCTTCCTATTAGCACAGGAATCATAACTAGGAGATTCCTATGTTACACTTCACTATTTGAGATCATGATCTCAAACCACATGTTAATTCCCAAGCTAACAGCACTAAGACAGTAGCTGTATCTTATCATAATCATGACCATGATTCAAATAAACAGTGGAAAGCTATCAAGTCATTGGCTTTACCAAGCATATTTCCCAAACAACTACATCATCTGAATCAGATGCAATCCAAGCATCAAATCATCTAGTAAGCCACCAGAAACATCATCTATCATTTTAAACAACAAGCGTCAAGCCAATAATCATTTAACATGAATACAGATTAACCAAACATGATTCAAATCATCCAGTACATGAACAAGCACATAGGAGGAACCCTAAATGGGTGATCATCTTGATCTGAATCAGACAATAGACAGAGAGGACACTGCCAGCCTCTAGCATTGAATCAACAAGCATAGAAAGTACCAGGGGGAAGGAATCAAACTCACCGTAGGTCCTCGCTGAAGAAATTGAAGAGGAAGCAGATTGGCCGACAAACCCATGACGACACGGGGTCTTGCAACTGCCGACCGCCACGGCGCAGACACCTGACACGAATCCACCACACCACCACAGGTGAGACCACGACGGCGGTGGCAGCACTTAAACACATGCCAAACCCCAAACCCTAGGGTTCAGAGAGGTCCATTGCAGGAGAGCCTAGGCTCAAATCCAATTGGATTGAACGAATGAGCGTCGTCGGTGACCAGAACGGACGACGGTGGCGGGAATCGACGGTGGCGGCATCGCTGACCACGGGGTCGGGGTCAGAGGAGGAGAGGATAAGGTCGAGGGAGAGAGAGAGGCAGTGAGGAGTTGGCCAAGCTGGGCCAAACCCTTCGGGGTGGTCCTTTTGTCTAAAACTAAATGGGCCACTAGGGCCCAATAAGAATAATCAGCCCAGAAACAATTCCAGGCCTGTTTTAATAAACAGGAAAAGACCAAAATACCCCTAGACTTAAATAAATTCTAGAAAATAAAATATAAGTCCAAAAATTATAAATTAAATACTTTTAGATTCACAATAATCCACTCTATCCAAATAAAATAAGATATAAAACTTTGGACATTTAAATTTTTATAAGAATTTTGTAATTTATATATTCCTTATGGAACTTTACAAAATTATTCAAAGATGGTAAAAATAAAAATCACTTTCATTATGTATTAATATTGTATTATTTTATAAAAATACTAAATAAATATTTAATCACCATTTTTAACGTATAATTGATAATTCCTAAAAGAATTATTAAATCAATAAAAGTCAAATAAAAAGGAAATAAAATAAACTAATTCAGTATATGTTATAAATGCTTCATTAAAAGGCACCTTATATAGGGAAAATGCATAAAGAAATTAAATAATGCATTACATTAATAATCATTTTGCTTCTTTAAATATTGTCCTTACCGGGCAATAATAATGTTTTGTAGAACTAGAAGCTCCAGGTCCAGTGCAAGCATCAGACTTCACTACTTTTCCATCACAAGGCAAGTTCATCACTTGCTCATGTCCTTTGAAGAGTCTTTATAAAAGTATTTTAAAATTGTGTGTTATCATATATGCTATAAAAGAAAGAAAATATTATTTTTACAAATAAATAAATCATATATATCATCCTAAGTGATGATATGATGGAGCAATAGAACTTAGTGTTCTAATTTCAATGATGATAATCAAGTAGGGACTTAATAACCCCTGACATCAGTGATTCTAGTGCCGTATATTACGCGTTAGCCATGACATTTGGAATGGGACAGAGAAGTCAGTTGTATCTTCTTCCTCTCGCATGAAGCCGGATGTGCTGGTCGTGGCTGTTATCCTCGTAGCGTGCATATTAATTGGTAATTCATAGAGGATATGCAGCATATGGGTGGGAACCCTCATCGTCCCACGATAGTTCTGGCATCTAACGGTTTGTACAAACCATTGCCGTAATTCATTATGTGGGCATGGTGTATACCAAGGAGGCATGCGGGGTCACGAAGGGGGCAGTGATTGGCTTGGACCAACTACTGGGCCCCACACTTGGAATTGTGGACGGGAAAGTACGCCCGGTTGTGAAACAAGGAGTTGATCTCTCATGGGTAAAGTAACGCACCTCTGTAGAGTGTAAGAACTGTAACTTGTTACTCCCTGTTCCGTGAAGGAGCTACGAATGCGGCAGGAAAGGAACTCCATGAAAGTTCTGGTCAACCTGTGAAGGATGATGGTCATAGATTTTCATAATAAAATCAATCTTTGAAGAAAGATTTACAAAAACTGCATAGTGCCAAGGATTTATAATCCGAGGTGGTAGTTAGAGCATCAAACTTCCCACCTTGCATATAATGAACTTGTTGGGTAACGCTGTTACTCATTCTTTCCTTTGATCCCTTCCTTAGACTCTGAGGATCCAGAAGACGTGCCAATGTATGCAGCCGAATGTCAAGAAGATGTGTTCTACGAGGAACCTGATCTGTCCGGAAGAGTTGAAGGAGTGGATTACGAGATCCGCTACGGTGTCGATGAGAACGAGTCTAACTAAGTACCTAGTTAGTAGTAACTAACGGAGCCGAGCAGCATGAACTCTATAGAATAAGCTGTTGAGCTCAACTCCTAGTCGGAGTTGCTACTTTTAAATTCCGCTGAACACTTTATATGTTGGTTTGTAAGTTGGATCTTTAGGAAGTCTTGAACTTCCGGTATTGTAATAATAATAATGTGTGTACTTTTGTAATATGGACCCGCAATGTTTCTATTGTACCACTCTGAGGGATGTGATATTTATGGAACGGTGTTCTGTGGATGTCATGTCAATGACTATAGTGTTCTACACATGCAGTGGTATGCTGGGTCACCGCAGTTGGTATCAGAGCAAATTGCTTTAACCTTAGGTTGGAAACCTAGTAAAGGGTATTACCTGTAGGAAAAATAGCAACGATAAAGAATTCTCTAAAAGTAATATAATGGGTATTCAAATGAGAATATTCCGTTATATATTTTAGTGCGATAATTCTTTGTTATGATGCAATATATTGTTTGATACTACTCAAAATTATTTTTCTGATACACGGAGATATGGCACCAAAGTTTCCAAAACAGACTTTGGTAAGGAAAGAGGAGACTCTTGATGATTATCAAGGATCATTCACAGACCAACTTCGTCAACTTTTAAAGATCTTTAGTTGTCCAACTAGAATTCCAGTGAACACTATCACTTACCTTGAGGGTCGAATGTTATCCATCGTGTGAGTATCCAACTTCCAGAGAAGCTTGGATTATATCACGATCTACCTATAGGAGAAGGTAGGAGTCATATAGCAGCCTATCATGTTGTTGTTGTGGAGGCGATAGCTAATATTCGGGAGCAAAAAACTAAGGAGTTAAAAGGTAGCACATTCTCTATGATACCTCATGATTCTATAGACTCGGAGCCTATACCGTATCATCTTACTTTGGTTAAGAAGCGGCCTAAGTTAGCTTCCAAGTTTATGGATAGATAACGAACACTCGTTGCGTCTTTTTATAAGAACCATCAAGTGATTGTTGAAGACAAAAATGATATGTTAAAAGATCTAACTGATCCGGAAAGGAGGAAGCAGTTAGCATTCCAGATAGAGAAGGAATCAAGTAGTAGTGCAACACCTATCTTTAAGGATATACCTATAGATCCTGAATCTTTTATGCCATATCCTTATTCACCAAGACCTGAAATACATGATCCTACTATGGATATGTGGTATGCAGTACCACAGGGCTCAGAGGATGGTTCTGACTCAGAACTTCCTATTGAGAATTCGGATGGTTGGATAATGGGATCATATAATGGATCTCATGAATACCAGATGTCCACAGATGGTTCTGACAGGAATGTTGGACAATCTAGTTGGATGGGTGCAAGAATGAACCCTAATAACAGTAGTATAAATACCATGTCAATAGATGATTAGGATGAAGAAGAAGATCCTGAAGAGAGAGTGTTTGAATCATCAACATCTTCTCAAAACCCAGGGAATATACATTATCCAGTGTTTAACTATCTTGACCACGAGAGCACCTAGGAGGCAGCAGGATCTGTGTATCCTGTTGACAACTCAAGGAATGAAGCTCAGGAGATGCAGGCTGGAGATAATGTTGAATATGTTTCTGAAGACTTTTCAGCTGAGCTAGAGGGAGTCAATATGCTCAGGTTGAGTAATGACTCAAGTCCTGATACTTCAGATACAGAGTATATTCCTTCTGGAAGGCCATATGTTCCACAAACTGTGCGACGAACAACACGTCATCATGGTTGGACATCAGGCGTGTAGGATGAGCGTAGTTACTATTAGAAGAAGACAATTAGTTATAAGTATCAAGTACCGTGTATTGTACCCCAAGTAATAAGGTAGTTTTGTAATGATACCCATATGGTATATGTTGTAAGGACTTTGTATCATTATGATAGTATGTAAAATATGTGAAATGCATATTTGGATTTTCTTTGGATCTTCATTGTGTGACTAGTTCTGTGCATAAAGTCGAGCTCAGAACACATGTGCATGATGTAATTATGAGTATTCGCTTTATGTTGCAGGACTAGAGGGTCATGGATACGGGTATAGGAATGGAAACTGAGCAGCAGCGGATGGAGCGAGAGGCCAAGGAAAAGGCCGATGCAGATACAGCAAACCAAGAAGCATTACCACCACCACCAATGAGGCCGTTAATGGAGCAGAACTTTATGCAATGCATGCAAATGATGCAAGAGACCCAGAACAAGTTCATGGAAGAGTTGTCAGGGCGAGAAAATCAGAGGGAACCTGAAGGTGGAGGAGTGAGTCTATCGGATTTCCAGAATGCAAGACCGTTACCTTTTGCATCAGCTCCTAAACCAATGGATGCAGAAGACTGCAGCGAATCAAGCTGAAAAGCATGGGTTGCAATGATGAGGAGAAATTGAGGTATGCAACTCATCTTCTTGGACCGACATCATGGTGGGAAAATCAGTTAGCCATGCAACAACCAGGAAGAGAGTTTACCTGGGAAGAGTTCAAGCAGATATTCCGTGAATATCATGTTCCAGAAAGTGTTATGGAGTTGAAGCGGAGAGAATTTGAGGATCTTCAGCAAGGATATACTAGCGTCATGAAGTACATCCGGGAGTTTAGTCAACTGTCCCGCTATGCTGAGGAGGATGTCAACACGGAAGATAAGCGGAAGAAGCGTTTCCTGCGTGGATTAAATCCATTTGTGAAGATGCAGCTAAGGTTATCCAATAAGCAAACTTATCATCAGTTGTTGGATGCAGCCATTAATTTTGAAGATGACTACAAGAATGTCCAAGAGGACCTGAGGAAGAGAGCCAAGAAGGAAACTAAAAGAATTCATGGAAGCAAACCTAAACCCAACCTGGAGTTCAAACCTCGGAATAGGAATTATGGCAACAATAATAATAACAATAACAAGGGAAATGGTGAAAATCAACCCAATCCGAGACGGAATGTTATCTGTAACAATTTTGGAATTCTAGGGCATTTCCAGAGGGAATGCAAAAAGCCTGTAGTGATCTGTTACGGTTGTGGTCAGAAGGGGCATATCAAGCCAGATTGTCCGAGCAAACCACCTGGAGGATGGACTACCAAGGTAGGAGGACAAGCCAGTGGAGGAAATGGAGAGCCCAATAAAGGAGGAAATAATGGCAAGAACAACAATGGAAAGAGGAACCGACCGACCGGGAAACTGAATTGTGAACCCTTGAGGAGGTGGATAATTTGGAGCATGCAGTGATAGGTACGCTCAATATCCTTACCAATCCCGGCAAAGTTCTATTTGATACTGGTGCAACTACTTCATTCATTTCTGAAGAATTTTGTGATAAGTTCGGGATTAAAAGGGCAACGTTAGAAAGTCCTATGACCGTAGTTACGGCAGGAGGGAATGTGATTGTACGCCACATAAAACAAGATCAGTTATCTCGATCTGTGGTTGTACATATTTTGCAGACCTTTATGTGATTCCTCTGAAGGGAATTGCAGTAGTGTTGGGAATGGATTGGATGATGGAACACGGAGCTCAGATAAATTGTGAGGATAAGACTTTCTCAATCAAAACTCCAAGTGGAGCAAGGATAGTTTACCAAGCAGATAAACACAGTCATATCATGGTGGATCTGCAGTTGAATTCAATGAAAGAAGTTAAATTGGAAGAGATTCCTATAGTTAATGAATTCCAAGATGTTTTTCCAATAGAGTTACCGGGAATGCCACCAGACCGGGAGATAGAGTTCACCATTGACCTAATACCTGGTACAGCACCAATAGCTCAAGCACCATATAAGATGGGACCCAAAGAGTTGAAAGAACTCAAGGAGAAAATTGATGAGTTAGTTAGAAAAGGATTTATTCAGGAAAGTGTATCTCCATGGGGAACACCAGTAATCTTTGTGGCTAAAAGAGATGGTGGAATACGGATGTGTGGTGATTATAGAAATCTGAACAATGTGACTATCAAGAATAAGTATCCTTTACCAAGAATTCAAGATTTGTTTGATCAAGTGAAAGGAGCTGGAGTATTTTCAAAGATCGATTTAAGATCTAGATACCATCAAATAAAAATCAAGCCGGAAGATGTTCCAAAAACAGCATTTGTCTCAAGATACGGACACCATGAGTATCTGGCAGTACCATTTGGTTTGACCAATGCACCGGCAATATTTTTGAATCTAATGAACAAGATATTCATGCCATATTTGGACAATTTTGTCATAGTCTTTATTGATGATATTTTGATATATTCCAAGGATAAGGAAGAGCATCCTGATCATTTGAGAATAGCATTGCAGACCGTAAGAGAACACAAGCTTTATGCCAAGTTCATTAAATGTGAATTTTGGCTTGATAAGGTAGAATTCCTCGGTCATGTGATCAGTAAGGATGGTATTGCTGTGAATCCATCTAAAGTTCAATCGATACTAGAGTGGACTGCGCCGAACAATGTGAAGCAAATTCGAGGTTTCTTAGGAATGACGGGTTATTATCGGAGATTCATTGAAGGTTTCTCCAAAATAGCCGGACCAATGACCAAATTATTAAGGAAGAATACACCATTCAAGTGGGATGAGAAATGTGAAGCAAGTTTCCAAGAGCTGAAGACTAGATTAACCACAGCTCCAATCTTAGCAGTCCCTAAAACAGGGAAGGACTTCACAGTATACTGTGATGCGTCTAAGGAAGGTTTGGGTTGTGTATTAATGCAAGATCGGAAAGTGATTGCTTATGGTTCAAGACAACTGAAACCACATGAAGTCAACTATCCAACTCATGATTTAGAGTTAGCAGTAGTAGTCTTTGCACTGAAAGGATGGAGGCATTTTCTTTATGGAGCCATATGTGAGTTATACACTGACCATAAAAGTCTCAAATATTTCTTCACTCAAAAGGAATTGAACATGAGGCAGAAGCGTTGGTTGGAACTAATCAAGGATTATGATTTAACAATCAATTACACCCCAGGAAAAGCAAATGTTGTAGCAGATGCTTTAAGAAGAAAAAGTGCAGATATTCAGCCAAGCAATAGGGAGTTACCAAAAGAGTTACAAATGGACTTGGAAAGATTAGAACTTCAATTCATCAGAACAGAGGTTCTCGGAGGATTAGCTACTATGCAGGTAGTTGCAGAGCAGGACAATGATCTTAAGCAAGAAATTTTTAGACATCAAGAAGAAGATCCTTTTATTGCTGAGGAAATTCGGAGGATATCTCAAGGGCAAAAATCAGTTTTTTCGCCTTGGAGATTATGGGTCTTTATGGTTTCAAGACCGTCTATGTGTTCCAGATGTGACAGAGATTAGAACTGTTATACTCAAAGAGGCACATAATACACCATATTCTATACATCTAGGGAGTACTAAGATGTATATGGATTTGAAAGAACTATTCTGGTGGAATAACATGAAAAGGGACATTGCAAAATATGTATCTGAATGCCATACTTGTCAAAGGGTGAAAGCTGAACATCAAAGTCCAGCACGACCATTACAACCCTTGGAAATTCCTGAATGAAAGTGGGAGGAAATAGGTATGGACTTCATTACAGGGTTACCTATGACACCAAAAAGGAAGGATATGATATGGGTAATTGTGGACCAACTCACTAAGAGTGCACATTTTATTCCATTGAATCAAAAGGATAATGCCAAGAAGTTAGTTGAAGTATATGTCAAAGAGATAGTAAGTAAGAATGGAGTACCCAAAAAGATCGTAACTGATAGGGGATCAGTGTTTACTTTGGCATTTTGGAAGCAATTGCATGAAGCACTTGGTTCAAAGTTAGATTTCAGCACGGCATATCATCCTGATATCGGAGGTCAAACTGAAAGAACAAATCAAATACTAGAATACATGTTAAGGGCTTGTGCACTAGATTTTGGAGGAACATGGGAAGATCATCTACCATTAGCAGAATTTTCTTATAATAATAGCTATCAAAGTAGTCTGAAGGCAGCTCCATATGAGGTTCTGTATGGAAGGATGTGTAGATCACCAATATGTTGGTATGAACCTGGAAGCAGCAAAGAATTTGCGCCAGATTATATCAAGGAGAGACAAGACATCATTGATAAGTTCAGGGATAGACTAAAAATAGCCCAAAGCAGGCAGAAAAGTTATGCGGATCAAAGTCAAAGATCATGGCATCCAGAAGTGGGAGATATGGTCTATTTGAAAGTAAGTCCAATGAAAGGAGTAAAAAGATTCGGAGTTAAAGGGAAATTGAGTCCAAGATATATCGGACCATTCAAGATACTGAGTCAAAACAGAACTATAGCTTATGCTTTAGAGTTACCATCAAGATTAGCTCAAGTGCATAATGTTTTCGATGTGTCACAACTTCGTAAATGTTTAAAAGTTCCAGATTATGCAATCACACATCAAGAAATAGAATTACAAGCAGACCTGACCTATATTGAAAAGCCTTGTAAGATTCTATAAGAAAACTGGAAAAGATTAAGGAACAGAGCAATCAAATATTGCAAGGTACAGTGGGAACATCACCCTAAGAGGGAAGCCACATGGGATAAGGAAGAGGTTTTAATAAAATCTTATCCAAAACTATTCAGGCACATCTCCACAACCTTCGGGACGAAATTTAATTTAAGGGGGGGAGTCTGTAACATCCCAACATTTAGGACCTAACGAAGGGTAGATTAAGGAATATGGAATGTTGCATGCATCTATTTGTGAAAATGTGGGTAAAATTTTCGCCAAATAAAAACCTAAGTGATCAATGTTTCTTTCATACTTTGAGATTAGGTTTAGTCTTAAAGGATGATTGTTATAAACTTTGAGATGATCTTAAGGAGTTATGTGTTTTCAAATGGATTTGAAATATTAGACTTGAGTGTTTGAATTATAATTCAAATGAATTAGATATAAGTTTTGAATTTTAATTCAATTAAGAGATAAATATTACAACTTGAATTCTATCCAAAGAAAAACAATAATGAATATAAAGTTTATTTCTTATCATCAATATATATAATCAAGTTATAAAATTATAACTTATTTGAATCATCCACATAACTTACAAAAGTAAATATACAAAGAATAGGAATATTCTTTATTAATAATAATATAATCTTTATTAAAATTGAATAAAATAAAGATTACAAGAATAATAAAAGAAAATTACAAAAGAATAAGAAAATTACATTGGAATATTTACTAACTATCCTATATCTAAATCTAAACTAAATCTTCATCTTTATCTTTGTACTTGCAAAACAAAGACTAAATAAAAACAAAAGAAGATTAGTGTTAGTATTATTTCTCTCAGACATGTCAGTGAAATGCACTTGACAAATTCATCATTGAGACATTTAAAAAAAGGGGCAAGTTTCACCAATATGAAAGAATTCATCTTTCATAAATTCAACGCCAGAAGTCAAATGACAGCCAAGAGGGACAAATTCACCAGCCAGGTGAAAGTAATCTGGTAAGAGTAAGTTCAAAAATTCTGAACATATCCACAAGTGCATAGCAAGCACACAGGCAGGACACACACACCAGCATGCATGTGGTGTGTTGTCAAGCTCACGGAGCAACTCAATCTCACAAAACCACAAGCACAGCCGTGGAGGAGCACACTAGTGCATCTCTCCACTACACATCACACAAGAACAACCAGTGTAGACAGCAGCTAAACCAAGAACAGCAGCCAAACCAAACCACCCAGATCAACCAAACATCACCAGGATGGTGACATAAGGAGGGGGAAGAATCAGGTTGCCAGCAAGTCCAAGCCAAGGAGATAGGAGGAGCAGTCTAGCTCAAGAGCAAGCACAGGAATCCAGCAGATCAAGATCAAGATCATCACCAACTTATTCCACACACAGCAAGATTCGGTGGTGAGTTTCATAAAACCTTCACATAATCTAATCATCTTATTCAGAGAGAAGCATGTGTTGTTTTATAAAACAAACCCTCAGAAAGCACCCAAGTGGGGTGAATCCATCATAGGGATTTCTGAAACTCTAAAGGCAAACAACAAAGTACCAAGATCCAACCAGAGCTCAGAGCAACATCCTTGCTCTGGTTGTCAAACTATATTCTTCAATTCAATCATACATATACCTATGATCTATTACTAGGCACATCCCTAAAGGAAGGGTAGCACCTTAGGAACAAATCCTTAGGGTCCATAACATGATCAAGATCACTATCATTTTTCCAAGCTTTGATTCAATCAAGAATAACTGGTACCACTACCAGGACTATCTAGATGAACCAATTAGATAAGATCTAAATCCCTAAGCCTCAGACCAACATCATTGGTCTTAGGGAATTCAGATAAAAGCATTTCTATTTATCCTTCAAAGCCAAGATTGTCTTAAACATAAACTAACCAAATCCATGGTTTAGAATCAAACTTGTGTGCCATACCATGATGGTGTCACAAGAACAGTCAAATATGAATCAGGAAAGACAGTAAATCATCATAGATTCAGACAATCAACTAACTAATCATCTTCCTATTAGCACAGGAATCATAACTAGGAGATTCCTATGTTACACTTCACTATTTGAGTTCATGATGATCTCAAACCACATGTTAATTCCCAAGCTAACAGCACTAAGACAGTAGCTGTATCTTATCATAATCATGACCATGAATCAAATAAACAGTGGAAAGCTGTCAAGTCATTGGCTTTACCAAGCATATTTCCCAAACAACTACATCATCTGAATCAGATGCAATCCAAGCATCAAATCATCTAGTAAGCCACCAGAAACATCATCTATCATTTTAAACAACAAGCGTCAAGCCAATAATCATTTAACATGAATACAGATTAACCAAACATGATTCAAATCATCCAGTAGGCAAACTCACTTATGGCTCTCTCCACCTCTCCTCTCTGCCACCACCTCTCCACATCTCCTCTCATCGGCGGCCATGGATCACTATCTGGTGATCTTTTCTAGACTCTTCTGCCTGGGTGTTTGTATTAGTCATCATGGATTCTCTATTCCTTTGGGATTTTTCGAATGGATCCAAGGTGGCTCATCAGGTACGTCGTCGTTTTAGATCCTCTGTTCACTTTGATGGAGGTCCTTCTGCAGAATTCTTTTTGGTTGTCAGATTTCTGGATTTCAATTTCTCTCTGTCCACTGGCAATGTGGCTCTGGCCTTGTAATCATGTCTAGGTGGATCTTCTCAGAAATTCAAAGTTTGTTGGCTAGATGAAAGAAGCTTTCGTTTCTCTATGGCTTCAAATCGTGTGGGTCATTTAATTCATGCGCTGGAGTTCTTCAAATGTGAGGATTTTCACTGTTTGTTTCTACTATATCATGGAAAATCCCCAATAAAATCAACTGTTTTTGATCGGATTGAGGACTGCTCGTATGATAATGATGATCATTGGAAGGGTGGTGTTAATGCCAGAGCTAGATCGGTTCCATTTTATCTTAGGAATATTCCTGGTAATCTCAGGGGGAGTTCTTCTCTTGATTCATCAAGGAAAATGGCGATCAAAATGGATTTGAATTTCTTGTGAAGCTCTTCCAATCACTCTAAAAGGGATTACAATTCTTTTCTAAAATTGGGTTGTCTGGAATTTTCCATTGATCCTGCTTCCAATCTGATCTGGAATTAAAATTCAAATTTTATGCCATTGAAGTTTGGTCATGGACTCTCTAATAATCGTTTATCTCGTGAGATTTTCACGCTCAATCATATTGAAGATCTTATTCAAGCAAAACTCATGCCTTCAGAAATTATCGGGTACGTTCAATCTTTCAAACATGCATGCACTCGTTGTCTTTCCTTATATCACGTTGTGTCGTTATGTCAGAGTCAACCGAGATGTTTGGGTTGTTTAAAACTGGGTCATGTTAAATCTGTTTGTTGTTCTGTCCCTAAGAATCTGGAGTCTAATTCTGTTAAGAAAGATATCTTGGTTGTTAAGGCTGATCAAACTAGCTCTGAGGTGTCTCTATCCTCTATGGTTTTCAAGCGTCCTCTTACACAATTCTGGGTTCGAAAATCTGCTGCCAAGTTCTGCATTAGGTGTCTGACAAAGGGTCATGTTTCAAACTCTTGTTTCAATGTCCCACGTTGTCAGTTTTGTTGGAGATATGGGCATTCAGTAATTGGATGCAAACAAGATAAACAGCGTTTGCTAAAAATCTGGGTGCCAAAGATAAAACCTGCGCAATCTGACGAAGTTTGTTTGCTTTCCACCTTCAACTCACAACTTTCGTTACCACTCCAATATCTCAAATTTATTCCCGGGCTGAACCTTGATCGCATCATGGCCAACTATCACTGCAATCCGCTGGCCTTTGTGCCAACTGGTTTGGCGATTGACAATGGCCCTCAGGGACGCAGAGTACGTGTTGATCTTGCTGTCAGCGCTGAGGCCCCTTTGAACCACGACAACTATGCAATCGCCGAGACAGATGTGCAAGTGCCAATTCAGCAAAGGTATCATGCTCGCATAGAACTACGTCGTCGCTTAAATCGTCAAGGTTTTCATGTCAGTAGTATGGAAGATTACCCAATTGGGTTAGGGATGTTTAGCTTTGAAAATTCTTTTGTCAGAGATAGAGCAGTTGGCAGAGCTTATACTATTGATGATTGGATAGGGATCACCTTTGTTAAACATGATGAAGGTTTGAATATGAGGATTGCCTCTCTAGGTAGAGAGAAGTGGGTAATGTTTATGAATTTCCCTCTGGACTACCAAACAGAATATTGGATAGAAAAGGCTGTTTCTTTATTTGGAAAACTTCAGATTTGGTACAATATTAGTGAGGAGGATCATGCTTGCATACTGGTTAAAGTGTCTATAATGAATGATGCTTTAGTTCCAAAAAGTTTGGTTTTGAGGCAAATGGGTGGTCATAGGAGGGCTTGGGCTGTTCCTGTATATTTACTTCGCAGTGACCAATGGAATGCACACATGCATATTATTCCTGAGGATACTGAAGATGAGCCACCTGCTTATGGAGAGCCTCACCCTTTTTATGGTGCACACACATCTGCTGAGCAACGCTTTCAACAGCGGTTTCAGGGTTGGTTACAGAGGAATGGAATTTTTGCTCAGGGTAATGGAAACAATGCAACTGGTACTGGTAGAAATATCCACAGAGAAGCCAGAAATTTAGTGAGGAGAAACCTGGGATTTGGCAGTACCAACTCAGCTCCATTGATGATTTTTCCAAGTAGGGGACAAGTTAATTTTCAAGCCTTTTTAAGGGAACAGGGGGTACACTTTTCTGCTGGAGTTCATCCATCTCCCAATAGTTTGACTGACAGTCCATTATCTGCATGGAATGATATGATTTCTGATTTCAATAGTAGCTCAACTGAATCAATGCAAGTTATAGTGAATGATTCTGATATGGCTGAATCTTCAGCTCAAGGAGCAGCAAGAGGGTCAATTCAGCAAGAGATACCTCCTTCTTTCATGATTGCAAGGACAGTCTTAATCAATTGGCAACAGCCAGACATTTTCAGGGGAGCTAAGTCACTGTTTGGATCAATGTTTCCATCGCCAAGTTTGATCAAAACAGACTTTTCTTCTGAAAAGATTTTCCGTCTTAGTGATGTTGATGACATCTTTAGGACCAGAAGGGTGGCTAGGAAGCTGTTTTTTGATGATTCTCCTAATCTTGGGGATGAGTGTTTTGTCTCTGAGGGGCAGAATATTACTGGGAGGCATTCAGATTCAGAGGATACTGGTGTGGTGGTTCAGAAATCTTTGGGAAAGACAAAAGGAAAAGGGAAAAAACTGCCTCTTTAGTGGCTGTGCGTAGGATCCCAAGAAATAACATTTATAATGGATTCAAGGTTGATATGCCTACTGACTCAAGGAAAAGGAAATCCAAGGTCAAGGACAGAGTTGTTCCTAGATTTAGGAATAATAGTGGGTTGGATCAAGGTTCTGATGACAACAGTTCTGCTGATTCTGAACTTTCTGAAATCAATAACCCAGCCTCTCCCATTCCACCTGCCACTCCCATTTTAGTCCTTCAGAAGATTGGTGTTAATATTTGTGGCATTCCTCCAGAGGAGCTCTAGGAGGACAATATTGAGAAGGACCATGATGAGGAGGAATAAGCTTAACTGCTTTGATGCTCATTCAAATAAATTTACATTATCTTTTATTCAGAATCTATTTGATATTGTAATAAGGATTTCCTTTAGGAATTATTCACATGTGTGCCTACCTGTTCTATTCATTTGTTATTTGTTATGAATTACTATCTAAGACAGTGGAACATTCTCTGTTGGAATGTTAGAGGTTTAAATTCAGAGGGTAAACACAATGCTCTTAGAAATCATATTGATTCCTCAGTTTGTGCAATCATTTGTCTACAAGAGACAAAAAGAGAACATATTGATCATTCTTATATCATAAAATTTTGTCCTAGAAGATTTGATAAGTTTGCCTGCTTCCCTTCAGTGGGAAATTCTGGGGGCCTGCTGGTAATCTGGAATAGTACAATATTCAGTGGGCAAGTTATTGAAAATTTGACTTGGGCAATAACTGTTAAATTTACTTCTTTGCAATCAAACTGTAGTTGGTTTCTCTCAAATATTTATGGGCCATGTGATGGAGTGGAGAGACAGGAATTTGTGAATTGGTTATATAATCTGCAAATTGATAGTCTGACTAATTGGCTACTTATTGGTGACTATAATTTTTATAGATCACAAAATGACAGAAATAGAATGGGAGGAAACATTGATGACATGATACTCTTTAATGATATTATTAGAGCTCAAAATCTGGTAGATTTACCTTTACAAGATTCTTCTTATACCTGGAGTAACATGCAATCTGAACCTTTATGGGAGAGACTTGATTGGTTTTTCACCTCCAATAACTGGACTACTACATTTCCAAATACCACAGTTAGAGTTCTGTCAAGACCAGTGTCTGATCATGTGCCCTGTCTTATTTCTATTCAGTCTTCAATCCCAAGATGTAGGTTATTCAGGTTTGAATTTTTTTGGATTAACCATCCTGGATTCATAGAAACTGTTATTGCTGCCTGGCAAATTCCAGTTTATAGTAATAACCCTGCAGTGGTTCTAAATGGTAGATTAAAAAACCAGAAGGGCCTTAAAATTGTGGAGTAAGAATATTTCCAAATTATCACTTCTCATTGAAAACTGTCAGAAAGTTTTAAAGCAAGTGGATGATTTGGAACAGATAAGAAGACTGACAAGGGCAGAGTGGAATTTCAGGATGATTCTTAAAAATGATATTGTAAGATTACTATCTTATCAATAGCATTATTGGAAAAAGAGATGCACTGAAAGATGGATTAAGTATGGTGATGAAAATTCAAAGTTTTTCCATAGAGTGGCTACTGAAAGGCATAGGAAGAATTCCATTGCAGTGATTCATTCATAGGATGATTCAATCATTATTGACCATGATGGGAAAGCACAATTGCTTTTCCAAGCTTATAAATTGAGATTGGGAATTTCTGAACCCCATGAGATGAAATTCAATCTGCAAAGTTTGTTCTCACCTTTAACTGGTCTTCATGAGATTTGTTCACCTTTTTCAAAGAATGAGATTGATAAGGTAGTTAGTAAAATACCTTTGGATAAAAGTCTTGTCCCTGATGGCTTTAATGGATGGTTTGTTAGAACATGTTGGGATATTATGGCTACTGATTTTTACAAACTTTGTGACCTGTTTTATCAAGGAAAGGCCAATCTGGACAGTATTAATAGTTCATTTATAACTCTAATCCCAAAAAATAGTTCTCCAACTGGTGTTAATAATTTTAGGCCAGTCTCTTTATTAAACAATTCATTGAAATTGTTGACAAAAATCTTAGCAGACAGACTGCAGAATTGGCTTCGAAGACTTGTCAGTGAAAATCAGTATGGTTTTATAAGAGGAAGAACTATCCAAGATTGTTTAGCTTGGACTTTTGAGTATATCTATCAATGTCAAGCTTCCAAAAAAGAAATTGTGGTGTTAAAACTAGATTTTGAAAAAGCATTTGATATGGTGGAGCATGATGCCATAATTGACATCCTTAAAGGCATGGGTTTTGATGAGCTATGGCTAAAGTGGATAAGATGTTTACTTTCATCTGGGCACTCTTCAATTTTACTAAATGGAGTTCCAGGAAAAAGTTTCAAATATAAGAGGGGAGTCAGGCAGGGGGATCCTCTATCACCTTTATTATTTGTGGCTCCTTCTAAACTACTTCAAAAGGTGATTAATAAGGAAATGATGGATGGAAATTTTAATCTTCCAATTCCTTGTGGGGGTAAATTTCCTATCATTCAATATGCAGATGATACTATTTTGGTTGTCAAAGCCTCAAATGAGGAAGTCATTCATCTAAAAAATATATTATTGGACTATGCTACATCAACTGGGCTGAAAATCAACTTCGATAAATCCAGCCTAATTCCAATCAATATTACTGAGGCTAGAGCTCAAGAATTAGCTACTATCTTTGGATGTGCTATTGCAAAAATGCCTTTCACATATTTGGGACTGCCTATGGGGACTACAAAGCCTGTAATTACTGATTTATTACCTTTGATTGACAGAATTGAGAGTAAAATGACAAGTGCTACTCTATTAATGTCTCATGCTGGGAAACTAGCTTATGTCAATGCAATTCTATCTTCAATAGCTACATATTCAATGTGTACTATTGAAATTCATCCTAAGATTCTAGAATATGTGGAGAAGATCAGAAGAAGATGTTTATGGACAAAAAACACTGATAATGGTGAAAAGTGTGTTTCTTTGGCTGCTTGGGATATGGTTTGTAAGCCTAAAAATAAAGGAGGTTTAGGAGTCTTAAATATGAAGCTACAGAATCAAGCTCTACTGCTTAAATTTTTAAATAAGTTCTATAATCATCAGGACATACCTTGGGTGAATCTTATCTGGTCAACTTATTATCAACATTCAGTTCCTCATGCTACTAATCCAGTGGGATCTTTCTGGTGGAAATCAATTCTGAAATTATCCCCTATTTTTAGAGGAATAACATCATGCACAGTTAAACAAGGAAATAATGTGCTTTTTTGGAAGGACAAGTGGAATGATGAGATTAAACAGTAGTCTTATGCAAGATTATTTTCTTATGCACTGAATGAGGATATTACTGTTAGAGATTTTTGTACTGTAGAGGATTATCAAAATCTGTTTCGCAACCCACTTTCCTTACAAGATTTACAGGAGCTACATCAGGTTGAAATGGAAATTTCTAATCTGAGATTGACTGAACAGTGTCAAGATGAATGGAAATTTATTTGGGGAGACAATTATACTTCACAGAAATATTATAAATCCTGCTTTCGGTTGCTTCAACCACCTGTGCAATTTTCATGGATATGGAAATCTAAACTATGGCCAAAGGTGAAGGTCTTCTCCTGGTTACTGTTCTCAAACAGATTAAATACCAAGAATATGCTTCGAAGAAGGAATTTCAATGTGGGTCAAGGCCAAAATCACAATTGCCCTCTGTGCAACCTTAATACTAAAGAAACCCTGGAGCATTTATTCTTTTTCTGCCCATTCATTATAGCTTGCTGGCTCAGATGTAATATCACTTGGATGGGTACAGGGTGCAGATTCCAAATACTGAATCAAGCTAAACAAAATTTTCAGGAACATCTCTTCTTTGAACTATTTGTTATTTCAGCCTGGGGAATTTGGAAAGAAAGGAACAATCTTATATTTCAAGGAATTGTACCATCAATTCAAGCCTGGAGAGCTAGGGTGAAATCAGACTTACAATTGCTTAGGTTCAGGGTTAACCAAAATCAAAACCTGGAACAAACCATAGATTTTTTTATTGATACAATTTAGTTATTCTTGATTTCCTATTCCTTTTGCTGCCATGGCAGTTCTTTGTATATATGTAACTTTTATCTGATCAATATAGTACCACAGTAGGAGCCTCTCCTACTGTTTATGGTCAAAAAAAATCATCCAGTACATGAACAAGCACATAGCAGGAACCCTAAATGGATGATCATCTTAATCTGAATCAGATAATAGACAAAGAGGACACTAACAGCCTCTAGCATTGAATCAACAAGCACAGAAAGCACTAGGGGTAAGGAATCAAACTCGCCGTAGGTCCTCGCTGAAGAAATTGAAGAGGAAGCAGATTGGCCGAACCCGGCGGCACGAGGGAGCACCAGTGCTTGCAACTGCACCAACCATGGCGGCGGCAAAGACACGAATTCACCACACCACGACAGGCGAGACCACGACGGCGATGGCAGCACTTGAACACATGCCAAACCCCAAACCCTAGGGTTCAGAGAGGCATCGATCCATTGCAGGAGAGCCCAGGATCAAATCCAATTGGATTGAATGAACGAGCGTCATCGACAACCCCAATTGCACCACGACGGCGACCAGAACGGACGACGGCGGCGGGAATCGACGGTGGCGGCATCGCCAACCACGGGGTCAGGGTCAGAGGAGGAGAGAATAAGGTCGAGGGAGAGAGAGAGAGAGACAGGCAGTGAGGAGTGGGCCGAGCTGGGCCAAACCCTTCGGGGTGGTCCTTTTGTCTAAAACTAAATGGGCCACTAGGGCCCAATAAGAATAATCAGCCCAAAAACAATTCCAGGCCTGTTTTAATAAACAGGAAAAGACCAAAATACCCCTAGACTTAAATAAATTCTAGAAAATAAAATATAAGTCCAAAAATTATAAATTAAATACTTTTAGATTCACAATAATCCACTATATCCAAATAAAATAAGATATAAAATTTTGGACATTTAAATTTTTATAAGAATTTTGTAATTTATATATTCCTTATGGAATTTTACAAAATTATTGAAAGATGATAAAAATAAATAAAAATCACTTTCATTATGTATTAATATTGTAGTATTTTAAAAAATACTAAATAAATATTTAATCGCCATTTTTAATGTATAATTGATAATTCCTAAAAGAATTATTAAATCAATAAAAGTCAAATAAAAAGGAAATAAAATAAACTAATTCAATATATGTTATAAATACTTCATTAAAAGGCACCTTATATGGGGAAAATGCATATATAATTAAATAATGCATTACATTACTTGCATAATCATTTTGCTTCTTTAAATATTGTCCTTACCGGGCAATAATAATGTTTTGTAGAACTAGAAGCTGAAGGTCTAGTGCAAGCATCAGACTTCACTACCTTGCCATCACAAGGCAAGTTCATCACTTGCTCATGTCCTTTGAAGAGTCTTTATCAAAGTATTTGAAAATTGTGTGTTATCATATATGCTATAAAGAAAGAAAATATTATTTTTACAAATAAATAAATCATAGATATCATCCTAAGTGATGATATAATGGAGCAATAGAACTTAGTGTTCTATTTGCAATGATGATAATCAAGTAGGGACTTAATAACCCCTGACATCAGTGATTCTAGCGTCGTATATTACGCGTTAGCCATGAGATTTGGAATGGGATAGAGAAGTCAGATGTATCTTCTTCCTCTCGCATGAAGCCGGATGTGCAGGTCGTGGCTGTTATCCTCATAGCGTGCATATTAATTGGTAATTCGTAGAGGATATGCAGCATATGGGTGGGAACCCTCATCGTCCCACGATAGTTCTGGCATCTAACGGTTTGTACAAACCATTGGCGTAATTCATTATGTGGGCATGGTGTACACCAAGGAGGCATCTTGAGGTCGCGAAGGGGCGATGATTGGCTTGGACCAACTACTGGGCCCCACATCATGGAATTGTGGACGGGAAAGTACGCTCGGTTGTGCAACAAGGAGTTGATCTCTCATGGGTAAAGTAACGCACCTCTGCAGAGTGTAAGAACTGTAACTTGTTACTCCCTATTCCGGGAAGGATCTACGAACGCGGCAGGAAAGGAACTCCATGAAAGTTCTGGTCAACCTGTGAAGGCTGATGGTCATAGATTTTCATAATAAAATCAATCTTTGAAGAAAGATTTACAAAAACTACATAGTGCCAAGGATTTATAATCCGAGGTGGTAGTTAGAGCATCAAACTTCCCACCTTGCATATAATGAACTTGTTGGGTAACGCTGTTACTCATTCTTTCCTTTGATCCCTTGCTTAGACTCTGAGGATCCCAAAGACGTGCCAATGTATGCAGCCGAATGTCAAGAAGATGTGTTCTACGAGGAACCTGATCTGTCCGGAGGAGTTGAAGGAGTGGATTACGAGATCCGCTACGGTGTCGATGAGAACGAGTCCAACTAAGTACCTAGTTAGTAGTAACTAACGAAGCCGAGCAGCATGAACTCTATAGAATAAGCTGCTGAGCTCAACTCCTAGTCGGAGTTGCTACTTTTAAATTCCGCTGAACACTTTATATTTTGGTTTTTAAGTTGGATATTTAGGAAGTCTTGAACTTCCGGTATTGTAATAATAATAATGTGTGTACTTTTGTAATATGGACCCGCAATGTTTCTGTTGTACCACTCTGAGGGATGTGACATTTATGGAACGGTGTTCTGTGGATGTCATGTCAATGACTATAGTGTACTACACATGCAGTGGTATGTTGGGTCACCGCAATAGGACACCTTCAAAGTTCACAAGGGTTACTAGAAACAAGTAGCACATGAACAAGTAATATCACAATATGCATCAATCAATAAGTCTTGGGACACTACACACAGAATGACAACTATGCTCTCTTAATGGTGCCTAAAGGTAGAAGGTGGCGAATCAAATAATGGTGGAAGAAAGGCCCTTCATAGGGAAGCAGGGATTTCAAGTTTCAAAAAGAGCTTCCAAAAATTATGGTACTTGTTAGCTTTCAGCCCTCATTGCCCCTATCATAAGCATCTTGAAGTGGTTAAGGTTAAAGTGAACAAATATGGAGTATATGCTTGACAAAGTATAAGTTAGCAATCTCAAGTCCCTTGAATACAAGGGACACACCTCATGCTACTCAACTTCAGTCACCTGTAAGTTCTTTTCATTACAAGAACATGCGTATCATAGAGAACCGCCAATGGGGTACCCCTTGCACATGGTACAGGAGCTATCCCATGACCAAAATGACAAGGCAAGCAGACAATGAGCATCTCGGCGATCTTTTTATTTACTATATGCATAGCTTTTTATTGAGGATGCTTCATAGATAGCTCACTATGGTGATGCTGCAAGTTTCCACCATGATTAAGCATGTCTTAGGCTAGCGGCCCAGGCATTTCTCTAACACAAAATACAAACTCCATGGACTTACAAGTTCCCTCTTTATTTCTCACCGGTGACATCCATAGATAAAATATCATGATATCAACTGAGTACAAAGTACAAGTGCAATGTTGAAAACGTTCCCCGTGACAGCACGGTTCTGCTAATTCCAACGTATAAGTGCAAGCATATACAACATAGATGACACAATGGTTCAAGTTTATTAGGGGCAAAGAATATAAAGTGTGCCATCAAGTTTGTGAGGGCTTTAATCACTAAGTTTTCACATAACAAAAATACTTTTTAATTGGAAGATAGCTGAAAACAAGAATATACTTGGAATGGTCTAACACACCATGCATAGGAGTTTATAGTGGACACTTTGGAATAACTTGGTTTCTTGGGAGTTGGAAGCATGAGTAGAGCTTACTCATACAAGTGGAGGCTAGCAAAAGACTAGGAGCAACCAAATAAGAGAGCAATAATGGCCATAATCATGCAGAGCAACAAAGCATTACTAATCAAAGCATAGAGTGGTACTACAAGTCAAGGACTAAATGATCATAGAGGTTATGGTGACTTGTCATAGTCATAACATGGTGTGAGCATGTGGCAAGTCAACCCAAACAAAGCATCAAAGGAGAATACCACAATACTATGCTTTTGCATGCTAAAACAACGCATAATTTCTTCAAGGCACACTAAGCAATCCCAATTGTTTGGAACAATACATGCTACAGCAATAATCACTAAGCATAAGGTCAAAACAACACCTATCACGTCATGCTAAAGTCTAAGTCACAGTCAATGCAAGCTCCTCTTGCACTTTCAAGCAAGAACTTACTACTCCTTTTCAATATCAAGCAACTTATTTGCAAAACAACACAGCGATAACGGAGGTACAAACTACTTTATTCAAGCAAACTAAACAAACTAAGCTAAGAAAACAAAAACTAAGACACTCCAAGCACAACACAACAGTGCATGAAACAATAAAAACGAAGTGTCTAGACAGACCTGAGCTTTTTATTGATGAAGAAGGGCATGCCTTGGGCATACCCAAGCTTTGACGCTTGTACCTCTTGGATATTTCTTGGGGTGACACCGGGGTGGCATCCCCAAGATTGAGATTTTGTCCATTCTTCATCTCATTACATCATTCTCTCTCCACACCTAAATTTTTTCCTTCATACAAAACTTCACACAACCTTCATTAGCAACATTAGTTTATTCAAAAGATATTAGACCTTAGGAAAAGCTTTGAAACAGCAAGACTTTTCACTAAAAACACAAGCTACTGTAGAAACTCCTTCAAAAAGCTCAATTCCCCAAAAGAGAACTCAAAAAAGAATCAATAAGAAGCAAATGCAAATAATGGCAGAAATCTGTCAAAACAGAATAGCAGGTAGAAACCGATTTTTTCGAACATCTTCTGTTGCTCAAATCAAAAAGTGTTGAACTAACTAAAGTTAGCTAACATACTAGGGGATTTATTCGTAAATTTTCAGATAAATCCGAGTTACATAGACTCCTAACAATTTTTTATGATGGAGGACAGAAATCTGTTTCGGAACAGCAACTCCCCAAATCTTACTTCCCTCTCATTAGAGGTCATTCTTGGCACAAAAAGCAAACAAAAAGGATAAGGAGAGGTCATTACTGAAGTAATAACTTCCAAGACTCAAGGAAACTCTTGGGTTATCTTCCAACAAGTACTTTTCTTTAACGCCTTTAAGCTAGGCTTGATAGCTTGAGAAGATGCTCATATAAGAAATATGAATTGAAGTAAAAGAGTGCATCAAGAAGCAAATTCAAAACACATTTAAGTCTAGCCCACTTCCTATGCATTGGAATCTTGTATGCAAATAAATTCACAAAGAACAAAGTGATAGGCATAGGAAGATAAAACAAGAGTAACTTCAAAACTTTCAGCACATAGAGAGGTGTTTCAGTACCATGAAAACTTCTACAACCATCTTTTCCTCTCTCATAATAATTTTCAGTAGCCTCATGAATAAACTCAAAAATATAACTATCACATAAAGCATGCTTTTCATGATCTACAAACACATAATTTCTATCAAGCTCAAAAATAGTGGAAATTAAACCTTCATAGGTTTTACCCAAAGTAGATATTTCAAAAGGATCCATAGGAACATAACATTCATCCTCCTTTGGTAAGCAAGGGGGACAATCAAAAAATGCAAGGGATGAAGAGTTACTCTCATTAGAAAGTAGGCATTGGTAGATCCATTCTTCCTCCTTTTGTTCATCACTCTCCTCCCCTTTTTCATCTAATGAGCTTTCAGTTTCAGCAATTTCTTCTTCCATAGGCTCCTGCAAGGCATTAGTCTCTTCCATTTGTGGAAAGCACCTATTAAAATGTTCAAGAATATAGCCATTTTATTCCTTGTAACTGTCAAAGAAAAATTTAAGTATCTCATAAACCTCATATTCATAAGGTGCATCATCAGTATTTTCAAGCAAACTGGCAAGTTCAAATGCACCCTTGAAGGCAATAAATTCTTCAATTTGTTCCACATCATAAAAGTCATAATTTCCTTTAACATAAGAGGATATGGTAACATTATCATTATACTCACATTCAAAAGGGAGGTGTTTATACCTCCTACAGCAACAAGCTTTATCAAAGCAATAAGTAACATTATATGTAGAGCACATGTTTCTAGCAATAGTATTCAACTTATCAATTTGTTCCCATAAGTGTTTTCCTTTTTGTGACAAACGGTGTTCCTTATAATAAAATCTTTGTTCTTTCGTGAACCCACCTTACCAATAAGAACTAGTTTCAAAGAAACCAAAGCATGGCAAAGCAAGGCAAAGACAGACCAGCAACTAGAGCAGGAGCTAATTTTTTTTGTGTTTTTAAAAGAGAAAGCAAACCAAACTAGACTAATTTTTTGGAATTTTTGAAAAGAGGCAAACAAAACCAAGCAAAAGAAACTAAGCAAACTAAAAACAAAGTAAAGAGAAAGGTTGAGGAGGACTCCCCTTGTGAATACGTCCTTAGCCTCCCCGGCAACAGCGCCAGAGAAGCTTGATGCAGTGCTGAGTTGATGTAGGAGCGCTTCGTTGGGAACCCCAAGAGCAAGGTGTGAAGCAGCACAGCAGCAAGTTTTCCCTCAGTAAGAAACCGAGCTTATCGAACCAGTAGGAGGAAGGAAACATTACATAGGTGTTGCAAGCAACACGGAGACCTGCACAACACAAACTCAAGACTTTACCCCAACGAATCAGTGAGGTTGTCAAGCTCACCGGTTTGCTATAACAAAGGATTAAACGTATTGTGTGGAAGGTAATGGTTTGCAGCAAGTAAACAAGTAACAGTGGAAGATGTATCAATGGTAAAGATTGGACCGGGGTCCATAGTTCACTAGAGGTGCTCTCCTTAGATAAACAACATGGCATGAAGGGTAAACAAATTACAGCAGGGCAATTGACACGAACTGAGCAAGGCATAACAATGCAATACCAGACAAAAAGATCCTTTGAGATTCGATTG
Organism: Avena longiglumis; assembly: GCA_030063025.1. NCBI lineage: Eukaryota > Viridiplantae > Streptophyta > Magnoliopsida > Poales > Poaceae > Avena > Avena longiglumis. The sequence continues at coordinate 210,086,792 of CP125979.1, read as the reverse complement.
GGCAATATAACAATATACATAGACCACCATCCAACTGCATCTATGACTAGAAGTCCACCTTCGGGTTATCATCCGAACCCCCTCCAGTATTAAGTTGCAAGCAACAGACAACTGCTTTAAGCAAAGTGTGTAACGTAAACAATCCACTTGTTCCATGAACAAGAGACTGTTGTTTTCTCCCTAGTGGCAACAACACATCTACAACCGAAGAGATTTCTGTCACTTTCCTTGGAAACTAGAGGCATGAACCCACTATCGAGCATAAATACCCCCTCTTGGAGTCACTAACAACTACTTGGCCAGGATATCTACTAACAACGGAGAGCATGCAAGATCACAAACAACACAGACATGATAGAATCATAAAGACAAAACCATTAATCAATCTGACATAGTAATCTCAATATCCATCAGATACCCGCAAACACAACATGCATGATTACAAATAGATTAGATCTTGATCATGAATGGAGCTCACAAGATCTATACATGAAAGTACAAGGAGGAGATACAACCATCTAGCTACTACATGGACCCATAGTCCAAGGTAGAACTACTCACGCAGGCCACACCCTGCCTAGGCGCGGTCCCACCCCTGTCCACGCCTAGGGGGGTTTGGCTGCCCTGGTTTGCTTCTCCGTCTCATCTTCTGGATTCGTGTCCCCCACGGTAAAATATTGACTTTGTATTTTCTCCCGTCCAATTCCAAGAATATTGATTTTCTGTCTTTCTGGAACCAAAAACAGAAGAAAACATGCAACTGACACTGTGGCAACTTGTTAATAGGTTAGTTCCAGAAAAGATATAAAACCACCTCAAAGTGTAGACAAAGCAAAGCAAAGTAGATACTAAACAAGCATGGAGCATAAAAAATTATAGATACTTTTCCGACGTATCAGCACCAGATAACAATTATTCAAGTTTATAACTAATCCCGATGGTAATTGGAGAGGTAGCGTTCCAACGGCTATCACATCAATGCTTGATCCATTGATGACACGCATCTTGACCTCACCCCTTGCTAGCGGTCACTTGTTCCGCAGCCCCTGATTCGAGTTACAAATATTAGCAACTGAACCGGTATCAAATACCCAGGTGCTACTGCAAGTACTACTCAAGTACACATCAATAACATGTATATTATATACCTTTATTTGCCTTGCCGGCCTTCTTGTCTACCAAATACTTGGGGCAGTTGCGCTTCCACTGGCCAGTCTCCTTGCAATAATAGCACTCGTTATCAGACTTAGGGCCAACTCGGGGTTTCTTTTCAGTCACGGCAACCGGCTTGCCGCCCTTCTTTCCCTTCTGTTTACCCTTCTTGTCTTTCTTGAAACCAGTGGTCTTATTGATCATCAACACTTGACGTTCTTTCTTGATCTCCACTTCTGCAGTTTTAAGCATTGATAGAAGCTCGGGGAGAGACTTCTTCATGCCTTTGATGACCCACAAGTATAGGGGGTGTATCGTAGTACTTCCGATAAATAGGAGTGTCGATCCCAACGAGGAGAAGAAGGTGCTGACAATGGTATGGAGCAGGAACTCTCTGCAAATACTTAGCAAACGGATTTTTAGTGGTTTTCTGATAAGGCAACAAAACGAAGTGCAAGTAATAAAGAACAAACGCAGCAAGTGGCCCAATCCTTTCTTAGCAAAGGACAAGACAGTGGAAATACTTATAAGGACCAAACATTCTCGAGGACACATGAGAATTCTGTCAAGTGCTTTTGCTTCATATAGCTGAGTACTCTTCTTTGGTGTTGTAAGTGTTGTGTGGGTAAACCATGTGGCCCTTCTTCGCCTCCCCTTCTGGCTTCCTCTGTCTTCTGGGAAAATAATATTTTTCTGGTATTTTCTGATCTTTCTGAAATTGCATTGAAACGCCCTCTTTTCCATCAGAATCCAGACTCCGGCAGTCCATCCTCCAAGAATCATCCAACATGCATAAACAGTGGAAAAGACATAAGTAATACCTCATAATAAGAAACATATCAATGAATAGAGGTAGATTATGATATAGAATGGTGATGCAAATTGGGTGTATCAACTCCCCCAAGCTTAGACCTTCGCTTGTCCCCAAGCGAAAACTGAGCTTAGTAAACATGTCCACAGGTTTATGGAGTGAAGTGTCAATAAAAGAATACGCACAAGAAGCATCACACTTACCAATACACAACTTATAGAAGAAAGCAACTCACTATTATATAACTTAGCTTGCAACCAAGTACAACAGTCACAATAGATATGCATCAAGATAAATCATAATTGGAATTGGCAAACTTGTTCTTGGTCAGAGAACACCTGGCAAATAGTTACACAAAAAGATTTTGTAGAAGTTTTCTCAACAGGAGCATTCTTTGCTCAAAAAGGTTTTTCAATGAAGGCTTTCAAAGTAATACTCAATAGATAAGAGTCTGTGCAAACAAGGAAGATAAAGAACATGATTGAATAAATCACCATATGAATGCTTGAAACACAACAACTCAAATGCTTGCTGGAGATAGAGAGGAAGTAGGTTTACTGACTCAAACTGGTAAATAGGAGAAAGGTCCCTTCAAAGAGGGTAGCAGGGATTACAAGTCATAAAGAGATTCCAAAAGATTATGGTACTTACTAGCTTTGAGCCCTCATTGCCCCTATCATAGGCATCTTAAGATGATTAAGGTTAAAGTGCACAAAGATGGAGTATATGCTTGACGAAATATAAGTTGGCAATCTCATGTCCCTTGAATATGAGGGCCACTCCTCATGCTACTCAACTTTGGTCACCGGTAAGTTCTTGTCATTGTAAGTACTTGCGTATCATAGAGAACCGCCAACGGGTTACCCCTTGCACATGGCACAAGGAGCTTTCCCATAACCAAAATGACAAGGCAAACAGACAATGAGCATCTCAGCAATCTTTTTATTTACCGTATGCATAGATTTTTATTGAGGATGCTTCATAGATAGCTCACTATGGTGATGCTGCAAGTTTTCACCATGATTAGGCATGGCTTAGGCTAGCGGACCAGGCGTTTCTCTAACACAAAATACGAACTCCATGGACTTACAAATTCCCTCTTTATTTCACACCATTGACATCCATAGACAAAAGAGAACGATATCAAATGAGTACAAATTACAGGTGCAATGTTGAAAATGTTCCCCGTGACAGCACGGTTCTGCTAATTCCAACGTATAGATGCAAGCATATACAACTTCAATGGCCCAATTTTTCAAGTCTATTAGGGGCAAGCAATAAAGTGTGCCATCAAGTTCGTTAGAGCTTTACTAACTAGTTTTCACATAACAATATACTTTTTAATTTTGAAAGGTAGATGAAGCTTGAGAATTTTCTTGGAATAGCAATTGCTACTAGGTAGATATGGTGGACACAAATGGCAAAGGTTTTGGTTCAAAGGGATTGGAAACATGGGAAGTATACCTTCTCAAAACAGGTTTTTGGCTAGCAAGGCTGGGTAGAAAGCAAGAGAGTTGAAAGAAACAAGAAAACATACAAGTAATAAATCCAACCATGCAATCTTCCTTGAAGACACAAAAGATCTTAAATAAAGAATACTAAGCTTATGAGCCAACAAGAAAGAAAACAAATGATACAAAATACCTGTAAACTTTTTCTCTTTTTTCTTTCAAACCTCAAAAAGTATTGCTACTGACCAAAACTCGGTTTGCCAAAACAAATTTAGATCCACTTGATGCTCCCAAAGTGATGCCAATACTGATCAACAAAATCCATCATATAATAGAGATTGCAAACTAAAATAAGAAGCGCAAAAAGTAAAAGATGAAGCTTCTCATTAATATTCTAATAAAGGCACTCACACCAAGGGATACATAGAGAATCAACTAAAGGAGAGATACTTCCACATGCAAACCAAACTCTAGGATAACCTCTCTACCAAAGATACGAATCCACTAAAAAGATAAAAGATAAAGGTGGTGATACCGCGGTACTCCCCCAAGCTTGGAACAAGCCAAGGGGAGGCCAAACCTGATGAAGAATTACTCCTTCGGTGGTGGTGGTGTTCTCTTGATAAGCTCTTCAATAAGCTTTCTCAACTCCTCAATCTCAAAGGTTAGAATACGAATCAACTCCGAGTTTTGCTCAATGCGGTTCATGATCATGTCGGACTGAGAGTTCCAGTCCTTGCTATTCTTTCCCCACTCTTCTTTCTTAGTGTGTTCCTCCCCTGCATGGTTAGAACGAGGCATATCCCACATCGATGGCAAGTCCCCTTTGGGAACATATTGATATTGACGCTCATGTATAAGAGTATGGAAAGGTCTCTTGGTGCATGGAGGAGATGACCGTGGATTGTAAACAAGACGCGGAGGTTTCCCTCCTGTAGACATCCGTGATGTCTTCTTAAGCTTGGTAGGTATTGCCACCAATCCAATGCTTGCGACGGTCGCGCGGGTGTCCGGTTGCTTGTCCTCCTCCATGTATCCTTCATAACCTACCAGAATCTCCTCTTCTTTGGGTTTGTGAGGATCGTCTTCCTCGGTCTTCTTGCCTTTGTCGCTGGCGGAGGCCATGGTGCTCTAAACTTGCGAAGTTTTTCTAACAGAAACAGATCGAAATGAAAATACAACGAGAACACGATGCACGAACCTCGGGGGATCCGGGGGGTTATATACTATGAAGTTTCAAAGCATAAGGAAGGTTTTGACACGGAAACGAGGCGGAGACGGAGTTCGGGGGAGTCAAACCCCCTCCAGGCGCGGCCAGGCTAGGCCCGCGCCTGGGGTGGGTTGTCCACCCCGGACTCTGTTTCCTCTTCAGTTCCGTCTCGTAGCTTCCCTTATGTATTAAAAACATCAAAAATATAAAAAGATTAGGGTTTCACAAACCTTCCGTTTTCACCACTTTTACCTATTCAAAGACGAACTCTGTAGATTCCTTTCCTCCTTCTCCTGGAAATTTCCTTCATACAAAACTCTTGCACAAACTCAATGACAACATTAGTGTAAGAAAAAACAACAAACCTTTAGGGTCACACTTCAACTGAAATCCATCAAAACAAAGGCTCCTATAAGAGGCAAATGCAAATGATAACAGAAATCTATCAAAACAGACCAGCAGGTAAAGATTGATTTTTTTCGAAAACCTTCTGTTGCTCAAATCAAAAAGTGCAGAACTAATGAAAGTTGGGTAACAACTTGGAGAACAAGCTCAGAAAAATGCAGCTCCATACGACGTACTGAGCTCCCTCACGAATTTGTACGGTGCAGCACAAAAAACTATCCCAGGACTGCCACTTTTCACAACTCCTCTACTTCACAAAAGTAGTTGAACTTGACACAAAAACCAAAACAAAAAGGATAAGGAAAGGTTATTATAGAGGTAATAACTTCCAAGACTCAACCAAACTCTTGGGTTATATCCCAACAAGTACTTTTCTTTAATGCCTTTAAGTTAGGCTTGAAACTTTCAAAGATGCTCACAAAGGAGATATAAATATGCAGTGAAAAAGAGCATCAAGAAGCAAATAACTAAAACACTTGAGTCTAACCTACTTCCTATGCATGGGAGTATCATGAGAAAAGAAACTGTTGAAACAAAAAGCCACAAGCATAGGAAGACAAAACAAATGCAACTTCAAAGCTTTCAACATAAAACGGGGAAACTTAACATTATTGAGATGCATAAAACCATGTTTCCCTCTCTCATAATAACTTTCAGTATCACCTGGAATAAATTTGACAGTATAATTGTCACTGGCAACAACTTTATCATCAAAATGAGCATACTTACAATCACCAAAAAGAGGTCCAAGGTCATAAACCGGGTCAATAGAAGCAAGTTGTTCCATCCTGAAATCTTCATTAGGCAAGTTGTTTTCACAAGGAGCTTTAGCAAATTTGGAAAAGTTAAACACATAAGACTCTACATCAAACTTAGTTAAAACTTTTTACTTCTTACAATCTATAATAGCTCCACAAGTGTTCAAGAAAGGTCTACCAAAAATGATAGGACAAGTTTTACTAGCTGCTGAGTTAAGCACTAGAAAATCAGCAGGATACTTAATCTTACCACAGAGAACTTCCACATCTCTTACAATACTAACAGGGCAAATGGTCTCCTTGTTAGCAAGGTGAATAACCACATCAATGTCCTCAAGCTCACAAGGACCAATCTCATGCATAATTTCCCTGTAAATCTCATAAGGAATAGCACTAGAACTAGCACCAATATCACATAAACCATAGTAGAAATAATCACCAATTTTAACAGAAAGCACATAAACACTAGCTTTTCTAGCCTTATTAGGATGAGAGATAATATTAGAAGCGTCTTCACAGAATACAATGTGCTCATCCTCTATATTTCTAGCGTCAAGATCTTTCACAATAGTTACCACCGGTTCAACATTCAATTGCCCATCAGGCTCCATAGTTTTCTTTGTACCCTTGTTATTTGCACTAATAATCATAAAATAATCCTTTCCCTTAGCTGGGAAAGGAACTTTCTCAACATGAGGTTCAGGCACAATATGATTAGTAGTACAAACTTCAGCACTTCTAACAGGAACATGACTAACAACATCTTTATACGGTGCATGGTACTTGTTCCACTTCTTCTTGAGAATTTCTATGTAAGAGTCAAAGGCCTTAAAACAGTTGGTGATACTTTGGGAATCAAGACCAAACTCATTGCTAATATCACGGAAGTCATCAGTTCCCATAAAAGTTTTAATGCATTCATAATCATAGTTTATAAATGACTTTCTTCCTTTGTCATTCTCCCAAGCTTCAGTGTTCTCTTGAATATGGTCTAGTAGATCCCATTTAGATTCTTTCTTCATAGTGTGAATGATCCAACACAAGAAGCATCTAGTAAATCTTTATCATGAAGAGAAAGCCTAGCATAAAAGTTATTGATAATAATATTGTTAGGGAGTTCATGAATAGGACATGTAAGCATTAGTAACTTCAATCTCCCCCAAGCTTGAGCTATACTCTCTCCATCATGAGGCCAAAAGTTATATATCAGATTTCTATCCTTATGAATATCACCAGGAGGATAAAATTTAGAATAAAATAGAGATGCCATCTCCTCCCATTCCATGGATCATCCATTCTTCAGCAGCTTATACCATTCTTCAGCTCTCCCTTTCAAGGATATGGAGAGTAACTTCTTCTTCACCTGTTCAGTTGTGATACCTGCACACTTAAACAACCCACATAATTCGTGGATAAAGAGCAAATGATCACCAGGATGGATAGTTCCATCCCCAAAATAATAATTATCCATAACACGATCAACAATACTTGTAGGTATCTTAAAAGGATCTATCTCAACAGGTGATGGTTCATCTACTACCCTAGCAGTGGTAGTAGTTTTCCCAAACAGAAAACCAAATGGGTTATCCATATTGGAAACAAAGTAACAAGCAGTAACAAAAGAAATACTCACAATAGAAGTTTCATTTACTAGTTCCACTCTTCAATAGTGCTTCACTCCCCGGCAATGGCGCCAGAAAATAGTCTTGATGACCCAAAAGTATAGGGGTTGTATCGTAGTACTTTTGATAAATAGGAGTGTCGATCCCAATGAGGAGCAGAAGGTGCTGAATAGTGGTATGGAGCAGGAACTCTCTGCAAATACTTAGCAAACGGATATTAGTGGTTTTCTGATAAGGCAACAAAACGAAGTGCAAGTAATAAAGAACAAACGCAGCAAGTGGCCCAATCCTTTCTTATCAAAGGACAAGCTAGTGGAAATACTTATAAGGACCAAACGTTCTCGAGGACACATGGGAATTCTGTCAAGTGCTTTCGCTTCATATAGCTGAGTACTCTTCTTTGGTGTTGTAAGTGTTGTGTGGGTGAACCTGTGCTAATGTACCGACCTACTTGGACTAATACATACTTGTGATTAAACCCCCCTGCAAACATCCGTAACTACAGGAAAGTAATTAAGATATAAATCTAACCACGGTCTTAAACTCTGAGATCCTACACTCCCTTGTGCAAAGGTGTCCTAACGGGGGTTCAGGTTTCTGTCACTCCGGCAACCCCACAATTAGTAGCCAAATACACAATGCATTCTCCTAGGCCCATAAATGGTGAAGTATCATGTAGTCGATGTTCACATGACACCACTAGAAGAATATCACCACAACTTAAATACTAAACCATTGAATAATAACTCAACACAAATCCACTAATAACAACATGACTTCTCCCATGTCCTCAAGAACTAGACGAACTACTCACAAGACATCATATGGATCAAGATCAAAGATGATATGATAATGGATAACAATTTGAACATAAACAATAATCCAATGGTTCCACTCACAAGCATCAACTACAATAGTAATTAACACCGGGAAAGTTTCCCCTAAGAACTAAAGCAATATCCAACACAATTGTTAAAGCGGGACGGAGTGGTGATGATGGTGCTGGTGGAGATGATGGTGTGGATGATGATGATGATGATCCCGATGAAGCCTAGCTTGATGACGGTGTTGATGGCAACGATCTCCCCTCTCCGGGAAGGAATTCCCCCGGCAGAAATTTGTCTGTCGGAGAGATCTTTCTCTCTCGGTGTTTTCTGCCCCTAGAGGCAGCAGAAATCTATCTGTGGTTGCTCCCCCAGGCTTAGGGTTCCGTAGGGAAGATATATGCGAAGGGGCGGAGTCGGAGGCCGGGAAAGTGGGCCACACCTTCCCTAGGCGCGGGGTTAGGTGGGCCCGCGCCTAGGGGTGTGTGGGCCCCCTGTGGACCATCTTCGCCTCCCATTCTAGCTTCCTCTGTCTTCCGGGAAAATAATATTTTCCCATATTTTTCTGGTATTTTTCTGATCTTCGCGAAATTGCATCGAAACGCCCTCTTTTCCATCAGAATCCAGACTCCGGCAGTCCATCCTCCAAGAATCATTCAACATGCATAAACATTGGAAAAGACATAAGTAATACCTCATAATAAGACAAATATCAATGAATAGAGGTAGATTATGATATAGAATGGTGATGCAAATTGGGTGTATCATCCTTCCATATTATAGTTCATCACAAAGCTCTTATAGCTAGGTGGCAGAGATTGTAGAACACGATGGATGCCTAAGTCAATGGGAATCGTTATTCCCAAGGACACAAGCTTATCGGCGTAACCCGACATCTTGAGTACATGCTCACTTACGGAGCTGTTCTCTTCCATCATGCAGCTAAAGAACTTTTCTAAAGCATTGTAACTCTCTACAGCAGCATGTGTGTCGAAAATCATTTTCAACTCACCCATTGTATCAAATACATTGCCATTTTCAAAACGCTTTCGAAGTTCTGGCTCTAGCCCATACAATATGCCACAGTGAACTAAGTTGTGGTCCTCTTGATGAGTCTGATAGACATTCTTTTCCTCATCAAGGGCATCATCAAACGATGGGGGGCCTAGCGGCGCTTCTAGCACATATTGCTTTTGTGCAGCAGTGAGGGGAATCCTCAAATTCATGGCCCAGTCGGTAAAGTTGCTACCGTTCATTGCAAGTTTCTCTTTCTCCATGAACACATTGAAATTAAAAGCAGGTGGTGCCATCTACAACAGAATTTGTAAAGTTTAGACTAAGTTTATGATAGATTGAGTTCAACTAATCCAAATTAAGGATGAACTCCCACTCAAAAATGACATACCTCGTGCCTCTTTGGTGATTACATGAACCAAATCCACTACACCAATTCTGATCATCACGTGAGTCGGTGTAGCTTCAAAGGCGAGCATCAAATGGGAATCATATCTTCCATATTACCCATGCTTAACCTTTCGGTCCGTGTTCCGAGGCCATGTCTGTACATGCTAGGCTCTCCAAGTAAGAACCTTAGTATTCGCGTGTGTAACTGTCTTACACCCGAAATATGATCGTGGATCCAAGAACACCCGATCATCACGTGATTTCTTGGAGCGACGAAACATAATCGGTGCATACTTAAGGGAGAACACATTTTTATCTTGATATCTAAATGAGGAATCATCTGATTATGCTAATAAAACGCCAAACAAGCAATATAAGATGCAACAAACATCTCATGTTAATAAGTGGAATGATATGGTTCTTGCACTTGATCTCTATCATACCTCTATGTGTAAGGCCAAGGTCTATGGAACTTACACGTTATGTGTGTTGTAAGAGTATCGACTTATACTTCTACTTACAACATCACCATATCATGACATTAGCCCAGCAACAATCTAAACTCGACGCCTCTAATTTATCCATTGCAAGTTTTACGTGGCTTAGGGATTTCAAAGATAGAACCGTTCTTTCCTACGAACATGAACCACAATGAGGATAACGAAATTGCTGACAACTCGTTGCAAATTAGATATTGACTCTAGTAGGAGAGACAGACACCCGCTAGCCACTTATGCAAAACTAGTTGCATGTCAAGCGTGGAACAGGTCTCATGTGTGAGGACATGTAAAGTTTGTCCGGGCCGCTTCATCCCAATATGCCACCAATATCCAAAGTACAACTAAGAAGCAATAACATGATCATCATTGCCCACATACTCATATGTGTACTACCGTGCAAAGCATCTACGCATAGATCCGGCTCTGATACCACTGTAGGGTTCGCAGCATAGAAAACAAAAAAATTCCTACGATCGGAACAACTATGTACCAAGATCTATCTACTAGATACAAGCAACGGGCAGATATACATCCGTAGATAACATACCCTTGAAGACCGACAAAGCTTAACGAGGTTGAACTCGTGGTTGATGTAGACGATCTCTTGCCAATCTCAAGATCGAGAGGAAGTCCTAGCGCCGCAAATCAGCGGCCCATCCATGCTCACACACACGTCCGTGTTGTCTACGCACTTCTATTCTTGTAGATAGTTGTTGGGCCTCCAAGTGTAGAGGTTTGTAGAACAGTGGCAAGTTTCCCTTAAGTGGATCACCCAAGGTTTATCGAACTCAGGGAGGAAGTGGTCAAAGGTATTACCTCTCAAGCAACCCTGCAATCAAGATACAAGAAGTCTCTTGTGTCCCCAACACACCCAATACACTGAAGGAAATATGCCCTAGAGGCAATCATAGAGATGATGATATTTCATATGTATCCAAGAGTTATTGTAATGTTCCTTGAATATCCATATCAGGCAACTTGTATTGATTGGCAATTACGTGAATTGTTTGCGAAACTCTATACTTATATGGTTATTTAAGAGTTGTCCCTAGTCATAGTTCATGTGAGGACACACGTGAATATTAGACTAGCACATCGATTGGTTGATGACTATGTTTCGCAAGTCATAGACATGGAGATGTCAAACCAATGATGTGTACACATGTTATGAACATGGGGTTGGACTGACTCAACCTGAGACTGGCAATTAGTTGCAGCTCTCTCTCTACACATCGTGTACGTTTTGTCCTTAGACCTGAGATTGTCGCATGTACTTGAGATGTGGATCGACCTACTTTGGGGCTATCAAACGCTGCACCGTAACAGGGTAGTTATAAAGGTAGCTTTCGGGTTTGTCCTGAAGCATGCTGCAAGACATGGTCAATCAAGATGGGATTTGCCCCTCTCTACTTGAGAGAGATATCTCTGGGCCCCTCGAGTGATCGGATCCAGAAATGCATGGCCGTGCTACATATGGTTAAGAGTTAACCTAGTAAAGGGATTCCGAATCGCGATATCGAGAAAGGGAGGTCAGCTTGGAGCTAGACCAAATATCGTGAGGCAAAGGGAAAGACATGTATTAAACATTGTGATGGTTCGTCCGATATGATCTTTGTATGCGTTTAGGAGTTGGCACGTCTTGCTAGAGGCCGCTACCAACTATTGACATAATAAGTGTATTCGTGTCATGTCTATATGCATATGAACCTATAGGGTCACACACTTAAGGGGCTGGAAGCCTAATGAGGATTGGATCCGAATTAGACCAGGCTTAGGCTACTAATGGGCTGCTAATGTAGAAGCCCACTAGGGACGCCTATATAAGAGAGGGTGGGGCGAGCTGACCAGGGTTATACCTCAGATCATTCCACCCAGCCGCCACACCTCTCGCCTGTGTTGCGCGTGCGGACCTAGCAGTCCGGCGTCTGACGCTTCCATCCTGTACGTGTGGATACCTCGGAGGCGCTGCATCTGTGGCGCTTGGACGATCCGCGCAAGGGGAGCTTCTCGTGGGACAAGGATAAGGAGGAGACATGGAACGTCTGCACTGCCTCGACGCGCTTCATCGATTCCGCAACTGCGCGTCTAGTGGTAATCCCGTGATCTATGACAACAGTAATCCTGGTATACGCGGTAGAAATTTTTTGATTTGCGCTAGTCTAGCCTACCTGTATCCCTTCAGTGGTATCAGAGCCGATGATGTTCAGTTATAGGTTCGGGATGTTTGCATATGGTGATATGCAGATTGATATGAATGATGTGATCGTTCATATGGCGGTGGTTCAGGATTGATCTATTGTAGCATCCCAATTGTCTAACAATTGCAATGCTACTAGCCTAGTCTATATAATGCTACTTCCTATATATAATTGTTGCATCATAATTATATCATGCTCATGTCATCATGCCACCTTGCATTTGAGCATCATATAAAACCCTTTTTGTGTTGGTTCTTCTCTCATATGCATTGTAAATTGTATTTGCCTCTTGATATTGTATTTGGTTATTGATGTATTGTTTAAATGCCCAAGTTGAGTTGGGGGCATATCTTTTATTCAACTCCACCACCTTTCTTGTCATCACCCCATCATTCCACCATTCCACCATATATGAGCATTGCAACTTATTTGGTTTTACATCTAGCTCATGTGGGTTGGGATGGATCCAATTCTATTTCCACATGCTCTCATCTTAGCATCATGTTGTTTTCACATTATTGATATGTGGAGCCACCTTTGCATGCATTATGAGTAGTGCTCCTTTTTCCTAGCTTTCATATGGATTATCATGGATTTATGCTCATGTTGGGATAGTTTTGGGACTATTAAACATCCAGTGGAATATACACACTAGCAAGTCCCATTTCTATTCAAATATGGTCATCTCCATCTACTTCACATGGGGCATCCTTTTAATTTCTTTTGCTTGGGCTATACTCCACATTTTGGGTAATGCATAGTAATAATGCCATGTTTATTATTTTGTTTTCACAAGGATGATACATGGCATTTATTATCTTGCATGGGCCATGCAACCATCACCATCTTTTGTCCTCCTTCGGTTTTATTTGAATCTTTTAGTGGATCATCTCCCATCCCTCTCTCTACTCCTCTTCATGCTTGATCTTGTTTGGTTCATGTCAAAACCCTACACCATACCCCATCCATGCAAGCCATGTGTGGGCCTTTCCATCTTTATCTCTAAAAACCCTAAACCCTCTCCCTATCCCTCTCTCCTCTCTTTTGCCACCTCTTGTTTTGGTCATGTTTCAAACCATAGATACCACCACATCTCTCTCTCTCTAATCCATCCTCTCTATCCAAACCCTAACCCCAATCACCTACCTCACTATCACCCATACCTCCCCCTCTCTCTTTGGTATCCCTATTTTGTATTCTATAATGTGGGAACCCATTGCTAGGGTTCCATATTTTATCAAATGCTTTTATTCTTTTTCTAAACCGCTACATCCTCTAATCTACTAAAGTGCCCAAATTGACACATACACATTATGTATGTGGGCATCCTCTCTTTCCCATATGCTAATTCCCTCTAGTCTATTTGGTTGCCTAGACACCTTTGTTCAAAATCCCTGCAAAGATTCAAATAGTTTGAATAAGTTGCTTTCTTAAAAATGGCTAAATATAAACATAAAACAAAACAATTGAACTAACAAGAAAAAAAATATAGAAAATAAATAAAAGGAAAGCTAAGAACCACCTGGCAGCAGCCCACCCTTGGCCCAGTTCCTCTTCACGCCGTCCTGTTCACCGTCTTCCTCTCGACCCCCCCTTCTCTCTGCAGGTAAACGGAGGAGCAGGTAGGCGTCCACCCGCCGTTGTCCTCGTCACCTTCCACCACCACCACTGAGCCACGCCTCCTTCTTATCCCCCCCGAGCGGCCTTCGAGCCCTAGCTCCTCTCCTTCCTCTTCACGGCAGCGCCGCCGCCTTCCCCTTGCAGCACCGCCATGGCGCCGTCGCTGCGCGTCGTCCCTGGAAGCGGTGAAGCTCCTGGAAGGAGCGCTGCGTCCCAGTGAGCCTGTCTGCAACCCCAATTCTTCCCGCGCACCTCAGAGCGTTGACAGCAAGGTCGACTTCCTCCTCTCCGACCGCCATCCCCGTCAGATTCCAGCACCTCTACTTCCCCTCCGGCTGCGCCAAGCGCGCCCACGCACTCTCGGTGAGCCCTCTGTTCCGTTTCCCCTCCTTCCTTTGTCCTCCCTGCTAGCCAGTAGCTCGCCTCGTCGCCAATTTTCCGCCGTGCGCGCAGGTGTTCGTAGGATCAGAGAGTCGGCCGATAGGTTAAGCCCCCACACCCCACCGCCACCCTGTTCGCGTCAATTTTATCGGTGCCCTGTTGATCTTCGTCGAGTTCTCCCTGTAGGAAACTTGTAGTTCTTTGAACCCTCTCCGTCTTTTGTTTTTGTGGAATGCCGGAATTCTCGATGGAATCGTCGCCATCGTCTTCCGAAGATCGAGTCAGCTAGCAGTTCGGTCGATTCTATTCTTCAGTTTCGTTAGATTTCTGCATGAGTTTTGTCTCTGTTCTTCTCCGATTGCTGGTCTATGCAGGCCTCCTCTGTAGAAACACCCTGAATGAAACTTGTAAATCTTTCTCTCCTCTACAACTTTGGTCTTTACGTCGAAGCAAAATTCTCAATGGTTTGGTCGGCATATTCGTCACAAGATTCGGTTCAGCTAGCAGTTTTCGCAACTCAATTTTCAGTTTTCTCTGATCGATTCAGACTTGTTCGTGAATGTTTTCTAAAAAGCCCCTCTGTTTTCCTTGGATCTGAACCCGCAGTCCCCTCCTTCTGCCATTTGTCACCACCTCGTTACTTCAGCGTCAATGCTTCCCACTCGGCCCACCTGTCTGTGACCCCGGCTAGCTCGCCCCGCGGTGAGAAAAGTCAGTTCTGTGCGCATGTGTCCTAGTCAGCCTTGGCCCACTTGTCTGTGACTGTGGCTAGGACCGGCTGAGTGACAGAAGACCTTCTGTTTTTCTGTTTTAATTTAAACTTTTTTAAATTAATTCAAATTCAAATTTTAAATCTGTTTTCAAATAACTTTTAAATTATAATTCCAAATAATACAAATGATATATGTTTTTGAATCAGAAAAATGTGAGGAATTCAAAGATGCCCTCCAAAATATATTTTGAACACTTTAAATTTCAAGTTGTTTAAAATTACAATAAAATGCCCTTTACCTTAATTAATTAATAACTTTTGTTTTCTAACTCCAAATTTGACAAATGATATGTCTAAAATGATTAGCTCGACGAGACCTTTCTGTTTATGCATTCCTTGTTCTGTTTTGCAGCATGCATCATATAAATATAAAGATTACAGCAACTTATTTGAGTATAAAATATGATTAAAACCCCATAAAATGTTTATTTCTTGTAATCTACACCTCACCCATGCCATGCTACTTTATTGCCATGCAAATTGTGCATCATTCAACATGGCATGATTGTTTGCTTGTCGCATTTTAACTCATATGCTTGTGCACTTTATTTATGTTGGCCCTTGTTTGTTTGGTTCTTCTTGAATAGACGCTGGCAATGGATATATCAAGAAACCAGAGCAATACCAGATCCTTCTCTCGCTTCAATCGAGCTGCCAGCAAGCACTACCACATGCTTGCATACATATAGTACCTATTACCTCTATCTTATTCTTGCATCATTGAGTCGCGATTGCATTAAACTGAATCCCATCTTGCATAGCCTTTACTTTTAAACCCCACAAGCTTGTTCCT
This sequence comes from Avena longiglumis, assembly GCA_030063025.1. NCBI lineage: Eukaryota > Viridiplantae > Streptophyta > Magnoliopsida > Poales > Poaceae > Avena > Avena longiglumis. The sequence continues at coordinate 210,070,891 of CP125979.1, read as the reverse complement.
CCATCCCATGAGCCATTACTACAGGAGTTGTTTGAGCCATGCGAGTCGAGAACAACATGTGTAGGGTATGTGAGTGTCGATGGACAACGAGGTACCTAAACAACTTAACTTTGAGTAGTATGGGATAACTAATGAAAGTGGCACGGTGAGCAATATCGCTATTTGGTTTTCATGCTCACTTGTGTCCCGTGGGACCCCGAGTACTTGATTCCTGTTCCTTGAATATTCGTGCTATCCACATCCGGAGGATTATGGGACCCCCGAGCGAGCTTGATTCATTCTTATTTCTTGGGGCCACAAACTAGTTTGAGGTTTTATTTGCTATCCTGTACTTATGCCATGCTTTCTTGTTTTATTTAAATTGTGCAGTCACCTGTCTTTGCTTAGGGAAGCGGAGTGTTTTCAGTATCGACAAGCCAGTCACATTTTCGGGTTCCCGATGTCGTTTGACGCAAACCTTGAGTCCGTCTCGAAGTCGGCTAACTTCATTGCGGGTAGCTTAATGGGGTGGCCCCCTGAAATATTTCTGAATCCTGTGATTGCTTTGTCGTGAATGCCTCGTTGGGTTTTGATTTGGTTTTTCCGAGGTTGATCGAGTGTGTGTTGCTATTTGTGCACCCCTGCAGGGTAAAACTTTCTGAAAGCCGTGTCCGCGGTTATGGACGACTTGGAGCACAGTTTCTCGATCATAGACAAGTATAACTAAAGTACCGCTTTTAATTTGACTAAGTAACTATCTAGTAAATAGTGCAATACTCATGGAATGGATAATAAAAATGCCAATGGATGGGGGGGTTATTCGTCCGCTTCCTCGTTGGTAAGCGAGGAGGAGGATGGATCTGTTAATATTACCGTCATAACTGTTGTCTTTAATTCACGGACATCCGTCTATCTTTGGTTAGGCGGATGGTTAGCGAGTATCTATAGAATTGTTAGGGTTTATCTTTTGCTGCAATTGCGTCACCCCAGGTTGTGTCCCCTTTAGAGGCATAAAGACTTGCTGAGTACCCCTAGGGTCTCACACGATAAATTATTTGATTCAGATGAACAGGTACACTCACAAGATGGATACTGGGTGGAGGAGATGGACGATGTGGGCAACGATCATTCGGTGTAGAGATTCCGGGAACGGGGATCCGTGAGATCTGTGGGCGGGATGTATTTATTTATGGGGCATCTTATGCCGATTTGCTTCTTATCCGTACTCGGATCTTGTTTGCCGCTTCCGCCTGATACTCTGATGTTTGATGTATGGGGAGATATCCTAAACTATTATATCTATCTAGGATATTTGGATCTTGCCGTATGGCGTTGCAATATTTCTATTTCTTTTAGATGGAATGGCTCTGATGTACTATTGTATGGTGGCTTGCATACATACTCATTTGTGTATGTAGTTGATCCCTTCGCCTGCCGATTACGCCGCCCGTTCTTGTCCCGATGTTTGGAAATGGTTGGGACGGCCGAAAGGTCTACCTGTGAGTGGCATTTGGGCCCCACCGTACTATTTCAACCATTTCCGCTCATCCAGGCTTGTAACTAGGAGCATAATTTACCGAGGTAGTTACAATTGGTATCAGAGCCATCCCGCCCTTCAGGGTCTCAGCCAAATGGTCGTTGTCAGTCTAGCAAATATTTTTGGTAGCTATGTATACTAGGGAAAAACAAAACGCGAGAGTAGGACTGCTTCCACTTTTCTTCTTACCCACCCACCCACCCTTCTTCTGGTAAGGAAGTGTAACGTTTTCAATCCTCTTCTTAAAATTCAAACTAGGATTCACGTGTTCTGGGTTTCCGTAGTACCATAGGTTGTGTGTGTGTGCGTGTGTGAGTAATTCCTTGTCTATCTGTTGCATCCAACATGTTATCTTTATCTTCCTTTGGTTATCAACTGTTGGTACATTCCATATTGACAGGCTTTTGGTAACCGGTGCGATCTATCTGACTCCTTGGTAACCGGTGCCATCTTTTTAAGGGTGTCCTTCCTTCTAGCAACTCCACATTCTGTGAAACCATCAGGTAGCGATTAGCAACTGATTTATTCTCTACCTGATAAGTGTTTTTGCGCATCTATTGGTATTTTAATGCCGAAAAATGCGGATTTTTTTTTCTTTGATACATCTGTGCTTCCACACTCCTTTTCAGTCGTGTGTGAAACATTATCTATCTCCCTTTTATCAGCATGTCCATGCTAACTCATTTTTTTGTCACTGGCGCTTAATCCTAGAGTTTCATTTCATCTCCAATTCTCTTGGGCTAATTACATAACATGTGTCGATCCGATGCTGGTGATTGTAATTTGGTTCTCGGCATAGCTATATGACACTTATCTTGAGTGGAATATGGAAAATGCAATCACCACTATCCTCCAAATGGTGACGGTTATCTCCTGTGATTTTTAGTACACCGCGATCATATCTTTGCATATTCAAGCATCTTTGGCAATCCAGAGTTTCTCCAAGCACTACGGCGGTCTATCATCTGTCCATCATGCTGCACATCCTTTTGAACCCCATATCTGCACAATTCTCCTGGATACGAGGGAATTGCATCTTTTAAATCTCGATAGCTTTGCTTAAGGTATGAGCTATCATCGGTTCTTATCCAAGATCTCTTTATCTTTGTAACCGGTGATCCGATCGACAATGTGAACCAGGTGACATCTCTTTTTCTTCCGAAGGACCAGTTAACCTATTCTGTCAGCGCATCTTCTTCAACAGGAATCCTTACTCGTAACGTTGATCTTTCAAAGGGCGTTGAGCTCAGAAAGTGTTTCGAGCATTTGTTTGTTCTCCCGCCTCTTGAACTTGGTATTCTGGGAATATCTTGTTAATCCATGGTAGTATATGTTGATAATATGCTTGCCTATTCGATATCTATGGAAGGACATGGAAGATCATCTATGTCTCTTTCTCTCGAGCTTCGTGAGCACTGCCTGTGTGCAAAGTCTCAAAGTGATAATTCTGACTTTTTGAAGTCACCTATCTCGGCCACGTCCTCTGCTAAATACATCAGTTCAATTCTGGAATCAGCAAGCGCATTGTTAATTCCATCCTCCATCTTCAACCAATCTGGAGTTGTTCCTTGTTGGCAAGTTATCATCGTCGTTCCGCTGAAGATTTCCTCAAGGCTGCTAAATCTCTCTCAATCATTTCAAGAAGAACATGGAGTTCTTTCACCTCAATCTCGTTAATTAATCTCTTGAAACCCTCTCGCTCTATCGTCTATGCTCAATCCACCGGAGGCCATGAAGACCTTCCAGATCTTGTATTCCTTCTGTTCAAGTGGTGCTATCTTTTTTCTATATCTGTGAAATTTTGCAGTTGTCTCCGTGATCTTCCTTTATATCTTTCCGGTGGCTTGGTACTTCCGACATGACGACAACATCATCATCTTTATCTATCTATGAATCCGGTGAATCGTTTGCATCTATCCTTGTTTTCTAACGGAGTTCTATGAGTTTTTGCCAACACCTTCAGTTTGTTTCGGTAGTTGGGTTGCATGATTTTCTTATTCATGTGCGGAGTAATGCTTTGAGTGCGGGATGGAGTAGCTACCATACCACTACTCTTATCATTCGCTCTTGTACATTGAATTGGTGAATTAATGTGATTTCACTCATTCCACGGAAGTTAGAAGTGGCCTTTATCCCTTGATACTTTTACTTCCGTCCTTGTTTTTCCGGAGTGCTCTTTCGAAGAAAGTAATCAATAATCTCTTGTTGGTGATCTCACCCTTTCTACACGGAGCAAAATCCTCAATTATCTGGTGGAAACAAACGCAAACCTTTTTCTATCCTCGTCTTTCTACCGATGCTCGATATCCCCAAACAAGATGAAAGGAAACTATCTCTCTTTGTTTCATCAATTCTTTTTTCTGTGGTAAAGCCAATTATGGTTGATGCCATCAGCCACAAATCTATTGCGTTAGCCTCAAGGCTAAAGAAAGCAATAAGTATCTCTACAATAAACTCCAGATCCTCCATATTCTTTGCTTCTCGGGATTCCACCATGATCTGGCTTCACATCCGTCTCTAGAAGTTATATCTGCGCACCTAAATTGCGTGATCCTTGGTTCTTACCGGTGCAACAAGAATCTAATCCGACGATGTCTAACTAAATATTTCTGTTGTTATCAAGGGACTCTATTGTTTGAAGGCAATATTGTTTCCGAACTTCTTTTCTCAAATCCGAGAGAAGATACGATGCTATTGTAATAGTGGTTCAAAACCTCTCCAATCTAGCTCCTTTCTTCCGGCGAGATAAAGGTTCATCCTCTATAGTATCGGTAAATCTTTAATCTTAACGGTGTGTCTTTCTTTATTCATGATACATCATCTTTTCCTTTTCTTCCACAAGTGGTTATATTCTTTTATCATGATTCTTGGGAAAACCGGAGCTATGCCCATCCTATCCTTCTTGTCTCACGACAATCCTTCAACTCTTCTAACCGTTGTTTCTCAAGCAAAACGCAAGACTCGCAACAAGTCTAGCAAGTTTTGCAAGGTGTAGTGGTCGCACCATTCCGTTGTTCATCAACTTGGGAACGTGAGGGTCACCTTCGTTCGGACACCCGCCTCTCCTTGTGTTGTTTTCTTTTCCTAGGAATCTCGGGGCGAGATTCTTGTTTAGTGGGGGAGAGTTGTAGCATCCCAATTGTCTAACAATTGCAATGCTACTAGCCTAGTCTATATAATGCTACTTCCTATATATAATTGTTGCATCATAATTATATCATGCTCATGTCATCATGCCACCTTGCATTTGAGCATCATATAAAACCCTTTTTGTGTTGGTTCTTCTCTCATATGCATTGTAAATTGTATTTGCCTCTTGATATTGTATTTGGTTATTGATGTATTGTTTAAATGCCCAAGTTGAGTTGGGGGCATATCTTTTATTCAACTCCACCACCTTTCTTGTCATCACCCCATCATTCCACCATTCCACCATATATGAGCATTGCAACTTATTTGGTTTTACATCTAGCTCATGTGGGTTGGGATGGATCCAATTCTATTTCCACATGCTCTCATCTTAGCATCATGTTGTTTTCACATTATTGATATGTGGAGCCACCTTTGCATGCATTATGAGTAGTGCTCCTTTTTCCTAGCTTTCATATGGATTATCATGGATTTATGCTCATGTTGGGATAGTTTTGGGACTATTAAACATCCAGTGGAATATACACACTAGCAAGTCCCATTTCTATTCAAATATGGTCATCTCCATCTACTTCACATGGGGCATCCTTTTAATTTCTTTTGCTTGGGCTATACTCCACATTTTTGGTAATGCATAGGAATAATGCCATGTTTATTATTTTGTTTTCACAAGGATGATACATGGCATTTATTATCTTGCATGGGCCATGCAACCATCACCATCTTTTGTCCTCCTTCGGTTTTATTTGAATCTTTGAGTGGATCATCTCCCATCCCTCTCTCTACTCCTCTTCATGCTTGATCTTGTTTGGTTCATGTCAAAACCCTACACCATACCCCATCCATGCAAGCCATGTGTGGGCCTTTCCATCTTTATCTCTAAAAACCCTAAACCCTCTCCCTATCCCTCTCTCCTCTCTTTTGCCACCTCTTGTTTTGGTCATGTTTCAAACCATAGATACCACCACATCTCTCTCTCTAATCCATCCTCTCTATCCAAACCCTAACCCCAATCACCTACCTCACTATCACCCATACCTCCCCCTCTCTCTTTGGTATCCCTATTTTGTATTCTATAATGTGGGAACCCATTGCTAGGGTTCCATATTTTATCAAATGCTTTTATTCTTTTTCTAAACCGCTACATCCTCTAATCTACTAAAGTGCCCAAATTGACACATACACATTATGTATGTGGGCATCCTCTCTTTCCCATATGCTAATTCCCTCTAGTCTATTTGGTTGCCTAGACACCTTTGTTCAAAATCCCTGCAAAGATTCAAATAGTTTGAATAAGTTGCTTTCTTAAAAATGGCTAAATATAAACATAAAACAAAACAATTGAACTAACAAGAAAAAAAATATAGAAAATAAATAAAAGGAAAGCTAAGAACCACCTGGCAGCAGCCCACCCTTGGCCCAGTTCCTCTTCACGTCGTCCTGTTCACCGTCTTCCTCTCGACCCCCCTTCTCTCTGCAGGTAAACGGAGGAGCAGGTAGGCGTCCACCCGCCGTTGTCCTCGTCACCTTCCACCACCACCGAGCCACGCCTCCTTCTTATCCCCCCGAGCGGCCTTCGATCCCTAGCTCCTCTCCTTCCTCTTCACGGCAGCGCCGCCGCCTTCCCCTTGCAGCACCGCCATGGCGCTGCTGGCGTGCCCCCAAGGCGGTGAAGCTCTGGAAGGAGCGTCCTGCGATGAGCCTGTCTGCAACCCCAATTCTTCCCGCGCACCTCAGAGCGTTGACAGCAAGGTCGACTTCCTCCTCTCCGACCGCCATCCCCGTCAGATTCCAGCACCTCTACTTCCCCTCCGGCTGCGCCAAGCGCGCCCACGCACTCTCGGTGAGCCCTCTGTTCCGTTTCCCCTCCTTCCTTTGTCCTCCCTGCTAGCCAGTAGCTCGCCTCGTCGCCAATTTTCCGCCGTGCGCGCAGGTGTTCGTAGGATCAGAGAGAGTCGGCCGACAGGTTAAGCCCCCACACCCCACCGCCACCCTGTTCGCGTCAATTTTACCGGCGCCCTATTGATCTTCGTCGAGTTCTCCCTGTAGGAAACTTGTAGTTCTTTGAACCCTCTCCGTCTTTTGTTTTTGTGGAATGCCGGAATTCTCGATGGAATCGTCGCCATCGTCTTCCGAAGATCGAGTCAGCTAGCAGTTCGGTCGATTCTATTCTTCAGGTTTGTCAGATTTCTGCATGAGTTTTGTCTCTGTTCTTCTCCGATTGCCGGTCTATGCAGGCCTCCTCTGTAGAAACACCCTGAATGAAACTTGTAAATCTTTCTCTCCTCTACAACTTTGGTCTTTACGTCGAAGCAAAATTCTCAATGGTTTGGTCGGCATATTCGTCACAAGATTCGGTTCAGCTAGCAGTTTTCGCAACTCAATTTTCAGTTTTCTCTGATCGATTCAGACTTGTTCGTGAATGTTTTCTAAAAAGCCCCTCTGTTTTCCTTGGATCTGAACCCGCAGTCTCCTCCTTCTGCCATTTGTCACCACCTCGTTCGCTCGCGCGTGCAGTGCTTCCCCACTCGCTGGCCCACCTGTCTGTGACCCCGGCTAGCTCGCCCCGCGGTGAGAAAAGTCAGTTCTGTGCGCGTGTGTCCTAGTCAGCCTTGGCCCACTTGTCTGTGACTGTGGCTAGGACCGGCTGAGTGACAGAAGACCTTCTATTTTTCTGTTTTAATTTAAACTTTTTCAAATTAATTCAAATTCAAATTTTAAATCTGTTTTCAAATAACTTTTAAATTATAATTCCAAATAATACAAATGATATATGTTTTTGAATCAGAAAAATGTGAGGAATTCAAAGATGCCCTCCAAAATATATTTTGAACACTTTAAATTTCAAGTTGTTTAAAATTACAATAAAATGCCCTTTACCTTAATTAATTAATAACTTTTGTTTTCTAACTCCAAATTTGACAAATGATATGTCTAAAATGATTAGCTCGACGAGACCTTTCTGTTTATGCATTCCTTGTTCTGTTTTGCAGCATGCATCATATAAATATAAAGATTACAGCAACTTATTTGAGTATAAAATATGATTAAAACCCCATAAAATGTTTATTTCTTGTAATCTACACCTCACCCATGCCATGCTACTTTATTGCCATGCAAATTGTGCATCATTCAACATGGCATGATTGTTTGCTTGTTGCATTTTAACTCATATGCTTGTGCACTTTATTTATGTTGGCCCTTGTTTGTTTGGTTCTTCTTCGAATAGACGCTGAGCAGCGGATATATCAAGAAACCCAGGAGCAATACCCAGATCCTTCTCTCGCTTCAACTGAGCTGCCAGGCAAGCACTACCACATGCTTGCATACATATAGTACCTATTACCTCTATCTTATTCTTGCATCATTGAGTCGCGATTGCATTAAACTGAATCCCAAGTACTGCATAGCCTTTACTTTTAAACCCCACCGAAGCTTGTTCCTCCATCCCATGAGCCATTACTACAGGAGTTGTTTGAGCCATGCGAGTCGTAGAACAGCATGTGTAGGGTATGTGAGTGTCTGATGGACAACGAGGTACCTAAACAACTTAACCTGAGTAGTATGGGATAACTAATGAAAGTGGCACCAGTGAGCAATATCTGCTATTTGGTTTTTCATGCTCACTTGTGTCCCGTAGGACCCCGAGTACTTGATTCCTGTTCCTTGAATATTCGTGCTATCCACATCCGGGAGGATTATGGGACCCCCGAGCGAGCTTGATTCATTCTTATTTCTTGGGGCCACAAACTAGTTTGAGGTTTTATTTGCTATCTGTACTTATGCCATGCTTTACTGTTTTATTTAAATTGTGCAGTCGCACTGCATCGCTTAGGGAAGCGGAGTGTTTCCGCGGTATCGACAAGCCCAGTCACATTTGCGGGTTCCCAGTCGTTTACAGCCACTGACGCAAACCTTGAGTCCGTCTCGGAGTCGGCTAACTTCATTGCGGGTAGCTTAATGGGGTGGCCCCCTGAAATATTTCTGAATCTGGTAATTGCTTTGTCGTGAATGCCTCGTTGGGTTTTGATTTGGTTTTTCCGAGGTTGATCGAGTGTGTGTTGCTATTTGTGCACCCCTGCAGGGTAAAACTTTCTGAAAGCCGTGTCCGCGGTTATGGACGACTTGGAGCACAGTTTCTCGATCATAGACAAGTATAACTAAAGTACCGCTTTTAATTTGATTAAGTAACTATCTAGTAAATAGTGCAATACTCATGGAATGGATAATAAAAATGCCAATGGATGGGGGGTTATTCGTCCGCTTCCTCGTTGGTAAGCGAGGAGGAGGATGGATCTGTTAATATTACCGTCATAACTGTTGTCTTTAATTCACGGACATCCGTCTATCTTTGGTTAGGCGGATGGTTAGCATATCTATAGAATTGTTAGGGTTTATCTTTTGCTGCAATTCGTCACCCCAGGTTGTGTCCCCTTTAGAGGCATAAAGACTTCTGAAAGTACCCCTAGGGTCTCACACGATAAATTATTTGATTCGATGAAGGTACACTCACAAGATGGATCTTGGGTGGAGGAGACGGACGATGTGGGCAACGATCATTCGGTGTAGAGATTCCGGAACGGGATCCGAGAGATCCGGGGCGGATGTATTTATTTATGGGGCATCTTATGCCGATTTGCTTCTTATCCGTACTCGGATCTTGTTTGCCGCTTCCTTTGATACTCTGATGTTTGATGTATGGGGAGATATCCTAAACTATTATATCTATCTAGGATATTTGGATCTTGCCGTATGGCGTTGCAATATTTCTATTTCTTTTAGATGGAATGGCTCTGATGTACTGTTGTATGGTGGCTTGCATACATACTCATTTGTGTATGTAGTGATCCCTTCGCCTGCCGATTACGCCGCCCGTTCTTGTCCCGATGTTTGGAAATGGTTGGGACGGCCGAAAGGTCTACCTGTGAGTGGCATTTGGGCCCCACCGTACTATTTCAACCATTTCTGCTCATCCAGGCTTGTAACTAGGAGCGTAATTTACCGAGGTAGTTACATCTATGATCTTGCTTTCCGTGATCGTGATTCTGAGGTTGTCGAACAACTTACCCCTACCGATCGGTTTCCGCCATCGGGGTAGACAGTGACACATAAATCCTGTTGAATCACGCGAAGATCAATATGATTGATCGAATCGGAACCTAGATCTAAAATCGATGTACCGTGATCAAAGGAGTTTGATTGAATCGGGACAGGAGTCGGTTTATGGTAAATTTGATTTTCCCCTTCGAACCCCGCAGGGGGGACCCCCTAGACCCCCCTTAATCGTAGCCCCTTTTGTATCTCGTTAAGGTAACTAGGTGCTGCGATGTCATATGATCCGGTAGAATGCGATTCTATGCATAACTCATTTTTGCAGGATGTATGTGATCAGTATGGCCCATATATGTATGTGATGCATGTATGAAAATTTGCATGACCTGCGTGTCGTGAGTAGGGCAACACGGCTGGAGCCATATGTGTTGTCATTTATTGTAATGGCATGCGTGCCAACTTGTGATGATCCCAATACTATGTAATTTTGATTACTAGCTATTAGGAGTAATAGCTTGTATTAGTTCTTGGAGGACTCATCACTTGGAGGATGGCTCACATGGAACATGAAGATGGAGATTATCATGGTGGACAGGTTCTATGGCGATGGAGATCACCATGAGAAAATGGGCCATATTGTGTCACATCTATGTGAATGTTATTCTTATGCGTTTTACTACTATGCATGATTAGATGATAGAAGTAGAACGATCCCTCACAAAGTTTAAGTTAAACCATGCCCTCCCAACCAAACCTTGCACCATCCTATGCCCTATACAATCGTTGGTGGGCCTATGAAATTAGGGTGTCGCGGTTTTCCTTGGCTGGATGGGTTTGTATCGGATACCTACACGCATAAGGGTTGGTGAACTTGACAAGGTCATCTTAACAGTTAAGGACCTTGGGGCATAAAGGTTGGGCGCCTAGTTTTGACATACAGATGTCATCCAACAACAAGAGTCATATGTGATATGATTAGCAAGTGTTGCTTACCGATTTACCTTGTCTTCTAGCAGTGATGCTAAAGCTCACTAGTCGACTTGTTAATTGTGGATCTTGAATACTTAGTATCAATAGAGGGATATTGATTTAAGTGGGAGTATATGCTATTAAATTGTTTAATATGTTTTACTCCTTCATGGTTACATGGCTTAGTATTTTGCATGCTTTCTGTTGTAGATCAATGGCACCAAACACTACATCACCTTTCTCTTTGCGTTCGATTCTTGACAAAGATAAACTAAATGGAACAAACTATTCGGACTGGGTCCGTAACCTGAGAATCGTTCTCAGGTCTGATAAAAAGGAAACGGTTCTGGATACCCCAATCCCCGATGAACCTGCTGATAATGCATCTGCTGCCCTAAAAAAACGCCTACAAGAGAGCATGTGATGATTCTCTTGAGGTTAGATGTCTTATGCTTGCATGCATGGAACCTGAACTCCAAAAGAATTTTGAGGATCAGGAAGCATACGATATGATCGTAGTGCTTAAGGACATGTTCCAGGATCAGGCAAGGACTGAGAGGTACAATATTGCCAAGTCCTTTGTCGAATGCAAGCTGGCAGAGGGAGCAGCTGTAGGCCCCCATGTGATCAAAATGGTTGGTTACAGTCAGACTTTGGAAAATCTTGGTTTTCCACTAGGCCAAGAGTTGGCCACTGACTTCATTTTGGCGTATCTTCCATCCAGCTATGGGCAGTTCATTTCGAACTACCATATGCATGGGGTGGAGAAGGGCCTTAATGCATTATGTGGGATGCTTAAAATAGCAGAAAGTGACATGAAGAAGTGTGCAGGGCATAGCCATGTGATGGTTGTGCAGAACAAGCCTAGCTTCAAGAAAAAGGGTACTTCTTGGAAGAAGAAGGGCAAGACTAAGGATACGATCCCTAAGTCTGCACCCAAGCAAAAGGTGGACTGTAGAAGACACCGAGTGCTTCTTTTGTCATGAACATGGCCCTTTGGAAGAGAAACTGCAAGTACCGGCTTCTTTGAAGAAGAGTGGAAGTAAGAGTACTTCCAACTCAGTGCACGCTTGTTGTAAATGTTGTGGACATTCTTCGCTGATTCCTATGTTAACTCTTGGGTATTTGATACGGTCGGTTGCTAATATTTGCAATTCGATGCAGGGGTTAATAAGGACTAGAGAAGTGCGAAAGGCGAAGTGGATTTTCGTCGGAAATAAAGCAAGGGTTCTTTGCATTGTTAGGCGTCATGCAACTTCACCTTCCATCAGGATTTATTATGGAGTTGAATAATTGTTATTACATTCCTAGTATGGGTCGAAACATTTTATCACCTTCATGTTTGATGAGGGATGGTTATTCATTCGCGAGTGCAAACAATGGTTGTGTAATCTCTAAGAATGATATGTTTATGGCTAATGCTCCCATTGTGAATGCATTATTTATTTTAAATCTTGATGATGCATCTGTTTACAATGTTAGTGCTAAAATGCTTCAGCCTAATGATTTGAGTCCTACCTATTTATGGCATTGTCGTTTGGGGCATATAAGTGAAAAGGGAATGAAGAAGCTCCATGGTGATGGTCTTCTAACTTCGTTTGATTTTGAATCATACGAGACATGTCAGGCTTGTTTACTTGGAAAGATGACCAAGTCACCTTTTTTGTGTTTACCCGAGAGAGCGACAGACTTGTTGGAACTCATACATACTGATGTGTGTGGACCAATGAGCACGACAGCCAGAGGAGGATATCACTACTTCATTACTTTCACTGATGATTTCAGTAGATATGGTTATGTCTACTTGATGAGGCATAAGTCTGAAACTTTTGAAAAGTTCAAAGAGTTTCAGAGTGAAGTAGAGAATCAACGTGGCAAGAAAATAAAGGCCTTGCGATCTGATCGTGGAGGTGAATATTTGAGTCACGAATTTAGCGATCATCTTAAGAGTTGCGAAATTGTTCCACAACTTACGCCGTCCGGAACGCCTCAAATAAACGGGGTCTCCGAACGGCGTAATCGAACTTTGTTGGACATGGTTCGATCTATGATGAGCCAGTCGGATTTTCCATTGTCATTTTGGGGTTACGCTCTAGAAATGGCAGCTTTCACACTTAATAGGGTACCATTTAAATCTGTAGTTAAGACACCATATGAGATGTGGACTGGAAAGAATCCCAGTTTATCTTTTCTAAAGATTTGGGGTTGTGATGCATTTGTCAAGCGACTTCGGTCGGACAAGCTAACACCCAAATCGGATAAGTGCATTTTCGTGGGATACCCGAGGGAAACCTTAGGGTATTACTTCTACAACCGAGAGGAGGGCAAAGTGTTTGCCCTCGTAGCGGTGTTTTCCTAGAGAAAGAGTTTCTCACAAAGGGAACAAGTGGAAGGTCGGTGCGACTTGAAGAAGTTCAAGATAAGCCAGTTGGGGATGCTTCTACGAGTGATGCTATTTGTAACACCCTCAGAATCGGACCTATGCAAGTTTTAGCAAAATCCGCCAAACCCGCATAGAAACGATTCAAAGGTGCCCACCAGGCACTTTCGTGCGGGTGGAAAACGAAGTAATAACATTACACAACAGTCCTCGATGGGACCCACAGAACAGATATATATAACAGCGGCTCAAAGAGCCAAGAATACAGATATAATATACAAAGATCCAAATCACCTTGAAACGACATAGCGTCCAGCTACGGACAAGATGCAAATGGGGCTAAGAGCCCTGAAGAATAACCAATGGCGTCCATAACCCTGCCGAGCCGGAAGGGTAACCCCGCTAACGGCGTCGATCTCAAAACCTGCTTAACAAAGGGTGCCGACAAAGGGCAAAGCAGAAAACAAAGAAGGAGCGTCGATCGAGGCCAAGACACGGCGAGGCTAGAATTCGCGGTCCTCGCCACATAGGTATGGTGAAGGCGGCGTGACGAGATGCACTAAACAATCTCTGAGAGACTGATACAACCCGGTTATCGAGAGGGATAAGAAAGACCTATCCGGATCCAACTGAGACTAGCACCAAACAAACCCATCCCGTGTTTCCCTCGAGACCAAACGAGGAAGTCAACCGAGGAACTCACACAGTTGGCGTTTTATTTATTCGAGTTATAGTTGCGGCACTTTACTAGTCGTTTAAGTAATCATCCCGATAAAATAAGCGTGGGTCATTTTAGATAATCATTACGTGATAGTGGCAACAATTACTAATCGTGCAGATAGCATGAGATAAACCCAAAACCCAAAGGTGGTGGTTACTTTTATTCACCAATTCGTTGTAGTTGCAATACTTACTAGTCATATACAATTGTCGCAAGCGACAACCAAACAAGCAATTGTGGGCAGAATTAATTAGCCATTCCGTTGTAGTGGAGCTGATTACTAGTCATTATAAGTCAAATTTATAGCGAAGAACTTTAGTTATGCTTGTCTATGATCGAGATATCATGCTCCAAGTCGTCCATATCCGCGACACGGCTTTTGAAAGTTTTTACCGCCGGGTGCACCAATAGCAACACACGCCGATCAACCTCGGAAAAACCAAATCAAAACCCAACGAGGCTTTCACGTTGAACAATCACAGGATTCAAATATTTCAGGGGCCACCCTTAGAGTACACCACGCAAGTAAGCAAGCTTCGAGACGGACTCAAGGTTGCGCCAATGGTACATGTGACAGTATGCCCCCTCAAACGGGATCACGATACCGCGTAATCACTCCGCTTACCTAAAAGACAGGTGCACCTCGCACAATCGTAAATAAAGCGATAAAGCATGGCATAAGCAGGATCGTAATAAAACCTCAAACTAGTTTGTGGCCCCAAGAAATAAGAATGAATCAAGCTCGCTGGGGGTCCCATATACCTCCGGATGTGGATAGCGCAAAAATCAAGGAACAGTATCAAGTACTCGGGGTCTTACGGGACACAAGTGGGCGGAAACCAAATATTATCATCACCCACCGATGCCTCGCTTATTCAATTTTAGTTGTTAAACAGAAATTAAAGTGACAATAAGTAAAACTAGAATCATCTCCAACAACAACATGCGGCAATTCATCAATCGTGGCATATGACGACACGCAAGACTTGAGCAAGCGACTACGACGCCAGCAAGTCCAACTATCTACCAAACAATGTAATAGGGTGTGTCCAAGGCAATATAAGGCTGCAGGGATATCACGGATACGGAAACTAGAGCATCGCAACACGATAGCAATAGAACAACAGGAGGGAATAAAGACGTAAAAGTAAGATAGGTAGAAAGGGGAGATGCTCGCTTTGAAAACATTGTCGAAAGGTTCATCCAAGATCGGACGAAGCTCACATCAACTCAACGGCCTTATCCGCGAAGAAGCAAAACACTAGAAGAAGCACCGGATGCAATATTTAATACACGGCAGAAGTTCGGCATGATGCATGTATGATGTATGGCATGGCAAAGTGCGATGCAATTAGGTCATATTAAGCGGAACCGGGGTCACGACAATTAATTAGATGGTGCAAGTTGTTTAGATCCCCATAATTTAAATGTTGTTTAGCAAGACAATAGATGGCAACGGTTCGCTACACATGTTTAAATAAGGCCAATATAAGGCTAGATTTGCCCGCATATGGGCCCCATATTTAATTATTAGGTGAATCGGCGGAAGGCCCCCAAACCACATGAATGCATGCGAGATGAATGATAATTCAATATGCGACAAGTTGTTATTATGTTAAAAAAATAGGATTCGAGGAAAAAGGGGTCACACATTGAGGGGTCTCGACGATCTTGGGGTTCCGGGGTTCGGGGCTCGACAGGGTTCGGTCTCGGGGTTCAGGGTTCGACGAGTTCGGCGAGGTTCGGATCTGGGGTTCGTCGGGATCGTTCTCGGCCTCCGGGGTCGTGCTCGGATATCGGGGGTAGGTCTTGGCGCATCCGGGTTCGGGACTTGGGGTCATGTCGACGGTCATGGCGTTCGGGGGGAAGTTCTCGGTGTCCGGGTGAAGCACTCGGCGTTCTATGGTTCCGCGTCGTCGGCCTTGGTTGCCTCGAGGAAGAACTTGGTGTGTCCGTGTCGGGGTTCTCGGCTTCGGTCGCCGGGCGTCAGTCTTCGGGATCGGGTCCGGGAAGAAGACCTTGGCATCGGATGGTCCTTGTCGGAGTTCTTGTCGCGCCGGGGGCTTGTCGGTTTCCACGGGGCCGGTCTCACTGTCGCGAGGATCTTGTCGGGCCCGCGCCACCGAGTCGGTCTAGGCTTCGGGGTGAAGTACTTGGCGTCCGGGGTGCGGTACTTGTCGTGCTCGGGGCGTTCTTGGTGGTCATCGGGTCCGGACTTCGCCGGGATCGGTCTTCGGTCTTCCATGTTGGTGCACCCGAGGTTCTCGGCGGCCTTGTAGATGGACCACGGTTCTAGGGCCTCGGCGTCGGGGGTTGTGGGCGAACTTGGAGCGCTCCAAACGTTCCTGAGGTGCACCAGCGGACCCACACGTCACAAACACACGAGCACGCACGGACGCGCACATGGAGGGCGGGGCCCACAGGATGACGTGGCGGCCAAGCGCGGAGCGTGTGTGCGGCGGGGCGACGACGGGGCTCGTTGCCGCGGCGAGGCAGAGGCTCGCGCGGGGCGGCTCGGGACGGTACTGGCGCGAGGCGGGGCGGCAGACTTCGAGCTTAAGCGCTAGGAGGAGCTCGGCGGCGGACGCCCGCCTTGGTCGCGAGCGGACGCAATGGCCGCCAGCGGCGAGGGCGCTGGCGCGGCGCGGCGCGGGCTGTGAGGCGGCCGCGGGGCAGCGCGGCTGGAGGCGGCAGGAGGTGGGCGGCTCCGGCGACGGGGCCCGGCGACCTGAGCGGGGCTTAGGCTTGGGGGGTCGCGGAAGGGCGCCCTGCAGAGGAGGGCGGAGCGGTCGGCTCGGGGAGCCTCCGTGGCGGCGAGGGAGGTAGGAGGAGGCCGGGCGGCTCGGCCTCGGCAAGGCGACGCAGCGGCTGCGGGGTGGCGAGCTGGCCGGGCTCGAGCCAGCAGCCGAGGGGAGGAGCACCGGTGGCGGTGGCCTTGAGGCGCGGTTGGGCGCAGCGCCGGAGGAGCGGGCATGACGGAGACGGGAGAGCAGGAGCGGGCGAGGGTGGGGCGGCTGAGGGAGAAGGGAGGAGCGGTGGCGGGAGGGGAGGCTGCTGGCGCGCTAGGGAAGAAGAACAGGGGAAGGAGGGATGCAGGCGCGGGGCGTGGGGCGTGGGCCCAGGGCGGTGACGTGGACCGCGTGGGGGGGAAGGCTTCCTGCGTGTGCTGTGTTTGGTTGGTGGGGTGGGGGGTTTGCTGTGAGGTGGGCTAGGCCACATGGCAGCGCTGGGTTGGGTGAGGGTTAGGGAGAGGGTGAGATGGCGCAAGCCTATAGGTTGAGGTGAGGTGGCCAGGGTGGGTTGGGTAGACTAGTGGGTGAGTTTAGGATTTAGGGGCAGTTTGGACGAATTTTGTATACGGGGTGGTCGTCGGGTTGGCCTGCTCGGCTGCCCTACTAAAATAAAATAAAACTTTATTTGTTTAATTGGACCGTTTAAAACCGCATGCCAAAACAAAACAATCCGTGAACCGGGTTTGGCGTTTTAATAAAAGATGGGGCGTTTGGAAAACGAATCGGGGTTTGCAAAATAGTTTTTGACAAACAACATGCGACGATGACGATGCAATGCACAAATTCAACGCGATTTTCTAGTAGTGGTTTTGCGGGATGCCACAATTCGACACCACTAACAAGGGATCTCGCCCTCGAGATCCGCCTCATGGTACCGGAAGGAAGGTCGGCGATCTGCGTCTTCTCGCTTCGTGTAGATCTTCGCGACACCACCAACAAAGGGTCGTTGTTCCTGATCGTCGAGAGAACACTCCGGATAAACAAAGGACGAAGATAGAGGCATCAAACGATAGAGCCACCTCTAACTTCCATGGACGGAGTAAAACTGCCGGATCCCCTGATTCGACGTACAAGAGCGAATGATAAGAGAAGTGGTAGGGTAGCTAATCCATCCCGCACTCAAACCATTACTCTGCACACGAATAGGCGGATTAAGCATCCAACTCTCGGAATTAGACTGAAGATCTTCATAGGCGGTATCCGGAACAAAGATATGATGCCAGCAGAAATCGTATGAAAGACACACCGATTAGGTTCCGCGATGGTTCCATTGGCATGAACAACACATGCTCAGGGTCGACTCCAACTTCACCAAAGCTCGTCCTTCTCAGATGTTTTTCAACGTCACTGATATCCAGCAAGGAACACATATGGATAAAGAGCTCCAGAACAAAGATCGGAGGAAGATACAACAGACAAGTTGCAGATTGATGATCGTAGCACCTCCGTTACAAAAGGAAGAAGCGAAACCCTAAAGGTACGACGGATACCCAACCACGAGAAATCCTGGACTTGAAGAGAGAGAAGAGAGCGGGTTCAAAACACGTCGAGATAAGAGGAGAATAGCAGAGGGGTAAGGAGTAAAATCAGACCTAGTCAGAACTATCCAACCGATTTGCAAAAATAGTTTTGACACTCTACTTCGGCCGTTAGCTAGGTTATCCTACAGGCTGGACTTGTGGGGTATCGCAACTGCTGAGCTCTGATACCACTCTGTAACACCCTCAGAATCGGACCTATGCAAGTTTTAGCAAAATCCGCCAAACCCGCATAGAAACGATTCAAAGGTGCCCACCAGGCACTTTCGTGCGGGTGGAAAACGAAGTAATAACATTACACAACAGTCCTCGATGGGACCCACAGAACAGATATATATACAATACAGATATAATATACAAAGATCCAAATCACCTTGAAGCGACATAGCGTCCGACTACGGACAAGATGCAAATGGGGCTAAGAGCCGAAGAATAACCAATGGCGTCCATAACCACGCCGAGCGGGGAAGGGTAACCGCTAACGGCGTCGATCTCAAAACCTGCTTAACAAAGGGGTGCCGACAAAGGGCAAAGCGAAAACAAAGAAGGAGCGTCGATCGAGGCGATGCAGCGAGGCTAGAATTCGCGGTCCTCGCCTACATAGGTATGGTGAGCTGGCGGCAAAGATGCACTAAACAATCTCTGAGACTCGATACAACGGCGGTTATCGAGAGGGGTAAGAAAGACCTATCCGGATCCAACCTGAGACTAGCACCAAACAAACCCATCTGGTGTTTCCCTCGAGACCAAACGAGGAAGTCAACCGAGGAACTCACAGTTGGCGTTTTATTTATTCGTTATAGTTGCGGCACTTTACTAGTCAGGTTTAAGTAATCATCCGATAAAATAAGCGTGGGTCATTTTAGATAATCATTCTGTGATAGTGGCAACAATTACTAATCAGTGCAGATAGCATGAGATAAACCCAAAACCCAAAGGTGGTGGTTACTTTTATTCACCAATTCGTTGTAGTTGCAATACTTACTAGTCATATACAATTGTCGCAAGACAACCAAACAAGCAATTGTGGGCAGAATTAATTAGCCATTCCGTTGTAGTGGAGCTGATTACTAGTCATTATAAGTCAAATTTATAGCGATAAACTTTAGTTATGCTTGTCTATGATCGAGATATCGTGTGCTCCAAGTCGTCCATATCCGCGACACGGCTTTTTCAGAAAGTTTTTAACCCGGCCGGGGTGCACCAATAGCAACACACGCTCGATCAACCTCGGAAAAACCAAATCAAAACCCAACGAGGCTTTCACGACTGAACAATCACAGGATTCAGAAATATTTCAGGGGGCCACCCCTTAGAGTACACCCGCAACGAAGTAAGCAAGCTTCGAGACGGACTCAAGGTTGCGCCAATGGCTGTAAGCGACAGTATGCCCCCAAACGGGGACTGTCGATACCGCGTAATCACTCCGCTTACCTAAACAGTACAGGGTGCACCTCGCACAATCGTAATTAAAGCAGTAACATGGCATAAGTACAGGATCGTAACTAAAACCTCAAACTAGTTTGTGGCCCCAAGAAATAAGAATGAATCAAGCTCGCTCGGGGTCCCATATACCTCCGGATGTGGATAGCGCATAAAATCAAGGAATGTATCAAGTACTCGGGTCTTACGGACACAAGTGGGTTCGAAACCAAATATTATCTGTCACCCACCGATGCCTCGCTTATTCAATTTTAGTTGTTAAACAAATTAAAGTGACAATAAGTAAAACTAGAATCATCTCCAACAACAACATGCGGCAATTCATCAAGAATCGTGGCATATGACGACACAACAAAGACTTGAGCAAGCGACTACGACGCGCAAGTCCAACTATCTACCAAACAACAGGTAATAGGGTGTGTCCAAGGCAATATAAGGCTGCCGGGGATATCACGGATACGGAAACTAGAGCATCGCAACACAGATAGCAATAGAACAACAGAGGGAATAAAGGCGTAAAAGTAAGATAGGTAGAAAGGGGAGATGCTACTTTGAAAACATTGTCGAAAGGTTCATCCGAAGATCGGGACGAAGCTCACATCAACTCAACGGCCTTATCCGCGAAGAAGCAAAACACTAGAAGAAGCACCGGATGCAATATTTAATACACGGCAGAAGTTCGGCATGATGCATGTATGATGTATGGCATGGCAAAGTGCGATGCAATTAGGTCATATTAAGCGGAACCGGGGTCCCGACAATTAATTAGATGGTGCAAGTTGTTTAGATCCCCCGCAATTTAAATGTTGTTTAGCAAGACAATAGATGGCAACGGTTTGCTACACATGTTTAAATAAGGCCAATATAAGGCTAGATTTGCCCGCATATGGGCCCCATATTTAATTATTAGGTGAATCGGCGGAAGGCCCCCAAACCACATGAATGCATGCGAGATGAATGATAATTCAATATGCGACAAGTTGTTATTATGTTAAAAAAATAGGATTCGAGGAAAAAGGGGTCACACATTGAGGGGTCTCGACGATCTTGGGGTTCCGGGGTTCGGGGCTCGGCAGGTTGATCTCGGGGTTCGTGGTTCGACGAGTTCGCGAGGTTCGGATCTGGGTTCGTCGGGATCGTTCTCGGCCTCCGGTCGTGCTCGGATATCGGGGTAGGTCTTGGCGCATCCGGTTCGGGACTTGGGGTCATGTCGACGGTCATGGCGTTCAGGGGGAAGTTCTCGGTGTCCGGGGGAAGCACTCGGCGTTCTATGGTTCCACGTCGACGGCCTTGGTTTCCTCGATGAAGAACTTGGTGTGTCCGTGTCGGGGTTCTCGGCTTGGCCGGGCGTCGATCTTGGATCGGGTCCGGAAGAAGACCTTGCATCGGATGGTCCTTGTCGGAGTTCTTGTCGCCACGGGGCTTGTCGGTTTCCACGGGCGTCTCACTGTCGCGAGGATCTTGTCGGGCCCGCGCCACCGAGTCGGTCTAGGCTTCGGGGTGAAGTACTTGGCGTCCGGGGTGCGGTACTTGTCGTGCTCGGGGCGTTCTTGGTGGTCATCGGGTCCGGACTTCGCCGGGATCGGTCTTCGGTCTTCCATGTTGGTGCACCCGAGGTTCTCGGCGGCCTTGTAGATGGACCACGGTTCTAGGGCCTCGGCGTCGGGGGTTGTGGGCGAACTTGGAGCGCTCCAAACGTTCCTGAGGTGCACCAGCGGACCCACACGTCACAAACACACGAGCACGCACGGACGCGCACATGGAGGGCGGGGCCCACAGGATGACGTGGCGGCCAAGCGCGGAGCGTGTGTGCGGCGGGGCGACAACGGGGCTCGTTGCCGCGGCGAGGCAGAGGCTCGCGCAGGGCGGCTCGACGCATCGCGAGGCGGGCGGACTCGAGCTTGGCGGCGCTGGGGCCGGAGGAGCTCATGCGCGGGACGCCCGCCTTGGTCGCAGCGGACGCAGCTGGGCGGTGGCCGCCGAGGCGAGGGAGGCCTGCGCGGGCGGCATGAGGCGGCCAAGGCGCGCGCTGGAGGCGGCAGGGAGGTGGGCGGCTCAGACGGGCCCGGCGACCGAGCGGGGCGTTGGGCTGGCGGGTCGCGGAAGGGCGTCTGCAGGGGAGGGGGCGGCGGAGCGGTCGGGCGGGAGCCTCCGTGGCGCGGGGAACAGGGAGGTAGGAGGCCGAGCGCCGGGGCGGCCTCGGAGGGCGGCGGCGAACGGCGGGGCGCGGGGTGGTGGCGAGTCGGCTCGGCCCGGAGCCAGCGGCCGAGGGAGGAGCACCGGTGGCGGGTGGCGCGGAGGCGCGGTTGGGCGCAGGCGTCGGAGGAGCTGGCGCGGCTCGACGGAGACGGCAGAGCCGGTGAGGGGGAGGCGGCGGGAGTAGGTAGCGAGGACGGCGGGGCGGCCTGAGGGAGAAGGGGAGGAGCGGTGGCGGGGAGCAGGGAGGCCTGCGCGGGCGCGATGCGCTAGGGAAGAAGAACAGGGGAAGGAGGGATGCAGGCGCGGGGCGTGGGGCGTGGGCCCAGGGCGGTGACGTGGACCGCGTGGGGGGGAAGGCTTCCTGCGTGTGCTGTGTTTGGTTGGTGGGGTGGGGGGTTTGCTGTGAGGTGGGCTAGGCCACATGGCAGCGCTGGGTTGGGTGAGGGTTAGGGAGAGGGTGAGGTGGCGCAAGCCTATAGGTTGGGGTGAGGTGGCCAGGGTGGGTTGGGTAGACTAGTGGGTGAGTTTAGGATTTAGGGGCGGCAGGTTTGGACCGAATTTTGTATACGGGGGTGGTCGTTCGGGTCGGGTTGGCCCGTTCGGCTGCCCCTACTAAAATAAAATAAAACTTTATTTGTTTAATTGGACCGTTGCAAACCGCCGCGGCCAAAACAAAACAATCCGTGAACCGGGTTTGGCGTTTTAATAAAAGATGGGGCGTTTGGAAAACGAATCGGGGTTTGCAAAATAGTTTTTGACAAACAACATGCGACGATGACGATGCAATGCACAAATTCAACGCGATTTTCTAGTAGTGGTTTTGCGGGATGCCACACTATTGTAGCAGAACAAGTTGAGGAACCCGCGGCAACAGAAGCACCACAACCACGAAGGTCGGCGAGGCTCCGCAAAGCGCGGGAATTATTATTGTTAGACAATGATGAGCCTGCGACCTATGCAGAAGCGATGGTGGACCCAGACTCTGAGAAATGGCTGATCGCCATGAGATCCGAGATAGAGTCCATGGGAGACAATCAAGTTTGGAACTTGGTTGACCTGCTTGATGGTTTTAAAGCCATCGAGTGCAAATGGATCTATAAGAAGAAGATTGATATGGATGGAAATGTTCACATCCATAAAGCTCGACTTGTTGCAAAAGGTTTTCGACAAGTTCAAGGAGTTGAATACGACGAGACTTTCTCGCCCGTAGCGATGCTTAAATCTATACGGATTATTCTAGCCATTGCTGCACATTTCGACTATGAAATATGGCAGATGGATGTCAAGACGGCTTCCCTAAATGGAATCCTAACTGAGGACGTGTATATGATGCAGCCCGAAGGTTTTGTCGATCCAAACAATGCTAGGAAGGTATGCAAACTTCTGAAGTCCATTTATGGGCTGAAGCAAGCATCTCGGAGTTGGAATATTCAATTTGATGAAGTTGTAAAGGAGTTTGGCTTCATCAAAAACGAACAAGAACCTTGTGTTTACAAGAAGGAAAGTGGGAGAGCGCTGGTATTTCTAATCTTATATGTAGATGACATATTGCTTATTGGAAATGACATTCCTATGCTCGAGTCTGTTAAGACCTCATTTAAAATAGTTTTTCTATGAAGGACTTGGGAGAAGCGGCATATATTCTGGGCATCAAGATCTATAGAGATAGATCAAGGAGGCTAATTGGATTAAGCCGGAGTACATACATTGACAAAGTGTTGAAACGGTTCAGCATGGAAGAGGCTAAGAAGGGGTTCTTTCCCATGTCTCATGGCATAAAACTCAGCAAGACTCAGTGTCCTTCGACTACTAATGAGGGTGAGCGCATGAGTAGGGTTCCATATGCTTCGGCTATTGGATCCATCATGTATGTAATGATATGTACTTGCCCAGATGTTTCCTATGCTCTAAGTGTTACGAGCAGATACCAGGCTGATCCAGGTGAAGGTCACTGGACAGCGGTAAAGAACATCCTTAAGTACTTCAAAAGGACTAAGGATGTGTTCCTAGTTTATGGATGTGAGGATGAACTCAGTGTAAAGGGTTACACAGATGCGAGTTACCTTAACGACTCAGATGATTCGAAATCGCAATCAGGTTATGTGTTTGTCATGAATGGTGGTGCTGTGAGCTGGAAAAGTTCCAAGCAAGATACGGTGACCTCCTCTTCAAGGTTGAATATATTCGCCTGAGGCCATAAAGGAAGCTGTTTGGATTAGGAATTTCTGATCGCTCTCGGTGTGGTTCAGTATGATCCCTTGGATGTTTATTGTGATAACAATGGTGCTATTGCACGTGCCAAGGAACCTAGACAAAGACCGTAAGAACAAACATATTCGCATGTGTTACCATCAGATTCGAGAGTTCATTGAGGATGGTAGTGTCATGATATGCAAAATACATACGGACTCAAATGTTGTTGATCCCTTGACTAAGCCTCTCCCGCAGCCCGCGCATGAAGCGCACACATGATCAATTGGTATTAGATACATTTTAGATTGACTCTAGTGCAAGTGGGAGACTGAAGGAAATATGCCCTAGAGGCAATCATAGAGATGATGATATTTCATATGTATCCATGAGTTATTGTAATGTTCCTTGAATATCCATATCAGGCAACTTGTATTGATTGGCAATTACGTGAATTGTTTGTGAAACTCTATACTTATATGGTTATTTAAGAGTTGTCCCTAGTCGGAGTTCATGTGAGGACACACGTAAATATTAGACTAGCACATCGATTGGTTGATGACTATGTTTCGCAAGTCATAGACATGGAGATGTCAAACCAATGATGTGGACACATGCTATGAACATGGGGTTGGACTGACCCAACCTAAGACTGGCAATTAGTTGCAGCTCTCTCTCTACACATCGTGTACGTTTTGTCCTTAGACCTGAGATTGTCGCATGTACTTGAGATGTGGATCGACCTACTTTGGGGCTATCAAACGCTGCACCGTAACAGGGTAGTTATAAAGGTAGCTTTCGGGTTTGTCCTGAAGCATGCTGCAAGACATGGTCAATCAAGATGGGATTTGCCCCTCTCTACTTGAGAGAGATATCTCTGGGCCCCTCGAGTGATCGGATCCAGAAATGCATGGTCATGCTACATATGGTTAAGAGTTAACCTAGTAAAGGGATTCCGAATCGCGGTATCGAGAAAGGGAGGTCAGCTTGGAGCTAGACCAAATATCGTGAGGCAAAGGGAAAGACATGTACTAAACCTTGTGATGGTTCGTCCGATATGATCTTTGTATGCGTTTAGGAGTTGGCACGTCTTGCTAGAGGCCGCTACCAACTATTGACAGAATAAGTGTATTCGTGTCATGTCTATATGCATATGAACCTATAGGGTCACACACTTAAGGGGCTGGAAGCCTAATAAGGATTGGATCCGAATTAGACCAGGCTTAGGCTACTAATGGGCTGCTAATGTAGAAGCCCACTAGGGACGCCTATATAAGAGAGGGTGGGGCGAGCTGACCAGGGTTATACCTCAGATCATTCCACCCAGCCGCCACACCTCTCGCCTGTGTTGCGCGTGCGGACCTAGCAGTCCGGCGTCTGACGCTTCCATCCTGTACGTGTGGATACCTCGGAGGCGCTGCATCTGTGGCGCTTGGACGAGCCGCGCAAGGGGATCTTCTCGTGGGACGAGGATAAGGAGGAGATGTGGAACGTTTGCACTACCTCGACGCGCTTCATCGATTCCGCAACTACGTGTCTAGTGGTAATCCTGTGATCTATGACAACAGTAATCCTGGTATACGCCGTAGAATTTTTTTGATTTGCGCTAGTGTAGCCTACCCGTATCCCTTCATACACTTGTCAGGTGTATAGGTGCACTAGTTCGGCGAAGAGATAGTGAAATACAAGTGGTAACGGTGCTAGAAAAGAGCTTCTGACTTGTTGTTGACGTGGGGTAACGGTGCCAGAAAAGAGCTTGACGTGGAGGAAAGGTAACCTCCCCGGAAAACGGAATAAAGATGGAAGCAAGCAAACATGCAACAGATCTAGTAGAAAATGGTGTTTCAATGCTTAGAAACAAGGCCTAGGGATCATATTTTCACTAGTGAACACTCTCTTGCAGGGTTTCGTAGCATGGAAAACAAAAAATTTCTATCGCATACAAACAAACAAGCCAAGATCTATCTACTAGATTGTAGCAACGAGTCGATGGAATAACTTACCCTCGAAGATTCCAATGTGTTTAACGAGAGCGGATTCTCGTGGGTGATGTAGTCGTACTCTTCCCGATCTCAAGATCGCGTAGACGATCCTTCCGGCGCTGCGTTCCAGCAGCGCTCCCGTAGTCGGTCACACGTTCGGTACTCGACGAAGACCTTCCTCTCCCTTGATCCAGCAGGCAGCGGAGGTTGTAGCACTCTCGCGATTCCTAAAGACAACGGCGTGGTACCTAAGTAGAGGGAGATCCCGCAGGCTTCGCTTAAGCCGGAGCGAGTATGGTGGAGTATGAGAACTATTAGTGGTCTAGGGTTTAGACACACCAATTAGAAGGCTCTAATCCAAGGCTAGGGCAATTAGAAGCTCTAAACCAAAACCGCTCTAAACCGGAGTCTAGGGCTAGGATTTAGATTAGAGGATAGGAACTTGTGTGTCAGAGGAGGAGGCCCTGCCTCCTTTTATAGGTGGAGGGGCCGCTTGGAGGGAGGGGAGTCCTCCCAACTCGGCCTAGTGGAGGCGCCGCGTTGGAGGAGGATTCCTCCCAACTCGGTTTGCCCTCCTCTTGCTTGTTTCAACGTTTCTTGTTTTAGCCGTTTGACTTTCAAACCGCCATTTGACTTTTCAGTTTTAGGATTCAATTTAATCCTTTATTTGGAACAGAAGAACACTTAGTACATGATGCAATCATTCCAATATGCAATGACACATTCATGTACCCTTCCTCCGGAGTGGGACATTCCGAACCTTCTAGAACATTCCCGATGAAAACACGGAATCATTTCCGAACTCAAACGGACTTTCCTTATATGAATCTTATTCTCCGGACCATTCCGGATCACCTCGTGATATCCCGGATCCCATCCGAGACTCCGAACAACATTCGGTCTCTTTCTCATAATACCATAACTACTCAAACAACGTCGAATCCTTAAGTGTGTCTCCCTACGGTTCGTGAATTATGCGTACATGATCGAGACACTTCTCCGAACAATAACCAACAGAGGAATCTGGAAATTCATATGGCTCCCACATATTTCTACGATTACTTTGCGATCGAATGAACCACTTACATACGGTACCAATTTCCCTTTGTCTCACGATAGTTTACTTATCCGGGGTCATGATCGTCGGTATCTCTGCATACCTAGTTCAACCTCGTTACCGATAAGTACTCTTTTCTTGTTCCCGTGATATGTGATCCCTTGTGAGCCAGTCACATGCTTGCAAGCTAATTGGATGACATTCCACCGAGAGGGCCCAGAGTATATCTATCCGTCATATGGATGGACAAATCCCACTCTTGATCCATGTGTCTCAACCAATACTTTCCGAACACTCAATGCCACCTTTATAGCCACCCGCCACGGTGTGGTGTTTGATGTCATCAAAGCATCCATCCGAAAGGTGATATGCATGATCTCATGGTCGAAGGATTTAGGTTACTATGTATCAGAAAGCATATAGCAATTGAACTATTGAAATGACTTGATCTTTATGCTACGCTTATCTATAGGAGTATGTCCACCATATCATTCTCCTAATGATATGATCTTGTTGTTGATAACATCTCAATGTTCATGATAGGGAAACCACAATCATCTATCAACCAACAAGCTAGTGAAGTATAGAGGCTATACTAGGGACTTCAAATTAAGTTTACAAATCACACAAGTATCAATGTTTCCTTGTTAATACTATTACAGCATGAATGTAAACATTTATCATAAACACAAAGATATAATAATAACTACATTTATTATTGCCTCTAGGGCATATCTCCAACAGTCTCCCACGTGCACTAGAGTCATCTAATCTAGATTACATGGTAATATACCGAACACCCATGGCAGTTTGGTGTTGGTCATGTTTTGCCCTCGGGAGAGGTTTAGTCAACGGATCCACCACATTCAGATCTGTGTGTACTTTGCAAATCTTTATATCCCCATCCTGGATATGTTCTCGAATAGCATGAAAACGTAGCTTGATGTGCTTCAGCTTCTTGTGTGACCTTGGTTCTTGCGCATTGGCTATGGCGCCCATGTTATCACAGTAGATAGACATTGGGTCCAGTGCACTAGGAACCACACCCAGCTCTGTAATGAACTCTTTCATCCATATCGCTTCTTGTGAAGCCTCCGGCAGCCCATGTATTCCGATTCTTGAAGATCTCGCCACAACGCTTTGCTTTGCACTCCTCCATTAATCGCCGCACCATTCAAAATAAATACGATCCGGATTGTGATTTAGAATCATCCGGATCGGTGTTCCAACTAGCATCGGTAACTGCTAACAACGAGCTGTTCATCACCTCCATAAGAAAGAACCATATCCTTAGTTCTTCTCAAGTACTTAAGGATGTTTTGATCACGTCCAATGATCCACTCTGGATCACTTTGATATCTGCTAGTTAAACTAAAGATATGCAATGTCGGGTCTAGTACATAGCATGGCATACATTAGAGATCCTATGGTCGAGGCATAGGGAGTCTTACTCATCCTTTCTCTATCTTATGCCGATGTCGGACTTTGAGTTTTACTCAAGGTCGATAGCAACATGGGCAAGAACCCTTTCTTGCTATCTTCCATTCCAAACCTCTTTAGAACTTTGTCCAAATATGTACTCTATGACAATGATATTTGGCTTCGATCTATCTCTATAAATCTTTATGCCTAATATGTAAGTCGCTTCGCCAAGATCCTTCATTGAAAAACTATTATTCAAATATTCTTTGACACTATTAAGAAGGTCTACATCATTCCCAATCAACAATATGTCATCCACATATAGTATTAAGAATGCTACAGAGCTCCCACTCACTTTCTTATAAATACAAGCTTCTCCATAAGTTTGTATAAAACCAAAACTTTTGATTACCTTATCAAAACGTTGATTCCAACTTCGGGATGCTTGCTTCAATCCATAGATGGACCGTTGAAGTTTGCATACCTTGTTAGCATCTTTAGGATCGACAAAACCTTTGGGTTGCATCATATACAACTCTTCATCAATATCTCCATTGAGGAATGCTGTTTTGACATCCATCTGCCATATCTCATAATCATAATATGAAGTGATTGCTAACATAATCCTCACAGACTTTAGCTTTGCTACTGGTGAGAAAGTCTCATCGTAGTCAACTCCTTGAATTTGTCGAAACCCTTTTGCGACAAGTCGAGCTTTATAGACAGTAACATTACCATCAGCATCTGTTTTCTTCTTGAAAATCCATTTGTTCTCGATAGCCTTCCGGCCATCCGGTAAGTCCACCAAAGTCCATACTTGGTTTTCGTACATGGATCCAATCTCGGATTTCATGGCTTCTTGCCATTTATTGGAATCTGGGCTCATCATCGCTTCCTCATATGTCTCGGGGTCATCGGTGTTGTCCACCAACATGACATTCATAACGGAATCATACCAATCTGGAGTGGTACGAGTTCTCGTTGACCTCCGAGGCTCTGTAGTAACTTCAACCGAAGTTTCATGATCACCATCATTAGCTTCCTCTCTTATTGGTGCAGGCACAGAACTTCTTCCGTCTCGCTACTCGCAATTTCGAGATGGTTCGACAACCTCGTCGAGTTCTACTTTCCTTCCAGTCACTTCTTCGAGAGAAATTCCTTCTCTAGAAAGGATCCATTCTGGCAACGAAGATTTTGCCTTCGGATCTATGATAGAAGGTATACCCAATAGTTTCCTTCTGTATCCTATGAAGACGATTTTTCCGCTTTGGGTTCAAGCTTATCCCAGTAACTTATTTACATAGGCTTCAGATCCCCAAACTTTAAGGAACGACAATTTAGGTTTCTTCCTAAACCATAATTCATACGGTGTCGTTTCAACGGATTTAGATGGTGCCCTATTTAAAGTGAATGCGGCTGTTTCTAATGCATAACCCCAAAATGATAGCGGTAAATCTGTAAGTGACATCATAGAACGAACCATATCTAAGAGAGTTCGATTACGACGTTCGGACACACCATTACGCTGTGGTGTTCCCGTCGGTGTCAATTGTGAAAGTATTCCGCATTTCTTCAAATGCTCGCCAAACTCGTAACTTAGATATTCACCTCCACGATCAGAACGTAGAAATTTAATCTTCTTGTTACGTTGATTCTCTACCTCACTTTGAAACTCCTTAAACTTCTCGAAAGTTTCGGACTTATGTTTCATGAAATAGATATACCCATATCTTCTCAAGTCATCCGTGAAGGTAAGAACATAACGATAACCACCGCGCGATGCTACACTCATTGGACCACATACATCGGTATGTATGATTTCCAATAAGTCTGTAGCTCGCTCCATCATACCAGAAAATGGAGTCTTAGTCATTTTTCCCATCAGACATGCTTTGCATCTTTCAAGTGATTCAAAATCAAGTGATTCAAGAAGTCCATCGGAATGGAGTTTCTTCATACGTTTCACTCCAATGTGACCAAGACGACAAGCACATATAGGTCGAATTATCGCTTGATTTCAAACGTTTAGCCTCAATGTTGTTGATATGTGTATTTCCACTATCGAGATTCAATAAGAATAGACCATCTATCAAAGGTGCATGTGCATAAAACATATTACTCATATAAATCGAACAACCATTATTCTCAGATTTAAACAAGTAACCGTCTCGCAATAAACATGATCCCGATATAATGTTCATGCTCAACGCAGGCACCAAATAACAATTATTTAAGTATAAAACTAATCCCGATGGTAGATGAAGGGGTAGCGTGCCGACCGCGATCACATCAACCTTTGATCCATTTCCCACACGCATCGTCACCTCGTTCTTCGCTAGCTTCCGTTTATTCGCAAAGACTGTTCGAGTTACAAATATGAGCAACCAACCAAGATCAAATACCTGTGCACTACTACGAGTACTAGTGAGATACACATCAATAACATGTATATCGATATACCTTTCTTCTTGATGTTGCCATTCTTCAAATCCTCCAAGTACTTTGGGAAATTCCGCCCAAGGACCTTCTCCTTGCAAAAAGCACTCGAGATCGGGCTTAGGTCCAGCCTTGGTCTTCTTCATTGGCGTGGTAACTTTCTTACCACCCTTCTTGAAGTGTCCCTTTGCTTAGACTTGCCTTTCTTGAATTTGGTGGTCTTATTGACCAACAACACTTGGTGCTCTTTCTTGATCTCCACTTCGCAGATTTCAACATGGCAAAGAGTTCTGGCAACGTCTTGTTCATGTTCTGCATGTTGTAGTTCATCACAAAGTTCTTGTAACTTGGTGGTAGTGATTGGAGGACACGGTAAATCCCCAAAGCATTAGGAATCACTATACCCAAGCTTTGAAGTTTGTTTGCGTGCCCAGACATCTTAAGCACATGCTCACTGACGGAGCTGCCCTCTTCCATCTTGCAGTTAAAGAACTTTTCAGAAGCCTCATAACTTTCAATTGCCGCATGAGTCTCAAAAATCAATTTGAGATCCTCGACAATATCTTATGGGTCTGAATCCTCAAACCTTTTCTAAAGCTCCGATTCCAAACCATACAAGATAGCACATTGAACTATGGAGTACTGATTCTTCCGAGCGAGGTAAACATTCTTTACTTCATCGGGAGCATCATCTGCAGGTGGGTCACCTAGCGGTGCATCCAGCACATAGGTCAAATTACCAGCTGTGAGGACAATCCTCAAATTGCGGAACCAATCCGCGAAGTTTCTTCCATTGTTTTTCAACTTTTCTTTCTCTAGGAACGCATTAAAATTGATGGTAGGGGCTTCCATTGATCTACAACATATTTGCAATAGTTTAGACTAAGTTTATGACAAATTGAGTTCAAATTAATTAATAAAGTTAATCTAGGTGAACTCCCACTCAAAACAATATCCCTCACATTGTTTTAGTGATCACACGAACCAAATCCACCATATCAACACCGATCATCACGAGAGTTGATATAGTTTCAATGGCGAACAATCGTCATGTTCATCATATCTACTATATGATTCATGCTTTACCTTTCGGTGATCCGTGTTCCGAGACCATGTCTGTACATGCTAGGCTCGTCAAGATCAAACCTTAGTTTCCGCATGAGCAAATATGGCTTGCTCACGTGGTATACACTTGCGGAATCTAACACACACGATCATCACGTGGTGCTTCAAAACAACAAGCTTTAGCAACGGTGCTAACTAAGGGTGAACACTTTATGACTTGAAATTCATGTGCATGAGGGATCATCTTATAATGCTACCGTCGTCTACTAAGCAATACAAGATGCATAAAGGATTAACATCACATGCAATTCAATATATATGTGATATGATATGGCCTTTCTTCTTCGTGCTTCCGATCTCTATCTTCAACCACGAACATGATCTCCATCATCACCGGCATTGCATCAAGGTCAATGACGCCTCTCCATGGTTGTCGTCCACCGGCTTCAACTATTACAACTACTTTGAATAGACACACGGGTCTTAACATAAATTAAAGACAACCATATGGCTCCTGCCGGTTGCCAACTTACAATAAGGAACATTGCATACATCAAATATAATCACAATCATGGCCATATCATCACATCGACACCCCTGCAAAACAAAGTTAGACGCTTCTACTTTCTTTGCATGTTTTACGTGGTTTGGGGCTTTCTATAAGTGTCGTTCTAACTTACGAAGATGAACCACAACATTGATACTAGTATTGTTAATCACCTGTTGTAAATTGGATCTTAACTATGCTAGGAGAAACAGGCACCCGCAAAGCCACTTATGCAATACAAGTTGCATGTCAAGCGTGGAGCAAGTCTCATGAGCGATGTCATGTAAGGTTAGCCCGGGCCGCTTCATCCCAACATACCGCAAGATGCAAAGTACACAAGAAGCAATCGACAATAAAAGCATCAACGCCCACAATGACCATTGTGTTCTACTCGTGCAACAGATCTACATATATACACGGCTCTGATACCACTGTAGGGTTTCGTAGCATGGAAACCAAAAATTTTCTATCGCATACAAACAAACAAGCCAAGATCTATCTACTAGATTGTAGCAACGAGTCGATGGAATAACTTACCCTCGAAGATTCCAAAGTGTTTAACGAGAGCGGATTCTCGTGGGTGATGTAGTACTCTTCCGATCTCAAGATCGCGTAGACGATCCTTCCCAGGCTGCGTTCGGCGCTCCATGATCGGTCACACGTTCGGTACTCGCGAAGACCTTCCTCTCCCTTGTTCCAAAGGCAGCGGAGGTTGTAGCACTCTCCTCGCGATTCGGCGGCCTGGCGGCGTGGTACCTAAGTAGAGGAGATCCCAGGCTTCGCCTTAAGCCGGAGCGAGTATGGTGGAGTATGAGAGAGAACTATTAGTGGTCTAGGGTTTAGACACACCAATTAGAAGGCTCTAATCCGAAGGCTAGGGCAATTAGAAGCTCTAAACCAAAACCGCTCTAAACTGGAGTCTAGGGCTAGGATTTAGATTAGAGGATAGGAACTTGTGTGTCTAGAGGAGGAGGCCCTGCCCCTCCTTTTATAGGTGGAGGGGGCCAGCGCGCCAGGGGAGGGAGGGGAGTCCCTCACCAACTCGGCCTAGTGGAGGCGCCGCCGGTTGGAGGAGGGATTCCCTCCCCAACTCGGTTTTGCCCTCCTCTTGCTTGTTTCCCACAGTTTCTTGTTTTAGCCGTTTGACTTTCAAACTGGCCATTTGACTTTTCAGTTTTAGGATTCAATTTAATCCTTTATTTGGAACAGC
The DNA here is from genome assembly GCA_030063025.1 of Avena longiglumis. Lineage (NCBI taxonomy): Eukaryota > Viridiplantae > Streptophyta > Magnoliopsida > Poales > Poaceae > Avena > Avena longiglumis. Next base: position 210,037,222 of record CP125979.1, on the reverse strand, counting down.
AAGAACACTTAGTACATGATGCAATCATTCCAATATGCAATGACACATTCATGTACCCCTTCCCCTCCGGTCTTGGGACATTCCGAACCTTCTAGAACATTCCCTGATGAAAACACGGAATCATTTCCGAACTCAAAGCAGGACTTTCCTTATATGAATCTTATTCTCCGGACCATTCCGGATCACCTCGTGATATCCGGATCCCATCCGAGACTCGAACAACATTCGGTCTCTTTCATAATACCATAACTACTCAAACAACGTCGAATCCTTAAGTGTGTCTCCCTACGGTTCGTGAATTATGCGGACATGATCGAGACACTTCTCGAACAATAACCAGAGGAATCTGGAAATTCATATGGCTCCACATATTTCTCGATTACTTTGCGATCGAATGAACCACTTACATACGATACCAATTTCCCTTTGTCTCACGATAGTTTACTTATCCGGTCATGATCGCCGGTATCTCTGCATACCTAGTTCAACCTCGTTACCGATAAGTACTCTTTTCTTGTTCGTGATATGTGATCCCTTGTGAGCAGTCACATGCTTGCAAGCTAATTGGATGACATTCCGAGAGGGCCCAGAGTATATCTATCCGTCATATGGATGGACAAATCCCTCTTGATCCATGTGTCTCAACCAATACTTTCCGAACACTCAATGCCACCTTTATAGCCACCCGATTCGGTGTGGTGTTTGATGTCATCAAAGCATCCATCCGGTAAAGGTGATATGCATGATCTCATGGTCGAAGGATTTAGGTTACTATGTATCAGAAAGCATATAGCAATTGAACTATTGAAATGACTTGATCTTTATGCTACGCTTATCTATAGGAGTATGTCCACCATATCATTCTCCTAACGATATGATCTTGTTGTTGATAACATCTCAATGTTCATGATAGGGAAACCACAATCATCTATCAACCAACAAGCTAGTGAAGTATAGAGGCTATACTAGGGACTTCAAATTAAGTTTACAAATCACACAAGTATCAATGTTTCCTTGTTAATACTATTATAGCATGAATGTAAACATTTATCATAAACACAAAGATATAATAATAACTACATTTATTATTGCCTCTAGGGCATATCTCCAACATCTCTCGTATAAATATCTTCTCTTCATGATACTACTCTTAACTACTCTCCGGTTGAACACTCTAATCCATGGTAGGGCTATAACAGCACACCTCAAAGTCCGCCTTCCCCAATCTAGATAACTCCACACTGTCACCTTGAGCGCTAGATGGTTCTAACAAACACCACAATTTCATAGAGACATCCAACTCCAAATATAACTCATAACAAATATTCAATCTAGCCAAAGTGCCACACACGGTATGCCCGCTGTCACTTTCACACACATGGGAAAAAGCATAGATCTATTAAAGCACAAAGAGTATTTATGTAGACTCAAGCCTAAGTGCCACCATGGCATGCACGCTGTCACTTTCACACACATGGGGAGAGAAGAGATCTAATGAAGCACTTGAGTAGAAAGGTAGATCTACTTGATTACAAAGCTCATGACCACAAGATCATGCATAGAGAGAGATGAACAAATAGCTACCGGTAGATCCCTTAGCCCTGAGGAAGAACTGCTCCCTCATCATCATGGGAATCAGCAATGGTGATGAATATGGCGATGTAGATGGCTTCGGGGGCACTTCCCCGTCCCGGCAGGGTGCCGGAACAGAGACTTTCTGTCCCCCGAATCTCTCCTTCGATGGCGGCGATGCTATAGAGGTTTTCGTGGCTTTCTGATGGATTGTTTAGGGTTTTCCCATCGGAGGCTTCTTATAGGCACAGGAATCAAGGTTGGCGGGGGTCCAGGGGGCCCACATCCCCTCCAGGCGCCTCTAGGGCTTGCCCGCGCATAGGAAGGTTTGGCCACCCTGTGGCCCCCCTCGGCTCTGCTTCGTGGTTCCGTGTTGCTCCGAGAAAAATAATAACTTTGGCTTTTGTCCCGTCCAATTCCGAGAATATTGATTTTCTGCTTTTCTGGAACCAAAAACAGAAGAAAATAGGCAACTGGCACTGTGGCAACTTGTTAATAAGTTAGTTCCAGAAAAGATATAAAAACACCTCAAAGTGTAGACAAAGAAAAGCAAAGTAGATACAAAACAAGAATCAATGTAAGTTTTTTCTCCGGGTACCGCTTCGACCCCTGAGGCGATCAGGTGGCGATCTAGGTTTCCAATGAAACTTGGCGGCGCACGTTGGATCTCCGACGGGGCGACTGGAGGATCAGCGAGGGACTGCAGTACTTCTCACGGGACGTGGTTGTTTTCTGCTGCTCGGGGTGAACAAGGGGAGGCTCCAACGCCTCTGCCCATCCTTGGCGCTAGATCCAGCAACGTACGTGGGGTTAGGCAGAAGTTATGGTGGAGACGAAGGAGGATCCTATGGGAGATGCAGGGAGTGGAGATGAGCGGGGGAAGAGGGCCGCTACGGAGGAGACGATTGAGGAGCTGATCGGCCGGATGAAGTTGTCTACGAGGGAATCAAAGAAGCTGTTCATCGATGATCGGGCAACGATTCCGGAGAAGCCCATGTGGGCGTTGGCTGGGAATATTCTGGTGCCAAGGTCGAAGATCTTCCATATCCAGACCATAGATGATGTGCTTCGGCCGGCGTGGGGAAACCCTAAGGGGCTTGTTTTTCGTGATGGCGGACCAAACTTGTTTGTGGCTGAACTGTCCTCGGAGCAGGAGAGGGACAGGATTTTGGAGAGGTCGCCATGGACAGTAAACAAGCATGATGTAATCCTAGAGAACTTCAAGCGTAGCCAGCGCCCGTCTGAGCTGCGTTTTGATCACATGCCTATCTGGATCCGGGTTATGAATCTGCCTTTCAATCATAACGATGATTGGGGGAAGGAGATTGCAGGGATGGTGGGGGAGTTTATCAGTCTTGATACAAGTAACGTGAATCTGGTGATTGGTAAATATTTAAGAGCTCGAGTTTGGATTGATGTCAATGAGCCATTGCAGCGTTGGATTGCAATTGATTCTACCTTGCGGGAGGCTTGTGATTGGTATGACATCAAGTATGAAAAGTTACCGTACTTCTGTTTCTCTTGTGGTCTTTTGGGTCACTCAGACTTGGTCTGCCCCAATCCAGGGGAGCGTGACGAGCTGGGTAGGCTTCCTTATTAGCCAAGCTTGAGGGTTCAGGAGGAGAGGAAGGGGAGGGCGGCACCTTTTGCTTGGGGAAATTTTGCGGGAGGAGGCAATAACAACAACAGCAGCCAGGCATCAAAGGGAGCTAGTAGCTCGGAAGGTGGAGGTGCTCCAGCACATTTTGTTAATCAAGGGGGTGGACGCGGAGGAGGCCGTGCTGGGCCAAATGGAGGCAGATTTGCAGGTGCTCGAGGTAATACGTGGACCTACCGAAAGCTTGCAATTGATGGACCGACTGAAGCTATAGAGCATATGGAGGTGGAGAATAGGCTGGTGCAGTATGCACCACAGGAGGCAGGAGGGAAAAGGGAGGAGAGGCCGGGGACGAATTCGGCTAATGCCTCCCCAGATGCAAAGAAGACACGTGTGGTTGGGGGAGATCTAGCTCAGACAAGTGTTTTTGCGCCGGCTGCGGTTCAGCCGACGCAGCCCCAATGAATTGTGCAAGTTTGAACTGTCGGGGGCTTGGGAACCAGCCGACAGTTCGGGAGCTTCGCGGTCTAGTGAAGCAACAAGGGCCTGATATTTTATTCGTGATGGAGACAAAGATCGCGGGTAAAAGAGTGGAGAATTTAGCATGCTCTCTTGGGTTTCAGGGGAGCTTTGCTGTGGACAGTGTTGGACTAAGTGGAGGCATCAGACTATTCTGGTCATCTGCCATGACAGTGGATCTAAAAAGTTTTAACTCGGGCCATATTGATGTGGTCGTGACACCAAAGGATGGAGGGATCCCTCCTTGGCGATTCACGGGTTTTTATGGGGAATCCCGACGAGAGCAACGTCACCTCAGTTGGACACTCCTTAGGAGGCTGCATGCGCTCCGAAATTATCCGTGGTTGTGTGTTGGGGACTTTAATGAAACTTTGTTTGCTGCGGAACATTTTAGTGGGACGGACCGATAGGAGTGGCAGATGATTCCATTCCGGGAGGCAGTAGATGACTGCGAGTTGATCGATCTTGGCTACTCCGGGCTACCGTACACGTGGGACAACAAGCAGACAGGTGCTGCTAATGTCAAATCCAGGCTAGATCGATCCTTTGGTAACCAGGCCTTGATCAAGCTTTTCCCTGTGATCAAAGTGTGTCATGTCAGTACGGTGGAATCCGATCATTGCATGCTTTGGACCGATCTGAGCCAACATCAAGTACACAGGCCCGCTCGAAGCTTCAAATACGAGAATGTCTGGCAAACCCATGCGGATTATGATCACGTCGTGTCTGATCTGTGGCGGGGGGAGGAAGGTAGTGTTTCACGTGTGCAGGGGCTCGTACGCACGCTGCATGGCATGCAGGAGGGCTTGCAGAAGTGGGGCTCCAACACCTTTGGAAATTTTAAGAAGAAGCTCGTTGAACTTCGGAGAAATCTTGAACGAGTTCGGCGTGGATCGCTTGGGATGGGTCCTTCACAGGAAGAGAAACACCTTGTGGAGAGGATCAAGGAGGTGTTGTACCAGGAGGAGGTGTGGATTAAACAGCGATCGCTTGTAACTTGGCTGCGTGCCGGTGATCGGAACTCGGGTTTTTTTCATGCTCAGGTTTCTCAGCGGAAAAAGATGAATACAATTACAACGCTTGAGCGGCAGGATGGAAGCATGTGTGAGAATCCTGAGAAGGTGCACGGTGAGATACAGGGTTTTTATGCAAACCTGAATACTTCACAGGGAGCTCCAGTGATGGAGGAGCTACTAGATCTTGTGCCAGAAAGGCTGGACAATGATGCTCGGGTGACTTTAGATAAGGAATATACGGAGGAGGAAATTAAGATGGCACTATTTCAGATGCACCCATCAAAAGCGCCTAGAATTGATGGATTTACGGCGGGTTTCTTCCAGAGGCATTGGAACCTGGTTCGGGAGGACTTAGTTCGTGCGGTGCTCGGAGTTTTGAATGATGGTGATTAGCTACCACAAATAAATGAAACTACTATTGTGTTGATCCCAAAGGTACATCATCCCCAGTATATAAAGCAATTCAGGCCGATCTCGCTTTGTAATGTCATTTATAAGTTGTGTGCAAAGATAGTTGCAAACCGTATTCGGCCGTGGTTGGAAGAAACTATTAGCAAAGAGCAGAGTGCGTTTGTGCCCGGGCGACTAATCACGGACAATGCTCTAGTTGCTTTCGAGTGTGTTCACACAATGAAACGGAACAAAAGGGGGAAGAAAGGAATGTGTGCGGTGAAGCTAGACATGATGAAATCTTACGATCATGTGGAATGGCCTTTTTTAGAGGCTATGATGTTGAAACTGGGTTTTCCTGGAAGGATGGTGCAGCTGATCATGCTCTTTGTCAGGTCAGTTCGTTTTTCAGTCAAGGTGAATGGTGAACTATTGCCACAATTTTCACCAACCCGAGGTATACGCCAGGGTGATCCTATGTCGCCGTACCTCTTTCTGTTGTGTTCAGAGGGGTTCTCGGTTTTGCTAAAGGAGTTCAGGCAGGGGCCAATTGACAAAGGAATTCGTGTATGCCACAGGGCTCCGTGGATTACTCACTTATTATTTGCTGATGATAGCCTCATTTTCATCAATGCAACAGAGGAGGGAGCTGCGACATTAAATGAGATTCTGCGCATTTATAATGAAGCCTCAGGGCAACTTGTGAACCGGGAGAAGAGTTATATTTTCTTCAGCCCGTGTACTGGGGATGTGCAGAAAGCAACGGTGAAAAATGTTCTAGGTATTCCCTTAGAAGTTTTCAGTGAGAAGTACCTAGGCCTTCCTACAACGGTAGGTCGGCTAGCGAGTGGAGAATTTGAGTACCTCGCTGAGGGGATGAGGAGCAGTATGAATGGTTGTGCACGGATGTTATCATATCCAGGCAAGGAGGTCTGGATCAAATCAGTGGTACAAGCAAAATCAACATACTGCATGAGTGTGTTCCATCTATCAAAAGGTACATGTCAGAAATTTGCATCTTTGGCCTCTAGATTTTGGTGGAGTGGTAATTTAGATAAGAGGTCAATGCATTGGCTCTCTTGGGACAAGTTGTCAGTGCCAAAATGAAGAGGAGGAATGGGCTTCCGTGATTTCCACCTTTTTAATCTCTCCCTGTTAGGGAAGCAAGGCTGGAGATTAATGGCAGACCCAGATTCTTTGTGTGCCCAAGTCTTGCAGAGTAGGTACTTCCATGATAAAGATTTCATGTCGGCATCTGTACCCAGGACGGCCTCCCGCACTTGGCGATCGATCATTGCAGGTAGAGAGGCACTACAGACCGGGATCATAAAGCGAATTGGCTCAGGAAGATCGGTTTCGATCTGGAATGACAATTGGCTGCCGGGTGCACATCATATGAGGCCCTTTGGGAGGAAAGATGAGAGCACAGCGGAACTCGTAAGTGAATTGATAAACCCCAAATCTCACACGTGGAATGAGGAAGCTTTGGAGGCGAATCTGTTCCCCGTCGATGTTGAAATTATTCGGCAAATTCCATTGAGGAGTATCGACGGGGAAGACTGGACAGCATGGGCTCTCGAGAAGTCCGGAGTTTATTCGGTGCGCTCCGCGTACCAAGCTCTAGTGGCTAAACACATGATTAGTGATGATGCTGAGACATCAGATGGCAACTCAGAGGTTTGGAGGAAGTTGTGGAGGCTGAACGTGATTCCAAGGGTGCGCACTTTTTGGTGGAGAGTTCTACGAGGCATTATGCCAGACTATTCGACTCTCACTTAGCGGCATGTCAAAGAAATTGCAACCTGTGGAATTTGTAAAGCAGCTCCGGAGACTTTGATGCACGCACTATTTGAATGTGCACATGCGCGCCAATTTTTGGCTGCAGCATATGATGTGTTCTCTTTACAGCTGCCCCGGCTCCATCCTGTAACGTGGGCGAAGGATATTTTATGTGAGCATTGGTTCTCACCCAGCGATCAAGCCAAGATGATCTCAGTTTTGGCAGCAGTATGGGATTCGCGTAACAGACTGGTTCATGGCTCTGAGGGATACGACCCAGCAAAATATGTGGAAGCTATATCACAGGATTTACTGGAGATCGTTGTGCCTCGGAAATTGGTGCCCATGGAGGCACGGAAGAATGCTGGCAAATGGCGACCATAGGAGGGTCGGGTGATAAAGATTAACTCAGACGGCGCTATTTGTGCTGAACATGGGAGAGCAGGCAGTGGTGGTGTCGCGAGGGACATGATGGGCTTCCGAGGTGCCTGGGCAAAGGTTTATACTGGTGTGCAGGACCCGTTTAATGCCGAGACTTTGGCTGTTCATGACGCGTTTCTGTTTGCGCGTGCGCGAGGTTTTCAGGATGTGGTGTTCGAGACTGACTGCCAAGAGCTTGTCCGGTGTTGGGAGACTCGACATCGTGAAAGGACAGTGATCGCGCCATTACTGGAGGAAATACACTCTTTAAGTTCATTATTCCAGAGTTTCTCTTTGGTTTTCCTTGGTAGAGAAGGTAATCAGGTAGCTCATGCATGTGCCAAGTTGGCTAGTGCCAATAACGTCACACATGATTGGGTTGGCCTTTGCCCAGAGTTTTTAGTTGATAGTGTGAGTGCTGATTGTAAGCAAGACAATGTGAGTTAATAAAGATTGTGGTTCCCCCAAAAAAAAAGATACAAAACAAGCATGGAGCATCAAAAATTATAGATACGTTTCTGACGTATCAAGCATCCCCAAGATTAACTCCTGCTCGTCCTCGAGTAGGTAAGTGATAAAAAGAATAATTTTTTAGGTGAAATGCACCATCAAAACCAAGATCAAACCATTTGAAAGCATTGAAAGCTGGTAACAAAGAAATCTAAACATGAGCATGAAAGATGGAGTTCTAACAGTAAGACAAAGTAATTATGCATGCAACATGAAAGGCTACAAACAAAGATCATGAATAACATGCATTGAAAAATATTTGTTTGTTTCACATACAGAAAACATGGCATAGTGGCAATCATCTTGTCCCTCATAGAGTAGCAAATAGATGCATAGGACACCTTCAAAGTTCACAAGGGTGACTAGAACAAATAGCACAAGAACAAGTAATATCACAATATGCATCAATCAATAAGTTTTGGGACACTGCACATAGAACTAAGAATGGCTACTATGCTCTCTTAATGGTGCCTAAAGGTAGAAGGTGGAGACTCAATAATGGTGGAAGAAAGGCCTTTTATGAAGGAAGCAGGGATTTCAAGTTTCAAAAAAAGCTTCCAAAAATTATGGTACTTGTTAGCTTTCAGCCCTCATTGCCCCTATCATAAGCATCTTGAAGTGGTTAAGGTTAAAGTGGCAAAGCTAGACTATATGCTTGACGAAGTATAAGTTGGCAATCTCAAGTCCCTTGAATATGAGGGCCACACCTCATGCATACTCAACTTTGGGTCCAGGTAAGTTCTTATTATTGTAAGTATTTGCATATCATTGAGAACCGCCAACGGGGTACCCCTTGCACATGGTACAGGAGCTTTCCCATAACCAAAATAACAAGGCAAGCAGACAATGAGCATCTCAACAATCTTTTTATTTACCAAATGCATAGCTTTTTATTGAGGATGCTTCATAGATAGCTCACTATGGTGATGCTGCCAGTTTCCACCATGATTAGGCATGGCTTAGGCTAGCGGCCCAGGCGTTTATCTAACACAGAATACAAACTCCATGGACTTACAAGTTCCCTCTTTATTTCACACCGGTGACATCCATAGAGAAAAGAGCATGATATCAACTAAGTACAATAAGGTACAAGTGCAATGTTGAAAATGTTCCCCGTAACAGCACGATTCTTCTAATTCCAACTTATAAGTTCAAGCATATACAACAAAGTTGTCACAATGGTTCAAGTTTATTAGGGGGAAAGAATAAAGTGTGCCATCAAGTTCGTGAGGGCTTTAATCACTAAGTTTTCACATAACAAAATAGTTTTTAATTGGAAGATAGTTGAAAACAAGAATATACTTGGAATGGTGTAACACACCATGTATATGAGTTTATAGTGGACACTTTGGAATAACTTGGTTTCTTGGGAGTTGGAAGCATGAGTAGAACTTACTCATACAAGTGGAGTCTAGCAAAAGACTGGGAGCAACAAACTAAGAGAGCAATAATGGCCATAATCATGCAGTGCAACAAAGCATACTAATTAAAGCAAAGAGTGGTACTACAAGTCAATGACTAAATGATCATAGAGGCTAATGGTGACTTGTGAGAGTCATAACATGGTGTGAGCATGTGCCAAGTCAACCCAAGCAAAGCATCAAAGGAGAATACCACAATACTATGCTTTTGTATGCTAAAACAACGCATGATTTCTTCAAGGCACACTAAGCAATCCCAATTGTTGGGAACAAGACATGCTACAGAAATAATCACTAAGCATAAGGTCAAAACAACACCTAGCATGTCATGATAAAGTCTAAGTCACAGTCAATGCAAGCTCCTCTTTGTACCACTATAAGCATGAAACTTCCTACTCTTTTCCAACACCAATCGACTTATTTGAAACAACTCACAAAGATAATAATCAATAAAGATCAGTGAGCTTGTCTCACAAATCCACAAAGAAGAACTAAAAAGTTCTAAGCTAAAAGCACAAGAAAACTAAGGCTGAACGCAGTGCTAACAAAAGTGAACACTCGCAAAACAATAAGAGTGAAAACTAGAGTGTTTTAGGCAATGAAAACAGAGTGTGCCTCTCTCCAAAATAAGTGTGGTGTAACCAACCAACTTACTCAAGAAAACTAAGCAAACGAAAACCAAAAATGAAAACTAAGATGCTCCAAGAACAACACAGCAATGCATGAAACAATAAAAACGAAGTGTCTAGACAGACCTGAGCTTTTTATTGATGAAGAAGGGGATGCCTTGGGCATCCCCAAGATTTGACGCTTGTACCTCTTGGATATTTCTTGGGGTGACACCGGGGTGGCATCCCTAAGCTTGAGCTTTTGTCCATTCTTCATCTCATTACATCATTCTCTCTCTACACCTGAAATTTTTCCTTCATACAAAACTTCACACAATCTTCATTAGCAACATTAGCTTATTCAAAAGATATTAGACCCATGGCAAAGATTTGGAACAGCAACGCTTTTCACTAAAAACACAAGCTACTGTAGTAACTCCTTAAAAAATCTCAATTCACCTAAAGAGAACTCAAAAAGGAATCAATAAGAAGCAAATGCAAATTATGGCAGAAATCTGTCAAAACAGACCAGCATGTAGAAACCGATTTTTTCGAAAATCATATGTTGCTCAAATAAAAAATGTTGAACTAACGAAAGTTATATAACATAGTGGAGGATTTATTCGTAAATTTTCAGCTCAATCCTATATACAGAGACTCCTCACGAATTTTTAAGGTGGAGGACAGAAATCTGTTTCGGGACAGCAACTCCCCAAATCTTACTTCCCTCTCATCAGAGGTCATTCTTGGAACAAAAAGCAAACAAAAAGGATAAGTAGAGGTCATTACTGAAGTAATAACTTCCAAGACTCAAGAAAACTCTTGGGTTATCTCCCAATAACTACTTTTCTTTAATGCCTTTAAGTTAGGCATGATAGTTTTAAAGATGCTCACATAGGAAATATGAATTGATTTAAAAGAGAGCATCAAGAAGCAAATTCAAAGAACATTTAAGTCTAACCCACTTCCTATGCATAGGAATCTTGTAAAGAAACAAGTCATGAAAGCACAAAGCAACAAGCATAGGAAAGAAAAACAAATGCAACTTCAAAATTTTCAACATAAAGAGGGTAAACTTAATATTGTTGAGATAAATAAGACCATGTTTCCCTCTCTCATAATAACTTTCAGTAGCATCATGAAAAAAATTAACAATATAACTATCACATAAAACATTCTTATCATAAGCCACATGCATAAAATAATTATTACTCTCCACATAATCATAGTTCTTTGTAGTGGGAGCAAATTCAAGAAAATAGCTATCATTATTATTCTCATCACCATGATCATCAAATATAGGAGGAATATTGTAATCACAATAAATTTTCTCCTCAATAGAAGGTGGACTGAAAATAGCATATTCATCATTGTAGTCATCATATATTGGAGGTTTGGTATCATCATAAGCAATAGAATAGCTATCTTCCAAAGATGGAGAACTAAAAAGATCAGTTTCATAAAAACTAGCTTCCCCAAGCTTAGACGTTTCCATAGCATTAGCAACAATGGTGTCCAAAGAATTCATACTAATAACATTGCTATTAGCATGCAAATAAAGTTCCATAGGTTTTTTAATTTTCTCTTCAAACACTTCATGTCCTAACTCAAGATAAACACTATAAAGCTCTCTAATTTTTTTGTTGTTTTACATTAAGCCTAACTAGTGAAAACAAGAAACAAAAAGACAAAATTGCAGAATCTAAAGGAAATAACTTCGAGCACTCACACGGAGAATGTGAGTACCTTTTACCTTACCTCCCCGGCAACGGTGCCAGAAAAGAGCTTGATGTCTACGCACTTCTATTCTTGTAGATAGTTGTTGGGCCTCCAAGTGTAGAGGTTTGTAGAACAGCAGCAAGTTTCCCTTAAGTGGATCACCCAAGGTTTATCGAACTCAGGGAGGAAGTGTTCAAAGGTATTACCTCTCAAGCAACCCTGCAATCAAGATACAAGAAGTCTCTTGTGTCCCCAACACACCCAATACACTTGTCAGGTGTATAGGTGCACTAGTTCGGCAAAGAGATAGTGAAATACAAGTGGTAACGGTGCCAGAAAAGAGCTTCTGACTTGTTGTTGACGTGGGGTAACGGTGCTAGAAAAGAGCTTGACGTGGAGGAAAGGTAACCTCCCCGGCAAACGGAATAAAGATGAAGCAAGAAAACATGCAGCAGATCTAGTAGCAAACAGTGTTTCAATGCTTAGAAACAAGGCCTAGGGATCATACTTTCACTAGTGAACACTCTCTTATATAAATATCCTCTCTTCATGATACTACTCTTAACTACTCTCCGGTTGAACACTCTAATCCATGGTAGGGCTATAACAGCACACCTCAAAGTCCACCTTCCCCAATCCAGATAACTCCACACTGTCACCTTGAGCGCTAGATGGTTCCAACAAATACCACAATTTCATAGAGACATCCAACTCCAAATATAACTCATAACAAATATTCAATCTAGCCAAAGTGCCACACACGGTATGCCCGCTGTCACTTTCACACACATGGGAAAAAGCATAGATCTATTAAAGCACAAAGAGTATTTATGTAGACTCAAGCCTAAGTGCCACCATGGCATGCACGCTGTCACTTTTACACACATGGGGAGAGCAGAGATCTAATGAAGCACTTGAGTAGCAAGGTAGATCTACTTGATTACAAAGCTCATGACCACAAGATCATACATAGAGAGAGAGATGAACACATAGCTATCGGTAGATCCCTTAGCCCTAAGGAAGAACTACTCCCTCCTCATCATGGGAATCAACAATGGTGATGAATATGGCAATGGAGATCGATGGAGATGGCTCCAGGGGATCTTTCCCGTCCTGGCAGGGTGCCGGAACAGAGACTTTCTGTCCCCCGAATCTCCCCTTCGGTGGCGGTGGTGCTACGGAGGTTTTCGTGGCTTTCTAATGGATTGTTTAGGGTTTTCCCATCGGAGGCTTCTTATAGGCGCATGAATCAAGGTCGGTGGGGGGTCCAGGGGACCCACACCCCCTCCAGACGCCTCCAGGGCTTGCCCGCACATAGGTAGGTTTGGCCACCCTGTGGCCCCCCTCCGACTCTGCTTCGTGGTTCCGTGTTGCTCCGGGGAAAATAATAACTTTGGCTTTTGTCCCGTCCAATTCCGATAATATTGATTTTTTGCCTTTCTGGAACCAAAAACAGAAGAAAACAGGCAACGACACTGTGGCAACTTGTTAATAGGTTAGTTCCAGAAAAGATATAAAAACACCTCAAAGTGTAGACAAAGAAAAGCAAGGTAGATACAAAACAAGCATGGAGCATCAAAAAATATAGATACGTTCCCGACATATCAGTCTGAGGCACCGAGCAACCTCCGCCTCCTCGCTCTAGCGATGCAGCGGAAGCACAACTCTTTCTTGCCGAATAGCCACCGGGAACATGTATCTCGCAAGTCCGAGACCATGGGGGATAAATACTAGAGGGGGAGAGAGATCCTTCACGAGGAGGCGTGAGTGAGAGAGAGAGAGGGAGGGGGCTCCTTTTATAGGAGGAGGAGGGAACCCCAAGGGGGTGGCCGGAGCATGGGGGCTGCCCCTTGCCCTCCCTCCATTCATGTGGGTGGACACTCCACTCACAAAAATTCCCTTCAATTTTCTCCACTCAAAAACCCACTCAAATTTCCATTAAATTTCCACCAAATTTAATGCAAACTCTCATTAAATAAAACTCCTTTTATTTATTCAGAATTTTGTAAATTACTTTAATGACAAACATTCACATATAACCCCTTGCTAGTATTTCATTTCACATGCAAAAACACTTTCTGCAATTTCACCCGAAAACCCGTTTCGGTATCTACTGAAATAAATTCTTGCGCTTGTTATTCTTCCAGCATGAAACTTTTGCTCCAAATGGTGTCGGTGTCTCTTAAGTGCGTCATCCTATGGTTCACGAATAATGCGGACATGATCGAGACCCCTCTCATATCAATAATCAGAAGCGGGACCTATATATCTATACTGACTCCCACACATTCAGCGATGACTTTTTTTTATCGCGAGAACCTTTTACGCTAGTATATTAATCCTTTTGTTTCGCGATATATTACATGTCCGAGATTTGATCATCGGTATCTCCATACCTAGTTTGATCTCGTTACTGACATGTACTCTTTTCTCGTTCCCGTGATATAACATTCTAGTGATCAAATCAATTGCTTGCAAGCTAATCAATGTGATATCACCGAGAGGGCCCAGAGCATATATATCTGTCATCGGGATGAACAAATTCCACTCTCGATCCATGGGCCTCAACACAACACTTTAGTAGTAATGAACCCATCTTTATAATCACCCTGTTACGGTGTGACGTTTGATGTTATCAAGATACTCTTCCGGTGTTAGTGATTGACATGATCTCATGGTCTAAGGATTAGGATCACTTCGTATGATATTATAGCAATATAAACTCAATGACTTTGATCGTAATGCTATACTTCAGATGAATGTTCATCACACCATTCCAATAATGTTGTGACCTCGTTATTAACAACATCCAATGTCCATGATCAGGAAACCTTGATCATCTTGTTAATCAACAAGCTAGTTTATGAAAGAGGCATAACTAGGAACTTTCTGTTTGTTTATTAAACACACATGTATTAACGTTTCCGTATTAATACAATTATAGCATGAAAAATAAACATCTATCATATACTTGGAATATACATAATAACCACTTTATTATTGCCTCTCAGGGTTATTCCCTTTAGTCCCTTGTGTAAACAGCCAGTGCATGCTTCTCTATTGGTAATGGGGACCATGGCCTCACCTCAAGATCATCCGTACGGTAATCATTGCAGCCCTCTCTACCCAAAATCTTGGCCTAAATATTCTCATACTGCCTTACAAAGTGCTTGATAGAGTTCTAGGGATTGATGTACCTTTTTAGGACAGTGTTGAATCCCTCACTCCTTTGAGTTGACAGCAAGAAAGGGAAGAAGCATTCCATGAAATAACATGGAACCCATGTATGAGCATAATTTTTTAACCAAACAGAAGTTTCATTCCCGGGCAATCCCCACTTCACAACCATTGCTGCCCAAGTTGCTTCGAACTCTTCAATAGTCATACTCTCATCAATGAACTCATTGAACTCCTTAGCTAGACCAGGATGACGCCCAAGGAATGACCCTAGCTTCTCATTGGCTTTTTTAATCACGTGCCAACGACAATTTCTGTGCACACTATCAGGGAAAATAGCTTTAATCGCATTCTTAATAGCCCAGTCCTGGTCTGTGATTATGTTGCTGGGCTGCTTGCCATGCATTGCTTCGAGGAACTGTCTAAAAATCCACTTAAAGCTGTCCTCTTTCTCATCTCTAAGGAAACCATAGCCCAGCAAAAATGACTGCCCATGCCTATTTATACCAATAAACGACGCAAAAGGCATGTTGAAACGATTTGTATAGAAAGTTGTGTCAAACGACACACAATCGTGATATGCTTCCACATAAGCTTTTCTTGCCAAATCATCAACCCAAAATATATTTTCAACTCTGTTCTCTGAATCAAAGGAAAATTTGAATAAGAATTCAAGGTATTTTGCCTGCATCTCTTTGAAGTGCTCAAGTGTTTCACCAATGTCAAACTCCTTGTTTTCACTCCTGAATTCAGACCGCAAGTTTGATATTGTCTTGGGGCCATATGGTACAAAAGCATCCTCGTCATAAAATCAGACATGACCTCCATCATGCCCCCTGCACATTAGAAAACAACTTAGAAGGATGCCTGAAACAACTCAGCATAATAGCGGTAGAAAGTTAGCTAACATTCAGAATCCAACTTAATAACAGTCAGCTTTTAAAAAAAACGTGACAAACCTGTTTCCAAGTTGCAATTATGCAAACACTTTAGGAACTCTTTCTCATCACGAGGAATACCCCTGCACGATCTCAAGTACTTCGTGAGCGATGTCCTTTTTATCAAAGGATGACTGTGTTTAGCGATGAAGTAGGTCACCTGCCACTTGTTATCAATGAGTTTGACAAACATTCTAGCTGGGCAATTTGTTTGTTTGATACTTTCCCTCTTGCGCTTAACCCCAAATTTGTTGCTACTTTTTTTGATGAATCACTCTTCTGAGCTTCAAAATTGCCATCATCAAGCTGAACAAGGCTGATATCTTCTAAAATAGTCATTCTCTCCTATTGCTCCTCCTCTTCTGTTTTAGGTCTACGAAACTTGTTGCACACAAACTGTTGCTTAATGACCTGATATGTGTTTCTCCCTTTCTGAGATGTGTGAGCTTTGATAGAAAAACCTAGCTTGAGAGCATAAGCATTATAATGCGCTTTCGCACTTGAAATCATGTCGAACCTCATCCCAAGGAAAGGTTCCTGTGGACTGGATGCAACTTCCTCGTTCATGCCAGCTCCATCAATATCACCAGCAGGGGACAACTCTCTGTTCTATTGCGGGCCCCTACCACTTTGTTCATCATACTGACCGTCAAGCGTCGCTGCCCTCTCATCAACCACTGGATCCGGAGATTCTCCAACAATCTCTGTTGGCCCTGCCTGAGTGCAGTATAACGACTTCATGTCAGTAACATCACCATCTTTCGTAGGGGGAGCATTAAGATCCAAATTTGGCATCTGATACAAAAGAAATTTTGTTGGTTAGAATTTCTTTTTGCCTTTGTAACCTATTCATCCATTTTTCTTTATATGCACATCCATGCTTTTTTGGATACTTTCTGATTTGGTTCCTGTTTTATAACTAAGTTGATTCTTTTTATAACTAAGTTGGTTCCTTTTATATAACTAGTTAGTATTGCACGTGCAACGCACGTCTTCCTAAGCATAAAAAAGTTGAAAATTATAAATCAACATGAACAATAGAAACTTCTAAATTTGCCAAAGCATAGTTTCACCAAAATTCTGAAGTTTCACCAAACTACCCAATGTGTACCACATAAAATTATAGAAATGATTTCTCACTTAAATATGTTATGAAACAAATAGACAAATAACTACACCAATTGCAGATATTATGGCAATTATAGTGAAAATCGCACCAATGTTCAAATTGTTCCACACTTCTAATATAGTGTGTTGAATAAAGGAAACTTGGATGTGTAGCAATAAGGTGGACCACTAGTCTTCCACAAACATCAATATCTTCATGTCCACAATTGAGACAAGGAATAACTAATTTAAGAGGCACTTGACACAATTGTCCATGAAGGAAATATGACTTCTGATTGCAATGATCCCAAAATCAAAGACTCGGCAGAATATAGGTTAGGGTTGGGTGAATTACCAATAAGTTATGATGAACTCTCATAACAGTTGATCCACAAACAAAATTCAGCTCATGTTTAAAAATCATATTAACATAAATAAATAGTTATCTAGAAATACAATCCAGGTGAAAGTATTGATCTTTGGCTTGAGATACCAGTCAGTTGCTAAGAATAATAAATAAAGGCCGCTGTGGTATTAGGAGTTGTCGCCTCTCGCCAGCATGCAGTGCTCGCCTCCATCGTGCTCGTCACTGTGCTCATTGTCAGTGTGCTCGCCGTCGTGTCGATGACCATGGCACAGCCGGGTGACATAAGGTCCCCAAGACCAGAGGTGTCGCGCTCTGCTGCTCCCTGGCCTCGGCTCCTTCCCCTCACCGCCGACCGCCGCCTCGGCCTCACCCATAGAGCCGCCAAGCGTCGTTCTACGCGCTGCAGCATGCACGCGACAAGGAGGCCACGCAGTTCGGCTCCAACACTATCGCATCCTAGCACGCGCCGCCGCCTCTCACTGCTGATCCTCCGCCTAAGCTGCGTCGCTGCTCCTCTGTCCGCTCTGACTTGCCGGTTTCGGCACGAGGCTGTCACCGTGGAAGCACGGGACGACTACAGCCACGTCCTCTGTCTCCGCGAGGCGGCCTTGGACGGACTCAAGCCCTAGAGCGGCGGGGAGTCAAGGGCGACGACGTTCGCATCCTGCATCTTCAAGCCAGTTCGACGACCATCGTGGCGTCGACGTCAACGTGGCCCCAAGTTCATTGCTCGTCGGGCACGACACGTGGCACCGAGGGTGCTATCGTGGAAGCTTGGAGAGACACACGATTGGCAATCTCCTTCTCCCTCGATATTGTAAAGCTAGGCGATTTTTAGATGGTGCTCCCTCTGTTTGGGATTATAGGTCCTACGCGTATACCTAGGTCGTTAATTTAACTAATAAAATATAAATTATATAGCATAAAAGTTATACCATTAGAAAATATACCATCTAAAGTTTCTAATGGTATAATTTCTGTGTTATTCTATTTATATTTTGTCAGTTAAATTGGCAACCTAGTTAACCGTGCGTGAACTATAATCCCAAGCGGAGGGAGTATGGCCGCTGCATGCATATCTCTATAAGGGCTACAACTTTAATTTGTTTTCTTATATATAGCAGTGTCAATTACTCCAATAAAATTTGCGCCATCAATTCACCTTTAATTTATTTCCTTGCATGTAGTGCATGGGCATTTAAATTCTTTGCTCACATGCAGGCGTTAAACCCAGGAGCACAATTTAGACCACAAATTTGGTGCAAATGCGGAAGAAGGAACAGCCTATTCCTCTGTCGGTGGAGAACGGTCAGTCAACTTAAACTACTAAGTGCACACCATACAATAATTAGATTAATATTGGCGGTTAGATCAAGATGGTCTAAGCATGCGGTGCTAATTGGTTTGTGTAGAATGAGTGGGGTGTCTTTAAAAAAACTAATGTTTGTTTGTTTGTTTGTTTGTTTAATAGTAGTGGTGATTTGTGTTATTCTATTTATATTTTGTCGGTTAAATTGACAACCTAGTTAACCGTGCGTGACCTGTAATCCCAAATGGAGGGAGTATGGCCACTGCATGCATATCTCTATAAGGGCTACAACTTTAATTTGTTTCCTTATATATAGCGGTGTCAGTTAATCCAATAAAATTTGCGTCATCAATTCACCTTTAATTTGTTTCCTTGCATGTAGTGCATAGGCATTTAAATTCTTTGCTCACATGCAGGCGTTAAACCTAGGACTAAGTGCACATCATACGATAATTAGATTAATATTGGCGGTTAGATCAGATCAGATCAGATCAGATGGTCTAAGCATGCGGTGTTCATTGGTCTATGTAGAATAAGTGGGACGTCCGAATAAGTGGGGTGTCTCTAAGAAAACTAATGTTTGCTTGTTTAATAGTAGTGGTGACTAAGTTGGCTTTTCCTGACTTTTTTTTGATTTGTCTGATTTGTTGTGTGTGTTTATTTTGTGTTTCTTAATCAGATTACTGCACATGATAGAGAATAGTGTGGGAGGCAAGCAAAACAAAGATGCAAAATCCAGAGGAAGCCACCAAAGATGAAAAAAGTCAAGATGACAAAAACTAATCAGCAAGTTGAAAAAAGATTCTAGTTTTTTATCACAGGAACACACAAAAAGCTTTTTTTTTGTTGTACATGTTAAAAAGATTCATCCGTTGTTCACTTTTTTTTTCAAAAACTGGGGCTTTTTCATCATAGGTATGGATGTGCTAGACAAGTTTCTCCAGACATGATCTGGGGACGGCTATGCTGTACATTATGGTTGTGTTGATTTGTGTCTATTTTCTGCGGTATCTGGGGATTTTATGCAGGAACTAAGGGGAGAGGGGGTTGTTGTACAAGATGGGAGGGGGAGACGGAGATTTTACCTTTTTTCTTTGTTGTCTCTCTGTCCTCCTTTTTCAGAGCTAGAGTAGTTGCAACTGGAGGAATGGAGAGCTGAGAGGAGATCTGGGAGGCATGGAGAACTGGAGGAGGAAGAAGAACAGAGGAAGGAGTGTAAGGGTGGGGTGGAAGGAGATCTGGTTTCTTTCTTGCAGAAAAAGAAGGTGGAGAGGGGAAAAAGGGGGGTGACGGGTTGGGGGCAAGAAGATGGTTTTTTTATCGGTATCCTGGAAGGCGCGCGGGGCCACTATTAGGCGCGCGGGAACCTGGGATCGAAAGGAGTCTTTCCGGAATTAGGACGAGTGCTGTGGATAGTACGAACGTGCCCGCTAGCCACGTCCAAACTTTTATTAGGGCTTAAACACGATTTGGGCTGCTGAGATAGCGGGGGGTGAGAGACGGGCACTCCAAACAGGCGACGCGACTCAGATGCTTTACTAGCCCGAATCGGGCCTTCCCGAAGGTTGTCCTCCCGCAATGACAGGGCCTTTCTGCGGGCTATCTTGGCTGCCTCCTTTTCCTCACATATCAGCCAACAAGCCCAAAAGGCCCATGTATAGTTACTTTCCCCTCGCAAGCAACGCCTCCTCTTATCCGCCCCCTCGTTGCTTTGCTTGCCTCCCCTCCGCAGAACGCTCCGCCCGCTACAATGGAGGCCACTGCTACACTGACGCTCTCCTCGTCTCCCGCCGGCGTCCGCAGGTCGCCGGCCAGGACTACCGTGGCCTCCCTCCACCCCCGCCGCGTGCCCACTCCTGCCTCACACCTCCGCGGGGCCCAAGGTCCCACTGCCTTGCGCGCCCTCTCTTCCCCTTTCCTGGTTCGCTCCCAGCCTCTGCAATCCCTCAGAGACCGATCTGGCGTTTGAATGATTTTCTCACCTTGCCGCGCTCAGGGGTTCAGCAGGACGACGAGGAGGAGAAGCGGGATGGTTGTGAGGGCGGAGATGTTCGGGCAGCTCACCACCGGGCTGGAGTCCGCGTGGAACAAGCTGCGCGGCGTCGGTGAGTTTTTCTACTACTAGTACATTTTTGCTTCTCACTTGTGGAATTTTCCTCTGCCATTCTTCTAAACGCAATGCTCTAGTGCCAATGCGTTGGATCGTGAACAATTTTACTCAAATAAAATGTGCATTTGTCATGCTTGATCACCGGACGGACTGCACCCTGTGTAACTTTTTTCACAAATCATAACGAGAGAAATGTATTTTGTGGTTCAAGATCGACTGACAAAGGAAAATATCGCCGAACCGATGCGGGATATTAGAAGAGCACTTTTGGAGGCAGATGTATGTCTCGTCTCTTGTATTACATGGCTCTACATTGTCATTTGTAGTAGTACTTCTTATTTTCCTTCAAAATCTGATGCGGAACCTACTTTGCAGGTAAGTGTGCCAGTAGCGAGAAGCTTTATTGAGTCTGTTACAGAAAAGGCGGTAGGCACTGATGTGATCCGAGGTGTCGAACCTGAGCAGCAGTTGGTCAAGGTATGCTCAGATGTTTTTCGAAAAATTATAGACATGTATACTTTTATCTTTGACTCTGACTGGAGCCTGTGCAACAACTGCATTTTCGTTAACCCCGCTCGTAACTGTCCCACGCCGGTGGAGCCGATCCTGTGCGAGGCAAAGCTGTGGTTGCTCGCCGTGCGGAAACCCTTAGGCGCCTTCTGTGGCACCCCAGGTCCCCTGAACGCCAACCTTAGCAGCAGTGGGAGGGTTGTACAGTTTTTGGGTTTCTGGGTTTTCTTCGATGTTGCAAATTATCTTGCACACAAGCTACCTTATCTAGGGAGTTCACTCATTATTTCGGACTAAGTGAATGTGGTCTTTCCAACCTATATATGTACTTGTATCTCTACAAGTCTAATGAAAGCTAAATGATGCAGGTTGTGAATGATGAACTTGTACGACTGATGGGTGGGGAAGTATCCGATTTAGTATTTGCAAAAACTGGCCCAACAGTTATCTTATTGGCAGGTCTGCAAGGTGTTGGGAAAACCACCGTCTGTGCGAAGCTTGCTTTCTATCTGAAAAAGATGGTGCATTCCCGAGCTTTCAACTTTATGCATTTACGTTAGAGGCCCAGACTATTGGTGCTTATAGATTAGACTCAGATTGCAGGGGAAGAGTTGTATGCTGATTGCTGCAGATGTTTACAGGCCTGCTGCCATTGATCAACTGACTATTCTGGGTAAAAAGGTACGCCTATGAAACTAACTGTTCCACCACAGTGTTGAGTTGTTAACATTTTCTGGCTAATAACTATGACTGTCGTAATTCAAAGGGCTGTAGCGTTGCCAGTAGATGCACATCTGTCTACGTTCTAAATTTTAAATTACAGTTACTTTTTGAATGTTGATAGGTTGGTGTACCAGTTTACTCGGAAGGAACAGAAGCAAAACCTTCAGAAATTGCCAAAAACGGCTTGAAAGAGGCAAAAAGCAAGAAGACTGATGTAGTTATAGTGGATACTGCCGGAAGATTGCAGGTAACTCTTATATCATCTAGTATCTTCATCTGCTTTACTACAATCAATTTCAGTTGTGCCAGTTTTGACCAGCTGACTTCTTGCATACATAGATCTTAGGCACCACGTCACAATCATGCTGAACTATGAAATTGTAGATATGATCAGCATTGATTCTTACTCTCTAGTAGTTTATTATGGATTAAATGTCTATTTTTGTTCTGAACTTAACATAGTGCATCAACTAAAAAGTGTCATTAGTAAATGTCAAGATAATCTGTTATGAGACGAGCTTCTGTGGAAAATGAGTCTATTTATAATTTTGCCAGGTGGTGCAACTGCCGTTCCAAACCAACTTTTCAAACTGACTCTGGCTGTTCCTTTCTGCTCAGCTGAGACACATTATTTTCAAAGTAGCAGCATTATTTTCAGCTAGTGTGTCCTTCCTCCTACTTTCAACTGTTTAAACCAGAATAAGTGATACTAGCTTTTTAACCATTCTATCATTAGGTAGATAAAGCTATGATGAATGAGTTGAGAGAAGTAAAGAAGGCAGTGAAGCCTACAGAAGTTCTTCTTGTGGTTGATGCTATGACTGGTCAAGAAGCTGCAGGTTTGTAGTTGTTTGTTGTTCTTCGAGTAATCTAGGGATTTAGACCCAACATTTATACTTCGTCTATTCTAAGTAGCGTACCTAATGCACTGCATGGCATGAAGAAAAAGAAACATGCTTTTGACACTGGCTATTGCAGTACTTGTTATTGTATATATGCCATGTGTTTGGACTTGGGAGGTCCCATGTTAGTCATGTTTGGTCCACTGTAATTGTATCAATTTTTCCTACAATTTATTGTGTTCTTTCCAGAAGAACATAAGCACACTCACTATAGTAGCAGGACTTGTCATTGTGAAGTCGAATCTTAAAATCTTCATCTGTTTTTTAACTGAACTTAAAACTATTCATCATTTGCTTGAGTCACGCTGTTTACTAACCTTTGTTGCTTTTTTATATGAATATGATCAGCATTGGTTGGTGCCTTTAATGGTGAGGTTGGTATAACTGGTGCTATATTGACAAAACTGGATGGTGACTCCAGAGGTGGAGCAGCACTTAGCATCAAAGAGGTCTCTAAATTTGCAAAACTTCTCTCCATTTTGTGTGACTACCCAACTATAAATTCTTTCTGTCAAAAAATAACTACTTAGTTATGATAATGCATAGAAGGAAATATAATTTTTGTGTCCATACATTTGGTTGTATCTGACCTTTCTCGATTCCTCATTCACTGGCAAAAGATATTGTGACATAACTCATAAATTCAGCTGTCCCTATAAATCCAATGAAAACAATTTATTTCATGGAGTTACAAAGTTCATTTTACTTGTTTTCAGGGGTTTATCTATTCCTCCTGCATTTTTAGTTTTTTGTTCATTAATAATATACAGTATAAATGAAAAAGGACATGATTGAGGAGGGTTGAATGATAAATCTCTTGTTTTGCAT
Source organism: Avena longiglumis (assembly GCA_030063025.1). Taxonomy (NCBI): domain Eukaryota; kingdom Viridiplantae; phylum Streptophyta; class Magnoliopsida; order Poales; family Poaceae; genus Avena; species Avena longiglumis. The sequence goes on along the minus strand of CP125979.1, from coordinate 210,013,700 downwards.
ATGTTATGCTTGCATTAGAATTTTTTTTTGTCTCTATTCCTTTCATTTTATGCATATACTGAATATCACCAACTGACGAATTCTGCAGGTATCTGGAAAACCCATCAAGTTTGTAGGGCGAGGAGAACGTGTTGAGGATCTTGAGCCTTTCTATCCAGATCGTATGGCGCAGCGTATCTTGGGAATGGGAGATGTACTTTCATTTGTTGAGCAAGCACAACAAGTGGTAAGTAGCTTCCTATGAAATGTCATTTTCCTGTGTGTCCTTTCTTAAAAATAAGTGATATTTATGTGGTGTAACATCCTGGTGCATGTAGATGCGTCAAGAAGAGGCTGAGGAATTACAGAAGAAGATTATGAGTGCAAAGTTTAACTTCAATGATTTCTTGAAGCAAACGAAAGCTATCGCACAAATGGGTTCATTCAGTCGTATAATTGGCATGATTCCAGGCATGAACAAGGTGCAAACATGAATTCTTACCAAGTTTATTACATTTCCTTGAAACTAGTCTTTTGAACTGGCATTGTGGCTCTTATGATAAGGGTCTAAAATTGATGTCATTAAGACCACAACTCTTGCCACGTTTTGAGCAGGTTACTCCAGCACAAATTCGCGAAGCTGAGAAAAACGTTAAGTTTATGGAGTCAATGATCAATGTAATGACTGCTGGTATGTATAATCTACACCCAGTAGACATCATGAAGATATTGTATTTGCATATTCTTTCCTAACTTGCTATATCAGGGAAATTGTTCTATATTTTCTTACATATTATTGTAGGCTTGGGATAACATGTTAGGGCCAATTTGGATTAATATCGATTTGTGAATTCAGTAGTTTTCCATATACCCAGCAGTTTCTGCTTGGTTTATTACAAAGTATGAGACGATGTGAATCCATAGACTGTCATTCATTGTCAATCAACTATTTGTTTGCTTGGTGTTCTGATGTCCAAGTACCTTTGATGTGGTTTGAGATTATCCTGCTTTGAAAAGCAAACATGTTCTTCCTTATATTTTTTCGTGAAATAGTTATGTTTCAAAAAAATCTGGTTAGTCTCCTGAGAGAAGCATGCCTGTGTCATATAACTTGGCGAGGTTAAAATCGATGGGACACTGTCTAAATATGTTCTCAGCTGGGGCAATGGCAGTTATGCCAGCCAAGTTCATTCCCAATTTTGTGGGCCATGATTTCAAAGCACTGCTGGGTCGCAAACATTTGCCAAGTAATAACTATCCTGACTCTGTGCAGATGAAAGGGAAAGACCAGAGTTACTTGCCGAGTCGCGTGAGAGGAGGAGAAGAGTGGCTAAGGACTCTGGAAAGACAGAACAGCAGGTTCAGTAGTCATCCCATCACCGTTTTTCCCTATGTGATGTACTTCCTCCGTTTCAAAATATAAGATGTTTTAGCTTTGTGAAGCAATGAATCTAGACTTCTTTTAATACGTAGGTTCACTCGGATTTGGAGTGAATCTACATGCTAAAAGAAGTCTAAATTCATTTTATTCACAAACCTAAAACATCTTATATTTTAAAACGGAGGAAGTAGCATATATATAAAACACGAAACCCCATGGAGCTAAACTGAACCTTCTGTTTTCTATCAGGTGAGTCAATTAGTATCACAGCTTTTCCAGATGCGTGCTCGAATGCAGAAAATGATGGCTGGGATGCAAGGGAAAGATACACCCGATATGGAAAATCTCATGGAGTCCATTAAGTCCGAAGAGCAGGTAAGGACACCAGCCTGATCAACAGCCCGGGGAGTATTAGTACATCTTTCGTTGTTATTGTGTGTTATGAGCTCTAAGACTTTGTGTAACTGTGATCATTCAGTTTGCCGCCGGTACTGGCCAGCCCAGGAGGAAATATGGCAACCTGAGGCGGCGGGACCTGGACCGGATGCGTGGTTACCGCCGGTGAGATGCTCGTCTTGGAGGGGGTGTAGTTGTTGCTGCCGACCTTCCTGCGCCAACAATTCAACCCAGTATGGACATATATTTGAGATCTCTAGCTGCAGTTGGCAAGTAGTAGTGGCTACATGTGTATACATGGTCTTGTTCTGTACCCGATGTATATTTTCTGTATACGGTTCCAATGTGCCAGGAGCGTTTCTGTTATCTTCAGAAAATGCAGGGCTTACTAATTTTCTTCTTCTTGATGGTATGGGAATACATCAAGAGATTGAGAAATCCTAAGAGATTTTCTGGGAGTAGATAAAATCCTAAGAGATTGAGAAATACAAAATGATTTCTAGGATTTTCTGCAACCACGTCCGTCGTCAAACTCCAGCGCCGAGAGAGACACCGGAAAACCAAGCCTCCACCATTGCAAGATCAAAAAGGCATCATCGCTAGCAAGGCTTTGTGAGTCGATGAATAGGCATGCTGCACGCAGCGAGGCACATGTCGTTGTGGCACGTCGACCGGGGACGTCCCCATGATGTCTTGGCCCTAGATCTGCCGCCTCCCATCAATGAAGTCGGGGAAGAAAGGCAAACCCACCACCTCCGGAGTCTGGACCACCATCCTTGCTCCAGAGAGATCAGCTCGCCCCGGCCGCCAGCGTCATCGCAGGTAACAACGAACGCTAGCGACAGACCGAGAAACAGATCTCGCCAGATCTGAAGAACGACGAGAATACCAAGCTGTTGATCTGAAGGATCGACCAGCACACGTTGCCATCAACTTCGAGGCGCCGCCTTGAAGGTCACGCCGGTGTGGGAGTAGAGTTGATGCAGACTTATTTGTCCGGGTGCCGCTACCACTCCCTAACGACGCACCACAACAGACAGATCCAAACCCTAACTACTAGACCAAAATGGAGAAAACGAGGTCCCCTCCTCCTCCTGCCGCCGGGGAGGCAGGCGGAGGAAGAGGGGACGAGCGTCTTTGCATGGAGACCAGGGGGATTTTTTCGCCGCCGATGCCTCGTGTGAGAGGAGGACGTGCGATTGGGGCAGAACAAGTATTGTCTTGTGCTTAGCGGACTTAGTCTTGTTTTGCGAAATGATATCAATGATGCACACAGCCAAAAGAAGAAGAAAAAACGGAAATGAGTTTTTTGATTTTGTAGTTTTTATGTATATGAAATAACTCTCAAAAAACACTTTTTGTGTAAATTTTCTTTTTTGCGTATTTGCTAGATATGCTATAACCACATGATTTGAAAAAGGGACCCGAAGTAAAGTTTGAGCTATGCCAGGTTCCGGAAGTAATTCTTGTGCGGTATCACAAAATAAGTTGTAACATGGGTGGTTTTAATGGATTCCGTGTAATATGCCCTCGAAAAGAAACCTCAAACCGGTAACGTAGGGCTGAAACGTAAGGGGGGTGGGGTTTGGGTGGCACTTGCAACGGCTTAAAACTAACTGCTGCCTCCTCCGTTGCTTTCGCTCCTACTTTCAGAGGTCAAAGACATTATTAATATCGGATGCACCACCTAGGCAGCGAAAAGCATCGGCCAGGAGCAAAAGGGAACCTCCTGCTGAATAATAACCAGAAGTAGCTACCTCGACCGAATCATCCGTTCCATCTCATTATATGTGAGTAAAGCAAAGTTAAAAGATACTTTTGACTATAAGAAGTACTCTTTAAAATATAAAATGTTTTAGTTTTATGAAGCTAATGAATTTAGCTCTATTAGTATGTAGGTTCACTCCAAGACTCTTCGAACCTACGTACTAAAAGAGGGGGCTAGATTCATTAGCTTCACAAGGTAAAACATCTTATATTTTAAAGGATTTTAAAAGGGAGTGAGTACATACATTCCATCGTCTAGTGATCTCTCCGTTCACAAAGATAAATATTTTTTACTAGAGGAAGTACGTACGATCGTACATACTGCATAAACAATATTGTAAGATCGTCGATGAGCTTAGCCCACCATATTTTCATACAAGGTAAGTTGATCGGAGACAGATTTCAAGTTAATTTCGGCCAGATTCGGAATAGTTGATGCACGAAATCATCTGATAGTTAATAATCTTTCTGTCCTAAAAAATGTCCCAAACATCTTTTTAGGACGGAAGGAGTACATACAATACAAGCTCCATAACGTAATGATAACTCTACACACACTAGATTTCTTTCTTTGACCAAAGGACGTAGTACTAATTAATCCTAAAAGATCAGGTCAGCTAGCTAACTAATCCAGTAGTACCAAATTAATTCAGAAGCACCAAGGATGGATATTGCTGGAGGCTTGGATGAGCTACGGCAAGAAGCCGCTCTCGTCCCTAGGAGCAGCAGGAGCGTTGTCGTCGACGCAGGTCGCTCCGCACCTCCGGCACCGGCCCGGGGCTGGCAGCGGCGGCGGCGAGGAGGAGGAGTCTTGGATGGCGGCGCGGCAGGAGGGACAGCTGGCGTGCGCTCCGAGCCAGGTGTCGACGCAGGCGACGTGGAAGGTGTGGCCGCACTGCGGCAGCACGCGGAGCTGCTCCCCGGCGGCGAAGTCGGCCAGGCAGATAGCGCACTGATCCTCCTGCACTTCCCCCTGTCCAGAGGCAGCGGTGACAGGGAGCGCGTCGATTGCCTTCTTCTTCAAGCCTCTCCGGGGGAGATGCGATCGAGAGTTGATGCCGGTGGTGGTGGTAGAGGGGGCATTCGTGCTGTGGGCGCGGCGGCAGGCGCATCGCGCGACGAGGGCGAGGCCGACGACGCAGATGAGGGCGCAGAGGAGGGAGGCCAGGATGACCACCATGTCGGGGTCGACGGTGACCGTGGCCTCCGAGGTCGGAGATGATGACTGGGACGTGGGAGCTGGGGTGGCGGCGGCGGTGGAGTGGATGAGGCTCGAAGGAGTCCGCATGGTGTGGAGATTGACTGGTACTGACGGACCAGCGAGTCAAGTGCGGTGGTGAGGTAGCTGATGTGCTTAATTAGCTTGGCAACAATGACTGGTATCGCTCTCTGTCATCATCAGAGTTGTTTATATAGACGCCCAAACCCCATGTGAGTTGTGACGGATGCCGCCGTTGATATTTTCAGACACCAATGTTAAGCGGACGTTTTTCAAGTGGATGAATCAGGAGTTGCCACGTGGCAACCTGAAATGATGGCAGTTGCTAGTACTTTTTTTTTAACAGAGCAGTTGCTACTTACTGTCCATCAATAAGCCAAACGGGCGTCAACTTGTTCTCTTCGTGTTTAAATATCCCATCTTCGCTTCTCAGGATGGTCATAATTCTCTTTTCATTAATTAATGTGTTACGGTCAGTTTTTTTATCAACTTAGCATGAATGATACTTCTGTGGAGAGGAATTGGAGATTGCACAGCACCAATTGGACCGGCTGCTCATGTATATATAGACGGACACAGGTACAATTACAGGTACAACCCTGACAAAACACGGGGACCTATACGTAGTACAATATGTTACTCAACATCCCCCGCAGTCGAAGGGTCGGCACCGACACATAGACTGGAGCGAAACTCAGGAAAAGTCGTGGACGATAATCCCTTCGTCATGATATCGGCAAACTGCTGGCGAGCGTCGATGCGTGAAGAACTCGAACGTGACCGAGGGCAACTTGCTCACGAACAAAGTGGATGTCCAACTCAATGTGCTTGGTGCGTCGATGATGAACGGGTTGGCGGAGGTAGACACCGACATGTTGTCGCAGAAGACCACCGTGGCCTTGTCTACGGACAAGAGAGCTCGGAGAGAAGGGGCGGCCACGTGCACTCGGCCACAGCATTAGCCACGGCGGTACTCGGCCTCGGCCGAGCGAGACACGGTGGGCTGCCTCTTGGAGGACCAAGAGACGAGCGACGAGCCGGTAGACGCAGAGCTGGTGGAGCGCCGCGTGTCCGGCAGCCCGCATCCAGCGTCCGAGTAGGCGACGAGGTCGATAGATGTCGATGGCGAGGCATGCGGCGACAGGCCGTAGCCCATTGTGCCACGATGTAGCGGAGAATCCGCTTCCGCAGCCCAATGGGCGTCGAGAGCATGCATGTGCAAGCACACTGGCCGCACAGCGTCTTGAGCTCCGGACGTGCCAACGTCAAATCTTGGGCGCCGACGATGGAGCCGGTAGAACGGGCATCGGAGGCCAGCGAGCCATCGATGGTGAAAGCTTGGCCGTGTCGGCGGGGAGTAGGCGGGATTGCAATTAAGCATCCACTGCGCTCGAAGCTCGCGGGCGTGCCTGGCGATGAAGAAAGAACCCGTCCGCACGCCGGACAACCTCGATGCCGAGGAAGTAGTGGAGCGGGCCGAGGTCCTTCAACGCGAACTTAGCACGAAGACTGTCGGTGAGCTTTCGAAGAAGACCGGCGGTGGATGCCGTCAGGATGATGTCGTCGACGTACGGCAGCAGGTAGGCCATGCCGTTGCCGGTCCGGAAGACGAACAGCGATGCATCGGAGCGCGTGGAGCGGAAGCCGAGCTGATGCAGAAACGCGGCGATGCGCTGGTACCAGGCGCGGGGTGCCTGCTTCAATCCATACAAGGACCGAGAGAGCAAGCACACGTCATCGGGGTGCTCGGCGTCGACGAAGCCAATGGGCTGCTGACAGTAGACCTGCTCCGACAGGTGGCCATGGAGGAAGGCGTTGGAGACGTCCATCTGATGCACCGGCCACGTGTGACACCCCGGTTCTGATAAGACCGTGGCCTCTATGTGACATGCCAATCCCTGGATCGGTTCATTGGCCAACAATAGAGTAAGATAGATAATCATAGCAAATAACCGTGTATCATGATCTACAAAGATCCAGAGTACCATTATTACAATATAAAAGCTTAGCATAAAGCTAGCTCAAATTGTTCAGGTAGCAACAAAAGCAAGTAAATCCTCCAATCTTCAAATTGCCCACAAGTGAACAAGTGCCGAGTGGAGTACCGTGGCCTATAACGATCAATCAGAATCGGAATAACCTGCAGCATAAAACGCAACAGCCCCGAAGGGTCAATACATGGAATGTATGGCAAGTAGAGCTAGTAAAGGAGACAATAGTACTAACAACTACATGCATATTTGGCAAGTGGAGCTGTGTCTGGCTTGCATTTGCAAATAACTTTGTCCTACTTTCATAAACAGTTTTGAACTTTCTTTGAAAAGATCCCAATTAAGTTAACCCAACAATATTAAAACAATTATGAAATTAGAATGAGCGAGAAACATGTCATGGAATCAATATCAAGCAACTCAGTTGTCCATAACCGGGGACACGCTAATCGATTAGATTATACACTCTGCAGAGGCTAGTACACTTTACCCATGTGACTTGGCCAGCCCAGCTCGTACCATCACTCTCATCTTGGGTGGCGATAGGGAGAAGACCAAGAAGAGACTGTTCGGGAAGTAGCTCCTCAATCCCGACGCGCACCGGTCCAACCTACCAAAATTCTACATCTCTGGATACGCGGGTTCGAGTTACCACAACCTACTAAGTCCAACCAACCGCCCATTTCATTATTGGCACATGGTTGTACACGTAAGCTACACAATAAAGAAGCCAAACAATTTCTCTTGATACCTGGGTGCCTTTCCGCAATGAAACCACCAAAATTTATCAATACCATCACACCCAGGGGGTTCATTGATTAAGTTGTTTTAGTTTTCACAAACCAATACTTTGAGAAAACAAGTATCAATGATTTAACCCAGCCCTCGTTCATCAAGCATGGCTAAGCACATCTACCAACGGTGGTTCATCTACAAAGAGGGTCCTACCACATAATAGGACATAGCATAGCGATAGTATCATCCTACACATGCATCTACAAAATACACGACAATGCATTAAAAATAGTAGGACGATATCATGAACAAAGTAGAATCTACTTGCCTTGGTTGCAGCGGTCGGAGGAACAATCCACACACGAGTAAGGGTTGCACTCCACACAATCTACACGACACAATTGCATTCATAAACAAACAATTCACAAACATATGCAACAAAGATGATGCATGAATGCAAGAACGGCAAGTGAATTGGTGCTACAGCTGCACCACATAATACTAATACATATTACTACCGAATACATGCATGGAAAATAGATTTGGCGCAAGGGAAACTATTAACCAAAAGTAGTGATCACTACTAGAGCTAGAACTTAAATAATTCACTACCGGTAGTAAACAGTTCGTAAAATCCTAGAAAAATTCTACCGCATAGGCATCGCTGATAAGAAACAGTACCAATTGGAATTACTCAAAAAAGAGTTATAGAACATCCCGAGTAATTAAAACACTGCATAAATCCATTAGACAAATACTGCAGAAGTTTTTACTGTAAGCCTATCTTTTTATTTCACGATGAGATTCCCTCGTTCATACGAGTTCAGGGACATATCATACGTGATTTTTGGAGCTACGAAACTTTTACTACGAATTTAATACTCCGAAAAGGCCACTAACTAGTTTGTTAAACTGTACTAAACCTGACAGTAAAAGTCTGAACCAAAGGTACAGCGAGATTCTACACGACTCACTGAACTCGTGCATATTTTATTTGCAATTTTTGGCCAAGCGGTTTAATTTCTACGCAATTTACAAGATTCTACCGAAATCTGCCAACTAATAGGATTAACGAAATTGACCCCAATCGTGGTTCCGATGACGGCGCTGACTGGGCGTCTTACCAGTCAACGTCTGGGGCGTCTGACTAGTCAACGTCTGGAGTGCTGACCAGTCAACGAACGATCTAAGCCGCTGATCTGAGATCTGACGGTGGCTGCTGTCTTACCGGAGACGGATTGCGAAACGAACTCCGGCGAGCTCCGGACGGCGGCGACGATCGGTTCCGGCGTCGTGGTTCTACCTGCACGGGTACGTACACGGTTAACTACGGTCGACAAAATAATCGCGCGCAGATGGCGGTGGCGGATGGAGACGCGAAGCACGGGAACGGAAAGAGGAGATCGAGGCGAACCCGACAACAGACGCGGCGATGGCCGGCGGCGGAGGAGTGGCCGGCGGCGGCGAGGAGAAGCGGCGGCGGCGGCGGTCTGCGCGTCGTGCGCGCCAGGGAGGAAATGGCGGCGGCGGTTTGGGTTGCGTGCACGGGAACCGAGGCCAGGGGTGGGGCCCTCCTTTTATTTGGTGCTTCACGTGAGACAAGAAAAGAAAAAAAAACTGAAACAGAATCGGTCCGCGGTTGGACTCCGTTTCGGAAATCGGTCCGGATTTTCGGACCGTTTTCCGGCAGTTTACTAAAACGTCTGAGTCTTTTGCATACGAACTCCGATTGGAGCGATTCTCGCGCCTACGGGTTCGTATCGTCGAGGGGAACAACCTTTAGTCGAAGTTTGTGCGAAAACTCGAACCTACAGGGGTGGTTGTTGCAAGTCCCTCTAAAGCTCCCCGCAGGAACCTCGTATCGAAACAAAATAGGGTTTTGAAGATGGCGTTCTGCCGAACCTTTCTATTCGATGGTTTTGCATGGAAAGATATGATGCAATGACATGAATGATATGCAAGACCAAATCTAAAATTTGGGATGTGACACCACGCGCGAGAAGCGGCGAGGTGCAGGACCGTGCGGATCGTGCCCGGTTTGACAACCGGGGCAAACGTATCCGTGAAGTCGACACCCGCGCATTGCCGAAAGCCGCGGACGACCCAGCGCGCCTTGTAGCGCTCGAGAGTACCATCGGAGCCGAGCTTGTGCTTGAAGACCCACTTGCCGGTGATGACGTTGGCGCGAGGGGGCCAGGGAACCAGCTCCTGTGTCCGGTTGCAGCGCCATACTCCTCCATGGCGCGCCGGGCTGGTCGCGCAGTAGCGGCGCGAGCCGAGGTGGGCACCGGCGAGAGAGCGGAGGTGGACGGCCTTTCGGCTGGAGAGGACGCCTTCTCGCGGGACGACGGCCGCCGCGCGCAGACATCGTTTCGCCGCCCGTGGCGCCCACCGTCGGCGGGTAGCGCGACGCCGCCGACGCCCGCACGTGCTCGGGTGAGCATGGGCGCAGGAGCCGCAGCGACAGCGGCGAGTGGTGCTGAGGTGTCCGGCGAAGGAGGTGACGAGGAGGTGCTCGAGCTGGTCGACGGAAGCGCCGCAGAAGGGGCGACGCGCGGCCATGGGCGACGGGACGCCGTGGCGACGGCGCTGGCGGGCGACGGGCGCTGCTGGCCGACGGGCGCCACGGTGACGCCGGCGCCAGGCCTGGCTGGGCCGACGCATACCGGGCGTAGCTGGCGGGCTGGGGGCGCCGGGCGCTCGTCGGAGGTGTCGCCAAGAGTCCCTGCTGAAATGGAAAAGACAACTCGTCAAAGTACACGTGCCGGGAGGTGAGGACGCGATGGGAGACCGGATCGTAGCAGCGGTAGCCCTTGGTGTTGGCGGGGTAGCCTAAAAACACACAAGGGAGAGAGCGAAAGCAAGCTTGGCGCGGCGGTAGCAGAAGGTTGGGATAACACTTGCACCAAGACGGAGGTCATCATAGGGCGGCGCCGTAGAGAAGGTGGTGCGCGTAAGACCAACGCACGCGAAAGGGGTGGATGTTGACGAGGAGAGTCGCCATGACAAGAGCATCCGCTAGAACCGTGGAGGCATGTGGGCGTGGAATGTATGGGTGCGGACACGGCTGAGAGTACGTAGCATCCGCTCAAAGACGACCATTCTGGGGAAGTGTAGGGACACGTGAGGCGGAAGATGGCGCCATGGGCGGCAAGAAGGGAGCGAATAGTGATGTTGTCGAACTCTTTGCCGTTGTCGGGCCAAGGCGTGAATAGGGCGACCGAACTGAGTGGAAACAAAGGCGAAAAATGCGGTGAGAGTGGTGGCAACGTCGGATTTGCGACGGAGAGGAAACGTCCATACAAAATGAGAGTAATCATCCAGAATCACAAGATAATAATTATAACCAGAATTACTGGGAACAGGCGAGGTCCAAACATCACTATGAATAAGTTGAAACGGAAAAGACGCGATCGGAGGAGGAACTAAACGGGAGGCGAACATGTTTGCCTAGACGACATGCGCCAGAGCGGGCATCCGCTTTATTATAGGTAAAGGAAAAGCCTTGCATTATTTGACGGAGAGCGCGGAGCTAGGATGGCCGAGGCGTGCGAAGATCGACACCGGTGGAGAGGGCGAGTGAGCTGGCGGTGGTGGAGGCCGAACCAACGGGTACAGACGCCGGGCTGTCACATCGGTGGAGGAGCATCCGAGTACGACCATCCTGACAGAAAAACCAAAGGCGCCAAATTCCACGCCACAGGATTATCACAATGTAAAGATTTAAGAAACCAGATTTTTAATCAAGGCAGAGAAACAAGAACGTTGTTGAGAGAGAGAGAGGAGGAAGTGGAGGGAAAAGAGACGGAACCGTGTGAGTATGGGAAGCGCATGACCGCTACAACGGCGATGCGAGAGGAGGTGGAGGAGGGTGTAGAAGAAGAGAGGGTACCGGGGTGCGCAGCCATATGCGCGGAGGCGCCGGTGTCCATGAACCAGTCGCCGCCGCCACCATACGCCCCTGCGGTGGGGGCGCTCTGGAGGGCGGTCAGGAGCGCGGGGTCCCATGGGGCCGAGCTCGGGGGGGCGACGTAGGCCGGGGCGGAGTAGGACGCGACGCCGTAGCCTGGGGCGGTGTCGTAGCTCGGCGTGACGGCGGGTTGGGGCGCCGCGTAGAAAGCCTGGTGAGTGGCCGGACGCGGCCCGATGATGCCCGGATAGGGAGCGCGCGGCTGGGGCATGGAGTAGGCGTGGACGACCCCGGTCCACGGGTTGTGACCCGCGAGCCACGGCGGAGTGGGAGCGGCAGGCTGGGGTGGACGAGGCGCGGGGGCGGTGGCGCCACCATGGCCGCCGTCGTTGCCACCGCCGCCACAGTGACGACGCCATGACCCCGCCGGTACTGCCGCCGGGCGGCAGGAGGCGAGTGCGGCGGGCGAAGCCCGGAGGCGGCCCCATCGGCCGAGGCGCGGAGGCGGGAGCGTGTAACACCCTCAGAATCGGCCCTATGCAAGTTTTAGCGAAAACCGCAAACCCGCATAGAAACGATTCAAAGGTGCCCACCAGGCACTTTCGTGCGGGTGGAAAACGAAGTAATACCATTACACAATAGTCCACGATGGGACCCACAGAACAGATATATACAACAGCGACTCAAAGAGTCAAGAATACAGATATACAATACAAAGATCCAAATCACCTTGAAAATGATACAGCGTCCGACTACGGACAAGATGCAAATGGGGCTAAGAGCCTCAAGAATAACCAATGGCGCCCATAACCTGCCCAAGCCAAGGAAGGGTAACCGCTAACGACGCCGATCTCAAAACCTGCTTAAACAAAAGGGTGCCGACAAAGGGCAAAGGAAAAGAGAGAGCGGTCAAGATCGAGGCCAAGACACGGCGAGGCTAGAATTGGCGGTCCTCGCCACATAGGTATGGTGGATCAAGCGGCAGCGCAGCATGCACTAAACAACCTATAGTGACTCGATATAACCGCTGCTATCGAGAGGGTAAGAAAGACCTATTCGAACCAACCCGATGCTACCATCACCAAACCCATCCTAGTGTTTCCCTCGAGACCAAACGAGGAAGTCAACCGAGGAACTCACACAGCTGGCAGTTTATTTATTCGCTATCCTTGCAGCAATTACTAGTCAAGTATAGATAATCATCCCGATATAATAAGCAAGGCAATTTTAGTTAACCATTCCGCTAGAAGGCGACACTTACTAGTCAAATACAATTAGCATGAGATATCCCAAACCCAGCAGCTTGTTGGTACTTATATTTAGCCATTCCGTTATAGTTGCAATACTTACTAGTCGTGTACAATGGTAGCGTTTACAACCCAAACAAGCAATTGTTGGCAATTTTATTTAGCCATTCCATTATAGTGAAGCTGATTACTAGTCATTATAAAGTCAAATTTATAGCACTACTTTAGTTATAGTTGTCTATGATCGAGATATCATGCTCCAAGTCGTCCATAACCGCGACATGGCTTTCAGAAAGTTTTACCTGCAGGTGCACAAATAGCAACACACACTTGATCAACCTCGGAAAACCAAATCAAAACCCAACGAGGCTTTCACGACAAAGCAATCACAAGATTCAGAAATATTTCAGGGGCCACCCCATTAAGTATACCAAGAACGGTTAGTGACTTCGAGACGGACTCAAGGTTTGTGGGGCCGGTCAGAACGATCGGGAACCCGAAAGTGTGACTGGGCTTGTCGATACCGCGAAAACGGGTCACGATTCTAAACAGTACAGGTGCTCCTCGCACAATTGTAAATAAAGCAGTAAAGCATGGCATAAGTACAGGATAGTAAATAAAACCTCAAACTAGTTTGTGGCCCCAAGAAATAAGAATGAATCAAGCTCTGGCTTAGGGGGGTCCCATAATCCTCCCGGATGTGGATAGCGCGAATATTCAAGGAACAGGTATCAAGTACTCGGGGTCCTATGGGACACAAGTGGACGGTTAACAACCAAATAACATCTATTGCCCACCTGTGCCTCTGCATTTACCTACTTCAATTTTAGTTATTAAACAATAATTGAATTAAACGATAATTAAAGCCATGATCAACTCCAACATTAAACATACGGCAATACTCCAACAACTGTGGTACTGGACGACACGCAACAGCACTTGAGCAAGCGACTACGACGCGCAAGTCCAACTATCTACCAAACAACAGGTAATAGGATGTGTCCAAGGCAATATAAGGCTGCAAGGGATATCGCGGGTACGAAAACTAGAGCATCGCAACACAGATAGCAATAGATCAACAGGAGGAAATAAAGACGATAAAAGTAATATAGGTAGAAAGGGGGAGGTGCTCGCCTGAAAACATTGTCGAAGGTTCGTCCGAAGATCGGGTCGACACTCGCCTCAACTCATCGGCCTAATCCGTGAAGAAGCAAAACACTAGCACAAACACCGGATGCACTATTTAATACTACGGCAAAAGATCGGGCGTGATGCATGTATGATGTATGACATGGCAAAGGTGCAATGCAATTAGGCAATATTAAGCGGAACCGGGGTCCCGACATTTAATTAAACAGTTCAAGTTATTTATCTACCCCGCAAATTAAGTGTTGGGTTAACAGGGCGGCACATGGCATCGGTTCGCTACACCAATTTAAATGGAGTCCGGAATAAGACAAAGATATCCCGCATGTGGACTCCATATTTAATTATGAGATGAATTGGCATAATGCCCCCAAACCACAGACAAGTATGCATGCAAGATGAACAATTAAATATGCAACAGATGATAATGTCATATTATAAAATAATGGGGTCTCGGATAGGGAATCACATTAGGGTTCGGCGAACTTGGGCTCCGAGGGTTCAATGGGGATCGGTCTTAGGGTTTGACGGGAGGATGGCTCGACGAGATCGGTCTCGGACAACGGAAGTCGATCTTGTCGCATCCGAGAAGAAGAACTTGGCGGGCGTCGGGGGCACATCGGATCCGTCCTGGTCGGTGTCGATCTTGTCGTTGCGAAGATCTTGTCGGGTCCGCGCCATCAAGTCGGTCTTGGAATTCGGGGTGAAGAACTTGGCATCCTCGAGGAAGTACTTGTCGTATCCGTGAAGAAGATCATGTCGGTCCACGGGGTTCGGTCTTCGGGGTTCGACGGGTGTCTTGGCGTCCCATGAAGGCATCCTCGGTGCTCCGTGTCGAAGGCATCGGGGTCTCCGGGTAGGAGAACATGGGGTTCCGAGGGGTTCGGGTTTGGTTTCCGGGAAGGAGGGCTCGGTGTTTCCGCGTCTTCGGGTCCAACGGGCTTCGGTTCCATGGCGAGGTCTTCGGATCTGGAGTTCTAAGTTTTCATGTGGGAGGTCTTGGCGTCCGGATTCAATGATCGGTGAACTTTGTTCATCTCTGGTGATTCATCAGGTTAGTCGGATCCCCCTGTCGAGCTTGACGGCCTTGTTGGTGACTTCCGAGAGGATTTACAAGAAGTGGCGACGGTTCTCGGCTAGGGAACACTAGAGGCATACAAGGAAACAACGGTCGTCAGTCGGAACAAGACAGAGTGCATTGGCAAGTCACAAAAACATGGCCAACATCAAACAGGGAAGATCCCTTTGCACTGCAACAGATGAACGATGGAGTGGAGGAGGCGTTGAGGGGGCTCGAGCGAACGCCCACTTCAGGCGGCCGGAACACGCACGGGTCCGTGGTGGCGTCCTGGGGAAGGCTGAGGCCGTCGGGGGTTGGGGAGGAGGCGCAGGGCCGACGACCGTGAGGAGAACGGCGGTGGCTTCACGCGCGTATGGACGCGGGCGGCGGCCGGAGGACCGTCAGGGAGTGGCGACGGTGCTGGCTCGCCGAGCTGCTGCCGGCCGGAGGGCTCCACAGGAGGAGGGAGTGGAGCCGGGGCGGCGAGTGGAGGAGAGGGGTGCACGGGACCAGGCGAGGCAGAGGACGAGGAAGGCGAGGCCGGAGAAGCATCCAGAGGCTGCGGGCGGGCTCCGGGGAGGCGGTGGCGCGTCGAGGATCCGGCGAGGACGCTCCACGGGATCAAGCGCTGGCGCAAGGAGGCGAAAGCAGCAGGAACTGCTGGTGGAGGTCTGGCGGCTGTTGGCGTGCTCGGCTGCACGAGGATGCAGATGGAGGGGAACGGGGCACCGCGGCGGCGCCGCCCTCCTGTGAGGAAGAAGGAGGACGCGAGGGGAACAGGGGTCACGGGGAAGAGGTGGGAGCAAGCGAGGTGGGGGTCGCGCGAGAGGGGCGACAGGATTAGCGGGGTGGGGTCCACGCGGGAGCGTGTGCGTGTGGTGCGTGTGTGCTGGGTGTGTGTGAGGGAGTAGGTGGTGGCTGGGGGGTGATGTGGCAGGCTGGGAGTGGGTGGAGGAGAGATGAGAGATGAGGTGGCGAGAGGGGATTGGGTGGGGTGATGTGGCTGGGGATGGGTAGATTAGGTTGGGGTAGGAAAGGATTTAGACAGGCTGGTTTTGTACTGGGGTGGCTGACTGGGTCGGATCGGCCCGGTTCGGCTGCCCCCTAAAAATATTTAACATTTTATTTATTTAAAACGGGGCTTATGCAAACCGTTGGTAGACAAAGCAAAATATTCCGGAGACCCGGGTTTTGGTTTTGAATTAGAGACGGGGCGTTTAGAAAACAAAACCAGGCTTTTCAAAATAGTTGTATGCAAACAAATGCAAGACGACAAGACGATGCTCAAATGCAATGTGGCATGATGACATGAGCATGAGGTCATGATGATGCAATGCACAAAAACAACGCGATTTTCTAGTAGTGGTTTTTGCGGGATGCCACAGAGCGGGGGCGCGAGGCGCGGGTGCCGGGGCGCCGCGTGAGAAGCCAGCGACGAAGGCGGTGTGAGCCGCCCGAGCCCGGAGATGCTTGAGGTGGCGCTCCTCAAGGCGCAGGTAGGCGACGGCCTGCTCGAAGGAGGGTGTGGTGAGGAGCGTGAGATTGGCGGCGGCGTTGCTGAGATCCTCGCCGAGGCCGGCCGACAGGGTGGAGAGCATGATCTTGTCGTCGATCGGAAACTCCAAGTTGCGAAGCTCGTCGGAGAGGCTCTTCAGCTTGAGAACGTACTCGTCGAGAGAGTGGTCGTTCTGGTGGGTGCCGAAGAACTCCTGCTGGAGGAAGGTGACCCGCTGGATCTTGTTGTCGGTGAAGAGGCTGGTGATTTTCTCCCACACCGTGTGCACGGTGTCGCCGTCCCGGACGACGGTGCGGAAGATGTCGTTGGAGACGGTCTGGTAAAACCAGCGGATGATGGTGGCGTCGATCGCGAGCCACTCGGGGTCGTGCGGCATGGCGAGGAAGTCGATGGTGCCGTCGACGTGATCGAGGAGATCATACTCGCGGAAGAGCAGCCCGAAGTACGTCTTCCACGGGAAGAAGTTGGCAGCGGTGGTGGAGAGCTTCACCGGCACGCGCTCGGCGATGGGGATGTCTCGGATGACGGCGACGGAGGGCCCGGCGAAGGGGTTGCTGCTGTCGGAGCGGGAGGAGTTGAAGGCATCGGAGGGGCCGGAGGAGGAGAACCCGACCATGGCAGAACGTGGTGGGTGGTGGCTAGGGGCGGCGGCTGGAGGGAGGGGCCGGCGGCGCCCTAGGTAGGGGAGAGGGGGGCGGCTAGAGGGAGAGCCGGCGGCGCCCTAGGGAGGGGGGGTGAGGCGGCGGCTTGGAGGGGGGAGGCCGATGGCGCCCTAGGGTAGAGAGAGGGGGGGACGGCGGCTAGGTCAGGACCAGAGGGTCTCTGATACCATGTGGAGAGGAATTGGAGATTGCACAGCACCAATTGGGCTGGCTGCTCATGTATATATAGACGGACACATGTACAATTACAGGTACAACCCTGACAAAACACGGGGACCTATACGTGTTGGAGGGGTTAACCTCTTGGGTGCCCGATCTTCACGGATCTCGTGGTCAAATCGATGGGAAAGCGAGGGGAAAGGGAGAAGGTAGCGGAAGCGAACACACACCTCGCGAAGAACACGATGAACACACGCAAAACTCACACGATACAAGGCCGATTGCTCCCGAACGGTGGCCACCGGTCCGATAGAATCCTCGCAAGGAAAGATCGGTCAACGTGCTCCCTCAAATCCACATCGGAGAGGGAAGAACACCTTGGGGAGGGTCTTGACAACTTGGAGACGAGACATGAACTCCAAGGCCTTGTTCAACGATGGATGCGTGATGCAAAGTCCAATCGAGGTTGGTGACGATAGTCGGTCCCCTTGGTAAAGGGGATGAGGCAAAACTAGAGATTCCACAATGGGGTTTTCTTTAGTCTATCATCTATGCCTAAGGGATACATGAGGGGTGGGGGCTCTATTTATAGGACAGCCACTAAACAAGGGTAGTTTGGGGATAAACTAGGAGAATAGGTAAGTAAAGGGGAATACATGGGATGTGGCCCAACAGGTGCGCCAAAGTGCAGACATGACCGTAGTACCGACTTAGGACCGGTAGTACCGTCATCACCGTAGTACCGCTTAGCACCGTAGTACCGCTATGGTCTTGGAGCATCCGCTGGAGATGTCGAGCGAAGCGGTAGAAAGGGGCGGTAGTACGGGTTCCGACAACCGTAGTACCGCTGGACTGCGCAGTTATCGACTGCCTTCTTCCGCTCCTCTTCCAAGCCTCCGCCTTGTCGGGATTGATGTTCCGGCTTCCTCCCTTGCCTCCATGGTCGGTGTGAACCTATCATGCATATGTGACGGAGTATGAAGTAGCATGCCATTCACTAGGGTAGGAAGTGGCTCGCAGAGGAACGGATTCACCTTGGAGTCCATGACGACTTGGCATAAGTTGGAGACCTTGATGTAGTAACGACCGTAGGTCGGGCTGCATCATCTCCTCCCATCAAAAGAGTCGCCCTCGACTCTCCATGTTCATCACGAAGTAGAAGAGGTCAAGGACATCCTTGATCCTGGGGTTCACCATATAGTCGCCCTCGAAGATTGACTTGACAACACTTCATTGTTCCTTCACCTTCCTTGAAGCCTACAAAGCTCACAACAAAAGCAAAGCAACACTCAAAGCGTAGCCAATTCACGAAGATTATAACATGAGTCCTCAAGTAGAAGGAAGTCACCTTAGCTTGTAGAGATAGCTCGATGAAGGGTAGCCATAGGTAACTCTCTTCGGTTCTTCTTGTCAACATATAGTCCATAGAGGTTGACGTGTATGCATTTGTACCTTCATACAACAAAGACCAAGCAACATATGTTTGTGTGTGATAGAGGAGCATGTCATTTGTGGCATGTCCATTCTTGTTCACAACACGATTAGCACAACTCAAGTGTAGCAAAGGGGATGCATATGCATGGTCAGTGTGCATGGAAATCGTTTGAACATCATCCAAATGTGGAAACTCAAAAACTCCATATAACATAGTAGTGGGGCACTCAAGGCAATTGACTAGAATTTTGATCAACGTCCTTGATGCGAGAATAGGAGAATTCGGCAAAAACACGCAAGGAAGAATGTCCAAAGCAACATCATTATGTGTGCAAACCAACCATTGGAAAGAGAAATTTTCGACATGTTGGATGTCACACACAAATCATCGAAAGCAAATATCATGGGAATATGAGTATCCCAAGCGGAAGCAAAAACAACATATTTGCAAACAAACCAAATGAAAGAGCAAGTGGTCCTTATGTTTGTTGCAACAACAAGACGAGATTCTTGGAAGCTCTCATGACAATACATGCTCTTAATGGAATTGTGGTTGCACCCAAAACATCGGAAAGAGAAAATGTTCAACATTTTTGTTGCAACACACAAAGCATCATTATCTAAAAGCGAAAAAGCATGAATGTCACAAGGTGAGATAATACCATCAACATGCTTGCCATCAAACCATAGGAAAGAGCAATTTGCCAACATGAAAGATGCAAAGCATGCAAAAGGTATCAGAGCTGGGTTCGATCTTGAACTCACTTGTGGGATGCTCTCAAGAGCTATTTTTGTCAACTCGTGCTCAACCGAGGTTGACATTCTTGTTCGGGGTACCTACACACATCATATGTAAAAGGAAGATCGTGTGTGCATGGTAGAGATACACATCATCCATCATGACGTATCTCTTCTTGTGCACATCACCATTAATGTCAATCAAGTATGAAAGTGATGCATGGTGAGTATGCAAGTGGGGAACATGCTTATCATGGCAATCATCAAAATCTCCAAAAATTGAGAAAGCTATGGGGGCCATCTCATTATAACGCATATGATCAATATTGTTGCAAGCAAAACAAGTGAAATAGCAAGCATTCATCTTATCGCAAGCAACGGGAGAAATTGAATGACTAGCATGACAAGGCAAGTCCAAAGCAATTGGAGGATACACACAAGATGCATAGCATGGCATGTTTATGGCAATGATATCGCAATCAAACAATTCCACATGATCAATATTGTGCAAAGGCAAAGCATCACATGGGAAAGTGGATGAAGCATATGTAATGTCACAAGTGTCATCCAAAACATGCATATCCTCACAATTCATCATGTCCACTAGTGGGATCATGGCATCATCAACACCCTTATTGTTACCTTGGTCATACCTCTCATATGAAGTGGGTGTTGTGGAAGTAGTGGCCTCCTTGTGGACGACTTCATCTTCTTGGTGTATCCATGGCGTAGCATCTACCATGTACATCTTCTCCATTCGAGGCATCATTGCTTCATAGCATCGGGCGTCTTCATCCATGGAACCTAGCACAACACAAGAGAACACACTAGAGGTAGAGGGTAAGTTGTTAGAATTCAAAATGGTCTCACTTGACCTATCAACTACCACTCTCAACTCACTAGGAGTATCGCTCATGTCCTCCAAGTGGAAGCACTCAATCTCACATAAGGTGGAGTCACTCATGTCACTCTTGTTCTCACTCAAGTGGGCTAAGTGGCTCTCATACTCACATGGGATTGGTACCACATCATCACTCAAGCATATGGGGGTAGGCTCGGGTTCCTCAACTCCATGCGCCTCCTTTGGTGAAGGGAAAATCCCATGCTCACCATTCTTGACCTTGTCGCCTCAAGGTTGGATGCCATAAGATGGGCATCATTTCTCCTCCATGGTCGAAGGAAAATCCCATGCTCGACCGCCTTGTGGCCATCTCGTAGTAGTGGTGGAGGTAGGCTCATGCTATCCCACTTGGCGGTAGGCGCTCACGCTTTCCTCGCTCGCGAGGTCGTAGAAGTCAAGCGTCGGCTTTGAAGCTTGATGGCGTGGAGGAAGGCTTGCTTGGTGACATTATGGTGGTGGCACACGGTAGTTGAAGGTGCCCTATGATGGTGTCGACGGAGGTCATTGGCGTTTTGCCGATGGTTGATGTAGGTGGCGACTTGGTCGCCCACATGACACTCGACGATGATCATTTGCCTTGGCACTCTTCTTGTGCTTGTGGTGCCTTCTTGAGCTTGCTTGAGCATTATGGTTGGTGCTCATCTTGAATTCTTCGCCTTTATGGCGAAGATGCTTTGACGATGTCTTGTATCCTCTTTATGGTGGCGATGCTCATGAGAGGATGTTTGTCGATGAAGAGTCTTGTTTCTGGCGCCTTGATGCATATGATGTTTGGACGCCACTCTTGTTTCGATAGGAGTTGAGCTTGGCTCAGAACACCCTCGATCGACCTATGCAAGTTTGAGCAAAATTCGCCAAACCCGCATAGAAACGATTCAAAGGTGCTCACCAGCACTTTCGCGGGTGGAAAACGAGTAATAACATTACACAACAGTCTCGATGGGACCCACAGAACAAATATATATAACAAATGACTCGAGAGTCAAGAATACGATATAATATACAAGATCCAAATCACCTTAATGATGATAGAGTCCGACTACGGACAAGATGCAAATGGGGCTAAGAGCCTCAAGAATAACCAATGGCGCCCATAACCCCGCCCAAAGCGCCGAAGGGTAACCCCGCTAACGACGCCGATCTCAAACCTGCTTAAACAAAAGGGTGCCGACAAAGGGCAAAGGAAAAAGAGGAGCCAAGATCGAGGCCAAGACACGCGAGACTAGAATTCGCGTCCTCGCCACAAAGGTATGGTGGATCGAAGCAGCGCAAAGATGCACTAAACAACCTATAGAGACTCGATACGATCAAGTTATCAGAGAGGGATAAGAATGATCTATCCGGATCCAACCTGAAGCTAACACCAAACAAACCCATCCTGGCGTTTCCCCCTCGACACCGATCGAGGAAGTCAACCGAGGAACTCACACAGTTGGCAGTTTTAATTATTCAGTTATCGTTGCAGCACTTACTAGTCAAGTATAGATAATCATCCTGACAAAATAAGCAGTGGGCACTTTTAGTTAACCATTCCATTGTAGTTGCAGCACTTACTAATCAGATACAGATAGTATGAGATAAACCCAAAACCCAGCAGTTGTTGGTATTTTTATTCAGCTATTCCGTTGTAGTTGCAATTCTTACTAGTCAGGTACAGTGGTCGCAAGCGACAATCCAAACGAGCAATTGTGGGCAGTATTAATTAGCCATTCCCTTATAGTGGAGCTGATTACTAGTCATTATAAAGTCAAATTTATAGCAGTAAACTTTAGTTATGCTTGTCTATGGTCGAGATACTGTGCTCCAAGTCGTCCATAACCGCGGACACGGCTTTCAGAAAGTTTTACCCGGCCGGGGTGCACCAATAGCAACACACACTGATCAACCTCGAAAACCAAATCAAAACCCAACGAGGCTTTCACGACAAAGCAATCACAAGATTCAGAATATTTCAGGGGCCACTTAAGTAGATCCCGCAACGGAGTAAGCAAGCTCAGACGGCCTCAAGGTGGGTAATACGGCCGTGAACGATCGGGAACCCAAACGGGCTTGTCGACACCATGAATCGTGTCCCGATCCTAACAGTAAGCAGTGTGCTCCACGACAATCGTAAATAAAGCAGAAAAGCATGGCATAAGTACAGATAGTAATAAAACCTCAAACTAGTTTGTGGCCCCAAGAAATAAGATCAATCAAGCTCGCTAAGGGGGTCCCATATCCCGGATGTGGATAGCGCGATAAATCAAGGAATGTATCAAGTACTCGGGGTCTTACGGACACAAGTGGCTCGAAACCAAATATTATCTATCACCCACCGATGCCTCTGCTTATCAATTTTAGTTGTTAAACAGAAATTAAAGTGATGATAAGTAAAACTAGAATTATCTCCAACATCAACATGCGGCAATACATCAGCAACTGTGGCACTTGACGACCCGCAACAGCAATATAGCAAGCGACTGCGACGCGCAAGACCAGCTATCTACCAAACAACAGGCAATAGGATGTGTCCAAGGCAATATAGGGTGCACGGTATATCAGTGTACGGAACTAAAGCATCGCAACACGTATAGCAATAGATCAACAGGAGGGAATAAATACTATAAAAGTAAGATAGGTAGAAAGGGGGGAGATGCTCGCCTGAAAAACATGTCGAAGGGTTCAACCGGAGATCGGGGCGAAGCTCACATCAACTCAACGGCCTTATCCGCGAAGAAGCAAAACACTAGAAGATCACCGGGTGCAGTATTTAATAAAACGGCAGAAGATCGGCATGATGCATGTATGATTGATGGCATGGCAAAGCAGCGGCGCAATTAGGTCAAGATTAAGCGGAACCGGGGTTCCGACAATTAATTGGATGGTTCAAGTTGTTTAACTTCCCCGCAATTTACATGTTGTTATAACAAGGCAAGATAAGATACCGGTTCGCTACACAAGTTTAAATGAGGCCAATATAAGACTAGATTTGCCCGCATATGGGCCCCATATTTAATTATTAGGTGAATTGGCATAAGCCCCCCAAACCAATGACATGCATGCGAGATGGATGACAATTAAACATGCATCAAGTTATTATGTTATAAAATAGGGTTCGAGGAAAAGGGTCACACATTTAGGGTTCGGCAGATCTTGGGGTCCGGGGTTCGGGGTTCGACAGGGTCCAGGGTCCGGTCTCGGGGTCCAGGGTTCGACGGGTCGTCTCGACGGAAGCGTTCTCGGGCCACGGCGGTAGGTTTTGTCGCATCCGGGAAGCAGGTCTTGGGTCGGTGTCGGGCGCGTCGGATCTTCCGGGTCGGTGCCGTTCTTGTCGGGTCCGAGAGAAGAACTTGTCGTTCCGGGCTCCCGACGAATCTTGGCGTCTGAGAAGAGGATCTGTCACACCGTGATCTTCGGATGTTATGGCGACGAACTTGTCGCTTCGTTTCGGGGTCTCAAAGCGAGCGGCACTTGGGGTTCCGGTATCCTTGATTCCGATTGCGGATCTCGGCGCCCCTCGAGGGGTACTTGCAATATCCGCAGAAGGTCTTGCGGTTTCCCGTGTTCGCGGTTCCATGAAGGCGGCTTGTCGTCCGTGATGGCGAACTCGGTGTCCCGAGAAGGTCTTGGCGTTCTCGCCTTATGGGTTGGAGTTCTCGGATCCGTAGTAGGTCTTGACGCCCGATGTAGGTACTTGGCGTTGTGGTCTTAGCAGGATCCTAACGCCACAAGACCACTCACATGGTTTGTTGCTGACCAACAAACAACGAAAGGGGGCGACGCTGGCGAGGTCCTGGCGCCACGGAAGGAGGCAGAGGAAGGCGACGGGGAGGCACCGTTGGCGCTGCGGGGCGAGCTGGACGCGGCCAGGGACGAGCTTGAAGGCGAGGGGCTTGCAGACGCGGCCCATGGCGGAGGGCAGGGAGGTGGCGGCGAGGTCCGGCGGCGGAAGAGCACGAGGGGAGCGGCGGGCTGCACCGGGAAGGAGGAGCGGGTCCGGCGAGGCGGGCGACGGGTCGCGCGAGGAGGGGAGGCAGGAGAGGCGGCGGGAGCCGGAGGCGGGATGCGCGACGCCGAGCTCGAGGCGGACGGGGCGGGAGGGGGCCGGGCGCGGGCAGGAGGTTGCTCGCTGCGGGCGTCGGCGCGGCTCGTGGCGCTGCCCGGGCGAGGGGAGAGCTTGAGGCGCGGAGGCGAGGCGAGAGGGCGGGCGTGGCGCTCTCGCAGGCAGGTGGAGGCGGAGGTCGGCAGAGGGCGCTCGGGGAAGGCGGCTCGGGGAGATGCAGGGGCGCGCATGGCCGGGGCGGAGCCCGCTATGAGGAGGCCGAGGCCGGGAGGTGGAGGCGCGGGCTCGAGCGGGAGGGCGGCGGGACGCCGGAGGAGAAGACCGGCGGGCGGCGGGGTGCGGTGGTGCCTGGAGAGCAGGGGAGCGCGGGCGGTGCTTGCGGGGAAGAAGACGAGGGCGGGGAGACGCGTGCGGGAGCGAGCGCGTGAGAGGTGGGCCCCGGGGTGGGCCAGGGGGAGCGGTTGGTGGGGCGATCGACCTGGGGGAGGGTTACCTGGGGAGGGCGGCCAGGTGGGTGGGATCAGATGAGGAGGTGCGCGGTGGGACCCGCAGGCAGAGGGAGGGCTGGCTACCTGGTGGGCGGGAAACGGCCAGGAGGTAGGACCGGCGGCCTGGGGATCCCGAGGCGGCCAGGGGGGGTTGTCGGCGTGTGGGTGGGGCTGTGTGGTTGGTGGTGTGAGAGGGTCCAGGGAGAGAGAGGGAGGGACAAGTGGCAGGATTTGATTGGGGGGGAAGGGAGGATAGCTGAGGTGTCGTGTTCTGATAGGCTAGAGTGAGGTGGCTGAGGAGGGTGGGTAGAGAGTTGGGTGAGTTTAGGATTTAGAGGGCAGGTCTGATTGGACCGTTTGTAAAACCTGGGGGTGGTCGTTCGGGTCGAAACGGCCCGTTCGACTGCCCCCGCTAAAAAATAATATAAAATTTTATTTGTGTTAAACGGGCCGTTGGCAAACCGATAGCGGCCAAAACAAAATATTCCGGGGACCCGGTTTTGATGTTTGAAAACAAAGAGGGACGTTTAGAAAACAACACGGGCTTTGCAAACATAGTTTTAGCAAACAATGCATGATGATGACGATGCAATGCACAAATTCAACGCGATTTTCTAGTAGTGGTTTTGCGGGATGCCACAATTCGACACCACTAACAATGGATCTCGCCCTCGAGATCCGCCTCATGGTACCGGAAGGAAGGTCGGCGAACTGCGTCTTCTCGCTTCGTGTGGATCCTCGCGACACCACTAACAAAAGGTCGTTGTCCGTGATCGTCGCGGGAACACTCCGGGGACAAAAGGTCGAAGGTAGAGGTATCAACAATAAGCCACCTCTAGCTCCGATGGAAAAGGGGGAACCGATGCCTTCTCGTCCACTTCAATGTACAAAAGCGAATAGAAGGGGTAGTCGGCATGGGGGCCAATCCATCACGCACCCAAACTATTACTTTGCACAATCAGTAGAAAAGAGTGCAACCATTCTCGGAATCAGACTGAAGATCTCGACAAGCGAGGTTCGGAAACAAAGGAGCGATGCAGACTCTGCATCGGGGCTGGCGTAGAGGCTGTCGTCGCGTCGGAAAACACCGGAAGGAACAAACAAGGAATACAGGATGGTAACACCGTAGACGGATTCCTCAGGCAGCTTGAACACCGGATGGTAGAACACCGTTATCAGAGGAGGAAGCGAAACCCTGAAGGTACGACGGAAACCCAACCACGAGAATTCCTGGACTCGAAGAAAGAGAAGAGAGCGGATTCAAAACACGTAGAGGTAAGAGAAGAATAGCAGAGGGATAAGGAATAAAATTAGACCTATCCAGAACTATCCAACCGACTTTGCAAAATAATTTTGGACACTCTACTTCGGCCGTTAGCTAGGTTATCCTACAGTTGGACTTCAGGGTATCGCAACGCTGAGCTCGATACCACTAGAACACCCTCAGATCGGACCTATGCAAGTTTGAGCAAAATTCGCCAAACCCGCATAGAAACGATTCAAAGGTGCTCACCAGCACTTCGCAAGCGGGTGGAAAACGAAGTAATAACATTACACAACAGTCCCTCGATGGGACCCATGAGATATATAACAAATGACTCGAGAGTCAAGAATACAGATATAATATACAAGATCCAAATCACCTTAAATGATAGAGCGTCCGACTACGGACAAGATGCAAATGGGGCTAAGAGCCCGAAGAATAACCAATGGCGCCCATAACCCTGCCCAGCCAAGCCGGAAGGGTAACCCCGCTAACGACGCCGATCTCAAACCTGCTTAAACAAAAGGGTGCCGACAAAGGGCAAAGGAAAAGAGGAGCGTCGATCGAGGCCAGTACACGGCGAGACTAGAATTCGGCGGTCCTCGCCTACAAAGGTATGGTGGACTGAGCGGCAGCGGCAGCATGCACTAAACAACCTATAGAGACTCGATACGACTGGCGGTTATCAGAGAGGGATAAGAATGATCTATCCGGATCCAACCTGAAGCTAACACCAAACAAACCCATCCTGGCGTTTCCCCCTCGACACCGATCGAGGAAGTCAACCGAGGAACTCACAGCTGGCGCTTTAATTATTCAGTTATCGTTGCAGCACTTACTAGTCAAGTATAGATAATCATCCTGACAAAATAAGCAGTGGGCACTTTTAGTTAACCATTCCATTGTAGTTGCAGCACTTACTAATCAGATACAGATAGTATGAGATAAACCCAAAACCCAGCAGTTGTTGGTATTTTTATTCAGCTATTCCGTTGTAGTTGCAATTCTTACTAGTCAGGTACAGTGGTCGCAAGCGACAATCCAAACGAGCAATTGTGGGCAGTATTAATTAGCCATTCCCTTATAGTGGAGCTGATTACTAGTCATTATAAAGTCAAATTTATAGCAGTAAACTTTAGTTATGCTTGTCTATGGTCGAGATACTGTGCTCCAAGTCGTCCATAACCGCGGACACGGCTTTCAGAAAGTTTTACCCGGCCGGGGTGCACCAATAGCAACACACACTCGATCAACCTCGGAAAAACCAAATCAAAACCCAACGAGGCTTTCACGACAAAGCAATCACAAGATTCAGAAATATTTCAGGGGGCCACCCCTTAAGTAGATCCCGCAACGGAGTAAGCAAGCTCCGAGACGGCCTCAAGGTGCTGGGTAATACGGCTGTGAACGACTGGGAACCCCAAACGGGGCTTGTAGACACCGCGGAATCGTGTCCCGATCCTAAACAGTACAGTGTGCTCCACGCACAATCGTAAATAAAGCAGTAAAGCATGGCATAAGTACAGGATAGTAATAAAACCTCAAACTAGTTTGTGGCCCCAAGAAATAAGACTGAATCAAGCTCTGGCTAAGGGGGGTCCCATATACCTCCCGGATGTGGATAGCGCGATAAATCAAGGAACAGGTATCAAGTACTCGGGGTCTTACGGGACACAAGTGGGCGTTCGGAAACCAAATATTATCTATCACCCACCGATGCCTCTGCTTATCAATTTTAGTTGTTAAACAGAAATTAAAGTGATGATAAGTAAAACTAGAATTATCTCCAACATCAACATGCGGCAATACATCAGCAACTGTGGCACTTGACGACCCGCAACAGCAATATAGCAAGCGACTGCGACGCGCAAGACCAGCTATCTACCAAACAACAGGCAATAGGATGTGTCCAAGGCAATATAGGGCTGCACGGTATATCACAGGTACGGGAACTAAAGCATCGCAACACAGATAGCAATAGATCAACAGGAGGGAATAAATACTATAAAAGTAAGATAGGTAGAAAGGGGGGAGATGCTCGCCTGAAAAACATGTCGAAGGGTTCAACCGGAGATCGGGGCGAAGCTCACATCAACTCAACGTCCTTATCCGCGAAGAAGCAAAACACTAGAAGATCACCGGGTGCAGTATTTAATAAAACGGCAGAAGATCGGCATGATGCATGTATGATTGATGGCATGGCAAAGGTGCGATGCAATTAGGTCAAGATTAAGCGGAACCGGGGTTCCGACAATTAATTGGATGGTTCAAGTTGTTTAACTTCCCCGCAATTTACATGTTGTTATAACAAGGCAAGATAAGATACCGGTTCGCTACACAAGTTTAAATGAGGCCAATATAAGACTAGATTTGCCCGCATATGGGCCCCATATTTAATTATTAGGTGAATTGGCATAAGGCCCCCAAACCAATGACATGCATGCGAGATGGATGACAATTAAACATGCATCAAGTTATTATGTTATAAAATAGGGTTCGAGGAAAAGGGTCACACATTTAGGGTTCGGCAGATCTTGGGGTCCGGGGTTCGGGGTTCGACAGGGTCCAGGGTCCGGTCTCGGGGTCCAGGGTTCGACGGGTCGTCTCGACGGAAGCGTTCTCGGGCCACGGCGGTAGGTTTTGTCGCATCCGGGAAGCAGGTCTTGGGTCGGTGTCGGGCGCGTCGGATCTTCCGGGTCGGTGCCGTTCTTGTCGGGTCCGAGAGAAGAACTTGTCGTTCCGGGCTCCCGACGAATCTTGGCGTCTGAGAAGAGGATCCTGTCACACCTGTGATCTTCGGATGTTATGGCGACGAACTTGTCGTTTCGTTGTCGGGGTCTCGAAAGCGGAGCGAAGCACTTGGGGTTCCGGTATCCTTGATTCCGATTGCGGATCTCGGCGTCCTCGAGGGGGGTACTTGCAATATCCGGGCAGAAGGTCTTGCGGTTTCCCGTGTCTGCGGTTCCATGAAGGCGGGCTTGTCGTCCGTGATGGCGAACTCGGTGTCCCGAGAAGGTCTTGGCGTTCCTGTCCTTTATGGGTTGGAGTTCTCGGATCCGTAGTAGGTCTTGACGCTCCGATGTAGGTACTTGGCGTTGTGGTCTTAGCAGGATCCTAACGCCACAAGACCACCACATGGTTTGTTGCTGACCAACAAACAACGAGCAGGGGCGACGCGGCCTGGCGAGGTCCTGGCGCCACGGCAGGAGGTAGAGGAAGGCGACGGGGAGGCACCGTTGGCGCTGCGGGGCGAGCTGGACGCGGCCAGGGACGATCTCGTGGGCGAGGGGCTTGCAGACGCGGCCCATGGCGGAGGGCAGGGAGGTGGCGGCGAGGTCCGGCGGCGGAAGAGCACGAGGGGAGCGGCGGCGTCGGCACCGGGGAAGGAGAGGAGCGCGGGGTCCGGCGAGGGGCGGCGCACGGGGTCGCGCGAGGAGGGGGAGGCGGCAGGAGAGGCGGTGCGGGAGCCGGAGGCGGGGATGCGGCGACGCCGAGCTCGAGGCGGGACGGGGCGTGGGTGAGGGCCGGCGGGCAGGGAGGTTGCTCGCGGGCGGCGCTCCGTGCTGCCTTGGGCGAGGGGAGAGCTTGAGGCGCGAGGCGGCGGAGGGCGGGCGTGGCGCTGGCTCTGCAGGCGGGGTGGAGGCGGAGGTCGGCAGGGCGCCGGGAAGGCGGCTCGGGAGATGCAGGGCGCGCATGGCCGGGCGGAGCCCGCTTATGGGAGGCGGTCGAGGCCGGGAGGTGGGCGGCTCGGGAGCCGGGAGGCTGGCGGTGGACGCCGGAGGAAGACCGGGCGGCGGGGCAGTGGTGCTGGAGAGCAGGAGGCGCCCGGTGCTTATGGGAAGAAGACGAGGCGGGAGACGCGCGAGCGAAGCAGGAGAGGTGGGCCCCGGGGTGGGCCAGGGGGAGCGGTTGGTGGGGCGATCGACCTGGGGGAGGGTTACCTGGGGAGGGCGGCCAGGTGGGTGGGATCAGATGAGGAGGTGCGCGGTGGGACCCGCAGGCAGAGGGAGGGCTGGCTACCTGGTGGGCGGGAAACGGCCAGGAGGTAGGACCGGCGGCCTGGGGATCCCGAGGCGGCCAGGGGGGGTTGTCGGCGTGTGGGTGGGGCTGTGTGGTTGGTGGTGTGAGAGGGTCCAGGGAGAGAGAGGGAGGGACAAGTGGCAGGATTTGATTGGGGGGGAAGGGAGGATAGCTGAGGTGTCGTGTTCTGATAGGCTAGAGTGAGGTGGCTGAGGAGGGTGGGTAGAGAGTTGGGTGAGTTTAGGATTTAGAGGGCAGGTCTGATTGGACCGTTTGTAAAACCTGGGGGTGGTCGTTCGGGTCGAAACGGCCCGTTCGACTGCCCCCGCTAAAAAATAATATAAAATTTTATTTGTGTTAAACGGGCCGTTGGCAAACCGATAGCGGCCAAAACAAAATATTCCGGGGACCCGGTTTTGATGTTTGAAAACAAAGAGGGACGTTTAGAAAACAACACGGGCTTTGCAAACATAGTTTTAGCAAACAATGCATGATGATGACGATGCAATGCACAAATTCAACGCGATTTTCTAGTAGTGGTTTTGCGGGATGCCACAGCGCCTTGGCGGTGATGAAGCTTGGCGCCTTGGAGATGGTAGAGCTTGACGCCTTGGAGGTGATGGAGCTTGGTGCCTTGGAGATGGTGGCGCTTGACGCCATCTAGGTGGTGGCACATGTCGCCTTGGAGGTGAATCATCGAAGTAGGTGGTGCCCTTTTGTGTGGCACGCTTGGCCTTGAAGGTCATGGAATCTTGATGATGCGCCTCCTCTTGCTTGGCGTAGTAGGCTTCCATAACCACACGGTGGAGGAATTCTTCATGGCTCATGGAGGAGCCATCAAAGTCGATGAAGTTCTCCGTGTCCTCCATGCTTGGCGAGGCGTCATCGATGTCGCACTCGAAGTCGTCCATGCTTGGGGAGTAGTTGTTGGTGTAGTACTCCATATCACCCAAGCATGTGGAGCCATTGTCGGTGTAGTGCTCCATAGGCTCCATGCATGAGGAGCCATTGTCGACGTAGAGCTCCATGTCTTCCATGCATGGAGTCGTCAGAGGTGTAGTGCTCCGGGTCATCAAAGCATGCGGAGCCATTGTCGGTGTTGTGCTCCGTCATGTCCTCTATACTTGTGGAGTCTTAGTCATGGTGGCTCATCATGGATTCTTCATAGATATCATCCTCGGTTCCGGAGTCCCTAGACATGATGCACAAGACCAAGCGGTTTATATGGAAGTGGTAGTGGGAGTTAGGGATACAACGTCAAACCTTACTTTACCTTGGAAGATCGTATCGTGCAAGTGGCCACACTTGAGAGCAATAAACCAAGCAAAGTGAAGTTCACGCGGAACACCAAAACCAACTACGAACCAAAAAAAACACACACACACAAGGCCTATGGTGGATAGGTATGGAAAGTGGCATGTCAAGAACCAATCCGAAATCAAGATGTTGTAATGGCAAGTAAAGAACCACAATGATCACCAAGCAAACAAGTCAATCCACAAGATAGGAAATATGTACAAGGAAACACACACGGTGGGTTAAATGGGACTTGTGCGACGGATAAAGTGAGCTAAGAACCAAATGATTACCTAGCGAAGACTATAAGCTCATGTCACACAAGTACAAGGAGACACGCTAGTTCGATTGCATAAGATTGGTGGGCTACAAGATATGCACAATAAGTACCACCTATTTGATGTTCATCGAGCTTGCGCTTCCTATTCTATGAGGCACATGTATATTTCTTTCTTTTTCTCTTTTCCTTTTTTCTATTTTTTTTGTTTTATTTTTCTTTCTATTTTTCTTTTTCTTTTTCACTTGCCTCTTCCTTGTGCCAACAACTATCAAGATAACTATATGAGATAGCGCTCACAATGTTTGCTCGGAATTCTACAAGGTATCAAATGTGCATAGCCCAAGCAATCATAAGGGGAACTAGTCTCAATAGGTGTTTGTTGCTCGCAAAGATAGTGGGGTTCACAAAGGAATGCAAGTGGGGAGAAGTCGCGGAATGTTTATACCTTTCGTCGACGATCTTCACCCTTTATTGTTGGATTCCGCCTTGCTCACGGAATTTGGATGGAGTAGATAGCATGAACCACGTGGATGATGATGTAAAGCTCCTTCTCCTCTTCGAAACGAGCTAAAGAACACCAAAATCCGAGTTCGTATGCAAAAGTTATGCTCAAAACGGTGAGAGGCTGAAATCTGGAACCTGCTGTTTTGGATCTGTATGGGACGGTAGTACCGGTTGTTTGGGTCCGGTAGTACCGGTTAGTGCGGTAGTACCGGATTTTGGACCCGGTAGTACCGCTTGGACCTGGGATGCCCATATTTGACGCGTTTTCGCGATTTTGGGGTGATTTGGGCGGAAAATCTTCAAGAAAAACACCAAATCGAAGGGGGAAATCAAGGAATTAGGCCATGGGAACGCAAAGGAAGGTAGATCAACAAGTTTAGCAAGTAATCCACGGATCAAAACCTACCAAAACGCACTCAAATCACAGATCGATCCAAAACACGAATTGGGGCTGTTTTTGGTGGAATTTTCGAATTTATGGGGAAAAGACCAAATCGATGAGAAATCCGTGGCAACCAAAAGCTGCTGATACCAGATGATGGAGGGGTTAACCTCTTGGGTGCCCGATCTTCACGGATCTCGTGGTCAAATCGATGGGAAAGCGAGGGGAAAGGGAGAAGGTAGCGGAAGCGAACACACACCTCGCGAAGAACACGATGAACACACGCAAAACTCACACGATACAAGGCCGATTGCTCCCGAACGGCGGCCACCGGTCCGATAGAATCCTCGCAAGGAAAGATCGGTCAACGTGCTCCCTCAAATCCACATCGGAGAGGGAAGAACACCTTGGGGAGGGTCTTGACAACTTGGAGACGAGACGTCGAACTCCAAGGCCTTGTTCAACGATGGATGCGTGATGCAAAGTCCAATCGAGGTTGGTGACGATAGTCGGTCCCCTTGGTAAAGGGGATGAGGCAAAACTAGAGATTCCACAATGGGGGTTTTCTTTAGTCTATCATCTATGCCTAAGGGATACATGAGGGGTGGGGGCTCTATTTATAGGCCAGCCACTAAACAAGGGTAGTTTGGGGATAAACTAGGCGAATAGGTAAGTAAAGGGGATACATGGGTTGTGGCCCAACTGGTGCGCGCAGGCAGAACTGGTAGTACCGGACTTAGGACCGGTAGTACCGGTCATCACCGGTAGTACCGCTCCAGGACCGGCAGTACCGCTTGCGGTCTTGGAGCATCCGTTGGAGCCGTCAAGGCGAAGCGGTAGAAGGGCGGTACCGACCGGTAGTACCGGTTCCGACAACCGGTAGTACCGCTTGGACCTGGCAGCTATCGACCTGTCTTCTTCCGTCTCCTCTTCCAAGCCTCCGTCTTGTCGGGCTTGATGTTTCGGGCTTCCTCCCTTGCCTCCGTACTGGTCGGTGTGAACCTATCATGCATATGTGATGGAGTATGAAGTAGCATGCCATTCACTAGGGTAGGAAGTGGGCTCGCATAGAGGAACGGATTCACCTTTGGAGTCCATGACGACTTGGCATAAGTTGGAGACATTGATGTAGTAACGACCGTAGGTCGGGCTACATCAATACGTAGTACAATATGTTACTCAACAACTTCTTATGTTACTAGCACTATGGCTAGCCTAACACTTAGGGAGTATTATGCAACTTTGAAATGATATGACATTATAATTAACAAGCGAGGAGAGAGTTGTTAGTGGGGTATCATAGCACGTGAAACTAGATGGTTTAAAGGCAATACATCATATATGATGTCCGCGGTATACTTCTAAAATTGCATTAGGATTCTAAAATTGTTAAATATGATATTTTAACAAGAGGCAATACATCATATTCATCTCACAAAATATGATATTTTAAAAATTGCATTAAGATTCTAAACTTGTTAAATATGCATGATACTAGTGTAGTAATACTTCTCACTAGGATCGGCCTTATAATTTTTTTAGGTGACGATTGCATAGTCCACATGTTACGGGTGTAACATGTGTATGTATTGCCTTCTGTCCTTTTTTAATGATTTGCTTGGGAACATGCAATTAGCTAGAAGTTCCCTCCCAAGATTGGTGTGGGTCATGCGCGTGTCATCGTTTTGGAAAAGAGTATATATTAATATCACAGGGATACCATGCACACAGCCCAGAAAAAAATTACAAAAAAAAGTCCCGCTACAAGAGAACTTATCCTCAAAGCAACGACACTGACACCATCAGAACAACACCAGTAGTCCTCCACTTCAATAACAACGCCTTCAAGAAGGAAACAATGCCCAAGCGCCGTCGTTGCCCGATCAAAGATCATATGTTTTCACCCTGGAGAAAGTCCTCGCTCATAAAACAATGTCTTCAACAAGGTCATTGCTAGGCACAACCAGTTAAGGCCAGACCTTAGATTTTCACCCTGCAAGGTAAGACTAGGAACTCCCCTGTGTTGTCTTCCCGCACCAACAGTCGCTGCAACGAGTCCCAGATCACGCAGCCAATTCTCCGTCGCCACAAGAACAAAAATCACCATCGCTACCTCATATTTCCGCTTTCCTGACATTCTCCGCATCTGACTTCACCATGCCTCTAAGAATGGCACTTGGTGGGAACAAACAACAGAGCTTCGCAACGCTCCTGCTGAAACCAAACGGACAGAAAAACAAGGTGTGCACGACCGAATACCTTCCGATCCAGCAATCTTCAGACGCCCATGGGAGTTCGTCAGCGGAGCCTTCCAGAACCCGCCTCTCCAGTACAGATCAACGAGGGCAGACATCAAGCAGATCTTCGTCTTCATGCGAAAGAAACCAAAGGACCACCTCCTTTACTAGATCCAACACAGCGATCCCCACACCATCGGCCGGTTTCTGAAGAACGGACCAATCAGGCAATTAGGGTTAGAGAGCCGATCTAGGTCTTCCAACGGAATCCCATCACCGGCACCTCCTCCACCAGATCGCCACCATAGGGAGCTACTGCCTCCACCCCGACCGAGGGACGCCGCCTAGGTATCCGCGCTTCAGCCTTCGCCGTCGCCGTCCCAGCAGCTCCTGCTTCCGCCTCCGACGCACTGCCCCCCAGCCACCTTCGGCAGCTAGGCCCGCCGCCACCGTGGCGAGGGCCAGCGGTAGCGGCGGTGATTGGATCCAGACGGGATCTCTGGCAGCGGCGGGAGACACCCCTGGCGTCGCCCTAGGGAGCGACGTGAGGGGGAGGGGTAGGTCTAGATACCATGCGCCTGACATGCGTGACAAAAAGGGCAAGATGAAGAAACAAATCCAGCTTCAAACCAGGCTTTGAATGTAGTAAATTACATTAAAGGAATAGTCTCTCTCTCCCTCTCATAAAATGTGATATTCGATCAAATTATTTAGACCTATAGCCCTCATAAATGTCATAATCAAATTTGTGGCTAAGGCGTATGCGATAAGGTTAGCCCCATGGCGCATCGGGTGATAGACCGGTGCCAAACGGTCTTCATAAAAGGCAGGGCCTGCATGAAGGAGTGCTAGCACTTTCAGAAATTATTTCACGGATTCCAAACCAAGAAATCTAAAGGAATTTTCCTCAAACTAGATTTTGAAAAGGCATATGATTGAGTCAACTGGGATTTTCTCAGATATGTGCTTCTCAAGAAAGGGTTTGAACCGGTGGTGGTTCATAGGCTCATGCGGTTGGTCTGGGGTGGTGGAAAACTACAATTAACATCAAAGGGAGGCGGGTCCCATGGCAGGGCAAGTTCATGTCTTCGGTGGCTAGGCTCACACTGACCAACGCCTGTCTATCTAGCCTCCCCACTTTTGACATGTGTCTTTTCCTTCTATACGACGGGACTCATGCGACAATGGACAAGGGTAGGTGTATATTCTTCTAGGAGATGGTAGGAGACTACCGCAAATTTCACATGGTTAATTGGGCTAGCATGTGTAAGCCCAAAGGACTAGGTGGTTTGGGGATCCTCAACACTAATCTCATGAAGATTTCCCTCCTTTGCAAGTGGATTTGGCGGCTTAGACAAAATGAGCAGGGGTTATGGGCCGATTTACTGCGAGTGAAGTACCTCAGGACCGAGGATATATTCTCCTCCACTCACAAAAATGGCTCACAATTTTTGAAGAGCCTGCAAAAGATCAATGACATGTTTAAGCCGGGAGCCAAACATGATGTTGACGAAGGTAGTAACACCCTATTCTGGCTAAACTTATGGCTAGGTCATGCTACCTTAAGTGAACGGTACCCTCGCTTGTTCAGAATTTGCGCAAATCCCACAATTAGGTGGCCCATGCCAAAGTGCAGATTTACCTTTGGCAGATGATTACAAACAAACTCCCCACTAGCCAACAAGTCTGGACTAGACATGGTCTTTCTAAAAGACGTTGCACTTTATGTGGGAGGTGGAAGACACAGACGACATCTTTTTCCACTATCACCTGGCCAAGTTTATATGGGTGCCATTGGAATTTGACTGGGGTTGGTGACTTCATCAATATCATGCACCGCCTCATTGGACACACCCATCGCATAGTTTGGGTGTGTTTTGCAGCCATGGATTGGGCCTTGTGAAACATTCGTAACAAAACAACGACCGAGCATGTTTTTATCTCT
This sequence comes from Avena longiglumis, assembly GCA_030063025.1. Classification (NCBI taxonomy): domain Eukaryota; kingdom Viridiplantae; phylum Streptophyta; class Magnoliopsida; order Poales; family Poaceae; genus Avena; species Avena longiglumis. The sequence goes on along the minus strand of CP125979.1, from coordinate 209,977,001 downwards.
CAGCATGCTGATTGTATCTGCAAATGATTGTGTTCATTTAGGAATGGAGAGTACTAGGAAAGTAAGGCGATCAGAGAGAGTTTGATGAGGTGGCTGCTTCTCTATGAACGCCTTATTCAAACCTAAGGAATGATCTAGCGACGACGTAGATTCCCACCTTCCGGCTTTGATCCTAGGCTCAACTGTTTTAGAGCTTTACTTAGTATCTATCAAGACTTGGAACTTTGAACTTGTAATGCTGGTTGTAAGGTTAAACCTATCAAATCTAGCGGAAACGATTGCCCCGATGTGGGGATTGTATTGCATGTTAAATAGGGTAGGAAAATCCCCTATCGTGGCATTACATGTTGTATGCGTACCGGTGGAGGACTCCTCCATACCGTTTCATATGCAGACATACATATTGTCTAACAGACCCCTTCATCTAAACTCTTACATATATTTAGATTACCCTTAAATTCATTAAGCTCTCTGACAGGAAGAGCTTTAGTGAAACCATCCGCAACTTCATCCTTGCTGGAAATAAACTTGATCTCTAGATGTTTTTTTGTTACTATTTCTCGCACAAAATGATAATCAATCTCTATATGTTTAGTGCGTGCATGGAAAACGGGATTTATAGGCAAGTAGGTTGCACCTAAATTGTCACACCACACCACAAACAAGGTTTCTCTTTTATCTTGACGGCGGGCTCACCAAGAAGAGCTTCAACCCATATCAATTCAGCTGCAGCATTAGCAATAACCTTATATTTTGCTTTAGTAGTAGAACGTGACACCGTGGCCTATTTTCGAGCACTCTATGATACTATATTTAGTCAAAAGAAGATAGCAAATCCTCCAGTAGACCGACGATATCATCAAGACAGCCTGTCTAATCAGCATCTAAAAAACACTTAAGAGAGTAGATGATGAACACTTGAATGTAAGTCCAAGTTTTAATGTATCATTGACATAACGAAGTACCTATTTTGCAGTTGTCCAGTGTGTTTTTGTTGGTGCATGAATATATTGGAGAACTTTATTAACTGAAATGGAAAAATCTGGTCATGTGAGAGACATGTATTGGAGTGCACCAACAATTCTTCTATACTCTATGATATCCTCAGGATCACCTTCAATGAGAGATAACTTCTCAGTGGAGGATAGTGGTGTAGGATAAGACTTGCAATTAAGCATGCCAAATTTAGTCAACAAATCTGTAGCATATTTCTCTTGTGTGAAAATTAAACCATCCTGGATTTTTTAACCTTAATGCCTAAGAAGAAGTGTAAATCACCAAGTTCCTTTATAGAAAAATGTTCATTAAGATCTCTTAGCAAAGCAGGTATATCCTCATTTGAAGAACTTGTCACTATGATATCATCAACATAAATAAGCACAAACATAGTGATACCTGACTTTTGATATAAGAACAAAGAAGGGTCTGCTTTGGATGATGTAAAGTCAAGATCGTGTAGCTTGGAACTGAGTCGATAATACCATGCTCTCGGAGCTTGTTTGAGGCCATAAAGTGCTTTGTCAAGCCTGCAAATATGATGTGGGGAATTAGGATACTCAAATCCTAGGGGGTGCTTCATATAAACCTCCTCTTCTAGAACACCATGTATAAAAACGTTTTTAACATCTAGCTATCACAAACTCTAACCATGAGAGACTGAAATAGCTAAAACAAATAATCATAGTTGCAACTTTAACAATTAGGCTAAAGGTGTTTTCATAATCTATTTCATACATTTATTTGAATCCTTTTGCAACAAGTCATGCCTTATACTTTTCAACTATACCATCTGCATTTTTATTAATATGATAGACCCACTTAGAGTCAATCATTTTTTTATTAGTACTAGATAAAACAAGATGCCAGGTTTTATTTTGGAGCAAAGCATCATATTCTTCGTCCATTGCTTTGCGCCATTTGGAATCATCAAGTGCTTCGGTTCGGGAACGAGGTTCGGCTGAAGAAGCAAGCATGCCATATGGTATTGTGCCATTAGTACGAATTATAGGCTATCGAGTACCTTTCTATAGATGTGTACAAGTTTGTGGAACATTCAGCATAGGAGAAGTTGCAGGGGCGTGCACCATATAAGATCTTGAGGGAGAGGACATGCCGCTGGAGTTGTCCGTGTTGCTGGGTTTGTCAGTGTAAGCGGGGGGAGGAGGGACAATGACCGCTCAGGGGTCTTGCCCTGGGAAGAAGAAGCATCATACGATGGGGCGTGTCGTCACGCGGCTAAGGCGCGGTGCCGTCACCATTTGGCGACGTAGCAGCGGATGAGGTGAACCAGGGCGAGGAACCATGCTGGCGTGGTGACGCGGGACGCAACATGGAAGACGACGCAGACTCATACGGCGACTACCCAACCTTAGGATTTGCAGAGTCATGCGCAGGAGGATCAAGCTCGGGATCTGCACCGCCTGGATAGAATCAACTGTAGGGTTTCGTAGCATGGAAAACAAAAATTTTCTACCGCATACAAACAAACAAGCCAAGATCTATCTACTAGATTGTAGCAACGAGTCGATGGAATAACTCACCCTCGAGGATTCCAAAGTGTTTAACGAGAGCGGATTCTCGTGGGTGATGTAGTCGTACTCTTCCCGATCTCAAGATCGCGTAGACGATCCTTCCGGCGATGCGTTCGTGGCTCCCAGTCGGTCACACGTTCGATACTGACGAAGACCTTCCTCCCTTGTTCCAGAAGGCAGCGGAGGTTGTAGCACTCTCCTCGCGATTTCGGCAACGTGGCGTGGTACCTAAGTAGAGGGAGATCTTGCAGCTTCGCCTTAAGCCGAGCGAGTATGGTGGACTATGAGAGAGCCTCGACGATCTAGGGTTTAGACACGCCGAGGAGGGCTAGGCCGGGCTAGGGTTTGACCTAGGCGGCGGCGTGAGTGCCCTAGGCCAGGCGGCTATGGAGGCGGCAATGGGGCTAGGGTTTAGAGGTAGGGAACTTGTGTGTCTAGGAGGAGCCCTGCCCTCCTTATATAGGTGGAGGAGGCGCCCAGAGGAGTCCTCCCCAACTCGGACCCAAGGTGGGCCGGCGGTGGAGGTGGGACTCCTCCCCAACTCGGATTCCACCTCCCCTCCACTTCCCAAAATAGTCGTTTGACTTTCAAACTTGGCGTTTGACTTTTCAAACTAGGATTTGAATAAACCCTCTATTTTGTTCAGCGATGACACCGAGTACATGATGCAATCATACCAACTTGATATAACACATTCATGTACCCTTACCCTCCGGAGTGCCGGACATTCCGGAACCTTCTAGAACATTCCAGATGAAAACACCGGAACCATTCCCCAACTCTGAAACATGACTTTCTTTTTATGAATCTTATTCTCCGGACCATTCCAGATCTCCTCGTGATATCCCGAATCCCATTCGAGACTCCGAACAACATTCGGTCTCTTTCTCATCATTCCATAACTACTCAAACAACGTCGAATCCTTAAGTGTGTCTCCCTACGGTTCGTGAATTATGCGGACATGATCGAGACACTTCTCCGAATAATAACCAATAGAGGAATCTGGAAATTCATATGGCTCCCACATATTTCTACGATTACTTTGCGATCAAATGAACCACTTACATACGATACCAATTTCCCTTTGTCTCACGATAGTTTACTTATCCGAGGTTATGATCGTCGGTATCTCTGCATACCTAGTTCAACCTCGTTACCGATAAGTACTCTTTCTCGTTCGTGATATGTGATCCCTTGTGAGCCAGCCACATGCTTGCAAGCTAATTGGATGACACTTCACCGAGAGGGCCCAGTATATCTATCCGTCATATGGATGGACAAATCCCTCTTGATCCATGTGTTTCAACCAATACTTTCCGAACACTCAATGCCACCTTTATAGCCACCCGATTCGGTGTGGTGTTTGATGTCATCAAAGCATCCATCCGGTAAAGGTGATATGCATGATCTCATGGTCGAAGGAATTAGGTTACTATGTATCAGAAAGCATATAGCAATTGAACTATTAAAATGACTTGATCTTTATGCTACGCTTATCTATAGGAGTATGTCCACCATATCATTCTCCTAACGATATGATCTTGTTGTTAATAACATCTCAATGTTCATGATAGGGAAACCACAATCATCTATTAACCAACAAGCTAGTATTATAAAGAGGCTTTACTAGGGACTTCAAATTAAGTTTACAAATCACACAAGTATTAATGTTTCCTTGTTAATACTATTATAGCATGAATGTAAACATTTATCATAAACACAAAGATATAATAATAACCATATTTATTATTGCCTCTAGGGCATATCTCCAACATCAACATCGGATCCAACACCAATTTTGTGTGTATCTAAGATCATAAAATCATCATTGTATGTGCTGATTTAAGAAATTTCTTCATCAACTGTAACAGAATTTTCTTCTGTAGCATCCGCATTTTCCTATCCATGATTAGTAATAGGAACAAGAGGCAAAGACATATGGTCATCAACATGTGCATCCCCATTAGGTGTAATAGGAGTTAAATGAGTAGGTAAAATAAGGATTTCTTCACGAAGGATTTTACCAGCGTTGGGATGTAAAGTGGCAAAAGGAAAGACATTTTAATCAAAGACAACATCTTAAGAAACATACACGCGACCGGTGGAAGCGTCAAGATATTTCACTCCTTTATGGCGAGGACTATACCCTATGAATACACAACGTGTAGATAGAAAAGCTAACTTTTGTTTGTTGTAGAGGCGAAGATTGGACCAACAGGTACAACCAAAGATACGAAGAGAGTCATAATTTGGCTTTGTTTCTAAGAGGCGTTCAGTGGGAGTTTAAAAATTAATCACTTTGCTAGGAAGCAAGTTTATAAGAAAAGTGGCTATGAGAAAAGCTTCATCCTAAAATTTGAGAGGCATAGATGCGTTAGCAAGTAAAGCAAGACCAACCTAAACAATGTTATGTTGTTTGCGTTCAGCAAAACTATTTTGTTGATGGGCATGTGGATAAGAAACATAATGAGTAATGCCAACCTTTTGAAAAAAATAATGAAGTTTTTCATATTTACCGCCCCAATCAGTTTGCATAGTAATAATTTTCCTATTGAATTTCCGCTCAACAATTTGTTGAAAATTGAAAAAAAACTTGATAAACCTCAGAACACTTTTTAAGCAAATAGATCAATGTGGATTTACTAAAATCAACTATGAAGCTTACATAATAAGTGTGCTTGCCAACAGAGTTGGGTGCTGGACCCCATACATCAGAGAACACTTGTTCCAAAAAAATAGTGGAAACACTAAATGATACATGATATGGTAATTGATGACTTTTAGCTAGTCGACAAGAATCACATATATAAGGATTTATTTCTGGCGAATAAAATAACTTATGCTTTTTAAGAAATTTCTAAACCACGAAGGATGAAGGATGTCGAAGACGTCGATGCCATGTAGAGGATGATGGCTTTATTGTGACAAAAGCTTGCTTGGATTACCCAGTGGAGATAGGCACTAGGGGATAGAGACCACCATGACAAGGCCCCTTAAACAAAAAAAATCTCGTGTCCAAATTATTAATCAAAACAAAAAAGACGTGAAACTCAAGAAATACATTGTTATCAAGTGCAAGTTAATGTACATATAAAAGATTTTTTGAAGCACTAGGAATATGAAGAATATTTTAACATGCAAAGAATCATGGGGTGTGCACAATGTTGAAGAACCAATATGACTTATTTTCATATCATTGTCGTTTGCCGTAGGAACACGATCACGTCCATTGTATTTCTCGTGTGTCATGAGCTTTCTTAGCTCATTGGTGATATGGTTAGTGGCGCCGGTGTCAGGATACCAGTTTGTATCCACTCCATATGATGTCGTGTTGGCACATTTCTTGGGTTGATCATCATTGTTGTCAAAGCCATCATGGTAGCACCAACAACAATCACTAGCAGGGTGACCATGTATCTTGCAGATCTGACAGGTGATATTGACATATGGTGTAGGATCACGACCGTTCCCACGGCAACGACCTTGGCCATCACCATCACACATGTCCTCACAATGCCAATTGTCATCACGGCGGTGCGCACCACCATCATCATCACGGCGGTGGTAGCCGTCGTCGCGGCGATGCACACCATTGTCACGGCATGTGTCACGCCAGCCTCCATCATCTGTACGGTGCCATGGCCCTCCATCATCACGACGATCATGGTGATCGCCACGGTCGGGCGTACGCCCGCGGTCACCACGGGAGCGGTTCTCGCGGTCATTGTCATGACCACGTGTGACATCGTTGGCGGAAGAAGTGAAGGCAGTGTCTTGTCCTGTCTTAGCAAGCATCTCGGCACAAAGGCCGTGAGAACAAATTTGATTAAAATATGATCAAGGGTAGTACCAGGGTTTCTTCTGACTAAATCAACAATCAAGTTTGTAGGACGCATCAAGACCGTTGATGTAGTTGATCATCTCCTCATCTTCAACCGCCTTGCCAGCGGCAGCAAGCTCCGAAGAGAATACCTTCATCTTCGTGAAGAACCGGGTCGCGATCATGTCATTCTTTTTGGTTGTGTTGAGTGTGACGAGGTTTGATCTCGTGAATGCGCATTGTTATGAGCTTGGGATTTGGAGAAGATGGGGGTTCGGGTCACCTCGCGACGTGCAGCAGGATCCATGTTATCCGTGCGAGAGCGATGCTTGTTGGCTTGATTGCCGTGCGAGCTGGAGCCGCCAACGGAGGAGAGCACAGCTCGCCGCGCGCTAGACTTCGAGGCCGCTTGCTTGCATTTGTCGAGTATCTCTTGCATCTTCACCTTCTTTTTGTGCTCTTCGATGAGGAGCAGGTGGTATGCCATCAGTAGGTCCCGTGAGGCACCCACAGGCAGGATCTTGTTTCCCGCCAAGGCTTCGCGTGCCTGGTTCCATCCTTCCTCGCTGAGGTAGATTACTCGATTGGCATAGGGGTCATCCTCGTTGGGCGAGGGGGATGGTTGCCTCCTGTTTTCGTCGTTTCTACCCTATGGGTTGGGCGGCGGTACGTGAGCACCCGAACCTGGTGGTTGTTGCTCTTTTTCGCTTTAGATGACCACGGCGCATTGGTAGCGTCTGCAGATTGGATCGCTGCTACCGCAGCTTTCGGATCCGAAACTGTAGGTCCCTTCATCCGACGGGGGATCGCATAGATCTGAGTTGCAGCTGCTGCTGTCGTATGACTCATCTCGATGTTGACGTGCGTAGCACATTGAGATGCGGGGCCCATGAGGCGGGCCTGATCGATGGCAGTGGCACCCGCTCTGGGAGGCGGAGAGTGTCTCTCTGTCCCACCTGGAAGCAGAATATCCCGAACAGGATCTCGAGCCCGTCGCCTACGGGCTCAAAGTCCTTCATAGTGGCTGGCGAGTGGGTGGTGAAGTCGAAAGCGCCTAAGAGGAGATGGCTCTCCGTCTGAAATGGATCGTATGGGCACCTAGAGGGGGGTGAATAGGTTCTAACCAATTTTTAATACTTTTCAATTTTAGGCTTGACACAAAGTAAATTCTCTAGATATGCAACTACGAGAATTTCCCTATATGCAACCCTAACTACTAATCACGTAAAGAGAGGAGCGAGGAAACCGTAGTGGAGCACGCGGAGACACAGGGATTTGTTTTACCGCAATTCCTTCCTTGTTAAGGGAAGTACATCTGCGTTGGAGGGGTGGGCGGTTCTAAGACCACCACGCCACAATAGGCCTCACCCTATTCTTCGATGGATCTCGCCACGAGAGGCCTGATCCACCTTCTCCACTATTGGATCCCTTCGAGGCGGGAACCGGTGCCTTTTACAACACTATCGGGGCACACACCCACAACCGAATTGGGGGCTCCCGAGATGACAACAAGCTGCAACAAGACCAAGGTTTATCAATATAAACAAAAACAAGGATCTAGGTATTTGCAAGAAATACTAGATCGGAGGTTCTCCAAATGAATGGAGAGGAGATGAAGCGCTTGATTGCTGATGATGAAGATCGAGTTCTCCTCCTTCGATTCCCCAAGGGACGGGGACTTTGGGTGGATCTAGGTGGAGCTCTCTTGGATGAAGGTTGCAGATCAGATCTCGTCTTTTTCGAATGAATCAAGAGGTCTGGCAGGAGGGGGAAGGCTGGCTTAAATACCCCCTCCCGGATCTGCCGTTGCTCAACTTTGGGCGACATCCGCTTCACTTGGGGCGGATTATCCTCCCCTGGGAAAACTCCGCCCCAAGGGCGGATTCTCCGGCGGAAACTCCGCCCCCTCTCTGGGGCTGGCGCCTGCGACACTTGGTGAAGATCTTGGGGGGGGGGCGGATAATCTGGCCCCCTCCAGGGGCGGATTATCCGGCCAGGCCGGAAAGTCCGGCCAACACTCTGCCCCCTCTCTGGGGCTTGCGCCTTGGCGATGAGCAAGGGGGTGGACTATCCGGCCCCCCTGAGGGGCGGATTACCCGGCGGAGCCAGAAAATCTGGCCAAAACTCCGCCCCCCTTCTAGGGCTTGCGCCTGCTTGGGAAGAGGGAGGGACGGATTATCCGCCCCCCAAAGGCAGAATCCTTTCCCCTTTTTCTCAAAGAGAGCTGCAACACTTCAACACACATTAAATAATCCTTGATATTGTTATCTAACACACAAAACACTAGGGATTATAAAATGTTCTTTCAATCTCCCCCTTTTTGGTGTTAGATGACAATATTAGGATTTGCAATGAAACTGGCTAATGCCACCTTAAATAATGAAAGTCGCTCCCCTAGATGTGTGCATATTTAAAATTTGCATTTGAATACAAATGCACACACTAGAGAGAACACAACTTCCATAACAAAGATAATTGAAACAAGGTGGTTTGGAAAACAAGGTCATACCACTGGGATGAGAATATAGCCAAAGAATATAATTTGTTTGATAGCCTCCAAGCACATCCCAACAATACCAGCAATATTGATGCATACATTAGATAGGTCCATGATTCCATATGCCATCAAATATGCCTCCATAGATAAATCCAGAATTCCATGAGATCCACAATAGATAAATCCAGAAATCCATGAATACCACACAAAGTACCAAACTTAGTGGAACACGACAAAGTCTTACATAATCAAACACAAATAGCAAATGAGTTCACGCTAAAAGGGCACAAGCAAGCAAATAAAACGACTGAAAGAAAGATGCTTGCGCCCGACCCTTGCAAATCCACGAGACCTAATAGAACTACTTCTCCCCCTTTGGCATCGAAACGCCAAAAAGGAAGAAGAGCGATGCTAACGCCCCTGAAGATCACTCCTCCTCATCCTCGTCATAGTCATTCCCGTCCCCTTCCTCTTCATCATACTCATCATCATCGTCATCAGCTGGAGGAGTGGGTGCCCTCGGTGGAGGAGGAAAGAAGCAACTCTCGAGCTCGCCATAGTTGATCCCTGAGGTGTTCCACTGAGCATACGGATCCGGAGCAGTGGGAGGAGGTGGATGGCCAGTGGCACATGAGACATGGTGGAGAATAAGCTGCTGCGTGTGATTCCTCTCATGATCCATGCGGTAAGCCTCTTATTGGCCCTTGTGAGTGTCAATGCCCATGCAAAGAATGTGCCGCTGGAACCAAGTGAGCTGCTTAACCTCGCGTGCCATTGGGGATACCATGGAACGACGACCACTAGCCCAAGCATCACGCATAAAGGACTACGGGGCAGTGGAAGGGTGATGGGTCTTCTGAGCCTTGTTGTAGATTTTCTTGGGCTTGTGAATTCCATCCAGAGCAGTGCCAAAATCCTCATGTGGCAACATATGCTTGACGAGCATCATTATGAAAGGATCATAAGGAATAGAGAGCCTGTTGATCATAGCATCCGTCATCTCATGATAAATATAGTCCATGACATCCAGTTTGTAACCTGTGGCTGATCCAGAGTTAGTGGCACACTCGTGAGCAAAATCAAGGAGTGGAACCAGGTGGCCACGGATCCTGTCATTGTTGCCACCACTAGGAGCGATGCAGTCCCTAAATATGCCAACAAGGGAGGCATACAAGGGAGAGAGACCAGCGAAAGTACCAGTAACACCATCAGAAGAAAGGCAAGGAGCAAGTGCAGTATCCTTGGATGGCTTCAGAGGAGAAATGCTACGGTGGCCCGAAGGAGTGTCACGGCCATGGAATTCATAACCAAGAACCTACCCAAAGGTGCGAAAGTCCGACTGAATCATGGTGGTCCCTGTCATCCACTTCATAGTACGGCGCTCATCACCGCAAATCACCAGAGTCGAGAAGAACTGCCGCACCACAGAGGAATCATAGTTGCATTGGATAGTCATGAGGCGGTGCATCCCCATCTTGTTGGTCACATCTAATGCCTCAATGAGCCTTGTCTTGGATTGAGCCTCAGCCAAATTGATGGGACGCATGGGGCGAAGCTTGAGAGTAGCATAGACATCATCATGAATAGCCCGAAAGTGGGCATTCCAAAGCATAGAGTCCTCGGGGGGACCATCACTGTCAGCCTCATCATAATAATCAGTCTGGCGAATGGTGGCATACTGAAGACTGTCCATAGCCTTGTAATTGGGCCGAGACTGTTTGCCCTTGCGAGATGCGGTCCTCTTAGTTTTCTTACTTGCCTTTGCCATCCGTTCAGCCTCTCTTGCTGCTCTGCTAACGTCGGTCTCGTCAATGAACTTCCCTTCTGTAGTAGGCTTGAGATAACAGGCACGGGAACGACGGACGAAGGTCTTGGTCGGCTTGGAACCACCTGTGAAAAGCATTTAGAGGGATAGCATGGAGATAAGCATACACACAAGTCCAGGATAAAGCAAGAAGAAAGAGTAGAAAAGCAACCCAGAGCCAATGATGTGTATTGCAGGAGCAGGACCAAAACAGACCAGAGTTCAGTCTCCAGGCCGGATTATCCGGCCCTGGTAGGGGCGGATAATCCGCCCCCCGCAGGAATTTTCTGGATTGGCCCAGATCTACCATGGAAAAACAGATCGGGCACAAAGGGTGCAATTCTACTGATTCTAGCATGTAAGGGACAACACCAAGAATCTTCTACAACGAGATTTCCACCAAATAAAATACATCCCATACAAAAGGAGAGAGATGAGGGAGTTACCCTCACTCATCGGAGGAAAATCACGTAGGAGAAGATACCCGGAGGCAAGGTGAAGAAGATCTGGGGAGAGCCCGGAGAATCCGTTGGTCGAATCGACTCCGGGAGGGGCGGATGCTCCGGCGGCGGCTGGGGGCAGAGGTAGGGTTGGGGGAGGACTGGCTGCTCTGTTTGAGCCTGCCCTCCCCGACCCAGCCTATAAGGGGCCGATTTTGCCCGGGGCGGATAATCCGCCCCCCACTTAAGGCGGATAGTCCCCCCCCCCCTTGAAATTCTGTAAACTACAGATTCAGGCCAGAGCAACCTAGCAAAACCCCTCGATGGTGTTTTTAGGACTTGTGTGCAAGAATAGATGGTTCAAGGAGGGAGAGAAAGGCTTGGGTTGAGATCATCAAACTGAGATGGTACTACACACCCAAAGTTGCAAGAATCAAATCAACCAAAAGCCAAATTTGAGTGTGTTTTCCATAAGAACAAGAGATATGCAGGAAAAACCAAAGAGACCCATGAGAAACCAACTCTTCTGTAGGAAGAGGGCGGTGGCCGAAGCCACCATGTTGGAGCGCATGGCATGACACCGCGAAGATGTATCTTGAGTTCAAAACCAATGCTCATCGATGACCCACATATCACAAAATGATATTAAGGGAAATGATTTTACTTGTTGTCGGCATTAAGGGGGGAGGGTTGGCCCAATCAATTAGGACCACACTCCCCCTGTGTCTATGCCCGCATCTAAACCAAATACATGAATAAGAGTAAGTGAGTGTGCAAGAGTAGTCAAGACAAGCTCCTTGAATCTATGATATTTAGCTCATTCCTCAAATAACAAAATCTTGCTTCGTCAAGGGGCTTCGTGAAAATATCAGCGAGTTGGTTCTTCGTGCTCACAAAGGATAGGGCAATATCACCACGAGCAACATGATCCCGAATGAAGTGGTTGCGAATCTCAATATGTTTTGTTCTTGTATGCTGCACGGGATTGTAAGCAATTTTGATAGCACTTCCATTGTCACATAATAGAGGCACTTTGTCACAATTGACACCATATTCCTTTAAAGTTTGCCTCATCCATAATAATTGGGTACAAGCACTTGCAACAGCAACATATTCAGCTTCGGCGGTTGAGAGTGAAATACAGTTCTGTTTCTTTGAAGACCAACACACTAGAGACCTGCCCAAGAATTGACATGCACCAGAGGTTGATTTCCTATCATCTTTTTCACCAGCCCAATCTGAATCAGTGTAACCACATAGAGAGAAACTTGAACCCTTGGGATACCATAACCCAAAATTCGGGGAATGAACCAAATATCGGAAGATTCGTTTGACCGCCACTAAGTGGCTTTCTTTAGGAGCGGATTGGTACCTTGCACACACTCCTACACTTAACACAATATCGGTCCTAGATGCGCAAAGGTAAAGGAGAGAGCCGATCATGGATCGGTATACCTTTTGATCCACGTCTTTACCCTTGGGATTGAGCTCAACATGACACTTTGTTTGCATAGGAGTAGCAACACCATTGAGATCTGTCATCTTGAATCGTTTGAGCATATCTTGGATGTACTTAGCTTGATTAATAAAGGTTCCCTCTCTAAGTTGTTTGATCTCAAATCCAAGAAAGAACATCAGCTCACCCATCATGGACATCTCAAACCTGTTAGTCATAAGCTTTGAAAATTCATCGTTAAAAGCTTGTTTACTAGAGCCAAAAATAATGTCATCTACATAAAGTTGGCATACAAAAAGCTCCCCATTAACCTTCTTAGTAAAAAGAGTGGGATCGATTTTCCCAACTTCGAATCCACGGTCTAGCAAAAGCTCTTTAAGGTGCTCATACCACACACGTGGGGCTTGTTTAAGGCCATAGAGCGCCTTATCGAGTTTGTAGACATGGTTCGGAAATTTGGGGTCCACAAACCCCGGGGCTGACGATACTAACTCATGTAGAGGACCATTAAGGAAAGCGCTCTTAACATCCATTTGTTGTAATTTAAAATTATGATGGGCTGCATATGCGAGAAGGATACGGATGGACTCAAGACGAGCCACAGGAGCATAAGTCTCGCCAAAATCAATTCCTTCCACTTGAGAGAATCCACGAGCCACACGGGCGTGCTTTATTCCTCACAACAATGCCATTTTCATCTTGTTTGTTCTTGAAGATCCACTTGGTGCCGATAACATTGCGGCAATCCTTTGGTTTCTCTACGAGCTTCCAAACTTTGTTGCGTTCGAAGTTATTTAATTCTTCATTCATTGCAACAACCCAATAGGGGTCTTCAAGAGCATCAAAAACCTTCTTCGGTTCAACCATGGAAATGTGAGCTTGATGATCACAGAAGCTTGCAAGTTCTCTTCTAGTAGATACCCTTCGTCGAAGATCACCAACAACCTTGTCAAGAGTGTGACCCCTTAGTTCAAGGTTCCGATCAGCACGAGCCTTGCGACGAGCCTCAATGTCCTTATTGTTTCTAGAAGGAGTTGATTCAGTATTTGTATCCTTGTCTTGATCACTGCCTTGCCCTTGATCTTGATCTGCATTAACACCAGAATATTGATGATGAGTTTGTTCTTCAGGGCCGGATAATCCGCCCCTTGGAGGAGCCGGACTATCCGGTCTGGGAGGTGAAGCACCAGAGCCTTCTTCCTGAGAGTGCCTGACAGGAGTTGGAGACCCAGGGCAGGATAATCCGCCCTCGGGGGCCGGAGAATCCGGCCTGGGAGCTTTAGAGTTGTTGACTTCTCCTCCGGATCCTCTGAAACGAAGTGCAAGTTGGGATGGCTTTTGTTGACTCCGCGAAAATGGGTGGACAATCCGCCCCTGGAACTACCAACTTGTCCAGGGGACAGATGATCTTCAGCAGATTGCGGTGTTGGTGCAGGATTTTCTCCAACAGTAGGAGCTTGTTGATCTTGTGTAGATGAGGGCTCCACATGAGTGGAGCAATGTCCTTCCCGATCCGCCACAAGGGATTCCTCAATGGGGCGGAAAAATCCCACGCCCATTCTTCTTATGGCATCTTGGGGCATTTCAACATCTGCATCACAAACATCAACTTGCCCTACAAAGGAGCCGTTATTTTCATCGAATTCCACACTACAAGATTCTACAACAATCCTAGTGAGCTTGTTGTAGACTCTATAAGTGTGGGATTCGGCACCGTAACCAACAAAAATACCTTCTAAAGCCTTTGACTCAATTTTTGACAAACGAACACCTTTAATAAGAAAGAAACACTTACACCCGAATACCCTGAAGTATGAGATGTTGGGCTTGTTACCGGCAAGTATTTCATATGGAGTCTTGTCCAAAATCTTTCGAAGGTAGATACGGTTCGATGAGTGACAAGCAGTGGATATGGCTTCAGCCCAAAAATTATAGGGAGACTTGAATTCAGCCAACATTGATCTTGCCATATCCATCAAAGTTCGGTTCTTCCTTTCGGCTACACCATTTTGTTGAGGGGTGTACGCAGCGGAATATTGATGTCTAATCCCCTCTTCGCTAAGAAACTCATTCAAAGTGTAGTTCTTGAATTTGGAGCCGTTGTCACTTCTTATTGCCAAGATAGGAACATTGTGTTGATGTTGAACTTCATTGGCAAAGTCAATGACGGTTTGTTGAGTCTCACTTTTCAGCTTGAAGAAATAGACCCATGTATATCTTGAGTAATCATCGACAATGACCAAGCAATATTTCTTCCCACCAAGACTTGCATGAGAAGGAGGACCAAATAAATCCACATGAAGTAATTCCAAGATCCTCTTTGATGACACAATAGTCTTCCTCTTGTGGGCAGAGTCATGCATTTTTCCTTCTACACAAGCCCTGCAAACACGATCTTTGGCAAAAGAGACATTGTCTTTTAGTCCAAGGATGTGGCCACCCTTCTGGAGACTTTGCAAAGTTCTCATGTTGACATGGGCTAAACGGCGATGCCATAGCCAGCCCACGTCGGCCTTTCCGAATAGACACATCGGACCCGAAGTGGTTTTCCCCGAGAAGTCCACCACATACAGGTCATTTTCGACGTATCCAACGAAAGCGACCTTTAGAGACTTGCTCCACAAGAGTACCACCAAATCATCATCGATAAAAACAGCAAAACCCATCTTACCAAGGGCACGAACAGAAAGAAGGTTGTAACCGAGGGTCTCAACAAGCATGACGTCCACGAGAGAAATATCGTGGGCAACCACTACCTTGCCAAGACCCAATACCTGAGATTTAGACTTATCACCATAGGAGACTGTGATATTATCATGATTTGGACACAACTCCATGATGATCTCCTTGCTTCTGGTCATATGACTAGTGCAGCCACTATCCAGCACCCATTTAGACCCACCGGAAGCATAGCCCTGCAAGAGAATTACTTCTTGGCTTTAGGTACCCATTTTTCAATGGGTCCTTTCATGTTAGTAACAAGGGTCTTTGGGACCCAAATAGACCAAGCAATATATTCATCAAAGGGACCGACATAATAAGCATAAACATCGCCATAAACATCACAAAAGAGTTCATAATTTGGATTGTGAGACCCTGCAAAACCAATATTGTTAGTCTTGTCTTTTGTGACATTCTTCTCAACGGTGCTTGTTTTTGATTGAACATTCTTGGACTTGTTCTTCTTGGTTTTCTTTTTCTTGGACTTGGTGACATACCCAAGTCCCTCTTTACCATGGTTTGACCTTTGCTTTCCAAGACTTCATCAAGCACACCTTTGTCCTTGGGAGTGATGTCCTTGATCACTTCTTTTTCCACACTAGCATTTTCCTTGTGACTATATGTTAAGTTGGATGAGCTAGGGGCATCATATTTGGCCAATCGACTTTGAAGCTGATCATGTGACTCATTGAGAATGGAGAAATCGTTTTTCAACGCCTTGTGAGCATTGTCAAGTTTCTCCAATTCCCCGGACAGTCTATCATGAGCAGCCCCAAAGTCAATCTTTTCCTTCTTTAACTTCTTTGCTTTGGTGACTGCATTGTCACGTTCCTTAACAAGTTTAGTCACAATTTCTTCATGTGACTCTTCAATAGACTCAAGCCTCTCTTCAAGAGAGACCCGAGCCTCTTCTTCTTCAAGAGAGAATTTTTTAAGGATGCAATTTCCATTGCATCCTCCCTTTCAATTCTGCCCTTTTCTTCGAGGAGTGCTTCGTTTTGGGCCAGCTGATCCATAAGAGCTTCAAAACAAACTTTGTGCTCACCTTGCAAGTTAGTGTAGAAGTAATCCAAAGCAATAATCTCTTCTTTAACCTTAAGACTAGTAGGATCATCCATGTCACTCATAGCCTTAGAAAAAGAAGAGTAAGTCGTTACCTCAGAGCTTCTTGCCATGAGACAAGTAGCATTCTTGTTGATGATGTTTTCATTCGGAGAGTCAAAGAGAGATGTTGCTATAGATGTGGTGGCTATAGCAGCCACCTCTTGAGAGTTATCATCCTCGTCCTCATCTTCACTTCCCGATGAATATTCTTCTTGAGCCACTAGAGAAATCTTCGGTTACTTCTTGAAGGAAGCATTCTTCTTCACAAACTGTTTCTTGCGTGGAGCCTTTGACTTGTCCTTGAAAATAAGTCTTCCTCCATTATCTTCCCTACTTTGATATGGACTCTCAGCTACAAAGTGCAGCCGGTCACCACAATTGAAGCATGTTCTCAGCTTGGGACCATTTTCTTTTCTTCCATAGGCTCCACTCTTGCGTTCTAGTTCCGTGGATCCTTTTATATCCTCGGGACAGTCCAGACCTTCTACCGCATATTCATCATGATCAATCACACTAGTCTTCAAGGCCATGTTGACCCCCTTTTGCATCCCCATAGCTCGAGCACGAGCATCTTCGGCATTCTTGGCAGCCACTTTGAAAGCGGCCATTTCTTGCATTACCTCATTGGATGACATGAGGTGATAGTTATGCCTACCTTGGAGACTTTTCAAATCCGTGGGCTCAAATGGCATAAGAGCACTGACATACTTGCGCTTGATCCAAGCATCATCAACATGAGCTGTACCGTGGTTTCTGAAGGTTGTGGCTATAGCCTTGAGCCTCCTATACATGTCCTCGTGGTCTTCTCCATCCAGCATATATAATCCTTCAGCTTCGTTGCTCAAAGCATCATATCTATTCCTTCTCATACTTTCATTTCCGATGAATAGCTCGGTGAGGGCATCCCAAGCTTCTTTAGCTGTGCTAAGATGCTGAATGTGTGGCATGTCTTTGTCACCCACACCAAGTTGTATCATGTGTAGAGCTGTAGCGTTGAGTTGGCTATCAACAATTTCTCTTCTTGTGAGATTGTTGGGGTTTCCAACATGAAGACCATTTTCTATGATTTTCCACAACTCAATGGAGGAACTGCACACATGAGACTTCATCAAAAATTGTCATTGAGAAAAAGTAGATGCAGAAAGTTTGGGTGGATCACCCCTATTATGTATATGTGGGTGAGGGATAGGTGGATCAGGGGAATACACATGAGAAACCTCATTGTATCCATCCTTACCGCTATCCTTTTTCGAGGAGGAGCTCTTGCTAGTATCATCACCAACCACTTTGTTATCTTTGGAAACAGTTTTACCCGTTTCCTTGGATTGCGGAGTGGTATCCTCAGAGTTAGATGGAGGGATACCGCCGATGTGGAGAGACGCATTATCAATTGACGCATCTCTTCCATCTTAGCCTCCATTGAACTCACCAAGGTTGTTTCCAATGTCTTGAGATCGTTCATGGTGACTACCTCCGGAGCATCAATCCCATCTACCTTGGAACCCATACTTCTCTTAGGCGGTTAAGCCCGAAATAAGAGCCGAGGCTCTGATACCAAATGAAATGGATCGTATGGGCACCTAGAGGGGGGGTTAATAGGTGCTAACCAATTTTTAATACTTTTTCAATTTTAGGCTTGACACAAAGTAAATTCTCTAGATATGCAACTACGAGAATTTCCCTATATGCAACCCTAACTACTAAGCACGTAAAGAGAGGAGCGAGGAAACCATAGTGGAGAACGCGGAGACACAAGGATTTGTTTTACCGCAGTTCCTTCCTTGTTAAGGGAAGTACATCTGCGTTGGAGGGGTGGGCGGTTCTAAGACCACCACGCCACAATAGGCCTCACCCTATTCTCCGATGGATCTCGCCACGAGAGGCTTGATCCACCTTCTCCACTATTGTATCCCTTCGAGGCGGGAACCGGTGCCTTTTACAATACTATCGGGGGACACACCCACAACCGAATTGTGGGCTCCCGAGATGACAACAAGCTGCCACAAGACCAAGGTTTATCAATATAAACAAAAACAAGGATCTAGGTATTTGCAAGAAATACTAGATCGGAGATTCTCCAAATGAATGGAGAGGAGATGAAGCGCTTGATTGCTGATGATGAAGATCGAGTTCTCCTCCTTCGATTCCCCAAGGGACGGGGCCTTTGGGTGGATCTAGGTGGAGCTCTCTTGGATGAAGGTTGCAGATCAGATCTCGTCTTTTTCGAATGAATCAAGAGGTCTGGCAGGAGGGGGAAGGCTGGCTTAAATACCCCCTCCCCAGATCTGGCCGTTGCTCAACTTTGGGGGCGGATTATCCGCCCCCTGGGAAAACTCCGCCCCAAGGGCGGATTCTCCGGGGGAAACTCCGCCCCCTCTCTAGGGCTGGCGCCTGCGACACTTGGTGAAGATCTTGGGGGGAAGGGGCGGATAATCCGGCCCCCTCTAGGGGCGGATTATTCGGCCAGGCCGGAAAGTACGGCCAACACTCCGCCCCCTCTCTGGGGCTTGCGCCTTGGTGATGAGCAAGGGGGCGGACTATTCGCCTCGAGGCGGATTATCCGTGAGCGAAAATCCGGCCAAAACTCCGCCTCTTCCGGGCTTGCGCCTGCTTGGGAAGAGGGAGGGGCGGATTATCCGCCCCCCAAAGGCAGAATCCTTTTCCCTTTTTCTCAAAGAGAGCTGCAACACTTCAACACACATTAAATAATCCTTGATATTGTTATCTAACACACAAAACACTAGGGATTATAAAATGTTCTTTCACCGTCGCCGAGGAGTTATAGATCGCTTTGGTCGGGACCGTCACGATCGCACAATCAGCGCCCCCGGTTCCCACAGACGGCGCCAATTGACGAGGTTTGATCTCGTCAATGCCCATTGTTCTGAGCTTGGGTTTTGGAGAAGATGGGGGTGCTGGAGATCGCGGAACGGTTAACAGACAAGTAACCAGGGGACACGAGATTTACCCAGGTTCAGGCCGCCGGAGGGAAAACCCTACTCCTGCTTGTCTGCTCTTGATTACGGCAGAACCGAAGGTTACAGGGATGCGCAGATGTAATCTGGCGTGGAAGTGTGTATGCGGTGGAAAGGATTGGCCCTCCTCGCCGTGCCCTCCTAGCCTTTATATAGAGTTAGGCAGGTCTTGGGCACAGATCGAGTCGGTTACAAGTTTAGGGTTTGCCCCTTTGAATATTCTATCCATTCTAGTCTTGTTCTCCAAGGATCCGAAGATGTCATGGGCTTGGGCCACCCGAAAATCTCCATGGGCCGCGTATATTCTTGTAGGCCTTCCTTGGGCTGGACCAGGTATGCTAATGTCGTGTACCCGTAGGGTATAACCATGTCAGAGTGAGCCCCGCAGGTGATTGATCCTGGAGAGGGAAGGGGTGGAGAACATCCGGGTGATGACGCCACACCACAACACTCGTGTCAAGCCCAATTACATGAGCAACGATTTTCGCGCGACAGCAAGTTCAAGATGAACCCGAGCACTGTTTGATCCCGCGAAACCCAAGTGGCATACTCACGATTGGGGATTGTAATCTTCTTATTGTCATTTCCTTCAGCCTCCAAGGTTTTTGCTTGCGCGGAATCAGCGCCATCGAGGAAGCCGAAAGCCTGGGCGCCGCGCACGGGGGAGGACGAGGGTCTTCCAAAAGAGGAAGTTCTGGCTGGTCACTTTTATAGAGGGAGGGGGTCCGAGAGCACTCTGTGGGGAAGACGACGCTGAGGAGGTCGACATGGCCAGAGGAAGGAGATCGGATCGGGATTTTAGGATTTTTCAGTTTTTATTGATCGTGGCGACGACTAGGGGAAGAGGTATCACTCTGATACCATATCAAACCTAGCGGAAACGATTGCCCCGGTGTAGGGATCGTGTTGCATTTTAAATAGGGTAGGAAAATCCTACCATGACATTACAAGTTGTATACGTACAGGTGGAGCACTCCTCCATACTGTGTTATATAGGGACATATATATTGTCTAACAAAATCTTCGTGTGTGTGTGATCTGAAACTCTGCTATATAAAGCTGGGGAATGCCTTTAAGTTCAAAAAGCTCCCGCCATGGAGGACACGGCTAATCGACCAAAGCTGAGTTGAGCAAAAATCTTGCTAGTTTGTGGCTAACGAGGGTACAACAAAGCAATAGTAAATGGGTAATGATACTAGTCCCCCAGGGGATCCCGTGACTTCCATCGTTCGGTTCCCCGCGTGTGGACGTATCATCATGGTGGGACCTGCCAGGCCTTATCTCTTCACGCCACCGCATGTCGCTCCAAGGCATGGTTGCACGTCGCTTGCTTACGCACCTTAGCTGCCGCTGGCCGCGCGTTGCCGCCTGGTCGCCTGCCTCCGCTGCCGCTGGCCATGCCGCTTCCCCAGTCGGCGCCGTTCTTGTTGCACTTCGCCTCCGCAGCCGCGTGCCGCCGCCCAGCATCTGTAGTCCTGGCCGCGCGTGTCCGCTGCCTTTCCCAGCCACCGCCGTCCTTGCTGCCCTCCGCCGCCGCCCAGCACCCACAGTCCTGGTCGCGCTCTTTTGCTGCCTACCACCATCTTATCCATGGCCACCGACGCTGCTATGTACGGCGTCAAGTTTTGCGACATTGCAGTCGACGACGGTGCTACATGTGGTTGGAGGCGGTGCTAAAAGCGGCGTCGAGTTTTGCTACCAGTGGTCTGTGATAGTGCTCCAAGTGGGCGTTGGATTTTGCTACCCAGTAAAAGTCTCCGGCGAAGTCTTTTTTTTGCTACAGATGCTAAATCTTTTTGCTACATCTGTTATCTAGTTTTGCTACAACAGCGCAATGTTTTTTCTACAATGTTTCCGGCAAGGTCTCTTAATGAAAGTCAAAGTCTATGATGATGTCTATGTGGAAGTCGTTTTTTATACATATGCTGAACTTTTTTGCTACATTTGTTTTCTAGTTTTACTATAATAGCGCAAAGTTTCTGCTGGAATGTCTCCGGCGAGGTCTCCCGACAATAGTCTCCGGTAAAGTCAGTTTTGCTATATTAGAACAAACTTTTTGATACAAATTGTCCGCCGAGGTCTCCGGCGAAATTCCGGTGAGATCTCCGGCGAAATCTGTCTTTTTATTTTGTCTCGTGAGCGAACTTTTTTTACTACATGTAGCAAAATCAAAACTATTTATAACAAAAACGAATTATTTTGCCATAAAAACGGAATTTGGGTCTATTTTAAAGGTAAAGGACACGTGAAGGACAGAGGACCCGAGGGATCAGGAAAGTTATCTCCAGGAACGCCTAGCGCTCCCCATAGTAAATAGACCTCTACAACATTTGCCCCCATCAAATTAGCTTGTAGTTACCGCAAAGGAAATGTTCCGTGGGATGACACCTACACTTTTCGAGTGACAAGCTGAGGAGAGAATAATGAACTGCAGGTCACGTACCTTTCTTTTGCGAAAATTTCAAAAATCTATTAATAATTATCAACAAGTGTAAGGAGTTATAAAAGTAATAAAAATTACAAAATACATACGCCTTACACTGCCAAATTATTTTAGCTCTGGGTTTCAACCACAGCTAGTGCGTTGAGAGTGGAAACAGAGTCGTCTCTGCACGTGGAAGCATGCTAGTTCCGGTTACCAGAATATACAGGATATCTCGGATTTTCACCACCTGATAATTTAATTAAATTTGTATTCATTTTTTAACAATTTAATAAAACTAGTAATGCGTTGCAACGGGCGAGAAAACAATCTGGGTCGCGGACAGAAAAAGGCTTCCACAAGTATTTTCCTACCCAACGTACAAACATAATTCACGAGAACAAGGAATGGCCACGCAATATCTCAAAAACATTAGATTCTACTTTGTTGATTTGAAATGTATTATACTGTAATTAACTTATGTGGAAAGAACTCAAAAGTCATCCCTTTTGTTCAAATGTCTCGAAGCTTTCAAACCTCGCATGGAAGCATTCGTTCATAAGTACTCTAAATAGTATTACTCTCCGCCGCGTTGTAGGTTTTAGGATTCCCTTTGACAAAAACAAATATCTTTATAATATTATCAGCTGTTCTCTATGCGTGTCCAAGAAAATAAATGTAATCTGACCAGGTAATTTTAAGCACATTTACAATATACACGGGTGCCTGTAAGGGATCTGGTACGTATTTTGTCTGATGCCCCAATCATGTTTGCTGACAAGAACACATTCAACATTGCTCAAAGGATTGTTAAGTCAAAAACTACAATAAATCACTATTATTTGATGGAATTCTCAGAAAGTGAATGATTCGGTTTCAATGGCCAGTTGGAGTTCTACAATGTCGATGATCTTGAGACCATGGCCAGGGAAGAGCATTTTATGGTCACTCATGTAATGTGGGATCCCACTGACTGGACGGTGAGTGAGTCTGATTACATAATCAATAACTTCCTGACCCCGCTATTTTGTGAAGTTTACAAAATCAATTTTTGGAAATATATATACGTTAGAGCTTATACGACTTATTTAAACCTGAACTGCTGAAATATATATACATCCTCAAGTTAAACTCTAGACGTGCATTCTCAAAGTGTATGAATGGAAACCTTAATTCAATGCTTGTTGCAGGGAACTAAACAGTTGGCGATGCATAGTTTGTTTCAAGTATATTTAGATAACTTCCCATCAAATTTACTGGCACTAGAATGATTTTGTTTTTGTTCAGATTCGTTGGCACTGCAGTTACCTCAGTTGATGAGACGGAAAACGGTTTTCGGATCTGGTCTTTCGATGGCAAGAAGATCCATAATGTGTCAAAGGAACAGTTTTACTAGGTAGGTAGAGCTTCCATCCATGGTTCTTCTTGTTTGAAGGGAGAGCTTTGCTTTGTCATTGCAATACTCTGTCTCTTACTTGTTATTAACTGAATGATGGTACGGCTTCAATGGCGCCCAAGGCCACCTTGACTGCATACTCCTGAAAAGGAGGCAGAAATGTCATCCTAAGGAGGACCAGGTTGCGTTCAAAGAGGTTCAATTGGAGGTCACTATGGAATTTGTTTTCCTTCAACCTGGAGTAGGAGTTAAATAGTCAGATTTATAATTTTGGTTTTCTTACATGTCCCTTCCTCTTGTACACTGTTATTCGCATCCATAGACATATATGCCTTCATCAAACTAGTTAGAACCTGACTGGTCTTACTATCTGCATCCGCAAGGATGCATTGTGGCAACCAATCATCTCATAACTGCTGCACAAAGACACCAAAGTTAACAAGTGAATCCTCCTGAGTTTCCGGACTCTGTCCATGAATAGAAATGACAAGTTTCTACTTCTGCATTCTCCATGAAACTGGTTCTTGCCGAAGAATGAATGGTATTACCATGTTTCCAGAGCAATACATCGCAACGGAATGGTGGCAACAAACAAAAAGGAGAAAGAACCTATGGCACTAATGATCACCAGAAAAGTTCCCTCCACGAATAGCTTCCCGATACCCGATCACATATCGAATCTGATATCCCATTTTCCATCCATATAACCATTAAGAGTCCAGTTGTTTTCCCTCAGCTGGAAATAAGGCATCTGCAATCACACGTTTTCAAACGAAGATTAGAACGCTAATGTGTTGTTCAATAAGTAATGAATGTATATCCAAATGGTTTAGGTTATGCAGAATAAAATGATCATAAAGATTATATTGATGGTCAAAAGGAAAAGGATGTAACCTCGTATTTCAACAATAGTCTGATTTAAGAACTAACAAGATATTGGACACTAACAGACATCAAAGGGAAATTAATTTACTTCTAATCTGAACAATTTAGTGCTATCTCCTAAGGTGTCTTGAAAGAATGTGTGACAAATGACACTCCTGCTCTGAACCTTTTTCTTTAAGAAAAGAGGAACTGGACTGCAGTTTATTGTTGGTCGGTCTGCTGCTAACTTACAGAAATTCAGTCACAAACCAAACCAGTGGTATTAAATCTTAATGGTTTATAATCAAAAGAGAAGCCGATCCCAGTAGAGCGTAGCACCAGGATAAGGTTTGCATAACGGCAAAATTCTCCTGCAGATACATGCAGCCCACTGCTGTGTAGCACACAAACAATAATTTTAGCAGTTTGGGAGCAGCTGATACCCATTGTGATTGTGCATAAATAAGATGAATGCTATAGACAACAGGCTAAGGAACGGTGACAGGGCAGGCATTGGGCAAATCGTGCGTAAATTAATCTTCTTGGTGGTGCTACGACTGACCTTGCGGTAGAGCTCGTAGCCGGCTTTGAGCCTGACATCCTGACCCTTTCTGAAGTCGAGTATCGTCCAAGCCAGTTCAACGGCACCACTCATCGTCCTCTGTAATTTTTTTTTTGGCAATATTCAGGTTCATAAAAGATGGCAATGAAATGCAGGTGCGATTGGCCGGGGTGTAGTGAGGGTATGTGCAGTAGTACCGGCTTGAAGTCCTTGTCGACGAGGAGGCGGCCTTTGATGTTGAGTCCGAGGAGGCCGTCGGAGGTGAAGGAGACGGCCTTCTTCCCGCGGAGGCAGTACCTGAAGATTTTGCCATTTTCGAGCTGGACTCCTGCCCCGACGTTGGCCGACAGCTGTGACCGATGGAGAAGGAATCAGTCAGTGTTTCGCTCTCTGTCTCTTGTTGGTCTGACAATGCAGGTAGGAGGGGGAGGAGTGCAGGTGGGGGTACCTCGGGGAAGAAGTGCCTCGCGAGGAGGGCGAGGTGGCTGGGTTTCCCGGTGCTCGTTTCGATCTCCGCGTGAGCCTGCGTGCGATTCAGTAAGGTGCGTGCTCGGGTAGAGGTAGAAGATTAATAAAGATGGAGGAGGCGTGCGTGCGTGCCTGGAGGAGGGCGTTGGGGGCGAGGGGAAGCTTCTGCTTGGCGTGGATACGGAGGCCGAGCTGGCCGGCGGTGGAGTCGGCGCCGCGGGACCGCTGGCTGGCGGTTGAGTTGGCGCCGCGGCCGCGCGGCCGCTGGCCGGCGGTGGAATCGGCGGCTCGAGGCGGCTGGCCGTCGGTGGAATCGGCGCCGCGCAGGCGCAGGGAAGTCTCCATCACCATCCAATCCCACTACTAGCAAGCCGATGGAGTGGAGTCGTGGAGAGGAGTGGAGTGGAGTGGAGATAGATAGAGTTCGTTTCGTCGTCTCTGGTATGTACTGCGACTGCGCGAGTGATTTGGGAGCGGAGAAGACGATGACTTTATTATTATGTTGGGCCGGGCCTCTTTCTCTTCTGCCACCCGCCGTACATGGGTTACTTCCCTTCTTCCAGCCCATTCCATCATATTTTTTTTGGCTAGGATGGGCTGGACTGGGATGTATCCCTTTGTTTCTATATTTTTTAACCAAACGGGCAGGTAAATGCATTTCGCACCCTTGAGCTAAAACTTTCTAGTTTTTGCAGCATTCTCCACTCTTGTCCTTCAATAAAGTACCGTTGAGTAGATACTAGATTTTTGGAGTAATGTCTTGCAGGCTGTTTATCAAGCTCATTCTCTTGATTTTTAGGGGAAGTAAAAATAGTTGTTGCATGTTATACTTATGATGGATTCGTCGCCAATGAACACATGACAAGGGCACTCAGCAAACTAAGTTTACCACGGCCTCGTTGGTTGAGACCAAGTCCGGGACAGGTAGAAGTTAACATTGATGGTTCTTTTTATCTTGATACATATACAGGTTTGGTCGGAGCAGTGCTACGAGATACATAAGGATGTTTAATTGTTGCATCCATTATATTCCCCCAAATCTAGCATCTGCAGCTGAAGCTATTGCTATTAGAGAAGGCATGGCACTTGTAACTGTATGGGATACAATAATATCCAAGTGGAGTCGAATGCGATAAAAATTATCGAAGCCTACGCTGGTGAACAAATTTGGTGGGATGAATTCTAGGCTATTTTTTGCGGATTGTGTGGATTTGGTGACACTCATTGGAAGCATCGCTTATAAGAATTTTCCGAGTGAAGGCAACGAAATTTCTCGTGAATTAGCTAAGATTTGTTTTTTGAGAAAAAAAATCTTATGACTGCATCGATGAACCTCATAGTTTTTTATTGTAAGCAAACTTATAAACAATGTAATTAGAGTCCTTCTAATTTTTAAAAAGTAAGGAAAGTTAAAAAGGAGAAAAGTCAGATCAAATGTGAACTCAAGCAGTAACAAAATAACGAGCATTGACCATAAACAAAAGAGAACTAGATACATGAAGTCGAAATTAGAACCTAGCAGTCACATTCCTAGAACATCAGAGATGAACACAAAAGCATAAGTAAAACTCAAGGCCCTCCTTGCTATAGTTGGTGCCCCGCATGAGATCTTCGGTATGCTTCTTGAATCACAAGCTTCAATCTAACAACGCCTTCTTCAAGACTTCTTCTTCCTTGGTTTTTTTGTAATATTGCCCACGATTTAATCATCTTACAAAGTATGTAAACAGCAATCACAAGATCATCCTGTTAGATCCCTTAGGATCTACTAGCACAAGATTTGAGCCACAAAAGATAATATCAGAGGTGTTACCTTGATCTGGAGGTCTAGCCATGGCCTCCTCTTGATTTGCTTCACCTGATCCTTATTGATGTAGATGTGAGGGTTCTTCCTAATGCTTTAGGTGCTTGCTTGATCAGATAGCTGGGGAGAGTGAGTGAGTGAGAGAGAGAGAGAGAGAGGAAAAACTGAATGAGCAGCCACTCTCAGCTTAAACCCTAAGTCCCTTACTTATAACACTTGCACTAGGGGAACCAACACCTTAGGATGGATGGTCAGGATGCCCCTGATCAGGGCATCAAATGGCTGTTATTAAACAGCCCCTTAAAAGCCATTATATAGACTTAATTTGATCACAGATTAATACTGATAACTGCAGATCACTTATATCCAACACTCTCCCCCTTGATCGCAAGATAAACTTATAAACTCATTTCTCAACAAAACAGTATGTGAGACAACCGAATTACAACGGCCATAGAGTACCGCAGAACCCAGTTACTACAATATACCACTTTATTTCAAAACAAACCTTTTTTAACTTAGGAGCTCCATAAACTTATACTTATTACAAACTTATGAGCTCAACCTCTTTGTTGAAACTTATACAGAGATAATAAATTACAATGGTCAGTTAAGTACCATTGAACTAATTGACTACAGTACATCATTCCATCGAAGAGAAGAACCTTTCTTAGCTTATGGGGAGATGGTGTCATAACGGTCCCAATTCTAGGATCAAAAGCTTTCTGCCAATCCCATGCTAGCAACATGCTCTTTGAACACACTGGGTGGCAAGCCTTTCGTAAGTGGATTCGCTAACATTGCGTTAGTCCTTATATGCTTAATACGTATTGTTTGATCCTGGATTCTATCTTTCACAATAAGATACTTAATGTCAATGTGTTTGGCAGCACCACTTGACTTGTTATTACTTGAATAGATCACTGTGGGTTGATTATCACAGAAAAGAGTGAGTGGCTCAGATATACCGTCAATCACCCTTAAACCCGGAATGGAATTCTTCAGCCATACTACCTGCACGGTTGCCTCATAACATGCCACAAACTCTGCCTGCATTGTTGATGATGCAGTAACACTTTGCTTGGTGCTTTTACAAGAAATAGCTCCTTCTGCTAGGGTGAATATATAACCCGATGTGAATTTCTTAGTGTCAACACACCCCGCAAAATCAGCATCTGAATAACCCACCACCTCGAGGTTATCAATTCTCTTATTTTTGAGCATGAGACCTTTAGTGTCTTGCAGATAACGCAAAGCTTTCTTAGCAGCCTTCCAGGGATCCAAACCTGGATTAGACTGATATCTGCCAAGCATCCCGGTTATGAATGCTAAGTCAGGGCGAGTGCACACTTGTGCATACAACATACTTCCAATGATTTAAGCATAAGGAACTGACTTCATCTGCGCATATTCATAATTATTACTTGGGCACTGAAAACTCCCAAACTTATCGCCCTTGACAATTGGAGCAGGAGAGGGTAAGCACTTATACATATTGAACTTTTTAAGTACCTTTGACGAGGTTTAATCTCGTCAATGCCCATTGTTATGGACTTGGGTTTTGGAGAAGATGGGGATGCTGGAGATCGTGGCACGGTTAACAGACAAGCAACCAGGGGACACGAGATTTACCCAGGTTCAGGCCCCCGGAGGGAAAACCCTACTCCTGCTTGTCTGCTCTTTGATTACGGCGGAACCGAAGGTTACAGGGTGTGCAGATTTGATCTGGCGTGGATGCGTGTGCGAAAGTATGAGTCAAGAGAGCTAGATCTGTAGATCTCTCTATTGTGTACGTGCCCTCCTCGTTGGACCCTCCTAGCCTTTATATATGGGGAGGCTAGGTCTCGGGTGCCAATACGAGTAGGTTACAAGTTGTATTCAAACTCTAGTCTTGAGGTTTCCTTGTCTATTGCGTTTGGGAGTCCGTGTCCATATGGGCTTCATAGCGGTAAACGTCATAGGCGACATGGACCTGGCGGTCGTCAGTGGGCCTTCCGTCGGCCGACCAGTATACTAACATCGGGTACCGAGGGTATAACCATGTCGAGTGGCCAGTGTTCAATAATCGTAGATTCGGCTGAGGACTCTTCAATCTTTCGGGTGCAGATGTTTAGTAGTAGAATCCCAGTAGTCTTCGAATGATGTACCCAACGCATCCGTCAGGATTTTCCTCGCGCCTGTTAGCACGGATTTTTACTAGAAGAGCGCAGTCGTGTGCGTTGCCAGGCCATCAGATGGTATCTGTAGGTCTTATCCTTGCGTCGCATACGCAACATCCGAAATTTCATCACCGCGGAGGTGTTTCGGGTGGCCAAGGAGAATGTTACTCACTTAGCGTTGGTTGGGGCAAAGTTGCCGAAAAGTTTTTGCATTCTGACCCGAAGGATCGCAGTCGAAGAATTCATAGGGTGCGCGACCAGCGCTCCCTATGGGAGTAGCCCCCAAGTAGTTGCTCGAATCGTAGATTCGAGTGAGTACTTTTAGCTGTCAGCCGAAGATTTTCTGTGTGCGCGACCAACGTCGCGTCTTTGTAACATCAAGCAATACAACCATCTGAGGAGTGACTCGACTCGGGTCTTGAGCTTATGGTGTGGCCAGTTGTTTTGTCGACTCCTGTTGGAGGACCCGATAGAATAGCTCGACGCAGTCAACGTCTTTGTAAGCTGCATAAAACATAAAGAATTATCAAGTACTTGTATCTTGTAAGAAATATTTGCCTGTCGGCCTGTATAGTAAGATTCTGGTGCCGATCGAGTCGACACTTTTGCACTGTATGCTAGGCCTTTTCGTTAGCCTGATTACCCTTAGTCTCAGTACCTTGCCGAGGCACTCGGAGTTCAAGGATTCGACGATCAGGCAGAATCAGCTACTCGGGCTGTCGCGTTTGAGGTGCTCGAGTGCGTGGAGCCGATGGCACATTAGGTTACTCGAAGAGGGAGCAGCCCCCGAGTGTTTCGAGTGCGAGTTAAAGATAAAAGAATCAAATCTAAGTAGAGAGAAAACTTAGCTTTGTCGGTTGTCATGGTGAAGTTGACGCGGTAGCGGGTCATACGGCGGATCGTAATCATAGCAGCGACGGGCTCCTGGGGTCGATGGCGGCAGCGAGCTCCACATCCGAAAATTGTCGCAGCCGAAAACCGCACCGGGTCGCCACATCCGAAGGATGTATCGGGTCATCGCAGCCGAAAGCCGCATTGGGTCATCGATGTCGAGGGAGCCCCCGAGTCGTGGTCGCTGAAGCCGATGCGGCCAGTTGCGGCAATCGAAGGTCGCGTCGGGTCGCCGCATTCGAAAGATGCAGCAGGTTGACGATGCCGAGGACCGCAGCGGGTTGCTAGAGCCGAAGGCCATGGCTGGTCGCCGAAGTGGACGGAGCCCCCGAGCGTGGAGTTGATGTAATCGAGGCGGCATCCGAGAGCTGATGCGACGGACCGAAATCGACGCGACAGCGAGTCGCCGAAGCTGATGGCGGGAGCAGTTTGCTCATTGACTTTTGATACGCCGCACGTTGATTCTCTGCGGTTGATCCGGCCAAGTCAAGGCATGTAATTACCAACTCTTGCATGCAATTAGTACCCCCGGCCGCAGAATCCATGCAGCAATACGTATCAACTAGGACATAGTTTGATTAACTCTTTCCCTTGTTTTTTCTTGGTAGAGATCCGCGTGTAGTCGCACTCAGATCCTCTTGTCCTTTCATTGAACGAACCGGCTCCAATTGATTTTGGAACAGAAACCTGGCAACTTGGTCACGTGCTCGCGGTGAGGACGCGACGCGCTGTGATAGACTTGTTGATGACAAAGATGAGCATGCCGACGCGTACGAATCGACCGGGTGTGGTCTGATCTGGCTGATGTTGACAGCGAAGGATTCAGTCTTGATGACGTATGAGAGCCGAAGTAGATATGTTCTCCGGTAGTCGTCGAGTTGTAGATTGTTGAATCGTAGATCACGGATGATGGAACCGTCACGACCGCACAATCAGCAGCCCTAATTCCCACAGACGGCGCCAATTGACGAGGTTTAATCTCGTCAATGCCCATTGTTATGGACTTGGGTTTTGGAGAAGATGGGGATGCTGGAGATCGTAGCGCAGTTAATGACAAGCAACCAGGGGACACGAGATTTACCCAGGTTCAGGCCCCCGGAGGGAAAACCCTACTCCTGCTTGTCTGCTCTTTGATTACGGCGGAACCGAAGGTTACAGGGTGTGCAGATTCGATCTGGCGTGGATGCGTGTGCGAAAGTATGAGTCAAGAGAGCTAGATCTGTAGATCTCTCTATTGTGTACGTGCCCTCCTCGTTGGACCCTCCTAGCCTTTATATATGGGGAGGCTAGGTCTCGGGTGCCAATACGAGTAGGTTACAAGTTGTATTCAAACTCTAGTCTTGAGGTTTCCTTGTCTATTGCGTTTGGGAGTCCGTGTCCATATGGGCTTCATAGCAGCCAAAACGTCATAGGCGTCATGGACCCTGGCAGGTCGTCGAGTGGGCCTTCCGTCGGGCTGGACCAGGTATACTAACATCGGGTACCCGTAGGGTATAACCATGTCAACCTTCTCAATATACGCCTTTTGTGATAGCCCCAAGATTCATCTGGATCTATCTTGGTGAATTTGAATGCCTAAGACATAAGTGGCTTCACCAAGATCTTTCATGTCAAACTTTGAAGAGAGAAACCTTTTAGTTTCCAGCAGCATATTCTTATCGCTACTGGCTAAGAGTATGCCATCAACATACAGTATAAGGAAGACAAAATTGCTCCCCCTGAACTTCACATAAATGCAATTGTCCACTTCATTCTCCTTGAAACCAAAAATCTTTATGACTTGATCAAACTTGAAGTACCATTGCCTTGAGGCTTGCTTCAATCCATAAATGGACTTCTTAAGACGACATCCTAAATGTTCTTTTCCTTCCATAACAAAACCTTCCGGTTGAGCCATGTAAACATCCTCATGTAAGTCACCATTCAGAAATGCCGTTTTAACATCCATCTGATGCAACTCTAGATCATAATGAGCCACAAGAGCCATAATAATTCTAAACGAGTCCTTAGAAGAGATAGGTGAAAAAGTCTCATTATAATCAATACCTTCTCTTTGAGTGAAGCCCTTAGCCACAAGCCTTGCTTTGAACCTTTTGATGTAACCCTTGGACTCACGTTTGGTGTTATAGACCCATTTACTTCCCACAGTTTTGGCTCCTTTAGGAATTTATACTAAGTCCCACACATCATTAATGCTCATGAAATTCATTTCATCTTTCATAGCATCAAGCCATTCTGATGAATGATCACTTTGTATGGCTTCCTTAAACGACGCAGGATCATCATCCAACATCGACTCATTTATATCCTCACTCATATAAGTCACATAATCATCAGGAATAACAGACTTTCTAGCCCGCTTTGACCTTCTGAGAGGGGCATTATTTGGTACCTCAATCACAACTTAGGGATGTTGGGCATCTTCCGTAGAAGTATCATTAGATGTGGACTCTGACGGAGCCACTCGTATCTTAGTAGGAGTAGCATTAGCGGTTCTCACAACTGGAGATGAAAACTCAGCATGAACAGGAAACACTGGTTCTTGGATCATAGGTACCGGGACATATTCCCGTTTCTCCTCTAAGGTTATTTCCCAAGGAGTTATACTACCCCTAAACATATCACTTTCCAAGAACACAACGTGTCTTGTTTCAACAAACTTAGTGAATTGCTTTGGACAATAGAAACGCCACGCCTTAGATTTGTCAAGGTAACCAATGAAATGGCAGCTGACAGTCTTAGGGTCTAACTTTCCCATAATTGGATTGAAAACTTTTGCCTTAGCAGGGCAGCCCCACACATGCAAATAACTCAGGGTAGGTTGATACGTCGGAAACGTATCTATAATTTTTTATGTTCCATGCTTATTTAGTATCTACTTTGCTTTGTCTACACTTTGAGGTGTTTTTATATGTTTTCTGGAACTAACCTATTAACAAGTTGCCACAGTGCCAGTTTCCTGTTTTCTTCTGTTTTTGGTTCCAGAAAGGTAAAAAATCAATATTCTCGGAATTGGACGGGAAAAAAATCTAAAGTCAATATTTTACCGTGGGCGACACGAAGTCCCAAGGAGAAACGGAGAGGCACCACATGGCAGACACACCCCCCCGGCGCGACCAGGGTGGGCCCGTGCCTGGGCAGGGTGTAGGCCCCCTGGGCACCCCCTGCCTCGCCTCTTCGCCTATAAGAAGCCCCCGATGCAGAAACCCTAGGCACCCGATCAAAACTCAATGAAACCGTCTATAGCCGACGCCACCATCGTCCCTAGATCGGGGGGATCTGTAGTTCTTCCCGACACCCTACAGGAGGGGAGATCTTCCCGGAGGCCTTCTTCTCCGGTATGAAGTGTGAGTATTTCCACCTTGGACTATGGGTCCATGTAGTAGCTATATGGTTGTATCTCCTCCTTGTGCTTTCATGTATAGATCTTGTGAGCTCCGTTCATGATCAATATCTAATCTATTTGTAATCATGCATGTTGTGTTTGTGGGGATCTGATGGATATTGAGATTACTATGTCATATTGATTAATAATTGTGTCTTATTGATTCTATCATGTCTTTGTTGTTTGTGATCTTGCATGCTCTCTGTTGTTAGTAGCTATCTTGGCCAAGTAGTTGCTAGTGACTCCAAGAGGGGGTATTTATGCTCGATAGTGGGTTCATGCCTCTAGTTTCCAAGGGAAGTGACAGAAATCTCTTCGGTTGTAGATGTGCTGTTGCCATTAGGGAGAAAACAACGGCATCTTGTTCATGGAACAAGTGGATTGTTTACCTTACACACTTTGCTTAAAGCAGTTGTCTGTTGCTTGCAACTTAATACTTGAGGGGGTTCGAATGATAACCTGAAGGTGGACTTCTAGTCATAGATGCAGTTAGATGGCGGTCTATGTATATTGTTGTATTGCCCAATCGAATCTTATAGGATCTCTTTGTATAGTATTTCAGTGTTATGCCTTGCTCAGTTCCTGTCAATTGCCCTGCTGTAATTTGTTTACCCTTCATGCCATGTTGAGAGCACCTCTAGTGAACTATGGACCCCGGTCCAATCTTTACCATTGATACATCTTCCACTGTTTACTTGCTACAAACCATCATCACCTTCCACACCATACAGTTAATCCTTTGTTACAGCAAACCGGTGAGCTTGACAACCTTAATGTTCGTTGGGGCAAAGTATTGAGTTTGTGTTGTGCAGGTTTCCACGTTGGTTGCAACACCTTTGAGATGTTTCCTTTCCTCCTACTGGTTCGATAACCTCGGTTTCTTACTGAGGGAAAACTTGCTGCTATGCTCATCATACCTTGCTCTTGGGGTTTCCAACGAAGCGTCTTGTGACAGTACTGGGCGCCATCAAGTCTTTTCTAGCGTCGTTGCCGGGGAGGCTAAGGACATCTTCACAAGGGGAGTCCTCCACTACCTTTCCCTTTACTTTGTTTTTAGTTTGCTTAGATTCTTTTGCTTGGTTTTTTTGCCTCTTTTTATCAAAAACTCCAAAAAAAATAGTTTAGTTTGGTTTGCTTTCTCTATTTAAAAACACAAAAAATTAGTTCCTGCTCTAGGTGTTGCTGCTGTTTTTGGCTTTCCCACCTTTGCCAAAATGAACTCTGCTAAGAACACCAAGTTGTGTGACTTCACTAGCACAAACAAAAATGATTTCCTTAGCACTCCTATTGCTCCACCTGCTCCTGATGCTACCTTTTATGAAATTAAGCCTGCTTCATTGAATCTTGTGATGAGAGAGCAATTTTTTGGTGCTAGTTCTGATGATGTTGCTGCCCATCTCAATAACTTTGTTGAACTTTGTGAGATGCAAAAGTATAAGGATGTAGATGGAGATATTATTAAGCTCAAGCCGTTTCCTTTCTCCTTGAGAGGAAAAGCTAAAGAATGGTTGCTATCCTTGCCTAGAAATAGTATTGATTCTTGGGCTAAGTGCAAAGATGCTTTTATTGGAAAGTACTACCCTCCTGCTAAGATTATATCTATGAGAAGTGACATTATGAAATTTAAACAACTTGATAATGAACATGTTGCTCAAGCTTGGGAAAGAATGAAATCTTTGGTTAAGAATTGTCCCACTGATGGACTCACTGCTTGGATAATTATCCAGACTTTTTATGCAGGTTTGAACTTCTTTTCAAGAAACCTGTTGGATTCAGCTACTGGAGGTACCTTCATGGGCCTCACTTTGGGTGTTGCAACAAAGATCCTTGACAATATGATGGTTAACTACTCTGAATGGCACACTAAAAGAGCTCCACATGGTAAGAAGGTAAATTCTGTTGAAGAAACCTCCTCTTTAAGTGATAAGATTGATGTTATTATGGCTATGCTTGTTAATGGGAAAGCTCCTCTAGATCCTAATAGTGTTCCCTTATCCTCTTTGGTTGCTCAAGAAGAGCAAGTTGATGTGAACTTCATTAGAAACAACAATTTCAACAACAATTCCTATAGGAATAATTCTGGTGGTAACAACTATAGGCCTTATCCTCCTAATAATGGCAATACCTATGGAAACTCCTACAACAATGCTAGAAGTGCCCCTTTGAAATTGAATTCATGCTCAAAGACTTTATTAGTAAACAAGCCACCTTCAACAAGACTATAGAGGAAAAGCTTTTAAATGTTGAGAAAAATATATCCTCTTTGTCTCAAGCACAGTGCGCCTTGATTAATAAAATGGCTGCTAAACCTGAAACCATGGAAAGTACCTTTGCTGCTACTCATGCCATACAAGTTACTATTGATGAAAATGTTAGACTGTTAGCTCAACTTCATGCTAAGTGGGAAATGGAAGCTAAATTGATAGAAACAATAGTGTGTGCACCATCACCACTAAACCACAAGAAGTCCCTATTCCTCCTCCTACAATGCCTAGGCCTATTGAGTCTACTACTAGTGATGCTAAGTTTGATTTTGATATAGATGGTTGCAATATTTTTGAAGTGATTATGTTCCTACAAAACTTGCTAGAAGTCCTGATGCTAGTGATATGCATGTTGCTTTCACCAAACACATTAAAGATGCTTTTGTTAAGATTAAGGAAGAGAAGTTAAAACACAAATCTTCTATTCCTAGGAAAGTAGAAGATAGTTGGGAACCCATTATTAATATGCAAGTGAATAACTTTGATCTCAAAGCTTCATGTGATCTTGGTTCTAGTGTCTCTATTATGCCTAGGAAGATATATGAAATGCTTGATTTGCCACCTTTAGAAGATTGTTATTTGGATGTCCCACTTAATGATAATGCTAAGAAGAAACTCATGGGGAGTATTAATGATGTTCTCATTATGGTTAACAATGCTTATGTCCCTGTTGATTTCTATGTTTTGGATGTTGAATACAATGCTTCTTGTCCTATTACTTTGGGAAGACCTTTTCTTAGAACTGTTGGTGCCATCATTGATCTGAAAGAAGGCACCATTAAATATCATTTTACATTCAAGAAAGGTATTGAACACTTCCTAATGAGGAGAGAGAAGTTGCTTCTTGATCCTTCTTTGAAAGCAAGGTTTGATGTTAATGCTTCTTCATTTGAAAATGCTTGATTTCTTGCTTCCTCTGCCTAACTTAAAGGCGTTAAAGAAAAGTACTTGTTGGGAGATAACCCAAGAGTTTCCTTGAGTCTTGGAAGTTATTACTTAAGTAATGACCTCTCCTTATCCTTTTTGTTTGCTTTTTGTGCCAAGAATGATCTCTAATGAGAGGGAAGTAAGATTTGGGGAGTTGCTGTCCCGAAACATATTTATGTCCTCCACCATAAAAATTCGTGAGGAGTCTCTGTAAGTCGGATTGAGCTAAAAATTACGAATAAATACCCCAGTATGTTAGCTAACTTTAGTTAGTTCAACACTTTTTTATTTGAGCAACAGAATATTTTTGAAAAAATTGGTTTCTACCTGCTTGTCCGTTTTTATAGATTTCTGCCATTATTTGTATTTGCTTTTATTGATTCCTTCTTCGGTTCTCTTTTGGGGAATTGAGATTTTTGAAGGAGTTGCTACAGTAGCTTGTGTTTTTAGTGAAAAGTCTTGCTATTCCAAAGCTAAGCCGAAAGGTCTATTATCTTTTGAATACACTAATGTTGCTAATGAAGATTGTGTGAAGTTTTGTATGAAGGAATAAATTTAGGTGTAGAGAGAAATGGTGTAATGAGATGAAGAATGGACAAAATCTCAAGCTTGGGGATACCACCCCGGTGTCACCCCAAGAAATATCCAAGAGGTACAAGCGTCAAAGCTTGGGGATGCCCAAGGCATCCCCTTCTTCATCAATAAAAAGCTCAGGTCTGTCTAGACACTTCGTTTTTATTGTTTCATGCACAGTTGTGTTGTTCTTGGAGCGTCTTAGTTTTCATTTGCTTTCCTTAGTTTGTTTAGTTTGCTTGAATAAAGTAGTTTGGACCCCCGTTCTCGATGTGTTGTTTCAAATAAGTCGATTGGTGTTGGAAAGGAGTAGAAAGTTCTTGCTTGGAAGTGCAAGAGGAGCTTGCATTGGCTATGACTTAGACTTCAGCATGACATGCTAGGTGTTGTTTTGACCTTATGCTTAGTGATTATTGCCGTAGCATGTCTTGTTCCAAACAATTGGGATTGCTTAGTGTGCCTTGAAGAAATTATGCGTTGTTTTAGCATACAAAAGCATAGTATTGTGGTATTCTCCTTTGATGCTTTGTTTGGGTTGACTTGCAACATGCTCACACCATGTTATGACTATGAAAAGTTGAAAGGATCGTATGGGCACCTAGAGGGGGGGTGAATAGGTGCTACTTCAAATTTTCTTATTTTTCAAATTAAGGTTTGACAATAAGGTAAATTCTCTAGACAATGCAACTATGGTGAATTTACCTATATGACAATTATGCAAGAGCTACCACAACACAAAGTAGTAACAAGTAAGTAAGGTGCGGTAAAGGATAGAGGTAACCGAAAAGTGGACGCGGAGACACAAGGATTTGTTTCCCGTAGTTCCTTCCTTTTGAGGGGAAGTACGTCTACGTTTGGAGAGGGGGTGATTTCAAACCACCAACGCCACGAGAGGCCTCCCTTGTTCTCCGATGAATCTCACCCCAACGGGATCGATTCACCTTCCACTATATCGGCAACCTTCGAGGTGGAAGCCGGCACCGTTACAAGTTTGGGGCACACATCCACAACTTAATCGGAGGCTCCCAAATACAAGCAAGCTGTCAAAGCAATCAAGGACAAGCTTGTAAGAACAAAAACAAGAGCTAGGGTTTCCAACAAAACACTAGAGCAAAGGGGCCCTCAATGAAATGAGGGGGAAATGAAGATCTCTTTTGGTGAAGTAGTAGATCGGGGCTTCCTCCTTCGATTCCCCAAAGATCAAGGACTTTGGGTAGTTGGATGAGGAGATCTTGAGAATTTGAGTGGCTCCAATGGACTCCAATGGTGGGCAATGACTTTAATGTGCTGAGCACTTTGTCCCAAGGTAGGTGGAGGGGTATTTATACCCCTCCACAAAATCTGACCGTTGATGCATTTATTGCAGCGGTAGTACCGGAAGTTCAAGCGGTACTACCGGAGAACTCCGGTACTACCGGACCTGGTACCGGACCACCCTTTTTCAAACTGCATCAAGTCCTGCCCCCAGCGGTACTACTGTTGTTGCTACCGGAAAGCGGTAGTACCGCTTGAGGCAACCGGTACTACCGGACCTGGAGAGATCAACACTTTCCCATACGAAAAACTCTCTGTTACGCCAGGTAGTAAAACGCGGTACTACCGCATTTTGCTACCGGCGCAGACAGAAGCTTTTTGCAACGTACAAAAACTCTCTGTCACGCCAGGTAGTAAAATGCGGTACTACCGCATTTTGCTACCGGCGCAGACAGAAGCTTTTTGCAACGTACAAAAAGTCTCTGTCACGCCAGGTAGTAAAATGCGGTACTACCGCATTTTGCTACTACAGCGCTGCTTTTGCAACGTCAAAAGGCTGTCACGCCAGTAGTAAAATGCGGTACTACCATTTTTGCTACCGGCGCATGAGCTTTTGCAACGCCCAAAAGGCTCGTTTCGAGAAGATTAAAATGCGGTACTACCGCATTTTAGTAATCTTGAGCAGCGTAAGATTTTGACAAGCTGTAAAAAAGCTTCTGTCGCGCTAGGTACTAAAATGCGGTACTACCGCTTTTTAGTACCTGGCACGGCAGAGACTTTTTGACAGTTAGTCACTTGCTTCTGTCTGGTCCGGTAGCAAAAAGCGGTACCGCTTTTTGGTACCGCACCAGGCAGACAGTTTTTGAAGGTTTGCAAACCTTTTTAATGTACCTGCGACACACTTAGCAAATCATTAGTCCGATATGTGTGTTGTTATTAAACACCAAAATCACTAGGGATAGCAAATGCTCTTTCAATCTCCCCCTTTTTGGTGTTTGATGACAACACACATTTTGCAGGGAAATCTAGTGATGACAAGATGTAGATGGGGCTCCCCCTAGATATGTAGAAACAAGCCCCATACATTATAGCAAGCTAACTGAGAGTAGAAGTCGCACATAGAGGACATACCTTTGCAAAAAACATGTGATGACCAATATTGATTAGGAATGAGGAATATCATCACATAGGATGGATCCAACAAGAATAGCCATAATACACACAAGATGGATCCATATGATAACCACATAGTCTTAACATACATAGCACAAATAGTTAGGTTCACACATAGTAAGTCACACATAATAAGAGGCAACCAAATAAAGTTCAAGTTTAATAAAATCAAAGGCAAGAACGAGCTTGTGACTTTCCCTCACAAATCTCCCGCATACCTAATGTGCAACTTCTCCCCCTTTGGCATCAAGACGCCAAAAAGGGACAAGAGCAACACTAACGCCCCGGAGATCACTCATCATCATCATCAACGTCGTCCCATGTAGCACCATGAGGTGGAGGGGCACGGAAGGAGGAGGTGGCATCATCTTCCCAGTTGCTGTGCTTGGAGATCCATTGGTCTTCTGGGGTAATGTTGTTCTCGGAGCCCTTGGAAGCAGTCAAGCCTTGAGCCTCCATCATTTCCTTCTGACGAGCACAGGCCTTCTTGGCATAGACATGGGCCTCGTACAGGCGTTTCTGATTGTCCACTTGGAGGCAGAATATCTTCTTGAGTTTGGCCTCAAACCTCTTAGCCCAAGATGGCTGTGCGGGCTGGCGACGAGAGACCACAAAAGCAGCACCCTGTGGTGCATCAGCAGCATCACCTGAGTCCTCCTCAACCGGGTTCCCATCCTCATCAACAATCTGACCATCCGCATTGCGGGGTTTGAGATGGGTCTTGATCAGCAGATTCTTGTGGCGGTGAGTGGCAAGACGAAGATGAGGCAAGTCACGGGCAATCGCAGGGCACTTGCTAATGATGAGAGCCATGATGTATGGAGCAAAAGGAGGCACCCTCCTCTGAAAAGTGGCGCAGACCATCTCATTCCAGATAACATCCATCACATCCATAGGTAGGCCAGAGTGACGGTGGTGATAGGTGGCCATCATAATATCCACCATGTAAGCATGAATCTCATCAACATTCCCAGCTCGAGGGGCGATGGTCTCGCGAAAGATGCGGTGCAAGATGTCATAAGTAGGAAGGAGCCCTTTGATCTTACCAGGGATTCCGCGCCCCCGGATGTACAGTGGGGCAAGCCTATCTTTCTTCATGGGGTAGTCATTGGCATGGCACCGAAAGCCAACGGGAACATCCTTGCCATGATCTTCGTACCCGAGGATAGACGCAAACTCAGCCAACGTTGCTTCCTTGACAACACCCTCGGTCATCCAAGTGAGAGTCCTAGTAGCATTCTTGGCAAAGTGAACGGTTGCATAGAACTGAGCAATGAGCATTGGATCATAGTTGCATTTGAACTCCATAATAGGAAGCAAGCCAATGTTGGTGCAAATGTCAAGGGCCTCACCAAAGTAGTTCAGATTCTTCCTCACATGATTCATCTCGATCCATTTTTGAGGAACCACAATTTTGTCATCTTTCATGAGAATCTCATGGAACACCCTCTCCTGAAAGTCCGTGAAGAAGAGGCTGTTTTCTCGAGCATAAGCGCGAGCCGCCCCATACGGACTGACCACCCGCAGAGCATGAAATTCTGTCTCAGAGATATCACACAACAGCTTTGGCCCTGATGGCCCGGAACTTTGACTCTTGCGAGGACCAGAGGGAGGAGGAGGTGGAGGAGCTTTACCACGACCAACACTTTGCTTGACCCCCTTACCCCCACGACCACGAGTTGTTGGCAGTTTCAGACGGGCACTAGGTTGAGGCATGACCTCCTCTTCAGACTCAGTCTCAGATTCTGACTCATAGTCCTCGATCTCATGGTGAGCTTTGGAGCGCTTGCGCGATCCCTGGGAACCCCCTGCACCTGTGAAAGAACGAGGGAGATAGCATAGGGGTAAGGGCACAAGAACCTGGGGAAAACGGAGGATGGAGTTTAGTGTTTGAAAAAATTGCCAAGATCGGGCGGTAGTAATGGGACTGCACTAGCGTAGTATACAAGCGGTAGTACCGGAAAAAGATTCCGGTACTACCGGCCCGCGACTACAGTGCATATCTGAACTAAGATCCAAGTACGGGCAACAAATTTGTTGTAAAACACGATTTCCATCGGGCCAAGTGATAGATCTGGTAAATAGCACACGATACAACCTCAAGAATGCGACTTTTAACCAAGAATCAAAGTTACCCTAGATTCAATGGAGAAAACAAGTAAGAAGATGAGGAGGGCGGTAGTACCGGTGTCCATGACAGTGGGGAAGAGAGAGGAGCCCGCAGGGAGGCCGAATCCGGTGTGGATCCGGGAGAGGGAGGGACGGGCGGGCTTCCTCCGGCTGTCCTTGCTCAGTGGTGGCGCTTGAGGAGTGGAGACAAGGGATGAATGAGGCACCGAGGGTGCCTCTCCCGTCTCCGATCTTAACCGACACATGAGCGGTAGTACCGGTTCCACGGGCGGTAGTACCGCCGAGCGGTAGTACCGGAGGTACAGGCCGGTAGTACCGCTCCTGGGAAGTTTTCAGGCAGGAACCTGGAAACACAACCAGGGGCGGTAGTACCGCAGGTAACTTCCGGTAGTACCGTTAGGCGGTAGTACCGCATATGAGATCCGGTAGTACCGTTACCATCAGGACAGAGAGCCAAGATACAGAAAAATGGAAGGTTCTTGTGCAGAGTAGATGGGTTTTGTTGGATAAGAGTGGCCTGGGTTGAGAGAGACACGCGGATATGGGCCAATGCACTCAAAGGAAAAACACTAAAAACATATAGAGAGCCAAATAAGAGTGCATGACCAAAAGAATCAACACCAACTAGAGGATGACAAACATGAGTAAGAACCAATGTAAAAAGGTGACAAACACGAGTAACCACATCAACCTCTCGATAGAGAGGGGGGGGCGGTGGCCTAGGCCACCATATTTGAGTATACTCGGCTTGGCACCACGAAGATATATCTTGGGTCCATTACCGAAACTCATCATTGAGCTCACATATCACAACATGATATTAAGAGGAATGATTTTGTTTAATTTGCGCATAATGGGGGGAGGGATAGTCCAATCAATTAGGACCGCACTCCCCCTATGTCCATGCCTACATCTAAACCAAACAAGGGTCGAGTATTAGGTGTGAGTGCAAGATAATCAAGTCAAACTCCTAGAATCTACGATATTTAGTTCATTCCTCAAGTAGCAAAACCTTGCTTCATCAAGTGGCTTCGTGAAGATATCGGCAAGTTGATCTTTGGTTGAAACATAGGATAGATCAATATCACCTCTAGCAACATGATCTCTAATGAAGTGATGTCGAATCTCAATATGATTTGTCCTTGTGTGATCCACCGGGTTGTATGCAATCTTGATGGCACTTTCATTGTCACATAGAAGAGGCACTTTGTCACACTGGACACCGTATTCCTTTAATGTTTGCCTCATCCATAGCAATTGGGTGCAAGCACTAGTAGCAGCAACATACTCGGCTTCGGCGGTGGAGAGATATATACAATTTTGCTTCTTAGAAGACCAACATACCAAGGACCTACCAAGGAATTGGCAAGCCCCGGATGTTGATTTTCTATCATCCTTGTCTCCCGCCCAATCTGAGTCCGTGTATCCACAAAGAGCGAATGTTGAGCCTTGAGGGTACCAAAGACCATAAAATGGGGTATGAACTAAATATCGAAAGATTCTCTTGACCGCCATTAAACGGCTTTCCTTAGGAGCCGCTTGATATCTTGCACACACACCTACACTCAACACAATATCGGGTCTAGATGCACAAAGGTAAAGCAAAGAACCAATCATAGACCGGTATACCTTTTGATCCACATCTTTACCATTTGGATTTTGTTCTAGATGAGTCTTTGTTGCCATGGGAGTTGGGGCTCCATTCAAATCTTGCATTTTGAATCTCTTGAGCATATCTTGAGTATACTTAGCTTGATTGAAGAATGTTCCTCCTCTAACTTGCTTGATCTCAAAGCCAAGGAATACTTTCAACTCCCCCATCAAGGACATCCGGAACCTACTAGTCATAAGATTTGAGAATTCATCATTAAAAGCTTTGTTAGATGAGCCAAAGATAATATCATCAACATAGATTTGGCATACAAAAATCTCCCCATTAACCCTCTTAGTAAAAAGAGTGGGATCGATTTTCCCAACCTCAAAGCCACGGTCGAACAATAACTCTCTAAGGTGCTCATACCACGTGCATGGGGATTGCTTGAGCCCATAGAGCGCCTTATCAAGTTTGTAGACATGGTTTGGGAAGTTGGGGTCCTCAAATCCCGGGGGTTGCTTAACATATACCAATTCATTTAAAGGACCATAAAGGAATGCACTTTCTACATCCATTTGTTGCAACTTAAAGTTATGATGTGCCGCATAAGCAAGAAGGATACGGATGGACTCAAGGCGAGCCACGGGTGCATAAGTCTCTCCATAATCAATGCCTTCAATTTGGGAATAACCTTGTGCAACCAATCTAGCCTTGTTCCTTACAATAATCCCATGCTCATCTTGCTTGTTATTGAATATCCACTTTGTTCCAATAACATTGCGGCAATCCTTTGGCTTCTCAACTAACTTCCACACTTTGTTTCTCTCAAAGTTGTTGAGCTCTTTGTGCATAGCTTCTAACCAATACGAATTTTCAAGAGCTTCCCACACTTTCTTTGGTTCAATCATGGAAATGTGAGCTTGATGTTCACTGAACCTCTTCAATTGTGCTCTTGTGGAAATTCCTTTCCTTAGATCTCCAACAACATTTTGGAGGGTGTGGTCTCTTATTTCCAGCATTCTTTCCTTTCTAGCTTCGCGACGAGCGTGGATCTCCTCATTGTTTCTTGGAGGACCCTCTTCATCATTTTGATCCTCGTCTTGACCATCAACTTGACCTTGATCATCATTGGATTCATCCTCTACACTGGGAGGCAAGGATTGACCTTGGTCTTGATCAAGTGCTCTTCTAGCCTCAATTTGAGCACGTCTCAAAACAGCTTGGATGGATCTTCCTTGGCAAATTTACTTGGCACCACTTGACACCCCATCGAATGGACCAAGCTCCCTTTGACTAGAGTTCACACATTGATCACTATGTTGAGGGTCCACATCTTGTCTTTGGCTTGAGTCAATGTCCTCTTCGGTAGATGGAGCATGTTGAGGTTGTGAAGATGAGGGCTCCACTCGAGTGGAGCATAGTTCTTCTCGATCCGCCATAAGGGGTTCCTCAACGGGGCGGATATAACCCACACCCATTCTTCCTATGGCATCCTAAGGCATTTCATCATCTGCATCACAAGCATCAACACGCCCCCCTTGGGGACCATCATATTCTTCGAAGGTCACACTACAAGATTCTATGACGGCTCCAGAGAGCTTGTAATA
Organism: Avena longiglumis; assembly: GCA_030063025.1. NCBI lineage: Eukaryota > Viridiplantae > Streptophyta > Magnoliopsida > Poales > Poaceae > Avena > Avena longiglumis. The sequence goes on along the minus strand of CP125979.1, from coordinate 209,932,179 downwards.
GATTCTATAAGTGTGAGATTTGAGACCATAGCCAACAAAGATACCCTCTAATGCTTTAGACTCGAACTTAGACAAACGAACACCTTTGATGAGATAGAAACACTTACAACCAAACACCCGGAAATAAGATATGTTGGGCTTGTTACCGGTAAGTATCTCGTATGGAGTCTTGTTGATTTTCTTGTGGAGGTAGATCCGGTTTGAAGCATGGCAAGCAGTGGAGACGGCTTCGGCCCAGAAGTTGTATGGAGATTTAAACTCTGCCAACATGGTCATAGCCATCTCAATAAGAGTCCGATTCTTCCTTTCGGCCACACCATTTTGTTGAGGGGTGTATGCAGCGGAATATTGATGTTTAATCCCCTCATCACTAAGAAAATCATTCAAGGTGTAGTTCTTGAACTCGGTGCCGTTGTCACTTCTTATAATCAACACGGGAACATTGTGTTGCCGTTGAACCAAGTTGATGAAGTCGATAAAAGTCCTTTGAGTTTCACTCTTCAACTTGAAGAAATAAACCCAAGAGTATCTTGAAAAGTCGTCAACAATCACCAAATAATATTTCTTCCCTCCAAGACTTGCATGAGATGGAGGACCAAATAGGTCCACATGGAGGAGTTCCAAGATCCTGTTAGACTTGATTTGGTTCGTGGGCTTGTGAGGAGCGTCATGCATCTTCCCTAGAACACATGCCCTGCAAACACGATCTTTGGCAAAGGAAACATTTTCTTTTAGTCCAACAATATGGCCCTCTTTATGAAGACTTTGCAAAGTTCTCATATTGACATGGGCTAGTCGGCGGTGCCATAGCCAACCCACATCGGCCTTCCCGTATAAGCACATCGGACCTGCAGTGGCTTGCCCCGAAAAGTCCACCACATACAAGTCATTTTCGACGTACCCAACAAAAGCGACCTTGAGAGACTTGCTCCACATGAGGACCACAATATAATTATCAATAAAGACGGCAAAGCCCATTTTTCCAAGAGCACGAACAGAAAGCAAATTGTATCCAAGGGTTTCAACAAGCATGACGTTCACGAGGGTAATGTCGTGAGCCACCACTACCTTGCCGAAACCCATTACCGTAGATTTTTACTTGTCGGCATATGTGACGGTGATTTGATCTTCATTTGACACCAAGTCCTTGACAATAGACGAGCTTCCGGTCATATGACTTGTGCAACCACTATCGATCACCCATTTTGACCCTCCGGAAGCATAAGTCTACAAAAGATCAAGCTAGTTTTTAGGTACCCATTTTTCAATGGGTCCTCTCTTGTTAGCAACAAGGGTCTTGGGAACCCAAATAGACCAAGCAATATAACCATCATAAGGACCAACATATTGTGCATACACATCACCATAGTAATCACACATTAGAACATAGTGAGGGTTAGAACTTCCCGCAAAATCATCATGTGACATAGTTTTACCATTTGTGGTCTTACTCTCCACAATGATCTTGTTGGTCTCTTGTGCGGGCTTGTCCTTCTTCTTCTTGTTGTTCTTCTTCTTTATTTTGGAGACAAAACTACGCCTTTGCTTGCTCAAAAGATCATCAATAGACTTGTTTCCTTGTGGAAATGTGGCCTTAGCAAGCTCCCCCTTCAACCTAGCATTCTCTTCAAGGATAGTTGTGCTACTAGATGGAATGAAGTTACTAGGTGAAGGAATATTGGCCAATTGAGTTTGAAGCGTTTCATGGGACTTTGTGAGAGACAAGAGTTCACTCTCCAAGGCTTTGTGGGCCTTGTTAAGCAAGCTAAAGTCCTCGGCAAGTTTTTCATGAACCACACCAATCTCAACCTTGTCCTTTTTAGCTCTTTTGTATTTAGCAATAGCATGATCACGCTCTTTGATGAGTTTGTTAACAATAATGTCATTGGCCTCATCAAGCCCTTCAAGTTTTAATTCAAGTGACAACCTAGTTTCTTGTTCTTATTCTAGAGCATTCTTTAGGGCTTCTAGCTCAATCATATGTGCATGCCCAAGTTTACATCTTACATCTAGAAGCTCTTGAGTATGTGATATTTGATCTAAGATGTTTCCAAAATGTAGCTTAACATCACCTTCTAGGTTAGTCATAAACTCATCAAAGGCAATTAATTCCTTTTAACATCAAGTGACATCTCATCATCAATTTCATCATTATCTAAGTGAGTAGAGCGGGATGATGAAGATACCTCCGTTCCTCTTGCCATAAGGCAAGTGGCGTTCTTGGTGGAGGAGTTCTCATTTGGAGAATCGAAGAGTGAGAATGTCGGAGTAGATGTGGTGGCAAGAGCAGCCACACCATGAGAAGTTTCCTCTTCGTCATCTTCATCATCTTCATTGTCGGAGGAGTACTCTTCATGAGTGATCAAGACAATTTCTCCTGGCTTCTTATTGATGGGATTCCTTTTGATGAAGGGTTTCTTGTAAGGTGCCTTGAGAGTATTCTTCAACACAAGCTTACCACCATTATCTTCTCTCTTCTCATAGGGGCAGCTTGCCACAAAGTGATAGCGGTCACCACAATTGAAGCAAGTTCTCAACCTAGTAGTGTTCTCTCTTTTCCCATTTGGATTGCTTCTTCGTTGCATTTCCATATTGGCCTTGGCGGGGTTCTTCCAAAAGTTCTTTGCATAGAAAGCCATATATTGACTATGAGCAATCTTGACGTCATCGGGATGGTCCAAGGAGAGGCCTTCATCACTATCATCTTCATCTTCAAGGTCCACAACTTTGGCCTTCAAAGCAACATTGACCACATTGCTCATACCGAGAGCACGAGCACGAGCATCTTTGGCATTCTTGGCGACGACTTTGAAAGCGGCCATCTCTTGCATAACTTCATTTGAGGTCATGAGATGATAGTTGTGTCTTCCCTGTAAGCTCTTCAAGTCGGTGGGCTCAAAAGGCATGAGTGCACTCACATATTTCCTTTTTATCCATGCATCATACACATGTGAGGCACCCACATTTCTAAAAGCGGTGGCGGTGGTCTTGAGCCTTCGATACATGTCTTCGTGGTCTTCACCTTCTTTCATGTAGAAACCTTCGGCTTCATTGCTTAGAGCATCATATCTGTTCCTCCTCATACTCTCATTACCAACAAACAACACAGTGAGAGCATCCCAAGCTTCCTTGGCAATGCTAAAGTGCTCAATGTGTGTGTAATCCTTTGTTCCCAATCCTTGTTGAATCATATGCAAAGCAGTGGAATTGAGTTGACTATTGACAACCTCTCTTCTTGTCAAGTTGTTTGGATCCCCAATAAAGAGTCCATGCTCGATGATGTTCCATAGTTCAATGCAAGAGCTGCGCATATGAGTTCTCATTAGTGATTGCCATTGAGCAAAAGTAGCAGACTCTTCTAGCTTAGGTGGGTCACCTCTATTGTACACATGAGGGTGTGGGATGGGAGGATCAGGAGAGTACCAAGAATCACGGTGCTCACCCTTCCCCCCATCAAGTCGTGTGGAGGAGTTAGCATTGTCTAGTTTGTCCCTACCACCATACCGCTTGGGGATACCGGAGTATTCCCTTTAGGTACAACGGATGGTAGTTCCTCTTGAGGAGATGGGGGTGATGAGCCATCTTTGTCTTTAAGAAGTTGCTCAAGCATCTTCTTGACTTTGTTGACCAAGGAAGAGCTCAATCTTGTTTCCAAGTTTCTGAGATCTTCCATGGTCACCGGAGTCGACTCACTACCACCATCCCCTTCTTGGCTACCCATATTCTCTTAGGCGGTAAAGCCCGAATAAAGAGCCGAGGCTCTGATACCAATTGAAAGGATCGTATGGGCACCTAGAGGGGGGGTGAATAGGTGCTACTTCAAATTTTCTTCTTTTTCAAATTAAGGTTTGACAATAAGGTAAATTCTCTAGTCAATGCAACTATGGTGAATTTACCTATATGACAATTATGCAAGAGCTACCACAACACAAAGTAGTAACAAGTAAGTAAGGTGCGGTAAAGGATAGAGGTAACCGAAAAGTGGACGCGGAGACACAAGGATTTGTTTCCCGTAGTTCCTTCCTTTTGAGGGGAAGTACGTCTACGTTTGGAGAGGGGGTGATTTCAAACCACCAACGCCACGAGAGGCCTCCCTTGTTCTCCGATGAATCTCACCCCAACGGGATCGATTCACCTTCCACTATATCGGCAACCTTCAAGGTGGAAGCCGGCACCGTTACAAGTTTGGGGCACACATCCACAACTTAATCGGAGGCTCCCAAATACAATCAAGCTGTCAAAGCAATCAAGGACAAGCTTGTAAGAACAAAAACAAGAGCTAGGGTTTCCAACAAAACACTAGAGCAAAGGGGCCCTCAATGAAATGAGGGGGAAATGAAGATCTCTTTTGGTGAAGTAGTAGATCGGGGCTTCCTCCTTCGATTCCCCAAAGATCAAGGACTTTGGGTGGTTGGATGAGGAGATCTTGAGAATTTGAGTGGCTCCAATGGACTCCAATGGTGGGCAATGACTTTAATGTGCTGAGCACTTTGTCCCAAGGTAGGTGGAGGGGTATTTATACCCCTCCACAAAATCTGACCGTTGATGCATTTATTGCAGCGGTAGTACCGGAAGTTCAAGCGGTACTACCGGAGAACTCCGGTACTACCGGACCTGGTATCGGACCACCCTTTTTCAAACTGCATCAAGTCCTGCCCCCAGCGGTACTGCTGTTGTTGCTACCGGAAAGCGGTAGTACCGCTTGAGGCAATCGGTACTACCGGACCTGGAGAGATCAGAAATTTCCCATACGAAAAACTCTCTGTTACGCCAGGTAGTAAAACGCGGTACTACCGCATTTTGCTACCGGCAGCATGTGCTTTTTGCAACGCAAAAAATCTCTCACACGCCAGTAGTAAAATGCGACTACCGCATTTTTGCTACGGCGCAGATGTGCTTTTGCAACGCATAAAAGTCTCTGTCACGCCAGGTAGTAAAATGCGGTACTACCGCATTTTGCTACTGGCGCAGACAGAAGCTTTTTGCAACGTCCAAAAAGGCTCTGTCATGCCAGGTAGTAAAATGCGGTACTACCGCATTTTGCTACCGGCGCAGACAGTAGCTTTTTGCAACATCCAAAAAGGCTCTGTCCTGAGGAGTACTAAAATGCGGTACTACCACATTTTAGTACCGGAGCAGGCAGAAGCTTTTGACAAGCTGTAAAAAAGCTTCTGGCGCGCTAGGTACTAAAATGCGGTACTACCGCTTTTTACTACCTGGCACGGCAGAGACTTTTTGACAGTTAGTCACTTGCTTCTGTCTGGTCCTGTCACATCCCAAGATTTTTCAAATCTTGTAATGTGAAAATAAATGAATAAAATAAAACTTTGTTTGATTTTCAGAGCCAGAAGAAACTTTTTGAACTCAATTGGAACTTCAAACCCATTTGAATCAAATAAAATCCCAAAAGGATTTAAAAACATAAAACAATTAACAAAGGAAAATAAAATATTTTAGAAATACTATTTTAGATCTTTTAATAAAAGGATTTGATATTCAAAAGAAAAGATGGATTTATAAATAAGGATTATTTTATAAAACCCAAAATAAAACTTGGCCAAGCTTTGGAATTAAAACATTTTATTCTAAATAAAATTAGCAAAGGTTTATTTAAAATAAATTAATAAGGATTTAATATCCAAGTTTTATTAATAAAGGTTCTATCATTTATAAACCATCAAAACTTATTTGTTTAATTTAATAAAGTTTTCCAAGTACTTTATATCCTCGGATAAAACCTACTAAAGTGTTTTGGCTTTATTTTAGATTTTAAAATAAATATTCTCAATAAAACAAACCCAAGTTGATTTAACAATGAAAGTCTATGTTATTTAATTAATAAAGGACTCTAAAATAAAAGGTTATTTTGTTTTAAACAAATTTTCTAAATATTCTTTATTTCCAAATAAAACCTACTAATTGGATTTTGAAAGCATTAGGATTTCAAATGAAGATTTTATTAAATGAACCAAACCCTATTTGATTAATAAACCATGGTCCATTTTATTTAAATTATAAATGGAACCTTTAATAAAATTGTTATTTATTTTAAACAAGCTTTCTAGATATACCTTATTTCAAATACAACCCACTATTTTGGTTTTGGAAAATATATGGATTTAAATTGAGTTTGAAATAAATCAAATCCTAATTTGATTAATTAGCAATGGGCATTTATTTAATTAATAATGGACTTAATTATTTAAAAATTATGGATTTTAGAATTAGGTTCGCTAACGAATGAACCAAATCAAACTTACAAAGTTTGGGAGTTGTTTGAATTAATGTGAATATTGTTTGTTTGTTTGAATTTCAAAACAGGAAAATAGGAATAGAAAAAGAAAAGGAATCAGAAACAGAAAAAAATATGGAAAAGGACAGACCCAACAAGGCCCAGCCCAACAGTCCCACAGCCCAGTTTCCCCTCACCCCGAAGAAAATGATTCGCACCAAATAACTAACCCACACCGAGACTGACTGGTGGACCTCCCCCTTTCTCTCCTTTTCTCACTGACAGTGGACCCCACACCCTACTGCCCTTCTTCCCCACCCCGCGGACTGGTTCTTCCCCCTCTCCTCGCCGTTGCAGGCTTAATTTCTCGGCTTGATTACGCCTTAACGCAGCCACCTTAACTCGCAGTAATCAAGCTCAATAAAACGCCAGCACGTCCTCTCTCGTTTCCCTCTGACCCCTCCCTCAAGCGCGCCTCAGCCAAGAATTTTGCGACACTTCCTGTTTCCGACCTTCCTCGCCAAAATCCGACCAGCACACACCACCCCGAGCCTCCCGAGCACCCGCAGCCTCCCACTCCCGGACCTTCCTCCCGTATCACCCATTTGACATGGGCGCCCAGGCCTTGGCTCGACAAACTTCGAACACCGCCGTTCTGCAACCTCTCCGACGATCTTCCTCGGTAAGCACCGCCCGCCTTTCCGATCACACCAACGATTCGCTTGGTCTTGCGTACTAACTACGCCTCTGCTTGCCTCCGCGCATAATCTGCAACGCCGACTTCGACCTTAGATGAGCCGCGACGTTGTCTTCAACTCCGGCGAGCAATCAAGCCCGCTCGGCGCCTCGACTAGACTGCATCACCGAGCTTCCCCGCCCTGCGAGCACGGTGAGCATGTCCTTTTCCTTCCTCGCTTCCGGTAGCATCGATTCTGCCGTCGTCTGACCGCCGCCGCCACCGGCACCGTTGAGCGCCGCCGGAATTTGGTTAGTGAATCGGTAGCCGTAGGATGTGTTTTGACTGGCTAGGATTAGATCCCCTCGAAAGGGTACGCGACCATCTGAGCCGCACACGCTCCTTTTAATCCTATGGCCTGTAACACGCGATCCACGAAACGGTATTGCCCTATCGTAAATGACCACGCGGTGATCTGTTTTAAAACAGGAATTGAAAAACAGATTTGAGTAGCAATTTGAAAACCCTATAACTTTTGATCCACACGTCCAAATTTGACAAATTTTATATCAATGGATTCAGGAGAACAAGCCCTAGCCAACCATGCCCTTAGTTTTGAAAATAGTATCTGTTAGCTTGTTTGAATTTGCAGAAACATTTGTATGCTTGTGTAGAGTATAAAATTGTTTAAAATGATTTTGAATTGAAACCTTTGCAAAATAGTTTGTTGTAATCTTACTGACCCTAGGAACCAACCCATGGTTTGGAAAATGAATTTGGAAAAGTTTGGAATGGATTAATTAGTTTAGTCCATTTCTAGCTAAATAAAATTGTTGATTTTATTATAAAAATGTTTATGGAAAGAAAACTTTGAGAAAATAGTTTGGACCAAACCTACTGACCAAAACACCAAGTTTTGCAATAGCAACTCATTTGGGGAACCCTATAGGCTAATGCCTTAATAAAAATATTTCTACACCACATGAAATAACACCTTGTTTTGAAAATAGTTTTAAAGTGAAACCTTTTGCAAATGACTTGATCACTTTAGGAAATGACCATTAGATGTACCCAAATGTCTATGACCCACTAGGAACCACTTTTTCAAACAAAACAAAGCTTGGCATGCTTGCATGCATTTCTTTGACTTTGTTATTTATGTGTGATGTTTTGCTTGATTGGTAGATTGAGTTTGTTCTTTGCTTGATTGATTTGTAGTGACTTGAAGAGTGTGATTGTTGCAAAGATCAAGAAGTGAACCTATACTCTACCAAAAAGGCAAGTGATGCTTCATTCTTTTGTCCCATTATTTTTCTCTATGCATTAGTAATTTTGCTAAGTAAAACTTGCATGAATTTTGCTAAGTATAGAACTTGCTATAGGAAAACCTAGTAGATGAATCCTTAGTAGGATTTCATAAGTTAAGTTCCCTATTACTACCAAGCTTAGCCTAGCTAATAGAAAACATGGGTGGAATATATATTCACACTATGGAAAAATATTCTAAGTCTAAGGACTTGTGATTTTGTTTAATAAAACAACTAAGTTAATTTATCACCTGGGTGGAAATGGAAGGATTGGGTTATGTTGAGTGGTTCACAATGCCATAGGCTTGGATTGTGTATCTCACTTGTGGATGGCCACCCAGGAAACAAAGAGATTTGAGATGTCAAATGTTGAGAAGCTTCAAGTGCAACCACTTGGCAATATGGGCTCTGCCATGATCATATAGGTTGCAAGAACTTAGCCATATGGACAGTGGGTGGTAGTGTTTGATAGGTTGGAACACGTCCATTTTGGTCTAAGGGAAAGCTTCTGAAAGATCTTGTCTTGGGAAACCAAGTCTTGTGGGGAAAGTGCACCACCTCTGCAGAGTGTAAAATCTAAGTACTTAGCCATGTCCCTGGTAAAGGACAATTTGAGCATCAAGATATGGAAGCAATCAAGAATCTCATCATTCAAATTTCTAAGTTAAAATCTTGTGGTTTGAACAAGGGTTGATTGAATTCTTCAATCATTGATGGAGAGATGGCTTGGTACAAGGATCTTGAAATCTTTGATTGAGAAAAATGATTTTGTCAAGCAAAAACTTAGTATTTTCAAAATGATAAGAAAAATCTATTTTGAGCAATGCAAGCCTCAACTCCACTTAGCCAAATGCATATAGAAGATAGACTCCACAATACTACCATAGTATCACTTGCCAATACAATTCAAATGTATTGACCCTTTTTGGCTGTAACTTGTATGTTGCAGGTTTGATTGATTTTAGTGAAGATTGATTGAATAGGATTACAAAGTCTACAACCAACATCTGCCTGTGGCACTTTGAAGATGAAGGACCCATGCTTATAGTTATTCCGCTGCAATGTAATGTAATAGCCTAATGAGCTATGTTTGATGTAATAAAATTATGTTATTCCTGGTTATAAAGTTATATTATGACCCTTGTTTCTTGATATTACATCTAAACTGTGGATGCTAGCTATTGATCCAGGGACTAGCATTGTAAAACACAGGAGGGATCAACCTTATTAGGTTGGGACCCCTACAGATGGTATCAGAGCATTGTGTTGCCTGTAGGATTTGTAAACCCTAGGATTGGACAAAAACCCTTAGAAAAATAGGAGTTGTATTTTGTTCCAAAACTTATTTACAAAAACACTTGTAAACTCTTTCCTCAACCATTTTTGGTTTTAACTCTACACCTCTTCTACTTCAACTTGATGGAAAAACCTACCCCAAGACCAAAGACTTCATCATATGCAAAGAACTTCTTCAACATCTTCAGCTCTAATGACTTCAACATCTTCAGCATATTCACCAAGGACTTCCAACTTGGATACCACTAAGGACCACAAGTGAGACAAGGAAATCTTGCTCAAGATCTAGAGACTGAGAGAATGCAAAATAAGAAGAAGCCATCAACAACTTTGAAGTATTGCAACCAAGAGTTTTCTCAAGGAAACCAAGATCTCATACAAGAAGAATCATGAAGGAAGGAAAGATCACAAGTGAACCATATAGATGGACCACCATATTTTAGTTAAGTCAAAAACCACCAACTTATGTGGTGTAACAAAAATATTTTGTTGCCAAAGTATGTGCTTGAACTTTGTTGTTTGAGTGAATTGTTTGGTTTGTGATTGCATGCACATTGTTTGTGTGAATTATGATGTGTGTGGTTAGAAATAATGCCTTAGAATTATTTTGCCTACTCTAATCCCAAACCAACCTAAACAGATGACTACTCCAAGAAATTCCAACATCAAGGTTGATGACAACCACAACCAAGAGGACAACATGAGAGAACTTATAGCAACCCAAAACCAGTTGAGCCAAGAAACAACTCAGCTTTTAGCCAACAACAATGGACTAGACCCAGCCATACAAAGGATTTTGAAACTTCAATCCCAATTGTTGCAAGGACTCATTACTCAAATGATCAACATGAGAGAAAACCTTTCCCAAAGAGCTAATGACAACAAGGATGACAAAGATGCTATTCTAGAAGAAACCCAAGTTAGCAAAACTTGTGGAGACAAGGATCATGCATCCAAGGAGCATGAAGATCAATGCCCCAAAAAGAGAGAAAGATCTCCCACCTATGAAGAACATGAACTAGAAGAACTCCTAGCTTTGAGAGACCCAAGAAGAAGAAGAAATGCCCCAACCCTAACAAGAAGGATATTACACAAGTGCACTGTTTCAAATGCAAAGAGATGGGACACTATGCCAATGAGTGCCCAGAAAACAAGAAGAACCAAGGAAACAAACAAGAGACAGTAATACCAAAAAAAAAAGAAAGATATTAGCCAAGTGATGTGCAAATACTGCAAAGAGTTAGGACATTATGCAAACTACTGTCCTGAAAAGATGAAGCATAAGATAAACCAGCCTATGAGGGATATCAGCCTTGTCACATGTTTCAAATGCAAGGAACTAGGCCACTATGCAAACAATTGTCCAGAAAGGATGGAGAACAAGTTAAACAAGTCTATGAAGGATCTCAACCTTGGCCCATGAGTCAAGTATGGAAACCAAGGACACAATGCAAAAGTTTGTTTAGAGAAGTTTTCCAGGACCCCAAGAAGGCCATTATGTAATTTTTGTTTGAAAATTTTTAAGGGTGGTAGTACCCTAGTTGTTTTGAACTTGCTTGTAAACCCAGCCTTCCCAAATCTCGGGACGAGATTTATTTTAAGGGTAGTAGCCTGTCACATCCCAAGATTTTTCAAATCTTGTAATGTGAAAATAAATGAATAAAATAAAACTTTGTTTGATTTTCAGAGCCAGAAGAAACTTTTTGAACTCAATTGGAACTTCAAACCCATTTGAATCAAATAAAATCCCAAAAGGATTTAAAAACATAAAACAATTAACAAAGGAAAATAAAATATTTTAGAAATACTATTTTAGATCTTTTAATAAAAGGATTTGATATTCAAAAGAAAAGATGGATTTATAAATAAGGATTATTTTATAAAACCCAAAATAAAACTTGGCCAAGCTTTGGAATTAAAACATTTTATTCTAAATAAAATTAGCAAAGGTTTATTTAAAATAAATTAATAAGGATTTAATATCCAAGTTTTATTAATAAAGGTTCTATCATTTATAAACCATCAAAAACTTATTTGTTTAATTTAATAAAGTTTTCCAAGTACTTTATATCCTCAGATAAAACCTACTAAAGTGTTTTGGCTTTATTTTAGATTTTAAAATAAATATTCTCAATAAAACAAACCCAAGTTGATTTAACAATGAAAGTCTATGTTATTTAATTAATAAAGGACTCTAAAATAAAAGGTTATTTTGTTTTAAACAAATTTTCTAAATATTCTTTATTTCCAAATAAAACCTACTAATTGGATTTTGAAAGCATTAGGATTTCAAATGAAGATTTTATTAAATGAACCAAACCCTATTTGATTAATAAACCATGGTCCATTTTATTTAAATTATAAATGGAACCTTTAATAAAATTGTTATTTATTTTAAACAAGCTTTCTAGATATACCTTATTTCAAATACAACCCACTATTTTGGTTTTGGAAAATATATGGATTTAAATTGAGTTTGAAATAAATCAAATCCTAATTTGATTAATTAGCAATGGGCATTTATTTAATTAATAATGGACTTAATTATTTAAAAATTATGGATTTTAGAATTAGGTTCAGGCTACTGAACAGAACCAAATCAAACTTACAAAGTTTGGGAGTTGTTTGAATTAATGTGAATATTGTTTGTTTGTTTGAATTTCAAAACAGGAAAATAGGAATAGAAAAAGAAAAGGAATCAGAAACAGAAAAAAATATGGAAAAGGACAGACCCAACAAGGCCCAGCCCAACAGTCCCACAGCCCAGTTTCCCCTCACCCCGAAGAAAATGATTCGCACCAAATAACTAACCCACACCGAGACTGACTGGTGGACCTCCCCCTTTCTCTCCTTTTCTCACTGACAGTGGACCCCACACCCTACTGCCCTTCTTCCCCACCCCGCGGACTGGTTCTTCCCCCTCTCCTCGCCGTTGCAGGCTTAATTTCTCGGCTTGATTACGCCTTAACGCAGCCACCTTAACTCGCAGTAATCAAGCTCAATAAACGCCAAAGACGCCCCTCTCGCTTCCTCGACCCTCCTCAAGCGCGCCTCCAGGCCGAAGAATTTTGCCAGACACTTCCCTGTTTCCGACGACCTTCCTCGCCAAAATCCGACCAGCACACACCACCCCGAGCCTCCCCGAGCACCCTGGCAGCCTCCCCACTCCCAGACCTTCCTCCCCGTATCACCCATTTGACCGCGGGCGCCCCAGAGCCTTGGCTACGACAAACTTCCGAACACCGCCGTGTCTGCAACCTCTCCGACGATCTTCCTCGGTAAGCACTGACCGCCCCGCGTCTTTCTGATCACACCAACGTATTCGCCTTGGTCTTGCGTACCTAACTACGCCCTCTGTTTGCCTCCGCATAATCTGCAACGTCGACTTCGACCTTAGACAGAGCCGCCCGACGTTGTCTTCAACTCCGGCGAGCAATCAAGCCCGCTCCAGTGCGCCCCTCGACTAGACTGCATCACCTCGAGCTTCCCCACGTCCTTGCGAGCACGGTGAGCACGTCCTTTTCCTTCCTCGCTTCCGGTAGCATCGATTCTGCCGTCGTCTGACCGCCGCCGCCACCGGCACCGTTGAGCGCCGCCGGAATTTGGTTAGTGAATCGGTAGCCGTAGGATGTGTTTTGACTGGCTAGGATTAGATCCCCTCGAAAGGGTACGCGACCATCTGAGCCGCACACGCTCCTTTTAATCCTATGGCCTGTAACACGTGATCCACACGAAACGGTATTGCCCTATCAGAAACAGCCACGTGGCAGGATCTGTTTTAAAACAGGATTTGAAAAACAGATTTGAGTAGCAATTTGAAAACCCTATAACTTTTGATCCACACGTCCAAATTTGACAAATTTTATATCAATGGATTCAGGAGAACAAGCCCTAGCCAACCATGCCCTTAGTTTTGAAAATAGTATCTGTTAGCTTGTTTGAATTTGCAGAAACATTTGTATGCTTGTGTAGAGTATAAAAATTGTTTAAAAATGATTTTTGAATTGAAACCTTTGCAAAATAGTTTGTTGTAATCTTACTGACCCTAGGAACCAACCCATGGTTTGGAAAATGAATTTGGAAAAGTTTGGAATGGATTAATTAGTTTAGTCCATTTCTAGCTAAATAAAATTGTTGATTTTATTATAAAAATGTTTATGGAAAGAAAACTTTGAGAAAATAGTTTGGACCAAACCTACTGACCAAAACACCAAGTTTTGCAATAGCAACTCATTTGGGGAACCCTATAGGCTAATGCCTTAATAAAAATATTTCTACACCACATGAAATAACACCTTGTTTTGAAAATAGTTTTAAAGTGAAACCTTTTGCAAATGACTTGATCACTTTAGGAAATGACCATTAGATGTACCCAAATGTCTATGACCCACTAGGAACCACTTTTTCAAACAAAACAAAGCTTGGCATGCTTGCATGCATTTCTTTGACTTTGTTATTTATGTGTGATGTTTTGCTTGATTGGTAGATTGAGTTTGTTCTTTGCTTGATTGATTTGTAGTGACTTGAAGAGTGTGATTGTTGCAAAGATCAAGAAGTGAACCTATACTCTACCAAAAAGGCAAGTGATGCTTCATTCTTTTGTCCCATTATTTTTCTCTATGCATTAGTAATTTTGCTAAGTAAAACTTGCATGAATTTTGCTAAGTATAGAACTTGCTATAGGAAAACCTAGTAGATGAATCCTTAGTAGGATTTCATAAGTTAAGTTCCCTATTACTACCAAGCTTAGCCTAGCTAATAGAAAACATGGGTGGAATATATATTCACACTATGGAAAAATATTCTAAGTCTAAGGACTTGTGATTTTGTTTAATAAAACAACTAAGTTAATTTATCACCGGTGGAAATGGAAGGATTGGGTTATGTTGAGTGGTTCACAATGCCATAGGCTTGGATTGTGTATCTCACTTGTGGATGGCCACCCAGGAAACAAAGAGATTTGAGATGTCAAATGTTGAGAAGCTTCAAGTGCAACCACTTGGCAATATGGGCTCTGCCATGATCATATAGGTTGCAAGAACTTAGCCATATGGACAGTGGGTGGTAGTGTTTGATAGGTTGGAACGCGTCCATTTTGGTCTAAGGGAAAGCTTCTGAAAGATCTTGTCTTGGGAAACCAAGTCTTGTGGGGAAAGTGCACCACCTCTGCAGAGTGTAAAATCTAAGTACTTAGCCATGTCCTGTAAAGGACAATTTGAGCATCAAGATATGGAAGCAATCAAGAATCTCATCATTCAAATTTCTAAGTTAAAATCTTGTGGTTTGAACAAGGGTTGATTGAATTCTTCAATCATTGATGGAGAGATGGCTTGGTACAAGGATCTTGAAATCTTTGATTGAGAAAATGATTTTGTCAAGCAAAAACTTAGTATTTTCAAAATGATAAGAAAAATCTATTTTGAGCAATGCAAGCCTCAACTCCACTTAGCCAAATGCATATAGAAGATAGACTCCACAATACTACCATAGTATCACTTGCCAATACAATTCAAATGTATTGACCCTTTGGTCAGAATTTGTATGTTGCAGGTTTGATTGATTTTAGTGAAGATTGATTGAATAGGATTACAAAGTCTACAACCAACATCTGCCTGTGGCACTTTGAAGATGAAGGACCCATGCTTATAGTTATTCCGCTGCAATGTAATGTAATAGCCTAATGAGCTATGTTTGATGTAATAAAATTATGTTATTCCTGGTTATAAAGTTATATTATGACCCTTGTTTCTTGATATTACATCTAAACTGTGGATGCTAGCTATTGATCCAGGGACTAGCATTGTAAAACACAGGAGGGATCAACCTTATTAGGTTGGGACCCCTACAGGTCCGGTAGCAAAAAGCGGTACTACCGCTTTTTGGTACCGCGCCAGGCAGACAGTTTTTGAAGGTTTGCAAACCTTTTTAATATACCTGCGACACACTTAGCAAATCATTAGTCTGATATGTGTGTTGTTATCAAACACCAAAATCACTAGGGATAGCAAATGCTCTTTCACAAGTCACCATAGCCTCTATGATCATTTAGTCCTTGACTTGTAGTACCACTCTATGCTTTGATTAGTAATGTTTTGTCACTCTACATGATTATGGCCATTATTGCTCTCTTAGTTGGTTGCTCCCAGTCTTTTGCTAGCCTCCACTTGTATGAGTAAGTACTACTCATGTTTCCAACTCCCAAGAAACCCAGTTTTTCCAAAGTGTCCACTATAAATTCCTATGCATGGTGTGTTACACCAGTCCAAGTATATTCTTGTTTTCAGCTATCTTCCAATTAAAAAGTATTTTGTTATGTGAAAACTTAGTGATTAAAGCCCTCACAAACTTGATGACACACTTTATATTCTTTGACCCTAATAAACTTGAACCATTGTGTCGTCTATGTTGTATATATGCTTGCACTTATACGTTGGAATTAGCAGAACCATGCTGTCATGGGGAACATTTTCAACATTGCACTTGTACTTTGTACACAGTTGATAGCATGCTCGTTTGTCTATGGATGTCACCGGTGTGAAATAAAGAGGGAGCTTGTAAGTCCATGGAGTTACGTATTTTGTGTTAGATAAACGCCTGGGCCGCTAGCCTAAGCAATGCCTAATCATGGTGGAAACTTGCAGCATCACCATAGTGAGCTTTCTGTGAAGCATCCTTAATAAAATCTATGCACATAGTAAATAAAAAGATCTCTGAGATGCTCATTGTCCGCTTGCCTTGTCATTTTGGTTATGGGATAGCTCATGTACCATGTGCAAGGGGTACCCCGTTGACGGTTCTCTATGATACGCATATACTTACTATGACAAGAACTTACAGGTGACTGAAGTTGAGTAGCATGAGGTGTGGCCCTCGATTCAAGGGACATGAGATTGCCAACTTATACTTTGTCAAGCATATACTCCATAGTTTGTTCACTTTAACCTTAATCACTTCAAGATGCTTATCATAGGGGAAATGAGGGCTGAAAGCTAACAAGTACCATAATTTTTGGAAGCTATTTTTGAAACTTGAAATCCCTGCTTCCCTTTATGAAGGGCCTTTCTTCCACTATTATATTGAGTCTTCACCTTCTACCTTTAGGCACCATTAAGAGAGCATAGTTGTCATTCTTAGTTCTATGTGCAGTGTCGCAAAACTTATTGATTGATGCATATTGTGATATTACTTGTTCTTATGCTATTTGTATCTAGTCACTCTTATGAACTTTGAAGGTGTCCTATGCATTTATTTTCTACTCTATGAGGGACAAGCTGAATGCCACTATGCCATGTTTTCTGTATGTGAAACAAATAAACGTTTTTCAATGCATGTTATTCATGATATTTATTTGAAGCCTTTCATGTTGCATGTATAGTTACTTTGTCTTACTGTTAGAACTCCATCTTTCATGCACATGTTTAGAGCTCTTTGATCCCAGCTTTCAATTCTTGCAAATGGTTTGATCTTGGTTTTGATGGTGCATGTCACCTAAAAAATTATTCTTTTTATCACTTACCTACTCGAGGACGAGCATGAGTTAAGCTTGGGGATGCTTGATACGTCGGAAATGTATCTATAGTTTTTTATGTTCCATGTTTGTTTAGTATCTACTTTGCTTTGCTTTGTCTACACTTTGAGGTGTTTTTATATGTTTTCTGGAACTAACCTATTAACAAGTTGCCACACTGCCAGTTGCTTGTTTTCTTCTGTTTTTGGTTCTAGAAAGGCAGAAAATCAATATTCTCGGAATTGGACGGGACAAAATCCAAAGTCAATATTTTACCGTGGGCGACACAAAGTCCAAAGGAGAGACGGAGAGGCACCACTGGGCAGCCACACCCCCCAGGCGCGGGCAGGGTGGGCCCGCGCCTAGGCAGGGTGTGGTCCCCCTGGGCACCCCCTGCCTCGCCTCTTCGCCTATAAGAAGACCCCGATGCAGAAAACCTAGGCACCCAATCAAAACTCCACGAAACCGTCTGTAGCCGCCGCCACCATCATCCCTAGATCGAGGGGATCTGAAGTTCTTCCCGGCACCCTGCCGGAGGGGAGATCATCCGGGAGGCCCTCTTCTCCGGTATGAAGCGTGAGTAGTTCCACCTTGGACTACAGGTCCATGTAGTAGCTAGATGGTTGTATCTCCTCCTTGTGCTTTCACGTATAGATCTTGTGAGCTCCGTTCATGATCAATATCTAATCTATTTGTAATCATGCATGTTGTGTTTGCGGGGATCCGATGGATATTGAGATTACTATGTCAGATTGATTAATGATTGTGTCTTATTTATTCTATCATGTTTGTATAGTTTGTGATCTTGCATGCTCTCCTTTGTTAGTAGCTATCTTGGCCAAGTAGTTGCTAGTGACTCCAAGAGGGGGTATTTATGCTCGTAGTGGGTTCATGCCTCTAGTTTCCAAGGGAAATGACAGAAATCTCTTCGATTGTAGATGTGTTGTTGCCACTAGGGAGAAAACAACGGTCTCTTGTTCATGGAACAAGTGGATTGTTTACCTTACACACTTTGCTTAAAGCAGTTGTATGTTGCTTGTAACTTAATACTGGAGGGGGTTCGGATGATAACCTGAAGGTGGATTCTAGTCATAGATGCAGTTGGATGGCGGTCTATGTATATTGTTGTATTGCCCAATCGAATCTCATAGGATCTCTTTGTCTAGTATTGCATTGTTATGTCTTGCTCAGTTCCTGTCAATTGCCCTGCTGTAATTTGTTTACCCTTCATGTCATGTTGTTTATCTAAGGAGAGCACATATAGTGAGCTATGGACCCCGGTCCAATCTTTACCATTGATACATCTTCCACTGTTTACTTGCTGCAAACCATCATCACCTTCCACACCATACAGTTAATCCTTTGTTATAGCAAACCGGTGAGCTTGACAACGTCACTGTTCGTTGGGGAAAAGTCTTGAGTTTGTGTTGTGTAGGTTTCCACGTTGCTTGCAACACCTTTGAGACGTTTCCTTCCTCCTATTGGTTCGATAACCTCGGTTTCTTACTGAGGGAAAACTTGCTGTTGTGCTCATCATACCTTGCTCTTGGGGTTTCCAGCGAAGTGTCCCGTGACAGTACTGGGCGCCATCATAGGTTTTCTCCCAATCCATAATTCATACTGTGTTTTTGGCACCGATTTATTAGGGACCTTATTAAGAATATGTGCAACTGTCTTTAGAGCTTCTATCCATAAACCAAGCGACAAAGTGGAGTTACTTAACATACTCCTTACCATATCCATAAGAGTACGATTCCGCCTTTCAGTGACTCCATTTTGCTGAGGTTCGCCCGGTGCTGAATACTGAACAACAATACCATTTTACTGTAGGAACTTAGCAAAAGGTCCAGGAATTTGGCCATAAGAAGTGTGTCTTTCGTAGTACTCACCACCACGGTCAGACCTTACAACTTTGATCTTTTAACCAGCTTGATTCTCAACTTCAGCTTTAAATATCTTGAACTTTTCTAATGCCTCGGATCTTTCTTTGATAGGATAGATGTATCCAAAGCGGGAGAAGTCATCAGTGAATGTTATGAAGGAATCAAAACCATCCACTGATTTCACATTAAATGGACCACAAATATCCGTATGAACAATTTCCAAAACTCCCGTGCTTCAATTTGCATTCTTATTCTCTTAGCATATTTCCCTTTCATGCAATCAATACAATCATCCAGATCCGCATATGAGAAATTTAAAGGATGAAGAACTTGCTCCTTAATGAGACGCTCGATTCTCCACCTCAAAATATGGCCCAAACGATAGTGCCATAGTTTCGAAGAGGTCTCATCATCATCGCGCTTACGCTTGGTACTAATATTTACATTAGGGGAAGCATTAACTTCACTTATGGAATCACTTAAGGAAACAAGATAAAGTTTGTCTTGTCGGAAGGCAAGACCAACATCATTATTGTCAAACATAATTATACATCTCGTGTTCCCAAAGTCAAAGTGAAAACCATCATCATCTAAGCATGAGACAGACACAAGGTTTCATCTCATAGAGGGTATATAAAGTACATTACGTAAATGAAGCATAAAGTCGCTATGGAGCATAAGTGAGAACTCTCCAATAGCCTCAGCCTCAGCCTCAGCCTCAACACCATTAGCAACTCTAATGGTTCTTTCCCCTCTTCTTAGGGTCCTCTTCATATGGAATCCCTGTAAGGAGTTTGCAACATGAATTGTTGCACCTGAGTCAACCCACCATGTATTGGTGGCATAATCAACATAAAGGGATTCGTCAACAAAGGTTATAAGGTTAGTACCTTTCTTATTGAGCCATTTCATGAACCCAATACAATCCCTCTGGACGTGTCCACTTTTTCCACAAAAGCGACATGCATTAGGATCTTTACCATCAGCATTAGGGGGTGCATCTGCATTAGGAGATCTGTTAGGGTTCTTTTAATGAAAGAACTTAGAAGATTGCCCTTTATATTTAAACTAAGCAGGCTTAGGCTTTATAAACTTTTTCTTCTTCTGAGAATGCTTGAACTGATTGACATGATCAACTCGTCCAGCTTTAAGCCTTTCCTCCTCTTGTACACATCTAGCCATCATTTCATCCATGCCCCATTTAGAATCAATCGCATTATAATTGATGGTGAACGGAGAGAACTCCGTGGGAAAGGATGACATAATAAAATGGACAAGGAAACCTTCAGAGATTTCCATTTCCATTGTCTTAAGTTTATTGGCCATGTTAATTTTCCTCATGATATGTTCTCTCAGACTCCTAGTTGGATCATACCTTTCATCAATAAGCCTTCTAATGAGGCTTGTTGCATAAATTTTGGATGATCCCTTAAACTGGTCCTCAATCTTTCGAAGGTAACCCTTGGCAGTCTGAGAGTCTGGGACATCTCCCCTCATACTTTGAGTAATGGAGCCCTTAATAATCATGAGGCACTTATAATTTGAATCCTCCCACTTAGTTTTCTCATCATCATAAGCCCTTTTAAGGGAATCATAACTTTCATCACCTTCAGTAGGTGCCATAGGAGGATCCTTAAGGAGGGCATAATCTATATTCAGCAAAGCTAAAGTGATCTCAAGCTTCTCCTTCCAAGTACCAAAATTGCTACCAGTCAACTGTTCTATGCCATTTATAATACCGGCAATTTGAGAGGCATTAGATGCTGCAAAATAAAACAAATGCTTTGAATAAGCATCACAATTTTATACTTCTTTCATCAATCTAGTCTACATTAGCTTTGGCCAGAAATAGACATGATCAACAAAAATTTGTGATCACAATATCTGCTAATTAGCTTTGGCCAGAATGACAGATATAAGCCACACTTAATTAGATCCTCTAATCATATAGAATTCAATCATCAATCTGGTCTACATCAGCTTTGGCCAGAAGTGAACCAGACCAATAAATATTTCATGATCAAAATGTCCATTTGGCCAGAATGATAAACATAATCCATGCTTACTTTATGGATTTATCAACTTAACTTTGCAGCAAAACATTATTGTTACAATTTATTTGGATAAAACCACAAAAGAATCAACCAAATATAATAAACACAACAGAAAGAATTAACTAATCATAATAAAACACATTAAACTTACTTAGGTATGAAACATAATTGCATGACAAAATGTCATACAACCATGTTACATAATTGGCATAAAAGATATGCAAAAACTTAGCCCCATAACTTATTCAAAATAGCACTAAAAATCAATCCCTAATCTCCCCTTTTATGGATTATATGGGAAAAGAAAAAACAACTTCTAGACTGGGCTGAAACTGGCCCAACCCGTCTCCCCCTCACCCCCACTTAGCAACCCGAGTGGCCCGTTAAGCAGCCACTGCTGCTGGTCGTCGGATGCAATCCAACGGACGAGGGCGCGCTGGGTCGGAACAAAAACGACGCGCGACGCCCCCCTGATGCAGCACTCGACAGGAAGGAAGAGGTTGATGTAGGAGTGCTTTGTTGGAAACCCCAAGATCAAGGTATGAAGAGCACACCAACAAGTTTTCCCTCAGTTGAGACCGAGGTTATCGAACCAGAAGGAGGAAGGAAACGTCACACAGGTGTTGGAAGCAACGTGGAGACCCGCACAACACAAACTCAAGACTCTCTCCCAACAAATCAGTGATCTTTTTGGTTCCATTAAAGAACATCTGCCATAGCATGTGGTAGGGGAAGTCCTTCATTGTCACAATTTAATCGCGACAAAGACCACAAGCTTGAAGACTAGAATGGTAATACCAGCCATCCTGGGGTAATGTGGGAATATTAACGACAGGGGTCAAAAGTAACGGATCTTGGGTTAAAGATCAGCGTCATGTACAAGATTCACAACGATAGAATCCAGCACAATCAAGGATCTTAGGTTCAAGTCCAAGGGTTAAAACCGAGAAAGGAATAACTACTACTTGAGTGACATAGCATACACTGCAAGGTAGTAATCACGAGGTAGCTTCCCAAAGAAGACACAACTTCTGAAGTACCCGAACAAGTGAAAAGGAGGCACACGAGGCGAAAGGAAACCTCGAAGCCTAGAACAGAACACTATGGAACAAACAATATACTATTGTGGGTCCAAAAAGTAGAGAGATCATGATAGAAAGGAATCTATCAGGTGAACAAGAGCAAGGGGAAACAAGGAATTCACAACACACACACAACTCTAGAGAACTCAACACTAGGTCAACTGGCTAAGAAACGGCATGCCCAGAAGGCACCTAAGCTTTGCAACACAAGAAGAGATATCAAAACTTTTCCAAAATCAACACCAGATAAGATAACCCGGAGTTAGAGCAAAACTTGATAAGGAGTAAAAGAAGTATACTAGAATTTTCACAAATACTTTTCAGCTTTTAAAATAGTTTTCACAAACACTAGACTCAACATCGACCAATAGCGAGGTTTTCCTACGTTCGGTACTGCTCTGATACCAAAACCTGTGACACCCCCGGGATCAGGGCTAAACAAATCCCAGACCTTCATCTGACATAAGATTAACCTTGAGCTCGAGAATATGCAGTGAAGAATCAGTAACACAACAGTGACCCTATGACACAAATTTATTACAGCAAGCTCATAACTGAGCAGGGAACCAAATTATTACAAGCAGAGGTCACTGACCACAAACATCAAACAACGGGAGGCAAATTATGCTATTAAGTATAGCAAACTTAACAAATGTCCTAAGAGGCCTGAAGCATAACGATGACGTCCCAGCCCATAGATTCCAGGCTGTCGGCCGGGAACCCCAAGCTACTCGTCGATGTCGATGTAGTATGGAACTTGTCTTCAGGTGAACACTTACTCTGCCAAAAGTATCAACAAAGCAAGTGTGAGTACAGGGTGTACTCCGCAAGACTTATGGCTGGTGGAGTTGTTTTGCATAAAGCCATCTTTGTTTGTAAAACAAGAGGGATAAGAAGCTCGTCTAATCAGAGTGTTTTGAAAGGGGACAAGAGAGGGACATCTCTGAAATATTGATCATCATCTTTTGATATCCACCGAATCATCATCATCTACCAACTAGGATCACCCCCTCGTACCCATGAGGAAGCATCCTTAACAAACATTAGTTCCCAAGTTTTACGATTAGGTTCATGTTCTGTATGATCTCCCATCCATTCCCAAGTCGTCCATAACCATGGACACGGCTTTCTGAAAGATTATTACCCTGCAGGGGTGTACAACTTTACCCACATGTACCAACCGACTCTTAATGCCACTTGACACACTTCCTTGGTGTGCTGACAGAGGGTGTGGTTGGACACGACCTTACCTTGATTTCGCCGAGACCATGAGTCACGCAATAAGTATTGTTCCGCCGTAACGGGTCAAATCCCGAAGCCGATACTTAAATATGTGAGGCAGGTTGGTTTATCAGGGGCGCCATCTACCCCAAGCAACCCAGTACACGCTTACCTACCTGTTATGAATGCACCTGCACCCGGCAAATCTTTCAAACGATTTTCTATGCATATGTCGAATGGAACGCCCGAACTATGTGACTCATGGAATCTACTAGGCAAGTTAGTCAATCATGGGGTCCCCATTTACCCCGTGTGGTTGTACGCTCATATTGGTTCAAGAGGCAAGAACCTAGGGTCCTAAGGGTGGCGAGCATGGGACTAGAACAAACACATCCCACCGTGGCCTCCCATACAAGCCTTAGCATGTTTAATATCATATCACTGATCTCATCTTATCACGTTCTCCTGTCATACTAGATTATCTGCATCTGATACATCATTTGGATGGACCAGAACTGGCAGCTATGCATGGCTAAGCAGGACACAGATATAAGCTCTAGCAATGCACACACGCCAAACCTAGTTATGCTAGGAGCAGTGAATCGGGTAATATAAGCTCAAAGGGAGCATGCAATAGATAGGATACTCTATCTATCAATAAAAGACCATAGTATAATCGCATGCATTATGGCAAGAATTGAAATGCTTTTGAAATCATAGGATTATATCATGGTGGGGCTATGCTTGCCTTTGCTAGTTGGTAACAGATAAGCAGATCTTCAGGAACCTTGTACTTGACTTGATTAAAGTTGGTCAAGTATTGTTCGTAAATCTTTTATCTTCGATGGTGTTGTCCTTGGTCTTCAATCCTGATCTCGATATCGTATTCTACCGGGAAGAACCAAACACTGAAAATAAAGGGGAAACAATCAACACATGACATCGATGCAATGCTCAAACAAGAATGATGATATGACAAGTTAATTTGCATTGAATTGAAACCCTAAAGCATGCTCGACAAATTAATCGGGGTTCCAAGGGGTGAAAACCCTAATTCGGAGAAACTTCGGAACATATGAGAGGGGTGCATTTGTTCTTCTAATTAAACTTGTCTTGAAAGTTGTTGAACAATGCATGATTATAGCTTAGATAGCTAGGTTTCATTTTTCTGAACATTTTGATATATTATTTGTATTTTTCTGACTTATAAATTAAAAGTTATTGAATTTACAATATTCAAAACAATTTCTGAAATTATTAAACCTTTTCTTAATTTAAATAAAACTAGAAATACTTTTTACACAGAGGGCTGGGCTAGCCCTAGAGACAGACATGTGGGGCATTAGCCACGTCAGCCTCCATGAAGCCAAAGTGGGACAGGGGGGGCGGTTTGACCAGGCTGACCCACGGCTGGCGTCACGGTGACGTCAGCCTGACGTAACCCGACGGTGAACTTGCAGACGGCAGCGGGGACGGCGACTGCGAGTGCGCGGGACTGCGAGGGCTAGCGCGCTGAACCCGCGTGGGTGCGTTGAGCCAAAAGGCAGCGGCGCCGCCTTGGATTGGTCACCAGAGCGACCTCTCCGACAGCGAGCGGCGGCGGAGCTTGCAGATGCTCGCGGCTACGAGGATACAGCGATCGCACGGCGGATCTGAGAGGTCCAAACGACGCAGGAGCTCACCAGGAGTGTGTAGAGGCCGGTGGCGAAGCGAGGAGGAGCCTAGTTCGACGGCGAGCGGTAGTGACTGGCGGCGGCCAGAGGGATCGATTCGACTGATTGGGAGCACGCTGGCTTGCGAAACTTGGCAGGGAAGAACGAGGACACAAAGGCGATTCCAACGGTGGCGACGGCTTGGCGAGTGGCGGCCGGAGACGATGGGGCAACGGCGAGCTCGACGGCTACGTTTTCAGGGCTTGCTGCAGAGAGAGAGGGAGCGTGCGGCGAAGAAAGAAAGGATAAGGGTGAGCGAGGGCGTCGGCGCGGGTCTTATCGGCCTCCAGAGCGGCGGCAGGCATCGTGGCGCGGGGCGCGCATCGCGGCGGCGGCGGACGGCGTCAGAGACGACACGGAGCTACTTGCCAAAGGAGGAAGACGACACAGACGACGCCAAAGCGGTACTGGGCCCGGGTGGGCTAGCTTGGGCCGAGTTTGGGCTGCAGTTTGATGCACGCTGGCGACAGGAAAAGAAGGAGAGAGGGAGGTATGCGAGCTGGGCTGGGCCTGGTTGGCTGCTGCTCATTTTTTCTTAGCAGAAACATTTTCTTTTTAGTTTTGTTATTTCTTTCTTTTGCAAACTCATTTCAAATCTGCTTTAAGTATTTCAAAATTACCAGAGGGGTTTTGTGAAGTATAGAAAGTGATCAAGAGCCCTTATAATCAATTTGGCTCCATTATTTTTGTCATTTCAAAATTCAAAACTAGTTTGAATAAATTTCAAAGAGGGAGGGAACATAGGGTTTTCTGGTTTTGTGTATTTCTCTTTGCATGCATTTTTAAGAATGATGCTAATGATGCACAATCAAAACCTAATTATGGATTTACTAAAACTGGGGTGTTACATCACTTCCCTTGGAAACTAGAGGCATGAACCCACTATCGAGCATAAATACTGCCTCTTGGAGTCACTAGCAACTACTTGGCCAAGATAACCACTAGCAATGGAGAGCATGCAAGATCACAAACAACACAGACATGGTAGAATCATAATTATAGAACCATTAATCAAACCAACATAATAATCTCAATATCCATCGGATCCCCGCAAACACAACATCCATGATTACAAATAGATTATATCTTGATCATGAACGGAGCTCACAAGATCTATACATGAAAGCACAAAGGAGGAGATACAACCATCTAGCTACTACATGGACCCATAGTCCAAGGTGGAACTACTCACAAATCATACCGGAGAGAAGGCCTCCGGGATGATCTCCTCCCAGAGGGTGCCGGAAGAGCTTGGATCCTCGATCTAGGGACAATGGTGGCGGCTACATGCAGGTTTCATGGAATATTGATCGGACCGAGAGTTTCAGACGGGGCTTATTATAGGCAAAGGGAGATCGAGGCGCTGCAGGCGGCTAAACTCTAGCGCGGGCTAGGGCCCATCCGCTACTGGGGGTCTGCCCTCCGGCGGACCTCGGCTCTCCTCCGTCTTCTTGTTCCCCACGGAAAGTTATTGACTTTGTCTTTCGTCCTGTCCAATTCCGAGGATATTTCTTTACTAACTTTTCTGAAACCAGAAACAGCAGAAAACAGGCATCCGCAATCATGTAACTTGTTAATAGGTTAGTACCAGAAAACATGTAAAAAGAACCTCAAAGTGTAGACAAGTAAAGCAAAGTAGATACTAAACAAGCATGGAGCATCAAAAATTATAGATACGTTTCCAACGTATCACCCCCCCCCCCCGGTGCCCTAGCCCTCTCATTTTCCCCTCCCCTTCTACCTCTTTGTCTCCCTACCTGCGAGCGAGAGAGAGCAAACGACGGGGGCGACCGCAGTGGAGAAGGAGAACGGCGCCGGTGGGTGCCTCTCGTCGGATTCGCATGTTGTCAGCGCGCGGCTCCGTCGAGTGGTGCTTGTCGGTGCCCTTTGCGCTGTAGCTGCGAGTGTGCGAGCATCCACGCGATGACAACGATGATGCAGCGCCGTACCTAGCACAACGACGAGCTCCAATGGCCACAAGGGCATGAGAGGGCTCCACCACCAGCCGATGTAGTAGACGGTGAGACCGCCGGGGTACGAGCCCGAGCTGGTCCGCCCAACTGAATGGGTGGCTCCAGCGCATCGTGTCTAGCAACGACGACGAGGCCCATAAGGTAATTAGTTTTAGGGTTCTTGAGTAATTGGGAAATTAGGGTTAGTGTTCCTTCTGATTTGGGAATTAGGTTTAGGGTTCTTGAGTAATTGGGGAAATTAGGGTTAGGGTTCTTGAGTAATTGGGGAAATTAGGGTCAGGGTTTATCGAATTCTATGAACTAGGGTTAGGGTTCTTCAGTCAAATTGGGGATTTCACTTAGGAACTGCATAAGAATTGAAATCCCCAAATCAGAGTTACATGATAAAAACCCTAGCACCTGTTATTGATCAGTTAGGGCTTAGAATTAGAAAATGTAGGGCTAAATCATCAACCTTATTCAGTTTTGAGCAAGAACTGAATAAAACATAGCTCCAGCAACAAAAACATGACCCAAACAGGAAGAACATGCTTGCAGGAACATAAATCCAAAACATAAGAGGACTCAATCTTAGAGCTAGATGCTCTGATACCACTGTTAGATCCCTTAGGATCTACTAGCACAAGATTTGAGCCACAAAAGATAAGATCAGAGGTGTGTACCTTGATCTGGAGGTCCATCCATGGCCTCCTCTTGATTTGCTTCACCTGATCCTTATTGATGTAGATGTGAGGGTTCTTCCTAGTGCTTTAGGTGCTTGCTTGATCAGATAGCTGGGGAGAGTGAGTGAGAGATAGGAACAACTGAATGAGCAGCCACTCCCAGCTCAAACCCTAAGGCCCTTATTTATAGCACTTGCACTAGGGGAACCAACACCTTAGGATGGATGGTCAGGATGCCCCTCATCAGGGCATCCAATGGTTGTTATTAAACAGCCCCTTAAAAGCCATTATATAGACTTAATTTGATAACAGATCTATACTGATAACTGCAGATCACTTATATCCAACACATCCCAGAATCTTCTTTTAAAACATGCATAATTTCCAATCTTTTAGATAGTCCAAAAAATGATGCTCCCACACAAAGCACCAACTATTGTTGATTTGCTGGAAAGATTTGATCTAACCACTACTAGATCATGTGCATTATGAGGTGGCCTAACTAACCCAAAAGCACACAAAACAACCGTCTGGAGCAGCCAAACAGGAGATGATGAATAGTTTTATTTTAGCAGCAGAAATGACATTTAGCATTCACATACAACCCCTCGTGAAAAGATTATCTTTGGTCAAGATGCTAATCACCATTAACCTTGGGAAACATTTCACTTTAAGAGGAATTTTGTTTTGTTATAAGGGGAATTCCCTTGAGATCTTAGTTTCAAGTACAAATATTTAACCATGCATTTCCTACATCCACCAATTATCCAAGTGGTTGTCTCATTATCTACTTTTTCTTTGAGCTCCACCCACTGTTCCAAAGTTGATCCCAACAGAGCTCTTCTAAGCCTGACAAACCCCATCCTTCTTGTTTAACTTTTTGTATTTTCACCATGTTTTTGTAAAAGTCAAGTTATATAATCTAGAAAATTTCATGTTTTAGTAGTTAACCATTTGGCCATGCATCTTCCTAGAAAAGAGTTTTTCACCATGATTAATTTCAATTTTGGAAATTTGCAGGGAGATACTCTTAATCGCCATTAAAATTTGACAAAAATGAGAGCTTTGAGGGTCAACACTTGCCTATGAAAAATATCTGATTATATAAGTATTTTTAGTAATAGATTGTTCTCAAGTCCCTTTAGTGTTATCTAGTTTCCATAAGCCATTTCCAGAGCACACTTTTATTTATAGCCTTCAAATCTAGTACAACAAGTCCCCCATGGTCCTTGGGTAGATAGACAATCTGCCAATTAACTAAATGATACTTTTTATTATCTTCTATCTCATGTCATACCATCCTTTTCTTGTGTATATCAATTTTTATAAAACCCTTGGGTGTTGTATAGTAGAATGATATTCATACAAGCATTCATCAGGGTCACCTTATCTCTAATTGACAACATATTTCCTTTCCATACGGCCAGCTTCTTTGCACTTTTCTCCCCAATTGGGCCCCATTATGACATTGCCAGTTTATTTTCATCAATGGGCATTTCCAGATATTTCATTGGCAACTCAGCAATAGGGAAAGTGATATCTTCTGGCAAGAACACCTCACTTCTATGGAAATTAATCTTGAAGCCAGGAATCTGCTAAGAATGCATTGCTTCAATTTAGCATTCCTATCATTAACAAGATCCTCTCCTAGTGTCAAGATTGTGTCATCAACATATTATAGGACTATAGTTCCACCATCAACAAGATGTGGTACTAGTCCAGATATAAGACCCTCCTTCTTAGCCTTCTTAATCACCATTGTAAAACCATCTCCCATCGTGTAGCCATCCCTGTTGAGTGCGTCCAGGGGAGAGCAGTCTAGGATAAGGAAGGACGTGGAGACACAGAACCGCTTCCTCTCGTGTCTCTCGCTCTCTCGAGGGCGACGAGACACCGTCCACCCCTCCGGCCACCTCCGGCTTGGGTCGCAGGGCAAAGCCCTTGTGGCGCCGGACTGTCCTCCCCTACGTCATGGAGATGGGGCCATGGCCCCTCAACTCCCTAGGGGTAGTGCGCTTCGGAAGGCCCTGGTCTGGCATGACCGGGTGGCCCAGGCAGTGGCGCCGTCCTCGGGCGGCAGGCGTGATACGTCGGAAACGTATCTATAATTTTTGATGTTCCATGCTTGTTTAGTATCTACTTTGCTTTGCTTTGTCTACACTTTGAGGTGTTTTTATATGTTTTCTAGTACTAACCTATTAACAAGTTGCCATAGTGCCAGTTGCCTGTTTTCTTCTATTTTTGGTTCCAGAAAGGCAGAAAATCAATATTCTCGGAATTGGACGGGACAAAAGCCAAAGTCAATATTTTACCGTGGGGAACACGAACCCTGAATACGAGACGGAGGAGACTCACCAGGGGGCGACACCCGCCCGCGGCCCTAGCCGCGCCTGGGGGGGTGCACCCGCCCTGGTGGGCCCCCTGCCTCGCATCTTCGCCTATAAAGTCCCCACGATGCCTAAACCCTAAGCACCCGATCAATATTCCACGAAACCGTCTGTAACTGCCGCCACCATCATCCCTAGATCGGGGGGTCTAAAGCTCTTCCCGGCACCCTGCCAAAAGGGAGATCATCCCAGAGGCCTTCTTCTTCATCATGCCAGCCTCCGGTATGAAGCGTGAGTAGTTCCACCTTGGACTACGGGTCCATGTAGTAGCTAGATGGTTGTATCTCCTCCTTGTTCTTTCATGTATAGATCTTGTGAGCTCTGTTCATGATCAATATCCCATCTATTTGTAATCATGCATGTTGTGTTTGCGGGGATCCGATGGATATTGAGATTACTATGTCAGATTGATTAATGGTTTTGTCTTATTTATTCTATCATGTCTGTGTTGTTTGTGATCTTGCATGCTCTCCGTTGTTAGTAGATATCTTGGCCAAGTAGTTGCTAGTGACTCCAAGAGGGGGTATTTATGCTCGATAGTGGGTTCATGCCTCTACTTAATCAAGGGAAGTGACAGAAATCTCTACGGTTGTAGATGTGTTGTTGCCACTAGGGAGAAAACAACGGTTTCTTGTTCATGAAACAAGTGGATTATTTACCTTACACACTTTGCTTAAAGCAGTTGTCTGTTGCTTGCAACTTAATACTGGAGGGGGTTCGGATGATAACCTGAAGGTGGACTTCTAGTCATAGATGCAGTTGGATGGCGGTCTATGTATATTGTTGTATTGCCCAATCGAATCTCATAGGATCTTTGTGTCTAGTATTGCATTGTTATGCCTTGGTCAGTCCTGTCAATTGTCCTACTATAATTTGTTTACCATGCATGCCATGTTTGTTTATCTAAGGAGAGCACCTCTAGTGAACTATGGACCCCGGTCCAATCTTTACCATTGATACATCTTCCACTGTAACTGTTTACTTGTTGCAAACCATCATCACCTTCCACACCATACAGTTAATCCTTTGTTATAGCAACTGGTTAGATTGACAACCTCACTGTTCTTTGGGGCAAGGTCTTGAGTTTGTGTTGTGTAGGTTTCCACGTTGCTTGCAACACCTTTGAGACGTTTCCTTCCTCCTACTGGTTCGATAACCTCGGTTTCTTACTAAGGGAAAACTTGCTGCTATTCTGCATCATATCTTTCTCTTGGGGTTTCCCGATGAAGCGCTCCGCGTTGACGCAGCGCCATCAAGCTCTTTCTGGCACTGTTGCCAGGGTGTCTAAGGACGTCTTCATAAGGGGAGTCCTTCTCAACCTTTCTATTTACTTTGTTTTTGGTTTTCTTAGTTTCTTTTGCTTGGTTTTGTTTGCGTCTTTCTATCAAAAACTCCAAAAAAATTAGTTTAGTTTGGTTTGGTTTCTCTTATCGAAAACACAAAAAATTAGTTCCTACTCTAGTTGACACCTTGATCTAGCTCACCATGTTGTTCCCAAGTTCGCCCTGAAGGATCTTGCAATAGGTAGTGGCTCCATAATTGGGAAAGAAAATATTGAAGAGTTCTTTAATCATGTTAGCAAGCATGAGGATATTGAGGATAGATCTAAAGCAGAACTTGCTCCTAATTATGAAATTGCTGCAGCTTCTTTAGTTCATATGTTGGAGGCTAGGTTTGTTATCCTTAACCCCATGATATTTTGTTCCTAAAACTAAAAGAAGAAAAGAATGCTGAAAAGAGAGAATTTATTCTTGAAACTTTATTGAAAGAGTTCCATGATGTTGCTAAGGAAACCAAAAACGTATTTGAGCATTTTAATATGCTAGGCTCATGTGTAGATGTTGTGGGTACTTCAGATAAAACCAAACCTAGAGAGGAATTCAAGATACCCATACCCTTGTTGGGATGCATGAAGCCTTTGAAAAGAATTTTGATTTGATTGTTCCTGAAAATCCTTTTGATGACAGTAGTAAACCAAAGAGAGATGAGAAGAGATCCTCCAAAACTCATTTGGATGAGATACCTTTCATAGTTGAAGATTTTGCAAGTATTTGAAAATACTTGATTTTCTTGCTTCTTATGCCTAACTTAAAGGCGTTAAAGAAAAGTACTTGTTGGGATATAACCCAAGAGTTTTCTTGAGTCTTGGAAGTTATTACTTCAGTAATGACCTATCCTTATCCTTTTTGGTTGCTTTTTTTTTGCCAAGAATGACCTCTAATGAGAGGGAAGTAAGATTTGGGGAGTTGCTGCCCGAAACAGATTTCTGTCCTCCACCAAAAAATTCGTGAGGAGTCTATGTAAGTCGGATTGAGCTGAAAATTTATGAATAAATCCCCCAGTATGTTAGTTAACTTTCGTTAGTTTAACACTTTTTAATTTGAGCAACATAAGGTCTTCTAAAAAATCTGTTTCTACCTGCTGGTCTGTTTTGACAGATTTCTGCCATTATTTGCATTTGCTTCTTATCAATATCTTTTTGAGTTCTCTTTTGGGGAATTGAGCTTTTTAAAGGAAGTTGCTTTAGTAGCTTGTGTTTTTAGTGAAAGTTTTTCTGTTCAAAAGCTAAACCCAAGGGTCTATTATCTTTTGAATACACTAATGTTGCTAATGAAGATTGTGTGAAGTTTTGTATGAAGGAAAATTTTCAGGTGTAGAGAGAGAATGATGTAATGAGATGAAGAATCGACAAAATCTCAAGCTTGGGGATTCCACCCCGGTGTTACCCCAAGAAATATCCAAGATGTACAAGCGTCAAAAATTGGGGATGCCCAAAGCATCCCCTTCTTCATCAATAAAAAGCTCAGGTCTTTCTACACACTTTGTTTTATTGTTTCATGCACTGTTGTGTTGTTCTTGGAGCGTCTTAGTTTTCGTTTGCTTTTCTTAGTTTGTTTAATTTGCTTGAATAAAGTAGTTTGGACACCCATTCTCGCTGTGTTGTTTCAAATAAGTCGATTGGTGTTTGAAAGGAGTAGAAAGTTCTTGCTTGAAAAGTGCAAGAGGATCTTGATTTGATTGTGACTTAGACTTTATCATGTCATGCTAGGTTTTGTTTTGACCTTATGCTTAGTGATTATTTTTGTAGCATGACTTGTTCCAAACAATTAGGATTGCTTAGTGTTCCTTGAAAGAATCATGTGTTGTTTTAGCATACAAGAGCATAGTATTGTGGTATTCTCTTTTCATCCTTTGTTTGGGTTGACTTGGCACATGCTCACACCATGTTATGAGTATGAACAAGTCACCATAGCCTCTATGATCATTTAGTCCTTGACTTGTAGTACCACTCTATGCTTTGATTAGTAATGTTTTGTCGCTCTGCATGATTATGACCATTATTACTCTCTTAGTTGGTTGCTCCCAGTCTTTTGCTAGCCTCCACTTGTATGAGTAATCTCTACTCATGCTTCCAACTCCCAAGAAACCAAGTTATTCCAAAGTGTCCACTATAAATTCCTATGCATGGTGTGTTACACCATTCCGAGTATATTCTTGTTTTCAGCTATCTTCCAATTAAAAAGTATTTTGTTATGTGAAAACTTAGTGATTAAAGATCTCACGAACTCGATGGCACACTTTATATTCCTTGCCCCTAATAAACTTGAACCATTGTGTCATCTATGTTGTATATGCTTGCACTTATACGTTGGAATTAGCAGAACCATGCTGTCATGGGGAACGTTTTCAACATTGCACTTGTACTTTGTACACAGTTGATATCATGCTCTTTGTCTATGGATGTCACCGTTGTGAAATAAAAAGGGAGCTTGTAAGTACATGGAGTTATGTATTTTGTGTTAGATAAACGCCTGGGCCGCTAGCCTAAGCCATGCCTAATCATGGTGGAAACTTGCAGCATCACCATAATGAGCCATCTGTGAAGCATCCTTAATAAAAACCTATGCAAATAGCAAATAAAAATATCGCTGAAATGCTCATTGTTTGCTTGCCTTGTCATTTTGGTTATGGGATAGCTCCTGTACCATGTGCAAGGGGTACCCCGTTGGCGGTTCTCTATGATACGCATGTACTTACTATGACAAGAACTTAGAGGTGACTAAAGTTGAGTAGCATGAGATGTGGCCCTCATATTCGAGGGAAATGAGATTGCCAACTTATACTTTGTCAAGCATATACTCCATAGTTTGTTCACTTTAACCTTAATCACTTCAAGATGCTTATCATAGGGGCAATGAGGGCTGAAAGCTAACAAGTACCATAATTTTTGGAAGCTATTTTTGAAACTTGAAATCCCTGCTTCCCTTTATGAAGGGCCTTTCTTCCACTTTTATATTGAGTCTCCACCTTCTACCTTTAGGCACCAGTTAAGAGAGCATAGTTTCCATTCTTAGTTCTATGTGCATTGTCCAAAACTTATTGATTGATGCATATTGTTGTATTGCTTGTTCTTGTGATATTTGTATCTAGTCACTCTTATGAACTTGGAAGGTGTCCTATGCATCTATTTGCTACTCCATGAGGGACAAGCTGAATGCCACTATGCCATGTTTTCTGTATGTGAAACAAACAAATGTTTTTCAATGCATGCTATTCATGATCTTTGTTTGTAGCCTTTCATGTTGCATGCATAGTTACTTTGTCTTATTGTTAGAACTCCATATTTCATGCACATGTTTAGATTTCTTTGATCCCAGCTTTCAGTGCTTGCAAATGGTTTGATCTTGGTTTTGATGGTGCATGTCACCTCATAAATTATTCTTTTTATCACTTACCTACTCGAGCACGAGCAGGAGTTAAGCTTGGAGATGCTTGATATGTCGGAAACGTATCTATAATTTTTTATGTTCCATGCTTGTTTAGTATCTACTTTGCTTTGCTATGTCTACACTTTGAGGTGTTTTTATATGTTTTCTGGTACTAACCTATTAACAAGTTGCCACAGTGCCAGTTGCCTGTTTTCTTCTGTTTTTGGTTCCATAAAGGCAGAAAATCAATATTCTCGAAATTGGACGGGACAAAAGCCAAAGTCAATATTTTACCGTGGGGGACACGAAGCCTGAATACGAGACGGAGGAGACTCACCAGGGGGCCACACCTCGGGCGCGCCTAGCTAGCTACTGGGGTGCACCGCCTGGTGGCCCCCCTGCCTCGCATCTTCGCCTATAAAGTCCCCCCGATGCCTAAACCCTAAGCACCCGATCAATATTACACGAAACCGTCTGTAGCCGCCGCCACCATAGTCCCTAAATTGGGGGATCTGAAGCTCTTCCTGGCACCCTGCCGGAGGGGAGATCATCCCGGTGGCCTTCTTCTTCATCATGCCAGCCTCCGGTATGAAGCGTGAGTAGTTCCACCTTAGACTACAGGTCCATGTAGTAGCTAGATGGTTGTATGTCCTCCTTGTGATTTCATGTATAGATGTTGTGATCTCCGTTCATGATCAAGATCCCATCTATTTGTAATCATGCATGTTATGTTTGCGGGGATCCGATGGATATTGAGATTACTATGTTAGATTGATTAATGGTTTTGTCTTATTGATTCTATCATGTCTGTGTTGTTTGTGATCTTGCATGCTCTCCGTTGTTAGTAGCTATCTTGGCCAAGTAGTTTCTAGTGACTCCAAGAGGGGGTATTTATGCTCGATAGTGGGTTCATGCCTCTACTTAATCAAGGGAAGTGACATAAATCTCTACGGTTGTAGATGTGCTGTTTCCACTAGGGAGAAAACAACGGTCTCTTGTTCATGGAACAAGTGGATTGTTTACCTTACACACTTTGCTTAAAGCAGTTGTCTATTGCTTGCAACTTAATACTGGAGGGGGTTCAGATGATAACCTAAAGGTGGACTTCTAGTCATAGATGCAGTTGGATGGCGGTCTATGTATATTGTTGTATTGCTCAATCGAATCTCATAGGATCTTTGTGTCTAGTATTGCATTGTTATGCCTTGCTCAGTCCTATCAATTTACATGTTGTAATTTGTTTACCCTGCATGCCATGTTTGTTTATCTAAGGAGAGAACCTCTAGTGAACTATGGACCCTGGTCCAATCTTTACCATTGATACATCTTCCATTGTTACTGTTTATTTGCTGAAAACCATCATCACCTTCCACACTATACGGTTAATCCTTTGTTACAGCAACCGGTGAGATTGACAACCTCATTGTTCGTTGGGGCAAGGTCTTGAGTTTGTGTTGTGTAGGTTTCCATGTTGCTTGCAACACCTTTGAGACGTTTCCTTCCTCCTACTGGTTCGATAACCTCGGTTTCTTACTGAGAGAAAACTTGTTGCTGTGTTGCATCATACCTTCCTCTTGGGGTTTCCCGATGAAGCGATCCGCGTTGACGCAGCGCCATCAAGGAGCCATGGATTGAGCCCCGATGGCTTTCGTCCCCGGCTCAGATCTGGGCACCTCAGGCCTAGATGGGCTCGAGCAGACCCAGATGGGATTGGGTGGGTCGGGGTGCTGCCTCTACGACGTCCTCTGTAGGTGACAGTGGCAACAAGCTAAAGTGGAGGATGTGGCGCTGCAGCCTCACATTGCAGCAGCGGAGGCTAGGGCTTTACGAGCATGTCTAGGCCCGGCCGGGGCCCTCCCGTGCCTGGTGTGCCTCGGCTGCCCTGTCATGTCAATGACCTCCTCTCGGTGGCGGAGGTGAGTTCCTCCCGTGCGCCGTGGGGCTGATGTCCCTCACTCCGGTGTTGTCATGTGCCCTCGCCGATCGAGCTACGTGTCAGTGTCCACAAAGAGACGGGTGATGGTGATTTCAAGGTTGTGGTGCATGCTGGTTGGTGGCATAGCTGGATGGTGGTGTTCCGATGTGCCGGGTTTGTGTGGGCGGAGCTCAGGAGAAAACCCATTTTGGCTTGTCCGACCCTGACGCGATGCCGGCTTCAGGTGGCGCCACTCCTTCCTAAAGGGCGTCGAGGGAATCCTCTGCCTCCACTTTACACAGAGTACCCGGGGAAACCCTAGGACCATGGTCCGGGTAGCAATACCGTGTCGAAGGGGCTGCTTGGTACTCAGCACTTCGGGGTGCTTGGAACGTGGTGGGATAAAGTCGGAGGACGCAGCGATTGCGGATCATCAGAGCCTAGTCGATTCGCCTTTGTCTTCATTCTTTTCTCTTTAGGCATGTTTATGCTGCTGCCCCAACATTTTATTTGGTGCGAACTCGTGTATCGTTGTGGTTGCTATATTAATATAGAGGGGTGAAAAAGCCTATTTCGAGAGAAACCATTTTCCATAGTATCAAACAGAAGTAGTGTCGGAGGATCCCCCATTTTCCATAATATGCTGGGAAATCTGGAAAGAGTGGAACAGAAGAATTTTTAAAGCCCAAGAACTATTAGTAGCAATGCTAACACAAAGGATCAAAGATGCCAAGATTTGGGGGTATGCCGGGGCTCCGATTCCCCTAGTGGTGCAGGATGGTGGAACGCCTTTTGACACGGGTTGAGCTTATCCCTGTAACTTTTTATCGAGTGAGGGATGTTTTGCCCTCATTTTTTCTCCGTAACCTCTTGTTTCCACTATCGCAATGAATAGAGCAGTTCTCCTGCTGTTATTCAAGAAAAAACCTTGACTGCAACTCTTTCTCCTCTTACAAATTTCATGATCCAGTCACATAGTTGGTCTCCAAAACCTTTTTCCTACATCATTTGATAAAGGAAAGCCAACTTGACCTTATCATAGACCTTCTCAAAATCAATCTTGAAGAGTACCCTAGAATTTTTTTGTGATGTCTCTCATGAATTGTCTCATGCAAAAGAACAATGCCTTCCATTATAAATTTGTCTTTGATAAAATAAGTTTTGGTATCTACAATGACTTTCTTATTATCAGCCCTAATTTGTTTGTTAAAAGCTTTGTCAGTATTTTGTAACTGACATTTAGAAAATGTATAGGTCTGAATTTGTGAATCACATTTGCATTTGGCACTTCAAGATTTTTTGCAATTATCCCATGGTCCAGTCTCTCAATGTCCAAATCTCCTCTATGGATATAATCTAGCATTTCCTTCAAATCATCTTTTATTTCTTCCCACAATGATACAATATTGCTGGCAAATCATCTGTTCCAGCACTTATTATGTTTCAGTCCAAATACCACTTCCTTCACTTCATCTCAAAATGTCCAGTCATGAATTGTATGTCACATTCCAAACACACTTTTGTAGAATTCAATAACATTCTTGATAAGCTCATAATCTCCTAGAACTTCATCACCATCAGGGGCAGAGGCAGGATCGTAGCTTAAGGGGGGCCAGACAAGATAATCCTCAATTAGAGAGGGACAACTAAGCAAATTTTCTCTAAGATTCTACTTAAATCAGTCTTAAACACAATTTTTTAACCTGCTGTAGCATGTAATAGGGGGCCAAGGCCCCTACTGGCCCTAGTTTAGCTCCGCCACTGATCACCATTATTCATCAAAACAAAGATATCAGTTTTCTTCTTCCTTCCACTTGCCTTGGAAATATTTTGTGTTGCCATCTCCTTCCTTTGAATCCGTATTTGCTCTCTGCCTCCATTTTAATTCTTCATCTATCAACAGTTTTTTCAGTCTAGCATTCAGTCACTTGTAAGTCTTTTTCTTGAATATCCTCTTTCCGTTTCTGTCTAGCTGATCAAGTTTCTCTAGTAGGTCATTTTTTCTCCTTTCTATATGCTCCTTCTACATCCACGGCCAGAGCGAGGGGGGCAGGTGGCCCTCTCTAGCAATAGCTTCGTGCGCTCGGTGCAGCGGCGTCTGATGGTTTCTTCAGGAGACGCGGCTTCGTTCCTGCTCAGTCAGTAGTCTAGGTTGTCTAGTGTTGGGTGTGGCTCCGGTAGCTCTCGCTACCCTCTCGGCTGTTGTTTTTCTTATGGCCTGCTTTGTAAGAGGATTTTCTCATAAAGTGCGGCGAAAACTGTGTAGAGAGATGGAAGAGTTCCCGCCAAACAAAAAAAAACTGACGAAGAGACGCCTGACAACATTCAGACCACTGGTTCTCTACGATAATGCCGACCCATCCCGGGCAGTCCACCACGACATACATGAAATCTTACAGCATGAAGGATATGTATCTACATCAACTGAACCAAGGCCGTGCATTACACGCTAATCCACAACTATTTCAGCGAGAGCTTTCTGCCCCGGTGCACATCAACTCAAGGCCTACTGGGCGCCACCCACTGCTTCCAGCTCCCTCTGCCGTGGCGGCACGCTCCGCCGTCTCCTCCGTCGCGCGGTGCCAGGAGGTGCCTGAGCAATATGCACCAACAGTTGTAAGTTGTCCAGGCAAAACTCACAGGGTGAACCTCATTCACACTGCCAGGGGCGCCGTCCTTACCTTTTCGTCAGCGTTAAGCGAGTCCACCAGATCTCCCATTCCTGCAATTGCTTCTTGCCCTTGCATCATACCCATCAATTTCTGCATTTGTGCGCGCATTTGGAAGAGCTGGGCAACCAATTGGCCCACCTAATATGGAAAATGACAACCTTCTTAGCTCCATGGAGGGGAGTGGGTATGGAATTATGCTGGTTGCTGAATATGATGGTATAAGAAAAACACTGTGATCCGAGCACAAGAGTAGGACTGAACCTCTTGTTCCGTCTTTTCAGACTCCTCAGCTACCCTAATCCTCCTCTCGCGTGATTCAGCAAGTAACTCTGGCTTCTCCCTTTCCTCTGCAGAGTAGGATTAATTTTAGTGGCATAAGGAGCCGTCACATCGCTACAAACTTCATATGCATGGCGGCAGTTCACAAGGAACGTACCATCTGTCATCGCATTGATCATCGACTCTACGAATGCAAGTCTTTTCTCAGCTTCCCGGATTTGTGCAGGAGTAACCTATTAATGACGAGATGTGTTCTCATGTTCTGGCATTTATACCATATCTAATTCATCAACTCGAAGTAATGGATGAAATCCCACAAGTTCATGTACCTTGTTCATGCCTGGAATCATTCCAATTACACGGCTCATGGAACCCATTTTGGCAACATTTTGTGTTTGCTTCAAGAAGTCATTGAAGTCGAATTTTGCGCTCAGTATCTTCTTCTGTAATTCCATGGTATCCTCTTGACGGACCTAATTGCAACATCATTTTTAACAGCAACAGCATAAAACACCCACAATATTGCTTCGGACAAGACCAGAAGAGGAGTCTTATAGTAAGCTACTTACGACTTCTTGTGCTTTTTCAACAAATGAAAGGACATCTCCCATTCCCAAAACACGTTGCGCCATGCGGTCAGGATAGAAAAGCTCAAGATCCTCCATCCGTTCTCCTCGTCCTACAAACTTGATGGGCTTTCCAGACACCTGCATGAACAATTAAGTGATTAGTACTGCTAAGGATTTGGGAAAAATCCTTAGCAGTACGACAGAAAAATACAGGAAAATATTGTTTTCATAATACTTGGACACCTCATACGTAATACTAAGGATTTGGGAATGAGTGAACATATGCTTGAAAATAGGTAGTCTGGTGGTCATAAAACATAGATATTCTTTTACTGGATAAAACATAGATATTCTTCAACATACAGGTGAAGAAGATTCCCCCTAAAAAATAAGATAAATATATATATATAGTTGTACACTATTGGACACAGCGCAAAAGTTATGCCAATAATAAATCTAGCATTTGCAACTGCTGAACCAGCCATGTACTGATCACAATTGGTGAAAGGAGCAGCCAAACTATTAAACCAATGAAACCTTTTTAAAGGGGAATTCACAGCTCATGCCAATATATACGGATAATAGTCCTCTCAAAATTATAAACTTATCATGGAAGCGTGGTATGGGAGATCCTAAACATTCACAGATATGATGGCAAGAAAAGTTTCTGGAAAGTATAACCTCTTTAACACTAAGTGCTGCTCCACCCCTGGAATCACCATCCAATTTAGTCAATATAGCACCAGATATACCAATTTCAATATTGAAGGTGGTGACCAATGCTTCACAACATAAAAGAAAGTGTAAGTTGTTACAACTCTATTAAAGGAAATTACTCTTTAGACCTTAAGCATAGAAAGTTATATAAAATTAGGGCAGTACTACGCGTCCCCCGGGGGATATTTGCCCCGGATCCCCCGGGTCGACAGCGCGACACGTGTCCCTAAAAACAGCACTTCCTCCCGTTTTTGCTACAAATGACCCAATTTTGCTACATAATATCCCGCTTTTGCTACATTTAGCAGAAAACGGTTCGCCCCAAAAAATAGAAAAACAGACTGGACCTCGCCAGCGACCGTGTAACAAAAAAGTCGTGCTAATGTAGCATATCCGACCTCGCCGGAGACTTGCCGGAGGTTTCGCCGGTAGACCTCATCGGAGACCGTGTAGCAAAAACTTTATGCTTGTGTAGCAAAACCACAAAACGTATGTAGCAAAT
This sequence comes from Avena longiglumis, assembly GCA_030063025.1. Taxonomy (NCBI): domain Eukaryota; kingdom Viridiplantae; phylum Streptophyta; class Magnoliopsida; order Poales; family Poaceae; genus Avena; species Avena longiglumis. The sequence continues at coordinate 209,890,824 of CP125979.1, read as the reverse complement.
AAAATTTTCTATTGTAGCAAATCCGACCTCGTCGAAGACCTCGCCAGAGATTTTATAGCAAACCATACATACTATTGTAGCAAATAAAAAAAGCCTTTGTAGCAAAAAAATTATAGCAAAAAGCGACGCTGCACATAGCACCACCGGAGGTCTCGTAGCTCCACCGCCGACCGCATATAGCAAAACCAACGCTCGCTTGTAGCACCGCCACCGACTGCATGTAGCACGTGTAGTCAACCTTGGAAGCGGCGGTGATAGCCAGGGGACTCCGGCAAAGGTGGGCGACGTGAGGGCGGCGACGACGTGAGCTGTTTGGACGGCGGCAGCGCGAGCAGCAGGGCGTGGCGGCACGAGCAGCAGAGCGCGGCGGCGGGAGGTGCAGCGGCAACGGCGCGAAGCAATCAGCGGGGCAGAGCGCGGAGGCGCGGACGCGGCAGGCACAGCTGGACGGCGCGTGCGAGCTAGCGAGGGAAATAAATACGAAAACAGCAGCAGTAGTGCGCATGCAAGGCAACAGCAGGGAATGGAACATGAAAATAGCAGCAGCGGTACACATGCAAGGCAAGGCCACAGAGCAGCAGTGCGCATGCGGGCAAGGCAAGGCCACAGACCCACGCGCATGCGACAGCCGTGCGTACGTACGTCCACCCGGGAGATAAAATCACGCGATCCCCCGGGGGAGGAGTATCATTTTCCATAAAATTAGCAGAGCAAATCCTGCTCTATGAACGCATTACGAACAACAACAGTTTACAGAATTTGTCGGACAATTAAATTTCAGACATGCAGTTAATTTCCTAAATGTCCATGGAACAAGGACACTTGAATAGTAGAGACAAGAAACAGATAGATACCTGCAGCTTCTTGGCCAGTCATGGCATCAACAACAAGCAAAATCTCTGTAGGGTTAACTGCCTTCTTTACTTCTTTCAATTCAACCATCATTGCTTTATCAATCTGAATGTCAGAAAGGTGAATGTTGATGGTTAAATCATAAGGGCAGTACTGTATGATAAGTAAACTGAAAACGGGAAGGAAATACAGGCTGACCTGCAGTCTTCCAGCAGTATCCACTACAATCGCATCGATATTATTTCTTTTTGCCTCTTCCACAGCATTCTTGGTTATTTCTGCAGGTTTAGCCGCAGTTCCTTCAGAGTAAACTGGCACGCCCACCTGTCATAGTCCTTTTTTTTAGCCAACCGAAACTGTAGTATTGCATTCAGAAAGCAAATGTAATTTGGTAGCTTTAAATTTTCAGTTTGAAAACAAGCTGAGCGCATATTGACTTTGTAGGTCAGTTAAGCATTACAGTTGTACACAATACAGCTTTCCATAAAAGTTAAGTTCATCAAAGAAGTACCTGTTCACCCAGTACGGTGAGTTGATCGATGGCAGCAGGCCTGTACACATCTGCGGCGACCAGCATACAACTCTTGCCCTGTAACCTAACTCTGGTATAAGTATCTACAGGTTATCATTTACTGACGCCCTATAAAGATTCTAGAAAATAAAGGCTGAGGAAAGCACCAGTTTCTTCAGATAGAATGCAAGTTTTGCACAAACAGTAGTCTTCCCAACACCTTGCAGACCTGCCAGTAGGATGACTGTTGGACCAGTTTTCGCAAACACCAGGTCTGATACTTCTCCACCCATCAGTTGAACAAGTTCATCATGCACAATCTACAACACCGTTTAATAAATTAGTTTCAGAAGATTGAAACCAACTAACCATATTTAGGAGTAAGCATAAGCTAATAACGTGTCATTATAGTGAAATTGTATGAGCGTGTTAGATCATTGTACTTGCTACTGTGTTCCATTGTCCCTTGGGAGAGGAAAGAACTTTTCGGTGTGAAATTATCCAATTAATACTTAGCTGTAGACAACACCAAATTCAAACAGACGAAAAGAAAAATCATCCGAGACAAGCACACAGAATACCTTGACTAATTGCTGCTCCGGTCGGATGCCCCTGATAACATCTGAACCTAAAGCCTTCTCGCTGACAGATGACACGAACCGTCTCACGACGGGCAAACTGACCTGCAGAAAGCAAGAGTGGTGTTACACGAGCTGCTCCTATTCAGGGACAGAAAATGAACACGCAGAGTTGCACCCACGTCTGCTTCGAGAAGTGCTCTTCTGATGTCCCGCATCGGCTCCGCAATGCTTTCCTTCGACAGCACATCTTCAATCACAAGAGCATCGCAACCATCAAACCTTTTTATTCTGTACAGTGTTGTACACTGAATGAGAGCTAGCGGGGTCACTCACCGACGCCACGCAGCTTGTTCCACGCGGACTCGAGCCCGGTGGTGAGCTGCCCGAACGTCTCCGCGCGCACCACCAGCCCGCTCCCCCTCCGTCGCCGCCTCCACCCCTGAGTTCCCCAAGGATGATGAAGGAATTATAGAGATTAAGGCGACAAACAACAATGCGGACCTCTACGAGTCCGTAGTAGGAAAAGCCAAGAGAGCGGGGCGTACCGAGGAGAGGGCACGCGATGCCAGGCTATGGGCAGCGCGGATTCGGGGAGTGCGGACGGGGAGGCGGCAGAGGTGGAGAGGGGATACGGTAGACCTCGCTGGCGAGCGGCGAACTGCGGCGGCCGCAGATGAGGAGAGCGTGAGTGTAGCGGTGGCCTCCATTTCCGCGGAACTCGGGGAGGGACGCAGGGAGGGAACCGTCGCGGGGAGGATAAGAGGAGGTGGCTGTTCGGTTTGGGAGGCTGCAGGTGGGCCTCCTCCGAGAAGATGAAGAAGGGGGTTTAGCAGAAAACAAAGGGGAAGAAAGTCCACTTCTCATCCCTAAAACTCTTCAGAAAGTTTACTCTTCATCCTAAAACTTTATTTTCATCCAGAACGAATCGTGAACTTTGAAAAAGTTTGCATCTCGCCTGACCCGAGGAAAAACGGTGATGTGTACTGCCCTGCCCTATCACGTTGACATTTTGTACCCATCATCATCCCTAAACAAATACATGAATGGAAACATATACTCCCTCCCCGGTTCATATTAATGGTATAAATTTTATCTAGATTCATATATATAAACTAGTTAAACATTTAGACTAGATGTATATGTATCTAGACAAAATTGAGTCATTAATATGGACCGAAGGAAGTATAAGAATGTTTATACCGTGTGTTGCTCTTATATACCACCTCTATTATGCACTATATTTTGAATAAACAGTAGTTTTATCCCTTAGCCCTTTTAACTTGAGTGGTTGTTTTTATACATGCCAATTTGTCAAAGTCAAGTCAAATCAAGAAAATTCGCACCAACTAGTCAACCTCTCCACTCACCGTCATTGCGAGCAGGTCTCTTATATTTGACTACTCTTCTCAAACCTTCTAGGGTCCCTTATTAGGTGCCTCCCCACTTGATGGGCACATTTGGCTTGATAAAATACCAAGGCTATCTCCAAGGGAGAGAGAAAATAAGAGTGGAGTTAGAAAACTTCGTCAGGCGCTAGAGGTGGGGTTTGTTTTTCCTTGTTGTTGCGACCACGTCACGTGTCCTTTTTGGTGTCTATCCCACTGTTGAAAAGAATCGGGACGATATAGATAGCAGTTTCGACCGAAATAATCTAGCGCTATTATTTACTCTGATGTAAATAGAGTTCATCTCGATATCACCGTAGCAAGCTAGAATAAAGGGAAGATCGAATCCAATACGAAGCAAAGTATGAATAGAGTCTTAAACCCTAATCTTACCCGTGTGAATCTCTCTCTCTCTCTCAATCTAGTTCAATGGGGATTATAGAGGAGTGATGATATAGAGGCTAGAGATCTCGGAGAGGATCGATAGAATTCTTCTTCTCCTTCAGATCTATTCTTCCTCTATTCTGGAATGTATGGTGGCAACTGCGTCTGTTTTTCTATATGACTTTCTTCATGAAAAGTTCTTATATTGAGCTAATTTTTTTAAAATAATACATTTTTTATTCAATTTCATAAATAATACACGGAACGAGGAAGAAACTAACGGGTCGTCTTCTTTTCAAAAGACAACCGGAGCCCTTCTTTGTTTGAAAAAACGACAAGCGTCTTCTTTAATTGAAAAGACGATCAGGATTTGGTCTTTATTCCAGAGGACGACCGGCGCCGTCGTTTTTTGAAAAGACGACCAAGATCTGATCATGCATAGTACGTGTTGTGCTAAAGAAGCTCCTAGGCGTCATCTTTTCAATTAAAGAAGCTCGCGTCGTCTTTTCAATTAAAGAAGCTCATGGGTGTCGTCTTTTCAATTAAAGAAGCTTCTAGTCGTCTTCTTAAATGAAGACCAGGTTCGGTCGTCCTCCTAAAAGACGACGGCTCTTTAGTTTCGCAAATTACTCATTCCGTGTATTATTTGTGAAATTGAATAAAAAATGTATTATTAAAAAAATTTAGCTTACATTGATCTGGTGGAGACGAGGGCATATGGTACGGGTGGGCTGTACAGGCAAGCTCTGCCCGTACTGGTGCTCGTTAGCACTTCCGGAGCCTCGAATCAGAAAGCTTTTAATTAGAGGCTTGCTTGTTTTGTTCCAGTCTGCTCATAAATGGTCTTGGATCCTTCTAAAAGTGTCTAGAATCTAAAACTTACATAAAAATTATAAGGTTTTGCTAACTCGCGATATTAGCGTTAGTTGAAAGATAAAATCAACGAAACCAAGTGAAAATCAATGGAAAATACTCGGTAAATGGTGTCATAATTGGAGCTATCAGTTTGTAAAAAGTGGAACCTGTTTGAAACATTTTTGAAACTTTAAACGAAACATCCTCATAGATAGACCTTGAGTTCATTTTAATAGATATGGAAGTTTTCTATAAATTTTCTTCAACCATGTGATCTATCCCGCAGACGAATAAGATACATCGTCGGCCAAGATCACCCTAGAAATGTGAAATTCCCTATGAAGCAACTTGTCGGCCACTACAACATCACCCCCCCCCCTATAGCAATGTGTAAATCTATATCTAAATGATTATATAGGCGTTGCTAGCACGTTTACCAATGGTTTAGCGCGCATGTGTTTTGGGCGTTGCTAGGATGTAACGCAACACATATATGTGTGTTGCTAACTAATGGATCAAGCGTTGCAAAGTTGCAACAGATGTGAAGCAACAATTGTATCCATTGGTACATAACATACACATAAATATACTTTTATGGATTGGGTGGCTTGATTGCTTCAAAGATGGTGGCTTAATTTGTTTTATTCGGCAAAAGAAATATATACCGTGAGAGATGTATGGTAACACACAAACCACATAATAGTAATGCATTGCATGAAGAAAATTTCATTATTGATTATTGGAATCATGATCTCATACATGAAAAAATATCTTGAGAATACACATCTTACAATATGGCTTCAAAATATGATATTCTAACTAATCCTATATATATTTCTTCTATTGTTCTGTCTTGTCTTCTAATGTGCAGAGCTGATACCAGCATATAGCATCCTCTGCTGATATCTCAGGCCTACAAACACAAATTTCGACTTCAGAATCAACATGGCAATTTTTTTTGGAAGGATATTGTGAATTATTATATTCACCAAGCAAAAATGTCTAAAGAACTATATTTGAAAATGGGATATCTTCACCATGCAAAGCAATTGTCAAAATGCTTCTTTCCTAGATAATAAATTAAATACATACCTCAATTTTAACAATAGTGAGAGCATGTTTGTGTGTATTTCATGTCGCGTGTAAATATAGAGTAATTTCTCAAAAAAATGAAAGCAAAATAAATGTGACCTTGTTTGATGATGCCTTTTTATTCAGATGTGCATGCTGCTTATAATATTTTGCCAAGGTTTATCTTGGAAAACATGAATGCAGAAACAGTTTTGAGCAGGAGTTTTTTAATAAGACACCATATTATGGTGTATGTGATTGTAAAATATATTGTACTGGTTAGAACTATTAGAACTAAGAATTACTTACAGAAAGATACTAGGTATGTATGTGTTATATTCTGAGGTTTAATTGAATAATAAGACGTTTCGGAAGTTAGAAGTTTGTGTACACAGTAGCATCAACATCATCACCTAGCCAAGGATGCCATAGTGATGAAATAAAAAACATACAGTCACAAACAAACTTTAAAATCATTCTGAAGCCTGATTCTGTGAACTCATTGATTAATATTTTTGTACACACATGATACACTGCAAAAGGTATGAAGATATAACTATTTAGAGACAATATTAGCACTGAACTAAAATATAATTTCCGAGTGTACTAATGCAGAGAAAATTGAGAGATATAGAATAAATACAAAAATCAGGATAGTGATCGTTCTATCATGCATGTGGGGCGTATCCATTTAGTATGACAATGAGGTCGAATCATTAATATGGACTCTCCCCTTATTATAATACATGATAGTATCATAGATCCATAATAGAGCTGACCTATTGATCCTTGTAGATACGTTGATTATGGTCACAAGTAGGTATCCATCACATACCATGAGTCCAGATTGAACTGGTATGTGATGATCGACTTCACTTGAAAATGGAAAATGGATCAAGCCAGAAACTAAGAGAGGAAACTGAATGGGGAAAATTAGATATCTCACCCTGGATTAACGGATCCCCACAGTGTTGTTGTTGGAATTTGCTGTGTTTTGGGATGTTGGCCCATTAGGCAAATTTTAAAATTCTCTTTGACCCATTGTGCATCGTAGCATATGGCTGTGCTAGTGGTGCTAAAGTTTAGTCTCACATTGCTAGTGAAAGGGAGTTGGACCACCTTATATAGTAGAGTGTTGCACCACTCACTAAGGTGTGACAAGGAGAGAAGCTCTCGCGCACTCCTTCTCCGACGCCGCCCGCCTCGCCACGCCTCGTCACGACGCGCGCGCGCCGCGGGTTGCGGGATTGCTGTTTGGGAAAATTAATTATGAGTCATTAACGGACGTGTTAATTAATCAGCCATTTCCAGTTTTTTGGATCGTGGGTTGAGCCCCACGATCTCCCTGACCAGCACTATATAAACGTCTGGGCTAAACCTAATCGGTAAGTTTCCACACACGCGCCTACCTCCAGAACCTTGCGCCGCCGCCTTCGTCTTCCCCGTCCCGGCTTGCGGGGTGCACCGCAGATCGGGACCGTAGGCCCCCGGAACCCTGCCTCTCATGAACCTGTATGGGTGAGGGGCGATCGGGTTTTTGGGAAGCGCTCAAGTGTGACTACTGGCAACCACGATGTCATCCGACGACGAGTTCTCGAACGACGACTTCTTCCCGGACGTTAGTGACCTCTTCATCAACCTCAACAGGGGCGACAACGCTGCTGCGACCGATGCGGCTGCTACTGCCACCGCTGCTATTCAGCCTACACTGTATGTGATTCTCAACTGTCCTTTTTAGATTATGCTAGAGTTCTTTATTCTAGAGTTTGGTGTAGATATGATAGGTTTATCTTGTATAGATGTAATTTGTTCATCTACTTTGTTGATCTACATGATTGGTTTTAGTAGTGTTTGTATGATCATGTTTTATCAGTTTATTACTCAGATTAAATCATATGGATTATTGCTTATATATTCAACAATCCAAAAACCTGATTATAGGCAACTGAATTCCACTGGTGTAACCGCGGCTACTAGGGCCTCCTTTTGATGGCATGCACTATAAGAGATGGCGCAAGAGAGCGGTCCTCTGGTTTAAAAATCTAAACTGCTATAGCGACACTCTTGGCAAGCCTGAAGGAGAACTTTCTGCTGAGCAGGAAGCGACCTTTAGGAAAGCCGATACCATGTTTATGGCGACTCTGTTCAGTGTTCTTGGGGACAACATTGTTGACCTGTATATGTCATTTGATAATGGCAAGGACGCGTGGGAAACGCTTGAGACCAAGTTTGGGGTCTCGGACACTGGCACTGAGTTGTATGTCATGGAGCAATTCTATGACTACAAGATGGTTGATGAGCGCTTCGTCGTTGAGCAAGCTCATGAGATGCAATCACTTGCCAAAGAACTTGAGAAGTTCAAGTGTTCCTTACCGGACAAAGTTGTGGCCAGTGGCATTATTGCCAAGCTTCCTCCTTCGTGGAGGAACTTTGCTACTTCTCTAAAACATAAGAGACAAGAGTTTTTCGTAACGGATCTCATTGGATCTCATCATGTGGAAGAGAAGACGAGAGCAAAGGACAAAACTGCTCGAGGATTTGAGGGAGGTTCTACTGCCAATTTGGTCCAGAAGAAAAACTTCCAATCCCACAAGTTTAAGAATAAGAACAAATCTGAAGGCAAAGGGAAGTTTGATGGCAAGAACAAGGTCATGCACTCAACGAACTTCAAGAAGAAAAATGATAAGATGAAAGGCTCTTGCCACGTCTGTGGTGATCCTGATCATTGGCTCCTAGCTGCCCTAATCGCTTTGACAAGCGTCAACATGGGAATAGCGGCAAGACCGCTAATGTTGTTATTAATGATACTGAGATGAAGGATGCTGGATACGGTATTTTACCTACTATCCTTTCAGTATGTCATTCTCCTGATTGGTGGATAGACATGGGTGCTAATACACATGTATGTTCTGATATTTTCATGTTTTCCTCTTATCAAGTCTCAAGGACTTATTCCGTGCTAATGGGAAATGGCTCACGTGCTTCTGTTCATGGTGTTGGTATGGTAAATCTGAAGTTTATTTCGGGGAAGACTGTACAGCTGAAGAATGTGCAGCACGTTCCATCCATCAATAAGAATCTCGTCAGTGGATCGCTTTTATGTTGAGATGGATTTAAGTTGGTTTTTGAGTCCAATAAAGTTGTAATTTCTACGTATGTACAATTTGTTGGAAAGGATTATGAGTGCAGAGGTTGATACTCTCCAAAACGTATCTACTTTCCCGAACACTTTTGCTATTGTTTCTCCTCTAAACTTGTGTAATTTGGATACAACTAACACGGACTGTCGCTGTTTTCAGCAGAATTGCTTTGGTGTCTAGTTTTTGTGCACAAAATCAACTTTCAGGAAAAATCCCGTAAAATATGCCAAAAATCATATTTTACCAGAAGACTCACGGAGCCAGAAGACGAGGCAGAGGTGGGCCACGAGGGGCCCACACCCCCTGGCCGCGCGGGATGGGCCTGGCCGCGCCTGGAGGGGGTGTGACCACCTCGGGCACCCCCTAGGCCTTCCTATTCGCCTCTTAAAGCCTCTTGACCTAAAAACCAAGTGGGGTTCGACATTTTTCCAGAGAGAGTTCCGCTACGCCGCCACCACCAGAAACCGCGATTCGGAACTAGAAACTCCGTTCTGGCACCCTGCCGGGACGGGGAATTGGAGGAGATCATCGCCAGCATCATCACCGACGCCTCTCCATCAACCATCCATGTTTCCCCCATCTATGAGTGAGTAATCCCTGACTGTAGGCTATGGGGATGGTAGGGATTGAATGAGATATATCATGTAATCGAATAAGATTGTTAGGGCATGGTGTCTAGTATCTTTATTAGTGTTATTTGACTTTGTTGCAACTTGTTACGCTTAATGCTTGTCACCAGGGCCCGAGTGCCATGATCTCAGATCTGAACTTATTATTGATTCATGATGATAGTATTGTTTGCGATCTTATCTGCAAGTTGTGCACACATATCATTGTCCGGAACCAAAGGCCCCGAAGTGAAAGAAATTGGGACAACCGAAGGGGATGGCTATGATATGAGGATCACATGTGTTCATGGAGTGTTAATGCTTTGATCTGATAGTCTATTAAAAGGAGTACCTTAATTGCTAGTAGATTCCCTTGAGGCTCAGCTGCAACGGGCTGGCTGGACAAAAGATGTTGTGCAAGTTCTCATTGCGAGCACGTACGACTATGTATGGAACACATGCCTATGATTGTTTAGTACTTGGATGCTTTATCTTATTTACCTGTAATTGCCCTAGATCTTGAAGTTATATGAATAGTCTCTTCCTTGCAACGCCCGTCCATCCATCCCTATGTCTATCGCACTCATATCCTACTGTTTTCTACTATTGTTACTACTGCATTTGTTTTACCGCTACTGTTACTTTGCTATTGCTACTACAAAACTGTTGCTACTATGAGAAAGATTATTTCCATGTGCAGCTGAATTGACAACTCAGTTGTTAAGGATTATAAATATTCTTTGGCTCCCATTGTGTCGAATCAATAAATTGGGTTATACTACCATAGCTTTATTTATAAGTTCACTTAGATCTATTATTGTTCGCTGTTATCCTTTTTCATCATGGGAAAGTATCGTGATGGAAAGTTTCCAATTTTACCATCCACTACAAGAAGAGGTACATTTCTAAACACCTTTGCTGCTCTTGATTCACCGTCTGTTATAAGTAAGCTTATTACACCACCACCACATACACATGCTACACACACTGCTATTACTGCTGAATCTAATATTGCTTCTGATACTCATGATGTTACTTCTACTGTGCTTGATGAGAGTGGTTCATTAGGTCCTTTCCTAGAGCTACTATTGCTAGAACTATTTTGGGAAACACTGAAACTCTTAGTGAAGACACTATTACACCTGTTAGCTCACCTGAGTCTAGAGAGAGATATGATATTAATGATAGTTACATTGAAATGACTGGTGAATTTATTGAAGAGTATCGAAACACACGTCGTGCTAGTGCTATTAGGAGTATCCTTGAGAGACGTACTATTATACCTAAACTGTCTCCTGATGCTAAGTTTTCTACTTCTCCCATAGACATTAAAGATAAAGATTATGATTTATCCCTTGATTTATCCTATATAAACATTATTGAGAAAGAGCCTTTTTGTGGGACTGAGAACGAAAGGGTTGTGGCACATATGAATGAGATTTCTACTATGAGTGCCTTATTTTCTGATGATGTTAAGATGCGCAAGTACTTTGTTACTAAATTTTTCCCTTTTTCACTAAAAGGAGAAGCTAAATCTTGGTTTAAAAGTTTACCTCCTGGATCCATTGATAGCCCTGATTGCTTGATTGCTACTTTCTTTAAGAAATATTTCCCTCCTAGTGCTAGACATGTTGCTTTGCGGAAACTTTTTGATTTTAAGCAGGGAGAAGAGGAGAAATTGCTTGAGTCATGGACAAGGTTATATGCCTTGATTCATGCACATCCTGGATGTCCATTACCTAAAAATGAGCTTATTGATATCTATTATAATGGACTAACTGATGAATCTAGGAGATACTTGGATAGTTTTGCTGATTGTGTTTTTAGGAAAATAACTCATGCAAAAGCTGAAGAATTAATGGCTAAAATAAGCAAGACTTATGATGATTGGACTTCAACTGGGCCAATTACACCTGAGTCCATTGCACCTAAACCAATTGTGCCTGAACCAACTCCAACACCAACACCAAAGAAGAGGGGAGTGATTGAATTAAATGATGAAGTGATGAAAGAAGCTAAGAAATGTCTTAAGGAGAAAGGTATTAGATCTGAAGATGTGAAGAATTTACCTCCTATAGAAGAATTATGTAAACCAATTTCCCACTCATCCACTATTGAGGTACACTCTCTCCAACACTTTGATGAAGGTGACATCCCCTATGGTAAACCTCCTGATCAATGTTTAGAAGAACTTGACATTTTTATTGTTAAACAAAGTAATTTTAATAAACAAGTTTAGAATCATTTATTGGAAAACTCTAGAGCTATTAATGAGTTGAAAGATATTGTGGAAAGAACTGCTAATGATGTTAAAATCCTTTGTAAACACTTCCAAATGGTTCAAACCCAAATTGATCAACTTGCTAAGGTACAAAAAGATATGCTAGTTAATGCTTCAGGAGATAAACATGCTTCTGGAATTAGAACTAGGAGTGGTGTAGCCACTCAAGATCCTTTATATCCTGAAGGACATCCCAAAATAATTGAGCAGGATTCTCAACAAGCTGAAAATAGTGGTAGTCCTCATAAGAGAAAGAAAAAGAAACATAAAATAGTTGAGGAACCCTTAGAACCTGCTATAGATCCTAATAGTATATCTGTCTCTGATGCTGAAACTGAAAGTGGTATTGATAACAATGATGCTCCTGACAAGGAAGAAAATGAAGAAGAACCTAAGAAGCACACTAAGAACACTAAGTACACTAAGGAAGATTTTATTTCTAATAAACACGGTAGTGAAAGAGAACCTTGGGTGCAGAAACCAATGTCTTTTCCTAATAAGAAACACAAGTCAAAAGAGGAAGAACACTATAAAAAGTTTTGTGAGTGGATGAAACCTTTGTTTTTGCAAATTCCTTTGACTGATGCTATTAAGTTGCCTCCTTATTCAAATTATATGAAGGATATTGTCTCGAATAAAAGGAAGATTCCTAATGAGGAAAATTATACTTTGCTTGCTAATTATTCCTTCAATGGTAAGGTTCCAAAGAAACTTGGTGATCTAGGTATACCAACTATTCCTTGCTCTATTAAAAATAATTATGTTAGAACTGTTTATGTGATTTGGGAGCTGGAGTTAGTGTTATGCCTTTTTCTCTCTATAAGAGACTTCAGCTAGAAAAGTTGATACCAACTGATATATCTTTGCAAATGGCTGTTAAGTCAACTACTATTCTTGTTGGTATATGTGAGGATGTTTCTTTTCAAGTGGCTCATAATTGCTTGGTTTTAACTGATTTTGTTGTGCTTGAGATGCCTGAATATGATAATATGTCTATTATTCTTGGGAGACCTTTTATTAATACTGCAGGTGTTGTCATCAATTGTAATCAAGGAAATGTAACTTTTAATATTAATGAGAAAGAGCATATTATCTATTTCCCCAAGAAGATTGATAAGAGCTATGGCCTAAATTCAATTGAAAATATTGAGAGCATCAAAGTTGGAGAAATATATTGTCCCATTCCACAATAAAGTTTTGAAACTATTATGATTGGGACTATTGCTATAAAGATTGAGGTAACATAATCATTTTGTGAAATGCAAAGTTTTGTTTCATATAAGATTGTTTTGGTAAAAATACATGATCAACCTTGTTAACAAAGGGATTTTAATGAACAAAACAATGCTTTCACAATGGTTATACTTGCTCACTTTTATTTGTCTCCTTCCCATTCTTTGCTCTACCTCTTGTTAGTTTTAGTTTTGCTAGTTGTTTGCTTTTTAGAGTGTCTTAGAACTTCTGTATTTCTGGTCTTGGTTTGCTTTTATGTCTTTCCAAAAACTCTTTTTCTGCGAGAAAATCATTTTTCATAACCTGAAAATTGGCCAAAAATAAAGTTTCCCAAAAAATTCCAGAAAATTCATATTAAATTTTTCCTTGAAAAAAGGGGCAGAGGGGCACCTGTATTGGCCTAGGGGGACCCACCAGGTCAGCACACCCCTGGTGGCGCCGCCAGCCCGAGGGCACGCCTGGCCTGGGTGGGGCCCACCTATGGCCCTCCAAGATGCCTCCTTCCAGCCACTTCTTTCTCTCCCCCGAAAAACACCGGAAAACTTTCTCAATCTCGAGTTCCTGCTGTTCTTGCTCCCGAATTTCGATCTCCTTGCTCAGCCTTGTTTGCTTTTTAGAGTGTCTTAGAACTTCTGTATTTTTGGTCTTGGTTTGCTTTTATGTCTTTCCAAAAACTCTTTTTCTGCGAGAAAATCAATTTTCATAACCTGAAAATTGGCCAAAAATAAAGTTTCCCAAAAAAATCCAGAAAATTCATATTAAATTTTTCCTTGAAAAAAGGGGCAGAGGGGCACCTGGATTGGCCCAGGGGGACCCACCAGGTCAGCACACCCCTGGTGGCGCGGCCAGCCCGAGGGCACGCCTGGCCTGGGTGGGGCCCACCTGTGGCCCTCCAAGATGCCTCCTTCCAGCCACTTCTTTCTCTCCCCCGAAAAACACCGGAAAACTTTCTCAATCTCGAGTTCCTACTGTTCTTGCTCCCGAATTTCGATCCCTCCTAAAAATCTAATTTTGTTGCTGATTTTAGGAGGGATTGCTCTTCGTGTGCCTCCTCCACTTGTCCAATTAGATTTTTGATTGGTGGATTGTATCTTGAGTATTTTGCTACTGTAGGTGACTGGTTGTGTGAGCTTGCATACTTAGAGATTTCATTTTTATGCATGTTTAGCCCTCTAGCAAGTTCCTATAGTAGTTCCTCATCATTTATCAACTTGGAAATCACTTGGTTTGGTTTTTGTCTAAAAATTTCAGAAAAGAAGATGAGTGCATACCAACTGAATCAACATGAATTTATGGTACTTGAGCCAATGAAAGTCCATCATGAGGAGGAAGTTTTCTCTTCCATATATTCATGACCTGAATTTATGCGAGCTACGGGGATCTTCCAGGATTTCCAAACTATGATTTCTAATGCAGGGTTGGAGTAATTCGTTGGAGAAGAACCATACCAATATGTTAAGCTAACAATGTCTGTGGTGCAGGATTTTCGGTTTAGTTGATCCTTGTATAATCCCATGGTCCACTATAAAATTTACAATATAGTTTTCGACCTCCCTTTTGTTGATTTTTGTGTAGCTATCAGAGTGCCACAATGGGGTTCTTGTGAGAAGATTAGAGAGAGGCCTAAGCCACTCATGGATTTATATGCTGAAATTTGCCAAGGTTGTGACTTCTCAAAGGAAAGTGGTAAAATTCGGAATATTCATTTCCCATCCATTAGATATTTTGCCTATTTCATTACCAAGTGTGTTCTTGATAGAAAGACTGCTAGAAAGTTATCTTCATTTGATCTAGCTTTTATCTAAACTGATTTGAATAGGGATAGAACTTATAACTTGGGTGATTTGATAGCTTTCCTTCTTGCTACTAACCGCGAGAAAGGTGAAATTTGTGGAGGTCTCATTGCCTCTCGTTTGCTAGATTTTCATGGTTTAGAGCCTCATCATTCAGATTTTCAGTTCCCCACAGAGAGACCTGATCTCAATTCCATGGTTCAACATAAATTTATTTCCTCTTAGGCTACTTTGAGAAAGCTACCGTATGAAATAACCTTTGTCAAGCGTGGTTGGAGAGGAGGTAGGTCTAAGAAAGTAGTCTCTTTACCTGCACCTGCTTTGTTTAACTTTAATAACAGGCAAGGATGGTCACTCACGGAAGAATAACTTGACACATACGTGGCGGACCTCTCCTAGGAAGAGGAGAATGTTGGAGAGGATGTCGAAGATGATTCGGTTCAGCCCTCCAACATGGGGGAGTCTTCATACCAGCAGCCCTCCTATGATTGGAGCGCTTCTTCTTCTTCATCGCGAGGGCCCGACTATGATTATTCCTACAATGATCCACTAGCTTGGGGTTACTACCCGCGCTATTGAGCTCCACTTAGGCCAAAATCCTAATCTTGGGGGAGGTATACCGACATCACACTCATCTACGTATCATGCTTCGTCGGTACTTTGTATATCCATGTTTCGCTTTCTTTTAGTTTTTGCTTTTGCTTTCCCAAAACACAAAAAGACCAAAAATATTTTCTTTGTTTCTCTTGGTTTGTTTCTTTTTTTTAGCTTTTGTTTGCTTCAAGAAAAATCCAAAAAGATTTTGCTTTGTTTGTTTTTGCTTTGAGTGCTTGCTTTGAAAAATCGAAAACACCAAAAATATTTGTTGTTCTTCTTTGGTTTTGTGAAGTTCATTGCAGGGTTCAGCGGTCCTCAGTGGAGTTTGGTTTCATGTTATTATTCAAGCCACAGAAGTGAAGGGGAATAATAAAGATTAATGACAACTTGAGGTGTGGTAAGAGGCCGGTGATGAACTCTATTTGTTTTCATTTTTGTACATATACTCATCATTGTGGGCATGCTTAGTCTGTTCATGTAAGGTGTATTTTATTTATTGGATGCTTAGTAGTTCTTGCTCTCTTATGATTAGCTCCAGCTTGCTAATAGTTTGTAGCATGTCATGTGAATGTTTGCTTGCATTGTTCCATTCATAACTTGGTATGACATTGTGGTATCCTCCTCTGAATGTTTCATTTGAATCAACTTGGAACATGCTCAAGCATGCATATGAATGAACCAAAGTCAGTTAAGCCTCGATGATTTATTTTACCTTAGATTTCTTGTATCACTTTTATGCCATAATTAATTCTGTTTTGTTGCAAGCATGATTATGACAGTTATTGCTCTCTCATTTGTCGCTCCCTTTATATTGCTAGCCTTCACTTGCACTGAGTATGAGCTCTACTCGTGTTTACAACTCCCCAAAACCAATATTGTCAAAAGTGTCCACCATACCTACATACTATCATCATTTGCTATTCCGTGCATATTCATTATGCCTTGTTTTCTTCCAAATAAAATGTTTGCTTGTTATGAGGAAGTTGGTTAGTAAAGCTCTCATGAACTTGATGGCACACTTTATTTCTTACACTTAATAAACCTGAACCATCATGACTGTCCATGAAAGTTATATGCTTGAAATTATAAGATGGGAGTTAGCAAAACCGTGCAGTCACGGGGAACACTTTCAACACCTATAAATATATACCCGGTTGATATCATGCTCTTTTGTTTACGGATGTCGTCGGTGTGAAATAAAAGGGGAGCTTGTAAGTCCATGGAGTTATGTATATGTGTTAGACAAATGCCTAGGCTGCTAGCCTAAGCCATGCCTAATCATGGTGGAAACTTGCAGCATAACCATAGTGAGCAGTCTATGAAGCTTTCTTCTTATAAAAAAAGAGACACACAAAAAGAGGAAAGAGAGAAAAAAGCACCATTTTCCCATGGTAAATAAGAAGATTTCTGAGATTCTCATTGTCTGCTTGCCTTGTCATTTTGATATGGGATAGCTCCTGTATCATGTGCAAGGGGTACCCCGTCGGCGGTTCTCTATGATACACATGTACTTACTATGACAAGAACTTACCGGTAACTAAAGTTGAGTAGTATGAGGAGCGGCCCTCGTACTCAAGGGACATGAGATTTCCAGTTTATGGTCTGTCAGGCATATAACTCATATTGGACCTCACTTTCACCTTAACCATCTAAAGATGCATATGATAGGGTCAATGAGAGCTCAAAGCTAATGAGTACCATACCTTCAGCATTTGGAAGCATTTCAAACTTTTCAAAACCTTTTCACTTCCTTGTTAAGTCATCACTTATTCTATGAGCACCTTCTTGAGAGTATAGTTGTCATTCTTAGTGTAATGTGCTTGTCTCAAAACCTTGTTAATTATGTCATGACTTTGATGCTTGTATCTTTGATATCTTTACTTCTAGTCTTCACTTGAACTTCAGAGGTGCCTTGAAATTTGTGTTTTGCTCCACAATCAAAGGCAAGCGAGATACCACTCTATCATACCATCTTATGAGCATTGCAATGTTGCTTATGTTTATGTTTCATGCTACTTATTATTACTGAGTTGGAATCTCTTCATAGCTTGCAATGACTATTAAGTAGACTTAGTTGCATACTCCTTATTATGAATTGTCTAAGTATCTACTCATGTGCTGAGAATATTTGCATCATATGAAGAAAATGTGTTCATGAAAGCTTCTTTTATCGCACTCAGTTTTCAACTGAATTGCTTGAGGACAAGCAATAAGCTAAGCTTGGGGAGATTTGATAGGTCCAAAACGTATCTACTTTCCCGAACACTTTTGCTATTGTTTCTCCTCTAAACTTGTGTGATTTGGATACAACTAACACGAACTGACGCTATTTTCAGCAGAATTGCTTTGGTGTCTAGTTTTTGTGTAGAAAATCAACTTTCAGGAAAAATCCCGGAAAATATGCCAAAAATCCTATTCTACCAGAAGACTCACGGAGCCAGAAGACGAGGCAAAGGTGGGCCACGAGGGGCCCACACCCCCTGGCCACGCGGGCTGGGCCTGGCCACGCGGGCTGGGCCTGGCCACGCCTGGAGGGGGTGTGGCCACCTCAGGCACCCCCTCGGCCTCCCTCTTAGCCTACTTAAAGCCTCTTGACCTAAAAACCAAGTGGGGTTTGACGTTTTTCCAGAGAGAGTTCCGCTACGCCGCCACCACCAGAAACCGCGATTCAGAACCAGAACCTCCGTTCTGGCACCCTGCCGGGACGTGGAATTGGAGGAGATCATCGCCATCATCATCACCGACGCCTCTCCATCAACAATCCATCTTTCCCCCATTCATGAGTGAGTAATCCCCCACTGTAGGCTATGGGGATGGTAGGTATTGGATGAGATCTATCATGTAATCGAAAAAGATTGTTAGGGCATGGTGTCTAGTATCTTTATTAGTGCTAATTGACTTTGTTGCAACTTGTTATGCTTTATTATTGTCACTAGGGCCCGAGTGCCATGATCTCAGATCTAAACTTATTATTGATTCATGATGATAGTATTGTTTGTGATCTTATTTTGCAAGTTGTGTACACATATCATTGTCCGAAACCAAAGGCCCCGAAGTGATAGAAATTGGGACAACCGGAGGGGATGGCTATGATATGAGGATCACATGTGTTCATGGAGTGTTAACGCTTTGCTCCGGTGCTCTATTAAAAGGAGTACCTTAATTTCTAGTAGATTCCCTTGAGGCCCCGCTGCAACGGGCTGGCTGGACAAAAGATGTTGTGCAAGTTCTCATTGCGAGCACGTATGACTATGTATGGAACACATGCTTATGATTGTTTAGTACTTGGATGCTTTATATTATTCATCTGCAAATGCCTAATGGCGCCTGATAGCGCTTCATCGGGAAACCCCAAGAGCAAGGTGTGAAGAGCACAACAACAAGTCTTCCCTCAATAAGAAACCGAGGTTATCGAACTAGTAGGAGGAAGGAAACGTCTCAAAGGTGTTACAAGCAACTTGGAAACCTGCACAACACAAACTCAAGACTTTGCCCCAACGAACAGTGAGGTTGTCAATCTCACCGGTTGCTGTAACAAAGGATTAACTGTATGGTGTGGAAGGTGATAGTGGTTGGCAGCAAGTAAACATGAACAGTGGAAGATGTATCAATGGTAAAGATTGGACCGGGGTCCATAGTTCACTAGAGGCGTTCTCCTTAGATAAACAAACATGGCATGCTGGGTAAACAAATTACAGCAGGGCAATTTATAGGACTGAGCAAGGCATAACAATGAAATACTAGACATTCATGATCCTATGAGATTCGATTGGGCAATACAAAAAGATACATAAACCGCCATCCAACTGCATCTATGACTAGAAATCCTTCAGGTTATCATCTGAACCCCCTCCAGTATTAAGTTGCAAATTACAGATAACTGCTTTAAGCAAAGTGTGTAAGGTAAAAAAATCCACTTGTTCCATGAACAAGAGACCGTTGTTTTCTCCCTAGTGGCAACAGCTGATACGTCCAAAATGTATCTACTTTCCCGAACACTTTTTCTACTGTTTCTCGTCTAAACTTGTGTGATTTGGATACAACTAACACGGACTGACGCTGTTTTCAGCAGAATTACCTTGGTGTCTAGTTTTTGTGCAGAAAATCAAATATCAGGAAAAA
This sequence comes from Avena longiglumis, assembly GCA_030063025.1. Taxonomy (NCBI): domain Eukaryota; kingdom Viridiplantae; phylum Streptophyta; class Magnoliopsida; order Poales; family Poaceae; genus Avena; species Avena longiglumis. The sequence continues at coordinate 209,871,411 of CP125979.1, read as the reverse complement.
TCCCGAAAAATATGCCAAAAATTATATTTCACCAGAAGATCCATGGAGCCAGAAGACGAAACGGAGTGGAGGCCTGGGGGCCCCACACCCCTGCCAAGCGCGGGTGGGCCCTGCCCGCGCCTAGGGGTGCGGCCACCCTAGGTACCCCCTCGGGCTCCCTCTGCGCCTATAAGTTACCCCTTGACCTAAAAACCAAGGGGGTTCGTCGTTTTTCCAGAGAGAGTTCCGCTCCGCCGCCACCATCAGAAACCAAGATTCGGATCCAGAAACTCCGTTCTGGCACCCTACCAGGACGAGGAATTTGGAGAGGATCATCGCCATCGTCATCACCAACGCCTCTCCATCGAGCATCAATGTTTCCCTCATCCATGAGTGAGTAATCCCCCGCTGTAGGCTATGGGGATGGTAGGGATTGGATGAGTTCTATCATGTAATCGAATAAGATTGTTAGGTCATAGTGCCTAGTATCTCTATTAGTTCTATTTGACTTTGTTGCAACTTGTTGTGTTTAATGCTTGTCACTAGGGCCCGAGTGCCATGATCCCAGATCTAAACTTATTATTGAATCATTATGACAGTATTGTTTGTGATCTTATCTGCAAGTTGTGTACACATATCATTCTCCAGATCCAAAGGCCCCGAAGTGACAGAAATTGGGACAACCGGAGGGGATGGCTGTGGTGTGAGGATCATATGTGTTCACGGAGTGTTAATTCTTTGCTCTGGTGCTCTATTAAAAGGATCACCTTAATTTCCAGTAATTCCCTAGAGGCCCCGGTGCCACGGGCTGGCTGGACAGAAGATGTTGTGCAAGTTCTCATTGGGAGCACGCATGACTATATATGGAGCACATGCCTATGACTGTTTAGTACTTGGATGCTTATTCTTATTTATCTGCAATGCTCTAGGTCTTGAAGTTACATGTTTAGACTCGTCCATGCAACACCCATCCATCCCTATGCCTACCGCGCTCGTATCCTACTGTTTACTGTTACTATTACTATTGCTCTTGTTCTACTGTTGCTTTTGCTTTGTTGTTGCTACTACAAACTGTTGCTACTGATAAACTTATGTGAGCAAGAACTATTTCCAGGTACAGCTGAATTGATAACTCAGTTGTTAAGGCTTGCAAGTATTCTTTGGCTCTCCTTGTGTTGAATCAATAAATTGGGTAATACTACCCGCGAAGACTGTTGCGATCCCCTACACTTGTGGGTCATCAAGACTATTTTCTGGCGCCGCTGCCGGGGAGCATAGCTTTATTTGTAGGTTCACTTGGATATATTATTGTTCACTGCTACTCCTTTCATCATGGGGAAGTCTCGTGATGGAAAGTTTCCTATTTTACCATCCACTACAAGAAGAGGTACAATCCTAAACACCTCTGTTGCTCTTGATTCACCATCTGTTATAAGTAAGCTTGTCATGCCACCACCACATACTCATGCTACACACACTGCTACTACTGCTGAGTCTGAAACTGCTTTTGATGATCATGATGTTACTTCTACTGTGCTTGATGCGAGTGGTTCATTAGGTCCTTTCCTAGATGCTACTATGGCTAGTCTAGGAAATACCGAAACTCCTAGTGAAGACACTGTTACACATGTTAGCTCACCTGGGTCTAGAGAGAGTTATGATATTAATGATGGTTACATTGAGTTCACTGATGAATTTGTTGAAGAGTGCCGAAACACACATGGTAGTAGTGCTATTAAGATTCTCCTTGCTAGACGTACTATTATGCCTAAACTGTCCTCTGATCCTAAGTTTGCCACCTCTCCCATTGATACTAAAGATGAAGATTATGATTTCTCTCTTGATTTGTCCTATTTAGATATTGTTGAGAAAGAATCTTTTTGTGGGACTGAAAATGAGAGTGTTGTGGCTCATATGAATGAGCTTTCTACTATGAGTGCTTTATTCTCTGATGATTTTAAGATGCGCAAGTACTTTGTTACTAAGATCTTCCCTTTTTCACTAAAAGGAGAAGCTAGGGCTTGGTTTAATAGATTAATCCTGGTTCCATTGATAGCCCTGATTGCTTGATTGCTTCTTTCTTCCAGAAATGTTTTCCTCCCACTGCTAGACATGCTATTTTGCAGAGAGTTTTTGATTTTAAACAGGGAGAAGAAGAGAAACTGCCTGAGTCATGGATAAGGTTCTGTGCCTTGATTCATGGACATCCTGGATGTCCATTGCATAAAAATGAGCTTCTTGACATTTATTATAATGGACTAACTGATGATTCTAGGACATATCTAGATAGCTTTGCTGATTGTGTTTTCAGGAAAAGAACTCCTACAGATGCTGAAGAATTAATGGCTAAAATAAGAAAGAATTATGATGATTGGACTTCAACTGAGCTAAATACACCTGAGCCTATTACTCCTGAACCGATTGTGCTTGAACTAGTTCCAACACCAACACCAACACCAAATAAGAGGGGAGTTATTGCATTAAATGATGAAGTGATGAAGGAAGCTAAGAAGTGTCTAAAGGAGAAAGGTATTAGAGCTGAAGATGTGAAGAATCTACCTCCTATAGAAGAATTATGTAAGCCAATTCCCCACTCATCTACTATTGATGTACACTCTCTCCACTTTAATGAAGGTGATATTCCCTATGGTAAGCCTCCTGATCAATGCTTAGAGGAACTCGACACATTTATTGTTAAACAAGGTAATTTTAATAAACAAGTTTAGAATCATTTATTGGAAAACTCTAGGGCTATTAATGAGTTGAAAGATATTGTGGAAATTACTTCTAATGACATTAAAATGCTTTGTAAACACTATCAAATGGTTCAAACCCAACTTGATCAACTTGCTAAGGTACAAAAAGATATGCTAGTTAATGCCTCAGGAGATAAACATGCTTATGGAATTAGAACTAGGAGTGGTATAGCTACTCAAGATCATTTATATCCTGAAGGACACCCTAAAAGAATTGAGCAGGATTCTCAACAAGGTGAAAGTAGTGGTAGTCCTCGTAAGAGAAAGAAAAAGAAACATAAGGTAGTTGAGGAACCACTTGAACCTGCTGTAGATCCTAATAGTATATCTGTCTCTGATGCTGAAAGTGATAATAATGATGCTCCTGATAAGGAGGAAGTTGAGGAACAACCTGAGAAGCACACTAAGAACACTAGGTACACAAAGGAAGATTTTATTGGTAATTGTTTGACACGAGAAAAACGTTCTGGAAAAGTCGAACGTGGGCTACTCGAGGGAAGAAGGATGGTAGCGTGTTTTTCTCATGCGCCGAGGTAAAGAAAAGAAATGCGGGCGTGCCAGTGTACCGTAGTACACAAGAAAAAGGTAGGGAAGATGCATTTCATTAATCTCGCGTGGAGAAACAAAGTACAAATTCCTAATACAGTGCGCTCCGTGGCCCACTTGCGCGGCCAGCCTGACTAGGGCGATTGCGATCTCATGGTTCCCGGGGCCTCGAAAGGCACCCGGTTAATTACTCCCGCGGGTTACGCCACGAGACACCTCCGATTAAGCCGTGTAGTCGTCTTCGTCGTCTTCGCTTCGCGTTCTCCATGCATGATGTGGTGGTGGTGTGTGTGTGTGTGGGCGCGGTAGTGCTCGTGTCCTCGTCGGTACACGCGCCGCGAGTAGCATGGCCTTTGCTCCTGCCATGTCCGCCCTCGCCGTCGTGCCTCGTCGGTCTTGATGGCGTCGATGTAGTTGGAGTTGGGGTAGCATGGGTCCGCTCAGCTGGGACTTCTCGACGACCAGCAGCCTCGTCCGAAGTGCGCCAAGGTATGCCTCGCAGGAGTAAGTGTTGGTGGAGATCGGCGTCGGTGCAAAACCGACGCGCGCCTACAAGTCGGTGCAGCCGACGTGGTCGACACCTCGTCTCGGTCCGACGCCGAGTTCACGGCTGTCGTCCTAAACAAGAGCGTCGTCTCACGGGCTCGTGAAGATGAAGGTGGGGTATGCCGCCAGATTGCGAGTCGGCAGTGCTTTCTCCCATGCCCGACGGCTTCACGGAGATGGAGCTAGCACCTGGCTGTCCGATGGACACCCCGACGCTATCGCCTATGGCTCGCGGAGATGGAGATGGCACCGGAGATGGAGAAGGCCGTGGTGGAAGTGCATCTCGTGGAGGATCCCTAGGTCTCCACTGTTGAGTGGGACGAGGGTCCCTCTCATCATCTTGATGTCGTGACCAACGGTTCCAACGTGGGGGCATGTTAGGATGCCCCCGGTGTGCATGTCTGATGGGTGAAGGTTGCCGTCGGGGCGCCAAGGTATGGCGCTCATGTTGAGGACGATGACTAGGTGCTTGGTGCCTAATCCTGCCCCCAGCTGTTGCTGATGAAGAACTTGGCGCTCGTTGCTCATGGAGCCGCCTCTGGATGCTATTGATTTGATCTTGCAAGCGGCGGAACTCCTGCCGTAGGTCTTCTCTGCGTGGTGCAGGTACCTCGTTCCGAAGAACGGCGAACCTGTTGTCGTTGGGGATGGGGCGACCATTGATCGCGAGCGTGGCGACATGGTGCCCACATGCTTCTTCGAGGATCTTCAAGGTTGATGGAGAGCGTTGGGCCTGGCAAGACGGACTCTTTTCGGGAGTACCGTTTCCAGAACTCCTTCATGATGGCTCTTCTCACCACCAACTTGACCTCTGATGGTTCAGTGCTAGTACATGTGAACACCTTGTCCGCGAGGTCCCTTGCGCCGAGGGACCAATCTTCCGCAAGAACCGTGCTCCTGGTGATGCGAGAGCTTAATAGCTGGTGAAGGCGTTGTACCTTACGGCACTTCCTTCTGTAGTTCCTTAGTGGATGCGGGCTTTCTGAAAAACGGGCGTTTGCCATGAGTCTCCGCAGGTCATCGGAGGCAGCTTCCAAGCCTCCAAGAAGCTCCACTCCGGTGCGCCTAGGTGTTGGCGTCGGCAGCTCCGGGTGCAAAGGCGGGGTAGGGCGACACCGCTCCCGCTTGTCGGCGACGTTGAAGAGAGAGGCGTTAGCGCCCATGTCCCTTTGACGTCATGTCCCGTTGCCTCCTTCAACAGGACGCGCGCCTCGAGCATCAACTTGCGGCGCTCCTTCTTGGCCATGGCGGATGCCCGCCTTTGCGCCTTCTTGGATCGCGCTTTGCAATCGCTACGGCGGCTCTGAGCTTGGTGCATGAACATCTTGGTGCCAACCTCGGCGACCACCATGGGCGGAAAGGATGATCCAAAGTGGATCACCCAGGCTCCGTGTTGATGGCGTGGGGATTCCTCCGCATGAAGATGACCTTTGATCAGCGGAGGTCCTCGCCGTTGGCTTGTCGTGCGGGATCTTGTGTGGGTTGGGTGAGCAGGCGAAGGCGATTACGGCGACCACAGCGGAGCAAAGATGGGAGGAGAACCACGTCCACCGTGGCGCCAATTTGTTTGACACGAAAAGCGTTCGAAAAGTCGAACGTGGGCTACTCGAGGAAGAAGGATGGTAGCGTGTTTTTCTCATGCGGAGGTAAAGAAAAGAAATGCGGGCGTGCGGTGTACCGTAGTACACAAGAAAAGGTAGGAAGATGCATTTCATTAATCTCGCGTGGAGAAACAAAGTACAAATTCCTAATACTGGCGCTCCGTGGCCCACTTGCGCGGCACCGACTAGGGCGATTGCGATCTCATGGTTCCGGGGCCTCGAAAGGCACCCGGTTAATTACTCCCGCGGGTTACGCCACGAGACACCTCCGATTAAGCCGTGTAGTCGTCTTCGTCGTCTTCGCTTCGCGTTCTCCATGCATGATGTGGTGGTGGTGTGTGTGTGTGGCGTGGCGTTCGTGTCCTCGTCGGTACACGCGCCGAAGTAGCATGGCCTTTGCTCCTGCCATGTCCGCCTGGCGTGCCTCGTCGGTCTTGATGGCGTCGATGTAGTTGGAGTTGGGGTAGCATGGGTCCGCTCAGCTGGGACTTCTCGACGACCAGCAGCCTCGTCGGGGTGCGCAAGGGGTATGCCTCGCAGGAGTAAGTGTTGGTGGATATCGGCGTCGGTGCAAAACCGGCAGCGCCTAAGTCGGTGCAGCCGGCGTGGTCGACACTCGTCTCGGTCGAGTTCACGGCTGTCGTCCTAAACAAGAGCGTCGTCTCACGGGCTCGTGAAGATGAAGGTGGGGTATGCCGCCGGATTGCGAGTCGGCAGTGCTTTCTCCCATGCCCAACGGCTTCACGGAGATGGAGCTAGCACCTGGCTGTCCGATGGACACCCCGACGCTATCGCCTATGGCTCGCGGAGATGGAGATGGCACCGGCTTGCATACTAGCAGCCCGTCATCACTCGTCTTCGGCACGCCTCGCCGGAGTGAAGAAGGCACCGGGCTCGATGGGAGAAGAGATGGCGGCAGGCTGCGCGCCAGGCCGCCGTGCGCCCTCGGGCCTTCGTCTGTGGCGTTGGAGATAGCGTCGGGCTGTACGCCGGTAGCCCCATGCCCTCGGAGCTGTCGTCTTGTTGGCGTTTGTAGGAGGTGAATAAAGGTTGGGCTGCACGCCGGCAGCCCCGACGCCGTCTTGGGCAGCATGGTTCGTCGAGATGGACGTGGCGCCGAATGCACGTCGGCCGCCTTATCGTCGTCGTCTTCGGCACGCTTCTCCGGTGTGAGGAGGTACTGGTCTCCACGCCTCCATCGTCTTCGGCGCCGCCGTAGAGCATGGCTCGATGGGGGAAGAGATGGCGCCGCTACGGCCCGCCGGCAGTCCCGAGGCTGCCATCTTTGGCGCGCCACACCAGAGCGGAGATGGCGATGGAGCCGGGCTGCACGCCGGCAGCCTCACGTCCTCGAGGTCGTGCTCTTGGTGGCGGCGGAGATGGAGGTGGCGCCGGGCTGTACGCCGGCAGCCGCGCGCCCCTGGTCCGTCGTCTTGGTGGCGGCGGAGATGGAGATGGCGCCGGACTGCACGACGGCAGCCGCGTGCCCACGGGGCCATCGTCTTGGTGGCGGCAGAGATGGAGGAGGCACCGGGCTGCACGCCGGCAGCCGTGCGCGCCGTCGGGGCCATCGTCTTGGTGGCGTTGGAGATGGCGCTGGTCTGCACGCCGGCGGCCTGGCCGTCGAGGCCGTCCTCTTGGTGGCGTTGGAGATGGCGCCAGGCTGCACGCCGGCAGCCGCGCCATCGAGGCCGTCCTCTTGGTGGCGTTGGAGATGGCGCCAGGATGCACGCCGGCAGCCGCGCCGTCGAGTCCGTCCTCTTGGTGGCGTTGGAGATGGCGCCAGCTGCACGCCGCCAGCGCCGTCGAGTCCGTCCTCTTGGTGGCGGCACCGGCAGCCACGCGTCCTTGAGGTCGTCCTCTCGGTGGTGGCACCGGCAGCCACGCGTCCTTGAGGTCGTCCTCTTGGTGGCGTTGGAGATGGCGCCAAGGTAGTGGAAACGGCGCCGACTTGTGCGCCGGCAGCCCCACCGTCGTCCCCGGCATGGCTAGCGTTCGATGAAGGTTGCGCCGTTGGGATGAAGAAGGTGGCTGCCATCCTCCATTGAGACCATCGTCTTGGCAGCCATCGGTGCGTATCCGCCTCAGTGCGGCGCCATGCGCATGTATGTGTGTATGCTGTAGAAAAAGAGAGGGAAGAAGAGAGAAGGAAGAGATGTTCAACCCGTATGCTCACCATTAAGGACCGGCGCCGGCTTCTTCTCCATGGCAACACCTCCTTGCTCCTGAAATCTGATCGGGTGTACGTATGTACGTGTGTGGTGTTTGGAGTTGGGAATGGATGATTGGGGTCTGGTGGGATTTCTTCTGTGTCGATGGATGGGTTTGGTGGCTATAGTTTGATCTGGTGTGTGCTCCTCCTCTTGACGAGCTGGGCGTCTGCCTCAGGTGCTGCGTGAGTCTGGGTCTCTCCAGAGCGATCGTCCGGCTTCGTCTTCCCGCCTCTCCCGGCCCCGTCTGTCTTCTCCTTCTTTTATAGGCAGGGAACGACACGGGATGGATTGCGATGGATGCTCAATCTTCGGGATTTGTTTAGTGGGGATATGGTTATCTTATCACCCGTCCCTGCTGAATCATCGGGAGAAACGCGGCCGTTCGAGCGCCTCTCCGGCCTGATCCTTATCACCTCGCAACAGATCAGTATTAGCTAGCCTCAAGTTTGTTGGGGCCAAACGATCAGGTAGACCGGCCATGCACGCATACGACACACTACAGCTGTGAGCCGGCCGGACGTACACCTAAATATTTTATCTTGTATACACGTATACCTGCAAAATACACGTATACCTGCAAAATACACTGATCAATTAGATTATAATTAGTTTCCATTTTCTTGACGTTGCAAAGGCGCTCGTGTACGTGGTAGCTGCCTGCGCGCTCGCTGTGCTTGTACTTGTTGGGTGAACGCTAGCTGCATGCACATGCACGTTTGAGTTGATCAATCGAATGATCAACTTCACGTACACATACATATACACAGCTTGCTAACTTTGCTGATCTCATGCTCTGCATCCATCGACGTGTCACTTTGAGCCTTTTAACTCTGTACAAAAATGCGTCGAACAAATGCCCCCTGCCAAGGCCAGGTCGCGCGAGAAGCAAGCGATCTGGGCTTGGCAAAGATTTCGGCGCAACCGATTTTACATGCAGTATGAACAACATAACCAATTTTGCGTGCGCGTCTATCTTTTCCTCTAGGCCTTCAGGTGAGGTCTTCCAAGCTCCAGGGCTTCATGCATGCATGTCGTGCACACTTGTACCCTAGAACCTTCGCGCGCGCGCCGGTCATCGGCGTTAGCGTCAAGTGTGTGTTCACGGCTCTCGTAGTACGTGTATGAGGATGAGGTCAATGCAGAACTTCCGACTCGAGATGAGTTGCAGTAAATGCCAAAGTGTTGACGTAGCTTAGTGTGGGTATATATACATCCACACCCTTACTTTGAAGAAAGCTGGTTGGGACCGTGTACGGTGCCAGCCAACCAGCTAATCTCGCTTCAACCTCGTTCCATGGCGAAGTAACTTGCCATGTCCCGAAGTAATTTTATCAATCCAATCGGGACCGCCTAGCCATTGCGATGCTAGCCGATTAGACCGAAGGGTTTCACGGATTCACGCTAGCCGCACTGGCGCGCTGCACCGCTCCCATATCTTCATGTGTTGGTGTGATGAGACGCCGGAAAGACATCAGCGTCGACAGCACCCCGGTGTTGCCGCAGTAGGCTGTAGGAGACACTTGAAGTTGAAGGCGCTTGTAAAAGCATATGACCAAGCATATGGCCGAGTATTCGCTCGAGGAATAAAACCCACAAAATCCAGAAAACACAAAATTGAGAGAAAAACATGGTTTGAGTTTTGGATTTTTAAAATGTTGGCTTTTCCGTTATACACTAGCTATATGTGTGATATTGGAAAAGGCCGCCGAAGGACTTGTCTTCGAGAATCGTCGCAAGACCATGACGATTACAACTTCGTCCTTCCGTGTACGTGTATGGAGACGTCGTCTTCGGAGATGCTTCCGAGAGGCAGTAGAGAATCATACTCTAGCCCATCCTGGTACCGAGGAGCCCCACGGCTCAGCCATGCCCCCTGCACGATACCCCGCGAACCTAGAGACTTGGGCATGGTAAAACGAGGGAGTAAGGCTTTGGGACAATAGCTCTGAAACTTCCGCGCCTTATTGAGGGGTGGTGAACAGCTACCTTCCGCCTTCCTTCGAATGGTTCCCTTATGCTTGGGACGGCTTAGACTTGCGTCTTGGAGTTTATGTATTTTTGCCCTCCTACGGGGACTGCTTGCGAGGTCCACTTGGGTGACCATGGACTTCATGAGATTGCTTGCACTCTTGGAGATACTTTTTTTTTGTTTTTTTTTGCTTGAACTTCTGAGATTCTCTTCTTCTTTCTTCGCTTGGGGAGCCATCTTGGGAACTTGGAAGGCACCGTTCACCTTGGTGGACTAAGGGACCCTCTGGCACTTTATCTGGAGCTTTTTGTGGCACACCCCAGGGTTGTCACGCGGCTATGCACCGAGTCGGGCAGCCTTTTCATGATCTTTTCCTATGGTCTTCCCCAGGGTGTGAGCCTCTACGAGCGCGAGGCACGCCGGGGAGCATGAGGGGCGTGGAGTCTCGGTACGCTAAAGTGCCCAAGTGATCTTCTCCACTGCCTCTGGAAGCATGCACTTGGTACGTGTCGTGCTTTGTGGGTGTAGGTGCCGCTCCACTTGCAACTTGGCACCTCGTGCCTCCCTCCGACAAGTCCTAAGGCAGCCAAATCTTCAATCACCAGCACAGTATGTTTAGGGAAAGCCAGTTTTTTTTTGTTATTGGGGGAAAACAGACAATCCGCACTATGCAAAGGAGACTGCATCATGGATTTGAGCCGACTGAAGGACTCCCCATAGAAAAACGAAAAAAAGGAAAAGGCAGCGGAAGAAGCAAATATTTAGCAAAAATATTTTTTAAGAAACCTTCTGTTGATTGGAGGCATGGGCCAGGCTCCTTGAGGATCGACCAGCTGGTATGCACCCCCGTCGTAGGCTTGCTCGATGGCGTAGGGTCCTTCCCACTTTGGCTCGAACTTCCCCTTCGTCTTGTGCGTGACGACGATGGGGCGCCTGAGGACAAGCACTAGCTCGCCCTTCCGAAAGACGCGTTGCCTCACGAGCTTGCCGTAAGCTCTCACCATGTTTTGACGGTAAAGCTCCAAGTTCTGCAGGGCTTGGAGACGCTCCTCCTCTAGGGCGTCAAGCTCCTGGAATCGCAGTTGTACCTGTTCATCTTTTGTGAGTTCATCTTGGATGGCGACACGAAGAGAGGGTAGTTGGACCTCCAATGGAAGTACCGCCTCGCTCCCATAGACAAGGGAATAGGGTGTAGACTGAGTTGGGGTACGGACTGTAACGCGGTACGCCCATAGAGACTCGAAGAGACGGTCGGGCCAGTCCCTTCTATGTCTTGTCACCGTCTTCTTGAGTATCTTGCCGAGCGTCTTGTTGAAGGCCTCGATTGCTCCATTGGCTTGAGGGTAGTAGCCGGTGGAGTAGTTCCACTTGATCTTGTACTTCTCCAGAACCTGTACATCTTGTTGGATTTGAATGCCTTACCGTTATCGAAGGTGATACGGTGTGGTATCCCAAAGCGATGTATGATATTTCGCTCTAGGAAGTTGACGACGTTGTCGCTCTTCACCTCCCGCAGCGGAACGGCCTCCGTCCACTTGGAGAAGTAGTCCGTCGCTGCAAGGATGAAACGATGGCCCCTGGAAGATGGTGGATCGATGGGTCCGATGACGTCAATCCCCCAGGCATCGAATGGCCATGAGGGAATGGTGGGGTGTAGAGGAACTGGCGGTTGATGCTTGAAGTCGCCATGGATTTGGCAACCATGGCATGACCTGGCTACCTGGAGGCAGTCCTTCATGATGCCGGCCAATAGTACCCAGCCAGGCGTATGGCATGGTACATCTTGGCCCCACCTTGGTGTCCACCGCAGACCCCGTGGTGCACCTCTTGCAAGATCTTTTTGGCTTCATCTTGGTTGACGCACCGAAGTAGAATCTCTTGCCCGTGAGATCGTCTGTACAAGACGCCGGCCTTATACACATAGGAGGGAAGTCGCCGTTGGAGTTGGCGCCTCTCGACGGGGTCGTCGGGGAGGCTGCCATGCTTGAAGTAGTTGAGGAAGGGTTGTAGCCACTCGTCCTCATCCACGACGTTCGTCGTGATGGTGTTGACTTCCTCTTCCTCCGGGATGAGCTCTAGGACAGCGGGAAGAAGCCACCTTTCTTCCACCGTCACTTGCGTGGATTTATCACCTGGGAGCACCAGTGCCGACGCCAGTTTTGCTAAGGCATCGGCAGGTGCATTCCTGCTTCGCGGGACATGGAGAACTTCAACATGTTGGAATTTTTCCATAAGCTTCCGGGTCGCACCGTAGTATGGCACCAGTTCCGGCTTGCGTACCTCGTAGATGTCGTTGACTTGCCGAACGATGAGCTGGGAATCTCCATAGGCCCGTAAAGAACGGACCTCCATGGAGAGTGCTAGGAGGAGGCCAAAGATGAGTGCCTTGTACTCCGCCTCGTTGTTGGAGCATTCTTCCTTGAGAAGGGAGAATGAGTGATACATCACCCCTCCTTGTGGAGTCTTGAACACCAATCCTGCTCCTGCTCTCTGCTTGGGTGTGCCATCAGGGTCGGCCTCTGTGCGTGAAGCACCATCTAAGTAGAGCTCCCATGGAGCCTCGACCTCCGCGGTGAAAACTTCCTCGTCGGGGAGGTTGGTAATGAGCGGAGAGTCGTCGGGGATGGGATGCGCCGCAAGGAACTCCGCTAAGGCTTGGCCCTTGATCGCTTTCTGAGACGCAAAGGTGATGTCGAACTCCATCATGAGCAATGCCCATTAGTGAGGGCTGACTTAGAACGTACCTTATAGGATCCGCTCTAGCGACGAGCTGGATTTGGAGTGCTAGCATGTAGTGCCTCAACTTCTTCAACGCGAATATAAGCGCCAAGCATAACTTCTCTATTGGAGAGTAGTTTCGCTTAGCGCCCACCATGGTGCGGCTCAGGTAGTAGCAAGCCACCTCCTTCCCTTCATCATTGTGCTGAGCGAGAAGAGCACCTATTGAAGTAGGCTGCACTGCAATGTATAGAATAAGAGGGCGCTCTTTTACAGGAGCTGCCAAAACAGGTGGGTTAAGTAAGTACTTCTTGATGTCGTCGAATCCTCTTTGACACCCTTCATCCCATACGAACGGAGGTCCCTTCATGAGACTTGAGAAGGGTTGGATGCGTCCCGAGAGATTGGAGATGAAGCGACGGATGTACGCCAACTTCCCTTGTAAACCTCTCAATTCCTTGAGATTACAAGGTGGTGGCATGTTGAGGATGGCCTTGATCTTCTTCGGTTCGATCTCTATGCCTCGATGATGGACAACGAAGCCTAGGAAGAGGCCCGATTGAACGGCGAAGGCACATTTCAACGGGTTCATCTTGAGCTGGTGTCGACGTAGGCGCTCAAAGATGACCCGGAGGTCCTCCTGATGATCCCGGCGGTCCTTGGTCTTCACCACCATGTCATCTACGTAGCACTCCACCGAATGGTGGATCAGGTCGCCGAGGATGTATGTCATGGCCCGCTGGTACGTCGCACCGGCATTCTTCAAGCCGAATGGCATGACGGTGTAGTAGAAGTTGCCCTTCGGGGTCCTGAACGCGGTGTTGATGGCGTCGTCCGGATCCATCTTGATTTGGTTGTAGCCTGACGAACCATCCATGAAGGATAGCGCACCATGGCCCGTGGTGGAGTCGACGACCATTTCCGTGATTGGCAAGGGAAAGTCATCTTTGGGGCATGCTCGATTTAGGTCGCGGAAGTCTTGGCACACCCGTACCTGGCCATTCTTCTTCTCCACGGGGACGATGTTTGCGAGCCACTCGGTGTATTTCGCCTCTTTGATGAAATCTGCAATGATTAATTTATCGACCTCGGCGATGACTTGGTCTTGAAACTCCGGACGCAAGCGCCGCGGAGGCTGCTTGACGGGGCAGTGTTGCGGGTCAATCGCCAGCTTGTGGTTAGCGACACGAGGGTCGAGCCCCGGCATCTCTTTGTAGCTCCAAGCGAAGCAATATCGATACTCCATCAAGAAGCGTCGATAGCTTTCCCGTTCCTCTTCCGTCAGCGTGGAGCTGACGAAAGTGGGACGTGGATCGTCCTCGGTTCCGAGGTTGACTTCGACAAGTTCATCGATGGTGGGCTAACCACCGTCTTCCATCTCCTGTGGAGCCAGCGTGGGTTCGACCTCTTCTTCTTCCTTGAACGGCGCGTCGTCGATGGAGTTTTGGCGGTGAAGGCCCTGACGTGACAGTTCCATGTCGTCTTGTGAAGAGACAAACGTAGCATGGCACGTGACTTGTGCGACACCATTGAGTCCTCCTTCTTCTTCGTCGTCGTGGCCACCCGGGTGAGTGTACCCAAGCCCGAACTTGGTCCGAGTCTTGCCCTTCTGCTTGATGAGGTCCTCAGCTTGCCTCCACCATGCCTCGCAAACCGCGGGTGGCGGCGGTATTCTACTGTTTTGCCGAAGCGTGAACCCCGCCTTCTCCAGCAAGCGAGCCATCTTGGGCTCGGCCTTCATTGTGGATAGTGCTTCTTCTGTATCACCGCGAGGTTGGGGAAGCTCAAATATGGAGTCACAATGTTGTACCTGTGGAACTTTATAGAAAATGGTTTGGGTTCTAGACCCAGATGAACTTGGGATAGCCCAAACCTCCAATGGAGAAGCCGTGGATATGTAGAGGGATAGGGGCTGCATGACACGAGCTCCCAGCAGCCTTCCTCTATCTCCTTTATTCTCCTCCTAACCACCCCCGGATGAGTGGGTGCACCTTCCTCTTTTGGAGTGTTGCGCACCCGAAGTGTGATCGTAGGGGGCACATCACCTGCCGATCAATGCCTTGGTCCTTCCGGCACCCGCAGCCGCCAAGTGTTAAACAACTAGGCTCTTGGTGCGCCAAGTCGATGAAGATGTAGGAGCCTCTTGTAGAGGCGTCATTGCCGACCTCAACGTGATTGGCGTGGGCTTCGGTACCTTGCCTTCAATAGCAGCACGGCTAGGCGGGCGTGAAGAGCTTGCCCCCAGCAATATCGGGTAGAGCTCCCCATCCGGGGAAGGGCTTGTAGTCGTGTTGCAGTCGAAGAAGATCGCCACGCCCGTGGTTCCTTCGGCCGCGAGGAGGAACCCCGTGCGTCCATGAGGAGCATGGTATGATGAGTCGTGCTTGGCGACTGGCGCAACACCCGGTTTGATTAAGACATCAACCGCTGGTGTTGTCCGCCCGACATGTTGGTCACTGTCTTCGACGGGTAAGTAGTACTTCGCATCTGCATGATGCGACTCTTGCACGGTGTAGGGGTTGGTGTTGCCGATGATGCGTTGTTGTGTGCCGTTGCCATCGAGGAACTTTAGGCATTGGTGAAGGGTAGAAGGCACCACACGATACTTGTGGATCCAAGGCCTCCCTAAGAGAGCCGAGTAGGAGGTGTTCGCTTCGATGACGAAGAACCGCACCTTGAAGCTGAATGTAGACATCTGGATCTGCACCGTGATGGCCCCTAGTGTTGGCTTCCCTTGGTTGTCGAAGCCGCATATCATCACGTCGATGGACTCCAGGTCGTCCACCGTGAAACCTGCCCGTTTCAAACTCCGGGCGGGCAGTATGTTCACAGCAGACCCTGGGTCGATGAGGATCCGACGAAGATGCGCGGCCCCAATGTTTCCCTCCACGTAAAGTGGGCGGTTATGGGCACCATCTTCTATGAGATTGTCCTCTTCATCGAACGTGATCTCATTCACGAACAAGGGATTGGCAAAGAGACGATGCTTCGCCATGCACACTTCATAGATCTCCGGAGCCTGGAGCGCCTTGATGAGGGCTTCACGCAGGTTTGGCACCAGCATGAGTGCATCGTGCACACTTAGGAGCGCTGGAATTCGCTTGAGGTGGGCGATGATGTTGTAGTCGATGTCCTGTGGTTTCGCCTTCCCACCATCATGCGCTTCTGGTGTCTCTTCATGCGGTATTGCCTCCTTCTGGGCCGCCGGCTTGTCCACTCTTGTTTGCTTGGCCTTCAGGGGGTCGGGTAAGACCTTTCCCCCATGCAGGTTCATGTTCACCTCTTCCACCTTCGGGTTCTTTGTGGCACCTTCGGCGTGGAACGCCTCGTGCTCTTCAGGAGTGAACATGTCGTCCGACTCGGAGCTAGGCACGTCCTTGTAGTCGAGGACGACGTTGCAACTTGCCGTGTTTCGTGCTTGAGAGGAGCGGGCCTCATCTTGTACTCCTTCGACACCCTTTGTTGGCCCTTGGTCCCAACCATGGTGTAGGAACTGCGCCAAAGTGCGTAGTCCCCGCCCTGGTCGGGGGAATGACTCATCTCCCTCGGACTTGGGGATGAACCTCGGTGGGGGACGGCGTTGGCTTGGATCAACTCGCCTTAGAATTGTTGGAGGAGAGCGTGTTGATGATGTCAGACGAGGAGGTCGGGTTGGAAGATCCCTCGGGTATGGCTTCCGACGGACCGTGCTCCAAGGCTTCTCCATGGACATGGTTGGTGTAGAATCCTGTTGAAGGAGAGGTGTTGATGTTGTCGCCAGGACGAGGTTGGATAGTTGGCCCTCAACTTGTGAGAGGGGCGCCCATCCATCTTCATATTCATCGCCTTGCCTTGATGAAGAGGGCAGAACTACGCTCACCATGTTCACAGCTTGGTAATCTGGATTGATAGCTTTCGGGTCCAAGTTGATCCTCTTTTCATTAATGGCTCTCTGGAGCCATTCCTTGAAGGCGACGCAGTCCTCGATGACGTGTCCCACGTACCTATGATATGGGCAAAACAAAGCATTATCTGTCATCCCCAGTTGATCGGGTCTTCGAGCTTCTGGAAGGATCAAAGCTCGATGTTCCATCAACTGGTTGAACATGTCCTTCACCAGCTCTCTGCGGAAGATGTATTGCTTCTTGAGGAGCTCTTGCATCGTGGGTCGTTGCCTTACTCCAGCTTGCTCGCCTCTTGCACCCAACATTGGCACATTGCCTTGGGGCATGGAGGAGAAGACCCTGGTGGCGTTTGCCTCCGCCGGTGCCTTCATCTTGGCCCCGTTATTGGTTGGCTTGGATGTTAATGCGAAGCGCTTGGACGGGTCGAATGTAGTGGCGTTCTTGTATAGCTCCATGATCTGCGGTGATTTCTCGAATTCTATCTTCGTTGCTGCCACCGCCGTGCTAAGAGCACTGAAGGTCCTAGGATCGCGCCGAGAGACCTCGAGTGACCAATGTTGTTGCATCCTGTGGACACACATCTCGATGGCGTCCTCAAGGTGCATCTCCCGGGCGAGCCACACATAGCTGTTGCGGAAGCGAATGACGTACTCGTCGATGGACTCATCTCGTCGTTGACGAACTTGTGCAAGCTCGACGACAGAGAAGTCCTTCTTCATGGCGACGAAGTGTTTCTTGAAGACCTCCTTCATGCCTGACCAACTTTCGATGGATCCAACCGCCAGGCGGCTGTACCAGTGGAAGGCAGGGCCGGTTAAGGACCCTGAAAATTGTCGAAGGAGAAGTGACGCGTTGTTTGCAGTGTCGCGCCAAGACTGCGCACGCCAAGTGCTCCTTGCATCACCCGTCCCATCGAATTGGAACTTTGGTGGGTGCCACCCTGCAGGGAATGACACCAGGTCGTGCCATGATTCATAGGGCTTCTCCAGCTCGCTCCCCGTGGTGCGAGGAGCATTATCGACCTTCAATTGCTCGAATCTTTTGTCCACCATGTCTTTAAGCATGTCGTGGTAGCCTTTCGGATGCTTTGTTGTGGCGTTGTGTCGGCTGGACGGAGGGTCTAGCCCAGGTGAGCATGTGTGCTTGTTTCTTCGTGTTGGCGCTCATGATGGGGTGGCGCACTTGTTAGAGCGCCCGCCTGCAACTCCTCCACTTGTGGGTCTACTACTCCTGGTGGTACGCTTTGTGGCGAGACACCGTTGTTGTTGCTGTTGTTCATCATGAGCTCGATGAACTGGTCGAGTTTTGATGTCAATTGATCAATCTTCTGGCGCTGCTCCTTCATCTCTTCTTCCGGCAGCTTCTCTCCGCCATTGCACTAGCTCAAGCGGATGCAGAGCCGTCGTTCTTTCCACCGTCTACCGCCATGTGGGCTGGTGCGGTATGGAGATCTTCAAGGCCATCTTCACAGTCCGATAGGACCGAAGGGGCGAGCTCGTGGTATGGAGGGGAGTTTGTAAGTTTCTCCAACGAAGAGGTGGAAGAAGAGTCCGAGAAGCTCTCTTCATAGTCGGCGTAGTTGTCAATCCCTTCCTCTTTGGTTGATCCGTCCGTCACACTCCGAAGTGCGACATACCTTAGCCGTGTCTTGGCTCCAGGTCGACTTGCAACCTGCAACAACTTGTCGGGATCTCGTGGGAGTCTTGAGGTGATGTCGGTGTAGAGTCGCGGCGAAATGTTCGGGTGATATCCCGAGTCTCCATCAGAAAGTGAGCCTTTCCCTGCCATGATGGGAAGGCATGGGGCAGTGGATCTTGCTCCCTCTTCCCTTGTAGAAGTGTTGGCCTTGGCCTCCGCGTCAGTGCCCTTGAACCATGAACGTACATGGCCGAGGCGTGGCAAGAAAGCCTTCTTGAAGTCAGCTTTGGGGTTCGGCACGATCTCCTCATCCGAGGGATAGCCAAACTCGTGGGTGACTTGAGGAGGTTGCCAACCGTTTGGCTCAAGCCTTGGTCGACTGCAAGATGCCGCACAAAGCAAGGTTCTTCTTTGTTGCCTCCTTTTCCTTTCCATCCCCTGAAGGGCATCATCTCCGATCTTCTCGTCCCCTTGGAGAGGTAGCGGAGGTTTTGTGGGAGGCATCTTGTCTTTTCCCGGGCAACGGAGGTTGAAGCCCCAAGATCCGCCTCGGGGTTGGAGGCGATTCTTGGCCGGAGTCTCCTCGATGCCCTCCATTGGCGTGGTAGCGGTGTTGGTGTCTTTTGCCTCGAGGAGGCGAAGATGATGTGTCCATCGCCTGCTCATCATCTTGTTGAGGATTTGCTGAAGGAAGGTGGTGGAACCGCTTCCCTTTGTTCGACACCCCTAAGGGCATCTTGCGTGGTTTTGGGCGGTGGCGAAAGGTGTAATTGTACCGCTCGTGCCGCTCCAGGTTTGGAGAGATGCGGAAGCCGATCCTATCACTTTCTGAAGGGTTCGCAGCATAGAAAACAAAAATTTTCCTACGATGTGAACTATATACCAAGATCTATTTATACTAGATACAAACAACGGGCGGATATACATCCGTAGAGAACATACCCTTGAAGACCGACAAAGTTTAACGAGTCCAAACTCGTGGTTGATGTAGACGATCTCTTGCCGATCTTAAGATCGAGAGGAAGTCCTAGCGCCGCAAATCAGCAGCGCATCCGTGCTCGCACACACGTTCGAGGCACCGAGCAACCTCCGCCTCCTCCAGCGATGCAAGGAAGCACAACTCTTTCTTGCCGAAAGCCACCGGGAACATGTATCTCGCTAGTCCGAGACCATGGGGATAAAATCTAGAGGGAGAGAGATCCTTCACGAGGAGGTGTGGTGTGAGAGGAGAGGAGAGGGGGCCTTTATAGGGAGGGGGGCACCAGGGGCCATGCGCCCAGCCATGGGGCTGCCCCACCTCTTCCACATTCATGTGGGTGGAGCTCCCACTCAAAATGAAAAGCCTCCACTCCCATTAAAAAGCCTCCACTCATGAATCCACTCACATGCATTAAATTTCCACCAAATTTAATGCAAGCTCTCATTTAAATAAAACTCTTTTATTTATTTATTCAGAATTTTGTTAATTACTTTAATTAACAAACATTCACATAAAACCCTTGCTAGTATTCCATTTCACATGCGTAACCGGCCAGTAATTTCAACCCAAAGCAGTTTGGTGTCTAGTGAAATAAATTCTCGCTTTCCTTTTCTTTTCGGCATGAAACTTTTGCTCCAATTGGATGTTGGTGTCTCTTAAGTGTGTCACCCTATGGTTCGTGAATAATGCGGACATGATCGAGACCCCTCTTGAATCAATAATCAGAAGCGGGATCTGGAGACCCATCGACTCACACATTCAACGATGACTTTCTTGTGATCGTTAACCTTTACGCTTGTATCTTAATCCCTTTTGTTTCGCGATATATTACATGTCCGAGATTCGATCATCGGTATCTCCATACCTAGTTTGATCTCGCATCGACATGCACTCTTTTCTCGCCCGTGATATAACATTCTAGTGATCAAATCACTTGCTTGCAAGCTAATCAATGTGATATCACCGAGAGGGCCCAGTATATCTATCCGCCATCGGGATGAACAAATTCCACTCGATCCATGGGCCTCAACATAACACTTTATTAGTTCTGAACCCATCTTTATAATCACCTGTTACGGTGTGACGTTTGATGTTATCAAGAAACTCTTCAGGTGTTAGTGATTGACATGATCTCATGGTCTAAGGATTAGGATCACTTCATAAGTTGTTATAGCAATATAAACTTAATGACTTTGATCGTAATGCTATACTTCGGATGAATGTTCATCACACCATTACACTAATGTTGTGACCTCGTTATTAACAACATCCAATGTCCATGATCGAAACCTATGATCATCTTGTTAATCAACGAGCTAGTTTATAAGAGAGGCATAACTAGGAACTTTCTATTTGTTTATTAAACACACATGTATTAACGTTTCCGTATTAATACAATTATAGCATGCAAAATAAACATTTATCATAAATAAGGAATACGATAATAACCACTTTATTATTGCCTCTCGGCATATTCCTTCGCCTCCCACTTGCACTAGAGACAATAATCTAGTTTGAGAACTTTGTGTATTGAACACCTATGGCTTTCTGGTGTTCCAAATACACAATTGCAAGTGGTTAACATAATCTACGGATCGACGCGTTCAGGTCCGTGTGTATTTGCATGTCTTTGCGCCTTCACGCATCACTCATTCTCCAATGAGATGGCATTATATAAATTTGGTCATTCGGTGAGACCTTTAGTTCCTTGGGGTTAAAACACGTCGATACTATTGTCATACAATATATCTTTAGTGTTAGCCTGCTATAACCACACCTTAGTTTGATAACAAACTACTTGACACAAATTCCTCATTTGTCGCTACTATAGCATATATACTTAGCCTTTTGTTGTAGTATTCGTCACAATGTCTTAACTTTGGGACTCTTCCAAATCCATCATGGAATCTCCTTTCCATTACATTGTGCCACCCATAGTTTAAATTGAGATAAACTTAATTTGTATCTTGTGACAAAACTAGTATCAATGTAACGCTTTACAATGAACTATTTGTAATTGTTTGTCACCTCTACACAAATATATTCTTAGTTCTTCCAAAAGATCATAAGAATATCCTTACTATCGTCCAATGATCATTTTATGATTCATTCTGGTATATGCTCATAACACTTAGAGCATAGGACATATCTGGATGTGTACATATCATGGTATGATTGATCAAAACATTCTCGTGATTGCACTCATCAAGTGTCAAAGCACTTGAATCTTGTTTCACTTATCAAGTGTCGATACACTTGAATCTTGATTCAATTCCTTTCCATGTGACAAGAACTGTTTCTTGTCGTTTCTATATTGAACTCCTTCAATATCTCATATATGTACGTTTGGCACAACCATATTGGCGTCACAGTCTATCCACTATAGACATTCACGCTAAATATTCGGGTTTTGCCTAAGTCTTTCATCAAAATGAAATTCTTAACCTTTGTCAATAAAATATACATCATTTCTAATCAACAAGATGTCCTCCACATAATGTATTAGAAATATGTCTTAGCGCTCCCACTTAATTTCTTGCAAATGCAAGCATCTTCATCGTCTCCTGATGAAAACTCGTTTTCATCATGGTGAATATTCCAACTCCGCGATGCTTACTTCAACCATTGAAGTTTGCATGTCCTTTTAGCATCCTTTGAATTTAACAAAACCCTTTGGACCGTGTCATGTACACGTCCTAGGTAACCATTCTATTAGAAGAACTTTGTTTTGTTTATTCATCTACCATATACCAAATTATATGTAGTGGTTGCTACTTTAATCCGTTCAGACTAAATATCGCTATAAAAGATCAAATCTTGTCATAGTCAACTCTTTGAACATTGTCATAAAATACTTTACAACATGTCGAATATTTCATAGATGTGAGACATCTATGTCTGTTTCTTTATAGATCCAAATACGACCGATAGGTTTTTACACCTTTCCGGAGGGTCTTCCAAGTTCAAAACTTGATTTCTCGTATATGGAACTATCACGGATTTTATGGCTTCAAGCCATTTGACGGAGTCAGGGCCCATCATCGCTTCTTTGTATGTATTCGGTTCATCATTGTCAAACAATAATGATTTACTCTCAAATCTTAGCATTTGATTGCTTAACCGACCTACTTGGTTCAATAGGAACTTAGATCTCCGTGACCACAACCTTTGAGGCACATAAGCTATGAGCATTATGGCAGCCTCCAGAACCATTTCCGGCGCTGCGCAACTCAGCACATTTAGCTAAGGTTCGTTAACCTTATCAAGGTTCTATTGTCCTCCCACTTAACTTTTATGAAAAATTCCTTCTTCAAGAAACTTCACATTTCAAGCGACAAACCCTTTTGTCCTCGGTGTTATGGAGGAATAACCAATTGTTATTCGAAATAACCTACAAAGACATGCTCATCCGACTTTGGTTGTAAACATCTTACTTATGTTTAACATACCAAAATTTAAGAAAGGACAACTTGGGTTTTACCCCAAACCATAACTCATATGGTGTCATTTCAACGGATCAAGATGGAGCTCTTTTCAGTGTAAAAGCGGTATTCTCTAAAGCTTTAATCTTTTAAAACATAATGGCAGTTTTATAAATAACACCTTTGATCCAACCATGTCAAACAAGGTTTCATTACAAATCTCAAACACTCCATACTCCTATGGTGTTTTGGGAGATGTAAATCTAGGTGTTTTGCTAAACTTGCAACTCAAATAAATCCCTTTATGATAAAATCATAATTCATTTATTTTCTTGTTACACTTGTAACTCAAATAAATCCCTTATGATAAAATCATAAACCATTTATTTTTCTTGTTACAATGATTTTTCACTTCATCTTGAAAATCTTTGAAACATTTTCAAATATTTCATACTTCTCTCGCATTATGTGAACATTCACTCAAAAAACCGGAGAAAGCATATGAAGTTGAAACCCATCGCCATTTATACATAATGGACTACATACATCGATATGTATAAATTCCAATATTTTAGTCGTTCGTTCTTCTTTGGCCTTTGAACGAAGTTTTAATTATCCCGAGGAAAGTCTCACAAGCGTCACTTGATCAAATCAAAGACTCCAAAAATCCATGAAAATGGAGATTCTTCATGTTTTCTTTCCAATATAATTTAAACAGCGATGTCACTTCATAAGTGATCTTTCAATCATTTGTCTTGCGACATTTTAGCATTAAGTTTTATGGATGTGATTTCTCCAACTAGATTTGTAAATCATCCATCTTATATGGAATACGGTAATTATTTGAACAACCTTTGTTCTTATAATACCTGATTCAAATAACAATTATTAAAACAAATCTTGAAGTCTTTCTTCAACTAGATTTGTAAATCATCCATCTTATATGGAATACGGTAATTATTTGAACAACCTTTGTTCTTATAATACCTGATTCAAATAACAATTATTAAAACAAATCTTGAAGTCAAGCTTTGATGTCAACGAGAAATACAAACAACGGTTTGTTTGTTTTCGATGAACATCATCACATTTTCTCTTGCTAGTTACTTAGGCCATTGTGGTTCATGAATTGCGTCATTCCGTATGAAATTTCATACCAACCAATTCGGTATCCAATACCCAAGAACCACATTGTTTAACAAGCAAAGAATACAACCATAACATGTATATCATATATATACCTAAATTGGATATTTCCAATCTTTTCTTTTCGCCAAATATATTTTATAGATTCTCTTCAGCATTTCCTTTTCCTTTTTAAAAGAAACTATCAACATCAACAGTGGCGACATACACATGACACATAGTCCAAAGCGTGTATATTCAAATAATAATACCTTTGGACTTGCACTTTGAAGTAGATCACCATCATCAAATGATCGGTATTCTTTCAAAATCCATTCTTTAGTAATCTTTTAGTGTAGTAAACACTTTACATACATCTTCTATTCACCCTTATCATGACGACTTTCATGATCAAGCTCTCGTAGCTTATAAAGGCGAATCGTGAGTATAACATTACTTTCCAAAACCCTTTTGGATGATTAGGATGTCTAGCATCTCCAACCTTCGTAAATTCTCATCCAATATGAGAACATATATTATACTCTATCATATTGCAACCAAAACATTGTTTGAGATATCGTTATATCGCCACACATGATGGTTTAAAACAATTCTTTCAGCTCCTAGATAAACTTGATATTTAAATCAAGAATCATGGAGGCAAATATGATACTTAAGATACTAACACTGGAATTGTTACTCTCGATTTAATACCAATTATTAAATTTCACGGAGTAAATAGAATTTTGCTGAAAGTTTGCAATAGGACTTTAAACTTTAGATTGACACTAAACACAAAACGATACCCGTTCGTAAAGTATATATCCGTAATTCTATAGTTTTATTATCTCAATTACAACTATGCATAAGGTGGTGAACGAATGCCAATGACTACAACAAATTATGCAAATTCACTTTGATTTAATTTATGATAAATTGAGTTCTACTAATCCAAATTAGAAAAGAACTCCCACTCAAAAACGACATCCCTCGTGCCTTTTTGGTGATTACATGAACCAAATCCACTACACCAAGTCCGATCATCACGTGAGTCGGCGTAGCTTCAAAGGCGAGCATCAAATGGGCATCATATCTACTATATGACTCATGCTTAACCTTTCGGTCCGTGTTCCGAGGCCATGTCTGTACATGCTAGGCTCGCCAAGTTAGAACCTTAGTATTTTGCGTGTGTAACTGTCTTACACCCGAAGTATGGTCGAGGATCCAAGTACACCCGATCATCACGTGATGTCTTGGAGCGACGAGAACATAATCGGTGCATACTAAAGGAAGAACACATTCTTATCTTGATATTTAAATGAGGGATCATCTTATTATGCTAATAAAAGCATAAAACAAGCAATATAAGATGTAATCAAACATCACATGTTTATTAGTGGAATGATATGGTTCTCGCATATGATCTCTATCATGTGCATCGTGGTATGATCACTATCATACCTTTATGTGTAAGTCCAAGGTCTATGGAGATTACACGTTATGTGTGTTGTAAGAGTATCATCTCATACTTCTACTTACAACATCACCATATCATAACACTAGCCCAAAGAACAATCTAAACTAGACGCCTCTAATTTATCCATTGCAAATTTTACGTGGCTTAGGGCTTTCAAGATAGAACCGTTCTTACCTACGAACATGAACCACAACGAGGATAACCAAATTGTTGACAACTCGTTGCAAATTAGATATTGACTATAGTAGGAGAGCAGACACCGCTAGCCACTTATGCAAAACTAGTTGCATGTCAAGCGTGGAACAGGTCTCATGTGCGAGGACATGTAAAGTTTGTCCGGGCCGCTTCATCCCACTATGCCACCAATATCCAAAGTACAACTAAGAAGCAATAAAATGATCATCATCGCCCACATACTCATATGTGTACTACCCGCGCAAAGTATCTACGCATAGATCCGGCTCTGATACCACTGAAGGGTTCGCAGCATAGAAAACAAAAATTTTCCTACGATGTGAACTATATACCAAGATCTATTTATACTAGATACAAACAACGGGCGGATATACATCCGTAGAGAACATACCCTTGAAGACCGACAAAGTTTAACGAGTCCAAACTCGTGGTTGATGTAGACGATCTCTTGCCGATCTTAAGATCGAGAGGAAGTCCTAGCGCCGCAAATCAGCAGCGCATCCGTGCTCGCACACACGTTCGAGGCACCGAGCAACCTCCGCCTCCTCGCTCCAGCGATGCAGCGGAAGCACAACTCTTTCTTGCCGAAAAGCCACCGGGAACATGTATCTCGCTAGTCCGAGACCATGGGGGATAAAATCTAGAGGGGGAGAGAGATCCTTCACGAGGAGGTGTGGTGTGAGAGGAGGAGAGGGGGGCTTTTTATAGGGGAGAGGGGGGGCACCCAAGGGGCCATGCGCCCAGCCATGGGGCTGCCCCCACCTCTTCCACATTCATGTGGGTGGAGCTCCCACTCAAAAATGAAAAGCCTCCACTCCCATTAAAAAGCCTCCACTCATAAATCCACTCACATGCATTAAATTTCCACCAAATTTAATGCAAGCTCTCATTTAAATAAAACTCTTTTATTTATTTATTCAGAATTTTGTTAATTACTTTAATTAACAAACATTCACATAAAACCCTTGCTAGTATTCCATTTCACATGCAGAACCAGTTTCAGCAATTTCAACGCAAAAGCTTGTTTGGTGTCTAGTGAAATAAATTCCTCGCTTTCCTTTTCTTTTCGGCATGAAACTTTTGCTCCAATTGGATGTCGGTGTCTCTTAAGTGTGTCACCCTACGGTTCGTGAATAATGCGGACATGATCGAGACCCTCTCGAATCAATAATCGAAGCGGGATCTGAGACCCATAACGACTCCCCACATTCAACGATGACTTTCTTGTGATCGTCGGAACCTTTACGCTTGTATCTTAATCCTTTTGTTTCGCGATATATTACATGTCCGAGATTCGATCATCGGTATCTCCATACCTAGTTTGATCTCGTTCGACATGCACTCTTTTCTCGTTCCCGTGATATAACATTCTAGTGATCAAATCACTTGCTTGCAAGCTAATCAATGTGATATCACCGAGAGGGCCCAGAGTATATCTATCCGTCATCGGGATGAACAAATTCCACTCTCGATCCATGGGCCTCAACATAACACTTTATTAGTACTGAACCCATCTTTATAATCACCTGTTACGGTGTGACGCGTTTGATGTTATCAAGAAACTCTTCCGGTGTTAGTGATTGACATGATCTCATGGTCTAAGGATTAGGATCACTTCGTAAGTTGTTATAGCAATATAAACTCAATGACTTTGATCGTAATGCTATACTTCGGATGAATGTTCATCACACCATTACACTAATGTTGTGACCTCGTTATTAACAACATCCAATGTCCATGATCAGGAAACCTATGATCATCTTGTTAATCAACGAGCTAGTTTATAAGAGAGGCATAACTAGGAACTTTCTATTTGTTTATTAAACACACATGTATTAACGTTTCCGTATTAATACAATTATAGCATGCAAAATAAACATTTATCATAAATAAGGAATACGATAATAACCACTTTATTATTGCCTCTCGGGCATATTCCCTTCACTTTCTTGAATGACCCCACCATCGGGTCGTACCCGAACTTGGGTATGGCGGAGCACCAGGTCTTCGATTTCTTTGTATAGAACTTGGCGATTCCTCTGGCGCCTCTCGCGCTTGCATTGGTTCTCTGTGAGGACCTGCCGGGTTCTTGAGGGTGCTGGTGGAGTTGGTAGAAGAGGCGGTGCAGCTCGCGGCGTTGATGTGGTAGGCACGTCCCTTGCAGGCGCTTGAGTCGCTCTCCACGCCTAGGCGGGGATGAAGGCCGTGGTGGAAGTGCATCTCGTGGAGGATCCCTAGGTCTCCACTGTTGAGTGGGACGAGGGTCCCTCTCATCATCTTGATGTCGTGACCAACGGTTCCAACGTGGGGGCATGTTAGGATGCCCCCGGTGTGCATGTCTGATGGGTGAAGGTTGGCGTCGGGGCGCCAAGGTATGGCGCTCATGTTGAGGACAATGACTAGGTGCTTGGTGCCTAATCCTGCCCCCAGCTGTTGCTGATGAAGAACTTGGCGCTCGTTGCTCATGGAGCCGCCTCTGGATGCTATTGATTTGATCTTGCAAGCGGCGGAACTCCTGCCGTAGGTCTTCTCTGCGTGGTGCAGGTACCTCGTTCCGAAGAACGGCGAACCTGTTGTCGTTGGGGATGGGGCGACCATTGATCGCCGAAGCGTGGCAGCATGGTGCCCACATGCTTCTTCGAGGATCTTCAAGGTTGATGGAGAGCGTTGGGCCTGGCAAGACGGACTCTTTTCGGGAGTACCGTTTCCAGAACTCCTTCATGATGGCTCTTCTCACCACCAACTTGACCTCTGATGGTTCAGTGCTAGTACATGTGAACACCTTGTCCGCGAGGTCCCTTGCGCCGAGGGACCAATCTTCCGCAAGAACCGTGCTCCTGGTGATGCGAGAGCTTAATAGCTGGTGAAGGCGTTGTACCTTACGGCACTTCCTTCTGTAGTTCCTTAGTGGATGCGGGCTTTCTGAAAAACGGGCGTTTGCCATGAGTCTCCGCAGGTCATCGGAGGCAGCTTCAAGCCTCCAAGCTCCACTCCGGTCGCCTAGGTGTTGGCGTCGGCAGCTCCGGGTGCAAAGGCGGGGTAGGGGCGCGAAGTGACACCGCTCCCGCCCGCTTGTCGGCGACGTTGGAAGAGAGGCGTTGGGGCGCCCCCATGTCCCCTTTGACGTCATGTCCCGTTGACTCCTTCAACAGGACGCGCGCCTCGAGCATCAACTCGCGGCGCTCCTTCTTGGCCATGGCGGATGCCCGCCTTTGCCTTCTTGGATCGCGCGGTTTGCAACCGCTGGCTCTGGCTTGGTGCATGAACATCTTGGTGCCAACCTCGACGACCACCATGGGCGGAAAGGATGATCCAAAGTGGATCACCCAGGGCTCCGTGTTGATGGCGTGGGGGATTCCTCCTGCATGAAGATGACCTTTGATCAGCGGAGGTCCTCGCCGTTGGCTTGTCGTGCAGGATGCTGTGTGGGTTGGGTGAACGGGCGAAGACGATTCTGACGACCACAGCGGAGCAAAGATGGGAGGAGAACCACGTCCCACCGGGCGTGCCAATTTGTTTGACACGAGAAAAACGTTCTGGAAAAGTCGAACGTGGGCTACTCGAGGGAAGAAGGATGGTAGCGTGTTTTTCTCATGCGCCGAGGTAAAGAAAAGAAATGCGGGCGTGCCAGTGTACCGTAGTACACAAGAAAAAGGTAGGGAAGATGCATTTCATTAATCTCGCGTGGAGAAACAAAGTACAAATTCCTAATACAGTGCGCTCCGTGGCCCACTTGCGCGGCCAGCCTGACTAGGGCGATTGCGATCTCATGGTTCCCGGGGCCTCGAAAGGCACCCGGTTAATTACTCCCGCGGGTTACGCCGCGAGACACCTCCGATTAAGCCGTGTAGTCGTCTTCGTCGTCTTCGCTTCGCGTTCTCCATGCATGATGTGGTGGTGGTGTGTGTGTGTGGGCGGCGGCAGTGCTCGTGTCCTCGTCGGTACACGCGCCACGAGTAGCATGGCCTTTGCTCCTGCCATGTCCGCCCTCGCCGTCGTGCCTCGTCGGTCTTGATGGCGTCGATGTAGTTGGAGTTGGGGTAGCATGGGTCCGCTCAGCTGGGACTTCTCGACGACCAGCAGCCTCGTCGGGGTGCGCAAGGGGTATGCCTCGCAGGAGTAAGTGTTGGTGGAGATCGGCGTCGGTGCAAAACCGACGCGCGCCTACAAGTCGGTGCAGCCGACGTGGTCGACACCTCGTCTCGGTCCGACGCCGAGTTCACGGCTGTCGTCCTAAACAAGAGCGTCGTCTCACGGGCTCGTGAAGATGAAGGTGGGGTATGCCGCCGGATTGCGAGTCGGCAGTGCTTTCTCCCATGCCCGACGGCTTCACGGAGATGGAGCTAGCACCTGGCTGTCCGATGGACACCCCGACGCTATCGCCTATGGCTCGCGGAGATGGAGATGGCACCGGCTTGCATACTAGCAGCCCGTCATCACTCGTCTTCGGCACGCCTCGCCGGAGTGAAGAAGGCACCGGGCTCGATGGGAGAAGAGATGGCGCCAGGCCGCCGTGCGCCCTCGGGCCTTCGTCTGTGGCGTTGGAGATAGCGCCGGGCTGTACGCCGGTAGCCCCATGCCCTCGGAGCTGTCGTCTTGTTGGCGTTTGTAGGAGGTGAATAAAGGTTGGGCTGCACGCCGGCAGCCCCGCCGCCGTCTTGGGCAGCATGGTTCGTCGAGATGGACGTGGCGCCGAATGCACGTCGGCCGCCTTATCGTCGTCGTCTTCGGCACGCTTCTCCGGTGTGAGGAGGTACTGGTCTCCACGCCTCCATCGTCTTCGGCGCCGCCGTAGAGCATGGCTCGATGGGGGAAGAGATGGCGCCGCTACGGCCCGCCGGCAGTCCCGAGGCTGCCGTCTGCGGCGGGCCACACGAGTGCGGAGATGGCGATGGCGCCGGGCTGCACGCCGGCAGCCTCACTTCCTCGAGGCCGTGCTCTTGGTGGCGGCGAAGATGGAGGTGGCGCCGGGCTGTACGCCGACAGCCGCGCGCCCCCGGTCCGTCGTCTTGGTGGCGGCGGAGATGGAGATGGCGCCGGACTGCACGACGGCAGCCGCGTGCCCACGGGGCCATCGTCTTGGTGGCGGCGGAGATGGAGGCTGCACCGGGCTGCACGCCGGCAGCCGTGCGCGCCGTCGGGTCCATCGTCTTGGTGGCGTTGGAGATGGCGCTGGTCTGCACGCCGGCGGCCGGGCCGTCGAGGCCGTCCTCTTGGTGGCGTTGGAGATGGCGCCAGGCTGCACGCCGGCAGCCGCGCCATCGAGGCCGTCCTCTTGGTGGCGTTGGAGATGGCGCCAGGATGCACGCCGGCAGCCGCGCCGTCGAGGCCGTCCTCTTGGTGGCGTTGGAGATGGCGCCAGGCTGCACGCCGCCAGCCGCGCCGTCGAGTCCGTCCTCTTGGTGGCGGCACCGGCAGCCACGCGTCCTTGAGGTCGTCCTCTCGGTGGTGGCACCGGCAGCCACGCGTCCTTGAGGTCGTCCTCTTGGTGGCGTTGGAGATGGCGCCAAGGTAGTGGAAACGGCGCCGGCTTGTGCGCCGGCAGCCCCACCGTCGTCCCCGGCATGGCTAGCGTTCGATGAAGGTTGCGCCGTCGGGATGAAGAAGGTGGCTGCCATCCTCCATTGAGACCATCGTCTTGGCAGCCATCGGTGCGTATCCGCCTCAGTGCGGCGCCGTGCGCATGTATGTGTGTATGCTGTAGAAAAAGAGAGGGAAGGAGAGAGAAGGAAGAGATGTTCAACCTGTATGCTCACCATTAAGGACCGGCGCCGGCTTCTTCTCCATGGCAACACCTCCTTGCTCCTGAAATCTGATCGGGTGTACGTATGTACGTGTGTGGTGTTTGGAGTTGGGAATGGATGATTGGGGTCTGGTGGGATTTCTTCTGTGTCGATGGATGGGTTTGGTGGCTATAGTTTGATCTGGTGTGTGCTCCTCCTCTTGACGAGCTGGCTGCCTCGGTCTTTGCGTGAGTCTGGGTCTCTCAGGCGATCGTCCGGCCGTCTTCCCGCCTCTCCCGGCCCCGTCTGTCTTCTCCTTCTTTTATAGGCAGGGAACGACACGGGATGGATTGCGATGGATGCTCAATCTTCGGGATTTGTTTAGTGGGGATATGGTTATCTTATCACGCGTCCCTGCTGAATCGTCGGGAGAAACGCGGCCGTTCGAGCGCCTCTCCGGCCTGATCCTTATCACCTCGCAACAGATCAGTATTAGCTAGCCTCAAGTTTGTTGGGGCCAAACGATCAGGTAGACCGGCCATGCACGCATACGACACGCTACAGCTGTGAGCCGGCCGGACGTACACCTTAATATTTTATCTTGTATACACGTATACCTGCAAAATACACTGATCAATTAGATTATAATTAGTTTCCATTTTCTTGACGTTGCAAAGGCGCTCGTGTACGTGGTAGCTGCTTTCGCTTGTGTTTGTACTTGTTGGGTGAACGCTAGCTGCATGCACATGCACGTTTGAGTTGATCAATCGAATGATCAACTTCACGTACACATACATATACACAGCTTGCTAACTTTGCTGATCTCATGCTCTGCATCCATCGACGTGTCACTTTGAGCCTTTTAACTCTGTACAAAAATGCGTCGAACAGTAATAAACATGGTAAAGAGAGAGAACCTTGGGTGGAGAAACCTATGCCTTTTCCAGTTAAGAAACACAAGTCAAAGGAGGAAGAACACTACAACAAGTTTTGTGAGTGGATGAAACCTTTTTTTTGCAAATTCCTTTGACTGATGCTATAAAGTTGCCTCCTTATTCAAAGTATATGAAGGATATTGTCTCTAATAAAAGGAAGATTCCTAATGAGGAGATTTCTACTTTGCTTGCTAATTATTCCTTCAATGGTAAGGTTCCAAGAAACCTGGTGATCCAGGTATACCAACTATTCCTTGCTCTATTAAGAACAATTATGTTAGAACTGCTTTATGTGATTTGGGAGCTGGAGTTAGTGTTATTCCTTTTTCTCTCTACAAGAGACGCCAGCTAGAAAAGTTGATACCAACTGATATATCTTTGCAAATGGCTGATAAGTCAACTACTATTCTTGTTGGTATATGTGCGGATGTTCCTATTCAAGTAGCTCATAATTTCTTGGTTTTAACGGATTTTGTTATGCTTGAAATGCCCGAAGATGATAATATGTCTATTATTCTTGGGAGACCTTTCGTTAATACTGCAGGTGTTGTCATTAATTGCAATCAAGGAAAAGTAACATTCAATATTAATGACAAAGAGCATACTGTTTATTCCCCCAAGAAGGTTGTTAAGAGCTATTGCCTGAATTCCATTGAAAATATTGAGAGCATCAAGGTTGGAGAAATATATTGTCCCATTCCACAAGAAAATTTTAAAACTATTATGATTGGGACCATTGCTATACAGTATGAGGTAACATAATCACCTTGTGGAATGCAAAGTTTTGTTTCATATAAGATTGTTTTGGTAACAAGACTTGATCAACCTTGTTAACAAAAGGATTTTAATGAACAAAATAATGTTTCCACTATGGTTATACTTGCTTTCTTTTACTTTTCTCCTTCCTAGTCTTTGCGTTTGTTTTGCTAGCTTTGGTTTTGCTAGTAGTTTGCTTGTTAGAGTGTCTTAGAACTTCTGTAGTTTGGCTTTTGGTTTGCTTTTGCTTCTTCTGAAAAAACTGTTTCTGCGAGAAAATCAATTTTCATACCCTGAAAATTGGCCAAAAATAAAGTTTTCCAAAAAATCTCAGAAAATTCAAAATAAATTTTTCCTCGAAAAAAGGGGTAGAGGGGCACCTGAAGTGACCCAGGGGGCCACCACACCCATGGTAGGCGCGACCTACGTGTGGGTGGCGCCTAGGGGGGTCTGGCCCACCTGGGCCCCTTCAAGGTGCTCCCTCACAGCCATCTTCTTTCTCTCTCCCGAAAAACACCGGAAAACTTGCTCAAGCTTGAGTTCTTGCTGTTTTTGCTCGTGATTTTTGATCTCCTTGCTCAGCCCATCTTTGCTGCTGATTTTTGCAGGGATCGCTCCTTGGTATGTGCCTCCTCCACTTGTCCAATTAGATTTGTGATTGGTAGATTGTATCTTGAGTATTTTGCTGCTATAGGTGACAGGTTGTGTGAGCTTGCATGCTTGTTCTATGCTTGGAGATTTCATTTTGATGCATGTGTAGCCCTCTAGCAAGTTCCTTTAGTAGTTTCTTATCATTTATCAACTTGGAAATCACTTGGTTTGATGTTTGTCTAAAAATTTCAGAATAGAGTGGTCATGGACAACCACACATTTGGAGAGATATTTGAGAGTGATGCACCTAGAAGGACAAGGCCTTCAAGATCATCCTCCCATGCTATGCCCTCATACAATGAGGATCTCATCACTCCGCGATTCGGCGACGAGGGAGATGAGGGGGATGCGCACCCCTCCGCTTTTCCTTACCAAACCTTCTTGCAGGCTGCTGGGATTCTTGATGATTTTATGACCTTGGTTAGGAGGGCTGGTCTAACAAGTCTTATGCAGGATGAGAGCGTGCAATATGCTACGCTCACTAAGACATTTGTGGAGAGCTTCTCCTTTACTAACAACATGTTCAGTCCCGATGTTTCTTTCAAGATTTATGGCAGGTCTTACCATATGACTTTGAAGAAATTTTGCGAGGCGCTGGGACTTGGTATAGCTGGGTCAGCAAAGAAGATTCTAGCTCAACCCGCTGATTTGTTGGAGCTTTACCGCGGGATAACCAATGATGATAACCATAGAGCTCAACGGGGAAAGATAAGAAACATTCAGCTTCCAGCCATCAGGTACTTCACTTACTATCCTGCCACTAGTGTTCTTGGTAGGGAGAACACTAGTAATATCTCCAACTATCATTTGGCTTTCTTAGCTGCTGCGCTCTATAATGATACCAAGTACAATCTTGGTTCTCTCATTGCTCGTCGTCTAACTGCTAAGGGGGCCGTTTATGGGGGAATTATTGCTATGCATGTTGCTACTTCCTTGGACATTGCTGTTGATCCAAATAATACAATTTTGACTCCTTAGAGGCTTGATCTTGCTGCCATGCGCACCACTTTGTCACTAATGGCTCTACCCTTGAGAAGTTGGTCTATAAATGCTGTTTATTGATGGGGAAGAGAGAGAGATCCCTCTACCCCAAACCATTTTGTTCAGTATTTCACAGGGACCTTTATCACGCTCCAAGGAGGAGATGGATGACAAGTAGCACTCTCTTAGCTTCTATGGACACTATCAGGAGGAAGCGCCCTCTTATGACCCCGGTGTACACTACACAGGGGAGTCCTCGAGCTCGTACCAGGATGAGGGAGCCTCCTCATCATACCACTGAGGTGCACCTACTCGGGCACCATGGGATTGAGACCCACTTAGGCTAAAAGCCTAAGCTTGGTTTGTTTCTCTTGGTTTGTTTCTTTGCTTTGGTTTGCCTTAAAATAAAAATCCAAAAAGATTTTCGTTGTTTGGTTTGTTTTTGCTTTGCTTGTTTTTTATTTGTTGGCTTGTTTGAAAAATCAAAAACACTAGAAATATTTGTTGTTCTTCTCTGGTTTTGTGAGTTCTTTGCAGGGTTAGGCCGTCCTCAGTGGATTTTGGTTTCATGTAATTATTCAAGTCACACAAGTGAAGGGCAATAATGAAGATTAAGACAACTTGAGGTGTGGTAAGAGGCTAGTAACGAACTTTGTTTGTTTTCATTTTTGTACATATACTCATCATTGTGAGCATGCTTAGCCAGTTAGCCTGTTTGTGTAAGGTGTATGTCATTATGAATGCTCAGTAGTTCTTGCTTGTCTTTGATTAGCTCCAGCTTGCTAATAGTTTGTAGCATGTCATATGAATGTTTGCTTGCATTGTTTTATTCATATTTTGGTATGATATTGTGGTATCCTCCTCTGGAAGCTTCATGTGAATCGACTTGGCACATGCTCACGCATGCATATGACTAAACAATAGTCAGTAAGCCTCGATGATTTATTCTGCCTCAGAGTTCTTATATCACTTTCATGCCATAATTAGTCATGTTTTGTTGCAAGCATGATTATGACAATTATTGCTCTCTCGTTTGTTGCTCCCTCTCTTTTGCTAGCCTTCACTTGCACTGGGTATGAACTCTACCTGTGTTTCCAACTCCCCAAAACCAATATTGCCAACTGTGTCCACCATACCTACCTATTAGCATCATTTGCTATTTCAGTGCATATTCAATATGCCTTGTTTTCTTCCAAATAAAATGTTTGTCTGTTTTGAGAAAGTTAGTTAGTAAAGCACTCACGAACTTGATGACACACTTTATTCCTTGCAATTAATAATCCTGAACCATTGTGACTTGTCCATGAAAGTTATATGCTTGCAAATTATATGTTGGGAGTCAGCAGAACCGTGCTATCACGGGGAACGCTTTTAACACTTTTTGGATATCCTATCCAGTTGATACCTTGCTCTTTTGTTTATGGATGTCGACGGTGTGAAATAAAAGGGGAGCTTGTGAGTTCATGGACTCTATACATTGTGTTAGAGAAATGCCTAGGCTGCTAGCCTAAGCATGCCTAATCATGGTGGAAACTTGCAGCATCACCATAATGAGCATTCTGTGAAGCATCCTCAATAAAAAAGCTATGCATATAGCAAATAAAAAGATCGCTGAGATGCTTATTGTCTTCTTGCCTTGTAATTTTGATCACGGGATAGCTCATGTATCATGTGCAAGGGGTACCTTGTTGGTGGTTCTCTATGATATGCATGCATTTACAATGATAAGAACTTGCAGGTAACCAAAGTTGAGTAGCATGCGGAGCATCCCTTGTACTCAAGGGACTTGGGATTTCCAGTCTATGGTCTGTCAAGCATATAACTCATACTGGACCTCACTTTCACCTTAACCACATAAAGATGCCTATGATATGGGCAATGAGAGCTCAAAGCTAATGAGTACCTTCCTTTCAGCATTTGGAAGCCTTTCAAACTTTTCAAAAACCGTTTTCACTACCTTTTTGAGTCATCACTTATTCTATGAGTACCTTCTTGAGAGCATAGTTGTTATTCTTGCGTTTGTTCCAAAACTTGGTTAATTATGTCATGACTTTGATTCTTGTATCTCTGATATTTTTACCTATAGTCTTCACTTGAACTTCAGAGGTGCCTTGGCATTTATATTGTGCTCTACAAACAAAGGCAAGCGAGATACCACTCTATCATACCTTACTATGAGCAATCCAATGTTGCTTATGTTTATGTTCCATGCTACCTACTATTATTGAGTTGGTTTCTCTTCATAGCTTGCAATGACTATTGAGTAGACTTAGTTGGATACTTCTTATTAGGAATGGTTTAAGCATATACTCCCGTGCCGAGAATATAAACATCATTTGAAGAAAATGTGTTCGTGAATCTTCTTTTATCGCACTCAGTTTCAACTGAATTGCTTGAGGACAAGCAATAAACTAAGCTTGGGGGGGAGTTGATACGTCCAAAACGTATCTACTTTCCCGAACACTTTCGCTATTGTTTCTCCTCTAAACTTGTTTGATTTGGATACAACTAACACAGACTGACGCTATTTTCAATAGAATTGCCTTGGTGTCTTGTTTTTGTGCAGAAAATCTACTATCAGGAAAAATCCCGGAAAATATGCCAAAAATTATATTTCACCAGAAGACCCACGGAGCCAGAAGACGAGACGGAGAAGGGGCCTAGGGGGCCCACACCCCTGCCAGGCGCAGGCCCACTTCTGGCCGCGCCTAGGGGGGTACAACCACCCCAGGCACCCCCTCGGCCTCCCTCTGCGCCTATAAGTTGCCTCTCGACCTAAAAACAAAAAGGGGGTTCGGCGTTTTCTAGTGAAGAGTTCTGCTCCGCTGCCACCATCAGAAACCAAGATTCGGATCCAGAAACTCCGTTCTGGCACCCTGTCGGTACGGGGAATTTGGAGAGGATCATCGCCATCGTCATCACCAACGCCTCTCCATCAACCATCGATGTTTCCCTCATCCATGAGTGAGTAATCCCCCACTGTAGGCTTGGGGATGGTAGGGATTGGATGAGTTCTATCATGTAATCGAATAAGATTGTTAGGGCATAGTGCCTAGTATCTCTATTAGTGCTATTTGACTTTGTTGCAAATTGTTGTGCTTAATGCTTGTCACTAGGGCCCGAGTGCCATGATCTCATGTCTAAACTTATTATTGAATCATTATGATAGTATTGTTTGTTATATTATCTGCAAGTTTGTTCACATATCATTGTCCGGATCCAAAGGCCCCAAAGTGACAATAATTGGGACAACCGGAGGGGATGGCTGTGGTGTGAGGATCACATGTGTTCACGGAATGTTAATGCTTTGCTCCGGTGCTCTATTAAAAGGAGCACCTTAATTGCCAATAGTTCCCTAGAGGCCCCGCTGCCACGGGCTGGCTGGACAGAAGATGTTGTGAAAGTTCTCATTGTGAGCACGTATGACTATATTTGGAGCACATGCCTAGGATTGTTTAGTACTTGGATGCTTGTTCTTATTTATCTGCAATGCCTTAGATCTTGAAGTCACATGTTTAGACTTGTCCATGCAACGCCCGTCCATCCATCCTTATGCCTACCGCACTCGAATCCCACTGTTTACTATTACTATTACTATTTCTCTTGTTTTGCTGCTGCTGTTGCTTTGCTATTGCTACAACAAACTGTTGCTACTGATAAACTTCTGTGAGCAAGAACTATTTTCAGGTGCAGCTGAATTGACAACTCAGTTGTTAAGGCTTGCAAGTATTCTTTGGCTCCCCTTGTGTCCAACCAATAAATTGGGTAATACTACCCGCGAAGACTGTTGCGATCCCCTACACTTGTGGGTCATCAAGCAAGTTATATCAACAATATGCATCAATCGATAAGTCTTGGGACAATGCACATAGAACTAAGAATGGCAACTATGCTCTCTTAACTGGTGCCTAAGGATAGAAGGTGGAGACTCGATATAATAGTGGAAGAAAGGCCCTTCATAGGGAAGCAGGGATTTCAAGTCTCAAAAAGAGCTTCAAAAATTATGTTACTTGTTAGCTTTCAGCTCTCAATGTCCCTATCATAAGCATCTTGAAGTGATTAAGGTTAAAGTGAACAAACTATGGAGTATATGCTTGACAAAGTATAAGTTGGCAATCTCATGTTCCTTGAATACGAGGGCCGCACCTCATGCTACTCAACTTTAGTCACCTGTAAGTTCTTGTCATAGTAAGTACATGTGTATCATAGAGAACCACCAACGGGGTACCCCTTGCACATGATACAGGAGCTATCCCATAATCAAAATGACAAGGCAAGCAAACAATGAGCATCTCAGCAATCTTCTTATTTACCATGGGAAAATGGTGCGTTTTTCTCTCTTTCCTCTTTTCGATATGTCTCTTTTTAATAAGAAGAATGCTTCATAGATGTCATTATGGTGATGCTGCAAGTTTACACCATGATTAGGCATGGCTTAGGCTAGCGGCCTAGGCGTTTCTCTAACACACATACATAAATCTATGGACTTACAAGCTCCCCTTTTATTTCACACCGGCGACATCCATAGACA
Source organism: Avena longiglumis (assembly GCA_030063025.1). Taxonomy (NCBI): domain Eukaryota; kingdom Viridiplantae; phylum Streptophyta; class Magnoliopsida; order Poales; family Poaceae; genus Avena; species Avena longiglumis. The sequence continues at coordinate 209,832,786 of CP125979.1, read as the reverse complement.
AAAGAGCATGCTATCAACTGTGAACAAAGTACAAGTGCAATGTTGAAAGCGTTCCCCATGACAGCATGGTTCTGCTAATTCCAACGTATAAGTGCAAGCATATACAACATAAATGACACAATGGTTCAAGTTTATTAGGGCAAGAAAAATAAAGTGTGCCATCAAGTTTGTGAGAGCTTTAATCACCACATAACAAAATAATTTTTAATTGGAAGATAGATGAAAACAAGAATATACTTGGAATGGTGCAATACACGATGCATAGGAATTTATAGTGTACACTTTGTAATAACTTGGTTTCTTGGGAGTTGGATGCATGAGTAGAACTTACTCATACAAGTGGAGGCTAGCAAAAGACTTGAAGCGACCAACTAAGAGAGCAATAATGGCCATAATCATGTAGAGCGACAAAAAATTACTAATCAAAGCATAAAGTGGTACTACAAGTCAAGGACTAAATGATCATAGAGGCTATGGTGACTTGTTCATAGTCATAACATGGTGTGAGCATGTGCCAAGTCAACCCAAACAAAGCATCAAAGGATAATACCACAATACTATGCTTTTGTATGCTAAAACAATGCATGATTCCTTCAAGGCACACTAAGCAATCCCAATTGTTTGGAACTAGTAATGCTACAACAATAATCACTATGCATAAGGTCAAAACAACACCTAGCATGACATGATAAAGTCCAAGTCACAATCAAAGCAAGCTCCTCTTGTACTACTCAAGCAAGAACTTTCTACTCCTCTCCAACACCAATCAACTTATTTGAAACAACACAGCGAGAACGGGGGTCCAAACTACTTTATTCAAGCAAACTAAACAAACACTAAGACGCTCCAAGAACAACACAACAGTGCATGAAACAATAAAAACGAAGTGTCTAGAAAGACCTGATCTTTTTATTGATGAAGAAGGGGATGCCTTGGGCATCCCCAAGCTTTGACGCTTGTGCCTCTTAAATATTTCTTGGGGTGACACGGGGTGGCATCCCCAAAATTCAGCTTTTGTCCATTCTTCATCTCATTACATCATTCTCTCTCTACACCTGAAAATTTTCCTTCATACAAAACTTCACACAATCTTCATTAGCAACATTAGTGTATTCAAAAGATAATAGAACTTTGGGTTTAGCTTTAGAATAACAAAACTTTCAATAAAAACACAAGCTATTGTAGCAATTCCCTCAAAAAGCTCAATTTCCCAAAAAAGAACCCAAAAGGGAATCAATAAGAAGCAAATGCAAATAATGGCAGAAATCTATCAAAACAAACCAGCAAGTAGAAACCGATTTTTTCGAAGACCTTCTGTTGCTAAAATCAAAAAGTGTTGAACTAACGAAAGTTAGCTAACATACTGGGGGAATTTATTCACAAAATATCAGCTCAATCTGAATTACAGAGATTCCTCACGAATATTTACGGTGGAGCACAAAAATCTGTTCCGGGACAGCAACTCCCCAAATCTTACTTCCCTCTCATTAGAGGTTATTATTGGCACAATAAGCAAACAAAAATGATAAGGAGAGTTCATTAATGAAGTAATAACTTCCAATACTCAAGAAAACGTTTGGGTTATCTCCCAATAAGTACTTTTCTTTAACGCCTTTAAGTTAGGCTTGATAGTTTGAGAAGATGCTCACATAAGAAACATGAATTGAGGTAAAAGAGAGCATCAAGAAGCAAATTCAGAACACATTTAAGTCTAACCCACTTCCTATGCATAGGAATCTTGTAAATAAATAAGTCATGAAAGCACAAAGCAACAAGCATAGGAAAGCAAAACAAGTGCAACTTCAAGATTTTCAACATAAAGAGGGGAAACTTAATATTGTTGAGATACATAAGACCATGTTTCCCTCTCTCAAAATAATTTTCAGTAGCCTCATGAATAAACTCAAAAATATAACTATCACATAAAGCATGCTTTTCATGATCTACAAACAAATAATTTTTATCAAGCTCAAAAATAGTGGGATTAAAACCTTCAAACCCACTTTTCACAATTTTATCACAAGAAGACTGATCATTCAATATAGGACCATCATCTAGAGCATTATCATAAAAAATTTCTAAACAAAAATCTTTAGTACCATGCATTTCGAAGTTAGGCAAAAATAAAGGATTATCATAGATAACAGGAGCATAACTATTATCACAAGTTTTACCCATAGCAGATATTTCAAAAGAATCCACAGGAACATAACATTCATCCTCCTTTGGTAAGCATGGGGGATAATCAAATAATGTAAGAGGTAAAGAGTTACTCTCATTAGAAGGTAGACATGGGTAGATCCATTCTTCCTCCATTTTTTCATCACTCTCCTCCTCTTTTTCATCTAATGAGCTTCCAGTTTCAGCAATTTCTTCTTCCATAGGATCCTACAAAGCATTAGTCTCTTTCGTGTGTGGAAAGCATCTATTAAAATATTCAAGAATATAGCCATTTGCTTCCTTGTAATTATCAAAGCAAAATTTAAGTATCTCATAAACCTCATATTCATAAGGTGCATCATCGGTATTTTGAAGCAAACTAGCAAGTTCAAATGCACCCTTGAAAGCAATAAATTCTTCAATTTGTTCCACATCATAAAAGTCATAATTTCCCTTAACATAATAAGATATGGTAACATTATCATTATACTCACATTAAAAAGGAAGGTGTTTATACCTCCTACAGCAACAAGCTTTATCAAAGCAATAAGTAACATTATAAGTAAAGCACACTTATCTAGCAATAGTATTCAATTTATCAGTTTGTTCCCATAGGTGTTTCCCTTTTTGTGACAAACGGTTTTCCTTATAATAATTCTTTTGTTCTTCCGTGAACCCACCTTGCCAATAAGAACTAGTTTCAAAGAAACCATCCATTGATAGAAAGCATGACAAAGCAAGGCAATAACAGACCAGCAACTAGAGCAGGAACTAATTTTTGTGTGTTTCTGATAAGAGAAAGCAAACCAAACTAAACTAATTTTTTGGAGTTTTTGATAAAAAGAGGCAAACAAAACCAAGAAAATGAAATTAAGCAAAACAAAAACAAAGTAAAGAGAAAGGTTGAGAAGGACTCCCCTTGTGAATACGTCCTTAGCCTCCCCGGCAACGGCGCTAGAAAACTTCTTGATGGCGCCTGATAGCGCTTCGTTCAGAAACCCCAAGAGCAAGGTGTAAAGAGCATAGCAGCAAGTCTTCCCTCAGTAAGAAACCGAGGTTATCGAACCAGTAGGAGGAAGGAAATGTCTCAAAGGTGTTGCAAGCAACTTGGAAACCCGCACAACACAAACTCAAGACTTTTCCCCAACGAACACTGAGGTTGTCAATCCCACCGGTTGCGGTAACAAAGGATTAATTTTATGGTGTGGAAGGTGATAGTGGTTTGCAGCAAGTAAATAGGAACAGTGGAAGATGTATCAATGGTAAAGATTGGACCGGGGTCCATAGATCACTAGAGGTGTTGTCCTTAGATAAACAAACATGGCATGTTGGGTAAAAAAATTACAACAGGGCAATTGACAGGACCGAGCAAGGCATAACAATGCAATACTAGACATTCATGATCCTATGAGATTCGATTGGGCAATACAACAAGATACATAGACCGCCATCCAACTGCATCTATGACTAGAAATCCACCTTCAGGTTATCATCCGACCCCCCTCTAGTATTAAGTTGCAAGCAACAGATAACTCCTTTAAGCAAAGTGTGTAAGGTAAACAATCCACTTGTTCCATGAACAAGAGACCGATGTTTTATCCCTAGTGGCAACAACACATCTACAACCTTAGAGATTTCTGTCACTTCCCTTAGATTAAATAGAGGCATGAACCCACTATCTAGCATAAATACCCCCTCTTGGAGTCACTAGCATCTACTTGTCCAATATAGCTACTAGAAACGGAGAGCATGCAAGATCACAAACAACACAGACATGATAGAATCAAAAAGACAAAACCATTAATCAATCTGACATAGTAATCTCAATATCCATCGGATCCCTGCAAACACAACATGCATGATTACAAAAAGATGATCTTGATCATGAACGGAGATCACAAGATCTAAACATGATAGCACAAAGGAGGAGATACAACCATCTAGGTACTACATGGACCCGTAGTCCAAGGTGGAACTACTCACGCTTCATACCGGAGGCTAGCATGATGAAGAAGAAGGCCTCTGGGATGACTCCCCTCTGGCAGGGTGCCAGGAAGAGCTTCAGATCCCCCCTGATCTAGGGACGATGGTGGCGACGGCTACAAAAAGTTTCGTGGAATATTGATCGGGTCCTTAGGGTTTCTACATCGAGGGGTCTTTATAGGCGAAGAGGCGAGACAGGGGCGGCCAGGGTGGTCACCCCCCAGGCGCGGCTAACCCTAGTCTGCGCCGCCATGGGGTGTGGCCCCCTGGTGCCTCCCCTCCGTCTCTTACTATGGCTCTGTGTTCCCCACGGTAAAATATTGACTTTGGCTTTTGTCCCGTCCAATTCCGACAATATTGATTTTCTGCCTTTCTGGAACCAAAAACAGAAGAAAACAGGCAACTGGCACTGTGGCATCTTGTTAATAGGTTAGTACCAGAAAACATATAAAAACACCTCTGAAAGAACATTTCTTATCCCTAGATATTATGGTGTTTATTACAACACACATAACGGACTAATTATCTGCCAAGTATTCTACAAGTTGCATGCATAGAATTCCCTGTCTAATTGCCCACAAAAGGACTTGCCTGCTGCTCCATATTCTACCTCAGTGATGTCTGGTAGTACCGGATAATTCATCCGGTACTACCGCTCAAGTCCGGTAGCACCGGGTTTCACTTCCGGTCCTGGCAGTGTGATGATTACACTGGCCAAAGGCCTCAGTACTGAGTGGTATCAAAAAGCGGCAGTACCGCATTTTGGTACCTCTCATGACTGAAGCACTTGGCAAGCTCGCCAAACTCCTCAGAACTGAGTGGTATCAAAAAGCGGTAGTACTGCATTTTGATACCGGTCAAGACTGAAGCGATTGGCAAGCTTGCCAATCTTCTCAAAACTGACAGGTACCAAAATGCGGTAGTACCGCATTTTAGTACCGATCACTTCTGAGGAGATTGGCCACTTGACTCACACTGTTGTTCCCCCATGTATCAAAATGTGGCACTACCACATGTGTCTGGTAGTACCGCTCTGTAGGGCGGTACTACCGCAATGCGGTAGCTCCACACTTTGATACCGGTGGAAACTATGGGCTATGCAACTCAACATTGCATCTCCGGTACCTGTCCGGTAGTACCGGTTGTTTCCGGTACTACCGCTTGGAAAATCCGGTACTACCGCTTCATTAAATGCTGCAACAGTCAGATTGGAGCTGGTGCTATAAATAGCCTTTCACCTACCTTGGGACAAAGTGCTCATTTGCGTTAAAGTAAAGACCACCATTGGAGCCACCAAATCCACAAGATCTCTTCAATCCACCACCCAAAGTCCTTGATCTTTGGGGAATCGAAGGAGGAGGCCTTAATCTACTACTTCACCAAAAGAGATCTTCATTTCCCCCTCATTCAATTGAGGGACCCTTTGATCTAGTGTTTTCTTGGAAACCCTAGTTCTAGATTTGGTTCTTACAAGCTTGTCTTTGATTGTTTTGACACCTTGCTTGTATTTGGGAGCCTCCGATTAAGTTGCGGATGTGTGCCCCAAACTTGTAAAGGTGTCGGCTTCCACCTTGAAGGTTGCCGATATAGTGGAAGGTGAATCGATCCCGTTGGGGTGAGATTCATCGGAGAACAAGGGAGGCCTCTCATGGCGTTGGTGGTTTGAAACCACCCCCTCTCCAAACGTAGACGTACTTCCCCTCAAAAGGAAGGAACCACGGGAAACAAATCCTTGTGTCTCCGTGTCCACCACTTTGGTTACTTCTATCCTTTACCGCACTTTACTTACTAGTTCTTACTTAGTATTGTGCTAGCTCGTGCATATTTGTCATATAGGTAAATTCACCTTAGTTGCATTATCTAGAGAATTTACCTTATTGTCAAACCTTAATTTGAAAAAGAAGAAAATTTAAAGTAGCACCTATTCACCCCCCCTCTAGGTGCCCGTACGATCCTTTCAATTCGTATCAGAGCCTCGTCTCTTTATTTGGGCTTTACCGCCTAAGAGAATATGGGTAGCCATGATGGGGATGGTGATGGTGAGCCTACCACGGTGACCATGGAAGATCTCAAACACTTGGAAACAAGATTGAGCTCTTCCTTGGTCAACAAAGTCAAGGAGATGCTTGAGCAACTTCTTAAAGACAAAGATGGCTCATCATTCCCCTCTCCTCAAGAGGATCCTCCATCCGTTTTACCTAAAGGGAATACTCCGGTATCCCCCGAGGATATAATGGTTAGGGGTAAACAAGACAACACTAAATCCTCCACAAAAAATGATGGTGGGAAGGGTGAGCACCGTGATTTATGGTACTCTCCCTACCCTCCAATCCCTCACCCTCATGTATACAATAGAGGTGACCCACCTAAGCTTGAAAAATCTGCTACTTTTGCTCAATGGCAATCACTAATGAGAACTCATATGCGCAACTCTTGCATTGAACTATGGAACATCATCGAGCATGGACTCTTTATTGGGGATCCAAACAACTTGACAAGAATATAGGTTGTCAATAGTCAACTCAATGCCACTACCTTGCATATGATTCAACAAGGTTTAGGTACAAAGGATTATCCACACATTGAGCACTTTAGCATTGCCAAGGAAGCTTGGGATGCCCTCACTGTATTGTTTGTTGGAAATGAGAGTATGAGGAGGAACCAGTATGATGCTCTAAGCAATGAAGCCAAAGGCTTCTACATGAAGGAAGGTGAAGATCACGAAGACATGTACTGAAGGCTCAAGACCACCGCCACCGCTTTTAGAAATGTGGGTGCCTCACATGTGGATGATGCGTGGATAAAAAGAAAATATGTGAGTGCACTCATGCCCTTTGAGCCCACCGACTTGAAGAGCCTACAAGGAAGACACAACTACCACCTCATGACCTCAAATGAAGTATGCAAGAGATGGCCGCCTTCAAAGTTGCCGCCAAGAATGCCAAAGATGCTCGTGCCCGTGCCCTTGGTATGAGCAACGTTGTCAATGTTGCTTTGAAGGCCAAAGTTGTGGACCATGGGGATGAAGATGATAGTGATGAAGGCCTCTCCATGGACCATCCCGATGAAGTCAAGATTGCTCATAGTCAATATATGGCATTCTATGCAAAGAACTTTTGGAAGAACCCCGCCAAGGCCAAGATGGAAATGCAACGAAGAAGCAATCCAAATGGGAAAAGAGAAAATACTACTAGATTGAGAACTTGCTTCAATTGTGGTGACCGCTATCACTTTGTGGCAAGTTGTCCCTATGAGAAGAGAGAAGATCATGGGGTAAGCTTGTGTTGAAGAAGACTCTCAAAGTACCTTACAAGAAACCCTTCATCAAGAAGAATCCCATGAATAAGAAGTCGGGAGAAATTGTCTTGATCACTCATGAAGAATACTCCTCCGACAATGAAGATGAGGAAGAGGAAACTTCTAATGGTGTGGCGGCTCTAGCCACTACTTCTACTCCGACATTCTCTCTCTTAGATTCTCCAAATGATAATTCTCCCATCAAGAACGTCACTTGCCTTATGGCAAGAGGAACGGAGGTATCCTCATCATCTCACTCCACTCCCTTAGCTAATGATGAAACTGATGATGAGATGTCTCTAGATGTTAAAAAGGAATTAATTGCGTTTGATGAGTTTATCACTAAACTACAAGGGGATGCTAAGATACATTTTGGTAACATCCTAGATCAACTTTCCCACACACAAGAGCTCCTAGATGTAAGATGTAAACTTGGACATGAACATATGATTGAGCTAGATGCTTTAAACAATGCTCTAGAAGAAGAACAAGAAACTAGGATGTCACTTGAATCAAAACTTGAAGGGCTTGATGAGGCCAATGACATTATTGTGAATAAACTCATCAAAGAGCGTGATCATGCTATTGCTAAATACAAAAGGGCTAAAAAGGATAAGATTGAGTTTGGTGTGGTTCATGAAAAACTTGCCGAGGACTTTAGTTTGCTTAACAAGGCCCACAAGTCTTTGGAAAGTGGACTCTTGTCACTCACAAAGTCCCATGAAACGCTTCAAACTCAATTGGCCAATATTCCTTCACCTAGTAACTTCATTCCATCTAGTAGTACAACTATTCTTGAAGAGAATGCTAGGTTGAAGGGGGAGCTTGCTAAGGCCACATTTCCACAAGGCAACAAGTCCATTGATGATCTTTTGAGTAAGCAAAGGCCTAGTGGTGATAAAGGGGGCATTGGTTTTGTCTCCAAAACTAAGAATAAAAAGAACAACAAGAAGAAGAAGGCCAGGCCCACACAAGAGACTAACAAGGCCATTGTGGATAGTAAGACCACACGTGGTAAAACTATGTCTCATGATGACTTTGCGGGAAGTGCTAACCCTCACTATGTTCTAATGCGTGATTATTATGGTGATGTGTATGCATAATATGTTGTCCCATATGATGGTTATATTGCTTGGTCTATTTGGGTTCCCAAGACCCTTGTTGCTAACAAAAGAGGACCCATTGAAAAATGGGTGCCTAAAAATTAGCTTGATCTTTTGCAGACTTATGCTTCCGGAGGGTCAAAGTGGGTGCTTGATAGTGGTTGCACAAGTCATATGACCGGAAGCTCGTCTATTGTCAAGGACTTAAAGCCAAATGATGATCAAATCACCGTGACATATGCCGACAAGTCAAAGTCTAAGGTAATGGGTTTCGGCAAGGTAGTGGTTGCTCACGACATTACACTCGTGAACGTCATGCTTGTTGAGACCCTTGGATACAATTTACTTTCAGTCCATGCTGTTGGAAAGATGGGTTTTGCTGTCTTTGTTGATGATGATATTGTGTTCCTCATGTGGAGCAAGTCTCTCAAGGTCGCTTTCGTTGGGTATGTCGAACATGACTTGTATGTGGTGGACTTTTCGGGGCAAGCCACTACAAGTGCGATGTGCTTATTCGGAAAGGCCGATGTGGGTTGGTTATGGCATCGCCGACTAGCCCGTGTCAATATGAGAACTTTGCAAAGTCTCCACAAGGAGGGCCATATTGTTGGACTAAAAGAAAATGTTTCCTTTGCCAAAGATCGTGTTTGCAGGGAATGTGTTCTAGGGAAGATGCATGATGCTCCTCACAAGCCTAAGAACCGCATCAAGTCTACCAAGATCTTGGAGCTCCTCCATGTGGACCTTTTTGGTCCTCCATCTCATGCAAGTCTTGGTGGGAAGAAATATTGTTTGGCGATCGTTGATGACTTTTCAAGATATTCGTGGGTATATTTCTTCAAGTTGAAGAGTGAGACCCAAAAGACCTTCATCGACTTCATCAACATGGTCCAACGTCAATACAATCTTCCCGTGTTGATCATAAGAAGTGACAATGGCACCGAGTTCAAGAGCTACACCTTGAATGATTTCCTTAGTGATGAGGGGATAAAACATCAATATTCCGCTGCATACACCCCTCAACAAAATGGTGTGGCCGAAAGGAAGAACCGGACTCTTATTGAGATGGCTAGGACCATGTTGGCGGAGTTTAAATCTCCATACAACTTTTGGGCTGAAGCCATCTCCACCGCTTGTCATGCTTCAAACCGGCTTTATCTCCGCAAAGAAATCAACAAGAATCCATATGAAATACTTACCGCTAACAAGCCCAACATATCTTACTTCCTGGTGTTCGGTTGTAAGTGTTTCTATCTCATAAAAGGTGTTCGTTTGTCCAAATTCGAGTCTAAAGCATTAGAGGGTATTTTTGTTGGCTATGGTCTCGAATCTCACACTTATAGAATCTATGATAAGCTCTCCGGAGCCATCATAGAATCTTGTAGTGTGACCTTTGAAGAATATGATGGTCCCCAAGGGGGGCGTGTTGATGCTTGTGATGCAGATGATGAAATGCCTCAGGAAGCCATAGGAAGAATGGGTGTGGGATATATCCGCCCCGTTGAGGAACCCCTTATGGAGGATCGAGAAGAACTATGCTCCACTCAAGTGGATCCCTCATCTTCACAACATCAACAAGCTCCATCCACCGAGGAGGACAATGACTCAAGCCAAAGACAAGATGTGGACCCTCAACGTGATGATCATAGTGACAACTCTTGTCAAGGGGAGCTTTATTCATTCGCCAGGGTGTCAAGTGGTGCCAAGGCAATTGCTCAAGGAAGATCCGTACAAACTGCTTTGAGACAAGCTCAGATTGATGCTAGAAGAGCACTTGATCAAGACCAAGGTCAATATTTTCCTCTAGGTGAAGAGAATGATTCCAATGATGATCAAGGTCAAGTTGATGGTCAAGACGAGGATCAAAATGATGAAGAGGGTCCCCCAAGAAACAACACGGAGATCCACGCTCGTCGCGAAGCTAGAAAGGAGAGAATGTTGGAATTAAGAGATCACTCTCTACAAAATGTGGTTGGTGACCTAAGGAAAGGCATTTCCACAAGAGCACAATTGAATAGGTTCAGTGAACACCAAGCACACATCTCCATGATTGAACCTAAGAAAGTGTGGGAAGCTCTTGAAGATTCGGATTGGTTAGAAGCTATGCACAAAGAGCTCAACAACTTTGAGAGAAACAAAGTATGTAAGTTAGTTGAGAAGCCAAAGGAGTGCCGCAATGTTATTGGAACAAAGTGGATATTCAAGAACAAGCAAGATGAGCATGGAATTATAGTAAGGAACAAGGCTAGATTGGTTGCACAAGGGTATTCTCAAATTGAAGGCATTGACTATGGAGAAACTTATGCACCCGTGGCTCGCCTTGAGTCCATCTGTATCCTCCTTGCTTATGCGACACATCATAATTTCAAGTTGCAACAAATGGATGTAGAGAGTGCATTTCTTTATGGTCCATTAAATGAGTTGGTATATGTTAAGCAACCCCCGGGATTTGAGGACCCCAACTTCCCAAACCATGTCTACAAACTTGATAAGGCGCTCTATGGGCTCAATCAAGCCCCACGCACGTGGTATGAGCACCTTAGAGAGTTATTGTTTGACCGTGGATTTGAGGTTGGGAAAATCGATCCCACTCTTTTTACTAAGAGAGTCAATGGGGAGCTTTTTGTATGCCAAATATATGTTAATGATATTATCTTTGGCTCATCTAACAAAGCTTTTAATGATGAATTCTCAAAGCTTATGACTAGTAGGTTCCGGATGTCTTTGATGGGGGAGTTGAGAGTATTTCTTGGTTTTGAGATCAAGCAAGTTAGACGAGGGACATTCTTCAATCAAGCCAAGTATACTCAATATATGCTCAAGAGATTCAAAATGCAAGATTTAAATGGAGCTCCTACTCCCATGGCTACAAAGACTCGTCTAGAACAAAATCCAAATGGTAAAGATGTGGATCAAAAGGTATACCGGTCCATGATTGGTTCTTTGCTTTACCTTTGTGCATCTAGACCCAATATTGTGTTGAGTGTAGGTGTGTGTGCAAGATATCAAGCGGCTCCTAAAGAAATCCATTTGATGGCGGTCAAGAGAATCTTTCGATATTTAGTTCATACCCCATTTTATGGTCTTTGGTATCCTTGAGGCTCAACATTTGCTCTTTGTGGATACACGGATTCGGATTGGGCAGGTGATAAGGATGATAGAAAATCAACATGCGGGGCTTGCCAATTCCTTGGTAGGTCCTTGGTATGTTGGTCTTCTAAGAAGCAAAAGTGTATATCTCTCTCCACCGCCGAAGCCGAGTATGTGGCAGCTGCTAGTGCTTGCACTCAATTGCTATGGATTAGGCAAACTTTAAAGGAATACAGTGTCCATTGTGACAAAGTGCCTCTTCTATGTGACAATGAAAGTGCCATCAAGATTGCCTACAACCCGTTGGATCACACAAGGACAAAGCATATTGAGATTCGCCATCACTTCATTAGGAATCATGTTCCTCGAGGTGATATTGATCTATCATATGTGTCAACCAAAGATCAACTTGCCGATATCTTCACGAAGCCACTTGATGAAGCAAGGTTTTGCTACTTGAGGAATGAACTAAATATCGTAGATTCAAGGAGCTTGACTTGATTATCTTACATTCTCACCTAATATTCAACCCATATTTGGTTTAGGTGTAGGCATGGACATAGGGGGAGTGCGGTCCTAATTGATTGGACTATCCCTCCCCCCATTATGCGCAAAGTAATCAAAATCATTCCTCTTAATATCATTTTGTGATATGTGAGCTTAATGATGAGTTTTGGTAATGGACCCAAGATATATCTTCGTGGTGCCAAGCCTAGGATACTCAAATATGGTGGCCTAGGTCACCGCCCCCTCTCACTCGAGAGGTTCATGTGCTTACTCATGTTTGTCATTTTTGAGTTGGTTTTCCCTCCTCGGTCAATGATCTCTTGTTTGGCTCTCCATATTTGAGGTTGATGTTTTATTTTTAGAGTGCATAGGTCCATATCAGTATAACTCTCTTAAACCAAGCCTTCCTTATCCTACGACAAAACTCATCTACTCTGCATAAGAACCTTACAGTTTTCAAACTTGGTTGTCTGGTCTGGTGGTTACGGTACTACCGGTTCAAAAAGCGGTACTACCGCATGTATCCGGTACTACCGCAACAAACGAGCGGTACTACCGCACAGGGACATGTTTCCAGGCTGCTTTTCTGGAAACTCCCCAGGTGCGGTACTACCGGCCGTTTCCTACAGTACTACCGCTTCTCGGACTGGTACTACCGATGCGCGTCTCGGTTAAGGGTGGAGACGCTGGGAGGGGCACCCCTCAGTGCCTCATTTTCTCCCGTCTCCACTCCTAACCACCGCCGCTGCTGGAGCCAAGACTGCCGTCGGAGCTCCGCCCCTCCCTCCTTTCCACGGATCCACACCGGATCCGGCCTCCTCGCGGGCTCCTCCTCGTTTTCCACTGCCATGGACACCGGTACTACCGTCCTTCCTTTCTCCTCACTTGTTTTCCCCTTTTGAATCTAGGGAAACTTTGATTCTTGGTCAAAACTTGTGATTTTGAGGTTGTACTGTGTGCACGTACATATCTCCGATGGATTCTCGTTTTACAATAAGTTTTGCTGCCAGTACTAGATCGATATCACCAGATCTGTGCTGTAGTCGCATGACCGGTAGTACCGGACGATTCTCCGGTACTACCGCCCGTCGATCCGGTACTACCGCTCAGTATTGACAGTAAAATTTCTTCTAAAACTTGAAATTCGTCTTCTACTTGTTTCGAGTTCTTGTGCCCTTATCCCACTGCTACCTCCCTTATTCTTTCACAGGTGCAGGGGGCTCCCAGGGATCACGCAAAAGGTCCAAAGCTCGTCATGAGATATAGGACTTTGAGTCAGAGTCAGAGACACAATTAGAAGAAGAGATCATGCCGCAACCTAGCAACCGTCTGAAGCTAAAAACCACTCGGGGCCGACGTGGAGGGGGAGTTAAGATAAGTGTTGGTCGAGGTAGTGCTCCTCCTTCTCCTCCTCGCACGGGTCGCCGCAAGAGTCAGAGTTCAGGGCCATCTGGGCTAAAGAAGTTATCTGACATTCCTGATGCTGAGTTTCTTGCCCTACGGTCTGACAATCCCTATGTTACTGCTCGCCATGAGTCTAGGGACAATAGTCTATTTTTCACCGACTTCCAAGAACGGGTCTACTTTGAGGTACTCATGACGGGTGAGAAGATTGTGGTTCCTCAGAAGTGGATTGAGATGAACCATGTGAACAAGAACTTGAACTACTTTGGTGAAGCACTTGAGATTTGCACAAACATTGGCTTGCTTCCCATTATGCAGTTCAAGTGTGACTATGACCCCTTGCTCATTGCATAGTTCTATGCCACCGTTCACTTTGCCAAGAACCAGACTCGGACTATCACCTGGATGACAGAGGGAGTTGTCAAGACCGCAACATTGGCTGAGTTTGGGGCTATCCTTGGATATGAGGACCGTGGGAGAGATACTCCGGTTGGCTTCCGCTGTCACAACAACGAGCGTCCCATGAAGAAGGATGTTCTTCTTCCACTTTACATCTGTGGGCGTGGTATTGCTGGAAAGATCAAGGGGCTTCTCCCAACATATGATATCTTGCATCGTATTTTTCGTGAGACCATCGCTCCCCGTTCTGGAAATGTTGATGAGATGCATGGTTTCATGGTGGACCTCATGATCACAACTCACCACCAACGTGATTCAGGACAACCAATTGATGCGATGGACGTGATTTGGAACGAGATGGTTAATGCTACTTACACTCGGCGGGTTCCTCCTTTTGCCCCGTACATCATGGCACTTATACTTCACAAGTGCCCATCTCTTGCTCGGAACATTTCCTATCAACGTCTTGTTACTCACCGGCACAAGAATCTATTGATCAAGACCCATCTTAAACCATGCAACACGGATGGTCCACTTGTTGATGAGGATCGGAACCCACTTGAGGATGGGTCTGGTGATGATGATGCCCAAGATACTGATTTTGTGGCCTCATGCTGCAAGACTGCCCAACCATCATGGGCCAAGAGGATTGAGGCTAAGCTTAAAAAGGTATTCTGCTTCCAGGTTGACAATCAGAAGCGTATGTATGAGGCCCATGTCTATATCAAGAAAGCCAGTGCACGTCAGAAAGAAGTAATGCAAGCTCAAGGGTTGATCACCTCCGAGGGATTCAAGGACAACATCACTCCTGAAGAGCAATGGATCTCCAAGCACAGCCACTGGGACGATGATGCCTCTTCCACTTTCCATGCTCCGCCTCCTTATGGGGATGACTCTGATGATGACTACCAGTGATCTCCGGGACGTTAGAGTTGCTCTTGTCCCTTTTTGGTGTCTTGATGCCAAAGGGGGAGAAGAGTCACATTAGGCATGCGGGATTTGCATGGGAAAGTCACAAAGCTCGCTCTTGCATTTGATTTTTAATCACTTGTGAACTTTATTTGCTACTTGCCTCTTATTATGCGTGAAACTTATGAACTAACTATTTATGCTATGTATGCGAAGACTATGTGGTTATCATATGGTTCCATCATTTGTATGGTATGGTTATTATCATTTTGGATCCATCTTATGTGGTGTGTGATGACATTATCTATTCCTTGTCATTGTGGTTCTCATCACACACTTGTGTGCGAAGGTATGTGCACTATGTGTGACTATGCACTCCCATGTATCTTGTAAAATAGTATGGGGCGTGTCTTTACTTATCTAGGGGGAGCCCCATCTTTATTTTAGAAAATCTTATTTGTCATCAATTCTATCATGCAAAATGTGTGTTGTCATCTAACACCAAAAAGGGGGAGATTGAAAGAACATTTCTTATCCCTAGAGATTTTGGTGTTTATTACAACACACATAACGGACTAATTATCTGCCAAGTATTCTACAGGTTGCATGCATAGAATTCCCTGTCTAATTGCCCACAAAAAGGACTTGCCTGCTGCTCCATATTCCGCCTCAGTGATGTTTGGTAGTACCGGATAATTCGTCCGGTACTACCGCTCAAGTCCGGTAGCACCGGGTTTCACTTCCGGGCCTGGCAGTGTGATGAGTACACTGGCCAAAGGCCTCAGTACCGAGCGGTATCAAAAAGAGGTAGTACTGCATCTTGGTACCGCTCATGACTGAAGCACTTGGCAAGCTCGCCAAACTCCTCATAACTGAGCGGTATAAAAAAGCGGTAGTACCGCATTTTGATACCGGTCAAGACTAAAGCGATTGGCAAGCTTGCCAATCTTCTCAGAACTGACTGGTACCAAAATGCGGTAGTACCGCATTTTAGTACCGATCACTTCTGAGGAGATTGACCACTTGACTCACACTGTTGTTCCCCCATGTATCAAAATGCGGCACTACCGCATGTGTCCGGTAGTACCGCTCTGTAGGGCGGTACTACCGCCATGCGGTAGCTCCACACTTTTATACCGGTGGAAACTGTGGGCTATGCAACTCAACATTGCATCTCCGGTACCTGTCCGGTAGTACCGGTTGTTTATGGTACTACTGCTTGGAAAATCCGGTACTACCGCTTCATTAAATGCTGCAACGGTCAGATTGGAGCTGGTGCTATAAATAGCCTTTCACCTACCTTGGTACAAAGTGCTCATTTGCATTAAAGTCAAGACCACCATTGGAGCCACCAAATCCACAAGATCTCTTCAATCCACCACCCAAAGCCCTTGATCTTTGGGGAATCGAAGGAGGAGGACTTGATCTACTACTTCACCAAAAGAGATCTTCATTTCCCCCTCATTCAATTGAGGGCCCCTTTGGTCTAGTGTTTTCTTGGAAACCCTAGTTCTAGATTTGGTTCTTACAAGCTTGTCTTTGATTGTTTTGACACCTTGCTTGTATCTGGGAGCCTCCGATTAAGTTGTGGATGTGTGCCCCAAACTTGTAAAGTGTTGGAGATATGCCCTAGAGGCAATAATAAATGTAGTTATTATTATATCTTTGTGTTTATGATAAATGTTTACATTCATGCTATAATAGTATTAACAAGGAAACCATTAATACTTGTGTGATTTGTAAACTTAATTTGAAGTCCCTAGTATAGCCTCTATACTTCACTAGCTTGTTGGTTGATTAATGATTGTGGTTTCCCTATCATGAACATTGAGATGTTATCAACAACAAGATCATATCGTTAGGAGAATGATATGGTGGACATACTCCTATAGATAAGCGTAGCATAAAGATCAAAGTCATTTCAGTAGTTCAATTGCTATATGCTTTCTGATACATAGTAACCTAATTCCTTCGACCATGAGATCATGCATATCACCTTTACCGGATGGATGCTTTGATGACATCAAACACCACACCGTAACTAGGTGGCTATAAAGGTGACATTAAGTGTTCGGAAAGTATTGGTTGAAACACATGGATCAAGAGTGGGATTTGTCCATCCACATGACGGATAGATATACTCTGGGCCCTCTCGGTGGAATGTCATCCAATTAGCTTGCAAGCATGTGACTTGGTCACAAGGGATCACATATCACGGGAACGAGAAAAGAGTACTTATCAGTAACGAGGTTGAACTAGGTATGCAGAGATACCGACGATCATAACCTCGGATAAGTAACATATCGTGAGACAAAGGGAAATGGGTATCGTATGTAAGTGGTTCATTCGATCGCAAAGTAATCGTAGAAATATGTGGGAGCCATATGAATTTCCAGATTCCTCTGTTGGTTATTGTTCGGAGAAGTGTCTCGATCATGTCTGCATAATTCACGAACCGTAGGGAGACACACTTAAGGATTCGACGTTGTTTGAGTAGTTATGGTATTATGAGAAAGAGACCGAATGTTGTTCGGAGTCTCGGATGGGATCCGGGATATCACGAGGTGATCCGGAATGGTCCGGAGAATAAGATTCATATAAGGAAAGTCCCGTTTCGGAGTTCGGGAATGATTCCGGTGTTTTCATCGGGAATGTTCTAGAAGGTTCCGGATTGTCCGGCACTCCGGGGGGGGGAGGGTACATGAGTGTGTCATTGAATGATTGCATCATGTACTAAGTGTTCTTGCTGTTCCAAAAACATGAAAGTCAAATTGCCAGTTTGAAAGTCAAACGGCTAAAACAGGAAACTGTGGGAAACAGGAAACTGTGGGAAACAAGCAAGAGGAGTTGGAACCAACTTGGAGGAGGAGTCCCACTCCTCCAAGCCGGCGCCCAGCCCAAGGCCGACTTGGGGAGGGACTCCCCTCCCCTGGCCGCGCCTCCCCACCCATAAAAGGAGGGGCAGGGCTCCCCTCCTAGAACACACAAGTTCCTATCTTCTACCTCCGGTTTAGAGCCGTTTTGGTTTAGAGCTTCTAATTGCTTTAGCCAGCGGTTTAGAGCCTTCTAATTGGTTTAGAGCCTTCTAATTGGTGTGTCTAATTACTAGACCACTAATAGCCTCTCTCATAAGCTCCACCATACTCGCACCGGCTTAAGGCGAAGCCTCATGGATTTCCTCTACTTCCGGTACCACGCCAGTTGTCTTGGAATCGCGAGGAGAGTGCTACAACCTCCGCTGCTGGAACAAGGGAGAGGAAGGTCTTCGCCGAGTAACGCGATGTGACCGATCAAGGGAGCGCCTTGGAACGTGGCGCGGAAGGATCGTCTACACGATCTTGAGATCGGAAGAGTACGACTACATCACCCACGAGAATCCGCCTCGTTAAACGCTTTGGAATCTTCGAGGGTAAGTTATACCATCGACTCGTTGCTACAATCTAGTAGATAGATCTTGTCTTGTTTGTTTGTATGCGATAGAAATTTTTGTTTTCCATGCTACGAACCCCTACAAAGGGTATCGAGTCGTGTCTATATGTAGATCTGTTGCACGAGTAGAACACAATGGTCATTGTGGGCGTTGATGCTTTATTGTCGATTACTTGTGTACTTTGCATCTTGCGGTATGTTGGGATGAAGCGGCCGCTAACCTTACATGACATCGTTCATGAGACTTGCTCCACGCTTGACATGCAACTTGTATTGCATAAGTGGCTTTATGGTGTCTGTTTCTCCTAGCATAGTTAAGATCCAATTTACAACGGGTGATCAACAATGCTAGTATCAATGTTGTGGTTCTTGTTCGTAAGTTAGAACGACACTTATTGAAAGCCCCAAACCACGTAAAATATGCAAAGAAAGTAGAGGCGTCTAACTTTGTTTTGCAGGTGTGATGATGTGATATGGCCATGATTGTGATTATATTTGATGTATGCAATGTTCCTTATTGTAAGTCGGCAACCGGCAGGAGCCATATGGTTGTCTTTAATTTATGTTAAGACCCGCGTGTCTATTCAAAGTAGTTGTAATAGTTGAAGCCGGTGGACGACAACCATGGAGAAGCGTCATTGACCTTGATGCAATGCCGGTGATGATGGAGATCATGTTCGTGCTTGAAGATGGAGATCGGAAGCACAAAGAAGAAAGGCTATATCATATCACATATATATTGAATTTCATGTGATGTTAATCCTTTATGCATCTTGTATTGCTTAGTAGACGACGGTAGCATTATAAGATGATCCCTCATGCACATCAATTTCAAATCATAAAGTGTTCACCCTTAGTTAGCACCGTTGCTAAAGCTTGTTGTTTCGAAGCACCACGTGATGATCGGGTGTGTTAGATTCCGCAAGTGTATACAACATGAGCAAGATTTGCTCATGCGAAACTAAGGTTTGATCTTGACGAGCCTAGCATGTCTGGACATGGTCTCGAACACGGATCACCGAAAGGTAAAGCATGAATCATATAGTAGATGTGATGAACATGTCGATTGTTCGCCATTGAAACTATGTCAACTCTCGTGATGATCGGTGTTGATATGGTGGATTTGGTTCATGTGATCACTAAAACAATGTGAGGGATATTGTTTTGAGTGGGAGTTCACCTAGTTTAATTTTATTATTAATTTGAACTCAATTTGTCATAAACTTAGTCTAAACTATTGTAAATATGTTGTAGATCAATGGCAGCCCCTACCATCAATTTTAATGCTGCCCTAGAGAAAGAAAAGTTGAAAAACAATGGAAGCAACTTCATGGATTGGTTCCGAATTTGAGGATTGTCCTCACAATGGTAATTTGACCTATGTCTTTGGATGCACCTGGGTGACCCACTGCAATGATGCTCCGATGAAGTAAAGAATGTTTACCTCGCTCTAAGAATCAAGACTCCATAGTTCAGTGTGCTATCTTGTATGGTTTGGAATCGAGCTTCGAAAAGGTTTGAGGATTCAGACCCATATGATATTGTCGAAGATCTCAAATTGATTTTTGAGACTCATGCGGCAATTGAAAGCTATGAGGCTTCAAAAGTTCTTTAACCGCAAGATGGAAGAGGGCAGCTCGTCGGTGAGCATGTGCTTAAAATGTCCGGCACGCAAACAAACTTCAAAGCTTGGGTATAGTGATTCCTAATGCTTTGGGGATTTACTGTCCTCCAATCACTACCACCAAGTTACAAGAACTTTGTGATGAACTACAACATGCGTAACATGAACAAGACGTTGCCGAACTCTTTGCCATGTTAAAATCTGCGAAGTGGAGATCAAGAAAGAGCACCAAGTGTTGTTGGTCAATAAGACCACCAAATTCAAGAAAGGCAAGTCTAAGCAAAGGGACACTTCAAGAAGGGTGGTAAGAAAGCTACCACGACGAAGAAGACCAGGCTGGACCTAAGCCCGATCTTGAGTGTTTTTACCGCAAGGGAGAAGGTCACCGAAGCGGAATTGCCCAAAGTACTTGGCGGATTTGAAGAACGGCAACATCAAGAAGAAAGGTATATCCGATATACATGTTATTGATGTGTATCTCACTAGTACTCGTAGTAGTGCACAGGTATTTGATATCTTGGTTCGTTGCTCATATTTGTAACTCAAACAAAAGAATAAACGGAAGCTAGCGAAGAACGAGGTGACGATGCGGCGTGGGAAACGGATCAAAGGTTGATGTGATCGCGGTCGGCACGCTACCCCTTCATCTACCATCGGGATTAGTTTTATACTTAAATAATTGTTATTTGGTGCTGCGTTGAGCATGAACATTATATCGGATCTTGTTTATTGCTAGACGGTTACTTGTTTAAATCTGAGAATAATGGTTGTTCTATTTATATGAGTAATATGTTTTATGCACATGCACCTTTGATAGATGGTCTATTCTTATTGAATCTCGATAGGAAATACACATATCAACAACATTGAGGCTAAACGTTTGAAATAAAGCGATAATACGACCTATATGTGGAAATGTCGTCTTGGTCACATCGGAGTTGAACGTATGAAGAAACTCCAATCCGATGGACTTCTTGAATCACTTGATTTTGAATCACTTGAAAGATGCGAAGCATGTCTGATGGGTAAAATGACTAAGACTCCATTTTATGGTATGATGGAGCGAGCTACAGACTTATTGGAAATCATACATACCGATGTGTGTGGCCCAATGAGTGTAGCATCGTGCGGTGGTTATCGTTATGTTCTTACCTTCACGGATGACTTGAGTAGATATGCGTATATCTATTTCATGAAACATAAGTCCGAAACTTTCGAGAAGTTTAAGGAGTTTCAAAGTGAGGTAGAGAATCAACGTAACAAGAAGATTAAGTTTCTACGTTCTGATCGTGGAGGTGAATATCTAAGTTACGAGTTTGGCGAGCATTTGAAGAAATGCAGAATACTTTCACAGTTGACACCACCGGGAACACCACATCATAATGGTGTGTCCGAACGTCGTAATCGAACTCTCTTAGATATGGTTCGTTCTATGATGTCACTTACAGATTTACCGCTATCATTTTGGGGTTATGCATTAGAAACAGCCGCATTCACTTTAAATAGGGCACCATCCAAATCCGTTGAAACGACACCGTATGAATTATGGTTTGGGAAGAAACCTAGATTGTCGTTCCTTAAAGTTTGGGGTTGCGAAGCCTATGTAAAGAAGTTACAGCCGGACAAGCTTGAACCCAAAGCGGAAAAATGCGTCTTCATAAGATACCCGAAGGAAACTATTGGGTATACCTTCTATCATAGATCCAAGGCAAAACATTCGTTAAGAATGGATCCTTTCTAGAGAAGGAATTTCTCTCGAAAGAAGTGATGGAAGGAAAGTAGAACTCGACGAGGTTGTCGAACCTTCTCGAATTGCGAGTAGCGCACGGAAGAAGTTCCTGTGGTGCCTGCACCAATAAGAGAGGAAGCTAATGATGGTGATCATGAAACTTCGTTGAAGTTGCTACAGCCTCGGAGGTCAACGAGAACTCATACCACCTGCAGTTGGTATGATTCCGTTATGAATGTCATGGTGGTGGACAACACCGATGACCCCGAGACATATGAGGAAGCGATGATGAGCCAGATTCCAATAAATGGCAAGAAGCCATGAAATCCGAGATTGGATCCATGTACGAAACCAAGTATGGACTTTGGTGGACTTACCGGATGGCCGGAAGGCTGTCGAGAACAAATGGATTTTCAAGAAGAAAACAGATGCTGATGGTAATGTTACTGTCTATAAAGCTCGACTTGTCGCAAAAGGGTTTTGACAAATTCAAGGAGTTGACTACGATGAGACTTTCTCACCGGTAGCGAAGCTAAAGTCTGTGAGGATTATGTTAGCAATCGCTGCATATTATGATTATGAGATATGGCAGATGGATGTCAAAACAGCATTCCTCAATGGAGACATTGATGAAGAGTTGTATATGATGCAACCCAAAGGTTTTGTCGATCCTAAAGATGCTAACAAGGTATGCAAACTTCAACGATCCATCTATGGATTGAAGCAGGCATCCCGAAGTTGGAATCAACGTTTTGATAAGGTAATCAAAAGTTTTGGTTTTATACAAACTTATGGAGAAGCTTGTATTTACAAGAAAGTGAGTGGGAGCTCAGAGCATTCTTAATAATCGTATGTGGATGACATATTGTTGATTGGGAATGATGTAGACCTTCTTAATAGTGTCAAGGAATATTTGAATAATAGTTTTTCAATGAAGGATCTTGGCGAAGCTTACATATTAGGCATAAAGATTTATAGAGATAGATCGAAACGCCAAATATCATTGTCACAGAGTACATATTTGGACAAAGTTCTAAAGAGATTTGGAATGGAAGAAAGCAAGAAAGGGTTCTTGCCCATGTTGCTAATACGACCTTGAGTAAAACTCAAAGTCCGACATCGGCGTAAGATAGAGAAAGGATGAGTAAGACTCCTATGCCTCAGCCATAGGATCTCTAATGTATGCCATGCTATGTACTAGACCCGACATTGCATATGATGTTAGTTTAACTAGCAGATATCAAAGTGATCCAGAGTGGATCATTGGACAATGATCAAAAACATCCTTAAGTACTTGAGAAGAACTAAGGATATGGTTCTTTCTTATGGAGGTGATGAACAGCTCGTTGTTAATGGTTACACCGATGCTAGTTGGAACACCGATCCGGATGATTCTAAATCACAATCCGGATCGTATTTATTTTGAATGGTGCAGAAGCTTAGCTGGAGGAGTGCAAAGCAAAGCGTTGTGGCGAGATCTTCAACGAATCGGAATACATGGTCGCTCCGGAGGCTTCACAAGAAGCGATATGGATGAAAGAGTTCATTACAGAGCTGGGTGTGGTTCTAGTCTTTTGGACCCAATGTCTATCTCTTGTGATAACATGGGCGCCATAGCCAATGCGCAAGAACCAAGGTCACACAAGAAGTCACATATCAAGCTACGTTTTCACGCTATTCGAGAACATATCCGGATGGGGATATAAAGATTTGCAAAGTACACAGATCTGAATATGGCGGATCCGTTGACTAAACCTCTCCCGAGGGCAAAACATGACCAACACCAAACTGCCATGGGTGTTCGTATATTACCATGTAATCTAGATTAGATGACTCTAGTGCAAGTGGGAGACTGTTGGAGATATGCCCTAGAGGCAATAATAAATGTAGTTATTATTATATCTTTGTGTTTATGATAAATGTTTACATTCATGCTATAATAGTATTAACAAGGAAACCATTAATACTTGTGTGATTTGTAAACTTAATTTGAAGTCCCTAGTATAGCCTCTATACTTCACTAGCTTGTTGGTTGATTAATGATTGTGGTTTCCCTATCATGAACATTGAGATGTTATCAACAACAAGATCATATCGTTAGGAGAATGATATGGTGGACATACTCCTATAGATAAGCGTAGCATAAAGATCAAAGTCATTTCAATAGTTCAATTGCTATATGCTTTCTGATACATAGTAACCTAATTCCTTCGACCATGAGATCATGCATATCACCTATACCGGATGGATGCTTTGATGACATCAAACACCACACCGTAACTGGGTGGCTATAAAGGTGACATTAAGTGTTCGGAAAGTATTGGTTGAAACACATGGATCAAGAGTGGGATTTGTCCATCCACATGACGAATAGATATACTCTGGGCCCTCTCGGTGGAATGTCATCCAATTAGCTTGCAAGCATGTGACTTGGTCACAAGGGATCACATATCACGGGAACGAGAAAAGAGTACTTATCAGTAACGAGGTTGAACTAGGTATGCAGAGATACCGACGATCATAACCTCGGATAAGTAACATATCATGAGACAAAGGAAATGGGTATCGTATGTAAGTGGTTCATTCGATCGCAAAGTAATCGTAGAAATATGTGGAGCCATATGAATTTCAGATTCCTCTGTTGGTTATTGTTCGAGAAGTGTCTCGATCATGTCCGCATAATTCACGAACCGTAGGGAGACACACTTAAGGATTCGACGTTGTTTGAGTAGTTATGGTATTATGAGAAAGAGACCGAATGTTGTTCGGAGTCTCGGATGGGATCCAGGATATCACGAGGTGATCCGGAATGGTCCGGAGAATAAGATTCATATAAGGAAAGTCCTGCTTTGAGTTCGGGAATGATTCCGTGTTTTCATCGAATGTTCTAGAAGGTTCGGATTGTCCCAAGACTCGGGGAGGGTACATGAGTGTGTCATTGAATGATTGCATCATGTACTAAGTGTTCTTGCTGTTCCAAAAAACATGAAAGTCAAATTGCCAGTTTGAAAGTCAAACGGCTAAAACTGTGGGAAACAGAAACTGTGGGAAACAAGCAAGAGGAGTTGGAACCAACTTGGAGGAGGAGTCCCACCTCCAAGCCAGCCCAAGGCCGACTTGGGAGGGACTCCTCCCCGGCCGCGCCTCCCACCCATAAAAGGAGGGCAGGCTCCTCCCTAGAACACACAAGTTCCTATCTTCTACCTCCGGTTTAGAGCCGTTTTGGTTTAGAGCTTCTAATTGCTTTAGCCAGGTTTAGAGCCTTCTAATTGGTTTAGAGCCTTCTAATTGGTGTGTCTAATTACTAGACCACTAATAGCCTCTCTCATAAGCTCCACCATACTGCACTTGGCTTAAGCGAAGCCTGCGGGATTTCCTCTACTTACGTACCACGCCGTTGTCTTCTTGAATCGCGAGGAGAGTGCTACAACCTCCGCTCTTGCTGGAACAAGGGAGAGGAAGGTCTTCGTCAGTACCGAACGTGTGACCGATCATGGAGCGCTGCCGAACGCGTCACGGAAGGATCGTCTACACGATCTTGAGATCGGAAAGAGTACGACTACATCACCCACGAGAATCCGCTCTCGTTAAACGCTTTGGAATCTTCGAGGGTAAGTTATACCATCGACTCGTTGCTACAATCTAGTAGATAGATCTTGGCTTGTTTGTTTGTATGCGATAGAAATTTTTTGTTTTCCATGCTACGAACCCCTACATAAAGGTGCTGGCTTCCACCTTGAAGGTTGCCGATATAGTGGAAGGTGAATCGATCCCGTTGGGGTGAGATTCATCGGAGAACAAGGGAGGCCTCTCGTGGCGTTGGTGGTTTGAAACCACCCCCTCTCCAAACGTAGACGTACTTCCCCTCAAAAGGAAGGAACTATGGGAAACAAATCCTTGTGTCTCCGCGTCCACCACTTTGGTTACTTCTATCCTTCACCGCACTTTACTTACTAGTTCTTACTTAGTATTGTGCTAGCTCGTGCATATTTGTCATATAGGTAAATTCACCTTAGTTGCATTATCTATAGAATTTACCTTATTGTCAAACCTTAATTTGAAAAAGAAGAAAATTTAAAGTAGCACCTATTCACCCCCCCCCCCCTCTAGGTGCCCATACGATCCTTTCAACCTCAAAGTGTAGACAAAGCAAAGTAAAGTAGATACTAAACAAGCATGGAACATAAAAAATTATAGATACGTTTCCAACGTATCAATGCCCTAGATCTTGAAGTTATATGAATAGTCTCGTCCATGCAATGCCCGTCCATCCATCCTTATGCCTACCGCACTCATATCCTACTGTTTGCTACTATTGTTACTACTGACTTTTTTTTACCGCTACTGTTACTTTGCTATTGCTACTACAAAACTGTTGCTACTGATAAACTACTGTGAGCAAGATTATTTCCAAGTGCAGCCGAATTGACAACTCATTTGTTAAGGCTTATAAGTATTCTTTGGCACCCCTTGTGTCTAATCAATAAATTGGGTTATACTACCCTCGAAGACTGTTGCGATCCCTATACTTGTGGGTCATCAGAGGTCTGTTCCGCTTGTCTTTGTCAGACTCATGTAATAAAGTTATTAATCATGTTTGCAATGATAATGAGTCCAATGTTTAACATTCACGACTCTGTCATATTAACTTTGGTTGCATGACGCGGCTAGCCAATATGAGTTTAATTCCAAAATTTACCACTGTCAAAGGTTCTAAGTGCCAAGTTTGTGTGCAAGCAAAGCAACCCTGCAAGTCTCATACGGATGCGGAACCGAGAAACTTAGCACCACTAGAACTTATACATTTAGATCTTTGTGAGATGTATGGTGTGTTGACAAAAGGTGGAAAAAGATACTTTATGACATTGATTGATGACTCCACTAGATACTGCTATGTTTATCTTCTGAAATCTAAAGATGAAGCATTTAACTACTTCAAAATTTATAAAGCTGAGACAGAAAACCAACTTGATATTAAAATCAAGGGGCTAAGGTCGGATCATGGTGGAGAGTACTTTTCAAATGAATTTGATTTATTCTGTATGAACATGGTATTATACATGAGAGGACGCCTCCCTACTCACCTCAGTCAAATGGGGTGGCCGAATGAAAGAACCGCACTCTAACTAATTTGGTTAACGCCATGTTAGATACATCGGGTCTTTCCAAGGAATGGTGGGGGAGGCGCTAATGACCGCATGTCATGTCCTAAATTGTGTTTCCGTAAAGGATAAAACCATGACTCCATTTGAGGAATAGGAAAATAAAAGGCTTAAACTCTCTTACTTACGAACTTGGTGTTGTTTGGCGGAAGTTAATATTCCAATACCCAAGAAGCGAAAGCTTAGACCAAAAACTGTGGATTGTGTTTTTCTGGGATATGCTTTTCATAACATTGGCTATAGATTTTTTATAGTAAAATCTGAGGTATCCGACATGCATGTTGGTACAATTATGGAGTCGAATGATGCGACTTTCTCTGAGTACATCTTTCCTATGAAAGGTATGTCTAGCTCATCAAATTAGGAGATGACTAGTTCATCTAGTCAGTAATTTGCTATATTTCCTGAACCCACTATGCCGATAGAACACTTTGATGATCCTGTGGAGGACGACAATGAAGCTCCCAAAAGGAGCAAGAGACAAAGGACTACAAAGTCATTTGGTGGTGATTTCATTGTGTACCTTGTGGATGATTCTCCCACTTCTATTTCAGAAGCCTGTGCATTTCAAGATGCTGACTAATGGAAGGAAGCTATCTGAAGCGAGATGGGCTCCATCTTAGCTAATGGTACTTGGGAAGTCACTGATCGTCCTTATGGGTACAAACCTGTAGGATGTAAGTGGGTGTTCAATAAAAAGCTTAGACCTGATGGTACTATTGAAAAGTACAAGGCACGTCTTGTGACCAAGGGTTATACCTAGAAAGAAGGTGAACACTTCTTCGATACCTACTCACTCGTAGCCAGACTGACCACTATTTGAGTACTACTATCCTTGGCTGCCTCACATGGTCTTCTCGTTCATCAAATGGATGTTAAGATAGCTTTTATAAATGGAGAGCTAGATGAGGAAATTTATATGGAGCAGCCTGACAGATTTGTAGTAGATGGTCAAGAAGGAAAGGTGTGTAAGTTAGTGAAGTCTTTGTATGGTATTAAGAAAGCTCCTAAGCAGTGGAACGAGAAGTTTGAAAGAACTTTAACTCTTGAAGGCTTTGTTGTAAATGAAGCTGACAAATGTGTGTACTATCACCATGGTGGGGGTGAGGGAGTTATTATGTGTGTCTACGTTGATGACATATTGAGATTCGGTACCAATCTCGCCGTTATCGAGGAGGTCAAAGAGTTCCTATCTCGCTACTTTGAGATGAAGGACTTGGGATTGACTGATGTAATATTAAACATCAAGCTACTAAAGGATGACAATGGTGGGATTACACTGCTTCAGTCTCACTATATGGAAAAGATATGGAGTCGCTTCGGGTATAGAAACTACAAGTATTCTCCAATGCCTTATGATCCAAGTGTGCTACTTCGAAAGAATCGAAGGATTGCTAAAGATCAATTGAGATATTCTCAAATTATTGGCTCGCTCATGCATTTAGCTAGCGCTACTAGACCTGACATCTCCTCTGCTGTAAGAAAACTGAGTCGATTTGTATCAAATCTTGGAGTTGATCATTGGCATGCTCTTGAAAGAGTTTTGCGCTATTTGAAAGGCACTACGAGTTATGGTATTCACTATACTAGGTATCCACGGGTAATTGAAGGTTATAGTGATTCAAATTGAATATCTGATGCTGATGAGATTAAGGCCATGATACGTCCAATTTGCATCACCAGTCTATATCATAATTTGCCTCTATTCATTTATATGTGTATTATTATGAGGTGTTACTTATGTATTTTCCTCTGTTTTTGCATGTTGGATGATTCTTGGAGGATGAACTGCCGGAGTCAGGCTTCTGATGGAAAAAGAGGTGTTTTGATGCAATTTCGCGAAGATCAAAAAAATACCAGAAAAATCATGGAAAATAATATTTTCTCAGAAGACGAAGGAAGCAAGAAGAGCGGAGTTGGGCCACAGGGGGCCAACACCCCCCAGGCGCGGGTCCTCCCTAGGTCGCGCCTAGAGGGGGTGTGGCCCACCTGGCTGGCCTCCGACTCCTGTAGGGGTTCGTAGCATGGAAAACAAAAATTTTCTATCGCATACAAACAAACAAGCCAAGATCTATCTACTAGATTGTAGCAACGAGTCGATGGAATAACTTACCCTCGAAGATTCCAAAGTGGTTAACGAGAGCAGATTCTCGTGGGTGATGTAGTCGTACTCTTTCCGATCTCAAGATCGCGTAGACGATCCTTCCCAGCCACGTTCCGCAGCGCCCCGCAGTCTCACACGTTCGGTACTCGACGAAGACCTTCCTCTCCTTGTTCCAAAGCAGCGGAGGTTGTAGCACTCTCGCGATTCCGAAGACAACGGCAGTACCTAAGTAGAGGGAGATCTCGCAGGCTTCGCCTTAAGTCGGTGCAGTATGGTGGAGCTTATGAGAGAGGCTATTAGTGGTCTAGTAATTAGACACACCAATTAGAAGGCTCTAAACCAATTAGAAGGCTCTAAACCTGGCTAAAGCAATTAGAAGCTCTAAACCAAACGGCTCTAAACCGGAGGTAGAAGATAGGAACTTGTGTGTTCTAGGAGGAGCCTGCCCTCCTTTTATGGGGAGGCCAGGGGAGGAGAGTCCTCCCAAGTCGGCCTTGGCTGGCGCGGCTTGGAGGAGTGGGACTCCTCCTCCAAGTTGGTTCCAACTCCTCTTGCTTGTTTCCACAGTTTCTGTTTCCCACAGTTTCTGTTTTAGCCGCTTGACTTTCAAACCGCAATTTGACTTTCATGTTTTGGAACAGCAAGAACACTTAGTACATGATGCAATCATTCAATGACACACTCATGTACCCTCCCCGGAGTGCGGACAATCCGAACCTTCTAGAACATTCCCGATGAAAACACGGAATCATTCCCGAACTCAAACGGACTTTCCTTATATGAATCTTATTCTCCGGACCATTCCGGATCACCTCGTGATATCCCGGATCCCATCCGAGACTCAACAACATTCGGTCTCTTTCTCATAATACCATAACTACTCAAACAACGTCGAATCCTTATGTGTCTCCTACGGTTCGTGAATTATGCGGACATGATCGAGACACTTCTCCAACAATAACCAATAGAGGAATCGAAATTCATATGGCTCCCACATATTTCACGATTACTTTGCGATCGAATGAACCACTTACATACGATACCAATTTCCTTTGTCTCACGATAGTTTACTTATCCGAGGTTATGATCGCTTTATCTCTGCATACCTAGTTCAACCTCGTTACCGATAAGTACTCTTTTCTCGTTCCCGTGATATGTGATCCCTTGTGACCTAGTCACATGCTTGCAAGCTAATTGGATGACATTCCACCGAGAGGGCCCAGAGTATATCTATCCGTCATATGGATGGACAAATCCCACTCTTGATCCATGTGTTTCAACCAATACTTTCCGAACACTTAATGCCACCTTTATAGCCACCCAGTTACGGTGTGGTGTTTGATGTCATCAAAGCATCCATCCGGTAAAGGTGATATGCATGATCTCATGGTCGAAGGAATTAGGTTACTATGTATCAGAAAGCATATAGCAATTGAACTATTGAAATGACTTGATCTTTATGCTACGCTTATCTATAGGAGTATGTCCATCACATCATTCTCCTAATGATATGACCCTGTTGTTAATAACATCTCTGTGTTCATGATCATATATTAACCAACAAGCTAGTTTAACAAGAGGCTTTACTAGGGACTCTTATTTTAGTTTACAAATCACACAAGTATTAATGTTTCCGGTTAATACAATTATAGCATGGTATGTAAACATTTATCATAAGTGAGAAGATATGATAATAACCACTTTATTATTGCCTCTTGGGCATATCTCCAACAGTCTCCCACTTGCACTAGAGTCAATAATCTAGTTTCAAACCTTTGTGTATTCAACACCTATGGCTTTCCAGTGTTGTATGTACACGATTGCTAGTGGTCAACTGATCTCCGGATCTGACACTTCCAGGTCCGTGTGTAATTGCATGTCTTTGCGTCTCTACGCATCACTCATTCTCTAATGAGATGGCTTTGTATAAATTTGGTCTTTCGGTGTGACCTTTAGTTCTTTGGGGTTAAAACATGTTGATACTATTGTCGCACAATATATCTTCATAGTATTATCCCCCTGTGAACTACACCTAGTTTGATAACAAACTACTTGACACAAATGCCCTCTTTTTGCTGCTATAATAGCAGTCATATACTTAGCCTTTTGTTGTAGTATCTGTCACAATGTCTTAACTTTGGAAATCATCCAAATCCATTATGGAACTCACTTTCCATTATATTGTGCCACCCTTAGTTTAGATTGAGATAAACTTAATTTGTACTTTGTGACAAAGCTAGTATCAATGTAGTACTTTTACAATGAACTAACCATCTATTTGTCACTTCTACAAATATTATACTCTTAGTTCTTTCAAAAGATCATAAGAATATCCTTACTATTGTCCAATGATCATCTTACGAATCATTCTGGTATATGCTCACAATATTTAGAGCATAGGACATATCTGGATTTGTACATATCACAGTATGATTGATATAAATACTCTTTGTGATTTCATACATCAAGTATCAATCTATACTTGATTATTTGTGTCACTTTTCCAAATGTCAATACACTTGAATATATCATCAACATTGAACTCTTTCAATCCTTTTCTCGCGACAAGAACCTTTTCTTGTAGTTTCTATATTGAATTCATTCAATATCTCGTCTATGTACTTCTCCGGCGTAACCATATTAGCGTCTATTGATGCCAAATATTTGGTTTTGCCTAAGTCTTTCATCGGGATGAAATTCTTAATATGTGTTAATAAAAGATACATTATTTCCAATCAACAATATGTCTTCCACATAATGTATTAGAAACATGTCTTAGCGCTCCCACTTAATTTCTTGCAAATGCAAGCATCTCCATCGTCTCTGATGAAATTAAACTCTTTTAACAGTTTCATCATAGTGAAGATTCCAACTCATGATGCTCACTTCAACCATTGAAGTTTGCATATGCTTTTAGCATCCTTTGAATTAACAAAACCCTATGGACCGTGTCATGCACACGTCCTAGGTAACGATTCTATTAGAAGAACTTGTTTTGTTTATTCAACTACCATATAACAAATTATATGTAGTGGTTGCTACATTAATCCGTCTAGACTAAATATTGCTATGAAAGATCAGATCTTGTCATAGTCAACCTTTGAACATTGTTGTGAACTCTTTCCCAACATGTCGACTATTTCATAGATTCGAAACATCCATGTCTATTTCTTTATAGATCCAGACACAACTATAAGGTCTTACACCTTTCTCGAGGGTCTTTCAAGTTCAAAACTTGATTTCTCGTGTATGGAACTATCACGGATTTTATGGCTTCAAGCCATTTGACGGAGTCAGGGCCCATCATCGCTTCTTTGCATGTAGTCGGTTCATTATTCTCAAATAATGATTCAACCCTCAAATATTGGTATTTGATTGTTTACCCGATCTACTTGTTTCAATAGGAACTTAGATCTCCGTGACCACAACCTTTGAGGCACGTGAGCCATGAGCATTGTTGCCGCCTCCGGAACACTTTTCGGCGCAACTCTGCATACTGACTAAGGTTCTTTTAACCTTATCAAAGTTCTATTGTCCTCCCACTTAACTTTTCACGAAAAATTCCTTCTCAAAGAAACTTGACGTTTTAAGTGACAAACACTTTTGTCTCCGATGTTATGGAGGATCTCTTAACAGTTATTCGAAATAACATACAAAGACAGGTTCATCCGACTTTGGTTGCAAACATCTTTCTTATGCATAGCATATCAATGTTTAAGAAAGGACAACTTGGGTTTTATCCCAAACCATAACTTTATATGGTGTCATTTCAACGGATTATGATGGAGCTCTTTCAGTGGAAAAACGGTAATCTCTAAAGCTTTTAATCTTTAAAATATAATGGCAGTTTTATGAATTATACCTTTGATCTTTACCATGTCAAACAAGGTTTAATTACATATCTCGAATGCTCCATACTCTTATGGTGTTTCGGGAAAATGCAAATCCACGGAACGATTCCTTAAATCTTAGGTATTATGCTAAACTTGTAACTCAAATATCTTCCTTTATGATCTTATCATAAACTATTTATATTCTTGTTACAACGATTTTGCACTTCATCTTGAAAGTCTTTGAACTTTTTCAAATATTTCACACTTCATCCTTATTAAGTAAATATTCATATATTCACTCAAATTTTTGGAGAAAGCATATGAAGTTGAAATCCATCGCTTTTGATTGCACATGATGGACTTTGTACAACAATATGTACAATTTCCAATAAGCTAGTCATTCGTTCCCTTTTGGCCTATGAACGAAGTTTTAATTATCTCTAGGAAAGTTTCACAAGCGTTATTTGATCAAAATCAAAAGACTCCAAAATTCCATCCACATGGACTTTCTTCATGTTTTCTTTCCAATATAATTTAAACGGCGATGTCACTTCCTAAGTGATCTTTTAATCAATTTGTCTTTCGACATTTTTAGCACTAGTTTTATGGATGTGATTTCTCCAACGAGATTTGTGAATCATCCATCTTTTATGGATTACAGCAATTATTTGAACAACCCTTTTGTTCTCATAATACCTGATAAAACAAATCTTGAAGGCAAGCTTTGATGTTTAACGAGCAACACAATAACCCTTTATTTGTTCTCGATGAACATCATCACATATTCTTTTGCTAGTTACTTAGGCCATTGTAGTTCATGAATTGTGTTGTTTCGTATGACCAACAAATTCAGTATCAAATACTTGAGAACCACATTGTTTAATAAGCAAAGAATATAGCCATAACATGTATATCATCTATATACTTAAACTGAACAATTCTAGTCTTTTCTTTTCTGCCATATATTTACGAGATTCTCTTTCAATATTTCCTTTTCTGTTTGAAAGAATCTATCAATATCAATAGTGGAGTCATACATATGACATATAGTCCAAAGCGTGTATAGTTAAATACCAATGTCTTTGGACTTGCACTTTGAAGTAGATCACCATCATCAAATGTTTGGTGTTCTTTCAAATTCCTTTCTTTAGTAATCTCTTGGTGTAGTAAACATTTTACCTACATCAAATATTCACCCTTATCATGGAATCGTCCATGATCAAGCTACTTTTAGCTTATAACGATGAATTATGAGTATAATGTTGCTATCCAAAACCTTTTGGAGGATTAGGACAACAAGTGTCTCCAACCTTTTGCAAATTCTCATCAAATATGAGAACATGACTTTAGCCATATTATACTCTATCATGTTGCAACCAAAACTTCGTTTCAGATATCACAATATCTTCCACACATCATAGTTTCTGAAACAACTCTTTCAGATCCTAGATAACCTTGATATTAAGAGAATCCTTTGAATATCAAGAATCATGGAGACAAACATGATACTTATATACTAACACTTGGAATTGTTACTCTGATTTAATACTAATTATTAAACTTCATGGAGTAACCTAACGCATTGAATGTTTGCAATAGGACTTTTAAACTTTAGATTAACACTTCAAAACAATACGATACCAGTTCGTAAAGTAACTAACCAGAATTCTATAGTTCTATCATCTCAATTATAACTAAGCGTAAGGTGGTAAACGGATGCCAATGACTACAACAACTATGCAAATTCACTTTGATTTAGTTTATGATAAATTGAGTTCTAATTAATAATTAAATTAATCTAGGTGAACTCCCACTCAAAACAATATCCCTCACATTGTTTTAGTGATCACACGAACCAAATCCACCACATCAAAACCGATCATCACGTGAGTTGATATAGCTTCAACGGCGAACAATCAACATGTTCATCATATCTACTATATGACTCATGCTCTACCTTTCGGTAATCCGTGTTCCTGAGGCCATGTCTGTACATGCTAGGCTCGTCAAGATCAAACCTTAGCCACCGCATAAGCAAATCTGGCTTGCTTACGTTGTATACACTTGCGGAATCTAACACACCCGATCATCACGTGGTGCTTCGAAACAACAAGCTTTAGCAACGGTGCTAGCTAAGGGCGAACACTTTATGATTTGAAATTCATGTGCATGAGGGATCATCTTATAATGCTACCGTCGTCTACTAAGCAATACAAGATGCATAAAGGATTAACATCACATGCAATTCATAATATGTGATATGATATGGCCTTTCTTCTTTGTGCTTCCGATCTCCATCTTCAAACACGAACATGATCTCCATCATCACCGTCATTGCATCAAGGTCAATGACGCTTCACCATGGTTGTCGTCCACCAACTTCAACTATTACAACTACTTTGAATAGACACGCGGGTCTTAACAGAAATTAAAGACAACCATATGGCTCCTGCCGGTTGCCGACTTACAATAAGGAACATTGCATACATCATATATAATCACAATCATGGCCATATCACATCAAGACACCCCGCAAAACAAAGTTAGACGCCTCTACTTTCTTTGCATATTTTACGTGGTTTGGGGCTTTCAATAAGTGTCGTTCTAACTTACGAACAAGAACCACAACATTGATACTAGTATTGTCAATCACCCGTTGTAAATTGAATCTTAACTATGCTAGGAGAAATAGGCACCCGCAAAGCCACTTATGCAATACAAGTTGCATGTCAAGCGTGGAGCAAGTCTCATGAACGATGTCATGTAAGGTTAGCCCGGGCCGCTTCATCCCAACATACCGCAAGATGCAAAGTACACAAAAAGCAATCGACAATAAAAGCATCAACGCCCACAATGACCATTGTGTTCTACTCGTCAATGATCTACATATAGACACGGCTCGATACCCTTTGTAGGGGTTCGTAGCATGGAAAACAAAAATTTTCTATCGCATACAAACAAACAAGCCAAGATCTATCTACTAGATTGTAGCAACGAGTCGATGGAATAACTTACCCTCGAAGATTCCAAAGTGGTTAACGAGAGCATTCTCGTGGGTGATGTAGTCGATTTCTTCCGATCTCAAGATCGTGAGACGATCCTTCCGGCGCCCGTTAGCGCTCCCGCAATCGGTCACACGTTCGTAATCGACGAAGACCTTCCTCTCCCTTGTTCCAAAGAAAGGAGGTTGTAGCACTCTCCTCGCGATTCCGTGACAACGGCGTGGTACCTAAGTAGGGGAGATCTCGCAGGCTTCGCCTTAGTGCAGTATGGTGGAGCTTATGAGAGAGGCTATTAGTGGTCTAGTAATTAGACACACCAATTAGAAGGCTCTAAACCAATTAGAAGGCTCTAAACCGCTGGCTAAAGCAATTAGAAGCTCTAAACCAAAACGGCTCTAAACCGGAGGTAGAAGTTAGGAACTTGTGTGTTCTAGGAGGAGCCCTCCTTTGATGGGTGGGAGGCGCCAGGGAGGAGAGTCCTCCCAAGTCGGCCTTGGCTGGGCCGGCTTGGAGGAGTGGGACTCCTCCTCCAAGTTGGTTCCAACTCCTCTTGCTTGTTTCCCACAGTTTCTGTTCCCCAGTTTCCTGTTTTAGCCGTTTGACTTTCAAACTGGCAATTTGACTTTCATGTTTTTTGGAACAGCAAGAACACTTAGTACATGATGCAATCATTCAATGACACACTCATGTACCCCTCCCCCCCCCGAGTGCCGGACAATCCGGAACCTTCTAGAACATTCCCGATGAAAACACCGGAATCATTCCCGAACTCCGAAACGGGACTTTCCTTATATGAATCTTATTCTCCGGACCATTCCGGATCACCTCGTGATATCCCGGATCCCATCCGAGACTCCGAACAACATTCGGTCTCTTTCTCATAATACCATAACTACTCAAACAACGTCAATCCTTAAGTGTGTCTCCTACGGTTCGTGAATTATGCGGACATGATCGAGACACTTCTCCGAACAATAACCAATAGAGGAATCGAAATTCATATGGCTCCCATATTTCTACGATTACTTTGCGATCGAATGAACCACTTACATACGATACCAATTTCCCTTTGTCTCACGATAGTTTACTTATCCGAGGTTATGATCGTCGGTATCTCTGCATACCTAGTTCAACCTCGTTCCGATAAGTACTCTTTCTCGTTCCGTGATATGTGATCCCTTGTGACCTAGTCACATGCTTGCAAGCTAATTGGATGACATTCCACCGAGAGGGCCCAGTATATCTATCCGTCATATGGATGGACAAATCCCACTCTTGATCCATGTGTTTCAACCAATACTTTCCGAACACTTAATGCCACCTTTATAGCCACCCAGTTACGGTGTGGTGTTTGATGTCATCAAAGCATCCATCCGTAAAGGTGATATGCATGATCTCATGGTCGAAGGAATTAGGTTACTATGTATCAGAAAGCATATAGCAATTGAACTATTGAAATGACTTGATCTTTATGCTACGCTTAACTATAGGAGTATGTCCATCACATCATTCTCCTAATGATATGACCCTGTTGTTAATAACATCTCTGTGTTCATGATCAGGAAACCATGATCATATATTAACCAACAAGCTAGTTTAACAAGAGGCTTTACTAGGGACTCTTATTTTAGTTTACAAATCACACAAGTATTAATGTTTCCGGTTAATACAATTATAGCATGGTATGTAAACATTTATCATAAGTGAGAAGATATGATAATAACCACTTTATTATTGCCTCTTGGGCATATCTCCAACAACTCCGCCCTCTCGCCTATGTCTTCCTCTCAGAACCCTAATACCAAGAGAGCAACCACAAAAAGATTTCCGCTGCCTCTGCGGGGCGGAAAACACCGACAGAGAAAGAGATCTCCGGCAGACAGATTTCTACCGAGGAAATTCCTTCCCGGAGAGGGGATATCATCGCCATCAACACCGTCATCAAGCTATACTTCATCGAGATCATCATCCACACCATCATCTCCACCAGAACCATCATCACCACTCCATCCCGTTGTAACAATTGTGTTGGATCTTGCATTAGTTCGTAGGGGAAACTTTCCCGGTGTTGATTACTATTGTAGTTGATGCTTGTGAGTGGAACCATTGGATTATTGTTTATGTTCAGATTGTTATCCATCACCATATCATCTTTGATCTTGATCCATATGATGTCTTGTGAGTAGTTCGTTTAGATCTTGAGGACATGGGAGAAGTCATATTGTTAGTAGTGGATTTGTGTTGAGTTATTATTCAATGGTTTAGTATTTAAGTTGTGGTGCTATTCTTCTAGTGGTGTCATGTGAACGTCGACTACATGATACTTCACCATTTATGGGCCTAGGGGAATGCGTTGTGTATTTGGCTACTAATTGTGGGCTTGCTGGAGTGACAGAAACCTAAACCCCCTGAAGGGAATATGCCCGAGAGGCAATAATAAAGTGGTTATTATCGTATTCCTTATTTATGATAAATGTTTATTTTACATGCTATCATTGTATTAATATGGAAACGTTAATACATGTGTGTTTAATAAACAAAAGGAAGTTCCTAGTTATGCCTCTCTTATAAACTAGCTCATTGATTAACAAGATGATCAAAGGTTTCCTGATCATGGACACTAGATGTTGTTAATAACGAGGTCACAACATTAGTGTAATGGTGTGATGAACATTCATCCGAAGTATAGCATTACGATCAAAGTCATTGAGTTTATATTGCTATAACAACTTACGAAGTGATCCTAATCCTTATACCATGAGATCATGTCAATCACTAACACCAAAAGAATTTCTTGATAACATCAAACTTCACACCGTCACTGGGTGATTATAAAGATGGGTTCAGAACTACTAAAGTGTTATGTTGAGGCCCATGGATCGAGAGTGGAATTTGTTCATCCCGATGATGGATAGATATGCTCTGGGCCCTCTCGGTGATATCACATTGATTAGCTTGCAAGCAAGTGATTTGATCACTAGAATGTTATATCACAGGAACGAGAAAAGAGTGCATGTCAGTAACGAGATCAAACTAGGTATGGAGATACCGATGATCGAATCTCAGACATGTAATATCATTTCAGTAAACCCTAGTTCGGGACTGACGGGGCTCGAACCCGTAGCTTCCGTATCGCGAAACAAAGGGATTAAGATACTAGCGTGAAAGGTTCTGACGATCACAAGAAAGTCATCGTTGAATGTGTGG
The DNA here is from genome assembly GCA_030063025.1 of Avena longiglumis. Classification (NCBI taxonomy): domain Eukaryota; kingdom Viridiplantae; phylum Streptophyta; class Magnoliopsida; order Poales; family Poaceae; genus Avena; species Avena longiglumis. The sequence goes on along the minus strand of CP125979.1, from coordinate 209,793,844 downwards.
GAGTTAGTATGGGTCTCCAGATCCCGCTTCTAATTATTGATCGGAGAAGGGTCTCGATCATGTCCGCATTATTCGCGAACCGTAGGGTGGCACACTTAAGAGACACCGACAAAATTTTCATGCCAGAAAGAATAACAAGCGCAGGAATTTATTTCACTAGATACCAAAACGGGTTTTCGGGTGAAATTGCAGAAAGTGTTTCTGCATGTGAAATGAAATACTAGCAAGGGGTTATATGTGAATGTTTGTCATAAAAGTGATTGACAAAATTCTGAATAAATAAAAGGAGTTTTATTTAATGAGAGTTTGCATTAAATTTGGTGGAAATTTAATGGGAATTTGAGTGGGATTTTGAGTGGAGGAAATTGAAAGGCATTTGAGTGAGTGGAGTGTCCACCCACATGAATGTGGAAGAGGTGGGGGCAGCCCCCATGGCTGGGCTCCATGCCCCTTGGGTGCCCCCCTCTCCCCTATAAAAGGCCCCCCTCTCATCCTCTCAAAGCACACCTCCTCGTGAAGAATCTCTCTCCCCCTCTAGTATTTATCCCCCATGGTCTCGGACTAGCGAGATACATGTTCCCGGTGGCTTTTCGGCAAGAAAGAGTTGTGCTTTCGCTGCATCGCTGGAGTGAGGAGGCGGAGGTTGCTCGGTGTCTTGTACGTGTGTGCGAGCACGGATGCGCTGCTGTTTTGCGGCGCTAGGACTTCCTCTCGATCTTGATATCGGCAAGAGATCGTCTACATCAACCACGAGTTTGGACTCTTTAAGTTTTGTCGGTCTTCAAGGGTATGTTCTCTACAGATGTATATCCGCCCGTTGCTTGTATTTAGTAGATAGATCTTGGTACATAGTTGTTCCCATCGTAGGAAATTTTTTGTTTTCTATGCTGCGAACCCTACACCCCCGTTAGGACACCATTGCATAAGCGAGCGTAGGATCTCAGAGTTTAAGGCTGTGGTTAGGTTTATATCTTAATTGCTTTCCTGTAGTTGCGGATGTTTACAGGGGGGTTAATCACAAGTATGTATTAGTCCAAGTAAGGTCGATACATTAGCACAGGTTCACCCACACAACACTTACAACACCAAAGAAGAGTACTTAGCTATATGAAGCGAAAGCACTTGACAGAATTACCATATGTCCTTGAGAACGTTTGGTCCTTATAAGTATTTCCACCGGCATGTCCTTTGCTAAGAAAGGATTGGGACTCTTGCTGCAGTTGTTCGCTATCTTTATTACTTGCACTTTGTTTTGTTGCTTCATCAGAAAACCCCTAAAAATTCGTTTGCTAAGTTTTACAGATATTTCATGCTCCATACCACTAGTCAACACCTTCTGCTCCTCGTTGGGATCGGTACTCCTATTTATCGAAATTACTACGATACACCCCTATACTTGTGGGTCATCAGGCCACGAGTGGTTATTTGTTTACACTTGGTCGTGGCGCTGTTTCCTGGAAGTATTGCAAGCAGACCATCTTAACGAGGTTAACAATGGAAGCAGAACTCACAGCATTAGACACAGCCACTGTTAAAGCAGAGTGGCTTCGTGAGATCTTGATGGACTTACCTATGGTTGAAAAACCAATACCCGCCATCCCGATGAACTATGATAATCAAACTATGATCGTCAAAGTAAACAGTTCTAAGGATAATATGTAGTCATCAAGGCATGTGACGAGGAGATTGAAATCTATCAGGAAACTAAGAAACTTTGGAGTTATTGTGTTGGATTATATCCAAACATCTAATAACCTGGCAGATCCCTTCACAAAGGGCTTATCACGCAATGTGATAGATAATGCATCGAGGGAGATGGGTTTGAGACCCACACTATGAGTTGATCCCAGTGGCAACCCACTTTATGTGATCGGAGATCTCGTGAATTAGAGCTGAGAGACAAGCTGTTGGTCAGCTGAGAGGAGAGTATCCCCATATTATATATTTACATCTCCATAAAGATGCAATACTCTCTTAATCTGCATGGCAGGTTCATATTTATCTTAATGTGTTCCAAGTGGCTTTTATAAGCAGAGATGTTGTCATGCAGAACATCTCTTGAGGAACACACCTATATAAGTATGACTGTCAAACATCGCAGTCCGTGAGAGTTGGGTGCTCTCTAATAAACTCATGAAAGGACCTGGAGTATGACGCATAAGCTCCAAACCGCGGGGAAGCCGACGACAACCCTGTACCGGTCTAGATTTTGTGTGAAACTAGCACGCAGAAAACTTATAGTTATAGTCCACTATTAAAGTTGCTAGCTAGTGTAGTATGAAGTTTAACGTGGAAGTTCAACTTAACAGTCTCCATTATGCACCGGTATATAAAACAATATTCTGGAATAAAAGTGATGTGATGTGCCAATAAGACTTTGTGGGGGATCACTGGAATTTGGTGTGTTTTGGGTTGTTGGCCTATTAGGCAAATTCTGAAATTATCTTTGGCCCACTTGTGCATGGCAGCATATGGATGTGCTAGTGCTGCTAAAGTTTAGTCCCACATTGCTAGTGAAAGGGGAGTTGGACCACCTTATATAGTAGAGTGTTGCACCACTCACTAAGGTGTGACAAGGAGAGAAGCCCTCGCGCACTCCTCCTTCGACGCTGCTCGCCACGCCTCGCCTCGTCACGACGCACGCGTGCTGCGGGTTGCGGGAATCTCGCTGAGCCGACGCATTAATTAATCAGCCGTTTCCAGTTTTTATGGATCGTGGGTTGTTACCGACTCGAATGTGGGCTGAGCCCCACGATCTCCCTGACCAGCACTATATAAGCGTCTGCGCTAAACCTAATCGGTAATTTTCCACACACGCGCCTACCTCCAGACCCTTGCGCTGCCGCCTTCGTCTTCCCCATCCCGGCTTGCGGCGTGCATCGTATATCAGGACAATAGGCCTTCAGAACCCCGCCTCTCGTGAACCTGTACGGGTGAGGGGAAATCAGGTTTTTGGGGAGCGCTCAAGCATGACTACTGGCAACCATGATGCCATTCGACGATGAGTTCCCAAAGACGACTTCTTCCCAGACGTCGGCAACCTCGACATGGGCAACAACACTGTTGCGACCGCTGTGGCTGCTACTGCCGCCGCTGCTATTCAGCCTACACTATATGTGATTCTCAACTGTCCTTTTCAGATTATGCTAGAGTTCTTTGTTCTAGCGTTTGGTGTAGATGTGATAGGTTTATATTATATAGATGTAATCTGTTTATCTACTTTGTTGATCTATATGATTGGTTTTAGTACTATTTGTATGATCATGTTTTATTAGTTTATTATTCGGGTTAAATCATACGGATTATTGCTTATATATTCAACAGTTTTCACTGCTCGAATTCACTGATGCACCTTGTAAATAAGGAGAAATTGCACCCTGGATTACCAGATCTCCATCGTGCCATCACTGCTAACTCACGGCTGCACCTTCTGGATCGCCCATGCCAGACATTGATCTATGGTTAGGTGGGTGACATGTTTCACGAAGTCGATACATGATATGGCGGTATGTACCGAGTGGTAGAGCATAGAGGGGGTGGGATCTGCGAGCTTCTGCAGGCGGGAGAAAGAGGCGAATATTCAGCACAATACGAGAGATCAGGAGATTAGAAGTCAATGGCGAAGGAATAGATGGAAGAGAGAAAACTGGTCGGTTATAGTGGCCCACACAAATGCCAACAAAAAAAATTGTAAAGCGCGGGCAACCAAAAAAATTGTGTGCCATCTTAATCTCACAAAAACATATGCAATCAACAATGATTATATGCGTATCTAAAATAAATTTTTACAACGTGTATGAAAAGGGTTGCTAGGTACGTGTTACTATACGATGGTTCTTCTTGTAGTGAGCCAAGATCACCCTGAAAATGTGAGATTCCTTATGCAGCAACTCAAACTCACACTCAAATGACTCTTTTTCCACATATAAACTCTCGGTTTCTTTTTCTTTGTTGCTTTCTAAACTTCTTATCTTTGTGTAATTCCGCTAGCAGTAGGCGACGATGGACCATTTTCTCTATGCTTCTCGCTTTTCCACAGTAGACACTTTTATTTCTGTATTATGTTGTCATTATGATAATGGAATTTGATTCCTCATTAGAAATTTCTTAGCTAAAAAAATATTCAATCTCTTAAAAAAATATTAAAGGGAAAAATCTCTTAGATGAATTGGAAATTTTGGAGAAAGAAGAGGAGGTTTGCATGTTGTCTAGAGAGCAATTCCAGAGAAAAATCTATATTCAAATTTAGGCTAATGCATATGTATGAAGAGGAAGATAAGTTGTGGTTTAGTAGATCTAGTGCTAAATGGCTCTTGCATGGGGATAACAATACTGCTTATTTCCATCGTATTACTAATGGGAGGAAAAGGAAAAAACATGATGTATTTTTTAAAAAATAATGAAGTGGTGATTCAGGGGACCTCTGATCTCCTCTCCCATGCTAATGAATATTACAAAATGTTATTTGGTCAAGGGGAAGAGAACTTGCTGGGTTTGGATTCTGGTCTATTAATAAAAAATTAACAAATGATGATAATTATTTTTTGGATAGACCTTTTTTGAAGAAGAGGTTAAATTTGCTTTGGATATTATGGTAAAAAATAAAGCTCCTAGCCCTGATGGGATGCCTGTTGTGCTTTATTAATCTTGTTGGCCGATTATTAAACATGATGTTATGGCTCTGTTTAATGATTTGCATTCTGGTAACTTGGATCAGTTTAGAATCAACTTTAGGATGATAATTATCCTTCAGAAAACTCCTGATGCTGATATTATTTCAAAATATAGACCCATTTGTTTGCTTAAGGTCATGTATAAGCTAATAACCAAAGTTAGTACTGTTAGAGTTGAGCCTTTTATGCATAAGTTGATCTCTGGTTGCCAGACTGCTTTTATTAAAGGTAGGAACATTATGGATGGGGTAATGTCTTTGTATGAAATTTTGCATGAAGCTCCTAGGAGTAAATGTCAGGGGGTGGTTTTGAAAATTGATTTTGAAAAGGCTTATTATAAAGTAGGCTGGGAGTATTTGTTAAAATGTGTCTCTCAGAAAGGATTTAGTGATCTTTGGTGTAAGATGATTGGTATTGGTTTAAAAGATGGTACTCCATGTGTTAAAATTAATGATAAAAGAAGGAAATATTTTTGGTAGACATTGAGGGGTGAGACAGGGTGATCCCTTTTCACCCTTTCTTTTTAATTTGGCTGCGGAAAGTTTGGCCAAAATGATTGCTCAAGCACATAATGCTGGGTTGTTGACAGGATTAGTTCCCCATCTGATAAATCATGGTGTATCCATTATGCAATATGAAGATGATACTATTTTATTGATTCGGGATGATATGGAACAGTTGGGTCACATGAAATTGATTTTGTATATGTTTGAAGCGATGTCGGGTTTAAAGATCAATTTTGCTAAAAGTGAAATCCTAAATGTTTTTGAGGATAGTGATAAGGGAATATTGTACGCAGATATTTTTGGCTGTCAACTTGGTCCTGGGTGTTCCTGTTTGTGGCACCAGGCTTCATGTGGTGGATCTTTGTCCTTTAGCTGACAAGTTGAGGAAAAATCTAGACGGTTGGGTTGGCGACTCATCGTCAATTGGTGGTAGGCTTACTCGGATCCAGTCTTCGCTTAGCAGTCTTCTCATTTATCATATGTCCATGTATATCATGGCGGATACTAACCTAGAAGAGTACACTAAGATAATTATGAAGTTCTTTTGGGAAGGATCAAGTGAGATAAAAAGAAGTATTATATGGTTAAATGGTCCTTGGTATGTATACTAGAAAAGAAGGGGGGATTGGGAGTCAAATACCTGAAGCTATTTAATATTTGTTTGATGTGCAAATGGTGGTGGAAGTTGGAAGTGGAAGATGACTTATGACAAAATATTGTTAAAGCGAAATATGGAATTTCACATGGTATTTGGAGAATTAAAGTTAAGCGGAATAATTTCGCTGCTTGGAAAGATCTTATGAGAATTAGACAGGTCTATTTATCTGGGAGAAAAATGGAAGTGTGTGGGGGAAAGGGAAACTGATTTTTGACATGATCAGTGGCTTGGTAATTTCTCCCTTTGTGAGAATTTCTCTGGGTTATATGAGGTGTGTAACCAATAGATTGGCACATTTAGAGAAATGAGTGACTTGGGGTGGTTTTTTACTTTTAGGAGATGGTTATCTCCCATGTTGGCTAATCAGTGGCAGGAGTTGAGGGGTTTGTTGGCTAGCTTGAGGCTTAGTGATGAAGTTGATAAACCTAAGTGGAAGTATAGCAAATCGGGGATTTTATCTATTAAGTCTCTATATAATAAATTGTCTGATGTGGGTCCTGATAGATCCTTTCGTCCTCTTTGGAAGGCTAAACTTCCTCTGAAAATTAAAATCTGGCTATGGTTAATTTGGCACAATGCAATTGCTACCAAGGACAATATGAATAGGAGGAAGTGGGTTGGTAGTTATGTATGTCGTTTTTGTCTTTTGGATAAAACTATCAATCATCTTTTATTTAGTTGCCTTGCGGCTATTTATATGTGGAGTTCCGATTGCTTGTGTGTTAGGTGCCCAGTCTAGACCATCTTGTTTTACTCAATATTTTTGGTGTATTGTGAAGTTTCTTCCCTTTGGATTTAATTTTCACATTATTTGTATTGCTGCTCTTTGCTGGGTACTGTGGAAAACTAGAAATCGAGCTTGTTTTGAAAGGAAGCTGACATCTTCCCCTTTGGGTCTAATTTGTTATATGTGTGTCTTTCTCCGATATTGGGCAGGTCTGCAGGTGAAGGTGACCGGGGCATCATGGAGGAGGGTGCTAATCGCCTCCAGAACTTGGCTACCTAGGTGCATGATATGGCACGCCGTGCTTCTACGCTGAGGATCAAGAACACTGAAGATAGAGCAGATACTGATACATCTGTAGTTTGAATATAAAGTACAAAAAAATAGGAGGTTGTCAGCCTCGTGTTGAGATAAGAAATGGTTTGCTCAGTGTCCTGAGTCTCCTTTTGGATAGTGGTTATGTGGTATCACTTTTGTTGTGTTCAGCGTATTTTAGTTGTGGCCTTCTGGTTATCTGGTTAAACTTTAGCTTGGAGACTTCTTTTTGTTTATTTCGTTTTGCTACATGGGGTTGTGTTCAGACTTGTTGTTCTGTTATCTGTTGATAATAGAACTCAGCTCCCTTTTGAGTCGTACGGAAATTAAAATCCCCGTTAGAGATTGCTTGAAAAAAAAGACCCATTTCATTTTTTTAAGTGCATGTTGTCTTGACTGGGTGACATCTGTCTCGTAGCACCTATGTCGACCCCTAGCTAGCTAGTTAGCATGCCTACAGGGTTACTCTACGTCCATCTAAAGTGCTCCGATCGTGCCGCCCTTTTCCCATCCTTCCCATGCCGGTCTGGTCCATGGAGTCATCAGTCAAGTCTTGTGAAGATGCAGCTAGCTAGCTAGGTAGCTAGTACATGGACCAGGGATTAAAAAGAAAGGCCGTGAAGGAGCAAGAAGCATATGACAAACTTTAGTGTTTGTCCTCCTTTTCTTTGTTGTTGTTGAAAGTGTCTGTCCTTTCAAAAGATGAAGAAGAAGGTTCCATGTACCGAGATGGACAGATATTTTGACGTGCACCGAAACGATTCCGTGGCCAAGTGGCCGGCCAAGCTTCTTCTTTTATTATCTCCAACGAATGCATGGCACCACCCAATTTTGATATAGATTCTCAATATATGAATGCAGCCGGCCGACATCACATAGAAAGATGGTCGATCCATGGCACTGTGTGCTCATTCCAATACGTGAATAAACGGTGTGTATGGGTAGTTATATGGTGTGTATGGCGCGGCGGCGTGGGGGTATATCGCCTTCTATTCAAACCAAGAACAAGTTTAGGGCTCCTACATGAATTTCATAAGGTTTTGGAGGATTTAGATTCTCGAGAGTTTTTCCTACGATGCTCGTTTGATTCACATGACTGAGATTTTTATAAATTTCTTTTAAAAATTTATTTAGACCTTTTAGAATTCATTTGCTTTTAGAAAAATGGAGATTTGTTGGAGTGTGAGAGGAGGGAAATATTTGGAAATGTGAGAGGAGAAGCAAAAATGGAGCTGGCTCCGGTGACTCGCGTGAAGAAATAGATGTGGAGACCCTTTAGTACCGGTTCTTTATATGAACCTATACTAAAGGTGCAACGCTGGATCCACCTCTACCTCAAATTTGGCGCGAAACCCTTTCGTACCGGTTCGTAACACGATCCGGTACTATACAGCCTAAACGAACCGGTACTAAGATATGCCGGTGACCTGAGCAGTTAAACCGGTACTAATGCATCCTTTAGTACCGGTAGGTCAAATCCTTTGGCCAGTTTTTTACTAGTGACATAACTGAGATTTTTATAAATAAAAATTTCTTTAGACCTTTTAGAATTCATTTGCTTTTCTATATGAAACACCGATGGCCCAAATTTCTAAAGTTCTCTAATCCTATGATAGTTAAGAGGACATGTCACCTCAATCTAGCATTTTATATAGAAACCTGCAAGTAAAAAAGCTATCTGTATTCAGTTTGCGGACTGTATTACTTTTATAGTGAAAGAACTTTGTCAAAGTTCTTCTGGCACATGCTCCGGTGATCCCTCTATATTTAAAATTATATTTAGAAGTTTCAAAAACATTGAAAATAATTCTGGACTTTTTCAATAATATATTCTCTACAAGCATGTAATATCGCAATGTGAAAATCTTTTTATTATATTTGTTATTTTTGTGTAGCTCAAAATATATATTATTTGTAACTGATAGTTCATACGCTTTGTGGTATACATCACACTCTACATGCTGATTTGTTTTCATGGTTTTTTGGAATTCAGAATATGATTTCGATTTTTTTAAGGGATCACACCATGTGCACCAAATCTCCGCTCGGAATGGTTAACCAAACGTTGACATGCTAATAAACAATATACTTACTTGTTACACGAATAAAATTACTACTGCAATCCATAGCAATACCAAGCACATGCTCGTCGTCGCCACGCGTAAACCAGTAATACCTAATACCTAACTAATTAAATGGCCAATCAAGCGCTTGCGCCGATGCATGTGGTGTTGGATTCGAGCTCGCGATCTTCTTCCTCTCCCAGCTCCAGCCCCTCGTCATTCTCGTCGCCGGTGGCAGCGGCAGCGTTGGCGAACGTGAGCCTGAGGCGGCCGCCCTCGCGGGACGCGTGCAGCAGCTCCTTCCCGGGGATGACCACCTGAGTCAGCACGAACCGCCCGTCCTCGCGGGACGTCCGGAAGCACACGCACGGCTTCCCGCCGCGCCCGATCGACCGTATCGGCGGCGGGAACGACGGCGGCTCCATGTACTTGCTCCCTCCCACTCCCAGCAGCCCTAGCCCCGCGTCCCCGAGCGTCGCTGCCTCCTTCCCGGGGCTCAGGGCGGCGTCGCCGCCGTCGCCCTTGACCATGTCGTCGGAGTCCACGGTGCTCTCGGACCCGAGCCCCTCCGTGCACAGCAGCAGCGACGCCGAGCTCTTCTTCAGGCAGAAGCTCGCGCTCTTCTTCAGGGAGAAGCTCGCGGGCTTGGGAGGCCTGAGAAGCGCGTCCAGCGACGAGTCGTCCTTGCTCTTCTCCGCAGCCTGACGATCAGCCGCGTCGAGCCACGACACCGTCGTCGCGCCGCGAGCAGGAACTGCCGCGGCGGCAGGGTGCGATGGTGGCGGTGGCGGCGGCAGGACAAATCGCGCCTCGGGCTTCTCGTGGAAGTGAAGCTCGCCGAAGATCTCCGTGAAGGACGACGGGTCGACGGGCGGCAGCAGCGGCTTCTTGTGGTGGATGTGGTTGCTGCAGGCCGCCAGCACCTCCAGCAGACTCGGGTTCTCCGGCAGCGGCTTCTCGAAGAGCCTCCGCAGTGCACCGTCCGCCGTCGCCATGTGCGCCATCCACCAAATTAACACTCCTCCGCTCTGCTCCTCGGATGTGAAGCTGCAAATTCCTTTTTTTTTTGTGGCTGTCAAATTTGCTGAAGAAATCTCTGAGGAAGAGAGGTATATATAGTGAGAGAAATGGTGAGGTCAAGAAAGTTAGGGGCATTTATGTGGCTGTCGAATTGGAATTTCGGGATAATTTTTTTTCGCTTTTCATAAGTGGAGGTGGTATATACTACTCCAGCTGCAACTTGGGAGGAGGAAATGGAAATGTGCATTCTTCTCAAAAAAAAAAAGGAAATGGAAATGTGCATCTTGCACAACAGCACAAGTGTGTCTGTGTGTGTGTTCTTCAGCACTGGTCTGCATGACACGTACGTCAGAAAATGCAAGGAAATCTGCAGGTAGAGCTAAAAGTTGGCAGAATTTGCAGCTCGAACAAATTTGATGTCGATCTTGCACTGACAAAATGGAATATCTGATAAGGTTGCCACTGCAGATCGATCATCGTGAATGAATTCCGGTTCCAACTGGCGCAGGAACATGCCCAACAATGGCGCGCACCATGAACAGAATTCGGACAATTTCGCAATCCTCGGAGAAATCGGGATGATTCTCCCCGACAGTGTGATGCACTTGTCACTGAGCATCACACTGCTGTCAAGTGCTCCTCAAGACCGGAATCTGTTCCGCTCCGTCCCTAGCTGAACTGGCAGAAAGCTAGGTGGAAGATGATGCATTACAATTTCTGCCGCTGTGATTTTTTCCAGACTCTTCTTTTTCTCCATGAAAACTGGAAAGAATTGGTGGCGGATGAGCGAGATGAAACGCAGGTCAAAAGGTAGAATAACTTCTTTTTGTGAAAACTGGAAAATCTCTAGACAGATTCAGCAAACGAAAAGAATGAAGGAGAGAAGGCGGAATAAAGCTATCTGATGTAGCTAGAGGACATGAACACGATAGTTGAGAGCTCCACTTCAGAACGGTCAGGATAGTAACAGCTACTAAGAGAAAACATTCAGGAGTTTCAGAAACTTCAGACTTGAGCCAGTGAAGAAATGCATGCACAAAGGAAGCCACCCCACCATTTGATTCATTCACTCGAACAGCCACGAAGTACGCCATAAGCAAGATACATAAGTTAGTGAAGGCGAGGGGATGAATCTCAAACCAACATGATCATGGTCCAAACATGAAACTGATAAGCACGTCGAAAATTCAAAATGTGCAAGGAAAAACACTGGGTCAGCCATCTATTACACAACAAACAACGGGCAACGACGTCGGGATTCCTATCTCCAGGCTTCGATCCGTTCAACCTTGGAGTTTATCCGGCTCACGATGCTCGTGCCCCTCGATTTCTCAGCCGGGGGAACAGTGGGCGTTCCACACTGCCGCTTGCCCTTTCTAGTCCTCCTGCTAGTCAGGCTACGGCTCCCTCTGCCCTGAAGTGAGTTCACAGCTGTAGTGCAGGCAGCATCATCAGTGGTGGACGAAGCAGCAACAGGAGGCTGTGAGCAACTGGGGGAGCTCTCTGTGCTCGTCAGGGCATTGCCTGTCTGGACAATGCACGCTACGGAATCGCCTTCGACAGGATTAATCCCACTCGGCTTGTCTTCAGGGCTGTGTGTAGGACTGTACACAAGGGGCTCCTCCCTGACGAAAGAAGGACGCCCGGATGCTTCCTCAGGTTGAGAATCAATGGGGAGACTGGGGTTCTGATGCCCATTTTCATCAGATGGGTCCTTTTGTGGCAAAGAAACATCCTCCAGGTTGGACTCTTCTCTATCCTTGAGGGTCTTCTGTATTAGCATCTTGAGGAAATTCATCACTTGTACTGCATACATTAGGGCAGTCAAAGGATCGTCCATCTGCATTTACATGTGTGCAAGAATTAGCATCCATCTAAATGATTGTTGCTTCTAGCTTTCTGTTAGGGAAACACGTTACCTGGGTCATATTTGGTGCGAAAACCATAGCGACATTGCGGTCGTTCATCTTGTTTATCTGTTCTTCTTGGACAACATCAGCCATCAGATTAACGGCCCAATCAAGTAAGGCTGCTTCAGTTGGTGGAAGGCACTTGGCAACCCGAGCACAGTCCTCTTCAGATTGGCATTGCATCACCTGTTCAGGTGGGATAGAGTCCAGCACGCCACTCGGCAATTCCCTAAACCAGGCCTGAAAAGATCGAAAATATATGAAATGAATATCATCAAGAGTACTGGTTTGCCGATGAAAGTTGACCGACTCGAGGCCATAAAGCGGCGTTGTCAAATCAGTTAACCACACCGAAAGCCTACACTGAAAAGCAGCATTAGATTCTGCAACAAAAGTTTGTTGATACAGAATCCGACTATTGAAGATAAGCACATCATTATTAAATTTCGAGTGGTGCTCTCAACAGAATGTCATAAGTGACATGACAGAAGGAAGCTTACTTTGATTAGACCTGCCAAAGAATGAACATCAATGCCATCTGGCACGGTTCCGCTGTTTAACTGATCTCTCACAAATTCTTCCTGGCTATTCTCCGCATTTATACGAAAAATACCTTCTGTCTGCAAAGCAAAAAAAAAACATCAATGTGGTCAGAACTCAGAAAAAGCTACAGGAATACTGTTAGAAAAGCAAGTGACAGTCAGTTAAAATGCTAAAACATCATACCCGGAGACCGCCTTGTTCATAAAGACGTCTTTGCATCATCAAGAGAATCGTCGGAACACTGTTCCCTCTAGAATCATACGAACACTGCATTGATTGTGTTGAGACTCCGAAGACACTAGCGCTGCATTTGAAGTTTGAATCAGCCGATGAACACCAACAACAAAAGGAAACTGAACAGGGACTAATGATACATGATGCTCCAAAATACACCCTATCGTATAAAAGTAAGAGCATATAGTCACTGAGGTCAAGGCATATTTCAATTTTTTTGTTTCCAAAGACAAGTCACAGCACCTTTTAAAGAACCAGATTTCAACAATTAATATGGTTCTGAATATACTGGTTTACTAACTCAAGTGCGTAAAATATCAAGGAAACTACTTCTCATTTACTTTCAGGACCTTTGCACATTCCAGAAGTTCCCCAACTATTATATGATCGCAATTCATATGCTCCAGTTTTATTCATCATACTATTGTATGATCGCAATTCATATGCTCCAGTATATTGCAATCCTCCAGTTTGAGCTATGAAGATGGGTTCTAGGTGTTTGTGCCACTTTATCTTCTTTTAGAGGCAAAACGATTCCAACCTTCTATAGGGAACTGTTTAGCCAATTCTTTTTAGGCTTCCTAAAACTAATAACCACATCCTAGAATTCCCAATACAGAACAAATGTACAATATAGTAGCTTGAGCCAAAACACCACCTCCCTATGTACGTTTCTTATCCTTTCTACTCTTTTTCTAGTATAAGCCCAAGAGGACCTCGAAGCAAAAAAAATATGTTATTCAAGCCACTAAAGTCTACACAGCACAACAAACATATGCAGACAAATGATAACGAGCAAGATGTCATTGATAGTCCCAACAGTTAATAACATGTTCTAACCGAGACAAAAAAAAACACGAAGTTCCCAACAGTTCTTCTTTCAGTCTTTCCTACAAGACAGGGTATGTAATAATCTACTTCTTGACATTCCTAGGTCAATCAACTCCGGTAAAAGGTGCATTCTCCTCCTCTTTGCATCTGGTTTAAAAATTATGAGGCAGGTAATGTGCGTGCAACTGTGCATATAGAAGGAGCATCAGATAAAATAAATGAACTACTCCCTCCGTTCAGAAATATAAGACATTTTAGCTTTGTGAAATGAATGTATCTAGACGCTTTTTAGTGTATAGGTTCACTCCGAACCTATACACTAAAATATGCCTAGATACATTCGATTCACAAAGCTAAAACGTCTTATATTTCTAAACGAAGGGAGTACAATGCAATAATACAGCTACCCTAGAATAAACTTTACAGGAATGAAGTACCTCAGTAGTTTAATATTTGTGTAGCAAGGATAAGCATTCCTACCAAACAAAGCAAGACGTGATACAGCTGAATTGATCCAACAAGAAGAAAGACTTAACAAACAGCATGTTTGTGCCAATTAAAAACTTCCTTTTGATTTTGGGAACCCGATTAAAATAGTAACCATACTCTTTCTAACACATCGAAATTGTATGTTTATTTGGTGGGTTTGCATACAAGTCAAAACAAGTTTAGAGTTGATGGGAAAACTAAAATAACATGGATGGAATACCACCACTGCCTAGGACGGGAAATGACTAAGTGAACAAAAATGGCTGCCACTACTAAATGTAGAAGCTTTATATTTTTCAATTTAAATTTTTTCTGTTTTTCTCTACTTAAAACTAAGGAAGATTCTGTTGCCAGTGTTTTGTTCCATTTCCAGCCTCATTAAGAGTTGTAGGTATTAATTTCTCCTTTGTTGATTTTATGAGGTAACTAGCTACAGAAACATCATGCAACTCTATCTATAACAGGCGTCCACAGCCATGATTGGCCAATTATTAATGGAACATGGGGAAAACTCAACACAAACTGTTTCTGGAGTCTGGACAGAGTGGTGGCCCAAAGCCTGCCCGTCGTCACAAACAGTTTAACTACCATAGACCAATTCCAGCTCAGGCTGCCAAGTACATACCAGCAGCAAGGGGGGAGAAGTCCAAATGGATTATTGATATACACATAGTACTCCATTTCAAATGGAACATAATTTCACCAGAATTTATCTGTGTACCAAGTTTCATCAGATTAAAACGAACAGAGGTTGCACTAAAATTTTGTTCAAGTTCAAACTGGAACTGAAAATTTCAAAAATATATTGAGTTCAGAACAACAAGAGCCACATACATTCTCGGAGCTTGTGAACCATGCCAATTGATGAACATGAGAAAGAGACAGAGAGAGTGACGGACCTCGCACTTGGGGCACGGCGGGGCACCTCGGGCTCGAACTCGACGGGGAGCCCCAGGAACCCATGGAACCTGTCGAAGGTGACGTGCGCCACGTGCTGCACGTCCGTGGGCAGCCCTATCTCCATCCCGCCCTCGCCGGCGCCGCCGACCTCCACCCTGCACCCGAGCAGCGACTTCCGCAGCAGCTCGAGCAGCAGCGCCAAGAAGGACCACCGTTGTTCCTCCTCCGATCCGCCGGCCCGTGGCTCCGCGGATCCTGCAATAGGGCTCTCTGCGCTGCTTCTGCTGCCGCCACTTCTTCTCTGGAGCACGTCGCTATCGGCTAAATAGCGCGGGGAGGAGGAAGAGGGGGACGGGGAGGAGGAGCCGCGGCTTGCGGAGGAAGCGAGGTTGGTCGGGCCCCGGAACAGCGCCACCTCCGTCATTGCTCCCTCCTTTTTCTCTGCCCGAGCTCCTCTTCCTCTTCTCAGGAAATGATTACGAGGCTGTAATCCGGTGCGGGGTAGGACCGATTCCGGCCCGGAGGCGTGATTTTCTTTGGGATTTCCTGGGTGGTGATGCTGGTGGCGGTGGTGGTGGTGGTGGTGGAGTGGGCCAAATGCCTGCGGCGAGAGAGAATGATTGGGTTGGGGGATCCTTGCCTTGTAGTGGAGTTCTTGGTGGCGGAACGGGACGCTAATTTAGGATTGATTTCTCCCCTGCTCGCCCGCCCTCCACCGGAGATTGCCGGGACGGGATGGGGATTTGGTTGCTCGCCGCATGCGCGTGGTCCAAATCCACTGCGAAACGGGACAAGAAACGCTATAATAAATCCAAGTGGTGCACGGGCAACAGAGAGGAGAGAGAGGTGTTTGATTAAGAGAGGAATTTTAAGATGGAAAAAAATCTCGTGGTGTGTTCGGTGGGTAATGGTGGATAGGATTCGTGTGGAGGTGGAGGTGGAGTTGGATTGAAGGGAGGGTCAGGGCCTGCTCGACGACGACGATGATGCGGTGATGATGATGATCGTCATCCTTCGTGCTTCGTTTACATCCACGCGTGCGGTTTCTTCTCTATTTAAGCGTGACACGGAAGGAAGGAAGGAAATGGGTGATGTGATGTGCTCATGAGCGAATTATAAACTAACCGCATCGGCGTGGTACTTGATTGATTCAACTGGCTCCGCTGTCAGGTAGGTAGTCTTCTCTTCTGGTTTTCACCTTTTTCAGCCTTTCCGACCATGACTCGCACTTTTTGTTGGCAGCACTTTTAGGACTATATGGTGTAGATTTTCATAGAAATGCTACATGTAGGGACAGGGACAACATCTACAAAAAATTCTTACGGACTAGCATCGTTCTACAGCAAACTGAAAAAAAACAGATAGATCATGTCCCACAATTCAAGAAGAAAAAAACTAGGACCAACCAGCTGCCTTCGCATCAGTCCGTAAAATCCATTCCGTAGGATGTTTTTGTAAATATAGTGTTATTGATTTTCATACTCTACCCGACTTTTAGTAGTACCTGGTTTGAATTATTGTATGTACACGAAGTAGATGAGCATAAAATGTATGGTTCCACGTGGCAGGGCTAGTGGCTAAACTTGCCACGGGCAGCCCGACCCGGATGGCCTGACCAAGAAACCCGGGTTGGGTCAGATCATGCCATCGGGCCAGGTCTAGGGAACTACTCGAGGCGCATATGGAGCCTCAAGTAAGGGGGGCAGATAGATATGGTCCGTACATACGATATAGGAGAAGCATCCCTCAAGGATGTGTCTTAGTATTAATATATAGGAGTCGCATCGTTTATAAATGCACCTTGTGTATTTAGTGGAGGCGCATGTTTGAGGGATGCGCCTCCTATAAGCATGTCTCTTATAGTCTTTTCTTTAGTAATGCCTCCTCTACCCCAAGCTCCGTCACCTACCAATTCCCCCTCATGTTGTTCCTATTCCTATAACCCGAAATGAACATGCCATGTGTACTCGTGGTAAGCGAGGATTTCATCTTCCTAAACCTTTCTGCCACCACAAATATTTCTCCTATTCCCACATCTTATGAGCGTGCTCTTCCAGACCTCCTATGGCATTCCGCCATGCGTGACGAGTTTGATGCTCTCATGAAAAATCACACATGGACCCTCGTTCCCAAACAATTGGGTGCCAATGTATTTTTTGGCAAATGGTTTTTTCGCTACAAGTATCAATGCTGATGGCACATTTGTTCGTTATAAGGATTGTTGGGTTTTTCGGGATTTCTGTCAACAACATGGCATAGATTTTCCTGTTGTTTTCTCTTTTTGGCCAATTCATCAACTTGACATTAAAAAACGCTTTTCTACATGGTACACTCAATAAAACTATTTACTGCCACCAACCATCTGGCTTTGAGGATTCATCTTCTTCGGACCTTGTTTGTCTTCTTCATAAATCTTTGTACAACCACAAATAAGCCCCTCGTTCTTGGTTCCATTGTTTTGCCACCTTCCTTCAAAACATTAGTTTTACACCCTTTTAATCTTTCGTTCCTCAGTTGACACCGCCAATCTCTTGCTTTATGTTGATGATATCATACTCACTGCTATGTCTAATTCTTTCTTACAACAAGTCATATCTTCACTTAATCATGAATTCTCTATGAATGATCTTGGTCCTCTTCATCATTTTCTTGGTGTCGCTACCTCTCGCACGTCCACCACTCTTTTTATAAACCAACCCCAATATCTTCTTCATTTATTATCTCGCGTGTTGGTATGGCTGATTGCCATCCATGTTGCATGCCAGCTGATGTTGGTACCAAATTATCGGCCGATGGTGAACGTGCTTCCGATCCTACTCTCTATCCTAGTCTCGTTGGTGCTCTCCAATATGCCACTTTAACTCATCCTAATATATCCTACTATGTTCAACAAGCCTATTTATACATGCCTGACCCTCGTGTTCCTCATCTTTCTCATATCAAAACATCAAAGGCACTCTCGATCATGGCCTACTTATCAACTCCTCTTCTCCCACAAGCTTGATAGTTTATTCTGATGCAGACTATGAAGGTTGTCCGGACACTTGACGATCCATATCTAGCTATTGTGTTTATTTGGATGATAATCTTGTTTATTGGCATTCTAAATGTCGGGTTACATTTTCCAGGTCTTCCGCTGAACCAGGGTACATGTATGTTTCTCATTCTGTGCCCGAGGCGGTTTGGCTTTGTTAGCTTCTCGTCGAGCTAGTTTAGGTTTATTGTGATATTAGAATATGAGTTAGTTTAGGTTTCCTAGTCAGGTAAGTTTTCCCAAACCCTAAAGGGTGCGGTGACCCAACATACCACTGCATGATGTAGTATACTATAGTCGTTGACATAACAACAATGAAACACCGTTCACTAGTATTACATCCCTCAGAATGGCACAACAGAAACACAGCGGGTCCAATACATGGCTAAAGGTTACAACTCACTCTTTACACGAGATCCAAAGAACACTCTAGGTTAAAGAGAGAGAGAGAGTGAAAGAACTTCTTATAAAGAAGAATCAAAGATAAATAATGCACCCACTATTATACTTTTAAGTCTAGTATTTTAACTAAGGGGTTGGCATTGCTACTATTGCAACGCACTACAGAATTAGGTTCTTTGGTTAGAGAGAGTATATTCCTATCTAATCAATAACTTCGTCTTCACTTGAGTTGATGTATATTTTTACTTCCTTGTCTTCGTTGAAGAGCTTTAGCTTTTGATGATGATTCCTAGAGCATAACTTGGTGTAGACATCGTCTTAATGGCTTCAGAATCTAGCAAGGGTTAAGAAGATACTTTGAGTACGAACGTACTCAACAAGTTCATTAGAAAAGGAGTGTTTGATGCACTATAACTACAGCCGCAGACCGTAGGTCGTAGGCAATGCAAGTTTTTATAAACATTTCTTCAAAGGTTGCTTTTATGCTGAAAAGCTATGTCCGTCAGCCTTCACGGGTTTACCATAACTTTCATGGAGTTCCTTTCCCGCCGTGTTCGCAGCTCCTTCCCGGAACAGGGAGTAACAAGTTACAGTTCTTACACTCTGCAGAGGTGCGTTACTTTTTCCATGAGAGATCAACTCCTTGTTGCACAACCGGGCAGCTTACCCATCCACAATTCCATGTTATGGGGCCTAGTAGTTGGTCCAAGCCAATCACTGCCCTCTCCGCGACCTCATATGTCTGCACGATTCTTCGGGCGGGCTCATCTTCGTTAAGCCCCCTTTCGGGCAGGCTAAAACCCTAATGAGTTCCTGAAGACTCTATGACCTGGTGTTGCCCTGGCAAGTGCCATATTAAATGGTCCATCCACTAAACACCATCCATAGATAATCTAGACACCAAAAGTGTGGGGCGTAAGGGTGCCCACCCATATGTTGGATCCGCACAAGGAATCACAACGTCACGTTAAGGTCATCTTGCCTCCCTACAAGAGGAAAGGATACAACCGACTTCTCTGTCCCATTCCAAATCTCATGGTTAACGCGTAATATACGGCGCTAGAATCACTGGCGACATTGGTTGTTAAGTCCTAGATAATATGTTCCTTTACCACCGGAACTTTCATAATAGGTTATTACCTCATGGTAAATAACCTATAATCATATTATTATGAAAATAGTGTTTTTGGATTTTTTTTTCAAATGCAGGTGATGACAACACTAGATTTGTAAAATACTTTACAGAAAATAATCAAAGGACATGAGCAAGTGTGAACTTGCCTTTTGTGATTGCAAGATTATGCACTCACGGTCTTCAAGACAATATAAGATCCAATATCTGAAATCAGCATCATTGGTCTGGTAAGGACTAATGTTTAAAGAAGCAATATGCTCTTATGTATAAGTAATGTGATGCACTTTATAAACGCGAATCCCGAGAATAACATTATTCTAGGGTTTGGAAACTGGAGATGGTTTCTTTAGAATGTGTTGTCTTATTAGATAGGTTTCATACTTGTGCTTCTTATTAGGGCTTGTGAGTGTGTGTGAAGCAATATGTAGTTACAATATCATAAAATAATGAGACACACTTAATTGTGAAATTCTACTTAAGATTGCTTATATAAGAATTATTGTTTTGAAGTGGCAAACAGAATAACATTTGAAGAAAAGATTTCTTTTCTGAGGTCTAATCAATCTTTGTGGTTAGTTAAGTCTGGTCGATGTTATTTGTGATTGCTTGAATAGTTTGGGCTTGAGATGCTTTATGACTTAACTATATCAGACCAAAGTTAACTATAAAACAATCTTTATAATATTATATTTAGATTCTTGTAGACTAAAGTTAACTTTAAAACATAGATAGTTTTAAAGTATAATTCTTATAACATTTGTACCTTGTGTATTTGGTAATGTTGCCTTAAGGTTACTTAAGAATGGTTATATTTTTACTTGTTGTAGTGATTTCTTGATTTTATAATGGAATAGTATCATTTACCTTTTTAAGGATGAGTGGTTATATTTTGCAAACAAGGAAATAATATTACTTAACTACCTATGGATTCACGATAGTGTTGTGATAGTTTTGTAAACTGGTGGCTGAAGTATATGGAAAAGATTGGATTTAGTTACAATTATTCTTGGGGTTTTATAATTGTTTAGGACCTTTTTAGAAAATAATTACTCATTTGGTTGAAGGATAATTTATCAAAATTGTATTTATAATGTTTTGAATTATTATGACTTCATAATATGAATATTTAAGACTAATACTATTTATTAGACTTAATTGACTAATTTTTAGAAATATTAACAATTTTTATTTACCCTTATATGAATTATCAATTAAGTAAATAAGTTTAAATTTGATTTATTAAAATACATGAATTTTTTATTTAACTCAAAAGTGGAATATTATATTTTTATCATGTAGGTATTATTTTTGTGATCATTTTGGTATATTACATTTATTTTTGTAATTTATAAATAATAAGATATGATTTTGACAATATTTATTACTTTATAAATACTTAATAAATAATAAATATTTAACTAAGTGAAATAATAATGCATGATTATAGTTTTAAATTATAGTTCCTATCTTTCTAAGATGTTTGGTATTTTTTTATATTTATTATTATTAAAATAGGAATTATCAAAGTTTTATTACCTTTAGAATCTTTATTAAATAATAATTATTTAAATTGTTAACATAATAATTTTTTATAATGGATTAATGTTATAGACTTTATTTCTCTAAACATTTTCATATATAATACATATTTTTCTGAATTATAAATTAAAAGTTATTGATTTAACAAGATTTAATCATTTTATTTCATTTCTGGAATATGTATATTTGGATTTATATCTTTTATTCTTTCTTAAACAGGAAATAACTTTTTACACCGCACCCACACCTAGCCCTAGTCACTGACCAGTGGGCCAGTGGCCACCTCAGCTCTCAAGTTAATAAATGCATTTGTTACCGACTGGATTGCTACCCCCAGACAATGACAGATGGGCCCTGGGGCCACGTCACACGCCACACTAGCAAGGATTGGTCAAATTAGCTGACGTGGCTAGAACCCGACGTAGGCATGACGTCACACAAGTTGATCCTCACTGGTTGAGGATCGATCGATCGATCTAGTGCGCGTGCGGGGCTGTGGCTAGGTGTGTTAGAAAGAGCATGCGCTGGCGAGCTGAACTATGGTCGCGCCGCCCCTAAATGGTCACCGGAGAGATGTCCACGGCGGTGACCGACGACGGTGCATGATGGCGCACGACAAAACCTTGATACAGGACGCAATTGAGTCAACGAAGACTCCTGGGAGATAGAGGAGCTCACCCTGGTTGCGATGGAGTGCTTGGGGAAGTGAGAGGAGACGTGTAGACGACGAATCGACGACGATGGCCACGGTGACTGCCAAAAGGGAACTCTCGATTCTGCTTGATTACCGATGCGCCAACCCCCGTTCTTGGTCCTAATCGAACGAGTTCATGATGGAGCTTCTAACGGTGGCTTTGGCGAGGCACGGGGTGGTTAGACATGGCCGGAGTGATTAACACCGACGAGCTAGGGTTTCAGCATGGTGAAGAAATTTGAGAGAGAGAGCTGCAGAGGGGGAAATGGGGATGAGGATGAGCAGAGGCATCGCCGTGGCCTCCTTATCCTCTCCTGTCGACGGCGGCGTGGATCTTGGCACAAGGACGATGGCGGAGGGCCTCGGCATCGCCACCGAGTTGCTTCCAGCTGGAGGAAGACGATGACGTGTTGTTTTGCAGATAACCCCCTGGCACTTCTTTCCTCTCAACCCGCGATCCTTCTTTGGTCCAACCTGTCAGTCATAGAAGAGAACGTGCTGGGCTGGCTGCTGGAATTTTGTGGGATGCACATGGGCGACAGATAGGAAGAGAGGAGTTGGGCCACGGCCAGGAAATGTTTTTTTATTTGTTTTCCTTTTTTCTATTTTCTGTTTTACTTTCAGAGTTGAATTTTACTTATTTGATTTGAATTCTCTTTATAGAATTGATTTGCTGAGTGATTGTGGCATTAATAAAGTATATTAAGGTTCTTTTATGAGTTTGTCATATAGTGGTATTATTTCTTTATTTATTTTCTATCAGGACCCCTTTTATATTATGTAGAAACCCTTATTATTAATTTTCTTTCTATATTAAAC
This sequence comes from Avena longiglumis, assembly GCA_030063025.1. Taxonomy (NCBI): domain Eukaryota; kingdom Viridiplantae; phylum Streptophyta; class Magnoliopsida; order Poales; family Poaceae; genus Avena; species Avena longiglumis. The sequence continues at coordinate 209,771,355 of CP125979.1, read as the reverse complement.
CATGGCTTTATTATATGATATTTTCTTATTTGTTTATAAAACTTAACTCTAGTTGGCTCATAGTTTGAATAGAATTTTTTATATGTATAATGATCCTATATCATTATTTGATGCATGAAATAAAAAAGAAATTAATATGGTTAATACTACTTCCATTAACTTAGAAAATGGCAATGTATATATTCTATTATGATAAACATAAAAGTTAAGGTTTGAATTGTAAATGTTTACCCTAGAGTTTAGGGTTCTTAATTTACTTATATTCTTTTATTGACGTGAGTAAATATTAATAGCTAAACATATTGTCTTTATGTATGTGATCCTTAATGATATCACCTTTTAAAACAGAAAGTTACATCTAAAATGTTTTATGGAAAAGAAATTGATAAATATAGCTTCTAACACATATGGTTAAGACAATTTGGAATGATAAATATGTGCTTATGTGATGGGCTATAGGAAAATATTCCTTTAAAGTGATATGGACATAAGATGATAGATCAATAACATGAAATGGATATTATATTTGGTTTGAGATTTAGAGTTGGGTGTTTACCAATAATGTCTATTTTTGTAACATCCCAAAAATATTAAACTTGGATCATCAAACTCTAATCATCAAAATTAGGGTTAACAAAAACTTTTCCAACTAAAAATATGAAAGCATTCATATGTGTGTGTATTAAAATTTGGATTCTTTTGAATTGCCATGGTTCTGTGTTTCTTTGCTTGTAAAATGATTCCTAGGTGAAATAAACATCATCTAAGCAATCCCCAAACTTTTCCCAAAGACAAACAACCCAAAATAAACAAATAAAGTGAATGGTCACTTTGGCCAAATTAACTCTCATGCCTACTTTGGCTATCTCTAGTTTTCAAACCTCAACAAAAACATTTGTGGAGCTTTGCACCCCTTGTTAGTACTCATAATAAGGTACCAAGGCCCACTTTGTGATCATCCAAAAACATTCAAATACCAAGTTTAAATGACAGTTTAAAATGTTGGAGATATGCCCTAGAGGCAATAATAAATGTAGTTATTATTATATCTTTGTGTTTATGATAAATGTTTACATTCATGCTATAATAGTATTAGCAAGGAAACATTAATACTTGTGTGATTTGTAAACTTAATTTGAAGTCCCTAGTATAGCCTCTATACATCACTAGCTTGTTGGTTGATAAATGATTGTGGTTTCCCTATCATGAACATTGAGATGTTATCAACAACAAGATCATATCGTTAGGAGAATGATATGATGGACATACTCCTATAGATAAGCGTAGCATAAAGATCAAGTCATTACAATAGTTCAATTGCTATATGCTTTCTGATACATAGTAACCTAATTCCTTCGACCATGAGATCATGCATATCACCTTTACCGGATGGATGCTTTGATGACATCAAACACCACACCGTAACTGGGTGGCTATAAAGGTGGCATTGAGTGTTCGGAAAGTATTGGTTGAGACACATGGATCAAGAGTGGGATTTGTCCATCCATATGACGGATAGATATACTGGGCCTCGGTGGAATGTCATCCAATTAGCTTGCAAGCATGTGGTAGCTCACAAGGGATCACATATCACGGAACGAGAAAAGAGTACTTATCGAACGAGGTTGAACTAGGTATGCGGAGATACCGACGATCATAACCTCGGATAAGTAAACTATCGTGAGACAAAGGGAAATTGGTATCGTATGTAAGTGGTTCATTCGATCGCAGTAATCGTAGAAATATGTGGGAGCCATATGAATTTCCAGATTCCTCTATTGGTTATTATTAGAAGTGTCTCGATCATGTCCACATAATTCACGAACCGTGGGAGACACATAAGGATTCGACGTTGTTTGAGTAGTTATGGTATTATGAGAAAGAGACCGAATGTTGTTCGAATCTCGGATGGGATCCGGATATCACGAGGTGATCCGAAATGGTCCAGAATAAGATTCATATAAGGAAAGTCCTGTTTGAGTTAGGAATGATTCCGTGTTTTCATCGGAATGTTCTAGAAGGTTCGGAATGTCCCAAGACTCAGGAGAAGGGGTACATGAATGTGTCATTGCATGTTGGAATGATTGCATCATGTACTAAGTGTCATCACTGTTCCAAATAAAGGATTAATTCAAATCCTAGTTTGAAAAGTCAAATAGCTAGTTTGAAAAGTCAAACGGCTAAAATTGGAAAGAGGAAAAGAGGAGGAAGTGGGAAACCGAGTTGGGAGGAATCCTCCTCCAACCGGGCGCCCTCCAAGACGAGTTGGGAGGGACTCCTCCTCCCTTGGCCGCCCTCCACCTATATAAGGAGGCGGGGCTCCTCCTACACACACAAGTCACTCACCTCAAACCCTAGAAAGCTGCAGCCTCCATAGCCGCCGCCACCACCTAGGGTTTTGCCTAAGTCCGACTTGGGGTCCCTAACCCTAGCCCGGCTCTAGCCCTCCTCCTTGGTGTGTCTAAACCCTAGATCGTCGAGAGCTCTCTCATACTCCACCATACTCGCCTCCGGCTTAAAGCCTGCGGGATATCCCTCTACTTAGGTACCACGCCGTTGTCTTCCCGAATCGCGAGGAGAGTGCTACAACCTCCGCTGCTGGAACAAGGAGAGGAAGGTCTTCGCCGAATCTGCGACGTGTGATCATTGCGGGAGCTACGAACGCAGCGCCGGAAGGATCGTCTACGCGATCTTGAGATCGGGAAGAGTACGACTACATCACCCACGAGAATCTGCTCTCGTTAAAAACTTTGGAATCTTCGAGGGTGAGTTATTCCATCGACTCGTTGCTACAATCTAGTAGATAGATCTTGGCTTGTTTGTTTGTATGCGATAGAAAATTTTTGTTTTCCATGCTACGAAACCCTACATAAAATTGAATCTATCTCATATGGGAAGATCCCACTATTTCAAAAACCACTCAAACAAACTCAATTTTCAAAACCCAAGCACCCACAGAGTCTCCAGCATATGCCTAGCACACCCACCAAATATCTTTTCAAAATTCAAATGTAAGTTTCTTGTGGCCATTTCATCAAACACTTGGCAGGCAAATTTAAACCAAATCAAATTCACTGTTTTTAATAGTGTTTTGGGCCTAACTTGTTCCATCTCTGGTTGCAACTAGTCCTTAGTAGATCTTCTAGCTTATTTAACTATCCTTAGCAGCACTGTAAGCAAGCTTAGCCATCAATGGTGAGCAGGCCGAGAGCAAACTTGCCACCCCGTTGTCGCCGTCGAGCTAGAGGCCACACTAGCCTCGCCAACCTTGTCTGGGAGCTAGCCAACACCCCACCGCCACTCCCTGTCCCAGCCTCGAGCAATGCCAGCATCGGACCACGCCACGCCATGCCAAATCTCTGCGACCATGCCGAGAGGCGCGCCGCGCCACGCACCGACTGCACCCCAGACCCGCTCGTCAGCGTGCGTAAGTGATCGCCAGCACCCCAGCACCCTGCCAGACATGCCCATTCGCCGCCGCGCGGACCACGCTCGGTGTGCGCCATCAAAACCCTCGTCGGACCCGCCCAGAGCGTCGCAGCGTTCCGACCGATCAGCACCGCCCCACGCCTAGCCACCACGCCGTTGAGCTTCGCTAGGGAACATAGAACCGCCCCCTACCGTCGCCCACGCCAATAGCTGCCTGTGCCGTCGACCACGACGAGCTCAGCTCGCGCTCGTCGGTCCCCTCTCGCCACTATAAATAGAGGCCTCCCCAGCTCGATTTCTTCACACGAGTTCGCTCCCCACCTCTCACTGATCACACTCACTCACTCTCGGAGCAAGGCGAGCACCAGGTGGCCGGAATTGCACCGGAGTTCGCCGTTGTAGAGGAGGAGAGGCGCCGTCGATTGGAGCCGCCGCAGGAGGAGCTGCCGGTGCCAGGAGACTCGCTGTCATCGACTTCGTCATTTTCCCCCATCGCTGACCCTCGCATGAGCCCCGGTGAACCTCCCACGACCCCCACCTGCCGCGTTAGGGTTCTGTCTCGCCAGCGCTGCCTGACGTGGACGATGAGCCGTAGCCGTTCGATTAGATTTGGATCCCCCAGTGCCAGCTCGATTCAGTGAACCAAATTGCATGAAACCAATTTTGTTAGAAAGGTACTGAAATGCTTAATCCAAGCCCATTGGATTCAAATCATTTGGATATGTGGATCAACCTTGGTAAAAATAACAAGTCAGAAGCTTTTCTGCATTCAAACATTTTTCAAATTTCAACCATAAGAGCTTTTGAGTTGATTCCAACTCTCAAAAATCACATTTGATTACCTTTCAGAATATATAAAAGAGTAAACTGTATGAGCGGTCCTAATTCTTTCTCCGTCCTTCACTTTGGTCCCAGTTCTTTAAAATTGCACGTCTAGGTCCTAAATCTTTTGTAAGTCGTTTATCAGAGGTCCTAAATCGGTTTGACCCGTGTTGACCGGTGCCACATCAACTATGGGGTCTGGGGCGTACAGGTCACGCTGTATATTTGCAAATAGGCCTCCGAGGTTGTATTTATTCTAAAACATGGTCCCTGGAATATTTTCATCTGAGAAATTTTTGTCAAAAAAAGAAAGATGGGGTGGAGATTGTGTGGAAGGGAATTCAAACCCAAGGCAGCGCTACCTCCGTGACCTCCTCTTTGAATGTTGTCGACATCGCACGCGTCCTCGTTTACCTCGCACGTATATGGCAAGTGACCCTCGTTTGCTAACCTGCTTGATGGCGCACTTGTGCTGCCCCGCTAATGCAGTTGGCTAGCTAGATTGCACGTTGAGTGCACATGAGTATGCGCATCGATGTTGCATCGGCCATGAAGTCTACCTTGGTCCAAGACTGTGGTGCCGATATCATCTGTGTTGCTCGTCTTCACAGTTGCTGGCGCCCCCTTCGTGTTCATGCGAGGCGGCAATGTTCTCTTATATCAAGGAGGACTGGATGCGGGGAAACCGTCGCCTGGAGACTTCGGCCTAGCGCAACTGTACAACCGCGACACCTACCCGGACATGACGCCGCACATGGTGGGCAACCATGGGGTACCTGGTGCCAGAGCTCGAGCACACCGGCAACCGGCAAGGCATGGCGTGAGACGTGTTTGGAGTCGAGGGATTCACGCTGGAGGTGGTATGCGTGGCAACCATCTCCTGCTAATGGACTGGGTACTCGAACAGTGGCCGGCCGAGACGCCTGGAACCCGTGCCTGGGACTAGGATTTGAAGGGGATACAATCGGGGTCCTTTTCACAAAGTTTACACGGCCAGACAGTAAATATACAGGGTGACCTGTACGCCTCCTAGACCCTATAGTCGACGTGGCACCGGTCAAAAGTGGGTCAAACCGATATAGGACCTATAATGAACGACTTACAAAGATTTAGGATCTAGATGTGCAATTTTAAAGAACTGGGACCAAAGTGAAGGGGCGAGGAAAGAATTAGGACCGCTCATGCAGTTTACTCTATATAAAAACATTTGGGTTTACTTACAAAAATAATGTTCAAGTAATAAAAGAATGCCACATAGGCATTTCTAGTCACTTTATTTAATTAAAATAAAAGGTTAAACCTTATTAAATTGTGACACCACTTTAAATCACATTCCCATGTACTGAAATATGTGGTGATGACATGTGTCAACATGATCCCATGTTTGAGCTGGACAATATTAAATCTTAAGTAGTTTTTTAATGAGTAGAAATTACTTTTCTCAAATTAAAATAAATAAGACAAATGCTTTAATCTTGTAATAATAGGTGATGATGCTAGATCATCTATAAAACACCTTTGTGTGATGATTGAAAATAGTTAAGTATTGTTTGGTGATTGTGTACCTCGTACTTATTCATAGACGCTAGTACCAACCAAGGATACGAGGAGGAAGGAGGATACTATGAGGAAGAAGCCGAGGAGAACTTCAACCATTGATCTGCACAAGGCAAGCCTAATACTACTAGTTGATTTGGCAAGCTAACCCTTGCAAGATACCCTACTTATGCAAGTAATACTTGCTTGTTACCATGCCAACTATATGCCTTAAGCATATGTAATCCTACCCACTTGATAACCCAGTCCTAGTTTTACTTGCAAGCCTTATACTTTATTTATTTATCAAAGCTTATCTTAGAGTTTACTTAAATGACTTGTAGATTCTAGAAAGATAATGGAAGGTTGCATAAAGAGCATTAAATTTGGCCTAAGCTAGATAATCTTTATGTCATCCTAAGGCATGAGATTGAACTTCATTAATCTCCACTTGTTTACCACCCCTCAGTAGTACTTAACCCCACTTGTAGATGCTAGTGCTAAGCATAAAACATGATCAACTTTAGATGGGAATACTTGGTGAAAATGGTTATGAAAACCTTAGAATGATGAGTCATTCTACTGAGATGTTTTGACATGTGTTTCCAAACACCAGATGATTTTGATGATGAAAATGTTGAGGCATGAGCCTTAGCCCTTTACAAAACTGATGGTTGTCTGGATGCGATACCATTCCAATTTTACCGTACAACCACAATACCCGAAAACTGGGTAGGGATTGACTGGAAACTTATATACCTTAGTATAGGTTCCCTCGCGGCCAAGGTCTAAGCTGAGGCTACCTTGTGAAGATTGTCCACCTGTGCAGTACCCAAGATGACAGTTGGTCATGGTTGGGAGGCCAAACTCACAGGAGAGGTGCCTATACTAGGTCGTGTAATGGAAAGGTTAGGATTGATTACCCGCATACTGAGTATGGTGAATTCAGGATTTGTTCCTGTCGGATGTATCGAATGTTGTGGTGAAAGTGTACAATCTCTGCAAAGTGTCAAACTATTCGAATAGCCGCGTCATGATTATGGGGATTGGAGTGGCCATCTTCTGTCCCAGATGTTTTCAAAATGACTTTTGAAATGAATTGAGATTTTGACTTGACCACAACAGAGTTGTGATATGAAAGTTCAAGTTCCCACTTAGGTGTTATGAAATTTCAACTAGTTTCTTTGCTTATGAAATTAGTAGAGGTAAATCTGGCATTTTGCAAAACAACCCTAGAGCTTAGTGTCCTACTACAAAACCCCCTTCACTTGTTAGTATTAGTTTGCGAGTACTTAAAGAGTACTCATGGCTTTGTCCCTCGCTATTCCTGTGGCCAGACTATGAAGAAGAGTACCAGGATGATGGAACACAGGAAGGTTACGACAACTAGGATCATCTCCCATTGTCAGCATTGCTTGTGACCCCGAAGATGGAGCTTCGCCTACGCTACCTCTATTATTACGTTATTCCGCTGCTTGAGTTGTATTAAGAACTGGATCATGAGATCCTTATTTGTGTAAGACCTTATGTATGGTTTGTAATGGATGATGTACTGTGATATCCAAATCTGTTATGTCTCGCAAAAATGGTAATCCTGGGATTGCGATGTATGGCATAACAGGCATCTGGGATAAAAAATTCGGGTGTTGACAAGTTGGTATCAGAGCCATCCTGACCATAGGAGACCCTAGTTAGAATGGACGTTTGAATCAAAAACTTAGTTTCAAAACCAAAGGAAGCAAATATTTACAAAAACTTATTCCCATTCTTATCACTTTGATTCTTTCATGAAAATTCATGTTCCTCAAAAACTTTTGCAAAAGACATAAAATTTGACACACTTGATCACTCTACTAACTTACTCATCCTATATTCTTATAGATGGACGTGAGGTACAATAAGTTTTATCAGCTGGGGAATGGAGGAGACCTCATCTTTGAGCGTGATTTGGACCAGCTTTCGGAAATTCTGGAGCGTCCGCACCCCGAGTTCTTCGGAGCTCAGCTCAATGATCAAAAAGGAGAAGATCGGCAATGGCTAGTTGTTGCAAGTCTCCGAGGAAAGATTGAACCTCCGACTTCCAAGGGAATTCAGTTCACCTTAAGAGAGAACCACTGGCTCGATGGACTTGCCAGGGCCATGCAGGAAGCTCTTTCCCGTCTATGTGGGCAGAGTATCAACCAGATCAAGGGTACCCGCTTTGAGTTTTGTCCAAGGAGTGATGCTATGGGACAGCCACTGGAAGCCCCATACCACCCCGAGCTGAAGACTCAGTCAGACCACCTTAGTTTCATGATGTATGATCGTCAATAAGAACTGGAAAATGCCCGTGACTACTCCAATCACAAGTCTGCCATCATGAGGACGAAGGATCAGACCATCGCCATGCTAGCGAAGGACCGCAAGTCTCGTCGCCGTCAGCTCGACAAGAAGGAGCGCATCATTGCTCGTCTTCGCCACCGTATCTCGGATTTGGAGGAGACCATCCACGAGAGAGACATGCAGTTGGAGGAAAGGGAGAATGCCGGAGAAGATCTTCGTGGAGACCCCTACTCCTATCTCAGCGATGATGATGACTTTCTGGAGGATCAGGCCATGGACTTTTTCACCGATGAGGATGATTTCGCTTTCATCGATGATGATGAGGATGATGAGGATGATGATTACACCGACTCCAAGGAGTAGTAGCACTTGAGAACTAGCGTAGTGAGTTGTATTCGGTCCCACTGTATCGTAGTTTCCAGAATGGTTCTTAAAACCATCTGTTTTCCTTTGTTGTGGTGTGTGTTGTATCGTGTGCTATGAATGAATGAATGAAAAGCAAGTTGCTAGAAAATCTAAGTCAAACTTTAAAAACTTTTCAAAGTCCCTGAACCTTAGAAATTTCCCTCTTTTCTCATGATCTATCTCAATCTTCAGATGCCTCGCATAGGAAGTGGTTCATCCCTTCACCCGATGTTGCAGATCCTGCAAATGTTGGTTTCTGATCGCGAAGCTGAAAGAGCCGAACGTCAAGCTAACTTAGCCACCCTTCAGCAGATAGCTTAGCTAGCCCACAACAATCAAGGCCAAGGAAATCAAGACAACCATGGATCTAAGCTCAAGAATTTCCAGAACACCAACCCACCTGTTTTCACTAAGTCAGAAGAGCCCCTAGATGAAGATGATTGGTTGCAAACCATGGAGAACAACTTGGAAGTCGCCGGAGTGGAAGCTAACGAGAAAGTTCTGTTCGCCACCCACTATCTAGCCGGAGATGCAAGAGCATGGTGGAACAGCGTTCGTGCAATGACCGGAGGACAGATGATGACCTGGGAGGAATTCAAGGTCAAGTTCAGCAGAACCCATGTGCCACTGGGTTTGATCAAGAGAATGAGAGATGAATTCAGAGAACTGAAGCAAGGAAGGATGACCGTAGTGGAATACCGTGACAAATTCTTGTCATTAGCTAGGTATGCCCCGGATGAGATCGACACTGAAGCCAAGAAGAAAGAAAGATTCTTGAATGGTCTGCATGATGAGATGCAGACGGTGTTAGTCAATATCCCCTTTGCTGATATTGAAGCCCTCATCGACTCTGCTATTCAGATGGAAGGAAAGATCAACCAAGCCAATGAGAACCGCAAGCGCCGCATGATGCATCAACCAGGAACCCATCAGACACCACAATATCGCCCCAACCCATCTCCAGGATTTGCCCCGAGAACCAACAGACCCCCGATGAACCGTCCGACCTATCCCAACCGTAGAAACCCAAGGCCCGGAGGAAACCACAACAACCCCAGCAACTCTAACAATTTCAACCGTGCACCACCCAAGTTCAACAACAACAATGCTGCCACCAACACCAACACTGCCCCGAGGACTGGAAGCAATGATGTGCCTGTTGCAGCAAAGGACAAGTCGCAAGTGACTTGTTATGACTATGGAAATAAGGGTCACTATTCCAATGAGTGCCCAAAGAAGAATGACGCATCCCCCAATGCAAATGCCCTAGCTCAGCAGCAGCGTCGTGTTCAGCCTGGAAGAAGGTTTGCCCCAGGGAATTCGCTCAACCGCAACGGCCATCTTTTTCTCATGCATGCTGAAGAAGCCCAGGAAGCGCCAGACGTCATGCTGGGTATGTTTTCTATTAATTCAGTACTTGCTAGAGTTTTGTTTGATTCTGGTGCATCGCACTCATTTGTCACCGAAGAATTTGCATGGACTAGTAAGATTCAACCAACCAAACTGAAGCATGTTATGATTGTTCAAATCCCCGATTCAACCACCAAAGCCAGGCAAATTTGCAAAGTCGTCCCTATCCGAATCCATGGCATAGATTTTTATGCTAATCTGATAGTACTCGGAACTAAAGGTTTGGAAATAGTACTAGGAATGGATTGGATGTCCAAACATAAAGGATTAATTGACTGTGCCAAGAAAGCCATAACCATGACCAGTACAGATGGAGTATCAGTCGAGCATGTATCTGAAACCTTACCTCGTCAATTCAAGTGCAACAAGAGTATAGCCGAACCTACCATTAACCAAGTCCGGATAGTCTGTGAATACCCCGATGTATTTCCAGATGTTTTTCCCGGTATGCCCCCAGATCGGGATATCGAGTTTATCATTGAACTAATCCCCGGAACAGGACCCATAGCCCAGAGACCATATAGTATGAAACCGTCTGAACTAGCAGAACTAAAGAAGCAACTAGATGCCATGCTGGAAATTGGATTGATTCAACCAAGTGCGTCACCTTGGAGATCACCTGTTTTGTTCGTGGACAAGAAAGATGGAGGTAACCGTTTGTGTAAGGATTATCGGAAGTTGAATGATGTCACTATCAAGAACAAGTACCCATTGCCCAAGATAGAAGATTTGTTTGATCATTTGACCGGTGCCAAAGTGTTTTCTAAGATTGATCTTAGAACTGGCTATCATCAACTCAAGATTGGAACCCTTAGAGAGCATTATTTGTATGCCAAGTTTAGCAAATGTGAATTCTGGTTACAGGAGGTAGGATTCCTCGGTCACATTGTATCAGCCGGAGGAATTGCCGTTGACCCTGCAAAGGTGAAAGATGTCGAAGATTGGCAAGCCCCAACCACCCAAACCCAAGTTCGTGCATTTCTCGAATTGGCGGGATACTACCACAAGTTTGTAGAAGGATTCTCGAGTATCGCCAGACCCATGACCCAATTGCTGAAGAAGGACAAGAAGTTTGAATGGACGGACAAATGTGAAGCGAGTTTTCAAGAACTCAAGAGGAGATTGAATTTAGCCCCAATCTTAATCATGCCGGATATCACGAAGCCCTTTGACGTATATTGTGATGCATCCAAGATCGGTTTCGGATGTGTGCTAATGCAAGAAGGCAAAGTTATATCTTATCTATCTCGGCAACTGAAACAACATGAGCAGAACTATCCAACCCATGACCTCGAGCTCGCAGCCGTAGTTTTAGCCCTGAAGACATGGAGGCATTACCTGATGGGAAACCGTTGTGAGATTTATTCAGATCACAAGAGCCTAAAGTATATATTCACTCAGAAGGAGCTGAATATGATACAAAGATGATGGATTGAGCTAATTAAGGATTACGACCTGGACATTCACTATCACCCCGGTAAAGCCAACGTGGTAGCAGATGCCCTTAGCAGATTGTCGTGCCGCTTGAGCTCCATTTTGAAGGAGCAACCAAGCTTGCACAAAGAGATGGAAGATTTCTGAATGGAATTGGTGAGTGAAGGATTTTTGGCTAGCATAGAACTTCAACCCACTTTGATCAGTCAGATCAAGGAGGCACAGAAAGTAAATGCTAGTATCGACGGAATCAAGCGTCGTATCGGTACAGGCAAAGTACCCGGATTCATCGAAGACGAAGGAGTTATGTGGTACAAAGGACGTCTTTGTGTACCAGCAGATTCGGAGTTGAAAGAAGTGATTCTGAAGGAAGATCATGATACTCTTTATTCTATCCACCCCGGAGGAATGAAGATGTATCAAGATTTGAAAGAGCAATTTTGGTGGCATAAGATGAAGAGAGAAATCGGAAGCTATATCGCCAAGTGTGATATATGTCAGAGAGTCAAGGCGGGACATCAAAGACCCGCGGGATTGTTGCAACCATTGCAAATTCCGGAATGGAAATGGGATTCCGTTGGAATGGACTTTATCACCGGTTTGCCTACTTCTAGTAGGGGAAATGACTCTATCTGGGTCATAGTGGAGAGATTGTCCAAAGTTGCCCATTTCTTACCAGTCAAGACCACATATCAGAGTTCGAAGCTAGCGGAGTTATACATCGCTAGAATCGTTAGTTTGCACGGAGTCCCCAAGAACATCATATCGGATCGAGGAAGTCAGTTTACCTCGCGATTCTGGAAGAAAGTCCAAGAAGGTTTAGGAATCCGACTAGATTTCAGCACAGCTTATCATCCTCAGACCGACGGACAAACGGAGCGAGTAAATCAAATACTCGAAGACATGTTGAGAGCATGTGTGTTGGAATATGGATCTAAATGGGAAGACTGTCTGCCGTTCGCAGAATTTTCATACAACAACAGTTATCAAGCTAGTTTGCAAATGTCCCCATTTGAATTCATGTATGGAAGGAAGTGTCGCACCCCTTTGAACTGGTCGGAAGTAGGAGAGAGTTAGATTTTCGGACCCGACATCCTACGAGAAGCAGAAGAGAAAGTTCACAAGATTCGTGAGCACCTCAAGACAGCCCAGTCAAGGCAGAAGAGTTACGCCGACAAGAGACGTCGAGACCTCGCCTTCAACATAGGAGATTTTGTGTACCTGAAAGTGTCGCCATTGAAAGGAATGCAGCGTTTCCAGCTCAAGGGAAAGTTAGCCCCCAGATATATAGGCCCCTTCAAGATTCTGAACCGTCGAGGAGAAGTGTCGTATCAATTGGAACTGCCCGTAGAGATGTCAGCCGTGCACAATGTGTTCCATATCTCATTACTTCGTAAGTGCCTCGAAGTTCCGGATAAGACTAAAGTGTTCAAGAACATTGATCATCGGACCATACAAAACAACGATGACCTGACCTATCCTGAAGTACCCATCCGTATTTTGGAAGAAGTTTTCAGAACTACCCGAACCCGAAGCATCAAGTTTCTCAAGATTCAGTGGAACAACCACACAGAAGAAGAAGCTACCTGGGAGCGCGAAGATCACATCAGGACTGAGTTTCCCGATCTCTTCAAATCTTAGGAAATCTTTTTCGTCCTTTTTCAAATCTCAGGACGAGATTTTTTTTAAGGGGGGAAGGTTTGTAACATCCCAAAAATATTAAACTTGGATCATAAAACTCTAATCATCAAAATTAGGGTTAACAAAAACTTTTCCAACTAAAAATATGAAAGCATTCATATGTGTGTGTGTATTAAAATTTGGATTCTTTTGAATTGCCATGGTTCTGTGTTTCTTTGCTTGTAAAATGATTCCTAGGTGAAATAAACATCATCTAAGCAATCCCCAAACTTTTCCCAAAGACAAACTGAAAGGGCATGTATGCCCCCATGTGTGGTTTTGGTAATTAATGACAATCTCTATGGACTAATGTGTAAATTGAGTTTCACTTGTAGGTTTGTCCATTGGCATCGCTTGGGCTATGTGTTGGTCTCAAGGTTGGAAGATGAAGAAATGTCCAAGGGCTTTGTGCCCATTGGAATCATGAAGAAAGAAGGAGCTTGAAGGTCGATCAAGGCATGTGCAAAGAGTTGCATCAAGATGGATCAACCTCAAGTAAGGATGAAGAAGGACGAGCTCAAGATGCGCCATCTCTAGAAGATCTCATGCTTGAAGCTTGCCATCCTCGTGCTCATGGAATGATGAAGACAAGTTCAAAGAAGAGGTTTCCCCATGGAATATGGGGGAGCATTTTGCAAGTCCTCATCAAGCAAGAGCGAGCAAGAGCAAACAAGAAAGGTGTTCCCACTATAGAAGATCAAGACAGTCTACATCAAGTTCAAGTGGGACGCTCAAGGCAAAGGTATGTTGATAGGGCTTCTCTTTTGCCGGTCTCGTGTTGTTAGTTGGGAGACCGGGTTTAGGATAGATAGCCGTACTATCAAGAGGGGCTCTCAAGCGGGTGTCTCGTTTGCATCGTTCGGAGAGAGCTCAAACCTTTGCATTCATAGCATCATCTTTCTTGGTTGTTATTTGGTTCTTGTCCATGAGAGGATCTAGAGCTTGTGGTCATCATCATAACAAGCTCTAGTTCATCATCTAAGGATTTCACTTGCATATCTTATTGCGGTTTTTGATCTTGCAAGTTTTCCGGCTCCACACCTTGGGGGATACTTCACATATATATTTATGATATTTTCTCCCAAGGTGATACCCAATATTTTCTCCCAACGCAAGTTTTTGGATTCTATTCGTCGTTATCTTTCCAACAAAATTGGTTTCATCCCGTTTGGAGTTTGGATGCAAAAGTTATTGCGTTTCTGGTTTTCTGGTTTCTGGAATTTCCCTGACCGGAAGTTCCGGCTTCCCACCGGAAGTTCCGCTAGGGCTTTTTTGCCGCCAAAAGTTCCGGTGGAAGTTCCGGGTCTTGTTCCGCTCACGTTCAGAACCTTCTGTATTGAATATGTCTAGTTGCCGGAACTTGGCCGGAACTTGATCGGAACTTGTCCTGGCAAAAGTTCTTGAGCGGAACTTCCGCCCCAGGGCCGGAAGTTCCGGCCATGATTCGTGTTTTCAGTTTCTCACTCCGCAGTTTTCGACCGTTGGCTGGGTGCCACCGGAACTTCCGGCCTCCCACCGGAAGTTCCGGCCAGGTGTCGCGAATGCCCATAACGGGCAGATCTGAGAGCCCTTTAAAAGGGGCTCCTCTTCCCCTTCGTGGGTTCTAGCTTTTCTTCTTGGTTCTTGGCTTTCTCTCTCACCTCCATTGTCAACCTTGAAGAAGCTTTCCCTCTCCCTTTCCCCTCCTATGATTCTTGCATCTTTTTGAGGGATTTGAGAGAGGAGATCTAGATCTACAATCCCCCCAAGTCAAATCCCTTCTTTGTAAAGGAATCATTGGGATCTAGATCTTGGAGAGTTTTGTGTTCTCCTCTTGTGTTATTCCTCCCTTATTCCCCCAATAGCTTTTGTAGCTTTGTTGGAATTTGGGAGAGAAGGACTTGCCCTTGCATTTGGTGCATAAGTTTGAGTTCTACTCTTGTGTTCTTCCTCCCTTATTCCCCCAATAGCTTTTGTAGCTTTGTTGGAATTTGGGGGAGAAGGACTTGCCCTTGCATTTGGTGCATAGGTTTGAGTTCTCCTCGGAGATTCAAGCGAGTTCAAGCTTGTGAGCTTGTTTCTCTTGGGTTCCTTGGAACCCTAGACAGGTAATGGTTGGATTGTTGACCTTTTGTGGTCTTGTTGACCTTTTGTGGTCTTGTAGCCTTTTGTGGCGTTGTTGGCCTTTGTGGCATTGTTGGCCTGTTGTGGCTTTGTTGTTGGGAGCCTCCAATTGAGTTGTGGAGTTAGCCCCAATCTTGTACGGGTTCGTGACCGCCTCAAGCGTCCATAGTGGAGCAAGTGCCCGCCTTTTGTGGTGCGCACTTGGGAGAATAGGGTGAGCCTTTGTGGCCGGTGAGTTGCGTGCTTCCGCATCCGGGGTGAGGCCTTGTGTGGCGTTGGGTGAGCATCGAGCCACCACACCTCGAGGTGAGCCATTTGTGGCGTTCGGAGAGCATTGCGCCATCGCACCTCTCCAACGGAGACGTAGCTTCTTTGGAAGTGAACTGAAACAAATCTTGCCTCGCGTCCATCGGTTATCTCTCAACCGAACCCTTTACTTATGCACTTTACATTGTGATAGCCATCGTGCTTGAAGTATTTATACCTTGCTATCACCTTGTTGCTTATATTGCTTAGCATAGGTTGTTGGTGCACCTAGGTGAACTTAGTGGCTAGGTTTTGTGCTCAATAAATTAAACGTTAGTTTTATTCCGCATTTACTTGAGCCTAAACCGTAATAATTTTAAAAGCCTATTCACCCCCCCCTCTAGGCGACTTCCTTTGTACTTTCACAAACAACCCAAAATAAACAAATAAAGTGAATGGTCACTTTGGCCAAATTAACTCTCATGCCTACTTTGGCTATCTCTAGTTTTCAAAACTCAACAGAAACATTTGTGGAGCTTTGCACCCCTTGTTAGTACTCATAATAAGGTACCAAGGCCCACTTTGTGATCATCCAAAAACATTCAAATACCAAGTTTAAATGACAGTTTAAAATTGAATCTATCTCATATGGAAAGATCCCACTATTTCAAAAACCACTCAAACAAACTCAATTTTCAAAACCCAAGCACCCACAGAGTCTCCAGCATATGCCTAGCACACCTACCAAATATCTTTTCAAAATTCAAATGTAAGTTTCTTGCGGCCATTTCATCAAACACTTGGCAGGCAAATTTAAACCAAATCAAATTCACTATTTTTAATAGTGTTTTGGGCCTAACTTGTTCCCTCTCTGGTTGCAACTAGTCCTTAGTAGATCTTCTAGCTTATTTAACTATCCTTAGCAGCACTGTAAGCAAGCTTAGCCATCAATGGTGAGCAGGCCGAGAGCAAACTTGCCACCCCGTTGTCGCCGGCGAGCTAGAGGCCACACTAGCCTCGCCAACCTTGTCTGGGAGCTAGACAACACCCCACCGCCACTCCCTGTCCCAGCCTCGAGCAATGCCAGCCACTGGACCACACGCCACGCTCATGCCAAATCTCTCTGCGACCATGCCGAGAGCGCCCGCGCCACGCCGACTGCACTGCATCACGCCGCCCTCGCCACGTGCGTAAGTGATCGCCAGCACCCCAGCACCCTGCCAGACATGCCCATTCACCGCCACGTGGACCACGCTCGGTGTGCGCCATCAAAACCCTCGTCGGACCCGCCCAGAGCGTCGCAGCGTTCCGACCGATCAGCACCGCCCCACGCCTAGCCACCACGCCGTTGAGCTTCGCTAGGGAACATAGAACCGCCCCTACCGTCGCCCACGCCAATAGCTGCCTGTGCCGTCGACCACGACGAGCTCAGCTCGCGCTCGTCGGTCCCCTCTCGCCACTATAAATAGAGGCCTCCCCAGCTCGATTTCTTCACACGAGTTCGCTCCCCACCTCTCACTGATCACACTCACTCACTCTCGGAGCAAGGCGAGCACCAGGTGGCCGGAATTGCACCGGAGTTTGCCGCTGCAGAGGAGGAGAGGCGCCGTCGATTGGAGTCGCCCCAGGAGGAGCTGCCGGTGCCAGGAGAATCGCCATCGTCGAATTCGTCGTTTGCCCCCATCGTCGACCCTCGCCTGAGCCCCGGTGAGCCTCCTATGACCCCCACTTGCCGCGTTAGGGTTCTGTCTCGCCGGCGCTGCCCGACGTGGACGATGAGCCGTAGCCATTCGATTAGATTTGGATCGTGCGGCCGAGATCGCCCTGTACCGCTTCGCGTGTTATGAGCCACTGACGGGTGGAACCCCCTGTCAGCTGAGCCCCGCGCTGCGGAGTGACACTGGGCCGGCCCATTAACCTTTCCCGTGCAGCCCAACCGTTTGAATTTAGATTTTTCTATTTTAATTCAAACTCAGTTCTATACCTAGTTTCAAAAATCAACCCAGCTCGATTCAGTGAACCAAATTGCATGAAACCGTTTTTGTTAGAAAGGTACTGAAATGCTTAATCCAAGCCCGTTGGATTCAAATCATTTGGATCTGTAGATCAACCTTGGTAAAAATAACAAGTCAGAAGCTTTTCTGCATTCAAAAAATTTTCAAATGTCAACCATAAGAGCTTTTGAGTCGATTCCAACTTTCAAAAATCACATTTGATCATACCTTTCATAATATATAAAAACATTTGGGTTTACTTATAGAAATAATGTCCAAGTAATAAAAGAATGCCACATAGGCATTTCTAGTCACTTTATTTAATTAAAATAAAAGGTTAAACCTTATTAAATTGTGACACCACTTTAAATCACATTCCCATGTACTGAAATATGTGGTGATGACATGTGTCAACATGATCCCATGTTTGAGTTGGAGAATATTAAATCTTAAGTAGTTTTTCAATGAGTAGAAAATACTTTTCTCAAATTAAAATAAATAAGACAAATGCTTTAATCTTGTAATAATAGGTGATGATGCTAGATCATCTATAAAACACCTTTGTGTGATGATTGAAAATAGTTAAGTATTGTTTGGTGATTGTGTACCTCGTACTTATTTATAGACGCTAGTACCGACCAAGGATACGAGGAGGAAGAAGGATACTATGAGGAAGAAGCCGAGGAGAACTTCAACCACTGCTCTGCACAAGGCAAGCCTAATACTACTAGTTGATTTGGCAAGCTAACCCTTGCAAGATACCCTACTTATGCAAGTAATACTTGCTTGTTACCATGCCAACTATATGCCTTAAGCATATGTGATCCTACCCACTTGATAACCCAATCCTAGTTTTACTTGCAAGCCTTATACTTTATTTATTTATCAAAGCTTGTCTTAGAGTTTACTTAAATGACTTGTAGATTCTAGAAAGATAATGGAAGGTTGCATAAAGAGCATTAAATTTGGCCTAAGCTAGATAATCTTTATGTCATCCTAAGGCATGAGATTGAACTTCATTAATCTCCAGTTGTTTACCACCCCTCAGTAGTACTTAACCCCACTTGTAGATGCTAGTGCTAAGCATAAAACTTGATCAACTTTAGATGGGAATACTTGGTGAAAATGGTTATGAAAACCTTAGAATGATGAGTCATTCTATTGAGATGTTTTGACATGTGTTTCCGAACACCAGATGATTTTGATGATGAAAATGTTGAGGCATGAGCCTTAGCCCTTTACAAAACTGATGGTAGTCTGGATGCAATACCATTCCAATTTTACCGTACAACCACAATACCCGAAAATTGGGTAGGGATTGACTGGAAACTTATATACCTTAGTATGGGTTCCCTCGCGGCCAAGGTCTGAGCTGAGGCTACCTTGTGAAGATTGTCCACCTGTGCAGTACCCAAGATGACAGTTGGTCATGGTTGGGAGGCCAAACTCACAGGAGAGGTGCCTATACTAGGTCGTGTAATGGAAAGGTTAGGATTGATTATCTGCATACTGAGTATGGTGAATTCAGGATTTGTTCCTGACGGATGTATCGAATGTTGTGGTGAAAGTGTACAATCTCTGCAGAGTGTCAAACTATTCGAATAGCCGCGTCATGATTATGGACAGTTGGAGTGACCATACTGTTCCCCCGTCAGATGTTTTCAAAATGACTTGTGAAAGGAATTGAGATTTTGACTTGACCACAACAGAGTTGTGATATGAAATTCAAGTTCCCACTTAGGTGTTATGAAATTTCAACTAGTTTCTTTGCTTATGAACTTAGTAGAGGTAAATCTGGCTTTTTGCAAAACAACCCTAGAGCTTAGTGTCCTACTACAAACCCCCCTTCACTTGTTAGTATTAGTTTGTGAGTACTTAAAGAGTACTCATGGCTTTGTCCCTAGATATTCCCATGGCCAGACTATGAAGAAGAGTACCAGGATGATGGAACACAGGAAGGTTACGACAACTAGGATCATCTCCCATCGTCAGCATTGCCTGTGACCCCGAAGATGGAGCTTCGCCTACGATACCTCTATTATTACGTTATTCCGCTGCTTGAGTTGTATTAAGAACTGGATCATGAGATCCTTATTTGTGTAAGACCTTATGTATGGTTTGTAATGGATGATGTACTGTGATATCCAAATCTGTTATGTCTCACAAAAATGGTAATCCTGGGATTGCGATGTATGGCATAACAGGCATCAGGGATAAAAAAATCCGGGTGTTGACAATTTTCCATAATTCACAATCCTGAATTTCTAATTAAGGAATTCCTTTCCTAGATATACTACTTATTCCTATCCATCATCATGGTTAACATGATGAGCTTTACTTCATAAAAATATTCTTATCCACCTATTATTCTTCTAAACTCATGGATGAATCCAATGAGTTTGACACTAAAGCATTTCATGATCTTCACCTATCCATACTTGGCTATATCAACTACTCATCTGCTGATAATCTTCAATCCAACAAGTAGTTCCTTCAAACTCCACTCACAATCTTCCTTAATCATCCATCACTAATATTTCTCCATTAGATGTATACATCCAACTACCTTACTAAAGCTTACTATCCTTTAAGATGAATAACACTAATTCCATAACTCTATGTTATACTGGCTTTAATTTAATTATACTATCCTACATATACTTTACTCTAATAACTCATACTCCAACCTCACATTATATTAATGTGACTTGTAATAACTACTTTAAGATAACTTACCTTTACTAGGGTTTCAATCATGTTCTTCCCACCAATGTCGCTTATACTTGATATAAGTATACAACCCTGGTGAGCAAGGCATGATCATTAGAATCCTTTAATCATTTATATCTTAGATTTTTAGTTGGCTAAGCAAGGTTTTATCAATACAACCTTACAATTGTATTGGAATTATCTTCTTAGTATCTTTAATTGGATTAAGGATGTTATTCATGGACTATGCCCACTTGATCCAATAGAATTACTACTGGTAACTATCTTCAGGATTCATCCTTGTAATCTTCTTTACTACCATATAATTAGATAATATAAATAATTCTTCTATTTATTTAGGAGTGATTTAACTCCATCAATTATCTTATTTATTTGATTCTCTTCAATCATTCCCATCCCATAGATAATATCTAAAACTAGCATTACTATTTACCTCTTCTTAGTTGTTTCTTTATAGACACTTAAATGTAAGCTATGTTCTGGTCAAGAGTTGATAGATTGAGAATTGGTGAATCAATAGTTGATTTCTCAACATTGATAAACAACAGATATTGGAATATAACTCAATAGAGATGATAATGATTGATATGGAAAGAAAGATATATGGTGAATGATCTAAACTTAGTTTCTTTCCTACTCAATCTTATTTAAGAAGTAGGGTTAGGTATTACCATGATACTCATGGTATAAGAAGATGAGATTAAGATATAGTTGTTACATTCTTATTATTTGTGTTATATCCTTAACTTGGTACTCATGAGTGATTATAATGAATACTATGATATGATCACCTAAGGATCAAATATAAATCATAATGTATTAGGATTTAACTTTTATTATATTTGATCTACCCTTAGATCAAATCTCCCTTACCCAAAATAAGGTTTTAGCAAAGGTCGTATTGAAACTTATCGCAGTCAACTTGATGATCTACTTCAATTCCATCAAGTTAAGAGAAGCTTCACTCACTTTGACAGGTTTTGTTCAAAAGCGTGAAAATTATTCAGATTTTCTATGCATGAATGCAATGCACACATCTGGGTTCGGCTTATTTCTAGTCTCTAATGCTGGGATGTTACAAAGGGTCTGGCTGATGTACTATATAAACCCATGTAATCTATCAAATCTATACAAGTTATTCAACTCTCCAAATATCAGTCTGAAGAACAATCACCTAAGATGACACTATTGAAAATTGGACGGAGACTACAGTAGGAGAATCCAACTTAAATTGATGTGAATTACGCAACTATCTAATTAGGAAAGATTTGGAAAACATATAAGTTTCAAAATACGAAGGCATGTAGTTACTCTCTAAGAGCAACTCTACCAGACTTCGTATATTTGGCCAGGATTGCTAAAACTAAAAATTTAGCAATTTGGGCCATAAAGGTTGCTGCAACATTATTTGTATAAGTGGCACACCCACTTGGTATATTTGTAAAGTCTCTGTCCAACCCTCAAAACTCCCAAAAATAGCCAGCGAACCGGTGGGAGAGGCAAACTTCCGCGCGTGACCTCTGCCCCTGCCGCCGGTGACTCCTACCATCGCAGTGGCCATGGAGGCCACAGGCGACCTCCCTTCCCCCTCACCCACGACCCTTCCTCCTCCCGGTTCTATGCAAAGAATCATCGGATAACATGATGAAGGCGAGGAATGACATATTGCTATGCAAAGGAGAGAGATAAAAGAACAAAAAGTTGGATGAGAGGAGAGAGGCCGAGGAGAGGAGGACGATGGTCGAGGATAGGTGGGCCGAGATCAAGGAGATGAAGGTGACTACCGAGGAGATGGTGGCCAAGAGGATGGAGAATCAACACAGGATCATGCTCATGGACCCCAAGTGTTCTATACGAGAAGGACCGACCTTATGTAGAGCTTTACCTGACCAAATCTTGGCATCAAGAGGGTACTTTCCAAACGACCGTGACAATGGTAGCGGTGCTAGTTGAGAGAGAACATTGATGCTCTTTTGGTTGTGGTGTTGTTCTATGCACCGATAAACCTTTATTTTGCGTTGTTCATTCGCTTTGCTTGTGGCTCGATGTTTGAAGTTAGACTTTAAATTCAAAATATTGTGGACTCGGATGATTATGTTTAATGCTTAATCATCACGTGTTGAAATTTTAATTCATTTGGTTCATATATGTAATGTGTAGTTGCAAAAGAGTAGACAAGAAATCAAGTGTTTTATATTGCTAAACCTTCTGTCACCTCTTACTATATCCAATTTTTAACAATCCGAAAAACCAAAGCTGTTGGAGATGGAGTTGCGGTTCTCCCGGATAGACACTAAAAGCATGCGAGTGTTTTTCATGTGACGAAGAATTGAAGAGGAAACAGTGGGTAGGGCCGAAGGCTATCCGTTCCGTTATGCTGAGACAAGATCTGCCACTTCATTAACAGGAGTAAACTGAACGAGGCATAGGATCCTTCTGCCCGTCACGTGTTCGCCATGTGCTCACCTGGAGTCTGGGGGTTGGATTCAATTTTCACAAGGCTTCTGTCGATCGCGAAAAGCTTTGCCTATGCAGGCCGGTCCTTAATAACTGGAGTAGTAGTAGTAGCTTCAAACATCGAGTGGAGGCGTTGCCCTTACAAAACTAGATCTAGCGCACACCAAAACTATTTTTCAGCGCCAATTTTTCTGCGTCTGTTGGAGACTTGGAGTTACTCTAACTTTGACATGTTTTTGTTTGTACACTGCATTCGGGCTCCTTTTCATTGTATTGCTAGCAATGTGCAGTCCATAGTATGCGAGAGCAGACCGCGCGCATGGCCTTTTGAACTGGGCTATCAAATGAATCGCGG
Source organism: Avena longiglumis (assembly GCA_030063025.1). Classification (NCBI taxonomy): domain Eukaryota; kingdom Viridiplantae; phylum Streptophyta; class Magnoliopsida; order Poales; family Poaceae; genus Avena; species Avena longiglumis. The sequence goes on along the minus strand of CP125979.1, from coordinate 209,748,432 downwards.
GAGAACATAGCCCGGGTCTACTAAGGAAATTTGGCCCGGGTCGATCTGGCCCAAGATTTCAGCGATGTGTTGCTATCTTATGTTTTTAGGACACAAACTACGGCCAGATCATGTTATATATTTTCTCTATACCGGTTTATTGAATTAATACAGAGTTTCAGAAAAAAAATTAACTATAAAATTTATTAATAAAATATGAGTTATATGTCAAAAAATTATACCACTGAATTGATATTTAAAAGCTCTTTCTAATGACATATTTTTTATGACATATGATTCATATTTTATTGGTCAAATTTATAGTAAACATATTTCTCGGACTCGCCCGATAAATCCGTATGAAAGGAGTACTTGTGTACGGACGAATAGATAGGCAGTTTTTTATCAAGCCTGCTGAACTATAATTAACAGCAGGTGGGACACAGATTATACACTGAAGTCTGCGAGAAATTTTCTGAAATACAGGTACAGCTTCAAGCCCACTAAACTGCTGGTCGAGTAGCTACAATTGCTGCTAGTGAGCCCGCAGGAAGAAGGATGGCACGGGGAGCATGGTCGGCTCCGGCGAGGCGTAGAAGTTCGGCCCGGCGAAGGTGGACTGCTGCATCACCACCGTCGTCCCAGCCATTGCCGCTGTCGTCGTGTCGTCGGGTCTGAGGCAGCTTGTCCATCTCCTCGGAACGAGCTTTCTTGTGCAAGTCCCAGCGGTCGGCCGAAGACTCGCGGCTTGGCGGGCGCTTGTTGGTGTCTGCCGGCGGTGACCTGCCGCGCGGGGCGCTGATGAGCTTCTTGCTGTCCCAGCGCTCGACGGAGTCGGCCCGTCCGGGACTCCCGCCGCTGCCTGACGATGAAGATGAAGACGACGATGTGGCGCTTCCGGGAGTCTTGTACTTCTTGTGCGCGTCCCACCTCTCGACAGCGTCGGCGCGGCAGGAGGTCCTGCCGTCATCCGAGCACGACCACAACGCCGCCTCGAGGTTGCAGGAGACCTTGTACTTCTTGGTCGTGTCCCACTTCTGGACGAAGTCCGCGCGTCCGGGCATGGTGGAAACCTCCATCAGCAGGCTGAGGCCGGACGGTGTCGGCAGCAGCGGCAGCATCGTGCTCCTCGGCGTCGTGGGAAGGATCGGCATCATCTCGCTCCTCGGCGGCGTCGGGAGCAGCGGCGGGAGAAGAGATGCGGTCGCCATGGGTACTTGCGGATCGGCTGTATTGGGCGAGGTCACGGCCGGGGACGACGGCTCTCGGGGAAAGGAATCAAGGAGCAGATGGTACGAATCCATGAATCCAGGAGGGGCATGAGGCTGGACGAGAGGGAGGAGCTTGTGCCTGCATGTTGGTTCGCGATCCGGAGTCGAACTCGGACTGAGGAAGGGAAATTTACAATCGAACGACGCGGTGCCGTCGCACGAGCACGACACGGACACAGTGGGGGCGTCCGACACACACGGTGTAGCGTACGAGACGCATGAAAACAAATGCGAAGGTATACGGGCCGAAATGGAATAAGGGGCCCAGGATAAATCTCCTCACACGCTGCAGTCTGGCCCAACTCATGCATGTCAAAAATTCCAAAAACATTGCTTCAAGAAAAAACATAAATAACACGAAGAATACAGAGAGTGCGCGAACATGCTATACAACAATTTAGCTTTTTCAAAACTCTTGGTGTCCAAGAAATGAGTGGTTTGTGTGATCCACTCACAAATGAGGACTAGGTCGTCACACCTTGTTGACAATGCCACTCGGGAGTCGGGAGTTGCTTTCCCTTATTCAAGTGCCCCCACCAGAAATCTGCCTTGTCGAAAAATATTTTCACTTTTCCTTTTTTTTTCTAAAGGCTAGAAATTCATAGTCTAACCAAGTCAGAACATCTTGACAAAATAAAAGCAGAAAGAGGCAAACAGAAAACATGTCACCATCTCTGACCTACACAACACAATGGCACGTGAGCCAAGCTTGATGTTATGATCACTCTGCAAGAATACAATGCTGGATCTTAGGTAGTCACTATAAGCGTGGCCGAGAAATAACCTTACCAAGAGATGCCACCGATAATGAAGCACGAAGCATTGTCAAAGAGAAGAACATGAAGGCCGAACGAGCCGAACCCCACGTTGATGTCAACGCAAAAGATGTCATCTTAAGAACTTATTTTTAAGACTAAAAACCATTATGGAACGAGCCGGAAGCATCATGGTTGATGATACCCCACTATCCGATGGATTGGATATGGGAAAAGCACCCCTCGCGTGCGTATTCCACCATCTCGTCGCCTCCACCACCTAGAAGAACAATAAAAGGAAATCAAAACCTAACAAGCTAGACAATGACTTCTCACCAGCATGAAGATCAATGGTCTACCTCCGCCTCCAAACACTTGAACTTTGTACCCAAGGCGAGCAAGACCGATGGAATCAGACTACAGTTGTGTTGTGGCTAGGGTTTATTTCTCCAAAGGTTGGGGTGTGTGGTATGGTTTACCTTAACCACTCGCATAGTGCCTGAACGACGAGAAAACGGTCGGCAACTTGCTTTCCCAAATGGATGTGCGGCCCTATACCATGAACACCCTTGATGTTGCGGTGGAACGTGATCTCGTCATAATAGCCGCTCGAGCGCAACACTAAAAAGTTCTTCATTGTCCAAGGCACCTAGTTACTAGAACATGTGATATTTGTTGGTGTCCATCACCTTCATCTTTACTTGGGAAATGGCTCAATTTTTCAGTATATAGTGGAAATGAGACAATGACAGTGTGACGCTAGGGGAGGAAAGGATCTAACACAAACTATGAGTCAGTTTTCTCCGAACATGACAAAGAAATGAAAATGAAAATTTTTGGTTCTCAAAAAGTTTAGAATATTCACACCATCTCAATCTGAGACTGTTGGTTGTTTTAGTCCATCAATTCTTCAAAGTCAGCCTTTTTATTTAACCTCTCAAGTATGTTTATTGCTTGGTCTGTTTATATAATAACATTTTACCAATGATAAAATAATTTTCTCAATAGTAGTCTTTGTAAAATTTGCTATCTCAGTGATATTATTAAAGGTGTAACAGGTAAAAGGCACAATTGGACGATTGTTTGCTTCGGCTCCAATGAAAACCCTGTCCTTCCTTCTAAGGCTATCCCCACTAGTGAGGGGCATTTAGGACACCAAATGTGCCCGATTTTTATCTATTTAGGATATAGGGAGAACATGCAGGGACACATTGTTTTTCCATGTGTGCATGTTTCCCCAATGGTGCACCCCATTTAGGCCGAACATGTTTGGCGAGCATGCGGGAGAGGTGTCTGGCGGCACGGAGTGATGGAGACTTTTCCTCCGTATGCGACTTTCAGAAGTGATTTATTTGTACCTAGATTTTCCTCTTGGAGTGTCTTGCTTCAATGCTTGGCATTAGTACAATTAGCACCGGGGCCTACTAAATTTTGCTGGAATTTAAGCGAGAATATTGAATTCTCAGTTAGTTCTTTGTACAACGCACTAGTCCAGCCAGGCTTACCAGTTGATAATAATAGAAAAATCTAAAAGATAAAAATACCTCTAAAAAATAAATAAAATGCTTGGTATCTTCATCTGGGGGGTTATTCTTACTAAAGAAAATCTTATTAAACGGAATTGGCATGGGAATACGAAATATGACTTTGTTATCACGATGAGACAAGTAAGAATTCGTTCTTTCAATATAATTTTGCATGTTCTATATGATCAGTCATCCAAGTAGGTTTAGGCTTGTACCCACCGTAGCGTTATCAATATATTTGAGAATTAGTTACATGATATAGATTATAGGTACAAAATAGTTTTTATGGTGGGGACGATTGTCAGTATCTAGTCGTTGTAGCTATATAGAAATGATAAAGTGTTTAATATAAAACTTCTTCGCTTTTGCAGGTTATCTACCCGTGTACCGGTACCTTCGCTTGTAGTCTTTACCCAACATGGATGACAACATAATCTTTGGATTGATCCTCCACCGCTTTAGACGTTTTGCAATTTGTCATTATGATATGTAATTCGTCTGGCTTTAATTTTTGTTTTAGGAATATGGACTTGTTTCGGCTGTATACATCTTAGTTATGCAGAAACTGGATGCAATACTTAAAACTTTTTAAGTAATAAAAGCGTCCTCTATGGAAAAGAATTACGTGTCATGTTCATGGTAGAGACGAATGCTGAATGCATATGTAGTTTATTACTACCGAACAAGAAATAACAGCAGGTCATGGTGGAGCACAGATTATACGCTGAAGTTTGAGGAATTTTTCTGAAATACAGATACAATTTCACGCCCACTTAACTGTAACCAGCGTCCTTTTTATTTATTTTTTAAACTGCTCATCAAATGCAGGTCGAGCTCACAGTTCACATTGAAATTTGCTGGAATGAAGATTCGCAGAAAAATGCCCATGAGAATTTTCCATGATATGGCAGCAATTATTCAGATTCTTTTCTGGCCTGCCTCACATTCTGTTCGATTATTTCTTGACTGTGGTTTGCGAAATGTAAATGTCTGGTTTTTAAACTATATATCAAAATAATTTTTAGAAAACAGAATTACTGAAAGAAAAGTGCATTGTGCTAGCTCACGATGCATTGGAAAACTGAATCTGGTCGATCACAACTTTCTCTATCGTAGAAAAAAAAGGCAGAGGACAGCAATACATTTCGAAAGGGCACCGTATCCGTATCATGTGAAGAAAGAGTCGTGTTTACATTGAAGAACTGAACTGCAGCCAGTGAAATGCTTGATGCTATACGTACTTATTACAAAAAAGTCAAAATCTGCAACCGAACGTACAAGAAGTCTACCAAGCTCTCTGACAATGGCAAATGCATTGAGTAGCTAATCTAGGTTGCTGCTAGTGCGCCCGCAGGAAGAAGAAAGGGATGGGGAGCATGGTCGGCTCCGGCGAGGCGTAGAAGTTCGGCCCGGCGAACGTGGACTGCTGCATCATCCTGGCTATCTCTTTTTGCACCGCCACCGTCGTCCCAGCCATTGCTGTTGTCGTCGTGTCGCCGGTCTGAGGCAGCTTGTCCATCTCCTCGGGACGAGCTTTCTTGTGTAAGTCCCAGAGGTCGGCCGAGGACTCGCGGCTAGGCGGGCGCTTGTTGGTGTCTGCCGGCGGCGACCTGCCGCGCAGGGCGCTGATGAGCTTCTTGCTGTCCCAGCGCTCGACGGAGTCGGCGCGTCCGGGGCTCCCGCCGCTGCCTAACGATGACGACAACGACGATGTGGCGCTGCCGGGAGTCTTGTACTTCTTGTGTGCGTCCCACCTCTCGACAGCGTCGGCGCGGCAGGAGGTCCTGCCGTCATCATCCGAGCACGACGACAACGCCGCCTCGAGGTTGCAGGAGACCTTGTACTTCTTGGTCGTGTCCCACTTCTGGACGAAGTCCGCGCGTCCGGGCATGGTGGAAACCGCCATCAGCAGGCTGAGGCCGGACGGTGTCGGCAGCAGCGGCAGCATCGTGCTCCTAGGCGGCGTCGGAAGGATCGGCATCATCTCGCTCCTCGGCGGCGTCGGGAGCAGCGGCGGGAGAAGAGAAGCTGCCGCCATGGATACTTGCGGATCGGCTGTATTAGCTAGCTAGGGCGAGGGCACGGCCGGGGACGGCGGCTCTCCGGGAAAGGAATCAAGGAGCAGATGGTACGAATCCATGAATCCAGGAGGGGCATGAACTTATTGGCGGGACGAGAGGGAGGAGCTGCCTGCATGTTGGTTCGCCATCCCGAGTCGGAATCGAATTGAGCAAGGGAAGTTTAGAATCAAACGCGGCGTTCGCAGGAGCACTAGCACGACACGGACACAGCGGGGCGCCCGACACACGGTGTAGCGTATGAGACGCAGGAAAACAAATGCGAAGGTGTACGGGCCGAAATGGAATAAGGGGACCAGGATAAATCTCCTCACACGCTGCACTCTGGCCCAACCCATGCATGTCAAAAATCCCAACGCTACAGGAACGGGAAGCTACGCCGCGGCCGGTCGCTACGCCGACGGCCAAACATCGGGGCCGTCGGCGTAGCCATCGTCTAGGCCAGCACCGCCAAGCAGCCGTCGGCGTAGAATTGCCCTCAGCATATCCTATGCTACGCCGACGGCTGCCCTCGGCGTAGCATACGCCGACGGCTGCCCTCGGCGTAGCTATTTTTTATTTTATCTCATTAAACTTTGAAAAATCATAACTAAATCATTCTAATTCGAAAAAATACAAATAATATACCAAAATTTGCAGAAAAATAAGACCTATCTATCTACACTCAAATATTACACATTTGGAAATAAAAATTAAGTAAAACATAAAACATTATATATAGTTTAAAACGGGCATAAAAAATTCAAAAATGATCGCAACAATGCGAAACCTTCGCGTGGTGTTATATTATGTGACATAGTTAGAAGGAAAAATACCAAACTTGGTATATTGATTATGTCTCAAAGAAACCTTCACAAAATGACCTATCTCATTCGAGGTTTCTTGGTTTTCGGGTCAAATGACCAATGTTATGGCTAGAATCAAGGCATAGTTTGTGATAATGTGCCCATATTGTGTATACACATGCATCATGGGATGGCGAACAATGTTGCAGGAGGAAGTTTTCTTTTTCGTCGCACCAAAAAGTCATTTCCCATTTTCCGAGCACAAAAACGGACGATTTTGTGAAGCAACCACCAAATGGCTAATTCAAAATGGTACCACCACATTTTACAAAAATACTATACCACCTTATATAGACAATGTCCCAACAGGGGAATCTAAAACCTTTCCGTCCACCTCTGGTGAAAAAGACAAATTTCTGCCGAATCGGCAGGAAGTGGGTCAGATATGAACTACAGGTACATGATCCGATGCTCATGTTTTTTTACAAAAATCATTTTTAGGTTCACAATATGCTATTTTATCAAAGATCCAATGCAAGTTTAGAGAGGCTCGGCCCCGAGCTAAGAATCTTCATGCCCGCCGTTCAACAAAGTTTGACGATAGTTTAAAACGGGCATAAAAAATTCAAAAATGATCGCAACAATGCGAAACCTTCGCGTGGTGTTATATTATTTGACATAGTTAGAAGGAAAAATACCAAACTTGGTATATTGATTATGTCTCAAAAAACCTTCACAAAATGACCTATCTCATTCGAGGTTTCTTGGCTTTCGGGTCAAATGACCAATGTTATGGCTAGAATCAAGGCATAGTTTGTGATAATGTGCCCATATTGTGCATACACATGCATCATGGGATGACGAACAATGTTGCAGAAGGAAGTTTTCTTTTTCGTCACACCAAAAAGCCATTTCCCATTTTCCGAACACAAAAACGGACGATTTTGTGAAGCAACCACCAAATGGCTAATTCAAAATGGTACCACAACATTTTACAAAAATACTATACCACCTTATATAGACAATGTCCCAATAGGGGAATGCAAAACCTTTCCGTCCACCTCTGGTGAAAAAGACAAATTCCTGCCGAATCGGTAGGAAGTGGGTCAGATATGAACTACATGTACATGATCCGATGCTCATGTTTTTTTACAAAAATCATTTTTAGGTTCACAATATGTTATTTTATCAAAGATTCAATGCAAGTTTAGAGAGGCTCGGCCCCGAGCTAAGAATCTTCATGCCCGCCGTTCAACAAAGTTTGACGATAGTTTAAAACGGGCATAAAAAATTCAAAAACGATCGAAATAATGCGAAACCTTCGCGTGGTGTTATATTATGTGACATAGTTAGAACGAAAAATATCAAACTTGGTATATTGATTATGTCTCAAAGAAACCTTCACAAAATGACCTATCTCATTCGAGATTTCTTAGCTTTCGGGTCAAATGACCAATGTTATGGCTAGAATCAAGGCACAGTTTGTGATAATGTGCCCATATTGTGCATACACATGCATCATGGGATGGCGAACAATGTTGCAGGAGGAATTTTTCCTTTTCGTCGTACCAAAAAGCCATTTCCCATTTTCCGAGCACAAAAAACAGACGATTTTGTGAAGCAACCACCAAATGGCTAATTCAAAATGCTGCCACCATATTTTACTAAAATACTATACCACCTTATATGTACAATGCCCCAACAGGGGGTTCCGAAACCTTTCCATCCACCTCTGGTGAAAAAGACAAATTCTTGCCGAATCGGCAGGAAGTGGGTCATATATGAACTAGATGTACATGATACGATGCTCATGATTTTTTATAAAAATCATTTTTAGGTTCACAATATGCTATTTTATCAAAGATTCAATGCAAGTTTTCCTTTTTATTGCACCAAAAAGCCATTTTTCATTATCCGAGCGCAAAAAGGAAATTTTCTAAAGCAACCACCAAATAGATAATTCAAAAATGAAGGGTTTGTGATTAGTTGATATGGATATCATATTTGGATTCCTCTCATTTTTCTGATCAATTTAGACATATTATTTGTTAAATTCCGATTTGTAGATTTAAAGATATTAATTATTTCATATTAAATAGAAAAATACAAAAAAGTAAAATTATTATATTTTTATTTGAATTCAATAATATTTTTACTTATTTATTAATGTTTATTTAAATAATTGTTTGTAATTTCAAAAAATACAAACACGTGACATGTTGATATAAGGGTTAATAGGATTGATATCATAGTATTGACAACAATGTATGAATTACTTTATGAAGCAGTTCAAGGAACGAGGAAGTTAAGCGTGCTGGAGCTGGAGTAGTATTAGGATGGGTGACCTTCCAGGAAGTTCGACCAAGACTGCAATTTAATTAAATATTAAGTGTAATTAGTGTTAAAAATATTCAAAGTGAGAGATTAACGAGTCAAACAATTCAAAGATTCAAAAATTGAGAAAAAAAAATAAAATAATTTTTTTTTAAATATTTTTGCAACCTGTCGACAAGCTATGCCGACGGCTGCTACGCCGAGGGCAATGCCCTCGGCGTAGCATACGCCGACGGCATTTTGATACGCCGACGGCCTCTATGTACTCCGCCGAGGGAGCCCTTTGCCGAGGAGGCTACGCCGAGGACAGCCGTCGGCGTAGCATACGCCGAGGGCATTTTAGCCTACGCCGACGGCTTTTTGCCCTCGGCGTAGCGCGCGCGTCCTGTAGTGCAAAAACATTGCTTCAAGATAAAACATAAAGAATACGAAGAATATAGAGTGCGCGAAGAGGCTATACAACAATTTAGCTTTGTCAGTCAAAACTCTTGGTGTCCAAGAAATGAGTGGTTTGTGTGATCCACTCACAAACGAGGACTAGGTCGTCACAAGTCACACCTTGTTGACGATGCCACTCAAGAGTGGGAATGTAAATGGTATTAAATGGCATCCGTAAGTCCCGTTTATTCAAAATCTTAGTATTTTGTTTTAAAAAAAATAAAGTTTATTAAACTAGACTACTAATAAACGGTATTACGCGGGATTAAATGGTGTGCCACTTACATCCCTACTCGGAAGTTGCTTTCCCTTATTCAAGTGCCCCCACCAAAAATCTGCCTCGTCGGAAAATATTTCCACTTTTCCTTTTTTTTCTAAAGGCTAGAAAGTCATAGTCTAACCAAGTCAGAACATCTTGACAAAATAAAAGCAGAAAGAGGCAAACCGAAAATATGTCACCATCTCTGACCTACACAACACAATGGCACGTGAGCCAAGCTTGATGTTATGATTACTCTGCAAGAATATAATGCTAGATCTTAGGTAGTCACTATAAGCGTGGCCGAGAAATAACCTTACCAGGATATGCCAACGATAATGAAGCATGAAGCATTGTCAAAGAGAAGAACATGAAGGCCGAACGAGCATACCGAACCCCACGGTGATGTCAACGCAAAAGATCTCATCTTAAGAACTTATTGTTAAGACTAAAACCAACCAGAAGCATCATGGTTGATGATCCCCCGCTATCCGATGGATTGGATATGGGAAAACCACCCCTCATGTGCGTATTCCACCATCTCGTCACCTCCACCACCTAGAAGAACAACAAAAGGAAACCAAAACTTAACAAGCTAGACAATGACTTCTCATGAGCATGAAGATCAATGGTCTCCCCCGGACTACTAGAAAAACAGGTATAGATAGACAGATTTTCGGTGACGCATATGTATGACCATGCGCCATAAACAAATTACACTGGCACATTTCAGACAATGCGTCACAGAAACATTCACTATTCGGTGGCGCACATAGAGGAACAATGCACCACAGAATGTAAAAAAACAGACCCCCCTTATCCCCTTTTAACTTTTGTAAAAAAATAAAGGAAAATGATAAAAACTTTTAAAAATAATTCTTTTGAGATGTAGTTATATTTAAGGGTATAGTTCTAGGGAAAACTGAAAAACATGAATTTCGATGTATTTTGCAAAAAAAGATCATGTTACGGTAAAACGGTCATAACTTTTGCATACGATATCGGAAAAAATGTTTTACCCATCAAAACGACCGTCTCGAAATTTCCTACTCAAATTCAATCGCCAAAAGTCGTTCTAGATTTTACAAATTCCCCAAATTCGAAAAGATTAAAAAGTTATGGAAAAAAGAAGTTTTTTCTGCAGAAAATAAAAGAAGGGGAGAAAATTCTGTGGTGCATATCTTCAATATGCGTCACATAATTGTTTGGCGGGATTCGAAATTTGGAAAAAGAATCTTGATTCAAAAAGAATGTTTTGTATTTTTTTTTGGAAAAAGCATATATTAATATCATAAGATACCAGTTACACATAGCCTCTGCAACAACGCATTGCCCCAGCGAAGAATGCACAAAGCAAAAAAAAGAAAGAAAAATTACAAAAAAAGTCTCGCTATAGTGACCTATTTATTAAAACAACATTACTGCCACCACCAAGATAGTACTAGAAGTTCAACTTCTCCAAAAGCGACGCATCCAATAAGGAAACAACGCACAAACACCGTTATCGTCCGATCATAGATCTTAGAATTTTATCCTGGAGAAAGCCCTGTAGGGGTTCGTAGCATGGAAAACAAAAAATTTCTATCGCATACAAACAAACAAGCCAAGATCTATCTACTAGATTGTAGCAACGAGTCTATGGAATAACTTACCCTCGAAGATTCCAAAGTGTTTAACGAGAGCGGATTCTCGTGGGTGATGTAGTCGTACTCTTTCCGATCTCAAGATCGTGTAGACGATCCTTCCGGCGCTGTGTTCCGGCGCTTCCATGATCGGTCACACGTTCGGTACTCGACGAAGACCTTCCTCTCCCTTGTTCCAGCAGGCAGCGGAGGTTGTAGCACTCTCCTCGCGATTCCGGCAGCACAACGGCGTGGTACCGGAAGTAGAGGGGAGATCCCGCAGGGCTTCGCCTTAAGCCGGAGCGAGTATGAGTGAGAGCTATTAGTGTTCTAGGGATTAGACACACCAATTAGAAGGCTCTAAACCGCAGGCTAGAGCAATTAGAAGCTCTAAACCAAAACGGCTCTAAACTGGAGATTAGAGGATAGGAACTTGTGTGTCTAGAGGAGGAGGCCCCGCCTCCTTTTATAGGTGGGAGGGCGGCCAAGGGAGGAGTCCTCCCAAGTCGGCCTTGGTTGGCGTGCCGCTTGAGAGGACTCCTCCCAAGTCGGTTCCAACCACCTCTTGCTTGTTTCCCAGTTTCTCGTTTTCCACAGCTCGTTTAGCGTTTGATTTTCAAACCGGCGCTTGACATTTCAGTTTTGGAACAGCAAGAACACTTAGTACATGATGCAATCGTTCAATATGTAATGACACATTCATGTACTCTCCCCGAGTGCCGGACAATCCGAACCTTCTAGAACATTCCCGATGAAAACACGGAATCATTCCCGAACTTCAAACGGGACTTTACTTATATGAATCTTATTCTCGGACCATTCGGATCACCTCGTGATATCCCGGATCCCATCCGAGACTCGAACAACATTCGGTCTCTTTCATAATACCATAACTACTCAAACAACGTCAATCCTTAAGTGTGTCTCCCTACGGTTCGTGAATTATGCGGACATGATCGAGACACTTCTCAACAATAACCAATAGAGGAATCTGGAAATTCATATGGCTCTATATATTTCTACGATTACTTTGATCGAATGAACCACTTACATACGATACAAATTTCCCTTTGTCTCACGATAGTTTACTTATCCGAGGTTATGATCGCGGATCTCTGCATACCTAGTTCAACCTCGTTACCGATAAGTACTCTTTTCTCGTTCCCGTGATATGTGATCCCTTGTGAGCCAGTCACATGCTTGCAAGCTAATTGGATGACATTCCACCGAGAGGGCCCAGAGTATATCTATCCGTCATATGGATGGACAAATCCCACTCTTGATCCATGTGTTTCAACCAATACTTTCCGAACACTCAATGCCATATTTATAGCCACCCAGTTACGGTGTGGTGTTTGATGTCATCAAAGAATCCATCCGGTAAAGGTGATATGCATGATCTCATGGTCGAAGGAATTAGGTTACTATGTATCAGAAAGCATATAGCAATTGAACTATTGAAATGACTTGATCTTTATGCTATGCTTATCTATAGGAGTATGTCCACCATATCATTCTCCTAATGATATGATCTTGTTGTTGATAACATCTCAATGTTCATGATAGGGAAACCACAATCATTAATCAACCAACAAGCTAGTGAAGTATAGAGGCTATACTAGGGACTTCAAATTAAATTTACAAATCACACAAGTATCAATGTTTCCTTGTTAATACTATTATAGCATGAATGTAAACATTTATCATAAACACAAAGATATAATAATAACTATATTTATTATTGCCTCTAGGGCATATCTCCAACAGTCTCCCACTTGCACTAGAGTCATCTTAATCTAGATTACATGGTAATATACCGAACACCCATGACAGTTTGGTGTTGGTCATGTTTTGCCCTCGGGAGAGGTTTAGTCAACGGATCCGCCACATTCAGATCTGTGTGTACTTTGCAAATCTTTATATCCCCATCCTGGATATGTTCTCGAATAGCGTGAAAACGCAGCTTGATATGCTTCAGCTTCTTGTGTGACCTTGGTTCTTGCGCATTGGCTATGGCTCCCATGTTATCACAGTAGATAGACATTGGGTCCAAGACTAGGAACCACACCCAGCTCAGTAATGAACTCTTTCATCCATATCGCTTCTTGTGAAGCCTCAAGCAGCCATGTATTCCGATTCATTGAAGATCTCGCCACAATGCTTTGCTTTGCACTCCTCCACTAATCTGCATCATTCAAAATAAATACGTATCCGATTGTGATTTAGAATCATCCGGATCGGTGTTCCAACTAGCATCGGTGTAACCATTAACAACGATGTTCATCACCTCCATAAGAAAGAACCATATCCTTAGTTCTTCTCAAGTACTTAAGGATGTTTTTGATCATTGTCCAATGATCCACTCGGATCACTTTGATATCTGCTAGTTAAACTAAAGATATGCAATGTCGGGTCTAGTACATAGCATGGCATACATTAGAGATCCTATGGTGAGGCATAGGGATTCTTACTCATCCTTTCTCTATCTTCGCCGATGTCGGACTTTGAGTTTTACTCAAGGTCGATTAGCAACATGGGCAAGAACCCTTTCTTGCTTTCTTCCATTCCAAACCTCTTTAGAACTTTGTCCAAATATGTACTCTGTGACAATGATATTTGGCGTTTCGATCTATCTCTATAAATCTTTATGCCTAATATGTAAGTTGCTTCGCCAAGATCCTTCATTGAAAAACTATTATTCAAATATTCTTTAACACTATTAAGAAGGTCTACATCATTCCCAATCAACAATATGTCATCCACATATAGTATTAAGAATGCTACAGAGCTCCCACTCACTTTCTTGTAAATACAAGCTTCTCCATAAGTTTGTATAAAACCAAAACTTTTGATTACCTTATCAAAACGTTGATTCCAACTTCGGGATGCTTGCTTCAATCCATAGATGGACCGTTGAAGTTTGCATACCTTGTTAGCATCTTTAGGATCGACAAAACCTTTGGGTTGCATCATATACAACTCTTCATCAATATCTCCATTGAGGAATGTTGTTTTGACATCCATCCGCCATATCTCATAATCATAATATGCAGATTGCTAACATAATCCTCACAGACTTTAGCTTCGCATCGGTGAGAAAGTCTCATCGTAGTCAACTCCTTGAATTTGTCGAAACCCTTTTACAAATCGAGCTTTATAGACAGAACATTACCATCAAGATCTGCTTTCTTCTTGAAAATCCATTTGTTCTCGACAGCCTTTCGCCATCCAGAAGTCCACCAAAGTTCATACTTGGTTTTCGTACATGGATCCAATCTCGATTTCATGGCTTCTTGCCATTTATTGGAATCTGGGCTCATCATCGCTTCCTCATATGTCTCGGGGTCATCGGTGTTGTCCACCAACATGACACTCATAACGGGATCATACCAATCTGGAGTGGTACGAGTTCTCGTTGACCTCCGAGGCTTTGTAGCAACTTCAACCAAAGTTTCATGATCACCATCATTAGCTTCCTCTCTTATTGTTGCAGCACCACAGAACTTCTTCCGTCGCGCTACTCGCAATTTTGAGAGAAGGTTCGACAACCTCGTCGAGTTCTACTTTCCTTCCAGTCACTTCTTTCGAGAGAAATTCCTTCTCTAGAAAGGATCCATTCTTGGCAACGAAGATTTTGCCTTCGGATCTATGATAGAAGGTATACCCAATAGTTTCCTTCGGGTATCCTATGAAGACGCATTTTTCCGCTTTGGGTTCAATCTTGTCCGGCTGTAACTTCTTTACATAGGCTCCGCATCCCCAAACTTTAAGGAACGGCAATTTAGGTTTCTCCCCAAACCATAATTCATACGGTGTCGTTTCAACGGATTTAGACGGTGCCCTATTTAAAGTGAATGCGGTTGTTTCTAATGCATAACCCCAAAATGATAGCGGTAAATCTGTAAGTGACATCATAGAACTAACCATATCTAAGAGAGTTCGATTACGACGTTCGGACACACCATTACGCTGTGGTGTTCCGGTGTCAATCGTGAAAGTATTCCGCATTTCTTCAAATGCTCGCCAAACTCGTAACTTAGATATTCACCTCCACGATCAGAACGTAGAAATTTAATCTTCTTGTTACGTTGATTCTCTACCTCACTTTGAAACTCCTTAAACTTCTCGAAAGTTTCGGACTTATGTTTCATGAAATAGATATACCCATATCTACTCAAGTCATCTGTGAAGGTAAGAACATAACGATAACCATCAAGACGATGCTACACTCATTGGACCACACATCGGTATGTATGATTTCCAATAAGTCCGTAGCTCGCCCATCATACCGTAAAATGGAGTCTTAGTCATTTTTCCCATCAGACATGCTTCGCATCTTTCAAGTGATTCAAAATCAAGTGATTCAAGAAGTCCATCGGAATGGAGTTTCTTCATACGCTTCACTCCAATGTGACCAAGACGACATTGCCACATATAGGTCGAATTATCGCTTGATTTCAAACGTTTAGCCTCAATGTTGTTGATATGTGTATTTCCACTATCGAGATTCAATAAGAATATACCATCTATCAAAGGTGCATGTGCATAAAACATATTACTCATATAAATCGAACAACCATTATTCTCGATTTAACAAAGTAACCGCCTCGCAATAAACAAGATCCCGATATAATGTTCATGCTCAACACGGGCACTAAATAACAATTATTTAAGTATAAAACTAATCCCGATGGTAGATGAAGGGTAGCGTGCACGCGATCACATCAACCTTTGATCCGCTTCCCACGCCGCATCGTCACCTCGTTCTTCGCTAGCTTCCGCTTATTCGCAAAGACCTGCTTCGAGTTACAAATATGAGCAACCGAACCAAGATCAAATACCCGTGCACTACTACGAGTACTAGTGAGATGCACATCAATAACATGTATATCGATATACCTTTCTTCTTGATGTTGCCGTTCTTCGATCCGCCAAGTACTTTGGGCAATTCCGCTTCGGACCTTCTCCCTTGCAAAAAGCACTCAAGATCGTGCTTGGGTCCAGCCTTGGTCTTCTTCACGGCGTGGTAACTTTCTTACCACCCTTCTTGAAGTGTCCCTTTGCTTAGACTTGCCTTTCTTGAATTTGGTGGTCTTATTGACCAACAAAACTTGGTGCTCTTTCTTGATCTCCACTTCGCAGATTTTAACATAGCAAACAGTTCGCAACTCTTTGTTCATGTTCTCGCATGTTGTAGTTCATCACAAAGTTCTCAGAACTTGGTGGTAGTGATCGAGGACACGGTAAATCCCCAAAGCATTAGGAATCACTATACCCAATCTTTGAAGTTTGTTTGCGTGCCTGACATCTTAAGCACATGCTCACCGACGAGCTGCCCTCTTCCATCTTGCGGTTAAAGAACTTTTCGAAGCCTCATAGCTTTCAATTGCCGCATGAGTCTCAAAAATCAATTTGAGATCCTCGACAATATCATATGGGTCGACTCTTCAAACCTTTCAAGTCTGATTCTAAACCATACAAGATAGCACGCTGAACTATGGAGTACTGATTCTTCCGAGCGAGGTAAACATTCTTTACTTCATCGGGAGCATCAGCTGCAGGTGGGTCACCCAGCGGTGCATCCAGCACATAGGTCAAATTACCAGCTATGAGGATGTAACACCCTCGGGATCGGACCTATGCAAGTTTGAGCAAAATTCGCCAAACCCGCATAGAAACGATTCAAAGGTGCCCACCAGGCACTTTCGTGCGGGTGGAAAACGAAGTAATAACATTACACAACAGTCCTCGATGGGACCCACAGAACAGATTTATACAGCCGCGACTCAAAGAGTCAAGAATACAGGTATAATATACAAAGATCCCAAATCACCTTGAAAACGGTAGAGCGTCCGACTACGGACAAGAAGCAAATGGGGCTAAGAGCCCTGAAGAATAACCAATGGCGTCCATAACCCCTTGAGCCAAGCCGGAGGGATAACCCTGCTAACAACGTCGATCTCAAAACCTGCTTAAACAAAAGGGGTGCCGACAAAGGGCAAAGGAAAAATAAGGAGCGTCCAAGATCGAGGCCGTGACACGGCGAGGCTAGAATTCGCGGTCCTCGCCACATAGGTATGGTGGATCGAGCGGCAGCATGCACTAAACAACCTATAGAGACTCGATACATCTGGCGGCTATCGGAGAGGGGTGAGAAAGACTTATCCGGATCCAACCTGAGGCTAACACCAAACAAAACCCATCCTGGCGTTTCCCCCTCGAGACCAAACGAGGAAGTCGACCGAGGAACTCACACAGTTGGCAGTTTTACTTATTCAGTTATAGTGACGGCACTTTACTAGTCAGGTTTAGATAATCGTCCTGATAAAGTAAGCAGTGGGCACTTTTAGTTAACCATTCCGTTATAGTTGCAACACTTACTAATCAGATACAGATAGCATGAGATAAACCCAAAACCCAGCAGTTGTTGGTACTTTTATTAAGCCATTCCGTTGTAGTTGCCATACTTACTAGTCAGATACAATGGTCGCAAGCGACAAACAAACAAGCAATTGTGGGCAGTATTAATTAGCCATTCCATTATAGTGAAGCTGATTACTAGTCATTATAAAGTCAAATTTATGGCAATAAACTTTAGTTATGCTTGTCTATGATCGAGATACTGTGCTCCAAGTCGTCCATATCCGCGGACACGGCTTTCAGAAAGTTTTACCCGGCCGGGGTGCACCAATAGCAACACACGCTCGATCAACCTCGGAAAAACCAAATCAAAACCCAACGAGGCTTTCACGACTGAACAATCGCAGGATTCAAAATTATTTCAGGGGGCCACCCCATTGAGTAGACCCGCAACGGAGCTAGCTGACTCCGAGACGGACTCAAGGTTTGCGTCAGAAGCGATCGGGAACCCGAAAGTGTGGCTTGTCGACATCATGAAAACACTCCGCTTACCTAAATAAAGTGTGCTCCTCGCACAATTAAATACGAAAGTAGCATGGCATAAGTACAGATCGTAAATAAAACCTCAAACTAGTTTGTGGCCCCAAGAAATAAGACCAATCAAGCTCGCCTGTGGGGTCCCATATACCTCCCGGATGTGGATAGCGCGATAAATCAAGGAACAGGTATCAAGTACTCGGGGTCTTACGGGACACAAGTGGGCGTTCGGAAACCAAATATTTTCTATCACCCACCGATGCCTCTGCTTATTTCAATTTTAGTTGTTAAACAGAAATTAAAGTGAACGATAAGTAAAACTAGAATCATCTCCAACATCAACTTGCGGAAATACATCAACAACTGTGGCATTGGACGACACGCAACAGCACTTGAGCAAGCGACTACGACGCGTAAGTCCAACTATCTACCAAACAACGGGTAATAGGATGTGTCCAAGGCAATATAAAGCTGCAAGGGATATCACGGGTACGGAAACTAAAGCATCGCAACACAGATAGCAATAGATCAACAGGAGGGAAGTAAATACTATAAAAGTAAGATAGGTAGAAAGGGGGAGATGCTCGCCTGAAGAACATTGTCGAAGGTTCAACCGAAGATCGGGGCGAAGCTCACATCAACTCAACGGCCTTATCCGCGAAGGAGCAAAACACTAGAAGAAACACCGGATGCACTATTAATACTAAGGCAAAAGATCGGCATGATGCATGCATGATGTATGGCATGGCCAGATGCGATGCAATTAGGTCATATTAAGCGGAACCGGGGTCCCGACAATAATTAGATGGTTCATGTTATTTAGCTACCCTGCATTTTAAATATTGTTTTAACATGGCAAAAGATAGCACCGATTCGCTACACAAGATTTAAATGAGGCCAATATGAGACTAGATTTGCCCGCATATGGGCCCCATATTTAATTATTAGGTGAATCGGCATAAGGCCCCCAAACCACATGATGTGCATGCGAGATGAATGATTAAATATGCAACAATTCATATAGTTGATCATTTATAAAATAGGGTTCTCGGAAAGGGATTCACACATTAGGGTCTCGACGGTCTTGAGGTTCCGGGGTTCGTGTCCGTCTCGTGGTTCGGGTTCGACGGAGCGTTCGGACTCGGATCGTCTCGATTACTAGGAGATCTTGGTGCATCCGTGGTCTTGGTCAGGTCGAGGGTCCAGCGTTCGGGATGCAGACGGTTCGTGTCGGGCGATCAGTTCTTCCGTTCGGTGTCGTTCTTGTCGCATTCGTGGAGACCCTGTCGGGTCCGCGGGTTGGGTCGGACTTGGCGTTCCTTTCGGTTCGGGTCTTGGCGTCCGAGGCAGTACTTGGCGTCCGTGAAGGAGAACTTGAGGGTCCAGCGTCTCGGTGTCCTTGGATCCGAGCGGAAGAACTTGTCGGGCCGGGTCCGGTCTTCGGGGTTCGGGAGGGAGAACTTGGCGTTCGGGTCGCGGCGTCCTCGGTCCGTGTAGACGATCATGGCGTTCCGAGGAGAAGATCTCGTCACTCCAGGAGATCTTGGGGTTCCTCGTCGACGGCCTTCGGGTACGGGGGTTTTGGCGGTGTTCGGGTTCGGATCCGCGACGAAGACCTTGGGGGCACCATGTACATGTACATCCTTCGCATCCATCGGCATCGAGCCGGTCTTGCCGGTGAACTACCGTGTACGAAGATCTTGATTTTTCCGTGGGTTCTGGCGTCCCTCTTGAGCATCGAGGATGTTGTCCCGGTACACTGTCGCCATACTCGTCAGATCTGGAGCTGGACCTGCCCACCGGAGAGAGCAGGACACGCATGAAGGAGGGTGCCGACGAAGACCGGCGCTGACCGCGGGGTTCGGGCGCGCGAGGAGCGGAGGACGCGGCACAGCGGCACCACGGCTCGGCGATGCGGGCTCGCACGGGGTGGCGACGGAAGGAGGGTCGCGGGGCTGCAGAGGAGCGGCGGCTGGGTCGGCGGCTCAGCCAGGCCGGAGGAGGCCGGCGCGGCGGATGCGGCCGGAGGCGAGGAAGCCGACGCGGGGAAGAGAGGCCTGGGGCGAGGGTTGGTCGCTGCCGAAGACGGGGCGGCCGGAGGCGGACGGTCGGTGGCGACGAGGCAAAGGCGGCGGTGGTCGCGAGGGACGGAGCCGGGCGGAGGAGCTCGCCGAGCGGGAAGAAGAAGGCAAGCGAGGCGGCGAGCCCGCGAGGACGGGTCGGTGGGGCGCTGGAAAGGGAGGGAGGCGAGCGGGCTTGCGAGGAGAGGCGAAGGCGCCGAGGCGGCCGGAGAGGGGGCGGTGCGGCGCGGCCGGGGAGAGGGGTGCGCGAGCGGCGACGAGGTTCTCGGGGCGGTGCGGAAGAGGGACGGTGAATGGCGATGGGGCGGGGTCGGAGAGGGAGCAGGGCGGCGGACGGGAGCGCGGGGAGAGGACGCCGACGACGGCGGGGGCGCGAGGCTGCAGGAGCTCACGGCCAGAAGCAGAGGACGGTGGCGGGATGGAGTCGCGAGGGGGGGGACGGAGAGGAGGTAGGAGGGGTGGAGCTCGTCGGTGGGAAGATGGGGAGCGGGGGTTGAGGCGAGCGGCGGTGGGAGAAGGGGAGGAAGGTGGCCGGCGACGGGGAAGACGGGCGCGGGGCGTCGGGGTTGGCTCTGGGAGGGAGAGGCAGAGAGGAGGGCCTGCGGGGGAGACGCGGCAGGTGGGTGGGACCGGTCCAGGGTGGGGACGGGCCCAGGGGGAGGGTGGTCACGCGGTTGGAGGGAGTGTGCGGGGGAGGTGGGATCCGGGGAGGTGAGTGGGGGAAAAGGTGGGGTGATGTGGCATGGTGGGATTGGTAGAGGGGAGAGGCAGGGTGACGTGGCAGCCTGTGATAGGATGGGGTGAGGTGGAGGGGAGGGTTGGGTAGGTTACCTGGTAGGTTTAGGAATTAGGGTGGACCGTTTATATTTTTCTGGGGTGGTCGATCGGGTCAGTCGGCCCGTTCGACTGCCCCTATTAAAAATAATTTAATATTTTATTTATTTTCAAATAGCTTTTATGACTAGTTTTAGACAAACAAAATATCCGGAACATCCGGGGGTTTGGCGTTTGAATAAAAGTCGGGGCGTTTTAGAAACCAAAACGGGCTTTGCGAACATAGTTTTATGCAAACAATGCATGATGATGACGATGCAATGCACAAAAACAACGCGATTTTCTAGTAGTGGTTTTGCGGGATGCCACAATTCGACACCACTAACAATGGATCTCGCCCTCGAGATCCGCCTCATGGTACCGGAAGGAAGGTCGGTGATCTGCATCTTCTCGCTTCGCGTAGATCCTCGCGACACCACTAACAAGGGGTCGTTGTCCGTGATCGTCGAGAGAACACTCCGGAAACAAAAAGGTCGAAGGCAGAGGTATCAACAAATAAAGCCACCTCTAGCTCCGATGGGAAGGAGGAACCGATGCATTCTCATCCACTTCAATGTACAGAAGCGAATAGGAGGGGTAGTCGGCATGGGGGCCAATCCATCACGCACCCAAACTATTACTCTGCACAATCAGTGGAAAAGCGTGCAACCATTCTCGGAACCAGACTAAAGATCTCGACAAGCGAGGTTCGGAACAACGGAGTGATGCAGACTCTGCATCGGATCTGGCGTAGAGGATGTCGTCGTGTCGGAAAAACACCGGAAGGCACAAACAAGGAACAAAGAATGGTAACACCGTAGACGGATTCATCAGGCAGCTTGAACACCGGACGGTAGAACACCGTTATCAAAGAAGGAAGCGAAACCCTGAAGGTACGACGGAACCCAACCACGAGAAATCCTGGACTCGAAGAAAAGATAAGAGAGCAGATTCAAGACACGTCGAGATAAGAGGAGAATAGCAGAGGGGTAAGGAGTAAAATCAGACCTAACCAGAACTATCCAACCGATTTGGCAAAATAGTTTTGACACTCTACTTCGGCCGTTAGCTAGGTTATCCTACAGGCTGGACTTGTGGGGTATCGCAACTGCTGAGCTCTGATACCACTCTGTAACACCCTCGGGATCGGACCTATGCAAGTTTGAGCAAAATTCGCTAAACCCGCATAGAAACGATTCAAAGGTGCCCACCAGGCACTTTCGTGCGGGTGGAAAACGAAGTAATAACATTACACAACAGTCCTCGATGGGACCCACAGAACAGATTTATACAGCCGCGACTCAAAGAGTCAAGAATACAGGTATAATATACAAAGATCCCAAATCACCTTGAAAACGGTAGAGCGTCCGACTACGGACAAGAAGCAAATGGGGCTAAGAGCCCTGAAGAATAACCAATGGCGTCCATAACCCTGCCCAGGCCAAGCCGGAGGGATAACCCTGCTAACAACGTCGATCTCAAAACCTGCTTAAACAAAAGGGGTGCCGACAAAGGGCAAAGGAAAAATAAGGAGCGTCAGTACTGAGGCCAGGACACGGCGAGGCTAGAATTCGGCGGTCCTCGCCTACATAGGTATGGTGGACTGAGCGGCAGCGGCAGCATGCACTAAACAACCTATAGAGACTCGATACATCTGGCGGCTATCGGAGAGGGGTGAGAAAGACTTATCCGGATCCAACCTGAGGCTAACACCAAACAAAACCCATCCTGGCGTTTCCCCCTCGAGACCAAACGAGGAAGTCGACCGAGGAACTCACACAGTTGGCAGTTTTACTTATTCAGTTATAGTGACGGCACTTTACTAGTCAGGTTTAGATAATCGTCCTGATAAAGTAAGCAGTGGGCACTTTTAGTTAACCATTCCGTTATAGTTGCAACACTTACTAATCAGATACAGATAGCATGAGATAAACCCAAAACCCAGCAGTTGTTGGTACTTTTATTAAGCCATTCCGCTAGTTGCCATACTTACTAGTTAGATACAATGGTCGCAAGCGACAAACAAACAAGCAATTGTGGGCAGTATTAATTAGCCATTCCATTATAGTGAAGCTGATTACTAGTCATTATAAAGTCAAATTTATGGCAATAAACTTTAGTTATGCTTGTCTATGATCGAGATACTGTGCTCCAAGTCGTCCATATCCGCGGACACGGCTTTCAGAAAGTTTTACCCGCCGGGTGCACCAATAGCAACACACGCCGATCAACCTCGAAAACCAAATCAAAACCCAACGAGGCTTTCACGATGAACAATCGCAGGATTCAGAATTATTTCAGGGTCCACCCATTGAGTAGACCAAGAACGGAGCTAGCCGACTCGAGACGGACTCAAGGTTTGCGCTCGGGTAAGCGACTGGGAACCCGAAAGTGTGGCTGGGCTTGTCGATACCGCGAAAACACTCCGCTTACCTAAACAGTACAGTGTGCTCCTCGCACAATTAAATATAGAAAGTAGCATGGCATAAGTACAGGATCGTAAATAAAACCTCAAACTAGTTTGTGGCCCCAAGAAATAAGACTGGATCAAGCTCTGGCTCAGGGGGGTCCCATATACCTCCCGGATGTGGATAGCGCGATAAATCAAGGAACAGGTATCAAGTACTCGGGGTCTTACGGGACACAAGTGGGCGTTCGGAAACCAAATATTTTCTATCACCCACCGATGCCTCTGCTTATTTCAATTTTAGTTGTTAAACAGAAATTAAAGTGAACGATAAGTAAAACTAGAATCATCTCCAACATTAACTTGCGGCAATACATCAACAACTGTGGCATTGGACGACACGCAACAGCACTTGAGCAAGCGACTACGACGCGTAAGTCCAACTATCTACCAAACAACGGGTAATAGGATGTGTCCAAGGCAATATAAAGCTGCAAGGGATATCACGGGTACGGAAACTAAAGCATCGCAACACAGATAGCAATAGATCAACAGGAGGGAAGTAAATACTATAAAAGTAAGATAGGTAGAAAGGGGGAGATGCTCGCCTGAAGAACATTGTCGAAGGTTCAACCGAAGATCGGCGGTAAGCTCACATCAACTCAACGGCCTTATCCGAAGGAGCAAAACACTAGAAGAAACACCGGATGCACTATTTAATACTAAGGCAAAAGATCGGCATGATGCATGCATGATGTATGGCATGGCCAGATGCGATGCAATTAGGTCATATTAAGCGGAACCGGGGTCCCGACAATAATTAGATGGTTCATGTTATTTAGCTACCCTGCATTTTAAATATTGTTTTAACATGGCAAAAGATAGCACCGATTCGCTACACAAGATTTAAATGAGGCCAATATGAGACTAGATTTGCCCGCATATGGGCCCCATATTTAATTATTAGGTGAATCGGCATAAGGCCCCCAAACCACATGATGTGCATGCGAGATGAATGATTAAATATGCAACAATTCGTATAGTTGATCATTTATAAAATAGGGTTCTCGAAAAGGGGTTCACACATTAGGGTCTCGACGGTCTTGAGGTTCCGGGGTTCGGGGTCCGGTCTCAGGGTTCGGGGTTCGACGGAAGCGTTCTCGGACTCCGGGATCGTTCTCAGATTACTAG
Source organism: Avena longiglumis (assembly GCA_030063025.1). Lineage (NCBI taxonomy): Eukaryota > Viridiplantae > Streptophyta > Magnoliopsida > Poales > Poaceae > Avena > Avena longiglumis. Next base: position 209,723,996 of record CP125979.1, on the reverse strand, counting down.
GGAGATCTTGGTGCATCCGTGGTCTTCGGTCAGGTCGAGGGTCCAGGCGTTCGGGATGCAGTACTTGGTTCGGTGTCGGGGCGTATCGGGTTCTTCCGGTTCGGTGTCGTTCTTGTCGCATTCGTGGAGACCCTGTCGGGTCCGCGGGTTGGGTCGGACTTGGCGTTCCTTTCGGTTCGGGTCTTGGCGTCCGAGGCAGTACTTGGCGTCCGTGAAGGAGAACTTGAGGGTCCAGCGTCTCGGTGTCCTCGGATCCGAGCGGAAGAACTTGTCGGGCCGGGTCCGGTCTTCGGGGTTCGGGAGGGAGAACTTGGCGTTCGGGTCGCGGCGTCCTCGGGTCCGTGTAGACGATCATGGCGTTCCGAGGAGAAGATCTCGTCACTCCAGGAGATCTTGGGGTTCCTCGTCGACGGCCTTCGGGTACGGGGGTTTTGGCGGTGTTCGGGTTCGGATCCGCGACGAAGACCTTGGGGGCACCATGTACATGTACATCCTTCGCATCCATCGGCATCGAGCCGGTCTTGCCGGTGAACTACCGTGTACGAAGATCTTGATTTTTCCGTGGGTTCTGGCGTCCCTCTTGAGCATCGAGGATGTTGTCCCTGACACCGCCGCCATACTCGCTGACTGAGCTGGACCTGCCACCGGAGAGCAGGACACGCATGAAGGAGGGTGCCGACGAAGACCGATACTGACCGCGGGTTCGGGCGCGCGAGAGCGGAGGACGCGCACAGCGGCACCACGGCTCGGCGATGGGCTCGCACGGGTGGCGGAAGGAGGGTCGCGGCGCAGAGAGCGCCATGGCGCCGGGTCGGCGGCTCAGTGGCAGGCCAGGGAGGAGGCCGGCGGATGCGGCCGGAGGCGAGGAAGCGAAGCGGCAGAGGCTCGGGGCGAGGTTGCTGGTCGCCAAGACGGGCGGCGGAGGCGGACGGGTCGGTGGCGACGAGGCAAAGGCGGCGGTGGTCGCGGCGAGGACGGAGCCGGGCGGAGGAGCTCTGGCCGGAGCGGGGAAGAAGAAGGCAAGCGAGGCGGCGAGCTCCGGCGAGGACGGGGTCGGTGGGGCGCTGCGGAAAGGGAGGGAGGCGAGCGGGGGCTTGCAGGGAGAGGCGCGAGCGCGCGCGGCGCGGAGGCGGCTGCCGGAAGCGGCCGGGAGAGGGCAGGAGCGGCGAGGTTCTCGGGGCGGTGCGGAAGAGGGACGGTGAATGGCGATGGGGGGGGCGGAGAGGGAGCAGGGCGGCGGACGGGAGCGCGGGGAGGACGCCGGGGCGACGCTGCGGGAGGAGCTCGGCGCCAGAAGAAGCAGAGGACAGTGGCGGGATGGAGTCGAGGGGGGCGGAGAGGAGGTAGGAGGGGGTGGAGCTCGTCGGCGGGAGGATGGGGAGCGGGGGTTGAGGCGAGCGGCGGTGGGAGAAGGGGAGGAAGGTGGCCGGCGACGGGGAAGACGGGCGCGGGGCGTCGGGGTTGGCTCTGGGAGGGAGAGGCAGAGAGGAGGGCCTGCGGGGGAGACGCGGCAGGTGGGTGGGACCGTCCAGGTGGGACGGGCCCAGGGGAGAATGGTCGCGGTTGGAGGGAGTGTGCGGGGGAGGTGGGATCCGGGGAGGTGAGTGGGGGAAAAGGTGGGGTGATGTGGCATGGTGGGATTGGTAGAGGGGAGAGGCAGGGTGACGTGGCAGCCTGTGATAGGATGGGGTGAGGTGGAGGGGAGGGTTGGGTAGGTTACCTGGTAGGTTTAGGAATTAGGGTGGACCGTTTATATTTTTCTGGGGTGGTCGATCGGGTCAGTCGGTCCGTTCGACTGCCCCTATTAAAAATAATTTAATATTTTATTTATTTTCAAATAGCTTTTATGACTAGTTTTAGACAAACAAAATATCCTAACATCCGGGTTTGGCGTTTGAATAAAAGTCGGGGCGTTTTAGAAACCAAAACGGGCTTTGCGAACATAGTTTTATGCAAACAATGCATGATGATGACGATGCAATGCACAAAAACAACGCGATTTTCTAGTAGTGGTTTTGCGGGATGCCACAGAGGACAATCCTCAAATTGCGGAACCAATCCGCGAAGTTGCTTCCATTGTTTTTCAACTTTTCTTTCTCTAGGAACGCATTAAAATTGATGGTAGGGGCTGCCATTGATCTACAACATATTTGCAATAGTTTAGACTAAGTTTATGACAAATTGAGTTCAAATCAATTAATGAAATTAAACTAGGTGAACTCCCACTCAAAACAACATCCTTCACATTGTTTTAGTGATCACACGAACCAAATCCACTACATCAACACCGATCATCACGAGAGTTGATATAGTTTCAATGGCGAACAATCGTCATGTTCATCATATCTACTATACGATTCATGCTTTACCTTTCGGTGATCCGTGTTCCGAGACCATGTCTGTACATGCTAGGCTCGTCAAGATCAAACCTTAGTTTCTGCATGAGCAAATCTGGCTTGCTCACGTTGTATACACTTGCAGAATCTAACACACCCGATCATCACGTGGTGCTTCGAAATAACAAGCTTTAGCAACGGTGCTAACTAAGGGCGAACACTTTATGACTTGAAATTGATGTGCATGAGGGATCATCTTATAATGCTACCGTCTCACCAAGCAATACAAGATGCATAAAGGATTAACATCACATGCAATTCAATAATATGTGATATGATATGGCCTTTCTTTTTGTGCTTCCGATCTCCATCTTCAAGCACGAACATGATCTCCATCATCACCGCATTGCATCAAGGTCAATGACGCTTCTCCATGGTTGTCGCCCACCGCTTCAACTATTACAACTACTTTGAATAGACACGGGTCTTTAACATAAATTAAAGACAACCATATGGCTCTGCCGGTTGCCAACTTACAATAAGGAACATTGCATACATCAAATATAATCACAATCATGGCCATATCACATCAAGCACACCTGCAAAACAAAGTTAGACGCCTCTACTTTCTTTGCATATTTTACGTGGTTTGGGGCTTTCAATAAGTGTCGCGTTCTAACTTACGAGCAAGAACCACAACATTGATACTAGCATTGTTGATCACCCGTTGTAAATTGGATCTTAACTATGCTAGGAGAAACAGCACCCAAAGCCACTTATGCAATACAAGTTGCATGTCAAGCGTGGAGCAAGTCTCATGAACGATGTCATGTAAGGTTAGCCCGGCCGCTTCATCCCAACATACCGCAAGATGCAAAGTACACAAGAAGCAATCGACAATAAAAGCATCAACGCCCACAATGACCATTGTGTTCTACTCGTCAATGAGACCTACATATAGACACGGCTCGATACCATCGTAGGGGTTCGTAGCATGGAAAACAAAAATTTTCTATCGCATACAAACAAACAAGCCAAGATCTATCTACTAGATTGTAGCAACGAGTCGATGGAATAACTTACCCTCAAGATTCCAAAGTGTTTAACGAGAGCGGATTATCGTGGGTGATGTAGTCGTATTTCTTCCGATCTCAAGATCGTGTAGACGATACTTCCGGCCATGCTCCGCAGCTCCTGGGTCACACGCTCGGTACTGACGAAGACCTTCCTCTCCTTGTTCCAAAGAAAGCGGAGGTTGTAGCACTCTCCTCGCGATTCCGACAACGTGGCGTGGTACCTAAGTAGAGGGAGATCCCGCAGGGCTTCGCCTTAAGCCGGAGCGAGTATGGTGGAGTATGAGAGAGATATCTATTAGTGGTCTAGGGATTAGACACACCAATTAGAAGGCTCTAAACCGCAGGCTAGAGCAATTAGAAGCTCTAAACCAAAACGGCTCTAAACCGGAGATTAGAGGATAGGAACTTGTGTGTCTAGAGGAGGAGGCCCTGCCCCTCCTTTTATAGGTGGGAGGGGCGGCCAAGGGGAGGGGAGTCCCTCCCCAAGTCGGCCTTGGTTGGCGCGCCGGCTTGGAGGGACTCCTCCCCCAAGTCGGTTCCAACCACCTCTTGCTTGTTTCCCACAGTTTCCTGTTTTAGCCGTTTGACTTTCAAACTGGCAGTTTGACTTTTCAGTTTTGGAACAGCAAGAACACTTAGTACATGATGCAATCATTCAATATGTAATGACACATTCATGTACCCTCCCCCCCGGAGTGCCGGGCAATCCGGAACCTTCTAGAACATTCTGATGAAAACACTAATCATTCCCGAACTCCAAACGGGACTTTCCTTATATGAATCTTATTCTCCGGACCATTCCGGATCACCTCGTGATATCCCGGATCCCATCCGAGACTCAACAACATTCGGTCTCTTTCTCATAATACCATAACTACTCAAACAACGTCAATCCTTAAGTGTGTCTCCCTACGGTTCGTGAATTATGCGACATGATCGAGACACTTCTAACAATAACCAATAGAGGAATCTGAAATTCATATGGCTCCCATATATTTCACGATTACTTTCGATCGAATGAACCACTTACATACAATACCAATTTCCCTTTGTCTCACGATAGTTTACTTATCCGAGGTTATGATCGCTGGTATCTCTCATACCTAGTTCAACCTCGTTCACGATAAGTACTCTTTTCTCGTTCCGTGATATGTGATCCCTTGTGAGCCAGTCACATGCTTGCAAGCTAATTGGATGACATTCCACCGAGAGGGCCCAGAGTATATCTATCCGTCATATGGATGGACAAATCCCACTCTTGATCCATGTGTTTCAACCAATACTTTCCGAACACTCAATGCCATCTTTATAGCCACCCAGTTACGGTGTGGTGTTTTATGTCATCAAAGCATCCATCCGGTAAAGGTGATATGCATGATCTCATGGTCGAAGGAATTAGGTTACTATGTATCAGAAAGCATATAGCAATTGAACTATTGAAATGACTTGATCTTTATGCTATGCTTATCTATAGGAGTATGTCCACCATATCATTCTCCTAACGATATGATCTTGTTGTTGATAACATCTCAATGTTCATGATAGGGAAACCACAATCATTAATCAACCAACAAGCTAGTGAAGTATAGAGGCTATACTAGGGACTTCAAATTAAGTTTACAAATCACACAAGTATTAATGTTTCCTTGTTAATACTATTATAGCATGAATGTAAACATTTATCATAAACACAAAGATATAATAATAACTATATTTATTATTGCCTCTAGGGCATATCTCCAATAAGCCCACGCTCTCAAAACAATACCTTCAACAAGGCCATTTTCAGGCACAACCAATTAAGATCACACCCTGAGTTTTCACCCTGAAAGATAGGACTATGAACCTCTCCGTGTAGTCGTCCCCACTTGCATGCCACTACTCCTAGTCATGAGTCACCAAGTCAAATTTTCATTACCACTCAGACTTGAACCACCCAGTTGAAAGGATCGTATGGACACCTAGAGGGGGGGGTGAATAGGTGCTACTTCAAATTTTACTCTTTTTCAAATTAGGGTTTGACAAGAAAGGTAAATTCTCTAGAATATGCAACTATGGTGAATTTACCTATATATCAACCAAGCACAAACTAACACAACACTAAGCAAGAACAAGTAAGTAAAGTGCGGTAAAGGATAGAAGTAACCAAGGGAGTGGACGCGGAGACACAAGGATTTGTTTCCCGTAGTTCCTTCCTTTTGAAGGGAAGTACGTCTACGTTTGGAGAGGGGGTGGTTTCAAACCACCAACGCCACGAGAGGCCTCCCTTGTTCTTCGATGAACCTCACCCCAACGGGCTCGATTCACCTTCCACAATATCAGTAACCTTCGAGGTGGAAGCCGGCACCTTTACAACAAGTTCGGGGCACACATCCACAACTAAATTGGAGGCTCCCAAATACAAGCAAGTTGTCAAGACAAATCAAAGACAAGCTTGTAAGAACCAAATCAAAGTTAGGGTTTCCAAAGAAACACTAGAGCTTGGGGGCCCTCAAGTGAATGAGGGGGAAATGAAGATCTCTCTTAGTGAAGATGTAAATCAAGGTCTCCTCCTTCGATTCTCCAAAGATCAATGACTTTGGATGGTTGGATGAAGAGATCTTGTGGATTTGGTGGCTCTAATGGGGTTGGTGTTCTTGAGAAGCTCGAGCAGCTGGAGGAAGAAGATAAGGGTCCCTAGTTATAGACAGCGCCCTCCACGAACCATTTTCTGACCGTTGTAGAAAAGTCAGACCGGAGACTCCGGTCTGGAGACCAGAGACTCCGGTCTACACCGGAGACTCCGGCCAATCTCCGGACCAGTCTCCGGACTGCCCTTGTGAATGACCCATGCCAGTTCTTCACCAGCAACACCGGAGACTCTGGCCTTCCAACACCGGAGACTCCGGACTGACCAAAGTCCGGAGACTCCGGAGTAACCTCCGATGCAGCCTCCGGACCCCTAGTCATAATGTCCCAGCCAGGTTCTGTGAGGCACCACCGGAGCCAGAACCGGAAACTCCGGACCACACCGGAGACTCCGGTCTTGGCAGACCGGATACTCCGGTCTAGAATTTCCAGAACAGTGGCAAATGTTTGTGGTCTTTTCCCAAGAGTGTGTGTGATGTTTATCAATGATAATACGAACATGTGGACAATAACACACTATAAAATGATCTACTTGTTGTTAACGAACACCAAAAGTGATTATAACAATAAATGCCCTTTCAATCTCCCCCTTTTTGGTGTTCGATGACAACAAGTGATTTGCATGGAATAACATATAAATGTGGCTCCCCCTGACTATGTGCAACAAGATAATGAAGTAAATCATGTAAAGAAAATAATACCAACGATAACACACATAGATCTCACATGAGTTACAATAGGTGTTGCACACAAGCACATAGTCATAGACACACATAAGAACAGTAGATAACACACATAAAGTTCAAGTTTGAATATCCAAATAAAGGGCAAATAAAAGCAGATAGTCGCAAATCCCAAGTCCCATGCAAAGCGATGAGAATGTCTTCTCCCCATTTGGCATCGAAACGCCGAAAAGGGAAAAGACCTATACTAGCGCCCCAATAACTCAGTAGTCATCGTCATCCTCGGCATCCTCATCCTCATCCTGGTCATCCTCGTCCTGGTCACCCTCATCCTGGTCATAGTCATCACCATCATCATCCTCAGGGATAGCAGGCCCTTTGCCATGAGGGCGAGAAGAGGAAGTACCCTGGTATCCAAACCCAGAGGTGACATCAGCAAACGTCTTCCAGTCCACCAGACTATCCTGTTGGGCATTCCATGCCCCAAATGAGAGAGTGTGATCAGAATCTGTGGACTGCTGAGCCCCATGCTCATCATTGTATTCATATTCACCTTCCTCAAGATGTCGCTACACCTGGTCCTTGATCTCTTTGAGGAGCTTCTCAATGCGGCGGTTGCTTTGGTAATATGCATGCTGCTGCTTGCGAATGTCAATGTTCATGCAACAAAGGGTCCTCTCCCAAAAGCTGGCCTTCTTGACCCTCTCATGCACATAGTCTCTAGTCATGGTAGGCATAGGGGCATTGGAGGCATTCTTCCTCCAAACTCTAGGTGGAGAGGGGGCCCTCTCCGTCTCAATCTCCTCATCGTCATCATCTTTGCCATAGCGACGCCTTGGAGCAGGTCCCATGTGCCCCTTCTGCTCCAGAGAGACCAGAGTGTGCACAGTGAGGTGTGGTGGTATGCCATGTGGAGAATCATGCGCCTGGGAGTTGATGAGCCTCATAATCAAGGGTGCATATGGAGAAGATTTCTTGTAAAGAATGGCAAGGAACATCTCCTCGAAAATGAAGTCCATCACATCAATGGGTGCAGCATCAGCCTCTGGTCCAGCATTGAAGGTCCGGTGAGTATGGTACAAGAGGTTGACAAGCCCACCCCTGATAGCATCATCATTCCCCGCACTTGGAGAAATAGTGTGACGGAAAATCCTCAACATAAGGTTGTAGAGGGGCTTGAGTCCCTTGGAGGCCCCCACAACACCATCATCATACAGAGGTGCCAGCTTTAACTTGTTCTCACCCAAAGTTGCTGAGTGCATGCGCTGTCCCACAGGAGTAGATACTCCGTGAAAGGTCTCAAAGATGACATTGGCAAAGTCATGAAAGGTAGCTGTGCAACGAGTAGTGCCATTCATCCACACCATGGTCCTGTCAAGATCAGACCCAAACACCACTGTGGCATAAAACTGCTGAACAAGGTGCACACTGTAGTCTTCGCGCAGCTCCATCAAGTTGTAGAGACCCAGCTTCTCACAGATCCACAGGGCATCATTGAAATAAGGGCTCTGGCGCATTTGCTCAATATTCATGAACTTCTGAGGACAAACAGGTGATTTGGTGAGTACACCATACACATCCTTCTTGAACACACCCTGTTCTTTCCTCCAGAAACGAGGGTCATCACTGGTACGAGGCAGTGCATAGAAATCTGTCTTCCTCAGCTCACGGTACTCCTCTTTAGACATCTTGGCTAGGGATTGGAGGTTGTGATACTTGGCTCTCTTAGCACGTTCCTCCCGTTCATCCCTCTCTTGATCCCTCTTCATGTAAGCTGCATCACGTGCCTGCTGTTTCCGGTTGGACGGAGGCACGATAAACTGACCCTGAGCTTCATCATAGCGAGGATTGCCCCTTTGGGACTTAGCCTTGGTACGACGAGGACGACTAGAACCATCACCTGTGAACAGCAGTGAGGGAGATAGCATGGAGATGAGTATATATGTCCCAAAGATGCAGTACAAGAGATTTGATGCATTTCTGGACTACTTTGATTCACCCAACACCGGAGTCTCCGCACCAGACACCGGAGTCTCCGGTTCAGACCGGAGTCTCCGGTCCTGGGGACCGGATTCTCCGGACCTAAGTCCGGAATCTCCGGTCAGGAGGCTCGGGTATGCGATGGGGAGATGTTGGTGAGGGTGAATCTAGTAGATCGGGCAATGCAACAAGGCTAAAGTACTAGAGTGCATGCAAACAAGTGATTCCAATGGACAAATCAGCAACAATCCTCAAAAACACATCTAGGGATGAACCCTAGGAGGAAAAAGGAGAGGAGAGGTACCAGATCTGTCCATGAGATCAATTCCTCCGGTGGGAATGACCCAATGGAGGAGAGGGGAAGGTTGGACGGCTGCACGGCGGATCCCGGGGGCTTCTTGACCTCCGGGGAGGATTTTTGGAGGAGGAGGCGACGGGTTTGGAGGTAGGGGAGGGATGGTCCAATCAATTAGGACCGCACTCCCCCTATATCCATGCCTACACCTAGACCAAATATGAGATGAAACATAGGTGAGAGTGCATTAACATCAAGTCAAGCTCCTTGAATATATGATATTTAGTTCATTCCTCAAGTAGCAAAACCTTGCTTCATCAAGTGGCTTCGTGAAGATATCGGTAAGTTGATCTTTGGTTGGTACATATGATAGATCAATATCACCTCGAGCAACATGATCTCTAATGAAGTGATGGCGAATCTCAATATGCTTTGTCCTTGTGTGATCCACCGGGTTGTAGGCAATCTTGATGGCACTTTCATTGTCACATAGAAGAGGCACTTTGTCACAATGGACACCGTATTCCTTTAAAGTTTGCCTCATCCATAGCAATTGAGTGCACGCACTAGCAGCAGCCACATACTCGGCTTCGGCGATGGAGAGAGATATACAATTTTGCTTCTTGGAAGACCAACATACCAAGGACCTACCAAGGAATTGGCAAGCCCCGGATGTTGATTTTCTATCATCCTTGTCACCCGCCCAATCCGAATCCGTGTATCCACAAAGAGCAAATGTTGAGCCTTGAGGATACCAAAGACCATAAAATGGGGTATGAACCAAATATCGAAAGATTCTCTTGACCGCCATCAAATGGCTTTCTTTAGGAGCCGCTTGATATCTTGCACACACACCTACACTCAACACAATATCGGGTCTATATGCACAAAGGTAAAGCAAAGAACCAATCATAGACCGGTATACCTTTTGATCCACATCTTTACCATTTGGATTTTGTTCTAGATGAGTCTTTGTAGCCATGGGAGTAGGAGCTCCATTCAAATCTTGCATTTTGAATCTCTTGAGCATATCTTGAGTATACTTGGCTTGATTGAAGAATGTCCCTCCTCTAACTTGCTTGATCTCAAAGCCAATAAATACTCTCAACTCCCCCATCAAAGACATCCGGAACCTACTAGTCATAAGCTTTGAGAATTCATCATTAAAAGCTTTGTTAGATGAGCCAAAGATAATATCATCAACATATATTTGGCATACAAAAAGCTCCCCATTGACCCTCTTAGTAAAAAGAGTGGGATCGATTTTCCCAACCTCAAAGCCACGGTCAAACAATAACTCTCTAAGGTGCTCATACCACGTGCGTGGGGCTTGCTTGAGCCCATAGAGCGCCTTATCAAGTTTGTAGACATGGTTTGGGTAGTTGGGGTCCTCAAATCCTGGGGGTTGCTTAACATATACCAATTCATTTAAAGGACCATAAAGGAATGCACTTTATACATCCATTTGTTGCAGATTAAAGTTATGATGTGCCGCATAAGCAAGAAGGATACGGATGGACTCAAGACGAGCCACGGGTGCATAAGTCTCTCCATAATCAATGGCTTCAATTTGATAATACCCTTGTGCAACCAATCTAGCCTTGTTCCTTACTATAATTCCATGTTCATCTTGCTTGTTCTTGAATATCCACTTTGTTCCAATAACATTGCGGCAATCCTTTGGCTTCTCAACTAACTTCCATACTTTGTTTCTCTCAAAGTTGTTGAGCTCTTTGTGCATAGCTTCTAGCCAATCCGAATCTTCAAGAGCTTCCCACACCTTCTTTGGTTCAATCATGGAGATGTGTGCTTGGTGTTCACTGAACCTCTTCAATTGTGCTCTTGTGGAAATACCTTTCCTTAGATCTCCAACAACATTTTGGAGGGTGTGGTCTCTTATTTCCAACATTCTTTACTTTCTAGCTTCGCGACGAGCGTGGATCTCCGCATTGTTTCTTGGAGGACCCTCTTCATCATTTTGATCCTCGTCTTGACCATCAACTTGACCTTGATCATCATTGGAATCATCCTCTACATTGGGAGGCAAATATTGACCTTGGTCTTGATCAAGTGCTCTTCTAGCATCAATTTGAGCTTGTCTCAAAACAGTTTGGATGGATCTTCCTTGACAAATTGACTTGGCACCACTTGACAACCCATCGAATGGACCAAGCTCCCTTTGACTAGAGTTCACACATTGATCACAATGTTGAGGGTCCACGTCTTGTCTTTGGCTTGAGTCAATGTCCTCTTCGGTAGATGGAGCATGTTGAGGTTGTGAAGATGAGGGCTCCACTCGAGTGGAGCATAGTTCTTCTCGATCCGCCATAAGGGGTTCCTCAACGGGGCGGATATAACCCACACCCATTCTTCCTATGGCATCCTGAGGCATTTCATCATCTGCATCACAAGCATCAACACGCCCCCCTTGGGGATCATCATATTCTTCGTAGGTCACACTACAAGATTCTATGACGGCTCCAGAGAGCTTGTCATAGATTCTATAGGTGTGAGATTCGATACCATAGCCAACAAAAATACCCTCTAATTCTTTAGACTCGAATTTAGACAAACGAACACCTTTGATGAGATAGAAACACTTACAACCGAACACCCGGAAATAAGATATGTTGGGCTTGTTACCGGTAAGTATCTCATATGGAGTCTTGTTGATTTTCTTGCAGAGGTAGAGTCGGTTTGAATCATGGCAAGCGGTGGAGATGTCTTCGGCCCAGAAGTTGTACGGATATTTAAACTCCGCCAACATGGTCCTAGCCATCTCAATAAGAGTCCGGTTCTTCCTTTCGGCCACACCATTTTGTTGAGGGGTGTATGCAGCGGAATATTGATGTTTAATCCCCTCATCACTAAGGAAATCATTCAAGGTGTAGTTCTTGAACTCGGTGCCGTTGTCACTTCTTATAATCAATACGGGAACATTGTGTTGCCGTTGAACAAGGTTGATGAAGTCGATAAAAGTCCTTTGAGTTTCACTCTTCAACTTAAAGAAAAAAACCCAAGAGTATCTTGAAAAGTCGTCAACAATCACCAAACAATATTTCTTCCCTCCAAGACTTGCATGAGATGGAATACCAAATAGGTCCACATGGAGAAGTTCCAAGATCCTGTTAGACTTGATTTGGTTCGTGGGCTTGTGAGGAGCGTCATGCATCTTCCCTAGAACACATGCCCTGCAAACACGATCTTTGGCAAAGGAAACATTTTCTTTTAGTCCAACTATATGCCCCTCTTTATGGAGACTTTGCAAATTTCTCATATTGACATGGGCTAGTCGGCGGTGCCATAGCCAACCCACATCGGCCTTTCTGTATAAGCACATCGGACCTGCAGTGGCTTGCCCCGAAAAGTCCACCACATACAAGTCATTTTCGACGTACCCAACGAAAGCGACCTTGAGATACTTGCTCCACATGAGGACCACAATATCATCATCAACAAATATGGCAAAGCCCATATTTACAAGTGCACGGACTGAAAGTAAATTGTATCCAAGGGTTTCAACAAGCATGACGTTCACGCGTGTAATGTCGTAAGCCACCACTACCTTGCCGAAACCCATTACCTTAGACTTTGACTTGTCGGCATATGTGACGGTGATTTGATCATAATTTGGCACCAAGTCCTTGACAATATACGAGCTTCCGGTCATATGACTTGTGCAACCACTATCGATCACCCATTTTGACCCTCCGGAAGCATAAGTCTACAAAATATCAAGCTAGTTTTTAGGTACCCATTTTTCAATGGGTCCTCTTTTGTTAGCAACAAGGGTCTTGGGAACCCAAATAGACCAAGCAATATAACCATCATAAGGGCCAAAATATTGTGCATACACATCACCATAATAATCACGCATTAGAACATAGTGAGGGTTAGCACTTCCCGCAAAATCATCATGAGACATAGTTTTACCACGTGTGGTCTTACTTTCCACAATGGTCTTGTTGGTCTATTGTGCGGGCTTGTCCTTCTTCTTATTGTTCTTCTTCTTGGTTTTGGAAATAAAACCAATACCCCCTTTATCACCACTACGCCTTTGCTTGCTCAAAAGATCATCAATAGACTTGTTGCCTTGTGGAAATGTGGCCTTATCAAGCTCCCCCTTCAACCTAGCATTCTCTTCAAGAATAGTGGTGCTACTAGATGGAATGAAGTTACTAGGTGAAGGAATATTGGCCAATTGAGTTTGAAGCGTTTCATGGGACTTTGTGAGTGACAAGAGTTCACTCTCCAAGGCCTTGTGGGCCTTGTTAAGCAAGCTAAAGTCCTCGGCAAGTTTTTCATGAACCACACCAAACTCAACCTTGTCCTTTTTAGATCTTTTATATTTAGCAATAGCATGATCACGCTCTTTGATGAGTTTGTTAACAATAATGTCATTGGCCTCATCAAGCCCTTCAAGTTTTAATTCAAGTGACAACCTAGTTCCTTGTTCTTCTTCTAGAGCATTGTTTAGGGCCTCTATCTCAATCATATGTTCATGCCCAAGTTTACATCTTACATCTATAAGATCTTGAGTATGTGATATTTGATCTAAGATGTTTCCAAAATGTAGCTTAGCATCACCTTCTAGGTTAGTCATAAACTCATCAAAGGCAATTAATTCCTTTTTAACATCAAGAGACATCTCATCATCAATTTCATCATTATCTAAGTGAGTAGATCGGGATGATGAGGATACCTCTATTCCTCTAGCCATAAGGCAAGTGGCGTTCTTGGTGGAAGAGTTCTCATTTGGAGAATCGAAGAGTGAGAATGTCGGAGTAGAGGTGGTGGCAAGAGCAGCCACACCATGAGAAGTTTCCTCTTCGTCATCTTCATCATCTTCATTGTCGGAGGAGTACTCTTCATGAGTGATCAAGACAATTTCTCCCGGCTTCTTGTTGATGGGATTCTTTTTGATGAAAGGTTTCTTGTACGGTCCCTTGAGAGTCTTCTTCAACACAAGCTCTCCACCATGATCTTCTCTCTTCTCATAGGGGCAACTAGCCACAAAGTGGTAGCGGTCACCACAATTGAAGCAAGTTATCAACCTTGTGGTATTCTCTCTTTTCCCATTTGGATTTCTTCTCCGTTCCATTTCCATCTTGGCCTTGGTGGGGTTCTTCCAAAAGTTCTTTGCATCGAAAGCCATATATTGACCATGAGCAATCTTGACTTCATCGGGATGGTCCATGGAAAGTGTGGCATCCCGCAAAAACCACTACTAGAAAATCGCGTTGTTTTTGTGCATTGCATCGTCATCATCATGCATTGTTTGCATAAAACTATTTTCGCAACACCCGTTTTGTTTTCCCAAACGCCCCATCTTTATTCAAACGCCAACACCGGGTCTCCGGAATTATTTTTGTTTGTTGCTACCGGTTTGCAAATAGTGTTGCTAAAACAAATAAAATTTATATTTATTTTAGCGGGGGCAGTCGAGCGGGCCGTTTCAACCCGAACGACCACCCCCAGATTTTTACAAACGGTCCAACCTGCCGCCCCATCTTAATCCTACTTCTACCTAAAAATCTACCCACCCTCCTTGGCCACCTCACCCGGGCCAATAGCTTTGCGCCACCTCAGCTGACCCTCCTCCCTAACCCAATCCTGGCCTGCCATGTGGCCCAACCCTCTCCCTCACAGCCACACCCTCCCCCGGAACCCACCTCCCCTGGACCTGGTCCACCCCCTGCCCCAGCCCCCACTCCCTGCACGCGGGTCCCGCCCCAGCCCTCCACCACGTCGCTCCCCCCAAGTCCCGCCTCCCCCAGTCAACTTTTCCCCTGGCTCCCTCACCCGCGGGCCCCGCCACCTGCCCCTGTTCTTCTTCTTCCTCATGAGCTCCGCCTCTCTCCGCTACCTAGCCCCGCCTTCCTCCCTTCGTCCGCCACCAACCTCGCTGAGCCAGCCGCTTTCCACCGTCTGGCCAGCAAGACGCTCCCCTCGCGCAGCACCTCGCCTCGCCTGCTCCTCCTCCCGCCAGCATGCGCCGCTGTCGCTGTTCAAGCTCGCGCTCCGCTGTCCGTCTGCCGCCACGCCGTGAACCCCTTCAACCGCCCGCGCGCTCCGTCGCCGCCGCGACCACCTCCTGAAGCTCCGCCGCTGGCGACTGCCCGGCGCCGCCGCCCGCCCGTCCCGCTGCCCCTGCCCGTCCTATCGCGCCCCTCGGTGGCGCCTGCCGGCGTCGACCGCTGCCAGCGCCACCGACACCGCATCGCCGCCGCCGCGGGCCGCTGTCGCCGCCGCCTCCGCCGCCTTCCTCCTCCGGCCGCCGGCCGACGGAGGTCCCGACCCGACCTCGCCGCCGAGCTTCGCCTCGGCCCGCTACCCAGCGCTGCTGGCGTCGCTGCGTCGGTCGAGCTCGGCCTCCTCGTCGCCTGCCGCCGCTGCGTGTGCCAAAGCCAGCCCGCCCTGGTGATGTAGAGGGTTCTGCGGTGGTGTTGATGCTGCAAGTTGGTGGCTCGGCATATACTGTCCGGTGAACGATAGCTGCGAGCGGACTAGTACCCCGTTAAGCCGCCCGAACTTTCGGTGCTAAGTCCACGTTCGCCATCGGCAAGAGAAGTCTCGAGACCCCAAGATCTCCATCCGGGACTCCAAGGACTTCCTCACGGACCATCAAGCGTCAAGATCGTCTTCCCGTAGCCGGGAACCCCGAAGCCGATCCCGGGGATTCGAAGGCCACACCAAGACCTTCACGGAGACCAAGACGTACCAACCGGTGGCGCTCGTCGAACCACCCTAAGATCTCCGCCTCGGAAAACCAAGGCCGTCGATGTAGGACGACAAGGCCTTCTCCACGGTTTCCAAGACACCGACATCGAAACGACAAGACCGTCACACGGACGCCGAGACCCCTGAACCCTGAGGCCCGAACCCGACGCGCCAAGTTCTTCCTCCCGGATCCGAAGACGCCAAGACCGATAAGATCTACCCCGATCCGAAGACCCTAACCCCGGACGCCAAGCACTGCACCCCGACACCGAGACCCCGGCGCGACAAGTGCCTCGTCCCGAACGACAAGACCGACAACATGCCCCGAGACCCCGATGCGACAAGATCTACCCGATGACCTCGAACGGTACCGTCGAACCCTGGACCCTGTCGAACCCCGAACCCCGGAACCCCCAAGATCGTCGAGACCCCTAAAGTGTGAACCCCTTATCCGAGAACCCTAATTTATAAATGTCACCATATAACTTGTCGCATATTAAATTGTCATCTCGCATGCATCTCATTGGTTTGGGGGCCTTATGCCGATTCACCTAATAATTAAATATGGGGCCCATATGCGGGCAAATCTAGTCTCATATTGGCCTCATTTAAACATGTATAGCGAACCCGATGATATCTTCTACCATGTTAAACAACATTAAATTGCGGGGTTTTCTAAATAACTCGAACCACCTAATTAATTGTCGGAACCCCGGTTCCGCTTAAGATTGACCTAATTGCATCGCACCTTTGCCATGTCATCCATCATGCATGCATCATGCCGATCTTCTGCCGTGTATTAAATATTGCATCCGATGTTTATTCTAGTGTTTTGCTTCTTCGCGGATAAGGCCGTTGAGTTGATGTGAGCTTCGCCCCGATCTTCGGATGAACCCTTCGACAATGTTTTCAGGCGAGCATCTCCCTCTTTCTACCTATCTTACTTTTATAGTCTTTACTCCCTCCTGTTGATCTATTGCTATCCGTGTTGCGATGCTTTAGTTTCCGTACCTGTGATATACCGTGCAGCCCTATATTGCCTTGGACACACCCTACTACCCGTTGTTTGGTAGATAGTTGGACTTGCGCGTCGTAGTTGCTTGCTCAAGTGCTGATGTGTGTCATATATGCCATTCTTGATGCATTGCCGCATGTTGATGTTGGATATGATTCTAGTTTTACTTATCGTCACTTTAATTTCTGTTTAACAACTAAAATTGAATAAGCAGAGGCATCGGTGGGTGATAGAAAATATTTGGTTTCGACGCCCACTTGTGTCCCGTGTAAGACCCCGAGTACTTGATACCATTCCTTGTTTTTGCGCTATCCACATCCGGGAGGTATATGGGACCCCCGAGCGAGCTTGATTCCGTCTTATTTCTTGGGGCCACAACTAGTTTGAGGTTTTATTTACGATCCTGTACTTATGCCATGCTACCTTCTGTATTTAAATTGTGCGAGGAGCACACTGTACTGTTTAGGATCGGAATGTTTACGCGGTATCGACAAGCCCAGCCACACTTTCGGTTCCTACCGCCATGCCATTGTCGAACCTTGAGGCCGTCTCGAGCTTGCTTACTCGCTATGGATCTACTCAAAGGGTGGCCCCTGAAATAATTCTCAATCCTGTGATTGTTCAACGTGAAAGCCTCGTTGGGTTTTGTTTTGGTTTTTCCGAGGTTGATCGGCGTGTGTTGCTATTGGTGCACCCCGCCGGGTAAAACTTTCAAAGCCGTGTCCGCGGATATGGACGACTTGGAGCACGATATCTCGATCATAGACAAGCATAACTAAAGTTCTCGCTATAAATTTGACTTATATTGACTAGTAATCAGCTCCACTATAACGGAATGGCTAATTAATACTGCCCACAAATGCTTGTTTGAGTGTCGCCATACCATTATTGTACCACAAGTAAGTATTGCAACTACAACGAAATGGCTGAATAAAAGTACCAACAAGCTCTTTGGGTTTTGGGGTTCATCTCATGCTATCTGCACGATTAGTAATTGTTGCAACTATCAGAATGACTAACTAAAAGTGCCCATCGCTTATTTTATCGGATGATTATCTATACCGACTAGTAATTACCAACGATAATCGAATAAATAAACCGCCAACCGTGTGAGTTCCTCGGTTGACTTCTCGTTTGGTCTCGAGGAAACACCGGGATGGGTTTGTTTGGTGTTAGCTGTGTTGGATCCGGATAGGGCTATCTTACCCCTCTCTGATTGACGCCAGTGTATCGAGTCTCTATAGATTGTTTAGTGCATGTTGCCGCTGCCGCTCAGTCCACCATACCTATGTAGGCGAGGACCGCCGAATTCTAGCCTCGCCGTGTCCTGGCCTCAAGATCGACGCTCCTTCTTTTCCTTGCCCTTTGCCGCACCCTTTTGTTTAAGCAGGTTTTGAGATCGACGTTAGCGTGGTTACCCTTCCGCTTGGCACAGGGGTTATGGGACGCCATTGGTTATTCTTGTGGCTCTTAGCCCCATTTGCATCTTGTCCGTAGCTGGACGCTATATCGTTTCAAGGTGATTTGGATCTTTGTATATTATATCTGTATTCTTGGCTCCTTGAGTCGCTGCTATATATATATCTGTTCTGTGGGTCCCATCGAGGACTGTTGTGTAATGTTATTACTTCGTTCTCCACCCGCACGAAAGTGCCTGGTGGGCACCTTTGAATCGTTTCTATGCGGGTTTGGCGAATTTTGCTAAAACTTGCATAGGTCCGATTCTGAGGGTGTTACAGAAAGCCCTGCATCACTATCATCTTCATCCCCATGGTCCACAAGTTTGGCCTTCAAAGCAACATTGACAACATTGCTCATACCAAGGGCACGAGCACGGGCATCTTTGGCATTCTTGGCGGCAACCTTGAAAGCAGCCATCTCTTGCATAACTTCATTTGAGGTCATGAGATGGTAGTTGTGTCTTCCTTGTAGGCTCTTCAAGTCGGTGGGCTCAAAAGGCATGAGTGCAGTCACATATTTCCTTTTTATCCATGCATCATCTACATGTGAGGCACCCACATTCCTAAAAGAAGTGGCGGTGGTCTTGAGCCTTCGGTACATGTCTTCGTGATCTTCACCTTCTTTCATGTAGAAGCCTTCGGCTTCATTGCTTAGAGCATCATATCGGTTCCTCCTCATACTCTCATTTCCAATAAACAACACAGTGAGAGCATCCCAAGCTTCATTGGCAATGCTAAAGTGCTCAATGTGTGGATAATCCTTTGTCCCCAAGCCTTGTTGAATCATATGCAAAGCAGTGGCATTGAGTTGACTATTAAAAACCTCTCTTCTTGTCAAGTTGTTTGGATACCCAATAAAGAGTCCATGCTCGATGATGTTCCATAGTTCAATGCAAGAGCTGCGCATATGAGTCCTCATTAGTGATTGCCATTGAGCAAAAGTAGCAGATTCTTCAAGCTTAGGTGGGTCACCTCTATTGTAAACATGAGGGTGAGGGATTGGAGGGTCGGGAGAGTACCATGAGTCACGGTGCTCACCCTTCCCACCATCATTGTGTGTGGAGGAATTAACGTTGTCAAGTTTACCCCCCACCACCATACCCTCGGGGGATACCGGTGTATTCCCTTTAGGTAAAATGGATGGTTGATCCTCTTGAAGAGATGGAGGTGATGAGCTTTCTTTGTCTTTAAGAAGTTGCTCGAGCATCTTCTTGACTTCGTTGACCAAGGAAGAGCTCAATCTTGTTTCCAAGTTTTTGAGATCTTCCATGGTCACCGGTGTCGACTCACTACCACCATCCCCATCGTTTCTACCCATATTCTCTTAGGTGGTAAAGCCCGAATAAAGAGCCGAGGCTCTGATACCAATTGAAAGGATCGTATGGGCACCTAGAGGGGGGGGGGTGAATAGGTGCTACTTCAAATTTTACTCTTTTTCAAAATAGGGTTTGACAAGAAAGGTAAATTCTCTAGAATATGCAACTATGGTGAATTTACCTATATGTCAACCAAGCACAAACTAACACAACACTAAGCAAGAACAAGTAAGTAAAGTGCGGTAAAGGATATAAGTAACCAAGGGAGTGGATGCGGAGACACAAGGATTTGTTTACCGTAGTTCCTTCCTTTTGAAGGGAAGTACGTATACGTTTGGAGAGGGGGTGGTTTCAAACCACCAACGCCACGAGAGGCCTCCCTTGTTCTCCGATGAACCTCACCCCAACGGGCTCGATTCACCTTCCACAATATCGGCAACCTTCGAGGTGGAAGCCGGCACCTTTACAACAAGTTCGGGGCACACATCCACAACTGAATTGGAGGCTCCCTAATACAAGCAAGCTGTCAAGAAAAATCAAAGACAAGCTTGTAAGAACCAAATCAAAGTTAGGGTTCCAAAGAAACACTAGAGCTTGGGGGCCCTCAAGTGACTGAGGGGGAAATGAAGATCTCTCTTGGTGAAGATGTAAATCAAGGCCTCCTCCTTCGATTCTCCAAAGATCAATGAATTTGGATGGTTGGATGAAGACATCTTGTGGATTTGGTGGCTCTAATGGGGTTGGTGTTCTTGAGCAGCTCGAGCAGCTGGAGGAAGAAGATAAGGGTCCCTATTTATAGACAGCGCCCTCCACGAACCGTTTTCTGACCGTTGTAGAAAAGTCAGACCGGAGACTCCGGTCTGGAGATCGGAGACTCCGGTCTACACTGGAGACTCCGGCCAATCTCCGGACCAGTCTCCGGACTGCCCTTGTGACTGACCCAGGCCAGTTCTTCACTAGCAACACCGGTGACTCCGGCCTTCCAACACCGGAGACTCCGGACTGACCAAAGTCCGGATACTTCGGAGTAACCTCCGGTGCAGCCTCCGGACCCTAGTTAGAATGTCCCAGCCAGGTTCTGAGAGGCACCACCGGAGCCAGAACCGGAAACTCCGGACCACACCGGAGACTCCGGTCTTGGCAGACCGGAGACTCCGGTCTGGAATTTCCAAAACAGTGGAAAATGTATGTGGTCTTTTCCCAAGAGTGTGTGTGATGTTTATCAATGATAATACCAACCTTTGGACAATAACACACTGTAAAATGATCTACTTGTTGTTAACGAACACCAAAAGTGATTATGACAATAAATGCCCTTTCACCAGTCCTCAGATCTCGGTCTCCATGACATTCTCCGTCAACACCATGGAACGAGAAACATGCCTCATGATATTAACAGCCAACAGATCTTCGAAGCGCT
Organism: Avena longiglumis; assembly: GCA_030063025.1. Classification (NCBI taxonomy): domain Eukaryota; kingdom Viridiplantae; phylum Streptophyta; class Magnoliopsida; order Poales; family Poaceae; genus Avena; species Avena longiglumis. The sequence continues at coordinate 209,703,067 of CP125979.1, read as the reverse complement.
CCCTATGAACCCAAACGGTCAGAGTAAAACATGGGTGCGTACGGTCGAATCCCTCCAATCCGATAATCTCCAGGCATTATTTGCCCATGGGAGTTCGCCGGCGAAGCCTTCCAAAACTCGCCACTTTCACCAGATCATATAGGGCAAGCAACAAGTAGATTATTGTCTTGGCGTGAGGGGAATCCTAGGACCGTCGTCTTTATTTAGCAGACGAGCAGGCCCCCACGCCGCCCGTCGTCTTCGTGCAGCATGTGAAACACCAACTGGGGTGGAGAGGGCAACAACCGCAGGAGATCGGTGTGGCAAGGCCACAACCTCACTCCCAGCGGCGGCAAGCCTCCATCCCCTCGTCGGCCGCCGGAGAATCTCAGGCCCCGGCCAAGACGGATACGGCGCACCAAGCCAACAACCAGCGCCGCACCTCCCCCATGTGAACGCCGCCACAGACCCCTCTCTTGCCCCCATCTTAGATGGACAGGGCGTCGCCACCGCCGCCAGAGCTGGCAGCAGCGGCGGCCGATGCGGAGAGGGTTGGAGGAGTTCTTAGGGGAGGATGGAGAGGAGGCCCCGGAGCCGCCAGAGTCGCCTAGGGACGGCTCGGGAGAGGGCGGCTTGGAAAGGCTAGATCTAGGGAGTGGGTGGCTTGGGAAGGCTAGATCTCGGGAGAGGGCGGGCTCCACAACGGAATACCTAAATCACAAAAAAAGTTAACAACAGTTTTTACCAAACTAGAGTAGAACTAACAGCAGGTGGAACATAGATTATACACTGAAGTCTGATCAAATTTTCTGTAATACAAATACAGCTTCAACCGCACTAAACTGTTAACATAGTTTTTTTTATAACTGCGGGTCAACTGCTCACCAAGTGAGGGTCGAACTCATAGTTTACGTTCAACATTGCTGGAACGAAGATTCGCTGAAAAATGCCCATGAAAAACTTCCATGAAATGGCAGCAATTATTCAGATTCTTTTCTGTCTTGCCTCACATTCTGATCGGATTATTTGATTGTGGTTTGCGGAATGTAAATGTCTGGTTTTTAAACTATAATAAATATAGGGAAGCTTGGATCTGGCCCAAGTGCGGTCGGATCGGTCCATAGACCTTTTCAGGGCTTTCACGACAATAACTATTGGGAATGGAGAATCGGCGTCATTCTGGCACGACAATTGGTGCGGACATGTGCCTCTTTGTTTACATGTCCCTAACCTTTACAAGATTGCAACAAGGAAAAAAGGTCTATCGTTAAGGAGTTATTTCGGGAGAACCGGATCCGCTCTATCGCAAGACTAAACACTCCTCCACAACTTTTTCAATACCTCGATGTTTGGGACGTAATTTAGGACACTCATCTAAACCCTTTGGAGAAGGACAGTATAAGATGGAACTTGACGAAGGACGGAGTGTATTCTTCTAGTTCGGCCACATGCACAATTTAATGTCTCCTTCCCTAGGTTCAAGGCAGGAAAAATCTGGACCGACGACGCGGAGCCAAAGTGTAAGCTTTTCTCTTGGCTGACTCTCTATAGAAAACTTCTCACCGCTGACATGCTAGCCATCAGAGGCTGGCCCCATAAGGATTCTAGCATGTCAGCGGATGCCCTGAAACTGCCGCTCACCTCTGCAAGGATTGCCCCTTCATGACTGCGGTGTGGAACACAATATAGGCATGGGACAATGAGACGATGGGGAATCACGAAACTTCCTTCCCTTCCATCTCCGAATGGTGGGACGATATGATCGTTGGAAGATCTAAGCCCGTGCAAAATCGCCGAAGCGGCCGTCTGCTCTACACCAATGTATGGAAGGAAAGAAACCGTAGAATCTTCACTGGTAGGCGTCTCACCTATATCGACGTGGCTTCGATCACTCGTGACGACATCTCTATGCAGGCCGCCGCTTTTGTTGTGGATGGGCCGGCTATTCCAGCTGAGCCAGACTAGTTATTTTGGTGCTTTTGTTTTCTAGTGGTTTTGACATGTTTCCACTTTAATCCAAAAATGCCTTTCTATACCAAGACCATTTAATTTCCTCTTCTAATAGAAAAGGCAATGCTTCAGCCCGTTGCTCTAAAAAACTACTCCCTTCGACCCAAATTACTTAACTCAAATTTGTCTAGATTCAGCAGTAATTTGAATCGGAGGAAGTATAATAAATAATTTTGAGAAAACAGAATTGCTGAAAGGAAAGTGCCTTGTGCTCACGATGTATTGGAAAACTGAATTTGGTCGATCACAACTTTCTCTATCTTAGAAAAGGCAGAGGGCACAAATACATTTCGAAGGCAGGGAATCTAATCAAAGTCACCGTGTATCATGTGCAGAACGAGTCGTGTTTACATTGAAGAACTAAACTGTAACCAGTGAAATGCATGATTCTACACGTACTTACTACTACAAACAAGTCAAAATCTGCAACCGAACGTACAAGAGGTCTAGCAAGCTCTCTGACAATGGAAAATGCAGTCGAGTAGCTAAAGTTGCTGCTAGTGAGCCCGCAGGAAGAAGGATGGCATGGGGAGCATGGTCGGCTCCGGCGAGGCGTAGAAGTTCGGACCGGCGAAGGTGGACTGCTGCATCGCCACCGTCGTCCCAGCCATTATTGCCGCCGTCGTCGTGTCGACAGTCTGAGGCAGCTTGTCCATCTCCTCGGAACGAGCTTTCTTGTGCAAGTCCCAGCGTTCGGCCGAGGACTCGCGCCTAGGCGGGCGCTTGTTGGTGTCTGCCGGCGGGGACCTGCAGCGCGGGGCGCTGATGAGCTTCTTGCTGTCCCAGCGCTCGCCGGAGTCGGCGCGTCCGGGACTCCCGCCGCTGCCTGAAGATGACGATGAAGACGACGATGTGGCGCTTCCGGGGGTCTTGTACTTCTTGTGCGCGTCCCACCTCTCGACAGCGTCGGCGCGGCAGGAGGTCCTGCCGTCATCCGAGCACGACGACAACACCGCCTCGAGGTTGCAGGCGACCCTGTACTTCTTGGTCGTGTCCCACTTCTGGACGAAGTCCGCGCGTCCGGGCATGGTGGAAACCGCCATGAGCAGGCTGAGGCCGGACGGTGTCGGCAGCAGCGGCAGCATCGTGCTCCTCGGCGGCGTGGGAAGGATCGGCATCATCTCGCTCCTCGGCGGTGTCGGGAGCAGCGGCGGGAGAAGTGAAGCTGCCGCCATGGATACCTGGGGATCGGCTGTATTAGCTAGGGCGAGGGCACGGCCGGGGACGACGGCTCTCCAGGAAAGGAATAATCAAGGAACAGATGGTACAAATCTAGGAGGGGCATGAACTTATTGGCGGGACGAGAGGGAGGAGCTTGCTGCCTGCATGTTCGTTTGCGATCCGGTGTCGGAGTCGGATTGAGGAAGGGAAATTTACAATCGAACGCCGCGGTGCCGTCGCACGAGCACGACACGGACACAGAGGGGCGCCCGACACACACGGTGTAGCGTACGAGACGCAGGAAAACAAATGCGAAGGTGTGCGAGCCGAAATGGAATAAGGGGCCCAGGATAAATCTCCTCACACGCTGCAGTCTGGCCCAACCCATGCATGTCAAAAATCCCAAAAACATTGCTTCAAGAAAAAACATAAAGAACACGAAGAATACAGAGTACGCGAACAGGCTATACAACAATTTAGCTTTGTCAGTCAAAACTCTTGGTGTCCAAGAAATGAGTGGTTTGTGTGATCCACTCATAAACGAGGACTAGGTCGTCACACCTTGTTGACAATGCCACTCGGGAGTAGGGATGTAAACGACACTTAAATGGCATCCGCAAGTCCCGTTTATTTAAAATCTTAATTTTTTGTTTTAAAAAAATTAAACTTGATTAAACTAGAGTATTAATAAACGGTATTACACGGGATTAAATGGTGTGCCACTTACATCCCTATTCGGGAGTTGCTTTCCCTTATTCAAATGCCCCCACAAAAAATCTGCCTCGTCGGAAAATATTTTCACTTTTCCTTTTTTTCTAAAGGCTAGAAAGTCATAGTCTAACCAAGTCAGAACATCTTGACAAAATAAAAACAGAAAGAGGCAAACAGAAAATATGTCACCATCTCTGACCTACACAACACAATAGCACGTGAGCCAAGCTTGATGTTATGATTACTATGCAAGAATACAATGCTGGATCTTAGGTAGTCACTATAAGCGTGGCCGAGAAATAACCTTACCAGGATATGCCAACGATAATGAAGCATGAAGCATTGTCAAAGAGAAGAACATGAAGACCGAACGAGCATACCGAACCCCACGTTGATGTCAACGCAAAAGATGTCATCTTAAGAACTTATTGTTAAGACCAAAACCAACCGGAAGCATCATGGTTGATGATCCCCCACTATCCGATGGATTGGATATAGGAAAACCACCCCTCATGTACGTATTCCACCATCTCGTCGCCTCCACCACCTAGAAGAACAACAAAAGGAAAACCAGACTTAACAAGCTAGACAATGACTTCTCACGAGCATGAAGATCAATGATCTCCCCCGGACTACTAGAAAAACAGGTATAGATAGACAGATTTTCGGTGGCGCATATGTATGACCATGCGCCATAAACAAATTACAGTGGCACATTTCAGACAATGCGCCACAGAAACCTTTACTATAACAGATCCCCCTTATCCCCTTTTAACTTTTGTAAAAAATAAAGGAAAATGATAAAAACTTTTAAAAAAATAATTCTTTTAAGATGTAATTATATTTAAGGGTATAGTTCTAGGGAAAACTGAAAAACATGAATTTCGATGTATTTTGCAAAAAAAAGATCATGTTATGGTAAAACGGTCATAACTTTTGCATACGATATCGGAAAAAATGTTTTACCCATCAAAATGATCGTGTCGAAATTTCCTACTCAAATTCAATTGCCAAAAGTCGTTCTAGATTTTACAAATTCCCCAATTTTGAAAAGATTAAAAAGTTATGGAAAAAAGAAGTTTTTTTTCTGCAGAAAATAAAAGAAGGGGAGAAAATTTTGTGGTTCATATCTCCCAATATGCATCACATAATTGTTTGGCGGTATTCGAAATTTGGAAAAAGAATCTTGATTCAAAAAGAATGTTCTGTATTTTTTTTTGGAAAAAGCATATATTAATATCATAAGATACCAATTACACATAGCCTCTGCAACAACGCATTGCCCCAGCGGAGAATGCACAAAGCAAAAAAACAGAAAGAAAAATTACAAAAAAAAAGTCTCGCTATAGTGACCTATTCGTTAAAACAGCGGTACTACCACCACCAAGACAGTACTAGAAGTTCAACTTCTCCAAAAGCGACGCATCCAATAAGGAAACAACGCACAAACACCGTTATCGTCCGATCATAGATCTTAGAATTTTATCCTGGAGAAAGCCCACGCTCTCAAAACAATACCTTCAACAAGGCCATTTTCAGGCACAACCAATTAAGATCAGACCCTGAGTTTTCACCCTGAAAGGTAGGACTGTGAACCTCTCCGTGTAGTCGTCCCCACTTACATGCCACTACTCCTAGTCATGAGTTACCAAGTCAAATTTTCATTACCACTCAGACTTGAACCACCCAGTTGAAAGGATCGTATGGGCACCTAAAGGGGGGGGGGGTGAATAGGTGATACTTCAAATTTTACTCCTTTTCAAATTAGGGTTTGACAAGAAAGGTAAATTCTCTAGAATATGCAACTATGGTGAATTTACCTATATGTCAACCAAGCACAAACTAACACAACACTAAGCAAGAACAAGTAAGTAAAGTGCGGTAAAGGATAGAAGTAACCAAGGGAGTGGACGCGGAGACACAAGGATTTGTTTCCCGTAGTTCCTTCCTTTTGAAGGGAAGTACGTCTACGTTTGGAGAGGGGGTGGTTTCAAACCACCAACACCACGAGAGGCCTCCCTTGTTCTCCGATGAACCTCACCCCAACGGGCTCGAGTCACCTTCCACAATATCGGCAACCTTCGAGGTGGAAGCCGTCACCTTTACAACAAGTTCGGGGCACACATCCACAACTGAATTGTAGGCTCCCAAATACAAGCAAGCTGTCAAGAAAAATCAAAGACAAGCTTGTAAGAACCAAATCAAAGTTAGGGTTTCCAAAGAAACACTAGAGCTTGGGGGCCCTCAAGTGAATGAGGGGGAAATGAAGATCTCTCTTGGTGAAGATGTAAATCAAGGCCTCCTCCTTCGATTCTCCAAAGATCAATGACTTTGGATGGTTGGATGAAGAGATCTTGTGGATTTGGTGGCTCTAATGGGGTTGGTGTTCTTGAGCAGCTCGAGCAGCTGGAGGAAGAAGATAAGGGTCCCTATTTATAGACAGCGCCCTCCACGAATCGTTTTCTGACCATTGTAGAAAAGTCAGACCGGAGACTCCGGTCTACACCGGAGACTCCGGTCTACACCGGAGACTCCGGCCAATCTCCGGACCAGTCTCCGGACTGCCCTTGTGACTGACCCAGGACAGTTCTTCACCAGCAACACCGGAGACTCCGGCCTTCCAACACCGGAGACTCCGGACTGACCAAAGTCCGGAGACTCCGGAGTAACCTCCGGTGCAGCCTCTGGACCCCTAGTCAGAATGTCCCAGCCAGGTTCTAGGAGGCACCACCGGAGCCAGAACTGGAAACTCCGGACCACACCGGAGACTCCGTCTTGGCAGACCGGAGACTCCGGTCTGGAATTTCCAGAACAGTGGCAAATGTATGTGGTCTTTTCCCAAGAGTGTGTGTGATATTTATTAATGATAATACCAACATGTGGACAATAACACACTATAAAATGATCTACTTGTTGTTAACGAACACCAAAAGTGATTATGACAATAAATGCCCTTTCAATCTCCCCCTTTTTGGTGTTCGATGACAACAAGTGATTTGCATGGAATAACATATAAATGTGGCTCCCCCTGACTATGTGCAACAAGATAATGAAGTAAATCATGTAAAGAAAATAATACCAACGATAGCACACATAGATATCACATGAGTTACAATAGGTGTTGCACACAAGCACATAGTCATAGACACACATAAGAACAGTAGATAACACACATAAAGTTCAAGTTTGAATATCCAAATAAAGGGCAAATAAAAGCAGATAGTCGCAAATCCCAAGTCCCATGCAAAGCGATGAGAATGTCTTCTCCCCCTTTGGAATCGAAACGCCGAAAAGGGAAAAGACCTATACTAGCGCCCCAATAACTCAGTAGTCATCGTCATCCTCGGCATCCTCATCCTCATCCTGGTCATCCTCGTCCTGGTCACCCTCATCCTGGTCATAGTCATCACCATCATCATCCTCAGGGATAGCAGGCCCTTTGCCGTGAGGGCGAGAAGAGGAAGTACCCTGGTATCCAAACCCAGAGGTGACATCAGCAAACGTCTTCCAGTCCACCAGGCTATCCTGTTGGGAATTCCATTCCCCAAATGAGAGAGTGTGATCAGACTCTGTGGACTGCTGAGCCCCATGCTCATCATTGTATTCATCTTCACCTTCCTCAGTATCAGCAGCACCCTGGTCCTTGATCTCTTTGAGGAGCTTCTCAATGCGGCGGTTGCTTTGGTAAGATGCATGCTGCTGCTTGCGAATGTCAACGTTCATGCAACAAAGGGTCCTCTCCCAAAAGCTGGCCTTCTTGACCCTCTCATGCACATAGTCTCTAGTCATGGTAGGCATAGGGGCATTGGAGGCATTCTTCCTCCGAACTCTAGGTGGATAGGGGGCCCTCTCCGTCTCAATCTCCTCCTCATCATCATCATTGCCATAGCGACGCCTTGGAGCAGGCCCCATGTGCCCCTTCTGCTGCAGAGAGACCAGAGTGTGCACAGTGAGGTGTGGTGGTATGCCACGTGGAGAATCATGCGCCTGGGAGTTGATGAGCCTCATAATCAAGGGTGCATATGGAGGAGATTTCTTGTAAAGAATGGCATGGAACATCTCCTCGAAAATAAAGTCCATCACATCAATGGGTGCAACATCAACCTCTGGTCCAGCATTGAAGGTCCGGTGAGTATGGTACAGGAGGTTGACAAGCCCACCCCTGATAGCATCATCATTCCCAGCACTTGGAGCAATAGTGTGACGGAAAATCCTCAACATAAGGTTGTAGAGGGGCTTGAGTCCCTTGGAGGACCCCACAACACCATCATCATACAGAGGTGCCAGCTTTAACTTGTTCTCACCCAAAGCTATTGAGTGCATGCGCTGTCCCACAGGAGTAGATACTCCGTGAAAGGTCTCAAAGATGACATTGGCAAAGTCATGAAAGGTAGTTGTGCAACGAGTAGTGCCAGTCATCCACACCATGGTCCTGTCAAGATTAGACCCAAACACCACTGTGGCATAAAACTGCTGAACAAGGTGCACACTGTAGTCTTCGCGCAGCTCCATCAAGTTGTAGAGACCCAGCTTCTCACAGATCCACAGTGCATCATTGAAATAAGGGCTCTGGCGCATTTGCTCAACATTCATGAACTTCTGAGGGCAAACAGGTGATTTGGTGAGTACACCATACACATCCTTCATGAACACACCCTGTTCTTTCCTCCAGAAACGAGGGTCATCACTGGTACGAGGCAGTGCATAGAAATCTGTCTTCCTCAGCTCACGATACTCCTCTTTAGACATCTTGGCTAGGGATTGGAGGTTGTCATACTTGGCTCTCTTAGCACGTTCCTCCCGTTCAGCCCTCTCTTGATCCCTCTTCATGTAAGCTGCATCACGTGCCCGCTGTTTCCGGTTGGACGGAGGCACGATAAACTGACCCTGAGCTTCATCATAGCGAGGATTGCCCCTTTGGGACTTAGCCTAGGTACGACGAGGACGACTAGAACCATCACCTGTGAACAACAGTGAGGGAGATAGCATGGAGATGAGTATATATGTCCCAAAGATGCAGTACAAGAGCTTTGATGCATTTCTGGACTACTTTGATTCACCCAACACCGGACTCTCCGCACCAGACACCGGAGTCTCCGGTCAGGAGGCTCGGGTATGCGATGGGGAGATGCTGGTGAGGGTGAATCTAGTAGATCGGGCAATGCAACAAGGCTAAGTACTAGAGTGCTTGCAAACAAGTGATTCCAATGGACAAATCAGCAACAATCCTCAAAAACACATCTAGGGATGAACCCTAGGAGGAAAAAGGAGAGGAGAGGTACCAGATCTGTCCATGGGATCAATTCCTCCGGTGGGAATGACCCAATGGAGGAGAGGGGAAGGTTGGACGGCTGCACGGCGGATCCCGGGGGCTTCTTGACCTCCGGGGAGGATTTTTGGAGGAGGAGGCGACGGGTTTGGAGGTAGGGGACGGGGTGAAGTATGAGGAACTGCTGTTCCAGTTCACCCCGTGCCCCCTTCTTTAAGTGGCAGAAACCGTCCAGACCGGAGACTCAGGTCTACACCGGAGACTCCGACCTACACCGGAGACTCCGGTGTTTGTACACCGGAGACTCCGGTCCTCCTCGACCAAAAGTTCCAGGAAAGGTGTTTGGGGACATATATGAGAGATAGATGGTTTTTAAGATAGGGAAAGGGCTTGGGTTGAGACATCAAACTGTGAAGAACCAACAAGAGCCATAGAAGTTCAAAAATAATCAGAAAAACTCCAAGAGACTAAAATCAAGCAAATGACAAACATGAGTAAGTGCCAACCTCTCAAATGAGAGAGGGCGGTGGCCTAGGCCACCATATTTGAGTATACTTGGCTTGGCACCACGAAGATATATCTTGGGTCCATTACCAAAACTCATCATTAAGCTCACATATCACTAAATGATATTAAGAGGAATGATTTTGATTGCTTTGGGCATAATGGGGGAGGGATGGTCCAATCAATTAGGACCGCACTCCCCCTATATCCATGCCTACACCTAGACCAAATATGAGATGAAACATAGGTGAGAGTGCATTAACATCAAGTCAAGCTCCTTGAATCTACGATATTTAGTTCATTCCTCAAGTAGCAAAACCTTGCTTCATCAAGTGGCTTCGTGAAGATATCGGCAAGTTGATCTTTGGTTGGTACATATGATAGATCAATATCACCTCGAGCAACATGATCTCTAATGAAGTGATGGCGAATCTCAATATTCTTTGTCCTTGTGTGATCCACCGGGTTGTAGGCAATCTTGATGGCACTTTCATTGTCACATAGAAGAGGAACTTTGTCACAATGGACACCGTATTCCTTTAAAGTTTGCCTCATCCATAGCAATTGACTGCACGCACTAGCATCAGCCATATACTCGGCTTCGGCGGTGGAGAGAGATATACAATTTTGCTTCTTGGAAGACCAACATACCAAGGACCTACCAAGGAATTGGCAAGCCCCGGATGTTGATTTTCTATCATCCTTGTCACCCGCCCAATCCGAATCCGTGTATCCACAAAGAGCAAATGTTGAGCCTTGAGGATACCAAAGACCATAAAATGGGGTATGAACCAAATATTGAAAGATTCTCTTGACCGCCATCAAATGGCTTTCTTTAGGAGCCGCTTGATATCTTGCACACACACCTACACTCAACACAATATCGGGTCTAGATGCACAAAGGTAAAGCAAAGAACCAATCATAGACCGGTATACCTTTTGATCCACATCTTTACCATTTGGATTTTGTTCTAGATGAGTCTTTGTAGCCATGGGAGTAGGAGCTCCATTCAAATCTTGCATTTTGAATCTCTTGAGCATATCTTGAGTATACTTGGCTTGATTGAAGAATGTCCCTCCTCTAACTTGCTTGCTCTCAAAGCCAAGAAATACTCTCAACTACCCCATCAAAGACATCCGGAACCTACTAGTCATAAGCTTTGAGAATTCATCATTAAAAGCTTTGTTAGATGAGCCAAAGATAATATCATCAACATATATTAGGCATACAAAAAGCTCCCCATTGACCCTCTTAGTAAAAAGAGTGGGATCGATTTTCCCAACCTCAAAGCCATAGTCAAACAATAACTCTCTAAGGTGCTCATACCACATGCGTGGGGCTTGCTTGAGCCCATAGAGCGCCTTATCAAGTTTGTAGACATGGTTTGGGAAGTTGGGGTACTCAAATCCCGAGGGTTGCTTAACATATACCAATTCATTTAAAGGACCATAAAGGAATGCACTTTATACATCCATTTGTTGCAACTTAAAGTTGTGGTGTGCCGCATAAGCAAGAAGGATACAGATGAACTCAAGGCGAGCCACGGGTGCATAAGTCTCTCCATAATCAATGCCTTCAATTTGAGAATACCCTTGTGCAACCAATCTAGCCTTGTTCCTTACTATAATTCCATGTTCATCTTGCTTGTTCTTGAATATCCACTTTGTTCCAATAACATTGCGGCAATCCTTTGGCTTCTCAACTAACTTCCACACTTTGTTTCTCTCAAAGTTGTTGAGCTCTTTGTGCATAGCTTCTAGCCAATCTGAATCTTCAAGAGCTTCCCACACCTTCTTTGGTTCAATCATGGAGATGTGTGCTTGGTGTTCACTGAACCTCTTCAATTGTGCTCTTGTGGAAATACCTTTCCTTAGATCTCCAACAACATTTTGGAGGGTGTGGTCTCTTATTTCCAACATTCTTTACTTTCTAGCTTCGCGACGAGCGTGGATCTCCGCATTGTTTCTTGGAGGACCCTCTTCATCATTTTGATCCTCGTCTTGACCATCAACTTGACCTTGATCATCATTGGAATCATCCTCTACATTGGGAGGCAAAGATTGACCTTGGTCTTGATCAAGTGCTCTTCTAGCATCAATTTGAGCTTGTCTCAAAACAGTTTGGATGGATCTTCCTTGACAAATTGACTTGGCACCACTTGACAATCTGTAACACCCTCAGAATCGGACCTATGCAAGTTTGAGCAAAATTCGCCAAACCCGCATAGAAACGATTCAAAGGTGCCCACCAGGCACTTTCGTGCGGGTGGAAAACGAAGTAATAACATTACACAACAGTCCTCGATGGGACCCACAGAACAGATATATATAACAGCGACTCAAAGAGTCAAGAATACAGATATTATATACAAAGTTCCAAATCACCTTGAAAATGATAGAGCGTCCAGCTACAGACAAGATGCAAATGGGGCTAAGAGCCCTGAAGAATAACCAATGGCGTCCATAACCCCTGCCAAGCGGAAGGGTAACCCTGCTAACGACCGATCTCAAAAACCTGCTTAAACAAAAGGTGCCGACAAAGGGCAAAGGAAAAGAAGGAGCGTCGATCGAGGCGATTACAGCGAGGCTATAATTCGGCGGTCCTCGCCTACATAGGTATGGTGGACTGAGCGGCAGCGGCAGCATGCACTAACAACCTATAGAGACTCGATACAACTGGCGGTGATCAGAGAGGGGTAAGAAAGACCTATTCGGATCCAACCTGAAGCTAACACCAACCAAACCCATCCTGGTGTTTCCCCCTCGAGACCAAACGAGGAAGTCAACCGAGGAACTCACACAGTTGGCAGTTTTATTTATTCAGTTATAGTTGCGGCACTTTACTAGTCAGGTTTAGATAATCGTTCTGATAAAGTAAGCAGTGGGCACTTTTAGTTAACCATTCCGTGATAGTGGCAACACTTACTAGTCAGATACATTTGTCATGAGATACCCCAAAACCCAGCAGTTGTTGGTACTTTTATTCAGCCATTCCGTTGTAGTTGCAGTACTTACTAGTCAGGTACAATGGTCGCATGTTTTACTTCAACCAAGCAGGGTTGTATTATTAGCCATTCCATTATAGTGAAGCTGATTACTAGTCATTATAAAGTCAAATTTATAGCAATAAACTTTAGTTATGCTTGTCTATGATCGAGAATCTTGTGCTCCAAGTCGTCCATATCCATGGACACGGCTTTGAGAAAGTTTTACCGGCGGGGTGCACCAATAGCAACACACGCCGATCAACCTCGGAAAAACCAAATCAAAACCCAACGAGGCTTTCACGATTGAACAATCACAGATTGAAATATTTCGGGGCCACCCATTGAGTAGATCCCATAGCGGAGTAAGCAAGCTCCGAGACGGGCTCAAGGTTTGCGTCGGTGTAAACGATCGGGAACCCGAAAGTGTGGCTGGGCTTGTCGATACATGAAACACTCCGCTTACCTAAAGATAAAGGTGCTCCTCGCACAATTTAAATCTGAAAGTAGCATGGCATAAGTACAGGATCGTAAATAAAACCTCAAACTAGTTTGTGGCCCCAAGAAATAAGAATGAATCAAGCTCGGCTCGGGGGTCCCATATACCTCCCGGATGTGGATAGCGCGATAAATCAAGGAACAGGTATCAAGTACTCGGGGTCTTACGGGACACAAGTGGGCGTTCGGAAACCAAATGTTATCTATCACCCACCGATGCCTCTGCTTATTCAATTTTAGTTGTTAAACAAAAATTAAAGTGACGATAAGTAAAACTAGAATCATCTCCACCATCAACATGCGGCAATACATCAGCAACCGTGGCATATGGCGACACACATCAGCACTTGAGCAAGCAACTACGACGCGCAAGTCCAACTATCTACCAATCAACAAGTAATAGGAGGTGTCCAAGGCAATATATGGCTGCAAGGGATATCAAGGTACGGAATCTAGAGCATCGCAACACAGATAGCAATAGATCAACAGGAGGGAAGTAAATACTAGAAAAGTAAGATAGGTAGAAAGGGGGAGATGCTCGCCTGAAAACATTGTCGAAGGGTTCATCCGAAGATCGGGGCGAAGCTCACACCAACTCAACGACCTTATCCGCGAAGAAGCAAAACACTAGAAGAAACACCGGATGCAATTTTAATACAACGGCAGAAGATCGGCATGATGCATGTATGATGTATGGCATGGCAAGGATGCGATGCGATTAGGTCATATTAAGCGGAACCGGGGTCCCGACAATTAATCAAATGGTTCAAGTTGTTTAGAATCCCCCGCAATTTAAATGTTGTTTTAGCAAGACAACAGATGGAACCGGTTCGCTACGCATGTTTAAATGAGGCCAATATAAGGCTAGATTTGCCCGCATATGGGCCCCATATTTAATTATTAGGTGAATCGGCATAAGGCCCCCAAACCACATGAATGTATGCATGCAAGACAATTAAATATGCGACAAGTTGTATTATGTTATAAAATAAGGTTTCGGGAAGGGTTCACACATTAGGGGTCTCGACGATCTTGGGGTTCCGGGGTTCGGGGTTCAGGGTCGGTCTCAGGGTCCAGGGTTCGACGAGGTCGTTCTCGGACTCAGGGGTAGGTCTTGGCGCATTCGCGATGGTCGGGTCATGTCGACGGTCCTGGCGTTCGGGCTGAAGCACTTGTCGCGTCGGGGTCTCGGTGTCCGGGGGAAGGAGTTCTTGTCGCACGGTGCCCGAGAGTTCCTCCTAAAACCGTGGCGCGTCCGTGAGGCGATCTTAGCGTCGGTCATCCTCGGGGTCGAACTTGCGGGTCATGTATACGGAAGATCTTGTGGCTCGATGTCCGGGAGGCAGGTCTTGGAGTCCAGGCCGGAGGTCTTGTCGGTGGTCTTCGGGTCCGTGGAGGAGACGTCTTTAGGGTCTTGCCATCGGAACCGCGGATTCTGGGAAGAAGATCTTGGCGACATGCTTCCATGATGCTGTTCTTTTCGACGGGGTCGGGTTCCATGTGGAGAACTTATGATTCCGACTCCATGTCGCAGATCGGCCATCTGGCGCACCGTTCAACAACTTACCACCGACCAAAACGAGTGGCCCGAGCCGTTGTAGAACAAAGCAGCGAGCACCACGGTGGCGTGCGGGACACGAGGTCGACAGGAGGCAGGCGCTCCACGCATGGCGCATCCACGGCCTCCTTGCCGTCAGGCGCCCAGCGAAGACGGCCGGCGTCAGCGACCTCGGGCGGCGCCGGAGGAGCCGAGGCCGAGCGGGCGGCTGCTGGGAAGCTTCGGGAGGGGCCGGGCGAAGGCGGCGCCCAGGCAGGGTGCCGACGAGACGCCGAGGCCGGGGGGAGAGATCGGGCGGAAGCGGTGGCAGGCGACGGCTTGGAGGGTCGCGTCGGAGGCAGTTGCCAGAGAGAGGCGGCGGCGGCTGGGCGGAAAGGGCGGCGGAGCAGGAGCAGCAGGCCGGGGGCAGTGAGCGGAGCGAGGCGGCCTTCATGAGCAGCGAGCTGGCGCGTGAAGCGAGCGGCGAAGAGGCGGCGTGCACAGGGAAGGAGGCCATGGAGGCGCGCGGCCTTGTGAGGCGGAGGAGGTTCTTGTGGCGAGCATGCTGGTGCATGTGAGAGGAGGAGAGAGGCTGACGGTGGGCGGCGAGGGAGAGCGGAGGCAGGCGCTTCGGCGGAGGGAGGCGCGAGAGGTGGACGGAGGTTGGGGGCGGGGAGAGGAGGAGGAAGAAGGAGCAAGGCGGGGGTAGGTGGGGTCTGGGCGGGGCTGGGTGGGACCCGTGGGGCCAGGGAGGTGACTATGTGGGTGGGATCTGGGGGAGGGGCTGTCGGCGGGGCCAGGTGGGGTGGGGTCCGCGGCAGAGAGAGGGTGGGGTTGGTGGCTGTGTGTGCTGCGGTGTGCGTGTGGTGTGAGTTTGAGAGGGAGAGAGAGGGAAGGGAGAGAGGGGGTTGGGTGATGTGGCAGTTTGTGAGTGGGTGAGGGGTGAGGGAAGGTGAGGTGGCGCGAGGGGAGTGGCCAGGGTGATGTGGCCACAGAGGGTGGGTAGATTCTCTGGTAGGTTTAGGCTTAGAGGCGGACCGATTTAAAACCAGGGGTGGTTGTTCGGGTCATTCGGCCCGTTCGACTGCCCCACTAAAATAATTTAAAATAATTTATTTAATTAAAACCGGGCGTTTGCAAAATATTGCCAGACGAAATAAAATATTCTGGAGATCCGGATTTTGATTTTTGAATTAAGATGAGGCGTTTGGAAAACAAATCGGGAGTTGCGAAAATAGTTTTGGCAGACAATGCATGATGATGAGGATGCAATGCACCAATTCAACGCGATTTTCTAGTAGTGGTTTTGCGGGATGCCACACAATCCATCGAATGGACCAAGCTCCCTTTGACTAGAGTTCACACATTGATCACTATGTTGAGGGTCCACATCTTGTCTTTGGCTTGAGTCAATGTCATCTTCGGTAGATGGAGCATGTTGAGGTTGTGAAGATGAGGGCTCCACTCGAGTGGAGCGTAGTTCTTCTCGATCCGCCATAAGGGGTTCCTCAACGGGGCGGATATAACCCACACCCATTCTGCATCATCTGCATCACAAGCATCACAAGCATCCTGAGGCACACATCCACAACTGAATTGGAGGCTCCCAAATACAAGCAAAATGTCAAGACAAATCAAAGACAAGTTTGTAAGAACCAAATCAAAGTTAGGGTTTCCAAAGAAACACTAGAGCTTGGGGTCCCTCAAGTGAATGAGGGGGAAATGAAGATCTCTCTTGGTGAAGATGTAAATCAGGGCCTCCTCCTTCGATTCTCCAAAGATCAATGACTTTGGATGGTTGGATGAAGAGATCTTGTGGATTTGGTGGCTCTAATGGGGTTGGTGTTCTTGAGCAGCTCGAGCAGCTGTTGGAAGAAGATAAGGGTCCCTATTTATAGACAGCGCCCTCCATGAACCGTTTTCTGACCGTTGTAGAAAAGTCAGACCGGAGACTCCGGTCTACACCGGAGACTCCGGCCAATCTCCGGACCAGTCTACGGACTTCCCTTGTGACTGACCCAGGCCAGTTCTTCACCAGCAACACCGGAGACTCCGGCCTTCCAACACCGGAGACTCCGGACTGACCAAAGTCCGGAGACTCCGGAGTAACCTCCGGTGCAGCCTCCGGACCCCTAGTCAGAATGTCCCAGCCAGGTTCTAGGAGGCACCACCGGAGCCAGAACCGGAAACTCTGGTCTTGGCAGATCGGAGACTCCGGTCTGGAATTTCCAGAACAGTGGCAAATGTATGTGGTATTTTCCCAAGAGTGTGTGATTTTATCGATGATAATACCAACCTGTGGATAATAACACACTGTAAAATGATCTACTTGTTGTTAACGAACACCAAAAGTGATTATGATAATAAATGCCCTTTCACCAGTCCTCAGATCTCGGTCTCCATGACATTCTCCGTCAACACCATGGAACGAGAAACATGACTCATGATATTAACAACCAACAGATATTCGAAGCGCTCCCTATGAACCCAAACGGTCAGAGTAAAACATGGGTGCGCACGACCGAATCCCTCCAATCCGACAATCTCCAGGCATTATTTGCCCATGGGAGTTCGCCGGCGAAGCCTTCCAAAATTCGCCACTTTCACCAGATCATATAGGGCAAGCAACAAGTAGATTATTGTCTTGGCGTGAGGGGAATCCTAGGACCGTCGTCTTTATTTAGCAGACGAGCAGGCCCCCACGCCGCCCGTCGTCTTCGTGCAGCATGTGCAACACCAACTGGGAAGGAGAGGGCAACAACCGCAGGAGATCGGTGTGGCAAGGCCACAACCTCACTCCCAGCGGCGGCAAGCCTCCATCCCCTCGTCGGCCGCCGGAGAATCTCATGCCCCGGCCAAGACGGATACGCCGCACCAAGCCAACAACCAGCGCCGCACCTACCCCATGTGAACGCCGCCATGGACCCCTCTCTTGCCCCCATCTTAGATGGACAGGGCGCCGCCACCGCCGCCGGAGCTGGCAGAAGCGGCGGCCGATGCGGAGAGGGTTGGAGGAGTTCTTAGGGGAGGATGGAGAGGAGGCCCCGGAGCCGCCAGAGTCGCCTAGGGACGGCTCGGGAGAGGGCGGCTTGGAGAGGCTAGATCTCGGGAGAGGGTGGATTGGGAAGGCTAGATCTCGGGAGAGGGCGGGCTCCACAACGGAGTACCTAAATCACACAAAAAAAGTTAACAACAGTTTTTACAAACTAGAGTAGAACTAACAGGAGGTGGAACATAGATTATACACTGAAGTATGATCAAATTTTCTGTAATACAAATACAGCTTCAACCGCACTAAACTGTTAACATAGTTTTTTTTTATAACTGCAGGTCAACTGCTCACCAAGTGAGGGTCGAACTCACAGTTTACATTCAACATTGCTGGAACGAAGATCCGCAGAAAAATGCCCATGAAAAGGTTCCATGAAATGGCAGCAATTATTCAGATTCTTTTCTGTCTTGCCTCACATTCTGATCGATTATTTGATTGTGGTTTGCGGAATGTAAATGTCTGGTTTTTAAACTATAATAAATATATGAAAGCTTGGATCTGGCCCAGGTGCGGTCGGATCGGTCCATGGACCTTTTCAGGGCTTTCACGACAATAACTATTGGGAATGGAGAATCGGCGTCATTCTGGCACGACAATTGGTGCGGGCACGGGCCTCTTTGTTTACATGTCCCTAACCTTTACAATATTGCAACAAGGAAAAAAGGTCTGTCGTTAAGGAGTCGGGAGAACCGGATCCGCTCTATCGCAAAACTAAACACTCCTGCACAGCTTTTCCAATACCTCGATGTTTGGGACGTAATCTAGGACACTCATCTAAACCCTTTGGAGAAGGACGGTATAAGATGGAACTTGACGAAGGACGGAGTGTATTCTTCTAGTTCGGCCACATGCACAATTTAATGGCTCCTTCCCTAGGTTCAAGGCAGGAAAAATCTGGACCGACGACGCGGAGCCAAAGTGTAAGCTTTTCTCTTGGCTGACTCTCTATAGAAAACTTCTCACCGCTGACATGCTAGCCATCAGAGGCTGGCACCACAAGGATTCTAGCATGTCAGCGGATGCCCTGAAACTGCCGCTCACCTCTGCAAGGATTGCCCCTTCATGACTGCGGTGTGGAACACAATATAGGCATGGGACAATGAGACGATGGGGAATCACGAAACTTCCTTCCCTTCCATCTCCGAATGGTGGGACGATATGATCGTTGGAAGATCTAAGCCCGTGCAAAATCGCCGAAGCGGCCGTCTGCTCTACACCAATGTATGGAAGGAAAGAAACCGTAGAATCTTCACTGGTAGGCGTCTCACCTATATCGACGTGGCTTCGATCACTCGTGACGACATCTCTATGCAGGCCGCCGCTTTTGTTGTGGATGGGCCGGCTATTCCAGCTGAGCCAGACTAGTTATTTTGGTGCTTTTGTTTTCTAGTGGTTTTGACATGTTTCCACTTTAATCCAAAAATGCCTTTCTATACCAAGACCATTTAATTTCCTCTTCTAATAGAAAAGGCAATGCTTCAGCCCGTTGCTCTAAAAAACTACTCCCTTCGACCCAAATTACTTAACTCAAATTTGTCTAGATTCAGGAGTAATTTGAATCGGAGGAAGTATAATAAATAATTTTGAGAAAACAGAATTGCTGAAAGGAAAGTGCCTTGTGCTCACGATGTATTGGAAAACTGAATTTGGTCGATCACAACTTTCTCTATCTTAGAAAAGGCAGAGGGCACAAATACATTTCGAAGGCAGGGAATCTAATCAAAGTCACCGTGTATCATGTGCAGAACGAGTCGTGTTTACATTGAAGAACTAAACTGTAGCCAGTGAAATGCATGATTCTACACGTACTTACTACTACAAACAAGTCAAAATCTGCAACCGAACGTACAAGAGGTCTAGCAAGCTCCCTGACAATGGAAAATGCAGTCGAGTAGCTAAGGTTGCTGCTAGTGAGCCCGCAGGAAGAAGGATGGCATGGGGAGCATGGTCGGCTCCGGCGAGGCGTAGAAGTTCGGACCGGCGAAGGTGGACTGCTGCATCGCCACCGTCGTCCCAGCCATTATTGCCGCCGTCGTCGTGTCCATCTCCTCGGAACGAGCTTTCTTGTGCAAGTCCCAGCGGTCGGCGGAGGACTCGCGGCTAGGCGCGCGCTTGTTGTTGCCGTCCTGCAGCTGCAGGTGGCCACGATCTGTCGGCGGTGACCTGCCGCGCGGAGCGCTGCCGCTGACGAGCTTCTTGCTGTCCCAGCGCTCGACGGAGTCGGCGCGTCCGGGGCTTCCGCCGCTTCCTGACGATGACGATGAAGACGACGATGTGGCGCTTCCGGGGGTCTTGTACTTCTTGTGCGCGTCCCACCTCTCGACAGCGTCGGCGCGGCAGGAGATCCTGCCGTCATCCGAGCACGACGACAATGCCGCCTCGAGGTTGCAGGAGACCCTGTACTTCTTGGTCGTGTCCCACTTCTGGACGAAGTCTGCGCGTCCGGGCATGGTGGAAACCGCCAACAGGAAGGTGAGGCCGGACGGTGTCGGCAGCAGCGGCAGCATCGTGCTCCTAGGCGGCGTGGGAAGGATCGGCATCATCTCGCTCCTCGGCGGCGTCGGGAGCAGCGGCGGGAGAAGAGAAGCTGCCGCCATGGATACTTGCGGATTGGCTGTATTAGCTAGCTAGGGCGAGGGCACGGCCGGAGACGACGGCTCTCCGGGAAAGGAATCAAGGAGCAGATGGTACGAATCCATGAATCCAGGAGGGGCATGAACTTATTGGCGGGACGACGGGACGAGAGGGAGGAGCTTGCTGCCTGCATGTTGGTTCGCGATCCGGAGTCGGAATCGAATTGAGCAAAGGAAGTTTACAATCGAACGCGGCATCCGCAGGAGCACGAGCACGACACGGACACCCGTGTAGGAGATTTTTTTTTTGCCCTTTTTTGGGAGGCTGGAAATTTCCTGGCCTCCGAGTCGAGCGCTTGACACGTGTAGCGTGGACCCCACCCTACGCTTTGACTGCTTTGATTCCTTCTCCTTATATTCTTTCATGAGCAGCATCTCCCATCCCTGTCCCCCTCGATTTTCCGCCCCGCCCCCCGCCTCACTCCTTCCCACCACAGCGGAGCCGCACCTTCGCTGCAAACTGTCATGCCATCGTTGTCGCAAAAACACCGGCGATGTCTCTCTGGTGCAGCTCCGGTGAAAGCACATCCCATGAGCGCTTGCAGCACATCCAGCCCTCCTATGGCAGCATCTCCTTCCTCCTTTTGCAAAAAAAAACACCTTCTCAGGAGCTGTCGTCCTCCCATGGCAGCACCACCACCGTCGCCTGAGAAGAAGCAAACAAGGTCGATTGCAGCTCTGCTGATAGACGTTTGCAGCACCTCCTGGTCCTTCTCAGTTCTGCCACTTGCCCCGGTGGTAGCAATTCCACTTGCCGGTGGTAGCAAGGCCGTTGGCTAGTGGTAGCAATGCCACATGCTGGTGGTAGCAAGGTCGTGGGACGGTGGTAGCACCCGACGTCGTCGGTCGTAGCAATCACCATCGCCGGTGGTAGCAACCATAGTCGCCGGTGGCTAGCACCCGACGCTACCGGTCGTAGCAAGCGCTATCGCCGGTGGTAGCAAGCCCGCATGCCGATGGAAGCAAGGTCCATAGTCGCCGGTGGCAGCGCGTGACGCCGCCGGTCGTTGCAAGCGCCGTCGCCGGTGGCAGCGCCCGACACCGCCGGTCGTAGCAAGCGTCGTCGCCGGTTGCAGCGCCCGACGTTGTTGGTCATCGCAAGCGCCGTCGCGGGTCGCAGCAACCGACGCTGCCGCCGGTCGTAGCAAGCGTCGTCGTGGATCACAGCAACCGCCGCTGCCGCTCGTAGCAAGCGCCATCGCAAGTCGCGGCAACCCACACCGCCACCGGTCGTAGCAAGCGCCGTCGTGGGTCGCAACAACCGATGCCGCCGCTCGTAGAAAGTGTCGTCGCGGGTCACAGCAACCACCGTCGCCGGTGGCGACACCCGCGCCGCCGCTCATTTCAACTGTCATTGCCGATGGAAGCATCAGACATCTTCGGTCGCAACACATGCCATCGCAGGTCGTAGCAGTGGCTTCCACAGCGTGTGGCCGGAGGAAGAGGTGGCACGGGGGAGAGCGGCCGGAGGTATGCCTTGCTGTCGGGGTTGAAGAGTGTGGCCGAGCGGCGACTGAAGATTTTTATAGCCATGGACTTTTCTTATGCTGTGTGGGGGAGAGAAAAAAGAAGGAAAGGGGAGAAGAGACGGGTGGAAGAGGAATTCCCGGAAATGATAAGGTAATGGGAAGGTGGCCCGCATGCGACGCTGTCGCTCTCTCACGCCCGGATAGTCCACGTGGCACACGCTCGAGGCGGATGATGGGAGCGGCACATCCTCCGCCTGTATAGAAGCGTTTTCCTTTTTTGAGAGAGGCGGACACCGTGTAGAAGATGAAGCAAAATAATGCGAAGGTGTACGGGCCCAAATGTAATAAGGGCCCAAGATAAATCTCCTCACCAGCTGTAGTCTAGCCCAACCCACGCCTATCATTAGGGATGTAAACGGATCAAATATTGTTATTATCTTATCTTTCACCATATTTTTTTGACGGATTCAGACCAGAGCGGATAATAGCCGGATACGGATGTGAATACGAATTATATTGGATTGTGGATATGGAGCGGAGAGCGGAAGAGGATAATCGAACAAATACACATAGAAAATAAAATTTTATTTAGTTTATATAAAAAAATGACAAGAACGTGCAATACTAGATATCAGTAGTATAAAAGTTCTTCATCGTCCAAGGCACCTGGTTGCTAGATCATGTGACACCTGTTGGTTCCCATCGCCTTTATCTTTGCTTGGGAAGTAGCTCAATTTTTTCGCATATAGTGGGGAAATGAGACGATGGCAAAGGAGCAAATGGGATCAAGGGGGCAAGCAAAGGGGTGGGACGGGATTCAGGCGATGAGTATAGGCGTTGACCCTGTTAGGAATAGGAACGAGGAGAACTAGGGGAACTAGACGAAGCAGAGGAGGATGGTGTCGAAGAAGAGACATCAGGGAGCGTGAGTCCTGAAGAAGACGCAATAGGACTAGAAGGAGGTGTGTCAAGAAAAAGAGGAAAAGAGATATCTTCCACTGGGTAGGTACCAGCGGTGGGACGAGGATAGAAAGGACGTGTCTCATCAAAAGTAACATCGCGTGAGATACGCATCCAATGACCAACGGGGTCCCAACAACGATATCCCTTATGCTCATCACTGTATCCAAGAAAGACACACTCAACAGACTGAGCGGTCAGTTTGGTGCATTCGCGAGGGTCAAGGAGAACATAGCAAACACAACCAAACAAGCGAAGCATGGAGTAGTTTGGAGAATGACCAGATAGACGCTCAAGAGGGATACCACCCTGCAAAGCGGCAGAAGGCTGAATATTGATGAGGTAAGCGGCAAAGCCTCAAATCGTAAATGCGGAAGGGAAGAAGCAATCATCATGACACGAGTGGTCTCAAGAAGATGGCCGTGCTTACGCTCAGCAACGCCATTCTGGGCATGTGCGCCGGGACAGGAGAACTGAGTGAGGGTACCTTGCTCAGTAAGAATACCTCGCAACATCTGGGAGATATACTCACCAGTAGAATCAGCATGAAACACACGAATGGGTGTAGAATATTGAGTACGAACCATGGCCGCAAAACGCTGATATATGGAGAGCACTTCATTGCGAGAGCGCATAAAATACAACCAAGTGTACCGGGAAAAATCATCGATGAATAAAATATAATAGCGATGGCCCCCTTTCGAAGCGAAAGGAGCCGGACCCCAAACATCAGAATGAACTAAATCAAAAGGTCGCTGAGATACAGACGCGCTAGTAAGATAGGGAAGCTGAATCTGTTTGCCCAACCTACAACCCTGACAATGTAAAGACCCATCTCCTGAGACAGACCCTAGAAGACCACGATGAACTAATGACGGCAAGCGAGAGTCACAAAGGTGACCAAGACGATGATGCCACTGCTGAAACGAGCTGGTAGCAGAGGCGACGGCCGGAGAAGAACTTGTAGATGAAGTGGCAGCGGAAGGAACACGAAGCCAATATAACTCCCAAAGTCCTGAAGAGTCACGGCTGCGAGGGCCAGCTCCAACCAGGGCCTGTGTGCGATGATCCTGGACAACACAAAAATCAGCATCAAGAATGACGCGACAACCAGAGTCAGTAAGCTGGCTAGCAGAGAACAGATTCATCTTAAGACGAGGAACATGAGAAATATCAGGAACATAAACATAAGAAGTAGAAATGGTGCCCCGACTAGAAATAGGAATAGAGGTACCATCGTCCGTGAGAACACGGACAGGAGAAGTGAGAGAACGAATAGCGGACAGAAGAGAAGACTCAGAGGTCATATGAAAAGAAGCTCCAGAATCCAGATACCATGGGGACGTACTTGACTGTGTAGAAGGTGGTGGTCACGCAGCGCCTGAAGAATCAATCACAGAACCAGTAGTGCCCGTCGAAGAAGAGCTTGTAGAAGCAAGCAGACCGCGAAGACTCCTGATAATGTCCTGATCAGAGAGAGCAACTGTTGAAGATACGGAAGGAGCCGACTGCCCACGAGCCTGGTGCTGCTGACGTAAACTAGGATCCCGTGTATAACAGGTGGCCCAAGTGTGGCCATCCCTGCTACAGTAAGTGCAGTGACGAAGAGAACCACAGCAACCCTGACCACGAGCCTGCTGGTGCTGAATCTGACCCTGAGACAGCTGGTGATGACTCTGACCCTGACCTAGAGGAGTGGGTAGTATCGGCGGTGGCACAGAGGACCGCGGCTGAGTCGAGGGAGCAGACGACAGAGGAGGACCACGAGTAGCAATCACAGACGGAACTAGAAGAAGACCAGCACCATGGAGACGAGTCTCCTCAGCCTGAAGCTCAGACAACACCTCAAAGAGCGGAACACGACCACGAGCATTCAACTGAGCACGGCGGGGCTCGAACTCCTGGCGGAGACGAGACAGAAAGTCATAAATGCGGTTGATTTCCAAATCCGAATGGACAATCTGGCAGCACGGGCATGTGCCACAATCAGCATTACGGAGAGAATCAAGCTGACGCCAGATAGCAGCACTCTAAGTATAGAACTCATCAATAGTGGAATCACCCTGCCGAAGAGCATGCTCCTGGCGGACCACAAACAGGTAAAGAGCATCCCAGACGGCTGATAGCGCTGACGGAGATGTGCCCACCGAACAGAAACAGTAGGAAGACTCATGAACTCAGCGGCAAACTGGGGCAGAACACTGGAGGTGAGAATAGCAGCAGGACGAGCATCCTCGTCTACCCACTGAGTGTAGGCCGTCAGATCAAGGCGATAGGTCTCGAGATCAGCAGAGTACTGTTTGAGCTTCAGCTCATATGCAGCAACAACAATATCATCAGCACTCTGAGCAGCATCCTTGGCCTCCTGAGAAGCATCAGCGCCAAGAATGATCGGCGGCGGCAGAAGAAGAGCCAGATGAGTAGTGGGCACGGTGGACAGGAGACCTCGCCATAGAGCACACCCCATAAATGGAGACCGCGTATGTGAACACGCATAAAGGCAGCAAAATCAGGATAATTCGCGTCATCAAAGATCACCGGACAGCGAGGAATCGCAACATAGCCCGATGCAGAAGACACTCTCTCACAATTTTTTTTTGGAACAGATCTGGTCAACCCAGCTGCAAGCAGATGCCGGCCAAAATCCGGCTAACCGGGACGAGGGGCGGTGCCTAAGGGCCGGGGGAGGCCAATTCCGGCCGCCGGGGATCCCCGGCAGCGGTGACGGATGGCAGAAGTTCGGCGATCTGGCGAGCCGGCGAGTGGACCAAGGCCGGGAGGTCGACGCAGTACGAACTGAGGCCGGGGGGTCGATGCAGATCGAGGGCGGGAGACGGCGGGTGGCAGAGAAGATCGTGCGGGGTGGCCCGCGCGTGGAAATTGGCGGCGGCGGGTGGCCCGCGCGTGGAGATCCCGTCCGGGGAAGACGAGCAGGACAACTCGCGTGTGGAGGACCGCGCGTGGAGGACGGCGTCGGGTGGCCCGCGCGTGGAAGACTGCGCGCGTGGAGGACGGCGTCGGGTGGCCCGCGCTTGGAAGACTGGATCGATCTGGAGAGGACGGGATCGATCTAAGGCCCGCGCGTGGAGGACGGAATCGATCTGGAGAGGAACTGAACGGGCGGCGACCGATCTGGAGAGGAGACCGATCTGGAGGACACCGAGACAGGCGGCGACGATGGCAAGGCCGTCGACGACAGGGACGGTGGCGGCTGCAGCGACGAAGTTGCGAGTAGGAGAAGACTAACGTGGCTTTGATACCATGTTAGGAATATGCAACTTGTATTTCTCAGGGGGCCAAAGGCCACAATATATAGTACACGTACATGCGAAAATATGCAGGAAAACCCCCTAAGAAGTGGGGACATACAATATATAAATATACATCTAACGGACCCCGCTAGGGAAATAAGGAGGATTGAATGTTAGGGTTTGTACGAGAAGAGATCTATGATCGCTAGGTGACATGAGGGGAGGAAAGGAACTAAAAATTATGTGAGCCGCTGAAAATTTACTAAGAAAAACAATTTGAAAACATTTTTGTTCTCAAAACCGGCTAGAATATTTACACCATCTCAACTCTCAAGATGATATTATTGGTTGTCTTAGTCCATCGGTTCTTCTAATCAGCCTTTTTATTTATCCTCTCAAATATGCTTATTGTTGTTGGTCTCAGCTATATCGAGATGAGGGGTATATAATAACATTTTTTACCAATGTTAAAATAACTTTCTCAGTAGTAGTCTTTATACATTTTTTCTACCAATGATATTATAAAACATGTAACGGGCAAAAGCCACAATCGGATGATTGTTTGCTTCCAATAATGACGGAGCCTATCCCTAAAAGAACAGAATGGCGGCGCCTACGACACTTTGTCCTTCCTTGGAATGAGCTATTCTACTTCCCACCTCGCGCTGGTGAAAATGCTAGTACTTATGTTGGATAGGTCGGGTTGACGGTTTACTCGTGGTAGACCTTGTTAGAGTAGAAAAATGGGAAGTAGTCAGGCTAAGTCTATAAAAGACTAGCACACTAGAGCAGCAAAGGATCGTCAATAATGACATCCGTAGATCAAAAGAGACTGACCTAAAAGCAAAACCAACAAACACGAAAACAAATAGAATCCTAGGAGATCCGTCGGACAAACAACTCCACACGCCCTCTCTCGGCGCTAGATGCACCATCGGAACAGGATATAGAAAAATGACCTTATTCTGACTCAAGACGTATCTATTGGCTCAACTTCTTCAAGAAGACATGGAAAAACGGACGAAACAAAGAATGTTAAACCTTCCACCGACGGGAAGAGGACGCGGGCCGCCACACATCCAAGGCCATAGGGCCACCGGCGGAATGAACCAACGATGTCGTCGACGAGGGCTGCGGAACCCTAGATAGGTTTTCTCTCGTCTCGGTCACCTCTCCTGGCTCAAAGATTGTGCAGGAATCGATGGTTTCAGGGCATGATTTTCATGGTATATATGTAAGATCGATTAAGAACGGATCCATAGTTTCGTACTCCTAGTGAGCAATCTTACCACGGCCACCAGGGAGTCTTTTTGTTGTTGCCGTGAGAAATTCGACGTGAGGAGGTTGAACATGGAAGACTCGAAGATAACTTCGATGATGGAGCGTTACATGAGAAAACAACGTAAATCGTAACTTGTTGCATCAACAGTGTAGCACGTATGCTATTCGAAGTACTTCCTCCGTTTTAAAATAGATGTTGTAGATTTTTCAAAATTTAGATAAAATATACTTAAATTTTGATAAATTTTCGAAGTCTATTTTTAAGAGGAAATGAGTATAATAATTGTTTAATTAGCATCAAACCCTACAGTGTACAAGTGAAGCCGTATCAATCAGATACTGCCGTTGCGTACGAACTAACACGAGTTCTGCAATTACAGTCAAGCCAAACAGCCCTGCTACAGGCTACAGCTACAGTGCATTTGCACCGCTTTGCAAAACATGCTGCCCATCGAGGAGAGCAGCGATTCTAGCGTGCACGTTATATAGCGTGTATGGCTTCACCTTATCTTTTTTTGCACTTTATCTACCAAATGTACTATTGCATGCAGTACTACCTTCTCTCTCTCTCTTTCACTATACCTGGGATATATACTATTGCATGCAGCGTTCACTTCACATATGCATGCATTTTCTGAATTTGGGACCTTCATAACTTTTTAATGCAAAATCCAATTTATGAACCGTTTACACACTTTGACTCCTAGTAAAAAGAGCTTCAAAATAAGACCAATATTGAATATATTTTGACAATGTTTAAAATCTACAACTGAAACTTGATGAAACTTAAAAAAATTATAAAACCAGGAAAAAATATTTGAGAAACAATCTGTTTCACTTCGTTTCAAACTTAGTTCTTAGGTTTTACAAAATAATCTGAAATTGCCTTAGAGTTTAAACTATAAAATATATTAATAAAAAAGATGAACAACATAGAATTTTGAGTTCAAATCATAACATAAACACATGATAATTGCACTAAAATCATAGCGACCACAAATCAAAGACACTATTTTGTACTATCAAGTTTCTTTTTGCAATATTTCACCGATCTGTTAATAATCATCATATTTGAATGTGTTTCACGACAGCCAAAGCGTCCAATTGTTTGTCAAATAACAGAAGTATTAAATTTTGTATCTACTTAAGTGTTATTTTATTGGGTTTCACAGTCCACCATGACTTTACATCGCGTTCCGAATTTCAGATTTCAAATTTTGTCCAAAAACCTATATAAGACTGGTTTAAAAGATACTGTCAAAATAAATAGAAGCAAACGGATTATCAATCTGGTATTTATTTACGTGAGATTAGAAATAAAATGAGTGTAAGAGAAAGTGGTATTGGTGGGACATGCATTGTACCAAAAAGATGCTTTTATGTGTCACTGTGTGTCAGATACAAAGATTCCTTGCATTTTCTAATCTCAAAGCAATCGGGCAGAAAGCAACGGTGCATGCATGCCCGGTATATATCGCGTGCACGCTAGACTTTCGTTTCTCGCCGATCGAGATCGCAGAACAGCTAGTGCGCCCGCAGCAAGAAGGAAGGCATGGGGAGCATGCACGGCTCCGGCGAGGCGTACAAGTTCTGCCCGGCGAAGGCCGCCTGCTCCATCGTCCTGACCATTTCCTTGTGCGCCGCCGTCGTCTCTTCGGTCCGACTCTGACACAGATCGTCCTTCTTCTCCTCGGGGCGATGCTTCTTGTGCAAGTCCCAGCGCTCGGCCGAGGAGGCGCGGCTAGGCGGGCGCTTGTTGTTGCCGTCCTGCAGGAGGCCACGATCTGTCCGCAGCGACGTGGTGCTGACGAGCTTCTTGGTATCCCAGCGCTCGACTGACTCGGCGCGTAAGGGGCTCCCGCCGCTGTCTGACGATGACAAAGAAGACGTGGCACGGCCGGAGATCTTGTACTTCTTCCGCACGTCCCACCTCTCGACGGTGTCGGCGCGGCAGGCGCTCCCGCCGTTGTCAGAGTCAAAGGATGACGACGACGACGCGGGGCTGCAGGCCATCTTGTACTTCTTGATTGAGTCCCACCTCTGGACGAAGTCCGCGCGGCCGGGCATGGCGGAAACCGACAACAGCAGGGTCACGCCGGACGGCGTGGGAAGCAGCGGCAGCATCGTGCTCCTGGGCGGCGTCGGGAGGATCGGCGTCATCTCGCTCCTCGGTGGCGTCGGCAGCAGCGGCGGGAGAAGAGAAGCCGCAGCCATGGATGCTTGCGGATCGGTTGTCACGTTCGAGCAAGATATTGATCGATCGAACACCAAGAGCGCACGGCCGGAAAGGAATCAAGAAAACAGATGGTACGAATCCAGGGACAGTCCGGCACTTTATAGGCTGGACGCATGACACGAGACGGAGGAGCTCCATGCCTGCGAGTTTGTTCTCGATCCGGAGACAGATTGAGCAGGGGGGAAGGGGAATTCCACGTTCGAGATCCGCGGTTCCGCGCACAAGCACGACACGGACCCGGTGTAGGCGACGCAGGCGGGAAAACAAGTGCGCAAATTATGGGCCGAACATAGTGGCCTAAGAGGATAAATCTCCTTACCGGCCTGTCCTTGCTAGTATCATATATTCTTCATATTTCATCCTAAAAAATACCTTTATACTCTCTCTGTTTTAAAATACCAGATATTTTATGTTTGTGAAGAGAATGTATTTAGACTTGTTTTAGTCACTCTAAATATGAGTGAACCTATATACTAAAAGTAGTTCAGATACATGTGCTTTACAAAGCTAAAACATCTTATATTTTAAAACGAATGAAGTATTTGCTTTGCTTCCAAAGTGAACACCTATCTGGCTATGTTCATAGAAAAACGAAAAACACAGAGTAAGTGAACCGGTTGTAGCCGCCACGAGCCCACTATTACACTCTAGCTAGGCTTTGCGAGGAGTGTCGATGCGAAGTGTATTTTGGAGCTTATTTGTAATAATATTATGGGTATATAATCAATAAAGTATAGACGTTCTTTTCTCAAAAAAGAACCCATGATTTTGTGTGGGGTCTATTTACCTTTGTGAGTCTATTTACCTTTGCAATGCCCTCCCAAATAAGAATTAGGTAGTCACACATTGTCGACGGTCACGAGTTGCTTCCCTCTTCACGTCGCCTCAACAACAATTCATCTCATCAAAGAAAGACTTCCACATGTTATTTTATTTTTGTGAAGGCTAGAAAGCCATGAAATAACCAAAGTCCGAGCCTTACCAAATTTATTTGTTGCCCCTGACCTGCACAAGCTGAGGGCATGCCATGGGCATGGCTAAATGTTGCTCTGCAAAGGTGGAACCAAGGAGTCGCTGTAATCATGGCCGAGAAATCACCAAACATTGCTAGGAGGCGCCAACGACAATAATGCAAAGCATCAAGATGGTTATATGCAGAAGAAGAAGGTTGGACGTGGGCACCAACCCCACGTCTACAAGATGATGTCACAAAAACATATTGTTGAGACGATTGTCACCACGAAGCTTGACAAAAACATCGTGTCGTTGATGATTCTCTCCTACAACCTACAAATTGGAAGTGCGAATTGTCATAAGCTCGAGTCTATTTATTTTAATTGCGATATTTGTAATTTTAGTCTACTTTTTTATTCTCTAGTTGTATGGTTTATGTAGTTGTGTGCATCTTAATTATGCAGAGGACGGGTGTAAACATTACTCAAAATAATAAAAACGCCAATTTCCAAAAAAAAAAATCATGTGCCCCCATGGTAACGGTGAACTAAGGGTCAACATGAAAGTGTTAGGGCCGGAGGTAGTCATCCAACTATGTCATTGTCTCTACCATCCCTACGAATGACTTGAGGATACCAAAAAATAACTAATAAATTAGATAGAGACTTCTCACGAGCATAAAGATCCATTGTCTTTCCCCACAATCCGTCGTCGAAACCGGTCGCGCAAGGTAAATATGATATATAGAAACAACAAAACTAGGATGAGTGTCATGCGGCAGCTAGGGTGTTTTTTCTTTGAAAAAGAGTATATATTAATATCAAGAGATATTGATTACATCCAGTCTTTACAATAACACATGCCTTAGTGGCCTTACGGATGCACACATTCAAGAAAAAAAGAAGAAAATTAAAAAAATAAAAGTCCCGCTATAGAGAACGATTCCTCGAAGCAGCGACGCTAACAACACCATTAGTCCAACCACTCTAATAGCGATGCCTTCAAGAAGGAAACAATGCACAAGCGCCGTTGTCACCCGATCAAAGATCATAGGTCTTCACCCTGAAAAAAGTCTTCACTCCAAAACAATGCCTTTAACAAGGTCATTGCCAGACACAACCAATTAATGCCAGACCTTGAATTTTCTCCCTGCAAGGTAAGACTGGTAACTCCTCCTGTGTTGTCAACTCCACAAACAGTCGCTGCTGCGAGTCACAGATCACGCAGCTAGTTCCTCGTCGCCACAAAGACTCAGATCACCATCGCTTCCCTGATGTTCCATTTTTCCTGACATTTTCCGCATCTAACCTCACCATAGATCGTCGAAGATTTGACACATAATGGTAACAGATATCAGAGCTTCGCAACGCTCCCGCTAAAACCAAACGGTCAGAAAAAACATGAGTACGTCTGACCGAATTCAATCCGATCCAGCAATCTTCATGCGTATTCACCCATGGGAGTTCGCTAGCGGAGCCTTCCGAAACTCGCCGCTCAAGACCAGATCATCGAGGATAGACAACCAACAGATCTTCGTCTTCGCGCGGAAGAAACCATAGGACCGCCCCCATTATTCAGGCTAATCCAGCAGTCCCCACACCGCCAGTCGGCTTCCGGCAAGCGGAACGAGCGGGTCAGGCTTCAGCCCTTGAAGCCATGGCTGAACTCACAAATCGTTTCGAGAGACCAAGATGCAGGGTCGCCGCCTGAGGCAACCACCACGCCGCTTCCAAGTTTGCACCATCGCCCCCATCTTCTCCTCCACGCCTCCCTTCCAAGCCACTGGAAAA
Source organism: Avena longiglumis (assembly GCA_030063025.1). Lineage (NCBI taxonomy): Eukaryota > Viridiplantae > Streptophyta > Magnoliopsida > Poales > Poaceae > Avena > Avena longiglumis. The sequence continues at coordinate 209,670,788 of CP125979.1, read as the reverse complement.
CGCCGCTCGGATGAGCGCCGCCGTCCGCGGTTGGATCCACTGACACTGCTCCTTGGTGTCCACCCCCTAGCGCGAAGAGGATCGACGAGACCGTGCAGATCGCCCGCCACCTTCAACTGCCTAGGCATGGCCGCCACCGCCGACGAGGGCAGCGGCAGGCGGGGAAGCAACGACGGGGGCTGGCTAGGGTTTGGATGGGGGCGCTCCTGGGTCACCTCGCGCGAGCGACCCAGGAGCGTACGTACGTGAGACCCTCGATCCTCACGCGAGCGACCCAACAGCTAGGGTGTTATTTCTCTAAAGGTTGGTAAAGAATATATGGCACAATTATAGTGTGTAAATGGTACGGATTACTCCTGGCTCAGATTTGCGCTGTATTTGAGGATATGTATGCATTTTTAGGAATCCAATAAACATGGATATGGGTGTGGATATTGGTCAAGCGGAAACGTCATTGATAATATATGATAGATATGGATAATTCGACATTTTATCGTGGATTAACCAAGATTTTCAGATGATTATCCGATAAAATTAGCCTAATCCCAAATACCTAGACAACCCCAGTTAGTTCATAAATCCAGTTATGCATGCTCGTTGTATCATGTTATTATCAGTATTGCACAAATGTACTATTAGTATTGGTTATTGTCCGGTTAAAAGTCTGCTTATGGATTATTAGGCAAGTTACCGTGCTGTACAAACATGTGTGCAACATTTGTTGCAGTCTAGCTTTACCCGCTTTCTAATCATGTTTTTCGCATAAAGGAAACATACTTTGTCATTTTTTAGAATTACATAATGATTTATTTATTGTATATTTGGCCCGTACTGCTAGTCACATGGCAGAGCAGGCAGTGCTCATGGCTTTCTGAACTGGGCTAACAAATGAATCCCCGAAGAAAATAGTCCGGGTCTTCTAAGAAAAAGAGGCACGGATCGATGTGACCAGGTTTCAGCGATGTATTGTCATTTTAGAACATAAACTACGGCCTTATTCTGTATAGACGAATAAGGGTGTGTTTGTTTGGGCTCTGGCTGGCTGGCCGTGCAGGGAAATCTGCTGTGTAGGGAAAGCTATTGTGCAGAGAAAGCTGCTGTTTCGAGTTTCACTATTTGGGGATTTGACTGCTGTCTAGTTGTATGAAGAGGAATTGTCTGAAATAGCCTCGGAGTCATGAGAATATGTATTTTTGCTGATTAGCGTGTGATAAATGGCACGTAGATCACTAAAATTCAACAAAAATGGTAGAAAGTCCTCACTTTAAAATACATGCTGATCTTCAACAATTCAGAATAATAAACACATCATTTGAGCCTCCAAAATTCAGAATTCTCGCGTGACCGTCTCTTTTCTTGACAACCTCTTCCTCTATGCTTCTCCATGTTTTAAAATAAAAGCAACTCTCGTAACTCGTGTAATAAATTGATTTCTCATGGCGAGCACTACACAACACACGCACTCACAACATTGATTCTGGTGGATCAGCACTTAATAATTGCATACGGCCAAACTTGATGTACAGGATCAGACGGAAAAAATCACACACGGCCGAACTCCCTGCTCTTCATGCCTGGCTCAATTTCGCTCATCAGCAACTGCAGTGCTACGGCCGGGCGTGGGAAACTGAGCGCGGACGGGGCGGTATTTCTCTACCAGGGACTAGCGGCCGCGATTCTCTAAAGAATGGCGATGGAGCGCAGACGGCTGGTGGCAGCAGGTAGAGCCGGCGACCACGGAGGCATGAGCTCATGGTCAGGTCAGCTCGTGGACGAATCCGCAGCAGAAGAGAGGCGGCGGCAGTTGATCTCTGTGGCGGGAGTCGGCCGGTGGATCTAGGACGAAGGAAGTTGGGAGAGGACGACGGGGGCGATGGCCAGTCGCCGGCGAGAATGGCGGTGCGACCCTAGCTAGTCTTCTCGCTTGATGGGGACACGGGATGGGAAAAACTGTTCGGGTCAGAGAGGAGAGATGGGGATTAGGCTTGAGTGGCAGTCTACCCGTAATTTGGCTCAAACAAAATGTCTGGTAAGAAAAACGGTTCGCTCGCTTCGCGGGAAGCCCCAGGAAGCACCTCCCCAGGAAGCACCTCCCGAGGTGGAGAAGGTGCTTTCTCCCATATTATACCTATTTCGCTGCTCGCTTCGGCGAAGCCCGCAGCCAACACGCACAGCGTTTGGTTCGTTTTGTCTGCTTTTTCTAGTGGAAAGCCACAATAAGCCCAAACAAACACCCCCTAAGTATGCCGCTTTGAGTCAAGCTTACCAAACTAGAACGACTAAGCTAAATCCTTATGAAATCTGCAGATCGGTTGTTCTTTAATTAACTGCAGGTGGAACAGATTATACACTAAATTCTGCTGAAAATTTCTGAAATACAGATACAGCTTCAAGCTCACTAGACTGTAATCAAATTTAATATTTTCGAAAACTGCAGAACGTCTCATCTAGTGCGTGTCGACCTCACAGTTTACCTGCAATGGCAACAATTATACAATCTTCAGATTCTTTTTTGGCTTGCCTCACATTATGTCCCATGAAATGGTTTGTAAAATGTAAATATCTGTTTTTTAACTATATGTAGTCATTTTCAGAAAACAGAATTGCTGAAAGAAAAGTGCATTGCGCTCATGAACTAAATCTGGTCGATCAAAACTATCCCTAGAGTAGAAACGAAAGGAAAGGCAGAGGGCACAAGTACGATTAAGAAACATCAATGCAAGTCATTGTAACAAGTGAACAGCTGAGTCGCTTACATTGAAGAAGAGACGACTGTATCAAGTGAAATGCTTGCTCCTATCTACTCCCTCTTTTTAAAATATATGTTTTAGATTTGTGAAAAAAATAAATCTAGATTTTTTTTGATATGTAGATTCATTCCAAAGTTGAATGAACCTACATACTAAACCAAGTCTAGATTTATTTTTTTCACATACCTAAAACGTCTTATATTTTGAAACAGAGGAAGTAATTGCGATCGAGTCAAGAATTGCAACTGAACATACACCAAGTCAGCTATACGACAATCTAGACAGAGAAGCTATATATCTTGCTAGTGCGCCCGCAGCAAGAGGGATGGCATGGGGAGCATGGTCGGCTCCGGCGAGGCGTAGAAGTTCGGCCCGGCGAACGTGGCCTGCTGCGTCGTCGTCATCACCTTGTGCATCGCCGTCGTCGTCGCAACCTTTGCCGCTGTCGTCGTGCCGTCAGTCTGAAGCAGCCTTTCCGTCTCCTCCGGGCGAGGTTTCTTGCACAGGTCCCAGCGCTCGGCCGAGGACGCACGGCTGGGAGGGCGCTTGCTGTTGCTGCCGTCCTGGCGGCCACGATCTGTCTGCGGCGACGTGCCGCACGTGGTGCCGAAGAGCTTCTTGGCATCCCAGCGCTCGACGGATTCGGCGCGTCCGGGGCTCCCGCCGCTGTCTGACGAGGACGACGACGATGTGACGCTGCCGGGAGCCTTGTACTTCTTGTGCACGTCCCACCTCTCGACGACGTCGGCGCGGCAGGAGCTCCCGCCGTTGTCGGACGACGACGACGACGCGGCGCTGCAGGCCGTCTTGTACTTCTTGATCGAGTCCCACCTCTGGACGAAGTCCGCGCGGCCGGGCATGGCGGAAACCGACAACAGCAGGGTCATTCCGGATGGCGTGGGTAGCAGCGGCAGCATCGTGCTCCTTGGTGGCGTCGGGAGGATCGGCATCATCTCGCTCCTCGGTGGCGTCGGGAGAAGTGGCGGGAGAAAAGAAGCCGCAGCCATGGATGACGCGTGAGCAAGATGTTGATCGATCGAACACCAAGAACGCCAAACGCTGTTAGCTACGATGTCTTCTACATTGCAGGTTATTTTCCGGGCCACGACAATCCTGCGATCATGGATAATTCTTCAACGGATGGAGTTCCGAGACTTCTTTGCGGAAGGGTGTAGGCGTTTGGAAGCCGTGGCGCGAGATATATTTTCTAGACATGGATGGCAGCGTGACTTACGATTAGAGATATCATAGTCACAACCCGTTGTACCATGTATACTTTTGTACTTGCTTTTCGTTTACTTCTGGTTGTAACTTGAGAGGATTTTTGGCTGTGTGCATCCTAGTTATGCAGAGGCCGGGTGTAAACATTGCCGTGAGTAATAAAAAGCCCATTTCCAAAAAAAAAAAAAAACCTAGGGCGAGCGCACGGCCGGGGACGAGAGCTCTCCAGGAAAGGAATCAAGAAAACAGATGGATCGAATCAATGAATCCAGGGACAGGGCGGCAATTATAGGCTGGACGCATGGCACGAGACGGAGGAGCTCCATGCCTGCGAGTTTGTTCTCGATCCGGAGCCGGAATTCCGCGTTCGAGAGCGGCGGTTCCGCGCTCAAGCACGTCACGGACACGGTGTAGGCGTGTAGGCGATGCAGGCGGGAAAACAAATGCGCAGATTAGGGCCCAACTGGAATAGTGGCCCAAGATAAATCTCCTCACCGGCTCCAGTCCTACTCCCACGTCCATCATCTTCTTTTTATATGTTTTGCGAATGATCATCTTCTTTATATTTGACCCTAAAAAAGTATCTTCTTTATATTTTCTTTTCTTCCAAAATGAACACCTATTTGGCTATGTCCATAAAAAACAAAAAATACAGAGTAAGTAAAGCTGTTGTAGCCGCCACGAGCCCACGAGTACACTCTCTAGCTAGGCTTTGTGAGGAGTGTAGCTCCGGAGTGTATTCTGGAGCTTATTTATAATGATATTATGGTTATATAATCAATAAAGTTCAGACGTTCTCTCTCAAAAAAGAACCCGCTATTTATCTTTGTGAGTCGAAAACCTTAGTGTAAAATAAGTGGTTTTTTGCGATGCCCTTCCAAATAAGAATTAGGCACTCACACATTGTCAACGGTCACAAGTTGCTTCCCTCTTCACGCGACCCCAACAACAATTCATCTCATCGGAGAAAGACTTCCACATGTTATTTTATTTTTGTGTAGGCTATAAAACCATGTAATAACAAAAGTTCGAGCATTACCATAACAACCCTGGACAAAAAGATAATACAAAAAGACACATGGAGAATTTATTCGTTGTCTCCGACCTGCACAAGCTTATGGCACACCATGGACATGGCTAAATGTTGCTCTGCAAAGGTGGAACCAAGGAGTCGATGTACTCATGGCTACGAAATCACCAAACATTGCTAGGAGGCGCCAATGACAATAATGCAAAACACGAGATGGTGATATGCAGAAGAAGACGAAAGTCGGACGAGGGCACCAATCCCACGTCTACAAAAATAATGTCACAAAAACATATTATTGAGATGAATGTCCACACGAAGCGTGGCAAAAGCGTCACGTGGTTGATGATTCTCTCCCACAACCTACAGATTGGAAGTGGGAAAACCACCTATGATGTGCCCCATGGTGACGGTGGAACAAGGGTTCGGGGTAGAGGTAGTCATCCAACTATGTCATTGTCTCCACCACCCATACGAATGCCTCGAGTATACCAAAAAAAGAACTAACAAGCTAGATAGAGACTTATCACGAGCATGAAGATCCATTGTCTTTTCCCACCATCTGTTGTCGAAACCGTCCGCGCAAGGTAAATCAGACCTATAGAAACAACCAACTAGGACGAGTATCATGTGGCAACTAGGGTGTTACTTCTATAAAGATTGGTAAAGAGTATATGGCACACTTATAGTGTGTAAATGGTACGGATTACTTTCGGCCTAGATTTGCGTTGTCTTTGAGGATAGGTATGCATTTTTAGGAATCCAATAAACATGGATATGGGTGTGGATATGTCATTGATAATATATGATAGATATGGATTGTTTGACATTTTATCGCGGATTAACCAAGATTTTCAGATGATTATCCGATAAAATTAGCCTAATTCCGAATACGTAGACACCCCATTTAGTTCATCGATCCAGTTATGCATGCTCGTTGTATCATGCTATTATTAGTATTGCACATATGTACTATTAGTATCTACTTGTGGATTATTAGGCAAGTTAATATGTTGTACAAACAAGTGTGCAACTTTGGTTGCAGTCTAGCTTTACCCGCTTTCTGTTCATGTTTTTCGCATAAAGGAAACATACTTTGTAATTTTCTAGAATGACATAAAGATTTTGTTTATTTATTGCATATTTCTCGAATCAGACTTTTGCCCCGCTTTATAAATAAAACAACTATCCACAACAAGTTACATGGTGCAACCAACACAACAAGAATCCCGCTGGGGCCGCAGCACAACACGACCCAAAGGAAAACGAAAAGACACACATGCCATGCGAGAGAACGCCAAAAAAATCACATCTAAGCTGGACTAGGAGGGGAGCCGCCGAGCTGCCTCCAGGAGTAGTCGAAAATCTCGTCCAGCCGCGCCTTGTCCTGCTGTCTACACAACGAGTACCATAGCTGCAAAGTAGACAACGGATACCAGAGCTGCAAACATGCCAAGAGTTTGAACACTGATTCAGAAACACTCAAGGGAAGAACTTTCTCAATCACCATCTTATTACGAATGGTCCAAAGTGACCAAGACAGTGCGACAAACACTAGGCAGAATAGGCGGTGGCCCTTTCCAACACGGTTCACCTGGGTATATAGGAAATCATCGAGATCATGGGCTAGCCAATCCGGGCCCAATGCATCCCTGGTGAAGTTCCACAGAAAATGGGTTATAGGGCACGTGAACATTATGTGGGTTCCCGTCTCTAGGATTCCACATAGTGGACATAGCCCATCGCCCGGTCCATGTCTTTTGCCACTTCGACCCCAGAAGGTAAGCGATCACGAAGCAATTGCCAAACAAAAATCTTTATCTTTAGAGGGAGAGGTGCCTTCTGTAGGGGTTTCGTCCATGGGAGGTCAGGGCGTCTAAAAATAGCATGTTAAGCGGAGCCGACCGTGAAGGTTCCTGAAGGGGTCAGCCTCCATACCATCTCATCAGGAACTTCTGACAACATGTCTGGCAGGGCCGACCTAAGCTTCTTCCATGCTTCGGTTTCGACTGGGCTGAAGGTCCGACGGAACAAGATGTTCCATGTTCACTCATGGGTCGCGGTAGCCACCCAAAGCGATGGCTCAGAGCATATGGAAAACAGGCATGGGTACACCTCCCGAAGGGGGCGTTCTCGAAGCCATGAGTCTAGACAGAAAATGGTGCCTTCTCCATTTCCTATCTAGACGGTGAGTCCCAGCCGAATCTCATGTTTGATCTCCTGGATGGAATGCCAGAATTGTGAGCCATCCCGACATTCACAGTCCAAGAGGGGGCGACCTCTGAGGTATTTGGCCTTGATCAACTTGAGCCAAAAGCCTCTGTCGTCTTTCAGAATGCGCCAGACCCATTTAAGTAGAAGAGCCTTATTAAAGTGTCGGGAATCTAGGATTCATATGCCCCAAGTGACTTGGGGGCACAAATGTCCGCCCACTTGACCATGTGATACTTTTGTTGCCCCTTGGAGTTCTGCCAGAAAAAAACGTGATAGTTGCTTGTCGAAGGATCCATGGACGCCTTCCTATAGGAGATAGAGGCTCATCGTATACATGGGCATGCTAGACAAGCATGAGTCAATGAGGACCGTATTGCTACCCTTTGATGTGAACTTCCCACACCAGGGCTCGGATCTCGCGCACACTCGAGCTATAAGCGGTTCTAGGTCCCTAATAAGGATCCTGGTATCGCGGATCGGCAACCTGTAACATCCCTAAATTCATATTCCAAAACTCATTCATATCATCATTGCATTCATCATCATTTAGGGATTTTCTCAAAATCATTTCAGAAAACAGAAGCTTTTAATGTTATGATTTTATGTGGACAGATTTAATTCAAAAGACCAACACCATTTGAAACCTGAATGATTAGGAACTTGTTTGCTTGCCTCCATTGTTGGAAAGTTAGGTATAAAAGTTTGACCAAGTTTTTAATTTGGAAATAAATCCAAAACCCTATTTTCTTAAAAACATTTGCAAACCAGAGGCATTGTCTCTGATTGTTTTAAGTCCAAGCTTGACCAAGGCACTTACAGGGTAGCCACATGGTTAAATGACTGGTTTTTGAAATCACAGTACCCTGCAAAAATCCCCAGAACTATTTGAATTCAAAAGGGATTTGAATTCATATCTAAATCTAACCAGAAAATCAAAATAGAAAAGGAAAAGAAATAAACAAAGGAAAAGGGCCGCGCGCCAGGTTTTAGGCCCAACATCGAATCGAGCCCAACAAGCCCACCCGGGAATTTTCTTTTCTTCTCTCACGCGCGAGCACACACAACCAGTCGCTGACAGACGGACCCCACACTCACTTCGCGCGCATCGCTGACGAGCGGGCCCTACCCACGCTGGCATCGTCTTCCTCAAACTGCGCCCGCGACCACGTTGCAACTGCAGTCACTGCCGGTAATGGCGCGGCTTAAATGGGCGTTAAACCGTGGGCGTTTCCTGTCGAGGCACCGGCTATAAGATCCCCACCCCCTCGCAGTCATCTCCCCCAGCCAATTCTGCATTCACGCCACCAGGCTGCCCACGACTCGCTCAAAACCGCCGCAGACAGAGCTCACTCCGGCGATCGATTCAGGTGAGCCCCGTGCGCCCCTTCCCCTATGGATTGTTCGAGCCACTTTGTAATCACCTGGCGCACATCCTGACCCCACTATCTCATCCTGTATTGCCCCAGGTCGCCGTATTCGCTTGACGCCGTAAGCACCTGACGACCACCCCAACTCCGGCGATCAATCTCAGTAAGTCCCGTGCACCCCTTGCCTTTTCCTTCACACGAGCGTGTCCGCAACTGTCTTGCGCACTTCCTAAACCCCCTGGTTCGTGTTAGGGCGACGCGGAGCCTCGGCAACGACTCCGACAACATCCACCCGACGCCAGACGCAACTCCGACGAGATCCAGAGCCCATCTCCGAGCGCCCCTCCGCAAACCAGTACCACGTCGAGCTTCAGCACGTCTCGGCGGATCTGGTAAGCACCTTCCTACTTCCTGGAGCGATGTAGAATGCCGGCGCCGCCGTAGTCAGACGCGCCGCCGGCAGTTAGCGCCGCTAGCGCCGCCAGATTGTGGCTTGGTAGTTTGGTCCGTTGGATCTACATCGTAAGGCTAGGATAGATCCTGATCGAAGAGGTACGCGTGTGCCTGAGCCGCCAGATCTCATTTAGATCGTGCGGTCCACAGAGCTCGATCCGCGCGAACCGGTACGCACCAGTGAGGTTGCGACGCGTGGCTAGGATGAATTCAAAAAAACAGAATTTAAACCTGATTTAGATCCAAACTTCAAACTGTTATAACTTTTGAATGCCACGTTAGAATTTTACAAACTTTATACCGTTGGATTCAGTGAAACAAGACCTTTCTGAATATCCAATTGGTTTATCAAATAGTAACAGTTAAAATGACTTTATTGGTAGAACATGTTTTAAGGCTATTTTAAGTATAGATTTATTTTGGTAAATTGTATTGGAGCCAATAAGTTTAGTTGGCAAATTTGTGACTTGTTAAGTTTCTGTAAACATGTGCATACTTGGTAGAGTTTTCAAAATCACCACTTAGTAAACTTCTTGCATGCATGCATTCATATTATTTTTGATTGAATATAATTGTGTGTAATTGTATGCTATAATTTTGTGTAGATTTTGCTAGTGATTGTGATTGTGAAGAGTGCTACTCTCCCCACTACCAAGGCAAGTGATATTTTCATGAATATTTCTATCCTATGTTTTGTACTAGCATTAGATATTTTGCTAAGTCTTGCATGCTATTTTTTTTTGACTAATGCTAAGTTGGGAAATCCTAAGTAGTATAGAATGGTAGAATTGCTAGGGAATTTTCCTAAGTTAAGTTATCTTACCATGCTTAGCCTAGCTATTTAGCAAACAAGGGTTGATGGAAATCTATACACACTATGAAGAAAATATTTCTAAGTCATGAGACTTATGCTTTTCTAATAAAACAACTAAGTCAAATGAACCTCCTGGGTGGAATGGAAAGATTGGGTTATGTTGAGTGGTTACACAAGGCCATGGACTTGGGTTGTGTATCTCACTTGTGGTATGCCACCCAGGCACAAAGGGATTCGAAGGCCAAGTGTTGAGAAAGCTTACAGTGCAACCACTTGGCAATATGGGCTCTGCCTTGATCATATAGGTTGCTAGAACTTAGTCATTTGGACAGTTGGTGGTAGATGGGATGATAGGTTGGAACGCGTCCATTTGACTAAGGAAAGGCTTCTGAAAGGTCCTGTCTTGGGAAACCAAGTTTGGTGGGAAAAGTGCACAACCTCTGCAGATGGAAAACCTAAGTACTTAGCCTAGTCCAAGGCAATGGACAATTTGAGCATCAAGACATGGAAGCTACAAGAATCTCATCACTCCAACTTCTAATTAAAAATTTGTGGGTGAACAAGGGTGAAGGACCCCAATGTCTATTGGTGGTTTCTTGGGAATATTTTGACAAAAGAAAAACTTAGTGATTTCAACTAATAGGCAAAATTTATTTTCCAGCAAAGCAAGCCAAGCTACACTTAGCCAAAATGCATATAGTAATATAGTCCACTTAAAATATACTAAGGTATCACTTGCCAATACTATTCCAAAGTATTGACCCTCTGTGGCTGTAACTTGTGATGTTGCAGGTTACTCCGATGATGAATAGGAGTCATGAGTCTACACTCAACATGCTTGCCTGTGGCACATGAAGATGAAGACTTATGTTTATTTACTTATTCCTTAAACTCTTGTATTAGGCCTTTGGCCCTGAGTTGTAAAAGACTATGTTTTATATCTGGAATGAATGTAATAAACGACCTTTGTATCTGTGTACTTCATCTTAAACTGTGGATGCTAGCATTGATCCAGGGACTAGCATTGCAATCACAGGGATCCTTTCCTTTATAAAGGAGGGGTCTGACAGATGGTATCAGAGCACTGTGTTGCCTGTAGGATTATGACCCTAGGATTGGAAAACCACTAAGGAAAAGTTTTCAACTATTTCTACACTTGTCTATTCTTCTCGTAAAACTTTTCTAATCTTTTCATTCTCAACTCCCTTTGTAGATGAACTCCATCAACGAAGCCGTGAAGAAAGGACCACTCATGACTATGACCTTGGAGTGTGAAACTGAGTTTCCCAATATTCTCAAGGACCTCATGGTGGCAATGGAAGCACATGGTGCAGCTGTGTACAAGGGCTTTCCTGTGATGGATGAAGGAGTGGAGTATTGGTGGGTGCAACTTCACTTGTACAAAAACAAGGAAGACAACCACAAAGAAAGGGGATTCTGCATGTACACCAACACTACAATGCACACCACATTCTTTGAGTCAGCCAGAGATGCAGCTTGGAGGACTATCAAAGAACTAAGTGCTAGAGTCAAGTGCAGAATGCTCAACCTCCAAAAAGACTTAGAGAAAGAGAAGGAACTTACCCAAGAGTTGGAAGCCACCAACCAAGAGTTACGAGGAGATATTATAGACTTAGTGATGGAATCAAGAGAACAAGATTGGTGGATTGCCTCTAGGAACATTGTGTTTGCTAATAGATCCAGTGAGATAGGATTGTAAGGACACTTCGTTAGTTGGACCACCACTTATCACCTTATTTTCCAAAATGATACTTTAAATAAGTTGGACCTTGATTGATGTAATGGTTTCATGTATGCATGACTTGTGTGATTTGTGATTCCAAGGATGTGTATGTGATGTTGTCTTTATTTGTCTTAAATTGTGTTGTTCTAACTTTTTCATTCTTATAAATAGATGCCTATTGCCATCAGCACTGTTGAGGAGTTCCAGGTTACTCGTTTTGGTCCCCGTATCATTGAGCTTACCACTTTGCTCGATCTCCCTCTTCCCACCATCACGGTGTACCCACTCACCAAGTTCGAGAGAAAGGACCTCTGGGGATTCAAGGTGAACCAACCCGGACGCCAGACTGAGCCTACTATAGAGGCCATCGTCTTCAAGTTGATGCACGACGACAGGGAGAGAGGCATGGAGGTAGTCATGCAGGACCTGATAGGACGACTGTTAGGCCGTCACTCCCGACAGGTTAGGGGCACCCACTTTCACGTCTTCGGAAGACGTGATGTTGATGGAGAGTCCATCGACTTTGAGGACGACTCGAGGAGCACTACAGAGCCGATACGTCTCTACCTTCAGGACTTAGAGACTCTTCTCAGGCACGTAGACACGGACAGGACAAACGTCATGCTCGGAAATGACGAGCTTCAGGTGCAGCTTCGCGAGAAGGACAAGCTTTTTGCGCAGCATGATGAAATGATCAAAGAAATGGAGACAAAGTTCGAGGCCCAGGACCGCAAGTTCAAGAGTCAGGAGAAACGCGTCCAGGATAGGAACAAGAAGATCCGGGACATGACCGAGGAACTGAAGTCCAAGGATTTCGAGCTAGAGCAGCAGCAGATGGTTATTGAGAGGCTTCACTCCCAGAAGAGAGCTCTCAAGGCCAAGGTCGATTCCTTGACCACTACGATTGAGGAGAACAAGACCGCGATGGAGAACGCAGGTCTTACCTTCGTCGAGGAGGAGATTGATGCTGATGAGTAGACTTGACTACTCGTTTACCTTTCATATTCGTACTTGTTATTGTGAACTTATTATTGGACCATCCGACATGTGGATGGCTTGCCACTTGTGTGTTTTATTTCATGAACTTATCATCTGGTTGTTGAACTTTTATTCTTATGTTGCATGTTATGTGATTTGCTTGTGATGTATTGTGCATAAAACATCTAAGGGTACCTCATTCTTATCTATTTGAACAAACCACAGATGCCTCCCCGTCGCGCAAACCCCAACCCCAACAACATCACCCCGGAAATGCAACAAATGATGAATGCGCAAACACAGCTTATGCAAATGATGACGACATTCATTCAAAACCAGAACAACAACAACAACAACAACAACAATAACAACAACAACAACCCCAATAACAACAACAACAACCCACCGGGTTTTGATATGCTCACCAGATTTCTGCGATTGAGGCCAGCAAAGTTTTCGGGAACAACTGATCCCATGGTGGCCAATGACTGGCTACGTTCCGTGAACAAGGACTTAGTGACCGTGGGCTGCACGGATGCTGAAAAAGTCAGGTTCGCAGCACATCTGTTGGAAGGACCAGCCACCACATGGTGGGACAACTTCCAAATCACCACCCCTATTGATGAGGTGACTTGGGATATCTTTGAAGATGGCTTTCGCACTGCTCATATCTCATCAGGAATGATGAGTCTGAAAAAGAAGGAGTTTCACAACCTGAAGCAGCGCCACCGCAGCGTGGCAGAATACATAGAAGAGTTCAACAATCTGGCGCGCTATGCACCGAACGAGGTTGACACAGATGCCAAAAGAAAGGAAAAGTTTCTGGAAGGCTTGAATGATGAGCTGAATCTGCAGTTGTCTGTGGCATATGTTCCAACTTATCAGTCTTTGTGTGACAAGGCTGCTATTTTGGAGAGTAAAATGAAGCAAGTCGAGAGTAGGAAGAGGAAACACTCCGACAAGCAAAGCTCGGGATCGTCTCACAAACGATCTCACTATGATGACAGTGGCAGCTCAGGATCCCATAAACATGGGAAATTCAGCAAGCACCACAACCACAACCGTCATGACAACAAGCATCACCGCAGTCATGACAAGGACAAGTACAAGAACCACAAGGGTGGACATAAGAGCCACTATAGTGGAAATGGTAGTGGAAGTGGAAGCCAACCTCCTAAAAAGGACATCAGTCAGGTTGAGTGCTTCAAATGCAAGAAGCTGGGGCATTATGCTAATGAGTGCCCTAAGAAGAAAGTTGAAGGACCTAACAAGCCAAATCCTTTTCAGAAGGGACAGGTTAACCACATCAATGTGGAGGAGGTCTATGAGGAGCCTGATGCCGTTGCTGGTAAGTTCAGACTCAATTCAATTTCAGCATTTGTACTCTTTGATACCGGTGCATCTCATTCATTCATATCAAAAGCATTCGTTGAAAGAAATGAACTACCGGTAGAAACCATTGGGTGTCCTATAAGAGTAAGTTCTCCGGGTGGAGAAATGATAGTAAACTCAGGATGTCATGACTTAGTCATAGAGTTTAGAAAACATAAGTTTCCAGTGAACCTAATAATCCTGAATTCCCAAGGATTGGATGTGATTTTGGGAATGGATTGGATGGCTAAGTATGAGGGGGTACTTGATTGTGCCAATCGTACAGTTACACTCACAACCCCAGAAGGAAAAAGAATAAAATTCAGGTCAAACTTTGAATCCAAGGGAAGTAAGTTGAATTCTCTTAAGGGAGTTAGCATGGACAGTGTGCCAATTGTATGTGAGTATCCGGACGTGTTTCCGGAAGAGTTGCCAGGAATGCCACCAGATAGAGATGTGGAATTTCTGATAGATTTGGTACCTGGTTCTGGACCAATACCTAAGAGACCGTACAAAATGTCAGTTGATGAACTGAAAGAGCTCAAGAAGCAGCTAGGAGAACAGTTGCAGAAAGGGTTTATTCAACCAAGTTCTTCATCTTGGGGAGCCCCGGTATTGTTCATGGAGAAGAAGGATAGAACACAAAGATTATGTATTGACTACCGTTCTCTCAACGAGGTAACCATCAAGAACAAATATCCTTTGCCAAGAATCAACGACTTGTTTGATCAGCTAGAAGGAGCATGTGTATTCTAGAAGATTGATCTCCGGTCAGGTTATTTTCAACTCAAGATAAGAGAGCAAGACATACCTAAAACAGCATTCACCACAAGGTATAGATTGTATGAGTACACTGTGATGCCTTTTGGTTTAACCAACGCTCCAGCATACTTCATGAATATGATGAACAAAGTATTCATGGAATTTCTCGACAAGTTTGTTGTCGTTTTCATCGATGACATCTTAGTCTACTCCAAGAGCAAGGAAGAACATGAAAGACACTTACGCTTGATACTTGAGAAACTGAGGGAACATAAACTTTATGCCAAATTCAGCAAGTGTGAGTTCTGGTTAAAGGAAGTTGGTTTTCTTGGTCATGTTATGACAAAGGATGGTGTGGCAGTTGATCCTGCTAAGGTTTCAGCTGTGACAGAATGGGAATCACCCAAGAATGTGAAAGAAGTTCGTAGTTTCCTCGGCTTAGCAGGTTACTACAGAAGATTCATTGAAAATTTCTCGAAGGTTGCTAAGCCAATGACAGAATTGTTAAAGAAGGACAAGAAATTTGCTTGGTCTGAAGGTTGCGAAGTCAGCTTCCAAGAGTTGAAGAAGAGACTTGTGACAGCACCGGTTCTATGTCTGCCAGATTTGGAAAAGGATTTCCAAGTATATTATGATGCGTCTCATCAAGGTTTGGGTGCCGTACTTATGCAAGACGGTAAAGTCATAGCCTATGCTTCGAGACAACTCAAAACTCATGAAGTAAACTATCCTACTCATGATTTGGAGTTGGCCTCTGTCGTCCATGCACTCAAAACATGGAGACATTACCTTTTGGGAAAGCGTTGTGAAGTGTTCACCGATCATAAGAGTTTGAAGTATATCTTCACCCAGAAGGAAATCAACATGAGACAAAGAAGATGGCTAGAGCTTATCAAGGATTACGACTTAAGTTTGCAATACCACCCCGGTAAAGCAAATGTAGTAGCAGATGCTCTAAGTCGTAAGACGTTTGTAAATGGCCTTACCAAAGGTGATTTGCCAGATGACTTGTATAAGCAATTCAAAGAACTCAGATTGGAAATTGTGCCTGAAGGACATATCATGTCTTTGGATGTTCAACCCACTTTGTTGGACAAGATCCGAGAAGCTCAGAAGACTGATAAGGAAATTGAAAAGATTAAGGAGAATATTAGTCTAGGGAAAGCTAAGAGTTTCCATATAGACGAACAAGGTACTTTATGGCACGGGAAACGTATATGTGTTCCACAAGACCCGGAGTTGCGGAAATTTATCTTACAAGAAGGTCACAACTCTCCGTATTCTATTCACCCAGGAAACACCAAGATGTACATGGATATGAAAGAAAGATTTTGGTGGAACAATCTAAAAAGGGACATCGCCGAGCATATTGCTTTGTGTGATGTGTGTAGCAGAGTAAAAGCGGAGCACCAGAAACCAGCAGGTTTACTTCAACCACTGCCTATTCCTGAATGGAAGTGGGAAAATATTGGTATGGATTTCATTACCGAATTACCAAGGACAAGGTCAGGGTATGATTCCATATGGGTAGTAGTGGATCGCCTAACTAAAGTGGCTCATTTTGTACCCGTGAAGACAACATATACAAGTGCCAAGTTAGCAAAGATCTACATGAGCAGAATTGTATGCCTTCACGGTGTGCCTAAGAGTATTGTATCAGATAGGGGAACTCAATTCACTTCTCACTTTTGGAGACAGCTTCATGAATCCTTAGGAACGAGATTGGAATTCAGCACTGCTTTTCATCCTCAAACTGATGGACAAACAGAAAGGACTAACCAGATTCTTGAAGACATGTTGAGGGCATGTGCTTTAGATTATGGAGCAAGTTGGGATGAAAGCTTGCCTTACGCAGAATTCTCTTACAATAACAGTCATCAATCTAGTATTGGAATGGCACCGTTTGAGTTACTCTACGGAAGGAAGTGTACCACCCCATTGTTATGGAATGGTGTGGGAGAAAGAAGCTTATTTGGACCTGATCTTATCAAAGATGCCGAAGAGAAAGTCAAATTGGTTAAGGACAGGTTGAAGGTAGCACAGTCCCGACAGAAAAGCTACGCGGATTCTAAGCGTAGAGAAGTCACCTATGAAGTTGGGGATAGAGCTTATCTTAGAGTATCACCACTTCGTGGAGTGAAAAGATTTGGAGTCAAAGGAAAGTTGGCACCAAGATATGTTGGGCCATTCAAGATTCTAAGTCGCAAGGGAGAAGTTGCATATGAAGTTGAATTGCCAGAATCTCTGTCAGCTGTCCATAATGTGTTTCATGTGAGTCAGCTTAAGAAATGTCACCCAGAGATGGAAGAATCATCTTTGAAGGATACCATACCTTTGGAAGAAGTCCAACTAGAAAGTGATCTCACCTATGAGGAAAATCCTGTCAAGATACTTGAGACCGCAGAAAGAGTCACAAGGACAAAAACTATCAAGTTTTGCAAAGTGCAATGGAAACATCATTCCGAAGAGGAAGCAACATGGGAAAGAGAAGATGATCTTCGGAAAGACCACTCTCACCTATTTGCTAGCCAATCCGAATCTCGAGGGCGAGATTCATCTTAAGGGGGTTAGATTTGTAACATCCCTAAATTCATATTCCAAAACTCATTCATATCATCATTGCATTCATCATCATTTAGGGATTTTCTCAAAATCATTTCTGAAAAACAGAAGCTTTTAATGTTATGATTTTATGTGGACAGATTTAATTCAAAAGACCAACACCATTTGAAACCTGAATGATTAGGAACTTGTTTGCTTGCCTCCATTGTTGGAAAGTTAGGTATAAAAGTTTGACCAAGTTTTTAATTTGGAAATAAATTCAAAACCCTATTTTCTTAAAAACATTTGCAAACCAGAGGCATTGTCTCTGATTGTTTTAAGTCCAAGCTTGACCAAGGCACTTACAGGGTATCCACCTGGTTAAATGACTGGTTTTTGAAATCACAGTACCCTGCAAAAATCCCCAGAACTATTTGAATTCAAAAGGGATTTGAATTCATATCTAAATCTAACCAGAAAATCAAAATAGAAAAGGAAAAGAAATAAACAAAGGAAAGGGCGCCAGTTTTAGGCCCAACATCGAATCGAGCCCAACAAGCCCACCCGAATTTTCTTTTCTTCTCACGAAAGCACACACAACCAGTCCGATGACGGACCCCACACTCACTTGGCGCGCGACGAGCGGCCCTACCCACCGGCATCGTCTTCCTCAAATCGCCGCGACCATGTCGCATTGCGATCCTTCACGGTAATGGCGCGGCTTAAATGGGCGTTAAACGGGCGTTTCTGCCGAGGCACCGCTATAAGATCCCACCCCTCGCTCATCTCCCCACCCAGTGCATTCACGCCACCAGGCTGCCCACGACTCGCTCAAAACCGCCGCAGACAGAGCTCACTCAGGGGATCGATTCAGGTGAGCCCCGTGCGCCCCTTCCCCTCTGGATTGTTCGAGCCACTTTGTAATCACCTGGCGCACATCCTGACCCCACTAGCTCATCCTGTATTGCCCCAGGTCGCCGTATTCGCTTGACGCCGTAAGCACCTGACGACCACCCCAACTCCGGCGACCAATCTCAGTAAGTCCCGTGCACCCCTTGCCTTTTCCTTCACACGAGCGTGCCCGCAACTGTCTTGCGCACTTCCTAAACCCCCTGGTTCGTGTTAGGGCGACGCGGAGCCTCGGCAACGACTCCGACAACATCCACCCGACGCCAGACGCAACTCCGACGAGATCCAGAGCCCATCTCCGAGCGCCCCTCCGCAAACCAGTACCACGTCGAGCTTCAGCACGTCTTGGCGGATCTAGTAAGCACCTTCCTACTTCCTGGAGCGATGTAGAACGTCGGCGCCGCCGTAGTCAGACGCGCCGCCGGCAGTTAGCGCCGCTAGCGCCGCCAGATTGTGGCTTGGTAGTTTGGTCCGTTGGATCTACATCGTAAGGCTAGGATAGATCCTGATCGAAGAGGTACGCGTGTGCCTGAGCCGCCAGATCTCATTTAGATCGTGCGGTCCGCAGAGCTCGATCCGCGCGAACCGGTACGCACCAGTGAGTTTGCGACGCGTGGCTAGGATGAATTCAAAAAAACAGAATTTAAACCTGATTTAGATCCAAACTTCAAACTGTTATAACTTTTGAATGCCACGCTAGAATTTTACAAACTTTATACCGTTGGATTCAGTGAAACAAGACCTTTCTGAATATCCAATTGGTTTATCAAATAGTAACAGTTAAAATGACTTTATTGGTAGAACATGTTTTAAGGCTATTTTAAGTATAGATTTATTTTGGTAAATTGTATTGGAGCCAAATAAGTTTAGTTGGCAAATTTGTGACTTGTTAAGTTTCTGTAAACATGTGCATACTTGGTAGAGTTTTCAAAATCACCACTTAGTAAAATTCTTGCATGCATGCATTCATATTATTTTTGATTGAATATAATTGTGTGTAATTGTATGCTATAATTTTGTGTAGATTTTGCTAGTGATTGTGATTGTGAAGAGTGCTACTCTCCCCACTACCAACGCAAGTGATATTTTCATGAATATTTCTATCCTATGTTTTGTACTAGCATTAGATATTTTGCTAAGTCTTGCATGCTATTTTTTTTGACTAATGCTAAGTTGGGAAATCCTAAGTAGTATAGAATGGTAGAATTGCTAGGGAATTTTCCTAAGTTAAGTTATCTTACCATGCTTAGCCTAGCTATTTAGCAAACAAGGGTTGATGGAAATCTATACACACTATGAAGAAAATATTTCTAAGTCATGAGACTTATGCTTTTCTAATAAAACAACTAAGTCAAATGAACCTCCTGGGTGGAATGGAAAGATTGGGTTATGTTGAGTGGTTACACAAGGCCATGGACTTGGGTTGTGTATCTCACTTGTGGTATGCCACCCAGGCACAAAGGGATTCGGAGGCCAAGTGTTGAGAAAGCTTACAGTGCAACCACTTGGCAATATGGTCTCTGCCTTGATCATATAGGTTGCTAGAACTTAGTCATTTGGACAGTTGGTGGTAGATGGGATGATAGGTTGGAACGCGTCCATTTGACTAAGGAAAGGCTTCTGAAAGGTCCTGTCTTGGGAAACCAAGTCTGGTGGGAAAAGTGCACAACCTCTGCAGATGGAAAACCTAAGTACTTAGCCTAGTCCAAGGCAATGGACAATTTGAGCATCAAGACATGGAAGCTACAAGAATATCATCACTCCAACTTCTAATTAAAAATTTGTGGGCGAACAAGGGTGAAGGACCCCAATGTCTATTGGTGGTTTCTTGGGAATGTTTTGACAAAAGAAAAACTTAGTGATTTCAACTAATAGGCAAAATTTATTTTCCAGCAAAGCAAGCCAAGCTACACTTAGCCAAAATGCATATAGTAATATAGTCCACTTAAAATATACTAAGGTATCACTTGCCAATACTATTCCAAAGTATTGACCCTCGTGGTCAACTTGTGATGTTGCAGGTTACTCCGATGATGAATAGGAGTCATGAGTCTACACTCAACATGCTTGCCTGTGGCACATGAAGATGAAGACTTATGTTTATTTACTTATTCCTTAAACTCTTGTATTAGGCCTTTGGCCCTGAGTTGTAAAAGACTATGTTTTATCTCTGGAATGAATGTAATAAACGACCTTTGTATCTGTGTACTTCATCTTAAACTGTGGATGCTAGCATTGATCCAGGGACTAGCATTGCAATCACAGGGATCCTTTCCTTTATAAAGGAGGGGTCTGACACAACCCTAGATAGGAGATGGGGAAGGAGGCTAGCCGACAATTGAAGTTGTTGGCTATCCTTTGTTGATCCTCAGGCGAGTACCCGAGAGCGATGATATCGCTCTTGTCAAAGTTGATCCTAAGACCTAAAATTTCCTGGAAGCACAAAAGTAGGAAATTGAGGTTTGCAATTGTAGGGGTTCATAGCATGGAAAACAAAAAATTTCTACCGCATGCACACAAACAAGCCAAGATCTATCTACTAGATTATAGCAACGAGTCGATTAGAGTATGCACCCTCGAAGATTCCAAAGCGGTTAACGAGAGCAGATTCTCGTGGGTGATGTAGTCGTACATTTGCTGATCTCAAGATCGCGTAGACGATCCTTCCGGCGTTCCTAAGGCGCTTCAGCCGGTCACACGCTCGCATTGCGATGAAGACCTTCATGTCCCTTGTTCCAGCAGGCAGCAGAGGTTGTAGTTCCCCCCTCGCGATTCCGGTAGCACGACGGTGTGGTGTCGGAAGTAGAGGGAAGATCCCGCAGGGCTTCGCCTAAGCCGATGCGAGTTATGGTGGATCTAGGGTTTTCCGGCGATCTAGGTTTAGAAGGCCGGAGAGGAGGAGGAAGAGTCGTCGGCGGCTAGGGCAACGACGCACGGGGTAGGGAGGGCTGGCTCTTCTGGTGTTTGGGGCAGCCCTCCCCCTCTATTTATGAGAGGGGGGCAGCCTTGGGATGGGAGGGTTTGAATCCAAACCCAAACCCAAGTTGGATTGAAGGAAGGACTCTTTCCTTCTTCCACTAGGAAACCATTGTTCCAGTTTGACTTTTCAAACCTCCCGTTTGACTTTCAATTTAGAGCTTTAATTCTCTCTTTCAAATGCCCAAACAAAGTGACCTTGAATATGATCCAATCATTCCACTTACTCATGACATATTCATGGACCATTCCCCTTCCGGTCCGGCGAACCTTCTAGAACCTCTCCGATGAAAACATTGAAATCATTCCTGAACTCCGGAATTGGACTTTCCTTATATGAATCTTATTCTCCGGACCATTCCGAATCTCCTCATGATATCCTGGATCCCATCCGAGACTCCGAACAACATTCAGTATCCCTACTTAAATTCCATATCTACTAAACAACATTGAATCCTTAAGTGTGTCTCCCTACGGTTCGTGAATTATGCGGACATGACCGAGACACTTCTCCGATCAATAACCAATAGAGGAGAAATTCATATGGCTCCCACATATTTCTACGATTACTTTGCGATCAAATGAACCACTTACATATGATACCAATTTCCCTTTGTCTCGCGATAGTTTACTTATCCGAGGTTCTGATCATCGGTATCTTTGCGTACCTAGTTCAACCTCGTTACTGATAAGTACTCTTTTCTCATTCCCGTGATATGTGATCCCTTGTGAGCGAGTCACATGCTTGCAAGATAATTGGATGACATTCCACCAAGAGGGCCCAGAGTATATCTATCTGTCATATGGATGGACAAATCCCACTCTTGATCCATGTGCCTCAACACATACTTTACAAACACTCAATGCCACCTTTATAGCCACCCAGTTACGGTGTGGTGTTTGATGTCATCAAAGCATCCTTTCGGTGATGGTGATTAGCATGATCTCATGGTCGAAGGAATTAGGTTACAATGTATCAGAAAGCTTATAGCAAATGAACTATTGAAATGACTTGATCTTTATGCTACGCTTATCTATAGAAGTATGTCCATCATATCATTCTCCTAATGATATGATCTTGTTGTTAATAACATCTCAATGTTCATGATCGATAAGCCACGATCATCTAGTAACCAACAAGCTAGTATTATAAAGAGGCTTTACCAGGGACTCTAATTTAGTTTACAAACCACACAAGTATTAATGTTTCCGGTTAATACTGTTATAGCATGAATGTAAACATTTATCATAAACACAAAGATATAATAATAACCACTTTTATTATTGCCTCTAGGGCGTATATCCAACAGTATCCCACTTGCACTAGAGTCAACTAATCTAGATTACATGGTAATATACCGAACACCCATGGCGGTTTGGTGCTGGTCATGTTTTGCCCTCGGGAGAGGTTTAGTCAACAGATCCGCCACATTCATATCTGTGTGTACTTTGCAAATCTTTATGTCACCATCTTGGACATGCTCTCGAATAAGGTGAAAACGTAGCTTGATATGCTTCGGCTTCTTGTGTGACCTTGGTTCTTGCGCATTGGCTATGGCACCCATGTTATCACAATAGATAGACATTGGGTCCAGCGCACTTGGAACCACACGGAGCTCTATAATGAACTCCTTCATCCATATCACCTCTTGTGAAGCCTCCGAAGCAGCTATGTATTCTGATTCAGTTGAAGATCTCTCCACAACTCTTTGCTTTGCACTCCTCCAGCTAACTGCTGCACCATTCAAAGTAAATACATATCCAGATTGAGATTTAGAATCATCCGGATCAGTGTTCCAACTAGCATCGATGTAACCATTAACAATGAGTTGTTCATCACCTCCATAAGAAAGAACCATATCCTTAGTTCTTCTCAGGTACTTAAGGATATTTTTGACCGCTGTCCAATGATCCACTCCTAGATCACTTTGATATCAGCTAGTCAAACTAACAACATATGCAATGCCGGGTCTTGTACATAGCATGACATACATAAGAGATCCTATGGCTAAGGCATAGGGAGTCTTACTCATCCTTTTTCTATCTTCTGTCGTTGCAGGACTTTGAGTTTTACTCAAGGTCGTATTGGGCAACATGGGCAAGAACCCTTTCTTGTTATCTTCCATTCCAAACCTCTTTAGAACTTTGTCCAAATATGTACTTTGTGACAATGATATTAGGCGTCTCGATCTATCTCTATAAATCTTTATGCCTAATATGTAAGCTGCTTCGCCAAGATCTTTCATTGAAAAACTATTATTCAAATAATCCTTGACACTATTAAGAAGGTCTACATCATTCCCAATCAACAATATGTCATCTACATATAGTATTAAGAATGCTACAGAGCTCCCACTCACTTTATTGTAAATACAAGCTTCTCCATAAGTTTGTATAAAACCAAAGTTTTTGATTACCTTATCAAAACGTTGATTCCAACTTCGTGATGCTTGCTTCAATCCATAAATGGATCGTTGAAGTTTGCATACCTTGTTAGCATCTTTAGGATCGACAAAACCTTTGGGTTGTACCATATACAACTCTTCATCAATATCTCCATTGAGGAACGCCGTTTTGACATCCATCTGCCATATCTCATAATCATAAAATGCAGCGATTTCTAAGAAAATCCTCACAGACTTTAGCTTCGCTATCGGTGAGAAAATCTCATCATAGTCAACTCCTTGAATTTTTCGAAACCCTTTTGCGACAAGTCGAGCTTTATAGACAGTAACAGTACCATCAACATCTGTTTTCTTCTTGAAAATCCATTTGTTCTCGATAGCCTTCCGGCCATCCGGTAAGTCCACCAAATTCCATACTTGGTTTTTGTACATGGATCCAATCTTGTTGACCTGCGAGGTTCCGTAGTAACTTCAACCGAAGTTTCATGATCAATATCATTAGCTTCCTCTCTTATTGGTGTAGGCGCCACAGGAACTACTTTCGGTGCTTCGCTACTCGCAAGTTCGAGAGAAGGTTCAACAACCTCGTCGAGTTCTACTTTCCTTCCAGTCACTTCTTTCGAGAGAAACTCCTTCCCTAGAAAGGATCCATTATTAGCAATGAAGATTTTGCCCTCGGATCTATGATAGAAGGTGTACCTAATAGTTTCCTTCGGGTATCCTATGAAGACGCATTTTTTCGCTTTGGGTTCAAGCTTGTCGGGCTGTAACTTCTTTACATAAGCTTTGCAACCCCAAACTCTAAGGAACGACAATTTAGGTTTCTTCCCAAACCATAATTCATACGGTGTCGTTTCAACGGATTTAGATGGTGCCCTATTTAAAGTGAATGCGGCTGTTTCTAATGCATAACCCCAAAATGATAGCGGTAAATCTGTAAGTGACATCATAGAATGAACCCTATCTAAGAGAGTTCGATTACGACGTTCGGACACACCATTACGTTGTGGTGTTCCCGACGGTGTCAATTGTGAAAGTATTCCGCATTTCTTCAAATGCTCGCCAAACTCGTAACTTAGATATTCACCTCCACGATCAGATCGTAGAAATTTAATCTTCTTGTTACGTTGATTCTCTACCTCACTTTGAAATTCCTTAAACTTCTTGAAAGTTTCGGACTTATGTTTCATGAAATAGATATACCCATATCTACTCAAATCATCCGTGAAGGTAAGAACATAACGATAACCACTGCGCGATGCTACACTCATTGGGCCACACACATCAGTATGTATGATTTCTAATAAGTCCGTAGCTCGCTCCATCATACCAGAAAATGGATTCTTAGTCATTTTACCCATCAGAGATGCTTCGCATCTTTAAGTGATTCGAAATCAAGTGATTCAATAAGTCCATCGGAATGGAGTTTCTATATACGCTTCACTCCAATATGACCAAGACGACAGTGCCACATATAGGTTGGGTTATCGCTCAATTTCAAACGTTTAGCTTCAATGTTATTAATGTGTGTATTTATACAATCGAGATTCAATAAGAATAGACCATCTATCAAAGGTGCATGTGCATAAAACATATTACTCATATAAATCGAACAACCATTATTCTCGGACTTAAACAAGTAACTGTCTCGCAATAAACATGATCCTGATATAATGTTCATGCTCAACGCAGGCACCAAATAACAATTATTTAAGTATAAAACTAATCCCGATGGTAGATGAAGAGGTACCGTGCCGACCGTGATCACATCAACCTTTGATCCATTTCCAACGCGCATCGTCACCTCGTTCTTCGCTAGTTTCCGTCTATTCTGTAGCACCTGTTTCAAGTTACAAATATGAACAACCGAACCAGTATCAAATACCCAGGCACTACTACTAGTACTAGTGAGATACACATCAATAACATGTATATCAGATATACCTTTCTTCTTGATGTTGTCGTTCTTCAAATACGCCAAGTACTTAGGGCAATTCTGCTTCCAATGACCTTCTCCCTTGCAATAAAAGCACTCAGTATCAGGCTTAGGCCCAGCCTTGGTCTTCTTCGCCGGCGCGGTAACTTTCTTACCGCCCTTCTTGAAGTTTCCCTTTTTCTTAGACTTGCCTTGCTTCTTGAATTTGGGGGTCTTATTGACCAACAACACTTGGTGCTCTTTCTTTATCTCCACTTCTGCAGACTTTAACATGGAGAAGAGTTCGGGCAACGACTTGTCCATGTTTTGCATATTGTAGTTCATCACAAAGTTCTTGTAACTTGGTGGTAGTGATTGAAGGACATGGTGAATCCCCAAAGCATTAGGAATCACTATACCCAAGCTTTGAAGCTTGCTTGCATGCCCAGACATCTGAAGCACGTGCTCACTGACGGAGCTGCCCTCTTCCATCTTGCAGTAAAAGAACTTTTCAGAAGCCTCATAACTCTCAACTGCCGCGTGAGCCTCAAATATCATTTTGAGTTCACGGACAATATCATGTGGGTCATGGTTCTCAAACCTTTTCCGAAGCTCTGATTCCAAACCATACAAGATAGCACACTGAACTGTGGAGTACTGATTCTTCCGAGCGAGGAAAACATTCTTTACCTCATCGGTAGCATCAGCTGCAGGTGGGTCACCCAGTGGTGCATCCAGCACATAGGTCAAATTACCAGCATTGAGGACAATCCTCAAATTGCGGAACCAACCCGCGAAGTTGTTTCCATTGTTTTTTAACTTTTCTTTCTCTAGGAATGCATTTAAATTGATGGTAGGGGCCACCATTGATCTATAACATATTTGTGATATTTTAGACTAAGTTTATGAGAAATTGAGTTCTAATTAATAGTTAAATTAATCTAGGTGAACTCCCATGTAACACCCTCAGAATCGGCCCTATGCAAGTTTCAACGCTTCCCGCCAAACCCGCATAGAAACGATTCAAAGGTGCCCACCAGGCACTTGCGTGTGGGTGGAAAATGAAGTAATAACATTACACAACAGTCCTCGATGGGACGCACATAACAGATATATATATATACAACACGACTCCATGAGTCAAGAATACAGATATATAGAACAAAGATCCAAATCACCTTGAAAACGATAGAGCTTCCAGCCACGGACAAGATGCAAATGGGGCTAAGAGCCCTGAAGAATAACCAATGGCGTCCATAACCCTGCCCAGGCCAAGCCGGAAGGGTAACCCTGCTAACGACGTCGATCTCAAAACCTGCTTAAACAAAAGGGTGTCTTGACAAAGGGCAAAGGAAAAGAGAGAGCGGTCGAAGCGAGGCCAAGACAGCGAGGCTGGAATTCGGCGGTCCTCGCCTACATAGGTATGGTGGACTGAGCGGCAGCGCAGCATGCACTAAACAACCTATAGAGACTCGATATAACTGTCGGCTATCAGAGAGGGATAAGAAAGACCTATTCGGAACCAACCTGATGCTACCATCAAACAAACCCATCCTGGTGTTTCCCCCTCGAGACCAAACAAGGAAGTCAACCGAGGAACTCACACAGTTGGCAGTTTTATTTATTCAGTTATCGTTGCAGCAATTACTAGTCAAGTATAGGTAATCATCCTGATATAATAAGCAGTGGGCAATTTTAGTTAACCATTTCGTTGTAGTTGCAACACTTACTAGTCAAATACAATTAGCATGAGATATCCCAAACCCAACAGTTGTTGGTACTTTTATTTAGCCATTCCGTTATAGTTGCAATACTTACTATTCAGATACAATGGTAGCAAGCGGCAACCCAATCAAGCAATTATTGGCAGTTTTATTTAGCCATTCCATTATAGTGAAGCTGATTACTAGTCATTATAAGGTCAAATTTATAGCACTACTTTAGTTATAGTTGTCTATGATCGAGATACTGTGCTCCAAGTCGTCCATAACCGCGGACACGGCTTTCAGAAAGTTTTACCCTGCAGGGGTGCACAAATAGCAACACACACTCGATCAACTTCGAAAAAACCAAATCAAAACCCAACGAGGCCTTCACGACAAAGCAATCACCAAATTCAGAAATATTTCAGGGGGCCACCCCATTAAGCTACCCGCAACGAAGTTAGCTGACTCCGAAACGGACTCAAGGTTTGGGTGGACGGCTGAAACGATCGATCCCGAAAGTGATCGGGCTTGTCGATCACAAAACGTGTCCCGATCCTAAATAAGACAGTGCGATTGCACAATTTAAATAAAGCAGTAAAGCATGGCATAAGTACAGGCTAGTAAATAAAACCTCAAACTAGTTTGTGGCCCCAAGAAATAAGAATGAATCAAGCTCTGGCTCAGGGGGGTCCCATAATCCTCCCGGATGTGGATAGCGCGAATATTCAAGGAACAGGTATCAAGTACTCGGGGTCCTACGAGACACAAGTGGACGGTTAACAACCAAATAACATCTATTGCCCACCTGTGCCTCTGCATTTACCTACTTCAATTTTAGTTGTTAAACAGTAATTAAAGTCTTGATCATCTCCAACAATAAACACACGGCAATACTCCAACAACTGTGGAACTCGACGACACGCAACAACACTTGAGCAAGCGACTACGACGCGCAGGTCCAAATATCTACCAAACAACAGGTAATGGGAGGTGACCAAGGCAATATAAGGCTGCAAGGGATATCACGGGTACGAAAACTAGAGCATCGCAACACAGATAGCAATAGATCAACAGGAGGGAATAAATACTATAAAAGTAAGATAGGTAGAAAGGGGGAGATGCTCGCCTAAAAACATTGCCGAAGGTTCATCCAAAAGTCGGGGTGAAGCTCACATCAAATCAACGGCCTTATCCGCGAAGAAGCAAAACACTAGAATAAACACCGGATGCACTATTTAATACTACGGCAAAAGATCGGGCATGATGCATGTATGATGTATGACATGGCAAGGTGCGATGCAATTAGGCCATATTAAGCGGAACCGGGGTCCCGACAATTATTTAGATGGTGCATGTTGTTTAGATACCAATTTAAATGTTGTCTTAACATGGCAAAGATAGCACCGGTTCGCTACACAAATTTAAATGGAGTCCGGAATAAGACAAAGATATTCCGCATATCGACTCCATATTTAATTATGAGGCGAATCGGCATAATGCCCCCAAACCACAGACAAGTATGCATGCATGAACAATTTATTATGCAACAAGGTATATATCATTTAATAAAATAAGGGCTCGGGAAAGGGTCACACATTAGTGTCGAAGGTCTTGGTTCGGAGGGGTTCGAGGGATCGGTCTTCGGGGCTCCGACCATCGGATCCGTTAAGAAGAGCTCAGGGCCTTCGGTCCGAGAACGAGGTCTTCGCATTCTATGATGAAGTTCTTGCAGGTTCGCGGCCTCGGACAAATGCTCCGTGTAGTAGATCTTGACATTTCGAGGGTGGCGGGTTCAAGGGTCATGTGCAACTTGTCGGGGTAGAACTTGGTGTCGCTCTGTCCTTGGAAGATCTTGTCGACATCACGATAGGGTTTGCCACGGAAGATGCTTCAGAGGACCAGACCCTCATACACAGGTGGTGACACATGATGTCCGTGGAAAACAAACGACCTGCAAACTCCACTATGCATGGTGTTCATCCGGCCTCCACGCGCGGAACACCAGGGTGTGGTTCGAGGCTTCCTTGGACGCTGGCCACGCAGCTGTGCTGCAGGGACCTCGCAAGGGCGCCGAGCGCACGTGGCCGGTGGCGGCTTGCAGACGCAAGGGGAGAGGCGGTTCGACGGGGAGGCGACGGTGACATAGATACACGCGCGCGGCGCGGCAGGATAGAGGAGCTCTGCGGGCTCCAGCAGGGGAGACAGGCGGGAGCCACGGAGCAGAGGCGAGGCCAGACCGCGCAAGCAGATAGGGCCGCAGCAAAGGTCGCGGGCAGGCTCGACGGAGAAGGGGCGGCGCTTGGTCGACGGGGGCCTGCCGCAAGCTGGCGGCGGGCGAGGTGCAGGACGACGGGGTCCCGCGACGGCGGGCACGCATGGTGGAGGGACGAGGGCGCCGGGTGGCGCCGGTTGAGGCGGCTCGGTACCGCGGGGTCGAAGGCGGCGGCCGACGCGATGTAGAGGGGTGACGCGAGCTCGCTGGCGGTGCGGAGCCTGCAGGCGACAGGGACTATCTGAACGAGATGCTGCAGAGGGTGGCTCGGCGAAGAGGCACAGGGGCCACAGCTCGCGGATGGAAGCCGGGAGACGACAGGCCGCGGAGGTTGGAGACGAGACGGGGAAGGCGCCCATGGCGGGCGACGGCGGCGCAGAGTATCTCGGGGGAGGGACTCGTGGTAGGTGGGGAGCGGGGTGCTAGCGAGGTGGTGGGGCCGCGTGGGTCCAGGGCTGGGGGGATTTACGACAGGGAGAGGGCATGCTTGTGTGCATGCTAGGGATCGTGTCGGTGGGTTGGGGTGGGTTTGGTCCCGTCGGGTGTGGTGTGGGTTCGATCGGCAGGAGGGTGGGGCTAGCAGTACTTGTCATGGGGTGGTTCCTGGCATGTCGATCAGATGAGAGAGGGAGTGGATTGCGGGCGTGAGGCTAGGCGCTTGATTGCATGCGGCGGCGGCAGGGAGGGTCTGAGTGGGGTGGGTTTGGTGGTAGCTAGGGTTAGGGTTTAGATGGGGCTAGAGTTTAGATAGATTAGATCTAGGGTCAGGATTAGCCGGGGTGGCAGGCTGCTGCCAGCTGGGCCTTTTGGGCCTGGCCGGTGATGGCCTCCCTCGGAACAAAAATAGATTTATTATTTAATATTTTTATTTATTTTAAAACTAAACATTTGTAAAAGGTTTTTAGACAAATAAAAGATCCGGACAGATCTGAGGTTTGGATTTGAACAAAGAGGAAAACATCCAGAGAACAAAATAGGCTTTTAGAAAATAGTTTCAGACAAACAAATGCATGATGACATGAGCATGCGGTCATGATGATGCAATGCACAAAAACAACGCGATTTTCTAGTAGTGGTTTTGCGGGGCGTCACAATTCGACACCACTAACAATGGATCTCGCCCTCGAGATCCGCCTCATGGTACCGGAAGGAAGGTTGGCGATCTGCGTCTTCTCGCCTCGTGTAGATCCTTGCGACACCACTAACAAGAGGTCGTTGATCTTGTTCGTCAAGAGAACACTCCGGATAACAACAGACGAAGTTAAAGGTAAGGCCACCTCTAACTTCCATGGAAGGAGTAAGAATTGCATCGATCCACCATTCAATATACGAAAGCGAATGATAAGAGTAGTGGTATGGTCGCGACTCCATCCCGCACTCAAAGCATTACTCTGTACATGAATAGGAGAATTATGCAACCAACTCTCAGAATTCAGATTGTAGATCTCGACAAGCGAGGTTCGGAACAGAGGAGTGATGCAGAATCTGCATCGGATCTGGCGTAGATGATGTCGTCGCGTCGGAAAACACCGGAAGGCACGAGAAGGAACAAAGAGAAGTCCACCAGACGAAGGATTCCTCGGATAGCATGAAGACCAGATGTAGCAACACCGTTACCAAAGGAGGAAGCGAAACTCAAGGTACGATGGAACCCAACCACGAAATCGGACTCAAGAGAGAAGAGAGCGGATTCAAAACACGCAGAGGTGAGAGGAGAGAAGAGGGTAAGGAGTAAAATCAGACCTAATCGTAACTATCCAACCGATTTTGTAAAATAGTTTTGACACTCTACTTGCCGTTAGCTAGGTTATCCTCACAGATGGACTTGGGGTATCACAACCGCTGAGCTCGATACCACTCAGAACACCTCGACCGCCCTATGCAAGTTTCAGCGCTTCCCGCCAAACCCGCATAGAAACGATTCAAAGGTGCCCACCAGGCACTTGCGTGCGGGTGGAAAACGAAGTAATAACATTACACAACAGTCCTCGATGGGACCCACAGAACAAATATATATATACAACACGACTCCATGAGTCAAGAATACAGATATACAGAACAAAGATCCAAATCACCTTGAAAACGATAGAGCGTCCAGCTACGGACAAGATGCAAATGGGGCTAAGAGCCCTGAAGAATAACCAATGGCGTCCATAACCCTGCCCAGGCCAAGCTGGAAGGGTAACCCTGCTAACGACATCGATCTCAAAACCTGCTTAAACAAAAGGGGTGCCGACAAAGGGCAAAGGAAAAAGAGAGAGCGGTCAGTACTGAGGCCAGTACACGGCGAGGCTGGAATTCGGCGGTCCTCGCCTACATAGGTATGGTGGACTGAGCGGCAGCGCAGCATGCACTAAACAACCTATAGAGACTCGATATAACTGTTGGCTATCAGAGAGCGATAAGAAAGACCTATTCGGAACCAACCTGATGCTACCATCAAACAAACCCATCCTGGTGTTTCCCCCTCGAGACCAAACGAGGAAGTCAACCGAGGAACTCACACAGTTGGCGTTTATTTATTCGCTATCGCAGCAATTACTAGTCAAGTATAGGTAATCATCCTGATATAATAAGCAGTGGGCAATTTTAGTTAACCATTCCGTTGTAGTTGCGACACTTACTAGTCAAATACAATTAGCATGAGATATCCCAAACCCAGCAGTTGTTGGTACTTTTATTTAGCCATTCCGTTATAGTTGCAATACTTACTAGTCAGATACAATGGTAGCAAGCGGCAACCCAATCAAGCAATTGTTGGCAGTTTTATTTAGCCATTCCATTATAGTGAAGCTAATTACTAGTCATTATAAGGTCAAATTTATAGCACTACTTTAGTTATAGTTGTCTATGATCGAGATACTGTGCTCCAAGTCGTCCATAACCGCATGACACGGCTTTGAAAGTTTTACTGCAGGGTGCACAAATAGCAAGACACACTCGATCAACCTCGAAAACCAAATCAAAACCCAACGAGGCCTTCACGACAAAGCAATCACAGATTCAGAAATATTTCAGGGCCACCCCATTAAGCTACCCGAACGAAGTTAGCTGACCAAACGGACTCAAGGTTTGGGTGGACGGTCAGAACGATCGGGAGCCCGAAGTGTGACTGGCTTGTCGATACCGCCAAAACGTGTCCCGATCCTAAATAAAGACAGTGCGATTAAGCACAATTTAAATAAAGCAGTAAAGCATGGCATAAGTACAGGATAGTAAATAAAACCTCAAACTTGTTTGTGGCCCCAAGAAATAAGAATGAATCAAGCTCTGGCTCAGGGGGGTCCCATAATCCTCCCGGATGTGGATAGCGCGAATATTTATGGAACAGGTATCAAGTACTTGGGGTCCTACGGGACACAAGTGGACGGTTAACAACCAAATAAAATCTATTGCCCACCTGTGCCTCTGCATTTACCTACTTCAATTTTAGTTGTTAAACAGTAATTAAAGTCTTGATCATCTCCAACAATAAACACACGGCAATACTCCAAAAACTGTGGAACTCGACGACACGCAACAGCACTTGAGCAAGCGACTACGACGCGCAGGTCCAACTATCTACCAAACAACAGGTAATAGGAGGTGACCAAGGCAATATAAGGCTGCAAGGGATATCACGGGTACGAAAACTAGAGCATCGCAACACAGATAGCAATAGATCAACATGAGGGAATAAATACTATAAAAGTAAGATAGGTAGAAAGGGGGAGATGCTCGCCTGAAAACATTGCCGAAGGTTCATCCAAAAGTCGGGGTGAAGCTCACATCAAATCAACGGCCTTATCCGCGAAGAAGCAAAACACTAGAATAAACACCGGATGCACTATTTAATACTACGGCAAAATATCGGGCATGATGCATGTATGATGTATGACATGGCAAGGTGCGATGCAATTAGGCCATATTAAGCGGAACCGGGGTCCCGACAATTATTTAGATGGTGCATGTTGTTTAGATACCCGCAATTTAAATGTTGTCTTAACATGGCAAAAGATAGCACCG
Organism: Avena longiglumis; assembly: GCA_030063025.1. NCBI lineage: Eukaryota > Viridiplantae > Streptophyta > Magnoliopsida > Poales > Poaceae > Avena > Avena longiglumis. The sequence continues at coordinate 209,637,358 of CP125979.1, read as the reverse complement.
GTTCGCTACACAAATTTAAATGGAGTCCGGAATAAGACAAAGATATTCTGCATATCGACTCCATATTTAATTATGAGGCGAATCGGCATAATGCCCCCAAACCACAGACAAGTATGCATGCATGAACAATTTATTATGCAACAAGGTATATATCATTTAATAAAATAAGGGCTCGGGAAAGGGTCACACATTAGTGTCGAAGGTCTTGGTTCGGAGGGGTTCGAGGGATCGGTCTTCGGGGCTCCGACCATCGGATCCGTGAAGAAGAGCTCAGGGCCTTCGGTCCGAGAACGAGGTCTTCGCATTCTATGATGAAGTTCTTGCAGGTTCGCGGCCTCGGACAAATGCTCCGTGTAGTAGATCTTGACGTTTCGAGGGTGGCGGGTTCAAGGGTCTTGTGCAACTTGTCGGGGTAGAACTTGGTGTCGCTCTGTCCTTGGAAGATCTTGGCGACATCACGATAGGGTTTGCCACGGAAGATGCTTCAGAGGACCAGACCCTCATACATAGGTGGTGACACATGATGTCCGTGGAAAACAAACGACATGCATGGTGTTCATCCGGCCTCCACGCGCGGAACACCAGGGTGTGGTTCGAGGCTTCCTTGGACGCTGGCCACGCAGCTGTGATGCAGGGACCTCGCAAGGGCGCCGAGCGCACGTGGCCGGTGGAGGCTTGCAGACGCAAGGGGAGAGGCGGTTCGACGGGGAGGCGACGGTGACATAGATACATGCGCGTGACGCGGCAGGATAGAGGAGCTCTGCGGGCTCCAGCAGGGGAGACAGGCGGGAGCCACGAGCAGGCGAGGCGCATCCGCAAGCGAATAGGGCCGCAGCAAAGGTCGCGGGCAGGCTCGACGGAGAAGGGGCGGCGCTTGGTCGACGGGGGCCTGCCGCAAGCTGGCGGCGGGCGAGGTGCATGACGACGGGGTCCCGCGACGGCGGGCGCGCATGGTGGAGTGACGAGGGCGCCGGGTGGTGCCGGTTGAGGCGGCTCGGTACCGCGGGGTCGAAGGCGGCGGCCTGCGCGATGTAGAGGGGTGAAGCGAGCTCGCTGGCGGTGCGGAGCCTGCAGGCGACAGGGACTATCTGAACGAGATGCTGCAGAGGGTGGCTCGGCGAAGAGGCACATGGGCCACGGCTCGCGGATGGAAGCCGGGAGGCGACAGGCCGCGGAGGTTGGAGACGAGACGGGGAAGGCGCCCATGGAGGGCGATGGCGGCGTAGAGAATCTCAGGGGAGGGACTCGCGGTAGGTGGGGAGCGGGGTGCTAGCGAGGTGGTGGGGCCGCGTGGGTCCAGGGCTGGGGGGATTTACGACAGGGAGCGGGCATGCTTGCGTGCGTGCTAGGGATCGTGTCGGTGGGTTGGGGTGGGTTTGGTCCCGTCGGGTGTGGTGTGGGTTCGATCGGCAGGAGGGTGGGGCTAGCAGTACTTGTCGTGGGGTGGTTCCTGGCATGTCGATCAGGTGAGAGAGGGAGTGGATTGCGGGCGTGAGGCTGGGCGCTTGATTGCATGCGGCGGCGGCAGGGAGGGTCTGAGTGGGGTGGGTTTGGTGGTAGCTAGGGTTAGGGTTTAGATGGGGCTAGAGTTTAGATAGATTAGATCTAGGGTCAGGATTAGCCGGGGTGGCAGGCTGCTGCCAGCTGGGCCTTTTGGGCCTGGCCGGTGATGGCCTCCCTCGGAACAAAAATAGATTTATTATTTAATATTTTTATTTATTTTAAAACAAAACATTTGTAAAAGGTTTTTAGACAAATAAAAGATCCGGACAGATCTGAGGTTTGGATTTGAACAAAGAGGAAAACATCCAGAGAACAAAATAGGCTTTTAGAAAATAGTTTCAGACAAACAAATGCATGATGACATGAGCATGCGGTCATGATGATGCAATGCACAAAAACAACGCGATTTTCTAGTAGTGGTTTTGCGAGGCGCCACAATTCGACACCACTAACAATGGATCTCGCCCTCGAGATCCGCCTCATGGTACCGGAAGGAAGGTCGGCGATCTGCGTCTTCTCGCCTTGTGTAGATCCTTGCGACACCACTAACAAGAGGTCGTTGATCTTGTTCGTCAAGAGAACACTCCGGATAACAACAGACGAAGTTAAAGGTAAGGTCACCTCTAACTTCCATGGAAGGAGTAAGAATTGCAGCGATCCACCATTCAATATACGAAAGCGAATGATAAGAGTAGTGGTATGGTCGCGACTCCATCCCGCACTCAAAGCATTACTCTGTACATGAATAGGAGAATTATGCAACCAACTCTCAGAATTCAGATTGTAGATCTCGACAAGCGAGGTTCGGAACAGAGGAGTGATGCAGACTCTGCATCGGATCTGGCGTAGATGATGTCGTCGCGTCGGAAAACACCGGAAGGCACGAGAAGGAACAAAGAGAAGTCCACCAGACGAAGGATTCCTCGGATAGCATGAAGACCAGATGTAGCAACACCGTTACCAAAGGAGGAAGCGAAACCCTGAAGGTACGATGGAACCCAACCACGAGAAATCCTGGACTCGAAGAGAGAGAAGAGAGCGGATTCAAAACACACAGTGGTGAGAGGAGAGCAGCAGAGGGGTAAGGAGTAAAATCAGACCTAATCAGAACTATCCAACCGATTTTGCAAAAATAGTTTTGACACTCTACTTCGGCCGTTAGCTAGGTTATCCTACAGGCTGGACTTGTGGGGTATCGCAACTGCTGAGCTCTGATACCACTCAGAACACCTCGAATCGGCCCTATGCAAGTTTCAGCGCTTCCCGCCAAACCCGCATAGAAACGATTCAAAGGTGCCCACCAGGCACTTGCGTGCGGGTGGAAAACGAAGTAATAACATTACACAACAGTCCTCGATGGGACCCACATAACAGATATATATATACAACACGACTCCATGAGTCAAGAATACAGATATACAGAATAAAGATCCAAATCACCTTGAAAACGATAGAGCGTCCAGCTACGGACAAGATGCAAATGGGGCTAAGAGCCCTGAAGAATAACCAATGGCGTCCATAAACCTGCCCAGGCCAAGCCGGAAGGGCAACCCTGCTAACGACGTCGATCTCAAAACCTGCTTAAACAAAAGGGGTGCCGACAAAGGGCAAAGGAAAAAGAGAGAGCGGTCAGTACTGAGGCTAGTACACGGCGAGGCTGGAATTCGGCGGTCCTCGCCTACATAGGTATGGTGGACTGAGCGGCAGCGCAGCATGCACTAAACAACCTATAGAGACTCGAGATAACTGTCGGCTATCAGAGAGGGATAAGAAAGACCTATTCGGAGCCAACCTGATGCTACCATCAAACAAACCCATCCTGGTATTTCCCCCTCGAGACCAAACGAGGAAGTCAACCGAGGAACTCACACGCTGGCGCTTTATTTATTCGCTTATCGCTGCAGCAATTACTAGTCAAGTATAGGTAATCATCCCGATATAATAAGCAAGGGCAATTTTAGTTAACCATTCCGCTAGAAGGCGACACTTACTAGTCAAATACAATTAGCATGAGATATCCCAAACCCAGCAGTTGTTGGTACTTTTATTTAGCCATTCCGTTATAGTTGCAATACTTACTAGTCAGATACAATGGTAGCAAGCGGCAACCCAATCAAGCAATTGTTGGCAGTTTTATTTAGCCATTCCATTATAGTGAAGCTAATTACTAGTCATTATAAGGTCAAATTTATAGCACTACTTTAGTTATAGTTGTCTATGATCGAGATACTGTGCTCCAAGTCGTCCATAACCGCGGACACGGCTTTCAGAAAGTTTTACCCTGCAGGGGTGCACAAATAGCAACACACACTTGATCAACCTCGGAAAAACCAAATCAAAATCCAACGAGGCCTTCACGACAAAGCAATCACCAGATTCAGAAATATTTCAGGGGGCCACCCCATTAAGCTACCCGCAATGAAGTTAGCTGACTCCGAAACGGACTCAAGGTTTGGGTGGATGGCTGTAAACGACTGGGAACCCGAAAGTGTGACTGGGCTTGTCGATACCGCGAAAACGTGTCCCGATCCTAAACAGTATAGGTGCAGTACTTCGCACAATTTAAATAAAGTAGTAAAGCATGGCATAAGTACAAGATAGTAAATAAAACCTCAAACTAGTTTGTGGCCCCAAGAAATAAGAATGAATCAAGCTCTAGCTCAGGGGGGTCCCATAATCCTCCTGGATGTGGATAGCGCGAATATTCAAGGAACATGTATCAAGTACACGGGGTCCTACGGGACACAAGTGGACGGTTAACAACCAAATAACATCTATTTCCCACCTGTGCCTCTGCATTTACCTACTTCAATTTTAGTTGTTAAACAGTAATTAAAGTCTTGATCATCTCCAACAATAAACACACGGCAATACTCCAACAACTGTGGAACTCGACGACACGCAACAGCACTTGAGCAAGCGACTACGACGCGCAGGTCCAACTATCTACCAAACAACAGGTAATAGGAGGTGACCAAGGCAATATAAGGCTGCAAGGGATATCACGGGTACGAAAACTAGAGCATCACAACACAGATAACAATAGATCAACAGGAGGGAATAAATACTATAAAAGTAAGATAGGTAGAAAGGGGGAGATGCTCGCCTAAAAACATTGCCGAAGGTTCATCCAAAAGTCGGGGTGAAGCTCACATCAAATCAACGGCCTTATCCGCGAAGAAGCAAAACACTAGAATAAACACCGGATGCACTATTTAATACTACGGCAAAAGATCGGGCATGATGCATGTATGATGTATGACATGGCAAGGTGCGATGCAATTAGGCCATATTAAGCGGAACCGGGGTCCCGACAATTATTTAGATGGTGCATGTTGTTTAGATACCCGCAATTTAAATGTTGTCTTAACATGGCAAAAGATAGCACCGGTTCGCTACACAAATTTAAATGGAGTCCGGAATAAGACAAAGATATTCCGCATATCGACTCCATATTTAATTATGAGGCGAATCGGCATAATTCCCCCAAACCACAGACAAGTATGCATGCATGAACAATTTATTATGCAACAAGGTATATATCATTTAATAAAATAAGGGCTCGGGAAAGGGTCACACATTAGTGTCGAAGGTCTTGGTTCGGAGGGGTTCGAGGGATCGGTCTTCGGGGCTCCGACCATCGGATCCGTGAAGAAGAGCTCAGGGCCTTCGGTCCGAGAACGAGGTCTTCGCATTCTATGATGAAGTTCTTGCGGGTTCGCGGCCTCGGACAAATGCTCCGTGTAGTAGATCTTGACGTTTCGAGGGTGGCGGGTTCAAGGGTCTTGTGCAACTTGTCGGGGTAGAACTTGGTGTCGCTCTGTCCTTGGAAGATCTTGGCGACATCACGATAGGGTTTGCCACGGAAGATGCTTCAGAGGACCAGACCCTCTTACACAGGTGGTGACACATGATGTCCGTGGAAAACAAACGACCTGCAAACTCCACTATGCATGGTGTTCATCCGGCCTCCACGCGCGGAACACCAGGGTGTGGTTCGAGGCTTCCTTGACGCCGCCACGCAGCTGGCTGCAGGGACTCGCAAGGCGCCGAGCGCACGTGGCCGGTGGCGGCTTGCAGACGCAAGGGGAGAGGCGGTTCGACGGGGAGGCGACGGTGACATAGATACACACGCGCGGCGCGGCAGGATAGAGGAGCTCTGCGGGCTCCAGCAGGGGAGACAGGCGGGAGGCACGGAGCAGAGGCGAGGCCTGCCGCAAGCGAATAGGGCTGAGAAAGGTCGCGGGCAGGCTCGACGGAGAAGGGGCGGCGCTTGGTCGACGGGGGCCTGCCGCAAGCTGGCGGCGGGCGAGGTGCATGACGACGGGGTCCCGCGACGGCGGGCGCGCATGGTGGAGTGACGAGGGCGCCGGGTGGTGCCGGTTGAGGCGGCTCGGTGCATCATGGGTCGGCGGCTCGCGATGTAAAGGGGTGACGCGAGCTCGCTGGCGGTGCGGAGCCTGCAGGCGACAGGGACTATCTGAACAAGATGCTGCAGAGGGTGGCTCGGCGAAGAGGAACAGGGGACACGGCTCGCGGATGGAAGCCGGGAGGCGACAGGCCGCGGAGGTTGGAGACGAGACGGGGAAGGCGCCCATGGCGGGCGACGGCGGCGCAGAGAATCTCGGGGGAGGGACTCGCGGTAGATGGGGAGCGGGGTGCTAGAGAGGTGGTGGGTCCGCGTGGGTCCAGGGCTGGGGGGATTTACGACAGGGAGCGGACATGCTTGCGTGCGTTCTAGGGATCGTGTCGGTGGGTTGGGATGGGTTTGGTCCCGTCGGGTGTGGTGTGGGTTCGATCGGCAGGAGGGTGGGGCTAGCAGTACTTGTCGTGGGGTGGTTCCTGGCATGTCGATCAGGTGAGAGAGGGAGTGGATTGTGGGCGTGAGGCTGGGCGCTTGATTGCATGCGGCGGCGGCAGGGAGGGTCTGAGTGGGGTGGGTTTGGTGGTAGCTAGGGTTAGGGTTTAGATGGGGCTAGAGTTTAGATAGATTAGATCTAGGGTCAGGATTAGCCGGGGTGGCAGGCTGCTGCCAGCTGGGCCTTTTGGGCCTGGCCGGTGATGGCCTCCCTTGGAACAAAAATAGATTTATTATTTAATATTTTTATTTATTTTAAAACAAAACATTTGTAAAAGGTTTTTAGACAAATAAAAGATCCGGACAGATCTGAGGTTTGGATTTGAACAAAGAGGAAAACATCCAGAGAACAAAGTAGGCTTTTAGAAAATAGTTTCAGACAAACAAATGCATGATGACATGAGCATGCAGTCATGATGATGCAATGCACAAAAACAACGCGATTTTCTAGTAGTGGTTTTGCGGGGCGCCACATCCCACTCAAAACAATATCCCTCGCATTGTTTTAGTGATCACACGAACCAAATCCACCACATCAAAACCGATCATCACGAGAATTGATGTAGCTTCAATGGCGAACAATCAACATGTTCATCATATCTACTATATGACTCATGCTTTACCTTTCGGTAATCCGTGTTCCGAGACCATGTCTGTACATGCTAGGCTCATCAAGATCAAACCTTAGCTTCCGCATGAGAAAATCTGGCTTTCTCATGTTGTATACACTCGCAGAATCTAACACACTCGATCATCATGTGGTGCTTCGAAACAACGAGCTTTAGCAATGGTAATTACTAAGGATGAACACTTTATAATTTGAAATTTTTGTCCTTGAGGGATCATCTTATAATGCTACCATCGCGAACTAAGCAATACAAGATGCATAAAAGGATTAACATCACATGCAATTCATAATATGTGATATGATATGGCCTTTCTTCTTGTGCTTCCGATCTCTATCTTCAAGCACAAACATGATCTCCATCATCACCAACACGGTGTCAAGGTCAATGGCGCCGCTTCATGGTTGTTGTCCACCAGCATCAACTATTACAACTACTTTGAATAATAGACACGCATGTCTTAACGGAATTAAAAAAACAACCATATGGCTCCTGCCGGTTCCCGACTTACAATAAGGAACATTGCATACATCATATATAATCACAATCATGGCCATATCACATCACAGCACACCCCTGCAAAACAAAGTTAGACGCCTCTAATTTTCTTTGCATGTTTTACGTGGTTTGGGGCTTTCAATAAGTGTCGTTCTAACTTACGAACAAGAACCACAGCGTCGATACTAGTATTATCAATCACCCGTTTAAAATTGAATCTTAACTATGTTGGGATAAACAGGCACCCACAAAGCCACTTAAGCAATACAAGTTGCATGTCAAGCGTGGAGCAAGTCTCATGAACGATGCCATGTAAGGTTAGACCGGGCCGCTTCATCCCACCATCCCGCAAGATGCAAAGTACACAAGAAGAAATCGACAACAAAAGCATCAACGCCCACAATGACCATTGTGTTCTACTCGTGCAACAGATCTACATATAGACACGGCTCTGATACCACTGTAGGGGTTCGTAGCATGGAAAACAAAAATATTCTACCGCATGCACACAAACAAGCCAAGATCTATCTACTAGATTGTAGCAACGAGTCGATTAGAGTACTCACCCTCGAAGATTCCAAAGCGGTTAACGAGAGCAGATTCTCGTGGGTTATGTAGTTGTACACTTGCCGATCTCAAGATCGCGTAGACGATCCTTCCGGCGCTGCGTTCCGGAAGCGCTTCCGCAGTCGGTCACACGTTCGGTACTCGATGAAGACCTTCCTCTCCCTTGTTCATTAGGCAGGGGAGGTTGTAGTTCTCCCCTCGCGATTCCGGCAGCACGATGGTGCGGTGTCGGAAGTAGAGGGAAGATCTCGCAGGGCTTGACCTAAGACGATGCGAGTTATGGTGGATCTAGGGTTTTCCGGCGATCTAGGTTTAGAAGGCCGGAGAGGAGGAGGAAGATTCGGCGGCGGCTAGGGCGACGGGCCGGCGGCGGCGCGGCGGCGACGAACGGGGTGGGGAGGGCTGACTCTTGTGGTGTTTGGGGCAGCCCTCCCCCTCTATTTATGAGAGGGGGGCAGCATTGGGAGGGGAGGGTTTGAATCCAAACCCAAACCCAAGTTGGATTGAAGGAAGGACTCTTTCCTTCTTTCACAAGGAAACCATTGTTCTAGTTTGACTTTTCAAACCTCCCGTTTGACTTTCAATTTAGAGCTTTAATTCTCTCTTGCAAATGCCCAAACCAAGTGACCTTGAATATGATCCAATCATTCCACTTACTGATGACATATTCATGGACCATTCCCCTTCCGGTCCGGCGAACCTTTTAGAACCTTCTAGAACCTCTCCGATGAAAACATTGAAATCATTCCCGAACTCCGGAATCGGACTTTCCTTATATGAATCTTATTCTCCCCGGATCTCCTCATGATATCCCAGATCCTATCCGAGACTCCGTATAACATTCAGTATCCCTACTTACATTCCATATCTACTAAACAACATCGAATCCTTAAGTGTGTCTCCATACGGTTCGTGAATTATGCGGACATGACCGAGACACTTCTCCGATCAATAACCAATAGAGGAATCTGGAAATTCATATGGCTCCCACATATTTCTACGATTACTTTGCGATCGAATGAACCACTTACAAACGATACCAATTTCCCTTTGTCTCACGATAGTTTACTTATCCGAGGTTCTGATCGTCGGTATCTTTGCATACCTAGTTCAACCTCATTACCGATAAGTACTCTTTTCTTGTTCCCGTGATATGTGATCCCTTGTGAGCCAGTCACATGCTTGCAAGCTAATTGGATGACATTCCACCGAGAGGGCCCAGAGCATATCTATACGTCATATGGATGGACAAATCCCACTCTTGATCCATGTGCCTCAACACATACTTTCCAAACACTCAATGCCACCTTTATAGCCACCCAGTTACGGTGTGGTGTTTGATGTCATCAAAGCATCCTTTCGGTGATGGTGATTAGCATGATCTCATGGTCGAAAGAATTAGGTTACTATGTATCATAAAGCTTATAACAAATGAACTATTGAAATGACTTGATCTTTATGCTACGCTTATCTATAGGAGTATGTCCATCATACCATTCTCCTAATGATATGATCTTGTTGTTAATAACATCTCAATGTTCATGATCGAGAAGCCACGATCATCTATTAACCAACAAGCTAGTATTATAAAGAGGCTTTATCAGGGACTCTAATTTAGTTTACAAACCACACAAGTATTAATGTTTCCGGTTAATACTGTTATAGCATGAATGTAAACATTTATCATAAACACAAAGATATAATAATAACCACTTTTATTATTGCCTCTAGGGCATATCTCCAACAGCAATATCCATCGTGGACCCTTCAATCATGATCATCGTGTCGTCCGCATATTGGAGTTGTGTAACCCCTCCTCCAGGGATCAGGTGCCCTACCACTCCAAAGATGTGACTAGCTGATTTAGCCTTCTCTAGCATCTCCACGAGGGCATATACTGCTGCATTAAACGGCAAGGGGGAAACGGGATCCCCCTATCTAACTCCGCAGGAGGGACGAAGGTAGGGTCCAATTTCCCCGTTGATGTTGATTGCGTTGCTCCCCGTCATGACGAACTGCATTATCCAGGAGATCAGGCGTTTGTCAAATCCTCTACGAGAGTAAATTGCAGGAAGCTACCGCAATTCGGGCTGTCAGAACGAGTCAATACCAAGATTCTTAATTTTTTCTTGTTAGTACCAGTTTTCGGACAGCCCAACGTGAATCACGCTGATACCTGTCTGATCCCATTTTTGACAGCACGACCCCACTGTCAGGGTCCACGTGGACAAACGGCCGTTGCCGTGCCGTTTGGACCGCATTGGCTAAGACACACCCTACCATTTTCCACCTTCTGTATGTAGGAAGGAGGGTGGCATGCTTATTCTCTATCTTAGCTTTTTCTTCAGCAAGCAGAGCAAGCACCTTAACATTTTCCACCTTCTCATCCATTCTGGCATCATTACTTTCATGGTACATATCCCACAAACTAACTATTGCATTACTCAAATGATCTGGCCACTCTTCATCTTTCCATGCAACAAACCCATAGTTCAACACTTGCTATTACAAATAAATAAAACCATATGAGATAAAGAAGATTTCATATAAGACATGGATTATACTAACAACAAATACTAATATATGTAACTAAGCTAGTGAGCAAAGCAACTAGGAAGTGAGCAAAGCAACTAGGCTTCTGTTTACAATTTCATATAAGAGCAACTATCAACTAGGATTCAACAAAGATAAAATCTATTATAATTAGCAATTATGGTTCAACATACTAGGCAGTGAGCAAAGCAACTAGGCAGAGCAACTAGGCAGTGATCAAAGCAACTAGGCAGATGAACTAGGCAGTGACCAAAGCAACTAGGCAGATCAACTAGAATAGACAGTGAGCAAAGCAACTAAAACTATTGTAATTGGGAATAGAACTCACATTTTCCACAGGGCACAGATAAAATCTACGGCCAGTGTTGCTCTCTTCAAAAGCCACGCACTGCTACAGTGCCATCTTGTGGTTGCGACAAACCAGGGCACAATCTGGGGCTATGCCGCTGAAATTTGGATCCTCAACAAATGCATGAGCATAATCTAGGTTCGTCAGGTCCTAGTCAAGCAGAAATTGCAAAGACAAATGAGGTAAATGGGGAGGAGTGAACAATTCCTAAATCCCCAAAATTCAACCCTAACCCTAGATAATGAGCTTAGCCCAAGAATGTCCGAGCTAGAACTCTCCCCATCGTCCCAGCTAGGCATGCTGGCGATGGCTAGCGGCCTCGGATGGCTGCAATGGCCCAGCGATGGTGGCGGCGACGGCAATGGAGCTATGCGGCGGCGGTGATAAGAACAAGTGGAGTAGGAGCGAGCTGGGACTGATGTGTGTTGACCGAGCACGGACCAGGGTGTGTCTTAGACGATGCGGTCCAAACGGCGCGACAATGGCTGTTTATCCACGTGGACCCTAACAGTGGGTCCGCGCTGTCAAAAATGGATCAGACAGGGATCAGCGTGATTCGTGTTGGGCTGTCCGAAAACTGGTACTGACAAGCAAAAATTAAGAATGTTGGTACTGACTCGTTCTGATAGCCCGAATTGTGGTAGCTTCTTGCAATTTACTCCCTCTATGAAGGAGGACCTCGCAAAGGAACCTCCAGTCCAGACGGTCATAGGACTTCTGAAAATCTAGTTTCAGAAACACGCCTTTCAACCTTCTGGACTTGACCTCGTGGATAATCTCGTGTAGTGAGAGGACTCCATCATGTATTAATCGGCCTTTGATAAAGGTGAATTGATACTGCTGAGTGAGTGGCTCCATTACAGGAGCCAAACGGGAAGCACAGACTTTCGCAAAGATCCTTTGAATGACATTGATGACCGTGATGGGCCTGAATTGGCGAATATCCAAGGCTCCTACTACCTTAGGAATCAAGGTGATTACACCAAAGTTCAGGCGACCCATCACCAAGGATCCCGTGTAGAACTCCTGGAAAATCGGCATGATGACTGCCTTAAGCTCCTTCTAAAAGGTTTGGAAAAGGGCTACAGGGAGACTGTCAGGTCCTGGGGCGGAGTTAGTCTTCATGTTTTTCACTGCCCACTCTATCTCTTCCGGCAGGAATGGTAGGGTAAGCTCCACATTCTCGTCAACTGTGACTCTGGCCCCTGCTGGCCAAAAATCCTCCGCCAATGCGACCCCGGTGAAGGGTCCTTCCATGAAAAGTTCCTTGTAGAACGTGTATATATGGGAGGATATATCATCTGCCTCCTCTATGAGACGCTCATCGTACCACATGCAGGGGATAGATCACTTTCTGCGGCGTCCGTTGGCCACCGCATGAAAGTAGGCAGTGTTCATGTCTCCCTGGAGGAGCCAATTTTGGCGACTTCTTTGGTGCCATAATAGCTCCTCGCCTTTGTAAATCTCCACTAGTGAGGTCTCTAATGCATAGTGATAGGTCCAATCCGCCACGGATAGACCAACCGAGTCTGCAGGTCTAAGGCCTGGATCTCTTCCAGTAGAACTCCTTTTTGGAGCCTGATTGCTGCGCTAGATTTCCCCCAACCTCTCATGAATTGGCAGGCCATCTTGGTGTAGTGATGCCACACGTCCATGGCATTAAACATCCTGGGGGTGCCATAGCTGCCTCCCTCCACTTCATTTGTATCGCCTCCACAAAGCCAGGCTGCTGAAGCCAGAAGTTTTCAAAGTGGAAGCGTTTTGAACACGGTGGTGAGCTCCCCCTGTCGATAGAAGCAACGGGACGTGATCCGAGCCAACCCTAGTGATGGCGTGAAGCGAGCATAACGGGAAGGCGACCTCCCACTCCACCGATACAAAGACGCGATCCAGGACACTCCTGACCGGGTCCACTCGGTTGTTTGTCTAGGTAAACTGAGCTCTCACACGCGTGATCTCTCTAAGGGCGAGATCCGCGATACAATCGTTGAACAACCGCATGTGGGGGATGTCCATGTTGTGGGAGCTCTTATTCTCTGTAGAGAGAATTAGGTTGAAATCGCCCGCCACAACCACCAGAAGGGTGCAACGCTCCACCTTAGCCTTAAGTTCTTCCAAGAAAGACTAGGACCGGATATGGTCCGCGGGGCCATAGACAATGATCATCTCCTAGCGGAGGTTAGACCGTCTATGGGTGAGAGCCATGCTGACAAAGAAATCCCCGCGGTCCATATCCTCTACCTCGAAGGTGTCCTCCTTGACGACAAGGAGAATATCGCCCGAGTGTCCCGACGCGGGGATCCAGGTCCATGTAAACTTGTGACGCGATAAGCCTTGGAGTTTTGAGATCTGGAAGTCTTGTTTGATTGTCTCTTGGAGTCCCACTATATCTACATCTTCCTGACACATGTATTCTTTTATTTGGCGTTTATGACCATCATTACCAAAACCCCTAATGTTCTAGATGAACGATTTGATTGCTAGCCAATTCATTGGATAACATTATTGGGTTTGGTCCCCTTATGGGGGACATGTCGGGTCTTGCTTGCCGCCGGAGGCCTGGAGCTCGGCCTCGGCGGCCTCCCAAGCGACCCCCTATCTAGGGGGGTCTCCTGGGTCGCGACCGAGGGGCGCTGCTGAGGAGAACCATCCATCCTGGTTCCGGGATCAGAAGTGCCAGATCCTGGAGGTGTGGAGGTTTCCTCCCGCTCCTATGCAATACGTTCACGTGCATCGGCAAGGAACCCCTTGTAAATCTCCTTAGCCCTAATCACCTCAATCTACTCGAGTCTCGGGCCTCGCTCACCGCGAAAGACCACACCACTATCAACCGCCACTTGTGCGAGGTGTTCAATCGGAAGATCATCTAGAACCGAGAACCTAGAGCAAGAGGGAGGGGAATGGGAGGAAGGAGGGCATGAGGACGGGGTTTTCTGAGGTGTACCCGTGTCAAGGTTGTGAACTGCAGTCCGCTGAGCTGCCAGCTGGGACACCGTGGGCTCCACGCCCGAGCTTCCTGCCCTGGTGCGTGCCAGTCGCGCACTATGGCGTGACGGTGGTGGCACTGGGCGGCGTGTATGGGTCTGTCGCGCCTTAGGGCCAGCAACGGGAGTGGTGAAGAAGACCGCCACTGGCTCCTCCGTGTGAAGCGCGGACGTCGCCGGGACCATAGCTAGGGATCCCTTGGGCAAGGTCGTCGTGGAGCCTAGGAACAGGGTGTAGCACAACACTCCTGGAGAGCGGGGTGACGAGGGTACCGTCACCACCGTTCCCACACTCCCAGAGTCTCTATCAGCCTCCCCTGTCCAGCCTCCCCCTGTCTTTATTGCATTTTCGGCCCATACTGCTAGCAATGTGCAGTTCTATCACATGGCAGAGCGGGCAGCGTGCATGACTTTCTGAACTGGGCTAACAAATGAATCGCCGGAGAAAATAGCCCGGGTCTTTTAAGAAAAAGAGGCACGGATCGATGTGACCAGGTTTCAGTGATGTATTGCCATTTTAGAACACAAACTACGGCCTGGTCTTGTTCTGTACTTGCGTACAGACGAATACATATGCTACTTTGAATCAAGCTTACCAAACTAGAACTAAGGCTAAACTCTTATGAGATCTGCAGATCAGTTGTTTTTTGATTACTGCATGTGGAACACATATTATACAACGAAGTCTGCTCAAAATTTCTGAAACACAGATACAGCTTCAAGCCCACTAGGCTCTAATCAGATTTAATATTTTCGAAAACTGCAGAACTTCTCATCTAGTGCGTGTCGACCTCACAGTTTACATGCAATGGCAGCAATTATACAATCTTCAGATTCTTTTTTGGCTTGCCTCACATTCTGTCCCATGAAATGGTTTGCAAAATGTAAATATCTGTTTTTTAACTATATGTAATCATTTTCAGAAAAAAAAATTGCTGAAAGAAAAGTGCATTGCGCTCATGAACTGAATCTGGTCGATCAAAACTATCCCTAGCGTAGAAACGATTAAGAAACATCAATGGAAGTCATTGTAACAAGTCAACAACTGAGTCACTTACATTGAAGAAGAGACTGTGTCCAGTGAAATGCTTGCTCCTATCTACAGTAATTGCTCCTATCTACAGTACTCAGCCTCTACGGATGAGCGAGAAACCGTAAGCTGACGCTTCGAAGACCAAGAAATTAAATTATTGCCAAGAAAAACACAGTATCCTGAAGTGGATCGACGAGTGTCTGGACAACCAGCCCAGTCTGCATCGGAATATGCTGTCAATGATGTGGGTGATGAGTGGTTGATATGCAAACTATGATCTAATGTACCTTTGAGATATCTAAGTATGCGTTTGACATGGTTAAAATGCGGGACTCTTGGATCATGCATGTAAAGACAAGCTTGCTGGACAACATATGATATTTCTGGACGTGTAATGGTGAGATACTGAAGGGCTCCAGTTAAGCTACGGTATAGAGTCGGATCAGGAAAAATATCACCATCCGAGGAAAATTTAGAAGAAGTATCTACAGGTGTACGGGATGGTTGACAATCTAACATTCCAGCCCTAGTTAGGAGATCAACAGAGTACTGACGTTGAGAGAGAAAAACACCAGAAGAATCACGAATGACAGCTATACCTAAGAAGTGATGAAGGGAACCTAGATCAGTCATAGAGAATTCAGTTTGTAGGAGAGAAATAATATGAGTGAGAAAAGTTGTGGAGTATGCAGTGAGAACTATATCATCAACATAAAGTAGGAGATATGCAACCTGGGTGTTGGAGTGGTAAACAAAAAGAGAGTAGTCAGAACGAGAGGGAATGAATCCTATAGTTTGAATAAAGGTAGAAAAACGTTGAAACCAGGCTCGGGGTGCTTGTTTGAGGCCATAGAGAGATTTTTGGAGAAGGCAAACGTGATCAGGAAAAGAAGAATCTTCGAAACCGGAAGGTTGTTGAGAATAGACGACTTCGTTTAAGGAACCATGAAGGAAAGCATTTTTTACATCGAGTTGATGAATGGGCTAGGAAGAGGAAACATCAAGACTAAGAATGGTTCGGATGGTGCTAGGTTTAACTACTGGAGAGAAAGTTTCGTCGTAATCGACACCGCGTTGTTGAGAGAACCCACGACAAACCCAACGCACTTTATACCGAGAGAGAGTGCCATCAGAATGAAATTTTGACGGAACACCCACTTTCCGAAACAACATTTGCATTAGGAGGCGGGAAACAAGTTGCCATGTGTTATTGGATTGGAGTGCTTGAAACTCATCGCGCATGGGCAGGACCCCCGCCTCGATCAAGAAGAGCAGATTTGTATGTTTTGGGAAGAGGTGAGAGAGTTGGAGAAGCATGAAGATTGAGGCGTGTTTAGGAAGTCGAAAACCAGACTTTAACGTGCGTGTGCATGGAATGGTCATTGTTAGGTGCGATAATGGGAACGGCATGTGAAGGAGGAGTCACGCATCCCCCGCGCAGCTGAGGAGGAGGAGGGAGGCAGAGAGGGGGGCAGATTGGGTAGTTTTTGATGTTTGGGCAGGAGTTTTGGGGGCGGCGCGAACTGGGTGGTGGTGGTGGGTGGGGTGGGGGTATGGGGGATGGGGGGGGGGCAAAGGGCCGGGGGCATGGGCAGGGGGGGGACTACCACATCGGAGAATCGGGAGCGGAGTGGGCGAGAGGCAGATAGTGGGCAGTCAGGGGTTTGTGGGTGGGCAAAAAGGGGTAAAAGTGAGGGTTTATGGAATTGAGGATGTGGTGGGTACGGTTCTAGTGGCAAAAGGAAAGGTGTTTTCATTGAAAGTGACATGCCTAGAGATGTGAATGTGACCGGTCACAAGATCAAAACACCGGTAGCCTTTGTGTTCGTCTGAATAACCTAGGAAGACACAAGGAAGGGAACGTGGAGAGAGTTTGTTTGGGGAAGTTGCATAGACATTGGGAAAGCAAAGGCAACCAAAAACGCGAAGCTCAGTGTAGTTTGGGTGAGAGAGAAAAAGGGAGTAGAAAGGTGTGGTGTTTGGGTTAGTGCTAGATGGTCGAATATTGAGGAGATAGGTTGCGGTTCTAAGAGCTTCAGCCCAAAACGTGGAGGGCATAGATGATTGAATGAGGAGTGTGCGAACTATGTCATTGATGGTGCGGAGTGATCGCTCAGCCTTGCCATTTTGTGGGGAAGTGTAAGGGCAAGAGAAACGAAGGAGAATGCCATGTTGGAGAAAGAAATTACGGTTTGCAAAGTTGTTAAATTCTTTTCCATTGTCACATTGGATAAATTTTATGGGTAAAAAGAAGTGTGTGTTGACATAGGTTTTAAAGTTGATAAAAAGTGAGTGGACATCAGATTTGTTGCGAAGTGGAGAAGTCCAAACGAAGTGTGTAAAATCATCTAAAATAACTAAGTAGTATTTGAAACCGGAGAGACTCACAGTTGGAGAGGTCCATAGATCACAGTGCAAAAGTTCAAAGGGATAAGTACTATGAGAAGTAGAATGCGCAAATGGTAAACGAACATGTTTTCCTTGTTGACAAAACTCACAAACGGAGGAATTATGAACCTCTTTATTACAAGGAATCAAAAAATCACTAAGTAGAGAGGATAAAGTGGCTTTATTCGGATGGCCTAAGCGTTGATGCCATAGATCTACGGAGGCGAGCATGGATGATGGAGACGAGGCCACAGGAGTGCCATGAACAGAGTAGAGGTCGCCAGAGCTATCGAAGCGAGCGATCTCCGCCTTGGTCATGAAATCCTTCACAGACAAGCCAAAAGGGTCAAATTCGATGGAAACATAGTTGTCTTTGGTGAAACGACGAACAGAGATTACATTTTTAATGAGGGCTGGTGCAACTAAGACATCTTTAAGTAGGAGTGGTTTGGAAGTGGAAGATGCAAGGTTTGTATGACCGACACATGAAATTGGTATGGAGGAACCATCGCCTAATGTAATAGATGAAAAATGAGATGGTATGCAAGTTGACAGCATAGTATTCGATGAAGACATGTGACTAGAAGCACCAGAATCGAAAATCCAATCAGCACCTGAGTTACCTTGAGCAGCAAAATTATTCATGGCCTGTAGAAACGCAGCTTGGTCCCAGCTCGGAATAGAGGGAGTCGGTGCAGTTGACGGAGCAGTCAAGCGCAGTGGTGGCGGTGCAGCAGGAGTCGAGTACATGGTGTATGGCGAGTAGTAGCCTCCAGGATTATAAGTGACCGGTGCCGAAGGGCCATAAGGACCCATAGCAAAGGGCATCGGCGAGTGCATCGGCGAGGCATAGGGAGCCGGCGATGGTCTAGCATACATGGGCGGTGAAGGAGCGGCGTAATGAGCTTGTGCAGGGACCCGTGGTGCAAGGAAGCCAGGTGAGCCTGTATGAGGATGCATGCCGGGCTGCCACGAACCGGTGTAGGAAGGTGGCACGCCAACAGGAGAGGGCGCGGTCCAGGGCATTGGCCAAGCCTGAACCATGCCAGTCCAAGGGTCCTGAGAAGATCGCCAAGCTGGTGCTGCAGGTGGAGCCGGTGGTGGTGCCGGGGCAGGTGGAGGAGCCGGTGCCGTTGGAGGAGGCCATGGTGCAGGCGGCCGATAGATAGTCCGGGTGCCCCTATAGTTGGGGCTAGGGCGCCAACCTGGCGGTGGAACAGGCGCAAGCGCCGCCGGAGGCGGTGGCGGTGCAGGAGGTCGTGGAGCAGCAGCATAGGCCTGAGGGTGAGACTCTTGAGTGGTCATGGCGCGGTCCGCCCAGGATAGCATGGAGCGGACTTCTGCAAAGGAAGGAGACGGCCTCATCATGGGGATGAAGGACTGCTGCTTGTCGAAGCGCTGATTGAGGCCGACGAGGAGGATCTAGATGAGCTGTTTGTCCTCAACGGGATCACCGAGTTCACGGAGTTCATCGGCGATGGTCTGGATGCGCTGGCAGTATACCCCCATGGGCAAGTCGCCCTGGGCGGTGTTCCGAAGCTCCGTGTTGAGCGTGTTGACACGGGCGTCGGCGTTGTCCTAAAAAAGATGACGGAGGGTTGGCCAAAGGGCGGCGGCGCTGATGGCAGCCCTGAAAACGAGATTGAAAATCTCGGTGCTCACCCGCTGGTAGATCCACTGTATCACAGCGAGATCATCCTTGACCCAGCGGGGATCCGAGGGAGACGGCGGGATGTTGGGGTCGACGTGCGCCATGAGGTTGCAGCGGCCCAAGTGCACCTCAAAAAGATGCCTCCAATGGTAGTAGTTGTGTTTGGGGAGATCTAAAGTGATGTGAATCAATGGAGTAACGTCGGAGATTGTATCGACGAAGTTGATGGTGGTGGCGATAGAAGGTGGGGCGGATGAGGTGAATGGTTTGGCAGCCGCGACGGCGGCCATGGCGGGGCGCCACTCGAAGAACCCCGGAGGGGGCGGCGGCGGCGGGGTGGGAGGCGTGGGAGCCATGCCCTAGAATTAAACCTTAATCTGATACCATGTAAATTTGTGATAATAATAATTATTGATGATTTTACAATAAGAGAATACAATGGTTTATATAGGAGAGGGGGAGAGGAGGTGCAGCGCATAGGCCTAAACCCTAACTTGATATGCAAGTAAATATAATCTAACAAATTGCAACTGAAGATACACGAAGACTAGCGCTCTATACGACAATCTAGACAGGGAAGCTATATATCTTGCTAGCTAGTGCGCCCGCAGCAAGAGGGATAGCATGGGGAGCATGGTCGGCTCCGGCGAGTCGTAGAAGTTCGGCCCCGCGAACGTGGCCTGCTGCGTCGTGGTCATCACCTTGTGCATCGCTGCCGTCGGTGCAACCTTTGCCGCTGTCGTCGTGCCGTCAGTCTGAAGCAGCCTTTCTGTCTCCTCCGGGCGAGGTTTCTTGTACAGATCCTAGCGCTCGGCCGAGGACGCGCGGCTGGGAGGGCGCTTGTTTTTTCTGCCGTCCTGGCGGCCACGATCTGTCTGCAGTGATGCGCCGCTGTCTGACGAGGACGAGGACGACGATGTGATGCTGCCGGGAGCCTTGTACTTCCTGTGCACGTCCCACCTCTCGACGACGTCGACGCGGCAGGAGCTCCCGCCGTTGTCGGACGACGACGACGACGCGGGACTGCAGGCCATCTTGTACTTCTTGATCGAGTCCCACCTCTGGACGAAGTCCGCGCGGCCGGGCATGGCGGAAACCGACAACAGCAGGGTCACGCCGGATGGCGTGGGCAGCAGCGGCAGCATCGTGCTCCTTGGCAGCGTCGGGAGGATCGGCATCATCTCGCTCCTCGGTGGCGTCGGGAGCAGCGACGGGAGAAGAGAAGCCGCAGCCATGGATGCTTGCAGATCATTTGTCACACGCGTGAGCAAGATGTTGATCGATCGAACAACAAGAACGCCAAACGCTGTTCTCTACCTAGGGTGAGCGCACGGCCAGGGACGAGAGCTCTCGAGGAAAGGAATAAGGAAACAGATGGTACGAATCAATGAATCCAGGGACAGGGAGGCAATTATAGGTTGGACGCATGGCACGAGACGGAGGAGCTCCATGCCTGCGAGTTTGTTCCCGATCCGGAGTCGGAATGAGCAGGAGGAATTCCACATTTGAGAGCGGCGGTTCCGCGCACAAGCACGACACGGACACGGTGTAGGCGACGCAGGCGGGAAAACAAATGCGCAGATTAGGGCCCAACTAGAATACTGGCCCAAGATAAATCTCCTCACAGGCTCCTATCTGACCCTTCCCACTCGCACGCTCATCATCTTATTTTTATACTCTCTTCGACCCATTTTAGTTGACTTAAATTTGTTTATATTTAGAAGAATCTAGACACTATTTAGTATATTTTTTTAGTAATGACCATCTTCTTTATATTTGACCCTAAAAAATGCCTTCTTTTTATATTTCCTTTGCTTCCAAAGTGAACACCTATCTGGCTATGTCCATAAAAACAAAAAATTACAGAGTGAGTGACAAGGTTCGATCTCGTCAATGCCCATTGTTATGGATTTGGGTTTTGGAGAAGATGGAGATGCCGGAGATCGCGGAATGGTTAACAGACAAACAACAAGGGGACACGAGATTTACCCAGGTTCAGGCCCCCGGAGGGAAAACCCTACTCCTGCTTGTCTGTTCTTAATTACGGCGAAACCGAAGGTTACAGAGGTGCGCATATGCAATCTGGCGTGAGGTGCGTATGAAGTAAGTTGAGAGACCCTTCTCGCCGTGCCCTCCTAGTCTTTATATAGATAGGCAGGTCTCGGGCGTCAGGTTGAGTCGGTTACTGATTAGGGTTTGTCCCCTTTAAAATTCTATCCTAGTCTTGTTCTCCAAGGATCCGAAGACGTTATGGGTTTGGGCCACTCGAAATCTCCGCAGGCTGCGTATCTTGTCATGGGCCTTCCTTGGGCTGGATCAGATATACTAATGTCGTGTACCCGTAGGGTATAACCATGTCAGTAGCCCCCGAGTGTTCAGTCGAATCGTAGATTCGGCTGAGAACTCTTCAATCTTTCGGGTGCAGTTGGTCCTGTTCATAAGAGGAAAATGATTCAGTTCGTAGGGATTGTTGATGCGTGTGTCTGACTCTCCTGACGGATCAGGGCCAGTTAAGTGTCATTGGACAAAACAACACGATCTTCTTCAGATTCGAGTCCCCAAACTCGAATCTGGAACAAATACTGGTGCAATTCGACTCAGGCCATTGAGGTCTTATATGATTCGAATCCCAGTAATTTTGGAGTGATGTTCCCAACGCGTCCGTCAGGATTTTTCATCGTGTCTGTTGACACGGTATTTTACTTGCAGAGCGCAGTCAGGTGCGTTACCAGGCCATCAGATGATATCTATAGGTCTTATCCTTGTGTCGTAGACACAACATCCGAAATGTTATCACCGCGGAGGTGTTTCGGGTGTCTAAGGAGAATGCTTCTAACTTAGTGTTTGGTTTGGGGAAAGTTGCCAGAAAGATTTTTACATTTTGATCCGAATGATCGCAGTCGAAGAATTCATAGGGTGCGCGACCAGCGCTCCCTATGGGAGTAGCCTCCGAGTGTCTGTTCGAGTCGTAGACTCGAGTAAAGACTTTACTTCAATTGTTTTTATCTTAAGGTCCGTAGGACACAATTTTTTGGATGCTTGATCAATACTCCCTATGGGAGTAGCCCCCGAGTCCTTAGTGGAATCGTAGACTCGACGTAGGACTCGAAGATAGTCGAGAGGTGCAGTTCTGCAATAATTTCTCAGGTGCATGGCTGTCGGGGAGATAACCCCCGGTAGGGCCACGAGAGGGGAAACATAGCGCAACTGGGTTGGCTCTGAGTAAAGAAAGAACCAGGCCGGGTAAGAACGACCGGGTAAGATAAGCATGAAAGCCGACATACAAACTATGTCGGCCCGCATATGACAAAGTTGTAACCCTTGCAGGAACCAACAAGCCGAGTCAACCGAGGAAGGGCCGAGTCAAGGAGTACATGTGGCACCTTTCCGAGTAAGGTTCAGGAGGGACCATGGTAAAGCATGGTCAAAAGAGAAGGGTGACGCCAGGTGACACAAAAGGAGCCGGGTGACGCCCAAAGCATGCTGTGACGTACAAAGTAACAGCATGACGCCAAAAAGAACAAGAAGCAGCGTACTAGAAGACCGTTAGCTGTCAAGATTTATGGACCGGGCCTCTGGGCTTAGGGCAAGCCCATGACCCAGCCCATATTGTAGGGACCAAGATCCAAACAGTAAACCCTAGAACCCAAAGGGGTATTAACTAGCTAGCATTGCCAATATAAGGAAGGGCATAGCAGTAGTAGAACGAGGTTGGACCAAGTAGGGAACGAGTGTTGTGAACTCAATCCTAAACAACTCAAGGAGCAGTTGTAATCTTTGGGGTATCAATCGAATTTCCAAGTCTGGAGAGTTCTACTTGTTCTTCGTGCATGGCTCGACCGTGTACTCCCTCCCCGGTGACCACAAGCACCCATTCGCCCCCCAACTTAAGCCTACCCATGGCATCTGCTGTGCCACCACCACAACAGTTGGCGCCCACCGTGGGGCAGAAGCAGGTGCTTGATGGAGTCTTCATCCGGACGGGCAACATCATTGCCAAGACCGACGAGCGCGCTACTCCGGCCTCATCCAGAGGTTTGGAGCGCTCAACTTCGTCAGCGACAACGCGGGCTGCTTCGGGACCAAGCCGTTCCCTAGGGGTGGTCGCTTCATCAAGTTCGGCGAGCACTAGGTCTAAGTCGCGCTGCGTGTGGAACGCGCATATCCTGAGCACGTCGTCCTGGCGTTGGATCCTCCAACGGCTCCCGTCATGGGAAAACCACGTCAACTCGTCTCCATGGAGGTAATGATGACAGCCCCAAACCCCACAACTCCTCCAATAGTTCTAGTGGTGAATGAGAACACAGAAGGAGGAAATCATGAGGAAACTCCAAGGGCTGCAAGAACAACAAAGGCGCCGCTGGAAAAATCAGAGAACATAGCTAGGAGCAAGAGGGCTAAGGAGCTGCAGGAAGCGATAGACAAGTTGGCAGAGCCAGTGGCACAAGGAACTGACCCGGCGCGTGTGCAAGACGAGTTGGAGGAAGCCAGGATAAAAGTCCCGGAGAAAGACAAAGAGCTAGCACAGTTATAGCAGGACATGGATATCACCATCCAAGAGCTTAACTCGGCAAATCGAGTCAAGGGCGCAAAGACCCGGCTTGATGCAACGAGATTGAGAGGAAGGAACCTCAACGAAGAGCTGGCAGATGCGACATCAAAGATAACACCGGAGAACAACAATGAGACGGCCATGCGTCCAACGTACAACACAGCAGCAGCTAATCTGCGAGCATCAGAAGCAGCAATGGCATAATTACCCCACTTGGAGGGGGAAGCAAAGAAAAGGGAGCAAGAACGAGTCAATGAGTTAGTGAAAGAAGCCAGCTTGCTGAATGAGGCGTATTACAGAGAAAATCCGGATATAGCAGGGAGGTCACAGCTGGTTCACTCGGCGACTCCTGTCTCGGCAAGATCAGTTGGGCACACAGCATCCTCACCCGGAACGGCGCCTAGGCCGAGAAAAGAAAAAAGTGTGGATTCTGGAAGAAACAAGAAGATGGTCGCCTACGATCCGGCAATGTTTCAAGGAAACCCGACGCATGCGCAAGGGACAAAAAGAAATAATCCCCGAGAAAATGAAAACCAGGAAAAAATTGGGCAGAGAAATGACAACGGACGGCAAAATTTTGCGCCTCATGCTAGGCGCGGAACTCACTCGGCAGGAGGAGGAAATCCAGCTCCGAATAACGCACCAGCTCAGCCGGAAAGAAGACAGCAAAGCACAGGAAAAGCAGTTCAACAGCCTGCTGACCCGAACGCGAATAAGTATAATGATGGTTACTCGGCTATGGTAAATGACGGATATGAACTGCCGGATCATGCATATCAAGCAATGGGAGCAAGATTCGGAGGCAGGAACCTTCAGCCGGATGATGCAAGGCTAAAGCTTTACCGCATAAAAATGGCAGAGATAATTGAATCGCAAGGTCCGCAGGGTCCATCGTGCTTTGGACCAAGGATCATGAAGGAGCCACCGGTGCCAAATTTCCAGCTAGCCAGAGGGACAAAAACATACGATGGAAGCACAAAGCCAGAGGACTGGCTCATAGATTATGGAACCGCTGTGAAGATCGCGCAGGGAAACTTGAGATGGGTAGTACGTTACGTGCCGCAGATGCTGGAAGGACCAGCTCGGGTATGGTTGAAAAATTTGCCACCCAGAAGCATCAACAGTTGGATCGATTTTCACGACGCTTTCGTGAGCAATTTCACGAGCACTTACAAGAGGCCGAATCACCCACAACAACTAGCAGTGTGCAAGCAAAGACCGAATGAGACAGACAGGGAATTCCTCACAAGGTGGTGTACGATGCGTAACTCTTGTGAAGGGGTAATCGAATCACAAGCAATCGCATGGTTTGCACAAGGATGTAGACATGGAAGTGTGTTGTGGCAAAGGTTACAAAGAGATATGCCGGCAAGCCTGGCAAAGACGATAAGAATCACCGACTAGTATGCGTTAGGAGATCCTACTCAGTCGCTGCTCATGTCGGCAGACGGGATGACCGAGACTCAGATCTATGACGCTGCCGGGTCGCAAAGACGCCAGGAAAGATCCGAATACAAAAGCAAGAGAAGAGACGAAAGACTAGATTACAAATATGGTTCGACTCAGGTTGCGGCTGTGAGTCAGGATCATCCAGATGCTGGAAGCAGTCAGCGTCAAAGGACAAATGGTCAACAACAATGGGTGCCAAAGAATGACGGCAAAAGGCCATACGATCAGAGGAAACAGTATCAGGACCGACAAAAATACACCTATGAGATGATGCTGGATCAGCCATGTAAGTTTCACACGCCTAGTCCGAGTAAACCATCCAATCACACGACGAGGCAATGCACTTGGTTTCAAAGGGGAGATAGAGTGGACTCGCCAAATAAGCAGCTTCCACCACCTCCCCCTCCACCACTTACAGGAGGAAATGCTCAAGCAGTAGGAGCAGAAAACATATATGAACACCAGGTGCACAATCCAAGAGGTGATGACGCTCATGTCGGCCACGGAACCAGAAATGAGTATAGAGAACATCACCAGAGCTATGTTGTCTTTGTCATAGAGCCAAATGACAAGAAGAGCTAGCAGCGACGAATGATGGAAGTGAATGCCATGATCCCGGCAATTCCCAAGTACATGCATTGGTCTGAGCAAGAGATAACTTGGAGTATAAAAGATCACCCCAAGATCATGCCAACCCCTGGAGGATACGCTCTGGTTTTGGATCCAACATTCATGGGCCCAGATATCAACGTGAAATTTTCAAAGGTATTGATCGATGATGGCAGTAGCATCAACATCATGTACAAGGATATCATGCTCAAGTTAGGCATTACCACGAACATGCTGGAGCCGACTAAGACCACTTTCCACGGTATTGTGCCAGAATTGTCCTGTGAGCCAATTGGTAAGATCTGGGTCGACGTCTTATTCGGCAACAGAGAGAACGGTCGCACTAAGGCCATAGAGTTTGAAGTAGTTGATTTGGTTAGCTCTTATCACGCCTTACTCGGCAGGCCGGCTATGGAAAGATTCATG
The DNA here is from genome assembly GCA_030063025.1 of Avena longiglumis. Lineage (NCBI taxonomy): Eukaryota > Viridiplantae > Streptophyta > Magnoliopsida > Poales > Poaceae > Avena > Avena longiglumis. Next base: position 209,611,312 of record CP125979.1, on the reverse strand, counting down.
GCTACTACCCACATCGCTTACTTGAAGATGAAGCTGCCAGGCCCATGTAGGGTGATCACAGTTGAAGGAGATTGTCAACACCCGGATTTTTAATCCCAGATGCCTGTTATGCCATACATTGCAACCCCAGGATTACCATTTTTGCGAGACATAACAGAATTGGATACAATAGTACATCATCCATTACAAACCATACAGAAGATCTTACACAAATAAGGATTTCATGATCCAGTTCTTAATACAACTTCAAGCAGCGGAATACGTAATAATAACGGTAGCGTAGGCGAAGCTCCATCTTCGGGGTCACAGGCAATGCTGACGATGGGAGATGATCCTAGTTGTCGTAACCTTCCTGGGGTCCATCCTCTAGGTACTCCTCTTCATAGTCCAGCCACGGGAATAGCCAGGGACAAAGCCATGAGTACTCTTTAAGTACTCGCAAACTAATACTAACAAGTGAAGGGTTTTTTTGATAATAGGACACTAGGCTCTATGGTTGTTTTGCATGAAGCCAGATTTATCTCTACTAGTTCAGAAGTAAGAGAAGCTAGTCACAATTTTATAACTCCTAAGTAGGAACTTGTATTTCATATCACAACTCTGTTGTGGTCAAGTCAAAGTCTCAAATCATTTCACAAGTCATTTTGAAAACATCTGACGGGGGAACAGTATGGCCACTCCAACTGTCCATAACCGCGGATGCGGCTATTCGAATAGTTTGACACTCTGCAGAGATTGTACAGTTTCACCACAACATTCGATACATCCGTCAGGAACAAATCCTGAATTCACCATACTCAGTATGCGGATAATCAATCCTAACCTTTCAATTACACGCCCTAGTATAAGCACCTCTCCTGTGAGTTTGGCCTCCCAACCATGACCAACTGTCATCTTGGTACCGCATGTGGACAATCTTCACAAGGTAGCCTCAGCTCAGACCTTGGCCGTGAGGGAACTAATACTAAGGTATATAAGTTTCCAGTCAAGCCCTACCCAATCTTCGGGTATTGTGGTTGTACGATAAAAATTGGAATGGTATCGCATCCAGACAACCATCAGTTTTATAAAGGTCTAAGTCTCATGCCTCAACATTTTCATCACCAAAATCATCTGGTGTTCGGAAACACATGTCAAAATATTTCAATAGAATGATCCATCATTCCAAGGTTTTCATAACCATTTTCACCAAGTATTCCCATCTAAAGTGGATCAAGTTTTATGCTTAGCACTAGCATCTACAAGTGGGGTGAGTACTAATGAGGGGTGGTGAACAAGTGGTGTTCTAACTAAGTTTACTCTCATGCCTTAGGATGACATCAAGATTTTCTAGCTTAGGCCAAGTTTTATGCTCTTTATGCAACCTTCAAATATATCTTTCTAGAATCTACAAGTCACTTAAGTACTCTCTAAGGAAGTAGCTTTGATAAAGAAATAAAATAGAAAGCTTGCACTTAGAACTAGGATTGGGTATCAAGTGGGTATGATCACATATGCTTAAGGAATATAGTTGGCATGGTAACGAGCAAGTATTAGCTTGCACAATTGCAAGTATAAGCTTGCATAGGTCAACTTGATTAGTAAGGCTTGCCTAAAGTAGAGTATCTTGCAAGAGTTAGCTTGCCTTGTGCAGAGCAGTGGTTGAAGTGCTCCTCGACTTCTTCTTCGTAGAATCCTCCTTCCTCCTCGTATCCTTGGTCGGTACTAGCGTCTATAAATAAATACGATGTACACAATCACCAAACAATACTTAATTACTTGCAATCATCACACAAAAGGGTCCTATAGATGATCTAGCATCATCACTAACATTACAAGATTAAAGCTTGGTTTAATTCCTTTTATTTTTAGAAAAGTAATTTCTACTCATTGAAAAACTACTTAAGATTAAATATTCTCCAAACCAAACATGGGATAATATTGACACATGTCATCACCACATATTTTAGTCCATGGGAATGTGATTTAAAGTGGTGTCACAATTTAATAAGGTTTTACCCTTTTATTTTAATTAAATAAGTGACTAGAAATGCTTATGTGGCATTCCTTTATTACTTGGTCATTATTTCTGTAAGTAAACCTATATATTATATATTCTGAAAGGTATGGTCAAATGTGATTTTTGAGAGTTGGAATCAACTCAAAAGCTATTGTGGTTTAAATTTGAAAAATGTTTGAATGCATAAAATCTTCTGCCTTGTTATTTTTACCAAGGATGATCAACAGATCCAAATGACTTTAATCCAACGGGCTTGGATTCAGCATGTCCAGACCTTTCTAACAAAATTGGTTTCATTCAATTTGGTGCACTGAGTCAACCTGGGTTGATTTTTGAAACTGGGTGCAGAAGTGTGTTTGAATTAAAATGGAAAAGGTTAAATTCAAATAACTGGGCTGTGCGGGAAGTGATACTCGGCCGGCCTGCTAAGCACAGCGCTTCCGCGGGATGTTTAAGTGGCTATCCCCACGCATCAGTGAGACAGGGGGTGCGAAACGGTATTGGGCGATGTGGTGCGTTCGATCTGGTTCTAATCCAACGGCTGAGGGTCATCGTCGACGTTGGACAACACCGGGCAGATGTAAACCTAGCGCTGCGCTGGGGGTCGTTGGGGGATCACCGGGGTTCAGGCGAGGGTCGGCGAGGCGGGCGAACGACGAAGTCGACGACGACGAACCTCCTGGTACCGGCAGCTTCTCCTAGGGTGGACGAAATCGACGGCGCCCTTCTTCTCCAGAGGCGGCCTGCTCTGGCGCAATTCCGGCGATGCGCTGCTCGCCTTGCTCCGGGAACGGGGTGGAATGATCAGTGAGAAGAGGGGAGTGAGATGGTGTGCTCAATTCGGCTGGGGGTGGCCTCTATTTATAGTGGCGAGAGGGGGGCCGACGGGGTGCAAGGTGAGCTCGTCGTGGTCGACGGTGTTGGAATTATGCCCTAGAGGCAATAATAAAGATGTTATTATTATAATTCTTGTTCGTGATAATGTTTATATTCCATGCTAGAATTGTACTAAGCGAAAACTTTAATACTTTTGTGGTTTGTGAACAACACCGTGTCCCTAGTACGCCTCTATGGACTAGCTCATTGATTAATGATGGTTAAGGTTTCCTAACCATGGACATGAGTTGTCGATTAATAATGAGATCATATCATTGGGAGAATAATATGATGGACATACCCAAACTAAGCGAAACAATTAGATCGTGTCATCGTGTTCGTCTTTGCGAAGCTTTTCTTATGTCAAATATTGTATTCCTTAGACCATGAGATAATACAACTCCCTGGTATCGGAAGAAAGCTTTGAGGTCATCAAACGTCATCCTATGAGAGGGTGATCATAAAGGTGTCTCTCAGGTGATCGGAAAGTATCTGTTGGGTTGTATGTATCGAGATGGGATTTGTCCCTCCCAAGTCGGAGAGATATACTTCGGGCCCACTCGGTAATCGATATCAACGCCGCTTGTAAGCATGTAGTTAAGGAGTTAATCACAAAGTGATATCGGATTACGGAACGAGTAAAGTACTTGCTGTGAACGAGATTGAACTAGGTATGACGGTACCGACGATCAAATCTCGGGCAAGTAAAATATCGCGAGACGAAGGGAATATATATGGGATTGATTGAATCATGGCATCGTGGTTCATTCGATATTATCGTCGATGTTTGGGAGTCAATATGGGTTTCCAGACCCCGCTGTTGATTATTGATAGAAGATCATGTCTGCATATTCTCGAACCCGCAGGGTCACACACTTAACGTGTCTCGACGCTAGGATAGATTGGATAATTGATTTATGAGTTTTTGTTCGGAGTCTCGGATGGGATCCGGGACATCACGAGAGGTTCCGGAGTGGTCCGGAGAATAAGATTCATATAAGGCAGTGCAGTTTTTGGAGTTCGAAATTGTTCCGGGTTAATCGGTATTGTACCGGAAGCTTCTAGAACCTTCCGGAAGGGGACCAACGTGGCCCCACGTTCTGGGAGGGGGCATGGGCCTATGAGGGAGTGCCCTGGCCGCATTGGGCCAGGGGCACAAGGCCCCATAGAGCCCAACCGGCCAGCTAGGGTAAAACCCTAACTAGACCTTCTAGAAGGGGGGGGTTTCCTTGCCCCCCACTCCTCCTCCTTGTGGCCGCCGGTTTGGACTTGGGGGAGGGGCTAGGGCAGCCGACCACCCCTCTATATAAAGAGGGCTGGGGGCACACCACCCCCCACACCTTCCCTTCAAGCCAGTCGCCCTGCTGCCCTCCTCTCTCTCTCCCGATCATTGCGTGTGGCGAAGCCTGCTAAACTCTCCACCATATACACCACGCCGTCGTGTTGTAGATCCAATCCGTCTCTCCACCATACTTGCTGGACCGGGGAAGGAGGAGACGTCGAGGTGCTGCACGTGTGCATCTCACGGAGGCACCGCCACTTGTGGTGCTAGATCGGACCGGATCGGATCGCGAGGAGGAGAAGCGAGTACGACTACATCACCCACGTTAATCGAACGTTCACCGCGAATCTTCAAGGGTATGAAGATCTAATCCAATCTCTCTCGTTGTTTGCATCTCCTAGATTAGATCTTGGCTTTCCCTCTGTTCGCATCCGTAGAAAATTTTGATTTACTATGCCGCGAATCCCTTCAGTGGTATCAGAGCTAGATCTATGCGTAGATGTGTTTCACGAGTAGAACGCAACATGGTTGTTGCGGGCGTTGATGTTTTCTGTTGCAAGCCTCTTGTTTGTGTTCTTCTTATGTCGCGGGATTGTGAGATTGAAGCGGTCTAGGCCAACCTTACGCGACGTCGTTCGCGAGACCGGCTCCGCACTTGACGTGTGGCTTGTTCCACACATGCGGCTGGTGGATGCCAGTTTCTCTCACTATAGTTGTCATGGGATTAACACCGGAGTTTGGCAACCATAATATCACCGTTGTGGCTTTCCGTAGGTAAGAATCGTTCTTAGCATCTACTCCCATAAGCCACGTAAAACATGCAACAACAAAGTAGAGACGTTTAACTTGTTTTTGCAGGGAGTGTTTTCTGTGATATGGTATGGCCCAAGATGTGATGTGTATAATGTATGCGATGATCATGTTTTGTAATGTTTCACGACTTGCATGTCGATGAGTACACAACCGGCAGGAGCCATATGGTTGTCTTTATAATTGTGTATGACATGTGTGTCAACTTCTTATACGCCATGTAATAGTTTCACTTTATCGCTAAGTAGTTAGAAATAGTTGTAGTTACTATTCCTGGTGGAGGCAATCATGGTGGAGTGATGGATATCATGCCGGCACGCACAAGATGGAGATCATTGCGCGAAGTTTGGCTATACCATGTCACATAAAGTTATATGCATGTGATGTTTATCCTTTTATGTATCTTATTATGCTTAGATCGCGACGGTAGCATTATAAGATGATTCCTCACTTAAAGATCAAGATAAAAAATGTGTTCTCCCCAAGTATGCACCGTTGCGAAAGTTCGTCGTGTCCAAGCATCACGTGATGATCGGGTGCTATAGACTCTACACTCACATACAACGGGTGCAAGACAGTTTTGCACACGCGGAAATACTTTGGTCTAACTTGACGAGCCTAGCATGTATAGACATGGCCTCGGAACACATGAACCGAAAGGTTAAGCATGAGTCATATGAATGATATGATCGACACTTCGTTGTGCACCATTGAAACCACATCTCTTCTCGTGAAGATCGGATTAGGTGTGGTGAATTTGGATCATGTTCACTAAACAACTTGAGGGATGTTGAATTTAGTGGGAGTTCATCTAGTAATTTGATTAAGTTGAACTATTTATCATGAACATAGTCTAAATTGTACTTGCAAATACTGTAGATCAAATGGCTAAGTCCAAACTTCAACTTCAACGTTTTTGCTGAGATAGAAAAGCTTAGAAACAATGGGTCTAACTTCACCAATTGGTTCCGCATTCTGAGAATCATTCTCGCTGGCGGACAAAAGTACTATGTCCTTGAGAAAGCGCTAGGTGACGCCCCTGCTATAGATGCGCCGACTGATAAGAAAGCTGTTTATCAGTCGCGCAAGGATGATTATGATTTGATTAAGATCGCCATGTTGTATGCTATGGAATCGGATCTTCAAAATCGTTTTGAGGAGTTCGCCGGGCCCTTTGAGATTCTTGAGGAGCTGAAAACTATGTTTCAGACTCAGGCCCGTTCTGAGAGATATGAGATCTCTAAGAAATTCTTTAACTACAAGATGTAGGAAGGGAGTTCCATTAGTGAGCACGCCATTAAGATGTCGGGCTACACTCAACGCTTTGAGAAACTGGACTGCAAGATTCCAGAGGAGCTCAAGATTGACAGAGTTCTACAGTCACTCCCTCCTTGCTACAAAAGTTTTGTAGTTTCTCACAATCAGATTGGTTCCACTGATATGATCACTGAGCTCTTCCCTAAGATGAAAGTAGCGGAGGTGGACATCAAAAAGAATAATCATGTGTTGATGGTCAACAAGCCCCCCACCTTTAAGAAAGGTAAGGGTGCAAAGAAGCCCTTCAAGAAAGGCGGCGGCAAGCGCGTTGCCCCTGCTGAGAAGAAGCTCAGGTCTGGTCCTAAGCCGGACACTGAGTGCTTCTATTGCAAGGACAAGGGTCACTTGGGCATAATCGTCCAAGTACTTAGCGGACAAGAAGGCTGGCACCATCAAAGGTATATTTGATATACATGTTATTGATGTTTTCCTTACTAGCCCTCGTTGTAGTGCCTGGGTATTTGATACCGGTTCAGTTGCTAATATTTGTAACTCGAAACAGGAGCTACGGAATAGACAGCAGCTTGCGAGGGATGAGGTGACGATGCGCGTTGGCAACGGATCAAGAGTTGATGTGATGGCCGTCTGCATGCTCTCCTTAGTTTTTCCTTCGGTATTAGTTTTAAACCTTAATAAGTGTTATTATGTGCCTGCGTTGAGCATGAACATTATTTCTGGATCTTGTTTATTGCAAGACGGTTATTCATTTAAATCGTAGAATAATGGTTGTTCTATTTATATGAGTAACATCTTTTATGGTCATGCACCTATTGTGAATGGTTTATTTCTTCTAAATCTCGAAAGGGATGAAACACACATCCATAACATTGAGGCTAAGAGATGCAAAGTAGATAGTGATAATACTACTTATTTGTGGTAATCATGCGTCTAGGTCATATTGGTGTAAAGCGCATGAAGAAACTCCATTCTGATGGACTTTTGGAGTCTCTTGATTTTGAATCATTTGACACATGCGAACCGTGCCTCATGGGCAAGATGATCAAAACCCCGTTCTCCGGTATGATGGAGCGAGCAACGGACTTGTTGGAAATCATACATACCGATGTATGCGGACCGATGAGTGTTTCGATGCGCGGTGGATATCACTACTTTCTCACTTTTACCGATGACTTAAGTAGATATGGGTATATCTATTTAATGAAACATAAATCTGAAACATTTGAAAAGTTCAAAGAATTTCAGAATGAAGTGGAGAACCATCGTATCAGAAAGATTAAGTTTCTACGATCCGATCGTGGAGGTGAATATTTGAGTTATGATTTTCTCACGCATCTTAAAGCAAGCGGAATCGTTTCGCAACTCACGCCACCCGGAACAGCACAACGCAATGGTGTGTCTGAACGCCGGAATCAAACCTTATTAGATATGGTCCGATCAATGGTGTCTCTTACTGATTTGCCGTTATCATTTTGGGGTTATGCATTAGAAACCGCTGCATTCACTTTAAATAGGGCACCATCTAAATCCGTTGAGACGACACCGTATGAACTGTGGTTTGGTGCTAAACCTAAGTTGTCGTTTCTCAAAGTTTGGGGATGCGAAGCTTACGTCAAGAAATTGATGCCGGATAAGCTCGAACCCAAAGCGGAGAAATGCGTCTTCATAGGATACCCTAAGGAAACTATTGGGTATACTTTCTATCACAGAACCGAAGGCAAAGTGTTTGTCGCAAAGAACGGTTCCTTTCTTGAGAAGGAGTTTCTCTCGAAAGAAGTGAGTGGGAGGAAAGTAGAGCTAGACGAGGTTATTGAACCTTCTATTGAATTGGAGAGTAGCGCAGCACCTGAAATTGTTCCAGTGCCGCCTGCACCAACAATAGAGGAAGCTAATGACAAGGATCATGAAGCTTCGGACGATGATGCTACTGAACGTCGCAGGTCGACAAGGTCGCGTGCCCCTCCTGAGTGGTACGGCAACCCTGTCTTGACTGTCTTGTTGGTAGAAGACAGTGAACCTATGAACTATGAGGAAGCGATGATGAGCCCAGACTCTGAGAGATGGCTAGAAGCCATGAAATCCGAACTAGGATCCATGAGAGAAAACCAAGTATGGACTTTGGTGGACCCTCCTAGCGACCGTAAGGCCGTTGAGTGCAAATGGATCTTCAAGAAGAAAACAGACGCGGATGGTAATGTTACCGTCTATAAATCACGACTTGTCGCAAAAGGTTTTCGAAAAGTTCAAGGTGTTGACTACGATGAGACTTTCTCTCCCATAGCGATGTTTAAGTCCATTTGGATTTTATTAGCAATTGCTGCGTTTCATGATTATGAAATATGGCAGATGGATGTCAAGACTGCTTTCCTCAATGGCAACATTGATGAAGAGTTGTATATGATGCAACCCGAAGGTTTTGTCGATCCTAAGGATGCTGATTAAGTATGCAAACTTCAGCATTCCATTTATGGACTGAAGCAAGCATCTCGGAGTTGGAACCTTCGTTTTGATCAAGTGATCAAGAGCTTTGGATTTGTTCCAAATTGCTACGAAGCTTGCATCTACAAGAAAGTGAGTGGGAGCTCAGTGATGTTGCTGGTACTATATGTGGATGACATATTGAGTATTGGAAATGACATCAACATGCTTAACGATGTGAAGAGTTATTTTAACAAATGTTTTTCAATGAAAGACCTAGGTGAAGCTGCTTATATATTGGGCATCAAAATCTATAGAGATAGACAAAGACGCCTGATAGCTTTAAGCCAGAGTACATACCTAGAAAAAGTTCTGAAAAGGTTCAGAATGGATAAGGCAAAGAAAGGTTCAGTGCCTATGTTGCCAGGTAAGATATTGAGCCAGGCTCAGTGTCCAGCTACGGTAAATGATAGGGAAGCTATGAGCAAAGTGCCTTATGCCTCGGCCATAGGTTCTATCATGTATGCCATGCTGTGTACTAGACCGGATGTGTCCAATGCTCTTAGTTTGACGAGCAGATATCAAAGTGATCCCGGAGTGGAACACTGGACAGCCGTGAAGAATATCCTAAAGTACCTAAATAGGACTAAAGAAATGTTCTTAGTCTATGGGGGTGATGAACAGCTCGTCGTAAAAGGTTATGTCGACGCTAGTTTTGAAACCGACAAGGATGATTCTAAATCTCAGACATGATACGTGTATATTTTGAATGGAGGAGCTGTGAGCTGGAGAAGCTGCAAGCAAAGCGTGATCGCGGGATCTACAATATAAGCGGAATACATGGCTGCTGCAGAAGCGTCAAGTGAAGGAGTTTGGATCAGGAACTTCATCACTGAGCTTGGCGTGGTTCCAAGTGCATTGGACCCACTAGAGATATTGTGTGACAACACTAGCGCCATATCACTCGCTAAGGAACCAAGATATCATCCAAAGACCAAGCATATCAACCACAAGTTTCATATAATCCGAGATTATATAGCAGATGGAGATCTGAAGATTAGCAAAGTACATACAGATCTGAATGTCGCAGATCCATTGACTAAACCTCTTCCACGTGTAAAACATGATCAGCACCTCAGTGCCATGGGTGTGAGATTGTTGCCAAATGTAAACTAGATTATTGACTCTAGTGAAAGTGGGAGACTGTTGGAATTATGCCCTAGAGGCAATAATAAAGATGTTATTATTATAATTCTTGTTCGTGATAATGTTTATATTCCATGCTAGAATTGTATTAAACGGAAACTTTAATACTTGTGTGGTTTGTGAACAACACCGTGTCCCTAGTACGCCTCTATGGACTAGCTCATTGATTAATGATGGTTAAGGTTTCCTAACCATGGACATGAGTTGTCGATTAATAATGAGATCATATCATTGGGAGAATAATATGATGGACAGACCCAAACTAAGCGAAGCAATTAGATCGTGTCATCGTGTTCGTCTTTGCGAAGCTTTTCTTATGTCAAATATTGTATTCCTTAGACCATGAGATAATACAACTCCCTGGTATCGGAAGAAAGCTTTGAGGTCATCAAACGTCATCCTATGAGAGGGTGATCATAAAGGTGTCTCTCAGGTGATCGGAAAGTATCTGTTGGGTTGTATGTATCGAGATGGGATTTGTCCCTCCCAAGTCGGAGAGATATACTTCGGGCCCACTCGGTAATCAATATCAACGCCGCTTGCAAGCATGTGATTAAGGAGTTAATCACAAAGTGATATCAGATTACGGAACGAGTAAAGTACTTGCTGTGAACGAGATTGAACTAGGTATGACAGTACCGACGATCAAATCTCGGGCAAGTAAAATATCGCGAGACGAAGGGAATATATATATGGGATTGATTGAATCCTGGCATCGTGGTTCATCCGATATGATCATCGATGAATGTGTGGGAGTCAATATGGGTTTCCAGACCCCGCTGTTGATTATTGATAGAAGATCATGTCTGCATATTCTCGAACCCGCAGGGTCACACACTTAACGTGTCTCGACGCTAGGATAGATTGGATAATTGGTTTATGATTTTTTTTTCAGAGTCTCGGATGGGATCCAGGACATCACGAGAGGTTCCGGAGTGGTCCGGAGAATATGATTCATATAAGGCAGTGCAGTTTTTGGAGTTCGGAATTGTTCCGGGTTAATTGGTATTGTACCGGAAGCTTCTAGAACCTTCCGGAAGGGGACCAACGTTGCCCCACCTTCCGAGAGGGGGCATGGGCCTATGAGGGAGTGCCCTGGCCGCATTGGGCCAGGGGCACAAGGCCCCATAGGGCCCAACCGGCCAGCTAGGGTAAAACCCTAACTAGACCTTCTAGAAGGGGGGGGGTTCCTTGCCCACCACTCCTCCTCCTTGTGGCCGCCGGTTTGGACTTGGGGGAGGGGCTAGGTCAGCCACCCACCCCTCTATATAAATAGGGCTGGGGGCGCACCACCCCCCACACCTTCCCCTCAAGCCAGTCGCCCTGCTTCCCTGCTCTCTCTCTCCCTCCCGACTGCGTGTAGGCGAAGCCCTGCTACAGAAACTCTCCACCATATACACCACATTGTCGTGTTGTAGATCCAATCCGTCTCTCCACCATACTTGCCGGACCGAGGAAGGAGGAGACATCGAGGTGCTGCACGTGTGCATCTCAAGGAGGCACCGCCACTTATGGTGCTAGATCGGATCGGATCGCGAGGAGGAGAAGCGAGTACGACTACATCACCCACGTTCCGTCAACGCTCATCTTGAATCTTCAAGGGTATGAAGATCTAATCCAATCTCTCTCGTTGTTTGCATCTCCTAGATTAGATCTTGGCTTTCCCTCTGTTCGCATCCGTAGAAAATTTTGATTTACTATGCCGCGAATCCCTTCAGACGATACAGACGGCTATCGGCGTGGGCGACGGTAGGGGCGGTGCGGTGCTCCCTGGCGATGCTCAACGACATGGTGGCAAGGCATGGGCGGTGCAGCTTGGTCGGAACGCGACGGTGCTCTACGTGCCCGACGGAAGATTTAATGGCGCACGTGGCACGCGGCGAACGAGCGTGTCTGCGGGTTGCCGGGCGTGGTGATCACGTATGCACGCGCGCAGGGCGTGCTGCGTTGGTCGAGCGTGGCGCACGGGGCGTGCTCTGGGCATGGTTGCTGGCGAGCTTGGCATGGTTCGTGTGTGTGGTCCAGTGGCTGGCAGGGTTCGAGCGCTGGACAGGGAGTGGCGGTGGGGTGTTGGCTTGCTCCCAGACATGTTGGCTAGGCTTGTTTCTCCTCCTAGCTGGTTGTCGACATGTGGGTGACAAGGGTGCATTCGGCCTGCTCACCATTGATGGCAATGCCAAGCTTACAGTGATGCTAAGGGTGTGCAATTGAGCTAGATGATCTACTAAAGCCTAGTTGCAACCAGAGAGGGAACAAGTTAGGCTTCAATCACTGCTCACAATAGTGTTTGGATTTTGTTTGATTTGTGTCTGCCAAGTGTTTGATGAAATGGCCGCAAGAATTCAAGTTTTGAATTTTGAAAAGATTTTTGGTGGGTGTTCTAGGTTGGTGCTGGTGAGTCTGCAGATGCTTGGGTTTTGAAAGTTGAGCTTGTTTGAGTGGTTTTTGAAAAAGTGGGATCTTCCCATATGATAAAGATTCAATTTTGAACTGTCATTTAAACGATGAATTTGAAAGTTTCTGGATGATCACAAAGTGGGCCTTGATACTTTGTTAGGAGTACTATCAAGGGGTGCAAAGATCCAGAAAAGTTTCTGTTAGGTTCTGAAAGTTTGAGACAGCCAAAGTAGGCATGGGAGTTAAATTGGTCAAAATGACCATTCCCTTATTTTATTTGTTTTGATTTACTTGTCTTTGGGAAAAGTGTGGGGAATGTTTAGATGATGTTTATTTCACCTAAGCATCCATTTACAAGCAAAGGAACACACAAACAAGTTGGTTCAAAAGAATTCAAAATGAAATGCATACTCACATGCATGCTTCCATAATTTTATTTAGAAAAGTTTTTGTTAACCCTAATTTTGATGATTAGAGTTTGATGATCCATGTTTAGTATTTTTGGGATGTTACAAACCTTCCCCCCTTAAACAAAATCTCGTCCCGAGATTTGAAAAAGGACGAAAAATATTACCTAGGATTTGAAGAGATCGGGAAACTCCGTCCTGATGTGATCTTCGCTCTCCCAGGTAGCTTCCTCTTCTGTGTGGTTGCTCCACTGAATCTTGAGAAACTTGATGCTTCGGGTTCGGGTAGTTATGAAAGCTTCTTCCAAAATACGGATGGGTACTTCGAGATAGGTCAGGTCATCGTTGATCTCTATGGTCTGGTGGTCGATGTTCTTGAACACTTCGGTCTTCTCTGGGACTTCGAGACACTTGGGAAGTAACGATATATGGAACACATTGTGCACAGATGACATCTCTTCGGGCAGTTCCAATTGATACGACACTTCTCCTCGATGGTTCAGAATCTTGAAAGGTCCGATATATCTGGGGGCTAACTTTCCTTTGAGTTGGAAACACTGCATTCCCTACAATGGTGACACTTTCAGATAAACAAAATCTCCTATGTTGAAGGCGAGGTCTCTACGTCTCTTGTCGGCGTAACTTTTCTGTCTGGACTGGGCAGTCTTGAGGTGCTCACGAATCTTGTGAACCTTCTCTTCTGCTTCTCGTAGGATGTCGGTTCCGAAAATATGACTCTCTCCTACTTCCGACCAGTTCAAAGGGGTGCGACACTTCCTTCCGTACATGAATTCAAATGGGGCCATTTGCAAACTGGCTTGGTAACTGTTGTTGTATGAAAATTCTGCAAACGGCAGACAATCTTCCTACTTAGATCCATATTCTAACACACATGCTCTCAGCATATCTTCGAGTATTTGATTTACTCGCTCCGTTTGTCCATCGGTCTGAGGGTGATAAGTGGTACTGAAATCTAGGCGGGTTCCTAAACCTTCTTGGACTTTCTTCCAGAATCTCGAGGTAAACTGAGTTCCTCGATCTGATAAGATGTTCTTGGGGACTCCGTGCAAACTAACTATCCTAGCGATGTATAACTCCGCTAGCTTCGAACTATGATATGTGGTCTTGACGGGTAAGAAATGGGCGACTTTGGACAATCGGTCCACTATGACCCAGATAGAGTCATTTCCCCTACTAGAAGTAGGCAGTCCAGTGATAAAGTCCATTCCAACGGAATCCTATTTCCATTCTGGAATCTGCAATGGTTGGAACAATCCAGCGGGTCTTTGATGTCCTGCCTTGACTCGCTGACATATGTCACACTTGGTGATATAGCTTCCGATTTCTCTCTTCATCTTATGCCACCAAAATTGCTCCTTAAAATCTTGATACATCTTCATTCCTCCGGGGTGGATAGAATAAAGAGTATCATGAGCCTCCTTCAAAATAACTTCTTTCAACTCAGAATCTACGGGTACACAAAGGCGTCCTTTGTACCACAGAACTCCTTCTTCGTCTTCGGTGAATCCGGGTACTTTGCCTGTACCGATACGACGCTTGATTCCGTCGATACTAGCATTTCCCTTCTGCGCCTCTTTAATCTAACTGATCAAAGTGGGATGGAGTTCTATGCTAGCCAAAAATCCTTCACTCACTAATTCCATTCGAAAATCTTCCATTTCTTTGTGCAAGCTTGGTTGCTCCTTCAAAATCATGGAGTTCAAGCGGCACGGCAATCTGCTAAGGGCATCTGCTACCACATTGGCTTTACCAGGGTGATAGTGAATGTCCAGATCGTAATCCTTGATTAGCTCAATCCATCTTCTCTGTCACATATTCAGCTCCTTTTGAGTGAATATATACTTCAGACTCTTGTGATCCGTATAGATCTCACAACGATTTCCCATCAGGTAATGTCTCCATGTCTTCAGGGCTAGAACTACGGCTGCGAGTTTGAGGTCATGGGTTGGGTAATTTTGCTCATGTTGCTTCAATTGTCGAGATAGATAAGATATAACTTTGCCTTCTTGCATTAGCACACATCCGAGACCGATCTTGGATGCATCACAATACACATCGAAGGGCTTCGTGATATCCGGCATGATCAAGATTGGGGCTGAAATCAATCTCCTCTTGAGTTCTTGAAAACTCGCTTCACATTTGTCCGTCCATTCAAACTTCTTGTCTTTCTTCAGCAATTGGGTCATGGGTCGGGCGATACTCGAGAATCCTTCTACGAACTTGCGGTAATATCCCGCCAATCCGAGAAATGCACGAACTTGGGTTTTAGTGTTTGGGGCTTGCCAATCTTCTACATCTTTCACTTTGGCAGGGTCAACGGCAATTCCTCCGGCTGATACAATGTGACCGAGGAATCCTACCTCCTGTAACCAGAATTCACATTTTCTAAACTTGGCATACAACTGATGCTCTCTAAGGGTTCCAAGAATGGTCCTTAGGTGTAGCTCATGTTCTTCTTCCGATTTGGAATAAATCAGAATGTCATCGATGAAAACAACGACAAATTTATCCAGGAAGTCCATAAAAATCTTATTCATGAGATTCATGAAATAAGCGGGGGCATTGGTTAATCCAAAAGACATGACAGTATACTCGTATAATCCATATCTGGTTGTAAAGGCAGTCTTTGGAATATCCTCTGCATGAAACTTGAGTTAATGATAACCAGTTCTAAGATCAATCTGAGAAAACACTTTGGCACCGGTCAACTGATCAAACAAATCTTCTATATTGGGCAATGGGTACTTGTTCTTGATGGTGACATCATTCAACTTCCGATAATCCATACACAAACGGTTACCTCCATCCTTCTTGTCCACAAACAAGACAGGTGATCTCCATGGTGACGCACTTGGTTGAATCAATCCAATTTCTAGCATTGCATCCAGTTGCTTCTTCAGTTCTGCTAGCTCCGACGGGTTCATACTATAGGGTCTCTGGGCTATGGGTCCAGTTCCGGGGATTAGTTCGATGATAAACTCGATATCCCGATCTGGGGGCATACCGGGCAAAACATCTGGAAATACATCGGGGTATTCACAGACTATCCGGACTTGGTCAATGGTAGGTTGGGATATACTCTTGTTGCACTTGAATTGACGAGGTAAGGTTTCGGATATATGCTCGACTGATATTCCGGCTGTACTGGTCATGGTAATGGATTTCTTGGCACAGTCAATCAATCCTTTATGTTTGGACATCCAATCCATTCCTAGTACTACTTCCAAACCTTTAGTTCCGATTACTATCAGATTAGCATAAAAAGCTATGCCATGGATTTGGATAGGGACGGCTTTGCAAATTTGCCTAGCCTTGGTGGTTGATCCGGAAATTTGAACAATCGTGATATGCTTCAGTTTGGTTGGTTGAATTTTACTAGTGCATGCAAATTCTTCGGTGACAAATGAATGCGATGCATCAGAATCAAACAACACGCTTGCAAGTACTGAATTAACAGAAAACATACTCAGCACGACGTCTAGCGCTTCCTGAGCTTCTTCAGCATGCATGAGAAAAAGACGGCCATTGCGGTTGAGCGAATTCCCTGGGGCAAATCTTCTTCCGGGATGAACACGACGTTGCTGCTGAGCTGGGGCATTGGTATTGGGGGATGCGGCATTCTTCTTGTCTGGGCACTCGTTGGAGTAGTGACCCTTATTTCCACAGTCATAACAAGTTACCTGCGACTTGTCCTTTGCTGTGACAGGCACAACATTGCTTCCAGTCCTCGGGGCAGTGTTGGTGTTGGCGGCAGCATTGTTGGTGTTGAACTTGGGTGGGGCATGGTTGAAATTTCTAGAGTTACCGGGGTTGTTGTGATTTCCTCCGGGCCTAGGGTTTCCACGGTTGGGATAGGTCAGACTGTTCATCGGGGGTCTGTTGGTTCTTGGGGAAAATCCTGGAGATGGGTTAGGGCGATACTTTGGGGTTTGATGGGTTCCTGGTTGATGCATCATACGACGCTTGCGGTTCTCATTAGCTTGGTTGATCTTTCCTTCCATCTGGATAGCAAAGTCGACAAGGGCTTCAATATCAGCAAAGGGGATATTGACTAACACAGTCTGCATCTCATCATGTAGACCATTCAGGAATCTTTCTTTCTTCTTGGCTTCGGTGTCGATCTCATCCGGGGCATACCTAGCTAATGACAAAATTTTGTCACGGTATTCCACTACAGTCATCCTTCCTTGCTTCAGTTCTCTGAACTCGTCTCTCATCCTCTTGTTCAAACCCGGTGGCACATGGGTTCTACTAAACTTGACCTTGAATTCCTCCCAGGTCATCATCTGGCCTCCGGTCATTGCGCGAACACTGTTCCACCATGCCCTGGCATATCCGGCTAGATAGTGGGTGGTGAACAAAACTTTCTTGTTGGCTTCCACTCCGGCGACTTCTAGGTTATTTTCCATGGTTTGCAACCAATCATCGGCGTCTAGGGGTTCTTCTGACTTAGTGAAAACAGGTGGGTTGGTATTCTGGAAATTCTTGAGCTTAGATCCATGGTTGTCCTGATTTCCGTGACCTTGGTTGTTGTGGGCTAGCTGAGCTATCTGTTGCAGGGTGGCTAGGTTGACGCGTTCGCTCTTCGACTTCACGGTCAGAAGTCAACATTTGTAGGATCTGCAACATCAGGTCCGGGGATGAACCACTTCCTCCGCGTGGCATATGAAGATTGAGATAGATCATGAGAAAAGAGGGAAATTTCTAAGGTTTCGGGGAATTTGAAAAGTTTTTAAAGTTTGACTCAGATTTTTCTAGCAACTTGCTTTTCATTCATTCATTCCTAGCACATGATACAACACACACCACAACAAAGAAAAACAGATGGTTTTAAGAACCATTTTGGAATCTACGATACGGTGGGACCGAATACTACTCACTACGCTAGTGCTCAAGTGCTACTACTCCTCGGAATCTGTGGCTTCATCATCCTCATCGTCATCGATGAAGGCGAAATCATCCTCATCGGTGAAGAAATCCATAGCTAGATCCTCCAGAAAATCATCATCATTGCTGAGATAGGAGTAAGGGTCTCCATGAAGATCCTCTCCGACATTCTCCCTTTCCTCCAACTGCATGTATCTCTTGTGGATGGTCTCCTCCAAATATGAGTTACGGTGTCAAAGACGGGCAATAATGTGCTCCTTCTTGTCGAGCTGACGGCGGCGAGACTTGCGATCCTTTGCTAGCATGGCGATGGTTTGGTCCTTCGTCTTGATGATGGCAGACTTGTGGTTGGAGTAGTCACGGCAATTATCCAACTCCTGCTGACGATCGTACATCATGAAGCTAAGGTGGTCCAATTGAGTCTTCAGCTCAGGGTGGTATGGGGCTTCCAGTGGTTGTCCATTTGCATCACGCCTTGGGCAAAACTCAAAGCGAGTACCCTTGATCTGATTGATGCTCTTCCCACACAGACGGGAAAGAGCTTCCTGCATGGCCCTGGCAAGTCCATCGAGCCAGTTGTTCTCTCTTAAGGTAAACTGAATTCCCTCAGCAGTGGGAGGTTCAATCTTTCCTCGGAGACTTGCAACAATTAGCCACTGCAGATCTTCTCATCCTTGATCACTGAGCTGAGCTCCGAAGAACTCGCGGTGCGGACGCTCCAGAAGTTCCGAAAGCTGGTCCAAATCCCTCTCAAAGATAAGGTCTCCTCCATTCCCCAACTGATAAAACTTGTTGTACTTCATGTCCATCTATAAGAATATAGGGTGAATAAGTTAGTAGAGTGATCAAGTGTGTCAATTTTTATGTATTTTGCAAGAGTTTTTGAGGAACATGAATTTTCATGAAATAATCAAAGTGATAAGAATGGGAATAAGTTTTGTAAATATTTATTTTCTTTGCTTTTGAAACTAAGTTTTTGATTCAATGTCCAGTCTAACTAGGGTCTCCTATGGTCAGGATGGCTCTGATACCAACTTATCAACACCCGGATTTTTAATCCCAGATGCCTGTTATGCCATACATCGCAATCCCAGGATTACCATTTTTGCGAGACATAACAGAATTGGATACCATAGTACATCATCCATTACAAACCATACAGAAGGTCTTACACAAATAAGGATCTCATGATCTAGTTCTTAATACAACTTCAAGCAGCGGGATACGTAATAATAACGGTAGGGTAGGCGAAGCTCCATCTTTGGGGTCATAGGCAATGCTGATGATGGGAGATGATCCTAGTTGTCGTAACCTTCCTGGGGTCCATCCTCCAGGTACTCCTCTTCATAGTCTGGCCACAGGAATAGCCAGGGACAAAGCCATGAGTACTCTTTAAGTACTCGCAAACTAATACTAACAAGTGAAGGGGTTTTTTGATAATAGGACACTAGGCTCTATGGTTGTTTTGCAAGAAGCCAGATTTATCTCTACTAGTTCAGAAGTAAGAGAAGCTAGTCACAATTTTATAAATCATAAGTAGGAACTTGTATTTCATATCACAACTCTGTTGTGGTCAAGTCAAAGTCTCAAATCATTTCACAAGTCATTTTGAAAACATCTGACGGGGGAACAGTATGGCCACTCCAACTGTCCATAACCGCGGACGCGGCTATTCGAATAGTTTGAAACTCTACAGAGGTTGTACACTTTCACCACAACATTCGATACATCCGTCAGGAACAAATCCTGAATTCACCATACTCAGTATGCGGATAATCAATCCTAACCTTTCAATTACACGCCGTAGTATAAGCACCTCTCCTGTGAGTTTGGCCTCCCAACCATGACCAACTGTCATCTTGGGTACTGCACAGGTGGACAATCTTCACAAGGTAGCCTCAGCTCAGACCTTGGTCATGAGGGAACTAATACTAAGGTATATAAGTTTCCAGTCAAGCCCTACCCAATCTTCGGGTATTGTGGTTGTACGATAAAAATTGGAATGGTATCGCATCCAGACAACCATCAGTTTTATAAAGGTCTAAGGCTCATGCCTCAACATTTTCATCACCAAAATCATCTGGTGTTCGGAAACACATGTCAAAACATTTCAATAGACTGATACATCATTCCAAGGTTTTCATAACCATTTTCATCAAGTATTCCCATCTAAAGTGGATCAAGTTTTATGCTTAGCACTGGCATCTACAAGTGGGGGTGAGTACTAATGAGGGGTGGTGAACAAGTGGTGTTCTAACTAAGTTTACTCTCATGCCTTAGGATGACATCAAGATTTTCTAGCTTAGGCCAAGTTTTATGCTCTTTATGCAACCTTAAAATATATCTTTCTAGAATCTACAAGTCACTTAAGTACTCTCTAAGGAAGTAGCTTTGATAAAGAAATAAAATAGAAAGCTTGCACTTAGAACTAGGATTGGGTATCAAGTGGGTATGATCACATATGCTTAAGGCATATAGCTGGCATGGTAACGAGCAAGTATTAGCTTGCACAATTGCAAGTATAAGATTGCATAGGTCAACTTGATTAGTAAGGCTTGCCTAAAGTAGAGTATCTTGCAAGAGTTAGCTTGCCTTGTGCAGAGTAGTGGTTGAAGTTCTCCTCGGCTTCTTCTTCGTAGAATCCTCCTTCCTCCTCGTATCCTTGGTCGGTACTAGCGTCTATAAATAAATACGATGTACACAATCACCAAACAATACTTAACT
The DNA here is from genome assembly GCA_030063025.1 of Avena longiglumis. Lineage (NCBI taxonomy): Eukaryota > Viridiplantae > Streptophyta > Magnoliopsida > Poales > Poaceae > Avena > Avena longiglumis. The sequence continues at coordinate 209,591,010 of CP125979.1, read as the reverse complement.
ACTTGCAATCATCACACAAAAGGGTCCTATAGATGATCTAGCATCATCACTAACATTACAAGATTAAAGCTTGGTTTAATTCCTTTTATTTTTAGAAAAGTAATTTCTACTCATGGAAAAACTACTTAAGATTTAATATTTTCCAAACCAAACATGGGATCATGTTGAAACATGTCATCACCACAGATTTTAGTCCATGGGAATGTGATTTAAAGTGGTGTCACAATTTAATAAGGTTTTACCCTTTTATTTTAATTAAATAAGTGACTAGAAATGCTTATGTGGCATTCCTTTATTACTTGGTCATTATTTCTGTAAGTAAACCTATATATTTTTATATATTCTGAAAGGTATGGTCAAATGTGATTTTTGAGAGTTAGAATCAACTCAAAAGCTATTGTAGTTTAAATTTGAAAAATGTTTGAATGCAGAAAAGCTTCTGCCTTGTTATTTTTACCAAGGATGATCTACAGATCCAAATGACTTGAATCCAACGGGCTTGGATTCAGCATTTCCAGACCTTTCTAACAAAATTGGTTTCATTCAATTTGTGCACTGAATCGACCTGGGTTGATTTTTGAAACTGGGTGCAGAAGTGTGTTTGAATTAAAATGGAAAAGGTTAAATTCAAATAACCTGGCGGAAGTGATAATCTTGGGCCTGCTAAGCAAAGGCTCATGGCTGTTTAAGTGGCTATCCCCACGCGTCAGTGAGACAGGGGGGTGCGAAACGATATGAGGCGATGTGGTGCGTTCGATCTGGTTCTAATCCAACGGCTGAGGGTCATCGTCGACGTTGGACAACGCAGGCGAGACAGAAACCTAGCGCGGCCAGTGGGGGTCGTTGGGGGCTCACCGGGGTTCAGGTGAGGGTCGGCGAGGCGGGCGAACGACGAAGTCGACGACGGCGAACCTCCTGGTACCGGCAGCTTCTCCTAGGGTGGACGAAATCGACGGTGCCCTTCTTTTCCAGAGGCGGCCTGCTCCAGCGCAATTCCGGCGATGCGCTGCTCGCCTTGCTCCGGGAACGGGGTGGAATGATCAGTGAGAAGAGGGGAGTGAGATGGTGTGCTCAATTCGGCTGGGGGTGGCCTCTATTTATAGTGGCTAGAGGGGGCTGACGGGGTGCAAGGTGAGCTCGTCGTGGTCGACGGTACAGACGGCTATCGGCGTGGGCGACGGTAGGGGACGGTGCGGTGCTCCCTGGCGATGCTCAACGACATGGTGGCAAGGCGTGGGGCGGTGCAGCTTGGTCGGAACGCGACGGTGCTCTGCATGCCCGACGGAAGATTTAATGGCGCACAACGCGCGTGGTCCGCGCGGCGGCGAACGAGCGTGTCTGCGGGGTTGCTGGGACGGTGGTGATCACGTATGCACGCGGCGAGGGCGGCGCGCGGTCTGTGGGCGTTGGTCGAGCGTGGCGCACGGGGCGTGCTCTCGGCATGGTTGCTGGCGAGCTTGGCATGGTTCGTGTGTGTGGTCCAGTGGCTGGCAGGGTTCGAGCGCTGGACAGGGAGTGGCGGTGGGGTGTTGGATTGCTCCCAGACATGTTGGCTAGGCTTGTTTCTCCTCCTAGCTGGCTGTCGACATGTGGGTGACAAGGGTGCATTCGGCCTGCTCACCATTGATGGCAATGCCAAGCTTACAGTGATGCTAAGGGTGTGCAATTGAGCTAGATGATCTAATAAAGCCTAGTTGCAACCAGAGAGGGAACAAGTTAGGCTTCAATCACTGCTCACAATAGTGTTTGGATTTTGTTTGATTTGTGTCTGCCAAGTGTTTGATGAAATGGCCGCAAGAATTCAAGTTTTGAATTTTGAAAAGATTTTTGGTGGGTGTTCTAGGTTGGTGCTGGTGAGTCTGCAGATGCTTGGGTTTTGAAAGTTGAGCTTGTTCGAGTGGTTTTTGAAAAAGTGGGATCTTCCCATATGATAAAGATTCAATTTTGAACTGTCATTTAAACGATGCATTTGAAAGTTTCTGGATGATCACAAAGTGGGCCTTGATACTTTGTTAGGAGTACTATCAAGGGGTGCAAAGATCCAGAAAAGTTTTTGTTAGGTTCTGAAAGTTTGAGACAGCCAAAGTAGGCATGGGAGTTAAATTGGTCAAAATGACCAGTCCCTTATTTTATTTGTTTTGATTTACTTGTCTTTGGGAAAAGTGTGGGGAATGTTTAGATGATGTTTATTTCACCTAAGCATCCATTTACAAGCAAAGGAACACACAAACAAGTTGGTTCAAAAGAATTCAAAATGAAATGCATACTCACATGCATGCTTCCATAATTTTATGTAGAAAAGTTTTTGTTAACCCTAATTTTGATGATTAGAGTTTGATGATCCATGTTTAGTATTTTTGGGATGTTACAAACCTTCCCCCCTTAAACAAAATCTCGTCCCGAGATTTGAAAAAGGACGAAAAATATTACCTAGGATTTGAAGAGATCGGGAAACTCCGTCCTGATGTGATCTTCGCTCTCCCAGGTATCTTCCTCTTCTGTGTGGTTGCTCCACTGAATCTTGAGAAACTTGATGCTTCGGGTTCGGGTAGTTATGAAAGCTTCTTCCAAAATACGGATGGGTACTTCGAGATAGGTCAGGTCATCATTGATCTCTATGGTCTGGTGGTCGATGTTCTTGAACACTTCGGTCTTCTCTGGGACTTCGAGACACTTGCGAAGTAACGATATATGGAACACATTGTGCACGGCTGACATCTCTTCGGGCAGTTCCAATTGATACGACACTTCTCCTCGACGGTTCAGAATCTTGAAAGGTCCGATATATCTGGGGGCTAACTTTCCTTTGAGTTGGAAACGCTGCATTCCCTACAATGGTGACACTTTCAGATAAACAAAATCTCCTATGTTGAAGGCGAGGTCTCTACGTCTCTTGTCGGCGTAACTTTTCTGTCTGGACTGGGCAGTCTTGAGGTGCTCACGAATCTTATGAACCTTCTCTTCTGCTTCTCGTAGGATGTCGGTTCCGAAAATATGACTCTCTCCTACTTCCGACCAGTTCAAAGGGGTGCGACACTTCCTTCTGTACATGAATTCAAATGGGGCCATTTGCAAACTGGCTTGGTAACTGTTGTTGTATGAAAATTCTGCAAACGGTAGACAATCTTCCCACTTATATCCATATTCTAACACACATGCTCTCAGCATATCTTCGAGTATTTGATTTACTCGCTCCGTTTGTCCATCGGTCTGAGGGTGATAAGCGGTACTGAAATCTAGGCGGGTTCCTAAACCTTCTTGGACTTTCTTCCAGAATCTCGAGGTAAACTAAGTTCCTCGATCTGATAAGATGTTCTTGGGGACTCCGTGCAAACTAACTATACTAGCGATGTATAACTCCGCTAGCTTCGAACTATGATATGTGGTCTTGACGGGTAAGAAATGGGAGACTTTGGACAATCGGTCCACTATGACCCAGATAGAGTCATTTCCCCTACTAGAAGTAGGCAGTCCAGTGATAAAGTCCATTCCAACGGAATCCTATTTCCATTCTGGAATCTGCAATGGTTGCAACAATCCAGCGGGTCTTTGATGTCCTGCCTTGACTCGCTGACATATGTCACACTTGGCGATATAACTTCCGATTTCTCTCTTCATCTTATGCCACCAAAATTGCTCCTTCAAATCCTGATACATCTTCATTCCTCCGGGGTGGATAGAATAAAGAGTATCATGAGCCTCCTTCAAAATAACTTCTTTCAACTCAGAATCTGCGGGTACACAAAGGCGTCCTTTGTACCACAGAACTCCTTCTTCGTCTTCGGTGAATCCGGGTACTTTGCCTGTACCGATACTAGCATTTCCCTTCTGCGCCTCTTTAATCTAATTGATCAAAGTGGGCTGGAGTTCTATGCTAGCCAAAAATCCTTCACTCACTAATTCCATTCGAAAATCTTCCATTTCTTTGTGCAAGCTTGGTTGCTCCTTCAAAATCATGGAGTTCAAGCGGCACGGCAATCTGCTAAGGGCATCTGCTACCACATTGGCTTTACCAGGGTGATAGTGAATGTCCAGATCGTAATCCTTGATTAGCTCAATCCATCTTCTCTGTCACATATTCAGCTCCTTTTGAGTGAATATATACTTCAGACTCTTGTGATCCGTATAGATCTCACAATGATTTCCCATCAGGTAATGTCTCCATGTCTTCAGGGCTAGAACTACGGCTGCGAGTTTGAGGTCATGGGTTGGGTAATTTTGCTCATGCTGCTTCAATTGTCGAGATAGATAAGATATAACTTTGCCTTCTTGCATTAGCACACATCCGAGACCGATCTTGGATGCATCACAATACACATCGAAGGGCTTCGTGATATCCGGCATGATCAAGATTGGTGGGTGTTCTAGGTTGGTGCCGGTGAGTCTGCAGATGCTTGGGTTTTGAAAGTTGAGCTTGTTTGAGTGGTTTTTGAAAAAGTGGGATCTTCCCATATGATAAATGTCCAATTTTGAACTGTCATTTAAACTATGCATTTGAAAGTTTCTGGATGATCACAAAGTGGGCCTTGATACTTTGTTAGGAGTACTATCAAGGGGTGCAAAGATCCAGAAAAGTTTATGTTAGGTTCTGAAAGTTTGAGACAGCCAAAGTAGGCATGGGAGTTAAATTGGTCAAAATGACCATTCCCTTATTTTATTTGTTTTGATTTACTTGTCTTTGGGAAAAGTGTGGGGAATGTTTAGATGATGTTTATTTCACCTAAGCATCCATTTACAAGCAAAGGAACACACAAACAAGTTGGTTCAAAAGAATTCAAAATGAAATGCATACTCACATGCATGCTTCCATAATTTTATTTAGAAAAGTTTTTGTTAACCCTAATTTTGATGATTAGAGTTTGATGATCCATGTTTAGTATTTTTGGGATGTTACAGAGATTACAAAAGATCTATTGCTTGTGCCTCAGCCGGATCTTCACTGGCCGAGTCACTCGTCATAGCACAAGAGGAAAGTCAGATGTTGGAAGTGGCAGCATTGGCCAAAGCAGCACAAATGTCCATGCTGGTACTCACCAACCCGCATGGCAGTGTGTCATTTCAAGCTACCAAGGAAACCAAGAAGGTGCAGGTGGATGAAACTTTCCCAAAGCGCACAGTTACCATTGGGGATGGCCTTACAGACAAATAGGAAAACGAGCTCACCAGCTTCCTCCGTGAGAATCGGGACATCTTTGCATGGTCCACTCAAGATCTGCAAGGATTTCCGAGGGAGCTGGCTGAGCACTCTCTTCATGTAAGACCAGATGCAAAGCCGGTGAAGCAACCCCTCCGCCGATTCGCCGAGGATAGGAGGAAAATAATAGCTGCCGAGATTGCAAGACTTTTGGCTGCTGGATTCATCATGGAAGTACTGCACCTGGACTGGTTATCAAATCCAGTCTTGGTCGAGAAGAAAAAAGATGACCCGAACCTGGCAGTGGTATGGCGCATGTGTATTGATTACACGAACCTCAATAAGGCGTGTCCAAAAGATCCATTTCCTCTGCCTCGGATCGATCAAGTCATAGATTCTACTGCTGGGTGTGAGTTGTTGTCGTTTGTGGATGCGTATTCAGGATTCCACCAGATACCACTGAATCCAAATGATCAAATAAAGGCAGCTTTTTTATCACCCCATACAGGGCTTATTGCTAACGCACCATGCCATTTGGATTGAGAAATGCAGGCGCAACATATCAAAGATGCATGCAAAAATGCTTGCAAGATCAATTGGACAAAGATGTTCAAGTATACGTCGATGACGTGGTGATAAAAAACAAACAAAGTCATACTCTAATTGAGGACTTGCGTCAAACATTCGCAAACTTGAGAAGATTCCGGATGAAGCTTAACCCAGAAAAATGTACATTTGGTGTCCCGGTTGGCAAGTTACTCGGATTCCTTGTATCCAGCCGAGGAATCAAAGCTAACCCGACAAAGATCAGGGACATCGAAAGAATGGAATTGCTAAAAACCCTCAATGATGTCCAGAAGTTTACTGGATGCATGGCCTTGTTGAGTAGGTTTGTTAGTCGGCTAGGTGAAAAAGCCCTACCACTATATCAGCTAATGAAGAAATCAGACAAATTCACATGGACACAGCAAGCCGATAGCGCTTTCCATGAATTAAAGAAAATGTTGGCAACATCACCAATATTAGCGTCACCATTATCCAAGGATCCAATGTTGCTCTATGTCGCCGCAACCAACAGAGTTGTAAGTGCAGTAATAGTGGTTGAACGTGAAGAAGGGGCAAATCAGTCCAAATACCGGTGTATTACTTGAGTGAAGTGCTCTCAGTCTCGAAACAGAATTACCCGCATTATCAGAAGATGACATATGGGGTATATATGGCAGCAAAGAAGCTGAAACATTATTTTCAAGAACACCCAATCCGGGTAATATGCGAGGTACCTATCTCAGATATATTGGGCAGCAAAGATGACAGCGGCCGAGTCGCCAAATGGGCCATCGAACTGGCACCGTACACTCTACAATATGATAGGCGGGATGCAATAAAATCTCAAGCTGTTGCAGATTTCTTTGTGGAATGGATGGAAATGCAGTACGAACCACCACTGCCAGATCCGAATTACTGGAAAATGCATTTTGACGGGTCCAAGACGAAAATGGGTCTGGGCGCCGGGATAGTGCTCACATCTCCAAAGAGGGATCAACTGAGGTATGTGTTGCAGATTCATTTTGCTGCTTCTAACAACGTTGCCAAGTATGAAGCACTTGTCCATGGCATTAAAGTAGCCAAAGAAATTGGTATAAAAAAGATCATGTGTTTTGGCGATTCGGATTTGGTGATTCAGCAAGTGTCTGGACATTGGGATGCGCTGGACGCAGACATGGCATTATATCGCTTCCACGTGCAACAAATTTCGGGATATTTTGGCGGTTGTGAATTTCATCACATTCCTATAGCAGAAAATGAGGCAACGGATGTATTATCCAAACTAGGATCATCTAGACAAGCAATACCACCAGGGGTAGCGTTGGAGCATCTCAGGAAGCCATCGATCAAGCCGTCACCAGAGTCCGAATCAATCAGGGTCATCCCGGCGAGTCAGGAATCAGAGGCAGTGCCAATGGACATCGACTCAGGGGTAGGTTCGAGTCACTCGGGGACTGATCCGTTCAATTCAGGGATCACCGAATCGCACTCGGGGACTCCTTAGGTTATGTCGGCAGAACCAATGGACATTGATGTTGAAGCAGACCCGGAACCACTAATATCAACGTGCGCATAACCAATATTCAGTTACTTGAAAGATGGGACCTTGCCGAGTGATGAAACATTGGCAAGGCAAACAGCACGCAGAGCAAAAGCTTACACCGTAATCAACAAGGAACTCTACAAGCGAAGTGTGACAAGTGTACTGCAGCGTTGTATCAGCTCAGAAAAAGGCCAGGAGATCTTATTGGATATCCATCAAAGAGAGTGCGGGCACCATGCGTCATCAAGAGCATTGGTAGCCAAGGCATTCCGACATGTATTCTACTGGCCAAGCGCATTGGCACAAGCGCAAGAGTTAGTCAGAATATGCAGTGGTTGTCAACACTATGCGTCCAAGTCGCATTTACGAGCGTCTGAATTGAAGACTATACCAATTACTTGGCCTTTTGCAGTATGGTGCCTAGATATGGTAGGACCATTCAAACCAGCAAGAGGAGGTATGACTCATATCTTGGTCATGATTGATAAGTTCACCAAGTGGATAGAAGTGAAACCAATCAAGAAATTGGACGATAAAATAGCTGTTACATTCTTACGGGATATAATCCTCAGATACGATTACCCACACAGTGTGATCACTGACAATGGCACAAACTTTGCCGAAGGAGATTTTGCTCGCTTCTGTGGGAAACACCGAATAAGACTTGATGTAGCATCAGTCGCCCATCCAGAATCAAATGGACAAGTTGAACAGGCTAATGGCTTAGTTCTGTCCGGGATAAAATCCCGCTTAATGGAACCACTCCAGAGATCACCTGGTTGTTGGATAGAGGAACTACCCTCAGTACTGTTGAGCCTAAGAACAACTCCGAATCTGTCAATTGGTTATACGCCATTTTTCCTCGTATATGGGGCTGAAGCTGTTTTGCCTGCCGACATAGAATATGACTCGCCAAGGATAAGGCAATACTCGGAAGCCGAGGTAAAAGAGGCCCGAGAAGATGGAGTAGACTTATTCGAAGAAGCAAGGGAACTGACATTCTCCAGATCCGCTATATATCAACAAAATCTCCGACGCTACCATAGCCCAGCAGGAATGCATAAATTATGGTGTTTTTCGAGAAGGGAAAGTGCAACCTCGTGTTTTTCGAGAAGGAGATATGGTGCTAAGGCTGGTGCAGCGCACAGCAGGAATGCATAAATTATCACCACCATGGGAAGGTCCATTCATTGTAAGCAAAACATTGCACAATGAATGAAACCAAAAGAACAAGGCGGACAGGTCAGGAGATGAAACCAAAAGGCCATGGAATGTGGCACTGCTTCGTCCCTTCTATACTTAGGAGAAGCAGTGCATGTATCACTCGAACTCTCATATGTCGGACATGTTTGCCGGCTATGTGCTAATAATAAAATGGTATGATTCGAAAAACTGACTCGGGGACTACCCCTTAAGTTTTCCATTTCAATTATCTTACGTCGGCTGGCGTGATACCCGAAATTTATCTCGGAACAAGTAGTGTTTACTCGGAAGAAATCAACTCTTCAACTATGTTGTTGTCCGAAAACACGGCTTCATGGCAAGCAAGATAAAAAGATGTAAGACAGGTAAACACGAACGCCGGATAAATACAGGGGAGAAACGCGAGTCGGCTTTAGTTTTTGCCTAACTCTCTGCAGGTCGCGTTATACTACGTGTAGGGTAATCTCGGCCAAGTTATCCAAGTTTCATACCCGCTAACTATATCCTTCGTACTTTGAGACCCTAATGTCGAACACCTAAAAAGGTAGACAAGGGCCAAATGCAAGGAAAGGTGACACGGCAAAATGAAACTCGGGGACTTGCCCTTGAATGATTCACACTTAGAACATAATGCAGACATATCAAAAGACACATAGTCAAACTTAAGGTGCAATGTATGTTACATTTGTACCCGGCATACCGGGGATCTAATAAAAGTTCGAGTATTTGTTGGCCTAAGGAGAAGAAGAATTCGGAGGAGCATTCTCGGAGCCAGGAGTGGTGCTTGGAACGTCGGTCGGGTGAGGGGCATCTGTGGCCGGGTCATCCGGATCATCTGACTCGGTCGCTTCGCTGTCGCCACCCTCTTCAGTAGCAACTTCGACCAGCGGGTCGCCAAGGTCGAGGAAGCTAGGCCCTTCACACCAAGCGTGCACCATGGTGTACTCCATCATGGCATAAGCTCGCTCCTGGCGCTTCTTGATCAGCTCCGGGTCATTCAGCCATTTTCCATCACCCCTTATGCGAGCAAGAACATCGAGGTTGATGTCCTCGTACCATGAAAGCACGAAGGAGAGAGCCTTGTCCGCGGCAGCTCGGCCGGCCGACTCACGCCATTGATCCAGCCGATCTTCAGTAAGGAGTAATCTGTCGGTGAGTGGCTCGATGAGTTCGGGTGGGTCTTCATCCGTCCAGAGCATGCGAAACGCATGGATAGCTGACTTGAGCAAGTCCACACAGCAAGACCTGAGGGTCTTGACCCGTTCGGACACCGCTGCGAGAAGCTCCTCCATGGGCACCTCACAGTCAGCAGGAGCACCAGCTTCGGCTCTCACTTTCTTCATGGATCAGATGGCAAACATGTTGGCCTTAGGAAAATTCTCTGCAAGCAAAAGAGAAAGTTAGCAAATAACAAGGGCAGATGGAAGAAGTCCAGAAGGACTTATACGGTGCGTAAAGAGTAAGAACTCACTACCGAGAAAGAAGTTGATGGCGGCGAGTTTGCTATGCCAATCCTTGGCCTTGGCTTGAAGGGCATCCAAGTTTAGATTTGCCGACTCGACCAATGATTTGGCCTTGTCGAGCAGCTTCTTGGTCTTCTCGGCGCTGGCGGCCTGCTGCTCATTCTTCTCAGCAAGTTCTTCCTTCAGCCCTTTCACCTCGGCCAGGTGCTTCTGCTCTGTCTCGACCATCAGTTTCTTCAGCCGAGTCACCTCATCATGCTCCTTCTGGAGTTCGTCTTGGTGCTTCTCTGCTTATTCAGAACAAATATTGGTTAGTACCAACAGAAAACTTTCAGCTATTGGCTTAGGGAGGCAAGAAATTTACTCTCGGCCTCGCTGATTTGCGAGTGAAGATCGTTGATGGTATACTGAGCACTGGCTGTGGAATAAGAGCAAGAAAAAAAATGAGAAGATGAACCAAGGAAAATTACACCTAATAGAAAAAAGGAAGAGCAAAGATATTACCTTGGTCGTGGGTGTCAGTCTGTAGCTTCTCATACGCAAGTTCGAGCTTGCGATGCGCCAGGACGATAGCTTGGTGCACCTTGGTGTGCTTGTTATGTGTGAGCTAATCAAATAAGACAGACAATAAGGAAGAGTCAAGTCAGGAAACCCGCCGAATCAAAGAGCTTAAGAGCTTACAGCCGAGTGAGTTCCTTACTCGACAGTAACCTCGAGGGCTAGGGATCGAACCTCTAACATGCAAGCTTGGGATTTAAAGACTAAGTGATTATTAAAGAGTTTACAGCCGAATAAGTTTCTTACTTGGCTGCAACCTCGAGGACTAGGTGATATGATTGAAGGAAATACTCAACAGTACAAAAGAGTAAGAAATTACTTTACCTCGTTTACTTCGTCGGCGCGGGCCATCAGAGTAATGGCCTGCTAGGTCATGTCGGAAATGGCATTGGGGCCCAGCTTCAGCTTCTTACCGGCACGAGTGCTGACCTCCTGCTTGCCTGTTGCATCCCATGCCACGGCGTAAGGCTCAGCCGAACCTAGTCTCTTGCCACTGAGCAACCGAGTGAGAACTTGACCCGTTTTCAGGGAGGTTCCCACAGTGGTACGGGTCGCAGCAGGAGAAGTATGGAGAGTAACAGCCCTGGAGTCATTAGCTGACCTGGCAGCCGCAGATTCGTCCCCCTTACCCGTTGAAGCGATCATTGTCGCCGATGTCGGAGGCCGGATCTGAGGAGCAGAACCCGGAGTGCAGATTAGCGTAGTTTGCTTGGAAGAGGTGGATTTGCTAGATGAGGGGCGAGTAGAACCAGAAGCCTTGGGTTGGGTCTGGCCCTTTGACAGAATTGGAGAGCGAGCAGAAGGATTTGGAGAAGAGCGTGGAGCCGCCTGTTATCGCCACATTTTGGCCAAAGGAGGAGATGGGCCGTAATCAAGATGGGCTTGGAGGATACATATATGCAACGTATTGCTGGATCAGCCTTGTGCGTGGATTTGGGCTAAATTGCCCGTGTATCTGTATATTATGGTAGGTTACGCTTCGGTTTAAGTAAGAGATAGAGTTGTTAGGGTTATTCCAAAGATAGAAAGTCTCCGGACTATAAATATGTACCTAAGGTTATTGAGAAAAGAGGACGATCACGTTCACAACAAACACAATCTCGGCGCATCGCCACCCCTTGTTTCTAGGGTTTTTCTCGGGTAAGTGTCATGCTGCCTAGATCGCATCTTGCGGTCTAGGCAGTATCTGCTTATGCGTTATTTAGTGTTACTCGTACTGAAGCCTTGTTGATGGCGAGTAATATCATATCATAGATTTGTTTGGGCTAGCATCGGTACCTTTTTGTTATGATTGCTTAGTTATGCTGCCTTTAGTTATCTCGCTGCCTTTGCACCTTTTTCGGGTGTAAGGGCAGCATCTTGCTTGATCTTTATTCAGTTGATTTGATATGTTATAGTTATGCCTTGTTTTCCAAGGTTTAGTTTGATATCCACATGGTCAGGCCTTGCAAACGGGTTGAACGATCCAGTAGTATGTAAGGATATGGTTTGCCAATTCAAGAGGAGTTTTTCCGGGAATTGACTTTACGTCGGTTGTTAGGCCTTCTCTAGGGTTAGTTTTCTATCATCTTTTGTATATACCAGGCTCAATTACGTGTAGGATGTTCCAATTATGTGGTGAAAATGTTAAACTGTCATAGGTCGATTTAACTTGTATTGATGAAGCAAAACCCCATGTTATCGTAGATCTAATGCAGAACCATGGGCTAATCGGCTCCAGGAGCCGATTCACGTGGAAACACAGGAGCCGGTCGCTCGAATTTTACGATACTTGTTTGCCATGCAGAAACTAATCGAAGCAATCCATCACCTTCCCACCAGGTATAGGTCAGTGGCACGCCTTGCATCGCCAGACGTGTGCCGGAGTTTTGCGGCTGTTCGAGGGACCAGGGCCCACCAGCAGCCTGGAGCCTCCGGCTCGTGTTGCTCGTCGCTGCTCGCCGTGGGTTTTGACAGCAACACATTCTCGCACGCCGGTGGGACATTCAACAACATCTGCATCAACATCCGACGCCAGCTGCGATGGGGATGCACCGGTCACGTCGCATTTACGATCTGCCTGATGAGCACAAGGCGGTATGATGATATCAAAGCTCTCTTCAAGCCGATCTCATCGGCTCTTTTGAGAGGACCCGTAAGCATGGCATCGGTGGAAAGGGTTCTCACCAAGGTGCTCTTGATGAGGTGGATCTGCCTTCCTTGAGGAGCGCACTGAGCTCGCGACAGAAGTCAATTACATGGTGGCTCATTCTCTTCACCGCCATTCCGAGAGCCTAGTGAACGCTTTCGAGCGTCGCGGTTCGCGTAGTTCAGAGATCATGAAACATCGATTACTCCGTCGGGGCCTACTCTAGGGACTCACCAGGAGAAAGACTGCTCAGATCGTGCCACAACCGCCATTCACGCTTGCAGCCCGAGCCACCAGGCACCGGCACGTCGTCTACAAGGTTGGAGGTGACCCTGGCGATTGCCAATTCCTGTTTGAACCACCTAAAGAAATAACACATGGATATGTGTGCACCTACGTGCCCGACTGCAATAGCCTGACGCGCACGAACCAGATTGCAACCGCAGGGATTTCTGGGCGGAGTTTCGCGGGGGCTTCGGAGCGGTATTTTGGAGGATGTCTGATGGACGCTGATAAACAGGCATGGCTAGCCAAGTATGCCACCGGAACGAGTCATGAGAATTTAGCCCCTACAGCTCAAACGGTGGAGCAAATCCGCACCATCTTGAGAGACCAGTTCGCGTCAAGAGAAGGACAATCGGCTATTCCAATCTGCATTACCCCAATGAGTTTGATCTGATTCCCGCCACCCAAGTATCGGCTCCCGAGTTCTCAAGGTTTAGCGGATCGAAGGTCGAGCTCGATCGAGCATGTGAGCCGATACCGCATGCTTAGGCATGATTTCAGCATCGGATCGATTACGCGTAAGGTTCTTTGCGCAATCTCGACAGACCAGCTTTTGGGTGGTACACCTCGTTGCCACCGATTCGATCCACACTGAAGCAACCGGAAGAGCTTCCACATTCAAGATCATTCGAAGCTACCGAGGCTGGCATTGCAGATCTCGGGCGGAAAAAGCGGGAGAAACGTAGCCGAGTACATTCAGCGTTCAGACTGTCAAGAACCGATGTTATTTGGCTGCTTAATCGAGAAAGAAGCAATGAAATGGCGGTGTTGGGTCTCTCAAGACCTATCAAGGATCCGCTTTCCAAGTAGAATACAATTCATTGGCGCACATGGCCCAGAAACTGACAATGTATGAACAGCGCCACCCTGAGTTGTACCAAGACAAGTTCAAACATCCGATAGGCCTGGTCGATACAGAAGAAGAGGATCCCGTACAATACCAGGAGGTGGCCGTGGCTGAATGGGCTCGGGGCGATCTGTGTCCGCAAATGGGTAAAACAGCAAGGGCCTGCAAAAGGGTTCGACTGATGTGAGCAAAGCTGAGCAGATATTCGATTTATCACTGAAAGAAAAGCACCGGTTACCCAAGGCCATAAAATCCCTACGGCTCAAGAGATGAACGGAGACCATACTGCAAGTGGCATCACTCGTTCACCCACACCACCAATGATTGCAAAGAGCTACGCCAGATCCAAACGGCGATAGAACAGGCCGTCGATCCTTGGGCAATTCGCCATGAAAGTAGACACAAACCCGCTTCCGGCGTCAACAAGGTAGAACACAGCCACTCCACGAGGTGTCGCTAGATTTCTCGTTCGATGTTAATATGGCAGGCCTGTACCACCATGACACATATAAGGAGGAAGGCGGTCGCCTCGGGCAAAGAAAGAGAGGAGGCTGGTCCACGTGACCGCCCCGTTATGATGACAAAGGTATTTAACCGAGGAGCAAGTGAGAAGCGTCGCGATATCGAAGCCACACTCCACGCATCTCCTTAACAAGTATGAGCGCCAAGATGACCGACGTCGCCCGACGATAGAGATGATGAAGGATATGAGCACCTCGCTAGGGAAAGTCAAAGAAAAGGAAGGCGTGGATAAACATTGGGATTGTCCTTTCTTCAAGTATTGCTGGATGCGGAATGAGCCGATTGCCTACAATCGACAACCGCCCGGAATGTGGACAGCAGAAGGATGACACAGTCCGGGGTGTTCAAGCGCCTAGGGCCTCTCCGCCTCGTAATCAGACAAGAGGAGTCATCTCGAGCAAAAGATCTCGAGGATCCAAAGGCGAAGAAGAAGAAGACAGATATCACGCCAAGGTGGTGTCCCGATGGACTCGAGACACACCAAAAGCGAGAGTTCAGCGTAGCTTGAGGAAGCAAGCGCAGATTCCACGCTTTAAGGAAAGCACGGCCCGATCTGGCCGTGAAAATTCGGCAAACCTTGGAAACGGAGGCTCGTCCGAAAAGGAAAGAGTGGCGCCCCAAACCAGTAAAAGACGATGCGAAGACATCGGCTGGCACAAACATGGTGTTCATACTTCCGTCAGAGTTTTGCGCTCCAAGAACCAAAGAACTACCAGTGGCACAGTTTGACTGCGGCCCACGGCCGGTTATCTTTGAAAAGCCACGAGAAGGGCTACAAACATCCGAAAGCCTGCACCGCGAGGTTATATAAATGGGCAGCCTGTCGCAAGATGTTGGTTGACACCGAGCGGCAACAATATAATGCCATACTCCATGCTACGGCGCTTTGGGACGCCCACCGCAGATCCGATCAAAACCAACGCCACTTTAAGCGACTTCAACGGCCAAACTTCGAAACGCATAGCGTGCTCAACGTGGATCCGACCGGCAGAAAAACCATCCCTACGTCATTCTTCATCGTTGACAGCAAAAGCACCTACGCTGTCTTGCTGGGGAGGTATTGGATTCACGCTAACTGCTGCATTCCATCCACGATGCACCAGTGCCTAATACAGTGGGATGGAGTTGAAGTGGAGGTCATTCATGCAGATGATTCGATCGAGATCTCCATAGCTGGCATGAACATCTGGGAGGCAGAAGACCAAAAGTCGATCTCTGGAATCAGTCTAGACGGCTGTGAGCGCATTGAAGCTACAAAAAATGGGGTGAGGCTGGTCTTATCCACTGGCCTGACAGAGTAGCAAAGTCCACGATCGTACGTGGTATGGCCGATCCCTGCGATCGGCCACAAAAAATAAAAAGCAGTAATCTTACGACAAACAGGTCATGCAGTCGTAGTAGGGAGATTCCCTGCCATTGTAGAGCACAAATAAGTTGTAAACCTTCCTTGACTAATGCAATCAAAAAGGGGGCCGATTCCGGCAATCGGCCCAAATTATCTTTGTTATCCTCACCAACTGTTTGCCCCGTGTTTAGCATCGATTTAGCAGGTGACGGAAAGCTAGGGTATGGGTTTACCTCCGCTGATGAGCTAGAGGAGATTGACATCGGTCCTGGGGATAAGCCGCGACCAACATTTATCGCCAGAAGTTAGATCCGAATCTGCGGGTCCGATGATAGCTTTGTTGAAAGAATATCGACCGCTTTGCAGGACTATACAGAGATGCCCGGTTAGACAGAGCATCATTGAGCATCGACTCCGCTTAAAGGGTTTCGCCATTCCAAAGCACGACGATGATGAAGGCCGAAATTTTGGAAGAAGTCAAGAAAGAGATCGAGAAAATGTTGATGACTAGGTTAATCAGCCATGCGTGTATGCCGAGTGGATTTCTAGTATCATACCAGAGAAAAAGGATGATACCGGGCGTGTTGCCATAGATTTTCGGGATCTCAATAGAGCCACCCAAAGGATGAGTATCCGATGCCGGCGTAGACATTAATCAACGCAATTGCTGGTCATAAGGTCTTGAGCTTCATGGATGGCAATGCCGTTACAACCAAATTTTTATGGCTCGGAAGATATACACAAGACGTATTCGAGTCCCGTGTTCGTGGGGTTGTTTGAATATGTAGTCATGACGTTTGGACTGAAGAATGCCGGCGCCACATACCAAAGAGCCATGAATTACATTTTCCATGATCTGATCGGCAAGCTGGTGGAAATTTATATCGATGACGTGGTGGTCAAGTCTGCTTCAGTACAAGGACACTTGGACGATCTGCAACGCGTCCTGGACCGAACAAGAAAATTCGGGCTACGGATGAATCCAAAGAAGTGTGCCTTCGGGGTGACGGCCGGTCAGTTCTTGGGTTTCTTGGTCCATGAACGCGGAATTGAGATCGGCCTGAAAAGTCAGGAGGCAGTGCGAACAATGAAGCCACCTACCACGAAGAAAGAACTGCAGCCTCATCGGCAAGATCAACTTCCGTAAGATTCATCTCCAATCTCGGGAAGAATAGAGCCGCTCATGGACCGGTGAAAATTAAATCGATGAGGAGTTCATTGGGGAGAACAACAACGAGCCTTCGACGAGATCAAAGAATATCTAACGGCCGCCGGTGTTGGTTCCACCGGATAGGCCGTTCTACATTTACTTGTCGAGTCGACACGCCCATCGCCGGTGGTGGTGCAAGTTTATGATGGTCTGAGCGAGTTGTGTTTTACATCAGCGGAAGGATGCCGGATGCAGACAAGGTATCCCGAGATCGATAAGTTGTGCCTCGCTGTTTTTCACCGCACTAAGCTGCGCCACATCTTGCTCTCGCCGAGATTATCATTATATGCAAATCAGATGTCATAAAACATATGCTGTCGGCTCCTATGTTGAAAGGCCGACTCGGCAAATGGATGTTTGCATTATTGGAATTTGATATCCGGTATCAACCCGCGAAAGCGGTTAAGGGTCGCTACGACCTTATTGCCGAAAGAATCAACACCGATATAGCAAATACTGTCTATACGTGGGCTATGTTTTTCGATGGATCGGTTTGTGATGATGGTTGCGGCATCGGCATTCTACTCGTGTCGCCCCGGGGGGCAACATATTCCTTCTCCATCAGGCTATCTACCCCTCGCACCAACAACGTCGCTGAGTATGAGGCGATACGCAAGGGAATGGAGTTGCTCATCGAAGCTAGAGCAGAAGCAGTGGAAATTTTTGGAGACTCCAAATTGGTGATTTCCCAACTCACGGAGGAATACAAGTGTGAGAGCGAGTCGCTCTTCCCATTATGGTTGCAATGCCGTGAGCTGATGGCACAGTTCCGGTACATAAACTTTAACTGGATCCCGCGATCGCAGAATACCGAGGCGAATGATCTCGCACAAATGGCTTCAGGCTACAAGGACGTAGCAGAGGGAGCTGATGTTCAGGTACAGTTCCTGGAGGCAGACGACTGGAGAGCCGATATCTTCAATTACTTGAAAGATTCGGCTCGGGGGGCACCTAAACGGATAAGGTACAAGGCCATGAAGTATGTGCTTATTGGGGACGACATGTTCTACAGGACTCTGGAAGGGTTACTGCTCAAATGTCTGGGGCCAACCGAGGCCAATCGGCTCCTACACGAGGTACACGAAGGCGCCTGTGGAACTCACCAATCGGCTCACAAGATGAAATGGTTGATCAGGCGATCAGGGTTTTTTTGGCCCACCATGCTTGAGGACTGTTTTAAGTACTACAAAGGGTGTCAAGCATGTCGAATTTGGAAAATTCAGACGGTACCACACAAGAATGAACCCCATCATCAAGCCTTGGCCATTCCGAGGTTGGGGCATGGATATGATTGACAAGATCAATCCTCCATCAAGCAAAGGCCACATGTGGATTTTGGCCATTACGGATTATTTCACTAAATGGGTGGAAGCCGTCCCTATGAAGTCAGTGAACTCGAAGGATGTTATCAGTTTTGTGAAAGAACATGTCATTCATAGATCCGGGATTCCCCAAACTATCACGACCGATGGAGGTTCGGTCTTCATTTCTCACGAGTTTAGAAAGTCCTGTGAGGACACGGGAATTAAGCTGATCCGATCATCTCCATACTATGTTCAAGCAAATGGGCAAGCTGAAGCGTCCAACCAGAGCCTTATCAAGCTGATCAAGAGGAAAGTCGATGAGCACCCTAGGCGTTGGCACGAGGTTTTGTCAGAGGCTTTATGGGCTTATCGCATGTCATGTCATGGAGCGATAAAAACCTCGCCATACCGTCTAGTCTATGGACAAGAAGCCGTATTGCCCTGGGAGATTACGGCTGGATCGAGACTTGTCACTTTTCAGAACGATCTAACAACTAAAGAATATGCGGCCCTGATGAGTGACAGTGTTGAGGATTTAACTGAGCTTAGGCTGTGGTCGCTTGAGAAAATCAAAGAGAACAAGGCCAAGGTAGCTCGTGCATATAATAAGAAGGTGAGACCAAAGGAGTTCCACGTTGGCGATCTGGTATGGGAAGCTGTATTGCCATTGGGGACTAAGGATGCAGCATATGGTAAATGGTCTCCAAATTGGCACGGGCCATACAGGGTCGATCAAGTTTTAAGGGGGAACGCGTACATGCTTGAGGAGCTGGACGGCGTGAAATTCCCGATGGTATCAACGGTCAAGATCTCAAGAAATATTTCCCAAGCATTTGGGATGATGGATGATGAATATGGGGGCCGATACATGAAATCGGCCAATAAAAAATACAGCCGATGCACAGCCATCGACTCTAGAGGTTCAAACTGTTACGAGCAGGTGTCAGTTTACATGAATAAGCTACTGAAGGAATGCCTCGAAGGCGTGGAGGGCGTCAGCGCGGACACGATCCACCTCAGCGATCTCGGCTTCGTCATCTTCGTCCTTGCCCATCACTAGCTGCTTGTTCAGGGCACGTATTTCCGCCAGATCAGTCTTCAGTTGAGCTTTGAGGCCTTCTGCTTCGTCTTGGGAGCGGGCGATGAATGCTTCCTTGTCACGAATGTGCTGTTTAGTCGCCCGGACCTTCTCTTCAAGATCTTCCAATTCCTTTTTCAAGTATGCAAGCTCGGCGGTGCTGACAGAGGTGTCAGTTTTGGCATCCAGAGACGCCTTTTTCTCGTTGAGCTGCTGACATTTGTCTGCAATATTGGCCTTCAGCGGGAGTTGGGCGCGGCGCAGATTAATCCTCTCACGAGCCAACTTCACCCTGCAATGCTACTGGCCAAAGCTTTGAGTTACAACTGGCCAAAGCTTCACCTGCAATGCTACTGGGAGTTGGTCCTTGATTTCGGCAAGAACACACTCTTCACCTCTTCAGGACCCTCGATCAACTTCTCGATCGGGGAGGACAGCAAGGCTTTGAGACGTTGGAATTGAGGTAGAACAGCCCTTGCTCGTGGTTCATCGTTGGCGACAGAGAGAGTTGGTTCGATGAATTCAGGGTCGAACGTCAGCAGGCCTGAGATATCACAACCCTGGCAGGCCGAAATGGCGTCAGTATGCGTCCAACATGGAAGGATGAGCCGAACGAAGCGAACGTACCTCTCCTAAGATCAAGGGGATAGCAGATGACGAGACAATCGGCTTGTGTGTTGTTGCTGGGGGCTTGGCCAAAGTGGTAACCGTTTCATCTACACCTTCAGGGATTACTAGATCCAGCCTTGCGAAAGGCATCGGCACTTCCCCGGCTTTCCCACTAGAAGTGTCGACCGCCCTGCATGGAAGGTGCTTAGCCGATGTAAATAGTGATGAATCGGCGATAAAAACAATTGGTAAGAGCATGGAGGTGATGACTTTCAAACCTCCTGCTCGACGAAGAAGTTCAGCCTCCTTGCGAGCCCTCTTGGGCTCATACTGGCCCCGCCGACCGATGCTCGGGGTAGTAGGTTCAGAACCGGCCTTTTCACAGGAGCCGATGGTGGCAAATCTGGCTCGGTGTGGTGGTCCTCTCAGAGTCTGTTGGGCCCGATTCTCCTCGATTGGATTGTGTGTCCCCGCTGGAGGTGTCTTCGATGGAAACCTGTAAGAAAAGGAGAGCTAGTAAGCACAAGCATGTTTTCAAGGATGAAAGAGATCAACCAAGGCATGGATCAGCGTACATGCGAACTTTCTGGAGAAGGGCTCCGGCGCCTCAAAGTCTTCCTGGCAGCTACCTTCCTCACCGCCGTTTTTGTTTTAGTTGGAACTCGAGAGGCGGCTGACCCAGAAGTTGCTTGGCTCTTGGAAGATGATTGTGTTGATATCGGCTGGTTCTGCATCACGACCTTTTTCAAAGGTGGCGAGTTTTTGCAGAAAAGGACCACAGGAGCTGGTGGGAAGAATTCGAAGGGGGAGCCATCACCGTGTGTAGGTTCAGGACCATCTTGTTGCTGCAAGGAGACAGAGCGGGTTATTAGAAGAATCATTTGTGAGCTGCATCAAGAAAATTTACAAGTAGTGGTACCTGTTCTACGGGGATATCATATTCAGCATCGAGCTGTTCCAGCAACGGTCCCAGAGCTCTCCTGAAGGCATGAGTCTTCCACATCGACCACCAGTTCTCAAAACCATCGTTTGATGAAGCGAAGGTGAGGTTGTTAGGAATTGGTATGGTCAGAGCATCGAAGAAGGAATAACACCTTTGACTGGTGAGAGGATCGGGCAGGTCAGCTCTGCTCTCTATAAGATGGTGGAGAAAGAAATGGGGAGGTACTTGTCCAAGGCCAAATTGCCGAGCCACTATGACCGGCTGGTAGAATTCGTATCCAGGCTTGATTATTCTGTTGGATGTGCTCATGCCAACTGGAAGGAAGCAGGGACGGATCACAGTGGAAAATAGCTGCCGAGTGCTGGTGTCATCGGCAAAGTTGTCTAGCTCAAGGAGATTGGATTTTCAAAATGTTCCGATTCTTCCGTAAGGAAAGAAGATAGGATTATCCAGCCTTGGAAGAAAATGCTGAACCACTTGGATGCTTCCGAGGATCAGTTTATTACCCGCAGCTACAGAGCTTGGCCGTAGCTGGTGCATCGGATCTGCTTCCTTTGGCATCCGGAAAGGTGCAACTCGCCAAAAGGGGAAGTTTGGGACATGGTTTTGAAAATACAGCGAGACCATAGCTGAATGAACCACCAAGGACCTCCTGTTTTGACTGCTATGCCGAGAATAGTTTGTGACATCAATGGAGATATCGATAGACTTCTCCAAGGAAAAGTTTGCCGATGCTGTTGAGTGCCTCTGGCAAGTTCGTAGGCCAAGGAGAGATAATTCTTGGTTGGAGCAAGGGAAGGGCCACAGAATATGAAATGTTCCAGCCAGAAGTTGAGGAAAGCCGTGTGTTCTTTCTCTGTGACTGGGCCTTTAGTTTTCATGTGGCTTTGAAGATAGGCACCCCAGTTCGTGCAGTCTATTTTGGAAGAAAGCTTGTAGGGGACCTTTGTCAGCTTAAAAGCAGAGGGGCTGGGTGATGTAACGTCCAGACCAGTAATCATCACCACGTCTAACAGAGTTGGTGTCATGGGGCCATGACCGAACATGAAGCAGTTCAGAGCATCGGACCAGAAATAGCCGATGGTTTTTAGAAGATTTTCATGTTTCTCAAGGGGAGACAATGACAAATACAAGGCATCGGCTATTCCCGTGGTTTCCCATTGGGATTGGTAAGTTTTGGCTACCCTGCTGTACCAAGAGACCCAATGTTCAGGAGGATTAGGCCAGGCTCGCAAGCAGTCGGCCCAAGAATTCAAATCTAGGTTTTGGCTTACGAAGGGGATTCTGTTGGCCTCGCAAGAGATGGGCAGGACTAGATTCTGTACGGGGGCCAAGACAGAGAGAATTTGGGAGAGAAGGATGCGGCAGCAGAATGTCTGAAACCTAAAAATTTAACGGTGGAATAAAGCATTAATTCAGGTGTTTGCTATTAATTCTAGCACCGTGTTCAGACTGCGAGGAGCAAGCGTCTTCGCACTGAGACCGCTGTGTTGGTATTGGACGATTCCGCCATCTAGTTTGCCGGCGGAGATGGATCTATGCGATTGGGGATCGAGGGTTCTTGTCGCTGTAAGCTCGATCTATTCGGTGAGGCAATTGGAGATCTGGGTTAGCCTTTTTGAAGAGGGTCGCAGGCTACCGTTTGAAATTGGAAAGTGGCCGCTCAGATTTATCTAAATATGCGACCAAATTTGACCTTGTCAACGTTTGTGGGGAAAGTCGATGTGTTACCATCGGCTCTTTGGGCTTTGACTTGGTTGACCATATGAGCGTAGTATGGTGAAAGCCGATACATTACTATCGGCTTCTGGAACGTTGACCTATTTTGACTATCGGCAAAATCGAATTGGGAAAGCAATCTTTGTTGATTCAAAAGACGGTTGTTTACAATGAAGCCGATTGCTTACAAATGGAAATCTACTACTAGTACTACTACTACTAGTTCCTAATCTAGAAGCCGGTGTCGTCGCCGCTGTCTTCGCCGTCGTCAGATTCGCCATCGGGCGCCGCCGCGTAGTCTTCGCCGCTGCTGCTGAAGTTGTCAGCGGGGGCCTCCTCGTCCTCGTCGTCATCGTCGGTATCCTCGCTGGACCCGGCGCGGAAGCGCGTCACCGGCGGGGATTCATCGGAGGAGGTGTCCTCCTCCGCTTCCTCCTCCTTGTGAGGATTCGGCGCCCGCCCAGACACGGCGTCGTCGGCGCTCTCCGCCTCCAGTCCCGTCGACAAGGAACTGGAGGCCCTCGCCGTCGTGGACTCGCTGCCTCCTCGACCAGCGGCGAAGTCCATCCCCTCTCGTCCCACCATTGTGGGGCGAGAGCCTCGTACGCCGCCATTGGCGGGTGCTCCGGTGTCGGCTCCCGGTCGCTCATTGTGTTGGAGGATTGGAAGGAAAGGCCGGATGATTTGGAGGAAGAAGAGGAGGCCATGGCGGAGGAAGAGGGTTTTTTGGCTAATGGAAGAGGATGGGGGTGCAAACTGCTCAGATGAATTTAAATAAGGGGAATAGTGGGAGGTGGTTCAATGCCATAGCGGTTTTCCAGAATGTGGTGCCAAAACTGTCAAATCATGCACTGCAGAGAAGTTGAGAAGACAAGGCGTCATGATGAGGGGGCGTGACGATTCTCGCTACGCAACGCCAGAATCTAAAAAACAGAGTGGTTTTGGAATTATTATTGCCAAAACCAGGGGGGCATGTGTTATCGCCACATTTTGGCCAAAGGAGGAGATGGGCCGTAATCAAGATTGGCTTGGAGGATAAATATATGCAACGTATTGCTGGATCAGCCTTGTGCGTGGATTTGGGCTAAATTGCCCGTGTATCTGTATATTATGGTAAGTTACGCTTCGGTTTAAGTAAGAGATAGAGTTGTTAGGGTTATTCCAAAGATAGAAAGTCTCCGGACTATAAATATGTACCTAAGGTTATTGAGAAATGAGGACGATCACGTTCACAACCAACACAATCTCGGCGCATCGCCACCCCTTGTTTCTAGGGTTTTCTCGGTAGTGTCATGCCTAGATCGCATCTTGCGGTCTAGGCAGTATCTGCTTATGCGTTATTTAGTGTTACTCGTACTGAAGCCTTGTTGATGGCGAGTAATACTGTTATCATAGATTTGTTTGGGCTAGCATCGGTACCTTTTTGTTATGATTGCTTAGTTATGCTACCTTTAGTTATCTCGCTGCCTTTGCACCTTTTTCGGGTGTAAGGGCAGCATCTTGCTTTATCTTTATTCAGTTGATTTGATCTGTTATAGTTATGCCTTGTTTTCCAAGGTTTAGTTTGATATCCACATGGTCAGGCCTTGCAAACGGGTTGAACGATCCAGTAGTATGTAAGGATATGGTTTGCCAATTCGAGAGGAGTTGTTCCGGGAATTGACTTCACGTCGGTTGTTAGGCCTTCTCTAGGTTTAGTTTTCTATAATCTTTTGTATCTACCAGGCTCAATTACGTGTAGGATGTTCCAATTATGTGGTGAAAACGTTAAACTGTCGTAGGTCGATTTAACTTGTATTGATGAAGCAAAACCCCATGTTATCGTAGATCTAATGCAGAACCATGGGATAATCGGCCCGAGCCGATTCACGGAAACTCGGGAGCGGTCGCGCTCGAATTTTACGATACTTGTTTGCCATGCAGAAACTAATCGAAGCAATCCATCACCTTCCCGACCAGGTATAGGTCAGTGGCACGCCTGCATCAGCCAGACGCGTGTGCGGAGTTTTGCGGGCCGTTGCCCGAGGGACCAGGGCCCACTAGCAGCTCTGGGAGCCTCCCGGCTCTTCGTGTTGCTCGTCGCTGCTCGCCGGTGGGTTTTGACAGGCAACACCGCCTGACTGGGCTCAGCGGTTTTGCTAGCTCCAAGATCAGGAAGTTGTTCATTCATATCAGCTTGAGGGCTGATGCCAGAGGAACTGGTGGCAGAGGGTTTCTCGGCGCCAGACTCGCGGGCACCAAGATCAGGAAGTTTTTCCTGGCCAGCACCAGGGGTGCTAGCCGAGTGACCCACCGGGTCTGACTGACACTAAGAAGCGTGAGCCTCATCAGTGCGAGCCTCAACCCGGACGGGAATCGGCGCCGCCGAGTCAGCTGGAGGAGGTGCAAGCCTAAGCGGCGAGGCAATGCTAGAAGCAGCCTGATTCGCCGTCAAAGGTGCAACACTGAAAACAATGATACACATATAAGAGAACAGTAGTAATGAGAAAGAAAAGAGTAGAGAAGGCAGAGTACAAAAACTTACCCGGTGACAACCGGGTCACGGATGACTCGGCGTGTGACTCGGCGCCCAGCAGCTTGGCGAGTCTCACCAGGATGGTAGCAGCAGGGGCAGCAGGAGCTGCCGGAGTGGGCTTGTTCTTCTTGGCCGGCTGAGTGCTGGAAGAGGCTCCGCGTCGCTTCGGCTTGGCGACAG
This sequence comes from Avena longiglumis, assembly GCA_030063025.1. Lineage (NCBI taxonomy): Eukaryota > Viridiplantae > Streptophyta > Magnoliopsida > Poales > Poaceae > Avena > Avena longiglumis. The sequence goes on along the minus strand of CP125979.1, from coordinate 209,565,878 downwards.
GGATCTTGCCGACTCCACCCACGGCGAGAGGAGGAGTGTCATGTACCTGGTCAGCTGCATAAGTAAATAACGGGCTTACTCGGATAAGCAAAGAGATTAAGGTCACAAGGCATATACCTCCAAAAGCGTACAATCATCATCCTCATCATCATCAGACCAATCTTGTAAGGGATTGCGAGATTGACTCTTACCCGAAGCTGAAGCAGCCGCAGTGTGCGGGATCGGCATGAAGCACTCCAGGTCATACTCGACCTCATCCGAGTCGGAGCGATCCCTGTGATAACCAGCAGGGGGACCGTATTGTCATCAACCTGGTGAAGGAGATTCTGCGGAAGACAAACAGAGTGAGAAATTAAAAAACTAAACTAAGAGTGGCAAAAGAGCTAAAGCCTACTCGGCGAGAAAGTGATTTGGAAAACTTACCCTGGGGACAGGCCTGACCCGGCTGAACGACGTGCAACTCCAAGCCTAATCATCCGCCAAGTTCAATTTAAAGATTGAGCTTACTCGGCGGGCAATGGAATCTTGGGTGAGCTCCATAGTGGAGTGCCCAGTGGGATCGTGAGAGCCACCCATGAAGCACATTTTGTGGCTCCTCGCTTGGATGGGGCTAACCCGGCGTGAGATGAAGGTGCACATGAGGTCACAGTCGGCGAGATGAAAGTTTTCATCCGGCGACAACAACCTTTCCAAGATTCCGTTAGCCTCGTTTACCGCAGCGTCCTGGTCGCGCGGGTCAATCTCCCAGTGCTTCTTGTTGGGGACCTCATCCGAGAAAGGGGAAGCCGGATGTTATCAGTGGACCCGTTGTTCTTGACATAGAAAAAGGTTCTATGCCACTTCTTGCAGGAGTCAATACCAGTAACCCGAGGAAAGATAGAATCTCTCCTGGGCGTGATGCTAGCAGCACCGCATCGGGTCGGCCTCTTATCGGATCGAGGAGCACCAGGCTGGGGAACAACCTGAACTTTAAAGCCAAAATATTTGGCCCACAAAGGAACTATGGGCCAAATTCCAAGAGAGGCCTCACAGGCAGAGATGAAACAAGAAAGAGAGCCAATCGCATTGGCAGGAAGATGGTGGGTCTGCAGATGGAAGGTAGAAAGAAACGAGGAGAAAAAGGAGCTCACAGGAAGAGCGAAACCACGTTCAAAGTGGGAAAGGAAAACCACCCGCTCGCCAGCTTGAGGTTTGGGAGAAATTTCACCGGAGGGGAGACGGCAATCCACTTGCAGTGGAATGCGTCTGGTGGAGCGAAACCACTCCACCTCTTCGGCGGAGTCCTCCGAGCCTTCCCAACCGCCGCGCTCGCCGACGGGAATCTCCTGCTCCTCAGCACCATCAGCGCCGCCGCGAGTGTCCATGAGACCAGCAGAGTCCGTCTCCTCCACAGTAGGAAGAGGCTTGGAGCAGCGTGGACCCGTACCGGAATGGAAAGAAGATAGGGGCAATCGCAACACAAGAACAGGAGGAAGAAGGAACCACAAAGGAGGCAGTTCGATTTTGTGGGCGCGAGGAAGAAGAAAGGCCAAGGGAAAACGGAATGGGCGTGGGGGAAGTGGAAACCCCCAACCCCTACTTAAGGGCAGTAAAAACCCCGGTCATGGGATCAATCTGTGTCGTGCGGCCAGCGTGTGGCCGTGTGTCGGGCCGGGAAAGTCAGTCAACAAGCGCCAAGTAGCCAAGGATATACGAAAAATCCCGTGCCATGTCATGACTAAACGACAAGAGGCGCAGGTCGATAGGACTGCCACAGTGATGGGGAATAACTACGCAGCCGTCACTGTGCCGCCAGAGCTTGGAACAAAAATTGAGGCAAGTAATCATGGTTACCAGCTGTCAGTGACTGAAGGGCACCAAAAATGACTCGGAATTGGCCAAAGTAACTCGGCTCGAGGCAAGAATGAGCTAAGAAGTCAAAGAATTGACCCGAAATTGTCAGACTAACCCGGCAAAGTGCGAAGTTGCAACAGATAAAGACAAAAATTAAGTTCCATTCACACAAAAGGAACCTGGAGACGCCTAACAACTTGAACTGCTAGACCTCACCAGCTTCGGGGACTAATGTCGGGGGGATAACCCCCAGTAGGGTCACGAGATGGGAAACATAGCGCAGCTGGGTTGGCTCCGAGTAAAGAAAGAACCAGGCCGGGTAAGAACGGTCGGGTAAGATAAACATGAAAGCCGACATACAAACTATGTCGTCCCGCATAGGACAAAGTTGTAACCCTTGCAGGAACCAACAAGCCGAGTCAACCGAGGAAGGGCCGAGTCAAGGAGGACACGTGGCACCTTTCCGAGTAAGGTTCAGGAGGGACCATGGTAAAGCATGGTCAAAAGAGAACGGCGATGCCGGGTGACACAAAAGGAGCCGAGTGACTCCCAAAGCATGCGCTGACGTACAAAGTAACAACATGACGCCAAAAAGAACAAGAAGCAGCATACCAGAAGACCGTTAGCTGTCAAGCTTTATGGATCGGGCCTCTGGCTGAGGGCAAGCCCATGACCCGGCCCATATTGTAGGGACCGAGATCCAAATAGTAAACCCTAGAACCCAAAGGGGTATTAACTAGCTAGCACTGCCTATATAAAGAAGGGCATAGCAGTAGTAGAAGGAGGTTGGACCCAGTAGGGAACGAGTGCTATGAACTCAAGCTTAAACAGCTCAAGGAGCACTTGTAATCTTTGGGGTATCAATCGAATTGCCAAGTCTGGAGAGTTCTACTTGTTCTTCGTGCATGGCTCGACCGTGTACTCCCTCCCCGGTGACCACAAGCACCCATTCGGCCCCCAACTTAAGCCTACCCATGGCATATGCCGTGCCACCACCATGAGAATGGCCAGCGCTCCTGATAGGTGTAGCCCTTGAGTAGTTGTTCGAATCGTAGATTCGAGTAAGTACTTGATTTATTAGTCAAAGATTTCCAGCCGTTGCTAGATTGCTTTTGATGATGTCGGTGCTGACGATCGGTGACCTCAACCGTCTGCGGCGCCACAGGTGATGTATCAAGACGAACGTGGGTCCTACTTCCTGACTTGGAGTTGACTGGTCACGCGCGACGTGGCAAGAATTACGGCGTCTCCTTGATTTCCGTGCAAAGTGGAAGGCGTGCGGGCGACGGTTCGCTGTTGTGTTGACACGTGTAGGATTGGATTTAACTTGCGCGTTAGGGCTTCTAGATGAACGGTTCGCGTTCATCATCCTCATCTTTTATAACCGTGGGGAAAACAGTAATTCTGTTTCACCCCTTGACATTTACTTTCACCATTGCCTCTATTTTGATGAGCACTGCCTCCTTTGCGCGCACTGGACATCCTCCATTCGTTTCCTTCTTCCTTTCTTCACGCGCATCGTCATCGTCGTCGCTCCTCCATGGGAAAATCGAAGAAGACCTCTGCTGGAGCAGGCTTGACCGCCGCGGCCGGCGGAAATAAGGCTTCCGAAGCCACGCGCATCACTGATGGCAACTGGAGGCGCACGCAGGCGCGTGAGGCTGACCTGCGCAAACTGCGCGGTGCGGTGCTGATCCTGCAGGACAAGGAGGCTGTGAAGCTTCCAAGCGATGAGGTAATTCCCCGTCCACCCGTAGGGTTTCGGGTGATGTTTGTCGCGTTTGTTCTTCACGGCCTTTCTCTCCATGTCCACGATTTTCTTCGTGGACTCTTTTTCTTCTACGGCATCTAGCTTCATCATCTTTCCCCTAATTATCTCCTCCATATCGCCTGCTTTATCACTTTTTGCGAGTGCTGGCTCGGTATCGAGCCGCACTTTGGCCTCTTCCGGAAGCTCTATTCTGTGAAGAGGTAATCTGGCACCGGTGGGGTCTATCCGCTCGGTGGTTGCATTATCTCCCTTCGATCTTCCGTTCTTTTCTTTTCCTTTTCCATGTGCGATTCCGTCCAGTACTGGCGGAAGAAGTGATTTTATATCCGCGACTCCACAGTGAACGGGCAAGATTTTGGCCTGGCTCCCTTCGACTCCTCCCAGGAAATTGTTCCGAAGAGGTCTTGGAAGAACCACATCTTGGAGGGCGAGGTAGCGGAGGTGGAGGAGCTCTACCGTCGGGTAGAGGTGCTCCAGATGGTTGCTGAGAAAGAGGTCAATGGTGTGGATATTATCCGCACCTTCCTTAAACGTTGGGTGCAACCGCTCCAAGCGAGGGCGCATCCGATGTTTCTTTACACTGGCCGCAACGACCCAACAAGGGTTTCAGCTGAGGAGATTTCTAGGGGCGACCTTGATATAGTTCTTCGGCCGCTGCTGAAGTACAAGGGCGATGAAGATCTCCCGGGGAAGTCATTGACTGCCCCCTTCAGCGCTTCGAAACCGGTCCCTCAGGTGTAGAATTGCGTCATGCGCGTTGCGCCTTTGTTCGAGTGCTTTTTATATGACTGTTGTTGTTAATCACAATTTTTGATGTCTTTGGTGTGCAGGAGCTCAAGGTAGCTGGCATGGTGCCCCCGCTACCTAAGAAGTTTTCGATTGCGCCGGACAACGAGGTTGTGGACTCTGAGTTCGAAATTCCTCCGGTGCAATCTCCGACCCAGGGAGCCCCCGAGCCAAGCGAGGGGCGTACCCGAAAGCGCTCACGTAGCGAGTCTTCGGATGCGTCGACTCCGCCAACTCCGAGGGGCCCGGCCTTCCTCAAGCGCCATGGCTAGGATGATGGTGCCTCTTCCGCACCGTTTCCAGTTGTGCCCATTCGATCAATGGCACCACAGCCGCCGGCCAAGAAGAATAAGAAGGAGAAGGCACCGCCTGTCTTCAAATTATATGATATTGACTCGTAAGTATCTTTGTCGGCATTGTGTTTATGCTACTTGTTTCGATAACATAGGGTGATGTCTTAATCAAATTGTCTTCTTACAGCCACTTCTCAGAGGGTTCTCCTAGCGAGGGTACTCAAGGGGATGTAGGGGAGTCGAAGCCGAGGGCTTCTCCCTCCCAAATGGTGGCCGACTCTGAGGATGACGTCCCAAACCCCTCCCCGCGAGAGGCTCGGGTGGTCGTTACTCAGAAGACTGCATGCGGACCTTTGGAGTCTCCATCTGAGCACGTAAGCAACTTGCATCTTTATCTTGTGTGGGGAGCCCCGGAGTCCTTTTTTCGGATGAACTGTTGGTCTTTTTTTGTTCTTTCGGGGTGTAGCCCCCGGGCCCTTGTTGATGCTTTCTTGGATGTGTGTTTCTGTTTCTTCTTACAACCCTTTGTGCATAGGGTGAATCTTCTCATCCAGCAGCATCTGGCGCTGGAGGCCGGAATGCAGTAGCTTCGAGGTACTTGTTTTGCCCATTCTTGTCTGCTTCGTCTGTCGCATGAACAATGCTTGTGTTGCTCATGTGTGCTCTTGGTGCTTTGTAGATGAAAATAATGCGGTCCTTCGTCGGCTGGACGCTCTCAAAAAGAGTCTCGGTCGAGCGGAGAAAAAGGTTGCGGGTGATGCGGAGGCGAAGGAGCGCCTGCACAAGGAGGTGGCTGATGCTGCCGAGGCCAAGGAGCGCCTGCAGCGGGAGGCTTCCGATCGCGAGTAGCAGCTTGCAATAGTTGCGGATGCGTGCGAGAAGGAGATGGCCGATAGGATGATGGCTATGGACAAGGCTTTCTCCGGTGAGTATCTTTCATCTGATTTGGTCTTGCATTTTTTGGCTGCCTCTTGTCATGTTCTCATTCGGGTCTTTCTCCCTTCTTTGTCTCAGATGCTTTAGGCATCACGTTTAATTGCGGTGCCTTGGAGCATGGAAGTGCTCTGGATGACGCCACCGCAGCGGACGAAGATCATTGCGGGCTGCTAACTCCTTGGCGAAGGCCAAAGAGGTTCTTCGGCGCTTATACAAGGAGGTCATACCCAAGGGTGATGTCCTTGAGGATGTCGACACCCTTGCGGATGCTTTGTCGGAGGACGCTCCAGCGTCCTACAAGCACAAGAAGAAGGGCATCGGCGCCTCCATGGGGTTGGCCATGGCCATGGCATCCGGAGCAGAGCTGGATCTTTCGCACGTCACCTCCCAAAAGCCAACAGCTCTAGACGGCTCAGAGGTAGTCTTCGATCTCTTCGCCTCTCGCTGTAAGCGTTACGGGCCGAAGCTCATTGACCTGTTGACAGACTATGCGGCGAAGCTGCAGGGAGAGACCAAGAGCAGGCAATCTGGATCTGAGGCCACCCTGAATGCGGTTGCCTAAGTCCAAGTGTTATAGCTAGGATAGTTTATCTTCTTCCTTTTGTGTTGTAAGCTTTTGTTGATGAACAATTTCTCCTTATGCCACATGGTGGCCTTTGATGTATATAAATTATATTTCGAGCTATCGCCAGAGTGGTATGTAATGTTCATGTCCTTATTTTCTTGTCTTTAGGGACCTTCGGGTGAGATTCCCGTGCATACTTCGACTGTCCTTGAGCCGCGATCATCTTTGGATGATGCGTCACATCTTGTTTTTCTTCGTGACCGCGTCCGTAGCTTGGAGAAGGAGATCCTTGGCGTTCGAGGCCACGCGGAAGGTGCCTCGTCTAGGGGGAACATGACGAACATGATGGACGCCCGCCTGCTTCAGCACCCACAAAACCTGATGCATGCGATTTTGCATCATCGCAAGGACAGTGGCCCGATCACGGTCCATCCAGAAGAAACCGTCAGCCTCCAAGTTTCGAGACGTGGGTCGCGTTAGGGTGTTGGTGCGGCACCAACTAGTTGCAGGGTGAAAGCTGCCCTTTCACTTGTTCGTCTGCACCGCCGTGACGTCGACCTTGCAGCGGTGGCGACTGGGCCGCCTCTTCGACCAGACGGTAGCCTATAGGATATGCGCCCGCATTATGCGGTTGTTAGGCAGTATGCCAAAGGGATTGTTGATCTGTTTGAACATCGGGCGAGTGTGATACTCCATAATAGATAGGTCCTGTAAAGAAATAGATAAATGTAAAACTTGTATGTATTTGAGTGGGCTTGTTGTGCCCTTTGTAAAGTTTATTTGTATTAGCACGTTGTGCTTTGTTGTGTGCATGTCCTTTTTGTTAGTCTGACGTGGTCAGCTAATCAGGTTGTATGCATTATTCTCAGTCGATGAAGTCGTGAGGTGAGGCATAGCCCCCGAGCGTATTATAGTGAATAATAATGCGAGTAAAGAGAAATTTCGGCCGAGAAACTTAGCTTTTATTCATATCGTAACGAGGGGGTACATTTTTCGGCTGAGTAGCTTTACTGAAAGTAAATAAATAGCTAGGGGTAGAAGCGTCGTAGTTGTGCGACGTTCCATGGGTTAGAGTATTCGACTCCTAACTTGACGTCCATGAGGCGGTAGGCGCCACCTGGAATGACTTCAGTGACGATGTAGGGTCCTTCCTAGGATGACTCGAGCTTCTTCGACCGCTCTTGCTTGAGCCGTAGGATGAGTACACTCAAGCTTAAACCGGTTGTAGCCGCCACGAGCCCACGAGTACACTCTGTAGCTAGTCTTTGCGAGGAGTGTAGCTCCGGAGTGTATTCCGGAGCTTATTTGTAATGATCTTATGGTTATATAATCAATAAAGTCCAGACATTCTCTCTCAAAAAAGAACTCGCCTTTTTGTGTGTGTGTGTTTATTTACCTCTGTGAGTCTCAAATCTTAGTGTAAAATAAGTGAATGGTTTTTTGCAATGCCCTCCCAAATAAGAATTAGGTAGTCATACATTGTCGGTGGTCACGACTTTTCTTCCCTCTTCACGCGGCCCCAACAACAATTCATTTCATCGGAGAAAGACTTCCACATGTTATTTTATTTTTGTGAAGGCTAGAAAGACATGTAATAACCCAAGTCCGAGCCTTACCAAATTTATTCATTGTCGCCGACCTGTACAAGCTGAGGTCACACCATGGGCATGGCTAAATGTTGCTCTGCAAAGGTGGAACCAAGGAGTCGGTGTAATCATGGCTAGGAAATTGCCAAACATTGCTAGGAGGTGCCAATGACAATAATGCAAAGCACGAGATAGTAATATGAAGAAGAACATGAAGGTCGGACGAGGGCACCAACCCCACGTATACAAAGATGATGTCACAAAAACATATTGTTAAGACGAATGTCACCACAAAGTGTGGAAAAAGCATCGCACCGTTGATGATTCTCTCCCACAACCTACATATTGGAAGTGGGAAAACCACCTATCATGTGCCTCCATGGTGATAGTGGAATAAAGGGTCAACATGACAATGTTAGGGCCAGAGGTAGTCATCCAACTATGTCATTGTATCCACCACCCTTACGAATAAATCGAGGATACAAAAAAAACTAACAAACTAGATAGAGACTTCTCACGAGTATGAAGATCCACTGTCTTTCCCCACCATCCGTCGTCAAAACCATCCGCGCAAGGTAAATCATACCTATAGAAACAACCAACTAGGATGAGTGTCATCCGGCAGCTAGGATGTTGTTTCTCTAAAGGTTGGTAAAGAATATATGGCACACTTATAGTGTGTAAATGGTACGGATCCTGCACCTGTCTTTGAGGATAGGTATCCATTTTCAGGAATCCGATAAACATGGATATGGGTGTGAATATTGGTCAAGCGGATATGGATTTCGTAATATCTGACAAATATGGATTATTCGACATTTTTTGCGGATTAACCGAGGTTTTCATAGATGATTAGCCGATAAAATTAGCCCAATCCAAAATGCAATGCAATGAACACAACCTGGTGCCTCATATTTGGCAATTTGTGATCACACATAATATGGAAATTGTATTTCAACTTCAGGGATGGCGTGAGCAAACCAAATCATATGCACAAATACAGAGTTTGTATACACAATAAGGTTCGATCAGTCATCCCTAAAATTACAGTGTGTGACAAATGTAATCATCGGCGTAGCACACATAGCAGGGACATAAAGATCTAACAATGTAACATGTCTCTATATAAATTTCCTCTTTGGGCAAAAGTACTAGGTACCATCCATAGAAAGTTGTTGCATGTGAAACTATCCTATTCATTGGAAGTTTATAAAGGTGGAAACATTGCCTTATATAGGTCTGACTTGCAAATATCAGTACTGCTGCATGTGGCAACAGACGAACACCAAGTTCAGGGACGAGGTGAGTGAACCTGGAGGAATGCACAAACCCTTTAAACATTCATCCTACTTCAATCACCTCATCCTGAAATTGTCCTTAGCCATTGTAATCATCGGCAAATGGTAATTCAGTCACGGTTGTCAGATCCCGGTTCAATACTACCGAAGAAATGCATCACAAATCGCAGGTGGAACACAGATTATACATTAAGGTCTTGTTTACTTCTCTCGCATTAGCTAGTATATTTACGGGGATCGGATGGAATTATTGCAATTTCCGTAAAATCCCCGTAGGCCGTTTACCACACCGGGTTTATCCTGTATAATCCCGGGATATCCCCATAAAATCCTTCATGTTTTGTCTAGATTGAAAACTCTCCTCTAAGGTAGAGTATTTTTGGGGAAGAGTATTTTAGTGGATTAGAGAGTATTGGGCGAACACCAAATTCCCGTCTATCCCTAAAACTCTAGTGGATAAAAATACGAGAGAAATAAACTAGGCCTACATTGTGCTGAAAATTTCTGAAATACAGATACAACTTCAAGCCCACTAGACTGTAACCAGATTTGATATTTTCGAAAACTGCAGAACTGTTCATCTAGTTACATGCAATGGCAGCAATTGTACAATCTTCAGATCCTTGTTTGGCCTGCCTCACATTTCTGTTCCATTAAATGGTTTGCAAAATGTATATGTCTAGGTTTTTAAACTACTATATGTAATAATTTTCAGAAAAGAGAACTGCTGAAGGAAAGTGCATTACTCTCACCATGTATGGAAAACTGAATCTGGTCGATCAAAACTGTCCCTAGCGTAGAAATAGAAGGCAGAGGGCACAAGTAGGATTCAAACTTCAATGAAATTCACTGTATCAAGTGAACAGTGCGTCGCTTACATTGAAGAGAAGTAAACTGTATCCAGTGAAATGCTTGCTCCCATCTTGCGAACAAGTCAAGAATTGCGACTGAACATACACGAAGACTAGCTATACGACAATCTAGACAGGGAAGCTATCTTGCTAGTGCGCCCGCAGCAAGAAGGATGGCATCGGCAGCATGGTCGGCTCCGGCGAGGCGTAGAAGTTCGGCCCGGCGAACGCGGCCTGCTGCGTCCTGGTCATCACCTTGTGCATCGCTGTCGTCATGCCGTCAGTGTGAAGCAGCCTTTCCGTCTCTTCGGGGCGAGGTTTCTTGTACAGGTCCCAGCGCTCGGCCGAGGACGCGCGGGCGCGGCTGGGAGGGCGCTTGTTATTGCTGCCGTCCTGGCGGCCACGATCTGTCTGCGGCGACGTGCCGCGCGTGGCGCCGAAGAGCTTCTTGGCATCCCAGCGCTCGACGGGTTCGGCGCGTCCGCTGTCTGACGAGGACGACGACGATGTGACGCTGCGGGGAACCTTGTACTTCTTGTGCACGTCTCACCTCTCGACGACGTCGGCGCGGCAGGAGCTCCCGCCGTTATCGGACGACGACGACGACGACAACGCGGGGCTGCAGGCGTTCTTGTACTCCTTGATCGAGTCCCACCTCTGGACGAAGTCCGCGCGGCCGGGCATGGCGGAAACCGACAACAGCAGGGTCACGCCGGACGGCGTCGGCAGCAGCGGCAGCATCGTGCTCCTTGGCGGCGTCGGGAGGATCGGCATCATCTCGCTCCTCGGTGGCGTCGGGAGCAGCGGCGGGAGAAGAGAAGCCGCAGCCATGGATGCTTGCAGATCGTTTGTAACACGCGTGAGCAAGATGTTGATCGATCGAACAGCAAAAACGCCAAACGCTGTTAGCTACCTAGGGCGAGCGCACGGCCAGGGACGAGAGCTCTCGAGGAAAGGAATAAGGAAACAGATGATACGAATCAATGAATCCAGGGACAGGACGGCAATTATAGGCTGGACGCGTGGCACGGAGGAGCTCCATGCCTGCGAGTTTGTTCTCGATCCGGAGTCGGAATGAGCAGGGGGGAATTCCACATTCGAGAGAGGCGGTTCCGCACGCAGGCACGACACGGACACGGTGAAGGCGACACAGGCGAAAAAACAAATGCGCAGATTAGGGGCCCAACTGGAATAGTGGCCCAAGATAAATCTCCTCACCGGCTCCAGTCCCACTCCCACTCCCATCATATTCTTTTTATATGTTTTGTTTTTTTTTTGCGAATGATCATCTTCTTTATATGTGACCCAAAAAAAATGCTTTCTTTATATTTGCTTTGCTTCCGAAGTAAACACCTATCTGAAATAATGCCCTCCCAAATAAGAATTAGGTAGTCATTCCTCATGGCGAACGAAGCATAATAACCCCGGATGGGCCGACCTAAGCTTAAGTCGGCCCGCCATGGGCTGCATCGCTTAAGCCCGCCTCGGCCGAACTCCCGCCAGGCGCAGTTCCTCCGGGTGCCGAGGCACTGACACCTCGCCCACCACGGGCTTCAACTCCACTCCGTCACCAAGCGCACCGGGGAGAAACACACATGCCCACGCGGTCTAAGCACCGAGCTCGCCCTGCTTACCTTCAGAGCCAGCCGGCTGGGCCGAGAGAGGGAGAGCCTGGCTGGGCTGCCATCGTCCCGGCTGGGCCACGTGCAGGCTCAAGCCAGAATCTCCTCCATGACGATTAGCAAGTAACCCGGCTGGGCCATCCAGTAACTCGGCTGGGCCTTATTCTTTTGCAATTAGGAGCAGGCCGAATCGACTAAGGAGCAGGCCGAATTACTGCTATGCCTAGGGCAACTGGGCCGAGTTATTTCACCTCGTATGACCTCTTATTTGCCTCCAGGCCGAATAGCAAATATGTTCCTAATCTTCACGGCTACACGCCATCGGATCAAGATGCGCCGCTGTCTGACGAGGACGAGGACGACGATGTGACGCTGCCGGGAGCCTTGTACTTCTTGTGCACGTCCCACCTCTCGACGACGTCGGCGCGGCAGGAGCTCCCGCCGTTGTCGGACGACGACGACGACGCGGGACTGCAGGCCATCTTGTACTTCTTGATCGACTCCCACCTCTGGACGAAGTCCGTGCGGCCGGGCATGGCGGAAACCGACAACTGCAGGGTCACGCCGGATGGCGTGGGCAGCAGCGGCAGCATCGTGCTCCTCGGTGGCGTCGGGAGAAGAGAAGCCGCAGCCATGGATGCTTGCAGATCGTTTGTCACACGCGTGAGCAAGATGTTGATCGATCGAACAGCAAGAACGCCAAACGCTGTTAGCTACCTAGGGCGAGCGCACGGCCAGGGACTGAGAGCTCTCGAGGAAAGGAATAAGGAAACAGATGGTACGAATCAATGAATCCAGGGACAGGGCGGCAATTATAGGCTGGACGCATGGCACGGAGGAGCTCCATGCCTGCGAGTTTGTTCTCGATCCGGAGTCGGAATGAGCAGGAGGAATTGGGCAATGCAATCCCCCCTAGGAGGGGCCCCCAACACCATCTTTGCCGTTTATTTCTTGGAGATTCGTGCTATAATTTTTACAGAACAACCCTTCCACCTTACTTCTCAAGTTTATTGCTGTTTTGCTTCTTAGCCCCTAGTTTTTTCAGGTTTTATACATTTCTGTCACTGTCTTCAACGAAAGAACGTGATTCACAAATACATCTTCGTTTAATTTAATTAGCCAGTTTTAATCAGCCAATCTAATTAATATAATTTAATTAACAATTTCTTACATAATTATTTTTTCAATAATATTCAACAATATTTCATATAATTTTTTTTAAGAATTTTTCTAGAAATATCCGTACAAGTTTTATATTTTTTTCAACAATTAATATAATTTGTTTTTTCAACAATCTCTTTTGATAATTTTTATTTTTCTATTTTTTATTTAACAATTTTTAGACACTCTTACTTTGTTTCATCTTAGATTCAGAAGTTTTATACAAGATTCACATGTTTTATAAACTTGTCGTACAAGTTTTATATTTTTTTTCAACAATTAATATAATTTGTTTTTTCAACAATCTCTTTTGATAATTTTTATTTTTCTACTTTTTATTTAACAATATTTAGACACTCTTACTTTGTTTCATCTTAGATTCAGAAGTTTCATACAAGATTCACATGTTTTACAAACTTGTTTCTGCCAAGAGATATTCATATAATGTAATCAACAATTTCTTACATAATTATTTTTTCAATAATACTCAACAATATTTCATAGAATATTTTTTAAGAACTTTTCTAGAAATATTGTACGAGTTTCATACTTTTTCCAAAATAATTTTTTTAAGATACATGCGCAACACCGAAACTCAAATGACTCTTCAATAGAACTTTTTTGAAACTACTAACAACAATCAAACTTGATTTTTTTTTTGTAAGAACATTTGTTATCACTAATAACAACAATCTGCATCAACCAAGATTAATACCAAAAACGTTTTATACAAGATTCACACAAGATTCACGAGATTTCACACATTATATAATCTGATTTTATAACAAGTTTTTAACGCTATCTCACTGTCACTCCTCTCATTAACAGATCTACCATGATTTTTATTTGCAACCAAAGTATTTTTTTTACGTTGATTTTCTTAAATCCACATTAATAAGATTAATACCAAAAAAATATATGTAAATCAAGATTCTTAGTATTTTTTCAACAACGTATTAGATCCAACAACGTTTCATTACAGATTCTTAGTATTTTTTCAAGTAAATCAAGATTCACACAAGAACCATACATGTAAAAAATCGTACTCCCATCGCCCATATTCGTGCCACACAAAACTTGATAATACATACAAGATTCGCAGTGATATCATACAAGATTCACAGTGGTAAAAAATAATAGAGAAACTTAGATACGTGTCCAAAATCATGAAAAAAAAAGATCCATCACAGATCCATCAAAGATTCATACAAAATCGCATGAACTAGAACTGGATCCAAACAAAAAATACAAAAGCATGAAGAAAAAAAGAAAGAAAAAGGAGCAAAAATAAAAGAACAAATAAAGGAAAAGGAGAGGCCTCCTATCCTCCAGATCTGGTTGGAGCCGGCAATCCTCCAATCCTCCACACTTGTAGGCAGTGTTGCTACTCCATGGCGCCTCCCCCATCTTGGGCATGTAGGAGGAGGAGGTGGTGGGAGGTGGGCGTCTATCAGGGAGGAGGAGGAGGCACGGCGACGCGATGGAGGGGAGCGTGTTCGGGGTTAGGTGGAGGATAAAAACGACGGGTGGTCTACGTACGGTCTGGAGCCTGGGAATTTATCCTCTCCGCGTGGATTATATTTTAAATCTAAGATTTTTCAAGGGTTAAAATGCAAAAGTACACAAGGCTTTGACCGCACAGACTTTACACGAATCTCCAAGAAATCTCCGGCTGCGATGGTGCCGGGGGCCCAACCTAGGAGGGGTAAATCCTCACTCGGAGGAATTCCACATTCGAGAGCGGCGGTTCCGCGCACAAGCACGACACGGACACGGTGTAGGCGACGCAAGCGGGAAAACAAATGCGCAGATTAGGGCCCAACTGGAACAGTGGTCCAAGATAAATCTCCTCACAGGCTCCTGTCTGATCCTTCCCACTCGCATGCCCATCATCTTCTTTTTATACTCTCTTCGACCCATTTTAGTTGATTTAAATTTGTTTAGATTTAGAAGAATCTAGACACTATTTAGTATATTTTTTTAGTAATGATCATCTTCTTGATATTTGACCCTAAAAAATGTCTTCTTTTTATATTTCCTTTGCTTCCAAAGTGAACACCTATCTGGCTATGTCCATAAAAAACAAAAAATTACAGAGTGAGTGACAAGGTTCGATCTCGTCAATGCCCATTGTTATGGATTTGGGTTTTGGAGAAGATGGAGATGCTGGAGATCGCGGAATGGTTAACAGACAAGCAACAAGAGGACACGAGATTAACCAGGTTCAGGCCCCCAGAGGGAAAACCCTACTCCTGCTTGTCTGCTCTTAATTACGGCGGAACTGAAGGTTACAGAGGTGCGCAAATGCAATCTGGCGTGAGGTGCGTATGAAGTAAGTTGAGAGACCCTTCTCGCCGTGCCCTCCTAGTCTTTATATAGATAGGCAGGTCTCGGGCGTCAGGTCGAGTCGGTTACTGATTATGGCTTGTCCCCTTTAAAATTCTATCCTAGTCTTGTTCTCCAAGGATCCGAAGACGTTATGGGTTTGGGCCACTCGAAATCTCCGCAGGCTGCGTATCTTGTCATGGGCCTTCCTTGGGCTGGATCAGATATACTAATGTTGTGTACCCGTAGGGTATAACCATGTCAGTAGCCCCCGAGTGTTCAGTTGAATCGCAGATTCGGCTGAGAACTCTTCAATCTTTCGGGTGCAGTTGGTCCTGTTCATAAGAGGAAAATGATTCAGTTCGTAGGGATTGTTGATGCGTGTGTCTGACTCTCCTGACGGATCAGGGCCAGTTAAATGTCATTGGAAAAAACAACACGATCTTCTTCAGATTCGAGTCCCCAAACTCGAATCTGGAACAAATACTGGTGCAATTCGACTTAGGCCATTGAGGTCTTATAGGAGTCGAATCACAGTAATTTTCGAGTGATGTACCCAACGCGTCCGTTAGGATTTTTCATCGTGTCTGTTGACACGGTATTTCACTTGCAGAGCGCGGTCAGGTGCGTTACCAGGCCATCAGATGATATCTGTAGGTCTTATCCTTGTGTCGTAGACAGCATCCGAAATATTATCACCGCGGAGGTGTTTCGGGTGTCTAAGGAGAATGCTTCTCACTTAGCGTTTGGTTTTTGCAAAGTTGCCAGAAAGATTTTTACATTTTGATCCGAATGATCGCAGTCGAAGAATTCATAGGGTGCGCGACCAATGCTCCCTATGAGAGTAGCCTCCGAGTGTCTGTTCGAGTCGTAGACTCGAGCAGAGACTTTACTTCATTGTTTTTATCTTAAGGTCCGTAGGACACAATTTTTTGGATGCTTGATCAATCCTCCCTATAGGAGTAGCCCCCGAGTCCTTAGTGGAATCGTAGACTCGACGTCGGACTCGAAGATAGTCGAGAGGTGCAGTTCTGCAATAATTTCTCAGGTGCACGGCTGTCGAGGGGATAACCCCGGTAGGGCCACGAGAGGGGAAACATAGCGCAGCTGGGTTGGCTCCGAGTAAATAAAGAACCAGACCGTGTAAGAACGGCCGGGTAAGATAAGCATGAAAGCCGACATACAAACTATGTCGCCCCGCATAGGACAAAGTAGTAACCCTTGCAGGAACCAATAACCTGAGTCAACCGAGGAAGGGCCGAGTCAAGGAGGACATGTGGCACCTTTCCGATTAAGGTTCAGGAGGGACCATGGTAAAGCATTGTCAAAAGAGAAGGGCGACGCCGGGTGACACAAAAGGAGTCGGGTGACGCCCAAAGCATGCGCTAACGTACAAAGTAACAACATGACGCCAAAAAGAACAAGAAGCAGCATACTAGAAGACCGTTAGCTGTCAAGCTTTATGGACCGGGCCTCTGGGCTTAGGGCAAGACCATGACCTGGCCCATATTGTAGGGACCGAGATCCAAACAGTAAACCATAGAACCCAAAGGGGTATTAACTAGCTAGAACTGCCTATATAAGGAAGGGCATAGCAGTAGTAGAAGGAGGTTCGACCAAGTAGGGAACGAGTGCTGTGAACTCAAGCCTAAACAGCTCAAGGAGCACTTGTAATATTTGGGGTATCAATCGAATTTCCAAGTCTGGAGAGTTCTACTTGTTCTTCGTGCATGGCTCGACCGTGTACTCCCTCCCCGGTGACCACAAGCACCCATTCGGCCTCCAACTTAAGCCTACTCATGGCATCTGCCGTGCCACCACCACGATAGTTGGCGCCCATCGTGGGGCAGAAGCAGGTGCTTGATGGAGTCTTCATCCGGACGGGCAACATCATCGCCAAGACCGGCGAGCGCGTCTACTCCGGCCTCATCCAGAGGTTTGGAGCGCTCAACTTCGTCAGCGACAACGCGGGCTGCTTCGGGACCAAGCTGTTCCCTAGAGGTGGTCGCTTCATCAAGTTCGGCGAGCACCAGGTCTACGTCGCGGTGAGGGTGGAGCGCGCATATCCTGAGCACGTCGTCCTGGCGTCGGATCCTCCAACGGCTCCCGTCATGGGAAAACCACGTCAACTCGTCTCCATGGAGGTAATGATGATAGCCCCAAACCCCACAGCTCCTCCAGTAGTTCCAGTGGTGAATGAGAACGCAGAGGGAGGAAATCATGAGGAAACGCCAATGGCTGCAAGAACAGCAAAGGCGCCGCTGGAAAAACCAGAGAACATAGCTAGGAGCAAGAGGGCTAAGGAGCTGCAGGAAGCGATAGACAAGTTGGCAGAGCCAGTGGCACAAGCAACTGACCCGGCGCGTGTGCAAGCCGAGTTGGAGGAAGCCATGATAAAAGTCCCGGAGAAAGCCAAAGAGCTAGCACAGTTACAGCAGGACATGGATATCACCATCCGAGAGATTAACTCGGCAAATCGAGTCAAGGGGGCAAAGACCCGGCTTGATGCAACGAGATTGAGAGGAAGGAACCTCAACGAAGAGCTGGCAGATGCGACATCGAAGATAACACCGGAGAACAGCAATGAGACGGCCATGCGTCCAAGTACAACACAACAACAACTAATCTGCGAGCATCAGAAGCAGCAATGGCAGAATTACCCCACTTGGAGGGGGAAGCAAAGAAAAGGCAGCAAGAACGAGTCAATGAGTTAGTGAAAGCTGCCAGCATGCTGAATGAGGCGTATTACAGAGAAAATCCGGGTATAGCAGGGAGGTCACAGCTGGTTCACTCGGTGACTCATGTCCCGGCAAGATCGATTGGGCACACAGCATCCTCACCCAGAGCGGCGCCTAGGCCGAGAAAAGAAAAAAGTGTGGATTCTGGAAGAAACAAGCAGATGGTCGCCTACGATCCGGCAGTGATTCAAGGAAACCCGGCGCATGCGCAAGGGACAAAAAGAAATAATCCCCGAGAAAAGGAAAACGCACCAGCTCAGCCAGAAAGAAGACAGCAAAGCACGGGAAAAGCAGTTCAACAGCCTGCTGACCCGAACGCGAATAAGTATAATGATGGTTACTCGGCTATGGTAAATGACAGATATGAACTGCCGGATCATGCATATCAAGCAATGGGAGCAAGATTCGGAGGCAGGAACCTTCAGCCGGATGATGCAAGGCTAAAGCTTGACCGCATAAAAATGGCAGAGATAATTGAATCGCAAGGTCCGTAGGGTCCACCGTGCTTTGGCCCAAGGATCATGAAGGATCCACCGGTGCCAATTTTCCAGCTGGCCAGAGGGACAAAAACATACGATGGAAGCACAAAGCCATATGACTGGCTCATAGATTATGGAACCGCTATGAAGATCGCGCAGGGAAACTTGAGATGGGCAGTACGTTATGTGCCGCAGATGCTGGAAGGACCAGCTCGGGTATGGTTGAACAATTTGCCACCCAGAAGCATCAACAGTTGGATCGATTTTCACGGCGCTTTCGTGAGCAATTTCACGAGCACTTACAAGAGGCCGAATCGCCCACAACAACTAGCAGTGTGCAAGCAAAGACCGAATGAGACAGACAGGGAATTCCTCACGAGGTGGTGTACGATGCGTAACTCTTGTGAAGGGGTAATCGAATCACAAGCAATCGCATGGTTTGCACAAGGATGTAGACATGGAAGTGTGTTGTGGCAAAGGTTACAAAGAGATATGCCGGCAAGCCTGTCAAAGACGATAAGAATCGCCGACTCGTATGCGTTAGGAGATCCGACTCAGCCGCTGCTCATGTCGGCAGACGGGATGACTGAGACTCAGATCTATGACTCTGCCGGGTCGCAAAGGTGCCAGGAAAGATCCGAATACAGAAGCAAGAGAAGAGACGAAAGACCAGATTACATATATGGTTCGACTCAGGTTGCGTCTGTGAGTCAGGATCATCCAGATGTTGGAAGCAGTCAGCATCAAAGGACAAATGGTCAACAACAATGGGTACCAAAGAATGACGGCAAAAGGCCATACGATCAGAGGAAGAAGTATCAGGACCGACAAAAATACACCTATGAGATGATGCTGGATCAGCCATGTAAGTTTCATACGCCTAGTCCGAGTAAACCAGCCAATCACACGACGAGGCAATGCACTTGGTTTAAGAAGGGAGATAGAGTGGACTCGCCGAATAAGCAGCTTCCACCACCTCCCCCTCCACCACTTACAGGAGGAAATGCTCAAGCAGTAGGAGCAGAAAACAGATATGAAAACAGACAGCCGAGGTATCATAATCAAGAAAGAAGAGAAGCTATGCACCAGGTGCACAATCCAAGAGGTGATGACGCTCATGTCGGCCACGAAACCAGAAATGAGTACAGAGAACATCACCAGAGCTATGTTGTCTTTGTCACAGAGCCAAATGACAAGAAGAGATAGCAGCGACGAATGATGGAAGTGAATGCCACGATCCCGGCAATTCCCAAGTACATGCATTGGTCTGAGCAAGAGATAACTTGGAGTATAAAAGATCACCCCAAGATCATGCCAACCCCTGGAGGATACACTCTGGTTTTGGATCTAACATTCATGGGCCCAGATATCAATGTGAAATTTTCAAAGGTATTGATCGATGATGGCAGTAGAATCAACATCATGTACAAGGATACCATGCTCAAGTTAGGCATTACCACGAACATGCTGGAGCCGACTAAGACCACTTTCCACGGTATTGTGCCGGAATTGTCCTATGAGCCAATTCGTAAGATCTGGGTCGACGTCTTATTCGGCAACAGAGAGAACTGTCGCACTGAGGCCATAGAGTTTGAAGTAGTTGATTTGCTTAGCTCTTATCACGCCTTACTCGGCAGGCCGGCTATGGCAAGATTCATGGCTACTACCCACATCGCTTACTTTAAGATGAATCTGCCAGGCCCATGTGGGGTGATCACAGTTGAAGGATATTACAAAAGATCTATTGCTTGTGCCTCAGCCGGATCTTCACTAGCCGAGTCACTCGTCATAGCACAAGAGAAAAGTCAGATGTTGGAAGTGGCAGCATTGGCCAAAGCAGAACAAATGTCCATGGCGGCACTCACCAACCCGCATGGCAGTGTGTCAGTTCAAGCTACCAAGGAAACCAAGAAGGTGCAGGTGGATGAAACTTTCCCAGAGCACACAGTTACCATTGGGTCTGGCCTTACAGACAAATAGGAAAACGATCTCACCAGCTTCCTCCGTGAGAATCGGGACATCTTTGCATGGTCCACTCAAGATCTGCAAGGAGTTTCGAGGGAGCTGGCTGAGCACTCTCTTCATGTAAGACCAGATGCAAAGCCGGTGAAGCAACCCCTCCGCCGATTCACCGAGGATAGGAGGAAAGTAATAGCTGCCGAGATTGCATGACTTTTGGCTGCTGGATTCATCATGGAAGTACTACACCCGGACTGGTTGTCAAATACAGTCTTGGTCTAGAATAAAAAAGATGACCCGAACATGGCAGTGGTATGGCGCATGTGTATTGATTATACGAACCTCAATAAGGAGTGTCCAAAAGATCTATTTCCTCTGCCTCAAATCGATCAAGTCATAGATTCTATTGCTGGGTGTGAGTTGTTGTCGTTTGTGGATGCGTATTCAGGATTCCACCAGATACCACTGAATCCAAATGATCAAATAAAGATAGCTTTTATCACCCCGTACGGGGCTTATTGCTATCGCACCATGCCATTCGGATTGAGAAATGCAGGCACAACATATCAAAGATGCATGCAAAAATGCTTGCAAGATCAATTGGACAAAAATGTTCAAGTATACGTCGATGACGTGGTGATAAAAACCAAACAAAGTCATACTCTAATTGAGGACTTGCATCAAACATTCGCAAACTTGAGAAGATTCCGGATGAAGCTTAACCCGGAAAAATGTACATTTGGTGTCCCGACTGGCAAGTTACTCGGATTCCTTGTATCCAGCCGAGGAATCGAAGCTAACCCGACAAAGATCAGGGCCATCGAAAGAATGGAATTGCTAAAAACCCTCAATGATGTCCAGAAGTTTACTGGATGCCTAGCCTCGTTGAGTAGGTTTGTTAGTCGGCTAGGTGAAAAAGCCCTACCACTATATCAGCTAATGAAGAAATCAGACAAATTCACATGGACACAGCAAGCCGATAGCGCTTTCCATGAATTAAAGAAAATGTTGGCAACAACACCAATATTAGCGTCACCATTATCCAAGGATCCAATGTTGCTCTATGTCGCCGCAACCAACAGAGTTGTAAGTGTAGTAATAGTGGTTGGACATGAAGAAGGGGGCAAATCAGTCCAAATACCGGTGTATTACTTGAGCGAAGTGCTCTCTATCTCGAAACAAAATTACCCGCATTATCAGAAGATGACATATGGGGTATATATGTCAGCAAAGAAGCTGAAACATTATTTTCAAGAACACCCAATCCGGGTAATATGCGAGGCACCTATCTCAGATATATTGGGCAGCAAAGATGCCAGCGGTCGAGTCGCCAAATGGGCCATCGAACTGGCACCGTACACTCTACAATATGATAGGCGGGATGCAATAAAATATCAAGTTGTTGCATATTTTTTTGTGGAATGGATGGAAATGCAGTACGAACCACCACTGCCAGATCCGAATTACTGGAAAATGCATTTTGACGGGTCCAAGACAAAAATGGGTCTGGGCGCCGGGATAGTGCTCACATCTCCAAAGAGGGATCAACTGAGGTATGTGTTACAGATTCATTTTGCTGCTTCTAACAACGTTGCCGAGTATGAAGCACTTGTGCATGGCATTAAAGTAGCCAAAGAAATTGGTATCAAAAGGATCATGTGTGTTGACTATTCAGATTTGGTGATTCAGCAAGTGTCTGGACATTGGGATGCGCTGTACGCAAACATGGCATTATATCGCTTCCACGTGCAACAAATTTCGGGATATTTTGACGGTTGTGAATTTCATCACATTCCTAGAGCAGAAAATGAGGCAATAGATGTATTATCCAAACTAGGATCATCTAGACAAGCAATACCACCAGGGGTAGCATTGGAGCATCTCAGGAAGCCATCGATCAAGCCGTCACCAGAGTCCGAATCAATCAGGGTCATCCCGGCGAGTCAGGAATCAGAGGCAGTGCCAATGGACATCGACTCAGGGGTAGGTTCGAGTCACTCGGGGGCTGATCCGTTCAATTCAGGGATCGCCGAATCGCACTCGGGGACTCCTCAGGTTATGTCGGCAGAGCATATGTCGGCAGAACCAATGGAAATTGATGTTGAAGCAGACCCGGAACCACTAATATCAACGTGGGCACAGCTAATATTCAGTTATTTGAAAGATGGGACCTTGCCGAGTGATGAAACATTGGCAAGGCAAAAAACACGCAGAGCAAAAGCGTACACCGTAATCAACAAGGAACTCTACAAGTGAAGTGTGACAAGTGTACTGCAGCGTTGTATCAGCTCAGTAAAAGGCCAGGAGATCTTATTGGATATCCATCAAGGAGAGTGCGGGCACCATGCGTCATCAAGAGCATTGGTATCCAAGGAATTCCGACATGGATTCTACTGGCCAAGCGCATTGGCACAAGCGCAAGAGGTAGTCAGAATATGCAGTGGTTGTCAACACTATGCGTCCAAGTCGCATTTACGAGCGTCTGAATTGAAGACTATACCAATTACTTGGCCTTTTGCAGTATGGTGCCTAGATATGGTAGGACCATTCAAACCAGCAAGAGGAGGTATGACTCATATCTTGGTCATGATTGATAAGTTCACCAAGTGGATAGAAGTGAAACCAATCAAGAAATTGGACGGTAAAATAGTTGTTACATTCTTAAGGGATATAATCCTCACATACGGTTACCCACATAGTGTGATCACTGACAATGGCACGAACTTTGCCGAAGGAGCTTTTGCTCTCTTCTGTGGGAAACACCGAATAATACTTGATGTAGCAACAGTCGCCCATCCAGAATCAAATGGACAAGTTGAACAGGCTAATGTCTTAGTTCTGTCCAGGATAAAACCCCGCTTCATGGAACCACTCCAGAGATCATCTGGTTGTTGGATAGAGGAACTACCCTCAGTACTGTGGAGCCTAAGAACAACTCCGAATCGGTCAATTGGTTATACGCCATTTTTCCTCGTATATGGGGTTGAAGCAGTTTTGCCTGCCGACATAGAATATGACTCGCCAAGGATAAGGCAATACTCGGAATCCGAGGTAAAAGAGGCCCGAGAAGATGGAGTAGACTTACTCGAAGAAGCAAGGGAACTGACATTCTCCAGATCCTCTATATATCAACAAAATCTCCGACGCTACCATAGCCGGAAAGTGCAACCTCGTGTTTTTTGAGAAGGAGATATGGTGCTAAGGCTGGTGCAGCGCACAGCAGAAATGCATAAACTATCACCTCCATGGGAAGGTCCATTCATTGTAAGCAAAACATTTCACAATGATTCCTACTATCTCGTAGACGCTCGTGAAGCGCAAAAGAACAAGGAGGACATGTCAGAAGATGAAACCAAAAGGCCATGGAATGTGGCACTGCTTCGTCCCTTCTATACTTAGGAGAAGCGGTGCATGTATCACTCGAACTCTCATATGTCGGACATGTTTGCCGGCTATGTGCTAATAATAAAATGGTATGATTCGAAAAACTGACTCGGGGACTACCCCTTAAGTTTTCCATTTCAATTATCTTACGTCGGCTGGCGTGATACCCGAAATTTATCTTGGAACAAGTAGTGTTTACTCGGAAGAAATCAACTCTTCGACTATGCTGTTGTCTGAAAACACGGCTTCATGGCAAGCAAGAGAAAAAGATGTAAGACGGGTAAACACGGACGCTGGATAAATACAGGGGAGAAACGCGAGTCGGCTTTAGTTTTTGCCTAACTCTCTGCAGGTCGCATTATACTACGTGTCGGGTAATCTCGGCCAAGTTTCATACCCGCTAACTATATCCTTTGTACTTTGAGACCCTAATGTCGAACACCGAAAAAGGTAGACAAGGGCCAAATGCAAGGAAAGGTGACACGGCAAAATGAAACTCAGGGACTTGCCCTTGAATGATTCACACTTAGAACATAATGCAGACATATCAAAAGACACATAGTCAAACTTAAGGTGCAATGTATGTTACATCTGTACCTGACATACCAGGGATCTAATAAAAGTTCGAGTATTTGTTGGCCTAAGGAGCAGAAGAATTCGGAGGAGCATTCTCGGAGCCAGGAGTGGTGCTTGGCGCGTCGGCCGGGTGAGGGGAATCTATGGCCGGGTCATCCGGATCATCTGACTCGGTCGCTTCGCTGTCGCCACCCTCTTCAGCAGCAACTTCGACGAGCGGGTCGCCAAGGTCGAGGAAGCTAGGCCCTTCACACCAAGCGTGCACCATGGCGTACTCGATCATGGCATAAGCTCGCTCCTGGCACTTCTTGATCAGCTCCGGGTCATTCAGCCATTTGCCATCACCCCTTATGCGAGCAAGAACATCGAGGTTTATGTCCTCGTACCATGAAAGCACGAAGGAGAGAGCCTTGTCCACGGAAACTCGGCCGACCGACTCACGCCATTGATCCAGTCGATCTTCAGTAAGGAGTAATCTGTCGGCGAGTGGCTCGATGAGTTCGGGTGTGTCTTTATCCTGCCAGAGCATGCGAAATGCATGGATAGCCGACTTGAGAAAGTCCACACCGCAAGACCTGAGGGTCTTGACCCGTTCGGACACCGCTGCGAGAAGCTCCTCCATGGACACCTCGCCGTCAATAGGAGCACCAGCTTTGGCTCTCACTTTCTTCATGGATCGGATGGCAAACATGTTGGCCTCAGGAAAATTCTCTACAAGCAAAAGAGAAAGTTAGCAAATAACAAGGGCAGATGGAAGAAGTCCAGAAGGACTTATACGGTGCGTAAAGAGTAAGACCTCACTACCGAGAAAGAAGTTGATGGCGGCGAGTTTGCTATGCCAAGCCTTGGCCTTGGCTTCAAGGGCATCCAAGTTCAGATTTGCCGACTTTACCAATGATTCGGCCTCGTCGAGCAGCTTCTTGGTCTTCTCGGCGCTGGCGGCCTGCTGCTCATTCTTCTTAGCAAGTTCTTCCTTCAGCCCTTTCACCTCGGCCAGGTGCTTCTGCTCCGTCTCGGCCATCAGTTTCTTCAGCCGAGTCACCTCATCGTGCTCCTTCTGGAGTTCGGCTTGGTGCTTCTCTGCTTATTCAGAACAAATATTTATCATTACCAAGAGAAAACTTTCAGCTATTTGGCTTAGGGAGGCAAGAAATTTACTCTCGGCCTCGCTGATTTGCGAGTGAAGATCGTTGATGGTAGACTGAGCAGTGGCTGTGGAACAAGAGCAAGAGAAAAAATGAGAAGATGAACCAAGGAAAATTACACCGAATAGAAAAAAGGAGAGCAAAGATATTACCTTGGCCGTGGGTGTCAGTCTGTAGCTTCTCATACGCAAGTTCGAGCTTGCGATGCGCCAGGACGAGAGCTAGGTGCGCCTTGGTGCGCTTGTTATGTGTGAGCTAATCAAATAAGACAGACAATAATGAATAGTCAAGTCAGGCAACCCGCCGAATCAAAGAGCTTAAGAGCTTACAGCCGAGTGAGTTCCTTACTCGACAGTAACCTCGAGGGCTAGGGATCGAAGCTCTAACATGCAAGCTTGGGATTTAAAGACTAAGTGATTATTAAAGAGTTTACAGTCGAATAAGTTTCTTACTCGGCTGCAACCTCGAGGACTAGGTGATATGTATGAAGGAAATACTCAATAGTACAAAAGAGTAATAAATTACTTTACCTCGTTTACTTCGTCGGCGCGGGCCATCAGAGTAATGGCCTGCTGGGTCATGTCGGAAACGGCCTTGGGGCCCAGCTTTAGCTTCTTGCCGACACGAGTGCTGACCTCCTGCTCGCCTGCTACATTCCATGCCACAGTGTAAGGCTCAGCTGAACCTAGGCTCTTGCCACTGAGCGTTCGAGTGAGAACTCGACCCGTTTTCAGGGCGGTTCCCACAGTGGCACGGGTCGCAGCAGCAGAAGTATGGAGAGTAACAGCCCTGGAGTCATCACCTGACCCGGCAGCCGCAGATTCGTCCCCCTTACCCGTTGAAGCGATCATTGTCGCCGACGTCGAAGGCCGGATCTGAGGAGCAGAACCCGGAGCGCAAATTAGCGTAGTTTGCTTGGAAGAGGTGCATTTTCCAGATGAGGGGCGAGTAGAACCAGAAGCCCTAGGCTGGGTCTGGCCCTTTGACAGAATTGGAGAGCGAGCAGAAGGATTTGGAGAAGAGCGTGGAGCCGCCTGACTGGGCTCAACGGTTTTGCTAGCTCCAAGATCAGGAAGTTGTTCATTCACATCAGCTTGAGGGCTGATGCCAGAGGAACTGGTGGCAGAGGGTTTCTCGGTTCCAGACTCGCGGGCACCAAGATCAGGAAGTTTTTCCTGGCCAGCCGAGTGACCCACCCACCGGTCCGACCGACATGAAGCGTGAGCCTCGGTGGTCGAGCCTCAACCGGACGGGACTCGCGCCGAGTCACCGGAGGAGGTGCAGCCTAAGCGGCGAGCAATACTAGAAGCTGATTCTTTGTCAAGGTGTGCAACACTGAAAACAATGATACACATATAAGAGAACAACAGTAATGAGAAAGAAAAGAGCAGAGAAGGAAGAGTACAAAAACTTACCCGGTGACAACCGGGTCACGGACGACTCGGCGTGTGACTCGGTGCCCAGCAGCTTGGCGAGTCTCACCCAGGCTGGTAGCAGCAGGGGCAGCAGGAGCTGCCGGAGTGGGCTTGTTCTTCTTGGCCGGCTGAGTGCTGGAGGAGGCTCCGCGTTGCTTCGGCTTGGCGACGGGGATCTTGCCGACTCCACCCACAGCGAGAGGAGGAGTGTCATGTACCTGGCTAGCTGCATAAATAAATAAATAACGGGCTTACTCGGATAAGCGAAGAGATTAAGGTCACAAGGCATATACCTTGTGGCATCCCGCAAAAACCACTACTAGAAAATCGCGTTGAATTTGTGCATTGCATCGTCATCATCATGCATTGTTCGCATAAAACTATGTTTGCAAAGCCCGTGTTGTTTTCTAAACGCCCCTCTGTATTCAAACATCAAA
This sequence comes from Avena longiglumis, assembly GCA_030063025.1. Taxonomy (NCBI): domain Eukaryota; kingdom Viridiplantae; phylum Streptophyta; class Magnoliopsida; order Poales; family Poaceae; genus Avena; species Avena longiglumis. The sequence goes on along the minus strand of CP125979.1, from coordinate 209,538,718 downwards.
ACCGGGTCCCCGGAATATTTTGTTTTGGCCGCTATCGGTTTGCTTATGGGCCGTTAAAACAAATAAAAAGGTTTAATTGTTTTAGTGGGGGCAGTCGAACGGGCCAACCCGACCCGAACGACCACCCCCGTATAAAACAGATCGGCCCACCTCTAAATCCTAAGGCTACCTAAAAACCTACCCAGCCCAACCCTCCACCTCACCCCCACCTATCCTAGGCCGCCACATCATCCACCCCCAGCTCCCCACCAATCCTATGCTGCCACGTGGCCCCCCTCCTCTCTCCCTCCTCTCTCTCCCCAACACACACCACATAACACGCCACACAGTTTTCCCCCACTGGATCCCACCTCCCCAGTGAACACACCCCTTGCGCTGACCCCCTGCCCACCCGTCGGCCCCTCCTCCCACGCTCCCTCTCCTCCCCCGACAACCTCTCTTCCCCCTCGCGTTCTCTCTTCTTCCTCTGCTACCGCCTCCTGCCTCCACCCCTGGCCGGCTCGCCTCGCCAGGCGCCTCCCGCCCAGTCGCCTTGCCGCCCTGCCTCGCCTCCGCGTGTCGCCGCCCTCCTCAGGCGTGCGCGCTCACAGACGCCCGCACCGCCCTTGCCTCGCCCGCAACCTCCGGCGCGCCCGCGCTGCCTCGTCTGCTCCACCCGCCCGCAGACGCTGTGCCCGTCCACCGCCGCTCCGTGCGCTTCGCCCACCTCCGAGCTCGCGCCGCGGGTCGCCAGCGTCCGCCATGCCCTCCACCAGCGCCGTCTCCCCCCGAAGCTTCCGCCCGCCACCTGCGACGCGCCCGCACCCCTCCTTCCGCCTCGAGCCGCGCTCTGCTCCGCCAGGCCGCGTCCGCCCGCCAGCGCAAGCCGCCTCGCGACCAGCCGCCAGCCCGTCTCCGCCATCTCGTCCTCGCCCCCCGCGAGCACTGCGCCTCGAGCTCCCACCGCCTCCCGCGCTAGCCCGAAGGCGTCGCCCTCGCTCTCCCGCCCGCCGCCAGCTCTGCCAGCGCGATCCGTCGCTTCGCCGCGCCGACGCTGCCCGCCTCCGCCGTCGCCCCTTGATTCCCCGGCCACCGCGCGTCCGCCGCCTGCCCGTCTCCGCGAGCCCGGCCCCTCGAGCCCAGCCTGTTCCTCCATCTCGCACCGCCTCTCCGTGCCTTAGGCGGAACATCCGCTTGATGCATTGGGGCACCAGTTGGGTGTCTGACGCGAAGAGCGACAAGAACTATCGAAAAGTTCCCCGAAGGCCGCGAATCGACAAGTACCCTCTCGGATCCGAGGACCAAGATGCCGAACGTCATGATCTCCCTCACGGAAGCCGGAGACCGTCGATTCCTCAAACCCCTCGAGCCGCCAAGATCTCCGAAAACCCGTTGCGGACGAGTTCGCCATCGACCTCGAGTTCTTCCACACGGATACCAAGCGACAAGATCCCTTCATGGAAAACGAAGCCGAACCGGAGACCTCCGTCATGGATCATCGAGCACTTCTACACGGAACCACGGGATGACATGTTCTTCGCCCAAAAGCGACAAGGTTCTCTTCACGGACGTCGGGACCCCGGCATCGAAACGACAAGATCATCGTCATAGAAACCGAAGGCCACATATGCGACAAGTGCTTCGTCCCGAACGCCATGACCGACAACGTGACCCGAAGACCCCGGATGCGCCAAGACCTATCCCTGAGTCCGAGAACGACCTCGCAGACGGAACCCAAGATCGTCGAGCCCCCTCTGATGTGTGACCCCTTTTTCCTCGAACCCTATTTTATAACATATCCACTTGTTGCATATTGAATTGTCCATGCATGCATCCTCGTCTGTGGTTTGGGGGCCTTATGCCGATTCACCTAATAATTAAATATGGGGCCATATGCGGGCAAATCTAGCCTTATATTGGCCTCATTTAAACATGTATAGCGAACCGGTTCCATCTGTTGTCTTGCTAAACAACATTTAATATGCGGGGGTTTAAACAACTCGAACCATCTAATTAATTGTCGGGACCCCGGTTCCGCTTAATATGACCTAATCGCATCGCACCTTTGCCATGTCATCCATCATGCATGCATCATGCCGATCTTCTGCCGTGTACTAAATATTGCATCCGGTGTTTCTCCTAGTGTTTTGCTTCTTCGCGGATAAGGCCGTTGAGTTGATGTGAGCTTCGCCCCGATCTTCGGATGAACCCTTCAACAATGTTTTCAGGCGAGCATCTCCCCCTTTCTACCTATCTTACTTTTCTAGTTTATTCCCTCCTGTTGATCTTTGCTATCTGTGTTGCGATGCTCTAGTTTTCGTACCCGTGATATCCCTTGCAGCCATATATAGCCGTGGACACATCCTATTACATGTTGTTTGGTAGATAGTTGGACCCGCGTGTCGTAGTCGCTTGCTCAAGTGTTTTGCTTGTCGTCAAGTACCACAATTGTTGGAGGATTGCCGCATGTTGACGTTGGAGACGATCATGGCTTTTACTTATCGTTCACTTTAATTACTGTTTAACAACTAAAATTGAATTAAGCAGAGGCATCGGTGGGTGATAGGTAAGATTGGTTTCCGACCGCCCACTTGTGTCCCGTAGGACCCGAGTTCTTGACACCTGTTCCGAGATCGAGCGCGCTAACCATTGTGGGAGATATGGGCCCCCCATTGATTATTACCTGATTTCAAAGTATTGTACTGGGGGCCACAACTAGTTTGAGGTTTTATTTACTATCCTGTACTTATGACATGCTACTTATGTATTTACGATTGTGTGAGGAGCACGCTGTACTGTTTAGGAAGCGGAATGTTTTGGGTATCGATGCCCCCGATTGGGGATCTGTCGTTCTGACCATTGTCGCAAACCCTAAGTCCGTCTCGGAGACCGCCGACTTCGCTATGGTAGACTTAGTGGGGTGGCCCCGTGCTTGCTTTGGGTCCAGGAACGCCGTGACTTAGGCCCCGCCGACATACCGATGGGTGTATGTTAACCGATCCGCAAAAGGGTCAAGTGCACGTGGATACTTTGGTGCACCCTGCGGTTAAATCTTTTCGAGAAGCCGTGTCCGCGGTTATGGACGACTTGGAGCACAGTGCTTGATCATAGACAACTATAACTAAAGTTTATTGTTTTAAATTGACTTGTTTCCGATATGATTAGTAATCAGCTTCACTACAACGGAATGGCTAAGTAAAAGTACCAACAACTGCTGGGTTTTGGGGTTTATCTCATGCTAAATGTATCTGACTAGTAAGTGATGCCACTATAACGGGATGATTAACTAAAAGTGCCCACTGCTTACTTTATCAGGACGAATATCTAAACCTGACTAATAAAGTGCCGCAACTATAACTGAATAAGTAAAATTGCCAACTGTGTGAGTTCCTCGGTTGACTTCCTCGTTTGGTCTCGAGGGGGAAACGCCAGGATGGGTTTGTTTGACGCTAGTATCAGGTGGATCCGAATAGGTCTTTCTTACCCCTCTCTGATAGCCGCGAGTTGTATCGAGTCTCTATAGGTTGTTTAGTGCATGCTGCCGCTACCGCTCAGTCCACCATACCTATGTAGGCGAGGACCGCCGAATTCTAGCCTCGCTGTCTTGGCCTCGATCGACGCTCCTCTTTTTCCTTTGCCCTTTGTCGGCACCCCTTTTGTTTAAGCAGGTTTTGAGATCGACGCCGTTAGCAGGGTTACCCTTCCGGCTTGGCCTGGGCAGGGTTATGGACGCCATTGGTTATTCTTCAGGGCTCTTAGCCCCATTTGCATCTTGTCCGTAGCTGGACGCTCTACCGTTTTCAAGGTGATTTGGATCTTTGTACCGTATATTTGTATTCTTGACTCTTTGAGTCGCTGTTGTATATATCTGTTCTGTGGGTCCCATCGAGGACTGTTGTGTAATGTTATTACTTTGCTTTCCACCCGCACGAAAGTGCCTGGTGGGCACCTTCGAATCGTTTCTATGCGGGTTTGGCGAGTTTTGCTAAAACTTGCATAGGGCCGATTCTGAGGGTGTTACATACCTCCAAAAGCATACAATCATCATCCTCATCATCGCCAGACCAATCTTGTAAGGGATTGAGAGATTGACTCTTACCCGAAGCTGAAGCAGCCGCAGTGTGCGGGATCGGCATGAAGCACTCCAGGTCATACTCGACCTCATCCGAGTCGGAGCGATCCCCGTGATAACCAGTAGGGGGACCGTACTATTATCAACCTGGTGAAGGAGATTCTGCGGAAGACAAAAAGAGTGAGAAATTAAAAAACTAAACTAAGAGTGGAAAAAGAGCTAAAGCCTATTCGGCGAGAAAGTGATTCGGAAAACTTACCCAGGGGACAGGCCTGACCCGGCTGAACGGCGGGCAACTCCAAGCCCAATCATCCGCCAAGTTCAATTTAAAGATTGAGCTTACTCGGCGGGCAATGGAATCTTGGGTGAGCTCCATAGTGGAGTGCCGAGTGGGATCGTGAGAGCCACTCATGAAGCACATTTTGTGGCTCCTCGCTTGGATGGGGCTAACCCGGCGTGAGACGAAGGTGCACATGAGGTCAGAGTCGGCGAGATGAAAGTTTTCATCCGGCGACAGCAACCTTTCCAAGATTGCGTTAGCCTCGTTTACCGAAGCTTCCTGGTCGCGCGGGTCAAGCTGCCAGTGCTTCTAGTTGGGGACCTCATCCGAGAAAGGGGGAAGACGGATGTTATCAGTGGACGCGCTGTTCTTGACATAGAAAAAGTTTCTATGCCACTTCTTGCAGGAGTCAATACCAGTAACCCGAGGAAAGATAGAATCTCTCCTGGGCGTGATGCTAGCAGCACCGCACCGGGTCGGCCTCTTCTCGGATCGAGGAGCACCAGGCTGGGGAACAACCTGAACTTTAAAGCCAAAATATTTGGCCCACAAAGGAACTGTGGGACAAATTCCAAGATAGGCCTCGCAGGCAGAGATGAAACAAGAAAGAGAGCCAATCGGATTGGCAGGAAGATGGTGGGTCTGCAGATGGAAGGTAAAAAGAAACAAGGAGAAGAAGGAGCTCACAGGAAGAGCGAAACCGCGTTCAAAGTGGGAAAGGAAAACCACCCGCTCGCCAGCTTGAGGTTTGGGAGAAATCTCACCGGAGGGGAGACGGCAATCCACTTGCAGTGGAATGTGTCTGGTGGAGCGGAGCCACTCCACCTCTTCGGCGGAGTCCTCCGAGCCTTCCCAGCCGCCGCGCTCGCCGACGGGAATCTCCTGCTCCTCAGCACCATCAGCGCCGCCGCGAGCGTCCATGAGACCAGCAGAGTCCGTCTCCTCCACAGTAGGAAGAGGCTTGGAGCAGCGTGGACCCGTACCGGAATGGAAAGAAGACAGGGGAAATCGCAACACAAGAACAGGAGGAAGAAGGAACAACAAAGGAGGTAGTTTGATTTTGCAGGCGCGAGGAAGAAGAAAGGCCAAGGGAAAAATGAATGGGCGTGGGGGAAGTGGAAACCCCAACCCCTACTTAAGGGCAGTAAAAACCCCGGTATGGGATCAATCTGTGTCGTGCGGCCAGCGTGTGGCCGTGTGCCGGGCCGGGAAAGTCAGTCAGCAAGCACCACGTAGCCAAGGATATACGAAAAATCCCGTTCCATGTCATGACTAGAAGGACAAGAGGCGCAGGTCGATGGGACTGCCACAGTGATGGGGAATAACTGCGCATCCGTCACTGTGCCGCCAGAGCTTGGAACAAAAATTGAGGCAAGTAATCATGATTACCAGCTGTCAGTGACTGAAGGGCACCGAAAATGACTCGGAATTTGCCAAAGTAACTTGGCTCGAGGCAAGAATGAGCTAAGAAGTCAAAGAATTGACCCGAAATTGTCAGACTAACCCGGCAAAGTGGTTGCAACAGATAAAGACAAAAACTAAGTTCCATTCACACAAAAGGAACCTGGAGACGCCTAACAGCTTGAACTGCTAGACCTCACCAGCTTCGGGGACTATTGTCGGCGGGATAACCCCCGGTAGGGTCACGAGAGGGGAAACATAGCGCAGCTGGGTTGGCTCCGAGTAAAGAAAGAACCAGGCCGGGTAAGAACGGCCGGGTAAAATAAGCATGAAAGCCGACATACAAACTATGTCGGCCCGCATAGGACAAAGTTGTAACCCTTGTAGGAACCAATAAGCCGAGTCAACCGAGGAAGGGCCGAGTCAAGGAGGACACGTGGCACCTTTCCGAGTAAAGTTCAGGAGGGACCATGGTAAAGCATGGTCAAAAGAGAAGGGTGACGCCGGGTGACACAAAAGGAGCCGGGTGACGCCCAAAGCATGCGCTGACGTACAAAGTAACAACATGACGCCAAAAAGAACAAGAAGCAGCGTACCAGAAGACCGTTAGCTGTCAAGCTTTATGGACCAGGCCTCTGGGCTTAGGGCAAGCCCATGACCCGGCCCATATTGTAGGGACCGAGATCCAAACAGTAAACCCTAGATCCCAAAGGGGTATTAACTAGCTAGCACTGCCTATATAAGGGAGGGCATAACAGTAGTAGAAGGAGATTGGACCAAGTAGGGAACGAGTGCTGTGAACTCAAGCCTAAACAGCCCAAGAAGCACTTGTAATCTTTGGGGTATCAATCGAATTGCCAAGTCTGGAGAGTTCTACTTGTTCTTCGTGCATGGCTCGACCGTGTACTCCCTCCCCGGTGACCACAAGCACCCATTCAGCCCCCAACTTAAGCCTACCCATGGCATATGCCGTGCCACCACCACGACAACGGCCAGCGCTCCTGATAGGAGTAGCCCTTGAGTAGTTGTTCGAATCGTAGATTCGAGTAAGTACTTGATTTATTAGTCAAAGATTTCCAGCCGTTGCTAGATTGCTTTTGATGATGTCGGAGCTGACGATCGGTGACCTCAACCGTCTGCGGCGCCACAGGTGACGTGTCAAGACGAACGTGGGTCCTACTTCCTGACTTGGAGTTGACTGGTCACGCGCGACATGGCGAGAATTACGACATCTCCTCGATTTCCGTGCGAAGTGGAAGGCGTGCGGGCGATGGTTCGCTGTTGTGTTGACACGTGTAGGATTGGATTTAACTTGCGCGTTAGGGCTTCTAGATGAACGGTTCGCGTTCATCGTCCTCATCTTTTATAACCGTGGGGTAAGCAGTAATTCTATTTCACCCCTTGCCATTTACTTTCACCATTGCCTCTATTTTCATGAGCACTGCCTCCTTTGCGCGCACTAGATGTCCTCTGTTTGTTTCCTTCTTCCGTTCTTCACGCGCACCGTCATCATCGTCGCTCCTCCATGGGAAAATCGAAGAAGACCTCTACTGGATCGGGCTTGAGCGCCGCGGCCGGCGGAAAGAAGGCTGCCGCCGCCACGCGCATCACTAATGGCAACAGGAGGCGCACGGAGGCATGCGAGGCTGACCTGCGCAAACTACGCGGTACGAGGCTGATCCTGCAGGACAAGGAGGTTGTGAAGCTTCCAAGCGATGAGGTAATTCCCCTTCCACCCGTAGGGTTTCGGGTGATGTTCGTCGCGTTTGTTCTTCGTGGCCTTTCTCTCCCTGTCCACGATTTTCTTCGTGGACTCTTTTTCTTCTACGGCATCTAGCTTCATCATCTTTCCCCTAATTCTCTCCTCCATATCGCCCGCTTTATCACTTTTTGCGAGTGCTGGCTTGGTATCGAGCCCAACTTTGGCCTCTTCCAGAAGCTCTATTCCGTGAAGAGGCAATATGGCACCGGTGGGGTCTATCCGCTCGGTGGCTGCATTGATCTTCCGTTCTTTTCTTTTCCTTTTCCATGTGCGAGTCCGTCCAATACTGGCGGAAGAAGTGATTTTATATCCGCGACTCCACAGTGGACGGGCAAGATTTTGGCCTGGCTCCCTTCGACTCCTCCCAGGAAATCGTCCGGAAGAGGTCTTGGAAGAACCACATCTTGGAGGGCGAGGTAGCAGAGGTGGAGGAGCTCTACCGTCGGGTGGAGGTGCTCCAGATGGTTGCTGAGAAAGAGGTCAATGGTGTGGATATTTGTGGCATCCCGCAAAACCACTACTAGAAAATCGCGTTGAATTTGTGCATTGCATCGTCGTCATCATGCATTGTTTGCATAAAACTATTTTTCGTAAGCCCGATTTGTTTCCAAACGCCCCATCTTAATTCAACTACAAAGTCCGGACTCCGGAATATTTTGTTTTAATTAAATATGTTGTGCAAACGGTCCGTTGAAAATAAATGAACATATTAAATTATTTTAGCGGGGCAGTCGAACGGGCCAAGTTGACCCGAACGACCACCTCAGAAAATAAAACGGTCCACCCCTTTAATCCCTAGTCTACCAGATAATCTACCCTCACCCTCCACATCACCCCAACCAACCCTCTCGCCACCTCACCCTCCCCAAATCCCCACCACTGTAACCTGCCACATCATCCCTCACCCTCCTCTCTCTCCTCTCTCCACAGCACCACCAACCCCACACCAGCACAGAGCCAGCACACGTTCACACAGCACACACGCAGCCCTCCAGCCCCACCAACCCTGCCCCGTGGCCCCAACCCCGCCTGTGGCCCACCCGCAGCCACACACACGCACGCCTTGCCGAAACCCCACCCCACAGCTGACGCCAAGACGCCCATGGACCCTCCCTGCCCCGCTCTCCTCTCCCGTGGCCCCAAGACACCCCACCACTCCCGCACGTCGCCCGCCACCTGCCTCAACCCCCCACCCCACCGACACACCCTGGGCCCACCCCTGGCCCCTGTCCCCGACCTCCCTCCTCCCCTTTCTTCCTCCTCACCGAGCACCCCGAGCCCGACGTCCTCAACCACCGCGCACCGCCCGCCTCAACCTTCTCCCCCTGCCGCCCGGCGCTACCGCCTCCGCCCTCGCTCCCCAGACCAGCTCCTCCCGCCCGGCGTCCCTCGCCTGCGGTTCCACACCACCACCTCCTTCGAGCTCATGAAGCGCCAGCCTCCCGCCAAGATATCGCGCCGCCTCGCGTGCTCCGCGACGCCGCCTTCTCGCCCGCCACCTGAGCCGCTCCACCGCCAACCGTCCTCCACCCCTGCGGCGGACCTCAGCAGCCTCCTCGCCGTGCCCTTGCCCCTGCGTCTGCCGCAGCAGCTCGCTTCCCAGCCACAGCCGAGCTCCCGCCGCGGAGTTCCTCGCCAGCGCCTCATGCCCGCCCGTCCATGCCGACGACCCTGCAGCCTGCCTCACACCTTCGCTCCGCCCGACCCATGACGTCGCGCCTCGAAGGAGCCACCTCGCCGCCAGAGCCTCCCGTCGCCCTCCGTGGCCTCCCTGACCTCCTCGAGCCCCGCGCCCCTCTCAAGCCCCTCGAGTCGCCGTCCTGCCCCCACCTCCGCAGGCACCATACGAGCGTCATGTTGCAGAAGATGTGTTCCGTGTTGCTAGCCCAAGTACCGCAACATCCTTTTGGAGACGAACCGAGTTTCAAGAAAAACCGACGATGACTCCACATAGATTTCGGATGCGAAGAATCCTCGAGACCGCCAACATCGTCATCGAAACCACAAGACCGATGCAGTGGACTCGACAAGATCTACACATGTAGACCGTACCGAACCGGTGACCCTCGACAGATCTCCGGCAAGAACTTCGACGCGGAGCACCAAGATCGCCTCCACGGAGCCCCGAGCTTTTCCCTGAACGCCAAGTTCGCCGACACGAATGCAACAAGTGCTCCTCGAGGATGCCAAGCACTTCTTCCCTCGCCAAGACCGCCTCGATGGCACGGACCCGACAAGACCCTCGCGACGACAAGAACGGCACCGACCGGAAGAAGCCGATGCGCCCCGACCCTGATACAAGATCTGCCCGATACCGAGAACGACCCCGGAGCCCGAGAACGCTTCCGTCGAACCTCGTCGATCCCGTCGAACCCTGGACCCCGAAACCGGGCCCTGGACCTGGACCCGACCCCGGAACCCCAAGATCGTCGAGCCCCTCTGATGTGTGACCCCTTTTCCCCGAACCCTATTTTATAACATATCAATTTGTTGCACATTAAATTGTCATTCCCGCATGCATAGCATTGGTTTGGGGGCCTTATGCCGATTCACCTAATAATTAAATATGGGGCCCATATGCGGGCAAATCTAGCCTTATATTGGCCTCATTTAAACCTGAGTAGCGAACCGGTATCTTATCTTTTGCCATGTAAACAACATTTAAATTGCTGGGTAGTTAAACAACTTGAACCACCTAATTAATTGTCGGAACCCCGGTTCCGCTTAATATGACCTAATTGCATCGCACCTTTGCCATGCCATCCATCATGCATGCATCATGCCGATCTTCTGCCGTTGTATTAAATAGTGCATCCGGTGTTTCTTCTTGTGTTTTGGTTCTTCGCGGATAAGGCCGTTGAGTCGATGTGAGCTTCGCCCCGATCTTCGGATGAACTCTTCGACAATGTTTTCAGGCGAGCATCTTCCCCTTTCTACCTATCTTACTTTTCTAGTATTTACTTCCCTCCTGTTGATCTTTGCTATCTGTGTTGCGATGCTCTAGATTTCGTACCCGTGATATCCCTTGCAGCCATATATAGCCTTGGACACATCCTATTACCTGTTGTTTGGTAGATAGTTGGACCCGCGTGTCATAGTCGCTTGCTCAAGTGTTTTGCTTGTCGTCAAGTACCACCTTTGTTGGAGAATTGCCGCATGTTGATGTCGGAGATGATCACGGCTTTAATTATTGTATCACTTTAATTCCTGTTTAACAACTAAAACTGAATTAAGCAGAGGCATCGGTGGGTGATAGGTAAGATTTGGTTTCCGACCGCCCACTTGTGTCCCGTAGGACCCGAGTTCTTGACACTGCTCGAGATCGAGCGCTAACCACGTGTGGGGAGATATGGGCCCCCATTGATAATTACCTGATTTCAAAGTATTGTCTGGGGCCACAACTAGTTTAAGGTGTTTTACTATCCTGTACTTATGCCATGTTTCTTTGCTTTATTTACGATTGCGAGGTAGCACACCGCATCTGTTAGGAATTGTGACCCGTTCGTGGTATCGACAGCCCCGCTTGGGGACCTCGCTTGCCATCAGCCCCACAAACCCTAAGTCCGTCTCGAGACCGCCGACTTCTATGGTGTACTTAGTGGGGTGGCCCCAGTGCTTGCTTTGGTCCGGGAACGTCGTGACTTAGGCCCCGCCGACATACCGATGGGTGTATGTTAACCGATCCGCAAAAGGGTCAAGTGCTCGTGGATACTTTGGTGCACCCCCAGGTTTAATCTTTTCGAGAAGCCGTGTCCGCGGTTATGGACGACTTGGAGCACAGTGCTTGATCATAGACAACTATAACTAAAGTTTATTGTTTTAAATTGACTTGTTTCCGATATGACTAGTAATCAGCTTCACTACAACGGAATGGCTAAGAAAAAGTACCAACAACTGCTGGGTTTTGGGTTATCTCATGCTAATTGTATCTGACTAGTAAGTGCTTCAACTATAACGGAATGGTTAACTAAAAGTGCCCACTGCTTACTTTATCAGGACGATTATTTAAACCTGACTAGTAAAGTGCCACAACTATAACTGAATAATTAAAACTGCCAACTGTGTGAGTTCCTCGGTTGACTTCCTCGATTGGTCTTGAGGGGGAAACGCCAGGACGGGTTTGTTTGATGCTAGTATCAGGTTGGATCCGAATAGGTCTTTCTTACCCCTCTCTGATAGTCGCCAGTTGTATCGAGTCTCTATAGGTTGATTAGTGCATGCTGCCGCTGCCGCTCAGTCCACCATACCTATGTAGGCGAGGACCGCCGAATTCTAGCCTCGCCGTGTACTGGCCTCAGTACTGACGCTCCTTCTTTTTCCTTGCCCTTTGTCGGCACCCCTTTTGTTTAAGCAGGTTTTGAGATCGACGCCAAGAAGAATAAGAAGGAGAAGGCACCGCCTGTCTTCAAATTATATGATATTGACTCGTAAGTATCTTTGTCGGTATTGTATTTATGCTACTTGTTTGGATAACATAGGTTGATGTCTTAATCAAATTGTCTTATTGCAGCCACTTCTCAGAGGGTTCTCCTAGCGAGGGTACTCAAGAGGATGTAGGGGAGTCGAAGCTGAGGGCTGCTCCCTCCCAGATGGTGGCCGACTCTGAGGATGATGTCCCAAACCCCTCCCCGCGAGAGGCTCGGGTGGTCGTTACTCAGAAGACTGCATGCGGACCTTTGGAGTCTCCATCTGAGCACGTAAGCAACTTGCATCTTTATCTTGTGTGGGGAGCTCCCGAGTCCTTTTTCGGATGAACTGTTGGTCTTTTTTGTTCTTTCAGGGTGTAGCCCCCGGGCCCTTGCTGATGCTTTATTGGCTGTGTGTTTCTGTTTCTTCTTACAACCCTTTGTGCATAGGGTGAATCTTCTCATCCAGCAGCATCTGGCGCTGGAGGCCAGAATGCAGTAGCTTCGAGGTACTTGTTTTGCCCGTTCTTGTCTGTTTCGTCTGTCGCATGAACAATGCTTGTGTTGCTCATGTGTGCTCTTGGTGCTTTGTAGATGAAAATAATGCGGTCCTTCGTCGGCTGGACGCTCTCAAAAAGAGTTTCGGTTGAGCGGAGAAAATGGTTGCGGGTGATACGGAGGCGAAGGAGCGCCTGCACAAGGAGGTGGCTGATGCTGCCGAGGCCAAGGAGCGCCTACAGCGGGAGGCTTTCGATCGCGAGTAGCAGCTTGCAACAGTTGCGGATGCGTGCGAGAAGGAGATGGCCGATAGGATGATGGCTATGGCCAAGGCTTTCTCCGGTGAGTATCTTTCATCTGATTTGGTCTTGCATTTTTTGGCTGCCTCTTGTCATGTTCTCATTCGGGTCTTTCTCCATTCTTTGTCTCAGATTCTTTAGGCATCGCGTTTAATTGCGGTGCCTTGGAGCATGGAAGTGCTCTGGATGACGCCACCGCAGCGGTCGAAGATCATTGCGGGATGCTAACTCCTTGGCGAAGGCCAGAGAGGTTCTTCGGCGCTTCTACAAGGAGGTCATCCCCAAGGGTGATGTCCTTGAGGATGTCGACACCCTTGCAGATGCTTTGTCGAAGGACGCTCCAGCGGCCTACAAGCGCAAGCAGAAGGGCATCGGCGCCTCCATGGGTTTGGCCATGGCCATGGCATCCGGAGCAGAGCTGGATCCTTCGCACGTCACCTCCCAGAAGCCAACAGCTCTAGACGGCTCAGAGGTAGTCTTCGATCTCTTTGCCTCTTGCTGTAAGCGTTACGGGCCGAAGCTCATTGACCTGTTGGCGGACTATGCGGCGAAGCAGCAGGGAGAGGCCAAGAGCAAGCAATCTGGCTCTGAGGCCACCCCGGATGCGGGTGCCTAAGTCCAAGTGTTGTAGCTAGGATAGTTTATCTTCTTCCTTTTGTGTTGTAAGCTTTTGTTGATGAAAAAATTCTCCTTATGCCACGCGGTGGCCTTTGATGTATATAAATTATATTTCAAGCTATCGCCAGAGTTGTATGTAATGTTCATGTCCTTATTTGCTTGTCTTTAGGGACCTTCGGGTGAGATTCCCGTGGATACTTCGACTGTCCTTGAGCCGCGATCATCTTTGGATGATGCGTCACAGCTTGCTTTTCTTCGTGACCGCGTCCGTAGCTTGGAGAAGGAGATCCTTGGCGTTCGAGGCCACGCGGAAGGTGCCTCGTCTAGGGGGAACATGACGAACATGATGGACGCCCGCCTGCTTCAGCACCCGCAAAACCTGATGCATGCAATTTTGCATCGTCGCAAGGACGGTGGCCCGATCACGGTCCATCCAGAAGAAACCGCCATCCTCCAAGTTTCGAGACGTAGGTCGCGTTAGGGAGTTGGTGCGGCACCAGCTAGTTGCAGGGGTGAAAGCTGCCCTTTCACTTCTTCGGCTGCACCGCCGTGACGTCGACCTTGCAGCGGTGGCGACTGGGCCGCCTCTTCAACCAGACGGTAACCTCTAGGATATGCGCCCGCATTATGCGGCTGTTAGGCAGTATGCAGAAGAGATTGTTGATCTGTTCAAACATCGGGCGAGTGTGATACTCCATAATAGATAGGTCCTGTAAAGAAATAGATAAATGTAAAACTTGTATGTATTCGAGTGGGCTTGTTGTGCCCTTTATAAAGTTTATTTGTATTAGCACGTTGTGCTTTGTTGTGTGTATGTCCTTTTTGTTAGTCTGACGTGATCAGCTAATCAGGTTGTATGCATTATTCTTAGTCGATGAAGTCGCGAGGTGAGGCGTAGCCCCAGAGCGTATTATAGTGAATAATAATGCGAGTAAAGAGAAATTTCGGCCGAGAAACTTAGCTTTTATTCATATCGTAACGTGGGGGTACATTGTTCGGCTAAGTAGCCTTATTGAAAGTAAATAGATAGCTAGGGGTAGAAGCGTCGTAGTTGTGCGACATTCCATGGGTTAGAAGTATTCGTCTCCTGACTTGACGTCCATGAGGCGGTAGGCGCCACCTGGGATGACTTCGGTGACGATATAGGGTCTTTACCGGGATGACTCGAGCTTCTTCGGCCGCTCTTGCTTGAGTCGTAGGACGAGTACACTCAAGCTTAAACCGGTTGTAGCCGCCACGAGCCCACGAGTACACTCTGTAGCTAGTCTTTGCGAGGAGTGTAGCTCCGGAGTGTATTCCGGAGCTTATTTGTAATGATCTTATGGTTATATAATCAATAAAGTCCAGACGTTCTCTCTCAAGGAAAGAACTCGCCTTTTTGTGTGTGTGTGTCTATTTACCTCTGTGAGTCTCAAATCTTAGTGTAAAATAAGTGAATGGTGTTTTAAAATGCCCTCCCAAATAAGAATTAGGTAGTCATACATTGTCGGTGGTCACGAGTTTCTTCCCTCTTCACGCGGCCCCAACAACAATTCATCTCATCGGAGAAAGACTTCCACATGTTGTTTTATTTTTGTGAAGGCTAGAAAGCCATGTAATAACCCAAGTCCGAGCCTTACCAAATTTATTCATTGTCCCCGACCTATACAAGCTGAGGGCACACCATGGGCATGGCTAAATGTTGCTCTGCAAAGGTGGAACCAAGGAGTCGGTGTAATCATGGCTAGGATTTTGCCAAACATTGCTAGGAGGTGCCAATGACAATAATGCAAAGCACGAGATAGTAATATGAAGAAGAACATGAAGGTCGGACGAGGGCACCAACCCCACGTCTACAAAGATGATGTCACAAAAACATATTGTTAAGACGAATGTCACCACAAAGTGTGGAAAAAGCATCGCACCGTTGATGATTCTCTCCCACAACCTACATATTGGAAGTGGGAAAACCACCTATCATGTGCCTCCATGGTGATAGTGGAATAAAGGGTCAACACGACAATGTTAGGGCCAGAGGTAGTCATCTAACTATGTCATTGTATCCACCACCCTTACGAATAAATCGAGGATACAAAAAAAACTAACAAACTAGATAGAGACTTCTCACGAGTATGAAGATCCACTGTCTTTCCCCACCATCCGTCGTCAAAACCATCCGCGCAAGGTAAATCATACCTATAGAAACAACCAACTAGGATGAGTGTCATCCGGCAGCTAGGATGTTGTTTCTCTAAAGGTTGGTAAAGAATATATGGCACACTTATAGTGTGTAAATGGTACGGATCCTGCACCTGTCTTTGAGGATAGGTATCCATTTTCAGGAATCCGACAAACATGGATATGGGTGTGAATATTGGTTAAGCGGATATGGATTTCGTAATATCTGACAAATATGGATTATTCGACATTTTTTGCGGATTAACCGAGGTTTTCATAGATGATTAGCCGATAAAATTAGCCCAATCCAAAATGCAATGCAATGAACACAACCTGGTGCCTCATATTTGGCAATTTGTGATCACACATAATATGGAAATTGCATTTCAACTTCAGGGATGGCGTGAGCAAACCAAATCATATGCACAAATACAGAGTTTGTATACACAATAAGGTTCGATCAGTCATCCCTAAAATTACAGTGTGTGACAAATGTAATCATCGGCGTAGCACACATAGCAGGGACATAAAGATCTAACAATGTAACATGTCTCTATATAAATTTCCTCTTTGGGCAAAAGTACTAGGTACCATCCATAGAAAGTTGTTGCATGTGAAACTATCCTATTCATTGGAAGTTTATAAAGGTGGAAACATTGCCTCATATAGGTCTGACTTGCAAATATCAGTACTGCTGCATGTGGCAACAGACGAACACCAAGTTCAGGGACGAGGTGAGTGAACCTGGAGGAATGCACAAACCCTTTAAACATTCATCCTACTTCAATCACCTCGTCCTGAAATTGTCCTTAGCCATTGTAATCATCGGCAAATGGTAATTCAGTCACGGTTGTCAGATCCCGGTTCAATACTACCGAAGAAATGCATCACAAATCGCAGGTGGAACACAGATTATACATTAAGGTCTTGTTTACTTCTCTCGCATTAGCTAGTATATTTGCGGGGATCGGATGGAATTATTGCAATTTCCGTAAAATCCCCGTAGGCCGTTTACCACACCGGGTTTATCCTGTATAATCCCGAGATATCCCCATAAAATCCTTCATGTTTTGTCTAGATTGAAAACTCTCCTCTAAGGTAGAGTATTTTTGGGGAAGAGTATTTTAGTGGATTAGAGAGTATTGGGCGAACACCAAATTCCCGTCTATCCCTAAAACTCTAGTGGATAAAAATACGAGAGAAATAAACTAGGCCTACATTGTGCTGAAAATTTCTGAAATACAGATACAACTTCAAGCCCACTAGACTGTAACCAGATTTGATATTTTCGAAAACTGCATAACTGTTCATCTAGTTACATGCAATGGCAGCAATTGTACAATCTTCAGATCCTTGTTTGGCCTGCCTCACATTTCTGTTCCATTAAATGGTTTGCAAAATGTATATGTCTAGGTTTTTAAACTACTATATGTAATAATTTTCAGAAAAGAGAACTGCTGAAGGAAAGTGCATTACTCTCACCATGTATGGAAAACTGAATCTGGTCGATCAAAACTGTCCCTAGCGTAGAAATAGAAGGCAGAGGGCACAAGTAGGATTCAAACTTCAATGAAATTCACTGTATCAAGTGAACAGTGCGTCGCTTACATTGAAGAGAAGTAAACTGTATCCAGTGAAATGCTTGCTCCCATCTTGCGAACAAGTCAAGAATTGCGACTGAACATACACGAAGACTAGCTATACGACAATCTAGACAGGGAAGCTATCTTGCTAGTGCGCCCGCAGCAAGAAGGATGGCATCGGCAGCATGGTCGGCTCCGGCGAGGCGTAGAAGTTCGGCCCGGCGAACGCGGCCTGCTGCGTCCTGGTCATCACCTTGTGCATCGCTGTCGTCATGCCGTCAGTGTGAAGCAGCCTTTCCGTCTCTTCGGGGCGAGGTTTCTTGTACAGGTCCCAGCGCTCGGCCGAGGACGCGCGGGCGCGGCTGGGAGGGCGCTTGTTATTGCTGCTGTCCTGGCGGCCACGATCTGTCTGCGGCGACGTGCCGCGCGTGGCGCCGAAGAGCTTCTTGGCATCCCAGCGCTCGACGGGTTCGGCGCGTCCGCTGTTTGACGAGGACGACGACGATGTGACGCTGCGGGGAACCTTGTACTTCTTGTGCACGTCCCACCTCTCGACGACGTCGGCGCGGCAGGAGCTCCCGCCGTTATCGGACGACGACGACGACGACAACGCGGGGCTGCAGGCGTTCTTGTACTCCTTGATCGAGTCCCACCTCTGGACGAAGTCCGCGCGGCCGGGCATGGCGGAAACCGACAACAGCAGGGTCACGCCGGACGGCGTCGGCAGCAGCGGCAGCATCGTGCTCCTTGGCGGCGTCGGGAGGATCGGCATCATCTCGCTCCTCGGTGGCGTCGGGAGCAGCGGTGGGAGAAGAGAAGCCGCAGCCATGGATGCTTGCAGATCGTTTGTCACACGCGTGAGCAAGATGTTGATCGATCGAACAGCAAGAACGCCAAACGCTGTTAGCTACCTAGGGCGAGCGCACGGCCAGGGACGAGAGCTCTCGAGGAAAGGAATAAGGAAACAGATGGTACGAATCAATGAATCCAGGGACAGGACGGCAATTATAGGCTGGACGCATGGCACGGAGGAGCTCCATGCCTGCGAGTTTGTTCTCGATCCGGAGTCGGAATGAGCAGGGGGGAATTCCACATTCGAGAGAGGCGGTTCCGCACGCAGGCACGACACGGACACGGTGTAGGCGACACAGGCGAAAAAACAAATGCGCAGATTAGGGGCCCAACTGGAATAGTGGCCCAAGATAAATCTCCTCACCGGCTCCAGTCCCACTCCCACTCCCATCATATTCTTTTTATATGTTTTGTTTTTTTTTGCGAATGATCATCTTCTTTATATGTGACCCAAAAAAAATGCTTTCTTTATATTTGCTTTGCTTCCGAAGTAAACACCTATCTGAAATAATGCCCTCCCAAATAAGAATTAGGTAGTCATTCCTCATGGCCGAACTGAAGCATAATAACCCCAGATGGGCCGACCTAAGCTTAAGTCGGCCCGCCATGGACCTCCTGCACCGAGCCACGCCTCCAGACGCCACCAATCCCGCCGGCATCGCCAAGCTTCCGCCCGCTCCCCGTCGAACTCCCCCGCCCAGGGCGCAGTTCCTCCGGGTGGGCCGAGGCACGCGACACCTCGGCCCACCACGGGCTTCAACTCCACTCCGCGTCACCAAGCGCACCCGGGGGGGGGGGGGGGACGAACACAAGGCGGCCCACCGCGGGTCTAAGCACCGAGCTCGCCCTGCTTACCTGCAGAGCCAGCCGGCTGGGCCGAGAGAGGGAGAGCCTGGCTGGGCTGCCATCGTCCCGGCTGGGCCACGTGCAGGCTCAGGCCAGAATCTCCTCCATGCCGATTAGCAAGTAACCCGGCTGGGCCATCCAGTAACTCGGCTGGGCCTTATTCTTTTGCAATTAGGAGCAGGCCGAATCGACTAAGGAGCAGGCCGAATTACTGCTATGCCTAGGGCAACTGGGCCGAGTTATTTCACCTCGTATGACCTCTTATTTGCCTCCAGGCCGAATAGCAAATATGTTCCTAATCTTCACGGCTACACGCCATCGGATCAAGACAAGACCAATAGGTGTCGTGCCAGTCTTGGGACGCCCATGGCCCAGACTGGCACCTGGGCATATGGAATATGCTCTTGGCATCAAGAGGATGCTGGAGAATATGCTAAGGAATATGCCATGGCATCTCCAAAGATGCCAAGGCATATGCTGAGCATCTGAGAAGATGCCGGGAATATGCTACGCAGATGCCAAGCGTGAAGCACAAGACTTGTCCCCTGGGCTCCCCTTTATAAGGAGCACCAGGGGGATCGTTCTCAGGGAGGCCCCCGAGGGGCTCCTCCCCTCTTTGCTCACTAGGATCTCTCCTTCTTCCTCTTCCTCCACTCTCACAGAGAGATCTAGATAGTAGTACAGGAAATACAGCTCAAGGAGCATGATTGTAGCCACAAGTATGGCAAGATTATAAGAGATTAGATGCATAGAATGAGGTGTTACCTCCACTTGAGAGCTTCAATCCAATATACATTGTATTTCTCTTTGTTCATACGAGTGCGGTCTTCACTGCATCATCCCTTCCCGGATTCCTCCAGGTCCATCGGCCCCAAATTTAGCCTACCCATGGCATATGCCGTGATACCACCACGACAGCTGTGCAGCCTGGAACAATCGGACACAATGTTCCATAGCATAGTCCCAAGTAAGGGCATTTATCCCCTGGGAAAGATATGGCTCAAAGTCATCTTTGGCAAGCCCGAAAATTTCCAATGCGAGCGGCTGGAGTTCGAAGTGGTGGACTGGCCATCACAGTACCACGCCATCCTCGGGCATGTGGCATTTGCAAGATTCTTGGCAGTACCGCACTACGCGTACCTCCTGCTCAAGATGCCAGGGGCCAGGGGTGTCATCACAGTCCAGGGAAGCTTCATCCGATCGGACCACTACGATAGAGATTTCAACATAATCTCCCAGTCGTTCGGCATGCAGGAGGATCTCACAAGGCTCCGAGAGGTGACAGACAACGGGGCACCCCCAGTCGCCAGGCAAAACGTACTCGATATGTCGTTCGACTCTATGGTCAACACGAAAAAGGTGCAGGTCCACCCAATGGATGCCTCCAAGACGGCCCTGATCGCCAATGACCTTAGTCCCGCATAGGAAAGCGCGCTCGTCGAATTCCTCTATGAGCGCTGGGAAATCTTCTCCTGGTGTCCTGCGGACATGCCAGGAGTTCCCAGGGAATTCGCCGAGCATGCACTCAACGTGTTCCCCGACGCAAGGCCAGTCAAGCAGTCGATCCGATGACTGTCCGAACCACGAGCCGAAGCAGTTGGAATCAAAGTCAATAGACTGCTCGATGCCAACTTCATCCGAGAAATCAAGGAGAGCGAGTGGCTGGCCAATATTGTGCTGGTCCCCAAAAAGGACACGGACATCCTGCGGATGTGCGTGGACTTCACGTCACTCAACAAGAAGGAACGCTTCCCTCTTCCTCATATCATCGATTCGACTCCAGGATGCGAGAAACTCTCCTTCTTCGACGCCTATTCAGGCTACAATTAGATTCGGCTGAAGGTCGAAGATCAGGAGAAAACGGCGTTTATCACGCCGTTCGGAGTGTTCTACTACAACACCATGCCTTTCGGGATGAAGAACGCAGGTGACACGTACCAGAGGTGCATGCAGGCGTGTCTGAAAAACCAGATCGATTGCAACATCCAAGTCTATATCGACGACATAGTCATCAAGACCAAAGAAGCCAAGACACTGATCGACGATCTCCGCGAGATGTTTGACAACCTTGATCACTGATACGTTGGAAACGTATCTATAATTTTTGATGCTACATGATTGTTTTGTATCTACTTTGCTTTTGTTTGTCTACACTTTGTGGTGTTTTATATCTTTTTTGGAACTAACCTATTAACAAGTTGCCACAGTGCCAGTTGCCTGTTTTCTTCTGTTTTTGGTTCCAGAAAGGCAAAAAATCAATATTCTCGGAATTTGACGGGACAAAAGCCAAAGTTATTATTTTCCCGGAGCAACACGGAACCACGAAGAAGAGCCGGAGGGGGGCCACAGGGTGGCCAAACCCCCCTAGGCGCGTGCAAGCCCTGGGGGCGCCTGGAGCGGGTGTGGGCCCCTTGACCCCCACCGACCTTGATTCATGCGCCTATAAGAGCCCCCCGATGAGAAAACCCTAGAGAATCAAGAAGAAATCCACGAAAAACTCTATAGTGCCGCCGCCACCGAAAGGGAGATTCAGGGGATAGAAAGTCTCTGTTCTGGCACCCTGTCGGGACGGGGAAGTGCCCCCGGAGCCATCTCCATCGATCTCCATCGCCATCTTCATCACCGTTGTTGATTCCCATGATGAGAACGGAGTAGTTCTTCCTCGAGGCTAAGGGCTCTACCGGTAGCTATGTGTTCATCTCTCTCTATGCATGATCTTGTGGTCATGAGATTTGTAATCAAGTAGATCTACCTTGATACTCAAGTGCTTCATTAGATCTCTGCTCTCCCCATGTGTATGAAAGTGACAGAGTGCACGCCATGGTGGCACTTAGGCTTGAGTCTACATAAATACTCTTTGTGCTTTAATAGATCTATGATTTTCCCCACGTGTGTGAAAGTGACATCGGGCATACCGTGTGTGGCACTTTGGCCAGATTGAATATTTGTTATGAGTTATATTTGGAGTTGGATGTCTCTATGAAATTGTGGTGTTTGTTGGAACCATCTAGTGCTCAAGGTGACAGTGTGGGGTTATCTAGATTGAGGAAGACCCTACCATGGATTAGAGTGTCCAACCAGAGAGTAGTTAAGAGTAGTATCATGAAGAGAGGATATTTATATGAGAGAGTGTTCACTAGTGAAAGTATGATCCCTAGGCCTTGTTTCTAATCATTGAAACACCTTTTGATACTAGATCTGTTGCATGTTTTCTTGCTTCCATCTTTGTTCCGTTTACCGGGGAGGTTTTGGGCTTTTGCCTTTCCTCCACGCCATCAGCTCTTTTCTGGCACCGTTACCCCACGTCAACAACAAGTTAGAAGCTATTTTCTAGCACCGTTACCACTTGTATTTCACTATCTCTTAGTCGAACTAGTGCACCTATATTCAGTGTGTTGGGGACACAAGAGACTTCTTGTATCTTGATTGCAGGATTGCTTGAGAGGGAATACCTTTGACCACTTCCTCCCTGAGTTCGATAAACCTTGGGTGATCCACTTAAGGCAAACTTGATGCTATTCTACAAACCTCTGCACTTGGAGGCCCAACAACTGTCTACAAGAATAGAAGTGCGTAGACATCAAGCTCTTTTCTGGCGCCGTTGCCGGGGAGAACAGGTAAAAAGCACTCACACACCTTACCCCACGGCGACAGTAAGCCAGAAAGCTCTTTTCTGGCCCCGTTGCCGGGGAGGTAAGGTAAAAGGTACTCACATCCTCCGGTGTGAGTGATCGAAGTTATTTCCTTTAGATTCTGCAATTTTTTCATTTTGTTTCTTGTTTCACTAGTTAGGCTTAATGGAAAACAACAACAAAATTAGAGAGCTTTATAGTGTTTATCTTGAAATAGGACATGAAGTGTTTGAAGAGAAAATTAAAAAACCTATGGAACTTTATTTGCATGATAATAGCAATGTTATTAGTATGAATTATTTAGACACCATGATTGCTAATGCTATGGAAAATTCTAAGCTTGGGGAAGCTAGTTTTTATGAAAATGATCTGTTTAGTTCCCCAGCTTTGGAAGATAGCTATTCTATTGCTTATGATGATACCAAACCTCCAATATATGATGATTATGATATTTTCTCTTCACCTACTATTGAGGAGGTAGTTAATTGTGATTACAATATGCCTCCTATATTTGATGATTATGGTGATGAAAATATTAATGATAGCTATTTTGTTGAATTTGCTCCCACTACAATTGATAAGAATGACTATGCTTATGTGGAGAGTAATAATTATTTTATGCATGTGGCTCATGATAAGAATGTATTATGTGATAGTTATATTGTTAATTTTATTCATGATGCTACTGAAAGTTATTATGAGAGAGGTAAACATGGTTTTATGCATCTCAATAATATTAAGTTTCCCCTCTTTATGATGAAAATTTTGAAGTTGCACTTGTTTTGCTTTCCTATGATTGTTGCTTTGTGCTTTCATGACTTATTTCTTTATAAGATTCCTATGCATAGGAAGTGGGTTATACTTAAATGTTCTTTGAATTTGCTTCTTGATGCTCTCTTTTAAATCAATTCATATTTTCTATGTGAGCATCTTTGAAACTATCTTGCCTAACTTAAAGGCATTAAAGAAAAGTACTTGTTGGGAGATAACCCAAGAGTTTTATTGAGTCTTGGAAGTTATTACTTCTGTAATGACCTCTCCTTATCCTTTTTGTTTGCTTTTTTGTGCCAAGAATGTACTCTAATGAGAGGGAAGTAAGATTTGGGGAGTTGCTGTCCCGAAACAGATTTCTGTCCTCCACCATAAAAATTCTTGAGGAGTCTTTGTAACTCGGATTGAGTTGAAAATTTACGAATAAATCCCCCAGTATGTTATATAACTTTCATTAGATCAACACTTTTTGATTTGAGGAACAGAAGATTTTCGAAAAAATCGGTTTCTACCTGCTGGTCTGTTTTGACAGATTTCTGCCATTATTTGAATTTGCTTCTTATTGATTCCTTTTTAAGTTCTTTTTGGGAAAATGAGCTTTTTGAAGGAGTTGCTACAGAATCTTGTGTTTTTAGTGAAAATTCTTGCTGTTCCAAAGCCTTACCCATAGGTCTATTATCTTTTAAATACACTAATGTTGCTAAAGAAGATTGTGTGAAGTTTTGTATGAAGGAAAATTTTCAGGTGTAGAGAAAGAATGATGTAATGAGATGAAGAATGGACAAAAGCTTAAGCTTGGGGATTCCACCCCGGTGTCACCCCAAGAAATATCCAAGAGGTACAAGCGTCAAAGCTTGGGGATGCCCAAGGCATCCCCTTCTTCATCAATAAAAATCTCAGATCTTTCTAGACACTTCGTTTTTATTGTTTCATGCATTGTTGTGTTGTTCTTGTAGCGTCTTAGTTTTTTTTTTGGTTTTCATTTGCTTAGTTTTCTTGAGTAAGTTGGTTGGTTACACCACACTTATTTTGGATAGAGACACACTATGTTTCCATTGCCTAGAACACTCTAGTTTTCACTCTTATTGTTTTGTGAGTGTTCACTTTTGCTAGCACTGTGTTTAGCCTTAGTTTTCTTGTGCTTTCAGCTTAAAACTTTTTAGTTTTTCTTTGTGTATTTGTCAAACAAGCTCACTGATCATTGTTTATTATTATCTTTGTGAGTTGTTTCAAATAAGTTGTTTGGTGTTGGAAAGAGTAGAAAGCTTCATGCTTAAGTGGTACAAAAGGGAGCTTGTTTTGACTGTGATTTAGACTTTAGCATGACATGCTAGGTGTTGTTTTGACCTTATGCTTAGTGATTATTGCTGTAGCATGACTTGTTCCAAACAAAATAGTTATGCTACTCAAGAAATTGATAGCACACTTTATTCTTTGCCCCTAATAAACTTGAACCATTGTGACAACTTTGTTGTATATGCTTGCACTTATAAGTTGGAATTAGCAGAACCGTGCTGTCACGGGGAACGTTTTCAACATTGCACTTTTACCTTGTTGTACTCAGTTGATACCATGTTCTTTTGTCTATGGATGTCACCGGTGTGAAATAAAGAGGGAACTTGTAAGTCCATGGAGTTTATATCCTGTGTTAGAGAAACGCTTGGGCCGCTAGCCTAAGCCATTCCTAATCATGGTGGAAACTTGCAGCATCACCATAGTGACATCTATGAATCATTCTTCTTATAAAAAAACAGAGACACATTGAGAAAAGAGGAAAGAGAGAAAAAAGAACCATATTCCCATGGTACATAAGAAGAATTGCTGAGATGCTCATTGTCTGCTTGCCTTGTCATTTTGGTTATGGGAAAGCTCCTGTACCATGTGCAAGGGGTACGCCGTTGGCGGTTCTCAATGATATGCAAATACTTACAGTGACAAGAACTTACCTGGACCCAAAGTTGAGTATGCATGAGGTGTGGCCCTCGTATTCAAGGGGCATGAGATTGCCAACTTATACTTCGTCAAGCATATACTCCAGCTTTGCTACTTTAACCTTAACCACTTCAAGATGCTTATGATAGGGGCAATGAGGCCTGAAAGCTAACAAGTACCATAATTTGTGAAAAATATTTTTGAAACTTGAAATCCCTGCTTCCTTTATAAAAGGCCTTTCTTCCACCACTATTGAGTCTCCACCTTCTACCTTTAGGCACCATTAAGAGAGCATAGTTGTCATTCTGTGTGCAGTGTTCCAAAGCTTATTAATTGATGCATATTATGATATTACTTGTTCTTGTGATATTTGTTTCTAGTCACCCTTGTGAACTTTGAAGTTGCCCTATGCATCTATATTGCTACTCTATGAGGGACAAGCTGATGCCACTATGCCATGTTTTTTGTATGTGAAACTAATAAACGTTTTTGAATGCATGTTATTCATGATCTTTGTTTGTAGACTTTCATGTTGCATGCATAGTTACTATGTCCTATTGTTAGAACTCCATCTTTCATGCACATGTTTAGAGTTCTTTGATCCCAGCTGTCACATCCCAAGATTTTCCAAATCTTGTAATGTAAAAAATAAATAAACAAAATAAAAGATTGTTGAATTTTAGGGTGAAAAGAAACTTTTGTTTCTAATGGAAATTAAAATCCCATCTTGAACAAACTTTGGTTAGTGTTTGAATCCAACTAAAATTCAAATCATAAAATGCATTCCTCATAAAATGCATCTGGAAATTTAAACACTTGGAAAATAAATCCAAA
Organism: Avena longiglumis; assembly: GCA_030063025.1. NCBI lineage: Eukaryota > Viridiplantae > Streptophyta > Magnoliopsida > Poales > Poaceae > Avena > Avena longiglumis. Next base: position 209,512,796 of record CP125979.1, on the reverse strand, counting down.
CCATAAACCCTAATGGAATAAAAATCATTTCCAAGTTATCACCAAGCCTATGGATTTGATCCATATATAAATTTATCATCAAACATTTATAAATGATCAAGAATGATAAATAGAAATATATTAAAGCCATAGAAATTGGTTTCACTTAAATTGGAACCATGAATAAAATCCTATGAATATAATAAGATAAGGAAATTAAATTTCCAAAGCTAATAAAAAACATATCTATAAATCCATACAAAATGGTGAACAATAATCCTAAAGGGATTTAAAAAGATAAAAAAATATTAAACAAGATTCTACAAATTGGAATCACCAAGTTTGGATCTCTAAATAAAAAGATATGGATTTTATAAGTTGAAGAAAGAAATATTTATTAAAGAATATTTAAAGACCAAATTAAATCTTGGAAAAAGACCATAAGCAAATGGAATGAATATAATCCCAATCCAAATAAAATAAAAGGATAAACAATTTCCAAATAAAATAAAATGGCATTAACCATTCTATCCCTATTTTAATAAAGACAAATCTCTAATAAGAATAATTATATAATTCATGAGAAAATAGTATTTTGGAATTTACCCAAGTGGAATAAAAGTTGTTTAATTAACTTAAATGAAATAAATTTTCCAAATAAAATTATGGAAATAAAACTATATTTAATTCCATTGGAATTAAAACAAATACCCAAATCAAATGATTTATGAATCATATTAAATACTTTCCAAGTAATTCATGATGAATTATTTGACCCCTATTAAACAAATAAAAACCTACTGAAAAGATTTGGAAGGATTTATAAATTTAAATGGTGTTTGAAATTATTATTAAAACTTATTTGATTTAAAACTAGAGCCTATTTTGAATAATTAAAAGACCTTAAAAAGAATAAATAAATTATTCTAAAATGATTTCAGAATGTTTTATTAATCAGTGTTTGAAGCTACACAAAATTTGACAAAGGTTTGAATTCAAATGGATGCTTGAAATGATTAAATAAAACCAAAACAGAATAAAAGAAATGGAAAAAGAAAAGAAACAGGAACAAAAAATATATATATAAACAGACTCGACCCAGCCCATCTAGCCCACTAAGGCCCAACAACCCACCTCTCCTTCTCTCCTGCAGAAAAATGTTTCGCACCAAAGAAAGAACCCGCAGCGACACTGACGCGTGGACCCCACCCCCACACTCTCTCTCTCGCAGACAGCCAGGTCCCACCGCCAGCTCCATCTTCCTTACCTGCCGCTGACCGTGCCCCCCTCCTCTGGCCATTATTGCCGATTGAACACCGGCATCAATTGGAGTTAACCGCGCCATGTAATGGCCCCGTGATCACGCGTACTTAACCGCCTCTTCCCCCTCTCTCTTTCCCCTCCGTCGCCTCACCCTAGCACGCCCCCAGGCTCCTTAATTTCCTCCAAGAACACCACTGTCTCCGGCGAACTTTTTCTTCGATTCCGGCCAGCCTCCTCCGCCCCTTGCCTCCTCAACCACTCTCACCTGCTCCTCACTCCCTGGCGAATCTCCCCGTAGCTCCACCTCGCCCCCGCGCGCCCCAGAACCTCGACAACGATGACCTCAAACTCCACCGCCGTCTGCCATTTTCTCCGGCAAGGTTCTCTGGTAAACTCGGACCGCCTCGGTGCTTATCATTGATGCTCGCATGTTCCCTGGTATCGTGTGCGTCTAACCGTACCCTCCACTTGCCGTAGGGTGACCCATAGCGCCGCCCTCGACGACGACAGCGCGTGGCCGTCGCCAGAGACCTCTCCGGCGAGCAATCCCTGCAACACCAGCGCGCCCCTCGACAAACCGAAGGAACCTTGAGCACCACCGCGACCCTGCGAACCCGGTGAGCACATCCTCCCTCTCCCTCGCTTCTTGTAGCCGCCACAGCGCCGTTAGCCGAGCGTCGCCGCCGCCAGCCGCCATCGAGTGCCGCTGAGTTTTGGTCACATGCCCTGAGCCGCTAGATTTTGATCTGACGGATGCAATAGAACGTGAGCGAAAGGGTAAGTAGTGCTTCTGCGCCGTGCGGTCCCACTTAGATCCAACGGTGATCAACACGTGATCCGAACGAACCGATATCAGCGAGTAAGAACACGCCACGTGGCTCTGTTCGTTTGATTTAAAACAGATTTGATCTATTAGATGCTAGATTTTGTAAAATCTATAACTTTTGATCTACATGTCCAAATTTTGCAAATTTTATATCAATGGATTCAGCAAGACAAGCCCTAGCCAACCATGCACTTTTTTAGTAAAAAGATTCTGTTAAATTGATTGTTTTTGCAGAAACTTGTGTATGCATGTTTAGGATATAAAAATTGTTCTAAAATGATTTTGGGGATAAAATCTTTGGAAAATGGTTTGTTTTGAACCTACTGACCCTAGAAATCAATTGGTGGTTTCAAAAATGTATTTGGTGAAGCAAAATATGGTTTAATTATTAAAAATGGTTTTCGAAGAAAACCTTTGGAAAATGTTTTGGAATAAACTCTCTGACCCCAAACACCAAGTTTTATGATTTGAAAATGTATTTGGTGAACCCTATAAAACCATTACTTTGCTAAAAACATTTTCAACCACATAAAATAATGACTTGGTTTAAAAATGGTTTATGAAGAAAAATCTTAAGCAAATGATTTTGCCACTTTATAAAATGACCATTAGGTGTTTTCAAATGTTTGTGAACCATTAGAAACCACTTTTACAAATAAAACAATCTTTGGCATGCTTGTTTGCATTATTTTGTTACTATTATTTTATGAGATGTTGCTTGAATGGTAGATTGAAATATTGTTTGGTTGATTGAATTGTAGTGATTTGAAGTGAGTGAACATTGCAAAGATCAAGGAGTGAACTTATACTCTCTACCAAAAAGGCAAGTGATGCTTCATACTTTTGTCCCATTATTTTCACTATGCATTAGTGATATTTCTAAGTAGGACTTGCATGGAATTTTTGCTAAGTATAAACCATGCCATGGGAAATCCTAGTAGATGAAACTTTAGTAGAATTTCCTAAGTTAAGATTCCTACTATTATCATGCTTAGCTTAGCTAGTAGAAAACAAGGGTGGAATATATATTCATGCTATGAAATATTTCTTAGTCTGTGGACTTGTGTTTTGTTTAATAAAACAACTAAGTGAATGAATCACCTGGGTGGAATGGAAGGAATGGTTTGTGTTGAGTGGTTCACAAGGCCCATTTCTATGGTTTACCTTGTGTATCTCACTTGTGGATGGCCACCCAGGAACAAAGAGATTTGATATGTCAAATATTGAGAAGCTTCAAGTGCAGCCACATGACATTATGGGCTCTGCCTGGATCATATAGGTTGCAATAACTTAGCCAAATGGACAGTTGGTGGTAGGGGTTTGATAGGTTGGAACGCGTCCATTCTGGTCTAAGGGAAGGCTTCTTAAAGATCTTGTCTCGGTGAAACCAAGTCTTGTGGGGGAAGTGCACCACCTCTGCAGAGTGAAAAATCTAAGTACTTAGCCATGTCCCTGGTAAAGGACAATTTGAGCATCAAGACATGGAAGCTAGCAATAATCTCCTCATCCCAATTTCTAAGTTAAAAACTTGAGGTTGAACAAGGGTTAAAGGATCACCAATTTCTATTGGGAGATGCCTTGGGTGATTTTTGACAAACAAAAACTTAGTGTTTTCAACTGATAAGGAAAATCTATTTTGAGCAATGCAAGCCTAAGCTCCACTTAGCCAAATGCATATAGATGATAGGCTCCACTATACTACCATAGTATCACTTGCCAATACAATTCAAATGTATTGACCCTTGTGGCTGTAACTTATTATGTTGCTGGTTTGTTTTATGTTAGTGAAGTTTATTGATTAGGATTACAAGTCTACAACCAACATGTTTGCATGTGGCACTTTGAAGATGAAGGACCCCATGCTATTGTTATATTCTGCTGCATCGTAATGAGATAGCCAAATGAGCTATGTAAGATGTAATAAATTATTTTATTCCTGGTTATAAAGTTGTATTATGACCTTTGTTTCTTGATATTACATCTTAACTGTGGATGCTAGCTATTGATCCAGGGACTAGCATTGTAAACACAGGGATCTCTACCTTATTAAAGGTTGGGAACCTTATAGATGGTATCAGAGCATTGTGTTGCCTGTAGGATTTGTAACCCTAGGATTGGACAAAACCCCTTAGAAAAATAGGAGTTGTATTTGTTCCAAAACTTATTTACAAACAATCTTGTAAACTCTTTCCTCAAACCATTTTGGTTTTGATTCTACATGTCTTCTATTTCAAACTTGATGGACAAAGCCTCAACCATGACCAAAGACTCCATCATGTGCAAAGGACTTCATCAACTCTAATGACTTCAACATCTTCAACTCTAATGACTTCAACATCTTCAACATTTTCACCAAGGACTTCAACCTTATATATTACTAAGGACTACAAGTGTGACAAGAAATGTTGCTCAAGACTTGAAGACTAAGGAAACACAACTTAGAAGGAACCATGATCACCTTTGAAGTTTTGTGACCACGATGCAAGAAATTCTCTAAGTATACAAAGATCGTATTCAAGAAGAATCCACCAAGAAGGATAGAATGATCTCAAGTGAACCATATAGATGGACCATCACATTTAGTTTAAGTCAAACACACCAACTTATATGGTGTAACAAAAAAATATTTTTGGTTGACTAAAATATGCTTGAGACTTGTTGTTTGAGTAGAATGTTTGTTTGTGATTGCTTGCACATTGCTTGTGTGAATTGTGATGTGTGTGATTAGAACTATTCCCTTAGTAATATTTTGCCTATTTTAATCCCAATCCAACCCAAACAGATGAATTCTCCAAGAAACTACAACATCAAGGATGGTGACAACAACAACAACCAAGAGGACAACATGAGAGAACTCATAGTAACCCAAACCCAGTTGAACCAAGTGACAGATCAATTTATAGACAACACTAGTGAGGTAGATCCAACCATGCAAAGGTTTTTGGAAACCCAAACCCAATTGTTGCATAAGGTGACAGATCAAATGATCAACATGGGAGACAAGTCTTCCAAAGGAGTTTGTGACAACAAGGATGACAAAGATGATATTTTAGAAGGAACCCAAGCTTGCAATATTTGTGGAGACAAGGATCACACTTCCAAAGAGCATGAAGATCAATGCCCCAATTGTGAAGAGAAACATCCAGTTGACCAATGCCCCACAACCCAAGCTACTTGTTACTTGTGTGAAGGAAATAATCATGTTCCTATCCAATGCCCCATCTATTCCATACTTCAACAAAGGAAACAAGGTGGAGTGCAACAACTGATTGCAGATTATCATGAGAGAGCCAAGTCTATCAAGAAGGATGAAGACAAGGGAAAATCTCAGCTTGCAGCTCCATGCAATATGACCCAATTTAAAGGACCAAAGAGGAGACATATGTATTATCCAAGGAATAATAGAAGGTCAAGGAGACCAGGAACTGTTCCTACCTTTGAGATAACCTATGAAGAACATGAATTAGAAGCACTCTTAGCTTTGGAGAAACCCAAGAAAAATAAGGACAAAAGCCATGTGCAATGTGGTCATTGCAAAGAAATGGGACACTATGCCAATGAATGTCCAGAGAACAGTATAAGGAGATTAGCCAAGTGTGGTGCAACAACTACAAAGAGCTAGGTCATTATGTAGCAACTTGTCCACAGAAGATACGTGAAGAACTCAATCTTATCACATGTTACAATTGTGGTAACCAAGGACATTATGCAAGCAATTGTCCAGAAAAGATGAAGCACAAGATAAATCCTATGAAGGATCTAAGCCTTGTCACATGTTTCAAGTGTGGAAACAAAGGACACTGTGCAGATGTTTGCCCAGGGAAGATTCAACAAGATCCCAAGAAAACCAAGATGTAATCTAGTTGGAAATTTTTTAAGGGTGGTAGTACCCTAGATGCTTTGAGCCAACTTGTAACCCCTAGCCTCCCCAAATCTCGGGACGAGATTTATTTTAAGGGTGGTAGCCTGTCACATCCCAAGATTTTCCAAATCTTGTAATGTGAAAAATAAATAAACAAAATAAAAGATTGTTGAATTTTAGGGTGAAAAGAAACTTTTGTTTCTAAATGGAAATTAAAATCCCATATTGAACAAACTTTGGTTAGTGTTTGAATCCAACTAAAATTCAAATCATAAAATGCATTCCTCATAAAATGCATCTGGAAATTTAAACCCTAAACCCTAATGGAATAAAAATCATTTCCAAGTTATCACCAAGCCTATGGATTTGATCCATATATAAATTTATCATTAAACATTTATAATTGATCAAGAATGATAAATAGAAATATATTAAAGCCATAGAAATTGGTTTCACTTAAATTGGAACCATGAATAAAATCATATGAATATAATAAGATAAGGAAATTAAATTTCCAAAGATAATAAAGAACATATCTATAAATCCATACAAAATGGTGAACAATAATCCTAAAGGGATTTAAAAAGATAAACAAATATTAAACACGATTCTACAAATTGGAATCACCAAGTTTGGATCTCTAAATAAGAAGATATGGATTTTATAAGTTGAAGAAAGAAATATTTATTAAAGAATATTTTGAAGGGTTTTGCGGCATAGTAAATCAAAATTTTCTACGGATGCGAACAAAGGGAAAGCCAAGATCTAATCTAGGAGATGCAATCAACGAGAGAGATTGGATCAGATCTTCATACCCTTGAAGATTCGCACAGCGGAACGTTCGTCGGAACGTGGGTGATGTAGTCATACTCGCTTCTCCTCCTTCCTCGGACCAGCAAGTATGGTGGAGATATAGATTGGATCTACAACACGACGGCGTGGTGTATATGGTGGAGAATTTCTGCAGCAGGGCTTCGCCTACAAACAGTCGGGAGGGAGAGAGGAAAGCTAGCAAGGCGGCTAGGGTTTGGAGGAGAGGTGTGGGGGGTTGGTGAGCCCCCACCCCTCTTTATATAGAGGGGGGCGCAGCCCTAGCCCCTCCCCCAAGCCCAAAGGATAAGGAGTGGGGGCATGGACTCTCCCTCTTCTAGAAACCCTATCTCTAGTTTAAACAATTTAAACTCTCTAGGATCATTTGGGCCCTATGGGGCCTTGTGCCCCTGGCCCAATGCGCCAGGACACTCCCTCATAGGCCCATGCCCTCTCCCGGAAGGTGGGGCCACGTTGGTCCCTTCCGAAGGTTCTAGAAGCTTCCAATATACATTAACCCGGAACAATTCAACTCCAAAACTGCATTGCCTTATATGAATCTTATTCTCCGGACCATTCCGGAACCTCTCGTGATATCCCGGATCCCATCCGAGACTCAACAAAAATCATAAACCAATTATCCAATCCATCCTAGCGCGTCGAGATACGTTAAGTGTGTGACCTGGGTTCGAGAATATGCGACATGATCTTCTATCAATAATCAATGGGTCCAGGCACCCATATCGAGTCCCACACATTCATCGATGATCATATCGGATGAACCACGATGTCGAGATTCAAACAATCCCATATATATATTCCCTTCCTCGCGATATTTTACTTGCCCGAGATTCGATCGTTGCATGGCCATACCTAGTTCAATCTCGTTCACGGCAAGTACTTTACTGCCGTAATCCGATATCACTTTGTGATTAACTCCTTAACCACATGCTTGCAAGCGGTGTTGATATCGATTACCGAGTGGGCCCAAGTATATCTCTCGACTTGGGAGGGACAAATTCCATCTCGATACATACAACCCAATGATACTTTCCGATCACCGAGAGACACCTTTATGATCACCCTCTCATAGGATGACGTTTGATGACCTCAAAGCTTTCTTCCGATACCAGGAGTTGTATTATCTCATGGTCTAAGGAATACAATATTTGACATAGGAAAAGCTTCGCAAAGATGAACACGATGATCGATCTAATTGCTTCGCTTAGTTTGGTCATCCATCATATCATTCTCCCAATGATATGATCTCATTATCAATTGAGAACTCATGTCTATGGTTAGGAAACCTTAACCATCATTGATCAATGAGCTAGTCCTTAGAGGCGTACCAGGGACACGGTGTTGTTCACAAACCACACAAGTATTAATGTTTCCGCTTAATACAATTCTAGCATGGAATATAAACTTTATCATGAACAAGAATTATAATAATAACATCTTTATTATTGCCTCTAGGGAATAATTCCAACATATTTAAAGACCAAATTAAATCTTGGCAAAAGACCATAGGCAAATGGAATGAATAGAATCCCAATCCAAATAAAATAAAAGGATAAAGAATTTCCAAATAAAATAAAATGGCATCAACCATTCTATCCCTATTTTAATAAAGACAAATCTCTAATAAGAATAATTATATAATTCATGAGAAAATAGTATTTTGGAATTTACCCAAGTGGAATAAAAGTTGTTTAATTAACTTAAATGAAATAAATTTTCCAAATAAAATTATGGAAATAAAACTATATTTAATTCCATTGGAATTAAAACAAATACCCAAATCAAATGATTTATGAATCATATTAAATACTTTCCAAGTAATTCAAGATGAATTATTTGACCCCTATTAAACAAATAAAAACCTACTGAAAAGATTTGGAAGGATTGAGAAATTTAAATGGTGTTTGAAATTATTATTAAATCTTATTTGATTTAAAACTAGAGCCTATTTTGAATAATTAAAAGTCCTTAAAAAGAATAAATAAATTATTCTAAAATGATTTTAGAATGTTTTATTAATCAGTGTTTGAAGCTACACAAAATTTGACAAAGGTTTGAATTCAAATGGATGCTTGAAATGATTAAATAAAACCAAAACAGAATAAAAGAAATGCAAAAAGAAAAGAAACAGGAACAAAAAAAAATATAAACAGACTCGACCCAGCCCATCTAGCCCACTAAGGCCCAATAGCCCACCTCTCCTTCTCTCCCGCAGAAAAACGTTTCGCACCAAAGAAAGAACCCGCAGCAACACTGACGCGTGGACCCCACCCCCACACTCTCTCTTTCTCGCAGACAGCCAGGTCCCACCGCCAGCTCCTTCTTCCTTACCCGCCGCTGATCGCGCCCCCTCCTCTGGCCATTATTGCCGATTGAACACCGACATCAATTGGAGTTAACCGCGCCATGTAACGGCCCCATGATCACGCGTACTTAAACGCCTCTTCCCCCTCTCTCTTTCCCCTCCGTCGCCTCACCCTAGCACGCCCCCAGGCTGCTTAATTTCCTCCAAGAACACCACTGTCTCCGGCAAACTTTTTCTTCGATTCCAGCCAGCCTCCTCCGCCCCTTGCCCCCTCGACCACTCTCACCTGCTCCCCACTCCCTGGTGAACTTTCAACACCCGGATTTTTCAATCCTAGATGCCTGTTATGCAATACATCGCAATCCCAGGATTACCATTTTTGCGAGACATAACAGAATTGGATACCATAGTACTTCATCCATTACAAACGGTACATAAGTTCTTACACAAATAGGGATCTCATGATCCAGTTCTTAATACAACATCAAGCAGCGGAATACGTAATAATAATGGTAGCGTAGGCGAAGCTCCATCTTCGGGGTCACATGCAATGCTGACGATGGGAGATGATCCTAGTTGTCGTAACCTTCCTGGGGTCCATCCTCCAGGTACTCCTCTTCATAGTCTGGCCATGGGAATAGCCAGGGACAAAGCCATGAGTACTCTTAAAGTACTCGCAAACTAATACTAACAAGTCAAGGGGTTTTTTGGATAATAGGACACTAGGCTCTAGGGTTGTTTTGCAAAAGCCAGGTTTATCTCTACTAAGTTCCAGAGCTAGTCACAATTTTATAACTCCTAAGTGGGAACTTGTATTTCCGGTCACAAGTCTGTTGTGGTCAAGTCAGAGTCTCAATTCATTTCACAAGTCATTTTGAAAAGTCTGACGGGGGAAGATGGCCACTAATCGTCCATAATCATGACGCCGCTATTTGAATAGTTTGACACTGCAGAGATTGTACACTTTCACCACAACATTAGATACATCCGTCAGAACAAATCCTGAATTTACCATACTCGATGCGGATAATCAATCCTAACCTTTCAATTACACGCCCTAGTATAAGCACCTCTCCTGTGAGTTTGGCCTCCCAACCATGACCACTGTCATCTTGGGTACTGCACAGGTGGACAATCTTCACAAGGTAGCCTCAGCTCAGACCTCGGCCGTGAGGGAACTAATACTAAGGGAATATAAGTTTCCAGTCAAGCCCTACCCAATATTCGGGTATTGTGGTTGTACGATAAAATTGGAATGGTATCGCATCCAGACAACCATCAGTTTTATAAGGGGCTAAGGCTCATGCCTCAACATTTTTATCACCAGAATCATCAAGTGTTCGGAAACACATGTCCAAAACATTTCAATAGAATGATCCATCATTCCAAGGTTGTCATAACCATTTTTCCACCAAGTATTCCCATCTAAAAGTTGATCAAGTTTTATGCTTAGCACTAGCATCTACAGGTGGGGGTAGTAATGATGAGGGGTTGTTAACTGGTGGAGTTTCAACTAAGTACAACCTTATATCTTAGGCTGATGTCAAAGTTTCTAACTTAGGCCAAAATTTAATGCTCTTGATGCAACCTTCAGTACAACTGTCTAGTATCTACCAAACTCTTAGGTAGACTCTAAGTAAGCTTTGATAAAGAAATAAAGTAAGAAGCTTGCAAGTAAAACTAGGATTGGTTTCTCCAATGAGTATGATCACATATGCTTAAGGCATATAGTAGTCATATCACAAGTATGGGTTTGTGGCATCAGTAGTGTATCTTGCAAGGGTTAGCTTGCACAATCACTAGTAGTATTAGGCTTGCATCAGTGTCAATATAAGCTTGCATAGTTACTAGCTTGCCTTGTGCATAGCAGTGGTTGAAGTTCTCCTCGGCTTCCTCTTCGTAGTATCCTCCTTCATCCTCGTAGTATCCTTGGTCGGTACTAGCGTCTATGAATAAATACGAGGTACACAATCACCAAACAATACTTAACTACTTGCAGTCATCACACACAAGGGTCCTATAGATGATCTAGCATCATCTCTAACCTTACAAGGTTAAGGCTTGCTTTAATTCTTTTTATTTTTAGAAAAGTAATTTCTACTCATTGAAAAACTACTTAAGATTTAATATTCTCCAAACCAAATATGGGATCATGTTGACACATGTCATCACCACATATTGTAGTCCATGGGAATGTGATTTAAAGTGGTGTCACAATTTAATAAGGTTTTACCCTTTTATTTTAATTAATTAAAGTGGCTAGAAATGCTTATGTAGCATTCTTTTATTACTTGAACATTATTTCTGCAAGTAAACCTATATATTTTTATATATTTTGAAAGGTATGGTTAAATGTGATTTTTGAGAGTTGGAATCAACTCAAAATATTTTATGGTTTAAATTTGAAAAATGTTTGAATGCAGAAAAGCTTCTGCCTTGTTATTTTTACTATGGTTGATCTATAGATCCAAATGACTTGAATCCAACGGGCTTGGATTAATCATTCACAGACCTTTCCAACAAAATTGGTTTCATCCAATTTGGTGTACTGAATCGATCTGGGTTGATTTTTGAAGTTGGGTGATGAAGTATGTTTGAATTTAAATAGAAAAGGATTTAATTTGAATTGTTGGGCTGCGCGGGAAAAGTTACTGGGCCGGCCTGCTAAGCGCAGTGCTCCCGCGGGATGCTTAAGTGGGTGTCCCCACTCTTCAGTGACACGGGGCTGGGCGAAGCGGTATGGGGCAACGTGGATCGTTCGATCTATTTCTAATCTAACGGCTGAGAGTCATCGTCGACGCGAGACAACTCCGGCGAGAACGAAACCTAGCGCGGCCAGTGAGGGGTGCTGGGGGCTCACCGGGGTACAGGCGAGGGTCAGCGAGGCGGGCGAACGACGAAGTCGACGACGACGAACCTCCTGGTACCAGTGGCTTCTCCTGGGGCGGCTCCAATCGTTGGCTCCTTTCTTTTCCGGCAGCGGCAGGCTCCAGTGAAATTCCGGCGAGGTGGTGCTCGCCTTGCTCTGAGAATCGTGTGGCACGATCAGTGAGGAGAGGGGAGTTAGATGGTGTGAATAAATCGTGCGGGGGTGGCCTCTATTTATAGTCGGGGCGCACGGTGAGCTCGTCGGGGGCGACGTTATAGGCGGCTAATGGCATGGGCAAGGGTAGGGGACGGTGTTGTGTCTCCTCGCGATGCTCAACGACATGGTCGCGAGGCATGGGGCGGTGTGGTTTGGTCTGGAACGGCCGGTGCTCTGCGGCGTCTTCGATGGCGGGCGGTGGCTGTATGGCACGGGGCGGTAAACGGGGATGTCTGGCGGTCTCCTGGGTCGGTGGTGATCGTGTGTGCACGCGGTGAGGGCGGCGCGCGGTCTGTGGCTGCTGGTCGAGGGTGGCGCTCTGGCGCATGCTCGGCATGGTCTGGGCGTGGCTTGTGCGCGTGGTCCAGGGCTTGGCAACGCTCGTGGCTGGGACAGGGAGTGGCGGTGGACGGTGGGCTGCCTCCCAGACAAGGTTGGCACGACTAGTTCTTCCTCTAGCTTGCTGTCCACAATGGGGTGACATGGGGGGTGCTCGGCTGTTCACCATTAATGACAATGGCAAGCTCACAGGGGTGCTAGTGTTGGGCTAATCTTTCTAGATGATCTACTAAGTTGTGTGTGAGCTAACTAGGGAACAAGTTAGGCAAGAATCACTGCACACTATAGTGTTTGATGTTTTATTTGATTTGTGTCTGCAACCTGTTTGATGAAATGACCGCATGAAATCAAGTTTTGAATTTTGAAATGATTTTTGGTGGGTTTGCTAGATTGGTTCTGGTGAGTCTGCAGATGCTTGGGTTTTGGAAGTTGAGCTTGTTTGAGTGGGTTTTGAAAAAGTGGGATCTTCCCATATGAAGAAGATTCAATTTTGAATTGTCATTTAAACTATGCATTTGAAAGTTTCTGGGTGATCACAAAGTGGGCCTTGATACCTTGTTATGGGTACATTCAAGGGGTGCAAAGATGCAGAAAAGTTTCTGTTAGGTTTTGAAAGTTTGAGACAGCCAAAGTAGGCATGGGAGTTAAATTGGTCAATATGACCATTCACTTCATATATGTGTTTTGATTTACTTGTCTTTAGGAAAAGTGTGGGAAATGTTTTAGATGATGTTTATTTCACCTAAGAAACATTTTAAAAGCAATGGATCACACAAACAAGGTGGTTTTTAAAGAAACTCAAAATTCATGCATACACATATACATGTATTCATGAGTTGATTTAGAAAAGTTTTTGTTAACCCTAATCTTGATGATTAGTGTTTAGATGATCTAAGTTTGGTATTTTTGGGATGTTACAAACCTTACCCCCTTAAACAAAATCTTGTCCCGAGATTTGAAAAGGACGAAAAGATTACCTAGGATTTGAAGAGATCTGGAAACTCCGTCCTGATGTGTTCTTCGCTCCTGTAGCTTCCTTCGTGTGGTTGCTCCATCAATCTTGAGAAACTTGATGCTTCGGGTTCTGGTAGTTCGAAAGGCTTCTTCCAAAATACGGATGGGTACTTCGGGATAGGTTAGGTCATCGTTGATCTCTATGGTCCGGTGATCGATATTCTTGAACACTTCGGTCTTGTCGGGGACTTCGAGACATTTGCGAAGTAACGAGATATGGAATACATTGTGCACAACTGACATCTCTCCAGGTAGTTCCAGTTGATACGATACTTCTCCTCGACGGTTCAAAATTTTGAAAGGTCTGATATATCTGGGGGCTAACTTTCCTTTGAGTTGGAAACGCTGCATTCCCTTCAATGGCGACACTTTCAGATAAACAAAATATCCGATGTTGAAGGCGAGGTCTCGACGTCTCTTGTCGGCGTAACTCTTCTGTCAGGATTGGGCGATCTTGAGGTGCTCACGAATCTTGTGAACTTTCTCTCCTGCTTCTTGTAGGATGTCGGGTCCGAAGATCTGACTCTCTCCTACTTCCGACCAGTTCAAAGGGGTGCGGCACTTTCTTCCGCACATGAATTCAAATGGGGCCATTTGCAAACTGGCTTGGTAACTGTTGTTGTATGAAAATTCTGCAAACGGCAGACAGTCTTCCCACTTGGATCCATATTCTAGCACACATGCTCTAAGCATATCTTCGAGTATTTGGTTTACTCCGCTTGTCCATCGGTCCGAGGGTGATACGTGATCGAAATCTAGGCGGGTTCCTAAACCTTCTTGGACTTTCTTCCAGAATCTCGAGGTAAACTGAGTTCCTCGATCCGATACGATGTTCTTGGGGACTCCATGAAAACTAACAATTCTAGAAATGTACAACTCTGCTAGCTTCGAACTCTGATAGGTGGTTTTGACGGGCAAGAAATGGGCGACTTTGGACAATCCCACTATGACCCAAATAGAGTCATTTCCTACTAGAAGTAGGTAGTCCGATGATAAAGTCCATTCCTGCTGAATCCCATTTCCATTTCGAATTTGCAAAGGTTGCAACAATCCAAATGGTCTTTGATGTCCTGCCTTGACTACCGACATATATCACACTTGGCGATATAGCTTCCAATTTCTCTTCATCTTATGCCACCAAAATCGCTCTTTCAAATCTTGATACATCTTAGTTCCTCGGATGGATAGAATAAAGAGTATCATGAGCCTCCTTCAAGATAACTTCTTTCAACTCGTAATCGATGGTACACAAAGGCGCCCTTTGTACCACAAAACTCCTTCTTCGTCTCGGTGAATCCGGTACTTTGCTGCACTGATACGACGCTTAATTCCGTCGATACTAGCATTTCCTTTCCGCGCCTCTTTAATCTGACTGATCAAAGTGGGCTGAAGTTCTATGCTAGCCAAAAATCCTTCACTTACTAATTCCATTCGAAAATCTTCCATCTCTTTGTGCAAACTTGGTTGCTCCTTCAAAATCATGAAGTTCAAGCGGCACGACAATCTGCTAAGGGCATCAGCTACCACGTTGGCTTTACCAGGGTGATAGTGAATGTCCAGGTCGTAATCCTTGATTAACTCAATCCATCTTCTCTTCCTCATATTCAGCTCCTTCTGAGTGAATATATACTTTAGGCTCTTGTGATCCGAATAAATCTCACAACGATTTCCCATCAGGTAATGTCTCCATGTCTTCAGGGCTAGAACTACGGCTGCGAGTTCGAGGTCATGGGTTGGGTAATTTTGTTCATGTTGCTTCAATTGTCGTGATAGATAAGATATAACTTTGCCTTCTTGCATTAGCACACATCCGAGACCAATCTTGGATGCGTCACAATACACATCGAAGGGCTTCGCGATATCCGGCATGATTAAGATTGGGGCTGATATTAATCTCCTCTTGCGTTCTTGAAAACTCACTTCACACTTGTCTGTCCATTCAAACTTCCTGTCCTTCTTCAGCAATTGGGTCATGGGTTGGGCGATACTAGAGAATCCTTCTACAAATTTGCGGTAATATCCCGCCAATCCGAGAAAAGCACGAACTTGGGTTTGAGTGGTGGGGGCTTGCCAATCTTCTACATCTTTCACTTTGGCAGGGTCAACGGCAATTCCTTCGGCTGATACAATGTGACTGAGGAATCCTACTTCCTGTAACCAGAATTCACATTTGCTAAACTTTGCATACAACTGATGCTCTCTAAGGGTTCCAAGAATGGTCCTTAGGTGTAGCTCATGTTCTTCTTCTGATTTGGAATAAATCAGAATGTCATCAATGAAAACAACGACAAACTTATCCAGGAAGTCCACAAAAATCTTATTCATGAGATTCATGAAATAAGCGGGGGCATTGGTTAATCCAAAAGACATGACTGTATACTCGTACAATCCATATCTGGTGGTAAAGGCAGTCTTTGGGATATCCTCTGCACGAATTTTGAGTTGATGATAGCCAGTTCTAAGATCAATCTTAGAAAACACCTGGGCACCGGTCAACTGATCAAACAAATCCTCTATCTTGGGCAAGGGGTACTTGTTCTTGATGGTGACATCATTCAACTTTCTATAATCCGTACACAAACGGTTACCTCCATCCTTCTTGTCCACAAACAAGATCGGTGATCTCCATGGGGACGCACTTGGTTGAATCAATCCGATTTCCAACATGGATTCCAGTTGCTTCTTCAGTTCTTCTAGTTCTGACGGGTTCATACTATAGGGTCTCTGGGCTATGGGTCCTGTTCCGGGAATTAGTTCGATGATAAACTCGATATCTCGATCTGGGGGCATACCGGGCAAAACATCTGGAAATACGTCAGGGTATTCACAGACTATCCGGACTTGGTCAATGGTAGGTTGGGCTAGACTCTTGTTACACTTGAATTGGCGAGGTAAGGTTTCAGATATATGCTCGACTGATATTCCGGCGGTACTGGTCATGGTGATGGCTTTCTTGGCACAGTCAATCAATCCTTTATGTTTGGACATCCAATCCATTCCTAGTACTACTTCCAAACCTTTAGTTCCGAGTACTATTAGATTAGCATAAAAATCTATGCCATGGATTCGGATAGGGACGGCCTTGCAAATTTGCCTAGCCTTGGTGAAAACGGGTGGGTTGGTATTCTGGAAATTCTTGAGCTTAGATCCGTGGTTGTCCTGATTTCCATGGCCTTGGTTGTTGTGGGCTAGCTGGGCTATCTGTTGCAGGGTGGCTAGGTTGGCTTGACGCCCGCTTTCACTTTCATGTTAAAGTCAACATTTGCAGGATCTGCAACATCGGGTCCGGGGCTGAACCACTTCCTCCACGTGGCATCTGAAGATTAATATAGATCATGAGAAAAGAGGGAAATTTCTAAGGTTTTGGGTCTTTGAGAAGTTGTTAGAGTTTGACTCAGGTTTTTCTAGCAACTTGCTTTTTCATTCATTCACTCATAGCACACAGTACAACACACACCACAACAAAGAAAAATAGATGGTTTTAAGAACCATTCTGGAAACAACGATACAGTGGGACCGACTGCTACTCACTACGCTATTGCTCAGTTCTACTACTCCTCGGAGTCTGTGGCTTCATCATCTTCAGCATCATCGATGAAGGCGAAATCATCCTCATCGGTGAAGAAGTCCATGGCCTGATCCTCCAGGAAATCATCGTCATCGCTGAGATAGGAGTAAGGGTCTCCGGAAGATCCTCTCCGGCATTCTCCCTTTCCTCTAACTGCATGTCTCTCTCATGGATGGTCTCTTCCAGAGAGGAGATGCGATGGCGAAGACGGGCAATAATGCGCTCCTTCTTGTTGAGCTGACGGCGGCGAGACTTGCGATCCTTTGCTAGCATGGCGATGGTCTGGTCCTTCGTCTTGATGATGGCAGACTTGTGGTTACAATAGTCACGGCAGTTATCCAATTCCTGCTGATGATCATACATCATGAAGCTAAGGTGGTCCAATTGAGTCTTCAACTCGGGGTGGTATGGGGCTTCCAATGGTTGTCCATTTGCATCACGTCTTGGGCAAAACTCAAAGCGAGTACCCTTGATCTGATTGATGCTCTGCCCACACAGACAAGAAAGAGCTTCCTGCGTTGCTCTGGCAAGTCTATCGAGCCAGTTGTTTTCCCTCAAGGTAAACTAAATTCCCTCCGCAGTGGGAGGTTCAATCTTTCCTCGGAGACTTGCAACAATTAGCCACTGTAGATCTTCTCCTCCTTGATCATTGAGCTGAGCTCCGAAGAACTCGGGATGCGGACGCCCAAGTTCAAGCTGATCCAGATCCCTCTCAAAGATAAGGTCTCCACCATTCCCCAGTTGGTAAAACTTGCTGTACTTCACGTCCATCTATAAAAATAGAGGATGAGTAGATTAGCAGAGTGATCAAGTGTGTCAAAATTTTATCTATTTTGCAAGAGTTTTTGAGGAACATGAAGTTTTATGAAAGAATTAAAGAGGTAAGAATGAGAATAGGTTTTTGTAAATATTTGTTTTTCTTTGGTTTTGAAACTAAGTTTTTGGTTCAACGTCCAGTCTAACTAGGGTCTCCTATGGTCAGGATGGCTCTGATACCAACTTGTCAACACCCGGATTTTTCAATCCTAGATGCCTGTTATGCCATACATCGCAATCCCAGGATTACCATTTTTGCGAGACATAACAAAATTGGATACCATAGTACTTCATCCATTACAAACGGTACATAAGTTCTTACACAAATAGGGATCTCATGATCCAGTTCTTAATACAACATCAAGCAGCGGAATACGTAATAATAACGGTAGCGTAGGCGAAGCTCCATCTTCGGGGTCACAGGCAATGCTGACGATGGGAGATGATCCTAGTTGTCGTAACCTTCCTGGGGTCCATCCTCCAGGTACTCCTCTTCATAGTCTGGCCATGGGAATAGCCAGGGACAAAGCCATGAGTACTCTTAAAGTACTCGCAAACTAATACTAACAAGTCAAGGGGTTTTTGGATAATAGGACACTAGGCTCTAGGGTTGTTTTGCAAAAGCCAGGTTTATCTCTACCAAGTTCCAGAGCTAGTCACAATTTTATAACTCCTAAGTGGGAACTTGTATTTTCGGTTACAACTCTGTTGTGGTCAAGTCAAAGTCTCAATTCATTTCACAAGTCATTTTGAAAAGTCTGACGGGGAACAAGATGGCACTCTAACTGTCCATAATCATGACGCGGCTATTCGAATAGTTTGACACTCTTTAGAGATTGTACACTTTCACCACAACATTCGATACATCCGTCAGGAACAAATCCTGAATTTACGATACTGAGTATGCAGATAATCAATCCTAACCTTTCAATTACACGCCCTAGTATAAGCACCTCTCCTGTGAGTTTGGCCTCCCAACCATGACCACTGTCATCTTGGGTACCGCATGTGGACAATCTTCACAAGGTAGCCTCACTGCACCTTGGCTGTGAGGGAACTAATACTAAGGGAATATAAGTTTCCAGTCAAGCCCTACCCAATATTCGGGTATTGTGGTTGTACGATAAAATTGGAATGGTATCGCATCCAGACAACCATCAGTTTTATAAGGGGCTCAGGCTCATGCCTCAACATTTTTATCACCAGAATCATCAAGTGTTTGGAAACACATGTCCAAAACATTTCAATAGAATGATCCATCATTCCAAGGTTTTCATAACCATTTTTCCACCAAGTATTCCCATCTAAAAGTTGATCAGTTTTATGCTTAGCACTAGCATCTACAGGTGGGGGTAGTAATGATGATGGGTGGTAAATTGGTGGAGTTTCAACTAAGTACAACCTTATATCTTAGGCTGATGTCAAGGTTTCTAACTTAGGCCAAAATTTAATGCTCTTGATGTAACCTTCAGCACAACTGTCTAGTATCTACCAAACTCTTAGGTAGACTCTAAGTAAGCTTTGATAAAGAAATAAAGTAAGAAGCTTGCAAGTAAAACTAGGATTGGTTTCTCCAATGAGTATGATCACATATGCTTAAGGCATATAGTAGTCATATCACAAGTATGGGTTTGTGGCATCAGTAGGGTATCTTGCAAGGGTTAGCTTGCACAATCACTAGTAGTATTAGGCTTGCATCAGTGTCAATATAAGCTTGCATAGTTACTAGCTTGCCTTGTGCAGAGCAGTGGTTGAAGTTCTCCTCGGCTTCCTCTTCGTAGTATCCTCCTTCCTCCTCGTAGTATCCTTGGTCGGTACTAGCGTCTATGAATAAATACGAGGTACACAATCACCAAACAATAATTAACTACTTGCAGTCATCACACACAAGGGTCCTATAGATGATCTAGCATCATCTCTAACCTTACAAGGTTAAGGCTTGCTTTAATTCTTTTTATTTTTAGAAAAGTAATTTCTACTCATTGAAAAACTACTTAAGATTTAATATTCTCCAAACCAAATATGGGATCATGTTGACACATATCATCAACACATATTGTAGTCCATGGGAATGTGATTTAAAGTGGTGTCACAATTTAATAAGGTTTTACCCTTTTATTTTAATTAATTAAAGTGGCTAGAAATGCTTATGTAGCATTCTTTTATTACTTGAACATTATTTCTGCAAGTAAACCTATATATTTTTATATATTCTGAATGGTATGGTTAAATGTGATTTTTTAGAGTTGGAATCAACTCAAAAGCTTTTATGGTTTAAATTTGAAAAATGTTTGAATGCAGAAAAGCTTCTGCCTTGTTATTTTTACTCTGGTTGATCTATAGATCCAAATGACTTGAATCCAACGGGATTGGATTAAGCATTCACAGACCTTTCCAACAAAATTGGTTTCATCCAATTTGGTGTACTGAATCGATCTGGGTTGATTTGTGAAGTTGGGTGCTGAAGTGTATTTGAATTTAAATAGAAAAGGATTTAATTTGAATTGTTGGGCTGCGCGGGAAAAGTTACTGGGCCGGCCTGCTAAGCGCAGTGCTCCCGCGGGCTGCTTAAGTGGGTGTCCCCACTCGTCAGTGACACGGGGCTGGGCGAAGCGGTATGGGGCAACGTGGATCGTTCGATCTAGTTCTAATCTAACGGCTGAGAGTCATCGTCGACGCGAGACAACTCCGGCGAGAACGAAACCTAGCGCGGCCAGTGAGGGGTGCTGGGGGCTCACCGGGGTACGGGCGAGGGTCAGCGAGGCGGGCGAACGACGAAGTCGACGACGGCGAACCTCCTGGTACCGGTGGCTTCTCCTGGGGCGGCTCCAATCGCTGGCTCCTTTCTTTTCCGGCAGCGGCAGGCTCCAGTGAAATTCTGGCGTGGTGGTGCTCGCCTTGCTCTAAGAATGGTGTGGCACAATCAGTGAGGAGAGGGGAGTGAGATGGTGTGAAGAAATCATGCGGGGGTGGCCTCTATTTATAGTCGAGCGAGGGGACCGTCGGGGCGCACGGTGAGCTCGTCGGGGGCGACGCATGGCATGCTAATGGCAAGGGTAGGGGACGGTGCTGTGTCTCCTGGCGATGCTCAACGACATGGTCGCGAGGCATGGGGCGGTGTGGTTTGGTCTGGAACGGCTGGTACTCTGCGCGGCAGAGGCGGCGTCTTCGACGGCGGGCGGTGGCTGTATGGCACGGGGCGGTAAACGGGGATGTCTGGCGGTCTCCTGGGTCGGTGGTGATCGTGTGTGCACGCGGTGAGGGCAGAGCGCAGTCTGTGGTGCTGGTCGAGGGTGGCGCTCTGGCGCACGCTCGGCATGGTCTGGGCGTGGCTTGTGCGCGTGGTCCAGGGCTTGGCAACGCTCGCGGCTGGGACAGGGAGTGGCGATGGACGGTAGGATGCCTCCCAGACAAGGTTGGCACGGCTAGTTCTTCCTCTAGCTTGCTGTCCACAATAGGGTGACATGGGGGTGCTCGGCTGTTGACCATTAATGGCAATGGCAAGCTCACAGGGGTGCTAGTGTTGGGCTAATCTTTCTAGATGATCTACTGAGTTGTGTGTGAGCTAACTAGGGAACAAGTTAGGCAAGAATCACTGCACACTATAGTGTTTGATGTTTTGTTTGATTTGTGTCTGCAACCTGTTTGATGAAATGGCCGCATGAAATCAAGTTTTGAATTTTGAAATGATTTTTGGTGGGTTTGCTATATTGGTTCTGGTGAGTCTGCAGATGCTTGGGTTTTGGAAGTTGAGCTTGTTTGAGTGGGTTTTGAAAAAGTGGGATCTTCCCATATGAAGAAGATTCAATTTTGAATTGTCATTTAAACTATGCATTTGAAAGTTTCTGTGTGATCACAAAGTGGGCCTTGATACCTTGTTATGGGTACATTCAAGGGGTGCAAAGATCCAGAAAAGTTTCTGTTAGGTTTTGAAAGTTTGAGACAGCCAAAGTAGGCATGGGAGTTAAATTGGTCAAAATGACCATTCACTTCATATATGTGTTTTGATTTACTTATCTTTAGGAAAAGTGTGGGAAATGATTTAGATGATGTTTATTTCACCTAAGAAACATTTTACAAGCAATGGATCACACAAACAAGGTGGTTTTTAAAGAAACTCAAAATTCATGCATACACATATACATGTATTCATGAGTTGATTTACAAAAGTTTTTGTTAACCCTAATCTTGATGATTAGTGTTTAGATGTGAAGGGTTCGCAGCATAGAAAACAAAAATTTTCCTACGATGTGAACTATATACCAAGATCTATTTATACTAGATACAAACAACGGGCGGATGTATATCCGTAGAGAACATACCCTTGAAGACCGACAAAGCTTAACGAGTCCAAACTCGTGGTTGATGTAGAAGATCTCTTGCCGATCTCAAGATCGAGAGGAAGTCCTAGCGCCGCAAATCAGCAGCGCATCCGTGCTCGCACACACGTTCGAGGCACCGAGCAACCTCCGCCTCCTCGCTCCAAATATGCAATGAAGCACAACTCTTTCTTGCCGAATAGCCACCGGGAACATGTATCTCGCTAGTCCGAGACCATGGGGATAAATTCTAGAGGGGGAGAGAGATCCTTCACGAGGAGGTGTAAGTGAGAAGTGAGAGGAGGGGCCCCTTTTATCGGAGGAGGGGGGGCCCCAAGGGGGTGTCCGGCACATGGGGGCTGCCCCCTTGCCCTCCCCTCTTCATGTGGGTGGACACTCCACTCACAAAACTCCTCCAAATTCCCTCCACTCAAAAGTCCACTCAAAATTCCCATTAAATTTCCACCAAATTTAATGCAATCTCTCATTAAATAAAACTCTTTATTTTATTCAGAATTTTGTCAATTACTTTAATGACAAACATTCACAAATAACCCTTGCTAGAATTCTATTTCACATGCATAACCACTTTATGCAATTTCACCCAAAACCTGTTTCGATTCTAGTGAAATAAATTCCTGCGCTTGTTTATTCTTTCGGCATGAAACTTTTGCTCCAATTGGATGTCGGTGTCTCTTAAGTGTGTCACCCTACGGTTCGTGAATAATGCGGACATGATCGAGACCCCTCTCAGATCAATAATCAGAAGCGGGATCTGGAGACCCATACTGACTCCCACACATTCAACGATGACTTTCTTGTGATCGTCGGAACCTTTTATGCTAGTATCTTAATCCCTTTGTCTCACGATATATTACATGTCCGAGATTCGATCATCGGTATCTCCATACCTAGTTTGATCTCGTTACCGACATGCACTCTTTTCTCGTTCCTGTGATATAACATTCTAGTGATCAAATCACTTGCTTGCAAGCTAATCAATGTGATATCACCGAGAGGGCCCAGAGTATATCTATCCGTCATCGGGATGAACAAATTCCACTCGATCCATGAGCCTCAACATAACACTTTATTAGTTCCGAACCCATCTTTATAATCACCCTGTTACGGTGTGACGTTTGATGTTATCAAGAAACTCTTCCGGTGTTAGTGATTGACATGATCTCATGGTCTAAGGATTAGGATCACTTCGTAAGTTGTTATAGCAATATAACCTCAATGACTTTGATCGTAATGCTATACTTCGGATGAATGTTCATCACATCATTACACTAATGTTGTGATCCCGTTATTAACAACATCCAATGTCCATGATCAGGAAACTTTGATCATCTTGTTAATCAACGAGCTAGTTTATGAGAGAGGCATAACTAGGAACTTTCTGTTTGTTTATTAAACACACATGTATTAACGTTTCCGTATTAATACAATTATAGCATGCAAAATAAACATCTATCATATACTTGGAATACACATAATAAACAATTTATTATTGCCTCTCAGGGCATATTCCCTTCAGTCTCCCACTTGCACTAGAGACAATAATCTAGTTACATAGTGATATATCTAACACCCATTGAGTTCTGGTGTTGATCATGTTTTGCTCTAGGGAGAGTTTTAGTCAACGGATCTGCTACATTGAGATCCGTATGTACTTTACAAATCTTTATATCTCCATCCTTGACATGCTCATGGATGGAGTGAAACCGCGCTTAATATGCTTGGAATGCTTGTGAGACCTTGGCTCTTTGGCATTGGCAATGGCACCATTGTTGTCACAATAGATCACCATTGGGTCCAACGCTTGCCACAACTCCTAGTTCGGATATGAACTCCTTCATCCAAATCGCTCTCGAGCTCAAGCAAAGAACATATTTGGCCTCCGTTGTTGATCCCGCTACCACAGGTTGTTTGGAGCTCCTCCAACTAATCGCTCCGCCATTCATGAGAAATACGATCCGGATTGAGACTTAGAGTCATCCGGATCGTGTCAAAGCTAGCGTCGACATAACACTTAGCGACGAGCTCTTCTTCACCTCAGATACAAGAAACATATCCTTAGTTCTTCGTAAGTACTTAAGGATATTCTTGACCGCTATCCGGTTCAACCTGGATCCGATTGGTACCTACTAGTCAAACTAATAGCGTGTGCCACATCCGGTCTTGTACATAGCATGGCGACATTATAGAGCCTATGGTCGAAGCATAGGGACTTTGTCCATTATCTCTCTTTCTTCCGCAAGCCGGACTTTGAGTCTTACTCAATGTCTTGCCTTGCAACATAGGTAAGAACCCTTCTTACTTCCGTCCATTTTAAACTTCTTTAAAATCTTATCAAGGTATGTACTTTATGATAGCCCTATTAGGCGCCTAGATCTATCTCTATAGATCTTTATGCCTAATATGTATGACGCTTCACCTAGGTCCTTCATTGAAAATTTGTTTAGATAACTTTTAACACTTTAAAAGTTCTATATCATTTCCATCAATAATATGTCATCCACATATAATATCGTAAATGCCACATTGCTCCCACTCACTTTCTTGTAAATACAAGCTTCTCCATAAGTTTGGACAAATCCAAACTCTTTGATCACCTCATCAAAGCGGAGATTCCAACTGTGATGCTTGCTTCAATCCATAGATGGATCGAAGCTTGCACACCTTGTTAGCATCCTTAGGATCGATAAACCCTTTGGTTGTATCATATACAACTCTTCTTCAATATTACCATTGAGAAACGCGGTTTTGACATCCATCCGCCATATTTCATAATTGAAATATGCAGCAATTACTAACATAATCCTAATCGACTTTAGCATCGCTACGGGAGAGAAAGTCTCATCGTAGTCAACTCCTTGAATTTGTCGAAACCCTTTGCGACAAGTCGAGCTTTATAGATGGTCACATTACCATCAAGACGCTTTTCCTTTGAAAATCCATTTGTTCTCCACGGCCTTTCTCGTGAGGTAATTCCACCAAGTTCCAAACTTGATTTTCATACATGGATTCCATCTCGATTTCATGGCTTCTAACCATTTGTTGGAATCCTGCTCATCATTGATTCTTCATACGTCAGAGGTCATTATTTTCATCAACCATGAAATTTGTGACAGATTTCCGCATTTCGAGCCGACGTGTCTGTTTGACTGCGAGGTTCGAGTACTCTTTCGGAGTTTCATGATCATTATCATTAGTTCCCTCTTCAATGTGGAGCCACCTCGGAACAACTTCCGCGCCGCTACTCGCCATACTTTGAAGAGAAGGTTCCACAACCTCTTGAGTTCTACCTTCCGACTACTCACACCTTTCATGAGAAACTCTTTCTAGAAAGGATCCATTCTTGGCAACAAAACCTTGCCCTCGGATCTGTGATAGAAGGAATACCCAATAGTTTCTTTAGGGTATCCTATGAAGACGCATTTTTCCGCTTTGGGTTCGAGTTTATCCGGTTGAAGTTTCTTCACATAAACATCGCAACCCCAAACTTTAAGAAATGATGACTAGGTTTGTTTCCAAACCACAATTCATACGGTGTCGTTTCAACGGATTTAGATGGTGCCGATTTAAAGTGAATGCAGCAGTTTCTAGTGCATAACCCCAAAATGACAACGGCAAGTCCGTGGAGACATCATAGATCGAACCATATCTAATAAAGTACGACACGACGTTCCGACACACCATTTCGCTGTGGTGTTCCGGCAGTGTGAGTTGTGAAACAATTCCACACTCTTTCATGTGAGTGCTAAACTCATAACTTAGATACTCACCTCCACGGTCGCATCAGAAATTTGATCTTTCTATTACGATGATTTTCCACTTCATTCGAAATTCCTTGAACTTTTCAAAGGTTTCAGACTTGTGTTTCATCAAGTAGATATAACCGTATCTACTCAAATCATCCGTGAAAGTAACAAAATAACGATATCCACCTCGCACGACACACACTCATTGGACCACATACATCGAATGTATGATTTCCAATAAATCTGCCGCCTGCTCCATTGAACCGAAAACGGCGTTCTAGTCATCTTGCCCATAAGGCATGGCTCACATGTATCAAATGATTCATAATCAAGTGATTCCAAAAGTCCATCCGAATGGAGCTTCTTCATGCTTAATGCCAATATGACCTAGACGGCGATTACCACATATATGCGGATATATCATCATTAAGTTTAATCCTTTTAGCATCAACATTATGAATATGTGTAACATTATCATCGAGATCAATGTAACGAAATAAACCATTCATCATCGGTGCATGACCATAAAAGATTTCATTCATATAAATGGAACAACCATTGTTCTCGACTTAAATGAATAACCACTTTGCATCAAACATGATCCAGATACAATGTTCATGCTCAAAGGTCGAGCACCAGATAACATTTATTTAAGTTTATGACTAATCCCGACGGTAAGTGGAGAGGTAGCGTTAACGACGGCGATCACATCAACGTTTGATCCATTGCCGACAGCATCTTGACCTCACCCTTGCTAGCGGTCACTGTTCGCAGCCCCGATTCGAGTTACAAATATTAGCAACGAACCGATCAAATACCCAGGTGCTCTCGAGCACTAGTCAAGTACACATCAATAACATGTATATCATATATACCTTTGTTTGCCTTGCCGCCTTCTTGTCCGCCAGATACTTGGGGCGATTGCTTCCAAAGGGCTGGCCCCTTACAATAGTAGCACTCGGTATCAGACTTGGGTCCAACTCGGGGTTTCTTTTCAGGCACGGCAACAGGCTTGCCGCCCTTACTTCCCTTCCGTTTTCCCTTCTTGTCTTTCTTGAAACCAGTGTTCCTATTGATCATCAACACTTGATGATCCTTTTTGATCTCCACTTCTGTAGTTTTAAGCATTGACAGAAGCTCGGGGAGAGACTTCTTCATGCCTTGCATATTATAATTCATCACGAAGCTCTTATAGCTAGGTGGCAGAGACTGCAGAACACGATGGATGCCTAAGTCAATGGGAATCGTTATTCCCAAGGACACAAGCTTATCGCAGAATCCGACATCTTGAGTACATGCTCACTAACGGTTCTCTTCCATCATGCAGCTAAAGAACTTTTCTCAAGCATTGTAGCTCTCTACAGCAGATGTGTGTCGAAAATCATTTTCAACTCACCCATTGTATCAAAAGAATTGCCGCTTTGAAACGCTTTGAAGTTCCGCTCTAGCCCATATAATATGCCGCAATGAACTAAGTTGTGGTCCTCCGACGAGTCGATAGACATTCTTCTCCTCGTCGGGGCATCATCAAAGGTGGGGCCTAACGCGCTTCTAGCACATATTGCTTTTGTGCAGAGAGAGGAGAATCCTCAAATTCATGGCCCATTCAAGAAAGTTGCTACCGTCTTGCTAGTTTCTCTTTCTCCATGAATGCATTGAAATTAAAAGGTGGTGCCATCTACAGAATTTGTAAAGTTTAGACTAAGTGTATGATAGATTGAGTTCAACTAATCTATATTACGAATGAACTCCCACTCAAAAGCGACATCCCTCGTGTCCTTTTGGTGATTACATGAACCAAATCCACTACACCAAGTCCGATCATCACGTGAGTCGGTATAGCTTCAAAGGCGAGCATCAAATGGGCATCATATCAACTATATGACTCATGCTTAACCTTTCTTACGTGTTCCGAGGCCATGTCTGTACATGCTAGGCTCGCCAAGTTAGAACCTTGGTATTTGCGTGTGTAACTGTTTTACACCCGAAGTATGGTCGAGGATCCAAGAACACCCGATCATCACGTGATGTCTTGGAGCGACGAAAACATAATCGGTGCATACTAAAGGAAGAACACATTCTTATCTTGATATTTAAATGAGGGATCATCTTATTATGCTTAACAAAGCTCTAAACAAGCAATATAATATGCAATCAAAACATCATATGTTTATTAGTGAAATTATATGGTTCCCGCAGATGATCTCTATCATGTGCATCGTGGTATGATCACAATCATACCTATATGTGTAAATCCACAGTCTATGGATTTTACACGCTATGTGTGTTGTAAGAGTATCATCTCATACTTCTACTTACAACACTACCATATCATAACACTAGCCCAGCAACAATCTAAACTAGACGCCTCTAATTTATCCATTGCAAGTTTTACGTGGCTTAGGGCTTTCGAGATAGAACCGTTCTTACCTACGAACATGAACCACAACGAGGATAATCAAATTGTTGACAACTCGCTTGCAAAATAGATATTGACTATAGTAGGAGACAGACACCGCTAGCCACTTATGCAAACTAGTTGCATGTCAAGCGTGGAACAGTCTCATGTGCGAGGACATGTAAAGTTTGTCCGCCGCTTCATCCCACTATGCCACCAATATCCAAAATCACAAGAAAGGAGCAACAACATGATCATCATCGCCACATACTCATATGTGTACTACCCGTGTAAAGTATCTACGCATAGATCCGGCTCTGATACCACTGAAGGGTTCGCAACATAGAAAACAAAAATTTTCCTACGATGTGAACTATATACCAAGATCTATTTATACTAGATACAAACAACGGGCGGATGTATATCCGTAGAGAACATACCCTTGAAGACCGACAAAGCTTAACGAGTCCAAACTCGTGGTTGATGTAGACGATCTCTTGCCGATCTCAAGATCGAGAGGAAGTCCTAGCGCCGCAAATCAGCAGCATCCGTGCTCGCACACACGCTCGAGGCACGAGCAACCTCCGCCTCGCCCAGCGATGCAGCGGAAGCACAACTCTTTCTTGCCGAATAGCCACCGGAACATGTATCTCGCTAGTCCGAGACCATGGGGATAAATTCTAGAGGGGAGAGAGATCCTTCACGAGGAGGTGTAAGTGAGAAGTGAGAGGAGGGCTCCTTTATAGGACGAGGGGGAACCCCAAGGGGTGGCTGCGCATGGGGCTGCCCTTGCCCTCCCCTCTTCATGTGGGTGGACACTCCACTCACAAAACTCCTCCAAATTCCCTCCACTCAAAAGTCCACTCAAAATTCCCATTAAATTTCCACCAAATTTAATGCAATCTCTCATTAAATAAAACTCTTTTATTTTATTCAGAATTTTGTCAATTACTTTAATGACAAACATTCACAAATAACCCCTTGCTAGAATTCTATTTCACATGCATAACCACTTTATGCAATTTCACCCGAAAACCTGTTTCGGTATCTAGTGAAATAAATTCCTGCGCTTGTTTATTCTTTCGGCATGAAACTTTTGCTCCAATTGGATGTCGGTGTCTCTTAAGTGTGTCACCCTACGGTTCGTGAATAATGCGGACATGATCGAGACACCTCTCGATCAATAATCGAAGCGGGATCTCGAGACCCATCGACTCCCACACATTCAACGATGACTTTCTTGTGATCGCGGAACCTTTTACGCTAGTATCTTAATCCCTTTGTCTCACGATATATTACATGTCCGAGATTCGATCATCGGTATCTCCATACCTAGTTTGATCTCGTTACCGACATGCACTCTTTTCTCGTTCATGTGATATAACATTCTAGTGATCAAATCACTTGCTTGCAAGCTAATCAATGTGATATCACCGAGAGGGCCCAGAGTATATCTATCCGTCATCGGGATGAACAAATTCAACTCTCGATCCATGAGCCTCAACATAACACTTTATTAGTTCTGAACCCATCTTTATAATCACCCTGTTACGGTGTGACGTTTGATGTTATCAAGAAACTCTTCCGGTGTTAGTGATTGACATGATCTCATGGTCTAAGGATTAGGATCACTTCGTAAGTTGTTATAGCAATATAAACTCAATGACTTTGATCGTAATGCTATACTTCGGATGAATGTTCATCACATCATTACACTAATGTTGTGATCCCGTTATTAACAACATCCAATGTCCATGATCAGGAAACTTTGATCATCTTGTTAATCAACGAGCTAGTTTATGAGAGAGGCATAACTAGGAACTTTCTGTTTGTTTATTAAACACACATGTATTAACGTTTCCGTATTAATACAATTATAGCATGCAAAATAAACATCTATCATATACTTGGAATACACATAATAAACAATTTATTATTGCCTCTCAGGGCATATTCCCTTCAAGATGATCTAAGTTTGGTATTTTTGGGATGTTACATGAACCTCCCCGTAGCTCCAGCTCGCCCCCGCGCGCCCCAGAACCTCGACAACGACGACCTCAAACTCCACCGCCGTCTGCCATTTTCTCCGGCAAGGTTCTCTGGTAAACTCGGACCGCCCCGGTGCTTATCATTGATGCTCGCATGTTCCCTGGTATCGTGTGCGTCTAACCGTACCCTCCACTTGCCGTAGGGTGATCCGTAGCGCCGCCCTCGATGACGACAGCGCGTGGCCGTCGCCAGACACCTCTCCGGCGAGCAATCCTTGCAACACCAGTGCGCCCCTCGACAAACCGAAGGAACCTTGAGCACCACCGCGACCCTGCGAACCCGGTGAGCACATCCTCCCTCTCCCTCACTTCCTGTAGCCGCCGCAACACCGTTAGCCGAGCGTCGCCGCCGCCAGCCGCCGTCGAGCGCCGCTGAGTTTTGGTCACATGCCCTGAGCCGCTAGATTTTGATCTGACGGATGCAATAGAACGTGAGCGAAAGGGTAAGTAGTGCTTCTGCGCCGTGCGATCCCACTTAGATCCAACGGTGCTCAACACGTGATCCGAACGAACCGATATCAGCGAGTAAGAACACGCCATGTGGCTCTGTTCGTTTGATTTAAAACAGATTTGATCTATTAGATGCTAGATTTTGTAAAATCTATAACTTTTGATCTACACGTCCAAATTTTGCAAATTTTATATCAATGGATTCAGAAAGACAAGCCCTAGACAACCATGCACTTTTTTTTAGTAAAAAGCTTCTGTTAAATTGATTGTTTTTGCAGAAACTTGTGTATGCATGTTTAGGATATAAAAATTGTTCTAAAATGATTTTGGGGATAAAATCTTTGGCAAATGGTTTTTTTTAACCTACTGACCCTAGAAATCAATTGGTGGTTTCAAAAATGTATTTGGTGAAGCAAAATAATGAATCTTGTATTTAAACCATTTCTAGTCAAATAAAAATATGGTTTAATTATTAAAAATGGTTTTCGAAGAAAACCTTTGGAAAATGTTTTGGAATAAACTCTCTGACACCAAACACCAAGTTTTATGATTTGAAAATGTATTTGGTGAACCCTATAAAACCATTACTTTGCTAAAAACATTTTCAACCACATAAAATAATGACTTGGTTTAAAAATGGTTTATGAAGTAAAATCTTAAGCAAATGATTTTGCCACTTTATAAAATGACCATTAGGTGTTTTAAAATGTTTGTGAACCATTAGAAACCACTTTTACAAATAAAACAATCTTTGGCATGCTTGAATGCATTATTTTGTTACTATTATTTTATGAGATGTTGCTTGAATGGTAGATTGAAATATTGTTTGGTTGATTGAATTGTAGTGATTTGAAGTGAGTGAACATTGCAAAGATCAAGGAGTGAACTTATACTCTCTACCAAAAAGGCAAGTGATGCTTCATACTTTTGTACCATTATTTTCACTATGCATTAGTGATATTTCTAAGTAGGACTTGCATGGAATTTTTGCTAAGTATAAACCATGCCATGGGAAATCCTAGTAGATGAAACCTTATTAGAATTTCCTAAGTTAAGATTCCTACTACTATCATGCTTAGCTTAGCTAGTAGAAAACAAGGGTGGAATATATATTCATGCTATGAAATATTTCTAAGTCTGTGGACTTGTTTTTTGTTTAATAAAACAACTAAGTGAATGAATCACCTGGGTGGAATGGAAGGAATGGTTTGTGTTGAGTGGTTCACAAGGCCCATTTCTATGGTTTACCTTGTGTATCTCACTTGTGGATGGCCACCCAGGAACAAAGAGATTTGAGATGTCAAATGTTGAGAAGCTTCAAGTGCAGCCACATGGCATTATGGGCTCTGCCTGGATCATATAGGTTGCAATAACTTAGCCAAATGGACAGTTGGTGGTAGGGGTTTGATAGGTTGGAACGCGTCCATTCTGGTCTAAGGGAAGGCTTCTGAAAGATCTTGTCTTGGTGAAACTAAGTCTTGTGGGGAAAGTGCACCACTTCTGCAGAGTGCAAAATCTAAGTACTTAGCCATGTCCCTGGTAAAGGTCAATTTGAGCATCAAGACATGGAAGCTATCAAGAATCTCCTCATCCCAATTTCTAAGTTAAAAACTTGAGGTTGAACAAGGGTTAAAGGATCACCAATTTCTATTGGGAGATGCCTTGGGTGATTTTTGACAAACAAAAACTTAGTGTTTTAAACTGATAAGGAAAATCTATTTTGAGCAATGCAAGCCTAAGCTCCACTTAGCCAAATGCATATAGATGATAGGCTCCACTATACTACCATAGTATCACTTGCCAATACAATTCAAATGTATTGACCCTTGTGGCTGTAACTTATTATGTTGCAGGTTTGTTTTATGTTAGTGAAGTTTATTGATTAGGATTACAAGTCTACAACCAACATGTTTTCCTGTGGCACTTTGAAGATGAAGGACCCCATGCTATTGTTATATTCTGCTGCATTGTAATGAGATAGCCAAATGAGCTATGTAAGATGTAATAAATTATTTTATTCCTGGTTATAAAGTTGTATTATGACCTTTGTTTCTTGATATTACATCTTAACTGTGGATGCTAGCTATTGATCCAGGGACTAGCATTGTAAACACAGGGATCTCTACCTTATTAAAGGTTGGGAACCTTACACCAGATTTCAATGCTTGCAATTGGTTTGATCTTGGTTTTGATGGTGCATGTTACCTCAAAAATTATTCTTTTTATCACTTACCTACTCGAGGACGAGCAGGAGTTAAGTTTGGGGATGCTTGATACATCAAAAACGTATCTATAATTTTTGATGCTCCATCCTTGTTTTGTATCTACTTTGCTTTGCTTTGTCTACACTTTGAGGTGTTTTTATATCTTTTCTAGAACTAACCTATTAATAAGTTGTCATAGTGCCAGTTGCCTGTTTTCTTCTGTTTTTGGTTCCAGAAAGGCAGAAAATCAATATTCTCATAATTCGACGGGACAAAAGCCAAAGTTATTATTTTTCCCGGAGCAACACGGAACCACGGGCAGACGGAGGGGGCAAACCCCTAGGCGCAGTAAGCCTGGGCGCTGGAGGTGTGGGCCTGGACCCCCACCCACCTTGATTCATGCGCCTATAAGAGCCCCCCGATGATAAAACCCTAGAGAATCCAGAAGAAATCCATGAAAACCTCTATAGCGCCGCCGCCACCGAAAGGGAGATTCGGGGGATAGAAAGTCTCTGTTCCGGCACCCTGTCGGGACAGGGAAGTGCCCCCGGAGCCATCTCCATCGCCATATTCATCACCGTTGTTGATTCCCATGATGAGGAGGGAGTAGTTCTTCCTCG
The DNA here is from genome assembly GCA_030063025.1 of Avena longiglumis. NCBI lineage: Eukaryota > Viridiplantae > Streptophyta > Magnoliopsida > Poales > Poaceae > Avena > Avena longiglumis. Next base: position 209,479,102 of record CP125979.1, on the reverse strand, counting down.
AGGCTAAGGGCTCTACCAGTAGCTATGTGTTCATCTCTCTCTATGCATGATCTTGTGGTCATGAGATTTGTAATCAAGTAGATCTACCTTGCTACTCAAGTGCTTCATTAGATCTCTGCTCTCCCCATGTGTGTGAAAGTGATAGAGTGCACGCCATGGTGGCACTTAGGCTTGAGTCTACATAAAAAATCTTTGTGATTTAATAGCTCTATGCTTTTCCCCACGTGTGTGAAAGTGACAGCAGGCATACTGTGTGTGGCACTTTGGCTAGATTGAATATTTGTTATGAGTTATATTTGGAGTTGGATGTCTCTATGAAATTGTGGTGTTTGTTGGAACCATCTAGTGCTCAAGGTGACAGTGTGGGGTTATCTAGATTGGGGAAGACCCTACCATGGATTAGAGTGTCTAACCGGAGAGTAGTTAAGAGTAGTATCATGAAGAGAGGATATTTATATGAGAGAGTGTTCACTAGTGAAAGTATGATCCCTAGGCCTTGTTTCTAAACATTGAAACACCGTTTGCTACTAGATCTGTTGCATGTTTGCTTGCTTCCATATTTGTTCCATTTGCCGGGGAGGTTTTGGGCTTTTGCCTTTCCTCCACGCCATCGGCTCTTTTTTGGCACCGTTACCCCACGTCAACAACAAGTCAGAAGCCATTTTCTGGCACCGTTACCACTTGTATTTCACTATCTCTTCGCCGAACTAGTGCACCTATATTCGGTGTGTTGGGGACACAAGAGACTTCTTGTATCTTGATTGTAGGATTGCTTGAGAGGGAATACCTTTGAGCACTTCCTCCCTGAGTTCGATAAACCTTGGGTGATCCACTTAAGGGAAACTTGTTGCTGTTCTACAAACCTCTGCACTTGGAGGCCCAACAACTGTCTACAAGAATAGAAGTGCGTAGACATCAATCACTACAAGATTAATTTGAATCTAGAAAAGTGCGCCTTCGGCTTCCCATCTGGCCAACTACTCAGCTATTTCATCTCCCAACGAGGGATCGAGGAGAATCCAAAGAAAATCTGGGCCATACTGACCATGGATAAGCCGAAGAACCTCAAAGGTGTCCAGCAACTAGCTGGGCGCATCGCGACACTGAGCAGATTCATCAGCCGCATGGGTGAGAAGGCCCTACCCTTTTACTAGATGCTGCGCAAGACGGACAAGTTCAAGTGGACACCCGAAGCTGACGACACATTCGAATCACTCAAGCGGTTGCTGTCCACCTCGTCTGTCCTGGTCATGCCAAAGGAGCGAGAACCTCTGCTACTATACATCGCAGCGACACACTAGGTTGTAAGCATCGTACTCGTGGTCGAACGACCCAAAGATGGCAAGACCCATGGGGTCCAACGCCCAATCTACTACCTCAGCGAGGTACTGACACCAGCAAAGCAGAGGTACCCTCACTACCAGAAGCTTGCCTACGGCGTCTTCATGACGGCTCGTCGACTGAGCCACTACTTCCAGGAGCATCAGATAATGGTCGTTAACGAGGCACCACTGTCCAACATCCTGAACAACCCCGAAGCCACGGGATGCGTAGCCCTGTGGGGCATCGAGCTATCCCCTCTATACATAGTCTATGAGCGGCGCAAGGCCATCAAATCTCGGGTCCTCCCTAACTTCCTCGTACAGTGGATGGAACTCTAGCTGCCGGACACTCCGTACATGACACAATCATGGACGATGCACTTTGACGGATCCAAACGCGAGGCCAGAGCAGGAGCTAGTGTCATACTGACATCCCCTCAGGACGACAAGATGAAATACGTTCTTCGGATGAAATTTCGCGCCTCCAACAACGAGGCCGAATATGAGGCCTTCATCTATGGAATGTGGATGACCAAGATCTGTGGTGCAACGCGCCTAATCATCTATGGTAACTCGAACCTTGTCGTCCAGCAGACGATGAACGAGTGCGACGCGGACAACGCCAACATGATCGTGTACCCCGTGCTCTACAATTCACTCGAAGGCGATTTCTACGGATGCGAGCTTCGACACGTTGGACGGGAAAGCAATGAGTAAGCTGATAGATTCGCCAACATCGGCTCCACCTGTGCACGGGTGCCACCAGGTGTGTTCCTCGAACAAATCTGCATACCCTCTATCAAAAGGAAATTCCCCAAGGGATCACCCGAAGAAGCAGAACACTCGAGGGCCGCGCCATCTGAAGGACATGAAGGGCCCGAAAAGCTCGACACAGAGGCCGAGCTCGTCAGCCTGATGCAGGTCATGGCAATCGAGGAGACGTGGACGTAGTCGTACCTTCGGTACCTGCTAAACAAAGATATGCCCGATGACCTGACAGATGCCCGGCACATATCTCGCCGGTCCAAAGCGTTCACCCTCCATAATGGCGAGTTGTACAAGCGCAGTATTTAGGGTGTACTCCAAAGGTGCGTCACCATCGGTGATGGCAAAACCATCATCCAAGACATCCATGAAGGCATCTACGGTCATCATGCAGGCAGCCGTGTCCTTGTCGCCAAAGCTTTACGAGCTGGATTCTACTGGCCAACGGCCATGAACAATGATAAGGACATCGTCCGAAGGTGCAACGGCTGACAAAGGTTCGCAGACAAGCCACACGCACCAGGATCGGAGCTCAGGCCCATACCACTGGCCTAGCCCTTCGCCCAATGGGGCCTAGAAATGATTGTCAAACTCCCCAAATCTTCGAAAGGAGTCCATATCTACCTCCTGGTCGCGGTCGACAAGTTCACCAAGTGGATCGAAGCCATGCCTGTCACCAACCAAAGCGGCAAAACGGTTGTCAAATTCTTCGAGTCCATAGTGTACAGGTTCGGCGTGCCGCACAACATCATCACGAACAACGGCTCGAACTTCATCTCGAAGGAATTCCAGGACTTCTGTGAGGGCCTTGGCATCAACATATCATACGCCTCTGTGGCGCACCCGCAGACCAACGGACAGGTCGAAAAGGCCAACGTCCTCATAGGCGGCGGCATCAAGAAACGCCTGCTCAGCCCACTCGAATGGCTTGTGGGAGCCTGGGCAGAGGAGCTACCCTCCGTCCTCTGGAGCCTACGTACAATGCCGAACAGCGCAACTGGATTCACACCCTTCTTCATGGTGCACGGAGCCAAATCCGTACTACCTGCCAAGGTACGCCACAAGGCCCCACGGGTCGTCACCTATAGCGAAGCCAAATCAACGGCCGCACTCAAAGACGCCGTCGACACACTCTACAAGGCACGCGACATCGCTACGGCTCGCTCAACGGTCTATCAGCAGAGCCTCCGCAACTACCACAGCCGTCAGCTGCGCCCAAGGTCCTTCGTCGAAGGAGACCTCGTCCTACAACTCAAGCAAGAGCGGCCGAAAAAGCTCGAATCACCCTGGGAAGGACCCTGAATCGTCATAGAAGTCATCCCAGGCGGTGCCTACCGCCTCATGGACATCGCATCAGGAATCGAATATTCCAACCCCTAGAACATCGCACGTCTACGACCTTCTACCCCTAGGTACCCCTCTACTTTCAATAAGTCTACTCAGCCGAACAATGTACCTCCTCATTACAATATGAATAAAAGCTAAGTTCCTCGGCCGAAAATTATTTTCCTTACTTTTCGCTATAACACGCTCGGGGGCTACGCCTCACCTCACGACTTCGTCGACTGAGAACAAAAGCATACAACCTGAGTAGCTGACCACGTCAGGCTAACAAAAAGTACATGCATAAAACAAGGCACAACGTGCTCATACAAATAAAACTTTACAAAGGGCACAACAAGCCCACTCGAATACATACAAATTTTACATCAATTTGTTTTTCTTTACAGGACCTACCTATTCTAGAGTACTACACTCCCCGTTGCTCAAAAAGGTCAACAATCTCTTCGGCATACTGCCTTACAGCCGCATAATGCAGGCGCATATCCCAAAGACTACCATCTGGTCGAAGAGGTGGCCTAGTCGCCACCGCCGTGAGATCGACGTCACGACGACGCATCCGAACAAGTGAAAGAGCGGCCTTCATCCTAGCAACCAGCTGACGCCGCACCAATTCCTTGACATGGCTCATGTCCCAAAATTTCGCCAGCAGACCCCAAAGATTGGAAGGTGCCTCGTCTACACGGAAACATGGTGGCCCAAGTGGACGCCAGGGAAATCCTCGCCTGCCTCAGCACCCGAGAAACCTGGTGCGCGCGATCTTGCACCGTCGCAAGGACGATGGCCCGATCGTGGTCCATCCAGAAGAAGCCTCCAGCCTCCAAGTCCTGTTGGGTCAGGCAATTCATCCGAACAGCAATGCGCTCCTTCTCCTCCTTCGGAACGAGATTGAGGTCTGCACCAAAAAAAAATAAGAAGATTACATAAAAGAAGAGTGCATCCGAAAAGAACAACAGTTCACGAAGACTCACATTGAAGATGCTCGCTGATCTGCTGAAGTTCTCCGATCAAAAATTCCTCCCTGGCAATGGCTTGCTCAGCTTTCGACTTCCACACATCCGCGTGGCCTCAAATGCCAAGAATATCCTTCTCCAGGCTGCAGACACGTTCGCGAAGGAAAACAAGTTGCAAAGCATCATCTAGAGATGGTCGCGGCTTAGGGATAGTCGAAGTATCCACGGTAATCTCACCCGAAGGACCCTAAAGGCAAACAAGAAAGGATATGAACATCACATACATCTCTGACGATAGCTCGAAATATAATCTATATACATCATAAAGGCCACCTCGTGGCATAAGGCAAGATTGTTCATCAGTAAAAAGCGTACATCACAAAAGGAAGAGGATATACTATCCTAAACTACAACAATAGATCCTAGGCACCCGCATCTGGAGTGGCCTCAGAGCCAGACTGCTTGCTCTTGATCTCCTCCAGCTGCTTTGCCGCATACTCCACCAGCAGGTCAATGCGCTTCGGCCCATAACGCTTACAGCGGGAGGCAAAGAGAGCGAAAGCTACCTCTGAGCCATCGTCAACCGTTGGCTCTGGGAGGTTGTGGTGACCCAGCATACCACTGCATGTGTAGTACACTATAGTTGTTGACATGACACCCACAGAACACCGTTCCGTAAATATCACATCCCTCAGAGTGGTACAACAGAAACATTGTGGGTCCATATTACAAACATTCACACATTATTTTTATTACAATACTAGAAGTTCAAGACTTCAAAAGGTTTCAACTTACAAACCAAAATATAAAGTGTTTCAGCGGAATTTAAAAGTAGCAACTCCAACTAGGAGTTGAGCTCAGCAGCTTATTCTATAGAGTTCATGCTGCTCGGCTCCATTGGTTACTACTAACTAGGATACTTAGTTGGACTCGTTATCATCAACACCATAGCGTATTTCGTAATCCACTCCTTTAACACCTCTTGACAGGTCAGGCTCCTCGTAGAACACATCTTCTCGACATTCAGCTGCATACATTATCATGTCTTCGGGATCCTCAGAGTCTAAGAAAGGGATCAAAGGAAAGGATGCGTAATAGCGTTACCCAACAAGTTCATTATATGCAAGGTGGGAAGTTTGATGCTCTAACTACCACCTCGGACTATAAGTCCTTGGTACTATGTAGTTTTCGTCAATCTTTCTTCAAAGATTGGTTTTATTATGAAAATCTATGACCATCAGCCTTCACAGGTTGACCAGGACCTTCATGGAGTTCCTTTCCTGTCGTGTTCATAGCTCCTTCCCGGAACAGGGAGTAACAAGTTACAATTCTTACACTCTGCAGAGGTGCGTTACTTTACCCATGAGAGATCAACTCCTTGTTGCACAACCCATGCATTTCTCCGTCCACAATTCCATGATGTGGGGCCCAGTAGCTGGTCCAAGCCAATCACTGCCCCCTTCGCGACCTCGCATGCCTCCTTGGTGTACACCATGCCCACATATTGGATTACGGCAATGGTTTGTACAAACCGTTAGATGCCATAACTATCGTGGGACATTGAGGATTCCCACCCATATGCTGCATATCCTCTACAAATTACCAATTAATATGCACGCTACGAGGATAACAGGCACGACCTGCACATCCGACTTCATGCGAGAGAAAGAAGATACAGCTGACTTCTCTGTCCCATTCCAAATCTCATGGCTAACGCGTAATATACAGCGCTAGAATCACTGATGTCAGGGGTTATTAAGTCCCTAATTGATCATTATTGTTGCAAATAGAACCCTAAGTTCTATTGCTCCATTATATCATCACTTAGGATGACATCTATGATTTCTTTACTTGTGAAAATAATATTTTCTTTCTTTGAAGTATATATGATAACACTCAATTTGTAAATACTTTGATAAAGACTCTTCAAAGGATATGAGCAAGTGATGAACTTGCCTTGTGATGGCAAGGTAGTGAAGTCTGATGCTTACACTGGACCTCGAGCTTCTATGTCTACAAAAACATCATTATTGCCCTGTAAGGACAATTTTTAAAGAGGCAGAATGATTATGCAAAGTAATGTAATGCATTATTTAATTTTATATGTATTCTTCCCCATTATTTAAATTATAGAAAATGCTTTTTAATTAATTAAGGATTTATAAATATTAATTCCTTTAATATTTGTTGAATATTATACTCTTTTTATTTTATTTCCTTTTATTTGGATTTTATTGATTTAATAATTTCTTTAAGAATTATTATTTAAATAACAAAAATGTTATGAAATATTTGTTTAGTATGTTTCTAAAATACTACAATATTAATATATAATGAAAGTGATTCTTATTTATTTTTATCATCTTTCAATAATTTTGTACAATTCCATAAGGAATGTTTAAATTACAAAATTCTTAATAAAATTTATATGTTTAAAAATTTATTTCTTAATTTATTTGGATAATTTAGATTATTGTGAATCCAAAAATATTTTATTTATATTTTTTGTACTTTTATCTTAATTTCTAGAATTTATTTAAGTTCAGGGGCATTTTGGTCTTTTCCAATTATTAAAACAGGCTCTAAGAGATTTGGGCTTTCAACTTAGTTTTATTGTGCCCTTGTGGCCCATTAGACAAAGTCAAATCAACCACCCCTAAGGGTCCCTGGCCTAACCCAGCCCATCACTCTCTGTCTCACTCGAGCTCACCTCTCTCCTTCTCCTTCCCCGACCCCGTGGTCATCGGTGCTGTCGCCGGCGATTCACACTGTCATGGAACTTCCTGGCTGTCGTCATGGTGCAGGATGAGGTTGTTAGCCCCGCTCTACCCTCATGTCCAATTGGATTTGGACTTGGAGCCCTCCTGTGGCTAGATCGATGCCGTCTCGAACCCTAGGGTTTGGGGTTGGCGTTGATCCTGACGCCGCCGCTGCTGTCGTGCACTGTGGTGATGTTCCTCACCTCCAGGCGTGACTAAGGTCGCTGCCGTGGTGATGTGTGGGTTGTAGCGCCCCCCTGGGGGTGCTCACCGTGCCGCCATGGTCGTCGGCCATCTCTGCTTCCTCTTCTAGTCTACAGCGAGTACCTACTATAATTTATTCCTCTCCCCTCGTGCTCTCTGTGCTAGGTCATCCTATGCTAGCTGTTCATAGTGACCTTTCTGGTAACTGTCTTGTCCTGATTAAGATGATTTGTTCCACTTAGGGTTCATATCCTGTTGTTGATTAAATACTGGATGAATTGGGATCAAGTTTTGATGGTCCCTAAGCATGCTAAATGATTGTTAGTTGTGGCTTGCTGCTTGTGATTAGCTGTGGTGATGCTAGTGGTTTATTAGATGATTCTATGGATTAATTTTGATATGGTCAGATGGTAAAGTTGCTCTAGAAGCAATACTTGGGAATCTAGTGGTTTAATAACACACTACTGTCATTTATTGGTTAATGACAATGAGTGTTGTGTGATGAAGTCACTATATTAGCACTGTTGGCATCAAGAATTCATATGTAGTTTGAGATCAAATGGTTTCAAATAGTGAAGATATACATAGGTATTTTCTGAATTATGATTCCTGTGATGACAGGAAAATGATTTGTAGTTGGTTGGTTAAATCTGTGAAGATTGAATGCTTAACCTGATTAATGTAGAACTGTTCTTGTGACACCATCTTTGTATGGCACACAAGATTAGATTCTATTTCTTGGTTTGATTTGGTTCAAGCTTAGGATGAGTTTGGCATTAAAGATAAGTAGAAACTCCTTTTCTTAAATCCCTAAGACCCATGATGTTGGTCTGAGGTTTAGGGATTAATCCTTTAACTTGTTGATTCACATGGATGGGTTCTGGTAGTGATACCATCTACTGTTTCTTGAATTAAAGTTTGGGAAAAATGATGGTAGGCTTGATCACTTGTATAGATCCATAAGATTAAATTCTAAGGTGCTACTCTTGTCTTAGAGATGTGCCTAGAAGTTTAAACCTTAGCTATGTTCATTCTTGAATTGAAATGTAGCCTGATAGCTAGGTCAATGATGTTGTTCTGAGATCTAGTTGGATCCTTATACTTTTCTGATTTCTTTTGGTGTTTAAAGTTCAGTGATGGATACACCCCACTTGGGTGCTTTGTGAGAGTTTGAGTAATAGACAGATCATGTATGCTTGTCTAATCTTAGATAGATAGATCATGTGATGGTCTAGTTTATTAACCACTGTCACTTGATGTTGGGGTTTCCTGTGGTTGATCTTGTGCTAACTTGATCTTATGCTCTCCCGGTATTCCAACTCCTGGCTTGTCCTTGATCTAGCCCTTCACCTTCTGGTCCTGATAGCTTGATCTTGGTCTTTCTATCCACCTGATCTACCCCCTCATTATGTCACTAAAGGGATACGGGTAGGCTACACTAGCGCAAATCAAAAAAATTCTACCGCGTATACCAGGATTACTGTTGTCATAGATCACGAGATTACCACTAGATGTACAATTGCAGAATCGATGAAGCGCGTCGAGGCAGTGCAGACGTTCCACGTCTCCTCCTCGTCCTCGTCCCACGCGAAGCTCCCCTTGCGCGGCCCGTCCAAGTGCCATAGATGCGGCACCTCCGAGGTATCCACATGTGCGGGGTGAAAGCGTCATACGCCGGACCGCTAGGTCCGCGCGTGCAACACAGGCGAGAAGTGTGGCAGCTAGGTGGAATGGTCTAACCCTGGTCAGCTCGCCCCACCCTCTCTTATATAGGCGTCCCTAGTGGTCTTCTACATTAGCAGCCCATTAGTAGCCTAAGCCTGGTCTAATTCGGATCCAATCCTCATTAGGCTTCCAACCCCTTAAGTGTGTGACCCTATAGGTTCATATACGTGTAGACATGACACGAATACACTTATTCTGTCAATAGTTGGTAGCGGCCTCTAGCAAGCCGTGCCAACTCCTAAACGCATACAAAGATCATATCGGACGAACCATCACAAGGTTTAGTACATGTCTTTCCCTTTGCCTCACGATATTTGGTCTAGATCCAAGCTGACCTCTCTTTCTCGATACCGTAACTCGGAATCCCTTTACTAGGTTAACTCTTAACCTTATGTAGCATGGCCATGCATTTCTGGATCCGATCACTTGAGGGGCCCAAACATATCTCTCTCAAGTAGAGAGGGGCAAATCCCATCTTGATTGACCATGCCTTGCAGCATGCTTCAGGACAAACCCGAAAGCTACCTTTATAACTACCCAGTTACGATGCAGCGTCTGATAGCTCCAAAGTAGGTCGATCCACATCTCAAGTACATGCGACACTCTCAGGTCTAAGGACAAAACGTACACTATGTGTAGAGAGAGATCTGCAACTAATTGCCAGTCTCAAGTTGGGTCAGTCCAACCCCATGTTCATAACATGTGTCCACATCATTGGTTTGACATCTCCATGTCTATGACTTGCGAAACATAGTCATCAACCAATCGATGTGCTAGTCTAATATTCACGTGTGTCCTCACATGAACTCCGACTAGGGACAACTATTAAATAACCATACAAGTAAATAGTTTCACAAACAATTCACATAATTGCCAATCAATACAAGTTGCCTGATATGGATATTCAAGGAACATTACAATAACTCATGGATACATATGAAATATAATCATCTCTATGATTGCCTCTAGGGCATATTTCCTTCAGTCTCCCACTTGCACTAGAGTCAATCTAAAATGTATCTAATACCAATTGCTCTTGTGTGCGCTTCATGCGCAGGCTGCGGGAGAGGCTTAGTCAATGGATCAGCAACATTTGAGTCTGTATGTATTTTGCATATCATGACACTACCATCCTCAACGAACTCTCAAATCTGATGGTAACACGTGCGAATATGTTTGTTCTTCTGGTGCTGTCTAGGTTCCTTGGCTTGTGCAATAGCACCATTGTTGTCACAATAAACGTCCAAGGGATTGGACGTGCCCTGAACCACACCGAGAGCGATCAGGAAATTCCTAATCCAAACAGCTTCCTTTACGGCCTCCGAGGCAGCAATATATTCATCTTCTATTGAAGAGGAAGTTATCGTATCTTGCTTGGAACTTTTCCAGCTCACAGCACCACCATTCAAGACAAACACATAACCTGATTGCGATTTCGAATCATCTGAGTCGTTAAGGTAACTCGCATATGTGTAAACCTTTACACTGAGTTCATCCTCACCTCCATAAACTAGGAACATGTCCTTAGTCCTTTTCAAGTACTTAAGGATGTTCTTTACCGTTGTCTAGTGACCTTCACCTGGATCAGCCTGGTATCTGCTCGTAACACTTAGATCATAGGAAACATCTGGGTGAGTACATATCATTGCATACATGATGGATCCAATATTCGAAGCATATGGAATCCTGCTCATGCGCTCATGCTCATCAGTAGTCGAAGGACACTGAGTCTTGCTGAGTTTTATGCCATGAGACATGGGCAAGAACCCCTTCTTAGCCTCTTCCATGCTGAACCGTTTTAACACTTTGTCAATGTATGTACTCTGGCTTAATCCAATTAGCCTCCTTGGTATATCTCTATAGATCTTGATTCCCAGAATATATGCCGCTTCTCCTAAGTCCTTCATTGAAAAACTATTTTTCAATGAGGTCTTAACAGACTCGAGCATAGGAATGTCATTTCCAATCAGCAATATGTCATCTACATATAAGATTAGAAATACTAGCGCTCTCCCACTTTCCTTCTTGTAAACACAAGGTTCTTGTTCATTTTTGATGAAGCCAAACTCCTTTACAACTTCATCAAATCGAATGTTCCAACTCCGAGATGCTTGCTTCATCCCATAAATGGACTTCAGAAGTTTGCATACCTTTCCAGCATTGTTAGGATCGACAAAACCTTTGGGCTGCATCATATACACGTCCTCAGTTAGGATTCCATTTAGGAAAGCCATCTTGACAACCATCTGCCATATTTCATAGTCGAAATGTGCAGCAATGGCTAGAATTATCCATATAGATTTAAGCAACGCTACGGGCGAGAAAGTCTCGTCGTAGTCAACTCCTTGAACTTGTCGAAAACCTTTTGCAACAAGTTGAGCTTTATGGATGTAACATCCCTAAATTCATATTCCAAAACTCATTCATATCATCCTTGCATTCATCATCATTTAGGGATTTTCTCAAAATCATTTCAGAAAAACAGAAGCTTTTGATGTTATGATCTTATGTGGACAGATTTAATTCAAAAGACCAACACCATTTGAGACTTGAATGTTTAGGAACTTGTTTGCTTGCCCCATTGTTGGAAAAGTTTAGGAGAGAAGGGTTAACCAAAGTTTCAATTTAGAAAGAAATTCAAAATCCCTTTTCCAAGCATTTTCAAAACAGATGCAAAGCCTCTGTTGTTTGAAATTCAAGTTGGACCAAGCCCTTGCAAGGTAGCCCCACAAGTTTTGACCTATTTCTGAGACCAATTCACCCCTGCAAAACCTCAGGAAAATTTGAATTCAAATTGTTTTCGAAACCATTTGGAAACCTAATCAGAAAATCGAATTAGAAAAGAAAAAGAACTAAACAAAGGAAAAAGGCCACGTGCCAAATATCTGGCCCAGCAACGAACCCAGCCCAACAAGCCCACCCGGGGAGTCCCTTTTATTTTCTCACGCCAAAGACACGCAGGTCGTCAGCCGATGGACCCCACCCCAATTTATTTCGCACACATCACGACGAGCGGCCCATCCATGCTGTCATCGTTTTCCCAACCGCACTCGCGACCACGTCGCACCGCAATCATCGCCGTAATGGCGCGGCTTAAATGGGCATTAAACCTCAAGCTTCGTCGAGGCACCGCTATAAGATCCCCACCTCCTCGCATCATTTTCCCCCACCACTCGCATTCACGCCACTGGCTGCCCACGACTCAAAACCGCCGCAGACAGAGCTCACTCCCGATCGATCGTGTGAGCCCTGCGCCCCTTTCCTCCGGATTGTTCGAGCCACTTTGTAATCTCCTGGCGCACCTCGACCCCACTAGCTCATCTCAGATTGCCCTGTGTCGCCGTATTCGCTTGACACCGTAAGCACCTGACGACCACCCCCAACTCCGGCGACCAATCTCGGTAAGTCCCGTGCACCCCTTGCCTTTTCCTTCACAGGAGCGTGTTCGCAACTGTCTTGCGCACCTCCTAAACCCCTTGGTTCGTGTTAGGGCGACGCGGAACCTTGGCAACGACTCCGACAACATCCACCCGACGCCAGACGCAACTCCGACGAGATCCAGAGCCCATCTCCGAGCGCCCGCAAGCGCATTACCACGCTTCAAAGACGACCTTGCGGATCCGTAAGCACCTCCTCGCTCTGGGACGATCTAGAACGCCGGGCGCCACCGTAGTCCGACTCGCCGCTGCCGCTAAGCGCCGCCAGAGTGTGGTCAGAATGTTTGGGAGCGTTGGATCTAGATCCTGTGGCGTAGAATAGAAGTAGGACGAAGGGGTACGCGTGTGTCTGAGCCGCCAGATCTCATTTAGATCGTGCGGTCCGCAGAGCTCGATCCGCGCGAACCGGTACGCGCCAGTGAGGTTGCGACGCGTGGCTAGGATGAATTCAAAAACAGAATTTAAACCTGATTTAGATCCAAACTTCAAACTGCTATAACTTTTGAATGCCACGTTAGAATTTTACAAACTTTATACCGTTGGATTCAGTGAAACAAAACCTTTCTGAATATCCAATTTGTTCAACAAATAGTAACAAATAAAATGGCTTTATTTGTAGAACACTTTTAAGGCTATTTTAAGTATAGATTTATTTTGGTAAATTGTAATGGTGCCAAATAAGTTTAGTTGGCAAACTTGTGACTTGTTAAGTTTCTGTAAACATGTGCATGCTTGGTAGAAATTGTCAAAATCACCACTTGGTAAATTCTTGCATGCATGCATTCATATTATTTTTGGTTGTATATAATTGTGTGTAATTGTATGCTATAATTTTGTGTAGATTTTGCTAGTGATTGTGATTGTGAAGAGTGCTACTCTCCCCACTACCAAGGCAAGTGATATTTACATGAATATTTCTATCCCATGTTTTGTACTAGCATTAGATATTTTGCTAAGTCTTGCATGCTATTTTTGCCTAATGCTAAGTTGGGAAATCCTAAGTAGTGTAGAATTGTAGAATTGCTAAGGAATTTTCCTAAGTTAAGTTACCATACCATGCTTAGCCTAGCTATTTAGAAAACAAGGGTTGGTGAAAATCTATACATACTATGATGAAAATATTTCTAAGTCATGAGACTTATGCTTTCCTAATAAAACAACTAAGTCAAATGAACCTCCTGGGTGGAATGGAAGGATTGGGCTATGTTGAGTGGTTACACAAGGCCATGGACTTGGGTTGTGTATCTCACTTGTGGTATGCCACCCAGGCACAAAGGGATTTGGAGGCCAAGTGTTGAGAAAGCTTACAGTGCAACCACTTGGCAATATGGGCTCTGCCTTGATCATATAGGTTGCTAGAACTTAGTCACTTGGACAGTTGGTGGTAGTTGGGTTGATAGGTAGGAGCGCGTCCATTTGACTAAGGAAAGGCTTCTGAAAGGACCTGTCTTGGGAAACCAAGTCTGGTGGGGAAAGTGCACAACCTCTGCAGATGGAAAACCTAAGTACTTAGCCTAGTCCAAGGCAATGGACAATTTGAGCGTCAAGACATGGAAGCTACAAGAATCTCATCACTCCAACTTCTAAGTAAAAATTTGTGGGTGAACAAGGGTGAAGGACCTCAATGTCTATTCGTGGTTCCTTGGGAATGTTTTGACAAAGAAAAACTTAGTGATTTCAACTAATCGGTAAAACCTATTTTCAATCAAAGCAAGCCAAGCTACACTTAGCCAAATGCATATAGTAATATAGTCCACTTAAAATATACTAAGGTATCACTTGCCAATACTATTCCAAAGTATTGACCCTGTGGTCAGAACTTGTGATGTTGCAGGTTACTCCGATGATGAGTAGGAGTCATGAGTCTACACTCAACATGTTTGCCTGTGGCACATGAAGATGAAGACTTAATGTTTATTTACTTATTCCTTAAACTCTTGTATTAGGCCTATGGCCCTGAGTTGTAAAAGACTATGTTTTATCTCTGGAATGAATGTAATAAACGACCTTTGTATCTGTGTACTTCATCTTAAACTGTGGATGCTAGCATTGATCCAGGGACTAGCATTGCAATCACAGGGATCCTTTCCTTTATAAAGGAGGGGTCTAACAGATGGTATCAGAGCACTGTGTTGCCTATAGGATTATGACCCTAGGATTGGAAAACCACTAAGGAAAAGTTTTTCAACTACTTCTACACTTGTCTATTCTTCTCGTAAAACTTTTCTAATCCTTTCATTCTCAACTCCATTTGTAGATGAACTCCATCAACGAAGCCGTGAAGAAAGGACCACTCATGACCATGACCTTGGAGTGTGAAACTGAGTTTCCCAATATTCTCAAGGACCTCATGGTGGCAATGGAAGCACATGGTGCAGCTGTGTACAAGGGCTTTCTAGTGATGGATGAAGGAGTGGAGTATTGGTGGGTGCAACTTCACTTGTACAAAAACAAGGAAGACAACCACAAATAAAGGGGATTCTGCATGTACACCAACACTGTGATGCACACCACATTCTTTGAGTCAGCCAGAGATGCAGCTTGGAGGACTATCAAAGAACTAAGTGCTAGAGTTAAGTGCAGAATGCTCAACCTCCAAAAAGACTTAAAGAAAGAGAAGGAACTTACCCAAGAGTTGGAAGCCACCAACCAAGAGCTAAGGGGTGATGTTATAGACTTAGTGATGGAATCAAGAGAACAAGATTGGTGGATTGCCTCTAGGAACATTGTGTTTGCTAATAGATCCCATGAGATAGGATTGTGAGGGCACTTCGTTAGTTGGACCACCACTTATCACTTTATTTTCCAAAAATAATACCTTAATTAAGTATGGACCTTGATTGATGTAATGGACTTATGTATGCATGACTTGTGTGATGTTTGTGTTCCATGGATATGTATGAATGTTTGTCTTGTTTTATCTTAAATTGTGTTGTTCTAACTTTTTCAATCTTATAAATAGATGCCTATTACCATCAGCACCGTTGAGGAGCTCCAGGTTACCCGTTTTGGTCCCCGTATCATTGAGCTTACCACTTTGCTCGATCTACCTCTTCCCACCATCACGGTGTACCCACTCACCAAGTTCGAGAGGAAGGACCTCTGGGGCTTCAAGGTGAACCAGCCAGGACGCCAGACTGAGCCTACTACAGAGGCCATCGTCTTCAAGCTGATGCACGACAACAGGGAGAGAGGCATGGAGGTAGTCATGCAGGACCTGATAGGACGTCTGTTAGGCCGTCACTCCCAACAGGTTAGGGGCACTCACTTCCACGTCTTCGGAAGGCGTGATGTTGATGGAGAGTCCATTGACTTTGAGGACGACTCGAGGAGTGCGGCAGAGCCGATACGTCTCTATCTCCAGGACTTAGAGACTCTCCTCAGGCACGTGGACACGGATAGGACGAACGTCATGCTTGGCAATGACGAGCTCCAGGTACAGCTACGCGAGAAGGACAAGCTTTTCGCACAGCATGACGAGATGATCAAAGAAATGGAGACGAAGTTCGAGGCCCAGGACCGCAAGTTCAAAAGTCAGGAGAAACGCGTCCAGGATAGGAACAAGAAGATCCGGGACATGACCGAGGAACTGAAGTCCAAGGATTTCGAGCTTGAGAAGCAGCAAATGGTTATTGAGAGGCTTCGTTCCCAGAAGAGGGCTCTCAAGGCCAAGGTCGATTCCTTGACCACTACGATTGAGGAGAACAAGACCGCGATGGAGAACGCAGGTCTTACCTTCGTCGAGGAGGAGATTGATGCTGATGAGTAGACTTGACTACTCGTTTATCTCTTATATTCGTACTTGTTATTTGTGAACTCATTATTGGACCATCCGACATGTGGATGGCTTGCCACTTGTGTGTTTTATTTCATGAACTTATTATCTGGTTGTTGAACTTTTATTCTTGAGTTGCATGCTATATGATTTGCTTGTGATGTATTGTGCATAAAACATCTATGGGTATCTTATTCTTATCTATTTGAACAAACCACAGATGCCTCCCCGTCGCGCAAACCCCAACCCCAACAACATCACCCCAGAAATGCAACAAATGATGAATGCGCAAACATAGCTTATGCAAATGATGACAACATTCATCCAAAACCAGAATAACAACAACAACAACCCCAACAACAACAACAACCCCAATAACAACAACAACCCCAACAACAACAACAACAACCCTCCGGGTTTTGATATGCTCACCAGATTTCTGCGATTGAGGCCAGCAAAGTTTTCAGGGACAACTGATCCCATGGTGGCTAATGACTGGCTACGTTCTGTGAATAAGGATTTAGTGACCGTGGGCTGCACGGATGCTGAAAAAGTCAGGTTCGCAGCACATCTGTTGGAAGGACCAGCCGCCACATGGTGGGACAACTTTCAAATCACCACTCCTATTGATGAGGTGACTTGGGCTATCTTTGAAGATGGCTTCGATCGCTCATATCTCATCAGAAATGATGAGTCTGAAAAAGAAGGAGTTTCACAACCTGAAGCAGCGCCACCGCAGCGTGGCTGAGTACATAGAAGAGTTCAACAATCTGGCGCGCTATGCACCGGACGAGATTGACACAGATGCAAAAAGAAAGGAAAATTTTCTGGAGGGCTTGAATGATGAACTGAACCTACAGTTGTCTGTGGCATATGTTCCAACTTATCAGTCTTTCTGTGACAAGGCTGCTATTTTGGAGAGTAAAATGAAGCAAGTCGAGAGTAGAAAGAGGAAACACTCTGACAAGAACAACTCGGGATCGTCTCACAAACGATCTCACTATGATGACAGTGGCAGCTCAGGATCCCATAAGCATGGGAAATTCAACAAGCACCACAACCACAACCGTCATGACAACAAGCATCATCGCAGTCATGACAATGCCAAGTATAAGAACCACAAGGGTGGACATAAGAGCCACTATAGTGGAAATGGTAGTGGAAGTGGAAGTCAGCCTGCAAAAAAAGACATCAGTCAGGTTGAGTGCTTCAAGTGCAAGAAGCTGGGGCATTATGCTAATGAGTGCCCTGAGAAGAAAGTGGAAGGACCTAACAAGCCAAATCCTTTCCAGAAAGGACAGGTTAACCACATCAATGTGGAGGAGGTCTATGAAGAGCCTGATGCCGTTGCTGGTAAGTTCAGACTCAATTCCATTCCAGCATTTGTACTCTTTGACACTGTTGCATCTCATTCATTCATATCGAAAGCATTTGTTGATAGAAATGGGTTTGCATCTGAAAACATTGGGTGTCCAATAAAAGTTAGTTCACCAGGTGGAGATATGATAGTAAGTCTTGGATGCCGGGATCTTGTCATAGAGTTTGGAAAGCATAAGTTTCCAGTGAGCCTGATAATCCTAGATTCCCAAGGACTAGACGTAATATTGGGAATGGATTGGATGGCTAAGTATGAATGAGTACTAGATTGTGCTAAACACACTGTTGCGCTCACAACCCCAGAAGGAAAAAGAATAAAATTCAGGTCAAACTTTGAATCTAAGGGAAGTAAAATGAATTCCCTTAAGGGGGTTAGCATGGATAGTGTGCCAATTGTGTGTGAGTATCCGGATGTATTTCCGGAAGAGTTACCAGGAATGCCACCGGATAGAGATGTGGAGTTTCTGATAGATTTGGTACCAGGTTCTGGACCAATAGCTAAGAGACCATACAAAATGTCAGTTGATGAACTGAAAGAGCTCAAGAAGCAGCTAGGAGAACAGTTGCAGAAAGGGTTTATTCAACCAAGTTCTTCATCTTGGGGAGCCCCAGTTTTATTCGTGGAAAAGAAGGATAGAACACAAAGATTATGCATTGACTACCGTTCACTCAACGAGGTAACCATAAGAACAAATATCCTCTGCCAAGAATCAACGACTTGTTTGATCAGCTAGAAGGAGCATGTGTGTTCTCGAAGATTGATCTCCGGTCGGGTTATTTTCAACTCAAGATAAGAGAGCAAGACATACCTAAAACATCATTCACCACAAGGTATGGATTGTATGAGTACACTGTGATGCCTTTCGGTTTAACCAACGCTCCATCATACTTCATGAATATGATAAACAAGGTGCTCATGGAATTTCTCGACAAGTTTGTTGTCGTTTTCATCGATGACATCTTAGTCTACTCCAGGAGTAAAGAAGAACACGGAAAACACCTACGCTTGATACTAGAAAAGTTAAGGGAACATAAACTTTATGCCAAATTCAGCAAGTGTGAGTTCTGGTTAGAGGAAGTTGGCTTTCTTGGTCATGTTATGACAAAGGATGGTGTGGCAGTGGATCCTGCCAAAGTTTCAACTGTGACAGAATGGGAATCTCCCAAGAATGTGAAAGAAGTTCGTAGTTTCCTCGGCTTAGCAGGTTACTACAGAAGGTTCATTGAAAATTTCTTGAAGGTTGACAAGCCAATGACAGAATTGTTAAAGAAGGACAAGAAATTTGCTTGGTCTGAAGGTTGTGAAGTCAGCTTCCAAGAGTTGAAGAAGAGACTTGTGACAGCACCAGTTCTATGTCTGCCAGATTTGGAAAAGTATTTCCAAGTATATTGTGATGCTTCTCATCAAGGTTTAGGTGCCGTACTTATGCAAGACGGTAAAGTTGTGGCCTATGCCTCGAGACAACTCAAAACTCATGAAGTAAACTATCCTACTCATGATTTGGAGTTAGCCTCTGTCGTCCATGCACTCAAAACATGGAGACATTACCTTTTGGGAAAGTGATGTGAAGTGTTCACCGATCATAAGAGCTTGAAGTATATCTTCACCCAGAAGGAAACCAACATGAGACAAAGGAGATGGCTAGAACTTATCAAAGATTACGACTTAAGTTTGCAATACCACCCCGGTAAAGCGAATGTAGTAGCAGATGCTCTAAGTCGTAAGACGTTTGTAAATGGCCTTACCAAAGGAGAATTACCAGATGACTTGTGTAAGCAATTCAAAGAACTCAGATTGGAGATTGTGCCTGAAGGACATCTCATGTCCTTAGATGTTCAACCCACTTTGTTGGACAAGATCCGTGAATCTCAGAAGACTGATAAGTAAATTGAAAAGATTAAGGAGAATATTAGTCTAGGGAAAGCTAAGAGTTTCCATATAGACGAACAAGGTACTTTATGGCACGGAAAACGTATATGTGTTCCGCAAGACCTGGAGTTGCGGAAACTGATTTTATAGGAAGCCCACAACTCTCCGTATTCTATTCACCCGGGAAACACCAAGATGTACATGGACATGAAGGAAAGATTTTGGTGGAACAATCTCAAAAGGGACATCGCCGAGCATATTGCATTGTGTGATGTGTGTAGTAGAGTGAAGGCGGAGCATCAGAAACTAGCAGGTTTTCTTCAACCACTACCTATTCCTGAATGGAAGTGGGAGAATATCGGTATGGATTTCATTACCGAATTACCAAGGACCAGGTCAGGGTATGATTCCATATGGGTAGTAGTGGATCGCCTAACTAAAGTGGCTCATTTTATACCAGTGAAGACCACTTATACAAGTGCCAAGTTAGCCAAGATCTACATGAGCAGAATTGTATGCCTTCACGGTGTGCCTAAGAGTATTGTGTCAGATAGAGGAACTCAGTTCACTTCTCACTTTTGGAGACAGCTTCATGAATCTTTGGGAACGAGGTTGGAATTCAGTACTGCCTTTCATCCTCAAACTGACGGACAAACAGAAGGACTAATCAGATTCTTGAAGACATGTTGAGGGCCTGTGCTTTAGATTATGGAGCAAGTTGGGATGAAAGATTTCCTTACGCAGAGTTCTCTTACAACAACAGTTATCAATCCAGTATCGGGATGGCACCATTTGAATTTCTTTACGGAAGGAAGTGTACCACCCCATTGCTATGGAATGGAGTGGGAGAAAGGAGTTTATTTGGACCTGATCTTATCAAAGACACCGAAGAGAAAGTCAAATTGGTTAAGGACAGGTTGAAAATAGCACAGTCCCGACAGAAAAGCTACACCGATTCTAAGCGTAGAGAAGTCACCTACGAAGTTGGGGATAGAGCTTATCTCAGAGTATCACCACTTCGTGGAGTGAAAAGATTTGGAGTCAAAGGAAAGTTGGAACCAAGATATGTTGGACCATTCAAAATTCTAAGTCGCAAGGGAGAAGTTGCATATGAAGTTGAATTGCCAGAATCTCTCACCGTCCATAATGTGTTCCATGTGAGTCACCTTAAGAAATGTCACCCGAAATGGAAGAATCTTCTCTCAAGGATACCATACCATTGGAAGAAGTCCAGCTAGAAAGTGATCTCACCTATGAGGAAAAGCTCACAAGATTCTTGAGACCGTAGAGAGAGTCACAAGGACAAAAACTATCAAGTTTTGCAAAGTGCAATGGAATCATCATTCCGAAGAGGAAGCAACATGGGAAAGAGAAGATGATCTTCGGAAAGACCACCCTCACCTATTTGCTAGCCAATCCGAATCTCGAGGGCGAGATTCATCTTAAGGGGGTTAGATTTGTAACATCCCTAAATTCATATTCCAAAACTCATTCATATCATCCTTGCATTCATCATCATTTAGGGATTTTCTCAAAATCATTTCAGAAAAACAGAAGCTTTTGATGTTATGATCTTATGTGGACAGATTTAATTCAAAAGACCAACACCATTTGAGACTTGAATGTTTAGGAACTTGTTTGCTTGCCCCATTGTTGGAAAAGTTTAGGAGAGAAGGGTTAACCAAATTTTCAATTTAGAAAGAAATTCAAAATCCCTTTTCCAAGCATTTTCAAAACAGATGCAAAGCCTCTGTTGTTTGAAATTCAAGTTGACCAAGCCCTTGCAAGGTAGCCCCACAAGTTTTGACCTATTTCGAGACCAATTCACCTGCAAAACCTCAGGAAAATTTGAATTCAAATTGTTTTGAAACCATTTGAAAACCTAATCAAAATCGAATTAGAAAAGAAAAAGAACTAAACAAAGGAAAAGGCCACGTGCGGATATCCGCCCAAAGAACGAACCCAGCCCAAAAGCCCACCCGGGAGTCCTTTTCTTTTCTCACGCGAAAGCACACGCAGTTATCGCTGATAGACCCACCCCCATTTCAAGACACATCGCCGACGGGCCCCGCCCACGTCATCGTTTTCCCAACTGGCGACCACGCCGCACCGCAATCATCGCCGTAATGGCACGGCTTAAATGGGCATTAAACCTCGGGCGTTTCCTGTCGAGGCACCGGCTATAAGATCCCCACCTCCTCGCAGTCATTTCCCCCAGCCAATTCTGCATTCACGCCACCAGGCTGCCCATGACTCGCTCAAAACCGCCGCAGACAGAGCTCACTCCGGCGATCGATTCAGGTGAGCCCCGTGCGCCCCTTCCCCTCTGGATTGTTCGAGCCACTTTGTAATCTCCTGGCGCACCTCCTGACCCCACTAGCTCATCCTGTATTGCCCCAGGTCACCGTATTCGCTTGACACCGTAAGCACCTGACGACCACCCCCAACTCCGGCAACCAATCTCGGTAAGTCCCGTGCACCCCTTGCCTTTTCCTTCACATGAGCGTGTTAGCAACTGTCTTGCGCACCTCCTAAACCCCTTGGTTCGTGTTAGGGCGACGCGGAACCTCGGCAACGACTCCGACAACATCCACCCGACGCCAGACGCAACTCCGACGAGATCCAGAGCCCATCTCCGAGCGCCCCTCCGCAAGCCAGTACCACGTCAAGCTTCAGCACGACCTTGCGGATCTGGTAAGCACCTCCTCGCCTGGGACGATCTAGAACGCCGGCCACCGTAGTCGACTCTGGCCGGCCGCCGCTTAGCGCCAGAGTGTGGTCAGAATGTTTGGGAGCGTTGGATCTAGATCCTGTGGCGTAGAATAGAAGTAGGACGAAGGGGTACGCGTGTGTCTGAGCCGCCAGATCTCATTTAGATCGTGCGGTCCGCAGAGCTCGATCCGCGCGAACCGGTACGCGCCAGTGAGGTTGCGACGCGTGGCTAGGATGAATTCAAAAACAGAATTTAAACATGATTTAGATCCAAACTTCAAACTGCTATAACTTTTGAATGCCACGTTAGAATTTTACAAACTTCATACCGTTGGATTAAGTGAAACAAAACCTTTCTGAATATCCAATTTGTTCAACAAATAGTAACAAATAAAATGGCTTTATTTGTAGAACATGTTTAAGGCTATTTTAAGTATAGATTTATTTTGGTAAATTGTAATGGTGTCAAATAAGTTTAGTTGGCAAACTTGTGACTTGTTAAGTTTCTGTAAACATGTGCATGCTTGGTAGAAATTGTCAAAATCACCACTTGGTAAATTCTTGCATGCATGCATTCATATTATTTTTGGTTGTATATAATTGTGTGTAATTGTATGCTATAATTTTGTGTAGATTTTGCTAGTGATTGTGATTGTGAAGAGTGCTACTCTCCCCACTACCAAGGCAAGTGATATTTACATGAATATTTCTATCCCATGTTTTGTACTAGCATTAGATATTTTGCTAAGTCTTGCATGCTATTTTTGCCTAATGCTAAGTTGGGAAATCCTAAGTAGTGTAGAATTGCTAAGGAATTTTCCTAAGTTAAGTTACCATACCATGCTTAGCCTAGCTATTTAGAAAACAAGGGTT
The DNA here is from genome assembly GCA_030063025.1 of Avena longiglumis. Taxonomy (NCBI): domain Eukaryota; kingdom Viridiplantae; phylum Streptophyta; class Magnoliopsida; order Poales; family Poaceae; genus Avena; species Avena longiglumis. The sequence goes on along the minus strand of CP125979.1, from coordinate 209,455,989 downwards.
GGTGAAAATCTATACATACTATGATGAAAATATTTCTAAGTCATGAGACTTATGCTTTCCTAATAAAACAACTAAGTCAAATGAACCTCCTGGGTGGAATGGAAGGATTGGGTTATGTTGAGTGGTTACACAAGGCCATGGACTTGGGTTGTGTATCTCACTTGTGGTATGCCACCCAGGCACAAAGGGATTTGGAGGCCAAGTGTTGAGAAAGCTTACAGTGCAACCACTTGGCAATATGGGCTCTGCCTTGATCATATAGGTTGCTAGAACTTAGTCACTTGGACAGTTGGTGGTAGTTGGGTTGATAGGTTGGAGCGCGTCCATTTGACTAAGGAAAGGCTTCTGAAAGGTCCTGTCTTGGGAAACCAAGTCTGGTGGGGAAAGTGCACAACCTCTGCAGATGGAAAACCTAAGTACTTAGCCTAGTCCAAGGCAATGGACAATTTGAGCGTCAAGACATGGAAGCTACAAGAATCTCATCACTCCAACTTCTAAGTAAAAATTTGTGGGTGAACAAGGGTGAAGGACCTCAATGTCTATTGGTGGTTCCTTGGGAATGTTTTGACAAAGAAAAACTTAGTGATTTCAACTAATAGGTAAAACCTATTTTCAAGCAAAGCAATCTAAGCTACACTTATCCAAATGCATATAGTAATATAGTCCACTTAAAATATACTAAGGTATCACTTGCCAATACTATTCCAAAGTATTGACCCTCTGTGGCTGTAACTTGTGATGTTGTAGGTTACTCCGATGATGAGTAGGAGTCATGAGTCTACACTCAACATGTTTGCCTGTGGCACATGAAGATGAAGACTTAATGTTTATTTACTTATTCCTTAAACTCTTGTATTAGGCCTATGGCCCTGAGTTGTAAAAGACTATGTTTTATCTCTGGAATGAATGTAATAAACGACCTTTGTATCTGTGTACTTCATATTAAACTGTGGATGCTAGCATTGATCCAGGGACTAGCATTGCAATCACAGGGACCCTTTCCTTTATAAAGGAGGGGTCTAACAATGGATGTGAACAATTCCATCCATATCAATCTTCTTATTATAGATCCATTTGCACTCGATGGCTTTAAAACCATCAGGCAGGTCAACCAAGTTCCAAACTTGATTGTCACCCATGGACTCTATCTCGGATCTCATGGCGATCAGCCATTTCTCAGAGTCTGGGTCCACCATCGCTTCTGCATAGGTCGCAGTCTCATCATTGTCTAACAATAATAATTCCTGCGCTTCGCGGAGCCTCGCCGACCTTCGTGGTTGTGGTGCTTCTGTTGCCACGGGTTCCTCAACTTGTTCTACTACAATAGCATCGCTCGTAGAAGCATCACCAACCGGCTCATCTTGAACTTCTTCAAGTCGCACCGACCTTCCACTTGTTCCCTTTGTGAGAAACTCTTTCTCTAGGAAAACACCGCTACGAGCGACAAACACTTTGCCCTCTTCTCGGTTGTAGAAGTAATACCCTAAGGTTTCCCTCGGATATCCCACAAAAATGCACTTATCCGATTTGGGTGTTATCTTGTCCGACTAAAGCCGCTTGACAAATGCATCACAACCCCAAATCTTCAGAAAAGACAAAATGGGATTCCTTCCAGTCCACATCTCATATGGTGTCTTAACTACGGATTTAGATGGTACCCTGTTAAGTGTGAAAGCTACCGTTTCTAGAGCGTAACCCCAAAATGACAATGGCAAATCTGACTGGCTCATCATCGACCGAACCATGTCCAACAAAGTTCGATTGCGCCGTTCAGAGACCCCGTTTCTTTGAGGCGTTCCGGGCAGCGTGAGTTGTGGAACAATTCCGCAACTCTTAAGATGATCGCTAAATTCGTGACTCAAATATTCACCTCCACGATCAGATCGCAAGGCCTTTATTTTCTTGCCACGTTGATTCTCTACCTCATTCTGAAACTCCTTGAACTTTTCAAAAGTTTCAAACTTATGGCTCATCAAGTAGACATAACCATATCTACTGAAATCATCAGTGAAAGTAATGAAGTAGTGATATCCTCCTCTGGCTGTCGTGCTCATTGGTCCACACACATCAGTATGTATGAGTTCCAACAAGTCTGTCGCTCTCTCGGGTAAACCCGAAAAAGGCGATTTGGCCATGTTTCCAAGTAAACAAGCCTGACATATCTCGTATGATTCAAAATCAAACGAAGTTAGAAGACCATCACCATGGAGCTTCTTCATGCGCTTTTTACTTATATGCCCCAAAAGACAATGCCATAAATAGGTAGGACTCAAATCATTAGGCCGAAGGGTTTTAGCACTAACATTGTAAACAGATGCATCATCAAGATTTAAAATAAATAACCCATTCACAATGGGAGCATTAGCCATAAACATATCATTCTTAGAGATTACACAACCATTGTTCATACTCGCAAATGAATATCCATCCCTCATAAAACTTGAAGGTGATAAAATGTTTCGACCCATACTTGGAATGTAATAACAATTATTCAACTCCATAATAAATCCTGACGGAAGGTGAAGTTGCATGACGCCAACGAACAATGCAGCAACCCTTGCTTTATTTCCGACGTGAAAATCCACTTCGCCTTTCTGCACTTCTCTAGTCCTTATTAGCCCCTGCATTGAATTGCAAATATTAGCAACCGATCCGGTATCAAATACCCAAGAGTTAACATAGGAATCAACGAGAAGAATGTCCACAACATTTATAACAAGCGTACCTGAGTGGGAAGTACTCTTACTTCCACTCTTCTTCAAACAAGCCTGGTACTTGTTGCAGTTTCTCTTCCAGTGGCCATGTTCATGACAAAAGAAGCACTCGGTGTCTTCTACAGGTCCATCCTTTTGCTTGGGTGCAGGCTTAGGGATCGTATCCTTAGCCTTGCCCTTGTTATTCCAAGAAGTACCTTTTTTCTTAAAGCTAGGCTTGTTCTGCACAGCCATCACATGGCTATGCCCTGCACACTTCTTCATGTCACTTTCTGCTGTTTTGAGCATCCCGCATAATTCATTAAGGCCCTTCTCCACCCCATGCATATGGTAGTTCGAAATGAACTGTCCATAGCTGGATGGAAGAGACGCCAAGATGAAGTCAGTGGCCAACTCTTGGCCTAGTGGAAAACCAAGCTTTTCCAAAGTCTGACTGTAACCAACCATTTTGATCACATGGGGGCCTACAGCTGCTCCCTCTGCTAGCTTGCATTCGACAAAGGACTTGGCAACATTGTACCTCTCAGTCCTTGCCTGATCTTGGAACATGTCCTTAAGCGCAACAATCATATCATACGCATCATGATCCTCAAACTTCTTTTGGAGTTCAGGTTCCATGCATGCAAGCTCACCAACCCTTATGCGTGTACGTATCTCTATGTCAAAACTAGGCGCCCAACCTTTATGCCCCAAGGTCCTTAACTGTTAAGATGACCTTGTCAAGCTCACCAACCCTTATGCATGTACGTATCTAATATAAACCCATCCAGCCAAGGAAAACCGCGACACCCTAATTTCATAGGCCCACCAACGATTGTACAGGGCATAGGATGGTGCAAGGTTTGGTTGGGAGGGCATTGTTTAACTTAAATTTTCTGAGGGATCGTTCTACTTCTATCATCTAAGCATGCATAGTAGTAAAACACATAAGAATAGCATCCACATAGATGTGACACAGTATGGCCCATTTTCTCATGGTGATCTCCATCGCCATAGAACCTGTCCACCATGATGATCTCCATCTTCATGTTCCATGCGAGCCATCCTCCAAGTGATGAGTCCTCCAAGAACTAATACAAGTTATTACCCCTAACAGCTAGTAATCAAAATTACATATAATTGGGATCATCACAAGTTGCCACGCATGCCATTACAATAATTGAAAACACATATGGCTCCAGCCGTGTTGCCCTACTCATGACACGCAGGTCATGCAAATTTTCATACATGCATCACATACATATATGGGCCATACTGATCACATACATCCTGCAAAAACAAGTTATGCATAGAATCATATTCTACCGGATCATGTGGCATCGCAGCACCTAGTTACCTTAACAAGATACAAAAGGGGCTACGATAAGGGTGGTCTAGGGGGTCTCCCCTGCGGGGTTCGAAGGGGCAGCGCCCATCGCGGTATCTTCACAATTTTCTTTAAGGATTTTGATCGGCAAATCAAATTTACCATAAACCGACTCCTATCCCGATTCAATCAAACTCCTTTGATCACAGTACATCGATTTTAGATCTAGGTTCCGATTCGATCAATCATATTGATCTTCCCATGATTCAACAGGATTTATGTGTCACTGTCTACCCCGATGGCGGAAACCGACCAGTAGGGGTAAGTCGTTCGACAACCTCAGAATCACGATCACGGAAAACAAGATCATAGATCAATCCTGAACCACCGCCATATAAACGATCACATCATTCATATCAATCTGCATATCACCATATGCAAACATCCTGAACCTATAACTGAACAGTATCGGCTTTGATACCACTGAAGGGATACGGGTAGGCTACACTAGCGCAAATCAAAAAAATTCTACCGCGTATACCAGGATTACTGTTGTCATACATCACGAGATTACCACTAGATGCGCAGTTGCGGAATTGATGAAGCGTGTCGAGGCAGTGCAGACGTTCCACGTCTCCTCCTCATCCACGTCCCACAAGAAGCTCCCCTTGCGCGGCTCGTCCAAGTGCCACAGATGCGGCACCTCCGAGGTATCCACACGCAAGGGTAAAAGCGCCGACGTCGGATCGCTAGGTACGCTGCGGCAACAAAGTAGAGGTGTGGCGGTTGGGTGGAATGGTCTAACCCTGGTCAGCTCGCCCCACCCTCTCTTGTATAGGCGTCCCTAGTGGGCTTCTACATTAGCAGTCCATTAGTAGCCTAAGCCTAGTCTAATTCGGATCCAATCCTCATTAGGCTTCCAGCCCCTTAAGTGTGTGACCCTATAGGTTCATATACGTGTAGACATGACACGAATACACTTATTCTGTCAATAGTTGGTAGCGGCCTCTAGCAAGCCGTGCCAACTCCTAAACGCATACAAAGATCATATCGGACGAACCATCACAAGGTTTAGTACATGTCTTTCCCTTTGCCTCACGATATTTGGTCTAGATCCAAGCTGACCTCTCTTTCTCGATATCGTAACTCGGAATCCCTTTACTAGGTTAACTCTTAACCTTATGTAGCATGGCCATGCATTTCTGGATCCGATCACTCGAGGGGCCCAGAGATATCTCTCTCAAGTAGAGAGGGGAAAATCCCATCTTGATTGACCATGAATGCAGCATGCTTCAGGACAAACCCGAAAGCTACCTTTATAACTACCCAGTTACGATGCAGCATTTGATAGCCCCAAAGTAGGTCGATCCACATCTCAAGTACATGTGACACTCTCAGGTCTAAGGACAAAACGTACACGATGTGTAGAGAGAGAGCTGCAACTAATTGCCAGTCTCAAGTTGGGTCAGTCCAACCCCATGTTCATAACATGTGTCCACATCATTGGTTTGACATTTCCATGTCTATGACTTGCGAAACATAGTCATCAACCAATCGATGTGCTAGTCTAATATTCACGTGTGTCCTCACATGAACTCCGACTAGGGACAACTATTAAATAACCATACAAGTAAAGAGTTTCACAAGTAATTCACATAATTGCCAAGAAATACAAGTTGCCTGATATGGATATTCAAGGAACATTACAATAACTCATGGATACATATGAAATATAATCATCTCTATGATTGCCTCTAGGGCATATTTCCTTCAGTCGCCATTTTGGTGGTGTGATTCAGGGTTTTGGTTGGTGTGATCTAGCTTGGCTTTGGCTTGGTTGAGATGGTGGATGCTGTTCTTGGTGTGTATGAACAATGGAATGGTGTGGGTATTAGTTTCCCACGGCTGTGTTGATGGTTTTGTTTGGTTGTGATGTTGTGGTGCTGACAGCACACACCATGCAGTTTGGTGTGTGTGTTGCCTGTGTGTCTGCTGCACAGGTAATGGATATGTTCTGAATTTGAAAGTTACTTTCATCAGGTTACCTTTTAACTAGCTGGTGAAACTTGCCCCTCCTTGCTATTTATTTGACTTATGGCTTAAAATTATACATTCTTTCATATTGGTGAAACTTGCCCCTTATATACTCAATGATGAAAAAGTGAACAGTGCACTTCACTGTCAACTCTGAGAGTAAAATTATTCTAATCCTAACTTTATTTTTCTTTTTAAGTTTTTGTTTATTTTGTAGGTACCAGATTTGAAGATCAAGATTTTAGTTTAGGCTTTTATTTTTCTTTATAGAATAGTCACTTGTAATAACTCTCATATTCAATTGTAATCTTTAATTTATTATTTTGTACTCTTTATTTTTATTCTTTTGTAACAAAGATTGTACTATTATTCAATAAAGAAGTATTATTCTTCTATTTAATTATTATTGTAAAGATTGTTGATGATTTTCATAAGTTACATTTTTGTAACTTATTTATTGAATAAAATTATGAAATGGAGATTCATATTCTTAATTGCTCTCTTTAAATAAAGTTTGAGTTATTATTGGTTAACTCTTAATTAAATCAAATACTCAAACATTATTAAAAAATTATTTTGAATTATAATTCAAACACTCAAGTTTTAAATTCAATTTTCATTTCCCAAAACACATAAGTCCACAAAGATCATATCAAAGTCTATAACAATCATCCTTCAAGACTATACCTACTCTCAAAGTATGAAAGAAACCTTGATCACTTTAGGTTTTTATTTGGCGAAAAATTTACCCAAATTTTCACAGATGAATGCATGCAACATTTTAAATTCCTAAATCTACCCTTCGTTAGTTCCTAAATACTGGGATGTTACAGAGGTGACGTGCGGCAGGTCCAGCTCCGCTCTAGATGCCATGGCCATGGCCAACCCCATCGAGGCGTCGAGGCCCTTTTTCGTGTGCTTGTAGGCCGCCAGAGCGTCCTCCGACAGGGCATTCGCCAGCGCGTCGACATCCTCAAGAGCAGCGCCCTTTGGGGAAGCGTCAGAGCACCCCCTTGGCCTTTTCCAAGGCGCCAGCAGCAGTACCGCAGCGGTCTTCGACCGCTGCATTGGCATCATCCAGAGCATTTCCGTGCTCCAGCACACTGCGATCAAACGCGATGCCTGAAGCATCTAAAGACAATGAAGAAAGGACCCAAATAAGAACATGACAAGGAACAGCCGAAAAAGTACAAGACCAGGGCAAGTAAAAGATACTCACCAGAGAAAGCCTTGGCCGCAACCATCAGCCTATTGGCCATCTCCCTCTCGCGGGTAGCAGCCGCAGCAGCAAGCTGCTCCTCACGATCAGCAGACTCCTTCCACAGGTGCTCCTGAGCTTCGGCAGCGTCATCTACCTCCTTCTGTAGGCGCTCCTTCGCCTTCGCGGCATCTGCATCTTTCTTCTCCGCGCGACCAAGGCTCTTTTCAAGAGCGTCTAGCCGACGGAGAGCCGCATTATTTTCATCTGCAAACATCAAAGAACAAAAGGATCAACAGAGGCACAGACGAAAGAGATAGCTGAAGCAAGATGATCAAAAACACGCACCCTGCAGCTGTCGCATGTTGGCCTCTAGTGCCAGGTGCTGCTGGATAAGGAGATTAGCGCTACGCACGAAGGGCTGCAAAACAAAAAAGCAAAACAACCATCAGAAAGGGCTCGGGGGCTACGCCCCACAAGAGCAGAAAGCGACCAACAGGTCATCCGAAAAAAGGCCTGGGGGCTCCCCCGAAAAGACAAAGGAGCAGACAACTTACGTGCTCAGACGGAGACTTCGAAGTTCCACTTGCGGTCTTCTGAGTCACAACTACCCGAGCCTCTCGCTTCGAGAAGTTCGGGGCGTCATCCTCAGAGTCGGCCACCATCTGAGAGTGAGGAGCTCTCAGCTTTGACTCCCCTACGGCCTCTTGAGTGCCCTCACTAAGAGAACCCTTAGAGGAGTGGCTACAAGGAAAATATCGATCAAGACATGAACAAATATGGCACACGCAGATAATAGATAAAAACGCAGCCGAAACTACTTACGAGTCAATGTCTAATAGGTTGAAGACCGGCATTACCTTCTCCTTCTTCTTCTTCTTCTTGGCTGGGGGCTGCGGCGCCATCGCCCGAAGCGGCACAGCGAGGAAGGGCGCAGCCGAAGCACCTTCATCCTCATCATGCCGCTCTAGGAAGGAAGAGCCCCAGGGCGTCGGCAGAGTCGATGCATCCGAAGACTCGCTCCGGGAGCGCTTTCGGGTCTGCCCCTCGCTCGGCTCGGCGGCTTCCTGGGTTGGAGATTGCGCCGGTGGAAGTTCGGACTTACAGTCCACAACCTCTTTGTCAGGCGCAATCGGAAACTTCTCAGGGAGCGGAGGCATCATGCCCGCTACCTTAAGCTCCTACACACCAAAGAAGACAAAGATCATGATTAGCAATAATATTCATAAGTACAGCATGCGAAAACAAGCGTAACACGCATGACGCAATTCTACACATGAGGAGCTGGATTCGCAGCACTGAAGGGGGCGGTCAAGGACTTCTTGGGGAGGTCCTCATCAGCCTTGAACTTCATTAGCGGCCGAAGAGCCCTATCGAGGTCGCCCCTGGACAGATCCTCGGCCGAAACCCTCGTCGGGTCGTTGTGGCTAGTGTAAAGAAACATCGAATGCGCCCTCGCTTGGAGCAGCTGCACCCGACGTTTGAGGAAGGTGTGGATGATATCCACGCCATTGATATCCTTCACAGCAACCATCTGGAGCGCCTCCACCAGACGGTAGAGCTCCTCCATTTCCACCACCTCGCCCTCCAAGACGTGGTTCTTCCAGGATCTCTTTGGAAGGATTTCCTTGGAGGAGTCGAAGGGAGCAAGGCCAAAATATTGTCCGTCCACTATGGAGTCGTGGATATAAAACCACTTCTTTCGCCAGTATTGGACAGACTCGCACATGGAAAAGGAAAATAAGAAAATAGACGAACGTATGGAGATGATGCAGCCACCGAGCGGGTAGACCCTACTGGTGCTAGACTGCCTCTTCACAGAATAGAGCTTCCGGAAGAGGCCAAAGTGCGGCTCGATACCAAGCCAACACTCGCAGAGAGTGATAAAACAAGCGATGTGGAGGAGAGAATTGGGGGAAAGATGATGAAGTTGGATCCCGTAAAAGAAAAGAAGTCCACGAAGAAAATCATGGACAGGGAGCGAAAGACCACAAAGACGAAAAGCGACGAACATCACCTGAAACCCTATGGGTGGACGAGGATTTACCTCATCGCCAGGAAGCTTTACATCCTCCTTGTTCTGCGGGATCAACCTTGCATCGCGCAGCTTGCACAGGTCACCATCGTGCACCTCTGTGCGCCTCCACGCACCATCAGTGATGCGAGTGGTGGTGGCACCCTTCATGACGCTGGCGGCGGCACTCGATCCAGCTCCCGCAACGCCCTTCCTTGACTTGCCCATGGCGTGGTGGTGAGTGCGGCGATGAGCGCGGAGAAACGATGAAGGAAATGAACGAAGAAAGTCCAGTGTGCAAGGGCGAGAGATGTGGTGCTCGAGAAAATGGAGGAAATGGTGAAAGCAAATGGCAAGGGTGAAACAAAATCATTCCCCACGGTTATAAAAGACGAGGACGACGAACAAGAATTGTTCATCCAGAAGCCCTAATGTCCAAGACAGATCCAATCGTACACATGTCAGCACAGCAACGAATCGTCGCCAGCATGCCGTCCACTACGCACGAAAACCGAGGAGACGCCGTAATTCTCGCCACATCGCGCATGAATAGTCAACTCCAAGTCAGAAAGTGGGACCCACGTTCGTCCTGTCACATCATCTCTGGCGCCACAAACGGTTGAGATCACCGATCGTCAGCACTGACGTCATCAAGAACAACCTAGAAACGGTTGGAAATCTTCGGATAAGGAATAAAGTAACTCACTCAAATCTATGATTCGAGCAACTACTCGGGGGCTACTCCCATAGGGAGCGCTGGCCGCGCACCTGAAACATGATCAAGGTACTACACTTCTAACCAATCTTCGAATCCTACTTGAGTCTACGACTCTACTAAGGACCCGGGGGCTACTCCCATAGGGAGGATTGTTCAAAGCATCTGAAAAAATTGTGTCCTTTGGACCTAAAGTTAAAAAACAGCTGAACTAAAGTCTCTGCTCAAAACTACGACTCGAACAGACACTCGGGGGTACTCTCATAGGGAGCGCTGGTCGCGCACCCTATGATTTCTTCGACTGTGATCCATCGGATCAAAATATAAAACTTTTTCTTGCAACTTTTCCCAATTATACGCTAAGTGATAGACCTACTCGTTGGCCACCCGAAACACCTCCGCGGTGATAACATTTTCGGATGATGTGTATGCGACGCAAGGATAAGACATACAGATATCATCGGATGGCCTGGTAACGCACATGAATGTGCTCTGCCAGTAAGATACCGTGTCAACAGGCACGATGAAAAATCCCGACGGACGGGTTGGGTACATCACTTGAAAAATCACTAGGATTCAACTCCTATAAGACCTCAACGGCTTGAGTCGAATTACACCAGCATTCGTTCCAGATTCGAGTTCGGGGACTCAAGGCTGAAGAAGATCGTGTTGTTTTGTCCTATGACAGTTAACTGGCCTTGATCCTTTAGGAGAGTCAGGCACACGCATCTACAATCCCTACGAACAAAAATATTTTCTCTTACAAACAGGTCCAACTACACCCGAAAGATTGAAAGAGTCCTCAGCCGAATCTACGATTCGACTGAATACTCAGGGGCTACTGACATGGTTATACCCAACGGGTACACAACGTTAGCATACCTAGTCCAACCAAAGGAAGGCCCACGACAAGAAACGCGGCCTGCGGAGATTTCGGGTGGCCCAAGCCTATGACGCCTTCGGATCTTTGGAGAACAAGACTAGAGTAGATAAATATTTAAAGGGGCAAACCATAATCTGTAACCGACTCGACCTACGTCTGGGACCTACCTATCTATATAAAGGCCAGGAGGGCACGACGAGGAGGACAATCAACCCACCCCATACACATCTCACGCCATATTGCATCTGCGAACCCCTGTAACCTTCGGTTCCACCGTAATCAAGAGCAGACAAGCAGGAGTAGGGTTTTCCCTCCGGGGGCCTAAACATGGGTAAACTTCGTGTCCCGTGTTGCTTGTTTGCTAACCGTTCCGCGATCTCCAGCATCCCCATCTTCTCCAAAACCCAAGTCCATAACAATGGCATTAACGAGTCGAAACCTCGTCAATGGGGAACTGAAAATCTGAATGATGAGGCTCTAAACCATGAAATTCTAGCAAACGAGAGGCAATGAGATGTAACAACCCTAGTTTTATTAAATAGTAATCAAGGTTTGTTTGTGCATCATGAGCATATCATGGTTTGATAACCTTTGCATTAAGTTGAAGAAGAGGAACAAAATCAAAACCCTAAACCCTAACTCCCCTCTATCTTTGAAAACTTTCAAATGGTTTTAAAATATTTGAAAACTACCAAAACAAAGTGGAGCCCAAATTGTTCAAGGGCCCCTGTATTATTTTAATATGTTCAAAAAAGATTTTGTATTTTGAAAATATCCAAAACAGGTTGCAAAATGAAAATACAAAAGAGAAAAGGCAAAACAGAAAAATAAAAACATTTTAGAAATAAAAATAGAGCCAGCTAACCCTAACATGCCGCAGCCTAGCAAGCCCACCTCACTCTTCTCCCTTTTCCCCGCTCGCGCGCAGCAGTTCTTGGCCCAACAACAACCCAAGATGGCATGTGCCCCTTCGCATCTGTTACTGTCGTCTTCCTCCCAAGCGGCAAGCTCCTCTCTATCACACCGCTGGCCGTCGATCCCCACCGCCTACTCCTTGAAGGGAATATGCCCGAGAGGCAATAATAAAAGTGGTTATTATCGTATTCCTTATTTATGATAAATGTTTATTTTGCATGCTATAATTGTATTAATATGGAAACATTAATACATGTGTGTTTAATAAACAAAAAGAAAGTTCCTAGTTATGCCTCTCTTATAAACTAGCTCGTTGATTAACAAGATGATCAAAGGTTTCCTGATCATGGACATTGGATGTTGTTAATAACGAGGTCACAACATTGTTGGAATGATGTGATGAACATTCATCCGAAGTATAGCATTATGATCAAGGTCATTCTTTTTATATTGCTATAATAGCATACGAAGTAGTCTTAGTCCTTAGAGCATGAGATCATGTCAATCACTAACACCAGAAGAGTATCTTGATAACATCAAACGTCACACCGTAACAGGGTGACTATAAATATGGGTTCAGTTCTACGAAGTTGTTATGTTGAGGACCATGGATCAAGAGTGGAATTTGTCCATCCCTATGACGAATAGATATACTCTGGGCCCTCTCGGTGATATCACATTAGTTAGCTTGCAAGAAAGTGATTTGATCACTAGAATGTTATATCACGAGAACAAGAAAAGAGTACATGTTGGTAACGAGATCAAACTAGGTATGGAGATACCGATGATCAAATCCCGGACATGTAATATATCGCGAGACAAAGGGATTGAGTTACATGTGTATAAGGTTCACACGATCATAGAAGTCATCGTTGAATGTGTGGGAGTCAGTACGGATCTCCAGGTCCCGCTGTTGATTATTGATCGGAGAGGGTTCTCGATCATGTCTACATTATTCGTGAACCATAGGGTGAAACACTTAAGGGATACCGACACCATTTGGAGCAAATAAGATGCCAGAGAAAGAAAAAGAAAGTGCAGGAATTTATTTCACTAGACACCGGAATCGTTTCGGTTGAAATTGCTGAAAGTGGTTCTGCATGTGAAATTGAATACTAGAAAGGGGTTTTATGTGAATGTTTGTTAATTAAAGTAATTAACAAAATTCTGAATAAATAAATAAATAAAAGAGTTTTATTTAATGAGAGATTGCATTAAATTTGGTGGAAATTTAATGGAGGTGAGTGGAATTTTGAGTGGGTGGCTATTTATGTGAGTGAGAGCTCCACCCACATGAATGTGGAAGAGCTGGGGGCACCTCCATGGCTGCCACGCCATGGGAGGGGGCTTCCCCCTCCCCTATAAAAGTCACCCCACTCTCTCCTCTCATCTCACACCTCCTCGCAAAGGATCTCTCTCCCCCTTTAGAATTCCCCATGGTCTCGGATCAGCGAGATACATGTTCCCGGTGGATTTGTTGTTCTGATGTTTCGCTGGAGCGAGGGTGTGGAGTTTGTCGGGGTACCCAGACGTGTGTGCGGTCACGGACGCACCACTGCTTTGTGGTGCTGGACTTGATGATGCTAGACCGGCTGAACCAGATGGACTTCATCACGATCTTGAGATCGGCTAGCGTTCGACTACATCATCAACGAGTATAACCTCGTTAATGCTATTCGGTATTTGAGGGTATGTATTCTATGGATGTATATGCACCCGTTACTTGTATCTAGTAGATAGATCTTGGTACATATTTATTCCCATCGTAGGAAATTTTTTGTTTTCTATGTTGGGAACCCTACAGTGGTATCATAGCCAGGATCTATGCGTAGATGCTTTGCACGGGTAGTACACATATGTATATATGGGCGCTGATGGTCATGTTATTACTTCTTCCTTATACTTTGGATATTGGTGGCATAGTGGGATGAAGCGGCCCGGACAAACTTTACATGTCCTCGCACATGAGACCTGTTCCACGCTTGACATGCAACTAGTTTTGCATAAGTTGCTTGCGAATGTCTGTCTCTCATACTATAGTCAATATCTGATTTACAACGAGTTTTCAATAATTTTATTATCATCATTGTGGTTCCATGTTCGTAGGTAAGAACGGTTCTATCTCCGAAAGCCCTCAGCCATGTAAAACTTGCAATAGATAAATTAGAAGCGTCTAGTTTAGGTTGTTGTTGGGCTAGTATCATGATATGGTGATGTTGTAAGTAAAAGTATAAGTCGGTACTCTTACAACACACATAACGTGTAAGTTCCGTAGACCTTGGCCTTACACGTAAAGGAATGATGAAGATCATACCATGATGCACATGATAACGATCAAGTGCAAGAACCATATCATTTCACTTTTTCACATGTGATGTTTGGTTGCATCTTATATTGCTTGTTTGGCATTTTATTAGCATAATAAGATGATCCCTCATTTAGATATCAAGATAAAAATGTGTTTTTCCTTAAGTATGCACCGACAATGTTTCACTTCTTTAAGACATCACGTGATGATCGGGTGTACTTGAATCCACGAGCATATCTCATGTGTAAGACAGTTTTATACACGCGAATACTAAGGTTATTACTTGGCGAACCTCGCATGTGCAGACATGGCCTCGGAACACAGACCGAAAGGTTAAGCATGAGTCATATTCTTGATATGATGACCATATAGATGCTCGCCTTTGAAGCTACACCGACTCACGTGATGATCGGACTTGGTGTAGTGGATTTGGTTCATGTAATCACCAAAAAGACACGAGGGGTGTCGTTTTTGAGTGGGAGTTCATTTCTAATTTGGATTAGTAGAACTCAATTTATCATAAATTAAATCAAAGTGAATTTTCATAATTTCTTGTTGTAAGGTTCCCAACCTTTAATAAGGTAGAGATCCCTGTGTTTACAATGCTAGTCCCTGGATCAATAGCTAGCATCCACAGTTAAGATGTAATATCAAGAAACAAAGGTCATAATACAACTTTATAACCAGGAACAAAGTAATTTATTACATCTTACATAGCTCATTTGGCTATCTCATTACAATGCAGCAGAATATAACAATAGCATGGGGTCCTTCATCTTCAAAGTGCCACAGGCAGACATGTTGGTCGTAGACTTGTAATCCTAATCATTAAACTTCACTAACATCAATCAAACCTACAACATAATAAGTTACAGCCACAAGGGTCAATACATTTGAATTGTATTGGCAAGTGATACTATGGTGGTATAGTGGAGTCTATCATCTATATGCATTTGGCTAAGTGGAGCTTAGGCTTGCTTTGCTCAAAATAGTTTTTCCTTATCATTTGAAAACACTAAGTTTTTGCTTGATAAAATCTTTCCCAAGGCATCTCCCAATAGAAATTGGTGATCCTTCAATCCCTTGTTCAACCACCAGTTTTTAACTTAGAAATTGGGATGAGGAGATTATTGATAGCTTCCATGTCTTGATGCTCAAATTGTCCTTTACAAGGGACATGGCTAAGTACTTAGATTTTACACTCTGCAGAGGTGGTGCACTTTCCCCACAAGACCAGAATGGAAGCGCTCCAACCTATGAATCCCCTACCACCAACTTTCCATTTGGCTAAGTTATTGCAACCTATATGATCCAGGCAGAGCCCATAATGCCAAGTGGCTGCACTTGAAGCTTTTCAACATTTTACATCTCAAATCTCTTTGTTCCTGGGTGGCCATCCACAAGTGAGATACATAAGGTAAACCATATAAATGGGCCTTGTGAACCACTCAACACAAACCATTCCTTCAATTCCACCCAGGTGATTCATTCACTTAGTTGTTTTATTAAACAAAACACAAGTCCACAGACTTAGAAATATTCCATAGCATGAATATATATTCCACCCTTGTTTTCTACTAGCTAAGCTAAGCATGATAGTAGTAGGAATCTTAACTTAGGAAATTTCTACTAAGGTTTCATCTACTAGGATTTCCCATGGCATAGTTTATACTTAGCAAAAATTCCATGCAAGTCCTACTTAGAAATATCACTAATGCATAGTGAAAATAATGGGACAAAAGTATGAAGCATCACTTGCCTTTTTGGTAGAGAATATAAGTTCACTCCTTCTTGGCAATTATCACACTCTTCAAATCACTACAATTCAATCAAGCAAGGCACAATTTCAATCTACCATTCAAGCAACATTACATAAAATAATAGAAACAAAACAATGCATGAAAGCATGCCAAACTTTGTTTTATTTACAAAAGTGGTTTATAATTGGTTATAAACATTCTAAAACACTTATTTGGTCATTTTATAAAGTGGCAAAACTATTTGCAGAAGTTTTTACCTATAAATCATTTTCAAACCAAATTATTATTTTATGTGGTTGAAAATTCCTTTATCAAAGTAGCAATATTTATAGGGTTTACCAAATACATTTTTAAGTCATAAAACTTGGTGTTTAGGGTCAGAGAATTTAAATCAAAACATTTCCCAAAGGTTTTTCTCCAAAGAGTATTTTTAACATATAAACTTTATTTTTATTTGACTAGAAATGGTTTAAATCAAAGATTCATTCTTTTTCTTCACCAAGTATATTTTTGAAACCACAAAGTGATTCCTATGGTCAGTAGGTTCAAAACAAACCATTTGCCAAAGGTTTATCTCAAAAATTATTTTAGAACAATTTTTTATATTCTAAACATGCATACACAAGTTTCTGCAAAAACAATCAATTTAACCTAAGCTTTTTACTAAACAAAGTGCATGGTCAGAAAGTACTTGTTTTGCTGAATCCATTGATATAAAATTTGCAAAATTTGAACGTGTGGTTTGAAAGTTATGAATTTTTCAAATTGGAACATCTAATAGACATTTCTGTTTTTATTTCAAACGGACAGGGACACGTGGCGTGATACTACTCGTCGGTACCGCTTCGGTTGGATCGATCGCTGTGGAGCGTTGGATCTAAGTGGGATCGCACGGCTCAGAAGCAAGCGTACCCCTTCCGGTTAGATTCTTTCCTAGCCGCTAGATCGAGATCGGACGACGCGCAGCACTTTTGCCAAAGATGGGCGGCGCTAGCGGCGGCTTGTGGCGGCGCGCGGTCAGACGGCGGCGGAGCTGGCGATGCAGGAAGCGAGAAGGGAAGAGGGATGGCTCACCGTGTTCGCCGTGGCGTGGGGAATATCAAGGCGGTCCTTGCTGGCTAAGGGGCGCTTTGGGTGGTCGACAATTTCTCGCCGGAGTCGTGGTCACCGTCGGTTGCGCTCAGACGACGACGGGGGCGAAGCTACAGCGCACGAGAAGGCAAAATAACGGTAGCGTTAGATGCGTAGAAGATTAGGGAGTGCGGGAGCATCACAGAGAAGGGGCGGCGCGGTCAGAGACTACCTGGAGGCGTCATCGGATAAAAGGCAGACGGCGGCGCTGCTGGTCGTCGTCGCTGCCGACGCTGGGGGGCACGCACGAGCGAGCGGAGACTACTGGGAGACGCGCAAGGGTCTGGGGAACACGCTCGTGTGCTCGAAGAGGTGAGGGGCGGAGGAGGCTGGCTGGAATTTGATTGCGAGCTCGTCGGAGCAGAGCGGGGTCTAGGTGAAAATCAGGGCGGCCTGGGGGCGTAGAGGGTCTGGCGAGAGAGGGTAAAGAGAGAGGAGGGAGAGGCGATTAAGAATGCATGGTCAGGGGGAGGATTAACTGCGCCATTACTCGTGAATTTAACCCGCGAAATCAACGCAGAGAACGCTCGAACGAACAGGTCGTGGGGAGGAAGATGACCACGTGGCAGTGGGGTCTCTTGTCAGCGTGAGGGAGAGAGGAGGAGTGGGTCCCGGTGGTCTGTGACTGAGTGGGTAGCTTCTCAGGTTCGAAACGTTTTCCTGCGGAAGAAGAGAGGGAGTGGGCTGGACTGGGCTTAGTTGGGCCTGCTGACTGGGTCGAGTCTGTTTCATTTTTTTTATTCAGAATGTTTTTCTTTTTCCTTTTCTAATATTCTGTTTTGATTTTACTTAATCAATTCAATCATCCATTTGAATTCAAACTTTTGCCAAAATTTGTGAAGACTCAAATACTGATTAATAACACATTCTGAAGTCAATTTTTGAATAAATCTTTTATTCTTTCTTAGGGTTTTTAATTATTTAATTAGGCCCTTGTTTTAAATCAAATAGGATTTAATAATAATTTCAAACACCATTTAAATTTCTAAATCCTTCCAAATCTTTTCAGTAGGTTTTTATTCACTTAATAAGGTGTCAAAATATTCATCTAGAATCATTTGGAATATATTTAATATGATTCATAAATCATTTGAATTGGGTATTTGTTTTATTTCCAATATATTAAATATAGTTTTAATTCCATAATTTTATTTAGAAGTTTCCTTTGATCTTATTATTTAAGTTAATTAAACAACTTTTAATCCACTTGGGTAAATTCCAAAATACTATTTTCTCATGAATTATATAATTATTCTTGTTAGAGATTTGTCTTTTTTAAAATAGGGATAGAATGGTTAATGCCATTTTATTTTATTTTGGTAATTCTTTATCTTTTTATTTTTATTTGGATTTGGATTTTATTCATTCCATTTTGCTTATGGTCTTGGCCAAGATTTTAATTTGGTCTTTAAATATTCCTTATTGAATATTTTCTTTCCTTATCTTATAAAATCCATATCTTTTATTCATAGATCCAAACTTGGTGACTCCAATTTGTAAAATCTTATTTAATATTTATTTATCCTTTTAAATATCTTTAGGATTATTTGCTCACCATTTAGTATGGATTTATAGATAGATTCTTTATTAGCTTTGGAAATCAATTCCCTTATCTTATTAAATTCATAAGATTTTATTCATGGTTCCAAAGTAAGTGAAACCAATTATATGGTTTTATAATATTTCTAATAATCATGCTTGATCATTTTGAAATGTTTGTTTGACAATTTCTATTTGGATCAAATCCATGGTTCTAGAGATAGCTTGGAAATGATTTTCTTCCATTAGGGTTTTAGGGTTTTGGTTTATTCCTCAAGTGTTTAGATTTCCAGATGCATTCATGAAGAATGAAATCCACTTGATTTGAATTTTTGTTGGATTCAAACATTAACCAAAGTTTGTTCAAGATGGGATTTTAATTTGTATTTGAAAACAAAAGTTTCTTTTCACCCTAAATTTCAACAATTATTTATTTTGTTTATTTATTTTTCACATAACAATATTTGGAAAATCTTGGGATGTGAAACTTGTAGTCATTGGCATTCGTTCACCACCTTATGATTAGTTGTAATTGAGATAATAGAACTATAGAATTCTGGATATTTACTTTATGAACTGGTACCGTATTGTGTTGAGTGTCAATCTAAAGTTTAAAGTCCTATTGCAAACTTTCAGCAAACTCTATTTACTCCGTGAAGTTTAATAATTAGTATTAAATCGAGAGTGGCAGTTCCAGTGTTAGTATCTAAAGTATCATGTTTGCCTCCATGATTCTTGATTTAAATATCGAGATTATCTAGGAGCTGAAAGAATTGTTTCAGAAACCATCATGTGTGGCAGATATAACGATATCTGAAACAATGTTTTGGTTGCAATATGATAGAGTATAATATATGTTCTCATATTGGATGAGAATTTGCAAAGGTTGAAGATGCTAGACATCTTAATCATCTAAAAGAGTTTTGGAAAGTAATGTTATACTCACGATTCGCCTTTATAAGCTACATTAGCTTGATCATGAAAGTCATCATGATAAGGATGAATAGAAGATGTATGTAAAGTGTCTAATACACTAAAAGATTACTAAAGAATGGATTTTTGAAAGAACGACATTCATTTGATGATGGTGATCACTTCAAAGTGCAAGTCCAAAGGTATTAGTATTAGAATATACACGCTTTGGACTATGTGTCATGTATATGGCGCCACTTTTGATGTTGATGGATTCTTTTAAAAGGAAAGGAGATGTTGAAAGAGAATCTAAAAAAAATATTTGGCAGAAAAGAAAAGACTAGAAATATCCAGTTTAAGTATATCGATGATATACATGTTATGGTTGTATTCGTTGCTTGCTAAACAATATGGTTCTTGGGTATTGAATACCGAATTGGTTGGTATGAAATTTCATACAGAACAACGCAATTCATGAATCACAATGGCCTAAGTAACTAGCAATAGAATATGTGATGATGTTCATCGACAACAAACACTGTTGCTTGTATTTCTCGTTGACATCAAAGCTTGCCTTCAAGATTTGTTTTAATAATAGTTATTTAAATCAGGTATTATGAGAACAAAGATTGTTCAAATAATTACCGTATTCCATAAAAGATGGATGATTTACAAATCTAGTTGGAGAAATCACATCCATAAACCTAATGCTAAAATGTCGCAAGACAAATGATTGAAAGATCACTTACAATGTGGCATCGCCGTTTAAATTATATTGGAAAGAAAACATGAAAAAACTCCATTTTCATGGATTTTTGGAGTCTTTGATTTGATCAAATGATTCTTGTGAAACTTTCCTCGGGATAACTAAAACTTCGTTCAAAGGCCAAAGAAGAACGAACGACTAAATTATTGGAGTTTATACATATCGATGTATGTAGTCCATTATGTGTAGTCATGAGCGATAGATGTCGACTTCATATGCTTTCTCTAGAAATTTTGAGTGAATATTCACTTAATGAGAAATAATTATGAAATATTTGAAAATTTTCAAAGACTTTCAAGATGAAGTGGAAAATCATTGTGACAAGAAAATAAATAATTTATGATTTTATCATAAAGGGATTTATTTGAGTTGCAAGTTTAGCAAAACACCTAGATTTGCATCTCCTGAAACACCATAGGAATATGGAGTGTTTGAGATTTGTAATGAAACCTTGTTTAACATGGTTAGATCAAATGTGTTATTTATAAAACTACCATTCTGTTTTAAAATATTAAAAGCTTTAGAGACTACCGCTTTTACACTGATAAGAGCTCCATCTTGATCCATTGAAATGACACCATGTAAGTTATGGTTTGGGGTAAAACCCAAGTTGTCCTTTATTAAATTTTGGTATGCTAAGCATAAGTAAGATGTTTACAACCAAAGTCGGGTGAGCATGTATTTGTAGGTTATTTAGAATAACCATTGGGTATTCCTCCATAACATCGAAGACAAAAGCATTTGTCGCTTAGAACGTCAAGTTTCTTGAAAAATGATTTTTTCGCAAAAGTTAAGTGGGAGGATAATAGAACTTTAATAAGTTTAATGAACCTTAGCTATATGTGCTGAGTTGCACAGGGCCGGAAAACATTCCGGAGGCAGCCACGATGCTCATGGCTCACGTGCCTCAAAGGTTGCGGTCACGGAGATCTAAGTTCCTATTAAACCAAGTAGGTCGAATAAACAATCAAATGCTAAGATTTGAGAGTAAACCATTGTTGTTTGACAATGATGAACCAAATACATACAAAGAAGCAATGATGGGCCCTGACTCCGTCAAATGGCTTGAAGCCATAAAATCCGTGATAGTTCCATACACGAGAAATCAAGTTTTTTGAACTTGGAAGACCCTCCAGAAAGGTGTAAAAACCTATCGGTCGTATTTGGATCTATAAAGAAACAGACATGGATGTTTCACATGTATGAATTAGTCGACATGTCGTAAATTATTTTACGACAATGTTCAAGGAGTTAACTATGACAAGGTTTGATCTTTCATAGCGATATTTAGTCTAGACAGATTAATGTAGCAACCACTATATATAACTTGGTATATGGTAGTTGAACAAACAAAACAAAGTTCTTCTAATAGAATGGTTACCTAGGATGTGTGCATGACACGATCCAAAGGGTTTTGTTAATTCAAAGGATGCTAAAAAGGGCATGCAAACTTCAATGGTTGAAGTAAGCATCACGGAGTTGGAATCTTCACCGTGTTGAAACTGTTAAAGGAGTTTTCATCAGGAGACGATGAAGATGCTTGCATTTGCAAGAAATTAAGTGGAAGCGCTGAGACATATTTCTAATACATTATGTGGAGGACATCTTGTTGGTTGGAAATGATGTATATTTTATTGACAAAAGGTTAAGAATTTCATTTCCATGAAATACTTATGAAAAACCCGAATATTTAGCATGAATGTCTACATGGATAGACTGTGACACTAATATGGTCATACCAAACATACATATATGAGATATTGAAGGAGTTCAATATAGAAACAACGAGAAAAGGATCTTGTCGCATGGAAAAGAATTGAATCAAGATTCAAGTGTATCGACACTTGATAAGTGAAACAAGATTCTAGTGCTTTGACACTTGATGAGTGAAATCACAAGAATGCTTTGATCAATCATACCATGATATGTACACATCCATATATGTTCTATGATCTAAGTGTTATGAGCATATACCAGAATAAATCATAAAATGATCATTGGACGATAGTAAGGATATTCTTATAATCTTTTGGAAGAATTAAGAATATATTATATTTGTATAAGAGACAAATAGTTCATTGTAAACTGACACTAGTTCTGTCACAAGATACAAATTAAGTTTATCTAAATTTAAACTATGGGTGGCACAATGAAATGGAAAGAAGTTTCCATGACAGATTTGGATGAATTCCAAAGTTAAGACATTATGACGGATACTAAAACAAAAGGCTAAGTGTATGACTGCTACAGTAGCAGCAAATGAGGGCATTTGTGTCAAGTAGTTTGTTATCAAACTAAGGTTTGGTTCGCAATGGGCTAACAATAAAGATATATTGTACGACAATAGTATCGACATGATTTAAGCCCAAGGAACTAAAGGTCTCACCAAAATACCAAATTTATACAATGTCATCTCATTGGAGAATGAGTGATGTGTGAAGACGCAAGGACATGCAAATACACACGGACCTGAAAGTGTCAGATCCATAGATTATGCTAACCACTTTCAATCGCGTATATGGAACACCAGAAATCCATAGGTGTTCAATACGCAAAGTTTTAAAACTAGATTATTGTCTCTAGTACAAGTGGGAGACTGAAGGGAATATGCCTGAGAGACAATAATAAAAGTGGTTATTATCGTATTTGTTATTTATGATAAATGTTTATTTTGCATGCTATAATTGTATTAATACGGAAACATTAATACATGTGTTCTTAATAAACAAAAATAAAGTTTCTAGTTATGCCTCTCTTATAAACTAGCTCGTTGATTAACAAGATGATCAAAGGTTTCCTGATCATGGACATTGGATGTTGTTAATAACGAGGTCACAACATTGTTGGAATGATGTGATGAACATTCATCCGAAGTATAGCATTACGATCAAGGTCATTGTGTTTATATTGCTATAACATCATACGAAGTAGTCTTAGTCCTTAGACAATGAGATCATGTCAATCACTAACACCGAAAGAGTATCTTGATAACATCAAACGTCACACCATAACAGGGTGACTATAAAGATGGGTTCAGTGCTACGAAGGAGTTATGTTGAGGCCCATGGATCAAGAGTGGAATTTGTCCATCCTGATGACGGATATATATACTCTGGGCCCTCTCGGTAACATCACATTAGTTAGCTTGCAAGCAAGTGATTTGATCATTAGAATATTATATCACGAGAATGATAAAAGAGTACATGTCGGTAACATGATCAAACTAGGTATGGAGATACTGATTATCGAATCTCGGACATGTAATATATCGCGAGACAAAGGGATTGAGTTACATGCGTATAAGATTCACACGATCACAGAAGTCATCGTTGAATGTGTGGGAGTCAGTACGGATATCCAGGTCCCGTTGCTGATTATTGATTGGAGAGGGGTCTCGATCATGTCTACATTATTCGCAAACTGTAGGGTGACACACTTAAGGGATACCGACACCATGTTGAGCAAATAAGATGCAAGAGAAAGAAAAAGAAAGCGCATGAATTTATTTCACTAGACACCTGAATCATTTCGGTTGAAATTGCTAAAACTGGTTCTGCATGTGAAATTGAATACTAGCAAGGGTTTTATGTGAATGTTTGTTAATTAAAGTAATTAACAAAATCTGAATAAATAAATAAAATAGTTTTATTTAATAAGAGATTGCATTAAATTTGGTGGAAATTTAATGGAGGTGAGTGGAATTTTGAGTGGTGGCTATTTATGTGAGTGGGAGCTCTACCCACATGAATGTGGAAGAGGTGGGGCCACCTCCATCGCAGTCACGCCATGGGAGGGTGCTGCCCCTCGCTCTCCCTATAAAACGCACCCCACTCTCTCCTCTCATCTCACACCTCCTCGCGAAGGATCTCTCTCCCTCCTTTAGAATTCCACATGGTCTCAGATCAGCGAGATACATGTTCCTAGTGGCTTTTTCTGGAAGGATTCGTTGCTTCCGCTGCTTTGCTAGAGCGAGGGCGTGGAGTTTTTCGGGGTACCCGGACGTGTGTGTGATCATGGATGCACCACTACTTTGCGGTGCTGGACTTGATGGTGCTGGACCGGCTGGAACAAATGGACTTCATCACGATCTTGAGATCGGCAAGCGTTCGACTACATCATCCACGAGTATAACCTCGATTCGGTCTTGGAGAGTATGTATTCTATGGATGTATATCCACCCGTTGCTTGTATCTAGTAGATAGATCTTGGTACATAGTTGTTCCCATCGTAGGAAATTTTTTGTTTTCTATGCTGCGAACCCTACACTCCTTGCCGTTCGTCGCGCTCCGGGGTGGACATAAGAACCACGAACCACGCCGACCCCTGCCTCGTCCTTATCTCTCTCTCTCTCTCTTGGGCGACCTCCTACACCCTCTCTCTCTTGCTGCAATCCCGAACCCTATCCCTAGGTCACTGTTGAATCGCCACTGTTTCGGGCCTCCCCGTGTCTCTCCTATGTGCTCTGGAGGTCCTCCTAGCTGCCCTCTACCTCCTCGCCGAAGGAATCAAGCAGGGGCGCCTTAAATCGGCCTCCTTGACTGCATCTTCCCCAGCCTCAACGAGTTTCTCCGGCGCCATAGCTTCTTATCCGGTCTACCTCTCGTCTCCCCGACCGTACCGTTAGCTTCACGCTGAGCTTCTATGTCTCCCCGTCCCTTTCATGCTTCCTGGCGTGACCTGTAGCAACCTTGCATCTCGCGCCGTTACTCGCCGTCGCAGACCACCATCGCAGTCATGCCTCCGATGACCATACATGGGCGGCGCCACGTCCACGTGGTTCGCCTCGCCGAGATCTTTCCAACGCACCCAACCATGCATGCTGGGGTGGCCTGTATTGTCGGCGATGACCACCGCCTGCCGCGCACCACCGGCGAGTCCAACGTGGCTCCCATGTGGCCTTCCGGTGGACCCACCGTGGACTGGGCCCCCTCTGTCAGTATGTGTGGGTAGGATTAGTGTAGTAACAAAAGTTTCTGGCCATGTGATGACTTCAGCATTGCATCATGCTGATGCAGTATTCCTTTTCTTTTCTTTTAATGTTTTCTGAAATAATTTCTGTAAATAAGAAATATATGACATGTGGGCCCTTCTGTAATTCAAATAAACCTTTTTAGAAATGTTTTTTGATTAATAAAAATATAACAGTAATTCCAAAATGTAAATTATTTTACAATATTCCAAAAATAATTTAAAATGAATTAAAATGGATAAATTCATAACTAATTCATTTTAAATCAAAAATACAAATAATATATCAGAATGATCAAAAATGAGATCTACACAATAGAGCTATAATCATGCATTGTTAAGCAACTTTCATTGCAAGTTTAATTAGAAGAACCAATTGAACCCAGTGGGTGATTCCGAGGGTTTTCCTGTTCTAGGGTTTGTACCCCTCGGACGCCGCTTAAATTGCCAAGCATGCCTTAGGGTTACAATCAACAACTTTCAACTTGGCATATCATCATACTTGCTTGAGCATTGCATAGATGCCACGTGTTGATTGTTTCCCTCTCTTTCCGGTGTTTTGGTTCTTCTCCGGTAGAATACGATATCGAGATCGAGATCGAAGACTGAGATCAAGACCATCGAAGATCAATGAACAATACTTGACCAACTATAATCAAGTCAAGTACCAGGTGTCTGAAGCTCTGCTTTCTGGATATCAACAGGGAAAGGCAAGCGTATCCCCACACATGATATAATCCTATGCTTTCAAAGTATTTACATTCTTGCCATTTGCATGCGATTCCAAAGTCTTTTATCGATAGATAGAGTAATCCTATATGATGCATGTTTCCTTTGTAGCCTATATTTCCTGATCCACTGCTCCTAGCATAACTAGGGTTTGGCTTGTGAAGCATTGCTAGAGCTGTTACATCTGTTGTGCTTAGCCATGCCTAGTTGTTACCGCTGGTCCATCCGGCTGACGAATCAGAGCTGCAAATGAACCTAGTTTGATAGGATGATGTGGTATGATCAAAGATGGAAGTTAAACATGCTAAGGCTTGTAGGGGAGACTACGATGGGTTTTGGTTTTTATAGTCCCATATTTGCTACTACTAGGACCTGAGTTCTTGCCTCTTGAACCAAGACGAGCATACAGCCACACGGGGACCTGGAAACCCCCTCGACCAAATAACTTGCCTAGTAGATTCCATGAGTCACATAGTTCGGGCGTTCCATTCGACATACGGATTCTGGTTCTTCTCGAAGGAGGTGCATTCATACAGGTAGGTAAGCGTGGTAGGGAATGGGAGAGGCCCGGCCTCCGTAATCTCAAACCCTGTTCACATCGCTAGGGACCGACTTCGGGACTCGACCCGTTACCACGGCATCTCCTTAGTGCGTGACTCATTGTCTCGGCGAAAGCAAGGTAAAGGTCGTGGTCAACCACTCTTTGTCGGCCTTCCAAGGAAGAGGGCTAATAACATTTGGCATTAAGAATCGGTTGGTACGTGTGGGTAAAGTTGTACACCCATGCAGGGTCTTAATATTTTCGAAAAGCCGTGTCCGCGGTTATGGATGACTTGGGAACGGGCGTGATGATCATAGAGAACTTGAACCTAATCGTAAAACTTGGTAGCTCAGTGTGTTCTTAAGGATGCTTCCTCATGGGTGCGAGGGGGTGATCCTAGTTGGTAGGTTCAGCTGATAATGATTCGTTGTATATCCAAAGATGATCAAAGCTAGAGATACCGCTCTCTTATCCCCTTTTAAAATATGCTGATTAGTTGAGATTCTTCTCCCTCTTGTTTTACAAAGAAAGCTGGCTTTATGCAAAATAACTCCACCATCCATAAATCTTGCGTAGTACACCCTGTACTCACCCTTGCTTTATTGATACTTTTGCAGCAGGGTAGGTGTTATCATGGAAGAAGAGTTCTTTATGACATCGACGATTAGCTTGGGGTTCCTAGTCGGCAGTCATTGGATCTATGGACTGGACGTCATAGTTATGCTTCAAGCCTCTTAGGCCATTTGTTAAGTTTGCTATACTTAATAGCATAATTTGCCTTCTGTTGTTTGATGTTTGTGGTCAGTGACCTCTGCTTGTAATATTTTGGTTCTTTGCTTAGTTATGAGCTTGTTGTAATAATTTTTGTGCCATAGGGTCACTGTTGTGTTATCAATTCTCTCTATGTATGTTTTCGAGATTTTAGGTTAGGCTTATATCAGACATAGGTCTGGGATTTGTCTAGCCATAATCCTGGGGGTGTCACAGGTTTTGGTATCAGAGCAGTACCTCTTGTAGGAAAGCCTTTCTATTGGTCTATGTTGAGTCTAGTGCTTATGAAAACTATTTTTCAAAGATGAAAATTATGTGTGAAAACTCTAGTATGCTTCTTTTTCTCCTTATCCAGTTTCGCTCTAACTCTGGGTTCATATTATCTTGTGTTGATTTGAAAAAGTTTTGTTATCTCGTCTCTTCCTTCAAAGCTTAGGTGCCTCCTCGGGCATGTCATTTCTCAACCAGTGTACCTAGTGTTGAGTTCTCTTGAGTCTGGTGTATGTGTGTTACTTGATCCCCTTGCTCTGTTCCATCCGAGAGATTTATTTCCATCATGATCTCTGTTTTATGGGCCACAACATCATGTTCATGGTCTCATACAGTTTTGCTCCAGGTCTCGAGGTTTCCTTTTGCCTCGTGAGCCTCCTTTTACTTTGTTTGCGTACTTCAGAAGTTGTTTCTTATTTTGGAAGCTACCTTATGGT
The DNA here is from genome assembly GCA_030063025.1 of Avena longiglumis. Taxonomy (NCBI): domain Eukaryota; kingdom Viridiplantae; phylum Streptophyta; class Magnoliopsida; order Poales; family Poaceae; genus Avena; species Avena longiglumis. The sequence continues at coordinate 209,428,078 of CP125979.1, read as the reverse complement.
TACTATCTTGTAGTGTACGCTATGTCACTCAAGTAATACTTACTCCTTTTCTTTGGGTTTAACCCTCGGACTTGAACCTAAGATCCCCCGATTGTGCTGGATTCTGGTGTTGTGAATCTTGTACATGAAGCTGACCTTTAACCCAAGATCCATTTTTTGATCCATATTGTTAATGTTCAAACATTACCCCAGGATGGCTAATACCTTCTAGTATAGCCTCCAAGTTTGTGGTTATTGTCGTGATTGAGTTGCGACAAATAAGGACTTCCCCTACCACATGGTATGGCAGATGTTCTTTAATGGAACCAAATAGATCACGGCAAGAGTACTCTTTGCGAGACTCACATATGTATTCGTGAATCTTCCACACATTCCCTTTTCTGCATCGGTCTTTGGAAGATTATCGACTTATGCATCTACATCTTGGGATTCTATTCTGAGCGTGTTCTTCCTTCTTTGTTGTTTTCTAATCTTTGTCTACCAGTTGGTAGCCAAGTAGTAAATGCACATCGGTGTATTCTGATGCAAGATACTCTTGTGGTCCGTCATGACAAACCAGATCGGGATGTCAGGAGAAACAAACTCCAGTACCACATTATTTTTGAGACCAGGTCAAAATGTTGTAGTCTGCAGGTCAAGAGGCATTGATTAGCTTCTGATCTGTTCTACCTTAAAGTATCACACCCTTTTTATACTAGGACGGCAAGCTGAGTCTCATGAACCCCTTAATGAAGTGATGCTCTTACACATTTTTACCCACCTTTCCTATGAGTTTTTCGCACTTACGAGTGTTGTGCGTGCGTAATAATGTGGCCATATGAGATTATTATAAATTGTTAATGCTTTGAACTCAAAGGACATTTGTATCATCCTTAGTGTGATTGGTTAATCCTATCACTAAGCAAAGGATGATTGTGCTACCAAGTCCGTTATTCTAGTGCACTCTCTTCGGTCAAAGATTTAGGCTTGTGCCAAAAGTCTTTGAGACTATGTCTTCTTGCTTTAACAAGAAAGATTCCTCTCGAACTAAGTGACATATAGGTGGTTCGCGATATTCTATATGTCTACTAGAAGTATCCCCATGTTTCCACATGAACGTGTTGTCAAGTTCTTCAACAAGCAAGTTATCTGAACTTCTCTTTCTCCAAGGATCCATACAGATACCCCTGAACTAGTTGGTTGAGCTTAAACAACAACTTGGAGAGTTGTAAGATAAAAGTTCTATCCAACTCTGTTCCTCCTTAAAGGGATGTATAGTCTTGTTCGTACTGAAGTAAGATGGTATGTCCTTTGTGGATATGTTATCTTCCCTCTTTTGATTTGATTTGGGCAATTGTCAAACCAAACTCAGATCTGGGGACTATCTTGATGGTGTATCCACTTGTGATGTCTCACTTAAGTACATCTTCATTTCCTCTAGTCTGACTAATGTCAATGCCTTGTTTATACAACATATGAGTCCATCTTCTTGGATGTCTCAATAAGTTTGTTGTTGAGCCCATCAATGACATCCTTATATCCTCCACGTTATATGAGATTCATATGGAACATTTGGCATTAATGTTGGAAACTTCCGAGAACCATCTTCGTGTCATCTCGAAGTATGTGTTTTGGATGTTAGAAGTAATATTCTCTGATTCATGCGCAAAATGTTGAAAGATGTCGCCGTGGATCTGAGTAGAGTCGTCTTTGTTTCCTCGGGAATCATTCCAAGTTAGTCAAGCATATGCGAGGTATTCTTGATATGGTAGGTTGATGCCTTCACATCTCGAGCATATCCTCCAAGCACACCAATCCACTGATTGATTTGCTCACGGAAGATAAGAAGTCCAACAAACTTCAATATCCTCCTAAATGTTTCCTAACAAGGATTCAGTTGTGTTTCGTTGCAAACAATTCATGTAGGTTCAATTGTCCTCTAATAACTTGTTAATACATGGGTTTTGCAACCTAGCTCATATTTTGGAGCTTAACACTATAGTCCATGTCTTGAGAATCTAGTGACTTTACCTTTGTGGTAAATGTTGCACACTTTCTATTCGGACATGCTGAGTCCGAAGTATCGTTCCACCTAACCAAAGCTGAATCTCATGCAGCAATGATGGTTAGTGTTCCTCAAGGTTTTGACATTGGTCTCTCTGTACATCCGGGAAGATTGATGTAATGGTTGACAAAATTAGTCGGAAGACCTTTTCTCATATTCTCTTGAATCAGCAAAAACAACCACTCTTCATGAGGCATCTTCTATGACTTATTGTATGAGTTGTTCTTATGGTTTCCTTTGTATCCAAAGTCTGACCTTTACTTGATGACTGATTGAAGGCTTGTTAAAATCTTGATATTGGTGTTTCAAACATCAAGGATAACATTTAAAGTAGATTTGCTAAATGTCTCTCGGTCGATCTTCCAGACCCTTTTATGATGGCAAGCGTTTTGTTATGCCAAGTACTTGGAGTCTGAGAATGAAGTTTCTTTCTTCTCGTGTCATTATGAATCTTCCAAACTATTCATCTGGTGATGTAAAGTGATATCATGATCTTTGGCAAGAATTTTGATAGTCCTAGATGAATAAATAGTTTCCTTCCCGCTTTCTTAAACATGTTCGAAGAGCGACCATGATTCTGGTAATCAACAGTTTCTCTTGTTACATGTTCCTTGTGACTCTTATGAGTCCTCTACACAAAACACCTTTATTTCTTAGCCTCCTGTTGAATGAAATAGTGGCCCTTCTATGTCAAAAGTAGTTCAACAACTTGGTTTTGTTGGTATCTATCTCTCCCACCTGCGAATCTATATTTAAGTTGTTTAGTAGAGATTTACCTCTCGAAGTTCGTGTTCCTTTTCCATATGTTGGAAGTTTCTTCCCTCAGAAGTTTACCCTCTCCTGCAAGTTCCATGGTCTTAATCCTTATAAACACCAGCTACCTATCAACTTGAAAACCATCTCCTTTTGTTTCGTCCTTTACCTTGGCGTGTTTCATGTCATTGGCTCCAGATATGTTAGTAAAACATCTATCCATGAGTTAACCATGAGATACTCATTTTGTGGTTCCGTGTCATTCCCTCTCCTCCTTAGTGTGAGCAGCCACCTCAAAGATTACGAAGAGCTTTGTCCATTCGTCATGGTGGCATGGATCAACCTCTTCGAGAAGATCGTCGAATTTTAGTGTAACCCTGTTCCTTCTATCTTCCTACCTAGAAATATCGGGTCGAGATTCTTTTATGTGGAATAGAATTGTAACAACCCTAGTTTTATTAAATAGTAATCAAGGTTTGTTTGTGCATCATGAGCATATCATGGTTTGATAACATTTGCATTAAGTTGAAGAAGAGGAAAAAAATCAAAACCCTAACTCCCATCTCTCTTTGAAAACTTTCAAATGGTATTAAAATATTTGAAAACTACTAAAACAAAGTGGATTCCAAATTGTTCAAGGGCCCCCGTATTATTTTAATATGTTCACCAAAGTTTTTGTATTTCGAAAATATCCAAAACAGGTTACGAAATGAAAATACAAAAGAGAAAAGGAAAAACAAAAAAAATAAAAACATTTCATATATAAAAATAGAGCCAGCTCACCCTAACAGGCCGCAGCCCAGCAAGCCCACCTCACTCTTCTCCCTTGTCCCCTATAGCGACCTTGGATCGTTAAAGATACTAAGTCCCTGTGATTAACATGCTAGTCCCTGGATCAAAAGCTAGCACTCACAGTCGATGAAATATCATGTAAAACACAAAGTCTTTATTACACGAAGAATCCAGAGTATGAATTTATTACAAATTTGCTTAGCATTAAGCTAGCTCAAATAACAGCGGAAACATAAAAGCAGCATGAGTCCATCAACGCCTCAGGCTTGTCGAGTGTAGACCCGCGATCCCTACGCACCTTTCAATCTTCGGATTCTGCACATAAGACGTGCAGCCAACAAGTTGGGTCAATACGTTGAATGTATTGGCAAATTACACCAAGGAGAGAAAAGACTATCTCTTAAGTAGAGAGAAGAAGAGAGGATTGTCCTACTTTGTAAACATTTGCTTAGATAAAATAAGGTCGAGTGGCACACAAGGATATTACGCACCAAGTGTCCAAACAACCAAACACTTGGATATTACGCACCAAGTGATACTTGGATATTACACACCAAGTTCCCAAAATCCCACCCATTGGCGATATTACTCACGCCATGCGGTTTCAAAACTTTGTTTAGAAAAGAGAGAGGAAGATCCTTCAGAGGCTCCATCCTTCAGATTCTCAATGTTGTTCTGTTTCCGTGAACACGACTGATTGATCAGATTGCAATACTCTCGAGAGTTTGTGCACTTTACCCATAATCCACCATCAAGTCCTTTTACAGACAAGACCATGGAGAGGCTTTCCCTTAGTAGACCCTCTACCTTCTGGATCCAACCGTGCCAAGAACCTCCAAATGTTGGTACCCAGGTGAGGTTTCCCACTAAGTACTAGGCCAAGACAGAGCCCATAATGTATTGTGGTTGCACTGGAAGCTTCTGAATTCTGAAACATGGAAGACTTCTTTGATTCCTGGGCAGCCATCCTCCACCAAAATCTCACTCGTTGTCCCGACAACCATTCCGCCCAGAAGAAAACTTAGTTTTATTTTGAAGTGGATTTGAGAAGAAAAGTTTGCTCTAGAGAGCCTTTATACTTAGAAAAATTCTTTCTCTTTCGAACCCCCAACGGTACTTTGTATATTTAGCATAGCAAGCAATACTTAGCAAAAACAGGGGTAACCTATTAGGAGGGAAAATCCTAAGTATAGAGCTACTCATGGCATACTACAAAATCATTGCACTTGCAAAATAATACTAAGGAAAAACTCTACTAGAATACCCTACACATGCATACTACAGAGTTTTGAAGATCACATGCATAGAATCAAAACTGGGACAAAATTATGAACAAGTGGTGTAACTTGCCTTGATCTGAGCAGCACTCTACACAATAGCACTCCTTAGCGCACTCCGAACAATCTAACGAATCACAAACATAGATTTGATCACAACTTGCTCTACATGTCACAGAGATAATCATGCATGCATGCAACAGGGTATTTTATGAAAGATTGGTTTTCTGAATCGACCAAGGTAGCATAATTGGGTTGCTATAGTGTTAAGGGTGTTACTAGGCTTGATTCCCCATAGGTTTAATTCTAATTGGACCACTAATATAATTCATAGGATTAATAGGAGATCCAATCGTCTAATTAGCCCCAAATTAGATCTAATGACCTTAAGCTAAGTTTTATAATTTTTTCCAGTAGGTATTGCGGAAACAAAGTCAACGCAACAAGAATCGACTAAAACGGAGTTCTAATTATTTTTCTATGAATTAAATACTCCAATCTAATGATTAAAATCTACACCTAAAACCTTACTGTAAACTTACAATATTATTGCAGATCTGGATTCTACATAAAATTAGGAATCCAACGGTATATTATAAGCTAAATTTTGCCAAAAATTCAATTTTATATGAATTTCGCAAGTTTTAATCTGAATCTGCAAACAGATCTAACCCTCACTTAAAAAATTCTTGCCAAGTGGCAGACGCTGGTTGGTCCAGCTGGCAAGGCGGGTGACGCGGCGCGGTGACAACGCACTTTGCCACGCGGCAGCGCGATATTGGCCGGTACCCCTTCGTTCGACCTTCTAATCCTAACCGTCGAGCCTGGATCTAACGGCTAAGAGCAAGGACGAGCTCACCTCTCCGGTTGGCGGCGGCGGCTGGCGGTGGTTGGGCGCTACGGTGGTCGGCGTCGGCGTTCCTCGGTGAGGGTGAAGCAGTCGCGGATGATCGCCTCTTCCTCGCGGTCCCGCCCGTAGCCTCAGATTCGAGCTTCTCTTCCCCGAGCGGTGGCGGCGGCTGCTCCTCCTCCGCAGCTCCGGCGAGCAATCCGCGGTGGCACGCTGCAGTAAACAGAGGAAAAAACGTGAGTAGACGATGTCGATCGAGAGCTTCAAGCTAGGGAAGAATTCAGGGGGAGGGGTTCCCCTGTCGTCGTCTTCGTCGGCTTACCGAGGGCAGCGACGGTTCGAGCCCGCGGAATCGGAGGGGGCTAGGGTTCTAAGGGTTTTGTGGGACGGAGGAGAGGCGCGCGGCTGGTCTTTATATGCAGCCTGGGGGGAGTCCTGGCTGGACACGGAGGCGGGGGAAAGCGTGGTCGGCGCAGACTCGGTTCTCGTTGGAGAGGAAAGGGGGTAGGGTGACAGGTGGGGTCCGGGTGTCGGTGGTGGAGGGGGAAGTGGGCTGGCGCGGGTGCAGGTAGTTAGCTGCTGCGCGGGCGCGGGTGGGCTGGCGCAGCGGCCCAGTTAGGTTAGGTTGCCCTTTTTTTTCTTTCCTTAACATTTTCTTCAATTTCTGGTTTAGTAAAGCTTAAATAACTTTTGCAAATGAAGTCCAAAAATGTTGAAACCAACTTCTAAATTTTTGTAAAAGTAAGGTGGTCATCTTAGGACCATAGTTTAAAGTTTTTACACAGCTTTTAGAAGGGTCAAGTTGACTACAACAAAAATGCTTACAAAGGAAATCTCTATTAGAGTTTTGATAGGTTTAGGTGTTTAGGATTTTGTTGTAAAAATTCATTTGTAGAATGCAATGATGCAAGGATGGTGCATGGAACTAATAACATCCTAATATAAAAATCAGGGATGTTACAAACCTACCCCCCTTAAGAATAATCTCGTCCTCGAGATTCGGGTTGGCTAGCAAATAGGTGTGGGTGTTCTGCCTTCAAGTCTTCTTCACGCTCCCACGTAGCTTCTTCCTCGGAGTGGTGGTTCCATTGTACTTTGCAGAATCTTATAGTCTTGGTGCGGGTAATCCTTTCGGCTGTTTCCAGTATTTTGATGGGTTTTTCCTCATAGGTAAGGTCATTTTCCAAGTGAACCTCATCCAGGGGAACGGTGTCTCTTAACGGTGTTTCGGCCATCTCCGGGTGACACTTCTTTAGTTGCGACACATGAAACACATCATGAACAGTCAGTCCTTCCGGTAACTCCAACTGATAAGCAACTTCTCCTCTACGGGCCAGAACCTTATATGGTCCTATGAATCGTGGGGCTAACTTGCCCTTGATTCCGAACCTCTTAACTCCTCGTAGGGGTGAAACTCGGAGATACGCACGGTCCCCTATTTCATGAGCCACATCTCTGCGCTTGGAATCAGCGTAACTCTTCTGCCGGGATTGGACTACCTTTATCCTATCCTGAATCTGTCGTACCTTTTCTTCGGCATCCTTTATCAATTCAGGTCCAAAAAGACTGCGTTCACCAACTCCATTCCATAGCAGCGGAGTCCTACACTTCCTGCCATATAGAACTTCAAACGGAGCCATCTTGATACTTGTCTGGTAGCTGTTGTTGTATGAGAACTCATCATACGGCAGGTTATCGTCCCAACTAGACCCATAGTCTAGTGCGCAAGCTCTCAACATATCTTCCAAGATTTGATTCACCCTTTCTGTTTGGCCATCTGTCTGAGGGTGGAAGGCAGTACTGAATTGTAGTCGGGTTCCAAGAGACTCATGTAGTTGTCACCAAAACTTTGAAGTAAACTGGGTGCCTCTATCCGACACAATTCCCTTGGGAACACCATGCAGACTTAGCACTTGTATACGTGGTCTTTACGGGGATGAAGTGAGCCACCTTGGTGAAGTGGTCCACCACTACCCAGATAGAATCAAATCCAGAACGAGTCCGGGGCAATCCCGTGATGAAATCCATGCCTACCTTGTCCCACTTCCAGTCGGGTATAGGTAGTGGTTGAAGTAGTCCTGCCGGTTTCTGATGCTCGGCTTTAACTCTATTGCATACATCACACAGAGAAATATACTCTGCAATATCTCTCTTTAGGTTATTCCACCAAAACCTATCCTTCACATCCATGTACATTTTCGTGTTACCTGGATGAATTGAGTATGGCGAATCATGAGCTTCTTGTAAAATCATCTTCCTGATATCGGGGTCATTGGGAACGCACAAACGCTTCCCATACCAGAGGGTTCCTTGTTCGTCCAGAAGAAATTCTTTTGTTTTTCCTTCGCTTATCCTGACTCTTATATCTTCCAACTCTTTATCTCCCTTTTGTGCTTCATGGATCCTTTCTTAGAAGGTGGACACTATTTCCATAGTTGCTACGTGTCCTTTCGGAACTATTTCTAGCCTGAGATCCTTGAGTTGCTTGCATAGATCCTCTGGAAGTTCCCCTGCGATAAGTCCATTCACATACACCTTACGACTTAAGGCATCAGCCACCACGTTTGCCTTTCCGGGATGGTACTGTAAATCCAAGTCATAATCCTTAATTAGCTCAAGCCATCTTCTTTGTCTCATATTCAGCTCCTTTTGGGTGAAGATGTACTTCAAACTCTTGTGATCAGTGAACACATCACAATGTTTTCCCATGCGGTAGTGTCTCCATACCTTGAGAGCATGAACCACAGACGCAAGTTCCAGATCATGTGTGGGGTAGTTGTGTTCGTGGTTCTTAAGTTGACGGGAGGCATAGGATACCACTTTCCCATCCTGCATCAATACACTTCCAAGTCCTTGTCGAGAAGCGTCACAATAGACTTGAAAATCCTTCTGGATATCAGGCAGACACAGAACTGACGCCGTTACAAGGCGCTTCTTTAACTCCTGAAAACTTTCTTCACATGCCTCGGTCCATAGGAACTTCTTTTCCTTCTTCAATAGTTCCGTCATGGGTTTTGCTATTTTGGAAAAGTTTTCAATGAACCTCCGGTAATATCCTGCGAGGCCTAAGAAACTCCTAATCTCCCCCACATTCTTGGGTGACTCCCATTCCGTCACGGAAGTTACCTTACTAGGATCTACGGCAACTCATTTTGCCGACACAACATGGCCAAGGAATCCCACTTCCTTCAACCAGAATTCGCATTTGCTGAATTTGGCATACAACTTGTGTTCTCTTAGTTTCTCCATAATAAGGCGCAGATGCTTCTCATGTTCCTTCTCATCCTTAGAGTATATGAGTATATCATCTATGAATACCACGATAAACTTGTCCAAATATTCCATGAACACCTTGTTCATCATGGTCATGAAGTACGCTGGGGCATTGGTTAGTCCAAACGACATTACGGTGTACTCATACAATCCGTATCTTGTGGTGAATGTTGTTTTGGGTACATCCTGTTCTCGAATCTTTAGCTGAAAGTAGCCTGATCGCAGATCGATCTTTGAGAACACACTGGCTCCCTTTAACTGGTCAAACAAGTCATTGATGTTGGGTAGAGGATACTTGTTCTTGATCGTCACTTCGTTCAACGAGCGGTAGTCCACAACCAGCCTCTTGGTTTTATCTTTCTTTTCCACAAATAGGACGGGTGCTCCCCAAGATGACGCGCTAGGTTGGATGAACCCCTTGTCCAATTGTTCCCTAAGTTTTTTCTTGAGTTCCTTTAACTCGTCCACATCCATCTTGTATGGTCTCTTAGCTATCGGCCCCATGCCTGGCATCAAGTCAATGAGGAACTCGATATCACGGTCGGGTGGCATTCCGGGTAGCTCCTCGGGGAAAACATCTGGGTATTCCTTTACAGTAGGTACCTCCTCCAAGCTAACCCCCTTAAGAGAGTTCACCATGACTTCCTTAAGTGCGAAATTCGACTTGATGCGAATCCTTTTACCTTCTGGTGTTGTGAGCATGACAGTCCTTTTGCACAATCTATGACTCCTTCATATTCGGTCATCCAGTTCATGCCCAAGATTATGTCTAATCCTTGTGATTCTAGAACTACTAGACTTGTGGGAAAGATGTGTGTCCCAATCCTTAGTTCTAGTCCCCGGCAACCGGAGTTTGCCACTATTTCTCCCCCAGGAGAACTTACCCTTAGAGGAAAGTTTATAGTCTCCGAAGGTATCTTCCCTCTATCCACAAATACCCTTGATATGAATGAATGCGATGCACCAGTATCAAAAAGAACAACTGCGGGAATAGAATTGAGTTTGAACTTACCAATCACAGAGTCTGGTGCATCACAAGCATCCTCCATAGAGACATGATTCACCGTGGCTTTGACAAACGGATTTGGCTTCTTCCCGTTTCCATTGCCATGGTTGTGTCTGTTTCCATTCCCATTACCATTGCCATTCTTCTTCTCGGGGCAAGAGGTTGCATAGTGCTCTGTCCTGTTGCACTTAAAGCATGTCACCTCACTGAGATCCTTTCCATTGTTGCCATTCCCATTGCGGTTTTTATGCCCATTGTGTTTGTGGCCACCATGGTTATGACCGTTATGGTTGTGGCCATTATTGTTATAAGGTGGTGGTGAGGAATTGCGCTGCTTCTGGTATGGAACAGAGTGTTTGTGATGGTTAGACTTCCTCTTGCGGTTTTCTATGCTCTTCCTTTTGGATTCAACCACAATGGCTTGTCCAGAAGTTCCTGAAAGTTGTCAAATTTCTGAGCCACGAGCTGAATGGATATCTCATCATTGAGTCCTCTTAGGAACTCCTCCTGTCTCTTGGCATCAGTGGAAACATCGTCGGGTGCATAACGGGCTAGCTTGTTGAAAAGCTCACCATACTCGGTGACAGAATGGTGCAGCTGGTGTAGGTCGCAAAATTCGCGCCTTTTCAGAGTCATGATACCAGCAGCCACATGATGAGTGCGAAAAGCTAACTCAAATATGTAACATCCCAGATTTTATATTAGGATGTTATTAGTTCCATGCATCATCCTTACATCATTGCATTCTACAAATGAATTTTCACAACAATCCTAAACACCGAAACCTAGCAAACCCTAATAGTGTTCCATGTGTAAGCATTACTATAGTGCCCAAGTATTGACCCTTCTAAAAACATTGTAAAACATTAAACTATGGCCCTATGTTGACCACCTTATTTTTATAAAAATTTAGAAACAATTTTCATCAAGTTTGGGCTTGGTAGGCAAAAGTTATTTAGGTTTTATTAAAACAGAAAAAGGAAAATGTTAAAAGAAAAAAAGTGGACAGCCTACCTAACTGGGCACCTGGCCTTGACCCACAGCCAAGACGCCGCGCCAAGAGCCCAAAGACCGCCCACTACTCAATTCCGCTGCTACCACCGACAGGTGGGACCAAGTTGTCATCCCCCACCTCCAGCCAGAGTCCCTGAAGAACACGGGTTTGATTCAAATCCGCGCGATTTATCCGTCCTCTGATCGAATCCGTGCCCTCTACGACATGAAATCCGTGCCCTCTGATCGAATCGTTTCTCTTAAACCCTAGCCCCAATTCCGAACTCGCCGGAGCAGCCGTCGTTGGAGCCCGAGGTCGGAGACTCTCCAGGGCGCCTCGAGCCCTGTTACGCCTTCCACCCTTCTCGCCCCGACCAACCCTAACCACCCGTCTGATCTGTTGCTTCTGAAACGCAGGATATCGCCGGCAATTGCTCACCGGAGCCATCGGACCCGAGGAGAGGAACGACCGACACCGGGAGAAGGAGGAGGAGAGGGACCGCGCCGAGACCACTAGGGGATTCGCCATCGACGTGCGCATCGGGGGCCATCTTCGCCGCCTTCGCTAGGGCCGCCAGGACCTCCGACCACCGTCGACTCCGCCGCCGCCGCCGTCGTCTCCATCGCCGCCACCACCACAGGTCAGTGGATCCGTCTAGGCCGTCCGATTGAAATCCTGCGGGCCGAATTAGAAGGGGGGGGGGCGAAGGGGTATCGGCCAACCACGCAGCGCCGCGTGGCAAGCGCGTCGTCACCGCGCCGCGTCACCCGCCTGGCCAGCTGGCCCAACCAGAAGCTGCCACTTGGCGCGTTCTGAGTTAGGGTCAGGCTAGATTGTTTTGATTTTTGCAGATTAAGTTTATTATTGCGAAAATCATATAAAATCGAATTGTCCAAATTTAGCTTGTAATATACCGTTGGATTCCTAATTTTATGTAGAATCCAAATCTGTAATAATATCCCAGGTTTACAGTAATGTTTTAGGTGTAGATTTTAATCACTAGATTGGAGTGTTTACTCTATAGAAAAATAATTAAAATTCTGTTTTAATTGATTCTTGTTACAATGACCTTGTTTCCACATTGCCTACTGGACAAAATTATACAACTTTGCTTAAGATCATTAGATCTAGTTTGGGGCTAATTAGATGGTTTGATCTCCTCATAATCCTAGGATTTGTTTTAGTGACTCTATTAGATCTAAACCCTTGGGAAAATCAATCCTAGTGACACCCTTACCCTATCACAACACTAACTTGCTACCTCGATCAATTTAGAAGAACCAACCTTGCATAAAATTCCACGTTGCATGCATGCATAATTTTCTTTGTGATATGCTTTGAGCAAGTTGTGATCAGATCTATGTTTGTGGTTCGTTAGATTGCTCGGAGTGCGCTAAGGAGTGCTATTGTGTAGAGTGCCGCTCGGATCAAGGCAAGTTACACCACTTGTTCATAATTTTGTCCCAGTTTTTATTCTATGCATGTGATCTTCAAAATTCTATAGTATGCATGTGTAGGATGTTCTAGTAGAATTTTTCCTTAGTATTATTTTGCAAGTACGATAATTTTGTAGTATGCCATGAGTAGCTCTATACTTAGGATTTTCCATCCTAATAGGTTACCCCTGTTTTTTCTAAGTATTCCTTGCTATGCTATATATACAAAGTACCGTTGGGGGGTTCGAAAGACAAAGAACTTTTCTAAGTATAAAGGCTCTCTAGAGCAAACTTTTCTTCTCAAATCCACTTCAAAATAAAACTAAGTTTTCTTCTGGGAGGAATGGTTGTCGGGTCAATGAGTGAGATTTTGGTGGAGGACGGCCGCCCAGGGATCAAAGAAGTCTGCCATGTTTGATTCTGAAGCTTCCAAAGGTAACCACAATACATTATGGGCTCTGTCTTGGCCTAGTACTTAGTGGGAAACCTCACCTGGGTACCAACATTTGGAGGTTCTTGGCACGGTTGGATCCGGAAGGTAGAGGGGATACTAAGGGAAAGCCTCGCCATGGTCTTGTCTGTAAAAGGACTTGATCGTGGATTGTGGTTAAAGTGCACAAACTCTCGAGAGTATTGCAATCTGATCGATCAGCCATGTTCATGGTAACAGAACAACAATGAGCGTCTGAAGGATGGAGCCTCTGAAGGATCTTCCTCTCTCTTTTCTAAAAACAAAGTTTTGAAACCCCATGGCGTGCGTAATATCGCTAATGGGTGGGAATTTGGGAACTTGGTGTGTAATATCCAACTGACGCTTGGTGCGTAATATCCAAGTGTTTGGTTGTTTGGACACTTGGTGCGTAATATCCTCGTGTGCCACTCAACCTTATTTTATCTAAGCAAATGTTTACAAAGTAGGACAATCCTCTCTTCTTCTCTCTACTTAAGAAAACTAGCTTTGAGAAAATGAACTCTACAGCCTATACCAGCCTTGCATGTAGAGATAGTCTTTTCTCTCCTTGGTGTAATTTGCCAATACATTAAAAGTATTGACCCAACTTGTTGGCTGCACGTCTTATGTGCAGAATCCGAAGATTGAAAGGTGCGTAGGGATCGCGGGTATACACTCGACAAGCCTGGGGTGTTGATGGACTCATGCTGCTTTTATGTTTCCGCTGTTATTTGAGCTAGCATAATGCTAAGCAATTTTGTAATAAATTCATACTCTGGATTCTCCGTGTAATAAAGACTTTGTGTTTTACATGATATTTCATCGACTGTGAGTGCTAGCTATTGATCCAGGGACTAGCATGTTAATCACAGGGACTTAGGATCCTTATCGATCCGAGGTCACTACAGATGGTATCAGAGCACATCGTTGCCTGTAGGACGTGACCCTAGGATTGGAACCACCTCTAACTTTTGTGCCTTACTTGTGTTTCTACTAAGTTTTTTTCTGCACTTCTAGTATCTGCTTTCCTCTACTTGTTTAAGTATCTAACCTTCATTCTTCCAACTCAAAGATGACGAACTTCCTCTACGACACCGTCGCGGACATCGAGCCCCTTCGCTTTGGTGGATGCCTCATGGATCTACTCACACGTTTGGACCTTCCTCTCCCAACCATCCAGGGGAGCACAATGAAGAAACTCCACAAGGACATCTGTTGGGGAGTCAAGGTCATCCAGCCAGGAAAAGAGAGAGGCAAGAACCCGAAGGAAGACATAGCAATCCACATTGTTAGCGATTCCAAGGAGAAGGCCCTTAGCATCAGCTTGCAGCAACTCATTGGTCGCCTATGTGGACGTCATCATGAAGCTCTCCAAGGACACTGCGGAGGCCTCTTTGGAAGAAGAGATGAGGAAGGAATTCCCATGGAGTAAACCTTTGAGGAAAGAACTTCTACCAAGCGCCGAAGAATACAATATCAAGACTTGGAGTGCCACATCCATGACCTTGAAAAGGGTACCTTCCTCGAGATGTTGAAGAACGACGAGCTATGCGCCCTCATCAAGGAGAAGGAAGAAATGATCAAGCAGCAGGAGGAGGCAATGAAGCTCCAAGAGATAAAATTCCAGGACCAAGAGAAGAAGTTCGCTAACCAAGAGAAGAGGGTGATAAATAAAAACAAGAGAATTAGGGATCTCAAACAGCAGATCGATGGAGATGAAGTGCAAACTGAAGGCCTTTGCAAGATAATCAATGATGTGCGCGCTTCCAAGAGGGACTTGGCAAAGCAACTTGAAGCCGCAAAGAAGTCAAGTTTAGTGGAGGAGCTACAAAGCGAGAAGGAGGGACTTCAGGAGCAGCTGGAAGCCGCTACCAAGAAGATACAGGATGAGATAAAGAACCTCCAAGAGAAGCTTGAAGCCACCACAAAGGAGATGGAGTTGTACAAGACAACTCTAGAGCAGGAAGGCTACTCGTTCGAGGACGAGGAAGAGGAAGGCGTGGAAGATGTGTAATAGTTGGACCACCTTTAATTTTATAGTAGGACATTATTCGCAAATGTAATAAATACCAAGACAAGTCTGGTTTAGTTAAACTTGGTTGTTTTCTGTGTTAAGCTATGTTGTTATGTCTTGTGTGCCTTGTGTGCTTGGTGTGTTTTCATAAGGGTAGGAATTTACTACTTAGTCTTTCTATCTATTTCTTGACTATTCTCTTAAACCCCACAGATGCCGCCAAGACGTGCGAACTCCGAAATCCCGCCAGAAATAGCACAACTTTTGGCCACTCAGAACCAGCTGATCCAACTGCTCACTCAGAACATGCAAAACAACAACAACCCGCCGCCACCACCACCTCCGCCACCTCCTCAACAGGAACGCTTGACTCGGTTTTTAAGGCTGAACCCGCCTACCTTCACTAGTAAAGATCGAACCAATCATCGCGATGACCGTAGTGTATGATCAACAAGAAGCTAGACACCGTGCAAGCCGCTTGAGCGACAGGGTGCGTTATGCCGCACACCAGCTTGAAGGGCCTGCTGCAGAATGGTGGGATAACTACCAAGTCACCCACCCGGATATTGATGCTATCACTTGGGAACAGTTTGAGTTAGCTTTTCGCACTCATCATGTGGTTGCTGGTGTCATGACTCTGAAAAGGCGCGAGTTTCGCGACCTACACCAGCTGCACCATTCTATCACCGAGTATGGTGAGCTTTTCAATAAGCTAGCCCGTTATGCACCCGATGATGTTTCTACTGATGCCAAGAGACAGGAGGAGTTCTTAAGAGGTCTCAATGATGAGATATCCATTCAGCTCGTGGCTCAGAAATTTCAGAACTTTCAGGAACTTCTGGACAGAGCCATTGTGGTTGAATCAAAGAGGAAGAGCATAGAAAACCGCAAGAGGAAGTCTAATCCTCACAAGCACTATGTTCCGTATTAGAAGCAGCGCAACTCTTCGCCTCCACCTTATAACAATAATGGCCACAGCCATAACGGTCATAACCATGGTGGCCACAAACACAATGGACATAAAAACCGCAATGGGAATGGCAGCAATGGAAAGGATCTCAGTGAGGTGACATGCTTTAAGTGCAACAAGACAGGGCACTATGCAACCTCTTGCCCCGAGAGGAAGAATGGAAATGGCAATGGGAATGGAAATGGACACAACCATGGCAACGAAAACGGGAAGAAGCCAAATCCATTTGTCAAAGCCACGGTGAATCATGTTTCTATGGAGGATGCTTGTGATGCGCCAGACTCTGTGATTGGTAAGTTCAAACTCAATTCTATTCGCGCAGTTGTTCTTTTTGATACTGGTGCATGGCATTCATTCATATCAAGGGTATTTGTGGATAGAGGCAAGATACCAACGGAGACTATAAACTTTCCTCTAAGGGTAAGTTCTCCTGGGGGAGAAATAGTGGCAACCTCCGGTTGCCGGGGACTAGAACTAAGGATTGGGACACACATCTTTCCCACAAGTCTAGTAGTTCTAGAATCACAAGGATTAGAAATAATTTTGGGCATGAATTGGATGACCTAATATGAAGGATTCATAGATTGTGCCAAGAGGACTTTCATGCTCACAACACCGGAAGGGAAGAGGATTCGTATCAAGTCGAATTTTGCACTTAAAGAAGTCATGGTGAACTCTCTTAAGGGGGTTAGCTTGGAGGAGGTACCTATTGTAAAGGAATACCCAGATGTCTTCCCAGAGGAACTACCAAGAATGCCAACCGACCGTGATATCGAGTTCCTCATTGACTTGATGCCAGGCATGGGGCCGATAGCTAAGAGACCATACAAGATGGATGTGGACGAGTTAAAGGAACTCAAGAAACAGCTTAGGGAACAATTGGACAAGGGGTTCATTCAACCCAGCGTGTCATCTTGGGGAGCACCCGTCCTATTTGTGGAAAAGAAGGATAAGACCAAGAGGCTGGTTGTGGACTACCGCTCGTTGAACGAAGTGACGATTAAGAATAAGTATCCTCTGCCCAACATCAATGACTTGTTTGACCAGTTAAAAGGAGCCAGTGTGTTCTCAAAGATCGATCTGCGATCAGGCTATTTTCAGCTGAAGATTCGAGAACAGGATGTGCCCAAAACAGCATTCACCACAAGATACGGATTGTATGAGTACACAGTAATGTCGTTTGGTCTGACCAATGCCCTAGCATACTTCATGACCAAGATGAACAAAGTGTTCATGGAATATTTGGACAAGTTTATCGTGGTATTCATAGATGATATACTCATATACTCTAAGGATGAGAAGGAACATGAGAAACATCTGCGCCTTATTATGGAGAAACTAAGAGAACACAAGTTGTACGCCAAATTCAGCAAGTGCGAGTTCTGTTTAAAGGAAGTGGGGTTCCTTGGTCATGTTGTGTCGGCAAAAGGAGTTGCCGTAGATCCTAGTAAGGTAGCTTCCGTGATGGAATGGGAGTCACCCAAGAATGTGGGATATATTAGGATTTTCTTGGTCCTCGCAGGATATTACCGGAGGTTCATTGAAAACTTTTCCAAGATAGCAAAACCCATGACGGAACTGTTAAAGAAGGAAAAGAAATTCCTATGGACCGAGGCATGTGAAGCAAGTTTTCAAGAGTTGAAGAAACGCCTTGTAACAGCGCCAGTTCTGTGTCTGCCTGATATCCAGAAGGATTTTCAAGTCTATTGTGACGCTTCTCGGCAAGGACTTGGAAGTGTATTGATGCAGGATGGGAAAGTGGTATCCTATGCCTCCCGACAACTTAAGAACCACGAACACAACTAACCCACACATGATTTGGAACTTGCGTCTGTGGTTCATGCACTCAAGGTATGGAGACACTACATCATGGGCAAACATTGCGATGTGTTCACAGATCACAAGAGTTTGAAGTACATCTTCACCCAAAAGGAGTTGAATATGAGACAACGGAGATGGCTTGAGCTAATTAAGGATTATGACTTGGATTTACAATACCACCCCGGAAAGGCAAACGTGGTGGTTGATGCCTTAAGTCGTAAGGTGTATGTAAATGGACTTACCGCAGGCGAACTTCCAGAGGATTTATGCAAACAATTCAGGGATCTCAGGCTAGAGATAGTTCTGAAAGGGCACGTAGCAACTATGGAAATAGTGTCCACCTTCCAAGAGAGAATCAAGGAAGCACAAAAGGGAGATAAAGAGTTGGAAGAAATAAGAGTCAGGATAAGTGAAGGAAAGACTAAAGAATTTCGTCTGGACGAACAAGGAACCCTCTGGCATGGGGAGCGTTTGTGCGTTCCCAATGACCCTGAAATCAGGAAGATGATTTTACAAGAAGCTCATGATTCGCCATACTCAATTCATCCAGGTAACACAAAAATGTACATGGATGTGAAGGATAGATCCTGGTGGAATAACCTAAAAAGAGATATTGCAGAGTATATTTCTCTGTGTGTTGTATGCAATAGAGTTAAAGCCGAGCATCAGAAACCGGCAGGGCTACTCCAACCACTACCTATACCCGACTGGAAATGGGACAAGGTAGGCATGGATTTCATCACGGGTTGCCTTGACTCGCTCGATTTGATTCTATCTGGGTAGTGGTGGACCACTTTACCAAGGTGGCTCACTTCATCCCCGTAAAGACCACATATACAAGTGATAAGCTTGCTAAGATATACATGTCAAGGATTGTAAGCCTACATGGTGTTCCCAAGGGAATTGTGTTAGACAGAGGCACCCAGTTTACTTCAAAGTTTTGGCGACAACTACATGAGTCTCTTGGGACCCGACTAGAATTCAGTACTACCTTCCACCCTCAGACAGATGGCCAAACAGAAAGGGTGAACCAAATTTTGGAAGATATGTTGAGAGCTTGTGCACTAGACTATGGGTCTAGTTGGGACGATAACCTGCCGTATGCTGAGTTATCATATAACAACAGCTACCAGACAAGTATCAAGATGGCTCCAATTGAAGTTCTATATGGCAGGAAGTGTAGGACTCCATTGCTATGGAATGGAGTTGGTGAACGCGGTATTTTTGGACCTGACCTGATAAAGGATGCCGAGGAAAAGGTACGACAGATTCAGGACAGGATAAAGGTAGCCCAATCCCGACAGAAGAGTTACGTTGATTCCAAGCGCAGAGATGTGACTTATGAAATAGGGGACCGTGCGTATCTCCGAGTTTCACCCCTACGGGGAGTTAAGAGGTTCGGAATCAAGGGCAAGTTAGCCCCATGATTCATAGGACCATATAAAGTTCTGGCCCGTAGAGGAGAAGTTGCTTATCAGTTGGAGTTACCGGAAGGACTGACTGTGCATGTCCGTAGGTATCTTGCCTCTATCCACAAATACCCTTGATATGAATGAATGCGATGCACCAGTATCAAAAAGAACAACTGCGGGAATAGAATTGAGTTTGAACTTACCAATCACAGAGTCTGGTGAATCACAAGCATCCTCCATAGAGACATGATTCACCGTGGCTTTGACAAACGGATTTGGCTTCTTCCCGTTTCCATTGCCATGGTTGTGTCCGTTTCCATTCCCATTACCATTGCCATTCTTCTTCTTGGGGCAAGAGGTTGCATAGTGCCCTGTCCTGTTGCACTTAAAGCATGCCACCTCACTGAGATCCTTTCCATTGTTGCCATTCCCATTGCGGTTTTTATGCCCGTTGTGTTTGTGGCCACCATGGTTATGACCGTTATGGTTGTGGCCATTATTGTTATAAGGTGGTGGTGAGGAATTGCGCTGCTTCTGGTATGGAACAAAGTGTTTGTGATGGTTAGACTTCCTCTTGCGGTTTTCTATGCTCTTCCTTTTGGATTCAACCACAATGGCTATGTCCAGAAGTTCCTGAAAGTTGTCAAATATCTGAGCCAAAAGCTGAATGGATATCTCATCATTGAGTCCTCTTAGGAACTCCTCCTGTCTCTTGGCATCAGTGGAAACATCGTCGGGTGCATAAGGGGCTAGCTTGTTGAAAAGCTCACCATACTGTGATGTAATCAGTGCAATGGTGTAGGTCGCAAAATTCGCGCCTTTTCAGAGTCATGATACCAGCAGCCACATGATGAGTGCGAAAAGCTAACTCAAATATGTAACATCCCAGATTTTATATTAGGATGTTATTAGTTCCATGCATCATCCTTGCATCATTGCATTCTACAAATGAATTTTTACAACAATCCTAAACACTGAAACCTAGCAAACCCTAATAGTGTTCCATGTGTAAGCATTACTATAGTGGCCAAGTATTGACCCTTCTAAAAACATTGTAAAACATTAAACTATGGCCCTATGTTGACCACCTTATTTTTATAAAAATTTAGAAACAATTTTCATCAAGTTTGGGCTTGGTAGGCAAAAGTTATTTAGGTTTTATTAAAACAGAAAAAAGGAAAATGTTAAAAGAAAAAAAAAGTGGACAGCCTACCTAATCAGTCAGCCCACTTCAGCACCAGCGGCAGCCAAGCCCACCAACAGCCCAAAGACCGCCCACTGCCAATTCATCCGCCACCGGCTGTGTGGGACCAAGTTGTCATCCCCCACCTCCAGCCAGAGTCCCTGAAGAACACGGGTTTGATTCAAATCCGCGTGATTTATCCGTCCTCTGATCGAATCTGTGCCCTCTACGACACGAAATCCTCCCCTCTTATACCGCTACATCGGCTCCCCTCGCTGCCCTCGTTTCTCTCAAACCCTAGCCCCAATTCCGAACTCGCCGGAGCAGCCGCCGTCGGAGCCCGAGGTCGGCGACTCTCCAGGGCGCCTCGAGCCCTGTTACGCCTTCCACCCTTCTCGCCCCGACCTACCCTAACCACCCGTCTGATCCGTTGCTTCCGAAACGCAGGATATCGCCGTCAATTGCTCACCGGAGCCATCGGACCCGAGGAGAGGAACGGCCGACGCCGGGAGAAGGAGGAGGAGAGGGACCGCGCCGAGACCTCTAGGGGATTCGCCATCGACGTGCGCATCGGGGTTCATCTTCGCCGCCTTCGCTAGGACCTCCAGGACCTCCGACCACCGTCGACTCCGCCGCCGCCGTCGTCGTCTCCATCGCCGCCACCACCACAGGTCAGTGGAGCCGTCTAGGCCGTCCGATTGAAATCCTGCGGGCCAGATTAGAAGGGGGGCGCAGGGGTATCGGCCAACCACGCAACGCCGCGTGGCAAGCCGCGTGGCAAGCGCGTCGTCACCGCGCCGCGTCACCCGCCTGGCCAGCTGGCCCAACAAGAAGCTGCCACTTGGCGCGTTCTGAGTTAGGGTCAGGCTAGATTGTTTTGATTTTTGCAGATTAAGTTTATTATTGTGAAAATCATATAAAATCGAATATTTGTCCAAATTTAGCTTGTAATATACCGTTGGATTCCTAATTTTATGTAGAATCCAAATCTGTAATAATATCCCAGGTTTACAGTAATGTTTTAGGTGTAGATTTTAATCACTAGATTGGAGTGTTTACTCTATAGAAAAATAATTAAAATTCTGTTTTAATTGATTCTTGTTACAATGACCTTGTTTCCACATTGCCTACTGGACAAAATTATACAACTTTGCTTAAGATCATTAGATCTAGTTTGGGGCTAATTAGATGGTTTGATCTCCTCATAATCCTAGGATTTGTTTTAGTGACTATTAGATCTAAACCCTTGGGAAAATCAATCCTAGTGACACCCTTACCCTATCACAACACGAACTTGCTACCTCGATCAATTTAGAAGAACCAACCTTGCATAAAATTCCATGTTGCATGCATGCATGATTTTCTTTGTGATATGCTTTGAGCAAGTTGTGATCAGATCTATGTTTGTGGTTCGTTAGATTGCTCGGAGTGCGCTAAGGAGTGCTATTGTGTAGAGTGCTGCTCGGATCAAGGCAAGTTACACCACTTGTTCATAATTTTGTCCTAGTTTTTATTCTATGCATGTGATCTTCAAAATTCTGTAGTATGCATGTGTAGGATGTTCTAGTAGAATTTTTCCTTAGTATTATTTTGCAAGTACGATAATTTTGTAGTATGCCATGAGTAGCTCTATACTTAGGATTTTCCATCCTAATAGGTTACCCCTGTTTTTGCTAAGTATTGCTTGTTATGCTATATATACAAAGTACCGTTGGGGGGTTCGAAAGACAAAGAACTTTTCTAAGTATAAAGGCTCTCTAGAGCAAACTTTTCTTCTCAAATCCACTTCAAAATAAAATTAAGTTTTCTTCTGGGCGGAATGGTTGTCGGGTCAACGAGTGAGATTTTGGTGGAGGACGCCCAGAATCAAAGAAGTCCGCCATGTTTGTAATTCAAGCTTCCAGTGCAAACACAATACATTATGGGCTCTGTCTTGGCCTAGTACTTAGTGGGAAACCTCACCTGGGTACAAACATTTGGAGGTTCTTGGCACGGTTGGATCCGGAAGGTAGAGGGGCTACTAAGGGAAAGCCTCGCCATGGTCTTGTCTGTAAAAGGACTTGATCGTGGATTGTGGGTAAAGTGCACAAACTCTCGAGAGTATTGCAATCTGATCGATCAGTCATGTTAACGGTAACAGAACAACAATGAGCGTCTGAAGGATGGAGCCTCTGAAGGATCTTCCTCTCTCTTTTCTAAAAACAAAGTTTTGAAACACCATGGCGTGCGTAATATCGCTAATGGGTGGGAATTTGGGAACTTGGTGTGTAATATCCAAGTGACTCTTGGTGCGTAATATCCAAGTGTTTGGTTGTTTGGACACTTGGTGCGTAATATCCTCGTGTGCCACTCGACCTTATTTTATCTAAGCAAATGTTTACAAAGTAGGACAATCCTCTCTTCTTCTCTCTACTTAAGAAAACAAGCTTTGAGCAAATGAACTCTACAGCCTATACCAGCCTTGCATGTAGAGATAGTCTTTTCTCTCCTTGGTGTAATTTGCCAATACATTCAACGTATTGACCCAACTTGTTGGCTGCACGTCTTATGTGCAGAATCCGAAGATTGAAAGGTGCGTAGAGATCGCGGGTCTACACTCGACAAGCCTGGGGCATTGATGGACTCATGCTGCTTTTATGTTTCCGCTATTATTTGAGCTAGCATAATGCTAAGCAATTTTGTAATAAATTCATACTCTGGATTCTCCATGTAATAAAGACTTTGTGTTTTACATGATATTTCATCGACTGTGAGTGCTAGCTATTGATCCAGGGACTAGCATGTTAATCACAGGGACTTAGGATCCTTATCGATCCGAGGTCACTACAAAATAATAGCGGAAACATAAAAGAAGCATGAGTCCATCAACGCTCCAGGCTTGTCGAGTGTAGACCCGCGATCCCTACGCACCTTTCAATCTTTGGATTCTGCACATAAGACGTGCAGCCAACAAGTTGGGTCAATACTTTGAATGTATTGGCAAATTACACCAAGGAGAGAAAAGACTATCTCTACATGCAAGGCTAGTTTAGGCTGCAGAGTTCATTTGCTCAAAGCTAGTTTTTCTTAAGTAGAGAGAAGAAGAGAGGATTGTCCTACTTTGTAAACATTTGCTTAGATAAAATAAGGTCGAGTGGCACACGAGGATATTACGCACCAAGAGGCTCGCGCGTAGCAGTTCTTGGCCCAACAACAGCCCATGCGCAGCCCAAGCTGGCCCGTACCCCTTCGCCTTTGTTACTGTTGTCTTCCTCCCAAGCGGCAAGTTCCTCTCTATCGTGCCGCCGACCGTCGATCCCCGCTGCCTACTCCTTGCCGTCCGTCGCGCTTCGAGGTGGAGATAAGAACCGCGCCGACCCCCTGCCTTGTCCTTATCCTCTCTCTCTCTCTCTCTCTCTCTCTCTCTCTCTTGGGTGACCTCCTACACCCTCTCTCTCGCTGCAGTCCCGAACCCTAGCCCTAGGTCACCGTCGAATCGCCACTGTTCCGGGCCTCCCCGTGTCTCTCCTAAGTGCTCTGGAGCTCCGCCTCGCCGCCCTCTACCTCCCCGCCGAAGGAATCAAGAAGGGGATCCCTGAATCAGCCGCCTTGACTGCATCTTCCCCGGCCCCGACGAGTTTCTCTAGTGCCATAGCTTCTTCTCTAGTCTACCTCTCGTCTCCCTGACCGCACCGCTAGCTTCACGGTGAGCTTCTACGTCTCCCTGTCCCTCTCATGCTTCCTGGCGTGACCCATAGCAACCTTGCGTCTCACGCCGCCGCTCTCCGACGTAGACCACCATCACAGTGACGCCTCCGGTGACCATACAGGGGCGGCACCACCTCCACGTGGTTTGCCTCGCCGAGCTCTTTGCAACGCACCCAACCACGCGTGCTGCGGTGGCCTGTATCGCCGGTGATGACCACCGCCTTCCGCGCACCACCGGCGAGTCCGACGTGGCTCCCTGATGGTGCCTGGAAGCTTTATTGGGAGACCCCAAGAGGAAGGTGTGATGCGCACAGCAGCAATTTTTTCCTCAGTAAGAAACCAAGGTTATCAAACCAGTAGGAGGAAGGAATCGACTCAAAGGTGTTGCTAGCAACTTGGAAACCTACACAACACAAACTCAAGACTTTGCCCCAACGAACAGTGAGGTTGTCAATCTCACCGGTTTGCTGAAAACAAAGGGTTAACTGTATGGTGTGGAAGGTAATAGTGGTTTGCATAAAGTAAAAAGTAACAGCGGAAGATGTATCAATGGTAAAGATTGGACCAGGGTCCATAGTTCACTAGAGGTGTTATCCTTAAGATAAACAAACATGGCATGCTAGGTAAACAAATTACAGAGGGCAATTGATAGGACTTAGCAAGGCATAACAATGCAATACTAGACATTCATGATCTTATGAGATTCGATTGGGCAATACAACAAGATACATAGACCCCATCCAACTGCATCTATGACTAGTAATCCACCTTCAGGTTATCATCTGAACCACCTCCAGTATTAAGTTGCAAGCAACGGATAACTCCTTTAAGAAAAGTGTAACATCCCAAAAATACTAAACTTGGATCATCAAACTCTAATCAACAAAATTAGGGTTAACAAAAAACTTTTCTAAATAAAATTATGGAAGCATGCATGTGAGTATGCATTTCATTTTGAATTCTTTTGAACCACCTTGTTTGTGTGTTCCATTGCTTGTAAATGGATGCTTAGGTGAAATAAACATCATCTAAACATTTCCCACACTTTTCCCAAAGACAAGTAAATCAAAACAAATAAAATAAGGGAATGGTCATTTTGACCAATTTAACTCCCATGCCTACTTTGGCTGCCTCAAACTTTCAGAACCTAACAGAAACTTTTCTAGATCTTTTCACCCCTTGATTGTACTCATAACAAAGTATCAAGGCCCACTTTGTGATCATCCAGAAACTTTCAAATGCATAGTTTAAATGACAATTCAAAATTGAATCTTTATCATATGGGAAGATCCCACTTTTTCAAAAACCACTCAAACAAGCTCAACTTTCAAAACCCAAACATCTGCAGACTCACCAGCACCAACCTAGCACACCAACCAAAAATCTTTTCAAAATTCAAAACTTGAGTTCTTGCGGCCATTTCATCAAACACTTGGCAGACAAATCAAACAAAATCCAAACACTATTGTGAGCGGTGATTGAAGCCTAACTTGTTCCCTCTCTGGTTACAACTAGGTTTTAGTAGGTCATCTAGCTCAATTGCACACCCTTAGCATCACTGTAAGCTTGGCATTTCCATCAATGGTGAGCAGGCCGAATGCACCCTTGTCACCCACATGTCGACAGCCAGCTAGGAGGAGAAACAAGCCTAGCCAGCATGTCTGGGAGCAAGCCAATACCCCACCGCCACTCCCTGTCCAGCGCTCGAACCCTGCCAGCCACTAGACCACACGCACGAACCATGCCAACCTCGCCAGCAACCATGTCGAGAACGCGCCCCGTGCGCCACGCTCGACCGACGCCCACAGACCGCGCGCCGCCCTCGCCGCGTGCATACGTGATCACCACCGTCCCAAAGAACCGCAGACACGCTGCTCGTTCACCGCGTGGACCACGCGTTACAGCGCCATTAAATCTTCCATCTGGCACGTGTAGAGCACCGTCGCGTTCCGACCAAGCTGCACCGCCCCACGCCTCGCCACCATGTCGTTGAGCATCGCCAGGGAGAACCGCACCACCCCCTACCGTCGCCCACGTCTTTAGCCGTCTGTACCATCGACCACGACGAGCTCACCTTGCGCCCCGTTGGTCCCCTCTCGCCACTATAAATAGAGGCCACCCCCAGCCAAATTGAGCACACCATCTCACTCCCCTCTCCTCACTGATCATTCCACCCTGTTCCCAGAGCAAGGCGAGCAGCGTAGCGCCGGAATTTCACCGGAGCCCGCCGCTGCTGGAGAAGAAGGGAGCCAGCGATTAGAGCCGCCCCAGGAGAAGCTGTCGGTACCAGGAGGTTCGCCGTCGTCGACTTTGTCATTCGCCTCCGCCGACCCTCGCCTGAACCCCGGTGAGCCCCCAACGACCCCCACTGGCCGCGCTAGGTTTCTGCCTCGCCGGTGTTGTCCAACGTCGACGATGACCCTCAGCCGTTGGATTAGAACCAGATCGAACGCACCACATCGCCCATACCGCTTCGCACCCCCCTGTCTCACTGACGCGTGGGGACATCGACTTAACTAGCCCGCGGAAGCGCTGTGCTTAGCAGGCCGGCCCAGTATCACTTCCCGCGCAGCCCAGTTATTTGAAATTAACCTTTTCCATTTTAATGCAAACACACTTCTGTACCTAGATTCAAAAATCAACCCAGATCGACTCAGTGCACCAAATTGAATGAAACCAATTTTGTTAGAAAGGTCTGGAAATGCTGAATCCAAGCCTGTTGGATTCAAGTCATTTGGATCTGTAAATCACCCTTGGTAAAAATAACAAGGCAGAAACTTTTCTGCATTCAAACATTTTTCAAATTTAAACCACAATATCTTTTGAGTTGTTTCCAACTCTCAAAAATCACATTTGACCATACCTTTCAGAATATATAAAAATATATAGGTTTACTTACAGAAATAATGACCAAGTAATAAAAGAATGCTACATAGGCATTTCTAGTCACTTATTTAATTAAAATAAAAGGGTAAAACCTTATTAAATTGTGACACCACTTTAAATCACATTCCCATGGACTAAAGCATGTGGTGCTGACATGTGTCAACATGATCCCATGTTTGGTTTGGAGAATATTAAATCTTAAGTAGTTTTTCAATGAGTAGAAATTACTTTTCTAAAAATAAAAGGAATTAAACCAAGCTTTAATCTTGTAATGTTAGTGATGATTCTAGATCATCTATAGGACCTTTTGTGTGATGATTGCAAGTAGTTAAGTATTGTTTGGTGATTGTGTACATCGTATTTATTTATAGACGCTAGTACCGACCAAGGATACGAGGAGGAAGGAGGATACTACAAAGAAGAAGCCGAAGAGAACTTCAACCACTGCTTTGCACAAGGCAAGCTTAATACTACTAGTGAATGTGCAAGCTAACACTTGCAAGATATTCTACTGATGCAACAAACCCTTACTTGTTACCATGCCAATCCTATGCCTTAAGCATATGTGATTATATCCACTTGATAACCCAATCCTAGTTTTATTTGCAAGCTTTCTATTTTATTTCTTTATCAAAGCTACTTCCTTAGAGAGTACTCAAGCGACTTGTAGATTCTAGAAAGATATAGTTGAAGGTTGCATAAAGAGCATAAAATTTGGCCTAAGCTAGAAAATCTTGATGTCATCCTAAGGCATGAGATTCAACTTAGTTGAAACTCCACTAGTTTACCACCCCTCATTAGTGCTTACCCCCACTTGTAGATGCTAGTGCTAAGCATAAAACTTGATCAACTTTAGATGTGAATACTTGGTGAAAATGGTTATGAAAACCTTGTAATGATGGATCATTCTATTGAAATGTTTTGACATGTGTTTCCGAACACCAGATGATTTTGGTGATGAAAATGTTGAGGTATGAGCCTTAGCCCTTTATAAAACTGATGGTTGTCTGGATGCGTTACCATTCCAATTTTTATCGTACAACCACAATACCCGAAGATTGGGTAGCGCTTGACTGGAAACTTATATACCTTAGTAATAGTTCCCTCACGGCCAAGGTCTGAGCTGAGGCTACCTTGTGAAGATTTTCCACCTGTGCAGTACCCAAGATGACAGTTGGTCATGGTTGGGAGGCCAAACTCACAGGAGAGGTGCTTATACTAGGGCGTGTAATTGAAAGGTTAGGATTGATTATCCGCATACTGAGTATGGTGAATTCAGGATTTTTTCCTGACGGATGTATCGAATGTTGTGGTGAAAGTGTCCAATCTCTGCAGAGTGTCAAACTATTCGAATAGCCGCGTCCGTGGTTATGGACAGTTGGAGTGGCCATACTGTTCCCCCGTCAGCTGTTTTCAAAATGACTTGTGAAATGAATTGAGACTTTGACTTGACCACAACAGAGTTGTGGCATGAAATACAAGTTCCCACTTAGGTGTTATAAACTTCAACTAGCTCTCTTGCTTCTGAACTTAGTAGAGATAAATTTGGCTTTTGCAAAACAACCCTAGAGCCTAGTGTCCTATTATCCAAAAACCCGTTTACTTGTTAGTATTAGTTTGCGAGTACTTAAAGAGTACTCATGGCTTTGTCCCTGGCTATTCCCGTGGCCAGACTATGAAGAGGAGTACCTGGAGGATGGACCCTAGGAAGGTTACGACAACTAGAATCATCTCCCATCGTCAGCATTGCCTGTGACCCCGAAGATGGAGCTTCGCCTATGCTACCATTATTATTACGTATTCCGCTGCTTGAAGTTGTATTAAGAACTGGATCATGAGATCCTTATTTGTGTAAGACCTTATATATGGGTTGTAATGGATGATGTACTATGGTATCCAATTCTGTTATGTCTCGCAAAAATGGTAATCCTGGGATTGCGATGTATGGCATAACAAGCATCTGGGATTAAAAATCCGGGTGTTGACAAGTTGGTATCAGAACCATCCTGACCATAGGAGACCCTAGTTAGACTGGACATTTGAATCAAAAACTTAGTTTCAAAACCAAAGGAAGTAAATATTTACGAAAACTTATTCTCATTCTTATCCCCTTTGATTCTTTCAGGAAAATTCATGTTCCTCAAAAATTCTTGCAAAGTACATAAAATTTGACACACTTGATCACTCTACTAACTTCCTCATCCTATATTCTTATAGATGGACGTGAAGTACAGCAAGTTTTACCAATTGGGGAATGGAGGAGACCTCACCTTTGAGAGGGATTTGGACCAGCTTTCGTAACTTCTGGAGCGTCCGCACCCCGAGTTCTTCGGAGCTCAGCTCAATGATCTGCAGTGGCTAATTGTTGCAAGTCTCCGAGGAAAGATTGAACCTCCCACTGCTGAGGGAATTCAGTTTACCTTGAGAGAGAACAACTGGCTCGATGGACTTGCCAGGGCCATGCAGGAAACTCTTTCCCGTCTGTGTGGGCATAGCATCAATCAGATCAAGGGAACCCGCTTTGAGTTCTGCCCAAGGCGTGATGCAAATGGACAACCACTGGAAGCCCCATACCACCCTGAACTGAAGACTCAATTGGACCACCTTAGCTTCATGATGTACGATCGTCAGCAGGAGTTGGATAACTGCCGTGACTACTCCAACCACAAGTCTTCCATCATCAAGACGAAGGATCAGACCATCGCCATGCTAGCAAAGGATCGCAAGTCTCGCCGCCGTCAGCTCGACAAGAAGGAGCGCATTATTGCCCTTCTTCGCCACCACATCTCATCTTTGGAGGATACCATCCACGAGAGAGACATGCAGTTGGAAGAAAGGGAGAATGCCGGAGAGGATCTTCGTGGAGACCCCTACTCCTATCTCAGCGATGATGATGATTTTCTGGAGGATCAGGCTATGGATTTCTTCACCGATGAGGATGATTTCGCCTTCATCGATGATGATGAGGATGATGAACCACCGATTCCGAGGAGTAGTACCACTTGAGCACTAGCGTAGTGAGTAGTATTCGGTCCCACTGTATCGTAGATTCTAGAATGGTTCTTAAAACCATCTATTTTTCTTTGGTGTGGTGTGTGTTGTATCGTGTGCTATGAATGAATGAAAAGCAAGTTGCTAGAAAACTCTGAGTCAAACTTTAAAAACTTTTCAAAGTCCCAGAACCTTAGAAATTTCGCTCTTTTCTCATGATCTATCTCAATCTTCAGATGCCACGCGGAGGAAGTGGTTCATCCCCGGACCCGATGTTGCAGATCCTGCAAATGTTGACTTCTGACCGTGAAGCTGAAAGAGCGGAACGTCAAGCCAACCTAGCCACCCTGCAATAGATAGCTCAGCTAGCCCACAACAACCAAGGCCACGGAAATCACGAAAACCATGGATCTAAGCTCAAGAATTTCCAGAATACCAACCCACCTGTTTTCACTAAGTCAGAAGAACCCCTAGACGTTGATGATTGGCTGCAAACCATGGAAAATAACCTGTAAGTCGCCGGAGTGGAAGCCAATGAGAAAGTTCTGTTCGCCACCCACTATCTAGCCGGAGATGACAGGGCATGGTGGAACAGTGTTCGCGCAATGACCGGAGGCCAGATGATGACCTGGGAGGAATTCAAGGTCAAGTTCAGCCGAGCCCATGTGCCACCGGGTTTGATCAAGAGGATGAGGGACGAGTTCAGAGAACTGAAGCAAGGAAGGATGACTGTAGTGGAATACCGTGACAAATTCTTGTCATTAGCTAGGTATGCCCCGGATGAGATCGACACCGAAGCCAAGAAGAAAGAACGATTCCTGAATGGTCTGCACGATGAGATGCAGACTGTGTTAGTCAATATCCCCTTTGCGTATATTGAATCCCTTGTCGACTCTGCTATCCAGATGGAAGGAAAGATCAACCAAGCTAATGAGAACCGCAAGTGTCGCATGATGCATCAGCCAGGAACCCATCATCCCCAAAGTATCGCCCTAACCCATCTCCAGGATTTGACCCAAGAACCAACAGACCCCCGATGAACCATCCGACCTATCCCAACCGTGGAAACCCTAGACCCGGAGGAAATCACAAAAACCCCAGCAACTCTATCAATTCAACAGTGCCCCACCCAAGTTCAACAATAACAATGCTGCCACCAACACCAATACTGCCCCGAGGACTGGAAGCAATGTTGTGCCTGTAGCAGCAAAGGACAAGTCGCAAGTGACTTGTTATGACTGTGGAAATAAGGGTCACTACTCCAACGAGTGCCCCAACAAGAAGAATGCCGCAGCACCCAATGCAAATGCCCCAGCTCAGCAGCAACGTCGTGTTCAGCCAGGAAGAAGGTTTGCCCCAGGGAATTCGCTCAACCGCAACGGCCGTATTTTTCTCATGCATGCTAAAGAAGCTCAGGAAGCGCCAGACGTCGTGCTGGGTATGTTTTCTGTTAATTCAGTACTTTCAAGAGTGTTGTTTGATGCTGGTGCATCGCATTCATTTGTCACCGAAGAATTTGCATGCACTAGTAAAATTCAACCCACCAAACTGAAGCATGTCATGATTGTTCAAATTCCCGGATCAACCACCAAGGCTAGGCAAATTTGCAAAGCCGTCCCTATCCGAATCCATGGCATATATTTTTATGCTAATCTGATAGTACTCGGAACTAAAGGTTTGGAAGTAGTACTAGGAATGGATTGGATGTCCAAACATAAAGGATTGATTGACTGTGCCAAGAAAGCCATAATCATGACCAGTACAGCCGAAATATTAGTCGAGCATATATCTGGAACCTTACCTCGCCAATTCAAATGCAACAAGAGTATAGCCCAACCTACCATTGACCAAGTCCGGATAGTCTGTGAATACCCCGATGTATTTCTAGATGTTTTGCCCGGTATGCCCCCAGATCGGGATATCGAGTTTATCATCGAACTAATCCCTGGGACTGGACCCATTGCCCAGAGACCATATAGTATGAACCCGTCGGAACTAGAAGAACTGAAGAAGCAATTGGATGCCATGTTGGAAATTGGATTGATTCAACCAAGTGCGTCACCATGGAGATCACCTGTCTTGTTTGTGGACAAGAAAGATGGAGGTAACCGTTTGTGTATGGATTATCGGAAGTTGAATGATGTCACCATCAAGAACAAGTACCCCTTGCCCAAGATAGAAGATTTGTTTGATCAGTTGACCGGTGCCAAAGTATTTTCTAAGATTGATCTTAGGACTGGCTATCATCAACTCAAAATTCGCGCAGAGGATATCCCAAAGACTGCCTTTACCACCAGATATGGATTGTACGAGTATACAGTCATGTCTTTTGGATTAACCAATGGCCCCTCTTATTTCATGAATCTCATGAATAAGATTTTTATGGACTTCCTAGATAAGTTTGTCGTTGTTTTCATCGATGACATTCTGATTTATTCCAAATCGGAAGAAGAACATGAGCTACACCTAAGGACCATTCTTGGAACCCTTAGAGAGCATCAGTTGTATGCCAAGTTTAGGAAATGTGAATTCTGGTTACAGGAGGTAGGATTCCTCGGTCACATTGTATCAGCCGGAGGAATTGCCGTTGATCCTACAAAAGTGAAAGATGTAGAAGATTGGCAAGCTCCAACCACTCAAACCCAAGTTCGTGCATTTCTCGGATTGGCGGGATATTACCGCAAGTTCGTAGAAGGATTCTCGAGTATCGCTAGACCCATGACCCAATTACTGAAGAAGGACAAGAAGTTTGAATGGACGGATAAATGTGAAGCGAGTTTTCAAGAACTCAAGAGGAGATTGATTTCAGCCCCAATCTTGATCATGCGGGATATCACGAAGCCCTTAGACGTGTATTGTGACGCATCCAAGATCGGTCTCGGATGTGTGCTAATGCAAGAAGGCAAAGTTATATCTTATCTATCTCGACAACTGAAGCAACATGAGCAAATTACCCAACCCATGACCTCGAACTCGCAGCCATAGTTCTAGCCCTGAAGACATGGAGACATTACCTGATGGGAAATCGTTGTGAGATCTATACGGATCACAATAGTCTGAAGTATATATTCACTCAGAAGGAGCTGAATATGAGACAGAGAAGATGCATTGAGCTAATCAAGGATTACGATCTGGACATTCACTATCACCCTGGTAAAGCCAATGTGGTAGAAAATGCCCTTAGCAGATTGCCGTGCCGCTTGAACTCCATGATCTTGAAGGAGCAACCAAGCTTGCACAAAGAAATGGAAGATTTTCGAATGGAATTAGTAAGTGAAGGATTTTTGGCTAGCATAAAACTTCAGCCCACTTTGATCAGTCAGATCAAGGAGGCCCAGAAGGGGAATGCTAGTATCGACAGAATCAAGCGTCGTATTGGTAAAGGCAAAGTACCCGGATTCACCAAAGACGAAGAAGGAGTTCTGTGGTACAAAGGACGCCTTTGTGTACCATCAGATTCTGAGTTGAAAGAAGTTATTCTGAAGGAGGCTCATGATACTCTTTATTCTATCCATCCCGGAGGAACTAAGATGTATCAAGATTTGAAGGAGCAATTTTGGTGGCCTAAGATGAAGCAACAAATTGGAAGCTATATCGCCAAGTGTGATATATGTCAGCGAGCCAAGGCAGGACATCAAAGACCCGCTGGATTGTTGCAACCCTTACAGATTCCTGAATGGAAATAGAATTCCGTTGGAATGGACTTTATCACTGGACTGCCTACTTATAGTAGGGGAAATGACTCTATCTGGGTCATAGTGGACTGATTGTCCAAAGTCGCCCATTTCTTGCCCGTCAAGACCACATATCAGAGTTCGAAGCTAGCAGAGTTATACATCGCTAGAATAGTTAGTTTGCATGGAGTCCCCAAGAACATTGTATCGGATCGAGGAACTCAGTTTACCTCGAGATTCTGGAAGAAAGTCCAAGAAGGTTTAGGAACCCGCCTAGATTTCAGTACCGCGTATCACCCTCAGACAGATGGACAAACGGAGCGAGTAAATCAACTCAAGATATCTTTGAGAGCATGTGTGTTAGAATATGGATCCAAGTGGGAAGACTGTCTGCCGTTTGCAGAATTTTCATACAACAACAGTTATCAAGCCAGTTTGCAAATGGCCCCATTTGAATTGATGTACGGAAGGAAGTGTCGCACCCCTTTGAACTGGTCGGAAGTAAGAGAGAGTCAGATTTTCAGACCCGACATCCTACGAGAAGCAGAAGAGAAGGTTCACAAGATTCGTGAGAACCTCAAGACTGCCCAGTCCAGACAGAAGAGTTACGCCGACAAGAGGCGTCGAGACCTCGCCTTCAACATAGGAGATTTTGTTTATCTGAAAGTATCGCCATTGAAGGGAATGCAGCGTTTCCAACTCAAAGGAAAGTTAGCCCCCAGATATCGGACCTTTCAAGATTCTGAACCGTCGAGGAGAAGTGTCGTATCAATTGGAACTGCCCGAAGAGATGTCAGCTGTGCACAATGTGTTCCATATCTCGTTACTTCGCAAGTGTCTCGAAGTTCCAGAGAAGACATAAGTGTTCAAGAATATCGATCACCGGACCATAGAGATCAATGATTACCTAACCTATCCCGAAGTACCCATCCATATTTTGGAAGAAGCTTTCAGAACTACCCGAACCCGAAGCATCAAGTTTCTCAAGATTAGGTGGAGCAACCACACAGAAGAGGAAGCTACCTGGGAGCGCGAAGATCACATCAGGACGGAGTTTCCCGATCTCTTCAAATCCTAGGTAATATTTTCCGTCCTTTTTCAAATCTCGGGACGAGATTTTGTTTAAGGGGGGAAGGTTTGTAACATCCCAAAAATACTAAACTTGGATCATCAAACTCTAATCATCAAAATTAGGTTAACAAAAAACTTTTCTAAATAAAATTATGGAAGCATGCATGTGAGTATGCATTTCATTTTGAATTCTTTTGAACCACCTTGTTTGTGTGTTCCATTGCTTGTAAATGGATGCTTAGGTGAAATAAACATCATCTAAACATTTCCCACACTTTTCCCAAAGACAAGTAAATCAAAACAAATAAAATAAGGGAATGGTCATTTTGACCAATTTAACTCCCATGCCTACTTTGGCTGCCTCAAACTTTCAGAACCTAACAGAAACTTTTCTGGATCTTTGCACCCCTTGATTGTACTCATAACAAAGTATCAAGGCCCACTTTGTGATCATCCAGAAACTTTCAAATGCATAGTTTAAATGACAATTCAAAATTGAATCTTTATCATATGGGAAGATCCCACTTTTTCAAAAACCACTCAAACAAGCTCAACTTTCAAAACCCAAGCATCTGTAGACTGACCAGCACCAACCTAGCACACCCACAGAAAATCTTTTCAAAATTCAAAACTTGAGTTCTTGCGGCCATTTCATCAAACACTTGGCAGACAAATCAAACAAAATCCAAACACTATTGTGAGCAGTGATTGAAGCCTAACTTGTTCCCTCTCTGGTTACAACTAGGTTTTAGTAGGTCATCTAGCTCAATTTCACACCCTTAGCATCACTGTAAGCTTGGCATTGCCATCAATGGTGAGCAGGCCGAATGCACCCTTGTCACCCACATGTCGACAGCCAGCTAGGAGGAGAAACAAGCCTAGCCAGCATGTCTGGGAGCAAGCCAATACCCCACTGCCACTCCCTGTCCGGGCCGAACCCCGCCACCATCGACCACACGCCTGAACCATGCCAAGCTCGCCAAGAACCATGCCGAGCGCGCCCGTCGCCACGCCGACCGATGCCCACAGACGCTGCCGCCGCCGTGCATACGTGATCACCACCATCCCAAAGAACCCCGAGACACTCGTTCGCGCCGCATGACCACGCTGCCAGCGCCATTAAATCTTCCGTCGGGCACGCGCAGAGCACCGTCGCGTTCCGACCAAGCTGCACCGCCCCACGCCTCGCCACCATGTCGTTGAGCATCACCAGGAAGCACCGCACTGCCCCCTACCGTCGCCCACGTCTCTAGCCGTCTGTACCTTCGACCACGACGAGCTCACCTTGCGCCCCGACAGTCCCCTCTCGCCACTATAAATAGAGGCCACCCCCAGCCGAATTGAGCACACCATCTCACTTCCCTCTCCTCACTAATCATTCCACCCCGTTCCCAGAGCAAGGCGAGCAGCACAGCGCCAGAATTTCACCGGAGCCCGCCGCTGCTGGAGAAGAAGGGAGCCAGCGATTAGAGCCGCCCCAGGAGAAGCTGTCGGTACCAGGAGGTTCGCCGTCGTCGACTTTGTCATTCGCCCGCCTCGCCGACCCTCGCCTGAACCCCGGTGAGCCCCCAACGACCCCCACTGGCCGCGCTAGGTTTCTGCCTCGCCGGTGTTGTCCAACGTCGACGATGACCCTCAGCCGTTGGATTAGAACCAGATCGAACGCACCACATCGCCCATACCGCTTCGCACCCCCTGTCTCACTGACGCGAGGGGACAACAACTTAACCAGCCCGCAGAAGCACTGTGCTTAGCACACCGGCCCAGTATCACTTCCCGCGCAGCCCAGTTATTTGAAATTAACCTTTTCCATTTTAATGCAAACACACTTTTGTACCTAGATTCAAAAATCAACCCAGATCGACTCAGTGCAACAAATTGAATGAAACCAATTTTGTTAGAAAGGTCTGGAAATGCTGAATCCAAGCCCATTGGATTCAAGTCATTTGGGTATGTAAATCACCCTTGGTAAAAATAACAAGGCAGAAGCTTTTCTGCATTCAAACATTTTTCAAATTTAAACCACAATATCTTTTGAGTTGTTTCCAACTCTCAAAAATCACATTTGACCATACCTTTCAGAATATATAAAAATATATAGGTTTACTTACAGAAATAATGACCAAGTAATAAAAGAATGCTACATAGGCATTTCTAGTCACTTATTTAATTAAAATAAAAGGGTAAAAGCTTATTAAATTGTGACACCACTTTAAATCACATTCCCATGGACTAAAGCATGTGGTGATGACATGTGTCAACATGATCCCATGTTTGGTTTGGAGAATATTAAATCTTAAGTAGTTTTTCAATGAGTAGAAATTACTTTTCTAAAAATAAAAGGAATTAAACCAAGCTTTAATCTTGTAATGTTAGTGATGATGCTAGATCATCTATAGGACCTTTTGTGTGATGATTGCAAGTAGTTAAGTATTGTTTGGTGATTGTGTACATCGTATTTATTTATAGACGCTAGTACCGACCAAGGATACGAGGAGGAAGGAGGATACTACAAAGAAGAAGTCGAGGAGAACTTCAACCACTGCTCTGCACAAGGCAAGCCTAATACTACTAGTGAATGTGCAAGCTAACACTTGCAAGATATTCTACTGATGCAACAAACCCTTACTTGTTACCATGCCAATCCTATGCCTTAAGCATATGTGATTATATCCACTTGATAACCCAATCCTAGTTTTATTTGCAAGCTTTCTATTTTATTTCTTTATCAAAGCTACTTCCTTAGAGAATACTCAAGTGACTTATAGATTCTAGAAAGATATAGTTGAAGGTTGCATAAAGAGCATAAAATTTGGCCTAAGCTAGAAAATCTTGATGTCATCCTAAGGCATGAGATGGAACTTAGTTGAAACTCCACTAGTTTACCACCCCTCATTAGTGCTTACCCCCACTTGTAGATGCTAGTGGTAAGCATAAAACTTGATCAACTTTAGATGTGAATACTTGGTGAAAATGGTTATGAAAACCTTGGAATGATGGATCATTCTATTGAAATGTTTTGACATGTGTTTCCGAACACCAGATGATTTTGGTGATGAAAATGTTGAGGCATGAGCCTTAGCCCTTTATAAAACTGATGGTTGTCTGGATGCGATACCATTCCAATTTTTATCGTACAACCACAATACCCGAAGATTGGGAAGGGCTTGACTGGAAACTTATATACCTTAGTATTAGTTCCCTCACGGCCAAGGTCTGAGCTGAGGCTACCTTGTGAAGATTTTCCACCTGTGCAGTACCCAAGATGACAGTTGGTCATGGTTGGGAGGCCAAACTCACAGGAGAGGTGCTTATACTAGGGCGTGTAATTGAAAGGTTAGGATTGATTATCCGCATACTGAGTATGGTGAATTCAGGATTTGTTACTGACGGATGTATCGAATGTTGTGGTGAAAGTGTACAATCTCTGCAGAGTGTCAAACTATTCGAATAGCCGCGTCCGCGGTTATGGACAGTTGGAGTGGCCATACTGTTCCCCCGTCAGTTGTTTTCAAAATGACTTGTGAAATGAATTGAGACTTTGACTTAACCACAACAGAGTTGTGGCATGAAATACAAGTTCCCACTTAGGTGTTATAAACTTCAACTAGCTCTCTTGCTTCTGAACTTAGTAGAGATAAATTTGGCTTTTGCAAAACAACCCTAGAGCCTAGTGTCCTATTATCCAAGAACCCGTTTACTTGTTAGTATTAGTTTGCGATTACTTAAAGAGTACTCATGGCTTTGTCCCTGGCTATTCCCGTGGCCAGACTATGAAGAGGAGTACCTGGAGGATGGACCCCAGGAAGGTTAAGACAACTAGGATCATCTCCCATCGTCAGCACTGCCTGTGACCCCGAAGATGGAGCTTCGCCTACGCTATCGTTATTATTACGTATTCCGCTGCTTGAAGTTGTATTAAGAACTGGATCATGAAATCCTTATTTGTGTAAGACCTTATGTATGTTTTGTAATGGATGATGTACTATGGTATCCAATTATGTTATGTCTCGCAAGAATGGTAATCCTGGGATTGCGATGTATGGCATAACAGGCATCTGGGATTAAAAATCCGGGTGTTGACACAAAGTGTGTAAGGTAAACAATTCCACTTGTTCCATGAACAAGAGACCGTTGTTTTCTCCCTAGTAGGAACAACACATCTACAACCTTAGAGATTTATGTCACTTCCCTTAGATTAAATAGAGTCATGAACCCACTATCGAGCGTAAATACCCCCTCTTGGAGTCACTAGCATCTACTTGGCCAAGATAGCTACTAGAAACGGAGAGCATGCAAGATCTCAAACAACAAAGACATGATAGAATCAATAAGACAAAACCATTAATCAATCTGACATAGTAATCTCAATATCCACCGGATCCCCGCAAACACAACATTCATGATTACAAATATATGATCTTGATCATGAACGGAGTTCACAAGATCGAAACATGTTAGCACAAAGGAGGATATACAACCATCTAGCTACTACATGGACCCATAGTCCAAGGTGGAACTACTCACACTTCATACCAGAGGCTGGCATGATGATGAAGAAGGCCTCTGGGATGATCTCCCCTCCAGCAGGGTGTTGGGAAGAGCTTCAGATCCCTCGATCTAGGGACGATGGTGGTGGCGGCTATAGACGGTTTCGTGGAATATTGATCGGGTACTTAGGGTTTTGGCATTGGGGGTCTTTATAGCGAAGAGGCGAGGCAGGGGCAGCCATGTCGCACCCCCAGCGCTGGCTGGGCCAGCTGTGACGGTGTGTCCCCCTAGTGGCTCCCCTCTGTCTCGTAATCTAGCTCCGTGTTCCCAACGGTAAAATATTGAATTTGGCTTTTGTCCCATCCAATTCCGAGAATATTGATTTTCTGCCTTTTCTGGAACCAAAAACAGAAGAAAACAAGCAACTGGCACTGTGGCATCTTGTCAATAAGATAGTGCAGAAAAACATATAAAAACACCTCAAAGTGTAGACAAAGCAAAGTATATACTAAACAAGCTTGGAACATCAAAAGTTATAGATACGTTTCCGACGTATCAAGCATCCCCAAGCTTAACTCTTGCTCTTCATCGAGTAGGTAAGTGATAAAAGAATAATTTTCCAGGTGACATGCACCATAAAAATCAATATCAAACCATTTGCAAGCATTGAAAGCTGGGATCAAAGAACTCTAAACATGAGCATGAAAGATGGATTTCTAACAATAAGACAAAGTAACTATGCATGCAACATGAAAGGTTGCAAACAGAGATCATGAATAACATGCATTGAAAAACGTTTATTTGTTTCACATACAGAAAACATAGCATAATGGCATTCAGCTTGTCCCTCATGGAGTAGCAAATAGATGCATAGGACACCTTCAAAGTTCATAAGAGTGACTAGATACAAATAGCACAAGAACAAGTAATATCAGCAATATGCATCAATCAATAAGTTTTGGGACAATGCACATAGAACTAAGAATGGCAACTATGCTCTCTTAATTGGTGCCTAAGGATAGAAGGTGGAGACTCAATATAATGGTGGAAGAAAGGCCCTTCATAAAGAGAAGCAGGGATTTCAAGTTTAAAAAAAAGAGCTTCCAAAGATTATGGTACTTGTTAGCTTTTCAGCCCTCATTGCCCCTATCATAAGCATCTTGAAGTGATTAAGGTTAAAGTGAACAAACTATGGAGTATATGCTTGACAAAGTATAAGTTGGCAATCTCATGTCCCTTGAATACGAGGGTCGCTCCTCATGCTACTCAACTTTAGTCACCTATAAGTTCTTGTCATAGTAAGTACATGTGTATCATAGAGAACCGCCAACGGGGTACCCCTTGCACATGATACATGAGCTATCTCATAATCAAAATGACAAGGCAAGCAGACAATGAGCATCTCAACAATCTTCTTATTTACCATGGGAAAATGGTGTTTTTTTCTCTCTTTCCTCTTTTCAATATGTCTCTCTTTTTTTATAAAAAGAAAGCTTCATAGATTGCTCACTATGGTGATGTTGCAAGTTTCCCCATGATTAGGCATGGCTTAGGATAACGGCCTAGGAGTTTCTCTAACACACATACATAACTCCATGGACTTACAAGCTCCCCTTTTATTTCACATCGACGACATCCATAGACAAAACAGCATGATATCAACTGTGTACAAAGTACAAGTGCAATGTTGAAAGCATTCCCCGTGACAGCATGGTTCTGCTAATTCCAACATATATGTGCAATCATATACAACATATATGACACGATGGTTCAAGTTTATTGGGGTCAAGAAAAAAAAAAGTGTGCCATCAAGTTCGTGAGAGCTTTGATCACTAAGTTTTCACATAACAAAATACTTTTTAATTGGAAGATAGATGAAAACAAGAATATACTTGGAATGGTGTAACACACCATGCATAGTAATTTATAGTGGACACTTTGTAATAACTTGGTTTCTTGGGAGTTGGATGCATGAGTAGAGCTTACTCATACAATTGGAGGCTAGCAAAAGATTGGGAGCGACCAACTAAGAGAGCAAATAATGGCCATAATCATGTAGAGCGACAAAAAATTACTAATCAAAGCATAAGGTGGTACTACAAGTCAAGGACTAAATGATCATAGAGGCTATGGTGACTTGTTCATAGTCATAACATGGCGTGAGCATGTGACAAGTCAACCCAAACAAAGCATCAAAGGATAATACCACAATACTATGCTTTTTATATGCTAAAACAATGCATGATTTTTCCAAGGAACATTAAGCAAACCTATTTGTGTGGAACAAGTCATTCTATAGCAATAATCACTAAGCATAAGGTCAAAACAACATCTAGCATGACATGATAAAGTCTAAGTCACAGTCAAAGCAAGCTCCTCTTGTACTATTCAAGCAAGAACTTTCTACTCCTCTCCAACACCAATCAACTTATTTGAAACAACACAGCAAGAACGGGGGTCCAAACTACTTTATCAAGCAAACTAAACAAACAAAAACAAAAAACAAAAACTAATACGCTCCAAGAACAACACAACAGTGCATGAAACAATAAAAACGAAGTGTCTAGAAAGACCTGTGATTTTTATTGATGAAGAAGGGGATGCCTTGGGCATCCCCAAGCTTTGACGCTTGTACCTCTTGAATATTTCTTGGGCTGACATGGGGTGGAATCCCCAAGCTTGATATTTTGTCCATTCTTCATCTCATTACATCATTCTTTCTCTACACCAGAAAATTTTCCTTTATACAAAACTTCACACAATCTTTATTAGCAACATTAGTGTATTCAAAAGATAATAGACCTTTGTAGTTTAGTTTTAGAACAGCAAAACTTTCACTAAAAACACAAGCTACTATATCAATTCCCTCAAAAAGCTCAATTTCCCAAAATGAACCCAAAAAAGAATCAATAAGAAGCAAATGCAAATAATGGCAGAAATATGTCAAAACAGACCAGTAGGTAGAAACCGATTTTTTCTAAGACCTTCTGTTGCTCAAATAAAAAAGTGTTGAACTAACAAAAGTTAGATAACATACTGGGGGATTTATTCAGAAAATATCAGTTCAATCCGACTTAAATATATTTTACACGAATGTTTACGGTGGAGCACAAAAATCTGTTTCAGGACAGCAACTCCCCAAATCTTACTTCCCTCTCATTAGAGGTTATTCTTGGAACAAAAAGCAAATAGAAAGGATAAGGAGAGGTCATTACTGAAGTAATAACTTCCAAGACTCAAGAAAACTTTTGGGTTATCTTCCAATAAGTACTTTTCTTTAACGCCTTTAAGTTAGGCTTGATAGTTTGAGAAGATGCTCACATAAGAAATATGAATTGAAGTAAAAGAGAGCATCAAGAAGAAAATTCCGCTTTTAAGTCTAACCCACTTCCTATTCATAGGAATCTTGTAAGAAAATAAATCAAAGAAGCATATAGTAACAAAAATGGGTAGATAAAACAAGAGCAACTTCAAAACTTTCAGCACATAGAGAGCTATTTCAGTACCATGGAAACTTCAACAACCATATTTTCATCTATCATAATAATTTTTAGTAGCCTCATGAATAAACTCAACAATATAACTATCACATAAAGCATGCTTTTTATGATCTACAAACATATAATTTCTATCAAGCTCAAAAATAGTGGGATTAAAACCTTCAAACCCACTTTTAACAATTTTATACCAAGGTGAATGATCATTCAATATAGGACCATCATCTAGAGCTTTATCATAAACATTTTCTAAGAAAAACTCTTTAGTACCATGCATTTAAAAGTTAGGCACAAATAAAGGATTATCATAGATAACAGGAGCGTAACTATTATCACAAGTTTTACCCATAGCAGATACTTCAAAAGAATCCACAGGAACATAACATTCATCCTCCTTTGGTAAGCATGGAGGACAATCAAATAATGTAAGAGATAAAGAGTTACTCTCATTAGAAGGTAAGCATGGGTAGATCCATTCTTCCTCCTCTTGACCATCACTCTCCTCCACTTTTTCATCTAATGAGCTTTCAGGTTCAGCAATTTCGTCTTCCATAGGCTTCTGCAAGGCATTAGTATCTTCCGTTTGTGGAAAGCACCTATTAA
Source organism: Avena longiglumis (assembly GCA_030063025.1). Lineage (NCBI taxonomy): Eukaryota > Viridiplantae > Streptophyta > Magnoliopsida > Poales > Poaceae > Avena > Avena longiglumis. The sequence goes on along the minus strand of CP125979.1, from coordinate 209,384,902 downwards.
AATATTCAAGAATATAGCCATTTTCTTCCTTGTAATTATCAAATCAAAATTTAAGTATCTCATCAACCTCATAGTCATAAGGTGCATCATCAGTATTTTCAAGCAAACTGACAAGTTCAAATGCACCCTTGAAGGCAATAAATTCTTCAATTTGTTCCACATCATAAAAGTCATAATTTCCTTTAACATAAGAAGATATTGTAACATTATCATTATACTAACATTAAAAAGGTAGGTGTTTATACCTCCTATAGCAACAAGATTTATCAAAGCAATAAGTAACATTATAACTAGAGCACACCCTCTAGCAATAGTATTCAATTCATCAATTTGTTCCCATAAGTGTTTCCCTTTTTGTGACAAGCGATGTTCCTTATAATAATACTTTTCTTCTTCCATGAACCCACCTTGCCAATAAGAACTAGTTTCAAATAAACCATCCATTGATAGAAAGCATGACAAAGCAAGGCAATGACAGACCAGCAACTAGAGAAGGATCTAATTTTTTTGTGTTTTTGATAAGAGAAAGTAAACCAATCTAAACTAATTTTTTGGAGTTTTTTATAAAAAGAGGCAGACAAAACCAAGCAAAAGAAACTAAGAAAAACAAAAACAAAGTAAAGAGAAAGGTTGTGAAGGACACCCCTTGTGAAGCCGTCCTTAGCCTCCCCGGCAACGGTGCCAGAAAATCTTGATGGTGCGTGGAAGCTTCGTTGGGAGACCCCCAAGAGGAAGGTGTGATGAGCACAGCAACAAGTTTTCCCTCAGTAAGAAACCAAGGTTATTGAACTAGTAGGAGTAAGGAAACGACTCAAAGGTGTTGCTAGCAACTTGGAAACCTACACAACACAAACTCAAGACTTTGCCCCAACGAACAGTGAGGTTGTCAATCTCACTAGTTTGCTGAAAACAAAGGGTTAACTATATGGTGTGGAAGGTAACAGTGGTTTGTAGAAAGTAAAAAAGTAACAGCGGAAGATGTATCAATGGTAAAGATTGGACCGGGGTCCATAGTTCACTAGAGGTGTTCTCCTTAAGAAAAACAAACATGGCATGCTGGGTAAACAAATTACAGTAGGGCAATTGACAGGACTGAGCAAGGCATAACAATGCAATACTAGACATTCATGATCCTATGAGATTCGATTGGGCAATACAACAAGATACATAAACTGCCATCCAACTACATCTATGACTAGTAATCCACCTTCAGGTTATCATCCGAAACCCCTCCAGTATTAAGTTGCAAGCAACGGATAACTGCTTTAAGCAATGTGTGTAAGGTAAACAATCCACTTGTTCCATGAACAAGAGACCGTTGTTTTCTTCCTAGTAGCAACAGCACATCTACAACCTTAGAGATTTCTGTCACTTCCCTTAGATTAAATAGAGTCATGAACCCACTATCGAGCATAAATACCCCTATTGGAGTCACTAGCATCTACTTGGCCAAGATAGTTACTAGAAATGGAGAGCATGAAAGATCTCAAACAACAAAGACATGATAGAATCAATAATACAAAACCATTAACCAATCTAACATAGTAATCTCAATATCCATCAGATCCCCGCAAACACAACATGCATGATTACAAATAGATGATCTTGATCATGAATGGATCTCACAAGATCTAAACATGGTAGCACAAAGGAGGAGATACAACCATCTAGCTACTACATGGACCCGTAGTCCCAGGTGGACCTACTCACACTTCATACCGGAGGTTGGCATGACGAAGAAGAAGGCCTTCGGGATGATCTCCCCTTGGCAGGGTGCCAGGAAGAGCTTCAGATCCCCCCCGATCTAGGGACGATGGTGGCGGCGGCTACAGACGGTTTCGTGGAATTTTGATCGGGTACTTAGGGTTTTGGCATCGGGGGTATTTATAGGAGAAGAGGCGAGGCAGGGGCAGCCAGGGCGGCTGCACCCCCCAGGCGGGGGCTAGGCCCAGCCGCGCGGCCAGGGGTGTGGCCCCCTAGTGGCTCCCCTCTGTCTCGTACTCTAGCTCTGTGTTCCCCATGGTAAAATATTGACTTTGGCTTTTGTCCGTCCAATTCCGGGAATATTGATTTTTTGCCTTTTCTGGAACCAAAAACACAAGAAAACAGGCAACTGGCACTTTGGCATCTTGTTAATAGGTAAGTCCAGAAAAACAAATAAAAACACCTCAAAGTGTAGAGAAGCAAAGCAAAGTAGATACTAAACAAGCATGGAACATCAAAAATTATAGATACGTTTCCGACGTATCACTCCCACGTGGCCTTCCGGTGGACCCACCATGGACTGGGCCCCCTCTGTCAGTGTGTGTGGGTAGGATTAGTGCGGTAACAAAATTTTCTGGCTATGTGATGACGTCAGCATTGCATCATGCTGATGTAGTATTCCTTTTCTTTTTTTAATGTTTTCTGAAATAATTTCTGTAAATAAGAAATATATGACATGTGGGCCCTTCTGTAATTCAAATAAACCTTTTCAGAAATGTTTTCTGATTAATTAAAATATAACAGTAATTACAAAATGTAAATTATTTTATAATATTCCAAAAATGATTTAAAATGAATTAAAATGGAGAAATTCATAACTAATTCATTTTAAATCAGAAAAATACAAATAATATATCAAAATGATCAAAAATGAGATCTACACAATAGAGCTATAATCATGATTGTTAAGCAACTTTCATTGCAAGTTTAATTAGAAGAACAAATTGAACCCCGTGGGTGATTCCGAGGGTTCTCCTGTTCTAGGGTTTGTACCCCTCGGATGCCGCTTAAATTGCCAAGCATGCCTTAGGGTTACAATTCAACAACTTTCAACTTGGCATATCATCATACTTGCTTGAGAATTGCATCGATGCCACCTGTTGATTGTTTCCCTCCCTTTCTGGTGTTTTGGTTCTTCTCTGGTAGAATACGATATCGAGATCAAGATCGAAGACTGAGATCAAGACCATCAAAGATCGACGAACAATACTTGACCAACTATAATCAAGTCAAGTACTAGGTGTACGAAGCTCTGCTTTCTGGATATCAACAGGCAAAGGCAAGACTAGACCCACACATGATATAATCCTATGCTTTCAAAGTATTTACATTCTTTCCATTTGCATGCGATTCCAAAGTCTTTTATCAACAGATAGAGTAATCCTATCTGATGCATGTTTCCTTTGTAGCCTATATTTCCTAATCCACTACTCCTAGTATAACTAAGGTTTGGCTTGTGAAACATTGCTAGAGCTATTACATCTGTTGTGCTTAGCCATGCCTAGCTGTTACCGATGGTCCATCCGGTTGATGAATCAGATCTATGAATGAACCTAGTTTGATAGGATGACGTGGTATGATCAGAGATGGAAGTTAAACATGCTAAGGCTTGTATGGGAGGGTTTTGGTTTTTGTAGTCCCATATTTTCCACTATTAGGACCTGAGTTCTTGCCTCTTGAACCAAGACGAGCGTACAGCCACACGGGGGCCTGGAAACCCCCTCGACCAAATAGCTTGCATAGTATATTCCATGAGTCACATAGTTCGGGCGTTCCATTCGACATACGCATTCTGGTTCTTCTCGAAGGAGGTGCATTCATACAGGTAGTTAAGCGTGGCAGGGAATGGGAGAGGCCTGGCCTCCGTAATCTCAAACCCTGTTCACATCGCTAGGGACCGACTTCGGGACTCGACCCATTATGGCAGCATCTCCTTAGTGTGTGACTCATGGTCTCGGCGAAAGCAAGGTAAAGGTCGTGGTCAACCACTCTCTGCCGGCCTTCCAAGGAAGAGGGCTAATAACGTTTGGCATTAAGAATCGGTTGGTATGTGTGGGTAAAGTTGTACACCCCTGCAGGGTATTAATCTTTTAGAAAAGTCGTGTCCATGGTTATGGATGACTTGGGAACCGACGTGATGATCATAGAGAACTTGAACCTAATCGTAAAACTTGGTAGCTCAATGTATGCTTAAGGATACTTCCTCATGGGTGCGAGGGGGTCATCCTGGTTGGTAGGTTCAGCTGATAATGATTCAGTGGATATCAAAAGATGATCAAAGCTAGATATAGCGCTCTCTTATTCCCTTTTAAAATATTTTGATTAGTCAAGATTCTTCTCCCTCTTGTTTTACAAAGAAAGCTGGCTTTATGCAAAATAACTCCTCCAGCCATAAGTCTTGCAGAGTACACCCTGTACTCACCCTTGCTTCGTTGATATTTTTGCAGCAGAGTAAGTGTTATCATGGAAGAAGAGTTCTTTACGACATCGACATTGACGAGTAGCTTGGGGTTCCCAGTCGGCAGTCTGGGATCTATGGATTGGACATCATCGTTATGCTTCATGCCTCTTAGGCCATTTGTTAAGTTTGCTATACTTAATAGCATAATTTGCCTTCTGTTTTTTGATGTTTGTGGTCAGTGACCTCTGCTTGTAATATTTTGGTTCTTTGCTCAGTTATGAGCTTGCTATAATAATTTTTATACCATAGGGTCACTGTTGTGTTATCAATTCTCTCTCTGTACACTTTCGAGATTTTAGGTTAGGCTTATATCAGACATAGGTCTGAGATTTGTCTAGCCCTAATCCCGGGGGTGTCACATGAGACCTCCAAAAATTCCACCTTTCTCGCGGTTAGTAGCAAGACAGAAATCTATCAAATCACCCAAGTTATAAGTTCTATCCCTATTCAAAGCATCTAAGATAAAGGTAGATCAAATGAAGATAATTTTCTAGCAGTCTTCCTAGCAAGAACACACTTGGCAATGAAATAGGAAAAATATCTAACGGATGGGAAATGAATATTCCAAATTTTACCACTCTCCTTTGAGAAGTCGCAACCTTGGCAAATTTCACCATATAAGTCCATGAGTGTCTTAGGCCTCTCTCTAATCTTCTCACATGGACCCCACTATGGCACTCTAATAGCTGCACAAAAATCATAAAAAGGGAGGTTGACAACTATATTATAAATTTTGTAGTGGACCATGGATTTAGACAAGGACCGACTAAACCGAAAGTCTTGCACCATAGACATGGTTAGCTTAACATATTGGTAAGGTTCTTCTCCAACAAAATGCTCCAACCCTGCATTAGAAATCATGGTTTGGAAATCCTGAAAGATCCCCGCAGCTCTCATAAATTCAGGGCATGGATATATGGAAGAGAAAACCTCCTCCTTACGATGGACTTTCATTAGCTCAGGTACCATCAATTCATGTTGATTGAGCTGATATGCACTCATCTTCTTTTCTGAATTTTTTAGACAAACATTAAACCAAGTGATTTCCAAGTTGATAAATGATGAGGAACTACTATAGGAACTTGCTAGAGGGCTAAACATGCATCAAAATGAAATCTCTAAGCATAGAACAAGCATTCAATCTCACACAACCTGTCACATATAGTAGCAAAATACTCAAGATACAATCCACCAATCAAAAATCTAATTGGACAAGCGGAGGAGGCACATACCGGAGAGCAATCCCTCCAAAAATCAGCAGCAAAGATGGGCTAAGAAAGGAGATCGAAATTCGAGAGCAAGAACAACAGGAACTCGAGCTTCAGAAAGTTCTCCGATGTTTTTTGGGAGAGAGAAAGAAGTGGCTGTAAGGAGGCAACTTGGAGGGCTAGGGGTGGGCCACACCCAGGCTAGGCACCACTTGGGGCTGGCCGCGCTACCAGGGGGTGTGCTGGCCTGGTGGGTCCCCCTGGGCCAATCCAGGTGCCCCTTTGCCCCTTTTTCGAGGAAAAAAATATGAATTTTCTGGAAACTTTATCTTTGGCCAATTTTCAGGTTATGAAAATTGATTTTCTCACAGAAAAAGATTCTTTTGAAAGACACAAAAGCAAACCAAAACCAAAACTATAGAAGTTCTAAGACACTCCAAAAAGCAAACAACTAGCAAAACTAAGACTAACAAGACGAAGAGCAAAGATTGGAATGGAGAAAAATAAAAGTGAGCAAGTATAACCATGGTGAAAGCATTGTTTTGTTCATTAAAATCCCTTTGTTAACAAGGTTGATCAAGTATTGTTACCAAAACAATTTTAAATGAAACAAAACTTTGCATTCCACAAAATGATTATGTTACCTCAATCTTGATAGCAATAGTCCCAATCATAATAGTTTCAAAACTTTCTTGTGGAATGGGACAATATATTTCTCCAACTTTGATGCTCTCAATATTTTCAATTAAATTCAGGCCATAGCTCTTATCAATCTTCTTTGGGAAATAGACAGTATGATCTTTGTCATTAATATTAAAAGTTACTTTTCCTTGATTAGAATTTATGATAGCACCTACAGTATTAAGAAAAGGTCTCCCAATAATAATAGAAATATTATCATCTTCAGGCATCTCAAGCACAACAAATCAGTTAAAACCAAGCAATCACGAGCCACTTAAATAAAAACATCCTCACATATACCAAAAGGGATGGTAGTAGATTTACCAGCCATTTGCAAAGATATATCAGTTGGTATCAACTTTTCTAGCTGGAGTCTCTTGTAGAGAGAAAAAGGCATAACACTAACTCTGGCTCCCAAATCACACAAAGCAGTTCTAACATAATTATTTTTAATAGAGCAAGGAATAGTTCGAATACCTGGATCACCAAGTTTCTTTGGAACCTTACCATTGAAGGAATAATTAGCAAGCAAAGTAGAAATTCCCTCATTAGGAACCTTCCTTTTATTAGAGACAATATCCTTCATATACTTTGAATAAGGAGGCGACTTAATAGCATCAGTCAAAGGAATTTGCAAAAATAAAGGTTTCATCCACTCACAAAACTTGTTATAGTGTTCTTCCTCCTTTGACTTGTGTTTCTTATTAGGAAAAGGCATTGGTTTCTGCACCCAAGGTTCTCTTTCACTACCATGTTTATTAGCAATAAAATCTTCCTTAGTGTACCTAGTGTTTTTAGTGTGCTTCTCAGGTTCTTCTTAAATTTCTTCCTTATCAGGAGCATCATTCTTATAATTACCACTTTCAGTTTCAGCATCAGAGACAGATATACTATTAGGATCTACAGCAGGTTCAGAAGGTTCCTCAACTGTTTTATGTTTCTTTTTATTTCTCTTAGAAGGACTACCTCCATTTTCAGCTTGTTGAGAATCCTTCTCAATTCTTTTAGGATGTCCCTCAGGATATAAAGGATCTTGGGTGGCAGCACCACTCCTAGTTCTAATTCCATAAGCATGTCTATCTCCAGAAGCATTGACTAGCATATATTTTTGTACTTTAGCAAGTTGATCAATTTGGGTTTGAACCATTCGGAAGTGTTTAACAAGCACTTTAACATTATTATCAGTTCTTTCCACAATATTTTTCAACTCAATTATAGCCCTAGAGTTTTCCAATAAATGATTCTGAACTTGTTTATTAAAATTTCCTTGTTTAACAATAAAAGTATCAAGTTCCTCTAAGCATTGACCAGGAGGTTTACCATAAGGAATATCACCTTCATCAAAGTGTTGGAGAGAGTGTACCTCAATAGTTAATGAGTGGGGAATTGGCTTACATAATTCTTCTATAGGAGGTAAATTCTTCACATCTTCGGATCTAATACCCTTCTCCTTAAGACATTTCTTGGCTTCTTTCATCACTTCATCATTTAATTCAATCACTCCCCTCTTCCTTGGTGTTGGTGTTGGAGTTGGTTCAGGCACAATTGGTTCAGGTGTAGTTGGCTCAGGTGTAATTGGATCAATGGTAGTCCAATCATCATAATTCTTGCTTATTTTAGCCATTAATTCTTTAGCTTCTGGAGGAGTTATTTTCCTGAAAACACAGTCAGAAAAACTATCCAGGTATGTCCTAGATTCATCAGTTAGTCCATTATAATATATATCAAGAAGCTCATTTTGGTAATGGACATCCAGGATGTTCATGAATCAAGGCACAAAACCTTGTCCATGACTCGGGCAATTTCTCCTCTTCTCCTTGTTTAAAATCAAAAAGTTTCTGCAAAGCAGCATGTTTAGCACTAGGAGGAAAATATTTCTGGAAGAAAGAAGCAATCAAACAATCAAGGGAGAAATCATAATCCTTATCTTTAATGTCTATGGGAGAAGTTGAAAACTTAGCATCAGGAGACAGTTTAGGTATAATAGTACGTTTCTCAAAGAGACTCCTAATAGCACTAGCACCATGTGTGTTTTGATATTATTCAATAAATTCATCAGTCATTTCAATGTAACCATCACTAATATCATATCTCTCTCTAAACTCATGTGAGCTAACAGGAGTAATAGTGTCTTCACTAGGAGTTTTAGTGTTTCCCAATATAGTTCTAGCAATTGTAGCATCTAGGAAAGGACCTAATGAACCACTCTCACCAAGCACAGTAGAAGTAACATCATGAATATCAGAAGCAATTTCAGATTCAGAAGTAGTAGCAGTGTGTGTAGCATGTGTATGTGGTGGTGATGTAACAAGCTTACTTATAATAGACGGTGAATCAAGAGCAACAAAGGTGTTTAGGACTGTACCTCTTCTTGTAGTGGATGGTAAAATAGGAAACTTTCCATCACGAGACTTCCCCATGATGAAAGGAATAGCAGGGAACAATAATAGATCCAAGTGAACTTACAAATAAAGCTATGCTCCCCGACAACGGTGCCAGAAAATAGTCTTGATGACCCACAAGTATAGGGGATCGCAACAGTCTTCGAGGGTAGTATAACCCAATTTATTGATTCGACACAAGGGGAGCAAAAGAATACTTATAAGCCTTGACAACTGAGTTGTCAATTCAGCTGCACATGGAAATAATCTTGCTCAAAGTAATTTATCAGTAGCAATAGTTTTATAGTAGCAATAGCAAAGTAACAGCAGCAGTAAAACAAAAAAAAGTAGTAACAATAGTAGCAAACAGTAGGATTTGAGTGCGGTAGGCATAGGGATGGATGGACGGGCGTTGCATGGACAAGACTATTCATATAACTTCAAGATCTAGGGCATTTGCAGATAAATAAGGTAAAGCATCCAAGTACTAAACAATCATAGGCATGTGTTCCATATATAGTCATACGTGCTCGCAATGAGAACTTGCACAACATCTTTTGTCCTGCCAGCCCGTTGCAGCGGGGCCTCAAGGGAATCTACTGGAAATTAAGGTACTCCTTTTAATAGAGTGCCAGAGCAAAGCATTAACACTCCATGTACACACGTGATCCTCATATCATAGCCATCCCGTCCGGTTGTCCCAATTTCTGTCACTTCGGGGCCTTTGGTTCCGGACAATGATATGTGTACATAACTTGTAGATAATATCACAAACAATACTATCATCATGAATCAATAACATGTTCAGATCCGAGATCATGGCACTCGGGCCCTAGTGACAGGCATTAATCACAACAAGTTGCAACAAAGTCAAATAGCACTAATAAAGATACTAGGCACCATGCCCTAATAATCTTATTAGATTACATGATAGATCTCATCCAATCCCTACCATCCCCATAGCCTACAACGAGGGATTACGCACTCATGGATGGGGGAAACATGGATGGTTGATGGAGAGGCGTCAGTGATGATGATGGTGATGATCTCCTCCAATTACCCGTCCCGGCAGGGTGCCAGAACGGAGTTTCTAGTTCTGAATTGCGGTTTCTGGTGGTGGCGGCACAACGGAACTCTATCTGGAAAAACGTTGAACCCCCCCCCCCCCCAGAGTTTTTAGGTCAGAAGGCTTTATGTACGCGAAGAGGGAGGCCGAGGGGGTGCCCGAGGTGGCTACACCCCTCCCAGGCATGGCCTGGGCTGGCCCGCGTGGCCAGGGGTGTGGGCCCCTCATGGCCCTCATCCGTCTCATCTTCTGGCTCTGTGAATCTTCTGGTAAAATAGGAGTTTTGGCATATTTCCGGGATTTTTCCTGAACGTTGATTTTCTGCAGAAAAACTAGACACCAAAGCAATTCTTCTGAAAACAGCGTCAGTCCGTGTTAGTTGTATCCAAATCACACAAGTTTAGTGGAGAAACAATAGAAAAAGTGTTCGAGAAAGTAGATACGTTTTGGACGTATCAATGTATTATATTAAATCTGCGACCAATATGTTGTCCCAAAGTTACTCCTACAACATCATCACTAGCTTCACAAATTAAATAAAAAATCATATCCCATATAGGTGGTTTAATGATGGGAGCATGGGATAAAGCATATTTAAGTTCATCAAAGGCAATAAGGCATTTATCATCAAAATTAAATCTTACTCCCTTTTGCAGCAGATTACTTAAAGGTTTAGAAATTCCAAAGAAATTCCTAATAAATCTTCTATAGAAACCCACATGACCAAGAAAACTTCTTATACCTTTTATATCCCTTGGTTGTGGCATTCTCTCTATTGCTTCGACCTTAGCCCTGTCCACTTCAATACCCTTACCTGATACCTTATGTACAAGGACTATACCTTCTTTGACCATGAAATGACACCTCTCCCAGTTTAGAACAAGATTGGTTTCTCCGCAATGCTGCAAAACCCTTTTGAGATTATCCAAGCAACTAGTAAAAGAAGTTCCATAGACAGAAAAGTCATCCATAAATACTTTCATTATCATTCTATAAAATTCACAAAAATAGCAGTCATGCATCTTTGAAAAGTATCTAGAGCATTACATAAAGCAAAAGGCATGTGTCGGTAAGCATGTAAACCATAAGTACTAATGAAAGTTGTTTTAAGTTGGTCATCGGGATGAACAACTATTTGGGAAAAACCAGAGTATCCATCCAAGTAGCAAAAATGAGTGTGGTTTGCTACCCTCTCTAAAGTTTGATCTATGAACAGTAAAGGATAGTGATCTTTCCTAGTTTCTTTATTCAATTTCCTGAAATCTATACACATCCTATGTCCAACAATAGTTCTAGTAGGTATCAATTCATTGTTTTCATTAGGAACAACAGTAAAATCGCCCTTCTTAGGAACATAATGAACAGGACTTACCCATTCACTTTATTTTACATGATAGATTATACCTGCATCCAGTAGGCGTACTATTTCTTTTCTTACCACTTCCTTCATTTCGGGCTTCAGCCGTCTATTAAACTCTTCAACCAGTTTAGCACCTTCCTCCATGAATATTCGATGGACGATTATCATGGGACTAACGCCCTTCAAATCATACATTGAGTACCCAAAGGCCTTGCGATGCTCCTTAAGTACTTTCATGAGTTCTTCTTCTTCATCCCCTTAAAGTTTAGCACTAATAATAACAGGGAATTTATTTGTACTGTCCAAAAATCTATATTTAAGATTATCTGGTAAAGTCTTTAATTCTGGGGGTGGTAATTCCTCGTCCCCTCTCTTTTTCGGATCTTCAAAGGCCTCATCAGTTGGAGGCCCTAAAATGGGAAGCGAAACGTATTCACTTTCTAATTCTTCTAGGGACATGTCCTCCATAATTATTTCTTCATAGTTTGAGTTTTCATTTGCTTATTCTACTTGATTACTAAAGAAGAGAGTTGCCATTTCCTCAAAAGTTTTCCTTTTGTCTTCTTGTATTTGTAGAGGTCTGTCTTTAAATTTGGAAACGTGGAATTCTTTTTCCGCTTCCCCAAGCTTAAGAGACACAATCTCCTTTTTGAAATCAACTTGGCACCTAAAACATTCAAAAAGTTTCTTCCAAATATAATTGGGCAAAGAGTGCCAGCTGGCATATCAACAACTACAAAATCGATAGGAAAAATTTTTATCGCCAATTGTGGAAGTTGCATCTTCAACTACACCCATTGGAACTCTAAGAGATTTATTAGCTAACATGATTGTCATATCAGTATTCTCTATTATAGCCAGCACTATCTCTTCTTTTATTTCTAAATAAAAATCATAAGATATGACATTAACTTTGGTGCCAAGATCACATAAACCATAATGTGAGGTTTCTTTAAATATGTAGGGAAAAATAGGCTTACCCACATATTTTACCTTAATTTTATCTTCATCCAGTACGGATGTCAACACACGGATTTTTAATCCCAGATGCCTGTTATGCCATACATCGCAATCCCAGGATTACCATTTTTGCGAGACATGACAGAATTGGATACCACAGTACATCATCCATTACAAACCATACATAAGGTTTTACACAAATAAGGATCTCATGATCCAGTTCTTAATACAACTTCAAGCAGCGGAATACGTAATAATAACGGTAGCGTAGGCGAAGCTCCATCTTCGGGGTCATAGGCAATGCTGACGATGGGAGATGATCCTAGTTGTCGTAACCTTCCTGAGGTCCATCCTCTAGGTACTCCTCTTCATAGTTTCTCCACGGGAATAGCCAGGGACAAAGCCATGAGTACTCTTTAAGTACTCGCAAACGAATACTAACAAGTAAAAGGGTTTTGGGATAATAGGACACTAGGCTCTAGGGTTGTTTTGCAAAGGCCAGATTTATCTCTACTAAGTTCAGAAGCAAGAGAGCTAGTTGAAGTTTATAACACCTAAGTGGGATCTTGTAACTCATGTCACAACTCTGTTGTGGTCAAGTCAAAGTCTCGATTCATTTCACAAGTCATTTTGAAAACAGCTAACGGGGGAACGGTATGGCCACTCCAACTGTCCATAACCGCGGACGCGGCTATTCGAATAGTTTGACACTCTGCAGAGATTGTACACTTTCACCACAACATTCGATACATCTGTCAGGAACAAATCCTGAATTCACCATACTCAGTATGCGGATAATCAATCCTATCCTTTCAATTACACGCCCTAGTATAAGCACCTCTCCTGTGAGTTTGGCCTCCCAACCATGACCAACTGTCATCTTGGGTACTTCACAGGTGGACAATCTTCACAAGGTAGCCTCAGCTCATACCTTGGCCGGGAGGGAACTAATACTAAGGTATATAAGTTTCCAGTCAAGCCCTACCCAATCTTCGGGTATTGTGGTTGTACGATAAAATTGGAATGGTATCGCATCCAGACAACCATCAGTTTTATAAAGGGCTAAGGCTCATGCCTCAACATTTTCATCACCAAAATCATCTGGTGTTCGGAAACACATGTCAAAACATCTCAATAAAATGATCCATCATTCCAAGGTTTTCATAACCATTTTCACCAAGTATTCCCATCTAAAGTTGATCAAGTTTTATGCTTACCACTAGCATATACAAGTGGGGGTGAGTACTAATGAGGGGTGGTAAACAAGTGGCATTTAACTCAGTTAATCTCATGCCTTAGGAGGACATCAAGATTTTCTAGCTTAGGCCAAATTTTATGCTCTTTATGCAACCTTCAAATATATCTTTCTAGAATCTACAAGTCACTTAAGTACTCTCTAAGGAAGTAGCTTTGATAAACAAATAAAATAGAAAGATTGCACTTAAAACTAGGATTGGGTATCAAGTGGGTATGATCACATATGCTTAAGGCATATAGTTGGCATGGTAACAAGCAAGTATTAGCTTGCATCAATATCAGTATAAGCTTGCTAAATTGCAAGTGTTAGCTTGCACATTCACTAGTAGTATTAGGCTTGCCTTGTGCAGAGCAGTGGTTGAAGTTCTCCTCTGCTTCTTCTTCGTAGAATCCTCCTTCCTCCTCGTATCCTTGGTCGGTACTAGCGTCTATAAATAAATACGATGTACACAATCACCAAAAAATACTTAAATACTTGCAATCATCACACAAAATGGTCCTATAGATGATCTAGCATCATCACTAACATTACAATATTAAAGCTTGGTTTAATTCCTTTTATTTTATTTTATTTAGAAAAGTAATTTCTACTCATTGAAAAACTACTTAAGATTTAATATTCTCCAAACCAAACATGGTATCATGTTGACACATGTCATCACCACATGCTTTAGTCCATGGGAATGTGATTTAAAGTGGTGTCACAATTTAATAAGGTTTTACCGTTTTATTTTAATTAAATAAGTGAATAGAAATGCTTATGTGGCATTATTTTATTACTTGGTCATTATTTCTGTAGGTAAACCTATATATTTTTATATATTCTGAAAGGTATGGTTAAATGTGATTTTTGAGAGTTGGAATCAACTCAAAAGCTATTATGGTTTTAATTTGAAAAATGTTTGAATGCAGAAAAGCTTCTACCTTGTTATTTTTACCAAGGATGATCTACAGATCCAAATGACTTGAATCCAACGGGCTTGGATTCAGTATTTCCAGACCTTTCTAACAAAATTGGTTTCATTCAATTTGGTGCACTGAATCGACCTGGGTTGATTATTGAAACTGGGTACAGAAGTGTGTTTGAATTAAAATGGAAAAGATTAAATTCAAATAACTGGGCTGCACGGGAAGTGATACTGGGCCGGCCAGCTAAGCACAGCGCTTACTCGGGCTGTTTAAGTGGATGTCCCCACACGTCAGTGACACAGGGGGGTGCGAAACGGTATGGGGCAATGTGGTGCGTTCGATCTGGTTCTAATCCAACAGCAGAGGGTCATCGTCGACGTTGGGCAACGTCGGTGAGACAGAAACCTAGCGCGGCCAGTGGGGGTCGTTGGGGGCTCACCGGGGTTCAGGCGAGGGTCGGCGAGGCGGGCGAATGACGATGTCGACGATGGCGAACATCCTGGTACCGGCAGCTTCTCCTGGGGCGGCTCCAATCGCTAGCGCCCTTCTTCTCCAGCAGCGGCGGGCTCCAGTGAAATTCCGGCGCTGCGCATCTCGCCTTGCTCCAGGAACGGAGTGGAATGATCAGTGAGGAGAGGGGAGTGAGATGGTGTGCTCAATTCGGCTGGGGGTGGCCTCTATTTATAGTGGCGAGAGGGGACCGACGGGGCTCACGGTGAGCTCGTCATGGTCGATGGTACAAAGGGCTATCGGCGTGGGCGGCGGTAGGGGCGGTGCGGTGCTCCCTGGCATGCTCAACTACACGGTGGTGAGACATGGGGCGGTGCGGTTTGGTCAGAACGCGACGGTGCTCTGAGCGTGCCCGACGGAGAATTTAATGGCGCACAGCGCGCGTGGTCCGCGCGGCGGCGAACGAGCATGTCTGCGGGGTTCCTGGGACGGTGGTGATCACGTATGCACGCAGCGAGGGCGGCGCGCGGTCTGTGGGCGTCGGTCGAGCGTGGCGCACGAGGTGTGCTCTCGGCATGGTTGCTGGCGAGGTTGGCATGGTTCGTGTGTGTGGTCCAGTGGCTGGCAACGTTCGAGCGCTGGACAGGGAGGGGCGGTGGGATGTTGGCTTGCTCCCAGACATGCTGGCTAGGCTTGTTTCTCCTCCTAGATTGTTGTCGACATGGGGGTGACAAGGGTGCATTCGGCCTGCTCACCATTGATGGCAATGCCAAGCTTACAGTGATGCTAAGGGTGTGCAATTGAGCTAGATGATCTAATAAAACCTAGTTGTAACCAGAGAGGGAACAAGTTAGGCTTCAATCACTGCTCACAATAGTGTTTGGATTTTGTTTGATTTGTGTCTGCCAAGTGTTTGATGAAATGGCCGCAAGAACTCAAGTTTTGAATTTTGAAAAGATTTTTGGTGGGTGTGCTAGGTTGGTGCTGGTGAGTCTGCAGATGCTTGGGTTTTGAAAGTTGAGCTTGTTTGAGTGGTTTTTGAAAAAGTGGGATCTTCCCATATGATAAAGATTCAATTTTGAAATGTCATTTAAACCATGCATTTGAAGGTTTCTGGATGATCACAAAGTAGGCCTTGATACTTGGTTATGAGTACAATCAAGGGGTGCAAATATCCAGAAAAGTTTCTGTTAGGTTCTGAAAGTTTGAGACAGCCAAAGTAGGCATGGGAGTTAAATTGTTCAAAATGACCATTCCCTTATTTTATTTGTTTTGATTTACTTGTCTTTGGGAAAAGTGTGGGAAATGTTTAGATGATGTTTATTTCACCTAAGCATTCATTTACAAGCAATGGAACACACAAACAAGGTGGTTCAAAAGAATTCAAAATGAAATGCATACTCACATGCATGCTTCCATGATTTTATTTAGAAAAGTTTTTGTTAACCCTAATTTTGATGATTAGAGTTTGATGATCCAAGTTTAGTATTTTTGGGATGTTACAAACCTTCCCCCCTTCAACAAAATCTCGTCCCGAGATTTGAAAAAGGACGAAAAAGATTACCTAGGATTTGAAGAGATCGGGAAACTCTGTCCTGATGTGATCTTCGCGCTCCCAGGTAGGTTCCTCTCCTGTGTGGTTGCTCCACTGAATCTTGAGAAACTTGATGCTTCGGGTTCGGGTAGTTATGAAAGATTCTTCCAAAATACGGATGGGTACTTCGGGATAGGTCAGGTCATCGTTGATCTCTATGGTCCGGTGGTCGATATTCTTGAACACTTCCGTCTTCTCTGGAACTTCGAGACACTTGCGAAGTAACGAGATATGGAACACGTTGTGCACTGTGGACATATCTTCGGGTAGTTCCAATTGATATGATACTTCTCCGTGATGGTTTAGAATCTTGAAAGGTCCGATATATCTGGGGGCTAACTTTCCTTTGAGTTGGAAATGCTGCATTCCCTTCAATGGCGACACTTTCAGATAAACAAAATCTCCTATGTTGAAGGCGAGGTCTCTATGTCTCTTGTCGGCATAACTCTTCCATGCTGGATCAAGTCTTGAGGTGCTCACGAATCTTGTGAACCTTCTCTTCTGCTTCCCGTAGGATGTCGGGTCCGAAAATCTGACTCTCTCCTACTTCCGACCAGTTCAAAGGGGTGCGACACTTCCTTCCATACATAAATTCAAATGGGGCCATTTGCAAACTAGCCTGATAACTATTATTGTATGAAAATTCTACAAATGGCAGACAGTCTTCCCACTTGGATCCATATTCTAACACACATGCTCGCAGCATATCTTCGAGTATTTGGTTTACTCGCTCCGTTTGTCCATCTGTCTGAGGGTGATACGCGGTACTGAAATCTTGGCGGGTTCCTAAACCTTCTTGGACTTTCTTCCAGAATCTCGAGGTAAACTGAGTTCCTCGATCCAATACCATGTTCTTTGGGACTCCATGCAAACTAATTATTCTAGCGATGTATAACTACGCTAGCTTCGAACTCTGATATGTGGTCTTGACGGGTAAGAAATGGGCGACTTTGGACAATCTGTCCACTATGACCCAGATAGAGTCATTTCCCCTACTAGAAGTAGGTAGTCCAGTGATAAAGTCCATTCCAACGGAATCCCATTTCCATTCCGGAATCTGTAATGGTTGCAACAATCCAGCAGGTCTTTGATGTCCTGCCTTGACTCGCTGACATATATCACACTTGGCGATATAGCTTCCGATTTCTCTCTTCATCTTATGCCACCAAAATTGTTCCTTCAAATCTTGATACATCTTAGTTCCTCTGGGATAGATAGAATAAAGAGTATCATGAGCCTCCTTCAGAATAACTTCTTTCAACTCAGAATCTGCTGGTACACAAAGGCGTCCTTTGTACCACATAACTCCTTCTTCGTCTTCGGTGAATCCGGGTACTTTGCCTGTACCGATACGACGCTTGATTCCGTCGATACTAGCATTTCCTTTCTGCGCCTCTTTGATCTGGCTGATCAAAGTGGGTTGAAGCTCTATGCTAGCCAAAAATCCTTCACTCACTAATTCTATTCGAAAATCTTCCATCTCTTTGTGCAAACTTGGTTGCTCCTTCAAGATCATGGAGTTCAAGCGGCACGGCAATCTGCTAAGGGCATCTGCTATCACATTGGCTTTACCAAGGTGATAGTGAATGTCCAGATCGTAATCCTTGATTAGCTCAATCCATCTTCTCTGTCTCATATTCAACTCCTTCTGAGTGAATATATACTTCAGACTCTTGTGATCCGTATAGATCTCACGACGGTTTCCCATCAGGTAATGTCTCCATGTCTTCAGGGCTAGAACTACGGCTGCGAGTTCGAGGTCATGGGTCGGGTAATTTTGCTCATGTTGTTTCAGTTGTCGAGATAGATACGATATGACTTTGCCTTCCTGCATTAGCACACATCCGAGACCGATCTTGGATGCATCACAATACACATCGAAGGGCTTCGTGATATCCGGCATGATCAAGATTGGGGCTGAAATCAATCTCCTCTTGAGTTCTTGAAAAATCGCTTCACATTTGTCGGTCCATTCAAACTTCTTGTCCTTCTTTAGCAATTGGGTCATAGGTCTGGCGATACTCGAGAATCCTTCTACGAATTTGCGGTAGTATCCCGCCAATCTGAGAAATGCACGAACATTGGTTTGAGTGGTTGGGGCTTGCCAATATTCTACATCTTTCACTTTGGCAGGGTCAACGGAAATTCCTCCGGCTGATACAATGTGACCGAGGAATCCTACCTCCTGTAACCAGAATTCACATTTGCTAAACTTGGCATACAACTGATGCTCTCTAAGGATTCCAAGAATGGTCCTTAGGTGTAGCTCATGTTCTTCTTCTGATTTGGAATATATCAGAATGTCATCGATGAAAACAACGACAAACTTATCCAGGAAGTCCATAAAAATCTTATTCATGAGATTCATGAAATAAGCGGGGGCATTAGTTAATCCAAAAGACAAGACTGTATATTCGTACAATCCGTATCTGGTGGTAAAGGCAGTCTTTGGAATATCCTCTGCGTGAATTTTGAGTTGATGATAGCCAGTCCTAAGATTAATCTTAGAAAATACTTTGGCACCGGTCAACTGATTAAACAAATCTTCTATCTTGGGAAAGGGGTACTTGTTCTTGATGGTGACATCATTCAACTTCCGATAATCCGTACACAAACGGTTACCTCCATCTTTCTTGTCCACAAACAAGACAGATGATCTCCATGGTGACGCACTTGGTTGAATCAATCCAATTTCCAACATGGCATCCAGTTGCTTCTTCAGTTCTGCTAGTTCTGACGGGTTTATACTATATGGTCTCTGGGCTATGGGTCCAGTTACGGGGATTAGTTCGATGATAAACTCGATATCCCGATCTGGGGGCATACCGGGCAAAACATCTGGAAATACATCGGGGTATTCACAGACTATCCGGACTTGGTCAATGGTAGGTTGGGCTATACTCTTGTTGCATTTGAATTGGCGAGGTAAGGTTTCAGATATATGCTCGACTGATATTCCGGCTGGTTATGGCTTTCTTGGCACAGTCAATCAATCCCTTATGTTTGGACATCCAATCCATTCCTAGTACTATTCCAAACCTTTAGTTCCGGGTACTATCAAGTTAGCATAAAAATCTATGCCATGGATTCGGATAGGGACGGCTTTGCAAATTTGCCTAGCCTTGGTGGTTTGTGGCATCCCGCAAAAACCACTACTAGAAAATCGCGTTGTTTTTGTGCATTGCATCATCATGACCGCATGTTCATGTCATCATGCCACATTGCATTTGAGCATCATCATCGTCTTGCATTCGCTTGCATAAAATTATTTGCGGAAAAACCTGTTTTTGTTTTCTAAACGCCCCGTCTATGTTCCAAACACAAAACCCGGGTCTCCGGATTATTTTGTTTTGTCTGTTATCGGGTTGCAAAAGCCCTGTTTGAAATAAATAAAACATTCAATTATTTTTAGTGGGGCAGTCGAACGGGCTGATTCGACCCAGTCGACCACCCCCAGTATAAAAACGGTCCACCTAAACCAGCCCACCCGAATTCCTAAAACTACCTAGTCCTAATCTACCCACCAATCTCAGCTCGCCACCTCACCCTCTCCCCCAATCCCTACCCACCTTGCCACCTCATCAATCCCCTTCTTTCCCCCCCCCCTCTCTCTCTTTCTCACCTAGCCCCATCTACCCCCCCTCACTTACGCCCCGGTCCCACCGAGCCAGCCCACTCTCAGCACACACACGCACCCGCGCCCTCTCTCCCTCTCTGGTCCCACCCCGCACTCAACACGCGGCCACCCGCGGGCCCCACGCCCCGGCCCCGCTGCACCCGGGCCCCACCCCGAACCGACGCGTTCCCCACGCGCTACCCCGCCTCCTTCCTCCTCCCCTCCCTCACCTTTTCCCCACCGACGGCCCCTACTCCACCGCCTCCTCCCGCCACACCTCGCCTCGCCCGTGCTCCCCCGCTCGGCCGCCACCGAGCCTCCTCTGGGCGCCTCCGCCCGCCTCGCCTCCTCTGGCGCCACCGCCGAGCCGCTCACCAGTCTCCGCCGCCCGCCTCGAGCGCCTCCTCCTCCGCATGAAGCGCCTCCCCGGAGCTCCTCCGTGCGCCGCTCCTCCGCTGCCGGCCTTGCTGCCGCCTCCGCCTGGGCCATGTGTCCCGCCTCCGCTGGCGATCGCCTCTGGGCCGCCTGCAGCCTTGTTGCTCGCCCCGCCACCGACCGCGACCCGCTGCTTCCGGCCGGCCTCACTGGCTGCCTCGATGGGCCTAGAGCCGCCACTCGCCAGCGCCACCGCCGGAGTCCTTCGCAGCCGCCACCGAGCCTCGTCCCGCCGCTGCAACCTCCTCCTGCGGCTCGTCCTCGAGCGGCGCCTGTGAGCTCGCCCGCTGCCTTGCCTACCATCTGAGCCGCCTCGCGTCTCCGAGCCCTAGCCCGAGGTTGCTGCCTCGTGAGACGCAGCCCGCGTCGCCCTGGGCTTGTCCTTCCTTGGCTCGAGTTGGACCCGCCGTATCAGCCCGCAAGAGTCTTCCGTTGGATATCACCGTGTGGAGAAGAGCTTTCGTCGGCCAGCACTCGTCCGGATGTCGCTTTATCTGATGCATCTCACGATGTCGTGCTCAGTCCATCGCCAAGTTCTACTTCCCTTGTGGCCAAGACCCCAGTGCACACCGTCGCCATGACGTCAAGGTCCAAGATCTCCATCGACATCAAGGAACCGAAGGAGGGCTATGAGGTACCTGGTACCGCACAAGCTCGTCACCGACCCCCGAAGCGCGAACCCCAAGGCCTTGAGGAGGAGCCGACAGTATCGCCTCCACGGAACGCCAAGATCTCCTCATGTACCCCGAAGACCGAACCCGATAACCGCCAAGAACCTCGACACGAAAACGCCGAGTACTTCACCCCGGACACCGGGACCCTGGACGACAAGTTCTTCCCGGAAGCAGTGACGCTCATGCGACAAGATCTACTACCTCGACCCGAAGACCCTAAATCCCGGAGTCCGAGAACGATTCCGTCGAACCCTGGACCCTGAGACCGAACCCCGAACCCCGGAGCCAAGACCTGCCGAACCCTAATGTGTGACCCCTTTTCTCGAGCCCTATTTTATAAATGTAATAACAACTTGTTGCATATTAATTGTCATACTCGCATGCATATTGTCATGTGGTTTGGGGGCCTTATGTCGATTCACCTTATAATTAAATATGGGGCCCATATGCGGGCAAATCTAGTCTTATATTGGCCTCATTTAAATTTGTGTAGCGAACTGGTAACTCATCTTGCCCTGTTATTACAACATTTAATTTGCGGGGTATCTAAATAACTTGAACCGTTTAATTAAATGTCGGGACCCCGGTTCCGCTTAATCTTGCCTAATTGCATCGCATCTTTGCCATGGCATACATCATACATGCATCATGCCGATCATTTGCCGTAGTATTAAATATTGCATCCGGTGTTTATTCTAGTGTTTTGCTTCTTCGCGGATAAGGCTGTTGAGTTGATGTGAGCTTCGCCCCGATCTTCGGTTGAACCTTCGACAATGTTTTTAAGGCGAGCATCTCCCCCTTTCTACCTATCTTACTTTTATAGTATTTATTCCCTCCTGTTGATCTATTGCTATCTGTGTCGCGTTTCTCTAGTTTTCGTACCCGAGATATCCCTTGCAGCCTTATATTGCCTTGGACACATCCTATTACCTGTTGTTTGGTAGATAGTTGGACTTGCGTGTCGTAGTCGCTTGCTCAAGTGCTGTTGCGTGTCGTCAAGTGCCACAGTTGTTGGTGTACTGCCGCATGTTGATGTTGGAGATGATCATGGCTTTACTTATCGTTCACTTTAATTCCTGTTTAACAACTAAAATTGAAGTAAGTGGCGGAGGCATGTGGGCAATATATGTTATTTGGTTGTTAATCGTCCACTTGTGTCCGTGGGACCCCGAGTGCTTGATACTGTTCCTTGATTTATCGCACTATCCACATCCGGAGGATTATGGGACCCCGAGCCGAGCTTAATTCATTCTTATTTCTTGGGGCCACAAACTAGTTTGAGGTTTTATTTACTATCCTGTACTTATGCCATGCTTTACTGCTTTATTTACGATTGTGCGAGGAGCACACTGTACTGTTTAGGAATTGTGACCCGTTTTCGCGGTATCGACAAGCCCAGTTTTGGGTTCCCAGTCGTTTACATCCGGCCCCACAAACCTCGGGTCCGTCTCAAGTCGACTAACTTCGCTATGGTGTACTCAAGGGTGGCCCCCTGAAATATTTCTGAATCCTGTGATTGATTTGTCGTGAAGGCCTCGTTGGGTTTTGATTTGGTTTTTCCGAGGTTGATCGAGCGTGTGTTGCTATTGGTGCACCCCGGACGGGTAAAACTTTCTGAAAGCCGTGTCCGCGGTTATGGACGACTTGGAGCACAAGATTCTCGATCATAGACAACTATAACTAAAGTAGTGCTATAAATTTGACTTTATAATGACTAGTAATCAGCTTCACTATAATGGAATGGCTAAATAAAACTGCCAACAATTGCTTGCTTGAGTTGTCGCTTGCGACCATTGCACCTGACTAGTAAGTATTGCAACTACAACGGAATGGCTTAATAAAAGTACCAACAACTGCTGGGTTTTCGGGTTATCTCATGCTAATTGTATCTGACTAGTAACTGTTGTAACTATAACGGAATGGTTAACTAAAGGTGCCCACTTCTTATCTTATCAGGAGGACTATCTATATTTGACTAGTAATTGCTGCAACGATAACTGGATAAATAAAACTGCCAACTGTGTGAGTTCCTCGATTGACTTCCTCGTTTGGTTTCGAGGGGAAAACACCAGGATGGGTTTGTTTGATGGTAGCATCAGGTTGGTTCCGAATAGGTCTTTCTTACCCCTCTCTGATAGCCGCCAGTTGTACCGAGTCTCTATAGGTTGTTTAGTGCATGTTGCCGCTGCCGCTTCAGTCCACCATACCTTTGTAGGCGAGGACCGCCGAATTCTAGCCTCGCTGTAATCGCCTCGATCGACGCTCCTCTTTTTTCCTTTGCCCTTTGTCGGCACCCCTTTTGTTTAAGCAGGTTCTGAGATCGACGTCGTTAGCAGGGTTACCCTTCCGGCTTGGCCTGGGCAGGGTTATGGACGCCATTGGTTATTCATCAGGGCTCTTAGCCCCATTTGCATCTTGTCCGTAGACGGACGCTCTGTCGTTTTCAAGGTGATTTGGATCTTTGTATATTATATCTGTATTCTTGACTCTGGAGTCGTTGTTGTATATATATCTGTTCTGTGGGTCCCATCGAGGACTGTTGTGTAATGTTATTACTTCGTTTTCCATCCGCACGAAAGTGCCTGGTGGGCACCTTTGAATCGATTCTATGCGGGTTTGGCGGGTTTCGCTAAAACTTGCATAGAGGCCGATTCTGAGGGTGTTACAGAGTGGTATCAGAGCTCAGCAGTTGCGATACCCCACAAGTCCAGCCTGTAGGATAACCTAGCTAACGGCCGAAGTAGAGTGTCCGAAACTATTTTTGCAAAATCGGTTGGATAGTTCTGATTAGGTCTGATTTTACTCCTTACCCCTCTGCTATTATCCTCTTATCTCGACGTGTTTGAATCCGCTCTCTTCTCTCTCTTCGAGTCCAGGATTTCTCGTGGTTGGGTTCCGTCGTACCTTCAGGGTTTCGCTCCCTCCTCTGATAACGGTGTTTCTACATCCGGCCCTCCTGCTATCTGAGTGGTCCTTTATCTGTGGTACCATCCTTTGTTCTTTGTTTGTGCCTTCCGGTGTTTTCCGACGCGACGACATCCCCTACGCCAGCTCCGATGCAGAGTCTGCATCACTCCTTTGTTTCCGAACCTCGCTTGTCGAGATCTTCAGTCTAATTCCGAGAGTTGGTTGCATAATCCGCCTATTCGTGTGCAGAGTAATGGTTTGAGTGCGGGATGGAGTAGCTACCATACCACTACTCTTATCATTCTCTCTTGTACATTGAATTGGTGAATTAATGCGATTTCACTCATTCCCCGGAAGCTAGAGGTGGCTTTATTTGTTGATACCTCTACCTTCGACCTTTTGTTTTCGGAGTGTTTCCCCTCAACAATCACGGACAACGACCTCTTGTTAGTGGTGTCGCAAGGATCTACACGATGCGAGAAGATTCAGATCGCCGCCCTTCTTCCCGGTACCATGAGGCGGATCTCGAGGGCGAGATCCATTGTTAGTGGTGTCGAATTGTGGCATCCCGCAAAAACCACTACTAGAAAATCGCGTTGTTTTTGTGCATTCCATCATCATGACCGCATGCTCATGTCATCATGCCACATTGCATTTGAGCATCGTCATCATCTTGCATTCGCTTGCATAAAATTATTTGCGGAAAAACCTGTTTTTGTTTTCTAAACGCCCCGTCTATGTTCCAAACGCAAAACCCGGGTCTCCGGATTATTTTGTTTTGTCTGCTATCGGGTTGCAAAAGCCCTGTTTGAAATAAATAAAATATTCAATTATTTTTAGTGGGGCAGTCGAACGGGCTGATTCGACCCAGTCGACCACCCCCAGTATAAAAACGGTCCACCTAAACCAGCCCACCCGAATTCCTAAAACTACCTAGTCCTAATCTACCCACCAATCTCAGCTCCCCACCTCACCCTCTCCCCCAATCCCTACCCACCTTGCCACCTCATCAATCCCCTTCCCCCCCCCCCCTCTCTCTTTCTCACCTAGCCCCATCTACCCCCCCCCCTCACTTACGCCCCGGTCCCACCGAGCCAGCCCACTCTCAGCACACACACGCACCCGCCTCTCTCCTCCTCTGGTCCCATCCTCAACTCAACACGCGGCCACCGCGCGGGCCCCACGCCTGCCCGCTGCACTCGGCCCCACCCGAACCGACGTTCCCCACGCCCACCCGTCTCCTTCCTCCTCCCCTCCCTCACCTTTTCCCCACCGACGGCCCCTACTCCACCGCCTCCTCCCGCCGCACCTCGCCTCGCCCGTGCTCCCCCGCTTGGCCGCCACTGAGCCTCCCTTCAGGCGCCCGCCTCGCCCCTCTCATGGCGCCCGCCGCCCGCCTCCCTCTGCGGCGCCACCGCCGAGCTCGCCCTGACCAGTCTCCGCCGCCCGCCCGAGCGCCTCCTCCCCCGCAGCGCCTCGCCGGAGCTCCTCCGTGCCGCCGCCCGCTGGCGTCGGCCTTGCCGCTGCCCGCCCTGGCCGCTCACGCCTCTCAAGGCTCGCCGGCGACCGCCAAGGCTGCTGCCGCCCGCCTGCTCGCCGTTCGCCACCGACCGCGACCCCAGCTTTCCGCCAAGGCCTCACTGTCGCCGCCTCGATGGGCCTGGGAGCCGCCGCCAGAGCGCCACCGCCTGAGTCCTCTTCGCAGCCGCCACCGAGCCTCGTCCTCCCGCCGCCAACCTCCTCCCCGGCTCGTCTCGAGTGGCCCATGCCGCCTGTGAGCTCGCCCGCTGCCTTGCCTACCATCTGAGCCGCCTCGCGTCTCCGAGCCCTAGCCCGAGGTTGCTGCCCCGTGAGACGCAGCCCGCGTCGCCCTGGTCTTGTCCTTCCTTGGCTCGAGTTGGACCCGCCGTATCAGCCCGTAAGAGTCTTCCGTTGGATATCACCGTATGGAGAAGAGCTTCCGTCGGCCAGCACTCGTCCGGATGTCGCTTTATCTGATGCATCTCACGATGTCGTTCTCAGTCCATCGCCAAGTTCTACTTCCCTTGTGGCCAAGACCCCAGTGCACACCGTCGCCATGACGTCAAGGTCCAAGATCTCCATCGACATCAAGGAACCGAAGGAGGGCTATGAGGTACCTGGTACCGCACAAGCTCGTCACCGACTTCAAGCGCGAACCCCAAGGCCTTGAGGAGGAGCCGACAAGACGCCTCCACGAACGCCAAGATCTCCTCATGTACCCAAGACCGAACCCGATAACCGCCAAGAACCTCGACACGAAAACGCCGAGTACTTCACCCCGACACCGGACCCTGGACGACAAGTTCTTCCCGGAAGCAGTGACGCTCATGCGACAAGATCTACTACCTCGACCCGAAGACCCTAAATCCCGGAGTCCGAGAACGATTCCGTCGAACCCTGGACCCTGAGACCGAACCCCGAACCCCGGAGCCAAGACCTGCCGAACCCTAATGTGTGACCCCTTTTCTCGAGCCCTATTTTATAAATGTAATAACAACTTGTTGCATATTAATTGTCATACTCGCATGCATATTGTCATGTGGTTTGGGGGCCTTATGCCGATTCACCTTATAATTAAATATGGGGCCCATATGCGGGCAAATCTAGTATTATATTGGCCTCATTTAAATTTGTGTAGCGAACTGGTAACTCATCTTGCCCTGTTATTACAACATTTAATTTGCGGGTATCTAAATAACTTGAACCGTTTAATAAAATGTCGGGACCTCGGTTCCGCTTAATCTTGCCTAATTGCATCGCATCTTTGCCATGGCATACATCATACATGCATCATGCCGATCATTTGCCATAGTATTAAATATTGCATCCGGTGTTTATTCTAGTGTTTTGCTTCTTCGCGGATAAGGCCGTTGAGTTGATGTGAGCTTCGCCCCGATCTTCGGTTGAACCTTCGGCAATGTTTTTCAGGCGAGCATATCCCCCTTTCTACCTATCTTACTTTTATAGTATTTATTCCCTCCTGTTGATCTATTGCTATCTGTGTCGCGTTGCTCTAGTTTTCGTACCCGAGATATCCCTTGCAGCCTTATATTGCCTTGGACACATCCTATTACCTGTTGTTTGGTAGATAGTTGGACTTGCGCGTCGTAGTCGCTTGCTCAAGTGCTGTTGCGTGTCGTCAAGTGCCACAGTTGTTGGTGTACTGCCGCATGTTGATGTTGGAGATGATCATGGCTTTACTTATCGTTCACTTTAATTCCTGTTTAACAAATAAAATTGAAGTAAGTAAGAAGAGGCACAGGTGGGCAATAGATGTTATTTGGTTGTTAACCGTCCACTTGTGTCCCGTAGGACCCCGAGTGCTTGATACATGTTCCTTGATTTATCGCGCTATCCACATCCGGGAGGATTATGGGACCCCCCTGAGCCAGAGCTTGATTCATTCTTATTTCTTGGGGCCACAAACTAGTTTGAGGTTTTATTTACTATCCTGTACCTATGCCATGCTTTACTGCTTTATTTACGATTGTGCGAGGAGCACACTGTACTGTTTAGGAATTGTGACCCGTTTTCGCGGTATCGACAAGCCCAGTTTTGGGTTCCCAGTCGTTTACAGCCGGCCCCACAAACCTCGGGTCCGTCTCGGAGTCAGCTAACTTCGTTGCGGGTGTACTCCAAGGGGTGGCCCCCTGAAATATTTCTGAATCCTGTGATTGCTTTGTCGTGAAGGCCTCGTTGGGTTTTGATTTGGTTTTTCCGAGGTTGATCGAGCGTGTGTTGCTATTGGTGCACCCCGGCCGGGTAAAACTTTCTGAAAGCCGTGTCCGCGGTTATGGACGACTTGGAGCACAGTATCTCGATCATAGACAACTATAACTAAAGTAGTGCTATAAATTTGACTTTATAATGACTAGTAATCAGCTTCACTATAATGGAATGGCTAAATAAAACTGCCAACAATTGCTTGCTTGAGTTGTCGCTTGCGACCATTGCACCTGACTAGTAAGTATTGCAACTACAATGGAATGGCTTAATAAAAGTACCAACAACTGCTGGGTTTTCGGGTTATCTCATGCTAATTGTATCTGACTAGTAAGTGTTGTAACTATAACGGAATGGTTAACTAAAAGTGCCCACTGCTTATCTTATCAGGAGGACTATCTATATTTGACTAGTAATTGCTGCAACGATAACTGGATAAATAAAACTGCCAATTGTGTGAGTTCCTCGGTTGACTTCCTCGTTTGGTTTCGAGGGGAAAACACCAGGATGGGTTTGTTTGATGGTAGCATCAGGTTGGTTCCGAATAGGTCTTTCTTACCCCTCTCTGATAGCCGCCAGTTGTACCGAGTCTCTATAGGTTGTTTAGTGCATCTTTGCCGCCGCTTGATCCACCATACCTTTGTAGGCGAGGACCGCCAATTCTAGCCTCGCTGTCTTGGCCTCGATCGACGCCTCTTTTTTCCTTTGCCCTTTGTCGGCACCCTTTGTTTAAGTAGGTTCTGAGATCGACGTTAGCAGGGATACCCTTCCGCTTGGTCCGCAGGGTTATGGACGCCATTGGTTATTCATCGTGGCTCTTAGCCCCATTTGCATCTTGTCCGTAGACGGACGCCCGCTGCTTTCAAGGTGATTTGGATCTTTGTATATTATATCTCGTATTCTTGACTCTGGAGTCGTTGTATATATATCTGCTCATGGGTCCCATCGAGGACTGTTGTGTAATGTTATTACTTCGTTTTCCACCCGCACGAAAGTGCCTGGTGGGCACCTTTGAATCGTTTCTATGCGGGTTTGGCGGGTTTCGCTAAAACTTGCATAGGGCCGATTCTGAGGGTGTTACATGGTTGATCCGGGAATTTGAACAATCATGACATGCTTCAGTTTGGTTGGTTGAATTTTACTAGTGCATGCAAATTCTTCGGTGACAAATGAATGCGATGCACCAGAATCAATCAACACTCTTGCAAGTACTGAATTAACAGAAAACATACCCAGCACGACGCCTGGCGCTTCCTGAGCTTCTTCAGCATGCATGAGAAAAAGACGGCCATTGCGGTTGAGCGAATTCCCTAGGGCAAATCTTCTTCCGGGCTGAACACGACGTTGTTGCTGAGCTGGGTCATTGGTATTGGGTGTTGCGGCATTCTTCTTGTTGGGGCACTCATTGGAATAGTGACCCTTATTTCCACAGTCATAACAAGTCACTTGCGACTTGTCCTTTGTCACTGAGAAAAGATTGCTTCCGATCCTCGAAGTGTTGGTGTTGGTGGCAGCATTGTTGTTGTTGAACTTGGGTGGGGCACGGTTGAAATTGCTAGAGTTGCCGGGGTTGTTGTGATTTCCTCCGGGTCTAGGGTTTCCACGGTTGGGATAGGTCGGACGGTTCATCAGGGGTCTGTTGGTTCTTGGGGCAAATCCGGGAGATGGGTTAGGGCGATACTTTGGGGTCTGATGGGTTCCTAGTTGATGCATCATACGACGCTTGCGGTTCTCATTGGCTTCGTTGATCTTTCCTTCCATCTAGATAGAAGAGTCGACAAGGGCTTCAATATCGGCAAAGGGGATATTGACTAACACCGTCTGCATCTCATCATGCAGACCATTCAGGAATCGTTCTTTCTTCTTGGCTTCTGTGTCAATCTCATCCGGGGCATACCTAGCTAATGACAAGAATTTGTCACGGTATTCCACTACAGTCATCCTTCCTTGCTTCAGTTCTCTAAATTCGTCTCTCATCCTCTTGATTAAACCCGGTGGCACATGGGCTCGGCTGAACTTGACCTTGAATTCCTCCTAGGTCATCATCTGGCCTCCGGTCATTGCGCGAACACTGTTCCACCATGCTCTGGCATCTCCAGCTAGATAGTGGGTGGTGAACAGAACTTTCTCGTTTGTTTCCACTCCGGCGACTTCTAGGTTATTTTCCATGGTTTGCAGCCAATCATCGGCATCTAGGGGCTCTTTTGACTTAGTGAAAACAGGTGGGTTGGTATTCTGGAAGTTCTTGAGCTTAGATCCATGGTTGTCCTGATTTCCGTGGCCTTGGTTGTTGTGGGCAAGATGAGCTATCTGTTGCAGAGTGGCTAGGTTAGCTTGACGTTCCGCTCTTTCAGCTTCGCGGTCAGAAGTCAACATTTGCAGGATTTGCAACATCGGGTCCGGGGATGAACCACTTCCTCCGCGTGGCATCTGAAGATTGAGATAGATCATGAGAAAAGAGCGAAATTTCTAAGGTTCTGGGACTTTGAAAAGTTTTTAAAGTTTGACTCAGAGTTTTCTAGCAACTTGCTTTTCATTCATTCATAGCACACGATACAACACACACAATTAAAGAAAAATAGATGGTTTTAAGAACCATTCTAGAATCTACGATACATGGGACCGAATACTACTCACTACGCTAGTGCTCAAGTGGTACTACTCCTCGAATCGGTGGTTCATCATCCTCATCATCATCGATGAAGGAAATCATCCTCATCGGTGAAGAAATCCATAGCCTGATCCTCCAGAAAATCATCATCATCGCTGAGATAGGAGTAGGGGTCTCCACGAAGATCCTCTCCGGCATTCTCCCTTTCTTCCAACTGCATGTCTCTCTCGTGGATGGTATCCTCCAAAGATGAGATGTGGTGGCGAAGAAGGGCAATAATGCGCTCCTTCTTGTCGAGCTGACGGCGGCGAGACTTGCGATCCTTTGCTAGCATGGCGATGGTCTGATCCTTCGTCTTGATGATGGAAGACTTGTGGTTGGAGTAGTCACGGCAGTTATCCAACTCCTGCTGACGATCGTACATCATGAAGCTAAGGTGGTCCAATTGAGTCTTCAGTTCAGGGTGGTATGGGGCTTCCAGTGGTTGTCCATTTGCATCACGCCTTGGGCAGAACTCAAAGCGGGTTCCCTTGATCTGATTGATGCTATGCCCACACAAACAGGAAAGAGCTTCCTGCATGGATCTGGCAAGTCCATCGAGCCAGTTGTTCTCTCTTAAGGTAAACTGAATTCCCTCAGCAGTGGGAGGTTCAATCTTTCCTCGGAGACTTGCAACAATTAGCCACTGCAGATCATTGAGCTGAGCTCCGAAGAACTCGGGGTGCGGACGCTCCAGAAGTTTCGAAAGTTGGTCCAAATCCCTCTCAAAGATAAGGTCTCCTCCATTTCCCAATTGGTAAAACTTGATGTACTTCACGCCCATCTAGAAGAATATAGGATGAGTAAGTCAGTAGAGTGATCAAGTGTGTCAAATTTTATGTATTTTGCAAGAGTTTTTGAGGAACATGAATTTTCATGAAAGAATCAAAGTGATAAGTATGGGAATAAGTTTTTTGTAAATATTTGTTTTCTTTGGTTTTGAAACTAAGTTTTTGATTCAACGTCCAGTCTAACTAGGGTCTCCTATGGTCAGGACGGCTCTGATACCAACTTGTCAACACCCGGATTTTTAATCCCAGATGCCTGTTATGCCATACATCGCAATCCCAGGATTACCATTTTTGCGAGACATAAAAGAATTGGATACCACAGTACATCATCCATTACAAACCATACATAAGGTTTTAAACAAATAAGGATCTCATGATCCAGTTCTTAATAAAACTTCACGCAGCGGAATACGTAATAATAACGGTAGCGTAGGCGAAGCTCCATCTTCGGGGTCACTGTTGGGCCACGCAGAGATAAAACAAAACTTTTTCCTCTAACGTGGTGATCCCAAGACCTAGCTGAGGTAGAAGGCCACGAGGTTTACCACTAGACGCGCGGTTGCGGATTACTGATGAAGCGTCGGTTGATGCGATGCAGTCCTCACGATCCGATCGTCTGGTGCTGATTGTACAAAGACCTCTGCTGGTATCCACACGCATAAGGAGGAGCACCGCGGAGAACCGCTAGGTTCGTTACGGCGGCCGGATCAGTGGAGCTAGGGTTTCCAACACATGGAATAACCTAACCGAACCACGATTAACCCTTCCGGGTTACGTGCTCCACTATATATAGGAGTGAACGTGGGCTCGCCATGACCCATTCACTAAAGCCCATATAACATTAGTCACCGTGAGTCCAACTCACTAACTCGGCCCTAATCTGGTTTAGGTCCAACCCAACCATTATATGTTCAGATCCAATCCAACATGCTCCCGCTCTTAAGTGCGTGACCCCTTGAGCTCATGGTTACTTGGACACGATTTGAGTCCAACTCAATCGATCAATCGATCGGCTCCTAGCGAACATGCCGATTCCCAAGTACCAAAGAGTCATGACGACTTGCCTTTCCAATGCGACTACGTCCAGTCCCTTTTGCCTCACGATATACCTTGTCGACTATAGGCGAATATATGTCATCCCTTAAATAGTCCAACTCTCTTCTCGATCCGAGATAAGTGATTCACCGACTAACTCTTAGTCGATCTCCTCGGTTAACACTTAACCGAGTCGTGCATGGCCATGCTTTCGAATCATATCTCACGAGAGGCCCAGAGAATATCTCTCCGAGTGGAGGGCAAAATCCCATCTTGGTTATTCACATCACGCAGCTTGATTCTCGATCGACCAACCCCGCTTTATAACTGCGATTGGATCAGCTGATGTAACCTAAGTCGGTGATTCTCAACTCGGACTATGCAACAACCTCGGTCTAAGGATTACATTGATTGAGATATACAAATGACAACTTAGTTCGTTGTACCTCAATATGGGTCAATCCGACTCGCTAAACTCTTTAGCCTAGTCTGTGTAAGTTGGAATAGCATCTCCATGCCCATGACAAGTGGAACCGAGTCATCAAGCCAACTTTCACATTGGTCTAAGTTGTGTGTCCAGCACAACCTCAATGATCAAGGATATTTAGTACAAACAACATGAATGCATAGTTCCACAACTGAATCACATATTCAATGATACACATCAGATGTTTATACAAGGACTACTTAATAACTTTATGAATACAATGGGAAATATCATCATACATGATTGCCTCTAGGGCATATTCCCAACAGTCACAGGCAATGCTGACGATGGGAGATGATCCTAGTTGTCGTAACCTTCCTGAGGTCCATCCTCCAGGTACTCCTCTTCATAGTCTGGCCACGGGAATAGCCAGGGACAAAGCCATGAGTACTCTTTAAGTACTCGCAAACTAATACTAACAAGTAAAAGGGTTTTGGGATAATAGGACACTAGGCTCTAGGTTTGTTTTGCAAAGGCCGGATTTATCTCTACTAAGTTCAGAAGCAAGAGATCTAGTTGAAGTTTATAACACCTAAGTGGGATCTTGTAACTCATGTCACAACTCTGTTGTGGTCAAGTCAAAGTCTCGATTCATTTCACAAGTCATTTTGAAAACAGCTAATGGGGGAACAGTATGGCCACTCCAACTGTCCATAACCGCGGACATGGCTATTCGAATAGTTTGACACTCTGCAGAGATTGTACACTTTCACCACAACATTCGATACATCCGTCAGGAACAAATCCTAAATTCACCATACTCAGTATGCGGATAATCAATCCTAACCTTTCAATTACACGCCCTAGTATAAGCACCTCTCCTGTGAGTTTGGCCTCCCAACCATGACCAACTATCATCTTGGGTACTGCACAGGTGGACAATCTTCACAAGGTAGCCTCAGCTCATACCTTGGCCGGGAGGGAACTAATACTAAGGTATATAAGTTTCCAGTCAACCCCTACCCAATCTTCGGGTATTGTGGTTGTACGATAAAATTGGAATGGTATCGCATCCAGACAACCATCAGTTTTATAAAGGGCTAAGGCTCATGCCTCAACATTTTCATCACCAAAATCATCTGGTGTTCGGAAACACATGTCAAAACATCTCAATAAAATGATCCATCATTCCAAGGTTTTCATAACCATTTTCACCAAGTATTCCCATCTAAAGTTGATCAAGTTTTATGCTTAGCACTAGCATCTACAAGTGGGGGTGAGTACTAATGAGGGGTGGTAAACAGTGGAGTTTAACTCAGTTAATCCCATGCCTTAGGAGGACATCAAGATTTTCTAGCTTAGGCCAAATTTTATGCTCTTTATGCAACCTTCAAATATATCTTTCTAGAATCTACAAGTCACTTAAGTACTCTCTAAGGAAGTAGCTTTGATAAAGAAATAAAATAGAAAGATTGCACTTAAAACTAGGATTGGGTATCAAGTGGGTATGATCACATATGCTTAAGTCATATAGTTGGCATGGTAACAAGCAAGTATTAGCTTGCATCAATATCAGTATAAGCTTGCTAAATTGCAAGTGTTAGATTGCACATTCACTAGTAGTATTAGGCTTGCCTTGTGCAGAGCAGTGGTTGAAGTTCTCCTCGGCTTCTTCTTCGTAGAATCCTCCTTCCTCCCCGTATCCTTGGTCGGTACTAGCGTCTATAAATAAATACGATGTACACAATCACCAAACAATACTTAACTACTTGCAATCATCACACAAAAGGGTCCTATAGATGATCTAGCATCATCACTAACATTACAAGATTAAAGCTTGGTTTAATTCCTTTTATTTTATTTTATTTAGAAAAGTAATTTCTACTCATTGAAAAACTACTTAAGATTTAATATTCTCCAAACCAAACATGGGATCATGTTGACACATGTCATCACCACATGCTTTAGTCCATGGGAATGTGATTTAAAGTGGTGTCACAATTTAATAAGGTTTTACCCTTTTATTTTAATTAAATAAGTGACTATAAATGTCTATGTGGCATTCTTTTATTACTTGGTCATTATTTCTGTAGGTAAACCTATATATTTTTATATATTCTGAAAGGTATGGTTAAATGTGATTTTTGAGAGTTGGAATCAACTCCAAAGCTATTATGGTTTTAATTTGAAAAATGTTTGAATGCAGAAAAGCTTCTACCTTGTTATTTTTACCAAGGATGATCTACAGATCCAAATGACTTGAATCCAACGGGCTTGGATTCAGCATTTCCAGACCTTTCTAACAAAATTGGTTTCATTCAATTTGGTGCACTGAATCGACCTGGGTTGATTTTTGAAACTGGGTACAGAAGTGTGTTTGAATTAAAATGAAAAAGATTAAATTCAAATAACTGGGCTGCGCGGGAAGTGATACTGGGCCGGCCAGCTAAGCACAGCGCTTCCGCGGG
Organism: Avena longiglumis; assembly: GCA_030063025.1. NCBI lineage: Eukaryota > Viridiplantae > Streptophyta > Magnoliopsida > Poales > Poaceae > Avena > Avena longiglumis. The sequence continues at coordinate 209,350,064 of CP125979.1, read as the reverse complement.
CTGTTTAAGTGGATGTCCCCACACGTCAGTGACACAGGGGGTGTGAAACGGTATGGGGCGATGTGGTGCGTTCGATCTGGTTCTAATCCAACAGCTGAGGGTCATCGTCGACGTTGGGCAACGCCGGCGAGACAGAAACCTAGAGCGGCCAGTGGGGGTCGTTGGGGTCTCACCGGGGTTCAGGCGAGGGTCGACGAGGTGGGCGAACGACGATTTCGACGACGGCGAACCTCCTGGTACCGGCAGCTTCTCCTAGGGCGGCTCCAATCGCTGGCGCCCTTCTTCTCCAGCAGCGGCAGGCTCCGGTGAAATTCCGACGCTGCGCTTCTCGCCTTGCTCCGGGAACGGGGTGGAATGATCAGTGAGGAGAGGGGAGTGAGATGGTGTGCTCAATTCGGCTGGGGGTGTCCTCTATTTATAGTGGCGAGAGGGGACCGACGGGGCGCACGGTGAGCTCGTCGTGGTCGACGGTACAGAGGGCTATCGGTGTGGGCGATGGTAGGGGCAGTGCGGTGCTCCCTGGCGATGCTCAACAACACGGTGGCGAGACGTGGGGCGGTGCGGTTTGGTCGGAACACGACGGTGCTCTGAGCGTGCCCGACGAAGAATTTAATGGCGCACAGCGCGCGTGGTCCGCGTGGAGGCAAACGAGCGTGTCTGCAGGGTTGCTGGGACGGTGGTGATCACGTATGCACGCGGCGAGGGCGGCGCGCGGTCTGTGGGCGTCGGTCGAGCGTGGCGCACGGGGCGTGCTCTCGGCATGGTTGCTGGTGAGGTTGGCATGGTTCGTGCGTGTGGTCCAGTGGCTGGCAAAGTTCGAGCGCTGGACAAGTAGTGGTGGTGGGATGTTGGCTTGCTCCCAGACATGTTGGCTAGACTTGTTTCTCCTCCTAGCTTGCTGTCGACATGGGGGTGTCAAGGGTGCATTCGGCCTGCTCACCATTGATGGCAATGGCAGGCTTACAGTGATGCTAAGGGTGTGCAATTGAGCTAGATGATCTACTAAAACCTAGTTGTAACCAGAGAAGGAACAAGTTAGGCTTCAATCACTGCTCACAATAGTGTTTGGATTTTGTTTGATTTATGTGTGCCAAGTGTTTGATGAAATGGCCGCAAGAACTCAAGTTTTGAATTTTGAAAAGATTTTTGGTGGGTGTGCTAGGTTGGTGCTGGTGAGTCTGCAGATGCTTGGGTTTTGAAAGTTGAGCTTGTTTGAGTGATTTTTGAAAAAGTGGGATCTTCCCATATGATAAAGATTTAATTTTGAAATGTCATTTAAACCATGCATTTGAAGATTTCTGGATGATCACAAAGTGGGCCTTGATACTTGGTTATGAGTACAATCAAGGGGTGCAAATATCCAGAAAAGTTTCTGTTAGGTTCTGAAAGTTTGAGACAGCCAAAGTAGGCATGGGAGTTAAATTGGTCAAAATGACCATTCCCTTATTTTATTTGTTTTGATTTACTTGTCTTTGGGAAAAGTGTGGGAAATGTTTAGATGATGTTTATTTCACCTAAGCATTCATTTACAAGCAATGGAACACACAAACAAGGTGGTTCAAAAGAATTCAAAATGAAATGCATACTCACATGCATGCTTCCATGATTTTATTTAGAAAAGTTTTTGTTAACCCTAATTTTGATGATTAGAGTTTGATGATCCAAGTTTAGTATTTTTGGGATGTTACAATAGAAGTCTCTTTATCAAGTTCAACTATGTTGCAATGTGCATACATAGCCATAATTGCTTCCTTGGTTACCTCTTCATATTTGGTTTCATCCAAATGTTATTCAACTTCTAGCACACTTTCCTCTTCTTTCTTCTCATTTACTGCTTTGACCTGTTCATATTCCAAAACAAGCTTCTGCTCAGTGTTAGAGAAAGGTATCTCATACATTGGTTCTAGGGAGGTTAGTGTTGCTTTAACTACTCTTTTCTTTTCAGGTCGGGTGGTGGATCATACTTGACTGAACCCTCTTTTTGGATCTTTGATGTGTTCTGTAAAAGCTTTAAAAACATGCAACATAAGATCTGAATCCAAATAAAGTTCTTTAAATAATTCATTAACATTGCCCTTTTTATATTCATGAATACAATCATAATCTATTTCTATGCCTCCTTCGCTTTCTAGACCGAAATTCCAAAAAACTCTATGATCGCGAGTTCTATTAAGTAAAGCCCAAACTTTAGTTCTGAGAAGATTCATAAAAGCTCCTCTCGCGCAAGAGTCTAGTTCCAATTTATTAGATTCAATTAAATTGTCATAAAAGATATGCAATAAATACCATTCAGGCAAATCTTGATGAGGACATTTATTAAGTAAATATTTAAATCTTATATAAGCTCTTACTAGTCCTTCATTAGGACGGTTCCTCCAAGTTATTATAAGACGCCTGATTTAAAAATATTTTGATAAAGGATAATACTTGGATAAAAACTCATAAGCTAAATTATCCCAGATAGTAGTGGCTTCTGGGGGTAAAGATCTATACCATGAGAGAGCTGTGCTAATCAAAGTCTGACTAAAGAGTTTCAGCCTTACTTTATTAGCAGTATACCTCGGTAATTGAAAAGTGTCACATATATCCTTGAAGCATGCAATATACTCGTATGGATCAGGATCTTCTTCATCTCCAGTAAATTGTTTCTTGTGTAGAATACCAAGTAGTAGACGATTTATTTCAAACCCGCTTGTCTTCTTATTGGAATTGTTTTTTTATTAATATCATAGGGCTTTCCAAAGTGGTTGAGTGGGTTAGCACTAGTCAAATGCTCACTCCATTATATTGGTGAAAACCTATAACTCAAAACAAAACTTAGCCAAAAAATAAAATAAATAAGCAAAAATTAAAAGACTTATAATGTTTAGATCCCGGCAACGGCACAAGAAAATAGTTTGATGACCGATAAAGAACATTTAGATACGCTGTAAATATAAATTCCGCGCGCTGCATACCCAATTTAGGGCGCCGAATTTTACGGCGCCTGCTATAGTTGCTCTTAGGCACGTGAAGAAAAGGTAAAAAAACGCATGTGAATGTTGGAGTTGCTCTCAGAGCATCTCCACTCGCCTACCCAGGAGGCCGATCCGGACGCCGAATTTTGGTCCGGATGCCGAAAATCGGCCAAGTCGCGTATCCAAGGACTTGTTTTCGGCCGGATTTCGCTCATTTTTGGTCCGGGCTACCCAGGTTTCCGGTGCATACAGGCGGACTCAGCGATATCGGCGAAAAACAAAGCGCGCGTGGACCCGCTGTCGTTGATTAAGCCGAGTCGTCGTCATCCTCGGAACCACGCGGCCGCCGGGCAATAATCGCTGTCGTCGGCCACGCCGCCTCGGCTCGGCTTCCGTGCAACCCGGCCGCGCTGTCTCGCTGGCGTGCTCTGGTGAACTGGGCGCCGAGGAGGATGGCGAGCATGAGCTCGTCCTCCTCTGCTTCGGCGTCCCACTCTTCCAGCAGCGCGCCGCTTCGCACGCCGACCGCCGTGAAGCGCGAAGCTATCTCGCTAGCGCGCTCACTGCCACGCACACGCTGCTGATATCGTCGACCGTCTCGCCACGCCGCCAAGAGGCCACCTACGCCACGCCGCCAAGACAAGGTTTTGCCACGAGGACGCCGCTTTGAAGATGGCGCTGAGCGCCCATGAAGCGCCGCCGCCTACCCCCGCCGACGCCGACGATGCCGTTGGTCGAGCCCTCCTCCGGACATCCTCAAATGGTCCAGAGGATCGGGAGAAAGCGAGAATTAGCGTATCCTCGGCAAAACAGCGAGGAGGAAGCCGCACGGCGCCGCTGTCGGCCGTGAGCTCGCTTATCAAGGCGCCCGCCTATGTCCCGACGACGACGACGCAGCGGCCCTACGACCATGGAGGTACGACGACCACGGCGAGTTCGCCAGAACCGGAACCACGACGACGACGATGGCGGCAGGATGACGGCCGAGCCGATCCCGGCTACACGTTGTTCTACGGCAACCTCGTCATGTAGGACGGCGAGAAGAAGGCATCGGCGGCGGCCTTTTTAGTTTATTTATGTACTAGTTTCGTTCAAAGTTGATGTAATCCGCCTATATTCGCCAACTTAATGAAAATCGCCTAAATTTAATGAATTTTAGCCGAACTTGGGGACTCGGCCTGGGTACGCGGGTGGAAGAATGAGGCCGAAAACAAGTTTGGTCCGGCCGAAAAATGGACCAAATTTCGTTCTGGGTTTGACCAACCACTGGGATGCTCTTAGACACGTGAAGAAAAAGTAAAAAAAAAAAACGCACGTGAAGGAAACAGGGAGCAGAATCTCGACCCTGGGATGGATTAGGAATCGGAGTGAGCCGACGCTGATTAGAACTCGGAGCCAAAACACCGCGTTACCCACATAAAAAGGGACCGGGCGAGCTGTCAAAAAAGGACCGGTTGAAAGCCGACCATAATTCACCCGAAATCGAAATCTCTCTCATCTAAAAATCCCTCTATCTGACGATAGAATCGATCGATGGCGATGGCTATGGCGGCGCTTCGACACGCGACTAGGAGGCTCGCTTGCCAGCGACCGCCGGCGATACATAGGGCGGCCGTTGCGGAGCCGCCACGGCGGCTGTTGCACCGCGGTTCGTCCGCAGTAGGCCGCAACTTTTCTCTTGCGGAGGAGCAACGGTGGATGTTGCCGAGGCTCGTCCACGGCGGTTCTCCTGCGGTTGGGCGCACATATTCTCGCCAATTTTCCTCCTTCCATGTAAATGATTCGCTCATGTAAAAATATCAGATCTTTCTTTTGTTTTCCCCTCGATTTACGAACTAGATCTATTGTGCTGCGCAAGTAACTAGATCTTGGTAGGATCTAGCGAGTCTGTAATCCGCAGATTTCGTGTATGTTCCAAACCAAACAATTTCCAATATAGTTTCTTTATCTTCATAAAGATTCAAGGGGATCTGATTCTAAGGCAGCAGCAGATCTAGGTTTTTCATAGAACCAAATGGAGTTCTGAAGTTGTCTTCCATGTTGCGTCAACCTAAAATATCACAACTAAACTACTTGAGACCTCAAGTTCAATTCAATTTATTTATACCAATAAATAGTCAATCACAACTCCAAGGACTAAATCTTTGTGTCATACTCTCTCACTCATGCACTATAGAGCGGGAGCACAGAAAAAGAAACCACAAATTTAGAGTTTATCTTTTTTTTTTCAAGAAAAAGAGCACATAACTCCCAATTTTCGTTGATATAAAAACTGATAATATACGCATGGTTTTCGAATCACGAAACACCATTGCTGGCTGGCAAGCACTTCTTACTCCTTGCTACTGCAAATCCAAACATTTTTAGATATAAAAGACCAAATGGCCCGGCTTCATAAACTAAACTAGATAGCATCACATGAGTTCCTGAGAAGTGCGCTTGCCTTTTCCTTGTTGCCTCCGACAGTGGCTGCCGCTGCTCCTGCTGGCCAGCTGGCCTGGGTGGTGCTGGCTGTCTGCCCTGCCCCTGACGGTTTTTGCCAATACTCCTCCTTTCAAGTAAATAACATCTTCATTAAAAAAATTAATCAACTCTTTCTCTCAGTTTTGCCAACTAGACCTACTGTGCTGTGATTAGGTGACTCATGCCTCACCTAACTAGATTAAACTAGGTGACTATCCTAACAGCCAAAACCGGCTGCGAAATTGGCAGCTTTGCTGCGGAGAGGCTTAGTGTTATTATGGCCATGTTTAACTTGTGTCTGATTTTGTTTCAGAGTGAACCTAATCCAAGCACCTTCATGGAGAAGGCGAAGGAAGTCTACAAGGTATGCTTTTTTAGAACGTTGGTGCCCACTACATTTCCCTGGAACCTGCTGAGTGGAATATGATATTTGGACACAGTTATATGATCGGACTACGGAGCTTATTCAAAGGATCTTATTTATACTCTTCAAACTTGCACTTACTGGGGCTGTTGTGGTAGATTGTTGTCGGTCTCAATATCTTCTTCTGATAGCTCGAGTAATGGTGAGTTTCTTATCGTGGTATTTCAAATGGATTATGTATACAATGGTTTAAATAGCTTATGTGGATTTGCATTTGCTTTGTTATGTGCTCAGATGGGCCTGGAACCTCAAGAATGGTTTCTCAGAGGCAGCAAAGGGGGTGAGTGTCACGCATGCGGTCGCCCCCTGGATGATGGAATGTGTCACCAGCAGAAGACAGAATAAACTAGCACTGGCCAAGAGCGGGCCTGGTATTTGGATCTTCGAAAATTTGAGTTCAAAGAAGTTCCAGAAAATTCGGAAATAAATACCTGCATGTAGCCAACCATGTGATCTAGCATCATGTATATTTTCAGCTCAAAATTCTTTATTTTTTAGGCTCAGTAAAAAATGATAAATTGAGTTTTTGTCTCGGTGAATAGTACCATCGAGTGCGCTAAGTGGATAGTCTTTTTTTACGATTTTGTCATATTTGCTGAGCCTAAATTACAAAGTTTTTTGGGCTGAAATGTATATGAGGCTAGATCATATAGTTGGCTACGTAAGTATTTTTTTTCCTAATTCTTTTGGAAATTTTGAATTTGAATTTTTGAAGCTGTGATATTCGGGCGCCTGCTGCTAGTTTGTGGTGAGTCAAACTGATGTGTGGGGCCTGCGTGCCTGTGTGTCAGAGCTAGCTACTCATGCCAAGTCTAAACGAAGACATCATGAATGGATTTTTTTTAACTAGTGAAGGTAGAGAAAGCCTCTTATTTGTTACTCCCTCTGTTTTAAAATGTATTTAGACTACTTTTTAGTATGTAGGTTCATCCAAGTTTAGAGTAAATCTATACACTAAAATAAGTATTTTTTTTTATAAACCTAAAATATCTTATATTTTGAAACGGAGGGAGTACAAGGTTGTTGCAACGTGGATTTACGTCTGGTCAAGCCCCGGGTGAGAGGGAAAAAGAAATACTTCCTCCGTTATATAATATATTTTAGATTTATGAAAATAGTATATCTAGATTTTTTTAGCATGTCATTCCGAACCTATATACTAAAATGTTCTAAATATATTTTTTAACAAAGTTAAAACATTTTATATTGTAAAACAAAGGGAGTAGAAAGGAAGAAAAGAACAAAGCAGAACTGTTTGCTGTGTTCGGCCGCATATGTTTCTCGCACAGCCTGTTTCTCGTAGAGTTCCAAACATTTAGCAAAACTATAAATTGTTTACGGGAATAGATTCATAACATCAAGAGACATCTTTTTCATATACAACTTATGTCGAATGAAGATATAGTTAGATAAATTAGAAGGGATTAAGATAAAATATATTTGTTAAAGTCATAACACCTCATTGCTTCGTGATACAACGCCCTAACTACTTGACAACAACTTCTCTATCGATGACAAAATTCCGAGCTTACTATTTTGTGATATGCATGTCCATAGCTTCAAATCCTCCGCAATTTGCGTTATTAGCTTTGTGTGGGATATTCTTCGGTCATTTAACATACTCCCTCCGGCCCGAAATACTTGTCGCGGCAGCCATTTTGCAAAAAAAGCTCTCCACTAATTCCCGACCAAACCCCTAGTCCTTCTCTCACTCCTACTGTCTCTTTCCCCCATCTGGAGCTCTCCCGTCGCGGCCCTCACCCTCGTCGAATGCTCCACCGGGCACCACGCCCTTCCCGCGCTGCCTGCTCCGCCGCCCCCTCGCCGGCGAACTTCCTTCGTCCTCGCGGATCAACCATAATCCAACGATGAGGGAGATCAAGAGGAAAGGGACCCCATTTTACAGCAAAGCACGAGACTTGGATGCTCCGGCGGCGGCGGCGCTCGTGTCCCTGAGGCCGGAGATCCTAGAGTCTGGTGAATTGGACCGCTACTTCGACCCCTCCGTGATGTGCGTGCGAGGCGGCAGGCACTACTAGGAAACCAGCTATGGATAGACAAATCTTCTGTGGCGCATATGTGTGACCATGCGCCACACATAAACTCCAGTGCCGCATTTCAGACAATGCGCCACAGAAATCTTCACACTTATGTGGCGCATATAGGAAAAATGCGCCACAGAAGTACACTTTAGTGGCGAGATAACAGTGGCGTATCCCATATGCGCCACAGAAGTCCCAAAATGATGCGCCACTGATAGGCCTTTTCCTAGTAGTGAAGGGCGGCTGTTGCGCGCCTCCAATCGGTCCTCATCCTATACCGAAGTCGTGGCCACATCCGCCATTGATGGAGACGAGCAAATCAGACTGCCATCGTTCCGGTTAATTCCAAATTGAGGAGGTGAGCTGAGGTGAGCATTAGGGAGTAATTTGTATTCTAATGTTCAATTGAACTATTCTGTGTTTAGACTGTTCAATTGAATTGGTAATGTCCAATGGATTTAGGTTCTTTGATGAAGCTAGCTTACATTTTGCTGCTTACAAGAGCATGTGGTATAAACTCTCACATTTTGCTACTTACAAGAGCATGTGGTATAATCGTTCTTTGATGAAGCTATCTTATGCACTAAGAGTCCTGGTTTCTGCACTAGTAGTCCTGAACAAATGTTTGCATCATTGGTAATGTTTCTTTTATTTTGCTCCACACTTAGATTTTATTGACCGCTGTTGTTGTTTCATCGATGCCATTCCACATTAAGGTCCCCTGCACTACTAAATATTATTTAAACATCAAACAAGATTGTGTCCTAGTACTCAGCAGTGTCCTACTACTCAACATTGGGATTGTTCTGGCCAGCATTTTTCTAGCATTTTGTGTTAGCACATAACATGGATAAACACCGCATAAATGACTAAATGGGGACCAGATGACAGTGGACATTGACACATAGTCATTCTTGATTGGATTTTTTATTAGATTCATGTCTTTAGGTTCAGGTCAGTTGTAACCTTGTAGCGGCCTCCCTTGCAGAGTTCCTTCTATGATTTGTGTGATTTATGCAGTATTTTACAGTATGATTGAATCTAGATGACATGTCAAGAATTTGTCCAAGTCACTGAAACAGAAATTGTATTTGTCCAGGCACCCATTTATGTAGTGGTAGGAGTGTGGAATCAAAATTCTAAGCTCAGATCCCAATCATAGATCACCCACAAAATTTTATATAGGTACACCAGCTTTAGAAATTAAAGTATTGTGTTTTTAGTGGCTCTGAAATTTATGAGAAAGACTGACAAGTTATATTCCGAAGTCACCACTAGAACTATCTGACAATTAGGAACTATCTGACAAGTTATACTTTGCTTGCTCCTACACATTCCTCAATTTGTTCTATAAATTGTACAGAACATGGACAAGATTGCTTGTAAAATGGATGTTTTCTGTCTGAACTCTTCTCTGCCTGAATATTTTTATACTTCTTTAAGTTGGAAACAACACAAAAAAGGAAATGAGAATAAAGAGAAGCAAACAATAGACAACTTACATTCATGTTGCTTAGATGCTTGAGTTCGAACAACACACTTACATACATCATAATTACAAACAACACAATTACAAACAGCCGGTAACAATTACTTCTTATTTTATCTTTCGCCTTTCATCTATTTCCTTCTCCTTTTACTGACCAACTATAATCTCCTTTTGTGACTAATCATGTACATTTGTTTTCTTCTCCTTTACTAACCACCACCTATAATCTCCAATGTTTTTCGATACAATTCTCCATCACATGGCAGAGCTATAGGTAGCAACCCCTCCCTCTGCAACTTATCTTTGCCCATGTGCGGTGGATCGAATGTGTTTCCGCCTTCTGCCCTCATAACCTGAAGCAAGACAGACTGTAGGGTTACAAACACTTTTGCTAGTTTCTTCATGTCATACGCATCGTAAGCTAGTTCAAGTGATTCTATAAGTTCTTTGATAGTGTTTGGTGCACTCTCAAGTGCCAAAGACTGGATGGCCCTGAAGAAACAAAGATGTAGGACGTTCATTTCTGGCGAATTTGGAGGTTGCTGCATGATCCTGATATCAAGTCCTGTTTCTTTCACGATAGCTAAAAAACCTGGATCATCCGGAGGAACATGTGTTCGGGCATTATCCTGTTGGATGAAGATTGTGCTCATAGCCATCATCAGGCCAATGTTCTACAATCGCTGAAATTACCTTTTCACAAAGGTATTCCCGCATGACATTCCTAGTAACTATGACTGACTTTAGCTCCATCATTCCTTTGGTCCTGTTCTTGGAGTTCTTTTTGGCATGATTTCTTGACAAGCCAGACTCCTATCTTTCCGTCAAATTCTACATGTCCAGGCTCGTCTATTCTTGGTCTGGCAACCGCACTTAAGAACATTACCTTGCCGATATTGTTCTTATTGTGAATAGTGCGCACGGGATTTGTTTCTTCTTGCTCAAGGTAGTATGTTCTTTTTCTCTTCGTCATGTCAAACCACTTTTCATCTATATGAACAATGTTTTGCATGTACTTGAAGGATGGTGTTTCATTTGCTAATGTTGTTTCATCAAGCATTGAAATGCAGAATTTCAGTCTTGAAATCTTGTTTTCTTGCTTGAGTGCTGGCTTGATACTGCTGGTGTGTCGCCTTAGCTCGCCCCATTTCAACCTTCTTTGCAATGTAGCATACGGGATATCAAGTGTTGGAGATATGCCCTAGAGGCAATAATAAATATGGTTATTATTATATCTTTGTGTTTATGATAAATGTTTACATTCCTACTATAATAGTATTAACAAGGAAACATTAATACTTGTGTGATTTGTAAACTAAAATAGAGTCCCTAGTAAAGCCTCTTTATAATACTAGCTTGTTGGGTAATAAATGATTGTGGTTTCCCTATCATGAACATTGAGATGTTATTAACAACAAGATCATATCGTTAGGAGAATGATATAGTGGACATACTCCTATAGATAAGCGTAGCATAAAGATCAAGTCATTTTATTAGTTCAATTGCTATATGCTTTCTGATACATAGTAACCTAATTCCTTCGACCATGAGATCATGAATATCACCTTTACCGGATGGATGATTTGATGACATCAAACACCACACCATAACTGGGTGGCTATAAAGGTGGCATTGAGTGTTCGGAAAGTATTGGTTGAGACACATGGATCAAGAGTGGGATTTGTCCATCCATATGACAGATAGATATACTCTAGGCCCTCTCGGTGAAATGTCATCCAATTATCTTGCAAGCATGTGACTGGCTCACAAGGGATAACATATCACGGGAACGAGAAAAGAGTACTTATCAGTAACGAGGTTGAACTAGGTATGCAGAGATACCGACGATCATAACCTCGGGTAAGTAAACTATCGTGAGACAAAGGGAAATTGGTATCGTATGTAAGTGGTTCATTCGATCGCAAAGTAATCATAGAAATATATGGGAGCCATATGAATTTCCAGATTTGTCTATTGGTTATTGTTCGGAGAAGTGTCTCGATCATTCCGCATAATTCACGAACAAGAGGGAGACACACTTAAGGATTCGACGTTGTTTGAGTAGTTATGGAATGATGAGTAAGAGACCGAATGTTGTTCGGAGTCTCGGATGGGCTCCGGGATATCACGAGGAGATCCGGAATGGTCCGGAGAATAAGATTCATATAAGGAAAGTCCTATTTCGGAGTTGGAGAATGGTTTCGGTGTTTTCATCGAGAATGTTCTAGAAGGTTCCGGAATGTCCGGCACTCCGGAGGGGAAGGGTACATGAATGTGTTATATCAAGTTGGTATGATTTCATCATGTACTAGGTGTCATCGCTGAACAAAATAAAGGGTTTAATCAAATCCTAGTTTGAAAAACTCAAACGCCAATTTGAAAGTCAAACGGCTATTTTTGGGAAGTGGAGAGGGAGGTGGAAACCGAGTTGGGGAGGAGTTCCTCCCCTCCACCGCCGGCCCACCTTGAAGCCGAGTTGGGGAGGGACTCCCCTCCCCTTGGCTGGCCCATCCACCTATAAAAGGAGGGGCAGGGCTCCCCTCCTAGACACCCAACACCTCCACCTCTAAACCCTAGCCGCCGGCGCCGCCACCTCCTGCTGCCACCGCAGCCCTAGGGCAAATCGCCACCGCCGCCTAGCAACCCTAGCCGTCGGCCAAGCCTCTTCCTCGGCGTGTCTAAGCCCTAGATCGTCGAGGGCTCTCTCATAGTCCACCATACTCGCTCCGGCTTAAGGCGAAGCCCTGCGAGATCTCCCCTCTACTTTCGGTACCACGTCGTTGTGCTGCCGGAATCGCGAGGAGAGTGCTACAACCTCCGCTGCCTGCTGGAACAAGGAAGAGGAAGGTCTTCGTCGAGTACCAAACGTGTGACCGACTGCGGGAGCGCTGCCGGAACGCGGCGCCGGAAGGATCGTCTACGCGATCTTGAGATCGTGAAGAGTACGACTACATCACCCACGAGAATCCGCTCTCGTTAAACACTTTGGAATCTTCGAGGGTGAGTTATTCCATCGACTCGTTGCTATAATCTAGTAGATAGATCTTGGCTTGTTTGTTTGTATGCGATAGAAATTTTTTGTTTTCCATGCTACGAAACCCTACAGTGGTATCAGAGCCGTGTCTATATGTAGATCTGTTGCACGAGTAGAACACAATGGTCATTGTGGGCGTTGATGCTTTTATTGTCGATTGCTTCTTGTGTACTTTGCATCTTGCGGGATGTTGGGATGAAGCGGCCCGGGCTAACCTTACATGACATCGTTCATGAGACTTGCTCCACGCTTGACATGCAACTTGTATTGCATAAGTGGCTTTGCGGGTGCCTGTTTCTCCTAGCATAGTTAAGATTCAATTTACAATGGGTGATTGTCAATACTAGTATCAATGTTGTGGTTCATGTTCATAAGTTAGAACGACACTTATTGAAAGCCCCAAACCACGTAAAACATGCAAAGAAAGTAGAGGCGTCTAACTTTGTTTTGCAGGGGTGTGCAGTGATGTGATATGGCCATGATTGTGATTATATTTGATGTATGCAATGTTCCTTATTGTAAGTTGGCAACCGGCAGGAGCCATATGGTTGTCTTTAATTTTGTTAAGACCCGCGTGTCTATTCAAAGTAGTTGTAATAGTTGAAGCCGGTGGACGACAACCATGGAGAAGCGTCATTGATCTTGATGCAATGCCGGTGATGATGGAGATCATCTTCGTGATTGAAGATGGAGATCGGAAGCACAAAGAAGAAAGGCCATATCATATCACATATTATGAATTGCATGTGATGTTAATCCTTTATGCATCTTGTATTGCTTAGTTAACGACGGTAGCATTATAAGATGATCCCTCATGCACATGAATTTCAAGTCATAGAGTGTTCACCCTTAGTTAGCACTGTTGCTAAAGCTTGTTGTTTCGAAGCACCACGTGATGATCGGGTGTGTTAGATTCCGCAAGTGTATACAACGTGAGCAAGCCAGATTTGCTCATGCGGAAGCTAAGGGTTGATCTTGACGAGCCTAGCATGTACATACATGGTCTCGGAACACGGATCACCGAAAGGTAAAGCATGAATCATATAGTAGATATGATGAACATGTCGATTGTTCGCCATTGAAACTATATCAACTCTCGAGATGATCGGTGTTGATGTGGTGGATTTGGTTCGTGTGATCACTAAAACAATGTGAGGGATATTGTTTTGAGTGTGAGTTCACCTAGATTAATTCAACTATTAATTAGAACTCAATTTGTCATAAACTTAGTTTAAAATATTGCAAATATGTTGTAGATCAATGGCGGCCCCTACCATCAATTTTAATGCGTTCTTAGAGAAAGAAAAGTTGAAAAACAATGGAAGCAACTTCGCGGATTGTTTCCGCAATTTGAGGATTGTCCTCACAGCTGGTAGTTTGACCTATGTCTTTGGATGCATTGGGTGACCCGCTGCGGTGATCTTTGCCGACGAAGTAAAGAATGTTTACCTCGCTCGGAAGACTCAGTACTCCACAGTTCAGTGTGCTATCTTGTATGGATTAGAATCGAAGCTTCAGAAAAGGTTTGAGAATTCAGACCCACGTGATATTTTCCGTGATCTCAAATTGATCTTTGAGACTCACGCGGCGATTGAGAGCTATGAGGCTTCTGAAAAGTTTTTTAACTGCAAGATGGAAGAGGGCAGCTCCGTCAGTGAGCATGTGCTTAAGATGTGCAGACGCATAAACAAACTTCAAAGCTTGGGTATAGTGATTCCTAATGCTTTGGGGATTTACCGTGTCCTCCAATCACTACCACCAAGTTACAAGAACTTTGTGATGAACTACAATATGCAAAACATGAACAAGCAGTTGCCAGAACTCTTTGCCATGTTGAAATCTGCAGAAGTGGAGATCAAGAAAGAGCACCAAGTGTTGATGATCAATAAGACCACCAAATTCAAGAAAGGCAAGTCCAAGCAAAAGGGACACTTCAAGAAGGGTGGTAAGAAAGTTACCGTGCCAACGAAGAAGACCAAGGCTGGACCTAAGCCTGATACTGAGTGCTTTTACTACAAGGGAGAAGGTCACTGGAAGCGGAATTGCCCAAAGTACTTGGCGGATTTGAAGAACGGCAACATCAAGAAGAAAGGTATATCCGATATACATGTTATTGATGTGTATCTCACTAGTACTCATAGTAGTGCCTGGGTATTTGATACTGGTTCGGTTGCTCATATTTGTAACTCGAAACAGGTGATGCAGAATAAACGAAAGCTAGCGAAGAACGAGGTGACGATGCGCGTGGGAAACAGATCAAAGGTTGATGTGATCGCGGTCGGCACGCTACCCCTTCATCTACCATCAGGATTAGTTTTATACTTAAATAATTGTTATTTGGTGCCTGCGTTAATGATGGGTATATGCCTACTGGGGTATACCCAGCAGGACGTTTCCGACTGGCCCGTGAGCTGGCGAGTGGGCCTGCATAATGACGAGTGGATTAAAGCCCAGCAAGGCAATTGGAAGTCAAGGCCTAGCGGTAGATAGGCCGGTCGGATTAGGTTAAACGACTACCAAGCTTTAACTGAATCGGTTGAGATATGTAAACCCTAGGGAGGTGAGCATATATAAACCTCCTATAGGCGAGTAGAGATCGTTCCATCATACACCCAAGCAACTCGCTGCCTAGCCGAGCTCGCCCATTGTAACACCTCCATAATACAATCTAGCGGGAGTAGGTCTTTACCCTCAGGGCCGAACCAGGTAAAACCACTGTCTTTGCCCTCATCTCGCACCAGATGGCTGGCCGCCTTGCCCCTCGTTCTACTACTCGCTGCCGATTGCGGCATCTGCCGTGACTATTCCCACGGCGGTGGCGCACCGTGGGGCTGGCGGTCCGGCCGGTGTTCTCTGGCGAGATCCAATCTGCCCATCAGCGAGGCGGTCGCCACGGCCGCATGATAGCGATCGGCGAGATGCTCCAAATCTGCCGAAGCGCTACGTCTGGCGGCGTGACCCGTCGCGCAACGTGATCCCGCCGATCGGCACGATCAGCCTCTTCGTCGGTCTCACCGGCGTCGCCGTCTCGGAGGATTCGGCTCGCATCCGCGATCGCCGCCTTGATCGGCTCTCCGAGCCAGATCCGCCGATCAATCGCCTCGCCTCGAAAGTACAACTCGGCCCACAACAACGTGGCGGGAATTAAGCGCCGCGGAGGATGCATCCTCACCGCCGACTCGGCGACCCGGCGTCACTCGCCGGATCCATCACCGCTTCGTCGCGGGCTCCATCGCCAGGTCTCCAGCGGAGACTTGAGGATCCTCCATCCTCGGGATCTTGAGTTCGACTCGGATCGGAGAACTCCGGCGACCCAGCGGGAACCGGTCGCCACACCGCGACCTACATGGCGGCCGGCACCGATCCGCCGGAGGACCCGTTCTCCACCCAATCCCTCCTAACGCCACGGCAACGGAGGTCGAGAAATCCGCTGGCTGGCGGAGGCGATGCAAAGCCGGCGTGAAATTTTTTGCCTCGGCGGTGGCGCGCAGAGGCTGTCACGTTACCACCAGCGGATCAGGTCACGCTGAACCCCACCGTTCAGGCGCGCGAACCGGCGACGAAACGACCGGCCCGAGTGGCGGCCGCGTCTGCGAGCGCCACCGGGAGGAAGCGTCCGGCCCTGCCAGATCAGCGGCGCCCCACCTCCACCCAACCGCACCTCCGAGGACCAGCGCGGATAGTAGTCTCCTCACGGGGCGAGGCGAACGGCCTCACTGTTCTCCACCCCAATGGACAACCTCGTGGCGGGCGAGCAGCGGCCGATAGCATCACGACCACCGGCGCCCTCTGAGATCCAATACGTCGGGGCCCTGCCGCGAAGGCCGTCGAGCAGAAAAAGCGGGCGCCGACTCGGCAGGTCGAGTATACTCGCGTTCCTCGGGAAGCAGGGCGGCCTCCGGCCGCCCTGCGGCGGCAAACACCCTCAACTGCCCGCCACCAGAGCCGCTGCAGCTCCAACACCGACCCATGAGCAGCACTCTCCTGCGACCCGGTGGCAACCAACCTTGTCGCCGCCAGCGGGCAACCCATCGACGCCCGCACCCACATCATCAACAACCAAAGCTGGCGCGCGCCACCGATGACTGCGACATACCCTAACCAATCGCGACGGCGAGCCCATGGGGTCGCTCGATCGACTCGGGCCCAAGTGCTTCGGACCAATGATCCGAGGCGAGAAGTATCCACCAAACTTCAAGGCGCCAAAAGAAATAGAAAAGTACGACTCCTCGTACGACCCCGTCATATGGCTCGACACATACCTCATGGCAATGGGGATCGCGGCCACTGGACCTGCCGCCCGTTACCTCCCACGATGATGGAGGGGCGTGCGGCAGTGGATCAACACCCTCCGGGGCGATGTCGAATCACGGGAGGAAATGCGCGACGCCGTCGGGCACTTGAGTGCTCCTACCGCGCCACCACTATCGAGGACACAGGCGGTGCGTCCGGGGACCCCATGAGTC
This sequence comes from Avena longiglumis, assembly GCA_030063025.1. Taxonomy (NCBI): domain Eukaryota; kingdom Viridiplantae; phylum Streptophyta; class Magnoliopsida; order Poales; family Poaceae; genus Avena; species Avena longiglumis. The sequence continues at coordinate 209,333,189 of CP125979.1, read as the reverse complement.
GACCCATCGGGTCCAACGGTGGCAAGATCTTTGGTACAGCGGTCGGCATCCACCGGACACCGCGATCCATTGCTTCAAGACCTCGTGCCGCTACGAGCCCCTAGTCGCCAAGCTCAGCGACACTCCTGCACACTCGACAACATCCCGACCTCCTCGAGATCGCCAAAGCGATGCCGAGGAAGATCCAAACCAGGAAGCGGCGATGAGTCGAGGTCAACGCCGCCTGACGGCGGCAACGACGGGACGCCGATCCGACCCTACAGCGGCACTCGCCTCACCGGCAAGCGCCAGCGATGACGGGCGAGTCGACTTCGTCGCCGCGAGCCGCGGCGCTGAGCCAAACTTCCGCGCGACGGTGGACAACGCCGCGACAGCGGCAACTACAAGAACAAACCAAGGTTCGACCCGCGGCCCTCCTTAACCAACCATGCGTTCCATAGCAGGGAAGGAAGCCCGCAACACACCACCGCCCGCCACACCCTCGGAAATCGAGAAGGCACGGCAAGCGGGAGGACCCGACAACGACCCGTAAGCGGCGGAAAATTCGCAAAGTAGCGGCTCGCTCCACACCTTCACGGTCTTCAACACGAGCGCGAAGAAGGTCATCGCCCGTCTTTGCGCCGTCAACGCGGTGGCCCATAGACGTCCCCGGTTCCTAAACTGGTCGGAGCAGCCATCACCGGAGCCGCCAAGATCACTCGCCACGCGCCAGTACCCGGGCGAGTCGCCTGGTGGTCAAGCCCAAGGTCGGTGACTACTAGCTCCCCAAGACACCGATGGGCGGTGGCAGCTCCATCAACATCCTACCTCGACACCTTGAGCAGTGCGGCTCCGCGATCGATGATCGAGACGACCCACACCACATTCCACGGCATTGTCCCGGTCGGGCGTACCCGATCGGCAAGGTCACGCTGCCTTCACCTTCGACACCGCAAACTTCCGCACCGGCGGATCGTCTTGTTGGTGCCCTTCGACACCTACCGCTGCGTCACAGGCGCCAGGCGTTCGCCAAATTTATGGCAGCGCCCCACTACGCGTATAACGCGATGAAGCTCCCCGGGCCGTGCGGCGTCATCACCATCCACGGCGACCCCGACATGGCCGCCGAGTGCGAGGCCAAAGGAGCCGAGCTCGCTAACGCCGTCATCGCGGCGGAGACCAACCACGCCGACGAGCTCGCCAAGTATGCGAGCGGGGTCAACAACGACGACCCCACCATACTCAAGAAGCCCAACTCAGGGGGCGCAAACACCTCAACCTTTGAGGCCACAATGCACACCCGCACCGTCGAGCTGGTCCCAGGTGACTCCAGCCAGACGGTGACGATCGGGACGGGCATGAGCCCAGCATAGTAAGGCGCGCTCATCGAGTTCCTCCGTGAGAACAGGGACATCTTTGCATGGAAACCCTCTGACATGCCCGGTGTCCCTAGGGAGCTCGCTGAGCACAAGCTAAACACCTACCCCAAAGTGCGACCTGTCAAGCAGTCGCTGCGGCCCTTCAATGAAGAACGTCGTCGAGCAATCGCCGAGGAAGTGCAGCGCCTACCGCCGGCTTCATCCGCCAATCAAGTACTCAAGTGGTGGCAAACCCAGTCCTGGTCGAGAAAAAGCGGGACCTAGAGAATGTATCGACTACACAAACCTGAACAGCGCCTGCCCAAAGAGCGATTCGTCCTCCGCGGATCGACCAGATAATCGATTCAACCGCGGGCTCGGGTCGCTATGTTTCCTCGGCCTACTCGGGTACAACCAGATCAAAATGGCTGTCGAAGACGAGGAAAACGACGTTCATCACGCCATTCGAGCTTTACGCTACCGCCATGACCTTCGGTCTCAAGAACGCCGGGGCGACCTACCAGCGGTGCATGCAAGAATGCCTCGCGAGCCAAATTGGCCGCAACATCCATGTTTACATCGACGACGTGGTCGTGAAATCCGCTCGCCAAGGCGACCTACTCGCCGACCTGGCGGAAACATTCGCCAACTTGCGACGGTATAAGATAAAGCTCAACCCAGGCAAATGCACCTTCGGTGTACCCGCCGGACAACTACTGGGGTACATCGTATCCAAACGGGGGATTAAGGCGAACCCCACGAAGATCGACACGATCGCCCGACTCGGCAAACCCGAGTGCCTGCGCGACGTTCAGAAGCTGGCCGGGCGAGTAGCGGCTCTCAGTCGCTTCATCCCCTGGAAAAGCGATGCCCTATACCGCTGATCAAGAACCCCACCTTCCAGTGGGACAAGGAGGCGGACGACGCGCTCCGCGACCTCAAAAAGGTGCTACTCGCCGCACCACTACTCGCCGCCCCCGCCAACAAAGAACCCATGCTGGTTTACGTCGCGGCGTCCGAGCGCGTCGTCAGCGCCGTGATGGTCGTCGAGCGACCAGAGGAAGGAAAGGCGCCCGGTCCATCGGCGGTGTACTACATCAGCGAGGTCCTCACAGTCGCGCCCGGTACCCTGATACCAAAAGCTAGTATCGCGGTCTTGAGCTCAGCGGTGCTGCCGCACTACTTCGAGCACCCGATCACGGTCGTCTCCTCGGCACCGCAAGACATCATCCACAATCGCGAGGCGGGCGGGCCGCCAAGTGGGCCGTCGAGATCGGCGTCCACAACATCAAATACGAGCCACGAAGGCGATCAAGTCACGAGCACCGCGACTTCATCGCCCGGCGGGAGAGGCCCAAGAACCGGAGAAGTTGTCGTACCTCCATTCTGGAGCCACGCCACGGCTCCAAGAACGCGGACGGTGCGCGCGAGGATAGTGTTGACTTCACCAAAGGCGACAAGCTCCGCTTCATCCTCTGCCTCGACTTCACGCCTGCACCAACAACATGGCTGATCGAGGCCCTACTCCACGGCATGCGAGCCGCCAAGGAGATGAACGTCAATCGCCTCCTGCTACGGAGATTCCGACCTTGTCGCGGGGCAAGTCGCCGCACTGCGATGCCGTCTCTCCTACCATGGCGGCGTCGCCAAGCGGTGGACAAGTTGGCGGCCACTTCACGGCTACTCGTCGAGTGGATCGACAGCGGAAAAAGCGAGGAGGCCGACGCTCTCGCATCGGGTCGGCTCGACTCGCACCACCAGCCGGCCTCTTCCTCGACGATCACCAAGCCATCAGTCTCTCCCGAGGGAGATCGACATCGAGTCCCACTCAACAGAGGCAGCCTTGGTCGCACTCGTCAACGAGCGAACGACCGACCAAGCCCTACATCGCCTACCGAGGCGGCACCTGCCGTGAGACAGACGCTCGAATGGTCGCCGTCGATGCAAGTCCTACACCATCGTGACGGCGAGCTCCACAAGGCCTTGCGCGTCACCGGCGTGTTCCAACGTTGCGTCCAACCAGTGAAGGGCCAAAATCCTCCACGACATTCACTCCGGTGGCGCGGCCACGCCGCTTCTCCACGGTCGCCAAGGCTATGCGACATGGCTTCTAGTGGCCCACGCCGACTGTCGATATCGTCCAGCGATGCGCCGGGTGCAATCAGACGCCTTGCGTCGAAGCTCGGCGCTCAAAACAATCCCCATCACTTGGCCATTATTGTGTGGGGCATGGACATGGTAGGCCCTTCAAGAAAGCCCCTCTGGATACACCCACCGCTAGTCGCCGTCGACAAATTCACGAAGTGGGTGGAGGCCAAGCCAGTCCGAAATGCGACGGAAGACCGCCACTAAATTCCTACGAGCTCATATATCGCTACGGGTTCCCAAACAGAATCATCACGGACAACGGCACCAACTTCCAAGGGATCCATGGCGAATCTGCGAAGAGCATCATATCCGGCTCGACCGCGTCGATCGCCCACCGTAATCCAACGCTGCCGGAACGGGCCAACAAAGCATCCTCCACGGCTGAAGCCGCGACTCCAAGTACCACTCGGCGCACCGGTGCTAGGTCGAGGAGCTGCCCTCATCATCCGGGGATCCGCACCTCGATCAACAGATCGACGGATTCACTCCCTTCTTCATGGTCTCTGGTGCGGCAGTCATGCCCACCGACCTCGAACACGACTCGCGCGGTCGTCCACTATATGGAGGCTGCAAGCGAGCTTGCACGCCAAGACGGATCGACCAAATAGATGAAGCACGCGACCTCGCTCGTCACGCCGCCATCTACCAGCAAGGACTCCGCCGCTACCACAGCCGGCGGGTGAAAGCTCGCACCTTCCAGGAAGGCGACCTGGTGTTACGCCTCATCCAGGACAAGAAGGGCATGCACAAGCTCTCCCCTCCGTGGGAAGGACCATTCGCTATCGGGCGCGTACTCGGCAACGACGCCTACTACCTTATCGACGTCCACGGGGACGTCGAACTCGACGTCAAGTGACCATGGAATGTAAACCTCCTACGGAAGTTCTACTCCTAGAACCCCACACATGTACTCTCCATTCGCTATGAAATAAAAAGAAACGGTTACCGCAAATTGCTCCTACTCTCCATAACTTGTGCCACTCGCACTCGTAATAACAGCGTTAAGCTAACTGCAGAAGTCAACCTTTGGTACAACGATCGGAACAGCTAAGTAGTGCGGTGTAAGAGCATTGAATCACCTCAGGTCTTGCATCGTCCACGAAAAACGCCAACCCGGAGCCCCATTGGAGTCGCCTAGCTCGACTGGTTCTACGAGCCAAGACAACTGCCCTCGCTTCTCACAGCGACCTTGGTCCTCCGATCCCCGGCATAGCGACTCGAACAGCTAAGTACCACGTTCGGGGACTGAAGACCAGTTCGTCGCGAGCGGTCAGGGAAAACGCCAAGTAAGAGAGCATGCCCAGGACTCGCCACGCGACTGACCCCACGGGCCAGGCAGGAGTGACGCGATCTCACCGCGTCCTCAACCACCCTCGAGTCGCGCCTAGAACTACCAAGTACCACGCTCAGGGACTTGGCCACCCGACCTCGTTCGCGCACGGGAAAACGGTAAAGTACAGAGCACTCAAGGGAGTCGCCTAGCGACTGGCTCTTCGAGCTCGGGCGAGTCGACCAAAACATCAAAACACATGACAACAACACATACATCATATACGAGGTAAACCCCACAAAAAGGGCGGACGCGCTCGGGGACTCGTTCAAAAATCAATCACAAACACACAACAAATACTAAAATAGACACAACGTCTCATTCATTCGCATAATGCATTGTTTCATGTTACAAAATATGCCCCGCGTGGCAGACCTGCTGCTAACGCCACAAGGCAAACTATCCTACTCTACAGGCTTCGATGACGACTCGCCAACATCCCGGCGATTGCGTATGAACGCCGTGTACGGGTTTGACGGATACGTCGTCAGTTCACCCGCCATCGCCGCGCGAAAAGGTTGCTCGACCTTGAAGTCACGATGCGGCGGCTCGGTCGTTGACGGCGACCGTCTCCTAATACGGAAGGAGGTTGCCCATTGCCCGAACCGTTAAAATGCGTGGCGGCGGTCCTGCAACTTGAGGACCTCGGACAGCTCCACCGCGCCCGATCGATGATGGATATCCACTCGTCGCCGTCGTCGAAATCCTCGGGGAAGTGGGCGAGTCCAAGGCTCAGGGCCGTCGACGCTCCACGCCGAAACGCCGACCGCGTCATGTATTCAACGACCGCGGGCGCCTTCTCCAAATATTTCCACACCTCAACGAGGTCGCTGGGAATCACCTCCGTGGGCGATATCTCTTGGAGATAGGCACGGATGCACGTCGCCGACAATGTCGCCGAGTCGACGAGCATACTTACGCACTGCCTGGCGTCGAGCGAGCTCGCCTCTCCCTCGCTATCGATGATGCGACCTTGGAGTAGAAGACAACAATGAATACGACGGACACTACAAAAGAGACAACCATCGGAAAGGAAGGAGTACTCACCAAGCAGCGGACGGGCGCGTTCCGTGATGAAGCATTGAAGCGATGTATGGTCGTCCTGAAGCACAGCAATGAGGACTTCCGACACCTTGCGATCCTCCTCAGCGGCTGCAATGGCGGCCTTAGCTCGCTCGTCAGCCGAGCTCGCTTCTTCCTTCGCTTCCTGCAGCTCGCGCTCGAGGTTGGCAATCCGCTGTTCAGCGGCACTCAAGGCCGATTGCGCCGCCGCTAATTCACCAGCTGGGACAAGCCCCTGGCGAGCTTCCTCTGCCTTCGCAGCAAAAGCTTGAAGCCCTTTGTTAGCTTCCTGGATGATGGCCAGCTCCTTCTCCGCGCGCTGCCTCGCGGCCAATCGGTCCGCCGACTCAAGCTGCAGACCCTGCACATCACCGAAAAAGTTAGTCAAAGCAAAATTCCTAAGTGCCCACCCACTGAAATTCAGCGAGTGCGCACTCGGGGACTGGCGATTAAGAAATTCCTAAGTGCCCACCCGCTGAAATTCAGCGAGTGCGCACTCGGGGACTGGCGATCAAGAAATTCCTAAGTGCCCACCCGCTAAAATTTAGCGCGTGCGCACTCGGGGACTGGATGCGAAAAATAAAAAAATAAAGATGAGAAATTATAAGAATCAGGCCGCTGCAAAGCACCGACCTGATCCTCGGGGACTGGATGTACCTGGATGGCTGCGCCAAGCATGCCATGGAGTTGTATCGCGTCCACGGACGCGAGTAACATCGGCGTGTGTCCACGACGTTGGTCAACTTCAGCATCGGCGGTCCCAGGAGCGTGGCTCGAGGGCGCAGCTCCACTCGCCGTGGCCGCTTTGGTCACGAACCGTGGGAAGGTAGCAATAGAGGCACCCGCCCCAAGGGAGGTCGCCTCCGCCGTTCCAGGCAAGGAAGCGCCCTCCTTCGTAGACGCTGCTGCCTCCGTCGCGGGCCCGGCCGGCGCGACCGCCGTATCGTCAGAAATCGTGACGACGTCATCACCCTTGGCCTTCTTGCTGCCATCCGCCGAGACGACGACCTCGTCCGCCTTCCTCTTGCGGGAGGGGTCCTCCTCGCTAACGACGGGTGGCACCTTAGCCACGGTTGGATGGCCCATCCTCTTCACTCCAGTCCTGTGCATCAATCGAATAAGCAAAAACAAGCGAGATAGTTATGAAAGGCAAGGAAGGGTGAGTGCACTCACTTGGCGGTCGATGAAACGTAGCCCGTCGGAGGCCGGCGGTTTTCGATTCGAGGCCCGATCGGCCGAGCCCCATCTCCGTGACGTCGCGTGCCCAAGACATGGACGGCTTCGTCGTTGAGGCGGCCCGGAGCCTCGGGACATCTCGGCAAGAGCCTCCTTGCGGCGAAGTTCTTTATGTAGAGCCTCCTTGCGAGGCGGCAGCTCTGAGCCTCCCCAGCCCGGACTGGGGCGAATGGCGGAGGCATTGAAGCCAGCGGCACTTCCTCGGTCGCCGCGTCCAGTTCGGCTGCCACTGGTGGCGCATCCTCACTGGCCGGGCTGGGAGCATCGGAGCTGCTCGCCGAGTGCGGCGGCGAGGCCGGCTTGGATGGCTTCGTCTTCTTCTTTGGGGGAGCCCTCGCCTCCCTTTCCTTCTTCTTCTTCTTCGACGGAGTGGCTTGACGGCGCGAGGTGGTCTCTGGGAGCTCGTCGTCGTCATCGTGACGCTCGAGGCTTCTGCTTGCCTCGATCTCGCGTTGTCGTTGTCCATGGTCTTCGGACCAGGGGTGACCTCCTCCTCGGACTCGTCGTTGTCGTCCTCGTCGCCCGCGCGGCGGCGGCTTCGCCCGGGCGGATGAGCCCGAGCTCTCGTTGTCCGAAGGAGGGAGCCACCCTTCCACCACTTGGAATAGCTGCAACGAATACATAATGAATCAGAATTACCGCGACTGCATAGACTACGACTGCGAGCAAAGTAAGGTGGTTACCGTTGGAGCTGGACGCTTCGCGGTATAGGGGGCGACCCCAGCCTGCGCATCCAGGTACACCGCCTGGGTAATCTTCTTCAGCGGAGGTAGTCCTCCGATTTCCATTCGCCGAGGCCTTTGTCGAGTCTCCCGGCCGTGTCTTGGTACATGTAGTGGTCACGCTGGGCGGCGGGGAGCGCCGCCCGAGCCAGCGGTTATGCAGATTTATCGTCAGGCCCTTCCTTTTCGCATCGCGGATGATGGTCTGGAGCATCTCGTCGACGACCATCCGCTGGTCGTTGGGGAGCTTGCCGACTTGGAAATGGCGCGGCTCGGACCGATTGGCGGAGTACCACGGGATCGCCGCCTCGTCCTCCGGAGTCGCCTCGGCCACGTAGAACCACGACTTCTTCCAGTCGCTCGCTGCCTTGGCGGGCAGCATCAGATCAAAAAATGAGGCTTTGGACTTGAGTTGGAATGTCAGGCCGCCCGCGGCTAGCATTGGGCACGCTTCCTCGCGGCTGATCCGTCCGTGGAACAGATCTTGCCACAAGGGGAAGTAGGGCCGGCAGCCCAAGTAGCATTCGCAGAACGCCACGAAAATGGCGAGCTGCTCGATGCTGTGGGGACCCAGATCTAAAGGCTGGATCCCGTAGTAGGCGCAGAAGCGCCGGAAGAACAGGGACGTAGGAAACCCTAGCCCCCGCTCGAGATGACTGGTGAAACAGATGAATTCCCTCTCTCGCGGGTTTGGGGTCGTTTCTCCGGCTGCGGGAATACGCCAACAGCCGGCTCGCAGGATCCCGGCCTCCTCGAAAGAGGCCAGCTGCGCCCTCGTGCATTTGGATCTACCCCACGGTTCGGTGGAAAGGGCCATGGCCGAGGGGTTGGTTGGGGGTCGGAGGATTTCGGGTCGGATGGATCGCGATGCGAGGGAAGGAAAATGCGCGCAGTCGGAAGAAGTGGTGAGAAGTTGGCTTTACAATCGCCTGCCATTCCCCTTATATAGTGGGTGTTACCCGCCAAATCAGGAAGCCGTTACCGCGCGATGATTACGCCAAAAGTTACCGTTGGATTACCCCAGCTAGTTTGACCACGCTGACGATCCAACTCGCCACTCGGCTCGCCGACCCAATCACTATGACGGTGATTCGCCGCTCGACTCGCCAAAGCCGCGACTTGGATCACGGTTTTCTCCTTTGTACAGAGCCCGACGATTCATTTGGATGCCTACTCAAGCCGTACTCGGCCGGCAACCACCTCGCCTAATCGACGGCGGCCTCGGGGACTCTTGATGGGGATATGCCTCTGGGGTATACCCGGCAGGCGTTCCGGCCCGTGGTGGCGAGTGGGCTGCATAACGCGAGTGGATTAAAGCCCGAGAAGGCACCGAGCGGAAGTGAAGGCCCAGGCGAGTAGATAGGCCCAGTCGGATTAGGTTAAACGACTACCGAAGCTTTAACTGAATCGGTTGAGATATGTAAACCCTAGGGGAGGTGAGCATATATAAACCTCCCTATAGGGCGAGTAGAGATACGTTCCATCATACACCCAAGCGACTCGCTGCCTAGCCGCCGAGCTCGCCCATTGTAACACCTCCATAATACAATCTAGCAGGAGTAGGTCTTTACCCTCCGGGGGGCCGAACCTAGGTAAAACCCTGTGTCTTTGCCCTCATCTCGCACCGCAGATGGCTGGCCGCCCTTGCCCCTCGTTCTACTACTCGCTGCCGATTGTAGCATCTGCCGTGACTATTCCCACGACAGTTAAGCATGAACATTATATCGGGATCTTGTTTATTGCGAGACGGTTACTTGTTTAAGTCCGAGAATAATGGTTGTTCGATTTACATGAGTAATATGTTTTATGCACATGCACCTTTGATAGATGGTCTATTCTTGTTGAATCTCGATAGTGGAAATACACATATTAATAACATTGAGGCTAAACGTTTGAAATCGAGCGATAACTCGACCTATATGTGGCACTGTCGTCTTGGTCACATTGGAGTGAAGCGTATGAAGAAACTCCATTCTGATGGACTTCTTGAATCACTTGATTTCGAATCACTTGAAAGATGCGAAGCATGTCTGATGGGTAAAATGACTAAGACTCCATTTTCTGGTATGATGGAGCGAGCTACGGACTTATTGGAAATCATACATACCGATGTGTGTGGTCCAATGAGTGTAGCATCATGTGATGGTTATCGTTATGTTCTTACCTTCATGGATGACTTGAGTAGATATGGGTATATCTATTTCATGAAACATAAGTCCGAAACTTTCGAGAAGTTTAAGGAATTTCAAAGTGAGGTAGAGAATCAACGTAACAAGAAGATTAAATTTCTACGTTCTGATCGTGGAGGTGAATATCTAAGTTACTAGTTTGGCGAGCATTTGAAGAAATGCGGAATACTTTCATAATTGACACCGGAACACCACGCGTAATGGTGTGTCGAGCGTTATGTCGATCTCTCTTAGATATGGTTCGTTCTATGATGTCACTTACAGATTTACCGCTATCATTTTGGGGTTATGCATTAGAAACAGCCGCATTCACTTTAAATAGGGCACCATCTAAATCCATTGAAACGACACCGTATGAATTATGGTTTGGGAAGAAACCTAGATTGTCGTTCCTTAAAGTTTGGGGATGCGAAGCCTATGTAAAGAAGTTACAGTCGGACAAGCTTGAACCCAAAGCGGAAAAATGCGTCTTCATAGGATACCCTAAGGAAACTATTGGGTATACCTTCTATCATAGATCCGAGGGCAAAATCTTCATTGCCAAGAATGGATCCTTTCTAGAGAAGGAATTTCTCTCGAAAGAAGTGACTGGAAGGAAAGTAGAACTCGACGAGGTTGTCGAACCTTCTCTCTCGAATTGGCGCGGCGGAAGAAGTTCTGTGGTGCTGCACCATAAGAGAGGAAGCTAATGATGATGATCATGAAACTTGGTCGTGGTTCTGAGCCTCAGTCAGCGAACTCGTACCACTCCTGATTGGTATGATCCCGTTATGAGTGTCATGTTGGTGGACAACACCGATGACCCTGCGACATATGAGGAAGCGATTATGAGCCCAGATTCCAATAAATGGCAAGAAGCCATGAAATCCGAGATTGAATCCATGTACGAAAACCAAGTATGGACTTTGGTGGACTTACCGGATGGCCGGAAGGCTGTCGAGAACAAATGGATTTTCAAGAAGAAAACAAATGATGATGGTAATGTTACTGTCTATAAAGCTCGACTTGTCGCAAAAGGGTTTCGACAAAATCAAGGAGTTGACTACGATGAGACTTTCTCACCTGTAGTGAAGCTAAAGGCTATGAGGATTATGGTAGCAATCGCTGCATATTATGATTATGAGATATGGCAGATGGATGTCAAAACAGCATTCCTCAATGGAGACATTGATGAAGAGTTGTATATGATGCAACCCAAAGGTTTTGTCCATCCTAAAGATGCTAACAAGGTATGCAAACTTCAACGGTCCATCTATGGATTGAAGCAAGCATCCCGAAGTTGGAATCAACGTTTTGATAAGGTGATCAAAAGTTTTGGTTTTATACAAACTTATGGAGAAGCTTGTATTTACAAGAAAGTGAGTGGCAACTCTATAGCATTCTTAATACTCTTTGTAGATGACATATTGTTGATTGGGAATGATGTAGACCTTCTTAATAGTGTCAAGGAATATTTGAATAATAGTTTTTCAATTCAGGATCTTGGCGAAGCAGCTTACATATTAGGCATAAAGATTTATAGAGATAGATCGAGACGCCTAATATCATTGTCACAAAGTACATATTTGGACAAAGTTCTAAAGAGGTTTGGAATGGAAGATAGCAAGAAAGGGTTCTTGCCCATGTTGCCCAATACGACCTTGAGTAAAACTCAAAGTCCGACAACGGCGAGTAAGATAGAAAGGATGAGTAAGACTCCTATGCCTCAACCATAGGATCTCTAATGTATGCCATGCTATGTACTAGACCCGACATTGCATATGTTGTTAGTTTAACTAGCAGATATCAAAGTGATCCAGAGTGGATCATTGGACAATGATCAAAAACATCCTTAAGTACTTGAGAAAAACTAAGGATATGGTTCTTTCTTATGGAGGTGATGAACAACTCGTTGTTAATGGTTACACCGATGCTAGTTGGAACACCGATCGGATGATTCTAAATCACAATCTGGATACGTATTTATTTTGAATGGTGCGGCGATTAGGAGGAGGTGCAAAGCAAAGCGGTGTGGCGAGATCTTCAACTAATCGGAATACATGGCTGCCGGAGGCTTCACAAGAAGCGATATGGATGAAAGAGTTCATTCTGAGCTGGGTGTGGTTCCTAGTCTGTTGGACCCAATGTCTATCTCTATGATAACATGGGCGCCATAGCCAATGCGCAAGAACCAAGGTCACACAAGAAGCTGAAGCACATCAAGCTACGTTTTCACGCTATTCGAGAACATGTCCAAGATGGGGACATAAAGATTTGCAAAGTACACACAGATCTGAATGTGGCGGATCCGTTGACTAAACCTCTCCCGAGGGCAAAACATGACCAACACCAAACTGCCATGGGTGTTCGGTATATTACCATGTAATCTAGATTAGATGACTCTAGTGCAAGTGGGAGACTGTTGGAGATATGCCCTAGAGGCAATAATAAATATGGTTATTATTATATCTTTGTGTTTATGATAAATGTTTACATTCATGCTATAATAGTATTAACAAGGAAACATTAATACTTGTGTGATTTGTAAACTAAAATAGAGTCCCTAGTAAAGCCTCTTTATAATACTAGCTTGTTGGTTAATAAATGATTGTGGTTTCCCAATCATGAACATTGAGATGTTATTAACAACAAGATCATATCGTTAGGAGAATGATATGGTGGACATACTCCTATAGATAAGCGTAGCATAAAGATCAAGTCATTTTATTAGTTCAATTGCTATATGCTTTATGATACATAGTAACCTAATTCCTTCGACCATGAGATCATGCATATCACCTTTACCGGATGGATGCTTTGATGACATCAAACACCACACCATAACTGGGTGGCTATAAAGGTGGCATTGAGTGTTTGGAAAGTATTGGTTGAGACACATGGATCAAGAGTGGGATTTGTCCATCCATATGACGGATAGATATACTCTGGGCCCTCTTGGTGAAATGTCATCCAATTAGCTTGCAAGCATGTGGTAGCTCACAAGGGATCACATATCACGGAGCGAAAAGATTACTTATCGATGCGAGGTTGAACTAGGTATGCGAGAGATCTGACGATCATAACCTCGGGTAAGTAAACTATCATGAGACAAAGGGAAATTGGTATCGTATGTAAGTGGTTCATTCGATCGCAAAGTAATCGTAGAAATATGTGGGAGCCATATGAATTTCCAGATTCCTCTATTGGTTATTGTTCGGAGAAGTGTCTCGATCATGTCCGCATAATTCACGAACCGTAGGGAGACACACTTAAGGATTCGACGTTGTTTGAGTAGTTATGGAATGATGAGTAAGAGACTGAATGTTGTTCGGAGTCTCGGATGGGATACGGGATATCACGAGGAGATCCGGAATAGTCCGGAGAATAAGATTCATATAAGGAAAGTCCTGTTTCGGAGTTGGAGAATGGTTCCGGTGTTTTCATCGAGAATGTTCTAAAAGGTTTCGGAATGTCCAACACTTCGGAGGGGAAGGGTACATGAATGTGTTATATCAAGTTGGTATGATTGCATCATGTACTAGGTGTCATCGCTGAAAAAAATAAAGGGTTTAATCAAATCCTAGTTTGAAAAAGTCAAACGCCAATTTGAAAGTCAAACGGCTATTTTTGGGAAGTGGAGAGGGAGGTGGAAACCGAGTTGGGGAGGAGTTCCTCCCCTCCACCGCCGGCCCACCTTGAAGCCGAGTTGGGGAGGGACTCCCCTCCCCTTGGCCGGCCCCTCCACCTATAAAAGGAGGGGCAGGGCTCCCCTCCTAGACACCCAACACCTCCACCTCTAAACCCTAGCCGCCAGCGCCGCCACCTCCTGCTGCCGCCGCCGCCCTAGGGCAAACCGCCGCCGCCTAGCAACCCTAGCTGTCGGCCAAGCCTCTTCCTCGACGTGTCTAAACCCTAGATCGTTGAGGGCTCTCTCATAGTCCACCATACTCGCTCCGGCTTAAGGCGAAGCCCTGCGAGATCTCCCCTCTACTTCCGGTACCACGCCGTTGTGCTGCCGGAATCGCGAGGAGAGTGCTACAACCTCCATTTTCTTTGGAACAAGGAAGAGGAAGGTCTTCGTCGAAACGTACCGACGATTCATGCGCTGGCTTAACGCAGCCTTGGAAGGATCGTCTACGCGATCTTGAGATCGGGAAGAGTAGGACTACATCACCCACGAGAATCCGCTCTCATTAAACACTTTGGAATCTTCGAGGGTGAGTTATTCCATCGACTCATTGCTACAATCTAGTAGATAGATCTTGGCTTGTTTGTTTGTATGCGATAGAAATTTTTTGTTTTCCATGCTACGAAACCGTACATCAAGAGCCCTTGCCAATGCCCTTACGGTCTGCCTTTTGTTCAGAGCTATCAAGCGCGTCCTTGAGAGTTCCAACTTTTTCCTCTTTCGACCACATCTTCCCTTTCTTTTATTGGAAAATTTTATCTCTTCATTTATTTTCTCTTGTTGTTTCGCGTGTCTCCATATCCTTTCCACACTTGTAACACTTGTTTTGAGAATTATAGCTACAAGTTGCTTGTCTTTCATACCAATTTTGTGTTCTGGACAATCCCGAGTGCTTTCAAGGCAATATATGTTGCATATTTATGTGTCTCGGGCAGATCTGCATGGCTGGGACACTCACCACCTACATGTTCTCCTCCAGGTATGTGTACATATTCTTCATCATCTTCTGGAACATGTACATCTTGATCATCCGGTGGTCTCATGTTTGCATCAGGTTCTCCATCGATATCTCGATCATTGGGTAGTCTCATGTTTAGATCGGGTACACGATTCACATCTTGATCATCTGGTGGTCCCATGTTTACATCAGGTTCACCATTGTCATCTTGATCATCTGGTAGTCTCACGTTGAGATTGATATCCGTTGATCAGGTAGTCTGTTGTTTTGCTTTATGAAATTAAATCACCAACTTAGTGATTCCATGCTAGCAACAAAACCAGTGCTCTGTGCATTATGAAAATGATATGGCAAATAAAATGATATGCCTATGCATTAACAGAAGCACAAAACTACACTATCTTGCAGGCTCAGAAGGAATCTGCTACAAATGAACATGGAAGTACTTGATGGTGAGTCATATAAACATGTTGTTCCTACAGTTTTAAATACAATGCCAGCAAGTGTTTTTCTCTTCTAATATTACTGGCTATTAAAAAATTAGTAACTGCATGTAAGAAAATTAGTGACTGCATGTTACTATCATCCAATTATTTTAGGTGCTTTCTTATTATGCAGTCACTATGTGAGATAGTATCTAGTCAATATGGTTACTCATGGTTAGATATGTACTGCATGTTAAGCAACTATTGATCTGGTAATAATTTTTTGATTAAGCAACTATTTTTCTCTTCTAATATTACTGCATATTAAAATATTAGTGACTGCATGTTACATACATTAGCTTGCATCTGGTATATCAATATTCCAATATAGTCATGTATCTCTTTGTTAATTTTATGAGTATTCCAATATAGTTGAGCATTAGTTTGTGAATATTCTGCACACTTTATGAATATTCGAGTATAGAACAGTTGTCTGATACTAAAGTAAGGCAAGATCGTTTTCATTTTGCCCAAGAGTTCAAGACTTTGAAATTATTCCGCTACAGTTTGAATTCAAAACAGTATTGCCCAAGATGTTCAACTCCATCCTACAAAGTTCAGGACAGTTTGGGATTCATTCTTGCATAAGTAGTCTGTTACACTGAATGTCTGAATTACTGCAGACAACCTGACAGGCATTGAACCATTTGTTACAAGGTACTGCTACAAGGACAACCGCCGGGATTGAACCATTTGTTAAGCGGGAATCAAGGAATCAATCATGGAAATTAATCAACCCAGGCAAACTAAGAGTGTAATTGTTTCTGAATTAAGTTGGCATAAACCTTAGCCTTACAGAGGCGGGGCCGCTGCAGCCACGACGGCGGGCTTTTGCTACAGGAGCGGCAGTGAACGGCGGCGGTGATACGTCGGAAACGTATCTATAATTTTTGATGCTCCATGCTTGTTTAGTATCTACTTTGCTTTACTTGTATACACTTTGGGGTGCTTTTTACATGTTTTCAGGTACTAACCTATTAACAAGTTGCAATAGTGCCAGATGCCTGTTTTCTGTTGTTTTTGGTTTCAGAAAAGTTAGTAAAGAAATATTCTCGGAATTGGACGGGACAAACGTCAAAGTCATTTACTTTCCGTGGGTAACAAGAAGTCCAGAGGGGACCCCGAAGGCCAGCCAGGTTGGCAGACCCACCCTAGGAGAGGGTGGGACCTGGCCCGCACCTGGCTAGGGTCTGGGCACCCCGGCCGCCTCCTGGTCTCGCCCCTTCGCCTATAGGAAGCCCCCAATGCAGAAACTCTCAGTACCCGATCAAAAATCCACGAAACCGTCTATAGCCGCTGCCACCATCTAAAGGGTTTCGCAGCATAGTAAATCAAAAAAAAACTACGGATGCGAACGGGAAAGCCAAGATCTAATCTAGAAGATGCAATCAACGAGAGGGATAGATGAGATCTTCATACCCTTGAAGAAATCGCACAGCGGAACGTTCAACAGAACGTGGTTGATGTAGTCGTACTAGCCTTCTCCTCCTCGCGATCCGATCCGATCCAACGCCGCAAGTGGCGACGCCTCTGAGAGATTCACACGTACAGCACTGCGACGTCTCCTCCTTCCTCGGTCCAGCAAGTGGGGTGGAGAGATAGATTGGATCTACAGCACGACGGTGTGGTGCAAAGGTGGAGTTTCAAGCGGGCTTCGCCTGGCAATGGATCTCTGGAGGCGGGGTAGGCGGTGTAGGGTTTCGTAGCATGGAAAACAAAAAAATTCTATCGCATACAAACAAACAAACCAAGATCTATCTACTAGATTGTAGAAACGAGTCGATGGAATAACTCACCCTTGAAGATTCCAAAGTGTTTAACGAGAGCGGATTCTCGTGGGTGATGTAGTCGTACTCTTCCCGATCTCAAGATCGCGTAGACGATCCTTCCGGCGCTGCGTTTGGCGCTCCATGATCGTCTGCGTTCGGTACTCGAGGAAGACCTTCTTCTCCTTGTTCCAAAGAAAATGGAGGTTGTAGCACTCCTCGCGATTCCGGTAGCTGTGGCGTGGTACCGAAGTAGAGGGAGATCTCATGAGCCGCCTTAAGCCAGAGCGAGTATGGTGGAGTATGAGAGAGTCCCTCGACGATCTAGGGTTTAGACACGCCGAGGAGGGGACTAGGCCGGCGGCTAGGGTTGCTAGGCGGCGGCGGCGGTTTGCCCTAGGGCGGCGGCGGTAGGTGGCGGCGGCGGCTTAGGGTTTGGAGGTGGGGATCTTGTGTACTAGGAGGGGCAGCCCTGCCCCTCCCTTTATAGGTGGGAGGCGCTGCCAAGGGGAGGGGAGTCCCTCCCCAATTCGGCTTGGAGGTGGGCCGGCGGTGGAGGGGAGGAACTCCTCCCCAACTCGGTTTCCACCTCCAATCCACTTCCCAAAATTAGCCGTTTGACTTTCAAATTGGCGTTTGACTTTTCAAACAAGGATTTGATTAAATCCTCTATTTTGTTCAGCGATGACACTTAGTACATGATGCAATCATACCAACTTAATATAACACATTCATGTACCATTCCCCTCCGGAGTGCCGGACATTCCGGAACCTTCTAGAACATTCCCGATGAAAACACCGGAACCATTCTCCAACTCCGAAACAAGACTTTCCTTATATGAATCTTATTCTCCGGACCATTCAGGATCTCCTCGTGATATCCCGAATCCCATTCGAGACTCCGAACAAAATTCGGTCTCTTTCTCATCTTTCCATAACTACTCAAACAACGTCGAATCCTTAAGTGTGTCTCCCTACGGTTCATGAATTATGCGGACATGATCGAGACACTTCTCCGAACAATAACCAATAGAGGAATCTGGAAATTCATATGGCTCCCACATATTTCTACGATTACTTTGCGATCGAATGAACCACTTACATACGATACCAATTTCCCTTTGTCTCATGATAGTTTACTTATCCGAGGTTACGATCGTCGATATCTCTGCATACCTAGTTCAACCTCGTTACCGATAAGTACTATTTTATCGTTCCCGTGATATGTGATCCCTTGTGAGCCAGTCACATGTTTGCAAGTTAATTGGATGACATTTCACCGAGAGGGACCAGAGTATATCTATCCGTCATATGGATGGACAAATCCCACTCTTGATCCATGTGTTTCAACCAATAATTTCCGAACACTCAATGCCACCTTTATAGCCACCCAGTTACGGTGTGGTGTTTGATGTCATCAAAGCATCCATCCGGTAAAGGTGATATGCATGATCTCATGGCCGAAGGAATTAGGTTACTATGTATCAGAAAGCATATAGCAATTGAACTATTAAAATGACTTGATCTTTATGCTATGCTTATCTATAGGAGTATGTTCATCATATCATTCTCCTAACGATATGATCTTGTTGTTAATAACATCTCAATGTTCATGATAGGGAAACCACAATCATTTATTAACCGACAAGCTAGTGATGTATAGAGGCTTTACTAGGGACTTCAATTTAAGTTTACAAATCACACAAGTATTAATGTTTCCTTGTTAATACTATTATAGCATGAATGTAAACATTTATAATAAACACAAAGATATAATAATAACTACATTTATTATTGCCTCTAGGGCATATCTCCAACAGTCACCCACTTGCACTAGAGTCATCTAATCTAGATTACATGGTAATATACCGAACACCCATGGCAGTTTGGTGCTGGTCATGTTTTGCCCTCGGGAGAGGTTTAGTCAACGGATCCGCCACATTCAGATCTGTGTGTACTTTGCAAATATTTATGTCCCCATCTTGGACATGTTCTCGAATAGCGTGAAAACGTAGCTTGATGTGCTTCAGCTTCTTGTGTGACCTTGGTTCTTGCGCATTGGCTATGGCGCCCATGTTATCACAGTAGATAGACATTGGGTCCAGCGCACTAGGAACCACACCCAGCTCTGTAATGAACTCTTTCATCCATATCGCTTCTTGTGAAGCCTCTGAAGCAGCCATGTATTCCGATTCAGTTGAAGATCTCGCCACAGCGCTTTGCTTTGCACTCCTCCATTAATCTGCACCATTCAAAATAAATACGTATCCAGATTGTGATTTAGAATCATCCGGATCGGTGTTCCAACTAGCATCGGTGTAAACATTAACAACGAGTTGTTCATCACCTCCATAAGAAAGAACCATATCCTCAGTTCTTCTCAAGTACTTAAGGATGTTTTTGATCATTGTCCAATGATCCACTCGGATCACTTTGATATCTGCTAGTTAAACTAACAACATATGCAATGTCGGGTCTAGTACATAGCATGGCATACATTAGAGATCCTATGGCTGAGGCATAGGAGTCTTACTCATCCTTTCTCTATCTTCTCGATGTCGGACTTTGAGTTTTACTCAAGGTCGTCTTCAGCAACATGGGCAAGAACCCTTTCTTGCTATCTTCCATTCCAAACCTCTTTAGAACTTTGTCCAAATATGTACTTTGTGACAATGATATTTGGCGTCTTGATCTATCTCTATAAATCTTTATGCCTAATATGTAAGCTGCTTCGCCAAGATCTTTCATTGAAAAACTATTATTCAAATATTCCTTGACACTATTAAGAAGGTCTACATCATTCCCAATCAACAATATGTCATCTACATATAGTATTAAGAATGCTACAGAGCTCCCACTCACTTTCTTGTAAATACAACCTTCTCCATAAGTTTGTATAAAACCAAAACTTTTGATCACCTTATCAAAACGTTGATTCCAACTTCGGTATGCTTGCTTCAATCCATAGATGGACCGTTGAAGTTTGCATACCTTGTTAGCATCTTTAGGATCGACAAAACCTTTGGGTTGCATCATATACAACTCTTCATCAATGACTCCATTGAGGAATGCTGTTTTGAAATCCATCTGTCATATCTCATAATCATAATATGCAGCAATTGCTAACATAATCCTCACAGACTTTAGCTTCGCTACTGGTGAGAAAGTCTCATCGTAGTCAACTCCTTGAATTTGTCGAAACCCCTTTGCGACAAGTCGAACTTTATAGACAGTAACATTACCATCAACATCTATTTTCCTCTTGAAAATCCATTTGTTCTCGACAGCCTTCCGGCCATCTGGTAAGTCCACCAAAGTCCATGCTTGGTTTTCGTACATGGTTCCAATCTCGGATTTCATGGCTTCTTGACATTTGTTGGAATCTGGGCTCATCATCGCTTCCTCATATGTCTCAGGGTCATCGGTGTTGTCCACCAACATGATACTCATAAGGGGATCATACCAATCAGGAGTGGTACGAGTTCTTGTTGACCTGCGAGGCTCTGTAGCAACTACAACTGAAGTTTCATGATCATCATCATTAGCTTCCTCTCTTATTGGTGCAGGCACCACAGGAACTTATTTCGGTGTTGCGCTACTCGCAATTTCGAGAGAAGGTTCGACAACCTCGTCGAGTTCTACTTTCCTTCCAGTCACTTCTTTCGAGAGAAATTCCTTCTCTAGAAAGGATCCATTCTTGGCAACGAAGATTTTGCCTTCGGATCTATGATAGAAGGTATACCCAATAGTTTCCTTTGGGTATCCTATGAAGACGCATTTTTCCGCTTTGGTTTCAAGCTTGTCCGGCTGTAACTTATTTACATAGGCTTAGCAACCCCAAACTTTAAGGAACGACAATCTAGGTTTCTTCCCAAACCATAATTCATACGGTGTCGTTTCAACGGATTTAGATGGTGCCCTATTTAAAGTGAATGCGGCTGTTTCTAATGCATAACCCCAAAATGATAGCGGTAAACCTGTAAGTGACATCATAGAACGAACCATATCTAAGAGAGTTCGATTACGACGTTCAGACACACCATTACGCTGTGGTGTTCCCGGCGGTGTCAATTGCGAAAGTATTCCGCATTTCTTCAAATGCTCGCCAAACTCGTAACTTAGATATTCACCTCCACGATCAGAACGTAGAAATTTAATATTCTTGTTACGTTGATTCTCAACCTCACTTTGAAATTCCTTAAACTTCTCGAAAGTTTCGGACTTATGTTTCATGAAATAGATATACCCATATCTACTCAAGTCATCCGTGAAGGTAAGAACATAACGATAACCACCGTGTGATGCTACACTCATTGGACCACACACATCGGTATGTATGATTTCCAATAAGTCCGTAGCTCGCTCCATCATACGAGAAAATGGAGTCTTAGTCATTTTACCCATCAGACATGCTTCGCATCTTTCAGGTGATTCAAAATCAAGTGATTCAAGAAGTCCATCGGAATGGAGTTTCTTCATACGCTTCACTCCAATGTGACCAAGACGACAGTGCCACATATAGGTTGAGTTATCGCTCGATTTCAAACGTTTAGCCTCAATGTTATTAATATGTGTATTTCCACTATCGAGATTCAATAAGAATAGACCATCTATCAAAGGTGCATGTGCATAAAACATATTACTCATATAAATCGAACAACCATTATTCTCGGACTTAAACAAGTAACCGTCTCGCAATAAACAAGATCCCGATATAATGTTCATGCTTAACGCAGGCACCAAATAACAATTATTTAAGTATAAAACTAATCCCGATGGTAGATGAAGGGGTAGCGTGCCGACCGCGATCACATCAACCTTTGATCTGTTTCCCACGCGCATCGTCACCTCGTTCTTTGCTAGCTTCCGTTTATACTACAGCACCTGTTTCGAGTTACATATATGAGCAACCGAACCAGTATCAAATACCCAGGCACTACTACGAGTACTAGTGAGATACACATCAATAACATGTATATCAGATATACCTTTCTTCTTGATGTTGCCGTTCTTCAAATCCGCCAAGTACTTTGGGCAATTCCGCCCAAAGTGACCTTCTCCCTTGCAAGAAAGCACTCGATGTCGTGCTTAGGTCCAGCCTTGGTCTTCTTCGTTGGCGTGGTAACTTTCTTACCACCCTTCTTGAAGTGTCCTTTCTGCTTAGACTTGCCTTTCTTGAATTTGGTGGTCTTATTGACCAACAACACTTGGTGCTCTTTCTTGATCTCCACTTCTGCAGATTTCAACATGGCAAAGAGTTCTGGCAACGTCTTGTTCATGTTTTGCATGTTGTAGTTCATCACAAAGTTCTTGTAACTTGGTGGTAGTGATTGGAGGACGCGGTAAATCCCCAAAGCATTAGGAATCACTATACCCAAGCTTTGAAGTTTGTTTGCGTTCCCAGACATCTTAAGCACATGCTCACTGACGGAGCTGCCCTCTTCCATCTTGCAGTTAAAGAACTTTTCAGAAGCCTCATAGCTTTCAATTGCCGCATGAGTCTCAAAGATCAATTTGAGATCCTCGACAATATCATATGGGTCAATTCTCAAACCTTTTACAAGCTCGATTCTAAACCATACAAGATAGCACATGAATCGTGGAGTCTTGAGTCTTCCGATCGAGGTAAACATTATTTACTTCATTGGCAACATCACCGCAGTGAGTCACCCAATGGTGCATCCAAAGACATAGGTCAAATTACCAGCTGTGAGGACAATCCTCAAATTGCGGAACCAATCCGCGAAGTTGCTTCCATTGTTTTTCAACTTTTTTTTCTCTAGGAATGCATTAAAATTGATGGTAGGGGCTGCCATTGATCTACAACATATTTGCAATAGTTTAGACTAAGTTTATGACAAATTGAGTTCAAATTAATAATAAAATTAATCTAGGTGAACTCTCACTCAAAACAATATCGCTCACATTGTTTTAGTGATCACACGAACCAAATCGACCACATCAACACCGATCATCACGAGAGTTGATATAGTTTCAATGGCGAACAATCGACATGTTCATCATATCTACTATATGATTCATGCTTTACCTTTCGGTGATCCGTGTTCCGAGACCATGTCTGTACATGCTAGGCTCGTCAAGATCAGACCTTAGTTTCCGCATGAGCAAATCTGGATTGCTCACGTTGTATACACTTGCGGAATCTAACACACCCGATCATCACGTGGTGCTTAGAAACAACAAGCTTTAGCAACGGTGCTAACTAAGGGTGAACACTTTATGACTTGAAATTCTTGTGCATGAGGGATCATATTATAATGCTACCGTCGTCTACTAAGCAATACAATATGCATAAAGGATTAACATCACATGCAATTCATAATATGTGATATGATATGGCCTTTCTTCTTTGTGCTTCCGATCTCCATCTTCAAGCACGAACATGATCTCCATCATCACCGGCATTGCATCAAGGTCAATGACGCTTCTCCATGGTTGTCGTCCACCGGCTTCAACTATTACAACTACTTTGAATAGACACGCGTGTCTTAACATAAATTAAGGACAACCATATGGCTCCTTCCGGTTGCCAACTTACAATAAGGAACATTGCATACATCAAATATAATCACAATCATGGCCATATCACATCACTGCACACCCCTGCATAACAAAGTTAGACGCCTCTACTTACTTTGCATGTTTTACGTGGTTTGGGGCTTTCAATAAGTGTCATTCTAACTTACGAACATGAACCACAACATTGACACTAGTATTGTTAATCACCCGTTGTAAATTGGATCTATGCTAGGAGAAACAGGCACCCGCAAAGCCACTTATGCAATACAAGTTGCATGTCAAGCGTGGAGCAAGTCTCATGAACGATGTCATGTAAGGTTAGCCCGGGCCGCTTCATCCCAACATCCCGCAAGATGCAAAGTACACAAGTAGCAATCGACAATAAAAGCATCAACGCCCACAATTACCATTGTGTTCTACTCGTGCAACAGATCTACATATAGACACGGCTCTGATACCACTGTAGGGTTTCGTAGCATGGAAAACAAAAAATTTCTATCGCATACAAACAAACAAGCCAAGATCTATCTACTAGATTGTAGCAACGAGTCGATGGAATAACTCACCCTCGAAGATTCCAAAGTGTTTAACGAGCGGATTCTCGTGGGTGATGTAGTCGCATTCTTCCCGATCTCAAGATCGCAGAGACGATCCTTCCCAAGCTGCGTTAAGCTGGCCCCTTGCTCGGTCACACGTTAGGTACTCTCGAAGACCTTCCTCTCCCTTGTTCCAAAGATGAGCGGAGGTTGTAGCACTCTCCTCGTGATTCCTGGCAAACAACGTGGTACCGGAAGTAGAGGGGAGATCTCGCAGGGCTTCGCCTTAAGCCGGAGCGAGTATGGTGGAGTATGAGAGAGTCCCTCGATGATCTAGGGTTTAGACACGCCGAGGAGGGGACTAGTCCGGCGTCTAGGGTTGCTAGGCGGCGGCGGCGGTTTTCCCTAGGGCGGCGGCAGGTGGCGGCGCTGGCGGCTCAGGGTTTGGAGGTGGGGATCTTGTGTACTAGGAGGGGCAGCCCTGCCCCTCCCTTTATAGGTGGGAGGCGCGGCCAAGGGGAGGGGAGTCCCTCCCCAAATCGGCTTGGAGGTGGGATGGCGGTGGAGGGGAGGAACTCCTCCCCAACTCGGTTTCCACCTCCAATCCACTTCCCAAAATTAGCCTTTTGACTTTCAAATTGGCGTTTGACTTTTCAAACAAGGATTTGATTAAATCCTCTATTTTGTTCAGCGATGACACTTAGTACATGATGCAATCATACCAACTTGATATAACACATTCATGTACCCTTCCCCTCCGGAGTGCCGGACATTCCGGAACCTTCTAGAACATTCCCGATGAAAACACCGGAACCATTCTCCAACTCCGAAACAAGACTTTCCTTATATGAATCTTATTCTCCGGACCATTCCGGATCTCCTCGTGATATCCCGAATCCCATTCGAGACTCCGAACAACATTCGGTCTCTTTATCATCTTTCCATAACTACTCAAACAATGTCGAATCCTTAAGTGTGTCTCCCTACAGTTCGTGAATTATGCGGACATGATCGAGACACTTCTCCGAACAATAACCAATAGAGGAATCTGGAAATTCATATGGCTCCCACATATTTCATTATTACTGCGATCGAATGAACCACTTACATACGATACCAATTTCCCTTTGTCTCACGATAGTTTACTTATCCGAGGTTATGATCGTCGGATCTCTGCATACCTAGTTCAACCTCGTTCATCGATAAGTACTCTTTTCTCGTTCGTGATATGTGATCCCTTGTGAGCTACCACATGCTTGCAAGCTAATTGGATGACATTTCACCGAGAGGGCCCAGAGTATATCTATCCGTCATATGGATGGACAAATCCCACTCTTGATCCATGTGTTTCAACCAATACTTTCCGAACACTCAATGCCACCCAGTTACGGTGTGGTGTTTGATGTCATCAAAGCATCCATCCGGTAAAGGTGATATGCATGATCTCATGGTCGAAGGAATTAGGTTACTATGTATCAGAAAGCATATAGCAATTGAACTATTAAAATGACTTGATCTTTATGATATGCTTATCTATAGGAGTATGTCCATCATATCATTCTCCTAACGGTATGATCTTGTTGTTAATAACATGTCAATGTTCATGATAGGGAAACCACAATCATTTATTAACCAACAAGCTAGTGATGTATAGAGGCTTTACTAGGGACTTCAATTTAAGTTTACAAATCACACAAGTATTAATGTTTCCTTGTTAATACTATTATAGCATGAATGTAAACATTTATCATAAACACAAAGATATAATAATAACTACATTTATTATTGCCTCTAGGGCATATCTCCAACATGCGGCTAGGGTTCAAGGAGGGGTGGTAGGAGGGTGCGCCCCTGCCCTCTTTATATAGAGGGCTGGCCGTCCCCCTTGCCCCCTCCTCCAAGCCCTAGGGCGGCGGCCCCAAGGATGGAGTGGGGGGCAAGTCTTCCCCCCCCCCTTCTAGAAGGTCTCCCTAGGGTTTCCCGAGGGTTTTGGCCGGTTGGGCCTATGGGGCCTTGTGCCCCTGGCCTAATGCGGCCAGGGCACTCCCTCGTAGGCCCACGCCCCCCTCCGACAAGTGGGGCCACGTTGGTACCACTCCGGAAGCTTCTAGAACCTTTCGGTATAATACCGAACATTCCAAAACAATTCCGAAATCCAAAAACTACTTTCCTTTATATGAATCTTATTCTCCGAACCATTCCGGAACCTCTCGTGATGTCTTGGATCTCATCCGAGACTCCGAACAAAAACTCACAAACCAATTATCCATTATATCCTAGCGTCGAGGTACGTTAAGTGTGTGACCATACGGGTTCGAGAATATGCAGACATGATCTTCTATCAATAATCAACAGCGGGATATGGAAACCCATATTGACTCCCACATATTCATCGATGATCATATCGGATGAACCACGATACCAGGATTCTATTAATCCCATATATATTCCCTTCGTCACGCGATATTTTACTTGCCCGAGATTTGATCGTTGGTATCGGCATACCTAGTTCAATCTCGTTCAGAGCAAGTACTTTACTCATTCCGTAATCCGATATCACTTTGTGATTAACTCCTTAACCACATGCTTGCAAGCGGTGTTGATATCGATTAGCGATTGGGCCCAAAGTATATCTCTCCGACTTGGGAGGGACAAATCCCATCTCGATACATACAACCCAACAAGTACTTTCCGATCACCTGAGAGACACCTTTATGATCACCCTCTCATAGGATGACGTTTGATGACCTCAAATCTTTCTTCCGATACCAGGGAGTTTCATTATCTCATGGTCTAAGGAATACAATATTTCACATAAGAAAAAGCTTCGCAAAGATGAACACGATGACACGATCTAATTGCTCTGCTTGATTTGGGTTTTTCCATCATGTCATTCTCCCAATGATATGATCTCATTATTAATCGACAACCCATGTCTATGGTTAGGAAACCTTAACCATCATTAATCAATGAGCTAGTCCATAGAGGCATACTAGGGACACAGTGTTGTTCATAAACCACACAAGTATCAAAGTTTCCGCTTAATAAAATTATAGCATGGAATATAAACTTTATCATGAACAAGAATTGTAAAAATAACATCTTTACTATTGCCTCTAGCGCTTAATTCCAACAGTCTCCCACTTGCACTAGAGTCAATAATCTAGTTTACATCTGGTAACAATCTAACACCCATGGCATTAAGGTGCTGATCATGTTTTGCTCGTGGAAGAGGTTTAGTCAACGGATCTGCGACATTCAGATCCGTATGTACTTTGCTAATCTTCAGATCTCCATCTGTTATATAATCTCGAATTATATGAAATCGGCAGTTGATGTGCTTGGTCTTTGGATGATATCTTGGTTCCTTAGCCAATGCTATGGCGCCAGTGTTGTCGCACAATATCTCTAATGGGTCCAAGGCACTTGGAACCACACCAAGCTCAGTGATGATGTTCCTGATCCAAACTCCTTCACTTGACGCTTCTGCGGCAGCAATGTATTCTGATTCTACTGTAGATCCTGGGATCACGCTTTGCTTGCAGCTTCTCCAGCTCACAGCTCCTCCATTCAAAATATAAACGTATCCTGTCTGAGATTTAGAATCATCCGGGTCGGTGTCGAAACTAGCATCGACGTAACCTTTTACGACGATCTGCTCATCACCTCCATAGACCAAGAACATTTCTTTAGTCCTATTTAAATACTTTAGGATGTTCTTTACGGCTGTCCAGTGTTCCACTTCTAGATCACTTTGGTATCTGCTTGTCAAACTAAGAGCATTGGACACATCCGGTCTAGTACACAGCATGGCATACATGATAGAACCTATGGCTGAGGCATAAGGCACTTTGCTCATGTTTTCTCTATCGTTTACCGTAGCTGGACACTGAGCCTTGCTCAATATCTTACCTCACAACATGGGAACTGAACCTTTCTTTGCCTTATCCATTCTGAACATTTCCAGAACTTTGTCAAGATATGTACTTTGGCTTAAAGCTATTAGGCGTCTTTGTCTATCTCTATATATTTTTATGCCTAATATATAAGCAGCTTCTCCTAGGTCTTTCATTGAAAAACATTTATTCAAATAACTCTTCACATTGTTAAGCATACCAATGTCATTTCCAATAATCAATATGTCATCCACATATAGTACTAGAAATGTCACTGAGCTCCCACTCACTTTCTTGTAGATACAAGCTTCATAGCAATTTGGAACAAATCCAAAGCTCTTGATCACTTGATCAAAACGAAGGTTCCAACTCCGAGATGCTTGCTTCAGTCCATAAATGGAACGCTGAAGTTTGCACACCTTATCAGCATCCTTAGGATCGACAAAACCTTCGGGTTGCATCATATACAACTCTTCATCAATGTTGCCATTGAGGAACGCAGTCTTGACATCCATCTGCCATATTTCATAATCATGAAACGCAGCAATTGCTAATAAAATCCGAATGGACTTAAACATCTCTACGGGAGAGAAAGTCTCATCGTAGTCAACACCTTGAACTTGTCGAAAACCTTTCACGACAAGCCGTGCTTTATAGACAGTAACATTACCATTTGCGTCCGTTTTCTTCTTGAAAATCCATTTGCACTCAACGGACTTTCGGTCGCTAGGAGGGTCCACCAAAGTCCATACTTGGTTTTCGCTCATGGATCCCAATTCGGATTTCATGGCCTCTAGCCATTTCTCAGAGTCTGGGCTCATCATTGCTTCCTCATAGTTCGCAAGTTCACTGTTGTCTACTAACAAGATAGTTAAGACAGGGTTACCGTACCACTCAGGAGGGGCACGTGACCTTGGCGACCTGTGACGTTCAGTAGTAGCATCGTCCGAAGCTTCATGATCCTCGTCATTAGCTTCCTCTATTGTTGGTGCAGACGGAACTGGAATAATTTCAGGTGTTGCGCTACTCTCCAACTCAAGAGAAGGTTCAACAACCTCGTCTAGCTCTACTTTCCTCCCACTCACTTCTTTCGAGAGAAACTCCTTCTCAATAAAGGATCCGTTCTTTGCAACAAACACTTTGCCTTCGGATCTATGATATAAGGTATACCGAATAGTTTCCTTAGGGTATCCTATGAAGACGCATTTCTCCGCTTTGGGTTCGAGCTTGTCCGGAATCAACTTCTTGACGTAAGCTTCGCATCCCCAAACTTTAAGAAACGACAACTTAGGTTTAGCACCAAACCACAGTTCATACGGTGTCATCTCAACGGATTTAGATGGTGCCCTATTTAAAGTGAATGCAGCGGTTTCTAATGCATAACCCCAAAATGATAATGGCAAATATGTAAGAGACATCATCGATCGCACCATATATAATAGATTTCGATTCCGGCGCTCAGACACACCATTGCGCTGTGGTGTTCCGGGTGGCGTGAGTTGCGAAGCGATTCCGCTTGCTTTAAGATGTGTGAGAAAATCATAACTCAAATATTCACCTCCACGATCGGATCGTAGAAATTTAATTTTCTTGTTACGATGGTTTTCCACTTCGTTCTGAAATTCTTTCAACTTTTCAAACATTTCAGATTTATGTTTCATTAAATAGATATACCCATATCTACTTAATTCATCAGTAAAAGAGAGAAAATAGCGATATCCACCACGTGTCGAAACACTCATTGGTCTGCATACATCGGTATGTATGATTTCCAACAAGTCCGTTGCTCGCTCCATTATACCGGAGAACGGGTTTTTGATCATCTTGCCCATGAGGCACGGCTCGCACGTGACAAATGATTCAAAATCAAGAGACTCCAAAAGTCCATCAGAATGGAGTTTCTTCATGCGTTTTACACCAATATGACCTAGACGGCAGTGCCACAAATAAGTTGAATTACACTATCTACTTTGCATCTCTTAGCCTCAATGTTATGGATGTGTGTTTCATTGCTTTCGATATTCAGAAGAAATAAACCATTCATAGCAGGTGCATGACCATAAAAGATGTTACTCATATAAATAAAACAACCAATATTCTCCGATTTAAATGAATAACCGTCTTGCAATAAACACGATCCAGATATGATGTTCATGCTCAACGCAGGCACATAATAACATTTATTAAGGTTTAAAACTAATCCCGAAGGTAAAACTAAGGAGAGCGTGCCGACGGCCATCACATCAACTCTTGATCCGTTGCCAACGCGCATCGTCACCTCATATCTCGCTAGCCGCCGTCTATTCCGTAGCTCCTGTTTCGAGTTACAAATATTAGCAACTGAACCAGTATCAAATACCTAGGCACTACAACGAGAGCTAGTAAGGTAAACATCAATAACATGTATATCAAATATACCTTTGATGGTGCCAGCCTTCTTGTCCGCTAAGTACTTCAGACAGTTGCGCTTCTAGTGACCCTTGTCCTTGCAATAGAAGCACTCAGTGTCCGGCTTAGGTCCAGACTTGAGCTTCTTCTCATCAGGGGCAACGCTTGCATTGCCTTTCTTGAAGGACTTCTTTGCACCCTTACCTTTCTTAAAGTGGGGCTTGTTGACCATCAACACATGATTATCTTTCTTGATGTCCACCTCCGCGACTTTCGACAGCGAAAAGCTTCGATGATCGTATCAGTGGAACCAATCTGATTATGAGTAACTACAAAACCTTTGTAGCTAGGAGGGAGTGATTGCAGAACTCTGTCAATCTTGAGCTCTTATGGAATCGTGCAGTCCAGTTTCTCAAGACGTTGAGTGTATCCCGACATCTTAATGGCGTGCTCACTAACGGAACTCCCTTCCTCCATCTTGCAGTTAAAGAATTTCTCAGAGATCTCATATCTCTCAGAACGGGCCTGAGTCTGAAACATGGTTTTTTCAGTTCCTCAAGAATCTCAAAGGGCCCGGCGAACTCCTCAAAACGATTTTGAAGGTCCGATTCCATAGCAAACAACATGGTGCTCTTAATCACACCATAATCATCTTTTCGCGACTGATAAACAATTTTTTCATCAGCCGGCGCATCTACAGCAGGGGCGTCACCTAGCGCTTTCTCAAGGACATAGTCCTTTTGTACGCCAGCGATAATGATTCTCAGATTGCGGAACCAGTTGGTGAAGTTAGACCCATTGTTCTTAAGCTTTTATTTCTCAGCAAAAACGTTGAAGTTGAAGTTGGACTTAGCCATTTGATCTACAAAATTTGCAAGTACAATTTAGACTGTGTTCATGATAACTAGTTCAACTTAATCAAATTACTAGATGATCTTCCACTAAATTCAACATCCCTCAAGTTGTTTAGTGAACACGATCCAAATTCACCATACCTAATCCGATCTTCACGAGAAGAGATGTGGTTTCAATGGTGGACAACAAAGTGTCAATCATATCATTCATATGACTCATGCTTAACCTTTTGGTTCGTGTGTTCCGAGGCCATGTCTGTAGATGCTAGGATCTTCAAGTCAAACCCAAGTATTTACGCGTGTGCAAAACTGGCTTGCACCCGTTGTATGTGAACGTAGAGTTTATAGCACCTGAGCATCACGAGATGCTTGAACACGACGAACTTTCGCAACGGTGCATACATGGGGAGAACACAATTTTATCTTGATCTTTAAGTGAGGAATCATCTTATAATGCTACCGTCGCGATCTAAGCATAATAAGATACATAAAAGGATAAACATCACATGCATATAATTTTATGTGACATGGTATAGCCAATCTCCGCGCAATGATCTCCATCTTGTGCGTGTCAGCATGATCTCCATCACTCCACCATGATTGCCTCCACCACGAATAGCAACTACAACTATTGCTAACTACTCAGCGATAAAGTAAAGCTATTACATGGCGTATAAGAATTCGACACACAGGTCATACACAATTATGAAGACAACCATATGGCTCCTGCCGGTTGTGAACTCATCGACATGCAAGTCGTTAAGTATTACAAAACATGATCATTGCATACAACATACACATAATATCTTGGGCCATACCATATCACAAAACACTCCCTGCAAAAACAAGTTAGACGCCTCTACTTTGTTGTTGCATGTTTTACATGGCTTATGGGAGTAACAAGCTAAGAACGATTCTTACCTACGAAAAGCCACAACGGTGATATTATGGTTGCCAACATCCCGTGTAAATCCCATGACAACTATAGTGAGAGAAACTGGCATCCACCAGCCGCATGTGTGGAACAAGCCACACGTCAAGTGCGGAGCTGGTCTCGTGAACGAGGTCGCGTAAAGTTGGCCTGGACCGCTTCGATCTCACTATCCCGCGTCATAAGAAGTACACAACAAGAGGCTTGCAATAGAAAACATCAACGCCCGCAACAAGCATGTTGCGTTCTACTCGTGAAACACATCTACGCATAGATCTAGCTTTGATAACACTGAAGGGTTTTGCAGCATAGTAAATCAAAAAAATTCTATGGATGCGAACGGGAAAGCCAAGATCTAATATAGGAGATGC
This sequence comes from Avena longiglumis, assembly GCA_030063025.1. Classification (NCBI taxonomy): domain Eukaryota; kingdom Viridiplantae; phylum Streptophyta; class Magnoliopsida; order Poales; family Poaceae; genus Avena; species Avena longiglumis. The sequence continues at coordinate 209,300,773 of CP125979.1, read as the reverse complement.
AATCAACGAGAGGGATAGATGATATCTTCATACCCTTGAAGAAATCGCACAGCGGAACGTTCAACAGAACGTGGTTGATGTAGTCATACTAGCCTTCTCCTCCTCGCGATCCGATCTGATCCAACGCCGCAAGTAGTGACGCCTTCGAGAGATGCACACGTACGGCACCGTGACGTCTCCTCCTTCCTCGATCCAGCAAGTGGGGTGGATAGATAGATTGGATCTACAAGACTGGCGGTGTGGTGCGGTGGAGAGTTTCACGGCGAGGCTTCTCTGGCGATCGGAGAGAGAGAGAGATCTGGAGGGCAGCAGGTAGGCGGCTAGGGTTCAAGGAGGGGTTGGAGGAGGGTGCGCCCTTGCCCTCTTTATATAGAGGGATGGCCGTCCCCCTTGCCCCCTCCTCCAAGACCTAGGGCGGCGGCCCCAAGGGTGGAGTGGGGGGGAAGTCTTCCCCCCTTCTGGAAGGTCCCCCTAGGGTTTCCCTAGGGTTTTGGCCGGCTGGGCCTATGGGGCCTTGTGCCCCTGGACTAATGCGGCCAGGGCACTCCCTCGTAGGCCCACGACCCCTCCGACAAGTGGGGCCACGTTGGTACCACTCCGGAAGCTTCTAGAACCTTCTGGTACAATACCGAACATTCCGAAACAATTTCGAAATCCAAAAACTGCTTTCCTTTATATGAATTTTATTCTCCGGACCATTCCGGAACCTCTCGTGATGTCCTGGATATCATCCGAGACTCCGAACAAAAACTCACAAACCAATTATCCATTATATCCTAGCGTCGACGTACGTTAAGTGTGTGACCCTACGGGTTCGAGAATTGTCATACATGATCTTCTATCAATAATCAACAGCGGGATCTGGAAACCCATATTGACTCCCACATATTCATCGATGATCATATCGGATGAACCACGATGCCAGGATTCAATTAATCCCATATATATATTCCCTTCGTCAAGCAATATTTTACTTGCCCGAGATTTGATCGTTGGTATCAGCATACCTAGTTCAATCTCGTTCACAGCAAGTACTTTACTCGTTCCGTAATCCGATATCACTTTGTGATTAACTCCTTAACCACGTGCTTGCAAGCGGTGTTGATATCGATTACCGAGTGGGCCCGAAGTATATCTCTCCGACTTGGGAGGGACAAATCCCATCTCGATACATACAACCCAACAAGTACTTTCTGATCACCTGAGAGACACCTTTATGATCACCCACTCACAGGATGACGTTTGATGACCTCAAAGCTTTCTTCCGATACCAGGGAGTTGCATTATCTCATGGTCTAAGGAATACAATATTTCACATAAGAAAAAGCTTCGCAAATATGAACACGATGACACGATCTAATTGCTCTGCTTGATTTGGGTCTGTCCATCATGTCATTCTCCAAATGATATGATCTCATTATTAATCAACAACTCATGTCTATGGTTAGTAAACCTTAACCATCATTAATCAATGAGATAGTCCATAGAGGCATACTAGGGACACGGTGTTGTTCATAAACCACACAAGTATCAGAATTTCCGCTTAATACAATTCTAGCATGGAATATAAACTTTATCATGAACAAGAATTATAACAATAACATCCTTATTATTGCCTCTAGGGCATAATTCCAACACCATCGTCCCTAGATCGGGGGGATCTGAAGCTCTTCCCGGCACCCTGCCGGAGGGGAGATCATCCCGGAGGCCTTCTCTCCGGTATGATGCATGAGTAGTTCCACCTTGGACTATGGGTCCATGTAGTATCTAGATGGTTGTATCTCCTCCTTTGTGCTTTCATGTATAGATCTTGTGAGCTCCGTTCATGATCAAGATCTAATCTATTTGTAATCATGCATGTTGTGTTTGCGGGGATCCGATGGATATTGAGATTATTATGTTGGTTTGATTAATGGTTTTGTCTTTATGATTCTATCATGTCTGTGTTGTTTATGATCTTGCATGGTCTTTGTTGCTAGTGGTTATCTTGGCCAAGTAGTTGCTAGTGACTCCAAGAGGGGGTATTTATGCTCTATAGTGGGTTCATGCCTCTAGTTTCCAAGGGAAGTGACAATAATCTCTTCGGTTGTAGATGTGTTGTTGCTACTAGGGAGAAAACAACGGTCTCTTGTTCATGGAACATGTGAACTGTTTACCTTACACACTTTCCTTAAAGCAGTTGTCTGTTGCTTGCAACTTAATACTGGAGGGGGTTCGGATGATAACCTGAAGGTGGACTTCTAGTCATAGATGCAGTTGGATGGAGGTCTATGTATATTGTTGTATTGCCCAATCAACCTCATAGGATCTTTATGACTAGTAATTGTATTGTTATGCCTTGCTCAGTTCCTGTCAATTGCCCTGCTGTAATTTGTTTACCCTTCATGCCATGTTGTTTATCTAAGGAGAGAACCTCTAGTGAACTATGGACCCCGGTCCAATCTTTACCATTGATACATCTTCCAATGTTAATGTTTACTTGCTGCAAACCATTACCTTCCACACCATATGTTTAATGCTTTGTTATAGCAAACCGGTGAGCTTGACAACCTCACTGATTCGTTGGGGCAAAGTCTTGAGTTTATGTTGTGAAGGTCTCCGTGTTGCTTGCAACACCTGTGTGACGTTTCCTTCCTCCTTCTGGTTCTAAACCTCGGTCTCAACTGAGGGAAGACTTGTTGTTGTGCTCTTCACACCTTGCTCTTGGGGTTCCCAACAATACTCCACATCAAGCACCAAGTTCTCTAGCGCCACCAAGGAGTCATCAACAAGTTTTCTGGCGTCGTTGTCGGGGAGTCTAAGGACGTCTTCACTAGTGGAGTCCTCCACTTCCTTTCTCTTTACTTTGATTTTAGTTTGCTTTGTTTTTCTTGCTTGGTTTTGTTTGCCTCTTTCCAAAAAACCCAAAAAAATAGTCTAGTTTGGTTTGCTTTCTTTATTCAAAAACACAAAAAAATTAGTTCCTGCTCTAGTTGGTGGTCTGTTATTGCCTTGCTTGGTCATGCTTTCTATCAATGGATGGTTTCTTTGAAACTAGTTCTTATTGGCAGGTGGGTTCACGGAAGAAGAAAAGTATTATTATAAGGAACACCGTTTGTCACAAAAATGGAAACACTTATGGGAACAAATTGATAAGTTGAATGCTATTGCTAGAGAGGTGTGCTCTACTTATAATGTTACTTATTGCTTTGATAAATCTTGTTGCTGTAGGAGGTATAAACACCTGCCTTTTCAATGCGAGTATAATGATAATGTTACCATATCTTCTCATGTTAAAGGAAATTGTGAATTTTATGATGTGGAACAAATTGAATAATTTATTGCTTTCAAGGGTGCATTTGAACTTGCCAGTTTGTTTGAAAATACTGATGATGCACCTTATGAACATGAGGTTTATGAGATACTTAAATTTTGCTTTAATAATTACAAGGAAGAAAATGGCTATATTCTTGAATATTTTAATAGGTGCTTTCCACAAATAGAAGAGACTAATGCCTTGCAGGAGCCTATGAAAGAAGAAATTGCTGAAACTGAAAGCTCATTAGATGAAAAAGAGGAGGAGAGTGATGATCAAGAGGAGGAAGAATGGATCTAACCATGTATACCTTCTAATGAGATTAACTCTTTACCTCTTACATTATTTGATTGTCCCCCTTGTTTACCAAAGGATGATGAATATTATGTTCCTGCGGATCCTTTTGAAATATCTACTTTGGGTAAAACCAGTGAAGGTTTTAGTCCCACTATTTTTGAACTTGATAGAAATTATGTATTTGTAGATCATGAAAAGCCTGCTTTATGTGATAGTTATATTGTTGAGTTTATTCATGATGCTACTGAAAGTTATTATGAGAGAGGGAAACATGGTCTTATGTATCTCAACAATATTATGTTTCCCCTTTTTATGTTGAAAATCTTGAAGTTGCACTTGTTTTGCTTTCCTATGCTTGTTGCTTTGTGCTTCTTTGATTTATTTTCTTACAAGATTCCTATGCATAGGAAGTGGGTTAGACTTAAATGTGTTTTGAATTTACTTCTTGATGCTCTCTTTGACTTCAATTCATAATTCTTATGAGAGCATCTTCTCAAACTTTCCGTGCCTAACTTAAAGGCGGTAAAAAAAATACTTGTTGGGAGATAACCCAAGAGTTTCCTTGAGTCTTGGAAGTTATTACTTCAGTAATGACCTCTCCTTATCCTTTTTGTTTGCTTTTTGTGCCAAGAATGACCTCTAATGAGAGGGAAGTAAGATTTGCGGAGTTGTCGTCCCGAAACAGATTTCTGTCCTCCACCAAACAATTGTGAGGAGACTCTGTAACTCGGATTTAGCTCAAAATTTACGAATAAATCCCCCAGTATGTTAGCTAACTTTCGTTAGTTCAACACTTTTTGATTTGAGCAACAGAAGATGTTCGAAAAAATCGGTTTCTACCTGTTGGTCTGTTTTGACAGATTTCTGCCATTATTTGCATTTGATTCTTATTGATTCTTTTTTGAGTTCTCTTTAGGTAAATCGAACTTCTTGAAGGAGTTACTATAGTAGATTGTGTTCTTAGTGAAAAGCCTTGCCGTTCCAAAGCTTTGCCAGTGGTCTAATATCTTTTGAATACACTAATGTTGCTAATGAAGATTGTGTGAAGTTTTGTATGAAGGAAAAAATTCAGGTGTAGAGAGAGAATGATGAAATGAGATGAAGAATGGACAAAAGATCAATCTTGTGGATGACACCATGGTGTCACCCCAAGAAATATCCAAAATATACAAGCGTCAAAGCTTGGGGATGCCCAAGGCATCCCCTTCTTCATCAATAAAAAGCTCATGTCTGTCTAGACACTTCGTTTTTATTGTTTCATGCACAATTGTGTTGTTCTTGGAGCGTCTTAGTTTTCGTTTGATTTGCTTAAGTTGTTTAGTTTGCTTGAATAAAGTAAGTTTGCACCCCCGTTCTCGCTATGTTGTTTTGCAAATAAGTTTGCTTGGTATTGGAAAGGAGTAGTAAGTTCTTGCTTGAAGTGCAGGAGGAGCTTGCATTGACTGTGACTTAGACTTTAGCATGCCATGCTAGGTTGTTTTTGCATTATGCTTAGTGATTATTGTTGGAGCATGTCTTGTTCCAAAAAATTGGGATTGCTTAGTGTGCCTTGAAGAAATTATGCGTTGTTTTAGCATGCAAAAGCATAGCATTGTGGTATTCTCCTTTGATGCTTTGCTTGGGTTGACTTGGCACATGATTAAACCATGTTATGACTCTTACAAGTCACCATTAGCCTCTATGATCATTTAGTCCTTGACTTGTAGTACCACTCTTTGCTTTGATTAGTTTGCTTTGTTGCATTGCATGATTTTGGCCATTATTGCTCTCTTAGTTGGTTGCTCCTAGTATTTTGCTAGCCTCCACTTGTATGAGTAAGTTCTATTCATGCCTCCAACTCCCAAAAAAACAAATTATTCCAAAGTTTCCACTATAAACTCCTATGCATGATGTGTTACATCATTCCAAGTATATTCTTGTTTTCAACTATCTTCCAATTAAAAACTATTTTGTTATGTGAAAACTTAGTGATTAAAGCCCTCACGAACTTGATGGCACACTTTATTCCTTGCCCCAAATAAACTTGAACCATTGTGACAACTTTGTTGTATATGCTTGCACTTATAAGTTGGAATTAGCAGAACCGTGTTGTCACGAGGAACGTTTTCAACATTGCACTTGTACTTCTGTACTCCGTTGATATCATGCTCTTTTATCTATGGATGTTACCGGTGTGAAATGAAGTGGAAACTTGTAAGTCCATGGAGTTTGTATTCTATGTTAGAGAAATTCTTGGGCCGCTAGCCTAAGCCATGCCTAATCATGGTGGAAACTTGCAACATCACCATAGTGATCTATCTATGAATCATCCTCAATAAAAAGCTATGCATATGGTGAATAAAAAGATTGCTGAGATGCTCATTGTCGGCTTGCCTTGTCATTTTGGTTATGGGAAAGCTCCTGTACCATGTGCAAGGGGGTACCCCGTTGGCGGTTCTCAATGATATGCAAATACTTAAAGTGACAAGAACTTGCCTAGGCCCTAAGTTGAGTATCCATGAGGTGTAGCCCTCGTATTCAAGGGACTTGAGATTTCCAACTTATACTTCGTCAAGCATATACTCTAGCTTTGCCACTTTAACCTTAACCACTTCAAGATGCTTATGATAGGGGCAATGAGGGCTGAAAGCTAACAAGTACCATAATTTTTGGAAGCTCTTTTTGAGACTTGTAATCCCTCCTTCCTTTACAAAAAGGCCTTTCTTCCACCATTATTTGAGTCTCCACCTTCTACCTTTAGGCACCATTAAGAGAGCATAGTTGTCATTTTGTATGCAATGTTCCAAAGCTTATTAATTGATGCATATTATGATATTACTTGTTCTTGTGATACTTGTTTTTAGTCACCCTTGTGAACTTTGCAGGTGTCCTATGCATCTATATTGCTACTCTATGAGGGACAAGCTGATTGCCACTATGCTATTTTTTCTGTATGTGAAACAAACAAATGTTTTTCAATACATGTTATTCATGATCTTTGTTTGTAGCTTGCCATGTTGCATGCATAGTTACTATGTCCTATTGTTAGAACTCCATCCTTTCATGCACATGTTTAGAGTTCTTTGATACCGGCTTTCAATGTTTGCAAATGGTTGGATATTTATTGTGAGGGTGCATGTTCACCTAAAAAATTATTCTGTTTATCACTTACCTACTTGAGGACGAGCAGGAGTTAAGCTTGGGGATGTTGATACGTCAGAAACGTATCTATAATTTTTGATGCTCCATGCTTGTTTAGTATCTACTTTTCTTTACTTGTCTACACTTTGAGGTGCTTTTTACATGTTTTCTGGTACTAACCTATTAACAAGTTGCAACAGTGCGGATACTGTTTTTGCTGTTTTTGGTTTCAGAAAAGTTAGTAAAGAAATATTCTCGGAATTGGACGGGACAAACGTCAAAGTCAATTACTTTCCGTGGGGAACAAGAAGTTCAGAGGGGAGCCCGGAAGGCCAACCAGGGGGGGCTAGACCCACCCTAGGCACGGGTGGGCCCTAGCCTGCGCCTGGCTAGGGTTTAGGCACCCTGGCCTCCTCCCGGTATCGCCCCTTCGCCTATAAGAAGCCCCCGATGCATAAACTCTCAGTACCCGATCAAAAATCCACGAAACCGTCTGTAGCCGCCGCCACCATTGTCCCTAGATCGGGGGGACCTGAAGCTCTTCCCGGCACCCAGCCGGAGGGGAGATCATCCCGGAGGCCTTCTCTCCGGTATGATGCGTGAGTAGTTCCACCTTGGACTATGGGTCCATGTAGTAGCTAGATGGTTGTATCTCCTCCTTTGTGATTACATGTATTGATCTCGTGAGCTCCGTTCATAATCAAGATCTAATCTATTTGTAATCATGCATGTTGTGTTTGCTGGAATCCGATGGATATTGAGATTATTATGTTGGTTTGATTAATGGTTTTGTCTTTATGATTCTACCATGTCTGTGTTGTTTGTGATCTTGCATGCTCTCCGTTGCTAGTGGTTATCTTGGCCAAGTAGTTGCTAGTGACTCCAAGAGGGGGTATTTATGCTCGATAGTGGGTTCATGCCTCTAGTTTCCAAGGGAAGTATCAATAATATCTTCGGTTGTAGATGTGTTGTTGCTACTAGGAAGAAAACAACGGTCTCTTGTTCATGGAACATGTGGACTGTTTACCTTACACACTTTGCTTAAAGCAGTTGTATGTTGCTTGCAACTTATCTTTGGAGGGGTTCGGATGATAACCTGAAGGTGGACTTCTAGTCATAGATGCAGTTGGATGGCGGTCTATGTATATTGTTGTATTGCCCAATCAACCTCATAGGATCTTTCTGACTAGTAATTGCATTGTTATGCCTTGCTCGATTCTGTCGATTCTTGCTGTAATTTCTTTACCCTTCATGCCATGTTGTTTATCTAAGGAGAGCACCTCTAGTAAACTATGGACCCCGGTCCAATATTTACCATTGATACATCTTCCAATGTTAATTTTTACTTGCTGCAAACCATTACCTTCCACACCATACGTTTAATCCTTTGTTACAGCAAACCGGTGAGCTTGACAACCTCACTGATTCGTTGGGGCAAAGTCTTGAGTTTGTGTTGTGCATGTCTCTGTATTGCTTGCAACACCTGTGTGACGTTTACTTCCTCCTTCTGGTTCGATAACCTCGGTGTCAACTGAGGGAAGACTTGCTGTTGTGCTCTTCACACCTTGCTCTTAGGGTTCCCAATAAGACTCCACATCAAGCACAAAGTTCTCTGGCGCCACCAAGGAGTCATCAGCGGCGAGGAGGTGGACAAGAGCGGGGAGGTGAGCGAGGGCCGATCACGGCCTGACGGCGGCCTGCTGCGGGAGCGGCAATGACGGTGGCGGCGAGGAGGTGGACATGAGCAGCGTCGGGGAGGTGAACAGGGGCCGCTGCGGCCACGACGGCGGGCTTCTGCTGTAGGAGCGACAGCGAATGGCGGCGGCGGCAAGGAGGTGGACAGGAGCAACGTCGGGGAGGTGAACAGGGGCCGCGTTGATAAAGTGAACCAAGGTCGAGGTGTCGAGCTTGACTTGAGGGCGTGGCGAGGTGGGCGGGAGCAGGAGCGCGCCTTGCTCCCGCGGTCCACGGCCTCGTCGCTGACTGGCTCGATCACTCCGTCGCGTGGACCCAGCGGAGACGCGGAGCTGGGCGACCCTAGCGGGATTCCTCTGACAGGGGAGACCGGAGTTGGGCGACCCCAACGGGATTCCTCTGACAGGGGGAGGCCTCCACCGACGAGTGGAGCGGCGGACTGCCGGTGAACGGCGGACGGAAGGGAGGCCAAAGACAGAGGACGATGAAGTTGTGAATTTGAAGTTTCAAATTGTAGGCCAAATTTGTAAGATTTTGAAAATATTCAGGACTGTATTGCAAAAGTAACTTTGTACTAGACGGTCCGGAGGGAGTAACATTTGACCTTGTCGTTTCTGGCTTTCCATAATCCCCATAGACAGACAACAAAGCAGATAGGCCACGTTTTGTCCCTTGTTTTATTCTGAACTCTTCCCACAAATTCTAAAATTGAGTTGGTCGAAGTAGTGTTCTATGAGAGCTAAGTTTTTCCCACACCCACGTAAAGGTAGACGACGTGCGTCGGTTCATCATCGTCACAAGAAAGAAAAAAAGCAAGGAAGAAAGAGGCCAGCTCGGAAGGGATTAGCTAGACGGGCCCGTGCGTGCAGCCTATTTCACTATGTCACGGTTGATTTTTTTAGGCACTTTGTTAGAGGCACATTAGCAAAATGTCCAGAAAATTATTTTTTAAGACATTTTCTGAAAAGTGCATAGAAAAATCTGAAATTTCGTGGCATTTTCTAAAAGTGCCAACAAAAATAACTTTTTTTAAGGCATATTCTAAAACTGCCTGAAAATATACTGATTTTTTAGGCAATTTTCAAAAATACTTGCAGAAATCAGATCTTCTAAGGCATTTTCAAAAAGTACCGGCAAAAATACCTCTAATTTTGTTTTTGTTTTAGGAAAACCCCTCAATAATATTTCACTTATACAGTATGCTCCTTCTACCTCCCCCTACCTCGCCCCACGCTCGTGCGACACGACGACAAGCCAATCTCGCCAGGCGCAGAACGAACCCGCGCCCTCCTCGCCTTCCCTCTCCGGCTCCCCCAACTGCTCCACATGTTCCTCTCGCCTCTCCTCCGAAGGATCCTCACTCCATATCCTCTCATGCCAGAGAAGGTTGCGCTCGTTGCCGAGATCACCGCATGACGTAGGGCCACCTCGTCGCTGAGCCTCCCTGGTGGAGGCTAAGGATTGTCCTAGCGGTCGTATGGCGTCTCCTCAGAGGGATTCGGGTCCCTGACCTCCGCCTCGAGCGCCTCCATCTCTGAAGGGAGAACACGCAGCTCTCCCTTCCTTGAGGAGCTCAGGCGTACGTGGTGGAGCAGATACTACCACTGAAGCCGACGGAGTAGGTAGGAGCACGTGGCTGCGCGCCGAAGAGCATCTCCATACATTCCAGGTGCTACCTCTCGCAGATGAAGCAGCCGCAGGGCGAGGCAGTGTGGCAGCGCCTCCGTGTTCGTCCGCCTTCGGCATTCGAGGCAAGCGCATCCGCTTCGGTGAGGGGAGAGGATGGTACGGAGAGCGCCCTCTCCGACCCCTGCAGGTCCTCTCCTTGCGATGGGTAAGAACCCTGACCTATAGCCATCTTCCGGTTATCCTGTATGCTATGTGCCCGTGACCTGTTCGTGTAAATGTCTACGAGGCGCTTATCTCTGAAGCGAGGATGTCCAGTGCAGGGAAGACCACGGGGTCGCATGGTTCGTTCGCTAAACCTAGGACACGGATCCATGCTGTAGCACATCCCTACATCCACAACATTTCAGCCATTGGCAACCTCTTCTTCAGACTGTCCTCAAGCTCTATCAGGTTCATCAGTAGCGACACTAGTACTTATGTCGAAGGCTTCCAAAGCTGCCTGGTATGCTTTTTCTTTTGCTACCTACTGTGTTTTTCTGTTTCCCAGAACTACAATGAGCAAGCACCAGTCCGAATCACAAGGGACACTGATCAGTACGAAGGGGGTTAGTAGGAGGCCAAGCACCCGTCCGAAACAGAGTCTAAAAGTTAATGCTCCATACTGTTGAAAATGATCATGCATTCTGAGTATATACTCCAGTGTCAGTCATAATTCTTGAAAGTGCAGCTGAAGTACGATTTCTGCCCTTTACACTGAATTTTACTGTTTCAGTTAAAATGCCTCCATCATAATTTGTAGTAGCTACTTCATCATACTCCAAGTTCTTCTGAATATTCAGTTAAAATGCCTGCATCATAATCTGTAGTAGCTACTCCATCATATAAAGTAACAATTATATTACTATTCTCTGAATATTGTGTTAAAATAGACTGAAACTTGCACTAACTAGGTGCCAATATTATGAACAAGGTCATACATGCACTAACTAGGTCCTAGATCAAATAATACATGCACTAACTTGAAGTAACAATTCTAAACTGTCAATATTCAGTACTGGTGTGATACATGCACTAACTAGGTCCTACCTCAAATGATCAAGCCAATTGCCAATGATAAGAATCTCTGAAATGGCATCTTGTGGACATCTGAATTGTTATTTTTCTGGTTGAGTTATCTTCTTCTTCAGCACAGGTTCATGCTTCTTTAGCTGTGCCGAAATTGAGGACTGGCAATACCATTGCTACCTGCTACTGCTGATCAACTTCACTATTCTTTCAGGATTCTCTCTGATATGAGAGCCCTCTGCATATTGGATGGCCGGTGTTCAGCAGAGTTTACTTGCTAAATATTGAACTCTCTCTACTACTCCACCAGGTAATCAAATATAAAAGGAGTACTAACTGCAAGTGGATCATTTACTTGACCTTCCCATCGATTATTTACTTCCTATGAAAGATTTAAGCTTGGCAAGACGGCCTGGTTCGACGACGGCGAGATCGCGCAGCATGCTACCGAGCATGGTCGGTTCCACGACCGAGGACGACGCCGTGGACACCTGTGGAGCATGCTAGCTGGATCGATGATCGATCTGTGCGATCCAGCTCAAGGTGATGCCACGTATGGCTAAGTTTGCTGGCGACGAAGGCGGAGGTGCTGACAACTGAGGAGCTGGCAAGCGGATGGATCGTTCGACGGAGGCGGACGTGCTAGGGATGGAGCGATTAATTTGAATTGTGCACTTAGTTGTTAGATTTTGAAGTGTCAAGAGTCTGCATGTAAAATCGCCAAAGCCTAATTGTTAAGTCCCCTCGCTACGACACTTTTTTCAAATCGGTGGGAGTACTATTTTTTGTTGTACGGTCATAAGCTGTTCATAGGAATATATACGATATGTGCCTGCAATGTGAGCTTAAATTCATGTTTAGAAGTGCTAGAAATTGTTTATAGAGGCACTATTGTATGTGGGCAAATTTGAAAGTGCCTCAATAAATCTATTTTTAAAGGCAAATTTGGAAGTGTCTCAAAAAATCTATTTTTAAAGGCATTTTTTGAAATTGCCATAATTGATTTTTCTCTACCCATTTGATTTGGCATTTTTTATTACCTTTAAAGATTTTTAAAGGCACTTTGAGTAATTTTTAAGGCATCTTTTTGTGCCCCTAATAATCTACCGTGCGTAGTGTTTTGGCACATGTGTGTGTACTTTTTTTCTTTTATAAGATTAGAATATGGCTTTTACATGTAATTCTTTTTTTTTCAAGAATCAAAAGAAATATATAGGGCCTAGGAAGACATTTTTCCATCTCGAATGCATGTTTTAGAATTTATTTCGGTTTGCAATCTCTGTTATAGCTCTATTTAATTCTATAAAATAACTCTAGACCTCCAAAAGTGCCATAGGATATCATAGTCATTTTTTATCTAAATATTTTGAAGAAGTCACATTATCTTCTCTCGTTTGATTTTGTTCAAATCGGAAATTGTTTCTACAAGAGTATAAAACTCAAAAAAATCCAATTATCACTGTAGGATATTTTACAACATGTTTTTTATATTTGGAAAATGTCGTGTTATTTCCTCTCTTGTGAAAATGAAATAGTGTTTGGAAAATATTGAAGTATTCCAAAAAATCAAAACAAATTCGAATAAAATGCAAGACAATATTTTCTTGGATTTGTATAAAGTTTTCCAAACAATAGTTATGTTTGGATGGTCATGTTAATTGCTCTTTTCAATATGGTTTAGGAAAATTATACAGTCTAAAAAGTTCTAAATTCTTCACAAATTTCAGCACAGACAAAACAAATAAATCATTTCGATAATTATACATTGCAAAATTCTAATAAAAGATTTCGTTGTTCAAAAATACATCCATATATAGTCCAAACAACAATGTGTCAACGGAGAAGCAAAGACGAAGTTCATTTACCACGGCAGCATTTCGTCAAGCAATGCATGGTCGACGAAGCACATCTGCAATTAGGAGAACGACAACTATTGTAACTTGCATCATCAACAGTATTGCATATATGCTATTTGAAGTACTCCCTCCGTTCCAAAATAGATGCCTCATATTTATCAAAATTTGAATGAATCTAGACACTATTTAGTGTATAGGTTCATCTAAATTTTGATAAATCTAAGACATCTAATTTAGGACGGAGGGAGTAATAATTGTTTAGTTAGCATCAAATGCAACTTTTTTGGCGAAAGTACAAAGAGACCTAAAAGTAGAGTAAAATACATGATTAGTACTCGAACTTATCGGCGAGGTTCACATTTATCACTGAACTCAGAGAATACACACAGTTACGGTCACTAAAGACGATCGGCGTGGTCAGCTACGTCACCGGCTCCAAAAACGCGTCGTATTTGTCGACGTGGTATCCACGGGATCCACTTATCAGGACAGTTGTTGATAATTTGAAGAGGGGCCATCTTCAGGAGGGGGTTATATGCAAAACCGTTTGTCGCCTAGAATGCTTCCTCCGACACTGTACAGCAGCAGCCGCCTTCCACACCAAATGTCCCCCACCGGTGGCCATTTCGACGAGGATGGGCGTTCGCCACCTCCACCCATCCAGCATCGGCGCTGCCGGTTGACACGGTGGCCCTGTGGCGATCCAATCGATCCCAACGATCTGTCCAGCTGAACAGATCTAGCTACGTGCTTGAGAGCTAGCTATACGTGCGTGTGAGTCTCGGCTGAGTAATAGCTTTGCTAGTTGACCTATGTATGTGTGGCATCCCGCAAAACCACTACTAGAAAATCGCGTTGAATTTGTGCATTGCATCGTCATCATCATGTGTTGTTTGTCTAAAACTATTTTCGCAAAGCCCGAGTTGTTTTCCAAACGCCCCATCTTTATTCAAATGCAAAGCCCGGCCTCCGGATTATTTTTGTTTGAATGCTATCGGTATGCAAACGGTGTTAATAAAACAAATAAAAATTATATTATTTTTAGTGGGGGCAGTCGAACGGGCCGACCCGACCCGAACGACCACCCCCAGGATTTTAAATCGGCCCACCTGAACACCCCAACAAATCCTACATCTACCCATCTACCTACCCACACCCAGCCTCCACATCACCTCAACCACTCAGATCGTGCCACGTCAACCTCTCCCCTCCCTCTACCCACTCCCACCCTGCCACCTGTTTCCACCCCCTCTCTCTCAGCTCTCTCTCATCCCACCTCACCCCAGCCGGTCCACACCCCAGGCCCACACCCACACACGCACGCCTCACACGCCACCAACCAACCCGGCCACACCCCGCCTTGCGCCCGCCTCGACACTGGGCCCGCCCACCGGTAGCCACAGCCCCAACCTGCGCCACAGGCCCGCCTGTCCCCCGTCCCACATGACCCCGCTGCCCTTCGATCCTCCTCTCTCTCTCTCCTTCTTCCTCCGCGCCTTTCGCCCGACGACCGCCTCACCTTCGCTCTGTCTCTTCTCTCCCTTTCCTGCTCACGCCTCCTCAAGCGCCCGCACGTCGCCCTACGCTCCGCCCGCCGCCCGACGCCACCACCTCGCAGCTCCTCCGCTCACGCTTCCCGCCCCCCACTCGCTGGCGCCTCGGCGCCAGCCGAAGCCCGCCGCCAGCTCGCCCGCCTCTCGCTTCCCAGCTCCCTTCGCCCGAGCCTCACTCGCCCGCCTTCGCCGCTCCGGCTCCGCCCGCCCTTGCTCGCCTTCCACTGCGTCGCCGTCGCCTCCCCTCACTTGCCGTGGCCATCTCCACTGGAGCACCACGCCGAGCCCGCCTCCACGCGCTAAGCCAAGCCCGGCGACCCGAGCCCTCCCTCTCCGACGCCCACAACGCATCCTCGCTGCGGCCCGCGCCCCCTTGATCCGTCGCCCGCCTCGTCTCTCGCCCTCCTCTGCGTCCGGCCCGCTCGACCCTGCTTCTCGCCGCCGCCGGCCAGCGTCGCCGCTGCCCAGCGCCGTGGCTCCACCGCCGCTGCCGTCCCTGTCTCCACCGGCCGTCAGCCGGCACGCAACCGCTCGCAGATGGCCTGCGGTCTTGCCGCCGCCTGCCATCCGCCTCCACCGTGCAGGATCCCGGTGTAGTACCAAGTTGGTGCCAAGTGTTTGGTGTGGAAACGACAAGATCGACACCGGCAGTCGAACCCCGGAACCCCCAAGTTCATCGAGAACGCCGAGAACTTCCACCGGAGCCGAAGATCCGGAGCTCTTCTTCATAGAACGCCAAGTACCCGAAGACCGTTCCGCTGAAACCCCAAGATCATCAACGGCACCCGAGCTCGACACCGGCAACTAAGATGGCACCACAAGACCGCCGACAAGAAACCGCGAACCGGAACCGGAGATCTCCGTCACGGAACCCCAAGGCCTTGAGGAGGAGCCGATGATATCGCCTCCACGGAACACTGAGTTCTCCATCAAGGACGCCAGGACCGTCGCCATGAACCAAAGACCGCGAATGCGATAAGATCTACCCGATCCGAAGACCCTAACCCCGGAGACCGAGAACGTTCCCGCCGACACCGTTCCGTCAACCCTGAAAACCCCGAGATCGACCCCGGACCCCGAACCCCGGAACCCTAAGATCGCCAAACCCCTCAATGTGTGAACCCCTTTCCGAGAACCCTATTTTATAAATGGTCAACTATATGAATTGTTGCATATTTAATTGTCTTGCATGCATACATTCATGTGGTTTGGGGGCCTTATGCCGATTCACCTCATAATTAAATATGGGGCCCATATGCGGGCAAATCTAGTCTCATATCGGCCTCATTTAAATTTGTGTAGCGAACCGGTAACTTACCTTGCCTTGTTAAAACCACATCTAAATTGCGGGGTAGCTAAATAACTTGAACCGTTTAACTAATTGTCGGGACCCCGGTTCCGCTTAACATGACCTAATTGCATTGCACCCTTGCCATGCCATACATCATACATGCATCATGCCCGATCTTCTGCCGTGGTATTAAATAGTGCATCCGGTGTTTCTTCTAGTGTTTTGCTTCTTCGCGGATAAGGCCGTTGAGTTGATGTGAGCTTCGCCCCGATCTTCGGTTGAACCTTCGGCAATGTTTTCAGGCGAGCATCTACCCCTTTCTACTTATCTTACTTTTATAGTATTTATTTCCTCCTGTTGATCTATTGCTATCTGTGTTGCGATGCTCTAGTTTTCGTACCCGTGATATCCCTTGCAGCCTTATATTTCCATGGCCACCTCCTATTACCTGTTGTTTGGTAGATAGCTGGACTTGCGCGTCGTAGTCGCTTGCTCAAGTGTTGTTGCGTGTCGTCAAGTGCCACAGTTGTTGATGTATTGCCGCATGTTGATGTTGAAGATGATCATAGTTTTACTTACCGTTCACTTCAATTCCTGTTTAACAACTAAAATTGAAGTAAGCAGAGGCATCGGTGGGTGATAGATAATATTTGGTTTTCGAACGCCCACTTGTGTCCCGTAGGACCCCGAGTACTTGATACCTGTTCCTTGTTTTATCGCGCTATCCACATCCAGGAGGTATATGGGACCCCCGAGCGAGCTTGATTCGTCTTATTTCTTGGGGCCACAAACTAGTTTGAGGTTTTATTTACGATCCTGTACTTATGCCATGCTACTTATGTATTACGATTGTGCGAGGCACACTTTGTCTGTTAGGATCGGGACACGATTCCGCGGTGTCGACAAGCCCAGCCACACTTTCGGGTTCCCAGTCGTTCACAGCCGTCTACTCAAACCTTGAGTCCGTCTCGGAGTTAGCTGGCTTCGTTGCGGGATCTACTTAAGGGGTGGCCCCCTGAAATAATTCTGAATCCTGTGATTGTTTAGTCGTGAAAGCCTCGTTGGGTTTTGATTTGGTTTTTCCGAGGTTGATCGAGTGTGTGTTGCTATTGGTGCACCCGGCGGGTAAAACTTTCAAAGCCGTGTCGCGGATATGGACGACTCGAACAAGATCTCGATCATAGACAAGCATAACTAAAGTTTATTGCTATAAATTTGACTTTATAATGACTAGTAATCAGCTTCACTATAACGGAATGGCTAATTAATACTGCCCACAATTGCTTGTTTGGAGTGTCGCTTGCGACCATTGTACCTGACTAGTAAGTAATGCAATTACAACGGAATGACCGAATAAAAGTACCAATAACTGCTTGGTTTTGGGTTTATCTCATGCTATCTGTATCTGATTAGTAATTGTCGCAACTACAACGGAATGATTAACTAAAAGGGCCCACTGCTTCTTTTATCAGGACGATTATCTATACCTGACTAGTAATTGCTGCAACGATAACTGAATAAGTAAAACTGCCAACTGTGTGAGTTCCTCGGTTGACTTCCTCGTTGGTCTCGAGGGAAAAACGCCAGGATGAGTTTGTTTGATGATAGTATCAGGTTGGATCCGGATAGGTCCTTCTTCCCCCTCTCTGAATGACGCCAGTTGTATCGAGTCTCTATAGGTGGTTTAGTGCATGCTGCCGCTGCCGCTTCAGTCCACCATACCTTTGTAGGCGAGGACCGCCGAATTCTAGTCTCGCGTGTCTTGGCCTCGATCGCGGCTCCTCTTTTCCTTTGCCCTTTGTCGGCACCCTTTTGTTTAAGCGGGTTTTGAGATCGACGCCGTTAGCGAGGTTACCCTTCGGTTTGGCACAGGCGGGGTTATGGGCGTCATTGGTTATTCTTGGGCTCTTAGCCCCATTTGCTTCTTGTCCGTAGTCGGACGCTCTACCGCTTTCAAGGTGATTTGGATCTTGTATATTATATCGTATTCTTGACTCATGGAGTCATTGTTATATATCTTACGTGGGTCCCATCGAGGGGCTGTTGTGTAATGTTATTACTTCGTTTTCCACCCGCACGAAAGTGCCTGGTGGGCACCTTTGAATCGTTTTTATGCGGGTTTGGCGGGTTTCGCTAAAACTTGCATAGGTCCGATTCTGAGGGTGTTACAGTATGCGCGTCGACAAGCGGACCGAAGCCAAAATGAGTCTGCGCTTGGGTCAATTGGAAGTAGAGCGGGCTCGAGTCGAGGATGTGGTGAGGCGCAACGCCCTGGCCCGTCATTGCCTCGCGCTTGGACGCCGGCGCACTGCCACGTCCGCTTCTGCTCACGCTGGCGTACCCGACAAGGACGAAGAGCTCTTCCATGCCCGCGCTTCTCGGGCAAGGTCGCTGAAACCACCGGCCGTCATTGCGTGGCAATTGCTATGACATCCGCGTAACGCCGAGGCCATGGACCGCGTAAGCGTCGGGCAGCGAGCTTTCGAAGGGCCGCGGCGAGGAGATCATGGGCGCCACTCGTGGAAACGGCAGAAAGCGGCTTACCGTCTTGAATGATATTTATGACTACTACGATGCCGCACGAACGGTGGGGCAGGCTCTACTGCTAGCCAGCCCCAACCGATGACCCCGCCACCGCAGCAATTTCCCTAAGGGCTCGTTTATTTGTCGTGTATTTGCTGGGCTCGACGGGTATTTTACCGGCTTATCCGGAAATCCCCGATTTTCCCGGTATGTCCGTTTACATGTCTTGTATTTCTGAGTTTTATCCCGGCCCTTCCCAGAGATCCCAGCACCGAACCCATCCTATCCGGGTATTTCCACACGCGACCCAGATCTCGTGTTTT
The DNA here is from genome assembly GCA_030063025.1 of Avena longiglumis. NCBI lineage: Eukaryota > Viridiplantae > Streptophyta > Magnoliopsida > Poales > Poaceae > Avena > Avena longiglumis. The sequence goes on along the minus strand of CP125979.1, from coordinate 209,282,126 downwards.
TTCGGGGAAGAAAGAGCTACTGCAACTCTAGGACGGAGGCGACGCCAACTGCGCGGACTGGAGGCAAGGGCGAGGGCGAGGGCGCCGGCCCAGAGACGCCGCGACGGACGCCTACATCGGACAGGGCAGGGTCTTCTCTCCGGTTAGTTCTCGCGGCTCATCCCCTCTTCCCCTCGTTTCTAGGGTTTCTTGCCGCCGCCGCCGTTCATCCGTCTCCCGTCAATCTTGTCGTCCTGGGATGATTCTTGGTGAGGTCGTTGGATCCCATGAGCACGGGGGCCAAGCACACGTAGGTCCGCCATGGGTTCACCACCTGCTTCACAAGGAGGGTGAGGAGAGGAGCTGAGCCGCTGCTTCATGGTGCCTAGGTAGACGATCCCCTGCAGAAACGTGAGCCACCACCGGTAGCTGTTCATGGTGCTCTATTCGTTACTGTAGTGCCAAGAATCTGAGTTGAAGCTGTATAATTTGATTGAAATCACACCAATATGTTCACCGTCTCATATATCTTCACTTGAATGTTGTTCCTGAAACTTTTTTGGTGTAGCTGACCATGCTAGGCGTGAAAATAAACAATTGGTAATGGTCAAGCCGTATAGCCTAGTATATGCTAGTGTATACTGCAACAGCTTGGCTAAAATTTATGATGCACTTTATATTCTCTGGTGTGAAAAGAAGCAATTGGTAATGGTCAAACCGTATAGCAGAGCGGTCTACTGTTTGGTGATCTTGTCAATACACCAGATTTATGATGCACTTTATATTCTGCAAGCAATAAAGGAATTGGTTGTTGTATCATTAAACTTTCTTGAATAATTGTTAGTCTTTCTCATGTTGTTGTGCTGTTGCTAGCCATGAAAATTTTAGAGATCTCCTGAATTTTGTCAGGCCCAAGTCTGAACTTTCTCATGTTGTTATACTAAATAGCTTGATCTGCTAATACCACACTACTGTTTGGTCTGAATTTATAATATAATTAATAAGAAGGAGAGCAACATATATCACGATCTTTGCTTAGCTGTTTTACTTTAAGAACTCTAGTTAGTGTGCTACTAGTAATAACATGGTGCACTTTCTCAGATACATATGATCTTTCTTTTAGTGTGCTACCAAACCAGCGGCGGGATGGCCAAGCGCGGCCACGTCGTCCAGGAGGGAGGCGCACTGCATGATGGTGTTCTCCAACAAGCGCACCGGCTTGCCGCTGTGCTCCTGGCCAGCATGCTTTTTTCCGGCATGCGAGTGCGATTAGGCAGCATCGCATTAGAACGAAGCTAGATGTTGATTGGTCCATTACCATGGTCAACCGAATTCTAATGCTTTCCTATGTATTAGTACTATGACTTCGATAGCTTGTGCTTTATCTTCTTCTAGGACCTCAATTTATTTTTTAGCACAAATGAATCAAATAACCAGTTATTGTCCTGAGCTTCCTGTACCTTCCAAGCCTAAAAATAGAGTCCATGAATTTTGACAAACACTAGTATTACCAATTTCCATGTGATGGAACCAAAGCTTAGCTGCACTTTGTGAGCCACGGTCCATTGTGACTCTCGAAAGGGTAAATTCAGCAATCATGGATCACGTCGATTACTCCCTTTTGTTTTTAGATACGCATCATACTGCATTGATCTTTCAATTTCTTTCTTTCAAAAAAACAGTGAAACCTCCAATTGCATCAGTCTATAAATCTATTTTAGACTGTTTTATTTATTTACTTGTTTATTTGTAATTGCAGATTCCATTGTGATAGCTGCTGCTTACAATGCCAATCAGAGTTGATTAGTGTTTGACTGTTCTGCTTGCTGTTGTTTCTTTGGGTGCAATATACCATACAAACTGAGAGCAACCTTCTTTCTATCTTGATGTTGTTTCTTTCGGGTGCAGTATATCTGAGGATGATTGTTTCAGTTTCCCATTCTTTTTCAGGATGATGTTTTGCAAGATAAACTCTATGGGTGAGGCCAGGAATGTTTAGGGGTGCTCTTGTCTCGTTGTCAAGACAATGAAATGTTTGTATATTTGATTAATATTTTGAAATAAAAAATGAGCCCATGATCGGGTTGTAATAATGTTTTATAGGAGTATAACTTGATGTCTTGCTCGTTGGGTATATTTAAACTAAACGGAAGTAGATGTTTAAGCTCCATGCACATTTTTATTTAATGCAAAGATTGGATAGGTATTCATTATATTTAGTGCAAAGGTCAGATTTTTATTTGAGACACTGTCCATGTAGAGGTAAAGTTCCAGTTTTTCTTATCAAGCTTAATAATTCACAATCCCCTCCTATCCCCAGAAATCGAAGTAAACAGATGGGAATTGGGAAATACGGGGAAATGCATGAAAATGGGGGGATTGGGTGAAAAGGATGGATTCACCAAATCACCTCCCATCCCCAAATCACTAGGGGGTGGAAATACCCTAGAGGTAAACAAGGCCTAACCGAGATCCCCTTCCCCGGCGTCCGACTGGAAATGGGAGATAGAGGATTTGGGGTGGGCACGAGACTGAGGGCGGCGCCGGCAGGGAGGTGGAAGGTCGCGCCGGCGAGGAGGATTTGACTGGAGCCAAGCGCGGAGAGTGGCGGCATATATTCGCCGGAGGAGACAACCTTTTCTCTTTGTAAAGTTTGTAGTTTAGGCCTTTTGGTTTTTATCATTGTAAAATAATCCCTGTGTAGGTAGAAGAGCAAACATATGAGTTCCACAACTTGCCACGTCAGTGAATACAATGTTGTACGGGCGACCAATGACCGTAGCTACACCGCAGATCGTCTTTAGTGACCGTAATTGCGTATTCTTTGAGTACAGAGACAAATGTGAACCCTGCCGTCAAGTTCGAGTACTAACAATGCATTTTACTCCTAAAAGTAATAAAAATCAACTACAAACACTAACGTGAGCCAAAAATGCGTCGCCGTCTTCGTCCTCCATCACCGAAGCCGAACAAAGCTTGTCGTAGTAGACCAACGGAAAGTTGTCGTGCTAAGGTCTCAAAGGACCAACGTACCAGAGCAGCAATCATCTCCAATGCTGACAATCGAAGATCGAAAGAGTCTAACATTAAACCACACCAATGAACATGAAAACCGACTGAGTCCCTAAAGATTGGCCAAACAAATGACTCCACGCACCCTTCGTCCGCACTAAATGCACAAAAGGAGCAAGGATAGACCATAGAGGACTTTATTCTGACTCCAAGATATAGCCATCGCCTCAGTATCCGAAAGAAGACACGAAAAGCAGTCTAAACAAAGAAAACGAAAAATCCTTCCACTGGCGAGAGACCACGGTTCGCCATACCTTCAAGATCCTAAGACCACCAGAGATGGAACGAACCATCGGCATCAGCGAGAGGAACGGAAACCCTAGATGGGCTTTTAGGCAGCCAGAGCTCCTATTCTTCGTACCGGTTCGGTCTGATGAGCAGAAATGTATCAGTCAGATCTAAAAATGCTGTCGCGTACAAATTAATTGAAGTAATGCAATTATTACACTCAAATCAAAAGCACTACTAGTGCTACAGAGTGCATTTGCTCCAAATCTTAGGCGGTCGAACTAAGATGTGTAGAAAATCTCGATCGATCCGATAACGACTAGTGCGCCCGCAGAATGGGGAGCATGATCGGATCCGGCGAGGCGTAGAAGTTCGGCCCGGCGAACGCGGCGTGCTGCATCCTGCCCATTTCCATGAGCGCCACCGTCGCCGTCGTCATCGTTGCACTGTTTTCCGCCGTCGTGTTTCCGGGCGAGGCTTCTTGTGCAAGTCCCAGCGCTCGGCCGAGGAGGCGCGGCTAGGCGGGCGCTTGCTGTTGCCGTCCTGCAGGCGGCCACGGTCTGTCCTTGGGGACGTCCTGCTCTGGGTCTTGAGCTTCTTACTGTCCCAGCGTTCGACGGAGTCAGCTCGTCCGGGGCTCCCGCCGCTGTCCGACGATGACGAGGACGATGTGTCAGTGTCACCGCGGGGAATCTTGTATTTCTTGTTCGCGTCCCACCTGTCGAGGGAATCAGCGCGGCTGGGGCTCCCGCCACTTTCGGACGGTGACGAGATGGTGCAGCAGGGGTTCTTGTATTTCTTGGGCGCGTCCCACCTCTGGACGAAGTCCGCGCGGCCGGGCATGGTGGAAACCGCCAACAGCACGGCGACGACGGACGGCGTCGGCAGCAGTGGAAGCATCTCGCTCCTGGGCGGTGTCGGGAGGATCGGCATCATCTCGCTTCTCGGTGGCGTCGGGAGCAGCGGCGGAATAAGAGAAGCTGCCGCCATTGCCATGGATGCTTGCAGGTCGGCCGTCAAGAGCGACGACGAAGCAATTGATCGGGCGATGAGGAGGGAACCACGAAGGCACGAACGGCGAACGCCACGAAGCAACGCGCGCCAACAGCTAGGGCAAGCTTACGGCTAGAGATGAGGGAAACCAAGGAACTGATGAGGATGACTTGATGGGACGCCGGCGAGCACACATTTATAGGACTGGCACGACACCAAGAGAGGAGCTCGCTGCCTCTTTGGTGTGGAGTCGGAGTCGGTCTGGAATCGGAGTGAGCAGACGGACACGAAAATTGGAAATCGACAGCGTGGAGTCTGGACTCGGTTTCGGATTAAGCAGACGGACTGACCCACGAAAGCAGATGGGGATACGGCCGAAAAAGCAACTCTAGCGTGCACTTGATCTAGCGTGCATGTACCAGCCGTCCATTTGTCTTATTTGCTTTGAGATTTATACAAAAAAGGAATCTTTCGTATGCATACACTGGTGACAAGTCTATGACACTCTCTTTCCAACATATTTAACTCTCAATCCAAGATTTAAAACAGTCATATAATTCAAAATAATTATCAAATTAATAATATTTTTGAGCCAGTTTATTTATTTTTATTAAATCTTTTAAACAAGCCCAAAATTAATAAAATTGAAAATTTAAATTTTGAAACATAATGAAATGTCATGATTCATAATGAAACATATTGTATTATTGGTTTCTTGTTTTTCTTTAATATATTTTATTTTTTCAACTCGAAGGATTTTGTCAACTATTTTCTCATTATGATGGAAAAATTTTGAAACATAAAGAAAGAGACTGTTTTAGCAATAAAAAACCACCAAGTTTCATATAATTTTTTTTTGTTTTATCAATTTCAAAAATCAATTTTTAAATATTGTCAAAATATAGTTAATATTAGTTTTATTTTGAAGCTCTCTCCGTTAAAAACCCAGATGTGCAAACGATTTTTAAAATAAACTTGTAATTAAAAATCTATAAGCGTTTTAAACTATACCATAATATAAAAGAAAATGAGCTAATCTATATAAAGTTTGCATGCAGTAAAGGAGAGAGAGTGTGGGCCATGCACGCTATATAGCGTGCACGCCAGAATCGCCTCTCTCGGGATACGGCCCGAAATGGAGCACTGGCCCAAATGAGAATCACCTCTCCTACACCTCCCTAGCCCGGCCCAAGGGAACTCTTCTCTCAATTTTCTCGCACGGGAGTGAGAAGGGGAGAGTGAGCGAGGGAGACAGAAACCCAGCCGCTGCCAGCCGCCGCCGGCGATCCAGCTCGTCGGAGTTAGACCCACTGCTCGTACGACCCCCTACGGGGATCCATCTTGCCGGGGTTAGGCTTCCGTCTCGGGTTGGGGCATACGTGTACGGTATGTCTCGGATTGGGAACTTTTGTTGGTGTGAACGCATTGGAATTTCTAAGCGTACCAGTCAAGTCAATGTGGTGTCATGGTTCATTACTCTGGAGATGTGGATAGAAGGTCCCGTTCTAGTGCCTGATACTGCCTAATCTACATCAGTCTATTTGTTTTATTCCGTCTGTTCGTTGATCTGATAGGGTGCTTGAGCATTTATTGATCGTGCCAACTTGCCCTCGCCGAATCCATTTTTTTTTTGTTTACCTCCTTTGCGTGTGCTGTGCAATTATTTGGTGCATGGCAGCATCAAAATTTAATTTCACGCGGTTTCTATTCGATACCATTAATCCATGATGTGTTCAGCTTGGTAATGTAGCTGGCCACATTTGCAACCCCAATGACCTGCTAGCTGCCATGACTTTTGTTGGAAATAGTTAGCAAGGCAGTCCCATATTTTAGTAATGTATTTGGCTTCCCTTTCTTGATTAACTGACCGTATTTTTTGCCGGGAATAGTTTACTTATAGCCTAGTAATGTGTTTCATACTTTCATTGCTAGGGCCACTTGCATTACCTCCGTTTGTCGTATACGGTTAGCTAGCTTCGCTGCCTTGATCACCTACCATTTCATTACTATTACTAAACTTGGAAAGCAAATTCCAGCTTTATTGAAGTGTCCATTACTATTGGCAGTCTGATTCCATGGTATAGTTGGCTAATCTTGTTAACTTGATTGCCTTCCATATTTCTGCGGTAGTTAGTGTGGCCATTTCAGCTTGAATATTATATTGTGGACATGAATATTACTAGTACCATATTCCATGATTTATTCCTTCCTCTGAGATATTTTTGCTACACTAGTCATCTGTCGGTCGTACCATGCCAAGTGTTTATGTCTCTAATTACTTTTCAATCTGTAAAAGCACATGTTGTATATCTCAATTTCCTACCATGCCAGTGTGTTTGTCGATTTAGGGGTATTGTTGGGTAACTCAGTCCTTTAGCCAATTTTATCTTACTTGGTGAACCAAGTTCGCGCCACACTTCATAGCCAAGGATATGTGGCTCACTGGCTTGTGTAACGACTATCGACCCCATGGTCCCCAACTCCCCATGTTCCAACACTACTCGTAGCAATACTTTCAGTGTTTGTTAAAGAATCATTCGCCACAAAAGGGCGTGAAAACAGATTAGACCATCCCTATGTCCTTTGCCCTTAACAATTATAGTTGGAAGCAGGACCTTTTCTATATAGCCGAGTCCGAGTTTCCTCTATAGCCCTACTGAAGTTTAGTTTGATCTTTTTTTCGAGAAGGGGAATAAGACCCCGGCCTCTGCATCGGTTGATGCATTTTGATCATTTGTTATACCATTTTCGGCTTCTTCATGTGATGCATATAACTCATGGCTATTGTTCAAACTTCAATCATTGCCTTGTTGTCGTGCATCTCTTCCTGGTGATTTTTTTTTATGTTTGTTCGGCACTGATATGTCCCAAAGAAGCTCTGCAAGCTCAGTGCACACATCTCTACTGCAAACCTTGCTTGTCTTATGTTGTGGCTACTTGGTGACAGAAGCCGATTCCAAGGTATTACTATCTTCTTAAGTTTTTATATATTTGTGGGTTAAGTATGTTTGAAGTCCTCCCTTTGTTTGCAACCTGCTTTTCAGTTTGCAGCCTTTGATGGAATCCTATAAATTCCTTGCTGAAACAGTTGGTAAAGTAGCAGCCCATTGCCTGTATCATAAGAGTGTTTGCCAATATCAAGGACATCTATCTGACTGTATCACATATGGTACTACTTGTGCTTATGGGAACTCCCCTGTTGTTTGTAACCGTTGTGGTACTCAAATTGTACATCGTCAAGTGCAAGAACATGCTCATCTCTGCCCCTAATGTCTATCATAACCTTGAGTGAATTTTATATATTTCAAGAACGTCTTCCTCGTATTAATCATTGTTACCTTTTTTGTGTTATTTGCAGGGGCAGCCTCAAATACAATAGGCCGGCGGTAGTTTGACTCAGTCAACAGCTGCAACAACCCAGGCTGTCGCCCAATATCTGTATGCAGCTAACCCAACACCTTCAGTAGCTACTGCAGCAGCTCCTACTACAACAGTGTCATCTGCAGTGGCAACTAGTTTAGCTGGTGCAAGTGTAACCACAACAAGCATGGCGGTTGTGCCCCCATCTTCTGTGGCAACACCTAGTGCTACTAGTCAAGGGCAAGCAATTGGTCCTCAAACTCCAGCAGCTGAGCAGTACCAGTAGCAACTCCATTACCAGCAGTAGTACCAACAACATTACCCAGGACACAATCCCTACGTGCAACAGTATAAACAGTATGGACAGTATCAGCAGCACACACAATCTCAAATGCAAGTGGCACCTCAGAATGCAGCTCAAGCTCGTGCGCAGTCTGTTTCATATGTCCAACCTCAAGTTCTGCAGCCCTCTCAGCTCCAACATATGGTGTCATCCCATTCCCAAAATCAGCCTGGCCTTTCGCAACTCCAAGCACCAGCAGTTCAGCCGCACCCTCGTCATAATCCACCATTGCAGTCAGCACCTCAAATTCCACAGAGAGCAACCACAAAGCCAAGTGCCTCTCCAGGTGCCTCACCCGCAAGCACACTCGATGGCTCGTCCAGCAGCCTCTACTCAAGTCGGGACTCAGCCATTTGCAATACCTGCTACTCAAGCAACTCCCTCTCAAGTGCAGCCACATGCACACCCTCATCCTCCAGAATATCAACAGGTTCATTCCCAGCAACAACATTCTTAGCTACAGCATTTACCTCAGCAGCAACATGTTCAATCTCACATCCAGCTCAATTCTCATATCCAGCACCAACATCCACAAGTTCAGCAGCAATCTTACCCACAACCTCCTCATCCAATGGCTCTTGCACAACCACATCCTCCAAACGCATGCAGCAATGAGCCATCAATCATATCAACAGCCTCAGCCAGCACATCACACGCTACAAGGTGCTCCGCCGCAACATCCTGTGAATGCATCTCAGCAAAAAGTAATTGGTTCTCAGCATCTTACATCGGCACGTCCTTCACAGAGTCAAGTTCCATTACAAGATCAATAGTCAACTATGCCCCCTCAAGGAACTCAGCATACACCACAACAACATGTTGGTAATCATGCTCAGAGGCCAACAGTGCATCTTAGCATCCCTTCTCAGGCGTCACAACTAGGCATTCCTCTTAACACACAAGACCGCGATGATAGTTCAGACAAGGGCAAAATAAATGATGAACTTGCTGGCTGGGAAAGTAATTCACATGGCCTGAATGTTCAGGGACACAAAGATTCTAAGGCCTCAGATACATCAAATGATCTTGAGAAACAGGGGTCATTACAGCAAAATCTTGGTGCCCCAGGGTCCTCAAGTATGGGACCACAATATCTAGCTAGACCTGATAGGATTCTTCCTCACAATATTCTGCATCCTGGATCGATGCCATATGTGCAAGGTCAGCCAAATCAAATGAGACCACCTATGAATAAGTTCCCTCAAAACGTTCGGCCTCTAATGCAGCAACAACCATATGGTTCATTTCATTTTGAAATGGCACCAAGGGCACCTGTACAACCTCAATTGCACAGCTGGCAACCATCAGAGCTAAGGCCTAAGGGTGGAAATAATTAAGAGCTACAACTTTAACCATCAGAGCTAAGGGTGGAAATAATTCTAGCTTGACATAAAGAACAAACACACAACACTTTGTCAGTGATACACGGATTATATTTGCTGTTTGGCTCGTATGAACTACTCCCTCCGTTTCAAAATATAAGATGTTTTAGTTCTGTGAAGCAAATATATCTAGACTACTTTTAGTATATAGGTTCACTCATGTTTGGAGTGAATCTACACACTAAAACAAGTCTAGATACATTTTCTTCACAAATCTAAAACATATTACATTTTGAAACGGAGAGAGTAGCAACTAGCTAGGGAGAAAAGATTATGACGTTCCCTTTGATCTGACGTTAGCGCACACTTGGCGTCTGGTGAGAAGTTTACGTTTCTGTTGGCTATTTTCTTGTTCTGTATTACTGTTTTGGAAGTCTTGTAGCAACCCCTAGATTTGTGATGAATGCGCTGCTGCCTTGGAAGCACAAGAAATAAAGGGTTTGCACATCTTACTACAGAAGTACATCGCACTACATTGATCAGGTCATCTGTGCAAGATTCAAAAGAGATATTTTCACCCTCTTCAGAAGATACTGGTCTGAACTCTTCCACTGTGATTCCCTGCTGCCTATTCGCTAAACCATCGCTGTAGGCCTATATTCGTTTTCTCTCTACCTTTTCAATATAAATATCAGGCCCACTAAAAACAAAATCCAGATTCTTTTCTCAGGATATGAACTGATGTGTTTCATGTTGATAAAAGTAAAAGGTAATGGAAGTTCCAAAGAAAGATGAGGTGGTAATGCATCATGATAAATAACCTGATACTCGTAATTTTCAACATATCCATTGTCGTCTAGCTCGGTTAGGATATCTGGCTTTCACCCAGACGACCCGGGTTCAAATCCCGGCAATGGAACATTTTGTTAACCATTTCAATCTAATTTTTCCCCATTGGGCCCTCAGCGTGCCCTCGGGTTCCTTGCCACCGTCACCACTCACGCTGTGGCTCTGCATGCAGAAACGCTCCCTTCTTCCACAAAATAGCGTAAATTTTTAATAGTTCGATGATCGTGATTACAAAAACGTCAATGATATTTTTGCTTAAATCTACGCCAAATAATTTGGAATGGAGGGAGTATCACATGTATGTCACCAATTTGTATCATTAGATTCATATAGCTATTTATTTCATAAATATTGGTATACTTCTGTATAAACTCAGTCAAAATTTTAGATAGCTTGACTTTTAGAAAACTGAAAGTACACCCTTTTCGTGAAAGAACTGAGCATCTACATAAGGTGGTGTCACTTATATTCGTACGTTCATATTGTATAATTAACCATATGCTCATTGTGTTTTTTTATGGAAAACCGACATATAATCGCACAAATTTCTCAAAAAACTCTCTCTACCTTAAAGCTATGCCAAGACTCCACGGTCCTCCACTTCAAGGACATGTGGAAAACGAAGGTTCCACAAAGATTAAAATTTCCCTTTGATAGATGGTTAGAGATAATCTCACTTCGTGCCAACAGATGTGGATTAGGCATGGGCCATGGAATGGGATGTGCACCTTATGCGGAGAACCGGAGGATGGTAACCACATCTTTTTTCAATGTCATTTGGCCAAATTTCTGTGAACCATCTCTAATCTCTTATAGTGCATACCCTCAAAGATCGACAACTTCATATCCGTGGCAAAGGCACTCGGAGTAAATTGTCTATTATAAGATTTTTGGATTGTTGGAAATATGAGCAATTTACCACACGATTTAATCGATAAAACATGACTACATATTATAAAAATAAAACTAGGAAAACTAGGCATGTCCAAACAGATCGCTAGAACTATTATTTGAAACATAAACTGAAGAAGATGAAGGAAAAAATGCATACGGTGCATAACCGGAACCACTCTTGTTGACTTTGGTGTTAGCCATATCGTCGAAGAGCGAGGGTGTTGACATCGGGGAAGTAGTCGTTGTCTAGGAAGTAATCTATGATGACGCCAGTAGTCGCATCGAGCGTCCCCTCAAAACCTTATCACTCTTCTCTCATATAGGACTCGAAGCAACGGGGTTTCGAAGTCCTACTATCACGACTCGCAATGTACGGTGGAAGAAATGATGGGAAAGACCTAATGACTGCCCGGTGCTCTGGAACTGAAGGCGACGTATTGTGTCATGTCTCTTTGGAGAGGAGCGACCTCTCTTATATAGGCATGGACCAAAATGCATAGCAAAATAAAGACAACCCATACACGTGGCATGGGTGGGTCCCTGTCTCAGCTAACTCCCACAACCTGTGGCGTGTCGTGGCGAGGCATGGTGGACGGCGGAGGAGTAGGAGCCCAAATATAGGTTTCTTATCTTCTCATACATGTACAAGTGGTAGAGTATCCTTTTTTATAAGAAGATGTAACTCTCACTCAACTAGTAACATGAGACTAACATTTATTCCACCTCTTGTATGCATGAAGGGGCAAGTGAGTCTCTAGGATTTGAGGAATTGTTGACATAAAATAAAAGGGTTGGACTATATTGGGCAAAATTCCAACATTGTCCAGGTTCGACATGTGCCATCGAGCTATCAGTTTGAGATACGTGGATATAGATTAAAATTAGAATAGGTTCAAACCATGTACAAATTGATTTGTACTCTAAGTCCAGGGTTTATACTATTTCTTCTACAAACCCAATGCTGAATAATTGAAAGATTCACATCCGTGTAAAGAATCCTCGTAGCGTAGCTCTCCAAGTCTTAAAATTATGATTGGAGTCACCATACTCAACCGAAGGGAAGAACCATGACGCGTTTGACTGATCACTGATCGGCCATTTACTCGAAATTGGAGAGATAACCTTGCTTCTCATGTCATAGACACCACAGGTAGTGCATCTGGTTCGCTTGATGGACCTACTAAGGCTGTAGTCGGCGAAATATATTTGACCTCCTCTCCCTTGGCCGGCATGGCTAGATGCGCTAATGGCCTTGGAGCAGCGCGTGCTAATGAAGATCGCCTCATCGTCCAACCTCTCCACATGTACCCACCGGGCCATCTCCAAATCTGCCTCGAACACCTGGAACACCATCGTAATCGCAGTCCTGAACCAATGGTGCTCGCAGGGGATGATCCATCGAACCATGAGCAACCTGTCTCCGCTTGAAGATACAAGGAGGAAGAATTTCCTGGGGCACGAGAGGCTCGCGTAAGGCTCGTCCGGCGGCGGTGGTGCCATGGCGATCCGCTCGACCGGCGGCTCGACGTACGGTTCCCCGGTCCTCCAGACCTGAAAGAGCCCGTGCGAGAAGAGGCCGCCCCTCTGGCTCACCGTGTACATCTTGCCCTTGTAGAGGGCCATGTCCTCGTACCACGTGCCGTTGCACGCGCCGGTGGACCACGCGCGCGCGCCCGGACGGCAGCACGCCACGACGTCTGGGAGGTGGCGGTAGCTGATCTTGGCGGCGATCACGTCGCTCGTGCACACCATCACCTTTCGGATGTTGAACTCTTCCGACGAGTCGCCGGAGGAAGACGAAGGAGGAGGCATATTATTGCTGCTGGCGTCGTGACCGTCTGCGTGGCGTATAATAGTAGGCGCCTTGCAGTGGCCTGGGAGCCTGATGACGGCGCCGGAGAGAGGGTTCTTGAGGTAGTGGCGGTGCGCTGGTCCCGTCAGCCCTTGCGTGAACAGCACCCAGCCCTTGTTGGCGGAACACCGGAACCGCTGCACTTCAGGCCTGTCAGGCGGGAAGTGGTGCCGCTCGCCGTCGGGGAGGCTCCGGAAGGTACCGTCGAGGAAGTTGAGCCACGGGAGCGGCTGCTGGGACGGCGGCAGCGGCGCCTGTTGCAGCAGCTTCGCTGCGTAGCGCCAGTGCCGGCACACGCAGCCGAACCGGGCGCGGTCGGCGTAGGAGGGCAGCCGTTGGATCACGAGGCCCGCGAGATCCGCCGGGAGGTCCGACCAGAACGAGTACGGCTGTCCCGCAGGCGCCGTCGCCGCTTCTTCGCCTTTGCTTGCGCTGCCGCCCATGGATGGAAGATCGGTCGAGTTGGGCGGATTTACGCACGTACTGTACGTACGTCTGTCTCACCGACCGCGAACAAGTTAGGAATACACGACACCGACTCGATTGGCCGATTCTGTGCGTATTCGAATCAGATATGGATTTCCATCGGACTTTGCTCGATCTGACTCTCGAGCAAAGCGATTAGCGTTTTTTTCCCCTTCTTTAGGACATTAGTTGAAGGGAATCTAACTCGCAGCGACTGTGACATAAGATAGGGTTTGTCTATGTCCCGGTCGATTGAGATATTTTCAAGTCTTAATCAACTGAGAAAAGTGCAACCGTAGTTAAAAAAAATGTGCAACTCAGTTTTAGTTGCACTTTTCTTAGGTGACTGAGACTTAAGAAAATCTCAGTCAACTAAGAAATAGCAAAACCATATAAGATATGTCACAGTTGAATGATGTCGAAATTTTTTTTTCTAACTTTTTTTTTGCTCTCAATTGGTCCAATAGTAAGAAAAAAAGGAATATATGCATGCTGAAATTTGAAGCGTCTGACGGCATGGTAGTCTTCTTGATTACTAGGATCATCTTGCATGTAATTGTAAGCAGACATACATTATTGTCTAGTAACATCAATTGATGTTATCATATGTTAAGCTGCTAAATTATTTTATTTAACTCTCAGTCACCTAATGATTCCCCTATTACACAACATAGTATTCCCCTGGAAAAAAAAGTAGTGTTTGGTGATTTTTACTGTAACGCCTAAAATGATACATACTTGCAAAATAAAATACATAAAAACCCATTTTATTTATTTTGTTACAAACCGACTTGTGGCTTAGGAAAACAATCTCAGGTACAACCCAACTTGTAGTTGGAAAATAGTTTTAGTTACAACCTCACTACTAATAGCAAAAATCATAATTCCAATCCCACTTGCAACTCCAAAAAATCCAGTTGCTACCCTAATTTCAAACAAAAATAATGTTAGTTGTAATTCAGACTTCTTAGGAAAAAATTCAATTGCAGCCTGACTTGTAACAAAAAAAATCTCAGTTGCAAGTTCAATTACAACTAATAGGGAATCACAGAAAAGCAATTTGGAAAAATAAGATATAAAATTCAGGAAATCTTGGTTGCAATTCTAGTTGCGTCTGTGAAAAAATATAAACTAGTTGCAAGTCCGATTTCAACTTATAGGAAGCATGAAAGCATAAACATGTTTAAACTCCGATTATCACTCATAAGAAAGCATGAAAAAATAGCGATTTGGAAAAATATGATATAAAAATACAAAAAAAAATCGGTTGCAATTCCAGTTACAAGTCTGGTTATAACTTATAGGAACTACAAAAATCACAATTCTCAAAAGAATATGATATAAAATTTTAAAAATCTCGGTTGCAATTCTAGTTATAACTGAAAAAGGATATAAACTAGTTGCACGTCCAATTGCAGCTTATATGAACCAGTTGCAACTTATAGGAAGCACGAAAAAACCGTGATTCACAAAAAAAAGACAAGTTAGATGCGAGTCTGATTGCTACTCATATGAAACATGGACAAGTTGCGACTCCAACTGCAACTTATACCTATGAAAAAGACAAAGTCAGTTGCAAGTTCGATTGCAACTCATAGAGAACTTTGAATCAGTTGCGAGTCCGATTACAACTCATACCTATAAAAAGACAAATCAGTTCCGAGTCTGATTTCAACTCATATGAAATATGGACCAGGTGTGAGTCCAATTGTAACTCATACATATGAAAGAGACAAGCCAGTTGCGAGTCTAATTGCAACTCATACATATGAAAGAGACAAGCCAGTTGCGAGTCTAATTGCAACTCATATGAAATATGGACCAATTGCGAGTTCAATTGCAACTCATGCCTATGAAAAAGCTGAAGTCAGTTGCGAGTTCAATTGCAACTCATACCTATAAAAAGACGAAGTCAGTTGCAAGTGTAATTGCAACTCATAGAGAACTTTGAATCAGTTGTGAGTCTGATTGCAACTCATACCTATGAAAAAACACAAGTTAGTTACGAGTTCGATTGCAACTCATATAAAACATAGACCAGTTGTGAGTTTAATTAGAACTCATACCAATGAAAAATACAAGTCAGTTGCGAATCCGATTGCTACTCATACATATAAAAAAGGCAAAGTCTGTTGCGAGTGTTATTGTAACTCATAGGGAACTTGGAACCGGTTGCGAGTTTGAATGATATGTGTCAACTCAACAATAGTGAGAACACCCTTCCTGTTGGTCTTCTTCAACCTTTGTTTGTTCCATTACAACTTGGGTCTTCTATTTCAATGGATTTTCTTTAGGCACTCCCCAAGTCTTATGGTTATAGCTCCATACTTGTGGTTGTGGACCGTTTCACTATATCATTTCATTCCTCTACTCGGTTGCGAGTCAGAATTGCAAATCAAATGGAAAAATGAACCAATTTCATGTTTAATTACAACTCATAAGAAAGACAAGTCAGTTGCGATTCGATTCTGATTGCAACTTATAGGTATAGATGAACCCGTTGCAACTCTGATTGCCCTTGCAAGGAGAACGATTCAGTTGCGAGTCAAACTACAACTCTTTGTAATACATGAACCAAACTGAAAAGTTGAATTCCAACTCAGTGTATCATGGACACAGTTGTTAGTACGATTGCAACTCGTGGGAAAACACGAGTAGTTGTGAGATTGCAACTCATATTAAACATTTGACTAGTTACGAGTCTGATTACAACTTATATGAAACATGTAGCAAAAAGAGTGGTGAAAACATGGAGCATCTACAAATAGATAACAACTCAAATTGCAAAAAACATATGAAATATGAAAAACAGTTACAAAATCTGATTGCAACTCAGCAAGTTCAACCGCAATTCATAGGGAACTACTGTGGCATCCCGCCAAAACCACTACTAGAAAATCGCGTTGTTTTTGTGCATTGCATCATCATGACCGCATGCTCATGTCATCATGCCACATTGCATTTGAGCATCGTCATCATCTTGCATTTGTTCGCATAAAACTATTTTCGGGAAAACATAATTTGTTTTCTAAACACCCCGTCTTTATTCAAACGCGAAACATGGGTCTCCGGATTATTTTGTTTTGTCTGCTATCGGTTTGCAAAAGCCCTGTTTGAAATAAATAAAATATTCAATTATTTTTAGTGGGGCAGTCGAACGGGCCGATTCGACCCAGTCGACCACCCCCAGTATTAAAACGGTCCACCTACACCAGCCTACCCGAAATCCTATTCCCACCCAATCCTAACCTACCCACCAACCACAGCCCGCCACCTCACCCCCTGGACTCAATCCCTACCCACCTGCCACCTCATCAATCCACCCTCTCTTCCCCCTCCTTCTCTCACCACAGCCCCATCTAACCTCTCTCCCTTACAACCTGGCCCCACCCTCCTGGCCCACCTCCTCTCTCTCGCTCCCCCTCTCTCTCTCCCTGGGTCCCACCCCAGGCCCCACAACCGCCCTGGCCCAGCACACACCCACCCGCGGGCCCCGTCCCCCTGGCCACGCGCCTCCCACGCCACGCCCACGCCCCCACGCTGCCGGCCCCACCGCCCCAGCCACCTCTTTCACCCCAACCGACCCGCCTTCTCACCTCTCACTTCCACGCCGGCCCCACGCGCCAGCCCCGCCCAGACCCGTCCACCACCGCCCTGCGTTCTCCTCTCTCCTCCCCACCCGCTCTCTCCCCGATCGCCACCCTTCCCCACCGCCTCCTCTCCAACTCGCCTCCTCCTCGCGCCCAGGCCGCCGCTTCCACCCTCCTCGCCGCTCCCCACCCGGCCCCCAAGGCGTCGGCCACCGCCCGCCTCACCCCTCTTCCCCGACCACCACCAGACGGCCGCACCATCCATCGCCGAGGGCCCTGTGGCTCCTCTTCCGCCACAACCCTCCGTCTCGCCGTCCTGCCTCCCTCCTCCGGCGACCTCGCCTCCCGAGGCCGCCTGTCGTTGCCTCAACCGCCACCTGCCTCATGCTGGCTGGCCGGCTTCCACTCGCTGACGCTCGCTGCCCGCTGCCGCCTCGAGCCCCTGTCGACCTCGCCTCCATCGCTGCCCACCTTATCAACCCGACGCCGACCTCCTCGCCGCTCGCCGGCCGCCTGCCAGCCTCACCGCCCACCACGGCCCTGCCCGCCGCCCGCTGCCGACGACCATCTCATGCCTCCGCCCCTACCGCCTGGGCCTCGCCGCTCGCCAAGCACTTCTCCGCGCCGCCGCGCTTCGCCCGCTGCCGGCCACCCCTTCTCTGGGCCCTGCTGGAGGCCGACCCTCGCCTTGAGAGACGCCGAGCCCCTCCTGCGTGTGGGCCCTCTCTGACGCCGCGCCTCACGCCCATGGTTGTGCCTCTGACCGATCTCCGCCTAGGTTGACCCGTGCACCACCTGTGTGGGCCACTCAACGCCACCATCTCCCTCCGTAAAAAGAGCTGACAAAGTGCGCCGCGACCCGTCGAGTTCTGCAACAAGTCGGACAAGCTTGTGTTGAGACGCCACGACACATCATGTTCGCCACGAGAACGACAAGTACTTATATCCAAGGACCAGGACGACCCGATGCCGACCCAAGTTCTTCCTTCCGGAACCGTCAAGACCACCGTCACGGCCGACATGATCTTCCTCGGTGGCAACGACAAATCAGACAAGGATCACCAAGAATAACTGCCGACAAGATCTCCAGCATGGATAAGATGCCCGGACCCCGAAGACCGATCCCGACGACCACACATGCGACAAGACCTTCGCCCCGAATGCGGAATCGAGGACCCGAACGCCAAGAACGCCGATGCGAATACGACAAGCACTTCACCCCGGACGCCAAGTCAGACCCGACAAGTTCTTCGCGATGGCAAGATCGACCGTTTGTAACCAAGCTCTCCGTCCCGACACGCCAAGCTCTCCGCCTTGTATCCGCTCCCGCTGATCCCGTCGAACCCTGGACCTTGAGACCGACCCCGAACCCCGGCACCAAGATCGTCGAACCCTAATGTGTGAACATTTTCCCGAGCCCTATTTTATAAATGCTAAATATTAAACCCGTTGCCTAATAATTGTTCATCTCGCATGCATATCATGTGGTTCGGGGGTCTTATGTCGATTCACCTCTAATTAAATATGGGGCCCCTATGCAGGCAAATCTAGTTTCATATTGGCCTCATTTAAATTTGTGCATCGAACCGGTGATATATTTTGCCATGTTAAGACAACATTTAATTTGCGGGGTAGATAAATAACTTGAACCGTTTGATTAAATGTCGGGACCCCGGTTCCGTTTAATATTGCCTAATTGCATCGCATCTTTGCCATGTCATACATCATACATGCATCATGCCCGATCTTCTGTCGTAGTATTAAATATTGCATCCGGGTGTTTATTCTAGTGTGTGCTTCTTCGCGGGTAAGGCCGTTGAGTTGATGCGAGTGTCGACCCGATCTTCGGTTGTACCTTCGACAATGTTTTCAGGCGAGCATCTCCCCCTTTCTACCTATCTTACTTTTATAGTATTTATTCCCTCCTGTTGATCTATTGCTATCTGTGTTTCGATGCTCTAGTTTTCGTACCCGTGATATCCCTTGCAGCCATATATTGCCTTGGACACATCCTATTACCTGTTGTTTGGTAGATAGTTGGACTTGCGCGTCGTAGTCGCTTGCTCAAGTGCTGTTGCGCGTCACCGAGTATCACAGTTGTTGGAGTAATGCCGCATGTTTGATGTTGGAGATGATCATGGCTTTACTTATCGCTCACTTTAATTCCTGTTTAACAACTAAAATTGAAGTAGGTAAGCAGAGGCACAGGTGGGCAATAGATGTTATTTGGTTGTTAACCGTCCACTTGTGTCCCGTAGGACCCCGAGTACTTGATACATGTTCCTTGAATATTCGCGCTATCCACATCCGGGAGGATTATGGGACCCCCCTGAGCCAGAGCTTGATTCAGTCTTATTTCTTGGGGCCACAAACTATTGAGGTTTTATTTACTATCCTGTACTTATGCCCTGCTACTGCTTTAATTACGATTGTGCGAGGAGCACACTGTACTGTTTAGGTAAGCGGAGTGTTTTCGCGGTATCGACAAGCCCAGTTTTGGGTTCCCAGTCGTTTACAGCCATTGACGCAAACCTTGAGTCCGTCTCGGAGTCAGCTAACTTCGTTGCGGGTCTACTCAATGGGGTGGCCCCCTGAAATATTTCTGAATCCTGTGATTGCTTTGTCGTGAAGGCCTCGTTGGGTTTTGATTTGGTTTTTCCGAGGTTGATCGAGCGTGTGTTGCTATTGGTGCACCCCGGCCGGGTAAAACTTTCTGAAAGCCGTGTCCGCGGTTATGGACGACTTGGAGCACAGTATCTCGATCATAGACAACTATAACTAAAGTAGTGCTATAAATTTGACTTTATAATGACTAGTAATCAGCTTCACTATAATGGAATGGCTAAATAAAACTGCCAACAATTGCTTGTTTGGGTTGTCGCTTGCGACCATTGTATCTGACTAGTAAGTATTGCAACTACAACGGAATGGCTAAATAAAAGTACCAACAACTGCTGGGTTTTGGGATATCTCATGCTAATTGTATCTGACTAGTAAGTGTTGCAACTACAACGGAATGGTTAACTAAAATGGCCCACTGCTTATTTTATCAGGATGATTATCTATACCTGACTAGTAATTGCTGCAACGATAACTGAATAAATAAAACTGCCAACGGTGTGAGTTCCTCGGTTGACTTCCTCGTTTGGTCTCGAGGGGGAAATACCAGGATGGGATTGTTTGGTGTTAGATTCAGGTTGGATCCGAATAGCTCTTTCTTATCCCTCTCTGATAGCCGTCAGTTGTATCGAGTCTCTATAGGTTGTTTAGTGCATGCTGCGCTGCCGCTTCAGTCCATCATACCTATGTAGGCGAGGACCTCCGAATTCTAGCCTCGCCGTGTACTGGCCTCAGTACTGACGCTCCTCTTTTTCCTTTGCCCT
Organism: Avena longiglumis; assembly: GCA_030063025.1. NCBI lineage: Eukaryota > Viridiplantae > Streptophyta > Magnoliopsida > Poales > Poaceae > Avena > Avena longiglumis. The sequence continues at coordinate 209,261,796 of CP125979.1, read as the reverse complement.
TGTCGGCACCCCTTTTGTTTAAGCAGGTTTTGAGATCGACGTCGTTAGTAGGGTTACCCTTCCGGCTTGGCACAAGGTGGTTATGGACGCCATTGGTTATTCTTCAGGGCTCTTAGCCTCATTTGCATCTTGTCCATAGCTGGACGCTCTATCATTTTCAAGGTGATTTGGATCTTTGTACATTATATCTGTATTCTTGACTCATGGAGTCGTGTTGTATATATATCTGTTCTGTGGGTCCCATCGAGGACTGTTGTGTAATGTTATTACTTCGTTTTCCACCCGCACGAAAGTGCCTGGTGGACACCTTTGAATCGTTTCTATGCGGGTTTGGCGGGTTTCGCTAAAACTTGCATAGGGTCGATTCTGAGGGTGTTACAACTACTCCCTTCATTTCAAAATATAATATGTTTTAGATTTGTGTAGGTAATGTATCAAGACACATTTTAATATGTAGATTCAGAAGGAACCTCTTTGAACCTACACACTAAAAGGCGTCTAGATACATTATCTTCACAAAGCTAAAACATCTTATATTATAAAAGAAAGGGAGTAAATAAAACTACCGCATATGATATTTATAAAGGTAGTATTTTCTTTATATGTCGTCCTAACAACGAGAAACAAGCAAAGTTATGCTTTTGGGATGACAAGCGTATCTTGATTATAGGAAGCTTCTTCTTCTTCATATGAATACATCTACAAAATGAATAGGTACAATAAAAAAGTCAACTACTAAATAAAAGACCACATTCACACACTATTGTATATATGTACTTCCTTTGGATGTATCTAGTACTAAATAGTGTCTAGATATATCCAAATTTTGACAATATTTTCGATATCTATTTTGAGACGGAGAGAATAGTATATACATAGTAGTTCATACCACCAAAAAAAAGCTTGAGTGGACAAACAAAAAATAGCCCAAAAAAACAAATATAAAAAATATAAAAATGAAGAGATGAAAAAATAATCAAAACAATGGTTGGAAACTATAACAACAAAGAAAAAATGCCAAACAACAAAACAACATGCTACGCAAAAAAAACAAAGGAACCTGCCAACCACTAAGCTAATGTGAGCAACAGAACAATCAAATCATGAAAAAATGCCACCAACCGAACGTGACAGACTCGGCTTGATTATGGGTCACTTACGCTGATTGATCGAGTTGATTGGCCGCAAGGCCCAACAAAAAATACACCAGGTCAGACTTAGTAAAACATATGAGCAATATAGGGCAGGGCAAACACAAACACAAATACAGGTTGGACATCAATCTTGATGTGGACGACAAGATCAACCATCCACATACTGACTATAACGTAAGGCTTTGCAAAACTGCTAGTTGAATGTCTGTGCGATGCTATCATGTACTCAAGTTTTATGTCTTATTTTTTCGATAAGGGTGATTTTATTACTTAAAGAGTTTCATGCGTGTACTCTTGGCCACTGCGTAACTCAGATGGACATGGCTATTTTTAGATCCATAGACGAACAGAAAAAAGAGACGAGTTACATATCATCATGATAAATTATAGAAACGTCTAAGATGGTGGATGGTCTATCCACAGATTATGCTGCTAACCATGATAAGTAAATAAGTCCCTCGTCGTATCCTCTAGTCGGGTGCACACCTCCGGTCGTGAACATCCACATGATGCATGGATGACTATAAGCGGAGTGTATCTGTACATCGGTAGATAACATGCAAAAGGGTAGCCAATTTATCATGAAACACTATATTATTTCTACATAACAATAGTAACCAAATAACGGTAATCCGCTCCCACCCTAAAAAGAATTATATATTTGTGATCAATTCCATATAACCAGTTTTCAAAAATATTGGTAACATTACACGAAGGATACAAGCCTGAAGCTATTTGGGTTTCTGACCATATATATGGAACAAGCAAGCTGGTATTCGAAAAAATAAAGTTTGATTGTCTCGTGATGACACAAAAAATGTTATCTCCATGTCAGCTACGCCTAATAAGATTATCTTTAATTGGCTTTTTAATGGTATTTTCATTTTCCAGATTTTTCTATTATTATGAGCTGGTAAGACTGGCCGAGCCAAAGCATTGTAAATTGACCTAACCTAGGTGAAAGTGAAATGGAAGTCGCCTAGAGGGAGGGTGAATAGGATTTTAAAATTATTACGGTTTAGCCTCAAGTAAATGCGAAATAAAACTAACGTTTAATTTATTGAGCACAAAACCTAGTCACTAGGTTCATCTAAGTGCACCAACAACCTATGCTAAGCAATACAAGCAACAAGGTGATAGCAATGTATAAATACTTTAAGCACGATGGCTATCACAATGTAAAGTGCATAAGTAAAGGGCTCGATTGAGATATAACCTATGGACGTGGAGACGAAGATTTGTTTCCCGAAGTTCACTTCCAAAGAAGCTACGTCTCCGTTGGAGAGGTGCGATGGTGCAATGCTCTCCGAACGCCACAAAAGGCTCACCTCGAGGTGTGGTGGCTCGATGCTTACCCAACGCCACACAAGTCCTCACCCCGGATGTGGAAGCACGCAACTCACCGACGCCACAAAAGACTCACCCTATTCTCCCGAGTGCGCACCACAAAAGGCGGGCACTCGCTCCACTATGGGACGCTTGAGGGCGGTCACCGAACCCGTACAAGATTGGGGCTAACTCCACAACTCAATTGGAGGCTCCCAACAACAAAGCCACAACAGGCTACAATGCCACAAAAGGCCAACAACCCCACAAAAGGCTACAAGACCACAAAAGGTCAACAAGACCATAAAAGGTCAACAATCCAACCACACAACCGTCTAGGGTTCCAAGGAACCCAAGAGTAACAAGCCCTCAAGCTTGTACTCGCTGAATCTCTGAGGAGAACTCAAACCTATGCAACAAATGCAAGGGCAAGTCCTTCACTCCCAAATTCCAACAAAGCTATAAAAGCTATTGGGGAATAAGGGAGGAAGAACACAAGAGGAGAACATAAAACTCTCCAAGATCTAGATCCCAATGATTCCTTCACAAAGAAGGGATTTGGCTTGGGGGATTGTAGATCTAGATCTCCTCTCTCAAATCCCTCAAAAAGATGCAAGAATCATAGGAAGGGAAAGGGAGAGGGAAAGCTTCTTCAAGGTCAACAATGGAGGAGAGAGAGAAAGCCAAGAACCAAGAAGAAAAGCTGGTACCCACGAAGGGGAAGAGGGGCCCCTTTTAAAGGGTTCCTAGATCTGCCCGTTATGGGCAATCGCGACCCCTGGCTGGAACTTCCGGTGGGAGGCCGGAAGTTCTGGTGGCAGACAGCCAACGGTCAAAAACTGCGAAGCGAGAATCTGAAAACGCGAGTCCTGGTCGGAACTTCCGGTGGGAGCAGAACTTCCGGTGGAAGTTCTGACAGAAGTTCCATCAAATAGTCACAACCAAAACAGAAGGTTACTGAATGTGAGCGAAACAAGATCCCGAATTTTAATCGGTACTTTGGGCGGCAACTAGGCCCGAGCGGAACTTCCGGTCCCTGGCCACAACTTCCGGTGGGAGCGGAACTTCCGGTGGAAATTCCAACTGAAGTTCCGTCAAATAGCACATCCAGAATAGAAGGTTACTAAACGTGAGCGGAAGAAGACCCGGAACTTCCACCGGAACTTTCGGCGGCAAAAATGCCCTAGCGGAACTTCCGATGGCAAGCCGGAACTTCCGGTCAGGGAAATTCCAGAAACCAGAAAACCAAAAATGCAATAACTTTTGCATCCGATCTCCAAACGGGATGAAACCAATTTTGTTGGAAATATAACGACGAATGGAATCAAGGTGTGGAGCCGGAAAACTCGCAAGATCAAAAACCGCAATAAGATATGCAAGTGAAATCCTTAATTGATGAACTAGAGCTTGTTACGATGATGACCACAAGCTCTAGAACCTCTCATGGATAAGAACCAAATAACAACTAAGAAAGATGATGCTATAAATGCAAAGGTTTTGAGCTCTCTCCGAACGATGCAAACGAGACACCCGCTTGAGAGTCCCTCTTAATAGAACGGCTATCTATCCTAAACCCGGTCTCACAACTAACAACACGAGACCGGCAAAAGAAAAGCCCTATCAAGAACATACCTTTGCCTTGAGCATCCCACTTGACCTTGATGTAGACCGCCTTGTTCTTCTATAGTGGGAACACCTTTCTTGGATGCTCTTGCTTGATGAAGATGAAGAATTGCAAATTGCTCCCCCATACTCCATGGGGAAACCTCTTCTTTGAACTTTTCTTCATCACTCCATGAGCACGAGGATGTCAAGCTTCAAGCATGAGATCTTCTAGAGATGGCGCATATCTTGAGCTTGCCCTTCTTCATCCCTTCATGAGGTTGATCCATCTTGATGCAACCCTTTGCACATATCTTGATCAACCTTCAAGCTCCTTATTTCTTCAAGATTCCAATGGCACAAAGCCCTTGGACATTTCTTCATCTTTCAACCTTGAGACCAACACATGGCCCAAGTGATGCCAATGGACAAACCTACAAGTGAAACTCAATTTACACATTAGTCCATAGAGATTGTCATTAATTACCAAAACCACACATGGGGGCATACATGCCCTTTCACTAGAACTAGCGGTTCTTAGACAAGTTCCATCAAAGTTTATTAGTACCAGTAACAGTTGGACAGATGTCAAGCTGATGACCCACAAGTGTACGGGATCGCAACAATCTTCGCGGGTAGTATTACCCAATTTATTGATTCGACACAAGGGGAGCCAAAGAATACTTGCAAGCCTTAACAACTGAGTTGTCAGTTCAACTGCATCTGGAAATAGATCTTACTCACAGAAATTTATAAGTAACAACAGTTTGTAGTAGCAACAGCAACAGTGGAATAGTAGCAATAGTAACAGTAGAATTCGAGTGCGGTAGGCATAGGGATGGATGGACGGGCGTTGCATGGACAAGTCTAAACATGTAACTTCAAATAATGTCGTGGTGGTGTCACGGCATATGCCATGGGTAGGCTAAAGTTGGGGCCGATGGACGTGGAGGAATCCGGGGAGGGATGATGCAGTGAAGACCGCACCCGTATGAACAAAGAGAAATACAACGTATATTGGATTGAAGCTCTCAAGTGGGGATAACATCTCCTTCTATACATCTAATATCTTATAATCTTGCCATACTTGTGGCTACAATCATGCTCCTGGAGCTGTATCTCCTATCCTTCTATCTAGATCTCACTATGAGAGTGGAGGAAGAGGAAGAAGGAGAGCTCCTAGTGAGCAGAGAGGGGAGGAGCCCTTCTGGGGCCTCTCCTGTAACGATCCCCCTGGTGCTCCTTATAAAGGGGAGCCCAAGGGACAATGCTTGTTCTACACGCTTGGCATCTAGATGGCATATTCCTGGTATCTTCTAGAGATGCTCAGCATATGCCTTGGCATCTTTGGAGATGCCAGGCATATTCTCTAGCATCTTATTTGATGCCAAGAGCATATTCCTAGCATCTTGTTAGATGCCATGGGCATATTCCATATGCTATGTGCCAGTCTGAGCTGGTGGGCTCCCAAGACTGGCACGATACAGGTGGAGATTGTCTTGGTTCGATGGCGTGTCGATGCAGAGGCCAGACACGCTTCTGAGTGGCATCTGGTGGTAGTAGAACTCGGCAAAAGGTCCCCAGGCAAAGAAGAATCGCGGACATCACCATGGTGACTGTCACGGGAGAAGTTGGGTCCAGCCGAGTCACTAAGCGGCCCAGCCGAATCATCTTATGGCCACACCCAGCGCTTGAGAGCTGCCTGGCCGAGTCCAGGCCCAGCCGGGTCTGGCTTTATTCGGCCTAGGCGGCGCAGTGAATTCAAAGGCCCAGCAAGGTTCCTATTACCCGGCCCAGGTGAAGTGGTGGTCATTAGGTAGGATCTGGCCCGGGGTGGGCCGAACTAACCCTTTGTCGGCCCACCCAGGTTGATTTCGCAGATGAAACGACGAGCAGATCCGGCTGGGAGGGCGACGTGGAAGCACAACCCCGCGGTGGGCCGAACTATCCTCTACACGGCCCACCCGGGTGTAGCAGTTGGCGGCGACGAGGTACTGGCGTCGAGGCCCTAGCCGGGTCATTTGGCGATGAAGCTTGGAGGGTGGTGCTGGCGATGTTGGGATTAGTCGGCGGGAACCTGTGATTCGGCGGGGGTGACGAGAATATTCAATGATGAGGCGGCCCATGGTGGGCCGAGTTGAGTGAATTCGGCCCTGCCACATTACTTCCTTAATTCGCCCGAATTTAACTCTCAAGGAAATATCTGATTCGGCCCAGATTAGCTTTATTTCCTCTTTCTTTTATTTAACTCTCTAGGTTGCCTTTTATCTTTACTAATGTATGCCCTTTTTCCATATACACCTTTTGTTAGGTTATTTGTTCCTTTATCTATTCTCTTTGTACCTCAACTCTGGGGTATCTGGGGTTACATCCCCGACATTAGTCCCCGAGTCTATGTGGGATTCGTAGAGTCGCTCATAGACTTCTTATTAAATATTCCCAGAGTTGATTTCCGACTTATAACCTCTTGGTTATATACCATCTTGGGGTAGGTTCATGACACTTAGTCCCCTTGGGCATTGGTCCTTTTAACCCGTTTGGGTAAGTTATGAATTATGGCCTTCTTGGGAACTGGTCTTTTAACCCCCTTGGGCAAGTTTCCGGCCTTCCAGCCTTCATGGGTACTGGCCATAACCCCTTTGGGTAAGTTTCTGGACTTCGGACCTTCATGGGCACTGGTCATAACCTCTTTGGGTAAGTTATGAGATCTTGCCTTCTTTGGCATTGCTCTTTCAACCTCATCGGGTAAGTTATCTTGGGGTAGGTTCATGACACTTAGTCCCCTTGGGCACTGGTCCTTTTAACCCGTTTGGTTAAGTTATGAATTATGGCCTTCTTGGGAACTGGTCTTTTAACCCCCTTGGGCAAGTTTCCGGCCTTCCAGCCTTCATGGGTACTGGCCATAACCCCTTTGGGTAAGTTTCTAGACTTCGGACCTTCATGGGCACTGGTCATAACCTCTTTGGGTAAGTTATGAGCTCTTTCCTTCTTTGGCATTGCTCTTTCAACCTCATCGGGTAAGTTATGCGCTCTTGCCTTCTTGGGCCTTGCTATTTTAACCCCATTGGGTAAGTTATGGGCTCTTGTCTTCTTGGGCTTTGCTCTTTTGACCCCATCGGGTAAGTTATGCGCTCTTGCCTTCTTTGGCATTCTCATTTTAACCTCATTGGGTAAGTTATGCGCTCTTGCCTTCTTGGGCTTTGCTCTTTTGACCCCATCGGGTAAGTTATGCGCTCTTGCCTTCTTTGGCATTCTCCTTTTAACCTCATTGGGTAAGTTATGCGCTCTTGCCTTCTTGGGCTTTGCTATTTTATCCCCATTGGGTAAGTTATGAGCTCTTGTCTTCTTGGGCTTTGCTCTTTTTACCCCATCGGGTAAGTTACGAGCTCTTGCCTTCTTGGGCTTTGCTCTTTTAACCCCATCGAGTAATTTGTGAGTTCTGGCCTTATTGGGCACTGCTCCGAGTTCTTGCCTTCTTGGGCATTGCTCTCTTAACCTCATTGGGTAATTTGTGAGCTCTGGCCTTATTGGGCACTGCTCCTTTAACCTCTTTGGGTAAGTTAGGAGTTCCTGCCTTCTTGGGCATTACTCTTTTAACCTTATTGGGTAAGTTAGGATCCGAGTCATCTGTTTCCAAATCAGAATTGTTTTACTCAAAATTGACTTATTTCTCAAATCTGAGTCATCTGACTCAAATCCGAGTTCACTCATCCTAAATCCGAGTTACTTTACTCAATTTGACTTACATCCCAAATCTGAGTCATCTGACTCAAATCCGAGTTACTTTACTCAATTTGACTTACATCCCAAATCTGAGTCATCTGACTCAAATCCGAGTTAACTCATCCTAAATCCGAGTTTACTTTACTCGATCTTGACTTTCAGATCTGAGTTATCTGACTCAAATCCGAGTTAACTCAACTCAAATCCGAGTTACTTTACTCACAATTGACTCTATGTCTTAAGTATAAGTCATCTGGCTCAGATCCGAGTTATATGAATCAAATCCGAGTTACTTTACTCAAAATTGACTCTATGTCTTAAGCATGAGTCATCTGGCTCAAATCCGAGTTATATGATTCAAATCCGAGTTAACTCAACTCAAATCCGAGTTACTTTACTCAAAATTGACTATATGTCTTAAGTATGAGTCATCTGGCTCAAATCCGAGTTATATGATTTAAATCCGAGTTACTTTACTCAAAATTGACTCTATGTCTTAAGCATGAGTCATCTGGCTCAAATCCGAGTTATATGATTTAAATCCGAGTTAACTCAACTCAAATCCGAGTTACTTTACTCAAAATTGACTCTATGTCTTAAGCATGAGTCATCTGGCTCAAATCCGAGTTATATGATTCAAATCCGAGTTACTTTACTCAAAATTGACTCTATGTCTTAAGCATGAGTCATCTGGCTCAAATCCGAGTTATATGATTTAAATCCGAGTTAACTCAACTCAAATCCGAGTTACTTTACTCAAAATTGACTCTATGTCTTAAGCATGAGTCATCTGTCTCAAATCCGAGTTATATGATTCAAATCCGAGTTAACTCAACTCAAATCCGAGTTACTTTACTCAAAATTGACTCTATGTCTTAAGTATGAGTCATCTGGCTCAAATCCGAGTTATATGATTTAAATCCGAGTTAACTCAACTCAAATCCGAGTTAGTTTACTCAAAATTGACTCTATGTCTTAAGTATGAGTCATCTGGCTCAAATCCGAGTTATATGATTTAAATCCGAGTTAGTTTTTTGCCACGATACAGCTTGATTTGGCGTGATGTCGATAATTTTCCTTTGATATGGATCCGAGATATAAATCCGAGATTAAGCTTTGGGACATGATGATAGGGCTAACCGTTGAGAGATCTGATTCGAGATGTAGATATGAGATTTAGACTCGAGATATGATAAGTTGGCCAATAGTCATCCGAGATATGGGATAACCTGGCAAGATGATGAGATATCAATCCGAGTCATAACATAACCTGGTAATCTGGTGAACTGAATAAAGCTTCGGCCTGAATCAGAGATATGATTAGTACGCCGAGTCTGAATCCCAATCCGAATTATAATATACCCTGGCAAGCTGAATCAAATGTTAGTCCGAATCAGAGATAATCTACTGAGCTGAGCTAAAGGTTAACTCAAAGCATAAACAAATTGACTCCAAGATATATCCGAGTCAACAATAAGCTGGCCGGTAAGCTGAGGTAAAGGACAATCTACAACATAAATAGACTGACTCAAGATCTACTTGAATCACAAATAAGATGACTCAACTTATGGCCGAGTTAACAGATAAGATGGCTGGTGAGCTGAGTTAATGGGTAATCCAAAACATGTATTAACTGACTCAAAACCTATCTGAATCACAAATAAGCTGATTCAACTTATGGCCGAGTTAACAGATAAGCTGGCTGGTGTACAGATCTAAATCAACGGGATGTTCTCTTAATCTAAAGGTGACTCCACGGATAAGTTGACTAGTCCCCGGGTTAAGTTATTTTCTCCTCGGGATGAAGGATTGAGTGTAGTTGGCTGAGCTATCTGGCACTTACAGTATACTTGAGAAGTGTTTGGGTGAGTCTTGCTAGGTCATACTTGCCCTGCTGAGTTACTTGGTACTTACAGTAAGCTTGGAGTAGTGCTTGAGTCCTTCTTGCTAAGTCTTACCTGCTTTGATGAGTTTGACTTGGAGAGTCTCTGCGCTTACCTCTTTGTTCTCTGTTGACTTGGTGAAGCTGAATGAGCCCTGTGTGGAAGAAGTTGATGAAGATGTTCCCGTCCGGATGGTAACCCAACCAACGCCACTAGAATGCCCCACGGTGGGCGCCAAATGTCGCGGTGGTGTCACGGCATATGCCATGGGTAGGCTAAAGTTGGGGCCGATGGACGTGGAGGAATACGGGGAGGGATGATGCAGTGAAGACCGCACCCGTATGAACAAAGAGAAATACAACGTATATTGGATTGAAGCTCTCAAGTGGGGATAACATCTCCTTCTATACATCTAATCTCTTATAATCTTGCCATACTTGTGGCTACAATCATGCTCCTGGAGCTGTATCTCCTATCCTTCTATCTAGATCTCACTACGAGAGTGGAGGAAGAGGAAGAATGTGGCATCCCGCAAAACCACTACTAGAAAATCGCGTTGTTTTTGTGCATTGCATCATCATGACAGCATGCTCATGTCATCATGCCACATTGCATTTGAGCATCGTCATCATCTTGCATTTGCTTGTGTAAAACTATTTTCGAGAAAAACCCAAATTGTTTTCTAAAACGCCCCGTCTTTTATTCAAACGCCAAACCCGGGTCTCCGGATTATTTTGTTTTGTTGCTATCGGTTTGCAAACGGTCCAATTAAAGTAAATAAAATATTAAGTTATTTTTAGTTGGGGCAGTCGAACGGGCCGAATGACCCGAACGACCACCCCAGAAAATATATCGGTCCACCCCTTATTCCTAAACCTACCAACCTATCTACCCATACCCCCCCTCCACATCACCCCAACCAATCCCAACCTGACACCTCACCCTCTCCTCTCCCCCACCAACCAGAATCTGCCACCTCAGCAGCCCCTCTCTCCTAAACCCAACCCCACCCTGCCAACTCACCCCACACCACGCTGCACACAGCCCCCCCGGATCCCACCTCCCCCTGCACCTGGTCCACTCCCCCGCCTGGCCCACCTGGTCCCTGCCGCGCCCCCGGTCCCACCGGTCTCTCTCTCCCCTCCCCACCCTCTCTCTCGCCCGACAACCACCTCCCTCCCCGCGAGAGCCCCTCGCCGACCCCAGCGCGCCCGTCGTCCGCTCTCTCCTCCTTCCGCCACCCCTCGCTTAACTCGACATCCTCGCTGCCGCCCTCCTCGACGCAGCTGCGTCCGCCCGGCCTCCGCCTCCGGCCTGGCCTCTCTGCCGGTCCCGGCGCCCGCTCAGTACACCTCGCCTCCTCGGCTCGAGCCGCTCTGGCCGCCGCTTCCTCCGGCCACCGCTTCTCCCCTGCTTCCTCCTCGCTGCTGACGCGAAGCCCGCTGCTCGGTCCCATCTCCGCCGCTGTTCGCCCTCCACTGCCAAGGCGCCCTCAGTGCGCCTCACGCTGCAGCCGGCAACCCCTTCATAGCGCGGCTGTCGACTCGAGCCTCCCGCGCCTCCGCTCTGCCAGCCTGACGCCGCACCGCCTCCGCATCCTCCCTCGCCAGTTGCGCTTCTGCCCTGCGCTGAAGGCCGGCTCGCAGGCCGCCACCACTCGCTTCCTTCACTGCCATGCCAGATCTCGCCTCGCTCGCGAGCCCGCCTCGCTGCTGCCGCTTCCTGCGGTTCTCGCTGTTCACCCGCTGTCGCCGTCGAAGCTCGCCTCCAAGTCCTCAAGGCCCGCCCCGCCTCCGGTGGGTCCGCCGCCCGTCTGCTCGCAGCATGTTCTACACAAGTTTTGCACCTCAGAGACCGTCTTTAGACCCGAGTACCGCCTAGACGCCCGCGACTACTTATCAGGACCACATCGACAAGCTCGCCTCGAGGAGCCGCATGAACCCACAGGATCCAAGACCGAACCCGAACCTTGGCGCCGACCCCAAGTACGCCACCGGCGAGTACGGTAGTACCTCAAGACCTTCGCCACGGGACACCGAGACCCCGGTGCGACAAGTACTCCGCCCGGACACCAAGTTCTGCACCCCGGACGCCAAGACCGACCCGATACGACGTCCCGACAAGACCTTCGTGATGACAAGTTCGACACCGACCCGGGGCGAGTCCGATGCGCCCCGACGCCACGCCAAGTTCGTCTACCCGAACGCCAAGATCTACCCCGAGACCGGACCCTGGACCCTGAGATCGACCCCGAACCCCGAACCCCCCAGAACCTCAAGTCCGTCGAGAACCCTCTAAAGTGTGCACCCCTTCCCGAAACCCTATTTTATAACATAATAACAACTTGTTGCATATTAATTGCCATACTTGCATGCATGATCATGTGGTTTGGGGGCCTTACGCCGATTCACCTTATAATTAAATATGGGGCCCATATGCGGGCAGATCTAGTCTCATATCGGCCTCATTTAAATTTGTGCATCGAACCGGTAACTTATCTTGCCTTGTTAATGCAACATTTAATCTGCGGGGTAGATAAATAACATGAACCACCTAATTAATTGTCGGGACCCCCGGTTCCGCTTAATATGACCTCATTGCATTGCACCTCTGCCATGTCACGCTGCATACATGCATCATGCCGATCTTCTGCCGTTGTATTAAATATTGCATCCGGTGTTTCTTCTAGTGTTTTGCTTCTTCGCGGATAAGGCCGTTGAGTTGATGTGAGCTTCGCCCCGATCTTCGGTTGATCCTTCGGCAATGTTTTCAGGCGAGCATCTCCCCCTTTCTTCCTATCTTACTTTTCTAGCATTTATTCCCCCTGTTGATCTTTGCTATCTGGGTTGCGATGCTCTAGTTTTCGTACCCGTGATATCCCTTGCAGCCATATATTTCCTTGGACACATCCTATTAACTGTTGTTTGGTAGATAGTTGGACTTGCGCGTCGTAGTCGCTTGCTCAAGTGCTGTTGCGTGTCGTCAAGTGCCACAGTTGTTGATGTATTGCCGCATGTTGATGTTGGAGATGATCATAGTTTTACTTATCGCTCACTTTAATTCCTGTTTAACAACTAAAATTGAAATAAGCAGAGGCATCGGTGGGTGATAGAAAATATTTGGTTTCCGAACGCCCACTTGTGTCCCATAGGACCCCGAGTACTTGATACCTGTTCCTTGATTTATCGCGCTATCCACATCCGGGAGGTATATGGGACCCCCCTGAGCCAGAGCTTGATTCAGTCTTATTTCTTGGGGCCACAAACTAGTTTGAGGTTTTATTTACGATCCTGTACTTATGCCATGCTACTTATGTATTTACGATTGTGCGAGGAGCACACTGTACTGTTTAGGATCGGGACACGATTCCGCGGTGTCGACAAGCCCAGCCACACTTTCGGGTTCCCAAATGCTCACACGTCTACCCAAACCTAGAGTCCGTCTCGAGCTTGCTTACTTGCTATGGTCTACTCAATGGGGTGGCCCTGAAATATTTCGAATCGTGATTGTTCAATCGTGAAAGCCTCGTTGGTTTTGATTTGGTTTTTCCGAGGTTGATCGAGCGTGTGTTGCTATTGGTGCACCCCGCCGGTAAAACTTTCGAAAGCCGTGTCATGGATATGGACGACTTGGAGCAGATATCTCGACCATAGACAAGCATAACTAAAGTTTATTGCTATAAATTTGACTATATAATGACTAGTAATCAGCTTCACTATAATGGAATGGCTAATTACTGCCCACAACGCTTGTTCGAGTGTCGCCATACCATTGTACCGACTAGTAAGTATTGCAACTTCAACGGAATGGTGAATAAAAGTACCAACAACCTGGGTTTTGGGATTATATCATGCTATCTCAGATTCGATTAGTAATTTGCAACTATAACGGAATGGTTAACTAAAATGACCCAACGCTCATTTTATCGGGATGATTACCAAACGACTAGTAATTGCTAACGATAATCGAATAACTAAAAGCGCCAATGTGTGAGTTCCTCGGTTGACTTCCTCGTTTGGTATCGAGGGGAAACATCGGATGGGTTTGTTTGGTGTTAGTTTCAGGTTGGATCCGGATAGGTCATTCTTATCCTCTCTCGATAACCGCCATTGTATCGAGTCTCTATAGGTCGTTTAGTGCATGCCGCCGCTGCCGATCCACCATACCTATGTAGGCGAGGACCGCCAATTCTAGTCTCGCCGTCTTGGCCTCGATCGACGCTCCTTCTTTTTCCTTTGGCCTTCGGCACCCCTTTGTTTAAGCAGGTTTTGAGATCGACGTCGTTAGCAGGTTACCCTTCCGCTTGGCTCAGGGGTTATGGACGCCATTGGTTATTCCTCGTGGCTCTTAGCCCCATTTGCATCTTGTCCGTAGCTGGACGCTATATCGTTCTCAAGGTGATTTGGATCTTTGTCAGATATCTCGTATTCTTGACTCATGGAGTCGCCATATATATATATCTGCATCGGGTCCCATCGAGGACTGTTGTGTAATGTTATTACTTCGTTTTCCACCCGCACGAAAGTGCCTGGTGGGCACCTTTGAATCGTTTCTATGCGGGTTTGGCGAGTTTTGCTAAAACTTGCATAGGTCCGATTCTGAGGGTGTTACAAAGAAGGAGAGCTCCTAGTGAGCAGAGAGGGGAGGAGCCCTTCTGGGGCCTCTCCTGTAACGATCCCCCTGGTGCTCCTTATAAAGGGGAGCCCAGGGGACAATGCTTGTTCTACACGCTTGGCATCTAGATGGCATATTCCTGGTATCTTCTAGAGATGCTCAGCATATGCCTTGGCATCTTTGGAGATGCCAGGCATATTCTCTAGCATCTTATTTGATGCCAAGAGCATATTCCTAGCATCTTGTTAGATGCCATGGGCATATTCCATATTGCTATGTGCCAGTCTGAGCTGGTGGGCTCCCAAGACTGGCACGATACAGGTGGAGATTGTCTTGGTTCGATGGCGTGTCGATGCAGAGGCCAGACACGCTTCTGGGTGGCATCTGGTGGTAGTAGAACTCGGCAAAAGGTCCCCAGGCAAAGAAGAATCACGGCCATCACTGTAGCTGACTCGTCCTGGGAGAAGTTGGGTCCAGCCGAGTCACTAAGCGGCCCAGCCGAATCATCTTATGGCCACACCCAGCGCTTGAGAGCTGCCTGGCCGAGTCCAGGCCCAGCCGGGTCTGGCTTTATTCGGCCTAGGAGGCGCAGTGAATTCAAAGGCCCAGCAAGGTTCCTATTACCTGGCCCAGGTGAAGTGGTGGTCATTAGGTAGGATCTGGCCCGGGGTGGGCCGAACTAACCCTTTGTCGGCCCACCCAGGTTGATTTCGCAGATGAAACGACGGCGATCCTACTGGAGGGCGACGTGGAAGCACAACCCCGCGGTGGGCCGAACTATCCTCTACACGGCCCACCCGGGTGTAGCAGTTGGCGGCGACGAGGTACTGGCGTCGAGGCCCTAGCCGGGTCATTTGGCGATGAAGCTTGGAGGGTGGTGCTGGCGATTTTGGGATGAGTCGGCGGGAACCTGTGATTCGGCGGGGGTGACGAGAATATTCAATGATGAGGCGGCCCATGGTGGGCCGAGTTGAGTGAATTCGGCCCTGCCACATTACTTCCTTAATTCGGCCTGGGAATTTAACTACTGGGCGGAAATATCTCTGATTCGGCCCAGATTAGCTTTATTTCCTCTTTCTTTTATTTAACTCTCTAGGTTGCCTTTTATCTTTACTAATGTATGCCCTTTTTCCATATACACCTTTTGTTAGGTTATTTGTTCCTTTATCTATTCTCTTTGTACCTCAACTCTGGGGTATCTGGGGTTACATCCCCGACAAATAACTAGGGAATTGCAGATAAATAATAATAAGCATCCAAGTACTAAACAATCCTAGGCATGTGCTCCAAATATAGTCATACGTGCTCGCAATGAGAACTTGCACTGAAGGGAATATGCCCGAGAGGCAATAATAAAGTGGTTATTATCGTATTCCTTGTTTATGATAAATGTTTATTTTGCATGCTATAATTGTATTAATACGGAAATGTTAATACATGTGTGTTTAATAAACAAAAAGGAAGTTCCTAGTTATGCCTCTTTTATAAACTAGCTCGTTGATTAACAAGATGATCAAGGTTTCCTGATCATAGACATTGGATGTTGTTAATAACGAGGTCACAACATTAGTGTAATGATGTGATGAACATTCATCCGAAGTATAGCATTACGATCAAATTCATTGAGTTTATATTTCTATAACAACTTACAAAGTGATCCTAATCCTTAGACCATGAGATCATGTCAATCACTAACATCGTAACAAGGTGATTATAAAGATGGATTCAGAACTAATAAAGTGTTATGTTGAGGCTCATGGATCGAGAGTGGAATTTGTTCATCCTGATGACGAATAGATATACTCTGGGCCCTCTCGGTGATATCACATTGATTAGCTTGCAAGCAAGTGATTTGATCACTAGAATGTTATATCACGGGAACGAGAAAAGAGTGCATGTCGATCGAGATCAAACTAGGTATGGAGATACCGATGATCGAATCTCGGACATGTAATATATCGTGAAACAAAGGGATTAAGATACTAGCGTAAAGGTTCCGCGATCACAAGAAAGTCATCGTTGAATGTGGGAGTCGATGGGTCTCGTGATCTCGCTCGATTATTGATCCGAGAGGGGTCTCGATCATATCCGCATTATTCACGAACCGTAGGGTGACACACTTAATAGACACCGACATCCAATTGAAGCAAAAGTTTCATGCCGAAAGAATGAACAAGCGCAGGAATTTATTTCACTAGATACCGAAACAGGTTTTCGGGTGAAATTGCATAAAGTGGTTATGCATGTGAAATAGAATTCTAGCAAGGGGTTATTTGTGAATGTTTGTTATTAAAGTAATTGACAAAATTCTGAATAAAATAAAAGAGTTTTATTTAATGAGAGTTTGCATTAAATTTGGTGGAAATTTAATGGGAATTTGAGTGGGTTTTTGAGTGGAGAAAATTGAAGGGCCATTTTGTGAGTGGAGTGTCCACCCACATGAATGAGGGAGAGGTGGGGGCACCCTCCATGGCCGGCGGCCATGCCCCCTTGGGCTGCCCCCTCCCCTATATAAGGAGCCCCTCCTCTCACTTCTCACTCACACCTCCTCGTGAAGGATCTCTCTCCCCCTCTAGAATTTATCCCCCATGGTCTCGGACTAGCGAGATACATGTTCCCGGTGTCTATTCGGAAAGAAAGAGTTGTGCTTCCGCTGCATGACTGGAGCGAGGAGGCGGAGGTTGCTCGGTGCCTCGAACGTGTGTGCGGGCACGGATGCGCTGCTGTTTTGCGGCGCTAGGACTTTCTCTCGATCTTGAGATCGGCAAGAGATCGTCTACATCAACCACGAGTTTGGAATCGTTAAGCTTTGTCGGTCTTCAAGGGTATGTTCTCTACGGATATACATCCGCTTGTTGTTTGTATCTAGTAGATAGATCTTGGTACATAGTTGTTCCCATCGTAGGAAATTTTTTGTTTTCTATGCTGCGAACCCTACATGCACAACATCTTCTGTCCAGCCAACCCGTGGCAGCGGGGCCTCTAGGGAACTACTGGCAATTAAGGTGCTCCTTTTAATAGAGCACCAGAGCAAAGCATTAACACTCCATGAACACATGTGATCCTCACATCACAGCCATCCCCTCCGGTTGTCCCAATTATTGTCACTTTGGGGCCTTTGGATCCGGACAATGATATGTGTACACAACTTGCAGATAAGATCACAAACAATACTATCATAATGATTCAATAATAAGTTCAGATCTAAGATCATGGCACTCGGGCCCTAGTGACAAGCATTAAGCACAACAAGTTGCAACAAAGTCAAATAACACTAATAGAGATACTAGGCACTATGCCCCTAACAGATCTTATTCGATTACATGATAGAATTCATCCAATCCCTACCATACCCAAGCCTACAACAGAGGATTACTCACTCATGGATGAGGGAAACATCGGTGGTTGATGGAGATGCGTTGGTGATGACGGTGGCGATGATCCTCTCCAAATCCCCCGTCCCGGCAGGGTGCCAGAATGGAGTTTCTGGATCCGAATCTTGGTTTATCGTGGCGGCGGCGGAGCGGAACTCTTTCTAGAAAACTATCGACCCTCCTATTTTTAGGTCAGAAGGCAACTTATAGGCGCGGAGGGAGGCCGAGGAGCTGCCTGGGGTGGCCAAACCTCCCCCAGGCACGGGGTCAGTGGGCCCACGCCTGGGGTGGGTCTGGGTCCCCTAGGCCTCCCCTCTGTCTCCCCTTCTGGCTTCGTGAATCTTCCGGTGAGAAATAGTTTTTGGCATATTTTCCGGATTTTTCCTGATACTTTATTTTCTACACAAAAAACAAGACACCAAGGTAATTCTACTGAAAACAGCGTCAGTCCGTGTTAGTTGTATCCAAATCACACAAGTTTATAGAAGAAACAATAACAAAGTGTTCGAGAAAGTAGATACGCTTTGGACGTATCAACTCCCCCAAGCTTAGCTTATTGCTTGTCCTCAAGCAATTCAGTTGCAAACTGAGTGCGATAAAAGAAATTTCACGAACACTTTGCTTCATATGATGTATATATTCTCAGCACAAGAGTAGATTCTTAGACAATTCATAATAAGGAGTATGCAACTAGTCTACTCAATAGTCATTGCAAGCTATGAAGAGAAACCAACTCAATAATAATAAGTAGCATGAAACATAAACACAAGCAACATTTCAATGCTCATAATAAGGTATCATAGAGTGGTATCTCGCTTGCCTTTGTTTGACGAGCACGATATAAATGCCAAGGGACCTCTGAAGTTCACATGAAGACTAGAAGTAAAGATATCAGAGATACAAGCATCAAAGTCATGACATAATTAACCAAGTTTTGGAACAAACACAAGGATGACAACTATGCTCTCAAGAAGGTGCTTATAGAATAAGTGGTGACTCAACAAAGTTGTGAAAACGGTTTTGTGAAGGTTTGAAAGGCTTCCTAATGTTGAAAGGAAGATACTCATTAGCTTTGAGCTCTCATTGCCCCTATCATAGGTATCTTCATGTGGTTAAGGTGAAAGTGAGGTCCACTCTGAATCATATGCTTGACAGACCATAGACTGGAAATCCCAAGTCCCTTGAGTACGAGGGCCGCTCCGCATGCTACTCAACTTTGGTCACCTGAAATTTCTTGTCATTATAAATACATGCATATCATCGAGAACCGCTAATGGGGTACCCCTTGCACATGGTACAGGAGCTTTCCCGTAACCAAAATGACAAGGCAAGCAGACAATGAGCATATCAGCAATCTTTTTATTTACCATATGCATAGCTTTTTATTGAGGAAGCTTCATAGACGCTCATTATAGTGATGCTGCAAGTTTCCACCATGATTAAGCATGGCTTAGGCTAGCTGCCCAGGCGTTTCTCTAACACAATGTATAAACTCCATGAACTAACAACTTCCCCTTTTATTTCACTTTGTCGACATCCATAAACAAAAGAGCAAGGAATCAACTGGATGAGATATCCAAAAAGTGTTGAAAGCATTCCCCGTGACAACACGGTTCTGCTGACTCCCAGTATATAATAAGCAAGCATATAACTTTCATGGACTAGTCACAATAGTTCAAGATTATTAAGCATATAAGTGTGCCATCAAGTTGGTGAGAGCTTTACTAACTAACTTTCTCAAAACAAACAAACATTTTATTTTGGAAGAAAACACGGCATACATAAAATATGTACTAAAGTAGCAAATGATGCTAATAGGCAGGTATGGTGGACACAGCCGACAATCTTGGTTTTGAGGAGTTGGAAGCACATGTAGAGCACATACTCAGTGCAAGTGAAGGCTAGCAATAGAGAGGGAGCGACAAACGAGAGAGCAATAATTGTCATAATCATGCTTGCAACAAAACATGACTAATTATGGCATGAAAGTGATACAAGAACTCTGAGGAAAAATAAATCATCGAGGCTTACTGACTATTGATTAGTAATATGCATGCGTGAGCATGCTCCAAGTCGATTCACATGAACGGTCAGAGGAGGATACCACAATATCATACCAAAGTATGAATAAAACAATGTAAGCAAACATTCATATGACATGCTACAAACTATTAGCAAGCTGGAGCTAATCATAGACAAGCAAAAACTACTAAGCATCCATAATGACATACACCTTACACAAATAGGCTAAACAAGCTCACAATGATGAGTATATATACAAGAATGAAACAAATAGAGTTTGTTACCAGCCTCTTACCACACCTCAAGTTGTCTTAATCTTCATTATTTCCTCTTCACTTGTGTGACTTAAATAATTAACATGAAACCAAAATCCACTAAGGACGGCTGAACCCTGCAAAGAACTCACAAAACCAAAGAACAACAACAAATATTTTTGGTGTTTTTGATTTTTTTAAAGAAGCCAACAAAGCAAAAACAATCAAAGCAAAACCAAAAACAAAAACTAAGACGCTCCAAGAACAACACAACTATGCATGAAACAATAAGACGTGAGATTTTTATTGATGACGTGAGATTTTTATTGATGAAGAAGGGGATGCCTTGGGCACCCCCAAGATTTGACGCTTGTACCTCTTAAATATTTTTTGGGGTGACACGGGGTGTCTCCCACAAGCTTGAGATTTTGGCCATTCTTCATCTCATTACACCATTCTCTCTCTACACCTGAAATTTTTTCCTTCATACAAAACTTCACACAATCTTCATTAGCAACATTAGTGTATTCAAAAGATAATAGACCTTCGGGTTTAGCTTTGGAACGGCAAGACTTTTCATTAAAAACACAACATACTGTAGAAACTCCTTCAAAAAGCTCAATTTCCCAAAAAGAACCCGAAAAGGAATCAATAAGAAGCAAATGCAAATAATGGCAGAAATCTGTCAAAACAGACCAGCAGGTAGAAACCGATTTTTCCAAAGACCTTCTGTTGCTCAAATCAAAAAGTGTTAAACTAACGAAAGTTATCTAACATACTGGTAGATTTATTCATAAATTTTCAGCTCAATCCGACTTACAGAGACTCCTCACGAATTTTTATGATGGAGGACAGAAATCTGTTTCGGGACAGCAACTCTCCAAATCTTAGTTCCCTCTCATTAGAGGTCATTCTTGGCACAAAAAGCAAACAAAAAGGATAAGGAGAGGTCATTACTGAAGTAATAACTTTCAAGACTCAAGGAAACTCTTGGGTTATCTCCCAACAAGTACCTTTTTTTAACGCCTTTAAGTTAGGCACGGCGAAGAGCAAATATTGGAAAGGAGAAAAATAAAAGTAAGTAAGTATATACACTGTGAAAACATTATTTTGTTCATTAAAATCCTTTTGTTAACAAGGTTGATCAAGTCTTGTTACCAAAACAATCTTATATGAAACAAAACTTTGCATTCCACAAGGTGATTATGTTACCTCATACTTGATAGCAATGGTCCCAATCATAATAGTTTCAAAATTTTCTTGTGGAATGGAAAATATATTTCTCCAACTTTGATGCTCTCAATATTTTCAATGGAATTCAGGCAATAGCTTCTAACAACCTTCTTGGGGAAATAGATAGTGTGCTTTTTGTCATTAATATTGAATGTTACTTTTCCTTGATTGCAATTGATGACAACACCTGTAGTATTAAGAAAATGTCTCCCAAGAATAATGGACATATTATCATCTTCACGCATTTCAAGCACAACAAAATCAGTTAAGACCATGCAATTATGAGCAACTTGAACAGGAACATCCTCACATATATCAACAGGAACAGTAGTTGACTTATCAGCCATTTGCAAAGATATATCAGTTGGTATCAACTTTTCTAGCTGGAGCCTCTTGTAGAGAGAAAAATGCATAACACTAACTCCAGCTCCCAAATCACACAAAGCAATTCTAACATAATTATTCTTAATGGAGCAAGGAATAGTTGGTATACCTAGATCACCAAGTTTCTTTGGAACCTTACCATTGAAGGAGTAATTAGAAAGCAAAGTAGAAATCTCCTCATTAGGAATCTTCCTTTTATTAGAGACAATATCCTTCATATACTTTGAATAAGGAGGTAACTTAATAGCACTAGTCAAAGGAATTTTGCAAGAATAAAGGTTTCATCCACTCAGAAAACTTGTTATAGTGTTCTTCCTCCTTTTACTTGTGTTTCTTACCTGGAAAAGGCATAGGTTTCTGCACCCAAGGTTCTCTCTATTTACCATGCTTTTTATCAATAAAATATTCCTTTGTGTACCTAGTGTTCTTAGTGTGTTTCTCAGGTTCTTCCTCACCTTACTCCTCATCAGGAGACTCATCAATATTACCACTCCCAGTTTCAGCATCATAGACAGATATACTATTTGGATCTACAACAGGTTCAAGTGGTTCCTCAACTTTCTTATGTTTCTTTTTCTTTCTCTTACGAGGACTACCACTATCCTCACCTTGTTGGGAATCCTGCTCTATTCTTTTAGGGTGTCCTTCAAGATATAAAGGATCTTGAGTAGCTGCACCACTCCTAGTTCTAATTCCATAAGCATGTTTATTTCGTGAAGCATGAACTAGCATATCCTTTTGCACCTTAGCAAGTTGATCAAGTTGGGTTTGAACCATTTGAAAGTGTTTATAAAGCATTTTAATATCATTAGAAGTTCTTTCCACAATATCTTTCAACTCATGGATAGCTCTAGAGTTTTCCAATAAATGATTCTGAACTTGTTTATTAAAATTACCTTGTTTAACAATAAATGTGTCAAGTTCCTCTAAGCATTGATCAGGAGGCTTACCATAAGGAATATCACCTTCATTAAATTGGAGAAAGTGTACCTCAATAGTAGATGAGTGGGGAATTGGCTTACATAATTCTTCTATAGGAGGTAGATTCTTCACATCTTCAGCTCTAATACCTTTCTCCTTTAGACACTTTTTAGCTTCCTTCATCACTTCATCATTTAATGCAATAACTTCCCTCTTCTTTGTTGTTGGTGTTGGAACTGGTTCAGGAACAACTGGTTCAGGAGTATTAGGCTTAGGTGTATTCAACTTAGTTGAAGTCCAATCATCATAATTCTTGCTTATCTTGTTCATTAATTCTTCAGCATCTGTAGGAGTCCTTTTCCTGAAAACACAATCAGCAAAGCTATCTAGGTAGGTCCTAGAATCATCAGTTAGTCCATTATAATAAATATCAAGAAGCTCATTCTGAGGTAATGGACATCCAGGATATGCATGAATCAAGGAACATAATCTTTTCCATGACTCAGGCAATTTCTCTTCTTCTCCCTGGTTAAAATCAAAAAGTCTCTACAAAGCAGCATGTCTAGCACTGGGAGGAAAATATTTATGGAAGAAAGAAGCAATCAAGCAATCAAGGCTATCAATGGAACCAGGAGGTAATCTATTAAACCAAGCCCTGGCTTCTCCTTTTAGTGAAAAGGGAAATATCTTAGCAACAAAGTACTTTCGCATCTTAAAATCATCAGAGAACAAAGCACTCATAGTAGAAAGCTCATTCATATGAGCCACAACACTCTCATTTTTAGTACCACAAAAAGGTTCTTTCTCAACAATATCTAAATAAGATAAATCAAGAGATAAATTATAATCTATATCTTTAATATCTATGGGAGAGGTGGAAAACTTAGGATCATAGGACTTCTTAGGCATAATAGTACGTCTAGCAAGGAGACTCTTAATAGCACTAGCACCATGTGTGTTTCGGCACTCTTCAACAAATTTATCAGTGAGCTCTATGTAACCATTATTAATATCATAACTCTCACTAGACTCAGGTGAGCTAGTAGGTGTAACAGTGTATTCACTAGGAGTTTCGGTATTTCCTAGACTAGCCACAGTAGCATCTAGAAAAGGACCTAATGAACCACTCGCATCAAGCATAGTATAAGTAGCATCATGAGTATCAAAAGCAGTTTCAGATTCAGCAGTAGTAGCAGTGTGTGTAGCATGAGCATGTGGTGGTGGTGTGACAAGCTTACTTATAACAGACGGTGAATCAAGAGCAGAAGAGGTCTTTAGGACTGTATCTCTTCTTGTAGTGGATGGTAAAATAGGAAACTTTCCATCACGATACTTCCCCATGATGAAAGGAGTAGCAGTGAACAATAATATATCCAAGTGAACTTACAAATAAAGCTATGCTCCCTGGCAATGGCGCCAGAAAATAGTCTTGATGACCCACAAGTGTAGGGGATCGCAACAGTCTTTGCGGGTAGTATTACCCAATTTATTGATTCGACACAAGGGGAGCAAATAATACTTGCAAGCCTTAACAACTGAGTTGTCAGTTCAGCTGCACCTGGAAATAGTCCTTGCTCACAGAAGTTTACCAGTAGCAACAGTTTGTAGTAGCAACAGCAAAGCAACAGCAGCAGTAACATCAATAGTGGAACAATAGCAATAGTAACAGTAGGATTCGAGTGCGGTAGGCATAGGGATGGATGGACGGGCGTTGCATGGACAAGTCTAAACATGTAACTTCAAAGAACTAGGGCATTGTAGATAAATAGTAATAAGCATCCAAGTAATAAACAATCCTAAGCATGTGCTCCAAATATAGTCATACGTGCTCACAATGAGAACTTGCACAACATCTTCTGTCCAGCCAGCCCGTGGCAGCGGGGCCTCTAGGGAACTACTGGCAATTAAGGTATTCTTTTTAATAAAGCACCAGAGCAAAACATTAACACTCTGTGAACACATGTGATCCTCACACCACAGCCATCCCCTCCGGTTGTCTCAATTATTATCACTTTGGGGCCTTTGGATCCGGACAATGATATGTGTACACAACTTGCAGATAAGATCACAAACAATACTATCATAATGATTCAATAATAAGTTTAGATCTGAGATCATGGCACTCGGGCCCTAGTGACAAGCATTAAGCATAACAAGTTGCAACAAAGTCAAATAGCACTAATAGAGATACTAGGCACTATGCCCCTAACAGATCTTATTCGATTACATGATAGAACTCATCCAATCCCTACCATCCCCAAGCCTACAGCGGGGAATTACTCACTCATGGATGAGGGAAACATTGGTGGTTTATGGAGATGCGTTGGTGATGACGATGGCGATGATCCTCTCCAAATTCCCCGCCCGACAGGGTGCCAGAACGGAGTTTCTAGATCCGAATCTTGGTTTCTCGTGGTGGTGGCGGAGCGGAACTCTTTCTGGAAAACCATCCCCCCCCCCCCCCCCCCCTATTTTTAGGTCAGAAGGAAACTTATAGACGCGGAGGGAGGCCGAGGAGCTGCCTGGGTGTAACATCCCAGGATTAGCACCTCGAAATAGACATGACGCATCAGAAAATCCGGAGAATTTTCGCGCAAAACTAAAGAAGCTATAGGGGAATCGAGATCTCTCTTGCTCTGATAAAAACATCAGGGCAAGTGCGATGGATTTCGACATGACCTCTATTGTACTCTTGTGTTTGAGGGGAAGGAGATTCAAATTTGAATATTCAATTGATGAATCTGAATTCTAAAAGAATTTGAAATGGAATAATAATTGGAAACTAAATTGTAATGGAAAATAAGAGGTGGACTCTTATTTATAAACAAGGTATAATCTTTTATTCAAATAGAAAAGATAGTGGAAATTTAAATAAAATGAAATGAGTATATGATTAATGTAATATGATATTACAATAATGAAATAATAAACAAGAATCGATAAAGAATAATCTTATTTACATCACACATTATTATATTATCTTTACAATTATGAACCAAAGGGATAATAAGGTAATGAAATAGAGAGGTACCATCTATCTATTCTATTCTATTCTATCTATTATATATTAAAAGTAATATACGGATGTCTAATAGAGCCTCCACGTTAAGCCAGATCATCTGAATTAATTTTGATAGTTAGATCTATTTTTTATGGTTAGGATTTATCAAAAATTTAATAGTTATGTAACCACGTAATTCAGTTTGACAACCTGTTTGACACGATCGGTGTTGGAACCCCTTTCACACAATCAGATATATGGTCAGGAAACCTGTTTGATATAGCCGGTATTATATATTTTTTCCTGGTCGCGATAAATCTCTTATGGTTCCCGTTAAGATTCGTTGCCCCAAAAATAAAAAAACGCTTGGCGGCGTCTCCCTCGACGCAACAAAAAGCCTCACATGTCATCAGTCACGATCGCAACAAAAACCTGGTGAAGCGCCGCCGGCAACAATATTGGCTTGGAGAGAGGCGTTCCGGATTCCATCTTCAGCCAGCAGTCTGTGCTGCTAGCATCAGACGGCAATATGTGTTATGGGGGCCTAAACATGTCATGTCACGATCGTTTGCTCTCTGGACGATTGGCTAGGTAAAAGCCCCATTTGCGTTATTAGATAGGTCCTCAGCGGCAATCTAGGGCATGACACAAACATGGATCATGTGGTCGATTAGAGTGCCTGCAATGTCTTCAGAGGCGAAGATTAAAGGAAGATAATGGTAAAAGGAGAATCATGGGATTGGCGTCCGATCGTGTCCATAGCTATGTAGCACGAGCTAGACAAGGGCTCAAACGATCTGCTATGAGAAGTTGATTGGTTTTGCAAGGCTAATTGATTTTGTTCCTTGATGGGTGATGCTTACGACCTATAAATGCTGGCTAGATACGCAAGCAAGATGGCCTGATCGATTTGTTTTGAGAGTGCGGTGGCTTCGTACTACCAACAAGGGAAGGCAGAAACATGGATGGCAAGTGACAAGACTAATTCTTAGTCGCCTGAAAATTGAACGTACTCTTTTCTTATTAGTCATCAATCAGTGGTTGATTAAGGTTTCTATCCAACCCATTAGTTATTAGTTCTTTGTAATATTTCAATGGCGCTGCGTACTGCTTACTGACGCGGTGACACTTGCACATATTTTTTCTCTTGTATTGCAAGGCCGTGGAGCTTATTTGCTTGAAGCAAAAGTAGACGAGACTCTACCGCAATCATCAAGATGGACCGGGCACTGCAAATCGATTGAGTGCCTAATATCCGTAATAATTGGGAGAAAAAAGAGCTCCAGTCTCCCTGATTACTACCTTTGGACTGTAAATCCTTTGCCTCTAGAATGGTATAGTCTGTTAATAGTTCATCAAATACATGCAAGGTAATCATAGTATATACTCCCTGCGTTCAGAAATATAAGACTCGTTTTAGTTTTATGAATCGAATGTATTTATACGTCTTTTAGTGTATAGATTCGTAGAGTTCAGAGTGAACCTATACACTAAAAGGCGTCTAGATGGCTTGGTCCCGGGCGACCCAGGCGCGGTAGAGGGGGTTCGGCGCAGCTACCCTCGTACCATCAGCAGTGTATGCCGCAACCAAGCGCGGCGGGCAGGGGAAGCTCCCATCCACGAAGCCATCGAGGTGACGGCTGCGGAGGAGCGGCAAAGATCTGGGCACGCCAATACATGTAGTTGTCCTGTGTGAGACACACGGTGATGAGGTTGGCCAGCTGATATGGAGCTGGGACAGCACCCTCGGGACTCGTGGGCGCCGGGGCGTCGGAGACGGCGTGGGAGAAGGGCAACACTGGGGCCTCGTAGGGCGCTGCAGTTAACCCTGCCGTCGGGGGGATCGATGGGACCGTGGTGGTTTGCCGACGGTGTAGATGATGCCGCCGGTGATACGACGGCGAACGACACGAGGGGCGCTGATGGAGCGATCGTGGGCGGCGGCGACGGGAAAAACCCGCCAGAGAACGCTGCCATACTGAGGTGAAGGGGGCGCGAGGAAGAGGACGGAGCCATGTGAATCATCGTGCTCGTGGCGGACGAGGCGAGCAGCGCCGCGAGGGACGGCGGGATGAAGGGGGTCGTCGAGGCACCGGAGACCAGTGCGGCGGCTGTGGTGGTGGACAGGGCAGCAGAGGAGGCCGAGGCAGCACCCGACTCAGTCATGGCGGCGGCCGAAGGAAGCAGCGGCGGCGGCCAGAGAGAAGGGCGGCGATGGCTAGGGTTGGGGTGGGCGGAGACTAGGGTAGGAAGTTTTGACCTAGTCTGATACCATGTTAAACAAACGACATAGGATGTTTTGGGAGAAACTGGCTCAACGCTCTGGGACGCGGACTATCTCATCTATATCTATATCTATATACTAATAATATATATATTATATATAATAATAAAGTACGAAGTGTTTCTCCCGGTTCAACATTTTTTTAACCTTTATACCCTCTTACAAAAAACTAAATACATAAACTTGCAGTATTACCCGATCGTGCCATCTGTCGTTGCTTCGCCCGTTTTCTTCCTACCTAATTTATCATCAGTACAAAACGGGGCTACGAACGAATCGTGGGCTGGAAATCGTGTTAGACTCCAACTCTAGCTAGAAGCCTATATATTATTCTCTGACTTAAGCCTGAGATAAAGAGAGCACTCTCAGCGATTTGAGGTGCGTCGTGCGATAGCTTCTCTCTGCTTGTGGGCCTTCTCTTTTCTTTGTCGCTGGATGTGGGCGCGTTGTTTCCTCTCGCTGCATGTCATTGCTGGGCTTTGACATCAGCCGCGGCCGGGAGTTCATCTGGGGCGTGCGTGTGTTTTTTTTCTGACTAACATGTGGACTACTTTTTTAGAGCTCCTTCTGTCAGCCACTTTGTAGTTTGGGTGGTTGTTTTTGTTCTGTTTGTTCGTGGGATTTGGGAGGGTGTTGCCATCTCCGGGGGTTTGACCGCTTCCTTTCTTTCTTTTCTTGCCGGTGGAGGATTGGAGGCGGTGTGGGATTGGAGACGGAGGTGGTGTTCTTGATTTGTGGGATTGGGGACCGTGGGATTTGGGGCGGCGGCGCTGTTCTTGGTCTACTCTGCTCTATTTTCTCTTCGGTCTTTCCGCCGCTGAGCCGGTTCTGCATCGCCATGGAGCTGTTCCTTTCTTCTTCAAGGTTCGTTTTCTTTTTCTCTTCTTGTAACTTATAAGTTTGGTCGGCATGGAACGATTCCAGGACCCTTGCGGCCGCGCTGCGCTTTCTCTGTCTGCGTGCGTGCAGATGATTTCTCGTTTCCGATTCCCTCGGGGTGACAATTGCACACCACGGCACCACAGCCGCCGAACAATCTGACCACCGCCGTCGCGGCCATGGCGGAGCTCATGTCGGGATCAAGTGGTTCGAGATCGATCTGGGCCGGCGAGAGTCTCACCTTCCTCTTCCAGTTTCAGGCAGTTCGTATTGTTTCACTTTTATCCTCATCCTCACCTAAATCCTTCCTCCTTCCAGTACTCGCCCTCTTCCTCAACTCGCCTTCTATGCCTCCGCGCCTCGCGACCTCGCCGTCTTCCTTAACCTGCCTTCCTACTGCCCCGGCGTGCCATAGTTCAGATGAGCTAGACGCGTGTACTCTTCCTAGCATGCCGCCAGCCATGCCTAAATCCGGTGATTGGGGGTGTGCGATGCGACCGACGACGAGGTGCTTTGGTGAGAGGTGACCAGGGACGATTACATGGGAGGTATGTGGGGTCATGGTGAGAGCAGTTCAGGGAGGGGCACATGTGGAAGATATGTTGCTCCTCGATCTAGATCCAACGCTTCCACCTCTATGTATTCTCTGAATATTCCGGCTGCACACGATTCTGAATTTTAGGTTGCAGCAGGTTGTGAACAAGAACAAAATATGAGCTTCACTAATTTAGTCTTCGCCTCCTCAATCATGAAAGCCTCTAGGAGAAAATTGGGTGTTGTTTCCAGAAATAGTGCATGTCAGATCACTTCCTGCCGCCCTTCACCAACCACCTATGCCCATTTTGTAGGGTTTCGTAGCATGGAAAACAAAAATTTTCTATCGCATAAAAACAAACAAGCCAAGATCTATCTACTAGATTGTAGCAACGAGTCGATGGAATAACTTACCCTCGAAGATTCCAAAGTGTTTAACGAGAGCGGATTCTCATGGGTGATGTAGTCGTACTCTTCCCGATCTCAAGATCGTGTAGACGATCCTTTCAGCGCTGCGTTCCGGCAGCGCTTCCGCAGTCGGTCACACGTTCGGTACTCGACGAAGACCTTCCTCTCCCTTGTTCCAAAGAAAGTACGAGGTTGTAGCACTCTCCTCGCGATTCCGCAACACAACGGCGTGGTACCTAAGTAGAGGAGATCCAGGCTTCGCCTTAAGCCGGAGCGAGTATGGTGGAGTATGAGAGAGAGCTATTAGTGGTCTAGGGTTTAGACACACCAATTAGAAGGCTCTAAACCGAAGGCTAGTGAAATTAGAAGCTCTAAACCAAAACGGCTCTAAACCGGAGATTAGAGGATAGGAACTTGTGTGTCTAGAGGAGGAGGCCCTGCCCCTCCTTTTATAGGTGGAGGGGCCGGCGTGCCAGGGGAGGGAGGGGAGTCCCTCCCCAACTCGGCCAAGGTGGGCCGCCGGATTGGAGAGGAGGGACTCCTCCCCCAAGTCGGTTTTGCCTCCTCTTGCTTGTTTCCCACAGTTTCCTGTTTTAGCCGTTTGACTTTCAAACTAGCCATTTGACTTTTCTGTTTTAGGATTCAATTTAATCCTTTATTTGGAACAGCAAGAACACTTAGTACATGATGCAATCATTCCAATATGTAATGACACATTCATGTACCCTCCCCGGAGTCTTGGACATTCCGAACCTTCTAGAACATTCCGATGAAAACACCTAATCATTTCGAACTCCAAACGGGACTTTCCTTATATGAATCTTATTCTCCGGACCATTCCGGATCACCTCGTGATATCCGGATCCCATCCGAGACTCGAACAACATTCGGTCTCTTTATCATAATACCATAACTACTCAAACAACGTCAATCCTTAAGTGTGTCTCCCTACGGTTCGTGAATTATGCGGACATGATCGAGACACTTCTCGAACAATAACCAATAGAGGAATCTGGAAATTCATATGGCTCCCGCATATTTCTCGATTACTTTGCAATCGAATGAACCACTTACATACGATACCAATTTCCCTTTGTCTCACGATAGTTTACTTATCCGAGGTTATGATCGTCGGTATCTCGCATACCTAGTTCAACCTCGTTCGATAAGTACTCTTTTCTCGTTCCGTGATATGTGATCCCTTGTGAGCCAGTCACATGCTTGCAAGCTAATTGGATGACATTCCACCGAGAGGGCCCAGAGTATATCTATCCGTCATATGGATGGACAAATCCACTCTTGATCCATGTGTTTCAACCAATACTTTCCGAACACTCAATGCCACCTTTATAGCCACCCGATTCACGGTGTGGTGTTTGATGTCATCAAAGCATCCATCCGATAAAGGTGATATGCATGATCTCATGGTCGAAGGAATTAGGTTACTATGTATCAGAAAGCATATAGCAATTGAACTATTGAAATGACTTGATCTTTATGCTATGCTTATCTATAGGAGTATGTCCACCATATCATTCTCCTAACGATATGATATTGTTGTTGATAACATCTCAATATTCATGATAGGTAAACCAAAATCATTAATCAACCAACAAGCTAGTGAAGTATAGAGGCTATACTAGGGACTTCAAATTAAGTTTACAAATCACACAAGTATCAATGTTTCCTTGTTAATACTATTATAGCATGAATGTAAACATTTATCATAAACACAAAGATATAATAATAACTACATTTATTATTGCCTCTAGGGCATATCTCCAACAGTCTCCCACTTGCACTAGAGTCATCTAATCTAGATTACATGGTAATATACCCGAACACCCATGGCAGTTTGGTGTTGGTCATTTTGCCCTCGGGAGAGGTTTAGTCAACGGATCCGCCACATTCAGATCTGTGTACTTTGCAAATCTTTATATCCCCATCGGATATGTTCTCGAATAGCGTGAAAACGCAGCTTGATATGCTTCACTTCTTGTGTGACCTTGGTTCTTGCGCATTGGCTATGGCGCCCATGTTATCACAAGAGATAGACATTGGGTCCAAGCACTAGGAACCACACCCAGATCTGTAATGAACTCTTTCATCCATATCGCTTCTTGTGAAGCCTCCGGCGACCATGTATTCCGATTCGTTGAAGATCTCGCCATAACGCTTTGCTTTGCACTCCTCCAGCTTCTGCACCATTCAAAATAAATATGTATCCAGTTGTGATTTAGAATCATCCGGATCGGTGTTCCAACTAGCATCGGTGTAACCATTAACAACGAAGCTCATTACCTCCATAAGAAAGAACCATATCCTTAGTTCTTCTCAAGTACTTAAGGATGTTTTTACCATTGTCCAATGATCCACTCCTGGATCACTTTGATATCTGCTAGTTAAACTAACAGCATATGCAATGTCGGGTCTAGTACATAGCATGGCATACATTAGAGATCCTATGGCTGAGGCATAGGGAGTCTTACTCATCCTTTCTCTATCTTCTTCCGATGTCGGACTTTGAGTTTTACTCAAGGTCGTATTGGGCAACATGGGCAAGAACCCTTTCTTGCTTTCTTCCATTCCAAACCTCTTTAGAACTTTGTCCAAATATGTACTCTGTGACAATGATATTTGGCATTTCGATCTATCTCTATAAATCTTTATGCCTAATATGTAAGCTGCTTCGCCAAGATCCTTCATTGAAAAACTATTATTCAAATATTCCTTGACACTATTAAGAAGGTCTACATCATTCCCAATCAACAATATGTCATCCACATATAGTATTAAGAATGCTACAGAGCTCCCACTCACTTTCTTGTAAATACAAGCTTCTCCATAAGTTTGTATAAAACCAAAACTTTTGATCACCTTATCAAAACGTTAATTCCAACTTCGGGATGCTTGCTTCAATCCATAGATGGACCGTTGAAGTTTGCATACCTTGTTAGCATCTTTAGGATCGACAAAACCTTTGGGTTGCATCATATACAACTCTTCATCAATATCTCCATTGAGGAATGTTGTTTTGACATCCATCTGCCATATCTCATAATCATAATATGCAGCGATTGCTAACATAATCCTCACAGACTTTAGCTTCGCTACTGGTGAGAAAGTCTCATCGTAGTCAACTCCTTGAATTTGTCGAAACCCTTTTGTGACAAGTCGAGCTTTATAGACAATAACATTACCATCAGCATATGTTTTCTTCTTGAAAATCCATTAGTTCTCGACAGCCTTCCGGCCATCCGGTAAGTCCACCAAAGTCCATACTTGGTTTTCGTACATGGATCCAATCTCGGATTTCATGGCTTCTTGCCATTTATTGGAATCTGGGTTCATCATCGCTTCCTCATATGTCTCGGGGTCATCGGTGTTGTCCACCAACATGACACTCATAACGTGATCATACCAATCTGGAGTGGTACGAGTTCTCGTTGACCTCCGAGGTTCTGTAGTAACTTCAACCGAAGTTTCATGATCACCATCATTAGCTTCCTCTCTTATTGGTGCAGGCACCACAAGAACTTCTTCCGATGCTGCGTTACTCGCAATTTCGAGAGAAGGTTCGACAACCTCGTCGAGTTCTACTTTCCTTCCATTCACTTCTTTCGAGAGAAATTCCTTATCTAGAAAGGATCCATTCTTGGCAACGAAGATTTTGCCTTCGGATCTATGATAGAAGGTATACCCAATAGTTTCCTTCGGGTATCCTATGAAGACGCATTTTTCCGCTTTGGGTTCAAGCTTGTCCGGCTGTAACTTCTTTACATAGGCTTCGCATCCCCAAACTTTAAGGAACGACAATCTAGGTTTCTTCCCAAACCATAATTCATACGGTGTCGTTTTAACGGATTTAGACGGTGCCCTATTTAAAGTGAATGCGGTTGTTTCTAATGCATAACTCCAAAATGATAGCGGTAAATCTGTAAGTGACATCATAGAACGAACCATATCTAAGAGAGTTCGATTACGACGTTCGGACACACCATTACGCTGTGGTGTTCCCGGCGGTGTCAACTGTGAAAGTATTCCGCATTTCTTCAAATGCTCTCCAAACTCGTAACTTAGATATTCACCTCCACGATCAGAACGTAGAAATTTAATCTTCTTGTTACGTTGATTCTCTACCTCACTTTGAAATTTCTTAAACTTCTCGAAAGTTTCGGATTTATGTTTCATGAAATAGATATACCCATATCTACTCAAGTCATCCGTGAAGGTAAGAACATAACGATAACCACATGATGCTACACTCATTGGACCACACACATCGGTATGTATGATTTCCAATAAGTCCGTAGCTCGCTCCATCATACCGAAAATGGAGTCTTAGTCATTTTCCCATCGGACATGCTTCGCATCTTTCAAGTGATTCAAAATCAAGTGATTCAAGAAGTCCATCGGAATGGAGTTTCTTCATACGCTTCACTCCAATGTGACCAAGGCAGCGATTACATATAGGTCGAATTATCACTTGATTTCAAACGTTTAGCCTCAATGTTGTTGATATGTGTATTTCCACTATCGAGATTCAATAAGAATAGACCATCTATCAAAGGTGCATGTGCATAAAACATATTACTCATATAAATCGAACAACCATTATTCTCGGACTTAAACAAGTAACCGCCTTGCAATAAACAAGATCCGATATAATGTTCATGCTCAACACAGGCACTAAATAACAATTATTTAAGTATAAAACTAATCCGATGGTAGATGAAGGGGTAGCGTGCCAACCGCGATCACATCAACCTTTGATCCGTTTCCCAGCATCGTCACCTCGTTCTTCGCTAGCTTCCGTTTATTCTGCAAAGACTGCTTTGAGTTACAAATATGAGCAACCGAACCAGTATCAAATACCGTGCACTACTACGAGTACTAGTGAGATACACATCAATAACATGTATATCGGATATACCTTTCTTCTTGATGTTGCCGTTCTTGATCCGCCAAGTACTTTGGGCAATTCCGCTTCAAGGACCTTCTCCCTTGCGTAAAGCACTCGATGTCGTGCTTGGGTCCAGCCTTGGTCTTCTTCGCCGGCGTGGTAACTTTCTTACCACCCTTCTTGAAGTGTCCCTTCTGCTTAGACTTGCCTTTCTTGAATTTGGTGGTCTTATTGACCAACAACACTTGGTGCTCTTTCTTGATCTCCACTTCTGCAGATTTCAACATGGCAAAGAGTTCTGGCAACGTCTTGTTCATGTTCTGCATGTTGTAGTTCATCACAAAGTTCTTGTAACTTGGTGGTAGTGATTGGAGGACACGGTAAATCCCCAAAGCATTAGGAATCACTATACCCAAGCTTTGAAGTTTGTTTGCGTGCCCAGACATCTTAAGCACATGCTCACTGACGGAGCTGCCTTCTTCCATCTTGCAGTTAAAGAACTTTTCAGAAGCCTCATAGCTTTCAATTGCCGCATGAGTCTCAAAAATCAATTTGAGATCCTCGACAATATCATATGGGTCTGACTCTTCAAACCTTTTCTGAAGCTCCGATTCCAAACCATACAAGATAGCACACTGAACTATGGAGTACTGATTCTTCCGAGCGAGGTAAACATTCTTTACTTCATCGGCATCAGCAGCAGGTGGGTCACCATGTGCATCCAAAGACATAGGTCAAATTACCACCGTGAGGACAATCCTCAAATTGCGGAACCAATCCATGAAGTTGCTTCCATTGTTTTTCAACTTTTCTTTCTCTAGGAACGCATTAAAATTGATGGTAGGCTGCCATTGATCTATAACATATTTGCAATAGTTTAGACTAAGTTTATGACAAATTGAGTTCAAATTAATTAATGAAATTAAACTAGGTGAACTCCACTCAAAACAACATCCCTCACATTGTTTTAGTGATCACGAACCAAATCTACTACATCAACACCGATCATCACGAGAGTTGATACAGTTTCAATGGAACAATCGTCATGTTCATCATATCTACTATATGATTCATGCTTTACCTTCGGTGATCCGTGTTCGAGACCATGTCTGTACATTCTAGGCTCGTCAAGATCAAACCTTAGTTTCGCATGAGCAAATCTGGCTTGCTCACATTGTATACACTTGCGAATCTAACACCCGATCATCACGTGGTGCTTCGAAACAACAAGCTTTAGCAACGGTGCTAACTAAGGGTGAACACTTTATGACTTGAAATTCATGTGCATGAGGGATCATCTTATAATGCTACCGTCATCTACTAAGCAATACAAGATGCATAAAGGATTAACATCACATGCAATTCAATAATATGTGATATGATATGGCCTTTCTTCTTTGTGCTTCCGATCTCCATCTTCAAGCACGAACATTATCTCCATCATCACCGGCATTGCATCAAGGTCAATGACGCTTCTCCATTGTTGTCGTCCACCGGCTTTAACTATTACAACTACTTTGAATAGACACGCGGGTCTTAACATAAATTAAAGACAACCATATGGCTCCTGCCGGTTGCAAACTTACAATAAGGAACATTGCATACATCAGATATAATCACAATCATGGCCATATCACATCACTACACACCCCTGCAAAACAAAGTTAGACGCCTCTACTTTCTATGCATATTTTACGTGGTTTGGGGCTTTCAATAAGTGTCGTTCTAACTTACGAACAAGAACCACGACATTGATACTAGCATTGTTGATCACCCGTTGTAAATTGGATCTTAACTATGCTAGGAGAAACAGCACCATAAAGCCACTTATGCAATACAAGTTGCATGTCAAGCGTGGAGCAAGTCTCATGAACGATGTCATGTAAGGTTAGCCCGGGCCGCTTCATCCCAACATACCACAAGATGCAAAGTACACAAGAAGCAATCGACAATAAAAGCATCAACGCCCACAATGACCATTGTGTTCTACTCGTCACAGATCTACATATAGACACGGCTCGATACCCTTTAGGGTTTCGTAGCATGGAAAACAAAAATTTCTATCGCATACAAACAAACAAGCCAAGATCTATCTACTAGATTGTAACGAGTCGATGGAATAACTTACCTCGAAGATTCCAAAGTGTTTAACGAGAGCGGATTCTCGTGGGTGATGTAGTCGTACTCTTCCGATCTCAAGATCGTGTAGACGATCCTTCCGGCTGCGTTCCAAGAGCGCTTCCAGATCGGTCACTGCGTTCGATTTTCGACGAAGACCTTCCTCTCCCTTGTTCCAAAGCAGCGGAGGTTGTAGCACTCTCCTCGTGATTCCTAAGACAACGGCGTGGTACTAAGTAGAGGGAGATCCCGCAGGCTTCGCCTTAAGCCGGAGCGAGTATGGTGGAGTATGAGAGAGAGCTATTAGTGGTCTAGGGTTTAGACACACCAATTAGAAGGCTCTAAACCGAAGGCTAGTGCAATTAGAAGCTCTAAACCAAAACGGCTCTAAACCGGAGATTAGAGGATAGGAACTTGTGTGTCTAGAGGAGGAGGCCCTGCCCCTCCTTTTATAGGTGGAGGGGCCGGCGCGCCAGGGGAGGGAGGGGAGTCCCTCCCCAACTCGGCCTAGGTGGGCCGCCGGCTTGGAGAGGAGGGACTCCTCCCCCAAGTCGGTTTTGCCTCCTCTTGCTTGTTTCCCATTTCTGTTTTAGTTTGACTTTCAAACCGCCATTTGACTTTTCTTTTAGGATTCAATTTAATCCTTTATTTGGAACAGCAAGAACACTTAGTACATGATGCAATCATTCCAATATGTAATGACACATTCATGTACCCCCGAGTGTCGGACATTCCGAACCTTCTAGAACATTCCCGATGAAAACACCTAATCATTTCCGAACTCGAAACGGGACTTTCCTTATATGAATCTTATTCTCTGGACCATTCCGGATCACCTCGTGATATCCCGGATCCCATCCGAGACTCCGAACAACATTCGGTCTCTTTCTCATAATACCATAACTACTCAAACAACGTCGAATCCTTAAGTGTGTCTCCCTACGGTTCGTGAATTATGCAGACATGATCGAGACACTTCTCTGAACAATAACCAATAGAGGAATCTGGAAATTCATATGGCTCCCACATATTTCTACGATTACTTTGCGATCAAATGAACCACTTACATACGATACCAATTTCCCTTTGTCTCACGATAGTTTACTTATCCGAGGTTATGATCGTCGGTATCTCTGCATACCTAGTTCAACCTCGTTACTGACAAGTACTCTTTTCTCGTTCCCGTGATATGTGATCCCTTGTGATCCAGTCACATGCTTGCAAGCTAATTGGATGACATTCCACCGAGAGGGCCCAGAGTATATCTATCCGTCATATGGATGGACAAATCCCACTCTTGATCCATGTGTTTCAACCAATACTTTCCGAACACTCAATGCCACCTTTATAGCCACCCATTTACGGTGTGGTGTTTGATGTCATCAAAGCATCCATCCGGTAAAGGTGATATGCATGATCTCATGGTCGAAGGAATTAGGTTACTATGTATCAGAAAGCATATAGCAATTGAACTATTGAAATGACTTGATCTTTATGCTATGCTTATCTATAGGAGTATGTCCACCATATCATTCTCCTAACGATATGATCTTGTTGTTGATAACATCTCAATGTTCATGATAGGGAAACCACAATCATTAATCAACCAACAAGCTAGTGAAGTATAGAGGCTATACTAGGGACTTCAAATTAAGTTTACAAATCACACAAGTATTAATGTTTCCTTGTTAATACTATTATAGCATGAATGTAAACATTTATCATAAACACAAAGATATAATAATAACTACATTTATTATTGCCTCTAGGGCATATCTCCAACACGTTTACCTCCATGATGACTGCCGGCCCGCTGCCGCTCCTACTAATCTACGCCTCCCGTTAATCTCCAGTGCATGTGCGTGCCCAAATGCTTCTCGGTCCGTCGGATCAGACACACGCCAGCGTCCACAGTCGGCCAGCCGTCCGCATCGCTCATGGTGCTCGCCTGATGATGCTCTCGGTGCATCAACAGCTAAAACTAGGATTCATAGGCTAAGCCATCGCTAGAAGAAACAACCATCACCTTCCCAAACGGCA
This sequence comes from Avena longiglumis, assembly GCA_030063025.1. Lineage (NCBI taxonomy): Eukaryota > Viridiplantae > Streptophyta > Magnoliopsida > Poales > Poaceae > Avena > Avena longiglumis. The sequence continues at coordinate 209,223,139 of CP125979.1, read as the reverse complement.
CAAAGACCAGCCTGACTAACTTCACATGCAAACTTCAGAATCTCTTCTTGGTCTAAAGAGTTCAGTCATTTGATACAAGATAGGAGCATATTAACCTTTACACCTTCAGTAACCTGTAGAGCCGATAGAATAAAGCATGTATATGCATTGGCTTCTTTCCTGTGAAATATAGCTCTGTCTAATGGAGTTTCAGTTGAGGTTTTCTTCGTTATTGACCTAGATGCGTCGTGACTGCCCTTTAAGGAGTTGCAACCAGTTGACCACCCAATATATGCCAATGGTAATGCAAGTGCTGAGAAAATAGTGAAGATCTTACAAGGATGAACTGAGCGTGGTGGGAGGTTATTCGTCCATTGTAGTATGAGCATGTGAGAGGACGACAACTCCTTTTTTTATTTCGTATGTCACTCCTTATCCTACTTTTATGTAGATTGAATTTTACGGGAATTGGTAGGACAGGCGCATGGCTTTGCTGGAGCCTGTGCACTGTACTATATGGTTAGACACTGGCAGCACGCCTAAACAGAGTGTGCCATGGACTCGCAGAAGCTGGTTGGTTTTGCCGCACTTCATGACTGTAGAAACGAAAACTTACTTATGCAGCTCTAAGAGTACATGAAAAGGTAAGAAACGTTAGAATTACTCTATAGCATAAGTTTGGTTGGCAGGAAGCGATTTCAGGCCCCTTGCGGCCGTCCTGTGATTTCTCTATTTGCGTGTGTGTGCCTTCCTTTCGTATGTCGCTGGATGTGGGCCTGAGGTTGGGTCGAGGCGTTGTGTTGCTGGTTATTGCTGTGGACGGTGGATTGGTGTGGCCACGTGATGTTCAAGCCATGTCTGGGTGAGAGGCGGTGCTTTCTTCATCGTCCGATGGGCGGGTCATTGTTTTATGGGCCCATTTGTCATTCACATTGTGTGTTAGGTGGGTTACATTTTGTGCTTTTCCGTGGGATGGCGGGATCGTTTGCTTGGTTATCTCTGTGCCTTGACCTTGTCGGTTGGGATTGTTTTTTTCTGTGGTGGCTCTGTGTGGCGGAAGGTTTCTTGCCGGCGCCGGTGGCGGTGTTTTTCTTTGCGGTTGCTCTGGTTGATTTCTGGTTATTCTACCGCTTTGGTTTCGCTGTCTCGGCATGGGGGCGTCGCCTCGCTTTGTTTGGTTTTATCTTTTGTGGTCGATTCTTTAGCTAATGTTTGCTTCTAGGGAGATGGAGGTGGGAAATGGTGGTCACGGGTGTTCAGGTGGAATGGGAGTTTGTTTTTGTTGCAGCATGTTTGTAAGAGGGGGAATGCCTATAGAGATTTGTAGTTTCTCCGTGCCCTTCTATGCTGATTCTACATCGAATTGTATTTTTTGGGGGATGAACCACCCGTCTTCCTTCCTCCCGTCCACCACTGTCGTGGGAATGGCCACGGCAGATGCTGCAATCGGCAGCGAGTAGTAGAACGAGGGGCAAGGGCGGCCAGCCATCTGCGGTGCGAGATGAGGGCAGAGACACAGGGTTTTACCAGTTCGGCCCCGGAGGTAAAGACCTACTCCTGCTAGATTGTATTATGGATGTGTTTACAATGGGCGAACTCGGCGACTAGGCGGAGTTGCTTGGGTGTATGAGGGCGTGTCTCTACTCACCCCATAGGGAGGTTTATATAGGCTCACCTCCCTAGGGTTTACATATCTCAACCGATTCGATTCTGACTTGATGTCGTTTAACCTAGACCGACCGGGCCTATCTACTCTGGGCCTTCAACTTCGATCGCCGATACCTTGCTGGGCTTTTGATCCACTCGGCTTCTGCCCACTCACCAGCCCTTGGGCGGTGAACGTCCAGAGTATACCCGGTGGCGTATCCCCATCAAGAGTCCCCGAGGCCGTCGTTGATTAGGCGTGAGTGGCTGCTGGTAGTCGGAGTATCTGGCTTCAAGTTGGCATCGATCGAATCGTCGGTGGCTCTGTATAAAGGAAAAATCCGGCGAACCGAGTCGCGTCTTGGCGAGTCGGAGCGACGCCGGTCTCAAGGGTGACTTAACGAGCCGAGTGGCTGGAGTTGGACCGTCGCGTGGTCAAACTAGCCGTTAAGGTAACTCAACGGTAACCGGGCGTAATCATCGCTGTAACGGCCCCCGATTTGGCGGGCAACTCACGCTATATAAGAGGAATGGTAGGCTATCGCGAGCCAACGCCCACCATTTCTTCCGAGTGCGCATCTCCTTCCTTTGCTCGCGATCCAATCGACCGAAATCTTTCGATCCCCAACCAACCTCTTGACCATGGCCCTCTCCACCGAACCTTGGGCAGATCCAAATGCACAAGGCGCGGTGGCCTCGTTCGAGGAGGAATCCTGTGAGGCTGTTGGCGTATCCCTTGCGGAGAAACGACCCCAAACCCGCGAGAGAGAATTTGTCGCTTCACCGTCATCTCGGCGGGGTTAGGGTTTCCCCATCTCTGTTCTTCCGGCGTTTTTGCCTACTCTGAGATCCATCCTCGATCTGGGTCCCCACAGATCGAGCAGCTCGCCATCTTCGTGGCGTTCTGCGAAAGTGCTACTTGGGCTGCCCTACTTTCCCTTGTGGCAAGATCTCCATGGACGGATCAGCCGCGAGGCGGCGGCCCAATGCTAGCCAAGCGGCCTGACATTCCAACTCAAATCCAAAGCTTCCTTCTTGACCGATGCTGCCGGCCAAAGCGTGACGGCGGAAAAAGTCATGGTTCTACGTGACCGAGGCGACTCGGAGGGGCAGCGGCGATCCTTGGTACTCGCCAACCGCTCGAGCCACGCCATCTCCGGTCGGCAAGCTTCCGACGACCAGCGGATGGTCGTCGATAAGATGCTCCAGACCATCGGTGGTCGAAGAAGAAGGGCTCCGGACAATAAACTTGTACAATTGTTGGCTTGGGCGGCTCGTCCCGCCGTAACGCGATCATTACATGTATCGACACGGGCGGGAGACTCGGCGAAGCCTGCCTCGGCGAGTGGAAGCTGGAGGACTACCTCTCGGCGTTGAAGAAGATCACCCAGCGTATACGCGGATCGCGGAGGGTCCCCTCACACCGCGGCGTCCGGCTCCGACGGTAATTTCTTTGTCTTGTTCGCAATCGCGGTATGCGATCGCGGTAATTCTAACTGTTTCATATTCATCGCAGCTGTTCCAAGTGGTGGAAGGTGGCTCCCACCCGCCGACGACGAGCCCGGGTCATCTGCCCAGATAGAAGCGAATCGCCACCGCCGAGGCAACAAGGACGACGAGGATGAGTCCGAAGAGATCGCCCACTGGTCCGAAGACCCGCGGCAACGTCGGTAAATCGAAGCGGCAGAGCCTCGGCGCCACGACGGCGACGAGCTCCCAGGCGACCTCGCGCGCCAGCCACTCCTTCAAGAAGAAGAAGAAGGAAAAGGAGGCGAGGCCCCGAGGAGGAAGCAAGCCGCGAAGATGGCCTCGCCGCGCACTCAACGCAGTTCGAAGCTCACAGCTCGGCCGGTGAAGGCCCCGCGACAACGCTAGATGCGCCATCTCTGGAAGTGTCGCTGGCCTCAATGCCTCCGCCATTCGCGCGGTCTTTGGGTCGAAGGCTCGGCGTGGCGACCGCCTCGCAAGGCCCCGAACGTGGCGGTCTCGCCCCGCAAGGAGGCTCCGGCCGCAGCAGCTCCAATTTGCGAGGAGGCCCCCGCCGAAGGCGTCCCAGAGGCGCCAGCCGCGACCTCAACGACGAAGAAGCCGTCCGTGTCTTGGGCCCACGACGTCCTGGAACTGGGGCTTAGTCGCCAGCTGGGCCCCGAACTGGAAAAACCGGCCGGCCTTCGTACCGGGCTGCGTTTCATTCCAGTCGCCAAGTAAGTGCATTCGGCCTTCTCTATTTTCTATAAGTGCTTCGATTGTCTTTTATTGATTTGATCTGATATGCAGGACCGGAGTGAAAAAGATGGGCCACCCGACCGTGGCCAAGGTACCCTCCGCCGCGAGCGAGGATCCTTCCGCAAGAGGAAAGTGGGCCGGTCGCCGTCTCGTGAAGAAGAGCAAGAAGGCCAAGGCGGCGTCATCGTTCTTGTCTCGACGGCAGCGGCCGCACCGGCCGGACCCAGATGGAAGCAACCGCATCTACAAAGGATGGCGTTTCCTTGCCTGAACCGGAGGCGACTTCCTTTGGGCGGTGCCTCGATCGCTTCTTCCCGCTTCAGTAACCAAGGCGGCACGGCAGCGGGCTGCGCCCCGAGCCTCGCTCCGGGGACCACCGACGAAGTCGACCAACGTCGGGCACTGCGTCGGCTTGCCCTCGTGGGCGCAATACAACTCCATGGCATGCTTGGTGCAGCTATCCGGTACCTCGGTCCCGAGGATCAGGTCGGTGCTTAGCGGCGTGATTCTTATAGTTTTCGTTTGTACTTTCGCATCCGGTCCCGAGTGCGCCGCGCTAAATTTTAGCGGGTGGGCGAAGCAATTCGTGATCGCCGGTCCCAGTGCGCTCGCTAAATTTTAGCGGGTGGGCACCGAAATTTTCGTGTTCTTGACTTTGATGATGTGCGGTCTGCGGTGGAGTCGGCGAGCGATTGGCTGCGAAACAGTGCTGAAAATGAGCTGGCCACTATCCGAGAAGCAAACAAGGAGCTTGAGGCTGTTGCTGCGCAGCGGAGGTGGCTCGCCGAGCTTCCTATTTGGTGAACTGGTAGGTGCGATCTGCGTTAAGTCTTTGAGCGTAGGGTCGCCGACCTCGGCGCGAATCGCGGAGGCAAAGAAGAAGCAAGCTCGTGAAGGCGAGCTAAGGCCGCCATTGCGGCGCGGAGGAAGACCGCAAGGTGTCGGAAGCCCTCGTTGTTGGGCTTCGTGACGATTATACGCCGCTCAGCTTCATCACGGGACTCGCCCGCCCGTTGCTTGGTGAGTGCGTCTTCCCTGTCTTTCAGTTGTATTGTTTGTGGTTTCCATGGTACTCATAATTGTCTCCTTCTCGCAGGTCGTGTTATTGGTAGCCAAGAAGAAGCGAGCTCTCTTGACGCGAGGGAGTGCGTAAGCATGCTTGTCGACTCGGCGACGCTGTCGGCGACGTGCATCCGCGCCTACCTTCAAGAGATGTCGCCCACGGAGGTTATTCCCAGTGACCTCGTTGAGGTGTGGGAGTACTTGGAGAAAGCGCCCGCGGTCGTAGAGTTCATGACGCGGTCGGCGTTTCGGCGTGGAGCGTCGACAGCGCTGAGCCTTGGACTCGCCCACTTCCCCGAGGACTTCGACCTCGACGATGTGACGAGTGGGTATCCTTCGTCGACTGGCGCGGTGGATCTGTCCGAGGTTCTCAAGCTGCAAGAACGTGCCGCCGCTTACTCGGAGCGTGTCTGGGCGATGGGCGACCTCCTTCCCTACCAGGAAACGGTCGTCGCGCCAAACGACCCCGAGCCGCCGCATCGTGACTTCAAGGTTGAGCAACCTTTCCGCTCGGCGATGGCGGGCGAGCTGACGACGTATCCGTCAAACCCGTACACCGCGTTCATCCGTAGGCGCCGGGATTACAGCGCCGTCGTCGGCCTCGCAGAATAGGGTAGTTTGCCTGGATGTGTTAGCAGCAGTTTTGCCAAGCGGGCATAAGTTGTAACATAAGACAATGCGATATGCGATTGAATGGGACGTTGTGTCCATTTTGTTATTTGTTTGTGTGTTTTGGATTGATTTTGGATGAGTCCCCGAGCGCGTCCGCCCTTTTGTGGGGCTCACCTTGTATATGGTATTTGTTGTTATCGTGTGTTTTGTTAGTTTAGTCGACTCGCCCGAGCTCGGAGAGCCAGTCGCAAGGCGACTCCCTTGAGTGCTCTGTACTTTACCGTTTTCCCGTACGCGAACGGGGTCGGGTGGCCGAGTCCCCGAGCGTGGTACTTGGTAGTTCGAGGCGCGACTCGAGGGTGGTTGAGGACTGAGCGCGTTGGTGTGAGCGCGTCACTCCTGCCTGGCCCGGAGGGTCAGTCGCGTGGCGAGTCCTGGGTATGCTCTCTTACTTGGCGTTTTCCCTGACCGATCGCGACGAACTGGTATTCAGTCCCCGAGCGTGGTACTTAGCCGTTCGAGTCGCTATGCCGAGGATGCGGAGGACCGAGGTCGCCGTGAGAAGCGAGGGCAGTTGTCTTGGTTCGCAAAACCAGTCGAGCTAGGCGACTCCAATGGGGCTCCGGTTTGGCGTTTTTCGTGGACGACGCAAGACCTGAAATGACTCGTTTTACATCGCACTACTTAGCCGTGCGGTCGCTGTACCAAAGGTTGACTTCTGCATTTTAGCATGACGCTGTTTATTACGAAAAGTAGTGGCACAAGGCATGGAGAGTAGACGCAATTTGCGAGAACCGCTTTTTATTTCATAGCGACCGGAGAGTACATGTGTGGGGTTCTAGGAGTAGAACTTCCGGAGGAGATTTAAATTCCACGGTCGCTGACGTCGAGTTCGCCGCCCCGCGACGTCGATGAGGTAGTAGGCGCTGCCGTTGCACGCCCAATAGCGAACGGGCCTTCCCACGGAGGGGAGAGCTTGTGCGTGCCCTTCTTGTCCTGGATGAGGCGTAACACCAGGTCTCCTTCCTGGAAGGTGCGGGTTTTCACCCGTCGGCTGTGGTAGCGGCGGAGCCCTTGCTGATAAATGGCGGTACGCGATCGGGCGAGGCCGCGTGCTTCGTCGAGTTGGTCGAGCCCATCTTGGCGGGCCAGCTCGTTTGCGGCCTCCGTATAGTGGACGACCCGCGGCGAGTCGTGTTCGAGGTCGGTGGGCGTGACTTCTTCGGGGCCGTAGACCATGAAGAAGGGAGTGAATCCCGTCGACCTGTTGACCGAGGTGCGGATTCCCCAGATGACGGAGGGTAGCTCTTCGACCCAGCATCCAGCGGTGCGCTCGAGTGGTACTTGGAGTCGCGGCTTCGTGCCGTGGAGGATGCTTTGGTTGGCTCGTTCACCGCCGTTGGACTCCGGGTGTGCGACTGACGCGAGGTCGAGCCGGATGTGGTGCTCTTCGCAGAATTCGGCCATTGCTCCCTTGGCGAAGTTTGTGCCGTTGTCCGTGATGATGCTGTTGGGGAACCCGTAGCGGTATATGAGCTCGCGTAGGAATTTAGTGGCGGTCTTCCCGTCGCATTTCCGGACTGGCTTGGCCACCACCCACTTCGTGAATTTGTGGACGGCGACTAGCAAGTGGGTGTAGCTAGAGGGGGCCTTCTTGAAGGGGCCTACCATGTCCATGCCCCACACAACGAATGGCCAGGTGATGGGGATTGTTTTGAGCGCCGAACTTGGTACGTGCGTCTGATTGGCATACTTCTGGCACCCGGCGCATCGCTGGACGATATCGACGGCGTCGGCGTGTGCGGTGGGCCAGTAGAAGCCGTGTCGCATAGCCTTGGTGACCAGGGAGCGCGCGGCGGCGTGGTGGCCGCAGTCGCCTGAGTGGATGTCGTGGAGGATTTTGCGTCCTTCAGTCGGTTGGACGCAACGTTGGAAGACGCCGTGACGCGCTTGTGTAGCTCGCCGTCGATGATGGTGTAGGACTTGCATCGGCGAGCAATCATTCGAGCGTTTGTCTCGTCTGCTGGCAGGGTGCCGGTTTCCAGGTAGGCGATGTAGGGCTTGGTCCAGTCGTCTGGCTCGGTGATGAGTGCGACCAAGGCTGCCTCTGGTTGGAGTGGGACTCCGATGTCGATCTCCCTCGGGGGAGAGACTGATGGTTTGGAGATTGTGTCGAGGAACACGCCGGCGGGTGGTGCGAGTCGAGCCGACCCGATTCGAGAGAGGGCGTCGGCCTCCTCGTTTTTCCGCCGATCCACTCGGAGTACCGTGAAGTGGCCGCCCAACTTATCCACCTCTTGGCGATACGCCGCCATGGTGGGGGAGATGGCGTCGCAGGTGCCGGCGACTTGTCCCGCAACGAGGTCGGAGTCTCCGTAGCATCGAAGGCGATTGACGCTCATCTCCTTTGCGGCTCGCATGCCGTGGAGTAGGGCCTCGTATTCAGCCATGTTGTTGGTGCAGGCGTGAATTGAGGCGGAGGATGTAGCGGAGCTTGTCGCCTTGGTGAGGTCAGCACTATCCCCGCTCTGCGCCGTCACGTTCTTGGACCCGTCAAGTGCAGGCTCCAGAATGGAGGTACTACGGCTTCTCTCGCTGGGCCTCTTCCCGGCGATGAAGTCTGCCAGCTGCGACTTAATCGCCTTCGTGGCTCGTATTTAATGTTGTGGACGCCGATCTCGACGCCCACTTGGCAACCCGCCCGTCGCCTCGCGATTGCGGATGATGTCTTGTAGTGGTGCCGAGGAGACGACCGTGATCGGGTGCTCCTCGAAGTAGTCTGGCAGCGCCATTGAGCTCAAGACCGCGTATACCAGCTTTTGATATCAGGTATCTGGCGCGACTCGGTGAGAACCTCGCTGATGTAGTACACCGCCGCTGGACCGGGCGCCTTTCCTTCCTCTGGTCGTTCGACAACCATTACGATCGACGACGCGCCGGACGTCGCGTAAAACCAGCATAGGCTCTTTGTCGGGTGCGGCGAGTAGTGGTGCAAGAGTAGCACCTTTAAGGTCGCGGAGCGTCGTCCGCCTCCTTGTCCCAATGGAAGGTGGGGTTCTCGCATCAGGCGGTATAGGGCATCGCTTTTCGCCTGAGCGGGATGAAGCGACCGAGAGCCGCCACACGCCCGCCAGCTCGACGCCGCGCAGCACTCGGTTTGCCGAGCCGCGATCGTGTCGATCTTCGCTGGGTTTGCCTCGATCCCTCGCTTGGAGATGACATACCCGATGGTTGCCGCGGGTACACAAGGTGCACTTGCTCGATTGAGCTTTATCTTGTACCTCCGCAGATTGGCGGTCTCCGCTAGGTCGGCAGTAGGTCGCCTTGGCGGCGGATTTCACGACCACGCCATCGATGTAGACGTGGATGTTGCGCCAATTTGGCTCGCGAGGCATTCTTGCATGCACCGCTGGTAGGTTGCCCCGGCGTTCTTGAAGCCGAAGGTCATGGCGGTGTAGCAGAAGGCTCCGAATGGCGTGATGAACGCCGTCTTCTCCTCATCCTCGACAGCCATTTTGATCTGGTTGTACCCGGAGGCGCCGAGGAAACATAGCGACTCGAACCCGGTTGAATCGATTATCGATCGATCCATGGAGGACGAATCGCCTTTGGGCGGCGCCTGTGTTTGTGTAGTCGATACACATTCTCCAGTCCTGTTTTCTTCTCGACCAGACTGGGTTTGCCAGCCACTTGAGTATTTGATTGGCCGGATGAAGCCGGCAGCAGCAGCGCTGCACTTCCTCGGCGATTGCTCGACGGCGTTCTTCATTGAAGGGCCGTGGCGATCGCTTGACGGGTCGCACTTTGGGGTCGGCGTTAGTTTGTGCTCACGAGCTCCCTAGGGACACCGGGCATGTCGGAGGGTTTCCATGCGAAGATGTCCCTATTCTCACGAAGGAACTCGATGAGCGCGCTTCCTATGCTGGGCTCATGCCTGTCGATCGTCACCGTCTGGCCGGGTCGCCGGGACCAGCTCGACGGTGCGGTGTTCGTCGTGGCCTCAAAGGTTGAGGTGTTTGTGCCCTCGAGTTGGGCTTCTTGAGTATTGTGGGGTCGTCATTGTTGACCCGCAGATTTGGCAAGCTTCGTCGTGATTAGCCTCGCCGATGACGGCGCCGGCGAAGCTCGGCTCCTTTGGCCTCGCATTCGCGGCCATGTCGGTCGCTGATGGTGATGACGCCGCACGCCCGGAGCTTCATCGCGTTATGCAGAGGGGCGCTGCCATGAATTTGGCGAACGCGCGCCCAGACGCAGCGGTAAGGGTTGTCAAGGGCACCAGTCGAAGACGATCCGCTCGCGGAAGTTTGCCGAGTACCGAAGGTGACGAAGCGTGACTTTGCCGATCGGGTACGCTTCCGACCGGGACGGCGCCGTGGAACGTGGTGTGGGTTGTCTCGATCATCGATCGCGGGAGTCGTAACCGCTCAAGGTGTCGAGGTAGAGGATGTTGATGGAGCCGCCGCCCATCGTGTCTTGGGGAGCCAGAGTCGCCAACCTTGGGCTTGACCACCAAGGCGACTCGCCCGGTACTCGATGCGTGGCGAGTGGTCTTGCCGGCCTGTGTGATGGCTGTTCACCAGTTGAGGAACCGGGGACGTCTGTTTGGGCCACAGCGTTGACGGCGCGGGCGATGACCTTCTTCTCGCGCCGTGTTGAAGCCTGTGAAGGTGTGGAGCGAGCCGCTACTTTGCGAATTTTCCGCCATTTGGCGGTCGTTGTCGGGTCCTCCAGCGTCCGTGCCTTCTCGATTTCGAGGGTGTGGCGGTCGGCGGTGGTGTGCGTGGCGGGCTTTCCTTCCTGCTGTGAAACGCACATGGTTGGTTAAGGAGGGCCGGGATCGAACCTTGGCTTGTTCTTGTAGTTGCCGCCATCGCCGTTGCCCTCCGTCACGGCGGTAGCTCTTGGGCTCGCGTTATGCGTGCTCAGCGTTAGCGGCAAGTCGACTCGCCCGTTCTGCGGCGCTTGCACGTGAGGCGGTGCCGCTATAGCGTAGGTCGGTTCGCGTCGCCCGTCGTTGCCGCCCGCTTGGCGTTGCCCGACTCGTCGTCGATTTCTTGGTTGGGGTCCTCCTCGGCGTACCGTTTGGCGATCTCGAGGAGGTCGGGATGTTGTCGAGTGTGCGGGCGTCGCTGAGCTTGGCGACTAGAGGCTCGTGGCGACACGAGGTCTTGAAGAAATGGATCGCGTGTCCGGTGGATGCCGACCGCGTTGTACGAGCTCTTGCCACCGTTGGACCCAGTTATGGTCGACTCTTGAGGTCCCCGGACGCATCGCCAGTGTCCTCGATGGTGGTGGCGCGGTGTAGGAGCACTCAAGTGCTGACGGCGTCGCATTTCCTCCCGTGAGTCGACATCGCCCGGGGAGCGTGTTGATCCATTGCCCGCACGTCCCTCCATCATCGTGGGAGGTAACAGGCGGCAGTAGGTCTGTGACCCGCGATCCCCATTGCCATGAGGTATGTGTCGAGCCGCATGGGGGGTCACGAGGAGTCGATTTTTTCTATCTCCTTTGGCGCCTTGAAGTTTGGCGGGTACTTTTCGCCTCGGATCATTGGTCCGGGCACTTAGGCCCTAGTCGATGGCGACCCCATAGGCTCGCCATCGCGCGTTAGTTAGGTGCCGCAGTCGTTGGGCTGGCGTGGCGCGCCGCTTTTGGTTGTTGATGATGTGAGTGCGCCGATGGGTTCTCCGTTAGCGGCGGCGGTTGGTCGCCGCCCTAGGATCGCAGGAGAGTGCCGCGTTCACGGTCGGCATTGAGTTGCAGTGGCTCGTGGCGGGCAATTGAGGGTGTTTGCCGCCGGGCGGCCGCTGAGGCCGCCTCGCTTCCCGAGGAGCGAGTATACTCGCTTTGCGGTCGGCGCCGCTTCTTGCTGCTCAGGCGAGCAGGGCCTTGACGCATCGATTTGTGGCGCGCCGCCGGTGGCCGTGATGCTATCGGCTGCTGCCGCCTGCCACGAGGTTGTCCATCGGGTGGAGAACGGTGAGGCCGTCGCGTCTCGCCTCCGTGAGGAGACGACTATCCGGCTGGTCCTCGGGGTGCGGTTGGGTGGTGGGGCACCCATCGCCGCCGATCTGGCGGGGTCGCGCTTCCTCCCGTGGCGCGTTCTCGCAGACGCGCCGGCTATGCGAGCCGGTCGTTTTTGCCGAAGTTCGTGGCGCCTGAGCGGTGGGGTTCAGCGTGACTGATCCGCTGCTGGTGGTAGCGTGACGCCTCGCTGTCACTTTCTCGAGGCGAAATTTTCGCCGCCTGCTCTTACGTCTCGCCTCCGCCAATTTCAGCGGAGTTCCTCGACCTCCGCTTCCGTGGCGTTAGGGAGGATTGGGTGGAGAAAGGATCTCCGGCGGATCGGCGCCGGTGGCCATGTAGGTCGCGGCATGGCGATGGTTCCGTCGTGGAGGTCGGAGTTTTCCGACCCGAGTCGAATTCAAGATCCCGAGGATGGAGGGTCCTCGAAATATCCCGTTGGAGACTGGCGATGGAGCCGGATGAGGTCAGGTGATGGATCCGCGAGTGACGCCGGGTCGCCGAGTCGGCGTCATCGGTGAGGGCATCTTCTGCGGCCCGAGTTCCCGGCCACGTTGCTGTGGGCCGAGTTGTACTCGGAGGCGAGGCGGTGGATCGTGCGGACTGGCTCTCAGAGAGCCGATCGCGTGGTGGCGACTCGCGGATGCGAGCCGAGTCCTCCGAGGTGATGACGTCGTTGAGGCCGACGAAGAGGCTGATCATGCTGATTGGCAGGATTACGCTGTGCGTGACGGGTCACTGCCGGACGTAGCTTTCGGCAAGATCTGGAGCATCTCGCCGATCGCTATCATACGCCGGTAGCGACCGTCTCGTTGATGGGCAGATTGGATCTCGCCGCGAACACCGCCAGACCGCCATGCCCCACGGTGGGCGCCATCGTGGGAATGGCCACGGCGATGCCGCAATCGCGAAGTAGTAGAACGAGGGGCAAGGGCGGTCAGCCATCTGCGGTGCGAGATGAGGCGAGACACGAGGATTTTACCAGTTCGTCCCGAGGGTAAAGACCTACTCCCTAGATTGTATTATGGATGTGTTTACAATGGGCGAACTCGCGACTAGGCGGCGAGTTGCTTGGGTGTATGAGGGAACGTGTCTCTACTCACCCCATAGGGAGGTTTATATAGGCTCACCTCCCTAGGGTTTACATATCTCAACCGATTCGTTCTGACTCAGATTCGTTTAACCTAGACCGACCGGGCCTATCTACCGCTGGGCCTTCAACTTCCAAATACCGACCTTGGGCTTTTGATCCACTCGCTCTCGAGCCCACTCGCCCCTTGGGCTCGGAACGCGTCCGTGAGTATACCCCAGTAGGCGTATCCCCATCAACCAATGCCCCCGGTCTCCTCCACCACCGCCCCCATCCCTTCCACCACCCCCACCCCCACCACCTCCACCCTCCTCTTCAACCGCTTCTGCCTTCATTGAGTCGTCCTGTGTCGCCGCCCATGTCACTGGGAAGGCTAGGACTCCTGCAGAGTCGGGCCAAGTGCCGGAGGGGAACGAGGGACACGGAGAAGTGCCACCGATGCTGACCTATTAGGCGGCTTGGTCGATGGCCACCGGTATATCCACGCTACTGGGAGCGACAGCTTTGCCAAGGGTCACCATGTCCCTTGCGCTAGGATCTGCACCCGCCGGTCCGTCGAGGTCAAGGGCAGCTAACACAGTCATGGCTTTCCTCGAGGCCATCAGTGAATCCACGCCGTTGGGAGCCACGGCTTGGACGAGGGCTACCCTTTGGTTGCTTTGTACTCTGCTTCTTCCTCTCTGATACGCCAGCTTGCAGGCCACACATGAGCTGCTTGGTTGCATCCGGCTCCAGCGCGCCCTTGGTGGAGCGTGTGCGTTCTTTTTCTTTATCTGAAACATTTGCAGATAGACTAATATGAATGCGGACTGATTTTAAATCGAGGTAATTATCTTCTCCTAGGGAATTTTCTACTTCAGTTTCTGAAGTGATTAGTATACAGAATTGTATTTTGAATGACCGTTTGGTATTTTGTTACCTTCAAACGATTTTGTATTCATTTATAGGCTCAGAGAGTGGTTCTTTCGTTTAGGTTAGGTTACACTAATTGATGTGGCTCATTTTATCTGCAGGTGGTATATTTACGGTAGAGGTTGAAGTTCCTTTATGGTCATAAACAAACTTTTCTAATTCAGTTTTTCTAGCTTTTCTACTAGCTAAAAAGAGGTTTTAATCCTGTGAATTGAGATTACAGTTTTCCGTACATGAGATTGTGGGGGGTTTTATGGACATTATCTTCTTGCTATTTGATGATGTAGAAGGATAACTTCTTGCTGGTAAACTGGATTGACCATTTTTTGGATGCAGAATTGTGTGGTCCAATCTAGACACCACTTACTAGGATGGATGCAGGTAAATATTTCTTTGAGTTATTCATTTTCTTCTTGAGTCATGTATGAATTGATCTTAAATAATGGGTGCACGATCTTATTCTCATCGAGAACATATTGTACCACACATATGGATCTGTGATAGTTAGTTGATGAATATATAGAAGTGGTCGGAGATGGTCTAATATTTTGACCTACCGATGCTCGGGTTATCGATTAGAAAAATTTCATTATGCCTTAGCATCCTGATTGTTATTACCAGTGTAATACATCTGATGCATCTAGATACAAGCTCCTAGATACAAGCCTGGATGAGTGGTAGTGGTTGAAATAGTACGGTGGGGCCCCAAAAGCCACTCACTGGTAGTCCTTTCAGACGTCCCAACCACTACCCTCTCAACGGGACTGTCATGCAGACGTGGTCGGCAGCGAAGGGATCAACTACGTACACAAGTGGGTATGTACGCAAGCCACCATACAAGAGTACATCAGAGCCATACCATCTAGAAAGAAAGGAAATATAGCAACGCCATACGGCAAGATTCAAATGACCTAGATAAATCTATATTTTAGGATACCTCCTCATACAACACACATCAGAGTATCATGCGGAAGCGGCAAACAAAATCCGAGTACGGATAAGAAGCAAATCGGCATAAGATGCCATAGAAATAAGCACATCCCAACTACAGGTCTCACGGATCCCCGTTCCTAATCTCTACACCGAACGATCGCCCACATCTTGACTTCTTCCACCCAAGATCCGTCCGTGAAGGTACCTGTTCATCCGAATCAAGAATTTATCGTGTGAGACCCTAAGGGTACTCAGAAGTCTTAATGCCTCTAAAGGGACACAACACGGGTGACGCAATTGCAGCGAAAGATAAACCCTAGCAGTTCTACAGATAAACGCTAACCATCCGCCTAACCAATGATAGACGGATGTCCGTGAATTAAGTACAACAGTTATAATGGTAATTTCATCCGATCCATCCTCCTCCCTGCTTACCAACAAGGAAGCGGACGAACAACCCCCCTTCCGTTGGCAAGTTTATTAACCATTCCATGAGTGTTACACTATTTACTAGTCAAGTTACTTAGTCAAATTAAGGCGGTACTTTAGTTATGCTTGTCTATGATCAAGAAACTGTGCTCCAAGTCGTCCATATCCGCGGACACGGCTTTCAGAAAGTTTTACCCGGCCGGGGTGCACCAATAGCAACACACGCTCGATCGACCTCGGAAAAACCAAATCAAAACCCAACGAGGCTTTCACGACTGAACAATCACAGGATTCAGAAATATTTCAGGGGGCCACCCCTTAAGTAGATCCCGCAACGGAGATAGCTGACTCCGAGACGGGCTCAAGGTTTGCGTCAGTGGCTGTAAACGACTGGGAACCCGAAAGTGTGGCTGGGCTTGTCGATACCGCGAAAACACTCCGCTTTCCTAAACAAAGAGGTGCTCTCGCACAAATTAAATACGAAAGTAGCATGGCATAAGTACAGGATCATAAATAAAACCTCAAACTAGTTTGGGGCCCCAAGAAATAAGACTAATCAAGCTCGCCTGTGGGGTCCCATATACCTCCCGGATGTGGATAGCGATAAATCAAGGAACAGGAATCAAGTACTCGGGGTCTTACGGACACAAGTGAGCAGGAAAACCAAATAGCAGATGTTGCTCACCGTGCCACTTTCTTTAGTTATCCCAACTACTCAGGTTAAGTTGTTTAAGTACCTCGTTATCCAACAGACACTCACATACCCTACACATGCTATTCTACGACTCGCATGGCTCAAACAACTCCTATGGTAATGGCTCATAGGGTGGAGGAACAAGCTTGGTGGGGTTTGAAAGTAAAGGCTATGCATACTTGGGATTCATTTTAATGCAATCGCGACTCAATGATGCAAGAATAAGATAGAGGCAATAGGTACTGTATGTCTGCACGCATGTGGAAGTGCTTGAATGTCAACCCGATTGTAGCAAGGGACGGATCTGGGTAGTGCTCCTGGTTCTCTTGATATAACCCCTGCTCAGTGTCTATCCGAGAAAAACCAAACAAACAAGGCCAACATGAATATAGAGCACAAGCATATGAATAAGATGCGTTAAGCAAACAATCATGCCATGATGAATGATGCACAATTTACATGGCAAGTAAGGTAGCATGGCATGGTGAGGTGTGGAAGACAGGTAATAACATTTTAATGGGGTTTTGGATTCACATTTGTTGCCATAACAGTTGTTGTTCACTATATATTTATATGATGCATGCTGCAGTTGAAGTCATGGATGTCATAAACAGAAAGGTCTCGTCGAGCTGATCATTTTAGACATATCATCTGCTTAATTTGGAATTATAAAACAAAAGTTATTAATTATTTAAATTCTAGTGGCATTAGTGGTAATTTAATTAAACTTGGAATTGTACTTGTGCAAAAGGCAATATGGATGGCATATTTGGAATCCTCTCATTTTTCTGATATCCAAACATATATTACTTGTCAAATTTGGATTTACGATAAAAGTTATTTGAATCGATTTGAAATTGAATTTGAATTATTCGTAAAAGATTTGAATAAATAAAATGATACGACAAACTTTTTACAACCAGCCTAGTCTAGCCCAGGTCACTGACAGGTGGGGTCAGGCGCACCTGGACCCACATGCCAGCGGCTAGGAGGGGGAAGGACCGCGGGTTGGGGGTGGAGAAACTGGGGTGCCTTTCTGCAAAAGACCACAACATCGACGTGGCCTGGCAGATCAAGGGTTGAGGGAGAGAAAAGGGCAGGGGGCATTTGCTAAAAGAATACGCGGGCGTGGGGAAGGACTGCGGGTTGTTCTGAGGAACCACGGAGCCTTTTAGAAAAGGCCGCGTCACGAGTGGGGCTAGAGGGCGCGGGATGCAGAGGAAAAACAGGGAGGGGGGTATGAGCAAAACCGCCATCGATCCTCTTCTTCTCGCAGATCCGACAAGCGCCTTGTGTGTGGCGAGGACGGGGTTCAACGCTGGGCATCGCTGCAGCAGCCAGTGACCGCTGGCTAGGCGGGTTCTTGCTAGGAGGTTGGACGGCCTAGGTAAGGTTTCATGGCGAAAGCAGCACGACGATGTTTCCACCGTGCAGAGAGGGTGCTCGTGCCGTGCCACGCCAACCAGGAAGCGATCAAGGGAAGACGTGTTCAGGAGGACCAGGGCTCACCGGGACCGATGGCGTGCTTGATTCGGGCCGGGCGCTTTGATCAGCGAGGCAGGCGCTCTGTAGCTAGGGTTTGTGGGACGAGCGCGCCGCGTGGCTGCTGGGGCGCCTCCTCCTCACGCCTGGGTCCAAAGGCGCTGCAGCGGCTCCAGGGCTTCTCGACACCTGCAGCAACACGCCACCGGCTAGAACGACGGGGCAGGTGGTGAGCCAGGGTGTGTGTGGGGAGTGGGGGGGGGGGAGAGGGGGGGCAGAGGGGGGGGGCGGGGGAGGGTCCCTGGGGGGGATCTGGGGACGCGCTGTGAGGCCAGGGGAGGATAACAAGGGAGAGGGGGCAGGTGGTTGCGTGGGGGAGGGAGTGGCAGTGCCACCTTTCCCCTTCACGTGCTTTCGGTCAGCCGCCAGGCAAGGGGCACTAGAGGGGTATTCTGTGGGGTAGATGGCCAGGGGCGGGTGGACCTGGGGCGGGCGTGAGGCAGAGAGGGAGAAAAGAGGAGGGAGGGCTGGGGCTAGGCTAGGTGGGGGTCCCAGTCGTGGGGGGGAAGGTAGCTGTAGGGTTGGGTGGGGCCTGCATGGAAGAGAGAAGGAGAGATGGAGTAGGGCAAGGGTGGTCAAACTAGAGCTAGAAGGGAAGGGGGTACTTAGGGTTTAGCTAAGGGAAGGTAGGGACTAGGGCCTTGATTAGATAGGATGGATGGATGGCAAGGTTAGGTTTTAGGATTTGCTAAAAGGGGGGGTAAGAAAAAGGAAGGTGGTATTTTAGTTTGATCAAGCATGTTTCAAACAAGCCTCACAAGATCAAGCAAGAAAAAGAGGGAGAGGGAGAGAGAGAGATGGCCATGGGATGATGGGGTTCTTCTTAGTCCATGCATGCTCCAACAAAGAACAAGCAAGATCAAAGAAAAAGGTAGGGAGAAGGATGGGGTTTAAGCTTATGCTCTCACATGATCACATGTGTATGCATGGAGCAAGGTGATGAGGGTTTAACTAGAAGGGGAGAGAGAGGGAGAAGATTTGATGAAGAAACTACAAGCCCAAAACAAGATTAAGCAAAGGAAAAGATGATCCACTTAGAATTCAAGTATAAAACCAAATACTAGAAAAGGTGGCACTTGCATGGCCCATGCAACATAATTAATGCCAAAATGGTTATATTGTGAAAACAACATTATTTCATGTGGCTTTAATCCTTGCATTCCCAAAAAGTGGGCAAAGGCCAAGCAAAAGATGATGGGTGGATCCAACCAACAACATGAGCTAGAGATACTCAGAACTAAAATGCCAAGCTCATATTAATTGGATGGTGGAATATAAGGTGGTGGAAGAAAAGGTGGTGGAGTCAATAAGAGAGATGCCCTCAACTCAACTTGGGCATTTAACAATATATCAAGAGCCAAATACAATATCAAGAGGCAAATACAATTAATCATGCACATGAGATAAGAACCAAACAAGAAAGGGTTTTATATGATGCTCAAATGCAAGGTGACATGATGACATGAGCATGATATGATGTTGATGCAACAATTATATGTTGGAAGTGGCTCTTTTTATTATTATAACATGTAGCATTACAGGGGTTAGACAACTGGGATGCTACAACTCTCCCCCACTAAACAGGAATCTCGCCCCGAGATTCTAGGAAGAAGAAGAAGAAGATACAAAGAGAGAAGGATAGACTTCATCAACAGAATGGTGTGACCACTGCACCTTGCAAAACCGGATAGACTTGTTGCGAGTCCTTCGTTCTGCGGTCTCAAGGATTTTGGTGGGGTGCCACCTTTCCCCTTCACGTGCTCGGTCAGCGGTGTGCAAGGTGGCACTAGAGGGGTATTCGATGTGGGGTAGATGGCCGGGCGTGTGTGGACTGGGCGTGGGCAGGTGAGGCAGATAGGGGAGAAAAGAGAGGAGGGGAGAGGGGCCGGCTCGGGCTAGGCTAGGGTTGGGGGTCCCTGGTCGCGTGGGGGGGAAGGGTAGCTGGTAGGGTGTTGGGTGGGGCCTGCATGGAAGAGAGAAGGGGAGAGATGGAGTAGGGCAAGGGGTGGTCAAACTAGAGCTAGAAGGGGGAAGGGGGTACTTAGGGTTTAGCTAAGGGAAGGTAGGGACTAGGGCCTTGATTAGATAGGATGGATGGATGGCAAGGTTAGGTTTTAGGATTTGCTAAAAGGGGGGGTAAGAAAAAGGAAGGTGGTATTTTAGTTTGATCAAGCATGTTTCAAACAAGCCTCACAAGATCAAGCAAGAAAAAGAGGGAGAGGGAGAGAGAGAGATGGCCATGGGATGATGGGATTCTTCTTAGTCCATGCATGCTCCAACAAAGAACAAGCAAGATCAAAGAAAAAGGTAGGGAGAAGGATGGGGTTTAAGCTTATGCTCTCACATGATCACATGTGTATGCATGGAGCAAGGTGATGAGGGTTTAACTAGAAGGGGAGAGAGAGGGAGAAGATTTGATGAAGAAACTACAAGCCCAAAAAAAGATTAAGCAAAGGAAAAGATGATCCACTTAGAATTCAAGTATAAAACCAAATACTAGAAAAGGTGGCACTTGCATGGCCCATGCAACATAATTAATGCCAAAATGGTTATATTGTGAAAACAACATTATTTCATGTGGCTTTAATCCTTGCATTCCCAAAAAGTGGGCAAAGGCCAAGCAAAAGATGATGGGTGGATCCAACCAACAACATGAGCTAGAGATACTCAGAACTAAAATGCCAAGCTCATATTAATTGGATGGTGGAATATAAGGTGGTGGAAGAAAAGGTGGTGGAGTCAATAAGAGAGATGCCCTCAACTCAACTTGGGCATTTAACAATATATCAAGAGCCAAATACAATATCAAGAGGCAAATACAATTAATCATGCACATGAGATAAGAACCAAACAAGAAAGGGTTTTATATGATGCTCAAATGCAAGGTGACATGATGACATGAGCATGATATGATGTTGATGCAACAATTATATGTTGGAAGTGGCTCTTTTTATTATTATAACATGTAGCATTACAGGGGTTAGACAACTGGGATGCTACAACTCTCCCCCACTAAACAGGAATCTCGCCCCGAGATTCTAGGAAGAAGAAGAAGAAGATACAAAGAGAGAAGGATAGACTTCATCAACAGAATGGTGTGACCACTGCACCTTGCAAAACCGGATAGACTTGTTGCGAGTCCTTCGTTCTGCGGTCTCAAGGATTTTGGTGGGGTGTTCTTGATAAGACAGATCTTCTTGGAGGTCGATTAGCTCATGATCCACGGTCTTGCCGGGGTCTTTGAAGCACTTCTTGAGCTGAGAGATGTGGAAAACATCATGGACTTTGAGTTTTCCTAAGCTCAAGTGCATAAGCAACTTCTCCTCTTCTACCACGATCTTGAAAGGACCGATGTATCTAGGAGCCAACTTTCCTTTGATACCGGCGGTGTGTTCCTCTCATGGGAGTGACACGAAGGTAGACGAGATCACCAGGCATACACCATATCCGTGTGTTTCCGTCGTAGTTTCTCTTCCGACGACTCGAGCAATCTTCGTGTTCTCCGTAATGATATGCACCTTCTCCTCGCTTGTGTTACAATGTCGTACAAACCAGATTCTTTCTCCGCACTGACCAACCAATTGGAGTTCTGACTTGCGACCATAGAGAGCCTCGAATGGTGCCATCTTCGACTCTTCCGAAGCTGTTGTTGTAGGAGAATTCAGCATATGGAAGACACTCCTCCCACTTCATGCCAAAAGAGATGACGCAAGCTCTAAGCATGTCCTCCGTAATCGATTGATTCTCCACTTGTCCTTGCGGTGAGGGTGGTAAGCAGGTGAAGTTCAACTTTGTTCCCAAAGCTTTTGGAAACTCTCCCGAACTTTGAGGTGAAGATGCTTCCACGGTCTGAATGATTTCAAGTGGAACCCCATACAAAGAGACAATCCTGTTGATATAGAGCTCACCAACTGAATTCCGTAAATTGTTTCTTTGATCGAAGAAATGAGCCACTTTAGAAAGCTCCGATGACAACAAAATTGCATTGTTGCCCTCGCGACCTTGAAAGCCGTGATGAAGTCCATCTCCACTTTCTCCCATTTCCATTCGAGGTTTCAATGGTTGTAGAAGACCAAATGGCTTCGATGGACAGCCTTGACTCTGCGATGACATCACATTCGAGACGACTTAGCACAATACCGCTTCAACCTGTGCCACCAAGATTGTGTTTTCAAGTCCATGTACATCTTTGTCTTTGCTGCCGATGGATAGAGAGAACCGAATCATGTGCCTCCTTGAGAACTTGGTCTCTCGGACCCGGATAGTTTGGAACAAACATCCGTGTTGAAAGAAGAGCGTTTTGATCATCAACATGGAAGGACTCGTGCCGGAAGGTCAAGCTTAGCGATGAGTTTTTGGTGTGCGGATCACCAAGTCGACGAGAATCTGTTCTTCCAATAGAGGAGTAGCCAGAAGGTTCAGGAGATGCCCTTGTTCCACAATTTCCAGGTTCAGCTGACGGAATTCCTCGCACAAGAGAGGCTGCTGCTCTTCTACCATGAGGTTGTTGACATAAGCTTTACGGCTAAGCGCATCTGCCATTACGTTTGCTTTGCCTGGAGTGTAGTTGATGGTCACATCAAAGTCATTGATTGCTTCGATCCATCTCCTCTGCCGAAGGTTGAGATCCGGTTGAGTGAAGATATACTTCAAACTCTTGTGGTCCGAGAAGATCTCACAACGGTTACCCAGCAAGTAGTGCCTCCATAGCTTCAAAGCAAAGACAACTGCTGCTAGCTCGAGGTCATGTGTGGGATAGTTGATCTCATGCGTCTTCAACTGACGAGAGGCATAAGCGACCACCTGTCTCTCTTGCATAAGGACCGCACCAAATCCTTGCAAAGAGGCGTCACAGAATATATGGAAAGGCTTAGATGTATCCGGAGGAACCAAGACTGGTGTGGAAGTGAGCTTCTCTTTGAGTGTCTCAAAACTTTCTTGACACGCAGGAGTCCACAGATATTTCTTGCCTTTCTTGAGGAGATCGGTAAGAGGCTTTGCTATCTTCGAGAAGTTCTGCACAAAGCGACGACAATAGCTAGCCAAGCCAAGAAAACTCCGCACTTCCTTGACATTAGCAGGAGGAAGCCATTCAACTATTGTCTTCACGGTTTCCGGGTTGACTGCAATGCCCTTATGAGATAACATGACCCAAGTATGTTACTTCAGGCAACCAAAACTCACACTTTGAGAACTTTGCATACAAGCGGTTCTCACGAAGCTTGTTTAAGACACACCGCAGGTGCTCTTCATGCTCCTCCTTGGACTTGGAATAGACCAGAATGTCATCCAGATATACCACCACAAACTTGTCCAGGTACTCCATGAAAACGGAGTTCATCAGCCTCGAGAAGGTAGCAAAGTGCGTTGGTGAGGCCGAAAGACATGACCGTGTACTCATACAGGCCATAGCGGGTGGTGAAAGCTGTTTTGGGCACATCTTCTTTGCGAATTTTGATTTGGTGATAACCACTTCTCAAGTCCAAATTAGAGAACACCACACCCTGCCAAATTGATCAAATAGATCATTTATCCGAGGGAGAGGATATTTGTTCTTGATGGTTTTAGCATTTAGAGCCCGGTAGTCAACACATAGCCTATCGGTCCTGTCACGCTTCTTCACAAAGATTGTTGGGCTACCCCAAGAAGAAGTGCTGTGTTGAATGAAACCCAACTTCTCTTGTTCATCAAGTTGTCGTTTGAGTTCAGCCAACTCAGAAGGACCCATTTTGTATGGCCTCTTGGAGATAGGAGCCGCTCGTGTTCAAGTTCAATCACGAATTCAACCTCGCGATCCGGAGGCATACCGCAACTCTTCAGAAAGACATCCGGAACTCGCAGACCTCGGTACCCTCCGAATAGCTTCCATAGCATCATCATTCGAGCAGCCAAGGAATAGAGCTGACAAAGGAGTCGACTTGGAGAAAAGACTATGTGGCCTTCGAGGATCTTCAGAGACACCGAGCTCAAAGACAATCAATCACAGCTGCATTTGCTGTCAACCAATCCATGCCCAAGATGACATCAATGTCAGAGTTGCCCAGAAGAATTAAAGAAGCCAAGAATGAAGAACCACCAATCTCAATCTGATTGCCATGACTGATCTTAGAAGCTGCCATCTTCTCTCCAGGAGAAAGGACCATTAACTTCTTTTGAAGAGGAACCAAGACTAACTCATTCTCATGTGCAAACTTGTGAGACACAAAAGAATGCGATGCACCAGAATCAAAGAGAACTCGCAGGACCGAGTTAATCGAAAGCATACCCATGACAACTCCAAAGTAGCTCGGCTTGAGAGGCGTTGACGAGCTTGGTCAACAACCGCAGACCCGGCTTAGTGTTGATGTTGATAGCCCGAGGCGGTGGTGCCGAACCGAAGGAGAGCTTGTTGCATCTTGGCGGGGTGGAGGGAGAGCTTTGTTCTTCATTGGGCGTTCCAGTTGGGATGTCCATGATCTCCACATGTAATAAGCACCGTGAGGACGTGGAGCGAGTAGCTGTGGACCGCCAGCGCCCAGGTAAGGGTTGTTGTAGCCACGGAGCCGCAGGGTGAAGTTTGGTGGCCTTGACGTGAAACTCGCAGGTCTTGGTGGAGCCGGAGCGACGGTGGGTGTTAGGAACCCGACACGCCGCTTAGAAGGAGCTGCCATAATCGCAGAGCTTGATGCATCCTCGTTGTGTTTCTTGGACTCTCGAACACTTGCCCGCTTGCCTCCTCTTGCGGTGTTGTGTGTCAGTAGTTCCAGAAGGTTGCCGGTCTTGCATGCGTGATTGCATACTTGATCGACGATTGAGCCCTTGCTCGAACCTTTTCTCGCTTCTTCTTGTCATCGACCTCATCACCACCATAGCGAGACAGGTTCATGAAGTTCCCGATGTAGGTGTTGACGTTATCATTTCCTCGCTTCAGGTTGAGGAAAGCCTCCTTCATCCTTTCCATCACAATCTCGAGAGAAACTGTTCTTTGAAAGCGCAGTGAACCTCTCCCAAGTTGGCTGGAACCCAAAGGCAGCTTGCCTTCAAGTAGTTTTCCCACCAAAGAGCCGCATCTCCCTTGAGAAGGTGAGTAGCACACTTGACCCACTCGCTCGAACATCGCTAGCCTCGAGCAACCTTGAGATCTCAGCAGCCAATCATCCGCGTCAAGAGGTCGGTCAGACACATCAAACTGCCGAGGGTTGAACTTGAGGAAGCTCTTGATGTCACCACGCTTGGGAGGTGGAGGAAGTGGAGCAAACTCATTTCTTCTGACGCTCTCCTCAAAGCGCTGGTTCTCTTGCATGGCTGCCAAAGCATTGGCAATGCTTGACAACGAGCCCAGCTCCGAGGTATGTCCTCCTCAAGACGGGCGGGGGAGCCATCCCGTCATTGATATAAAACTCAAGTCGATTACTATAATGGAGAATGATAATAATCCAAAATAGTACCAAGATGGAATTAACCAAGATTAAAGGATACAATTTATCGAGATGATATTAAAATATCAACAAAGTTCATAGCACCTAAAAGATATTAAGCATATCGCACACGACCGAAAAGGAGTGTGGTACACAAATATATCAAGAAAATTTTTCCACAAATTTCGCATTAAAATACCAATAGATGCAAAATTACTTAACGAATCAAGATTAGTGACTCTACCGATTCAATATACAAAAGCGAATGATAAAAGTAGTGTTATGGTCGCGACTCCATCCCGCACTCAAATCATTACTCAAGACATGAACAAGTGGAACACATATCCTAACCTTCTTCTCACGACGAAACCTAAAGATTGGTAGCTACGAAACGAACACCCCAAACAAGATAGCGTCGGATACAAAGAGGAAGATAGATTGCGTGTTTACAAAAGCCTCGGTATGGAATGTACCAACAGTTCATAACCAAAGGAAGATAAGATAACAACTTGGGTGCAACAGATAGACAAGGGATTACACACACACACACACACACAACCTATGGTACTACGGAAACCCAGAACACGTGAATCCTAGTTTGAACTTTGAGAAGAGGATTGAAAACGTTGCACTTCCTTGCCAGAAAAGGGGGGGTGGGAGGGGAAGAAGAAAAGTGGAAGCAGTCCTACTCTCGCGTTTTGTTTTTCCCCAATATACATAACTACCAAAATATTTGCTAGACTGACAACGACCGTTTGGCTGAAACCCTGAAGGTCGGGATGGCTCTGATACCAATTGTAACTACCTCGGTGAACTACGCTCTTAGATACAAGCCTGGATGAGTGGTAGTGGTTGAAATAGTACAGTGGGGCCCCAAAAGCCACTCACTGGTAGTCCTTTCAGACGTCTCAACCACTACCCTCTCAACGGGACCTGTACGGGCGGCGTAGTCGGCAGGCGAAGGGATCAACTACGTACACAAGTGGGTATGTACGCAAACCACCATACAAGAGTACATCAGAGCCATACCATCTAGAAAGAAAGGAAATATAGCAACGCCATACGGCAAGATTCAAATGACCTAGATAAATCTATATTTTAGGATACCTCCTCATACAACACACATCAGAGTATCATGCGGAAGCGTCAAACAAAATCCGAGTACGGATAAGAAGCAAATCGGCATAAGATGCCATAGAAATAAGCACATCCCAACTACAGGTCTCACGGATCCCCGTTCCCGGAATCTCTACACCGAACGATCGTTGCCCACATCTTCGGCTTCTTCCACCCAAAGATCCGTCCCCGTGAAGGTACCTGTTCATCCGAATCAAGAATTTATCGTGTGAGACCCTAAGGGTACTCAGAAGTCTTAATGACTCTAAAGGGGACACAACCTGGGTGACGAATTGCAGCGAAGATAAACCCTAGCTTCTACAGATAAACGCTAACCATCCGCCTAACCAATGATAGACGGATGTCCGTGAATTAAGTACAACAGTTATAATGGTAATTTCATCCGATCCATCCTCCTCCCTGCTTACCAACAAGGAAGCGGACGAACAACCCCCCTTCCGTTGGCAAGTTTATTAACCATTCCATGAGTGTTACACTATTTACTAGTCAAGTTACTTAGTCAAATTAAGGCGGTACTTTAGTTATGCTTGTCTATGATCAAGAAACTGTGCTCCAAGTCGTCCATATCCGCGGACACGGCTTTCGAAAGTTTTACCCGGGTGCACCAATAGCAACACACGCCGATCGACCTCGAAAACCAAATCAAAACCCAACGAGGCTTTCACGATCGAACAATCACAGATTCGAAATATTTCAGGGGCCACCTTAAGTAGATCCCGAACGGAGATAGCGACTCGAGACGGGCTCAAGGTTTGCGTCGCTGGTCAAACGATCGGGAACCCGAAGTGTGGCTGGGCTTGTCGATACCGCAAAAACACCGCTTTCCTAACAAAGAGGTGCTCCTCGCACAAATTAAATACAAAGTAGCATGGCATAAGTACAGGATCGTAAATAAAACCTCAAACTAGTTTGGGGCCCCAAGAAATAAGACGGAATCAAGCTCGCCTGGGGGTCCCATATACCTCCCGGATGTGGATAGCGCGATAAATCAAGGAACAGAATCAAGTACTCGGGGTCTTACGGACACAAGTGAGCAGGAAAACCAAATAGCGGATGTTGCTCACCGTGCCACTTTCTTTAGTTATCCCAACTACTCGAAGTTAAGTTGTTTAAGTACCTCGTTATCCAACAGACACTCACATACCCTACACATGTCGTTTCACGACTCGCATGGCTCAAACAACTCCTATGGTAATGGCTCATAGGGTGGAGGAACAAGCTTGGTGGGGTTTGAAAGTAAAGGCTATGCATACTTGGGATTCATTTTAATGCAATCGCGACTCAATGATGCAAGAATAAGATAGAGGCAATAGGTACTGTATGTATGCAAGCATGTGGAAGTGCTTGCCTCCAACTCGCTTGTAGCAAGGGACGGATCTGGTAGTGCTCGGTTCTCTTGATATAACCCCGCCAAAGTGTCTATCCAAGAAAAACCAAACAAACAAGGCCAACATGAATATAGAGCACAAGCATATGAATAAGATGCGTACAAACAATCATGCCATGATGAATGATGCACAATTTACATGGCAAGTAAGGTAGCATGGCATGGTGAGGTGTGGAAGACAGGTAATAACATTTTAATGGGGTTTTGGATTCACATTTGTTGCCATAACAGTTGTTGTTCACTATATATTTATATGATGCATGCTGCAGTTGAAGTCATGGATGTCATAAACAGAAAGGTCTCGTCGAGCTGATCATTTTAGACATATCATCTGCTTAATTTGGAATTATAAAACAAAAGTTATTAATTATTTAAATTCTAGTGGCATTAGTGGTAATTTAATTAAACTTGGAATTGTACTTGTGCAAAAGGCAATATGGATGGCATATTTGGAATCCTCTCATTTTTCTGATATCCAAACATATATTACTTGTCAAATTTGGATTTACAGATAAAAAGTTATTTGAATCTGATTTGAAATTGGAATTTGAATTATTCAGAAAAGATTTGAATAAATAAAATGTATTACGCACAAACTTTTTACAACCAGCCTAGTCTAGCCCAGGTCACTGACAGGTGGGGTCAGGCGCACCTGGACCCACATGCCAGCGGCTAGGAGGGGGAAGGACCGCGGGTTGGGGGTGGAGAAACTGGGGTGCCTTTCAGAAAGACCAACGATCGATCGTGGCCTGGCAGGCTGCGGGTTGAGGAGAGAAAAGGGCAGCGGGCATTTGCTAAAAGAATACGCGGGCGTGGGGAAGGACTGGGTTGTTTCTGGGAACCACGGAGCCTTTTAGAAAAAGGCCGCTGCCGAGTGGGGCTAGAGGGCGCGGATGCAGAGGAAAACAGGAGGGGTATGAGCAAACCGCCAGCCCGTCTTGTTCCTCTTCGCTGGCAGATCCGATGGCGCTGTGTGGCGAGGACGGGTTGAACGCGACCTGGGCATCGCTGCAGCAGCGTGATCACGGGCTAGGCGGGGTTTTGCTAGGAGGTTGGACGGGGCCTAGGTAAGGTTTACGCGCGCGGCAGAGCAGTCGACGACGTCGTTCCCACCGTGCACAGAGGGTGCTCGTCGCCGTGCCACGCTCAACCAGGAAGCGATCAAGGGGAAGACGGTGTCTAGGAGGACCAGGGGCTCACCGCGGGACCGATGACGTACTTGGTTCGGGCCGGGGCGCGTTTGATCGGCGAGGCAGGCGCTCTGTAGCTAGGGTTTTGTGGGCGGCGCGGCAGGCTGTTGGGGGCCTCCTCCTCGCTGGTCCAGGGCGCAGCGGCTCCAGGGGGCTTCCTCGACACCAGGGCAACACGCCACCGCTAGAACGACGGGTGGCAGGTGGTGTGTGGCGAGGGGAGTTGGGGTGGTGGAGAAGGAGGCGAGGAGGAGCGGGCAGGGTCCTGGGCGGATCTGGGGCCCACTGTGAGGCCGGGGAGGATAAGAAGGGAGGGGTGTGGTTGGGGGAGGGAAGGCGGCGGTGCCACCTTTCCCCTTCACGTGCTCGGGTCGGTCAGGCCAGGCAAGGCAGGGCACTAGAGGGGGTATTCCAGGTGGGGTAGATGGCCAGGGGGCAGGCAGGTGGACCTGGGGCGTGGGCAGGTGAGGCAGAGAGGGGAGAAAAGAGAGGAGGGGAGAGGGGCCGGCTCGGGCTAGGCTAGGGTTGGGGGTCCCTGGTCGCGTGGGGGGGGGAAGGGTAGCTGGTAGGGTGCTGGGTGGGGCCTGCATGGAAGAGAGAAGGGGAGAGATGGAGTAGGGCAAGGGGTGGTCAAACTAGAGCTAGAAGGGGGAAGGGGGTACTTAGGGTTTAGCTAAGGGAAGGTAGGGACTAGGGCCTTGATTAGATAGGATGGATGGATGGCAAGGTTAGGTTTTAGGATTTGCTAAAAGGGGGGGTAAGAAAAAGGAAGGTGGTATTTTAGTTTGATCAAGCATGTTTCAAACAAGCCTCACAAGATCAAGCAAGAAAAAGAGGGAGAGGGAGAGAGAGAGATGGCCATGGGATGATGGGGTTCTTCTTAGTCCATGCATGCTCCAACAAAGAACAAGCAAGATCAAAGAAAAAGGTAGGGAGAAGGATGGGGTTTAAGCTTATGCTCTCACATGATCACATGTGTATGCATGGAGCAAGGTGATGAGGGTTTAACTAGAAGGGGAGAGAGAGGGAGAAGATTTGATGAAGAAACTACAAGCCCAAAACAAGATTAAGCAAAGGAAAAGATGATCCACTTAGAATTCAAGTATAAAACCAAATACTAGAAAAGGTGGCACTTGCATGGCCCATGCAACATAATTAATGCCAAAATGGTTATATTGTGAAAACAACATTATTTCATGTGGCTTTAATCCTTGCATTCCCAAAAAGTGGGCAAAGGCCAAGCAAAAGATGATGGGTGGATCCAACCAACAACATGAGCTAGAGATACTCAGAACTAAAATGCCAAGCTCATATTAATTGGATGGTGGAATATAAGGTGGTGGAAGAAAAGGTGGTGGAGTCAATAAGAGAGATGCCCTCAACTCAACTTGGGCATTTAACATTATATCAAGAGCCAAATACAATATCAAGAGGCAAATACAATTAATCATGCACATGAGATAAGAACCAAACAAGAAAGGGTTTTATATGATGCTCAAATGCAAGGTGACATGATGACATGAGCATGATATGATGTTGATGCAACAATTATATGTTGGAAGTGGCTCTTTTTATTATTATAACATGTAGCATTACAGGGGTTAGACAACTGGGATGCTACAATACATATCTTACAAATTGATATATACATAAGCTTAATCTTTTGAATATGTTAGGCCCCCTGCAAGATTTTGCTTCTACATCCCTTCATAATGAGGTGGATCTTGCGAAATAGAAGTTAATGCCTTCTTCCGGAAGGTACTTCTTTATGTGTACATACATTTTCTATGCAATAGTTCTTATAGAAATTTTCAGAAGTTAATGTATTAATTGACATTTATAGCATAGGACATGTGCATACGGTGATATTTGTATTTTTTTACAACTAAAATTGTTCAATATAAAGCCCAGGGTTGCTTTTGGTGATTCTAGAGTTGTTTCTCCACTAGGTTTATATTTGCATCTTTTCTCTTGGTAGAGTCCAGTGTTGCTTCACCACCGTCGCTCTTTCCCCTTTTGAGAGAGATGTGTATTGATGATATGAGTTACAACAACATAAAATTTCATATTTTCTCCACTACAGAGTATTTTTAAGGAGAGGAAGATTTGCTTACATGATCTTTTATCCACTAGGTAGGGTTTTTTTAGAGCAATTACTTATAGGAAATGTTTCCATGGGAACTTGATTACTAGCTAGCTGGGTTGAAATGAATTTGGTGAAGTGTAGGGGTTGACGGCGATGACAACATAGACAGGGAACCGACTACGCTGAGCCATGATATCCTTCCACGTCTGGCAAGGACAAGCTGGAACACATCCAGTTCGCTGTGGGGCAATGCAGCACGCGTTGTTTTGATGCCCCTTGACGGACACGAAGAAGAAGGACCACACAAGATGAGAACCTCTTGACTTAAATTTTAGGTTTCATTGTGCGTTTTAGCCTTAGTTAGGAGAAATTAACTACCTTTGCATCTATATTTTTTGTGATTTCATGTAAATAAGTTGGCATCAATAAACTTCTCGATTGGCTTATTTGTTTGTGTTTGTATTTAAGGATTCCATCTCACTTCTTCTGACATGTCCCTTTGTCGGGTGGTGCCTCAGTTGATGTGATTATCTAACATCTGGATAAACTAAGATGGTAATTAAATCAATATGCTTCTAGAGATTCTTTGATGCTTACTAAATAAACACATACAAAATAACCTGCAAGAATTCAGTACAGTAGAACTTACAGAACAAACTACAGAGAGACTTCTAAGGCTATGAACATGACAGTGGTAATTGATATCCTGCTTCCGCCAATCTTTTTATGTTCTTATATTAAATAAACATTGCTGCATCTGTATTGGCTGGCAAGCCATGTATATCTTGGGTAATGAGTAGCATGGTTTATTATTATGTACTTATTATTTCAGTTATAGTTCTTGTTAAAGTTGAAATTTGAGATGCACTTCTATGTATTTAGACCGTTTCCGTCCTTAAAGTGGAGGAAAAGAGGGATGCAAACATACGCTTTCATGTTATGCCTAAGTTGTGCGAAAAATCAAGATTGTGTTGTAAGATTTTTGGTGCTCATAGCTTAACATTGGCACTATAGTTTTCTGGGTGGAAGAACTATATCGAAAACCTTCAACTTCTAATGAATATTGTTGAATAGGCATGCCATATGTTTGTAGGCTGATACTTGTGTCATGCAAAATAAAGTGTTTAATGCTAATGACATGGCTTGCTGTGGCATCCCGCAAAACCACTACTAGAAAATCGCGTTGAATTTGTGCATTGCATCGTCATCATCATGCATTGTTTGCCAAAACTATGTTTGCAAAACCCGTGTTGTTTTCTAAACGCCCCTCTTTATTCAAACCTCAAAACCGGGTCCCCGGAATATTTTGTTTTGGCCGCTATCGGTTTGCCAACGGCCCGTTTAACACAAATAAAATTTATATTATTTTCAGCGGGGGCAGTCGAACGGGCCGTTTCGACCCGAACGACCACCCCCAGATTAAAATATCGGTCCAAACCTGACCGCCCCTCTAAATCCTAAACCCACCTAAAATCCTACCCAGGCCAACCAGCCACATCACTCTGGCCAATCACACCCTGCCACTTCACCTATCCTCCCCCCTAACCAATCAGCCTATGCCACATCACCCCCCACCCACCAGCTACCTCTCTCCACCTCTCCCCCACGTCAGCAGCCCACGCCCCACCCTGCAAGCCGGCCCCACCACCTGCCTCCCACGCCGCCCGCCGAGCCCCGGCCCGGCCTGCCTCGCCGCCACAGAGCCCGCGCCGCATCCTCCCGACCGCCCGCCCGCCGCTCCCCCGCGACAACGCCTCGGAGCCCACCTCCGCTGCGCTCACATGAGGCCCTCCTCCAGCCAGAGCTTCTTGGCCGTCCTCCCGGCAGCCCGAGCCGGCGCCTCCGCCTCCACGTCCCGCCAGCGAAGTTCCCATCGCGCCGCGACTGCGAGCTGCCCCACCGCACTCCCGCCAGGCTGAGCTGCCTGCCCGCCAAGCCCGCCGCCGCCGGACTCGCCACCGACCGCCGGCTCCTCGACCAGGCCGCCGCCGCCTCCCAACCCGCCTCCTCCGCCTCCCGCCTGCTGCCGCGGTGCCGAGCCTGCCTCGCGCCTCGCGGCCTGCTCACGCCCGCAGCCCCTGCCGCCCGCGACCCTCCATCGCCGCCTGAGCCCGCCAGCCCGGCCGTCGCCCGCCTCCCGGCTGTCTCCGTCGCCCGAGCCACAAGGTCCTCTCCGCCTGTCCCTGCTGCCTCAGCGGCTGGCGACCTGTCGCGCCGCTGGCCTCGCCGCTGGCCACAGGCAGCGCCCTTCCTCGCAAGCACCGCCGAAGCTCGCCATCCTCCAGCGCCCGTGAGGACCCTGCAGACCGCCCCACCACTGCCGAGCTCAGAGACCGCACCGCGTGAACTCAAGACCGACCACCAAGATCTTCGTCCCGACACCGTGCGGCAACATCTATGTCACGGATACCAAGATCCACGGATGCGCCAAGATCTACAACGAGACGCCAAGTTCTTCCACGTGGTCCCTTGAACCGAGCCCGACGCGATTTAGTGCATCGACCCCCGACCCGAAGATGCCCGGAACGCCATGATCTCCCTCACGGAAGCCGGAGACCGTACCGATTCCTCGAACCCCCTCCGAACCGCCAGATCTCCGAAACCCCGAACCCCGGAACCGAGAACCCCGACAAGGACCACGCCATGGATACGCCGAGTTCGCCATCGAGGAGACCAAGGTCGTCGACATGGAACCAGGGGACGCCAAGTACTCCTTCTCGGATGCGATGCTCGGGAACCCGGACGATAAGAACATCGACGCAGAACGCCAAGTGCTTCGAACGCCGCCCGACAAGACCTTCGCGACGACAAGATCGCCCCGACTGGTGGAGCTGGAGACCGCCAAGTACATCTTCCCGGGACGCAAGATCTGCCCCGTTACCGAGAACGAGAGAACGATCCCGCTGAGAACGGACCCGCCGAACCCTGGACCCTGTCGAACCCCGAACCCCGGAACCCAAGATCGTCGAGCCCCCTCTAATGTGTGACCCTTTTCCTCGAACCCTATTTTTTTATAACATAATAACTTGATGCATGTTTAATTGTCATCCATCTCGCATGCATGTCATTGGTTTGGGGGCCTTATGCCGATTCACCTAATAATTAAATATGGGGCCCATATGCGGGCAAATCTAGTCTCATATCGGCCTCATTTAAACTTGTGTAGCGAACCGGTATCGTATCTTGCCTTGTTATAACAACATTTAAACTGCGGGGTAACTAAACAACTGGAACCATCTAACTAAATGTCGGGACCCCGGTTCCGCTTAATCTTGACCTAATTGCATCGCACCTTGCCATGCCATCCACCATGCATGCATCATGCCGATCTTCTGCCGTGTATTAAATACTGCATCCGGTGTTTCTTCTAGTGTTTTGGTTCTTCGCGGATAAGGCCGTTGAGTTGATGTGAGCTTACCGATCTTGGTGAACCTTCGACAATGTTTTCAAAGAGCATCTCCCCTTTCTACCTATCTTACTTTTATAGTATTTACTTCCTCCTGTTGATCTTTGCTATCCGTGTTATGCGATGCTCTAGATTTCGTACCGTGATATCCCTTGCAGTATATAGCCTTGGACACATCCTATTACCGTTGCTTGGTAGATAGTTGGACCCGTGTCGTAGTCGCTTGCTCCAGAGTTTTGTTTGTCGTCAAGTACCACCTTTGTTGGAGAATTGCCGCATGTTGACGTTGAAGATGATCATGGTTTACTTATTGTTCCACTTTAATTCCTGTTTAACAACTAAAATTGAATTAAGCGAGGCATCGTGGGTGATAGGTAAGATTTGGTTTCAACGCCCACTTGTGTCCCGTGGGACCCGAGTTCTTGACACTGCTCCGAGATCGAGCGCTAACCACGGTGGGGAGATATGGGCCCCCATTGATAATTACCTGATTTCAAAGTATTGTCTTGGGCCACAAACTAGTTTGGGGTTTTATTACTATCCGTACTTATGCCATGCTTTACCGCTTTATTTACGATTGTGCGAGGTACCTAATCGCATCGCTTAGGAATTGTGACCCGTTACGTGGTATCGAGTCCCGCTTGGGGACCCGCTGTCGCCATCCGCCCCACAAACCCTAAGTCCGTCTCGAGACCGCCGACTTCGCGGGTATACTTAGTGGGTGGCCCCGGTGCTTGCTTTGTCCAGGAACGTCGTGACTTAGGCCCCGCCGACATACCGATGGGTGTATGTTAACCGATCCGCAAAAGGGTCGAAGTGCCTGTGGATACTTTGGTGCACCCCTGCAGGGTTAAATCTTTTCGAGAAGCCGTGTCCGCGGTTATGGACGACTTGGAGCACAGTGTCTGATCATAGACAACTATAACTAAAGTTTACTGTTATAAATTGACTTGTATTCGTTTTGACTAGTAATCAGCTTCACTACAACGGAATGGCTAAGTAAAAGTATCAACAATTGCTGGGTTTTGGGGTTTATCTCATGATAATTGTATCTGACTAGTAAGTGTGGCCACTATAACGGAATGATTAACTAAAAGTGCCCACTGCTTACTTTATCAGGACGAGTATCTAAACCTGACTAGTAATTGTTGCAACGATAACTGAATAAGTAAAACTGCCAACTGTGTGCGTTCCTCGGTTGCCTTCCTCGTTTGGTCTCGAGGGGAAAACGCCAGGATGGGTTTGTTTGGCGATAGCTTCAGGTTGGATCCGGTTAGGTCATTCTTATCCCTCTCTGATATCCGCCAGATGTTTCGAGTCTCTATAGGTTGTTTAGTGCATGCTGCCGCTGCCGCTCAGTCCACCATACCTATGTAGGCGAGGACCGCCGAATTCTAGCCTCGCTGTCTTCGCCTCAAGATCTTGACGCTCTTCTTTTTCCTTTGCCCTTTGTCGGCACCCCTTTTGTTTAAGCAGGTTTGAGATCGACGCCGTTAGGTGGTTGCCCTTCCGCTTGGCTCGGTGGTTATGGACGCCATGGTTATTCTTCGTGGCTCTTAGCCCCATTTGCATCTTGTCCGTAGCTGGACGCCTATCGCTTTCAAGGTGATTTGGATCTTTGTATATATTATATCTGTATTCTTGACTCTCCGAGTCGCTGTTATATATATCTGCTCTGGGGTCCCATCGAGGACCTGTTGTGTAATGTTATTACTTCGCTTTTCCACCCACGAAAGTGCTGGTGGGCACCTTTGAATCGCTTCTATGGGATTGGTGAATTTCGCCCAAACTTGCATAGGTCCGATTCGAGGGTGTTACAGTGGTATCGAGCTCAGCTATGCGATACCCACAAGTCCAGCCTCAGAGGATAACCTAGCTAACGGCCGAAGTAGAGTGTCAAAACTATTTTGCAAAACCGGTTGGATAGTTCTGGTTAGGTCTGATTTTACTCCTTACCCCTCTGCTGTTCTCCTCTTACCTCGACGTGTTTTGAATCTGCTCTCTTATCTTTTCTTCGAGTCCAGGACTTCTCGTGGTGGGTTTTCCGTCGCACCTTCAGGGTTTCGCTTCCTCCTTTGGTAACGGTGTTCTACCATCCGGTGTTCAAGCTGCCTGATGAATCCGTCTACGGTGTTACCATTCTTTGTTCCTTGTTTGTGCCTTCCGGTGTTTTCCGACGCGACGACATCCTCTTTGCCAGATCCGATGCAGAGTCTGCATCACTCCTTTGATCCGAACCTCGCTTGTCGAGATCTTCAGTCTGAATCCGAGGGTTGGTTGCATAATCTATCTGTTCGTGTACAGGGTAATGCTTTGAGTGCGGGATGGAGTCGCGACCATACCACTACTCTTATCATTCGCTTCTGTACATTGAATGGTGGATCGATGCAATTTTACTCCTTCCATGGAAGTTAGAGGTGGCCTTACCTTTAACTTCGCCCGTTGTTTATCCGGAGTGTTCTCTTGACGAACAGGGACGACGACCTCTTGTTAGTGGTGTCGCGAGGATCTACCCGAAGCGAGAAGACGCAGATCGCCGACCTTCCTTCCGTTACCATGAGGCGGATCTCGAGGGCGAGATCCATTGTTAGTGGTGTCGAATTGTGGCATCCCGCAAAACCACTACTAGAAAATCGCGTTGAATTTGTGCATTGCATCGTCATCATCATGCATTGTTTGCCAAAACTATGTTTGCAAAACCCGTGTTGTTTTCTAAACGCCCCTCTTTATTCAAACCTCAAAACCGGGTCCCCGGAATATTTTGTTTTGGCCGCTATCGGTTTGCCAACGGCCCGTTTAACACAAATAAAATTTATATTATTTTCAGCGGGGGCAGTCGAACGGGCCGTTTCGACCCGAACGACCACCCCCAGATTAAAATATCGGTCCAAACCTGACCGCCCCTCTAAATCCTAAACCCACCTAAAATCCTACCCAGGCCAACCAGCCACATCACTCTGGCCAATCACACCCTGCCACTTCACCTATCCTCCCCTAACCAATCACCTATGCCACATCACCCCCACCCACCACCACCTCTCTCCACCTCTCCACGCCCAGCCCACACCCGCAAGCCGCCCCACCACCGCCTCTCCCACGCCGCTGGCCGAGCCCGCCGGCTCGGCCCGGCGTTCTCGCCCCTGGAGCCTGCTGCCGCATCCTCCCGGACCGCCGCCCGCTGCCTCAGCGACAACGCCCGCCGCCGGAGCCCTCACTCTGCAGCGCCCGCCGCGAGGCCCCTCCTCCGCCAGAGCTCACTGCCGTCCTCCCAGCGCCGCCGAGCCGGGCGCCTCCGCTCCACGCCCCGCCACAGTTCCCATCGGCGCCATGACCTGCGAGCCTCCCACCGCACCGCGCCAGCCGAGCTGGCCTCGCTCCGCCAAGCCCGCGCCACGGGACTCGCCACCGACCGCCACGCTCCTCGACCAGCCGCCGCCGCCTCCCCAACCCGCGCCTCCGCCTCGCTGCCCGGCCAAGCGCCAAGGCCCGAGCCTGCGCCTCAGCCTCGCGGGCCTGCTCCGCCTCGCAGCCCTCGCCGCGACCCTCCATCGGCCTGAGCCCGCCAGCCCGGCTGCCCGCCCGCCGGCTGTCTCCGTCGCCCGAGCCACAAGGTCCCTCGCCTGTCCTGCGGCCCTCAGCGCTCACGGCGCTGGCGACCCGTCAGCTGCGCCACAGGCCTCGGCCAAGGCAGCGCCCTTCCCTGCAAGCACCGCCGAGCTCGCCATCCTCCAGCGCGCCCCGTGAGGACCCCTGCAGCACCGCCCCACCACTCGTCGAGCTCAGAGACCGGCACCGCGTGAACCCGAAGACCCCGACCCACCAAGATCTTCGTCCTGGACACCGTGCGGCAACATCTATGTCACGGATACCGAAGATCCACGGATGCGCCAAGATCTACAACGAGACGCCAAGTTCTTCCACGTGGTCCCCTTGAACCGAGCCCGACCCCGTGACGAGTGCATCGACCCCCGACCCGAAGATGCCCGGAACGCCATGATCTCCCTCACGGAAGCCGGAGACCGTACCGATTCCTCGAACCCCCTCCGAACCGCCAGATCTCCGAAACCCCGAACCCCGGAACCGAGAACCCCGACAAGGACCACGCCATGGATACGCCGAGTTCGCCATCGAGGAGACCAAGGTCGTCGACATGGAACCAGGGGACGCCAAGTACTCCTTCTCGGATGCGATGCTCGGGAACCCGGACGATAAGAACATCGACGCAGAACGCCAAGTGCTTCGCCCGAACGCCGGCCCGACAAGACCTTCGCGACGACAAGATCGGCCCCGACCTGGGTAGAGCCGGAGACTGCCAAGTACATCTTCCCGGAACGCAAGATCTGCCCCGTTACCGAGAACGAGAGAACGATCCCGCTGAGAACGGACCCGCCGCACCCTGGACCCTGTCGAACCCCGGAACCCTCGGAACCCCAAGATCGTCGAGCCCCCTCTAATGTGTGACCTTTTTCCTCGAACCCTATTTTTTTATAACATAATAACTTGATGCATGTTTAATTGTCATCCATCTCGCATGCATGTCATTGGTTTGGGGGCCTTATGCCGATTCACCTAATAATTAAATATGGGGCCCATATGCGGGCAAATCTAGTCTCATATCGGCCTCATTTAAACTTGTGTAGCGAACCGGTATCGTATCTTGCCTTGTTATAACAACATTTAAACTGCGGGGTAACTAAACAACTGGAACCATCTAACTAAATGTCGGGACCCCGGTTCCGCTTAATCTTGACCTAATTGCATCGCACCTTGCCATGCCATCCACCATGCATGCATCATGCCGATCTTCCGCCGTGTATTAAATCGCATCCGTGTTTCTTCTAGTGTTTTGGTTCTTCATGATAAGGCCGTTGAGTTGATGTGAGCTTACCGATCTTCGTGAACCCTTCGACAATGTTTTCAAAGAGCATCTCCCTTTCTACCTATCTTACTTTTATAGTATTTACTTCCCTCTGTTGATCTTTGCTATCTGTGTATTGCGATGCTCTAGATTTCGCATCGTGATATCCCTTGCAGCCATATATAGCCTTGGACACATCCTATTACCTGTTGCTTGGTAGATAGTTGGACCCGCGTGTCGTAGTCGCTTGCTCCAGTGTTTTGTTTGTCGTCAAGTACCACCTTTGTTGGAGAATTGCCGCATGTTGACGTTGAAGATGATCATGGTTTACTTATTGTTCCACTTTAATTCCTGTTTAACAACTAAAATTGAATTAAGCAGAGGCATCGGTGGGTGATAGGTAAGATTTGGTTTCGACGCCCACTTGTGTCCCAGGGACCCAGTTCTTGACACCTCCGAGATCGAGCGCGCTAACCACAGGTGGGGAGATATGGGCCCCCCATTGATAATTACCTGATTTCAAAGTATTGTACTGGGGGCCACAAACTAGTTTGGGGTTTTATTACTATCCTGTACTTATGCCATGCTTTACTGCTTTATTTACGACAGCGAGGTAACGCACAATCGCATCATTAGGAATTGTGACCCGTTTACGTGGTATCGACAGCCCCCGCTTGGGGACTCGCTGCCATCACGCCCCACAAACCCTAAGTCCGTCTCGAGACCGCCGACTTCTATGGTATACTTAGTGGGTGGCCCCGGTGCTTGCTTTGTCCGGGAACGTCGTGACTTAGGCCCCGCCGACATACCGATGGGTGTATGTTAACCGATCCGCAAAAGGGTCAAGTGCTGTGGATACTTTGGTGCACCGCAGGTTAAATCTTTTCGAGAAGCCGTGTCCGCGTTATGGACGACTTGGAGCACAGTGTCTGATCATAGACAACTATAACTAAAGTTTACTGTTATAAATTGACTTGTATTCGTTTTGACTAGTAATCAGCTTCACTACAACGGAATGGCTAAGTAAAAGTATCAACAATTGCTGGGTTTTGGGGTTTATCTCATGATAATTGTATCTGACTAGTAAGTGTGGCCACTATAACGGAATGATTAACTAAAAGTGCCCACTGCTTACTTTATCGTGACGGTATCTAAACCTGACTAGTAATTGTTGCAACGATAACTGAATAAGTAAAACTGCCAACTGTGTGCGTTCCTCGGTTGCCTTCCTCGTTTGGTCTCGAGGGGAAAACGCCAGGATGGGTTTGTTTGGCGATAGCTTCAGGTTGGATCCGGTTAGGTCATTCTTATCCTCTCGATATCCGCCAGATGTTTCGAGTCTCAGAGGTTGTTTAGTGCATGCCGCTGCCGCCACCCACCATACCTATGTAGGCGAGGACCGCGAATTCTAGCCTCGCTGCATCGCCTCAAGATCGACGCTCTTTCTTTTTCCTTTGCCCTTTGTCGGCACCCCTTTTGTTTAAGCAGGTTTGAGATCGACGCCGTTAGCAGGGTTGCCCTTCCGGCTTGGCCTGGGCAGGGTTATGGACGCCAGTGGTTATTCTTCAGGGCTCTTAGCCCCATTTGCATCTTGTCCGTAGCTGGACGCTCTATCGTTTTCAAGGTGATTTGGATCTTTGTATATATTATATCTGTATTCTTGACTCTCTGAGTCGCTGTTATATATATCTGTTCTGTGGGTCCCATCGAGGACTGTTGTGTAATGTTATTACTTCGTTTTCCACCCGCACGAAAGTGCCTGGTGGGCACCTTTGAATCGTTTCTATGCGGGATTGGTGAATTTCGCCCAAACTTGCATAGGTCCGATTCTGAGGGTGTTACACTTGCAGATTGGACATGTTGAATATGACTTATGGTACTAGGACAGATAGATGATTATATCTATTGCATGCCGAGTACAAGAAACATAGTATCACATACAACACGGACCAACCGAACACCAAACTTACTAAACAACTATGCCCTCTGAATCAATTTCTCACGCTAAATAAAACACAAATCATTCGCGAAAAAACAAACAGAATACCAACGCCGTACCACAACACACAGCAACATGTATGCAAAAACGCAAAAAAGACGGCGAAGTGGAGCGCGCGAACCCGTCTAGTATATATATATATATGGCAGCAACAAGCCAAACAATCCCCACGCACGCCTCCGCAACGGAGTCTCCAAATTCACTAAGCTAAAATGTTTTATATTTCTAAACGAGGGAGTATTTAGTATATGAGCATCTAACTTTGAGATAACAAAGGGTCTATAATTTGTTTGGTCATTAAATTATATTAATGTTGTTCTGTGCAATGCAGATATCCTTAAGGGGATAAAATTTACGGTACAATCGATAGACAATGTGAGCCAACGTATACAGGATGATGGAACGATGCAGCTAAATGGTGAGTGCGACTAAATAATATACTGGATACTTTTTCTTGCATAGAATTTTGAGAATTCATTAGCTATCAAATATACAAAATAGAAATTGATGCAGGGGTTGTCGTAATGTGCCTGAAAAAATCCTTGATAGGAGTCATTTAGTGAAATAACTTTTGATAGTTCAAATGTAATAATGACGTGAGATTTCTAATGGAAAAAAATACTAGGTATTATAATATTTTACAAAGTATTGGCTAATTCACATCATTACCATTGTGTTAATACCCTTAATTCTCTCTACTCTCAACAATTTAGTTTATCCCCTCAATATTTGGATTTTTCTTAGAGAGATGGAGAGGTTATAATTTATTGCCCTATATACAATGAAACTGTCCCACCTTAACAAAATTAGCTCCACCTAATTTTGAATTTAAGAAGAAAAAAAGGCAATGAAAAATATATTCCCTGCAATTAGTGAAGCAAGATAAATAATGAAAACACGAATTTCTAATAAGAAAAACCAAGCCGATTAATCTGGTGGACCCATTTTTTATGGGTGAATCATAACCAATATATCGTCATAATTATATCTAACAAACCACGAGAGTTCAATTAAATGCATAAATATTATCCAACCTCCTATTCAAAACAAATGACAGTATAAAAACAAAGAAAACACAAATTTCTAACAAGAAAAAACATGCCGATTAATCTTGTGGACCCCTTTTTAGGTGAATCATAGCCGATATATCTTCATAATTATATATAAAAAATCATGAGAGTTGAAGTAAATGCATAAATATTATCCAAACTCCAATTCAAAACAAATGACAGTCTAAAAACAATTGCACTCAGACTTCTCTAGGTATGATTATAGGTATATAAAAATATATTAAAATAGGCCAAATGAAAATCGTATCTTTTAATTAGTGCTAAAACATATTTTATGTTTAATGGTCAAAGGTGCATCTTGGAACCATGTCAAAAATATCATGTATTTTCGAAAAGTGAGAGAACATCATGTACATTAGATCAAATGGATTAAATGAGAAGAAAAAAGGTCCAAAGAACCAAATAGAATTCTTATTCAGTTGCCTTTTAAAAATGATAGATTCTCTTATCATTAACTCTACGTCTCTACGGATCTAAATTAATGGTCTTGCTACCGATTCCAATGAGACCATCTAAACTTCACCTCGCAATAGCTCGGGTGGATCCTAACCATTACTTGGACCATGACATATAGATTTTGATAAATGAACTTATAATGCGAGGGATCCGCATACAATTAATTGATAGACTTAACATCACATAAAATATATTGGGTACCTTAGAGTAGCATACAATCGGCATAATCATCTTCACTAACAAAATCATGAAATGACTAAATTCTGTTCATAAACATGTGATATATTACTTAGAATTAAAGTTACAGTGGTTGTGTAACAATATTAGTATTTCTTAAAAATGAATATCCATCAAAGCATAATTTTTTTTGATAGAGTAAAGTGATGCCCTTGCATTTGCGAGGGCCACCATGCTAGTTTTATTACAATAGTACAATCATTACACTATTTTTATTAAGTTCCAAGAATAATGGAACACTTTCTTATAGCATACAATGTTTAATTGTTATTACAATAAAAGAATAAAAGTAAATTATTATAAAACAAATAAATATAAAAATGAATTACATAAATAAATAACTAAAAAGATTCTTATTATAAGCTGAAAAAGGAATTAAATTACTGAGATAAATAAAAGAACTCTTTATTACAACAAAATAAATATGACATTGTCTTTACAA
Organism: Avena longiglumis; assembly: GCA_030063025.1. Classification (NCBI taxonomy): domain Eukaryota; kingdom Viridiplantae; phylum Streptophyta; class Magnoliopsida; order Poales; family Poaceae; genus Avena; species Avena longiglumis. Next base: position 209,180,327 of record CP125979.1, on the reverse strand, counting down.
AATAATTGTAAAAGAAAAAGGAATTAAGTAAAATTTATTGAATAAATTATGATAATATAATGTTTTTACAATATTCAAACAGAAAATAATATTACAATATCTTTACAATTTCCAGGAATAAACATAAAAGAATAACTTTAAAACAATAATACAAATATTATTGTTCTTACAAATGTTAAAAAGGGAAAAAAATAAATTACAAGAGTATGAATATAAAAATTACAGGAGAACAAATGAAATCCTATACTAAACTTTAAGGAGATTTCTTCATCTCCTGATCTTTTCTCCTTTATTGGATCCCTGCAAAGGAGACAAGCAAATAAGAAAAGCTAGTAGAAAATAAAAGCCAAAGGAAAGAATGTTGGGGAAATGAACTCTCAGTTTAGGCAGAGAAGTGCTACTGCCAATATCATCATAGAGTAATTAAAAAAGGGGCAAAGTAGTAATCTGTTCTTATCATAAAATTGGACCTCAGAGCACCATCATAGGCCTTATGGGGCAAGTTTCACCAAAACCAGACAAGAAGGTAAAAAGGTAAAACATAAGGAAATATCAAGATCTTCACTCGATCTGATCCATGAGTCACAACAAGCAAGCAAGCTGCTCACACAACCATGCATATGGGTGTGCTGTCAACACAGCAGCAGCCCAGGAAGGAGACAAGAAAGCAAACTTATGTACACAAAGGGGTGAACCAGCCGTAGCAACAAGCTACCATTTCACCTCCACACTTCAGAGCACATTCCCCATCTCATCATCTTATCATCAAACAAAGAATACTTAGATCATCCCACCAAATCCACCACCTAATCAGTATCTGGTTGCTTACTTAAGCCATCCAAGAAAAGATCAAGTGAGCACAAGGAGGAGTAGATCAAGATCAACATCATCACAAGGAGAAGTAGATCAAGATCAGCAGCATCACAAGGAGTAGATCAAGATCAGTATCATCACAAGCAGTAGTAGACCATGATCCCCAATAGGTCACCAACAACAGGTACAAGTCCAAAATATAAATTATATCATGCAGCACTTGTTCTTATTAGCTTGCATCATCATATTGAAAATAAATAATGGCTATGTCACAAATCATCCAAATCCATCTACCCTTCAACTAGAGGTTGTCTAGGAGGATTAGAAGGAGACTTCTGTCAGTTTGCATAGGAATGCTATGCCAGCTCATTACAGAGAATGAAAGCCACTAAAACTAAATAATTTTTTTATTATTATCCAATGGTGCCTCACCCTTTGCATCATAGGCTGGGTCAAGAACTTCCTCCTCAGGAGTCAATCATAGTATCTGATCTCAATCATGTGTCTAGGAGGAGATTTATAAAAGGGAAAACTCTCAGATCCACATAGAAGATTATGTAAGTACCATCCCTGAGATATTTGGCTTCAGACCAACATCATGAGCCTATTATCTAGTTTTGCTAGACAAACATAACCACAACTTCTAGGTTACAGGACACATTCCATAGGGTAGCACCTCTGTACCTAGCAGATACATAGTTTCTTGAGTACAAGCTCAATATCATGTTTTTTATTGAAACCCACAAATCATTTTCCCAAACAAAGTATCTAGGAATCATTTATTAGATCACCTTATCATTAAACAGATCAAGCAATACTTTAGCCTTTGCACCATTAGCATTCAAGAACTAATTGTAATCATCTACTACACCAACACATCATGATACAAGAAGGATTGTTGTGCACACTCTAAAAACAAGGAACCACAACACCAAATTGTGACCCAAATAAGATACCACCATAATTAACCATCTCAACCTAGCAATATTGCTCAGCAAAATCAATATATAAATAAGAGTCACACATGCTAGGCATGATTAAGTCATCCAGATTGAATCACCACACTTAAAAACATTCTATCTGCAAACAATATAACATATACATAAACCTTATTACCAGAAATTCTACTATATATCAAATATAGTTATCTTAGTATTAGAATACAAATGATCCTCTAGCAATAACACCACATCCTAGCAATTATCCAATGGGCAGCATCTAAACCAATGAGCTTTCACAAACAAGAATCAGGGAACAATTAAACCATAATTTAGTTAAACAATAATAGAGTTCTTATAGCTAACAAATTAGCACTACCATAATCTAGTTTAAACCATAACTGCTAGGGTAAATAATCATCCAAATTAAAACAACAACACAAGCAAGCCAGAAGATTAACAAACATAATCATGCATGACCAATCTAATAGCACCAAGCTATAGGCCACTAACAACTTAAGACAACAAGGTTCTAATCAAGGTTGGCCATGGGCAGTAGGAGTTGGGTCAGAGAAAGGGGAAAACCCTAGGTTGGTGCCGCTCCATCAATAATGGAAGTAGAGGATAAACATAGATGGAGAGAAGAGAGGCAGAGAGAAAAACACCTACCTTTGGCGAGTCACATCTCACCGGAGAGGAAGCAGAAGTAGTATCGATGGCAGGAGCAAAACAGAACACTACGACATGGCGGCACGAGGAACACCACGGTGCTCAACTCGCGCCAAGCCACACTGCCACACCAGGACCATCATAGCATCAGAGCAGCCCAGTGATAAGAGCAGTACAACATCGGTGAAACGGCGGCGCCGTGGGCATTAAAACCTTAGCACCAATAAGGGATGGATGCATCCTAGTATAAAACCTATTGCCAAATCGAGTTGGAGGGCCAGGTCAGGCTCGAGTAGGCAAAGCCCCGACGACCAACGACAACAACCATAATACCGCCCATCGGAATCAAGGCGCAGCGTCGGCGTCGCCAAGACCTGAAGGGAAAGTGAGAGTGTGAGGTATAAGAGAGAGTGGATAAGGGAGACCAGGCCGGGGTAGGGTTTGACCCGAGCCCAGTTTAGCTTGATTAAAGTTGGGCCAGGTGAACTAGTCGGTGAGCCTGGCCCAGTTCCAAAGGAAATTACCAAATAATTTTTTTACCCAATTATTAAATAACCAAATTACCCTTGAACATAATTTATACCCTAGGAAAATATAGAGAAAACCCAAAAATACATATGATATATCAAAATTACCACAAAAATAATATCTACCTGATAAAAATATAATTTTAATTGTTTAAAATAAATATAAAGTAAATAATTATTAACAACATTAAATCCTAAATGAAATTTTATAAAATAATAAAAACCCCTAAAAAATAAAAAATCATTCTTGTGTATCAAAATAACTCTACTATTTTATAAAAATACTAATTAAGAGTTTTACAAATAAAACATAAAGCAAATATTTAAAGACACTTAATTATTTGATGAATTTTATAAAAATAAATATAATACTTAAAAATAAATAAAATTCATTTTTAAGATCTTTAATAAGTATATTTCACCAGAAAAATACTATATATATTATTCAAAAACATTTTAATAACCTAAGATAAATAAAATCCATTACTTATCTTACTAAAATGAAATAACCACTTCATTAATTCCTAAGATTATTTCTTAAGTAAGAAATAATCACATTTAATTATAAAACACTAAATCCTTTAGAGTTTAATTACTAAGTCTAAATCCATAATCATAATAAAACTTAAAAATTACTATTATCCTTTAAATATTTTTTTAGAATCTTTAATTCAAATTAAACTCCATTTAAATAAATATTATATATAATTCGTCTATAAGATGGTGAATAATCTTCATCTATTAGCCACTCTTAAAATGACTCTAAACTCTAATAAATTTATAAGATCATCTAATTATGCTCCCATTAATAAGCTACATGTTATTAAATTCATCTTTCACTTAAATTAAAAGGGATCATCCTTAATCATATTTGTCAAAACCCTAAAACTAAATGATATTCTAAAACTCACTATATCTTAAAATTCACATCTATTTTTTTAATTAACTTTGGTCTAAACAATCATAGACATCTCACTTTAAGTTTATTTACCATTTTAAAGTTAACTTTAGTTTCAAGGCTTATAAACATCCTATCTAATAAACTATTTATGCTTTTATAGTTAACTTTGGATTATTTCAATTAAGACATAAAGAATCTCAAGTTTAGACTATTCAAGCAATCATAAACAACATCAATCATATTCTAAAAGCTATCAGGGTTGTTTAAACCTTAGGGAGGAAATATTTTCTTCAAATGTTATTATTTTTGCCACTTCAAAGAATAATCTCATAATAAATTCTTCAACTCTTAACAACTAAAACCAAGGACTCTTATCTTAGTCACAAAATCACAATTAAACGTAATCACATTACTTTATACTCTACCTGTATATCTAGAATTATTATCACTTAAGTCCCTTATAAATGTCATTACTTATAAAGTAAAATTTGAAGATAAACTAACTCTTAAAAGAATCACCTAAATTCACTTCACTCAAAGCATTGGGGATTCACTTTGGGAATTTTACAAAATGCATATCATTACTTATGCATAACAGCATCTTGATTCTTTAAATATTAGTCCTTATTGGACCAATGATGCTGATTTCCGACATTGGATCTTATATTGTCTCGAAGACCGTGAGTGCATAATCTTGCAATCACAAAAGGCAAGTTCACACTTGATCATGTCCTTTGATTATTTTCTATAAAGTATTTTGCAAATCCATTGTTGTCATCACCTGCATTTGAAAAAGGACAGAAAACACTATTTTCATAATAATATTATTATAGGTTATTTACCATGAGGTAATAACCTACTATGAAAGTTCTTATGGTAAAGGAACATATTATTTAGGACTTACAACCAATGTCGCTAGTGATTCTTGCGCCGTATATTACGAGTTAACCATGAGATTTGGAATGGGACGGAGAAGTCAGCTGTATCCTTTTCCTCTCGTATGGAGGCAAGACGACCTTAACGTGACGTTGTGATTCCTTGTGCGGATCCAACATATGGGTGGGCACCCTTATGCCCCACACTTTGGGTGTCTAGATTATCTATGGACGGTGCTTAGTTGATGGACCATTTAATATGGAACTTGCGAGGGCAGCACCAGGTCATAGAGTCTTCGGAAACTCATCATGGTTATAGCCTTCCCGAAAGGGGACTAACGGAGGTGAGCCGGCCCCAAAGGATCGTGCAGACATATGAGGTCGCGGAGAGGACAGTGATTGACTTGGATGTTAGACTGGGCCCCATACCAAGGAAGTATGGACGAGGTCATGACTTGGTTGTGCAACAAGGCTAAGGTCTCTCATGGGTAAAGTAACGCACCTCCGCAGAGTGTAAGAACTGTAACTTGTTACTCCCTGTTCCGGGAAGGAGCTGCGAACGCGACAGAAAAGGAACTCCATGAAAGTTCTGGTAAACCCGTGAAGGCTGACGAACATAGCTTTTCAGAATAAAAGCAACCTTTGAAGAAATGTTTACGAAAACTTGCATTGCCTACGACCTACGGTCTGTGGTTGTAGATATAGTGCATCAAACACTCCTTTTCTAGTGAACTTGCTGAGTATGCTCGTACTCAAAGTTTCTTCTTAACCCTTGCTAGGTTCTAAAGCCAGTACAAACGATGACTACATCAAGTTATGCTCCAGGAATCATCATCAAAAGATCGAGCTCTTCAATGAAGTCAACATTAACATCAATTCAAGTGAAGACGAAGTTTTTGACTAGATAGGAATATAATCTCTAGCCATAGAACCTATTTCTGTAGTATATTGCAATAACAGCAATGACAAACCATTAGTTAAAATACTGGACTTAATAGTATGATAGTTTTTGAGTTGTTTATTTCTGATTCTTCTTTGTAAGAATATTCTTTCTCTCTCTTTAACCTAGAGTGTTCTCTGGATCTTGTGTAAAGAGTTGAGTTGTAACCTATAGTCATGTCTTGGACCTGCTTTGTTTCTGTTGTATCACTCTGAGGGATGTAATACTAGTGAACGGTGTTTCATTGGTGTTATATCAACGACTATAGTGTACTACATCATGCAGTGGTATATGCTGGATCACCGCACTGGGGTGGCCAAACCTCCCCCAGGCGCGGGGTCAGTGGGCCCGCGCCTAGGGTGGGTCTGGGCCCCCCAGGCCTCCCCTCTTTCTCCCCTTCTGGCTCTGTGGATCTTCTGGTGAGAAATAGTTTTTGGCATATTTTCCGGGATTTTTACTGATAGTTCATTTTCTGCACAAAAACCAGACACCAAGGTAATTCTGCTAAAAACAGTGTCAGTCCGTGTTAGTTGTATCCAAATCACACAAGAAACAATAGCAAAGTGTTCGAGAAAGTAGATACGTTTTGGACGTATCATAATTGTTGCAAGGCATTCCAAGATATAAGTCTGGTTCTAGTTAAATCTCTTCTAAACGGCAATTCCGATGGAGAAGACTCCAACACTTTGACGATCGTATCACCTTTGTGACGAACAATATTATACAATGCCAGATATTGTTCCCGTAGAGTGGCGTTACCTAGCCACTTATCTTCCTAGAAACGCATCTTAGATCCGTCGTTTATCGAAAATGATCCAAAGCGAAAGAAATATTTCTTCTTTGCCATCAGACCAACCCAGAAATGTGAATCACATGGTTTCCCATTGAACTTGTGATAATGTTTTCAAGCCAACATATTTTCTTTTTATGAGGTTTTGCCATATCCCATCTCCAGTTAACAACTTGAAGAAGCACTTACCAAGGAAAGCCTGATTCTTGATCTCAAGATCCTGAATTCCAAGTCGCCCCTGATCTTTGGGTCGGCAAACCATAGACTACTTTGCCAGTCTATACTTCTGTTTCTCGTTGTCCCCTTGCCAAAAGAATCTTGATTGAAAATAATTCAATCGTTCTAAGACATATTTTCTTAGTTGTAAGAAGGAAATTATATAGTACCATATTACTTAGTACTAAATTAATGAGGACCAGCCTTCCTCTCAGAGACAACAACTTTTCTTTCGAGCTATATAATCTTAATTGAAGTCTTTATTCAACAAGTTTCCGCTCGGCATTCGTTAGCCTCTGATAGTGCATCGGTATGCCCAAATACCATTACAACCTCTCTTGAATTCAAGTTTTCAATGACTGTATTGAATAAAAAGGACAATAATAGTTGAACATGTCTTTACTCTTCTCATATGGAAATCAAAGCAAGTTGAAATCCCCCTATGAGAATATTGTATGGGTTATCTTTTGCCGGATTAACCATCTCACGAAGAAAATCGTCTTAAACTCTTCTTGGGTAGCACCATACACGATAATATAACCCCATGTAAATTTATCAACTTTGTTGCAGATATGGAGTTTAATGTGATAATCACCATCCGAACAAGCCAAAACTTCCATAATATATGTTCTCGTGCCCAATAAAATGCCCCAAATCTTCCACGTGGTGGACAAGAATGCCACACAAAGTCTATACCGCCTGAAAGTTGGTTTTCAAAAAATCCAAATTATAATCCCGAGAACAATCAGCAATATGCAAATGTTTATCCAAGTCACCAAGACGTCTGCTACAAATTGGATCGGTCACTACAAATAACTGTAGGCGCCCTTTGTACATCAGGAGAAAGATGGTCGATAAGCGACAACATTGAGATTAGACGGTCTACAATTCTATGGACGCCTAGTTTCTCTCTCTTCATTAACTTCCTTCCATATCATCAAATATCTGACGTGGTCTCTCTTATAGATAGATGACTATACACCGTTGCATATGCATGTTCTTCTTCTCTCTTTGTTTTCTTTCCCCAGGTCTCAGCCAAAATCTTAACTGAAACATGTTATGGCTAGCTGAGTATACATCATTGTATATGCCCTTAACTGGTCTAGTTTTGTGGATAGACCGAACCATGCCAAAATGGCCACCTGGAAATCACGGAAAACAAAGCAGCTATCTTGTTTCAAAGCTTTTATCAAGATTCTTCGGAGTCGTAGCTTTAACTTTGATTCTTTGATGGGTTTGTGTAATCATGAGAGCAAGCATTTGAAATGATGGTTTAACCGCTGCTTTTGTCACTAGAGTACTATAGTATATGAAAAGAAGACTAGTGGCACAAAAAATTAATGAAACATCAAATCCTCAAACCAAAACCCACCTTACACCACCATATCGTTGCCACCGCAAAAAAAAATAAAGTGTAAAAAATTCAATCCCTCAAACCACATTCCACATATCCGCAAAACCAAAGGATTACAAGCTCTCTAATAACGGTTGCATTGGCCACACGTCCACAACGGGATTGGGTAGGGCCATGGAATTTTTGTTATGTGCGACATATTATTTCCAAAATTGAGAAGTTGATATCATTGACATAATAACATAACATATAGGGAAGGTGAATATATTATCATTGTTCCCTGGAAGCAGGCCGTTGAAGGCAAGGTGACCAAATCAAAACAGACACCAACGAGTAGAATTTTACTTTGCTTATCTTCTGTCATAATTCCCAATAGCAATTAGCGTAAAAATCAAATGGTCCAAGGAGGCATCAAACATGGGTGAAACCCTAATAGGCAACGGAGATTTGTTTGTTGTCGGTGTATAACCCACATTGGTAACAGACATTTCTGCATGGCATTTTGTGCTGAATGTTAGATCAATAAGAGTGTTTCGTCTTCACATGATTGCATTATGGAATTGCATGCCATACAACCAGGTTTATGTCGAGTGTCATGCAATAACAAAACTACAATAAGTGTTGCAGTTGCTTCACAGCCAATGCAACACATATACTTAGTTCACAGACATAGTAATAATACACATAAGAGCAAATGACGTTGCACTACATCCCATTTTTTCCAATTGTTTGGACACCATCTACAAACTCACAACTAGAACTACAGGAATGCACAACCAAAAGTTTAATATGTAGTACATCAGTTCACAAATTCCTCACAACTAACAAGTTAAAAAATGCATCAAGTTAAGGTTTTTTGGATAATAACTTCTGCGATATGAAAAAATCGACGAAAAAGCATGCAGGCATCCTTTGATTTGTTAAATTTTGATTCCTTCAACCATCCACTCTGAACAAAATCTGCACACATGAAAAGGTTAGTTATATTACACTTAAAAAAGTTAGTCATATTAGCCATATTTGTTGTCATATAGTTATTAAGAAAGCTATGATATTTAGTGATTTGGAGGTAACTACTTACCATAGGGAGGCCACAATTTTCTTTTGACTTTGAGGTGGGTGACTCACATCGTTTCTTGCACACATAATGCCCACAAAGGTTGCTTGGAAGTGGTTGCTCCGAGCTCCTCAATGTTGTTGATGAAAATTGTCCACCTTAATTATGGCAACTAGGAATGCAATAGAAACTTTACCGGCAAGATGTTGGTGTGTTCCAAGCATGTTTCATCGTTTCCTTTATTTTTTGAAGTTTTTTCCTTCAATGATATGTACTATAGAATTTCATGAGTTTGCTCAAGCAATGAGATCAAAGTTAAATTAGAAAGTCAATGGGGGGACTAAAATATGAAGTGTTACCAATCCAAAAGGAGGGGAGGGCCATATCGTTAATCATACCCTCAATCCTATCTCATGCATAGGGGATCCAATCCTGGTCCCTTATCCCAAGGGTACTACTAACACATTGTGATCGATTCATAAGTAAATGACATTGTATAAAGACGTGGAAGATGAATGATTGAAAGTGTTACAATGGTCTTGATCGTGATGGATTCGATATTATGAGTAGTATGATTTAATTTAATGCACCTAGTGTTCGCGGTGATGAGTCTGCACGTGACATTGTTGTATCACGAGAAGAATGTTGTGGATATGATATACCTTATGTAGAGGCTAGTGTGCCTGGAGCCGATAGTCATTGATTCCCTTGAATTTATGCCACATGCATATGTATCTCACACTAGTACATTGCGATGCTAAAGACATTCTCTATTTACAACCATAGTAACAAGGCCTATTCTAAAATAATTGTGTGACCGATAAGGCCTGCTAGAAATGGGTTGATCCGGGTTAATTAAATTACCTGCGGAGATGTCTAGTCTCTTCAATGCCAATATGGTATCAACAGATACCATAGCGATTTTTCATAGTTATCCATTCTCTCTTGGGCTAAAATCTTTATTGTATATGAGGTTGGTAGGTTCGCTTACTCCCCCGTCACAAATAAATTGACATGAATTTATCAAAATTTGTATCTTTTTTTTGGCGCCAAACAATCTCTCTTTATTAACTTAAAAGATCCCGGTTACAATCAGCCATCAGGCTGGAGGATAGAAAAACAGGGCTCCCGTTCAACCATTCCGTGGAGACACCATGGCTGCAGGCATACCGTGCACACTCACGGGCCACAGTATTTGCTGAACGGTGAGCAAACGTAACCTCGAAAGAAACAAAATCTATGCTAAGATCACTAATCTCACTAATGATAGGAGCAATCACTGCTCGGTGGTTACCCCTTTCCTGCCACAGCCGGACAAGCTCCGAACAATCTGTTTCTGCAATTATATTATCGAAGTTCTGATCCCGTGCTACAACAACGGCATCTCGCAGAGCAAGTGCTTCAATGATAAGGGGATCGTTGATACCCTGGTATACTCTGCACCACGCACTTCTATAGCCATTGGAATCACGGGCGACCCCGCCAGTTGAGGCAATGCCCTCACTTGATCGAATCGCACCATCTGAGTTAAGCTTGATGAAACCTGGGGGAGGTCCATGACAGGTGCAAGGAGGTCTGGTGGTTCCAGGTTTCTTCTTCTTTAGACCATCCATCATGGCCAAAGTCTCCGCAATGTGATATACTGTCGTCTCCGGGTTGAAACCTTGATCATCGTGGCTCCACTTGTTCCTTGAGTCCCAAATGGCAGCCATGATTGAAATTGTTAGTTCCCTGTCCATGCCTTCAAAAGAGGCTTCGCTGAGTATGTCCTCTGCAAATTGAAAGCGTCCTTCGCCGCAGTCCAAAAAAGTTGCACATGAGGACACTCCATAAGAGCATGTATCAGGGACTCAGATGCTGATTTACACACCGGACAGGTACTTTGTTCTTTGACATGCCGCCTGGCGAGAGTTGCGTAATTGGGCAAAATGCCTTTGAGAACTCTCCACCAAAATACTCGTACCCTCGGTAAAACATCGAGCTTCCATAACTTACTCCACTTCTCCTCCTTATTTGCCGAAGAAGAAGTGGAAACACTATCCACATTCTCCTCCTGCTCTTTAGTTGAAACCAGAGCACGATAAGCAGACCGCACAGAGTATATCCTAGATTTTTCATGAGTCCCTCTGCATCTGTCTGTCTCAACGGAATTTGTAGAATTCGGTCAGCATCCGGGGCGAAGAAAATTGACCGAACCTCATGTTCCTTCCACTGATGTGTGTCGGGATCAATCAACTCGCTTACCAATTCTTTGTCTGTATCTTGTCGTCGCCCCATAGGCCTCATCGTGTCGGAACCTGGGATCCAACTGACGTTCCATATCGACACCGTATCGCCAGATCCAATGTGCTTTATTAAGCCAGTCTCAAGCGCCTCCCGTCCAGCTAAGATAGCCCTCCAAGTCTTTGAAGCCGAACTTGGTGCTACCGCTGACATGAACTTCCCATTAGGATAGTATCTCCCACCTAGTACTTGAGCACATAAGGAGTTGGGTTTTGTAATCAGCCGCCATCCCTGCTTGCCAAGCAGAGCAAGGTTAAACATGTGCATCTCCCGAAAACCCATTCCTCCACAGCCTTTTGGTTTTGAAATCTTGTCCCAAGCCAACCAATGCATAGATCGTTTATCCAAAGACCCACTCCACCAAAATTGTGCCATAATAGACGTTAGCTTTTGACATGTTCCCTTTTCCAAAAGGAAACACCCCATACCGTACGTTGGCATTGCCTGAATTACCGATTTTATGAGCACCTACTTGGCAGCATAAGATAGATGCCTTTCTGGTCTTCCATTGAGCTTGATCCGCATTCCCTAAGCTATATATTCAACGGACACACTGGTTAACTTGCCCACGGCAGTAGGAAGCCCCAAGTATTTTTCGTTGAACGCCTCAACCTGGATGTCCAACTCCCCCTTAACAGCAATCCTCTAGCCCTGTGGTATCCCAGGACAGAAGAAGATAGAGATATTGTCTCTATTAACAAGCTGCCCTGATGCCTCATTGTATATGTGCAGAATGACATTGAGCCTCGCAGCACCCCATGGCGAAGCTTCAATAAAGATCAGACTGTCATCTGCGAAGAGCAAGTGTGTAATCCACGGGGATCTGTTGCACACTCGTATCCCTCTATCTACGAAGCCCATACTAAAATTATTCAGTAGAGCTGAAAGTCCTTCCGCACACATCAGAAAAAGATACGGCGATACATGATGTCCCTGGCGTAATCCTCGAGAAGTAGTAAACTGAGGTAGTAGATTTCCATTTACTTTCACCGAGAACTGCGCTGAAGACACACACACTTCATAATAACCTTGACAATTGAAACGGGGAAGCCTAGTTTAATCATAATGGCCTCCAAGAACGGCCACTCGACTCGGTCGTAGGCCTTCATCATATCGAGCTTAACCGCACATGATTCCCTTCTTTGCTTTATTCCTCCTTTTCATACTATGAACACTTTCAAAAGCCACAAGGGCATTATCTGTAATCAATCGCCTAGGGACAAAAGCGCTCTGCTCCTGGCTAATTGTCTCCTCCAGTACTCGCCGCAATCGAAGGGCGACCATCTTCGTGCAGATTTTATATAACACATTACATAAGGATATGGGACGGTACTGTGTAATCGTCTGAGGGTGTCGTACCTTAGGAATTAGCACTATTGAAGTATTATTCACCTCGGCTGGTAGCTCACCCCCATTTAAAAACTCCAACATTGCGGGTACTAATGCCCCTTTCACGAGCTCTCAATGCCTTTGGAAAAAACCCGTTGTGTATCCATCAATACCTGGAGCCTTCGAGGGATGCATATGAAAAAGTACAGAATGTACCTCTCCTGCAGTAAAAGGTTTGTCCATCTCCTCCCGCATTGGTGGCGTAACCCGCTCCTCCACAAAATGCAAACATGCCGCCATATTTGGCACGCCTTGAGACTGATAGAGGTGCTGATAAAAACTCTGAATCTCAGCATGCACTTCCTCTTCGCTCGAACAACTGGAACCATCAGCACGTTGAAGGCTAGTGATTCGGTTCATATGTTTGCGCTGGTCTACTTGTGCATGAAAGTAGGCCGAATTACGATCACCAGCTCGGAGCCACTGAATCCGGGACCTTTGTTTTATCCAGACCTCCTCCTGGTGTAGAACTCTACTAATCTAGATCATGATATCCTTTTCTTCCTGCGATGGCCCGCGTCCAACTGACTTTCTCCGGACCTTATCCAGATTCATACGCAGAGTGGCCAACTTTTTCTTAAAATTACCCAATTTCGATGCACCCCACCTGTCCAATTCAACCTGCATATCGATCAAAGTTTTGGACACACCGGCCAGACCACCTGAAAAACATTCTCATTCCAGAGGGTCAGCTATTTTCTGGTCATAATCACCAATAGACTGCCAAGCATTCTCATATCTGAAGCCTCTGCCCGATTGCACTCTTCCTTTCTCATCTTTTCCTCGCATCTGCATGGACAGAAGACAGTGATCTGATTCAACCATGTTAATGTGGTTGACCCGAGGCACTGTAGACGCCATATACAGAGCATCATTCCCGAACACTCGGTCAAGGCGTGCTTTTACATTAGCTGAGTCCTGCTGCCTATTATCCCATGTGTAAGGCAGCCCCGACCAACCAGCATCCATCAATCCGCAATCTTCAGTGCATTCTCTAAAAGCCCTCATATGTGCTTCCATATGATTATTCACACTGAAGTGCTCAGAGCCACACAAGGTCTCGTTAAAATCTCCCATGCATAGCCATGGGCACGTCAATACATTTGAAAGCCTACGCAACAGAGTCCAGCTATCCTGACGGTTCTCTCGTCGTGGTTCTCCATAGAAACCTGTGAACCTCCACCGTGTTCCCCCAACACGTGGCTATACTAATACATCAATATGGTTGGAGTTGAAACTTTTCAGATCAACAATTACCTCTGTTGTCCAAAACAGTCCAATCCCTCCACTGAGTCCATCACTACTCACAGCAAAACTCCCAGAAAAACCCAAAGCATTGCTGAGCTTCTCCGTTCTTTTCTTACTGATCTTCGTTTCCATCACAAAAAGCAGCACGAGCCCTTCTTTCTTCATCACACTGCGAAGTTCACGAACTGCCACTTGGTTCCCAAGCCCGTGACAGTTCAGGGATAAGCAATTCATTGCGGCTGGCGGGACTGAACATCAGTCACCGCCACATTTTCATCCTTAGTCTCCTTTGTAGTCACTCTGGACTTCTTGGGGTCTAGGGAGGGTGCTAGAGATTTATCATCTTTCTCCGGTCTCGCATCCCTCTTAGCACCCGTAAGTTGAGGATCAAACACAACCATTGTTGAATCAGACCCACTCTCCTTCTCTGAAACATTAATGTCTAGCTTTCTATACACATGTATGTTTCCCCGAGCTCCTGCAAACCGACCTCCTCGGTTGCTGTCTCGGCCTCGCCCCCGGCCTCTCCCTAGGGGGGGTGGCGGCTCAAACTGGGAAGGCACATCCCTCTTCTTAGAAACATTTCCTGAATTTCCCCTTGGGTTTTTGACCTGCTCGCCAAAGTCACGTGCACCAGCATGTGCTCTATGCTCACCCGAGAAATTACCCCAAACATTTGGCCCGGTCCTTCTCTTTCTATCCTCCGGTGCTCTCAAGCTAGGCCAATAAGGAAGCCTTCCCATCTCGTCTCTCTCCCCCGACTCCTATCACACAAGATCAGAGTGTCCCAGAATCCCACAGGAGAAGTAAAAATAAGGTAGATTCTCATATTTTATATCATACACTTCTCGCAGGGACGAGTCGATAGCAATCCAGCGTTGCAGTGGCTCGTACACATTTATAGCCACTCGAGCCCGCAGATACTTGCCACTTACCAACATCTTGTTGGTAGTGTCTATGCTAATAAACTCTCCAATACTCCCTGCAATCTTTCCCCCAGTCATCATGCAGATTAAACGGAAGATTCATCACCCGGATCCATATCGGCAAGCGCTCAAACCTCAGCTCCGATGGACGTTGGCAACGTTTGAAATTCTCTAGCACCACAGCGTGCTTGCTCACGGACCATGGGGATCTCTCCCATATTTTGTCCCTCTCGCGTTTCGACGGGAGCTCGGCCACAAAAAGATTTGGCCCGCCGTCCCGGAACAGAAGACCCGGCGGATTGCCCCAGGCAGGTCGTAACACATCTTCGATCAGCTGGATATGAAAAACCTTAGGTCTAGGGACCAAGATCTTGCCTGCAAGCGCCCAGACTGGGTTCGTCTGAGCATCCTCCCGATCATCAATGAAAAGTTTCGTTGATTCTGCTACCGTCAACTTCATGCGGCCAACCAGCTCCTCAATGGGCTCCTCATCTGGCGCAAAGCCTTTCCCACGTGCTCCATCGCCAACTCCTGCCCCAGGTGGATCTCACTTCGTCGATTCCATAGACACCGATCTCCTAGCAGATCCCAGATCGATCTACACCACCAAGGGTGGGTAGAGGTGCAGGGCCTCCCCTTTATCACCCCGAGTAGGAAGAACAACCCAGAGAAAAGCAGGATCGCAGATTACCGACGAGAAGATCGTTCCACCCCAGCAACTCTCCACACGCCCCGCCGGTCACCCAACGTGTTCCGCCCTTTTCCACTAGAAACCCTAATCGCCTCCCAATCGTCTTGTTAGGAGCCGAAACGGTATCCGGGTTATCAAAATCCGTATCTATTCTTTTATAGAAACAACAAGCTTTATTAATTATAGACCACATGTGTACAATCAGCTTTAAGGCTGTGAACTAAAGAACGCCGGTGGCTCAACATTTCTGATAGTTGACATCACATCTTAAATCGGATGCATACTTTGCACAACAGTGTGCTACCTGGTTAGCCTCGTGACGGACAAAAAAAACTGAAAAGAAAAACAAACTAATACCTAGCTAACTAATCTCATCAAGAATAGCCTTAATGATCGACCGATGTCTAACTCGTAGACCAATGACGAATCAAAACAGCACAATCAACTTCGAAGATGACATGAGCAAAATTCCTTGTAACAGCAAAGACGAATGCATCACGTAAGGCCAAAGCTTGGACGATCAGATGGTCGTCACCTGTAAATCTTATTAAGATTCGCATGTATTAATGTATAGGTATATATCATTAAAATAAACTTACGTAAATTAATTTAGGGCGGAGATAATATGAAAATAATTGGTTAGCCGAAACGGAAGGCACGTCACGAGCAATACCTGAATATGTATGCATACTACTCCTCCGTCTCAAAATAGAGATCTTAGATTTTTCTAAATTTAAATAAATCTATATACTAAATAGTGTTTATATTCATTTAAATTTTAATAAATCTAAGACATCTATTATGGAACGGAGAAAGTATACCTGATCCCGTCACGTGAAATCCGCATCTGGCAGTAGTCCCCGGATGGCTGGATCGATCAATCGGTGTCTCCAGAAGCAGAGTGCGTGCGTGTTACTTGCTCGTGACCTGGTGAGTGGTGACGACATTGATTAGATTCCTTCACCAAAGATGTGTCATGACTGAGACATGCGTTTTAAGAATGGTAATAATCCCGCTCAAAAAAAAGAATGGTAATAATCTATCACGCCGCAAAGTACCCCAAGAAGATGCATTATTGTTTCTTATTACTGTATCACTATTCGTCGAACAGATATATATCGATTAAAAATTAGTGACGTCGACTCAAAACGGCTTGCTTTTGCTTAGTGGGCCCACCTAGCATGCACCGATCGTGCAGATGCAGGCAATGCACTCCCCGACCGCCGACTCTGCCTCTGACCACGAACCACGTGTCGCCCACATGATGCGTCAGTCGGCATGGGCCGGGCCCGCCAGGACCACCCCATCCTCTCATCTTGCTCCCGCCGGATCGACATCCCGAACCCCACCAACTCGCCGTAGTACGGGGCAAGCTCAGAAACGATACAGTGACAGCGTTGTCGAGCACGAGGCCTGGTTCGTCGCGTGCACCCGGCGCCAGCGAACAAAGCTGCTAATCAACGGTCAGCGCACGCCTCCGATTTCATGGATCAGAATCAGCAGAACGGTGTACGTATCCAGAACCACACCAACCACACATTTTAGATTCAGTGTATGCGTACCCACAGTTATTCCGTTATGCGTATCGCCCGTTTACATCATGCGTTACATGCAGAACAATGTCTGAATTTTGGACGTGGTTCCCTTTGACGTAGCTATCCTTGCGGTACACTGATTTTCTGTCTCTGACATGTAGGTCCCGCTGCTGGCGGCCACATGATAGGGACTTAATAGTAGGAGAGGCCACGTCAGGGGATCCTCTTCCCTGAATTTTACGATAAACTTTTCAGTTGGCTCATATTTCTTTCAAAATTTACTTGGCTCGCTAAACCCTAAACTATCACCAATGTCCATTTAACCCTCTTAATTTGAAATTTAATCCAACCTTTTGAACCAAGTCAAGGGGATAAATTAAACCATTAGTGATTGTTTAGTGAGGTTTAGTGAGCCAAGTAAATTATGGAAGAGGACTTACTTTGTTTTACATATAATAACTTTGGTTGTACTTCCTCCATATAGCATTGATCAAGGTCGTGTATGTAAGACCAGCAAAAATGTGGTGTGTGTTATTTTTTTTGGGCCGGAGGTGTACGTTTTGTAGATCAAATGTCATTTAAACACAACTATTTTGTAACGGTTTAGCAAAACTGCGTCAAAGCACGGAATTTCAAGGAAAAGAGATTTGGGTTTCATTCCTTCGAATTCTTTTCCAAGATCCAACTTTGTATAAAAAATTCTTTCTTTTCATGACAACTATATAAATACACAATTCTTCAGAAAAAATAACTGTCTTTTTTCACGTAACCAAACAGCGTACTACAAATACATGCGCTTTCAATTCATGTAGGATTCAACATGTCATGACATCTTGTTCAAACCTTTTTTTTCTATTCCAGTGTTTTAGACATCAACGAAATAGGTCATATATTTGCATTGATGATATGTAGTTATTTTAGCAGATGATGATATGTACTCCCTCCGTCCTAAAATAGGTGTCTTAGGTTTTTTAAAAGTTGGATGAATCTATATATTAAATAGTGTCTAGATTCATCTGAATTTTAACAAATTTGAGATATCTATTTTGGGACGGAAGGAATAGTTATTTTAGCAGATGATGATATGTAGTTATTTTAGCAGATGATGATATGTAGTTAAAGCGTAATTTATAAAAGTATTTAAAATATATTATGCTAGTCCAGTTATGAGAGGCTAAAACCGGGTCGAGGCCAGCCAACCATGGTGCATGGGCCAACAAAATTCCTACATCTGTTGTGCAACCCAACCGTCTTGCACATCAATTATGTGCCCAGTCTCTTTAGTCTGGGCCGCACGGCAACTTGACCATAATCCACCATTGTGCCTAGCCTATCATAAATCAAATCTCAAGTTTGATGTTTTTACGTGTCTCCGTAATGCAGATTACTCTCTGGTAGGAGATGATGTTCCTCTAGGTACTGTAGCAAAAGTTTATTGGGGAAAAGCCTGGTTACTCCTATGTCATTTTTTAAAGACAAGCATAGTTCCTCTAAAGCATTTTAACTTGAGGCTGTTCTCGAACGACACCTGGAGTTGGAATTAGTGTAGATTATTATTGCTTCACTTTGCACAGGGGAAGCGAAGACACCTGCTGATTCCTGCCTGAAGTCGGAAGATACGAACACACGACCTATCCCAGCCCCGCGTTGGGCCGACAGGAAGCAAAAGCCGGGTGCAGGCACATGAGCTCACCCACACACGTCACATATTCACATGGAACGAGTGGGGTAGTAATACTACTTCCTCCGTTTATAAGATTAACGTTTTTTTCGACAGAACATAAAATTTGCGATATGGACAAAAATATCCCTGCATAACTGTCGAAACCGAGTCCGATCGATCATTTGAATTTTGAATCGAGCTTGGGATCGTCACCTAGCTCGTCGTCCCCATCCACTTCGCTCATGCGCGCGGGACCGATCCCACCCTGCACTGCCTCCACTCACTCAGATCGGATCAATTTCACCCACGTCCATGTGCGCCTAGCTCACCGGCCTCATCCGCGCGTGCCTAGCCCAGTCGGGATCGATCCCAGGACCTCCAGGTCTGGCCAGCATCTCCAGGTTCGGCCAGCACCTTCGTCCAGCACCTCCTAGCTCGCCCAAGTCGACGACAGCCCGCCCACCCAATAGCTTGCCGGAATCGATCGCCGGTAGCTCGCCCAGTTCGTTGGCAGCCGCCCCACCCAGCTGCACGTCAGAATCGATCACCGACAACTTGCCCAGGTCAACAATAACCCACCAAGCCCAGCAGCTCGCCGGAATCCAGGTCGTCGGCCGCCTGCCCCCACCCAGCAGCTCGTCGAAATCAATCACAAACAACTCGTCGGCCATGGGAGAAGGCCATCCTGAGTGCTCCAGGCTAGGGGCACCTCCAAGCACAGTCTAGGCAACCTTTAGGCTTCTCCTTGTCGGCTCCTACATGTTGGTTCCTTCTCCTCCGCTCCCAAGCAGCATAAATAGTTCACTAAGATTAAGATCGTTCTCTTGGACTTGAACCTGACTCCACCTATAGAAGAAGACAACACTATCATCCATGAAGAACGAAAAGGACACGATGTTACATGTGAATGGAGTAAAACTGTTTGTTTACATACAGTATACTCCCATCCTATGCCATGCATCCCTCACTATCAAGTCATACACAAGATCAAATACATTCTCAATACTTACATGCTGTTGCAATGCACCGTAGAGAGAAAAAAGGGTAATATTATATGGATTATCATCAGAGGAACAATGTGGATATAAGGAAATACCACAAAATTTCCTGATATTGCGTGAATCGTCTCTTCCAGGTCCGGCCCGTTGCTCTCGTGCTGGTCGTTTGCGTCGCACAGCTGGAGCAGAGCAAATCCAGCACCGATACATAAAAACGCCTCCTTTGACCTCGGATTTGCTGGCGTGGGCGGGAGCTAGAGGAAGAGATGTATCCTAGTGGGAGCAGAGCGGAGAGAGGGAGAGGAGGGGTGGCATCGACACGGGCGACAAAGAGACGGAGGGAAGGGGAGGGGAGAGACGACAGCGATATGGGCGACGAAGAGAGGTAAGGGAACAACGAGACGGGAGGTGAGGGGAATAGCGATGTAAGACTCTGCGGACACTGGAGCAAAATCAGCGGGGTAAAACGAGAAATTATGGAAGTTTTTGTGCGTGAAAAGAATTTGAATGTGAAAACCTTTAACTTCTTGTCTTGTATCTATAAACAGAGGGAGTACAAACGAAAGCGATCACGATTCCAATTTTCTTAGCCGACTACTACCCTACCAAGTTGTCACGTTCCAACACAGTGTAGAAAACGAAAAACATCTTTTCCGTGCTTGCTTAATTAGGAAGCAATACGTCGCACCGGCGCACAAAACAGGTCCAGACGAGAAGCAAAAACGGAAATCATCATGTCATGCATATGGAGTATAGATGAGCTAGTGGGTAAGTAAACCCCAAGATACATGTTGTATATTTTGTTTGGACCGGGGCGGTGGATGGAACGTATTGGCCGTTTCGATGGAACTGACAGGGTTGGCCGTGGCCGTGCATGCGATGCAGCTCCGGCCGCAGCCAAACGCCCCACTTGCGTGGTCTTCTAGGCGCGTCCACTCACCGGACTTGCTCCGTCCTGTTTCACACGCGGCGCCTCCTCCGGGCCAGCTGACCTGCGGGCTCCCCCTTCCCCGGCCCCCCATCCCTCTCCCGGCGACGACTCACCGGACTGCCACCCCGCCCACGTGTACCGCCGCAGAATCCACGTCGACACGCCGCAGCACGGGGGAGGGCAGTACGGGGGGAGGGCTCCCACTGGCGCCCCGGGCCCGCGAGACCTCGTTTCACGAGCCGTTGCGCTGCATGCCAGGCACGGCACGCGGCGCCCTCCACGTGTCTCGACCCCCGCCTCTGCGTGGAAGGAATAGGGGCGCCCCTGTGTGCAGGCGCGACGTGGCCTCCCCGGACGGGCCAGATGCTCCCCATCCAGCCGCAGAGCCGCTCGCGGGCGCCGGTGAAGGGTACCACCTGTCCGAGGCCCTCGCGCCGCCGACCCGGAGAGGATATTTAAAGGGGACGCAGGGGCCCCGCCGTACTCTCGCTTGGCACCGCTCCCCGCCTTGTGTTTGCCCGGCTTTGCTGCTAGCTCGACCAGCGGACACGGTACGAGATCTCATTCCCATGCCTGCTACTACTGATCGCGACGACGGCCACCAGAGGCAATGTCGGCGGGTCGGCAGCGCTGACGTCGAGCTCCACGCCGCCATGGCGCTCGCCGACATGGCCGGGGTCGACCACACGCCCCCTGCGCAACAGCACCACCACCACGCCGCCGCCGTACCCCAGGTTAGTAATCAGTCGATTTCTGCATCTCGATTTCACATCGGTCCAGGCCAGCGAAGCGAGCCCTGGTTGTTTCGAAGTAACAATTGGATTTGATTTGTCGACCGTGGCTGGCCGGCGCGCGCGCAGCAGGCGACGACGGAGCACGAGGACGAGGAGCTGGCCAGCACGAGGCTGAGCCTCGAGCTGGGCAACGTGGGCATCCAGTCGTCCCCTTGCTCCAGCAGCTCCAGCGGCGCTGGGCAGCACCAACCGCTGCAAGCGGCGTCCTCCGCGGCGGCCCTGCCCGGCTACGGTCCCAGCAGCAGGCCGCGGAGCATGCTCACCGAGGTAAAGTCACTCTCTCATCATCTAGCTCCGCAAATTCAACATGTATATGTACGACGCGGCGTCGCCTGAACCCGCCGATGGACGGAACCTTATAATTGCAGGCGGAGAAGGAGGCGAAGCGGCTGCGGCGCGTGCTGGCGAACAGGGAGTCCGCACGGCAAACCATCCTCCGCCGCCAGGTAACAATTGCTCGCTACGCTGGGTTCTCCTTGGATTAATCATCAAATCCTCCTGCTGCCCATTCGAAGCGTGTCCGATCTGATCTGATCCTCGCCGTGCCCGCGTGCGCGCGTGCGTACGTGTCGTGTCGTGCAGGCGATCCGTGACGAATTGGCGAGAAAAGTCGCGGATTTGGCATCGCAGAACGAGAACATGAAGAAGGTAATGCCTTTCGATCAAACCAGACGCAGCAATGTTCAGCGAGTGTCCAATTTCGAAATTATTATTACTCCTACCAATGTTCAATCTCGTGTTTTCTTGTGTGTTGGTGGTGGTGCAGGAGAAGGACATGGTTCTGGAGCAGTACATGTCGCTCAAGGAGACGAACAAGCAGCTGAAACAACAGGCACACCATCTATCGCTTTCCTACCTTTAATTTCCTTTGTCCGTTATCAGTATTACTACCCATTTCTAGGCGAAAAGAATAAAAAGGGAAACCAGCGGAGAACCTAGTATGTTCCAATCCAGCTCCAGTTGTTCGTTCCCCGGCGAGATAGAGGAGGCCACATGACCGGCCGCGCGCTTTACCGGTCAATCGCTGCCGTACACCTACTAATTATGGTCAAACCGGGAACCTCCTCCTCCTGTCGCTGATGTTTGTACATTAATAATAATACTTGCTCTGACAGTGATCTCGAATAATATATATGCGCCTGATTTCCTTTATTTGTCTTTGCTTCTTTGGGTATGTGTGCTTTCTGGGCGTAACACATGCGCGCGAACGTGCTGGTGATGCGTGGTCGATGATCTAGTCGGTTCGGTTCTGTTCTGCGAGCGGGAGATTAATTGCGGCACGCTGCTGTGCTGTGCGTGCGTGCTCGTGTCCAGGTAGCAGACATGTGTACGTATGGCTTGGGCGTATCGATCGTCGAACCACAGGTGACGCGAGATGTAGAGATTATTCAGAGCAAGCAAGCGGCCAAAGAGCATCATCCATCGCTTGTTCGATCGGAGCTGGATAAACTCGATCCGAGGCGAGTGGCAGCTGGCACCCCTTGGCGAAATGTTCATCGACACGATGCCGCAAATCTAGATATGCCGCGATAAAAATAAAGTTGCACATGCATGCGGGGTGTACAAAATCTCGGCAAATATCGCCGTGGATGCCGAAACCAAGAGAACAGAAGCAGTCGGATTTTGTTTGAGATTAAACCCTTCGAGCTCCCGTGGAGCCAAATAGGATTGATTAGTCAGAAACTCGCCATGCGGCCCGGCCGGCATGACGGTGGCCGCATGGGTGGCGAAGCCGAGCCAGATCGACGCCCATACGATCAATTCAGACGTTCGTGGCGCGGCCAATCAAAGTTGCACCGGCAGTACATGGGGTTTTCTACTTCTTACGATATCACCACACACGAAGTTCCTTTTTTAGGGAAGGAACACGCACGAAGTTGATTTGACTTTGGTCGGTCACGTTTCAAAATTTTACCACTTTGGACATAGTCGCTGTTTTTTCTCGATAATATATATATTATGCAGGATTTGATCGTGACTGAACCATGTCAGAGACTGGTGCAGGGTGCTGACCGAGTCAAGTGTTCTCTGCAGGTGGCCAAGACGACCAAGAAGAAGCCGTCGTCGACACCGGCCGCGACCACACCCATGGACATCGTGTCGTCGGCACAGCACGCGGAGGCGGCCTCCCCGCCGCCCACGCCGCCGCAGCCAAGCTTCCTGTACAGCGCGCCTCCGCCGACGACCATGCCGGTGCCCTACGTCTGGGGATCGTGGCCGCCGTGCGGGCCTGGCGCGTACGAGCACGGCGGCAACCCGGCCGGCGCGGCAGGGCACGTCCCGCCGCCGCTCTGCCTTCCGCCGGCCTGCGCGTGGTACTTCCCCGTCGTCACCGCCGCTGACCCACGCGGATCGCCGACCTCCTACGTGCAGCCGTTCCAGGAGCCGACGGGCAGCCCGGGCGGAGGCGGCGGCGGGACGGCCGAGGAGGAGACCGACGATGACGACGACCCGTGCTCACTCACCCTTGCCATCGATGCTGCTGCCGACAACAAGAAAAGCACCAATGCCGGAGCCAACTCTCACCAGACCAGCACCGGCGTGGTGGGAGCAGTGGGTCTGCGGGTTGCACTGAGCAGCAGGGAGAAGGCGGCCACGGCGGCGGAGGCCAGGAGGAGGAGGAAGGAGCTGACCAAGCTCAAGCAGTTGCACGGCGGCAGCCGCCATGCCGCTGGAGACCAGTGGTAAATAAGCTGCTGCTCAATAATGGTCATGGCGATTACTAGGAGGACGACGCATGCATGCATGGCACTAGTGCGACTGAGCCACTGACATGCCATTGGTGATGAACTGATGATGATGACGATTGGTTTCTTGGAGGCAAGCAACAATATATACTGATATTAGTACTAGTACAGTTTCTACCATTTTTTCCAAGTACTCGTTGTTTAGCAAAGTAGGTTTGCATTTCAGTTATGCCCTAAGGCACTGAAGAAATGTTTTCTGTTTTGTGATTCTTTGGTGCAATCTGTAACCGGGAAAACTGGCGATCCGATGATGTATAGCACCTGATGAGTTGTGCCTAAATGTAACGATTCTTTATGTACCAGCTAGCAGCAATTTTTTTGCCAGCTCCAACAATAAATCAACGGAAGCGGATATCTTATCTATTTATTAAGTACTTATTTCTATAATTCTTGTCGCAATTTTAGTTCAAATTGGAACAAAAACCACGACGTCGCTGCATTGAGTAATACACACATAGTAATCATCATAAAATTGGCAAAGCAATTCAAAAAGGCTTATTCTCCCGCACTTCTCTTCTTTCTCTCTTGACTTGATTCGGTCACGACTCAATGATCCCATCCTCGGCCTTCATTCTCCTATTTCTCTCGCTAGCATACTAAGAGCACCTCTATCGGAACCCCTAAAATTTGTATGATAAAAAAGCCTCCGTATCCTAGATGATCAAAAATTTGATCACCTAAAAGTCGACAGCCCAATTCCGGACCCTATATTAGATGATCCAAATTTTGTAAGCTTCATTTTCACTCATCTGTCACATACACAAACAATATCATGGCAAACATTTGAACATTCAGATGACTTAAATTCAACAACAAACAAGTATTTGAACACATCAGATTTAAACATGCACATATATCATCCAAAAAAGGACCAACTAGACCAAGTTTTTAAGCCAAAGGCACAACATAGCATGTTTTATGTTACGAACATCACCACTACCTCGGCTGCCACCTCAAACACCATCTCGGTCACCATCACCACCACCGCCACCAAATTGGGCCAAGATCTTGGCACCAGAGCGCTCCCAATACGTCATAGCCATAGCATCAAATATGCTTGGGTCCATGAACATGATGGTGATGTTGGCGTCCTCATTCTCCTTTGCTTACTTCTCCGCCTCAAGTGCACGCCTTTGCTCTTGATCTTCTCCTTTACCAATCTTTCTTCTTCTAGTGTAATCCTTCGTTGCTCCACTGCCAACTTGAACCACCACTTCTACTCCTCCAATACTTTGAGCTCTTCCCACCGAGCGTCCTTCTCCTCTTTGCATTTGCCCGCCAATGTTTTTTTCTCAATGATAGCATTAAACCCCTTTTTGTAACCGGCGCCAAATCCCATGTTCTTTCTCTCTTTTGATATCTTGGAATCCTCTAGCCTCTTGTTGAGGTCTTCATCCTCCTCCTCACCCCATCAATGGAATGCCAATTCTTTCCTTCGGTGTGGTCTCATAGTTCCTTCAGATCCACTTCCGATTGTCGGGTAGTTTGTAACATCCCAGCATTAGAGCCTAGAAATAAGCTGAACCCAGATGTGTGCATTGCATTCATGCATAGAAAATCTGAATATTTTTCGCGCTTTTGAACAAAACTTGTCAAAGTGATTGAAGCTTCTCTTAACTTGATGGAATTGAAGAAGATCATCAAGTTGACTGCGATAAGTTTCAATATGACCTTTGCTAAAACCCTATTTTTGGAAAGGGAGATTTGATCTAAGGATATATCAAATGTAATAAAAGTTAAACCCTAATGCATTATGATTTATATTTGATCCTTAGGTGATCATATCATAGTATTCATTATAATCACTCGTGAGTATCAGGTTAAGGATATAACACAAATAATAAGAAAGTAAAACAATTATATCTTAATCTCATCTGCATATACCATGAGTATCATGGTAAAATCTAACCCTACTTCCTAGGTAAGATTGAGTAGGAAAGAAACTAAGTTTAGATCATTCACCATATATCTTTCTTCCCATATGAATCCTTATCATCTCTATTGAGTTATATTTTAATATATGTTGTTCATCAATGTTGAGAAATCAACTATTGATTCACCAATTCTCAATCTATAAACTCTTGATCATAACACAACTTACAAATAAGTGTCTTTAAAGAAACAACTAAGAAGAGGTAAATAGTAATTCTAGTTTTAGACATCATCTATAGGATGGGAATGCTTGAAGAGAATCAAATCAATAGGATAATTGATGGATCTAAATCACTCCTAAATAAATAGAAGAATTATTTATACCATCTAATTATATGGTAGTTAAGAAGATTACAAGGATGAACCCTAAAGATAGTTACCAATAGTAATTCTATTAGGCCAAGTGGACATAGTCCATGAATAACAGTCTTAATCCAATTAAAGATACTAAGAAGATAATTTCAATACAATTGTAAGGCTGTATTGCTAAAGCCTTGTTTAGCCAACTACAAATCTAAGATATAAATGATTAAAGGATTAAAATGATCATACCTTGCTCACCAAGATTGAATACTTATAGCAAGTATAAGTGACATTGGTGGGTAGAACATAATTGAAAACCTAGTTTAGATAAGTGATCCTAGAGTAGTCAATACATGTCACATTAATATAATGAGAGGTTGGAGTATGAGTTATTGGAGTTAATGTAAGAAAGTATGATTCAATTAAAGCTAATGTAGCATAGAGTTATGAAAGTAGTGTAATCCATCTTAAGGGATAGTAAGCTCTAAAGAAAGGTAGAAGGATGATTAAGGAAGATTTTGAGTAGAGTTTGAAGGAACTACTTGTTGGATGGAAGGCTATCAACAGTAGAGTAATGGAAACAACCAAGCAAGAATTCGGTTTTTGCTATTTTTTTGTTATTTTTTTGCTACATTTGTTTTCTGATTTCGCTACAATGTCGTAATATTTTTTCTACGCGACATTCCCGATGAGGTCTCCGATAAGGTGTCTAGAAAAGTCTCCGACGATATCTCTGACGAAGTAGTTTTTTTGCTACATTAGAAAAACTTTGTTACTACAATCATCTTGTGGTTTTGCTACAACAGTGTTAACTTTTTGCTACAAGGTCTCCGACGAGAGTCACCGACGAGTTTTTTCTAACGATGTCTTCGGTGAAGTCAGTTTTTCTATATTAACGTATTTTTTTCGCTACATGGTCTCCTGCAAGGATCTCCGGCGAAACGTTCTATTTTTTAAAACGAACTATTTTTTGCTTCGGAAGCAAAAGGGAAACATTTACAGCAAAAACAGGTGACGATTTTAGGGACATGTGAGATGCGCGGAAGCAGGCTTCCTATCGTCCGGACGCCTAATAACAGTCTAAAAAAACGATTGCCCGAACCAATAATGGGCTACGCCACGCCGGCTGCGTCGGCCCATATTGTATTTGATAATTGGCCCACACCAGTAGTCTATATACCACGCAGCGCATGGGCCTCGATGTCCGTCATAGTCACAGAGTACCCGAACCGATGGGCCCCATCTCTGGCCTTTATCGGCCATCCACGTCCCATCCGAGGTGTACACTGTCCAGTAGTACTGTGCTGTCTGCTGTGAATGCGGCGACTCTTCCAGAAATTACAGTCCCCTCCCCCTCCCATCTGCCTGCTCCAAACTCCCAAGCTCCCCTACTCGATAGCTGCAGCCTGCAGCTCTCCTCAGATCCACCGCCGCCCACCTGGAGATCGATCGATGCCGCCACCGCCTCTGCCGCCGCCGACGAATGGGGGGAAGGTGACCCCGAACCTGGCGATGGACGCCGAGGGCACGCGTCTGCTCAACATAACCGTCCTTCAGCGCCTCGACCCCGCCGTCGAGGACATCCTCATCACCGCCGGTCACGTGACCCTCTATGACTTCAACATCGACCTCAACCAATGGGTCAGTCACCTCCCCGCCTCCCGCCTCCCTCCTGTTTTCCTCTCCCCTGCCCCCTGGCGTGATTTGCCGGAAACCTGATCCGATCCGATTTGCTTGCTTTCCGTTGCGTAGAGCCGCAAGGACGTGGAGGGGTCGCTGTTCGTCGTGAAGAGGTGAGCAAGGGCTGATAAAATGCGTGTTTCTGCTCTCGTGTCAGCCTGCGGCTGGGATCTGAATGTCTGATTGGTTTCTGTTGTTGTAGGAACACGCAGCCGAGGTTCCAGTTTATCGTCATGAACAGGCGGAACACGGGTATGTCAATCTGTTATCTATCTACATCGGGCCATCCGCTCGACTTGGGCATTGGGGGCATAGGCTGGACTGCTAGAGTAGAGATGACCACGATTAGATCATTAGTATGCTGTTTTGAAGTAAAACTATTCCAGTTGGTGGACACTACAATGGGGGCTACTCTCGAAATAGGCTTTCGCCCAGCTTTATAAATAAATCAACCATCCATACAGAGTTCCAGATAGTTCTGACACACACACACACACCGAAAGCGAAAAGCCTGGGGGGCAGCACAAACACCCCAAAACACACTGAGCAAGCGACAACTACAAAAATCCAAACGAACGGGGGACCTATAGCCGGAGTGGCTCAGGAACGGGAAGGCAGCGGTGCGATGCGACCAGCCTCCTCGATCAGATGCCGAAGGATGTCGCCCATCTTCTCCTTGTCCTGGCGCCTACAAAGCGGGTACCACTACTGCAAAAACACGAGGAGTTTGAAGATCAAGTCAGTGGCACGGCGTAAGAAGACCTTTTCTATCACCATTTTATTGCGAATCGTCCACAGGGTCCACGTCATCGCCGCAAAAATGAGTCAAAAGAGGTGACGCCCCTTATTCGGTCCGTTTGAGCGGGATTCTAGGAATAGTCCAAGATCCTGGGCTTCCCAGTCAGGGCCTAGGGCCTCTCAAACAAAGTTCCATAGGAATCGGGCCGCGGGACAGGTGAACAATATGTGTGCTCCCGTTTCTAGGATCAAACATAATGGACAAAGCCCGTCCCCCGCCCCCTGACGTAGAGTCACCTCAGTCCCCGAAGGAAGGCGATCGCGAAGCAGTTGCCACACGAAGATCTTCGTCTTTAGCGGTAAGGGGGCTTTCCAAAGATGCTTGGTCTAGGGCAAGGCGGGCCTCTAAATAGGGCCCTATATGCCGAGCTCACCGAGAAAACCCCTGACGGGGTTAGCCTCCATGAGGCCGCATCCGCCTCCCCGGATAGGGAGGCCGGAAGCCGAGCCTTTAGGGAGAGCCACTCGCCAACCTCAACTAGGTCGAAGGTTCGGCGGAAGGCGACCGGCCAGGACCCGTCCTGGGCGGCCTAATGCCGGGTTCGCGCAAATTGCGAAGATGCGGGGGTAGGAAAGCCTAAGCGGGTCACCATCAAGCCAGGGATCCAGCCAGAAGAGTGTGCCCTCTCCATTTCCAATGGTGAAGGACACCCCACGCCGTATCTCTGACTTGATGTCCTGAATGGATTGCCAGAATTGCGAACCATCCCGGCGGTCACATGCGAGGAGGGGGCGACCGTGGAGGTATGTAGCTTCGAGCAGTTGAAGCCACAAACCTCCATCCCCTGTCAGAATACGCCAAACCCATTTTAGCATGAGAGACAGATTGAACTGGCGTGATGCTAAAATGCCTACCCCCCTCCCTCCCCTAGTTCCTTGGGGGTGCAGATGTCTGCCCATTTCACCATGTGATA
Organism: Avena longiglumis; assembly: GCA_030063025.1. Classification (NCBI taxonomy): domain Eukaryota; kingdom Viridiplantae; phylum Streptophyta; class Magnoliopsida; order Poales; family Poaceae; genus Avena; species Avena longiglumis. The sequence continues at coordinate 209,150,415 of CP125979.1, read as the reverse complement.
TTTCTGGCGGCCGTGTGGATCCTGCCAGAAGAAGCGGGACAACTCCTTGTCAAAGGAGCCGTGCACCCCTTCCGGGAGAAGATACAGCCCCATAATATACATCGGTAGGCTGGACAAACATGCATCGATCAGGATCGTCTTGCTCCCTTTGGAAGTGAACCTGCCACACCATGGTTCGGATTTGGCCCGTACCCGACCAACTAGGGGCACTAGGTCTCTGATTAGAATCCTAGACGCCCGGACCGGCATCCCCAGGTAAGTGATGGGTAATGAGGTCAGCCGACAATTGAGGTTGTCCGCTATCCTCTGCTGGTCCTCTGGAGAGAAGCCTAGCGCTATGACCTCACTCTTATCAAAGTTAATCCTAAGACCCGACATCTCCTGAAATCATAGTAGGATAAACTTCAGATTGATGATGTCCAGGTCCGACCCCTTCACCATGATCATGTCATCCGCATACTGAAGGTGGGTGACTCCTCCCCCCGGGATAAGATGTCCTACTACACCAGAGATGTGGCCGACGGTCTTAGCCTTCTCTAAGATCTCCGCAAGGGCATCTACCGCCGAGTTGAAGAGGAGGGGGGAGATGGGGTCTCCTTGCCGAACCCCACATGAGGGTTGGAAGTATGGGCCCACCTCCCCATTAATATTAATCGAATTACTCCCAGACATGACAAATTGCATGATCTAGGAAATGAAGCGATCATCAACACCCCGCCTAATCAGCACCTGGCGTAGAAAACGCCAGTCCAAGCGATCATATGCCTTGCCTTCTGAAAGTCTAATTTCACCTCGTGGACAATCTCATGGAGTGCCAGGACGCCATCCTGTATTAGTCGACCCTTGAGAAAGGCGAGATATGGATGGGTCAATCGCTCCATGACTGGGGCGATGCGTGAGGCACAAACTTTGGCAAAGATGCGTTGGATGACGTTGATCACCGTGATCGGCCTGAACTGACGAATGTCCGACGCACCCACTCACAGTGTTGGCCATTGAAACAACCCTAGTACCATACTACCATTGCTCAAATTCATGCAAATTGGACCGGGTGTCGCTACCTGCACAATTAATCGGACAAAATGTCCAGCATTCCAAGCGACTGTTCCCACCGTTTGTTCACTTCCCCTTTCAAGGGATGCATGGCTGCCAAGCCTATTACAATACCTATTCGTTTGGTTATACGTTTCCACCATGAGCGATGTGAGCATATCATTTCCTTATTGTGCCACAAGTTGTCTATTTCGCTAGTCATTTTTTCCTTAACCTGCTTTATTGTTGATTACCAATTCGACGAGCTTACATGGACAGTGCAAAGCCTTCTCACTTTAACACTACGATCTTTCAAACTGGAGGCTTTCTACTCAGAAAAAAAAAGAGATTTCAACTAGAACACTACTTGGATAATAAAAGCTTGCAACTAGGATATCACGAGCCATTTACTCAAACAACATGAGCTTTTGACAAGCTTTGTACTAAGACACTACAAGTATTCGACAGTCACACTCCATTTCTACTTGAATACCCTGATACTCTGATTAGAAAACCACATGCTTTCCACTCTGCAAATTCTAATGTTAATAAATTTACTGGGTAAACCACATCAAGCTTTCCAAAGCGAGAATTTAAAATCGTAACTGAAAATATAAAAAGCAACCATGAAGCAAAAAAAAGTAAAAACTTTGACCATTAGGGTGGCGAAACTACTCCGAAAGAGATTTGTTGCAAGTCACCAACCCTTGCCGCTAGACTAGCAAAAATACTGAAGAGAAGGGGAAGAGTAGCCAGCTACTTTTCATGCAGATACCAAAAGAAACGGTACACTGGCTGATCCTGGTCTGTTGTGCTAGCGTTGCAGAAGACTAAAAAAGTAAATTGCACCAAGGTTTTCTGAGTTCACCTACCCTTGTGGGTGACCACAATAGTGTTCTCCGGAGCCAGTTAATGATAGTAAAATTGTGGCTACACACCTCTTTATCTGTGGTATAATTGCCTAAACACAGTGCAAACCCTGTCCTGGTTGAGCCATATTGAAGATCTACTTATGGTGTTCTAGCCTTCCTTTTCAGTCATCTACCAACTGAAATAGGCTTAGCTTCAGTCAGCTTGAGGATTTGTGTGACTAGCCAACCAGCCAATGCTAGTTCTAGGATCTCAGGGTTTGGCACTAGTCAAGCAACAATATTCATTCCATGGATTTATTTGAGCATTTGAGGTAGTCTACCCAGTCACTAATGCAGTAATCACTCTTTTATGTTAGGGAGCTGCATAAAAATTGTGCTAACTGGTGCAAAATTTTAGCTGCTCATATGAGCCACTGGGGGTGGGAAGGTGGATGCAACATAAAACTGTGGCTAGTAGACCATCTTGCAATTTTGCATTTCCCTTTGTTATTTATGAATTATTATAGTTGGAAAGTACACGTTTCTTGTATCTAAATAACACAAGCGGGTTAGGACTAGCAGCCAATTTTTGTTCATTGATGATTTGTGAATGCCAAATTGTTTCATTGGCTTATGAAACATTCAATATTGTTTTCTTATCAGATAATCTGGTGGAGGATTTATTAAGTGATTTTGAATATGAACTTCAGCCTCCATATTTGTTGTACCGTAATGCTGCACAAGAAGTAAATGGTATTTGGTTTTACAATCAGCAGGACTGCGATGCCGTAGCAAATCTTTTTGGAAGGTAAGGCTTCATGTTCTCATGTTGGATGCCTCCTTTCACTGTCTGGGATGTGTATTGAAAGACATGCCCCCTTCAATTTTTTTAAAGAACTATCTGATCACATCTGCTTATGTAAATTGGATTTGAACTAGAAGTGCATGCCCTAAAAGATCGAGTTACCAGTGACAGGCTAACCAAACGGAGCAATGTTGTGTCCAGACTCCAGACCACTTTGTTGAGGCATTGATGGGAACACTCGTAGATGTCAGTGATGGGTGTTTCCATCAGTGGCTAGAAAGTTTCGAATTTTGTTTATATCAACTTGTCCTGTGTTTGCTGCAACTCATGCTTCATTTTTTTTTGCTTAATTGAAAGCAATACTTTGTATAATTCTGTTAGCAGATTATATGTGCATGCTTATGATTTCTTTAGCATGAACTGCTTTCTTGTGTTAAGACCAACTATCTTTAGAGTTTTGACTATTATATCTCAGGGTAAAATTCTCTTTCTGAAAATTTATGGACACCTTTCCTCAAGTTGTGTTCCTTCCATTTTTCCTTGCAGGATACTGAATGCTTATGCCAGAGTTCCTCCAAAAGCAAAAGTGCCTTCTGCCAAAAGGTTCTTTTTCCTTCACTATATATGAGAGCTGTTTTCATTGACTCATGCTGAATTCTTCTAATGCGTGCAGTGAGTTTGAGGAACTGGAGGCTGTTCCTACATCTGCTGCTATAGATGGCCCCCTTGAACCTCTGCCAACTTCCGCTCTTATTTCTGATACTCCTGATGAATCACTTTCCAATTACTTCGGCGTATGTTTTCTTTTAATTCTTCCAATCCGTTCTAAATAGTTTTCTGTTTTTCACACTGCTCACCAAATATTATTTGCGATGTCTTGGACTGTTATCTATAGGGTGTCAGGTGGGATCCTACCAAAATCCCACTTTCTAGTTCATTTTGTGATTTCTAGTTCAAAATTTGGTCAAAATTTGGCCTAAATTTTGAAATAGAAAATACAAAATGAACAAGAAGTGGGATCTTGGCGGGATCCCACTTGCATCTCTAGTTATCTATTATAAAACAAATGATCATTTTTCTGTATTTTAGCTCAAAGGCCAGGGTTGCATTTTGGTCCATATGTAGTACTCCCTCAGTCCTAAAAAAGATGTCTCAAGTTTGTCTAAACTTGAATGTATCTAGACACTATTTACTTTTTACTGAAAAAATCTCTATACAAATATACAGGGTGCTGTAAGCATTGGGGGTGTATCAAGTGCAACAATGGTTGGAAGAGCTCATCCATCTACCGAGAGCACTGCATCCTCCCACATGATTATTCAATCTGCTGCTCCATCGCATCAAATACCCCCTCCTTTAGGGGGTTCATCAGCTCCACCACTGCACCTGCAGGACACCCACGCTAGCCATTCAACAAATCTTGTAACACCGGCATTCTTTGCGCCTCCATCGTCCTCTTCTGCATCACTAGCGCCCCCAGTTTCCTCAATGATGCCCACAGCGCCTCCTCTTCATCCAACTTCCACATCTTCTCAACATCCTCAGTATGGGCATGGCACCCCGCTACTCCAACCTTTTCCACCGCCTGCACCGCCTCCTTCCTTTGCCCCTGCACACAATGAAGGTCCTATGATTTCACGGGATAAAGTTAAGGACGCCCTCCTGAGACTTGTTCAGGTATGTTTCACATGAAAAATTACAATATACACTGCTTGTTCATTATGGAGATTATTTATTAACTCCCTTGCAATGTTCCCAACAGAGTGACCAATTCATCGATTTAGTTTACCGGGAGTTGCAGAATGCACATATGTAGACTGCTTCCTAGGTCGACTTGTTGCTGGCTGCGACAAGAAGGCCGTGTTCTTTGTGAGTTTTGTATGCTGGCCCTGAAACTTCTGTATAGCTTCGTGTTGATGTGTCGATATAGATTCTTTATATAGCATTGGCTGGTAGTATTATGGTCTTCCTTATTTCCGAATAACTATTGGCAGTGTCATTATTTTTGTGTAATTGAGAAAAATTGCAGGAGTTTGTAAGGATGTTATACAGTACCATTGTTTTGTGTGTCTTACTTGGCAAGGGCATCAAAATCATTATGTTTTGTTTGATATATCGAGTAATTACATCAGCATCAGATTCTCAAGTATCTTTCCTTACCAATAGTTTTTTTTTGAACAACTTTCCTGTACAATCTGAACCGTGGCCTACCAAGAATGTGTCGTTGAGCTATTAAGCGAATCTCCCTAGAGATTTCTTTTCTTAGACAGCTAAGACCTAATATTTGAGATTACGGATATTCTTTGCTGAAGCAACACGGAGAAAAAAAATACCTCCATGAAGTCATGCAACTGACTGTAAAGCTGTCAAGTGTTACCCAAAGATCAGTTATGAAAGTGAGATTGGAATGCACAAATGTACAGGCTAGATTCTATAGGTCTCAACTGTCGAACAGTACCTTCTCAAGCTTCCCTGTCTGAAAATTAATACCGAAAAGGAAAATCTTGGTTCTGAGCTATACATATTTACATCGTGGCAGCGACCCTGTACAGTCTACAGCGCCAACGTACTCACATCCTTTGCACCCGGCGCGCGCCGGTCGGCGCTCACCTGCACGTGAGCATCACTAGGAACCCGACGAACGCCGCGGCGCCGACGCCGGAGCAGCAGAGGTCAACGAGGCCCTCTCGCCTAGCCTTCCACTCCTTCCGCGCGCTCTTCCCCTTGACGAACTCTGCGTACCAACGAGCTGCCCTTGCTTCCGCCTCCGCGCCCCGGCCCTGCCTCAGTGCGGCCATGGCCGCGGCGAGCGCCGCCAGCCCGTCCCGCCCGCTGACGCCGCTGCCGTCGCCGTCCTCCATGCACAGGCTGACCTCCCGTACGTGCCCGTAGCGGTCGTCGCACGTGACGGCCGCGTCGAGGGCCACGCCGCCGAGCACCACGGTGAACCTTGCCACCGTCTCCCCCGTGAGCCAGCTCCGGTCAACGGACACCGGGCGCCGGCTCGAGGCGTTGACGGCGCGGCCGGACGCAGGGTCGAGCAGCACCCAGCTGAGCGTGAGCTCCGCCGGCGCGATCGCCGACGGCGCCGTGAAGCCCTCCTGCAGGAGCGCGTCGACGCGGAACGGCGAGCCCAGGAACCAGGCCGAAGAGGCGTCCGTCTCCACCACGCGCGACATGATGCAGACCCCCCTGTGGTGCAGGTCCACGGCCGAGACGAGCCGGGCGGGCAGGGCGGGCGCCACCGTCGCCGCCGCCGCCGGGAACGGGAACGCGTCGGCGAAGAGTGCCCGGTGGAAGCTGTCGCCGTCGCGGCAGCAATCCGGGGCGGTGATACGGGCGACGGACGGCCACAGGGCGAGGCAGAGCCCGCGCCACGTTTCAGGGTCCGTGGCGAGGTCGCGGAAGCTGGAGCTCGCGCAACCGAGCGCGGCCAGCGACGCGCCGTCGAGCCGGCGGAGCACGAGGGAGAGCACGTCCGCCGGGAGGTCGTCGATACCCGTCTCCCCCATCCCCCCACACGCCGGAGAGTCGCGGTCCATCATGTTCTCCTGAAGACGAGTGCTACCGCTTGCCGCCATGGTCGACAGAAACTCGCACCGGTGCAATCCCTTCCGTCCTGCGCCCTGTGAATTGGTTATGGTGATAGATGGAATACTTGTGTATGTACAAGTTCATTTATATATATATACAACTCCACTAGCGTTGAAGGCGAGTGATCGCGGTCCGAAAGGGATAGGCTCGGCCGGGTCCTCCACTGATCAACTCTGAACTTGCTTGCGTTGCCCAAAAGCAAAGTTCTAAATTAACCAACTAATAATATTTTAATACTCCCTCCGACCCATATTAATTGACTTGGATTTGTCAAAATTTGAACGAATCTAGACACTATTTAGTATATAGGTTCATCCAAAATTTGACAAATCAAAGTCAATTAATATGGGCCGGAGGGAGTAGATAAAAGTGTCGCTGACAAATGGGCCCTGCCGTGCCGTGCTAGCTCCTTGGACCGACGTGTCGGCCAAGGGATTCCATTCCACCTGCTGAATAGAAAATGGTGTGTGTGTGTGTGGGGGGGGGAGGGGATGATGTGGGATGGAGCCGACACGTCACGCGTGTATCTTGATCCTGAAAAAGGAGAAATCAAAATAGCACAAGAAGACCGGGGGAGACATGGCGGGCTGGGTTGGGCGTTGCCGTTACAGAACCTGTCGCCTGCGCCTCTAGGCTGTGGCTAAACGTGTTAAAACCGGCACGAATCGTCGGCTGTACCGTAGGTGCAGGGCTGACAACGAGGGATTATTTTCGAATTTTTTTGTTTTCGACACACTGGTTTTTTTTCAATTACACAAAAATCCAGTCTATTTTATTTTTCAAGAATTAATAAAATTTAAACAAAATGAAGTTTAAATAGATCAAGAATTAGTCGACGTCTTCTCTGAGCACCTACAAATTCTCTATGAAATCATTTTGGGGTTAGTGATGAACAAGTTTGTCACAGATTTTCAATCTGCATGGCGAGGAAATTCCAAGACTAGAAACTTAGGGGATCTTATGTGCATTGATTTATCATGGAAAGAAAAGATTTAAGGAAATATATTTGTGTGAGTGTTATATCTTCTATGATTACGAACTTTTCGTAGGCAATAATCCTATAACTATATGACAAATTTCTAATTGGGATTTAAATCCTCTAAAATTCCTATGCATATCGTTTGAACCAAAGAGGCCCTCAAACATTGAGCAGTGTCCCTAAAAAAAACATTGAGCAGTGTGTAGTACCGAGTATCATGCGAAATTCAACCACCATCCCGGGAGGCACTCTTGTGGTTCGTGGACTCCGTACGCGTATGCACATTTTCGTCTTGGTCGGTGTTGGCGACCGTGTCAACCTACAAACTCGTTAACCAACTGGTCAATCGGACGGGAGCTCTTCGTTCTTGTGCTCCCTCTACAAGCTTGTGGTGCTGTGACGTTCAATATCCCTTTGGTCAGCGGCGAAATCACCGCCGTTAATTTGTGCGTGTGTTCGCCACCAAGGGCTTACTAAACACGATTCCTAAAAAAATGAGAGAGAAAATAAAAAGAGAAGGGATCTTTTCGTGGCTCATGGTCCCTTTGACAGGGACAATTGTGGTATACACCAAATTTTTTCCTGTCTTTTTCCTTGCTGCAATTATAATCAATAAATTTCTGGTAGGGAATATTTCGTGATGTGAACTCTCTCGATTTAACAATCTCATCTCACCAGCAGCTAGCAGGAGTAGTTAGTACACATTCACACACACACTGTTACAGCGGTAATTGATGATGATGATCTGTGCTGCCGCTCGATACATGCATTGCATCCAACGATCTGCCGATGTATGTGCTCCCAATCTCCCATCATGGCGACACTGGTGAGTTCTGAAACCCTAACAGTCTTCCACTCTGAATATATCGTCGTCACAGCGTAAATTTTGCACAGTTCTGAATCGTGATCTGCGTGTGCGTGCGTGCCCTGCAGGCTAACTAAAAAGCCGTACGTCGCCGTCGTCGATCCCTTTTTCTCATCAACCCTTGGCTGCTTTTGCACACATATACGTATGAGCTGGACGGGGAGCTGTATTATCCGATCGTGCCGTGAACCTGCTCCAAAAACGATCACAATTAATCGTACCAACGTCGACGGCTATGTATAGTGCTAAAAAGTTAGGGATCCGTCGAGTCAGCGGGCCTCGCTCGTCTACAGCTGCACGTATGTACGATTGTACGTACGCTACGCAAGTATTATTACTGTCCTATGTATTCACCAAAGGCCACTCACTGCTCTAGCTCATGTTAATTATGTGATGTCCCTGTCATGTGGTTAGTATTGGAGTACTATAACTAAATTTAAAGGGCTTGTGTCCCTGCCTGAAAGTTAATTATAAGTGGGATGGTAATGACAGGTCATGTTGCTTTTTATTTTATTTTTTTGGCGATAAGGTCTTGCTACAAGTTGATGATTGAGGAGAAAAAGGAATTAGGCCGGTAGTTCGATCATCCGTCATCGGTGACATGCCATGTAGGTTCTTGTCAATTTGCGATTGTCGTCTTCTCATTCTATGTGTACCGGTACAAACTCAAGAAAGCTTTATATGGCACTGCGAAATCATACCTTTGGATCATCAAAATGGTTCAGGTCAGCTTTGCGCTCCGCCGTAGTTCCCCTAAAAAATTTTAAATAGTGAACTACTAATTCCACGGATTTACTGGTTATCTCAATTTTTTACCGAGAGTATGCATAAGGCTATAAGAGCATGAATGTACTGAACAAGTCAGAGAGGACGAGTCGTTCCGGATTATAAAATTGTGAGGAAGCAAGAGTTAAATAAATCAATGAAGACTTCTAGAAGGTCGGTGTGCATCCTGATTCGAGAAGTTTTTGGCAATCATGAAACAAAACCGTTAGCACTATAGCAAGAACATTGTTAATTTAGCAGTGCTTTGGCGAGTACTCCCTCAGTTTCAAAATATAAGATGTTTGGCCTTATGAAGCAAATGTATTTAGACTTTTTATATTATGTAGGTTCATTTAGGTTTGGATTAAATCTATACACTAAAAGAAGTTTAGATACATTTTTTTCATAAACCTAAAACATCTTATATTTTAAAACGGAGGGAGTACGTATTTAACTAATCTTTTTTTTTATTTTTGTCTCTAATGACGACATGACCAAATCACATCAATATAGAACCTCAGAGTATATATGTGTGTTGCTAGGTGTACGGCATACAACACGAGACCTGGCAAAATCCTGCAAATAATACGGAGTAACTTGAAACGTTAGCCGGCGATTCGATGATTGATTTGTACTACTTCTGTGTCCCGAAACCTCTGGGCAGGTTCGCGGTGGAGATGATGATGATGACGATGCCATACCATGCGTGTTAGTGTTAGTGCATCCGTATGACTGAAGTTATCCTTGGAGTTGGTGGAGCGGTCGTTAGGACGTCGTCAGTTTGGTGGTGCCGCCGGGCTCCGGTTCCAGTTGACACTCTTCCTGCTGCTAGCCGACCGCAGATGCATGCACCGCCGCCTCGCCTCGTTTATCAACACCTACGTCTGCGTACGCGCGGAGCGATGCCACGGTCGTTTTTCACGCGCGTGGCGTGGACGACCTGGGCTAGCTAGTCCGATCCGCAGGCGTGCGTGCCGCTGCTATGCGGCCCGGACCGTTGACGGGTCTCTACTGTACCGAATATTTATGGACAGTGCTAGGCGTCTCCCGACGATTGGGAGCTTTCTGATAGAATACACGTATTATGTTAGATATATTGTATTAGTATTAGACTCTAACTTAACTCATGTACATATTGTAATTGTCTTGTCATATATAAAGCGTAGACCGGATCTCGGGAGGGTTAACGAGTCTTCCTCAATTTTCTTCTCGTGTCGATACCCAGCCGCCGCCCTCGATAGCCCCTCTCGGGCGCCGCCTTCCCTTCCTCTCCAGTAGGTTCTACATGGTATCAGAGCCCAAATCCTGAGCTATGACGTCGTCTTCCGCTGCTACGAGCTCCTCGCTCTCCCGTCGATGCCGTCCTCCTCGATCGGATCCAAGACATCCGGCATGATCAACTTCGGAAACCTGCTCACGGTGAAGCTCTCGCCCCAGAACCATCTCTTTTGGCGAGCTCAGGTTGTCTCCCATCTCCGGAGCAATCTGCTACACGGCTACGTCGACGGCACCTTCCTGTGTCCACCGGCCACCATCACCGTTACCAGGGATGGGGGCGCCTCCGTTCAGGTGCCCAACCCCGAAGCTGCTGCCTGGATTCAACAAGATCAGGCGATCCTGTCCGCCTTTCTCGGATCTGCCGGTGTGGAGGTGGGAGCGATGATCATGTTTGCCACTACGTCCAGGGAGGCCTGGACAACAATCGAGGGGAGTTTCGCCTCTCAGTCTAATGCACGCTCGATGCAAATACGCGATCAGATGCGTGAATTGGAGAAGCTATATCAGCCCATCTCCGTCTACTACAACAAGCTCAAGTCCCTCTCGGATACGTTGACCTCGATCGGGCAGCCTCTTCGGCCGGAGGAGTTCCAGTCCTTCGTTCTTTCTGGGCTCGATGAGGAATATGACTCACTGGTGGAGTATGTTAATATGCGGGACACTGTTATGCCCGCACATGATCTCTACTCTTGCATGCTTGCCACAGAACAGCGTAGAGCCGATCAGCGTCGGAGCTCATCAATTCACTCCGCGAACGCTGCCAAGTTCAGCGGCTCCAAGGCGCACCGTTCTGGAGGAGGCGTTGCTGGGCAGTACCGTGGCCCTGCTGGTGTTGTTCCTCCTGCATATGCATCAACACCTGCTTCTGCTGGGTACCGTGCAACGCCTCCTGGGATGATTCCTGTCCAGCGTGGTTTCCAGCCCAAGTCGGGCTATACGCCAGCCGGTGTTACTGCAGACTACAGCTGCGGCGGCTCCTCGTCAGGCCCGGGTGCACGTCATGTTTGTCAGCTTTGCGATGAGGCTGGTCATATTTGCGTCGAGGTGTTTCAAGCGCTTCAACAAAAACTTCTTGGGAGTTGGTAACAACGGTCGTTTTATGGAGCGCCAACTTGCCATGGCAAACCATGTATTCCAGGAACCACAGGGACATACCCCTTCGTTCCCAGTGGTGGATCCATGGTATTTTGACACTGGGGCCTATGAACATGTCACCAATGAGATGAATAAGCTGAACGTGAAGGAACCTTATCAGGGCACTGACTGTGTCCACACGGCGAACGGTACAGATATGCGTATTTCTCATATTGGTCATGCAACTATTCCCACTTCATCGTCTAGATCTTTACAACTCCGTAATATCTTTCATGTTCCTAGTGTCAAAATAAATCTCCTGACCGTTCCTCGTTTTACTTCCGATAATGATGTTCTTGTCGAGTTCCATCCTAATAGTGTTTTTGTTAAGGACCTGTATACGAAGACCATTCTTCTTAGAGGTCGGCGTCGTGGTGGCCTTTACACTCTTGACGCCATTGATGCTCCTTTTGCCAAGCAAGTTTTCAGCGCTCTTAAAGTTTCGTCTTCTCAGTGGCATGCACGGCTAGGCCACCCATCGCTCCAAGTTGTTCAGCATATCCTCAGTCGTCATCAGTTACCATCAGAGCCCAGTAAAATAATTAGTGTGTGTGATGCCTGTCAACAGGGAAAGAGTCATCAGTTACCTTTTTCTCTCTCAAATCATGTAACGAACGCTCCTTTAGAGATTATTTATTCAGATGTTTGGGGTCCCGCTGAAATCTCTGTTAGTGGTCATTCATATTATATGAGTTTTGTGGATGCATACAGTCGGTTTACTTGGTTATACTTAATCAAGCGAAAAAGTGATGTCTTTGATGTCTTCCTTCAGTTTCAAGCACATGTAGAGCATCTTCTTAAGCATAAAATTATTCATGTGCAATCTGATTGGGGAGACGAGTATATTAAGTTAAACTCTTTCTTCCAGAAACTAGGCATCTTGCATCGTATTTCCTGTCCACATACTCACCAACAAAATGGTAGTGCTGGCGTAAACATCGTCACATAGTTGAGACTGGCATTACTCTTCTCGCTCATGCGTATATTCCTTTTCGCTTTTGGAGTGACGCATTTACTACTGCGTGCTTTCTTATTAACTGCATGCCTACTCGTGTTATTAACATGAAGACACCACTTCAGCGTTTATTTGGCAAAACACCTGATTATACTTTCTTTAAAGTGTTTGGATGTGCTTGTTGGCCCAATCTTCACCCCTATAATAAACACAAACTTCAATTCCGCTCTCAAAAGTGTGTGTTTCTTGGCTATAGTCCCATGCACAAAGGTTATAAGTGTCTCCATGTTCCCACTAATAGAGTATACATTAGTCGTGATGTCGTTTTTGACGAGAATGTTTTTCCGTTATCTAATCTCCCGCCCTCTGAGTCCACCTCTACTTCTGTTTCTACACCTGTTGCTATTGACCAATTTGTAGATTGTATGCATGCCCCTTCGTTTCTTCCTAATCATGGCGCAGGTACATGTCGTGGAGCTCGTCTTCAGATTCTGGATGATCCGCTGGACTCCACCAACTCGTCGCATGTTCCTCATAACGTCGATCGCAGCTGTCCTGCATTGCCGATCATGCACCAGCCTGATTCTGCGTCGCCGCCTCGTGCATCTGGTCTACTGGACCGGCGCGAGGAGTCGCTCTCTCCGCCTGGTGTCACGTCGCTGTCGCCCATGCACTCCTCTGTACCGCTGTCTCCTGGTGAGTCTGAGGTCGCGCCTTCTCCTAGTATTTCGTCCACACATGACGCTGCTGTTTTGCCTCCACTGGTACCACTGCCACCTGATTCTCTGTGGCCTGTTACGCGTAGTCTTCGTGGTGTTCACCAGAAAAAGCAGCGCACTGATGGTACGGTTGCTTGGCTCACTTCATGTATTGCTTATTCTGTTGCTGATCCTACTGCTGAGCCACATCATTTTTGCGCTGCTCTTGGTATTCCTCATTGGCGTGCTGCTATGGAGCAAGAGTATGATGCTCTTTTGCAGAATAACACTTGGTGTTTGGTTGCTCCTCTGCCTGGTGTTAATGTTATAGATTCTAAATGGGTGTTCAAAGTCAAGCGACATGCTAATGGCACTATTGAAAGATATAAAGCACGGCTGGTTGCTAAGGGGTTTAAGCAACGTTATGGGTTGGACTATGAAGACACATTCAGCCCTGTTGTCAAGCCTACTACTATTCGTCTTCTACTGTCTTTGGTTGTTCAGCGTGGTTGGTATCTTCGCCAGCTTGACATTCAGAATGCCTTTTTGCATGGGGTTATGGAAGAGGAGGTCTATATGCGTCAGCCTCCTGGTTTTGAGGATCCTGCACGTCCTCATCATCTATGTCACTTGATCAAGGCTCTGTATGGTCTCAAACAGGCACCTCGAGCGTGGCATGCTCGTCTTGCATCTGTTCTTTCTCAGCATGGGTTCTTGGCCTCTATAGCTGACACGTCACTTTTTATTCTTCAGCGCCCCGATATTACTATATATCTACTGGTTTATGATGATGATATTGTTGTGCTGAGCTCCTCCTCCCAGGCGATTGATCGGCTTGTCAGTGGTCTTCGTCGGGATTTTGCGGTGAAGGACTTGGGACCCTTACATTTCTTCCTTGGCCTTGAGGTCTCTGATCAGCTGAATGGTTTGTCCATCAATCAATGTAAGTATCTTTGTTGATCTTGTTAAATCATCTTTGGTATGCTCAAGTGTGCGCCTACTCATACTCCCATGTCCTCCACCACTCGGTTGTTTACTGCTGATAGTCCTATTCTTGATGATGTTGAGGCTACTACGTATCGCAGTATTGTTGGAGGTTTGCAGTACCTCACCTTTACTCGTCCTGACATATGTTTTGAGGTTAACAAAGTCTTTCAGTTTCTTCATGATCCTACTGAAGTTCATTGGGCTGCTGTGAAGAGGATTCTACGTTATGTTCAGCATACACGTACTCATGGGTTGTTTCTTCGACCTACATCCTCATGTACACTTTCTGTTTATTCTGATGCTGATTGAGCTGGTGATGTGGAAGATAGACGATCAACAGGGGGCTATGCTCTCTTCTTTGGAGGTAACTTGACCGCCTGGAGTGCGCGGAAACAGGCCACTGTATCGCGTTCTAGTACAGAGTCTGAATATAAGGCTGTTGCTAATGCAACTGCTAAACTTATCTGGGTTGAAGCTCTACTGAAGGAGCTTGGTATTCAGCAGACTTCTCCGTCAGTCTTATGGTGTTATAACATTGGAGCAACATATCTATCGTCAAATCCTGTGTTCCATGCAAGGACGAATCATATCGAAGTTGACTATCACTTTGTTCGTGAGTGTGTGGCTCAGAAGTTGCTCCAAGTTCGCTTTGTATCATCTAAGGATCAGTTAGCTAATATTTTCACTAAACCACTACCTCTTCCCTTATTTGAAGAGTGTAAGCGCAATCTCAACATGTTCTCCACAGTTGAGATTGAGGGAGGCTGATAGAATACGTATTGTGTTAGGTATATTGTACTAGTATTAGACTCCTAACCTAACTCATGTACATGTTGTAATTGTCTTGTCATATATAAAGCCTAGACCGGATCCCAGGAGGGTTACCGAGTCTTCCTCAATTTTCTTCTCGTGTCGATACCCAGCCGCCGCCCTCGATAGCCCCTCTCGGGCGTCGCCTTCCCTTCCTCTCCATTAGGTTTTACACTTTCGTCGTCCTGCTTTTCCTGCTGACACGTGTCCATTAACTGCAAAAAATCCCACGTTTGACATATGTCCCCGTTTTTGCTTTCGAAGCAAAAAACGGTTCGTTTTCGAAATAGAACGTCTCGCCGGAGACCTCATCGGAGACCATGCAGCAAAAAAATATGCTAATGCAGCAAAACCGACTTCGCCGGAGACATCGTCACTACTAGGAAAAGGCCCATCAGTGGCGCACCATTTTGGGACTTCTGTGACGCATATGGGATACGCCACTGTTATCTCGCCACTAAAGTTCAGTTCTGTGGCGCATATGGTCAAAATGCGCCACAGAAGTCTGAAAAACTTCTGTGGCGCATATGGTCAAAATGCGCCACAGAAGTCCCGAATCAGATCTCAAACTTCTGTGGCGCATTTGGCCAATACCACAGAAGTTTTTTTCAAATTTCAAAAAAAACGTCGGCCAGATCTGGCCGGAAGTGGTGCTCGCCGAAGGTGGGGGTCGCCAATGGAGGAGAGAAGGAGGTCGCTGGTGGATGAGGTGGAGGTCGCCGGTGGAGGAGAGGAGGAGGCCACCAGAGGAGGAGGAGGCCGCCGGAGGAGGAGGAGGAGGAGAAGGAGGAGGAGAAGTAGTAGTAGGAGGAGAAGGAGGAGAAGGTCGCCGGAGGAGGTGGAGCTCGCCGGGGTGGAGGATGGAGGTGGGAGCAGGAGGAGCTCGCCGGGGTGGAGAAAGAGGGAGGTGGGAGGAGGAGTAGGAGGAGCTCACCGGGGTGGAGGAGGGAGGAGCTCACTGGGGTGGTGGTGGTGGAGGAGGAGGAGAAGCTCACCGGGGTGGAGGAGAAGGAGGAGGAGGAGGAGAAGGTAAGGAGAATGAGAGAAGAAGTGGAGGAGAAGGACGGAGGAGTGGAAGAGTATAAGAGAGGGAGAAGGGGGGAGGGATTCAAAATTCGAATCCCTCCCAAAACTTCTGTGGCGCATATGGAAGAAATGCGCCACAGAAGTTTGTCCTCCGAGCGGATGCGAAATCTCGTCCTCGTCATTTTGGTATATTATACGTATTTTTTCGACATCGTATGCAAAAGTTACAGCAGTTTTACCGTAGCATAAACTTTTTTTGTATAAAAAGTCGAAATGCATGTTGTTATTTTCCTACAAACTAGACCATATTACCTATCACTATGTGAAAGAATTTTATTTTTTGAAGTGTTTTTCATTTTCTATTATTTTTTACAAGGCTAAAAAGGCGATCCACGGGAGGGTGTGTGTAGAATCTGTTTTTCCTACAGAAACTTCTGTGGCACATGCCTCTATATGTCCACCCGATCTTTCTGTGGCGTATATGAGTTGGAACTTCTGTGGCGCATTTTTCCTATATGCGTCACAGATGTTGGAAGACTTCTGTGGCGCATTTGATGAAATGCGCCACTGGACAACTTTTGTGGCGCATGGTTGCGCCACAGAAGGTCTGTCTATCTATAGCTAGTTTCCTAGTAGTGCGTCGAAAAAAAATTGCCGGTGACTCTCGCCGAAGACCTTGTAGCAAAAAATTAACACTGTTGTAGTAAAACCATAAGACGGTTGTAGCAACAAAGTTCTTCTAATGTAGCAAAAATCCTACTTCACCGGAGACATCACCGGAGAATTTAACTGGAAAACCTCGTCGGAAAACTTGTAGCAAAATTTTTATGATATTGTAGCAAAACAAAAAAACAGAGATAGCAAAAAAAATATATCAATATAGCAAAATGGTAGCCGGGGAAAGCAAGCTCGGCCGGCCGTGGAAGCAAGTTTGGTAGCCGCTGGCAGCAACCACAGTCGCCCGTGGCAGCAAGGTCGGCAGCTTGGTCCTGGGGCGCCTGCAGCTTCGTCATGGTGTCGGCCACAAACATGGCCATGGGCAACAGACTCGCCGGAGAAAAAATCAAGGGGGCTGGGGCACGGGTGTAGTTGCCCTCGTCCGCGACGTTGCATGAGGGAGGAGCTCGTGGGGGTCGCCCGCCGGCGGAGGAGCAGTGTGGGCGGACGACGGAAGGCATGGCGGGCGAGACTTGGACGGCGGAAGGCGTCGACGAGCGCGACGGCCGACAGCGCAAGACAGCGGTTGTGCTACGCGGTGCTTAGAGCGGAGGTGGACAGACCTTGCGGTGCACACGAGCAAAGATGCAAGAGAAAAAGGTGAAAGAAATAAGTGGAGGAGAAGCCACGGTGAAAAAGATAAGACGAATGGTGGGCCTGAAACAGAGCGGTGCATGCAGTGCATGCATGAACGCTCCGCGTGATTAGCGACTCGTACGATGATCGTCCAGAGGATGTATATCATTTTCCAATATTTATTCAGTCTTGTGAATTAACGGGTTTGTGTGCCGTCCTAAGTTCTTAAGTCTACTGTACAGAAATTCGTTGTTTCAGAAAAAAAACACCACCACACAATCACTTTCTCGGGACACCTTTTGCCATCGCTAGAGTTTCAAGACTGACCGACACTCCCTCCATGCCAATTGCGCAGCGTTTTAATTTTTGATTGAAGTTAAAACTTTGCAAAGTCTAATTGAATATCTACAAAAGCCAAGGTCTTCATAGTTTGACCAATTTTAGAGACAAAATAATCTGAATATCTACAAACTACGGTACCAATTCAGTATAAATAGGTACAACATAGAATATATTTGAACAATGTCTTTACTACTCCCTCTAATTCATATTATTTGTCTTTGAAATGAATATATCTAGCACTAAAATATGTCTAGATACATCTATTTTAGTGACAAGTAATATAGATCGGAGGGAGTATTAATTTCAAAACCATGGTGAATGCCTGGTGTCACATATGCAAAAATTACAGAAAGTGCCACCGTTAACAAATTGCCTAAGCTCCATAAAAAGACTAATAAACCTCATCTAACAAGACTAACAAATTTTATCTTATCTATATATATATCTACTATTGTGGCATCCCGCAAAAACCACTACTAGAAAATCGCGTTGTTTTTGTGCATTGCATCATCATGACCGCATGCTCATGTCATCATGCCACATTGCATTTGAGCATCGCCATCACCTTGCATTTGTTCGCATAAAACTATTTTCGAAAAGACTGGTTTTGTTTTCTAAACACCCCGTCTTTATTTCAAATCCAAAACCCGGGTCTCCGGAATATTTGTTTTGTCTACCCGCGGTTTTGCAGAAGCCCTGTTTTAAGTAAATAAAATATTTAATTATTTTTAGGGGGCAGCCGTACCGGGCCGATCCGACCCAGTCGGCCACCCCCTGTACAAATCCCAGCTACCCCAACTCTTTTTATTACCCTATCCTAGCCTACCCAGTCCCCAGTCACATCACCCCGACCATTCACCTCGCGCCACCTCACCACCCCCCTTCCCCCTATCCTATCCCACGCTGCCACCTCATCCCCACTCCCTTCCTCTCCCCACAGCCCCACTCCCTCACACACCACCCACGCACGCCGGCCCCCTGGACCCCACCCCACCACCCACGCAACAGCACACACGCCGCCCTCCCCACACGGGATCCTCCCTACCCGATGCTCCTCTCTCCCCACCTTCCTCGTCAACCACCCCCCCCGCCGCCAGGAGCTTCCGCCTCCCTGGCCTCTCTCCCCGCCGGCGCCTGCCTCCCTGGGCCTCGACCTTGCCCGCCGCTGCCGGTCGACGGTCGGATTGCCGAGCCCTCCTCCCCCCCGTCGCTCCGGCCGCCATCACCCTCGCCTCCCTTCTCCTCACAGCCAGCCCGCCATCGGCCTCCTCGCCAATGCCCTCCACTGAGCTCCCGCGCCCTGGCCTTCGTCGGCCCGGCAACCTCGGGCCCCGGACTCCTTCTCCTCGACGCCGAGCTCCTGCCGCCTCGCTGCCTCCGCCGCCCCTCTCCCATGTACCCGACCTCCGCCGCCGCCCACCTCTTCCTCCCAGGGAAACCGCCGCCGCTGGGGGCCCGTGCGCGACGCTGACCCAAGCCGCCTCTCCGTCCGCCCTCTTCTGCCGTCCTCGGCCCACCTCCTCGCCTCCTGCGCCGGCGTCGACCCATGGCAGGACCTCGCCGACCCTCTCCAGGCCAGCCACGCGACCAAGCTCTGCGCTACCACACGACGTCTTTGCCTTGCCGCCTCTCCTGTAGGCGCGCGGCCCCTGTCCATGTCCTTATCTGCTACGCCAAGTACCAGTTCCGTGTGTGGGTCCTGCACGCGTGTCCGAGGAGGAGCAAAGGCAGGATGTGTTCTCCGTCGTGTGGGCCTCCAAATCGTGTGCTCCGATCTCGGAACAGGCCAACCATCAGACTTCCATGATCTATCCACAAGTTCTTGTTCGCCGACACAAGACCATAGGTAAAGGACCTGTACTGAGAACCTCGACTTCCCCGTGGGCACATACGTCAAGCTCTCCTTCACGGATCCGTCTCGACGACCTCCGCCCCAGAACCCGACGCTCCCTCCTTTCAGACCGCAAAGATCAAACCCCGAAGACCGATCCCTATGTACCGAAGACCGAACCCTCGGCACGCCAAGATCTTCTCCTAGGAACGCCATGACCGTCTACACGGACCCGAAGACGCCGTGACCCGGACGCCAAGATCTCCGCGTGAGACGACAAGACCGACAACATGGACGACTACCGCAGATGCGACAAGATCTACTTCTGTTGTCCGAGACCGATTCCGTCGAACCGTTCTCCCCGTCGCCCCTGAGTCCGAACCCCGAACCCTGGAACCAAGATCTTCGACCCTAATGTGTGACCTTTCTCCGAGCCCCTATTTTATAAATGATATAAACTTGTTGCATTAAATCATTCATGTCGCATACATATTTGTGTGGTTTGGGGGCACTATGCCGATTCACCTTATAATTAAATATGGGGCCCATATGCGGCCTCATTTAAATTTGTGTAGCGAACCGGTAACTTATCTTGCCCTGTTATTACAACATTTAAATTGCGGGGTATCTAAACAACTTGAACCATATATTTAATTGTCGGGACCCCGGTTCCGCTCAATATGGCCTAATTGCATCGCATCCTTGCCATGTCATACATCATACATGCATCATGCCCGATCTTTTGCCGTAGTATTAAATAGTGCATCCGGTGTTTATTCTAGCGTTTTGCTTCTTCGCGGATAAGGCCGTTGAGTTGATGTGAGCTTCGCCCCGATCTTCGGATGAACCTTCGGCAATGTTTTTCAGGCGAGCACCTCCCCCTTTCTACCTATCTTACTTTTAAAGTATTTATTTTCTCCTGTTGATCTATTGCTATCTGTGTTGCGATGCTCTAGTTTCCGTACCCGTGACATCCCTTGCAGCCTTATATTGCCTTGGACACATCCTATTACCTGTGGTTTGGTAGATAGTTGGACTTGCGCGTCGTAGTCGCTTGCTCAAGTGTTGTTGCGTGTCGCCAAGTACCACAATTGTTGGAGTATTTGCCGCATGTTTATTGTTGGAGATGCTCAAGACTTTAATTACTGTTTAACAACTAAAATTGAAGTAGGTAAATGCAGAGGCACAGGTGGGCAATAGATGTTATTTGGTTGTTAACCGTCCACTTGTGTCCCGTAGGACCCCGAGTACTTGATACCTGTTCCTTGAATATTCGCGCTATCCACATCCGGCAGGATTATGGGACCCCCCTGAGCCAGAGCTTGATTCATTCTTATTTCTTGGGGCCACAAACTAGTTTGAGGTTTTATTTACTATCCTGTACTTATGCCATGCTTTACTGCTTTATTTACGATTGTGCGAGGAGCACCTGTACTGTTTAGGGAAGCGGAGTGTTTTCGGTATCGACAAGCCCAGTTTTGGGTTCCTAGTCGTTACTGACCATTGACGCAAACCTTGAGTCCGTCTCGAGTCATAACTTCTATGGTGTACTCAATGGGGTGCCCTCGAAATATTTCTGAATCGTGATTGCTTTGTCGTGAAGGCCTCGTTGGGTTTTGATTTGGTTTTTCCGAGGTTGATCGAGTGTGTGTTGCTATTTGTGCACCTGCAGGTAAAACTTTCTGAAAGCCGTGTCCGCGGTTATGGACGACTTGGAGCACAGTATCTCGATCATAGACAACTATAACTAAAGTAGTGTTATAAATTTGACTTTATAATGACTAGTAATCAGCTTCACTATAATGGAATGGCTAAATAAAATTGCCAACAATTGCTTGTTTGGGTTGTCGCTTGCGACCATTGTATCTGACTAGTAAGTATTGCAACTACAACGGAATGGCTAAATAAAAGTACCAACAACTGCTGGGTTTTGGGGATATCTCATGCTAATTGTATCTGACTAGTAAGTGTTGCAACTACAACGGAATGGTTAACTAAAAGTGCCCACTGCTTATTACATCAGGATGACTATCTACACCTGACTAGTAATTACTGCAACGATAACTGAATAAATAAAACTGCCAACTGTGTGAGTTCCTCGGTTGACTTCCTCGTTTGGTCTCGAGGGGGAAATACCAGGATGGGTATGTTTGGTGGTAGTATCAGGTTGTATTCGGATAGGTCTTTCTTATCCCTCTCTGGTAGCCGACAGTTATATCGAGTCTCTATAGGTTGTTTAGTGCATGTTGCGCTGCCGCTTCAGTCCACCATACCTATGTAGGCGAGGACCGCCGAATTCTAGCCTCGCTGCAATCGGCCTCAAGATCGACCTCTCTTTTTCCTTTGTCCTTTGTCGGCACCCCTTTTGTTTAAGCAGGTTTTGAGATCGACGTCGTTAGCAGGGTTACCTTCCGGCTTGGCCTGGGCAGGGTTATGGACGCCATTGGTTATTCTTCAGGGCTCTTAGCTCAATTTGCATCTTGTCCGTAGTCGGTCACACGTTCGGTACTCGATGAAGACCTTCGTCTCCCTTGTTCTAGCAGGCAGCGGAGGTTGTAGCACTCTCCTCGCGATTCCGGCAGCACGACGGCGTGGTGTCGGAAGTAGATGGGAGATCTCGCAGGGCTTCGCCTTAAGCCGGAGCGAGTATGGTGGACTATGAGAGAGGCCTTGGTGATCTAGGGTTTATAGGGCACCAAGGGGAGGGTGTGGGCGGCGGCTAGGGCTTGGAGAAGCACCAACTCGCTGAGTTGGAGGAACCCTAGGTGGCGGCGGCGACTTGGAGTAGGCCGGCGGCTAGGGCTAGGGTTTTGGGTGTGAGGGAGAGGGGCAGCCCTACCCCTCCTTATATAGGTGGGAGGGTGCGGCTTGGGAGGAGGGAGTCCTCCCCCAAGTCGGCCTCCTTGGCCGGCGGGTGGAGGGAGGAGACTTCCTCCCCAAGTAGGTTTCCTACTCTCCCTCCACCAAGCAAACTTGCCGTTTGACTTTTTCAAATTGGCGTTTGACTTTCAAAATAGGATTTGATTTCTCCCTTTATTTTGCCCAGACAATTGACCTAGTACATGATGCAACCATTCCATATTGTCATGACACATTCATGTACCCTTCCCCTCCAGAGTGCCGGACCTTCCGGACCCTTCTAGAACATTCCTAGTGAAAACACCGGAATCATTCCTCAACTCCGAAACAGGACTTTCCTTATATGAATCTTATTCTCCGGACCATTCCGGATCTCCTCGTGATATCCCGGATCCCATCCGAGACTCCGAACAACATTCGGTCTCTTTCTCATCATTCCATAACTACTCAACAACATCGAATCCTTAAGTGTGTCTCCCTACGGTTCGTGAATTATGCGGACATGATCGAGACACTTCTCTGATCAATAACCAATAGAGGAATCTGGAAATTCATATGGCTCCCACATATTTCTACAATTACTTTGCGATCGAATGAACCACTTACATACGATACGAATTTCCCTTTGTCTCACGATAGTTTACTTATCTGAGGTTTTGATCGTCGGTGTCTCTACATACCTAGTTCAACCTCGTTACTGATAAGTACTCTTTTCTCGTTCCCGTGATATGTGTTCCCTTGTGACCCAGTCACATGCTTGCAAGCTAATTGGATGACATTCCACCGAGAGGGCCCAGAGTATATCTATTCGTCATATGGATGGAAAAATCCAACTCTTGATTCATGTGTCTCAACCCATACTTTCCGAATACTCAATGCCACCTTTATAGCCACCCAGTTACGGTGTGGTGTTTGATGTCATCAAAGCATCCTTCCGGTGATGGTGATAAGCATGATCTCATGGTCGAAGGAATTAGGTTACTATGTATCAGAAAGCTTATAGCAATTGAACTATTAAAATGACTTGATCTTTATGCTACGCTTATCTATAGGAGTATGTCCATCATACCATTCTCCTAATGATATGACCTTGTTATTAACAACATCTCAAATGTTCATGATCAAGAAACCATGATCATCTATTAATCAACAAGCCGGTATTATAAAGAGGCTTTACCAGGGACTCTAATTTAGTTTACAAATCACACAAGTATTAATGTTTCCGGTTAATACTGTTATAGCATGAATGTAAACATTTATCATAAACACAAAGATATAATAATAACTACATTTATTATTGCCTCTAGGGCATATCTCCAACATTAGTCTGATTGAGTAGGAAGGAAACCAAGTCAAGATCATTCACCACATATCCGTCCTTCCATATCAATCTTTGTGATCTATAGGATGGGAGTGTTGGAGGTAAATTAGATCAACAGGATTCTTGGTGGAGTTAAATCACTCCTGAGTGAATACAAGAGTTATTTATATTATATAATTATATGGTAGTAAAGAAGATTACAAGGATGAATCCTGAAGAGAGTTACCAGTAGAAATTCTATTGGATCAGGTGGGCATAGTCCATGAATAACAACCCTTAATCCAATAAGAGATACTAAGAAGATAATTTCCATACAATTGTAAGGTTGTATTGATGAAACCTTGATTAGCCAACTAGAAACATAAGCTATAAAGAATTAAAGGATTATAATGATCATGCCTTACTCACCAAGGTTGAATACTTATACCTTGTATAAGTGACATTAGTGGGTAGAACATGATTGAAACTCTAGTATAGATAAGGTATCCTAGAGTAGTCATTACAGGTCACATTAATATAATGTGAGGTTGGAGTATGAGTTATTAGAGTAAAGTAAATGTAAGATTGTATGATTAAGATGATGTTAGAGCACCATTGAATTATATAGTTAGTGTTTTCCTCTGGGAAAATAGTAACACTTGAGGTGGAGTAGGATTGGATGTATACCTAATTATAAACCATCTACTGGAGAAATATTAGTGATAGATGGTTAAGGAAGAGTATGAGTGTAGTTTGAAGGAACTACTTGTTGGATTGGAAGTTACCAACTGTAGAGTAGTGGATAAAACCAGGTATGGATATGAGAAAACTATAAAAGTTTTAGTGTCTAGCTCATTGGATTTTTAAATGGATTTAGGAGAACAAAAGGTGGATAAGAATATTCTTGTGAACTAAAGTTCATCATGTTAACCATGATGATGGATAGAAAGAAGTAGTATATCTAGGAAAGGAATTCCTTAATTAGAAGTCAAGGATTGTAAATTATGGAAGATACAAATTCTTGGTAAACACCCAACTTTAAATCTCAAACCAAACATAATATCCATTTCATGTTATTGATCCATCATCTTATCTCCATATCATCTTATAGGAATATTTTCCTATAGAAAATCATATAAGCACATCTTTATCATTTCCAATGGTCTTAACCATATGTGTGTAGGAGATATTGTTATCAATTACTTTTCCATACGACATTTTAATTAATAACTTCTATTTTAAAAGGTGATATCATTAGAGATCACAAACAAAAGACAATATGCTTAGCTATTAAATCTTTACTCACATCAACAAAGGAAGATAAGTAAATTAAGAATCCTAAACTCCAGAGTAAGCACTTACAATTCAAACCCTAACTTCTATGTTTATCATAATAGAATATATACATTTCCATTTTCTAAATTAATGGGAGTAATATTAACCATATTAATTTCCTTTGTATTTCATGCATCAAATAATGATATAGGATCATTATATATAAAAATTTCCATTCAAAATATGAGCTAACTAGAATTAAGTTTTATAAACAAAGAAGGAAATATCAAATAATAAAGCCATGGTTTAGTATAGAAAGAAAATTAATAATAGAGGCTTCTACAAAATAAGGGATTCATATAAAGAAAATAAAGAAATATACAAAATAATTATCATAAAGATTTACCAAATAAATCTCAATTAATATTAATTGTGCTGCAAATGTTCAGCAAATAAACTTTGTTAAAAAAGTTCAAATTATAGATTAAATACAAATCTGAAAAGCAAAACAGAAAATAGAAAAGGAAAACAAATAAAAAGCATTTCCTGGTCGTGGCCCAACTTCCCTCCTTCTTACCTGTCGCCCACGTGCAGCCAACAAAAGCCCAGCAGCCAGCCCAGTTCATTCTTTCCTCTGGCTGACGGGTGGGACCGAAGAGGGACTGCGGGTTGAGTTTGAAATCATGCCAGGGGGTTTCCCGCAAAAGTGGCATCGTCGTCTTCCTCCTCCAGCTGGAAGAAGCTCGCTGGACGCCGGCGATGCCGTCCGCCACTGCGTCTGCGTCAAGATTCGCACTCTCGACGCCGGAGAACGGATAAGAACGCCACGGCGAATACCTCGTCCTCATCCTCTCACTTGCGCATCTGCACTCCTCTTTATCCTCTCTGTTTTGAATGGGGTGAAACCCTAGCTCATCGGAGCCACGCATCGTCGTCGATAGAAACCACCTCAGAACCTATGGAGTGGTCGAGGAGAACCGCCATGTCCCCCTCTTCATCCTAGTAGCATCAATAGATCAAGGGGAGCTCGGGTGGGTGCGAATTTGATCATTCCTTTCCGTCGTGGTTCGCCGGAGAAGTCGACCGTGTGCTCGTCTCCGACCATGCCTGCCCTAGCCGACACCGCTACTGTAATCAGGGTGAGTTTCTGAACCTTCCAGTACCCCTAAATTGCCATATCTCATTGTCAATCATCGTCACACCTTATGCCACCGTCAGCCACCGTCGGAGCTCGTTAGAGCCGAGGCTCCGAGTACCATTTCCGAGCGACGCCGCCACTTTAGGGTTCAACATGGTGCGCTGATTCGAACTAAGCTAGTTTCGTTTGCTAGGGCACCATAGATCGTCGCCGGCAACCACCCACTGATGGCGGTGGTTGTGTTGACATCGTAGCAACGTCATGTCGACGCCACCCTTGACCCAGTCCACCGTTTGACCTAGTCTTCGCTTGCGTGGCTGATGATGTGGCCATAGGCCCACTGGTTAGTGACCTTGGGTAGGTTTAGCCTCGGTAAGAAAAGTATTTACTGTTTAAATAAAGTGAGAAAACAATATAAATTGTATATCAATATTCCAGAAATGAAATAAATAATTAAAAATTGTTTAATTAATAACTTTTATTCTATAATTTAGAAAAATATATATAATATATGAAAATTTTCAGAAAAACAAAATCTACAACTTAAAACTATTATCAAATATTATTTTTCTAATTATTTAAATAAATATTATTTAATAAAAGTTTTATAAGTAATAAAACTTAAATAATTCATACTTAATATTGATAAATGTGAAAAATATAAGTAATATACCAAAAATCTTAGAAAAATAAAAACAATACTGTAAAAATTATAAGCATACATAATTAGTTCACTTAAGTAAATATTTATTATTCATTAAGTAATTATAAAGTAATTAATCTTATAAAAATCATATCTTCTTATTTAGAAATCATAAAAATAAATATAATATACCAAAATGATCACAAAAATAATACCTACATGTTAAAAATATAATACTCCCTTGTTGAGTTAAATAAAAATTTAAATACTTTAACAACTTGAAGTTAAATCTATTTCCTTAGTTGTTAATTCATATATAGGTAATTAAAAATTGTTAAAATTCTAAAATCAACCAATTAAAATCTAATAAGTAATACTAGTCTTAAATATTAATAATATGAAGTTATAATGGTTTAAGACATTGTAAATACAATTTTATTGAATTATCTTTCAACCATAAGTGTAGATTATTTTCCAAAGGGATCCTTATCCAATATAAAATCCCTAAGAATAATGTGTGACTAAATCCAATCTTTTCCATATACTTCAACCACCAGATTACAAAACTATCACAACACTATAGTAAGTCGATAAGTAGTTAAGTAATATGATTTCTTTGTTTATAAACTATAACCCCTCATTTATAAAAAAAGTAAATGATACTATTCCACTATAAAATCAAGAAACCACTACACCAAGTAAAAGGATAACCATTCTTAAGTAACCTTAAGGAAACATTACCAGGTACACAAGGTACAGATATCATAAGCATTACACTTCCAAACCATCTATGTTTTAAAGTTAACTTCAGTCTACAAGACTCTAAATATAATACTAAAGACATTGTTATATGTTTTATAGTTAACTTTGGTCTATTATGGTTAAGTCATAAAGCATTTCGAGTCCAAACTATTCAAGCAAGCACAAACAACCTTGACCACATTTGATTAACCACAAAGATTGTTTAGACCTTAGAAAAGGAACCTTTTCTTCAAAAGTTATTCGTTATGCCACTTCGATCAACAAATCTTATAATAATATCCCAACCCTTAACAAATTAAATTCAAGGAATTCTCATTATAATCAATAGATGACAATTAATCACAACCACATTGTTTTAAACTTTACTTGAATACTTAAAATGGTAAACACTTAAATTTCCTAGTAAGATCATTACTTGTAAAGTAAAACTTAAAGATAAATAATTATAATGTAAGTAATATTAAGTAACATTTAACGTTGGTGTGTATCTCATTGTTATATGTTATTATAATTACATGTTATTTCACACACTCACAAGCCTTAACAAGAAGCACAAGTATGAAACTTAACTTAAAGTACAACACATTCCAAGAAAACCATTTCCAGTATCCAAACCCTAGAACAACGTTATCCCCGGGATTCGCGTTTATAAAATACATCACATTACTTATACATAAGAGCATATTGCTTCTTTAAACATTAGTCCTTACCGAACCGATGATGCTGATTTCAGACATTGGGTCTTATATTGTCTTGGAGACCGTGAGTGCATAATCTTGCATCAGAAAAGGCAAGTTCACACTTGCTCATGTCCTTTGATTATTTTTTGTAAAGTATTTTACAAATCCAGTGTTGTCATCACCTGCATTTGAAAAAGGTCCGAAAACACTATTTTCATAATAATGCGATTATAGGTTATTTACCATGAGGTAATAACCTACTATGAAAGTTCCGGTGGTAAAGGAACATATTATCTAGGACTTAACAACCAATGTCGCCAGTGATTCTTGCGCCGTATATCACGTGTTAACCATGAGATTTGGAATGGGACGGAGAAGTTAGATGTATCTTCTTCCTCTCGCATGTAGCCGGATGTGCAGGTCGTGGCTGTTATCACTCGTAGCGTGCATATTAATTGGTAATTCATAGATGATATGCAGCATATGGGTGGGAACCTTCAATGTCCCATGATAGTTCTGGCATCTAATGGTCTGTACAAAACATTGTTGTAATTCAATATGTGGGCATGGTGTACACCAAGGAGGCATGCGAGGTCGCGAAGGGGGCAGTGATTGGCTTGGATCATCTTCTAGGCCCCACATCATGGAATTGTGGACGGGAATAAGCTGCCCGGTTGTGAAACAAAGAGTTGATCTCTCATGGGTAAAGTAACGCACCTCTGCAGAGTGTAAGAACTGTAACTTGTTACTCCTTGTTCCGGGAAGGAGCTGCGAACGCGGCGGGAAAGGAACTCCATGAAAGTTCTGGTAAACCCGTGAAGGCTGACGGACATAGCTTTTCAGAATAAAATCAACCTTTGAAGAAATGTTTACGAAAACTTACATTGCCTACGACCTACGATCTGTGGCTGTAGATATAGTGCATCAAACACTCCTTTTCTAGTGAACTTGCTGAGTACGCTCGTACTCAACGTATCTTCTTAACCCTTGCTAGATTCTAAAGCCATTAAGACGACGTCTACATCAAGTTATACTCCAGGAATCATCATCAAAAGCTAAAGCTCTTCAATGAAGCCAATAAAGTCAACATATACATCAACTCAAGTGAAGACGAAGTTACTGATTAAATAGGAATATAATCTCTAACCATAGAACCTATTTCTGTAGCGTATTGCAATAGCAGCAATGCCAGACCATTAGTTAGCATACTAGTCTTAATAGTATGATAGTCTTTGAGTTATTTATTTCTGAACCTTCTTTGTAAGAAGTTTCTTTCTCTCTCTTTAACCTAGAGTGTTCTCTGGATCTTGTGTATAGAGTGAGTTGTAACCTTTAGCCATGTATTGGACCCGCTGTGTTTCTGTTGTACCACTCTGAGGGATGTAATACTAGTGAACGGTGTTTCATTGGTGTTATGTCAACGACTATAGTGTACTACATCATGCAATGGTATGCTGGGTCACCGCACCAGCTCTTCCCAGCATCGGATGGAGCCAGAGGACAGGCCGATGAGCCAGATTCGAGCTGCACCTGTCAGCTGCAGCTGAAGACATTGTAGCGTGGTGTTTCTGTTACCGTCGTGCAGCTTGACGGACGATAGGTGGTCGTTGAGCCAGGCCTTCGGGTCCTGCATGCCGTCGAACTTCGGAGTGTCCGAAGGGAGCTTGAAATTTTTCGGCATCTGCATCCGCCAAACGAATCTGCTGAAGCATCGGGCCCCACACAGCTCTCCATCGTCATCCTCGATAGATTCGGTTGAACACGAGCGTTTGGCGCGTGCCTTGTCGAACTTGCGCTGGGCGAGGTCGTTTCGAGCGTCGTAGTCGCTGTTGCGATGCCTTGGGATTTTGCGACGTCGAGGTAGATCATGCTCGTCCTCGTCGGATGAGGGTGTGGGGTTGCGGTTGAATCTGACCGCAGATTTCTTTTTCGGCTCTGCAGGAGCCTCCTCATGGAGCGCAGGAGCCTCCTCGTGGAGCGCAGCTCCGACGAGTCCAAGACCGGCTAGCGTAGACTTGTGCATGGCGCTTTTCGGGTCCCCCACCGAAGGTGGATGGGACGCGAGGTACGTAGTGGCTGCCATGATTGCAGCATGCGGCGTCTTCGGCATGGCGTTGCCATTCACGTCCATTGACATGAAGGACGTGTTGAGGGCCCTTGTGGCTTCGCGACGTGCAGTGGGATCCATGTTCTCCACGCGGGAGTGATGCTTGTTGGCGTTGTTGCCATGTGAGCTGGAGCCGCCAGTGGTGGAGGGCGCAACTTGGCCCGCACTAGACTCTGAAGTCGCCTTCTTGCGTTTGTCGAGTTCCTCCATCAGCTTCACCTGCCAGCGATGCTCGCCGATGAGGAGAAGGTGGTATGCCATCAGCAGATCCTGTGAAGCATTCACATGTAGGATGATGTTGCCTGCCACAGCTTCGCGTGCTTGACGCCATCCGTCCTAGTTGAGGTTGATCTTCTGGTAGGCGTTAGCGTCGCCCTCATTGGGCTGGAGGGGTAGGTTTCCTCCGTTTCCTCCGTTCCAACCTGTGGGTTGGGCGGCGGATTGGGTGGTGGGTTGGGGGTACTCGAACCTGGTGGCAGTTCCGATTCGCCCTGGATGACCACGGCGCACTGGTAATGCCCGCGGATTGGGTCGCTGCTACCACATCTTTCGGATCCAAAACCGTAGGTTCCTTCATCTGAGGGAGTGATGTCTATGCACTTCTATTCTTGTAGACAGTTGTTGGGCCTCCAAGTGCAGAGGTTTGTAGAACAGCAGCAAGTTTCCCTTGAGTGGATTACCCAAGGTTTATCGGACTCAAGGAGGAAGTGGTCAAAGGTATTCCCTCTCAAGCAATCCTGCAATCAAGATACAAGAAGTCTCTTGTGTCCCCAACACACCCAATACACTTGTCAGGTGTATAGGTGCACTAGTTCGACGAAGAGATAGTGAAATACAAGTGGTAACAGTGCCAGAAAATAGCTTCTGACTTGTTGTTGACATGGGGTAACGTGTGTGAGTGCCAGAAAATACTTTGATGGAGCTTGACGTGGAGGTAAAGACTAAAGCAAGCAAACATGCAACAAATCTAGATGTAAACGGTGTTTCAATGTTTAGAAACAAGGCCTAGGGATCATACTTTCACTAGTGAACCCTCTCTCATATAAATATTCTCTCTTCATGATACTAATCTTAACTACTCTCCGGAAGAACTACTCCCTCCTCGTCATGGGAATTAGCAATGGCGATGGAGATGGTGGTGGAGATCGATGGAGATGGCTCCGGGAGCACTTCCCCGTCCCGGCAGGGTGCCGGAACAGAGACTTTCTGTCCCCCGAATCTCCCCTTCGATGGCGGCGGCATAGCGGAGGTTTTTCTCGAAGTATGATGGATTATATAGGGTTTTGTCCCCGAGGGATTCTTATAGGCAAAGAGGCGAGGCCGGGAGGCGACCAGGGGGGCCACACTCTGCCCAGGCGCGGGCCCACCCCTAGTCGCGCCTAGGGGGTTTGGCCGCCCTGGTTCGCGTCTCCATCTCGTCTTCTGGATTCGTGTCCCCCACGGTAAAATATTGACTTTGGCTTTTGTCCCGTCCAATTCCGAGAATATTGATTTTCTGCCTTTCTAGAACCAAAAACAGAAGAAAACAGGCAACTCGCACTATGGCATCTTGTTAATAGGTTAGTACCAGAAAGTGTATAAAAATACCTCAAAGTTTAGACAAAACATAGCAACATAGATACAAAACAATCATGGAGCATAAAAAATTATAGATACGTTTCCGACATATCAAGCATCCCCAAGCTTAACTCCTGCTTGTCCTCGATTAGGTAAGTGATAAAAAGAATAATTTTTGAGGTGACATGCACCATAAAAACCAAGATCAAACTATTTGCAAGCATTGAAAGCTGGGATCAAAGAACTCTAACATGTGCATGAAAGATGGATTTCTAACAATAGTACATAGTACTATGCATGCAAAATGAAAGGATACAAACAAAGATCATGAATAACATGCATTGAAAAACATTTGTTTGTTTCACATACAGAAAACATGGCATAGTGGCATTCAGCTTGTCCCTCATAGAGTAGCAAATAGATGCATAGGACACCTTCAAAGTTCACAAGGGTGACTAAACAAGTAATATCACAATATGCATCAATCAATAAGTTTTGGGACACTGCACACAGAATGACAACTATGATCTCTTAATGGTGCCTAAAAGTAGAAGATGGAGACTCAATATAAAAGTGGAATAAAGGCCCTTCACAAAGGGAAGAAGGGATTTCAAGTTTCAAAAAGAGCTTCCAAAAATTATGGTACTTGTTAGCTTTCAGCCCTCATTGCCCCTATCATAAGCATCTTGAAGTGATTAAGGTTAAAGTGAACAAAAATGGAGTATATGTTTGACAAAGTATAAGTTTGCAATCTCAAGTCCCTTGAATACGAGGGCCACACCTCATGCTACTCAACTTCAGTCACCTGTAAGTTCTTGCCATTGTAAGTACATGTGTATCATAGAGAACCACCAATGGGGCACCCCTTTCACATGGTACAGGAGCTATCCCATGACCAAAATGACAAGGCAAGCAGATAATGAGCATCTCAGCAATCTTTTTATTTACCATATGCATAGCTTTTTATTGAGGATGCTTCATAGATAGCTCACTATGGTGATGCTGCAAGTTTCCACCATCATTAGGCATGGCTTAGGCTAGCGGCCCAGACGTTTCTCTAACACAAAATACAAACTCCATGGACTTACAAGTTCCCTCTTTATGTCACACCAGTGACATCCATAGACAAAAGAGCATGATATCAACTGAGTACAAAGTACAAGTGCAATGTTGAAAACGTTCCCCGTGATAGCACGGTTCTGCTAATTCCAACGTATAAGTGCAAGCATATACAACATAGATGACACAATGGTTCAAGTTTATTAGGGGAAAAGGAATATAAAGTGTGCCATCAAGTTTGTGAGGGCTTTAATCAGTAAGTTTTCACATAACAAAATACTTTTTAATTGGAAGATAGCTCAAAACAAGAATATACTTGGAATGGTGTAACACACCATGCATAGGAATTTATAGTAGACACTTTGGAATAACTTGGTTTCTTGGGAGTTGGAAGCATGAGTAGAGCTTACTGATACAAGTTGAGGCTAGCAAAAGACTGGGAGCAACCAACTAAGAGAGCAATAATGGCCATAATCATGCAGAGCAACAAAACATTACTAATCAAAGCATAGAGTGGTACTACAAGTCAGGGACTAAATGATCATAGAGTATATGGTGACTTGTTCATATTCATAACATGGTGTGAGCATGTTCCAAGTCAACCCAAACAAATCATCGAAGGAGAATACCGCAATACTATGCTTTTGTATGCTAAAACAACATATGATTCCTTCAAGGCACATTAAGCAATCCTAATTGTTTGGAACAAGTCATGCTACAACAATAATCACTAAGCATAAGGTCAAAACAAGATCTAGAATGACATGATAAAGTCTAAGCCACAGTCAAAACAAGCTCCTTTTGTACCACTATAAGCATAAAACTTTCTACTTTTTTCCAACACCAAACAACTTTTTTGAAACAACTCACATAGATAATAATCAATAAAGATCAGTGAGCTTGTCTCACAAATCCACAAACAAGAACTAAAAATTTCTAAGCTGAAAGCACAAGAATACTAAGGCTGAACGCAGTGCTAGCAAAAGAGAACACTCACAGAATAATAAGAGTGAAAAGTAGAGTGTTCTAAACAATGAAAACAGAGTGTTGTCTCTCTCCAAAAGAAGTGTGATATAATCAACCAACTTACTCAAGCAAACTAAGCAAACGAAAACCAAAAACAAAAACTAAGATGCTCCAAGGACAACACAACAATGCATGAAAAAATAAAAACGAAGTGTCTAGAAAGACCTGAGATTTTTATTGATGAAGAAGGGGATGCCTTGGGCATCCCCAAGCTTTGACGCTTGTATATCTTGGATATTTCTTGGGGTGAAACCGGAGTGGCATCACCAAGCTTGAGCTTTTTTCCATTATTCATCTCATTACATCATTATCTCTCCACACCTTAAATTTTTCCTTCATACAAAACTTCACACAATCTTCATTAGCAACACTAGTGTATTGAAAAGATAATAGACCCTTAGGTAAAGCTTTGGAACAGGAATACTTTTCACTAAAAACACATGCTACTTTAGCAACTCCTTCAAAAAGCTTAATTCCCCAAAAGAGAACTCAAAAAGGAATCAATAAGAAGCAAATGCAAATAATGGCAGAAATCTATCAAAACAGACCAGCAGGTAGAAACCGATTTTTTCGAACATCTTCTGTTGCTCAAATCAAAAAGTGTTAAACTAACTAAAGTTAGATAACATACCTGGGGATTTATTCGTAAATTTTGAGCTCAATCCGAGTTACAGAAACTCCTCATGAATTTGTTTGGTGGAGGACGGAAATCTGTTTCGAGACAGCAACTCCCCAAATCTTACTACCCTCTCATTAGAGGTCATTCTTGGCACAAAAGGCAAACAAAAAGGATAAGGAAAGGTCATTACTGAAGTAATAACTTCCAAGACTCATGAAAAATCTTGGGTTATATCCCAACAAGTACTTTTCTTTAATGCCTT
Organism: Avena longiglumis; assembly: GCA_030063025.1. NCBI lineage: Eukaryota > Viridiplantae > Streptophyta > Magnoliopsida > Poales > Poaceae > Avena > Avena longiglumis. The sequence continues at coordinate 209,115,883 of CP125979.1, read as the reverse complement.
TAAGTTAGGCTTAATAGTTTGAGAAGATGCTCACATAAGAAATATGAATTGAAGTAAAAGAGAGCATTAATAAGCAAATTAAAAACACTTTTAAGTCTAACCCACTTCCTATGCATAGGAATCTTGTAAAAAAACAAGTCATGAAAGCACAAAGCAACAAGCATAGGAAAGCAAAACAAGTGCAACTTCAAGATTTTCAATATAAACAGGGGAAACTTAATATTGTTGAGATACATAAGACCATGTTTCCTTCTCTCATAATAACTTTCAGTAGCATCATGAATAAAATTAACAATATAACTATCACATAAAACATTATTATCATGAGACACATGCATAAAATAATTATTAGTCTAGACATAAGAATAGTCATTCTTATTAATTGTAGTGGGAGCAAATTCAACAAAATAGCTATCACTATCATTCTCATCACCATAATCATCAAATAGAGGAGGAGGCATATTGTAATCACAATTAATTTCCTCCTCAATAGTAGGTGGACTGAAAATATCATACTCACCATTGTAATCATCATATATTGGAGGTTTGGTATCATCATAAGCAATAGAATAGCTATCTTCTAAAGCTGGGGAACTAAAAAGATCATCTTCATAAAAACTAGCTTCCCCAAGCTTAGACTTTTCCATAGCATTAGCAATAATGGTGTCCAAAGAATTTATACTAATAACATTGCTATTAGCATGCAAATAAAGTTCCATAGGTTTTTAAATTTTCTCTTCAAACACTTCATGTCCTAACTCAAGATAAACACTATAAAGCTCTCTATTTTTTTTGTTGTTTTCCATTAAGCCTAACTAGTGAAAACAAGAAACAAAAAGACAAAATTGCAGAATCTAAAGGAAATAACTTCGAGCACTCACACCGGAGGATGTGAGTACCTTTTACCTTACCTCCCCGGCAACAGCGCCAGAAAAGAGCTTGATGTCTACGCACTTCTATTCTTATAGACAGTTGTTGGGCCTCCAAGTGTAGAGGTTTGTAGAACAGCAACAAGTTTCCCTTAGGTGGATTACCCAAGGTTTATCGAACTCAGGGAGGAAGTGGTCAAAGGTATTCCCTCTCAAGCAATCCTGCAATCAAGATACAAGAAGTCTCTTGTGTCCCCAACACACCCAATACACTTGTGAGGTGTATAGGTGCACTATTTCAGCGAAGAGATAGTGAAATACAAGTGGTAATGGTGCCAGAAAATAGCTTCTGACTTTTTGTTGACATGGGGTAACGTGTGTGAGTGCTAGAAAATACTTTGATGGAGCTTGACGTGGAGGTAAAGACTAAAGCAAGCAAACATGCAACAAATCTAGATGCAAACGGTGTTTCAATGTTTAGAAACAGGGCCTAGGGATCATACTTTCACTAGTGAACACTCTCTCATATAAATATCCTCTCTTCATGATACTACTCTTAACTACTCTCTGGTTGGACACTCTAATCATCTGTAGGGCTATAACGACACTCCTCAAAGTCCACCTTCCCCAATCTAGATAACCCCACACTGTCACCTTGAGCGCTAGATGGTTCCAACAAACACCACAATTTCATAGAGACATCCAACTCCAAATATAACTGGAAGTAGACGCGCGATCTTATCTTGCTACGGTGCTCGTGTCGACGGTCATAGTCATCTTCCTCCTCCGAATGTGCTCGGTGGACGGAGTCCTCGCCATCTGCCCACCTGTTGACGATGTCCATGAGGTGGTCGAGTGTCTTGGGCTTGACGCACCCAAGTTCTTCCTTGAAGTCCTGGCATTTGACGCCATCCTTGAAGGCGTCGACTGTTCTCTCCTCAGAGATGTGTACCGCGGAGTTCTTAATATTGGAGCAGCGTAGTATATACGAGCGAATGGATTTGCCTGTTCGTTGGGTGCAAGCCCGCAACTCTTCGATCGAGGCTGGCTTCTTGCTGGTTCCCTTGAAGTTTCGGATGAAACTGTACGCCGGTTCCTCCCAGCTTTGGATGGATCCCGAGGATAGGCTGTTGAGCCAGATCTGGGTTGCGCTAGTTAGCTGCAGCTGAAGGCATTGTAGGGCGGTGTTTTTGTTGCCGCCATGCAGTTTGACGGACGACAGGTGGTCGCTGAGACATGCCTTAGGGTCCTGTGTGCCGTCAAACTTTGGAGTGTCCGAAGGAAGCTTAAAGTTCGTCGGCATCCGTGTCCGGCGAACAGATCTGCTGAAGCACCGAGCTCCGTAGAGTTCTCCTTCATCGTCATCCTCTTCGGATTCGGATGAGCACACGTGCTTGGCGCGTGCCTTGTTGATCTTGTGTTGAGTGAGTTTGCTTCGGGCGTCGTAGTCGTGATTGCGACGTCGTGAGCTCTTGCGCCTTCGAGGTAGGTCGTGTTCCTCCTCGTCGGATGAGGGTGTGGGGCTGCAGTTGAATCTGACCGCAGCCTTCTTTTTCGGCTCCGTGGGAGCTTCTCCATGGAGCGCAGCTCCAACGAGTCCGAGTTCATCTAGTGCGGAGTTGTGCATGGCCCTTTTCGGGTCCCCCACCGGAGGTGGATGGGACACAAGGTATGTGGTGGCTGCCATGATCGCAGCTTGCGGCGTCTTAGGAATGACGTTGCCATTGGCGTCCATCTCCATGAAGGACGTGTTGAGGGTTCGGGTCACCTCGCGACGTGCAGCGGGATCCATGTTCTCTACGCGAAAACGATGCTTGTTGGCATTGTTGTAGTGCGAGTTGGAGCCGCCAACGGCGGAGAGCGCAGCTCGCCGCGCGCTAGACTCCAAAGCCGCTTGCTTGCGTTTGTCGAGCACTTCTTGCATCTGACATGGTTATACCCTATGGGTACACAATCTTAGCATACCTAGTCCAGCCCAAGGAAGGCCCACGAGAACATGCGACAGCCCATGAAGACTTTTGGGTGGCCAGGGCCCATGACGCCTTCGGATCCTTAGAGAACAAGACTAGAGTAGATAGAATATTCAAAGGGGCAAACCCTAAAACCTATAACCGACTCGATCTGTGACTGGGACCTTCCTACCTCTATATAAAGGCTAGGAGGGCACGACGAGGAGGATACTTCGCATACCACAGCATACACACCTCCACGCCAGATTGCATCTGCGCACCCTTGTACTTTTTTGGTTCCGCCGTAATCAAGAGAAGACAAACAGGAGTAGGGTTTTCCCTCCGGGGGCCTGAACCTGGGTAAACCTCGTGTCCCCGTGTTTCTTGTTTGCTAACCGTTCTGCGATCTCCAGCATCCCCATCTTCTCTAAAACCCAAGATCATAACAATGGGAATTGGTGAGATTAAACCTCATCAATTGGCGTCATCTGTGGGAACTGGGGACGCTGATTGTGCGATCGTGACGGTCCCAACCAAAGCGATCTACAACTCCGCGGCAATGGATAGTCATCTCCTCTTAGGCGCTTTCGACTTCACCGCCCACTCGCCAGCCACCCTGAAGGACTTCGAGCCCGTTGGTGACGGGCTCGAGATCCTGTTCGGGAGCTTCTCCTTCCAGGTGGGGCAGACCGGCACTCTCCGTCTCCCAGAGCGGGTGCCCTTGCCATCGATTAGGCTCGCTTCATGGGCTCTACACCCCGTGCTACGTACATCACCATCAACAGATGAGTCCTATGACAGCAGCAGCTGCAACTCAGATCTGTGCGATCCACCATTGGAGGAAGGGACCTACGGTTCCGGATCCGAAAGCTGCGACAACAGCGATCCAATCTACGAGCGCTACCAATGTGCCACAGTCATCCAGAGCGACGTGGATCAGGAGCACAACCCGCCACCCAACCCGCAGGGTAGAAACGGCGAGAACAGGAGAAACCAGTCCCCCCCCCGCCCAACGAGGATGATACCGATCCCAATCGGATCATCCACCTCAGCCATGAAGGATGGGCTCAAGCACGCGAAGCCGTGGCAGACAACAAGATCCTGCCCGTGGGTGCCTCACGGGACTTACTGATGGCATACCACCTGCTCCTAGTCGAAGAGCACAAGAAGCAGGTGAAGATGCAAGAAGTGCTTGACAAGCGCAAGCAAGCAGCCTCGGAGCCCAGTGCGCGGCGAGATGCGCTCTCCGCCATGGGAGGCTCCATCTCGCACGGCAACCATGGCAATAAGCACCGTTCTCGCACGGAGAACATGGACCCCAAGGCACGTTGCGAGGTGACTCGGACCCTCAACACATCCTTCATGGAGATGGATGCCGACGACAACGTCATCCCAAAGACACCGCAAGCTGCGATCATGGCAGCCACCACATACCTCGCGTCCCATCCACCTCCAGTGGGGGACCCGAAAAGGGCCATGCACAAGTCCGCACTTACCGGACTCGGACTCATTGGAGCTGCGCTCAACGGAGAAGCTCCTGCGGAGCCAAAGAAGAAGGCTGCGGTCAGGTTCAACCGCAGCCCCACGCCTTCATCTGACGAGGAAGAGCACGATCTACCTCGAAGGCACAAGAGCTCGTGCCATCGCAGCCGCGATTACGACGCTCGAAGCGAGCTCACCCAACGCAAGATCGACAAAGCGCGCGCCAAGCGCGTATGCTTGTCCGAATCTGAGGAGGACAATGACGAAGGAGAAATCCGCGGAGCCCGATGCTTCAGCAGATCCGTCTAGCGAACACGGATGCCGCGGAACTTTAAGCTTCCTTCGGACACTCCGAAGTTTGACAGTACACAGGACCCCAAGGCGTGGCTCAGCGACCACCTGTCGTCCGTCAAACTACACGGCGGAAACAAGGACACCGCCCTGCAATACCTTCAGCTGCAGATGACAGGCGCAGCCTGTATCTGGCTCAGCAGCCTATCCTCGGGATCCATCTGAAGCTGGGAGGAATTGGCATGCAGTTTCATCCGAAACTTCAAAGGCACCAGCAAGAGGCCAGCCTCGATCGAGGAGCTACGAGCCTGCACCCAACTAACGGGCGAATCCATTCGCTCGTACATACTACGTTGGTCTAACACCAAGAACTCCACGGCGCACATCTCTGAGGAGAGAGCGATCGACGCCTTCAAGGATGGCATCAAGCGCCAGGACTTCAAGGAAGAACTTGGGCGCGTCAAGCCCAAGACACTCGACCACCTCATGGACATCGCCAACAGGTGGGAAGATGGCGAGGACTCTGTCCACCGAGCGCACTCGGAGGAGGAAGATGACTACGGCCATGGACGTGAATGCCGTAGCAAGAGAAGGTCGCGTGTCTATGACGATCGTGACGAACCCGACATGGTCGCGGCTAGCTACGCCGACCGCCACAGCGACGGCAACCGCAAAAGCAGCGGACCGCGGAAACAACTTCCGCGACGGAGGACGCCCAGCGCAGTCATGGCAACATTGCAGCCGTGACGATGGACCCTCAGCATACGACAAAATGCCGGGTCCATGCACCATCCACTTCTTCATCGACAAGCAGGATGGTAAAAAGAAGGCAAGCCACATGCTCAAGGATTGCCGCGAGTTCTAGAAACTCAGCGAGAGCATGTCCCAGATGAGGCAACAAGCCCCGAACCCTGGGTACAGGAACGCGCCCGCACCAGGCGACATCGCCCACGGAGCTCCTCCACCACCACCCGTGGGACCTTACAATCATCCAATCGCACCTGCGCAGAACAACGACGGAAACGGGTACCCCGTGCCAAAAGGATCACTGGTGATCCAAAAGGGGCGTCCAACGAACAGGGTGCAGAAGAAAATCACCCGTCAGATCAATCTGGCTGTGACCGCTCCACCCGCCATCCCTGAGTACCTCAGCGGATTGGAACCCTACATCATGTTCAGTCGTTTGGATCACCCTTGCCAGGTCCCTCGCCCAGGTCATGTTGCCCTGGTGCTTGAGGCACAGATCGGAGGGTTCGACATGAGCCGCGTCTTCATGGACGGTGGCAGCGGCATAAATTTGATGTTCGCCAGTACCTTAGCAGCAATGCGGATCCCGCTGTGCAGCCTGGAACAATCTGATACAATGTTCCACGACATCGTCCCAGGGAAGGGCATATTCCCCCTGGGAAAGATATGGATCGACGTCATCTTCGGCAAACCCGACAACTTCCGGTGCGAACGACTCTAGTTCGAAGTGGTGGACTGCCCATCACAATACCACGTCATCCTCGGGCGTGTGGCATTCGCACGGTTCCTGGCAGTACTGCACTACGCGTACCTGCTACTCAAGATGCCAGGACCTAAGGGCGTCATGACGGTCCACGGGAGCTTCACTCGATCGGACCACTGCGACAGGGACTTCAAAAGAATCTCCCAGTCATTCGGCATGCAGAAGGACCTCACAAGGCTCCGAGAAGTGACACACAACGGGGCACCCCCAGTTGCAAGACAAAATGCACCCGACATGTCCTTCGACTCCACCATCAACACAAACAAGGTGCAGGTCCACCCGACGGACACCTCCAAGACGGCGCTGATCGCCAACGACCTCAGCCCCGCATAGGAAAGCGCGCTCGTCGAATTCCTCCGTGAGCGCTGGGAAATCTTCGCATGGTGTCCTACGGACATGCCAGGAGTTCCCAGGGAATTCGCCGAGCACGCACTCAACGTCTTTCCAGATGCCAAGCCCGTCAAACAGTCCATCCGACGACTGTCTGAACCACGATCTGAAGCCATCGGAGTCGAAGTTAACAGACTACTCGACGCAAACTTCATCAGGGAGATCAAGGAAAGCGAGTGGCTCGCCAACACTGTGATGGTCCCCAAAAAGGACACGGACATCCTGCGGATGTGCGTGGACTTCACATTGCTGAATAAGCACTGCCCGAAGGATCACTTCCCTCTCCCTCGGATCGATCAGATTATCGATTCAACTGCAGGATGCGAGAAGCTCTCCTTCCTTGACGCCTACTGAAGGTCGAAGATCAGGAGAAAACGACATTCATCACGCCGTTCGGGGTGTTCTGCTACAACACAATGCCCTTCGGGCTGAAGAACGCATGCGCCACGTACCAACGGTGCATGCAGGCTTGCCTGAAGGACCAGATCGGCCACAACATCCAAGTCTATGTCGACGACATAGTAATCAAAACAAGGGAGGCCAAGACACTGATCGACGATCTCCGTGAGACGTTCGACAACCTTGATCGATACAAGATCAAGTTAAACCCAGAAAAGTGCGCCTTCGGTGTCCCATCTGGTCAACTGCTAGGCTACTTCATCTCCCAGCGAGGGATCGAAGAAAATCTGGGCCATAATGGCCATGGAGAAGCCGAAGAACCTCAAGGGCGTCCAACAGCTTGCTGGGCGAATCGCGGCATTAAGCAGGTTCATCAGCCGCATGGGTGAAAAAGACATGCCTTTCTATCAGCTGATACGCAAGGCAGACAAATTCGAGTGGACACCCAAAGCGGACGACACATTCGAAGATCTAAAGCGGCTGCTCTCTACCTCGCCCGTCTTGGTCACGCCAAAAGAGCGCGAGCCTCTACTGCTATACATAGCAGCTACACACCAGGTGGTAAGCACCGTGCTTGTGGTCGAAAGACCCAAAGATGGCAAGACCCATGGGGTCCAACGCCCAATCTACTACCTCAGCGAGGTATTCACGCCGGCCAAGCAGAGGTACCCTCACTACCAGAAACTCGCATATGGCGTATTCATGACGGCTCGTCGGCTGAGCCACTACTTCCAGGAGCATCAGGTGACGGTCGTCAACGAAGCACCCCTAAACAGCATCCTGAAAAACCCGGAGGCCATAGGACGTGTGTCCCTATGGGGCATCGAGCTGTCACCTCTAGACATCATCTATGAGAAGCGCCACGCAATCAAGTCTCAGGTCCTTCCGGACTTCCTCGTCCACTGGATGGAACTGCAGCTGCCAGACACACCGGACATGACACAGTCATGGACGATGAACTTTGATGGCTCCAAGCACGAGGATGGAGCAGGAGTCGGGGTCATACTGACCTCCCCGCAGGGCGACAAGATGAAGTACGTCCTCCGGATGAAATTTCGAGCTTCCAACAACGAGGCCGAGTACGAGGCCCTTTTCCACGGCATGAGGATGGCCAAGATCTGCGGCGCGACGCGCCTGGTCATCTACGGCAACTCGAACCTTGTCGTCCAGCAGACAATGAACGAGTGCGACACACACGCGGCCAACATGATTGCATACCGCGCACTCTACAACGCGCTCGAAGGAGACTTCAACGGCTGCGAACTCTGGCATGTTGGGAGAGAAAGCAACGAAGAGGCCGACAGACTCGCCAACATTGGCTCCACCTGCGCACGGGTGCCACCAGGTGTGTTCCTCGAACATATCTACGTGCCATCCATCAAAAGGAAATTCCCAAAGGGATCACCCGAAGAAGCAGAACACTCGGGGGCTGCGCTACCCGAAGGACAAGAAGGACCAGAAAAACTCGACACAAAGGTCGAAGTGGTCAACCTGATGCAGGTCATGGCAGTCGAAGAAACATGGACACAACCATACCTCCGATATCTGATAGACGGGGAGCTTCCTGACAGCCCGACAGATGCCCGGCGCATATCTCGCTGGTCCAAGGCCTTCACCATCATCAATGGCGAGCTGTACAAGCGCAGCATTTTGGGTGTACTCCAAAGGTGCATCATCATCGGTGACGGCAAAACCATCCTCCAAGATATCCACGAGGGTATCTGCGGCCATCACGCGGGCAGCCGCTCCCTTGTCGCCAAAGCTCTACAAGCTAGGTTCTACTGGACAACGGCGATGAACGACTCCAAGGACATCGTCCGAAGATGCAACGGGTGCCAGAGGTTCGCAGATAAACCACACGCACCAGGATCAGAGCTTAGGCCCATACCCCTGGCCTGGCCCTTCTCCCAATGGGGCCTCGACATGATCGGCAAACTAACCAAGTCCTCGAAAGGAGGCCACGTCTACCTCCTGGTCGCAGTCGACAAATTCACCAAGTGGATCGAGGTCATGCCCGTTACTAACCAAAAGGGAAAAACGACCGTCAAGTTCTTCGAATCCATTGTTTACAGGTTCGGCGTGCCGCACAACATCATCACCGACAATGGGTCGAACTTCATCTCCAAGGAATTCCAGGACTTCTACGAAGACCTCGGAATCAACATCACATACGCCTCCATGGCGCACCCACAAGCAAATGGGCAGGTTGAAAAGGCCAACGGCCTCGTCGGTGGCGGCATCAAGAAGCGCCTAACGAGCCTACTCCAGCGACTCGCAGGAGCCTGGACACAAGAGCTACCCTCCGTCCTCTGGAGCTTGCGCACGATGCCAAATAGCTCAACTGGATACACGCCCTTCTTCATGGTGCACGGAGCCGAAGCCGTGCTGCCTGCAGAGGTACGCCACAAGGCCCCACGGGTCGTTGCCTACAGCGAAGCCGAATCGACGGCCACACTCGAAGACGCCGTCGACACAATTGACGAGGCACGCGACATCATCGTGGCTCGATCAGCGGTCTATTAATAGAGCCTCCGCAACTACCAGGGCCGTCGGCTGCGCCCAAGGTCCTTCGTCGAAGGAGAACTAGTCTTATGACTCAAGCAAGAGCAACCGAAGAAGCTCGAGTTGTAGGGGTTCGTAGCATGGAAAACAAAAAATTTCTACCGCATGAACACACAATCAAGATCTAATCTATGATCAAGCCAAGATCTATCTACTAGATTGTAGCAACGAGTCGATAGAATACTAACCCTCGAAGATCCAAAGCGGTTAACGAGAGCAGATTCTCGTGGGTGATGTAGTCGTACACTTGCCGATCTCAAGATCGCATAGACGATCCTTCCGGAGCTGCGTTCCGGCAGTGATTCCGCAGTCGGTCACATGTTCGGTACTCGATGAAGACCTTCCTCTCCCATGTTCCAGCAGGCAGTGGAGGTTGTAGCACTCTCCTCGCGATTCCGACAGCACGACGGTGCGGTACCGGAAGTAGAGGGGAGATCTCGCAGGGCTTCGCCTTAAGCCGGAGTGAGTATGGTGGAGTATGAGAGAGGCCTTGGCAATCTACGGTTTAGAGGGCACCAAGGGGAGGGCTTGGTCGGCGGCTAGGGTTTGGGTAAACCCTAACTCGCCGAGTTTAGAGGAGGCCCGAGGCGGCGGCTTGTAGGTGGCTGGCGACTTAGAGGCTAGGGTTTTGGTGTAGGGAGAGGGGCGCCCTACCCCTCCTTATATAGGAGGGGAGAGGCGGTTTGGGGAGGAGGGAGTCCTCCTCCAACTCCTCCTCATGTTCGGTAGGTGGGAGGGAGTGAGACTTCCTCCCCAAGTAGGTTTCCTACTCTCCCTCCACCAAACAAACTTGAGATTTGACTTTTCAAATTGGCATTTGACTTTCAAACTTCGATTCGATTTCTTCTCTTTATTTTGCCCAGCCAAGTGACCTAGTACATGATGCAACCATTCCACATTGTCATGACACATCCATGTACCCTTCCCCTCCGGAGTGCTGGACCTTCCAGACCCTTCTAGAATATTCCTGGTGAAAACACCGGAATCATTCCCGAACTCTGAAACAGGACTTTCCTTATATGAATCTTATTCTCCGGACCATTCCGGATCTCCTGGTGATATCCCGGATCCCATCCGAGACTCCGAACAACATTTGGTCTCTTTACTCATCATTCCATAACTACTCAACAACATTGAATCCTTAAGTGTGTCTCCCTACTGTTCGTGAATTATGCGGACATGATCGAGACACTTCTCCGATCAATAACCAATAGAGGAATCTGGAAATTCATATGGCTCCCACATATTTCTACGATTACTTTGCGATCGAATGAACCACTTACATACGATACCAATTTCCCTTTGTCTCACGATAGTTTACTTATCCGAGGTTTTGATCGTTGGTATCTCTGCATACATAGTTCAACCTTGTTACCGATAAGTACTCTTTTCTCGTTTCCGTGATATGTGATCCCTTGTGAGCCAGTCACATGCTTGCAAGCTAATTGGATGACATTCCACCGAGAGGGCCCAGAGTATATCTATCCGTCATATGGATGGACAAATACCACTCTTGATCCATGTGCCTCAACCCATACTTTCCAACACTCAATGCCACCTTTATAGCCACCCAGTTACGTTGTGGTGTTTGATGTCATCAAAGCATCCTTCCGGTGATGGTGATTAACATGATCTATGGTCGAAGGAATTAGGTTACTATGTATCAGAAACCTTATAGCAAATGAACTATATTAAATGACTTGATCTTTATGCTACGCTTAACTATAGGAGTATGTCCATCACATCATTCTCCTAATGATATGACCCTGTTGTTAATAACATCTCTATGTTCATGATCAGGAAACCATGATCATTTATTAACCAACAAGCTAGTTTAACAAGAGGCTTTACTAGGGACTCTTTTATGTTTACAAATCACACAAGTATTAATATTCCCGGTTAATACAATTATAGCATGGTATGTAAACATTTATCATAAGTATGAAGATATGATAATAACCACTTCATTATTGCCTCTTGGGCATATCTCCAACAGTCTCCCACTTGCATTAGAGTCAATAATCTAGTTTCAAACCTTTGTGCATTCAACACCTATGGCTTTCCGGTGTTGTATTTACACGATTGCTAGTGATCAACTGATCTCCGGATCCGACACTTTCAGGTCCGTGTGTAATTGCATGTCTTTGCGTCTCTACGCATCACTCATTCTCTAATGAGATGGCTTTGTATAAATTTGGTCCTTTGGTGAGACCTTTAGTTCTTTGGGGTTAAAACATGTTGATAATATTGTAGTCCAATATATCTTCATAGCACTATCCCGCTGTGAACCACACCTAGTTTGATAACAAACTACTTGACACAAATGCCCTCTTTTGCTACTACAATAGCAGTTATATACTTAGACTTTTGTTGTAGTATCTGTCACAATGTCTTAACTTTGGAACTCACCCAAATCCATTATGGAACTTACTTTCCATTATATCGTGCCACCCTTAGTTTAGATTGAGATAAACTTAATTTGTACTTTGTGACAAAACTAGTATCAATGTAGTACTTTTACAATGAACTAACCATCTATTTGTCACTTCTACAAAACAATATATTCTTAGTTCTTCCAAAAGATCATAAGAATATCCTTACTATTGTCCAATGATCATCTTATGAATCATTCTGGTATACGCTCACATCATTTAGAGCATAGGACATATCTGGATTTGTACATATCACAGCATGATTGATATAAATACTCTTTGTGATTTCATACATCAAGTATCAATCTATACTTGAATCTTTGTTTCACTTACCAAGTGTCAATACACTTGAATATATCATAAATATTGAACTCATTCAATCCTTTTTGTGCAACAAGAACCTTTCTTGTAGTTTCTATATTGAACTCATTCAATATATCATCTATGCACTTTCGGCACAACCATATTAGCGTCTATTGATGTCAAATATTTTGGTTTTGCCTAAGTCTTTCATTGGGATGAAATTCTTAATATGTGTTAATAAAAGATACATAATTTCCAATCCACAATATGTCTTCCACATAATGTATTAGAAATATGTCTTAGCGCTCCCACTTAATTTCTTGCAAATACAAGCATCTTTATTATCTCTGATGAATTTAAACTCTTTTAACAATTTCATCATGGTGAAAATTCCAACTCCGCGATGCTCAATTCAACCATTGAAGTTTGCATATGTTTTTAAGCATCCATTGAATTAACAAAACCCTTTCGACCGTGTTATGCACACGTCCTAGGTAACAATTATATTAGAAGAACTTGTTTTGTTTATTCAACTACCACATAACAAAATTATATGTAGTGGTTGCTACATTAATCCGTCTAGACTAAATATCGCTATGAAAGATCAAATCTTGTCATATACAACCTTTGAACATTTGTGAACTCTTTCCCAATATGTCGACTATTTCATAGATGTGAAACATCCATGTCTATTTCTTTATATATCCAAATACGACTGTAAGGTCTTATACCTTTCCAGAGGGTCTTTCAAGTTCAAAGCTTGATCTCTCGCATATGGAACTATCACGGATTTTATGGCTTCAAGACATTTGACGGAGTCAGGGCCCATCATCGCTTCTTTGCATGTAGTCGGATCATTATTGTCAAATAATGATTTAACTCTCAAATCTTGGTATTTGATTGTTTACCCGACCTACTTGTTTCAATAGGAACTTAGATCTCTGTGACCACAACCTTTGAGGCACGTGAGCCATGAGCATTGTTGCTGCCTCCGGAACACTTTTCGGCGCTGCGCAACTTTGCACATATAGCTAAGGTTCTATTGTCCTCCCACTTATCTTTTGACGAAAAATTCCTTCTCAAAGAAACTTGACGTTCTAAGTGACAAACACTTTTGTCTCCGATGTTATGGAGGAATAGTTATTCGAAATAACATACAAAGACATGTTCATCCGACTTTGGTTGCAAACATCTTTCTTATGCATAGCATACCAATGTTTAAGAAAGGACAACTTGGGTTTTATCCCAAACCATAACTTTATATGGTGTCATTTCAACGGATTATGATGGAGCTCTTTTCAGTGAAAAAACGGTAGTCTCTAAAGCTTTTAATCTTTAAAATATAATGACAGTTTTATGAATTACACCTTTGATCTTACCATGTCAAACAAGGTTTAATTACATATCTCGAACGCTCCATACTCTTATGGTGTTTCGGGAAATGCAAATCCACGGAACGATTCCTTAAATCATAGGTATTATGCTAAACTTGTAACTCAAATATCTTCCTTTATGATATTATCATAAACTATTTATATTCTTGTTACAATGATTTTGCACTTCATCTTGAAAATCTTTGAACTTTTCAAATGTTTCATACTTCATCCTTATTAAGTAAATATTCATATATTCACTCAAATTTTCGGAGAAAGCATATGAAGTTGAAATCCATCGCTCTTGACTACACATAATGGACTTCATACAACAATATGTACAAGTTCCAATAAGCTAGTCATTCGTTCCCTTTTGGCCTATGAACGAAGTTTTAATTATCTCTAGGAAAGTTTCACAAGCGTCATTTGATAAAAAATCAAAAAGACTCCAAAATTCCATCCACATGGATTTTATTCATGTTTTCTTTCCAATATAATTTAAACAGCGATGTCACTTCCTAAGTGATCTTTCAATCAATTTGTCTTTCGATATTTTTAGCACTAGTTTTATGGATGTGATTTCTCCAACGAGATTTGTGAATCATCCATCTTTTATGGATTACGACAATTATTTGAACAACCCTTTTGTTCTCATAATACCTGATAAAACAAATCTTGAAGGCAAGCTTTGATGTTTAACAAGCAGCACAATAACCCTTTATCTGTTCTCGATGAACATCATCACATATTCTTTTGCTAGTTACTTAGGCCATTGTAGTTCATGAATTGTGTTGTTTCGTATGACGATTCACACCAACAAATTCAGTATCAAATACTTAAGAAGCACATTGTTTAATAAGCAAAGAATATAGCCATAACATGTATATCATCTATATACTTAATCTGAACAATTCTAGTCTTTTCTTTTCTGCCATATATTTATGAGATTCTCTTTCAGTATTTCCTTTTCTGTTTGAAAGAATCTATCAACATCAATAGTGGATCCATATACATGACACATAGTCCAAAGCATGTATAGTAAAATACCAATGTCTTTGGACTTGCACCATCATCAAATGTTCGGTGTTCTTTCAAATTCCTTTCTTTAGTAATCTCTTGGTGTAGTAAACATTTTACCTACATCAAATATTCACCCTTATCATGGAATTATGATCAAGCTACTTTTAGCTTATAACGCCGAATCGCGAGTATAATGTTGCTTTTCAAAACCTTTTGGAGGATTAGGACAACTAGTGTCTCCAACCTTTTGCAAATTCTCATCAAATATGAAAACATGACTTTTTCCATATTATACTCTATCATGTTGCAACCAAAACTTCGTTTCAGATATCACAATATCTTCCACACATCATGGTTTCTGAAACAACTCTTTCAGATCCTAGATAACCTTGATATTAAGACAATCCTTTGAATATCAAGAATCATGGAGACAAACATGATACTCATACACTAACACTTGGAATTGTCACTCTTGATTTAATACCAATTATTAAACTTCATGGAGTAACCGGAACTTACTGAAAGTTTGCAATGGGACTTTTAAACTTTAGATTAACACTTCAAAACAATACGATACCAGTTCATAAAGTAACTAACCAGAATTCTATAGTTCTATCATCTCAATTATAACTAAGCGCAAGGTGGTAAACGGATGCTAATGACTACAACAATTATGCAAATTCACTTTGATTTAATTTATGATAAATAGTGTTCAACTTTTAATCATATTGCCGTTGAACTCCCACTCAAAACAATATCCCTCACATTGTTTTAGTGATCACACGAACCAAATCCACCACATCAAAACCGATCATCACGAGAGTTGATGTAGCTTCAATGGCGAACAATCAACATGTTCATCATATCTACTATATGACTTATGCTTTACCTTTCGGTGATCCGTGTTCCGAGACCATGTCTGTACATGCTAGGCTCGTCAAGATCAAACCTTAGCTTTCGCATGAGCAAATCTGGCATGCTCACGTTGTATACACTCGCAGAATCTAACACACCCGATCATCACGTGATGCTTCGAAACAACGGGCTTTAGCAACGGTGCTTACTAAGGATGAACACTTTAAAACTTGAAATTGTGTGCTTGAGGGATCATCTTATAATGCCACTGTCGTGAACTAAGCAATACAAGATGCATAAAAGGATTAACATCACATGCAATTCATAATATGTGATATGATATGGCCTTTCTTCTTGTGCTTCCGATCTCCATCTTCAAGCACGAACATGATCTCCATCATCACCGGTGTGGCGTCAAGGTCAATGGCGCCGCTTCATGGTTGTTGTCCACTAGCATCAACTATTACAACTTCTTTGAATAGACATGCATGTCTTAACGTAATTTAAAAGACAACCATATGGCTCCTGCCGGTTGCCAACTTACAATAAGGGACATTGCATACATAATATATAATCACAATCATGGCCATATCACATCACAGCATACCCCTGCAAAACAAAGTTAGACGCCTCTAATTTTCTTTGCATGTTTTACGTGGTTTGGGGCTTTCAATAAGTGTCGTTCTAACTTACGAACAAGAACCACAACATTGATACTAGTATTGTCAATCACCCGTTGTAAATTGAATATTAACTATGTTGGGAGAAAGAGGCACCCGCAAAGCCACTTATGCAATACAAGTTGCATGTCAAGCGTGGAGTAAGTCTCATGAACGATGTCATGTAAGGTTAGCCCGGGCCGCTTCATCCCACCATACCGCAAGATGCAAAGTACACAAGAAGCAAGCGACAACAAAAGCATCAACGCCCACAATGACCATTGTGTTCTACTCGTACAACAGATCTACATATAGACACGGCTCTGATACCACTGTAGGGGTTCGTAGCATGGAAAACAAAAAAATTCTAACGCATGAACACACAATCAAGATCTAATCTATGATCAAGCCAAGATCTATCTACTAGATTGTAGCAACGAGTCGATGGAATACTAACCCTCGAAGATCCAAAGCGGTTAACGAGAGCAGATTCTCGTGGGTGATGTAGTCGTACACTTGTCGATCTCAAGATCGCGTAGACGATCCTTCCGGCCATGCCTCCTGGCGCTCCAATGGTCACACGCCCTCGATACTCGATGAAGACCTTCCTGTCCCTTGTTCCAGCAGGCAACGAAGGTTGTATCACTCTCCTCGTGATTCCGGCAGCATGACGGCGTGGTACCGGAGATCTCGCAGGTCTTCGCCTTAAGCCGGAGCGAGTATGGTGGAGTATGAGAGAGGCCTTGGCGATCTACGGTTTAGAGGGCACCAAGGGGAGGGCTTGGTCAGCGGCTAGGGTTTGGGGAAACCCTAACTCGCCGAGTTTAGAGGAGGCCCTAGGCGGCGGCTTGGAGGTGGCCGGCGACTTAGAGGCTAGGGTTTTGGTGTAGGGAGAGGGGGCGCCCTACCCCTCCTTATACAGGAGAGGAGAGGCGGTTTGGGGAGGAGGGAGTCCTCCTCCAACTCCTCCTCATGGCCGGCGGGTGGGAGGGAGTGGGACTTCCTCCCCAAGTAGGTTTCCTACTCTCCCTCCATCAAACAAACTTGAGATTTGACTTTTCAAATTGCCGTTTGACTTTCAAACTTCGATTTGATTTCTTCACTTTATTTTGCCCAGCCAAGTGACCTAGTACATGATGCAAACATTCCACATTGTCATGACACATCCATGTACCCTTCCCCTCCGGAGTGTCGGACCTTCCAGACCCTTCTAGAATATTCCTCGTGAAAACACCGGAATCATTCCCGAACTCCGAAACAGGACTTTCCTTATATGAATCTTATTCTCCGAACCATTCCGGATCTCCTCGTGATATCCCAGATCCCATCCGAGACTCCTAAGAACATTCGGTCTCTTTACTCATCATTCCATAACTACTCAACAACATCGAATCCTTAAGTGTGTCTCCCTACAGTTCGTGAATTATGCGGACATGATCGAGACACTTCTCCGATCAATAACCAATAGAGGAATCTGGAAACTCATATGGCTCCCACATATTTCTACGATTACTTTGCGATCGAATGAACCACTTACATACGATACCAGTTTCCCTTTGTCTCACGATAGTTTACTTATCCGAGGTTTTGATCGTCGGTATCTCTGCATACCTAGTTCAACTTGTTACCGGTAAGTACTCTTTTCTCGTTCCCGTGATATGTGATCCCTTGTGAGCCAGTCACATGCTTGCAAGATAATTGTATGACATTCCACCGAGAGGGCCCAGAGTATATCTATCTGTCATATGGATGGACAAATCCCACTCTTGATCCATGTGCCTCAACCCATACTTTCCAAACACTCAATGCCACCTTTATAGCCACCCAGTTACGGTGTGGTGTTTGATGTCATCAAAGCATCCTTCCGGTGATGGCGATTAATATGATCTCATGGTCGAAGGAATTAGGTTACTATGTATCAGAAAGCTTATAGCAAATGAACTATATTAAATGACTTGATCTTTATGCTACGCTTAACTATAGGAGTATGTCCATCACATCATTCTCCTAATGATATGACCTTGTTGTTAATAACATCTCTATGTTCATGATCAGGAAACCATGATCATTTATTAACCAACAAGCTAATTTAACTAGAGGATTTACTAGGGACTCTTTTATGTTTACAAATCACACAAGTATTAATGTTTCCGGTTAATACAATTATAGCATGGTATGTAAACATTTATTATAAGTATGAAGATATGATAATAACCACTTTATTATTGCCTCTTGGGCATATCTCCAACACGATTCGCCTTGAGAAGGACCCTACGTCGTCACTGAAGTCATCCCAGGTGGCGCCTGTCGCCTCAAGCACATGGAGTCTGGAGTAGGATACTCCAACCCATGGAACGTTGCACAACTGCGACGCTTCTACCCCTAGATACCCCCCTCCTTTTACTTTCAATAAGCCTATTCAGCCAAGGCTACTCAGCCGAACAATGTACCTCCTCCTTATGATATGAATAAAGCTAAGTGTCTCGCCCCAAAAATTTGTCTATTATTCGCATTTTCTTCATGTTACAACACACCCGGGGGCTCCCCTCACCTCACGACTTCGTCGATTGAGGATAACGCGTGTACACCTGAGTAGCTGACCACGTCAGGCTAACGAAAAGGGCACGCATACAAACAAAGCACCACGTGCTAACAACAATAAACCTTTACAGCAAAGGGCATAACACGCCCAGTCGAATACATACAAATTTTACATCTATCTTTTTACAGGTCCTACCTATTCTAAAGAATAACCTGCGCACGCTGCTCAAAGAGATCTACAATTTGTTCGGCATACTGCCTTACAGCCGCATAATGTGGACACATGTCCACATGCCACCATCCGGCCAAGAGGCGGCCCAGCCGCCACAGTAGCAGCAAGATCTACATCAGGGCGATGCAACCGCACGAGGGAAAGCGCAGCCTTCACCCCTGCAACCAGCTGATGCCGCACCAGCTCTTTGACATGATGCACATCCCGAAACTTCGCCAGCAGGCCCCATAGAGTTGATGGTGCCTCATCCAGGGGAAACATCACATGCAGAATTGACGCCAAGGAAGTCTTCGCCTGCCGCAGCACACGTGACACCTGGTGAACACGATCCTGCATAGTCGCAAGGACCATTGCACGATCTTGATCCATCTAGAAAAAGCCGCCGGCCTCCATGTCCTGTTGGGTCAGGCAATTGATCCGAAAAACAACACGCTCTTTTTCCTCCCTGGGAACAAGGTTAGCACCTACAACAAACGGCAACGTAAGATGACAAGCCAACAGGCGCATCCAAAAAATGAGCAGCCGCTCGAGGAAACTCACATTGAAGTTGTTCGGCCAAACGCCGCAACTCCCCCATAAGATACTCCTCCCTAGCGGCGCCCCGTTCCGCCTTAGACTTCCAAACATCCGCGTGGCCTCGAACACCAAGCAACTCTTTCTCAAGACTACGGTTGCGGTCACGAAGAAATACAAGCTGCGACGCACCATCCAAGGAGGGTCGCAGCTGTGGCGCAGGCGAAGTATCAACGGGATCACCACCCGAAGGTCCCTAGAGGAAAAGAAGGCAAGGATATGAACAAACGCACGAATAAGCAAACAGCTCGGAGATTCATTATATACAGCAAAAGCCACTGCGTGGCACAAGGAGTGTTCATAGATACATCACAACAAAAGAAACAAAAGCTATACTACAACTACAAGATATAAGAAGTTGCATCCTGAGTAGCCTCGGATCCGGACTGCCTGCTCTTGGCCTCTCCCTGCTGCCTCACCGCGTACTCCGCCAGCAAGTCAATCAGCTTCGGCCCATAGCATTTACAACGGGCAACGTAGAGTGCGAAGGGTACCTTGGATCCGTCGGCAGCTGTCGGCATCTAGGAGGTGACCTGATGAAGATCCAGCTCCGCTCCAGACGCCATGGCCATCGCCAGCCCCATGGACGCGCCGATACCCTTCTGCTTGCGCTTGTACGCCACGGGAGCCTCGGCTGACAGTGCGTCCACCAACAATTCGACATCCTCGAGGGCGATGCCCTTGGGGACGAGCTCCTTGTAGAAGCGTCCGAGAACCACCTTGGCCTTGGCAAGCGAGCCAACCACGGTACTGTAGCGGTCTTCGACCGCCGCAGTGGCGTCATCCAGAGCACTTCCGTGCTCCAGGGCACCACGGACAAACTCGATGCCCGTGGCATCTAGATAAACGGAAGAAGCAAAGTGAAAACCAAAACGAAACTAGAAAGACAAGGAAGCCGAAAAGGAATAGGCGAAACTAATCACCCGAAATAGCCTTGGCAGCAGCTTTATCAGCTTGCCGGCTACCTCCTTCTCGCGCGAGGCTGCAGCGGTGGCGAGTTTGTCCTCGCGATCCATGGCCTCCCGCTGCAGGTGCTCCTTGGCCAAAGCCGCGTCGGCTAACTCCTGCTCAAGGCGCTCCTTAGCGCCAACGACATCTTCAGCTTTTTTCTCCGCTCGCCTGAGGCTCTTTTTGAGAGCATCAAGCTCGCGGAGGACAGTGTTGTTCTCCTCTACAACAAAGAACAAGCATGAGATTCGTGAATAAGCAAGCAACCAAAGAAGGACAAGATTGATAAAAAACACACGAACCTTGGAGCCGCTGGAGGCTGGCCTCCAATGCCAGATGCTGCTTCACCAGCGGGTTGGCACCTTGAACAAAAGGCCGCGAGAAGACGCAACTTGTCAGGAAAAAGGCTCGGGGGCTGCGCCCAAGAAAACGAGCAAAGAAAATCACGCATACGAAAACGCTTGGGGGCTCCCCCCGAGATACGTACAAAAAATGGCATGATCAGCAGATCATCCGACAGATGCTCGGAGGCTCCCCCGAGACACAAAACAAAAACGGTCAGCAGATTACCCGAAAAAATTCTCGCCCCCCCCCCCCCCCCCCCGCGGCAAGAACGAAAACACTTACATGGTCAGACGGCGACTCCGAAGGTCCGGCTGTAGTCTTCTGGGGGATAACCACCCGAGCCTCCTGCGGAGAAGGGTTCGGAGCAGCACCCTCAGAGGTGGACACCGTCTGAGGAAGAGGAGGAGCAATCTTCGATTCCCCCACCATATCCCGAGCGCCATCGCTGAAGGAGCCATCAGAGGAGTGGCTACAAAAGGAAAAATCAGACAAGTACAAGCAAGAAGACGAGAGAGAGAAAAAGCAATGGCAGATACTTACGAGTCGAAATCGCTCAAGTCGAAGACAGGCGGGGCCCTCCTGCCTTTCTTATCTTCCTTCTTCTCTTCCTTCTTCTGCTTCACCGGCGGCTGCAGCGACACAGCCCTCACGGGCACGGCCGGAATAGGAGAGGAAGAGCCACCATGACCCCACTGTGACGCTCAAGGCATGAAGGGTTCCTAGGGGTCGGCGGAGTCGAAGCATCCGATGCTTCACTCGAGCTTCATGTCCGCTTTTGAGTCTGCTCCTCGCCAGACTCAAAAGTTTCTTCTGCTGGTGATCGCGCCGAGAGAAGCTCAGACATGGAATCCACTACCTCATTGTCCGGTGCATCCGGAAACAGTTCGGGTAGTGGAGGCGACATGCCCGGTACCTTTAACTCCTGCGCAAAAGAAACAAACTTTCAGAACACAAGCAAGTGCAATAAAAACACAGTCGAAAAAAGCGCTACGCGCACGCCCCAGATCTACACCTGCGGAACCTAACGAGAAGCGGCGAACGGAGGAGTCAGCGACTTCCCCGGGAGATCTTCTTCAGCTTTGTACTTCAGCAGCGGCTGAAGAATCCTATCGAGATCCCCTTAGAGAGCTCCTCAGTTGAAACCCTAGTTAGATCGTGGCGACCAGAATAAAGGAACATCGGGTGCGCCCTAGCCTGGAACGGCTGCACCTGACATTTGAGGAAGGTGCGGATGATATCCACACCGTTCACCTCTTTATCTGGAATCAACTAGAGATCCTTCACCCGACGGTAGAGCCCCTCTATCTCCGCCACCTCACCATCCAAGATATGGTTCTTTCAGGACCTCTTCGGCTGGATTTTCTGGGAGGGGTCGAAAGGAGCAAGGCCAAAGTCCTGCCCAGCCATTGTGGAGTCGCGAATGTAAAACCATCGCCTCCGCCAGTACTGCACAGATTCAGACATAGAAAAAGAGAAGAAGAGAAATTTGGATTTAAGGGAAATGATGCAGCCGCTGATGGGATAAACGCCATCGGAGCCAGATTGCCTCTTCACGGAATAGAGCTTCCAGAAGAGGCCAAATTGCGGCTCGACACCGAGCCAACACTTGCATAAAGTGATGAAGCGGGCGATATGAAGAAGAGAGTTCGGTGAAATATGATGGAGCTGGATGCCATAAAAGAAAAGCAATCCACGGAGAAAATCGTGGATCGGGAAAGAAAGGCCCCGAAGGACAAAGGCGATGAACATGACCCGAAACCCAGCGGGAGGATAGGGAATTACCTCGTCGCCGGGAACCCTGACGGCCTCCCTATCCTGTGGGATCAGAACCCGCTCACGGAGCTTGCGGAGATCGCCCTCGCGTGTCTCCGATCGTTTCCAGCCACTATCGATGATGCGAGTGGCGGCGGAACCCTTCTTGCCGCCGGCGGCAGCACTAGTACCAACTGCGGTGGAGGCTTTCTTGGACTTCCCCATCACAGTGCGGCGATGACGATGACGTGAACGCAAAAACAAGGATGGAAAGGTTCGAAGAAATTCCAGCACGCAGCGAGAAAAGCTCAAAGAAGATGGGAGCAGTGAAACGAGAATGGCTGCGGTGAAAAACAAACTAACTTTTCCCCAGTGATTATAAGGATGAGGACGATGCACGACGACCGTTCATCGGGAAGACCTAAAGCCAACATCCAAATCCAACCGTCCACGTGTCGGCACAGAAGTGAACCGTCGCTCATACGTCGTCCACTACGCACGGAAATCGAGGCGACACCGTAATTATCTCCACGCCACGCAATGACCAGTCAACTCAAAGTCAGAAGGTGGGACCCACGTTCGTCCAGTTACGTCATCTCTGGCGTCGCAGATGCTTGAGGTCACAGATCGTCAGCAATGACATCATTAAAGCTATTCTAGCAACGGTTACAATTCTTCGTCTACACAGCTCAAAGTACTCAGTCGAATCTACAATTCGACTAACTACTCGGGGGCTACTCCTATCAGGAGCACTGGCCGCGCACCCGAAAAACGATCAAAATACTACACCATTGAATTATTCTTCGAGTCCTACGTCGAGTTTACGACTCCACTACGAACTCGGGGGCTACTCCCATAGGGAGGATGGATTCAAGCATCCGAAAAATTTGTGTCCTACGGACCTAAAAGTCAACAAAGACTGAATTAAAGTCTCGCCGAGTCACGACTCAATGCACTCGAGGGTTACTCCCATAGGAGCTGGTCGCGCACCCTATGAATTCTTCGACTGCGATCCTTTGGATCAGCATGCAAAAACTTTTCGGCAACTCTGCCCCAGTTAACGCAAAGTGGGAAACATCCTCCTTGGCCACCCGAAACACCTCCGCGGTGATAAACATTCGGATGATGTGTCTGCGACACAAAGATAAGACCTACATATATCATCTGATGGCCTGACAACGCACACGACTGTGCTCTGCTAGTGAGAATCCGTGCCAGCAGGCACGATGAGAAATCCCGATGGACACATTGGGTACATCATTTAATTTTTTTTGGAATTCCACTCATGTAAGTCCTCCGCGGCCTGAGTCGAATTACGCCAGCATATGTTCCGGGTTCGAGTCGAGGGACTCGAATCTGAAGAAGATCGTGTTGTTGTCCTGAGACAGTTAAATAACCCTGATCCGTCGGGAGAGTCAGGCACACGCATCAACAATCCCTACACACTCAAATCGTTCTCTAAACAAACAAAGGTAGCTGCACCCAAAAGATTGAAGAGTCCTCAGCCGAATCTACGATTCGACTGAACACTCGGGGGCTACTGACATGGTTATACCCTACGTGTACACGATCTTAGCATACCTAGTCCAGCCCAAGGAAGGCCCACGAGAACATGCGCCAGCCCATGAAGACTTTCGGGTGGCTAGGGCCCATGACGCCTTCGGATCCTTGGAAAACAAGACTAGAGTAGATAGAATATTCAAAGGGGCAAACCCTAAAACCTGTAACTGACTCGATCTGTGCCTGGGACCTGGCTACCTCTATATAAAGGCTAGGAGGGCACGACAAGGAGGATACTTCGCATACCACATCATACACACCTCCACGCCAGATTGCATCTGCACACCCCTGTACTTTTCGGTTCCGCCGTAATCAAGAGCAGACAAGCAGGAGTAGAGTTTTCCCTCCGGGGGCCTGAACCTAGGTAAACCTCGTGTCCCCGTGCTGCTTGTTTGCTAACCGTTCCGTGATCTCCAGCATCCCCATCTTCTCCAAAACCCAAGCTCATAACAATGGACATTGACGATATTAAACCTCGTCGGCATGTTCACCTGCTTTTTGTGCTCTTTGATGAGGAGCAGGTGGTATGCCATCAGTAGGTCCCGTGAGGCACCCACAGGCAGGATCTTGTTGCCCGCCACGGCTTCGCGTGCTTGGTTCCATCCTTCCTCGCTGAGGTGGATTACTCGATTGGCGTCAGGGTCATCCTCGTTGGGCGGGAGGATTGGTTTCTCCTGTTTTTGCCGTTTCTACCCTGCGGGTTGGGTGGCGGTACGTGAGCACCTGAACCTGGTGGTTGTTGATCCACATCACTTTGGATGACCATGGCGCATTGGTAGCGTCCGTAGGTCGGATCACTGGTGCCGCAGCTTTCGGATCCGAAACCGTAGGTTCCTTCATCCGATGGAGGATCGCACAGATCTGAGTTGCAACAGCTGCTGTCGTATGATTCATCTGTCGATGTTGACGTGCGTAGCATGGGATGCGGAGCCCACGAGGCGGGCCTGATCGATGGCAGTGGCACCCGCTCTGGGAGGCGGAGAGTGTCGGTCTGTCCCACCTAGAAGCAGAAGCTCCCGAATAGGATCTCGAGCCCGTCACCAAAGGGCTCGAAGTCTTTCAGGGTGGCTGGCGAGTTGGCGGTGAAGTCGAAAGCGCCGAAGAGGAGATGGCTCTCCGTCTCTGAGGAATTGTAGATCGCTTTGGTTGGGACCATCACGATCGCACAATCAGCGTCCCCGTTTCCCACAAATGGCGCCAATTGACGAGGTTTAATCTCGTCAATGCCCATTTTTATGAGCTTGGGTTTTGGAGAAGATGGGGGTGCTGAAGATCACGAAACGGTTAACAGACAAGCAACCAGGGGACACGAGATTTACCCAAGTTCAGGACCCCGAAGGGAAAACCTACTCCTGCTTGTCTCCTCTTGATTACGGCGGAACCGAAAGTTATAGGGGTGCGCAGATGCAATCTGGCGTGGAGGTGTGTATGCGGTGGTATGAGAGGTCCCCTCCTCGTCGTGCCCTCCTAGCCTTTATATAGAGGTAGGAAGGTCCTAGTCACAGATCGAGTCGGTTATAGGTTTAGGGTTTGCCCCTTTGAATATTCTATCTATTCTAGTCTTGCTCTCCAAGGATCCGAAGACATCATGGGCTTGGGCCACCCGAAAATCTTCATGGGCCACGTATATTCTCGTGGGACTTCCTTGGGCTGGACCAGGTATGCTGATGTCGTGTACCCGTAGGGTATAACCATGTCACATAACAAATATTCAATCTAGCCAAAGCGGCACACACGGTATGCACGCGGTCACTTTCATACACGTGGGGAAAGCATAGATCTATTAAAGCACAAATAATATTTATGTAGACTCAAACCTAAGTGCCACCATGGCGTGCACGCTGTCACTTTCACACACATGGGGAGAGCAGAGATCTATTGAAGCACTTGAGTAGCAAGGTAGATCTACTTGATTACAAAGCTCATGATCACAGCATAGAGAGAGAGATGAACACATAGCTATCGGTAGATCCCTTAGCCTCAAGGAAGAACTACTCCCTCCTCATCATTGGAATCAACAACAGCGATGGAGATGGTGGTGGAGATCGATGGAGATGGCTCCGGGGGAACTTCCCCGTCCCGGAAGGGTGCCAGAACAGAGACTTTCTGTCCCCCAAATCTCCTTTTCGACGGTGGTGGCGTAGCGGAGGTTTCTTCTGGAAGTATGATGGATTATTTAGGGTTTTCTCCCCGGGGGCTTCTTATAGGCGAAGAGGCGAGGCTGGGAGGCGACCAGGGGGCACACCCTGCCTAGGCGCGGGCCCACCCCTGGCCACGCCTAGGGGGTTTGGCCGCCCTGGTTCGCGTCTCTGTCTCATCTTCTGGATTCGTGTCCCCCACGGTAAAATATTGACTTTGGCTTTTGTCCCGTACAATCCGAGAATATTGATTTTCTGCCTTTTTGAAACAAAAAATAGAAGAAAACAAGTAACTGGCACTGTGACATCTTGTTAATAGGTTAGTACTAGAGAGTGTATAAAAATACCTCAAAGTTCTTCCTGGCACCCTGCCGGAGGGGAGATCATCCCGGAGGCCTTCTCTCCGGTATGATGCGTGAGTAGTTCCACCTTGGACTATGGGTCCATGTAGTAGCTAGATGGTTGTATCTCCTCCTTTGTGCTTTCATGTATAGATCTTGTGAGCTCCGTTCATGATCAAGATCTAATCTATTTGTAATCATGCATGTTGTGTTTGCAGGGATCCGATGGATATTGAGATTATTATGTTGGTTTGATTAATGGTTTTATCTTTATGATTCTATCGTGTGGCATCCCGCAAAACCACTACTAGAAAATCGCGTTGATTTTGTGCATTGCATCATCATGACCGCATGCTCATGTCATCATGCCACATTGCATTTGAGCATCGTCATCATCTTGCATTTGCTTGCATAAAACTATTTTCGGAAAAACCTATTTTTGTTTTCTAAACGCCCCGTCTTTGTTCAAACGCAAAACCCGGGTCTCCGGATTTATTTTGTTTTGTATGCTATCGGTTGCAAAAGCCCTGTTTAAAACAAATAAAATATTTAATTATTTTTAGTGGGGCAGTCGAACGGGCCGATTCGAACCACCCCCGGAATAAAATCGGTCCACCTAAACCAGCCCACCCGAATCCTAAAACTACCCAAACCTATCCTACCCACCTATCCCAGCTCGCCACCTCACCCCTCCCCCAATTCCCTACCCACCTCGCCACCTCACCAATCCCCCTCTTTTTTTCCCCTCTCTCCCTTTCTCACACTCCCCACTCCTACCCCCTCTCCCTTACAGCCCGACCCCACTCCCTGGCCACAGCTCTCTCTCTCCCCCAACCCGCTGCCACCTGGGTCCCACCCCACCTCAGCACACAACACACCCACACACACACACTGCCACCAACCCCGCTTCCTCCTTCCTCCTCTCTGCCCAACCGCCTCAAGACTCGACGCTGGCCCGCCTCCTTCCTCTCCGGCAAGCCACCTCCTCCCGAGCTCGCCTCGCCTCCACCTTCTTCCTCCCTCGCCGCCTCCTCTCTCAAGGCGCGCCTCCTCCCTCCTCCCGCCGCCCCACCTTCTCGTGAACCGCCTCAGCCCTCCTCACCTCACTGCGCCAAGGCTTCCCTTCCCGCGTCCCTCGCCAGAAGCGAGCTCACGCCCGAGCTTCCTTCCGCCGCAACCCTCTCCTCTCGCCTGCAGCCTCCCTCTCCCCATCCTCCTCTCTCTCCTTTCTACCCTCTTCGGCCGTCCGTCTGCCCTTCGCTTGGCGGCGACGCCTCCTCCCTCCTCGCCAACTGCCGCGCCTCCCGCCGCCTCCACCCACTGCTGCCGGCTCCGCCTCCAAGGCCCACCGACGCCCGCCATCCTCATCCTCCGGCCGGTCCTGCCGCCGAGCTGCCGCCTCTTCTTCAAGGCCGTCCTCCTCCCTTGGCTGCGCCACGCCTCCTCCAAGGCCACCGCCCCATCGCCGCCTGCTGTCCGCCGGAGCCGCCATGCTCATTGTCGCCATCCTCCCTCCGGAAGCTCCTCCGCCACCTCGCCTTCGCCTCGAGCTCCGGTGTCCCAGACCTCCGCTCCCGGCCGGCCTCCGGTTCCTCCTCCCGTCGCCGCCACACCCTCTCAGAATCCTTCGTCTCCACGGCGCAGCCGCCAGAGCTGCTTCCAGCGCCCGGCCGACCTCGTCTCGCCTCCGCCAGCCCCTTGCTCCTTCGTCCGACTCGCCGGGCGCCATGTCGCGGACCCCCCACCACCGTCGAGCTTCACTCCACCTCGTGGGCCTCCTCGCTGCTTCGGCCGGGGATGTATGTGCTGTTGTGCTAACAAGTCAAGGTCGCCGTGAACCGCCAAGTTCGTCCACCACTAGGGCCGCTCGAGACCGACAACGACAACGGTCGTCGGAACCCCAAGATATCCTCCACAGATCTGATGACCGCGATCCCGAAGCCCGATCCCGGTGGTCCAAGGGCCACGCTAGGACCCGAGCCTGAAGATCGCCAAGATCCGCCGGCGCCGAACCCAAGACCGACATCGCCACCCGAGAACTCTGACAAGGACGCCAAGGTCGTTTAAACGGAACGCCAAGTTCGCCACCTTGGACGCCATGACCGTCTACATGGACCCGAAGACCACGGCGACGACAAGATCGACACCGACCAGGGCGAGTCCGATGCGCCCCCGACGCCAACCAAGTCCTGCTTTCTGGTTGCGACAAGACCTTCTTCCCGTACCGAACCCGAACCCTGCCTTTCCGTCGAACCCTGAGACCGAACCCCGAACCCCGGACCCCAAGTTCGCCGAACCCTAATGTGTGCCCCTTTTCTCGAGCCCTATTTTATAAATGTAATAACAACTTGTTGCATATTAATTGCCATACTTGCATGCATATTTGTGAGGTTTGGGGGCCTTATGCCGATTCACCTCATAATTAAATATGGGGCCCATATGCGGGCAAATCCAGTCGTATATTGGCCTCATTTAAATTTGTGTAGCGAACCGGTGCTATCTTTTGCCATGTTAATACAACATTTAAATTGCGGGGTATCTAAACAACTAGAACCATATATTTAATTGTCGGGACCCCCGGTTCCGCTTAATATCGCCCAATTGCATCGCACCTTTGCCATGTCATACATCATTCATGCATCATGCCCGATCTTTGCCGTAGTATTAAATAGTGCATCCGGTGTTTATTCTAGTGTTTTGCTTCTTCGCGGATAAGGCCGTTGAGTTGATGCGAGTGTCGACCCGATCTTCGAATGAACCTTCGACAATGTTTTCAGGCGAGCATCTCCCCCTTTCTACCTATCTTACTTTATAGTATTTATTCCCTCCTGTTGATCTATTGCTATATGTGTTGCGATGCTCTAGTTTCGTACCCTTGATATCCCTTGCAGCCTTATATTGCCGTGGACACCTCCTATTACCTGCTGTTTTGGTAGATAGTTGGACCTTCGCGACGTAGTCGCTTGCTCAAGTGCTGTTGCGTGTCACCAAGTACCCCAGTTGTTGGAGTATGGCCGCATGTTTGGTGTTGGAGATGATCATGGCTTTACTTATCGTTCACTTTAATTACTGTTTAACAACTAAAATTGAAGTAAGTAAGCAGAGGCACAGGTGGGCAATAGATGTTTTTTGGTTGTTAACCGTCCACTTGTGTCCCGTAGGACCCCGAGTGCTTGATACCTGTTCCTTGAATTTTCGCGCTATCCACATCCGGGAGGATTATGGGACCCCCCTGAGCCAGAGCTTGATTCAGTCTTATTTCTTGGGGCCACAAACTAGTTTGAGGTTTTATTTACTATCCTGTACTTATGCCATGCTACTGCTTTATTTACGATTGTGCGAGGAGCACCTTGTCATCTTTAGGTAAGCGGAATGTTTTCGCGGTATCGACAAGCCAGTCACATTTTCGGGTTCCCGATCGTTTCTGACCATTGACGCAAACCTTGAGTCCGTCTCGAGTCACTAACTTCGCTGGTAGCTTAATGGGGTGGCCCCTCAAATATTCTGAATCCTGTGATTGCTTTGTCGTGAAGGCCTCGTTGGGTTTGATTTGGTTTTCGAGGTTGATCGAGTGTGTGTTGCTATTTGTGCACCCGGCGGGTTAAAACTTTCAAAGCCGTGTCATGTTATGGACGACTTGGAGCACAGTATCTCGATCATAGACAACTATAACTAAAGTAGTGCTATAAATTTGACTTTATAATGACTAGTAATCAGCTTCAGTATAATGGAATGGCTAAATAAAACTGCCAACAATTGCTTGTTTGGTTTGTCGCTTGCGACAATTGTATCTGACTAGTAAGTATTGCAACTACAACGGAATGGCTAAATAAAAGTACCAACAACTGCTGGGTTTTGGGATATCTCATGCTAATGGTATCTGAATAGTAAGTGTCGCAAATACAACGGAATGGTTAACTAAAATTGCCCACTGCTTATCTTATCAGGATGATTATCTATACCTGACTAGTAATTGCTGCAACGATAACTGAATAAATAAAACTGCCAACTGTGTGAGTTCCTTGGTTGACTTCCTCATTTGGTCTCGAGGGGGAAACACCAGGATGGGTTTGTTTGATGGTAGTATCAGGTTGGATCCGAATAGGCCTTTCTTACCCCCCTCTGATAGCCGACAGTTGTATCGAGTCCCTATAGGTTGTTTAGTGCATGCTGCCGCTGCCGCTTCAGTCCACCGTACCTATGTAGGCGAGGACCGCCGAATTCTAGCCTCGCTGTCTTGGCCTCGATCGACGCCTCTTTTTCCTTTGCCCTTTGTCGGCACTCCTTTTGTTTAAGCAGGTTTTGAGATCGACGCCGTTAGCAAGGTTACCCTTCCGGCTTGGCCTGGGCAGGGTTATGGATGCCATTGGTTATTCTTCAGGGCTCTTAGCCCCATTTGCATCTTGTCCGTAGTCGGACGCTCTATCATTTTCAAGGTGATTTGGATCTTTGTATATTATATCTGTATTCTTGACTCATGGAGTCGTTGTTGTATATATTTGTTCTGTGGGTCCCATCGAGGACTGTTGTGTAATGTTATTACTTCGTTTTCCACCCGCACGCAAGTGCCTGGTGGGCACCATTGAATCGTTTCTATGCGGGTTTGGCGGGAAGCGCTGAAACTTGCATAGGGCCGATTCTGAGGGTGTTACATATCGTGTCTATGTTGTTTGTGATCTTGCATGCTCTCCGTTGTTAGTAGCTATCTTGGCCAAGTAGTTGCTAGTGACTCCAAGAGGGGGTATTTATGCTCGATAGTGGGTTCATGCCTCTAATTTCCAAGGGAAGTGACAAAAATCTCTTCGGTTGTAGATGTGCTGTTGCTACTAGGGAGAAAACAATGGTCTCTTGTTCATGGAACATGTGGACTGTTTACCTTACACACTTTGCTTAAAGCAGTTTGTACATTGCAACTTATCTTTGGAGGGGGTTCAGATGATAACCTGAAGGTGAACTTCTAGTCATAGATGCAGTTGGATGACGGTCTATGTATATTGTTGTATTGCCCAATTAGTCTCATATGATCTTTCTGACTAGTAATTGCATTGTTATGCCTTGCTCAGTTCCTGTCAATTGCCCCGCTGTAATTTGTTTACCCTTCATGCCATGTTGTTTATCTAAGGAGAGCACCTCTAGTGAACTATGTACCCCGGTCCAAT
The DNA here is from genome assembly GCA_030063025.1 of Avena longiglumis. Classification (NCBI taxonomy): domain Eukaryota; kingdom Viridiplantae; phylum Streptophyta; class Magnoliopsida; order Poales; family Poaceae; genus Avena; species Avena longiglumis. The sequence continues at coordinate 209,084,200 of CP125979.1, read as the reverse complement.
CGTTACCATTGATACATCTTCCACTGTTACATGTTTACTTGCTGCAAACCACCATTATCTTCCACAACATACGTTTAATCCTTTGTTATAGCAAACCGGTGAGCTTGACAACCTCACTGATTCGTTGGGGCAAAGTCTTGAGTTTGTGTTGTGCAGATCTTCGCGTTGCTTGCAACACCTGTGTGACATTTCCTTTCTCCAACTGGTTCGATAACCTCGGTTTCTTATTGAGGGAAACTTGATGATGTTCTACTTCATACCTTTCTCTTGGGGTTTCTAACGAAGCGTCCAACGATAAGTACTAGGCGCCATCAAGCTATTTTCTGGCGCCGTTGCCGGGGAGGCTAAGGATGTCTTCACTAGGGGAGTCCTTCACTTCCTTCCTCTTTAGTTTGGTTTTAGTTTAATTTTTTGTTTTGCTTGGTTTTGTTTGCCTCTTTTCAAAAAAAAAACCCAAAAAATTAGTCTAGTTTGGTTTGCTTTCTTTATTCAAAAACACAAAAAAATTAGTTCCTGCTCTAGCTGCTGCTGCTGTTTTTGGCTTGCCCACCTTTGCCAAAAAGATCTCTACTGAAAGAACTTGGGGCAGTAATATATGTGGGAGAAGGCATCATGCACTTTACTCCCTCGGTAAGCAATCATATATTTCCTAAGAAGAAAAATAAAGGTAAGAAAAGAAGGAACAAGAGGGGCAATTCTTCATTTGAAAATACTTGATTCTTCTTGCTTCTTGTGCATAACTTAAAGGTGTTAAAGAAAAGTACTTGTTGAGAGATAACCGAAGAGTTTCCTTGAGTCTTGGAAGTTATTACTTCTGTAATAACCTCTCCTTATCCTTTTTGTTTGCTTTTTGTGCCAATAATGACCTCTAATGAGAGGGAAGTAAGATTTGGAGAGTTGTTGTCCCGAAACAGATTTCTGTCCTCCACCAAAAATATTCATGAGGACGATATGTAACTCGTATTGAGCTCAAAATTTACGAATAAACCCCCCAGTATGTTAGCTAACTTTTGTTAGTTCAACACTTTTTTATTTGAGCAACATAAGATGTTCGAAAAAAATCGTTTCTACCTGCTGGTCTGTTTTGACAGATTTCTGCCATTATTTGCATTTGCTTCTTATTGATTCCTTTTTGAGTTCTCTTCAGGTAAATTGAGATTTTTGAAGGAGTTACTACAGTAGCTTGTGTTTTTAGTGAAAATCCTTTCTGTTTCAAAGCTTTCCAGAGGTCTAATATCTTTTGAATAAGCTAATGTTGCTAATGAAGATTGTGTGAAGTTTTGTATGAAGGAAAAATTTCAGGCGTGGAGAAAGAATGATGCAATGAGATGAAGAATGGACAAAAGCTCAAGCTTGGGGATGCCAACATGGTGTCACCCCAAGAAATATCCAAGAGGTACAAGCGTCAAAGCTTGGGGATGCCCAAGGCATCCCCTTCTTCATTAATAAAAAGCTCAGGTCTGTCTAGACACTTCGTTTTTATTCTTTCATGCACAGTTGTGTTGTTCTTGGAGCGTCTTAGTTTTAGTTTCCTTTGCTTAGGTTGTTTAGTTTGCTTGAATAAAGTAGTTTGGATTCCCGTTCTCGCTGTGTTGTTTTGCAAATAAGTTTGCTTGGTGTTTGGAAAGGAGTAGTAAGTTTTTGTTTGAAGTGCAAGAGGAGCTTGCATTGACTGTGACGTAGACTTTAGCATGACATGCTAGGTTTTTTTAGCATTATGCTTAGTGATTATTGTTGTAGCATGTATTGTTCCAAACAACTGGGATTGCTTAGTGTGCCTTGAAGAAATTATGTGTTGTTTTAGCATGCAAAAGCATAGTATTGTGGTATTCTCCTTTAATGCTTTGCTTGGTTTGACTTGGCACATGCTCACACCATGTTATGACTATGACAAGTCACCATTAGCCTTTATGATCATTTAGTCCTTGACTTGTAGTACCACTCTTTTCTTTGATTAGTTTGCTTTGTTGCATTGCATGATTATGGCTATTATTGCTCTCTTAGTTGGTTGCTCCCAGTCTTTTGCTAGCCTTCACTTGTATGAGTAAGTTCTACTCATGCCTCCAACTCCCAAGAAACCAAGTTATTCCAAAGTGTCTACTATAAACTCCTATGCATGGTGTGTTACACCATTCCAAAGTATATTCTTGCTTTCAACTATCTTCCAAGTAAAAACTATTTTGTTATGTGAAAACTTAGTGATTAAAGCCCGCACGAACTTGATGGCACACTTTATTCCTTGACCCTAATAAACTTGAACCATTGTGACAACTTGTTGTATATGCTTGCACTTATAAGTTGGAATTAGCAGAATCGTGCTGTCACGGGAAACATTTTCAACATTGCACTTGTACCTTGTTATACTCAGTTGATATCATGTTCTTTTGTCTATGGATGACACTGGTGTGAAATAAAGATGGAACTTGTAAGTCCATGGAGTTTGTATCCTGTGTTAGAGAAATGCCTGGGCCGCTAGCCTAATCCATGCCTAATCATGGTGGAAACTTGCAGCATCACCATAATGATCCATCTATGAAGCATCCTCAATAAAAAGCTATGAATATGGTAAATAAAAAGAATGCTGAGATGCTCATTGTCTGCTTGCCTTGTCATTTTCGTTATGGGAAAGCTCCTGTACCATGTGCACTCCTGTACCATGTGCAAGGGGTACCCTGTTGGTGGTTCTCAATGATATGCAAATACTTACAGTGACAAGAACTTACCTGGACCCAAAGTTGAGTATGCATGAGGTGTGGCCCTCGTATTCAAGGGGCATGGGATTGCCAACTTATAATTTGTCAAGCATGTACTCTAGCTTTGCCACTTTAACCTTAACCACTTCAAGATTCTTATGATAGGGGCAATGAGGGATGAAAGCTAACAAGTACCATAATTTTTGGAAGCTATTTTTGAAACTTGTAATCCCTGCTTCCTTTACAAAAAGGCCTTTCTTCCACCACTATTGAGTCTCCACCTTCTACCTTTAGGCACCTTTTAGAGAGCATAGTTGTCATTCTATGTGCAGTGTTCCAAAGCTTATTGATTGATGTATATTGTGATATTACTTGTTCTTGTGCTACTTGTTTCTAGTCACCCTTGTGAAATTTGCAGGTGTCCTATGCATCTATATTGCTACTCTATGAGGGACAAGTTGATTGCCACTATGCTATGTTTTCTGTATGTGAAACAAACAAACGTTTTTCAATGCATATTATTCATGATCTTTGTTTGTAGCTTGTCATGTTGCATGCATAGTTACTATGTACTATTGTTATGAACTCCATCTTTCATGCACATGTTTAGAGTTCTTTGATCCTAGCTTTCAATGCTTGCAAATGGTTGGATCTTTATTGTGAGGGTGCATGTCACCTAAAAAATTATTCTTTTTATCACTTACCTACTCGAGGACGAGCAGGAGTTAAGCTTGGGGATGTTAATACGTATCTATAATTTTTTATGCTCCATGCTTGTTTTCTGGTACTAACCTATTAACAAGTTTCAACAGTGCCAGATGCCTATTTTTCTGTTGTTTTTGGTTTCATAAAATTTAGCAAAGAAATATTCTCGGAATTGGACGGGACAAAGGACAAAGTTAATTACTTTCTGTGGGGAATAAGAAGTCCAGAGGAGAGCCGGAGGGGCCAGCCAGGGGGGCCAGAACCACCCAGTGCAAGGCGGTGTGGCAGCTAGGGTTTGGTGGCCCTGGCCGCCTCCCGGTCTTGCCCCTTCGCCTATAAGAAGCTCCCGATGCATAAACCCTGAGTACCCGGTCAGAAATCCACGAAACCATCTATAGCCGCCGCCAGCATCGTCCCTAGATAGGGGGGATCTGAAGTTCTTCCCGGAACCCTGCCAGAGGGATATCATCCCAAAGGCCTTCTCTCCGGTATGATGCATGAGTAGTTCCACCTTGGACTATGGGTCCATGTAGTAGCTAGATGGTTGTATCTCCTCCTTTGTGCTTTCATGTATAGATCTTGTGAGCTCCATTCATGACCAAGATCTAATCTATTTGTAATCATGCATGTTGTGTTTGCGGGAATCCGATGGATATTGAGATTATTATGTTGGTTTGATTAATGGTTTTGTATTTATGATTCTATCATGTCTGTGTTGTTTGTGATCTTGCATGCTCTCCGTTGTTAGTAGCTATCTTGGCCAAGTAGTTGCTAGTGACTCCAAGAGGGGGTATTTATGCTCGATAGCGGGTTCATGCCTCTAGTTTCCAAGGGAAGTGACAGAAATCTCTTCGGTTGTAGATGTGTTGTTGCTACTAGGGAGAAAACAACGGTCTCTTGTTCATGGAACATGTGGACTGTTTACCTTACACACTTTGTGTAACACCCTCAGAATAGGCCCTATGCAAGTTTTAGCGAAACCCGCCAAACCCGCATAGAAACGATTCAAAGGTGCCCACCAGGCACTCTCGTGCGGGTGGAAAACGAAGTAATATCATTACACAATAGTCCTCGATGGAACCCACAAAACATATATATACAACAGCGACTCAAAGAGTCAAGAATACAGATATACACTACAAAGATCCAAATCACCTTTAAAACGATATAGCGTCCGAGTACGGACAAGATGCAAATTGAGCTAAGAGCCCTGAAGAATAACCAATGGCGTCCATAACCCTGCCCAGGCCAAGCCGGAAGGGTAACCCTGCTAACGGCGTCGATCTCAAAACCTGCTTAAACAAAAGGGGTGCCGACAAAGGGCAAAGGAAAAAGAGAGAGCGGTCAGTACTGAGGCCAGTACACGGCGAGGCTAGAATTCGGCGGTCCTCGCCTACATAGGTATGGTGAACTGAAGCGGCAGCGGCAGCATGCACTAAACAACCTATAGAGACTCGAAACAACTGGCGGCTATCAGAGAGGGGTGGGAAAGACCTATTCGGAACCAACCTGATGCTACCACCAATCATACCCATCCTGGTTTTTCCCCCTCGAGACCAAACGAGGAAGTCAACCGAGGAACTCACACAGTTGGCAGTTTTATTTATTCAGTTATCGTTGCAGCAATTACTAGTCATGTGTAGGTAATCATCCTGATAAAATAAGCAGTGGGCCGTTTTAGTTAACCATTTCATTGTAGTTGCAACACTTACTAGTCAGATACAATTAGCATGAGATATCCCAAAACCCAGCAGTTGTTGGTACTTTTATTTAGCCATTCCGTTGTAGTTGCAATACTTACTAGTCAGATACAATGGCCGCAATCGACAACCCAAACAAGCAATTGTTGGCAGTTTTATTTAGCCATTCCATTATAGTGAAGCTGATTACTAGTCATTATAAAGTCAAATTTATAGCACTACTTTAGTTATAGTTGTCTATGATTGAGATACTGTGCTCCAAGTCGTCCATAACCGCGGACACGGCTTTCAGAAAGTTTTACCCTGCAGGGGTGCACAAATAGCAACACACACTCGATCAACCTCGGAAAAACCAAATCAAAACCCAACGAGGCCTTCACGACAAAGCAATCACAGTTCGAAATATTTGGGGCCACCCATTGAGTACACCATAACAAAGTTAATGACTCGAGACGGACTCAAGGTTTGCGCCAATGGTCAGAACGACCGGGAACCCAAAACTGGGCTTGTCGATACCGCGAAAACACTCCGCTTACCTAAACAGTACAGGTGCTCCTCGCACAATCGTAAATAAAGCAGTAAAGCATGGCATAGGTACAGGATAGTAAATAAAACCTCAAACTAGTTTGTGGCCCCAAGAAATAAGAATGAATCAAGCTCTGGCTCAGGGGGGGTCCCATAATCCTCCCGGATGTGGATAGCGCGAAAATTCAAGGAACATGTATCAAGTACTCGGGGTCCTACGGGACACAAGTGGAAGGTTAACAACCAAATAACATCTATTGCCCACCTATGCCTCTGCATTTACCTACTTCAATTTTAGTTATTAAACAATAATTAAAGTTATGATAAGTAAAGCCTTGATCATATCCAACATTGAACATGCGGCAATACTCCAACAACTGTGGTACTTGACGACATGCAACAACACTTGAGCAAGCGACTACGACGCGCAAGTCCAACTATCTACCAAACAACAGGTAATAGGATGTGTCCAAGGCAATATAAGGCTGCAAGGGATATCACGGGTACGAAAAACTAGGGCATCGCAACACAGATAGCAATAGATCAGCAGGAGGGAATAAATACTATAAAAGTAAGATAGGTAGAAAGGGGGAGATGCTCGCCTGAAAACATTGTCGAAGATTCATCCGAAGATCGGGTCGACACTCGCATCAACTCATCGGCCTAGTCCGGGAAGAAGCAAAACACTAGCACAAACACCGGATGCACTATTTAATACTACGACAAAAGATAGGGCATGATGCATGTATGATGCATGACATGGCAAAGGTGCGATGCAATTAGGTCATATTAAGCGGAACCGGGGTCCCGACAATTAATTAATAGGTTCAAGTTGTTTAGCTACCCCACAATTTAAATGTTGTCTTAACAGGGCAAGATAAGTTACCGGTTCTCTACGCAAATTTAAATGGGGCCAATATAAGACTAGATTTGCCCGCATATGGAGCCCATATTTAATTATGAGGTGAATCGGCATAGTGCCCCCAAACCACAGACAAGTATGCAGGCATGAATGATTTAATATGCAACAAGTTTATATTACATATATAAAAATAGGGCTCGAGAAAGGGGTCACACATTAGAGGGTCTCGACGATCTTGGGCTCCGAGGGGTTCGGGGTTGGTCTCAGGGTTCGACGGGGATCAGGTGCGGATCAGGGCTACTGGGTCCGAGATGAAGAGCTTGGCGTTCGGCGTCCTACGGTTCCATGTCGACGTGCTTGGCGTCCACGATGGAGAACTCGGCGTTCCGGGGAGAAGACCTTGGCGTCAGGGTTCTCGGTCATCGGTAGATCTTCTCATCGCTTTGGTGTTGGACACGACACATACGATGGAGATCTTGGGGTACCATATTGATTATCGGAGGCGAACTTGGAGCTCGACACCGGGGTCTTCCGGGTTCCATGCCGGAGGCCTTGACGTTCCATGTCGGAGTACTTGTCGTCCATCAGTATTTTTCAGTGGCGAGGTTCTTGTACACTTGTTGGTGCTATTCTTCGGGAGGCATGACCACCACAACATCAACCATCGCCTCCAAACATCATCTCCACTCCACCCCACCCTACCCATCCGCAGATCGACCCTGGAACCGACATCGAATGCAGAGCGGGATTGCGACGAACGCAAGCGATTACCGGGCGAGCAACGGGCGAGAGGCGAAGGGCACTGCAGGGACTCAAGGGAGGGCATCAGGCCACGCAGGGCAAGGTTGAGTTGAACCGGACGGCACAGGGAAACGCAGGCCAACAGGGATGAGGCCGATGTCACCCAACGACGAGGCGAGGAGCTCGGGAGGAGGCTGCTGGAGGCGAGTAAGCGCGCCTTGGCAGGCTCTGACGGCGAGCAAGGTGGACGGTGAGGCGCACGGCGCAGCGTGCCTCGAGCATCTGGCGGCACGTCTCGGGATGGACGGAGGCGCGAGGAGAGCTCGGGCAGCGATGGCTCGCGGCTCGGGGTGGTGAGCGGCGCCATGCGAGGACAGCAGAGGGCGGGCGAGGAGGTAGGAGACGGGCCAAAGGCGGGCTCGTCGGGCGGCGGCGGGCTCGCAGGAGGCGGCCGACGGGAGGTCGAGGCGGGCGGGTCGAGGAGGTGGCGACGGCGGACACTCGAAGAGGAGAGGCCCTGGCGGCAGGGTCGACAGGGCGCTGCAGAGCTCGGAGAGGAGGGGCGGCCCGCCGCGCCGGTGGGGTGGGGAGGCGGCAGCACCGGCGGTGAAGGGGAGCGAGCAGGAGGGAGGAGACGAGGCGGCGCTAGCGAGCGAGGTGGAGGGAGCTTCGGCGCTGGGGGGCGCGAGCGGCGGCTTGAGCTGGGCGGCGGCGCGCGAGAGGAGCGAGGAGCGGGGAGGGGCTCGCGCGAGGTAGGTGGGGGACGGCTCGATCGGGGCAGGTGGGGAGAGCGTGAGCGGGTGGGGCCGGCTGGGTCGGTGGGACCGGGTGGCAGAGAGAGAGAGGGTTGGGGAGTGGGCCAGGATCAGGTTGGTGGCGTGTGTGTGTTGGTGGGTTGACCGGGGGGCCCAGCAGTGGGGGCCAGGGGGGAGTGTGGTGGTGGCTGGGGATTGGTGAGGTGGCTGAGCTGAGGATGAGGTGGAGGGAACGGTGAGGTGGAAAGCGGTGGTTGGTCGGGGTGAGGTGGAGGGGGCTGGGTAGACTAGGTTTAGGTAGAAAAGGGTTTAGGGTTTCTTTAGATGGGCAGGGTGGTAGGTAGTCTGGTCAGGTTGGGCCTCTGGCCTGACTGATCGGACTGCCTCCCCGGAGAAAACATTTGATCAAATATTTTATTTGTAAAACATTTTTGTAAATACTTTTTAGACAAATAAAAGATCTGAACAGACCGATGTTTTTATTTGAAATAAAGTCGGGGGTTATTTAGAAAACAAAACTAGGCGTTTCGAAATAGTTTCAGACAAACAATGCATGATGATGACGATGCGATGCACAAAAACAACGCAATTTTCTAGTAGTGGTTTTTGCGGGACGCCACAATTCGACACCACTAACAATGGATCTCGCCCTCGAGATCCGCCTCATGGTACCGGAAGGAAGGTCGGCGATCTGCGTCTTCTCGCTTCGGGTAGATCGTCGCGACACCACTAACAATGATTCCTTCTCCATCTTGAAATCGGCGACACCACCAACAAAGGTCGGTTCTCACGTTCGTCAAGAGAACACTCCGGAGAAACAAAGGACGAAGGTAGAGGTATCAACAAATAAAGCCACCTCTAGCTTCCGTGGACGTAGTAAAATTCCTGGATCCACTGATTCGATGTACAAGAGCGAATGATAAGAGTAGTCGGATGGTGATCAGTCCATCGCACACCCAAACCATTACTCGGCACCCGAATAGGCGAATTGTGCAACCAACTCTCAGAATTAGACTGAAGATCTCGACAAGCGAGGTTCGGAAACAAAGGAGTGATGCAGACTCTGCATCGGATCTGGCGTAGATGATGTCGTCGCGTCGGAAAACACCGGAAGGCACAAGAAGGAACAAAGAGAAGTCCACCAGACGAAGGATTCCTCGGATAGCATGAAGACCCGATGTAGCAACACCGTTACCAAAGGAGGAAGCAAAACCTAAAGGTACGACGAAAACCCAACCCCGAGAATTCCTGGACTCGAAGAAAGAGACGAGAGCGGATTCAAAACACGTAGAGGTAAGAGGAGAATAGCAGAGGGGTAAGGAGTAAAATCAGACCTAATCAGAACTATCCAACCGATTTTTCAAAAATAGTTTTGACACTCTACTTCGGCCGTTAGCTGGGTTATCCTCTGTGTGGACTTGTGGGGTATCAGAATCGCCGAGCTCGATACCACTCTGTAACACCCTCAGAATCGGCCCTATGCAAGTTTTAGCGAAACCCGCCAAACCCGCGAAAGCGATTCAAAGGTGCCACCAGCACTCTCGTGCGGGTGGAAAAGCGGTAATATCATTACACAATAGTCCTCGATGGAACCCACAAAACATATATATACAACAATGACTCAAAGAGTCAAGAATACGAATATACACTACAAAGATCCAAATCACCTTTAAAAGCGATATAGCGTCCGAAATACGGACAAGATGCAAATTGAGCTAAGAGCCCAAGAATAACCAATGGCGTCCATAACCTGCCTGTGCCAAGCGGAAGGGTAACCCCGCTAACGTCGATCTCAAAACCGCTTAAACAAAGGGTGCCGACAAAGGGCAAAGGAAAAAAGAGCGGTCGATCGAGGCCAAGACACGGCGAGGCTAGAATTCGGCGGTCCTCGCCTACATAGATATGGTGGACTGAAGCGGCAGCGGCAGCATGCACTAAACAACCTATAGAGACTCGAAACAACTGGCGGCTATCAGAGAGGGGTGGGAAAGACCTATTCGGAACCAACCTGATGCTACCACCAATCATACCCATCCTGGTTTTTCCCCCTCGAGACCAAACGAGGAAGTCAACCGAGGAACTCACACAGTTGGCGGTTTTATTTATTCATTTATCGTTGCAGCAATTACTAGTCATGTGTAGGTAATCATCCTGATAAAATAAGCAGTGGGCCGTTTTAGTTAACCATTCCGTTGTAGTTGCAACACTTACTAGTCAGATACAATTAGCATGAGATATCCCAAAACCCAGCAGTTGTTGGTACTTTTATTTAGCCATTCCGTTGTAGTTGCAATACTTACTAGTCAGATACAATGGTCGCAATCGACAACCCAAACAAGCAATTGTTGGCAGTTTTATTTAGCCATTCCATTATAGTGAAGCTGATTACTAGTCATTATAAAGTCAAATTTATAGCACTACTTTAGTTATAGTTGTCTATGATCGAGATACTGTGCTCCAAGTCGTCCATAACCGCGGACACGGCTTTCAGAAAGTTTTACCTGCAGGGTGCACAAATAGCAACACACTCGATCAACCTCGGAAAACCAAATCAAAACCCAACGAGGCCTTCACGACAAAGCAATCACAGATTCAAATATTTCGAGGACACCCCATTGAGTACACCATAACAAAGTTAGCGACCGAGACGGACTCAAGGTTTGCGCCATGGTCAGAACGATCGGGAACCCAAAAACTGGCTTGTCGATACATGAAAACACTCCGCTTACCTAAAGACAGTGCTCCTCGCACAATCGTAAATAAAGCAGTAAAGCATGGCATAGGTACAGGATAGTAAATAAAACCTCAAACTAGTTTGTGGCCCCAAGAAATAAGAATGAATCAAGCTCTGGCTCAGGGGGGTCCCATAATCCTCCCGGATGTGGATAGCGCGAAAATTCAAGGAACAGGTATCAAGTACTCGGGGTCCTACGGGACACAAGTGGACGGTTAACAACCAAATAACATCTATTGCCCACCTGTGCCTCTGCATTTACCTACTTCAATTTTAGTTATTAAACAATAATTAAAGTTATGATAAGTAAAGCCTTGATCATCTCCAACATTAAACATGCGGCAATACTCCAACAACTGTGGTACTTGACGACACGCAACAGCACTTGAGCAAGCGACTACGACGCGCAAGTCCAACTATCTACCAAACAACAGGTAATAGGATGTGTCCAAGGCAATATAAGGCCGCAAGGGATATCACGGGTACGAAAAACTAGGGCATCGCAACACAGATAGCAATAGATCAGCAGGAGGTTATAAATACTATAAAAGTAAGATAGGTAGAAAGGGGGAGATGCTCGCCTGAAAACATTGTCGAAGATTCATCCGAAGATCGGGTCGACACTCGCATCAACTCATCGGCCTAGTCCGGGAAGAAGCAAAACACTAGCACAAACACCGGATGCACTATTTAATACTACGGCAAAAGATAGGGCATGATGCATGTATGATGCATGACATGGCAAAGGTGCGATGCAATTAGGTCATATTAAGAGGAACCAGGGTCCCGACAATTAATTAATAGGTTCAAGTTGTTTAGCTACCCCACAATTTAAATGTTGTCTTAACAGGGCAAGATAAGTTACCGGTTCTCTACGCAAATTTAAATGGGGCCAATATAAGACTAGATTTGCCCGCATATGGAGCCCATATTTAATTATGAGGTGAATCGGCATAGTGCCCCCAAACCACAGACAAGTATGCAGGCATGAATGATTTAATATGCAACAAGTTTATATTACATATAAAAATAGGGCTCGAGAAAGGGGTCACACATTAGAGGGTCTCGACGATCTTGGGCTCCGAGGGGTTCGGGGTTGGTCTCAGGGTTCGACGGGGATCAGGTGCGGATCAGGGCTACTGGGTCCGAGATGAAGAGCTTGGCGTTCGGCGTCCTACGGTTCCATGTCGACGTGCTTGGCGTCCACGATGGAGAACTCGGCGTTCCGGGGAGAAGACCTTGGCGTCAGGGTTCTCGGTCATCGGTAGATCTTGTCATCGCTTTGGTGTTGGACACGACACATACGATGGAGATCTTGGGGTACCATCTTGATTATCTGAGGCGAACTTGGAGCTCGACACCGGGGTCTTCCGGGTTCCATGCCGGAGGCCTTGACGTTCCATGTCGGAGTACTTGTCGTCCATCAGTATTTTTCAGTGGCGAGGTTCTTGTACACTTGTTGGTGCTATTCTTCGGGAGGCATGACCACCACAACATCAACCATCGCCTCCAAACATCATCTCCACTCCACCCCACCCTACCCATCCGCAGATCGACTCGAACCGACATCGAGCAGAGGAGCAGGCGGGATTGCGACGGGCAAGCGTACTACGGCGAAGCAGCGTGAGCGGCGCAATGCGAGGGACTCAAGGGAGGGCATCAGGCCACGCAGGGCAAGGTTGAACCGGCCGGCACAGGGAAACGCAGGATAACAGGGATGAGGCCGATGTCACCCAACGACGAGGCGCTGAGGCAGGAGCTCGGGGAGGAGGCTGCTGGAGGCCGAGGTAGGCGAGCGCGCCAGCAGGCTCTGGACGGCGAGCAAGGTGGACGGTGAGGGCGCAGCGGCGTGCCTGGAGCATCTGGCGGCATGTCTGGGATGGACGAGGCGCTTGAGGAGAGCTTCGGGGCAGCGATGGCTCGCGGTGCTCGGGGTGGAGCGGCGCCATGCGAGGCAGCAGGCGGGCGGCGAGGAGGTAGGAGACGGGCGGAGGCGGCTCGCCGGCAGTGAGGGGCTCGCGAGGCGGGCGCGGCCGACGGGGAGGTCGAGGGCGGACGCGGTCGAGAGGAGGCGACGGACGCCGAAGAGAGGCCTGGCGGGGTCGGCAGGCGCTGCAGATCGGAGAGGAGGCGGCCGCCGCGCCGGTGGGTTAGGGCGGCAGCGGCGGTGAAGGGAGGCGAGGAGGAGAGGAGGCAGGCGCTAGCGAGCGAGGTGGAGGAGCTTCGGCGAGCTTGAGCTGGCGGCGAGAGGAGCGAGGAGCGAGGGGAGGGGCTCGAGGTAGGTGGGGGCAGCTCGATCAGGCAGTGGGAGGCGTGAGCGGGTGGGGCCAGTTGGGTCGGTGGGACCGGTGGGTTGACCAGGGGAGTGGCCCGCGCAGGTGGGCCAGCAGGGTGGGGCTAGGGAGTGTGGTGGTGGCTGGGGATTGGTGAGGTGGCTGAGCTGAGGATGAGGTGGAGGGAACGGTGAGGTGGCAAGCGGTGGTTGGTCGGGGTGAGGTGGAGGGGGCTTGGTAGACTAGGTTTAGGTAGAAAAGGGTTTAGGGTTTCTTTAGATGGGCCGGGTGGTAGGTAGTCTGGTCAGGTTGGGCCTCTGGCCTGACTGATCGGACTACCTCCCCGGACAAAACATTTGATCAAATATTTTATTTGTAAAACATTTTTGTAAATACTTTTTAGACAAATAAAAGATCTGAACAGACCGATGTTTTTATTTGAAATAAAGACGGGGGTTATTTAGAAAACAAAACTAGGCGTTTCGAAATAGTTTCAGACAAACAATGCATGATGATGACGATGCAATGCACAAAAACAACGCAATTTTCTAGTAGTGGTTTTTGCGGGACGCCACACTTTGCTTAAAGCAGATGTCTGTTGCTTGCAACTTAATACTGGAGGGGGTTCGTATGATAACCTGAAGGTGGACTTCTAGTCATAGATGCAGTTGAATGACGGTCTATGTATATTGTTGTATTGCCCAATCAGCCTTATAGGATCTTTCTGACTAGTAATTGCATTGTTATGCCTTGATCAGTTCCTGTCAATTGCCCCGCTATAATTTGTTTACCCTTCATGCCATGTTGTTTATCTAAGGAGAGTACCTCTAGTGAAATATGGACCCCGGTCCAATTTTTACCATTGATACATCTTCCACTGTTACCTGTTTACTTGCTGCAAACTACCATTATCTTCCACACCATACGTTTAATCCTTTGTTACAGCAAACCGGTGAGCTTGACAACCTCACTGATTCGTTGGGACAAAGTCTTGAGTTTGTGTTGTGTAGGTCTCCGCGTTGCTAGCAACACCTGTGTGACGTTTCCTTCCTCCTACTGGTTCAATAACCTCGGTTTCTTACTGAGGGAAACTTGCTGCTGTGCTACTTCATACCTTGCTCTTGGGGTTTCCAACGAAGCATCCCACGACAAGTACTGGGCACCATCAACCCACGAAGCGGACCTGATGGATGGTGGTGGCACCCTCTCTGGGAGGCAGAGGGTGTCGGTCTGCCCCACCTGGAAGAAGAAGCTCCCGAACAAAATCTCGAGCCCGTCGCCTACGGGCTCGAAATCACTCATGGTGGCTGGCGAGCGGGCAGTGAAGTCGAAGGTGCCGAAGAGGAGATGACTCCCCGTCGTCGATGGGTTGTAGATCGCTCCGGATGGGACCGTCACGATCGCACAATCAGCGCCCCCAGTTCCCACAGACGGCGCCAATTGACGAGGTTTCGACTCGTCAATGTCCATTGTTATGGACTTGGGTTTTGGAGAAGATGGAGATGCTAGAGATTGCAGAACGGTTAATAGACAAGCAACATGGGAACACGAAGTTTACCCAGGTTCAGGCCCCTGGAGGGAAAACCCTACTCCTACTTGTCTGCTCTTGATTATGGCGGAACCGAAGGTTACAGGGGTGCGCAGATCTGGCGTGAGGTGTGTATGAGGTGAGTTGAGGCCCTCCTCACCGTGCCCTCCTAGCCTTTATATAGATAGGCAGGTCCCAGGCGTAGGATGAGTCGGTTACAGATTAGGGTTTGGCCTTTTGAAATTCTATCTACTCTAGTCTTGTTCTCCAAGGATCTGAAGGTGTCATGGGCTTGGGCCACCCGAAATGTCCATAGGCCGTGTATCCTGTCGTGGGCCTTCCCTCGGGCTGGACCAGGTATGCTAACGTTGTGTACCCATGGGGTATAACCATGTCAGTAACAAATCGAAAAATCACTTTATGGATCGAGCTACAAGAAGCTCGTTTTTTTTGAAATTTGGAAACACCATTACAAAGTTTCAAAAAATTGATTTTTTTAAATGCAGATAATGTTGTACTCTACATAAAATCTCATCCCAATTACTTTATATATTATGTGCTTAACAAAATGACAAAATCTTATAGAATTTGGAAGATTGAATTTTTTATGTTTTCACCGTTCACCACTTTAGTTATCAGATTTTGACATTTTGTGCGGCCCAAAATACATGGTATTTTGAGTTGATAGTATTTCAAGTTTGTAGAATGTTATTTTCTACATCTAAATTTTTTGGTCATTTTTTGAAACTTAAAACTTGATATCCCTAGCGTTGGCACGCGAATAAGAGATGATTTGTAGTTATGCAAAAAAGTAGGACCATAATCTTGGATCCAGGGAGCTCATTCTTATCCTCAACTCTCTATCTCTCCTTGCTACAGTATTGAGAGCCTCTTCATGCTCCTGGCCCGAGCCAATGCCTCTCCTGTCAGCGCTGCCGGTAGGAGATGGCCGAGGGGAGGAGCCAACTTTGTACAAGGTAGTGTTAGACTATTCGGCGTGCTGCAGGTGTTGGGCTTGTTGCCCATAGAGGTGGGCAGGGATCCTAGTCCGAGCAGCCAGATCGAGATTCGCTTAGACTTCTTCTTGCTGATTCTTCTACTCCCCGTGGAGTAGGATTTGAAGGGAAGAGCTACTGCCTCCAATAATAAACCTACGATTTGTGCCGAGCTTTGGTTGCAATAGACGGTGGTCTTTCATCTGGCCGGCCATGATGTCCGGGAGAGTAGGAGTGGTGCTGGTCGGCGGCAAGCGGAGCTGGTGCTTCCAAGTTACTACTAGGCCTAGTCAAGCGACGTCAGGAGGTTGCTGTCCATCTTCCCACATGGAGATCCATTGGTGGGATCCAATGCTGGGACTTGTGGTCGGGGTTGCTTGGCTAATAAGTTCCGGATTCTCCTTTATCGAATCGAAAGTTGTAGGTTCCCGCTTCTTCTCTTGGTCGGCTATGGTGGTGAGGGAGGCGGGAGGAGAGGGCCGGCGATTGCTGGTGCCGATGGGGAGATGGGTGGCCTAGTGTGTCAGGGCGATGTTGTTGCGACTACGACGACAATCTTCAAGCGGCGTCCAAGTTCGGCGTCTGGTATATTCAGCCAGAGGGTTGGCCTCGCGGTGCTCGTGTGCCATGTCGACAAGAGCTTTTTCAACCTCTAGTTTGGAGGCCTTAACCTCAGGGCCAACCCTGAGAGGGAGGGGGAGGGGAGGGGGGGGGGGGGGGGGGGGGGGGGCGGCCGCCCCGGGCCCCCGAAACCCAGGGCCCCCCAGTTAGGTAGGCACACGCGACGGGAAGGAGCTCCGAGCTATTAGAGGCCACTCTGAAGCTTTTTCATCGTGCAGTTTAGAAAGACGAACTGAAACGTTAGATCTATCTAATGGGTTGGCAATCAGGCCTCTTCTTCTTTTATTTTTATTTTGTTAGCTACGTAGTGTTAAGTAGATGTGGCCGATTGGATAGGTAATGGCCACAATATCGATCAATGCAGCGCACTAAGTAATTGAGAGTTCTGAAAAAAATCCTAGCACGTAAAACCTACAATCGCACAAATATGCACACAATTAAGATATTTCCTACTATGAAATTGTCACTGATGTGCATTTTAGTCACAAACTTGTAAATCGTGAATTCCGGATCATGAAGTTTCCACGCTCGTGCATTCTGGTCAAACCGTGATAGTGTCGTCAAAATAGACGTTAAGACAACACATGAGTAGCACGTGTCGGCAATCTCCGATTGTAACGTTGTGGAAACCCCTGGATTTTTTTACCGCTAGATTAAATTCAGTCATGTAATGGATATTTAGAGCAGGTTTAAATTTAGTAGTTATGTAATGGATATTTAGCTGGTTTAAATTCGGTTAGATTTCAGTGCTTAATGTATATTTCAAGCATTTTCAATCCAATGATGTAACATCATGCCGTAGATAAATAGCAGGTATGTCCATATAAAATTTTGTATGATCTACCCGTAGATAGAAGACTGTGCATAGATATTTCAAGTATTTGATAAATTTGTATGCAATTCAGTCAAGAAATATTAGATAGTAGTGTGCAAAATTTGATAAATTTTATAATCAATTCACTCAAAAAATATAGATAGTAGTGTGCAAAATAGAACAAACCGAGACACACATGTCTCGCATAGTTTTAGATGTTGTAATTCACAGAAATCGTCACAGGACGAGCCGGAGCGAGGGTCCCATTGCAGTGGGCTTTCTCTCCAACAGAAACAGATCGTGGGCTTTCATCTCGCGGAGGAGGGCGACATGGCGGCCAGCCTCTGCCGCCGCCACAGCTCGCCGGTGGGGCAGCCGCTGGACGTCGACGACCTCCTCTCCGAGATCCTCCTCCGCCTCCCGCCGCAGCCTTCCTCCCTCCCCCGCGCCTCCCTCGTCTGCAGCCGCTGGCGCAGACTCGTCTCCAACCGCAGCTTCGTCCGCCGCTTCCGCCTCCACCACCGCCGCAGCCCTCCCCTCCTCGGCTGCTTCGTCAGAACTTTCGACGAGTTCTACTTCGAGCCCACCATGGATCCCCCCGACCGTGTCCCGCGCGGTCGCTTCTCCCTGCAGTCCCTCCACGGCGACGTCTTCCGACCCCTTGGATGCCGCCACGGCCTCGTGCTGATCTACAACTGGAGCCAGCTCGAGGTCGTGGTGTGGGACCCCGTCAATGGCGCCCAGCACCACATTGCCCTCCCCCCCGGGTTTGACATTTTGGAGGTCCCGATCCACATCCAGGGGGCGGTTCTTCGCGCTGCCACAGACATCCAACACTTCCAGGTGATCTTAGTAGGTCTAGAGAATAGACAAGTGATTGCCCGCGTTTACTCGTCAGAGACAGGAGGCTGGGGTGATATAATCTCGATGCCGCTTCCACCCGGAGTTTCGTCAATTTTGTATATAGGCAAGCCCAGTGTGCTGGTTGGGGATTCCCTTTACTGGCTGATCGCTGGGGATTTTGTTCGAATTATTAAGTTTGATCTGGAGGGGCAGAGCCTAGCTGTGATAGCCGTACCCTTGGATATGCATGTCAGGAAACATTTCCAGTGCTCTGTCATGCGGGCAGACGATGGTGGCCTTGGATTCCTCTTTCTGTCAGACATCAGCGCCCAATTATGGAATAGGAAGACCGATTGTGATGGTGCTGCTTCATGGGTACTAGGAAGAACTATTGGACTGGACAAGCTCTTTACCCTGAATTTACATAAAGAGAAGGCGCCCCTGAATATTATAGGATTTGCTGAGGAAAATAATGTGGTGTTCCTGTCGATGGGTCTCGGTATCTTCATGATCCAGCTTGATTCATTTCAGTCCAAGAAGATTTCGGAAACCAGCAGGCATTGTATCTATCATCCATTTGAAAGTGTCTATATTGCAGGTAATAGCCTCCACACTGCGAACAAACCATGTTATTAATTGATAATTGATTGATGGAATGACACACACATCCTTTCGTGTTAAACTAACAATCTCAACAATGTTTAATCAATTGTTTCTTTTCTGTTGGATGAGCTCTCCAACATATAGCGATGTTGCTCTGTATTTTGCTCTTTTGGTACTTGTGTGCTGGCGTGCTATGTGATGTTTATGACCTGAAAATATCTGTTAATTGTAGGTATAGCCCCTGCTTGGCTTTTAATGTGTTATGCTTCTTTAACATGATATGTAGTAATTTTGAGTTTGCTTTATTGAGCCGTCGGGTGTGCCTCCACTGTAAAAAAAAAGGTATGGTGGTTTTTAAGGTACAAAACCTCCACATTCTAGTGACATCCATAGGGTAAAACAATGAAAGAAACAATGCTGATATTTCTAGGCTATATTTGTATGACTAAATTTGTTGCCTGCCTGTTGGCATATTTAGTAGTTGTATAACAATGGTAGTACTAGTGTATTTCTGCAGTGAGGATGTTTCCCAAGATGAGTACATAACAGTTAGAAATCGAAGGTAACTAAATGAACAAAACGTCAAAAACTAGCTTTAACCAAATGAACGCTCAAATAGATAGCTTAATTGGTTACATTTCTTTCAGTTTATATTGCTAACTTTGTTGATCTTGCTAATAATCTTAACTTCATAATGCTGGTCTGATATTTACAAAATACTTGTTCATATTTACGTTTTATTGCTTTTAGAAGAGTCCTGCTGCAAGTGCCAAGTTAAATTGTGCCAGAGAAAATTAGTAATTGAGTTTGCTTCATATTTTTGAAGCAAGTTTATGTAAATATAATCTAAATATGTATATTCGTGATCAGATTGGTCGCTAGAATTTATTGGTATGAGTATATTTTATTTAGTACTACCATATGAAATGGAGCAAGCCTAAGAATAATTTTGGATAACTTCTCCCTTCCATTCCACTAATAACCTGAGTGTACTTGTTCTCCATTTTTACGACATTATTGAACAAATACTGTTGTAAGAATATTCTGTTTCTTTGGTAGTAGATGGGGCTTTATTTATCGAATCCCAATGTTTATCAAATCTGAGCTATTTTTATCAAATTACAGTTATGTGTCTGTAAATATCTCATTAATGCCCTCTTATGTATTTGATTTTTCTCTGAAATGTCATTGGTTCTTTGACTTGTGTTTGTAGATACGAGCATTGGCGGTGGTCGTGATGGGGCTGAACTTTTGAACATTACCTAAGATGATTGGTTAATATGCTATCATGATGTAGTGGATCAAGTAGGTAAGCTTATCTTTAAATAGTAGAAAAATGAATTATTTTCCATTTCCTTTGGTTTGTGGATATTTTTCTGTTTTCCTTCTCCTAGTTGCTATATGCACTAGATATTTTTGTTGCTATCAATCTATCAAGTCTGATTGCGATTTGTGTGTTGTTCCCTCTAAGTAATCGATAACTAACAGTTCTTGATCCCATGGCTTTGAATTACCTTTATTAATGCAAGCTGATAGCAATTGCTATTCCCACATCACCGTTCATTTGGATCATAATAGTTAAATAGTACATAGTGCTTGCTTGGAGTTATTCTGCAATCTTAGACTTTAGGTGGCTTGCGTTAGATGTTTTCTGAGCATATCTGTGTTTGTCACTCTAACTCGCATGTAATCTGCCATCAACCTAGAGTGTTTTTGGATGTTGATATTTCTAGGGTCATGGAGTGTCCATTGTAAAGAGTCCACAAACAAGATTTCATCCAATGCCATTAAGGGTCTAGTGTAGCAACTACTACATACTAATAAATAAGGAAGTGGAAATAGCATGGGTATATTCAATAATAGCGTGACAGCAATTTCTAATAAAATGTGACAATCTTCTGAAGGAAATCGACGATAGTAATCTTGATATATCTAATAAAGAGTAATATGCACCGGAAGTCCTAAAAGTTTGGACGAAACTGTATGCAGGTCCTAAAAGTTTCAATATGTGCAGCGCAGGTCCTAATTCTCAGATCCATGTGCACTGTAGCCGGGGCTATAGCAAAGAACTAGGACCTGCAGTGCACAACTAACTGAGAATTAGGACCTGCAGTGCAGTGCACAACTAACTGAATTAGGACCTGCAGTGCATAACCAACTGAGAATTAGGACCTTGGTGCACAATTTGGAACTTTTAGGACCTGCCTACGGTTTCATCCAAACTTTTAGGACCTCTGGTGCATATTACTCTCTAATAAATTCCAGCATGTCTAATTTATTGTTGGATGCCCTCACTAAATATAAGATTGAAAACATGCAAAGCAGTAAATCCTACAAATACAATTTCAAATTATATCGAGAACTGATTACCATGGTATTCCCTAAGACAATTGTTAAAAGAAAACCTCTTTCAGGATTCACCTTAGATACATGATACATCCATTATTTTCTGTCCATTCAGACCAAAGTCCCTAACACGCAAATATCTTATGCTTTGGGAACTTTCTGACTTGACTACTCATGTTTCTTGGAGGTGTTTCAACAAGCTTCTTAGAGGTGTTTCAGCAAGCTTGAACTTTTTCTAGTAAAACAAAGACTATGGCGACACTTCATACTAATTTCAAATGCATTAGAAGAATCTTTGAAATCCAGAGCAGAAATCTTTCCCGCCTCTTGTTGCTGGTTGCAAATTGGATAGTGTCAACGGCCTACATCCATTGTATCTTCATGAACAGATGCTAGCTAGTCGGTACAGACGATTCTTACAGCCTTTGTGATGATTTTCAGGAATCTGACATCCTCTATACAAAGTTGAAATATATCACACTTGGAGCATCAGGAATTTGCTAACCCCTGTCACCTCCAAATGGATATGGAGCTGCATGGATATTATTAACTTCGATTCTCTGTTGCCTATTAGGTACAAACAGGAAGAATATTTTAAATGATTTGACTAGCTAGGTAGTTCTGCATTTCCCACTAACAGAAGTATTTGAACAACTGGCCTCTTAGCTTGTGAGATCGGATGTGGCCAAAGACTCAACAATATGTCATGCCAGCAATAGAAGTTGAAGGCTTCTGGTAAAAAAAAACTGCTGTAGGAAATTGAAAATGTGCCACTGCAAGTGAACTGTTCTATTGGTGTTACCCAATAGCATAGATAATCGAGCTTTGGAGCTTTTGGCCAAGTTTCCACGAATATTTTAAATGATTTGACTAGCTAGGTAGTTCTGCATTTCCCGCTCTAACGGAAGTATTTGAACAACTGGCCTCTTAGCTTATGAGACCAGATGTGGCCAAAGACTCGAGAATATGTCGGTGTCCAAAATAGAAATTGAAGGTTTCTGGTAAAAAAACGAGGACATTTAAAATGTGCCACTACAAATGAACTGTTCTATTGGGTTTGTCCAACAGCGTAGATAATCCAACTCTGGTGCTCTTGGTGTAGTTTTCATAGTGGTGAAGCTAATGTTTACTGTTATAATCATGGAAACATTATGAGATATAACTTTGTTTCTTTCTGAATGAATTGTACTGTATAAATTTGTTTGACTGAAGACATGGATTGTTCCGCAGGTATCTGGAGATGCAGAAGTGGCTTCCTGGGTGTAGGCTCTTCCATTTCGCGTGCACATGGTAATTGATCCTCTACGTTTGGACGGGCTGGTGAACCGCAAACTGGATTGCTGGAATTAGTCGCTTAATTTGCTAACTTCTGTCTATTACCTGGAACTTTTATGTGGTCCTGCATAACGAATGCTGAACATTTATCTGCACCAGCCTTGCCTGGTGCCACTTCATTTTTTCTCTCTCTCCTTTTACCTTTCTTTGAGTTGGCTGATCCCTGGAATATTTCCATATGAGTTATTGTGATCCTGACAGGGATAGGTGAATCTTGGCATCTTAATAAAAACCTTTTATTTTGAGATTAACAAACTTCTACACACGTCATGTGATGAAGCAAAACAAAATTTATAGTTGATGCCCCACAACATTCTAATTCTCTGGTAGCTAGCAAGCTCGCAGATAAATGGATACACACAGAGCAAGACCGAACGTGTGTATGTAGCCACGACTTGCAAGCTGCAGTTAGAGATCACAGAATGTCATGATCTTTCTTTTTCCTCCAGTCATCTAGTGTGCTGTAGGAATTTACTCTGCAGATTCAGACAGGTAGGCGTCGCTCCTGTCTAGTGAGTTTGAATTTTGAAACATCATGTGTTATGTGTGTGTACAAGGAACCAGACTGGTAAATTAAAACCTGAGAAAAGCGTACTACTCCCTCCCTCCCAAAATAAGTGACTTGAATTTATCTACACCTAGACATGTTTAGTGTGTAGGAGTCTATACAAATCAAAGTCACTTATTTTTGGACTGAGGGACTACTTGTTTTATTTCATATGAAAATTCAGTGGTCTGTTATGAGGTGATTCAGTGTGTTATCAGTGTCACTAGAACTCCAGAAGTGCAAATATATACTCTCTCCGTCTTAAAAAGGATGTCTCAAGTTTGTTTGAATTTGAATGTATCTATATACTAAATAGTGTCTAGATATATTCAAGCTTAGACAAATTTGAGGCATCCTTTTTAGGACGGAGGAAGTACTTGTTTTATCTTCACGATCAATTTAAAAATGTTTATATTCACACAAAAGACACTGTACGTATCGAAACACTGAAGAAAAATTCCTCTCCCTCGAAAAGAAAAAACTGAAGAAATGCTCTCTCTCAAGAAAAAAAACACTGAAGAAAAAGATAAATTGGGTGGCCGAAAGGCCCAGAGTCTATAATACTGGAACCTGGGCGGCTTGAAGGCCCATACTCAAATGTACAAAAGCTCGGAAGCCCAAAGGCCGAAAAAACCCCGTCTCCTCCATCTCCCCTCTGTCGTCTTCATCCTCGCGTTTTTTCCGATCAACTCCTTCCCTCACATCCTAAACGACTCCCCGGCGCTGTTTACTCCTCCGCATTCCTCATCGAGCCGCTCCTCTAGCCTCCCCGGAGCGGTATCTGCGTGCCCGACTGGTGCTGCAAATTTCGGCCGAGGCCGGCATCGCACTCGGTGTGCACGGGCAGTGCTCGACGGAATGCCCCACCACGAGGTATCTGTATTTCGCGCTATCGTTTTCATGTGGTGTGTGCCAAGCTCAATCTATCTAGATGGCATCTTATGAAGATTAGCCTCAATGAGGCAGGTGACGCTCAGGGCCGGTCCTGAGATTTCAGGGGCCCGGGGCAAAATTAAAATTTAGGGCCCCAAATTTGTATCAATATTAAAAAAAAAATAGATTCATAGATACAAATTTCATGACTATGGTAGCAATTTATTTCTTTCGAATGTTCACCCGGGGAAGGAGAAGAGTCTTCACCTGAATTCTTTCATTTATATGGAGGTGCTAGCAATATCAATTTCTTACACATTAGTTAAATTAATGATCTCAAAGGTACAAAGCTACTAGCCTACTAGACTAACTAAATACAAAAGCTTTGATTATCACATTGAACTTGAAAATCACAAATGCCAATAATATATGTTGCTAAGTAATATACGGTCAGTTGACTATTAATGGCCCTTGTCTAACACCAATGGCTCAATTTTAAATCATCATATAATTCTTTATAAATCGACTTGGACCATCATGCAAAAATTAGGTCATAGAGGTGAGAGAATTAGAGACATACTACTTCTCTGCTCTCTGGAATCACGTCGTGGAGACAGCCCGTATGGTCTTCTATAGGTCTCAGCTCCATCACCAAGTTCCAGCGGAAGATATTTGGGATCGGCAGAATAAATTATACTCCTAGATGATTGAGGATGAGCGGGAGAATAAGCATGTACAAGCCCCGGCCTTGGTCAATCGTCGGCCTGGGTCTAAATATGTTAAACACCCCGGCCTGCACAAACCCAGATCGGTGGTCTCTGCTTTTTTTTTAGCGTTGGCTTGTATCCCTTCCTCTACAGAACACACGTGCATGGGCCCCTGACCTTTTTGGGCCCGGGGCGGCCGCCCCGCCAGCCCTGCCCCAGGGCCGGCCCTGGTGACGCTTATTGTGGATCGTAGTTGTCTTTAGAGTGCGTGTTGTTTGTGTACGGTGCTGCCTGTTGTGACAATTCCGCAAGCCCTACGCGGAAATGTAAGTTGGTATGGTGAAAATTCGGTAAGAGGCACACGGAATTATACCTGGAAATGTAATGCAATGCCTAAGGCTCTAGCAATCGGTTTGACACTATTGTTCTAGCGACTGAGGACATGAGTTTCTACAAAAAAAATAAAAAAAACTGAGTGTTTCTGGGCTGTGTTGAACTGATGGGTCTTGAAGCTCTCTTGTCTAGTGACTATGCACTGAGCCATATTTTGACATTTTGCACCTCCTGTAAAATCCAACCACCTGCATTCTAATCCTCGTGGATGCGAAATTCTGTTCTTGTATGAACCATAGAGTCATCCCCTACAGTTTTCCTTAATGATTATGTGTACTGTGGTTGGTTTTGTTACTGTATTGACGTTTGGCAATTTTTCAGAGGTGTTTCCGTGTTTGTGGGGACCTAAGGAGTTATGCAGAGAAATTTATTTTGCTCACTTAAATATATTTGCGCTCCTTTTCTGAGTCCTAACTTTTTTGCCTCTGTTATTTTCACAGACTATATAGTACTGTTCAAGGATGCGGAACACTTCATTGGTTGAATCATCTAATGCTAAAATGATGTGGTACCAGTAGAGTTGATGTTGGTGACCTTTACTTGTTGATCTACATGTTCGCATGGATGGGTTGGTAACTGTGTTCGTTGTACGTGCCGTCATGCCGACACCGTTATATGGCTGCATTATAAGAAGTAAGCAACAGGAGCCAATCTGAGATAGGAAAGTTCCTTAAATTATTACCTTGTTTTTGTCGTGGCATTGCTATGTGCAGAGAGGAGGTCCCTCTTGCCCTCTTGGTTGGGAAAAGCTGTCATGGGTTATCTATTATTCATCTTGGTCTGGTAACAGATACTCTCACATGCAATATTCTTATCAATCTGTAAACAGAACATGACCAGAATGATTGTGCTCGGCTTGTTTTTATCCAATGCCTGTCAAAAGAATAGTGACACAGAACGATGATTGCTCTGTACTCATAGTGGAGATGATATGCAAGTTATGAAACTTTCTTCAGCTATGCACCTAAGAAGGGATGCACATGAGTGATTTTACCTTTTCAGCACTCTGCATGTTCTGCAAAAATATGCTTTCTGTAATGCAAGCAGTCTTGCACTGGACTCCAATAGCTCGTATTGTGTTTCATGAGGTTTATGAAAAATCTAATATGATGATGCGTGACGGATTTGTGAAAAGATACCACAGAAAACTGCTGTTACATGGAGCTCATTGCTTGCAGGATAAATGCATAATGGTCTTTTCAGAGCACAAGGGGAAGGACTACTGGTGACTGACGTCATTCTTTCTGCAAGTTTAGCATCGATAATTGAGGGCTTGGAGCTTCATGCAACAATAGCCAGAATAGCAACCGAGCAGTTTTTCCAACCTGAATCTGACTATGGTGGAAACTATATTTTGGCATTCAGATACAGTATATATGCTGCCAGTCGAGAATTTTGACGACATAATACACTAGAATGATTGATCTCTATATTTGGACGGAATCTACCGTGAGATGCAAAGATTTGCTCACAGGGCCAATACACAGTGTAACTTGCATAATGTGCATGACTACAAAAGGAGGAGCCAGGAGCTGCTTAAACACCGCAGTGAGAGGTTGACACTGGCCCTGGTTTAATCATCTTACATCCTAGTAATAGAAGTTATAGTACAATATACGAAACCTTAGGATCGGTGGAGAATGCCATTCCTTCAGGAGTTCATTAATATTGCGACATGTTTTACTGAACGTCTGGTCATTGTCAGAGATAGCAGTAGATTTCACCATTTTAAGGATGGTTCATGTTCTTGTGGGGACTTCTGGGGATTGAGAACTGAATCGGGAACAGCAATCATCTTCAAGTGGTGCCCTCATCATGTTGCACATTATTGTTCTGTGGGTAGTGGTTCTTGCTGCTTTAAAGATCCATGTCAGGACTTATATTGAGAGATTGGCCATTCAAGTCAATAATGTCATGCTGCCGACCCCATTTGGTGTAATATCAGCAGTATCATCTGAACGGTGCATGGCAAATGGAAGCACAGATGCGGGTCCTTAATCATTTGAACGGACTGAGTGACCTACGCAAGTGACCTACGCGGCTCTTATCTTGTACAGTAGTTGTGTCATACATCAAAAGACCATGCCTCTTTGGCATGCAAGATTTATTCATGTACTCCCTCCGACCCATATTAGTTGATCCAAATTTGTCTAGATTTGGATGAATCTAGACACCATTTAGTATATAGGTTCATCCAAATTTTGACAAATCCAAGTCAACTAATATGGGTCGGAGGGAGTACAAATATATGCCGAAAGTGGATTCTTCTTTCCTTGACCCCTGTTGATTTGAGTGTCTCAGGAAGCGATTAAGTGCAACTACTGGGTGCTGTTGTATATTAGTGTGCTGCAGTAGATAATTGCACAGATTGATTTACATCTTGGTTAGCTCTGATTTCATCATCCTCATCATTGTCTCCACTCCTAAAATCATGATCTCTGGAAAGTGGTATGTTTCATCCTCCCAGTGCTCCGTCTCATGTGTTCTGCAACTTGTTAACACTTGTTTCATGTATTTCATTCTGTTACAGTGAACTTCATTGTTACTGGAAAATCGCTGCATTAATACAAACCTATTTATGTATTTTCATTCAAGAAAAATCATTATATAACTTGATTTTTTGATCCATCTCTTCTGACTTGTACAATCTGAAACCAAAATTACTTGAAGCTCTAGTAATATTCTTGGAGTGAGATTTATTTGTCAATAATGCTTTCTTTGTCTACAGTCTAGGGTTGGCATCAACATGCTAAGGGACAAGGTATTGAATATTCTAGAAATAATGCCACACACCTTTTGAGCTCCCATTTTCATTGTATGATGAGATGTAGCTGTTTCCTCTTTGCAGACACATGTTTCTTTTTTTCTAAAAAAAATGATTCCTAAGTTCTGATACCGTATTTTCTTCCTTAAGCAAATCTCGTCACTTGTGTTGCTCAAAAGTACATATAAAACTAATTTATTTGTTGTCTCCTCGTCGTTATCAGTTAGTCGGATGTTGCTATTGGCTTGAGGCATATCTTGCCAACAATCCTGAGACCGACTCATTCTCTCTGTACCACAACAAGACATGGGATAAAATCTTAATATTTGTCCATATGTTATCATTAACAGCTTAAATATATGCATAGTTTCCAGCTTTCCACACCATAGATTCATGGTACAACCAGACATGTCTTAGGTCCTTAGACTCCTCCAGTGGCCCACCATCTGCACGTCCTGCACATTTTTCTCAAGGAAAGTACTATTTCTGTACAAAAGATGGCGTCTAAAACTACTAGCAGGGACTCAGGAAAATGGCAAACACTTCATATAAACTACAGTAAGAGATGAGCATTCATCTGGCCAGCCCGTTTCTTGTGGACCATGCTTGTTCATGAGCCTCATGAAGGCAATGACTTATTTGGAAAGCAACGAGATCCAGTGGCCGATGCCTGATGGGTGTATCATGGCCAGCATATAGTAGGTCCAGTTTGTGGCTCGATCGGGCCTCTGGTACCCCATTTGCCTGTGGTGGGTGTCCATTCACCCGTCTGATGCATCCTTGTGGCATCGTCATATGTGTTCATGTTTTACCTTGATGTTTCTTTCGTAGTCCTGTATTTTGTTGTGTCCCAGGCAGTGACTTTCTGCTACTACATAATGCTACTCAGTAGGGCATATTTATTAGGTTTGGTCCCTGATTAAAAGCTGGAGATTTGGCTGCAAGTCTTTACACAAATGATGTGATTAGTTTGTACTTTGCAGATGCACCTTTGATAAATCCCTTCTTCTCGGTATGTGTTACATAGTGAGTGTCTGCTTTATCATTATGTCACTCACATGCCCAATTGCACTAGTGCTAAGATAGATTACTTTTGGTGTTCAAGTGTTAATCATGTAACCCTAGGATAAGATTCATATTTTTGGAATTAGGGAAAGCTTAGCCTCCTCCTGCACTGCACATGGCTCGTGCTCTAGTAGTAGACAGGAAATCTCGCTGTTGATACAGTCGTAACCTGCTAGTTTAATCATCATTATCACAATTGATGATGCAAGTCTCGTTAAGATGAACCTGTAGCCTGCATATTCATTAGTTTATCCCATAATCAGTGGACTGGTCTAGGACCTTGTTTTAATAGCTTGTCTCGGTATCCTCCACTACGTACATCCATGTAGCAAGACCTACTTCTTAGACAACTTGCACCTCTTTCATAGTCTTCACAACGAGTGCTTACTACACCAGATTGGATGACCTAGGTGTTAGGCTTTTAATCTAGATTCTCCAGGCACTTTATTTTAGTTTCGGCGTGTTCCACAAGCTGACAGTTGGGTTAATCTTTTAGAGCTAGCTACGGCTTGCCCTGTGTTAAGACATACGAGCAGGTATTCCAAGTCAGTTTAGCTTAGGTCATGCTTTTCCAGGCATCTACTTTGAAACATTGACTGGCCAGAATAATAACATGTTGTTTGCCTCGTGCTAGTTTTTTTTACAGAGGCAACAAAGGCAGGAGACATAACATCAATTTTCTTTCGGTACATGTTTGTGAGGAATCTTTCTAGTTATTGGTGTTTAGCGGCCTTCTGTGTCTGGACTTGGCGCCTCTTAGACCATCAGCTTAGCCAGCCTTTCCTTAGTATCCTATTATGGGGAGCTAAGCCCACTTGCACATTCATTTTTGTTGAACCTTTCCTTCCCAAGGGAACAAAAAGGTGGAGACCAACAACTAACTAAATATTAAGACATGAAAATCCCCAGATGTCGGCATCATTTATGCTACATCATGTCTTAATGTTGGGCATTTGCTAAAATATTCTTTCATGACATTGTTAGAGTGGCACTGTTTTCATGTATTCCACATGAATTAGTTATCTCTCGCACGAACACTAAAAGTAATTCCTTGTTCCTAACAGGGACTTATGACTTAAAAGGAAACAATAGTGATAACTATAACAACTATTTTAAAGTAAGGAAATAGCATTGCGCATGCACATGCCTAGTGTAGGTGAAAGTGAAAGCCTTGAACCTATTGATTGCAAAAGTGAAAGCATTTGCAACACCAACTGATTGCATGAGCTCTACAACAGTAGAACAGAGGGGAGATTGGGAAAGAACAAAATCCCATGGGGAATGTTACTTTGTTTCTCTAGGAGGCAGGAGAGGATACATCAGCTTCAGAGCTTCTTCTTGGACCCACTCAAGCACTCACTCACTCACAGACATGACACATACATACACAAGTCTGTCTGTCTAGCTCTCTCTCTCTCTTTCAAGTTGATGTTTCCTGAAACCTCCCCGCACCCATGCTTGCTGCCAGGGTTCCGTACAGGGGTTTCTGGAAGGCAAAAGGGGAGAAAAAAACAGAAAAAAGGCGTCCTGGTGATGGATGGGTGGATGGAAGATTGACCGGGGAACATGGGATCTCCCCACTTCCTTCCTTTTCCTTCCACGGGTCAATTCAAACCTGTCACTTGGTGCAGAGCAGCAGTAGTAGGCTGCTGGTGGTGGTAGTAACTTGCTCCACCGTGCAACGCATTGCCTCAGATCTGTTCGTCATCTTATTCATGAACTGCCCCTGTCATGTTAAGTTCTTGATTGGTTAATTGTCAGAGTTATATGTGGTTGCTTCTCGTGATCGATCATCTAACTCAATGATGTTTCAGGACTGACCAGTTGCTGGGCACTGGAGATACGGCGGCGTAGGGGCTCTGTTGCACGTAGCTGTACATTGCTGGAGCTGCCATCGCGGTGTCTGCCTCTGGCTCTGGCCCGCAGTCGAGGTTCACACCGAACAGCCTCAGCCGCCGTGTTGGTGCCGAAGCTGCACTGCAGCTCCTGGTGTCTGCGTCCCACTGGGATTCTCCTGCGATTGTTCACCGGAAAACGGTGTCAGTTAAGCGAGAGGTATGAAATGGAATTGCATCTTGCTTTGTTCTTCAGTTCATGCACTCTTAATCTTACCTGCATGATGCATGTCGCTGTGATCGTGCTCTACTGAACGATGGTAAACATGGGAGTTGGCCGGGCTTGTAGGGTATGAGCTGGATGTGCTGTAGCACATTGGGCTCCATGGCTGTTGCTGCTCCCTTTGGTTCTGTCCAGACTCAGGCGCGACACGCACGGCGGGAGGTGGTGCCACTGCCGCCGGTGCACCAACCTCGCCACGGCGCCTACAGCCGATGAACAGACGGTCGCCGGTGCCGAGGCCGCGCACCCTCTCAAAGTGCACGACGTCACCGGCGTCGAGGTGCTTCTCCTTGACGTACCGGCTCCAGCCCTTGGTGAGCACGTAGCTCTGGCTGCTCGTCCAGTACGAGTACCGGAACCGCCACGGCTTGCCGGCCTCGTCGTCGAAGGACAGGAGTAGGCCCTTCTCGCCGGAGTCGCCGCCAAGAGGGAAGCACCTCTCGGCGTGCTGCTTGGGGATCACCAGCCTGTTGAGCTTGCCCACGTCGCTGGGCGTCAGGACCTTCTCAAACAGGTGCTCCTTCTGGTAGTGGTACTGCTGGTAGTGCATGTTCGTGTACATGGCTACCCCCCATGGCCATGCATTTGGGTGCTCCTGGGAGAGAGGATTCATGGCCATCTTGCTGGGAGGAAAACGTGTTAGGTTCTTCTTGTCTATGGCAAAAGCTGGGCAGGATCGAGTAGCTAGCAGTGGTGATGGTGTGTGGTGTAGAGAACCATGCAGATGTCATGGGCAGGCATTTATAGCCTACCAAGGGGAGTTTGGGGGTGCCCATGTGATGGATTAATATTTTCTGTGGTACATGAGGGCACAACTAGTGCATTCGATCTTGGACTCAGAGAGCGTAGTATTTTTAAACCTAGGTAGACAGGAAGAATCAAAGTGAAGGGCTTCAAAGTTGCTGAGGTTAGAATATATATGTGTAGTTTCAGTGTGTAGCTGCTGCTGCTACAGCCGAGGTTAGAATATGTAGTTTCAGCGTCTAGCTAGCTGCTGATGATGAATGATCAGGTGATGGTGCTTCAAAGTTGGTGCCTGGCCATTCTGGCCTAATCACAGCCATCCAAGAGGTGGAGTAGAATAGAGTAGGCCCTACCACTGCTTCCATGTGCCTTGGTGGTTGGCGGCTATGTGCCAGTAACCACTGTCATTAGCTCACCATTTTAAGGCCCCGTTTCAAACTAGGAATATATTCCTTTCTCCACAGGAAATGGATTGTTTCCTTGCAACAATCCTGCGTTCCAAACAGGGCATTAACCTTATATAGTTTCAGGTATCTTAGCCTCCCAACTTTACCTGGCTTTGGCAGTCAATTATAAATACGAGTCCATTCTGCTGTGCACTTTGAACCGAATAACCTGGAGTAGTACTTAGTCACCGGAGTATTTGTTAGACAATGGAGGCTGTATCCTCAGCCTCAGCATCGATCGAACGGATGGATTAGCTGGAATATATGGGTTGATAAATTGGCAGCAATTTATAGTTTATACCTGTGGTCCGCTTGGAATAGCTGGTAGGCAATTACTTGTTCAGGTCAGGGTACTGCCTGGTCTCGCCGGATGTGACATTTGAGGGCGTATGGACCTTGGATTTAATTATCGTGCGCTATCATGTAGTACTAGCACCAGCCATTTTTTTGATCTCAGATTCAACACAATCAAGTTTCTGCCAGGTCTGTCTAATTGAATGCGTGGCTGACAACCTAACAGGGCAGGACTTGCAAGCAACGAGCTGGTTTTGGCTGGATTCTTGAATTTGACTGTAAGGAAGTAGTAGTAGTATTTTCATTTGGTGAAGGACAACTTGTGTCATGAATAAAGTAACTGAGTTCATAGCTGGGCAAGCAGGGGGAATGGACAATTTGATGCGGGATCGAGAGACCAATTATTTCGTCTTACTAAATGTCACAAGTTAAGCATTTTACAAGGTCGACACGATTGCATACCTTCTAAAACTCAAACTCTGTTTCTAATTATTCAGTCTAACTGATTGATAACTTGCTAACCCACACTAACAAACTACATCTGCGGCCCTGGTACGTGCTGTCATGCCGGTATACGCGCTACAGTACCCCATGACAGGTACATGAGGCCATGAAGACCTGCCTCTCTTGAGGGTACAGAAGAGGGGATTTGCGTGGGTGAAATGATTTAATTTCTTGTGTTGCATGACCTTTGCACAGTAGTGGCTCTCTTATACATATCATAATAAGCATTGGGCGTTAGGGGAGCACCTATCGTTGCTGAAGGATTGGAATCACAGGACAATTGGTGATCTGTTTTCTATAGGTTTATAATGGCAGATCTGTATCAGATTCCGTAAAATATCAGGGACAAAATCAGCGATGTCGCTATGCTTGCTTCTTTGGAGACAGGTATTCCATCACATGGTTTGGGAGAAGCCCTTATGGCTAGATACATTGTGTGCTGACTAATGCATACATGCTTATGTTAGGTGTTATTCAGTTTGTCAAACTTTAGAGGAACCAGGGAGGTCATTTTTATGTTAGGAGGTACTGTCGAGAATCTAATCATAACAACGATTTTAACGGATCTAAAGAAATCATCCTCCCATTCATTTTCCTTCTGCCCCCTGCTTATTGCTAATTCTGTACCAGAATAATGGCAATGTATATGTGTGTGATCATAATCTCACGTGGCCTTGTCATTGTCTGTTCTGCTTTCTGTTCAGTGTTCATGGTGCTTCAAGTTCCCAAACGCCAGGATGAAAACTGGACCTGCACAGAGACCATGCACCCCTCTCCAGTTTCCAACAAATCGTGAATCAGGTGATAAGATTTTTGTCCACAGTTACTCTCTGCTATTTGCGTGTATAACTCCCAGCCTCTTAGTTACCCTTATTTATACAAACCATCGGAAAATTGATATTCTGTTTTTTTCCGTGTTCATGCACACACACTATAGTTCCCAAACGCCAGGATGAAAACTGAGGTTCAGTAGCAAAAGAGTATCAATAATTAGTTGCGTAGGTAGACCTGGTTAAACTACAACTCCTCTGTTTTGCATCTGTTGGAGTATGAAACAAGCACACTTCAAGCGGTTCAATTAAGTTCCGTGTCTTTCTTCTCGAGAAAAGCCATGAAGGTTACTCCATTGCAGCTCTAGGTATGGTGCTAGTAGTATTTTTGAAACAAGTTTTGTTTTCCTTTTTTACTTGAGAATCACAGGTTGGGTATGCGGTAAGTTATATATAGATGTTTAATTTTCATTGCCGATTGCATGTCTAGACTTTGGTCAAGAATCAGGAAAGAAGCAATGCATTATCTGCAGGTTGTAACTTAGTTTTGTCGTGTACTTTTTCAAAGAGAATCAGGAAGTACTAGACCGTAACTACAATATTGGCACTCATTTGCTACATTGGCATAGTGCATGCACTTGTTGTGAATTTTGACCAAGTGTACCATATTTAAACATGACCATGAGTATGGGCTAGGGAGCCACGCTGCAGGTCCTTTTTTCTTAACTCAATCATGCAGCTCACCTGCCCAATCTTTTGATAATGCAGGTTTGGTTTTTCCATGCACATGAATGAGTTGGTATCCTATGGAATTGAATACAAGATAACTCAAGATAAGGGGGACACATGCTAATGCTCCTAGTTAAGTTATCCCTGTGGTCTCGGCTCCTTTCCTTGAGGCCATGCATGTTTTGCCAAGTTCATGCAGATGCAGGACTGGGAGCCTTGAGTGCGGCATGTTACTCTCCTCCATTCACAAATATACATGCCAACATGGGATCTGTGCAATTAAGCATTGCCGATCTTAGACCTTCAATATTGCAAAACAAAAAGTATCTAGATTACTTCATGGAAACGATAAGGCCAGTAATTGGGCTATCAGAAAATAAGTTTTACAAAAGATAAATCAGCATCCTATTTGTTTGCTCACATATCATTACCGATTTACAAAAGGAAACAAAACAGCAGCCTAGTTGTTTATGGACATATATTATTACAAAGTTAATGGTAGAAGTCACTTCTTGGAGGCTGAGCTATGTCTAAAAGACTTTTAGCTCTTAACCTAATATGTACATCATTGTATTATTAGCTTAAGGGCCATGAACCTATGGTCCTTGCATCTGTCAATCTGGCGACGACAAGTGTTATGCAACGTGTCAATGTGATTTTGTTTGGTCTAGCATGATTTCTGTTTATATCTTTGTTTCTAAGCAAGCGTATATTCATATTGGAAGCTCATTTCAAGATTCCACAGCATAATTTCCATGATTTAGTCGTTTTTTCTGAAAAAACCCAGTGATATATAGGATTTTCCATAATCCAAATGAGCTCATATGTATATTGTCATGGATGTTCCTGTCTTTTTGGAGAGAAAAAAGAAACCAAGGTTGAACTTTCTTTTTGGAGAGACTACAGTATTTTGCAAGATCTAAGCATTTGTGTGTTGGGACCATGGTGTGCACAGCTACTAGTACCGTTCTGCATTCATTGCCGCGTGTGTGAGCTGCAAGGGCCGCCTAAATTTCTGTACCAAGAAGTGCTGCAAGTGTGCGCAGCTGAGTTTGCCTCGCATGCGATGCGACTGCGGTGCGATCTTTTGAGCAAGATCTTTTCGGTGCTGTGGGGACACGCAGAGGCGAGGTCCAGTCGATCTAAACCGGGCTGA
This sequence comes from Avena longiglumis, assembly GCA_030063025.1. Taxonomy (NCBI): domain Eukaryota; kingdom Viridiplantae; phylum Streptophyta; class Magnoliopsida; order Poales; family Poaceae; genus Avena; species Avena longiglumis. The sequence continues at coordinate 209,049,017 of CP125979.1, read as the reverse complement.
TTTTTTTTATTTCTCGCGCACTGGGTGAAGACTGACGTGATTGAGACGAAGGTGACGGAGGAGAGAAAGAAACTGGTATGTCTTCAGATGCCTTTGCTTATTACCCCCCTTGCAGAGCCTGCATGCTGCCATGCTAGCAATAGAGTAACCAATTACCGTTCCATTTCATAATCCTTACCTTGATTTTATTAAAATTAAAATTAAAATTAAAATCATGACAAGAATTATGAAAGGGGGAGTAATGCATGCAGAAGCCCAGTGGGGCGGAGTGAAAATGGACCAATTTAATGTTTATTTTTTTGAAAGAAGGTAAAAAGGCTTGCATTCATTGATAAAGAAAGAGAAAACAAGGTAAGGTTTGGTTCAAACCCCTGGAGGTTACAAACAACTCAACTCAACCACATCGATAAATGCCTAATCTCTGGGCAACAAGTGACCCAAGTGATCTTGCTTCCAACATTATGCTTTTAAGGGTGGCAGAAGCCATCTAGGTCGAGTTCTTGAAGACCCTCGTGTTCCTTTTGTTCCAAAGCTCCCACGAAACTAACATGACAAGTGAGGAAATTGATTTCCTTCTCCGAGGATGGGCGTGTACAACATAGCCACCACGACTTGATGTCCATGTAAACGTCCCACTTCGGAGGCTGAAAGGAGTGAACACCAAGCCAATCCTTGACCATCATCCAAACCCTCTTGGAGTACCTACATTTTGACCATCATCCGAAATCTCTTGGAGTACCTACACTTGAACAAAAGGTTGGCCGCTATCTCGGGTGCTCTAGAGTAAATTGTGCAATTGCCACAATTTGGCCACTCTATCATTGAAGACGGTCCCCGTCCAAACTCGGTTTTGAGTAATAAGGCAAGCAAAAAACTTGCACTTTGGAGGAGTCCAAATCTTCCAAATGGTGCCATGTATTTGAGTGTTGATAGATTTGGCTAAATGAGCTTTGTAAGCGGAGGCCGAGGAATAGGATCACAATGAGGTAAGCTTCCAAATGTGGAGTCGCGGATGTCATCGCTTAAGTGAAGTTGAGAGGTGATGTGCCAAAGCCACACGAACTCCTCAAGATCTTAGGTGGAGAGACAGTTGGAGAAGTCAATTTGGTTAACCCAAGCATTCTCGTGAATAGCATTGCAAACTGATCACACCTTCTTTTTGGAGAGTGCATAAATAGATGGGACGATGACCTTTGAGGTGATCCCTTCGTCCCAAGGGGCTTTCCAAAAACACACTTTCCTTCCATCTCCAATGGTGACCTTGCTTAAGACGTAGTCCATATCTTCTTTGTTCCATGGGAGCGCGGTCCCCAACCATGGTCGGTACGTCTCCATCCAGTCCAACCATGGCCAACGAAGCCTCCAAGCTCGGAATAACACCCCAAGTTGAGAATACATAACCCATCAAAGGAGGTAGGGTGGAAAATGGAGGTCCAGTTGACTTTGCACTTGCCGCCGAGACTTTATTGGTACCCGCCCAAAGCCAAGCCCTTATAATCTTTTGTAGGGATTATAGAAATTCATCTGGGATGTCCAATGTGGTGAGGAGGTAGATACCTTGTGAGGTGAGCACCGATTTGGCTAAGGCCATACGACCCGCAATGTTGAAAGATTTGATTTGCCAAGGTGCAAGGTGGCCGATTGTCTTGTAGTCATTGTATTGTAGGTGGATGCACTTTAGCTTTTTGATAGAGAGAGCCATGCCAAGATAATTTAAAGGGAAGGCACTAATGGTAGCTGGAAGGTCAGCCAAGTTCTTGCCGAGGTCCAGGTATCGATAACATATGGGGGCAACTAAGCTCTTTTGGAAATTTGTGTGGAGATCTATGACATTGCCAAACTTGTTGAGAATGTGAGCAAGGTTGGAGACATCTTCCTTGATAAGCGCCAAAAATATTGCAGCTTCGTCTGCATAAAGATACATGCGGAAATGGGCACCCTTCCAGGAAAGTCGGTGGAGGATCCCTTGGTAGGTCGCACCAACGATAATTCAATTAGCGGAGCTAGCGCATGAAATATGGGGGGCAAAACGTAGAATATGAATTTGAGGGGGGGGGGGTGAAATTACAGTATTTTCTTTCATCTAAGTCCTTAAAAATATATCACTTCAAGGATTCTACAAAGTTTGGGGGAGGGGGGAGGTGGCCCCTTGAGCTGTACATAGCTCCGCCATTGGATAATTCGTTGAAGCGTGTCAATTGCAATGTCGAAAAGTAGTGGAGAGAGAGGGTCGCCTTGTCGACATCCACATACATGCTTTATAGGCTCACGTGGTACCCCATTGAGGAGAACCCGCGAAAAAGAGGTGCATAAGAGGATGGTGATCCAATGGAGAAAACTGGTAGGAAAGGTGAGGCTTGAAGTATATCCAAAATATAGCACCACTGGACCGAGTTGAAGGCTTTCCTACTATCGAGCTTGAAAAGGAAGGAGGTTTTTTTTCCTTCGATGAAGCCATTTAGCATAAATTCGGACGAAAATGCAGTTGTTGTGAATACTTATTGTTTTGATGAATGCACTGTGGGCGATGGAGACGAGGTCCTTCACACTAAAAAACCCCCTCCCCAACCCCACATCCGTGATACGTTTTTGGACGACAAAAGGTAAACTTATCTACACAAGTATTTTACCCGGCGGATGAACATTCATGGGACCATTTTTTGGGGGCGGGCACATATGCGTCATGACAGACTCGATATCAGCACATGTTAGTGGAGAGGTTCCATGGAAGAAAACAAAAAATTCCTAACGATGAACACCATAGCCAATATCTATCTATACAAACGGTGTTCATACCTTTGAAGATCGGAAGCAGGATTACGTTCCCGTACAAACGTTGTTGATGTAGCCGAAGTGTAGCCGACCTCAAGGTCTATAAGGCTTCAAGCATCCAGCACCACAAGTTGTGGTGCCTCTGAATTTTTACACACGTCTGGTGTAAAGACGCCCCCGGGCCCCAGTCCAGCAAGGCAGCGGAAGAAAAAGATCCAAACCGACTCCAATTGCACGACGGCGTGCGTATGGTAGAGAAGTCTCTACCTTGTAACGCACGTTCCTAATTGGTAACACACGCAAGAGAGTGAGAGAGAGAGAGAGAGAGAGAGAGAGAGAGAGAGAGAGAGAGAGAGCAAAAGCCAATTGATGGGATGAAGAATGGGAGAGGGGTCTCCCTTCTTATATAGGGGAAGGGGCACTCCTTCCCTCAAAGTCCCGGTATGGGACTAAACAAATGGATAGGAGGAGGAGGGATGGCCGCCGGCAATGGGGTGGGCCCCACCTGCATGTTCCATAGGCCCATGGTCGACCGGCGTTGGGAGGCCCCCACCCCGCGTGCCTCATCTTGCCCTCTTGGCCCTTCCCTCTTGGAGGGTCCATTAGGTGGGATTTTGCTCCTTTTAATAATTAAATATATATTTATTAGTTCATTCATTTAATTATTAATAAATACATATTAATTCATTCCTTACACTTCGAAACACCTTTCGAAGCCCTCCGAATATTTTCGGTGTCTCTCCAGAACGATTATTGTTCTCTCTTATCTTGCTCTTATGATCACGGATCAACCCTAAGCGTATGTATCCTTAAGAGTGACACCCTTACAGTGCGGGAATGATCAGACATGATCGAGACATCTCTCCGATCAATGACCAACAATGGTGTCTAGAAACTCATGACGACCCATTCACACCCACGAATTGATTGATCACGTGAACCTTAAACATTGAGCCTCGTTCCCTTTGCACCACGATATCTGGTTTGTCCAAGACCTGATCTCTGGTATCGACATACCTAGTTAAATCTTGTTACCGACAAATACATTTACTCATTCCCGTGATATTACATCCTCGTGACCTAGTCACATGCTTGCAAGCTCATTGATGTAAATCATCGAGTGGACCCAGAGTATCTATCCATCACTCGGATAGGTAAATCCTGACCTTGATATATACACCTCAACCTATTCCTTTGGAATACCCAATACACATCTTTATGATCATCCTGTTACGGTGTGACGGTTAATATGATCAAAGCAGCCGCATAAGATAGTGATTAAACATGATCTCACGGTCTAAGAATTAAGTTACTATGCTTTGCTAGATATTTCAATGTTGAACTTTGTGACTAGACCATATTGCAATACTACGGTTGGGTGTATCCATCACATCATTCACCTAATTACGTGACCTCGTTGTCAGTTGATAATAAGTTCATGATCAGGAAACCTCGATCATCAACTACCCAACGAATTAGTCTAGATGATACTAGGGACTTGGTTTGTTTATATACCACACCTATATCAATGTTTCCACTTAATACAATTATAACATGATACAAAACTATTATGAAAATTGAGATATATCAATAAAGCAACTTTATTATTGGACTCTTGGAAATATCTCCTTCAGTCTCCACTTGCACTAGAGTACAAATAAACTAATTTACATCTAACAATAATCTAACATCAATAGATTTCTAGTGTTGATCATGTTTAGCTCGTGGTATAGGCTTTGTGAATGGATATGCTATATTTACATCTGTATGTACTTTGCAAACTCCAACATTACCCTTGCTAACAAACTCTCTTATTATATGGTAACGTTGGAGTATATGCTTGGCAGTGGAGTGGAACCTTTGATCCTTCACGTTCACAATGGCCCCATGTTGTCGCAGTAGATGCACACATGGTCTTCCACGCTTGGAAATACTCCAAGTTCGGCGATGAACTTCCTTAGCCGGACATCTTCATTTGCTGCTTCTGAAGCAACAATTAGTGTCGTGGTAGGTGATATGCAAGAGCGACAATTTTTATCTATGCTTGGGAAATGGAGACATTCCATGTTGCGCCATCCATTACAAGCGGCATTAATTATTGATCGTATGTTGAAGAATTGTCAAGCACGTATTGCTGACTAATTAGACTTTTCTTGCTGCCTAGTATGGTCCACCACTGGCCACGCGATATGTGAGAAAATTGCACGTAACACAAATTGTTGGGAATTTTGTTGCATAAAACCATTAAAATTCTCTTTTGTCCATAGGGTATGGGTCCTTTTTGCAAACGTGGCCCATATAATTGGCCTATTCTATAGCCTATATGAAAAATCCTAGATCTCACCAACTTCCTAGCCATGTTTCCTATATAATATAGGAGAACCCTAGTCCCCACTCCCCACTCCTCTCTCTATACGGCTTCGCACTAGTGACTCCCACTTGGCAAGCCCAACCTTTGATCTGAACATAGTAGTTTCCAAAAATATCTTAGATCTCATCAACTCCCACCTCTGCTATTATCGACCGTCCCAACTCTCGGAAGCTGAAGACGTGTAGGTCAGGTACTTTCTACCAATCTGATGCAACCTCTACGGCCATAGTCCTCCACCTGCTTTCCCTTGCCTAAGGTATCTTTACTTTGTTCATCTTATCTATAGATCGATCGTGTTTTATCTTGTTATTTTTATAATTGATATGTCATCTCCTTCAAATCCACGATAACATCGTCAACATAAGGCGTGCGGAGCATGGAGGGCGCGTCACTATGGTTGTCACAACACTGTTCTCCAAAAATGACGAGCATGTTGTTGCGACCGTCACAACACCGCTCTCGGAGGATGGTGGACGTGTGGCCATGACCGCGACACTAGCATGCGAGCAGAATAGAAAGGCACTCAAAAATAGGTCTTAGATAGATTTTCCACTTATATTACGATAAGTGGAGAAACTTAAATGTAGAAATGTAGTTAGGTTTAGTCTTAATTTTCTTTGTTTTGGAGTTACATGTAACTCCTATTTAATGTATTAATGTCTTTGAAATTTTGATTTGAATGTCATTAACAAACTACTTTATTTATCATTGATTATAAATAATATTAATTTGCGTGCAAAAGGAGAATATTGTGTCGCACTTTAGAATGTCATGACACTAAACGTATTGCAACACATCCCTTTAGGTGTCACGGAATATATTGCACGAGGAATCACTATGTGCCGAGTGAAAAATACACCGTTTATATGCTTTTTTCAGTCGTTGTTATCCGAAACAGATTTTGTTTAGCACGATCCCGACAATTAGGCGTGTGCCTCTGAATTTAAAACCACATGGACCCACGTGTTCTATTGTAGTGTCATGCGAGCGAAACCGGTCGCAAAGATTTTGGCAACTAGCAGCTTGATAAACCCATGAATGAGGATTATTGGACGAAAATTGGAGATATCTTTAACGCCATCTTTTTTTAGGATGAGGACAATATCCATAGAGTTGAGGCTATGAAGATTGGCCGTGCGGAGACCGGAGAAATGGTGCATTATCGCCATGACATCATCTCTAAATTTTAGGAGAGCGATCTTGCTCATCTATACCAATCATAAACTTGAAACAAATTGTGCAATGGATTGCTTGTCGGAGTGAGAGGTGACCCAACCATAACTATGACGAAGCTTGAAGATGAAGTTTTTTCGTCTCCGAGTGTTAGCCCTTCAATGGATTGTTGGAGTTGCTTTTATCTCTAGCACGATGAATTTGGTTGAAATCACCCAACACAATTCATTTAGTGCCTTGAGTTTGGATTTAGATCAACAAGTCCTCCAAGAAGGCATCTCTTAGAGCATAGTCCATTGGTCCGTAGACAATAGTGATCTTGAACTTGTCTTCATTTCGCTTTGCGGAAACTATGGCCGAGAGGGAGAAGACATGGAGGTCAACGTTTGATATTTCAATGAACTCCTCGGTCCAAAGGAGGAGAATACCACCACGAGTACCATCGGCCAGGAGGTCGACATATCCTCCAAAATGACAACATGATGTGTCGTCTGCCTCTGAGGGTGAAGAATTGAGCGGGCTCATCGCTCCGGTGTTGTAAATCACTCCAAAGCTTCATGAGTGTGTGGGGGAGTCTGTTGTGGTGCTTCCTGTGGAGTTGGGCTCTTTTGAGGCCTTGGCGGTGGCCACGACGCCCTTTCCACCGCAGTTGCCTGTCTCTGCAGTTTATGGAAGAGTGTTGGCGCATAGCTTCGAGACTCTTTTTCTAGAGAGCTTTGCATCCTGCTCGCCAGTTTAGCGGCAGCGAGCCTCGGATATGGCAAGGACGTTGATTGCATCTTGGCAGGGAAGACGTCAGAGGACTTAATCAAAAAGGTGGAGAAGTCTCTCAAAAAGGTTTCTCTTAAAGGTAGAAGAAGAAAGGGAGGTGTAGAGAGGAAGGATTCAGCTAATGATTGATCGTTGGAGCTTCTTTTGGGTCGTTAGTTAGGTGGGTCTTCTTTGCGACATCGTGATCAAGGTGTTGTTAGTTGTAATTGTCGTGCTTCAGGTGTTTTCAGTTTGCGGTTGTAGTAGGTTGTGGATGCTAGTTGATTCTGGAGGCCGTGTTCTTTCGATGTTGCTCCATTATGTTTGGCGCTTGTTGTGACGGTTTTTCCTGGTTTTTCATTAATTAACTAGACAAATTTTTTTTTCTTAATAAATAGATTGGGGAAAATGTTTTACCCCCGTTTAAAAAAAATGATGGGCATCGATGACGAAAGGGTCAACATGGTCTACCTTGGTATCCTAGAGGAAAAGTGTGGCAAAAGGTATCATGAAGAATTTCGTTGACAGTTGACTGGCGATCATGGTCATTTAAACCCTGCACGTTCCATATGGCAATGTTTTGCAGAGGTGGTTTACTTCGGATTATTGAGTATAATCTCAAGGGGATTTTTTCATATGGCAATGTTGAGAGCATCCATTAGTAACCTCCTCGAATCAGCCTTTCGCCCCGCTTTATAATTAAAGCCAAATGGACGAACTGATACAAAGTGATGAGGACTTCCTCTTACAAGCAGATCAAAAGATACACAACAAAAAACTAGGAAGCATCGAGCTTGCCACCGAAGACGTCATGAGACTAAGAAAACCTGGGCTCCACGACAATGCCCCCAAGAAGGTGACGACACAACAAGCGTCGCCATCCCCGAGACCAAAAAAGTCTAGGGTTTTCACCCAAAGCCCTAATACGGAGTAGGTAGCTGCAACGGTTCCCTCAAGAGGGTCACGACACCCGCATGCATCGCCGCCGTTGGCGCCGGAGCGCTGGGATTTCTCCCAGAAAAACCATCACCACATCTGGGACATCAGACTACGACCATCCCCGAGCTGAGCTTCCACCACACGATCTGGGTATCGACTACGCCGAGACTCCGCCAACACCAGGAACCCGCGGCACCCACTCCTCACCACCCTCATGGCCCCAGGAGACGACCATCACCACCGCCACGTCGCCCGCTGTTGAGCCGCACGTGCAGTCCACCTTCCAGGGCCGCCGGCCCGACATCCGAGATCTCGCCCACGGAGCCATAGACGCTACAACAGTACTTCCATCAAAGTGGACAAAGGACCGAGGCAACTAGGAAACACGCGAACAACAGGGGTTTGATGACTGCAAGTGCACATATCATTTGTAGCTAGTTTCGAAATAAAGATATCCATCCCACAAGGAGCAGTATGCGAAAGACTAAAATGCTTTTAACTAAAACTAAACGAAGTACTTAAGGAATAATTTTAAGATGCAAGAAAAGTAGATTTTTTGGGGGGGGGGGGGGTTGGTTGAACGAAACAATAAAGTAAAGTGAAGTAAAACTTAATGCAGAAAGTAGTAATCGCATGTGTAAGAAAGCTTGAAACTGTAATAGGGAAAAGGAGTTCTCGGGGAGTGGTGGATACACCGGTAGCAATTTAGACTAAGTAATTAAGATTATTATAACGAATATTCTCATCACATGTATGTATGTGGGAGGAGCTCCATATATGGACGAATAGGCAGCAACCATTGCTCACATCATCCTTCATAACCACAGCTGACAGATAAGCGACATCAATCGCATTATCCTGCTATTAAGGGATTTCTCCCGCGACATGGACATGGCTTAATGAGTTCTCCTTACTTCCCCAAGTTAGTACGTAAAGGATGACAACTATTTTATAGTCACAATAGTTGCTATCATCCCTCCGTCTACCAAAAATTAATCCCCTTCATCAAGTCCCCGTAAGAGGCAAATATTAAGGAGGTGCACAACTCCCAACATCAAGATGAAGACAATTAACACGATGTATAACATAATAATCTTTATTTAATATCAATCATATACTAGGTTTCTCCATCTCCCCAAGAACTAATGATCTACTCAAACATGGAGGCAAACAGCATCATGGCAATGGAAACAATTATAGATGAATAGTTCTTATATAAATCGACAACTAGTGCTAGAATTACAACAAGATCTAGATGGGATGGATGGAGATGGTGGTGATGATGGTGATGCAGCGGTTGATTAAGATGGAGATCGATGCCTTGGCCTCACAGATCTGCTTAGGGCGAAGATGGATCCCTAGGGCAAGTTCCCCCTCCAGATCCCTTCCGGAGGTGAGATTTTTGGTGATTTCTGGGTGTTCTGTATGTCATCCCTCCGATCTAGTTGCACGAGGTGAAACTATTTGAGGAGGCGGTGTCGGCGCCAACTGTACGACAGGAACTATACGGCCAGAAAAGTTTCTCCCGCTGTATAGTTGGTCGTTAAACCTTCTGTGTGCTCCAATCGCTTCGGGTTTTCTTCTGGTATTATTGATATTTCCCAAATAAGCGATTTACATTGTTTTTGGCTCATTTTCACTCCAATATAACTGGTCCAAGAATTGTGTCCATCGGATCCATCGTCTGTCCTGATCCTAGTGAAAAAAAAACATAAAAGATGCGTGTGAACGCTATAAAATACCAAGATCCTACCACTACAATGCAAAATAATAATATAAAACATGATGCAAATATGCACTCATCAACTTTCCGAAGCTTAGACTCTTGCTCGTCCCGAGCAAGTTTAGCTTTAATGGATGTGATCCTCATATTCATGAAGCTGAGTCGATAAAATAAATGAGGCAATTGCAGCTTGTGATTTTCATATATGATACATAGGAATAAGTTCATGAATAGTACCCTAGTCGAACCATCCGAATAATATTAGCAGGCTTCCACACCGTAGTGATCAACAGTTCACAGAAGATGAATCTCAATATGATGCAAAGTGTTTCGGTTTGACCGAATGATTTAGCGAGGTAGTCCCAAGTGTTTTAGGATTAACATATTCACTTGGGATTCAAAATCTCAAACGTTTTTTTGTCTTACCACAAGACAGTGGTGTATGCCTACTTGCTCTTTGCACATTCGCTCTTTTTCTTCTTTCTCTTTTTATTATATATATGCTCACACTTTTGTTTAAGTGTTGTGCAAAGGAGCTAGCCATACAATCCACTTCATGTAGGGATTCAAAGTTTAACAATCTCAATAACCAAATTCCAATTGTATATGAAGCATTTTTATGGCTTGAAGACTTTACCTCGACTTGTTATCACTCTAATTTTATAGCACTTTTATTTTCCTTTGTTCAAGATCTCTTGCTCAACTTTGATTGATTAATTTTTTTTTGTAAATCAAACCATCAACTTACAACATATTGACTAAATTATCTTTATATGTTCCATAAATACCAATAGTGTGGAAGAAATGAGTCATCCCAAAAGTAATATTTAAGATCATTAAAGAATTTAATTCTTTTATTTCTTGTCATACGAGAAGGTACAGATTTTCCTGCAAGATAATTAGCATAATCTGCAAACCAAGGATCGGCGATTTCAATATTTGCTAAGTATTCTCCTGAAAATGACTCATTTATAGGTACGGGGTCAGTAATTATTCCCTCCATCCTAGAGAGATGATCTTCTACCGGATTGTCCTGACCCCTCCTATCTACTATTTGCAAATCATATTCTTGTAGTAATAAAACACATCTAATCAACCTGGGATTTGCATCCTTTTTAACAGGAAGGTGACGCAAGGCTTGGTGATCTGTATGAACTATTACCTTAGAATTAATAATGTAATATCTAAATTTGTCACAAGCAAAAATTATAGCCATAAACTCTTTTTCTGTAGTAGCATAATTTTTCTGAATCTTATTAAGAGCTCTACTAGCGTAATGAATAACATTTAAATTATTCTCGTCTCGCTGTCCTAATACAGCTCCTAAAGCATAGTCACTAGCATCACACATGATTTCATAAGGTTCCTCCCATTTTGGAGATTGCATGATAGGTGCTGAAACTAGTTTGTTTTTAAGATTTTCAAAAACTACAATGCAGTCATGGTCTAAGTAGAGCGGAGTTTCTTTGTCAAGGAGGTTAGTGAGAGGCATAGCTATTTTAGAAAAATATTTTATAAAACGCTTGTAAAAACCTGCATGTCCTAGAAACATTTTTAAGTTTTTAATGTCTTGAGGTACGGGAAGATTTTCTATAGCACTTATATTGGTACTATCTATTTCTATACCTTTTTATGAAACCTTATGTCCAAAAACTTTACCTTCTCTTTCCATGAATCTACATTGCTCCCAATTCAAAACTAAATTTGATTGCATGCATCTCTGCAAAACTTTGGTTAAATTGTAGAGACAATTATCAAATGTTGTTCCACAAACAACGAAATCATTTGTTAGAACTTCCATAGTCTTCTCAACAAGATCATCAAAGATTTTTAAAACACATTCTTGAAAAGTTGCAGCTGCATTATATAAGCCAAACGGAATTAATCTATAAGCATATGTACCATAAGGACATGTGAAAGTTGTTTTCTCTTGATCTTCGGGTTGTATAGCAATTTGAGAATAACCGGAATAACCATCAAGAAAACAAAAATAAGAATTATTGCTTAGTATTTGTAAAATTATATCCATGAATGGTATAGGTTTATGATTTTTCTGTGTCTCATGGTTTAGTTTTCTAAAATCGATGCACATGCGATACCCAACAATAGGTCTTATAGGAACTAGCTCACCATCCTCATTCATAGAAGTATCAATACCCCCGTGTCTTGGTATGCAATGAGCAAGGCTAACCCATTTACTATAAAAAATATGATATATTATGCCGGCATCTAATAAGCGTATAACTTCTTTTCTTGCTACTTCTTTCATTTTCGGATTAAGCCTTCTTTGTGTGTCAACTACAGGTACGACATCTTCAAGCATGGTAATCTTATGTGTCACAGTGGATGGATCTATTCCTTTAATGTCACTTAAAGTATACCCAAATGCTTCATGATATTTGATCAAGACCGAAATAAGTTTATTTGTTTCATTTTCTGATAAATTTTTACTAATAATAACAAGACATTTATTTTCATTATCTAAAAATTCATACCTCATATTGTCTGGAAGTTGTTTCAATTCAATTGGCGGAGGTTCTTCGTATCCTTTTCTTACCAGTTCTTCATAGTCATGTGGGTTGTGTGCTTCTGGAATGGAGTCAAGGTAATCATCCATGTCTTCTCTTTCCTCATCATCTAGTGTCTCTTCCCAATTAACTAATCTCCTTTCTAATTCATCTTGCGGAGTGCTGAAATGAATTGCGGCTAGCTCGGCAATTGTTTTCCCTTCCTTGATATCTTCCACTTTATATGGCCTCTTATTTAGTTTGGCAAAGTGGAATTTCATTTCCTCTTCTCCAAACATCATTGAAATAGTCTCCTTCTTATTATCAATTCGAGCATGCCTAATAGAATAGGACAAAAAGTATCTCGATGCAAATCAAATATATGAAAATCAAGAGGGTACATGAGTGATCCAATAAAGACGTAGACATTTCTAATAACACCTTCTGGTTTTGTATTAGTTCTATTAGACAATTTAATAGTAGTGTCTACCGGTTCCACATCTGGATTATTTAAATTGTAGTGAAGTTTCTCATAAAGTGATGAAGGCATAATATTTATAGTGGAAATCGGCTCACAAACTCCGGATAAGAAAGTTTCTCCAGAATATATAGGATTCATAGGTTTAGAAGTTTCACTACCTCGTATCTTACCTATGATGAATTCTGAGGTTTCAAAGTCTAGCACAACCACTTCATTCTCCATGGTTCGTGCTTCCATAAAATCCTTAAATATCATAATTTTCTTTACCGAATAAGAATCAATACCGAGGGTTTTAATCATCGCACAAGTCCTTTCATCTACAAGAAATTTGTTAACACAAGCATATTTAGAAGAACTATTCATATTGCTCTCCTCATTTTTAAGACTTTCTATTGTCTCCCTCATTTTCATTATTAATTTTCAAGCTTCATCATAGGTATAAGATAGAAAACTACCATTAGAAGCGGTATCTAGGCTCGTTCTATTTTTATTATTAAGCCCTCCATAGAAAGTATGAGTGATTAACCAATCAGGCAAACGGTGATGGGGGCAATTGTATAGATAGCTTTTATACCTTAGATAGCCTTCATATAAACTCTCATCAGGATTATTTTTGAAATTGATAATAATACCTCTCATCCTATGAGCTTTGCTTTCTGAGTAATATTTTGACAGGAAATTGGTTGTCAAATCCGTCCACGTCCTTGGTGCTTATACACAAAAGGATCTATACCAGTTGCAAACATTATTGGAGAGAGTTTGTCTAAACAACTAGATTTTAATCTTATCAAGGTCACAATCATCAAATATAAAGGAACCAAAAACATCTTCAAAGAATTGTAAATGTCCATATGGACTCTCTTCGTTGGTTCCTGCAAACTTCTTAGAATTAAGTAATTCAAATAATAAGGGAAGGATCCCAATACCATCGGGGTTTATGCTTTTATTGACAATTATAAAAGCGTCCATGGGCGAACCCATTTTCCTTACTGCCTCAAGCTGGATTAAATGTTGAGTGTTGTCCATTGTTATGGTCCTGCAACTCAAATAAAAAATTATTACAACGAAAGTAAATAACTAAAAGTAAAGTGACTTATAGCGCTAAGCTCCCCAGCAACGGCGCCAGAAAATAGCTTGATGACTACAAGTGCATAGATCGTTTGTATCTAGTTTCGAAATAAAGATATCGATCCCACAGGGAGCAGTAGGCGAAAGACTAAAATTCTTTTAACTAAAACTAAACAAAGTACTTAATGAATAATTTTAAGATGCATGAAAAATAGATTTTTTTGGGTTTTTGGTTGAACGAAACAATAAGTAAATTGAACTAAAACTTAATGCAGAAAGTAGTAATCGCGTGTGTAAGAAATCTTGGAACTCTAATAGGGAAAAAGACGTTCTCGGGGAGTGGTGGATACACCGCTAGAAATTTAGAATAAGTAATCAAGATTATTATAACGAATATTCACATCACATGTATGTATGTGGGAGAAGCTCCATATATGAATGAATAGGCAGCAATCACTGCTCACATCATCCTTCATAACCACAAATAACAGATAAACGACATCAATCGTATTATCCCGCTATTAAGGGATTTCTCCCGCGGCATGGACATGGCTTAATGAGTTCTCCTTACTTCCCCAAATTAGTACATAAAGGATGACAACTACTTTATAGTCATAATAAGTGCTATCATTCCTCCTTCTACCAACAAGTAATCCCCTTCATCAAGTCTCCGTAAGAGGCAAATATTAAGGAGGTGCACAATTCCCAACATCAAGATGAAGACAATTAACACATACACATAATGATGTATAACATAATAATCTCTATTTCATCTCAATCATATACTAGGGTTTCTCCTTCTCCCCAAGAACTAATGATCTACTCAGACATGGAGGCAAACAACATCATGGCAATGGTAATGGAAACAATTATAGATGAATAGTTATTGTATAAATCCACAACTAGTGCTAGAATTACAACAAGATCTAGATGGGATGGATGGAGATGGTGGTGATGATGGTGATGCAGCGGTTGATGAAGATAGAGATCGATGCCTTGGCCTCCCAGATCTGCTTAGGGCGAAGATGGATCCCTAGGGCAAGTTTTCCCTCCAGATCTCTTTCGGAGGTGAGGTTTTCGGTGATTTCTGGGTGTTCTGTATGTCGTTCCTCTGATCCAGTTGCACAGGGTGAAACTATTTGAGGAAGCGGTGTTGGCGCCAACTATATGGCGGGAACTATATGTCCGGAAAAGTTTCTCCCACCGTATAGTTGGTCGTTAAACCTTCTGTGTCCTCCAATCGCTTCGGGTTTTCTTCTGGTATTATTGATATTTCCCAAATAAGCGATTTATGTTTTTTTCGCTCCTTTTCACTCCAATATAACTGGTCCAAGAATTGTGTTCATCGGATCCATCGTTTGTCCTGATCCTGGTGAAAATAAACATAAAATGTGTGTGCGAACGCCGTCAAATACCAAGATCTTACGACTATAATGAAAAATAATAATATAAAACATGATGCAAATATGCACTCATCAGGGTTCAACTAGCATGACACACCCGCCGATTGGACACGCATCACTCGAGGAACATGTCTGCCAAGCGGTCGCCAGAACCAGGCCTATAGGCCCGGATCCGGCATCCCAACCACTTCGTGGCCAGGGGTGGGATCCCAGACGCGTTGGATGCCCCTGGAACCTACGTGGGGTGCATGCCCGCCAACCCAGATTAGGCTCGAATGAGCCTGGATCTGGGCCGAGGCAGGCCCGACGCAACCTAGGCCAGCTCCGCCTGCCCGTTGTCGCTTTGTTGCCGGCCGACCCTTTCCTCGTCTCCGACTACGGTGGAGGAGGTCGTCGTATGCCCTGACAGCCCGGCGATGAGGACCTCCCGAAGAAGCTTTGGTCGGCGTTGCCTTCGTCCATGGGAGAATGTCACGTGCCACAGAGCCCCGCTGCCTCCACCATGATAACCCTTCGCAGCCACAACTCGTCGGCCCACCGCGGTGGGAAAGATAGGCCCATCAATGAGGTTCACCGCCGCCTGTCAGATCTGCCCCGCGCCACCCTCCATGCGCCCAACCAACCAAAAAGGACAGCCCCCGGCGGCACTGCATGGGATTTGCCCGGAGGCGTGCATCGACGGTGGAGTGCGCCGACGGCGGCGGAGGGGGTGAGGGGAGAAGGTGGGACGGGGGAGGTTAGGGTTAGAAGCCCCTGGTCGCCCACGGAGGGCGACGCAGGAGCGAGAAGGTTCCTACAGAGACATGCATCATCCGTTGGTAAGCAAACCAGGCCCGAAACAACAATGCAAGTAGTAGATCAACAGACACCAAATATCAGGTTCAGAAACAATTAATTGGGAACAGATCCAGGTTACAACACATTGGAGTTTAGGAGTAGCTGGCAAAGAATGGACCCAACAAAATTGGCTGGTCTTTCCATCAAAAGTTAGTGCTTGTCGATGGTGGACGGTTCCATCCCAAACCGCAAGGCCATTGCTTCCCTCACCTTGCTCACCGTTTGAAAATTTTGGAACGAGCACAATGACCGGGTCTTCCACAACAAGCATGCGCCCTCTTTAGTGATCCTCGATAATGTTGGAGATATGCCCTAGAGGCAATAATAGAAGTGGTTATTATTATATCTTTGTGTTTATGATAAATGTTTACATTCATGCTATAATAGTATTAACCAGAAACATTAATACTTGTGTGATTTGTAAACTAAACTAGAGTCCCTGGTAAAGCCTCTTTATAATACTAGCTTG
This sequence comes from Avena longiglumis, assembly GCA_030063025.1. Classification (NCBI taxonomy): domain Eukaryota; kingdom Viridiplantae; phylum Streptophyta; class Magnoliopsida; order Poales; family Poaceae; genus Avena; species Avena longiglumis. The sequence continues at coordinate 209,032,524 of CP125979.1, read as the reverse complement.
TTGGTTAATGGATGATCGTGGTTTCTCGATCATGAACATTGAGATGTTATTAACAACAAGATCATATCATTAGGAGAATGGTATGATGGACATACTCCTATAGATAAGGGTAGCATAAAGATCAAGTCATTTCAATAGTTCTTTTGCTATAAGCTTTCTGATACATAGTAACCTAATTCCTTCGACCATGAGATCATGCTAATCACCATCATCGGAAGGATGGTTTGATGACATCAAACACCACACCGTAACTGGGTGGCTATAAAGGTGGCATTGAGTGTTCGGAAAGTATGTGTTGAGGCACATGGATCAAGAGTGGGATTTGTCCATCCATATGATGGATAGATATACTCTGGGCCCTCTCGGTGGAATGTCATCCAATTAGCTTGCAAGCATGTGACTAGCTCACAAGGGATCACATATCACGGGAACGAGAAAAGAGTACTTATCAGTAATGAGGTTGAACTAGGTATGCAGAGATACCGACGATCAAACCTCATATAAGTAAACTATCGTGAGACAAAGGGAAATTGGTATCGTATGTAAGTGGTTCATTCGATCGCAAAGTAATTGTATAAATATGTGGGAGCCATATGAATTTCCAGATTCCTCTATTGGTTATTGATCGGAGAAGTGTCTCGGTCATGTCCGCATAATTCACGAACCGTAGGGAGACACACTTAAGGATTCGATGTTGTTTAGTAGATATGGAATGTAAGTAGGGAAACCGAATGTTGTTAGGAGTCTCGGATGGGATCCGGGATATCACAAGGAGATCCAAAATGGTCTAGAGAATAAGATTCATATAAGGAAAGTCCGATTCCGGAGTTCGGGAATGATTTCGATGTTTTCATCGGAGAGGTTCTAGAAGGGTCTAGAAGGTTCACCAGACCGGAAGGGGAATGGTCCATGAATGTGTCATGGTTAAGTGGAATGATTGGATAATGTCCTAGGTCACTTTGGTTGGGCATTTGCGAGAGATAAATAAAGCTCTAAATTGAAATTCAAAAGGGAGGTTTGAAAAGTCAAACTGGAACAATAGTTTCCTAGTGGAAGAAGGAAAGAGTCCTTCCTTCTATCCAACTTGGGTTTGGGTATGGATTCAAACTCCCCTCTCCCAAGCTGCCCTCCCTCTCATAAACAGAGGGAGAGGGCTGTCCCAAAGCACACAACACCAGCCTCCCCACCCGTGTCAGCCGCCCACCTGCCACGTCGCCGCCATTGCCGCTGCCACAATACCTCGTGCCACGATGACTCCTCCTCTCCGGCCTTCTAAACCTAAATCGCCGAAAACCCTAGATCCACCATAACTCGCACCGGCTTAGGCGAAGCCCTGCGGGATCTTCCCTCTACTTCCGACACCACGCCGTCGTGTTGCCGGAATCGCGAGGGGAGAACTACATCCTCTGCTGCCTGCTGGAACAAGGGAGAGGAAGTTCTTCATCGAGTATCGAACATTCATGCTATAATAGTACTAACCAGAAAAATTAATACTTGTGTGATTTGTAAACTAAATTAGAGTCCCTTATAAAGCCTCTTTATAATACTAGCTTGTTGGTTAATGAATGATCGTGGTTTCTCGATCATGAACATTGAGATGTTATTAACAACAAGATCATATCATACTAGAGGGCTGCCCCAAAGCACACAACACCAGCCCTCCCCACCCGTGCGCCATCGCCAGCCGCCGCCCTGCGCCGCCGCCGACTCCTCCTCTCCGGCCTTCTAAACCTAAATCGCCGGAAACCCTAGATCCACCATAACTCGCACCGTCTTAGGCGAAGCCCTGCAGGATCTTCCCTCTACTTCCGACACCATGCCGTCGTGCTGCCGGAATCGCGAGGGGAGAACTACATCCTCCGCTGCCTGCTGGAACAAGGGAGAGGAAGGTCTTCATCGAGTACCGAACGTGTGACCGACTGCGGAAGCACTGCCGAAACACAGCGCCGGAAGGATCATCTACGTGATCTTGAGATCGGCAAGTGTACGACTGCATCACCCACGAGAATCTTCTCTCGTTAACCGCTTTGGAATCTTCGAGGGTGAGTACTCTAATCGACTCGTTGCTACAATCTAGTAGATAGATCTTGGCTTGTTTGTATGTATGCGGTAGAATTTTTTTGTTTTCCATGATACGAACCCCTATAGTGGTATCAGAGCCGTGTCTATATGTAGATCTGTTGCACGAGTAGAAAACAATGGTCATTGTGGGTGTTGATGCTTTTGTTGTCGACTGCTTCTTGTGTACTTTGCTTCTTGTGTACTTTGCATCTTGCGGGATAGTGGGATGAAGCGGCCCGGGCTAACCTTACATGACATCGTTCATGAGACTTTCTCCATGCTTGACATGCAACTTGTATTGCATAAGTGGCTTTGTGGGTGCCTGTTTCTCCCAACATAGTGAAGATTCAGTTTACAACGGGTAATTGACAATACTAGTATCAACGTTGTGGTTCTTGTTCATAAGTTAGAACAACACTTATTAAAAGCTCCAAACCACGTAAACATGCAAAGAAAATTAGAGGCGTCTAACTTTGTTTTGCAGGGGTGTGTTGTGATGTGATATGGCCATGATTGTGACTATATATGATGTATGCAATGTTCCTTATTGTAATTCGGCAACCGGCAGGAGCCATATGGTTGTCTTTTAATTCCGTTAAGACCTGTGTGTCTATTATCCAAAGTAGTTGTAATAGTTGATGCTGGTGGACGACAACCATGAAGCGGCGCCATTGACCTTGACGCCATGCCGGTGATGATGGAGATCATGTTCATGCTTGAAGATGGAGATCGGAAGCACAAGAAGAAAGTCCATATCATATCACATATTTTGAATTGCATGTGATGTTAATCCTTTTATGCATCTTGTATTGCTTAGTTCACGACGGTAGCATTATAAGATGATCCCTCTCACAAAAATTTTAAGTTATAAAGTGTTCATCCTTAGTAAGCACCGTTGCTAAAGCTCGTTGTTTCTAAGCACCACGTGATGATCGGGTGTGTTAGATTCTGCGAGTGTATACAACGGGAGCAAGACATATTTGCTCATGTGGAAGCTAAGGTTTGATCTTGATGAGCCTAGCATGTATAGACATGGTCTCGGAACACGAATCACCGAAAGGTAAAGCATGAGTCATATAGTAGATATGATGAACATGTTGATTGTTCGCCATTGAAGCTACATCAACTCTCGTGATGATCGGTTTTGATGTAGTGGGTTTGGTTCGTGTGATCACTAAAACAATATGAGGGATATTGTTTTGAGTGGGAGTTCACCTAGATTAATTTAACTATTAGTTAGAACTCAATTTGTCATAAACTTAGTCTAAACTATTGCAAATATGTTGTAGATCAATGGCGGCCCCTACCATCAATTTTAATGCGTTCCTAGAGAAAGAAAAGTAGAAAAACAATGGAAGCAACTTCACGGATTGGCTCCGCAATTTGAGGATTGTCCTCAATGCTGGTAATTTTACCTATGTGCTGGATGCACCGCTGGGTGACCCACCTGCAACTGATGCTACCGATGAGGTGAAGAATGTTTTCCTCACTCGAAAGAATCATTACTCCATAGTTCAGTGTGCTATCTTGTATGGTTTGGAATCGGAGCTTCAGAAAAGGTTTGAGAACCATGACCCACGTGATATTGTCCGTAAACACAAAATGATATTTGAGGCTCACGCGAAATTTCAGAGTTATGAGGCTTCTGAAAAGTTCTTTAAGTGCAAGATGGAAGAGGGCAGCTCCATTAGTGAGCACGTTCTTAAGATGTCTGGGCATGCAAGCAAGCTTCAAAGCTTGGGTATAGTGATTCCTAATGCTTTGGGGATTCACCGTGTCCTCCAATCACTACCACCAAGTTACAAGAACTTTGTGATGAACTACAATACGCAAAACATGGACAAGTCGTTGCCCGAACTCTTCTCCATGTTGAAATCTGTGGAAGTGGAGATCAAGAAAGAGCACCAAGTGTTGATGGTCAATAAGACCACCAAATTCAAGAAGCAAGGCAAGTCTAAGAAAAAGGGAAACTTCAAGAAGGGCGGTAAGAAAGTTACCGCGCCGACGAAGAAGACCAAGGCTGGGCCTAAGCCTGATACTGAGTGCTTTTACTGCAAGGGAGAGGGTCATTGGAAGCGGAATTGCCCTAAGTACTTGGCGGATTTGAAGAACGACAACATCAAGAAGAAAGGTATATCTGGTATACATGTTATTGATGTGTATCTCACTAGTACTCGTAATAGTGCCTGGATATTTGATACTGGTTCGGTTACTCATATTTGTAACTTGAAACAGGTGCTGCAGAATAGACGGAAACTAGCGAAGAACGAGGTGACGATGCACGTTGGAAATGGATCAAATGTTGATGTGATCGCGGTTGGCACGCTACCTCTTCATCTACCATCGGGATTAGTTTTATACTTAAATAATTGTTATTTGGTGCCTGCATTGAGCATGAACATTATATCAGGATCCTGTTTATTGCGAGACAGTTACTTGTTTAAGTCCGAAAATAATGGTTGTTCGATTTATATGAGTAATATGTTTTATGCACATGCACCTTTGATAGATGGTATATTCTTGTTGAATCTCGATTGTAGTAATACACATATTAATAACATTGAAGCTAAATGTTTGAAATTGAGCGATAACTCGACCTATATGTGGCACTGTCGTCTTGGTCACATTGGAGTGAAGCGTATGAAGAAACTCCATTCTGATGGACTTCTTGAATCACTTGATTTTGAATCACTTGAAAGATGCGAAGCATCTCTAATGGGTAAAATGACTAAGACTCCATTTTCTGGTATGATGGAGCGAGCTACAAACTTATTGGAAATCATACATACCGATGTTTGTGGTCCAATGAGTGTAGCATCGGGCGGTGGTTATCGTTATGTTCTTACCTTCATAGATGACTTGAGTAGATATGGGTATATTAATTTCATGAAACATAAGTCCGAAAATTTCGAGAAGTTTAAGTAATTTCAAAGTGAAGTAGAGAATCAACGTAACAAGAAGATTAAATTTCTACGATCTAATCGTGGAGGTGAATATCTAAGTTACGAGTTTAGCGAGCATTTGAAGAAATGCAGAATACTTTCACAAATGACACCGCCAGGAACACCACTAAGTAATGGTGTGTCCGAATGTCGTGATCGAACTCTCTTAGATATGGTTCGTTCTATGATGTCACTTACAGATTTACCGCTATCGTTTTGGAGTTATGCATTAGAAACAGCCGCATTCATAGGATAAAGAAGTTATGGTTTGGGAAGAAACCTAAATTGTCGTTCCTTAAAGTTTGGGGTTGCGAAGCTTATGTAAAGAAGTTACAGCCCGACAAGCTTGAACCCAAAGCGGAAAAATGCGTCTTCATAGGATACCTGAAGGAAACAATTGGGTATACCTTTTATCATAGATCCGAGGGCAAAATCTTTGTTGCCAAGAAGGGATCCTTTCTAGAGAAGAAGTAACTGGAAGGAAAGTAGAACTTGACGAGGTTGTTGAACCTTCTCTCGAACTTGAGAGTAGCGCAACACCGGAAGCGGTTCCTATGGCGCCTACACCAATAAGAGAGGAAGCTTATGATGTTGATCATGAAACTTCGGTTGAAGTCACTACAGAACCTCGTAGGTCAATGAGAACTCGTACCACTCCTGATTGGTATGATCCCGTTATGAATGTCATGTTGGTGGACAATATCGATGACCATGCGACATATGAGGAAGCGATGATGAGCCCAGATTCCAATAAATGGCAAGAAGCCATGAAATCCGAGATTGGATCCATGTACGAAAACCAAGTATGGACTTTGGTGGACTTACCGGATAGTCGGAAGGCTGTCGAGAACAAATGGATTTTCAGGAAGAAAACAGATGTTGATGGTAATGTTACTGTCTATAAAGCTCGACTTGTCGCAAAAGGGCTTCGACAAATTCAAGGAGTTGACTACGATGAGACTTTCTCACCGGTAGCGAAGCTAAAGTCTGTGAGGATTTTATTAGCAATCGCTGCAAATTATGATTATGAGATATGGCAGATGGATGTCAAAAAGGCGTTCCTCAATGGAGACATTGATGAAGAGTTGTATATGGTACAACCCAAAGGTTTTGTTGATCCTAAAGATGCTAACAAGGTATGCAAACTTCAACGGTCCATTTATGGATTGAAGCAAGCATCCCGAAGTTGGAATCAATGTTTTGATAAGGTAATCAAAAGTTTTGGTTTTATACAAACTTATGGAGAAGGTTGTATTTACAAGAAAGTGAGTGGGAGATCTGTAGCATTCTTAATACTATATATAGATGACATATTGTTGATTGGGAATGATGTAGACCTTCTTATTAGTGTCAAGGATTATTTGAATAATAGTTTTTCAATGAAAGATCTTGGCGAAGCAACTTACATATTAGGCATAAAGATTTATAGAGATAGATCGAGACACCTAATATCATTGTCACAGAGTACATATTTGGACAAAGTTCTAAAGAGGTTTGGAATGGAAGATAGCAAGAAAGGGTTCTTGCCCATGTTGCCCAACATGACCTTGAGTAAAACTCAAAGTCCTGCAACGGCAGAAGATAGATAAAGGATGAGTAAAACTCCCTATTCCTCAGCCATAGGATCTCTTATGTATGCCATGCTATATACTAGACCCGACATTGCATATGCTGTTAGTTTGACTAGTAAATATCAAAGTGAACTAGGAGTGGATCATTGGACAGCGGTCAAAAACATCCTTAAGTACTTGAGAAGAACTAAGGATATGGTTCTTTCTTATGGAGGTGATGAACAACTCATTGTTAATGGTTACACCGATGCTAGTTGGGACACCGATCCGGATGATTCTAAATCTCAATATGGACACATATTTACTTTGAATGGTGCAGAGCTGGAGGAGTGCAAAGCAAAGAGTTGTGGTGAGATCTTCAACTGAATCAGAATACATAGCTGCTTCGGAGGCTTCACAAGAGGCGATATGGATGAAGGAGTTCATTACAAAGCTCGGTGTGGTTCCAAGTGCGCTGGACCCAATGTCTATCTATTGTGATAACATGGGCTCCATAGCCAATGCGCAAGAACCAAGGTCACACAAGAAGCTGAAGAACATCAAGCTACGTTTTCACTCTATTCGAGAGCATGTACAAGTTGGTGACATAAAGATTTGCAAAGTACACACATATCTGAATGTGGCGGATCCGTTGACTAAACCTCTCCGGAGGGCAAAACATGACGAACACCAAACCGCCATGGGTGTTTGGTATATTACCATGTAATCTAGATTAGTTGACTCTAGTGCAAGTGGGAGACTGTTGGAGATAAGCACTAGAGGCAATAATAAAAGTGGTTATTATTATATCTTTGTGTTTATGATAAATGTTTACATTCATGCTATAATAGTATTAACCGGAAACATTAATACTTGTGTGATTTGTAAACTAAATTAGAGTCCCTGGTAAAGCCTCTTTATAATACTAGCTTGTTGGTTAATGGATGATCGTGGTTTCTCAATCATGAACATTGAGATGTTATTAACAAAAAGATTATATAAATAGGAGAATGGTATGATGGACATACTCCTATAGATAAGTGTAGCATAAAGATAAAGTCATTTCAATAGTTCATTTGCTATAAGCTTTCTGATACATAGTAACCTAATTCCTTCGACCATGAGATCATGCTAATCACCATCACCGTAAGGATGCTTTGATGACATCAAACACCACACCGTAACTGGGTGGCTATAAAGGTGGCATTGAGTGTTTGGGAAGTATGTGTTGAGGCACATGGATCAAGAGTGGGATTTGTACATCCATATGACAGATAGATATACTCTGGGCCATCTTGGTGGAATGTCATCCAATTAGCTTGCAAGCATGTGACTGGATCACAAGGGATCACATATCACGGGAACGAGAAAAGAGTACTTATCAGTAATGAGGTTGAACTAGGTACGCAGAGATACCAACGATCAAACCTCGGATAAGTAAACTATCGCGAGACAAAGGGAAATTGGTATCGTATGTAAGTGGTTCATTCGATCACAAAGTAATCATAGAAATATGTGGGAGCCATATGAACTTCCAGAGTCCTCTATTGGTTATTGATCGGAGAAGTGTCTCGGTCATGTCCGCATAATTCAGAAATCGTAGGGAGACACACTTAAGGATTCAATGTTGTTTAGTAGATATGGAATGTAAGTAGGGAAACCGAATGTTGTTCGGAGTCTCGGATGGGATCCGGGATATCTCGAGGAGATCCGGAATGGTCCGGAGAATAAGATTCATATAAGGAAAGTCTGATTCCGGAGTTCGGGAATGATTTCGATGTTTTCATCAGAGAGGTTCTAGAAGGTTCACCGAACCGGAAGGGGAATGGTCCATGAATGTTTCATGGTTAAGTGGAATGATTGGATCATGTCCTAGGTCACTTTGGTTGGGCATTTGCGAGAGAGAAATAAAGCTCTAAATTGAAAGTCAAAAGGAAGGTTTGAAAAGTCAAACTGGAACAATAGTTTTCTAGTGGAAGAAGGAAAGAGTCTTTTCTTCTATCCAACTTGGGTTTGGGTATGGATTCAAACTCCCCCCTCTCAAGCTGCCCTCCCTCTCATTAATAGAGGGAGAGGGTTGCCCCAACGTGTAGGGTTTCGTAGCATGGAAAACAAAAAATTTCTATCGCATACAAACAAACAAGCCAAGATCTATCTACTAGTTTGTAGCAACGAGTCGATGGAATAACTTACCCTCGAAGATTCCAAAGTGTTTAACGAGAGCGGATTCTCGTGGGTGATGTAGTCGTACTCTTCCCGATCTCAAGATCGTGTAGACGATCCTTCCGGCGCTGCGTTCCGGCAGCGCTTCCGCAGTCGGTCACACGTTCGATACTCGACGAAGACCTTCCTCTCCCTTGTTCCAGCAGGCAGCGGAGGTTGTAGCACTCTCCTCGCGATTCCGGTAGCACAACAGCGTGGTACCTAAGTAGAGGATATCCTGCAGGCTTCGCCTAAGCCGGGCGAGTATGGTGGAGTATGAGAGAGCTATTAGTGGTCTAGGGTTTAGACACACCAATTAGAAGGCTCTAATCCAAGGCTAGTGCAATTAGAAGCTCTAAACCAAAGCTCTAAACGGAGTCTAGGGCTAGGATTTAGATTAGAGGATAGGAACTTGTGTCTAGAGGAGGAGGCCCCCTCCTTTTATGGGTGGGGCGCCAAGGGAGGAGTCCTCCCCAAGTCGGCCTTGGTGGCGCTAGCTTGGAGAGGACTCCTCCCCAAGTCGGTTTTGTCTCCTCTTGCTTGTTTCCCACAGTTTCTGTTTAGCCGTTTGACTTTCAAATGGCCATTTGACTTTTCAGTTTAGGATTCAATTTAATCCTTTATTTGGAACAGCAAGAACACTTAGTACATGATGCAATCATTCCAATATGTAATGACACATTCATGTACCCTTCTCCCCGGAGTCGGACATTCCGGAACCTTCTAGAACATTCCCGATGAAAACACGGAATCATTCCCAACTCAAACGAGACTTTCCTTATATGAATCTTATTCTCCGACCATTCCGGATCACCTCGTGATATCCGGATCCCATCCGAGACTCCGAACAACATTCGGTCTCTTTCTCATAATACCATAACTACTCAAACAACGTCGAATCCTTAAGTGTGTCTCCCTACGGTTCGTGAATTATGCGGACATGATCGAGACACTTGTCCGAACAATAACCAATAGAGGAATCTGGAAATTCATATGGCTCCCACATATTTCTACGATTACTTTGCGATCGAATGAACCACTTACATACGATACCAATTTCCCTTTGTCTCACGATAGTTTACTTATCCGAGGTTATGATCGTCGGTATCTCTGCATACCTAGTTCAACCTCGTTTACCGATAAGTACTCTTTTATCGTTCCCGTGATATGTGATCCCTTGTGAGCCAGTCACATGCTTGCAAGCTAATTGGATGACATTCCACCGAGAGGGCCCAGAGTATATCTATCCGTCATATGGATGGACAAATCCCACTCTTGATCCATGTGTTTCAACCAATACTTTCCGAACACTCAATTCCACCTTTATAGCCACCCGATTCGGTGTGGTGTTTGATGTCATCAAAGCATCCATCCGGTAAAGGTGATATGCATGATCTCATGGTCGAAGGAATTAGGTTACTATGTATCAGAAAGCATATAGCAATTGAACTATTGAAATGACTTGATCTTTATGCTACGCTTATCTATAGGAGTATGTCCATCATATCATTCTCCTAACGATATGATCTTGTTGTTGATAACATCTCAATGTTCATGATAGGGAAACCACAATCATTAATCAACCAACAAGCTAGTGAAGTATAGAGGCTATACTAGGGACTTCAAATTAAGTTTACAAATCACACAAGTATTAATGTTTCCTTGTTAATACTATTATAGCATGAATGTAAACATTTATCATAAACACAAAGATATAATAATAACTACATTTATTATTGCCTCTAGGGCATATCTCCAACAGTCTCCCACTTGCACTAGAGTCATCTAATCTAGATTACATGGTAATATACCGAACACCCATGGCAGTTTGGTGTTGGTCATGTTTTGCCCTCGAGAGGTTTAGTCAACGGATCCGCCACATTCGGATCTATGTGTACTTTGCAAATATTTATATCCCCATCCGGATATGTTCTCGAATTGCGTGAAAACGCAATTGATATGCTTCCTTCTTGTGTGACCTTGGTTCTGCGCATTGGCTATGGCACCCATGTTATCACAAGAGATAGACATTGGGTCCAAGCTAGGAACCACACCCAGCTCAGTAATGAACTATTTCATCCATATCGCTTCTTGAAGCCTCCGGCAGCCATGTATTCGATTCAGTTGAAGATCTCGCCACAACGCTTTGCTTTGCACTCCTCCAGCAATCGCTGCACCATTCAAAATAAATACGTATCCAGATTGTGATTTAGAATCATCCGGATCGGTGTTCCAACTAGCATCGGTGTAACCATTAACAACGAGCTGTTCATGACCTCCATAAGAAAGAACCATATCCTTAGTTCTTCTCAAGTACTTAAGGATGTTTTTGACCGCTGTCCAATGATCCACTCCTGGATCACTTTGATATCTGCTAGTTAAACTAACAGCATATGCAATGTCGGGTCTAGTACATAGCATGGCATACATTAGAGATCCTATGGCTGAGGAATAGGGAGTTTTACTCATCCTTTATCTATCTTCTGCCGTTGCAGGATGTGGCATCCCGCAAAACCACTACTAGAAAATCGCGTTGAATTTGTGCATTGCATCGTCATCATCCTGCATTGTTTGCCTAAAACTATTTTTCGCAAAGCCTGTTTTGTTTTCTAAAACGCCCCATCTTTATTCAAACATCAAAACCGGGTCCCCGGATTATTTTGTTTTGTCCGCTGTCGGATTGCAAAAGCGCTGGTTGACATAAATAATTTAATTATATTATTTTAGTGGGGCAGTCGAACGGGCCGAATGACCCGAACGACCACCCCAGAAAAATACAAACGGTCCACCTCTAAATCCTATTCCTACCAGTCCTATTCTACCCACCCCCAGCCACATCACCCCCTCCAATCATCGCGCGCCACCTCAGCTTCCCTCACCACTCCCACCACTCAGACACCGCCACATCAGCCCACCACATCCCCACCTAATCCCTCTCTCTCTCAGCTCACCGCCAGCCCCATCCCAACTCCCACCTCGCACGCTCCCTACCCCTCTCACTGCCACCCTGGGCCCGCGCCCCACCACCTGCCAGCTACTCCCTCTCTACCCGCCCTTGGCCCCACCGGCACGCACGCCTGTCTCTCCTCTCTCTCTCCTCTTCCTCGCCAGACGACACACGCCCCAGCCTGGCCTCCGTCTGCCGCTTCTCCGCTGGGCTCGGCCCCTCGCCTCCTCCGCTCGACCACGCCGGCCGCCTCACTTCAGCCGCGCTGGAGCCCTCGACCTCGAGCTCCTCCGCCCGGCCGCCGTTCCGCCACACACAGCCTCGCCCTCGCCTCGGCGTCGGCGCCGCGCTGCCGTCGGCCTGGCCGCCAGCAGAGACCTCCTCGCCCAGCTGTCCCGTCGCTCGAGCCGTGAGGTTCCTCCCGCCTGTCCAGCGCCCGTCGTCCGCCCGCCGCTTTCGTCTCCACCTCCGTCAGCGCCCTCTACCCAACCGCCCGCTGCCTCTCCCCGTCCGGTCGCTGCCGCCGCCTCTCGAGCCTGCGGCGGCGCCTTCGCTCCCGTCGGGCTCGCCTCGACCCCACGTCACACCATCGCGAGCCGCTCGCCAGCCGCTGCCACCGGATGCGCAAGCTCGCCTTGCCGAGCCCGCTTGGCGCCTCAGCAAGCCGCGTCCCGGCCTCGCCCCGCTATTGCCGAGCCTCGTCGGCCTCGCCTTCGCGTCGCCGACACCCTCTCGACCTCTGCTCGCCTTGGCTGCTGCTGCGGTCGACCTTGTTGCGTTTAAACAGAGATGATTTTAGCCCCTGTTTGTAATTCGTTAGGCACATCGATGTATGTTCCTCCTGCAGCGATCTGCGAGCCTCAGCTGTGTTTGGTTTCAGAATTATGTCAACTCGGAGTCCTAGACGCACCGAGTAACAAGATCTTCTTCATGGACATGGACCCGTATCCTACTCTCATCGAGCAAGACGCCAACCAGACCACCGAGACCGTCCCAAGCCCGCCATCGACGGTAATCGAACATCTGCGACACTACCCGACGATCGCGGATGCGACAAGATCGTCTCTCGGACGCCAAGTTCTACAACCCCGAGTACCGATCCACCGGACGCGACAAGACCTCCTTTCCACACCGATGCCCGAGGACCGGACGCCAAGATCTCCTACACGGAACGACAAGCACTTCGCCCCGGATGCCGAGACCGACTCGATGGCGCGGACCCGACAAGATCTTCGAGACGACAAGATCAGCCCCGACCTGGGTGGAGCCGGAGACCGCCAAGTACTTCTTCCCGGAATGCAAGATCTACCCCGTTACCGAGAACGAGAGAACGATCCCGCCGAGTCCGAACCCGTCGAACCCTGGACCCTGTCGAACCCCGAACCCCGGAAACCAAGATCGCCGAACCCTAATGTGTGGACCCCCTCCCGAAAACCCTATTTCATAATATAACACAACTTGTTGCATATTAATTGTTCATGCATGCATCCTTGTCTGTGGTTTGGGGCCCTTATGCCGATTCACCTTATAATTAAATATGGGGCCCATATGCGGGCAAATCTAGTCTCATATTGGCCTCATTTAAATTTGTGTAGCGGACCCGTTGCTATCTTTTGCCGTGCTAATACAACATTTAAATTGCGGGGTAGTTAAACAACTAGAACCATCTAACTAATTGTCGGGACCCCGGTTCCGCTTAATATGATCTATTTGCATCGCACCTTTGCCATGTCATTCATCATACATGCATCATGCCGATCTTCTGCCGTTGTATTAAATACTGCATCCGGTGTTTATCCTAGTGGTTTGCTTCTTCGCGGATAAGGCCGTTGAGTTGATGTGAGCTTCACCCCGATCTTCGGTTGAACCTTCAACAATGTTTTCAGGCGAGCATCTCCCCCCTTTCTACCTATCTTACTTTTATAGTATTTCTTCCCTCCTGTTGATCTATTGCTATCTGTGTTGCGATGCTTTAGTTTCCGTACCTGTGATATACCGTGCAGCCCTATATTGCCTTGGACACATCCTATTACCTGTTGTTTGGTAGATAGTTGGACTTGCGCATCGTAGTCGCTTGCTCAAGTGCTGTTGCGTGTCGCTCAGTGCCACAGTTGTTGATGTATGGCCGCATGTTGTTGTTGGAGATGATCATAGTTTTACTTCTCGTTCACTTTAATTCATGTTTAACAACTAAAATGGAAGTAAGCAGAGGCATCGGTGGGTGATAGAAAATATTTGGTTTCCGAACGCCCACTTGTGTCCCGTAGGACCCCGAGTACTTGATACATGTTCCTTGATTTATCGCGCTATCCACATCCGGGAGGTATATGGGACCCCCCTGAGCCAGAGCATGATTCAGTCTTATTTCTTGGGGCCACAAACTAGTTTGAGGTTTTATTTTCTATCCCGTACTTATGCCATGCTACTTATGTATTTACGATTGTGCGAGGAGCACACTGTACTGTTTAGGTAAGCGTAATGTTTTCGCGGTATCGACAAGCCCAGCCACACTTTCGGGTTCCCAGTCGTTTACAGCCATTGTCGCAAACCTTGAGTCCGTCTCGGAGCTTGCTTACTTCGTTGTGGGTGTACTCAATGGGGTGGCCCCCTGAAATATTTCTAAATCCTGTGATTGTTCAGTCGTGAAAGCCTCGTTGGGTTTTGATTTGGTTTTTCTGAGGTTGATCGAGCGTGTGTTGCTATTGGTGCACCCCGGCCGGGTAAAACTTTCTGAAAGCCGTGTCCGCGGATATGGACGAATTGGAGCACAATATCTCGATCATAGACAAGCATAACTAAAGTTTATTGCTATAAATTTGACTCTATAATGACTAGTAATCAGCTTCACTATAATGGAATGGCTAACTAAAACTTCCCACAATTGCTTGTTTGGTTGTCGCTTGCGACAATTGTACCTGACTAGTAAGTATTGTAACTACAACGGAATGGCTAAATAAAAGTATCAACCACTGCTGGGTTTTGGGTTTATCTCATGCTATCTGTATCTGATTAGTAATTGTTGCAACTATCACGGAATGGTTAACTAAAAGTGCCCACTGCTTACTTTATCAGGATGATTATCTAAACCTGACTAGTAATCGCTGCAACAATAACTGAATAAATAAAACTGCCAACTGTGTGAGTTCCTCGGTTGACTTCCTCGTTTGGTCTCGAGGGGGAAACGCCAGGATGGGTTTGTTTGATGGTAGAATCAGGTTGGTTCCAAATAGGCCTTCCTTATCCCTCTCTAATCACCGCCAGTTGTATCGAGTCTCTATAGGTTGTTTAGTGCATGTTGCCGCTGCCGCTTCAGTCCACCATACCTATGTAGGCGAGGACCGCCGAATTCTAGCCTCGCTGTAATCGGCCTCGATCGACGCTCCTCTTTTCCTTTGCCCTTTCGGCACCTTTTGTTTAAGCAGGTTTTGAGATCGACGTCGTTAGCGTGGTTACCTTTCTTCGGCTTTGCTCAGGCAGTTATGGACGCCATTGGTTATTCTTCAGGGCTCTTAGCCCCATTTGCATCTTGTCCGTAGCTGGACGCTCTATCGTTTTCAAGGTGATTTGGATCTTTCTATATTATATCTGTATTCTTGACTCATTGAGTCGCTGTTATATATATCTGTTATGTGGGTCCCATCGAGGACTGTTGTGTAATGATATTACTTCGTTTTCCACCCGCACGAAAGTGCCTGGTGGGCACCTTTGAATCGTTTCTATGCGGGTTTGGCGGGTTTCGCTAAAACTTGCATAGGGTCGATTCTGAGGGTGTTACACAGGACTTTGAGTTTTACTCAAGGTCATGTTGGGCAACATGGGCAAGAACCCTTTCTTGCTATCTTCCATTCCAAACCTCTTTAGAACTTTGTCCAAATATGTACTCTGTGACAATGATATTAGGTGTCTCGATCTATCTCTATAAATCTTTATGCCTAATATGTAAGTTGCTTCGCCAAGATCTTTCATTGAAAAACTATTATTCAAATAATCCTTGACACTAATAAGAAGGTCTATATCATTCCCAATCAACAATATGTCATCTATATATAGTATTAAGAATGCTACAGAGCTCCCACTCACTTTCTTGTAAATACAAGCTTCTCCATAAGTTTGTATAAAACCAAAACTTTTGATCACCTTATCAAAACGTTGATTCCAACTTCGGGATGCTTGCTTCAATCCATAGATGGACCGTTGAAGTTTGCATACCTTGTTAGCATCTTTAGGATCGACAAAACCTTTGGGTTGCATCATATACAACTCTTCATCAATATCTCCATTGAGGAATGCTGTTTTGACATCCATCTGCCATATCTCATAATCATAATATGCAGCGATTGCTAACATAATCCTCACAGACTTTAGCTTCGCTGCCGGTGAGAAAGTCTCATCGTAGTCAACTCCTTGAATTTGTCGAAACCCTTTTGCGACAAGTCGAGCTTCTGACGATGAACATTACCATCAAGATCTGCTTTCTTCTTGAAAATCCATTTGTTCTCGATGACCTTTCGCCATCCGTAAGTCCACCAAAGTCCATACTTGGTTTTCGTACATGGATCCAATCTCGGATTTCATGGCTTCTTGCCATTTATTGGAATGGGCTCATCATCACTTCCTCATATGTCTCGGGGTCATCGGTGTTGTCCACCAAGATGACACTCATAACGGAATCATACCAACTGGAGTGGTACGAGTTCGTTGACCTCCGAGGCTCAGTAGCAACTTCAACCAGTTTCATGATCACCATCATTAGCTTCCTCTCTTATTGGTGCAGCACCGGAGGAACTTCTTCCGTCTGCGCTACTCGCAATTTCGAGAGAAGGTTCGACAACCTCGTCGAGTTCTACTTTCCTTCCATCACTTCTTTCGAGAGAAATTCTTTCTCTAGAAAGGATCCATTCTTAACGAAGATTTTGCCTTCGGATCTATGATAGAAGGTATACCCAATAGTTTCCTTCGGGTATCCTATGAAGACACATTTTCCGCTTTGGGTTCAAGCTTGTCGGATGTAACTTCTTTACATAGGCTTCGATCCCCAAACTTTAAGGAACGACAATCTGGGTTTCTTCCCAAACCATAATTCATACGGTGTCGTTTCAACGGATTTAGACGGTGCCCTATTTAAAGTGAATGCGTCTGTTTCTAATGCATAACCCCAAAATGATAGCGGTAAATCTGTAAGTGACATCATAGAACGAACCATATCTAAGAGAGTTCGATTACGACGTTCGGACACACCATTACGCTGTGGTGTTCCCGGTGTCAATCAGTGAAAGTATTCGCATTTCTTCAAATGCTCGCCAAACTCGTAACTTAGATATTCACCTCCACGATCAGAACGTAGAAATTTAATCTTCTTGTTACGTTGATTCTCTACCTCACTTTGAAACTCCTTAAACTTCTCGAAAGTTTCGGATTTATGTTTCATGAAATAGATATACCCATATCTACTCAAGTCATCCGTGAAGGTAAGAACATAACGATAACCACCGCGCGATGCTACACTCATTAGACCACACACATCGGTATGTATGATTTCCAATAAGTCCGTAGCTCGCTCCATCATACCAGAAAATGGAGTCTGGGTCATTTTCCCATCGGACATGCTTCGCATCTTTCAAGTGATTCAAAATCAAGTGATTCAAGAAGTCCATCGAATGGAGTTTCTTCATACGCTTCACTCCAATGTGACCAAGACAGCGGTGCCACATATAGGTCGAATTATCGCTTGATTTCAAACGTTTAGCCTCAATGTTGTTGATATGTGTATTTCCACTATCGAGATTCAATAAGAATAGACCATCTATCAAAGGTGCATGTGCATAAAACATATTACTCATATAAATCGAACAACCATTATTCTCAGTTTAAACAAGTAACCGCCTCGCAATAAACAAGATCCCGATATAATGTTCATGCTCAACACGGGCACTAAATAACAATTATTTAAGTATAAAACTAATCCGATGGTAGATGAAGGGTAGAGTCGACCGCGATCACATCAACCTTTGATCCGCTTTCCACGCCGCATCGTCACCTCGCTCTTCGCTAGCTTCCGCTTATTCGCAACACCTGTTTGAGTTACAAATATGAGAAACCAACCAAGATTCAAATACCTGTGCACTACTACGAGTACTAGTGAGATACACATCAATAACATGTATATCGATATACCTTTCTTCTTGATGTTGCCGTTCTTCAGATCCGCCAAGTACTTTGGGCAATTCGCTTCCAAGGACCTTCTCCCTTGCAGTAAAGCACTCAAGATCGTGCTTGGGTCCAGCCTTGGTCTTCTTCACGTGGTAACTTTCTTACCACCCTTCTTGAAGTGTCCCTTTTGCTTAGACTTGCCTTTCTTGAATTTGGTGGTCTTATTGACCAACAACACTTGGTGCTCTTTCTTGATCTCCACTTCTGCAGATTTCAACATGGCAAAGAGTTCTGGCAAATCCCCAAAGCATTAGGAATCACTATACCCAAGCTTTGAAGTTTGTTTGCGTGCCCAGACATCTTAAGCACATGCTCACTGACGGAGCTGCCTTCTTCCATCTTGCAGTTAAAGAACTTTTCAGAAGCCTCATAGCTTTCAATTGCCGCATGAGTCTCAAAAATCAATTTGAGATCCTCGACAATATCATATGGGTCTGACTCTTCAAACCTTTTACAAGCTCCGATTCCAAACCATACAAGATAGCACACTGAACTATGGATCGATTCTTCCGAGCGAGGTAAACATTCTTTACTTCATCGGGAGCATCACCGCAGTGGGTCACCCAAATGTGCATCCAAAGACATAGGTCAAATTACCACCGTGAGGACAATCCTCAAATTGCGGAACCAATCCGCCAGTTGCTTCCATTGTTTTTCAACTTTTCTTTCTCTAGGAACATTAAAATTGATGGTAGGGGCTGCCACTGATCTACAACATATTTTCAATAGTTTAGACTAAGTTTATGACAAATTGAGTTCAAATTAATTAATGAAATTAAACTAGGTGAACTCCCACTCAAAACAACATCCCTCACATTGTTTTAGTGATCACGAACCAAATCCACTACATCAACACCGTTCATCTCGAGAGTTGATATAGTTTCTATGGCGAACAATCGTCATGTTCATCATATCTACTATATGATTCATGCTTTACCTTTCGGTGATCCGTGTTCCGAGACCATGTCTGTACATGCTAGGCTCGTCAAGATCAAACCTTAGTTTCCGCATGAGCAAATCTGGCTTGCTCACGTTGTATACACTTGCGTAATCTAACACACCGATCATCACGTGGTGCTTCAAACAACAAGCTTTAGCGGTGCTAACTAAGGGTGAACACATTATGACTTGAAATTCATGTGCATGAGGGATCATATTATAATGCTACCGCTGCCTACTAAGCAATACAAGATGCATAAAGGATTAACATCACATGCAATTCAATAATATGTGATATGATATGGCCTTTCTTCTTTGTGCTTCCGATCTCCATCTTCAAGCACGAACATGATCTCCATCATCACCGGCATTGCATCAAGGTCAATGACGCTTCTCCATGGTTGTCGTCCACCGGCTTCAACTATTACAACTACTTTGAATAGACACGCGGGTCTTAACATAAATTAAAGACAACCATATGGCTCCAGCCGGTTGCCAACTTATAATAAGGAACATTGCATACATCAAATATAATCACAATCATGGCCATATTGTTGGAGATATGCCCTAGAGGCAATAATAAATATAGTTATTATTATATCTTTGTGTTTATGATAAATGTTTACATTCATGCTATAATAGTATTAACAAGGAAACATTAATACTTGTGTGATTTGTAAACTTAATTTGAAGTCCCTAGTATAGCCTCTATACTTCACTAGCTTGTTGGTTGATTAAATGGTTGTGGTTTCCCTATCATGAACATTGAGATGTTATCAACAACAAGATCATATCGTTAGGAGAATGATATGGTGGACATACTCCTATTGATAAGCGTAGCATAAAGATCAAGTCATTTCAATAGTTCAATTGCTATATGCTTTCTGATACATAGTAACCTAATTCCTTCGACCATGAGATCATGCATATCACCTTTACCGGATGGATGCTTTGATGACATCAAACACCACACCGTGAATCGGGTGGCTATAAAGGTGGCATTGAGTGTTCGGAAAGTATTGGTTGAAACACATGGATCAAGAGTGGGATTTGTCCATCCATATGACGGATAGATATACTCTGGCCCTCTCGGTGGAATGTCATCCAATTAGCTTGCAAGCATGTGACTGGGTCACAAGGGATCACATATCACGGGAACGAGAAAAGAGTACTTATCGGTAACGAGGTTGAACTAGGTATGCGAGATACCGATTTATCATAACCTCGGATAAGTAAACTATCATGAGACAAAGGGAAATTGGTATCGTATGTAAGTGGTTCATTCGATCGCAAAGTAATCGAGAAATATGTGGGAGCCATATGAATTTCTAGATTCCTCTATTGGTTATTGTTCGAGAAGTGTCTCGATCATGTCCGCATAATTCACGAACCGTAGGGAGACACACTTAAGGATTCGACGTTGTTTGAGTAGTTATGGTATTATGAGAAAGAGACCGAATGTTGTTCGAGTCTCGGATGGGATCCGGATATCACGAGGTGATCCGGAATGGTCCGGAGAATAAGATTCATATAAGGAAAGTCCCGCTTTGAGTTCGGGAATGATTCCGTGTTTTCATCTGAATGTTCTAGAGGGGTCCGGATTGTCCGTGACTCCGGGGGGGAGGGTACATGAATGTGTCATTGGATGATTGCATCATGTACTAAGTGTTCTTGATGTTCCAAAAACATGAAAGTCAAATTGCCAGTTTGAAAGTCAAACGGCTAAAACAGGAAACTGTGAGAAACAGGAAACTGGGAAACAAGCAAGAGGAGGAAACCAACTTGGAGGAGGAGTCCTCCTCCAAGTCGGCTCCCAAGCCCTAGGTCGAGTTGGGAGGGACTCCTCCTCCCTGGCGCCTAGCCCCTCCACCTATAAAAGGAGGGGCAGGGCCTCCTTGAGACACACAAGTTTCTACCTCTAATCTCAGGTTTAGAGCCGCTTTGGTTTAGAGCTTCTAATTGCTTTAGCCTCGGTTTAGAGCCTTCTAATTGGTGTGTCTAATCTCTAGACCACTAATAGCCCTCTCTCATAATCCACCATACTCGCCCGGCTTAAGCCTCATGGATTCCTCTACTTCCTGTACCACGCCGTTGTCTTAATCGCGAGGAGAGTGATACAACCTCCGCTCATGGAACAAGGGAGAGGAAGGTCTTCGTCGAGTACCGAACGCAGGATCGATCAGAAGCGCTGCCGAACGCAGCCGAAGGATCGCCCACACGATCTTGAGATCGGAAGAGTACGACTACATCACCCACGAGAATCCGCCTCGTTAAACACTTTGGAATCTTCGAGGGTAAGTTATTCCATCGACTGCTACAATCTAGTAGATAGATCTTGGCTTGTTTGTTTGTATGCGATAGAAATTTTTGTTTTCCATGCTACTACGAACCCCACAAAGGGTATCGTAGCCGTGTCTATATGTAGATCACAGACGAGTAGAACACAATGGTCATTGTGGGCGTTGATGCTTTATTGTCGATTGCTTTTGTGTACTTTGCATCTTATGTATGTTGGGATGAAGCGGCCCGCTAACCTTACATGACATTGTTCATGAGACTTGCTCCACGCTTAACATGCAACTTGTATTGCATAAGTGGCTTTATGGTGCGCTTTCTCCTAGCATAGTTAAGATCCAATTTACAACGGTAATCAACAATGCTAGTATTAATGTTGTGGTTCTTGTTCGTAAGTTAGAACGACACTTATTGAAAGCCCCAAACCACGTAAAATATGCAAAGAAAGTAGAGGCGTCTAACTTTGTTTTGTGGGTGCAAGTGATGTGATATGGCCATGATTGTGATTATATTTGATGTATGCAATGTTCCTTATTGTAAGTTGGCAACCGCAGGAGCCATATGGTTGTCTTTAATTTATGTTAAGACCCGGTTCATTCAAAGTAGTTGTAATAGTTGAAGCCGTGGACGACAACCATGGTGAAGCCATTGACCTTGATGCAATGCCGGTGATGATGGAGATCATGTTCGTGCTTGAAGATGGAGATCGGAAGCACAAAGAAGAAAGGCCATATCATATGACATATTATGAATTGCATGTGATGTTAATCCTTTATGCATCTTGTATTGCTTAGTAGACGACGGTAGCATTATAAGATGATCCCTCATGCACATGAATTTCAAATCATAAAGTGTTCACCCTTAGTTAGCACCGTTGCTAAAGCTTGTTGTTTCGAAGCACCACGTGATGATCAAGTGTGTTAGATTCTGCAAGTGTATACAACGTGAGCAAGCCAGATTTGCTCATGCAGAAACTAAGGTTTGATCTTGACGAGCCTAGCATGTACATACATGGTATCGGAACACGGATTACTGAAAGGTAAAGCATGAATCGTATAGTAGATATGATGAACATGACGATTGTTCGCCATTAAAACTATATCAACTCTCGTGATGATCGGTGTTGATGTAGTGGATTTGGTTCATGTGATCACTAAAACAATGTGAGGGATGTTGTTTTGAGTGGGAGTTCACCTAGTTTAATTTCATTAATTAATTTGAACTCAATTTGTCATAAACTTAGTCTAAACTATTGCAAATATGTTGTAGATCAATGGCAGCCCCTACCATCAATTTTAATGCGTTCCTAGAGAAAGAAAAGTTGAAAAACAATGGAAGCAACTTCATGGATTGGTTCCGCAATTTGAGGATTGTCCTCACAATGGTAATTTGACCTATGTGCGGATGCACCATTGGTGACCCACTGCAGGTGATGCTTCCGATGAAGTAAAGAATGTTTACCTCGCTTCTAAGAATCAAGATCTATAGTTCAAAGGTGCTATCTTGTATGGTTTAGAATCGAGCTTCGTAAAAGGTTTGAAGAGTCGACCCATATGATATTGTCGAGGATCTCAAATTGATTTTGAGACTCATGCGGCAATTGAAAGCTATGAGGCTTCAAAAGTTCTTTAACCGCAAGATGGAAGAGGGCAGTCTGCAAGGAGCATGTGCTTAAGATGTCTGGGCACGCAAACAAACTTCAAAGCTTGGGTATAGTGATTCCCAATGCTTTGGGGATTTACCGCGTCCTCCAGTCACTGCCACCAAGTTACAGGAACTTTGTGATGAACTACAACATGCAGAACATGAACAAAGAGTTGCCAGAACTATTTGTTATGTTAAAGTCTGCAGAAGTGGAGATCAAGAAAGAGCACCAAGTGTTGATGGTCAATAAGACCACCAAACTCAAGAAAGGCAAGTCTAAGCAAAAGGGACACTTCAAGAAGGGTGGTAAGAAAGTTACCATGCCGGCGACGAAGACCAATGCTGGACCCAAGCCTGAAACTGAGTGCTTTTACTGCAAGGGAGAATGTCAGTGGAAGCGGAATTGCCCAAAGTACTTGGCGGATCTGAAGAACGGCAACATCAAGAAGAAAGGTATATCTGATATACATGTTATTGATGTGTATCTCACTAGTACTCGTAGTAGTGCCTGGGTATTTGATACTGGTTCGGTTGCTCATATATGTAACTCAAAAGTGCTTTGTAATAAACGGAAGCTAGCGAAGAACGAGGTGACGATGCGTGGGGAAATGGATCAAAGGTTGATGTGATCGCGGTCGGCACGCTACCCTTCATCTACCATCGGGATTAGTTTTATACTTAAATAATTGTTATTTGGTGCTGCGTTGAGCATGAACATTATATCGATCTTGTTTATTAAGTAGACGGTTACTTGTTTAAGTCGAGAATAATGGTTGTTCGATTTATATGAGTAATATGTTTTATGCACATGCACCTTTGATAGATGGTCTATTCTTATTGAATCTCGATAGTGGAAATACACATATCAACAATATTGAGGCTAAACGCTTGAAATCAAGCGATAATTTGACCTATATGTGGCAATCGCTGCCTTGGTCACATTGGAGTGAAGCGATGAAGAAACTCCATTCCGATGGACTTCTTGAATCACTTGATTTTGAATCACTTGAAAGATGCGAAGCATGTCCGATGGGAAAATGACTAAGACTCCATTTTCGGTATGATGGAGCGAGCTACGGACTTATTGAAAATCATACGCATCGATGTGTGGTCTAATGAGTGTAGCATCGCTACGGTTATCAAGTTATGTTCTTACCTTCACGGATGACTTGAGTAGATATGGGTATATCTATTTCATGAAACATAAGTCCCAAACTTTCGAGAAGTTTAAGGAGTTTCAAAGTGAGGTAGAGAATCAACGTAATGAAGATTAAATTTCTACGCTCGATCGTGGAGGTGAATATCTAAGTTACGAGTTTGGCGAGCATTTAAAGAAGTGCGAATACTTTCACAATTGACACCGCCGAACACCACAACAGAATGGTGTGTCCGAACGTCAGAATCGAACTCTCTTAGATATGGTTCGCTCTATGATGTCACTTACAGATTTACCGCTATCATTTTGGGGTTATGCATTAGAAAAGCCAGATTCACTTTAAATAGGGCACCGTCTAAACTGCTGAAACGACACCGTATGAATTATGGTTTGGGAAGAAACCTAAATTGTCGCTCCTTAAAGTTTGGGGATGCGGCCTATGTAAAGAAGTTACACCGACAAGCTTGAACCCAAAGCGGAAAAATGCGCTTCATAGGATACCCAAGGAAACTATTGGGTATACCTTCTATCATAGATCCAAGGCAAAATCTTCGCTGTTAAGAATGGATCCTTTCTAGAGAAGGAATTTCTCTCAAAGAAGTGACGGAAGGAAAGTAGAACTCGACGAGGTTGTCGAACCTTCTCGAATTGTAGTAGCGCAAAGACCGGAAGAAGTTCCTGTGGTGCCTGCACCAATTAGAGAGGAAGCTAATGATGATGATCATGAAAATTCGGTTGAAGTTGCTACAGAGCCTCGAAGGTCAACGAGAACTCGTACCACTCCAGATTGGTATGATCCCGTTATGAGTGTCATGTTGGTGGACAACACCGATGACCCCGAGACATATGAGGAAGCGATGATGAGCCCAGATTCCAATAAATGGCAAGAAGCCATGAAATCCGAGATTGGATCCATGTACGAAAACCAAGTATGGACTTTGGTGGACTTACCGATGGCCTAAGGTCGTCGAGAACAAATGGATTTTCAAGAAGAAAACAGATGTCGATGGTAATGTTATCGTTTATAAAGCTCGACTTGTCGCAAAAGGGTTTCGACAAATTCAAGGAGTTGACTACGATGAGACTTTCTCACCAAGAGCGAAGCTAAAGTCCGTGAGGATTATGTTAGCAATCGCTGCATATTACGATAATGAGATATGGCGATGGATGTCAAAACAAGATTCCTCAATGGAGATATTGATGAAGAGTTGTATATGATGCAACCCAAAGGTTTTGTCGATCCTAAAGATGCTAACAAGGTATGCAAACTTCAAAGGTCCATTTATGGATTGAAGCAAGCATCCCGGTTGGAATCAACGCTTTGATAAGGTAATCAAAAGTTTTGGTTTTATACAAACTTATGGAGAAGCTTGTATTTCCAAGAAAGTGAGTGGGAGCTCAGAGCATTCTTAATACTATATGTGGATGACATATTGTTGATTGGGAATGATGTAGACCTTCTTAATAGTGTCAAGGAATATTTGAATAATAGTTTTTCAATGAAGGATCTTGCGAAGCAGCTTACATATTAGGCATAAAGATTTATAGATATAGATCAAAACGCCAAATATCATTGTCACAGAGTACATATTTGGACAAAGTTCTAAAGAGGTTTGGAATGGAAGAAAGCAAGAAAGGGTTCTTGCCCATGTTGCTCAATACGACCTTGAGTAAAACTCAAAGTCCGACATCGGCGTAAGATAGAGAAAGGATGAGTAAGACTCTATGCCTCAGCCATAGGATCTCTAATGTATGCCATGCTATGTACTAGACCCGACATTGCATATGTCGTTAGTTTAACTAGCAGATATCAAAGTGATCCAGAGTGGATCATTGGACAATGGTCAAAAACATCCTTAAGTACTTGAGAAGAACTAAGGATATGGTTCTTTCTTATGGAGGTGATGAACATCGTTGTTAATGGTTACACCGATGTTAGTTGGAACACCGATCCGGATGATTCTAAATCACAACTGGATACGTATTTATTTTGAATGGTGCAGAAGCTTAATGGAGGAGTGCAAAGAAAAGCGTTGTGGCGAGAGCTTCAACCGAATCGAATACATGGTCGCTCGGAGGCTTCACAAGAAGCGATATGGATGAAAGAGTTCATTGCAGCTGGGTGTGGTTCCTAGTGCGCTGGACCCAATGTCTATCTATCGTGATAACATGGGCGCCATAGCCAATGCGCAAGAACCAAGGTCACACAAGAAGTCAAGATATCAAGTCGCTTTCACGCTATTCGAGAACATATCCGTGATGGGGATATAAAGATTTGCAAAGTACACACAGATCTGAATGTGGCGGATCCGTTGACTAAACCTCTCCCGAGGGCAAAACATGACCAACACCAAACTGCCATGGGTGTTCGGTATATTACCATGTAATCTAGATTAGATGACTCTAGTGCAAGTGGGAGACTGTTGGAGATATGCCCTAGAGGCAATAATAAATATAGTTATTATTATATCTTTGTGTTTATGATAAATGTTTACATTCATGCTATAATAGTATTAACAAGGAAACGTTAATACTTGTGTGATTTGTAAACTTAATTTGAAGTCCCTAGTATAGCCTCTATACTTCACTAGCGTGTTGGTTGATTAAATGGTTGTGGTTTCCCTATCATGAACATTGAGATGTTATCAACAACAAGATAATATCGTTAGGAGAATGATATGGTGGACATACTCCTATTGATAAGCGTAGCATAAAGATTAAGTCATTTCAATAGTTCAATTGCTATATGCTTTCTGATACATAGTAACCTAATTCCTTTGACCATGAGATCATGCATATCACCTTTACCGGATGGATGCTTTGATGACATCAAACACCACACCGTAACTGGGTGGCTATAAAGGTGGCATTGAGTGTTCGGAAAGTATTGGTTGAAACACATGGATCAAGAGTGGGATTTGTCCATCCATATGACAGATAGATATACTCTGGGCCCTCTCGGGAATGTCATCCAATTAGCTTGCAAGCATGTGACCGGGTCACAAGGGATCACATATCACGAACGAGAAAAGATTACTTATCGAACGAGGTTGAACTAGGTATGCAGAGATACCGACGATCATAACCTCGGATAAGTAAACTATCGTGAGACAAAGGGAAATTGGTATCGTATGTAAGTGGTTCATTCGATCGCAAAGTAATCGAGAAATATGTGGAGCCATGAATTTCCGATTCCTCTATTGGTTATTGTTCGAGAAGTGTCGATCATGTCCGCATAATTCATGAACCGTAGGGAGACACACTTAAGGATTCGACGTTGTTTGAGTAGTTATGGTATTATGAGAAAGAGACCAATGTTGTTCGAGTCTCGGATGGGATCCGGATATCACGAGGTGATCCGAATGGTCCGAGAATAAGATTCATATAAGGAAAGTCCCGTTTGAGTTCGGGAATGATTCGTGTTTTCATCGAATGTTCTAGAAGGGTCCAATTGTCCCAAGACTCGGGGAGGGTACATGAATGTGTCATTGGATGATTGCATCATGTACTAAGTGTTCTTGCTGTTCCAAAAACATGAAAGTCAAATTGCCAGTTTGAAAGTCAAACGGCTAAAACAGGAAACTGTGGAAAACAGGAAACTGTGGGAAACAGGAAACTGTGGGAAACAAGCAAGAGGAGATTGAAACCAACTTGGAGGAGGAGTTCCTCTCCTCCAAGTCGGCGCCCAATCCCTAGGCCGAGTTGGGGAGGGACTCCCTCCCTCCCTAGCGCGCCTAGACCCTCCACCTATAAAAGGAGGGGCAGGGCTCCTCCTTGAGACACACAAGTTTCTACCTCTAATCTCAGGTTTAGAGCCGTTTGGTTTAGAGCTTCTAATTGCTTTAGCCTGCGGTTTAGAGCCTTCTAATTGGTGTGTCTAATCTCTAGACCACTAATAGCCCTCTCTCATAATCCACCATACTCGCTCCGGCTTAAGGCCTCGGGATTTCTCTACTCCTGCATTACGCCAGCCGGAATCGAGGAGAGTGCTACAACCTCCGCTCACCGGAACAAGGAGAGGAAGGTTTTCCGAGTACCAAACATGTGACCGATTGCAGAAGCCGAACGCATACCGGAAGGATCGTCCACACGATCTTGAGATCGGAAAGAGTACGACTACATCACCCACGAGAATCCGCTCTCGTTAAACACTTTGGAATCTTCGAGGGTAAGTTATTCCATCGACTCGTTGCTACAATCTAGTAGATA
The DNA here is from genome assembly GCA_030063025.1 of Avena longiglumis. Taxonomy (NCBI): domain Eukaryota; kingdom Viridiplantae; phylum Streptophyta; class Magnoliopsida; order Poales; family Poaceae; genus Avena; species Avena longiglumis. The sequence continues at coordinate 209,004,369 of CP125979.1, read as the reverse complement.
GATCTTGGCTTGTTTGTTTGTATGCGATAGATATTTTTTTTTTCCATGCTACGAACCCCTACACATATCACATCACTGCACACCCCTGCAAAACAAAGTTAGACGCCTCTACTTTCTTTGCATATTTTACGTGGTTTGGGGCTTTCAATAAGTGTCGTTCTAACTTACGAACAAGAACCACAACATTGATACTAGCATTGTTGATCACCCGTTGTAAATTGGATCTTAACTATGCTAGGAGAAACAGGCACCCGCAAAGCCACTTATGCAATACAAGTTGTATGTCAAGCGTGGAGCAAGTCTCATGAACGATGTCATGTAAGGTTAGCCCGGGCATCTTCATCCCAACATACCGCAAGATACAAAGTACACAAGAAGCAATCGACAATAAAAGAATCAACGCCCACAATGACCATTGTGTTCTACTCGTGCAACAGATCTACATATAGACACGGCTCTGATACCACTGTAGGGTTTCGTAGCATGGAAAACAAAAATTTTCTATCGCATACAAACAAACAAGCCAAGATATATCTACTAGATTGTAGCAACGAGTCGATGGAATAACTTACCCTCGAAGATTCCAAAGTGTTTAACGAGAGCGGATTCTCGTGGGTGATGTAGTCGTACTCTTCCCGATCTCAAGATCGTGTAGACGATCCTTCCCAAGGCTATACTAAGCGCTTCCGCAATGGTCGCATCGCTCTCAGACTAACGAAGACCTTCCTCTCCTTGTTCCAAAGAAAATGGAGGTTGTAGCACTCTCCTCGCGATTCGACAAAGACAACGTGGTACCTAAGTAGAGGAGATCCCGCAGGCTTCGCCTTGCCGAGCGAGTATGGTGGAGTATGAGAGAGAGCTATTAGTGGTCTAGGGTTTAGACACACCAATTAGAAGGCTCTAACCAAGGCTAGTGCAATTAGAAGCTCTAAACCAAAGCTCTAAACCGAGTCTAGGGCTAGGATTTAGATTAGAGGATAGGAACTTGTGTTCAGAGGAGGAGGCCCCGCCTCCTTTTATAGGTGGGAGGGCGGCCAAGGGAGGAGTCCTCCCAAGTCAGCCTTGGTGGCGCTACCTTGGAGAGGAGGGACTCCTCCCCCAAGTCGGTTTTGCCTCCTCTTGCTTGTTTCCCATAGTTTCCTGTTTTAGCCGTTTGACTTTCAAACTGGCCATTTGACTTTTCAGTTTTAGGATTCAATTTAATCCTTTATTTGGAACAGCAAGAACACTTAGTACATGATGCAATCATTCCAATATGTAATGACACATTCATGTACCCCTTCTCCCCGGAGTGCCGGACATTCCGGAACCTTCTAGAACATTCATGAAAACACCTAATCATTCCTAACTCCGAAAAGGGACTTTCCTTATATGAATCTTATTCTCCTGACCATTCCGGATCACCTCGTGATATCCGGATCCCATCCGAGACTCAACAACATTCGGTCTCTTTCTCATAATACCATAACTACTCAAACAACGTCAATCCTTAAGTGTGTCTCCCTACGGTTCGTGAATTATGCGGACATGATCGAGACACTTCTCCTAACAATAACCAATAGAGGAATCGAAATTCATATGGCTCCTACATATTTCTACGATTACTTTGCGATCGAATGAACCACTTACATACGATACCAATTTCCCTTTGTCTCACGATAGTTTACTTATCCGAGGTTATGATCGCTTCGGTATCTCGCATACCTAGTTCAACCTCGCTTACGATAAGTACTCTTTTCTCGCTCCGTGATATGTGATCCCTTGTGAGCCAGTCAAATGCTTGCAAGCTAATTGGATGACATTCCACCGAGAGGGCCTAGAGTATATCTATCCGTCATATGGATGGACAAATCCCACTCTTGATCCATGTGTTTCAACCAATACTTCCCGAACACTCAATGCCACCTTTATAGCCACCCAGTTACGGTGTGGTGTTTGATGTCATCAAAGCATCCATCCGTAAAGGTGATATGCATGATCTCATGGTCGAAGGAATTAGGTTACTATGTATCAGAAAGCATATAGCAATTGAACTATTGAAATGACTTGATCTTTATGCTACGCTTATCTATAGGAGTATGTCCATCATATCATTCTCCTAACGATATGATCTTGTTGTTGATAACATCTCAATGTTCATGATAGGGAAACCACAATCATTAATCAACCAACAAGCTAGTGAAGTATAGAGGCTATACTAGGGACTTCAAATTAAGTTTACAAATCACACAAGTATTAATGTTTCCTTGTTAATACTATTATAGCATGAATGTAAACATTTATCATAAACACAAAGATATAATAATAACTACATTTATTATTGCCTCTAGGGCATATCTCCAACACAAAGCGCACAACACCAGCCCTCCCCACCCATGTGCCGCTGCCGCCAGCCGCCGTCGCCACGCCGCCCCCTGCGCCACCGCCGCCTCGTGCCGCCGCCCCCGACTCCTCCTCTCCGGCCTTCTAAACCTAAATCGCCGGAAACCCTAGATCCACCATAACTTACACCGGCTTAGGCGAAGCCCTGCGGGATCTTCCCTCTACTTCCGACACCACGCCGCCGTGCTGCCAGAATCGCGAGGGGAGAACTACATCCTTCGCTGCCTGCTGGAACAAGGGAGAGAAAGGTCTTCCTCGAGTACCGAACGTGTGACCGATTGCGAAAGCGCTGCCGGAATGCATCGCCAGAAGGATTGTCTACGCGATCTTGAGATCGGCAAGTGTACGACTACACCACCCACGAGAATCTGCTCTCGTTAACCGCTTTGGAATCTTCGAGGGTGAGTACTCTAATCGACTCTTTGCTACAATCTAGTAGATAGATCTTGGCTTGTTTGTATGCATGCGGTAGAAATTTTTTATTTTCCATGCTACGAACACCTACAGATAAGATTAAGAGAGAAGCTCGCTTTCTTGTGGGTAACCGCGGGTGCGAAGATTTTGAGTGAATTAATGCCGGGAGAGTAGATTCTTGTAATTAATGTGTGCACTTTCATTTCTTGTAAAGCTACTTCTTAACAGATTGAGGCATAGTTTTTTCCTGCCTAAAAAGGACCGCCGCTGTTGGCACCGCACGGGCTTTGCCCGACGACGACGGCGGTGGCGAGGGTGAAGGGAGAAGGTGGGACGCGGGCGGTTAGGGTTAGAAGCCCCTGGTCGCCCGCGGGGGGCGACACCGGAGCGAGACGGTTCCTATAGATACATGCATCATCCATTGGTAACCAAACCAGACCCGAAACAACAATGCAAATAGTAGATCAACGGACACCAAAGATCAGGTTCAGAAACAACTAATTGGGAACAAATCCAGGTTACAGCACATTGGAGTTTAGGAGTAGCTGACAGAGAATAGACCCAACGCAATTGGCTGGTCTTTCTATCAAAAGTTGGTGCTCATCGATGGTGGACGTTTCCATCCCAAACCGCAAGGCCATTGCTTCCCTCACCTTGCTCACCGTTTGAAAATTTTGGAACGAGAGCAAAGACCGGGTCTTCCACAACAAGCATGCGCCCTCTTTAGTGATCCTCGATAAGATTAAGAGAGAAACTCTCTTGCTTGTGGGTAACCCACGGGTGCAAAGCATTTGAGTGAATTGATGCCGGGAGAGCAGACTCTTGTAATGTGTGCACTTCCATTTCTTGTAAAGCTACTTCTTAATCGATAGATTGAGGCATAGTTTTCTTCCCGCCTAAAAAGTACAAAATATCACTTTTGAAACAATTTCGTAAACCGGCTAGTTTTGCATGACCGCCATTCTCACGGCGTCGTGGTCAGTTTGCATGCCACCGTAGGGTTTGCGAGGACTCATGGTCTGCATGAATCCAAATTTGATACCATGACGCCCTACCCATTGCGGACGTGTTTGGTTGCAGCGAAGGTAACATTAATGGTAATGTAATCAAGTAACGGTGGTATTTGGGTGTAATCGGGTCTTTCCCCATTTTGTATGGTTCCTATTGGTAACGTAATCAATCACCATTACACACCATTGAAAGCTGATCTTCCAGGAACGCCACTGCTCCTCCCTCATCAATGCTTTTCCCGTGAAGGGAGTTGAGAGGAGATCATGGGCCTCCACCGCCGCTAGCCAGTGAAGGGGATCGGCGGCTGTCGCAGCTCTTCCGTCGACGTCGCAGCTGCTCCTTCCACAACTCCATTCTCGTGACTGAAAAAATTAACGGGAGAAATTGGGGCTTCCATGGAATAAGGACCACTTGAACCTGCGCCACCAAGATCTGGCCGGGGAGGAGGGCAGGGACGGTGGGGGCAGAGAACTCGCTCGAGCTAGAGAACCCCGAAGCTTTCGTCCGGTAACACAACTTGTTTCCGGTTGGGGGTGAGCGGTATCAGACTTAAACGAGCCTGTAATCTGTTTACACGGTAACCGATTACGGGCCGAGTAAACCAAACGTGTTTAATGAAATCAGCTTACGGTGTAATCGGGTCCCGGGTGAAAACTGCCGAACCAAACACGTCCGCAATGTAATCATGATGCGGTGGGTACCGGACAGGGCGCCATGCATAAGGGGTAGATTGTGAAAACAATTAAATTTACCGAAGCTTTAGAAAAAGTTCCATTTTCGCAGAAGCCAGTAGGTGCGTTTGAGCAAATCGCAGAGAGACATTGGCGTCCAGCGACGATGTTGTGGAAAGGAGAAATTACATCACGTCAGCAATAACACAATGCGGTGAGGGTGAGGCGTGAGCAGTGTCCAGCCAAACAAATGCATCATGTCTTGCACGACACTGCGGTAGATGTCCGGGGAAAAGGCACACCCAGCTGCAGCAGGTGAGTGAGTGAGTGAGTGAGTGATCGAGTAGGTGGCCGTGCGAGTGGAACGCGCGCGCGGGGGCAGGTGCCGTGCCGACGTGCCGGGCAAAGGCCATGAGTGCACGCCATGAGCGCCCGCGCGGCAGCTACAGCCTACAGGGAGGGGGTGGAGCTGGTCCTTTTCTCTGTCCTCCTGCCCCGGCCGCCCCACTCCTACTGTTCGCCGCAGTTCGCGCATCGCAGGCGGGTTGGCTTCGTCTTCCTGGTCCCGGCAGTGCGCTGCGCTGCCATCGTTTACTCGCGCATCTAGCTGCAGCGGCAGCAGCGCATGCGAGTTGCGCTCTTGTTGGGCGCATAGGGCCATGGTCCCCTCCCCTACCTCTACCTCCGGCTCCATGTCGCTGCACGGTATACACGCATGGGATGGGAGCTAAATACTCTATGTATGAACATTACAGTTTTAAGCAATTGATCGACAGCCGAGGTCTTGAACTTCGCATTCCCATCTACTCTATACCAGGGTTCTAGATACCGAAACGAAAGCGCTCATTCAAGAAGTGGTAATTTCTAGTTCTACTATTCTCTCCGGTCTATATTAATATTCTTAACTTTATCTAAAATTTATACTATATATCTAGTTAATTATTTAGACTAGATGTACTACTAAAGTCATTAATATGGACCCGATGAAGGGACAATGCAATCCCCCCCGTAGGAGGGGCCCCCGGCACCATCTCCGCTCTCTATTTGTTGGAGATTCGTGCTACGCGTTTTATAAAATAACCCTCCTATTTATCTATTAGGTTTGTTGTAGTTTTTCTATCCAACCCCTAACGTTTTTGGATATTCTAAATTTTTTGTCGCTTGTTTGTCTCCTCACAATCGATAGTCTTCTACACTTTCTGTTTCTTTTTCACCTTATTTTTTCTCGTAAAATTTCAGAAAAATATTTAACAATTTTTATGTACATTTTTAATTCTAAAAATGAAACATGCATAATTTATTTTTTCAACAATCTCTTTTGATAATTTTTATTTTTCTACTTTTTATTTAACAATATTTAGACACTCTTACTTTGTTTCATCCTAGATTCAGAAGTTTCATATAAGAATCACACGTTTTACAAACTTGCTTCTGCCAAGAGATATTCGTATAATTTTTTTCACAGAATACATGCATAATGTCTGTTTCTTTTTCACCTCATTTTTTCTCGCAAAATTTCAGGAATAACCAACAATTTTTTATGTACATTTTTTATTTTAAAAATGAAACATGCCAATATGCAGGTTGAATATTCTTGGATTATTTCTACGAAAGTATGGATATTTGCCAAATATTTAAAACCTTCCAACACATATTCATTCAAGATTCATAGGCAATAATATTCATATAGAATACATACTAGGATATTTCAGGAATAATATTCTTGGATATATCCAGGAATAATATTCATTCAAGATTCATAGGAATAATATTCTAGGATATTTCAGGAATAATATTTATTCAAGATTCATAGGAATAATATTCATATTCATATAGGATATTTCAGGAATAATATTCTTGGATTATTTCTACGAAAGGATGGACGTTTCAATTGGGATTGAAGCAATTTTCATACAAATTTAAAAGAATTTTTATCATACTATTTATTTAACAATATAGGTTTTAACAGTACATTTTTCAATAAATCCAATCTATATCACATGTTCTATGCATGCTTCATACACGATTCATAAGCTTTCATACAAAATTCACAATTGAATATATTCACAAGTAGAAACCGACGCACCGATCTTCATACAAAGAGAATGCATGCTTCATACACTACTCATACACGGTCTGTCTCAATGTAAAATTCATAGAATAAAAATTAACCTGCAAAATTTTCTTCATACACGGTCTTTATACAGAGAGAATACATGCTTCATACACAATCATGAGCTTGCTTTTCTAAAGCTCAAATCATATCTGTTTCATATATGGTTCACAAAAAACATGTAAGAAATTTCACTGGAACTTGAAAGAACCATAGAAGATATAAATCTTGACACATACAAGATTCGTATTAGATCCAACAATGTTTTATTACAGATTCTTAGCATTTTTTCAAGTGAATCAAGATTCACACAAGAACCATACACGTAAAAAATCGTACTCCCATCGCCTATATTCGTGCCACACAAAAATTTGATAATACATACAAGATTCACAGTGATGTCATACAAGATTCACAGTGGTAAAAAATAATAGAGGAACTCAGATCCGTGTCCAAAAACATGAAGAAAAAAAGAAAGATCCATCACATATCCTTCAAAGATTCATACAAAATCGCATGAACTAGAACTGAATCCAAACAAAAAATACAAAAGCATGAAAAAAAGAAAGAAAAAGGAGCAAAAATAAAAGAACAAATAAAGGAAAAGGAGAGGCCTCAAATCCTCTAGATTTGGTTGGAGCCGGCAATCCTCAGAGCCGGGGCAGGAGGTCGGGATGGGGAGAGACGAATGTGCGCTAGGCCCTCCTCCACTAGGCTCGTTGCGGTCGCTGCACGTGGAGGGGACGGCCGCCTCGTGTGGTCGTCGATGGGCAGCCTCCACGCTTGTAGGCAGCGTTGCTGCTCCATGGCGCCTCCCCCCATCTGGGGCATGTAGGAGGAGGAGGTGGTGGGTGGTGGGCGGCTATTGGGGAGGAGGAGGAGGCATGGCGACACGATGGAGGAGAGCGTGTTCGGGGGTAGGTGGAGGATAACTGCGACGGATGGTCTACGTACGACTGGGAGTCTGAGAGTTTATCCTCTCTGTGTGGATTATGGTTCAAATCCAAGATTTTTTAGGGTTAAAATACAAAAGTACACGAGGCTTTAACTGCATAGATTTTACATGAATCTCCAAGAAATCTCCGGCTGCGATGGTGCCAGGGGCCCAACCTAGGAGGCGTAAATCCTCACTCCCACGTAAAGTAATATCTAATGTAAATTTAGAGGCTGTAACCGCAACATTCTTTTATTTTCGTGGGAAGTGGCTAACCAAAGTGTCTTTTATCCTGCTGCAAGATCTAGAAGACCCATCATCATCATCAGTTCACCGTGTTCACCTATTGCATACGCAACTACTATTCGGAAATGTCAGTCACATGCATCTGGAGCCGTACGATGTACTACCCACTGTATGCCGATCTCACTATCTGAGACCCGCTTTTCTCCTAGCCATGTGACGAACAGTCGACGTGTGACAAAAGGTTGCTAGTGATCATTTCCTCCACTTGTTGCAGGCGGGTCTCAGATCACGAATGCGACACCTGAAACTCGTGTCCTGTGCCAGGGGTGACGTCACCCGAATCCCACTGTGTGCGCGCTTGGATGGGCTTGTCAGGTCCGCCTCTTAAGTGAGCCGTGGTTGCTGTCTGCATGATCATCATGTGTTCTTTAATAAGATCATCTCTTGTTGGAGTGTTGTACTTCTGTTAGAGATTGCAAGGCCTACGAAACACTTTGCTATAATTAAGAAAACAATAACTATCTCTCTTAATTATTTTATATACCAATAGTTACACATGTCTAAGAGAAGATAGAAAAAAATACCATGTATTAGAGAAGAGAGACTAATAAATAGAAGATGACTTACAATTTTTAACATTTTTAAAAAACTCTTAGTCTTTGTAATCCCTAACGGAAGGAGTAGTTCTCAGAAAAAGAAAAAAGCTCTTATACGTGCTGAGAGAATCGAGTTTCTCGTTCCTTCTCTTTCTCTCTAATAAGATCATCTCGGTATCTGTTTGCTTCAACAAAAATCATCTTTATTAGTGTTGATGGATTCATGGATTACAAAAAGCGCAGGAGAGAAAGATTGAGAGGGTGTCTGTGTGTATCTAAACACAAATGGGCTTCACCCAGTAGTTAAGTGGTTACGAAATATTTTATACTTCCCCGTTCCGGTTTATAAAGTAAATATGTATTTTGAGAAAATAGTTTTATCATAAATTTAGTCAATAAAATATAAATTATATTTAACAACAATTATACCATTATGTTTATATTTAAAATATGTTTTCAACATTACAATTTTTTTGACATATGATTTATATATTATTGATCAAATTTACAGTTAAACTATTTTCTTAAAGTACGTATTAGCTTAATAAACCGGTATAGAGGTAGTATTTCATTTATTCATAGTTATACAAGTAAAGACAATGATTATTGAAGTGATATAAATAACAAAGAGACTACATCGTACCGATTGAAGAATAAAAGTATGAAAAAAATCAACGCGCGGGGTGTGTGTGTGTGTGGGTGGGTGGGGGGGGGGGGGGGACAGGCATTCGGTCGGTCTGGATCAGTACGAAACGGCGAACTCAGTTGTATGCCTCGTGTCACTGTCTCGCCTTCTTCTCCATTGGCCCGCTCGTGTGTCCTCCCTAGGTGCTCCTATACCCCATCTTTAGCAGGGCTGATCGATTGCACCGCGTACCTTCGGGCTAGTTTGAGCTCCGTCCATCGCTCACTGTGTTCCGTTATTTGGATGAGCCTGCTTCATTCCTTGCTCGTTCGACGGGCGAGTATCCTTGCTGGTTCTGGTTTTACCGTTTTCTTCTTCAACATTCTAGATGACTGTTTAATTCGTTGTTGTTCGTGCTTTCTTTGGGGTAAATAAAAACAACAATTATAGAAGGTGATTTTTCTAGGAAATCAAATTCAAAATCTGAACCCAATTTCAAATTGGAACAAATTTGAATAAATTACAAATCCAAAAAAAATCTATTCTGAACAAATTTGAATTCTAAACAAATTTCAAATTCAAATTCCAACTACTTTAAAATTTGAACAAATTAAAAATCTGAACAAACTTCAAATTTGTTCAAATTCAAAATCTGAATAAAATACAAATTTGAACAAATTCGAAATATGTAAAAATTCGAAACTAGTTTTTTTTTTCAAATCTGAATTTTTTCAAGAAAAGATCGAAATAGAAAAAAACAGAAAAGAAGAAAGATTAAAAAAATAAAAAGAAGCAGCACAATTGACCGAACTGGGCCTGGCCCATAGTCCGAATATTGGCGCATACGCGGTATAGCCGGGTGAGCGGCACGAGTTGTTTATGCCGCAAGGCCCGCAACGGGCGTCATATAGGAAATTCCGGTTTCCTCGCCGCCGGCAACCACCCACCAGTGACCCGCCGCCACCGGCTCCCCCCGCCGCCGCATCCTTCCGCCTTTACCGCCCACCCGCCCCAAGATCCGTGCCCCTCCCCTTCGGCTGACGAGCAGCTAGTCGCACGAATATGGATCCCTTGCTGTCGCGTGTTGCCTGTTCCATTCCCTGACTGTATCACATATTCAGGCCAGTCCAGATTGCCCCAATCCCAAATCTTTCTTTGTCTTGTTGCATTAACCCCACGATATCCTGTGGTTGGGTTGTTGGTCTTTCGTGAGTATGTTCGTAGATGAGAACCATCCTGCTAGTGGTAAAGTTTGCACATTCCCTTTGCATTTAGCAGAAATTCTGAATCCCTACTATAGCTCGAGTGAATGCACGCACCCCATGTCTAAATATTAGTCTGAATCTTGACAGGCCGGAGTAAAGCCATGCAATTCGTATAGTAGTTGCCACAGATGATCATTTAGACATAAGGGGGCAAACTGTTCTCATTTCCCATTTTCCGTTTTTGATACAAGTTATTCATGTCTAACATCACTACTATAATGTGCTAATGACTGCAACTTCATTGTTATTTTTTGTCCCACATAAGCCTTTGACAGACTGCAGCTTCATAGTTTCTGTTTTCATTTTTCAGAGTACTTGTTGGTATGCACCAGGTGCTTGAGAAAATTTCAAACCTCCAAAGTAGGGTGAAGTCTTGCCGTGCACACATTTATTTGTTAATTGCAGATAGTATGAATATAGATATATAGGCAAAAAAAAATATAGATATATCTACACATGAATTGAAGGTTGCCAAATTATACATCAGCATGCGTTCCTCTTCTTTTATCCTCAGACAATCATCTTAAGCAATCAAGCAGCATCTACATCCGACAGGAGCGGTTCGAGTGATTTCTTTGCTACCATTTGTATCCGAATTGATGTGCGCGTGAACTCGTGATAGCATTTTTCTGAAATATCTTCTTGTTAATTGATGAAGATTGTGATATTGATCTGTTTTTCATGCTATGGATTTGTTCTTCTCTCATGTTCCATATTCATTTGTGTCCCAGATTCACGATGCCTCGTTTTTTCATATTGCAGTGCGCGATTCCTTGCTTTCTTTACTGTGCAATGCATGTTCATCTCATGAACTAGTGAAATGGTGAGATGAATGCTACTGCTCGCTCGTGGAGCAGCAGGATCTAGGCATGAATCACAACTATAAGTGATGTTTCTTGATGATCGGATCCATGTGCTTGATCTAAACAAATCGATCTATGATGTGTACTCCCTCTATTTTAAAATATAAGATGTTTTAGGTTTGTGAAGAAAATGTATCTAGACTTGTTTTAGTGTCTAGATTCACTCCTAACCTTAGTAAACCTACATATTAAAAATAGTCTAGATACATTTGCTTCACAAATCTAAAACACCTTATATTTTAAAACAGAGGGAGTACTTGCTAAATCGACCCTAACATACTATCCAGTCATAGTGGTGGCAGAAAGAACAGTAGGAGCGTCTGGTTTACCTCCGCCATAGGAGACGAAGGAGAGGAGCTAGCATCGGAGAAGAAGGAGAAGATCCACTGGTCCTGACGACTACTAGGTCTGATGCTTGAGAAGGAGACGAGCTCGTCCTGCAGAAGACAACACCGCTCTGATGCTGGCGTAGATCCGCGTCACTGCTGTTGTCGGTGTTGGAAGGGAAATGGGGATTTTTTTTCCTAGGCTGGAATGTTGGGAGGCGACCCAATGGGGGATATGACACCCAGCTTTGCCGCGAAATGGAGGCTGGATTTCGTGGTATCCCGCCATCTCCTGCTGAACAAATCTGGCCAACGGGCCGGCCCGGCACGCGGCACGGCCCGTCGTGGCCCGCCAAGCCACGTGCCGGGCCGGGCCGTGCCACGTGCCCAGCTTCGAGGCCCGGGCACGGCACGGAGGCCTAACGGGCCGGCCCGTGGCACGTGAGGCACGTTGGCCCATGGCCTTTTTTGTTGGCCCGTCCAAAGTTAACTACAAAAACGTTCTAATTTTACATGTATCAGCTATATTTTGGTGCTTTGGTGGTTGAGAGGACAGCGGGAGACAAGGAGGTTGCAGGTTCGACTCCTAGAAACACCCTTTTTTGCATATGTTGTCAAAATATTTCCTGAGCACATGCTAAACGGACCGTGCCTGTGCCGCGGTCTGAAGTGGAGGCAGCCTACAAAACATGCACTTACAATACAAAGACTGCATGGAGTTTCTTATTCTTTCAAGAAAATAATACCTATGACTTTTGCAAACTGTCTAATTAAATTATGAATAAAGAATATGTACAATACATCCTATCCTGTGTAAATTGTAAAATTCCCATATGTATGATCAGTTGATAAGAGACCTTGTAGCACACAATGCAGCTCATCGCATGAGACATGCAAACTCCATAATGATATTTTCTTCTTGTTATTGAAAAAAGGTGGGATACATATCCATGAAGAGCTCATTCTAAATATATGTGTTATTACTTTCTGTGCTAATAACAATAGTCTTCGACTAATATAAAAGGAAATAAGAAGTGATAACTAGCAACTAGAATAAATTCCCTTTCTACTTATGGCCCATGCCTTCATCTGTGTAGTATTGGCTGAGCCAATGGGCTATGATTCTGGCCTCCTTTACCCGCACTTTCTTAAGCCAATCGGGGTCGTCCTTGGTGGAGAATCTCAAGTCTACGTGATGTGAACCTGAAGAACATTTCGAACAAGAAACATTGTGGATCATAAACAAGTAAGAACATGCTATTGCTCACTAACACAATTCGATCAGAAAGTGAAGTCTTGATTAGATGGTGATGAGTTGACTAACCTTTTGGCTCAACCAGCGCAATGATGCTTTTGGAGATGCTCTTCAGTACACTGCGTAACAAGTGAAAAAAATACAGGTAAGCAAGGTCAAGGCTTTAGCGGGAACCACTCATAAAGTCAGTTACTGTCTAATGTTTTGATCTATTAAATTACCCGCCACTGCTCCATGGATCCCGCAGCCCGTTGAAGAAGACGATGTTGCTAGCTGCTCTCTTCAAAACATGTGCAATATCCTGAAAGAAAAAAATATTTTTTTAGGAAAAGGAAAAAAGAAAAACAGATAGTGATCGACTGAACCCGGCGCATGGATTTTCATCAGCCCCCGAAAACAGAGTAGTAAGTAGTAGTTTTGATGCTACTGGTACTTACGAATCCGCCGAACTCCTCGGGGATCCAGAATGGGCGTGGAGGGAGACCGGTGGAGGCGCGGCAGCCGTCAAGGAGGTCGGTCATGTTGAAGGGCTCTGGCGGGAGGACGCTGCCGTTGCGGATGCCGTAGCTCATGAGGATCATCTCCGTGCACGCCTGCCAGTCCCAGCCGTCGAACATGCCGAAGGGGTCGTTCTCCTCGGTGTCGCCCAGGCAGTCCGCGTGGCCGGTGTGGTTGTAGTAGACCATCATGGCGTCCTTGATCCTGGCGATGGTGTCGTTGCCCGACTTGGGGTGGTCGATCGCGCGGCAGATCTGAGACCCGAATCAATCAATTAATCTTCGAAACATATACATCTCATTTACACATTCTACTATAATGAAAGGAAAGAATGTATGTATTAGAAGAAGAAGAGACGAACCGATTTGACAGGATAAGCAGGGAGGGGAGTGAGGAAGCCGGACTCGGTGGGGTAGTCCGTCATGGAGGAGTAGACGATGGCGCTGTCGAGCAAGTCCGGTATCGCGTCCACGGAACTAGCTCTGCGTTGTCGATGCGTATGTATTCATGAACCGACCCAAGAGATTAATGATCATTTTTAGGAGAGTAATCTGCACACAAGACGTACCGGCACATCTTGAATGTACTGTTGAGTCTCGCCCGGCCTGCGTCATTGGCGAGCGCCATGTCCAGCTCTTTCCAAGAGTTCATCAGCACGTCGTGGCAGTTTTGGCTCTCGCTCTAGTACGAAGATGAACGTTACTTAGGAAATACTAGCACGTTCGATATCCTAAAGTAAATTATATATGCGATATATGCAGTATATATTACTCCTAGCTAGCTAGGAACCTTGAAATCGTTGGAGATGATGTCGTAGAAGGCGTAGGGGTCGGCGAGGCCGTGGAAGCTGAGGATTGGTGCCGACGACGCGACGGCGCCAATGACAACGTGCGGGTACTTCATCCTCATCCACGCCGCCAGCACTGCAGTTCATCGATCGTCATGTATTGTATCCATAAAAGAATTATTTACATTACCAAAATCCATGAGGCAACGATTATTAGCACTTTGATTTGATGGCTCAGTTTTCTGTCCTACCGATCAGATTGATTTTCTTTTACAACAGCAAAAACAATTCTTTAATTCCAAAAATAACAGTTAACTAGTAATACTATAAAAAGGAATCTTACAGAGGTTATTATTACGGTTAGCTAACTAATAACATAAACATTGATCCTTGTGGATTTAGGATCTGCAAAATGCATGCATGTTGCTTGGTCGTCATTGACTGAAAGAGGTGGTCAATTCGAACTTACTGCCGCCGTAAGAGCCTCCAAATACGACGACGGGGGCGGCGGGCGCGCTGAGGTTGGCCTTGAGGCTCTGCACGAGCGTGGCGTAGTCGGCGACGGCCTGCGTGGTGGTCAGGTACCCCACCGTGCTCGTGTTCCTGAATGCCCGCTCCTCGCTCCCGAATGGCACCGAGTGCCCGTAGTACCGATGCTGCATGCATATTCAGAATTTCAGATCCATCACGGTACGTCGATGCATGGATATCGATGTAGGATTATAATTTACCTCCATGAAGACGAGCATGGCCCTGAACTGGGGCGCGAGCTCCCACATGAACCCCGTGTTGTTGGTGAAGAGCTCGACGTCGCCCTCGTTCCCGGCGTACACGAAAATCGGCGCCGTCTTGCCGCCCCAGTACGTGTCGTTCACCAGGTACCGCTGCTGGAACGTGCGGTAGCTCCTCGGCGCCGCGTTGAAGTGGTCCAGCCGCTGCGTGTAGTAGTGCGTCTTGTACCGCACCGTCGGCGGCACGCCCGTGCCCGCCGCGGTGGCCGCCGCCTCCGCCGTGATCACGCGATGGCGATGCGCCAGCGGCGACGAGTACCGCCGCCTCGCCTGCTGGGTGGCGGCGCCGCCGGCTGCGGATGCATGGCACGAGAGGAGGAGGGAGAGGAGGACGAGGACGACGATGATGTGTCGCTCCATGACCCTGCTGTCCGGCGGCGTTGATGGGACTCGTTCGTGGAAGTGTTGTTTGAGATGCAACACGCACAGATATCTTGATCGACGGATCATATATTACAGGATCGAGATATCATGCACGAGTAACTAATTCATAACGAACTCGGCTATAAAGCAGCGAGGGCCGGGAGACTAGGGCTAAATCTCTATACTCGAGATGGGTCGCGACGTACTAGGGAAGTCGCTCCCAGAGCCGGCCCACAGACCGGGCAAACAGGGCCGAGTAGTAGTAAAGAATCCATTCGTGTGCTTGAAATGCATCAGCGCTCCCGTTACAACTTACAAAAACATACCCGCCTCAAGATAAATAGCTTAGGGATTGTAGAGAGTAGAATTTTTTTTGTTGTAGAATGTCCCAATGTCGTTATCTCCAACAGTACCCCTAAACTTTTTTCTCATAAAAAATCTGTACAAATCATTTCAAGTTGAACATCAGTTTCAAACAACAAACTTCATAAAACAACATAGTTCACTCATGGCATACAACATAATCAAAACACAATGCTAAAAATATTGAACTAAACGACAAACTAGACTTACACTAAAGTAGAATGTCCCAATGCCCTCATCTCCAACAGCCCCTAAACTTTATTGTCATAAAAAACTGTACAAATCATTTCAAGTTGAACATCAGTTTCAAACAACAAACTTCATAAAACAACATAGTTCACACATGGAATACAACATAATCAAAACACAGTGCTAAAAATATTAAACTAAACGAACAAACTAGACTTACACTAAAGTAGAACTAAACGAAATGTCATGGCTTGAACTAAACAAAATGAATATACTTGAACTAAACTAAAGTTATATTTTTTTTGATAAGGGGCGCTTTTATTACTTAAAGAGTTTTAAATATTGCACCCGGGCCTGCATAACTAGGATGCACACAGCCGAAACAAGCCTATGGTCTCAAAACAAAAATAAAAGGATGAATTACATATCATAAAGATAAAATGCAAAACGTCTAAGATGGTGGAGGGCCAATCCGAAGATTATGCTGCCATCCATATCGGGTAAATAAATCCCACATCGGATCCTCTAGACGTGTACACACCTCCATAAAGAGGTTGTGAAACTTCACATGATGTAGAAACGACCATAAGCGGAGCTACCTATACACCTGTAGGTGTGACACCCCGGTTCTGAAAAGACCATGGCCTCTATGTGACATGCCAATCCCTGGATCGGTTCATTGGCCCACAATAGAGTAAGATAAATAACATAGCAAAATAACCGTGTATCATGTACTACAAAGATCCAGAGTAACATTATTACAATAAAAGCTTAGCATAAAGCTAGCTCAAATTATTCAGGTAGCAACATAAACATGTAAATCCTCCAATCTTCAAATTGCCCACAAGTGAACAAGTGCCGAGTGGAGTACCGTGGCCTATAACGATCAATCAGAATCGGAATAACCTGCAACATGAAACGTAGCAGCCCCGAAGGGTCAATACATGGAATGTATGGCAAGTAGAGCTAGTATAGGAGACAATAGTATTAACATCTACATGCATATTTGGCAAGTGGCGCTGTGTCTGGCTTGCATTTGCAAATACTTTTGTCCTACTTTCATAAACAGTTTTTGATTTTCTTTGAAAAGATCCCAATTAAGTTAACCCAACAATATTAAAACAATTATGAAATTAGAATGAGCGAGAAACATGTCATGGGATCAATATCTAGCAACTCAGATGTCCATAACCGGGGACACGGCTAATCGATTAGATTATACACTCTGCAGAGGTTAGTACACTTTACCCATGTGACTTAGCCAGCCCAGCTCGTACCATCACTCTCATTTTGGGTGATGATAGGGAGAAGACCAAGAAGAGACTGTTCGGGAAGTAGCTCCTCAATCCCGACGCGCACCGGTCCAACCTACCAAAATTCTACATCTCTGGATACGCGGGTTCGAGTTACCACAACCTACTAAGTCCAACCAACCGCCCATTTCATTATTGGCACATGGTTGTACACGTAAGCTACACAATAATGAAGCCAATCAATTTCTCTTGATACCTGGGTGCCTTTCCGCAATGAAACCACCAAAATTTATCAATATCATCACACCCAGGGGATTCATTGATTAAGTTGTCTTTAGTTTTCACAAACCAATACTTTGAGAAAACAAGTATCAATTATGTAACCCAGCCCTCGTTCATCAAGCATGGATAAGCACATCTACCAACGGTGGTTCATCTACAAGGAAAGCCCTACCACATAATAGGACATGGCATAGCGATAGTATCATCCTACACATGCATCTATAAAATACACGACAATGCATTGAAAATAGTAGGACGATATCATGAATAAAGTAGCATCTACTTGCCTTGGTTGTAGCGGTCTGGAGCACAATCCTCACACAGCAAGCGTTGCACTCAACACAATCTACATGATACAATTGCAATCATAAACAAACAATCCACAAGCATATGCAACAAAGATGATGCATGAATGCAAGAACGACAAGTGAATTGGTACCACAGCTGCACCACAACATCCTATACCATATTACTACCGATTGCATGCATGGAAAATAGCTTTATCGCTAGGAAAACTACTAGACAAAAGTAATGCTCCAAACTAGAGCTAGAACTTAAATAAATCACTACCGGTAGTATACTGTTTGTAAAATCTTGGGAAAAATCTACCACATAGGCATCGCTGATTAGAAACAGTACCAACTGGAATTACTCAAAAAGGAGTTACAAAACTTCCCGAGTAATTAAAACACTGCAGAAAGCCATTAGACAAATACTGCAGAAGTTTTTACTGTAAGCCTACCTTTTTAATTCACGATGAGATTCCCCTCGTTCATACGAGTTCAGGGACATATCACACGTGATTTTTGGAGCTACGGATCTTTTTCTACGAATTTATTACTCCGAAAAGGCCACTAACTAGTTTGATTAAACTGTACTAAACCTTGCAGTAAAAGTCTGAACCAAAGGTACAGCAAGCTTCTACACGACTCACTGAACCCGTACATATTTTATTTGCAATTTTTGGCCAAGCGGTTGAATTTCTACGCAATTTACAAGATTCTACCAAAATCTGCCAACTAAAGGGATTAACGAAATTGACCAGTCAATTGTGTCTGTTGACTGGTCAAAGCGTGTGCTGACTGGGCGCTGACTGGGCGTCTGACTAGTCAACGCCTGAGTCTGACCGGTCAACTAACGATCTAGGCCGCTGATCTGAGATCTGACGGTGGCTGCTGTCTTACCGAAAACGGATGGCGAAACGAACTCCGGAAGGTGCGGCGAGCTCCGGACGGCGGTGGCGATCAAATCCGGCGACGTGGTTCTTCCTGCACGGACGTTCACGTCAACGATTGGGTCAAGAAAATTAACACGCGTGCGCGTGACGCGGCGCAGCATGCGTGCTATATCGCATGCGATCATGCGCGGCAACACGGCGCGTCAGCGGCGGCGGCGGCGGCAGCTTGCGGCGAGGCAGAAGGCGGCGGCGCGGCGCTTCGAGCAGGCGGCGGCGGGCGGATTCAGCGGCGGCGCGGCTATGCTGCGCGGCGGCGCGCGGCGGGATGCGGGCGGCGGCGGGCGAAAGGGCGGGCGGCGAGTGGCGGCGCCGCTGGGCGGTGGGGCGGTAGCGGCGGTGTCGCAGATGGCGCGCGCGTGGCGGGTGGATGGCGAGGTCGGCGGCGTGGCGCGAATAGGAGAAGGAGGAAGAGGGTGGCGGCGGCGGACACGGGGCGACGGCGACGGGGCGGCGGCGGCCGAAGAGTGGAGGGCGGCGGCGATTCCTCAGGAACCGTGCGCGGGGCGAGGAGATCGATGGCGGCGCGACCGATCGCGTGGGGCAGGGGTCGGAGGGCACGGGTTACGAGGCGGCGGTGGGTCCCTCTTTAAATAGTCCCTCGCGCGGAATCCTACTCAGAAACGGTCCAGAAGTTGACTCCAATTCGGTAATCGGTCCGGACTTTCGGACCGTTTTCCGGCGGATTACTAAAACGTCCGAGTCTTTTGCATACGGACTCCGATTGGAGCGATTCTCGCGCCTACGGGTTCGTATGGTCGAGGGGAACAACCTTTCGTCAAGGTTTGCGCGATAAGTCAAACCTACAGGGGTGGTTATCGCAAGTCCTACTAAAGCCTCCCGCAGGAAACTCGTATCGAAACAAAATAGGGTTTTGCAAATAGCGTTTCGCCGAGCCTTTCTACTCGACGGTTTTGCATGAAAAGATATGATGCAATGACATGAATGATATGCAAGACCAAATCTAAAATTTGGGATGTGACACGACTAACCCCCTTAAGATGAATCTCGTCCTCGAGATTCGGCGCGGCTAGCAAATATATGTGGGTAGTCCTCTCGGATGTCATCCTCACGCTCCCAAGTGGCTTCCTCTTCGGTGTGGTGGCTCCACTGTACTTTGCAAAACTTGATTGTTTTGGTACGGGTAGTTCTCTCTGCTGTCTCTAGAATCTTGACCGGTTTCTCCTCATAGGTCAAATCATTCTCAAGCTGAACCTCCTCTAGTGGTACAGTGTCTCTCAAGGGTGTATCCACCATCTCCGGATGGCATTTTGTTCAGCTGGGACACGTGGAACACGTTGTGAACAGCAGACAGAGCCTCTGGCAACTCCAACTGATAAGCAACTTCACCTTGGCGTGCTAAGACCCGATACGGTCCAATGAATCGAGGTGCCAGCTTACGCTTAATTCCAAATCTCTTGATTCCACGAAGTGACGATACTCTGAGGTATGCTCTATCCCCTATATCATACACCAATTCCTTGCGCTTGGCGTCAGCGTAGCTCTTCTGCCTTGACTGTGATACCTTCAGCCTGTCCCTAATCAAGACGACCTTCTCCTCAGCGTCCTTGATCAAATCAGGCCCAAACAACTGACGTTCTCCTACTCCATCCCATAGCAATGGGGTACGGCATCATTTTCCATACAGCACATCAAACGGTGAAGTCTTGATGCTGGTTTGATAGCTGTTGTTGTAGGAAAACTCCGCATACGGCAAATTCTCATCCCAACTAGATCCATGAGCCAAGGCGCAAGATCTCAGCATGTCCTCCAAAATCTGATTCACCCTCTCGATCTGTCCATCACCAGGTGAAACGCCAGCTAAACTCCAATCTAGTACCAAGTGACTCGTACAATTTGCGCCGTAAGTGTGAGGTAAATTGGGTGCCTCAATCGATACGATACTCTTGGGAACTCCATGTAGGCACACAATCCTGTCCATGTAAATCTTGGCCAACTTTGCACTCAGATAGGTCGTCTTTACCGGATAAAGTGGGCTACCTTGGTCAAATGGTCGACCACTACCCAAATAGAGTCATATCTGACCTGGTCCTGGCAATCCTGTGATAAAGTCCATTCCCACTCTATCCCACTTCCAATCCGCACGGCAATGGTTGTAGCAGTCCTCAAGCTTACGTGTTCGCTTTACTCGGCTACATACATCACATAGGGCAATATGCTCTGCGACGTCTCCTTTCATGTTGTTCCACAATCTGTCCTTTAGGTCCATATACATCTTCAGATTGCCGGATGTATGGAATATGGCGAGTCATGAGCTTCCTGCAGAATCAACTTCCTTATCTCGGGATCGTTGGGAACGCACAAACGATCTCCGTACCACAGGGTTCCTTTCTCATCCTCGCGGAATTCCCTTGCTCGACCTTCCTTCATCTTTTCCTTAACTTCATCTATTTCCTTGTCTCCCACTTGAGCCTTCCTGATTCTGTCCTGTAGTGTCGGTTGGACTTCCATTGTTGCTAGTATCCTTCAGACACTACCTACAGTCTAAGGTCCTTGAATTGCTTGCACAAGTCCTCAGGCAATTCACCAATCGTCAATCCATTGGCATAAACCTTCCGGCTCAGAGCATCTGCTACTACATTGGCCTTTCCTGGGTGGTATTGTAGACTCATATCGTAATCCTTGATAAGCTCCAACCATCTCCTTTGTCTCATATTCAATTCCTTCTGCGTGAATATGTACTTCAGACTCTTGTGGTCGGTGTACACATCACAGTGTTTTCCCATTAAGTAATGCCTCCATACCTTGAGCGCATGAACCACCGACGCTAACTCCAAGTCGTGTGTGGGGTAATTCCGCTCATGGTGCTTGAGTTGTCGCGAGGCATAAGACACTACTCTCCCATCTTGCATCAGCACACTCCCAAGTCCCTGTCGTGAAGCATCACAGTACACTTGGAAATCCTTCAAGATCCGTAAACAGAATAGGCGCGGTCACTAGTCGACGCCGCCTCGAAGTCTGGCTTCACATACGTCTGACCATTCAAATTTCCTTTCCTTCTTCAGAAGTTCAGTCATCGGCTTAGCAATCTTGGAAAAGTTTTCAATGAACCTCCTGTAATATCCAGCAAGTCCCAGAAAGCTTCGAATCTCTCCCGCATTCTTGGGCGCTTCCCACTCTGTTACTGCAGTCACTTTGTTTGGATCAACAACAATTCCTTCTCCTGACACTACGTGTCCAAGAAATCCACGGTGTTAAGCCAGAATTCACACTTGCTGAATTTGGCATACAGCTTGTGTTCTCTCAGTTTCTCCATAATCAGTCGCAGATGTTTCTCATGCTCAGCATCATCCTTTGAATATATCAGTATGTCATCAATAAACACCACCATGAACTTGTCCAAGTACTCCATAAATACCTTGTTCATCATGGTCATGAAGTATGCCGGGGCATTCGTTAGTCCAAAAGACATAATTGTATACTCATATAAACCATACCTAGTGGTGAAGGAGGTTTTTGGTACGTCCTCCTCCCGGATCTTCAATTGAAAGTAGCCTGATCGCAGATCAATCTTGCTGAACACCTTTGCTCCTTCCAGTTGATCAAACAAATCATTTATGTTCGACAGAGGGTACTTGTTCTTGATGGTTACTTCATTCAGCGAACGGTAGTCCACCACCAATCTCTTGCTGCTACCTTTCTTCTCCACAAACAGAACAGGTGCTCCCCATGACGACGAACTAGGCTGAATGAATCCCTTTTCCAATTGCTCCTTCAACTGCTTCTTCAATTCCTTCAGCTCATCCACATCCATCTTATATGGTTTCTTTGCTATAGGTCATGTTCCCGGCATCAGGTCGATAAGAAACTCTACTTCCCTGTCAGGTGGCATCCCTGACAGTTCTTCCGGAAACACGTCGGGGTAATCCCTAATCACTGGCACAGTATCCATGCTAACCCCCTTAAGAGAATTCAACTTACACCTTCTCGGTCGTGCAGCCGACTTGAACCTAATCCTCTTACCATCCGGGGTTTTGAGTGAAACAGCAGTGCACAATCTATGTGTCCCCATGCATAGACATCCAATCCATACCCGAATGACATCTAATCCCGTGAATCCAACACTACCAAATGTGCAATGAAGTTGTGTGTTCCAATCCTCACGCTTAAATCATGCATCCCGCTAGCTATCATATCTCCTCCAGGTGAACTCACTCTAATAGACCTTTTCATAGACTCAGTAGGTAACTTATACTTATCCACAAATGCCCTTGAAATGAATGAATGCGATGCACCAGTATAGAAAATTATAAGTGCAGGATAAGTGTTGATTGGGAACTTACCAATCACAAGGTCTGGCTCATCTGGAATCTCCTCCACATTCATGTGGTTCACTGTGGCCTTCTCGCCGTTGGTTGGCTTCAGTCCTTTCCTCTCTGGACAATTGTCAGCATAGTGTCCCTTTTGCTTACACTTGAAGCACGTCACCTCACTTAGATCCTTCTTCACGAAGTTGCGATCACGGTTGCGGTCATGTCCACCGTGTCCTCCAGAGTGGTGAGAGTGTCCTCCCTTGTGGTTGTGGTGACTGCTCCTATGATTGTCATGACGATGTCCATCGCCTCCATGGTGGTGGCGGTCATGACTCCCATGGTCACTCCCCCCATGCTTGGAGTATCCATCATATGAAGTGCGAGACTTGTGGTGTGAACCAGAGTGGTGATTGTTGTTCCTTTTCTTGTGGTTCTCCACCTGCTTATGCTTCCCTTCCAAGATCCTAGCCTTGTCCATAAGCTCCTGGAAAGTGGGGCAATAAACCACAAGTAGTCAGATCAAAGCTCATCACTGAGGCCATCCAGGAATCTCTCCCTCGTTTTTGCATCAGTGTCAACATCCTCAGGTGCATAACGGGACAGGTTGTTGAACTCCTCAATATACTCAGCCACAGTGCGATTGGTTTGGCGCAAGTTGCGGAACTCCTTCCTCTTCAGGCTCAGAACTCCTGAAGACACGTGGTTGGTCCTGAAACCTTCCTCAAACATTGCCCAAGTCACGGTATCCAGCGGGTGGGTGATCTGAAATGTGTCCCACCAAGAAGCGGCTGGTCCCTCCAGTAGGTGAGCGGTAAACCTCACCTTCTCAGCATCACTGCATCCAACAGTTACTAGATCCTTGTTGACTGAACGCAACCAGTCGAGAGCTACCATTGGTTCCCTTGCAGTAGAAAACTTGGCTGGCCTTAACCTTAGAAATCTGGTGAGAGCATCTCCCTGAGGCTGATTGTTTCCATTGTTGTTGTTCTGGTTTGCCATGAACTGGGTCATCACTTGGGTCAGCTGTGCCTGAGCTGCCATGAGCTGCTCCATCTCAGTGGGTTGGCGGCGAGGAGGCATCTGCGGTTCAGCATAGGTAAGTTTAGAAAGAATCAACTACGATAATAGGATTCTACCCATGCATATGATCAAACAACCACAAACAATAGCAGACAATCACAAGCAAGCTTCACATCAACAAACAAGCGGTCCAGCAACATCCCAGGTGTTATCCTAGTAGTATATACCTACTGAAATAGTTTTGCAAGAGTTGGCAATGGTTAACTAAACAATAGATCAACTAATCAACAAAACAGCAATTCTGCCAGAACAGTCCAGCAGCGTTCGCGAATTTTTCCGCCTGACTTAACTCGTCAGAAAATTTAGCTGATTTTTGTGCATATAGCACAGAGAGTTTCGCATCAGCCCAATTGTTTTCAGATTTTTCTGAGTTACTAGAAAAATATGAAAAATCGTGCAGTACTGCTGTATCAGCAGAAAAACTGCAGCGAAAAACACACAGATGATAACCAAATTGCCATAACTCTTTCATTAGAAAATCGCACAAATAATTCCTGGGATATTGGAGTACACAAATAAGAAACTAATCACTCTTAAACTAACACGAACTAAGTTTCACATCGATCGAGACTAATCCTAACGAGTTTGCCTAACGTGGACTAATTGGTGGACTTCTATCTACTTCTTGAAGAGGTTGAGGTAGGTCCTTGCGGTCATGCGTTGGCGCTTCGGCTCGCGGTACAACCATGGCGGCGGAGTGTACACCTCTCCTGAACCATCACTTAAGACTTCAAACTCCACCTCTTCTGGATCCTCCTCTTCTTCTTCATTCTCAGCTGCAACAGCAACAACTTCATCTCCTCCACCATCATCGTCTCCATCATCATCATCCTCGTCCTCATCATCATCATCGTCTCCACTGTCATCATCATCCCCATTGTTGCCATCATCTCCATTGTCATCATCAGAGGGTGGATTCAGCTGTGCTTGGAGAGCGGCAATCTGGGCTGTCATAGCTTCAATGGTTTGGTCCCTTTCCTGGACGGTCCCTTGCAACTGTTGTATGTTCTGGGTATTCTCCTGCACAGTACCATGAAGATGTGCTATGGTTGCATCTCTGGCTATCAGGGCATTCTCCAAAACTCCCACAGCTTCATGCAAAGTGTCAATCTCCTGTCCTTGGACCACCATTCCATTGCTAGTAAAATCTGCAATCTCCTTTAACATCCTCACCTTCTGTGCTAGAGCTCCATTCTCTCTTTCCATGTCCTCTATGTGCCTCCGACGGGGCGGCATGTTGTTCCTGTCGCCCGGGGTAACCACAATGTTCCCATCTTCATCACGCCTTCCATAGTCACGGTAGGGTGAATCTGCTGGCAGTAGGTGTCGGACATAGTGGCACTGTCGAGACAGGGCTTCATGTACAGCCAAGTTGATTCCAAGTCCCCAGTTGCAGTATGTCTTGGTGTAGACCAAGTGCGCGGGGTTTGGCAAGGCGGCATCTCTGAATATGAAGGTAGTGATCTCCCATGCATCCTCTCCATATCCATAGGTGTACAGCCTTCTTCCCTTGAACATAGGCAGTGGCAATCCCAATGACTGAGAGAGCTGAGCTAACTGCCTTGCAAAGGGCCTTGGTGAATCCATGGTGACATACTCAGTCCTGACGTCTCCCATCTATCAAGTAAAAGAGGAAAGTGTGAGAATATCATATGGTAAGAATTTACGAGGGTGAAAGGCATAAGAGGAAAGACAGAGTTAATATAGGCTTAATAATTATATGGCTTCCTAATCCAATCCTAGGTCACGATCCTACAGTCGACACACGGGCTCTGATACCATCCTGTGACACCCCGGTTCTAAAAAGACCGTGGCCTCTATGTGACATGCCAATCCCTGGATCGGTTCATTGGCCCATATCGGGTAAATAAATCCCACATCGGATCCTCTAGACATGTACACACATCCATAAAGAGGTTGTGAAACTTCACATGATGTAGAAACGACCATAAGCGGAGCTACCTATACACCTGTAGGTGTGACACCCCGGTTCTGAAAAGACCGTGGCCTCTATGTGACATGCCAATCCCTGGATCGGTTCATTGGCCCACAATAGAGTAAGGTAGATAACATAGCAAAATAACCGTGTATCATGTACTACAAAGATCTAGAGTACCATTATTACAATAAAAGCTTAGCATAAAGCTAGCTCAAATTATTCAGGTAGCAACATAAACATGTAAATCCTCCAATCTTCAAATTGCCCACAAGTGAACAAGTGCTGAGTGGAGTACCGTGGCCTATAACGATCAATCAGAATCGAAATAACCTGCAACATGAAACGTAGCAGCCCCGGAGGGTCAATACATGGAATGTATGGCAAGTAGAGCTAGTATAGGAGACAATAGTATTAACATCTACATGCATATTTGGCAAGTGGCACTGTGTCTGGCTTGCATTTGCAAATACTTTTGTCCTACTTTCATAAACAGTTTTTGATTTTCTTTGAAAAGATCCCAATTAAGTTAACCCAACAATATTAAAACAATTATGAAATTAGAATGAGCGAGAAACATGTCATGGGATCAATATCTAGCAACTCAGATGTCCATAACCGGGGACACGGCTAATCGATTAGATTATACACTCTGCAGAGGTTAGTACACTTTACCCATGTGACTTGGCCAGCCCAGCTCGTACCATCACTCTCATTTTGGATGATGATAGGGAGAAGACCAAGAAGAGACTGTTCGGGAAGTAGCTCCTCAATCCCGACGCCAAGACCGTCCAACCTACCAAAATTCTACATCTCTGGATACGCGGGTTCGAGTTACCACAACCTACTAAGTCCAACCAACCGCCCATTTCACTATTGGCACATGGTTGTACACGTAAGCTACACAATAATGAAGTCAATCAATTTCTCTTGATACCTGGGTGCCTTTCCGCAATGAAACCACCAAAATTTATCAATACCATCACACCCAGGGGATTCATTGATTAAGTTGTCTTTAGTTTTCACAAACCAATACTTTGAGAAAACAAGTATCAATTATGTAACCCAGCCCTCGTTCATCAAGCATGGATAAGCACATCTACCAACGGTGGTTCATCTACAAGGAAAGTCCTACCACATAATAGGACATGGCATAGCGATAGTATCATCCTACACATGCATCTATAAAATACACGACAATGCATTGAAAATAGTAGGACGATATCATGAATAAAGTAGCATCTACTTGCCTTGGTTGTAGCGGTCTGGAGCACAATCCTCACACAGCAAGCGTTGCACTTAACACAATCTACACGATACAATTGCAATCATAAACAAACAATCCACAAGCATATGCAACAAAGATGATGCATGAATGCAAGAACGACAAGTGAATTTGTGCCACAGCTGCACCACAACATCCTATACCATAGTACTACCGATTGCATGCATGGAAAATAGCTTTAGTGCTAGGAAAACTACTAGACAAAAGTAATGCTCCAAACTAGAGCTAGAACTTAAATAAATCACTACCGGTAGTATACTGTTTGTAAAATCTTGGAAAAAATCTACCACATAGGCATCGCTGATTAGAAACAGTACCAACTGGAATTACTCAAAAAGGTGTTATAAAACTTCCCGAGTAATTAAAACACTGCAGAAAGCCATTAGACAAATACTGCAGAAGTTTTTACTGTAAGCCTGCCTTTTTAATTCACTATGAGATTCCCCTCGTTCATACGAGTTCAGAGACATATCACACGCAATTTTTGGAGCTACGGATCTTTTTCTACGAATTTATTACTCCGAAAAGGCCACTAACTAGTTTGATTAAACTGTACTAAACCTTGCAGTAAAAGTCTGAACCAAAGGTACAGAGAGATTCTACACGACTCACTGAACCCGTACATATTTTATTTGCAATTTTTGGCCAAGCGGTTGAATTTCTACGCAATTTACAAGATTCTACCGAAATCTGCCAACTAAAGGGATTAACGAAATTGACCAGTCAATTGTGTCTGTTGACTGGTCAAAGCGTCTGCTGACTGGGCGTCTGACTAGTCAACGCCTGAGTCTGACCGGTCAACTAACGATCTAGGCCGCTGATCTGAGATCTGACGGTGGCTGCTGTCTTACCGGAAACGGATGGCGAAACGGACTCCGGAAGGTGCGGCGAGCTCCGGACGGCAGTGGCGATCAAATCCGGCGACGTGGTTCTTCCTGCACGGACATTCACGTCAATGAACGGGTCAAGAAAATTAACGCGGCGCGCGTACGTGCGCGTATGCGGGCGTGCATGCGTGCTATATCGCATGCGATCATGCGCTAGCGGCAACGCAGCGCGCTGCGGTAGCAGCGGCGGGCGCAGCTTGCGCGGCAGCGGGCGGCGAGCAGCGCGCGGCGCTGCTGGGCAGCGGCGGCGGCGGACTTCAGGCTGCGCGCGGCGCGCGCGGGATGCGCGCGGTGGCGGCGCGGCGCGGGCGGCGGCGGCGAGGCGGCGCGTGGCCGCTGCGGGAAGCGTGGCGCGCAGGCCGGGCGGCCGAGGTGGCGCGCAGCGCGGCATCGCAGATGGCGCGGCGGCGGTGGATGGCGAGGTCGGCGGCGGCGTGCGCGAATAGGAGAGAAGGGAGGAGGGTGGCGACGGGCGACTGGGCGACGGTCGGCGGCGGCGGCCAAAGAGTGGAGGGCGGCGGCGATTCCTCGGGAACCGCGCGCGGGGCGAGGAGATCGATGGCGGTTCGATCGATCGCGTGGGGCAGGGGTCGGCGGGCACGGGTTACGAGGTGGCGGTGGGTCCCTCTTTAAATAGTCCCTCGCGCGGAATCCTACTCAGAAACGGTCCAGAAGTTGACTCCAATTCGGAATTCGGACCGATTTCTGGCGGATTACTAAAACGTCCGAGTCTTTTGCATACGGACTCCGATTGGAGCGATTATCGCGCCTACGGGTTCGTATGGTCGAGGGGAACAACCTTTCGTCAAGGTTTGCGCGAGAACTCAAACCTACAGGGGTGGTTATCGCAAGTCCTACTAAAGCCTCCCGCAGGAAACTCGTATCGAAACAAAATAGGGTTTTGCAAATAGCGTTTCGCCGAGCCTTTCTACTTGATGGTTTTGCATGGAAAGATATGATGCAATGACATGAATGATATGCAAGACCAAATCTAAAATTTGGGATGTGACAGTAGGTAACATGCAAGTGAGAAGAACTTTTATCATTAAACACTTTATCATTTCTGCACAGTAACAACGACTAGATAATTGCAATCGCTTCCATCCTAAGAAGTATTTTGTACTTGTAATATATAGTAGTATCATGTGACCAATTACCAAAAAAATTGGCAACGCTACACGGTGGATACAAGCCTGAAGCTGCTAGGATGACCAACTATATAGAAGAGCATCTCCACTCGTCCCCCCCCCAATATGGTGTATGGCGGTAGCCCGTATGAGGGGATGCCGGATGATTTTTAGTTATAGGGGTGGGTACTACCCAGTCATGTCCCCAATACTAAATACAGTGGGGAGGCTGCCCGGTGGACCCGTGGGCCAAAAGTGGTAGCTGACACCCTCGGTTGACTCGCTGTGGGAGGGGGTTGGGCTGGGTGCGCCGGATGTTTATTGAGCACCCGCCGAATGAGAAATTTATTTGGGGGTGATGGCTAGGCGAGTTTCTGTGCGTCAGCACCCTCATTTCACCCTTAGGGGGGCCTTTAGGGGGGCGAGTGGAGATTCTCGAACAGGCAAAGTTACATTGGAATAAAAAATGGTTAATTGTCTCATCGTGATAACAAAAAACACATTTCATATTCCCATGCCAATTCCGCTTAACAAGATTGTCTTTAGTAAGAATAACCCCCAAGATTGTCTTTAGTAATAATTGTTGGAATTATGCCCTAGAGGCAATAATAAAGCTGCTATTATTATAATTCTTGTTCATGATAATGTTTATATTCCATGCTAGAATTGTATTAAACGGAAATTTTAATACTTGTGTGGTTTGTGAACAACATCGTGTCCCTAGTATGCCTCTATGGACTAGCTCATTGATTAATGATGGTTAAGGTTTCCTAACCATGGATATGAGTTGTCAATTAATAATGAGATCATATCATTGGGGAATGATATGGTGGACAGACCCAAACTAAGCGAAGCAATTAGATCGTTTCATCGTGTTCGTCTTTGCGAAGCTTTTCTTATGTCAAACATTGTATTCCTTAGACCATGAGATAATACAACTCCCTGGTATCGGAAGAAAGCTTTGAGGTCATCAAATGTCATCCTATGAGAGGGTGATCATAAAGGTGTCTCTCAGGTGATCGGAAAGTATCTGTTGGGTTGTATGTATCGAGATGGGATTTGTCCCTCCCAAGTCGGAGAGATATACTGGCCCACTCGTAATCGATATCAACACCGCTTGCAATCATGTGGTTAAGGAGTTAATCACAAAGTGATATCGGATTACGAACGAGTAAAGTACTTGCCGTGAACGAGATTGAACTAGGTATGACGGTACCGCGATCGAATCTCGGGCAAGTAAAATATCGCGAGACGAAGGAATATATATGGGATTGATTGAATCCTGGCATCGTGGTTCATCCGATATGATCATTGATGAATGTGGGAGTCAATATGGGTTTCACTCCGCTGTTGATTATTGATAGAAGATCATGTCTGCATATTCTCGAACCTGCAGGGTCACACACTTAACGTGTCTCGACGCTAGGATAGATTGGATAATTGGTTTATGAGTTTTTGTTCGGAGTCTCGGATGGGATCCGGGACATCACGAGAGGTTCCGGAGCGGTCCGGAGAATAAGATTCATATAAGGCAGTGCAGTTTTTGGAGTTCGGAATTGTTCCGGATTAATCGGTATTGTACCGGAAGCTTCTAGAACCTTCTGGAAGGGTACCAACGTGGCCCCACCTTCCGGGAGGGGGCATGGGCCTATGAGGGAGTGCCCTGGCTGCATTGGGCCAGGGGAACAAGGCCCCATAGGGCCCAGCCGGCCTAGAGAGGTTTAAACTCGAGATAGAGTTTCTAGAAGGGGGGGGGGGTTCCTTGCCCCCACTCCTTATCCTTTGGGGCCGCCGGTTTGGGCTTGGGGGAGGGGCTAGGGCTGCGCCCCCCTCTATATAAAGAGGGGTGAGGGCGCACCAACCCCCTACACCTTCCCCTCCAAGCCTAGCCGCCCTGCTGCCCTCCTCTCTCCCTCCCGGTTGCTTGTAGGCGAAGCCCTGCTGCAGAAATTCTCCACCATATACACCACGCCGTCGTGTTGTAGATCCAATCCGTCTCTCCACCATACTTGCTGGTCCAAGGAAGGAGGAGACGTCGAGGTGCTGCACGTGTGGATCTCACGGAGGCACTGCCATTGTGGTGCTAGATCGGATCGGATCGCGAGGAGGAGAAGCGAGTACGACTACATCACCCACGTTAACCGAGCGTAACGCTCATTGCGAATCTTCAAGGGTATGAAGATCTAATCCAATCTCTCGTTGTTTGCATCTCCTAGATTAGATCTTGGCTTTCCTCTGTTCGCATCCGTAGAAAATTTTGATTTACTATGCCGAAACCCTTCAGGGTATCGAGCTAGATCTATGCGTAGATGTGTTTCACGAGTAGAACGCAACATGGTTGTTGCGGCGTTGATGTTTTCGCTGCAAGCCTCTTGTTTGTGTTCTTCTTATGACGCGGGATAGTGAGATTGAAGCGGTCCAGGCCAACCTTACGCGACGTCGTTCGCGACGGGCTTCACTTGACGTGTGGCTTGTTCCACACATGCACCGGTGGATGCCGCTTCTCACTATAGTTGTCATGGGATTAACACCGGAGTTTGGCAACCATAATATCACCGTTGTGGCTTTCCGTAGGTAAGAATCGTTCTTAGCATCTACTCTCATAAGCCACGTAAAACATGCAACAACAAAGTAGAGGCGTCTAACTTGTTTTTGCAGGGAGTGTTTTTTGTGATATTGTATGGCCCAAGATGTGATGTGTATAATGTATGCGATGATCATGTTTTGTAATGTTTCACGACTTGCATGTCGATGAGTACACAACCGGCAGGAGCCATATGGTTGTCTTTATAATTGTGTATGACCTGTGTGTCAACTTCTTATGCGCCATGTAATAGTTTCACTTTATCGCTAAATAGTTAGCAATAGTTGTAGTTGCTATTCGTGGTGGAGGCAATCATGGTGGAGTGATGGAGATCATGCCGGAACGCACAAGATGGAGATCACTGCGTGAAGATTGGCTATACCATGTCACATTAAAGTTATATGCATGTGATGTTTATCCTTTTATGTATCTTATCATGCTTAGATCGCGACGGTAGCATTATAAGATGATTCCTCACTTAAAGATCAAGATAAAAACTGTGTTCTCCTCGAGTATGCACCGCTATGAATTTCGTTGTGTCCAAGCATCACGTGATGATCGGGTGCTATAGACTCTACGCTCACATACAACAGGTGCAAGCCAGTTTTGCACACGCGGAAATACTTGGGTCTAACTTGACGAGCCTAGCATGTACAGACATGGCCTCGGAACACAAGAACCGAAAGGTTAAGCATGAGTCATATGAATGATATGATCGACACTTCGTTGTACACCATTGAAATCACATCTCTTCTCGTGATGATCGGATTAGGTGTGGTGAATTTGGATCATGTTCACTAAACAACTTGAGGGATGTTGAATTTAGTGGGAGTTCATCTAGTAATTTGATTAAGTTGAACTATTTATCATGAACATAGTCTAAATTGTACTTGCAAATACTGTAGATCACATGGCCAAGTCCAACTTCAACTTCAACGTTTTTGCTGAGATAGAAAAGCTTAGAAACAATGGGTCTAACTTCACCAAATGGTTCCGCATTCTGAGAATCATTCTCGCTGGCGGAAAAAAGGACTATGTCCTTGAGAAAGCTCTAGGTGACGCCCCTGCTGTAGATGCGCCGGCTGATGAGAAAGCTGTTTATCAGTCGCGCAAGGATGATTATGATTTGATTAAGATCGCCATGTTGTATGCTATGGAGTCGGATCTTCAAAATCGTTTTGAGGAGTTCGCCGGGCCCTTTGAGATTCTTGAGGAGCTGAAAACTATGTTTCAGACTCAGGCCTGTTCTGAGAGATATGAGATCTCTAAGAAATTCTTTGACTACAAGATGGAGGAAGGGAGTTTCGTTAGTGAGAACGCCATTAAGATGTCGGGCTACACTCAACGCCTTGAGCAACTGGACTGCAAGATTCCAGAGGAGCTCAAGATTGACAGAGTTCCACAGTCACTCCCTCCTAGCTACAAAAGTTTTGTAGTTGCTCACGATCAGATTGGTTCCACTGATATGATCACTGAGCTCTTCGCTAAGATGAAAGTAGCGAAGGTGGACATCAAAAGGAATAATCATGTGTTGATGGTCAACAAGCCCCCCACCTTCAAGAAAGGTAAGGGAGCAAGGAAGCCCTTCAAGAAGGGCGGCGGCAAGCGCACTTCCCCTGCTGAGAAGAAGCTCAAGTCTGGTCCTAAGCCGGACACTGAGTGCTTCTATTGCAAGGAAAAGGGTCAATGGAAGCGCAACTGTCTAAAGTACTTAGCGGACAAGAAGGCTGGCACCATCAAAGGTATATTTGATATACATGTTATTGATGTTTTCCTTACTAGCCCTCGTTGTAGTGCCTGGGTATTTGATAATCGGGTTGCTAATATTTGTAACTCGAAACAGGAGCTACGGAATAGACGGCGGCTTGCGAGGGATGAGGTGACGATGCGCGTTGGCAACGGATCAAGAGTTGATGTGATGGCCGTTGGCACGCTCTCCTTAGTTTTACCTTCGGGATTAGTTTTAAACCTTAATAAGTGTTATTATGTGCCTGCGTTGAGCATGGGCATTATTTCTGGATCGTGTTTATTGCAAGACAGTTATTCATTTAAATAGGAGAATAATGGTTGTTCTATTTATATGAGTAACAACTTTTATGGTCATGCACCTCTTGTGAATGGTTTATTTCTTCTAAATCTCGAAAGGGATGAAACACACATCCATAACATTGAGGCTAAGAGATGCAAAGTAGATAGTGATAATACTACTTATTTGTGGCACTGTCGTCTAGGTCATATTGGTGTAAATCGCATGAAGAAACTCCATTCTGATGGACTTTTGGAGTCTCTTGATTTTGAATCATTTGACACATGCGAAACCATGCCTCATGGGCAAGATGATCAAAACCCCGTTCTCCGGTATGATGGAGCGAGCAACGGACTTGTTGGAAATCATACATACCGATGTATGCGGACCGATGAGTGTTTCGACGCGCGATGGATATCGCTATTTTCTCACTTTTACCGATGACTTGAGTAGATATGGGTATATCTATTTAATGAAACATAAATCTGAAACGTTTGAAAAGTTCAAAGAATTTCAGAATGAAGTGGAGAACCATCGTAACAGAAATATTAAGTTTCTACGATCTGATCGTGGGGGCGAATATTTGAGTTATGATTTTATCACGCATCTTAAAGCAAGTGGAATCGTTTCGCAACTCACGCCACCCGGAACACCACAACGCAATGGTGTGTCTGAACGCCGGAATCGAACCTTATTAGATATGGTCCGATCGATGATGTCTCTTACTGATTTGCCGTTATCATTTTGGGGTTATGCATTAGAAACCGCTGCATTCACTTTAAATAGGGCTCCATCTAAATCCGTTGAGACGACACCGTATGAACTGTGGTTTGGTGCTAAACCTAAGTTGTCGTTTCTTAAAGTTTGGGGATGCGAAGCTTACGTCAAGAAGTTGATGTCGGACAAGCTCGAACCCAAAGCGGAGAAATGCGTCTTCATAGGATACCCTAAGGAAACTATTGGGTATACCTTCTATCACAGAACCGAAGGCAAAGTGTTTGTCGAAAGAACGGTTCCTTTCTTGAGAAGGAGTTTCTCTCGAAAGAAGTGAGTGGGAGGAAAGTAGAGCTAGACGAGGTTATTGAACCTTCTTAAATTGAGAGTAGCGCAAGACTGAAATTGTTCCAAGGTCACTTTGCACCAACAATAGAGGAAGCTAATGACAAGGATCATGAAGCTTGGACGATCTTGCTACTAAACGTCGCAGTCGACAAGGTCGCGCGTGCCCTCCCGAAAGTGGTACGGCAACCCTGTCTTGACTGTCTTGTTAGTAGAATACAGTGAACCTACGAACTATGAGGAAGCGATGATGAGCCCAGACTCTGAGAAATGGCTAGAAGCCATGAAATCCGAATTGGGATCCATGAGCGAAAACCAAGTATGGACTTTGGTGGACCCTCCTAGCGACCGAAAGGCCGTTGAGTGCAAATGGATCTTCAAGAAGAAAACGGACGCGGATGGTAATGTTACCATCTATAAAACACGACTTGTTGCGAAAGGTTTTCGACAAGTTCAAGGTGTTGACTACGATGAGACTTTCTCTCCCGTAGCGATGTTTAAGTCCATTCGGATTTTATTAGCAATTGCTGCGTTTCATGATTATGAAATATGGCAGATGGATGTCAAGACTGCTTTCCTCAATGGCAACATTGATGAAGAGTTGTATATGATGCAACCCGAAGGTTTTGTCGATCCTAAGGATGCTGATAAAGTATGCAAACTTCAGCGTTCCATTTATGGACTGAAGCAAGCATCTCGGAGTTGGAACCTTCGTTTTGATCAAGTGATCAAGAGGTTTGGATTTGTTCCAAATTGCTACGAAGCTTGTATCTACAAGAAAGTGAGTGGGAGCTCGGTGACATTTCTGGTACTATATGTGGATGACATATTTATTATTGGAAATGATATCAACATGCTTAACGATGTGAAGAGTTATTTGAACAAGTGTTTTTCAATGAAAGACCTAGGTGAAGTTGCTTATATATTGGGCATCAAGATCTATAGAGATAGACAAAGACGCCTGATAGCGTTAAGCCAGAGTACATACCTAGACAAAGTTCTGAAAAGGTTCAGAATGGATAAGGCAAAGAAAGGTTCAGTGCCTATGTTGTCAGGTAAGATATTGAGCAAGGCTCAGTGTCCAGCTACGGTAAATGATAGGGAAGCTATGAGCAAAGTGCCTTATGCCTCGGCCATAGGTTCTATCATGTATGCCATCGTGTACTAGACCGGATGTGTCCAATGCTCTTAGTTTGACGAGATATCAAAGTGATCCAGAGTGGAACATGGACAGCCGTGAAGAACATCCTAAAGTACGAATAGGACTAAAGAAATGTTCTTAGTCTATGGGGTGATGAACAGCTCGTCAGAAAGGTTACGTCGATGCTAGTTTCGACACCGACAAGGATGATTCTAAATCTCGACAGTGATACGTTTATATTTTGAATGGAGGAGCGGGAGAAGCTGCAAGCAAAGCGTGATCGCGGGATCTACAGTAGAAGCGTCAAGTGAAGGAGTTTGGATTAGGAACTTCATCACTGAGCTTGGCGTGGTTCCAAGTGCATTGGACCCACTGGAGATATTGTGTGACAACACTGGCGCCATAGCACTCGCTAAGGAACCAAGATATCATCCAAAGACCAAGCATATCAACTTAAGTTTCATATAATCCGAGATTATATAGCGATGGAGATCGAAGATTAGCAAAGTACATACAGATCTGAATGTCGCAGATCCATTGACTAAACCTCTTCCACGTAAAACATGATCAAGACCTCGATTGCCATGGGTGTGAGATTGTTGCCAGATGTAAACTAGATTATTGACTCTAGTGCAAGTGGGAGACTTTTGGAATTATGCCCTAGAGGCAATAATAAAGCTGTTATTATTATAATTCTTGTTCATGATAATGTTTATATTCCATGCTAGAATTGTATTAAGCGGAAACTTTAATACTTGTGTGGTTTGTGAACAACACCGTGTCCCTAGTATGCCTCTATGGACTAGCTCATTGATTAATGATGGTTAAGGTTTCCTAACCATGGACATGAGTTGTCAATTAATAATGAGATCATATCATTGGGGAATGATATGGTGGACAGACCCAAACTAAGCGAAGCAATTAGATCGTGTCATCGTGTTTGTCTTTGCGAAGCTTTTCTTATGTCAAATATTGTATTCCTTAGACCATGAGATAATACAACTCCCTGGTATCGGAAGAAAGCTTTGATGTCATCAAATGTCATCCTATGAGAGGGTGATCATAAAGGTGTCTCTCAGGTGATCGGAAAGTATCTGTTGGGTTGTTTGTATCGAGATGGGATTTGTCCCTCCCAAGTCGGAGAGATATACTTCGGGCCCACTCGGTAATCGATATCAACACCGCTTGCAAGCATGTGGTTAAGGAGTTAATCACAAAGTGATATCGGATTACAGAACGAGTAAAGTACTTGCTGTGAACGAGATTGAACTAGGTATGATGGTACCGACGATCGAATCTCGGGCAAGTAAAATATCGCGAGACGAAGGGAATATATATATGGGATTGATTGAATCCTGGCATCGTGGTTCATCCGATATGATCATCGATGAATGTGTGGGAGTCAATATGGGTTTCCAGACCCCGCTGTTGATTATTGATAGAAGATTATGTCTGCATATTCTCGAACCCGCAGGGTCACACACTTAACGTGTCTCCATGCTAGGATAGATTGGATAATTGGTTTATGAGTTTTTGTTCGGAGTCTCGGATGGGATCCAGGACATCACGAGAGGTTTCGGAGTGGTCCGGAGAATAAGATTCATATAAGGCAGTGCAGTTTTTGGAGTTCGGAATTGTTCTGGATTAATCGGTATTGTATCGGAAGCTTCTAGAACCTTCCGGAAGGGGACCAACGAGGCCCCACCTTCCGGGAGGGGGCATGGGCCTATGAGGGAGTGCCCTGGCCGCATTGGGCCAGGGGCACCAGGCCCCATAGGGCCCAGCCGGCCTAGAGAGGTTTAAACTCGAGATAGAGTTTCTAGAAGGGGGGGTTTCCTTGCCCCCCACTCCTTATCCTTTGGGGTCGCCGGTTTGGGCTTGGGGGAGGGGCTAGGGCTGAGCCCCCCTATATATAAAGAGGGGTGGGGGCGCATAAACCCCCTACACCTCCCCCTCCAACCCTAGCCGCCCTGCTGCCCTCCTCTCTCCCTCCCGATGCCAGGCAAAGCCTGCGCAGAAATTCTCCACCATATACACCACGCCGTCGTGTTGTAGATCCAATCCGTCTCTCCACCATACTTGCTGGTCCAAGGAAGGAGGAGACGTCGAGGTGCTGCACGTGTGCATCTCACGGAGGCACCGCCACTTGTGGTGCTAGATCGGATCGGATCGCGAGGAGGAGAAGCGAGTACGACTACATCACCCATTCCCGGCAACGTTCCATCGCATGAATATTCAAGGGTATGAAGATCTAATCCAATCTCTCTCGTTGTTTGCATATCCTAGATTAGATCTTGGCTTTCCCTCTGTTCGCATCCGTAGAAAATTTTGATTTACTATGCCGCGAAACCCTTCAATAATAATCCCCAACAAAGATACCAAGCAAAAAAAAATTTAGAGGTGTCTTCATCTTCCATTTTTTTCTATTATTATCAACTGGTAAGTTGTAGCATCCTGGGTAAAACCACTACTAGAAAATCGCTTTTAATTTTATTATGTGCACCATCATGACATCATCATGCATCTGTTTGTTAAAACCTATTTTACAAAGGTCTATTTTGTTTTCCCAAATACCCCTTCTTAATTCAAATCAAAACCCCGGGCTTGTCCGGAGTATTTGGTTGTCTAAAACTAACCGCAATTTTTTTGTCTAAAATAAATAGTAATAACAATAAACGAGTATATAAAAGTTTTTGGGGAGGCAGCCCAGCCTTTCGGGCCAGGCCACCTACTACCCGGCCCAAAAGAAACCTTCGTCTAAACCTATCCAAAACGAAACCCTAACCCTATCTACCACAAACCCTAGACCTCACCCATTTTCCCTCCGCCGCCACCGGTCACCTCCCCACCCCGGCTCTTCCTCCATGAAGCCCAGAGCTCCTCTCGCGCTTGCCGCTCCTCCCGTGCAGCCGCCGCCGCCCGCAGGAGACGCGCCCTGGCCACGACCCCGTCCCCGAACAACCCAAAGCGACGGCCGCCCCGCAGAGCTCCTCCACCCGAGGCCGCCTCCTTCCCACCTCGCGCAGAACTCTGCCTCGGCCACGATCCCCTTCCCTGAACCCCGCCTCCCTTGTCCGACAGCAAGCCGCCGCTCGAGCCCGTTCCCGAGCTTCCTCCTCCGCGGCCTCGTTGTGACCGTCGAGCCGCCAGAGTGTCCGCGTTGGCCTCCTCGTCACTCGTGCCTTCCCGCCGTTGAGCCGCCGCCGGCCGCCTCTACCCGCGAGCAGCGTCTCCGCATTGTTCTCTTGCGACCAACACATCTCCGACTCGTCCGGCCTCCGGCAACTACCCCGCCGGGCCCCACGTCGCCAACCCTGCCGTCCATCAGCGAGCCGTCCATGGTCGTGGCTGCATCGTCAAGCCGGCTGCCCCTGAGGCCACATGCAGTGCATGATGTGTCTATTATAGATAGCCTTTCCCTATATGTTGATGTTTAGTGAACGAGTCTCCTGATGTTACACACAGTGAAGGGGAGACGTGCTCCTGAAGCAATGCTTGTATGTGGGCAGTGAGGATGGTGTATTTTCACCTAGCTTCGATTACCTCGGTTATGATCGACACCGACCAAGACAAACACGATGAACCATCGGTGCTGCAACCCGAGTCTGGCACCGACAAATGAAGTCGTTACCGCCAAGATCTCCATCGCGGGCTTCAAGTTACCTTTGGATATGACAAGATCTTCTTCCCTGCCCGAGTTCTCCTTTTCGGATTGGCAAGATCCTCTCCCCGGACCCGAAGACGTCGAGACCCCCAACCCTGAAGATCGATCACGGACCCTTGAAGACCGATCACGGCGTCCTCCTCTCTCTCGGATCCAAAGACCGAACCAGAACCCCTGCAAGCACCAAGATCGTCGATCCGATGTGTGACCCCTATCCAAGCCCTATTTTATAAATGATATATAATTGTTGCATATAAATTGTTCATTCTTGCATACATAATCATTTGTTTGGGCGTTATATTGTCGATTCGCCTCATAATTAAATATGAAGACCATATCGGGCGATTCCAGTCTTATATGGTTCCCATTTAAATTTCTGTAGCGAACCGATGATATAATTTTGCCTTGTTAATACAACATTTAAATTGCGGGTATGTAAATAACTTGAACCACTTAAATAATTATTGTGACCCCGGTTCCGCTTAATATGGCCTAATTGCATCACACCTTTGTCATGTCATACATCATACATTCATCATGCCCGATCTTCTGTCGTAGTATTAAATAGTGTATCCGATGTTTCTTCTAGTGTTTTGCTTCTTGGCGGATAAGGCCGATGAGTTGATGTGAGTGTCGACCCGATCTTCGGATAAATCTTCGGCAATGTTTTCAGGCGAGCATTCTCCCTCTTTCTACCTATTTTACTTTATAGTCTTTATTTCCTCCTGTTGATCTATTGCTATCTGTGTTGCGATGCTCTAGTTTTTGCACCCGTGATATCCCTTGAAGCCTTATATTGCCATGGACACATCCTATTACCTGTTGTTTGGTAGATAGTTGGAATTGTGTGTCGTGGTCGCTTGCTCAAGTGCGGTTGCGTGTCGTCAAGTACCATAGTTGTTGGAGTAATGCCGCATGTTTAATTTTGGAGATGATCATGGCTTTAATTATCGTTTAATAACTAAAATTAAAAGTAGGTAAATAATGCAGAGGCACAGGTGGGCAATAGATGTTATTTGGTTTTTAACCGTCCACTTGTGTCCCATAGGACCCCGAGTACTTGATACATGTTCTTTGAATATTCGCACTATCCGCATGTGGGACCATGAATCCCCCTAGCCAGAGCTTGAGTCATATATTATTTCTTGGGGCCACAAACTAGTTTGGGGCTTTATTACTATCATGTACTTATGTCATGCTTTACTGCTTTATTTATGATTGCGTGGGCCAGATTGCTTTTTTGGAACCCCGTGCCATGTTTTCGCGGTATCGAAAAGCCCAGTCACACTTTCGGGTTCCCAGTCATTTACAGCCGCCGTCACAAACCTCTGGGTCCGTCTCGAAGCCGGCCAACTTCGTAGCGGGAAGCTTGGTGGGGTGACCCCCAGAAATATTATATGAATCTTGCAATTGCTCTGTCGTGATGTCTCATTGGGTTTTCATTTGGTTTTTCCCGAGGTTGATCGTGCGTGTGTTGCTATTTGTGCCCCCTGCAGGATAAAACTTTCTAAAAGCCGTGTCCGCGGTTATGGATGACTTGGAGCACAGTATCTCGATCATAGACAACTATAACTAAAGTAGTGCTATAAATTTGACTTTATAATGACTAGTAATCGGTTTCACCACAACGGAATGGCTAAATAAAAGTACCAACAACTGCTAGGTTTTTGAATGTCTCATGGTATATGCATTTGACTAGTAAGTATTGCAACTACAACAGAATGGTTATCTAAAACTGCCCACTGCTTATGTTATCAGGATGACTCATGCTATCTATATCTGACTAGTAATTGCCGCAACTATAAGGGAATGGATAAAATTGCCAACTGTGTGAGTTTCCTCGGTATGACTTCCTCGATTGGTATCGAGGGGGAAACACCAGGATGGGTATGATTGGTGTTAGTATTAGGTTGTGTCCGAATAGGTCTTTCTTATCCCTCTCTAATAGCCGACAGTTGTATCGATTCTCTATAGGTTGTTTAGTGTATGCCGCGCTGCCTCTTCAGTCCACCATACCTATGTAGGCGAGAGCCTCCGAATTCTAGTCGCGCCGTGTACTGGCCTCAGTACTGACCGCTCTTTTTTTCTTTTGCCCTTTGTTGTCATCCCTTTTGTTTAAGCAGGTTTTGAGATCGATGTCGTTAGCAGGGTTACCCTTCTGGCTTGGCCTGGGCAGGGTTATGGACGCCATTGGTTATTCTTCAGGGCTCTTAGCCCCATTTGCATCTTGTCCGTAGTCGGACATTGTATCGTTTTCAAGGTGATTTGGATCTTTGTAGTGTATATCTGTATTCTTGACTCATGGAGTCGTTGTTGTATATATTTGTTCTATGGGTTCCATCATGGACTATTATGTAATAATATTACTTTGTTTTCCACCCGCACGCAAGTGCCTGGTGGGCACCTCTGAATCGTTTCTATGTGGGTTTGGAGGGAATTGCTAAAACTTGCATAGGTCCGATCCAAGGGTGTTACAGAGTGGTATCAGAGCCCAGCAGTTACGATACCCCAGTGGTCCAGACTGTAGGATAACCTAGCTAACTGCCGTTTTAGATTGTCAAAACTATTTTGCAAAATCGGTTGGATAGATCTGATTAGGTCTGCTTTTACTCCTTACCCCTTTATTGTTCTCCTCTTACCTCTGCGTGTTTTGCTCTCTTATCTTTTCTTCGAGTCCAGGAATTCTCGTGGTTGGGTTTTCTTCGTACCTTCAGGGTTTTCGCTTCCTTCCTCTTGTAACGGTGCTTCGACATCCGGTGTTCATGCTATGTGAGGAATATTCTTTTGTTGTACCTTTTAGTGGATCCAAAAAAATTCACTAAAAAATTTCGTTGTATCTTCCGGTGTTTTCCTGCTCGACGACATCATCTGCACCAGATCAGATAAAGAGCCTACTTTTTTCCTTTTTTTTTTGAATCTCAATTCATAATATCTTCAGTTTGAATTCTGAGAGTTGGTTGCATAATTCTTCGTTCTTGTGTAGAGAAATGCTTTGGGTGAGCGATGGACTGATCACCATCCGACTACTCTTACCATTCGCTTTTGTACATTGAATGGTGGATCGATGCAATTATACTCATTCCTTGGAAGTTAGAGGTGGTCTTACCCTTTTGAGACCGTTAGCTTCGTCTTTGTTGTCCGGAGCGTTCTCTCGACGAACGTGAGAAAAGACCCCTTGTTGGTGGTGTCGCCAATTTCAAGATGAAGAAAGAACCCTTGTTAGTGGTGTCGTGAAGATCTACATGAAACGCGAAGGATCATATCGTCAACCTTCTTCCCCGTACCATGAGGCGGATCTCGAGGGCGAGATCCATTGTTAGTGGTGTCGAATTGTAGCACCCCGGGTAAAACCACTACTAGAAAATCGCTTTTAATTTTATTATGTGTACCATCATGACATCATCATGCATCTGTTTGTTAAAACCTATTTTACAAAGGTCTATTTTGTTTTCCCAAATACCCCTTTTTAATTCAAATCAAAACCCCGGGCTTGTCCGGAGTATTTGGTTGTCTAAAACTAACCGCAAAATGTTTTGTCTAAAATAAATAGTAATAACAATAAACGAGTATATTAAAGTTTTCGGGGAGGCAGCCCAACCTTTCGGGCCAGGCCACCTACTACCCGGCCCAAAATAAACCTTCGTCTAAACCTATCCAAAACGAAACCCTAACCCTATCTACCCCAAACCCTAGACCTCACCCATTTTCCTTCCGCCGCCATCGGTCACCTCCCCACCCCGGCTCTTCCTCCACGAAGCCCAGAGCTCCTCTCGCGCTTGCCGCTCCTCTCGTGCAGCCGTCGCTGCCCGCAGGAGACGCGCCCTGGCCACGACCCCC
This sequence comes from Avena longiglumis, assembly GCA_030063025.1. Taxonomy (NCBI): domain Eukaryota; kingdom Viridiplantae; phylum Streptophyta; class Magnoliopsida; order Poales; family Poaceae; genus Avena; species Avena longiglumis. The sequence continues at coordinate 208,961,008 of CP125979.1, read as the reverse complement.
GTCCCCGACCAACCCAAAGCGGCGGCTGCCCCGCGGAGCTCCTCCACCCGAGGCTGCCTCATTCCCACCTCGCGCAGGACTCCGCCTGGTCCACGATCCCCTTACCTGAACCCCGCCTCCCTTGTCCGACAGCAAGCCGCCGCTCGAGCATGTTCCGGAGCTTCCTCCGCCGTGGCCTGGCTGTGACCGTCGAGCCGCCAGAGTGTCCGCGTCGGCCTCCTCGTCACCCGTGCCTCCCCACCGTTGAGCCGCCGCCTCTACCCTCGAGCAGCGTCTCCGCGTTGTTCGCCCGCGACCAACACATCTTCGCCTCGTCCGGCCTCCGGCAACTACCCCACTGGGCCCCACGTCTCCAACCCTGTCGTCCATCAGCGAGCCGTCCGTGGTCGCGGCTGCATCGTCAAGCCTGCTGCCCCTGAGGCCACGTGAAGTGCATGCTGCGTCTGTTACAGATAGCCTTTCCCTATATGTTGATGTTTAGTGAACGAGTCTCCTGATGTTACACACAGTGAAGGGGAGACGTGCTCCTGAAGCAGTGCTTGTATGTAGGCAGTGAGGATGGTGTATTTTCTCCTAGCTTTGATTACCTCGGTTATGATCGACACCGACCAAGACAAACTCGATGAACCACCGATGCTGCAACCCGAGTCTGGCACCAACAAATGAAGTCGTTACCGCCAAGATCTCCATCGCGGGCTTCAAGTTACCTTTGGATATGACAAGATCTTCTTCCCGTCCCGAGTTCTCCTTTTCGGATTGGCAAGATCCTCTCCCCGGACCCGAAGATGTCGAGACCCCCAACCCTGAAGATCGATCATGGACCCTTGAAGACCGATCACGGCGTCCTCCTCCCTCTCGGATCCGAAGACTGAACCCGAACCCCTGCAAGCACCAAGATCGTCGATCCAATGTGTGACCCCTATCCAAGCCCTATTTTATAAATGATATATAATTGTTGCATATAAATTGTTCATTCTTGCATACATAATCATTTGTTTGGGCGTTATATTGTCGATTCGCCTCATAATTAAATATGAAGACCATATCGGGCGATTCCAGTCTTATATGGTTCCCATTTAAATTTCTGTAGCGAACTGATGATATAATTTTGCCTTGTTAATACAACATTTAAATTGCGGGTATCTAAATAACTTGAACCACTTAAATAATTGTTGGGACCCTGGTTCCGCTTAATATGGCCTAATTGCATCACACCTTTGCCATGTCATACATCATACATGCATCATGCCCGATCTTCTGTCGTAGTATTAAATAGTGCATCCGATGTTTCTTCTACTGTTTTGCTTCTTCGCGGATAAGGCCAATGAGTTGATGTGAGTGTCGACCCGATCTTCGGATAAATCTTCGACAATGTTTTCAGGCGAGCATTCTCCCTCTTTCTACCTATTTTACTTTATAGTCTTTATTTCCTCCTGTTGATCTATTGCTATCTGTGTTGCGATGCTCTAGTTTTCGTACCCGTGATATCCCTTGAAGCCTTATATTGCCTTGGACATGTCCTATTACTTGTTGTTTGATAGATAGTTGGACTTGCGTGTCGTAGTCTCTTGCTCAAGTGCGGTTGCGTGTCGTCAAGTACCATAGTTGTTGGAGTAATGCCGCATGTTTAATGTTGGAGATGATCATGGCTTTAATTATCGTTTAATAACTGAAATTGAAAGTAGGTAAATAATGCAGAGGCACACGTGGGCAATAGGTGTTATTTGGTTTTTAACCGTCCACTTGTGTCCCGTAGGACCCCGAGTACTTGATACATGTTCTTTGAATATTCGCACTATCCGCATGTGGGTCCATGAATCCCCCTAGCCAGAGCTTGAGTCATATATTATTTCTTGGGGCCACAAACTAGTTTGGGGCTTTATTACTATCATGTACTTATGCCATGCTTTACTGCTTTATTTAGGATTGCGCGTGGAGCGCCTGTACTATTTTGGAACCCCGTGCCATGTTTTCGCGGTATCGACAAGCCCAGTCACACTTTCGGGTTCCCACTCGTTTACAACCGTCGTCACAAACCTCTGGGTCCGTCTCGGAGCCGGCCAACTTCGTAGCGGGAAGCTTGGTGGGGTGGCCCCCTGGAATATTATATGAATCTTGAAATTGCTCTGTCGTGATGCCTCGTTGGGTTTTCATTTGGTTTTTCCCGAGGTTGATCGTGCGTGTGTTACTATTTGTGCCCCCCTGTAGGGTAAAACTTTCTGAAAGCCGTGTCTGCGGTTATGGACGACTTGGAGCACAGTATCTCGATCATAGACAACTATAACTAAAGTAGTGCTATAAATTTGACTTTATAATGACTAGTAATCAGTTTCACCACAACGGAATGGCTAAATAAAAGTACCAACAACTGCTGGGTTTTTTAATGTCTCATGGTATATGTATTTGACTATTAAGTATTGCAACTACAGCGGAATGGTTATCTAAAACTACCCACTGCTTATGTTATTAGGATGACTCATGCTATCTATATCTGACTAGTAATTGCCGCAACTATAAGGGAACAGATAAAATTGCCAACTGTGTGAGTTTCCTCGGTACGACTTCCTCGATTGGTATCGAGGGGGAAACACCAGGATGGGTATGATTGGTGTTAGTATTAGGTTGGATCCGAATAGGTATTTCTTATCCCTCTCTAATAGCCGACAGTTGTATCGAGTCTCTATAGGTTGTTTAGTGTATGTTGCGCTGCCGCTTCAGTCCACCATACCTATGTAGGCAAGAGCCGCCAATTCTAGTCTCGCCGTGTACTAGCCTCAGTACTGACCACTCTCTTTTTCCTTTGCCCTTTGTCGGCACCCCTTTTGTTTAAGCAGGTTTTGAGATCGACGTCGTTAGCAGGGTTACCCTTCCGGCTTGGCCTGGGCAGGGTTATGGACGCCATTGGTTATTCTTCAGGGCTCTTAGCCCCATTTGCATCTTGTCCATAGTCGGACGTTGTATCGTTTTCAAGGTGATTTGGATCTTTGTAGTGTATATCTGTATTCTTGACTCATGGACTCTTTGTTGTATATATCTGTTCTGTGGTTTCATCGTGGACTATTGTGTAATAATATTACTTCGTTTTCCACCCGCACGCAAGTGCCTGGTGGGCACCTCTGAATCGTTTCTATGTGGGTTTGGCGGGAATTGCTAAAACTTGCATAGGGCCGATCCGAGGGTGTTACATAAGTCTGGTTGGACTAGTGCGTTGTACATAGAACTAAATGAGAATTGGCGATTCTTGTTCAAGTTCCAGCGAAATTCATTAGTCTCAGGGACTAATTGGACTAAGCGATGAAGCAAGGCATTCCAATATGCAAGTCTAGGTCTGATTAAATCTCTTATGAAAGTCACATTCGAAGGAGAAGACAATATACTGAAAAGAGAAAATCCCATGACATAGTGGAAAAATCCCTGGTAGAAACATAATTTTCCTGGAGATTCCAGATCGGAGTCTCCGGTGCGCAGACACCGGAGTTTCCTATGTGGATCAGAGTTTCGCCTTAAAAATCCGGAGTGGAATCCAGAAGATGCCCAGGGACAGTCTGTGTGGGGGTCCAGAGATAGTCCGGAGGTGGACTAGAATCTCCGGTGTATGTGCCAGGCCGGAATCTTCGGTGGGCAATGTCTGGAGTTTCCGGTGTGCCTTGTTCCGGAGTTTTTGCAAAATCCCCAGAGGGTGTATCAAGACCAGGCCCGGGACATTCTGTATGGGGGTCCGGAGATGGACCGGAGTCTCCCGTCTAGGACAAATGCAGACCGGATTTTCCGGTCTCTAGACCAAAATCTCCGGTGTGGAAAATCCCCAATAGGCAAAAGACGGTCTGAAGAAGTGGGGCTATAAATAGAGGACCTCATCTCCTACCTCCAGCTGCACGTTTTCTCAAAGGAAGAACACCTCCATTAGAGCCACCAAATCAACAAGATCTCCACCTACAACCATCCAAAGTCCCTGATCTTTGGAGAATCAAAGGAGGCCTTGATCTACATCTTCACCAAAAGAGATATTCACTTCCCCCTCATTCACTTGAGGACCCCCTTGCTCTAGTATTTCATTGGAAACCCTAGTTGTCGATTTGGTTCTTACAAGCTTAGCTTTGATTGTTGTGACATCTTGCTTGTATTCTAGAGCCTCCAATTCAGTTGTAGATGCATGCCTTGAACTTGTTGTAAAGGTGTCGGCTTTCACCTCGAAGGTTGCCGATATAGTGGAAGAGTGAATCGATCCCCTTTGGGTGAGGTTCATCGGTGAATAAGGGAGCCCTTTTGTGGCGTTGGTAGTTTTAAACCACCCCCTCTCCAAATGCAGACGTACTTCCCCTCAAAAGGAAGAAACTGCGGGAAATCATCCTTGTGACTCCGCGGGATCCACTTCAGTTACTTCTATCCTTTACCGCACTTTACTTATATCTTGATTTTTCTTAGTTAATTGTGATAGTGTGACATATAGGTAAATTCACTTAGTTGCATATCTAGAGAATTTACCTTTTGTGTGAAACCCTAAATTGAAAAGGAGTAAAACTTGAAGTAGCACACATTCACCCCTCCCTCTAGATGCCCATACGATCCTTTCAAACTTGAAGAGACATTTACCGAGGAGGGCCGTATTATTGATATCAAGATCATGAATAGCAAGCCCACACTAAACCACACTCCACCTAGAAAGTCGATATTTCCTTTTCTCACTATCACCCTGCCAAAAGAATCTTGATCAAAAGTAATATAATTATTTTAAGACTCCTTTTGATAGTTGCAAGAAGGATATCATGTATAGTACCATATTACTCAATACTTAATTTATTAGAACCAATCTCCCCCTAGGGTTAACATTTTACCTTTCCAGCTACTTAATCTTATTTGTAATATTTTCTCAACAATCTTCTAGTCAGCATTTGTAAGTCTCTGATAATGTATCAGGATGCCCAAATACCTAATAGGAAATTGGCCTTGACTGCAGCCAAATAGTTCAACATACAGGATGGCCTCATCTTAAGCCTCACCGAAATAAAACAACTCACTCTTATGAAATTCCATTTTTAGACCCGAAAGTTGCTCAAAATCCGAAAGAATTAATTTAAGATTTCTCGCTTTTTCCATATCATGTTCCATAAAAAGAATCATACCATTGTCATATTGAAGGATAGATAAACCTCCGCCAACCATATGAGGAATCACACCTTTAATTTGTACATTAGACTTTTCACGCTCAATCATAACAACTAACATATCAACCATTATATTGAATAGAATTCGTGATAATGGGTCACACTGTCTTAGCCCTTTTTTGTCTGAAAGTGTTTGCCAACAACATCATTGACTTTAATGGCCACACTATCTCCCTACACAAAGCTATGGATTAAAGCATGCCATTTTGCAAAAAAATCCTTCCTTCTGAGAGTTTGCTAAAGGAAAGACCACTTGAACTTGTCATACGCTTTCTCGAAATCAATTTTTAAAATAACCCCGTTCAACATTTTCCTATGTAGTTCATGAATGGTTTCATGTAGGATAACCACTCCATCGAGGAGGTTACGACCTTCCATGAAAGCAGTCTGAGATGGACGAACCACATTATCATCCATAAAGTTTAGTATGATTACTGCAACTTTCATGAATATTTTAAAACTAACATTAAGAAGGCATATTGGAATGTATTGTTGAATCCTTTATGCCTCATTAACATTATGTAATAAAACTATCTCACCTAAATTCAAACGAAACAATTCTAGTTGTCCAATATGTAGAGAATTGAACAACTCTAAAAGATCTGGCTTGATGACATCATAGAAGTTTTGATAAAACTCTATCGAGAAAGCATCAGGACCAGGGGTCTTGTTGTGTTCCATTTGGAAAACATCCTTTTTCACTTCCTCCTCAGAATAGGGAGCAGTTAATAGATTATTTTCCTCGTCAGAAACTTGGGGTATATCGTCTATTTGGGACTCATCCAAGGAGAAGTTATCTTCTTCTGGAGCTCCAAACAAACCTTTATAGTAATTGGTAATGTAAGTCTTTAGTTACTCATGTCCCACAATGGTTTCCTCATCTTGAATTAGAGAACGAATAAGTTTCTACATGTGTCTACCATTGGAAACACTATAGAAGTATCTTGTATTTAAATATCCTTACAGTATGAATTGGGCTTTGTAACACAAATACTTTAAGGTCCTCCTCGCGTAGAAGTCTTGCTATCTCTTCATTTTATTGGCTCTTGAGCTCAATTTCATGCGCAGTCAGCGATCGACCTTCTGCTAATGTCTCGAGGTCATTAATAATAGACGAAAGTCGTTGTTTTTATTTTTTTAAGAATACCTATTGTGTGTCGTGCCCATCCACCAAGGTGTTTGCGTGTAACACGCATTTTATTGTTCCACCTCTGAACTGTGGTACAACCAATAACATGTTTTCTCGTATAGCTTTAACCATATCATGAAAGCCCGCATGATGTAGCCACCAAAGTTCAAACTTGAACTGATGAGCACACCGTGGCTTAGGCTATCCAGTGTCAGCAGAATGGTAGCATGGTCTAGTAATGCCTCTATACGTTCTAGAGCGCATACTGATACTAGGGGAAATTGTTCTTGCCAATCAGAGTCCATCAGTAAAATGGTATAGTTTTTTGTATGTAGTTTCTGGAAGGCTGTTTTCCCAAGTAAACTGCCTTCCAGACATTGCAACCTCTATTAAATCAAAGATATCAATGACGAAATTGAATAGGAATGGCTCAAACCGGCATTTCTCTTCTCGAATGGAAAACACAACAAATTGAAATCTCCCCTATAAGAATAGGGTATGGATTATATTTTGCTAAGCTAACCAATTCTTGAAGGAAGTGATCCTTGAAAACATCTTGGGAAGCACCCTACACAGCTATAAGGCTCCATGTGAAGTTATCAACCTTATTGCGGATGTGGAGTTTAATATAATACTCCCCATTTGAACAAGCCAAAACATCCATTGTATCAGTCCTTACACCAAGTAAAATGCCCCTGATCAGCCACGAGGAGGAGGAGAGTGCCACACAAAGTCTATGTCGCCTGAAAGCCAATCAAGAAAACTTTGCAAGAAATCTCGTCTTCCCATCTCCGGAATAGCCACAAAATCCAAATTATAATCCCGAGAACATTGAGCAATATGTAAATGTTTAGACAAGTATAGAAAACCTCTACTATTCAAAAAACATGACATTCATTGGGAAACAATTGGATATTTTGAAACTAAAGCCCGTTTTCGTGGCTTATGACTTTTTTTTACCAAAAGTGGATTTGGATTTCTAGCCAGATGTTGTTAGTTCATATAATGAACTTATTCTGCCCTCATCCAATCCAACCGCTGATACCTCACATACTAGATGATAGAGGAGCTGACCATGTGATGTGGCATTCCCTTCCTCATCATCGAAATAGGTGGTATCCAACATGGTCGAACCTTTTGGAATAACGGTAAGACGGTCAAATTCCATCTGCCTCAAGACCGTTGTAGAAAGAGAAATATCATTTGCATTATTACCAATACTAACACCTACACCATTAAGCTTCGAAGAAATAAGAGTAGACGAAAAATAAATAAAGGATTTAGATTTACAAGATGGAGATATATATGGAATCAAGATTGTGCTCTGCCTTATGACGCATCGCCTTTTCATGGAGTACTCGTTAGTTGCTGAAGCCCCATCCACCTCCATCACATACCTCCCACTCCTACGACAAGGCATTGTAGCCTCAACAACCGCTACCGTGATGGGGGTAGTATAGGCGATGGTGTGGACTCCACCATGTGTGAACGGACCTGAGCGGTTCCTGCCGTGGGAGCTGGCAAGGGTTTTGTAGCAACTGTTCCACTATAGGAACCACATTTGAGCTCCTCAAATAAATCGTGGGAGCCTGGGTCGGTGTCGAGCCCCCTGGTCAGTGATAGCCGACATGTATGTCCCACTTCTCCTAGATGGTGTCGTGGAAGAGCGAGGCATGGACGACGAGTGACTACAAGGGCCGGTGAAGGTGTAGTAGAGCCTGTCCTTGCCACCAAAATAGAAGTAGGAGCCTAAGCAGTAGAAGTAGGTGACCCTGTAAGAGTCAAATCCACCATCGCCTCCTCGATCGCTGGTTTACATTGTGCAACAATCTCGATTCCACATGGAGTTTGCGATTTCATATTGAGAGGTGCAACTGCAATACCTGCAACACGCGTGGCTAAAACAGGAAGAGGAGCTGATCCACACTTCCAGCAGTGAATAGCGGCAATAGTAGATCCCGGTTGCAACACTGGGAACATCTTCTCCACCACTCGCTGCCTCACCTGCGGGCCATCACCAACTGGCATCATATATCCCATTTGATCAGGAGAAGGATGAAGAGGTTTCGAGTTCCTCCAAAGGTTGCAATACCGATTACGTAGATGGTACCAACTCATCTGACCCTCTTGATGAATATTCGGTGTTGTTGAAGTACCATAAGAATCTCCAGACATTGACGAAGCCACATCCATTAAAAGGATATAGATCCTGCCTAGAGGGGGTGAATAGGCAGTTTAAAACTTTTCTGAGAGTGGCTCAACAAAGGTGGAATAAAACTATTGTTTACTTTGTCAAGCACAAAACCCAGAACAACTAGGGTTCACCTATGTGCACCAACAACTTATGCTAAGCAAGACAAGCAACTATGTGATAGCAAGATATATACTTCAAGCACAAAGGCTATCACAAAGTAAGGTGCATAAGTGTTATCGCCATATTTTGGCCAACGAAGGAGATGGGCCGTGATCAAGATGGGCTTGGAAGATGCGTATATTCAACGTGTTGTTGGATCGGCCTAGTACGTAGAATTGGGCTAAACTGCCCGTGTATCTTGTATCATAGTAGGTTTCGTTTCAGTTTAGGTTCGTTTCAGTTTAGGTAAAGATAGAGTTGTAGAGTTATTCCAAAAGTAGAGAGTCTCCGGACTATAAATATGTACCTAAGGTTATCAAGAAAAGGAGGACAATCACGTTCACAACAAACACAATCTCGGCGCATCGCCACCCCTTGTTTCTAGGGTTTCTTTCGGGTAAGTGTCATGCTGCCTAGATCGCATCTTGCGATCTAGGCAGTATCTACTTATGCGTTACCTGGTTTTACTCGTACTGAAGCGTTGTTGATGGCGAGTAACACTATTATCATAGATTGTTTGAGGCTAGCATCGGTGTTGTTTCACTATTATCGTCGAAGTTATGCTACCTCTACTTATCTCGCTACCTTTGCACCTTTTCCCAAGTGTAAGGGTAGCATCTTGCTTGATCTTTATTTAGCTGATTCGATCTGTTACGGTTACACCTTGCTCACCAAGGTTTAGTTTGATATCTACGTAGCCAGGCCTTACAAACGGGTTGAACGATCCAAAGAGTACGAGGTACGTGGCTTATTCGTTCTAGAGAAGTTGTTCGTAATTGACTTTACGTTGGTTATTAGGCCTCCTCTAGGGTTAATATTCTTCATCTTTTGTACATACCAGCTCAACTACGTGTAGGACGCCCAGCTACGTGGTGAAAACATTAAACCGTCAGATCGATTTAACTTGTAGTGATCAAGCAAAACCCCATGTTATCGTAAATCTAATGCGAGAACCATGGGGCAATCGGCTCTAGGAGCCGATTTACGAAACCAGGAGCCGGTCACGGCTCGAATTTTACGATACTTGTTTACCATGCAGAAATCAATCGAGCAATCCTTCACCTTCCGACCAGGTATAGGTCAGTGGCACGCTCGAACCAAGCCGGGGACGTGTCGGAGTTTTGCGTCGCCCGAGGGACCAGGGCCCACCAGCAGTCCTGGGAGCCTCCCGGCTCTTCGTGTTGCTCGTCGCTGCTCGCCGGTGAGTTTTGGCAGGCAACACATTATGGAACGCACGGTGGGACATTCAACAACATCTACAACAAAATCCGACTGCGATGGAGAGCGGAACCGATCACGCATTTGACGAGCTGCTGAAGAGCACAAAGGCGAAGTATGATGAGATCGAAATCTTCAAGACGATCTCATCGGCTCTTTGAGAGGACCCGTAAGCATGGCATCAAGTGGAGGGTTCTCCCCGAGGGTGCTCTTGATGAGGTAGATCTGCATTCCTTCGGAGGAGCGCACTAGAGCTCTACGTGAAGTCAACTACATGGTGGCTCATTCTCGCACCGCCATTCGAGAGCTGGTGAACGCTTTCGAGCGGTCGCGGTTCGCGTTGTTCGAGAGATCATGAAACATCAGTACTCTCCGTCGGGCCTACTTTAGGGACTCACCAGGGAGAAAGACCGCCTGCACCGTGCCACAAGCCATTCACACTTGCGGCTCCAGCCGCCAGGAGCAGCAGCTTACGTCGTCTACAAGGCTGGAGGCGACCAGCGATGCCAATTCCTGTTTGAGCCACCTAAGGAAATCCCACGGGTATATATGCGCCTCGTGCGGATCGCAATAACGACACGCGCAAACAGATTGCAACCGCAGGAGTTTCTGCGGCGGGAGTTCTGAGGCGGGATCTTCAGAAGCGTGTTCGAGCAAATATGCAGGATGGACGCCGACAAACAGGCGTGGCTAGCCAAGTATGCCATGGAACAAGTCATGAGAATCTAGCCCCTACAGCTCAAACAAGGAGCAAATCGGTACCATCTGAGGGACTGGGGTTTGGCGTCAAGAGAAGGACAATCGGCTATTCAAAGCCGTACCAACGAAGTTTGATCTGATTCCGCGCCACCCAAGTACAAGCTCCGAGTTCTCAAGGTTTAGCGGGTCGGAAGGGTCAAGCTCGATCGAGCATAAGCCGATACCGCACAACTAGGCATGATTTCGCATCGGATCGAGCGCGCGTAAGATTTTTTGCGCACTCGACAGACCAGCCTTTGGGTGGTACACCTCGCCACGATTCAATTCATACCGGAAGCAAGCGGAAGAGCGGTTCCACATCCAAGACCATTCGAGAGGCTCGAGGCTGGCATTGCGCACTGGCGCAGCGGCGAAGCGGGAGAAATCAGAGCCGAGTACATCCAGGCTTCAGACCGCTAAGAACCGATGTTACTCAGCTGCTTAATCGAGAAGGAAGCGATGAGCTGGCGGTGTTGGGTCTCAAGACCCATCAAGGACCGCTTTCGGTAGAGTACAACTTCGTTGGCGCACATGGCCTGTGACAATGTATGAACAGCGCCACCGAGTTGTACCAAGACAAATTCAAACGTCCGATAGGCCTGGTCGATGCGTAAGAAGATGATCCTACAGGACCGGAAGTGGCCAGCTGAATGGGCTCGGGGCGATCCTTCGTGCAAATGGGTGAAACAGCAAGGGCCAAAAGGGTTCGACTGATGTGAGCAAAGCCGAGCAGATATTCGATTTCTTTGAAGGATAAGCGGTGAGGTTACCCAAGGCCACAAAATCCCTACGGCTCGTGAAATGAACGGAGACCATACCGCAAGTGGCATCACTGTTCACCCACACCACCAATGAGTGCAAAGAGCTTCGCGCCAAATCCAAATGGCGATAGAACAAGGCGTCGATCCTTGGGCGATTCGCCATGAAAGTGGACACGAACCCATTTCCGCGTCAACATGGTAGAACTCGATGCCTCCAGGCGCCAATGGATTTTTCGTTCGGTGTTAATATGGCGGTCTGGATACCACCATGACACGATAAGGTGAAGGTGGTCGCTCTCGGGGCAAAGAAAGAGAGGAGGCTAGTCCACGCGACCGGCCCAGCCACAATGACATGCGGTACTTAACAGAGGAACAAGTAAGGAGAGTGCGATATCAGAAGCCACATTCCACGCATCTCCTTAACAAGTATGAGCGCCAGTATGACCAACGTCGCCGGCGCGACAGAGACGACGAAAGATATGAGCACCTCGCTAAGGGACCGTCTAAAGAAAAGGAGGGCGCAGACAAGCACTGGGATTGTCCTTTCTTCAAGTATTACTGGGACGCGGGAATGAGCCGATTGCCTACAGTCGACAACTGCCCGGAATGCGGTCAGCAGAAGGAGGACACGAGGCCAGTGTCAGTTTTCGAACGTCTAGGGCCTCTTCCACCCCAGAGCCGTTCATAGGAGTCCGCTCGAGCAAGACCTCGAGAATCAAAGAATGACAAAGACGAAGAGATATCACCGTCAAGGTGGTGTCGACGGACTCGTACACACCAAAAGCGTAGAGTGCAGGCTGCGTAACTTGGAGGAAGCTGAAGCGCAGTATCTCCACGCTTTAAAGAAAGCACGGCCCGATCTGGCCGTCAAAATTAGGCAGACCCTGGAAACGGAAGACCGCCCGACAAGGAAAGAATGGCGCCCCAAACCGGTAAAAGCCGATGCACGACATCGGCCGGCACAAACATGGTGTTCAGATTCCGTCGAATTCTGCGCCAAGAACCAATGAGCTACCAAAGGGTGACCGCTGCGGTCCACGGCCGGTTATCTTTGAGAAGCCACGTGAGAAGGGTTATAAACATCTGAAAGCCCTGTACCTACGGGGTTACATCAATGGGCAACCTATCAGCAAGATGTTGGTGGACACCGGCGATCAATATCATGTCGTACTCCATGCTACGGCGTTGGGACGCCCATCGCAGATCGATCAAAACCAACGTCACGTTAAGCGACTTCAACGGTCGGTCTTGAAACGCAAGGCGTCTTGAGCGTGGATCCGGAAGGCGAAAAACCATCCCCACGACATTCTTCGTCGGGACAGAAAAGCACTTACACCTCTTGCTAGGAAGGGATTGATTCACGCTAATTGCTGCATTCCGTCCACAATGCACCATGCGATCCATGGGATGGAGATGAAGTGGAGGTCATCCACGAGATGATTCTATCGAGATCTCCATAGCTGGCATGAACGTCTGGGAAGCGGGGAGACCAAGAGCCGATCTCGGAATCGGTCCAGACGGCTGTGGCGCATTGAAGCTACAAAAACGGGGTGAGGCTGGTCTTATCCAGGCCGACAGAGTAGCGAGGCCCACCAGTTACAGGAGCCTCCTCTTCGTGTTGCTCGTCGTCATTCCGCTGCTCGCTTTCACGACTACCGCAAGATGGTAACGCCGATCCTCGCGATCGGCCACAAAAATAAAAGCAGCGATCGTCGACCAGCAGCTCATGTAGTCGAAAGTGCATGATGCTCCACCAGTAAAACAATAAGGTGTAAACCGTCCTTGACTAATGCAAGCAAAAAGGGGGCCGATTCAGGCAATCGGCCCAAATTATTTTTGTTATCCTCACCTACCGCTTGCCCTGTGTTTAGCATCGATTTGACAGGTGACGGGAAGCTAAGTGCGGGTTCACATCCGTGATGAACTAGAAGAAATCGACATTGGTCACGGGGATAAGCCACGACCAACATTTATCGAAGAAGTTAGATCCGGATCTGGGGCCCGATGATAGCCCTGAAACAATATCCAGCCGCTTCACCGAACTACAGAGATGCTGGGTTAGACAGAGCATCATTGAGCATCGACTCCGCTTAAAAATTTCGCCATTTCAGCGTGAGCACGACAAATGAAGGCGAAATTCGGAAGAAGTCAAGAAGGAGGTCGAAAATGTTGACCAAGTTGATCGGGCCATGCGGTATGCGAGTGGATTTCTAGTATCGCACCAGAGAAGAAGGATGGCCGTTGGCGTGTGGCCATAGATTTTCGGGATCTCATGAGCTACCCCAAAGGATGAGTATCCGATGCCGGCGAAACATTAATCAATGCAGCAGCTGGTCATAAGATTTTGAGCTTCATGGACGGCAATGCCGGTTACAACCAGATCTTTATGGCTCCAGAAGACATACACAAGACCGCATTCAGAGTCCCAGGTTCGGTGGGGTTGTTCAAGTATGTAGTCATGACGTTTGGACTGAAGAATGCCGGCGCCACGTACCAAAGAGCCATGAATTATATTTTTCATGATCTGATCGGCAAGCTGGTGGAAATCTACATCGATGACGTGGTGGTCAAGTCTTCAAGCAAGGACACTTAGACGATCTCACGACGTCTGGACCGGACAAGAAAATTGACCTACGGATGAATCCAAAGAAGTGTGCTCGGGTGACGGCCGGTCGGTTCTTGGGTTTTGGTCCATGAACGGAATTGAGATCGGCCTGAAAAGTCGAGGCAAGCTGAACAATGAAGCCACCCACTACAAAGAAAGAACTGCAATCTCTCATCGGCAAGATCAACTTCGGAAGATTCATCTCAATCTGTCGGGAAGAATAGAGCCGTTCATGAGACTAGTAAAATCAAATCGCGAGGAATTCCGGGGGCGAACAACAACGAGCCTTCGACGAGATCAAAGAATATCGACAAAGCCGCCGGTGTTAGTTCCACGGCAACTGACAGCCGTTCTACATTTACTTGTCGATGGTGACACGTCCATCGCCTCGGTGGTGGTGCAAGTTTATGATGGGCTGAGCGGTCGTATTTTACATAAGCGAAGGATCTTTGGGCCGGAGACAAGGTATCCCGATATCGATAAGTTGTGCCTCTGCTGTTTTCACACTGCACTAAGTCGCCACATTTTGCTATCGCAGAGATCATCATCATATGCAAATCGGGACGTCATAAAGCACATTGCCGGCTCCTATGTTAAAAGGCCGATTGGGCAAATGGATTTTTGCATTATCGAGTTTGACATCCGGTATCAACCCGCAGCGATTAAGGACACCGCTGGCGATCTTATCGCTGAAAGGATCAACACTAACATAGCAAACCGTCCATAAGGCGTGGGCTATGTTTTTCGACGGATCGTTGTGACGATGGTGCGGCATCGGCATTTTACTCGTGGCCCGGGGCAACATTTTCCTTCTCCATCGATTGTCTACCTCGCACCAACAATGTAGACGAAAGCGAGGCGATACGCAAGGAATGGAGTTACTCCTCGAAGCGACGAAGTGGAAATTTTGAGACTCCAAATTGGTGATTTCCCAACTCACGGAGGAGTACAAGTGTGAGAGCAAGTCCCTCTTCCCATTATGGTTGCAGACGCCGTGAGTGATGGCGCAGCCCGGTACATAAACTTCACCGGATCCCACGGTCGCAGAATCTGAGGCAAATGATCTTGCACAAATGGCTTGAGCTACAAGGATGTAGCGATGAGCCGATGTTCGTGCATTCCTCGAAGGCGGCGATGGAGCCGATATCTTCAATTACTTGAAGGATTCGGCTCGGGGGGCACCTAAACGGATAAGGTACAAAGCCATGAAGTACGTGCTTATTGGGGATGACATGTTTTACAGGACTCTGGAAGGGCTGTTGCTCAAATGCCTGGGGACAGCCGAGGCCAATCGGCTCCTACACGAGGTACACGAAGGCGCCTGTGGAACTCACCAATCAGCTCACAAGATGAAATGGTTGATCAGGCGATCAGGGTTTTATTGGCCCACCATGCTTGAGGATTGTTTCAAGTACTACAAAGGGTGTCAAGCATGCCAGAAATTTGGGAAAATTCAGATGGTGCCAGCAAGCAATGAACCCCATCATCAAGCCTTGGCCATTCGAGGTTGGGGCATGGACATGATCGGCAAAATCAATCCTCCATCAAGCAAAGGCCACATGTGGATTTTGGCCATCACCGACTACTTCACTAAATGGGTGGAGGCTGTCCCGATGAAGTCGATGGCTCGAAGGATGTTATCAATTTTGAAAGAACATGTCATCCATAGATTCGGATTCCCCAAACTATCACGACCGATGGAGGTTCGGTCTTCATTTCACGAGTTTAGAAAGTTACTGAGGACACGGGATTAAGCCGATTAGATCATCTCCATACTATGCTCAAGCAAATGGGCAGGTGAAGCATCAACGAGCCTCATCAAACCGATCAAGAGAAAAGTCGATGAGCACCCTAGGCGTTGGTACGAGGTTTTGTCGAGGCGTTATGGGCTTATCGCATGTCATGCCATGGAGCAATAAAACCTCGCCATACCATCTAGTATATGGACAAGAAGCCGCCCCACCGGAAATTACGGCTGGATCGAGACGTCACTTTTCGTGACGATCTAACGATCAAGAATACGCAACCACGATGAGTGACGTGTGGAGGATTTAACCGAGCTCAAGGTTGGTCCTTTGGAGAAAATCAAAGAGAACAAGGCCAAAGTAGCTCGTGCATACAACAAGAAAGTGAAGCCAAAGGAGTTCCACGTTGGTGATCGGTATGGGAAGTCATGTTGCCCTTGGGGACTAAGGATGCAACATATGGTAAATGGTCTCCAAATTGGCACGGGCCGCGTACAAATTCGACCAAGTTTTAAGATGAAGCGTACATGCTTGAGGAGCTGGACGCGTGAAATTCCGATGCGATCAGCGGTCAACATCTCAAGAAATATTTCCCAAGCATGTGGGATGTTGGACAGTAAAACTTGAGGGCGATACATGAAATCGGCTAAGTAAAAGCACGTGAGGCGATGGGCGGTAAAAATGTGGGGCGATGCTGAAAAATGGCGGAAATAAAAGCAAAATGTATAGCGATGAGACGGTCATCGACTTTAGAGGTTCACACACACGTTACAAGCGGATGCGGTTTACATACGAGCTACTGAAGAAATGCCTCGAAGGCATGGAGGGCGTCAGCACGGACACGATCCACCTCGGCGATCTCGGCTTCGTCATCTTCATCCTTACCCATCACTAGCTGCTTGCTCAAGGCACGTATATACGCCGATCGGTCTTGATTGAGCTTTGAGGCCTTCTGTCTCGTCTCGGGAATGGGCGATGGATTCTTCCTTGTCGCGGATGAGCTGTTTAGTCACCCGGACCTTCTCCTCAAGATCTTCCAGCTCCTTTTTCAAGGATGCGAGCTCGGCGGTACTGACGGAGGTGTCAGTTTTAGCATCCAGAGACGCTTTTTTCGTTAAAGCCGACATCATGCGCAATATCGGCTTTCAGAGGAAGTTGGGCGTGGCGCAGATTGATCCTTTCACGAGCTAAGAAGGACAGATTTGCAACTGACCAAAGCTTCACTTGCAATGCTACTGGAAGATGGTCCTGAATGTCGGCAAGAACGCTCTTCACTTCCTCAGAACCCTCGATCGAGGAGGACAGCAAGATTTTAAGACGCTGGAATTGAGGTAGAGCAACCCTGGCTTGTGGTTCAGCGTGGGCAACAGAGGGAGTTGGTTCAATGGATTCAGGGTCGAACGACAGCAAACCTGAAAGATCACAACTCTGGCAGCCAGAAAAGCGTCAGTATGCATCCAAACGTGTAAGGATGAGCCGAAGAACTAAACGCCTCTCCTAAGATCGAGGGATAGCCCGAGGAGACCATCGGTTTGTGTGTGGTTGCCGGAGGCTTGGCGAGTAGTAGCCGTTTCATGCACCTTCGGGATTCCGGATCCGGCGTCGGCCTTTGGCTTTCCCAATCGGAAACGTCAAAGGCCTGCATGAAAGGTGTCTGCATGAAAGGTGTTCTTAGCGGTGTAAATAACGATAAATCGCGGACAAAAAAGGTGGTGACTTTCAAACCTCGACTCGTGAAGAAGCTTGTAGTCCTTTGCAAGTTCTCTTGGGACCAGATTGGCCCGCCTTGACCGACGCCGGGGCAGAGGTTCGAGAGCCACCTTTCCTAGAAGCCGAGGGTGGTGAATCAATCTGGCTGGTTCGGTGTGATGGTCCTCTCAATCCGTTGCGCTGGTTCTCCTCGATTGGTCCAGGTATCCTCACTGGAGGTGTCTTGACGGAAGCTCAAAGGAGGAGAATCGATGTCGCGAGCATGTCTGCAAGAATGGAAGAATGACCAGGATCGACCAAGGCCTAAATTAGCTTACATGCAGTACATCTGAGAGAGAAAGGGCGCCTCAAAGTCTTTCCTAGCAGCTACCTTCCTCACCACCGTTTTCTGGTTTTACTCGGGGGAGGGGTGGGTATGAGCTGTCGTTTAGTTTCTTGGAAGCCGATTGGGTTGGTTATCGGTTCATTTTTCGCCTTTTGACCTTTTGAGTAGTGTTGCGCAGAAAAAGAAGGAGGGAAGCGGAAGAAAGAGAAGGGATTCGAGGAGCTGCTGTCTCGCGTGAATCTTTTTGCCTAAAGATTGAAAAAGTGGATTAAAAAAGATATTAATGCAGTCATCAAAAGAAAATTTGCAAAAAAGTATTTTTGGGATGGTGGATGTCACAGGATCGAAACAATCCAATCCCGGTCCCAGAGCTCTCGAAGTGAGTGAGTCTTCCGAAGACCTCCACTTCACGCCGACCGGTCGTCTTGAGGCAAAAGGTGATGTCGGGGGGAATTGATGGTCGATGGGGATAAAGAAGGAATAACACCTTTGGAGAGAGAGAGTGAGAGGATCGGGTGATCGGGATTATCGGATGGAGGTAGAAGTGGAAGGAGTGTCCAGGCCGAGCTACTTGAACAGCTGAGTGGTTGGACGATTCATCATACCCAGTTTGATTGATGCTGTTGCTTGCTCATGCCGGAACCGGAAGGAAGTGTGGATACTTGTGGAAAAGAGAGCAAGAGCCGGGGAAAAGGCAAACTTGTCCAGCCTGAAGGAGAGTGGATTTTCAAAGTGTTCTGATTCTTCCATGTAAGGGAAGAAGGTGGGGTTGTCCAGGCCTTGGAAGAAAATGCTGAACCACTTAGACGCCTCCTGAGAGGCCAGTTTACTGCCTGGCAGTCGATACAAAGCTTGGCCATAGCTGGTGCATCGGATCTGCTTCCCTTTCACATCTGGAAAGGTGCAGCTCGCCAAAAGGGGGAAGTTTGGGATATGATTTTTGAAATACAGCTGAGCCCATAGCTGAATAAACCACCAAGGACCACCTGTCTTAAGCGCTATGCGAGAACAAAGCTTGACAGACATCAATTGGAGGTATCGATAGACTTCTCCAAGAAACAATTTGCCGAGGCCAAGTTGAGTACCTTTGGCCAGTTCATGGGCTAAGGGGAGGTAGTTTTTGGTTGGAGCAAGGGAAGGGCCACAAAAGATGAAATGCTCTAGCCAGAAGTTGAGAAAGGCTGTATGTTCTTTCTCTGAAACAGGGCCCTTTGTCTTCATATGGCGTTGGAGATAAGCACCCCAACTTGTACAGTCTGTTTTGGAAGACAGTTTGTAGGGGACTTTGGTCAGTTTGAAAGCAGAGGGGCTGGGTGATGTAACATCCAGACCAGTGATCATCACCATGTCTAGCAAGGTTGGTGACATAGGGCCATGGCCGAACATAAAGCAGTTCAGAGCATCAGACCAGAAATAGCCGATGGTTTTGAGAAGATTTTCATGTTTCTCAAGAGGGGACAACGATAGATGCAAGGCATCGGCTATTCCCAAAGTTTCCCATTGGGATTGGTAAGCTCTAGCTACCCTACTGAACCAAGAAATCCAATGTTCGGGGGGATTAGGCTAGGCTCGCAAGCAGTCGGCCCAAGAGTTCAGATCTAGGTCTTGGCTTACGAAGGGGATTCTATTTGCTTCGCAAGCAATCAGATGGGCAGGACTAGAATCTGTACGAGGGCCGAGACAAAGACAATTTGCAAGAAACGGATTTTTCATTCATTCATTCAAAAGCAGATTGCTTACAAGCGACTGATGGATTACAAAAGGGGGCCTACTACTACTACGGCTACTACTACTGGTTCCTAATCTAGGCCGAGGTCGTCGTCGCTGCCGTCGCCGCCGTCTTGTGCGCTATCCTCAGCGCTGCTACCGGCGTCGTCTTCGCTGCTGCTGCTGAAGAAGCCAGCAGGGGCCTCCTCGTCCTCGTCGTCGCCGGTGTCTTCGCTGGACCCGGTGCGGAAGTACTTCACCGGCTGGTAATCCTCGGAGGAGGTGTCCTCCTCTTCCTCCTCTTCTTCGGAGGAATCGACGCCGTCCCAGGACATGGCGTCGTCGCTGCTGTCTGCCTCCAGTTCCCCATCAGCAAGGAACTGCAGGTCTTCTTTGCCGTCAGTCAAGGACGCGTCGTCCTCCGACCAAACGGCGAAGTCCCAACCCCTCTCGTCCCACCATTGTGGGGCGAGAGTGTTGTACGCCGCCGTGGGCGGATGCTCTGGCGTTGGCTCTCGGTCACTGATGCTGTTGGAGGCGTGGGAGGACAGGCCAGAAGAAGCAGAGGAGGCCATGGCGGAGAAAGAGGGTTTTTCCGGCGGAGGAAGAAGGGTTTTCTGGCTACTGGAGGAAGATGGGGACTGCGAACTGCTCGATTTAATTTAAATAAGGGAATAGTGGAGAGACGGTTCAATGCCATAGCGGTTTCCCAGTTATTGCCGCCAAAATCGTCAAATCATGCAATGCGGAGGAGTTGAGAGGACAGGGCATCATGATGAAGGGTAGCGTGACGATTACGTTACGCCACGATTCGTCAACGCAGCCCGATAAAAAAAAAGAGAAGAGAAAAACACAGAGTGGTTTTGGAATTATCATTGCCAAAACCAGGGGCATGTGTTATCGCCATATTTTGGCCAACGAAGGAGATGGGCCGTGATCAAGATGGGCTTGGAAGATGCATATATTCAACGTGTTGTTGGATCGGCCTAGTACGTAGAATTGGGCTAAACTGCCCGTGTATCTTGTATCATAGTAGGTTTCGTTTCAGTTTAGGTTCGTTTCAGTTTAGGTAAAGATAGAGTTGTAGAGTTATTCCAAAAGTAGAGAGTCTCCGGACTATAAATATGTACCTAAGGTTATCAAGAAAAGGAGGACAATCACGTTCACAACAAACACAATCTCGGCGCATCGCCACCCCTTGTTTCTAGGGTTTCTTTCGGGTAAGTGTCATGCTGCCTAGATCGCATCTTGCGATCTAGGCGATATACTATCGTTACCTGGTTTTACTCGTACTGAAGCGTTGTTGATGGCGAGTAACACTATTATCATAGATTGTTTGAGGCTAGCATCGGTGTTGTTTCACTATTATCGTCGAAGTTATGCTACCTCTAGTTATCTCGCTACCTTTGCACCTTTTCCCAAGTGTAAGGGTAGCATCTTGCTTGATCTTTATTTAGCTGATTCGATCTGTTACGGTTACACCTTGCTCACCAAGGTTTAGTTTGATATCTACGTAGCCAGGCCTTACAAACGGGTTGAACGATCCAGTAGTACGTAGGGACGTGGCTTATTCGTTCTAGAGAAGTTGTTCCGGTAATTGACTTTACGTTGGTTATTAGGCCTCCTCTAGGGTTAATATTCTTCATCTTTTGTACATACCAGGCTCAACTACGTGTAGGACGTTCCAGTTACGTGGTGAAAACATTAAACTGTCGTAGATCGATTTAACTTGTAGTGATCAAGCAAAACCCCATGTTATCGTAAATCTAATGCAGAACCATGGGGCAATCGGCTCTAGGAGCCGATTTACTGGAAACACAGGAGCCGTCACGGCTCGAATTTTACGATACTTGTTTACCATGCAGAAATCAATCGAGCAATCCTTCACCTTCTGACCAGGTATAGGTCAGGTGGCATCTCGAACCAAGCCAGGACGTGTGCCGGAGTTTTGCGGGCCGTCGCCCGAGGGACCAGGGCCCACCAGCAGTTCTGGGAGCCTCCCGGCTCTTCGTGTTGCTCGTCGCTGCTCGCCGGTGAGTTTTGGCAGGCAACAATAAGTAAGAGCTCGTATATAGAGATAACCGAGGCACGCAGAGACGACGGTATTTACTGAGTTCCTCCCAACATGGAGTATGTATTGTTTGGAGAGGGGGTGGTATCAAACCACCAACGCCAGAAGAGGACTCCCTTTTTCTCCAGTGAATCTCACCCCAACGAGATCGATCCACACTTCCACTATCGGTGCACTTGTCGGTGGAAATCTGAAACCTCTCACAAGGTTGGGTCACTTCTTCGCAACTCAATTGGAGGCTCCCAACAAACAAGCTTGGGAAAGCTCCACAACTTAATTGGAGGCCCTAAGTAATCCACAAACCTGCAAAACAACCAAACCGTCTAGAGTTCTAAGAACCCAAGAGTAAAAAGCTTCTCAGCTTTCACCCAATCGAATCCTCACCGAGAACTCAAACCGATGCACCAAATGCAATGGAAAGAACACAAGAAGTGCTCAAGTCCTTATTTCCCAAATTTCACCAAAGCTACAAAATCTTGTGGGGGAATAAGAAAGGAATAACAATGAAGGAAATCCACAAAAGACTCCAAGATCTAGATCCGAAGATGTTCCCCTCACTTAGAGGAGAGATTGATTGGTGGGGTTGTAGATCTAGATATCCTCTTTTAAATTGCTCAAGAATATGCAAGATTAATAGGAGGGATTAAGGGGAATAAAGCTCAATAAGGTCAACAATGGAGAGGAAAATTTGCAAGAATGGTTAGGTAACCATTAGGGAAGAAGGGACCCTTAAATAGGTACCTAGAAATCCAACCGTTAGACCCAGGAATCGCATGCCGGATTCTCCGGTGTACCCAGGAAAAATAGGGACAATCTGGGGGACGTACTGGACGCGGTCCAGAGATAGACCGGAGTCTCCGGTCTTACAAAAACTGGCAGAAAGACCAATACGAAAACAACCATAACTTTTGCATCCGGACTCCGATTTTGATGATCTTGGGCTTGTTTTAAAGATTACAATAAGCTATAAGAGATCATACAGAAAAACATAATATTACATAAAGGGAGGATAGAACCAAATTACGAAAGGTTTAACCTCTCTCAAAAAGACGAACCGGTAAAACCTCCAATATCGAAAACGTAATAGAGAATGCATATGAAATCCATTTTTGATGAACTAGAGCTTGTCATGGAGATTAACACAAGCTATAAATCCTCACATGAGTCAAATAATGGAAGGTTTTACCTATCTCTAAAATACAAACCGATAATACCTCCAATATTGACAAAGCAATAGAGAATGCATATGAAATCCATTTTCGATGAACTAGAGCCTGTTATGAATATTAAGACAAGCTCTAGAACCTCACATGGATAATATCCAAATAATAACCAAGAATGATGATGCCAAGTATGCAAAGGTGTGAGCTCTCTCTGAAGGAAATGATGAAGCTACTCACTCGAGAGCCCCTCTTGATAGTACGATTACCTATCCTGTAAACTGGTCTCCCCAACTAGCACCATGAGACCGGTAAGAAAGAAACCATATCAAGAACATACCTTTCCTTTGAGTATATTCCACTTGATCTTGAAGATAGCGATCTTGTACACCTCAAGATGGAACACCTTTCTTGATTGCGCTAGCTTAGTGAAGTCTTGCAAATTGCTCCCCCATACTTACTATAGAAGAGCCTTTCTTTTAGGCATATCTTCACATATCCATGATCACCATAATGATGTCAAGCCCCAAGTATATGATCTCTTCGAGATGGCTCTGTCTTGAACTTGCACTTAATTTCTTGTTTTATTAATTATGTTGGTGCCTTGAAGGTACACAAGAGATATCACTTTATCTTATTCTTCAAGACACACATGCCATAGGCTCAACACTCCCACGACCAATCTTTGGATCACTCCTTGAACATCTTGGTCATCACTTGATCTTCTTCATTTTCTTTTTTTTCAACCTTGACACCACCACATGGTTCAAGCATTGCCAATGGAAAATTCCTACAAGTGCAACTTGATACAAGCATTAGTCCATAGAGATTGTCATTAATTACAAAAACCACACATGGGGGCCCACATGCTCTTTCAATCTCCTCCATTCTGGTAATTGATGACAATCCCTTTGAGAGGGTTTATATAAGGAATTTAACTAATAAAATGGTAGCACCAATATCAAATACTACACAAGTATGTGATATTGGTACTCCCACAATATATAGAGCAAACTCCCCTACAATCTATGCATGTGTGATGAACTTGAATTTCATTGCATATATTGCCAATCATTATCATTGGTGGAGTTTCCTATATATATACCACATCCTAAACAACAACAAATATGCAAGAACATGAAAGGAAAATTCTTAAGAACAAACTCAAAGAATAAATCGACTTCCCTTAAACCCTTAAAAACTTCTCCCCCATTGGCATCGATTGCAGAAATGGGTGACAAGTTCTAGAAGGCCAATATAGTGACAATTCCTCCAAAGGTGTGCATTCGCACATATCCAATGATGCATATTTGGGAGGAAGTAGAACTATATTGAGGACCCGAAGATTTCCAAAGAAATAAAATGAAAGAAGCATCAACAAATGATGCAAGCAATCACAAGATCCGACAAACCAATTAAAAACAACAAATGAGACCAAATGGAAACAACAAGATATTATGATACGAGCAAAGGAGTGTTTTAAATGGAAATAGATAAGCTCCCCAAGATTTGTGCACACATAAGAATAGTCGCATTTGAATACAATATGCACAAATATGGAATCCTCACTCCCCCATAATCATTTAAGACACAACAAATGAGAAAGAAGGAAAATGGGCATTATTAAATGAATTAGAGGATCTCCCCAAAGATAATGCACCAATTATGATTATTGTATTTGGGAACAAAGTGCATAATCATGGAATCCTAACTCATCCAAATTAATTTAACAATACAAGTCATGAGAGAATAAAAATGATAAGCACAAAGTGGTACTATAAATAAAATTAGGAAGCTCCCCAAGGTACGTGCACACATTAGGTTTTTGTATGTGAATACAATGTGCACAACATGGAATAATCACTTCCTCTTTTTTACTTATAACACAACTATGTGCAAACGAACATATACTAAGGCATAAAATTTGCAAGAAACAAATAGTTGAGCGACAAGTAAGATACAACATAATAGCAGGCTCAACCACAAGGATGTGTGAGAGACATGACAAAGCATATTATAAGACTAGTACAAGAATGATCATTGAGTATCAACCTAGTATTCAATGAATGATATTGCTTAGTATGACCATACAACACACAAAAAACAAAGAAGATATCAAAATAGAGAAGTAACATCTCTCATGTGTATAAGTTTCTAAGTAGATGATCTCACAGAGATATTGATCCACCAAGAAACATGTACACACAAAATAGATACTAAAATAAATAGAGCAATATATCCAAAATGAAGTCATGACAATACACGACTAAGACCTTTGCTTGATAGCATGGGCAAAAGGCTCAATTTTATCTTATTGTATATTGATGAACTTCAACCACAAACATATCAAATACATCACAACTATCACTAAGGGAAGAAGAGATAGTTGGAATGTATTGCGAAAGGAAACAAGTCACAAATAAAGAATCAATTTTACAAATGATCAATATTGCACATGAGAGTACTTTGATTAAATGATAGGCAATATAATTGCTAGATTGACATATTTGGGATTGGTGAATCATGAGCATGATTTTTGTATATAACCAATTATGTGCACTCATATCAACTTACTCACATATGCAATAGAGAGTTTTCTTTAAGGCCAAATAAAGAACCTCAACAATTGAAAATACATAAAATTCATGCCAAGATGCAACCTAACATAGGTTAGATATGTATGCATGAGTAAGAGATACTTGTTACCGAGATATCATTGGTGTGATGAAGTAGATAGGAGCTCGTTGATCATCCTAGATTGTCTCTAATTTTCATTGAGTCAACACTTCTTCCTTATGAAAGAGAAAAGCATTCAATGCATATCAAATGTACCTAAAACAAAATTCAAGTACAATATGGTCCTAAAACTTATTGGGTCCAAAGTAGTTAGACAACTCCAATATATAGGAGAGACTCCACATAAATATGTGCATATTGATACGAAATTAAATTTCATGCACAACTTAGCCGATGGGATTTGGCGGAGTTTCCTCGATATATTGGATCAAAGAAAGCAAGCATGCGATAATATAAACATGTAGTGAATATGCATGCACAAGACTTTCAAAAACCAAAAAGGAGATACAATTTGAACAAAAACACCAAGTAAACTGAGATTACATACTCAAGAATGTGACATGACAAAAGGTGTCCAAATTGTATCAAAGAACCAATTCAACACATGAAAGATCACACGCTCAACAAATTAACTATACAAAGTCCAAAGAGCAAAAGATAGACACAAACACAAATGCTCAAGGGTATATCTCATTCTAGGAGAGCTCCCCCACGAACAGTGCATTCCTTTTGAATGCAATATGCACACAAATGGGATCATCACTAGTACCTACATTAAATAAAACACAAGAGGATACCAATAAAATAAGAAGATCCACAAGAGGCAAGGAAAGCTTGGGAGACAACACGAAACATTTTCTTGGCAAGAGATAGTACAAGATTAAGAAAAAGTCAAAGTGAATATGATCAATAAATTCTACCATAAATCTAGTACTAATTGACCAATGACAAGAAGTATTGGGAATAATCTTCACGTGGTAGTTCACACGAATATCCAATATCATGTTCACACAAATAAGAATATAACAAAGTATAAGTATTAAGCTTGATGCTCCGAAAGAGATTCTTGGTAGCTTCCAATAATCACACAATCACTAATGATTAGACTAACTTGAAGCTAATGGTTTCCATGAGGATACAATGATGCAAATACGAGGAAACACATACTAATAATCACTCTTACAAACAAGATCCAAAAGATGAGCAATAAAGGCATTCGAGAAAATTTGAACTTGTTTGAGAAAATGTGTCACATAGGAGCTATATAATTATCAATATCAAATTATAAGTGACACAACCTCGAATTTTCACATTCTATAGGATTGTAATATGCACTAAGCATATGACTCCCCCATAATGTGATACAACCATAAAACTCAACATGGGACAAAAAGATCCAAATAGAGATAATTAATGGACATTATAGAACTTTAAATTTCTCGTGAGAATCATACCACATAGAGGCTAGATAATGTTGCAATTTCAATACTAGGTGGTATTCCTCATGTACACACATTTTTAGGATTCTAGAATGCCCAAGCATAACACTCGCCTAAAATGGGATAGTCCATTAATCTCTCACAAGGGACAAATAAGATACCAAATATAATCAAGAAAGACTCCAACACAAGAAACACCCAAATATACACAACATACACAAATATACATGATAACTCGAGATAATTACATGGAAGGCACAATATGTACACAAGCATGCACGGTACAAAACTATCACATGCACAAGGGGCGAGTAACTTTTAATGTAATGAGTTGAGCACATGTTATCATAAGGAGAAGCATTGGAAATATGATAAAGGACATATAATCCACATGACTTGGCTTGATAAATATAATAGATGAAGATCACTCAATTCTTCATGATGTATCCAAGTCTCCAATGCTCTCCAAACACACCTATTGATCAAGTTTTGTCTTGTTGTTCCCCAACCAAGTTGGGTCCTAAAAAGTTAGTCATAATAGGCTTGGCAACCCAAATGTTTCTTTTCTTGACACCACATTGGGCACCAACAAATTTGGAAAACACATTGCCAACCTCATCCTTATGAAGTGAATAAGCATCATCAATCAAGATAGGATGGGATGAGGAGTTACCCATGGTTTATGAGGAAGAAATGTGCTCTTTCTTGCGGCAAATGTAGCAAGTTCTTCTCTTGCCATCTTTATTTTTGGATGAAGCAACAACTTGAGGAAGAGCTTGACTATTCTTGGGAGGAGTCCCATCTCTAACAAGAGGTAGATCTTGAGGCCGCTTCCCTTGTTGCTTCTTGCGAAGGGGCTTCTTCTTTAATGGGCAATGTTTGACATGATGCCCTTATTCCTTGCACTTGAAGCAAACAATGTTGGTCGGATTATTGACTTGATCTTGGCCATTATTCTTGTTGTCATTGTGCTTCAACTTGATAGTGGACTTGTTCTTTATATTGGAGTTGAATCCAAGCCCACACTTGTCATTGGGGGATTTTTGCACACTCAAGATGTTGTTGAGTGTGGTCTTACATTTATGATACTTTTTCAATTCATTCTTCAAATAAGTGACTTGATACTTGAGTTCTTTAATTTCCTCTACATGGTTAGTGTGAAAAATAATACTAGAGGAATTGGATGCTACATTGTTAGAGTAGCAAGGCACAAAATGTAATTCATCATAAGATGTAGCAATAGCATGAGTGGATGAATTACAAGGACTAGCACATGGCAATATGACATTTGGAGTAGAAATAGTGCTAATTTCCACATGAGGCTCGTTAGATGTTACCTTTGACACATTAGCCCCATGAGCCAACTTTAGCCTACCATGGGAGACTAGAAGATCCTCGTGCGAGCTAGAAACCTTAACACGACTTTCTTCCAACTTCCCATAGTTGCTAGTTAGCAAAGAAAGTTGAGCCTTTAGCTCAATATTCTCCTTCAAAATAGATGCTTCACAAGAAACGGTGTTAGTATTACAAGCATCATTATTAATTGCAAGAGGTGAGTGAAACTTCAAAAGCTCTTTTGAGTAAGAGGCTTTGAGTTGCTCATGTGACTCGGTGAGTTTGATGATCTCACCCTTTATGACCCTAGAGCCATTTTTGAGGTGCTCAAAATCCTCAAGGAGTTTAGCATAATCAACTTGAAGCTCATCATTTTTACATTTGAGATTACTTGCCACCTCAAAATCTCTATCATGAGATTGCTTTACTCTAGAAAAATCTAGAGCAAATGTATCTTCAAGAGATTCCTTAGTGGTGTGTTCCTCTTCATGAGCTTTATTTAGATTTGCAATTATATT
This sequence comes from Avena longiglumis, assembly GCA_030063025.1. Lineage (NCBI taxonomy): Eukaryota > Viridiplantae > Streptophyta > Magnoliopsida > Poales > Poaceae > Avena > Avena longiglumis. The sequence goes on along the minus strand of CP125979.1, from coordinate 208,932,452 downwards.
AGAATACTCACGCTCAAGACTAGTCATTTTATCAATGTTGCTCCCATGCTCCTCAATTTGTGTTTCTAACTCATCAATATGTTCTTTGCTCTTAATATCAAAGTCCAATATTTCAATGAAGTTAGAGCAAGCAATGTTATTCTTAACTAGAGCACGATACACAATCTCACCCTTTTCATATAAATCATCAACATCAAGCTCTTCTTCCCCATTATCCCCATCCTCATCATCACAAGAGATATCAGGTCCAAAGTAGGAGTTACCTTTGAATCCCTTGCCATAAGGATAGGTGGGTACCAGAAGAAGGTGAAGATGATATTGCATTTGTAGCTCTATTCAAAAACTTGTCTTGGCCCATAGAATTTTCGATTTCCTCTACATGGTTAGCAACACAAGCACTAGAGGAATAGAAGCATTTTTATCATGGAAACAAGACAACACAAGCATATCATCATAAGATTTATTCAAGCCATTTCTACATGATATGCAAGGACTATCAACACAGGCATGTAAGGATTTTGTAGTGCTATAAGTTTTAAAGTCCAAAGATAGATCATTGCAACTAGATAGAGATGAGGGATTACAAATAGTAAGCACACTATCCATATTGCAATTTCTATCACCACTTACCATATCACTACCTTGTGAAAAATCACATGTTGGTGAAGTGGTAGAAGACGATAACTCTTCTCGACCGAAAGTGGAAGCAACACAATCATCCTCAAAAATATTAGACACAACATATTTATATTAAAGTTTTGTCCATAACTCATGAGCGCTCCAAAAAGGAATGATTAAAGATGTAACTACATAGCTCAAAGCATTAACAAGCACATTAGAAGCTTGAGCATCAAGATATAAGTTTTTCTCATCCTCACATGATAGATTTGAAATCCATAGAAGGAGAAAACATATATCTATAATACACTCCAAATTTAGGTCCATGTCTCGAAATGAATAAGCATACGATTTTTCCATATATCATAATTTGTGCCATTGAATATGAACATGTCATTGTGCACTAATCCCCTAGGAGACATCTTTACTCTCAAGGTGGTAAAGCCTAAAATGAGAGACTAGGCTCTGATACCAATTGAAAGGATATAGATGCTGCCTAGAGGGGGGGGTGTGAATAGGCGGTTTAAAACTTTTCTGAGAGTGGCTCAACAAAGGTGGAATAAAACTATTGTTTAATTTTCCAAGCACAAAACCTAGAACAACTAGGGTTCACCTATGTGCACCAACAACTTATGCTAAACAAGACAACCAACTATGTGATAGCAAGATATATACTTCAAGCACGAATGCTATCACAAAGTAAGGTGCATAAGTAAGAACTCGACTATTGTTTACCGAGTTCCTCCCAAGATGGAGTACGTCTCGTTTGGAGAGGGGGTGGTATGAAACCACCAACGCCACAAGAGGCCTCCCTTTTTCTCCTGTGAATCTCACCCCAACGGGATCGATCCACACTTCCACAATTAGTGCACTTGTCAGTGGCAATCCGGAACCTCTCACAAGGTTGGGGAACTTCTACACAACTAAATTGGAGGCTCCCAACAAAAAATCTTGGAGAAAGCTTCACAACTTAATTGGAGGCCCCAAGTAATCCACAAACCTGCAAAAAAACCAAACCGTCTAGGGTTCTAAGAACCCAAGAGTAAAAAGCTTCTCAGCTTTCTCCCAATCAAATCCTCACCGAGAACTCAAACAGATTCACCAAATGCAATGGCAAGAACACGGGAAGTGCTCAAGTCCTTCTTTCCCAAATTACACCAAAGCTACAAAAGCTTGTGGGGGAATAAGAGAGGAAGGACAATGGAGGAAATCTATAAAAGACTCCAAGATCTAGATCTCAAGATGTTCCCCTCACTTAGAGGAGAGATTGATTGGTGGGGTTGTAGATCTTGATCTCCTCTTTTAAATTACTCAAGAATATGCAAGATTCATAGAATGGATTGAGGGGAAGAAAGCTCAAGAAGGTCAACAATGGAGAGGAAAACTTGCAAGAATGGTAAGGTAACCATTGGGGAAGAAGGGGCCCTTAAATAGGTCCCTAGAAATCCAACCGTTAGGCCTAGGAATCGCCTGGTCCGGAGTCTCCGGATTGGGACCGAAGTCTTCGGTATACCCAGGCCAAACGGGGACAATCTGGAGGACATACTGGACGCGGTCGAGAGATAGACCGGAGATTTAGTCCGGAGTCTCCGATCTTACAAAAACTGGTAGAAAGACCAATACGAAAAAAGTCATAACTTTTGCATCCGGACTCCAATTTTGATGATCTTGGGCTCGTTTTAAAGAGAAAAATAAGCTTTACAAGATCATACAGAAAAACATCATAGTACAGCAAGGGAGGATACAACCAAATGACGAAAGGTTTAACCTTTCTAAAAAATACGAACTGGTAAAACCTCCAATATCGAAAACGTAATAGAGAATGCATATAAAATCTGTTTTCAATGAACTAGAGCCTGTCATGGAGATTAACACAAGATCTAAATCCTCACATGAGTAAGAACCAAATAATAGAAGGTTTTACCTATATCTAAAAGATAAACCGGTAAAACCTCCAATATCGACAACGCAATAGAGAATGCATATGAAATCCGTTCTCGATGAACTAGAGCTTGTTATGAATATTACGACAAGCTCTAGAACCTCACATGGATAATATCCAAATAACAACCAAGAATGATTTTGCCAAGTATGCAAAGGTGTGAGCTCTTTCTGAAGGATATGATCAAGCTACTCACTCAAGAGCCCCTCTTGATAGTACGGTTACCTATCCTATAAACCGGTCTCCCCAACTAGCACAATGAGACCGGTAAGAAAGAAACCCTATTAAGAACATACTTTTGTATTGAGTATATTCCACTTGAGCTTGACGATAGCGATCTTGTCCACCTCAAGATGGAACACCTTTTTTGATTGCGCTAGCTTGGTGAAGTCTTGCAAATTTATCCCCATACTCACTATGGGAGAGCCTCTCTTTTAGGCATATCTTCACATATACATGATCACCATAATGATGTCAAGCCCCAAGTATATGATCTCTTCGATATGGCTCATCTTGAACTTGCACTTGCACTTAATTTCTTCTTTTCTTCATTATTTTGGTGCCTTGAAGGTATACCAGAGATATCACTCCATCTTATTCTTCAAGACACACTTGCCATAGGCTCAACACTCCCATGACCAATATTTGGATCACTCCTTGAACATCTTAGTCATCACTTGATCTTCATTTTCTTGTTCTTTCAACCTTGACACCACCACATGGTTCAAGCATTGCCAATGGACAATTCCTACAAGTGCAACTTGATACAAGCATTAGCCCATAGAGATTTTCATTAATTACCAAAACCACACATGGGGGACCACATGCTCTTTCAGCCACAACTTAAGAGCGCGAGGCCACATCGAAGAAGCAATCTCGTAGAAGAAGAGGTTGACGAAGATGACAGCTGGTGGATCGCTGTAGAGGCGGTTGCCGGTGTAGACGATCCGACATGGGACGAGATGTTAGAAGGCTCGATCATAGGAGTCAACGCTTTAGGGTCCCAAAACATCACGAACCAACGGCGTAGATGGCCCCAAAACCGAATCAGGATTATTTTCATGCACAGGCGGCGCAATCACCGAATCAACAAGAGTTTAAATCAACTTCGTTCGTGCTTATGACAGTAGAATGGCACTCACAACAGCGCCTGTGGTGAAACCACGAGCGACTTCCGCTCCGGCTAGGTTGCCCTCTCTAGGAATTGGCCCAAAACCAGCACAGAGTGATCCCCTGGTGAGGAAGAGGCCCCTTCCATCTTCCCATCCACGGGTCCCAAGCCATATAGAGCCCCAAAGGCGAGGTGCTGAACCTTCGGCACGTGAAAGGTGACAGCATCATCGAAGCATGAATGGGTTATCTAGAACTAGATTTCATTCAAGCAAAACTAGATGAACTATTTGTGCCCCCTCGGCATGGCACCTAATGGCGACGACTGCGAACACATCGATTCTAAAGTTAACTTCACATAAAGCAGTGGTATCTACTGTTCCTCTATTTGTTTGAGATATGTGGAACACTTGGCTGTTAAATTGTAGGTTGTCTCTTCCGTCGGGTCGCAATGATAAGATTTTTTGGTGGACCTCGCCCACATGCAACCGTGTCTCTTCTCACGCACACATTCACGCGTGGACCTACTCACATGCATATTTCCTAAAGTAGTAGTTATACTAGTAGTACTAGTTATAACTAGTACTTTAACTGGATCGAAAGTACTATTTAATTTTTAAACTATTAATAATTTACTAAACCAGTTTCACTTGTGCGAAAATTATGAAATAAGATTGAAACATGTAAAAATAAAATGTGAAACGTGATTATAATTCTGAAATTATGAGACATGACAGTATTTAAGAAACGTGGCTGAATATCTAAAACAGTTTATTGAAACTAGACTAAAATTATGAAACATGATTATAATTTTGAAATGAAATTAAATATAAAATTTATGAAATAGATTCTATTGAAACAAGACTATTTTTTTCAATTTATGAAACAGATTTAGGTTTCAATTTGTTGAAACGAGACTAAATTATTAAATTAAGGATTAAATTGTGAAACAAGCTTAAATGTGAAATTTATGAAAACATATTCTATTAAAACAAAGACTGAAATGTGAAACAAGACTAAATATGAAATTTATGAAACAGATTCTCCTGTTTCATAATTGAAACAAGATTGAAATATTATGAAACATGTGATGCTGGTTTCAAACAATATTTCGTGAAACATAATTGAAACATATTGTTTGTCAATCGGATACAATAGTTTCAATCATTTTGTTAAACATGAATGAAAGGTTGTGAAACTAGTGAGACTAGTTTCAATCAGAGACACTATTTCATGAAACATGATTTATTCTAATAAAGGGACGTGTTCTAGAAATAATTTTTGTACGATGCCATGTCATTAGCTTCTCAGTCTATGGCCTCCTTCTTTTCAGATTCTTGGCCAGATTCTCCCAGAATCTACCCTCGACCAGCTTCTCCCAGAATCTCATCTGCCAAAATCATTTATACTTTTAAATTGACATTGAAACTACTAGTTAAGAAGTTTGAACAAATTTTAAAAGATATGATTCTGTTTCAATTATGAAGATAAGGGAGGACGAGCCGAAGATATTATGCATGGAGAGAATATTTTCCAAATCCGAAAATTTAAAATGATTTATCATGATCCATCTTCACTGCTAAATCCGTCTCAATGAGTATTTCAAAACAAGATCCCATCTTAATATGTTTTGACGATTTTTTTCGGTAGCCGGTTACCAGATTACTGTACTATAGCTATCAGATTGATAGTTAACAGTTACCGACCAAATAACACATAGTCATCGGATAATTTGTACATGCAAACAGTGATTTATATATATAGAAAGTAGGTACTTGATCAAATCTAAACACGTAAAATATTGCATTACCATCATATAAGGCTTATATTAGTGAGAAACAAAGTTCAGAAACCCCTGGTAACCATTTGATTTTAACATGGTAACCAGCTTAACTTTACCTGGTGAGCAAGTGACCATAATATGGCAACTAGGATCGAAAAAAATATTGTCAAAACCTATCAATATGTGATCTAGTTTCGAATATTTTATCGTAACAAAGTTAACCGGGAAAAACAAATCTAAATTATGACTTACGGTTTAAGAGATAAAATATTTTGAAGTTTGCAAACGAAAGAATCTAACGTGGCAGATTGTACCACATGCATGTATGCATAACTGAGTTGTCATATTAAATATGTGTCCACGAAATACTAATCTGGGGCACATGTCCTAGATAGTACAGTCCTTTTGTTAATTAGATGCAAAGAGTTTCAATTATTTTGTGAACAAGAAAGAAATATTGTGAAATGTTTTAAAACATGAGTGTCGCCGACCGCCACCGTGCCACTCCACCCGCGGTCTGGCCGCTGGTTGCACCGCCAGCTTTGGCAGCCTCCGTCTCCGCGGCCTCCTCGAGCTCTGGCCGCTCCCAGCCGAGGAAAGGGAGTCGGTCACCACTCGGGCCGCAGCCGCATGTCGAGACTTCTGTCTCCCGTCCCTGCTTTGCCCCCGCGTTGGCTGGTGCTCCGGTAGCCGCTTGCCCGCGTAGCTCATGCTCCAGCCACCTGTGCAGCCAGCGTGTGCCAGCCCGCATGCCGCACGCGCCACGACCGAGACGCGTCCGGTCTAGCCTCTGCCCGCTTGAGTGTAGCGGCTCGCCCACGTAGCTTGCGCAACGGCCGCCGCCGCTGGCACGCCGTCCGTGCAGCTCGTGCTCCGGCAGCCATGTCCGCTCCGGTGTTAGCTATAATCTTGATGTTGCGTTTTCGTTGACATGTCCATGAGAAGCGGCACGTCCAAAGACTTGGAGCTGATCTGTTAGCTGCATGTGGGGCCTAGTCGTTAGCTTCCGAGAGTGTTTCTATGAGAAAACAGTCAGGATTAGTTAGTGGGTTAGTAGTGCCGCATGGTGTGCGTGGGGGCCAGCATGGGATCAGGAAGAAAGAAAAGGTGTTCTGTCTTATTGTGGACTCCACGACTATGTACTTTTAATTGCTGTCTACTGAAAGGAAAGATAAAAAACGGCAACATGAATCTCAAACGTTTATACGATGAATGCTACTCCTTCACGTACAGTCGAATTTAGAAAAGGGTTTTCACGATGGCTGCATCTTGGCTATTTTTTTTAAATAATACGTTTTTATTCAATTTTACAAATAATACACGAAATAATTTTTTTACAAATCTAACAGACCGTCTTCTTTTCAAAAGACGATGGGAGCTGCTCTTTCTTTGAAAAGACGACCGGCTGCTTCTTTGATTGAAAAGACGACCACTTCACTGGCCGATGCTGGCAGGGAGAAGGTCGTCTTTCCAAAAGACGATGGATGGCGTTGTCTTTCCAGAAGACGATGGAGGGCGTCGTCTTTCGAAATGAAGACGCTGACATTGATCATGCATGCTATGCAGTTTAGCACATCCAAATACATTTTAGGGTTTAGACCATTGTTTCGCGCCGTTTCTTCCGCCATCTCTTCGCGTTGTTTTTTCCCGCCATTGTATCCCACCTTTTTCCCGCCGTTTTTTCCCTTCCCGCCATTCTTTCCCGCATATTTTTCTTGGTGCTTCTATAATCCGGGCAACGAAATATTATCTCTTCACCCAGTTTATTTGTTCCTCCTCTTACTCTCTCATTTCCCTCTCCTCTCCATCATGAGTGTGCCCCGTAACGCAAAGTATAGGGCTAGCAAGCTTTCCACTATGACGGACGCGTTTCCCTGGCCACAGATGTCCATTGAGATTTTCCATTTGGCCAGAAATGTTATGATAGGCAATAAACCAGCCCAATGGGAGGACCTCCTAGTTTGTGATGATGCTCTCGTTCTGCTTGGTAAGGAACTTCATCAGAAAGGGTGGGAGCTAAGGACCCCAAATCAGGTACGAGAGGAGCTTATCGGGATCCAGGCTAGGTGGGACACTCTATCCGTTGGAATCAAGGCGAGAGCTGAGTGGGACAAGAGGCAGGAGAAGAAGAAAGCGCATGCCAAGAAGAGCGATGACAAGAAGAGCAAGGGCGAGGGATCATCGAAGGGAAAGGGCGAGTCATCATCGAAGGGAAAGGGAAAGGCATCGTGCTAGGGATAGATAGGGCTCTTATTTATGTACCGTAAGTTATGTTGAACTGTGTTGCAAGCTATGTTGAGGTGTTTGTCGAATAAAATCGTGAAATAATAGAATGGTGTCTCATACATAGGTATATATATGTCTCATACATAGATAGATAAATGTCTGATACATAAGTAGATATCACTAGTGTCGACGGCGAGGTGGCAGAGGCCTCGGCGTACTCCATCCTATCTATGGGGTGACATCACATCACGGCGAGGTGCAGTTGACCCTTCACCTTGATCCTGCGTATCATGTGTGGGGAAAGGTGGTGGAGTACCTGGCTGATACTGGCAAAACCAGTCTACCTACTCATGTTGTGTTTGCTGATCATCGCCGTTAGTAGTGTACCATGAACCGTAGTCTCCTGCACGTGTACAAGAAATTAAGTACTGAACAATGTCATGCCGCATCTAACAATAGTAGGAAGGGACAAGCTTACCCTGAGGATGAGATTGTGGTCGATAAGCGAAGTCCATGTAGGGGCTACTGCTGCTGCGAGTGGTTGAAAGTAATCTGGTTCTGCTGCCACTAGTCGAAATTAAACTGCGATTGATGCCACGAGTCGGAAGTAAACTGTGATTGCTGCCACCCCGAGCCTCCAGCTTGGTCTGGAGGTGGTGCTCTCGGCGGCGCCTGTTGTGGGAGTCGTGGACGAGGCCAGTGGAGGAGAAATATGCTCCTCGTGCCACCCCGAGCCTCCAGCCTAGTCTGGAGAAGGTGGCTGCTGCATGGGTGGACGTTAGGCGCTCTCCTTCATGGATCGACGCGGTGGGCTCTGCTGCATGGAGCGACGTGGGGCGCGCTCCTCCACCGAGTGACGCGGTGGGCGCTGTGCTGCTCGGTGTTGAACGGCGTCCGAGACGCTGGTGCACGTGATGGTCGCGTAGATACACCGCAGCTTCTCCTCGACCCGCCGGGCAAAGGACTGAGCCTGCTGACGGGGGACAAGAGGAACGGACGAAAGAGATCGTCCGTACTGAGCCACTTTAGTCTGTAGCTCCCACGTCATGTAGGCCTGCATTTGTCTCATAGTTAAGTACGCACTACATAGACACTCATGTTCATTATGCTCTAAATAAAGTACTTACCGCTGACTGTCTGGACTCTAGTGTTGACTGTCTAGTGTATATCTCATCGTCATGTGCGTGTGGAATGGGACGTAGCCGTGTCATCGACATGTACCTCTGTAAGTATCCGTGGAATAGCTCCATATCAAACGGGCCAGCGTGACACACTTGTGTTGGTGCATTCTGCCACTCGTTGACGTAAATCGCAACCCATTGGAGCCATTGAGTGGCGGTCTTGCTAGTTTTTCGAGAGTACCTGTTATTAGAATTTGTTAGACCATCATTAAAGAACAGAGATGAAGTAAGACACATTCTTGATGTATATATATTTATTTACGTGTGCACAACATCTGAAAGGGGAACATCCGGACGTGGGGGATCTACCATCTAGCAAAGAACGAACTGCCGCATGACCCTCTGTTGAGACATCTCCTTAACTAGGCAATCGAAGATGATCTTTGATTTAGTCAGCCAGTACTCTCGATCTCTAGTGCACATAATAGATAACCCGCCAGGATATCGTGCGTGTCGTGCCTGCAGGGTGGACGACTTCCAAATCACGACATCCTCTTTCAGTGTGTCGAACTGCTCGCTGAATGATGGATAGCATCTAACAACTTGCCCTCCCGCGAAACGACACTACATGACAAAATAGTTGTTAGTATCGTTCATATTGTAGTATCAGAAGTGTAATTTATTAAGACATTACACTGACCTTGCGACGGGTCCAGTGAGTGTATGCACCATAAACATCCCAACAACAAGAGAAATAAATGTCACATGCCTCTGAAGCCAATCAGGGTGTATACACCAGTTCGACACGAGAGTGCGAGTCACTAGGTGCTTTAAGGTCCCCGGGTTAGCATTCAGTACCGTCGACCGGTGCTTTCTATCTATGTCAACATTCAGCAAAGATCCTGCCATCTGCACATTACAAATTTAAGACATAGTTCTGCACTTGTTATAAATTTAAGACATAGTTCTGCACTTGTTACAAATTTAAGACATAGTTCCACACATATTACAAATTTAAGACATAGTTCCACACATATTACAAATTTAAGACATAGTTCCACACATATTATACATCTAGTTTCTTCATCTGCCTCTTCTTCCTCTGCCTCTTCTTCCTTGGCTGCCACGTCCACAAGGAGCAGCTCCACCAGTCCCGAAGATGTGGCAACTGGTGTCTATATGACCAAATTGATTACATAGAAAACATTGCCTAGTAGGGCCTCCGGCTTCAGATTCATCCATATCACTACGGATGCGGACACATTGTCGCCTTCCTCTTCCTGTCCACATTAGTTCAGGATATGGGATGTAAACCCTTTCACCTGGATTTACTTTGTTGAAATTTCCTCATGCCCTATATCCCATCATCTCGCTTGTCCACGTATTGACCATCGTATCCTTAAGGAAATAAGGAGACACAAATGAGATCGCATCCATACCCATCAACCCGCATGCAGCTAGTACAGGCGAGCAAGGCAGATGCAACAGCTTGGGTTTATTGCACATGCACTCACACGTTGTCCAGGCTCCGTTGCCTATCCTCACCTCCCGTGTCTTTACCTCTTCTCCAGTTCCGATCCGGTTGGAAGAGAGGCGTACCTCGAACCTTCTTTCCTGATTACCGATGGCGACGACATGCATGGACAGAGCCTTCTCCATCTTGGCATCCATGTAATGCATGATCTTTGAACAATACCTCGTGTTTGGGTTGTTCATGATATGAATCTGAGCCATCTGGAGTCTGTCTCTGAACTACTTCAGAGTTCCGGTGAAAATACACTCCACAATGGCTATTAATGGAAGAGCCTTGCTTCCTCTCAAGACGAAGTTGTAAGTTTCAGCCAGATTTGTAGTCATGACGCCAAACCTAGCACCATGAGTGTCATGCAACAGAGACCACCTCTTTACAGGCTCGTGTTGTATCCATTCCTGAAATTTTTTAATTCTTTTGCCAGGCCTTCTCCTAGTACCGGGTTGGTCAAATCCTGGCAAGTCACAAAGGTCAATGGGTTCTTCCTCTGGTGGTGCTGCCCCTGTTATTGCCTGTGCAGCTAACGCCGCTGCATGAGCCGCGACCGCTACTTCTCTAGCTGCTCTCCTCTGAGTCACATGTTTTTTAGTGAAGTCATACAGATAGCCACGACACTTGATGTACTTACACTCTTGGTTCTGCTTGCAAAGATTCTTGAATAGGTTCATAAGGGCCTTGTTCCTAAACTATGAGAAAAAGTTGGCCCCTAGATGCCGCATGCACCAACGAATCTGCATGTCCAGCCATGGAGTTACTTCACAGAAGTGGTCTTTGTGAGCTTCTTTATCGCGCTTAGTATACCTGTATGCCTATCATGAAGGACATATACATTCGGTGTATCTCTCACAATTGCTATCTTCAGCTGCCTGAAAAACCATACCCAACTCTCAGTGTTCTTGCTCTCCACGAAAGCAAATGCAAGTGGAACAACTTGATTGTTTCCATCTTGACCTATGGCAGTCAATATCTGACCCCTGTACTTGCCAGTGAGAAATGTACCATCCACACAGATGACTGGTCGACAGTGAGTGAAAGCTTCTATGCATATAACAAATGAGAATAACACTCGATGAAGCACCCTCAAATTAGGTTCTTGTGGCAACGTAAAGTGTTGGATGTCCACGTAGGAGCCTGGATTCTTAGCCTGCAGTGTCTGGAGCATCCTAACAACACAGTCGTACCCGTCTCAAAACGAACCAAACCTTGCCTCCAGTGCCCTCTACTTAGTCCTCCAAGCCTTCCCATATGAAATATTGTAGCAGAATCTAACAGAAACTTTGTTGATGATAGCTTTCACCCCCATGGCTTTGCCCTCCACTATCTCCGTGTATAATAGTCTAGCCAGTAGGGTTGACGTGAGGTTACGATGGTCCCTATGGACACTGTCAAGTTGACATGTGTGCATCACAACATCAGTGACCTTCCAGTTTGTGTCATACCTAGGGACATGGGAATGCACCCTTGCAGGACATCCGGCTACCTCGCAAACCAATGTCAAATATTACTGTGATGACACCTTCGTTTTGAAGACCCGTTGCATGGACAGTGACCACTCAACGATTACTTCCTGCAGATGTCTCTTGCTAGGATATAATGCACTCAGAGAGATGTTGTTCGTGTGATACTGCCACGCCGAATCATGCCCATCATTCACAGTCATTACTGTTGTGTTGTCATTATTCCATGATGCCGGAATAGGTTGGGCGATCTCTTCTTGATCAGACTCGCCAGAATCATCAGCCGTATCATTGTTGCCTTCTGAGTCTTCGGCTTCCATTTGATGTTGCAACAAACCATCATATATCTCGTCCTCATCAGCTTCTCCACTGAAAATGACTTCTCCTAATCCTTGACAACCGTCCTCTGATACATAAACATCACCCTCGGTGTGTGCATAGCTACTGTGACCTGATTCATAACCGCCGCCACCCTCTTGGCCCTGACTACTCTGGCCTTGATAGTTGCTACCGTCCTGGGCTTCACTGCTCTGGCCATGATCATAACCACCTCCAGCATGATTGGTCTGACTACTCTGGCCATGATCATATGCAGCCTCTTTCTCCACAGGTATCACTAAGAGACTGGGGTTAACTACTCTTTTCTGGCAAGCTTGCACAAATTTGACCCATTTATGTTGCACTTCTATTGGCCTTAAATAAAAATTAGGGGTTTGCCTTGACTTAGTCCATAAAGCATGCACACCGACAGTATGGGTCAGAGGGAGCCCTAAACAAGCATATAACCAATCCTTCAACTAAGTAACAGGCACAGTTTCAGGATTCTGAAGCACTTCATCCATAAAATTAAACTCGCTCAAATCAAATCCGTGCTGGTTTGTTCTGACGAAACCAGCACCATAGAAGAACCTAAACACTACATTATTTGACATGACTTTTGACCTAAAAAATACCCAAAATAGTCAAATACACATACATTGACACATAATACACTACAAATATCTTGCATCTAACAAACCCCATCAAAGGCTACCTATAAACATACACAGATGGCTGCAATTAGCAAGAAATTAGGGTTTACCCTTGAAGCGTGCGAAGTCCTGCCGTGCAGCAGCCTCCGGTCACCGGATCGACACCTCCACCATGCAACTTCCTCAAGCCCTAGCACCAGCCTCCACCATGGCCATTTCTCTACAAGAACACCACCAAATCCCTCCACCAAAACGACTCAAATCACTACACCAGGCTATCCCATCAGTAGATCGGGACTCTACTATCTTTCTAATATGTTACAACACTGAGTTAGGATGGAAATCTGGGCTAAAAATCGGTGCATCACCTAGTGGAAATGAGAGCAAAAACAACTAGCAAGAGGGAAAGAGGAGGAACAACCAGAGAGAGGAGAGGAGGAGGACGACGGGCCGGTGCTGAGCTATAAGCCAGGAGTGTGCCGTCCATTCAAAATACGAATGCGCCTTTGTATTTCCAAAAGACGAGCCTGCGTTGCTCCCCTTGTTGGCCGACAGCGTCAACCGCTGGGCGTCTTTTCGAATAAAAATAGCCGCGGTCGGCTTTTGTAATAAAGACGACTGTCGTCTTTTGAATTAAAGAGCCCAGCGGTCGTCTTTTGAAAAGAAGACGGCCCGTTAGATTTGCAAAGTTTTCATTTGGTGTATTATTTGTGAAATTGAATAAAAAATGTATTATTTAAAAAAAAATAGCTGCATCTTGGCTCTTCATGTCCCTGTGAGGCCTTGTTTGTTAGTAGAGGTTTCGTGGGGATTAGAGAGGATTATCCCCACCAAACCTCAATTCCCCACTTATTCTTAAGTCAGTGTTTTGTTCTAGTGTATTAGAGGGGATTATTCCCACTTTTCCCCAGTTTTACTCAAATCCCTAGTGCATTTTCCTCAATACCCAATACACTACCCCTACCTAGTAGATTGTTGGGGGTTGGATTTTTATGGGGATTTGAGGGGATTGGGTGAACCCAATCCCTTTAATGATTATACCCTCTAATCCCCACTAAACCTCTAGTACCAAACATGGCCTGAGGCGTCTCTTGCTCCTTGTTGGAGAGCTAGTAGGAAGCCGCGTCTCCTGCTCCTCGTAGGAAAGCTCGCATGAGGCCTTTTTGGAGTTGGATGCTATTTTGTTGGTAGATACACTCATTAAATTATTTGGTCACGTACTGCTTCATCTACATGCAAAACACAATGAGTCTATCCTCTTCGTGCTTCCTCACATGCTCGCCTTCTTGTCTCTTGTGCCGCATGCTTCTTCGCCTCCCACGCATGATTCTCTTCATTTCTCTCCACATGCTCCGACCATGCCTTCTCCACCACCCCCTCTTTCAGGTCCAACTAGAACTTTTAATGGCACTAGTCGAGCTCGACCTCAGTCGGGCAGACGATGGAGACGTCGCCGCCGTCAAGGGATGCGAGCCTCACTAGTACAAAGAGAATATCACTAGTGCTTCATCGCTAACCGATCTTAAGAAATCCGTCAGTGATGTCCTCGTAAGAGCCCAGATATGATCCCAAATTTTATCACTGAGATTCGAAATTAGTAGTATGGTCGGTCAACCAAGAGGCTCATCACTAGTGTGCTTATTCACTAATGGATTATCATAATGCCAGTCAAAAAAATGCCTGGACCCGCACAAGCGTGTTGATTGATCATCTTCATTGACAACAGACGTCTTAAAATCGTGCGCGCTAAAACCGGTTTACAGCACCTATTTAGTCCCTTTAGGACGCATGAACGCGCTTAGATTTTTCAGACGATATACAATGGCACGTGCGACAATCAGCGCTTTACCAGTAACTGTATAATGCAGCGCGCTTGATAGCATAAATAACAAACACACAATATAGAATAACTTTGGATCAAACACATCCAAAAAATGAACAATAAATAGTTTTATTATTCTTACAACACAAACAAATAGCTCCTCAATACAATAAATAGTTTCTCAACAATACAACAAATAATTATACATACAATAAACAAACAAAGATGAAACTAATTGCTTTGGCAGTCGTTCCATGACCATCACTCCTTGATGAGATCTTTTTAAAGATCATCATGCACATTAGTTCATCGAATCGAATGGTCATGGCAATGAAGTGTGCCACTCTCCCTTCTCTCCTATGCACTCACACAGGTTGTCCCATCAAATCGTTGTACGAGTATTCTAAATTAAGGCCATGCTCACCTTGGATGATCATGTTATGCATGATCACATAGGCGTGCATGATATACCAAAGAATCTTTTAATCCTAAAATCTAGCCGGCCCTCTCACACTAGCAATTTTAGGCTTGCAAAATCCCAAATAATCTCTCCATATCTTTCCTAGCCGCGGCTTAAGCATTATGGAAACCAATTTTCTTCTTGCCTTGTGGTTTGTGTACCAGCTTCATAAATGTTTGCCACCTTGGATAGATGTCATCGACAAGGTAGTAGTCATACTTGTATGTGTGGCCATTTGCTACAAACTCTACCGGTGGACCTTCACCCATTGTAATCCTTGTCATGAGTGGTGACTGTTGAAGAACATTGATATCATTGAAAGAACCAGGCATTTTGAAGAAAGCATGCCAAATCCAGTCTCATAATTGGTCACGGCTTTAAGGATGATAGTCGAATCCTTTTTGTGGCCCTTGAACTGTCCGTGCCATACCGGAGGATAATTTTTCTAACTCCAATGCATGCAATCAATTGAGTCAAGCATACGTGGAAATCCCCAAGCTTTGTTGAACTCCAAAAGCCTTGACGTGTCTTGAGAATTGGGCGATTCTCAAGTATTTCTCACCAAAATTTTCCACCATTGCAACTGCAATGCTTTTGACACACTTGATGGTTTAACTCTCACCAATTTTCTAGTGATCATCAACTAGATCTGCCAGAATACCATATTCCATCATACGCAAGGCGATGGTCACACTGCCACGGATCCCTCCTTTTCTCAAAAAATCGACCATCCTTCATCATACCCTTCGCAATATCCTTTAACAACTTGATACTCATCCTAAAATGGAGGCGAAAATAGCTCTTGGGGTATATTGGTTTCTCCATAAAGTAGTTCCACATCAACTTGTTGTGACCTTGGATCCTTTCTCTCCATAACTTCTCTCGACCGAACACGGAACCACCATGCTTCAGCCTTTTATTTGCATGGAGAGCCAATAGCAAGGCTATGTCTTCTTCTTCTAGGTCCCACTCTTCATCGAAAAATCATAGGAAGAACTCATGTACAACATTTGGACTAATCTAAATAAATTTTTTGAACTAGTAAGAATGCTCACTAAAAGAGCTCAAATCAGCGGAAATACATGCCTTTGTGAAAGAGTAATTGCCCCTATGTGTGGTTTTGGTGATTAATTACAATCCCTATGGACTAATGTTTTCACTGAGTTTTATATAAAGGAATATTCCATAGGTCATGCTTGTAGTCTATGTGTTGGATTCAAGTATGGATGCCATGAAGATAAAGATATACCTTGAGTATTGAAATCAAGATCATCGAGTTGAAGAGAAGAATATGATATGATCAAGATCTTAAGAGCATGATCTCAAAATAAGAATTCAAGATATGGCTCTAAGACGGTGTCATGATAGCCTCATTAGTTGAGATATGATTGACTAAGATTTAGAGCATGTAATTAAATTAAGAGTTCTTTATGTACCTCAAGATATTGAGATGGAGCATGAGAAGATACATGGTTGACCTATACAAAGAGTTAAGAGTGATTTCAAGTTGGTCAACACATGAAGCATAAAGAATGTACCCATTATATATGTGCCTTTTCATTTTCTATATGGGATAGGTATCTTTCCATGGGCATGCTTCAAAAGTGAAGATCTTATATAGCCCATGAGAGGATGACATCAAGTGGTGATAGTCATCAAGGTTGAGAAGGGAAAGTTCAAGATAAGCATCTCGAGAAGATCATTTGCTTGAAGCTTGCCATCCATATTGGTGATAATGGACATGTGAAGACATGTATTAATGAATCTATACAATAGTGGTGTATGGGGGAGCAAATTAGGAGTCTTCACGAAGCAACAATGATCAAGTGATGCGTTCCGGCTTGGATGGAGATTGAAGTGTTGTCATCAAGATCAAGCGGGACGCGCAAGGCAAAGGTATGGCCTTGATAGGTTTTCCTTTTATCGGTCTCAAGGTGGTTGTTGGGAGACCGGGTTATAGGATGCATAATCGCACTATTAAGAGGGGCTTTTGGTTGGGTAACTTGATCACATCGTCATAGGGAGCTCAATCCTTTGCATTCTTTGCTTCTTCCCATTTTGTTTATTCTTGGTGTTTCTCCATGTGAGGTTCTTGACTTGTTGCTAGATCTTCAACAAGCCCTTGTTCATCAAAAACGGAATTCGTATGCATCTTCTATGGCATTTTCGAGTTTGAAGGTTTTATCGATTCTTATTATAGGGAGGCTTCTTACATTTATTCATTTGGTTCTATCCTCCTCTATTGGACTATGATATTTCTCTTCACCATCTTGTAGGTCTTGTTGTCCTCGTCAAAACAAGCCCAAGATCATAGAAACCGGAGTCTGGATGCAAAAGTTATCGCTGTTTTCGTGTGCCCTATTTGGTTCCAGCGGAATTCCGGCGGACCAAGTCTGTGGCCGGAAATTCTGGCGACCGCCGGAATTTTCCGGCAAGCCGCCAAAAAACTGTAACATCCCAATTTCAGCAACCCTGATTAAATGTCCAAAAGGCAAAAATCAGGGGGAACAAAAACTTTTTCTTCCATGGTGCGCTTACTTGTTTGCTTGTGCTCAAGCACCTGTTTGTGTATTAGTTGTGTACTCCTCATCTCAAACCTAGTTTACAAAAACTATTTTACAAAAGAGATGTCTTGGCTCATGTTTCATATTCTCAAATGTTCTGGCATTTCAAAACCTGATGCCAAGATGAATTTAATACAACCAAATACTTTACTAGTCTCTATCAATAAAACTATGGCGACCTATATATTATCTCCTTATGTTTTCAAGACAGAACTTCAACTACTCTTATCCCTAGGTTTTCCAAAACCTTATTAAAACCTTTTCATCTCAATCTTGGTAGAGATACCAAGATGATACTTATCTTATTTCAAAGCAAAACCCCTTTTCAACATACCCATCCTTACCTCAAGCTAGACTTGATGGTAACCCTAGTACTAGTTGGATAAGTAACAACATGAATTGCCTTGAAATGTTGTTTGATGAATTGCGTTGATCTGCTGTTTGATGAATTGCCTTGATCTGCTGTCTAGTGAATTGCCTTGATATGTTGATTGCCTTGTTTGCTTAGGACCCAGATTGAGCTAATCTAGTAGCTCATCCCTTAGGACCCAATCCTTGCTTGTGATCATCAGTCTCAAAGCAAGCATCCAAGTCTGGATCTATCTTAAGCCACTCAAGTGATCATCTCATCTCATGCTTATCTCAATCCAAGGATAATCCCTCTAGATGGTTTCCAACTCAGTGGAGACCCAATTTAAACATGAATCCTACCTAATGAGTTAGTACCTCAATATCATCTCCTTGATCATGAGTTTGGAACCTAGCATCCTCTCAAAAGCTTCTACACTTGCACTCTAGTCTAGAACCCTGAATCTGCCAAAATGGCTAAGTCTCGATTTCTTACCTGGATACCATCTTTGGAGCTCTACCTCTTCCAAACTATGTGCATTCTTGAGAATGTACTTGAACCATGTTGTAGTACATATTTAGTACTACCAAATACCACTCTTTTCCTTGGCTAAGACATTATAATTCCCACTCATCCATGAAGGTTTTGTAGTCAAGATAATAATATTTTCTACAAATCTTATCATCTTGACTACTTTGGAAGAAGCTCACATCTATATGCCACCTCCCCTTGACCAACTATTTGCATGGTTATGATCTAATAACCAAGGCCTATCAACTCCCACTTCACTTGTTTCTAGTGGAGCCTTGTGTTTCTTAAACCCACATGGTTTAGGAGGCTACCTGATGCATTTGTTATGGCAGCCTTATTTTCAACAAAGTTTGCCATCTCTCCTAGATCACCTCAAATGCAACCAAGCTCAACTCTTGCTTCCATGACCATCTATATGACTTGGTCTATCTATCTATATACCCCTTGTACCAAGGTGAGCTCTAAGCTCCCTTGTGGCATCCCGCAAAACCACTACTAGAAAATCGCGTTGAATTTGTGCATTGCATCGTCATCATCATGTATTGGTTGTCAAAAACTAATTTCGTAAAACCTGTTTTGAATTCCAAACGCCCCATCTTTATTCAAACATCAAAAACGGGTCCCCGGAATATTTTGTTTTGGCCGCTATCGGTTTGCCAACGGCCTGTTTAAATCAAATAAAAATTATATTATTTTTAGTGGGGGCAGTCGAACGGGCCAACCCGACCCGAACGACCGCCCCAGATTTTAAAAACGGCCCAACCTGCCAGCCCTACCTAAAACCTATTCTACCTAAAAATCTACCCACCCTCCTTGGCCACCTCACCCGGGCCAATAGCTTTGCGCCACCTCAGTTGACCCTCTTCCCTAACCCAATCCTGGCCTGCCACATGGCACAACCCTCCCCACCAACTCCCACTCACCCCACACAACTCCCCACCCTCCACCACACAACACACGCACGCCACACACAGTCCACCCCCCCCCCACCAACCGCGCTGCCAGCCCTCCCTCTGCCTGTGGGACCCGCCTGCCCCTGGCCCCACGTCCGACCCACTCCCTGCCCCAACCGCTCACCGCACCCCTCCCAGCGCGCGTGCAGCCCTCCTCCCTCCCTGCCCGGTCAACACCGCCCCCGCGGGACCCGCCCTGGGTCCCACCCACTCAGCCCCCTCCTCCCACGTTCTTCCTTCTCCCCTTCCCCATCCAGCCTCCCATCCCGCAGGGCACGCCCCGCCTCCCTCACCCGCATCCCCGCTCCACCCGCTGCCACGCCCTCGCCCGGCGCTCCTCCTCCGCCTTGCGGCCCCCCCTCACCGCCTCGCCTCCCGTCTTCCGCACGGCCAAGCTCCCTCCCTCGCGGCTTGCCTCCGCGCCCGGCGAGCCGACCGCCGCGTGCGCCTCCGTCGACCTCTCCGGCCATCCCCTTCTCCCTCAACCGCACTCCTCCGCGCCCGCCCCGTTCCCCCGTCAACCTCCGCGCCGCCAGTACCCCGCCGCCCCGCTCTCTCCTCTCCGGCGACCCCCTCCGCCTCTCTGTCCCCGAGCAGCGCCGCAAGCCGCCCCTCCGCGTCGGGCTCCGTCCGCCGGCCCCCTCTCCTCCCGCGCCTGCGCCACCGTCGTCTCCCTCTCCGGCGTCTCAGCAGCTCTCATGCGTGATCTCCGCCGCCACTGGGTCCGGCCGCAGCCTCCGTGAGCCCGCCCGTCCGACAACCGCCCCGCCCGCTCGCCCTCGCCTCCAGCGTCGCCCGGAGCCGAGACGCCCGTCTGCCAAGCTCTGCATCACCCTGCTCGACCCCTTCGCCCCTGCAGCGTGTGGTCGCCGCCGGTCGCGCCAGCGCGCCGCCGTGATGCCCCCCTCCTTCCTGTCCCTGCGATGTGCCCTCCCCGTGGATCCCATGGCAGGCGCCCTGTCGAGCAGAGCTGCTCACCGCCAGGGGCCTCCTCGTCGTCCGCGAGTTTCCGCAAGTGGGCCCCTGCAGCGTCGCCGTCCCCGGCTCCCTGCCGCAAGGCTCTGCCCAAGAGGCCGATCGAGTGGATATGGAGGCAGTGTGTCCGGGCGTTGGGCTTGATGGACCACAATATCCCCAAGATAGACGGATGTGGCAAGACGCCTAACGACTTCTTCACGAACACTCGGTTAAGGCCTCCCGACAAGATCTTCTTCTCGGAGCACCAAGTACTCCGCTTCGGAACCGAAGGCCGAACCCGTTAACCGCCAGGAACACAACACGGACATGTACCCTATCAAGTTCGTCAGCTACATTTGGCGGACAAGTACATCAACGGAGCGGCGATGAATGACCATGAGGACGCCGACACGGTCCAAGACCCCGACTCGAAGATCCCCGGAACGTCAAGACCATCTACACGGGTCCGAAGACCGATCCCGGCGTGCCCGAACCCCGTCGAACAGCAAGACCCTCGGGATCGCCAAGTTCTCCTCTTTCGAAGCATCGACGCCAGCGACAAGATCTACTTCATGGATCCGAGGACCCCGGTACCCGATCCGGACAAGTTCGCCATCGACCTCGAGGACGCCTACACGAAACGACAAGACCGACACACGGACGCTGAGACCCCGACGCGACAAGTGCTTCGTCTCGAACGCCATGACCGACAACATGACCCGGAGACCCCGGATGCGCCCAGACCCTAACCCCGGAGACCGAGAACGTTCTCGCCGAGGCCGTCGAACCCTGGACCCCGAGACCGACCCCGAACCTCGGAACCCCAAGAACTGCCGAACCCTAATGTGTGACCCTTTTCCTCGAAACCTTATTTTATAACATGATATCAACTTGTTGCATTAAATCAATCATCTCGCATGCATATCTGTGGTTTGGGGGCCTTATGCCGATTCACCTTATAATTAAATATGGGGCCCATATGCGGGTAAATCTAGTCTCATATCGGCCTCATTTAAACATGTGTAGCGAACCGGTTCCACCTGTTGCATTGCTAAACAACATTTAATTTGCGGGGTTCTAAATAACTTGAATCATTTAAGTAATTGTCGGGACCCTGGTTCCGCTTAATCTTGACCTAATTGCATCGCACCTTGCCATGCCATCCATCATACATGCATCATGCCCGATCTTCTGCCGTGTATTGAGTATTGCATCCGGTGTTTATTCTAGCGTTTTGCTTCTTCGCGGATAAGGCCGATGAGTTGATGTGAGCTTCGCCCCGATCTTCGGTTGAATCCTTCGACAATGTTTTCAGGCGAGCATCTCCCCCTTTTCTACCTATCTTACTTTTATAGTATTTATTCCCTCCTGTTGATCTATTGCTATCTGTGTTGCAATGCTCTAGTTTCCGTACCCGTGATATCCCTTGCAGCCCTATATTTGCCTTGGACACATCCTATTACCTGTTGTTTGGTAGATAGTTGGACTTGCGCGTCGTAGTCGCTTGCTCAAGTAATGTTGCGTGTTGTCAAATGCCACAGTTGTTGATGTATTGCCGCATGTTGTTGTTGGAGTTGATTCTAGTTTTACTTATTGTCACTTTAATTTCTGTTTAACAACTAAAATTGAAATAAGCAGAGGCATCGGTGGGTGATAGAAAATATTTGGTTTCCGAACGCCCACTTGTGTCCCGTAAGACCCCGAGTACTTGATACTTGTTCCTTGATTTATCGCGCTATCCACATCCGGGAGGTATATGGGACCCCCCTGAGCCAGAGCTTGATTCAGTCTTATCTCTTGGGGCCACAAACTAGTTTGAGGTTTTATTTACGATCATGTACTTATGCCATGTTTTACTGCTTTATTTACGATTGTGCGAGGAGCACTGCTTGCTTGTTAGGAAGGCGGAGTGATTACGCGGTATCGACAAGCCCAGCCACACTTTCGGGTTCCCGATCGCTTACCATTGGCGCTAACCTTGAGGCCGTCTCGAAGCTAGCTTGCTATGGTTCTACTCAAAGGGTGGCCCCAAATATTTCTGAATCCTGTGATTGTTCAGTCGTGAAAGCCTCGTTGGGTTTTGATTTGGTTTTTCCGAGGTTGATCGAGCGTGTGTTGCTATTGGTGCACCCCGGCCGGGTAAAACTTTCGGAAAGCCGTGTCCGCGGATATGGACGACTTGGAGCACAGTATCTCGATCATAGACAAGCATAACTAAAGTTTACTGTTATAAATTTCACTTATAATGACTAGTAATCAGCTTCACTATAATGGAATGGCTAATTAATACTGCCC
The DNA here is from genome assembly GCA_030063025.1 of Avena longiglumis. Classification (NCBI taxonomy): domain Eukaryota; kingdom Viridiplantae; phylum Streptophyta; class Magnoliopsida; order Poales; family Poaceae; genus Avena; species Avena longiglumis. The sequence continues at coordinate 208,909,762 of CP125979.1, read as the reverse complement.
ACAATTGTTTGGTTTGTCGCTTGCGACCATTGTACCTGACTAGTAAGTATGGCAACTACAACGGAATGGCTGAATAAAAGCACCAACAACTGCTGGGTTTTGGGTTACCTCATGCTATCTGTATCTGATTAGTAATTGTTGCAACTATAACGGAATGGTTAATTAAAAGTGCCTACTGCTTACTTTATCAGGATGAATATCTAAACCTGACTAGTAATTGCTGCAACGATAATTGAATAAGTAAAACTGCCAACGGTGTGAGTTCCTCGGTTGACTTCCTCGTTTGGTCTCGAGGGGGAAACACCAGGATGGGTTTGTTTGGTGTTAGCTTCAGGTTGGATCCGGATAGGTCATTCTCACCCCTCTCTGATAACCGCCAGTTGTATCGAGTCTCTATAGGTTGTTCAGTGCATGCTGCCGCTGCCGCTCAGTCCACCATACCTATGTAGGCGAGGACCGCCGAATTCTAGCCTCGCCGTGTACTGGCCTCAGTACTGACGCTCCTTCTTTTTCCTTTGCCCTTTGTCGGCACCCCTTTTGTTTAAGCAGGTTTTGAGATCGACGTCGTTAGCAGGGTTACCCTTCCGGCTTGGCCCGGGCAGGGTTATGGATGCCATTGGTTATTCTTCAGGGCTCTTAGCCCCCTTTGCATCTTGTCCGTAGTCGGACGCCTATCACTTTCAAGGTGATTTGGATCTTTGTATATTATATCTGTATTCTTGACTCTTTGAGTCATATATATATATCTGCTGTGGGTCCCATCGAGGACTGTTGTGTAATGTTATTACTTGCTTTCCACCCATACGAAAGTGCCTGGTGGCACCTTTGAATCGCTTCTATGCGGGTTTGGCGAATTTTGCTCAAACTTGCATAGGTCCGATTCGAGGGTGTTACAGTGGTATCGAGCTCGGCTTGCGATACCCCACAAGTCCAAATCAGAGGATAACCTAGCTAACGGCCGAAGTAGAGTGTCAAAACTATTTTTGCAAAATCGGTTGGATAGTTCTGATTAGGTCTGATTTTACTCCTTACCCCTCTGCTGTTCCCCTCTTACCCCTACGTGTTTTGAATCCGCTCTCGTCTCTTTCTTCGAGTCCAGGAATTCTCGTGGTTGGGTTCCGTCGTACCTTCAGGGTTTCGCTTCCTTCTTTGATAACGGTGCTCTACCATCCGGTGTTCATGCTGCTTGAGGAATCCGTCTGCTGTGGTACCATTCTTTGTCCTTTGATGTGCCTTCCGGTGTTTTCCGACGCGACGACATCATCTACGCCAGATCCGATGCAGAGTCTGCATCACCCCTTTGTTTCCGAACCTCGCTTGTCGAGATCTTCAGTCTGATTCCGAGAATGGTTGTACTCTTTTCTACTGATTGTGCGGAGTAATAGTTTGGGTGCGTGATGGATTGGCCCCCATGCCGACTACCCCTTCTATTCGCTTTTGTACATTGAAGTGGATGAGAATGCATCGGTTCCCTCTTTCCATCGAAGTTAGGGGTGGCTTTATTTGTTGATACCTCTACCTTCGACCTGTTGTTCCCGGAGTGTTCTCTCGACGATCAGGAGCAACGATCCTTTGTTGGTGGTGTCGCCGATTTCCATATGAAGGAGGAACCATCGTTAGTGGTGTCGCGAAGATCTACACGAAGTGAGAAGACGCAGATCGCCGACCTTCCTTCCGGTACCATGAGGCGGATCTCGAGGGCGAGATCCTTTGTTAGTGGTGTCGAATTGTGGCATCCCGCAAAACCACTACTAGAAAATCGCGTTGAATTTGTGCATTGCATCGTCATCATCATGTATTGGTTGTCAAAAACTAATTTCGTAAAACCTGTTTTGAATTCCAAACGCCCCATCTTTATTCAAACATCAAAAACGGGTCCCCGGAATATTTTGTTTTGGCCGCTATCGGTTTGCCAACGGCCTGTTTAAATCAAATAAAAATTATATTATTTTTAGTGGGGGCAGTCGAACGGGCCAACCCGATCCGAACGACCGCCCCAGATTTTAAAAACGGCCCAACCTGCCAGCCCTACCTAAAACCTATTCTACCTAAAAATCTACCCACCCTCCTTGGCCACCTCACCCGGGCCAATAGCTTTGCGCCACCTCAGTTGACCCTCTTCCCTAACCCAATCCTGGCCTGCCACATGGCACAACCCTCCCCACCAACTCCCACTCACCCCACCAACCCCCACCCTCCACCACACAACACACGCACGCCACACAGTCCACCCCCCACCAACACTGGCCAGCCTCCCTCTGCCTGTGGGACCCGCCTGCCCCTGGCCCCACGTCCGACCCACTCCCTGCCCCAACCGCTCACCGCACCCCTCCCAGCGCGCGTGCAGCCCTCCTCCCTCCACCGTCAACACTGGCCTGGACCCGCCTGGGTCCCACCGCTCAGCCCCTCCTCCCACGTTCTTCCTTCTCCCTTCCCGTCCAGCCTCCCATCCCAGGCACGCCTGCCTCCTCCTCGCATCCCGCCCCACCGCCCGCCGCGCCTCTCCCGCCTTGGCCCGGCCCCTCCCAGCGAACCGCCTCGCCTCCCCGTCTTCCGCCGCTCGCCGGCCAAGCTCCCTCCCCTCGCGCGGCTTGCCCTCTGGCCGCCGGCGAGCCGACCGCCGCGTGCGCCTCCGTCGACCTCTCCGGCCATCCCCTTCTCCCTCAACCGCACTCCTCCGCGCCCGCCCCGTTCCCCCGTCAACCTCCAGCCAAGATTCCCGCCGCCCGCTCTCTCCTCCGGCGACCCGCGCCTCTGTCGAGCGGCGCCGCAAGCCGCCCCTCCGCGGGCTCGTCGCCGCCCCCTCTCCTCCTGCGCCACTGCTCCCTCCTCTCCGATGTCTCGCAGCAGCTCTCCAGCAGCGTGATCTCCGCCGCCACGGTCGGCCAGCGCCGCCCTCGCGAGCCGCCCCGTCACAACCGCCCCAGCCCGCCCTCGCCCTCCGCGTCGCCCGCGCCAGCCGGAGACCTGACGCCGTCTAAGCTCTGCATCACCTGCTCGACCCCTTCGCTGCGGCGTGTGGTCGCCGCCCGGTCGCGCCAAGGCCGCCGTGATGCTCCTCCTTCCTCTCCCTCGATGTGCCCTCCCGTGGATCCCTCAGGCAGCTGCCCTGTCCCGAACAGAGCCGCCTCACCGCCAGGGGCCTCCCTCGTCGTCGCGAAGTTTCCGCAGTGGGCCCTCGCAGTCGCCTGGCCCCCGGCTCCCGCAAGGCTCGCCAAGAGGCCGATCGAGTGGATATGGAGGCAGTGTCCGGCGTTGGGCTTGATGGACCACAATATCCCCAAGATAGACGGATGTGGCAAGACGCCTAACGACTTCTTCACGAACACTCGGTTAAGGCCTCCGACAAGATCTTCTTCTCGAGCACCAAGCACGCCGCTGGAACCGGCGAACCCGTTAACCGCCAGGAACACAACACGGACATGTACCCTATCAAGTTCGTCAGCTACATTTGGCGGACAAGTACATCAACGGAGCGGCGATGAATGACCATGAGGACGCCGACACGGTCCAAGACCCCGACTCGAAGATCCCCGGAACGTCAAGACCATCTACACGGGTCCGAAGACCGATCCCGGCGTGCCCGAACCCCGTCGAACAGCAAGACCCTCGGGATCGCCAAGTTCTCCTTACCGGAAGCATCGACGCCCGCGCGACAAGATCTACTTCACGGATCCGAGGACCCCGGTACCCGATCCGGACAAGTTCGCCATCGACCTCGAGGACGCCTACACGAAACGACAAGACCGACACACGGACGCTGAGACCCCGACGCGACAAGTGCTTCGTCTCGAACGCCATGACCGACAACATGACCCGGAGACCCCGGATGCGCCCAGACCCTAACCCCGGAGACCGAGAACGTTCTCGCCGAGGCCGTCGAACCCTGGACCCCGAGACCGACCCCGAACCCCGGAACCCCAAGAACTGCCGAACCCTAATGTGTGACCCTTCTCCTCGAAACCTTATTTTATAACATGATATCAACTTGTTGCATTAAATCAATCATCTCTCATGCATATCTGTGGTTTGGGGGCCTTATGCCGATTCACCTTATAATTAAATATGGGGCCCATATGCGGGTAAATCTAGTCTCATATCGGCCTCATTTAAACATGTGTAGCGAACCGGTTCCACCTGTTGCATTGCTAAACAACATTTAATTTGCGGGGTTCTAAATAACTTGAATCATTTAAGTAATTGTCGGGACCCCGGTTCCGCTTAATCTTGACTTAATTGCATCGCACCTTGCCATGCCATCCATCATACATGCATCATGCCCGATCTTCTGCCGTGTATTGAGTATTGCATCCGGTGTTTATTCTAGCGTTTTGCTTCTTCGCGGATAAGGCCGATGAGTTGATGTGAGCTTCCCGATCTTGGTTGAATCCTTCGACAATGTTTTCAAAGTAGCATCTCCCCTTTTCTACCTATCTTACTTTTATAGTATTTATTCCTCCGTTGATCTATTGCTATCTCGTGTTGCAATGCTCTAGTTTCCGCATTCGTGATATCCCTTGCAGCCCTATATTTGCCTTGGACACATCCTATTACCTGTTGTTTGGTAGATAGTTGGACTTGCGCATCGTAGTCGCTTGCTCAAGTAATGTTGCGTGTTGTCAAATGCCACAGTTGTTGATGTATTGCCGCATGTTGATGTTGGAGATGATTCTAGTTTTACTTATTGTCACTTTAATTTCTGTTTAACAACTAAAATTGAAATAAGCAGAGGCATCGGTGGGTGATAGAAAATATTTGGTTTCCGAACGCCCACTTGTGTCCCGTAAGACCCCGAGTACTTGATACCTGTTCCTTGATTTATCGCGCTATCCACATCCGGGAGGTATATGGGACCCCCCTGAGCCAGAGCTTGATTCAGTCTTATTTCTTGGGGCCACAAACTAGTTTGAGGTTTTATTTACGATCATGTACTTATGCCATGTTTTACTGCTTTATTTACGATTGTGCGAGGAGCACACTGTACTGTTTAGGAAGGCGGAGTGATTACGCGGTATCGACAAAGCCCACACTTTCGGTTCCCGCCATGACCATTGGCGCTAACCTTGAGGCCGTCTCGGCTAGCTTACTGCTATGGGTTCTACTCAAAGGTGGCCTCCTAAATATTTCTCAATCCTGTGATTGTTCGGTTGAAAGCCTCGTTGGGTTTTGATTTGGTTTTTCCGAGGTTGATCGGCGTGTGTTGCTATTGGTGCACCCCGCCGGGTAAAACTTTCAAAGCCGTGTCCGCGGATATGGACGACTTGGAGCATGATCTCGATCATAGACAAGCATAACTAAAGTTTACTGTTATAAATTTGACTTATAATGACTAGTAATCAGCTTCACTATAATGGAATGGCTAATTAATACTGCCCACAATTGTTTGGTTTGTCGCTTGCGACCATTGTACCTGACTAGTAAGTATGGCAACTACAACGGAATGGCTGAATAAAAGCACCAACAACTGCTGGGTTTTGGGTTACCTCATGCTATCTGTATCTGATTAGTAATTGTTGCAACTATAACGGAATGGTTAATTAAAAGTGCCTACTGCTTACTTTATCAGGATGAATATCTAAACCTGACTAGTAATTGCTGCAACGATAATTGAATAAGTAAAACTGCCAACGGTGTGAGTTCCTCGGTTGACTTCCTCGTTTGGTCTCGAGGGGGGAAACACCAGGATGGGTTTGTTTGGTGTTAGCTTCAGGTTGGATCCGGATAGGTCATTCTCACCCCTCTCTGATAACCGCCAGTTGTATCGAGTCTCTATAGGTTGTTCAGTGCATGCTGCCGCTGCCGCTCAGTCCACCATACCTATGTAGGCGAGGACCGCCGAATTCTAGCCTCGCCGTGTACTGGCCTCAAGATCGACGCTCCTTCTTTTTCCTTTGCCCTTTGTCGGCACCCCTTTTGTTTAAGCAGGTTTGAGATCGACGTCGTTAGCAGGGTTACCCTTCCGGCTTGGCCTGGGCAGGGTTATGGACGCCATTGGTTATTCTTCAGGGCTCTTAGCCCCATTTGCATCTTGTCCGTAGTCGGACGCTCTATCATTTTCAAGGTGATTTGGATCTTTGTATATTATATCTGTATTCTTGACTCTTTGAGTCGCTGTTATATATATATATATATCTGTTCTGTGGGTCCCATCGAGGACTGTTGTGTAATGTTATTACTTCGTTTTCCACCCGCACGAAAGTGCCTGGTGGGCACCTTTGAATCGTTTCTATGCGGGTTTGGCGAATTTTGCTCAAACTTGCATAGGTCCGATTCTGAGGGTGTTACATCCCTAATCCAACCCTATTTAGATGGCATCAAAATAACTAAACTCTAGATCCTTCCCTTATCTAGTTTCCACCCCTCTCACCACTTTTATTCAAAACCAATGTTGACCTTGATGCCCACATCAAGTTTACATCACCTAACTTGAAAATAATCAATCGCCAAATAATTCCCATAATTATTTGGAGCCTAAAACTATTTAAATTCTTTTTCTAGCAAAACCCCCAAACCTCTGTCTATGAAGGCAAGTTTGTTTTCTCCCAAATCACCTTGCCAAATCAAGGCTCATTTGATTCCTATACATCATACCCCATATTTCCAACTCAAAAATAAATATTTTTGAAAGTATTAATTATTTGTTTTTGCCCTTTTTCTTAAATGGCAAAAACAAGAAATAATCCCCCAAAAATACTTTTCCACCTCCATAAATCCCAATAAAATTCTCCAATGTGTGTTATGGTATTTAGGACCATATCACATAAAAAAAGCTTATCGAATGTAAAATTATCAAATAAGCATCTAGAAACTACTTCTGGACTTTTTGAATATTGGAGTTTAAGTGCACCTTTAATCATTAGAAAAATTCCAAATAAATCTTGGAGGTGTACAAGGACCATATCATTCTACCAGTACCTTTTCCCCATCTTGGCCAATGTAATTTTGTGGAATTCTCTCACAACCCATGTTTTGAGGAAATTTGCAAAACTAGTCAAACCTTGAGTCAAATCAACTCCAAACCCAAACCAATCCTCCATCTACTCCCCCACAGCACACCACCTCCACTCTTGTCGACTAGCACTGTAGCACCACAGTAGGAGCACCCTTTTGTTTTGTCTCATGCGCTTGTAAGAGGAGGAGAGAGGCACATCTTGCAAAATATCTTGGCCTTCTTGTACAGCAGCCACACCACCCACTTCCACCACTCCCTGCTCGACCCCAGTACACCACCCCACCTCTCCACTTCCCTCCTTGCCCAATGGATGGCCAGCATCCCCTCCCCACACCTCCCCTACACTATGTCCATCATGGACCTCTCCCCCCTCTAGATATAAAGCCCTGATCCAGCACAACTCTTCCCCCTCCCTCATTTCTCTCCCTGTCCCCAGAGCACCTCTCCCCCGAGCTCCATATCTCGCCCTTAGCTCCCCCCTTGCCATGGAAGGATAGATAACCTTTCTCTCGTCCATGCAAGGTTCCCTGCAGGTCGCCACGAACCCGGACCTCCCCTACCCCATCCTCCCTATCAGTTGTGTTCCCCATTTCTAATACATCCGCCCGTTCTTCCCCTTTTGTCCCAGGAACACCGGAGCTGCCGCCACGAAAGAATCTCCGTTTGAAGCCCCCCATGGCGAGTCCGAGGTAGCTGAGCCTCAGAAGCGTCGCCACAACCTCTAGAACATCTCCCAGAGCCTCTGCATGCCGCTCGGAAGCTTCACCCATGACCTGCAGGTCCTCAGGCATGCTCCAGTGTGCACCCGAGCCATCGGCACCGTGACAGAGATGCTAGACATCAGATTTGCACCAAAACCAGCACTTCCGCCCATTTTTGGGACGCCCTCCGACCACTGCATCTCCCCGCACCCTCGCCAGCCTCTCCCCGCCACTCTGGTAAGCACCCCGACCCCCGCTCGATCTCCTAGGGTTTCCAGTCCTTTCCTCAGTGCCGGAGGTTGAAGAAGGGCCCACGGCCGTCGATCTTGCTTAAATCTAGCGGCCGGCGTTGCCTGATACCTCTTCGGCCTGTTGGTCTCGCTGACAGGCGGGCCTCCCCTGCCGTTTTTTTGAACCATGTCGCCCATGCTTGGTAGCACCCCGGGTGGGCCTAATTCTGCAGCGTGGCCCAACTCGGTCTCAGATTTGTCCCGCTTCACCCTTGCCCTGTTCTTTTGTTAAATTAAATTACAGATCCAGAATTCTTGCACTCTGGTTTAAATCAATATGTAAATATAAAGCCACCTAAAATATTCAGAAACAATTTTTCTTAGGTACATGTATGTCTTTACAAACATGCAGACCAAGTTTTGTATCAAAGTAATGATCAGAATATAAATGATAAATCCCCTACAAGGATCTGTCTAGAAAACTAAATAATTTCCCTAGGTAGTTTCACAACTCCAAATAGAGTAAATCCACTTGGTTTGGGAAGGTATCGCCCATACCCTTCATATACCACTGGCTGCATCTTAGTTTGCTTCCTAGACTGCTGGTAGTAAAAATATCAAAATAGAGCCTTTTTGACTTTAGGAAATTCTCTAGGTCAAACCAAAAGAGGTTTTGACCTAATTCCAACTCTCAGTTGACCCACCTAACCATATATTTCTTAATCCATCAGATTGTAATTTTATGAGTCTCTGTTGAATTTTAGTGAATTAAACTCTTCTGTGCATAGTTTGTTCACTAATAAAATCACTACAGTAGCTATGTAGCTCATAAAAGGTTGATTCCAATTTCTACCGAAAGGTACTTGAAGTACCTAACATGTGTCCTTGGAATCACACCAAAACCTACTGTAGATTAAATCTGATGTAAAAGACAAATCTTATCCAGTACTGCCTTTGGGAAATTCTCAAGGGCATTCTGGTAATTTTTTGAGGTGAATCCAACTCCTCTTGATTCAGTCCACCAAATTCTTCCTTTTCACCCAAGTAAATAATTTCTTTGAACTCCAGAGAAGTTCTGGTGAATTATTTCCAAAAACTAGAGTTTTATCCACTATAAAATCCATTATAAATCAAGGAAAATTGATAAGTAGTGAAACCACTTTTGTTGGCTTCATTATATCAACACCTATCTGGTGGTATCATTTTTGTACAATGGTATCGTACAGATCAAGTCCTTGAGCAAAAAAACCTTTCTTAAGTAGTTCCTAGACTATAAATCCAAAGAGATCCTTTCTCCCAATGCCTCCAAATCTTTTGCCAATCTTATCCACCAACCTCCAACATCACAATGATGTATATCTTGTAGTTATCCTTTACTTGGTGTATGGTTTGTTGCTTGCATGCCTTGTATTGATTGGTTTATTGTTTGACTGCATGTATGCTCGATAACGACGATAGTTGCGATTGTGTGACGCCGAGAAGAAGGAAGGATCGGGATTTTCTTATTATTGTTATTATTGGTTATATGGTTATCTAACGCCATCAAGGGACATCTCGTTGGTCACAGAAAAGCCACCATTCCTGAACTCCCATGTTAACCTACTCCTTTTTATCAACTGTTTTATATCTCGTTTATGAACTACATGATTAAATTGCATGGTTTGTTTCAAATGAAAGTGCGTGAGTAACTTGGCTCCTCCAAGTCATAGATGAATGTCCATTAGGACACCTACCTTTTTTACACCTACTCTTATCCCTTTAGATCGAGGCTAAGATGATTAGCATCTTCCCTCTTGGAACTCATGGATTTCCAAATGATAAAAACTATTTTGGGTTTTACCCTACTAGAAAGTTTTCAAAATAAAACCCTTGGAAAGAGGCATCGTTCCGAGTGGATTTTTCACTAAAGGAGATATGAGGAGGATAAAGAGAAAGTTGAATAAGGAAAATAAGAAGGAAAGGGGTACTCGAGTCTTTTGCCGGAACAATTTTATCAGTGCAACCACATTACCCTGGGTGGGACTCAGGGCTAGCTCGTAGTTTGTCCTCCTTAGTATGGGATACGCCATAACGCGTAGAAAGGGGTTAGAGTCCCCGGAAGCCGGTTCCTTTCCACTTAGGGGGTCGTCGTGCCCGGATAGGTTCCATTCAACTCCACGGAGTCGGCTAAAACTATGGAGCTCCCGCGGACGGTACCGGATTAAGGCAGTATAGTTGGGAGTGGATAAAGGATGCGCAGGAAGGGATATTCAGACTTGGGAAGTCAGGTACACGTACCGGGGGAACTAAGCAACCATAGGGAAAGTACCTGTACTAGGGACAACGGATGAAAAGTTAGGTTCGATTATTCGGACCCCCGTCTACAGTATGCAGAGGGCTGTGGTATTATCCCGGCAGATGTATTTGTCGTGGTATTGCACAGCAGATGCTACTGTGGGTAGCTTACGTAGAGGGAGCAAGGCGACGTAGGAGAATCCGGAAGCGAGATTGGCACACAATGTACCCAGGTTCACGTCCCCTCGATGGAGGATCGCTACGTCCTGCTATCAATCCAGTATATGATCATAGATTGGTTTACAATGGAGCCGCCGTAGGTGGAGGGAGAGACTAGATCTAGTCTAATGAGATGTGGGAGAAGATGCAATATGATATCTCCCGTGGGAGTGCCCCTGGTGGCTTTATATATGCAGCCAGTTAGGGTTTACAAGTATTTTTGTGGGCTTTCTATTGGAGTCGCCGTCTTGGGCCTCCAGTCGACGCCAGTCGTTTGGGTCCAACATGCGCCAGTCGCCATATTGGGCGAGTCGACCTGCTGGCGACTCTGCTTCGTGAGTATACCCCGATTGGTATTCCCCCATCAGTAGTCCCCGAGCGCGTTGTCGATTCGATGCGGGCGTGAGGCAGGGCGCGTAGAGTCTTGACGATGGGTCGTGGCGAATCGGCGACGAGCTCCTGAACAGAGAAAAGAACCGTGAAGCAAGATGCGGTCGGCGTGAGCCAGTGGTGATGGCCAGTTGGCGAAAGAAGCAAGGTGTCGGTGAAGCCGCCAGTTGCGGCGAGGCCCCGAACGTGGAGCGTGCCGAGTCCCAGAGCGTGGCGAGTGGCGAGGTCGAGCAACCGGCGAGTGCCGAGTCCCCGGTGGCGATGACGTGCGGCGTGTAGCCGGCTCCTTGACGAGTCGGTCATGGGCGAGCCGCCGAATGTGAAGAGTCCGCGGCCATGGCGAGTCCCCGAGCGTGGAGAGTACGCGAGGGCGAATCCGCGGTGTTGAGTCCCCGAGCGTGTTGAGTATGCGAGGGCGAGTCTGCGGTGACAAGTCCCCGAGAGTGTTGAGTACACGAGGGCGAGTCCACGGTGGAGAATCCCCGAGCGTGCCGAGAACATGAGGGCAAGTCCACGGTGGCAAGTCGACAAGGGCGAGTCCGTGGTGGCGAGTCCCCGAGCGTGTTGAGGACGCGAGGGCGAGTCCACGATGGCGAGTCGACGAGCGTGTTGAGCACGCGAGGGCAAGTCCACGGTGGCGAGTCGACGAGGGCGAGCCGCGGTCGTGGAACCACGCGTACACGTAGCATTCCTAGGAGTAGTCCCCGAGGCTCGAGTTGGCTTGTAGAGGCGACTTGAGGCTCTTTGGATATGCATATTCTGAAAATAGTAGTGGTTGCTGCCGAGCATGGCGGGTGGAGAAGTCGAGCGACCGGCGAGCGCCGAGCCCCCGAGAGCGGCGAGTGGTGAGGTCGAGCGACCGGCGAGCGCCGAGTCCCTGAGCGTGGCGAGTGGCGAGGTCGAGCGACCGGCGAGTCCCCGAGCACGGCGAGTGACGAGGTCGAGCGACAGGCGAGCGCCGAGTCCCCGAGCACGGCGAGTCGCGAGGTCGAACGACCGGCGAGCGCCGAGTCCCGAGCGCGGCGAGTGGCGAGGTCGAGCGACCGGCGAGCACCGAGTCCCCAAGCACGGCGAGGGGCGAGTCCGAGCGACCGGCGAGCGCCAAGTCCCCGAGAGCGGCGAGTGACGAGGTCGAGCGACCAGCGAGCGCCGAGTTCCGGCGAGCGGCGAGGTCGAGCGATTGGCGGCGAGTCCCGAGCGCGGTGAGCGGTGAGCGGCGAAGGCGAGTCCGAGCGCTGGCGAAGCGGCGAGGTCGGCGATCAAGAAGTGCCGAGTCCCGAAAGCGAAGCGGTGAGGCCGAGCGACCGACGAGCGCCAAGTTCCTTAGCACGGCGAGTGGTGAGAAAGACATCGTTTTGCTGAGAAGGAGGAAAAAATACGACTGCAATAAGGTGTATTTATGAAATATATTAAACATTTGTAAGACATGCAAATTATAGATATTGAAGAAAATGCATTTTTGCTATGTGGATCGATGGACAGTATGTAAGGTTTATGTGTGTATTTTCATGAGTAGGCAGACCTCTAGCATGAAACGCTTGCCGGGTAACAGGGACGCGATGCCAGACTGTTGAACCCGGAGACAAGGTCGGACTTTTGGTACCCAGCCTCACTACTTCGACGGACGCGAATAAACAGCAGACAAAACTGAAACCGATCCCAAGTATGATTTTGGTCCCTGGAAGGGTCATATGCGACTGCGTGGTCGGCTTTGAAGAATGAATAGAGATGCATATATGTTTTGGACTCATAGAATGTACGAGTGTAAAGAAACTTAGTTGTTTAATGCGGCAGAGTCGACGCGGCGGGGGAGTCTCTAAGCGCGACAAATACGCGGCCGGTGAGTCGCCGAGCCTAGCGAGTCCGTGTTTAAGCGTGTCCGTGTTTAGGCGAGTTCCGGAGCACGGCGAGTCCGCGATGGCGATCCTGCGGTAGGCAAGACCGCGCTGGGCTAGTCCCCGAGCGTGGCGAGTCGGTTACGGCAAGGTCGCGATGACGATCCCGCGGCAGGCGAGACCGCGCTGGGTGAGTCCCCGAGCGTGGCGAGTCGGCGAGCCTAGCGAGTCCGTGTTTAAACGTGTCCGCGTTTAGGCGAGTTCCGTAGCATAGCGAGTCGGTGATGGGTGAGGCCGTGAGAGGCGAGTTCGCGATGGCGAACCCCCGAGCGTGGCGAGTCCGCGCTGGGCGAGCCCGCAATGGGCGAGTCCCCGAGCACGGCAAGTCCGCACGAGGCAAGTCCGCGATAGACGAGGCAAGTCTTCGAGCGTGTAGATCCCGCAACGGACGTAGTATCTCATCGCTCCAGCTCAATTGTTGACTGTCGGATGTAGCAACAAAGGCTTATTTGATCCAATTCTGCATTCATGGATTAATTCTAAAAAGATTTGTGCATCTAACATGCGTGTAGATCATATTTAGATAAAATAATCAAGTAGCGGAGCAATTAATGACAGAAAAAGAATTGACTCATCAGAGGTTAATCTGCCGCAGCGTAAGCAAGGCTCTCTGATTCCAAGCCGGTCGGCCGCCCGCGGTAGTGGCGTGTCCACTTGCTCTAGGAAACAGCGACCAGGTGGTTTCATGTAGTAGCACGATTGCCACTCACCGGAGAATCACTCGTCCACTTTCCGGCCATGCGTACAAGAATTTGCAAGCAAAGGTTAAATCCAAATAAAATAATTAATAAACTATATGAATTGAATTAAAAACTAGATGTATAGGACCGACCGGTGTACGCCCACGTCCTCATGCGCCTGTGAGTTTCCAGATCGACATGTCTACGTGTGTGTGCTTGGTGGCTGAATCAAAACCGATCTGAGAAGAAAAATCGACCTCCGCCTGATGTCGATGAAGAAATCCAGCGCGCTGATGCGGATGATCCTGTTGATGGCGAGGGATCTCGCCCGGATTATCACCCTCCAAGCACCACGAGCCCCACGGTGGGCGCCAACTGTCGTGGTATTGCACGGCAGATGCTACTGGGGTAGCTTACGTAGAGGGAGCAAGGCGACATAGGAGAATCCGGGAGCGAGATTGACACACGATGTACCCAGGTTCACGTCCCCTCGATGGAGGATCGCTACGTCCTGCTATCAATCCAGTATATGATCATATATTGGTTTACAATGGAGCCGCCGTAGGCGGAGGGAGAGACTAGATCTAGTCTAATGAGATGTGGGAGAAGATGCAATATGATATCTCCCGTGGGAGTGCCCCTGGTGGCTTTATATATGCAGCCAGTTAGGGTTTACAAGTATTTTGGTGGGCTTTCTATTGGAGTCGCCGTCTTGGGCCTCCAGTCGCCGCCAGTCGTTTGGGTCCAACATGCGCCAGTCGCCATATTGGGCGAGTCGACCCGCTGGCGACTCCGCTTCGTGAGTATACCCCGATTGGTATTCCTCCATCAGTATTGATTCCTATGGGTAAAGTGCACAAACTCTGCAGAGTCTAATCTATTCGAATAGCCATGTCCACGGTCAAGGACAGTTGGAAAGGTGATTGCTATGAGTACTGGGAGTTATGTTGAGATGAATGAAAAGGATGTGACTTGGTCACGAGGAAGGATAAGGAATGAGTTTGGTTTTGACCAGTGATGGTCGAATACGTTTTAAAAAAGGGTTTTACAACAAAACTATTTCTAAATTATTTTTAACAAGGATGTGGAGATGTCCAGACTTTCTAAAAGGAGACATATTTTCTAAAAACTCTTTTTCAACAAAGATATAGAGGGTGCCAATGTTAGGTCTTTCAAAAACAACTATAGTATAGAGCTATCTCGCCACAACCCATTATGCATTATCTGTGTTACCTTGTCTCGGTGGTTTGCGAGTACATTCAAAGTACTCACCGGCATTGTCCCTGGCTATTCACTTGGCCAGATTGCAGATGTTAAGAAGGAACGAAGGTGCTAACATCTATGCGAGCTATGTCGTCTTCCCAGTCAGTTGCCTATAGGTTAAGGCACGGGCTCTGCACTGAATACTTTCGCTACTTGTGTTGTAATTGCCATAATGGCCTCTTTGTAACTTCTGTACTCGTTACTTATTGGATGTTGTAATGATACTAGTCGGTTATGCTCACAGCTCACTCATCATGGGAACGTGAATTGTATGCCTAACGGGTATTCTCGGACCATAAATCCGGGGTGCCACAGACATGGTATCAGAGCCATCCTGACTGTAGGATACCTTAGTTAGCATGGACGTTAGACAGGACAAACCCTATTTATGAAAACACCGGTTTCCGAAAACTATTCCCTCAAAATATTTTCGAAAGATTTCTTATCTCATCTTCTCTGACTTAAACAATTTGAAAATGGATTACTCTATATCTCGTCTACTTCAACTAATCCGTTTTCAAACCAAGTCCAAACTGGAGACTATGAAGCCGAAAATCCCGGAATGAAGAGACATCGAGACAAGCAATATAAAGGAGCTACCAACGACGACAGACACCACAAGATCGCCCTACCAACAGAGTCCTTCATCACCCCAAATAGATCAAGAACGGCACCGACGACAAAAGACGGCAAGACAGAAGTTAAGACCTCAATAATGTCCGTACTTAAGATTATCATCCCTAAAGTAGGATTCCCCTTTATGGCGTGTAGTCACCCACCTTAGTAACTATGGTATGCCTTGTTTTGTTGTCATGTGCGTGTATGATGCTTGAAGTGTGTTGCTGGTCTGCCCTGGATCATCCGATCCTAAAAAGTTTGACCCCCTAGTTGGTAGATCCCGATGCTAACCCTCACAACCTCATAGTCGGAAACCTCTCCTCAGCAGGATGGCCACCTAAGAAAACCCTCGACAACCACAAGTAAATCCCTAAGGTGGAAAGACTACGTCTTTCCATTCGGCTCCAATAAACCCCTGCTGACCTGTCATCGTCAACCCTAGCATTCCACCCAATGTTATACCTCACTAACTCCTCCCTCCTCGAACTCGGAAGAAGCTTCTGGAAGCCGCATCCTCCCAGGGAGGAAGAAGTGTGTCACCGCTCGGCAGTATCTCAAGAGGTTCAAGCCACCCTAACACATACAAGGATCCTCCACCCACCTCCCTGAAGGCGAAGATGAAGCCAAAGAGGATTCTCCTGGATCGTCTGCAAGCGGCAACTAGCATAGCGTGGTATCTATGTATCGCCCCAAGACCTGTTTTGTAGAACTCTAAGTGCCTTGTTTCCCTACGGCACAAACCTGTTTTGCAACCCCTTAAGTACCTCCGCCACCGATCGGTTTGAACCTGCTTAATGTATGGATGTTATGCAAGCATGATATCCTTCCTTGCATGTTTTACCCACGATGTTGCATCATACCAAACCCCCGTGGTTTTGCTCTAAGGGTGAAAGACTGCGTCTTTCCCGCCCAAAAACTCTATAGAACCCGGGAATCAACCCCTAGTAGCACTAAGTGATGACCACCCCCCAGCTCCAAAGCATCGACCCTGCAAGAAGAAAGACAATCAGCACTTCTCCAGAATCGGAAGGTACTCCACTCCAAGGTCGACCGTCCAGCCAACACCCGGTGTATCAAGAACTTGAAGAGAGAAGTTGACCACGAGGCAAAGGAATGAGGAAGTTTCAACTCGCTGTCTCGCCTCAAGAAGGAAGTACCCCGTCAACGCAAAACCTACCTAGACTTGTCCTAAGGGGAAAAGACTGCATCTTTTCCATTTATTTATTTTAACCCCCCTCCCCAATCTGAAGCCACTCAGCTCCAACCCGTGACTAACCATGTTGGGTCTTTGCAAAACTTATTAGCACCTAATAATTTCCACTGCTGAAATTGTTAAGCGGATGTTATCACCCTAACCCTACTCCTCCCTAATCTCGGGAAGAGATTATTTTAAGGGGGAAAGGTCTGTAACATCCCAATTTCAGCAACCCTGATTAAATGTCCAAAAGGCAAAAATTAGGGGGAACAAAAAAAAATTCTTCCATGGTGTGCTTACTTGTTTGCTTGTGCTCAAGCAACTGTTTATGTATTAGTTGTGTACTCCTCATCTCAAACCTAGTTTAAAAAAACTATTTTACAAAAGAGATGTCTTGGCTCATGTTTCATATTCTCAAATGTTCTGGCATTTCAAAACCTGATGCCAAGATGAATTTGATACAACCCAATACTTTACTAGTCTCTATTAATAAAACTATGGAGACCTATATATTATCTCCTTATGTTTTCAAGACAGAACTTCAACTACTCTTATCCCTAGGTTTTCCAAAACCTTATTAAAACCTTTTCATCTCAATCTTGGTAGAGATACCAAGATGGTACTTATCTTATTTCAAATAAAACCCCCTTTTCAACATACCCATCCTTACCTCAAGCTAGACTTGATGGTAACCCTAGTACTAGTTGTATAAGTAACTAGATGAATTGCCTTGATCTACTGTTTGATGAATTGCCTTGATCTGCTGTCTGATGAATTGCCTTGATCTGTTGATTGCCTTGTTTGCTTAGGACCCAAATTGAGCTAATCTAGTAGCTAATCCCTTAGGACCCAATCCTTGCTTGTGATCATCGGTCTCAAAGCAAGCATCCAAGTCTGGATCTATCTTAAGCCACTCAAGCGATCATCTCATCTCATGCTTATCTCAATCCAAGGATAATCCCTCTGGATGGTTTCCAACTCAGTGGAGACCCAATTTAAGCATGAATCCTACATACTGATTAAGTACCTCAATATCATCTCCTTGATCATGAGTTTGGCACCTAGCATCCTCTCAAAAGCTTCTACACTTGCACTCTAGTCTAGAACCCCGAATCTGCCAAAATGGCTAAAAGTCTGGATTTCTTATCTAGATACCATCTTTGGAGCTCTACCTATTCCAACCTATGTGCATTATTGAGAATGTACTTAAACCATGTTGTATTACATCTTTATTACTACCAAATACCACACTTGCCCTTGGATAAGCCATTATAATTCCCACTTCATCTTCAAATGACACCTACCTTTTTTACACCTACTCCTATCCCTTTAGATCGAGGCTAATATGATTAGCATCTTCCCTGTTGGAACCCACGGATTTCCAAATGATAAAAACTATTTTGAGTTTTATCCTACTACAAAGTTTTCAAAATAAAACCCTTGGAAAGAGGCATCGTTCCGAGTGGAGTTTTCACATAAGGAGATATGAGGAGGATAAAGAGAAAGTCGAATAAGGAAAATAAGAAGGAAAGGGGTACTCGAGTCTTTTGCTGGAACAATTTTATCAGTGCAACCACATTACCCTGGGTGGGACTCAGGGCTAGCTCGTAGTTTTTCCTCCTAAGTATGGGCTACGCCATAACGCGTAGAAAGGGGTTAGAGTCCCCGGAAGCCGGTTCCTTTCCACTTAGGGGGTCGTCGTGCCCGGAGAGGTTCCATTCAACTCCACGGAGTCGGCTGAAACTATGGAGCTCCCGTGAACGGTACCAGGTTATGGCAGTATGGATGGGAGTGGATAAAGGATGCGCAGGAAGGGATATTCGGACTTGGGAAGTCAGGTACACGTCCCGGGGGAACTAAGCAACCATAGGGAAAGTACCTATACTAGGGACAACAGATGAAACGTTAGGTTCGATTATCCAGACCCCCGTATACAGTATGTAGAGGGCCGAGTATTATCCCGACGGATGTATTGATTCATGTGGGTAAAGTGCACAAACTCTGCATAGTCTAATCTATTCGAATAACCGTGTCCACGGTCAAGGACAGTTGGAAAGGTGATTGCTATGAGTACCGGGAGTTATGTTGAGATGAATGAAAAGAATGTGACTTGGTCACGAGGAAGGATAAGGAATGAGTTTGGTTTTGACCAGTGATGGTCGAAGACGTTTAAAAAAGGGTTTTACAACAAAACTATTTCTAAAAAAATTTTAACAAGGATGTGGAGATGTCCGGACTTTCTAAAAGGAGGCATATTTTCTAAAAACTCTTTTTCAACAAAGATATAGAGGGTGCCGATGTTAGGTCTTTCAAAAACAACTGTAGTATAGAGCTATCTCGCCATAGCCCATTATGCATTATCTGTGTTACCTTGTCTAGGTGGTTTGCGAGTACATTCAAAGTACTCACCGGCATTGTCCCTGGCTATTAACTTGGCCAGATTGTAGATGTTAAGAAGGAACGAAGGTGCTAACGTCTATGCGAGCTAGGCCGTCTTCCCAGTCAGTTGCCTGTAGGTTAAGGCACGGTCTCTACACTGAAGACTTCCGCTACTTGTGTTGTAATTGCCATAATGGCCTCTTTGTAAGTTCTGTACTCATTACTTATTGGATGTTGTAATGATACTAGTCGGTTATGCTCACGGCTCACTGATCATGGGAACGTGAATTGTATGCATAACGGGTATTCTCACACCGTAAATCTGGGGTGCCACAAAAACTGTTTTGTATGCTGTTTCGGTTTCTACCGGAACTTTCGGTTTTGACCGGAAATTCCGGCGGTTGATCCGGCGGCGCTGGTTTTTGTAACATCCCAAAAATACCAAACTTAGATCATCAAAACACTAAGCATCAAGATTAGGGTTAACAAAAACTTTTCTAAGTAAACCCATGAATGCATGTATATGTGTATGCATGGATTTTTGAATTTCTTTAAAAACCACCTTGTTTGTGTGATCCATTGCTTGTAAAATGTTTCTTAGGTGAAATAAACATCATCTAAAACATTCCCCACACTTTTCCTAAAGACAAGTAAATCAAAACAAATATATTAAGTGAATGGTCATTTTGACCAATTTAACTCCCATGCCTACTTTGGCTGTCTCAAACTTTCAAAACCTAACAGAAACTTTTCTGGATCTTTGCACCCCTTGAATGTACTCATGACAAAGTATCAAGGCCCACTTTGTGATCATCCAGAAACTTTCAAATGCATAGTTTAAATGACAATTCAAAATTGAATCTTCTTCATATGGGAAGATCCCACCTTTTCAAAACCCACTCAAACAAGCTCAACTTTCAAAACCCAAGCATCTGCAGACTCACCAGCACCAATATAGCAAACCCACCAAAATTCATTTCAAAATTCAAAACTTGATTTCATGCGGCCATTTCATCAAACAGGTTGCAGACACAAATCAAACAAAACATCAAACACTATAGTGTGCAGTGTTTTGAGCCTAACTTGTTCCCTAGTTAGCTCACACACAACTCAGTAAATCATCTAGAAAGATTATCCCAACACTAGCACCCCTGTGAGCTTGCCATTGTCATTAATAGTGAACAGCCGAGCACCCCCATGTCACCCCATTGTGGACAGCAAGCTAGGAGCAGCAGCAAGCCTAGCCAGCATGTCTGGGAGGCAGCCCACCATCCACCGCCATCTTGTCCGGCCCAGGCGTTGCCAAGCCTGGACCACGCCAAGCAAGACATGCCCAGACCATGAGCGTGCGCTAGAGCGCCACCTCGACCATCACCCACATCCAGCGCGCCGCCACGCGTGCACACACGATCACCACCGACCCAGGAGACCGCCAGACATCCCCGTTTGCCGCCCGTTCCAGACCAAACCACACCGCCCCATGCCTCGCGACCATGTCGTTGAGCATCGCCAGGAGACACAGCACCGTCCCCTACCCTTGCCCATGCCATTAGCCGCCTGTAACGTCGCCCCCGACGAGCTCACCGTGCGCCCCGACGGTCCCCTCGCTCGACTATAAATAGAGGCCACCCCCGCACGATTTCTTCACACCATCTCACTCCCCTCTCCCCACTGACCGTGCCACACCATTCTTAGAGCAAGCCGAGCACCACCTCGCCGGAATTTCACTGGAGCCTGCCGCTGCCGGAGAAGAAGGGAGCCAGCGATTGGAGCCGCCCCAGGAGAAGCCACCGGTACCAGGAGGTTCGCCGTCGTCGACTTCGTCGCCTCGCCGACCCTCGCCGTGCACTCCGGTGAGCCCCAGCACCCCTCACTGGCCGCGCTAGGTATCGTTCTCGCCGGAGTTGTCTCGCGTCGACGATGACCCTTAGCCGTTGGATTAGAACTAGATCGAACGATCCACATTGCCCCATACCGCTTCGCCCAGCCCCGTGTCACTGACGAGTGGGGACACCCACTTAAGCAGCCAGCAGAGCACTTAGCAGGCCGGCCCGTTAGAATTTCCCGCGCAGCCCAACAATTCAAATTAAAACTTTTCTATTTCAATTCAAAAACACTTGAGCACCCAACTTCAAAAATCAACCCAGATCGATTCAGTGCACCAAATTGGATGAAACCAATTTTGTTGGAAAGGTCTGTGAATGCTTAATCCAAGCCCGTTGGATTCAAGTCATTTGGATCTGTAGATCACCCATAGCAAAAATAACAAAGCAGAAGCTTTTCTAGATTCAAACATTTTTTAAATTTAAACCATAAAAGCTTTTGAGTTGATTCCAACTCTCAAAAATCACATTTAACCATACCTTTAAGAATATATAAAAATATATATAGGTTTACTTGCAGAAATATTGTTCAAGTAATAAAAGAATGCTTCATAAGCATTTCTAGCCACCTTAATTAATTAAAATAAAAGGGTAAAACCTTATTAAATTATGACACCACTTTAAATCACATTCCCATGGACTACAATATGTGGTGATGACATGTGTCAACATGATCCCATGTTTAGTTTGGAGAATATTAAATCTTAAGTAGTTCTTCAATGAGTAGAAATTACTTTTCTAAAAATAAAAAGGATTTAAACCAAGCTTTAACCTTGTAATGTTAGAGATGATGCTAGATCATCTATAGGACCCTAGTGTGTGATGATTGCAAGTAGTTAAGTATTGTTTGGTGATTGTGTACCTCGTATTTATTCATAGACGCTAGTACCGACCAAGGATACGAGGAGGAAGGAGGATACTACGAAGAGGAAGCCGAGGAGAACTTCAACCATTGCTCTGCACAAGGCAAGCTAAAACTTGCAAGACACTCTACTTTAGCAATCCTAATGCAAGCTAGTAACTATGCAAGCTTATATTGACACTGATGCAAGCCTTACTAATCAAATTGACCTATGCAAGCTAACACTTGCAGGATACCTTACTGATGCCACAAACCCATACTTGTGACCCTACTTGCTTGTTAGAAACCAATCCTAGTTTTATGTGCAAGCATCTTACTTTATTTCTTTATCAAAGCTTACTTAGAGTCTACCTAAGAGTTTGGTAGATACTAGACAGTTGTGCTGAAGGTTGCTTAAAGAGCATAAAATTTGGCCTAAGCTAGAAACCTTGATATCAGCCTAAGATATAAGGTTGGATTTAGTGAAACTCCACTAGTACCACCCCTCATTAGTACCACCCCCACCTGTAGATGCTAGTGCTAAGCATAAAACTTGATCAACTTTAGATGGTAATACTTGATGGAAAAAAATGGTTATGAAAACCTTGGAATGATGGATCATTCTATTGAAATGTTTTGGACATGTGTTTCCAAACACGTGATGATTCGGGTGATAAAAATGTTGAGGCATGAGCCTTAGCCCTTTATAAAACTGATGGTTGTCTGGATGCGATACCATTCCAATTTTAGCGTACAACCACAATACCCGAATATTGGGTAGGGCTTGACTGGAAACTTATATACCTTAGTATTAGTTCCCTCATGGCCAAGGTCTGAGCTAAGGCTACCTTGTGATGATTGTTCACCTGTGCATTACCCAAGATGACAGTGGTCATGGTTGGGAGGCCAAACTCACAGGAGAGGTGCTTATACTAGGGAGTGTAATTGAAAGGTTGGGATTGATTATCCGCATACTGAGTATGGTGAATTCAGGATTTGTTCCTGACGGATGTATCGAATGTTGTGGTGAAAGTGTAAAATCTCTGCAGAGTGTCAAACTATTCGAATAGCGCGTCATGATTATGGACAGTTGGAGTGGCCATACTGTTCCCCCGTCAGACCTTTTAAAATGACTTGTGAAATGAATTGCGACTTTGACTTGACCACAATAGAGTTGTGACCTGGATTACAAGATCCCATTTAGGAGTTATAAAATTGTGACTAGATTTGGAACTTAGTAAAGATAAACCTGGCTTTTTGCAAAACAACCCTAGATCCTAGTGTCCTTTTATCCAAAAACCCCCTTTACTTGTTAGTATTAGTTTGCGAGTACTTAAAGAGTACTCATGGCTTTGTCCCTGGCTATTCCCATGGCCAGACTATGAAGAGGAGTACCTGGAGGATGGACCCCAGGAAGGTTACGACAAATAGGATCATCTCCCATCGTCAGCATTGCCTGTGACACCGAAGATGGAGCTTCGCCTACGCTACCGTTATTATTACGTATTCTGCTGCTTGATGTTGTATTAAGAACTGGATCATGAGATCCCTATTTGTGTAAGAACTTATGTATCGTTTGTAATGGATGAAGTACTATGGTATCCAATTCTGTTATGTCTCGCAAAAATGGTAATCCTGGGATTGCGATGTATGGCATAACAGGCATCTAGGATTGAAAAATCCGGGTGTTGAAAGTTTTGTCGCCGGAACGTGTTCGCCCAGCGCATCTTCCTTCCAACGGTCATCCCCCTTGAAGGGGTATAAAAGGGGGGCTTCTTCCCCAAAGTTCTAATGCTCTTGAGCACGTTTTTTACCTCCATTGTTGACCCCTTTGAGCTTTCTTCCTCTCTATTCCCTCCTATGATTCTTGCATCTTTTTTAGGGCTTTGGAAGAGGAGATCTAGATCTACAATCCCCACCAATCAATTCCTCCTCTAAGTGATGGGAACCCATTGGATCTAGATCTTGGAGTCATTTGTTGGTGTCCACCATTGTTCTTCCTCTCTAATTCCTTCCTAGCACTTGTTGCTTTGGTGGGATTTGAGAGTGAAGGATTTGAGCACCCTTGGTGTTCTTGCTTTGCATTCTTGCATAAGTGTTGAGCTCTCCATTTTGATTTGTTCGAGTGAGAGACCGTGAGCTTGTTACTCTTGGAGGGTGACCTCCTAGTTGGCTTGGCGGTTGGTACCGCGGTGTCCTCTTCGTGGAATATTGTGAAGAGACCCGTACTTCTCCTTCGTGGATCTTGTGAAGTGGTTGTGGAGCTTGCCATCTCCGGAGTGGAGAAAAAGCTAGACATAAGGAAAGGGCCTATTACTTCGTGGGATAGAGTCGGAGAAGAAGGTGAGCCTTCGTGGCGTTGGGAAATCCTTTGTGGTATCCACACCTCTCCAACGTGATGTACCTTACTTGTAAGGGAACACGGGAATACATCTTCGTCTCCATGTGCCTCGGTTATCTCTATATCCGAGCTTACTTTTCTTGTGATAGCCATCGAGCTTGAAGTACTTATATCTTGCTTATCACTTGTGGTATATCTATCTTGTGCTATCTTGATTAGCTTAACTTGTTGTTGGTGCACTTAGTTGAGCCTAGTGTATTTAGGTTTTGTGCTTGTAAAATAAATGTTAGTTTAATTCCACATTCTATCAACCCAAAACTGTAATAGTTTTGAAATTGCCTATTCACCCCCCTCTGGGCGACATCTCTATCCTTTCAATTGGTATCAGAGCAAGGTCTCTCCTTGTTTAGGCTTCACCGCCTAGAGTGTAAAGATGTGGGCTAGGAGTATAGTGCACAATGACACAACTATCTTTGATGGCACAAATTATGCTTTGTGGAGAAATTGCTTGCTTTGTAATCTTAGGACCTTGTGTCCAAATATTGAGCGATTTCTAGATGTATGTTTTTCTCCTCCGATGGATCCTCAAAATCTATTTTTAGCGGATGAGAAAAATTTACATCTCGAAGCTCAAGTATCTAATGAGATTATTTTCTCTTTGATCCCCACAGTTAATTTGTTCTTGATGATTGTAAAGCGCAAGTCGTCTCATGAGAAGTGGACCAACATTAAAGAAATATTTGGTGGTTCCATTTCTAATATTGTCAGTGGTTTCTTCGAGGAGATCTCTTTTCCTTCACATCATGAAGAGCTCCAAGTTGCTTCCACCTCCGGCCGTGATGATTTCTCATCCTCACCCACTTCATCAACGTGTGGCAAGACACAAGGTAAATATATGGTGAGTGGTGTTGGGAATTGCAATGTTTGGAATTGCAATGTTGATACTGTGCTCGCTAATGATGATCCTTCATCTCTATCCCATTGCAATGTTTCTTCTTTGGACTTAAGCACTTATTGCAACAATAATGCTATATCCCCTTTTGTTGCTAGTCCTTGTATATCATCTAGAAATTATTTGAGTACTAGTGTAGATGATATGCTTGATTTGCCTTGTTCCCATGAACAAAATGCTTCTATTTCCTCTAGTTGTTTATCTAACAATCTAGAGGAAATCAAACATTCTATGGATCAAGACATGATCATGAATGAAGATTCAACAATATCCTAATATTCATCCTCCCGTGCTCACATGTGCCTTATGGCAAGAGGATCAAAGGTATCTCCTACTTTGGATCCCAATATATATTCTAAAGATAATAGCAATGATAATGATGATAGTGATGATGACATTGATGAGGATACTAGTGCTCTCTTGCTTGAGTTGAATTTTTTGTACCTCTCTTCATGGTAATAATAAGGTCGTTACTTGTCTCAAACACGTTATGCATGGACACCATAACTAAACAAACGGGAACCATAGAGGAGTTGGATTTCCAACTTGATGATGGGAGTCGGAGATTCAATCTCCTTAAGCAAGAGCTTGCCGAGGAGAAGCACACTAATTGTCTCCTCACACAAAAAATTGAATCTTATGATCTTGAAAAGGAAAATTCCATTAATGATACTTGTGCTACTAACTCTACTTCTTGTGAAGCATCTACTCTAAAGGAGAACATTGAGCTAAGGGCTCAACTTGAGTTACTAACTGGCAAGTATAGGAATTGGAAGAAAGTCATGAAAACCTCTTAGACTCTCATAATGATCTTCTAATCTCCCATGATGGGCTAAAGTTAGCTCGTGAGGCAAGTATTACCAAGGTAACATCTTGTGAGCCTCTTTTGTACATTAGCACAACTTCTACTCAAAATGCTATTATGCCATGTGTTATTCCTAGTAATCCATCCAGCCATACTATTGATAAACCTTGTGTTCGATTACTTGCTTTGCCTTTTTGCTCTAACAATGAAGCTTCTACTTCCTCTAGTACTTGTATTTCTACTAACCATGTAGAGGAAATCAAAGAGGTCAAGGCCCAAGTCACTTCCTTGAGGAATGACTTGGAAAAGAGTCATGAAGGAAAATCCACACTCGATAATATTTTGAGTGTACAAAAATCCCCCAATGATAAAAGTGGACTTGGATTCAACTCCAATAACAATAACAAGTCCAAGAAAATAATAATAATAATAATAATAAGGGACAAAACCAAGTCAATAATTCGGCCAGGATTATTTGCTTCAAGTGCAAGGTTGAAGGACATCATGTAAGATCTTGTCCATTGAAGAAAAAGCACTTGAGTGAGAAGCAACAAGGGAAGCGGCCACACGTACAAGGTCAAGCCCAAGTTGAAGTTAGGCCACTTCCAAAGAAGAATCAAGATAATGCTCCCCAAGCCAAGAAATCAATGAAGAAGAGAAAGGGGGCACTCGTTGCTACATATGTCGTGTGAAGGGGCACTTTGCCTCTTCATGTTCAAATGATACCTTATCTAATCCTATCATTATTAATGATGATTATTCTCTTGGGAAGGATAAGGATGGCAATGTGTTTGCCAAGTTTGTTGGAACTCAAAGTGGTGTCAAGAAAAGAACCATTTGGGTTGTCAAGCCTATTGTGACTAACCTCTTAGGACCCAACTTAGTTGGGGACCAACAAGCTCAAACTTGATCAATAGGTGTTTTTGTAGGGCATTGGAGACTTGGCTAACTCATGAAGAACTAAGGGATATTCATATATTATATTTTATCAAGCCAAGTCATTGGGATTATCTTATCCCTATCTTATATCTAATGCGCCTCTTCGTGGTAACTTGTACTAAACTCATTTACATTGGAAGTTACTTGCCCCTTTACATGTTTTGGTTTTGTACCAAGTATGTGTTTGTATTTGGTGTTCCTCATGCTTGCTTATTTTGTGTATTCAAGTATGTCTAGGTGTTTGGAACATCATTTACCCGTGTGTCTCGTTTTGAGCCTCTAATGCATCTTGATGATATCTTATTTGGCTCTTTTTGATTTGTTAATGGAACATCCCATTTTGGGGGAGTGATATTCCTCGCGCATCTCTCAAACCTTAAAATGTGTGTGCGTGAGTACTACCACTTAGTATTGATATTTCAAGCTTATCTAGTCACTATGTGGTGTGTCATTCTCATGAGAAATTCAAATTATAAATGTCCATTAATTCTCTCTAGTTGAGGTTGCTTTTCCTCTTATTAAGAAAAAATGAGTATCACATTATGGGGGAGTAATATGATTCTTTTGCATATCACAATCCTAGGAAATATGAACATATGAGGTAGTGCCACTTAGAGTTGATATTGTTGATTATCTTGTTTCTAGGTGGCATGTTGGCCCAAACAAGGTCCTATTTTTGTTAGAATCTTTTATTGCTCGTCTTTTTGGTCTTTGTTTGAGTAAGAAATTCTTAATGCGGTCTTCCTCAAATACATATCTTTATATCTTTTTGGGAGACCATTTGCTTCAAGTTATTCTAATCATTGCATTGCATGATTGTGTGGCTAGATTGAAGCTATCAAGAATATCTATCTTTGCATAATGATTAATCTTTTTATTCCTATCCTATGCTTTTTATTGTGAAGATTTATCTTTAATATCCGTGCAATATACCATCGGAAATCAATTCCAATACACACATTGTCTTTGACAATTTATATACTTATGTGTGGTAGCATTTGTGGATCATCTTCACCTTGGATTTCACCTCTTATTGCCTTTTTTTCTTTTCAAAATTTGTTGTGGCCCCCATTGTCTTCCTTGGTTTTTTTAACATCTCTTTGATGATGTTTTTTATTACTATAAAATGTGTTTTAGTGGAAGACAAACCTTTTCTTCTCGAAACCTTGTGCCATTGTGAAAAGTGTTAAGGGTTTGGTTTATTTGTTGAAACCTTGCTCTTTTGGGAGTTTGTTATCTCATTCTTTCTTCTCTATTTTATTTTCTTTAATGAGATAAATCCTTGAATATTTTTGTTTTTATTTCACCTTTTTTTCTCAATAGTTTTTGCTTAGTTCATTGGTTGAACTTCGTTGAACAAATCTTGTGTTGATTTGATTCTTTGATATAGTTTGGGCAACAAATGTGTTTTGTCACACCTTGTATGCCTTCTTGAATATTTTGGTGTTTTTCCAAATTATATGTTCTTTGGATATTGAAAGTCTCCATGTGTTTGCTTTCTTTGATCCAATATATAGGGTATACTCCATCAAATCCTAAACGGCTAAGATGTGCATGAAATTCAAATTTCATCTCTAAATATGTACATATTTTTATGGGGTGTGTCCTATGTGTTGTGGTTAGTCTAACCACTTTGGACCCAATAAGTTTGGGTACCAAGATGTACTTGAATGTTGTTTTAGGTACATTGGAGATGCAATGGATGCTTGTCTCGTCTATAAGGAAAGTGTTGCCACCACATGATAATTGGAGCCAAGCTAGGATGATCGAAAAATTCTTATCTACTACATCATACCATTGCTATCTCGGTAACAAGTATCTTATTCATGCATATTATTCTTTCATACAATCTCTTGTAGGTTGCATCTTGGCATGAATTTATCCGTTTGTAAATGTTGCGGTTCTTGCAAGGATCTTTGAAAGACTTATTTATCCTTATTGCTTATGTGAGTAATTTGAGATGATGCATATAATGGGGAGTATATAAAATCATGTTCATGATTCACCAATTCCAAATATGCCCTCTAGCAATTTATTGCATATCAATTCCTCAAGGTACTCTCATGTGCAATATTGTTGAAATTGCTTTGAATCCTTACTTTTGCTACTTGTTGACTTTCTCAAAGTATCCCAACTAGCATTTGTTCCCTTAATGTTAGTCGTGATGTTTTTGAGGTTTTTATATTTTCTTTGGTGAAGTTCATTGATATACCATAAGAGAAAATAGAGCCATGGGGTATATATGCACTTAAGCAAAAAATATCATGTTTGGTATATCTTATGACTTCCCCTTGGATATCATGTTTTCTTATTTTATTAACCTCTTATGTATGGTTGTTTATTTGTGGATTATTCTCATGTTTTTCCACTTATAAACTTATATACATGAGAGTGTTAATCTCTTACCTTGATATCATCGCTCTTTGCCGACCATATCTCTTATCCTCTTGGTTTTTAATGGTATCGGTAAGGTCTTGATTTATGAGTGCTTGGTTTACTTTTATTGCATCTTCACGCACTCATTCTCATATTTGGTTTCTTTTGGACTTAAGCTTGTCTTAACAAGTGTATTTATCTATATCTACTCCTTGTATCTTGTTTGTGTTCTAAATAGTATAGAGAGAGTGAGGATTCCATGTTTGTGGATATTGTATTCAAATACAATAAATAAAATTTATGCACGAACCTTGGGGAGCTTCCTTATTTCATTTAGATCATTATTTGTCCATTTTTTTTTGGATCATTGGATTGCTTGCTTCATCTGTTGAAGTTTCTTCACCGTTTTATCATTGTAGCAATCTTTGATCCTCAATATAGCTTGATTTCCTCCAAATATTTGTCATTGGATATGTGCATTTGATTTCACTCAAAATATTAGAAATGCACACCTTGGGGAGGAACTCATACTATATTGTCCTTTTATCTTTGTCATCCATTTTGGCACTTGTTGTCAATGGGGGAGAAGTTTAGAGGGTTTAAGGGAAATGGTATTATACTTAAGATTGGTTTGTTCTTAAGTGTTTGCCTTTCATGCATTCCATCTTTATTATGTTTTGCATGGTTGTATATATAGTGTAAACTCTTCCAAAGTTTATTCTTGACAATGTATGCAATGAAATTCAAGTTCATCACGCATGCATATATTGTGGGGGAGTTTGCTCTATATATGTTTG
The DNA here is from genome assembly GCA_030063025.1 of Avena longiglumis. Lineage (NCBI taxonomy): Eukaryota > Viridiplantae > Streptophyta > Magnoliopsida > Poales > Poaceae > Avena > Avena longiglumis. The sequence continues at coordinate 208,880,032 of CP125979.1, read as the reverse complement.
TTCTACTCACATCTCTTGCATTAGTTGTAGTTTGTGTAAGTAGAATCGGTTTTGATATGTGCTAGTAGCTTTGTGTTACTTGACCATATCAAATGCAACCTCTTGTAAACAACTTATTCTCGGATAAGTTGTGTACTTGTTTCTTGTTGTGATTGTCATCAATTACCAAAATGGGGGAGATTGAAAGATTAATTGCCCCTATGTGTGGTTTTGGTGATTAATGACAATCCCTATGGACTAATGTTTTCACTGAGTTTTATATGAAGGAATATTCCATAGGTCATGCTTGTAGTCTATGTGTTGGATTCAAGTATGGATGTCATGAAGATAAAGATATACCTTGAGTATTGGAATCAAGATCATTGAGTTGAAGAGAAGAATATGATATGATCAAGATCTTAAGAGTGTGATCTCAAAAGAAGAATTCAAGATATGGTTCTAAGACGATGTCATGATATCCTCATTAGTTGAGCTATGATTGACTAAGATTTAGATCATGTAATCAAATTAAGAGTTCTTTATGTACCTCAAGATATTGAGATGGAGCATGAGAAGATACATGGTTTACCAATACAAAGAGTGAAGAGTGATTTCAAGTTGGTCAACACATGAAGCATAAAGAATGTACCACATGGATCTTGTGGTATGGTAAACCTTGTCAATTATGCATCATGAGCTAATCCATTATATATGTGCCTTTGCGTTTTCTATATGGGATAGGTATCTTTCCATGGGCATGCTTCAAAAGTGAAAATCTTATATAGCCCATGAGAGGAAGACATCAAGTGGTGATAGTCATCAAGGTTGAGAAGGGCAAGTTCAAGATAAGCATCTCGAGAAGATCATTTGCTTGAAGCTTGCCGTCCATATTGGTGATAATGGACATGTGAAGACATGTATTAATGAAGCTATCCAATAGTGGTGTATGGGGAGCAAATTAGGAGTCTTCACGAAGCAACAATGATCAAGTGATGCATTCCGGCTTGGATGGAGATTGAAGTGTTGTCATCAAGATCAAGCGGGATGCGCAAGGCAAAGGTATGGCCTTGCTAGGTTTTACTTTTACTGGTCTCAAGGTGGTTGTTGGGAGACCGGGTTATAGAATACATAGCCGCAATATTAAGAGGGGCTTTCGGTTGGGTAACTTGATCATATCGTCATAGGGAGCTCAATCCTTTGCATTCTTTTCTTCTTCCTATTTTGTTGCTTCTTGGTGTTTCTCCATGTGAGGTTCTTGAGCTTGTTGCTAGCTCTTCAACAAGCCCAAGTTCATCGAAAACGGAATTCGTATGCATCTTCTATGGTGTTTTCGAGTTTGAAGGTTTTATCGGTTCTTTTTATAGGGAGGATTCTTACCTTTATTCATTTGGTTATATCCTCCTCTATTGTACTATGACGTTTCTCCGCACCATCTTGTAGGGCTTGTTGTCCTCGTCAAAACAAGCCCAAGATCATCGAAATCGGAGTCCGGACGCAAAAGTTATCGCCATTTTCGTGTGTCCTGTTTGGTTCCAGCGGAATTCTGGCGGAAATTCCGGTGAACCAAGTTTGTGGTCGGAAATTCTGGCGACCGCCGGAAATTTCCGGCAAACCGCCGAAAACCTGTTCTGTATGATGTTTCGGTTTGTACCGGAACTTTCGGTTTTGACCGAAAATTCTGGCGGCTGATTCGGTGGCGCCGATTTCGTCGCCGAAACGTGTTCGCCCAGCGCATCTTACTTCCAACGGTCATCCCCCTTTAAGGGGTATAAAAGGGAGGCTTCTTCCCCAAAGTTCTAATGCTCTTGAGCACGTTTTTGACCTCCATTGTTGACCCCTTTGAGATTTCTTCCTCTCCCTTTGCTCCTATGATTCTTGCATCTTTTTGAGGGCTTTGGAAGAGGAGAACTAGATCTACAATCTCCACCAATCAATTCCTCCTCTAAGTGAGGGGAACCCATTGGATCTAGATCTTGGAGTTATTTGTTGGTTTCCACCATTGTTCTTCCTCTCTAATTCCTTCCTAGCACTTGTTTCTTTGGTGGGATTTGAGAGTGAAGGATTTGAGCACCCTTGGTGTTTTTGCTTTGCATTCTTGCATAAGTGTTGAGCTCTCCATTTCGATTTGTTCGAGTGAGAGATCGTGAGCTTGTTACTCTTGGAGGGTGACCTCCTAGTTGGCTTGACGGTAGGTACCGCGGTGTCCTCTTCGTGGAAGATTGTGAAGAGACCCAGACTTCTCCTTCGTGGAGCTTGTGAAGTAGTTGTGGAGCTTGCCATCTCCGGAGTGGAGAAAAAGCTAGCCATAAGAAAAGGGCCTATTCCTTCGTGGGATAGAGTCGGAGAATAAGGTGAGCTTTCGTGCCTTGGGAAATCCTTTGTGGAATCTCACACCTCTCCAATGTGACGTACCTTACTTGTAAGGAAACACGGGAATATATCTTCGTCTCCGCGTGCCTCGGTTATCTCTATATCTGAGCTTACTTTCCTTGTGACAGCCATCAAGCTTGAAGTACTTATATCTTGCTTATCACTTGTGGTATATCTATCTTGTGCTATCTTGATTAGCTTAACTTGTTGTTGGTGCACTTAGTTGAGCCTAGTGTATTTAGGTTTTGTGCTTGTAAAATAAACGTTAGTTTAATTCCGCTTTCTGTCAAGCCAAAAGCGTAATAGTTTTGAAATTGCCTATTCACCCCCCCTTTAGGCGACATCTCTATCCTTTCACTTGCAATAATTGCACCGAACAACTTGGCGCGCCGACTGCCGGGCGCCGCGCCGCATCAAATCGACGGTCACTTTAGATCAAATCGAAGGATCTAAGTTAGCAGAGACGCAGAACGGAACAACCGCAGACGAGGCTCACTGACGACCGCGCGAATGGGGTGGCGGCGTGGCGCTAGGGAATGACGATGGCGACTATTTCACAGGGATGGCGCCGGACAAACTTGGGGTTAAAATGGAGGGGCCGGCGGCGCGAACATGCGAAAGAATAAAGAGGGTAGTTGGTTTTGCGCGCAAGCTAGCGATTTCTAGCGTGTTGTAGCGGACGCACGAAATTTTGACGCGTGCAATGCTGCGATATGGCGTGCACCCAAAAAAAATTACCACGCGCGTGTATTTGCAGCAAACTGGTGAAGTGCCGTAATCACACGTTGGCGTGCTAAATTGATGTTTTTTACCGCGCGGGTGCTTTTTACTATATCTGTTGGAGATAATCTAAGTGTTCGCTCTGAAATTTACATTCATTGTGTGATCGTACCACTAACTTCTATTTTCCTTTAACACAGTTAGTTATAGGCGCCTGTCAAATATTTTATCTAAAATCCATTGTATTTTCTAGGATTCTTTGGCGTTACGGAGAATTTATGGAATTATCTATGCCGGGGCGGGTATGGGGGTGCCAGACCTAGACCTGGACCCGAACCCAGCGGATGCCATCCAGAACTGGGTACAGTTGGATGGTGAAGCTGAAATATGTCAACAGCAGGGTTCCCTTAATCATGGTTGGCCTGGCTTTGCAATTGCCCACCGGATCAAGATCGTCTACTTCCTAACCTTCAAGGCCCTTAAGAGGGACATATACAAGATTATCAGCTTCGACTACTCCATGACTGAAGTGGTCAAGAAGTGCCTCGAGCACAATTCAACCTTGCCATGATCAACAAGTGAAGGGTTATGGTGAGCTGGTTATGCTGGTATTAAGTATGAGTTTGCTATGAACTTGATCGTACTGCCGTGCTAGGTCTGAACTATGCTACAATGTTTCATGGTCCTGCTCACGTGTGCACATATGGCTGGTAATCTCACCATCTAAGAAAAAGGTTATCACACCAAACAACGCGTTTTCGTTTCTCCAAATCTTAATACATCCCACAAACACGCGAATCATTTTCTGGCGACCTCCCTAACAGTTTTCATGCGGGCAATCAAACAAAATGGAGATTTTGGTTCAGTAAAAAAACCGTGCGAGTAACAAAACACGCCCTTGGTGTCTGGAATAGGTCGGCCTGATGCCCTAAAGCTCATTGTCAGATCACGCTGGCAAGAGTAAATTCTGACGTGATCAACAAAGAAAAAGGCAACTGGGATTAGTAATTAAGTCACGCCCACGAAATAAAAGATGCAATTAATGGGTTAATTTCTAAATAAAAGCTTCCAGCTGCGGCCTTCCGAGATGTCATTTCACAATTGATCATACTGCGTGCACTTCATTTTTCTGAAGCGTAGAATAAAGGTTGCACTTGTGAGACTTCAAACGAGGCAGAAAAGTTAATGGACTGCGAGGGCATTGAAGATTGCCAAGACATGTTGTGTAGGAGCAAGCCGATCAACCAAAGAAATGTAACTACTCCCCTCTTTTTCTGTCACAAAGTCCACCTCGTATTTTCTTCAAACTGCAATCGTTTATTTATTCAACAAAATACTGGTTATATGCACCCTCTTACAAGTAGTATATACTTTTATTGACTATATTGGTCAAAAGAATTCAAATCTGAAATGATACTGTATAAAGTCTTGAAATTGTTCGCAATTTTACTTCCCTACTCGGCCAATAGTTTTGAACTTTGCTTTCGCAACTCCCAAGTATCCCGTCATTTCACAATTGTTCGCAATTTTACTTCCCTGGAGTACTATGGTCACGGCGTCGACGGGGGCTTCTACTTCATCGACCTGGGGGGCGTGCAGATGACGGTCCCGGAGACCCTGGCTAGGGTGTCGATCCTCCCGGACCAGGCTTCTCCTCTCTTGGTGTCGGTGACGGAGGCCCTCCTCCAGGAAGAGCTCAGCGCGGTGTGGCCCGGTCACGAGTGGCCGGTCCGCCGCATCTCTGACTCGGAGTTTGTGGTCTCCTTCCCCTCGGTGGCGGTCTTGCGCATGTGCGCCCTTGGCTCCTCCTTCACGCTCCCCATCCACCAGCTGAAGGTGGCCATCCAGCCGTCTTCCGCGGAGCAGGAGACGGTGGCTACCCTCTCGGAGGTCTGGGTGCGCCTCCTCGGAGTCCCGGTCGAGGCTCGGTCCCCGGAGGTGGTGGCGCTTATCTCGCAGGCGGTTGGCAAGCTGACGGAGGTGGACTTGGGTACGCTGGCGGGACACGGAGCGATCAGGCTTCGCATCCTCTGCCCTTCCGCCTCGGTGTTCCCTGTCTCGCTTCCCCGGTTCTTCTTCGACCGCGTGGCCCGGGACCTCTTGGTGGAGCTGGACGAGGAGGTGGTTCCCACGGTGACTGTCCCCCCGCCCAGCCCCCCTCCCCCGGCAGGTGACGACCCGGGGGCGGGTCGCGGGTCGGAGCACTCCGACGACAGTGACTCGGGCTCCGACCCCGAGTCCCCGCTCCCGACGTCGCCACCCGCCCGTCCCTCTCGGGGTGCTGGAGGTGGCTCGGTGTCGGCTCTCTCCGGTGGGGGCCCCTTCTTCCCCGGGAGACGGCCCCTGTCTGGCCCGCCAAGTTGGCCCGGTGGTCCCCTTCGGCCGCCCCCGTCTCCTTCGACCTCGACATCGCGCAGTACGGCTCCAACCTCCCCTTGCCCTCTCCGCCCCGTCCGGCCCCCCTAGCTGCCCCCCCCCCCTTGGATATGGAGTCCTCGGGGAGTGAGGGGATGGTCGTCTGCGCCAATCTGTCCCTGCGGTCCCCCGGTGTGGTGTGCTACTCCCTAGCCCGGACACCCCTGCTCGGCCTCACGATGACCTCTGTGACCCTTCCTCCCTCGGGCGGTTGCCAAGGTGCGCCGGGCCAGGACTCCAGGCCTCCTCCTCGCCCCCCCCTCCGCCAGTGCGTCTCGCCGACTCCCGGACAGGCCTGTCCGGGCCCGAGCCGACGGTGGCCGAGAGGGCTGCGCGCCGGGTGGCGGCGCGGGACGACTTCTCAGGTACTCCCGCCGATCCTTCTGCTCTTCCTCCTGGCCCGGATCCTTCGGGATCGATTGGTTCCCCGTTTTGTGTTCTTTCAGAGGTTTCCCTGGCTCACCTTGGCGAGGTGGCGGACGACTGCGGGCTGGTGTTCCGGGGCGAGAAAGGACCACGTCTCGAGCAGCTCGCTGCCATTAAGGCGCGGGAAGGGTATGCGGGGGCGATCGCTGCTGCCCGGGCGCGCGTTGCCCGGGAGCGGGAACGCTCCCGGATCCTTACCGAGGACACGTCCGTTGGGCATGTCCTTAGTGAGGATCTCCCTCCTGTACCTGATGGGCGGGAGATCACCCAGGCACCGACCCCTTCGGGTAGGCCGCGTGGGAGACCTCCCAAAGCAGCTGCGTCTCGTCCCCCTCTCCCCCGTGCCCTTCGGTCCCCACTAAGGGACCGCCAGCCTAGTGGTCCGGATGGACATTCTTGAACCTTCGGATGTTCATTTGGAACATCCGGGGTTCGTCCACGTACGCCGTCGGATCAAGGATTACATCCGCCAGAGGTGCCGGATATTGTCGGCTTTCAAGAGACTATACGCCAAGATTTCTCCATTTCGAGCCGAAGCCCTCGTACTTGCAAGTTCTCCTGGTTCTGGCTCCCTGCTGCTGGCCATTCCGGGGGTATCCTCTTGGGGGCCAAGGAGGATACCTTTGTGATAGATGACATGGATCGGGGGGATTTCTTCGTGAGCATGGCCCTCACCCATAGGCAATCCCACTTCAGCTTCGAGGTGATTTTTGTCTATGGCCCCGCGGACCATCGGAGGTCCTCGGCGTTTCTGCTTGAGCTCAAGTCGAAGGTGGAACGGACTGATAGCCGGTGACTTCAATCTGATCCGCTCGGTCCACGACAAGAGCTCGGCAAACGTGGACCTCCCTAGGATGCATATGTTTAATGACTGCATCGCTGATCTCGCACTCCGCGAGATTGTGCGGGTGGGCGCTAGATATACGTGGACAAACAAGCAGCTCCAGCCGATCCGTTGCGTCCTCGACCGTGTGTTTGTCTCCGTCGAGTGGGAGGTGGCCTTCCCTCTGTGCCCTCAAGGTAACTAGGATTGGGTCCGACCACACCCACTCCTTTTCTCGTCCGGTGGCCGCCCCGATTGAACCGCTTCCACTTTGAGTCCTTCTGGCTACAGAAGCAGGGCTTTGTGGAGGCGGTCCGGTCGAGATGGCTAGCTGCGGCCGCTTCGACCCCCCGTGTTTACTGTGCGGTCGATATCTGGCACCATTGTGCTAAGATGGCGCGCCAATTCATGAGGGGTTGGGGGGCTAACTTGGGGGCGGACCTTCGTGATCAGAAGGCGTCGATTTTGGGGGAGATCCAAGCTTTGGATCGGGAGGCTGACCTCCACGGCCTCTCGGCCGAGGAGTGGTCCCATAGATACTCCCTGGAGACCTCAATTATGGAGATCTACAAGGGAGAGGCGCTCAAGGCGTCGGCCGCCATGAGCCCCGGACGGTCAAGGAGTCGAACGGCCTACTTTCATGCCGTGGCTAACGGTAGGAAGCGGAAGTGTTCGATCCCCCTCTGAAGGCGAGGACCTGTTGGAATCCCCACAGGCCCTTTCCGCCCATATTTATTCGTTCTGGGACCTCTTCGGCGTCCGCGCCTTGGTCTCTGGCCCCGACTTACGGTCGTCAGCTGGTCTCCTGTGCAGAGAATGAGGACCTCACCGCCTGCTTTCTCTCGGAGGTGGCGACGGCCCTGAAGTCCATGAAGACTAGCTCGGCCCCGGGCCCGGATGGGTTACCCGTGGGCTTCTTCCAGACCTTCTGGCCTCAGCTTCAGCCGGTGATTCTTCAGATGTTCCAGGAATTCTATGTGGGGACCCTGGTGATGTCCCGCCTGAACCTCGGAGTTATTTCTCTTATCCCCAAAGTGGTTGGGGCCACGGACATCCGCCACTTCCGTCCGATTACTGTGATCAACGTCATCCAGCGTCTGTTCGCCAAGGTTTGTGCCCTCCGTCTCGCTCCGGTGCTGGAGCGACTTACCCACCCTCTCCAGTTCGCCTTCTTGAAGGGACGCCTCATTCATGACGACGTCCTGGCCTTCCATGAAATTATTCATGAAGTCAAGACGAAGCGTCAACGAGGGGTCTTTCTCAAGTTGGACTTCCAGAAGGCCTATGATCGCTTGGACTGGGCCTTCTTGAGGATGGTGCTGGAGAGGAGGGGTTTCGACGTCCGTGTGATCCGGTGGATCATGCAGTTCGTGATGAGTGGGCAGACGGCGATCAACATCAATGGAGAGATTGGACCGTTCTTTCGCCCTTCCTGTGGGGTTAGGCAGGGGGATCCTATCTCCCCCCTTCTGTTCAACGCTGCGGTGGACGCCCTGGCAGAGATTTTGGATAGGGCCAGAGCAGCTGGCCACATTTCGGGGGTGGTGGGCCATCTGATACCGGGCGGTGGAATTTCCCACCTCCAGTACGCTGATGACACCCTGATCATGGTTCAGGGCTCGGACCTGGACATTATTAACCTAAAGTTCCTGCTGCTGTGCTTCGAGTCTTTGTCTGGGCTGACGATTAACTTCGACAAGAGCGAGGTGATGATTCTTGGTTACTCCGACGAAGAGCGTCAAAGGATTGCGGATAATTTGAATTGCAAGCTGGCGGACTTCCCTATTACCTATCTGGGAATCCCCATCCGGAGACTAGAGTTCGATCGGGACTTGGCCCCTTGGTCTCGAGGGTACGCGAACCCGTGGCGAGCACGCCTTACGACCAAGGGGAGCAAGTCCATACTTGATTAATTCATGTCTCGAGTGCCCATGTACCAGATGGGCCTATACCTTCTGCGGAGGGGACCCATGCCGACTTTGCCAAGGAGTTGTCTAGGTTCTTTGGGCCGAGATGGCCATCGAAATATCATATGGTTAAATGGGTTGATGTTTGCGCCCCAAATGCCTTGGGGGCTTAGGGATCCTTGAGTCTAGGCGCTTTAATGTGGCGCTGATGTTGAAGTGGGTTTGCGCATCCTTAGGGACGATGGAGGACTCGGCTGCAGCTTATCAAGGCCAAGTACCTCCGGGTCGCCCTCTCGGCCTTGTGAACGGCGGGAGGGTCCCGGCCTGGAGAGCCATCCAGAGATCAAGCACTTCATTGGCACAGGCGTTTCCTTTCAGTGGGGAACGGCGGTGGGGTCGTTACGGCTCGACCGTGGCTACTACCTATCCTGTTAGGGTACAGTTCCGGGCTTTCGCCATTTCGCGTCCTGCAGCCCAGTGGTCGAGGCCTTTGGCAGTCGCTGGAACATCCTGTTCGGCGTTACCTCACCATGGACGGCCGAGGACTGTGCATTGCGGGGCTCCCTCCCGACCTTAGCGTCCGCCCGATGTAGCATCGTGGCGGCTCCTGCCGTCCGGGATTTCTCTGGGCTCGGCCTCTGGGCCCTGTTCAGGCCCGAGCTCCTGGACCTCCCGTGGAAGGCCCCTTCCGCTTAGTATTAGGATCTTCGTTTGGCATTGCTTGGGACAGCTCCCTCGGGGTCGGGCCAGCGTCACGGCCCACACGGGCCTATGTCCCCTATGGGACTCCGAGACTTGTGCCCATATTTTGTTCTCCCTTTCGGCCGGCCGCACTTTGGTCCTTCGCCGTCCGAGGCGGGGACCTGTGTGGCGCAGAGCTCGGGAGTTCTGCAAACCCAGCGAACAGGGCCGGGGAGGCGCCGCCTCTTCCAGCTCGTTTTGCGGGCATCTCCGACCTTGTGGAATGTGCGTAACAAGATGGTGATCGAGAAGATCTTCCTCCCGTGTGGACCAAGTTTTCTCCTTTCTTGGCTTCCTTCAGCGGTGGTCTCCCAGTGCGGCAGCGTGACCGGGCAGCCTTCGACGACACTCTTCGGTCCTTGAGGGCAGCGGCGCTCCCCCTCTCGGCTCCGGCCTCGTCGACCCCTTCGGTGGCTTGAGGGCCCCCCCAGTCTTGTAGTCGTACCGTTTTGTTTTATGTTTGGGCTTTGCTGTGCTGTGGCCCCAGCTGTCCGACCTTCCTCTCTTTTTTTTTTTTCTTGTTTGGCCTCGGCCTGCTTGGATGCTTGTTCGAACCTTGGTTGTGGATGTTGCTTTATTTATAAAGCGGGGCGAAAGCCTATTTCGAGAGAGAGAGAGAGAGAGAGTATCCCGTCCATGACCCAAATTCAGTGAGTTCAGCGTTTCGAGCACCTGTGTTTGCCGAGAGCCTTTTGCCGCATTTGCCAAGTGTTGGTTCTTCGCCGAGGGCCGAATGCCACGTTTGCCCGAGTGTTGTGTTTTTGCCGAGTGTCTTTCAGAGGATGTTCGGCATATAGCAGCATTTGCCCGGTGCCCACTGAAAAGCTCTCCGCAAACAGCTTGATACTCGGCATGCAGCAGGATGTGGGTAGTGACGACCCAATTCCAGTGAGTTCAGTTTTCCTTTTGGCCAAAGGACAGGCATGTTCACCTGAAACTGTCTGAAAGTAAACCAAAGCTTTAGCACACAAAAGCTAAAAAATATTTGAATTCATGTCTACTACTGAAAAGACTGAAACTTTTGTACTGAAATGACTTTAAATCTCCCTAAATCGATTAAATTTCATTCAACTTGAGTACCATCCGACATGACATTTCTTTACCAAAGCGTCCATGGTCCAGCTACTAACCCATGATGTTAGAGCACATCTAAAGCTCTTAAAGGCCGGGTTAATCAATTGATGAACTTCCAGCCAAGAACCACATGTACACTGCAAGATCGCAGAGAGTGAGATAAATGGAATGAAGGAAGAAATTAAGTGATGTCATAGCAATAGAGAAACGGAGAGATCATTGACTATGATAGAGATGGGGAGAGAGAGATAGCATTGACATTCTGAATTTGTGTGTATCATTTTTCATCAATGCTGCGGAGTAATAATAATTAAAAGACATGACCTCTCCTTCCTCCACCTCCCTATACAAATGGCCGTCGGATCTCCCACAGCCAACGCACTCTCCTGCCTCTTCTCATCTTCCAAGCATTCAGGTAACCGATTAACACCTCTTCGATCTTGTTTCTGTTCTTCCTCTTGCAAATTGTTCCTCTACATGTAACGCTATTTGATCTGGTGTTATCTGTTGATCTTGCATGCGTGGCTGTGTGGGCAGTGTGATCGAGGTGGTGAGCCATGAGCAGAAACAACGGCAACGGTGGCAGGAACGGGAGGCTGGTGCTCAACCTGAACCTGTCGCCTTCGCCGCCAGTGGCGGCAGCAGAGAGGATGGAGGTGGACGGCGGTCATGACGATGGCGGCGACGACGACATCAGCAGCAACTACTCGTCGTCGCCGAGATCGTGCATGTCGTCGGACTCGGATGACAGCCCTGGCGGCGAGAAGCCGACGCCCATGGTGATCGGGGCGTGCGAGCGGTGCCTCCTGTACTGCATGGTGCCAAAAGAGGAATATCCCACCTGCATCAACTGCAAGCAACCGTGCCTCGTCGACGTCGTCCCCCCTGCCGGCAACGACAAGAAGGGCGGCACGGGCCAGTAAGGAGACGATCGATCTCGCCCAGTTAATTAGATCTCTCTTATTTGCCTTTTCCAAAAAAATATTAGCTCAGTGTTGGCGCGCGTATCTTAGCTCCCGGTGGCCTAATGACCACGGTTAGATCGTCCACTGGGCAATACTACCTTCTACTCCCTCTGTTCCACGATATACAACTTGCTAAAAAGTCTTATATCATGGAACAGAGGGAGTAGCTTCGTTCGCTCGCTTTATTATTCAAGGGTTAATCTGTGTTAAACAGTGTCCTGGCTAGTTATTTGTTATCATAATGTGTTGGTTCTACAACTTTGCACTTGCTAAATGGCCGATGAATTTTCCGGGCATGGAGTTGGCATGTCGTTTACTTTATGATGATCTCGTTGAGAAAAATAGGTCAATACTAGAAAAAATGTCTCTTGGTGCAATGACAAAGCAATCGAAAGCTAAAGAGATGTACTTTATTGAATACTTAGAAACATATTAGTGCGTTGCGTTGTAATGTGAGAGAAACAATATCGTGAAGACGCATATAGCATTTTTTTCTTTTGATACAACCCCGATGAGTCACCAAAAACATCTAGCTTCACACCATCCATGGCGCGCTTCGTGATCAGGTGTGCGCTTGGGTGCTCCTCCACGTGAACCCGACAGCGCATCTTCTTCGTGCTCTGGTGGGCCATAGCGCTGCTGGAAGCCTCGCCCTAGGACCATCCTCTTCGTGATCTTGGCAGAACCTCCTCTACATTCTCTGGTTGGTGGAGGTAGCCGATGTATGCAAGTAGCTGGCTAGAGTCGCTCACACCCTTCTCCGCATGAGCCCAATGGCAGACTAAAATCGCTACAATAATAACAACTCAATATATATATATATATACGTGAATTTGTTACCCAGCATGCGACCTGAGCACGCATGCATTGTCATCCGATATATGCACCATGTGATCCCGTAATATCCACGTCGTCGCTTTGCTAGTGTTATATTCTGCTAACGGCGTCATTTGCCATCCATCCAAATTGATAAGCATAGAACGTATGAAATGTCATTTGCATTTTTCCTTTGTGTATTTCACTCCACAAACACATGTCTATGGTATACAATTTTCTTCGCGTCTTAGACCACAGTCACACGTATGTGGTTTCCAAATTCTTTTGTGTCTTGAACTCCACAATCACACGTATGTGGTTTTGCAAAAAGAAAACAGATTGTATCAATGGATGCCATAAAGTTTGTTCGTGGATTCATATACTTTTCTATTTTTGTTTTCGCGACACAATACCACAGCCACGTGTTCGTGGTTTTCCGCGGGCTTCTATCATGGTTTCTGTGAGATAGTTGCATGGCAATATATATGAGCGCAAAGTAAATCTGTGGGGTAGAAAACTTCTCTACAATAATATGTGCCTTCGCATTGCCAAAAATGTGCTCGATTTGTGTTAACAGAACAAGAATGTGATCTCCCTATGTTGGAGAGAACACTAGTTCTTGGTTTGTATGTTAACGGGTGTAATATGTAAAGGACACACGCCATGGCAAATGACAAGGACGATGGAAGGAGTTGTGCTTGTGGATGCATGCATCGTTTGCTTGTAAAACCGACTCCATGCTCCTGATACAGCTGCCGTTTTTTCTACTGGCTCTATAATGTAACCGTTAATCCGTTTGTGCTCTCGTTAGACTAATCCTATGGTGGTGCGGATATATATGCACAGCTAGCCCCGTAGGTAGCCCACTATTTTGCACCCACACACACACCCACACACACACATCCACACACACGCACACATACACACAAATATATATATATATATATATATATATATATATATATATATATATATATATATAGGAAGCGGATATGGTACGTCCATCCTCTCTAGAGGAAGCATCTATCACCACACATGTGCTTTGAGATGCGTACCTAATATCTCTCTTTCTTCTTTTCCCATTTCTACCACCTATTTGTGAAATGAGTTTCTCTCACCTAGAACATAACAAGCCCAAGCAAATGAGGAAACTTGTCATAGATTTACAGTCCTATTTATGCATGGCTTGCAGCTTTTTTTAAATATGAGTTTGAAAAACAGGCAAAAAGAGGCAACCTATGACTGCTGTGCACAGTGGGTCTTCCTGTCAGCCCACTGGCTGACTGCACATATTGTACAGATTCCAGGCCCATCGTTTGAAATTTAAACACTCGGTACCATCCACCAGCACATGGGCTTCAGTTCTCAGCATCCAAGGTGCCTAACGTGGGTCTAAGAGAGAGAAATTCAAAAAAAAACTGTCATTTTTGGTACATGGTGTCACATGGGCAGCAGAAGTGGGGCCGTCTCCAAGTGTGGCATCTTGGTTCCTTATCACGCGATACCAATTTGGTTTTTTCTGTATTCTTGCCACCACGGGTACATGTGCACCAAGAGTCCTTCAATGCATGATAGGTCGACGTTTAGCACCGTCTCCAGAAATCGTCTTGCACAAAGAAATTTCGTGTGTGGTATGTATGTATCTAGTACCTGGTCATTCAGTATGTGCTGGCGCAATTATAGTATCTGGTAGAAATTTCATCAGGCAGACCAGTTAATGTCCAATACCACTAAAATATTACATCTAATACTCTGGACGAATTTTCAACACGAAAGTCACGGTTCGGACCAAGACAATAAAAAAATTCACACTAGAGATGTTAGTAAATTACGCTATTTAAGTACTCACTGATTTTACTATTATAGTATATAATGAGCTTTCAACCAAGTATACCTGCACAAGAATTTGACAGGTACTAAAATTTACAGTATTATTAATATTGGATAAGCACATACTCCATTTTTGCTATGTTCAGGAGTAAAGGATAGGGATAAGAGAAACATTAGTCTCCTTATATGTGTTAACACAAAACATCTGCTATGCAACTCTGCTACATTTTAGGTCTACCATGTCTTAAATGGTCAAATTGAAGGAAAAATGCAGTAATCTAACCGAGAGCTCTATACAAACAGAAGCACAGCCGTTGCTTTTTCTTGGCAGCACATGTATACGCAACAAGCAGAAAAATGACCATCGGTAAATACTGCACCATGAAATTAACATATGTTCTTTACCTTAGAAAAAATGTGGTTGTTCCAGCATGGTGCCCGGATGTAGTGAGTGCCACAGACCGGAGTATACACTGACAAGGGGTGCCGACAATTTATAATGTTAAGTACCCCAACATGAGAACGTAATTATCACTCAAGCTTGAATTTACTTGCAAGTATCATACAAAAAGAAATAATCGTAGCTGTATAAATCTCACCAACTTGATATTGCAAGTCTTAACAAGTTCCCAAGTTCCTAGGCCACCACCATTCAGCACCCCACCACGGTTAAGCACTAAATCTTAAAGCAAACTGGTAACTAAACAAATCAAAATATAAGTCTGACACCCTAGCAACCGGCACCCTAGTTAAATATGTTATTAAGTACCTAAAATAACACAGAAAAGGCAAGAAATTCTGCTCTTCTCAAATTATTCGGCACCATGTCTCGACTTTTCAAGCATCCTTGTAAAAATGCATCCGGCACCAAGTAGACAATGATAAGTACCCAAAATTAGACAAATAGAAAATAGTGCATTTACAAATCGGCATGCCCGGTGTTCACAAGTCCAAGGTCAAACTAAGTCATCGGCACCATAAGTTAACCCATTAAGCACCCTTGTAAAAGAATGCATCGGACACCCAGTAGACAATGTTAAATAACCAATAGTGGACTCAAAAGTATAAAGATAGTCATGTTAGACTTCAGCAGAACAGACAAAGGAATGAAGCAAAGCTATTATATTCTTCCATAAATTGGCGCAAGAATCTGAACCTGAAACTTTGAGCATCACAAAGTTTGTCTAACTCTCCGAGAAGAGAAGAATGGCACTGAATAATTTGAATACTATTGGTAGGTACTGAATATGTCAAAGTTAGCTAGCTCTTGGCTGAACCTATACTTGACTCATTAGCACGCCACGGTTAAGTACTAAATAATACATCCAGCACTCCGGTTAAATATGTTAAGTAGCTAAAAGGTTTGGTACTCAGGGATCAAAGACCCGGTACCTAGGAAAAAATATGTTAGAATCTCAGTATCGAGAATGCAAAGATCCGGTACCAGGTTTTCATAGTCTTAGTACATACAAAAACAGTAATAATTCTTGAGTTTGTGAGCTCGTAAATCAGTGAGCTCGTCGAGAGTCAGACACATCTTTAGCAAAATCTATAGCCAAGATGGAGAAATAGCACAAAAACAAATCAATTTTATTTACAAACCTGGTTAATGGTTGTAACCCCACTAATCTGAGCAACACACTTTAGATGCCTCTCGAAAATTGCCCAAACTGAGTAAGCAGAATATCTACATATATCCTCTATAAATACAGACCGCAAGTTATCACAATCAGTTGATTTGCACACTAACAGGCCATGCAAGATTGCAAGTTGAGGAGAGTGGAAAATCAGCAAACAGAGAAACAGAATTAGAGAATGAGCTCCTTTCATTAACCCAAAAATCTGCAAGGGAACAAAATAGCAGGATCCATCATATGCTCATTCGAGTAATAAAATAACTAAGCTTTGGACTAGCAATACGGAACATCCGTGAGGCAATATATGCATAGGAGCTGGAGTACAACGCATCATAGCGCGGGGGGAAACACGGCTGCCTTGCTTGTGGTCTATGGATCGGCTTGTGGTCTATGGATCAACGGCACGGGCGTGCCCCCGTCCAGGGCAGCGGCCTCTAGTCGCGCCATCGAGGAAGCGGGTGATGGGGCGTGTGGCAACCAGTGGTGGTGCATCTGAGGGAGCTCCAGAAGTGGGAGTCGGCCGGTCGGCAGACTCAGCGGCGGCGAAGTGGAGCTCGGTACGCTCCCAAATCCAGCGTTGCAGGGAGTCGAGGCTGCACGGTGAGGGGATCCCGGGGGGTGCAGGAGGCTGGGGGACGCTGCAGGCGGCGCTTGGGTGGCCAGACGGTACAGGGAGCCGAGGCGGCGCGGTGAGTGACCGGCGTGGAATCCCGGGGGCAGGGCCGTTTAAGATCCGTTGCCGGAGCTCGAGGGGATGCCATCTAGGGCTTGGGGCGGTGGTGGGGATCGTGGTTGAGGTTGGGTGGAGCAGAGCATAGTCGATGTATTCCACTAGTGCAGACCTATGGCCCGACGAGCTCGACCTCCGACCCGAGCCCAACGACGACAGATCTTTGGCGAGGACAACACTAGCTGAGGAACGAGGGTGGGATCCGGGCGTGATGCGGCATGGAAAACCGGCGTCTCGATCTCTGTGGGGTCGGTAGTGGACTGGCGAGGACAGGCGTTCTGGACCGGCGACGGCGGGGCTGGGCTACTGGGGGTGGTGGCCGGAGCTGATGGAGCCGGTGGTAGATTCGTGGGGGACGGGGCCTGATGGGTGTGGGATATAATGTCACGGGCTGCAAGCAGTGACGACCCTCGGCCCTCACACTGACACTCGGGCAGCCGGTCAGATTGGCAGTGGACAGTGCACAGTGAAAAGCTATGCTTGCTAATTCTATTTTGGGTATTACCAATAAAGGATGGAAAAGAGGGAAAATGGAACCAGTTTCTGTCTTCACACAGATCTCCAAGCAACCGAGTGGTGTAAGATGCTTCCTTCTTAGAGGATGGACATACAATTTGTTTTGTCTATATATATATATATATATATATATGCCGTGGCGCATAGGGTTTCCATCGTCAGATCAGATTAAGAGAGCACACCCTTTCAGAAAATAAACGGTAGCTATGGACAGGTTGCTCTAACATCGTTTTGTCAGAGAGCACGGGGGCTGCAAAACACATACGTAATGTACGGGTGAGAGTACCCATATTTACAGTAGCCGTTGGCCATCAGCAAACTCCTTTTGTGTAGTGTTTGTTGCTTCCTCACGGGCCACGGCTCAGTTTCCAACTTTTCCTTACACCGTACCTGAAGAAGTGAATAAATTCCTTCCCTTGCAATAACCACCTACCTACTACATGTATGCTACCGAGCGGCAGTTGCTCGAGACGATCGTATCCTTTTCCTATGATGTTGTCGTGCCTGGTTAAACTATTTGTTGCGACAGATATCTCATGAAATCTTTTTTTAGTACTACTATACATCGCACCATCAACTAAACTGATGCGCAAAATCTAAACGCAAGTTGGTTCTAATTGACCGTTCAAAAAAAAAGTTGGTTCTAATTGTTACACAGGTTTTTTATGCCCAAGTATCTAATTAACTCATTGATTTAGCTTGTTGATTTAAGGTCCCTTGCGGCCTATCCATGGCCCGGTATCGAGTGCTCTCTGGGAATTTAATGAGTAGTTCTTTTAGCTCTAGTCTAAATGGATGGAATATAATGACTCTGATCTCACGCACGCCCTACTGGCCATCCACAAGCAGGCCAACACAACAACGAAAAATTCTCGGTGAATTATCGTCAGTTCCGTCTTGATGTGATTGTTTGATAATCAAGACTTTGATTGCTGTCATCCCAACGGCAGCTGCTCCATGGCGACTATCGGGTTGATGCCGGAGCTTGCTCTACGGACATTTTGATGTATTTTTATGAGACTTTTATTGCCGGTTTGCTTTGGAGCTCATCCTCCCATGTGAGCTCCCATGCTCAGAATTTACACTTCTGAAACAACGTCAAAAACAAATAAAAAAAATTCAGAAATCAGGTGAATAGTGATGTGAATATTGAAAATGGGCAGTAGCTAAGAAGGACCGGGAATGCATTTGTGTGCACGCGCGAAGCAGATATTAACCTCTCGTGGTCCGTACATGGTATCCGTGAGTCGTGTGAGAATGTATTTTTTTTTTTTTTTAGAACGTCGGAAGGGACAGTCCCTACCTCAAATTTTATTAAAAAGAGAGCTAAGGCAGCTCAGGGTTTTACAAGTAAGATAAGATTACAACGGGAAAAACAGTGGAGAAACAAAAGGAAAGCTTAATCAGGAGTGCCAATCTGAAGTCCAGATCACCGCAGCCTCCTTATCTTTCTTGTTTGCTCTGTGTGACCAAAGCTTCACCATATCAACGCATTGTTTAGCGACCACTTCAGCGGGTGTTTCGAGGTCATCAAAAACCTTCTTATTCCTTGAAAGCCAGATGGTCCAATAGATTGCAGTAATAACCAAAGGTCAGGCCTGTCTTTTGTTTTCTAGAAGTCTTTTATTTGCTTCGATATAAATATCTTCTGGTTCAGCGTACCCGTTCATTTGGATCCCTAGCTTGTCCAAGATGAGCTTGGAGTGCCGGCAATGAAACACAAAGTGCTGAACAGTCTCATTATCTTGACATCCAAAGGGGCAAAGGTCACTGTTAATATTATTTTGCTTAAGAAGAACAGCCCTCACTTTTATCCTTCCTTTGATCATGAGCCAAGCAAAAATCTTTCCTTTTTTTGGTGCAGCGCTATTCCATATGAAACTGGAACCCTCATTTTTAGCTCCTCCCCAGTTACAAATCATGTATAAATTTTTCACTGAAAAGTTGACCGAGGGGTTAAATCTCCAGCCCCTCTTGTCTTGAGTCAGAGGATCCAAAGTACATTGATTCAAGAAGGAGATCAAAGTAAATTGTTCAAGCTCAGCCTGGTCAGAAGTAATGTGTTTCAAATGAAGAGACCATTCCCCATTCTCCCAGCTCTCAGCAACTGAAATATTTGGCCTGTTGGTGTGGGAAAACAAAGCTGCGAATTGTGTACAGAAGGGTCCATTACTAGTCCATTTGTCCTTCCACAAAGAAGTAGTCACTCCATCCCCCAGCTGCACACAAGTAACACTTCTGTATAAATCAATGAATTCACTAACCTGTTTACATGCTCTAGTTTGAAAAGTAGAAAGGTCCCCAAGATCTTTGTCTTGGAAGTGTGCTGCCAAGACCCATCGAGCCCAAGGAGAATTGGGCTCAGAATGCAACCTGTGGATGAATTTAGTTAGTAGACAAGAGTTCTGAATCTTCATATTTCTAATTGCCAGACCTCCTTCCTCAAAACTCCTAGTGACATGATCCCAAGCTACTAAACAATCACTCCCAGCAGCAGAACTTTTTCCTTTCCAAAAGAAGGCCCTCATCAACCGCTCAATCTCATCAATAACCCATTGTGGCAGTTTGATGCATGACATAAGGTGGGTAGGCAGAGCAGACAACACAGATTTCGTGAGAGTGAGCCTCCCACCACTTGTGGTGCAGTTAATAGAAGAGCTGATGAGGTAAGAAAACTTCTCTTGGGAGTTTTTTATCCGATAAAGGTAACCCCAAGTAAGTTTGAGGAAAGGAGGCCACCCCGGAATGTAAGATCGCAGCAATATCTTCACTTTCAGCCAAAGCAAGATTTATAGGCACGAAGGTAGACTTGGAGAAGTTGATTTTGAGCCCAGTGGTGCAAGCAAAGTTATCCAGAATTTGTTTGAGAATTCTGGCCTGTTCCACATCTCCGTTTAAAACAATTAAAGTGTCATCGGCATATTGCAATACCGGGCAAGGTTCATCCTCAAGAATTGGGTGCTGCAGCAGGCCTTCGGAAGCAGCAAGTTTTATGGCTTTTTGCAACACATCCACCACCACATCAAACAAAAGAGGGGATAGAGGATCACCTTGCCGCAAACCCCTTTTAACATTAATCCATCTGCCCGGTATTCCATTAAGAAGAATAGTTGTTTTGGCCGAGTGGAGCAGTTCTTGAATCCACATAATCCATCTATCATTAAAGCCTCTCACTCTCAGGATGGAGAAGGGAGCATCCCATGAAACAGTGTCAAAAGCTTTGCTGAAATCCAGCTTAAGAATCATCGCCTTTTTTTCCTCACTCTGCAAGTTTGAACCAATCCATAGCATAGAGAAAGTTGTCAACAATGCATCTATTTTTGATTAAACCAGATTGGTCCTCATCAACTAGGAGCTTGATTACTGATTGGAGTCGACCAGCAAGGACCTTAGTAATCCATTTGACAGTACAATTTAGAAGAGAAATAGGCCTGAAGTTGTTAGGCGAACTGTCATTTTCCTTTTTGCGCAGCAGAATCATGTAGGACCTGTTAATAGCTTCCAACTTTAGAACCCCCTAATAAAACTGTTCAAAGAAAAGCAGGAAATCCTTTTTGAAAAAAACTCCAGAACTCTTGATAAAAACCAGACCCAAAACCATCTGGCCCAGGACTTTTGTCCCTGGGAATATCTTTTAGTGCTTGTAAGATTTCATGATCATTGAAAGGTTGAGTGAGTTGCTCTAGACAGACCATGTTTGGGTACAATTGATGCAGATTAAACATGATAGTAGAGTTTGAGGTTGTACCCATAATACTCTTGTAGTATTCTGAAAAAATTTCTTCTTTTGCTGCCTGAGTGTAATGAGGCAAACCATTATGTTGAACCACTTTGATCTGATTTGCACGAAGCCTGTTTGAAGCTCTAGCATGGTAAAAACGAGTATCTTCGTCGCCTAGAATGCACCAATTCACCTTTCCTCTCTGCCTTGCAGCCATAGCAATTGTATGAACCAAGTTTTGAATTTTCTGCTTTACCATATCTCTGAATAAAGCTTCTAGATTGGTTAATGGCCTACCTTCCTCGAGCCAATCCAAGAAAGCTAACATGAATTTGTTTGTATCCAGCAGTCTTCGATCTGGTTTTAAAGTTCTTTTCCATTTACTAAACAAAAACCTGAGCTGTTTTAGGTTGCGACAGATTCCCCAAGCAGCGTTGATGTTGGGTGGTAGATGATTCCAGGCTTCTGTAACAAGCTCCCTGAAACCAGAACGAAATTTCCAATTATTTTCATATCTAAAAACATTGGATTTGGGCATCATAGTGGTGGCTTCCACTTTGGGCATCAGAGTGTGAGAATGTACATTACATCAGCTATACACGTTTACTCACGGTCACCGGTTTTACATGCACTGTCGCTTGGTCTGTACGTGGTATCCGCGAGCCGTGTGAGAATGTATATTGCATCTACTATCCATGTTTACTCGCGGTTGCTGGTGTCGCATGCACTTTGTACATGGTATCCCACTAGTAGAAAACAGGCTATCCGTCCGTGTCTCCTAACAGCATTAGTCCTGATTCCGCCACGAACCGGGACTAATGCTGGCACGCGTCCCGGTTCGAGCGGGCACGGGGGCCGGAGGCATGCGTCCCGGTTGGTAGGGGGCATGCGCCTCGGTTTGTAACACAAACCGGGACTAAAGGTTGGGCGCCATCCACGTGGCCTGGCACACACCTTTAGTCCCGGTTTATGTTATAAACCGGGACGTATGATCCCGCCTCTATAACATCTGACGCCCACCCTCTCGCCTCCCTGCTTTTTTCTTGGTGGAAGGTGTGAGAGGTGTGCTAGTTTATTTTTTTCCTATGCATGCATTCAAGGTGTTTGATGAAATGTTTGAGTAAATGATCCCGTTCAATTTCTCACAGAACAAAAATATAGAAGGTGTCTGAAATGCACTTGAGCTTTCTCCTCTTTATTTCCCTCGATCGAGGTTAGCAATCTTATCTTTTCTCTGTCATTGATACAATGCATGTGTCGATGTGAATTGGTCATTTCACTATTTATGATGTCGTGTTTTGGATAAACTTACTTATATGATGCAGATGAACGGCCGGGAATGTATGTACGGTGACCGGTGTGTACCCGGGTATATGAAAGGCGTGGATAAATTTATCGATGTGGCTACGGCAAACAAAGAGAATGGTTTTATACGTTATCCATGTGTTCAATGTCGGAACAACAAGGAGTACTCTTCCTCGAAAATCATTCGCGGCCACCTGATTATGAAAGGTTTCATGCCCAACTATAATTGCTGGACCAAGCACGGAGAAAGAGGGGTTATGATGGAAGACGGTGAAGAAGAAGATGATGATAACAACTATCATCATATGTTTCCTGAATACAGTGATACTGCAATGGAAGACAATGAAGAGAAAGGAGGTGAAGAACGGGCATCAGATGAGCCTGCTGATGAACTTGGTAGGGTCATTTCTGATGCAAAGCGAGACTGTGAAACAGAAAATGAGAAGTTGAAGTTAGAGGGCATGTTAGAAGATCACAAGAAATTTTTGTACCCAAATTGTGAAGATGTCAGCACAAAGCTCGGTACCACACTGGAATTGCTGCGATGGAAGGCAGAGTGTGGTCTAACTGACTCCTCATTTGAAAAGATGCTGAAAATAATGAAGCCGAAGATTCCAAAACATAACGAACTTCCCGAGAGTACCTACGAAGCAAAGAAGACTCTCTGTCCTCTAGGATTAGATGTGCAAAAGATACATGCATGCATTAATGACTACATCCTCTACCGCGGTAAGGAGTATGAGAATTTAGATAAGTGCCCGGTATGCAATGCATTGCGGTATAAGATCAAACGAGATGACCCTGGTGATGTTGAGGGAGCGCCCCTCCGGAAGAGGGTTCCTGCTAAGGTTATGTGGTATGCTCCTATAATACCAAGGTTGAAACGCGTGTTCAGAAACAAAGAGCATGCCAGGTTGTTGTGATGTCACAAAGAAGACCGTAAGAAAGACGAGAAGTTGAGACACCCTGCTGATGGGTCACAGTTGAGAAAAATCGAGAGAAACTTCCCGGACTTTGCAGGTGACGCAAGGAACTTATGGTTTGGTCTAAGTACGGATGGCATGAATCCTTTTGGGGAGCAGAGCTGCAATCACAGCACCTGGTCCATGACTCTATGTATCTACAACCTTCCTCCTTGGTTGTGCATGAAGCGTAAGTTCATTATGATGCCAGTGCTCATCCAAGGCCCAAAGCAACCGGGCAACGACATTGATGTGTACCTTAGGCCATTAGTTGAAGAACTCTTACAGCTGTGGGGCAAACTAGGTGTACATGCGTGGGATGAGAACAGACAGGAGCCATTTGACCTACGAGGGTTGCTTTTCGTAACCATCAATGATTGGCCTGCTCTTAGAAACCTTTCAGGACAGACAAACAAGGGATATAAGGCATGCACGCACTGTTTATATAAGACTGAAGGTACATATTTGCATAAATGCAAGAAGGTTGTGTACCTGGCGAATCGACGATTTCTTCCGACCAATCATCCCGTAAGAAAGAAAGGCAAGCATTTCAAAGGTGAGGCAGATCACCGGAAGAAGCCTGAACTCCCTGCTGGTGATGATGTATTTGGTATGGTCAAGGACATAGAAGTAATTTTTGGAAACGGTCCCGACGGTCAATCAGTTCCGAATGACGTCTCTACAGGACACGCACCCATGTGGAAGAAGAAATCTATATTTTGGGAGCTGCCATATTGGAAAGTCCTACGTGTCCGCTCTTCAATCGACGTGATGCACGTGATGAAGAATATTTGCGTGAACCTGCTAGGATACCTAGGCTGTATGGGAAGACAAAAGATACACTAGAAGAACGGGAGGACCAACAAATTATGAAAGACCCAAAGAACATGCATACACAGAACAAGACAGATAAAGGGCGTCACTTAAGTCGTGCCAGTTATGCTCTTACCAAAGCAGAGAAGGAAATCTTTTTTGAAGTCCTTTACAGTATCAAGGTGTCGTTTGGCTTCTCATCTAATATAAAGGGGATAATAAATATGGCAGAGAAAAATTTCCAAAACCTGAAGTCTCATGACTATCACGTGATTATGACGCAGTTGCTTCCGATTGCATTGAGGAGGCTTCTACCGGAAAATGTTCGAGTACCCATTATGAATCTGTGTGCATTTCTCAATGCAATATCTCAGAAGGTAATCAATCCAGATATTCTACCAAGGTTACAGAAGGATGTGATACAATGTCTTGTTAGTTTTGTGTTGGTGTTCCCACCATCCTTCTTCAATATTATGACACATCTCCTGGTTCACCTAGTGGAAGAGATTGCCATTCTCGGTCCGGTATTTCTGCACAATATGTTCCCCTTTGAGAGGTTCATGGGAGTCTTAAAGAAATATGTTCATAACCGTGCTAGAGCAGAAGGAAGCATCTCCAAGGGATATGGAACAAAGGAGGTCATTGAGTTTTGTGTTGACTTTATTCCTGACCTTAAGCCGATTGGTTTTTCTGACTCGCGGCATGAGGGAAGACTAAGTGGAAAAGGCACGCTGGGAAAGAAAGCAATGATATGTAGGGACGGGGATTCTTTCACTAAAGCACACTACACAGTTCTACATAATTCCACCTTGGCAGCTCCGTATATCAAGGAACACAAGAATATTATATGCTCCAAAAACCCGGGGAAGCCTGAATCATGGATTACAGATGAACACATGAAGTCTTTCGGTGGTTGGATGCGGACACATCTCTTGAATGACACCACTGTTGGAGATCAGCTATACTTGTTGGCCGCGTCACCATCTTCTACTATATTGAATTTCCAAGGGTACGAAATAAATGGGAATACATTCTACACGATCGCCCAAGATAAAAAGAGCACCAACCAAAATAGTGGTGTCCGCTTTGATGCAACAGACGAGAATGGACAAAAGGACACATACTATGGTTACATAGAGGTGATATGGGAACTAGACTATGGAGTCTCTTTTAAGGTCCTTTTGTTTCGCTGCAGATGGGTCAACCTAAATGGGGAAGGGGTAAAGATAGACCAGTTGTACGGAATGACAACAGTGGATCTCAACAATCTTGGTTATAGAGATGAACCATTCGTCCTAGACAATGGTGTGTCTCAGGTTTTCTATGTGAAGGACATGTCCTCCAGACCAAAAAAAAGAAAAATTTTCAAACGAATACATCATATGATGAGCCAAAGCGTCACATAGTTCTTTCAGGGAAAAGAAACATTGTGGGAATCGAGGACAAGATAGACATGTTAGAAGATTACAATAAGTTTGATAAAATTCTGCCCTTCACAGTGAAAACTGACCCAAGCATTCCGTTAAGTAAAGAAGATGCTCCATGGTTACGTCTGAAGCGATCATAACGAAGGACATATGACAAGAAGTTTATGCTCATATTGTGTAACTCCAGTTCATGTCTGTCCGGGATATCTTATGATGTTTGAAATTTTCCAAGTTTAATAAATGTATTGAGTGTTAGTCCCAGTTTGTGGCTTGACCGGGACTATATATATGGGGGCCTTTAGTCCCGGTTTTGTAGTCTCATTTTTTAATATTAATAAATGTCTTGAGTGTTAGTCCCGTTTTGTGGCTGGACCGAGACTAAAGGGGGCCTTTAGTCCCGATTCGTAGAACGACTTTCCCGAACTATGAAGAAGTTGTCCCGATTCGTACTTACCATTAAGATCTGATCTCCAAACCCGCGTGGTCACATATTAGGGAGTGCCTCTATAACCAGTTTCTTGGAGATGCCGGAGGACTGCGATCCGGCGGCATCTCCCTGAAACTGTTTGTAGTGGTGTCCCTGCTCTCGCACACCATCTTGCAGCTTGTAACTTCTCTAACTAGATCAATACACCTGGGAGCTAACTAATTTCACATATTAGGGAGTGCCTCTATGAACAGTTTCTTGGAGATGCCGGAGGACTGGGATCCGGCGGCATCTCCCTGAAACTGGTCGTAGTGGTGTCCCTGCTCTCGAAAACAATATTGGAGATGGCTCAATCTGGCTGGAGGACTGGACTCACAAGGATGCCTATTTATAGTACAAGCAACGTGGCATAGTGTCGACACTTACGACATAATGTCGACACTCACCCCTATTATTAGTGCTGACTCGTGTTTTGTCCTGGTTGGTGTCTCCAACCGGGACTAAAGTTTCATCTTTAGTCCTGGTTGGTGTCTCCAACCGGGACTAAAGTTTCATCTTTAGTCCCGGTTGGTGACACCATCTGGGACAAGGTACACGCCGCACGACATAATGTCGACACTCACCACTATCATTAGTGCTGCCTGGCCTAGCCTGCCGAAATCCCTCCAACCGGGACTAAAGATGAACCTTTATTATATTGAAAATCCAAACAATGAAAATCCTTCGCGTGGTGTCATATTATGTGACATAGTTGAAAGGAAAAATACCAGACTTGGTATATTGATCATGTCTCGAAAAAACCTTCAAAAAATGACCTATCATGTTCGAGGTTTCATGGCTTTCTGTCCAAATGACCGATGTTATGTGCTGAATCACGGCATAGTTTGTGATGTTGTGCCCATATTATGCATGCATGTGGACATTGGTATGGAGAACAATGTTGCATGAGGAAGTTTTCCTTTTCGTCGCACGGAAAAGTCCTTTTCCATTTTCTGAGCGCAAAAACTGGGTCGTTTTGTGAAGTAACCACCAAAATATTGTTACAGAATGGTACCGTCCCATTTTTCTAAAATACTAGACCACCTTACATGGACTATCTCCCAACCGGGACATTTCAAACCTTTTCGTCCATCCCGGGTAAAAAGGACAAATGTCTGCCGAATCGGTAGGAAGTGGGTCCGGTTTGTACTACGGGTACATGATCTAACGCCCGTGTTTTTTTGAAAAAATCATTTTTAGACTCGCAATATGTGGTTTCTTCAGAGATACAATGCAATTTCTAACGATGCTCGTCCCCTTTCTTCGTGCACGCCGGTTCGACCATAGTTAGAAATTCAAAAAATTCAAAACCGGCATAAGAAATTCAAAAAAAAAATCCGAACAATGAAAATCCTTCGCGTGGTGTCATATTATGTGACATAGTTGAAAGGAAAAATACCAGACTTGGTATATTGATCATGTCTCGAAAAAACCTTCACAAAATGACCTATCATGTTCGAGGTTTCATGGCTTTCGGTCCAAATGACCGATGTTATGTGTTGAATCACGGAATAGTTTGTGATGATGTGCCCATATTATGCATGCATGTGTACATTGGTATAGAGAACAATGTTGCAGGAGGAAGTTTTCCTTTTCGTCGCACATAAAAACCCTTTTCCATTTTCCGAGCGCAAAAAACGGGTCGTTTTGACCACCAAAATTCTGTTTCAGAATGCTATCGTCCCATTTTTATAAAATACTAGACCACCTTACATGGAATATCTCCCAACCGGGACATCTCAAACATTTTCGTCCATCCCGGGTAAAAAGGACAAATGTCTGCCGAATCGGTAGGAAGTGGGTCCGGTTTGTACTACAGGTACATGATCTAACGCCCGTGATTTTTTGAAAAAATCATTTTTAGACTCGCAATATGTGGTTTCTTCAGAGATCCAATGCAATTTCTAACGATGCTCGTCCCTTATCTTCATGCACGTCGGTTCGACCATAGTTAGAAATTCAAAAAATTCAAAACGGGCATAAGAAATTCAAAGAAAATCCGAACAATGAAAATCCTTAGCGTGGTGTCATATTATGTGACATAGTTGAAAGTAAAAATACCAGACTTAGTATATTGATCATGTCTCGAAAAAACCTTCAAAAAATGACCTATCATGTTCAAGGTTTCATGGCTTTCGTTCCAAATGACCGATGTTATGTGCTGAATCACGGCATAGTTTGTGATGTTGTGACCATATTATGCATGCATGTGGACATTGGTATGGAGAACAATGTTGCAGGAGGAAGTTTTCCTTTTCATCGCACGGAAAAGCCCTTTTCCATTTTCCGAGCGCAAAAAAGGGTCGTTTTGTAAAGTAACCACCAAAATGCTGTTTCAGAATGCTACCGTCCCATTTTTCTAAAATACTAGAGCACCTTACATGGACTATCTCCCAACCGGGACATCTCAAACCTTTTCGTCCATCCCGGGTAAAAAGGACAAATGTCTGCCGAATCGGTAGGAAGTGGGTCCGGTTTGTACTACAGGTACATGATCTAACGCCCGTGATTTTTTGAAAAAAATCATTTTTAGACTCGCAATATGTGGTTTTTTCAAAGATCCAATGCAAGTTCTAAATGATCCATTTTTTTCCCGCCATTTCTTCCCGCCATTTTTTCCCGCCAGTTCTTCCCGCCTTTTCTTCCCGCCATTTCTTTCCGCCAGTTCTTCCCTCCAGTTATCTTCGTGCCATTTCTCATTATATATATATGTCGGATTGGCCTCCATTGTCATTGCACATCTCTAGACTCATATATGCAACCTCATCACTCTTTCCCATGACTTCCACCGTAGCACTAACCCCCAGGGAGGCGGAGGCGCTTTGCGCCTCGAACTACCCCTACCCACCGGGCTACTGTGTCCCCTACCCACCGGGCTATATATAGAGGGGTGGTGCGCCCCCTCCCCCCACTACTACACACCTTACTCCAAGCCCTAGCTACCTTGCTACCTTCCTCTCTCCCTCCCGATTGTTTGTAGGCGAAGCCCTGCAGCAGAAATTCTCCACCATATACACCACGCCGTCGTGTTGTAGATCCAATCTATCTCTCCACCATACTCGCTGGTCCGAGGAAGGAGGAGACGTCGAGGTGTTGCACGTGTGCATCTCACGGAGGCACCGCCACTTGTGGTGCTAGATCGGATCGGATCGCGAGGAGGAGAAGCGAGTACGACTACATCACCCACGTTCCGACGAACGTTCCGCTATGCGAATCTTCAAGGGTATGAAGATCTAATCCAATCTCTCTCGTTGATTGCATCTCCTAGATTAGATCTTGGCTTTTCCTTTGTTCGCATCCGTAGAAAATTTTGATTTACTATGCCGCGAAACCCTTCAGTGATATGATATGGCCTTTCTTCTTTGTGCTTCCGATCTCCATCTTCAAACACGAACATGATCTCCATCATCACCGGCATTGCATCAAGGTCAATGACGCTTCACCATGGTTGTCGTCCACCGGCTTCAACTATTACAACTACTTTGAATAGACATGCGGGTCTTAACATAAATTAAAGACAACCATATGGATCCTGCCGGTTGCCAACTTACAATAAGGAACATTGCATACATCAAATATAATCACAATCATGGCCATATCACATCACTGCACACCCCTGCAAAACAAAGTTAGACGCTTCTACTTTCTTTGCATATTTTACGTGGTTTGGGGCTTTCAATAAGTGTCGTTCTAACTTACGAACAAGAACCACAACATTGATACTAGCATTGTTGATTACCCGTTGTAAATTGGATCTTAACTATGCTAGGAGAAAGCAGCACCATAAAGCCACTTATGCAATACAAGTTGCATGTCAAGCGTGGAGCAAGTCTCATGAACGATGTCATGTAAGGTTAGCCCGGCCACTTCATCCCAACATACCGCAAGATGCAAAGTACACAAAAGCAATCGACAATAAAAGCATCAACGCCCACAATGACCATTGTGTTCTACTCGTAACAGATCTACATATAGACACGGCTCGATACCCTTTGTAGGGTTCGTAGCATGGAAAACAAAAATTTCTATCGCATACAAACAAACAAGCCAAGATCTATCTACTAGATTGTAGCAACGAGTCGATGGAATAACTTACCCTCGAAGATTCCAAAGTGTTTAACGAGGCGGATTCTCGTGGGTGATGTAGTCGTACTCTTTCCGATCTCAAGATCGTGTGGACGATCCTTCCGCGCTGCGTTCGGCGCTTCATGATCGGTCACGTTCGGTTTTACGAAGACCTTCCTCTCCCTTGTTCCAAAGAAACGGAGGTTGTAGCACTCTCCTCGCGATTCCCAAAAGACTGGCGTGGTACCTAAGTAGAGGGAGATCCCATGAGCTTCGCCTTAAGCGGAGCGAGTATGGTGGATTATGAGAGGGCTATTAGTGGTCTAGAGATTAGACACACCAATTAGAAGGCTCTAAACCAGGCCAAAGCAATTAGAAGCTCTAAACCAAACAGCTCTAAACACGAGATTAGAGGTGGAAACTTGTGTCTCAAGGAGCCCTGCCCTCCTTTTATGGGTGGAGGGCTAGGCGCGCCCGAGGGAGGAGTCCCTCCCCAACTCGCCTAGGGCTGGGCGGCCTGGAGGAGTGGGACTCCTCCTCCAAGTTGGTTCAACTCCTCTTGCTTGTTTCCCACAGTTTCTGTTTTAGCGTTTGACTTTCAACGGCAATTTGACTTTCATGTTTTGGAACAGCAAGAACACTTAGTACATGATGCAATCATTCAATGACACACTCATGTACCCCCAGTGCGGACAATCCGAACCTTCTAGAACATTCCCGATGAAAAACAGGAAACATTCCCGAACTCAAAGCGGGACTTTCCTTATATGAATCTTATTCTCCGGAACATTCCGGATCACCTCGTGACATCCCGGATCCCATCCGAGACTCCGAAAAACATTCGGTCTCTTTCTCATAATACCATAACTACTCAAAACAACGTCGAATCCTTAAGTGTGTCTCCCTACGGTTCGTGAATTATGCGGACATGATCGAGACACTTCTCCAAACAATAACCAATAGAGGAATCTGGAAATTCATATGGCTCCCACATATTTCTACGATTACTTTGCGATCGAATGAACCACTTACATACGATACCAATTTCCTTTTGTCTCACGATAGTTTACTTATCCGAGGTTATGATCGTCGGTATCTCTGCATACCTAGTTCAACCTCGTTACCGATAAGTACTCTTTTATCGTTCCCGTGATATGTGATCCCTTGTGACCAAGTCACATGCTTGCAAGCTAATTGGATGACATTCCACCGAGAGGGCCCAGAGTATATCTATCCGTCATGTGGATGGACAAATCCCACTCTTGATCCATGTGTTTCAACCAATACTTTCCGAACACTTATTGCCACCTTTATAGCCACCCAGTTACGGTGTGGTGTTTGATGTCATCAAAGCATCCATCCGGTAAAGGTGATATGCATGATATCATGGTCGAAGGAATTAGGTTACTATGTATCAGAAAGCATATAGCAATTGAACTATTGAAATGACTTGATCTTTATGCTACGCTTATCAATAGGAGTATGTCCACCATATCATTCTCCTAACGATATGATCTTGTTGTTGATAACATCTCAATGTTCATGATATGGAAACCACAATCATTTAATCAACCAACAAGCTAGTGAAGTATAGAGGCTATACTAGGGACTTCAAATTAAGTTTACAAATCACACAAGTATTAATGTTTCCTTGTTAATACTATTATAGCATGAATATAAACATTTATCATAAACACAAAGATATAATAATAACTACATTTATTATTGCCTCTAGGGCATATCTCCAACAGTTGGTCCCTTCGTCAGTTGGATGTTCAGCATGCGTTTCTGCATGGTGTTCTTGAGGAGGAGGTCTGCATGCGTCAGCCTCCTGGGTTTGTTGATCCCGATCGCCCTCAACATCTCTGTCGCTTGGTGAAAGCGTTGTATGGTCTCAAACAGGCTCCTCGAGCTTGGCATGCTCGCCTGGGTTCTGCGCTTCGTGCTCATGGGTTTGTTCCCTTCACTGCTGATACTTCATTGTTCATCCTTCAGCGGCCAGAAGTCACCATGTACATTCTGGTCTATGTTGATGATATCATCCTTGTCGACCTCTGTACGACCGATCGTTTGGTTCTCGCTCTCGATTCTGATTTTGCTGTCAAGGATCCAGGAAAACTTCATTATTTTCTTGGCTTGGAGGTCACTTATCCACATGATGGTCTTGCCCTTTATCGCCAGTATTCTCAGATCTGCGCCGTCGACATGCTTTGGATTGTAAGGCTGCTACTACTCCCATGTCTTCCATCGTCTCTCTCTGCTGATGATGGTACTCGATCTCTGCCGATGGTGCTCGAGTACATAAGTCTTGTTGGGGCTCTTCAAGATCTTACCATCACACGACGATGTTTCATATGCGATTAACCGTGTCTGCCAAGATCTTCATGCCCTCGAGAGCCTCACTTGATCGCTGTCAAGCGTATTCTCCGCTATGTTCGGTCCATGTTTCATATGGATCATCTCCGCCGGCACCTCCGGTGTGCTCTTGGCTTTCAGTGATGCGACTGGCTGGTAATCCAGACGATCCACGGGATATGCAGATTCTTTGGTCCTAATTTTATCACCGAGTGCTCGGAAGCAGGCTACGGTTTCGTAGTAGCATGAAGCTGAGTACAAGGCGGTTCTTGATGCTCTTCCGAGCTTATTTAGGTCGATCCCTTCTTCGAGTTGAAGATTTCTCATAGTCAGCCTCCGTCCTTTGGTGTGATAACATCGGTGCTACATACCTTGCGTCGAATCCGTATTTCATGCCCGAACGAAACACATCAAGTTGACTATCATTTTGTGAGAGAACGTGTTGCAAAGAAGTTCTGCAGATCAAGTTCATCTCCTCCAAAGATCAACTTGTCGATATCTTCACCAAACCGTTGGCTCTCCCGTTGTTCATAGGTCAGACGCAATCTTAACTTCTCGACTACTTGGGCCACAATTAAGATTGAGGAAGGGTGTTAGACTGTATATTTGTAACACAATTGTAACTGTATCTGTATTGTACCATTTGGTACCCATATATATGTGATAGGCCACGCACCAGATGCGTTGAGCCAGTTTCCACCAAACCACTGTTTAACAAGATGAAGGCGCGCCACCGTCCTCGCTTTCCATCATCGTAGTCGGGCAAATCTTGTCGTAGTAGAGCTTGTTATAATAGACAGACGGGAAGTCGTCATGCTAAGATCATAAAAGACCAGTGGACCAAAGCAGCAGCAATCGTCAATGATAATAACCGTAGACTGGAAGAGACTGACCTAAAATCACAGTAACGAACATGAAGACGAACCGGATTCCAGAAGATCCTTCGGACAAACAACTCCACACGCCCTTCCATATTTTACGGGATTTGTTGTCGTAACTACCAATTTTGACAATAGTCATTACTACTATACTTTATACTAGTCTTGTTTTGGAGACTAGTACAAATCCACAGGAACCGTCCGATCTGCAAAAATGAATGGCCTACACCTAATTGGTAGTACTGTAGAAGTCCTCTTATTCTAACTCTAAGATGTAGCCTTCGTCATAATATCCCGAAGAAGACACTAAAAACAGGCTAAACAAAAATCGGAAAACCTCTTGCCGGTGAGATGTCGTGGTCCGCTACACCTCTAAGGCTCTAGAGCTACCGGAGACGGAGCGGACCGGCGACATCGCCAACAAGGGGAACGATTCCCTAGATGGGTTTTAGCTAGCTCCTCTCCGTGGCGGCGACTACTATCTGACATTACACTTCTCACTCTGTTAGTTTATGTGTCTTATTTGGCTTAATTTTTGCTTGCCGATGCAATTTTTCATTTATCATCGATGATAGTGGACGAGTGGTTCTTTTTTATCTCCTATTTTATAGCTTTCCACATTCCGGTTGATTTTGATACAACGAAAGAAGTGGTTGCTCCAGTGATGGCAATGAATTTTGTGAATGGGGGTGATCTGATCATGTACCTGAATATATTTTTGGGTGTTCTAATTTTTTAGGTGTCTTCACCAATAGCTGGTTAAAATTAAACAATAGGGTTTGTATAATAGAGCAAGGGATATGCGCTCCAGCAATAGCAGGTTAAATTAAACACACGTGTATTAGTATAACGGATCATCCTGACAGACAGGACCCTGCACACACTCCATAAAGGGGCAAGTCTCACGAGAAAGTTTGGACTAGACGGTATTCACTCAAAAAGGCCCTCGGTAAATGGCTCCCCAACCTTATGAATCAATCTAATTACATGCAACTCTAGGTTCATAGAGCACGGGCTCATCAACTCACGAATCTTAAAGTAGAATGCCTCTCTCTACCACCCAAATTTGATGGGCATTTGTCAACGAAGGCCTCGGCGGCATGGTGTAGGAGAAGATGATCGATTAGGTGAGATGATAATAGGCGACGTATGGCTGCGATGGCATTGGCACACGTGTAGCAGGTGACTTGGCAAAAGCGGCGCGAAGAGGAGGTTGTGTCCACAAACTTTGCACCAAAGAACGCCATGAAAGCTGGCTGCGCCCTAAATATTTAAGAGGGGTTTATTTGACAAAACCTTTATTAAATGATAATTAAATGAGGTAATTAGTGTCACAAATGACAAATTAAGGGGTAAAAGTTGAAATATACTCTTCCTAAAAAAACTCATTTATCCAAATAATGGGGCCGAAACCAAAACAATAATCCTGCACTAACTGGTACATGCACATCGCATATTCATGTACATTGATGTATTGCATTCAAGGGAAACGGGTGCGCGAGTAGAGCAGCCAGAGCACAAACACACGAGCGACGTGGCACCCGTTTGCCTGTACCGACCGACCACGCGACGGTGACCGGGCAACGAGGAAGCTGCAGCCTGCATGCGCACAGCCACAGCCATATGCAATGATGCAATGCACGCTCATGCGGCCACGCTGTCACACGCTATCGCGTACTCCCTCCGTTTCAAAACATGGAGAGACTACGACCTCAAGCAGCCAGCGCGTACGTACGGAGAATGATTCGTCAGCGAAGATCAAATCGGCTGCTGGCCCCGTTCAAAAAAAAAAAAATCGGCTGCTGGCGTGTACATGTATATAATATGTGGCGCATGGTCAACTGTGCCCATGGGATCATTGTGATGGATCACGTGGTAACGGCACCGTCATGACCCCCAGCTGCGTGGTGTGTGTGTGTTTGGGAGGCATACGCTGATACGTATCTCAGCCTCAGGTTCATCATCGATGAGCATCTACGTAACAGCTGAATCATGTAAAAACTGTGTTAGTATCATGTGAAAATGGTCGTGACTCGTGGACAAGCCTGACAAAAGCGAAGGGGATGCTTATTTTCTTTCCTTCGCTAGGTGGTTTTTTTTTTTTTTTGCTGACGGAGGATGATGTCTTGAATCGGTCGATGAATTTTCTTAAAACAGGGTTTTTTCACATGCCTGAACCGATAAGAAGTGATGAAACAAGCTGAATAAAGATAAATCTAAAGATCCACATCTTGAAAAAACACCTACAACTACTAACTAGAGCTAGGTGTCACCAGAGTTCAGAAATGGGCGCTAGAATATCCCTGTTATCATATAGTACCAATATTAAAAGTACACCTAGCTGTTTCAAATACGGGAAAATAATCTAGTGGTAGCCGACTAGCCGTTGCACGCCGACTTGCCCCCGTCTGTCCCCGGCCGGCGCGCACGGAGACAAATCGTACGTGACCTCTCGAGATGTTTGAAGGTACTCCGATCCGTCCACGGAGAGACAGTTGAATCTAAGAAGAAAGGGGGGAATATATCGGAGTTAATTAACTATGTGCCAAAGTCAAACCCAGTGTACGGTGTACAATATACACACGCATGTATAGTACGTAACATCTTGAACTGGCAAAAACACACGCGCGCGCGCGCGCTCATACCTGAATTGAAACGGCATGTTTTACCGTTTCCTGTTTAATTTCTTTGTCAGCGCTGCACGTCGCTATCGTCACCCGCGGTTTTACTTGTGCAGCAGCCATTCTCGGCTCCCACACTGGACGGATGACAAATCGAGAGATAGATCGTCGTCGGGCGTATGCCCTGTGGAGTCAGCTCTCGGCAAGATTTGGCTGCCTCACTGCTTCTGTACAAGTACCTACATACAGTATAAGGACGAATATTTACTGCACTCACCAACCGTTCGATCCGATCGTGTTAAACACCTTTTTCTTTCTCACCGGGCACAGTCACATATCTAGTTGCACGTGTCGATCCCCAAAAGATGTTTAGTCAGAAACAAAAAACAACTTACCCCCAGATTATGGTTCGGTGATTAGAGGGCGGTTGTACTTATTCAACTAGATTTTAAACACCATCCTTCACACTGTGTGTTGTATAAAATGTGAATTTTTTTTTAGTGTGAGGCGATGTTTCCGTCGACAGAGAGACGCTTGTGGTGATTTCGTCAATCTTAAGACCCAATCTATCGGCTCAGTCTCTCGAAGGTGCTTAAGGGGTAGGGTGTGCGTGTATGCGTTTAAAAGGGAACATCAACAATTATAGATCTATCTATATAATCTCAAATATTATATATATTTTTATTAAATAAAATATAAAAACATTACATATACTTTCGTATAGCACATTTTCCAAGCACCAGAAACAAGGTGTTTTATGAAGCAACCAACAAATGAAAGATTCAAAATGGTACCACTCCATTTTTCTAAAATACTAGACCACCTTCCATAAAAATGTTCCCAACTGGAAGTCTTAAACTTTCCCGTCCACCCCTCATGAAAAGACAAATTCCTGCCAAATCAACAGGAAATGAGTCAGATTTATACTACATGTACATAATCTGATGCTCGTGATTTTTCAGAAAAAACAATTTTAGATTCATAATATGCTATTTTATCCAAGATCCAAGGAAAATTAGCGAGTCTCGGACCCTAGCTAAGAATCTTCATGCCCGTCTGTTTGACCATAGTTTGAAATGGGAATAAAAAATTCAAAAATGATGCGAACAATGTTAAACCTTGGCGTTGCGTCATTTTATGCAACATAGTTGCAAGGAAAAATATCAAAGTTGGTATATTGATTGCATCTTAAAAAAACATTCTTAAAAATGAGCTATCATGTTCGAGGATTCATGGTTTTAAGTCAAACGACCAATGTTATGGCTAGAATCGTGGCATAAGTTGCGATAATATGCATATATTGTGCATGTATGTGCATCATGGGATGATAAACAATGTTGTAGGAGGAAGTTTTCCTTTTCATCGCACTAAAAAGCCATATTCAGTTTTATGAGTGCCAAAAACGGTGTGTTTTGTAAAGCAGCCACCAAATAGGAGTTTCAAAATGGTACCACCCCATTTTCAAAAATTCTATACCACCTTGCATGAACAATATGCCAACCGGGATATCTTAAACCTTTTCGTCCATCCCTTGTGGAAAAGACAAATTCCTGCTGATTTGGTAGGAAGTGGGTTAGATTTGAACTACACGTGCATGTACATGATCTGATGCTAATTATATTTTGGAAAATAATTTTAGGTTTCAATTTTATATTTCATCATAGATCCATTGTAAGTTTAGTGAGGATCAGCCCTAAGCTAAGAATCTTCATGCCTGCCATTTTGACCATAGTTCGAAATAGGCATAAAAATTCAAAAACGATCCAAAAAGTATAAAATCATCGCGGCGTGTCACACTATGTGACATAGTTGCAGCTAAAAATATCAAACTTAAAATATTGCAAATATCTCAAAAAAAAACTTCTCAGAAATGAGCTATCATGTTCGAGGTTTCATGGTTTTCAGGCCAAACGAACAATGTTATGGCTAGAGCGTCATAGTCTATGATAATATGCCCATATTGTACACACATGTGCATCTTAGGATGGCGAACAATGTTGTAAGAGAAAGTTTTCATTTTCGTCGCACCAAAATGCCATTTTCTATTTTTTGAGTGCCAAAAACGTGTGTTTTTTGAAACAAGCACCAAATGAAAGTTTCAAAAT
Source organism: Avena longiglumis (assembly GCA_030063025.1). NCBI lineage: Eukaryota > Viridiplantae > Streptophyta > Magnoliopsida > Poales > Poaceae > Avena > Avena longiglumis. The sequence goes on along the minus strand of CP125979.1, from coordinate 208,842,365 downwards.
GGTACAACCCCATTTTTTCAAAAATACTAGACCACCTTGCATTGAAAATGTCCCAACCTGGGGATCTTAAATCTTTCCGTCCATCCCGCGTGAAAGATCACGGATGCCGCCTAGAGGGGGTGAATAGACGGTTAAAACCTTTTACGAGAAGGGCTTAACAAAGGCGGAATAAAACTAGCATTTTTTTGTCAAGCACAAAGTCTATATATACTAAGGTTCACCTATGTGCACCAACAACCTATTCTAAGCAAGACAAGCAACAATGCGATAGCAATAAAGAATACTTCAAGCATGGAGACTATAACAATGTAAACTACACAAGTAAGAGGTGATGTGGCTCAGTTGACTGTAAAGCCTCGTTGGGAGACCCCAAGAGCAAGGTGTGATGAGCACAACAGCAAGTTTTCCCTTAGTTATAAAATCAAGGTTATCGAACCAGTAAAAATAAGGAAACAACTCCAAGATGTTGCTAACAACTTGAAACCTGCACAACACAAACTCAAAACTTTGCCCTAACTTACAGTGAGGTTGTCAATCTTACTGGTTTGCTGAAAACAAAGGATTAAACGTATAGTGTGGAAGATAGTGATTGCTTGCAGAAAGTAAACAGTAATTGAAGGGAATATGCCCTGAGAGGCAATAATAAATTGTTTATTATGTGTATTCCAAATATATGATAGATGTTTATTTTGCATGCTATAATTGTATTAATACGGAAACGTTAATACATGTGTGTTTAATAAACAAACAGAAAGTTCCTAGTTAAGCCTCTCTCATAAACTAGCTCGTTGATTAACAAGATGATCAAGGTTTCCTGATCATGGACATTGGATGTTGTTAATAACGGGATCACAACATTAGTGTAATGATGTGATGAACATTCATCCGAAGTATAGCATTACGATCAAAGTCATTGAGTTTATATTGCTATAACAACTTACGAAGTGATCCTAATCCTTAGACCATGAGATCATGTCAATCACTAACACCGGAAGAGTTTCTTGATAACATCAAACGTCACACCGTAATAGGTGATTATAAAGATGGGTTCGTAACTAATAAAGTGTTATGTTGAGGCTCATGGATCGAGAGTGGAATTTGTTCATCCCGATGACGGATAGATATACTCGGGCCCTCTCGGTGATATCACATTGATTAGCTTGCAAGCAAGTGATTTGATCACTAGAATGTGATATCACGGAACGAGAAAAGAGTGCATGTCGAACGAGATCAAACTAGGTATGGAGATACCGATGATCGAATCTCGGACATGTAATATATCGTGAGACAAAGGGATTAAGATACTAGCGTAAAAGGTTCCGACGATCACAAGAAAGTCATCGTTGAATGTGTGGGAGTCGATGGGTCTCCGCTTCGATTATTGATCCGAGAGGGTCTCGATCATGTCCGCATTATTCACGAACCGTAGGGTGACACACTTAAGAGACACCGACATCCAATTGGAGCAAAAGTTTCATGCCGAAAGAATAAACAAGCGCAGGAATTTATTTCACTAGATACCGAAACAGTTTTTCGGGTGAAATTGCATAAAGTGGTTATGCATGTGAAATAGAATTCTAGCAAGGGGTTATTTGTGAATGTTTGTCATTAAAGTAATTGACAAAATTCTGAATAAAATAAAAGAGTTTTATTTAATGAGAGTTTGCATTAAATTTGGTGGAAATTTAATGGGATCTTTGAGTGGGATTTTGAGGAGGAATTTGGAGGAGTTTTGTGAGTGGAGTGTCCACCCACATGAAGAGGGAGGGCAAGCCCCATGCGCTGGCCACCCCTTGGGGTCCCCTCCTCCTATAAAAGGAGCCCCTCCTCTCACTTCTCACTCACACCTCCTCGTGAAGGATCTCTCTCCCCCTCTAGAATTTATCCCCCATGGTCCCGGACTAGCGAGATACATGTTCCCGGTGGCTATTCGGCAAGAAAGAGTTGTGCTTCCGCTGCATCGCTGGAGCGAGGAGGCGGAGGTTGCTCGGTGCCTCGAACGTGTGTGCGAGCACGGATGCGCTGCTGATTTGCGGCGCTAGGACTTCCTCTCGATCTTGAGATCGGCAAGAGATCGTCTACATCAACCACGAGTGGGACTCGTTAAACTTTGTCGGTCTTCAAGGGTATGTTCTCTACGGATATACATCCGCCCGTTGTTTGTATCTAGTATAAATAGATCTTGGTATATAGTTCACATCGTAGGAAAATTTTTGTTTTCTATGCTGCGAACCCAACAGTGGTATCAGAGCCGGATCTATGCGTAGATACTTTACACGGGTAGTACACATATGAGTATGTGGGCGATGATGATCATGTTGTTGCTCCTTTCTTGTGATTTTGGATATTGGTGGCATAGTGGGATGAAGCGGCCCGGACAAACTTTACATGTCCTCGCACATGAGACCTGTTCCACGCTTGACATGCAACTAGTTTGCATAAGTGGCTAGCGGGTGTCTGTCTCTCCTACTATAGTCAATATCTATTTTGCAAGCGAGTTGTCAACAATTTGATTATCCTCGTTGTGGTTCATGTTCGTAGGTAAGAACGGTTCTATCTCGAAAGCCCTAAGCCACGTAAAACTTGCAATGGATAAATTAGAGGCGTCTAGTTTAGATTGTTCTTTGGGCTAGTGTTATGATATGGTAGTGTTGTAAGTAGAAGTATGAGATGATACTCTTAACACACATAGCGTGTAAAATCCATAAACCGTGGATTTACACATATAGGTATGATAGTGATCATACCACGATGCACATGATAGAGATCATCTGCGGAACCATATAATTTCACTAATAAACATATGATGTTTGATTGCATCTTATATTGCTTGTTTAGCGCTTTGTTAAGCATAATAAGATGATCCCTCATTTAAATATCAAGATAAGAATGTGTTCTTCCTTTAGTATGCACCGATTATGTTTTCGCTCCAAGACATCACGTGATGATCGGGTGTTCTTGGATCCTCGACCATACTGGTGTAAAATAGTTACACACGCAAATACTAAGGTTCTAACTTGACGAGCCTAGCATGTACGGACATGGCCTCGAACACGATCGAAAGGTTAAGCATGAGTCATATAGTTGATATGATGCCCATTTGATGCTCGCCTTTGAAGCTATACCGACTCACGTGATGATCGGACTTGGTGTAGTGGATTTGGTTCATGTAATCACCAAAAGGACACGAGGGATGTCGCTTTTGAGTGGGAGTTCATTCGTAATATAGATTAGTTGAACTCAATCTATCATACACTTAGTCTAAACTTTACAAATTCTGTTGTAGATGGCACCACCGCTTTTAATTTCAATGCGTTCATGGAGAAAGAGAAACTAGCAACGAACGGTAGCAACTTTACGAATGGGCCATGAATTTGAGGATTCTCCTCTCACGCACAAAAGCAATATGTGCTAGAAGCGCCGTTAGGCCCCCACCTTGACGATGCCCCGACGAGGAGAAGAATGTCTATCGACTCGTCAGAGGACCACAACTTAGTTCATTGCGGCATATTGTATGGGCTAGAGCCGAACTTCAAAGCGTTCAAAACGGCAATGCTTTTGATACAATGGGTGAGTTGAAAATGATTTTCGACACATGTCTTTGTAGAGAGCTACAATGCTTGAAAAGTTCTTTAGTCGATGATGGAAGAGAAACAGCTAGTGAGCATGTACTCAAGATGTCGATTACGCCGATAAGCTTGTGTCCTTGGGAATAACGATTCCCATTGACTTAGGCATCCATCGTGTTCTGCAGTCTCTGCCACCTAGCTATAAGAGCTTCGTGATGAACTATAATAGGAAAGGCTTGAAGAAGTCTCTCCCCGAGCTTCTGTCAATGCTTAAAACTGCAGTAGTGGAGATCAAAAAGGAACATCAAGTGTTGATGATCAATAGGAACACCGGTTTCAAGAAAGACAAGAAGGAAAACGGAGGAAGTAAGGCGGCAAGCCATTGCTGCTCACCAAAAGAAACCCCGAGTTGGACCTAAGTTTGATACCGAGTGCTACTATTGTAAGGACCGCCATCGAAGCGAATGCCCCAAGTATCTGGCGCACAAGAAGGCAAGGCAAACAAAGGTATATATGATATACATGTTATTGATGTGTACTTGACTAGTGCTCGCAGTAGCACCGGGTATTTGATACCGGTTCAGGCTAATATTTGTAACTCGGATCGGGTCATGGAAAGCGACCGCTAGCAAGGGTGAGGTCAAGATGCGTGTCGGCAATGGATCAAACGTTGATGTGATCGCCGTCAACGCTACCTCTCCACTTACCGTCGGGATTAGTCATAAACTTAAATAATGTTATTTGGTGCCCGTGACCGAGCATGAACATTGTATCCGGATCATGTTTGATGCAAAGTGGTTATTCATTCAAATCTGAGAACAATGGTTGTTCCATTTATATGAATGAAATCTTTATGGTCATGCACCAATGTTGAATGGTTTATTTCATTGGATCTCGATGATAATGTTACACATATTCATAATGTTGATGCTAAAAGGATTAAACTTAATGATGATATATCCGCATATATGTGGCACCGCCTAGGTCATATTGGCATTAAACGATGAAGAAGCTCCATTCGTATGGACTTTTGGAATCACTTGATTATGAATCATTTGATACATGTGAGCCATGCCTTATGGGCAAGATGACTAGAACGCCGTTTTCGGTTCAATGGAACAGGCGATGATTTATTGGAAATTATACATTCGATGTATGTGGTCCAATGAGTGTGTCGGCCGAGGTGGATATCGTTATTTTGTTACTTTCACGGATGATTTGAGTAGATACGGTTATATCTACTTGATGAAACACAAGTCTGAAACCTTTAAAAGTTCAAGGAATTTCGAGTGAAGTGGAAAATCATCGTAATAGAAAGATCAAATTTCTTCTCCCGACCGTGGAGGTGAGTATCTAAGTTACGAGTTTAGCACTCACATGAAAGAGTGTGGAATTGTTTCACAACTCACACCTTAGGAACACCACAATGAAATGGTGTGTCGAACGTCAGAATCGTACTTTATTAGATATGGTTCGATCTATGATGTCTCCGACGGACTTGCCGTTGTCATTTTGGGGTTATGCACTAGAAACCGCTGCATTCACTTTAAATCGGGCACCATCTAAATCCGTTGAAAAGACACCAGATGAATTGTGGTTTGGAAACAAACCTAAGTCATCATTTCTAAAGTTTGGGGTTGCGATGTTTATGTGAAGAAACTTCAACCGGATAAACTCGAACCCAAAGCGGAAAAATGCGTCTTCATAGGATACCCTAAAGAAACTATTGGGTATTCCTTCTATCACGCATCCGAGGGCAAGGTTTTTGTTAAGAATGGATCCTTTCTAGAGAAAGAGTTTCTCGCGAAAGGTGTGAGTCGGAAGGTAGAACTCAAGAGGTTGTGGAACCTTCTCTTCAAAGTATGGCAAGTAGCGCAAGTCCGGAGTTGTTCCGGAGTTGGCTCCACTGTTGAAGAGGGAACTAATGATAATGATCATGAAACTCCAAAAGAGAGTATTCCGAACCTCGCAGGTCAAACAGGACGCGTGCAGCTCCCGAGCTGTACGGAAATTCTGTCATAAATTTCATGGTTGATGAAAATAATGACCCTGCGACGTATGAAGAAGCGATGATGAGCCCGGATTCCAACAGATGGTTAGAAGCCATGAACCGAGATGGAATCCATGTTTGAAAATCAAGTTTGGAACTTGGTGGAATTACCTCACGGCCGAAAGGCCGTGGAGAACAAATGGATTTTCAAAAGGAAAACTCTTTGATGGTAATGTGACCATCTATAAAGCTCGACTTGTCGCAAAGGGTTTCGACAAATTCAAGGAGTTGACTACGATGAGACTTTATCTCCGTAGCGATGCTAAAGTCGATTAGGATTATGTTAGCAATTGCTGCATATTTCGATTATGAAATATGGCGGATGGATGTCAAAACCGCTTTCTCAATGGTAATATTGAAGAAGAGTTGTATATGATACAACCAAAGGGTTTTGTCGATCCTAAGGATGCTAACAAGGTGTGCAAGCTTCAGCGATCCATCTATGGATTGAAGCAAGCATCACGGTTGGAATCTCCGCTTTGATGAGGTGATCAAAGAGTTTGGATTTGTCCAAACTTATGGAGAAGCTTGTATTTACAAGAAAGTGAGTGGGAGCAATGTGGCATTTCTAATATTATATGTGGATGACATATTATTGATCGAATGATATAGAACTTTTAAACAAAGTGTAAAAGTTATCTAAACAAAGAAATTTTCAATGAAGGACCTAGGTGAAGCGTCATACATATTAGGCATAAAGATCTATAGAGATAGATCTAGGCGCCTAATAGGGCTATCGCAAAGTACATACCTTGATAAGATTTTAAAGAAGTTTAAAATGGACGGAAGTAAGAAGGGGTTCTTACCTATGTTGCAAGGCAAGACATTGAGTAAGACTCAAAATCCGGCTTCGGCGGAAGAAAGAGAGATAATGGACAAAGTCCCCTATGCTTCAGCCATAGGCTCTATAATGTACGCCATGCTATGTACAAGACCGATGTGGCACATGCTATTAGTTTGACTAGTAGGTACCAATCGGATCCGTGTTCTAACATTGGATAGCGGTCAAGAATATCCTAAGTACTTACGAAGAACTAAGGATATGTTTCTTGTATACGGAGGTGAAGAAGAGCTCGTCGCTAAGTGTTATGTCGACGCTAGCTTTGACAATCGATCCGATGACTCTAAGTCTCAATCCGATCGTATTTCTCATGAATGGCGAGCGGTTAGTTGGAGGAGCTCCAAACAACCTGTGGTAGCGGATCAACAACGGAGGCCGAATATGTTGCTTGCTTGAGCGGCTCAGAAGCGATTTGGATGAAGGAGTTCATATCCGAACTAGGAGTTGTGGCAAGCGTTGGACCCAATGGTGATCTATTGTGACAACAATGGTGCCATTGCCAATGCCAAAGATCCAAGGTCTCACAAGCATTCCAAGCATATTAAGCGCCGGTTTCACTCCATCCGCGAGCATGTCAAGGATGGAGATTTAAAGATTTAGAAGTACATACGGATCTCAATGTAGCAGATCCGTTGACTAAAACTCTCCCTAGATCAAAACATGATCAACACCGTAACTCAATGGGTGTTAGATATATCACTATGTAACTAGATTATTGTCTCTAGTGCAAGTGGGAGATCAAGGAATATGCCCCGAGAGGCAATAATAAATTGTTTATTATGTGTATTCCAAGTATATGATAGATGTTTATTTTGCATGCTATAATTGTATTAATACGAAACGTTAATACATGTGTGTTTAATAAACAAATGAAAGTTCCTAGTTAAGCCTCTCTCATAAACTAGCTCGTTGATTAACAAGATGATCAAGGTTTCGATCATGGACATTGGATGTTGTTAATAACGGATCACAACATTAGTGTAATGATGTGATGAACATTCATCCAAGTATAGCATTACGATCAAAGTCATTGAGTTTATATTGCTATAACAACTTACGGTGATCCTAATCCTTAGACCATGAGATCATGTCAATCACTAACACCTAAGAGTTTCTTGATAACATCAAACGTCACACCGTAATGTGGTGATTATAAAGATGGGTTCGTAACTAATAAAGTGTTATGTTGAGGCTCATGGATCGAGAGGAATTTGTTCATCCCGATGACGGATAGATATACTCTGGGCCCTCTCGGTGATATCACATTGATTAGCTTGCAAGCAAGTGATTTGATCACTAGAATGTTATATCACGGAACGAGAAAAGAGTGCATGTCGGAATTTAGATAAAACTAGGTATGGAGATACCGATGATCGAATCTCGGACATGTAATATATCGTGAGACAAAGGGATTAAGATACTAGCGTAAAGGTTCCGACGATCACAAGAAAGTCATCGTTGAATGTGTGGAGTCGAGATGGGTCTCGGATCCCGCTTCGATTATTGATCCGAGAGGGTCTCGATCATGTCCGCATTATTCACGAACCGTAGGGTGACACACTTAAGAGACACCGACATCCAATTGGAGCAAAAGTTTCATGCCGAAAGAATAAACAAGCGCAGGAATTTATTTCACTAGATACAAACAGTTTTCGGGTGAAATTGCATAAAGTGGTTATGCATGTGAAATAGAATTCTAGCAAGGTTATTTGTGAATGTTTGTCATTAAAGTAATTGACAAAATTCTGAATAAAATAAAAGAGTTTTATTTAATGAGAGTTTGCATTAAATTTGGTGGAAATTTAATGGGATCTTTGAGTGGGATTTTGAGTGGAGGAATTTGGAGGAGTTTTGTGAGTGGAGTGTCTAAACACATGAAGAGGGGAGGAAAGGGCAGCCCCATGCGCCGCAACCCCTTGGGGTTCCCCCTCCTCCTATAAAGGAGCCCTCCTCACTTCTCACTCACACCTCCTCGTGAAGGATCTCTCCCTCTAGAATTTATCCCCATGGTCTCGGACTAGCGAGATACATGTTCCGGTGGCTATTCGGCAAGAAAGAGTTGTGCTGCATCGCTGGAGCGAGGAGGCGGAGGTTGCTCGGTGCCTCGAACGTGTGTGCGAGCACGGATGCGCTGCTGATTTGCGGCGCTAGGACTTCCTCTCGATCTTGAGATCGGCAAGAGATCGTCTACATCAACCACGAGTGGGACTCGTTAAACTTTGTCGGTCTTCAAGGGTATGTTCTCTACGGATATACATCCGCCCGTTGTTTGTATCTAGTATAAATAGATCTTGGTATATAGTTCACATCGTAGGAAAATTTTTGTTTTCTATGCTGCGAACCCAACAGTAATAGTAGATGATGTATCAATGATAAAGATTGGATCAGGGTCTATAGTTCACTAGAGGTGTTCTCCTTAAAATAGATAGCATGTTGGGTGAACAAATTACAGTGGGGCAATTGACAGAGTGAGAAAGCATAACAATGCATACTAGACATCTTGACTCCTACGACATTTGATTGGGCATTAAAACATATTACGTAGACCATAATCCAACTGCATCTATGACTAATAATCCACCTTCAGGTAATCATCCGAACCCCTTCCAGTATTAAGTTGTAAGAAACAGATATTACATTAAGCAATGTGTGTAAAGTAAACAATACAATTGTTTCATGAATAAAGGATTGTTGTTTTCTCCCTAGTAGCAACAACACATCTACAACCTTAGAGATTTCTGTCACTTCCCCAGATTACTAGAGGCATGAACCTACTATCGAGCATAAATACTCCCTCTTGGAGTTGCAAGCATCTACTTGGCCAAGATAGCTACTAACAACGGAGAGCATGCATGTAACATCCCAGCATTTAGGAACCAACGAAGGGTAGAATTAGGAATCTGTGCAATTGCATGCATTCATCTGTAAAAATGTCGGTAATTTTTTTTGCCAAATAAAAACCTAAAGTGATCAAATTTTCTTTCACTCTTTGAGATTAGGAATAGCCTTGGAGAATGATCGTTATAAACTTTGATATGATATTTGTGGTTTAGTGTGTTTTGGGAAATGAAATTTGAATTTAAACTTGAGTGTTGGATTTATAATTTAAAAGGATTTAGAATTATGTTTAAGTAATTTGATTTAGTCAAGAGTTGATAATTAGTAACTCAAACTTTAAATAAATAACATAATCAAGAAAAAGAGTATTCATTCCATATCTTTATTCAATAAAGGAGTTACAGAATGTAACTTATGAAAATGATTAAGAATATTTACAATAGTAAATGAAATAAAAGAAGAACCTTTATATATTGAGTAATATTACAATCTTTATTACAAAAGGATAAATAAAGATTACAAAAGAATAAAATAAATATTACAAGGGACTATTCTATAAAGAAAAAGAAAACCTAATCTAAGTCTTGAATCTTCATGTCTTGTACCTGCAAAACAAAACACAAACTAAAAGAAAGAAAATAAAATATTAGGATATGTTACTCTCAGTAGTGACACTGAGTTGCACTGTTCAACTTTACATCACTGAGTAATCTTTAGGGACAAGTTTCACCAATATGAAAGAACTAAATCTTTCATAATTTTGAAGCCATAAGTCAAATAATTTTAATCAGAGAGAGGGGCAAGTTTCACCAGACAGGTAAAAGTAATCAGATAAAAGGTAAATTTGATTCCCTGAACATATCCACAAGGTGCAGCAGGCACACAAGGAGCACACACACCTAAATGCATGGTGTGTGCTGTCAGCATAGCAACAACATGTCATACAAACAAAACTGCTTAGCATAGTCGTGGTCAAGCAACCCCAACACCAATTCCTTGTTCATACACATCAAGCACAACAGCCAAACCAAACCAAACCAGATCACACCAACCACACACTTGATCATCTCATCAAGATGGTGACATAAGGAGGGGGTGGATCAGGTGGATAGCAAGAACAAGATCAAGCCAACAGGACCAGGAGGTGGATAGCAAGATCAAGGACAAGTCTAGGAGCTGGAAGTAGCAGGAGTAGCATCAGGATAAGCACCAGATCAATCTAGCCACACAACCAGCAAGATCAAGCCACAAGATCAACAAGTTGCTGTCAACACCCGGATTTTTAATCCCAGATGGATGTTATGGCATACATCGCAATCCCAGGATTACCATTTTGGCGAGACATGACAGATTTGGATATCACAGTACATCATCCATTACAAACCATACATAAGGTCTTACACCAATAAGGATCTCATGATCCAGTTCTTAATACAACTCAAGCAGCGGAATAACGTAAAGATAACGATAGTGTAGGCGAAGCTCCATCTTCAGGGTCATAGGCAATGCAGACGATGGGAGATGATCCTAGTTGTCGTAACCTTCTTGCGGTCTGTCATCCTGATACTCCTATTCATAGTCTGGCCACGGGAATAGCCAGGGACAAAGTCATGAGTACTCTTTAAGTACTCGCAAACTAATACTAATAAGTAAAGGGGGTTTTTGTAGTAGGATGCTAAGCTCTAGGGTTGTTTTGCAACAAGCCAGATTTACTCTACTAAGTTCAAAAGCAAAGATAACTAGTTTAAAGTTTTATAACACGTAAGTGGGAACTTGAATTTCATATCACAACTCTGTTGTGCTCAAGTCAAAGTCACAAATTATTTCACAAGTCATTTTGAAAACATCTGACGATAGAACAATATGGCCACTCCAACTGTCCATAACCGCGGACGCGGCTATTCGGATAGTTTGACACTCTGCAGAGATTGTACACTTTCGCCACAACATTCGATACATCCGTCAGGAACAATCCTGAATTCACCATATTCAGTATGCGGATAATCAATCCTAACCTTTCAATTCCACGCCCTAGTATAGGCACCTATCCTGTGAGTTTGGCCTCCCAACCATGACCAACTGTCATCTTGGGTACTGCACAGGTGGACAATCTTCACAAGGTAGCCTCTGCACTCTACCGCAAGGGAACCCATACTAAGGTATATAAATTTCAACAAGCCCTACCCAATTTTGTGGTTATTTGTACGGTAAAATTGGAATGGTATCGCATCTAGACAACCATCAGTTTTATAAAGGGCTAAGGCTCATGCCTCAACATTTTCATCATAAAAATCATCTGATGTTCAAGAACACATGTCAAAACATTTCAGTAGAATGACTCATCATTCTAAGCTTTTCATAACCATTTTCACCAAGTATTCCCATCTAAAGTTGATCAAGTTTTATGCTTAGCACTAGCATCTACAAGTGGGGGTAAATACTAATGGTGGGTAATAAACAAGTGTATCTTATCTAAGTAAATATCATGCCTTAGGATGACATTAAGATTATCTAACTTAGGCCAAGTTTTATACTCTTTATGCTACCTTCAATTATCTTCCTAGAATCTACAAGTCACTAAGTAAACTTTTGATAGAAAGCTTTTAATAAAGAAAATAAAATACTAAGCTTGCAAGTAAAAATAGGATGGTGGGTCAAGTGGGTATAATCACATATGCTTAAGGCATATAGTTGGCATAGTAACAAGCAAGTAGTAGCTTGCATAAGTAGGGTATCTTGCAAGTGTTAGCTTGCCTTGTGCAGAGCAGTGGTTGAAGTTCTCCTCGGCTTCTTCCTCGTAGTATCCTCCTTCCTCCTCGTATCCTTGGTCGGTACTAGCGTCTATAAATAAATACGAGGTACACAATCACCAAACAATACTTAACTATTTCTAATCATCACACAAAGGTTCACACTAGATGATCTATCATCATCACTAACATTACAATATTAAAGCACTTGTCCCATTTATTTTATTTGAGAAAAGTAATTTATACTCATTGAAAAACTACTTAAGATTTAATATTCTCCAACTAAAACATGGGATCATGTTGACACATGTCATCACCACATATTTCAGTATATGGGAATGTGATTTAAAGTGGTGTCACAATTTAATAAGGTGTAACCTTTTACTTTTATTTAATTAAAGTGACTAGAAATGCCTATGTGGCATTCTTTTATTACTTGAACATTATTTATGTAAGTAAACCTATATATTTTTATATATTCTGAAGGGTATGGTCAAATGTGATTTTTGAGAGTTGAAATCAACTCAAAAGCTTTTATGGTTGAATTTTGAAAAATGTTTGAATGCAGAAAAACTTCTGCCTTGTTATTTTTACCATGGGTGATGTACAAATCTAAATGGTTTGAATCCAACGGGTTTGGATTAAGCATTCCAGTACCTTTCTAAAAAAATGGTTTCATGCATTTTGGTTCAGTGAATCAAGCTGGGTTGATTTTTGAATATAGGTACAGAACTGGGTTTGAAATTAAATGAATAAAACTAAATTTGAATTGTTGGGAGCACACGCGCGGGCTGGTTAAGTGGCTGTCCCCACGCGTCAGTGATACAGTGAGGGACGAAGCGGTATGGGATGATCTAGGCCGCACGATCTAATTCTTATCGAACGGCTCTGGTTCATCGTCCATGTCGGGCAGCGCCGACAAGACAGAACCCTAGCACGGAAGGTGGGGTCGCGGGAGGATCACCGGGGCTCAGGTGATGGTCGGCGACAGGGGCGAACGACGAAGTTGACAACGGAGGTTCTCCTGGTACCGGCAGCTTCTCCTGGGGCGGCTCCAATCGACGGTGCCTCTCCTCCTCTGCAGCGGCGAACTCCGGTGAAATTCCGGCCACCTCGTGCTCGCCTTGCTCCGGGAGTGAGTGGGTGTGATTAGTGAGAGGTGGGGAGTGAACTGGTGTGAAGAAAATGAGCGGGGAAGGTCTCCTTTTGTAGTGGCTGAAGGGGACCGACGGGCGCGGGCTGAGCTCGTCGTGGTCGACAGCACATAGGGCTAATGGCATGGGCGACGGTAGGGGGCGGTGCTGTGCTCCCTGGCGAAGCTCAACGGCGTGGTGGCGAGGCGTGGGGCGGTGCTGATCGGTCGGAACGCGTCGACGCTCTGGGCGGGTCCGACGGCAAATTTAATGGCGCACAAGTGCTCCTGGTTGCGCGGCAGCGAACGAGGTTGTCTGGCGGGGTGCTAGAGTGTTGGCGATGACGTACACAAGCGGCGAGGCGGAGCGCGGTCTGTGGATGCTGCTCGAGTGTGGCGCACTAGCACGCTCTCGAATCGCACGCAGAGAGACTGGGCGCGTGCTTGGCGGGTGGTCTAGTGGCTGGCTGCGCTCGGGGCTAGGACATGGAGTGGTGGTGGACGGTGCTGCGTGTTCCGGATAAGGTTGGCGGGGCTAGTTCTTCCTCTAGCTCGCTGGCAACATTGGGGTTGGCAAATGGGCTCGGCATGGTCACCATTAATGGCTATGCCAAGCTCACAGTGGTGCTAAGGCTTGTTAATTGGGCTAGATCATCTACTGAGAGTGTAGTGAGAGCTAGAGAGGGAACAAGGTGTTTATTGTTTATTGTTTGTTTGCTGCAAACAAGGTGTTTGATGAAATGGCCGAAAGAAATTCAAATTTGAATTTTGGATTCAAACTTTGTGGGTTTGATAGGCACATACTAGGGAGTCTCTGGTTAGTTGGATTAGTCAAGGGGCACTGGTTTGGTTGGGTTTTGAAAATGTGTGATCTTCACATATGATAAAGATTCAATTTTGAATTGTCATTTGAATGGGTTTGCTAGATGTTTCTGCAAGTTTGAAAGGTGGGCCTTGATTCACTTTTACTTGGTCTAGCAAGGGGTGAAAAGGAATTGGAAAAGTTTCTGTTTGAAATCTTGGACTAGAAACACTCAAAGTGACCTAGTGAGCAAGATTGGCAAAAATGACCATTTGCCTTAATTGATTTGTTTTTGATTTTCTCTTTATTTGTTTCTGCTTAGAAATGTTTCATATGATGTTATTTTCATCTTTAAAACATTTCTTGCTATTTAGGTTAATCACACAAGATCATTCATGCATTTATCAAATCATCACATACACACATGCATTCATATGATTTTAATTACTCAAAGTTTTTGTTAACCCTAATTTTAGTGATTAGAGTTTGATGATCATTGTTTTATCTTTTTGGTATGTTACAGTTGCAGCCCCAACAACTCCACTGTTGTGGTGAGTAGTAAAAGACCATCACATGATTTATCTGTCTAATCTAGACAAACATTTATGAGTTGTCTCATACTCTACTTCTCAGAAAAACACCCAAGTGGGGTGAGTCCATCATTGAAGTTTTTCAAACACCAAAAGCAATCAGAAAACTATATAGATCCAACTAGGATCTCAAAACAACCTCATTGATCCTAGATATCAGGCTATATATTAAATTTCAAGAATGAATATAGCTAAGATCTGAACTTCTAGGCACATCTCTTAAACAGGAGTAGCACCTTAGAAATTCTAGATCTTATGGATCTATATAACTTAATAATATTGCAAATCATTTTCCTAATACTAATCACAGGAATCATTTCCAGGAATATACATATACATAACATCACTGTAAGAGACAAATTACTCTCAAACTGTATATGAATTCATAAGCTAACAACTACTGATATAGTGAATTTATCACTCAAAAATCAATGTCAATAACCAAGTAATGACAGTAGTGAGCTCTCAAATCACTAGAATCTCCAAGTAATGATTCTACAGTAACATTATCATCTGAACCATATCAAATTAACCAGTGGAATCAATCCGGTAAGCCACTAGCCTCACCAAAGCCAACCATAAGCAGTAATCCACATCAAACAACCACTCATCATGCTTAGGGATCATCGATACATGATCCAAATCATCAGATATTTAATCAACAGGGGGATATGAACCCTAATCAAAACCAAAAAAAACTAATTACGATATGAACCCTAATCAGGACATGACCACTAGCCGGGATTAGCCACTACAACCACATAGAATAGGGTGGATATCACAAAGGACACGAGGGAAACAAAGGACAACTTACTGAAGGATGTTGCTGTGGGCGAGAAGAGGAAGCAGAGGGTGTCGACGAGCACGGCGGCACGGGGAGCACCCCAAGGGGGTGCTGCGACCCGTACCACGCCAAGGCGGCGACCACAGCCACACCCGAAGGCGAGGAACACCACCACAGCACACAGGAGCAGCGACGGCGGTAGTACAAGCACCACCCCAAACCCTAGGGTTCGGGACGGAGCCGGTCTAGCCACAAGGGGGCCTCGGGTCCAAATCGAGTTGGATAGGAAGGTGGAGCAGGGTCAACAACCACCCCATACATCACGATAGCATCGGAAGAGGTCCACGGCAGCGTGAATCACCGGCGGTGGCATCGCCGACCGCGGGGTCAGGGGAGGAGAGGAAGAGAGATGAGAACGAGAGAGTGACATAGAGAGTGTGGGCCGGTTGGGCCAAGACCCCTTTGGGGAGTCATTTGGTTCTGCCCAATTGGGCCAAAGCGGCCCAATAAACCCAACGCAGTCAGCCCAAACACCTAAAGCCAGTTTTAATAATTAAGAAAAGACCAAAATGCCCCTAGATTTAAATAAATTCTAGAAAATAAAAAAAATCCAAAAATTATAAATTATAAATAAAATATTTTTGGATTCATAAAAAATCAAAGCTATCTAAATCAATTAAGAAATAAAATTTTAGGTATATAATTTTTATCAAGAATTTTATAATATCTATATTCCTTATGGAATTTTATAAAATTAAAGAAAGATGATAAAAATAAATAAAAATCACTTTTATTATATAACAATATTGTAGTATTTTAGAAAAATACTAAACAAATAATTTATATATTTTGTTAATAATAATTCTAAAAAGAATTATTAAAGAAATAAAATTCAAATAAAATGAAAGAAAATAAGGAATACAATATTCAATAAATATTAATAATTAATATTTATAAATTCTTAACTTAAGAAAAGAATTTTTATAATTTAAATAATGGGGGAGAATACACACAAAACTAAATGATGCATTACATTACTTTGCGTAATCATTTTGCTTTTTTAAATATTGTCCTTACAGGGCAATAATGATGTTTTGTAGACAGAGAAGCTTAAGGTCCAGTGCAAGCATCCGACTTCACTACCTTGCAATCACAAGGCAAGTTCATCACTTGCTCATGTCCTTTGAAGAGTCGTTATCAAAGTATTTGCAAATTGTGTGTTATCATATATTGTCAACACCCGGATTTTTAATCCCAGATGCCTGTTATGCCATACATCGCAATCCTAGGATTACAATTTTTGCGAGACATAACAAAATTGGATACCATAGTACATCATCCATTACAAACCATACATAAGTTCTTACACAAATAGGGATCTCATGATCCAGTTCTTAATACAACATCAAGCAGCAGAATACGTAATAATAACGGTAGCGTAGGCAAAGCTCCATCTTCGGGGTCACAGGCAATGCTGATGATGGGAGATGATCCTAGTTGTCGTAACCTTCCTGGGGTCCATCCTCCAGGTACTTCTCTTCATAGTCTATCCACGGGAATATCCAGGGACAAAGCCATGGGTACTCTTTAAGTACTCGCAAACTAATACTAACAGGAAAAGGGTTTTTTGGATAATAGGACACTAGGATCTAGGGTTATTTTGCAAAAAGCTAGATTTATATCTACTAAGTTTAGTAGCAACGAATGCTAGTTGAAGTTTTATAACACCTAAGTGGGATCTTGTAACTCATGTCACAACCCTGTTGTGGTCAAGTCAAAGTCTCAATTCATTTCACAAGTCATTTTGAAAAGTCTGACGGGGGAACATTATGGCTCCAATCGCCTATAATCATGACGCGGCTATTCGAATAGTTTGACACTCTGCAGAGATTGTACACTTTCACCACAACATTCGATACATCCGTCAGGAACAAATCCTGAATTCACCATACTCAGTATGCGGATAATCAATCATAACCTTTCAATTACACGCCCTAGTATAAGCACCTCTCCTGTGAGCCTGGCCTCCCAACCATGACCAACTGTCATCTTGGGTACTGCACAGGTGGACAATCTTCACAAGGTAGCCTTAGCTCAGACCTTGGCCGTGAGGGAACTAATACTAAGGTATATAAGTTTCCAGTCAAGCCCTACCCAATCTTCGGGTATTGTGGTTGTACGATAAAATTGAAATGGTATCGCATCCAGACAACCATTAGTTTTATAAAGGGCTAAGGCTCATGCCTCAACATTTTCATCACCAAAATCATCAGGTGTTCGGAAACACATGTCCAAAACATTTCAATAGAATGATCCATCATTCCAAGGTTTTCGTAACCATTTTTCCACCAAGTATTCCCATCTAAAGTTGATCAAGTTTTATGCTTAGCACTAGCATCTACAGGTGGGGGTAAGCAATAATGATGGGTGGTAAACTACTGGAGATTTAACTAAGTTCAATCTCATGCCTTAAGATGCCATCAAGATTATCTAGCTTAGGCCAAATTGTATGCTCTTTATGCAACCTTCAATTATCCTTTTAGTATCTACCATTTATTCTAGTAGACTCTAAGTAAGAGCTTTGATAAAGAAATAAAGTAATAAACTTGCAAATAAAACTAGGATTGGTTTATCAAGTGGTTATGATCATATATGCTTTAAGGCATATAGTGGCATGGTAGCAAGCAAGTAGTAGCTTGCATAGGTCAACTTGATTAGTAAGGTTTGCTAAAGTAGAGTATCTTGCAAGTTTTAGCTTGCATCAATCTCAGTATAAGCTTGCCTTGTGCAGAGCAGTGATTGAAGTTCTCCTCGGCTTCTTCTTCGTAGAATCCTCCTTCCTCCTCGTATCCTTGGTCGGTACTAGCGTCTATAAATACGAGGTACATAATCACCAAACAATACTTAACTACTTGCAATCATCACACACAAGGGTCCTATATATGATCTAACATCATCTCTAACATTACAAGATTAAGGCTTGGTTTAATTCCTTTTATTTTTAGAAAAGTAATTCCTACTCATTGAAAAACTACTTAAGATTTAATATTCTCCAAACCAAACATGGGATCATGTTGACACATGTCATCACCACATATTTTAGTCCATGGGAATGTGATTTAAAGTGGTGTCACAATTTAATAAAGCTTTACTCTTTTATTTTAATTAAGTAAAGTGACTAGAAATGCCTATGTGGAATTCTTTTATTACTTGAACATTATTTCTGTAAGTAAACCTCTATATTTTTATATATTCTTAAAGTTATGGTTAAATGTGATTTTTGAGAGTTGGAATCAACTCAAAAGCTATTATGGTTTAAATTTGAAAAATGTTTGAATGCAGAAAAGCTTCTGCCTTGTTATTTTTACCATGGGTGATCTATAGATCCAAATGACTTGAATCCAACGGGCTTGGATTCAGCATTCCCAGACCTTTCCAAAAAAATTGGTTTCATTCAATTTGGTGCACTGGATCGATCTGGGTTGATTTTTGAAGTTGGGTACATAAGTGAGTTTGAAATAAAATAGAAAATGTTTAATTCAAACAACTGGACTGCGCGGGAAAAGATACTGGACCGGCCTGCTAAGCACAGTCCTTCCACGGGCTGCTTAAGTGGGTGTCCCCACGCGTCAGTGAGACAGGGGGTGTGAAGCGGTACGGGGCAACGTGGTGCGTTCGATCTGATTCTAATCCAACGGCTGAGAGTCATCGTCGACGTTGAGCAACGCCGGCGAGACAGAAACCTAGCGGCCAGTGGGGGTTGCTGGGGGCTCACCGGGGTGCAGGCGAGGGTCGGCGAGGCGGGTGAACGACGAAGTCGACGACGACGAACTCAGGGGTGGTCGCGGCAGCTCCTGGGGTGGACGAAATTGATGGAACCCTTCTTCTCCAGAGGCGGCGGGCTCCGGTGAAATTACGGTGATACGCTGCTCGCCTTGCTCCGGGAACGGTGTGACACGATTAGTGATGAGAGGGGAGTAGAATGGTGTGAAGAATTCGAGCGGGGGTGGCCTCTATTTATAGTCGAGCGAGGGGACCGACGGGGCACACGGTGAGCTCATCGGGGGCGATGGTACAGGCGGATATTGGTATGGTCGAAGGTAGGGCAGTGAGGTGTTCCCTGGCGATGCTCAACGACATGGTTTCGAGGCGTGGAGCGGTGCGGCTTGGTCTGGAACATGCGACGCTCTGCGCGGCAGAGGCGGTGTCTTCGACGGCGAGCGATGGCTGTGCGGCACGGGGCGGCAAACGAGGATGTCTGGCGGTCTCCTGGTACGGTGGTGATCGTGTATGCACGCGGTGAGGGCGGCGCGCGGCCTGTGGGCTTCGGTCGAGGATGGCGCTCTGGCGCACGCTCGGCATGGTCGCTGGCGGTCTGGGCGCGGTCTGTGTGTGTGGTCCAAGGGTTGGCAAGGTTCGAGCAGTGGACAGGGAGTGACGGTGGACGGTGGGATGCCTCCCAGACAAGGTTGGCACGGCTTAATCTTCTCCTAGCTTGCTGTCTCTACTGGGGTGGCATGGGTGTGCTCGGTTGTTCACCATTGATGGCAATTCCAAGCTTACAGTGGGGCTAGTGCTTGGTTTAACTTGCTAGATGATCTACTAAGATGGTTGTGAGCTAGAGAGGGAACAAGTTAGGCTTCAATCACTGCTCACTATAGTGTTTAGATTTTGTATGATTTGTGTCTGCAATGTGTTTGATGAAATGGCCGCATGAAATCAAGTTTTGAATTTTGAAAAGATTTTTGGTGGGTGTGCTAGGTTGGTGCTGGTGAGTCTGCGGATGCTTGGGTTTTGAAAGTTGAGCTTGTTTGAGTGGTTTTTGAAAAAGTGGGATCTTCCCATATGATAAAGATTCAATTTTGAATTGTCATTTAAACTATGCATTTGAAAGTTTCTGGATGATCACAAAGTGGGCCTTGATACTTTGTTATGAGTACAATCAAGGGGTGCAAAGATCCAGAAAAGTTTCTGTTAGGTTCTGCAAGTTTGAGACAGCCAAAGTAGGCATGGGAGTTAAATTGGTCAAAATGACCATTCCTCTATTTTATTTGTTTTGATTTATTTATCTTTAGGAAAAGTGTGGGAAATGTTTTAGATGATGTTTAATTCACCTAATAAACATTTTACAAGCAAGGAAACACACAAACAAGGTGGTTCAAAAGAATTTCAAATTCAATGCATACTCATATGCATGCTTTCATAATTTTATTTACAAAAGTTTTTGTTAACCCTAATTTTGATGATTAGAGTTTGATGATTTAAGTTTAGTATTTTTGGGATGTTACAAACCTTCCCCCCTTAAACAAAATCTCGTCCTGAGATTTGAAAAAGGACGAAAAGATTACCTAGGATTTGAAGAGATCGGGAAACTCCGTCCTGATGTGATCTTCGCGCTCCCAGGTAGCTTCCTCTTCCGTGTGGTTGCTCCACTGAATCTTGAGAAAATTGATGCTTCGGGTTAGGGTAGTTCGAAAAGCTTCTTCCAAAATACGGATGGGTACTTCGGGATAGGTTAGGTCATCGTTGATCTCTATGGTCCGGTGATCGATATTATCGAACACTTCGGTCTTCTCGGGGACTTCAAGACACTTGCGAAGTAACGAGATATGGAACACATTGTGCACGGCTGACATCTCTTCGGGTAGTTCCAATTGATACGATACTTCTCCTTGACGGTTCTGAATCTTGAAAGGTCCGATATATCTGGGGGCTAACTTTCCTTTGAGTTGGAAATGCTGAATTCCCTTCAATGGCGACACTTTCAGATAAACAAAATCTCCCAGGTTGAAGGCGAGGTCTCTACGTCTCTTGTCGGCGTAACTCTTCTATCTGGATTGGGCGGTCTTGAGGTGCTCACGAATCTTGTGAACCTTCTCTTATGCTTCTCGTAGGATGTCGGGTCCGAAGATCCGACTCTCTCCTACTTCCGACCAGTTCAAAGGGGTGCGACACTTCCTTCCGTACATAAATTCAAATGGGGCCATTTGCAAGATGGCTTGATAACTGTTGTTGTATGAAAATTCTGCAAACGGCAGACAGTCTTCCCACTTGGATCCATATTCTAACACACATGCTCTAAGCATATCTTCGAGTATTTGATTTACTCGCTCCGTTTGTCCATCGGTCTGAGGGTGATACGCGGTGCTGAAATCTAGGTGGGTTCCTAAACCTTCTTGGACTTTCTTCCAGAATCTCGAGGTAAACTGAGTTCCTCGATCCGATACAATGTTCTTGGGGACTCCGTGCAAACTAACTATTCTAGCGATGTACAACTCCGCTAGCTTCGAACTCTGATATGTGGTCTTGACGGGCAAGAAATGGGCGACTTTGGACAATCTGTCCACTATGACCCAGATAGAGTCATTTCCCCTACTAGAGGTAGGAAGTCCAGTGATAAAGTCCATTCCTATAGAATCCCATTTCTATTCCGGAATCTGCAATGGTTGCAACAATCCAGCGGGTCTTTGATGTCCTGCCTTGACTCGCTGACAAATATCACACTTGGCGATATAGCTTCGATTTCTCTCTTCATCTTATGCCACCAAAATTGCTCTTTTAAATCTTGATACAACTTAGTTCCTCCAGGATGGATAGAATAAAGAGTATCATGAGCCTCCTTCAGAATAACTCCTTTCAACTCGGAATCTGCTGGTACACAAAGGCGTCCTTTGTACCACAAAACTCCTTCTTCGTCCTCGGTGAATCCAGGTCATTTGCCTGTACCGAAACGATGCTTGATTCCGTTAATACTAGCATCTCCCGTCTGCGCCTCTTTAATCTGACTGATCAAAGTGGGCTGGAGTTCTATGCTAGTCAAAAAACCTTCACTCACTAATTCCATACGAAAATATTCCATCTCTTTGTGCAAACTTGGTTGCTCCTTCAAAATCATGGATTTCAAGCTGCACGACAATCTGCTAAGGGCATCGGCTACTACGTTGGCTTTACCAGGGTGATAGTGAATGTCCAGATCGTAATCCTTGATTAGTTCAATCCATCTTATCTGCCTCATATTCAGCTCCTTCTGAGTGAATATATACTTTAGGCACTTGTGATCCAAATAGATCTCACAACGGTTTCCCATCAGGTAATGTCTCCATGTTTTTAGGGCTAGAACTACGGCTGCGAGTTCGAGGTCATGGGTTGGGTAGTTTTGCTCATGCTGCGTCAGTTGTCGAGATAGATAAGATATAACTTTGCCTTCTTGCATTATCACACATCCGAGACCAATCTTGGATGCGTCACAATACACATCGAAGGGCTTCGTGATATCCGGCATGATCAATATTGGGGCTGAAATCAATCTCCTCTTGAGTTCTTGAAAACTCGCTTCACATTTGTCGGTCCATTCAAACTTCTTGTCCTTCTTCAGCAATTGGGTCATGGGTCTGGCGATACTAGAGAATCCTTCTACGAATTTGCGGTAATATCCCGCCAATCCGAGAAATGCACGAACTTGGGTTTGAGTGGTTAGGGCTTGCCAATCTTCTACATCTTTCACTTTGGCAGGGTCAACGGCAATTCCTCCGGCTGATACAATGTGACCGAGGAATCCTACCTCCTGTAACCACAATTCACATTTGCTAAACTTTGCATACAGCTGATGCTCTCTAAGGGTTCCAAGAATGGTCCTTAGGTGTAGCTCATGTTCTTCTTCTGATTTGGAATAAATCCGAATGTCATCGATGAAAACAACGACAAACTTATCCAGGAAGTCCATAAAAATCTTATTCATGAGATTCATGAAATAAGCGGGGGCATTGGTTAGTCCAAGAGACATGACTGTATACTCATACAATCCATATCTGGTAAAAGGTCTTGGGAATATCCTCCGCACGAATTTTGAGTTGATGATAGCCAGTCCTAAGATCAATCTTAGAAAACACTTTGGCACCGGTTAACTGGTCAAACAAATCTTCTATCTTGGGCAAGGGGTACTTGTTCTTGATGGTGACATCATTCAATTTCCGATAATCCGTACACAAACGGTTACCTCCATCCTTCTTGTCCACAAACAAGACAGGTGATCTCCAAGGTGACGCACTTGGCTGAATTAATCCTATTTCCAACATGGAATCCAGTTGCTTCTTCAATTCTGCGAGCTCTGACGGGTTCATACTATAGGGTCTCTGGTCTATGGGTCCGGTTCCAGGAATTAGTTCGATGATAAAATCGATATCCCGATCTAGGGGCATACCGGGCAAAACATCTAGAAATACATCGGGGTATTCACAGACTATCCGGACTTGGTCAATGGTAGGTTGGGCTATACTCTTGTTGCATTTGAATTGGCGAGGTAAGATTTCAGATATATGCTCGACTGATATTCCCAGATCTTGGTCATGGTTATGGCTTTCTTGCACAGTCAATCAATCCTTTATGTTTGGACATCCAATCCATTCCTAGTACTACTTCCAAACCTTTAGTTCCGATTACTATTTGCATAAAAATCTATGCCATGGATTCGGATAGACGGATTTGCAAATTTGCCTAGCCTTGGTGGTTGATCCGAATTTGAACAATCATGACATGCTTCAGTTTGGTTGGTTGATTTTTACTAGTGCATACAAATTCTTGGTGACAAATGAATGCGATGCACCGAATCAAACAACACTCTTGCAAGTCTTGAATTAACGAAAACATACCCAAGACGACGTTTGGCGCTTCGAGCTTCTTGAGATGCATGAGAAAAAGACGTTGCGGTTGGCGAGCGATTCACAGGCAAATCTTCTTCCTGGATGAACACGACGCTGCTGCTGAGCTGGGACATTGGCATTGGGGGCTATAGCATTCTTCTTACTGGGGCACTCGTTGGAATAGTGGCCTTTATTTCCACAGTCATAACAAGTCACTTGCAACTTGTCCTTGGCTGCTACAGGCACAACATTGCTTCCAGTCCTCGGGGCAGTGTTGGTGTTGGTGGTAGTACTATTGTTGTTGAACTTGGGTGGGGCACGATTGAAATTGCTAGCGTTGCCGGGGTTGTTGTGATTTCCTACGGGCCTAGGGTTTCCACGGTTGGGATAGGTCGGACGGTTCATCGGGGGTCTGTTGGTCCTTGGGGCAAATCCTGGAGATGGGTTGGGGCGATACTTTGGGGTCGGATGGGTTCCTGGTTGATGCATCATGCGACGCTTGCGGTTCTCATTGGCTTAGTTGATCTTTCCTTCCATCTGGGTAGCAGAGTCGACAAGGGCTTCACTTTCCGCAAAGGGGATATTGACTAACACTATCTGCATCTCATCATGCAGACCATTCAGGAATCTTTATTTCTTCTTGGCTTCGGTGTCGATTTCATCTGGGGCATACCTAGCTAATGACAAGAATTTGTCACGGTATTCCACTACAGTCATCCTCCTTGCTTCAGCTCTCTGAACTCGTCTGTCATTCTCTTGATCAAACCTGGTGGCACATGGGTTCTGCTAAACTTGACCTTGAATTCCTCCCAGGTCATCATCTGGCCTCCGGTCATTGCACGAACACTGTTCCACCATGCCCTGGCATCTACAGCTAGATAGTGGGTGGCGAACAGGACTTTCTCGTTGGCTTCCACTCTGGCGACTTCTAGGTTATTTTCCATGGTTTGCAGCCAATCATCGGCGTCTAGGGCCTCTTCTGACTTAGTGAAAATAGGTGGGTTGGTATTCTGGAAGTTCTTGATCTTAGATCCATGGTTGTCCTGATTTCCGTGGCCTTGGTTGTTGTGGGAAAGCTGGGCTATCTGCTGCAGGGTGGCTAGGTTGGCTTGACGTTCGGCTCTTTCAGCTTCGCGGTCAGAAGTCAACATTTGCAGAATCTGCAACATCGGGTCCGGGGTTGAACCACTTCCTCCACGTGGCATCTGAAGATTGAGATAGATCATGAGAAAAGAGGGAAATTTCTAAGGTTTTGGGGTCTTTGAAAAAAAATTAAAGTTTGACTCAGATTTTTCCAGCAACTTGCTTTTCATTCATTCATTCATTCATTCATAGCACCCGATACAACACACACCACAACAAAGAAAAACAGATGGTTTTCAGAACCATTCTAAGAACTATGATATAGTGGGACCGAATACTACTCACTTCGCTAGTGCTCAAGTGCTGCTACTCCTCGGAATATGTGGCCTCATCATCCTCATCATCATCGATGAAGGCGAAATCATCCTCATCGGTGAAGAAATCCATAGCCCGATCTTCCAGAAAATCATCGTCATCGCTGAGATAGGAGTAGGGGTCTCCACGAAGATCCCCTCCGGCATTCTCCCTTTCCTCCAACTGCATGTCTCTCTCGTGGATGGTCTCCTCCAGAGATGAGATGCGGTGGTGAAGACGAGCAATAATGCGCTCTTTCTTGTCAAGCTAACGGCGGAGAGACTTGCGATCCTTTGCTAGCAAGGTGATTGTTTGGTCCTTCGTCTTGATGATGGCAGACTTGTGGTTGCAGTAGTCACGGCAGTTGTCTAACTCCTGCTGACGATCGTACATCATGAAGCTAAGGTGGTCCAATTTGGTCTTCAGCTCAGGGTGGTATGGGGCTTCCAGTGGTTGTCCATTAGCATCACGCCTTGGGCAAAACTCAAAGCGAGTACCCTTGATTTGATTGATGCTCTACCCACACAAACGGGAAAGAGCTTCCTGCATGGCCCTGGAAGTCCATCGAGCCAGTTGTTTTCTCTCAAGGTAAACTGAATTCCTTCCGCAGTGGGAGGTTCAATCTTTCCTCGGAGACTTGCAACAATTAGCCACTGCAGATCTTCTCCTCCTTGATCATTGAGCTGAGCTCCAAAGAACTCGGGGTGTGGACGCTCCAGAAGTTCCGAAAGCTGGTCCAAATCCCTCTCAAAGATAAGGTCTCCTCCATTCCCCAATTGGTAAAACTTGTTGTACTTCACGTCCATCTATAAGAATAGAGGATGAGTAAGTTAGTAGAGTGATCAAGTGTGTCAAAATTTTATGTATTTTTGCAAGAGTTTTTTAGGAACATCAATTTTCATGAAAGAATCAAAGGGAAAAGAATGAGAATAAGTTTTTGTAAATATTTGTTTTCTTTGGTTTTGAAACTAAGTTTTTGATTCAAACGTCCGGTCTAACTAGGGTCTCCTATGGTCAGGATGGCTCTGATACCAACTTGTCAACACCCGGATTTTTAATCCCAGATGCCTGTTATGCCATACATCGCAATCCCAGGAATACCATTTTTGCGAGACATAACAGAATTGGATACCATAGTACATCATCCATTACAAACCGTACATAAGTTCTTACACAAAGAGGGATCTCATGATCCAGTTCATAATACAACATCAAGCAGCGGAATACGTAATAATAATGGTAGCGTAGGCGAAGCTCCATCTTGAGGTCACGAGCAATCTTGACGATGGGAGATGATCCTAGTTGTCGTAACCTTCCTGGAGTCCATCCTCCAGGTACTCCTCTTCATAGTCTGGCCACGGGAATAGCCAGGGACAAAGCCATGAGTACTCTTTAAGTACTCGCAAACTAATACTAACAGGTAAAGGGGTTTTTGGATAATAGGACACTAGGCTCTAGGGTTATTTTGCAAAAAGCCAGATTTATCTCTACTAAGTTTAGGAGCAACGAATGCTAGTTGAAGTTTTATAACACCTAAGTGGGATCTTGTAAATCATGTCACAACCCTGTTGTGGTCAAGTCAATGTCTCAATTCATTTCACAAGTCATTTTGAAAAGTCTGACGGGGGAACAATATGGCCACTCCAACTATCCATAACCGCGGACGCGGCTATTCGAATAGTTTGACACTCTGTAGAGATTGTACACTTTCACCACAACATTCGATACATCCATCAGGAACAAATCCTGAATTCACCATACTCAGTATGCGGATAATCAATCCTAACCTTTCAATTACACGCCCTAGTATAAGCACCTCTCCTGTGAGTCTGGCCTCCCAACCATGACCAACTGTCATCTTGGGTACTGCACAGGTGGAAAATCTTCACAAGGTAGCCTCAGCTCAGACCTTGGCCATGAGGGAACTAATACTAAGGTATATAAGTTTCCAGTCAAGCCCTACCCAATCTTCGGGTATTGTGGTTGTACGATAAAATTGGAATGGTATCGCATCCAGACAACCATCAGTTTTATAAAGGGCTAAGGCTCATGCCTCAACATTTTCATCACCAAAATCATTAGTTGTTCGGAAACACATGTCCAAAACATTTCAATAGAATGATCCATCATTCCACGGTTTTCGTAACCATTTTTCCACCAAGTATTCCCATCTAAAGTTGATCAAGTTTTATGCTTAGCACTAGCATCTACAGGTGGGGGTAAGCAATAATGAGGGGTGGTAAACTACTGGAGCTTTAACTAAGTTCAATATCATGCCTTAAGATGACATCAATATTATCTAGCTTAGGCCAAATTTTGTGCTCTTTATGCAACCTTCAAGTATCCTTTTAGTATCTACCATTTATTCTAGTAGACTCTAAGTAAGAGCTTTGATAAAGACATAAAGTAATAAACTTGCAAATAAAACTAGGATTGGTTTATCAAGTGGTTATGATCATATATGCTTTAAGGCATATAGTGGCATGGTAGCAAGCAAGTTAGCTTGCATAGGTCAACTTGATTAGTAAGGCTTGCTAAAGTAGAGTATCTTGCAAGTTTTAGCTTGCATCAATCTCAGTATAAGATTGCCTTGTGCAGAGCAGTGGTTGAAGTTCTCCTCGGCTTCTTCTTCGTAGAATCCTCCTTCCTCCTCGTATCCTTGGTCGGTACTAGCGTCTATAAAAACGAGGTACACAATCACCAAACAATACTTAACTACTTTCAATCATCACACACAAGGGTCCTATAGATGATCTAACATCATCTCTAACATTACAAGATTAAGGCTTGGTTTAATTCCTTTTATTTTTAGAAAAGTAATTTCGACTCATTGAAAAACTACTTAAGATTTAATATTCTCCAAGCCAAACATGGGATCATGTTGACACGTGTCATCACCACATATTTTAGTCCATGGGAATGTGATTTAAAGTGGTGTCACAATTTAATAAATTTTTACTCTTTTATTTTAATTAAGTAAAGTGACTAGAAATGCCTATGTGGAATTCTTTTATTACTTGAACATTATTTCTGCAAGTAAACCTATATATTTTTATATATTCTGAAAGTTATGGTTAAATGTGATTTTTGAGAGTTGGAATCAACTCAAAAGCTATTATGGTTTAAATTTGAAAAATGTTTGAATGCAGAAAAGCTTCTGCCTTGTTATTTTTACCATGGGTGATCTATAGATCCAAATGACTTGAATCCAATAGGCTTGGATTCAGCATTCCCAGACCTTTCCAACAAAATTGGTTTCATTCAATTTGGTGCACTGGATCGATCTGGGTTGATTTTTTAAGTTGGGTACAAAAGTGAATTTGAAATAAAATAGAAAAGGTTTAATTCAAATAACTGGGCTGCGCGGGAAAAGATACTGGGCCGGCCTGCTAAGCGCAGTGCTTCCACGGGCTGTTTAAGTGGGTGTCCCCACGCGTCAGTGAGACAGGGGGTGTGAAGCGGTACGGGGCAACGTTGTGCGTTCGATGTGATTCTAATCCAACGGCTGAGAGTCATCGTCGATGTTGAGCAACGCCGGCGAGACAGAAACCTAGCGGCCAGTGGGGATTGCTGGGGGCTCACCAGGGTGCAGGCGAGGGTCGGCGAGGCAGGCGAACGACGAAGTCGACGACGGCGAACTCAGGGGTGGTCGCGGCAGCTCCTGGGGTGGACGAAATCGATGGCGCCCTTCTTCTCCAGAGGCAGCGGGATCCGGTGAAATTACGGAGATACGCTGCTCGCCTTGCTCCGGGAACGGTGTGACACGATCAGTGATGAGAGGGGAGTAGAATGGTGTGAAGAATTCGAGCGGGGGTGGCCTCTATTTATAGTCGAGCGAGGGGACCGACGGGGCACACGGTGAGCTCGTCGGGGGCGATGGTACAGACGGCTATTGGTATGGGCGAAGCTAGGGGCGGTGCGGTGTTCCCTGGCGATGCGGCTTGGTCTAGAACATGCGGCCTTTCTGCTGGCAGCGGGCGGCGTCTTTGACGGCGGCGATGGCACGGGCGGCAAACGAGGATGTTGGCGGTCTCCTAGGTCGGTGGTGATCGTGTATGCACGCAGCGGTGAGGCGGCCGATGCATGGGCTTCGGTTGAGGGTGGCGCTGGCGCACGCTTGGCATGGTCATTGGCGGTCTGCGCGATCTGCGTGTGGTCAAGGGTTGGCAAGGTTCGGCGGTGGACGAGGAGTGGCGGTGGGCGGTGGGCTGCCTCCCGGACAAGTTGTTGGCTTAATCTTCTCCTAGCTTGTCTGTCTCTTGGGTGGCATGGGTGTGCTCGGCTGTTCACCATTGATGGCAATGCCAAGCTTACACTGGGGCTAGTGCTTGGTTTAACTTGCTAGATGATCTACTGAGATGGTTGTGAGCTAGAGAGCGAACAAGTTAGGCTTCAATCACTGCTCACTATAGTGTTTAGATTTTGTATGATTTGTGTCTGCAATGTGTTTGATGAAATGACCGCATGAAATCAAGTTTTGAATTTTGAAAATATTTTTGGTGGGTGCGCTAGGTTGGTGCTGGTGAGTCTGCAGATGCTTGGGTTTTGAAAGTTGAGCTTGTTTGAGTGGTTTTTGAAAAAGTGGGATCTTCCCATATGATAAAGATTCAATTTTGAATTGTCATTTAAACTATGAATTTGAAAGTTTCTGGATGATCACAAAGTGGGCCTTGATACTTTGTTATGAGTACAATCAAGGGGTGCAAAGATCCAGAAAAGTTTCTGTTAGGTTCTGCAAGTTTGAGACAGCCAAAGTAGGCATGGGAGTTAAATTGGTCAAAATGACCATTCCTTTATTTTATTTGTTTTGATTTATTTGTCTTTAGGAAAAGTGTGGGAAATGTTTTAGATGATGTTTAATTCACCTAATAAACATTTTACAAGCAAGGAAACACACAAACAAGGTGGTTCAAAAGAATTTCAAATTCAATGCATACTCATATGCATGCTTTCATAATTTTATTTCCAAAGTTTTTGTTAACCCTAATTTTGATGATTAGAGTTTGATGATTTAAGTTTAGTATTTTTGGGATGTTACAAACCTTCCCCCCTTAAACAAAATCTCGTCCCGAGATTTGAAAAAGGGCGAAAAGATTACCTAGGATTTGAAGAGATCGGGAAACTCCGTCCTGATGTGATCTTCGCGCTCCCAGGTAGCTTCCTCTTCCATGTGGTTGCTCCACTGAATCTTGAGAAACTTGATGCTTAGGGTTCGGGTAGTTCTAAAAGGTTCTTCCAAAATACGGATGGGTACTTCGGGATAGGTCAGGTCATCGTTGATCTCTATGGTCCGGTGATCGATATTCTTGAACACTTCGGTCTTCTCGGGGACTTCAAGACACTTGCGAAGTAACGAGATATGGAACACATTGTGCACGGTTGACATCTCTTTGGGTAGTTCCAATTGATATGATACTTCTCCGCGACGGTTCAGAATCTTGAAAGGTCCGATATATCTGGGGGATAACTTTCCTTTGAGTTGGAAACGCTGCATTCCCTTCAATGGCGACACTTTCAGATAAAAAAAATCTCCCAGGTTGAAGGCGAGGTATCTACGTCTCTTGTCGGCGTAACTCTTCTGTCTAGATTGGGCGGACTTGAGGTGCTCACGAATCTTGTGAACCTTCTCTTCTGCTTCTCGTAGGATGTCGGGTCCGAAGATCCGACTCTCTCCTACTTCCGACCAGTTCAAAGGGGTGCGACACTTCCTTCCGTACATAAATTCAAATGGGGTCATTTGCAAGCTGGCTTGATAACTGTTGTTGTATGAAAATTCTGCAAACGGCAGACAGTCTTCCCACTTGGATCCATATTCTAACACACATGCTCTAAGCATATCTTCGAGTATTTGATTTACGCGCTCCGTTTGTCCATCGGTTTGAGGGTGATACGCGGTGCTGAAATCTAGACGGGTTCCTAAACCTTCTTGGACTTTCTTCCAGAATCTCGAGGTAAACTGAGTTCCTCGATCCGATACAATGTTCTTGGGGACTCCGTGCAAACTAACTATTCTAGCGATGTACAACTCCACTAGCTTCGAACTCTGATATGTGGTCTTGACGGGCAAGAAATGGGCGACTTTGGACAATCTGTCCACTATGACCCAGATAGAGTCATTTCCCCTACTACAGGTAGGCAATCCAGTGATAAAGTCCATTCCTACAGAATCCCATTTCCATTCCGGAATCTGCAATGGTTGCAACAATCCAGCGGGTCTTTGATGTCCTGCCTTGACTCGCTGACAAATATCACACTTGGCGATATAGCTTCGATTTCTCTCTTCATCTTATGCCACCAAAATTGCTCTTTTAAATCTTGATACAACTTAGTTCCTCCAGGATGGATAGAATAAAGAGTATCATGAGCCTCCTTCAGAATAACTCCTTTCAACTCGGAATCTGCTGGTACACAAAGGCGTCCTTTGTACCACAAAACTCCTTCTTCGTCCTCGGTGAATCCAGGTCATTTGCCTGTACCGAAACGATGCTTGATTCCGTTAATACTAGCATCTCCCGTCTGCGCCTCTTTAATCTGACTGATCAAAGTGGGCTGGAGTTCTATGCTAGTCAAAAAACCTTCACTCACTAATTCCATACGAAAATCTTCCATCTCTTTGTGCAAACTTGGTTGCTCCTTCAAAATCATGGATTTCAAGCTGCACGACAATCTGCTAAGGGCATCGGCTACTACGTTGGCTTTACCAGGGTGATAGTGAATGTCCAGATCGTAATCCTTGATTAGTTCAATCCATCTTATCTGCCTCATATTCAGCTCCTTCTGAGTGAATATATACTTTAGGCACTTGTGATCTGAATAGATCTCACAACGGTTTCCCATCAGGTAATGTCTCCATGTTTTCAGGGCTAGAACTACGGCTGCGAGTTCGAAGTCATGGGTTGGGTAGTTTTGCTCATGCTGCTTCAGATGTCGAGATAGATAAGATATAACTTTGCCTTCTTGCATTATCACACATCCGAGACCAATCTTGGATGCGTCACAATACACATCGAAGGGCTTCGTGATATCCGGCATGATCAATATTGGGGCTGAAATCAATCTCCTCTTGAGTTCTTGAAAACTCGCTTCACATTTGTCGGTCCATTCAAACTTCTTGTCCTTCTTCAGCAATTGGGTCATGGGTCTGGCGATACTAGAGAATCCTTCTACGAATTTGTGGTAATATCCCGCCAATCGGAGAAATGCACGAACTTGGGTTTGAGTGGTTAGGGCTTGCCAATCTTCTACATCTTTCACTTTGGCAGGGTCAATGGCAATTCCTCCGGCTGATACAATGTGACCGAGGAATCCTACCTCCTATAACCAGAATTCACATTTGCTAAACTTTGCATACAGCTGATGCTCTCTAAGGGTTCCAAGAATGGTCCTTAGGTGTAGCTCATGTTCTTCTTCTGATTTGGAATAAATCAGAATGTCATCAATGAAAACAACGACAAACTTATCCAGGAAGTCCATAAAAATCTTATTCATGAGATTCATGAAATAAGCGGGGGCATTGGTTAGTCCAAGAGACATGACTGTATACTCATACAATCCATATCTGGTGGTAAAGGCAGTCTTGGGAATATCCTCCGCACGAATTTTGAGTTGATGATAGCCAGTCCTAAGATCAATCTTAGAAAACACTTTGGCACCGGTCAACTGGTCAAACAAATCTTCTATCTTGGGCAAGGGGTACTTGTTCTTGATGGTGACATCATTCAATTTCCGATAATCCGTACACAAACGCTTACCTCCATCCTTCTTGTCCACAAACAAGACAGGTGATCTCCAAGATGACGCACTTGGCTGAATTAATCCTATTTCCAACATGGAATCCAGTTGCTTCTTCAATTCTGCGAGCTCTGACGGGTTCATACTATAGGGTCTCTGGGCTATGGGACCAGTTCCAGGAATTAGTTTGATGATAAAATCGATATCCCGATCTGGGGGCATACCGGGCAAAACATCTGGAAATACATCGGGGTATTCACAGACTATCCGGACTTGGTCAATGGTAGGTTGGGCTATACTCTTGTTGCATTTGAATTGGCGAGGTAAGATTTCAGATATATGCTCGACTGATATTCCGGCTGTACTAGTCATGGTTATGGCTTTCTTGGCACAGTCAATCAATCCTTTATGTTTGTGTAGGGTTCGCAGCATAGAAAACAATAATTTTCCTACGATGGGAACAACTATGTACCAAGATCTATCTACTAGATACAAACAACGGGCGGATGTATATCCGTAGAGAACATACCCTTGAAGACCGACAAAGCTTAACGAGTCCAAACTCGTGGTTGATGTAGACGATCTCTTGCCGATCTCAAGATCGAGAGGAAGTCCTATCGCCGCAAAACAGCAGCGCATCCGTGCTCGCACACACGTTCGAGGCACCGAGCAACCTCCGCCTCCTCGCTCCAGCGATGCAGCGGAAGCACAACTCTTTCTTGCCAAAAAGCCACCGGGAACATGTATCTCGCTAGTCCGAGACCATGGGGGATAAATTCTAGAGGGGGAGAGAGATCCTTCACGAGGAGGTGTAAGAGACAAGTGAGGAGGGGGGCTCCTTCTATAGGAGGAGGGGGGCGCCCAAGGGGGTGGCCGCCGGCCATGGGGGCTGCCCCCTCCCCTCCTTCATTCATGTGGGTGGACACTCCATCACAAAATGCCCTTTAAAATCCCTCCACTCAAAAGTCCACTCAAATTCCCATTAAATTTCCACCAAATTTAATGCAAACTCTCATTAAATAAAACTCTTTTATTTTATTCAGAATTTTGTCAATTACTTTAATGACAAACATTCACAAATAACCCCTTGCTAGAATTCTATTTCACATGCATAACCACTTTATGCAATTTCACCCAACCTGTTTCGGTATCTAGTGAAATAAATTCCTGCGCTTGTTCATTCTTTCGGCATGAAACATTTGCTCCAATTGGATGTAGGTGTCTCTTAAGTGTGTCACCCTACGGTTCGTGAATAATGCGGACATGATCGAGACCCCTCTCAGATCAATAATCAGAAGCGGGATCTGGAGACCCATACTGACTCCCACACATTCAACGATGACTTTCTCGTGATCGTCGGAACCTTTTACGCTAGTATCTTAATCCCTTTGTTTCACGATATATTACATGTCCGAGATTCGATCATCGGTATCTCCATACCTAGTTTGATATCGTTACCGACATGCACTCTTTTCTCGTTCCCGTGATATAACATTCTAGTGATCAAATCACTTGCTTGCAAGCTAATCAATGTGATATCACCGAGAGGGCCCAGAGCATATCTATCCGTCATCAGGATGAAAAAATTCCACTCTCGATCCATGGGCCTCAACATAACACTTTATTAGTTCTGAATCCATCTTTATAATCACCCTATTACGGTGTGACGTTTGATGTTATCAAGAAACTCTTCCGGTGTTAGTGATTGACATGATCTCATGGTCTAAGGATTAGGATCACTTCATAAGTTGTTATAGCAATATAAACTCAATGACTTTGATCATAATGTTATACTTCGGATGAATGTTCATCACACCATTACACTAATGTTGTGACCTCGTTATTAACAACATCCAATGCCTATGATCAGGAAACCTTGATCATCTTGTTAATCAACGAGCTAGTTTATAAGAGAGGCATAACTAGGAACTTCCTTTTTGTTTATTAAACACACATGTATTAACGTTTCCGTATTAATATAATTATAGCATGTAAAATAAACATTCATCATAAATAAGGAATACGATAATAACCACTTTATTATTGCCTCTCGGGCATAATCCCTTCAGTCTCCCACTTGCACTAGAGACAATAATATAGTTTGAGAACTTTGCGTATTGAACACCTATGGCTTTATGGTGTTCCATATACGCAATTGCAAGTGGTTAACATAATCTACGGATCTGACGCTTTCAGGTCCGTGTGTATTTGCATGTCTTTGCGTCTTCACGCATCACTCATTCTCGAATGAGATGGCATTGTATAAATTTGGTCTTTTGGTGAGACCTTTAGTTCCTTGGGGTTAAAACACGTCGATACTATTGTCATACAATATATCTTTAGTGTTAGACCGTTGCGAACCACACCTTAGTTTGATAACAAACTACTTGACACAAATTCCATTCTTTGCTGCTACTATAGCAGTCATATACTTAGCCTTTTGTTGTAGTATCCGTCACAATGTCTTAACTTTGGAATTCATCCAAATCCATCATGGAATCTCCTTTCCATTACATTGTGCCACCCATAGTTTAAATTGAGATAAAAGTAATTTGTATCTTGTGACAAAACTAGTATCAATGTAACGCTTTACAATGAACTATTTGTAATTGTTTGTCACCTCTACACAAATATATTCTTAGTTCTTTCAAAAAGATCATAAGAATATCCTCACTATCATCCAATGATCATTTTATGATTCATTCTGGTATATGCTCATAACACTTAGAGCATAGGACATATCTGGATGTGTACATATCATGGTATGATTGATCAAAACATTCTCGTGATTTCACTCATCAAGTGTCAAAGCACTTGAATCTTGTTTCACTTATCAAGTGTCGATACACTTGAATCTTGATTCAATTCCTTTCCATGCGAAAATAACTGTTCCTTGTTGTTTCTATATTGAACTCCTTCAATATCTCATATATGTACGTTTGGCACAACCATATTAGCTTCACAGTCTATCCAGTATAGACATTCATGCTAAATATACGAGTTTTGCCTAAGTTTTTCATCAAAATGAAATCCCTAACCTTTGTCAATAAAATATACATCATTTCTAATCAACAAGATGTCCTTCACATAATGTATTAGAAATATGTCTCAGCGCTCCCACTTAATTTCTTGCAAATGCAAGCATCTTCATCGTCTCCAGATGAAAACTCCTTTTTCATCACGGTGAAGATTCCAACTCCGCGATGCTTACTTCAACCATTGAAGTTTGCATGCCCTTTTAGCATCCTTTGAATTTAACAAAACCCTTTGGACTGTGTCTTGTACACGTCCTAGGTAACCATTCTATTAGAAGAATTTTGCTTTCTTTATTCATCTACCATATACCAAATAATGGTTGCTACTTTAATCCGTCCAGACTAAATATCGCTATGAAAGATCAAATCTTATCATAGTCAACTCCTTGAACATTGTCGTAAGATACTTTACGACATGTCGACTATTTCATAGATGTGAAACATCCATGTCTGTTTCTTTAAAGATCCAAATACGACCGATAGGTTTTTACACCTTTCCAGAGGGTCTTCCAAGTTCAAAACCTGATTTATCGTGTATGGACTTATCACGGTTTTATGGCTTCAAGCCATTTGACGGAGTCAGGGCCCATCATCGCTTCTTTGTATGTATTCGGTTCATCATTGTCAAACAATAATGATTTACTCTCAAATCTTAGCATTTGATTGTTTAACCGACCTACTTGGTTCAATAGGAACTTAAGACCTCTGTGACCGCAACCTTTGAGGCACATAAGCTATGAGAATTATGGCTGCCTCCGGAACATTTTCCGGCGCTACGCAACTCGGCACATTTAGCTAAGGTTCGTTAACCTTATCAAAGTTCTATTGTCCTCCCACTTAACTTTTACGAAAAATTCCTTCTTCAAGAAACTTCACGTTTCAAGCGACAAACCCTTTTGTCCTTGGTGTTATGGAGGAATAACCAATTGTTATTCGAAATAACCTACAAATACATGCTCATCTGACTTCGGTTGTAAACATCTTACTTATGTTTAGCATACCAAAATTTAAGAAATTACAACTTGGGTTTTACCCCAAAACATAACTTCCATGGTGTCATTTCAACGGATCAAGATGGAGCTCTTTTCAGTGTAAAAGCGGTAGTCTCTAAAGCTTTAATCTTTCAAAACATAATGGCAGTTTTATGAATAACACCTTTGATCCAACCTTGTCAAACAAGGTTTCATTACAAATCCCAAAACTCCATACTCCTATGGTGTTTCTGGAAATGTAAATCTAGGTGTTTTGCTAAACTTGCAACTCAAATAAATCCCTTTATGATAAATCATAATTCATTTATTTTTCTTGTTACACTTGCAACTCAAATAAATCCCTTATGATAAAACCATAAATCATTTATTTTCTTGTTACAATGATTTTCACTTCATCTTGAAAGTCTTTGAACATTTTCAAATATTTCACACTTCTTTCTCATTAAGTGAATATTCACTCAAATTTCCGGAGAAAGTATATGAAGTTGAAACCATCGCTTACGACTATACATCATAATGGACTACATACATCGATATGTATAAATTCCAATATTTTAGTCGTTCATTCTTCTTTGGCCTTTGAACGAAGTTTTAATTATCCCGAGAAAAGTCTCACAAGCATCACTTGATCAAATCAAAGACTCCAAAAATCCATGAATATGGAGATTCTTCATGTTTTCTTTCCAATATAATTTAAACAACGATGTCACTTCGTAAGTGATCTTTCAATCATTTGTCTTGCGTCATTTTAGCATTAGGTTTTTTTTATGTGATTTATCCAACTAGATTTGTAAATCATCCATCTTATATGGAATACGGTAATTATTTGAACAACCTTTGTTCTCATAATACCTGATTCAAATAACAATTATTAAAACAAATCTTGAAGTCAAGCTTTGATGTCAACGAGAAATACAAACAACGGTTTGTTTGTTTTCGATGAACATTATCACATATTCTCTTGCTAGTTACTTAGGCCATTGTGGTTCATGAATTGTGTCGTTCCGTATGAAATTTCATACCAACCAATTCGGTATCCAATACCCAAGAACCACATTGTTTAACAAGCAAAGAATACAACAATAACATGTATATCATCCATATACCAAAATTGGATATTCCAATCTTTTTTTTTCTGCCAAATATATTTTATAGATTCTCTTTCAGCATTTCCTTTTCCATTTTAAAAGAATCTATCAACATCAAAAGTGGCGTCATATACATGACACATAGTCCAAAGCGTGTATATTCAAATAATAATACCTTTGGACTTGCACTTTGAAGTAGATCACCATCATCAAAATGATCGGTATTCTTTTAAAATCCATTCTTTAGTAATCTTTTAGTGTAGTAAACACTTTACATACATCTTCTATTCATCCTTATCATGACGACTTTCATGATCAAGCTACTGTAGCTTATAAAGGTGAATCGTGAGTATAACATTACTTTCCAAAACCCTTTTGGATGATTAGGATGTCTAGCATCTCCAACCTTCGCAAATTCTCATCCAATATGAGAACATATATTATACTCTATCATATTGCAACCAAAACATTGTTTCAGATATCGTTATATCTGTCACACATGATGGTTTCTGAAACAATTCTTTCAGCTCCTAGATAAACTTGATATTAAAACAATCAAGAATCATGGAGGCAAACATGATACTTAAGATACTAACACTGGAATTGTAACTCTTGATTTAATACCAACTATTAAATTTCACGGAGTAAATAGAGTTTGCTGAAAGTTTGCAATAGGACTTTAAACTTTATATTGACACTCAACACAATACGATACCAGTTCGTAAAGTATATATCCAGAATTCTATAGTTCTATTATCTCAATTACAACTATGCATAAGGTGGTGAACGAATGCCAATGACTACAAAAAAATTATGCAAATTCACTTTGATTTAATTTATGATAAATTGAGTTCTACTAATCCAAATTAGAAATGAACTCCCACTCAAAAACGACATCCCTCGTGCCTTTTTGGTGATTACATGAACCAAATCCACTACACCAAGTCCGATCATCACGTGAGTCGGCGTAGCTTCAAAGGCGAGCATCAAATGGGCATCATATCTACTATATGAATCATGCTTAACCTTTCGGTCCGTGTTCCGAGGCCATGTCTGTACATGCTAGGCTCGCCAAGTAAGAACCTTAGTATTGGCAAGGTGTAAAGCATCTTACACCGAAATATGGTCGTGGATCCAAAAACACCCGATCACGTGATGTCTTGGAGCGACGAGAACATAATCGGTGCATACTAAAGGAAGAACACATTCTTATCTTGATATTTAAATGAGGGATCGTCTTATTATGCTAATTAAACGCCAAACAAGCAATATAAGATGCAATCAAAACATCACATGTTTATAAGTGAAATGATATGGTTCCCGCATATGATCTCCATCATGTGCACCGTGGTATGATCACTATCATACCTTTATGTGTAAGGCCAAGGTCTATGGAACTTTTGCGCTATGTGTGTTGTAAGAGTATCATCTCATACTTCTACTTACAACATCACCATATCATAACACTAGCCCAGCAACAATCTAAACTAGACGCCTCTAATTTATCCATTGCAAGTTTTACGTGGCTTAGGGCTTTCGAAGATAGAACCGTTCTTACCTACGAACATGAACCACAACGAGGATAACCAAATTGTTGACAACTCGTTGCAAATTATATATTGACTATAGTAGGAGAGACAGACACCCGCTAGCCACTTATGCAAAACTAGTTGCATGTCAGCGTGGAACAGGTCTCATGTGCGAGGACATGTAAAGTTTGTCCGGGCCGCTTCATCCCACTATGCCACCAATATCCAAAGTACAACTAAGAAGCAATAAAATGATCATCATCGCCCACATACTCATATGTGTACTACCCGTGCAAAGTATCTACGCATAGATCCGACTCTAATACCACTGTAGGGTTCGCAGCATAGAAAACAAAAAATTTCCTACGATGGGAACAACTATGTAACAAGATCTATCTACTAGATACAAACAACGGGCGGATGTATATCCGTAGAGAACATACCCTTGAAGACCGACAAAGCTTGACGAGTCCAAACTCGTGGTTGATGTATACGATCTCTTGCCGATCTCAAGATCGAGAGGAAGTCCTAGCGCCATAAAGCAATGACGCATCCGTGTCGCACACACGTTCGAGGCACCGAGCAACCTCCGCCTCCTCACTCCAGCGATGCAATGGAAGCACAACTCTTTCTTGCCGAAAAGCCACTGGGAACATGTATCTCGCTAGTCCGAGACCATGGGGATAAATTCTAGAGGGGAGAGAGA
Source organism: Avena longiglumis (assembly GCA_030063025.1). Lineage (NCBI taxonomy): Eukaryota > Viridiplantae > Streptophyta > Magnoliopsida > Poales > Poaceae > Avena > Avena longiglumis. The sequence continues at coordinate 208,801,852 of CP125979.1, read as the reverse complement.
TCCTTCACGAGGAGGTGTAAGAGACAAGTGAGGAGGGCTCCTTTTATAGGAGGAGGGGCACCCAAGGGGGTGGTCTGCCCCTCCCTCCTTCATTCATGTGGTGGACACTCCACTCACAAAATGCCCTTAAAATCCCTCCACTCAAAAGTCCACTCAAATTCCCATTAAATTTCCACCAAATTTAATGCAAACTCTCATTAAATAAAACTCTTTTATTTTATTCAGAATTTTGTCAATTACTTTAATGACAAACATTCACAAATAACCCTTGCTAGAATTCTATTTCACATGCATAACCACTTTATGCAATTTCACCCGAAAACTGTTTGGTATCTAGTGAAATAAATTCCTGCGCTTATTCATTCTTTCGGCATGAAACATTTGCTCCAATTGGATGTCGGTGTCTCTTAAGTGTGTCACCCTACGGTTCGTGAATAATGCGGACATGATCGAGACCCTCTCGGATCAATAATCGAAGCGGATCCGAGACCCATACTGACTCCCACACATTCAACGATGACTTTCTCGTGATCGTCGGAACCTTTTACGCCAGTATCTTAATCCCTTTGTTTCACGATATATTACATGTCCGAGATTCGATCATCGGTATCTCCATACCTAGTTTGATCTCGTTACCGACATGCACTCTTTTCTCGTTCCCGTGATATAACATTCTAGTGATCAAATCACTTGCTTGCAAGCTAATCAATGTGATATCACAGAGAGGGCCCAGAGCATATCTATCCGTCACGGGATGAAAAAATTCCACTCTCGATCCATGGGCCTCAACATAACACTTTATTAGTTCTGAATCCATCTTTATAATCACCCTGTTACGGTGTGACGTTTGATGTTATCAAGAAACTCTTCCGGTGTTAGTGATTGACATGATCTCATGGTCTAAGGAATAGGATCACTTTGTAAGTTGTTATAGCAATATAAACTCAATGACTTTGATCGTAATGCTATACTTCGGATGAATGTTCATCACACCATTACACTAATGTTGTGACCTCGTTATTAACAACATCCAATGTCTATGATCGGGAAACCTTGATCATCTTGTTAATCAACGAGCTAGTTTATAAGAGAGGCATAACTAGGAACTTCCTTTTTGTTTATTAAACACACATGTATTAACGTTTCCGTATTAATACAATTATAGCATGTAAAATAAACATTTATCATAAATAAGTAATACGATAATAACCACTTTATTATTGCCTCTCGGGCATATTCCCTTCAGTTTGGACATCCAATCCATTCCTAGTACTACTTCCAAACCTTTAGTTCCGAGTACTATCAGATTGGCATAAAAATCTATGCCATGGATTCGGATAGGGACGGCTTTGCAAATTTGCCTAGCCTTGGTGGTTGATCCGGGAATTTGAACAATCATGACATGCTTCAGTTTGGTTGGTTGAATTTTACTAGTGCATACAAATTCTTCGGTGACAAATGAATGCGATGCACCAGAATCAAACAACACTCTTGCAAGTACTGAATTAACAGAAAACATACCCAAAGGCGCGGCGTGCGCTTCCGAGCTTCTTGAGATGAATGAGAAAAAACGGCCGTTGCGGTTGAGCGAATTCACAGGGCAAATCTTCTTCTGGATGAACACGACGGCTTCCGATGGGACATTGGCATTGGGGCTGTAGCATTCTTCTTGTTGGGGCACTCGTTGGAATAGTGGCCTTTATTTCCTGATCATAACAAGTCACTTGCAACTTGTCCTTGGTCGCTGAGCACTGACATTGCTTCCGATCCTCGGGCGGTGTTGGTGTTCTTTGGTAATCTTGTTGTTGTTGAACTTGGGTGGGGCACGATTGAAATTGCTAGCGTTGCCGGGGTTGTTGTGATTTCCTACGGGCCTAGGGTTTCCACGGTTGGGATAGGTCGGACGGTTCATCGGGGGTCTGTTGGTCCTTGGGGCAAATCCTGGAGATGGGTTGGAGCGATACTTTGGGGTCGGATGGGTTCCTGGCTGATGCATCATGCGACGCTTGCGGTTCTCATTGGCTTGGTTGATCTTTCCTTCCATCTGGATAGCAGAGTCGACAAGGGCTTCAATATCCGCAAAGGGGATATTGACTAACACTGTCTACATCTCATCATGCAGACCATTCAGGAATATTTCTTTCTTCTTGGCTTCGGTGTCGATTTCATCCGGGGCATACCTAGCTAATGACAAGAATTTGTCACGGTATTCCACTACAGTCATCCTTCCTTGATTCAGCTCTCTGAACTCGTCTGTCATTCTCTTGATCAAACCTGGTGGCACATGGATTCTGCTAAACTTGACCTTGAATTCCTCCCAGGTCATCATCTGGCCTCCGGTCATTGCGCGAACACTGTTCCACCATGCCCTGGCATCTCCGACTAGATAGTGGGTGGCGAACAGGACTTTCTCGTTGGCTTCCACTCTGGCGACTTCTAGGTTATTTTCCATGGTTTGCAGCCAATCATCGGCGTCTAGGGGCTCTTCTGACTTAGTGAAAATAGGTGGGTTGGTATTCTGGAAGTTCTTGAGCTTAGATCCATGGTTGTCCTGATTTCCGTGGCCTTGGTTGTTGTGGGCAAGTTGGGCTATCTGCTGCAGGGTGGCTAGGTTGGCTTGACGTTCGGCTCTTTCAGCTTCGCGGTCAGAAGTCAACATTTGCAGAATCTGCAACATCGGGTCCGGGGTTGAACCACTTCCTCCACGTGGCATCTGAAGATTGAGATAGATCATGAGAAAAGAGGGAAATTTCTAAGGTTTTGGGGTCTTTGAAAAAAAAATTAAAGTTTGACTCAGATTTTTCCAGCAACTTGCTTTTCATTCATTCATAGCATCCGATACAACACACACCACAAAAAGAAAAACAGATGGTTTTCAGAACCATTCTGAGAACTACGATACAGTGGGACCGAATACTACTCACTACGCTAGTGCTCAAGTGCTGCTACTCCTTGGAATCTGTGGCCTCATCATCCTCATCATCATCGATGAAGGCGAAATCATCCTCATCGGTGAAGAAATCCATAGCCTGATCCTCCAGAAAATCATCGTCATCGCTGAGATAGGAGTAGGGGTCTCCACGAAGATCCTCTCCGGCATTCTCCCTTTCCTCCAACTGCATGTCACTCTCGTGGATGGTCTCCTCCAGAGATGAGATGCGGTGGCGAAGACGGGCAATAATGCGCTCCTTCTTGTCAAGATGACGGCGGCGAGACTTGCGATCCTTTGCTAGCATGGCGATGGTTTGGTCTTTCGTATTGATGATGGCAGACTTGTGGTTGCAGTAGTCACGGCAGTTGTCTAACTCCTGCTGATGATCGTACATCATGAAGCTAAGGTGGTCCAATTGGGTCTTCAGCTCAGGGTGGTATGGGGCTTCCAGTGGTTGTCCATTAGCATCACGCCTTGGGCAAAACTCAAAGCGAGTACCCTTGATTTGATTGATGCTCTACCCACACAGACGGGAAAGAGCTTCCTGCATGGCCCTGGCAAGTCCATCGAGCCAGTTGTTTTCTCTCAAGGTAAACTGAATTCCTTCCGCAGTGGGAGGTTCAATCTTTCCTCGGAGACTTGCAACAATTAGCCACTGCATATCTTCTCCTCCTTGATCATTGAGCTGAGCTCCGAAGAACTCGGGGTGTGGACGCTCCAGAAGTTCCGAAAGCTGGTCCAAATCCCTCTCAAAGATAAGGTCTCCTCCATTCCCCAATTGGTAAAACTTGTTGTACTTCACTTCCATATCTAAGAATAGAGGATGAGTAAGTTAGTAGAGTGATCGAGTGTGTCAAAATTTTATGTATTTTTGCAAGAGTTTTTTAGGAACATTAAATTTCATGAAAGAATCAAAGGGATAAGAATGAGAATAAGTTTTTGTAAATATTTGTTTTCTTTGGTTTTGAAACTAACTTTTTGATTCAAACGTCTGGTCTAACTAGGGTCTCCTATGGTCAGGATGGCTCTGATACCAACTTGTCAACACCCGGATTTTTAATCCCACATGCCTGTTATGCCATACTTCGCAATCCCAGGATTACCATTTTTGTGAGACATAACAGAATTGGATACCTTAGTACATCATCCATTACAAACCGTACATAAGTTCTTACACAAATAGGGATCTCATGATCCAGTTCTTAATACAACATCAAGCAGCGGAATACGTAATAATAACGGTAGCATAGGCGAAGCTCCATCTTCGGGGTCACGGGCAATGCTGACGATGGGAGATGATCCTAGTTGTCGTAACCTTCCTGGAGTCCATCCTCCAGGTACTCCTCTTCATAGTCCGCCACGGAATAGCAGGACAAAGCCATGAGTACTCTTTAAGTACTCGCAAACTAATACTAACAGGTAAAGGGGTTTTTGGATAATAGGACACTAGGCTCTAGGGTTATTTTGCAAAAATCCAGATTTATCTCTACTAAGTTTAGGAGCAACGGATGCTAGTCGAAGTTTTATAACACCTAAGTGGGATATTATAACTCATGTCACAACCCTGTTGTGGTCAAGTCAAAGTCTCAATTCATTTCACAAGACATTTTGAAAAGTCTGACGGGGGAACAATATGGCCACTCCAACTGTCCATAACCGCGGACGCGGCTATTCGAATAGTTTGACACTCTGCAGAGATTGTACACTTTCACCACAACATTCGATACATCCGTCAGGAACAAATCCTGAATTCACCATACTCAGTATGCGGATAATCAATCCTAACCTTTCAATTACACGCCCTAGTATAAGCACCTCTCCTGTGAGTCTGGCCTCCCAACCATGACCAATTGTCATCTTGGGTACTGCACAGGTGGACAATCTTCACAAGGTAGCCTCAGCTCAGACCTTGGCCGTGATGGAACTAATACTAAGGTATATAAGTTTCCAGTCAAGCCCTACCCAATCTTCGGGTATTGTGGTTGTACAATAAAATTGGAATGGTATCGCATCCAGACAACCATCAGTTTTATAAAGGGCTAAGGCTCATGCCTCAACATTTTCATCACCAAAATCATTAGGTGTTCGGAAAGACATGTCCAAAACATTTCAATAGAATGATCCATCATTCCAAGGTTTTCGTAACCATTTTTCCACCAAGTATTCCCATCTAAAGTTGATCAAGTTTTATGCTTAGCACTAGCATCTACAGGTGGGGGTAAGCAATAATGAGGGGTGGTAAACTACTGGAGCTTTAACTAAGTTCAATCTCATGCCTTAAGATGACATCAAGATTATCTAGCTTAGGCCAAATTTTGTGCTCTTTATGCAACCTTCAAGTATCCTTTTAGTATATACCATTTATTCTAGTAGACTCTAAGTAAGAGCTTTGATAAAGACATAAAGTAATAAACTTGCAAATAAAACTAGGATTGGTTTATCAAGTGGTTATGATCATATATGCTTTAAGGCATATAGTGGCATGGTAGCAAGCAAGTAGTAGCTTGCATAGGTCAACTTGATTAGTAAGGCTTGCTAAAGTAGAGTATCTTGCAAGTTTTAGCTTGCATCAATCTCAGTATAAGCTTGCCTTGTGCAGAGCAGTGGTTGAAGTTCTCCTAGGCTTCTTCTTCGTAGAATCCTCCTTCCTCCTCGTATCCTTGGTCGGTACTAGCGTCTATAAATACGAGGTACACAATCACCAAACAATACTTAACTACTTGCAATCATCACACATAAGGGTCCTATAGATGATCTAACATCATCTCTAACATTACAAGATTAAGGCTTGGTTTAATTCCTTTTATTTTTAGAAAAGTAATTTCTACTCATTGAAAAACTACTTAAGATTTAATATTCTCCAAACCAAACATGGGATCATGTTGACACATGTCATCACCACATATTTTAGTCCATGGGAATGTGATTTAAAGTGGTGTCACAATTTAATAAAGTTTTACTCTTTTATTTTAATTAAGTAAAGTGACTAGAAATGCCTATGTGGAATTCTTGTATTACTTGAACATTATTTCTGCAAGTAAACCTATATATTTTTATATATTCTGAAAGGTATGGTTAAATGTGATTTTTGAGAGTTGGAATCAACTCAAAAGCTATTATGGTTTAAATTTGAAAAATGTTTGAATGCAGAAAAGCTTATACCTTGTTATTTTTACCATGGGTGATCTATAGATCCAAATGACTTGAATCCAACGGGCTTGGATTCAGCATTCCCAGACCTTTCCAACAAAATTGGTTTCATTCAATTTGGTGCAATGGATCGATCTGGGTTGATTTTTGAAGTTGGGTACAGAAGTGAGTTTGAAATAAAATAGAAAAGGTTTAATTCAAATAACTGGGCTACGCGGGAAAAGATACTGCGCCGTCTTGCTAAGCGCAGTGCTTCCGCGGGCTGCTTAGGTGGGTGTCCCCATGCGTCAGTGAGATAGGGGGTGTGAAGCGGTACGAGGCAACATGGTGCGTTCGATCTGATTCTAATCCAACGGCTGAGAGTCATCGTCGACGTTGAGCAACGCCAGAGAGAAACCTAAGCGCCGCTGGGGGTTCTTTGAGGGCTCACCGGGGTGCAGGCGAGGGTTGGCGAGGCGGGCGAACGACGAAGTCGACGACGACGAACTCAGGGGTGGTCGCGGCAGCACCTGGGGTGGAAGAAATCGATGGCGCCCTTCTTCTCCAGAGGCGGCAGGCTCCGGTGAAATTCCGGCGATACGCTGCTCGCCTTGCTCCGGGAACGGTGTGGCACGATCAGTGATGAGAGGGGAGTAGAATGGTGTGAAGAATTCGAGCGGGGGTGGCCTCTATTTATAGTCGAGCGAGGGGACCGGCGGGGCGCACGGTGAGCTCGTCGGGGGCGATGGTACAGGCGGCTATTGGCATGGGCGAAGGTAGGGGCGGTGCGGTGTTCCCTGGCGATGCTCAACGACATGGTTTCGAGGCGTGGGGCGGTGCGGCTTGGTCTGGAACATGCGACGCTCTGCGCGGCAGAGGCGGCGTATTCGACGGTGAGCGGTGGTTGTGCGGCACGGGGCGGCGAACGACGATGTCTGGCGGTCTCCTGGGTCGGTGGTGATCGTGTATGCACGCGGTGAGGGCGGCGCGCGGTCTGTGGGCTTCGGTCGAGGGTGGCGCTCTGGCGCACACTCGGCATGGTCGCTGGCGGTTTGGGCGCGGTCTGTGCGTGTGGTCCAAGGGTTGGCAAGGTTCGAGCGGTGGACAGGGAGTGGCGATGGACGGTGGACTGCCTCCTAGACAAGGTTGGTACGTCTTAATCTTCTCCTAGCTTGCTGTCTCTACTAGGGTGGCATGAGTGTGCTCGGCTGTTCACCATTGATGGCAATGCCAAGCTTACACTGGGGCTAGTGCTTGGTTTAACTTGCTAGATGATCTACTAAGATGGTTGTGAGCTAGAGAGGGAACAAGTTAGGCTTCAATCACTGCTCACTATAGTGTTTAGATTTTGTATGATTTGTGTCTGCAATGTGTTTGATGAAATGGCCGCATGAAATCAAGTTTTGAATTTTGAAAAGATTTTTGGTGGGTGTGCTAGGTTGGTGTTGGTGAGTCTGCAGATGCTTGGGTTATGAAAGTTGAGCTTGTTTGAGTGGTTTTTGAAAAAGTGGGATCTTCCCATATGATAAAGATTCAATTTTGAATTGTCATTTAAACTATGCATTTGAAAGTTTCTGGATGATCACAAAGTGGGCCTTGATACTTTGTTATGAGTACAATCAAGGGGTGCAAAGATCCATAAAAGTTTCTGTTAGGTTCTGTAAGTTTGAGACAGCCAAAGTAGGCATGGGAGTTAAATTGGTCAAAATGACCATTCCTTTATTTTATTTGTTTTGATTTATTTGTCTTTAGGAAAAGTGTGGGAAATGTTTTAGATGATGTTTAATTCACCTAAGAAACATTTTACAAGCAAGGAAACACACAAACAAGGTGGTTCAAAAGAATTTCAAATTCAATGCATACTCATATGCATGCTTTCATAATTTTATTTACAAAAGTTTTTGTTAACCCTAATTTTGATGATTAAAGTTTGATGATTTAAGTTTAGTATTTTTGGGATGTTACATATATACTCCAAAGAAAAAAAATATTATTTTCTCAAATAAAGAAATCTTAGATAATCCTAAGTGATGATATAATGGAGCAAAAGAACTTAGAGTTCTATTTGTAACAATGATGATCAATTAGGGACTTAATAACCCATGACATCAGTGATTCTAGCGTCGTATAACACGCGTTAGCCATGAGATTTGGAATGGGACGGAGAAATCAGCTGTATCTTCTTCCTCTCGCATGTAGCCGGATGTGCAGGTCGTGGCTGTTATCACTCATAGCGTGCATATTAATTGGTAATTCGTAGAGGATATGCAGTATATGGGTGGGAACCCTCAACGCCCACGATAGTTCTGGCATCTAACGGTCTATACAAACCATTGCCGTAATTCAATATGTGGGCATGGTGTACACCAAGGAGGCATGCAAGGTCGCGAAGGGGGCAGTGATTGGCTTGGATCACCTTATGGTCCCCACATCATGGAATTGTGGATGGGAAAGTACGCCCGGTTGTGCAACAAGGAGTTGATCTCTCATGGGTAAAGTAATGCACCTCTGCAGAGTGTAAGAATTGTAACTTGTTACTCCCTGTTCCGGGAAGGAGCTACAAACGCTGCAGGAAAGGAACTCCATGAAAGTTCTGGTCAACCTGTGAAGGCTGATGGTCATAGATTTTTATAATAAAATCAATCTTTTAAGAAAGATTTACAAAAACTACATAGTGTCAAGGACTTATAGTCTGAGGTGGTAGATAGAGCATCAAACTTCCCACCTTGCATATAATGGACTTGCTGGGTAACGCTGTTACTCATCCTTTTCTTTGATCCCTTTCTTAGACTCTGAGGATCCCGAAGATACGGGAATGTATGCAGCCGAATGCCAAGAAGATGTGTTCTATGAGGAGCCTGGCCTGTCAGGAGGTGTTGAAGGCGTGGATTACGAAATCCGCTATGGTGTCGATGACAACGAGCCCAACTAAGTATCCTAGTTAGTAGCAACCGACGGAGCCGAGCAGCATGAACCATATAGAATAAGCTGCTGTGCTCAACTCCTAGTTGGAGTTGCTACTTTTGAATTCTACTAAAACACTTTATATTTTGGTTTGTAAGTTGAATCTTTTCGAAGTATTGAACTTCTGGTATTATAATAATAATAATAATAATAATAATAATAATAATGTGTGAATGTTTGTAATATGGGCCCGTAATGTTTCTGTTGTACCACTCTGAGGGATGTGATATTTACAGAACGGTGTTCTGTGGATATCATGTCAACGACTATAGTGTACTACACATGCAGTGGTATGCTGGGTCACCGCAATGCAAGATCACAAATAACATAGACATGGTAGAATCAATAATCAATCTGACATAGTATCTCAATATCCATCGATCCCGCAAACACAACATGCATGATTACAAATAGATGATCTTGATCATGAACGGAGCTCACTGGATCTAAACATGATAGCACAAAGGGGGAGAAACAACCATCTAGCTACAGTATGGACCCATAGTCCAAGAGTGAACTACTCACGCATCACTTCGGAGGCTAGCATGGTGATGAAGAAGGCCTTCGGGATGATCTCTCCCTTTCGGAAGGGTGCCGAGAAGAGCTTCAGATCCCCCCGATCTAGGGACGATGTTGTCGGCGGTTACAGACTGTTTCATGGATATCTGATTGGGTACTTAGGGTTTCTGCATTGGGTGATTTTATAGGTGAAGGGGCAAGGTCGGTGGGTGCCCAAGGGGCCCATGCCTGGTGGCGGCGCACCCCGGTGTGGCCACCTCGTGGCCCCCTTCGGCTCCCTTCTGACTCCGTGTTCGCTCCGGTAAAATATTGACTTTGGATTTTGTCCCGTTCAACTCCAAGAATATTTCCTTATTAGATTTTATAAAACCAAAAACAACAAAAAAACAGGCATCTGGCACTGCGGCATCTTGTTAATAGGTTAGTCCCAGAAAATATATGAAAATACCTTAAAGTGTAGACAAAACATAACAAAGTTGATACTAAACAAGCATGGAGCATAAAAAATTATAGATACGTTTAGGACGTATCAAGAGGCTCGGGTATAGAGATAACCGAGACACATGTTGACGACGATGTTTTACCGAGTTCCTCCATACAAGGGAGTACGTCTCATTGGAGGGGTGGGCGGTACTAAGACCACCAACGCCACAAGAGGCATCACCCTATTCTCCTGAGCACCCGCCGCATGGCAAGCACCCGGTCCACTATGAGACACTTGGGGGCGGTCACCAGAACCGTACGAGATTGGGGCAATCTCCACAACTTAATTTGAGGCGCCCAATAATCACCACCAAGGCCACAAACTTGCGGAGAGATCCACAACTTAATTTCATGCCCTAAGAACACACCACAAAGGCCACACACACACCGTTTAGGATTACAAGAACCCAAGAGAAACAAGCTTCTTGATTTCACCAACCAAATCCTCCGAGGAGAACTCAAACCGATGCACCTAATGCAAATGGCAAGAAACCACAAAGATGATCCATTCCTTCACTCTCAAATTCCAACAAAGCTACTAAAACTATTGGGGGAATAAGATAGGAAGAATAAAAGGAGAACACCAAATCCTCCAAGATTTAGATCCTGAAGGTTCACTCACAAAGAGATGATATGGTTTGGTCAAAATGTAGATCTAGATCTTCTCAATATTTCTCTCAAATAGATGCAAGAATCATTGGATGGGGAAGAAAGAAATCAAGATCAAAAGAGGTCAACAAAAATGGTGGAGCTTGAGGGAAAAGAGGAAGAAGAATCAACTAAAAAGGAAAGATATGGATCTTAAATAGGGCCAAAGAATTTCTTCATGTTGGGGGGCCAAATTCCAACCTAGACCGGTAGTACCGCAGTGGGCTGGTACTATCGGACCCCGACCTAGCGAAGCGAGAGAGAAGGTGAGCGGAGGGCTTGCAAGCAGAGAGAGAGAGAGAGGGCGCGTAGGGGATCAGGGCAAGCAAGCAGCGTCTGGGAATGCTGGCGGCGTCATGAGCTGCGGCTCTGGTGGAAGAGGCCATGCTGGTGGGCGGTACTACCACCTAGGCTTGGGCCGGTAGTACCGACCAGCATGGTCGGGCGAGGCAGAGAGCTGAGCAGCACGTAGTGCATCCGGTAGTATCGCCCGACCCAGAAGCAGAAACCCTTTTTCTTTTTTCTTTTCAAATCAAATAAAAGGCAAACTTCAAAATGCAATAACTAGAGTTTAGAAACTCCGATTGACCCGAAACCAATTTTGTTGAAAATATTGGATACCACCAAGTGAGAATATATCATGTATTATAATGTGAGATACCTTCCTTAGTGAGAAACCGGAAAAACTCCAAAATCAAAAACACAATAAGATAAAAAAGGGGCATCCATTTTTTATGAACTAGAGCTTATTATGAAGATTACCATAAGCTCTAGATCCTCACATGAATAAAATCTAAATAACAACCAAAAAAGATGATGCTAAGAATGCAAAGGTTTGAACTCTCTCCGAAAGATATGATCGAGTTACTCACTCGAGAGCCCCTCTTGATAGTACGGTTATCTATCCTAAACCCGATCTCCAAACAACAACATGAGACTGGTAAAAGGGAAAACCTATCAAGATTATACCTTTGCCTTGAGTATTCCACTTGAACTCGATGTAGACGATCTTGTCCTTATCAAAATGAACACCTTTCTTGATTTCTCTTGTACGCACTCGCTTGATGAAGACTTGCAACTTGTTCCCCCATACACCATGGGGAAACATCCATTTTGACCTTGTCTTCATCGATCTATGATCATCGAGAATGACAAGCATCACATATGAGATCTTATAGAGATGGCGCATTTTAAGCTTGCAAACATTTTTTCTAACTTGATTTGGATGATATCTTGAAGAAACACATAAGGAACTCCATTTTCTTATTCAAGACACACTTGATCTTCTTCTCTTTATTATTCTTCCTTATTTCTTCTACCTTAAAGCCAACACATGCTCCCGATATCAATGGACAATTTGTACAAGCGCAACTTAATACAAGCATTAGTACATAAAGATTGCCATTAATTACCAAACTACACATGGGCCCACATGCTCTTTCACCGCGTGAAAACGACAAATTCCTGCTGAATCGGTAGAAAGTGAGTCAGATTTGAACTACACGTACGTAATCTGATACCCATGATTTTTTGGAAAAATCAATTTTAGGTTCATAATATTCTATTTCATCAGAGATCCATTGCATATTTAGCGAGGCTCAGCCCCGAGCTAAGGATTTTTCATAATCCTCAAATTCAAAAGGGAAAATTTTAATATGATATTTTAAAGATTTGAACACTATTAAATGAATTTTATTTAAAAATATATGATGCGTGATTAAAAAGATTATAGTGATGTCATGTTTGGATTCTTCTTATTTTTCTGATCGATTTAAACATATTGTCTGTCGAATTCCGATTTACGGATTTAAAGATATGAATTATTCCATATTAAATAGAAAAAGGAAAAAATAATTTTATTATTATTTGAATTCAAAATTATTATTGTTTATTCATTTTTATTTACTTAAATAATTGCTCAAAATTTTAAAAAATAAAGACACGTGACACTATGGTCCAAGGGTTAATAAGATTAATATGGCAGTATTATCAACAAGGTCTGATTTCCTTATTGAAAGCTCGTTCGAAAAGAAAAGAGAAGTTAAGCGTGCTGAGGCTGGAGTGGTAATGGAAACTGATCGAAAAGTTTGACCATTAGTGTAATTTACTAGAAGATTAAGCATATTTATATTAGAGTTAAAAAGACGACTTGTAGAACTAATGAGTTACAAAAATTAAAAATTAAAAAAAAAAGAAAACTAGGCCGACGACAATGTTATCGGCATAGCTACCGACATCCCAAACGGTCTTCAACCGCTGATGTCAACACTGCAAGGGCGACGCCGATGACCAGAAAGACTCCGTCAAGGATGGTGTAGCCTACACCGACGATAATCGTAAGCTACGCCGACGCGGAAGCTGGCTATTGGCACCTACCTTGTTTCATATAATTTGTGATAAAAGAGAGTCGGAATCGCTGCTCATATTATTTTCGCATACCACGATATGCATTCGGAATACAGGGGGAAATTGTTCAGCCTCCCCAGAATGGATACGAACCGGTGGAGATCGGAACTCACCTTGCCGTGAAGGAATGTCGGCAATATATCATACCGAAAACAAATGAAACCTCGCTTCTTGTACTCACTTTATGAGAAATATGGAATGACAGAAACATTTTTTTTAAGATTGAAATATCCACAAGATGTTTTATTGCCTTTGCGAAACATTTTAGCTATGTAATGTTCGTGAGATTAGGCTTTGTTTCCCGCCCTTGGGTGGTTCATGTAAACTGCTTCTTAATTAATAAAAAAGGTAAAACTTTGCCACCAATTTGAAAAAACGTGGATGTTCTATTACCATCTAGTAGATAATCATACCGAAACACATATTTATTAGATAGATAATGTAAAAATACCATTAAGAATAGTAGTCTATTTCGATACTATCAACAATTCGCTAGTAGAAAAAGGCTTATCTATGAATGGCATACATGTGGAGCACCTTGTGATGCGGCCCAACACATGGCATTCACCATTGGTCCACATAATGCTACACAGACTGATGGCTCCTAGTACTGTCGTGGGACGCAACGTTGGAAACCCCAAGAGCAAGGTGTAAAGAGCACAGCAACAAGTATTCCCTCATTAAAAACCGAGGTTATCAAACCAGTAGGAGGAAGAAAACATCTTAAAGGTGTTGCAAGCAACATGGAAACCTGCACAACACAAACTCAAGACTTTGCCCCAATGAACAGTAAGGTTGTGAAGCTCACCGGTTTGCTGTAACAAAGGATTAACGGTATGATGTGGAAGATGATGAATGGTTTGCAGCAAATAAATAGTGGAATATGTATCAATGGTAAAGATTGGACCAGGGTCCATAATTCACTAGAGGTGCTCTCCTTAGATAAACAACATGGCATGAAGGATAAACAAATTATAGCAGGGCAATTGACAGGAACTGAGCAAGGCATAACAATATAATACCAGACAAAAAGATCCTATAAGATTTGATTGAGCAATACAACAATATACATAGACCACCATCTAACTGCATTTATGACTAAAAGTCCACCTTCAGGTTATCATCCGAACCCCCTCCAGTATTAAGTTACAAGCAACAGACAACTGCTTTAGCAAAGTGTGTAAGGTAAACAATCCACTTGTTTCGTGAACAAGAGACTGTTGTTTTCTCCCTAGTGACAACTGCACATCTACAGCCGAAGAGATTTCTGTCACTTTCCTTGGAAACTAGAGGCATGAACGCACTATCGAGCATAAATACCCCCATCTTGGAGTCACTAGCAACTACTTGGCCAAGATAGCTACTAACAACGGAGAGCATGCAAGATCACAAACAACACAGACATGATAGAATCAATAAGACAAAACCATTAATCAATCTGACATAGTAATCTCAATATCCATTGGATCCCCGCAAACACAACATACATGATTACAAATAGATTAGATCTTGATCATGAACGGAGCTTACAAGATCTATACATGAAAGCACAAGGAGGAGATACAACCATATAGCTAATACATGGACCCGTAGTCCAAGGTGGAACTACTCACGCTTCATACCGGAGAAGAAGGCCTCCGAGATGATCTCCCCTCCGGCAGGGTGCCAGGAAGAACTTCAGATCCCCCCCCCCCCGATCTAGGGATGATGGTGGCGGCGGCTATAGACGGTTTCGTGGAGTTTTGAGCGGGTGCCTAGGGTTTCTGCATCGGGGGCTTCTTATAGGTGAAGGGGCGAGCTAGGGGGCACCAGGGCGGTTGCACCCCCTAGGCGTGGGGTGGGCCCACCCGCGCGGCCAGGGGGTGTGGCCCCCAGGTGAGCCTTCTCCGTCTCGTCTTCTGGCTTCGTGTTGTCCACGGTAAAATATTGACTTTGGCTTTTGTCCCGTATAATTCCGAGAATATTGATTTTCTGCCTTTTTGGAACCAAAAACAGAAAAAAACATGCAACTGGCACTGCAGCAACTTGTTAATAGATTAGTTCCAGAAAACATAAAGAAACACCTCAAAGTGTAGACAAAACAAAGCAAAGTAGATACTAAACAAGCATGAAACATAAAAAATTATAGATACGTTTCCGACGTATCACCGACCATTCACACAAAGGTGAATTCATTCTATATCTCGCCCTCTTTTGGTTATCATGTGAATATGATCCTACGTGAGGCAAGTACCGATGCTATGATCAGGCCCATGAATAGGACACCAAGAGGAGAAGGCAAGAATACCACAGAAGACAAGACGCTCAAGCATGAAGCATGGAAAAGGAAAAAAAGAAGAAGTAGTCCGGTGCCAGCTCTGGCGCTGGTGGCCCCACCGCTGAACCAAACCGGCGCATCGCCCAAAGGCTCCCTAATACACCTCTCCGTCATCCCACAGACGAATCGGCGCCAGATCTTGTTCGTCGACTTAGCCGTCGGACGAATCAAGACGACGCACGGCCGATCTACTGCCCGGTCATGCGTACCTTTGTTGGTTTGATTCCCAAGAATATTCCTCCTATCTACCCTTTTGCCCTTAGCACTATAAATAACCCCCTTGTAGCCCAGATCTGACTAGAGTTGAGGATGGATGAGGGCTTGTGTATAACCCTAGATGTGAACCCCTTTATATAGTTAATCTATGAGTTGTATAAGGCCTTGGAGTTTGGTGTTCGTCTCCAAGTTGTCAAGACCCTTCTTAAGTGTTTGGTCTCTCCCTATCAAGGATTCTAGAGTGCTAGGTCTCTCCCTTTGGGATTCTACTTGGTTGTTGCTCTTTCCTTTTGATTGAGATTCTATTTTGTTGTTGCTCTCTCGTCATCCGCTTGCCGGGCGATTCTACCTCACGATCTCTCGCCAAGGATTCTATTGAATTGGTTGTTCGTACCGACGGGAGCAAATTGAATCGGGCGTGTTTGCGTGCGTTTGTATCTTTACCTTGCATTTGTGTTGCGTTCACCGTGCTCATCGTGTTTTCCCTCACTCCCCCCTCAAATCCGTGAAGATCAGGCCACCCTAGGGTCAATCCTACAAGGGATCCCATATCACCTTGATATGGTGCTCCACGGATAAGTATGTGTGACGCACCGCAAAAACATACTCCACGGGTATGACCCTATCCGTGGCGCATGGGCAAAACGGTGCGTCACGCCTAAGTGGGCCTAGCACCGGGGTCGCCCCCACTATCCGTGGAGCACACTATTTAGGTGCGCCACGGAGAGGGACGGACCCGACTCCTCTGAAAAGGGGACATACTATGTTTGGTGTCACCATGATATATATTTTACATGAATTAATAGGACGGGAGCATCCAAACATGTTTGGTGTCATCACTTATAAATCTAAAAAGGCTTTATATGTCTTTAAATTTTTTAGTGTGCCTATGTCATGGTGAGATTATCTAACCTTGCACATGTACACAATCCTTGTAGCTTTACACTTTTGAGAGATAAATACATGCCTAGATCCTCTCATGCCCACACTACCATCTGCGCAAAGTTTTCCCCAGATGTAAAAAAGGAGGGCAGTAGGCATCAACCATATGGAATGGGGAAAATAATCCCTCCCTTACCATCGGATTCCCCTAAGATGTCAAATCTAAGCCATTTGATCCTTGCTGACCTGCTCATTATTGTTTCTTAATATTCAAACGCATATTGGCAACATTTCTTCCCACATTGTGTCACCGTGACAAAACAATATAACAAAAAACATGGGTATGCGGCAAATCCCCGAGAAAACAATCACCATGAGTGTGTGGCATGGAGACCCAACGACTGCAGCACCAAAAAAAATACTTGCAGCATGAATGCCCCCCCCCCCCCCCCCCCCCCCCCCCCCCCCCCCCACACACACACACACACGCACACACACATTTCTTGCAGACGGCTGGAAAACAATATAGCATCTTGCTTGTGCATTTGCAAAACAATACACATGAATTTGCAGCATGTGAAAAGGACACGCAACATGGAAAATCCGCAAGTTACTTGCCTTAATTTGGACCACCAAACTTGTCGGCAACGAATCTGACTCACTTGAACCCCGTTGGTGCTACATCTGGTGTGCCTGAACCCACCCATTGATAGCAGATGCCTCTTGGAGCTCCACAACGCAACTCCAATCTCCCTCTTCGAGGGTGTATGGAGCTTGATGAATGAGAATGAGCGGAAGAGACGCGGACAGTGACAAGATCAAGTGTGATGTCAAGGGTACATGACCGAAGCAGCAGCCCGGGGAAAAAGGAGAATGAAACAAGAAGAGAAAAGTAGAAGATATATGGAAAGATAGGGAGCGTGGCGCTCACATGAGGCAGATGACATGACTGTTTCTTCGCCTCGCATGAAACCGTATCATTTTCCAAAAAAAAAACAGGAATTCGAAACATTTTAGTTTAGATTCAAGACGGGAGTTTTCTCAATTTCTAGTGAGTGAGAAGGTACATACATCACTAAAGAAGGAACATTTTTACGAGGTATTGACCTTGTAAACTTGGGATGTAAGAAAATAGTCCACAGAATTTGACTGGCCCGATTTCATGATCCAAATAGCCTAGGTAAAAGTAAAAGATTTTTAAAGTCTCTCCAGAAATCCTAGGAAGATTCTCCAATGTGGAATCGCTGATGTACTCTAAAAATAATTGGGCATTCCAAATTGGAAAGAGCTGACCTTCTTGTAACCACCGGTAGGATAAACTAAGAATACTAATATTAGTAGGGTATCATAAGATAGTATCATACTCCCTCCATTTCAAAATATAAGATCTTTTAAGTTTGTAAAATTAATATATCTAGACATTTTTTATTGTATAGATTCGAAGTGAACCTACATATTAAAAGATGTTTAAATATATTATCTTCATAAAGCTAAAACATTTTATATTATGAGGGAGTATATTTTATTATATGTGTAAAAAAACAAATGTGTCACTGTAATTGATGATAAGGGATATGATAGTAGTATCACAAATTAATATCGTATCTACTCGTATAACTATGAAATTTGTATTGAGATATTATATATAATTTTGTTAACATCAAATAGATATTATATATAATTTTGTATTGAGATTCTAAAGACAATAAATACAATAAAATTATGGTATTATTACATGATACTACCATTCAATATAGAGATTGCGCTAGCAAGATGCTATATAGAGATTGTATGGAGTAGTATGTCCTGTCATAACAAGTATCGCTTATTTAGTAGTACAAGCAAATCAGCCATACTTATTACGTATGAATTGAAGGGAGTATCGTATACTTGATGTGGTAGATAGTAGGTAGCCATTGTTGCATTTGCAACTCCACGTAGGGACTGAGACAGAGTAGATAAATACGGGCACATGATCGGCGGCCCCATCCCCATGTGTTGCCCGCTCTCGCTCTCTTAATTGCAGCTCTCCTCAACACGGCCCGCGTTTCCCTCTCCTCCATTGGAGGCATCTCCTCAACAAATTTCTCTCTCTATACAGACAGACCACAGTACAGCTAGCTCGCTCGCTCGAGCTCATCTCCTCGAACTCGTTCGTAATCCAACCCGTCCGAACCGTGTGGGAGGTACGTACGATGGGCAGGAAAGGGCTCGGCTCCATCTTCTCCAAGCCCCCCGCCGGCGCCGACGAGCCTTCTCCGCCGTGGCCGTGGCCGTCGTGCCGGAACCCGCAGACCGCCTCCTTCCGCGACGAAGAGAGGCGGCGGTCCCGCGGCACCACCGCCGCCGCCGCCGCCGTCAGCAGGAACCCCGCGGCTGCGGCGATGCTCATCCGCTGCGGCGCCGGGGAAATGTACAAGACGGTCAACTCCGTCTACCAGCTCGACTACATCTCCGCGGACGGCTCCTGCTTCGACGACGAGGAGGAGGAGGAGCAGGGGGTGCTGGAGCTGGACGACGACGATGGCAGCTTCTCGACGACGACCGCGTCGGAGGAGTGGTCGGAGGCGGTGATCCGCAGCCTCGGCCGCACGTCCACCGACCGCTTCTTCGTGGACCCGGGCCCGGCGTCCAACTCCATCCTGGCTCTGTCGCCGGGAAAATTTAAATCGGCGGCAACGGCCGAGACCGCAGCGGTGGCGTCTGAAGAGACTGGGCCGTCCCCGTCGGAGCCGTCGTCGCTGGTGGAGGAGAGCGTGGCGGTGGCGGTGGACTCGGAGGACCCGTACGGGGACTTCCGTGCGTCCATGGAGGAGATGGTGGCCGCGCACGGGCTGCGCGGCTGGGAGGCCCTGGAGGAGCTCCTGGTGTGGTACCTCCGTATCAACGGCAAGCACAACCACGCGCTCATCGTGGGCGCCTTCGTCGACCTCCTCGTGGGCCTCGCCGCGCCCCCCGCCTCGTCCTCTTCCGCCGCGCCAACCACCACCACCACGGCGACGACCATGACGACCGCGACCAGCAGAAGCAACGGGAGCAGCACCGTCAGCAGCAGCACGTCCAGCAGCACCTGCGGCGACACCACTCCCACGACGACGACGGCACCGACCGAGGAGCAATGCGGCGGCGGCGACGCCTCGCCCTCGCCTGCTTCATCAGACCAAGGCCCGTTCGACAAGGAGGCGGAAGAAGACGTCGTCGGCGAGAAGGCAGGTGACGACCATAGCATCAGCAGTACACATTAGCTTCCGAAACTTGTATTCGATCGGTGGATTGTGGTCTCAGAATTACTGTGGGCGGCCGTGTTTGATTAACGGCCCACTTGGATTGGAACGCCAGAATTTCACCAGAATTTGCTCTAAGTATTTGTTCTACTCCAAATTCTGGTGAAATTTTGGCTTTCCAAACCAATCGCAAGAAAGTTCTTTTCTCAAGCTGCTTGTCAATTTTCCTTTCTTTTTGAAATGTTGATGCACCTATACACAATGAATCTGAGTGGGGGTGTAGGTTGTAGGGATCCAATGTTTAGACACACATTAATTGGAGGGCCTCTGCCGATAGGAGTACTGCCCGTCTACCACCAGTCCACCATATCAATACTGTAGCTGAAGCTTCAACATCAATTCATTCGTCAGTTAATCACTGATCAGGCACCGACCGCGGCTACGCTAACGTGAATCTGAAATAAAGCTAGTAGTGGTACGTTTCTGGCGGTGCGAATACGCGGGCAGCGACGTGCAGGTAAGCAGCAGCAGCAGAGCCATATATACAAATAGTGAATGTGTACAGTAGTACTCCACCAGAAGCCGATCAATCAATCAATTACGCCTGCATGTGCCTGTGTACACTATGCACATCAGAGAAGGACCGATCTGATTAGGCAAAGTACTAACGTGCTTAAATACGGTGTACAGTAGTACCACTCTGGAAGAGACGAAGTAGGTACTCGGCGCAATTAGCTAGCGGCAGTACACGGAGTGATGAGAGGTCACCGTCGATCGTCGTGGTAGTGAGTGATATGATTCATTCAGACAGGTTCAGACCGACTGTCTGGGCGGCGAATTTAAGTGCGAGCAGTCGCTTCAGAGCCCCTGCCTGTATTCCGTGCCCTCGCACGCTTTCCCTGCTGAAGATCTGGTTGGAGTAATGTGCATTTAGATGAGGCACAATGGACAAAAATAATCCAAATTCAAAAGGATTTTATAAAATGACCCATCTGAAAAACTATTTTCCTGGACTAACCCTTTTTGTGGCCTTTACAGCTTCTGCTCTCTGATGTAGCGTCTTTCGGTGCGCTATGCCCTTCTGATGACACCGTCTGGCCCTCCTGCCCCACCCGCCGTGTGGCTAAGACGCTATGCCCGAGGCGAGTAACGCCAGCGCTATGCCAGTGTGGCTATCTGACGCTACACCTCCCATTCAGCGGAGGCACAAATCCACCAAATCCACCTACCTCTAGCAGCTGGGGAGAGGCACAAATCCACCAAATAAAACTTCCAATGTGAGAGATTTGAGGGGGGAGGGGGCGCCTCCTTGCTGTTCTTCCTGCTTGGGTCGAGCTGGGACTGAATGGGGAGGGGTGGGAAGGGGGCTGCCGCGCGACAGGCTATGTGGGTTTTGGAGTGCATATCCGTTGGAAGACCATGCGTATCTTCTCCGAGGCTCGTTGCCTTGCATACAAGGAGGTGGTGGCCGAATCACTAGACAAGGCTCTTGAGCTATTTGCCACCAAGAAGGTTGATAGTTCATTGCCTTTGGACTTGAACCGCCGTGCTTCCCCATTGGATAGTAGGAGTCCTCCACCCGTGGAGCAAGAGCTATGGATTGAACCTCCTTTGAGCCAAACATTGAGCCCGATTTCAAGACACCAAGACGAAGTGTTGGAAGAGGACAATGATGATTGTGAGGGTGAAGATGATGATGATGTTGAACTCCATGACAACAATGTTGGTGATTTGGAGAAATATATCACTCAACATGACATGGACCGTGAACTCCGTATTCTCGAGGCTATGCTTGTTCGGATGATGATGGTCCCAAGAAGAAGTTGACGAGGAGGGGTTCACGGCTAGAGAGGCCGAAATCCACCATACCGTATTGGGGCGGGACCATCGGGTGCCTTTGTTTCGTGATCTTAGTCTCACGGATGAAGCCACGGTTGATGGTGGCAAAGGCATAGTGCTTGGACCAAGGACAAGTTCTTACCGGGATGGCAATGAAGTGAATAATGGCTTTTGCAAAGGATCAAGGTTTAAGACCTTGTTGGAATTTAAGCAATGGATAAAGGACTTCTCGGTGAAGCATCATCGTCCTTACACGGTCGTGCACTCGGATATCAAGAAGCGTTACGGTGAAGTGCGAGGCGGAAGGATGTCTTGGATTGCGTGCTAGACCATTCAAGGAGGTCCGATTGGCACATATCTAGTTGCGTATCAACTCACATGTGCCGAGGCCCGATGGTGGATGGCAAGGATGCAAAGCATGAGCACCGACAACTCACCTCCGAGTTCCTCGCTTATAGGCTTTCCAATGACATCGCGTCGTTTCCAATAATGAGCATCAAGCAGGTCATGGAGTTTGTGAAAGCCCTCTTTAACTATGAGGTGAAGTACGGGAAGGCATGGAAGTCTAAGCAAGCCGCATTCAAGATGTTGTACGGTGATTGGGAGGAATCTTATAATTGAATCCCAAGGTTGTTGGGAGCGATGGCCGATGCTAACCCGGGCATGGTTCATGTGGCTGAACCTTTGGGGAACAAGACAAGGATTGTAAACGGAAGAACCGTTCGAGTTTTTGGCCGTGCATTTTGAGATTTCGAGCAATGTGTTCAGGCATTTGAACATTGTAGGCCGGTCATCTCCGTTGATGGCACCTTTTGACCGGTCAATTCAAGGGCACTATCTTGATTGCAATAGCCAATGATGCCAACAACCGGTTGATTCCTTTGGCCTTTGCTTTGGTAGAGGTGGAAAACAATGATAATTGGGAGTGGTTCTTCCATCTTTTAAGAACCAAGATATTAACCCCTCATAGGGAATATGTGTCATCTCGGACCGTCATCAAGGAATTCTTAAAGCGGTGGACCAACATATTCCCGGGCATGCTCCGTTGCACCATCGTTGGTGCATGAGACACTTTTGTTCAAACTTCTATAGGGCATGCAAGATCAAGGATTTGGCCGATGATCTACAAGATTGTTGCCTCGCTTTCACGGAACGTCGTTTCTCAAACTTGTACAACAAATTGCTCTTCAACAAAGAGCTCGATGCGGGTGGTCGAGAGTTTCTCGATAGGAGCATTGGAGAAAGAACAAAGTGGGAACGAGCATTCGATGACGGTGGCCGGAGGTACGGCCAAATGACAAGCAACATGGCAGAGGCCTTCAACAAGTTGCTCAAAGGTGTCCGTGCATTGCCCGTCACGGCAATAGTCCGTTATACATTCTACATGATGAATGGGTATTTTCTTAAATACTCAGAGGAAACGGACCGGCAGATTGCGGGGGACTACAAGAACAATCACAAATACAGGTACCCACCTAAGGTTGATGATTGGATGCAATTTCAGACAAAGAAAGCGGATGCCCAAGTTGTCACGGAGTATGACAATGACGAGCTAATTTACCAAGTTCCGGAGCCTGGAGGTACAACGACTAATGGTGTCCAACACGGAGGTCGAGCTTTCAAGGTCTCACTCAAGACTTGTGAGTGCACATGCGGAAGGCCATCATTGCTTCATCTTGCCTGCTCGCACTTGCTCGTCGCATCTCGCCGGCGACATTTGGATTACAATAATCCGCTCACGGTGAGAGAGGCAGAGTTCTCCATTGAGACTACTAAGAAGACATGGGCTCCTAGAATTCATCCATATTTGGACCAATCAAAATGGCCAGAGTACCATGGGATTCAACTATGATCCGATCCGAAATGGAAAGTGATTAAACGTGGAAGACGCAAGACAAAACGCTTTAGGAGCGACATGGATGGATGGGGACGTGGTGGTGCTCGAGAAACGGGCAATGACCAATTCCAAGAGCCTCGTGAGAGAGCCCGGTGTGGAACATGCAATGGTGAAGGGCACAATGCAAGAAAGTGTTCTCAAAGAAAAAGAGCAAAAGGAAATGAAGCAAGCACTAGCCAACCAAGTGGTAGCCAACAAGTACCAAGCCAACCAAGTGGTAGCCAACAAGTACCAAGCCAACCAAGAACTAGCCAACAAGTCCCAAGCCAACCAAGAACTAGCCAACAAGCTCCAAGCCAACCAAGAACTAGCCAACAAGCTCCTAGACAACAAGCTCCTAGACAACAAAGAGGTCGATCACTTGGGCTTAGAAGAGGAAGAGGGCGTGGCGGTTTTAACCCGTCTAGTATGTTAGGTTACTTGGCAGGACCAAATCCTTATGTTAATAGGTACGGATGGAATATTCATACTTGCATGCTTATGTTACTACCTACTTGGTTGGCTACTGCCGGTACAAGTAGGCAAGAGCCGCCGAACCCCAGCTGATATTGCTATCCCAGTTTGCTAGTGCCTTGAGCCACATCCACTGAGCGGTCCTACCTCCGCTGTCAGCAAATAGAGTCCTAGAAAGGACATACCACACGTACACACGAGCATGTGTCTCGATCACCTCAACCTCGGCGAGGTTCGGGCATTGCCTAAAGTTAGACACGATCCACGCATATGTCGCGCCTGCTGGGACTCTATCTTTGCTCTTATCTTCAAGTTCTTTAGGAGCCATGCCAAGAAGTAGCTCCATCGCATTGCGCCACCCATCGGAATCTGTGCTCATACAGAGAGGCTCCCCCGCGATAGGAAGTTCAAAGATCATGGAAACATCCTGAAGAGTAGGAGTGATCTCGCCGGTCCGGAGGTGGAAAGTATGCGTCTCCGGCCTCCACCGGTCGACAAGTGTGGTGATAGCAGCCGGTTGAGGTTCGGCGTCGACCGGCTCACAAGCGTGATGAAAGGAAGTAGGCCTAGCCGCTTGATGTACTCGGTGTACCGCTCGTCGTACGACATGTCATTCGAAGACGCGCCATGAGACCGAATCTTGAGGGGATGAAGCCTCTGCATACATACAAGATCGAACATTATGCTTTTTCCAACACAATTGAATCAATAGAAAAATAAAAGCAAAGAAGTTCAACCATGGTTTTATTACCATATGCTTCTCCGCCATCAAGTATGCCCGGTGTTGATGATCATAGTAATCCTCAAGTAGCCACACCATCCTACATATATATTCCAAACATCAATAAAATGTGTGTGGTATGTGGCCATTGTTTCAATTTATACAATAAACTACAAAGAATATGGGAGCATATTATTCACACATCCATACAAATCCATATAAAACCATCATACACAATGCAAATCAACACACTTCCATTCCCCATCAAATACAACTAATACATAACTTCCAAATAACCAAAACATACACAAATAGGTCATATTATGAATCCAACTAGACCTAGGGTTTGAGGATAATGTGCAAGATTCATTGGATGAAAGAGAGGAAAGGAGGGATTACCTTGAGGAGGGGCGGGAAGCAAATCCACGGTGAAATCTCTCGGATCGATGGATTTGAGGAGTGGATTTGAGAGAGAGGAGGAGGAACATGGCGCCCTCTGTGTCATTCTAGCTTCACAGGGGCCGAATGGGGAGGGTGGGGAGGGCTGCCATGACAGGCTATGTCTCAGGGTGTAGCGCCTATCTGCTAGGCGCTACACACCTGGGCATAGCGCCTGGGTGTCACACGGCGGGGTGGGGCCAGGGAGGGGCCAGATGGTGCCACGCTGGCAGGGGGCATAGCGTCTAGCTGAAAGACGCTACACTCTAGCTGTTAGGCGCTACAAAAAGGGTTAGTCCAGGGAAATAGTTTTTCAGATGGGTCATTTTGTAAAATCTTTTTGAATTTAGGTTATTTTTGTCTATTCTGCCTTTAGATGATGGCCATGAGTTTTTTCCCATATTTTTTCACGACGGTTTCTTTCTTGCTCGTATATACAGTACATAGCTAAAACAATTGGCATATCATTGAAGAGAGAAAATGTCTCTGCATCCGAGGATGCTTACGGCCGCATGGATCAAAACTGGCCGACTGCGGTGATGCATTTTTTTAAAAAAGTTTCATGACCATACATTGTTTATCTGCCCCCGTACGTCGTTATCCTCGAAATGCCATCATCGTTTTGAATCGACCATCGCTGTGTTGGGAATGCCGACACGGTCAAACAATAAGCTCATCGTTTTCTAATTAGTAAGCTCTTGCTTTCCGATCGATCCCCGTGCACTGCAGTCAGAAGGGGGGAAAAGAGAGAGGGAGATTCTTCCCTGGATAACGTACGCTTCCACTGCACCGCGGAGTTTGTCACTATATGGCCGAAGAACCTTCTAAACCGTGGTGTCTGTATCCCCCGCCGATGCGTGCGTGCGTGCGTGCCGTGCTTTTCTCTCATTTTAAGTTAGTAGTACTACCAGACTGACCGCTTATTTTACGCTGTCCAAGACTGACCGAAATTTTCGCATCAGAGTAGTAGTAGCTAGTACTATGACAGTCAATGTAGCATCTACCTATTGATCGAATCAAGATCGATAATAGTAGAGGCTCCATAGTGGACCATGCCCTATTCTATCGAGTGTAGAATGCAACCAAAAGTACTAGTGCACCGTGCTAGCTAGTGGTACCAAACCTCCGACTTCGATCCTTCCATTTGAAATTTCACCAGGGTAATATTTCGATTCTGCTACTAGTACCTCTGTAATTCTGCCTGTGGCTAGAAACAAATTGGCACCTCGTATTCATCACTTACCCTGGAGTAGACAATTCGAAACTTCTGTGCCGGGTTGCGCGTGTATAAAATCAGGCAAAGCGGCTGTAAGAAACAATGAATTAAGTGGTTTGCTCTATTCGATCGAGATAGTAGTAGAATGCAACCAAAAGTACAAGTGCCCCGTGCTAGCTAGTGGTACCAACTTCCGACTTCGGTCCTTTGTTTTGAAAATTCACCAGGGTAAAATTCCATGAATGGAAACACCTAGTATCTCTGCAATTCTACGTGGCTACTCCCTCTGTTTTAAAATATAAAATGTTTTAGCTTTGTGAAGGAAATGTATCTAGACTTGTTTTAGTATATAGGTTCACTCAACTTTGGGATAAATCTATACACTAAAAGAAGTCTAGATTCATTTTATTCACAAACCTAAAATATCTTATATTTTGAAACGGGAGGAAGTAGAAACAAATTGGCACCTCGTATAGTATTATTCATCACTTACCCTGGATTGGAACATATATTTGCTGCTGTAAAATAGATACTCCTATTTGAAACGGAGGGAGTCTAAGCTATGTCTGTGTCGGGTTGGGCGTATAAATCAGGCAAAGAGGCTGTAAGAAACAATGAACTAATGGTTTGGCCGTAGACTGCGCGCGAGGGGAGGAACGAATTGCCCTGCGCTGCATGCCTACTACCGTGGCAGCACACGCCCGCGTCATCGGGTTCAGGGCATTTGAGCCTTCCAAGTTCCAAGGGAGCGCGCGTCATTGTTGCCGCATGCATGCACCAATTTTTTAGCCAGCCCAATTCCGGTGCCGCATTTAACACCGTCGAGCTCACACGGCGGAGGACATCGATCGAGGGCTGCTGTTCGAAGAGCTCACACGACACGAAGCACGGGGGACTGTACTATGGTCTCTGGATCTTGCGATCGAGAAGTGTAGTACTACTACTACTACATGCATGCGCTGCTCCACATGCGAGGATTCAAAAAGATTTGAGGCATTGCCGCCGGCTTGAGTGCGTCCACGTGAGTAGGGAGAGTGAATCCCACACTTGAATTTGAAGTCAACGCAGCCATCTTGTCAAGTTATTAATGCGTTGATTGCTGTGGAGCTGGATAGGTTCGGGATTCCTGTTTTTTTTTCCTACTACTCGGTCGTCATCTGACTAGGCCACGCTCGCTCTGGATGATCCAAAAAAAAAAACTCTCTGGCCAGATTTGAAACTTGCCCGACCCAGTAGTAAGGAAGTAAAGGTTAGATGGGCCGATTAATGGCCCAGATTGATGGCCCGACTTCTGTAGAGGTTTTGAGGATGGGCGGCATTTCATGCGACCCGTTAACAGGTTCTATACTTGTACAAATCATGAAATTTGTAGAGTAGTTCACTTTTTTTTTTGGCAAAATATACCTACAGAATTTTGAGAAAATGTTCATGCGGGTGTGTAAATGTACATGAGGTCTAAAATAAATATCTGTGCGCATAAAGGTCCGTCTGACCCTTTTAAAACAAAAACATGAAAACAAAACAATAAAAATCTGGAAGTAAAAAATAAACACGGTGGCCCAAATTGAGGGCACCTCGTCTGTAGCGGACGGCATTTGGCGCGGCCCAGTAACAGGTTCTATTTACTTTATACAAATCATGACGTTGTAGAGTTGTTACCTTTTTTGACGGCTTGAGGAGCCCGTGTACAGGCTCGTAATGAAGGGCACGATCTTGCTCCTGAAGGTAATGAAATTATCCGAGCAACTTGCAAATAGAGTCCTGAACTAGCTCTTTTTCTTTCGGACAATATACGAAATATTTACCTACGAAAATTTGAGAAAATGTTCATGTCGGTGTTGTTAAATGTACATGAGGTCTAACATAATTATCTATCTGGCCATTTGATATGCGGCCATTAGTGATGACAATTGTCTATTGGCATGCACTAGAGGATTGAGAACTTCCATTGGCACCTTACCACCGATGAATGTTTGAACCTTCATGGCTTAAGGGTTCGTCGGTGAAAGCTGATTCTGAAGTAGTGAGTCTAAGTGAAGTTACAATAAATATTTCTGAAGCAACTCTTATAAACTATTTTTGGAGCCACTAGGCAAAAACGCAACTTTTGGATTACTGAAAAAAGACGTAAGTAAACTTGATTGATTTAGATTAAAATACTCGATTAGTATAAAGAGTTAACCAAGGAGTTTTAGTTTAGTACATACGGTTGCAAACCGCTCAATCTAATACATAAACTTTCTTAAAAGGTAAGGCAAAGATCAAAAAAGCCCCAAGTAAGCTAAAACTGCGGACTGGTCATGCTAACATGGGCCATGAACGGTTAGTGGGTTTTCTCCGATTTTTCTGTTGCTAAATAACAAGAAACTATGTGCAATATCCATGTCAGTCCATAAAGACACACAAGATCATCAACATACATAATGTCATCTTTGGCCAAGGGCATAACTTTTTTCCAGATACATCTCTATGCAACAACATTTCTCTTAAACTTTACACGAATATATGATCCGGGCATTTACAAACAACGATAGAAGCAATATACATGTTCATAAACTATGGATAATGCTTTAATAAACTGTCAACACGCGTTTAAATTTCCAAGCACGGGTACACTTTCATGATATGAGTCTTTGCAGACCAAAGTTCCTCCGAAATTGTTGTGATCCATATCAAAGATCACTTGGGGCTCGTGAAAATCAAACTGCCGTCTATATAGATGTGGCCTCACAAGACCGTAAAATTCCAACCATGGTGTATCTCCACAATGAACTGATCATCATGGATGCATACAATGAAAAACATTCATTCATAAATTTAGAGACTTCCAAGGCAACACCTTGTACAAAAATATCCTAGCTCTCGCACCGATATCATGTACATGTGCGCTCTCTAGACAACATGATGTACATTGGGAAGAAACCAAGCTACAAAAATAAAAATTCTCACATGTAGAAAGAAATCCCCGATTGCAGCATAAATCCAATCATAATCAAGCAGTTATTTGCCAAACCTAAACAAGTCATGCATGTCCTCATGCATCTTTGGTGTCCCGCTACAAATAACTAATGGGAACCGCATTGGCGTAATTTTGACACTCGTGGAAAAAGGGCCTCAAGTCCCAGGACGCAACTAGCTCTAGTCCCGATTTTGGGTCCGGGACTGTGAAAACGGGACTAGAGCCCCCCCCCACCCTCTAGTATCGTCTCGCTATCGCCCGCGACTGATAACAGCCACATGGTTGTTTCAGCGCCGCGGGGGGCAAAAACCCTCTAGTCTCGGGCCGTAACACCATCCAGGACTATAAGGTTTCCTGCCGCGGCAGAGAATTGTGTGTTTCTCTATTTCCTTTTTTTTTGTCATTTCGTTCCTTTTTCGTTTTGTGTTTTACTATAATTTCAAACATATATTTAAGTACACATATTCTATGCTAGTACATACATACTACACATTGATGCATCTATATAATTAATCGATCCTTTGCAAGCGTACATTAATGATATATATATATCAAAAGGAAGAAATGTTTTGAAATTACATGGTCATTGATGAATATATATATCATATCAGCTACATAGAGATCACTAAGGAAAATCGAGTTCCACGTCATCCGCATAATGCTCTCCATGTACAACAAGGACTTCCTTCATCATAAATCCCGCCAGCTCCTCTTGAATTGCTCTTATGCGCTGGTCTGGCTCTAGCCCGCAAACCATAAATATAATGTGAGTCAACTTTCCGCTCACTTGTCAACTCGCGGATGTACTCGCAGACGTAGTATCCACATAAATGAGTTCCCGGTGGTTGTTGTAAACTCTTCACCATTTTATAAGTTAGATTCTCTTTGAATGGACCCGGTATTTTCTGTCTGAACCGTGTCCAACACCTACTCAGACAAGAAAATGAACAAAGGAGTTATTAGTTACTTGATATCAGGAAATGAATGAAAGAGGCCGATATAATGCGATAATGATTGAAATTACTTATGGAGCATTGCTTTCATGTCGCTCCACTAATCTTGGTCCCAACTTAATGAGTCGTGGACTTCAACTAGGGACTTGTCAACTTGAATGTTTAGCAAGATCCAGTGGAATCTGTGGACGTTTATATAAGCATACATGCATAGCTCATCGAGTAAGCAAAAATAAAATGTGTACAAGATATAAACACTCAATTAAAGTTGTAAGGAAATAGTATTTCCTTAACAAAATTATTCTCGGTTAAGGACCTGCACAAGTCTTACTCCACGTCTTTGGGGTGATTTTTTAACGTATATTCATTAACGATATATGGATCAATGAACCCAACGTCGTATCTTCTAGCTCTTTTGCATTCAAGCATCTTCATTCTGCAGAATATAATATCATACAAAAGGATATATAGTTAGGATAATATATTAAATGCAATGAACGAGCTGAGCTACAAACTTTATTATAAAAATAAATCACTTACATACAGTAGCAACCAATGATAGATTTGTCGAGGGCGCGCTGGTTGTATAACTAAAACAGTTCGGTCATTTGAACCTGTATCGAGTATGGTTTGAAGTGATGCTCCTTTCTAACGTCCACCGGAAACCAATCTTTCTGATGTTTTTTTTCTGCTTGCGACATGTACCATTCGTGCAGCTTTCGCATATGTGTGGATAGACGCGCGAGCTCCTCATTACTGACTAGAGGCTCCCCTTGGACATACTTCCGTACTATCTGACCCACTAGCGTATCTTAATAGCCTAAATATTAACCAAGAGACATTTTTGCTTCGGTAGCAAGTGCTTTGGCCTACGATACAGTGATTCCCATTAGTGCAGCATTATTACGGGCTCTGGGGTCCATTATTTGCATGTCCATATCCATTTCAGCTCTGAAGGCCTTGTCGAGGTCTGAAATGACTTTGAGCGGGGTGACCGATTGATTCTTCCGTGCTCCGAGCTAGGCAACTTGCTTCCCGCTTTTTGCACTTGTGATTTTTTTCTTCTGTGCTTTGTTAATAATATCCCGGTCATAGTCTGATTCCAGATTCATCGATATCTGGGATGGTTGCTCAAGAAAAGACTTAGCCCACTTTTTGGTTTTTTCATCATATACCGGCTTTGGCTCAGGCTTTTTGGGTGCAAAATGCGCCTTAACTTGGGCAGCCACATCCGCGTTAGTTTCCTCATAGGTCTTGTCATAAGGTCTCTTTGAAAGAGCCGGCGGGATGTCGACTATCTTCGTCGTTTGACCTTTCTTTGATGTGGGGAGCGGGGGAGCGTCGAACTTCCGTTTCTTCGACGAGGTAGTAGTATTGCACGGAGTCGGAGGCGGAGATCGAGTATTGCGCGGAGGCGGAGATTGAGTTGATGTACTTCTGCTACGGCGATCGTCATCGGGGCGGGGTGTACTCGGAGGTTGACGATAATCGGGTTGGGGTGGACTTGGAGGTTGACGATATTCGATGCGGGGTGGACTTGGATTCCTCGGAGTCGGTGGCCTTGGCGCCGAGCCTGGAAACTTGATGTACTTCTTCTTCCATAGAGTGATGTTGCGCTTGACATCTCCTAGTTTCATAAGGCCTTCAGGCGTAGCAATTTCAATCTCTAGGTCCGCAAAATCCTTCATGTGTTCATCTCTAATCCAAGAGTCATGATTTCCAGGGTTGTTGGAGCGTAATATTTTCTTGTGTTCCTCGATATATGGGGCTGCCAAGATAGAATTCTGTAGAACGCTGTAATGTGCTTCGGTGTAAGAATGTCCGTCCCTATATATTATTGATTTCCTTCCTAGAGTACCCTTTCCACTTAGTCTCCCCTCATACCGCGATTGAGGAAGACCAATCGGCCTAAAGTCAGGAACAAAGTCAACACAAAATTCAGTGACCTCCTCTATTCCATAGCCCTTGGAGATGCTTCCTTCTGGCCTAGCACGGTTACGAACATATTCTTTAATATTCCCATGAACCTCTCAAAGGGAAGCATATTGTGTAGAAATACAACACTGAGAATGGAAATATCTTCGACTAGGTGAACCAGCAGGTGCGTCATAATATTTAAGAAGGATGGTGGGAACACCAACTCAAAACTGACAAGACATTGGACCACATCATTCTGTAACTGTGGTAGATCTTCAGGATTGATTATCTTCTAAGAGATTGCATTGAGAAATGCACATAGCTTCATAATGGGTACTCGAACATTATCTGGTAGAAGCCCCCTCAATGCAATAGGAAGCATTTGCGTCATAATCACGTGGCAGTCATGAGACTTTAGGTTTTGGAACTTTTTTCTGCCATATTTATTATTCCCTTTATATTCGATGAGAAGCTAGACGGGACCTTAATACTTCTTAGGCATTGAAAAAATATTTCCCTCTCTTGTTTGGTAAGAGCGTAGCTGGCATGACCTTGAAACCATTCTGGATGCAGGCCATCTGGGTCTTTCATACGTTGATGGTCCTTTCGTGCTTCCGGTGTATCTTTTGTCTTCCCATACATGCCCAAGAAGCGTAGCAGGTTCACGCAAAGATTCTTCGTCACATGCATCACATCGATTGCAGAGCGGACCTCTAAGAATTTCCAATATGGTAGCTCCCAAAATATAGATTTCTTCTTCCACATGGGTGCGTGTCCTTCAGCGTCCTTCAGAACAGATTTTCCGCCAGGACCCTTTCCAAAGATTACTATTTGATCTAAATCTTTGACCATATCAAATATTATCAGCACCAGTACGCTTCTTAGGCTTCGTCTGGTGACATGCCAGACCGTTGAAATGCTTGCCTTTCTTTCTTAAGGGATGCTTGGCCAAAAAAAATCGACGATGCTCATTGTACACATTCTTCTTACAATGTTCCAAATATATACTTTCAGTCTCATCTAAACAGTGTGTGCATGCATTGTATCCCTTGTTTGACTGTTGTGAAAGGTTACTAAGAGCAGACCAATCATTGATTCTTACGAAAAGCAATCCTCGGAGGTTAAATTCTTCCTGCTTGTACTCATCCCACACGCGTATGTCGGGTTCGTGCCACAACTGTAAAAGTTCTTCCACTAATGACCTTAGGTACACATCAATGTTGTTGTCGGGTTGCTTCGGACCTTGGATCAACATTGGCATCATAATAAACTTCCGCTTCATGCACAACCAAGGAGGAAGGTTATAGATGCATAGAGTCACGGGCCAGGTGATGTGACTGGAGCTCTGCTCCTCAAAGGGATTCATGCCATCTGTACTTTGACCAAACCTTAAACTCCTTGCGTCATCTGCAAAGTCCGGGTACTTTCTATCGATTTTTCTCCATTGCGACCCATCAGCGGGGTGTCTCAACATCCCGTCTGACTTACGTTTCTCTTTATACCATCGCAACAACTTGGCGTGCTCTTTGTTTCTGAATAAGTGTTTCAACTGTGGTATTATAGGAGCATATCACATCACTTTGGCAGGAACCCTCTTTCGGGGGGCTCGCCCTCAACGTCACCAGGGTCATATCGTCTAATCTTATACCGAAGTGAAGTGCATATCGGCATGCATCCAAATTCTCGTACTCCTCACCGCGGTAGAGGATGCAATCATTAGGGCATGCATGTATCTCCTGAACCTCTAAACCTAGAGGGCAGACAACCTTCTTTGCTTCGTACGTACTGGCGGGCAATACGTTATCTTTTGGAAGCATATTCTTCATCATTTTCAGCAACTTTTCAAATGAGGAGTCAGGTATAGCACACTCAGCCTTCCATCACAGCAATTCCAATGTGCTGCCCAGCTTTTTCAGACCATTTTCGCAATTTGGGTACAAACAACTTTTTATGATCCTCTAACATGTGATTGAACTTCTCCCTATCCTTTTCAGTTTCACAATCTCTTCGTGCATCGGCAATGGTCCGACCAAGATCATCAGCGGGTTCATCATGTGTCTCTTCTTCAACCTCCCCTTCAGCATCCCCCGTGAAAGTATCTCCGTACTCAGAAAAACCATGATAGTTGTCATCCTCAGCCTCTTCTTCATTGTCTTCCATTATAACCCCTCTCTCCGTGCTTGGTCCAACAATTATAACTGGGCATGAAGCCGGACTTCAACAGGTGGCTGTGAAGGGTTTTTGAGTCAGAGTAATCCTTTTTATTCCTACATCCACTACATGGACAGAATACAAAACCATTGCGCTTGTTTGCATCAGCAACACGGATGAATTCATGCACGCCATTAATGAACTCGCCAAAGCGTCGGTCAGTACCGTACATCCATTCCCGGACCATCTGCATTATAGTAAAAGTATATCAAAACCATTACATAACAAGATAAAATTATTACAAGTTATATTGAGAGCTTCTAGAGCATTAATTTTGAATTTTGAAAAATTTATATGCACCAATTTGTGAATTGGAGAAAACAATCAACATGATAAATGTGGAGTTTTTTATTATTGTTCTATCAGTGAAAACCTCGTTCCATTCTAAGCTCTAAAACTCTAAAATTACATATTTCAATTTTTAGTAACTATGTGCCTAATCAAAATTTGTTACACATATATATAAAAATCCTTCTACTTCTAAAGCATGCATGCATTGATCCATATCTCTATATATACTTCTGGAGCAT
The DNA here is from genome assembly GCA_030063025.1 of Avena longiglumis. NCBI lineage: Eukaryota > Viridiplantae > Streptophyta > Magnoliopsida > Poales > Poaceae > Avena > Avena longiglumis. The sequence continues at coordinate 208,766,998 of CP125979.1, read as the reverse complement.
TATAGAGCTAAAGTAGCAATAAGAGATGAAAGAATAAAGTTCTAACCTTTTAAAGCTTTGGATTTAGGGGTTGCAAACTAAATCTTGACAGAAAATGGCATGAACTCGCTTGCTGCTTTGAGAAAAATGGCCACCATATGCTTTAGGGCAGCAGGACAGGTAGCAGAATATATAGTGGTGGATAACTAGTCCTGGGCCGTGATACGACCTGGGACTAATAGTCCACTAAAAGAGCAGCTGGCCTGCTCCAGATCATTAGTCACGGGCCGTATTACGGACCAGGACTAGAGATGTGGTCTTGCACGGAACTAGTGACTACAGCCGTTTCTAGCCGTTAGAGGCCTCACGGCCCGGGACTAGTGCTAGCATTCTTCACGTCGAACCGAAGAGGGTTTTTTCAGTAGTGTGAGCAGGGCGCGCCTTGAGGTTCTGGATGCTCCAATTGCATCATATCGTTGTAGTGTAGTCCACATCTTCGGAACTGGCTGCCGTCATCAAGCCACGGTTTAAAACCGCTTATCAAAATTGCCTCTCCTAACTCCCCTCACCCGCGCCTCCCGCGCTAAAATCCTCAAATGAACCTATCATGATGGAGTTTTAAATTCTACTGCGCTGATTTAAACATTTGGTGTACTCCACTTAGGCAAGTTTATGTAGTCATTACAGGAAATACTCAATACGCCGAAGGCTAATGCCCGTCGGCTTAGGTCTACGCCGTCGACATAGAAGAACAAAGCGTCGGCATGGCAGTTTGCCATCGGCATAATGTGATGTGGGCCCTGTTTGCCCTATAACACTGTTAGCGGCAGAAGAAACTATGCCGATGGCTCGCCCGTCGGCCTAGCTTGCCTTGTGGGCACATCTGGGCGCGCCTAGGAGGAGGCTACGCCGACGGCTAGGCCGTTGGCCTAGTTTTATTTTATTTTTTCAAATATTATTTATTTATTCCAATTTTTTTATAATTTTTTTAAAATGTTTGACTTGTTTATCTCACAAGCAATATTTTTAACTTTAAGTATGCTTAATCTTTATTTAAATTGCACTAACGGTTAAACTTTTCGATTGGTCACCCGTCCTAATACTACTCCTCAGTTAGATTACACTAATGGTCAAACTTACAGATTGGTCACTCATCCTAACACTAATCCTGTCCTAAAATGCTTAACTTCTCTGTTCCTTCCGGATGAGCTTTCGATAAATAAATTAGACCTTATTGATAATATACCATATCTATCCCATAAATCCTTGGACCATAGTGTCATACGTCTTTATTTTTAAAATTTCAAACAATTATTTAAGTAAACAAAAATGAATAAGTAATAACAATCTTGAATCCAAATGACAATAATATAAATATTTTTTTGTGTTTTTTCTATTTAATATGGAATAATTCATATCTTTAAATCCGTGAATCGGAATCCGACAAATAATGTGTCTAAATTGATCAGAAAAATGAGAAGAATACAAACATGATGTAAATATCATATTTTAATCATGCATCGTGTATTTTTAAATAAAATTTATTTAATAGTGTTCAAATCTTCAAAAAATCATATTGTGAGTCTAAAAATGGTCAAAACGGCGGACATCAAGATTCTTGCCTATGTGATGATACTTGCTAAATTTGCATTGGATCTTTGAAGAAATATCATATTGTGAATCTAAAAATGATTTTTTTTAAAAAATCATGAGCATTAGATAATATACCTGTAGTTTAAACCGGACCCACTTTCTACGAATTCGACAGACATTTGTCTTTTTTCACCAGGGGTTGACGGAAATGTTTGAGATATCCCGGTTGGGACATTGTCCATGTCAGGTGGTCTAGTATTTTTGAAAAATACGATGGTACCATTTTGAAATTGTCATTTGATGCTTGCTTCACAAAACGCCCAATTTTCAGCGCTTGGAGAATGGAAAATGGCTTTTCCATATGACGAAAAGGAAAACTTCCTGCTGCAACATTATTCGCCATCCCATTATGCACATGCGTGCACAATATGGGCACAATATCATAAACTATGTCCTAATTTTAGCTATAACATTGGTCATTTGACCCGAAAGCTAGGAAACCTCGAACTTGATAGGTCATTTTATGAAGGTTTTTAAGACATAATCAATTTACCAAGTTTGGTGTTTTTCCTTAAAAATATGTCACATAATATGACACCACGCGAAAGATTTATTTTGTTCGGACCATTTTGAATTTCTTATGCCTCTTTCAAAACTTTCCAGTTTAAAACTATAGTCAAAACGGCGGGCATTAAGATATGTGATGAGCCTCACTAAAACTTTCATTGTATCTCTGAAGAAGCATCATATTGTGAGTCTAAAAATGATTAATATGAGCATTAGATTATGTACCTATAGTTCAAACCGAACTCACTTCCTACGGATTCGACAAATTCTTATCTTTTTCACTACGGATGAATGGAAAGATTTGAGATATCCCGGTTGGGATATTGTCCATTTAAGGTGGTCTAAGATTTTTTTAAAATACGATGGTACCATTTTAAAATTGTCATTTGGTAGATGCTTCATAAAACGTCCCATTTGTGGCACTCAAAAAATGGAAAATGACTTTTCAGTTTGACAAAAAAGAAAAATTTCTCCTAAAACATTGTTCGCCATCCCATGATACACACACGTGTATAATATGGGCACATTATCACAAACTATGCCCTAATTCTAGTCATAACATTGGTCTTTTGACCGAAAACCACGAAACCTCGAATATGATAGTTCATTTTGTGAATGTTTTTTTGAGACATAGTCAATTTACCAAGTTTGGTATTTTTCCTTGAAACTATATCACATAATTTGATACCACGCGAAGGATTTACATTGTTTGAACCGTTTTTAAATTTCTTATATCCATTTCAAACTATGGTAAAAACGGCGGGCATAAACATATGTGACGAGCCTCACTAAAACTTGCATTGGATCTCTGAAAAAACATCATATTATGAGTCTAAAAATGATAAAAATTATGAGTATTAGATCATATACCTATAGTTCAAACCGAACCCACTTCCTACCGATTCGACAGACATTTGTCTTTTTATCAGGGGTGGACGGAAAGGTTTGAGATACCCCAGTTAGGATATTATCCATGTAAGGTGGTATAGTATTTTCAGAAAATACGATGATACCATTTTGAAACTGTCATTTGGTGGTTGATTCACAAAACGCCTCACTTTTGACGCTCGAAAAATAGAAAATGAGTTATACAAAAGTATATGTAATGTTTTTATATTTTGTTCAAATAAAATATGTAATATTTAAGTTTAGTTAGATAAATATTATTTTTCTGCAAATTTTAGTATATTATATGTATTTTTTGAATTAAAATATTTAATTATGATTTTTCTAGTATTAAATTAAAAAAGGGAAATAGCTATGCCGATGGTTTTGCCGTCGGCGTAGCATTGACGCCGTTGTATTGTCGTCACAGCCTATCTACTACGCTGACAGCCCGTATACGCTGATAGCTATTTTTCCTAGGCCTATGACTATTTTGTGTCGACGGGCTGTTTGCCGTCTTCTGCCGCTACGTCGATGGCCCCGATATTTGTGTCCGTATGGTCATCGAGGCCTTGAGCGTTTTCTGTAGTGAGTATTATCACATTGAACCGTTTATACTCCCTCCGCTTTAAGGCTTAAGGCGTCCTCGTTTTGCGTGTTTTTTCTTTGACCAAGAATTACTCTAAATACGTAAAGAGTTTTGGTATGAAATAAAACTAGTATCACTAGAAAGTATTTTTTAATATGAATCCAACGATACTAATTATGTACAATATAATCAAGATTTTGTTGTTCAATTTTTTTTATCAAATTTTGCTTTAGAAAACATGTGCGCTTTAAGCCCTGAAAGCGAAGGTAGTACAAGATAATGTACCAAACCTAATCTAATGTACGTACCTTTGGTGCAACTGCAACCCACGATCGTAAAGATAGTACCCCCACCCACACGTAGACATGTACTACTCTGGGAGCGTAAATACCGAGCGCCGAGATCCCATCCGTGGACCGTGGTCCAGCTAGCAGTAGTATTATACATGCAACTATTCAAGGACGCCCGTGATGCAAGCAAAGGAAGTACTCTACTCGATCAGTACAGTGAAACTTTGTCAGTCGGTCACAGGCACAACAGCGAACAGGCCACACACGAACATAAATGAGACCGAACAGTAGCGTGCGTACGTATGTACATAAATGTGATGAATCGGAGTCAAGTTGCAGTTGCACGCAGACACGGAATGCTAGGCGCGCGCGTACATGGCGGAGGTCATGAGATCTGCATGATCTGTCTTCTTGTTCTTTCCGTTTCCCAGCAGCTCGATCTATCTCTAGATCAGATGTGATCCAGTATTTCTACTTCTACTTCCTTCCCCCCTCTCTCTCCCTCTCTCTCTTTTACCTTAGATATGTAAGCATTGCTCCCTACGTGTGCAAGGAATTAAGCAAAAGAGTACATGAAGATATCCCTACAATTTTTTTTGAAATGGAGGATGAGATCATGTATCTAAAAGATGCACACAGACATTTTATTAAAGCGTTCAACAGAGGACATATATATCAGAAAAGGGATTTGCTAATTCCTAGCCTAATGAGAATCAAGTTAGAATTCAGCCAGGTCCTAATTGTTGCATTTGCATCATCATCCATGTGTCCTGTGAGTTGCAACTTGCAAGTGGGATTTTCGGTTGCAAGTAGAGTTACAACTAAGATGGTTTAGTTACAATTGGTGTTGCAACTTAGATATTTCTAGCGACCGAGAATTGCAAGTGAGGTTGCAATTGAGAGGGCTTGCACCTGAGATTGTATGACATCATCTAACTAAGAATTAAGCTAATTCTTAGTCAAATGAGAATTAGGCACACCCTTTAAAACACAAAACCATCACACCACACCTGGGGACATATCCAATGAACCTGTACAAACCATGAATAAATAGTTTCTAAACTGTTATTGGATGAAACAACAATGGACGAGATATAGACTAAGTTTTTTGCATAAAGAACCTTGTATTGCTTAAAATCAACTCATGACATGTTTCATATATATATATGTAACTTGATAGAAATTTAATGTAAACTTAGGTTTAACATGTGTGCATTGGATGGACAGATTTAATTTGGTTTCGCTAGATATGGTCCCCAAAATACATATAAACTCAACAATGGTACACCTATTGCTTATAACCGCGCACCCGGTTTCTGCATAAAAAGATACATAGGGACTTTTTTATTAAATTATTCAATAAAGGATTGAAAAAACATACATCAGGAAACCCAAGCTAGCACACCAGATCTACAAACTCGTACGCCTATTGCTTGTAAGAGCAAGTCCAAGGCAAAAATCACTGTTTTGACCTAATTAACAATTGATCTCATAAATTGACCTATTTTTTCGAAAATATCCCGATCTGACCTGTTTTCATGGCGCTTGACCAGAAGGCGCCATGGTCAGTAGCATGGCGCCCTCTGAAAAAGCGCCATGCATCCATGACGCCTCGAACGCCATGGCCCGTCAGACGTGGCGGCGTGCGTGTAACACGCGTTTTAATGTTTGGCGCTTTCCGCCGGCGCGCCATGCTACTAGGCACGGTGCTTTTGCGGAAAGCGCCATGGTCCTTAACCCTAGAAAAGGCTCGGGCGCCCTCCCCCCACCCCTCCCAGCGCCATACCCCCTGCGCCATACTCCCTCACAGCAGACAGACGGCGGCGGCGGCTCCTCCCCCCAATCCCCCTCAAATCCACATGCTCCCTCCTCATATCTGAATCGATTCTCTGGTGGAATTTGTTCCTCTCCCCCCACTTGAGGTATTCTCCTTCAATCTTGCTTGTTTAATTGGTTGAAATCATCATATGGTCCTCTCTCCTAACCCTAGTTCTTGTGTAATGATGCATGTATATTGTGCAATGTGTAATTTGTTTGAAGAAATTAGTGTGGTAGAATGATAGTTTGTTAAAGTTAGTTAGTAAATCATTGAAATTGCTTAGTTAGGGTTAGTAGTTTATATTTGGCATGTACATATGGGCATATGAATACAAAGATATGGAAAGGTGTGTAGATGATATGAAATGCTTAGTTAGGGTTAGTAGCTTAGTTGAATGGTGTGTTCATATTGTGATTTGTGTAGATGATATGGAATGAATGTATTAATATATGGACTATTGTTGGGCTATTGTTGGCATATATGGCAATTGTTGGGCTATTGTTTATATGGAATGAATGGTATATGTCATGAATGTACTCATATATGTATTCATATGTGCATATTGTGGTGGATGGTGTATTCACTTGGATTTTTGCAACCACTTGTAGGATGGAAGGACAATCTATTTTGCATGGGCATTATGATCAACGGCACCGTGGGCGGTACATCGCGGAGAATAAGCATGTCTTCAAGTGGTTGCACCTAAGGTCCAAGGAGGTGCATAGCAAGAAGATGCCATATGATGAGCGCTACACTCCATATGTTGGACTTCTCCTTTCATCCAGCTTGTCTCGAGTTCGACGAAGCATATGAACCCTTGTTTGATCACAGCGCTTGTTGATAGATGGAGACCGGAGACACACAGTTTTCATCTCCCTTGTGGTGAGATGACGGTCACTCTGCAGGACGTCTCCATGATTTTTGCGCTTCCCATCAAAGGACAGCCCGTGTGTATGAGCTCAGATTCGGGTAAGTGGCGTGAAGTGATGATTGGCTTAATTGGTAAGGCGCCAACGCAAGAGAAGATGTTTGCCGGTGCTACTTATAAATGGATACAAGAAAATTTCAGCAAGTGCCCCGAGGACGCCGATGAGGAGGTGATCCGGATGTATGCCCGTGCATACTTATGGTATGCCATTAGTAGGACACTTTTCTCAGAGGCACTTGAAGGAATGCTTCATTCATGTGGCTCACTCTATTTGCGGAATGGGGCTATATGCACAGCTGGGGTTCGGCGGCACTTGCTTACTTGTATCGACAGGTAATAAACCATATATATTGCATGGTAGTAGTACATATGCTTGATCGACCGGATACTTATGTATGCTTGTTGTATGTGCAGCTGGACGAGGTGTGTTGTAGAACTGGAAAAGGAGCAAGTATTGGTGGACCTATGGTGCTACTGACCATATGGTCCTGGTTGCGCATACCAGTTGGTCGACCCATTCCGATGAAGGAAAAACCGTGGGATGATCATGGCAATAGCCGTCTCCGCGCTCCTACATGGGCGTACTTGTGGGATAATACCGAAGTATTCCACGGTGAATCCGAGGAATGCTACTTGCATTACACTAACCAAATCGACTTGCTAACCCCGGAGAAGGTAATAATTTGATTGTTCTCAAGAACTCATCTTTTCCACCATATATACTTCGAGTCGACATGCTAATATTGTGTTCCTTGCTCAGGTGGAATGGGAGCCATACGGAACTAGAGGGAATGTGTGTACGGTTGTTTGGTTCCAGGCGGACTTGAATCGCAAATGTATGCAAGAAGCACATCTCTGGAGGATTCGTGCCCCGTTGATTTGTGTCTACGCTATTGAGTTCCACCTTCCACAACGGGTGATGAGGCAATTTGGATTATTTCAGGAGACCCCGCCGCCATACAAGGACACTAGCATAGCTCTTCATGGGTGAGTGATCCTTATACACCCAGTATCTAATTTTCTTGGGTGTCTCATGATACTTGCTAAGTCGATGAATTTGATTGTAGATTGGACAAGATCAAGCAGAAGAGGGAAAAAGATTGGGCTGCATATCATCACAAGTATGTTTAGAAGTTCTATGCAAGGTTTGAGGAGATCGAAAGCCCGAATGCGGTCTCTCATCCTGAGGCGCCGCATGATGCTGCAGCGTTCAATCGGTACCTTGTGTGGCTTGAGAAGGTGTCTCGTTTGTACCTGTAGTCGGCTTCGTTTGCATCTCATGACATAGTGGAGGATCCTTATCCTGCTTTTGACGATCTGAGCCAGCTAGAGTACAACAGACTTGTCCGAGGCGGCAGGGGTGCAAATTCAGCGAGGGTTGTCCGCTTTGTGGTAAGCATTGTCCTGGGGAGTAAGTATATGCGATTATAGCGACATAAAATTGACTTTTTGTTCTTTTGCTAGCGCGAGGAGATCTAAAAACACGTGGACGAGGCCGAGGAAGCACTTAAACATCCTCCTGGCAAGGAGTCTGAGTCAGCCCTTCGAGCATTTGTGGAGGTATGTGTTCATACCGTTCCTAGTTCTATTGTATTTTTATGTGTGTTGAAATGTTCTAACATATTCGTCAATGTCATAGCATACCAAGCGTTGGGGCCGTGGATTAGGTGTCTTGCTTGGTTGCCGCACCGTCGACGCCGCATCGCCAGTTAGGTCTTCCAGCCTAGAAGATGATGCACAAGATGAACAGGAGGAAGAGGGCGAGTATGAGGAGGAGGAAGCTGGCCAGGATGAGGATGAGGAGGAAGATGGTGAGGACGAGGATGAACAGGAGGAGATAGGCATGTCTCAATTACACGATGCCCCGCAGTCTAGTCAACGGTCACGGGTGAGGAGGAGGAGGCTACCGAGGAATCCATACACGCCAAGTGAATGGGAGAACAAGCGTCGGGCACATGTGTCACACCGTGATCCTAGCTGCGAGGAGGAAGACTCCGATCCTCCATGGAGGGCTAGGAGGCAGGAGGGACGGAGCAAGGCGAATGAGGATCGAGTGGCCAAAAGGGGGAAAGGGAGAAAGTGAACTCGTAGCTTGAACTAGTGCTTGTGGTCATTATGAACTTGTAAGTTAAACTTGATGTTTGGTGTCGTCGTTTTGAACTTGTTGGTGTGTTGATGTGCTAAAAACCTGGATGCTTGTTGATGTTTGAATCTGTTGTTGTGAGGAAAACTTGATCTGTTGATGTTGATGTTTGTATCTGTTGAATGTGCTAAAAACTGAATGTTGATGTTTGGATATGTAAAAAACTGGATGCTTGTTAAACTTGTTGTTTGGTGTCATATGCTAAAAACTGAATGTGCTAAAAAACATGGCGTTTTTCAGCACAGCGCCATGCAACTGAGCATGGCGCCCTCCAGGAAAGTGTCATGCTTCCTAGAATGGCGTTTTTGGGCGCCATGCTCCCGACTTAGCAGTTTTTTTGATATAGTTTTTCTTCGAGCGCGCGGGCACTGTGTCCCAGCGCGCCAGAGATGGCTCAAAGCGCCATGGTAGCATGGCGCCCTCCAGGAAAGCGCCATGCTTCTTAGAATGGCGTTTTTGGAGAGGGCGCCATGCTCCTGACTTAGCAGTTTTTCTGGTCCAGTTTTTCTTCGGCATTGTGTGTCCCAGCGCGAGGCTGCTCAAAGCGCCTGGTAGCATGGCGCCCTCCAGGAAAGCGCCATGCTTCCTAGAATGGTGTTTTTGGAGAGGGCGCCATGCTCCTGACTTAGCAGTTTTTCTGGTCCAGTTTTTCTTCGAGCACGCGCGGACACTGTGTCCCAGCGCGCCAGAGCTGGCTCAAAGCGCCATGGTAGCATGGCGCCCTCCAGTAAAGCGCCATGCTTCCTAGAATGGCGTTTTTGGAGAGGGCGTCATGCTCCTGCAGTCTCATAAGTTGGAGCTAGTTTCTATGCTAGTGGCAACATTCCAGAAATTTTACAGTACACAAGAAACATTATAGGCAAGTGCAGTGAATGTTTACGAAATACATGGTGTTGCGCCCTTAAGGGGTTTTACATACGACAAATTCGGCATGACAATGTTCAAGATAAATTCCACATAGTGGAGTCCATAACATAGATCATAGCATGGTGACAACTCTACTGTGTCGCGCTAGGCTCCTTCCCCTTCGCCTTCCTTTTCCTCTCTTCCTCTGCCTCTTCCTTTTCCCTCAAGTCGCGTGCAAGCTGGACAACTGAGTTGAACTGCGCCTCGAATTGGCGTCTACTCTCTTCTTTCTTCTTGATCTCCTCTTCCTCCATTATGAGGCTAGCCTCTTCAGACACCAAATCAAACCGACGATGATTCCTCAAGCTCTTCAATTACATGTCTCTTTCATATTTTGCTTCTTTTTCCTTCCTATCATGTTCTTTCTTTGCTTTCTTGATGCTTGCCTCACGCAATCTCCTGTTGAAACCTTCTTCCCACCGACGTTCTTCTTCAGCCTCCCTCCTTTCCTATTCCCTTTTCTTGATCAACTGAGCTACTTCATCTTCCCTCTCCTTCACCCTCCTCAAAGCCTCCGCCCACACTTTGGAGTAGCTCATACCGTTCCCATCATTGTTATCCTTGGTTGGTTGGGTCGACATACCTATAACAAGAATGCAACCTAATAGTTAGTAAATAGAAATACACTTAAATGCATAATAAAAATTATTAAAAAATATCAAGAAAACACATACGGAAATTCTCCTCGAAGATACGTAAACATACTACCGCCACGACCTCTACCGCCGCCACGACCTCTACCACCACGACCTCTACCACCGCCACGACCTCTACCACCATCACCACCTCCTTGGCTTGTGTTTGTACCACCATCACCACCTCATTGGCTTGTGTTTGTACCACCATCACCACCTCCTTGGCTTGTGCTGCCAATAGGGGTGTTGGCCTCCTTTGATTTTCTCCTTTTGCTACATGATGTTTTATTATGGCCCTCGGCATTGCATTCTCCACAACGGGTTTTGTCACGAGGCTCCGCGTAATACTCGCTCCCCCATTCCTGTCGGTATCCACCAGCCCAATCGTCCATGTCACCTCGGAAACGTTTGGTTTGTCTTCTTCCCCGACCAACAACCTTCGTTGACGGATCAGGACGAAGTTGGACACAATGATCTTCTGGCCATTGAGATTGGTCAAGGTAATGCTGAAATCTACCCGCCCATGTGTTCTTCACCGCTTGGATGGAATGCTCATCCAACCTAACCGTATCCGGGTGATTAAGACCCACCATTCGTTCAGATGCCGCCTTCATCACGTGTGAGCAAGGGAGATGGTACAATGTCGGCCTCTCGTAGGAGCAATAACCATTGCGTAGCCACACCTTATAGGACAGTCCCCCATGTTGCACACCTTCCCTTGTGCCGCCTCCATGCTCATTCACTTGGTAAATCAGTTCTTGGTTGTCGAAACATTCAACCGTTTGTGTATCCCCTTTCTTTGATTGATATTCCAGCCAATTATCAACCAATGGTGGGTACTCATACTTCTTTTTTTTCTTGTTATCCCCAGCGATTTGCTTATCCGTTTCATCACTATACTTTAGAAAGTATTCATTCAACTTCTAAAATGTGTACTCTGCTATAGCAGTCACAGGCAATTGACCCACACCTTTAAGTACTTTATTGAAGCATTCAACCATGTTACTAGTGGAATCACCGTATCTCTTGCCGCCATAATCATAAGCCCTTGCCCGCTTTGTCCGTTCATTAAGATGCCTTCTGAGAAACTCTTTCCCACCATCATCTGTGAGACAATACAATCTATCATATAGTTTTTGAAAATGCCGAGCGGTGAAGGCAAGACAACAATCTTGTAGATCGTCGGCACGTTCCTTGTTGCCACAAGCTCTATAGAAGTTGGACACAAAATGCCTCATGCACCATCGATGGTGGATACGAGAACACCCAGGAATGTCCTTCTCGACTGCATTCAGTATTCCTTGATGGCGATCCGAGATGATGCAAACCTCTCTATCAGGTTCTATAACCTTGGTCCTCAATATATGGAAAAACCACTCCCAGTTGTCGTTGTTCTCCACCGAAACCAAGGTAAAAGCCAAAGGTAAAACCCGGTTATTTGCATCGTGGCATACGACAGTTAATAGTGTGCCCTTGAACTTGCCGGTCAAAAAGGTGCCATCCACGGACATAACAGGCCGACAATGATTGAATCCCCTGATGCATGGTCCAAATGTCCAAAATGCACGGCCAAATACCCGGACAGTGGCACCATTGTACAACCTAGTCACCGACCCAAGAGGCTCCACCACATAATACATTCCTGGGTTCCTTGCGTCCATTGCTCCCAACAACCTAGGGAGGCGGTTGTATGCTTCTTCCCAATCACCATACAACATCTTAAATGCGGCTTGTTTGGCCTTCCACGCCTTACCATACTTCACTTTATAACCGAATACATCTTTAACCAAATCTATGACACCCTTAATAGTATATGTTGGGAGAGACCTTATGTTATTTGCAACTCTATACGCGATGAAATCGGAGGTCCGCTGCCGATGGTCCTCCTTCACAACTTTGGCATCCTTGATAAACTTGTCATCACACATATGAATGGACTGACAACTTACAATGATCCATTGTGGCCCGCCCCTCAGTGGTCGTACGCGAACAACCCATGGAAATCCTTGCTTCTCACACTTGACTGTGTAACGCACCTTAGTGTCCGAGTGAGACACCTTGTACGGTCGGTGGTACTTCACCGCATAGTCCTTGATCCACATCTGAAATTCCAACAAGCTATCAAACTTCACCCCGGGATTTATCCCGTACTTTTTCGGCTTCAGGTCCTTTTTAGAAGGTGCTCGTGCCTCGAGCACTCGACTAATTCCACCGTCAACTTGGGCCTCATCCGCAAGACTAACATCACGGAACAATGAAGGTCGATGATCCCGACCTACTACTTTTTTGTGAGCTTCGGCGAATTTAACCGTTAGACTATCCTGATCCACATCTTCATCCGGTCCTTCATCCTCGGAGTTCGATGCATGACACCTCAAATAAGGGAGATCATGGTCCATGTCCTCCTCATGGCAATTTGCCTCCACATATCCTACTTCATTGTCACGAAGCCCATACTCAACCTCATCACCCTCAAAGTCATCATCCTCCATTTGAGGTGCTTCATAGTTGTCATTGCGAAAAGGGCTCATGGAAGGTTTCCTCGTTGTTGTATCGTCGTAGGTTGTCTCTACGCAAACCGGGCTCAATGGAGGTTGGCTCATTGTTGTGTCATACACATGTGGCTCACGTCGAGTCAGGCTCATGGAAGCATGCCGGTTCAAGTCAATGTGCACGAGCCGCAACCTTTCTTGTGGCAAATATCTCGAGAGGCTTATCTTCAGATTCCGCCACCATCTCCTTATATGCACTCCAATTCAACTCGGAGTTGATAGGCATTATATTCAATCTATTGTGATGGCCAAACCCGGCGTTATACCTTCCAACCAACTCATACACATCACTAGGTTCCATCCATTTCAAATTATTCCTCACTCTTTCCACAACCTCGGCATATGTAGGACTTGTGCCAAACACCATGACTACCTCCTCCGGGTCACACTCGGTATTGCCTTTCAAGAATTCGGCCTTGTCCACATGATGAACACTAACGATTCTTGCCATCTAAAAAACAATGACACCAACCATTACGCATCAAAGACAACTATATTACCACCACCAACCGTAGCTACCAACTAAAACAAGTCATGCCACTTTGCTAATTCTAACATACAAATCCTAGCCATAAACTACTAATCTAATAACTAGAAGCAACAACATCAAGCCAAGATATAGCTAGGGTTAGGGTTAGGGTTCTACATTCTTTAGCAAAATAGAACCAAATTTCACAAATCTATTTGGAAAAAACCAAGGGGTTAGGGGGAGATTACCTCTTGAAGCAAGGGGAAATCCAAATCCACGGAGAAAAGCAACCGATTCGAAGGGATTTGAGTAGGGGAAGAGCTTGGGGCGAGAGAGAGGGGAGCTGGGAGAAACGAAGAGGTATGGCGCTGGGAGGGCGCCCGAGCCTTTTCTAGGGTTAAGGACCATGGCGCTTTCCGCAAAAGCGCCGTGCCTAGTAGCATGGCGCGCCGGCGGAAAGCGTCAAACATTAAAACGGGCCCGTGTGTGCCACGACTGCCGCCACGTCGGACGGGGCCATGGCGTTTTCTGAGGGAGCGTCATGGATGCATGGCGCTTTTTCAGAGGGCGTCGTGCTACTGACCATGGCGCCTTCTGGTAAAGCGTCATGAAAACAGGTCATATCGAGATATCTTCAAAAAAGTAGGTCAATTTGTGAGATCAATCATTAATTAGGTCAAAACAGTGATTTTTGCCCAAGTCCAACGGCTGATGGACTTTTGCTTCTCCAGAAGGCGCTGCATAGTCGTGCGCTAAAAAAATTCCGCGCATGGCAATTTGTGCTATGCGGCGCACCAAATTTGCTGCACGCCGTCCAGTGCGCGGTATTGTTCGGCGAAGCGCACGAAGCCCAACTGCTGCTGAAATCTTACCCGCGCCCGCGCTGCCCCCATTTCCCACGCCTCATTCCGCTGCCGCCGCCTCTTCGATTTACCACTGGCGGCGCTTCTCTGTGCGTAGTAGCTGCAGATCCGTCGCCGCCGCGCCTCCCCGCACCTTCCTCGAGCTCGCCACGGTGTGAATCAAAGTGAGCCATCGGCGCCGCGTCTCGGCCAAGCGAACTGTCGCCGCCTCGCCTTGGACAACTCGGAGCTGGCGCGGCGCCACGCTGCCCTCGACGACCGCCATGTCCTCCTCAAACCGGACGCTACTTGGCGCACGCTACGTGCTCGGCAAAATGGCCGCCGCATGGTACGTTTTGCCGCCGGCCGCGCCATATTTTAGTTTCGGTAGACGAAGTGAGTGTATTTTTGTGCTTGTAGAGGATCTCATATGATTCATCGGACATCATGACAACTTGTTTCATCATGCATAACATGATCATAGAAGATGATTGTAGATCGCCGTCACCACTATGACTTGATGGGGACTCCCGTGCAAGTGCATAGGAGAGAGCACAGGGTGGCGAGTTCCATTGCCTCATATCATTGCCATTGGCGATAATAATACCCATGATAATCTTCAAAAAGATCTCATCAAAGAATGGTGGAAATGGTTTAGGGAAAAAGTTAAGCACTCCTTTTATTTGTTGTTTTTTGTATTATAAAAACAATTTGTTGTAGTGTTGATAAAAAACTTGTTGTATTTGTTGGTGAAGAATTCCTATATTTATTGTATTATTCATGTACCATTTGGTTGTGTTATAATAATAATTAGACATTTTTGTTGAATTTATTTAGATTTGTTTGATCTTCTTGATCCTATAGTTCATTGTAAAACATGTTTTCGCCGGCGCCGCGCACTGCATTTGCCGCACCAGTTGGAGGTGTTTTTTTTGCTCTATTTTTGCGCGCAGCTTTTAGCGCTTTCGCAGGAGAAAAAACCGCGCGCCACGCTGAAAACAGAAATCGCCCACGTGCGTCGTTTTCCAGCGACTATTGAAGTTGCTCTAACGGCACACTCCTGGTCTCTACATTAAAAAGATACATGCAAATTTCGGATTTCGGAGGTGGTGTTTTGGCTCTCGGGGCAAATGAACCCATTATGAAAAATATATTAATAATAAAATTAGATTATCAAAAAAATCTTGATAAAAATTTTGCATACACATTTGGACATTCTATGTCTGTACATAAGTTTTCGGAAAAAATAAACATTTTATGTGGCTTATATAAAAAAGATAAAAAACATGTTCGTGAATAGACAAGTTGGAGCACTGAAATTTGTCTTTTTTACCTGGGACACCTAATATGTTATTTTCACATGAAAACTTGTGTACAAACATATAATGTTTAGATGTACATTTAAATATATTTTTCAGAATTTTTTTGACATTTTGAAATGTGTTTTCAAACAGTGGGTTCATTTGCACCCGCGAGCCGAAATGGATTTCCGATTTCTTAATTGAATTATTCAACAAAATACTAAAGAGAACATATATCAGAAAACCTGACGACCCCACACTACACCCGCAAAACTCGACAATGGTACACTCATTGCTTGTTGCAGGGCACCATCGCGAAAAATATAAAGTTTGATGGTTCTAGCACACAGTCTCATTCAGTAGCAAGGTTTTGATACAATACAATCAGTACACATCACATACATGATTTCGTTACACACTTTGTAATTAGCAAACCCTACTAGTAGTACTTACTCATATACTAGAACTTTTCCGTGCATGCATGGACCTTGAAACAAAACTGAAGGCCACGTAGTTGGCACGTAGCGCAAACTCACAACAAACTAGCATATAACAGTAGTAGCACGCAAGCAACCTAAACATTTAAGAAACTAATTACTCCTAGAAACCCAACAAGAACAACAGGCTCGCTCTAGAAATCAAACACCTGGTACTTGTCATTATTTTAATGAGGTTTTTGTCCTAGCGCTAGTACTAACGGTACTGGCTACCTTTGTTTCTTCTGCGAGATCCTATCACCACCCGGTAGCCTGAGCGGCATGGATGCGCGACGCCGGCGCGCGGACGCCAGGTGGTGCCAGGATCTCGAGACCTTTCAGCTAGCTAGCTGTAGCTAGGCTAGGTTGCTAGAGCTGGTAGTGGTAGGAGGATCCCGCCGGCGGGGGCGGGGGCGGCGAGGCGAGCTGCGCGCAGAGCTCGGCGAAGGCGGTGAGGATGGCGGCGTGGTGGCGCGGGGAGTTGAGCGCGAGCAGGCGGCGGAGCATGCAGCGGAGGTCGTCCCAGCTGCATAGCCCCGTCTCGACCACCATCTGCACCATGCTCTCCCGGAAGTCCGCGCGCGGGTCCGACGAGTCCTTCTCCACCGCCAGCCCCACGTCCTCCTGCTCCGCCGCCGCTCCCGCCGTAGCCGCTTGCTGCTCCGCGTAATACCTCTTGTTCTGCTTCTTCTTCTTCTTCACGCTCGCCGGCTGCCTGTTCACCGGGGAAGCCGGCGTCAGCGGCGGCACCTGCTGCTTGGGAGGAGCGGCGGGAAGGTGTTGTTGCTGCAGCCGCTGGTGCTGCTGCTTATTAGGAGCGTTGCCGAAGCCATGGTAGGAGGAGTAGTAGTTGGAGCAGTTGGAAGAGGCGTAGCTGGTGGAGAAGGAGGCGGTGGAGGAGGAGGACGGGAAGAAGCTGGACGAGCTGTTGCTCCTCGCCGTGGTGGCCGGCGCAGCAGGCTTGCTCCCGAAGGAAGGCTTGAGGAAGGCCGGCAGGCTGAGCTGCACCCTCGGCCGGCGCGGGCGGCAGCTGCACCCGGTGTCCACCACCTGCACGTGGCGGCGCCGGCCCACCGGGAAGTGCCCTCCGCCGGCGCCGGCGCCGACACCCCTGCGCGCTCCGGTCGACGACGACATCGCGCGCCGAAACAGCGGAAGAACAGTGTAGCTAGCTAGCTATCTGTTTGCAAGGCTACGACGTTGGCGTGTACGCTCGACGGGTGTATAAAGCTAGCGTGGCTCCGGTTCCGGTGGTGCTGTGACTGTGTAGGCCGGTTGGGATTAATTGGTTGCACCGTGGTGCGATTTCGCGAGCTCGCAAACGTCGTCCTCGCGAATGCGACTATGCGAGTGAGGTGTTGTTTGTATATTTTCTCGTGTGGGATGGCGTGATAATAAGGGGCATGTACTAGTTTATATATGGTGGATTTGACTACGAGATGGCTGATGGGATAGTTAATTGAGAGAGGATTAGCTGGGCCATGTGGGGGCTAGCTCATCATTCCTCCCCTGCCATTTCTGCTGACTTTGACTGTCCTCCCTATCTAGAGATCGAGCAAATTTGCCAATATTAATGTCCTGGCAATCGCAATTTGCAAATGGTAAAATTGTCTGGCCGTGTGCCAACTGCCAAGTTAGAAGAGGTTGCTAGCTATGCATGCAGCATGTCATCGTGTATTGTTTTTCGTTTTTTTGCGGTGTTTGCTTGTGCGTAGAATTTCATGGGCAATCGGCATAGGGCATATGCACGCGCCCGATCGAGTGACATGGCATGCGCATCGTGCTCTGTGTTGATGCCTTGGCATGGCATAGCAGGCAGGTCAGCCACGCGCAAGTCGCCGGGTTTCACAGACGGGCTCTCGTCGTCATGAGCATGACGCACGCACGTCCGGTGTGAACTACTACACCTCGATCGTAGACTCATGATCGAACTACGGGGGCGTGGAAATCGTGCGTCTGCTAGCTGCAGTGTATCTCCTTTCCGTGTGCCGATCGAGGAATTAAATTTCTTGCTTGATCGTTGATTGATTGAAACATGCGTTTTATTTCTCGTCGATCACCTTGAGTAACAGCTAGCCACGTAGATCCATCGATCCGTTGATATCTCCACAGATAGATAACTAGCTAAGGCCGGCAGCCGTCGAACATAAGAAAATACATCTAGATTGATGGGAACACGTACTCCACGCGACGCGTCTGAACAACTAAAACTTACTCGAGCGCGACAATATTTTCGACGCATGCAGCATTAATCTAACAAAGTAGTACGTGGCAGTGATCGAGTTTAGTTTGGTTATTATCCGTATCGACAGCGACCACATTAATCATGCATTCGGCAATGCCTACACGTTACGCCCTTGAAATCGTAAGCATATTCTCCCTCCGTTCAGAAATATAAGAACGTTTTAGCTTTGTGAATCAAATGTATCGTCTTTTAGTGTATCAGTTTATAGAGGTTTGAAGTAAACCTATACACTAAAAAGGGTCTAGATACATTTATCTCACAAAGCTAAAATGTCTTGTATTTCTAAACGAAAGGAGTATATGATGCTCTCTATATGTTCCAAATAAATTGATGTTCAAACTCTATTTAAATCAAATTTTAAGTTTGACAAAAATTATAGGAAAATGTACCGACACCTACAACATCAAATCTACTCCCTCCGTCTCGTGATAGATTTAGAGATTTGTCTGGATTCACGTGTATCTGTACACTAGGACTTGCCTAGATACATGTGAATTTACACTAGTCTCTAACATCTATTCGAGACGGAGGGAGTATGCATCACTATCATGAAAAAACCAGAGAAGTTCACCGAAATCTTGAATATGTGGTGGGGTCGCAACTAATGATTGAGGCAAGTAATGACATCTTTGCCTACTAACTAGGTTTTGGTGGTAATGACGAATGATTTAGAGGACTATTTTTTCCAAGCATAAGAACATGATTCTAGTCCCTAGATGTACAAAAAACATTATTGATGCCCCTACACACATGTGTTAAAGTAAGACATATTTTTAAAAAACTTTGTATTGCCTTTGAGGCATAGGGAAGACATTCTACTAGAGAGGGTTGATGTTTGCATGAAGTGGGCACATCCCACACACTCATGAAAATGCCATTGAGAAACCCTGATTCCTAGCCACATGATTGTGCTTGTTTGCCAAAAATTGGGATCTGGATTGGTCTAGGAAGCCCATGGACCAGCCCATTAGAAATGACGCAGAGGGTCAGAAAATCTAGGGTGCCCGACGCCAATCGCAAAAATTCAGCAACAAACATAAATCATGGGGAGCTATACAAGAGGGTTTCCATCCACCAAGTGATAAATCTTGTTCGGGTCTAAGTTGAGTTTCCATTGTTGAAATGCAAAGGCTTCATGTCTTCCCCTCCCTTCCAGGGAAAATAAATAGGAGATCTTGATCTATGATTCCATTAAAGCAAATTTTGATGCCCCTACAACTTTGAGTCATGCTTGTTAGTCTTGGGTTCTTAGGTAAACCTAGATGGTTGCAGTCACAAGGAGCATAAAAACGTTAGATTTGCACCAAGAAGTTTGCAAAGTCCTAGAACATCGCATCAAGGTCTACCAATAGTGGAAGAACTCATACTTTGTTCGTGAGAACACAAAGAAGGCCAGTGGAATATCGCCTATGTCAACTTGAGGGGTGCGGTTGAATATGCGATCTTCAAAACATGAACGAAAGTTGTTTTCTAGGATTATCTAAAATACCCTAAGCATGCAATTCTAGAAATATATAACTTACAGAAAATTATATTGCAAAAAGGAAAGGAGCAAGGTGGAGAGGATCGCAAACACAAATATGTATCATGAGGTTTGGATAGTTGGAGCTATCATATATCATGATAATTAATCTTTTAAGGTGCACATGGTGAAGGTTTTCATATCTTTACAAACAAAAACTGCTCATGGTTAGTTTGGAATGGTATGTGAAGAGACACACGAATGAAACAAAATTATGTCCTTGTCGTCAACTTGAGAGCAACAACCACTTTTCACACTTGACAGTGAGAGGGGAATGGAAAAAAAGAGTGAGTCGGTTCAGTCGAAATGAACATGTTTGATCTGGTTTGACCAGGTTGGGTCAGACCAGTGGGCCGATGTATAATTTAGTAATTTCCCAATTACCTTTTTTATTACCTAATTGAGCACAAATCAATAACTTGCCAAATAACAACCCTAAAAATAAAATAAAATATTTTCAAATAGGAAAATTCAAGGAATCCAATTCCTGTTTTCTGAAATTATTAAAAAATTATTTTATGTTAAGTTTAATACTGGACTTAAATAAAATCATTTATGTATTTTAAATTACCTTAAAATAGTTTAAACATCAATAATATTTCTAAAACTTTGGAATATCATTTTGAACTTAAAAATATTCAGAGTGATAGAAGTATGAAGTTAACCAATTTGAAACTGATTAAATTAGTTAAACTCTAAAAGAACAAAATGGTAATTCTAAAAGAAAATTACCAAGGAAATTATATAAAAATATTCAACATGATTATATTGATATATATGAAAACTATAAAGTGAAATTCAAATAAATCATATGAAAAACATAAAATGAAATTCATATTAAAATTCTAAAGTAAAATTCATATGAATGATGTGGCTCAGATCACTGTAGAGCTTCGTTGGGAAACCCCAAGAGAAAGGTATGATGAGCACAACAGCAAGTCATCCCTAAGAAAGAAACCAAGGTTATCGAACTAGTAGGATCAAGGAAATGCCCAAAGGTGTTGCTAGCAACTTGGAAACCTGCACAACACAAACTCAAGACTTTGCCCCCAACGAATAGTGAGGTTGTCAATCTCCCTGGTTTGCTAAAAACAAAGGATTAACTGTATGGTGTGGAAGGTAATGGTGTCTTGCAGAAAGTAAACAGTAACAGTGGAAGATGTATCAATGGTAAAGATTGGACCGGGGTCCACAGTTCACTAGAGGTTTTCTCCTTAAGATAAACAACATAACATACTAGGTAAACAAATTACAGCGGGACAATTGACAGGACTGAGCAAGGCATAACAATGCAATACTAGACTGTCATGATCCTATGAGATTTGATTGGCATTACAACAATATACATAGACCGCCATCCAACTGCATCTATGACTAGTAATCCACCTTCATGTTATCATCTGAACCCCCTCAAGTATTAAGTTGCAAGCAATAGATAGCTGCTTTAAGCAGGATGTGTAAAGTAAACAATACAATTGTTACATGAACAAGAGATTGTTGTTTTCTCCCTAGTAGCAACAGCACATCTACAACCTTAGAGATTTCTGTCACTTTTTCGGATATATAGAGGCATGAACCCACTATCGAGCATAAATACCCCTCTTGGAGTCACTAGCATCTACTTGGCCAAGATAGCTACTAGAAACGGAGAGCATGCAAGATCTCAAACAACACAGACATTATAGAATTATTAATCAATCTGACATAGTAATCTCAATATCCATCGGATCCCTGCAAACACAACATGCATGATTACAAATACGATCTTGATCATGAACGGAGCTCACAAGATCTAAACATGATAGCATAAAGGATGAGAAATAACCATCTAGCTACTGTATGGACCCATAGTCCAAGGTGGAACTACTCACGCATCATACCGGAGGCTGGCATGGTGATGAAGAAGGCCTCTGTGATGATCTCTCCCCTCTAGCAGGGTGCCTGGAAGAGCTTCAGATCCCCCCGATCTAGGGACGATGGTGAGCGGTGGCTACAGACTGTTTCATGGAAGATTAATCAGGTACTTAGGGTTTAGGTATCGGGGCTTCTTATAGGCGAAGAGGGAGGCCGAGAGGGTGCCCGAGGCGGCTGCACCCCCCAGGCGCGGGTCAGGCTGGCCGCGCGGCCAGCGGGTGTGCCCCCCTCGAGGCCCTCCTCTGTCTCATCTTGTGGCTCCGTGTTCTCCTCGGTGAAATATTGACTTTGGATTTTATCTCGTCCAATTCCGAGAATATTCATTTTCTGGCTTTTCTGGAACCAAAAACAACAGAAAACAGGCAACTGGCACTATGGCATCTTGTTAATAGGTTAGTCCCAGAAAACATATATAAATACCTCAAAGTGTAGACAAAGCAAAGTGGATACTAAACAAGCATGGAACATCAAAAATTATAGATATGTTTACGACGTATCAAGCATCCCCAAGCTTAACTCTTGTCTGTCCTCGAGTAGGTAAGTGATAAAAAGAATAATTTTTGAGGTAACATGCACCATCACAATCGTATGAGAAATTGGTCCTTGTGAACTTGAGGACATAAATGTGGTTGATCACCTTGCTAATAGAGAAACAGTCTGTCCAATCGGCATTGTAAGATATGTGGAGGTTCTTTGTGGTAAGATTAAATATCGTGCTGATTTTCTAGTACTTGGTTCAGAAGCTAGTAAAACATGTCATATTATCTTTGGTAGATGCGGTTACCCAGCATACCACTGCATGTGTAGTACACTATAGTCGTTGACATGACACTCACAGAACACCGTTTTGTAAATATCACATCCCTCGGAGTGGTACAACAAAAACATTGTGGGTCCATATTACAAACATTCACACATTATTATTATTACAATACCAGAAGTTCAAGACTTCAAAAGGTTCAACTTATAAACCAGAAAGTGTTTCAGCGGAATTTAAAAGTAGCAACTCCGACTAGGAGTTGAGCTCGGCAGCTTATTCTATAGAGTTCATGCTACTCGGCTCCTTTGGTTACTACTAACTAGGATACTTAGTTGGATTTGTTATCGTCGAAACCATAGCGGATTTCATAATCCACTCCTTCAACACCTCCTGACAGGTCAGGATCCTCGTAGAACACATCTTCTTAACATTCAGCTGCATACATTGGCACGTCTTTGGGATCCTCAGAGTCTAAGCAAGGGATCAAAGGAAAGGATGAGTAACAGCGTTACCCAACAAGTTCATTATATGCAAAGTGGGAAGTTTGATGCTCTAACTACCACATTGGACTATAAGTCCTTGACACTATGCAATTTTTGTAAATCTTTCTTCAAATATTGATTTTTGTGGCATCCCGCAAAACCACTACTAGAAAATCGCGTTGTTTTTGTGCATTGCATCATCATTACAGCATCAGGCATATTAATTTTACCTGAAACTATGTTGCGAAAGACTATGGTTTTCCGAAAACTAGCCCTCCTTCTATTTCAAATTAAACCCCCGGATGTTCCGGATATTTTGTTTTTCTAAAACTAGTTATAAAAGCTATTTGAAAATAAATAAAATATTAAATTATTTTAATAGGGGCAGTCGAACGGGCCGATTGACCCGAACGACCACCCCAGAAAAATACAAAACGGACCACCCAAAAATCCCTAGTCTACCCTGTCCTAATCTACCCACACCCCCTCCACATCACCCCACCCACTAGCTGCTTGCCACCTCACCCCTCCATCTCCCTCACCCAATCCTATCCTGCCACCTAGACACACACCACACAACACACCCTGCCCACACAACTCACAGCACGCACGCACGCACGCGGGACCCACCCCGTGGCCCCGCACTCCCCTGCCCCGCTCTCCCTCTCCTCTCAGGCCGCGCGACACGCCCAGCCCCGCGCCTCCTGCAGCCATCAACCGACCCACTTTGCCCGGCCGCCTCACACGCCGCCTCGCGCGGCTCCGCCCGGCTAGCGCCTGCCCCCCCTCTGCTCGCCGTCGTCCACGCTCTCCCCAACCTTCCTCTGCCCTTCTCCCATTGCGGCGTGCCCGGCTCGGCGCCTCCACTGCTGAGCCCGCCGCCCGGCAGCGCTCCGGCGACCCGCAGACCCGCGGACCTCCACCGCCTCTCCCCGCACGCCACAGCCCTCCCGCCCCGTCGCTCCTCCGCCCGCCCGGCTCAGCGCCCCGGGCTCGTCTGGCCGTGGCGCCAGGCCTGCGCTGCCCCTCGCGACCCGTCTCCCGAGCTCGTCGGCCGCCCTCACTGCGACCTCGCTCGCCCGCTCGCCCGTCTCCGCGGTTCCGCGCGCCGCCTCTCCGGCGCCGCCTCCTCCGCCGGCCCGTCCGGCCTCCAGCGTGTCGCGCCCGCGCAGTTCCGGCCGCCCAGGTCGGCCCGCATCTCGCCGGCCGCCTTGGCCTCGTCGCCCGAGCGCGGTCGCCGGCCGCCCGCCCCGTGCTCGACCGCCGTCTCCGTCGCTGCGCCAATGGCTCCCCGTCGAATCCGTCGGACTGCCTCGACCCTCTGTCCTCGCGTTATGCGCTGGCGAGCCAGTGAAGCCGTCGTGCCTCGGTTCTTTGTGCGTGAACATCGCTCGATGACCCGTCCCGGCGAGACCAACCGTTCCCCGTCGAACCCCCAAGATCGCTGGCGCAAGTTCGACCTTTCAAGGCGAGGCGGACGCCAAGATCTTACATGCGGAACCGCATGATCTTCTTCTTGAACGCCAAGATCGTCTCGACCACGACGTTTTGAAGAATGGGCCGGGCGAACCCCGAGGACCCTGACGCCGTTTGGAAGTTCGCCACCGGTAAATAAGAAGGAACCCTCAAGGACTTCGACACGGAGCGTCAAGATCGCCTCACGGAATCCGAAGCGCGGACCCGACAAGTTCTTCTCGAACGACAAGATTATCGTCATAGAACCCGAAGGCCACATGTGCGACAAGTACTCCAACCCGGAACCAAGTTCGCCACCGACTAAAGACGGACTACGAGTTCTACTTCATGGATGCCAAGCGACAAGATCTACTACCCCGATCCGAGACCCTAACCCCGGAGCCGAGAACGTTACGTCGAACCCTGGACCCTGAGACCGAACCCCAACCCCCGGAAACCCAAGATCGCCGAACCCTAATGTGTGAACCCTTTCCTCGAACCCTATATTATAACATAACAACAACTTGTTGCATATTAAATTGTCATACTTGCATGCATCTTGCCATGTGGTTTGGGGGACCTTATGCCGATTCACCTAATAATTAAATATGGGGCCCATATGCGGGCAAATCTAGTCTCATACTGGCCTCATTTAAATTTGTGTAGCGAACCCGATGCTATCTTTTGCCATGCTAAAACAACATTTAATATGCGGGGGTTTAAACAACATGAACCACCTAATTAATTGCCGGGACCCCGGTTCCGCTTAACATGACCTAATTGCATCGCACCTTTGCCATGTCATCCATCATACATGCATCATGCCGATCTTCTACCGTAGTATTAAATATTGCATCCGGTGTTCCTTCTAGTGATTTGCTTCTTCGCGGATAAGGCCGTTGAGTCGATGTGAGCTTCGCCCCGATCTTCGGTTGTTCCTTCGACAATGTTTTCAGGCGAGCATCTCCCCCTTTCTACCTATCTTACTTTTATAGTATTTACTCCCCTCCTGTTGATCTATTGCTATCTGTGTTGCGATGCTCTAGTTTCCGTACCTGTGATATACCGTGCAGCCCTATATTGCCTTGGACACACCCTATTACCTGTTGTTTGGTAGATAGTTGGACTTGCGTGTCGTAGTTGCTTGCTCTAGTGCTGATGTGTGTCGTCATATGCCACAGTTGCCGATGTATTGCCGCATGTTGATGTTGGAGATGATTCTAGTTTTACTTATCGTCACTCTAATTTCTGTTTAACAACTAAAATTGAAATAAGCAGAGGCATCGGTGGGTGATAGAAAATATTTGGTTTCCGAACGCCCACTTGTGTCTCGTAAGACCCCGAGTACTTGATACCTGTTCCTTGATTTATCGCGCTATCCACATCCGGGAGGTATATGGGACCCCCGAGACGAGCTTGATTCATCTTATTTCTTGGGGCCACAAACTAGTTTGAGGTTTTATTTACGATCTGTACTTATGCCATGCTACTACGTATTTAAATTGTGCGACGATAGCACACTGTGTCTTGTTAGGATAGTGGCACGATTCCGCGGTGTCGACAAGCCCAGTTTTGGGTTCCCAGTCGTTCACAGCCGTCTACCCAAACCTTGAGTCCGTCTCGGAGCTTGCTTACTTCGTTGCGGGTAGACTCCAAGGGGTGGCCCCCTGAAATATTTCTGAATCCTGTGATTGTTCAGTCGTGAAAGCCTCGTTGGGTTTTGATTTGGTTTTCCCGAGGTTGATCGAGCGT
Organism: Avena longiglumis; assembly: GCA_030063025.1. Classification (NCBI taxonomy): domain Eukaryota; kingdom Viridiplantae; phylum Streptophyta; class Magnoliopsida; order Poales; family Poaceae; genus Avena; species Avena longiglumis. The sequence continues at coordinate 208,740,894 of CP125979.1, read as the reverse complement.
GTGTTGCTATTAGTGCACCCCGGCCGGGAAAAAATTTCTGAAAGCCATGTCCGCGGATATGGACGACTTGGAGCACAGTTTCTCGATCATAGACAAGCATAACTAAAGTTTACTGCTATAAATTTGACTTTATAATGACTAGTAAACAGCTTTACTATAATGGAATGGCTAATAATACGCCACAATTGCTTGTTTGAGTTGTCGCTTGCGACCATTGTACTGACTAGTAAATCTTGCAACTTCTAGCGGAATGGCTGAATAAAAGTACCAACCACTCTTTGGGTTTTGGGTTTATCTCATGCTATCTCAGATCGATTAGTAATTCTTTGCAACTTCAACGGAATGAATCACTAAAGGGCCCATGCTTCTTTAATCGGGACAATTATCTAAACGACTAGTAATTGCAACCATAATCAAGAAGTAAAGCGCCAGCTGGTGAGTTCCTCGGTTGACTTCCTCGTTTGGTCTCGAGGAAACACCGGGATGGGTTTGTTTGGTGTTAGTATCGTTGGTTCGAATAGGCCTTTCTCCCCCTCGATTGCCGCCATCGTGTCGAGTCTCTATAGGTTGTTTAATGCATGCTCTTGCCGCCTCGATCCACCATACCTATGTGGCGAGGGGCCGAATTCTAGACTCGCCGTGTCTTGGCCTCGATCGGCGCTCCTTCTTTTTCCTTTGCCCTTTGTGGCACCCTTTTGTTTAAGCGGGTTTTGAGATCGGCGTCGTTAGCGAGGTTACCCTTCCGGCCTGGGCAGGGTTATGGACGCCATTGGTTATTCTTCAGGGCTCTTAGCCCCATTTGCATCTTGTCCGTAGTCGGACTCTCTATCATTTTCAAGGTGATTTGGATCTTTGTATATTATATCTGTATTCTTGACTCTTTGAGTCGCTGTTGTATATATCTGTTCTGTGGGTCCCATCGAGGACTGTTGTGTAATGTTATTACTTCGTTTTCCACCCGCACGAAAGTGCCTGGTGGGCACCTTTGAATCGTTTCTATGCGGGTTTGGCGAATTTTGCTCAAACTTGCATAGGTCCGATTCTGAGGGTGTTACAATTTTATTATAAAAATCTATGACCATCAGCCTTAATAGTTTGACCAGAACTTTCATGGAGTTCCTTTCCTGCCGCGTTCATAGCTCCTTCCCGGTATAGGGAGTGACAAATTACAATTCTTACACTCTGCAGAGGTGCGTTACTTTATCCATGAGAGATCAACTCCTTGTTGCACAACCGGGCGCACTTTCCCATCCACAATTCCATGATGTGGGGCCCAGTAGTTGGTCCAAGCCAATCACTGCCCCCTTCGCGACCTCGCATGCCTCCTTGGTGTACACCATGCCCACATAATGAATTACGGCAATGGTTTGTACAAACCGTTAGATGCCAGAACTATCGTGGGACGATAAGGGTTCCCACCCATATGCTGCATATCCTCTATGAATTACCAATTAATATGCACGCTACGAGGATAATAGCCACGACCTGCACATCCGGCTTCATGCGAGAGGAAGAAGATATAGCTGACTTCTCCGTCCCATTCCAAATCTCATGGCTAACGCGTAATATACGACGCTAGAATCACTGATGTCCGGGGTTATTAAGTCCCTAATTGATCATCATTGTTGCAAATAGAACCCTAAGTTCTATTGCTCCATTATATCATCACTTAGGATGATATCTATGATTTCTTTATTTGTGAAAATATTATTTTCCCTCTTTGGAGTATATATGATAACACACAATTTGCAAATACTTTGATAAAGACTCTTCGAAGGATATGAGCAAGTGATGAACTTGCCTTGTGATGGCAAGGTAGTGAAGTCTGATGCTTGCACTGGACCTTGAGCTTCTATGTCTACAAAAACATCATTATTGCCCGGTAACGATAATATTTAAAGAAGCAAAATGACTATGCAAAGTAATGTAATGCATCATTTAACTTGATATGCATTCTCCCCATTATTATAAAGATTATTTTTGATAATAAAGGATTTATAAATATTAATTTTAATATTTATAATAGAATATTGTATTCTTTTATTTTATTTCCCTTTTATTTGACTTTTATTTATTAATAACTCTTTTAAGAATTATCACTTAAGTATCAAAAATTGTTATTAAATATTTGTTTAGTATTTTTCTAAAATACTACAATATTAATATATGATGAAAGTGATTTTTATTTATTTTTATCATCTTTCAATAATTTTGTAAAATTCCATAAGGAATATATAAATTACAAAATTATTAATAAAATTTATATGTCTAAAATTTTATCTCTTAAATTATTTGGATAGTTTGGATTATTATGAATGCAAAAATATTTTATTTCTATTTTTTGGACTTTTATTTTATTTTCTAGAATTTAATTAAGTTCAGGGGCATTTTGGTACTTTTCTATTTATTAAAACAGGCCTTAAAGGTTTTTGGGCTGGCTTATTCTTATTGGGCCCTTGTGGCCCATTGGGCATAGTCAAAACAGCCACCCCGAAGGGTTCTGGCCTGTCAACACCCAGATTTTTAATCCCAGATGCCTGTTATGCCATACATCGCAATCCCAGGATTACCATTTTTGTGAGACATAACAGATTTGGATACCATAGTACATCATCCATTACGAACCATACATAAGTTCTTACACAAATAAGGATCTCATGATCCAGTTCTTAATACAACTCAAGCAACAGAAATACGGAATAATAAAGGTAGCATAGGCGAAACTCCATCTTCGGGGTCATAGGCAATGCTGACGATGGGAGATGATCCTAGTTGTCGTAACCTTCCTGGGGTCCATCCTTTAGGTACTCCTCTTCATAGTCTGGCCACAGGAATAGCCAGGGACAAAGCCATGAGTACTCTTTAAGTACTCGCAAACTAATACTAACAAGTGAAGGGGGTTTTTGTAGTAGGACACTAAGCTCTAGGGTTGTTTTGCAAAAAGCCAGATTTACATCTACTAAGTTTAGAAGCAAAGAATGCTAGTTGAAGTTTTATAACACCTAAGTGTGAACTTGTATTTCATCTCACAACTCTGTTGTGGTCAAGTCAAAGTCTCAAGTCATTTCACAAGTCATTTTGAAAACATCTGACGGGGGAACAGTATGGCCACTCCAACTGTCCATAACCGCGGACGCGGCTATTCTAATAGTTTAACACTCTGCAAAGATTGTACACTTTCACCACAACATTCGATACATCCGTCAGTAACAAATCCTGAATTCACCATACTCAATATGCGGATAATCAATCCTAACCTTTCAATTACACGCCCTAGTATAAGCACCTCTCCTATGAGTTTGGCCTCCCAACCATGACCATCTGTCATCTTGGGTACTACACAGGTGGACAATATTCACAAGGTAGCCTCAGCTCAGACCTTGGCCGTGAGGGAACCAATACTAAGGTATATAAGTTTCCAGTCAAGCCCTACCCAATTCTCGGGTATTGTGGTTGTACGGTAAAATTGGAATGGTATCGCATCCAGACAACCATGAGTTTTATAAAGGGCTAAGGCTCATGCCTCAACATTTTCATCACCATAAATCATCTGGTGTTCGGAAACACATGTCCAAAACATTTCAATAGAATGATCCATCATTCCAAGGTTTTCATAATCATTTTCCACCAAGTTTTCCCATCTAAGTTGATCAGGTTTTATGCTTAGCACTAGCATCTACAAGTGGGGTAAGTACTAATGAGGGGTGGTAAACTAGTGGAGTTTAACTAAGTCCAATCTCATGCCTTAGGAGGACATAAAGATTATCTAGCTTAGGCCAAATTTTATGCTATTTATGCAACCTTCAATTATCTTTCTAGTATCTATGATTCACTTAAGTAAGCTCTAAGTACTAGCTTTGATAAAGAAATAAAGTATAAAGCTTGTAGGTAAAACTAGGATTGGTTTATCAAGTGGTTATGATTATATATGCTTAAGGCATATAGTTGGCATGGTAACAAGCAAGTATTTGCTTGCCTCAGTCTCAGTATAAGCTTGCTAATTTAATAGCTTGCAAGTATGGGCTTGCATAGGTAAAGTATCTTGCAAGTGTTAGCTTGCCTTGTGCAGAGCAGTGGTTGAAGTTCTCCTCGGCTTCTTCTTCGTAGTATCATCCTTCCTCCTCGTATCCTTGGTCGGTATTAGCGTCTATAATAAATACGAGGTACACAATCACCAAACAATAATTAACTAATTTCAATCATCACACCAAAGGGTCCTATAGATGATCTATCATCATCACTAACATTACAAGATTAAAGCTTGGTTTAATTTCTTTTATTTTTTTAGAAAAGTAATTTCTACTCATTGAAAAACTACTTAAGTTTTAATGTTCTCCAGACCAAACATGGGATCATGTTGACACATGTCATCACCACACATTTCAGTACATGGGAATGTGATTTAAAGTGGTGTCACAATTTAATAAGATTTAACCTTTTATTTTAAATAGAAATAAATGATTAGAAATGCCTATGTGGCATTCTTTTATTACTTGAACATTATTTCTATAAGTAAACCCATATATTTTTATATATTCTGAAAGGTATGATCAAATGTGATTTTTGAGAGTTGGAATCAACTCAAAAGTTATTAAGGTTTAAATTTGAAAAATGTTTGAATGCAGAAAAGGTTCTGCCTTGTTATTTTTACCAAGGTTTATCTATATATTCAAATGATTTGAATCCAACGGGCTTGGATTAAGCATTTCAAGACCTTTCTAAAAAAATTGGTTTCATTCAATTTGGTTCGTTGAATCGAGTTGGGTTGATTTTTGAAACTAGGTACATAACTAGGTTTGAACTTAAATGGAAAAATTTAAATTCAAATGACTGGGCTGTGCGGGAACTGATAATGGGCCGGCCTGCTACGCACAAAGACTTACGCTGCGGTTAAGTTCTGTCCCCCAGCGTCGGTGAGACAGGAGGTGCGGCGATGCAGAACACGTGGTGTGTTGGATTAGAAGTAAGATCAATGGCTTAGGGTCGTCGTCGATGATGAACTAGTCACCGACGATCTCGAACCCTAGAGGCGCAGTGGGGGTCGTGGGAGGCTCACCGAGGCTCAGGCGAGGGTCGGCGAGGCGGGCGAACGACGAAGTCGACGACGGCGAACCTCCTGGTACCGGCAGCTTCTCCTGGGATGGACGAAATAGACGGCACCCTTCTTCTCGAGAGGCGGCCTGCTCTGGCGCAATTCCGGCGATGCGCTGCTCGCCTTGCTCGGGGAACGGGGTGGAACGATCAGTGAGTAGAGGGGAGTGAGATGGTGTGAAGAGTTTGAGCGGGGGAGGCCTCTATTTATAATCTCGACGACAAGACCGAACGGCATGGGCAAGCGACGGTGGCGACATGGCTACGGGCTGCTAGAGGCATGGCCGGTGGTGGCGATTGATCGGTGGTCTCCTGGCGATGCTCTATTGCTTTAATGCGCGTGTAGGGGCGGTGGCAAACGGTCTGGAACATGTGATGCTCTGCACGACAGAGGCGGCGTCTTCGACGGCGAGCGGTGGCTGTGAGGCATGGGGCGGCGAACGGGGATGTCTGGCGGTCTCCTGGGACGATGGTGATCACTTATGCACGCGGCGAGGGCGGCACGCGGTCTGTGGGCTTCGGTCGAGGATGGCACTCTGGCGCATGCTCGGCATGGTTGACAGAGGCACTGGAGCGGTGTTTCTGGGTGCTCTGGTCGATGTCTTCGAGGCAGGGATGGTCGAGAGGGGCGGTGAGGCATGGGCTTGCTCCCAGACATGCTGGCTAGGCTTGGTGCTTCTCCTAGCTTGCTGTCTACACTGGGGTGGCATGGGTGGTTTCGGCTGTTCACCATTGATGACATTGCCAAGCTTACAGTGGTGCTAGATGTTTACAAATGAGCTAGATGATCTACTAAAGCCTATTTGCAACCAGAGAGGGAACAAGTTAGGCTCAAATCACTGCTCCAAATAGTGTCTGGATTTTATTTGATTTGCATCTGCAAGGTGTTTGATGAAATGGCCGCATGAATTCAAGTTTTGAATTTTGAAAAGATTTTTGGTGGGTGTGCTAGGTAGGTGCAGGTGAGTCTATAGGTGCTTGGGTTTTGAAAGTTGAGCTTGTTTGCGTGGTTTTTGAAAAAGTGGGATCTTCCCATATGAAATAGATTCAATTTTAAACTGTCATTTAAACTATGCATTTAAATGTTTCTAGATGATCACAAAGTGGGCCTTGATACTTTGTTATGAGTACTATCAAGGGGTGCAAAGATCCAAACAAGTTTCTGTTAAGTTCTAAAAGTTAGAGACAGCCAAAGTAGGTATGGGAGTTAAATTGGTCAAAATGACCATTCCGTTATTTTGTTTGTTTTGATTTATTTGTCTTTGGGAAAAGTGTGGGGATTGTTTAGATGATGTTTATTTCACCTAAGAATCCTTTTACAAGCAAAGAAACACATAAACAAGGGAATTCAAAAGAATTCAAAATGGGATGCATACTCACATACATGCTTTCATATTTTTATTTAGAAAAGTTTTTGTTAACCCTAATTTTGGTGATTAGAGTTTGATGATTCTAGTTTAATATTTTTGGGATGTTACATGGCCCAACTCAGCCCACTCACTCGCTGTCTCTCACCCTCGAGCTCACTCCTCTCCTCCTCTATCCCCGACCCCGTGGTCGGTGATGTCGCCACCTGCAATTCCCGTCGTCGTGGACCGCCATGGCCGCCGCCGCCATGGTGTAGGAAGGGATTGTCGATTCCGCTCTTCCCTCCTGTCCAACTGGATTTGGACATGGATCTCTCCTGCGACAGATCGATGTCGTCCCGAACCCTAGGGTTTGGGATTGGCGTTGATTCTGGCGTCGCCGTTGCTATCGCGCTCTATGGTGATTCACCTCACCCCTAGGCGTGACTATGGTCACCGCCGTGGCACTGTATGGGTCGCAGCGCCCCCCTGGGGGTGCTCCCCGTGCCGCCATGGTCGTCGGCCCTCCTGCTTCCTCTTATATTCTTCAGCGAGGACCTTTGGTGAGTGATCCCTCTCCTCTCATGCTGCTCTATGTTAAGTCATCCTCTGCTAGATGTTTGGTGGTGATCTTTCTGGTCACTATCTTGTTCTGATTAGGGTTCTTGGTTCTGTTTAGGGTTCATACCCTGCTGTTGATTAGATATTGATGAATTTGATCATGTGTTGATGATCTCTGAATCTGTTAAGTGGTGATTAGCTGTGGCTTCTGGCTGATGATTTGCTCTGGTGATGCTAGTGGCTTACTTCTGATGATTCCATGGTTAGATATCATATGATTTAGAGGGTAAAATTGTACCGGAAACACTACTTGGTAAAGCTAGTGGTTTGAATAACTTACCACTATCATTACTTGGTTAATGACAGTGGGTATGGTGTGATGAAGTTACTGTCTTAGTACTATTGGCTTGAGAATTAATGTGTGGTTTATGATCACAATGGTCTCTTATAGTGAAAGCATATATATATATGAATATCCTGTCTATGATTCTTGGTTTTAAGAACAGGAAAATGATTTATAACTGGTTGATTGTATCTGTGAAAATTGAATGCTTAATCTGATTAATATAGAATTATTCTTTTGAAACCATCTTTGGATGGCACACAAGTTAGATTCTATTTCATTGATTGGGTTGGTGCAAGCTTAAGATGAGTTTGGCTTTAAAGATAAGTAGAAATTTTCCCTTCTTAAATCCCTAAGACCAATGATGTTGGTCTGAGGTTTAGGGATTTAAGATTGATCTAGTTGATTCATATGGATGGTTCTGGTAGTGGTACCAGCTACTATTTCTTGAATCAAAGCTTGGAAAAATGATTGTAAGCTTGATAACTTGCATAGATCCATAAGATTAGATTCTAAGGTGATACTCGTGTCTTAGAGATGTGCCTAGAAGTTAAATCTTAGCTATATTCATTCTTGAGTGAAAATATAGCTTGATAGCTAAATCAATGATGTTGTTCTGAGATTTAGTTGGATCCGTATGCTTTTCTGTTTGCTTTTAGAGTTTAAAACCTCAGTGATGGATTCACCCCACTTGGGTGCTTTCTGAGAGTTTGAATGTGATACAAATCATGTATGCTTGTCTAATCTTAGACAGATAGATCATGTGATGTTCTATTTACTCACCACTGTCACTTGATGTTGTGGTTGCTAGTGGTGGATCTTGTGGTAGCTTGATCTTGTGGTTGATCTTGATCTCCCCTGGTATATCCAGCTCCTTGCTTGTCCTTGATCTAGCCCATCATCTCTTGATCCTGATGGCTTGACCTTGGTCTAGCTATCCCCCTGATCTCCCCCTCCTTATGTCACCATCTTGGTGATGTGCTCCTGGTTTTTGGTTGGTTTGATCTAGCTTGGATTTGGCTTGGTGTAGCTGCTAGCTGCTGTGCTTGGTGTGTAAAAGCAATGGAATGGTGTGGAAACTGGTTTTCCCACGGCTGTGTTAGGAGTTTTGTTTGGTTGTGCTGCTGTTGTGGTGTTGACAGCACACACCATGCAGTTTGGTGTGTGTGCTGCTTGTGTGCTTGCTGCACAGATGTGGATATGTTCAGAATTTTGAAAGTTACTTTTATCTGATTACTTTTACTTGGCCGGTGAAACTTGCCCCTCCTTGCTGCCATTTGACTTCTGGCTTAAAATTATGAAAGATACATTCTTTCATATTGGTGAAACTTCCCCCTTCTATAAATTTACTCCATGATGAACCTTGATCAGTGCACTCCACTGACAAGTCTGAGAGTAAAACAATGCTAATCCTAACTTTCCTTTTCCTATTCAGTTTCTGTTTATTTTGCAGGTACAGATTTGAACATGAAGATTTTAGTTTATTTTATTTATAGAATATTCCAATGTAATCTTCTTTATTCTTTTGTAATTTTAGTTCTATTCTTTTGTAATCTTCATTTTATTATTTTGTAATAAAGCTTATACTATTATCAATAAATAAGTATTATTCTTTATTTATTTACTATTGTAAAAATTGTGGATGATTTTTATAAGTTACATTTTTGTAACTTATTTAGTGAATGAAAATATGAAATAGATATTCATATTCTTAATTGCTTTCTTTAGATAAAGTTTGAGTTATATTGGTTAACTCTTAATTAAATCAAGATTCAAACATTATTCAAAAATCCTTTTGAATTATAATTCAAACACTCAAGTTCTAAATTCAAATTTCATTTCCCTAAAACACATAATTCCACAAAGATCATATCAAAGTCTATAACAATCATCCTTTAAGACTAAATCTAATCTCAAAGTATGAAAGAAACCTTGATCACTTTAGGTTTTTATTTGGCGAAAAATTTACCCACATTTTTACAGATGAATGCATGCAACATTCCAAATTCCTAAATCTACCCTTCGTTAGTTCCTAAATACTAGGATATTACAGACTTCCCACTTAAATTAAACTTCGTCCGGAAGTTTGTGGAGATGTACCTGAATAGTTCTGGATAGGTTTTTCTTAAATCTTCTTATTTCTCCCACGTGGCTTCTCTTTCAGGGTGATGTTCCCGTTGTACTTTGCAATATTTAATTGCTCTATTCCTCAACCTTTTCCAGTTTTATTCCAAAATTATACAAGGATTTTCAACATAGGTTAAGTTTGCTTGTAGTTCTATCTCCTGATGTGTGATTGCATCATTCGGAACTTTCAAACATTTATGAAGTTGTGACACATGGAAAACATTATGCACTTGAGCTAATCTTGATGGTAACTCTAAAGCATAAGCTATAGTTCTGTTTTGACTCAATATCTTGAATGGTCCGATGTATCTTGGACTCAATTTTCCTTTAACTCTGAACCTTTTCACTCCTTTCATTGGACTTACTTTCAAGTATACCATGTCTCCCACTTCTGGATGCCAAGGTCTTCGAGTTTGATCAGCATAACTTTTCTGCCTACTCTGAGCTATTTTTAGTTTATCCCTGATCTTATCACTGATATCTTGTCTTTCTTTGATATAATCTGGTGCAAATTCTTTGCTGCTTCCAGGTTCATACCAACATATTGGTGATCTACACTTCTTTCCATACAGAACCTGATATGGAGCTGCCTTCAGACTACTCTGATAGCTATTATTATGAGAAAATTCTGCCAATGGTAGATGATCTTCCCATGTACCTCCAAAATCTAATGCACACGCTTTTAGCATGTCTTCTAGTGTTTGATTTGTTCTCTCCGTTTGACCTCATGTCTCAGGATGATAGGTTGTATTAAAATCTAACTTTGAACCAAGTGCTTCATGCAATTGCTTCCAAAATGCTGAAGGAAACACTTATCCCCTATCAGTTACGATCTTTTTGGGTACTCCATGTTTACTTACTATCTCTTTGACATATACTTCAACTAACTTCTCGGCATTATCTTTTTGATTTACCGGGATAAAATGTGCACTCTTAGTGAGTCTGTCCATAATTACCCATATCATATCCTTCCGTTTAGGTGTCATGGGAAATCCTGTGATAAAGTCCATACCTATTTCCTCCCACTTCTACTCAGGAATTTCTAAAGGTTGTAATGGTCCTGCTGGACTTTGATGTTCAGCCTTAACCCTTTGGCAAGTATGACATTCTGATACATATTTAGCAATGTCCCTTTTCATGTTATTCCACCAGAAGAGTTCTTTCAAATCCATATACATCTTAGTACTTCCTGAATGTATAGAGTACAGTGTTTCATGTGCTTCTCTGAGTATGACATCACGAATCTCAGTCACATCTGGAACACAAAGGCGGTCTTGAAACCATAAGGACTCATAATCTCCAAGGTGAAAAACTGATTTTTGCCCTTGAGATATCCTCCGAATTTCCTCAGCAATAAAAGGATCTTCTGTTTGATGTCTGAAAATCTCTTTCTTAAGATCACTATCCTGCTCTGCAACTACCTGCATAGTAGCTAATCCTCCAAGAACCTCTATTCTAATGAATTGAAGCTCTAATGTTTCCAAGTCCATTTGTAACTCTTTTGGTAACTCCCGATTACTAGGCTGAATATCTGGACTCTTTCTGCTTAAAGCATCAGCTACAACATTTGCTTTTCCTGGAGTATAGTTGATTGTTAATTCATAATCCTTGATTATTTCCAACCAACGCTTATGTCTCATATTCAATTCCTTTTGAGTGAAGAAATATTTGAGTCTTTTATGGTCAGTGTATAACTCACATCTAGCTCCATATAGAAAATGCCTCCATCCTTTTAGCGCAAAAACTACTGCTGCTAACTCTAAATCATGAGTTGGATAGTTGACTTCATGTGGTTTTAGTTGTCTTGAACCATAAGCAATCACTTTCCGATCTTGCATTAACACACAACCTAGAACTTCTTTAGATGCATCACTGTATACTCTAAAGTCTTTCCCTGTTTCAGGAACTGCTAAGATTGGAGTTGTGGTTAACCTAGTCTTCAACTCCTGAAAAATTGCTTCACACTTCTCATCCCAATTGAATGGTGTACTATTTCTTAACAATTTGGTCACTGGTCCGGCTATTTTGGAGAAACCTTCAATGAATCTCCGATAATAACCAGCCATTCCTAAGAAACCTCGAATTTGCTTCACATTGGTCGATGCAGTCCACTCTAGTACTGACTGAACTTTAGATGGATTTACAGCGATTCCATCTTTACTGATCACATGACCGAGGAATTCTACCTCATCTAGCCAAAATTCACACTTACTAAACTTAGCATAAAGTTCGTGTTCCCTTAGAGTCTGCAACGCTATTCTCAAATGATCAGCATGATCTTCCTTATCTTTGGAATATATCAGAATATCATCAATAAAAACTATGACAACTTGTCCAAATATGGCATGAGGATCTTGTTCATCAGATTCATGAATATTGCAGGTGCATTGGTCAAACCAAATGGTACTACCAGATACTCATGGTGTCCATATCTTGAGACAAATGCTGTCTTTGGAACATCTTCCGGTTTGATTTTTATTTGATGGTATCTAGATCTTAAATCGATCTTTGAGAATACTCTGGCTCCTTTCACTTGATCAAACAAATCTTGAATTCTTGGTAAAGGATACGTATTCTTGATAGTAACGTTGTTTAGATTTCTATAATCTCCACACATCCTTCTTCCACCATCTCTCTTATCCACAACGATTACTAGTGTTCCCCATGGAGATACACTTTCCTGAATAAATCCTTTTCTGGCTAACTCATCAATTTGCTCTTTGAGTTCTTTTAACTCTTTGGGTCCCATTTTATATGGTGCTTGAGCTATTGGTGTTGTTCCAGGAATTAGGTCAATAGTGAACTCTATCTCCCGGTCTGGTGGCATTCCCGGTAGCTCTGCTGGAAAAACATCTTGAAATTCATTTACTATAGGAATATCTTCCAATTTGACCTCTTTCATTGAGTTCAACTACAGATCCACCATGATATGACTATGCTTATCTTCTTGATAAACTATCGTTGCTCCACTTGGATTTTTGATTGAGACAGTTTTCTCCTCACAATTTATCTGAGCTCCGTGTTCCATCATCCAATCCATTCCCAACACTACTGCAATTCCCTTCAAATGAATCACATAAAGGTCTGCGAAGTATGTACAACCACAGATCGAGATAACCTGATCTAGTTTTATGTGGCGTACAATCACATTTCCCCCTGCTGTAACTACGGTCATAGGACTTTCTAACGTTGCCCTTCTAATCCCGAACTTATCACAAAATTATTTAGAAATTAATGAAATAGTTGCACCCGTATCAAATAGAACTTTGCCGGGATTGGTAAGGATATTGAGCATACCTATCACTGCATGCTCCGAATTATCCACCTCCTCGAGGGTTGCACAGTTCAGTTTCCCGGTAGATCGGTTCCTCTCGCCATTGTTGTTCTTGCCATTATTTCCTCCTTTATTAGGCTGTCCATTTCCTCCACTGGATTGTCCTCCTCTCTTGGTAGGCCAACCTCCTGGTGGTTTGTTCGGACAATCGGGCTTGATATGCCCCTTCTGACCACAACCGTAACAGATCACTACAGGCTTTTTGCATTCCCTCTGGAAATGCCCTGGAATTCCACAATTATTACAGATAACATTCCTTTTCGGATTGGATTGATTTCCACCACTTCCCTTGTTATTGTCATTGTTATTGTTGCCATAGTTCCTGTTCCGAGGTTTGAACTCCAGGTTGGGTTTAGGTTTGCTTGCCTAAATTTTCTTGGTTTCCTTCTTGGCTCTCTTCCTCCTATCCTCTTGGACATTCTTATAATCATCTTCGAAAGTAATGGCTGCATCCAGCAACTGCTGATAAGTGTGCTTATTAGCTAACCTTAGTTGCATTTTCACAAATGGGTTTAACCCACGCAGAAAACGTTTCTTTCGCTTCTCTTCAGTGTTAATATCCTCCTCGGCATAGCGAGACAATTGACTAAACTCCCGGATGTACTTCATGACACTAGTAGATCCTTGCTGAAGCTCCTCAAATTCTCTCTGCTTCAACTCCATAACACTTTCCGGAACATGATATTCACGGAATCTCTGCTTAAACTCCTCCCAGGTAAACTCTTTTCCTGGTTGTTGCATAGCCAACTAATTCTCCCACCATGATGTTGTAGGTCCAGTCAGAAGATGAGTTGCATACCTTAATTTCTCCTCATCAATGCAACCTATAGTTTCCAGCTTCCTTTCTGTATCTGATAGCCAATCCTCTGCATCCATAGGTTCAGGAGCTGATGCAAAAGGTAACGGCCTTGCATTCTGGAAGTCAGATAGACTTACTCCTCCACCTTCAGGTGCCCTCTGATTTGCTTATCCCAGCAACTCTTCCATGAACTTGTTCTGGGTCCCTTGCATCATTTGCATGCACTGCATAAAGTTCTGCTCCATTAACGACCTCATAGGTGGTGGTTGCAATGCTCCCTAATTTGTTGCATCTGCATCAGCCTTCTCCTTGGCCTCTCGCTCCATCCACTGCTACTTAGTTTCCATTTCTACACCCGTATCCATGACCCTCTAGTCCTGCAACATAAAGCGAATACTCATAGTTACATCATGCACATGTGTTCTGGGCTCGACTTTACGCACAGAACTAGTCACACAATGAAGATCCAAAGAAAATCCAAATATGCATTTCACATATTATACATAATATCATAATAATACAAAGTCATTACAACATATACCATATAGGCATAATCACAAAACTACCTTATTCCTCTAACTATCTTATTATTTGGAGTACAATACACGGTACTTGATATCACTAACTAGTTGCCTCCTTCTAGTAGTAACTACGCTCATCGTACATGCCTGATGTCCAACCGTGATGACATGTTGTTCGTCGCACAATTTGTGGAACAAATGGCCTTCTAGAAGGAACATACTCTGTATCTGAAGTGTCAGGACTTGAGTCATTACTCAACCTGAGTGCATTGACTCCCTCCAGCTCAGCTGAAAAGTCTTCAGAAACATATTCAACATTATCTTCCGCCTGCATCTCCTGATCTTCATTCCTTGAGTTGTCAACAGGATACGCAGATCTTGTTGCTTCCCAGGTGCTCCTTTGGGCAAGATAGTTAAACACTGGATAATGTATATCCCCTGGGTTTTGAGAAGATGTTGATGATTCAAACACTCTCTCCTCGGGATCTTCTTCTTCCTCCTGATTATCTATCGACATGGCATTTCTACTACTGTTACTAGGGTTAATCCTTGCACCCATCCAACTAGATTGCCCAACATTTCTGTCAGAACCATTTGTGGACATCTGGTGTTCATGAGATCCTTCATATGATCCCCTTCTCCAACCATCCCCTAAGCCTTGTGGTACTGCATACCTCATATCTATAGTAGGATCATGTCTAGGTTCAGAACTTGGTGAATAAGGATATGGTATAAAAGATTCAGGATCTATAGGTATATCCTTAAAGATAGGTGTTGCACTACTACCTTCTTCCTTCTCTAACTGTAATGCTAACTGCTTCCTCCTTTCCGGATCAGTTAGATCCTCTAACATGTCATTCTTATCTTCAACAATCACTTTATGTGCCTTGTAAAAAGACGCAACGAGTGTTCGGTATCTATCCATAAACTTGGAAGCTAACTTAGGATGCTTCTTAACCAAAGTAAGATGATCCGGTATAGGCTCCGAGTCTATAGAATCATGAGGTATCATAGAGAATGTGCTACCTTCTAACTCCTTGGCTTTATGCTCCCGGATATTAGCTATCGTCTCCACAACAGCAACATGGTATGCTGCTAAATGACTCCTACCTTCACCTATAGGTAGATCGTGATATAATACAAGCTCCTCTGGAAGTTGGATACTCACACGATACTTGGATAACATTCGACCATCAAAGTAAGTTATAGTATTCACTGGAATTCTAGTTGGACAACTAAAGATCTTTAAAAGTTGACGAAGTTGGTCTGTGAATGATCCTTGATAATCATCAAGAGTCTCCTCTTTCCTTACCAAAGTCTGTTTTGGAAACTTTGGTGCCATAGCTCTGTATATCAGAAAAATAGTTTTGGTTAGTATCCAATAATATATTGCATCATAACAAAGAATTATAGCACTAAAATATATAACGGAATATTCTCATTTGAATACCCATTATATTACTTTTAGAGAATTCTTTATCGTTGCTACACTTTCCTACAGGTAATACCCTTTACTAGGTTTCCAACCTAAGGTAAAAGCAATTTGCTCTGATACCAACTGCGGTGACCCAGCATACCAGTGCATGTGTAGTACACTATAGTCGTTGACATGACACTCACAGAACACCGTTCTATAAATATCACATCCCTCAGAGTGGTACAACAGAAACATTGTGGGTCCATATTACAAACATTCACACATTATTATTATTACAATACCAGAAGTTCAAGACTTCAAAAGGTTCAACTTACAAACCAAAATATATAGTGTTTCAACAGAATTTAAAAGTAGCAACTTCGACTAGGAGTTGAGCTCACCAACTTATTCTATATTGTTCATGTTGCTCGGCTCCGTTGGTTACTACTAACTAGGATACTTAGTTGGATTCGTTATCATCGACACCATAGCGGATTTCGTAATCCACTCCTTCAACACCTCCTGACAGGTCAGGCTCCTCGTAGAACACATCTTCTTGACATTCAGCTGCATACATTGGCACGTCTTCGGGATCCTCAGAGTATAAGCAAGCGATCAAAGGAAAGGATGAGTAACAGCGTTACCCAACAAGTTCATTATATGCAAAGTGGGAAGTTTGATGCTCTAACTACCACCTTGGACTATAAGTCCTTGGCACTATGCAGTTTTTGTAAATCTTTCTGCAAAGATTGATTTTACTATAAAAATCTATGACCATCAGCCTTCACAGGTTGACCAGAACTTTCATGGAGTTCCTTTCCTGCCGCATTCGTAGCTCCTTCCCGGAACAGGGAGTAACAAGTTACAATTATTACACTCTGCAGAGGTGCGTTACTTTACCCATGAGAGATCAGTTCCTTGTTGCACAACCGGGCGTACTTTCCCGTCCACCATTCCATGATGTAGGGCCCAGTAGTTGGTCCAAGCCAATCGATGCCCCCTTCGCGACCTCGCATGCCTCCTTGGTGTACACCATGCCCACATAATGAATTATGGCAATGGTTTGTACAAACCGTTAGATGCCAGAACTATTGTGGGACGATGAGGATTCCCACCCATATGCTGCATATCCTCTATGAATTACCAATTAATATGCCCGCTACGAGGATAATAGCCACGACCTTCACATCCGGCTTCATGCGAGAGGAAGAAGATATTGCTGACTTCTCCGTCCCATTCCAAATATCATGGCTAACGCGTAATATACGGCGCTAGAATCACTGGTGTTAGGGGTTATTAAGTCCCTAATTGATCATCATTGTTGCAAATAGAACCCTAAGTTCTATTGCTCCATTATATCATCACTTAGGATGATATCTATGATTTCTTTATTTGTGAAAATATTATTTTCCTTCTTTGGAGTATATATGATAACACACAATTTGCAAATACTTTGATAAAGACTCTTCAAAGGATATGAGCAAGTGATGAACTTGCCTTGTGATGGCAAGGTAGTGAAATCTGATGCTTGCACTGGACCTTGAGCTTCTATGTCTACAAAAACATCATTATTGCCTGGTAAGGACAATATTTAAAGAAGCAAAATGATTATGCAAAGTAATGTAATGCATCATTTAACTTGATATGCATTCTCCCCATTATTATAAAGATTCTTTTTGATAATAAAGCATTTATAAATATTAATTTTTAATATTTATAATAGAATATTGTATTCTTTTATTTTATTTCCCTTTTATTTGACTTTTATTGATTTAATAACTCTTTTAAGAAATATCACTTAAGTATAAAAAATTGTTATTAAATATTTGTTTAGTATTTTTCTAAAATACTACAATATTAATATATGATGAAAGTGATTTTTATTTATTTTTATCATCTTTCAATAATTTTGTAAAACTCCATACGGAATATATAAATTACAAAATTCTTAATAAAATTTATATGTATAAAATTTTATCTCTTAAATCATTTGGATTGTTTGGATTATTGTGAATCCATAAATATTTTATTTATAATTTTTGGACTTTTATTTAATTTTATAGAATTTAATTAAGTTCAGGGGCATTTTGGTATTTTTCTATTTATTAAAACATGCCTTAAAGGTTTTTGGGCTGGCTTATTCTTATTGGGCCCTTGTATCCCATTGGGCATAGTCAAAACAGCCACCCCGAAGGGTTTTGGCCCAACTCAGCCCACTCACTCGCTGTCTCACCCTCGAGCTCACTCCTCTCCTCCTCTATCCCCGACCCCGTGGTCGGTGATGTCGCCGCCGACGATTCCTGTCGTCGTGGACCGCCATGGCCGCCACCGTGGTGCAAGAAGGGATTGTCGATTCCACTCTTCCCTCCTGTCCAACTGGATTTGGACATGGAGCTCTCCTGCGACAGATCGATGCTGTCTTGAACCCTAGGGCTTGGGATTGACGTTGATTCTGGTGACGCCGTTGCTGTCGCGCTCTGTGGTGATTCACCTCGCCCCTAGGTGTGACTATGGGTCATCGCAGTAGACCTTTCTTGAATACTTGTGGGGCTATCATAGATTGTAAGAAGGAGAAAGTTTTGACTAAGTTTGATGGAGAATCGTATGAGTTTAATTTTTCCAAATTTGCTAAAACTCCTTATGAGAATGAATTGCCTAATGACGATTTTAGGGTTGAACAACTTTCTGCTATTTCTCTTGCTCCTAACAATGCCTTGCAGCAGTTTATGGAAGATCATGAAAGATAGGTATTCAAGAAGGAAATAAATGAGATTGACGAGGTTTTCCTTCGTCAACTAGAGTTACTTAAGCATAACCTACTTGTGGAAGATTTGGTTACCACACTACCACCTAAAGGGGACCATGTTTTCGAATTAAAACCTCTACTTGATGATCTTAAATATGCTTCTCTACATGATAAGAAAATAAATCTTGTTATTATTAGTTCTAAACTTTCAGGAAAGGAAGAGGAAAGGTTATTGGAAATATTGAAGAAACACCGAGGAGCTATGGGGTATACTCTTGATGATTTAAAAGGGATTTCTCCTACTATATGTCAGCATGCTATTAATATAGAAGCTGATGCAAAACCAGTTGTTAAACACCAACGCCGTTTAAATCCTAAGAGGAAGGATGTGGTAATAAATGAGGTATTAAAACTCCATGATGCTGGTATTATTTACCCTATTGTTGATAGTCAATGGGTTAGCCCTGTTCATTGTGTCCCAAAGAAAGGGGAATCACTATTGTGCCTAATGAAAATAATGATCTTATACCCCAAAGATTAGTGGTTAGTTATAGGATGTGCATTGATTTTAGAAAGGTCAATAAATTTACTAAGAAAGATCATTATCCTCTGCCTTTTATTGATCAAATGCTGGAAAGATTGTCTAAAAAACCCACTTTTGTTTTCTTCATGGTTATTCTGGGTTATCTCAAATTGTTGTGAGAGCACAAGACCAAAAAACCACCTTTACTTGTCCTTATGGAACTTATGCTTATAGGCTTATACCTTTTGGTTTATGTCATGCTCCTGCTACCTTTCAGACATGTATGTCTGCTATCTTTCATGGTTTCTATGAAGAAATCGTGGAAGTGTTCATGGACGATTTCTCCGTCTATGGAACTTCTTTTGATAATTGTTTGCACAACCTTGATAAAGTTTTGCAGAGATGTGAAGAAACTAACCTTGTTCTTAATTGGGGAAATGCCATTTCATGGTTAATGAAGGGATTGTTCTTGGACACAAAATTTCTGAAAGAGGTATTGAAGTGGACAGAGCCAAAATTGAAGCAATCAAGAAGATGCCTTGCCCAAGGGATATAAAAGGTATTCGTAGTATCCTTGGTCATGTTGGTTTCTATAGGAGGTTTATTAAGGATTTCTCCAAAATTTCAAAGCCCCTTAGTAATCTTCTTCAAAAAGATGTACCTTTTTTATGATGATTGTAAGGAAGCTTTTGAAACTTTGAAGAAAGATTTGACTACTGCTCCTATGTTCAACCACCTAATTGGAATTTACCTTTTGAAATTATGTGTGATGCTAGTGATTTTGCTGTGGGTGTTGTCCTTGGGCAACGTGTTGATAAAAAGTTGAATGTTATTCATTATGCTAGCAAGACTCTAGATGCTGCTCAAAAGAATTATGCTACTACCGAAAAGGAGTTCTTAGATGTAATCTTTGCCTGTGATAAGTTTAGACCCTATATTGTTGATTCAAAGGTTACTATTCATACTGATCATGCTGCTATTAAGTACCTTATGATAAAGAAAGACGCTAAGCCTAGGATTATTAGATGGGTTTTGCTTTTATAAGAGTTTGATCTCCATATTGTAGATAGGAAATGTGCTAAAAATCCTGTTGCTGATAATTTATCTCGTTTGGAAAACATTTATTTTGACTCTATGCTTGTTAATGATAGTTTTCCAAATGAACAGTTGGCTGCAATAAGGTTAAGCCCGCATGAGAGTCCTTGGTATGCTGATTATGATAACTTTATTATTTCCAAGTATTTGCCTCCAACCTTTATAGCTCAGCAAAGAAGGAAATTCTTTTATGATCTAAGGCATTACTTTTGGGATGACCCACATTTATATAAAGAAGGAGTAGATGGTATTATGCGAAGATGTGTCCCAGAATATGAACAACAAGAGATATTGAGAAAATGTCATGGCAGTGCTTATGGAGGACATCATGCTGGGGACAGGACTGCACAAAAAATTATACAATCTGGTTTTTATGGCCTACTCTTTTCAAGGACGCAAGGAAGTTTATTTTATCATGTGACAAATGTCAAAGAGTTGGTAACATTTCTAGACACAATGAAATGCCTATGAATTATTCTCTTGTTATTGAACCTTTTGATTATTGGGGATTTGACTTTCTGGGTCCTTTTCCTCCTTCAAAAGGGTATACTCATATTCTTGTTGTTGTTGATTATGTTACAAGTGGGTATAAGCCATACCTACAAACAGCGCCGATGGTAAGACCTCTTTAAAAATGCTTAAAGATGTTATTTTTCCTAGGTTTGGTGTGCCTAGATATCTCATGACTGATGGGGGTTCTCATTTTATCCATGGTGGTTTAGGAAGACTCTCGCTAAATATGATGTTAACCATAGAATTGCTTCAGCTTATCACCCCCAAACCAGTGGGCAAGTAGAACTTTCTAATAGAGAAATTAAATCTATCTTGCAAAAGACTGTTAATAGATCTAGGAAAAATTGGGCTAAAAAGTTGAATGACGCTTTATGGGCTTAGAACTGCTTATAAAAATCCTATGAGAATGTCTCCTTACAAAATGGTTTATGGTAAAGCTTGTCACTTTCCTCTAGAATTAGAACACAAAGCTTATTGGGCAGTGAAAGAACTTAATAGAGATTTTAAACTTGCTGGTGAGAAAAGATTGCTTGACTTGAGTACCTTAGATGAGTGGATAAGTGAGGCTTATGAAAATGCTAGACTCTTTAAATAAAAAGTAAAAAGATGGCATGATAGGAGAATTCTAAAAAAGGAGTTCCATGTTGGTGAGCAAGTTCTTTTGTATAGGTCTCATCTCAGATTTTTTGCAGGGAAACTACTCTCAAAATGGGAAGGACCTTTTGTTATTGAGGAGGTGTATCGTTCAGGGGCTATTAAAATATCTTCCTTGAAGGACAACACTACACAGGTGGTGAATGCTAAAAGGCTCAAACATTATATTTCTGGAGATTCTTACAATAAATATGTTGATATTATTCAAATGGTAACTCCCGGAGAATTTATTAGAAACCAAACTCCAGAACCTGCAGAGTTCGTTTGAGTAGGTAAAAGTGCTGCAAACTGGAGGTTCGTGAAAACCTTATCTTTTTATAATTTTAATGTTTTTATTACATACGGAAGGTTACGAGACGAAACAGAGGAGGAAACGGAGGCCAGGTGGGCCACACCCACTAGTGGCGCGGGGCCCAGCTGGCCGCGCCACCAGGGGTGTGAGCCCCTGGAGTCCGTCTCTGCCTTGTTTTCGCACAGTACCTTCCTTATGCAGTACAACTTCGTAATATCATGTTCTCGTCGTGTTTTCATTTCGATCTGTTTCTGACAGGAAATACTCTCAAGTTTAGAGGCACCATGGTCTCCGCTAATGATAAGGGTAAGGAGTCCGTGGAAGAAGAAAGGATCGTTGCTAGGCACGAAGACATGGGTTGGAGCATCGAGGAGAAATTAAAGGACATGTCAGCAGGCATTAAGGGACAAGCTGCCACAGGATCCAGGGCAAGGAAACCTACTTTTGTAGGGGCAATTAATACTGGACGTGCTTTTTCTCATAATATGTAGTGTATCATGACCTCCGTTCTAGACTTCAGATCCTGCCCTGAGGCAGTGGAAGCCCTGCAACCACTGATGAGTTTTGTGATAAGTACCATGCTCTAAGGATGAAGGTGGATATACTTCAAGAGGAGAATAACAGGCTTCGTAAGATGCTGGAGGGTTTTCTCACCCTAAACAAGAGAACACCATCACCGAACGAGTAATTCGTCACCAGGTTTGGGGGAGTGCCGAGGTATCACATCATTATCTTTTATCTTTTTACCCTTTTAGTAGAGTTATATCTTGGGTAGAGAAGTTATCTTATAGGTTGGTTTGCATTGTGGAAGTATCTCTCCTTTAGTTGGTTATCTATATGTATCCCTTGGTGTGAGTGCCTTTATGGAATACTAATGAGAAGTCTCATCTTTTACTTTTCGCACTTCTTATTTTAGTTTGCAATCTCTGTTATATAATTGATCTTGTTGATCAGTATTGGTATCACTTTGGGAGCATCAAGTAGATCTAAATTGGTTTTGGCAAACCGATCTCTGGTCAGTAGCAACACTTTTTGAGGTTTGGAAGGAAAAGAGAAAAATCTTACAGGTATTTTGTATCATATATTTTCTTTCTTGATTGGATCATAAGCTTAGTATTCTTTATTTAAGATATTTTGTGTCTTCAAGGAAGATTGCATGTTTGGATTTATCACTTGTATGTTTGCTTGTTTCCTTCAAATCTTTTGCTTGCTACCCGGCCTTGCTAGCCAAAAACCTGATTTGAGAGGACATACTTCTCATGCATCCAACCCCTTAAACCAAAACCTGTGCCATTTGTGTCCACCATATCTACCTATTAGCATTATTGCTATTCCAAGTAAATTCTCAAGCTTCATCTATCTTTCAAATTAAAAATTAATTTTTTATGTAAAACTAGTTAGTAAAGCTTTCACGAACTTGATGGCGCACCTTATATCTTGCCCCTAATAAACTTGAACCATTGTGTCATCGAAGTTGTATATGCTTGCACCTATACGTTGGAATTAGCAGAACCGTGCTGTCACGGGGAACGCTTTCAACATTGCACCTATACATTGTACACAGTTGATATCATGCTCTTTTGTTTGCAGATGTCGTCAGTGTGAAATAAAAGGGGAGCTTGTAAGTCTGTGGAGTTATGTATGTGTGTTAGAGAAACGTCTGGGCCGCTAGCCTAAGCTATGCCTAATCATGGTGAAAACTTGCAGCATAACCATAGTGAGCAATCTGTGAAGCATCCTCAATAAAACCTATGCAAATAGCAAATAAAAAGATCGCTGAGATGCTCACTGTCTGCTTGCCTTGTCATTTTGATTATGGGATAGCTCTTGTATCATGTGCAAGGGGTACCCCGTTGGCGGTTCTTTATGATAAACATGTACTTATAATGACAAGAACTTACTGGTAACTAAAGTTGAGTAGCATGAGGAGCGACCCTCGTACTCAAGGGTCATGAGATTGCCAACTTATATTTCGTCAAGCATATACCCCTTCCTTGTTCACTTTAAGCTTAATCACCTCAAGATGCTTATGATAGGGGCAATAAGAGCTTAAAGCTAGTAAGTACCATAATCTTTTGAAAGCTCTTTATGAACTTGAAATCCCTGTTTCCCTCTATGAAGGGCCCTTTCTTCTACTTCTAAGTTGAGTCAGTAAACACTTTCCTCACTATCTCCAACAAGCATTTGAGTTGTTGTGTTTCAAGCATTCATATGATGATTTATTCAATCATGTTCTCTATATTCCTTGTTTGCACGACTCTTATCTAAATGAGTATTACTTTGGAAGCCATCATTGTGAAAAACCTTTTATGTTTGAGCAAAGAGTACTCCTGTTGTAAACTTCTTTACAAAAGCTTTACTTGAAAACTGTTTCCCAACTGTTCTCTGACCAAGAACAAAGTTTGCCAATCCCAATTATGATATGTCTTTATGCATCTTTATTGTGACTCCCATACTTGTTGCAAGCTAAGTTATATAATGGTGATTTGCTTTCTTCTATGAGTTGTGCATTGGTAAGTGTGATGCTTCTTGTCCGTATTCTTTTTATCGACACTTCATTCCATAAACCTGTGGACATGTTTACTGAGCCTAGTTTTCGCTTGGGGACAAGCGAGGTATAAGCTTGGGGGAGTTGATACGTCCAATTTGCATCACCATTCTATATCCTAATTTACCTCTATTCATTGATATATTTCGTATTAAGAGGTGTTACTTATGTCTTTTCATCTATTTTTTTATGTTGGATGATTCTTGGAGGATGAACTGCTGGAGTCAGGATTCTGATGGAAAAATCGGTGTTTTAATGCAATTTCACGAAGATCAGAAAAACACCAAAAAAACTAGGGAAAATTCTATTTTCCTAGAAGACGATGGATGCCAAAAGGGGAGGCGGAATTGGGCCACAGGGGCCCCACCCCGCCAGGCGCTGGCCACCCTAGGCCGCGCCTACAGGGGGTGTGGCCACCCTGGACCACCTCTGGATCCGCCCTCTCGCCTATATCTTCTCCTCGAAACCCTAATACATGGGGAGCGACCACGGAAAGATTCCGCCGCCTCTGTGGGACGGAAAACACCGAGAGAGAAAGAGCTCTCTGGCAGACAGATTTCTGCCGGGGAAATTCCTTCCCGGAGAGGGGAGATCATCGCCATCAACACCATCATCAATCTAGACTTCATCGGGATCATCATCATCATCATCCACACCATCATCTCCACTAGGACCATCATCACCACTCCATCCCATTCTAACAATTGTGTTGAATCTTGCGTAGTTCTTAGGGGAAACTTTCCCGATGTTGATTTCTATTGTAGTTGATGCTTGTGAGTGGAACCGTTGAATTATTGTTTTGGTTTTTGTGTCAAGTTCAACTACTTTTGAGAAGTAGAGGAGTTGTGAAAAGTGGCTGTCCTGGGACAGATTTTTGTGATGCGTTGTAAAAATTCGTGAAGGAGCTCAATACGTCGGATGGAGCTGTATTTTTCTAAGCTTGTTTTACAAGTTGTTAACCAACTTTCATTAGTTCTGAACTTTTTGATTTGAGCAACAGAAGGTTTTTGAAAAAATCAATCTTTACCTGCTAGTCTGTTTTGACAAATTTCTGCTATCATTTGCATTTGCCTCTTACAGAAGTTCAGTTGAAGTGTGTACCTAAAGGTTAATTGTTTTTGCTTACACTAATGTTTCCATTGAAGTTTGTGTATTGCCTTGTGAGGAAAGGAAATTCCAGGATAAGGAGAAAAGGAGTCTGCAGAGTTCGTTTTTGAATAGGTAAAAGTGGTGAAAACAAAAGGTTCGTGAAACCCCAATATTTTTATATTTTTGATGTTTTTAATACATAAGCAAGTCACGAGACGGAACAACGGAGGAACCGGAGGCCAGGGGTGGCCAAACCCACCCCAGGCATGGGCCCCAGCTGGCCGCACCTGGAGGGGGTGTGCCTCCCCCGAGCTCCGTCTCCGCCTCGTTTTCGTATCAAAACCTTCCTTATGCTTTGAAACTTCGTAATATATAACCCCCCGGATCCCCCGAGGTTCGTGCATCATGTTCTTGTTGTGTTTTCGTTTCGATCTGTTTTAGTTAGGAAATCTTTTCAAGTTTAGAGCACCATGGTCTCCGCCAACAATAAAGGCAAGAAGCCCAAGGAACATGATCCTCACAAACCCAAGGAGGAGGAGATTTTGGTAGGTGATGAAGAAGACATGGAGGAGGACAAGGAACCGGACACCTGTGCTACCGTATCAAGCATTGGAGTGGTGGCGAAACCTACCAAGCTTAGGAGGACATCACAGATGTCCACAGGAGGGAAACCTCCACGTCATACCCTCTCTCAGCGGTCACCTCCTCTAAGTACCAAGAAACATTTCCACACTCTTATACATGATCGTCAATATCAACATGTGCCCAAAGGGAACTTGCCCTCGATGTGGGATATGCCTCGTTCTAATCATGCAGGGGAGGAGCATACTAAGAAGGAAGAGTGGGGAAAGAATAACAAGGACTGGAATTCTCAGCCTAACATGATCATGAACCGCATTGAGCAGAATTCGGAGTTGATACGTACTCTGACCTTTGAGATTGAGGATTTGAAGAAACTTATTGAGGAGCTTATTAGGAGAACACCACCACCGAAGGAGTAATTCCTCATCAGGTTTGGCATCCCCTGGGCTTGTTCCAAGCTTGGGGAGTGTCGCGGTATCACCACCATTATCTTTTATCTTTTACCTTTTTAGTGGATTCATATCTTTGGTAGAGAGGTTATCCTATAGTTTGGTTTGCATGTGGAAGTATCTTTCCTTTAGTTGATTATCTATGTATCCTTTGGTTTGAGTGCCTTTATAGAATATTAATGAGAAGTTTCATCTTTTACTTTTTTGCACTTCTTATTTTAGTTTGCAATCTCTATTATATGATGAATCTTGTTGATCAGTATTGGCATCACTTTGGGAGCATCAAGTAAATCTAAATTGGTTTTGGCAAACCAAGTTCTGGTCAGTAGCAACACATTTTGAGGTTTGAAAGAAAAAGAGAAAATCTTACAGGTATTTTGCATCATTTATTTTCTTTCTTGTTGGATCATAAGCTTAGTATTCCTTATTTAAGATCTTTTGTGTCTTCAAGGAAGATTGCATGTTTGGATTTATAACTTGTAGGCTTGCTTGTTTCTTTCAACTCTTTTGCTTGCTATCCAGCCTTGCTAGCCAAAAACCTGTTTTGAGAAGGCATACTTCTCATGTTTCCAATCCCTTTGAACCAAAACCTTTACCATTTGTGTCCACCATATCTACCTATTAGCAATTGCTATTCTTAGCAAATTCTCAAGCTTCATATATCTTTTGAATTAAAAAGTATTTTCTTATGTGAAAACTAGTTAGTAAAGCTCTCACGAACTTGATGGCACACCTTATTTTCTTGCCCATAATAGACTTGAACCATTGTGTGATCGAACTTGTATATGCTTGCATCTATACGTTGGTATTAGAAGAACCGTGCTGTCACAGGGAACGCTTTCAACATTGCATATGTACGTTGTACACAGTTGATATCATGATCTTTTGTTTACGGATGTCGACGGTGTGAAATAAAGAGGGAGCTTGTAAGTCCATGGAGTGATGTATGTGTGTTAGAGAAACGCCTGGGCCGCTAGCCTAAGCCATGCATAATCATGGTGGAAACTTGCAGCATCACTATAGTGAGCATTCTATGAAGCATCCTCAATAAAAAGCTATACACATAGTAAATAAAAATATCGCTGAGATGCTCATTGTCTGCTTGCCTTGTCATTTTGGTTATGGGATATATCATGTACCATGTGCAAGGGGTAACCCGTTGGCGGTTCTTTATGATACACATGTACTTACAATGACAAGAACTTACCGGTGACTAAAGTTGAGTAGCATGAGGAGCGACCCTCGTACTCAAGGGACATGAGATTTCCAACTTATATTTCGTCAAGCATATACTCCATCTTTGTGCACTTTAACCTTAATCATCTCAAGATGCCTATGATAGGGGCAAAGAGGGCTCAAGCTAGTAAGTACCATAATCTTTTGGAAGCTATTTATGACTTGAAATCCCTGCTTCCCTTTATGAAGGGATCTTTCTTCTTTTTACCAAGTTGAGTCAGTAAACCTACTTCCTCTCTTTCTCCAGCAAGCATTTGAATTGTTGTGTTGCAAGCATTCATATGGTGATTTATCCAATCATGTTCTTTATATTCCTTGTTTGCGCAAGACTCTTATCTATTGAGTATTACTTTGAAAGCCTTCATTATGAAAAACCTTTTTGAGCAAAGAGTGCTCCTGTTATAAAACTTCTACAAAAAGCTTTTTGTGAAACTATTTGCCAGTTGTTCTCTGACCAGGAACAAGAGTTCGCCAATTCCAACTATGATTTATCTTTATGCATCTCTATTGTGACTCATGTACTTGTTGCAAGCTAAGTTATATAATGGCGAGTTGCTTTCTTCTATGAGTTGTGTAATGGTAAGTGTGATGATTCTTGTATGTATTCTTTTATTGACACTTCACTCCATAAACCTGTGGACATGTTTACTGAGCTCAGTTTTCGCTTGGGGACAAGCTAAGGTCTAAGATTGGGGGAGTTGATACGTCCAATTTGCATCACCATTCTATATCATAATTTGCCTCTATCCATTGATATATGTCTTATTATGAGGTATTACTTATGTCTTTTCCACTGTTTTTGCATGTTGGATGATTCTTGGAGGATGGACTGCCGGAGTCTGGATTCTGATGGAAAAAGAGGTGTTTTGATGCAATTTCGCGAAGATTAGAAAAATACCAAAAAAATATTGGAAAATTATATTTTCCCAGAAGACGGAGGAAGCGAGAAGGGGAGGCGCAACCGGGCCACAGGGGCCCCACACCCCTAGGCGCGAGCCCACCTTGCCCCGCACGTAGGGCATGTGTGGCCCACCTTCTCGGCCTCCGACTCCGCCCTCTCGCCTATATCTTCCTCATGAAACCCTAACACCAGGGAGCGACCACAGATAGATTTCCGCAGCCTCTGCGGGGCGGAAAACACCGAAAGAGAAAGAGCTCTCCGACAGACAGATTTCTGCCGGGTAAATTCCTTCTCGGAGAGGGGAGATCATCGCCAGTGGGCTGTCCTGCTAGGCTTCCTCCAATGATCACCATCACGCTAGGCTTCATCGGGATCATCATCATCATCCACACCATCATCTCCACTAGCACTATCATCACCACTCCGTCCCTCTGAAAAATCGTGTTAGATCTTGCATTAGTTCATAGGGGAAACTTTCCCGGTGTTAATTACTATTGTAGTTAATGCCTGTGAGTGGAACCATTGGATTATTGTTTATGTTCAGATTGTTATCCATTACCATATCATCTTTGATCTTGATCCATCTGATGTCTTGTGAGTAGTCCGTTTAGTTCTTGAGGACATGGGAGAAGTCATGTTTATATTAGTGGATTTGTATTGAGTTATTATTCAATGGTTTAGTATCTAAGTTGTGGTGCTATTCTTCTAGTGGTGTCATGTGAACGTCGACTACATGATACTTCACCATTTATGGGCCTAGGGGAATGTATTGTGTATTTGGCTACTAATTATGGGGTTGCCGGAGTGACAGAAACCTGAACCCCCGTGAGGACACCTTTGCAGAAGGGAGCGTAGGATCTTAGATTTTAAGGTTGTGGTTAGGTTTATATCTTTGGGATCGACACTCCTATTTATTGAAAGTATTGTGATACACCCCCTATACTTGTGGGTCATCACACCCACACAACACTTATAAATTCAAAGAAGATAAATCAGCTATATGAAACGAAAGCACTTGATAGTATTCCCATGTGTCCTCGAGAAAGTTTGGTCCTCATTAGTATTTTCACCGTCCTGTCTTTTGCTAAGAAAGGATTGGGCCACTTGCTGCAATTGTTTCCTATCTTATTTACTTGCACTTTATTTCCTTGCTTTATCAGAAAACCCCTAAAAATATGTTTGCAAAGTATTACAGAGATTTCCTACTCCATACCACTAGTCAACACCTTCTGCTCCTCGTTGGGATCGACACTCCTATTTAACGAAAGTACTACGATACATCCCCTATACTTGTGGGTCATCAGCGACTACAGACTGTTTTGTGGAAGATTGATCGGACACTTAGGGTTTAGGTATTGGGGGCTTCTTATAGACGAAGAGGGAGACCGAGAGGGTGCCCGAGGCAGCTGCACCCCCCAGGCACGGGCCAGGCCTGGCCGCACGGCCAGGGGGTGTGGCCCCCTCGAGGCCCTCCTCCGTCTCGTCTTCTGGCTCCGTGTTCTCCTCGGTGAAATATTGACTTTGGCTTTTGTCCCGTCCAATTCCGAGAATATTTATTTATTGGCTTTTCCGGAACAAAAAACAACAGAAAACAGGCAACTGATAATATGGCATCTTGTTAATAGGTTAGTCCCAGAAAACATATATAAATACCTCAAAGTATAGATAAAGCAAAGCAAAGTGAATACTAAACAAGCATGGAACATAAAAAATTATAGATACGTTTACGACATATGAATGAACAACTATAAAAAACTTAAACAGAAGTCCACAATCAAAGGGGGAATTGAAACCAATACATGAAAATGTTGCATTACATATATTTGCATAATAGCATCCAATTACTTATTTAAATATTATTCTTATTGGACAATGATGCTATTTCAGTGTTCGAGGTCGAGGGTGAAGTATAACCTACGAACTGCATTATCTTACAGTTACGAGAGAAGTTCAATTTTGCATGTACATTGGAATATTTTATCCATATTATTTTTAAAAGTATTATCACCTATATTCTAAAGCAAAATACTGTTTTATGAATAAAATAAACTATGGAATGGTGGTCAACGGGATTATGGTTAGACTTGATGGGAAATCATGTGATGACGATTTTATTGTACTAGAAAAATTACCCTAGGAATTAAATAGTTACAGTAACTAATCATTCCAAGGCACCGTACAAACTGCTTTTGGAAAACAAGTTGCAACTTGTTGATATGGGTATCCTATTAAGCCATACGCTAGGATCTTATAACTTAGCATGTTCAACTCACATAAATGAGCATACTATATCATCATGGCATACTAGGTTCATTTGCATCTCTGATTCATCAAACCATATGGATCATACCTAAACAACTAAGCATGGCTAATCATAACAGATATAACATCCCTAGAGACGCTCACAAGCCAAAACCCTAGTTATGTTAGAAACAGTGGATCAGGTAATATAAGCTATAAAGAAGGAACCATGGAACGATACAATACTCTATCTATTGACAAAAGACCACATTGAAACCATATGCAATATATCAAGTATTGAAATACTTTAAAAACGGATGATGGAGCTATGGCTTCATTTTTTTTTGGTAACCAAAATATAGATATCTTGTGCTTGACTTCTGTGTCGATGAACGGTCATTGATCTTCGGCGTTGTCTATCTTGACCTCAGAGTCATGTTCTATCGGGAGAACAAAACACCGGAAATAAAAAAAACAATATTCAACACATGACATCGATACAATGCACACGATGTATGATATGCCATGTTAAAGGTACTAAAGTGTAATTGCTAAACATGAAGAATAATTTAAATGGAGTCCAAAGGAACTAGATATGGCATTTGCATTAACTTAATATTTACATATTTATTAGTGTTCCAAAAAAATGGGATCATTTTAAGTGTTTCAAAGTGCATGTTTTTTATACCAAAATAGATGAAAAATTTTGGTCACTAGTTTGGGCGGCCGAGCAAATATGAGAGTGTGGAGGCCAAATTGGGGGCAGCTCCTAAAAATTATAGTTGTTCAGCTAGGTGCGGTTTAAATGATAAAAAAAATTATCATCTAAACGAATTTGCTGTTTTGGTTAGAGATGCTCTGGAACTCTTATATTTGCAAGGCCCTTTGTGCAAATTCTTGGTTTAATCGTCTGCACAAATTAGTCAAGTTTCTTGCTCTGGTAGGATACCTTTGTGCCATTCTTTTGTAAGAAAAATGCGATGTTTTCATGCCGATTTGATAAAACTACTACGTCGCGTACGTGTACTTGCGCTCAAGGATACACTTATACTATGTTTGCTTGGCTTGGAAAATGTATTTTGTTTTGACTAATGTAGTCTCGATGGACGGTGACTCGGATGACGCGCGGCAGGCCACCCATCCGGTTGCAGTTGGTGGTGTCTCACACCCATCTCGTACTCTCACCAGTAAAAAGCCGGCCCCGGTAACTGGCTGTAAAATACTTCTCTTCGGTACTCTGCTGATGTGATGTACTGGTAGCCATATAGTATAGTGCTCGACTGTTTCCCCGTACGCGTACTCTGGTCATTCCACCGGGGGCGGTAAATCTGTGGCTGCACGCAACGCTGTAAATTCTACTGTATTAGTATTTTTGAGGAAATTGCACAATCCACCAACTATTGTTATCTTCGTTACTCCCTCCGTTTCGGTTTACAAGTCCTGCACGTAGTTCTATGTCACCAAATTGAGCAACTTAGTATGATGTATATATTACAAAAAATATATCACCGAAAACTTTAGACATTGTATTTTTCAATGATATAATTTTTATATTATATAATTCAAAATATATAGGTCAAATTGATAACCTAGATATACGCGTAGGCCTTATAAACTGAAACCGAGGGAGTACACAAAACATCAACTTTACGTGTTTTTTTGCACAGACCACCAACTATTGGTGTAATAGGTTGCACGTAAGTCTAAATCACATATTAGGTTGATTAATTGCAAATATAACGACTGGGGTCCACGAGGTACTGATGATGTGGCGGTCAACGTGTCTTTCTCCAATGTATCGTTTTAAAAAATTAAAAAAATAATAACTTTTAGTAATTAAAACAGTATAAACTACCCTATAAACTAACTAATCTAGAAATTATTGATAGAATTTTCTTTTAATTGTTGCATTTCATACTTTTTGTATAAAGTTTGAAAAACATACTAGATAATGGCACATGGATGCCACATCCTCACACCATGGGGCCTGCTCGTTATGTTTATAGTTAATTCACTTAATATGATATTTGAATTTGTGTGCAACATGTTACACCAATACTTGTGTGCAACATGTTACACCAATAGTTGGTAGTTTGTGCAAAAAGCATGTAAACTTGGTGTTTTGCGTAATAATGACAGCAATAATTGATGGTTTGTACAATTTCCTCCGTATTTTTGCTAGTCTAGTGGAACTACTGAAGTGACGATTTGCCAAAAATACTACTGCAGTAAGCTAACGGCCTGAGCGACCGGTCAAGGTCAGCAGCAACAGAGGTGGAAGCGTACGGGAATTCCATCGGGATCCGAGATACGATCCGTGAGGGGAGGGCCGAAATCGAATCCGGGCTCGAACTCCGTGTACTGTAGAGTAGTTTAGTTTAGCCCCGTCAGACAGTATGGTGCAGCTAATCTCCGGTTTACCAAAGCCTCACCCAAATCCACTAGTACGACTAGCACTCTAGTAATTTCGATGTACAGTACTCCCTTCGTTTCAAAATATAAGATGTTTTAGGTTCGTGAAGAAAATGAATCTAGACTTGTTTTAGTACGTAGGTTCATTCAACTTTAGAATGAATCTAACATTAAAAGAAGTCTAGATTTATTTTCTTCACAAATCTAAAACATCTTATATTTTAAAACGGAGGGAGTACTAGTAATATTGTGTCAAAAAAATCAACCCGTTCGTTTCGAGGTTCATCAAGGTGAAACTTGACACCTAGTACCTCAGTGTGCATATGTTGATCGTACGACATACATAATTCCCGGCCCCCTACAAATGTACGTACGGCCGGCCGCGCACTGTGAAGTGTATAGTAGAGTATTTTCATTGGTCTGTATATTAACAAGGGGGGGCGTCGGACCAGCAGTCAAAGCACGTCAGACTGTCAGTGGGCTGTCCTGCTGCCTCGCATTCATCAGATTCAGGCAGCGGCAGAGGTGGCTCCGTTTCTCCTTCTTGGCTTCATCCACCTCCATCATATCACCGCTGCAGACTGCAGTACGGTACGAGCTGGGCCACTAGACACCGGCCCAGGCCCGACACCGTCTAAGAGGAGCCATCATCGTAAACCACCCGCAGTAAAAAGTACAAGCAGTCATTTTGCCGGGGGTGGATGAACTTATCATCGCCACCGATTCTCTGCAATTGCAATAGGCGCAAATCTGCAAATGGACGAGGAGATTTTGGAGGAGTAATAATCATGGTATACTTGCAAGGTTCAAACTAATGGTCATGGGTGATGGGCCTCACCTCACGGCTGTTTTTTCAGAGAATTAAGCAAAGCATACGTATACGCAGTGCTGCCAAACTCATCGATCAGCAGCGAGACATCGGTGGAGATCAGCATGCCAAATCGGCAGCAAACAGTGATCATCACTCGTCACTCCGTAATATCGGCGCAGATCAGCACGCCCGTTGCGTTGAAGCGCTTTTCAGCAATGGCATGTGCTGGATCATTATCCAAATGAACTGATCGATGGCCTGCGGGTAGAAGAAACATCCATATGCATGATTCAGGCAGCATCTAGCAAAGCAAACACTTGCTGTCAAATTGACAAGTACTTCTGTTGAAAATATAAGCAAATTACCATAATATTTAATCCGAAATAAGTAATAATAAATCATGACTATAAGTGCTAATCATGTATACTAGCAGAATAGACGAACAGATCATATTCAGCCAGAATAATCAGATCACATCTATTCCAAGAGCTAGTACAAGAAACTGCAACAGAAACTGAACTAGATAGGAACAGATTACATACGGTGCTGGAGGACGAATCGGGTTCGCCTTCAGGTTGGGGTTGAGGTTCGCGTTGACACCAGTGTCGTCAGCCATGGCGTGTATGTAGAGGCCGCTGACGTCCGAGAAGAAGTCCTCGTCGGGGAAGGAGTGGTCGGTCGACGTGATGTCGTCAGTAGTCGCGCAAACGCGCTCCCCAAAAACCTGATCGCCCCTCACCCGTACAGGTTCACGAGAGGCGGTGGTTCCGGAGGCCTACTGTCCCGTCATCCGGTGCATGCCGGAAGAGGGGATGGAGAAGGTGTAGCGGCGGCACAAGGTTCTGGAGGCAGAGAGATGCGTATTTTCTCGTATTAGGGTTTTCGCCTAAGGCCGTTTATATATAGGCGCCGGTCGGGTAAGACGTGGGGCGTAGCCCACGTCCGAGTAGTAACAACCCATGTTTCCGGAAAGACCGGAAACGACTGACAGAAAAAAAACTCGCACAATAATTTTTCCGAGCAGCAAAAAGATAAGATCGGCACCGAGGCACAACTTCGCAACCGCGGCGCGCGCGCGTGTCGTGACGAGGCGGGCGGCGGAGGAGGAGGAGCGCGCGTGTATGCCACTTCTCTTCACTCTCTTTAGGAGGTAGTGAAACACTCCACTATATATATTGGTCCAACTCCCTCTAAACTAGCAAGATGGGACTAAACTTTGGTGCCACTCCTTGCTAGGCATGAATGGGCCAAGATAATTTCAGAATTTGTATTAGGCTATGGGCCAAGGCCCACACCCAAATTCCAACAATCCCCCACAAATTCTCATAGGCACGTATCATCACATCACATCAATCAGTTCCAGAGCATTGTTTATATACCGGTGCGAGGTGGAGACTGTTAAGTTGAACTTCCACTTAGAACTTCATGCTACACTAGATTGCAACTTGAATAATGGACTATGCCTTGAACTACAAGTTTGGTGCGCACTAGTTTCACATAAGGTCTAGACCGATACAGGGCTGCCGCAAAGCTTCTCCGCGGTTTGGAGCTTATGCGTCATACTCCATGGCCTTTCATGAGTTTATTAGAGAGCATCCAACTCTCACGGACTGCGACGTTTGACAGTCAGACTCATATAGGTGTGTTCTTCAAAAAATGTTCTGCAGGACAACATCTTTGCTTAAACAAGCCACTCAGAACATATTAAGGTAAATACCAACCTGCCATGCAGAATAGGAGAGTATTGCATCTATACGGAGTGGTAGTATGTTGTAAGGATACTCTCCTCCCAATTGACCAACAGCTTGTCTCCCAACTCTACTTCACGGGATCTCCGATCACATAGAGCGGGTTACCACTGTGAGCAACTCAAAAAGTGGGTCTCAAACCCATCTCCCTCGATGCATTATCTATCACATTACGTGATAGACCCTTTGTGAAGGGATCGCGATTTTTAGATGTTTGGATATAGTCCAATGCAATAACTCGGAGTTTCTCATTTTCCCAGATTTAAATCTCCTCTTCACATGTCTTGATGACTTCATATTGTCCTTAGAACTGTTTATTTTATGATCAGTTTTATTATCACGTTCATAAGGATTGCGGTATTGGTTTTTCAACCACGTAAGTTCATCAAGAGTTCACGAAGCCACTCGCTTCAACAAGGTCGTGTCTAATGCTGTGAGTTCTGCTTCCATAGTTGACCTCGTTAAGATGGTCTGCTTGCAAGACTTCCAAGAAACAGCGCCACCACCAAGTGTAAACACATAACCACTCGTGGCCTTAGTCTCATCAGCATCAGAAATCCAGTTTGAGTCACTATACCCTTCAAGTACCCCTGGATACCCGGAGTAGTGAATCCCATAGCTCACAGTGCCTTTCAAATAACGCAAAACCCTTTCAACGGCCTGCCAATTAACATCTCCAGGATTTGAGACAAATCGACTTAACTTGCTTACAGCAAAGGAGATGTCAGGCCTCGTAGCGATGGCTAAATACATAAGTGAGCCAATAATCTGAGAATATCTCAGCTGATCTTTACCATCCTTAGGATCTCCCTGATTCTTTTGAACCAACACGCTAGGATCATATGGTGTAGGAGAGGATCTACATTCGCTATACCCAAAACGACTCAAGATCTTTTCCACATAGTGAGGCTAAAGCAGTGTTATCCCACCATCATCATCTTTCAGCAGCTTGATGTTCAATATCACATCAGCCACTCCTAGATCTTTCATCTCAAAACAACGAGATAGAAAGTCTTTGACCTCATTGATAACATTAAGATTGGTCCCGAATATCAGTATATCATCAACATACAGACATAAGATGACTCCCTCGCCGCCACCATGGCGATAGTACACACACTTGTCAGCTTCGTTTACAATAAAGCCTTCATCAGTTAAAGTCCTTTCAAACTTCTCATGCCACTGCTTAGGTGCTTGCTTAAGACCATACAGAGACTTCAGTAACTTGCACACCTTGCATTGTTGACCATCTATCACGAATCCATCCGGCTGATCCATATAAATTTCCTCATCTAACTCTCCATTTAGGAAAGTCGTCTTAACGTCCATTTGATGAATGAGAAGATCATGCGAGGCAACCAAGGATAGCAGTACTCGAATGGTGGTCAATCTAGCCACAGGTGAATAAGTATCAAAGAAGTCTTCGCCTTCTTTCTGGGTATAACCCTTGGCAACAAGGCGTGCCTTATACTTCTCAATAGTACCATCAGGTCTAAGCTTCTTCTTAAACACCCACTTACATCCTACAGGTTTGCACCCATAAGGACGATCAGTAATTTCCCAAGTTCCGTTTGCTATGATGGAATCCATCTCACTGCGAACGGCTTCTTTCCAGTAGTCAGCATCTTGAGATGCATAAGCTTCTGAAATAGAAGTGGGAGTATCATCCACGAGGTATACAATGAAATCATCACCAAAGGACTTCGCAGTCCTTTGTCTCTTACTTCTGGTAGGAGCTTCACTGTTATCCTCCACAGGATTATCAGGGTGTTCTATCGAAATGGTGGGTTCAGGAATTGT
This sequence comes from Avena longiglumis, assembly GCA_030063025.1. Taxonomy (NCBI): domain Eukaryota; kingdom Viridiplantae; phylum Streptophyta; class Magnoliopsida; order Poales; family Poaceae; genus Avena; species Avena longiglumis. Next base: position 208,703,715 of record CP125979.1, on the reverse strand, counting down.
GATTAATTCTTGACTAGATAAACTATGCATTCCTGATTTGATGAACTAGACGAATCTTTCATGGGAAAGATGTCTTCAAAGAAAGTCGCATCATTCGACTCCATGATTGTACCAACATGCATGTCAGATACCTGAGATTTCACTATCAAAAATCTATAGCCAATGCTATGAAATGCATATCCCAGAAAGACACAATCCACGGTTTTTGGTCCAAGCTTGCGCTTCTTGGGTATCGGCACATTCACTTTCGCCAAACAACCCCAAGTTCGTAAGTAGGAGAGTTTCAGCCTTTTCCTTTCCCATTCCTCAAATGGAGTAATGGTTTTGTTCTTTTTGGGAACACGGTTTAGGACATGACACGCAGTCTTTATCGCCTCCCCCCACCATTCCTTGGATAGACCCGATGTATCTAACATGGCGTTAACCAAATCAGTTAGAGTACGGTTCTTTCTTTCGGCCACCCCATTTGACTGAGGTGAGTAGGGAGGCGTCCTCTCATGGATAATACCATGCTCCGCACAAAAAGAATCAAATTCGTTGGAAAAATACTCTCCACCACGATCAGACCGAAGTCGCTTAATCTTTCGATCAAGTTGGTTTTCTGATTCAGCTTTATAGATTTTGAAGTGATTAAAAGCTTCATCTTTAGATTTCAGAAGATACACATAACAGTATCGAGTGGAATCATCAATTAAAGTCATGAAATATCGCTTTCCACCTTTTGTCAACTCACCATTCATCTCACAAAGATCTGAATGTATTAGTTCCAGTGGTGCCAAATCTCGTACCTGGGCAGTCTTGTGAGACTTGCGAGGTTGCTTAGCTTGCACACACACTTGGCACTTGGAACTTTTTACAGTAGTAAATTTTGGAATTAAATTCATATCGGCAAGCCGCGTCATGCACCCAAAATTAATATGACAAAGTCGTGAATGCCAAATATTGGATTCACTATCATTGCAAACATGATTAATAACTTGAGTACATAAGTCTGACAAAGATAAGCGGAACAAGCCTCCGCACTCATAACCCTTTCCAACAAATTGTCCACACTTAGAAGTTACAACTTTATTGGACTCAAAGACTAACTTAAAACCATCTCGACACAGAAGAGATCCGCTGACGAGATTCTTATTGATTGAGGGAACGTGCTGCACATTCTTCAGCTATACGATCTTCCCCGAAGTAAACTTCAGATCCACCGTACCAACACCTTGAATGTACACGTGAGCCGTTTCCATCGACCTGAGCCAGCCCGTTCGACCTGATAAGAAGAGAACATGGAAATATCAGCACATACATGTATATTTGCACCAGTGTCTATCCACCAATCAGGTGAATTACAAACTGAAAGAACAGTGGGAAATATACCGTACCCAGCATCCTTCATCTCAATATCACCAAGAACAACATTAGCGGACTTGCCACTATTTCCATGTGGACGCTTGTCAAAGCGATTGGGGCAGCTAGGAGCCCAATGATTAGGATCACCACAGACATGGCAGGATCCTTTCTTCTTATACTCAGTCTTCTTCTTGAAGTTGGTAGTCTGTGCGGCCTTGTTTTTGCCATCAAACTTTCCTTTGCCATCAGACCTGTTCTTATTCTTGAACTTGTGGGACTGGAAGTTGTTTTTCTGCACTACATGTGCGCTAGAACTTCCATCAAAGCCTCGAGGACGTGTATCTTTTGCTCTCGCCTTTTCTTCAACATGAAGAGATCCGATGAGATCCGAAACGGAAAACTCCTATCTCTTATGTTTCAGAGAGGTAGCAAAGTTCCTCCAAGAAGGAGGAAGCTTGGCAATAATGCCTCCGGCCACGAACTTGTCTGGTAAGTTACACTTGAACTGCTCGAGTTCTTTGGCAAGGGATTGTATCTCATGAGCCTGGTCCACGATGGGACGGTCATCAGTCATCTTGTAGTCATAGAATTGCTCCATGATATACAGTTCAGTGCCAGCATCCGAAACACCAAACTTGGCGTCCAGTGCATCCCATGCATCCTTGCCATTATCAAATGACATATATGTGTCAACAATGTTGTCACCAAGAATATTGAACAAAGCCCCCATAAACATGGTGTCGACTTTCTGAAACGCTTCCTCCTGAACAGGAGAAAGGTCTCCCTCAGGTTTGCCAAGAGTGGCGCTATAGCAGCCTAGGTTTTACAACCATAGAACTGCTCTCGTGTGCCATCTCTTATAGTTGACACCGTCAAAAGGAGGCGGCCTTGTAGCCGCGGCTAAACCAGTTGAATTCAGTTGCCTATAATCAGGTTTTTGGATTGTTGAAAATATAAGCAAATTACCATAATATTTAATCCGAAATAAGTAATAATAAATCATGACTATAAGTGCTGGAATTAATCTAATCATGTATACTAGCAGAATAGACGAACAGATCATATTCAGCCAGAATAAGCAGATCGCATCTATTCCAAGAGCTAGTACAAGAAACTGCAACAGAAACTGAACTAGATAGGAACAAATTACGTATGGTGCTGGAGGAGGAATCGGGTTCGCGTTCAGGTTGGGGTTGAGGTTCGCGTTGACACCAGTGTCGTCAGCCATGACGTCGATGTAGAGGTTGCTGACGTCCGGGAAGAAGTCCTCGTCGGGAAAGGAGTGGTCGGTCGATGTGATGCCGTCGATGTCGCAGACGCCTCCCCAAAACCGATCGCCTCACCCGTCTGAGTTCGGAGAGGCGGTGGTTCCGGAGGCCTACTGTCCCGTCATCCGGTGCACGCCGGAAGAGGGGATGGAGAAGGTGTAGCGGCGGCGCAAGGTTCTGGAGGCAGAGAGATGTGTATTTTCTCGTATTAGGGTTTTCGCCTAGGGCCGTTTATATATAGGCGCCGGTCGGGTAAGACGTGGGGCGTAGCCCACGTCCGAGTAGTAACAGCCCATGTTTTCAGAAAGACCGGAAACGGCTGACAGAAAAATAACTCGCACAATAATTTTCCCGAGCAGCAAAAAGATAAGATCGGCCCCGAGGCATAATTTCGCAAACTGCGGCGCGCGCGCGTCGTGACGAGGCGATGCAGGCGGCGAAGGAGGAGGAGCGCGCGTGTATGCCACTTCTCTTCACTCTCTTTAGGAGGTAGTGAAACACTCCACTATATATATTGGTACAACTCCCTCTAAACTAGCAAGGTGGGACTAAACTTTGGTGCCACCCCTTGCTAGGCATGAATGAGCCAAGAGAATTTCAGAATTTGTATTAGGCTATGGGCCAGGCCCACACCCAAATTCCAACAACTTCCTCCGTTCATAAATAAGCATACTTCTATACTTGTCCTAGGTTAAACTTAGTAAAGTTTAACTAATCTTTCAGAAAAACGTACCACTAAATTTATACCATTATTAAATTTGTTTTAAATTTATAACTTCATAATATATTAACTTAATGTAATATATGTTTCTATATTTTTTATCAAATTTGATTATGTTTAACTTAGGTAAAATGTAGAAGTACATTTATTTTAGTTTCACCCCTCGTCGTCTCTAATCTTTTTTTTGAGAGCTGGCAGTGTTTAAGATGATCATTGCGGTCGGTCTGCAGGCGGGCAGGTTTTCGATGCAGGTTTATTCTCTCGACCCGGCCCGTACGTACGGAGTAGGTACGTGCAACTTAGCCGGCGTGTAAACCGGCGCAGGTTCTCGATCGGAGGGAAAACCGGGCGAGCGACCATGCGGGGTCGATGGATCCGTCATTCCCTCCACGCATACGTAGGGCGAGCATCCGTCATTCAGAACGTGCGTCCGATCCGTGTGTGTGTGTATTGCGATGAAAAGATTCGCCCTGCTACTGCCACATCTGCCCATACATTTTGGTTTAGAAATAACTGGAAAAGGTTTACGTTTAGAAGTAAACCCAGCTTAGATTTACTTACACCACATTTAGAAAAGATTCTCCCCGCTACTGCCACATCTGCCCATACATTTTGGTCCTCTTTTGCAAGATTATCTCTACAATGTAAAATACTGGCCGACTTCAACTACACTACCGAAGCCGCCACGGTCCTCCAAAGCAAGAGAAGTATTCCCTCCGGTCCATATTAATTGACTCAAATATATCTAAGTTTAAATGAATCTAGACACTATTTAGTATATAGGTTTATCTAAATTTTATCAAATCAAAGTCAATTAATATGAGTCGGAGGGAGTAGTAGATGCCGGAGCAGAGGGCCATACAGAGCTAAAAAAAAAGGCCAACCAGAGCAACGAGCGGAGGTTGCCGCTGCCGCCGCCCGGAACGAAAACATGGCCGCAGTACAAGCCCGCGCCACCAAAGAACCAAGCCATCACCATGCAGGCGCAGACCCTCCCGGATACAATGCCCTGAACGCGGCCATCACGAATGCTGGCAATTTTTCGGTGGCGACGATTTCGGCTATCACTAGTGGAAACAGGGCCATGTGTCCCGGTTGATAAGGCTTTAGTCCCGGTTGCTCAACCGGGACGGGCCAATCGGGACTAAAGCCCCAACATTTATCCCGGTTGCCCCACCAACCGGTACAAAAGGCGCGTGGCGGCGAAGAGCGAGAGAACCGTCCGGTTAATACCTAACCGGGACAAATAACCCTCTGCCGCGGCAGAGATTGAAGGGTTTCACAGCATAGAAAATCAAAAAAATTCTACGGATGCGAACGGGAAAGCCAAGATCTAATCTAGGAGATGCAAACAACAAGGGGGATTAGATGAGATCTTCATACCCTTGAAGATTCGCGACAATGAACGCGTTAACGGGCGTGGGTAATGTAGTCGTACTCGCTTCTCCTCCTCGCGATCCGATCCGATCTAACACCGCAAGTGGCGATGCCTCCGAGAGATGCACACGTGCAGCACCTCGACGTCTCCTCCTTCCTCGGTCCAGCAAGTATGGTGGAGAGACGGATTGGATCTACAACGCGACGGTGCAAGTGGTGGAGAGTTTCACGGCAGGCCTTCGCAATGGAGGGGAGAGAGAGAGAGGAGGGCAGCAGGGCGGCTAGGGCTTGAGGAGGAGGTGTAGGGGAGGGGTGCTCCCCCAGCCCTCTTTATATAGAGGGGTGGGCGGCCAGCCTTAGCCCCTCCCCCAAGCCCTAGGCCGGCGGCCAAGGAGGGAGGAGTGGGGGGCAAGTTTCCCCCCCTTCTAGAAGCTCCCCTAGGGTTTCCTAGGTGTTTGGCCGGCTGGGCCCTATGGGGCCTTGTGCCCCTGGCCCAATGCGGCCAGGGCACTCCCTCATAGGCCCATGCCCCCTCCCGGCAGGTGGGGCCACATTGGTCCCCCTCCGGAAGGTTCTAGAAGCTTCCGGTACAATACCGATTAACCCGAAACAATTCCGAACTCCAAAAACTGCATTGCCTTATATGAATCTTATTCTCCGGACCATTCCGGAACCTCTCGTGATGTCCCGGATCCCATCCGAGACTCCGAACAAAAACTCATAAACCAATTATCCAATCTATCCTAGCGTCGAGACGCGTTAAGTGTGTGACCCTTCGGGTTCGAGAACATGCAGACATGATCTTCTATCAATAATCAACAGCGGGTATGGAAACCCATATTGACTCCCACATTCATCGATGATCATATCGGATGAACCACGATGCGGATTCAATCAATCCCATATATATTCCCTTCGTCTCGCGATATTTTACTTGCGAGATTTGATCGTCGATGCATCATACCTAGTTCAATCTCGTTCACGGCAAGTACTTTACTGCCCGTAATCCAATATCACTTTGTTATTAACTCCTTAACCACATGCTTGCAAGCGGTGTTGATATCGATTACGAGTGAGCCCAAGTATATCTCTCCGACTTGGGAGGGACAAATCCCATCTCGATACATACAACCCAACAGGTACTTTCCGATCACCTGAGAGACACCTTTATGATCACCCTCTCATAGGATGACGTTTGATGACCTCAAAGCTTTCTTCCGATACCAGGGAGTTGTATTATCTCATGGTCTAAGGAATACAATATTTGACATAAGAAAAGCTTCGCAAAGATGAACACGATGACACGATCTAATTGCTCCGCTTAGTTTGGGTCTGTCCATCATATCATTCTCCCAATGATATGATCTCATTATTAATCGACAACTCATGTCTATGGTTAGGTAACCTTAACCATCATTAATCAATGAGCCAGTCCATAGAGGCATACTAGGGACACAGTGTTGTTCATAAACCACACAAGTATTAAAGTTTCCGCTTAATAAAATTCTAGCATGGAATATAAACTTTATCATGAACAATAATAATAATAATAACATCTTTATTATTTCCTCTAGGGCATAATTCCAACAGTCTCCCACTTGCACTAGAGTAAATAATCTAGTTTACATTTGGCAACAATCTCACACCCATGGCAATAAGGTGCTGATCATCTTTTACACGTGGAAGAGGTTTAGTCAATGGACCTGCGACATTCAGATTAGTATGTACTTTGCTAATCTACAGATCTCCATCTGCTATATAATCTCGGATTATATCAAACTTGCGGTTGATATGCTTGGTCTTTGGATGATATCTTGGTTCCTTAGCGAGTGCTATAGCGCGAGTGTCGTCACACAATATCTCTAGTGGGTCCAATGCACTTGGAACCACGCCAAGCTCAGTGATGAAGTTCCCGATCCAAACTCCTTCACTTGACGCTTCTGCAGCAGCCATGTATTCCGCTTCTACTGTAGATCCCGCGATCACGCTTTGCTTGCAGCTTCTCCAGCTCACAGCTCCTCCATTCAAAATATAAACGTATCCTGTCTGAGATTTAGAATCATCCTTGTCGATGTCGAAACTAGCGTCGACGTAACCCTTTACGACGAGCTGTTCATCACCTCCATAGACTAAGACCATTTCTTTAGTCCTATTTAGGTACTTTAGGATGTTCTTCACGGCTGTCCAGTGTTCCACTCCTGGATCACTTTGGTATCTGCTCGTCAAACTAAGAGCATTGGACACATCCGGTCTAGTACACAGCATGGCATACATGATAGAACCTATGGTCGAGGCATAAGGCACTTTGCTCATAGCTTCTCTATAATTTCATCAGAATGGACACTGAGCCTTGCTCAATATCTTACCTAACAACATAGGCACTGAACCTTTCTTTGCCTTATCCATTCTGAACCTTTTCAGAACTTTGTCTAGGTATGTACTCTGGCTTAAAGCTATCAGGCGTCTTTGTCTATCTCTATAGATTTTGATGCCCAATATATAAGCAGCTTCACCTAGGTCTTTCGTTGAAAAACACTTGTTCAAATAACTCTTCACATCGTTAAGCATGTTAATGTCATTTCCAACAATCAATATGTCATCCACATATAGTACCAGAAATTTCACTGAGCTCCCACTCACTTTCTTGTAGATACAAGCTTCGTAGCAATTTGGAACAAATCCAAAGCTCTTGATCACTTGATCAAAACGAAGGTTCCAACTCCGAGATGCTTGCTTCAGTCCATAAATGGAACGCTGAAGTTTGCACACTTTATCAGCATCCTTAGGATCGACAAAACCTTCGGGCTGCATCATATACAACTCTTCATCAATGTTGCCATTGAGGAACGCAGTCTTGACATCCATCTGCCATATTTCATAATCATGAAACGCAACAATTGCTAATAAAATCCGAATGGACTTAAACATCGCTACGGGAGAGAAAGTCTCATCGTAGTCAACACCTTGAACTTGTCGAAAACCTTTCGCGACAAGCCGTGCTTTATAGACGGTAACATTACCATCTGCGTTCGTTTTCCTCTTGAATATCCATTTGCACTCAACAGCCTTTCGGTAGCTAGGAGGGTCCACCAAAGTCCATACTTGGTTTTCGCTCATGGATCCCAATTCGGATTTCATGGCCTCCAGCCATTTCTCAGAGTCTGGGCTCATCATCGCTTCCTCATAGTTCGTAGGTTCACTGTCTTCTACCAACAAGACAGTCAAGACAGGGTTGCCGTACCACTCAGGAGGGGCACGCGACCTTGTCGACCTGCGACGTTCAGTAGCATCATCGTCCGAAGCTTCATGATCCTTGTCATTAGCTTCTTCTATTGTTGGTGCAGGCGGCACTGGAACAATTTCAGGTGCTGCGCTACTCTCCAACTCAAGAGAAGGTTCAGCAACCTCGTCTAGCTCTACTTTCCTCCCACTCACTTCTTTCGAGAGAAACTCCTTCTCAAGAAAGGAACCGTTCTTTGCGACAAACACTTTGCCTTCGGTTCTATGATAGAAGGTATACCCAATAGTTTCCTTAGGGTATCCTATGAAGACGCATTTCTCCGCTTTGGGTTCGAGCTTGTCCGGCATCAACTTCTTGACGTAAGCTTTGCATCCCCAAACTTTAAGAAACGACAACTTAGGTTTAGCACCAAACCACAGTTCATACGGTGTCGTCTCAACGGATTTAGATGGTGGCCTATTTAAAGTGAATGCAGCGGTTTCTAATGCATAACCCCAAAATGATAACGGCAAATCAGTAAGAGACATCATCGATCGGACCATATCTAATAGGGTTCGATTCCGGCGTTCAGACACACCATTGCGCTGTGGTGTTCCGGGTGGCGTGAGTTGCGAAACGATTCCGCTTGCTTTAAGATGCGTGAGAAAATCATAACTCAAATATTCACCTCCATGATCGGATCGTAGAAACTTAATCTTTCTGTTACGATGGTTCTCCACTTCATTCTGAAATTCCTTAAACTTTTCAAATGTTTCAGATTTATGTTTCATTAAATAGATATACCCATATCTACTTAAGTCATCGGTAAAAGTGATAAAATAGCGATATCCACCGCGCGTCGAAACACTCATCGGTCCGCATACATCGGTATGTATGATTTCCAACAAGTCCGTTGCTCGCTCCATCATTCCGGAGAACGGGGTTTTGATCATCTTGCCCATGAGGCATGGTTCGCATGTGTCAAATGATTCAAAATCAAGAGACTCCAAAAGTCCATTAGAATGGAGTTTCTTCATGCGTTTTACACCAATATGACCTAGACGGCAGTGCCACAAATAAGTAGTATTATCACTATCTACTTTGCATCTCTTAGCCTCAATGTTATGGATGTGTGTTTCATCCCTTTCGAGATTCAGAAGAAATAAACCATTCATAGCAGGTGCATGACCATAAAAGATGTTACTCATATAAATAGAACAACCATTATTCTCAGATTTAAATGAATAACCGTCTTGCAATAAGCACGATCCAGATATGATGTTCATGCTCAACGCAGGCACATAATAACATTTATTAAGGTTTAAAACTAATCCCGAAGGTAAAACTAAGGAGAGTGTGCCGACGGCCATCACATCAACTCTTGATCCGTTGCCAACGCGCATCGTCACCTCATCCCTCGCAAGCCGCCGTCTATTCCGTAGCTCGTGTTTCGAGTTACAAATATTAGCAACTGAGCCAGTATCAAATACCCAGGCACTACAATGAGGGCTAGTAAGGAAAACATCAATAACATGTATATCAAATATACCTTTGATGGTGCCAGCCTTCTTGTCCGCTAAGTACTTGGACAATTGCGCTTCGGACCCTTGTCCTTGCAATAGAAGCACTCGGTGTCGGCTTAGATCCACTTGAGCTTCTTCTCGAGGGCAACGCCGCCTTTCTTGAAGGGCTTCTTTGCAACCTTACCTTTCTTGAAGGTGGGGGCTTGTTGACCATCAACACATGATTATCCTTTTGATGTCCACCTCCGCAGCCTTGACTGCGAAGAGCTCGGTGATCGTATCGATGGAACCAATCGATTATGAGTGACTACAAAACTTTTGTAGGCGGGAGAGTGATTGCAGAACCTGTCAATCTTGAGATCCTCTGGAATCTTGCGATCCGATTGCTCAAGGCGTTGAGTGTAGCCCGACATCTTTATGGCGTGCTCACTAACGGAACTCCTTCCTCCATCTTGCGTTAAATAATTTCTCGAGATCTCATATCTCTCGAGGCCTGAGTCTGAAACATAGTTTTCAGCTCCTCAAGAATATCAAAGGGCCTGGGATAGTCTTCAAAACGATTTTGAAGGTCCGATTCCATAGCAAACAACATGGTGCTCTTAATCACACCATAATCATCTTTGCGCGACTGATAGACAGCTTTCTCATCAGTCGGCGCATCTACAGCAGGGGCGTCACCTAGCGCATTCTCAAGGACATAGTCCTTTTGACCGCCAGAGAGAATGATTCTCAGATTGCGGAACCAGTTGGTGAAGTTAGACCCATTGTTTCTAAGCTTTTCTTTCTCAGCGAAAACGTTGAAGTTGAAGTTGGACTTAGCCATTTGATCTACAATATTTGCAAGTACAAATTAGACTATGTTCATGATAACTAGTTCAACTTGTAATAAAATTACTAGATGAACTCCCACTAAATTGAACATCCCTTAAGTTGTTTAGTGAACATGATCCAAAATCACCACACCTAATCCGATCTTCACGAGAAGAGATGTGGCTTCAATGGTGGACAACGAAGTGGCGATCATATCATTCATATGGCTCATGCTTAACCTTTCGGTTCATGTGTTCCGAGGCCATGTCTGTGTTGGGCCACGCAGAGATAAAACAAAACTTTTTCCTCTAACGTGGTGATCCCAAGACCTAGCTGAGGTAGAAGGCCACGAGGTTTACCACTAGACGCGCGGTTGCGGATTACTGATGAAGCGCTCGATTGATGCGATCAGTCCTCACGATCCGATCGTCACAGTGCCGATCGACGGCACCTCTGTGGTATCCACACGCATAAGGAGGAGGCCGTGGCGAACTTCTAGGTTCGTTACGGCGGGACTTGTGGAGCTAGGGTTTCCAACACATGGAATAACCTAACCGAACAACGATTAACCTTTTAGGGTTCTTGTGCTCCACTATATATAGGAGTGAACGTGGGCTCGCCATGACCCATTCACTAAAGCCCATATAAAACTAGTCACCGTGAGTCCAACTCACTAACTCAGTCCTAATCTGGTTTAGGTCCAACCCAACCAGATTATATGATTCGGATCCAATCCAAACCTGCTCCCGCTCTTAAGTGTGTGACCCCGCAGGCTCATGGTTACTTGGACACGATTTGAGTCCAACTCACAATCGATCAATCGGCATCGGCTCCTAGCAGAACGTACCGATTCCCAAGTACCAAAGAGTCATGACGACTTGCCTTTCCAATGCGACTTACATCTGAGTCCCTTTTGCCTCACGATATACCTTGTCAGACTATAGGCGAATATATGTCATCCCTTAAATAGTCCGACTCTCTTCTCGATCCGAGATAAGTGATTCACCCGACTAACTCTTAGCCGATCGCCTTGGTTAACACTTAACCGAGTCGTGCATGGCCATGCTTTCCGAATCATATCTCACGAGAGGGCCCAGAGAATATCTCTCCGAGTGGAGGAGCAAAATCCCATCTTGGTTATTCACATCACGCAGCTTGATTCTCGATCCCGAACTACGCCTTTATAATCGCGCCACGGATCAGCGTTGTAACCTAAGTCGGTGATCCTCAACTCGGACTATGCAACAACCTCAGTCTAAGGATTACATTGATTGAGATATACAAATGACATCTTAGTTCGTTGTACCTCAATATGGGTCAATCCGACTCTAAACTCTTTAGCCTAGTCTCGTAAGTCGGAATAGCATCTCCATGCCCATGACAAGTGGAACCGAGTCATCAAGCCAACTTTCACATTGGTCTAAGTTGTGTGTCCAGCACAACCTCAATGACCAAGGATATTTAGTACAAACAACATGAATGCATAGTTCCACAACTGAATCACATATTCAATGATACACATCAGATGTTTATACAAGGACTACTTAATAACTTTATGAATACAATGGGAAATATCATCATTCATGATTGCCTCTAGGGCATATTCCCAACAGTCTCCCACTTGCACTAGAGTCAATCTTCCGACATCACATGTCTAAGCATCTAATGCCCATGTCTCTCAGATGCGCCTCATGCTTCGGCTGGGGTAACGGCTTTGTCAACGGATCCGCAATATTTGCATCCGTGTGTACCTTGCATAACTTGATATCACCCTGATCCACGAACTGGCGAATCAGGTGGTACCGCATGAGTATGTGCTTGTTCTTCTGGTGTTGTCTAGGTTCCTTGGCTTGTGCAATAGCACCATTGTTGTCACAATACACGTCCAACGGATTGGACGAGCCCTGAACCACACCAAGATCCATGAGGAAATTCCTCATCCAAACAGCTTCCTTTCGCCTCCGAGGCAGCAATATACTCAACCTACATTGTGACGCAGACACAGTCTCTTGCTTGGAACTTTTCCAGCTCACAGCACCTCCGTTTATAATAAACACGTATCCGGATTGCGAACGAGAATCATCAGAGTCGGTGAGATAACTCGCATCCGTGTAACCCTTTACACTGAGTTCATCAGTCTGTACATGCTAGGCTCGTCAAGTCAAACCCAAGTATTTCCGCATATGCAAAAACTGGCTTGCACCCGTTGTATGTGAATGTAGAGTTTATACCACCCGATTATCACGTGATGCTTGGACACGACGAACTTTCGCAACGGTGCATACATGGGGAGAACACAGTTTTATCTTGATCTTTAAGTGAGGAATCATCTTATAATGCTACCGTCGCGATCTAAGCATAATAAGATACATAAAAGGATAAACGTCACATGCATATAACTTTATGTGACATGGTATAGCCAATCTTCGCGCAATGATCTCCATCTTGTGTGTGCCGGCATGATCTCCATCACTCCACCATGATTGCCTCCACCACGAATAGCGACTACAACTATTGCTAACAACTTAGCGATAAAGTAAAGCTATTACATGGCGTATAAGAAGTTGACACACAGGTCATACATAATTATAAAGACAACCATATGGCTCCTGCCGGTTGTGTACTCATCGACATGCAAGTCGTGAAGCATTACAAAATATGATCATTGCATACAACATACACATCACATCTTGGGCCATACCATATCACAGAAAACACTCCCTGCAAAAACAAGTTAGACGCCTCTACTTTGTTGTTGCATGTTTTACGTGGCTTATGGGAGTAGCAAGCTAAGAACGATTCTTACCTACGGAAAGCCACAACGGTGATATTATGGTTGCCAAACTCCGGTGTAAATCCCATGACAACTATAGTGAGAGAAACTGGCATCCACCAGCCGCATGTGTGGAACAAGCCACACGTCAAGTGCGGAGCGGTCATGAACGAGGTCGCGTAAGGTTGGCTGACCGCTTCGATCTCACTATCCCGCGTCATGAGAAGAACACAAACAAGAGGCTTGCAGAAAACATCAACGCCCGCAACAACCATGTTGCGTTCTACTCGTGAAACACATCTACGCATAGATCTAGCTCGATACCACGAAGGGTTTTGCGATAGTAAATCAAAAAATTCTTCGGATGCGAACGGAAAGCCAAGATCTAATCTAGGAGATGCAAACAACGAGGGGATTAGATGAGATCTTCATACCCTTAAAGATTCAAGCCGGAACGCGTTAAGTCGCGTGGGTGATGTAGTCGTACTCGCTTCTCCTCCTCGCGATCCGATCCGATCTAACACCGCAAGTGGCGATGCCTCCGAGAGATGCACACGTGCAGCACCTCAATGTCACCTCCTTCCTCGGTCCAGCAAGTATGGTGGAGAGACGGATTGGATCTACAACGCGACGGCGTGGTGCAAGTGGTGGAGAGTTTCTGCAGCAGGGCTTCGCCTACACGCAGTCTTGAGGGAGAGAGAGAGGAGGGCAGCATGGCGGCTAGGGCTTGAGGAGGAGGTGTAGGGGAGGGGTGCGCCCCCAGCCCTCTTTATATAGAGGGGTGGGCGGCCAGCCCTAGCCCCTCCCCCAAGCCCTAGGCCGGCGGCCAAGGAGGGAGGAGTGGGGGGCAAGTCCCCCCCTTCTAGAAGCTCCCCTAGGGTTTCCTAGGTGTTTGGCCGGCTAGGCCCTATGGGGCCTTGTGACCCTGTCCCAATGCGGCCAGGGCACTCCCTCATAGGCCCATGCCCCCTCCCGGCAGGTGGGGCCACGTTGGTCCCCCTCCGGAAGGTTCTAGAAGCTTCCGGTACAATACAGATTAACCCGAAACAATTCCGAACTCCAAAAACTGCATTGCCTTATATGAATCTTATTCTCCGGACCATTCCGGAACCTCTCGTGATGTCCCGGATCCCATCCGAGACTCCGAACAAAAACTCATAAACAAATTATCCAATCTATCCTAGCGTCGAGACACGTTAAGTGTGTGACCCTTCGGGTTCGAGAACATGCAGACATGATCTTCTATGAATAATCAACAGCGGGGTCTGGAAACCCATATTGACTCCCACACATTCATATATGATCATATAGGATGAACCACGATGCCAGGATTCAATAAATCCCATATATATATTCCCTTTGTCTCGCGATATTTTACTTGCCCGAGATTTGATCGTCGGTACCATCATACCTAGTTCAATCTCGTTCACAGCAAGTACTTTACTCATTCCGTAATCTGATATCACTTTGTGATTAACTCCTTAACCACATGCTTGCAATCGGTGTTGATATCTATTACCGAGTGGGCCCGAAGTATATCTCTCCGACTTGGGAGGGACAAATCCCATCTCGATACATACAACCCAACAGGTACTTTCCGATCATCTGAGAGACACCTTTATGATCACCCTCTCATAGGATGACGTTTGATGACCTCAAAGCTTTCTTCCGATACCAGGGAGTTGTATTATCTCATGGTCTAAGGAATACAATATTTGACATAAAAAAAGCTTCGCAAAGATGAACATGATGACACGATCTAATTGCTCCGCTTAGTTTGGGTCTGTCCATCATATCATTCTCCCAATGATATGATCTCATTATTAATCGATAACTCATGTCTATGGTTAGAAAACCTTAACCATCATTAATCAATGAGCTAGTCCATAGAGGCATACTAGGGACACGGTGTTGTCCCAATGATATGACCTCTAGGGCATAATTCCAACATTTGACACATTTCTCTGCCGCGGCAGAGATTCATTTTGACAACTTTTGTTGCCGCAGCATCATTTTGGCCACTTTTTATGCCTCGGCAGAGAATTTATTTATGTTGTTTTATTGTTTATTTAGTGTTTTGCACTCATCAATGAAGGAACCATTATATTACACAAGATCATCATGACAATATGGATCCAAGTATCGAACATATTACATTCGATACACGGATCGAGTTCATGCACTACATACAAAATAAGCTCTTTGTACAATCCCTATTGTTTATACACACCCGAATAGTATTTACCTTTTGGGTTTAGGACTTCTGCATCCAAGAATCCCGCCAATTCCTCCTGAATTGCTCGTACGCGATCCTTTGGAAGAAGACCGCCCCGTAGACATTCGATCTGATTTAAAAAAGGAGTCAGTCTATATGAATGAAACTAAACACAATTTGATGGTAATTAAAAACTATAGAAATTGTTTACGTACGTGGAGTTGCTCTAAATTTCTGCCCTTCTCACAGCACGTCTGACGTATGAACTCGCAAACATAGTATCCACATAAATTGTTCCCTGGTCCCTGCGTTAGGCACTTTACGAGAACATAGTTTAATCAAAATAATAATCAATCATGATAATACTAGTGGTGCTTACATCTAGTGGTTGAAATGTAAGCTCCTCTTTCCAAACACCCCTAGCCTTGTTGGTGAACCATTTCCAAGCGCTGCCCGGCGAAGAAAACGAATAAAAGAAGTTATTAATTACTTGATATCATAAAATTCACGAACGTTGCCGATATAGTGTCATAATGATTAGAATTACCGCTGGAGAAGCATCTGCATGTCCTTCCACTGCTCAAGGGGTTTATGTTTCGAGTCCATGACTAGTACACGCCCTTTGTCAAGTTGAATGATTAACAGAATATAGTGGAAGCTGTGCATGCATAACTAATCAATTATATACTTAACATCGAGTAAGCGAAATAGAAAATATGTACAAGACAATAACACTCACTCGAAGTTGTAAGGAAATAGTATTTCCCTTCTGGTTTCTTAAAACCTTAACGTGTGTACGATATTATCCTTCATATCCTGGGGGTTTGTTTTGAGATTAGCTTGATGAACCCAATATGGGTCAATGAACCCAATGTCATAGATTTGTCCTCTGCTACATTCGAGAATCTTCATTCTCCATATTATAGTATGATTATATACATGCAATAAATGAGGTGAGATAGCTAGAGACTGAATTAATTACAGAATTAGTACTTACAGACAATAGGCACTAATGATCGATTTGTCTAAGGCGTCTTGATTGAATAATTGAAATAGTCCATCAAATTCAATGGATATCATGTCATCTATTTCTTTCCCATAATGCTTTTTTGTAACCCTCAGCACTATGCAGTTAGCCCCGGCCTTTGTGGCATGCATGTACCAGTTATGAAATCTTCGCATTTTTGTTGGAAGATTATTTACCTCCTCAGGTTTGACGAGAGGTTTGCCGTACTGGTATTTGTATGCTACTTCACACACGGGGAGGTACTCTAACTGGGATAAGTACTGGGCAATACTCATACCTTGAGCAGCGACAGCTTCTCCGTATTGGGCAACTACCTCTGGATCATACTGCTCTTCGGCCGCATATTTGCTCGACCCCACATTGGTATGGGAAATCACCTTGAGAGGGGCGCAAGACTATTTTGCTTGTTCTCCGAGATGGGCAACAGATTTCTCGCTTGCATCGGTACTGCTCTTCGAGGCTTGTTGTGCCGCATGTGACTTGAGAATAGAACGCTCATAGTCTGATGACAGCTTTGGCTCGGGTTGATGAAAAGTCTTTAGCATTTTGAACACTCTGCCTTTTTCTTCTTTGGTGCTGGGGAACTCTGGATCTTTCGGCCGCCTCAGCTTAGCGAAAAACGTTGTCGTTTCCACATCAACGATAGCCGTAGTATCCTCTTCAGTACTGTCATAAGCTCTCTTGGGAGGAACCTTTGGTACTTTTGGAAGAGGCTATTGTTTATGTTTCGGCGATCGCTTACCATGACGCAGAGTAGCGATGGTACACTTATGTTTTTTATCCTGAGGCGCCGGCGATGGCTGCGCCGGAGATTGGTAGGGCGACGAAGCCGGGTGAGGCGACGAAGAGGCTGCCGCGGCGGCGACGACCTCGCTGGAGACGGGTGAGGCAGCGGCGAAGATGGCCTTGGCATGTGATTTCGAAGCACGATACATTCCTTTTGCCTGCCAGTTAAGTCACATCCCCTTCACCTGCAGGGTAGTCAAGCTTCAAAACTTCAAAGGTGGGCATGATTTCATCCACCCCGACAACGACGTAGCCCTGTGGAACCGGACGACAGTGGTAAGTTGGTGTGGGTCCAATTGGTAAGGCATAGCCGACCGCCACCTTCATTGATATATTCAAAACTTTGACATGTAGCTCGCAGTGTGTCATCTGTGTGATATCATCCACTGGATAGCCAACAGAAGCCATCGTCGGTGCACCATCGTCATCGTCATTGTGATCACCCGGGACCTCGGTGGAAGCCACACTGATTTTTCGATTATTCGGTAGGCTGGTAGCATCGAATGCAGGTTCTACCACCATGTGCTGCTGAGATGGGCCGGTAGTACTTTGCTCTTTAAGTGCGTTAATTTCATCTTGTTGTTGCTTTATTCGATCTTCAATTATACGCATTTGCTGTTTCTGAATATCTGCTTCAACTTCCTCCTTGTCCTTTCTCCTCTGACGGCTTCTATCAAGATATTTCTTCCTCTCTTCGGGAAACCCAGTCCTCCATGGTTTGGAGCCTATTGTGCCTCGTGTTCGTCCATCATGTTCCTTATTTCCAAGGGCGAGTGTGAGCTCATCATTCTCTCTATCGGGAATGAAGTCCCCATCTTTAACAGCCTTTACTGCTTTTCTCATCTTCTCGATTGGCAAGCGGTCTTCTTTATGTCGTATGTTATATATACACTTCCCTTCCGAGTCCAACTTGCCCCCATGCCCGTAAAACCAATTCCTTGCACGTTCGATCCAATCGTCTGTCTCTGGGATGATATTTTTAGCACGCAGTTCATTCTCAAGTTTCTCCCACTTAGGAATGCCAAACCTGTAGCCACCTTGCCCCATAGTATGGTGATACTTCTTGTTAGCAGCATTCAGCTTATTCGTTGCAGACATTTTCTTAGATTTTTGTGATGTCTTGTAATTCACAAACTCAGCCCAGAATGGTTTTATCTTCTCAAACTGGATCTTCTTGAAATCCGGAGTCTTCTCTTTCACGACATAGTCAAGGTGCAATCTTTTCTTCCAGTTGGTGAAACACTGGCCCATCCTCTTCATATCCCACTCCCTGACCTTAGCCTCCATGGCTCTCCCATGTTCTAAGGCGTCCTCAACTGGATCCTCCGCATTTGGATCCAGCTCTATCTTCGGTAGTTTGAAATTAACCATGAGCCTCTTCCACAGTAAATCTTTGGCCTTGTTAGGGACAAATAAACATGTTCCCTCTTCTTCCGCATCAGCAGGCCTATTCCAATTTCGAATGGTGATCGGGATTAAATCCCTAACGATTACTCCGCATTGTGCCACAAATTTTTTTACGACAACTTCGGGAGCCGTCGGTTTGTCGTCTTCATCGATATCTTCGATCCTGAACCTCCCATGGTCTTCCAACTTTTTGGTTGGGTCTCGTCTGCACTTTTTAGTAGATTTCTTCGATCCGGAGGGCTAAAATAAGAAAGATCGTCGTTACTATTTATATATAGATAGGAGATGATTAATTAATGAATTAATTATATTACATGCACCTCGCCGAAGCGGTCGTCTTCTCGATCACACAAAGCATCGGATTCTCCCTCGCGGAAGGCATCACCTTCAACCTCAAACAAGTCGTCTCTTTCGGCAAAAAAGAGGATCACCCTCACCGGAGTTGTTCAGAAACGTCGATACATCTAAATTTTCTTCCCTGCGGATCACACTTTGGATCAACTCTTCCTTTTCTTCGTCTCTGTCGTGTGGGTCCATATTTTCTGCAGAGGTGGAAATATGGAGAAGTCAAAGCGTCTAAGGGAGAATGTTAGGTACGGTGTTGGGAGATATAAATCCTAATTCGGAGAAACCCTAATATATACATACACAATAATAAAAGTGAGTTTACAATATCAGAAACCCTAATTCGGAGAAACCATCGGGCTCAGATCCTATCGCGAAGAACCAATACCGGAAAGAAAGGCGGCAGTTAATCAACCCTCGGGTTCGGGATGCCCTGGCGAGGACACACCGGCTAACCCTAGGTGCAACATCGAGAGGGGAACCGAACGCCGGAAAGAGAGGGGAACAATCAACACATGGCATCGATGCAATGATAAAACAAATATGATGATATGACAAGTTAATTTTTATTGAAAAGTAACCCTAAATTAAACGGGGTTCCAAGGGGCACAAACCCTAACTCGGGGAAACTCTGGAATCACCTATGAGGGGTTACTATGCTCTTCTAATCAAACTTGTCATTTAAGTTGCTTAACAATGCATGATTATAGCTTAACGAGGTAGGTTTCATTTTTCTAAACATTTTGGTATATTATACATATTTTTCTAACTTATAAATAATAAGTTATTGATTTTACAATATTAAATCATTTTCTGGAATTTATTTAATCAATTTTAAAACATTTATGACCTTAGGATGACGCCACCACAGGCTGGGAAACATTTCTTACTCGATCTGGGGCTACTCATAGTCACTGATGTCTGGGACCCATGGGTTACTATTATTATTTTCAGAAAAGAATTACAAGAATGGTTTTAATAAAAGAAAAGAGGATATATTGCCTCATGCTGATGTTAGCATGACATCAGCAATGGGGATCCTTGGGTTGGGCTCGAATCCGTCGATTCGCTGCACGCGCGGGCTAGTGGGTAGGCTAGTTGGAAACAGGAGATCGAGGCGGACCCAGTGGTGGCAGCGCCGCCCACTTGTGGTCATCGGAACAGTGGTCAAGACGATGGCGAGCGGCAAAGCTTGCTGGGACACGACGTGCAGCGGCTATAGCAAGCAAGCAGGCAAACGGAGCTCGCCTTGAGCTTCAGAAACTCACCAGGAGCTCGAAAAACTTGACGTCGGGGTTCGGGGTGGCCGAAATCAGCGGTGGAGGCGGTGGCCGGAGTCGGCGAGGCTCGGAGCACCAGGGAGGAGCACGTGGAGGCGCGGCAGCGGGACAGCGCGTGGAGTCTGACGGCGGGGCAGCGCGTGGAGGCCGACAACGGGGCGGTGGTTGGACAACCTGACGGCGTCCGAGCGCTTGTCCTCGCGGCGGCGGCGATCTGTTGCGGGTGAGTGAAGAGGAATGGGGAAGAAAGAGAAGGAGATGGGGCGTCGTGTATAAAGGGGAGGGAGAATACGTCCCGGTTGATGCCAACAATCGGGACTAAAGGGTCATACGTCCCGATTGGAGCCACCAATCGAGACGTATACTCCACCTTTTTTTCATCAGCCCAAGGGGCGCGCGCAGGTGTCTTTAGTCCCGGTTGGTGGCTCCAACCGAGACGTATGACCCTGTTTTCAAAAAAATTCAGGAATTTTCTCTCTGTTCCCGTCTTATTTTTTATTTTGGGGTTTAAATTTGTAATGTTTTTTAAATGATAATTCCTTTGGAATTTAGAAAAACTTTAAACATAAAAAGTGTTTGAATTTGAATAACTAATTCAAAATCATTTTCTGTTTTTAAAAATAATTAATGTAACCATTTAAACTATGAACCATTTAAAATTAAAAATGAATTAACTTATATTTTTTGAATATTAATTTGGAATTTAGAAAAACTCTAAACATAAAAAGTGTTTGAATTGAATAAATAATTCAAAACCATTTTCTGTTTTTAAAAATAATTAATGTAACCATTTAAACCATGAACCATTTAAAATTAAAAATGAATTAACTTATATTTTTTGAATATTAATTTGGAATTTAGAAAAACTTTAAACATAAAAAGTGTTTGGGTTTGAATAACTAATTCAAAACCATTTTCTATTTTTAAAAATAATTAATGTAACCATTTAAAATTAAAAATGAATTAACTTATATTTTTTGAATATTAATTTGGAATTTAGAAAAACTTTAAACATAAAAAGTGTTTGAATTTGAATAAATAATTCAAAACCATTTTCTGTTTTTAAAAATAATTAATGTAACCATTTAAACTATGAACCATTTAAAATTAAAAATGAATTAACTTATATTTTTTGAATATTAATTTGGAATTTAGAAAACTTTAAACATAAAAAGTGTTTGGATTTGAATAACTAATTCAAAACCATGTTCTGTTTTTAATTTGGATTTGAATTAACTTATATTTTTTATATATTAATGGGCGGGAAAAAAAAGGACGGGAAATAATGGACGGGAAGAAAATTTTATTAGGATAGAACTGGAATTAAAGTACATAACGCAACTAACACTAAGTTACATAGAAGAACTGAAAATTAAGATACATGGCTAGATTAAGCCACAACTGGCCGAACTTGTTTTGCAATGTTGGAGTGATTCAGTCATGCTCCTGCCTACACCTGTAATACTCGCCACTATAGTCGTCGTACTCGCCGCGGTCGTCATCGCTGTCTTCGTCGGGGTCGCCGTAGTTGAACCTTGAAGGCTGAGTACGAGTGGGTTTGACTTGAGGGTAGCGCAGGCGGGGGTTAGAGTCGGCGGCCGTGTCGTAGGCCATGACGCTCTGGAGAGTCCGGCGTGCCACCACAGCCGAGGGCCGGCCTCGTTGAAGTTCGGAGGAGGTGGGCCGTCCTCCTCGTGCATGGCGAGCGCCCTCTCACGCCGATCCATGAAGAAGGCTTCCCAAGTCGGGAAATAGTCGGGATGCCATCTGGGATTCCTCCGCTGCTCCGGCGTGAGCTCGAAGTAGTAGTGGTTCGTGATGGCCATCCGGCGCGCCACACCTAGAGGGACAGGAGGAACCGGCACGCCTCGGCGCCAAAGATCCGGCCGAGGACAGAGTCGGGCGAGGGTAGTTCGAGGCGCAAAGCGCCTCCGCCTCCCTGGGGGTTAGTGCTACGGTGGAAGTCATGGGAAAGAGTGATGAGGTTGCAGATATGAGTCTAGATATGTGCAATGACAATGGACACCAACCCTACATATATATAGTGAGAAATGACATGAAGATAACTGGAGGGAAGAACTGGCGGGAAGAAATGGCGGTAAAAAATGGCGGGAAAAAAATGGCTCATTTAGAAATTGCATTGGATCTATGAACAAACCACATATTGCGAGTCTAAAAATGATTTTTTTTTTCAAAAAATCACGGGCGTTAGATCATGTACCTGTAGTACAAACCGAACCCACTTCCTACCGATTCGGCAGACATTTGTCCTTTTTACCTGGAATGTACGAAAAGGTTTGAGATGTCCCTATTGGGAGATAGTCCATGTAAGGTGGTCTATTATTTTAGAAAAATGGGACGGTAGCATTCTGAAACAACATTTTGGTGGTTACTTCACAAAACGACCTGTTTTTTGCGCTCGGAAAATGGAAAAGGGCTTTTCCGTGCGACCAAAAGGAAAACTTCCTCCTGCAACATTGTTCTCCATACCAATGTCCACATGCATGCATAATATGGGCACAACATCACAAACTATGCCGTGATTCAGCACATAACATCGGTCATTTGGACCGAAAGCCATGAAACCTCGAACATGATAGGTCATTTTGTGAAGGTTTTTTCGAGACATGATCAATATACCAAATCTGATATTTTTCCTTTCAACTATGTCACATAATATGACACCACATGGAGGATTTTCATTGTTCAGATTTTCAATATACTAAAGGTTCATCTTTAGTCCCGGTTGGAGGGATTTCGGCAGGCTGGGCCAGACAGCACTAATGATAGGGGTGAGTGTCGACATTATGTCGTGTGGCGTGTACCTTGTCCCGGATGGTGTCACCAACCGGGACTAAAGATGAACCTTTAGTCCTGGTTGGAGACACCAACCGGGACAAAACACGAGTCAGTACTAATAATAGAGGTGAGTGTCGACATTATGTCGTAAGTGTCGACACTATGCCGAGCTGCCTGTACTATAAATAGGCATCCTTGTGAGTCCAGTCCTCCAGCCAGATTGAGGCATCCAATATTGTTTTCGAGAGCAAGGACACCCTGACCAGTTTCGAGGAGATGCCGGATCGATCCTCCGGCATCTCCAAGAAACTGGTCATAGAGGCACTCCCTAATATGTGAAATTAGTTAACTCCCAGGTGTATTGATCTAGTTAGAGAATTTACAAGCTGCAAGATGGTGTTGGAGAGCAGGGACACCACTACGACCAGTTTCGGGGAGATGTCGCCGGATCCCAGTCCTCCGGCATCTCCAAGAAACTGGTCATAGAGGCACTCCCTAATATGTGTCCACGCGCGTTTGGAGATCAGATCTTAATGGTAAGTACGAATCGGGACAACTTCTTCATAGTTCGGGAAAGTTGTTCTACGAATCGGGACTAAAGGCCCCCTTTAGTCCCCGTCCAGCCACAAAACGGGACTAACACTCAAGACATTTATTAATATTAAAAACTGAGACTACAAAACCAGGACTAAAGGCCCCCCTATATATAGTCCCGATCAAGCCACAAACCGGGACTAACACTCAATACATTTATTAAACTTGGAAAATTGCAAACATCATAAGATATCCCGGCCAGACATGAACTAGATTTACACAATATGAGAACGAACTTCTTGGCATATGTCCTTCCTTATGATCGCTTCAGACGTAACCATGGAGCATCTTCTTTACTTAACGAAATGCTTGGGTCAGTTTTCACTGTGAAGGGCGGAATTTCATCAAACTTATTATAATCTTCTGACATGTCTGTCTTGTCCTCGATT
This sequence comes from Avena longiglumis, assembly GCA_030063025.1. Lineage (NCBI taxonomy): Eukaryota > Viridiplantae > Streptophyta > Magnoliopsida > Poales > Poaceae > Avena > Avena longiglumis. Next base: position 208,679,837 of record CP125979.1, on the reverse strand, counting down.
CCCACGATGTTTCTTTTCCCTGAAAGAACTATGTGACGCTTTGGCTCATCATATGATGTATTCATTTGCATATTTTTCTTTTTTTCGGTCTGGAGGACATGTCTTTCACATAGAAAACCTGAGACACATCATTGGCTAGGACGAATGGTTTATCTCTATAACCAAGATTATTGAGATCCACTGTTATCATTCCGTACAACTGGTCTATCTTTACCCCTTCCCCATTCAGGTTGATCCATTTTCAGCGAAACAAAGGGACCTTAAAAGAGACTCCATAGTCTAGTTCCCATATCTCCTCTATGTAACCATAGTATGTGTCCTTTTGTCCATTCTCGTCTGTTGCATCAAAGCGGACACCACTATTTTGGTTGGTGCTCTTTTTATCTTGGGCGATCGTGTAGAATGTATTCCCATTTATTTCGTACCCTTGGAAATTCAATATAGTAGAAGATGGTGACGCGGGCAACAAGTATAGCTGATCTCCAACAGTAGTGTCATTCAAGAGATGTGTCCGCATACAACCACCGAAAGACTTCATGTGTTCATCTGTAATCCATGATTCAGGCTTTCCCGGGTTTTTGGAGCATACAATATTCTTGTTTTCCTCGATATACGGAGCTGCCAAGGTGGAATTATGAAGAACTGTGTAGTGTGCTTTAGTGAAAGAATCCCCGTCCCTACATATCATTGCTTTCTTTCCCAGCGTGCCTTTTCCACTTAGTCTTCCCTCATGCCGCGAGTCAGAAACACCAATCGGCTTAAGGTTAGGAATAAAGTCAACACAAAACTCAATGACCTCCTCTGTTCCATATCCCTTGGAGATGCTTCCTTCTGGTCTAGCACGGTTATGAACATATTTATTTAAGACTCCCATGAACCTCTCAAAGGGGAACATATTGTGCAGAAATACCGGACCGAGAATGGCAATCTCTTCCACTAGGTGAACCAGGAGATGCGTCATAATATTGAAGAAGGATGGTGGGAACACCAACTCAAAACTAACAAGACATTGTACCACATCCTTCTGTAACCTTGACAGAATATCTGGATTGATAACCTTCTGAGATATTGCATTGAGGAATGCACACAGCTTCACAATGGGTACTCGAACATTTTCCGGTAGAAGCCCCCTCAATGCAATCGGAAGCAACTGCGTCATAATCACGTGACAGTCATGAGACTTCAGGTTTTAGAACTTTTCCTCTGCCATATTTATTATCCCCTTTATATTAGGTGAGAAGCCAGATGTCACCTTGATACTGTGAAGGACTTCAAAAAAGATTTCCTTCTCTGCTTTGGTAAGAGCATAGCCGGCACGACTTAAGTGACGCCCTTTATCTGTATTGTTCTGTGTATGCATGTTCTTTGGGTCTTTCATAATTTGTTGGTCCTCCCGTGCTTCTGGTGTATCTTTTTTCTTCCCATACACACCTAGGAATCCTAGCAGGTTCATGCAAAGATTCTTCATCACGTGCATCCCGTCGATTGAAGAGCGGACTCGTAGGACTTTCCAATATGGCAGCTCCCAAAATATAGATTTCTTCTTCCACATGGGTGTGTGTCTTGTAGCGACGTCGTTCGGAACTGATTGACCGCCGGGACCCTTTCCAAAGATTACTTCTATGTCCTTTACCATACCAAATACATCATCACCAGCAGGGAGTTCAGGCTTCTTCCGGTGATCTGCCTCACCTTTGAAATGCTTGCCTTTCTTTCTTACGGGATGATTGGTCGGAAGAAATCGTCGATTCGCCAGGTACACAACCTTCTTCCATTTATGCAAATATGTACCTTCAGTCTTATCTAAACAGTGTGTGCATGCCTTATATCCCTTGTTTGTCTGTCCTGGAAGGTTACTAAGAGCAGGCCAATCATTGATGGTTACGAAAAGCAACCCTCGTAGGTCAAATGGCTCATGTTTGTTCTCATCCCACACATGTACACCTGGTTTGCCCAACAACTGTAAGAGTTCTTCAACTAATGGCCTAAGGTACACATCAATGTCGTTGCTCGGTTGCTTCGGGCCTTGGATGAGCAGTGGCATCATAATGAATTTACGCTTCATGCAAAACCAAGGAGGAAGGTTGTAGATACATAGAGTCATGGGCCAGGTGCTGTAACTGCAGCTCTGCTCCCCAAAAGGATTCATGTCATCCGTACTTAGACCAAACCATAAGTTCCTTGCGTCACCTGCAAAGGCCGGGAAGTCTCTCGATTTTTCTCCACTGTGACCCATCAGCAGGGTGTCTCAACTTCCCGTCTTTCTTACGGTCTTCTTTGTGCCATCGCAACAACCTGGCATGCTCTTTGTTTCTGAACATTCGTTTCAACCTTGGTATTATAGGAGCATACCACATAACCTTAGCAGGAACCCTCTTCCGGAGGGGCTCTCCCTCAACATCACCAGGGTCATCTCGTCCGATCTTATACCGCAATGCATTGCATACCGGGCACTTATCTAAATTCTCATACTCCTTACCGCGGTAGAAGATGCAGTCATTAATGCATGCATGTATCTTTTGCACATCTAATCCTAGAGGACAGAGAGTCTTCTTTGCTTCGTAGGTACTCTCGGGAAGTTCGTTATGTTTTGGAAACTTCGGCTTCATTATTTTCAGCATCTTTTCAAATGAGGAGTCAGTTAGACCACACTCTGCCTTCCATCGCAGCAATTCCAATGTGGTACCGAGCTTTGTGCTGCCATCTTTACAATTTGGGTACAACAATTTCTTGTGATCTTCTAACATGCCCTCTAACTTCAACTTCTCATTTTCTGTTTCACAGCCTCGCTTTGCATCATAAATGACCCTACCAAGTTCATCAGCGGGCTCATCTGATGCCCGTTCTTCACCTCCTTCCTCTTCATTGTCTTCCATTGCAGTATCACTATATTCAGGAAACATATGATGATAGTTGTTATCATCAACTTCTTCTTCACCGTCTTCCATCATAACCCCTCTTTCCCCGTGCTTGGTCCAACAATTATAGTTGGGCATGAAACCCTTCATAATTAGGTGGCCGCGAATGATTTTTGAGGAAGAGTACTCCTTGTTGTTCCGACATTGAACACATGGACAAAATATAACACCATTCTCTTTATTTGCCATAGCCACATCGATAAATTTATCCACGCCTTTCATATACCCGGGTACACGCCGGTCACCGTACATCCATTCCCGACCGTTCATATGCATCATATAAGTAAGTTTATCAAAAATAGGACATTATAAATAGTGAAATGACCAATTCACATCGACACATGCATTGTATCAATGACAGAGAAAAGATAAGATTGCTAAGTCTGGTATTTTTCCTTTCAACTATGTCACATAATATGACACCACGTGAAGGATTTTCATTGTTCGGATTTTCAATATACTAAAGGTTAATCTTTAGTCCCGGTTGGAGGGATTTCGGCAGGCTGGGCCAGACAGCACTAATGATAGGGGTAAGTGTCGACATTATGTCGTGCGGCGTGTACCTTGTCCCAGATGGTGTCACCAACTGGGACTAAAGATGAACCTTTAGTCCCGGTTGGGGACACCAACCGGGACAAAACACGAGTCAACACTAATAATAGGGGTGAGTGTCGACACTATGCCGAGTTGCTTGTACTATAAATAGGCATCCTTGTGAGTCCAGTCCTCCAGCCAGATTGAGGCATGTCCAATATTGTTTTCGAGAGCAGGGACACCACTACGACCAGTTTCAGGGAGATGCCGCCGGATCCCAGTCCTCCAGCATCTCCAAGAAACTGGTCATAGAGGCACTCCCTAATATGTGAAATTAGTTAGCTCCCAGGTGTATCGAACTAGTTAGAGAAGTTACAAGCTGCAAGATGGTGTGCGAGAGAAGGGACACCACTACGACCAGTTTCTGGGAGATGCCGCTGGATCCCAGTCCTCCGGCATCTCCAAGAAACTTGTCATAGAGGCACTCCCTAATATGTGACCACGCGCGTTTGGAGATCAGATCTTAATGGTAAGTACAAATCGGGACAACTTCTTCATAGTTCGGGAAAGTTGTTCTACGAATCGGGACTAAAGGCCCCCTTTAGTCCCCGTCCAGCCACAAAACGGGACTAACACTCAAGACATTTATTAATATTAAAAACTGAGACTACAAAACCAGGAATAAAGCCCCCCCTATATATAGTCCCGGTCAATCCACAAACCGGGACTAACACTCAATACATTTATTAAACTTGGAAAATTGCAAACATCATAAGATATCCCGGCCAGACATGAACTAGATTTACACAATATGAGCATGAACTTCTTGGCATATGTCATTCCTTATGATCGCTTCAGACGTAACCATGGAGCATCTTCTTTACTTAACGAAATGCTTGGGTCAGTTTTCACTGTGAAGGGCGGAATTTCATCAAACTTATTATAATCTTCTGACATGTCTGTCTTGTCCTCGATTCCCACGATGTTTCTTTTCCCTAAAAGAACTATGTAACGCTTTAGCTCATCATATGATGTATTTGTTTGCATATTTTTTCTTTTTTTTGGGTCTGGAGGACATGTCTTTCACATAGAAAACCTGAGACACATCATTGGCTAGGACGAATGGTTCATCTCTATAACCAAGATTGTTGAGATCCACAGTTGTCATTCCGTACAACTGGTCTATCTTTACCCCTTCCCCATTCAGGTTGACCCATTTGCAGCGAAACAAAGTAACCTTAAAAGAGACTCCATAGTCTTGTTTCCATATCTCCTCTATGTAACCATAGTATGTGTCCTTTTGACCATTCTCGTCTGTTGCATCAAAGCGGACACCACTATTTTGGTTGGTGCTCTTTTTATCTTGGGAGATCGTGTAGAATGTATTCCCATTTATTTCGTACCCATGGAAATTCAATATAGTAGAAGATGGTGACACAACAAGTATAGCTGATCTCCAACAGTGGTTTCATTCAAGAGATGTGTCCGCATCCAACCACCGAAAAGACTTCATGTGTTCATCTGTAATCCATGATTCAGGCTTTCCCGGGTTTTTGGAGCGTACAATATTCTTGTTTTCCTCGATATACGGAGCTGCCAAGGTGGAATTATGAAGAACTGTGTAGTGTGCTTTAGTGAAAGAATCCCCGTCCCTACATATCATTGCTTTCTTTCCCAGCGTGCCTTTTCCACTTAGTCTTCCCTCATGCCGCGAGTCAGAAACACCAATCGGCTTAAGGTCAGGAATAAAATCAACACAAAAATCAATGACCTCCTCTGTTCCATATCCCTTGGAGATGCTTCCTTCTGGTCTAGCACGGTTATTAACATATTTCTTTACGACTCCCATGAACCTCTCAAAGGGGAACATATTGTGCAGAAATACCGGACCGAGAATGGCAATCTCTTCCACTAGGTGAACCAGGAGATGCGTCATAATATTGAAGAAGGATGGTGGGAACACCAACTCAAAACTAACAAGACATTGTACCACATCCTTCTGTAACCTTGGCAGAATATCTGGATTGATTACCTTCTGAGATATTGCATTGAGGAATGCACATAGCTTCACAATGGGTACTCGAACATTTTCCGGTAGAAGCCCCCTCAATGCAATCGGAAGCAACTGCGTCATAATCACGTGACAGTCATGAGACTTCAGGTTTTAGAAATTTTTCTCTGCCATATTTATTATCCCCTTTATATTAGATGAGAAGCCAGATGACACCTTGATACTATAAAGGACTTCAAAAAAGATTTCCTTCTCTGCTTTGGTAAGAGCATAGCTGGCACGACTTAAGTGACGCCCTTTATCTGTCTTGTTCTGTGTATGCATGTTCTCTGGGTCTTTCATAATTTGTTGGTCCTCCCGTGCTTCTGGTGTATCTTTTTTCTTCCCATACACACCTAGGAATCCTAGCAGGTTCATGCAAAGATTCTTCGTCATGTGCATCACGTCGATTGAAGAGCGGACACGTAGGAATTTCCAATATGGCAGCTCCCAAAATATAGATTTCTTCTTCCACATGGGTGTGTGTCCTGTAGCGACGTCGTTCGGAACTGATTGACCGCCGGGACCCTTTCCAAAGATTACTTCTATGTCCTTGACCATACCAAATACATCATCACCAACAGGGAGTTCAGGCTTCTTCCGGTGATCTGCCTCACCTTTGAAATGCTTGCCTTTCTTTCTTATGGGATGATTGGTCGGAAGAAATCGTCGATTCGCCAGGTACACAACCTTATTTCATTTATGCAAATATGTACCTTCAGTCTTATCTAAACAGTGTGTGCATGCCTTATATCCCTTGTTTGTCTGTCCTGTAAGGTTACTAAGAGCAGGCCAATCATTGATGGTTACGAAAAGCAACCCTCGTAGGTCAAATGGCTCCTGTTTGTTCTCATCCTACACATGTACACCTGGTTTGCCCCACAGCTGTAAGAGTTCTTCAACTAATGGCCTAAGGTACACATCAATGTCATTACCCGGTTGCTTCGGGCCTTGGATGAGCACTGGCATCATAATGAATTTACGCTTCATGCACAACCAAGAAGGTTGTAGATACATAGAGTCACGGGCCAGGTGCTGTGACTGCAGCTCTGCTCCCCAAAAGGATTCATGCCATCCGTACTTAGACCAAACCATAAGTTCCTTGCGTCACCTGCAAAGTCCGGGAAGTCTCTCTCAATTTTTCTCCACTGTGACCCATCAGCAGGGTGTCTCAACTTCCCGTCTTTCTTACGGTCTTCTTTGTGCCATCGCAACAACCTGGCACGCTCTTTGTTTCTGAACATGCGTTTCAAACTTGGTATTATAGGAGCATACCACATAACCTTAGCAGGAACCCTCTTCCGGAGGGGCTCTCCATCAACATCACCGGGGTCATCTCGTCTGATCTTATACCGCAATGCATTGCATACCGGGCACTTATCTAAATTCTCATACTCCTTACCGCGGTAGAAGATGCAGTCATTAATGCATGCATGTATCTTTTGCACATCTAATCCTAGAGGACAGAGAGTCTTCTTTGCTTCGTAGGTACTCTCGGGAAGTTCGTTATGTTTTGGAAACTTCGGCTTCATTATTTTCAGCATCTTTTCAAATGAGGAGTCATTTAGACCACACTCTGCCTTCCATCGCAGCAATTCCAGTGTGGTACCGAGCTTTGTGCTGCCATCTTCACAATTTGGGTACAACAATTTCTTGTGATCTTCTAACATGCCCTCTAACTTCAACTTCTCATTTTCTGTTTCACAGTCTCGCTTTGCATCAGAAATGACACTACCAAGTTCATCAGCGGGCTCATCTGATGCCCGTTCTTCACCTCCTTCCTCTTCATTGTCTTCCATTGGAGTATCACTGTATTCAGGAAACATATGATGATAGTTGTTATCATCATCTTCTTCTTCACCGTCTTCCATCATAACCCCTCTTTCCCCATGCTTGGTCCAACAATTATAGTTGGGCATGAAACCTTTCATAATCAGGTGGCCGCAAATGATTTTCGAGGAAGAGTACTACTTGTTGTTCCAACATTGAACACATGGACAACGTATAAAACCATTCTCTTTGTTTGCCGTAGCCACATCGATAAACTTATCCACGCCTTTCATATACCCGGGTACACGTTGGTCACCATACATCCATTCTCAACCGTTCATATGCATCATATAAGTAAGTTTATCAAAAACAGGACATCATAAATAGCGAAATGACCAATTCACATCGACACATGCATTATATCAATGACAGAGAAAAGATAAGATTGCTAAGTCTGGTATTTTTCCTTTCAATTATGTCACATAATATGACACCACGCGAAGGATTTTCATTGTTCGGATTTTCAATATACTAAAGGTTAATCTTTAGTCCCGGTTGGAGGGATTTCGGCAGGCTGGGCCAGACAACACTAATGATAGGGGTGAGTGTTGACATTATGTCGTGCGGCATGTACCTTGTCCCGGATGGTTTCACCAACCGGGACTAAAGATGAACCTTTAGTCCCGGTTGGAGACACCAACCGGGACAAAACACGAGTCAGCACTAATAATAGGGGTGAGTGTCGACATTATGTCGTAAGTGTCGACACTATGCCGAGCTACTTGTACTATAAATAGGCATCCTTGTGAGTCCAGTCCTCCAGCCAGATTGAGTCATCTCCAATATTGTTTTCGAGTGCAGGGACACCACTACGACCAGTTTCAGGGAGATGCCGCCAGATCCCAGTCCTCCGGCATCTCCAAGAAACTGGTCATAGAGGCACTCCCTAATATGTGACATTAGTTTGCTCCCAGGTGTATTGATCTAGTTAGAGAAGTTACAAGCTGCAAGATGGTGTGCGAGAGCAGGGACACCACTACGACCAGTTTCGGGGAGATGCCGCCGGATCCCAGTCCTCCGGCATCTCCAAGAAACTGGTCATAGAGGCACTCCCTAATAAGTGACCACGCGCGTTTGGAGATCAGATCTTAATGGTAAGTACGAATCGGGACAACTTCTTCATAGTTCGGGAAAATCGTTCTACGAATCGGGACTAAAGGCCCCCTTTAGTCCCGGTCCAGCCACAAAACAGAACTAACACTCAAGACATTTATTAATATTAAAAACTGAGACTACAAAACCAGGAATAAAGCCCCCCCTATATATAGTCCCGGTCAAGCCACAAACCGGGACTAACACTCAATACATTTATTAAACTTGGAAAATTGCAAACATCATAAGATATCCCGGCCATACATGAACTAGATTTACACAATATGAGCATGAAATTCTTGGCATATGTCCTTCCTTATGATCGCTTCAGACGTAACCATGGAGCATCTTCTTTACTTAACGAAATGCTTGGGTCATTTTTCACTATGAAGGACGGAATTTCATCAAACTTATTATAATCTTCTGACATGTCTGTCTTTTCCTCGATTCCCACGATGTTTCTTTTCCCTGAAAGAACTATGTGACGCTTTGGCTCATCATATGATGTATTCGTTTGCATATTTTTTCTTTTTTTCGGTCTGGAGGACATGTCTTTTACATAGGAAACCTGAGACACATCATTGGCTAGGACGAATGGTTCATCTCTATAACCAAGATTGTTGATATCCACTGTTGTCATTCCGTACAACTGGTCTATCTTTACCCCTTCCCCATTCAGGTTGACCCATTTGCAGCGAAACAAAGGGACCTTAAAAGAGACTCCATAGTCTAGTTCCCATATCTCCTCTATGTAACCATAGTATGTGTCCTTTTGTCCATTCTCGTCTGTTGCATCAAAACGGACACCACTATTTTGGTTGGTGCTCTTTTTATCTTGGGCGATCGTGTAGAATGTATTCCCATTTATTTCCTACCCTTGGAAATTCAATATAGTAGAAGATGGTGACGCAGCCAACAAGTATAGCTGATCTCCAACAGTGGTGTCATTCAAGAGATGTGTCTGCATCCAACCACCGAAAGACTTCATGTGTTCATCTGTAATCCATGATTCAGGCTTTCCCGGGTTTTTGGAGCGTACAATATTCTTGTTTTCCTCGATATACGGAGCTGCCAAGGTGGAATTATGAAGAACTGTGTAGTGTGCTTTAGTGAAAGAATCCCCGTCCCTACATATCATTGCTTTCTTTCCCAGCGTGCCTTTTCCACTTAGTCATCCCTCATGCCGCGAGTCAGAAACACCAATCGGCTTAAGGTCAGGAATAAAGTCAACACAAAACTCAATGACCTCCTCTGTTCCATATCCCTTGTAGATGCTTCCTTCTGGTCTAGCACGGTTATGAACATATTTATTTAAGACTCCCATGAACCTCTCAAAGGGGAACATATTATGTAGAAATACCGGACCGAGAATGACAATCTCTTCCACTAGGTAAACCAGGAGATGCGTCATAATATTGAAGAAGGATGGTGGGAACACCAACTCAAAACTAACAAGACATTGTACCACATCCTTCTGTAACCTTGGCAGAATATCTGGATTGATTACCTTCTGAGATATTGCACTGAGGAATGCACACAGCTTCACAATGGGTAGTTGAACATTTTCCGGTAGAAGCCCCCTCAATGCAATCGGAAGCAACTACGTCATAATCACGTGATAGTCATGAGACTTCAGGTTTTAGAACTTTTTCTTTGCCATATTTATTATCCCCGTTATATTAGATGAGAATCCAGATGGCACCTTGATACTGTAAAGGACTTCAAAAAAGATTTCCTTCTCTGCTTTGGTAAGAGCATAACTGGCACGACTTAAGTGACGCCCTTTATCTGTCTTGTTCTGTGTATGCATGTTCTCTGGGTCTTTCATAATTTGTTAGTCCTCCCGTGCTTCTAGTGTACCTTTTTTCTTCCCATACACACCTAGGAATCCTAGCAGGTTCATGCAAAGATTCTTCGTCACGTGCATCACGTCGATTGAAGAGCGGACACGTAGGACTTTCCAATATGGCAGGTCCCAAAATATAGATTTCTTCTTCCACATGGGTGTGTGTCTTGTAGCGACGTCGTTTGGAACTGATTGACCGCCGGGACCCTTTCCAAAGATTACTTCTATGTCCTTGACCATACCAAATACATCATCACCAGCAGGGAGTTCAGGATTCTTCCGGTGATCTGCCTCACCTTTGAAATGCTTGCCTTTCTTTCTTACGGGATGATTGGTCAGAAGAAATCGTCGATTCGCCAGGTACACAACCTTCTTGCATTTATGCAAATATGTACCTTCAGTCTTATCTAAACAGTGTGTGCATGCCTTATATTCCTTGTTTGTCTGTCCTGGAGGGTTACTAAGAGCAAGCCAATCATTGATGGTTACGAAAAGCAACCCTCGTAGGTCAAATGGCTCCTGTTTGTTCTCATCCCACACATGTACATCTGGTTTGCCCCACAGCTGTAAGAGTTCTTCAACTAATGGCCTAAGGTACACATCAATGTCGTTGCCCGGTTGCTTCGGGCCTTGGATGAGCACTGGCATCATAATGAATTTATGCTTCATGCACAACCAAGGAGGAAGGTTGTAGATACATAGAGTCACGGGCCAGGTGCTGTGACTGCAGCTTTTCTCCCCAAAAGGATTCATGCCATCCGTACTTAGACCAAACCATAAGTTCCTTGCGTCACCTACAAAGTCCGGGAAGTCTCTCTCGATTTTTCTCCACTGTGACCCATCAACAGGGTGTCTCAACTTCCCGTCTTTCTTACGGTCTTCTTTGTGCCATCGCAACAACCTGGCATGCTCTTTGTTTCTGAACATGCGTTTCAACCTTGGTATTATAGGAGCATACCACATAACCTTAGCAGAACCCTCTTAGGAGGCTCTCCTCAACATCACCGGGGTCATCTCGTCTGATCTTATACCGCAATGCATTGCATACCGGGCACTTATCTAAATTCTCATACTCCTTACCGCGGTAGAAGATGCAGTCATTAATGCATGCATGTATCTTTTGCACATCTAATCCTAGAGGACAGAGAGTCTTCTTTGCTTCGTAGGTACTCTCGGGAAGTTCATTATGTTTTTGAAACTTCGGCTTCATTATTTTCAGCATCTTTTCAAATGAGGAGTCAGTTAGACCACACTCTGCCTTCCATCGCAGCAATTCCAGTGTGGTACCGAGCTTTGTGCTGCCATCTTCACAATTTGGGTACAACAATTTCTTGCGATCTTCTAACATGCCCTCTAACTTCAACTTCTCATTTTCTGTTTCACAGTCTCGCTTTGCATCATAAATGACCCTACCAAGTTCATCAACGGGCTCATCTGATGCCCGTTCTTCACCTCCTTCCTCTTCATTGTCTTCCATTGCAGTATCACTGTATTCAGGAAACATACGATGATAGTTGTTATCATCATCTTCTTCTTCAACGTCTTCCATCATAACCCCTCTTTCCCCGTGCTTGGTCCAACAATTATAGTTGGGCATGAAACCTTTCATAATCAGGTGGCCGCGAATGATTTTCGTGGAAGAGTACTCCTTGTTGTTCCAACATTGAACACATGGACAACGTCTAAAACCATTCTCTTTGTTTGTCGTAGCCACATCGATAAATTTATCCACGCCTTTCATATACCCGGGTACACGCCGGTCACTGTACATCCATTCTCGGCCGTTCATATGCATCATATAAGTAAGTTTATCAAAAACAGGACATCATAAATAATGAAATGACCAATTCACATCGACACATGCATTGTATCAATGACAGAGAAAAGATAAGATTGCTAACCTCGATCGAGGGAAATAAAGAGGAGAAAGCTCAAGTGCGTCTCGGACACCTTCTCTATTTTTGTTCTGTGAGAAACTGAACGGGATCATTCACTCAAAAATTTCATCAAACACCTTGAATGCATGCATAGGAAAAAATAAACTAGCACACCTCTCACACCTTCCATCAAGAAAAACAGAGGGGAGGCAGAGGGCTGGGGCGTCGTATTTATAGAGGGAGGGATCATACGTCTCGGTTTGTAACACAAACCGGGACTAAAGGTGTGTGTCAGGCCCACGTGGCTGGCGCCCAACCTTAAGTCCCGGTTTGTGTTACAAACCGGGACGCATGCCCCCCCTAACAAAAGGGACGCATGCCTCCGGCCCCCGTGCCTGCTCGAACCGGGACGCATGCCAGCATTAGTCCCGGTTCGTGGCGGAACCGGGGCTGCCAGCATTAGTCCCGGTTCGTGGCGGAACCGGGACTAATGATGTTAGGAGGCACGAACGGATAGCCTGTTTTCTACTAGTGTATGTCTATCACACGATGGCAAACTTTGACCACGCCGACATCGATTAGCATCTACGCGTCGCCGCACCCGTGCGGAAGACAGCCCGACCACGCCATGCACGGAGGCGCGTGGGAAAAGTCGCCGGAAGTTGGCAAGCCAGTGCAGCAGGGCACATTGATCGCTGACATTAACCTCAACATGACTCCGTTGTCCGGGGGCTCGCTGATCGTGCACACTAAGGCCCGGCGGCATAGTAGCACGGGCGGCAGATGCCTTACCATGAGTGTTATTGTGTTGTCTTCGCTCCTAATGTCTGACACCTAGGCTATGTCGGTCTACAATGGGTCGCGGCGTTAATTTCTTGTTGTTGTTGGAAATATAAGCAATAATTCATATGATTTAATATGAATAATAAACTGATAAAGCATGATCATACAGACAGTAGTAAAACCAATCATGCAGATCGACAAAGTAGATGAACAAATTATATCTATACAAGACAAACCTATCACATCTACGCCAAACGCTAGAACTAGAAACTCTAGCATAATCCGAAAGAGAGAGATTGAGATCACATACGATGCAGTTGCGGCAGTATCCGTGGCAGAGCTGTCGCCCATGTTGAGGTTGTCGAAGAGGTCGCTGACGTCCGGAAAGAAGTCGTCGTTCGGGAACTCTTCGTCGGATGCCGTCGTGGTTGCCAGTAGTCGCGCTTGAGCGCTCCCCAAAAACCTGATCGCCCCTCACCCGTACAGGTTCACGAGAGGCAGGGTTCCGGACTGCGGTGCACGCCGCAAGCCGCAAGCCGGGATGGGGAAGACGAAAGCAGCGGCGCAAGGTTCTGGAGGTAGGCGCGTGTGTGGATTGATTCACCGATTAGGTTTAGCGCATATGCTTATATAGTGCAGGTTAGGGAGATCGTGGGACTCAGCCCACGTCCGAGTCGGTAACAGTCCACGTCCATAAAAACTGGAAACAACTGTAATTAACGCGTCCGTTAGTGACTCATAATCAGTTTTCCCAACCAGCAAAATAAAGCTCGGCTCGGCGAGATTCCCGCAATCTATGGCGCGCGCGCGTCGTGATGAGGCGAGGCGTGGCATGGCGAGGCGAGGCGGGCGGCGTCGGAGGAGGAGTGCGCGAGGGCTACTCTTCTTGTCACACCTTAGTGAGTGGTGCAACACTCTACTATATAAGGCGGTCCAACTCCCCTTCAACTAGCAATGTGGGACTAAACTTTAGCACCACTAAACATCCATATGCTGCCATATACAAGTGGGCCAAAGAGAATTTCAGAATTTGTCTAATGGACCAACAACCCAAAACTCATCAAATTCCAACATCCCCCACAAAGTCTCATTGGCACATCACAACACTTTTCTTCCAGAACATTGTTTTATATACCAGTGTGTAGTGGAGACTGTTAAGTTGAACTTCCACGTTAAACTTCATGCTACGCTAGCTAGCAACTTGAATAGTGGACTATGCCTTGAACTACAAGTTTTCTGCGCGGTAGTTTCACACAAAATCTAGACCAGTATAGGGCTACCGTCGGGTTCCCCGCGGTTTGGAGCTTATACGTCATACTCTAGGGCCTTTCATGAGTTTATTAGAGAGCACCCAACTCTCACGGACTGCAACGTTTGACAGTCAGACTCATATAGGTGTGTTCCTCAAGATATGTTCTGCGGGACAACATCTCCGCTTATAAAAAGCCACTTGGAACACATTAAGATAAATATCAACCTGCCATGCAGATTAAGAGAGTATTGCATCTTTATGGAGATATAAATATAATATAGGGATACTCTCCTCTCAGTTGACCAACAGCTTGTCTCCCAGCTCTAATTCATGGGATCTCCGATCACATAGAGTGGGTTGCCACTGGGATCAACTCATAACGTGGGTCTCAAACCCATCTCCCTCGATGCATTATCTATCACATTGCGTGATAAACCCTTTGTCAAGGGATCTGCCAGGTTCTTAGATGTTTGGATATAATCCAACGCAATAACTCTGGAGTTTCTCAGTTTCCTGACAGATTTCAATCTTCTCTTCACATGCCTTGATGACTTCATATTATCCTTAGAACTGTTTGCTTTGACGATCATAGTTTGATTATCACAGTTCATTGGGATGGCACGTATTGGTTTTTCAACCACAGGTAAGTCCATCAAGAGCTCATGAAGCCACTCTGCTTCAATAGTGGTTGTGTCTAACGCTGTGAGTTCTACTTCCATAGTTGACCTCGTTAAGATGGTCTGCTTGCAAGACTTCCAGGAAACAGCGCCACCACCAAGTGTAAACAAATAACCAGTTGTGGCCTTAATCTCATCAGCATCAGATATCCAATTTGAATCACTATAACCTTCAAGTACCCGAGGATACCCAGTATAGTGAATACCATAACTCGCAGTGCCTTTTAAATAGCGCAAAACTCATTCAAGAGCATGCCAATGATCATCTCCAGGATTTGACACAAATCGACTTAGTTTGCTTATAGCAAAGGAGATGTTAGGTCTAGTAGCGCTGGCTAAATACATGAGCGAGCCAATAATTTGAGAATATCTCAATTGATCTTTAGCAGTCCTTCGATTCTTTCGAAGTAGCACGCTCGGATCATAAGGCGTTGGAGAAGAATTGCAGTCGCTATACCCGAAGCGATTCAATATCTTTTCCACATAGTGAGGCTGAAGCAATGTAATCCCACCATTGTCATCCTTTAGTAGCTTGATGTTTAAGATTACATTAGCCACTCCCAAGTCCTTCATCTCAAAGCAGCGAGATAGGAACTCTTTGACCTCCACGATAACAATGAGGTTGGTCCCGAATATCAATATGTCATCAACATAGAGACACATAATAACTCCCTCGCCCCCACCATGGCGATAGTACACGCATTTGTCAGCTTCATTTACAACAAAGCCTTCAGCAGTTAAAGTTCTTTCAAACTTCTCGTGCCACTGCTTAGGAGCTTGCTTAAGACCATACAAAGACTTCACTAACTTACACACTTTTCCTTCTTGACCATCTACTACAAATCCGTCAGGATGCTCCATATAAATTTCCTCAACTAGCTCTCCATTTAGAAAAGATGTCTTAACGTCCATTTGATGAACGAGAAGACCATGTGAGGCAGCCAAGGAAAGTAGTACTCAAATAATGGTCAATCTGGCTACAAGTGAGTAGGTATCGAAGAAGCCTTCACCTCCCTTTTGGGTATAACCCTTGGCCACAAGACGTGCCTTGTACTTTTCAATAGTACCATCAGGTCTAAGCTTTTTCTTGAACACCCACTTACATCCTACAGGCTTGCACCCATAAGGATGATCAGTGATTTCCCAAGTACCATTAGCTAAGATGGAGTCCATCTCGCTTCGGACAGCTTCCTTCCAGTAGTCAGCATCTTGAGATGCATAGGCTTCTGAAATAGAAGTGGGAGTATCATCCACAAGGTACACAATGAAATCATCACCAAATGACTTTGCAGTCCTTTCTCTCTTGCTCCTTTTGGGTGCTTCATTGTCATCCTCCAGAGGATCATCAGAGTGTTCTATCGGCATAGTGGGTTCAGGAATTATAGAAAATTCCTGACTAGATGAACTAGTCATCTCCTGATTTGATGAGCTAGACATACCTTTCATAGGAAAGATGTCCTCAAAGAAAGTCGCATCATTCGACTCCATAATTTTACCAACATGCATGTCGGATACCTCGGATTTTACTATAAAAAATCTATAGCCAATGCTATGAAAAGCATAACCCAGAAAAACACAATCAACGGTTTTTGGTCCAAGCTTTCGCTTCTTGGGTATTGGAATATTGACTTTCGCCAAACAACCCCAAGTTCGTAAGTAAGAGAGTTTCAGCCTTTTCATTTCCCATTCCTCAAATGGAGTCACGGTTTTATCCTTTAAAGGAAAACGGTTTAGGACATGACACGCAGTCATTAGCGCCTCCCCCCACCATTCCTTGGAAAGACCCGATATATCTAACATGGCGTTAAACAAATCAGTTAGAGTGCGGTTCTTCCTTTCGACCACCCCATTTGACTGAGGTGAGTAGGGAGGCGTCCTCTCATGTATAATACTGCGGTGACCCAGCATACCACTGCATGATGTAGTACACTATAGTCGTTGACATAACACCAATGAAACACCGTTCACTAGTATTACATCCCTCAGAGTAGTACAACAGAAACATAGCAGGTCCAAGACATGACTATAGGTTACAACTCAACTCTTTACACAAGATCCAGAGATCACTCTAGGTTAAAGAGAGAGAAAGAAACTTCTTACAAAGAAGAGTCAGGAATAAATAACTCATAGATACCTTACTTATAAAACTAGTAGCTGAACTAATGGCTTGCATTGCTGCTATTGCAATACTCACAGAAGTAGGTTCTATGGTTAGAAATTCTACTCTTATCTAATCAGCAACTTCGTCTTCACTTGAGTTGATATATATGTTGACTTTCTTGATTTCATTGAAGAGCGTTAGCTTTTGATGATGATTCCTGGAGCATAACTTGATGTAGACGTCGTCTTTGCTGGCTTTAGAACCTAGCAAGGGTTAAGAAGATACTTTGAGTACGAGCGTACTCAGCAAGTTCACTAGAAAAGGAGTGTTTGATGCACTATAGCTACAACCATAGACCATAGGTCATAGGCAATGAAAGTTTTCATAAACATTTCTTCAAAGGTTGCTTTTATTCTGAAAAGCTATGTTCGTCAGCCTTCATGGGTTTACCAGAACCTTCATGGCGTTCCTTTTCCGCCGCGTTCGCAACTCCTTCCCGGAACAGGGAGTAACAAGTTACAGTTCTTACGCTATGCAGAGGTGCGTCACTTTACCCATGAGAGACCTTAGGTTTTGTTGCACGGCCGGGAGTATGTCCCTGTTCAAACTTCCTTGGTTTGAGGCCCAACCTAAGATCCCAGCCAAGCACTGCCTTCTCCGCGACCCCGCATGTCTCCTTGGTGTACACCATGCCCACCAATTGAATTACGACAATGGTTTGTACAGACCGTTCAGATGCCGGAACTATCGTGGGACGTTGAGGGCTCCCACCCATATGCTGCATATCCTCTACGAATTACCATAAATAATATGCACGCTACGAGTGATAACAGCCACGACCCGCACATCCAGCTACATGCGAGAGGGAAAAGATACAGCTGACTTCTCCGTCCCATTCCAAATCTCATGGTCAACGCGTAATATACGGCGCAAGAATCACTGGCGACATTGGTTGTTAAGTCCTAGGTAATATGTTCCTTTACCACCGGAACTCTTATAGTAGGTTATTACCTCATGGTAATTAACCTATAATCACCTTATTATAAAAATAGTGTTTTCTGACCTTTTTCAAATGCAGGTGATGACAACACTGGATTTGTAAAATACTTTATAGAAAATAATCAAAGGACATGAGCAAGTGTGAACTTGCCTTTTGTGATTGCAAGATTATGCACTCACAGTCTTTAAGACAATATAAGATCCAATTGCGGAAATCTACATCATTGGTCCGGTAAGGACTAATTTTTAAAGAAGCAAGATGCTTTTATGCATAAGTAATGTGATGCAAGTTGATAAACGTGAATCCGGCGGATAACGTTGATCTAGGTTTTGGATAGTGGAAAGGGTTTCCTTGGAATGTGTTGCCCTTTTAGATTAAGTTTCACACATGTGATTCTTATTAAGGCTTGTGAGTGTGTGGAAAACAACATGTATTTATACAACAACAAAATATACAGT
The DNA here is from genome assembly GCA_030063025.1 of Avena longiglumis. NCBI lineage: Eukaryota > Viridiplantae > Streptophyta > Magnoliopsida > Poales > Poaceae > Avena > Avena longiglumis. The sequence continues at coordinate 208,661,419 of CP125979.1, read as the reverse complement.
ATGGAATGCTACTCAAGGTTGCGTACATCTTAATTGTTTATCTTCAAGTTTTACTTTACAAGTAATGTCACTTATACAGAATTTAAGTATTAACAATCTTATTATACAAGTAAAGTATAAAGTAAAGTGATTGTGATTAGTTGTTATTTGTTTTCCTAAAGTGGCAAAACGAATAACTCTTGAAGAAAATCTTGCTCAACTAAGTAGAAGTATTTAAGCTTTTAAGTTAACCTTATGAGGTGTTCTTTCTAGTTATAGTCTTTAAATAAGAAATAATTACTTTATTTGGATAATGACAACATTAGTATTTGAGACTTATCTATCTTGGTTTTTAAATTGGTTGGTTTGGTATTAAGACACTTTTATAAGTTAATTATAACAGACCAAAGTTAACTATAAAACATATAATAAAGTCTTTAGTATTATAATTAAAGTATTATAGACTAAAGTTAACTTTAAAGACATACATGGACTTTAGGTGAAATGCTTGTTATATTTATACCTTGTTCACTTTATAATTTTTCTTTAAAGTTACTTAAGAATGGTATTATATTTAGTTGGTAATGGTTTCTTTACATTATAATGGTATAGAGGGATTTATCTCCTTATAAGGGTGTGGTTAAAGTTTATGGATAAGTAAACAATATTATTCACTACTTATGAATTCACTTATAGTGTTTTTATTTGTTTATAATCTTGTGGTTAATATAAAGAATGGGTTTTATCCTATCATAATTATTCTTGGAGATTTTATATTAGATAAGGATTCTTTTATAAAATAATTTATACTTATGGTTGAAAGATAACTTAATAAAATTGTATTTAAATGGTGTTAAATCATTTTGACATTATAATTTTAGTATTTAAGATTAATACAATTTATTACATTTAATTGGTTAATTTAAGAAATATTAACAAATTTTATTTGTCATTTTATGAATTATTAACTAAAGAAATATGTTTAAATTCAAGTTATGAAAGTGTTTAACTTTTTATTTAACTCAAAAATGGAATATCACATTTTTAACATGTAGGTATTATTTTTGTGATTATTTTGGTACATTATATTTATTTTTGTGATTTATACATATTAAGATATGATTTTAATAAGGTTTATTACTTTATAAATACTTAATAAATAACAAATATTTAATTAAGAGGAATAATAATGCATGATTATAGTTTTAAACTCTAATTCTTAGTTTTCTAAGATTTTTGGTATTTTATTTAGATTTTTAACATTTACTATTATTAAAATATTAATTATCAAAGTATTAAAACTTTGTAAAGTATTTATTAAATAATATTTATTTAAATAATTATCATAATAATATTTAATAATAGTTTAAAGTTGTAGATTTTATTTTTCTAAACATTTTCATATATTATATGTATTTTTTGATTTATAAAACAAAAGTTATTAACTAAACAAGATTTAATTATTTTATGTATATTGGAATTAATATGGTTTTATTTAATTCCTAGACAGAAAAGATATTGTGTACCTAGGCTAGATCTACTCACGGTCACTGACCGGTGGGCCAATGACCACGTCATCCGCCACGCGTGCAAGGACCGAGTCAACCCGACTGACTGGGCTGGGCTGACGCGGAGCTGATGTCAGGGTGACATCATCCAAGGATGAACCTCCCAGATCGATTACCGATCGAAGGATTCTACTTGTGCGTGCGACTGAGATCGTGTGTATCGGAAAGAGGGCATCGCGAGGTGCATTGCAGTGGTGGCGCATCCCTCAAATGGTCACCGGAGTGCAGTGCATGGCGGCGACTGGCGGCTATGCACGACGGAGTTCATCGGTGGCTCGATTCAGGAAGCAAGCGAGGCAAAGGAAGACGGCGGCGTGTTCAGTAGCTCACCCAGAATGCACAGAAGTGGTCGTGGAGGCGAGGTGCAGCTGGAGACGGCGGCGATTGACGTCGGCGACTACGTGGTGTCAGGGAAGATGGCCTAAATCCTGCAGTGAGGAATCTCCATGACAAGCGCGCCTTGGGGAAAACGACCAAGTCGAGCGTCACGGCCTCTGTGGTGGACTCTGAATAGCAAGGGGTGGCCGGAAGCGAGCTCTAGCTCAAACCACATCGAGTTAGGGTTTCGGCAGAACGGAAAAATGGAGAGGGGAAAAGGAATTAGGGTTCTTCGGCGGTGTTCAAGGCTTCTTGTAGACGACCATGAGCGGTGGCGTGGATCTTGGCGTGGTCGGACGTCATGGCGCGGCGGCAGACGGCGGCGATGCTGACAGCCAGCTGCTTGTGGCGTCGGGGAGGAAGAGGACGATGTATTTTTCGCGGAAAACCCCCTAGCAATTTTTCTGATTTGCTCCGTGGTCCCTCCTCGGTCCCACTTGTCAACCAGAGAGAAAGGCAGGCTGGGCTGGTCTTGGCTATTACCGGGCTTCGGTTGGGTGACTGGAGTTGCTCGTGGGTGATGGATAAGAAAGAGGGAAGTTGGGCTGCCGCCTGGTTGTAGTTTTTTCCTCATTGTATCTTTTTCTCTTATCTGTTTTGTTTTCAGGTTTGAATATTACACATTTGATTAAAATTTCTCTATGGAATTTATTTTTTGAATAATTGAATTAATATTGAAGTTATTAAGAATCAATTGGTGAACTGTTATTATATATTGTTTAGGGTTTCTTTATTTTCTTTATATAAATACCTTTTCTATTATTATTTGTGAGGGCCTTTAATATGAATTTAATTGGCCATAAATTCATAAACTTGTTATAGAATCTATTACTACTAACTAATGAGATTTTATTCTTATTAATACTTAATATTATGGCAACTTTTATGTTTAGTGATCCTTCATAATTATTTGATACATAAGGTTCTAAGTATAATAAGGTTTGAAATTATAAAGGCTTACCCTGGGGTTTTAGGATTCTTAATACATTTATTTTCTTTTGTTGATGTGAATAAAGATTAATGGCTAATTATATAGTCTTTATGTTGGATATCAAAATGATGTTATCTGGAATGTTTCATGAAAAGGATTTGATAAATATAACTCCTAAGCACATATGGTTATGATAATTAGAAATGATAAAGATGTGCTTAATTGATTTGTTATAGGAAAATATTCCTATGAAGCTTTGTGGAAACAAGATGATAGATCAACCATAGTAAGTGATATTAGGTTTGGTCTTAGATTTATGGCTTAGTGTTTAACAAGAATTCCTATATTCCATACTTCATAATTCTGGACTTCTAATTAAGGAATTCCTTTCCTAGATATATTACTTCTCTATATCCATCATCATGTGTTAACATGATGAGCTTTGCTTTACAGAATATTCTTATCTACCTTTTATTCTTCTAAATCCATTTGCAAATCCAATGAGATTAACACTAAAGCTTTCATAATCTTCTCATATCCATACTTGGTTTCATCCACTCCTCTGTTGTTGATAATCCCCAATCCAACAAGTGGTTACTTCTAACTCCAATCATACTCTTCCTTAATCATCCTTCACTAATATCACTTCAATAGATGTATACATCAAATCCTACTTCACCTCAAGCGCTTAGTATTTCCAAAGAGGAAAATACTACTTCTATAATCCAATATTGCTCTAGTATCATCTTGATCATACTATCTGGTCTCTACTTAACTCCAGTATCTCATACTCCCTCTTCACATTATATTACTGTGACTTGTCATGGATTAACCTTGAATAACATACCTATACTAGGGTTCAATCATGTGCTATCCACCAATGTCACTCATACATGATGTAAGCATTCAATCTTTGTGGCTTAAACATGATCATTATAATCCTTTGATCATTTATGGCTTAGGTTTCCAGTTGGCTAATCAAGTCTTTCATCAATACAACACTACAATTGTATTATCTTCTTATTATCTCTATTTATCTATGAGATATTACTCATTGACTATACCTACTTGATCCAATAGGAATACTCCTTGGTAACTATCTTCAGAATTCATCCTTATAATCTTCTTTGTTACCACATATAATTATGTCTTCCAGATAACTCTTCTATCCATTTAGGAGTGAGTTAACTCCATCAATTATCATAATGATTTCATTCTCTCCAAACTTTTCCATCCTATAGATGATATTCAATTCTAGCATTACTATTTACCCCTTCTTACTTATTTCTTTATAGGTCTTAAGTGAATGTTATAATAAGGACAAGAGTTGATAGGTCAAGAATTGATAGATGAAGAATTGGTGAATCAATAGTTGTTTTCTCAATATTGATGAACAACAAATATAAGGATAGAATTCAATAGAGATGATAAAGATTGATATGGAAAGAAAGATATATGATGAATGATCTTGACTTGGTTTCTTTACTACTAAATCTCACAAAGAGTTAAGGTTAGGTATTACCATGAGATTCATGGTATCAGTAAATGAGATTAAGATTTAGTTGTTACATTCGTATTACTTAATTTATATTTCTAACTTGGTATTCATGGGTTGTGTAATGAATATTGGGATATGATTACTTAAGGATCAAATATAATCCATTAAGTAATGAATTAGGGTTTAACTTTTATAACATTTGATCTACCCTTAGATCAAATCTCCCTTACCCAAAATAAGGTTTTTATCAAAGACCAAATTGAAACTTATCGCAGTCAACTTGATGATCTACTTCAATTCCATCAAGTTAAGAGAAGCTTCAATCACTTTGACAAGTTTTTATTTAAAAGCGCGAAAATTATTCGGATTTTCTATGCATGAATGCAATGCACACATGTGTGTTCAGCTTATTTCTAAGCTCTAATGTTGGGATGTTACAGACTCTCCCCCTTAAAATAAACTTCGTCCTCGAAGTTCGCACACTCTCATGTTTCGGAGTAAGGAATTGTCTTGCAATGATTACGATATGTCTCGACTCCATGGTAACCTGAATGGGAATAATTGTAATACCCCATATCCAGATCTTTTCCTTGAATTCTGACTGTACTTGGCAATCTCCAACTGGTTGTCTCAAATACTCCAAAGTTTCTTTTATTATCCTTCTTTAGGGATATGTCCTTATTGTAAACTCCTTAATTTGGGGTCTCTTCTTAGTTGCTTATCCTGTTTAGGTATCCTAATCCAACTTCTTTTATTTAACCATCTAACTTTCTTACTATACTATGCAAAACCTAGGAAGTCTCACTAAAACAGGTTTTAAATTTTATTATTAAATAGTGTGGTCAAAAGACTAGTCTTTGATTTATCCTTGTGTGAGTTGTACTGGTGATACTTTCGAATATTGGTTTTGAACACATTTAGTCCAAACCTATTTGAATTTCTTATTTCTCTACACATGTCAAATTAGATGTGCTATGTTACCTCTTAAGGATCACTTAAGAGTTGTTTCTTTTAGAATTAGTCAGTTAGGATTAATCTTTATCACCTTCAAGCTTTTACCTTATTAAACTTTAGATAATCTTTCATTGTCACCTATAGTACTTCTTCAACTTTTATTTATAATGTTTACTCTCCCCCTTAGGGTTTACTAATAGCCTTCAGACTGCCTTATAAAATATTCCTTGATTTTTTTTATAAATGGGATATTGGTCCCTATCCAGCTTATACTCTGCCCAGTTAGGGTCTTATGAAAGATTGTACGGTGTATCCACACAATTTTGGATCTCCGAAGTGAATCTTTCAGCATCATTTGTCTTACTTACTATTTGGACATTTTCGCTTTGATAGGTCAATTTTTTTGCATAGCGTCTCGAAAGACGATCGCTTTAATTTTATAATCTTTCATGTCTTTTTTAGCTTAGACCAAATTTTATGCTCTTTATGCAACCATTAAGATGATCTGGTTAACTATGTCAACCAACACCGACTGCGGACAAGATACCAACTGTGGATCAAATACTAGTTATGGATCAAATACCAGCTGCGGATAATTACCAGCTGCGAACCATCCTAGGGTGTATGTATTATCCTATGGTTTCCGACATACCTCTGGCATTCTCTCTGAATTGTTAGAGATTGAATACCATTTTGGCTCCAAAGCTACTTCTTTGTATCTATTCATGATACTTCCATGAACTTGGTACTACTACTTCATTAAATTCTTAGCAACATTACTTACTTTGAATGAACTTTAATTTCATCACTTCTTGTTGCTCCTTATATTTTCTATACCAATCTTCCTTCTTATTGCTGGCAAACTAATGATCTAAACTTGATCCATCCTTCAAATAGCTTTGATACTCCTTATATTTGGCTTTACCCTTCAAGTAGGTCTTCATCTTGGTCTTCGGAACTCGTCACTCCCTTACACGAATTCCCATTCCTATCTAGGTCTATAACATCAAGTAATAACTGTATGTTGCAACATGCATTTGCACACCAAGTCAAACTTCATGTACCGATCTAGTCAATCAAGAAGATCCAAGAAAACAAATAAATCCAAATGTGGTACATATAACACACAATATTCTAAGCCCAGAATATAGTTGTTGAGTATAATATCTCTAGAATTCAGGCTTAGTTGTGTAGTATATGACACCTCCTCGTATAGGTTTACATCGTGATACTTAGCACATAGGGTCAAACTATTCTATATCTCAATATTTACCCAAATTGCTCAAGTGCAACAGGATAATTTTAGGCAAAATGGTCTCAAATTTGGTTTTGACTAACCTTTGGTCTCACCTTTGGAATGATTAACTATATTCAACCCTTCTTTATTAGCCAACTAACCTCACATGATCTCTCCAAATGACTAATCAAATTATATTTCTTACTTAAACCAAAGATTATTAGAATTTTTTAGCATTTAAAGCCTCTATCATAGCTCTACCATGGTACTTTCTTACTTCTACCTCATGAAAATGTACTAAGTACTTGTCATACTTACACTTACATCATGGTTTCGGATCTAATCTCACCATGATCTTATTATATTTTACCTTATGATTTAAGAGTTAATCTAACCCTTATAGCTTTGTTTCACGTAACTCCAGCATTAAATCCTAACATAATTTTACTTCATCACATAGAATTCTCAAGTGAATCCCACATGACTACTACTCTTTACATCAACATTTATCCTAATGATATTCATCATGTTGCCTTCGGTTATCAACTGACACTAAGATTTTATTGTTCTTACTTAAATTCTAGGGTTAAGCTATACTATTAGGACTGCTTCAATAGATGTCTTACACTTAATCCTAATATATTGTGACCAATTGGATTTCCTAAAGCATCTTGGTGAGTTTATGTATCCCTCGGAAGACACAAAAGAACACTATACTTGGGAAAAGATAAGTAATTACTCCTAAGAAAGAATGACTTAAGCATATGACTTAGGTGTGACAAGGTTATCCTCAAGTGGATACTCATCACAAGTCATATGAATATTTGGTTTAGATAAGATGGCTCCTATAGTCACTATCCAACCTACAGATCTTCCTAAAAGGGTTTTAATCCTAAGGTCAAAGCATATGCTCTGATACCAACTGCGTTGACCTAGCATACCACTGCATGATGTAGTACACTATAGTTGTTGACATAACACCAATGAAACACCGTTTACTAGTATTACATCCCTGAGAGTAGTACAACAGAAATATAGCAGGTCCAAGACATGACTATAGGTTACAACTCAACTCTTTACACAAGATCCAGAGATCACTCTAGGTTAAAGAGAGAGAAATAAACTTCTTACAAAGAAGAGTCAGGAATAAATAACTCATAGCTACCTTACTTATAAAAATAGTAACTGAACTACTGGCTTGCATTGCTGCTATTGCAATACTCTACAGAAGTAGGTTCTATGGTTAGAAATTCTACTCTTATCTAATCAGCAACTTCGTCTTCACTTGATTTGATGTATATGTTGAATTTCTTGACTTCATTGAAGAGTGTTAGCTTTTGATGATGATTCCTGGAGCATAACTTGTTGTAGACGTCGTCTGTACTGGCTTTAGAACCTAGCAAGGGTTAAGAAGATACTTTGAGTACGGGCGTACTCATCAAGTTCACTAGAAAAGGAGTGTTTGATGCACTATAGCTATAGCCACATACCATAGGTCATAGGCAATGCAAGTTTTCGTAAACATTTCTTCAAAGGTTGCTTTTATTCTGAAAAGATATGTTCGTCAGCCTTCACGGGTTTACCAGAACCTTCATGGGGTTTCTTTCCCGCAGCGTTCGCAACTCCTTCCCGGAAAAGGGAGTAACAAGTTACAGTTCTTACGCTCTGCAGAGGTGCGTCACTTTACCCATGAGAGACCTTAGGTTTTGTTGCACGGCCGGGAGTATTTCCCTGTTCAAACTTCCTTGGTTTGAGGCCCAACCTAAGATCCCAGCCAATCACTGCCTTCTCCGCGACCCCGCATGTCTCCTTGGTGTACACCATGCCCACCTATTGAATTACGTCAATGGTTTGTACAGACCGTTCAGATGCCGGAACTATCGTGGGACGTTGAGGGCTCCCACCCATATGCTGCATATCCTCTATGAATTACCATAAATAATATGCACGCTACGAGTGATAACAACCACGACCCGCACATCCAGCTCCATGCGAGAGGGAAAAGATACAGCTGACTTCTCCATCCCATTCCAAATCTCATGGTCAACGCGTAATATACGACGCAAGAATCACTAGCGACATTGGTTGTGAAGTCCTAGGTAATATGTTCCTTTACCACCAGAACTCTTATAGTAGGTTATTACCTCATGGTAATTAACCTATAATCACCTTATTATGAAAATAGTGTTTTCTGACCTTTTTCAAATGCAGGTGATGAAGACACTGGATTTGTAAAATACTTTACAGAAAATAATCAGAGGACATGAGCAAGTGTGAACTTGCCTTTTGTGATTGCAAGATTATGCACTCACGGTCTTCAAGACAATATAAGATCCAATTGCGGAAATCTGCATCATTGGTCCGGTAAGGACTAATGTTTAAAGAAGCAAGATGCTTTTATGCATAAGTAATGTGATGCAAGTTGATAAACGCGAATCCCGCGGATAACGTTGATCTAGGTTTTGGATACTAGAAAGGGTTTCCTTGGAATGTGTTGCCCTTTTAGATTAAGTTTCACACATGTGCTTCTTATTAAGGCTAGTGAGTGTGTGGAAAACAACATGTATTTATACAACAACAAAATACATAGTATGTAATGCTACTCAAGGTTGCTTACATCTTAATAGTTTATCTTCTAGATTTACTTTACAAGTAATGTCACTTATACAGAAATTAAGTATTAACAATCTTATTATACAATTAAAGTGATTGTGATTAGTTGTTATTTGTTTTCCTGAAGTGGCAAAACGAATAATTTTTGAAGAAAATCTTACTCAACTAAGTAGAAGTATTGAAGCTTTTAAGTTAACCTTATGAGGTGTTCTTTCTAGTTATAGTCTTTAAATAAGAAAGAATTACTTTATTTGGATAATGATAGCATTAGTATTTGAGACTTATCTATCTTGGTTTTTAACTTGGTTGGTTTGGTATTAAGATACTTTTATAAGTTAATTATAACAGACCAAAGTTAACTATAAAACATATAATAAAGTCTTTAGTATTATAATTAAAGTATTATAGACTTTAGAGACATAGATGGACTTTAAAGACATAGATGGACTTTAGGTGAAATGCTTGTTATATTTTTACCTTTTCCACTTTATAATTTTTCTTTAAAGTTACTTACGAATGGTATTATTCTTAGTTGGTAATGGTTTCTTTACATTATAATGGTATAGAGGGATTTATCTCCTTATAAGGGTGTGGTTAAAGTTTATGGATAAGTAAACAATATTATTCACTACTTATGAATTCACTTATAGTGTTTTGATTTGTTTATAATCTTGTGGTTAATATAAAGAATGGGTTTTATCCTATCAAAATTATTCTTGGAGATTTTATATTAGATAAGGATTCTTTTAAAAAATAATTTATACTTATGGTTGAAAGATAACTTAATAAAATTGTTTTTAAATGGTGTTAAATCATTTTGACCTTATAATGTTAGTATTTAAGATTAATACTATTTATTACATTTAATTGGTTAATTTAAGAAATATTAAAAAAATTATTTGTCATTTTATGAATTATTAACTAAAGAAATAGGTTTAAATTCAAGTTATGAAAGTTTTTAACTTTTTATTTAACTCAAAAGTGGAATATCACATTTTTAACATGTAGGTATTATTTTTGTGATTATTTTGGTACATTATATTTATTTTTGTGATTTATACATATTAAGATATGATTTTAATAAGGTTTATTACTTTATAAATACTTAATAAATAATAAATATTTAATTAAGAGGAATAATAATGCATGATTATAGTTTTAAACTCTAATTCTTATTTTTCTAATATTTTATTTAGATTTTTAACATTTACTATTATTAAAATATTAATTATCAAAGTATTAAAACTTTGTAAAGTATTTATTAAATAATATTTATTTAAATAATTATCATAATAATATTTAATAATAGTTTAAAGTTGTAGATTTCATTTTTCTAAACATTTTCATATATTATATGTATTTTTCTGATTGATAAAACAAAAGTTATTAACTAAACAAGATTTATTTATTTTATGTATATTGGAATTAATATGGTTTTATTTAATTCCTAGACAGAAAAGATATTGTGTACCTAGGATAGATCTAACCACGGTCACTGACCAGTGGGCCAGTGACCACGTCATCCGCCACGCGTGCAAGGACCGAGTCAAACCGACTGACTGGGCTGGGCTGACGCGGTGCTGATGTCAGGGTGACATCATCCAAGGATGAACCTCCCAGATCGATTACCGATCGAAGGATTCTGCTCGCGCGCGCGGCTGAGATCGTGTGTATCGAAAAGAGGGCATCGCGAGGTGCATTGTAGTGGCGGCGCAGCCCTCAAATGGTCACCGGAGTGCAGTGCACGGCGGCGACTAGCGGCTATGCACGGCGGCGTTCGTCGGTGGCTCGATTCAGGAAGCAAGCGAGGCAAAGGAAGACGGGGGCGTGTTCAGTAGCTCACCCGGAATGCAGAGAAGTGGTCGTGGAGGCGAGGTGCAGCTCGAGACGGCGGCGATTGACATCGGCAACGGCGTCGGTGTCGGGGAAGATGGCCTAAATCCCGCAGCGAGGAATCTCCACGACCAGCGCGCCTTAGGGCAAACGACCAAGTCGAGCATCGCGGTCTCCGTGGTGGCCACTGAATAGCAAGGGGTGGCCAGAAGCAAGCTCTAGCTCGAACCACATCCAGTTAGGGTTTCGGCAGAACGGAAAAATGGAGAGGGGAAAAGGAATTAAGGTTCTTCGGTGGTGTTCAGGGCTTCTTGTAGACGGCCATGATCGGTGGCGTGGATCTTGGCGCGGCCGGACATCATGGCGGCGGCGGACAACGGCGATGCTGATAGCCAGCTGCTTGGGTCGTCGGGGAGGAAGACGACGATGTATTTTTCGCGGAAAACCCCCTAGCAATTTTTATGATTTGCTCCACGGTCCCTGCTCGGTCCCACTTGTCAACCAGAGAGAAAGGCAGGCTGGGCTGGTCTTGGGCTGTTACCGGGCTTCGGTTGGGTGACTGGAGTTGCTCGTGGGCGATGGATAAGAAAGACGGAAGTTGGGCTGCGGCCTGGTTGCAGTTTTTTCCTCACTGTATCTTTTTCTCTTATCTGTTTTGTTTTCAGGTTTGAATATTACACATTTGATTAAAATTTCTCTCTGGAATTTATTTTCTGAATAATTGCAGTAACATTGAAGTTATTAAGAACCAATTGGTGAACTGTTATTATATATTGTTTAGGGTTTCTTTATTTTCTTTATATAAATACCTTTTCTATTATTATTTGTGAGGGCCTTTAATATGAATTTAATTGGGAATAAATTCATAAACTTGTTATAGAATGTATTACTACTAACTAATGAGATTTTATTCTTATTAATACTTAATATTAAGGCAACTTTTATGTTTAGTGATCCTTCATAAGTATTTGATACATAAGGTTCTAAGTATAATAAGGTTTGAAATTATAATTTCTTACCCTGGGGTTTTAGGATTCTTAATACATTTATTTTCTTTTGTTGACATGAATAAAGATAATGTCTAATCATATAGTCTTTATGCTGGAGATTAGAATGATGTTATCTGGAATGTTTCATGAAAAGGATTTGATAAAGATAACTCCTAAGTACATATGGTTATGATAATTAGAAATGATAAAGATGTGCTTAATTGATTTGTTATAGGAAAATATTCCTATGAAGCTTTGTGGAAACAAGATGATAGATCAACCATAGTAAGTGGATATTAGGTTTGGTCTTAGATTTAGGGCTTTGTGTTTAACAAGAATTCCTATATTCCATACTTCATAATTCTGGACTTTTAATTAAGGACTTCCTTTCCTAGATATATTACTTCTCTATATCCATCATCATGTGTTATCATGATGAGCTTTGATTTATAGAATATTCTTATCTACCTTTCATTCTTCTAAATCCATTTGTAAATCCAATGAGCTTAACACTAAAGCTTTCATAATCTTCTCATATCCATACTTGGTTTCATCCACTCCTCTGTTGTTGATAATCCCCAATCCAACAAGTGGTTACTTCTAACTCCAATCATACTCTTCCTTAATCATCCTTCACTAATATCACTTCAATAGATGTATACATCAAATCCTACTTCACCTCAAGCGCTTAGTATTTCCAAATAGGAAAATACTACTTCTATAATCCAATATTGCTCTAGTATCATCTTGATCATACTATCTGGTCTCTACTTAACTCCAGTATCTCATACTCCCTCTTCACATTATATTACTGTGACTTGTCATGGATTAACCTTGAATAACATACCTATACTAGGGTTCAATCATGTGCTATCCACCAATGTCACTCATACATGATGTAAGCATTCAATCTTTGTGGCTTAAACATGATCATTATAATCCTTTGATCATTTATGGCTTAGGTTTCCAGTTGGCTAATCAAGTCTTTCATCAATACAACACTACAATTGTATTATCTTCTTAGTATCTCTATTTATCTATGAGATATTACTCATTGACTATACCTACTTGATCCAATAGGATTACTCCTTGGTAACTATCTTCAGAATTCATCCTTATAATATTCTTTGTTACCACATATAATTATGTCTTCCAGATAACTCTTCTATCCATTTAGGAGTGAGTTAACTCCATCAATTATCATAATGATTTCATTCTCTCCAAACTTTTCCATCCTATAGATGATATTCAATTCTAGCATTACTATTTACCCCTTCTTACTTGTTTCTTTATAGGTCTTAAGTGAATGCTATAATAAGGACAAGAGTTGATAGGTCAAGAATTGATAGATGAAGAATTGGTGAATCAGTAGTTGATTTCTCAATATTGATGAACAACAAATATCAGGATAGAATTCAATAGAGATGATAAAGATTAATATGGAAAGAAAGATATATGATGAATGATCTTGACTTGGTTTCTTTCCTACTCAATCTCACTAAGAGTTAAGGTTAGGTATTACCATGAGATTCATGGTATCAGTAAATGAGATTAAGATTTAGTTGTTACATTCCTATTACTTAATTTATATTTCTAACTTGGTATTCATGGGTTGTGTAATGAATACTGGGATATGATTACTTAAGGATCAAATATAATCCATTAAGTAATGAGTTAGGGTTTAACTTTTATTACATTTGATCTACCCTTAGATCAAATCTCCCTTACCCAAAATAAGGTTTTTAGCAAAGACCAAATTGAAACTTATCGCAGTCAACTTGATGATCTACTTCAATTCCATCAAGTTAAGAGAAGCTTCAATCACTTTGATAAGTTTTTATTTAAAAGCGCGAAAATTATTCGGAATTTCTATGCATGAATGCAATGCACACATCTGTGTTCAGCTTATTTTTAAGCTCTAATGCTGGGATGTTACAAATACCACGTTCCATAAAGAATAAATCAAATTCGTTTGAAAAGTACTCTCCACCACGATCCGACCTTAGCCGCTTGATTTTAAGATCAAGTTGGTTTTCTGCCTCAGCTTTATAGATTTTGAAGTAGTTTAAAGCTTCATCTTTAGATTCCAGAAGATAAACATAGCAGTATCTAGTGGAGTCATCAATCAACATCATAAAGTATCTTTTTCCACCTTTTGTCAACACACCATTCATCTCACAAAGATCTGAATGTATAAGTTCTAGCCGTGCTAAGTTTCTCGGTTCCGCAACCATATGAGACTTGCGGGGTTGCTTTGCTTGCACACAAACTTGGCACTTAGAACCTTTGACAGTGGTAAATTTCAGAATTAAACTCATATTTGCTAGCCGCGTCATGCAACCAAAGTTAATATGACAGAGTCATGAATGCCAAACATTGGATTCATTATCATTGCAAACATGATTAATAAATTTAGTACATGAGTCTGACAAAGACAAGCGGAACAGACCTCCTCACTCATAACCTTTTCCAACAAATTGTACATACTTATAAATTACAACTTTATTGGACTCAAAAACCAACTTAAAGCCATCTTGACATAAAAGCGATCCACTGACGAGATTCTTATTGATGGAGGGAACGTGCTGCACATTCTTCAGTTGTACGGTCTTCCCCGAAGTAAACTTCAGATTTACCGTACCAACACCATGGACAAAAGAACGTGAGCCATTTCCCATCAGCACGGAAGAGGTCCTTGAGACCTGATAAGATGAAAACATGGAAATATCAGAACATACATGTGTATTGGCACCCGTGTCTATCCACCAATCAGGAGAATGACATACTGAAAGGATAGTAGGTAAAATACCGTACCTAGCATCCTTCATCTCAGTATCACTAATAACAACATTAGCGGCATTTCCGCTGTTCCCATGTTGACGCTTGTCAAAGCGATTAGGGCAACTAGGAGCCCAATGATTAGGATCACCACGGACTTGGCAAGAGCCTTTCCTCTTATCATTTTTCTTCTTGAAGTTGGTTGAGTGCGTGACCTTGTTCTTGCCATCAAAATTCCCCTTTCCTTCAGTTTTGTTCTTATTCTTGAACTTGTGGGATTGGAAGTTTTTTGTAGCACCCCGGGTAAAACTTCTAGTAGAAAATCGATGTTGTTTATATTCTGTGCATCATCATGACGTCATCGTGCATACTTGCCTCGAAACTATTTTATAAAACCCTATATTGTTTTCTACATTACATCTCCTCTTCTATTAAGATTATATTTCTTTGCAATTTTATTCATGTAAAAACTAGTTACAAAATGCTTTAAAAAACAAAAATAATAAAACAAGATGTTTTAAATAAATAATAATAATAATAAAACCTAGACCTAAAACCGGCCAGGCCCAAAAGGCCCAGCCGGCAGAACCAACCCTACCGCGCACCCAAACCCTAATCCCATCCTAGCCTAACCACCCACCGCCGCACCACCCTGGTCAACCCATGCACGCGACCCACGCCCTCTCCTAGCCCCACCACGACCACCCCGACGCGTTCGACCCTCGCCTCTCTTGCTCTCTCTCGCCTCGCTCCCTTCCCATGCTCGCTAGGGACAACTGTCGCTCGACCCCACTCTATCTCTCTTCCCACGCGACCCATCTTCCTCCCTCCACGCACCAGGGAGCCGCCGCCGGCAGGCCTTCCTGCAGCGTCTGCCCTGACGCCCTCAATCGCCTCCGCTCAGTCCTCCTGGCCCCCTTTCAGCCTCCTATCCTGGAGCCACCGCCTCCACCTGCTCTCCGCCGCCGCCACCTCGGCTCCCAGCCACCTGCAAGCTGCCTGCAGACCGCTACCTGCGGCCCTCTCCGTCCCTCTCAGACACCACTTCATCGACCCGTTCTCTCCCTTCCCGTGCCAGGCGCCACCTCCCTGTGCTCGCCCCCGAGCAGTCCCTCGCTGGAGCCGGCCTCCCCGCTCGTCCTCGCTCTCTCCCTGCCTCGTGCTGGCCTCTCTCTGTAGCGCCACAGCCAAGCCCTCGTCGCCGAGCGTCTCCTGCTTGTCCTGCGCCCCGTATCTCCGTCTCCCGCCGTTGGTCGTCGGCGCCCCACCTTCCTCTCTGGCCACCTGCCGCCTGGACCATCCCCCGTAGCTCCTGCCTGCACCGCGGAAGCCCGATGTCCCCTTCAGCGTCGAGCCCGTCTGGGACTCCTTGCGTGTGTGTGCTCCTGTGTTTGTGTTTGGAGATGTTAGGGACAAACCAAGTACAAGTTGATCTTAGGCTGAAATGAAGACACTGATTCCAACTGTGTGAATCTAGTGTGGCAATGTTGATGCTATGTGAAAAACTGCAACCTCGAAAAACAAGATCCACATGCACCCAGGCAAACCCCAGGAACCACCGGCGCTTGAACCTGAGAGAACCATGCCGAGGACCTATGGTACCCGAAGATCAACGTCAGGCCAGTACATCAAGACCTCCTTCATGGAACATCAAGGCCCCGCTCCCGGAGTTCGAAGACCGATTCCGTCGAACCCCTCCGAGCCCCCAAGATCGCCGAACCCCATGTGTGACCCCTTTCCTCGAAGCCCTATTTTATAATAATATATATACTTGTTGCATATTAAATTGTTCATATTTGCATACATTGTGTGGGTTTGGGGGCCTTATGCCGATTCACCTAAATTAAATATGAAGACATATGCGGGCGAATCTAGCCTAATATCGGTCTCATTTAAATTTGTGCATCGAACCGGTGATATAATTTTGCCTTGTTAAGACAACATTTAAATTGCGGGGTATCCAAACAATATGAATCATCAAATTAATTGTCGGGACCCCGGTTCCGCTTAATATTGCCTAATTGTCGTGCATCATTGCCATGTCATACATCATACATGCATCATGCCCGATATTCCGTCATAGTATTAAATATTGCATCCGGTGTTTCTGCTAGTGCTTTGCTTCTTCACGGATTAGGATGATGAGTTGATGCGAGAGTCGATCCGATCTTCGGATGAACCTTCGGCAATGTTTTCAGGCGAGCATTCTTCCCCTTTCTACCTATTTTACTTTTATAGTCTTTATTTCCTCCTGTTAATCTATTGCTATATGTGATGCGATGCTCTAGTTTTCGTACCCGGGATATCCCTTGCAGCCTTATATTGCCTTGGACACATCCTATTACCTGTTGTTTGGTAGATAGTTGGACTTGCGTGTCGTAGTCGCTTGCTCAAGTGATGTCACGTGTTGTCAAGTACCACAGTTGTTGGAGAAATGCCTTATGCTTTATGTTGGAGATGCTCATGGCTTTAATTATCGTTTAATAACTAAAATTGAAGTAGGTAAATAATGCAGAGGCACATGTGGACAATAGATGTTATTTGGTTTTTAACCGTCCACTTGTGTCCCGTAGGACCCCGAGTTCTTGACACCTGTTCCGAGATCGAGCGCGCTAACCACAGGTGGGGTGTGGGCACCCCCATCGATTAGTACCTGATTTCAAAGTACTGTACCGGGGGCCACAAAGTAGTTTGGGGCTTTATTACTATCTTGTACTTATGCCATGATTTACTACTTTATTTACTATTGCGCGTGGAGCGCTTGTACTGTTTTGGAACCCCGTGCCACGTTTTCGCGGTATCGACAAGCCCAGCCACACTTTCGGGTTCCCAGTCGTGTACAGCCGTCGTCACAAACCCTGGGTCCGTCTCGGAGACCGGCCGACTTCGTTACGGGTAGCTTAGTGGGGTGGCCCCCATGTGCTTGCTTTGGGTCTGGGAAACGTCGTGTCCGAAACCCCGTCGACATACCGTTGGGTGTATGTTTTGTGATCTTGTACCTACCTGATCTGACAACAAGGGTGTAGGTGCGTGTGGAAACTTTGGTGCACCCCTATAGGGTTAAATATTTTCGAGAAGCCGTGTCCACGATTATGGACGACTTGGAGCACAGTTCTCGATCATAGACAACTATAACTAAAGTTTACTGTTATAATTTGATTTGTATCCGATATGACTAGTAATCAGCTTCACTACAACGGAATGGATAAATAAAAGTACCAACAACTGCTGGGTTTGGGATATCTCATGCTAATTGTATCTAACTAGTAAGTGTCGCAACTACAATGGAATGGTTAATTAAAAGTGCCCACTGCTTATTATATCAGGATGACTATCTATACCTGACTAGTAATTGTTGCAATGATAACTGAATAAATAAAACTGCCAACTGTGTGAGTTCCTCGGTTGACTTCCTCGTTTGGTCTCGAGGGGGAAATACTAGGATGGGTATGTTTGGTGGTAGTATCAGGTTGGTTACGAATAGGTCTTTCTTATCCCTCTCTGATGGCCGAGAGTTATATCGAGTCTCTATAGGTTGTTTAGTGCATGCTGCGCTGCCGCTTCAGTCCACCATACCTATGTAGGCGAGGACCGCCGAATTCTAGTCTCGCCAATCGCCTCGATCGACCGCTCTCTTTTTCCTTTGCCCTTTGTCGGCACCCCTTTTGTTTAAGCAGGTTTTGAGATCGACGTCGTTAGTAGGGTTACCCTTCCGGATCGGCCTGGGCAGGGTTATGGACGCCATTGGTTATTCTTCAGGGCTCTTAGCTCAATTTTCTTCTTATCCGTAGTCAGATGCTGTATCGTTTTCAAGGTGATTTGGATTTTTGGATTGTATATCTGTATTCTTGACTCTTGGAGTCGTTGTTGTATATATATGTTCTGTAGGTTCCATCGTGGACTATTGTGTAATGATATTACTTCGTTTTCCACCCGCACGCAAGTTCCTGGTGGGCACCTTTGAATAGTTTCTATGCGGGTTTGGCGGGAAGCGCTAAAACTTGCATAGGGCCGATTCTGAGGGTGTTACAGAGTGGTATCAGAGCTCAGCAGTTACGATACCCCACTGGTCCAGCCTGTAGGATAACCTAGCTAACGGTCGTTGTAGAGTGTCAAAACTATTTTGGAAAATCGGTTGGATAGAACTGATTAGGTCTGTTTTACTCCTTACCCCTCTGCTATTCTCTTTTTACCTCTGCGTGTTTTCGATCTGCTCTTATCTTTTCTTCGAGACCAGGAATTATCGTGGTTGGGTTTCCGTCGTACCTTCAGGGTTTCGCATCCATCCTCTTGTAACGGTGCTTCGACATCCGATCATCATGCTATCTGATGAACCTTTCATCTGTTGTATCTTTCAGTGGACCCAAAAATTCACTAAATTTTTTCTTTGTATCTTCCGGTGTTCTTCGACCTGATGACATCATCTACGTCAGATTCGATGAAGGACTTGCATCACTCCTCTGTTTCCGAACATCCCTTGATCTTCAGTCTGAATTCCGAGAGTTGGTTGCATAATTCTCCTATTCATGTGCAGAGTAATGCTTTGGGTGCGCGATGGACTGATCACCATCCGACTACTCTTATCATTCGCTCTTGTGCATTGAATCGGTGGATCAATCAATTTTACTACTTCCATGGAAGTTAGAGGTCGCCTTATCTTTTGATACCTCTGCCTTCGTCCTTTGTTTCTCCGAAGTGTTCTCTCGATGGACGTGAGCCCCGACCCCTTGTTGGTGGTGTCGCCGATTTCAAGGTAGAACAAGAATCCTTGTTAGTGGTGTCACGAGGATCTACATGAAGCGAGAAGGTTCAGACCGTCGGCCTTCTTCCCTATACCATGAGGTGGATCTCGAGGGCGAGATCCATTGTTAGTGGTGTAGAATTGTAGCACCCCGGGTAATACTTCTAGTAGAAAATCGATGTTGTTTATATTCTATGCATCATCATGACATCATCGTGCATACTTGCCTCGAAACTATTTTATAAAACCCTATATTGTTTTCTACATTACATCTCCTCTTCTATTAAGATTATATTTCTTTGCAATTTCAGTCATGTAAAAACTAGTTACAAAATGCTTTAAACAAAACAAAAATAATAAAACAAGATGTTTTAAATAAATAATAATAATAATAATAATAATAATAATAATAATAATAATAATAAAACCTAGACCTAAAACCGGCCAGGCCCAAAAGGCCCAGCCGGCAGAACCAACCCTACCGCGCACCCAAACACTAATCCCATCCTAGCCTAACCACCCGCCGCCGCACCACCCTGGTCAACCCACACACGCGACCCACGCCCTCTCCTGGCCCCACCACGACCACCCCGACGCGTTCGACCCTCGCCTCTCTTTATCTCTCTCGCTTCGCTCCCTGCCCACGCTCGCTAGCGAGAACTATCGCTCGACCCTACTCTATCTCTCTTCCCCCGCGACCCATCTTCCTCCCTCCACGCACTAGGGAGCCGCCGCCAGCAAGCCTTCCTGCCGCGTCTGCCCCGATGCCCTCAATCGCCTCCGCTCAGTCCTCCTGGCCCCCTTTCGGCCTCCTAGCCTGGAGCCGCCGCCTCCATCATGTTCTCCGGCCGCCGCCACCTCGGGCTCCCGCGCCGACCCTGCAAGCCGCTGCCCGGCAGACTGCACCGCTAACGGCGGCCCCCTCTCCGGCCGTCCCTCTCAGACACCGCTTCACCGGCCCGTTCTCTCCCTTCCCGCGCCAGGCGCCACCTCCCCGTGCTTGCCCACGAGCAGTCCCTCGCCGAAGCCGGCCTCCCCGCGCGTCCTCGCTCTCTCACTGCCTCGCGCTGGCCTCTCTCTGTAGCGCCACGGCCAAGCCCTCGTCGCCGAGCTTCTCCTGCTTGTCCTGCGCCCCGTGTCTCCGTCTCCCGCCGCTGGTCGTCGGTGCCCCACCTTCCTCTCTAGCCACCTGCCGCCTGGACCATCCCCGGTAGCTCCTGCCTGCACCGCGGAAGCCCGATGTCTCCTTCAGCGTCGAGCCCGTCTCAGAATCCTTGCGTGTGTGTGCTCCTGTGTTTGTGTTTGGAGATGTTAGGGACAAACCAAGTACAAGTTGATCCGAGGCTGAAATGAAGACACTGATTCCAACTGTGTGAATCTAGTGTGGCAATGTTGATGCTATGTGAAAAACCGCAACCTCGACGAACAAGATCCACATGCACCCAGGCAAACCCTAGGAACCACCGGCGCTTGAACCCGAGAGAACCATGCCGAGGACCTATGGTAACCGAAGATCGACGTCATGCCGGTACATCAAGACCTCCTTCATGGAACATCAAGGCCCCACTCCTGGAGTTCTAAGACCGATTCCGTCGAACCCCTCTGAGCCCCCAAGATCGTCAAACCCCATGTGTGACCCCTTTCCTTGAAGCCCTATTTTATAATAATATATATACTTGTTGCATATTAAATTGTTCATATTTGCATACATTGTGTGGGTTTGGGGGCCTTATGCCGATTCACCTAAATTAAATATGAAGACATATGCGGGCGAATCTAGCCTAATATTGGTCTCATTTAAATTTGTGCATCGAACCGGTGATATAATTTTGCCTTGTTAAGACAACATTTAAATTGCGGGGTATCCAAACAATATGAATCATCAAATTAATTGTCGGGACCCCGATTCTGCTTAATATTGCCTAATTGCCGTGCATCATTGCCATGTCATACATCATACATGCATCATGCCCGATCTTCCGTCATAGTATTAAATATTGCATCCGGTGTTTCTGCTAGTGCTTTGCTTCTTCACGGATTAGGCCGATGAGTTGATGCGAGAGTCGATCCGATCTTCGGATGAACCTTCGGCAATGTTTTTAGGCGAGCATTCTTCCCCTTTCTACCTATTTTACTTTTATAGTCTTTATTTCCTCCTGTTGATCTATTGCTATATGTGATGAGATGCTCTAGTTTTCGTATCCGGGATATCCCTTACAGCCTTATATTGCCTTGGACACATCCTATTACCTGTTGTTTGGTAGATAGTTGGACTTGCGTGTCATAGTCGCTTGCTCAAGTGATGTCGCGTGTTGTCAAGTACCACAGTTGTTGGATAAATGTCTTATGCTTTATGTTGGAGATGCTCATGGCTTTAATTATCGTTTAATAACTAAAATTGAAGTAGGTAAATAATGCAGAGGCACATGTGGACAATAGATGTTATTTGGTTTTTTACCGTCCACTTGTGTCCCGTAGGACCCCGAGTTCTTGACACCTATTCCGAGATCGAGCGCGCTAACCACAGGTGGGGTGTGTGGGCACCCCCATCGATTAGTACCTGATTTCAAAGTATTGTACCGGGGGCCACAAAGTATTTTGGGGCTTTATTACTATCCTGTACGTATGCCATGATTTACTGCTTTATTTACTATTGCGCGTGGGGCGCTTGTACTGTTTTGGAACCCCGTGCCACGTTTTCGCGGTATCGACAAGCCCAGTCACACTTTCGGGTTCCCGAATTCTGACCGTCGTCACAAACCCTGGGTCTGTCTCGGAGACCGACCGACTTCGTTACGGGTAGCTTAGTGGGGTGGCCCCCATGTGCTTGCTTTGGGTCTGGGAAACGTCGTGTCCGAAACCCCGTCGACATACCGTTGGGTGTATGTTTTGTGATCTTGTACCTACCTGATTTGACAACAAGTGTGTAGGTGCATGTGGAAACTTTGGTGCACCCCTTGACGAGGTTTAATCTCGTCAATGCCCATTGTTATGGACTTGGGTTTTGGAGAAGATGGGGATGCTGGAGATCGTGGCACGGTTAACAGACAAGCAACCAGGGGACACGAGATTTACCCAGGTTCAGGCCCCAGGAGGGAAAACCCAACTCCTGTTTGTCTGCTCTTTGATTACGGCGGAACCGAAGGTTACAGGGTGCGCAGATTCGATCTGGCGTGGATGCGTGTGCGAAAGTATGAGTCGAGTTTCCCTAGGACGTGCCCTCCTGGCCTTTATATAGACTTAGGCAGGTCCCGGGCATAGTCCGAGTCGGTTACAAGTTCTAGGGTTTTACCCCTTTGAATTTCCTATCTCCTCTAGTCTTGCTCCCCAAGGATCCAAAGACGTCATGGGCCTTGGCCACCCGAAAATCTTCATGGGCCAGCGTACATCTGCCGTGGGCCTTCCTTGGGCTGGACTAGGTATGCTAAAGTTACGTACCCGCAGGGTATAACCATGTCAGTAGCCCCCGAGTGTTTAGTCGAATCGTAGATTCGGCTGAGGACTCTTCCATCCTTCAGGAGCAGCTATATGTTAATAGCATATGTGTGTAGGGATTGTTGATGCGTGTGCCTGACTCACCCGACGGATCAGGGTCAGTTAACTGTCTTAGGACGAAACAACACGATCTTCTTCAGGTTCGGGTCCCTTAACCCGGACCTAGAACATATGCTGGCGTAATTCAACTCAGGCCCCGGAGGACTTATTGGAGTGGAATTCCAGTGATTTTAATTGGTGTAGCCAACGCGTCCGTCCGGATTTTTCATCGTACCTGCCTTACGGACTCATACTAGCAGAGCGCAGTCAGGTGCGTTGCCAGGCCATCAGATGATATCTGTAGGTCTTATCTTTGCGTCGCAGATGCAGCATCCGAACATTTATCACCTCGGAGGTGTTTCAGGTGGCCAAGGAGATTGTTGCTCACTTAGCGTTTTGTTGGGGCAGAGTTGCCAAAAAAGTTTTTTGCATGCGGATCCGGAAGATCGCAGTCGAAGATTTCATAGGGTGCGCGACCAGCGCTCCCTATGGGAGTAGCCCCCAAGTGTCTGTTGGAGTCGTAGACTCAAATGGAGACTTTTAGTTCAAGCATTGTTTCAATCATTAGGTCCGCAGGACTCGAAAATTTCGGATGCTTAAATCCATCCTCCCTATGGGAGTAGCCCCCGAGTCCGTAGTGGAGTCATAGACTCGACGTAGGACTTAGAGAAGTAATTTTGTCATCATTTGTCTGTCGGGTGCGCGGCCAGCGCTCCTGATAGGAGTATCCCCCGAGTATTTAGTCGAATCGTAGATTCGAGTGAGTACTCTTAGCTGTGGAGCCGAAGTGGTGCTAGTATAGCTTTTGATGACGTCAGTGCTTACGATCGATGACCTCAAGCGTCTGCTACGCCAGAGATGACTTGACTGGAGGAAGCGTGGGTCCCACTTGCTGACTTTGAATTGACCGGTCACGCGGGGCGTGGAGATGATTACGGCGCCTCCTCGATTTCCGCGTAGTGGACGGCGTGGTAACGACGGTTCGTTGTGGTGTTGACACGTGTACGGCCAGATCTACCGTTGGCGTTAGGTCTTCTCGATGGACGGCCAGCGTGCATCGTCTTCGCTGTTATAATCCCTGGTGAAATCGTGGTTTGTTTTTCACCGCAACAGTTCATCTGTTCACTAGTTCCTTGTTCTTGAGCGATTCTTGTTGCGCGCTGAGCTTTCCTTCCACATTTCCTTTGTCCTTCGTCGTTGCCAACGCCACCACCGTTGTAGCGTCATGGGGAAGACAAAGAAATCCTCGTCTGCGGTTGGGACCAGCGCCGCCGGAGGCACGAAGAGCACCGCCGCTGCTCGCGTCACTGATGGTGGCTGGCGGCGATCAGAAACGCGGGAGAGCGATCTCCGCAAACTGCACAAGCGGAGCCTGATCCCGCAGGATACGACGACCGTCAAACTCCCCGGCAATGAGGTAATCCCCCGTCCCCCATCTGGGTATTGGGTTATGTTTCTTGCCTTCGTCTTGCGTGGGTTTTCGTATCCTGTCCATGACTTCCTTCGTGTACTGCTCTTCTTATATGGGTTTCACTTGCATCGTCTGTCTCCCAATTCTCTTCTCCACATTGCTTGTTTTATCACCCTTTGCGAGTGCTGGCTGGGCATTGAGCCGCACTTTGGCCTCTTTCGGAAGCTTTATTCCGTGAAGAGGCAGTCTGGTTCGGATGGTGTGTATCCCATTGGGGGTTTCATCATCTCCCTCAGTCCCAATGTGCAATTTTTTTCCTTTTCCATGTCCGAATCTGTCCAAGATCTTGCAAGGAGGAAATGGTTTTACATCCGTGACTGCATCGCTGGGCAAGATTTTGGTCTCGCCTTTTGACCCTCCCAATTGATTGAGAAGAAAAGATCCTGAAAAACCAAATCTTAGACGGTGAGGTGGCGGAGATAGAGGCCTGCATCACGGGTGGAGGATCTCCAACTGATTCCTGAGAAGGAGGTGAACGGTGTCGACGTCATCCGGACGTTTCTTGAGCGTCGGGTGCAGCCTCTCCAAGCGAGGGCGCATCCGATGTTTCTTTACTCTGGGCGCCGTGATCCGACGAGGGTTTTGAGTGAGAAAATCTCCGAGGTGGAACTTGACAAGGCTCTTCGCGCGCTGTTGAAGTTCAAGGCCGACGAAGAAATCCCGGGGAAGTCGCACCGAAGGTGTAGATTTGCGCACGTAGTACCGAAGGTGTAGATTTTCGCACGTAGTACGTTGGTCGTACCGAAGGTGTAGATTTGCGCACGTAGTGCTCCCTTTTTGTTTTTGTCGGCTGTGTACTTTTTTCTTTGTTTGCTAACAAAGTCCCTTTTCCTTTTGCAGAGCTTCAAAGTGTCGGGCATGGCACCACCGTTGCCCGAAAGGTATCTGAATGCCCCGGATAATGAAGTGGTGGACTCCGTGTCCGAGCTACCGTCAGCGCGATCTCCAGCGGAGGATGCCGACGAGTCGAGTGAGGACCATTCGCGCAAGCGATCACGGAGCTCCAGCGAGTCTTCGGATGCCTCGACTCCTCCGACTCCCAGGAATCCTCTGGGCCTTGAGCGTCATGATGATGTTCATGGGGGTTCTTCCTCTCCCCTTCCTGCCATTCCTGTGCGTGCTGTCGCGCCGCACCCGCCAGCAAAGCGGAAGAAGGAAGAAAAGAAGGAGGAGAAGAAGGAAGAAAAGAAGGAAGAGAAGAGGGCCCGAAGGGCTTCTCCTATCTTCGATCTGAGCGCGCTGGGCTCGTAAGTTTTCTTGTTGCCACTGTTGGCTTTTGTTCCTTTGTTATTTTTGCATCTGTGTTGATTGGCTTCGTATGCAGTCAATCCTCCGACGGCTCTAGTGATGGTGGGCAGGAGATGATGGGGGAGTCGAACATTGCGTCGCCTCCTCCTCAGACGGTGGCGACTTCTGGTGAGGCTGCGCCAGTTCCTCCTGTGCAGGAGACGCTGGTGGTTGCGCCTGAATTTCAGCGGCCTGCGGGTTCGCCGAGCACGTAAGTTTTCTCGCTTGATGTTACGGGAGCCCCGAGTGTCTTCGTATCTTGATGTTGTTTTTGCTTCTTTGTGTTGGGCGAGCCCCAAGTCCTGTTCTTCTTGCTATTGCCTTTTCTGCAGCCTTTTGTCCAAGAGGCCAGCGGTGGTGGATGAACGCCTGACGCTGGAGGCAAAACTGCGGCAGCTTCAAGGTATTCGTCTGCCTTGTAGTACTTCTCTTGCTTATCCTGGTCCTGTTCTTTGACACTTGCTTGTAGTAAATGCAGAGGAGCATAATGACTCTCTCCGTGAGGTTGATGCTCTGAAGAAGAGCCTTGGCCAATCGGAGTCAAGCCGCCATCAGTGCGAGAGAGCGCTTGACCGAGCCGACGGCAGCGAAGGAGCGTCTGCAGCAGGAGGCTGCAGATCGTGAGGAGCAGCTGGCCACTGTTGCGGCTTCTCATGGCTGCTGCTGCCAAGGCTATTTTGGGTGAGTACAAGCTTTTGGACTTGTTTCTTTTTCTACGGATATTCTTCTATGCTTCCTTTCTTCATATTTTTCTTCTTTTTTGTCTCAGATGCCGCAGGCATCGAGTTCGACCGCGGTGCTCTGGAGCACGGGAGTGCTCTAGATGATGCCACTGTGGCGGTCGAAGACCGCTGCAGCACCGTCGTTAACTCCCTTGCCAAGGCGAAAGAGGTCCTTGGTCGCTTCTACCAGGAGCTCTTCCCGAAGGGCGCACCCCTTGAAGATGTGGATGCCCTGGCAGAGGCTCTGTCCGCCGAAGCACCTGCAGCGTACAAGCGCAAGCAGAAAGGCATCGGGGCGTCCGTCGGGCTGGCGATGGCCATGGCGGCAGGGGCGGAGCTGGACCTGCCCCAGATTACTTCTCGGATGCCTACGGCTGCGGATGGATCCGAGGTAGCCTTCGCCTCCTACTCCGCTCGCTGCAGACGATATGGGCCCAAGCTCATTGACTTACTGTCTGAGTATGCATTGCGGCAGCAGGGCGAGGCCAAAGCTAGGCAGTCTAGCTCTGAGGCGACTCAGTGTCCTGCACCTTAGGCATAGTAGACGTAGGGTACTTTGTAGTCTTATTTTGTTGTAAATATCTTTTGTAGTACCATCCTTGTGCCACGTAGTGGCCTTATATATTTTAATGAATTCCTCCGAGTTGTGCTCTATCCTTGGCTGAATGTGTGTGTGCCTTCTTTTTTCTGCTGCTATAGGTTCCTTCGGTGTCAAGTTGACACTTCATCCGAAAGGCCCTTGTGAGCATCATTGGATGATTCCTCAGCTCGCTTTTCGAGATCGCGGCGCAGCTTGGAGAGATTTGCTTGGGTTACGGTCACCGACGCTTGGAAATCCAAGGCAGATCGTGCAGAGAGGAGTATTTGATGGCGGAGCTAGGTCGGCTGTCCGAGCAATGCAATGTAAGTTGATCCTTCTTCGGCCGTGACTCGATTCTTGGTGAGCCCGGGCCTTATTCTTGTTTTGTGCGGTTGTCAGGTGCCAATATTGCTCGAGGGAAGAAAAGGAGCGTATCGCTGTCGAGTCAATTGCTTGACTCAACAGACATGGAGGCCGCGGCTTCTTACGGATGGACCGCGATCGCGCCATGGTTCCGGCGACGCGGGATCGTGTCTATCGGTCTCGCGGTGCTCCGCCAGTGTACATCACTTTCCTCGGTGCTGCACATCATGTTTCCTTTGGATGCCGTGCCGACGACCCTCGCGGGTCTTCTGTCGAGGTTTCGGAGTGCCAGCAATGTCAAGGAGCTGGTGCGGCAGCAGCTCGTCGCAGGGGTGAAGGCTGCCTTGTCTTTTGTTCGTCACAGGGGTGAAGGCTGCCTTGTATCTTGTTAGGGTGCACCGCCCTGACCTAGATTTGGCTGCTGTGGCGACTGGGCCACCTCCTCGACCAGATGGTGGTGAGTAGGATATGCGTCCGCATTACGCGTCGTAAGGCAAGATGTCGTAATGATTGTAGATTTGTTTGAGCATGCTGTGGATATTCTTCGAATAGGTAGGACCTGAAAATAAAGATAGATGTAAAATTTGTATATTGCGGCGCGTGTATGCCTTTGTTGTAAAGGTTTGCTTGTTTGTGAGCACGCAGCTTTTGATTGACTACGCCCTTTTCGCTTGCACGACGTGGTCACTACTCGTGTGTACACGTTTTGTCCTCACGATGAAATCGTGAGGTGGGGAGCCCCAAGTGCGTTTGTAGCATGTAGTAAAGTTGCAGAAAATAGTCAACCGAAGGTTGGGGCAGACACTTAGCTTTATTTATATCGTAATGGAGGAGGTACATGGTTGGTGAGTAGCCTTGGCTGAAAGCCTTATTGAAAGTAAAAGGTCGGTGACTGCTGGGGTAGAATCGCGTCGCAGTGCGAGACGTTCCACGGTTGGAGTATGCGACTCCATACTCCACGTGCTTGAGGCGATAAGCGCCACCGGGATGACCTCGGTGATGGCATAGGGTCCTTCCCATGGCGAATCGAGTTTGTTCGATCGCTTTGCTTGAGTCGCAAGACGAGGTCTCCTTCGACGAAGGACCTTGGCGCAGCCGCGGCTGTGATAGTTGCGGAGACTCGCTGGTACACCTATGATCTAGTCTGCTATATCCCGTGCTTGCCGAGTGTGTCGACCGGCATCTTCGAGTGCACCGTGGATTCGCTCATTGTAGTTTACGACTTCGTGGAGCCTGGTGGCGCATTGCCGGTAGCACGCCTCGACTCCGTGCACCATGAAGAACGGTGTGTAGCCGGTGGAGCTGTTTGGCGTAGTCCGTAAGCTCCACAGGACAGACGATAGCTCTTTCGTCAAGTTTCTAGCTTTGTGCTCGAGTGAGCTCATGAGGCGCTTCTTGATGCCAGCGCCGATTAGGCCGTTGGCCTTTTCCACTTTCCCGTTTGTTTGCGGGTGTGCCACTGAGGCATACGTGATATTGATCCCGAGGCCTTCGCAGAAGTCCTGGAATTCTTCGGAGATGAAGTTCGATCCGTTGTTGGTGATGATGCTGTGCGGTACGCCAAACTTGTAGACAATGGATTCGAAGAACTTGACGGCGGTTTTGCCCTTCTGGTTAGTGACTGGCATGGCTTCGATCCACTTGGTGAATTTGTCGACTGCGACCAGGAGGAAGACGTGTCCTCCCTTCGAGGATTTTGGCAGTTTGCCGATCATGTCAAGGCCCCATTGGGCAAAAGGCCAGGCTATGGGTATGGGTCGAAGTTCGGACCCAGGTGCGTGCGGTTTGTCGGCGAACCGTTGGCACCCGTTGCATCTACGGACGATGTCCTTCGCGTCGCTCATGGCCGTTGGCCAGTAGAATCCTGCTCGCAGAGCTTTGGCGACGAGGGAGCGGCTACCTGCGTGGTGTCCGCAGATGCCCTCATGGATATCGTGGAGTATGGCCTTGTCGTCATTGATGGTGACGCACCGTTGTAGTACGCCCGTGATACTGCATTTGTACAGCTCGCCGTTGATGATGGTGAAGGCTTTTGACCGACGAGATACGCTGGGCATTTGTCATTGTCGGCAATTCTCCGCTTATCGAACCGAGGTATGGACGTGTCCAAGTTTCTTCGACGCCATGACCTGCATCAGTTGACCATGGCAACCGGTATCCAAATTTTCGGTCCTTCATGACCTTCGGTAGCGTAGCCCCGAGTGTTCTCGCTTCTTCGGTGATCCTTGGGAATTTCCGCTGATGGATGGCACGCAGATCCGCTCGAGGAACACGCTGGTGGTACCTTTGCACAAGTGGAGCCAATGTTGGCGAAGTCTATCGCCTCCTCGCTCTCTCTTCCAACGCGAAGTTCGCAGCCGTCAATTCTCCTTCGAGTGCGTTGTATAGCGCGATACACGATCATGTTTTCGGCATGTGCGTCGCACTCATTCATCGTCTGGCAGACGACAAGGTTGGAGTCACCGATGACCAGCGCGTTAACCGCATATTTTTGCCATCTTCATGCCATGGATGAGGGCTTCAGATTCGACTTCGTTGTTGAGGCTCAATTTCATCCAAGAACGACTTCATCTTGTCACCTTGTGGGAGGTCAAGATGACTCGCTCGCCCGCTTCACGCTTGGAGCCGAAATGCATTTTACAGATCGCGACATGTCGGGTGTCGCAATGCGGCTCCATCCAAGGTACCAGAAGTCCGGAAGGACTTGAGATTTGATTGCGTCGCTTCGTAGACGATTTCCAAGGGTGATAGTTCAATGCCCCACAGGCCACACGTCCGTGGCCTCTGGGTTATTCAGATGCGCTCGTGGTGCCTCGTTGACGACCATCACCTGATGCTCCTGGAAGTAGTGGCTCAGTCGTCGAGCCGTCATGAACACGCCGTAGGCCAGCTTCTGGTAGTGCGGGTACCGCTGTTTTGTTGGAGTCAGTACCTCGCTGAGGTAGTAAATTGGGTGCTAGACCCCGTGGGTCTTGCCTTATTCGGGTTGTTCGACCATGAGTACTGTGCTGATCGCTTGGTGTGTGGCTGCTATGTATAGCAACAGGGGCTCGCGCTCTTTTGGCGTGACCAAAACGGGCGAGGTGGAGAGGAGCCGCTTGAGGCTTTCGAATGCGTCGTTGGCTTCTGGTGTCCACTCGAACTTGTCTGCCTTGCGTAGCAGCTGGTAAAATGGTAGGGCCTTCTCGCCCATGTGGTTGATGAACCTGCTTAGTGCCACTACTCGCCCTGCGAGCTGCTGAACGCCTTTGAGGTTTTTCGGCTTCTCCATTGTCATGATAACTTTGATTTTCTTCGGGTTCGCTTCGATCCCTCGTTGAGAGATGAAGTACCGAGCAATGACCGAGGGACGCCAAGGCGCACTTTTCTCGATTGAGCTTGATCCTTGGCGATCAAGGTTGTCGAACGCCTCGCCAAGATCGCCGATAAGTGTTCTTGCCTCCTTGGTTTTTATGACTATGTCGTCGACATAGACTTGGACGCGACCGATCTGGTCCTTGAGGCAGTTCGCATGCATCGCTGGTACGTGGCACCAGCGTTCTTTAGCCCAAGGGCATTGTGTTGTATCGTAATACTCCGAACGGTGTGATGAACGCCATTTCTCTTGATCTTCGACCTTGAGTCGACCGTTATAGCCCGAGTAGGCATCGAGGAAGGAGAGCTTCTCACAACCTGATCAAATCGATGATCCGTCGATCCGAGGAAGAGGGAAGTGTTCCTTTGGGCGGTTTATTTAGTGACGTGAAGTCCACGACATCCGCAGGATGTCCGTGTCCGACCATCACCGTATTTTCCAGCCACTCGCTTTCTTGATTTCCGATGAAGTCTCACGCGAGTAACTGTTGATCTCCTTGCCGATAGCTTCGCTCAGTTCGGCGCCTTCGGATAGACCGCTGATCGCTTGGTGTCTGAAGACATTGAGTGCGTGCTCGGCGAATTCCTCGAACTCTGGCATGTCCGCAGGACACCAGCGAATATTTCCTGGCCACGGAGGAATTCGACGAGCGCTTTTCCTATGTCAGGCCGAGGTCGTTGGCGATCAGCGCCGTCTTGGAGGCGTCTGTCGGATGGACCTGCACTTTCTTGGTGTTGATGGTGGAGTCGAAGGACATGTCGGGTGCGTTCTGCCTTGTGACTGGGGGTACCCCATTGTCCGTCTGACGAGGTTTAATCTCGTCAATGCCCATTGTTATGGACTTGGGTTTTGGAGAAGATGGGGATGCTGGAGATCATGGCACGGTTAACAGACAAGCAACCAGGGGACACAAGATTTACCCAGGTTCAAGCCCCCGGAGGGAAAACCCTACTCCTGCTTGTCTGCTCTTTGATTACGGCGGAACCGAAGGTTACAGGGTGCGCAGATTCGATCTGGCGTGGATGCGTGTGCGAAAGTATGAGTCGAGGCTGGTTGAGTTGCCCTAGGACGTACCCTCCTGGCCTTTATATAGACTTAGGCAGGTCCCGGGCATAGTCCTAGTCGGTTACAAGTTCTAGGGCGTTTGCCCTTTCGAGTTTCCTATCTAAACTAGTCTTGTTCCCCAAGGATCCGAAGATGTCTTGGGCCTTGGTCACCCGAAAATCTTCATGGGCCAGCGTATGCCTGCAGTGGGCCTTCCTTGGGCTGGACTAGGTATGCTGAAGTTACGTACCCGTAGGGTATAACCATATCAGTAGCCCCCGAGTGATTAGTCGGATCGTAGATTCGGCTGAGGACTCTTCAATCCTTCGGGTGCAACTCTGTCTTTCAAGAGAATATGTAGGGATTGTTGATACGCAGCTCGACTCACCCGACGGATCGATGTCGATTAACCGTCTTAGGACGAAACAACACGATCTTTTGATTTGGTCCCTTAACCCGGCTCGAACATATCTTTGGCGTAATTCAACTCAAAGCCACGGAGGACTTACGGAGAGGAATTCCGTGATTTTAATTGGTGTACCCAACGCCGTCAGATTTTTCATCGTACTGGTGCACGGATTCATGCTAGCGAGCGCAATCAGTGCGTTGCGAGCCATCGACGATATCAGAGGTCTTATCTTTGCGTCGCACGCAGATCCAACATTTATCACCTCGGAGGTGCTTCAGGCCAAGGAGATTGTTGCTCACTTAGCGTTCATAGCGAGTTGCCAAAAGTTTTTGCGTGATGATCCGAAGATCGTAGTCGAAGACTTCATAGGGTGCGCGACCAGCCTCCCATGGGAGTAGCCCCCAGTCTGCTCGAGTCAGACTAACGGAGACTTTAGTTCAAACATTGTTTCAGGTCTTTAGGTCCGCAGACTAAAATTTTCGGATGCTTAAATCCATCCTCCCTATGGGAGTAGCCCCAAGTCCGTAGTGGAGTCGAGACTCGACGAGGACTTCGAAGTAATTTTGTCCTCATTTGTCTGGGTGCGGCCAGCCTCGATAGGAGTAGTCCCCAGTATTTAGTCGAATCGTAGATTCGAGTGAGTACTTTTAGCTGTGGAGCCGAAGTGGTTCTAGTATAGCTTTTGATGACGTCAGTGCTTACGATTGATGACCTCAAGCGTCTGCTGCGCCAGAGATGACTTGACGGGACGGATCGTGGGTCCCACTTGCTGACTTTGAATTGACCGGTCACGCGGGGCGTGGAGATGATTATGGCGCCTCCTCGATTTCCGCGTGTAGTGGACGGCGTGGTAACGACGGTTCGTTGTGGTGTTGACACGTGTACGGTTAGATCTACCATTGGCGTTAGGTCTTCTCGATGGACGGCTGGTGTCCGTCGTCTTCGCTGTTATAATCCTGGGTGAAATCGTGTTTGTTTTTCACCGCACCAGTTCATCTGTTCGCTGCCTTCTTGTTCTTGAGCGATTCTTGCTGCGCGCTGAGCTTTTCTTCCACACTTCCTTTGTTCTTTGTCGTTGCCAACGCCACCACAGCTGCAGCGTCATGGGGAAGACGAAGAAATCCTCGTCCGCAGTTGGGACCAGCGCCGCCGGAGGCAAGAAGGGCACCACGCTTTCGCGTCACCGATGGTGGTGGCGGCGATCGGAGACACGGAGAGCGATCTCCAAACCGCGAGCGGAGCCTGATCCAAGAAGATGCGACGCCGTGAGACTCCCGAAATGAGGTAATCCCGTCCCCGCCTAGGTAATCGGGTTATGTTTCTTGCCTTTGTCTTATGCGTGGGTTCTCGATCCATCCATGACTTCCTTCGTGGACTGCTCTTCTTCTATGGGGTTTAGTTGCATCATCTGCCTCCCAACTCCCTTCTCCACATTGCATGTTTTATCACGCTTATAGAGTTGGCTTGGCATTGAGTCGACTTTGGCCTCTTCCTAAGCTTTATTCCGTGAAGAGGCAATCTGTTCGGATGGTGTGTATCCCATTGGGGTTTCATCATCTCTCTCATCCCAATGTCCAATTCTTTTCCTTTTCCATGTCCGAATCTGTCCAAGATCTTGGAAGGAAATGGTTTTACATCCGTGACTCCATCGCTGGGCAAGATTTTGGTCTCCTTCCTTTGACCCTCCCGCTTGATTGAGAAGAAAAGATCCCGGAAAAACCAGATCTTAGACGGTGAGGTGGCGGAGATAGAGGCCTGCACTGTCGGGTGGAGGATCTCCAAGCGATTCGAGAAGGAGGTGAACGGTGTCGACGTCATCCGAACGCTTCTTGAGCGCCGGTACAGCCTCTCCAAGCGAGGCATCCGA
This sequence comes from Avena longiglumis, assembly GCA_030063025.1. Lineage (NCBI taxonomy): Eukaryota > Viridiplantae > Streptophyta > Magnoliopsida > Poales > Poaceae > Avena > Avena longiglumis. The sequence goes on along the minus strand of CP125979.1, from coordinate 208,627,288 downwards.
TGTTTCTTTACTCTAGGCGCCATGATCCGACGAGGGTTTCGAGTGAGAAAATCTCGGCGGAACTTGACAAGACTCTTCGCTGTTGAAGTTCAAGGCAGACGAAGAAATTCCGGGGAAGTCGCAGACTCCTCCCTTTTCTTCGACGTTGGCCATACCGAAGGTGTAGATTTGCGCACGTAGTGCTCCCCTTTTGTTTTGTCAGCTGTGTACTTTTTCCCTTTGTTTGCTTAACAAAGTTCCGTCTCCTTTTGTAGAGCTTCAAAGTTCCGGGCATGGCACCACCATTGCCCGAAAGGTATCCGAATGCCCCGGATAATGAAGTCGTGGATTCCGTGTCCGAGCTACCGTCAGCGCGATCTCCAATGAGGATGCCGACGAGTCGAGTGAGGACCATTCGCAAGCGATCACGAGTCTTCGGATGCCTCGACTCCTCAGACTCCCAGAATCCTCCGGGCCTTGGCGTCGGTGATATTCATGAGGGTTCTTCCTCTTCTCTTGCCGTTCACATGTTGTTCCGCACCCGCCAAAGAAAGCTAAGAAGGAAGAAAAGGAGGAGAAGAAGGAAGAAAAGAAGGAAGAGAAGAGGGCCCGAAGGGCTTCTCCTATCTTCGACCTGAGCGCGTTAGGCTCGTAAGTTTTCTTGTTGCCACTGTTTTCCTTTGTTCCCTTGTTGTTTTTGCACCTGTGTTGATTGGTTTGTGTGCAGGCAATCTTCCGACGGCTCTAGTGATGGAGCACACGAGATGATGGGGGAGTCGAACATTGCGTCGCCTCCTTCTCAGACGGTGGCGACTTCCGTGACGCTAATTCCTCCCTGCGTGAGAGGCTGGTGGTTGCCTCGAATTTGGAGGCGGGTTCATGCCTGAGCACGTAAGTTGTCCTTCTTGATGTTATGGGGGGAAGCCCCCGAGTGTCTTCGAGTGCTGATGTTGTTGTTGCTTCTTTGTGTGGGGCGTAGCCCCCAAGTCATGTTCTTACTGATGTTGCCTTTTCCTGCAGCCTTTTTTCCAAGAGGCCAAGCAGCTGGTGGAGGAGTCCGACGCCGAGGCAAAACTGCGGCAGCTGCAAGGTATTCGTCTGCCTTGTAGTATTTTTCTTGCGTATCCTGGTCCTTTTCTTTGACACTTGCTTGTTGTAAATGCAGAGGAACATAACGACTCTCTTCGCGAGGTTGATGCTTTGAAGAAGAGCCTTGGCCAAGCGGAACAGAAGGCCGAAGCTGCTGCAGGTGCGCGAGGGTGCCTTGAGCTGGAGCTGACGAAGGCAGCCGAAGCAAAAGAGCTTCTGCAGCAGGAAACCGCCGATCGTGAGGAGAAGCTGGCCACCGTTGCGGCTGCTCGTGAAAAAGGGGTGGCGGAGAAGCTCATGGCTGCTGCCAAGGCTATCTCGGGTGAGCTTTAGCTTTTGTACTTGCTTCTTTTCCTTTGGATCTTCTTCTCCTTCTTTTCATGTTTTCTTCTTTTTGTCGCAGATGCCGCAGGCATTGAGTTCGACCGCGGTGCTCTGGAGCACGGGAGTGCTCTGGATGATGCCACTGTAGCGGTCGAAGACCGCGCAAGACCGCTGCCAACTCCTCGCAAAGGCGAAAGAAGTCCTTGGTCGCTTCTACCAGGAGCTCTTCCCAAAGGGTGCGTCTCTTGAAGATGTGGATGCCCTGACGGAGGCTCTGTTTAAGCGCCGCAGCTGCATAAGCGCAGCGTAAAGGCATCGGCGCATCCGTCGGTGGCAATGGCCATGGCACCGGAGCGAGCCGACCTGCCCCAGATTACCTCTCGGATGCCGACGGCCGCGGATGGATCCGAGGTAGCCTTCGCCGCCTACTCCGCTCGCTGCCGACGATACGGGCCCAAGCTTATTGACTTGTTGTCTGAGTACGCGCTGCGGCAGCAGGGCGAGGCTAAGGCTAGGCAGTCTGGCTCTGAGGCGACTCAGTGTCCTGCACCATAGGCATAGTAGGCGTAAAGTAGGTTGTAGTCTGCTTCTATTGTAAATATCTTTTGTAGTACCATCCTTGTGCCACGTAGTGGCCTTATTTTAATGAATTCCTCCGTGTTGTGCTTTTATCCTTGGCTGAATGTCTGTGTGCCTTTCTGCTGCTATAGGTTCCTTCGGGTGTTGACCCAGTTGACACTTCATCCGAAAGGCCCTTGCGAGCATCATTGGATGATTCCTCGCTTTTCTTCGGATCACGTCGTAGCTGGAGAAGGATTTGCTTGGGTTACGCAATGTGACGCTTGGAAATCCAAAGCGCATCGTGGTGCCAGAGAGTATTTGATGGCGGAGCTGGGTCGACCGTCCGAGCAACGCAATGTAAGTTGATCCTTCTTTCGGCCGTAGCCCGCTTCTTGGTGAGCTGCGCCTTACTCTTGTTTTGTGCGTTTGTCGCGGTGCCAATATTGCTCGAGGGAAGAAAAGGAGCGTGTCGCTCGAGTCAATTGTTTGACTCAATAGGACATGGAGGCCGGCGGCTTCTTCCGGATGGACCGTGATCACGCCATGGTTCCGCAACGGCAGGATCGTCTACCAGGTTTCGCGGGTGCTCCGCCAGTGCGATGACTTTTTCGATCGCACGTCATGTTTCCGTTGGATGTCGTGCCAACGACTCTTGCGGTCTTTTGACGGTTTCGAATGCCGAAATGTCAAGGAGCTGGTGCAGCAGCTCGTCGCAGGGTGAAGGCTGCCTTGTCTCTTGTGAGGGTGCACCGCCGACGAGATTTGGCTGCTTGTGGCATCGGGCCACCTCGACCAGATGGTGGCGAGTGGAACATGCGTCCGCATTACGCGGCTGTAAGGCAGTATGCCGAGCAAATTGTAGACTTGTTTGAGCAGCGTGCGCAGGTTATTCTTCAGAGTAGATAGGACCTGAAAATAAATAGATAGATGTAAAATTTGTATATAGCGGCTGGGCGTATATGTGCCCTTTGTAAATGTTTGCTTGTTTGTGAGCACGCAGTGCTTTGATTGAGTACGTGCCCTTTTCGTTTGCCTGACGTGGTCAGCTACTCAGGTGTACATGTTTGGTCCTCAGCCGATGAAATCGTGAGGTGGGGGGAGCCCCCGAGTGCGATTGTAGCGTGTAGTAAAGCTGTAGAAAAAATAGCCAACCGAAGGTTGGGGGCGAGACACTTAGCTTTATTTATATCGTAATGGAGGAGGTACATGGTTCGGCTGAATAAGCTTGGCTGAAAGTCTTATTGAAAGTAAAAAAAGGGGTAGGTTGCTACGGGTAGAATCGTCGCAGGTGCGAGACGTTCCATGGGTTGGAGTATGCGACTCCACACTCCACGTGCTTGAGGCGATAGGCGCCACCTGGGATGACCTCGGTGATGGCGTAGGGTCCTTCCCATGGTGAATCGAGTTTGTTCGGGCGCTTTTGCTTGAGTCACAAGACGAGGTCTCCTTCGACGAAGGACCTTGGGCGCAGCCGACGGCTGTGGTAGTTGCGGAGACTTTGCTGGTACACCGCTGATCTAGCTGCTGCTATATCCCGCGCTTCGTCGAGTGTGTCGACGGCATCTTCGAAGCTGATCGTGGACTCGGCTTTTGTATGCTACGACTGTGGAGCCCGATGGCGATTGCCGGTAGCACCGCCTCGCGCGAACCATGAAGAACGGTGTAGCCGGAGCTGTTTGGCGTAGTATGTAAGCTCCACAGACGGTAGCTCTTCCGCAGCTTCACTTTGTGCTCGAGTGAGATCATGAGGCGCTTCTTGATGCCAGCGCCGATTAGGCCGTTGGCCTTTTCCACCTGCCCGTTTGTTTGCGGGTGTGCCACTGAGGCATACGTGATATTGATCCCGAGGCCTTCGCAGAAGTCCTGGAATTCTTCAGAGATGAAGTTCGATCCATTGTCGGTGATTATGTTGTGCGGTACGCCAAATCTGTAGACAATGGATTCGAAGAACTTGACGGCGGTTGTTCCCTTCTGGTTGGTTACTGGCATGGCTTTGATCCACTTGGTGAATTTGTCGACTGCTACCAGGAGGAAAACGTGTCCTCCCTTTGAGGATTTGGCAGTTTGCCGATCATGTCGAGGCCCCATTGGGCAAAAGGCCAGGCTATGGGTATGGGTCGAAGTTCGGACCCAGGTGCGTGCGGTTTGTCGGCGAACCACGGCACCGCTGCATCTAGACGATGTCCTTCAGATCACTCATGGCCGTTGGCCAGAGAATCTGCCGCAGAGCTTTTGCGACAAGAGAGCGGCTGCGTGGTGGCCGCATATGCCTTCATGTATATCTTGAGTATGGCCTTGCCGTGCCGATGGTAACGCACCGTTGTAGTACACCGTGATGCTGTGTTTGTACATTACCGCTGATGATGGTGAAGGCTTTTGACCGACGAGATATGCGCCGCATCCGTCGCTATCCGCAATTCTCCATTTATCAGAACCGGAGGTATGGCTGTGTCCAAGTTTCTTCGACCGCCATGACCTGCATCGGTTTCAACATGGCAACCGGTATCCAACTTTTCGGTCCTTCGACCTTCGGTAGCGAGCCCCCGAGTGTTCGCTTCGGGTGATCCTTGGGAATTTCCGCTTGATAGATGGCACGCAGATCTGCCGAGGAACACACCGTGGCACCTTTGCGCAAGTGGAGCCGATGTTGGCGAGTATATCGGCCTCTTCGCTCTCTTCCAACGTGCAAGTTCGCAGCCGTCAATTCTCCTTCGAGTGCGTTGTATAGCGCCTGCACGCGATCATGTTTTCGCGCAGGCCGACTCATTCATCGCTTGTCAGACAAGGTTGGAGTCACCAGATGACCAGGCGCGCGTTGCGCGCATATTTTTGCCATCTTCATGCCATGGATCAGGGCTTCATATTCGCCTCGTTGTTGGATGCTCTGAATTTCATCCGAAGGACGATTTCATCTTGTCACCTTGCGGGAGGTCAAGATGACTCGCCTCGCCCGCTTCGCTTGGAGTCGCCAAATGCATTGTCCAGATCGCGACATGTCCGGGTGTCGCAGCTGTAGCTCTATCCAGTGCACCAGGAAATCCGGAAGGACTTGAGATTTGATTGCGTGTCGCTTCTCGTAGACGATGTCCAAGGGTGATAGTTCGATGCCCCACAGGGCCACACGTCCTATGGCCTCTGGGTTATTCAGGATGTTGTTCAGGGGCGCCTCGTTGACGACCATCACCTGATGCTCCTGTAAGTAGTGGCTCAGTCGTCGAGCCGTCATGAACACGCCATAGGATAGCTTCTGGTAGTGCGGGTACCGCTGTTTTGTTGGAGTGAGAACCTCGCTGAGGTAGTAAATTGGGCGTTGTACCTCGTGGGTCTTGCCTTCTTCGGGTCGTTCGACCACGAGTACTGTGCTGACCACCTGGTGTGTGGCTGCTATGTATAGCAGCAGGGGCTCGCGCTCTTTTGGTGTGACCAAAACAGGCGAGGTAGATAGGAGCCGCTTGAGGCTTTCGAATGCATCGTTTGCTTCTGGTGTCCACGAACTTGTCCGCTTTGCGTAGCGGTGGTAGAATGGTAGGGCCTTCGCCCATGCGGCCGATGAACCTTAGTGCCGCTACTCGCCTGCGAGTCTGAAACGCCTTGAGGTTTTCGGCTTTCCATTGTCATGATAGCTTTGATTTTCTTCGGTTCGCTGATCCTCGTTGAGAGATGAAGTACCGAGCAATCAAGGCACTTTTCTGGATTGAGCTTGATCCTGTAGCGATCGAGGTTGTCGAACGCCTCATGGAGATCATCGATAAGTGTGCTTGCCTCCTTGGTTTTATGACTATGTCGCCAACATAGACATGGACGTTGCGATGTCCTGGTCCTTGAGGCAGCCTGCATGCATCGCTGTACGTGGCACCCGCGTTCTTTAGCCCTAAAGGCATTGTGTTGTAGCGATACTCGAGCGGTGTGATGAATGCCGTTTATCTTGATCTTCGACCTTGAGTCGAATCTGGTTATAGCTTTGAGTAGGCGCCGAGGAAGGAGAGTTTCTCACAACTGCAATCGAATCGATGATCCGTCGATCCGAGGAAGAGGGAAGTGGTCCTTAGGGCAGTGTTTATTTAGTGACGTGAAGTCTACGCACATCCACAGGATATCCGTGTCCTTCTTCGGGACCATCACCGTATTTGCTAGCCACTCGCTTTCCTTGATTTCTCGGATGAAGTCTGCTGCGAGTAATCTGTTGATCTCCTTGCCGATAGCTTCGGCTCGTGGCTCCGACAATCTTCGGATAGACTGCTTGACTGGCTTGGTGTCTGGGAAGACATTGAGTGCGTGCTCGGCGAATTCCCTGGGAACTCCTGGCATGTCCGCAGGACACCAGGCGAATATTTCCCAGTGCTCATGGAGGAATTCGAGCGCCTTCCTATCTTGATCCGAGGTCGTTGGCGATCGGCGCCTTGGAGGCGTCTGTCGGATGGACTTTCACTTTCTTGGTGTTGATGGTGGAGTCGAAAGACATGTCGGGTGCGTTCTGCCTTGTGACTGGGGGTAGCCCATTGTCCGTCTACTCGCGGAGCCTTACGAGCTCGTCTTGCATGCCGAAGGATCGAGATTTTGTTGAAATCCTCGCATTGGTCCGATCGGGTGAAGCTCCGTGGATTGTGATGACGCCTTGGTCCCGGCATCTTGAGTAGCAAGTATGCGTGGTGTGGGACGGCCAGAACCGTGCGAATGCTACGTCCCAGATGGCGTGGTATTGCGACGGCCACTACTTCAATTCTAGTCGCTCCTACCGAAGTTGTCCAGCTTCAAGATGACGCCGAGCCCTATTTTGCCTAGGGAAGATGCCCTTTCCTCGACAATGCCATGGAACGTTGTGTCGATTGTTCCAGCTGCATTAAGGGATCCGCATAGCTGCTAGAGTGCTTGCGAACATTAGGTTGATGCCGCTGCCGTCCATGAAGACGCGACTCATCTCGAAGCCTCCGATCTACGCCTCCGGCACCAAGGCAAGATGGCTCGGGCGAGGGATCCGCAAGGGTGATCCGCGAGTGAATGTGATGCAGACTCCGATCCACCGAGGTACTCGAGGATTGCGGTGAGTTGCCACGGTCAAGTTGATTTGTCGGGTGATTTTCTTCGCACTCTATTTGTTGGGTCCTTTGTATCATATTGAGTGCTCCTTTTGATGGGGGTATGGGACCCGGCGTTGTTTGGTCTGTTGGTTGACTTTGGCCTCCAATAGGTGGCGGTGGAGGAGCTCCGTGTGCTACTTCACCTGGCGCAGGTGTGTTTCCGAACGCAAGGATTGGACCTTGTTGCCTCATCTGCATCATGCCTTCACTGAGTTTTTGGAACTCGCGATAATACTTGAGCATGTGGCTGGCTTTCTTTTTGCCATCTTGTTTGTCGATGTAGAAGTGGATGGTGCATGGACCCGAAAGTCTGTCGAATGCTGAGGGTCCGTTGTCGCGTCGCCTGCTGCGCTGTTGGTCGTCGTTGTCGCGAAGTTTCGCACGATATCCTCATTCCGCGGCCGTTGTCATTACGGCGGTCGGCGTGGCTGCGACCATGTCGGGTCCGTCGCGGTCTCGTGAGACGCGATCTCCTCTTGCTGCGGCGTTCGCGTCTTCGGCCGTAGTCGTCCTCTTCATCTGATTGTGGTCGCTGGATGCAATCTTCGCCGTCTGCCCAACTGTTAGCGATTTCCATGAGGTGGTCGAGTGTCTTGGGCTTTACACGCCCAAGTTCCTCCTTGAAGTCTGGGCGTTTGACGCCGTCCCTGAAGGCGTCGATGGCCCTCTCTTTGGAGATGTGTGATGCGGAGTTCTTGGTCGTAGACCAGCGTAGTATGTATGAGCCAATAGATTCACCCGTTCTTTGAGTGCAGGCTCGCAATTCTTCGATTGATGCGGGCCTCTTGCTCGTGCCTTTGAAATTTCAGATGAAGCTGTAAGAAAGCTCCTCCCAGCTTCGGATGGATCCTGATGATAGGCTGCTGAGACAGACTCGCGCCGCGCCTGTTAGCTGCAGCTGAAGGCATTGCATGGTGGTTTCTTTGTTGCCTCCATGAATCTTGACGGATGACAGATGGTCAATGAGCCAGGACTTTGGATCTTGTGTGTCGTTGAACTTCAGAGTATCCGAAGGAAGCTTGAAGTTGCGTGGCATCTGCGTTCGTCGGACAGATATGCTGAAGCATCGAGCCCCGCAGAGTTATCCTTCGTCTTCGTCCATCTCAGATTCAGACGAGCATGCGTGTTTGGCGCGTGCTTTGTCGATCTTGCGCTGTGTAAGCTTGTCTCTGGCGTCGTAGTCGCGTTTGTGGCGGTTGGAGCTCTTCTTCCTTCGAGGAAGATCGTGCTCCTCTTCCTCTTCGGATGAGGGTGTGGGGCTCGATCGCTGGCCGAGCTTTTTCTTTGGCCAGAGGCGTCCTCGTGGAGCGCAGCTCCGATTAGTCCTAGTCCGGTGAGTGCGGACTTATGCATGGCCCTTTTCGGGTCCCCCTCCGGAGGTGGGTGAGCTGCGAGATCTGTGATGCTGCCATGATCGCTTGTGGCGTCTTCGGGGTGATGTTGCCGTCAGTGTCCATATCCATGAATGATGTGTGGAGAGTTCGGGTCACGTCGCGCCGCTCCTTGGGGTCCATGTTTTCCATCCGAGAACGGTGCTTGTTTCCTTGATTTCTGTTTGTGCTAGATCCGGGTTCCATGGCGGAGAGCGCAGCTCGTCGCGCGCTGGACTCAGAGGCTGCTTTATTGCGTTTGTCGAGCGTCTTCTGCATCTCAACTTGTTTCTTGTGCTCCTCGATGAGCAGGTAGTGGTATGCCCTCAGCAGATCACGTGGGGAGTCTAGAGGTAGGACTATTTCGCCTGCGACGGTGCGGCGTGCTTCGACCCATCCTTCTTTGCTAAGTTGGATGAGGTGACCTCTGTTTTCCCCGTTTTCGCCGTTTCCGTCCAGCGGGTTGGGGTTGGGCGGCGGGTTAGGCGTTTCCTCGTCAGCTTGGATGACCGCGGCGCACAGATAGCGCCTGCAGATTGGTTGGCTGCTGCCGCAACTTTCGGGTCCGGAACCGTAGGTCCCTTCATCCGAAGGTGGATCGCACAGATTAGAGTTGCAGCAGCTGCTGCTGTAGAACTCATCTGTTGATGGTGACGTGCGTAGCACGGGGTGCGGAGCCCACGAAGCGGGCCTGATTGACGGCACGGGCACCCGCTCAGGGAGGCGGAGGGTACCAGTTTGTCCCACCCGAAGCGAGCTCCGAACAAAATCTCGAGTCCGTTGCCTACGGGCTCGAAATCCTTCATGGTGGCCGGCGAGTGGGCGGTGAAGTCGAAAGTGCCGAAGAGGAGGTCATTCTCCGTTGTCGCAGAGTTGTAGATCGATCGGGTCGGAACCATCACGACCGCACAATCAGCAGCCCCAATTCCCACAGACGGCGCCAATTGACGAGGTTTAATCTCGTCAATGCCCATTGTTATGGACTTGGGTTTTGGAGAAGATGGGGATCTTTGGAGATCGTAGCAGTTAATGACAAGCAACCAGGGACACAAGATTTACCAGTTCAGGTCCCGGAGGGAAAACCCTACTCTGCTTGTCCGCTCTTTGATTACGGGCGGAACCGGTTCTGGTCTGTGATTCGATCTGGCGTGGATGCGTGTGCGAAAGTATGAGTCGAGGCTGGTTGAGTTGCCCTAGGACGTACCCTCCTGGCCTTTATATAGACTTAGGCAGGTCCCGGGCATAGTCCTAGTCGGTTACAAGTTCTAGGGCGTTTGCCCTTTTGAGTTTCCTATCTAAACTAGTCTTGTTCCCCAAGGATCCGAAGATGTCTTGGGCCTTGGTCACCCGAAAATCTTCATGGGCCAGCGTATGCCTACAGTGGGCCTTCCTTGGGCTGGACTAGGTATGCTGAAGTTACGTACCCGTAGGGTATAACCATGTCACCGTCACCTCGCGGAGCCTTACGAGCTTGTCTTGCATGCCGAAGGACTGGGAGATTTTGTTGAAATCCCTGTCGCATTGGTCCAATCGGGTGAAGCTCCCGTGGACTGTGATGACGCCCCTTGGTCCTGGCATCTTGAGTAGTAGGTATGCGTAGTGTGGGACGGCCAGGAATCTTGCGAATGCTACACGTCCTAGGATGGCATGGTATTGCGACGGCCAGTCCACCACTTCGAATTCTAGGCGCTCCTGCCGAAAGTTGTCCGGCTTCCCGAAGATGACGTCGAGCCCTATTTTGCCCAGGGGGAAGATGCCCTTCCCTAGGACAATGCCGTGGAACGTTGTGTCTGATTGTTCCAGGCTGCATTGCGGGATCCGCATAGCTGCTAGAGTGCTTAACATTAGGTTGATGCCGCCGACGTCCATGAAGACGCTCATCTCGAAGCCTCCGATCTGCGCCTCCAGACTGTGGCAGCATGACCTGGGCGAGGATCTGGCAAGGGTGATCCGCGAGTGAATGTGATGCAGACTCCGATCCGAGGTACTCGGGGATTGCAGCGGAGTTGCCACGCCAAGTTGATTTGTCGGTGATTTTCTTCGCACCCTATTTGTGGGGCGCCCTTCGGATCATATTTAGTGCTCCTTTGGTGGGGGTATGGGACCCGGCGTTGTTTTGATACTGTGCGATCGTTGATTTGGGCCTCCAATAGGCGGGCGGTGGAGGCTTCGTGTGCTATGTCACCGCGCAGCGCTTCCAACGCAGGAATTGGAGCTTGTTGTCTCATCTGCATCATGCCTTCGCTGAGTTTCTGGAACTCGCGGCAGTCCTTGAGCATGTGGCTAGCTTTCTTTTTGCCATCTTGTTTGTCGATGTAGAAGTGGATGGTGCATGGACCCGAAAGTTTGTCGAATGCTGAGGGTCCGTTGTCGCGGTCGCGGCGCTGCCACGACTGCGTTGGTAGTCCGTTGTCGCGGAAGTTTCCACTGCGGTATCCTCCACTGTTGCGGCTATTGTCATTACGGCGGTCGGCGTAGCCGGCTGCGACCATGTCGGGTTCGTCGCGGTACTCGTAGACGCGCGATCTCCTCTTGGTGCGGCGTTCGCGTCTTCGGCCGTAGTCGTCCTCTTCATCTGATTGCGCCCGCTGGATGCAATCTTCGCCGTCTGCCCAACTGTTGGGGTTGGGCGGCGGGTTAGGCGTTTCCTCGTCGGTTTGGATGATCGCGCGCATGATAGCGCCTGAGATTGGTTATTGCCGCAGCTTTGGATCCGGAACCGTAGGTCCCTTCATCCGAAGGTGGATCGCCTGATTCAAGGTTGCGCCTGCTGCTGTAGAACTCATCTTTTGATGGTGACGTGCATAGCACGGTGTGGAGCCCAGCGGGCCGATTGACGGCACGGGCACCCGCCAGGAGGTGGAGGTGCCGGTTGTCCCAGGCGAAGCTTCGAACAAGATTTCGAGTCCGTCGCCACGGGCTCGAAATCCTATGGTATCCGGAGTGGGCGGTGAAGTCGAAAGCGCCAAGAGGAGGTGATTCTCCGTCGTGGAGTTTTAGATCGATCGGGTCGGAACCGTCACGACGCATCAATCGGTAGCCCCAATTCCATAGGCGGCGCCAATTGGCGAGGTTTAATCTCGCCAATGCCCATTGTTATGGACTTGGGTTTTGGAGAAGATGGGGATCTTTGGAGATCGTGGCACGGTTAACATGACAAGCAACCAGGGACGAGATTTACCTGTGTTCAGCCCCGGAGGGAAAACCGTACTCCTGCTTGTCTGCTCTTTGATTACGGCGGAACCGAAGGTTACAGGGTGCGCAGATTCGATCTGGCGTGGATGCGTGTGCGAAAGTATGAGTCGAGTTGCCCTAGGACATGCCCTCCTGGCCTTTATATAGATTTAGGCAGGTCCCGGGCATAGTCCTAGTCGGTTACAAGTTCTATGGTTTTACCCCTTTGAATTTCCTATCTCCTCTAGTCTTGCTCCCCAAGGATCCAAAGACGTCATGGGCCTTGGACACCCGAAAATCTTCATGGGCCAGCGTACGTCTGCCGTGGGCCTTCCTTGGGCTGGACTAGGTATACTGAAGTTACGTACCCGCAGGGTATAACCATGTCACCCCTGCAGGGTTAAATCTTTTCGAGAAGCCGTGTCCGTGGTTATGGACGACTTGGAGCACGGTTCTCGATCATAGACAACTATAACTAAAGTTTACTGTTATAATTTGACTTGTATCCGATATGACTAGTAATCAGCTTCACTACAACGGAATGGCTAAATAAAAGTACCAACAACTGCTGGGTTTGGGATATCTCATGCTAATTGTATCTGACTAGTAAGTGTCGCAACTACAACGGAATGGTTAACTAAAAGTGCCCACTGCTTATTATATCAGGATGACTATCTATACCTGACTAGTAATTGCTGCAACGATAATCGAATAAATAAAGCATCAGCTGTGTGAGTTCTCGGTTGACTTCCTCGTTTGGTCTCGAGGGGAAATACCAGATGGGTATGTTTGGTGGTAGTATCGGTTGGTTCCGAATAGGTCTTTCTTATCCCTCTCGATGGCCGGCGCTATATCGAGTCTCTATAGGTTGTTTAGTGCATCTTGCTGCGCCGCTTGATCCACCATACCTATGTAGGCGAGGACCGAATTCTAGTCTCTCCGCATGGCCTCGATCGACCGCTCTCTTTTTCCTTTGCCCTTTGTCGGCACCCCTTTTGTTTAAGCAGGTTTTGAGATCGACGTCGTTAGTAGGGTTACCCTTCCGGCTCAGCCTGGACAGGGTTACGGACGCCATTGGTTATTCTTCAGGGCTCTTAGCTCAATTTGCTTCTTATCCGTAGTCGGATGCTGTATCGTTTTCAAGGTGATTTGGATTTTTGTATTGTATATCTGTATTCTTGACTCTTGGAGTCGTTGTTGTATATATATGTTCTGTGGGTTGCATCATGGACTATTGTGTAATGATATTACTTCGTTTTCCACCCGCACGCAAGTGCCTGGTGGGCACCTTTGAATCATTTCTATGCGGGTTTGGCGGGAAGCGCTAAAACTTGCATAGGGCCGATTCTGAAGGTGTTACATTTTTCCTCTGTACCAAATTGGCAGTAGAACCTCCCTAAAATCCTCGAGAAGTTTTGTCCTTTGCTCTCGCCTTCTCTTCCACATGAAGAGACCCAATGAGATCCGTAACGGAAAACTCTTGTCTCTTATGTTTCAGAGAAGTGGCAAAGTTCCTCCACGAGGGAGGAAGCTTGGAAATAATGCCACCGGTCACAAATTTTTCCGGTAAGGAACATTTGAACTGCTCAATTTCTTTGGCAAGTGATTGTATCTCATGAGCTTGCTCAACGACGGAGCGGTCATCAACCATCTTGTAGTCATATAATTTCTCCATGACATACAACTCAGTGTCAGTGTCCGAGACCCCAAACTTGGCCTCGAGCGCTTTCCACGCATCCTTGCCATTATCAAATGACATATACGGGTCAACGATGTTGTCCCCAAGAACACTAAACAAATCCACCATAAACGTGGTATCGGCTTTCTTAAAGTTCGCTTCCTGCTCAGCAGAAAGATCTCCTTCAAGCTTGCCAAGAGTGGCGTTATAGCAGTTTAGGTTTTCAAACCAGAGAATTGCTCTCTTGCGTCATCTCTTATAGTGCATGCCATCAAAAGGAGGCGGCCTAGTAGCCGCGGCTACACCAGTGGAATTCAGTTGCCTATAATCAGGTTTTTGGATTGTTGGAAATATAAGCAATAATCCATATGATTTAATCCGAATAATAATCTGATAAAGCATGATCATACAGACAGTAGTAAAACCAATCATGCAGATCAACAAAGTAGATGAACAGATTACATCTATACAAGACAAACCTATCACATCTACGTCAAACGCTAGAACTAGAAACTCTAGCATAATCCAAAAGAGAGAGATTGAGATCACATACGATACAGTTGCGGCAGTAGCCGCGGCAGAGCTGTCACCCATGTTGAGGTTGCCGAAGAGGTCGCTGACGTTCGGGAAGAAGTCGTCGTTCGAAAACTCTTCGTCGGATGCCGTCGTGGTTGTCAGTAGTCGCGCTTGAGCGCTTCCCAAAAACCCGATCGCCCCTCACCCGTACAGGATCACGAGAGGCGGGGTTCCGAGGCCTACTGTCCCGATCTGCGGTGCACGCCGCAAGCTGGGATGGGAAAGACGAAAGCGGCGGCGCAAGGTTCTGGAGGTAGGCGCATGTGTGGATTGATTCACCGGTTAGGTTTAGCGCAGACGCTTATATAGTGCAGGTTAGGGAGATCGTGGGACTCAGTCCACGTCTGAGTCGGTGACAGTCCACGTTCATAAAAACTGGAAACGACTGTAATTAACGCGTCTGTTAATGACTCATAATCAGTTTTCCCAACCAGCAAAATAAAGCTCGGCTCGGCGAGATTCCCGCAACCCGCAACGCGCGCGTGTCGTGATGAGGCGAGGCGAGGCGAGGCAGACGGCGTCGGAGGAGGAGTGCACGAGAGATACTCTTCTTGTCACACCTTAGTGAGTGGTGCAACACTCTACTATATAAGATAGTCCAACTCCCCTTCAACTAGCAATGTGGGACTAAACTTTAGCATCACTACACAGTCATATGCTGCCATATACAAGTGGGCCAAAGAGAATTTCAGAATTTATCTAATGGGTCAACAACCCAAAACTCACCAAATTCAACGGTTGTTGTGAAAGCGCTACCTCAGCGGAAGACGACGTGCCGAGCAAAAAAAACGCCGTTTATCCACTTTCCTCAGTATAGTTATCCCTAGCGGTGTTTTTCAACACGAGCACGGCGATTAGGCGTTTGTCTCGGTGTCTATTAGCGCCAGGATCCAACATACTTGTTGTAGTGCGGTTGGCTGAGCATCTTCTACATGTGGCGACTTTGAGACGGTTTACGGATCAATGGCGTGCCATCTATTCTCTAGGTGTCCCTCCAAATAGCCGAGGCGATTCTAGGGCACGATTGACACGACTAGCCTATCACGTGAGCGGTGGTGGATCGTCGGCTGTTCGCAAGATACGTGCCAGGTCGCACGGCCTGCGAGCATCGAATCGATGGCAACATAGCGGTGGGGAGGTTACTAGGAGGCGCAACTAGCAGGTAGATATGACGAGCAGCGCGTCAGAGTTGGTCGGCGATGACGACAATTTGCTGGGTGTGAGGAAAGAACGAGCGATGAAGGGTAGATGGGGGTGGACGAGGGCTTGTTATGGTCGTTGGCAAACCGGCGCAAACAATCCAAAGTGGCACGCGTTGCCGGCAGCCTGAGGCCAAACCGACATGTCAGAACGGCAAAGTGGTGCCGTACATATTTCTATGCCGTCCCAATTGCTAATACTGTTTGTGGAACGCCAGTGCGAGCCTTTTTTGGTCTCAACCAGTAAAGTCCATTGGAACTAGGTTTGGAATGCTGGTGGAAATGCTCTTATGCAGGAGCTAGCAAACACCTGTCAAAATGTCAAGTAAACCATGGATGTTTTACTTTTACCCCTCGTCTCTAATCCTATTTTAAGCGCTGGCGGTGGTAGAGACGATCATTGCGGTCGTCGGTCTGCAGGCGGGCATAGATGCACGTTTATTCCCTCGACTTATTCCCTAACCCGGTACGTACGTATGCATCTTAGACGGCGTGCAAACCGGTGCACATTCTCGATCGGAGGGAGAAACCGAGCAAACATGCGGGGTCGATCGATCCGTCATTCCCTCGCGCGCATAGGTTCGGTCGCGCACGTACGTAGGCCCAGGCCCATCGGAGACATCTCTGCTCGTTCAGAACGTGCGTCCGTGTGTTTTTCTTTTGCGGCGAGTTCATGTTCCTCTGGTTTCCTAGGAATAGTAAAAAAGCGTCCCTGTAAATTTCACCAGAAATACTCGTCTCAGGCTTTACGTTTGGAGCACGAGCCGAGGTGTAACTGCAAAACCCAAATTTAGAAATGATTATTCACCCTGCTGCTGGCACATCTGCTCATACATTTTGGTCCAGTTTTGATGGTTTTTTGCATGCTTAGGGCGTGTACAATGGTACACAGTCAGCCGTCTATAACAAATGCCACATAGAAACTTAGACGACGTGGAAGAACGAAAATCGGAAACCGCCTAAGGCTGTCTGTAGAAATACCGACGATCTGTTCCGCAGATATCGCTGCCTACCTTTTTCCCATTGTACCAGATGCGTCCCATATCCTGGACTCGTAGTCTCGTAGAGGTTCTGGGATCTAGAAAATAGCCAAAAAGACATTCGGTTGTAGAAGATGTCTATAACATGGTCTTTTGGTGACGTGGAGGGATAATACAGACAGACGCCGTCTAAACTAGTGTACATGCCCCTTATCTGTCCTCTGCAAAATATTGGCCGATCAGTCAGTTACACTCTATGACAATTGAATGAATGGTACTAATCAAAATACCCAACCGAGGCTGCTAGGCATTGCGCGAGCCGGGATAGCTATCAGGCATCTCCCCGGTCTACACGACCATAATAGCCTGAAAGGATGACATCTCCTCCTGACAAGAAAACTCGCATCACTCTCACCAATCATCAGGCCAGCCTGCATATGCATATGCATGCACGCTCTTGCTGCGGATGAAAATGGGGTCATTGAAGACATCTCCCTCCTGGCCGAGCCATTTCGTACATAGGAGGTGTCCTAATCTGTCTGTTTAGATCGGTTCGTAAACACGATAACATGTCAGTTTTTGATAGATTTCAACAAATTCGTTCTGAAACAAATATAGTTCACGATCAAACATAGCAAACAACAAGAGAAAATATGAGGCCATGCAAACCAACTTGTGGTTGTGTGGCTAGGAGGGTGGTTGTACCTCCAGCCCACCAGAGTTTAAACCCCAGGTTTGACACTGTATGTTGCATAAAAGACGGAATATTCTTTCAGTGGGAGGCGACGTTTTCGTCGACAGCGAGACGCCATAAGAGTGGGTGCATGTACGTGTTGTGAGCGTCTACGATTGTACTGTGTTTCTCAAAAAAAAAATGAGGCCATACTTAGCGGTTGTCGATGTGCGCCCACATATGCTTAAATCCGCTAGTAGTCGGTTGTATGTAGCATGATCACGTTTCTAGCGTCGCCTCGACTAGGTCACCCTCAAAATCCCATCCTTGGTTAGAGTACATCATCCCGCTCATCCTCAACGATCATGTTATGCATAATCAACACAAGTGGTCATCACTTTTCACATAGTATTAGTGTTCCAAGTTAAAGAGGATGCCAAATAATACCCCACTAGACTATAGCACACCAAAGACCCGGCCCACATCATTCCTAGCAGCCTCTTGATCCTTGGCAAACCTTGCACATCTCTCATCATCCGGATCATGAATGGTCTTCACAAGGGTTGCCAAATCTGGGTAGTTGACATCAACAAAGTAATACCCTTTGTCATATGCATGAACCCTATCTCATAGTGAATATGCTGAGCATTGCCTTTCGCCAACTTAGAGAATACCTGGGAGCGTTGGAGCACATTGATGTTATTGTTAGAACTTGCCATGCCAAAGAAAGAGTGCCATATCCATAGATTTTACGGTTTTGCTAGTTCTCACGCGCCTGAGAACTTCTTAGGTCTCAGTCGCCTCTTTCACCGTTTGATTTACCTCGTGATTCATGTAAAGTGAAAGTTCCAGATGAATTGCAACTAGGGTATAACTGAGAATTTAATAAGTTGCAACTAGGTTGTAACTGAGAATTAGTACAAATCTTATGAGTTGCAACTAGGTTGCACCTAAGAATTAGCACAAATATTAGGATGACGTCAGCGACTTAGACCTAAGAAGTTCTCAGGCGCCTGAGATCTAGCCACTCCCTAGATTTTAAGATGCAACTTCCTCACCAGCCATCCACATGCCTACTATACTGCTCTTACCGAAAAAAAGAGCAATTCTTCCACTCCTAATACATGCAATATATGTTGCCCAACATCCCTTAAATTCCCTCTTCTCATTGATGAACAACAGACGAGTAGTGTCTTTGAGATTCAGCTCTCTCAGGTAAACGTCACAAATTCCACAATCACCGCTTTGCAGAACATGTATATTGCCTCAAGGCAGGTGCTCTCGCTCATACTCATGTACTCATCCAAGATCAACAACCACTCCATATGCATGCATTCGAATAGCAGAGAAACATTTTTTAAGAGATAAAGCCAGTCTTATCAGTGCAGTCATTCTTACATTTGAAATAGTTGGCATAGTCCCTGACGCTATCAACAATTGTCTCGAATAAATTTCTTGACATGCGAAACAAGCGTCAAAATATGTTCTTCGGGTAGAGCGGGTTCGTCCGATGGAAGTAGTCCTTGAACAACCGGTCATGGCCACCTTCTCGATCATGCGGCAAGTTCGCCGCAACACCCCTTGACCGATCCCCGGTGGACATGTTGCATGCTCTCGGCATGGTCAGCGATGAGAGTCGTCGCCACCATCATGAACTTGGTATCATCGCCACAATCATCATCGAACGACGTGTCCATGAGATTGTCGTAGAAGAACTTGATTGAGTTGAAGCTCGTTGCCATCGGTTCGACCGTGCAAGTGGCTGAACAAGTTGTGGGAATTGTGGGCTAGGTAAGATTCGGAGCCAAGGGCTGGCAAACTGGGCTGTCGTGGACAACTCCCCGGTAGGAAGCCAGTGCAGCACAACAAACCGGTGGCGTCCTGCTCTGTTGCATGCCAGCGAATCATGGCTGGAGGTCGGGGATGTCGAGCTAGTCTAGTGATGCTGACGCGTACCAACGCTGGGCACGAAGCTGCCTGTGGAGGTGGAGAACTACAGTAAGCTCAACATGTGCTAGGTGGATGGCAAGACGGCAGTGGAGGCCGGCTACGGTGTTGGGGCGGAGTGGAGGTGCGAGCTGGGTGGAGGTCGATTTCGGGGGAGAATAGGGTGTTTCACCCATTGGCTGGCGGGCCAAGGGAGGACAAGGTCTGTCCGGGCTGGCGCAAAACTAGCACAAATTTGGGCTAGGAGTGGGTCATCGCGGACCGGTCCGTGTCGCGTTGGTTGAAAGGGTCGCCCCGCTGGCCCGAACCCTGTCTGTGCGAACACGTTTGAACAACAAATGGTCGAATGAATCGGCCCGGTGAAGATGCCCTTATCATCGAGACGCAAAATCATCGATCAATGAGACATGCATAACAACGGTGGAGATCAGCATGCCAAATCAGCAGCAAATGGTGATCATCACTCGTTAGTCGTCACTCGAGGGTGATCTTCATAACATAGGTGGAGAGAAGCACGCCATCTGAAGCGCTTTTTGGTACTCCCTCCATTTTATATTAATGTCACTAACTTTATTTAGATAAGAATATATCTAGATTAAATAGTTAACTAGATACATACGGATTTAGAAAAAATCGAGGCCAAACCGGATGAAGTATTGGCATATGGATAATTATCAAAATGAAGTGATGGTCTATGGGTAGAAGAAACATTCGGATAATTATCTAAATGAAGTGATGGCCTATGGGTAGAAGAATGATCCATGATTTAGGCAGCGAGCTAGCAAACACCTGTCAAAATGTCAAGTAAAACATGGATGTTTTACCCTTCGTCTCTGAACCTCTTTCGGGAGCTGGCAGTGTAGTGATCATTGCGATCGGTCGGTCTGCAGGCGGGCAGGTTTCGATGCACCGATGCAGGTTTATTCCCTCGACCCGGTCCGTACGTACGTACGTGCATCCTAGCCGGCGTACAAACCGGCGCACATTCTTGATCGGAGGGAGAACCGGGCGAGCATGCTGGGTCGATCGATCCGTCATTCCCTCGCGCACCTAGGCCCAGGCCCACCGGAGACATCTCTCTCTGCTCGTTCAGAACGTGCGTCCGTGTGTGTTTTGCGATGACTTCATGTTCCTCTTGGTTTCCTAGGTATAGTGAAAAAGCGTCCTTGTAAAAAGTTCACCAGAAATACTCGTCTCAGACTCTTAAGGCTTTATGTTTGGAGCAGGAGACAGAGGTGCTTAGATTTACTTTGACCACATTTACAAAAGATTCGTCCTGCTGCTGCCACATCTGCTCATACCTTTTGGTCCAAGTTTTGATGGTTTTCCAATGATATCTGTTCTCTGCAAAAATTTGTCCGACTTCCTTAAGTATCTTACAGAAACTCACTCTATGACCATTGAATGAAAGCTAATCAAATACCCAACCGACACTGCTAGGCATTCAAATACCCAACCGACACTGCTAGGCATTGCGCGAGCCATGCTAGCTATTATCAGGCATCTCCCCGGTCTAGACGAGCAATAGCTAGCTATTATCAGGCATCGGCGCATCGCCCCGGTCTAGACGAGCAATAGCCTGAAAGGATGACATCTCCTCCTGACAAGAAAACTCGCATCACTCTCACCCATCATCAGGCCACCCTGCATCTGCATGCATGCTCTCGCTGCGGATGAAAACGAGGGCATGAGATCTAGTACTACTACGGCCGGACGAGAGAAAGAGACAATCAACCAGGGTGGTGAGGAGACAGCAGACCTGGCCAGAGAGATTCAGAGTTTATTTTTCATTGCTCGGGCTTGCAGTCAAATTCTATCTACGAATCATGGCCCTCCCTGCCCCGCCCTGCCCCTGCCCCTGCCCTGCTGCTGCCACGAATTATGAAGCTGTCAGCGCAGGAGGGAGGGTGACGCATCTCTGCCTGTGGTGCAGCGTATATCTTCAATGCCCCAACTCTTTATTACCACACCACTCTCAGCTACCGCCAATTTGATGCCTCAAGCTTGGCCTCGGATCTAGTATTTGTCCTGAACCAATGTAACCCGGGCTTGTTTGGAGAGAAGGGAACGGGAAAATCAGGAGTTTTTTTTCGATAAGAGGCGCTTTGTTACTCAAATTTTAAGTAAGAAATCGCAGGAGTAGATGAAGAAAAACATACAAGTTCCATTCCATGTCATGGTGGGTGGCCTCGAACTCCAGGAAGGAATACACTCGAACTTGAACAAAGAGCATCTGTTACTGAATGGGTGATTATCAGTCACATTTGCTGAACTGATAAATGGTTAGCAGAAGAACGGAGGAGCTGGAACGAAGGAGGAGTGAATGGTATTAACTGACCAGTTGCAGTGGATGCAGGAGCCTGTGGTCTCAGGGGCAGACTAGATGAGCTGGCTGACCTGGCTAATGGATGGATCAGATTATCCCTGGTTCTGGACAGGCACCGCAGCAGAGCCAGGAATCAATTCAGTGCTTCCGATCAACTACACGGAACTAATTCATCACTCCGCACAAATATGTTTTACATTTTAAGGCATGTTTGATTCGCAGGATAGAAAAAAATACAAGAATAGAAAAATTATAGGATTAAAATGTCCTGTCCGATTGAATTCTATAAAATTTGAAGCCTACATGATTTTTTTTAAATGAGTGTTTGAATCACAGGAAAGGCAAAATAATTGTAACACGAGGTCTTGGTGGATGAAAATTTTCCTTCAGAATGTAGTGCAATGAAATCCTATGATTTCCTATGGTTCTAATCCTACGATCAAACGATGTACAAAGAAAAATTCCTAAGAATCAAAATCCTCCAGATTTCTAATGAGATTACTTTAAATCAAACAAGCCCTTAGTTTTTAGCTGGGATTCTTCATAGAAATCCAATTCATCAAAATAAGAACCTATTGTTTCAAAACACATTGGAAAATGTCAAAAAACCTATCGTTTCAAAACACATTGGATTCGTATGTACACCCGGACATCTATGTTGACGCACAAGTTTTCATAAAAAGGAACCATTTTTTGTTGCCCGAGTAAAAAAGAAAAAAATTCGACGCTCCTAAAAAAGGATAGGTTCATGTGCCTTTTTTATGGATATTATTTTGCCTTTTCTTACCCAAGCCATATAAATACATTTATTTTTCTCTAAAACTTGTGTACGTGCAAACTTTTATTTCTACTTTTTTATGTATTGTTATATTGCGAACCAAAACGTCACCTTCACACTGTTCATGTCTTTTTGGCTCTGTATTTTTTTTCTTCAAAACCTTTTTGCTCACATGGATGGACGAGCCCATCTTAGAGAAAATATCTGTGCACAGACGCCAGACCGGCCCATTTAAATATTTTGCCACACCTATAGCTTTGACATTTTGGGGGCTTTCCATTCTTTCTTCCCGACTCCTGTGGAGCCTATGGTTTCTTACTTGACGCTCATGCATAAAATAGGAGAGTGACGTCTAAGGAATACTTACATGAGCTGCTTTTTGGCGGCCCATTAACATGTTACCTTTTTTTTTCCTTTATATAAATATCGCAATTTATATTGAGGTCCTATTTTTTTTTTCGAAAAAGTATACGTGTTAAAACCATTCTAGCTGCTAAAATTTTGCTATTCTGATTTTTATTAGCATAGTTTACATTGATTGTTCTTGAGTAAAGTTAATTTATTTCTAAATAAGTGTTTATATATACATAAAAGATGTTAATATATTTTAAAAGGTTTATTATAATAAGAAAAAATCAAACAAATTAGTTATTTGTAGTTGGAAAATTTTCATATGTGTCAAGATTAACGTCTTTTATATCTTTAGAACACTTATATTCCTAAAAGTAAACATGACAATTATAGCAAAAAGTAAATAAATATTAAAATAGAAATAAAGAAAAATAACCATAAATATAAAAATTTAAAAGTGAAAAATGAAAGAAAGATATATTGATACGATAATAGGGGATCAAATTACTTACATAATTCCATATTTGCATATATGAGTGGCAAAATAGAAAATCGACTTTTATGGGGCTCCTATGTCGGGAGTGTTGATTGGGCCGATGGGTTGAGCCTTCTAAAGTGTAACATGTTTTCTTCTATTTTTTCTCGCTTTCGTCTTAATATAATTTATTTTTTGGTTTCCTTTCACTTTTGATGCATTTAATTTATTTTTTTATTACAAGATTTTTATGTATTAATTGTGCTTTTTTCAATTCTATTTTTAAATTTTTTTACTTTTAATAAAATTTTGAACACCTATTTTTTTTACTTTGTGCTATAAGTACATTTTTTGCGATTAGGACTTTATCATCAAAAGAAACATCGAATGGTACAAAGCAGCTCAACAAAAATGGAAATTACATCAAAATCATTAAGAAACCATTCATCTTTAACCTCGAGACCGAGTCGAAGGCGCGCCTCCGCAGCCGCTCCTCCATGAGCCGGCCTGACTTTTTTGGTTCCGGACGAAAAGTTGTCGAACGGGTAAAAAAGATCACATCCGTCCCGGAGATGAAGTGGAAAGATGAACTGCCGATGAAACCACGGCCAGAAAAAGTCCTCGAGGATCACACCACTCCCACAAACTCCTTGACGTCGCCGTCTAGATGGAGCTAAAGCCAGGAAGACCTTATTTAAACATAGTTAAAAAGAAAGAACCAGTTAAATTGCACTACTAGGAAAAGTCTATATGTGCGCACCAATTCTGGCTATCTATGACGCGCCACAAATAGCACACAACTGATAATTTTTATCCATGGCACATCAGGTTGGTGCGCCACGGATATGCCATCATATTTGTGTTGCATGGAGTTTGGTGCGCCACTGATAACTTTTCAAATTACAAAAAAGTGGGATCGGGAGCCACCAACATCGTCGTCGCCTCGTTGGAGCTCGGGCGTGGAGGTCGTGGCCGCGACCACAACCTACCACCGTACGGAGGTAGGAGGTCATGGCCGCGCTGGTATACGCCGTAGGGGGGCATGGACGAAGGCACCAGAGCTCGGGGCCGAGGATGGAGGCGCTGGAGCTCGGGGCTGAGGACATGGATCACGATATCGAGGACGACACGACGGCTGACGGCCGGAGAGAGAGAAGGGGAGGAGAAGGAGAAAAAGAGGAAAGGGAAGGAGAAGGAGAGAAGGGGAGGAGAAGTAGAGGAGGGGAGAAGGGGAGGAGAAGTAGAGGAGGGGAGAAGGGGAGAGTCGTGGTTTGAATCTCGTAGCTAGGTTATCTGTGGCGCACTATGAGGTACGCCACAAGTAAGTGAACTCCTTTTTTTCAGGAAAAAAATCTATTTTTGACATAACTTTTTCCTTTTTGAATTTGGAGATTTTAAATAATTGGCAAACAATCGAAGATGGTTGCCATCGCATGTAGAATTTCGTGTAGAGAAATTTTCATATAAAAAACTTTTTGATCTGAGATCGTATGCAAAAGTTATGTCTGTTTTGCCAAGACATTTTTTTTGAAAATATGTCAAAAATTATGTTTTTAAAATTTTCTAACAACTCAATCACATAAAAAACTATTTTTACGTCTCAAAGGATTTTTAAATTTGAAGTTTTTATCATTTTTTTCTAAAACTGAAAAAGGCAAGACAACTTGCACCTTTCTATAATGTGGCGACGCGGGCTTATAGATGTCACACAATGTGGGATTGCGCCACATGTATCCCTACATGGTGCATCACGGATAAGTCAGGACACCTATAAGTATATATTTATAGACGATACCATTTTATCTATAGCGTATCCCATGGTGATGGGTTATAAATAAGTAGACTACCAGTGGTGCATTTTTTTTGTGGTGCGTCATAATTATTTATGAGGTAATAACGCTGGAGGTACATGAACTTGTTTCACATGTGCAAACAGGTGCATAAACTTGAAAATTGGTTTGGTCAAATACACAAACTTGTCTTATGGGTGCAATTTGGTGCAAATTGGTCAAACATGGCAAATCTTCGTCGAGGTGGCGTGCCACATAAGCGAGAAGAGGTCACACGCGTCTCACCTGTCGCGCCTAGATGAAATTGTACGTTTAGGCCCTCCAGTTCTGCCTACTTCACCGCCAAAATCACCTTTCCGTTTAATCTGCCTGTTTTGTTCGACGAGAGAAGCGGGCAGTTGCGCACGAGATGAGGGCGTAGGAAGGCGCCGTCACGCTGGCTGTCGGCGACGACCGAGACATCGTAGATGGATCATCAGCGACGACCTGGCGACACTGCCCCCATATACGGTTGGTTCCTGGTGCCTCTGTACTGTGTTTTTTGGGTGAATATTTTGGGTTTGGGTGCGGATGATCCTGAGATTTTGGGGTAGAATTTGATGTCGAATTCATTGAGTGTTGATGCTAGGTGTTAGATATCTTAGTTTCTGCTAGTTGGGCGCATGATTGTTGAGTGTTGCATAGGGCAGTGTAGCTTACGCTAATAAAGGAATCCGAGAGGACAAGGGATAATGTAGATGTTTATAGGATATTTTTTTTGTTCTCAAGAGATGCTCAATTCTCGCTCAGTTTGTTGCTACAAAACCTGCAGTGCATCATCTAGCTACAATAGCAACCATCTAGATGGCAAATCCCAGGTCTGTTCTTATCCCGCTTGAGTGTCAGCGTTAGCGTAGGGTTCGCATTTCTCCTAAGTGTCAGCGTTGGCTTCCGTACGTAGGCCAGCAGTGTTGGCTTCCATGCCTATGTTCCTCTCTGATGCTTTAATTGATAACAAAGTGGTCGAAATCATCAGGAGAGCCATCAAGAACAGAACCCTTGTGTTGATCTGTGCCATAACAGAGTTGCTTTCCTTCTCCTATTGACCTTTTGGTTTGGTTATCGTGTGATTTTTATATGATCATGGTACAGATGATGTTGAGTAGTGATGAAAATGACTTTCTTTTATGAACTGGATAACGGGAAGTTGGTTGTTTTGATTTTCTTAACTGAAGTTAGCTTTAGTTAACAGTATTGACTGAAGTTAGCCTACGGTTGAAAGTATTTACTAAAAAAGTACAAAAATATGTGTAAAATAGTGAATTTAGATGAAATTTGTTGGCTAGTTGCTGTTAGTTTCTATCAGTTGTAGGTCATACTCGATTTTACATCTTTTTGTCATGTGAGTAGCCATTCATAACTGAATTTAATTGCAGTCAACTTAATGTGGCTGTCAGTTTGCTGAACTAAATTTTTTCCGCTGTACTGCTTCAAATGCAAGTCCAGGAGATGAGGTGTTCACTTTGGAGTTACATCATGGAGGATTTTTTTGTAGAGTAGGGAACAACAGGACTTACATTGATGGACGGTTGGATTTCTTTGATAACTGTGTGTGTGAGACATGGTCCATGTTGTTGGGTGGAACAATCAACGCCCCTTGAAACTTGACATATCTCTCCATAACCAAAAGCTTGACGTATCTCTCCATAACCAAAAGCTGCATCCTCCTCCGGCCGGCTAGGAACGAACGACAATTGAGTAGAAAAATTAGAAGCTGCTGCTAGCACAAATCCGAGGAGAAGAGGTAGAAAATGAAGAACCTCGATTTTCGTCGGCGTTCCAGCCTGAACCTCTCCAAGACGCGGTGTTCGTCGATATTCTAGCCGTGAACCTCTCCACCACACGCCACCGACACTTGATTAGTGGGAGGGATCCATACGAAAATGGATGAGCTCGAAGAAGCTGCTGCCGCCGGAGAGATCAATACGAGAGGCGGAGAGGGAATCGGTGCTGGAGAGTGGCAGGCGGAATTGGGGGAAAAAGCTAGGGATTTTTGGCTGCACGTCCGCGTCTATTTTAGATGAAAGCAGTTAAGGACTTCAGTCTGCGTACAAGATAACTAGAGGGTCTAAACGCACAACTCAAGCCAGCCTGCCTAGGTGAGACGCGTGTGACCTCTTCTCGCTTACGTGGCACGCCACCTCGACAGAGATTTTGCCATGTTTGATCGATTTGCACCAATTTGCACCCATAAGACAAGTTTGTGTATTTGACCAAACCAATTTTCAAGTTTATGCACCTGTTTGCACATGTGAAACAAGTTCATGTACCTCCAGCGTTATTACCTCATTATTTATCTGTGTTGCATCACCTCACTGGTGTCACTGATGGTCAAACCATGGACATCTGTTTTCCTAATAGTATTGGATCGTTAAAACAAAAAAATATGGTTTCCCTTGCGCCCCCTGCGGTGGGAGAAATTATATGGCTAGGCAACTAAAGTATCGAAAACTATCAACATACATTTATATATGAGGTCCATTTCCGTGCGCAACTAAAGTATCGAAAACCAGTTGGCGCATTTTATTTATTTATTTCAATATCTTCGGAACGAAGCAGTGATACATGAACACTTGCAGATGGAGAAGGGCACGCAACCAGGCCGCCGCCCGGTTGCTTTGAGCGGACTCTAGGTGCCGTGGATGCCAACGTCATAGTTGGAATCTTGCCTTGTATGCTTCTGGGTCTTGCCTTTGTGTCTCCTAAAAAATAGACCAGATTAGTGGATGGGGTTATGCTTTCCCATCACGTTTCGTTTCGTTTACGGATCGAAGGCACAGAGCCAATGGTCTAAGGAAGCTTCAATACAAGGCGAACTAGTACTTGAAATAGTCATGCAGGGAAAGGCATTGCGCATGGGCGTGGCATCACGTAGGACGACCCCCTCTCGCCACTTTAATTCGATCTCGCAATTGATCCTCTACAGAAGATCTTGGAGCTGGCTACTGAGGCTGGTCTCTTGCAACCGCTTCCTGGTGATTCTTGAAGTCCCGATTTCTCTTTACGCCGATGATGCTGTGATTTTCCTCGCTCCCGGGGCTCAGGACATCTCAAATTTGGCCCTGATTTTGAAGAATTTTGGAGAGAAAACTGGTCTGGTAACCAATGTGGAGAAAAGCTCGGTGGTCCTTATTTGTTTCAAGGAAATTGATCTTATTTCCATTCTTCAGGATTTCCCGACAACCATAACGCAGTTTCCAATTAAGTATCTTGGCTTACCTCTGGCTCTTGTAGACCGTGTCAGATCGATCTTCAACCTTACATTGACAAGGCTATTTCCAGGCTCAACCCTTGGAAGACAAGATTTCTAAATGTTGCGGGTTGTGCGGCTTTGGTCAAATCGGTGCTCACGGCTATACCGATCTTTCTTCTCACAACTATCAAAGGTGATAAGGCAATGATAAAAGCCTTGGATAAGATCCGAAGGGGAATGTTGTGGGCCTGCAAGGCCGCTGTTAGTGGTGGAAATTGCAAAGTGTGCTGGACAAAGGTGTGCCGGCCAAAGAAGCTTGGAGGGCTAGGTATCCTCGATATAGAGAAATTTGCTAAGGCTCTCAAACTAAGATGATTGTGGATGGCTCCGGAAAAACATTGGGTTGGCATGGAAACGCCTAATGACGGCATTGATAGACAGCTCTTTAACGCTGCAACAAAATTCAGCATTGGAGATGGGAAGAAAGCTTCTTTCTGGAATTTCTCATGGATGAATGGAAACTCCCCTAGGTCTTTGGCGCCCCTGATTTTTGCTGCTTCAAAAAGTAAGAAAAGGTCAGTGCACGAGGCCTTGCTGAACTCCCAATGGATCGCCGATATTCCTATTCAGAACTTCACAGCCCAGCACCTAGCCCAGTACATCACCCTTTGGGAGCTTTTGCATAATACTGAGCTCACTCCTGGAATTGAGGACTCAATCATTTGGACCCTAATGGCCTCTGAAACATATAATTTAGCCTCTGCTTATAAATATCAGTTTCTAGGTTCCATTCCTTGCCCTTTTGACAAGCTTGTTTGGAAAGTTTGGGCCCCACCCAAGTGCCTCTTCTTCTCATGGTTGGCAGTGCAGAATAGGCTATGGACCTCAAACCGCTTGGCAAAAAGGGAGTGGCCTCACTAGTCGGCATGCCCGCTTTGCTCCTGCCATGGGAAGACTGCTAGGCACATCCTGTTTGAATGTCGATACTCCAAAAGGGTCTGGAGAGCTGCTGCCTCCCGGCTTGGTTGCCCTTCTTTAGTTCAAAGCATTGGTTCTGACCGGCCTACGGTCCTCTAGTATTGGGAGGCAGCCACTCAGACGCCTTCGGCTTGTCCACAGGGGCTAAAATCAGCGGCCATGCTTATCACTTGGGATATTTGGAAGGGGAGGAATGCTAGAGTTTTCAATAACAAGTATGCAACGCCTACAGTTATCGTCCAAAAAATAAAAAATCAAGGACGAGAGCAAAATTGGATTTTAGCTGGTGCAAAATATCTTTAGGAGATTACAAGCTAGGGCGTTTTGTCTCCCACATGGGGTTTTTTATTTTGGCTTAGGACACCTTTGTTTGCTCCTATTTTATATTAATATAAAAAGCAAAGCTTTTTGCCTTGATTTCAAGAAAAAAGTACTTGACATGGGGAAATTCAAAGGACACCCATACGCGTCCCCCGGGGGATAGATCGTTTTCATCCCCGAGTCCCTAACCAATCACGTGTTTATTATTTTCTGTCTTAAACCCGCTTTTGCTACAAAATACCCGATTTTGCTACAAAATAAACCGCTTTTGCTACACTGTAGCAACGCACAAAAACAGAACAAAAAAGACAACCCTTGCTGTAGACCTCATCGGAGAACTCGCCGGAGACTTTGTAGCAATTTTTTTACTAATATAGCAAAACCGACTTCACCGGAAAATATCACCGGAGACTCGCCAAAAAAACCTGGTCGGAGACCTTGTAGAAAAAACATTACGCTATTGTAGCAACACCACAAAACGGTGGTAGCAAACAGAATGTGCTAATGTAGCAAAAAAATAGATTTCATCAGAGACCTTGTAACAAAAAAGTTGCTCCCTAGCAAAACGATTTCTTCGCAGACTATCGTCGGTCATCTTGTAGCAAAAGTTTTACAATATTATAGCAAAAATACACAACAGTTGGAGCAAAAAAAGTATATGCATGTAGCAAGTCCCGCGCGTCCGTAGCAAAAAAAATCCAACTTGAAAATACGCATCTCCGTTCATAGCAAATCCGCCGACAGTCGGTGACAACGATGATGATCGTGGGTAGCAAAATCTTCCGGTGTAGGTAGCATGCACGGGACGCCACACGAACAAGTGTTACTCAACGGAGGTCGGAGCAGCGGGGCGACGTCCGGCGACGCCCCTGTCAGAGGCGAGCACGTGCAAGGGAGCATGCTCGCCATCTCGCTGCACCGGTGCTCCACTTGTAGGACGACGAGCTCTAGCCGGCAAGATGGAAAGACAGCGAGCTCCGGCGGCGGCAAGGAGCAGGCACGGCGAGCTCGACGGCGTGCGTGTAGCGAGCTTCGACAGGGCTGCGGTGCGAGGCAAGGAGCGGGCGCGCGAGCTCTGGCGACGCGCGGCCATGCAGGGCAAGAAGAAAGGCGCGGGAAGTGGAGGCCGCGGCGAGCTCCGGTGGTGGAGGAGGCTGAGCCCGCGACGAGCTTCGGCGACAGAGGCGGCTGAGCGCGCGGCGAGCTCTGACGACGACCAGCTGAGATGCATCCCATGGCGACAGATGATTTTTGTATTAAGAAACTACTTAGAAGAGATAAGAAGAGATGAAACTAGGTTCCACCCACGTTGTCACCCCGTGACCGAACCAGCAGAACGAACGAGGCCCACGACCCTGGGATCGCGAGGTGTTATCTCCGGAAAAGTAGTATCCTTTTCCAAATTCAAAGGGCAATTAGTGGTGGAGGCTAGAAGAAGACGTCGAACGAGGCATAGAGGGCATCGTGAACTTCGTTCGATACTACTATAGCTAGCTTCAAACGAGTGGCTACATATCAACGTAAAAAAGGTTGTTGTCAACACGTGTGGCACTCTTCCATTCCTTGTTCGTCTAACAAGAAACTAATTAAGCTAAGCATGCACAACATGTGATCGCAGTAGTTGCTCTCGTCAGACTCTGGCTAGCGGTGCAGCTGCCCCAGAGACAGAGGAACACGGACGTCCCGCTCTGCAGTAATTTATACGAGGATGAGCGTCTATATTTGTACTGTATTTCTAAAAAAAACGTTCAAAATTGAAACCGTTGAACAACTGCGGAAAACGGACTGACTGCAGCAGCACGCAGCGCTGACCAAGAAAAGATACCGCGACCTCTCTGCGGCCCCCACCAATCCACTGACAAAACTGCACGGAAGCGTCCGTCGGTGCAGAGCAAACACGCGTCTGGGTGGATATACCGGTAACACTACAAGGCACGTCACGGGCCCACCTGCAGTGGACCCGTGGCATAGGACCGACTAACTCAAACCAAACGCCACAACTCGTCGCATCGCAGAGTCTCAGTCACAGTCGCGTCTGCTGCTCCTCGCTCCCGCTTCCAAGTTCGTCCTCCCGTCCCGTCTCCCCGAAGCAACAACCGCTGGAACACCCTTCCACGCAAATTCCCCCAGCCATTCCGCGATAACCGCGGCGATTCCGGCCGGTCGGCTGCTGCGGCGGCGAGTTCGGCGCGCGCCGCCGACGGAACCCGCCCGCGCGCGTCCAGTCCGGTCCGGGCGTCCGGCGAGATGCTGGGGGAGCTCCTCTCCAGGATCCTGCTGTAAGTGTTCCCCGGCCTGCTCTGTCTCATCGTTCTCCTCGTACTCGCTGGATCGTGTCGTAGGCAGTGTGGCCGGTGGCTGACCGGAAAACGCCATTGGCGACGCGCGCAGGCTGCTGTTCGGGTACGCGATGCCGGCGTTCGAGTGCTTCAAGACGGTGGAGGCGCGGCCCAACGACGCGCACATGCTCCGCTTCTGGTGCCAATACTGGTACGTACGTACGCACCCACGCAACTCCCTAGTATATTCGCTCAACAACCACACTGCTAACCAGTACCAAAAAACGCCACAAGAAATTAATGGATCGGTCGCCCGCTTCACCTGCTTGCATTTCTACCATTGACTCGGTGAAAATGCGAGCGATCCAACTGTTCATTTTTATTTCGAAAACAAACAAAATAGGAGGAGGAAGCGTGAGATGCAAAACTTGGATGGATTGCATTGCCTTTTCTTTTTTGTTGGCTCGCTTCTTCTTTGCTTTACGTGATACTAGTACCATGCATGATGGCACCCTTTGGCCTTTTCATTGATGACAAGGTTTTTTTTATGTGTATCTCGCGGCAAAGGTTCATGTGCTGCGATATAATGCCAACTTTTCTTTTTTCCGGATCACTTTAGTTTTGTTTAGATATAATAAGGTGCAGTTTTAGGTGGACGTTAGGTGTCTGAAGATACTTTCCGCTGCTGATTCAGACAACGTATTATCAGCAAGTTATTAGCTGTTCTAGGAGGTAGTAGTACATTATTGATCGCTAGCTATGCGCTCACCAATTGTATGCTAGTACTGCTGCATTTTGAATTTGAGCCCTGCCACTAGAAAAGATGCTGGTCTGGAACGTTATCGGTGCTCTGGCGTAGAGCACATGGTGTTCCTGAATCTTAGGTCTAGAATCAGACCTGTTTTAAGATTACTTTGTGGCCGCAAAATTGTGGTGCCTTGAATTTTATTATAGTTACACCGCTTCGTACGAAAATGTAGTGTCAAACACTAGTCTAAACACTAAGGATGCACACAACAAAAAACTGCCCTGCCAATATAATTAGTGACTCAACGGCCGCGGGAAACCACTACTAAATTGCACCAATGATCAGGCTCACAGTTGTCATGCACACGGATCCGACGTGGACATCACCACACAAGCAAAACCACATCCGTACAACATATCGTGAAGCATCGCCTTCTCCCCCTCATCGTGAACATACCTAGAGACAACCACTTAGTGATCCTGGCCCCTCCATCCACCTAGGCATAGCGGTCTAAAACTATATATGATCGGTTGAAACCTTCTGAGTGGAGCCGCCCTTACATGCCCCGCCCCTAGCAACACCTTGGTAATCCCTGCATTGACTTGCAGGGGCGAAGAACCTAGTGTTGTTGTACACAGAGAGCGGAAAGCGATTGACCATGACGAGCGCCGGTGGCTGGTAGTTTTTTTTCTCAAAAATGGGAGCATATCTTCGGCCTTTGCATGTCCACCTTCGTTGCCATAGGGGTGGGATTGTGTACTAGGTCCAGGTTGTAGATGCAAAAATGACTTGCGCGAATCTTAGAATACTGTTGACCGTTGGATAAGCCATGAACGTCCACAACCATGTAGAATCGCTGCGTTCAGTACTACTGCATTTTGAATTTGAGCCCTGCCACTAGAAAAGCCACGGGCCTGGAACGTTATCGGTGCTCTGGTCTAGAGCACATGGTGTATTCCTGAATCTTAGGTCTAGAGAATCAGATCTGCTTTAAGATTACTTTGCGGCCGCAAAATTGTGGTGCCTTCAATTTTATAGTTATACCGTTTCTTACAAAAATATAGTGTCAAGAACTAGTCTAGACACAAAGGATGCATACAGCCAAAATACCAAAAAATACTGGCCCATGCCAATATAATTAGTGATTCAACAGCTGCGGGGAACCACTGAAATGCATCGATGATCAGGCTCACAGTTGTCATGCCCACGAATCCGACATGGACATCACCTCGTGAAGCAAAACCACATTCGTACAACATATCGTGAAGCGTCGTCTTCTCCCCCTCCATCGTGAATAAACGTAGAGACAACCACTTAGTGATCCTGGCCCCTCCATGGCTCCATCCACCTAGGCATAGCGGTCTAAAACTATATATGATCGGTTGAAACCTTCCGAGTGAAGCCGCCCTTACATGTGTCATGCCCCTAGCAACACCTTGGTAATCACTGCACTGACTTTGTTGTTGACCATAGGCAGGTTTTATGTGGCAGACCAACAACCATCGACAACGTCAAAACTATAGATTGGACAAGTTGTCGGTGACATCACCAACACGGAGATCTTGCCAGGGAGCTGAGCCACGCCGATAGTTGGCGAAAGTCCATTCCTCCCTTGATGGTTGAGGACACTCACCTTAGCTCCGGCCCCTCTATGTGTTGCCGCACCACGTCCAGCCGGATCGCTCCCCTAGCGTTGTTGTACACAGAGAGCGGAAAGTGGTCGACCATGACAAGCACCGGTGGCTGGTAGTTTTTTTTCTAAAAAATAGGAGTATAACTCCGGCCTTTGCATCGATTGATGCGTCGATTGATGCATAGTCTTTTATTAAAAATGCTACCGGTGGCTGCACTGCTGGACGGAGATGGGCTGCTGCCAGATACGGCCCATCTAGTGCCCCGCGAACGCGAACCGGTCTTTGACCTTCATAGTTTATACTGGACAAAGTAAATAAAATGGCACATATAAATGGATCATTAACTTGTAATGAAATTATGAAAGAGTACCAGTTCAGTTACAATATAAAAACTCTTTAAATTAGGTAGATGTTGTCGCTAGTAAGAGCTATAAATTTATAATAGGGTGCCTATCTATTCAAAGTTCTTTCTGCGTATATTGCTTTTTTTTTTCCTCATTGCCATTTATGTGATTTATTTTTCTGTTCCAATGGGATGTTTCTACACAAGCTATTTTATTTCGTTGTCAGGACTTTAGCATGGCTAAACCTTATTAGATCATAAATGAACAACTAAGACACATGGAAGTTTCTTACTCCCTCTGTTTCGGTTTATAAGTCCTACGCGTATATCTAGGTTATCAATTTGACCTATATAATTTAAATTATATAATATAAAAATTATATCATTGGAAAATACAAAGTCTAAAGTTTCCGGTGATATATTTTTTCTAATATAGACATCATACTAAGTTGCTCAATTTAGCGACATAGAACTACGTGCAGGACTTGTAAACCGAAACGAAGGGAGTACGTCCTGCTAAAACGATTAACCAGGAGACTGAATTCCATGATACTCCAATATATTTTCATGGAAGTTATTCATGCAGTATCATGCAAGTTGTGCTTTCCGTGTTCTTACTAGATCATAAATGAATAAATAAGACATGGAAGTTGCTAACTCTGTTCTCCAAAATATGTTAGGATAGGATCTTAGTATCGTAAACTATAAAGTTCCAATATGTTGTCACGCACTGCAAACTAAGGGCGAGCACTTTTCTGCCTAAGCTTCTTGTGAAACCTGAAATATGTACTGTATTTTTCTTCCTATAACAGTTTGATTTGGTGCATACTTTTCAGGATCATAGTGGCCATGGTGATAGCTGTTGAGAGCTTCATCTCATGGTTAGTTTAAATCAATTGCATTTGCAAGATGGTTTCACGGTTGTGTTGTGAAGTTCCCTTCTCATCCATGCTTGCATGCTATACTAGGATGCCAATGTACGGAGAAATCAAGCTTGCTTTCTTTGTTTACCTGTGGTACCCCAAGACAAAGGTGAGAGAGTACTCAAAATTTGCCCCCAAGAGAAGTGAAAAAAGAAGGGACAGATAATAGATCCAAAATTAAGATCATCTAGCTTCTTATCTGGAAAGCATCAAAATTATGGTTTCTTATACGGGGCCAACGGGTTGTTTTCTTCAGGGCAGCGACATTGTGTACGACACCTTCCTCCGGCCTATGGTGATGCAGTACGAGCCCAACATCGAGCAGAGGTTGCTGCACCTGAGAGGTAGATCCGGGCAGCTGCTGACGTTCTACATGAAGAACTTCGCTGACAAAGGGACGGCCTTCTTCATGGATGTCCTGCGATGCGTCGTCTCTGACGAACCCGGAGCATCAGTTTCAGAGGTAACTGCATGTGTGAATTCTCTACCAAAATTTCATACACATGCCAACAACAAATCATTCATCTCTTCCATGGTATAGTCAGGATAGTCCACGGTAGTGCGATGCGCGTTCTTGGGGATGTGATTTGGCTTGTTGGCATTGGCAGCATTGCAATCGAGGAATTACTTTCCATTCCTCATCAGCTGCTCTGCTCCTCATCAACTGCCGCAGACAGAAACCAAATACAGTACCAAGAATGCCTCCAACCACTCCAGGTCTGATGAACTTCCAACTGCCGTCAAACAAAATTGGGAGGCAATTAAAGGGGTTTGCCCCTTTCTGCCAAATCGACTCCTCACAGTCTCAGCTCAACAGCTCCTACTCTCGAACTTTGCCTACTTTGGCAAATAGACAGGGGCAGTTGTCTATGCATGGCAGCGCCAAATGCCGAGGCTAGAATGCCTCCTCTGCCTCCAGAAGAGGATACGAAAATTGGCAGCGCGCATCGATTCATCCAGAAGACTAGATTATTTTAGGACTAGATGTACCACCTCTATTCTACATACAGTGTGAAATTATATAGAAATGACCTGAACTAGGTGCGCAGTTTGGCAAGCTGCAGGCTAGTCTTCCCCTTATATATCCTCCATCTTCCACTGAGTTAATTCCAAAAAACCACCAAGGTTGCGCGACAAGTCCAAAAATCCACCGGGTTTGCGCATTTTTGCATAAATCCACCAACATCGCGCGGATTTGTTCCAATGTGCACTGAATCGAGATTTGCCAGCGATTGACACGGAATCTGACGGCGGCACCGGGCTGGCGACGCGTGGCGAAGGAGGCAGGGCCGTTAACGGCCGTTGACGCAATCGGGTCCCACCCACGCCCATCCAGACCCCACGCCAAACGCCTCCTAAACCGCTCCCTGGCCCACCACCCCACGCCCTGCTCCTCCTCTCCCTTCCTCGCTTCCAGACCACCTCCCCCTGCGTGGGCCGACTTTCCTCCCCGTCACTGACCATCTTGGCCTCCTCGCAAGCTCCGGCGCCCACCTCGCCAGTACCCACCTCACGGCTCACCCCGAGCTCCTCCGCCTCCACGGACGCCACGCCAGTCCTCCTCACACACTGTCGCCCACGCCCTCCGGCCTTCCTCCTCCTCTCGCTCACAGGACCGGCGTGGAGCCCGCTGGCCAGACTGCCGTCACGCCGCCTCCTCACCATTGCCGACTGGCCCGCCTCGTCCACGCCTCCCGCCTCCTCATGACCATCCTCGACGTCCATGCCGACCCAGCCTCCAGAAGTTCACGGCCAACCCAGCCGCCTCGCATGGCCGTTCCTCTTCTCCGCTGACGACTCCTCCGCGACTCGCGCCATTGCCGTCACCTTCCTCGCCTCCTCTTACTCGGTGGCGTCCTCTGGCCGGCAGCAGCCGCGCCCACCTCCCGTGAGCCCTCGCTTCCGGCCGCGCCACGTGGCCGCCTGGATTTGGAGCCGCCATGGGAGGAGTGGGTCGAGCGGAAGAAGCGAAACTAGCCGCCTGCATAACCAGCTAGGGTTTAGTGGATGGGCGTGGGTGGGACCGATTGCCGTAACGGCCGTTAACGGCCGCTCTCCTTCGCCATTATCGCCGCCAGCCGGGGCCCGTCAGATTCCGTGTCAATCGCTGGCAAATCTCGATTCAGTGCACGTTGGAACGAATCCGCGCGATGTTGGTGGATTTCTGCAAAAATGCGCAAACCCGGTGGATTTTTGGACTTGTCGCACAACCTTGGTGGTTTTCTGCAATTAACTCTCTTCCACTTCAGCTCAGGACGTATCTGGCCCAAGCACATCCACCTGCCTGATCGTTGTCAGCTCTCACTACTTCGGTTCAAACCTAGCCCCACCAGACAGTGACGGGCGACAATGGAAGCAGTCGTCGCGCGCACGTTCCGACGGAGCATCAAGCTTGAAGTTGGAAGATAGGCTCGCGCCCGGCCAACCCGACGGGCATGTGCACGAATCTTGACGCGCTAGATGCAAGGCACTAGGGACAATATGTTTATTTGACAATTATCAGTTCTCTGATCCCTTCAACTTTTGCATGTGCGCCAGAGGAACAAGAAGTCGTCCGGGAGCGGGTGGAGCCCGTTCGCCACCAAACGCCGGCCGCCGTCGCCTCCGCCACAGGAGTCCGTCTTCGGTGGCCCCGTCGACCTCGATGCCGCGGCCGTGGCCCAGGTTATCCGCTCTTCGATGGCCGGCGCCAAGCCGGCCAGGCGACAGTACAGTGGCAAGTATTAACGCCCTCGGACCCGGAGCAGCATTTGCTCCAGTTCTAGGGGGTGATCGCGTGTGTACATAGATTGGATCAAAACATCAAAGGGAGGCGCAAGAAAAGCAGAGTACATAGCAAATCAATTACAATGTGAAGTTCACGCTTGTGTGACTATATGAGGATGATGGAAATTCCTTTCTTTGGTTCTTTGCCCCATTATGTAATTGGCATCAATTTCGAGTTCATGATGACCAAAAAAAAGGATAATAGACTCAAATCAAAGCTAATCTCTACTTGCGATCATTGGTCTTTTTTACTCCTATATAATCCTACCAGATATCTACAAGAATTGCAAGGCAAAGAAAGATAACCGATTCTTTCTTTACACCGGGAATTAAAGAGCAAGGAAAAAAATGACTGAAAAGACAAGCAAGAAAAGGTCAAAAAAGGCAAGCGAGAACCGTGAGGGTCACGCGGGAGCGAAGAAAGCCCCGACGAAGTCGATACAGCTCAGGATGAGGCGGCAGAGGGGACCACGCTTCCCCCGGCGGCGCCTGCTGGGGTCCTCCCGCGCCGACGGCGTCAGCTGCAGGTACGCGTACGCGGCGTGCTTCACGAGCGGGTGCCGTATCATGTGCACATCCCCGCGACCGGCGCTTCCTCCGTCCGCGGGGGAGTGAGCCTGCTTGGCGGCGGCGTACTCTGGCGAGGACATGATGTCGCGGAGGCTTGTGTAACCCCTCTCGTCGCCCTCGCCGCCGGGTATCTCGATCTCCGGCGGCACCCACCGCCCCTTCATCCCGGAGGAACCACTCTTCTTGGCCGGGCGCCAGTGCCGGAGCTCGAAGTCGCCGGTTGTAGAGTTCGCCAGCCGGTGCCGCCGCCGCGACGGCGACCGTGACGGAGACTCCATCACGGCTGCCACCATAGCACGATCAGTTCGTATCACGCACAGCTGGTGGTTGGAGAAGAGAAGATTTCTCCTCTTTTAAACAACGGAAAAAAGAAGAAGATATCGCGTAGCGGAGAGGAATAATTCGAGAGTGGGTTGTTTTATGTGTACTATATAAACTCGCAGCTACAAGTACGGGAAATAATTGGCTGGGAAGGGAGACACCGGTCCACATGGCAGTCTCAATCTCTAACGTGGGTGTGAGCGCGAAATGTGAGGTATACGTGAGAGACAAGAGTGGAGACGGGTGCGCAATTTCGGGCGTGGACGGCGAGACGGCGGCGTGGTGAGCGGCGGTGCAGGGTGGGGCCTGCTGGAGGCGAATTGTTGGCCCCACGTCTTCCCGGGCCACGGCTATCCGTGTTTGAAACACGTCGCCGGTCAACACAGATATACTCCCTCCATCTCATAACATGTTCTCCTCTCAAAAAAATAAATATCATAACATGTTATTCCGCATAATTTTGTGGGTAAGTTAAACTTTGCAAAGTTTAACCAATAATATATAAAATAATGAATATGTATGGTACGAAATGCATATAATATAAAAGTATATTTTAAGCCAATTCTATTAGTATAAATTTTATGTTGTATAAGTTCATATTGTATCAAACTATTTTTCAAACATTGTAAAATTTAACTTTAATAAAACCTTATATGCAACATAAATTGGAATGGAGAGAGTACCTATATCATGGGCTCCATTGGGATGGAAGGAATTTCACAGGATTTATCCCTTAGAAAATATTTCTACATTGATAGTTTGTTTCAAAGAATTGCAATCCTAGGAATTCCTTTAAGTATTTTTTGCACTCTATTTTGTAGAAATATTTCCGTCTACTCCAACCTCATGTTAGAATTTCTTTGATTTTCCTGTGATTCAAGCACATACCAAATTCATGTAGTTTTCTGTTCATGTAGAATTCAAGAGGTCATGCCACTCTAATCTTAGGACCTGTTTGATTCTATGATAGGAAAAAATGTAGGAATAGTAAAAATGCAGGATTAGAATGCCTTGTCCGGTTGAATCCTACAAGTTGGAGTCTACGGGATTTTTTTGAGAAAACAAAAGTTTTTTAAGTAGTATTTGAAATCGTACTAAAGATAAAGGAATTGTAACAAATGGTTTGGGTGGATGAAAATTTTCCTCCAAAACATAGTGAAATCCAATCTCTATTATCTAAAAGGAAGATTGGTATTCCGTTTTCTGCCTTCCTTGTGATACGTCGTTCTTTCGTTGCCCTCCCCGCATGAAAACAACCTATTTTGCTCACCCCTTCGTAATACCTCATTTTTCGCCTGATAAGAACCCCAATACGAAACCACACTTATGTCGTGATTCTCGCGCCTCCATAATGTCCAGATCCCCCGTTTTCGTCGCCCACCCCATCTCGCCTGCCCGTGGATACTCCAGCGCCTTTCGTGCCACCACTTTGCTCCGGTGCCAACAACCTATACGCCGCCTCCCCACGAGGGACCCTCCTCCAACCCCTACATGAGTCGGGCCCTGGCATAGGCGCAAACAAGCGTGGCTAGGAGTAGCCAAGGCTAGCCGGCCATTTGGCTAACCAGCTTGCTGGTTGTGCGGGCTTCACCACGTCGTGCACCTACACCGCATGGAGCTCGATGGAGGGGAGGCACCATGGAGAGATGGATCCCTGCTCCTACCAACCTAGATTGCTGCCTCCAGTGCTCGAGCCCACCCGTCGACGCACGACAACATGCCCATCCAACATGTCGCCGCTTGATAACCGCGTACCCCGCTCAACTCCCCGCCTCAAACTCTACTTTTATGTGGCCTTGCCGCTCTTCTTCGTGTCGTCTCTGTTGTCATTGCCATCTCGTTCGAAGGTAGCTGCCAAATCATCTCAAGTTAGTAATTTGCTAGCATATGAGAAATTCAAGCAATACATGCATTGATTTGTTGTTATCTCTACTTGAAAGGGCATGTATGCCCCCATGCGTGGTTTTGGTAATTAATAACAATCTCCATGGACTAATGTGTAAATTGAGTTTTACTTGTAAGTTTTGTCCACTAGCATCTCTTGGGACATGTGTTGGTCTCAAGGTTGAAAGATGAAGAAATGAAGAAGAAGATGGAGTTCCTCATGTGCATCCTCAAGACATCATCCTTATGGGGATAGAAGAAATGAAGTGCAAGCTCAAGATGCACCATCTCTAGAAGATATCATGCTTTAAGCTTATCATCCTCGGTGATCATGGATTGATGAAGAGAAGTTCAAATTAAAGAAAAGGTTTTCCCATGGAGTATGGGGGAGCAATTCGTAAGTATTCATCAAGCAAGAGCAAGCAAGACACTCAAGAAAGGTGTTCCATCTTGAGAAGAACAAGACGATCTACATCAAGCTCAAGTGAAATGCTTAAGGCAAAGGTATGATATTGATAGGATTTATCTTATGACGGTCTCATGTTGTTAGTTGGGAGACCGGGTTTAGAATAAATAGCCATACTATCAAGAGGGGCTCTCGACTCAATCGCATCTTTCAGAGAGAGCTCAAACCTTTGTATTCTTGCATCATCTTTCTTGGTTGTTATTTGTATCTTGTCCATGTGAGGATCTAGAGCTTGTGGTTATGATCATAACAATCTCTCGTCCATCAAATAAGGATTTCCCTTGCATATCTTATTGCGGTTTTGATCTTGCGAGTTCTCTGGCTCTGCACCTTAGGAGATATCTCACATATATATATATATATATACTCATGGTATTTTATCCCTTGGATTCTTCATGTTGTTTTCTTTCCAACAAAATTGGATTCATCTCGTTTGGAGTTCGGATGCGCAAGTTATTGCATTTTAGGTTTCTGAAGTTTCCTTGGGAGGAAGTTTCGGTTCGGCACCGGTAGTACCGCTAGGGAATATTTTGCACTGTCAGTACCTAGGGAAGTACCGGGCTACTTCCGCTCATCCTGGGATCAGTTCAGTAACCTATCTGCATGTTATGTGCTATTTGGCGGAACTTTGGTCAGAAGTTGACCGTTAGTACCTATCGGAAGAAGTCATTGGAGCAGCACGGCCGGTAGTACTGGCCAGGCACCGGAAGTACCGCTCAGGCATAATCGCCTCCGATAGTACCAGGTGATTTTCCGGCTCTCTTTCCGCTCACCCTGGTTTCATTTCAGTAACCTCTCTGTTTGGTGTGTACTATTTGACGAAACTTTGGTCGGAAGTAAAGGCGGTAGTACCGTTGGACCGGTGGTAGTGTCGACCGAGATTGTTTTTATTTCGTTCTCATCGTAGTTTTGTGGCCGTTGGCTGGGTGCCAACGGTAGTTCTGCCCTCCCACTGGTAGTACCAGCCAGGGTCGCAAATTTTCCCAAATGGTTAGATTTGGGAGCCCTTTAAAAGTGGCTCCTCTTCCCCTTCGTGAGTATGAGATCTTTTGGTCCTCTCTCTCTCTACTCCATTCTTAACCTTGAAGAGCTTGTCCTCTCCCATTCCCCTCCTATGATTCTTGCATCGTTTTGAGGGATTTGAGAGAGGAGATCTAGATCTATAACCCTACTAAACCAAATCCCTTGTTTGTGAAGGAATCCTTGGGATATAGATCTTGGAGAGTTTTGTGTTCTCCTCTTGTGTTCTTCCTCCCTTATTCTCCCAATATCTTTTGTAGCTTTATTGGAAGTTGGGAGTAAAGGACTTGCAATTGCATTTGTTGCATAGGTTTGAGTTCTCCACGGAGATTCGGCGAGTACATGCTTGTGGGCTTGTTACTCTTGCAATTGCATTTGTTGCATAGGTTTGAGTTCTCCACGGAGATTCAACGAGTACAGGCTTGTGGGCTTGTTACTCTTGGGTTCTTGGAACCCTAGACGGCTGTGTTGTTGTGGTGTGATTTCCTTGGAGCCTCCAATTGAGTTGCGGAGTGTATCCAAGCTAAAGGCTTTTGTGGTGATTGTTGGGAACCTCCAATTGAGTTGTGGAGATATCCCCTTCCTTGTGCGAATTTGGTGACTGCCCTCAAGTGTCCCTTAGTGGATTGTGAGTAGGCCTTTGTGGGGAGCTCATGGGAGAATAGGATGAGCCTATTGTGGCGTCGGTGTTTTGTGTGCCTTTGCATCTTGGGGTGAGGCCTTGTGTGTGCATTGGGTGAGCATCGAGCCACCACACCCTTAGGTGAGCCATTCGTGGTGTTCGAAGAGCATTGCGCCATCGCACCTCTCTAACAGAGACATAACTTCTTTGGAAGTGAACATCGGCATAAAAATCATCGTCTCTGCGTCCATCGGTTATCTCTCAACCAAGCACTTTACTTATGCAATTTATATTGTGATAGCCATCGAGCTTGAAGTTTTATATCTTGCTATCACCTTGTTGCTTGTCTTGCTTAACATAGATTGTTAGTGCACTTAGTAGAATCTAGTGGTTAGGTTTTGTGCTCAATAAATTAAATGTTATTTTTATTCCATATTTATTAGAGCCTAAACCGTAATAATTTTAAAAGCCTATTCATCCCCCTCTAGACGAGTTCCATTGCACTTTCACTACTATCTAAAAAGAAGATTGGTGTTCCGGTTTCTGCCCTCCTCATGATACATTGTTCTTTCTTTGCCCTCCTCACATGACAACAACCCATTTTTCTCACCCCTTTGTTACACCTCCTTTGTTGCCCAAAAAAACCCAGGACAGAACCACACGCATACCTGGCCAACGGGCCGGCCCGACACATGCTTGACGTGCCTGGCCCGGCATGGCACGTGGTAGCCTATCAAGCTCGCGGGCTGGATTGTGCTGGTATGAGTGCCTCCCCCCGTGGCACGGGCAAGACCCAAAGGCTAAACGGGCCGGTCCGCGGCATGTGTAGCACGTTGGCCTATTTTTTTTGACTGGCCCGTCAAATAAACGTTAACTAGGGGCCGAATCTATAGTATTTCACTGATGTTCCGGTGGCCAATTGGTCGAGAGGACTGCATGAGATCAGGAGGTTGCGAGTTTGACTCCCTATCAACACTCATCTTGCCAATTATTAGTAAATATTCCTCTAGACAGATGCTAAAAACATTGTGTCGGGCTAGCCCGCATGCTTGAGTCTGTGGCCCTGGCGTCTCACGAGCCAACACATGCACGACACATCATAGGGTCGGGTCATGTCGTGCTTTTTCTGTGGGCCATGGGATAGGCCACCAAAGGTTGGCCCCGATGGCCAGGTATGACCACATGTACGCATCGATTATTGCGCCTCCATAAAGTCTAGATATCCCCGTCTCCATCGCCTACCTCCTATATCGCCTTCCCGTGGATACTCCGACACCTTCCATGTCGCCACTCTGCTCCGACGTCAACGACCTAGACTCCGCCTCCCCATGAGGGCCCCTCCTCCAACCCCTACACGAGGTGGGCCTCAACGTAGGTGCAAACGAGCGCGGCTAGGAGCAGACCAGGCTAGCCGTCCATTTGGTCGACCTAGCTTGATGGTTGTGCGGGCTTCACCAGGTCGCGCACCTCCACCGCATGGAGATCGATGGATGGGAGGCAGTGAGGAGATATGGACCCCTCCTCCTCCCAACCTAGATTGCTGTAACACCCTCAGAATCGGACCTATGCAAGTTTGGGCAAAATTCACCAAACCCGCATAGAAACGATTCAAAGGTGCCCACCAGGCACTTTCGTGCGGGTGGAAAACGAAGTAATAACATTACACAACAGTCCTCGATGGGACCCACAGAACAGATATATATAGCAGCGACTCGAAGAGTCAAGAATACAGATATAATGTACAGGATCCAAATCACCTTGAAAATGATCGAGCGTCCGACTACGGACAAGATGCAAATGGGGCTAAGAGCCCTGAAGAATAACCAATGGCGTCCATAACCCTGCCCAGGCCAAGCCGGAAGGGCAACCCTGCTAACGGCGTCGATCTCAAAACCTGCTTAAACAAAAGGGGCGCCGACAAAGGGCAAAGGAAAAAGAAGGAGCGTCGATCGAGGCGATTGCAGCGAGGCTAGAATTCCGGTCCTCGCCTACATAGGTATGGTGGATGGCGGCGGCGGCGGCATGCAAACAACCTATAGAGACTCGATACAACTAGCGGATATCAGAGAGGGGTAAGATAGACCTATCCGGATCCAACCTGAAGCTATCACCAAACAAACCCATCCTGGTGTTTCCCCCTCGAGACCGTCGAGGAAGTCAACCGAGGAACTCACGCCGTTGGCAGTTTTACTTATTAGGTTATCGTTGCAGCATTTACTAGTCAGGTATAGATAATTGTCCTGATAAAGTAAACAGTGGGCACTTTTAGTTAACCATTCCGTTATAGTAGCAGTACTTACTAATCAGGAACAGATAGCATGTGATAAACCCAAAAACCCAGCAGTTGTTGGTAC
Organism: Avena longiglumis; assembly: GCA_030063025.1. Classification (NCBI taxonomy): domain Eukaryota; kingdom Viridiplantae; phylum Streptophyta; class Magnoliopsida; order Poales; family Poaceae; genus Avena; species Avena longiglumis. The sequence continues at coordinate 208,582,479 of CP125979.1, read as the reverse complement.
TTTTAATCAGCCAATTCGTTGTAGTTGCAATACTTACTAGTCAGATACATTTGTCGCAAGCGACAACCAAAACAAGCAATTGTGGGCAGTATTAATTAGCCATTCCATTATAGTGAGGCTGATTACTAGTCATTATAAGTCAAATTTACAGAAGTAAACTTTAGTTATGCTTGTCTATGATCGAGATCATGCTCCAAGTCGTCCATATCCATGACACGGCTTTCGAAAGTTTTACCCGGCGGGGTGCACCAATAGCAACACACTCGATCAACCTCGGAAAAACCAAATTAAAACCCAACGAGGCTTTCACGGTGAACAATCACAGGATTCAGAAATATTTGAGGCCACCCTTAAGTAGAATCCATAGCGAATAAGCAAGCTCGAGACGGCCTCAAGGTTTGGCGGGGCCGTGTGAGCAGCGGAACCCGAAAGTGTGGCTGGGCTTGTCGACACCGGAATCGTGTCCCGATCCTAAATGCAGTGTGCTCCTCGCTGTCGTAAATAAAGCGATAAAGCATGGCATAAGTACAGGATCGTAATAAAACCTCAAACTAGTTTGTGGCCCCAAGAAATAAGAGAATCAAGCTCGGCTCGGGGGTCCCATATACCTCCGGATGTGGATAGCGCGATAAATCAAGGCAGTATCAAGTACTCGGGGTCTTCAGGACACAAGTGGGCGTTGAAACCAAATATTATCTATCACCCACCGATGCCTCGCTTATTCAATTTTAGTTGTTAAGCAGAAATTAAAGTGAACAATAAGTAAAACTAGAATCATCTCCAACATCAACATGCGGCAAAACATCAAGCTGTGGCATATGGCGACACACATCGACTTGAGCAAGCAACTACGGTAGCATAAGTCCAACTATCTACCAAACAACGGTAATAGGGTGTGTCCAAGGCAAAATGAGGCTGCAGGGATATATCGGTACGGAAAACTAGAGCATCGCAACACGGATAGCAATAGATCAACAGGAGGAATAAAGACTATAAAAGTAAGATAGGTAGAAAGAGGAGATGCTACTTTGAAAACATTGTCGACGGTTCAACCGAAGATCGGGGCGAAGCTCACATCAACTCAACGGCCTTATCCGCGAAGAAGCAAAACACTAGAAGAAACACCGGATGCAATATTTAATAAAACGGCAGAAGATCGGCATGATGCATGTATGATGGATGACATGGCAAGGTGCGATGCAATTAGGTCATATTAAGCGGTACCGGGGTCCCGACAATGATTAGGTGGTTCAAGTTATTTAGCTACCCCGCATTTTAAATGTTGTTTAGCAATGCAACAGATGGAACCGATTCGCTACACATGTTTAAATGAGGCCAATATAAGGCTAGATTTGCCCGCATATGGGCCCCATATTTAATTATGAGGTGAATCGGCATAAGGCCCCCAAACCACATGATTATGCATGCAAGTATGACAATTCAATATGCAACAAGTTGTTATTATGTTATGAAAATAGGGTTTTCGGGAGGGGTTCACACATTAGGGGGCTCGACGATCTTGGGGGTCCGGGGTTCGGGGTTCGACAGGGTCCAGGGTTCGACGGTCTCGGCGGGATCGTTCTCGGACTCCGGGGGTTAGGGTCTTCGGATCGGGGTAGATCTTATCGCATTCGCGATGGTCGGCCATGTTGTCGGTCCTCTTGTTCGGGTTGAAGCACTTGTCGCATCGGGGTCTCGGCGGACTCGGTGTCCGGGGTGAAGCACTCGGCGTTCTACGGTTCCACGTCGACGGCCTTGTTTTCCTTGATGGAGAACTTGGTGTGTCCGTGTCGGGGTCTCCAGGGTCTTGACGGCTTCGGGTCCGAGAGGGAGATCTTGGCGTCGGGGTTTCCGGGTCGGTACCGTTCTTGTCGTCGCGGCGATCTCGTCGGGTCCCACGGGTTGATCTTGCCGTTACGAGGATCTTGTCGGGTCCGCGGATCGGCCGCTCTTGTCGTTCGGAAGTAGAACTTGTCGTCCTTGTGGCGGTCTTGGCGTCTTTCGGTTTGGGCCTTGGCGCTCTAGATCGGTTCTCTCTGGGTCTCGGCGTTCGGCTCCTTGGAGGTCGGGCGTTCGCGAGAAGAACTTGAGGCGCCCGCTTCACCAAGTCGCAAGAGTTCTCGACATTCCATGTAGAAGACCTTCGGTATTAGAACCTTGTTTGTCGAGGTGGATATTGTCGTGGCACTCGGGACTGCCGGAGATCTTGTCGGTGGATCTTGAGTAGTGCCATACTCATCTTGGAACCTCTTCATTGGAGATGAGCCGCACTTGCAACCCACACCAAAGCTGCAGGAGGCCATGGCAGAAGCAGGGCCCATCCATCCGACAGGAGTCAAGCGGCAGAGGCGCTTGGGGCGCGGCGGCAGCCGAGGCGAGTCAGGTCCGGCCAGCGGCGGAGCGACCACGGACGGCAATGACGGCGGCGGCGGAGGCGGTTGGGCGATGGGGGCAGGCAGCGTCGGGTGTGAGCGGTGGTGGATCTGGCGGAGCGGGTCGCACGCAGCTCGTGGCGGGTGTAGCGAGTCGGGCAGCGGCAGCAGTTGGTGGAGGCGAGGGCACCGGTTGCGGGGGTCGAGGCACGCTGGCGGTTGAGGCGAGGCAGGAGGAGGAGGTCCACGCCAGGCGGCGGCGGCAGAGGTTGCCGGAAGGAGGCGGCGCAGCCGGGGGCGGGCAGCCAGGAGGCGCGCGAGGAAGGCCAAGCTGGCGTCGCGTGAGGCGGTGGCTCCGGCGGCCTTGGGGGCAGCAACGGGAGGCGCAAGGGAGGTTGCGTCTTGGGAGGAGGAGAGCAGGGAGAAGAAAGAGAGACGGGGCAGCGTGGGAGGTGGGTCCAGCAGGGCAGGTCAGAGGTGTGGACCAGGCGGGGGCAGTTGGGGGCTGGGTGTTTGGGTTGAGTGGGGTGAGCATGCCAGGGTGGGGGAAAAGCAGGGTCCAGCGGGGCACGGGTGCATGCTGACGTGTGTGTGTTTGGGGGTGGGGCCTTGAGAGGAGAGGAGGAGGAGGGAGTTGGGGGCACGTGGCGAGTGGGTGAGAGAGAGGCGGTGAGGTGGAGATGCTATTAGGCGGGGTGAGGTGGAGAGGAGAGTTGGGTAGATTTACAGGTAGGTTTAGGAATAAAGGGTGGCTGGATGGGTGAGGTGGCAAGTGGGTAGAAAAGGGTGAGAGGATGAGGTGGCGGTCTGTTGGTGGGTAGGATAGAATTTGGTGGGACTAGGATTTAGGTGGGGGCTGATTGGGGTGGGCGTTTTAAAATCAAGGCGGTCGTTGGTCGGGTTGGCCGTTCGACCGCCTCTTGAAATAATTAAAACTTTTATTTGATTTAATTGGGCCGTTTGCAACCCGATAGCAACAAAACAAAATAACTCCGGAGACCCGGGGTTTTGGCGTTTGAATAAGATGGGGCGTTTTAGAAAACAACGGGCGTTGCGAAAATAGTTTTGGCAAACAATGCATGATGATGACGATGCAATGCACAAATTCAACGCGATTTTCTAGTAGTGGTTTTGCGGGATGCCACAATTCGACACCACTAACAATGGATCTCGCCCTCGAGATCCGCCTCATGGTACCGGAAGGAAGGTCGGCGCTCTGCGTCTTCTCACTTCGTGTAGATCTTCTCGACACCACTAACGAGGGTTCATCCTCCATCTTGAAATCGGCGACACCACCAACAAAGGGTCGTTGTTCTTGATCATCGAGAGAACACTCCGGATAAACAAAAGACGAAGATAGAGGCATCAAACGATAAGGCCACCCCGAACTCCCGTTAGAAGAGGGAAAAGTTACATTGATCCACCAGTTCGATATACAGAGCGAACAGTAAGAGCGGGGTAGGGTGATCAGTCCATCCCGGAACCAACTATCAACTCTATACATGGGTAGGAGAATCAGGCAACTCAACTCTCGAGATTTAGACTGAAGACCTTCTTAGGCGGTGTTCGGAACAAAGGAATGCTGCCAGCAGAAATCGTATGAAAGACACACTGATTAGGTTTCGCGATGGTTCCATTGGCATGAACAACACGTGCTCAAGGTCGACTCCAACTTCACCAAAACTCGTCCTTCTCATATGTTTTTCAACGACACTGATATCCGGCAAGGAACACATATGGACAAAGAGCTCAAGAACAAAAGATTGGAGGAAGGGTACAACAGACAAGTTGCATATTGATGATCGTAGCACCTCCGGTACAAAAGGAAGAATGCGAAACCCTGAAGGTACGACGGAAACCCAACCACGAGAAATCCTGGACTCGAAGAAAAGATAAGAGAGTAGGTTCAAAACACGCAGGGGTAAGAGGAGAATAGCAGAGGGGTAAGGAATAAAATCAGACCTAACCAGAACTATCCAACCGATTTTTGCAAAATAGTTTTGACACTCTACTTCGTCCGTTAGCTAGGTTATCCTACAGGCTGGACTTGTGGGGTATCGCAACTGCTGAGCTCTGATACCACTCTGTAACACCCTCAGAATCGGACCTATGCAAGTTTGGGCAAAATTCACCAAACCCGCATAGAAACGATTCAAAGGTGCCCACCAGGCACTTTCGTGCGGGTGGAAAGCGAAGTAACATTACACAACAGTCCTCGATGGGACCCATGAGCAGATATATATAGCGACTCAAGAGTCAAGAATACGATATAATGTACAGGATCCAAATCACCTTGAAAATGATCGAGCGTCCACTACGGACAAGATGCAAATGGGGCTAAGAGCCCGAAGAATAACCAATGGCGTCCATAACCACCGAGGCCAAGCGGAAGGCAACCCGCTAACGGCGTCGATCTCAAAACCTGCTTAAACAAAAGGCGCCGACAAAGGGCAAAGGAAAAGAAGGAGCGTCAAGATCTGAGGCCGATTGCAGCGAGGCTAGAATTCGGTCCTCGCCTACATAGGTATGGTGGATCAAGCGGCAGCAGATGCATGCGAAACAACCTATAGAGACTCGATACAACTAGCGGATATCGGAGAGGGGTAAGATAGACCTATCCGGATCCAACTCAAGCTATCACCAAACAAACCCATCACTGTTTCCCCTCGAGACCGCCGAGGAAGTCAACCGAGGAACTCACGCCGTTGGCGATTTTACTTATTAGGTTATCGTTGCGGCATTTACTAGTCAGGTATAGATAATTGTCCTGATAAAGTAACAGTGGGCACTTTTAGTTAACCATTCCGTTATAGTAGCAGCAACTTACTAATCGAGAATGATAGCATGTGATAAACCCAAAACCCAAAGCTTGTTGGTACTTTTATTCAGCCAATTCCGTTGTAGTTGCCATACTTACTAGTCAGTACAATGGTATGGCGACAATCCAAACAAGCAATTGTGGGCGTATTATTAGCCATTCCGTTATAGTGAAGCTGATTACTAGTCATTATAAGTCAAATTTATAACAATAAACTTTAGTTATGCTTGTCTATGATCGAGATCTTGTGCTCCAAGTCGTCCATATCCATGACACGGCTTTCGTAAAGTTTTACCCGGCGGGGTGCACCAATAGCAACACACACTCGATCAACCTCGGAAAAACCAAATTAAAACCCGAGGCTTTCACGATGAACAATCACAGGATTCGAAATATTTCGGGGCCACCCTTAAGTAGAATCCATAGCAGTAAGCAAGCTCGACGGCCTCAAGGTTTGGCGGACGGCCAGTGAGCATGGGAACCCGAAAGTGTGGCTGGGCTTGTCGACACCGCGGAATCGTGTCCCGATCCTAAACAGTACAGTGTGCTCCTCGCACAATCGTAAATAAAGCAGTAAAGCATGGCATAAGTACAGGATCGTAATAAAACCTCAAACTAGTTTGTGGCCCCAAGAAATAAGACTGAATCAAGCTCTGGCTCAGGGGGGTCCCATATACCTCCCGGATGTGGATAGCGCGATAAATCAAGGAACAGGTATCAAGTACTCGGGGTCTTACGGGACACAAGTGGGCGTTCGGAAACCAAATATTATCTATCACCCACCGATGCCTCTGCTTATTCAATTTTAGTTGTTAAACAGAAATTAAAGTGAACAATAAGTAAAACTAGAATCATCTCCAACATCAACATGCGGCAAAACATCAGCAACTGTGGCATATGGCGACACACATCAGCACTTGAGCAAGCAACTACGGCGCGCAAGTCCAACTATCTACCAAACAACAGGTAATAGGGTGTGTCCAAGGCAAAAATGAGGTCATAGGGATATATCGGTACGAAAACTAGAGCATCGCAACACGATAGCAATAGATCAACAGGAGGAATAAAGACTATAAAAGTAAGATAGGTAGAAAGAGGAGATGCTACTGAAAACATTGTCGACGGTTCAACCAAGATCGGGCGAAGCTCACATCAACTCAACGGCCTTATCCGCGAAGAAGCAAAACACTAGAAGAAACACGGATGCAATATTTAATAAAAGCGGCGTAAGATCGGCATGATGCATGTATGATGGATGACATGGCAAGGCGATGCAATTAGGTCATATTAAGCGATGCAAGGTCCGACAATGATTAGGTGGTTCAAGTTATTTAGCTACCCCGCATTTTAAATGTTGTTTAGCAATGCAACAGATGGAACCGATTCGCTACACATGTTTAAATGAGGCCAATATAAGGCTAGATTTGCCCGCATATGGGCCCCATATTTAATTATGAGGTGAATCGGCATAAGGCCCCCAAACCACATGATTATGCATGCAAGTATGACAATTCAATATGCAACAAGTTGTTATTATGTTATGAAAATAGGGTTTTCGGGAGGGGTTCACACATTAGGGGGCTCGACGATCTTGGGGGTCCGGGGTTCGGGGTTCGACAGGGTCCAGGGTTCGACGGTCTCGGCGGGATCGTTCTCGGACTCCGGGGGTTAGGGTCTTCGGATCGGGGTAGATCTTATCGCATTCGCGATGGTCGGCCATGTTGTCGGTCCTCTTGTTCGGGTTGAAGCACTTGTCGCATCGGGGTCTCGGCGGACTCGGTGTCCGGGGTGAAGCACTCGGCGTTCTACGGTTCCACGTCGACGGCCTTGTTTTCCTTGATGGAGAACTTGGTGTGTCCGTGTCGGGGTCTCCAGGGTCTTGACGGCTTCGGGTCCGAGAGGGAGATCTTGGCGTCGGGGTTTCCGGGTCGGTACCGTTCTTGTCGTCGCGGCGATCTCGTCGGGTCCCACGGGTTGATCTTGCCGTTACGAGGATCTTGTCGGGTCCGCGGATCGGCCGCTCTTGTCGTTCGGAAGTAGAACTTGTCGTCCTTGTGGCGGTCTTGGCGTCTTTCCGGGTTCGGGCCTTGGCGCTCTAGATCGGTTTTCTGGGTCTCGGCGTTCGGCTCCTTGGAGGAGGTCGGGCGTTCGGGCAGAAGAACTTGAGGCGGCGCTTCACCAAGTCTGGCAAGAGTTCTCGACATTCCATGTAGAAGACCTTCGGGTACTAGAACCTTGTTTGTCGAGGTGGATATTGTCGTGGCACTCGGGACTGCACCGGAGATCTTGTCGGTGGATCTTCGAGTAGTGCCATACTCATCTTCGGAACCTCTTCATTGGAGATGAGCACTGCACTTGCAACCCACACCTAAGCTGCAGGAGGCCATGGTAGCGGTGCCCATCCATCCGGCAGAGACAAGCTGAGGAGGCGCTGGCCAGGGGCAGCCAGGCGGCGGGGCGGCGGCAGAGGCGGGGTCCGGGCAACGCGCGGAGCGACCACGGACGGCGAACGGCAGCGGCGAGGCGGTTAGGCGCGATGGGGAGGCAGGCAGCGTCGGTCATGGCTGCGGTGGTGGATCTTGAGCAGCGGGTCGCACGCAGCTCCGGCCAGTGTAGGTGAGGTCGGGGCGGCGGCAGCTGGTGGGCGAAACCTTGCGGTTGCAGGAGGTCGGGGAGGCACGGGCGGTTGAGGCGAGACGCCAGGAGGAGGAGGTCCACGCTGGCGCGGCAGCGAGGTTGCGGAGAGGAAGGCCGGCGCCAGAAGTGGGCGTGGCTCGGCCTGTGGGGCGGCCTGCTGGGAGGCGTCTTGGAGGAGAGAGCCAGGGAGAAGAAAGAGAGGGGGCCAGCGTGGGAGGTGGGTCAGCAGGGCCGAGGTGTGGACCAGGCAGGGGACGGTTGGGGGCTGGTGTTTGGGTTGAGTGGGGGTGAGCATGCCAGGTGGGGAAACGGGTCCAGTGGCAGGGGCACGGGGTGCATGCAGCGTGTGTGTGTGTTTTGGGGGTGGGACGCGCTGAGAGGAGAGAGGAGGGAGTTGGGGGGGCTGGCCACGTGGCGAGTTCTGAGTGGGTGAGGGAGAGAGAGGCAGTGAGGTGGCGAGATGCTATTGGGCAGGGTGAGGTGGAGAGGAGAGTTGGGTAGATTTCTGGGTAGGTTTAGGAATAAAGGGTGGCTGGATGGGTGAGGTGGCAAGTGGGTAGAAAAAGGGTGAGAGGATGAGGTGGCGGTCTGCCGTTGGTGGGTAGGATAGAATTTGGTGGGACTAGGATTTAGGTGGGGGCTGATTGGGGTGGGCCGTTTTAAAATCTGGGGCGGTCGTTCGGGTCGGGTTGGCCCGTTCGACTGCCCCTACTGAAATAATTAAAACTTTTATTTGATTTAATTGGGCCGTTTGCAACCCGATAGCAACAAAACAAAATAACTCCGGAGACCCGGGGTTTTGGCGTTTGAATAAGATGGGGCGTTTTAGAAAACAACGGGCGTTGCGAAAATAGTTTTGGCAAACAATGCATGATGATGACGATGCAATGCACAAATTCAACGCGATTTTCTAGTAGTGGTTTTGCGGGATGCCACAATTGCCGCCTCCACTGCTCGAGCCCACCTGCCAACACACGACAGCTGTAGGGTATATTGCATGTAAAACAAAAAATTCTATCACAAGAACACACAAAACCAAGATCTAATCTACGAGATCGGTGCAAAGGTATTGTAGAGAACTAACCCTTGTAGATCCAAAGCGTTAACGAGATTAGACTCGTGGTTGATGTAGTCGATCACTTGCCGATCTCAATATCGTGTAGACGATCCTTCCGGCGCCACATTTCGGCAGCGTTTCCGCACAGGGTCACACGTACGGAGTCGATGAAGACCTTCCTCTCCCTGTTCCAGCGGGCAACGGAGGTAGTAGATGGGGGGCTTTGTTGGAGATATGCCCTAGAGGCAATAATAAAAGTGGTTATTATATCTTTGTGTTTATGATAAATGTTTACATTCATGTTATAACAGTATTAACCAGAAATATTAATACCTGTGTGATTTGTAAACTAAATTAGAGTCCCTAGTAAAGCCTATATATAATACTAGCTTGTTGGTAATAGATGATCGTGGTTTCCCTATCATGAGCATTGAGATGTTGTTGACAACAAGATCATATCATTAGGAGAATGCTATGATGGACATACTCCTATAGATAAGCGTAGCATTAAGATCAAGTCATTTCAATAGTTCATTTGCTATAAGCTTTCTGATACATAGTAACCTAATTCCTTCGACCATGAGATCATGCTAATCACCATAACCGGAAGGATGCTTCGATGACATCAAACACCACACCGTAACTGGGTGGCTATAAAGGTGGCATTGAGTGTTCGGAAAGTATGTGTTGAGGCACATAGATCAAGAGTGGGATTTGTCCATCCATATGACGGATAGATATACTCTGGGCCCTCTCGGTGGAATGTCATCCAATTGGCTTGCAAGCATGTGACTGGCTCACAAGGGATCACATATCACGGTGAAAGGATCGTATGGGCACCTAAAGGGGGGGGGGGTGAATAGGTGCTACTTCAAATTTTCTTCCTTTTAAAATTAGGGTTTGACAAGAAAGGTAAATTCTCTAGATTAGCAACTATGGTGAATTTACCTATATGTCAACCATGCACAAACTATCAAAACACTAAGCAAGAACAAGTAAGTAATGTGCGCTAAAGGATAGAAGTAACCAAAGGAGTGGCCGCGGAGACACAATGATTTGTTTCCCGTAGTTCCTTCCTTTTGAGGGGAAGTACGTCTACGTTTGGAGAGGGGGTGGTTTCAAACCACCAACGCCACGAGAGGCCTCCCTTGTTCTCTGATGAATCTCACCCCAACGGGCTCGATCCAACTTCCACTATATCGGCAACCTTCGAGGTGGAAGACGGCACCTTTATAACAAGTTCGGGGCACACATCCATAACTTAATTGGAGGATCCCAAATACAAGCAAGCTGTCAAGACAAATCAAAGACAATCTTGTAAGAACCAAATCAAAGTTAGGGTTTCCAATGAAACACTAGAGCTTGGGGGCCCTCAAGTGAATGAGGGGGAATGAAGATCTCTCTTGGTGAAGATGTAGATCAAGGCCTCCTCCTTCGATTCTCCAAAGATCAATGACTTTGGATGGTTGGATGAAGAGATCTTGTAGATTTGGTGGCTCTAATGGAGTTGGTGTTCTTGAGTAGTTCGAGCAGCTGGAGGAAGAATATAAGGGTCCCTTTTTATAGGCAGTTCCCTCCACGAACCGTTTTCTGACCATTGTAGAAAAGTCAGACCGGAGACTCCGATCTGTAGACCGGAGACTCCGGCCTACACCGGAGATTCCGGCCAATCTCCGGACCAGCCTCCGGACCGCCCATATGAATGACCCATACCATCCATGATCCTGCAAGACCGAAGACTCCGGAGTATCCTCCGGTGCAGGCTCCGGACCCCTAGTCAGTATGTCCCAGCCCAGATCTTGAAGACACCACCGGAGACAGATCCAGAAACTCCGGACCACACCGGAGACTCCGGTCTGGAGTTTCCAGGAATGTGTCACACGAGTATGGACTTTTCCCAGTGTGAGGGTGATTTTCACTTATCAAAATACCAACCTGTGGACAGTGAAAAACTGTAAAATGATCTACTTGTTGTTACCGAACACCAAAAGTGATTATGACAATAAATGCCCTTTCAATCTCCCCCTTTTTGGTGTTCGATGACAACAAGTGATTTTGCATGGAATAAATATATATGGGGCTCCCCCTGACTATGTGCAATAAGATAATTAAGTAAATCATGCAAGGTAGATAGTATCAAGGATAACACGCATAAATCTCACATGAGTTACAATAGATAGTGCACACACATGAACAACAAATAACACACATAAAGTTCAAGTTCGAATATGGCAAATAAAAGCAGATAGTAGCAAATCCAAACCCCAAACCCATGCAAAACGATGAGAATGTCTTCTACCCCTTTGGCATCGAAACGCCGAAAAAGAGAAAAGACCTAAACTAGCGCCCCAACAGCTCAGTAGTCATCGTCGTCCTCGTCATCCTCGGCATCCTCATCCTCATCCTGGTCATCACCATCCTCATCATAGTCATCATCATCGTCTTCAGGGATAGCAGGCCCTTTGCCTTGAGGGCGAGAAGAGGAGGTACCCTGGTACCCAAAACCGGAGGTGACATCAGCAAAGGTTTTCCAATCCACCAGACTATCCTGTTGGGCATTCCATGCCCCAAATGAGATTTTGTGATCAGACTCTGTGGACTGCTGAGCCCCATGCTCATCATTGTATTCATCCTCACCTTCCTCATTATCCTCAGCACCCTGTTCCTTGATCTCCTTGATGAGCTTCTCAATGCAACGGTTGCTTTGGTAGGATGCATGCTGCTGCTTACGGATGTCAACATTCATGCAACAAAGGGTCCTCTCCCAAAAACTGGCTTTATTGACCCGTTCATGCACATAGTCTCGAGTCATAGTAGGCATAGGGGCATCGGAGGCATTCTTCCTCCGAACTCTAGGTGGGGAGGGAGCTCTCTCAGTCTCGATCTCCTCCTCATCATCCCCATAGCGACGCCTCGGAGCAGGCCCCATACGCCCATTCTGCTGCAGTGAGACCAACATGTGCTCAGTTAGGTGTGATGGTATGCCAAGTGGAGAATCATGCTCCTGGGAGTTGATGAGCCTCATAACCAAAGGTGCATATGGAGGAGATTTCTTGTAAAGAATAGCATGGAACATCTCCTCGAAGATAAAATCCATCACATCAATAGGTGCAGCATCTGCCTCTGGTCCAGCATTGTAAATCCGGTGAGTGTGGTATAGAAGGTTGACAAGGCCACCCCTAATCGCATCATCATTCCCAGCACTAGGTGCAATGGTATGACGGAAAATTCTCAGCATAAGGTTGTAGAGAGTCTTGAGTCCCTTGGACCCTCCCACAACACCCTCATCATATAGAGGTGCCAGCTTCAACTTGTTCGCACCAAGAGCTGCAGAGTGCATACGCAGCCCAACAGGAGTGGATACTCCATGAAATGTCTCAAAAATGACATTGGCAAATTCATGGAATGTAGATGTGCAGCGAGTGGTACCAGACATCCAAACCATAGTCCTGTCTTGATCAGACCCAAACACAACTGTGGCATAGAACTGCTGTACAAGGTAGATATTATAGTCTTCACGCAGCTCCATCAAGTTATACAGACCCAGCTTCTCACAGATCCACAAGGCATCATTGAAGTAGGGGCTGAGGCGCATCTTCTCAACACTCATGAACTTCTGAGGGCAGACAGGTGATTTGGTGAGCACACCATACATATCCTTCATGAACACAGCCTGTTCTTTCCTCCAAAAACGAGGGTCATCACTAGTGCGAGGCAGCGTATAGAAATCTGTCTTTCTTAGCTCACGGTACTCCTCTTTAGACATATTGGCCAAGGTCTGAAGGTTGTCATATTTGGCCTTCTTGGCACGGTCCTCTCTTTCAGCCCTCTCCTCATCCCTCTTCAAGTAAGATGCATCACGTGCTAGCTGTTTCCAGTTGGACGGAGGCACGATAAATTGACCCCGAGCTTCATCATAGCCAGGATTACCCCTTTGGGACTTGGCCTTGGTACGACAAGGACGACTAGAACCATCACCTGTGAACAACAGTGAGGGAGACAGCATGGAGATGAGTATATATGTCCCAATAATGTAGTACAAGAGCTTTGATGCATTTCTGGACTGTTTTGATTCACCCAACACCGGAGTCTCCGCACCTAATACAGGAGTCTCCGGCTTAGACCAGAGTATCCGGTCCTGGGGACCGGAGTCTCCGTCCTGGACCGGAGTCTCCGGACCTAAGTCTGGAATCTCTGGTCGGGAGGCTCGGGCATGAGATGTGGAGATGCTGGTGAGGGTGAATCTAGTAGATCGGGCAATGCAACAAGGCTAAAGTACTAGAGTTCACGCAAACAAGTGATTCTAATGGACAAATCAGCATCAATCCTCAAAAACACATCTAGAGATGAACCCTAGGAGAAAAAGGTAGAGGAGAGGTACCAGATCTGTCCATGGGATCAATTCCTCTGGTGGGAATGACCCAATGGAGGAGAGGGGAAGGTTGGCCGGCGGCACGGCGGATCCCGGGGGCTTATTGACCTCCGGGGAGGAGTTTTGTAAGAGGAGGCGACGGGTTTGGAGGTAGGGGACGGGGTGAAGAATGAGGAACTGTTGTACCAGTTCACCCTGCCCCCTACTTTAAGTGGCAGAAACCATTTGGACCGGAGACTCCGGCCTACTCTGGAGACTCCGGTCTACACCGGAGACTCCGATGTATGTACACCGGAGACTCCGGTCCTCCTCTACCAAAAGTTTCAAGATAGGTGTTTTGGGGACATATATGAGAGATAGACAGTTTTAAGATAGAGAAAGGGCTTGGGTTGAGACATCAAACTGTGAAGAACCAATCAAGAGCCATAGGAATTCACAAAAGCATTCAGAAAAGCTCCGAGAGACTAGAATCAAGCAAATGCCAAACATGAGTAAGTACCAATCTCTCTAATGTGAGAGGGCGGTGGCCTAGGCCACCATATTTGAGTATACTCAGCTTAGCACCACGAAGATGTATCTTGGGTCCATTACCGAAACTCATCATTAAGCTCACATATCACAATATGATATTAAGAGGAATGAATTTGATTGCTTTGGGCATAATGGGGAGAGGGATAGTCCAATCAATTAGGACCGCACTCCCCCTATATCCATGCCTACACCTAAACCAAATATGGGTCGAAACATAGGTGAGAATGCAAGAAAATCAAGTCAAGCTCCTTGAATCTATGACATTTAGTTTATTCCTCAAATAGCAAAACCTTGCTTCATCAAGTGGCTTCGTGAAGATATCAACAAGTTGATCTTTGGTTGACACATATGATAGATCAATATCACCTCGAGCAACATGATCTCTAATGAAGTGATGGCGAATCTCAATATGCTTTGTCCTTGTGTGATCCACCGGGTTGTAGGCAATCTTGATGGCACTTTCATTGTCACATAGAAGAGGCACTTTGTCACAATGGACACCGTATTCCTTTAAAGTTTTCCTCATCCATAGCAATTGGGTGCAAGCACTAGCAGCTGCCACATACTCGGCTTCGACGGTGGAGAGAGATATACAATTTTGCTTCTTGGAAGACCAACATACCAAGGACCTTCCAAGGAATTGGCAAGCCCCGGATGTTGATTTTCTATCATCCTTGTCACCCGCCCAATCCGAATCCGTGTATCCACAAAGAGCAAATGTTGAGCCTAGAGGATACCAATGACCATAAAATGGGGTATGAACTAAATATCGAAAGATTCTCTTGACCGCCATTAAATGGCTTTCTTTAGGAGACGCTTGATATCTTGCACACACACCTACACTCGACACAATATCGGGTCTAGATGCACAAAGTTAAAGCAAAGAACCAATCATAGACTGGTATACCTTTTGATCCACATCTTTACCATTTGGATTTTGTTCTAGATGAGTCTTTGTGGCCATGGAAGTAGGAGCTCCATTTAAATCTTGCATATTGAATCTCTTGAGCATATCTTGAGTATACTTGGCTTGATTGAAGAATGTCCCTCCTCTAACTTGCGTGATCTCAAAACCAAGAAATACTCTCAACTCCCCCATCAAAGACATCCGGAACCTACTAGTCATAAGCTTTGAGAATTCATCATTAAAAGCTTTGTTAGATGAACCAAAGATAATATCATCAACATATATTTGGCATACAAAAAGATCCCCATTGACTCTCTTAGTAAAAAGAGTGGGATCAATTTTCCCAACCTCAAATCCACAGTCAAACAATAACTCTCTAAGGTGCTCATACCACGTGCGTGGGGCTTGCTTGAGCCCATAGAGCGCCTTATCAAGTTTGTAGACGTGGTTTGTAAAGTTGGGTTCCTCAAATCCCGGGGGTTTCTTAACATATACCAACTCATTTAATGGACCATAAAGAAATGCACTTTCTACATCCATTTGTTGTAACTTGAAATTATGATGTGCCGCATAAGCAAGGAGGATATAGATGGACTCAAGGCGAGCTACGGGTGCATAAGTTTCTCCATAGTCGATGCCTTTAATTTGAGAATACCCTTGTGCAACCAATCTAGCCTTGTTCCTTACTATATTTCCATGCTCATCTTGCTTGTTCTTGAATATCCACTTTGTTCCAATAACACCGCGGCAATCCTTTGGCTTCTCAACTAACTTCCATACTTTGTTTCTCTCAAAGTTGTTGAGCTCTTTGTGCATATCTTCCAACCAATCCGAATCTTCAAGAGCTTCCCACACTTTCTTAGGTTCAATCATGGAGATGTGAGCTTGGTGTTCACTGAACCTCTTCAATTATGCTCTTGTGGAAATGCCTTTCCTTAGGTCACCAACCACATTTTGTAAGGTGTGATCTCTTAATTCCAACATTCTTTCCTTTAAAGCTTCGCAACGAGCGTGGATCTCCGTGTTGTTTCTTGGGGACCCTCTTCATCATTTTGATCCTCGTCTTGACCATTAACTTGACCTTGATCATTATTGGAATCATTCTCTTCATGTAGAGGCAAAGATTGACCTTGGTCTTGATCAAGTTCTCTTCTAGCATCAATTTGAGCTTGTCGCAAAGCAGTTTATACGGATCTTCCTTGAGTAATTGCCTTGGCACCACTTGACATCATGGAGAATGAATCAAGCTCCCCTTGACTAGAGTTGTCACTATGATCAGCATGTTGAGGGTCCACATCTTGTCTTTGGCTTGAGTAATTGCCCTCCTCGGTGGATGGAGCTTGTTGATGTTGTGAAGATGAGGGCTCCACTTGAGTGGAGCATAGTTCTTCTCGATCCGCCATAAGGGGTTCCTCAACGGGGCGGATATATCCCACACCCATTCTTCCTATGGCATCATGAGGCATTTCATCATCTGCATCACAAGCATCAACACGCCCCCTTGGGGACCATCATATTCTTCGAAGGTCACACTACAAGATTCTATGACGGCTCCGGAGAGCTTATCATAGATTATATGTGTGAGATTCGAGACCATAGCCAACAAAAATACCCTCTAATGCTTTAGACTCGAATTTGGACAAACGAACACCTTTTATGAGATAGAAACACTTACAACCGAACACCCGGAAGTAAGATATGTTGGGCTTGTTACCGATAAGTATTTCATATTGAGTCTTGTTGATTTCTTTGCGGAGGTACAGCCGGTTTGAAGCATGGCAAGCGGTGGAGATGGCTTCGGCCCAAAAGTTGTATGGAGATTTAAACTCCGCCAACATGGTCCTAGCCATCTCAATAAGAGTCCGGTTCTTCCTTTCAGCCACACCATTTTGTTGAGGGGTGTATGCAGCGGAATATTGATGTTTAATTCCCTCATCACTAAGAAAATCATTCAAGGTGTAGTTCTTGAACTTGGTGCCGTTGTCACTTCTTATGATCAATACGGGAAGATTGTATTGACGTTGGACCATGTTGATGAAGTCGATGAAGGTCTTTTGGGTCTCACTCTTCAACTTGAAGAAATATACCCATGAGTATCTTGAAAAGTCATCAACGATCACCAAACAATATTTCTTCCCACCAAGACTTGCATGAGATGGAGGACCAAAAAGGTCCACATGGAGGAGCTCCAAGATCTTGGTAGACTTGATGCGGTTCTTAGGCTTGTGAGGAGCATCATGCATCTTCCCTAGAACACATGCCCTGCAAACACGATCTTTGGCAAAGGAAACATTTTCTTTTAGTCCAACAATATGGCCCTCCTTGTGGAGACTTTGCAAAGTTCTCATATTGACATGGGCTAGTCGGCGATGCCATAACCAACCCACATCGGCCTTTCCGAATAAGCACATCGCACTTATAGTGGCTTGCCCCGAAAATTCCACCACATACAAGTCATGTTTGACGTACCCAACGAAAGCGACCTTGAGAGACTTGCTCCACATGAGGACCACAATATCATCGTCAACAAAGACGGGAAAACCCATCTTTCCAAGAGCACGAACTGAAAGTAAATTGTATCCAAGGGTCTCAACAAGCATGACGTTCACGAGTGTAATGTCGTGATCAACCACTACCTTGTCGAAACCCATTACTTTAGACTTTGACTTGTCGGCATATGTCACTGTGATTTGATCATCATTTGGCTTTAAGTCCTTGACAATAGACGAGCTTCCGGTCATATGACTTGTGCAACCACTATCAAGCACCCACTTTGACCCTCCGGAAGCATAAGTCTACAAAAGATCAAGCTAATTTTTAGGTACCCATTTTTCAATGGGTCCTCTTTTGTTAGCAAAAAGGGTCTTGGGAACCCAAATAGACCAAGCAATATAACCATCATATGGGCCAACATATTGTGCATACACATCACCATAATGATCACGCATTAGAACATAGTGGTTAGCACTTCCCGCAAAGTCATCATGAGACATAGTTTTACCACTTGTGGACTTACTATCCACAATGGCCTTGTTAGTCTCTTGTGTGGGCTTGGCCTTCTTCTTCTTGTTGTTGTTGTTCTTCTTCTTAGTATTTGAGACAAAACCAATGCCCCCTTTATCACCACTAGACCTTTGCTTGCTCAAAAGATCATCAATGGAATTGTTGCCTTGTGGGAATGTGGCCTTAGCAAGCTCCCCCTTCAACCTAGAATTCTCTTCAAGACTAGTTGTACTACTAGATGGAATGAAGTTACTAGGTGAAGGAATGTTGGCCAATTGAGTTTGAATCGTTTCATGGGACTTTGTGAGAGACAAGAGTTCACTCTCCAAAGCCTTGTGGGCCTTGTTAAGCAAACTAAAGTCCTCAGAAAGTTTTTCAAGAACCACACCAAACTCAATCTTGTCCTTTTTAGCCCTTCTGTATTTAGCAATAGCATGATCACGCTCTTTGATGAGTTTGTTAACAATAATGTTGTTTGCCTCATCAATCCCTTCAAGTTTTAATTCAAGAGACAACCTAGTCTCTTGTTCTTCTTCTAGAGCATTGTTTAAAGCCTCTAGCTCAATCATGTGTTCATGCCCAAGTTTACATCTTACATTTAGAAGCTCTTGTGTGTGGGAAAGTTGATCTAGGATGTTACCAAAATGTATCTTAGCATCCCCTTGAAGTTTAGTCATAAACTCATCAAAATCAATTAATTCCTTTTTAACATCTAGAGACATCTCATCATCAGTTTCATCATTAGCTAAGGGAGTGGAGTGAGATGATGAGGATACCTCCGTTCCTCTTGCCATAAGGCAAGTGACGTTCTTGATAGGAGAACTCTCATTTGGAGAATCAAAGAGTGAGAATGTCGGAGTAGAAGTAGTGGCAAGAGCCGCCACACCATTAGAAGTTTCCTCTTCCTCATCTTCATCATCTTCATTGTCGGAGGAGTATTCTTCATGAGTGATCAAGACAATTTCTCCCGACTTCTTATTGATGGGATTCTTCTTGAAGAAGGGTTTCTTGTAAGGTGCTTTGAGAGTCTTCTTCAACACAAGCTTACCCCCATGATCTTCTCTCTTCTCATAGGGACAACTTGCCACAAAGTGATAGCGGTCACCACAATTGAAGCAAGTTCTCAATCTAGTAGTATTTTCTCTTTTCCCATTTGGGTTGCTTCTTCGTTGCATTTCCATCTTGGCCTTGGCGGGGTTCTTCCAAAAGTTCTTTGCATAGAAGACCATATATTGACTATGAGCAATCTTGAATTCATCGGGGTGGTCCATGGAGAGGCCTTCATCAGTATCATCTTCATCCCCATGGTCCACAACTTTGGACTTAAAAGCAACATTGACAACATTGCTCATACCAAGGGCACGGTCACGAGCATCTTTGGCATTCTTGGCGGCAACTTTGAAGGCAGTCATCTCTTGCATAACTTCATTTGAGGTCATGAGATGGTAGTTGTGTATTCCTTGTAGGCTCTTCAAGTCGGTGGGCTCAAAGGGCATGAGTGCAATCACATATTTCCTTTTTATCCATGCATCATCCACATGTGAGGCACCCACATTTCTAAAAGCGGTGGCGGTGGTCTTGAGCCTTCGGTACATGTCTTCGTGATCTTCACCTTCCTTCATGTAGAAGCCTTCGGCTTCATTGCTTAGAGCATCATACCGGTTCCTCCTCATACTCTCATTTCCAACAAACAATACCGTGAGGGCATCCCAAGCTTTCTTGGCAATGCTAAAGTGCTCAATGTGTGGATAATCCTTTGAAGTGGCATTGAGTTGACTATTGACAACCTCTCTTCTTGTCAAGTTGTCTGGATCCCCAATAAAGAGTCCATTCTCGATGATGTTCCATAGTTGTAGCACCCTGGGTAAAACCACTACTAGAAAATTTCCTGCATTTATATATGTGCATCATCATCATATATGCATGCATGTTTTAACTAAAACTATTTTTTGAAAATCCCCTCTTTGTTTTCTAGATATTCCCCATCTTCATTTCAAATATAAAACCCCGGTGTTTCGGATGTCTCTATTTGTCAAAACCCTATTTGTAAATGTTTTTCTTTTAAAATAAATAAATAAAAAAATATAAAATATTTTTTATCGAGGGAGGCAGCCGCAGGCCAGGCCCAAAAGCCCAGCCCGCAGCCACCTACGACCCCAACCTAGCAAGCCCTCATCTAACCTACCCCAAACCCTAACCACCTATCTCACCCCACTCCCTCCACCCCGCCGCCACTTCCCACCACTCGGTCAACCCTGCAGCCACCCAATCCTGATCCCCACCTGGCCCCGGCGGACCCCACCACTTCCCCGTTCCTCGCGTGAATTGCGCCCCACCCGACGCCCTCCTTCCTCGCTCACCCCGCCGCCTGGCCTCGAGCCGCCGCCCGCTGGCTCGCCACCGACCGCCACGACCTCCCTACCTTGGTCGCTCTCATGAGCTTCCTCGGCCGCGAGCTCCACCGCCAGGAACCCCCTCTGTCACGCGCCCTCGACCTCCTCCCTGCAACCCGCGCCTCCCTCCTCTCTGACCAACCGCCGCCGCCTCCCTCTCCCGCGGTCGCGTCCCCGGAGCCACGCCGCCTCCCATCGCCGCCAAACTCCCGACCCCGTCGCCACGGGAGCCTGCAAGCTCGCCAACGCCCACCGTCTTCCCCACCTCTAGCCGCGTGTGGCCTTTCCTCGTTGCTGAGCCCCGCTCACCTCCCAGTTGAGACGTGCATCGCCGTTGCTCGGCTCCTCCCCACTGTCGCCGCCTCTCCCGGCCGTTCTCCTGAGAAGGCTCGGCCGCCCTCGTCCTCCCCTGCACGGTTCCATGCCGTACCAAGCGCCGCTCTCCACTTTGCCGATGTGTTCGTATTCAGCCAAGCCTCCCCGCCTGCGGCCGACATGGTCCACGACACCTCCTGTCGTCCGCGGTCGGCCCTGCATCCACCTTGATGTTGGTCCTGCCTGCGCCAAGTGCTGCCCGCGAGTTGCCTATATCCTGCCGACAGTGAGAAATCGGGCTCCTGTTTATTTGACGGAAGTTAAATCCAGGACATGTTGTTGTCCCAATACCCCGTACGTCTTCTGTATCTCACGCTGTAGTTTTTGTGTCCCAATGTTGGTGGCCATCTGCTATACCCGTGAGGGGTTGATGTCAGCTTGGAGTAAGATGCATCAAGTGGTGGTGGATGAGGTTTGATGTGATGTTTGTGCGGATTATCTAGATCCCCATGCGGACAAGTACCACATCGACTCCTTCCGCTCAGGAAATCGAAGATGGACATGAAGTGACCGGTTCCTAAGAACCGGCGACACCAAGACCTACCGATGTCGAGAACCGAGCCCGACACCGACAATCAAGCCCCGAAGCCCCAAGCTCCCCATCGATGACCAAGCCGGAACCTCAAGTGTGTCGATAGGGAGCCAAAGATCCCCGGACACCGGACGTCAAGACCACGGATCCGAAGATCGATCCCCCAGACCCTCGGACCCCAAGATCTTCGACCCCCGATGTGTGACCCCTATCTAAGACCCTTATTTTATAATATTGACATATACTTGTTGCATATTAATTGAATTTGTTTGCATACATATTGTGGGTGTTTGGGGGTATTTCGATGACTCATCTAATAATTAAATATGGAGGCCATATGCGGGCGAATCTAGTCTAATATTGGCCCCATTTAAATTTATGTAGTGAACCGATGCCATGTTTTCGCCTTGTTAATACAACATTTAAATTGCGGGGTATCTAAACAACATGAACTTAATAATTAATTGTCGGGACCCCGGTTCCGCTTAATATTGCCTAATTACATCGCACATTTGCCATGTCATACATCATACATGCATCATGCCCGATCTTCTACCATAGTATTAAATAGTGCATCCGGTGTTTCTTCTAGTGCTTTGCTTCTTCACGGATTAGGCCGATGAGTTGATGCGAGTGTCGAAATCTTCGGATGAACCTTCGACAATGTTTTTTAGGCGAGCATTCTCCCCCTTTCTACCTATTTTACTTTTATAGTCTTTATTTCCTCCTGTTGATCTATTGCTATCTGTGTTGCGATGCTCTAGTTTTCGTACCCGTGATATACCTTGCAGCCTTATATTGCCTTGGACACATCCTATTACCTGTTGTTTGGTAGATAGTCATCCTTGCGAGTCGTAGTTGCTTGCGCAGGTGTTGCGTCGCACCGTCGATGTTCCACAGTTGTTGGAGTAATGCCTTATGTTTAATGTTGGAGATGATTATAACTTTAATTACTGTTTAATAACTAAAATTGAAGTAGGTAAATAATGCAGAGGCACAGGTGGGCAATAGATGTTATTTGGTTTTTAACCATCCACTTGTGTCCCGTAGGACCCCGAGTACTTGATACCTGTTCTTTGAATATTCGCACTATCCGCATGTGGGACCATGAATCCCTAGCGAGCTTGAGTCATATTTATTTCTTGGGGCCACAAAGTAGTTTGGGGCTTTATTACTATCATGTACTTATGCCATGCCTTATCGCTTTATTTATGATTGCGTGGAGCCTGCATCATTTAGGTAAGCGAGTGTTTTCGCGGTATCGACAAGCCCATCACACTTTCGGGTTCCCAGTCGTTTACAGCCATTGACGCAAACCTCTGGGTCAACTTCGTCGCGGGTAGCTTGGTGGGGTGGCCCCCTGAAATTTATATGAATCTTGCAATTGCTCTGTCGTGATGCCTTGTTGGGTTTTTATTGGTTTTTCTCGAGGTTGATCGTGCGTGTGTTGCTATTTGTGCCCCCCTGCAGGGTAAAACTTTCTGAAGGCCGTGTCCGCGGTTATGGACGACTTGGAGCACAATATCTCGATCATAGACAACTATAACTAAAGTAGTGCTATAAATTTGACTTTATAATGACTAGTAATCAGCTTCAGTATAATGGAATGGCTAAATAAAAGTGCCAACAATTGCTGGTTTGGATCGTCACCTGTTACCATTGTATCTGACTAGTAAGTATTACAACTACAATGGAATGGCTAAATAAAAGTACCAACAACTGCTGGGTTTTGGGATGCCTCATGCTATATGTATCTGACTAGTAAGTACTACAACTACAACGGAATGGTTAACTAAAACTGCCCACTGTTTATTATATCAGGATGACTCATGCTATCTATATTTGACTAGTAATTGCTGCAACTATAACTGAATGAATAAAACTGCCAACTGTGTGAGTTTCTCGGTTGACTTCCCCGTTTGGTCTCGAGGGGGAAATACCAGGAGGGTATGCTTGGCGATAGTTTCAGGTTGGATCCGGATAGGTCTTTCTTATCCCTATCTGATAGCCGCCAGTCGTATTGAGTCTCTATAGGTTGTTTGGTGCATGCTGCACTGCCGCTTCAGTCCACCATACCTATGTAGGCGAGGACCGCTGAATTCTAGTCTCGCCGTGTACTGGCCTCAGTACTGACCGCTCTCTTTTTCCTTTACCCTTTGTCGGCACCCCTTTTGTTTAAGCAGGTTTTGAGATCGACGTCGTTAGCAGGGTTACCCTTCCGGCTTGGCCTGGGCAGGGTTATGGACGCCATTGGTTATTCTTCAGGGCTCTTAGCTCAATTTTCATCTTGTCCGTACTCGGACGCTGTATCATTTTGAAGGTGATTTGGATCTTTATATTGTATATCTGTATTCTTGACTCTTTGAGTCGCTATTGTATATATCTGTTCTGTGGGTTCCATCGCGGACTATTGTGTAATGATATTACTTCGTTTTCCACCCGCACGAAAGTGCCTGGTGGGCACCTTTGAATCGTTTCTATGCGGGTTTGGCGGGGATCGCTGAAACTTGCATAGGGCCGATTCTGAGGGTGTTACAATAGTTCAATGCAAGAGCTGCGCATATGAGTTCTCATTAGTGATTGCCATTGAGCAAAAGTAATAGATTCTTAGCTTAGGTGGGTCACCTCTATTGTATACATGAGGGTGAGGGATTGGAGGGTCGGGAGAGTACCATGAATCACGGTGCTCACCCTTCCCACCATCATTTTGTGTGGAGGAATTAGTGTTGTCTTGTTTACCCCTAACCATTCTATCCTCGGGGGATACCAGAGTATTCCCTTTAGGTAAAACGGATGGAGGATCCTCTTGAGGAGAGGGGGATGATGAGCCATCTTTGTCTTTAAGAAGTTTCTCAAGCATCTTCTTGACTTCGTTGACCAAGGAAGAGCTCAATCTTGTTTCCAAGTTTTTTAGATCTTCCATGGTTAACGTAGTAGGCTCACAATCACCTTCCCCATCATGGCTACCCATATTCTCTTAGGCGGTAAATCCCAAATAAAGAGTCGAGGCTCTGATACCAATTGAAAGGATCGTATGGGAACCTAGAGGGGGGGGGGTGAATAGGTGCTACTTCAAATTTTCTTATTTTTCAAATTAGGGTTTGACAAGAAAGGTAAATTGTCTAGATTATGCAACTATGGTGAATTTACCTATATGTCAACCATGCACAAACTATCACAACACTAAGCAAGAACAAGTAAGTAAAGTGCGGTAAACGATAGAAGTAACGAAAGGAGCGGACGCGGAGACACAAGGATTTGTTTCCCGTAGTTCCTTCCTTTTGAGGGGAAGTACGTCTACGTTTGGAGAGGGGGTGGTTTCAAACCACCAACTCCATGAGAGGCCTCCCTTGTTCTCCGATGAGTCTCACCCCAACGGGCTCGATCCACCTTCCACTATATCGGCAACCTTCGAGGTGGAAGCCGACACCTTTACAACAAGTTCGGGGCACACATACACAACTTAATTGGAGGCTCCCAAATACAAACAAGTTGTCAAGACAAATCAAAGACAAGCTTGTAAGAACCAAATCAAAGTTAGGGTTTCCAATGAAACACTAGAGCTTGGGGGCCCTCAAGTGAATGAGGGGGAAATGAAGATCTCTCTTGGTGAAGATGTAGATCAAGGCCTCCTCCTTCGATTCTCCAAAGATCAATGACTTTGGTTGGTTGGATGAAGATATCTTGTAGATTTGGTGGCTCTAATGGAGTTGGTGTTCTTGAGCAGTTCGAGCAGCTAGAGGAAGAAGATAAGGGTCCCTTTTTATAGGCAGCTCCCTCTACGAACCGTTTTCTGACCATTGTAGAAAAGTCAGACCGGAGACTCCGGTATGTAGAACGGAGACTCCGGCCTACACCGGAGATTCCGGCCAATCTCCGCACCAGCCTCCGGACCGCCCATCTGAATGAACCATACCATCCATGATCCTGCAAGACCGGAGACTCCGAAGTATCCTCCGGTGCAGGCTCCGGACCCCTAGTCAGTATGTCCCATCCCAGATCTTGAAGACACCACCGGAGACAGATCCAGAAACTCCGGACCACACCAGAGACTCCGGTCTTGGTAGACCGGAGACTCCGGTCTGGAGTTTCCAAGAATGTGTCACACGAGTATGGACTTTTCCCAAGTGTGAGGGTGCTTTTCACTTATCAAAATACCAACCTATGGACAGTGACTAACTGTAAAATGATCTACTTGTTGTTACCGAACAACAAAAGTGATTATGAAAATAAATGCCCTTTCACACGGGAACGAGAAAAGAGTACTTATCGGTAACAAGGTTGAACTAGGTATGCAGAGATACCGACGATCAAAACCTCGGGTAAGTAAACTATCGCGAGACAAAGGGAAATTGGTATCGTATGTAAGTGGTTCATTTGATCGCAAAGTAATCATAGAAATATGTGGGAGCCATATGAATTTCCAGATTCCTCTATTGGTTATTTATCAGAGAAGTGCCTCGGTCATGTCCGCATAATTCACGAACCGTAGGGAGCCACACTTAAGGATTCGGTGTTGTTTAGTAGATATGGAATGTTAGTAGGGATATCGAATGTTGTTCGGATTCTCGGATGGGATCCGGGATATCACGAGGAGATCCGGAATGGTCCGGAGAATAAGATTCATATAAGGAAAGTCCGATTCCGGAGTTCGGGAAAAGATTTCGATGTTTTCATCGGAGAGGTTCTAGAAGGGTCTAGAAGGTTCACCGGTCCGGAATGGTCCATGAATGTGTCATGGGTAAGTGGAATGATTGGATCATATCCTAGGTCACTTGGTTTGGGCATTTGCACGAGAGAATTAAAGCTCTAGATTGAAAGTCAAACTGGAACAATGGTTTCCTAGTGGAAGAAGGAAAGAGTCCTTCTCTCAATCCAACTTGGGTTTGGGTTTGGATTCAAACCCACCCCTCCCAAGGCTGACCCCCTCTCATAAATAGAGGGGGAGGGCTGCCCCAAACAGAAAATCCCTAGCCCTCCCACACCCGTGTTGCCGCCGCCGGCCCGGCGCCATCGCCCTAGCCGCTGCCGACACCTCCTCCTCCTCCCGGTATTCTAAACCCTAGATCACCAGGAAACCCTAGATCCACCATAACTCGCACCGGCTTAGGCGAAGCTCTGCGGGATCTTCCCTCTACTTCCGACACCACGCCGTCGTGCTGCCAGAATCACGAGGGGAGAACTACAACCTCCGCTGCCTGCTGGAACAAGGGAGAAGAAGGTCTTCATCAAGTACCAAACGTGTGACCGACTGCGGAAGCGCTGCCGGAACGCAACGCCGGAAGGATCATCTACGCGATCTTGAGATCGGCAAGTGTATGTCTACATCACCCACGAGAATTTGCTCTCGTTAACCGCTTTGGAATCTTCGAGGGTGAGTACTCTAATCGACTCGTTGCTACAATCTAGTAGATAGATCTTGGCTTGTTTGTTTGCATGCGGTAGATTTTTTTTGTTTTCCATGCTACGAACCCCTACAGTGGTATCAGAGCCGTGTCTATATGTAGATCACAGACGAGTAGAACACAATGGTCATTGTGGGCGGTGGTGCTTTTATTATCAATTGCTTTTTGTGTACTTTGCATCTTGCGGTATGATGGGATGAAGCGGCCCGGGCTAACCTTACATGACATCGTTCATGAGACTTGCTCCACGCTTAACATGCAACTTGTATTGCATAAGTGGCTTTGCAGGTGTCTGTCTATCCCATCATAGTATAGATTCAATTTACAATGGGCACTTGATAGTTCAAACATCAACTTTGTGGTTCTTGTTCGTAAGTTAGAACGACACTTATTGAAAGCCCCAAACCACATAAAATATGCAAATAAAATTAGAGACGTCTAACTTTGTTTTGCAGGGATGTGATGTGATGTGATATGGACATGATTGTGATTATATATGATGTATGCAATGGTCCTTATTGTAAGTCGGCAACCGGCAGGAGCCATATGGTTGTCTTTTAATTCCGTTAAGACCTCCGTGTCTATTCAAAGTAGTTGTAATAGTTGATGCTGGTGGACGATAACCATGAAACGACGCCATTGACCTTGACGCCATACCAGTGATGATGGAGATCATGTTCGTGCTTGAAGATGGAGATCAGAAGCACAAGAAGAAAGGCCATATCATATCACATATTATGAATTGCATGTGATGTTAATCCTTTATGCATCTTGTATTGCTTAGTTCGCGACGGTAGAATTATAAGATGATCCCTCAAGCACAAAATTTCAAGTTATATAGTGTTCATCCTTAGTAAGAACCGTTGCTAAAGTTCGTTGTTTCGAAGCACCACGTGATGATCGGGTGTGTTAGATTCTGCAAGTGTATACAACGTGAGAAAGCCAGATTTGCTCATGCAGAAACTGAGGTTTGATCTTGACGAGCCTAGCATGTACAGACATGGTCTCGAAACACGGATCACCGAAAGGTAAAGCATGAGTCATATAGTAGATATGATGAACATGACGATTGTTCGCCATTGAAGCTACATCAACTCTCGTGATGATCAGTTTTGATGTGGTGGATTTGGTTCGTGTGATCACTAAAGCAATAAGAGGGATATTGTTTTGAGTGGGAGTTCACCTAGATTAATTTAACTATTAATTAGAACTCAAATTGTCATAAACTTAGTCTAAACTATTGCAAATATGTTGTAGATCAATGGCGGCCCCTACCATCAATTTATTGCGTTCCTAGAGAAAGAAAAGTTGAAAAATAATGTAAGCAACTTCACGGATTGGTTCCGCAATTTGAGGATTGTCCTCAATGCTGGTAATTTGACCTATGTGTTGGATGCACCGCTGGGTGACCCGCCTGCAACTGATGCTACCGATGAGGTAAAGAATGTTTTCCTCGCTCGGAAGAATCAGTACTCCACAGTTCAGTGTGCTATCTTGTATGGTTTGGAATAAGAGCTTCAGAGAAGTTTGAGAACCATGACCCGCATGATATTGTCCGTGAACTCAAAATGATATTTGAGGCTCACACGGTAGTTGAGAGTTATGAGGCTTCTGAAAAGTTCTTTAACCGCAAGATGGAAGAGGGCAGCTCCGTCAGTGAGCACGTGCTTGAGATGTCTGGGCACGCAAGCAAGCTTCAAAGCTTAGGTATAGTGATTCCTAATGCTTTGGGGATTCACCGTGTCCTCCAATCACTACCACCAAGTTACAAGAAATTTGTGATGAACTACAATATGCAAAACATGGACAAGTCGTTGCCCGAACTATTATCCATGTTAAAGTCTGCAGAAGTGGAGATCAAGAAAGAGCACAAAGTGTTGTTGGTCAATAAGACCACCAAATTCAAGAAGCAAGGCAAGTCTAAGAAAAAGGGAAACTTCAAGAAGGGCGGTAAGAAAGTTACCGCGCCGGCGAAGAAGACCAAGGCTGGGCCTAAGCCTGATGCTGAGTGCTTTTACTGCAAAGGAGAAGGTCACTGGAAGCTAAATTGCCCTAAGTACTTGGCGGATTTGAAGAACGGCAACATCAAGAAGAAAGGTATATCCGATATACATGTTATTGGTGTGTATCTCACTAGTACTCGTAGTAGTGCCTGGGTATTTGATACTGGTTCAGTTGCTCATATTTGTAACTCGAAACAGGTGCTGCAGAATAAACGGAAGCTAGCGAAGAACAAGGTGACGATGCGCGTTGGAAATGGATCAAAGGTTGATGTGATCGCGATCGACATGCTACCTCTTCATCTATCATCGGGATTAGTTTTATACTTAAATAATTGTTATTTGGTGCCTGCGTTGAGCATGAACATTATATCCTGATCATGTTTATTGCGAGACGATTACTTGTTTAAGTCCGAGAATAATGGTTGTTCGATTTATATGAGTAATATGTTTTATGCACATGCACCTTTGATAGATGGTCTATTATTATTGAACCTCGATTGTGGTAATACACACATTAATAACATTGAAGCTAAACGTTTGAAATTGAGTGATAACTCGACCTATATGTGGCACTGTAGTCTTCATATTGGAGTGAAGCGTATGAAGAAACTCCATTCCGATGGACTTCTTGAATCACTTGAAAGATGCGAAGCATGTCTGATGGGTAAAATGACTAAGACTCCATTTTCTGGTATGATGGAACGAGCTACGGACTTATTAGAAATCATACATACCGATGTGTGTGGTCCAATGAGTGTATCATCGCGCGGTTGCTATCGCTATGTTCTTACCTTCACAGATGACTTGAGTAGATATGGGTATATCTATTTCATGAAATATAAGTCTGAAACTTTTGAGAAGTTCAAGGAATTTCAAAGTGAGGTAGAGAATAAACGTAAAAAGAAGATTAAATTTTTACGATATGATCGTGGAGGTGAATATCTAAGTTACAAGTTTGGCGAGCATTTGAAGAAATGCGGAATACTTTCACAATTGACACCACCTGGAACACCACAACGTAATGGTGTGTCCGAACGTCGTAATCGAACTCTCTTAGATATGGTTCGTTCTATGATGTCACTTATAGATTTACCGCTATCGTTTTGGGGTTATGCATTAGAAACAGCCGCATTCACTTTAAATAGGGCACCATCTAAATCCGTTGAAACGACACCGTATGAATTGTGGTTTGAGAAGAAACCTAAATTGTCGTTCCTTAAAGTTTGGGGTTGTGAAGCTTATTTAAAGAAGTTACAGCCTGAAAAGCTTGAACCCAAAGCGGAAAATGCGTCTTCATAGGATACCCGAAGGAAACTATTGGGTATACCTTCTATCATTGATCTGAGGGCAAAATCTTCGTTGCCAAGAATGGATCCTTTCTAGAGAAGGAGTTTCTATCGAAAGAAGTGACTGGAAGGAAAGTAGAACTCGACAAGGTTGTTGAACCTTCTCTCGAACTTGCGAGTAGCGCAGCACCTGAAGTAGTTCATGTGGCACCTACACCAATAAGAGAGGAAGCTAATGATGTTGATCATGAAACTTCGATTGAAGTTACTACGGAACCTCGCAGGTCAACGAGAACTCGTACCACTCCTGATTGGTATAATCCCGTTATGAGTGTCATGTTGGTGGACAACACTGATGACCCTGCAACATATGAGGAAGCGATGATGAGCCCAGATTCCAATAAATGGCAAGAAGCCATGAAATCCGAGATTGGATCCATGTACGAAAACCAAGTATGGACTTTGGTGGACTTACTGGATGGCCGGAAGGCTGTTGAGAACAAATGGATTTTCAAGAAGAAAACATATGCTAATGGTAATGTTACTGTCTATAAAGCTCGACTTGTCGCAAAAGGGTTTTGACAAATTCAAGGAGTTGACTACGATGAGACTTTCTCACTAGTAGCGAAGCTAAAGTCTGTGAGGATTATGTTAGCAATCGCTGCATATTATGATTATGAGATATGGCAGATGGATGTCAAAACGGCGTTCCTCAATGGAGACATTGATGAAGAGTTGTATATGATGCAACCCAAAGGTTTTGTCGACCCTAAAGATGCTAACAAGGTATGCAAACTTCAACGGTCCATATATGGATTGAAGCAAGCATCCCGAAGTTGGAATCAACGTTTTGATAAGGTAATCAAAAGCTTTGGTTTTATACAAACTTATGGAGAAGCTTGTATTTACAAGAAAGTGAGTGGGAGCTCTGTAGCATTCTTAATACTATATGTAGATGACATATTTTTGATTGGGAATGATGTAGACCTTCTTAATAGTGTCAAGGATTATTTGAATAATAGTTTTTCAATGAAAGATCTTGGCGAAGCAGCTTACATATTAGGCATAAAGATTTATAGAGATAGATCGAGGCGCCTAATATCATTGTCACAGAGTACATATTAGGACAAATTTCTAAAGAGTTTTGGAATGGAAGATAGAAAGAAAGGGTTCTTGCCCATGTTGCCCAATACGACCTTGAGTAAAACTCAAAGTCCTGCAATGGCAGAAGATAGAGAAAGGATGAGTAAGACTCCCTATGCCTCAGCCATAGGATCTCTTATGTATGCCATGCTATGTACTAGACCCGACATTTCATATGCTGTTAGTTTGACTAGCAGATATCAAAGTGATCCAGGAGTTGATCATTGACAGCGGTCAAAAACATCCTTAAGTACTTGAGAATAACTAAGGATATGGTTCTTTCTTATGGAGGTGATGAACATCTCGTTGTTAATGGTTACACCGATGCTAGTTGGAACACCGATCCGGATGATTCTAAATCTCAATCTGGATACATATTTACTTTGAATGATGCAACAGTTAGCCGGAGGAGTGCAAAGCAAAGCGTTGTGGAGAGATCTTCAACTGAATCGGAATACATAGCTGCTTTGGAGGCTTCACAAGAGGCGATATGGATGAAGGAGTTCATTACAGAGCTCAGTGTGGTTCCAAGTGCGCTGGACCCAATGTCTATCTACTGTGATAACATGGGCGCCATAGCCAATGCGCAAGAACCAAGGTCACACAAGAAGCTGAAGCACATCAAGCTATGTTTTCACGCTATTCGAGAGCATGTACAAGATGGTGACATAAAGATTTGCAAAGTACACACAAATCTGAATGTGGCGGATCCGTTGACTATACCTCTCCCGAGGGAAAAACATGACCAGCACCAAACCGCCATGGGTGTTCGGTATATTACCATGTAATCTAGATTAGTTGACTCTAGTGCAAGTGGGAGACTGTTGGAGATATGCCCTAGAGGCAATAATGAAAGTGGTTATTATTATATCTTTGTGTTTATGATAAATGTTTACATTCATGCTATAACAGTATTAACCGGAAACATTAATACTTGTGTGATTTGTAAACTAAATTAGAGTCCCTAGTAAAGCCTCTATATAATACTAGCTTGTTGGTTAATAGATGATCGTGGTTTCCCAATCATGAGCATTGAGATGTTGTTGACAACAAGATCATATCATTAGGAGAATGGTATGATGGACATACTCCTATAGATAAGCGTAGCATTAAGATCAAGTCATTTAAATAGTTCATTTGCTATAAGATCTCTGATACATAGTAACCTAATTCCTTCGACCATGAGATCATGCTAATCACCATCACCAGAAGGATGCTTTGATGACATCAAACACCACACCGTAAATGGGTGGCTATAAAGGTGGCATTGAGTGTTCGGAAAGTATGTGTTGAGGCACATGGATCAAGAGTGGGATTTGTCCATCCATATGACGGATAGATATACTATGGGCCCTCTTGGTGGAATGTCATCCAATTGGCTTGCAAGCATGTGACTGGCTCACAAGGGATCACATATCACGGGAACGAGAAAACAGTACTTATCGGTAACGAGGTTGAACTAGGTATGCAGAGATACTGACGATCAAAACCTCGGATAAGTAAACTATCGCGAGACAAAGGGAAATTGGTATCGCATGTAAGTGGTTCATTCGATCACAAAGTAATCATAGAAATATGTGGGAGCCATATGAATTACCAGATTCCTCTATTGGTTATTGATCGAAGAAGTGTGTCGGTCATGTCCGCATAATTCACGAATCGTAGGGAGACACACTTAAGGATTCAATGTTGTTTAGTAGATATGGAATGTTAGTAGGGATACCGAATTATGTTCAGATTCTCGGATGGGATCCGGGATATCATGAGGAGATCCGGAATGGTCCGGAGAATAAGATTCATATAAGGAAAGTCTGATTCCGGAGTTCGGGAAAGGATTCCGATGTTTTCATCGACGAGGTTCTAGAAGGGTCTAGAAGGTTCACTGGTCCGGAAGGGGAATGGTCCATGAATGTTTCATGGGTAAGTGGAATGATTGGATCATATCCTAGGTCACTTGGTTTGGGCATTTGCAAGAGAGAATTAAAGCTCTAAATTGAAAGTCAAACGGGAAGTTTGAAAAGTCAAACTGGAACAATGGTTTCCTAGTGGAAGAAGGAAAGAGTCCTCTCAATCCAACTTGGGTTCGGGTTTGGATTCAAACCCATCCCTCCCAAGGCTGCCCCCTTATCATAAATAGAGGGATAGGGCTGCCCCAAACAGAAAATACCTAGCCCTCCCACACCTGCGTCGTCGTCGCCGCCGACAAGCCGCCGCCGCCAGCCGCCGCTGCCGCCTTGCGCCGCCGCCGGCCCGTCGCCATCGCCCTAGCCTCTGCCGACACCTCCTCCTCCTCCCAGTCTTCTAAACCCTAGATCACCGGGAAACCCTAGATCCACCATAACTCGCACCAGCTTAGGCGAAGCCCTGCGGGATCTTCCCTCTACTTCCGACACCACGTCGTCGTGCTGCCGGAATCGCGAGGGGAGAACTACAACCTACGCTACCTGCTGGAACAAGGGAGAGGAAGGTCTTCATCAAATCTTGAGCGATGTGACCGATTGCGAAGCGCCGAACACGTCGGAAGGATCGTCTACGCGATCTTGAGATCGACAAGTGTACGACTACATCACCCACGAGAATCTGCTCCCGTTAACCGTTTTGCAATCTTCGAGGGTGAGTACTCTAATCGACTCGTTGCTACAATTTAGTAGATATATCTTGGCTTGTTTGTTCGCATGCGGTAGAATTTTTTTGTTTTCCATGCTACGAACCCCTACAGGCTGCGCCTAAGCCGGAGCAGTATGTTGGATAAGGGAGAGGGAGCCGGCGGGTAGGGTTGAGGTGTGAGGGGCCAAGGGGGTGCCCCCACCCCTCCTTATATAGATGGGGGGGCTATAGCCAGGGTTCCCACCCTTGGCCGAGTCCTCCCCTAACTCAGCGGCCAGGGGGGAGAGGTGGGAACTTGCCCTCCAAGTTCCCCTCTTACCAAATTAGGGTTTCCCCTTTTCCTTGTGCTGGCCTCCTTGGGCTTGGTGTGGATGGCCCTAGGCCACCACGACATGCCACTACCCAAGTGCCTCCCCAGGGTGGTGGACCCACTGGTGGTCCCTCTAGAACATTCTAGAAGCTTCGGGTCAAAACACCGAAAACATTTTCGAACCCCAGAAATCGACTTTCCTTATATGAATCGTATTTTCCAGACCATTCCGGATCTCCTCATGATGTCCTGGATCCAATCCAATACTAAAAAAAACATTCGGTCTCCAACTCATATTCCATATCTACTTAAACAACATTGAACCTTAAGTGTGTCACCCTACGGTTCACGAACTATGCAGACATGATCGAGACACCTCTCCGGTCAATAACCAACAGCGGGATATAGAGATACATAATGGCTCCCACATATTCAATGATAACTTCATGATCGAATGAACCATTCACATATGATACCGATTCCTTTTGTCGCGCGATACTTTACTTATCTGAGGTTCGATCGTTGGTATCTCCATACCTAGTTCAACCTCGTTACCGATAAGTACTCTTTACTCGTTCCATGATATGAAATCCCTTGTGACCTAGTCACATGCTTGCAAGCCAATTGGATGACATTCCACCGAGAGGGATCAGAGTATATCTATCCATCATATGGATGGACAAATCCCACTCTTGATCCATGTGCTTCAACACATACTTTCAGAATACCTAATGTCATCTTTATAACCACCCAATTACGGAAGTGGTGTTTGATGTAATCAAAGTATTCATCCGGTGACGGTGATTAACATGATCTCATGGTCGAAGGATTAGGTTACTATGTATCTGAAATCTTGTAGCAAAATGAACTTAATGACTCGATCTTATGCTATGCTTACTATTGGCGTGTGTCCATCACATCATTATCCTAATGATATGATCTTGTTATTAATAACATCCAATGTCCATGATCAGGAAACCATGAACATCTATTAATCAACAAGCTAGTTTCAAAAAGAGGCTTACTATGGACTCTTTTATGTTTAAAAAACACACAAGTATTAATGTTTCCGGTTAATACAATTATAGCATGGGATGTAAACATTTATCATAAACACAAAGATATAATAATAACAACTTTATTATTGCCTCTTGGGCATATCTCCAATAGTATCCCACTTGCACTAGAGTCAATAATCTATATTACATGTTAATGTACCTAACACCCATGGCGTTCTGGTGTTGGTCATGTTTTGCTCGAGGGAGAGGTTTAGTCAATGGATCTGCCACATTCAGATATGTGTGTACTTTGCAAATCTTTATGTCACCCTCTTGGACATATTCGTGAATCGAATGGAAACGTAGCTTGATGTGCTTCAGCTTCTTGTGTGACCTTGGCTCGCATGCATTAGCTATGGCACCCATGTTATCACAATAAATTGCCATCGGGTCCAGCGTACTAGGAACCACACCAACCTCATCAATGAACTCCTTCCTCCATATCGCTTCTTGTGAAGCCTCCTAAGCAGGTATGTATTCCGATTCAGTTGAAGATTTCGCCATGACGCTTTGCTTTGCGCTCCTCCAGCTCACTGCCGCACCATTCAAAATAAATATGTATCCAGACTCTGACTTTGAGTCATCCGGATCGATGTTCCAACTAGTATCGGTGTAACCGTTTACAACGAGCTCTTCGTCACCTCCATAAGAAAGAACCATATCCTTAGTTCTCTTTAGGTACTTTAGAATATTTTTGACCGATGTCCAGTGTTCCACTCCTGGATCACTTTGATATCTGCTGGTCAAACTAACAACATGTGCTATATCCGGTCTTGTACACAGCATGGCTTACATGATAGATCCTATGGCCGAGGCACAGGGGATCTTACTCATCCTCTCTCCATCTTCTGTTGTAGCTGGACATTTAGTCTTACTCAAGGTCTTACCTGGCAACATGGGCAAGAACCCTTTCTTGCTTTCTTCCATTATAAACCTCTTTAGAACCTTGTCCAAGTATGTACTTTGTGAAAGCGCTATCAAGCGTCTTGATCTATCTCTATAATTCTTGATGCCTAATATGTATGCTACTTCGCCAAGATCCTTCATTGAAAAACTATTATTCAAATATCCTTTGACACTTTCAAGAAGTTCTATACCATTCCCAATCAACAATATGTCATCCACATATAGTACTTGGAACGATACAGAGCTCCCACTCACTTTCTTGTTAGTACAAGCTTCTCCAAAAGTTTGTACAAATCCAAAAAAATTATCACCTGATCAAAACATTGATTCTAGCTCCGGGTGCTCAGTCCATAAATGGACCGCTAAAGTTTGCATACCTTGTTAGCATCTTTAGGACCGAAAAAACCTTTGGGTTGTATCATATACAAATCTTCTTCAATGGCACCATTGAGAAACGCCATTTTGACATCCATCTGCCAAATTTCATAACCGAAATATGCAACGATTGCTAACAAAATCCTCACAGACTTTAGCTTCGCTACCAGTGAGAAAGTCTCATCATAGTCAACTCCTTGAATTTGTCGGAACCCTTTCGCGACAAGTCGAGATTTATAGACGGTAACATTACCATCAACATCTGTTTTTCTTTCGAAAATCCATTTGTTCTCGACAGCCTTGCGGCCATCTGGTAAGTCCACCAAAGTCCACACTTGGTTTTCGTACATGGATCCAATCTCGGATTTAATGGCTTCTTGCCATGTAGAGGTTCCAACCTTTAATAAGGTAGAGATCCCTGTGTTTACAATGCTAGTCCCTGGATCAATAGCTAGCATCCACAGTTAAGATGTAATATCAAGAAACAAAGGTCATAATACAACTTTATAACCAGGAATAAAATAATTCATTACATCTTACATAGCTCATTTGGCTATCTCATTACAATGCAGCAGAAATAACTATATAGCATGGAGTCCTTCATCTTCAAAGTACCACAAGCAATCATCTTAGTTGTAGACTTGTAATCCTATTCAACACACTTCACTAACATCAAACAAACCTGCAACATAATAAGTTACAACCACAAGGGTCAATACATTTGAATTGTATTGGAAAGTGATACTATGGTAGTATAGTGGTAACTATCATCTATATGCATTTGGCTAAGTGGATCTTAGGCTTGCTTTGCTCAAAATAGATTTTCCTTATCATTTGAAAACACTAAGTTTTTGTTTGTTAAAAGCACCCAAAGCATCTACCAATAGACATTGGTGATCCTTTACCCTTGTTCAACCACAAGTTTTTAACTTAGAAATTGGGATGAGAAGATTCTTGATAGCTTCTATGTCTTGATGATCAAATTGTCCATTGCCGGGGACACGGCCTAGTACTTAGATTTTACTTTCTCAAGAGGTGGTGCACTTTCCCCACAAGACTCGACATGCATCGAGACAAGATCTTTCAGAAGCCTTCCCTTAGACCAAAATGGACGTGCTCCAAACCTATCATCCCCTACCACCAACTGTCCATTTGGCTAAGTTATTGCAACCTATATGATCCAGGCAGAGCCCATAATGCCATGTGGCTGCACTTGAAGCTTCTCAACATTTGACATCTCAAATCTCTTTGTTCCTGGGTGGCT
This sequence comes from Avena longiglumis, assembly GCA_030063025.1. Lineage (NCBI taxonomy): Eukaryota > Viridiplantae > Streptophyta > Magnoliopsida > Poales > Poaceae > Avena > Avena longiglumis. Next base: position 208,545,125 of record CP125979.1, on the reverse strand, counting down.
TTCCACAAGTGAGATACACTAGGGTAGTCCTTAAATATGGGCCCTGTGTAACCACTCAACATAACCCATTCACAACCATTCCACCCAGGTGATTCATTCACATAGTTGTTTTATTAAACAAAACACAAGTCCTTGACTTAGAAACATTTCATAGCATGAATATAATCCACCCTTGTTTTCTACTAGCTAAGCTAAGCATGATAGTAGTAGGAATCTTAACTTAGGAGAATTCTACTAAGGTTTCATCTACTAGGATTTCCCGAGGCATAGCATACTTAGTAAAAATTCCATGCAAGTCCTACTTAGAAATATCACTAATGCATAGTGAAACTATTGGGACAAAAGTATGAAGCACCACTTGACTTTTTGGTAGAGAATATAAGTTCACTCCTTGATCTTGCAATAGTCACACTCTTCAAAGTCCAATACAATTCAATCAAGCAAGGCGCAAATTCAAAACTAGCATTCAAACAATTCATCACCTAAAATAATAAAAACAAAGTAATGCATGCAAGCATGCCAAAGATTGTTTTATTTGGAGAAGTGGTTTCTAATAGGCTATGAACATTTTAAAACATCTATTGGTCATTTATAAAGGTGGCAAAACCATTTGATAACAAGTTAGTGAAAATGGCCACTTTAAATCTCTTTTGTTTTGCTTGAATTGATTTTATCCAAAGAATAGTTTCTAGTGTTAGCCAAAATGTTTTTAAACACCAATATTAATGTTTATGGTCATAATGTTTTAAAAAATTCCATTTACAAAGGGTTTCATCCAAAATCCATTTTTAAATCAAGGCAGCATTTTATTTTGTTGGAAATGCCTTAAACAAAGTAATAATTTTCTAGGGTTCATCAAATATATTTTTAAATCCAAAAACTTTGTGTTTAGGGTCAGAGATTTTAAATCAAATCATTTTCCAAAGGTTTTACTTGAAAGGCATTTTCAAATCATAATCAATATTTTTATTTAACTAGAAATGCTTTAATTCAAAGATTTAATCCTTAGCATCACAAAATATAATTTTAACTCTACAAGTTGGTTTATATGGTCAGTAGGTTCAAAACAAACCTTTTACAAAATATTTCACCCTAAAAACATCTCTAGAATAACTTTTATGTTCAAAATATGCTTAAACAAGTTTCTGCAAAAACAACTAATTTTACAGAAGCAATTTACTAAACAAAGGGCATGGTTGGAAAGTACTCTCTTTGCTGATTCCATTGATATAAAATTTGTAAAATTTGGACATGTAGATTTAAAGTTATGAATTTTGCAAATTCGAACATCTAATAGAAATGCTTCTGTCTATTTAATCAAAACAGTGCCACACGTCTTATTTCTATTGGCTGAAAATGTTTCATGCGGATCGATCAACCACAGCCGTCAGATCTAACTAACATTGCACAACACAGGTGATCTCGTACCCCTTCGTTAAGTGAATCTAATGTGTCCTTACGATTCAAATCTAATGGCCTGAATTGACTTGACCATACTCTGGCGGCGCTCAACGGTGACGGCGCTCAGACAGTGACGCTCCGGTGAATACAGGAAGCGAAGAATGTTGGAGATATGCCCTAGAGGCAATAATAAATGTAGTTATTATTATATCTTTGTGTTTATGATAAATGTTTACATTCATGCTATAATAGTATTAACAAGGAAACATTGATACTTGTGTGATTTGTAAACTTAATTTGAAGTCCCTAGTATAGCCTCTATACTTCACTAGCTTGTTGGTTGATTAATGATTGTGGTTTCCCTATCATGAACATTGAGATGTTATCAACAACAAGATCATATCGTTAGGAGAATGATATGGTGGACATACTCCTATAGATAAGCGTAGCATAAAGATCAAGTCATTTCAATAGTTCAATTGCTATATGCTTTCTGATACATAGTAACCTAATTCCTTCGACCATGAGATCATGCATATCACCTTTACCGGATGCTTTGATGACATAAAACACCATACCATAACTGGGTGGCTATAAAGGTGGCATTGAGTGTTCGAAAGTATTGGTTGAAACACATGGATCAAGAGTGGATTTGTCCATCCATATGACGGATAGATATACTCTGGGCCCTCTCGGTGGAATGTCATCCAATTAGCTTGCAAGCATGACTGGCTCACAAGGGATCACATATCACGAGACGAAAAGAGTACTTATCGGTAACGAGGTTGAACTAGGTATGCAGAGATACTGACGATCATAACCTCGGATAAGTAAACTATCGTGAGACAAAGGGAAATTGGTATCGTATGTAAGTGGTTCATTCGATCGCAAAGTAATCGTAGAAATATGTTGGAGCCATATGAATTTCCAGATTCCTCTATTGGTTATTGTTCGGAGAAGTGTCTCAATCATGTCCGCATAATTCACGAACCGTAGGGAGACACACTTAAGGATTCGACGTTGTTTTGAGTAGTTATGGTATTATGAGAAAGAGACCGAATGTTGTTCGGACTCGGATGGGATCCGGGATATCACGAGGTGATCCGGAATGGTCCGGAGAATAAGATTCATACAAGGAATGTCCCGTTTCGGAGTTCGGAAATGATTCCGGTGTTTTCATCGGGAATGTTCTGGAAGGTTCCGGAATGTCCGGCACTCCGGGGGGGAAGGGGTAATGAATGTGTCATTACATATTGGAATGATTGCATCATTATCTAAGTGTTCTCGCTATTCCAAATAAAGGATTAAATTGAATCCTAAAACTGAAAAGTCAAATGGCTAAAACAGGAAACTGTGGGAAACAAGCAAGAGGAGGTTGAAACCGACTTGGGGGAGGAGTCCCTCCTCTCCAAGCCGGCGCGCCACCCAAGGCCGACTTGGGGAGGGACTCCCTCCCCTTGGCCGCCCCTCCCACCTATAAAAGGAGGGGCAGGGCCTCCTCCTCTAGACACACAAGTTCCTATCCTCTAATCTATATCCTAGCCCTAAACTCCGGTTTAGAGCCGCTTTGGTTTTGTAACACCCTCAGAATCGGACCTATGCAAGTTTCAGCGATTCCCGCCAAACCCGCATAGAAAAGATTCAAAGGTGCCCACCAGGCACTTTCGTGCGGGTGGAAAACGAAGTAATAACATTACACAACAGTCCTCGATGGGACCCACAGAACAGATATATATATATAACAGCGACTCGAAGAGTCAAGAATACAGATATACGGTACAAAGATCCAAATCACCTTGAAAAGATGGAGCGTCCGACTACGGACAAGATGCAAATGGGGCTAAGAGCCCTGAAGAATAACCAATGGCGCCCATAACCCTGCCCAGGCCAAGCCGGAAGGGTAACCCTGCTAACGACGTCGATCTCAAACCTGCTTAAACAAAAGGGGTGCCGACAAAGGGCAAAGGAAAAAGAGGAGCGTCGATCGAGGCCAGTGCAGCGAGACTAGAATTGGCGTCCTCGCCTACATAGGTATGGTGGATCGAAGGCAGCAAAGATGCACTGAACAACCTATAGAGACTCGATACAACTGGCGGTTATCAGAGAGGGGTAAGAATGACCTATCCGGAACCAACCTGAATCTAACACCAAACAAACCCATCCTGGTATTTTCCCCTCGAGACCAAACGAGGAAGTCCACCGAGGAACTCACACAGTTGGCAGTTTTATTTATTCAGTTATGGTTGCAGCAATTACTAGTCAGGTGTAGATAGTCATCCTGATAAAATAAGCGGTGGGCAATTTTAGTTAACCATTCCGTTATAGTGGCAACACTGACTAGTCAGATACAATTAGTATGAGATAACCCAAAACCCAGCAGTTGTTGGTGCTTTTGTTTAGCCATTCCGTTGTAGTTGCAATACTTACTAGTCAGATACAATGGTAAAGCGACAACCCAAGCAAGCAATTGTGGCCAGTATTATTTAGCCATTCCATTATAGTGAAGCTGATTACTAGTCATTATAAAGTCAAATTTATAGCAATAAACTTTAGTTATGCTTGTCTATGGTCGAGATACTGTGCTCCAAGTCGTCCATATCCGCAGACACGGCTTTCAGAAAGTTTTACCCGGCCGGGGTGCACCAATAGCAACACACGCTCGATTAACCTCGGAAAAACCAAAACAAAACCCAACGAGGCTTTCACGACTAAGCAATCACAGGATTCAGAAATATTTCAGGGGGCCACCCCATTGAGTAGACCCGCAACGAAGTAAGCAAGCTCCGAGACGGACTCAAGGTTTGCGACAATGGCTGTAAACGACTGGGAACCCGAAAGTGTGGCTGGGCTTGTCGATACCGCGAAAACACTCCGCTTACCTAAACAGTACAGTGTGATCCTCGCACAAACGTAAATACAAAAGTAGCATGGCATAAGTACAGGATAGTAAATAAAACCTCAAACTAGTTTGTGGCCCCAAGAAATAAGACGGAATCAAGCTCTGGCTCAGGGGGGTCCCATATACCTCCCGGATGTGGATAGCGCGATAAATCAAGGAACATGTATCAAGTACTCGGGGTCCTACGGGACACAAGTGGGCGTTCGGAAGCCAAATATTATCTATCACCCACCGATGCCTCTACTTACTTCAATTTTAGTTGTTAAACAGGAATTAAAGTGATCGATAAGTAAAACTAGGATCATCTCCAACAGCAACATGCGGCAATACATCAACAACTGTGGCACTGGACGACACGCAACAGCACTTGGGCAAGCGACTACGACGCGCAAGTCCAACTATCTACCAAACAACAGGTAATAGGATGTGTCCAAGGCAATATAAGGCTGCAAGGGATATCACAGGTACGGAAACTAAAACATCGCAACACAGATAGCAATAGATCAACAGGAGGGAATAAAGACTATAAAAGTAAGATAGGTAGAAAGGGGGAGATGCTCGCCTGAAAACATTGTCGAAGGTTCATCCGGAGATCGGGGCGAAGCTCACATCAACTCAACGGCCTTATCCGCGAAGAACCAAAACACTAGAAGAAACACCGGATGCACGATTTAATACAACGGCAGAAGATCGGCATGATGCATGTATGATGTATGACATGGCAAAGGTGCGATGCAATTAGGTCATATTAAGCGGAACCGGGGTCCCGACATTTAATTAAATGGTTCAAGTTATTTAGAACCCCCGCAATTTAAATGTTGTTTTAACAAGGCAAGATATGACAACGGTTCGATGCACAAATTTAAATGGGGCCAATATAAGACTAGATTTGCCCGCATATGGGCCCCATATTTAATTATTAGGTGAATCGGCATAAGGCCCCCAAACCACATGGCAATATGCATGCATGAACAATTTAATATGCGACAGTTTAATATATTATAAAATAGGGTTTCGGGAAGGGTTCACACATTAGGGTTCGACGAACTTGGTCCGAGGGTTCGGGGTCGGTCTCAGGGTCAGGATCTGGGGTTCGGGGTTCGACGGGAACGTTCTCGGATAACGGGGGTAGTTCTTGTCGCTCCGGAAGCAGGACTTGGGTCGGCGTCGGGGCGTAGCGGGTCCACCCTGGTCGGTGCCGATCTTGTCGTTGCGCAGTTCTTGTCGGGTCCTCAAGTCGGGTCGGTCTTGGCTTCGGGGTGAAGTGCTTGTCGTTCTCGTGGCGATCTTTGCGTCCTCCCGGTTCGGGTCTTAGCATCCGAGTGTAGATCTTGGCGTGTCGAGGGTCCGGTCTCCGGTACATCGGGATCGGCCTTCGGGGAACTTTTTGATCCATGCCGGAGATCTTGAAGCAGGCATCGTCGCGTCGAGGGCCTCAGGGTTCGCCGTCGGTGGCCTTCGGGTTTGTTCTCAGGTCCATGTAGGAGATCACCGGGTTGCGATGAAGATCTCGGCGAGGGGTGAACTTGGGGTTTCGGGGTTGGATGCCGGTGTCGGGCTCGGAGATCTTGTTCGGCGCTAATTGTCGAGGCCCTACACGGTCAGCAGAAGTGTGGTTGTGTGTGCCACAACTTGCCATAGAGCTAGCCCCAACCGGGCACGCAGACGGAGGCTCGGGATGGGACGCCTTGCGCGCCAGAGCAGGCCTCGGGGCGACGGGCTGGGAAGCTCGGGAGGCCACGGGTGTTGGAGATGACGGCGGAGGGCCGAGCGCGCCTGTGGCTGCTCTGGAGCTCGCGAGACGCCGGGATGATCTCACGCCGCGGCCGCCAGCGAGGAGGCGACGGGCTCGGGACGCAGCCAAGGCGGAGAGGACGAGCACCGGGCTCCGGCGGCGACGGTCGTCGCAGAGGAGGGGAGCGAGCGGGCTGCGGAGCTCTGCAAGGCGGAGGCGGGGGCTGCGGCGGCCAGAGTGAAGGAGAGGCGGAGAGGGCGAAGAGGAGAAGGGCGCGGGCGCGGGGGGGCTGGACGGCAGGCGATGCCGGTGCAGGGCGCCAGCCGATGAGGCGGCCGTGGGGAGAGCGGCGGGCGGCGATGAGGCTGGCGCGACTGGGCGCACGGGAGGGGGGCGGAACGCAGAGGTGGAGGAGGTGGATGCGGTTGAGGGAGGAGAGAGGGAGGCGCTGGAGGCAGCGAGGCGCGAGAGGGAGGCCGGCCGGGAGATGGCAGACGAGGAGGGATGGAGAGGAGCGGAACGAGCGACGGGCGGAGCGGGCAGCTGGGAGAGCGGGTCCATGGCCGGGCGCGTGGGCGAGGCGGGCGAGGAGCGACGCTAAGCGGCGGGGTGGAGAGGAAGGGGCTGCCAGCAGGCGTGATTGCAGGAGGTGGAGGCGCGAGAGGAGAGGAAGAAGATAGGGGCAGGGCAGGAGCGGGACCCGGTGGGGCAGGGCGGGGGCCAAGGGGCTGTGGTGGGGGGTCTGCGTGTAGCGCGTGTGTAGCCGGCTGAGGGAGCTGAGAGGGGGTCGGGTGAGTGTGCGTGCGTGCGTCGTGTGGTGTGTGGGTTGAGAGGAGGAAGGGAGAGAGAGGTGAGGGAGTGATGTGGCAGCGGCTGGTTGGAGGGGGAGGAAGGGGAGGTGAGGTGGCGCATGCTGATTGGGTGGGATGAGGTGGCAGGCAGGGTGGGTAGGTTAGGTTGGGTGAACTTAGGATTTAGAAGGGCCGGTTTGGATGGACCGATTAATTTCTGGGGGTGGTCGTTCGGGTCGATTCGGCCCGTTCGACTGCCCCCACAAAAACAATTAAATGTTTTATTCATTTTAAACAAGCCTTTTGCAAACTAGTAGCAGACAAAGTAAAATATTCCGGCGATCCGGTTTTTGCGTGTTGAACAAAGACGGGGCGTTTAGAAAACAAAACTGGGTTTTTCCGAAATAGTTTTATGCAAGCAAATGCAAGATGATGACGATGCAATGCACAAATTCAACGCGATTTTCTAGTAGTGGTTTTGCGGGATGCCACAATTCGACACCACTAACAAGGGATCTCGCCCTCGAGATCCGCCTCATGGTACCGGGAAGAAGGGCGGCGATCTGAATCTTCTCGCATCGTGTAGATACTCGCAACACCACTAACAAGAGGTCGTTGTCCGTGATCGTCGAGGGAACACTCCGGGAACAAAAGGTCGAAGGTAGAGGTATCAACAAGTAAAGCCACCCCTATCTTCGATAGAAAGAGGGAACCGATGCATTCTCATCCACTTCAAGGTACACAAGCGAATAGAAGGGGTAGTCGGCATGGGGGCCAATCCATCACGCACCCAAACTATTACTCTGCACAATCAGTAGAAGAGAGTGCAACCATTCTCGGAATTAGACTGAAGATCTCAGCAAACGGGGTTCGGAAACAAAGGAGTGATGGAGACTCTGCATCGGATCTGGAGTAGAGGATGTCGTCGCGTCGGAAAACACCGGAAGGCACAAACAAGGAACAAAGAATGATACCACAGCAGACGGATTCATCAGGCAGCTTGAACACCGGACGGTAGAACACCGTTATCAAAGAAGGAAGCGAAACCCTGAAGGTACGACGGAAACCCAACCACGAGAAATCCTGGACTCGAAGAAAGATAAGAGAGCAGATTCAAAACACGTCGAGATAAGAGGAGAATAGCAGAGGGGTAAGGAGTAAAATCAGACCTAATCAGAACTATCCAACCGATTTTCAAAAATAGTTTTGACACTCTACTTCGGCCGTTAGCTAGGTTATCCTACAGGCTGGACTTGTGGGGTATCGCAACTCGAGCTCGATACCACTCAGAACACCCTCGAATCGGACCTATGCAAGTTTCAGCGATTCGCCAAACCCGCATAGAAAAGATTCAAAGGTGCCCACCAGCACTTTCGTGCGGTGGAAAACGGCAAATAACATTACACAACAGTCCTCGATGGGACCCACAGAACAGATATATATATAACAGCGACTCAAAGAGTCAAGAATACAGATATACGGTACAAAGATCCAAATCACCTTGAAAAGATGGAGCGTCCGACTACGGACAAGATGCAAATGGGGCTAAGAGCCCTGAAGAATAACCAATGGCGCCCATAACCCTGCCCAGGCCAAGACAGAAGGGTAACCCTGCTAACGACGTCGATCTGAAACCTGCTTAAACAAAAGGGGTGCCGACAAAGGGCAAAGGAAAAAGAGCGTCGATCGAGGCCAAGACAGCGAGACTAGAATTCGGCGGTCCTCGCCTACATAGGTATGGTGGACTGAGCGGCAGCGGCAGCATGCACTGAACAACCTATAGAGACTCGATACAACGGGCGGTTATCAGAGAGGGGTAAGAATGACCTATCTGGAACCAACTTGAATCTAACACCAAACAAACCCATCCTGGTATTTCCCCCTCGAGACCAAACGAGGAATTCCACCGAGGAACTCACACAGTTGGCAGTTTTATTTATTCAGTTATGGTTGCAGCAATTACTAGTCAGGTGTAGATAGTCATCCTGATAAAATAAGCGGTGGGCAATTTTAGTTAACCATTCCGTTATAGTGGCAACACTGACTAGTCAGATACAATTAGTATGAGATAACCCAAAACCCAGCAGTTGTTGGTGCTTTTGTTTAGCCATTCCGTTGTAGTTGCAATACTTACTAGTCAGATACAATGGTCGTAAGCGACACTCCAAACAAGCAATTGTGGGCAGTATTATTAGCCATTCCATTATAGTGAAGCTGATTACTAGTCATTATAAAGTCAAATTTATAGCAATAAACTTTAGTTATGCTTGTCTATGGTCGAGATACTGTGCTCCAAGTCGTCCATATCCGCGGACACGGCTTTCAGAAAGTTTTACCCGGCCGGGGTGCACCAATAGCAACACACGCTCGATCAACCTCGGAAAAACCAAAACAAAACCCAACGAGGCTTTCACGACTAAGCAATCACAGGATTCAGAAATATTTCAGGGGGCCACCCCATTGAGTAGACCCGCAACGAAGTAAGCAAGCTCCGAGACGGACTCAAGGTTTGCGACAATGGCTGTAAACGACTGGGAACCCGAAAGTGTGGCTGGGCTTGTCGATACCGCGAAAACACTCCGCTTACCTAAACAGTACAGTGTGCTCCTCGCACAAACGTAAATACAGAAGTAGCATGGCATAAGTACAGGATAGTAAATAAAACCTCAAACTAGTTTGTGGCCCCAAGAAATAAGACGGAATCAAGCTCTGGCTCAGGGGGGTCCCATATACCTCCCGGATGTGGATAGCGCGATAAATCAAGGAACAGGTATCAAGTACTCGGGGTCCTACGGGACACAAGTGGGCGTTCGGAAACCAAATATTATATATCACCCACCGATGCCTCTACTTACTTCAATTTTAGTTGTTAAACAGGAATTAAAGTGATCGATAAGTAAAACTAGGATCATCTCCAACAGCAACATGCGGCAATACATCAACAACTGTGGCATCGGATTTACACGCACAAGACTTGGGCAAGCGACTCACGACATAAGTCCAACTATCTACCAAACAACAGGTAATAGGATGTGTCCAAGGCAATATAAGGCTGCAAGGAATATCACAGGTACGGAAACTAAAGTATCGCAACACAGATAGCAATAGATCAACAGGAGGGAATAAAGACTATAAAAGTAAGATAGGTAGAAATGAGGGAGATGCTCGCCTGAAAACATTGCCGAAGGTTCATCCGAAGATCGGGTCGACACTCGCATCAACTCAACGGCCTTATCCGCGAAGAACCAAAACACTAGCAGAAACACCGGATGCACTATTTAATACTACGACAGAAGATCGGGCATGATGCATGTATGATGTATGACATGGCAAAGGTGCGGTGCGATTAGGTCATATTAAGCGTAACCGGGGTCCTGACGATTAATTAAAGGGTTCAAGTTATTTAGAAACCCCCGCAATTTAAATGTTGTTTTAACAAGGCAAGATATGACAATGGTTCGATGCACAAATTTAATTGAGGCCAATATAAGACTAGATTTGCACGCATATGGGCCCCATATTTAATTATATGGTGAATCGGCATAAGGCCCCCAAACCACATGGCAATATGCATGCATGAACAATTTAATATCGCGATTTAATATATTATAAAATAGGGTTTCGGGAAGGGTTCACACATTAGGGTTCGACGAACTTGGTCCGAGGGTTCGGGGTCGGTCTCAGGGTCCGGATCTGGGGTTCGGGGTTCGACGGGAACGTTCTCGGATAACGGGGGTAGTTCTTGTCGCTCCGGAAGCAGGACTTGGGTCGGCGTCGGGCGAATGGTCCACCCTGGTCGGTGCCGATCTTGTCGTTGCGCAGTTCTTGTCGGGTCCTCAAGTCGGGTCGGTCTTGGCTTCGGGGTGAAGTGCTTGTCGTTCTCGTGGCGATCTTTGCGTCCTCCCGGTTCGGGTCTTGGCATCCGAGGGTAGATCTTGGCGTGCCGAGGGTCCGGTCTCCGGTACATCGGGATCGGCCTTCGGGGAACTTTTCGATCCATGCCGGAGATCTTGAAGCAGGCATCGTCGCGTCGAGGGCCTCAGGGTTCGCCATCGGTGGCCTTCGGGTTTGTTCTCAGGTCCATGTAGGAGATCACCGGGTTGCGATGAAGATCTCGGCAAGGGGTGAACTTGGGGTTTCGGGGTTGGATGCCGGTGTCGGGCTCGGAGATCTTGTTCGGCGCTAATTGTCGAGGCCCTACACGGTCAGCAGAAGTGTGGTTGTGTGTGCCACAACTTGCCATAGAGCTAGCCCCAACCGGGCACGCAGACGGAGGCTCGGGGATGGGGACGCCCGGGCGCGGCCAGAGCAGGCCTCGGGGCGACGGGCTCGGGGAAGCTCGGGAGGCCACGGGGTGTTGGAGATGACGGGGCGGAGGGCGCCGACGCCTGTGGCTGCTCAAGGGAGCTCGCGAGGACGCCGGAGATGAGCTCACGCCCGGCGGCCGCTGGCCAGGCGAGGAGGCGACGCGGGGCTCAGGACGCGGCCATGGCGGAGAGGACGAGCACCGGCGGCTCGGTGGGCGACGGTCGTCGCAGAGGAGGGGAGCCCGGCAGCGGGCTGGAGCTCTGTGGTGGCGAGGGCGGCTGCGGCGCCTTGCGAGGTGAAGGAGAGGCGGGAGAGGGAGCCAAGATGAGAAGGCGGCAGAAGCGGGCTGCTGGACGGCAGGCGATGCCGGCGAGCGGGCGCCGCGCCGAGTGGAGGCGGCCGTGGGAGAGCGGGCGGCGATGAGGCTTGGCGCGGCTGGGCTCGGGGCGACGGGAGGGGGAGGCGGAACGGCGAGGTGGAGGAGGTGGATGCGGTTGCGGGAGGAGAGAGGGAGGCGCGGAGGCGAGCGGAGGCGGAGGAGGCGCCCGGGCCGGGGAGATGGCGACGGGGAGGGTGGAGAGGAGCGGTGAGCGAAGCGCGGCAATGGGCGGAGCCAGCCGGGAGAGCGGGTCCAACGGCGGCGGCGAGGAGGGCGGCGCCGGAGGAGCGACAAGGCGGGGGTGGAGAGAAGGGCGAGGGGCGGGGCGTCTGATTGGGAGGTGGAGGCGCGCGAGAGGAGAGGAGGAAGAAGATAGGGGCACGGGCAGTGGAGCGGGACCGTGGGGCTGTGGGGCAGGCGGGCCGGGGGGCCAGGGTGGGGGTCTGCAGGCGCGTGCGTTGCGTGTGTGTAGCGCGTGTGTAGCCGGCTGAGGGAGCTGAGAGGGGGTCGGGTGAGTGTGCGTGCGTGCGTCGTGTGGTGTGTGGGTTGAGAGGAGGAAGGGAGAGAGAGGTGAGGGAGTGATGTGGCAGCGGCTGGTTGGAGGGGGAGGAAGGGGAGGTGAGGTGGCGCATGCTGATTGGGTGGGATGAGGTGGCAGGCAGGGTGGGTAGGTTAGGTTGGGTGAACTTAGGATTTAGAAGGGCCGGTTTGGGTGGACCGATTAATTTCTGGGGGTGGTCGTTCGGGTCGATTCGGCCCGTTCGACTGCCCCCACAAAAACAATTAAATGTTTTATTCATTTTAAACAAGCCTTTTGCAAACTAGTAGCAGACAAAGTAAAATATTCCGGCGATCCGGTTTTTGCGTGTTGAACAAAGACGGGGCGTTTAGAAAACAAAACTGGGTTTTTCCGAAATAGTTTTATGCAAGCAAATGCAAGATGATGACGATGCAATGCACAAATTCAACGCGATTTTCTAGTAGTGGTTTTGCGGGATGCCACAGGTTTAGAGCTTCTAATTGCCCTAGCCTTCGGATTAGAGCCTTCTAATTGGTGTGTCTAAACCCTAGACCACTAATAGCTCTCTCTCATACTCCACCATACTCGCTCCGGCTTAAGGCGAAGCCCTGCGGGATCTCCCTCTACTTAGGTACGCCAGCTGCCGGAATCGCGAGGAGAGTGCTACAACCTCCATTTGCCTTTGGAACAAGGGAGAGGAAGGTCTTCGTCAGTACCGAACGTGTGACCAATCTGGAAGCGCCGAACGCAGCCCGGAAGGATCGTCTACACGATCTTGAGATCGGGAAGAGTACGACTACATCACCCACGAGAATCCGCCTCGTTAAACACTTTGGAATCTTCGAGGGTAAGTTATTCCATCGACTCGTTACAATCTAGTAGATAGATCTTGGCTTGTTTGTTTGTATGCGATAGAAAATTTTGTTTTCCATGCTACGAAACCCTATAGTGGTATCAGAGCCGTGTCTATATGTAGATCTGTTGCACGAGTAGAACACAATGGTCATTGTGGGCGTTGATGCTTTTATTGTCGATTGCTTCTTGTGTACTTTGCATCTTGCGGTATGTTGGGATGAAGCGGCCCGGGCTAACCTTACATGACATCGTTCATGAGACTTGCTCCACGCTTGACATGCAACTTGTATTGCATAAGTGGCTTTGTGGGTGCCTGTTTCTCCTAGCATAGTTAAGATCCAATTTACAACGGGTGATCAACAATGCTAGTATCAATGTTGTGGTTCTTGTTCGTAAGTTAGAACGACACTTATTGAAAGCCCCAAACCACGTAAAATATGCAAAGAAATTAGAGGCGTCTAACTTTGTTTTGCAGGGGTGTGCAGTGATGTGATATGGCCATGATTGTGATTATATTTGATGTATGCAATGTTCCTTATTGTAAGTTGGCAACCGGCAGGAGCCATATGGTTGTCTTTAATTTATGTTAAGACCCGTGTGTCTATTCAAAGTAGTTGTAATAGTTGAAGCCGGTGGACGACAACCATGAAGAAGCGTCATTGACCTTGATGCAATGCCGGTAATGATGGAGATCATGTTCGTGCTTGAAGATGGAGATCGGAAGCACAAAGAAGAAAGGCCATATCATATCACATATTATTGAATTGCATGTGATGTTAATCCTTTATGCATCTTGTATTGCTTAGTAGACGACGGTAGCATTATAAGATGATCCCTCATGCACATGAATTTCAAGTAATAATGTGTTCACCCTTAGTTAGCACCGTTGCTAAAGCTTGTTGTTTCGAAGCACCACGTGATGATCGGGTGTGTTAGATTCTGCAAGTGTATACAACGTGAGCAAGCCAGATTTGCTCATGCAGAAACTGAGGTTTGATCTTGACGAGCCTAGCATGTACAGACATGGTCTCGGAACACGGATCACCGAAAGGTAAAGCATGAATCATATAGTAGATATGATGAACATGACGATTGTTCGCCATTGAAACTATATCAACTCTCGTGATGATCGGTGTTGATGTGGTGGATTTGGTTTGTGTGATCACTAAAACAATGTGAGGGATGTTGTTTTGAGTGGGAGTTCACCTAGTTTAATTTCATTAATTAATTTGAACTCAATTTGTCATAAACTTAGTCTAAACTATTGCAAATATGTTGTGGACCAATGGAAGCCCCTACCATCAATTTTAATGCGTTCCTAGAGAAAGAAAAGTTGAAAAACAATGGAAGCAACTTCGCGGATTGGTTCCGCAATTTGAGGATTGTCCTCACAGCTGGTAATTTGACCTATGTGCTGGATGCACCATTGGTGACCCACTGCGGTGATGCTCCGATGAAGTAAAGAATGTTTACCTCGCTCGGAAGAATCAGACTCCATAGTTCAATGTGCTATCTTGTATGGTTTGGAATCGAGCTTTAGAAAGGTTTGAAGAGTCGACCCATATGATATTGTTGAGGATCTCAAATTGATTTTGAGACTCATGCGGCAATTGAAAGCTATGAGGCTTCAAAAGTTCTTTAACCGCAAGATGGAAGAAGACAGCTCGTCAAGTGAGCATGTGCTTAAGATGTCCGGGCATGCAAACAAACTTCAAAGCTTGGGTATAGTGATTCCTAATGCTTTGGGGATTTACCGTGTCCTCCAATCACTACCACCAAGTTACAAGAACTTTGTGATGAACTACAACATGCGAACATGAACAAGACGTTGCCGTAACTCTTTGCCATGTTGAAATCTGAAGTGGAGATAAAGAAAGAGCACCAAGTGTTGTTGGTCAATAAGACCACCAAATTCAAGAAAGGCAAGTCTAAGCGGAAGGGACACTTCAAGAAGGGTGGTAAGAAAGTTACCACGCGAAGAAGACCAAGGCTGGACCCAAGCCCGACATCGAGTGCTTTTACCGCAAGGGAGAAGGTCATCGAAGCGGAATTGCCCAAAGTACTTGGCGGATCTCAAGAACGGCAACATCAAGAAGAAAGGTATATCCGATATACATGTTATTGATGTGTATCTCACTAGTACTGTAGTAGTGCTCGGTATTTGATACTGGTTCGGTTGCTCATATTTGTAACTCAAACAGTGCCTTTGCAAAATAAACGGAAGCTAGCGAAGAACGAGGTGACGATGCGTGGGAAACAGATCAAAGGTTGATGTGATCGCGTCGGCACGCTACCCCTTCATCTACCATCGGGATTAGTTTTATACTTAAATAATTGTTATTTGGTGCTGCGTTGAGCATGAACATTATATCGGGATCTTGTTTATTAAGTAGACGGTTACTTGTTTAAGTCAGAGAATAATTGTTGTTCGATTTATATGAGTAATATGTTTTATGCACATGCACCTTTGATAGATGGTCTATTCTTATTGAATCTCGATAGTGGAAATACACATATCAACAACATTGAGGCTAAACGTTTGAAATCAAGCGATAATTCGACCTATATGTAATCGCTGCCTTGGTCACATTGGAGTGAAGCGTATGAAGAAACTCCATTCCGATGGACTTCTTGAATCACTTGATTTTGAATCACTTGAAAGATGCGAAGCATGTCTGATGGGAAAAATGACTAAGACTCCATTTTCTGGTATGATGGAGCGAGCTATGGACCTATTGGAAATCATACATACCGATGTGTGTGGTCCAATGAGTGTAGCATCGCGCGGTGGTTATCGTTATGTTCTTACCTTCACGGATGACTTGAGTAGATATGGGTATATCTATTTCATGAAACATAAGTCCGAAACTTTCGAGAAGTTTAAGGAGTTTCATTGTGAGGTAGAGAATCAACGTAACAAGAAGATTAAATTTCTACGTTCTGATCGTGGAGGTGAATATCTAAGTTACGAGTTTGGCGAGCATTTGAAGAAATGCGGAATACTTTCACAGTTGACACCGTCGGGAACACCACGGCGTAATGGTGTGTCCGAACGTCGTAATCGAACTCTCTTAGATATGGTTCGTTCTATGATGTCACTTACAGATTTACCGCTATCATTTTGGGGTTATGCATTAGAAACAGCCGCATTCACTTTAAATAGGGCACCGTCTAAATCCGTTGAAAGGACACCGTATGAATTATGGTTTGGGAAGAAACCTAAATTGTCGTTCCTTAAAGTTTGGGGATGCGAAGCCTATGTAAAGAAGTTACAGCCGGACAAGCTTGAACCCAAAGCGGAAAAATGCGTCTTCATAGGATACCCGAAGGAAACTATTGGGTATACCTTCTATCATAGATCCGAAGGCAAAATCTTCGTTGCCAAGAATGGATCCTTTCTAGAGAAGGAATTTCTCTCGAAAGAAGTGACTGGAAGGAAAGTAGAACTCGACGAGGTTGTCGAACCTTCTCTCAAAATTGCGAGTAGCGCAACACCGGAAGAAGTTCCTGTGGTGCCTGCACCAATAAGAGAGGAAGCTAATGATGGTGATCATGAAACTTCGGTTGAAGTTGCTACAGAGCCTCGGAGGTCAACGAGAACTCGTACCACTCCAGATTGGTATGATCCCGTTATGAGTGTCATGTTGGTGGACAACACCGATGATCCCGAGACATATGAGGAAGCGATGATGAGCCCAGATTCCAATAAATGGCAAGAAGCCATGAAATCCGAGATTGGATCCATGTACGAAAACCAAGTATGGACTTTGGTGGACTTACCGGATGGCCGGAAGGCTGTCGAGAACAAATGGATTTTCAAGAAGAAAACAGATGCTGATGGTAATGTTACTGTCTATAAAGATCGACTTGTCGCAAAAGGGTTTCAATAAATTCAAGGAGTTGACTACGATGAGACTTTCTCACCGGTAGCGAAGCTAAAGTCTGTGAGGATTATGTTAGCAATCGCTGCATATTATGATTATGAGATATGGCAGATGGATGTCAAAACAGCATTCCTCAATGGAGATATTGATGAAGAGTTGTATATGATGCAACCCAAAGGTTTTGTCGATCCTAAAGATGCTAAAAAGGTATGCAAACTTCAACGGTCCATCTATGGATTGAAGCAAGCATCCCGAAGTTGGAATCAACATTTTGATAAGGTGATCAAAAGTTTTGGTTTTATACAAAGTTATGGAGAAGCTTGTATTTACAAGAAAGTGAGTGGGAGCTCTGTAGCATTCTTAATACTATATGTGGATGACATATTGTTGATTGGGAATGATGTAGACCTTCTTAACAGTGTCAAGGAATATTTGAATAATAGTTTTTCAATGAAGGATCTTGGCGAAGCAGCTTACATATTAGGCATAAAGATTTATAGAGATAGATCGAAACGCCAAATATCATTGTCACAGAGTACATACTTGGACAAAGTTCTAAAGAGGTTTGGAATGGAAGAAAGCAAGAAAGGGTTCTTGCCCATGTTGCCCAATACGACCTTGAGTAAAACTCAAAGTCCGACATCGACAGAAGATAGAGAAAGGATGAGTAAGACTCCCTATGCCTCAGCCATAGGATCTCTAATGTATGCCATGCTATGTACTAGACCCGACATTGCATATCGTTAGTTTAACTAGCAGATATCAAAGTGATCCAGAGTGGATCATTGGACAATGATCAAAAACATCCTTAAGTACTTGAGAAGAACTAAGGATATGGTTCTTTCTTATGGAGGTGATGAACAACTCGTTGTTAACGGTTACACCGATGCTAGTTGGAACACCGAGCCGGATGATTCTAAATCACAACTGGATACGTATTTATTTTGAATGGTGCGAAGCTAATGGAGGAGTGCAAAGCAAAGCGTTGTGGCGAGATCTTCAACCTAATCGGAATACATGGTCGCTTGAGGCTTCACAAGAAGCGATATGGATGAAAGAGTTCATTACAGAGCTGGGTGTGGTTGCTAGTGCGCTGGACCCAATGTCTATCTCTCAGTGATAACATGGGCGCCATAGCCAATGCGCAAGAACCAAGGTCACACAAGAAGTCAAGCACATCAAGCTACGTTTTCACGCTATTCGAGAACATATCCAGATGGGGATATAAAGATTTGCAAAGTACACATAGATCTGAATGTGGCGGATCCGTTGACTAAACCTCTCCCGAGGGCAAACATGACCAACACCAAACTGCCATGGGTGTTCGGTATATTACCATGTAATCTAGATTAGATGACTCTAGTGCAAGTGGGAGATCTGGAGATATGCCCTAGAGGCAATAATAAATGTAGTTATTATTATATCTTTGTGTTTATGATAAATGTTTACATTCATGCTATAATAGTATTAACAAGGAAACATTGATACTTGTGTGATTTGTAAACTTAATTTGAAGTCCCTAGTATAGCCTCTATACTTCACTAGCTTGTTGGTTGATTAATGATTGTGGTTTCCTATCATGAACATTGAGATGTTATCAACAACAAGATCATATCGTTAGGAGAATGATATGGTGGACATACTCCTATAGATAAGCGTAGCATAAAGATCAAGTCATTTCAATAGTTCAATTGCTATATGCTTTCGATACATAGTAACCTAATTCGCTCGACCATGAGATCATGCATATCACCTTTACCGGATGGATGCTTTGATGACATCAAACACCACACCGTAATCGGGTGGCTATAAAGGTGGCATTGAGTGTTCGAAAGTATTGGTTGAAACACATGGATCAAGAGTGGGATTTGTCCATCCATATGACGGATAGATATACTGGGCCCTCTCGGTGGAATGTCATCCAATTAGCTTGCAAGCATGTGACTGGCTCACAAGGGATCACATATCACGAACGAAAAGAGTACTTATCGGTAACGAGGTTGAACTAGGTATGCAGAGATACTGACGATCATAACCTCGGATAAGTAAACTATCGTGAGACAAAGGGAAATTGGTATCGTATGTAAGTGGTTCATTCGATCGCAAAGTAATCGTAGAAATATGTGGGATCCATATTAATTTCCAGATTCCTCTATTGGTTATTGTTTGGAGAAGTGTCTCGATCATGTCCGCATAATTCACGAACCGTAGGGAGACACACTTAAGGATTCGACGTTGTTTTGAGTAGTTATGGTATTATGAGAAAGAGACCGAATGTTGTTCGGAGTCTCGGATTGGATCCGGGATATCACGAGGTGATCCGGAATGGTCCGGAGAATAATATTCATATAAGGAAAGTCCCGTTTCGGAGTTCGGAAATGATTCCGGTGTTTTCATCGGGAATGTTCTAGAAGGTTCCGGAATGTCCGGCACTCCGGGGGGGAAGGGGTACATGAATGTGTCATTACATATTGGAATGATTGCATCATGTACTAAGTGTTCTCGCTGTTCCAAATAAAGGATTAAATTGAATCCTAAAACTGAAAAGTCAAATGGCCAGTTTGAAAGTCAAACGGCTAAAACAGGAAACTGTGGGAAACAAGCAAGAGGAGGTTGAAACCGACTTGGGGGAGGAGTCCCTCCTCTCCAAGCCGGCGCGCCACCCAAGGCCGACTTGGGGAGGGACTCCCTCCCCTTGGCCGCCCCTCCCACCTATAAAAGCAGGTGGCCTCCTCTAGACACACAAGTTCCTATCCTCTAATCTAAATCCTAGCCCTAAACTCCGGTTTAGAGCTTTGGTTTAGAGCTTCTAATTGCCCTAGCCTCGGATTAGAGCCTTCTAATTGGTGTGTCTAAACCCTAGACCACTAATAGCTCTCTCTCATACTCCACCATACTCGCTCCCGCTTAAGGCGAGCCTGGGATCTCCCTCTACTTAGGTACCACGCCATTGTCTTCTTGAATCGCGAGGAGAGTGCTACAACCTCCGCTTTGCTTTGGAACAAGGAGAGGAAGGTCTTCGTCGAAAATCGAATGTGTGACCGATCATGAAGCGCCGCCGAACGAAGGATCGTCTACACGATCTTGAGATCGGGAAGAGTACGACTACATCACCCACGAGAATCCGCTCTCGTTAAACACTTTGGAATCTTCGAGGGTAAGTTATTCCATCGACTCGTTGCTACAATCTAGTAGATAGATCTTGGCTTGTTTGTTTGTATGCGATAGAAAATTTTGTTTTCCATGCTACGAAACCCTACAAAGAAAGGAAAGGGAGGGCTCACCGTGTTCGCTCTGTCGCGGTGAAGCTCAAGGATGTTGTGGGGAGGCCAGGGGCGCACGGTGTCGATGGGTATTTCTCGTCGGAGTTCGCGAAGGCGTCGGGCACGCACGGGTCTTGTCGGGGACGAGTACCTGGGACACAAGCGATCGAGGGATGGCGTCAGTGAGGTGCACGCGGGTTCGAGGAGTGCGGGAAAACTAACCATGTTGCAAGGGGTGCACCGAGTCGGCGACAGTAGCTCACCGGAGATGATGCAAACGGAGGAGGAGCTCTGTTCATCGAGGTTGCCGAGGTTTCAGAGCGCGCGCAAGCGAGTGGAGGCTACGAGCAGATGCGTAGGGAGGTGGGGATCACGCTCATGGGATCTGGGAGGCAAGGGGAGGCGAGACTTGGCCGGAATTGGCTGGAGATGCTCGTCAGAGCAGTGGCGGCGCAAGCTAAATTCAGGACAACCCTGTGGCCGAGAGGGAGGGGTGAGCGAGGGGAAATGGAGAGGGGACGCAGGCGATTAAATGAGCAAGGTTACTGGGCTGATTCATCGCGGCAGTAACGCGAATTTACTCCGCGGAGTTAGAGGCAGAAACGGCGACGAGGGGGGAGAACTGGTCGCGGTGGGTGAGGAAGACGACTGGCAGGTGGGGTCGGCTGGTCAACGAGTGAGGGGATTTCGTGGTGGGGTCTACACATCAGCGATTGAGTGGTTACGTTGCTGAGTGCGAAATGTTTTTCTGCGGGGAGAGAAGAAATGGGCTAGTTGGGCCTGGTGGCTTTGCTGGGCTGGGTTGGCTTGTTTCCATTTTTTATTTTATTTCTTTTTCTTTTTCTATTTTCATTTTCTGTTTTGAATTTTGTTCAAATAATTCAAACACTATTTGAATTCAGATCTTTACCAAACTTTTAGTAAGTTTTAAGGATGTTTAAACATGTATTTTAAATACCATTTTAGGAATAATTCTTTTATTCTTTTATGGTTTATATTTTATTTAAAATGGCCACTTGTATTTTATTCAAATAAAATTTTATTATATTTTCAAACTCTTATTTGAATCTTAATTTTTACCAAACCTTTTTCAGTAGGTTTTATTTATTCATTAGTGCAAATAATTCTCTTTGAATTATTTGAAATATTTTTAATATGTTTTATTAATCATTTAAATTGAGCATTTGTCTTTATTTAAATAAAATTTGATTATGGTTTTAATCCCATATAAATTTTATTCAAATAATTCTTTTAAGTTAACTTGATAACTTTTTAATCCACTTTGATAAATTCCCATTTATTAATTTCTCATGATTTAATTAATCATTTATCTAAGGGATTTTGTCTTTATTAAATATAATTTGAATATGGTTTTATCCATAAAATTTTATTGGAATAATCTTTATCCCTTTATTTTATTTGGATTATATTTATTTCATTTGCTGATGGGTTTAATTCAAGGTTTAAATTGTGTTCTAAATAATTCCTTGGGATTTATTATTTGGTTTAGGCATATTATCGTTATTTAAATAAAATTGGATATTGTAAAATCCTTATGATTTTATTTAAATAATCTTTTATTCCTTTTTTATCATTCCATAAACTTTCATTTGTTAATAATTTGGCCAAGATTTAATTTGGCTTTTAAATATTCCTTATTTCTTTCTTTCTTTCTTTCTTTCTTTCTTTGTCTTATAAAATCCATATCTTTTTATTTATAGATCCAAAATAGGTGATTCCAATTTGTATATTTTTATTTAATATTTGTTTATCTTTTTAAATCCTTTAGGATTATTTTGCTCACAATTTGGTATGGATTTTATATAGGAGATTTATTACCTTTGAAAATTATTTCCTTTTATCTTATTATATTCATAAGTTTTTATCCATGGTTCCAAATTGAATGAAATCAATTTCTATGATCTTATAATATTTTTGTTTGTCATTTTGATCACTTATAAATGTTTGTTGACAAATTTTTTATATGGATCAAATCCATAGTCTTAGAGAGATCTTGCAATGATTTATTCCATTAGGGTTTAGGGTTTTGGTTTAACTTTTCCAAGTGTTTAAATTTCAAGATTCATTCATTGATGAATGCATTTCACTTGATTGAAATTTGTTCCATTAGGGTTTAGGGTTTTGGCTTAACTTTTATGGATTCTATTTTATTAAAAGTTTGTTCAAGTAGGGTTTTGATGTTTCCAAGTTTAAACAAAAAGTTTCTTTTCACCCTAAATTTCAACAATTATTTATTTTCACATTTCAAAATTTGGAAAATTTTGGGATGTGACATGCCATTTGTTGGAATCCTAGTCTCATCATTGCTTCCTCATATGTCACAGGGTCGTCGACGTTGTGCACCAATATGACATTCATGACATGATCATACCAATCAGGAGTGGTATGAACCGTCGTCGACCTACGAGGTTCAGTAGCAACTTCGTTCGAATTTTCATGATCACCATCATTAGCTTCCTCTCTTATTGGTACATGAGGCACTTGACCATCTTCTGGTGTTGCGCTACTATCAAATCAGAGAGAAGGTTTAACGACCTCGTCGAGTTCTACTTTCCTTCCAGTCACTTCTTTCGAGAAAAACTCCTTCTCAAGAAAGGATCCATTCTTGGCAACGAAAACTTTACCTTAGAATCTATGGTAGAAGGTATACCCAATTGTTTCTTTAGGGTATCCTATGAAGACGCATTTTTCCGCTTTGGGTTCAAGCTTGTCAGGCTATAACTTCTTTACATAAGCTTCGCAACCCCAAATAGAAGGAACGACAACTTAGGTTTCTTACCACCACAATTCATACGGTGTCGTTTCAATGGATTTAGACCGTGCCCTATTTAAGGTGAATGTGGCTATCTCTAATGCATAACCCCAAAAAGATAACGGTAAATTTGTAAGACACATCATAGAATGAACCATATCTAAGAGAGTTCGATTACGACGTTTAGCCACACCATTACGCTTTGGTTTTCTCGGCGGTGTCAACTATGAAAGTATTCCGCATTTCTTCAAATGCATGCCCAACTCGTAACTTAATACTCACCTCCACGATTAGATCGCAGAAACTTAATCTTCTTGTTATGTTGATTTTCTACTTCACTTTAGAATTCCTTAAACTTCTGAAAGTTTTGGACTTATGTTTCATAAAGTAGATATACCCATATCTACTAAAGTCATCCGTGAAAGTAAGAACATAACGATATCCACCACGCGATGCTACACTCATTGGACCGCACACATCGATATGTATTATTTCCAATAAGTCCGTAGGTCGCTCCATTATGCTAGATAATGGAGTCTTAGTGATTTTTCCCATCAGACATGCTTTGCAATCTTTAAAGTGATTCAAGAAGTCCATAGAAATGGAGTTTCTTCATGCGCTTCACTCCAATGTGACCAAGACAGCAGTGCCACATGTATGTGGAATTATCATTCAGTCTCATTCGTTTAGCATCTATGTTGTGAACATGTGTATCACTACTATCGAGATTCAATAAGAATAGACCATCCATCTCAGGTGCATGACCATAAAAGATATTACTCATATAAATCGAGCAACCATTATTCTCGGACTTAAACAAGTAACCATCTCGCAGTAAACAAGATCCACATATAATGTTCATGCTTAACGCATGCACCAAATAACAATAATTTAAGTTTAAAACTAATCCCGATGGTAGATGAAGAGGGAACATGACGACGCTGATCACATCAACCTTGGAGCCATTTCCAACGCGCATCATCACCTCCTCTCTCGCTAGTCTTCGTTTATTCTGCAACACCTATTTTGAGTTACAAATATGAGAAACCGAACCAGTATCAAATACCTAGGCACTACTACGACTACTAGTAAGATACACATCAATAACATGTATATCAAATATACCTTTCTTATTGATGTTGCCATTCTTCAGATCATCCAGGTACTTGGGGAAATTCCTCTTCCAATGATCTTCGCCCTTGGAGTAAAACACTTAGTATCAGGCTTAGGACCAACCTTGGGCTTCTTAGCAGGCGCGACAGCTTTCTTGCCACCCTTCTTGAAGTTTCCCTTATTCTTAGGCTTTCCTTGCTTCTTGAAATTGGTGGTCTTATTGACCATCAACACTTGGTGCTCTTTCTTGATCTCCACTTCCAGAGACTTCAACATGGAGAAGAGTTTAGGCAATGGCTTATCCATGCGCTGCATCTTGTAGTTCATCAAAAAGTTCTTGTAAATATGTGGAAGTGATTGGAGGACACGATGAATCCCCAACGCATTAGGAATCATTATTCCCAAATCTTGGAGTTTGCTTGCGTGCCCAGACATTTTGAGCACATGCTCGCTAATGGAGATGCCCTCTTCCATCTTGTAGTTAAAGAACTTCTCGGAAGCTTCATAGCTTTCCATGGCCGCATGAGTCTCAAATATCATTTGATTTCATTGATAATATCATAAGGGCCGCGGTTCTCAAAGCACTTTTGAAGCTCCGATTCCAAACCGTACATGATGGCACACTAAATTGTGGAGTATTGATTCATCCGAGTGAGGTAAACATTTTTTACCTCATCGGTAGCATCAGCTGCAGGCGGGTCACCCAGCGGTGCATCCAGCACATAGGTCAACTGACCAGCATTGAGGATAATCCTCATGTTACGGAACCAGTCTGTGAAGTTGCTTCCATTGTTTTTCAACTTTTATTTCTCTAGGAACGCATTAAAATTGATTGTAGGGGCTGCTATGATCTACAACATATTTGCAAAGAGTTTAGACTAAGTTCATGATAAATTGAGTTCAAACTTAATTCTTAAATTAACTAGGTGAACTCCCACTCAAAACAACATCCCTCAAATTGTTTTAGTGATTACATGAACCAAATCCACTACACCAAGTCCAATCTTCATGAGAGAAGATGTAGTTTCAAAGGCGAACAATCGACATGTTCATCATATCATTCATATGACTCATGCTTTACCTTT
Source organism: Avena longiglumis (assembly GCA_030063025.1). Taxonomy (NCBI): domain Eukaryota; kingdom Viridiplantae; phylum Streptophyta; class Magnoliopsida; order Poales; family Poaceae; genus Avena; species Avena longiglumis. The sequence continues at coordinate 208,520,119 of CP125979.1, read as the reverse complement.
CGGTATTCCATGTTTCGAGACCATGTCTGTACATGCTAGGCTTGTCAATATTAACCTTAGTATCTGCATGTGAAAATATGGCTTACACCCGTTGTATGCACACGTAGAATCTATCACACCCGATCATCACGAGATGCTTCGAAATGACGAGTCTTAGCAACAGTGCCTACTAAGGACGAACACTTTATTACTTGATATTTAGTGAGAGGGATCATCTTATAATGCTATCTTCACAATCTAACCAATACAAGATGCAAAAAAAGATTAACAACACATGCAATTCATAATATGTGATATGATATGGCCTTTCTTCTTGTGCCTTCAATCTCCATCTCCAAAGCACAGACACGATCTCCATCATCACCAGCGTGGCGTCAAGGTCAATGGCGCCGCTTCATGGTTGTCCATCACCAATAACAACTATTACAACTACTTGATGAATAGACACGCATGTCTTAAATTTTTTAAAGACAACCATAAGGCTTCTGCCGGTTGCCAACTTACAATAATAATCATTGCATACATCAAATATAATCACAATCACATCATGGCCATATCACATCACATGCCCCTGCAAAAACAAGTTAGACGCCTCTAATTTTCTTTGCATGTTTTACATGGCTTGAGGCTTTCAAATAAGAATCGTTCTTACGTATGAACATGAACCACAACACAGATACAAGTGTTGTCAAATACCCATTGTAAATTGAATCTTAACTATGGTGGGAGAGACAAACACCCGCAAAGCCACTTGTGCAATACAAGTTGCACGTTGAGCGTGGAGAAAGTCGCATGCGCAATGACAGGTAAGGTTAGCCCAGTCCGCTTCATCCCATCATCCCGCAAGATGCAAAGTACATGAAAAGCAAGCGACAACAAAAGCATCAACGCCCATAAAACCATTGTGTTCTACTCATGCAACAGATCTATGCATAGATACGGATCTAATACAACTGTAGGGTACATTGCATGGAAAACAAAAAAATTCTATCGTAAAAACACACAAAACCAAGATCTAATCTACGAGATCGGTGCAATGAGATTGTAGAGAACTAACCCACGTAGATGCAAAAAGTTAACGATTTTAGATCTCGTGTTTGATGTAGTCGATCACTTGCCGATCTCAAGATCGTGTTGATGATCCTTCTGGATCTGCGTTCCGGCAACGCTTCCGCACTCGGTCACACATACGAAGTCGATGAAGACCTTCCTCTCCCAGTTCTAGCGGGCAGTGGAGGTAGTAGATATCCTCGGAATCCTAGCAGCACGACAACGTGGTGGTGGTGGAGGAGAGAAATCTGCAGGGCTTCGCCTAAGCCGGAGTAGTATGGTAAAGAAGGGAGAGTGAGGCGACGGCTAGGGTTGAGGTGTGAGGGGCCAAGGGGGCGCCCCCACCCCTTCTTATATAGATGGGGGATATGGCCAGGGTTCCCACCCCTGGCCGAGTCCTCCCCTAACTCGGCGGCCAAGGGGGGAGAGGTGGGAACTGGCCCTCCAAGTTCCCCCTTACGAAATTAGGGTTTCCCCTTTTCGTTGTGATGTACGGCTAGCCTCCTTGGGCTTGGTGCGGCTGGCCCTAGGCCCCCATGGCATGCCACTGCCCAAGTGCCCTCAGGGTGGTGGACCCATTGGTGGTCCCTCTAGAACATTCTGGAAGCTTCGGGTCAAAACACCGAAAACATTTCCGAACCCTGAAAATCGACTTTCCTTATATGAATCTTATTCTCCAAACCATTTCGGATCTCCTCGTGATGTCCTGTATCCAATCCGAAACTCCGAACAACATTCGGTCTCCAACTCATATTCCATATCTACTTAAACAACATCGAACCTTAAGTGTGTCACCCTACGGTTCCTGAATTATGCAGACATGATCGAGACACCTCTCCGGTCAATAACCAACAGTGGGATCTAGAGATCCATAATGGTTCCCACATATTCAATGATAACTTTGTGATTGAATGAACCATTCACATACGATACCAATTCCTTTTGTCACGCGATACTTTAGTTATCCGAGGCGTATCTCTATACCTAGTTCAACCTCGTTACCGATATGACATCCCTTTTGACCTAGTCACATTCTTGCAAGCCAATTGTATGACATTCCACCGAGAGGGACCAGGGTATATCTATCCGTCATATGGATGGACAAATCCCACTCTTGATCCATGTGCTTCAACACATACTTTCAGAATACCTAATGCCATCTTTATAACCACCTAATTACGGAAGTGGTGTTTGATGTCATCAAAGTACTCGTCCGGTGATGGTGATTAACATGATCTCATGGTCGAAGGATTAGGTTACTATGTATCTGAAAGCTTGTAGCAAAATGAACTTAATGACTTGATCTTATGCTATGCTTACTATGGGTGTGTGTCCATCACATCATTCTCCTAATGATATGATCTTGTTATTAATAACATCCAATGTCCATGATCAGGAAACCATGATCATGTATTAACCAACAAGCTAGTTTCAACAAGAGGCTTACTAGGGACTCTTTTATTTTACAAAACACACAAGTATTAATGTTTCCGGTTAATATAATGATAGCTTGGGATGTAAACATTTATCATAAACACAAAGATATAATAATAACCACTTTATTATTGCCTCTTGGGCATATCTCCAATAGCATCTCGACCATCCAACATGCCGCCGCTGGAGAACCGCGTGCCCTGCTTAACTCCGCCGGATCAAACTCTTCTTTTGTGTTGCCTTCACTAGTACAAACTCGTTACTTAGAGACTGTGCCTAGAGCTGGTATACCCAAAAAATACAATCCACCGACTGTGTTCATCACCCTCAGGTGGTTGTAATTGTTTGACCGCCTCTAACTTTCACCTCAGACGGTTTTAATATGCACCGTATCTAGTATGACTACCCCCTCAGCTGCTTGTTAAAACAAAACGCCTCTAAATGGAACCTGAGACAACGACAATTATTGTCCATCTACCTAGATCACTCAACCGCATCCAGTTAGAAATATTAATCGCCTCTAGGGCTCTACTGAGGCGGACCATTATGCCGCCTGCCTTGAAAACTCGCATCATTCATGTTCCCGAGGTAGCGTGCGCATGTTGTTAATGCAATTATAAAGTGGATATCATCCTAGCCCCCACCCACACGAGTCCACACTCACATGTGTCCACTCGAGGACTACGAATGGTATCGCGTATATAAACCCTCTCGGCCGTATTCTTCCACGAGCTCGTGTCATTTCCCCCCAATCTGTCTAGTCAAAAAAACCCAACCCACACCTTCCACGCACACCAAAGCTCGTTCGCTTGCACCACCGCCCTCATCTTAGTTGTGCCATGAAGCATAGGCGTGGAGAAGAGCCGGAGGTGAAGCTAGTTGGAGGCGCAGTAGCACATGGCTCGGTCGTCGCCGAGAAGGCGAAGGCGGCTACGGACACGCACGCCTCTCATTGCCGAGTAGGAGAGACTTCGGGCTGCATGCAGCCAGCAGTCTCCATCGCAGTTGAGCAACAGGTGGCCAACAATATCGTGGTTCAAGTGGTAGATCTGGAGGAGGGTCAGGCATTGGCAGGCGGAGGCAACCAACGGGTGCTCTACATCAATGACCCCATCCTCCACCAAAATTCCTCGACCCAGTCGCAGAGAATGATGATTTCAAGGAGGAGGCCTCCGATGATGAGTCTGAGGTACTGCTTTGCTACCTTCTCTACTCGTAATGCATATTTGATTGTTCATACGTATGATTTTATCAATCTTCTATAGATTCTTTTGGTCTTGATGTAGGGAATATAAATGTTTGAACAATATATTGTTTTGGATATTTGATTAGATCTGCTCATCTGGCAGCTAGTAAATTTACATTTGATCTATAACATTTGATTTTAGGGGTTTTAAGGATTTCTAGCTGAGTGTTCATTTTGGTAGACAACAATCATATAACATTACATTTCTATTACTTACTGAGGCCAATGATTCAATTTTGCACCAAAAGAGTGCAAGGCGGAGACACATATATGATGTCATATTTTTTTACAGATGGTGTTAGTAACCTGAGACAATGTACAACAATATAAGTTTTGCAATTGGTACTTTAGTTTGCTAACACCATCTCTAAAAGCTTATAAGGCCCCAGATTTATTCTACACATATGAACTATCATATTTGACCTGTTTCTGCATTCATTATTAGACCGATGATTGAAATTTGCTCCAAAAGTTTGAAGGGGCCGGGCGACACACATTTTGTTGGTGTCAGTTTATTGGGACCGTTGAGTGACCTAAGGCAATATACACAAATACAATATAGGTTGTGTCGTTGGTACTTTGGTTCGCTGACACCGTCTCTGAATAATATTATGAGACCCCCAGATTTAATTTACATTCATATGAACTATGATCTTTAAATTGTTATTGAATGCTGATACGTCGTAAACGTATCTATAATTTTTGATGTTCCATGCTTGTTTAGTATCTACTTTGCTTTGCTTTGTCTACACTTTGAGGTATTTTTATATGTTTTTGGTACTAACCTATTAACAAGATGCCACAGTGTCAGTTGCCTGTTTTCTTCTGTTTTTGGTTCCAGAAAAGGAAGAAAATCAATATTCTAGGAATTGGACGGGACAAAATCCAAAGTCAATATTTTACCGTGGGGAATACGGAGCCAGAAGACGAGATGGAGGAGGGCCTCGAGGGGGCCACACCACCTGGCCACGGGGCCAGGCATGTCCCGCGCCTGGGGGGGGGGGGGGGCAGCCGCCTCAGGCACTCCCTCGACCTCCCTCTTCGCCTATAAGAAGACCCCGATACCTAAACCCTAAGGACCCGATTAATATTCCACGAAACAGTCCGTAGACGCTGCCACCATCTTCCCTAGATCGGGGGATCTGAAGCTCTTCCTGGCACCCTACCGGAGGGGAGAGATCATCCCGAAGGCCTTCTTCATCACCATGTCAGCCTACGGTATGATGCGTGAGTAGTTCCACCTTGGACTACAGGTCCATGTAGTAGCTAAATGGTTGTTTCTCCTCCTTTGTGCTACCATGTTTAGATGTTGTGAGCTCCGTTCATGAACAAGATCATCTATTTGTAATCATGCATGTTGTGTTTGCGGGGATCCGATGGATATTGAGATTAATATGTCACATTGGTTAATGATTCTATCTTATTGATTCTATCATGTTTGTGTTGTTTGAGATCTTGCATGATCTCCGTTTCTAGTAGCTATCTTGGCCAAGTAGATGCTAGTGACTCCAAGAGGGGGTATTTATGCTCGATAGTGGGTTCATGCCTCTATTTAATTTGGGGAAGTAGCAGAAATCTCTAAGGTTATAGATGTGCTATTGCTACTAGGGAGAAAAAAACGATCTCTTGTTCATGGAACAAGTGGATTGTTTACCTTACACACTTTGCTTAAAGCAGTTATCCATTGCTTGTAACTTAATATTGGAGGGGGTTCGGATGATAACCTGAAGGTGGATTACTAGTCATAGATGTAGTTGGATGGCGGTCGATGTATCTTGTTGTATTGCCCAATCAAATCTCATCATAGGATTATGAATGTCTAGTATTGCATTGTTATGCCTTGCTCTGTCCTGTCAATTGCCCTGTTGTAATTTGTTTACCCAGCATGTTATGTTGTTTATCTTAAGGAGAACACCTCTAGTGAACTATGGACCCCGGTCCAATCTTTACCATTGATACAACTTCCATTGTTCATGTTTACTTTCTGCAAACCACCATTACCTTCCACACCATACATTTAATCCATTGTTTTTACCAAACTGGTGAGATTGACAACCTCACTGTTCATTGCGGCAAAGTCTTGAGTTTGCGTTGTGCAGGTTTCTAAGTTGCTAGCAACACCTTTGGGTCGTTTCCTTCCTCCTACTGGTTCGATAACCTTGGTTTCTTTCTGTGGGAAAACTTGCAGCTGTGCTCAACATACCTTCCTCTTGGGGTTTCCCAACGAAGATCTACAGTGGTCTGAGCTGCATCACATGCATTCATAGTGTGTAAGAATTACATTTTAGTTTCTCACTGAGGCCGATGATTGAAATTTGCCCCAAAATATTGCAGGGGTGACACACTTTGTTGGTGTCCGTTTTTTAGGGACGGGTAAGTGAACTTGAGGTAATGTACACAAACAATATAGGTTGTGTTGTTGGTACTTTGGTTCACTCACTCCATCTCTGAAAAAACTTATGAGGCCCTAGATTTATTCTACATTCTTATGAACTATATGATCTTTGAATTTTTATTGCATGCATTCATAGGTGTATAATAAGAATTACATTTCAGTTTCTAACTAAGGCCGATGATTGAAATTTGCCCCAAAAGATTGCAGGGTGATACACATTTGTTGGTGTCATTTTTTAGGGATGGGTTTGTGAACCTGGGGCATCTACACAAACAATATAGGTTGTGTTGTTGGTACTTTGGTTCCCTAACTCCATCTCTAACAAATTATGAGTCCCATGATTTATTCTCATATAAAATATATGATCTTTGAATTGTCTCTGCTATATATTTTATTGTGGCCAATGATTGAAAATTTTCCTCAAAAGAGAGGTAGTACACATTGGTGTCAGATTTTTTTAGGAATGAGTTAGCGAACCCGAGGCAATGTACACGAAAAATAGGTTGTGCAATGGTTAATTGCTTCGCCAACTCCATCTCTGAAAAAATTATGAGGCCCCTAATTTATTCTCATATGAACTATATGATCTTTGAATTGTTTCTGCTATATATATCTTATGGTGGACAATGATTGAAATTTTCCCCAAAAGAGAGGCAATACATATTGGTGTCAGATTTTTTCAGGGATGGGTTAGCGAACCCGGGGCAATGTACAAGAACAATAGGTTGTGCAATGGGTACTTGGTTTGCTTACTCCATACCTAAAGAAACTTATGAGGCCACAGACTTTGTTCTACATATAACTCTGATCCAATCAATTTAATATTGTCTTACATATGTTGTCAATCATATGCATGAGTTCTAAGTTATGTTCTTAAAAATCTATAGAAGGTATCTGATGACGTGGAATCTATAAAGTACTCTAGGGACAACAAGAGCCGCTCCGTGCCGAGGAAGTTGCGGCGTTGGCAAATACGTTTCCACTGTAGGGGGAGACTGTTTTTCCCATTCTGTGGCAGAGTCATCGACTCGGACATCCATAGCTTGATCCAGCACGCGGTGGACATTGGAAAAGACCCAGGCTGTAAGCATCACCCAAAGACCTTGGCTCGGCACTGATACGTCGGAAACGTATCTATAATTTTTGATTCTCCATGCTTGTTTAGTATCTACTTTGCTTTGCTTTGTCTACACTTTGAGGTGTTTTTATATCTTTTCTGGAACTAACCTATTAACAAGTTGCCACAGTGCCAGTTGCTGTTTTCTTCTGTTTTTTGTTCCAGAAAGCAGAAAATCAATATTCTCGGAATTGGACGGGACAAAAGCCAAAGTCAATATTTTACCATGAGGGACACGAATCCAGAGGATGAGACGGAGACGCATAAAAGCTGGCGCTGCACGTTCTTAGGCGGTGTGGCCCCCTGGCCTCCTCCCAGCCTCGCCTCTTCGCCTATAAGAAGCCCTGATGCAGAAACCCTAAGTACCCAATCAATGTTCCACGAAACCTTTGGTAGCCGCCGCCACCGTCGTCCCTAGATGGGGGGGGGTCTTAAGTTCTTCCTGGCACCCTGCCGGAGGGGAGATCATCCTGGAGGCCTTCTCTCCGGTATGATGCGTGAGTAGTTCCACCTTGGACTATGGGTCCATGTAGTAGATAGATGGTTGTATCTCCTCCTTTGTTCTTTCATGTATAGATCTTGTGAGCTCCGTTCATGATTAAGATCTAATCTATTTGTAATCATGCATGTTGTGTTTGTAGGGATCCAATGGATATTGAGATTACCATGCCAGATTGATTAATGGTTTTGTCTATTTGATTCTATCATTTCTGTGTTGTTTGTGATCTTGCATGTCTCCGTTGTTAGTAGTTATCTTGGCCGAGTAGTTGCTAGTGACTCCAAGAGGGGGTATTTATGCTCGATAGTGGGTTCATGCCTCTAGTTTCCAAGGGAAGTGACAGAAATCTCTTCGGTTGTAGATGTGATGTTGCTACTAGGGAGAAAACAACGGTCTCTTGTTCATGGAACAAGTGGATTGTTTACCTTACACACTTTGCTTAAAGCAGTTGTCTGTTGCTTGCAACTTAATACTGGAGGGGGTTCGGATGATAACCTGAAGGTGGGCTTCTAGTCATAGATGCAGTTGGATGGCGGTCTATGTATATTGTTGTATTACCCAATCGAAACTCATAGGATTTTTTTGTCTGGTATTGCATTGTTATGCCTTGCTCAGTTCCTGTCAATTTCCCTGCTGTAATTTGTTTACCCTTCATGCCATGTTGTTTATCTAAGGAGAGCACCTCTAGTGAACTATGGACCCCGGTCCAATCTTTACCATTGATACATCTTCCACTGTTACTTGTTTACTTGCTAGAAACCATTACCTTCCACACCATACGTTTAATACTTTGTTACAGCAAACCGGTGAGCTTGACAACCTCACTGATTCGTTGGGGGCAAAGTCTTGAGTTTATGTTGTGCAGGTCTCCACGTTGCTTACAACACCCGTGTGACGTTTCCTTCCTCCTACTGGTTCGATAACCTCGGTTTCTTACAGAGGGAAACTTGCTGCCGTGCTGCTTCACACCTTGCTCTTGGGGTTCCCAATAGGCTCCGTCAACCACGTGTACAACCATCAAGCTCTTTTCTGGCGCCGTTGCCGTTGAATAAAGAAATAAACTCCCACATCAACAAGGCGCCATCAAGGAGTCATTAGGCACGCAGCCTATGGAAAAATCCTTTGGGAATATGTCAGGACTGGCATGTTTCCCCTGGAGTAGGCTATGCATTCTCCTCCTGCTGCTGCCCCTGCTAAGGCGTCTTTGTGTCCCTCCTGCTACTGCCCCTGCGTATTTTGTATATGTTAATTATTAACTAGTTGGATGTAAGACAGTTTCACTCTGGTGGTGGTGATTATATATATATTAATATCCTTTATATTCGGAGTTTCTTAAAATTATAGCGTTCAATTATATTACTGATCATGCACTAGTACAAACTTTTCCTAGTGATGCTCATGCACACTACCAAATATTTTTAGTGTTCAATTATATTACTGATCATGCTCATGCACACTACCAAATATTTCTAGTGCACATTACCTAAAACAGGAGAAACAACCATCTAGATACTGTATGGAGGAGAAACAACCATCTAGCTACTGTATGGACCAATAGTCCAAGGGTGAACTACTCACGCATCATATCGGAGGCTGGCATGGTGATGAAGAAGGCCTCCGGGATGATCACTCCCCTCCGACAGGGTGCCGGGAAGAGCTTCATATCCCCCTCGATCTAGGGACGATGGTGGCAGTGGCTACGGACTATTTCTTGGAGATCTGATCAGGTGCTTAGGGTTTCTGCATCGGGGGACTTTCTAGGCGAAGGGGCAAGGCAGGAGGCCGGCCAGGGGGGCCACACCCTACCCTGGTGTGGTCTGGGGTGGAATCGTGCCTGGGGGGGGGGGGGGGGCCACCCTGTGGCTCCCCTTCGGCTGCCCTTCAGTCTCTCTGTTCGTTCCGGTAAAATCTAGACTTTGGCTTTTGTCCCGTCCAATTCCGAGAATATTCCCTTACTAGATTTTCTGAAACCAAAAACAGCAGAAAACAGGCAACTGGCACTGCGGCATCTTATTAATAGGTTAGTCCCAAAAAATGTATAAAAATACATCAAAGTGTAGACAAAGCATAGCAAAGTTGATACTAAACAAGCATGGAACATCAAAAATTATAGATACGTTTACGACGTATCAAGCATCCCCAAGCTTAACTCCTGCTCGTCCTCGAGTAGGTAAGTGATAAAAAGAATAATTTTTGAGGTGACATGCACCATCACAATCTTGATCAAACCATTTGAAAAGCATTGAAAGATGGGATCAAAGTACTCTAAACATGAGCATGAAAGATGTAGTTATAACAATAAGACATAACAACTATGTTGCAACATGAAAAGATACAAACAAAGATCATGAATAACAATGCATTGAAATACGTTTGTTTGTTTCACATATAGAAAACATAGCATAGTGGTATTCAGCTTGTCCCTCATGGAGTAGCAAAACATAAATGCATAGGACACCTTCAAAGTTCATAAGGGTGACTAGATACAAATAGTTCAAGAACAAGCAATATCAACATTATGAATCAATCAATAAGTTTTGGGACAATGCACATAAAACTAAGAATGAAAACTAAGCTCTGTTAATTGGTGCATAAAGATAGAAGGTGGAGACTCAATATAAAAGTAGGAAGAAAGGCCCTTCGCATAGGGAAGCAAGGATTTCAAGTTTCATAAAGAGCTTCCAAAAATTATGGTACTTGTTAGCTTTCAGCTCTCATTGCCCCTATCATAAGCATCTTGAAGTGATTAAGGTTAAAGTGAAACCAATATGGAATATATGCTTGACAAATCATAAGTTGGCAATCTCATGTCCCTTGAGTACGAGGGCCGTTCCACATGCTACTCAACTTTAGTCACCCGTAAGTTCTCATTGTAAGTATATGTGTATCATAGAGAACCGCCAACGGGGTACCCCTTGCCCCATGACATAGGAGCTATCCCATATCAAAATGACAAGGTAACAGACAATGAGCATCTCAGCGATCTTTTTATTTGCTATTTGCATAGGTTTTTATTGAGGATGCTTCATAGATTGCTCACTAAGGTTATACTGCAAGTTTCCACCATGATTAGGCATGGTTTAGGCTAGTGGCCCAAACGTTTCTCTAACACATATACATAACTCCATGGACTTATAAGCTCCCCTTTTATTTCACCGCCGACATCCGTAAACAAAAGATCATGATATCAACTGGGTAATATGTACAGGTGTTGAAAGCTTTCCCCGTGACAGCACGGTTCTGCTAATGCTCAACTTATAAGTGCAAGCATATAACAACATAGATGACACAATGGTTCAAGTTTATTAGGGGCAAGAAAAATAAATTGTGCCATCAAGTTTGTAAGAGATTTAATCACTAATCTTCTCAAAACAAGTTTAATTTGGAAGATAGATAAAACAAGAATATACTTGGAATGGTGTAACATACCATGCATAGGAATTTATAGTGGACTCTTTGGAATAACTTGGTTTCTTGGGAGTTGGATGCATGAGTAGAACTTACTCAATACAAGTGGAGGTTATCAAAAGACTGGAGCGACCAACTAAGAGAGCAATAATGGCCATAATCATGTAGAGAGACAAAACATTATCAACCAAAGCATAAAGTGATATCACAAGTCAAAAACTAAATGATCATAGAGGATAAGGTGACTGGTTCATAGTCATAATATGGTGTGAGCATGTGCCAAGTCAACCCAAATAAAGCATTAAAGGAGAATACCACAATATTATGATTTTGTATGCTAAAGCAACACATGATTCTTTCAAGGTACATTAAGCGATCTCAATTGTTTGGAACAAGTCATGCTACAGCAATAATAACTAAGCATAAGGTCAAAACAACATCTAGGATGACATGATAAAGTCTAAGCCACAGCCAAAACAAGCTCCCTTTTGTACCACTTAAGCATGAAACATTCTACTCTTTTCCAACACCAATCAACTTATTTGAAACAACACAGCGAATGCGGGGGTACAACTAATTTATTCAAGCAAACTAAGCAAACGAAAACCAAAAAATAAAACTAAGACGCTCCAAGAACAACACAACAGTGCATGAAACAATAAAAACAAAGTGTCTAGAAAGAGATCCGAGATTTTTATTGATAAAGAAGGGGATGCCTTGGGCATTTCCAAGATTTTACGCTTGTACCTCTTGAATATTTCTTGGGGTGACACAGGGTAGCATCCCCAAGCTTGAGCTTTTGTCCATTCCTCATCTGATCACATCATTCTTTCCCTACACTTGAAAATTTTCCTTCATACACAACTTCACACAATCTTCATTATCAACATTAGTGTATTCAAGATAATAGGCCCTTGGGTTTAGTTTCAAAACAAGTAAAACCTTCATTAAAACACAAGATACTATATCAATTCCTTTAAAAATCTCAAGTTATCAAGGAGAACTCAAAAAGAAACTGATAAGAGGCAAATGCAAATAATGGCAGAAATCTGTCAAAACAGACCAACAGGTAAAACTGATTTTTTTCGAAGACCTTCTGTTTCTCAAATAAAAAAAGTGTTGAACTAACGAAAGTTAACAACATGGAGCATTTACTCAGAAAATTACAGCTCAATCCAACATACAGATATTTTTCACGAATTTTTACAGTGAAGCACAAAAATCTGTTTCAGGAGAGCAACTTCCCCAAATCTTACTTCTCTCTCATTAGAGGTTATTCTTGGCACATAAATCACACAAAAAGGATAATGAGAGGTTATTACAGACGTAATAACTTCCAAGACTCAATAAACCTATTGGGTTATCTCCTAAGAAGTACTTTTCTTTAACGCCTTTAAGTTAGGCATGATAGTTTGAGAAGATGCTCACATAAGAAATATGAATTGAATTAAAAGAAAGCATCAAGAAGCAAATTTAGAACACATTTAAGTCTAACCCACTTCCTATGCATATGAATCTTGTAAGAAAATAAATCAAAGAAGCACATAGTGACAAGAATGGGTAGATAAAACAAGAGCAACTTCAAAACTTTCATCACATAGAGAGGTGTTTCAGTACCATGAAAACTTCTACAACCATATTTTCCTTTCTCATAATAATTTTAAGTAGCCTCATGAATAAACTCAACAATATAACTATCACTTAAAGCATGATTTTCATGATCTACAAACACATAATTTCTATCAAGCTCAAAAATAGTGGGATTAAAACCTTCAAACCCACTTTTAACAATTTTATAACAAGGTGACTGATCATTCTCAAGAGGTATGGGGTTCCAAGATAAAGCCAAGATCCCTCCAATCTCATTTTCAATAGTAGTACAATTAATATTACCAACCAATATAGGACCATCATCTAGAGCTTTATCATAAACATTACCATGCATTTCGAAGTTAGGCACAAATAAAGGATTATCATAAGATTTATCAAAATAGCATGGATTATCATAGGTAACATGAGCATAATTATTATCACAAGTTTTACCCATAGTAGATATTTCAAAAGGGTCCACATGAACATAACATTCATCCTCCTTTGGTAAGCATGGAGGACAATCAAATAATGTAAGGGATAAAGAGTTACTCTCATTAGGTAGGCATGGGTAGTTAATCCATTCTTCCTCCTTTTGTTAATTAATCTCCTCCTCTTTTCATCTAATGAGCTTCACGTTTCAGCAATTTCTTCTTCCATAAGCTCCTGCAAGGCATTAGTCTCTTCCGTTTGTGGAAAGCATCTATTAATATATTCAAGAATATAGCCATTTTCTTCCTTGTAATTATCAAAAAAAAAATTAAGTATATCATAAACTCGTATTTATAAGGTGAATCATCAGTATTTTCAAGCAAACTAGCAAGTTCAAATGCACCCTTCCAAGCAATAAATTCTTCAATTTGTTCCACATCATAAAAGTCATAATTTCCTTTAACATAAGAAGATATGGTAACATTATCATTATACTCACATTGAAAAGGGAGGTGTTTATACCTCCTACATCAACAATATTTATAAAAGCAATAAGTAACATTATAAGTAGAGCACACATTTCTAGCAATGGTATTCAATTTATCAATTTGTTCCCATAAGTGTTTCCCTTTTTGTGACAAGCGGTGTTCCTTATAATAATATGATGCACACGTTTCCCTTGTATGGTTTTTCATACTTTAGGGATATTCTATGATGCATGTAATGGTTTAGATCTATACATAATGCCTTGTTTATCCATATCATGAGGTAATTGACACCACCAAGCGAGGGTAGATGAGAGAGATGTGATAATACTCACAACATATGAATCATTACACTATTGTTTAGAATGTTTTCCATTAAAAAGTATGATGTATGTAGGTAATGGGTGACCGAGTGACAGCGGCATATGTATTGAGTGACAGCAATGCAACCCAACATCCTTTATCTAGGGGTAAAAAGGGAGAAGTATGATGTGTGATGTGAAAAAATCCAAATGCTAGCCTTATTATAAGGGTGACCTAGAAACACAAAGGAGTACTTCTTTCACCTATGTGTTTTATGACATATAGCCACCATAAAAGTACCATTAAAACATGACAATTGTGTGTACCTTTACTATCTATAATATGATAATCATCATAGATGGACAAGAGAGGATTAAGTGAACCCATGTCCATTGTTCCTATAAAATAAAACTCTTGTCTTGTCCTCTTGCATTGAAGAGGATTGAGACCCTTTTATATTCTTATTTTGTTACATTAGACTTCAACCATTAAAACAATGATCTTATTTATTAAAACTTGTTTAGTGCATAATCACTAAAGCTTGCCACACTTTAGTTGTAAAGAATAGATAGCATTTCCTTCTTGCTCCTGCGGATCCATACCCAACTTCCACACTCAGTTATCAACACCAAACTGAGTGTTTCACTAGAATCGAATAAGAGGAAATTGCAGGTAGCTCCCTATGTTGGACCATGGTGTTCTGTCGATTTTACTGGGATTTAGTGTTGGATTGGTTTGGACCACTACTGATGTTTGCCTGTTGCTCATTAGATTGGACTCGGTGACATCTACTTGCAGCTAATAAGTCTTCAAAGCTGTTTATCCCGACCTTTTTATTTTGCAATCAGTAGTGCCTCAACTGAACTTATAATATCTTAATTTGCTGAACTGCCTATTAGCTAATATAAGTGATGTCGTGTCTATTGACAATTTTTTTTTGTTATGAGATTTCCTCACTTTGTTGTTTATATAAGGAGCTGTTTTACGATGATGGGAGCGGTACTTTTGGTACCGCTGGGTGCTGTCCCGTACCGTTGGCTATAATTTTTTCTAGCTATTGATTAAGACGGTAGATTATGCTCTCTATCAAGATTTGGATGCACAAATAAGCGGACAAACAGAGGCGGAGATCGCATCTGACGATCAACAAGTAGAAAAGGAACCAGCGGCCGGAAGCGGGAATCAATCTGGCAAACACACGCTCTCGAGCCCTGAAGGACGGACGGCTCTCACACCTACGGCACAGCTCGGGGAAATAATAGGTAATCTGATCCAAGATCGGATCAGCATAGCCAAAAGAAAACAACACCCAAGAAACCACCTGCGCGTACGATCCTGCAGCAAAAACACATATAGAAATCTCCACCTAGCTACCCAATCTCCAAACATCCATCGATCAGCACCCACACAGCCCCAATACCATACACATACACTCATTGATCAAGGTCAGTAGCGAGGAGGCCATGGAGAAGAAGCTAGCATCCCTAGATGCCGCAGCCGTAGACGCTGACACCGTACGTCGTTTCCCGGGCGTGCAGTCCGACGCCGGCTACAACTCCATGAGGTCAGGGCTGCCGGCGACCATGCCGAAGCGCCCTCCGCTCCCGTGTGTGTAGCCCGGTGTCACCTCAGCCTCTAGGAACGGTGACGGGGCTGCTGGCGAGCAGATCAGTTACTGAAGAATGACAGCGTCGGCGGCGTGCAGAGGTGCCGTATCCACTCCCACAAGCTGCGCTCCGCTGACAACGGCGATGACAGCGACAGGGCTGCCAGCGGACAAGCTGGCGGCATACTCCATCTCCACTCCTACGAGCCGGGCGCGGGACCGTCGGTGCGAAACCATGCCGAGGACGACGGTCTAGAGGGCGCGGGACTGTTGAAAATTGGACCGATACGCGGCGCGTTCGTTGACTACTTACCGACGACAGCCGACGCGTAGCAGTAGCGGCAACGCTGATCAACTTCTGGTAAGACGTACACAAGAACGAGTCGTCAAGATATAGTACATACTAATAAGCTGCCCGATCAACTAATAGAGCTGGCTCACGAAACACACGCACGCACACGAAAACGATCTGGATCGCTAGAGGCCCGTGTCGAGCCTCTCATAACACCTTTGTTTTCTTTCTTTTTTCTGGTACAGATTATAGGGTATTACACGGGTATATAAAGCAGCCAAGTGTAGCTAACCTAGTAGGATTAGGATCCTAATTCCTATCCAAACCAGACTACACAAATACACATACCTTATACGACTTGTATACGCCTAGCGCACGACGCCGTGCCGGCATCAAACGTGCTTAATTCAACATTCACCCTCCCTAAGCACGATATGCGCTTCACTTATACCTGGATCCCAAATGCGCCGGCTACTCCTCGCGGGCGTCATCCATGGCATTGCTTTCGCCGCTCCAGGCATCCTCTTCGACATTGCTTTCGTCGTCTCTTGTGGCACCCATGTCGCCGTCTTTGCTCATGTCAGCTTCTTCATGGCTTCATGCCGACAGTCCTTTTTATCCGCGCCCTTCTCCATGCCTTCACACCGATTATCCTTTTTGTTCGTGCCTTGAGACATTATACTTGGTTCAATGAAGTACTTTCCCATCGATGCCTCGCATATTTGATCTACTACTTGCCGGTGCTCTTGGATGCAATAGAACAAATATGTAGGAGGTAGCTCAAATTGGTTTTCTTCTAGCTTCTCTATACCACGTGAAAAGCCTTTTGATGGATCTGCACCCCCTATTGTTGGGTCTCCTCTATCTATCTGGTCACCTGTCCACACTCTTGGACCATCGCCTTCTGGCCTTGCTGGCCTGTTTGCTGGGCTCACTTCAGCTCCCCCTCCTCCTCTAAATTGTGGGCAAACAAGTGCAGGTATCGCTACACATGCATCTGTGCACCCTTCCAGTTCCGTATCTTCTGGCCACAGACTAGCCTTTTCTTCAAATTCTTTGTCTTCTGGGAGAATCCCTAGTGCTTCTGGCCTGGTGTCCATGCTTGGAGCTCCCCCTAGGCCTTCAATGTCTTCTGGGCCCGCCGACAAGGATAATCTTGGTTGATCCATATTTTCTTCATACTCAAGATCTCACGTGACGTGAAAAGTTGGATATCCCGGTTCGTTAGAGCACCAATTCCATGATTTTTCTTCCTCAAAGACTACATCGCCCTTGACAACCACCTTATTGGTATAAGGATTGCACAGACGGTATGCCTTTGAGCTTTCATAGCCCGTCATGATCATTGGAATCCTCTGATCCGCCAATTTACTCTTATGGTCGGACTCCATCTTGACATGCGCCACGCATCCAAAAGTGCGAAGATGATCAACCGAGGGTTTCCATCCGTACCATGCTTCGTACGGTGTTATACCAACTCCACTCTCAGTAGATTCCATGTTCAGCAAATACACAGCCGTATTGACTGCCTCACCCCAGATTTTCCTGGCAAGCCTTTACCCTTCATCATTCGTGCCATGGTCAACACAGTTTGATGCAGCTCACCCCCCTCATCAATGCGTAGGGCTCTTATCTTTGCCTCCACCTTAAACTCTTCGGCTTCCTTGATCTTCTTGAATGCTTGTTGATCTTGATCCTTACTTTTCAGCAACACAATCCACATGTATTTACTATGATCATCCACCACAAGCATGAAAAACTTATTGCTAGACGGAGTTGCGGGTGAGATTCCAACGCATAGATCGCCATGAACAAGTTTCGAGGCTTCACTTGCCTCAAACGTGGCTTCACATGGGAACGGGGCACTCTGTTCCTCATGATGCACACACGGTAGATCATGATCCACTTGCACCACAATCTCCGTAGCCGGTGATGGAGGATCCTCCTCATCCTTCAACTCAGTTACTTCGAGCATCAACATCATCGGTCCATCATCTCCTTCCTCGGTGATGAGAGCCCTCTCCTTTTCCTTTGGTGGTTTCCGACAATCAGCCTTGAAGTGATCGAGCTCACCGCAGTTATGACACCTTACTTTCTTTATGTCAAACTTCCTCCGCGGCGGGGCGTCATCTTCATCCTCCTGCCCTGCGATGTACTTTTTTGCTGGACGTTGCTTCTCCTTGCCGCTCGTGGAGCCTCCTTGCTTTTCTTTTGAAAGAGTCATCCACTGCTGCTTTGTGAGCATCAGGTGCTCAACCTGTTCTGGATCACCGAAGCTGATCCGGATCTCTGATCGTGTGTCTTGAATCTTCCGACGAGATGACGTTCTTGATCTCATCCAATTTCTCGCCATATCCCCTGATTGCGTTGACAAGGGTAACGAGGGCGGCAAACTAATCAACCGTCTCGCTCTCCTCCATCTTCAGATCTTCATAACTTTTTGTCAAAGTTTGAAGACGCGCTTCCTTCACGCGGGCATGACCTTGGTGCAAGATCTTGATCGTATCCCATGCATCCTTCGCCGATTTTTTTCGACGAGGTGCTGCATCACGTCCTTCGGCACGACGGAATAGAGCGCCGTTAACGCTTGGCGATCCTTCTGGTACTTCGCGCCTCCCTTGACGTACTCGTCGCCTCCTGGATCGACGGCCTCCCAAACATCCTGAGCCTCCATGGCCACCTCCATGTTGAGTGCCCATAGCCCGTAGTCCTTGCGATCGAGGCGCGGATACAAAGCCGCCCCCACCGTCTCTGTCACCGGTGCCGATGCCGAGCTCTCGCCAAACTTCACCATCGCCATGGCCTCCTAGTACTTTCAGCAGATCACGAACAACAACCTTTGCTCTGATACCAATTGTTGAAAATTTGCCCGATATGCGACGCCGTTCGTCGAGTACTTTCCGACGACAGCCGACGCGTAGCAGTAGCGGCAACTCCGATCAACTTTCGATAAGAAGTACACAAGAACAAGTCGCCGAGATACACGTACGTACTAATAAGCTGCCCTAAACTAGAAATGATCAACTAGTAGAGCTGGCTCAGGAAACAGCCGACGCGTTCGTCGAGTACTTTCCGACGACAGCCGACGCGTAGCAGTAGCGGCAACTCCGATCAACTTTCGATAAGAAGTACACAAGAACAAGTCGCCGAGATACACGTACGTACTAATAAGCTGCCCTAAACTAGAATTGATCAACTAGTAGAGCTGGCTCAGGAAACACAGACACGCATACGGAAACGATCTAGATCGCTAGAGGCTCTTAACACCTTTGTTTTCTTTCTTTTTTCTGGTACAGATTACAGGGGTAATACACGGGTATATAAAGCAGCCAAGTGTAGCTAACCTAGTAGGATTAGGATCCTAATTTCTACCCAAACTAGACTACACAAAACTACTCAAATATACATACCGTATACGATTTGTATACGGCTAGCGCACGACGCCGTGTCGGCATCGAACAACAGGGACTGCATCGCCGCACAGCCTTTCACCGCTGCACAAAATGCGAGTTGAGGTGCTACCAGGTACCAGCGAGCACCCCGCAGTGGCGTCTTCGGTGGGCACCTTCTGCTGTCTTCACTGGTGTGCAGGTGCGGGCGGCGCACCGATGTTGAGGCTGCGGCGCACAGCCCATGGGCGCTCCTCGATCTTTGAAGACGACATCGTCGTGCCATCACTGGGCTGGTAGCGCATGGCCGTCGCAGCCATCTAGATCATCCTGAGCACGCACGCGAGGCCTCATTTGTCCAGGTGGTGTGTGCACATCTACACGCAGGCATTCATGCCGCCAAGTCAGTGCGGGAGCTTTATCGAAAAGGCACGGGTGACGGGCCACTGCAAGTGAACACTTCACCGGCGTACAGGTCCAGCTCGACCTAGCTACCGCCCGACTCGTCCCACCGCAAGCACAGCCAAGCAAAGATAGGAGGAGAACTGGAAAGGGCTCCGTGGAGAGAGTGAGTAGCCACAGGAAGGAAGATACGATGGAGAGAGATCGGTGGATATTTTTTTTATGGGGAAATATAGATTTTAGACCACCCACTCACGATCCTCCTCTAATCAACTAAAATAACACATCTTTTATGGTACCGATCCTATATTTTTGTACCAGTCCCACACTATCTGTACTGTCTGTTACCGCTAGGTTTGTGCCGCTATTGTTTTACCGTTAGATCAAGATTGATGGACGGTTATTTAAAATATCAAACACTCTAAGACTTGTATTACATAACATGTACAACCATGAATGTAGAGGTCTCCTCTAATCTTTAGCTCTTAACCCTTCGAAATAGTAGAGATGTCCACACAGTACGTTAAACAAAATTTCTAAGAGTAATATCCGATGATGGCTTAATCTTGTACATTTACATTTAGTCAATTTTTTTTTTCAATTTGCTATGCTATTGGCAGTGGTTTGTGGCTTTTTGGTAAATGGTTCAGCTATTAGCTAATTTATGATCTCATTTGTGATCTTATCGAGATATTTAGCACCATGCCTGATATTTTGCACCACACAAATAGGTTATCTATCCTTCAGTGACATGCAACTAAGATGATACATTGGTTTTTGATCTTTCTTTTCTTCGACAATTGACATTTAAAATTTAGCGTTTCTTAGATATTAGAATAACGCAATAACCTTAAGATGTTAGCCTGGCAAAACTCACTTGTCCACACTGTAGATTGACATATTGTTTGCGAAGTAGTTAAGTAGGCTTAACCAGTTGATATTATAACAAACCAGTGTGTATATGTTTATCAAATTTTTGGGATAAGTACGAGTAGGGCGTACTTCTTTTTGGGTAAGTTCAACCAGGGCCAGTCCTAGGGGGACTAGCTGGGCAGCCGTGCCGGGCCCAAAAAAACTAGGGGCCCAAATATATACAGACCTAGTATATATAGTAAAAAAAATAATCCTAGGAATCTATCGTTCGCCAGTCGCCAGACATCGATCCCAGACATCCATCGTTCGCCAGTCACACAAACGGTAATCAGGCCCTGGCGGTAACCGATCCTAGGCACCCATCATTCGGTGAAGGGCTCGATATTTCTCATGTCTGGGTATGCATCGATATTACTCACATCTGGGGGCATCGATCGCTCGCCAGTCGCCAGGCTTGACGCTAGCCGCCAGGGATAAGCAGAGAGATAGGAATGGAAGGGGTTCGCATCAGGAGAGAGGGAGGGGCTCGCTGCCGGCGCGGCCGCCTCGCCTTGCTCGCAGAGAGCGGAGCCGCCGCCAGAGAGCGAGATCGAGCAGGGCAGTGAGAGGGGGTGATATGAGTTAGGGTTACGGGGGAGGGGGGGGGGGGCTCGTGGCGCGCCCGTTTTGTTCCAGCGAGATGCGCGCTGGGCCATCCGATCTAGGCCAGGGGCATCAGACGAATGTGATCGGGCGGAGGCTGGCCCAGGGGTTGGCGTGGGCGGCCGGGACATTTGGGACATTGTCGCCCTGCAGAGGAGAGTGCGCCCGCGGCTAGGCCACTAAGTGCCGCTCAGTTTTGGTTTTTCTTATTACATAAGCTTTTTCCTGGCAGATTTATTATTTTTGATTGTTTTTGACACAGTTTTTTATTAGCAAAATTGTCCAACGAAATTTTGTGTAGAAAATGATAAAGTAATAGTAAAGCTTCTGTAAAGATGAAAAGTTGATGAATTTTTTAATTCATTCTTCCGCTGCAATTATTCAAAAGTAATTGCTTAAATTTAGTAGAGTGAGAATTAATTTTTTTAAGAGTGATGATTTTATTTGATGACCAACGTTGTTAGTAAAATTTTCACTATGAATAGTCATTTTCATCACTATTAGTTTTATTTTTTCCCAACGGTGATGTAGAATTCATATTGAAAGGTTTTATGTTTTATTTTAACCAATGTTCAATTAACTCATTTTGATGATATTTTGCTTTCAGGCAATCCTAGGAGTTTCATCTCGACTATTGAGCCCCTCAACGGAGGGAACTACGGCTCATGGCGAGAGAAGATTGAGATGGGGCTGGCTCTGCTAGACCTCGACTTGGCACTCGTTGATACTTGTCCCATAGAACCTGTTGACCCCGTGAGGGGTGAAAAAGAAAGTGAAGTGGACTTCAACAAAAGGGTCCATGACCATGCACCAATAAGAATGAAGTACTACCTTGATCGTGCAAAGTGCGACTCGTCCAATAGAAAGTGCTTGATGGTGATTAAGAGCTCCATTATGGAAGCTATAAGTGGAGCAATCCCAGAGTGCATCACTGCCAGTGAGTACCCGAAAAAGGTAGAGAGTTAGTTTGCTGGGTCTTCAAAGGCCTATGCAAGATCTCTCATTAAGAAACTTGTTACTACAAGATACACTGGTGGTGGAGTAAGGGACCACATATTGCGAATGAGCAACATGTCTTCCAAGCTTAAGCCCATGGGCATAGAGCTTCCAGACGAGTTCATCATTCATCTGATTTTTGCCTCACTGCCAAATCAATTTGAAGCTTTTGCTGTGAACTACAATATACAGCCAGAATAGTGGGGCATTGATAAGATGATGGCCATGTGCGTACAAGAAGAAGAGAGGCTTAAGGGGAAATCTGTTGATTCTGTGAACTACCTGAGCCCAACCAAGAAGAGGAACTTTCATGGTTCCAAGCCACAAGGGAAACCTCAGGGGCATCCCTCTTCTTCTAGGACGCATGGAAAAGCTCCTGATCACCAGGCGCAGGAGGTGGACAAGGACACCTGCAAGTGGTGCAAGCATAAGAGCCACTACATGAGTGACTGTGTGGCTTTTCTGAAGTATCTGTGCAAGAGTGGTGATGATTTAATTACTTTTGTTGATGAATCCTTATTTTTAAGTTATGCAAAATCTACTTGGTGGATTGACTCAGGTACGACTACTCATGTTGCAAATTTATTACAGGGATTCCGTATGAGAAGGACCCTACAAAGAGGAGAAAGAAGTATTAAAGTTGCAAACGGCATCCAAGCTGAAGTCGAAGCCATTGGAGATCTCCCATTAGAGTTATCAAATGGTTTTGTACTTTTACTAGTAGATGTGCTTTATGTACCCTCTTTGCATCGAAACTTAATAAGTGTATCACGCTTAGATGATTATAGTTTTTCTTGCCATTTTGGCGATGGACAATGTAAGATCAAGTTTAATAATGAGATTGTTAGTCTTTCCTTCAAACAAGACAAGCTTTATTTTTTATCACTTTGTGAGAATGTGAATGCATTAAGCGCTGAGAATGAGAATACCTCCTCATCCCTAAATGGAAAGGCTAAGAGGAAAAGAATTGATGATGTCTCATCGAAATTATGGCACTATCTTTTAGGCCATATTTCGAGGGGAAGAATAGAATGCTTAGTAAAAGAATCAATTCTACCGCCTCTAGAATTTTCAAATTTAGAGCAATACATCGATTGAATTAAAGGAAAGTTTGTAAAGAATATTAGGAAGGGCGCCAAAAGAATCACATGAGTTTTAGAAATAATCCATACGGATATATGCGGTCCGTTTCATGTGACATCTGTGGATGGCTATGACTCTTTCATAACATTCATGGATGATTATTCGCGTTATGGGTATATTTATCCAATTAAAGAACGTTCAGAAGTGTTGGATAAATTCAAGATATTTAAGGCTAAAGTTGAAAATCAGCATAGTTTAAAGATTAAAGTAGTAAGGTCTGACCGTGGAGGTGAATACTATGGTCGGCATACCTGTAAGATCCCTCCTTTATAAAGGAAAAGGATCCCTGTGATTGCAATGCTAGTCCATGGATCAATTCTAGCATCCACAGTTTAAGATGAAGTACACAGAAACAAAGGTCATTATTACAGTCATTCCAGAGACAAACATAGTCTTTACAACTCCAAGGCCACAGGCCTAGTACAAGAGTTTGAATAAGTAAATAAATAAAAGTCTTCATATTCATGTGCCACAGGCAAACATGTTGAGTGTAGACTCATGACTCCTAATCCCCATCAGAGTAACCTACAACATCACAAGTTACAGCCACAGTGGGTCAATACATTGGAATAGTATTGGCAAGTGATACCCTTGTATAATTTAGGTGGACTAGATACTATATGCAATTTGGCTAAGTGTAGCTTGGCTTGCTTTGCTCAAAATAGGTTTTGCCTATTAGTTGAAATCACTAAGTTTTTCTTTATCAAAACTTTTCCCAAGGAACCACCAATAGACATTGAGGTCCTTCACCCTTGTTCTCCCACAAGTTTTTACTTAGAAATTGGGATGAGGAGATTTTTGATAGCTTCCATGTCTTGATGCTCAAGTTGTCCTTTTCCAGGGACATGGCTAAGTACTTAGATTCTTCCATCTGCAGAGGTGGTGCACTTTCCCCACAAGCCTTGATTTTCACCAAGACAGGACCTTTCAGAAGCCTTCCCTTAGACCAAATGGACGCGTTCCAACCTATCATCCCACTACCACCAACTGTCCAAATGGCTAAGTTCTAGCAACTAATGTGATCCTGGCAGAGCCCATATTGCCAAGTGGCTGCACTAAAAGCTTCTTAACATTTGGCCTCTAAAATCTCTTTGTTCCTGGGTGGCTTTCCACAAGTGAGATACACAAGGTAAACCATATAAATAGGCCTTGTATAACCACTCAACATAAACCATTCCTTCCATTCCACCCAGGTGTTTCATTTACTTAGTTGTTTTATTAGGCAAAACACAAGTCCAAAGACTTAGAAATATTTTATCATAGCATGTATATTTCACCACCCTTGGTTGCTACTAGCTAGTCTAAGCATGGCATAGATAAGCATCTTAACTTAGAAATTTCCTAGCAATTCTACAACTACAAGGATTTCCCATCATGGCATATAAGCAAAATATAACATGCAAGACTAGCAAAATAATTCTAATGCTTAGTAGAAAACATAGGGATAAAAATATCATGAAGCACCACTTGCCTTGGTAGTTTGGAGACTAGCTACACTCCTCACAATCACAATCACTATTGGCACCAAAATATACACAAAGAATCATAGCCACAAATCACATACAAAACATATACAAACAAAAATATATGAATGCATGCAATATGATATGTGATGATTTTTAAAACTCAACAAAGCAAGTGTACTGTACTGGTTCATAAACAAGTTAAAAACTTGCCAAACAACATTTATTTAAACCTCAAAACATTTCTCAAACAATTCATATACTCAAATTAGCCCTACACATGTTTCTGTAAATAAAACCATTTTAACAGAAGCAAAACATTAAACACATTGCATATTTAGAAAGGGATTGTTCTCCTGATTCCAATGATATAAAATTTGTCAAATTCTAACGTGGGAATCAAAAGTTATAGCTAAAACAAATTCAAACATCTAATAGATTCAATTCCTGTTTTTAAATCTAAACTGTTGCCACGCGTCTTAATCTGATTGGCCGATACCGGTTCGCTCAGGATCGCGTCTGTGAGCCGTTAGATCTACTTAACCTGCACGGCCCAGATCTACTCATAACGCTTCAATAAGTGATCTAATTTCACACGCTGGATCCAGATCCAACGATCCTGGATCAAACGACCATAACTGGGCGGCGCTGGCGGTGGCTACTGGCGGCGGCGAGCTCTTCCTACGGCGGCGCGGCGCTACAGGTGGCTCTGGGGTCGTCGGAGATGCTTACCAGAACAGTGGCGATGCACTGATGCTCAACCTGGCGATGGCTTGGCAAGGGGCGCACGGACACGGCTGCACGGGCTCGTCGGAGTTGCTGTCAGCGCCGGGCTCGGGCAGACGACGACGTTGGCGACGCTCCTGGTCACCCTAGCATGCACAAATGCCATCAGGAGATGCACAAGACTACGGTGAGCACGATCGTGTGAATCAGAGGCAGAGGGGAACAAGAGGCTCACCGAATTTAATCGCCGGAGTTGAGGACGTCGTCGGAACCTTGATGTGCTTGTCGGAGACGACGACCTGGGGCAGTATAGAAGGAACCAACGGTGTCAGTAGGTGCGCAAGGAAATGGCGAAGCTGTTTGCAAGAACCAGAGGGAGAGGGGCGCACGGGGCTCACCGGAATCGGTCGCCGGAGTGAGCTCTGTCTGCGGCGGTGCGAGGAGGATTGCGGGCAGCCTGGGGGCGCTTTGTGCTCGGAGTCTGGGGGGAAATGGAGAGGGGGCAGAGGGGGTTTAAGTAGGCCAGGCGGGGGCGTGATTTACTCCTGAAATCAACGCGGTGTGACGAATCAAACAGAAGCATACGCGCGATTTGGGGAAGAACACGTCGCGAAGTGGAGGACGACGCGTGTGGGCCATGTTGTCACGTGAGAAAGCAGAGGGAGTGGGTCCTGTCTATCACCACTCGGAAAGCGGGTGTGAGTGAAGAAAAACGGTTCGCGGGGTGGGGTTGCTGGGCTTGGATGGGCCGGTTGGGCCAGATTCGACTGAAAGCTTATTTTTTTTCCTTTTAACCTTTTTCTTTTTTTCTATTTGGTTTTTCTGAAATGAATTTCAACTCCAATTCAAATGAGTTTGAATTCAAATCTTCTCTAGGTTTTTATACTGCAAACCTTGCACTCAAATGTGTGTCAAACACTACTGTCTATTCAAAACACTTTGATCAAATAAAAATAAAAATAAAACCAAGCCTTTATGATATATATACAATAGGCATAATATTGCTTTTATTTACTCATTTTGTTTTGAAACTTTGTCCAAACTTTTGATGGTGCCTAAGTTTGAATTTCAAACCTTACTGAACCAAAACAAGTACTCTTCTCATTGGAAGATAGCACTAAGGCTAGAGCAAACTTACATGAAATAATAAGCATAGATGCTTCTGTTTTGAAATGATTTGTTTGAATTGAAACTTATATGATCATGGATGCATGGATGATATGCATGAGTTTGAAACATGATTTTAGGGATGTTACAAATCTAACCCCCTTAAGGTGAATCTCGCCCTCGATATTCGGATTGGCTAGCAAATAGGTGAGGGTGGTCTTTCCGAAGATCATCTTCTCTTTCCCATGTTGCTTCCTCTTTGGAATGATGGTTCCACTGAACTTTGCAAAACTTGATAGTCTTAGTCCGTGTGACTCTTTCTGCAGTCTCAAGAATCTTGATAGGTTTCTCCTCATAAGTGAGGTTACTCTCCAACTGAACCTCTTACAAAGGTATAGTATCCTTCAAAGAAGTTTCTTCCATTTCTGGATGACATTTCGTAAGCTAACTCACATGAAACACATTATGGACAGCTGACAGAGACTCTGGCAATTCAATTTCATAAGCAACTTCTCCTTTACGACTCAGAATCTTGAATGGTCCAACATATCTTGGGGCCAACTTTCCTTTGACTCCGAACCTCTTCACTCCACGAAGTGGTGACACTCTAAGATAAGCTCTATCACCAACTTCGTAGGTGACTTCTCTACGCTTAGGATCTGCGTAGCTCTTTTGTCGGGACTGTGCTATCTTCAATCTATCCTTAACCAACTTGACCTTCTCTTCGGCTTCTTTGATAAGTTCTGGTCCAAACAAACTTCTTTCTCCCACACCATTCCATAACAATGGGGTGGTACATTTTCTCCCGTAGAGAAACTCAAATGGTGCCATCTCAATGTTGGCTTGATAGCTGTTGTTATAAGAAAATTCTGCGTAAGGCAGACTTTCGTCCCAACTGGCTCCATAGTCTAGGGCACATGCCCTCAACATGTCTTCAAGAATCTGATTAGTCCTTTCTGTTTGTCCATCAGTTTGAGGATGAAAAGCAGTAATGAATTCCAACCTCGTTCCCAATGACTCATGTAGTTGTCTCCAAAAATGGGAAGTGAATTGAGTTCCCCTATCAGACATGATACTCTTGGGCACTCCATGTAGACACACAATTCTACTCATATAGATCTTAGCCAACTTAGCACTTGTATAGGTTGTCTTCACGGGTATGAAATGAGCCACTTTAGTTAGGCGATCCACTACTACCCAAATAGAATCATATCCTAACCGGGTCCTTGGTAATCCGGTAATGAAATCCATACCAATCTTGTCCCACTTCCAATCAGGAATAGGTAGTGGTTGAAGCAAACTTGCTGGTTTCTGATGTTCCGCTTTCACTCTACTACACACATCACACAAAGCAACATGTTCGGCGATGTCCTTCTTGAGATTATTCCACCAAAATCTTTCCTTCATATCCATGTACATTTTGGTGTTACCCGGATGAATGGAATACGGTGAGTTGTGTGCTTCTTACAAAATCAGTTTCCGAAGCTCCGGATCCTGTGGAACACAAATACGTTTCCCGTGCCATAAAGTACCCTATTCGTCTTCATGGAATCCTTTGGCTTTTCCTTTGCCAATCTTTTCCTTAATTTCTTCAATTTCCTTATCAGTTTTCTGGGCTTCTTTGATCTTGTCCAACAAAGTGGGTTGAACATCCAAAGACATGAGATGTCCTTCAGGCACAATCTCCAATCTGAGATCTCTAAATTGGGCACACAAATCATCTAGCAATTCCCCTTTAGTAAGGCCATTCAGAAAAACCTTACGGCTTAGAGCATCTGCTACAACATTTGCTTTACCGGGGTGGTATTGCAAACTTAAGTCATAGTCCTTGATGAGTTCTAGCCATCTTCTTTGTCTCATGTTAATTTCTTTCTAGGTGAAGATATACTTCAAACTCTTGTGATCCGTGAACACTTCACAACGCTTTCCCAAAAGATAATGTCTCCATGTTTTGAGTGCATAGACAACAGAGGCTAACTCTAAATCATGAGTAGGGTAGTTCACTTCATGAGTTTTGAGTTGTCTCGAGGCATAAGCCACAACTTTCCCGTCTTGCATAAGTATTGCTACCAAACCATGATGAGATGCATCACATTATACTTGGAAATCTTTTTCCAAATCTGGCAAACACAAGACTGGTGCTGTCACGAGTCTCTTCTTCAATTCCTGAAAGCTGAGTTCACAACCTTCAGACCAAGCAAATTTCTTGTCTTTCTTTAGCAATTCTGTCATAGGCTTAGCTACCTTGGAGAAATTCTCAATGAACCTTCTGTAGTAACCTGCTAAGCCAAGGAAACAACAAACTTCTTTCACTGACTTGGGAGATTCCCATTCAGTTACAGCTGAAACTTTAGCAGGATCAACTGCAACACCATCTCCTGACACAACGTGTCCAAGAAATCCCACTTCATTCAACCAGAACTCACACTTGCTGAATTTGGCATACAGATTATGCTCTCTAAGCTTCTCAAGTATCAAATGCAAATGTCCTTCATGCTCTTCTTTGCTCTTGGAGTAGACTAAAACGTCATCGATGAAAACGACAACAAACTTATCAAGGAATTCCATGAACACCTTGTTCATCATATTCATAAAGTATGCTGGAGCATTGGTCAAACCAAATGGCATCACGGTATACTCATACAATCCATACCTTGTGGTGAAAGCTGTCTTAGGTATGTCTTGTTCTCTTATCTTGAGCTGAAAGTAACCTGACCAGAGATCAATCTTTGAGAACACACAAGCTCCTTCTAGCTGATCAAACAAGTCATTTATTCTTGGCAAAGGGTATTTGTTCTTGATGGTCACCTCATTGAGTGAACGGTAATCTATGCATAACCTTTGACTTCTATCTTTCTTCTCCACAAACAAAACTGGGGCTCCCCAAGATGAAGAACTTGGTTGAATAAGTCCTTTCTGCAGCTGCTCTCCAAGTTGTTTCTTGAGTTCTTTCAGTTCATCAACTGACATCTTATATGGTCTTTTTGCTATTGGTCCAGATCCTGGTAGCAAATCTATAAGAAACTCCACATCTCTATCAGGTGGCATTCCCGGCAATTCTTCTGGAAACACATCCGGATATTCACTCACAATTGGCACACTGTCTATGCTAACCCCCTTAAGAGAATTTAGCATACTCCTTCTTGCTTCAAAGTTGGTCTTGAATCTGATCCTTTTATTTTCCGGAGTTGTGAGTGAGACAGTATGGTTGGCACAATCTACCACTCCCTTGTGCTTAGTCATCCAGTCCATTCCCAAAATGACATCCAATCCTTGGGAGTTTAGGATTATCAAGTTAACGGGAAACTTATACTTCCCAAACTCTATGACTAGATCATGACACCCTGAATTCACTATCATTTCTCCGTCAGGAGAACTTACTTTTATGGGACACCCAATAGTTTCTACCGGTAGTTCATTTCTTTCAACAAATGCTCTTGATATGAATGAATGAGATGCACCAGTATCAAAGAGAACAAATGCTGGAACAGAATTGAGTTTGAACTTACCAGCAACAGCATCAGGGTCCTCATAGATTTCCTCCACATTGATGTGGTTAACTTGCCCTTTCTGAAAAGGGTTGGGCTTGTTGGGTCCTTCAAATTTCTTTTCTGGGCATTCATTTGCATAATGCCCCATCTTCTTGCACTTGAAGCATTCAACCTGACTAATGTCCTTCTTGACAGGCTGGCTTCCACTGCCACTTCCACTACCACCGTGGTGGCTCTTATATCCACCCTTGTGGTTCTTGTACTTGTCATTGTCATGACTACGATTATGCTTGTTGTCATGGCGGTTGTGGTTGTGGTGCTTGTTGAATTTCCCATGCTTGTGGGATCCAGAGCTTCCACTGTCATCGTAATGGGAACGTTTGTGAGGCAATCCCGAGCTGTGCTTGTCAGAGTGCTTTCTCTTCCTGCTTTCAACTTGCTTCATTTTGCTCTCCAAAATAGCAGCCTTATCACAGAGAGACTGATAAGTGGGAACATAGGCTGCTGATAGCTGCAAGTTCAGTTCATCATTCAGCCCTTCAAGGAACTTTTCCTTCCTCTTAGCATCAGTGTCAACTTCATCCGGTGCATAACGCGCCAGATTGTTGAACTCCTCGATATATTCAGCCACGCTGCGGTGGCGCTGCTTCAGATTATGGAACTATTTCTTTTTTAGACTCATCACTCCAGATGAGATATGAGCAGTACGAAAGCCATCCTCAAAGATAGCCCATGTCACATCTTCTATGGGAGTGGTGATCTGGAAGTTATCCCACCAAGTGGCGGCTGGTCCTTCCAGCAGGTGTGCTGCAAATCTGACCTTTTCTGCATTAGTACAGCCCACAGTTACCAAGTCCTTGTTCACAGAGCGTAGCCAATCATTGGCCACCATGGGATCAGTTGTTCCTAAGAACTTTGCTGGCCTCAATCTCAAGAGCCTGGTAAGCATGTCAAAACCCGGTGGGTTGTTGTTGTTGTTATTGTTGTTGTTGTTGTTTTTGTTTTTGTTGTTTTTGTTGTTGTTGTTGTTGTTGTTGTTGTTGTTGTTTTGTTGTTGTTGTTGTTGTTGTTGTTGTTGTTGTTGTTGTTGTTGTTGTTGTTGTTGTTGTTGTTGTTGTTGTTGTTGTTGTTGTTGTTGTTGTTGTTGTTGTTGTTGTTGTTGTTGTTGTTGTTGTTGTTGTTGTTGTTGTTGTTGTTGTTGTTGTTGTTTTGTTGTTGTTGTTCTTGTTGTTGTTGTTGTTGTTGTTGTTGTTGTTGTTGTTGTTGTTGTTGTTGTTGTTGTTGTTGTTGTTGTTGTTGTTGTTGTTGTTGTTGTTGTTGTTGTTGTTGTTGTTGTTGTTGTTGTTGTTGTTGTTGTTGTTTTGGTTCTGGATGAACGTCGTCATCATTTGCATCAGCTGAGTCTGAGCTGTCATCATTTGCTGCATCTCTGGAGTGATGTTGTTGTTGTTGTTGGGGTTGGGATTGGCACGACGGGGAGGCATCTGTGGTTTGTTCAATAGAGATAAGAATGAGATACCCATAGATGCTTTCATGCACAATACATCACATAAACAATCACCAAACATGCATCATAACAATAATAGTTCAACAATAAAAACGACAAGTTCGCAAAGTAAACACACCAATAACAAGCCATCCACATGTTGGATGGTCATTGTGACACAAATAAAGTATGATAAATAAATGATAAATGAGTAGTCGACTCTACTCATCGGCATCAACCTCCTCCTCGACAAAGGTAAGACATGCATTCTCCATAGCGGTCTTGTATTCCTCGACATTGGCGGTCAAGGTCTCTACTTTGGCTTTGAGAGCCCTCTTCTCGGAACGAAGCCTCTCAATCACCGTCTGCTGATGCTCGAGCTCGAAGTCCTTGTCCTGCAGTTCTTCAGTCATGTCCCGAATCCTCTTGTTCCTATCCTGGACTCGCTTCTCCTAACTCTTGAACTTTCTGTCCTGGCTCTCGAACTTTGCCTCCATCTCCTTGACTATCTCATCTTGCTCCGCGAAGAGCTTGTCCTTCTCGCGAAGCTGCACTTGGAGTTCATCATTGTTGAGCATGACGTTGGTCCTATCAGTGTCCACGTGCCTAATGAGAGCCTCTAAGTCCTGGAGGTATAGGCGAATCGGCTCAGCTGTATCCCTCGAAGTGTCCTCGAAGTCGATGGCCTCTCCATCCTCATCACGTCTACCGAAGACGTGGAAGTGAGTACCTCTAACCTGTCGAGAGTGTCTCCCTAGAAGACGTCCTATCAGATCCTGCATGACTACCTCAAGGCCTCTCTCCTTGTCATCGTGCATGAGCTTGAAGATGATAGCCTCCGTGGTAGGCTAAGTCTGGCGTCCCGGCTGATTGACCTTGAAACCCCAAAGGTCTTTCCTCTCAAACTTGGTGAGGGGAAGCACCATGATGGTAGGAAGAGGAAGATTGAGCAAAGTAGTGAGCTCAACAATACGAGGACCAAAGCGAGTTCCCTGGAACTCCTCAACAGTGCTGATGGTAACATTAGGCATCTATTTATAAGATAGAAAAATTTAGAACAACACAATTTAAGATAAAACACAAGGCAAAACATCACATACATATCCTTGGAAATCAAAACACACAAGTCATGGCATACATGGATCCATTACAACAACCAAGGTTCAACTTATTTTAAGCAAAATTTGGAAAATAAGGTGATAAGTGGTGGTCCAACTAACGAAGTAAGTTTACAATCCTATCTCACCGGATCTGTTGGCTAACATAATGTTTCTAGAAGCAATCAGTCTATCTTGCTCACATGACTCCATCACTAAGTCTATAATGTCTCCTCTTAAGGTATGGTTGGTAGCTTCCAACTCTTGGGTATGTTTCTTCTCTTCCTTTAGGTCATTTTGGAGGTTAAGCATTCTGCACTTGACTCTATCACCAAGTTCTTTGATGGTCCTCCAAGCTGCATCCCTTGCTAAATCAAAGAATGTAGTGTGCACCACTGAATTGGTGAACATGCAGAATCCTGGTTCCTTGTGGTTGTCTTCCTTGTTTTTATACAAGTGAAGTTGCACCCACCAGTACTCAACTCCTTCGTCCATCACAGGAAAACCTTTGTACACAGGTGCACCATGTATTTCCATTGCAACCATGAGGTCCTTGAGAGCCTTGGGAAACTCTGTCTCACAATCCAAAGTCATTGTCATGAGTGGTCCTTTCCTTACGGCTTCGTTGATGGAGTTCATCTACAAATAGAGATTAGAAAGAAGATTAGAAAAGTTTACGTGAAGAATAGACCAGTGTAGAAATTGTTGATTTTTTTCCTTAGTGGTTTCCAATCCTAGGGTCATAATCCTACAGGCAACACAGTGCTCTGATACCATCTGTAAGATCCCTCCTTTATAAAGGAAAAGGATCCCTGTGATTGCAATGCTAGTCCCTGGATCAATGCTAGCATCCACAGTTTAAGATGAAGTACACAGAAACAAAGGTCATTATTACAGTCATTCCAGAGACAAACATAGTCTTTACAACTCCAAGGCCACAGGCCTAGTACAAGAGTTTGAATAAGTAAATAGATAAAAGTCTTCATCTTCATGTGCCACAGGCAAACATGTTGAGTGTAGACTCATGACTCCTAATCCTCATCAGAGTAACCTGCAACATCACAAGTTACAACCACAGTGGGTCAATACATTGGAATAGTATTGGCAAGTGATACCATTGTATAATCTAGGTGGAGTAGATACTATATGCAATTTGGCTAAGTGTAGCTTGGCTTTGCTTTGCTCAAAATAGGTTTTGCCTATTAGTTGAAATCACTAATTTTTTATTTATCAAAACTTTTCCCAAGGAACCACCAATAGACATTGAGGTCCTTCACCCTTGTTCTTCCACAAGTTTTTACTTAGAAATTGGGATGAGGAGATTCTTGATAGCTTCCATGTCTTGATGCTCAAGTTGTCCTTTTCCAGGGACATGGCTAAGTACTTAGATTCTTCCATCTGCAGAGGTGCTGCACTTTCCCCACAAGCCTTGATTTTCACCAAGACAGGACCTTTTAGAAGCCTTCCCTTAGACCAAATGGACGTGTTCCAACCTATCATCCCACTACCACCAACTGTCCAAATGGCTAAGTTCTAGCAACTTATGTGATCCTGGCAGAGCCCATATTGCCAAGTGGCTGCACTAGAAGCTTCTTAACATTTGGCCTCGAAAATCTCTTTGTTCCTGGGTGCCTTTACACAAGTGAGATACACAAGGTAAACCATAGAAATGGGCCTTGTGTAACCACTCAACATAAACCATTCCTTCCATTCCACCCATGTGTTTCATTTACTTAGTTGTTTTACTAGGCAAAACACAAGTCCAAAGACTTAGAAATATTTTATCATAGCATGTATATTTCACCACCCTTGGTTGCTACTAGCTAGGCTAAGCATGGCATAGATAAGCATCTTAACTTAGAAATTTCCTAGCAATTCTACAACTACAAGGATTTCCCATCATGGCATATAAGAAAAATATAACATGCAAGACTAGCAAAATAATTCTAATGCTTAGTAGAAAACATAGGGATAAAAATATCATGAAGCACCACTTGCCTTGGTAGTTTGGAGAGTATCTACACTCCTCACAATCACAATCACTATTGGCACCAAAATCTACACAAAGAATCATAGCCACAAATCACATACATAACATATACAAACAAAAATATATGAATGCATGCAATATGATATGTGATGATTTTTAAAACTCAACAAAGCAAGTGTACTGTACTGGTTCATAAACAAGTTAAAAACTTGCCAAACAACATTTATTTAAACCTCAAAACATTTCTCAAACAATTCATATACTCAAATTAGCCCTACACATGTTTCTGTAAATAAAACCATTTTAGCAGAAGAAAAACTTTAAACACATTGCATATTTAGAAAGGGATTGTTCTCCTGATTCCAATGATATAAAATTTGTCAAATTCTAACATGGGAATCAAAAGTTATAGCTAAAACAAATTCAAACATCTAATAGATTCAATTCCTGTTTTTAAATCTAAAGCTGCTTGCAGCGTCTTAATCGATTGGCACCGTTCGCCAGATCGCGCTCGTGAGCCGTTAGATCTACTTAACCATCATGGCCTAGATCTACTCATAACGCTTCGATAAGTGATCTAATTTCACACGCTGGATCCAGATCCAACGGTCCTGGATCAAACGACCATAGTCTGGCTGGCGATAGCTCTTGGCGGCGAAGCTCACTCTGGCGCGGCGCTACAGGTGGCTCTGGGGTCGTCGGATATGCTTACCAGAACCATGGCGATGCACTGATTCTCAACCTGGCGACGGCTTGGCAAGGGGCGCACGGACACGACTGCACGGGCTCGTCGGAGTTGCTGTCAGCGCCGGGCTCGGGCGGACGACGACGTTGGCGACGCTCCTGGTCACCCTAGCATGCACAAACGCCATCAGGAGATGCGCAAGACTACTACGAGCATGATCGTGTGAATCAGAGGCAGAGGGGAACAAGGGGCTCACCGAATTTAATCGTCGGAGTTGAGGACGTCGTCGGAACCTTGCTGTGCTTGTCAGAGATGACGACCTGGGGCGGTATAGAAGGAACCAACGGTGTCAGTAGGTGCGCAAGGAAATGGCCAAGCTGTTTGCAAGAACCAAAGGGAGAGGGGCGCACGGGGCTCACTGGAATCGGTCGCCGGAGTGAGTTCTGTCTGCGGCGGTGCGAGGAGGATTGCGGGCAGCCTGGGGACGCTTTGTGCTCGGAGTTTGGGGGGAAATGGAGAGGGGGCAGAGGGGGTTTAAGTAGGCAAGGCGGGGGCGTGATTTACTCCTGCAATCAACGCGAATTGATGAGCGAATCAAACAGGAAACGCACAGCACGATTTGGGGAAGAACACGTCGCGGGGGTGGAGACAACGACGCCGTGTGGGACGCCTTGTCGAGAGAAAGCAGAGGAGTGGGTCTGTCATCAGTCACTCGGCGGGTGCGGGTGTGAGTGAAGAAAAGCAGTTCATGAGGTGGGGTTCTTTGGGTTAAATGGGCGGTTGGGCAGATTCATCGTAGCTTATTTTTTTCCTTTTAACCTTTTTCTTTTTTTTCTGTTTGGTTTTCCTAAAATGAATTTCAACTCCAATTCAAATGAGTTTTAATTCAAATCTTCTCTAGGTTTTTATACTGCAAACCTTGCACTCAAATGTGTGTCAAACACTACTGTCTATTCAAAACACTTTGATCAAATGAAAATAAAAATAAAACCAAGCCTTTATGATATATATACAATAGGCATAATATTGGTTTTATTTACTCATTTTGTTTTGAAACTTTGTCCAAACTTTTGATGGTGCCTAAGTTTGAATTTCAAACCTTACTGAACCAAAACAAGTACTCTTCTCATTGGAAGATAGCACTAAGGCTAGATCAAACTTACATGAAATAATAAGCATAGATGCTTCTGTTTTGAAATGATTTGTTTGAATTGAAACTTATATGATCATGGATGCATGGATGATATGCTTGAGTTTGAAACATGATTTTAGGGATGTTACAATACCCCATATGGCCAAGTTCCTGGACTCTTTGCAAGGTTTCTACATGAACATGGTATAGTTGCCCAGTATTCAACACCGGGCGAGCCTCAGCAGAATGGAGTAGCTGAAAGATGTAACCGTACCTTGATGGATATGGTGAGAAGCATGTTAAGTTACTCCACCTTACCGGTTGGTTTGTGGATGGAGGCGTTAAAAACCTCCATTCACATACTTAATCGAGTTCCCAGTAAGTCGGTGTCTAAAACACCATATGAGTTATGGACTAGTCGCGGACCTTCACTCAATTATTTGCGAGTGTGGGGATGTCCAGCTGAGGCAAAACTCTTCAACCCAAACCTTGGGAAGTTAGATGCTAAGACAGTAAGTTGCCATTTCATTTGCTATCCAGAAAATTCGAAAGGTTATCGTTTCTATTGTCCAAACATAATTACTAAGTTTGTAGAAATGAGGCACGCTGTGTTTCTGGAGGATCAGATGATCAGGGGGAGCACGGTATCCCGAGAAATCAACCTTGAGGAGAAGCGAGTGCATGCACCCACTCCGATGATTCAGGAACCATTTTCTCGATACCTGCTGCTGCACCGACACAGGATAAATGTCGATGTGACACCTGTTGTTAGTTCTCTTGTGGCAACAATGAATGAAAATGAAGACCCTGTTACCACACATAAGGGAGAGCTGCAATAGCCCCACACAGAGAATGTGCCAGAAGGCGATACCCTTAGAAGGTATCAAAGTACTATAAAGCCAGCTATTCCTAACGATTTTGAAATCTATGTCAGTGAAGAAGTTCAAATGGAGGGTGATCCCACCACATTTGAAGAAGCTATTAAAAGTGCTCACTCATCGAAGTGGCTTGAAGCCATGGAAGATGAAATGAGATCCATGAGTAGCAACAAAGTCTGGGATTTAGAAGAAATTCCTAAAGGAGCCAAAACAGTAGGCTGTAAATGGGTCCACAAAACAAAATGTGACTCTAGAGGGAATATTGAAAGATATAAATCACGACTTGTTGCTAACGGCTTCACCCAAAGAGAAGGAATAGATTACAATGAGACATTTTCTCCAGTCTCAAGTAAGGATTCTTTTAGAATCATAATGGCTTTAGTGGCACACTATAATTTAGAATTGCATCAGATGGATGTAAATACTGCATTCCTAAATGGAGACTTGGAAGAAAATGTTTACATGGCACAACCCAAGGGTTTTTTCATGGAAGGAAAAGAACGTATGGGATGTCGTCTGAAGAAATCCATTTATGGATTAAAACAGGCCTCCAGGGAATGGTACTTAAAGTTCCATGAAACAATAAGAAAGTTTGGGTTCGATGAGAATGAAGAGGACAATTGCGTATATGCAAAGTTCAAGAATGGGAAATTAATTTTACTTATCATGTATGTGGATGACATTATACTTGCTAGCAGTGATGTTAGTCTACTATTGGAGACGAAGAAGTTCTTGTCCTCGAACTTTGATATGAAAGATCTTGGTGAAGCTTCATTCGTTTTAGGAATTGAAATTCTCCGAGATAGAGAAAAGGGGGATTTTAGGGCATCGCAGAAGGCATACTTAGAGAAGATTCTAAAGAAGTATAGTATGCATGCGAGTAATCCTACGCCTGCTCCTATAGTCAAGGACGATAGATTTGGGAATTTTCAATGTCCTAGGAACCAATATGAGATCGATCAAATGAAAGCGGTTTCATATGCTTCTGCTATCGGAAGCTTGATGTATGCTCAAGTATATACACGTCCTAACCTAGATTTTGGTACCGGGGTACTTGGCAGATTTCAAAGTAATCTAGGGATAGATCAATGGAAAATGGTAAAGAAGGCATTGCGTTATGCAAAAGGCACAAAAGGCCTCATGTTAACATACATAAGAACTGATTACCTTGAGATAGAAGGGTATTCAGATGCAGACTATGCGGGAGATGTAGATGAAAGAAAATCCAGGCCAGGATATATATTTACTCTCACAGGTGGAGCTATATCATGGAAAAGCTCCAAACAAACCATCACGACATCGTCCATGATGGTAGCTGAGTATGTAGCATGTTATGAGGCCACGGGGCAGGCAAACTGGTTAAAGAAGTTTATACCCGGGTTAAGAGTGGTGGACAACATTCAAAGACCACTCACAATGTACTGCGACAATGAGCCAGTGGTATTCTATGCTCATAACAATAATTCAAGTGTTTCTGCCAAACACATTAACATTAATTTTTTATGTTGTGAAAGAAAGAATCCAAGATTATACCATAAGTTTAGAGCATATAAGTACAAAAGAAATGCTCGTGGATCCGCTCACAAAAGGCTTACCACCCAGTGTGTTCAGAGAACACTTAGCCGACATGGGTTTAAGAGAAATCCTATGATACCTGGATATTAAGGGACTAGAACAAGAATCTGTTTCAAAATAGAGAGGTGTATGGTGGCTATTGAATCTATGGTGCGTAACTGACCATTATGACAAGACATGCTCTATATGTTGATATGTGATGAAATGGGTGCCGAAGTATAAGTTGAATGAAAGATGAGATCAAGGGGGAGAATGTTAGTTTGATCTCCCCGCGTTCGGCCCAACGGCCCGAACGGATTGGTCTCGCGCCCTGATCGGGGGCGCCCAACGTCGCTATCGTTGGTGGACCCCGTCATGCAGCGCGTATAAAGAGGCGGGGGGCGAGGGCACGCACGCCAAGGTTCGTCGTGACCACTCTCCCCACCGAAAACCCCAAACTCTAGCCACCGATCGGCTTGCGCTGGAGCGGCGGGAATCACCCCCTCACCACCTCCACCACTCCGTCGGGCTCAATGGCAAGCTCATCGTCAACTCCAAAGGCCGATGGTATGAATATCTCACTCACTCTCTCTAGATCGACGCCTAGCGATCCTAATAGACCCAACATCTCCTATTCTCTAAACATGATTTGGCAGATATTGCATTCTACAAAGTTTTTCTTTGCCAGAGGGGTGGATGCATTGCCACCTCAAGTAGATCAGCAAGCCGGCTGTGAAGATTACCAAAGATGGGTACGCAGAGCCTGATTTCTGTGAATTTATTACTTTCTCAAAAACAATGCAAATTCTCAAGCTTCGATGCAAATTTATTTCCTGTTGATGCATGCATTGTTCACTTGCTGAAAGATGAGAACTGATATGAAGATGCATGTATTCTTTCTCAAAATAGGCTTTCGGCCCGCTTTATAAATAAAGCCAAACGGCCAAATCGATACAGAGTGGTGAAGAGTTCCTCTTCTAAGAAGATCAAAGATAAAAAGTGAAGCCTAAGAAGCATCTAGCTTGCCACTGATGATGACTAGGCTAAGACGACCGGAGCTCCACGACAACGCCTCTCAGAAAGTAACGACGCCACAAGCGCCGCCGCCGCCGAGACCACAAGGGTCTAAGGTTTTCACCCGGAGCCCTAATATGGTGAGAGTATCCACAACAACGCCCCCAAGAGGGTCACGACAAGGTGCTGAAGCGCTGGGCTTTCGTCCGAAAAAACTCTCACCACATCCAGTATCTCAGTCCACCATCAATCCTCAAGCCGAGCTTCCAAACGCGATCTGGGCGTTGCCACCACCAGGATCCCCCGATGCCTACTCCATGCCACCCACATGGTCCAAGGAGAGGAGCCACCACCGCTGCAACGTCGCCCCATGCATGCATTCTTTGAGTCAACAACTAGGTAATATTTTAAGATGTACTTACAACTTGAGACAAGAACACTTAGAAATGTTTTAGATTTTTTTTCGAAAAGAAATATCTTCTAATGAATAATTTTATTGCAATTATTGAGCGTCACTTAGGACACACACATGAAATTGATGAGGTAAAGTTTCTATATCACATTTTCACTAAATACTTGCGACTATTTGTGAACCGGCAGCTGTAAGCAGACTAGTTTAGACCTTCTATTTGCCATGCAAGATTTATTTCTTTTGTTCAAATGTGCCAGACTTTGCCACGATTCTGGTGATTATGTGGATCAATTGTTTATTTTTTCATGACGAATTCAATGCTCATTTTACGGTGAAAGTTCTGGTTCTCATATTCGACGAGATGCACTGCTACGGCGACCAGCAGGCGACATTATCCAGTCCGCCAAAGCCATTGAGCCCGAGTTCAAGGTGAGCAAGGTGAGATTCTTCATGGAGCACTGCAACTTTGA
Organism: Avena longiglumis; assembly: GCA_030063025.1. Classification (NCBI taxonomy): domain Eukaryota; kingdom Viridiplantae; phylum Streptophyta; class Magnoliopsida; order Poales; family Poaceae; genus Avena; species Avena longiglumis. Next base: position 208,479,312 of record CP125979.1, on the reverse strand, counting down.
GCATGCGTGTTTTAATTGTTACATGTTGACAACCTGCTCGACGTACTACACTGGAGTCGTGGAGGAGACAGCCAGTAACCTCCTCATCACCACTGTTGACTCCCTGTTTGTGGTACCTGTCTTGCTGCCACTGCTGTTAAGACTTGAGTTGTTAGAAATTTGATTGATGTCATTTAGACAATTTGACTGATGTTGTTAAGACACAATACTTATCAGTTTGCTAAGTTCAGGGCTTCCTAAAATAATCTGATGGTCAATGGCCTAAGTATGATAGAAGTAAGAAGTTTGGTCATGGTAATGTAATAGTGGTGGTTTGTGCCTGCGGTAAGCATGGAAAAACTTGTTAAAATGTATTTGCATTCATATTTCAGATGATCGCCTAAAGTACTTTTTGAATTATAGATAAACGTTTCTAACGGAGAAGCCTACATGCTCAATAGGAACTACATGATAACTCAGTGTTAACGTTTTGTTGGTTTGTTGTATGTATTCTTCATAGCTATAATAATATGTTGACAAAGGAGCACTCAACAACATTACCATGTTCTTGCAAATCAAGAATTAACCAAGGTTGGTGAAAGAAAGAAAAAAGGAAACATCGAATTTGTTGATTGATCTTTCATTCCATGAAGTGCATTTCTGATTAATATAGAATTTTTGTAACTGATTAATATACTGTCATGTGTGCCACCAAGAAAAAAATAATCAACTTAATATTATGATGTTTAATTGTTTCCCTATGTTGTGTTGTCACTCTATCTGTTCAACATATGTACATTTTCTGTCTTATTAAAATAAACATCTAAAACTTTCAGGATTTGTTATTCTAGCTTCATATCTGTCCTATTAATTGGAAGCTTTTTTACATGTTTTTTATGTAAAGTTGTTTCCTGTTCAGATGTGAAAAAGATTCTACTGAATATTGAAAACAATAAGAGATCGTCTTGTACTAGTATGTACCTTTTCCTAGCTTATAAATTAGCATAGGAATTTAGAAAATGATGTGTGCTACATATTATTAAATCTGTTCTACTCCCTCTACAATATTGACAAACAGGTGTGCTGATGTGTGGTTTACCTAATGCTAAACATGTTTTTAAGTGTCTCTGAAAACTGGCATACAACAATTATGTGTCATATTTTCAGTATGTGCTCTCTACAAATTGATGATTATCTCCTAAGTTTTCCAAACACAACTAATATCCTCTATACTACAGCCAATTTACCCCAATTTGAAAAGTTTGTCCTGGATGAAAAATAATCAGGTTTGTGTATAAGTATTGGTACTAGATCCATATATTGTTTTCTCTTGTACTTAGCCAAAATGGCTTGAATTGTACATTACATATATAATATTAATTCTATATCAAACCTTTGAAGAAATGATTCAAAGTTTAGCAGAAAACCCTATATCGTAAAGACATTATTATGATCGCATAATAAAAAAGGAAATGTGCAAATAGGGGCCTTACTAGCCAATCATGAGAGCAATATTCCTTCAATTATTCATTGTTGAACTACTTGAATAAACGAGATAAAATATTTGCCATACTTGAGCAAAACCACCATCTTGACTACAGCATTATTGGTTATTAGTAGTGTGAACCGGCATCACCTCTTGATGAGAGCATCCACCGTATCTTCAATACTATTGCGAGGGTCATTGTAGGGAATAGAAAGAAGTGCTTCTTCTGGACAGAAAAATGGTTTTTTGACCGTGCCATTGAAGATCTCGCCCCTGAGATTTATCAAGCTGTTCATCCCAACATTAGAGCTACAAGAACTGGTGCAGATGCCCTTCTGGAGTGCAACTAGATCAAGGACATCAGGGAACCAAAGCTTCATGCATGCAACTTCAATCTGGGAAGAAACTCAGTCGTTCCTTTTAAATCCCGCGGCTAAAGACTCACTGACTTGTACATGGGAAGTGACGAATGTAGTTTTCTTATCAAAATCGGTCTACAATGCACTATTTTCTGCCAAAGTTATTTGGGAACCTTGGGCTCCACTCAAAAGTAAATTCTTTGTTTGTCTCCTTCACAAACAAAAAACGTGGACTGCCAATCAGCTTCAGAAAAGGGGTCTTCCCCACAACCCTCGGTATGTTTTCTGCAACACCAGCAAAGAGAAATTCTAATCATCTCTTTGTAGGCTACGTAGTCACCAATATCATCTGTGGTTGGTCCTGGCTTGGGAGGATTTGTCACAGGCTACACCAAGCATCTCCTCTACCCTGAAGAAATGGTGGCTCGCCGGAACAATCTGCAAGGAGATAGCACCAAATGCTTCATGTCTATTTTTCCCTGGTAGCCTGGTCGATCTGATGCGAGAGGAATAGAAGAGTTTTCGACAATGCATACAAACCTATTTAGCATGCGATTGATCAGATTAAATCAAAGGAAGTTCAGTGGGCATCGGTTAGCAGAGGTCGTCTTGTCTTCGAGAACATAATGTTCCTACCAGGATTTGTGTTCCTTTTTTCTAGATACTTCAGTTTTCTTATCGTTTTGTACCATGTGGTACTGCAGTTTTGTTTGTGAACGTTTTTACTATGGCCATATTTGACCCCTTTTCTCTCTTAATATATCACATGCATCTCTCCTCCATAGTTTGAAAAAAACATAGGGAGTGTTTGGTTACTCGGGCCGGAATTTCACGTTTTTGCAACTTGGCCCAGTGGATGTTGCATGGGGGGAGATTGACCTCAAACCAGGATGGGCAGTTTATTTGGTTGCATGTTTTTTCATGTCCCCACTTTGAGAGCCCATATGGCCACTTTGTTTGGTTTCCCAGATTGGGCTCGGCTGGTGCAAAGTTGCATGTTTGGAAGCCCGTATCCGGTCCGGTATGGTTACCTCACATGACAAAATGGTGAGCTTACCAACTACTCATCGGGGTTTAACAGCTTAGATGATCGTTCACATGATTTAGAGCAACTGGTAGTAGATAATCCACATGATCCGGCCGACAATGATGATGTCTTTGATTATACTTGCACCCTCTATAGGTGGAAACTGATCATGTCCACGAACTTGTTGATGAAATGATCGCGGTGGAGTGAAATTTATGTTCACATCTTGCGACGACTGTTCCTTATGTGGACGCACTCAGATTAGGATTGTTGTGCTTGCTCTAGAGTTTTAAACCCCTTATAGAGGCTATGCTGGTAACCTGTCACTTGTTGGATGCACTCCTTCCATGTCTTATAGATTCCTGACTGCTTGCCTTAGTAGACCACATACTAGTTGTATTTCTACGAGACATAACACATATAAGAATCGCAACTAAAGCAGGCAGATCAAGTGCACAAACAACACAGGGCAATAAACATAAACTAGTTAAGCATGCATGATCATAAGGTCACAAGCATCACCAGTTCCAACCTATTAAGTTAGTGTGATCCAACCGATCACCACCAACATCCATGGTGTCATCCTACCACCACATCAATAGGGGTGCAATCCTACCACCGCATAAGTTCTCCATCATGTGAGGGGTTAATATTTACCACCTCACAATAAACATGCATAAGTTTTCATCAAGTCCCTAGCAAATTCAAAATATACAACTTCTTCTTCATCATTCATGCACTACTGCCACCATCTCCATGATCAGGGAGAAAGAACTACATGTAGTAGTGCTTGGAAAGGAATGTCCTGAGCTAGAGATCCCTATGGTCCTCCGCCATCTAAACAAAGTTGTTACCCATAGCCCTATTGTCAAAGAGGTGGCTGAGTGCCACCATCAGAGCCTCAGGTCTATACCCTTTGGCGGCCATGACAACGTCATACAGAGCTAGGTTCATGTAAGGAGGGAAGCAGTGGTGATGGAGGTTGCCACCACTTTCACGGCGTCGGTCATGCAGGTGATGGTGACGATGTCCTCCTCTACCAGCATCGATCTCTTCCTCTTCTTGCAAGGATCAAAGACAACAGCAACATAGGCATTTGTGCTGCCGCCTTGACCAACATCGGTAGAAGGAGAACCTGCGGAGACATCGGTCTCGGCATCGTCATCAATCACCACTGTCTCCGACTCCTGGATCTGCATGTATTTAGAGCTTGGATCGCCAAGAGGCTCAATGGATCCCATTGCAAACCTGCCAGTGGCAAGGCCGAAGGGGAAGATGGCCTCCATCGGCCTATAGTTTGCGACAGGCTTGCTCAAATACTCATCATCCTTGGGGTGATCCAGAGACATGGAATTGTAGGGAGTTTAGCCAGGTTAGCAAGGTTACAGAAGGGAATCGTATGGATGTAACTGAAATTAGTTAATACCGAGATGTGTCCCATGTAGTAGGAGTCCTCCAAGATGATGGTGCAGGTCTCCTCGTCCCATCTAGCTCTGCTAAGGTCTCTGATCTTGGAGATATGGATCCACCTGGTCCTCCACTTACGCATGTGGTTGTACACCTACTAGGAGGACACCTCGATGCCACAAAACTCAAACACCTTGCGGGCAACGGTGTTGAGGTGCACCTATTTAAACCCTTTCTCCGTCCTGATGCCGCTCTTGATGATGTCGCACATCTGGTTGAACACAAACGCCGAGAGGAACGGTTCCCACTTCATGGTGCCCTTCACCCCCTTGCCCGTCTGGCATGTGTTGTGGGCTTTGCCAACCTTGATGGCTTTCTTCTTGGCCAAGATCTTGGCAGGTTGCTCTGTAATATGCTACCACATGAACCCGGTCATCGGAGGAGCATACAAGATCTCCTTGCACCGAGGATAGGTGAGCCTTAGAGGCAGGAGCTGGGACTGGGTCTCAGCGACAAACGTCTCCTGAGAATCCATGAGGGCCTGGTTGAACTCATCGACGGTCATGTCCTATAGATCTCACAGTCGCACATATTAGGATCTAGACTAGGCATGAACACATACTTAAACATGCAACGAGTCCACGAAGACACCGATCTATGACGATACCTAGCAGTTCATTGGGCAAACTAACATAAATCTACCGCAAACAACACTTAGATCTACGAGGTGCTAACAGATCGAAGCTACCACGCCTGGGGTTTGATGGAACTCATCGGCATCGTAGGAGCGGAGAACGTCGCCGCTGAAGATCTTGGAGGAGAACGCATGCACCGCTCGATCCAGAACCACCACCTCCGCAACCGCCGCTTACGTGTACTCGCCGATGAAGAACCTCGCTGGCTTGAGAGCTCGAAGAATGGGAAAAATTGTGGCGAGGGACGTATGTGTGGAGGGAGGTGTTATATATGTCAACGCTACAGCAGGCGGTGACCCAATTTATTCCACCCGCTTTTGGGGGAGACGCACGGCTCGCGCCATCGCCGAGGTCGCATGGGCGGCACGGCTTCCCCGCCTTTTGCACGAGCGGGGCCTGTCCCCGCGGAAACGCCCAAAATCGGCGTTTCCAGCGGGCTAACATTTGGGCTGCTTTAAAGTTCGTGCAATGCAAGAAACATATGCGACCAAATACACCAAACACCGTTATTTTTTCCCGGCCCATGTGAGAAACGGGAAAACGGGTAACCAAACACACCCATATATTCAAAGGCCCCTGATCTAGTTCTACCCCCTCCCACCTAAACTCGTATAAATACGTTCATGTATACATGTGAACCCATATCCACATCGAGTATTACCTACATATAGGGATACTGATCAGAATCTATAGATACACGCATTTCCACGCACCAGACCTAGATCCTCTACACCGGCCATCCATCATCACCGCCGCCACCGGTGGCCATCACCACCGCCAGCGGCCATCTCAGAACCGCCGTCGACGTCGGCTATCATCGCATCCTCGTCAACCGTCCATGCCGGAGAGTTAGCACACTCTCCTTTCCTGACCGTGGCGTGCCAGATCACCGTGGTATCTAGGTCACCGGACAGTCCGGGTACCACTGAGCCGGTCTGCCAGCAGCGCTAGAGTGTCTGGTGCCCATTTAGCCGGTTTGTCTGGTACTTCAGTTTTTCTGTCGACGTCCCTTATGCCATATTTTACTCAAGAAAGCCATTTTTTCAACTTACTATTCATGTGTCATAAATATAGATATTTATTTGCTATGTGAAATTAGTTTGTTTTTTTAATTTATTTCTCGATGATTAACTATCCGATGTTGCCGTGTAGTTTCAAACAAACAAAGCATATAAATAACATCTTCATTCACTTGTGCAATTATTTGTCTAACTGTCGTTGACTCGACCAGGGAAGTTGTGCCCACAGAAATAATCTTATCATATACAAACGAGTTGGAAAGCGTCGAAGATAATCTGCTGAAACTCAAGCGCCATGAAGATGATTATTAAAACCAAGACTTTAGGATATGGTTAGGTTTTCGTCCCGAAGAAGGTTTTCACGCCGTGTTCAACACTTGGTTTTATATCGAACCAAGACATTAGCTGCGAGTGAGAGATCATTTTCTTTTCTTTTATACAATCATTGTTCCTGCTGAATTCATCTGTATTGTGGTCTATCTATATTTGCCGTTGTTTTCGCAAAAATCACAACGATCAGTATTATGCCTTTGATGTGTTATCGACTTATGCTAAGATTGATACATTTGATATAATATATATGAGATTAATTTAGGATAACCTGAAAATCATAAATCATGCATTCCGTGCCGTATGTGAATAGTTTTGTGGAGATATTTAGCATCCCAAGTTTTTTCTCCACCGACATGTCCGACAACACCCATTAGCTCCTGTAAAAATTTCCTACCTAGGAACAACTCTATTGGACTGTCTGTTTTTCTAGCCGGACAGACCAGCAATAGTTTTTTGGTATGGTCAGAAAAGTTGCCGGACAGGACATTGGTAGGCAACGTTGCATTGTCGCAAATTATTTTCCCGCCGGACAAGTTCGGAACATTGTTCAGCGACACCCATTTGATCCTGTTAAAACTTCGTAGCTGAATTTTCTAGCTGGACTGGACGTTAGACAAGCTTTTCGGACTGTCTGGATTTCTGCCGGACATCGCACCGGATTGTCCAGCCATCCGTCGGACATCATTCTGGACTATCCGGTGTTCCTCCCCAAGATCATCATCACAGTCGCCGCGGCCACGGCCGCCACCAAGATCTTGTGCCCTGCCTCCGCCATGCCACCAATCTGCACACTGCCGCCGTCGTTTTAGCCCTGACGGCATACATCTACAAGGCCAAGCCGAGGCGTGCGCCGGCGAGAACGAGTCACCGGCGAGCCAGACAACACAGCTACCACAGCATGGACACGACCGTCGCTGGCGGATACGGCCGGCGATGATCCGTACATCGATGTTTTTTTTCTATTTGCGTATAGGTCATACTAGTATAGGTACGTCTTTGGTTGAGTTATACGACCTTTTTTATAAGATTACGTATATGGTGTATATATCCATCGTCTTTGTGTTTGAGATTATACAAGTTTAGGTGGGAGGGGGTAGTACTGGAGGCCATATTCAAATTATATTAGTACTCAAATTTGATTATATAACTTTGCATAAATTGAGACACAGAAAGATGATTAAAACAACTCACTCGTATGTATCAACATACTAGCATACCGGGGTGAGTTCCTGCCCGGCCAAGATTACGACAATCTGCCTGTGCACTTCGATGACAAGGACTCCAACAACAGGGAGGAGGGCGGCGGCAGTGGCGGCATGGGCGTCGTTGTGAAGTAGGAGGCCATGGTCATCCTCCCGCCATACTACGATGAGGATGCGGCCACCGCACGCACCATCAAGTTGTCCAAGCAGGAGGAGAACAACATATGGACCGAGATGGAGGATATCGTGAAGCTCGCCGCGATGGTAGTGGTGCAAGAGGCAAATCTTCCACCTTCACCACACGCACTGCCATAGGCCGCGTGGAATGGGAAGGAGGTTCCACTTCCGTTGATCACAGGTTTGTCAGAGCATGTTTTCGTGGAAGTATTAGTTCCAGTTTTTATATCGATCCCAATAAGGAGCTTCGGTAAATGTTTCTATTCGGCGTTTGTCACACCAATGGTGTCATGAGTCTTGAGTAAATTGACTGCAAGTGTTGAAGGTGAAAAGTGGTGAGTGAATAATATATGAAACTTAAGTGAAGGTAGATGCTAAAAGTAAATAACATAAAAGTAAAAAGACGATGAGATTTTCCGAAGTTTCTGCACATGAGAAGTTAGGCGCGAAGATAAATGGTTCATGATGATAGTGAATGTGCCAAATGAATAAAATGAGATAAGTGATTATGATACTTCTTATTCATAAGTAAGTAGGCAAGCAACCCATATACCGACTAGGAGTCCTCATGGAAAATTCCTCCTTGTACCAATGATCCATCTACATGTTACCACAGTAATGGTCAGCACATTAATTAAGGTCTTTTGACCGGATCAAGGCTTTAATATTGATGGTTCCTTGTTTATCCTCGAGTAATACTAACTCCTCATTGATATCGGCCTTGTCACTCGGAGGTCACCGATTCATTACTAAACAAGTTCATATCTATGAGATGTTAGGATCATGTTACCTGGGCCCTTAAATTAGACAACAAGCATTAGAAAAACATAGATATTCATTATCACAATATAATAATCACGACAACAATCACAAATGGATGAAAATAAGAGAGGCACATCACACCTCACAAATCCCCTACATCTCCCACGCCTATGGGGATTTACTCATACATAAGAGAAGAATAGATCAAAGGCATAATAATATTGCAAAATGAAATCATCTCAACTTTACCATAGCAAGCCACAATACGGTTTGAGGATCAAATCAAATACACATCAAGAAAGATCAAAGTATCAAACCCTAATCTTAAAAGTGCCAATCTCTCTCTCTCTCAATACAAGTGGGGATGATGATGGAGTGAATGGGTTAGAGGCTAGAGATCTTCAAAGAGTGAGGCGATGTTCTTCTCCTCCTTCAGATCTGATCTCCCCTCTTCTGCAATGGTTTGCGGCGGTAGTGTTGTGTTTTTTGTTGTCTCCCCAATACAGAAATTGCTTGTGTTGATATAACGAAGGTGTGGCCGGGTCATATGGGTGGACGGTACGACGCGTTCCTGATGGCTGTGAAATATAGCCATCCACGTCCGCATTTAAACTAGATATTATTCATATATTTGATGAAATATCTCTCTAAAACCTGCCATTAATGCCTAATGATCAAAGGGCTATGCAATCCTTTGTTTCTATTTTTTCCTGCGCAGATAATGATGTATGATGATGGGAGATACGAGATTTCCAACACGTCAAAGAAACCAGGAGCCGTGAAGTGGAGGCAGAAGCCTTAACGACCAACTATACGACGGGAAAATTATTTCGGCCATATAGTTTTGACCGTATAGTTGCCATCGACTTCATTAGGTCAAACAAAACAACTTTCGTGAAGGGAACCCTATAGAAAGAGGCTTCGGGCGATAGGAAACAACGCTTCTTTTTTACCCCAACTCTCCCTGCCACCAGAAGCCGTCACGCCGGAGGAATAGATATAGATCTAAACCTCTAAACCCTTTTCCACCCCCATAGCCATCTTCCACCACTTGTAATAGTAGATCTCTTCTCCAATTGGCGACATTGTAAGACTATTTGCAATTGACCTTATGATCTCTATTACAATGTTTATGATTGTTAATTTCATCTCTATGTGTGAGTAATTCTCCTTGGGCTAAGGGCTTTGGCCTAGCCATGTAGCTTAATATGCATGCTATTTATCATAGATGGGATCATGTATTAGTTTGTATGACATGATGATTGTATTACCCTCTCTTGCCTCAATCTAAGGACTTGTCAGGTACTCAAGACCCTGAGGACTGATCCAGGTAAAGGGAGTATGAGTAATGACTGATCTGCAGGATGGGAACCCTAGTGACAGAAGGGGTAGTTCTCTTTCTTCTATGGATAAGACTAGTAGGTTATTGCTATAAGAGGTTGTGGAGGCGGTAACAATTATGGATGCACTTCCCACATATAATTATCTTGCTCTAACGATTACATGCATACTTTATTATTATCTATTATTCCCATAAGATGTTTTGCACAACTACTAGTGAAAACCGAAGACCCTAGGCCCTCTCTCTCTCCATCGTCAACAATAACAAAAAGATCGCAAACTCTTGGTCCAGTTAAAACACAAAAGGAATTCTAAAACTCTCGAAGGTCCGTTTAAGTAATCTCACTTTGCTTTCATCTTCCCGAGGATTCGATAAACCTAGGTCTACTAGGGAAAAAGAGATATACTACATCAGTAATCCAGATCGAAGGTATCAACCCTTTTTCTGGCGCCGTTTCCGGGGAAGCAATAGCTACCCTGGTGAGGTTAGTAGGAACCTTGCTAGTTTTAATTCTTGTTTTTAATTTTGTTAGTTTGCTTTCAGTTTTTATTTGAAAAACCAAAAAAATTAGTTAATCTTTTAATTCATGTTTTAATCATCATTAGTACTTGTTTAAGAAAATAAAAAACATAGGAAGTATGGCTAAAAAGAAGCTTGGGGAGTTTGCAACTCCCAACAATGATTATTTGCGTACTCCTATTACTCAGCCAACAATTGCTGCTAAAGATTATGAAATTAAGCCCCACTATTTAAGTTTGATTCAATAGAATCAATTTGGAGGCTCTGCTGTAGAAGATGCAAGTATGCACGTAAATATTTTTACTGAAATATGTGATATGATGCGCATTAAAGATGTTGACCCCGACGTGGTCAAGTTGCATTTATTTCCTTTCTCTCTTAGAGGAAGAGCAAAAGAATGGTTGCTATCTTTGCCTAGAAATACTATTGCATCATGGGTGGAATGTACTTCTTTATTTATGACTAAATTCTTTCCACCTGCAAAGACTATGAAACTCAGATCTAATATTACTGGTTTTAGATAGGATGAGCATGAGCCAGTAGCGCTTCCATGGGAGAGAATGGAAAAATGCATGAGAAACTGTCCCATCCATGGGATGAAAGATTGGTTAATTCTCCATTTATTTTATAATGCTCTTAACCCTGTGTCTAAGTCTATGCTAGATACTGCAGTTGGAGGAACATTTATGGGTAAACAAATTACCGAAGCAAAGCAGCTGCTAGACAACCATGCCCAATAGCATGTGGAAAGATCAAACACGAAGAAGGTGAACTCCGTCACACTAATGACCCACAAGTATAGGAGGTGTATCGTAGTACTTTCGATAAATAGGAGTGTCAATCCCAACGAGGAGCAGAAGGTGTTGACTAGGGGTTTGGAGCAGGAAATATCTGTAAATACTTAACAAACGGATTTTTAGGGGTTTTTATAAAGCAAGGAAATAAAGTGCAAGTAAATAAAGACAACTAATAATTGCAGCAAGTGGCCCAATCCTTTCTTAGCAAAGGACAAGCCGGTGGTAATACTTATGAGGACCAAACATTCTCGAGGACACACGGGAATACTGTCAAGTGCTTTCGTTTCATATAGTTGATTAGTCTTGTTTAGTTTGATAAGTGTTGTGTGGGTGAACCTATGCTAATGCAACAACCTTACTTGGACTGATACATACTTGTGATTAAACCCCTTGCAAACATTCGCAACTACAAGAATGTAATAAGATAAAAACCTAACCACAGCCTTAAACTCTGAGATCCTACACTCACTTGTGCAAAGGTTTCCTAACGGGGGTTCAGGTTTCTGTCACTCTGGAAACCCCACAATTAGTAGCCAAATACACAATGCATTCCCCTAGGCCCATAAATGGTGAAATATCATGTAGTCGACGTTCACATGACACCACTAGAAGAATAGCACCACAACTTAAATATTAAATCATTGAATAATACCTCAACACAATTCCACTTCTAACAACATGACTTCTCCCATTTCCTCAAGAACTGAACGAACTACTCACGAGACATCATATGGATCAAGATCAGATATGATATGATGATGAATAACAATCTGAACATAAACAATAATTCAATGGTTCCACTCACAAGCATCAACTACAATAGTAATCAACACCGAGAAAGTTTCCCCTAAGAACTATGCAAGATTCAAGACAATTGTTACAGTGGGATGGAGTGGTGATGATGGTGCTGGTCGAGATGCTGGGTGTCCTCATATCATGTCTCTTATCCGACTAACCCGGGTGGCCCATAGTCGGTAGCATGGCCTGTGGCCTGCTGGGCGGCCCAGTTAGGTGGATCCAGAAGGGAGGCCCATGTCGGATAAAGGAAGGCTACGGTGGAGTCACCAGGACTCTGTAACCTGTCCGGCTAGGACTTCTCCCTGTAACCCCAGGACCTGGCGACTATATAAGTCGGGCCTATGGGAGCCTTTAGGGCACAACTTAGCATCGACTCAGACAACCTCGCACAGCGAACCTATCTCTGTAACTCGGCGTATTGCCCTTATAGTGATTTATAGCAGGAGTAGGATTCCGCCACCGTCGTGGGATCTGAACCTAGGTAAGCTGTGTTACCTCGTACCCGTCAACCGTCCGACTTACCCCACGTCTCTAAACACGCACTGTGAGGACCCCTCCATAGCGTACTCATCGGCAATACCACGACAGTTGGCGCCCACCGTGGGCCAAGAGGCGCTTCAGGCTCTCCAGCGGGTGAGGACCAAGATCTTCGCGGGAATCGGCAAAATCGTAGCCATCGGCCGTTTTCTCTTCTCCGGCAACGTTCCGATCGTCCCTCCTGACGAGTTCTGGATCCCGGTGAAGACGAACCCTACGCGGTGTTCGATCATTCCTATTGGAGACATACACCTCTTCATCGGCAAAACCGACTCGGGCACTAGTTCCCTGGAAGTCGGAGGAGCATCAAGACCCGCACGGACCGCCTACGGGCAGGATACATTCGCGGAAGGATAGATGTCGGATCTCTCCTCGGAGCTTGCCGGCAAAGATCGGAAAAATTCAAGACCCACCGAAACCGCCCCCGTGCAGGATATAAAGGTGGAAGATCACTGCAAATCCGCCGGCTTTATCCGCGCGTCTGGACAACAGAGATCCAAGCTCGTCGGCGTGGTTACCATCTTCGATCTGGCGCGCTGCGTTCAGAGAGAGGGCAAAAAACCCCGCGATTATCTGGCCAGGTGGCTCCGTATACGAGCCGATCTGGCCCACTACCCCAATGATGATGCTATCTATCACTTTGTGGAAGGACTGGACCATGGCACGCTTCTCCGACATTCTCTAAGACGGCAACAGGAATCAGGATGCCTTACCTTCGAAGGCATGGTGAACACCGTCAACAACTACGCGGAGGCCGAAGCGGCAGCTCAGACAGCGCTTGTGCTCATTGACGAAGCCCCTCCGATTCAGCCACCACCACCACCGCCTCCGGCCGCCATCGTCGTAGCAGCACCACCACCTCCAGTCATCGTCGAGGCCATTTGCACCTCCACCGCCCGTCATCGAGGAAGTCCTGGCACCCTCCGACTCTATCATTGACGCGCTTTATGCTGATTTTAGTGCAGATTCAGAGGAAATAGACTTCAGTCCAGAAGAGCTAGACTCTGCTATGCAGGAGATGGAGGAGGAGTACTCGCGCGACGAGCAAGCTAATAACACCGTCATGTCTCGAGGGGTGTTCTTCAGCATTGGGACAGCGATGGATGAAGATCAACCCGGGCAAGCTTCGCCTATGGCGCTGGAAAAGGGGAAGGTGCCACTAATTGCTGCTGACGATGATCGCGCAAAGGTCACGCCTCCTCCGCCTAACCCAGTGCAGCAGCCGCAGGAACTCGGCACCGGTCCAAGCAACAACAACACCGCAAATTTGCCACCTCCAGCATCCACGTCGGCAGCAGCCCATGTTACTCCAGCTGATAGAGTGATGTACGGCAATCTCCTCGTTGAGCCACTAACCGTTGATCATATCCGGAATGTGACTCAGCTTGACGAGAAGCGCCAGCAGCTGCTGGAGGAGGCGCAAGCCATCGCGGAGCAAGGCACTAAACTAGATCGAGATCTGGTCAATGCACAGAAGTCCATAGAGAAAGCTAGAGCCATGGAGGCCGAGTATAAGACTCTTCGGTAGCAGCAGAAGGCTAAGAATGCTCCAGCTCGCGTCATCAACGATCCTGGTGTACGACGCAACCTAGGATGGGCTCCCTCAAAGCCGGCACAGGCCAAGCCATACATTGATAGTGAAGGCAAGCAGGTGATGCCCACCCCACTCCTTAACCTCGCCGTCGCCAAGACCCTTCTGGAGCAGGATTGATAGCCTGAGGCAGTAGAACAGGTCTATGACCTAGTGGCCAAGGCGATAAAGCAGCAGGAAAAGGCCACCTCCCAGAGGCTTGAGTCTGACCCAGCGCTCTGCCGATCTAGCCAGTACAAACCGCCAAGGGACAGATCTCCTCAGGATGTCGGATCACAGACGGGTTCATCAGAACGAAGACGGAGGGATGCGCGCAACAGGAAGGATGCTATCCCCATATCCTCCGACCACGGAGAAAAAGCCCGACCTCGCCGCCCATCGCCACCGCCCCGATCCCCCCGACGTCAGGAAGATTACAAGGCTCACCATCGTACGGATATGCCCCCTCCAAAGCAGTGTGGCATCGTCATCCGCGACAACGCGGCGTAGACCCATCATGATGAAGAGCGCCACCAAGGACACAAGAGCAGGTCACACCACGACCCTCCGCGTCCGACAAGAAAACGTGACAGGCGTGAGGTGTCGCAGGAGGGTAACAGCAAGAAGGCTAACCCACCGCCACCTCCGCCTCCATCACCGCCAAGCAGTCACCATGGCGGAAGAGGCCCGTGTCGTTCACGCAGCCCATCCCCTGTTGACAACAAGAAGAAGAACCCAGATCCGTACGATGCATGTTCGCGGATCGATAAGATCCACGAGGCCCGGGAAGGACCATACCTGGACCACGTTGCTTAGGACCTGCAATACGGTCCGCAACTTACCCCAAAGGTTTTAGGATTGACAAGACCATCAAGCCCTATGATGGCACCGCCAAGCCCGCCACATGGTTGCAGGACTATGGCAACGCGGTGGAGATTGCCGGAGGCAACCCCAACGTCGCCGTCAAGTACCTCCCGTTAATGTTGGCGGGTACGGCCCGTCAATGGATCGACGACTTGCCGGAGAAATCTATCTAAACTGGCTGGATATGCAAGAAGCATTCACCAAGAAATTTGAGGGTACATACAAGCGTCCCTGCACTGTGGGCGATCTACAGCGGTGCGTGCAAGATAAAGACGAGACATCTCGCGCCTACCTCTCCCACTGGCTGGACATGAAGAATTCCTGCGCAGGAGTGCACGCTCAGACCGCTATGGCCGCCTTCATTGATGGGTTGGAAAGGGGCACGTTACTCCGACATAAGCTAAAGCGCTTGCAGGACAATCATCAGCTTGACTTGAATCAGATGATTCAGTTAGCTAGTGAGTTCGCAGCTGCCGACGACGATGCTCGTGGCTCTTTGCCGGCAACGGCCGTTCCAACCCAAGCTCGGAGGAACAGCAGTACAAAGCGGAAAACCGCTCCAGAAGAAAAGCAATCTACCGACATGGTCGCTATGACTTTTGCAGGAAGAGGAGAAGGTGGACATTGTGGCCGAGGAAGGGGAGCAGGCCACGGGCAGCAACGAGGAAGTGAAACCAACTCGGCGCCG
This sequence comes from Avena longiglumis, assembly GCA_030063025.1. Taxonomy (NCBI): domain Eukaryota; kingdom Viridiplantae; phylum Streptophyta; class Magnoliopsida; order Poales; family Poaceae; genus Avena; species Avena longiglumis. The sequence continues at coordinate 208,463,751 of CP125979.1, read as the reverse complement.
CTCCACATTCCCCAAACGTACGAGGAGTACCGCGATATGCGTGCCTCGTACACCTCGATGTCAACGGCAAGGCCACCCATACCAATCGACACTGCAAGTTTGTCAACGACCTCAAGGAAGACCCGGAGTCCGGCTACAAGCAAAGTCGGAAGAACAGACCACGAGGCAAGGGCAAGGGGAAGAAGAAGGAGGAGGAGTCCAAGGATTCAAGTGACATGGACGAGGACATTGACCCCAAGCATGCCTGCAAGAGCGACGACAAGGGCAAGAACCCCTTCACAAAGAAGTCCCCAGTCTACCACACTTTCCTTGGCACCCCCACTGTCCGACAACAGAAGACCTCTCTGAGGATCCTGATGGCCACCCTTCCCCCAGTTCCCCAATACCTGTGCTGGTCGGAGGTTCCAATAACTTGGGACAGGACGGACCACCCAGACCTTGTGCCCATGGAGAACCAGTACGCCATGGTCATCAACCCATTGATTGACGGCGTGGAGTTCACCAAGTGCATGGTGGATAGTGGAAGCAGCATCAACATCATGTACCTGGATACACTGCAAAAGTTGAACTTGACGGAGGCAAACCTAAGGCGGACCAACACCGTGTTCCATGGCGTAGTTCCTGGTCGGGAGGCTCGGTCCCTTGGGTGCATTACGCTTTAGGTAGGCTTTGGCGACGTTTATAATTACCACCAAGAGCGCATGACCTTTGAGGTGGTCCCCTTCAAGAGCGTGTACCACGTCATATTCGCTTCAGGTAGCCCTTGGGCGGATTGGACGGAGATGCCAGATGCTACTCCGTTGCCAGAACTAGAGTACTGGGTGATGCACTTTGACGGATCAAAGTTTCTCAACGGCTCGGGGGCTGGTGTACTGCTACAGTCACCAAAAGGAGACAAGTTGCACTATGTTCTGCAGATCCACTTCGAGGCTACAAACAACATGGCGGAGTATGAAGCACTCATTCATCGACTACGTGTAGCCAAGGATATTGGCATCAAGCGCATAGTTTGTTGTGGAGATTCCGACTTGGTTGCCCAGCAGGTGGCTGGCACCTGGAATGCGCGGAACCCTATGATGGCGGCATATCGCGACGAAGTGGACGAGATAGCCAAGAGCTTCTTGGGCTACGAAGTCAAGTATGTGCCTAGGGAGCAAAACGAGGCGGCTGATCTACTGTCTAAGCTTGGATCAGGGCGCAAGCAAATTCCGCCAGGAGTTTTCCTAGAGCATCTACGCACACCATCCGTGAAGGGCGCCGACAACGACAACCCGGATAGAGCTGACTCTTTCGTCAACATGGTGACAAAGATCCCTCCGGCTTGGACAAAACCGTTCATGGAGTATATCGAACACGGAACTTTGCCCGACGACGAAGTTGAACGACGACAAATAGTACGACGAGCAAAGGGTTATACCATAATCAATTGGCAACTCTATAAAAGGGGCACTACTGGTGTATAATTAAAGTGCGTTTCCTAGCTAGAAGTTATGGAAATCCTGCGCGAGATCCATCTCGGAGATTGCGGGCACCATGCCGCTCCTCGATCATTGGTCGCGAAAGCCTTCCGGCAAGGATTCTACTGGCTGACCGCGAAGGCGGACGCCGACAAGCTGGTTGATACATGCACGGGATGCCAGTATTATGCCCGACAACCACATGTTCCTGCTGAAGAATTGCGAACAATACCAATAACTTGGCCGTTTGCAGTCTGGGGGCTAGACATGGTGGGACCTTTACAAACGGCACCGTGTGGATTTACGCATCTGCTAGTAGAATTTGACAAATTCACCAAATGGATAGAAGCTAAACCCATTAGAAAGCTTGATGGGGCAACTACCCTCAGGTTTGTCCGGGATCTAGTGGTGATATTTGGTCTCCCACGTAGCATCATCACCGAGAACGGAAGCAACTTGTCACTCGGAGAAATGGAGGCCTATTGCTGGGACAAAGGCATCCGACTTGATCTTGCATCTGTGGCACACCCACAATCCAATGGTCAGGTTGAGCGAGCCAATGGATTAATTCTGCAGGGAATCAAGCCACGTCTTGAGGCACCGCTACACAGAGCAGCTGGAGCCTGGGCGGAACAATTGCCATCTGTGCTGTGGAGTTTACGAACCACACCCAACAGATCCACCAGCTACACCCCTTACTTCATGGTATATGGAGCAGAAGCCATCCTACCTTCCGACATCCTCCACGATGCACCAAGAGTTTCCGTCTACGACGAAGATGACGCTGAAGACTCTAGACGCCTAGATGTGGACCTTCTCGAGGAGGAGCGCGTTTTGGCATGCCAAAGATCCGCCATCTACCAGCAGAAGCTACGCAGCTACCATAGTCGCCGCGTTCGGCATCGCTCGTTTAAAGAGGGGGATTTGGTGCTTCGACTTAAGCAGAAGAAGTCGCACAAATTATCCCCGCCATGGGAAGGACCGTTCATCATAAGCAAGGCGCTGCTCAATGGGTCTTACTACCTTGTCGACAATCCCGAACTAAAGTATAGACCCAAAGAGGATCATAAGCGTAAGCGACGTGACCCGGATGATGAATACCCGGAGCTTGATCGGCCATGGAACATAGCACAACTACGTCCTTTCTACACTTAGCATTTTTTATCTAATCGTGTACCTCTTATATGATCAATGAAATAAAGCTCTTTGGTTCACTCATATTGCTGAATCTTTTACCTCCTTTAGTGTTCATTTTTGGATCATATAAAACCTTTATGCACAAGTATTGCGATTGCACTTGTGAAAATTCCTCCTACGGGCGTTAGCTTAAGTTTTCTGGTCTACACATTCTTTGTCGTTTTTATGTGGATTCTGGAGTAGTGACTTTTGGCACTTATTGTCGGTGATTTTGTGCTCAGGTTATTGACGGTGCCATTGGGCATCATCACCTAAGCGCATGGTTCCGACAACGAGTCTTCTGACTCACGAAAAGTCAAGCATAAGAACCAGAGTAATGTATATGCTAGCACTTGCTTAAAAAATATATAAATGCTGAAACTTAATTCTTAAGTAGTAGGATACGATAACCATTGTTTTCCGCCTTAATATTACATCAACTAGTTTTTTCCCGCGCACACTCCAGAGGTGAAATAGAAATTACAAAGTGTTTTTCATTCTTTGGGCGCAGGAGACTTGGAGGCCACATCATCGCCAGCCGGAAAATCACCCTCGACGTCAGCGCTGTGATGAGACTCGGAGGAGTCCTGTTTGACGTTGTCGATGAAGTTCCTGGGCATGAAGACGTCAACGTCCACCAACTCGGCAACCCTGGTGTCATAACCCGCGAGTGATGACAGGATGGCTTCGTGATCGATCTCCTTGCCGTCATCATCCACGTCGGGGATACCAGATGTCACCGTGTCGATGTCAGCATCTTCATAGTGCGCCTCCACCATAGACATCGCCATCCTTGCACCAGCCCGTGCGCATGAAGCTTTCTAGATCGCGACACGCTTGGGGGCTCGGCGCAGAATCTCTGAGTACTTCGTCACGGAGTCCGAGGCCTTGATATAAATATGGAGGGGCTTGGCAATCTCCTTGGCTTGGTAGATGGCGGTATTGATGAATTTGCTGGCAAGAACCATGCATTCCTTGTCCGAAGGAGGCGAGCGGGTTAAACCCATGGGCGCTGAAAATTCCGACAAGGATTGCATGAGTTCAATAAATTCTAAGTATCCAGATTACAGAACTACAAGGCGGAGGACACTTACTGAACATGCTGGCCTTAGCCTGCCAGACGGTGTCCGCCAAGGATTCCTTCTCTTGTTGGAGGATCTTAGACGCCTCATTATGGCGAAGGTTTTGTTCATCAGCAGCTTGCTTCTGATCCTTTAGGATCGCAAGCTCCTCCTTCAAGCGATTGATCTCCGCGGAGGCGGAATCCTACAGGGCTTTCATGGAATCCTCGTACATCTTCAGCATTTCTTCCCTCTCCTTCTTAAGGATTTTGTTCTCGCTGTCCAGCTGCTGGATGTGCTTGGACTGCTCGACAATATCCTTGGCCTTGGCAACATGCTCTGCAAGTCAGAGAAAAACAAAGTACACAGTGAGTACTCGACGAAGGAAGGCACAAAAGTAAGACAGAAATGCGCAAAAAGAAATTAGACTCTTATTTTTGATGATCTGTTCCTTCAAGATGGCAGTTTTACCCTTTTCGGCTTCAAGATCTGCGCACATCTTCTGATACTTGTCGTTGGCCATGCCCCTCCGAGCATCCTCGTTCTGTGGAAGCAAATACAAAGTTAAGTCGTTGTTTGGTCTGCTTGGAGCCCCTAGTCGGAAACTTTCCATCTAGGAGCTCAGGGGCTACAGCGAGAGTTTTTAAACTTATCAATGTGCTTAGCTTTTCTTTAAAGCATCTAGTCGGAGCTACTTCAGTTCTCGTTTAGAAGCTTGGGGGCTAGAGTATAAAGTTTTTAGCTCGGAAAATTCTTAGCTTTTCTTTAAGAATCTAGTCGGAACTAATTCAGTTACAACTAGAGGCTTGGGGGCTACAACACTGAAAAATATGAAAACTATGTATGCTACTCTTAAAGCATCTAGTCGGAATAATTTCTTCCATCTAAATGCTTGGGGGATACAGTGAGAGTTCTTTCTAACTTAGTCACTCTTAGAGCATATAGATGCAAAACCTATGGTTTTCCGCTCACATCCTCGGGTCTCTGGTGGGATGCTCATACGAAATGCAAAAGGTAAAGTAAAACTTACAAGTGCAATGATCTTGAGGTTTGTAGTGCTCTCGGCTAGCAGCTTGCCAAAGGAAATGTTATTTCCTCGCAAGATGTCTGCTTGTCGGAGCAGTTCCTCAAGACCGCACGTCGGAGATGACGACACTCCTCCAGGAACCAGAGTTGTGTTACTCGGTGTGAGCGTCGAGTAAATTATCTTCGGGAACTCGAAGGGTTTCTGGGGAGCAGAGGCGCCGCCTTCGGCAGAGGTACCAGCTCCCACCACCGCCTTGCCGCTACCGATGGCATCCTTAGCCGGAGCTTCAGCCATTTGTAGAGCAGCGCTCTCCTGCGTCGCCTGCTCTCCGACAACAGCGAGTTCGGTAGAGGCGCCAGAATCCACTTCCATGGCGGAAGGGCCTGGTGCCTCCTGGACTTGAGAGCTTGTCGGAGCAGAGGAGGGCTTGACGGCAGGAGTAGAAGGGGCGATGGCGGGGGAGGAGTCGCGATGCAGCATATCTTTGATATTTCTAGAAGCCCCAAGAGTCTTGGAGGACTTCTTGAGGCTGGTTGTGGCTTTCTTCCTGAAACGTGCAAAATGCATAAGTACAGGAATAAGACAGATAAATAAGACAGTGTCGGAGAATGAGAGGCTTACACTAGGGGGGCGCTTTGGCAAACATCCCAGTGGCTTCTTCTTTTCCGCCTCCAGGGCGGCAGTACTTTTTTTGGAGGCTCCACCCTCCGTCTTCTTCTTCTTGCCTCCGTCGACAGCGTCAGAGGTGGAGCTCTTCCGCTTTCGCGCCAACGGGGCATCGTCATCGGAGACAACCGTGACTTCCTTCATCTTTGGATCATAGATTTGAGCAGCCAGGTTGTCCTCATCTAGATTGCTAAGCTGTTAAGTAAGAAGTCACCGTGTTAGATAAGATGGCACTGGCAATACGGAGAAACTGGAGCAATGTCATACACGGAAAATAAATACCTACCTTTGGGCACTTGCCGTCTACGTACATGTCGCAGGTGATGGTGAAGCCGCGATTCTTATCCTTCACCTTGACGATGTCCTTCAGACGGAGCTTGACGGAGTCGCTCGAGAAGTTATCCACGGAGATCCGAAGGGAATCCTTTCGATCACCCGTGTACTCGTGCATAAACTTCACGCGGTGCTGCAGGGGTTGGATTCGCCTGATGAACCAGCACATGGCTAGGTCCAAGCCGGTCAAACCCGCCTCTACGAACCACTCGATCCGCCTTATTGCGCGAGAAGCGTTGAGGTTGGAGGGAAGGGAGGCATGGGATCTCCATGTGGAAACTTCAGCGGCAGCTCCATCCACGAAGTCCGAGTACGTCACTTCTCGGCCCGCCAAAGGAATATCGGGGCCGTAGAAGTACGTCCGCTGCCAGTTTTTGCACGACTCGTGGCCGACGATGTCGGGGAACCACCGGCCAGGTCGAATCTTGAAGCTTATGGTGCCGCAATTCCTAATCTCCTCCCTACTATGTCCGGCTTCACGTTTGACGGTGAAGAAGTACATGAACAAGTCTAACCTAGGCTTGATCCCTAGGTAACCCTCACAAAGTGCCGCGAAGTTGCTAAGCACTAAGATACTATTGGGGGAGAGGTTGTGGGGTTGGACTTTGAAGTGGTTCAAGACGGACGGAAAGAAGTGGGAGATGGGCAGAGAAACGCCACGTACCAGCTGAGCCTTGAGGTACACCTTTTCTTCGGCTTGGGGAGAAGGTGTCACCTCGCCGGCCGGCGCCGCCCGCCAGGCGAGCCCCTCCGTCACGGGGAGGTAGCCTTCGGCGACCATCTCTTGGATGTCGCGGTCGGTGATGTCTGAGTCGCGCCAGTCGCCCTTGTGCGAGTTTAGCTCCTCTTCCAGAGGCTCTAGCGCCGCTAGATTATGGTCACCGTCGGTGGTTTCAATCACCACCGAAGCGGGGATGACCAGGCCCTCTGGGGGCACGACGACGGAGCTCGCCGGCTTTGCCGTGGCTTCGCTCGACGCCGCCATCGAAGGGGAGGAGCTGCTACTGGCCATGGAGGACTGGGAGGACACGACTGGTGCAGAGAGAGGCTAGGGTTTCTTCGAGGTTTTCCGCGGAGATCTCGAGGAGGCGTGCGGCTGGAGGAAGAAGATGATGACGCGAGAGAATGGGGTGAAAAAGTGGCAAGTGCCCCACGGTTACTATTTATCTTACTCTGCGTCAAGATTCGTGCAGCTAATCGGACGGTTGCCGCATAGACGACGTGTTCGTGAACGTGCGCGGTAATTTCGCCACGTCTCCAACCGCCGCCGCCAACGGTTCGTATCGCTCGCGCGGGAAAATCGGATATGATTGCGTTCTCTGCATGTGTGAGTTACGAGGCGTCGCTGACCTACAACCTACGTCGTCATAACTGACATGGTAGATGAGCCATCCCATCGAAGATTCCGGCATGGACGGATTTAATCCGACTACGGAAGAGTATGATGGAAGATTCAGCATTTCTCCGACTTACTCATAGAAGACGGAGAAACCTTTGCAGGGTTCTTTGGGAGGACTACAAGATATTGCTTGACGATTTGCCGACATCCATCTAGACGGAGCATTCCACGGGAAGAGGCAAGATGGCGCAAGATCTCGGAGTTCTCCGGGGGCTACTTTTGGGGATATGCTATATGGGTGTCCTCATAGCATGTCTCTTATCCGACTAACCCGGGTGGCCCATAGTCGGTAGCATGGCATGGCCTGTGGGCGGCGATTAGGTGGATCCAGAAGGGAGGCCCATGTCGGATAAAGGAAGGCTACGGTGGAGTCACCAGCGTACCCGGAGCCTTGGAGTACAAGATACACAAGACTAGTGATAGACGGTGTAGGACTATAACCTGTCCGGCTAGGACTTCTCCCTGTAACCCCAGGACCTGGCGACTATATAAGTTGGGCCTATGGGAGCCTTTAGGGCACAACTTAGCATCGACTCAGACAACCTCGCATAGCGAACCTTGTTGGAATGCCCTAGAGGCAATAATAAAGAGGTTATTATTATAATTCTTGTTCATGATAATGTTTATATTCCATGCTAGAATTGTATTAAGCGGAAACTTTAATTCTTGTGTGGTTTGTGAACAACACCGTGTCCCTAGTACGCCTCTAAGGACTAGCTCGTTGATTAATGATGGTTAAGGTTTCCTAACCATGGACATAAGTTGTCAATTAATAATGAGATCATATCATTGGGAGAATGATATGATGGACAGACCCAAACTAAGCGAAGAAATTAGATCGTGTCATCATGTTCATCTTTGCGAAGCTTTTCTTATGTCAAATATTGTATTCCTTAGACCATGAGATAATGCAACTCCCTGGTATCGGAAGAAAGCTTTGAGGTCATCAAACGTCATCCTATGAGAGGGTGATCATAAAGGTGTCTCTCAGGTGATCGGAAAGTATTTGTTGGGTTGTATGTATCGAGATGGGATTTGTCCCTCCCAAGTCGGAGAGATATACTTGGCCCTCGGTCGATATCAACACCGCTTGCAAGCATGTGGTTAAGGAGTTAATCACAAAGTGATATCGGATTACGGAATGAGTAAAGTACTTCTTGTGAACGAGATTGAACTAGGTATGGCGACTATCGACGATCAAATCTCGGGCAAGTAAAATATCGCGAGATGAAGGAATATATATATGGGATTGATTGAATCCGGCATCGTGGTTCATCCGATATGATCATCGATGAATGTGTGGGAGTCAATATGGGTTTCGCACTCGATGTTGATTATTGATAGAAGATCATGTCTGCATATTCTCGAACCCGCAGGGTCACACACTTAACGTGTCTCGACGCTAGGATAGATTGGATAATTGGTTTATGAGTTTTTGTTCGGAGTCTCGGATGGGATCCGGGTTAATCAGTATTGTACCGGAAGCTTCTAGAACCTTCCGGAAGGGGACCAACTTGGCCCCACCTTCCGGGAGGGGGCATGGGCCTATGAGGGAGTGCCCTGGCCGCATTGGGCCAGGGGCACAAGGCCCCATAGGGCCCAGCCGGCCAAAGGGGATAAAACCCTAATCTAGACCTTCTAGAAGGGGGGGTTTCCTTGCCCCCCACTCCTCCTCCTTGTGGCCGCCGGTTTGGGCTTGAGGGAGGGGCTAGGGCAGCCGCCCACCCCTCTATATAAAGAGGGCTGGGGGTGCACCACCCCCATACAACTTCCCCTCCAACCCTAGCTTCCTTGCTGCCCTCCTCTCTCCCTCCCGACTGCTTGTAGGCGAAGCCCTGCCGCAGAAACTCTCCACCATATACACCACGCCGTCGTGTTGTAGATCCAATCCGTCTCTCCACCATACTTGCTGGACCGAGGAAGGAGGAGACGTCGAGGTGCTGCACGTGTGCATCTCACGGAGGCACCGCCACTTGTGGTGCTAGATCGGATCGGATCGCGAGGAGGAGAAGCGAGTACGACTACATCACCCACGTTCCGACAAACGTTCCGCTGTGCGAATCTTCAAGGGTATGAAGATCTAATCCAATCTCTCTCGTTGTTTGCATCTCCTAGATTAGATCTTGGCTTTCCCTCTGTTCGCATCCGTAGAAAATTTTGATTTACTATGTCGCGAAACCCTTTAGTGGTATCAGATCTAGATCTATGTGTAGATGTGTTTCACGAGTAGAACGCAACATGGTTTACCCAGGTTCACGAGTGGGAATGGTCACAGCAGATGCTGCAATTGGCAGCGAGTAGTATAACGAGGGGTAAGGGCGGCTAGCCATCTGCGGTGCGAGATGAGGGCAAAGACACAGGGTTTACCCAGGTTCGGCCCCCCGGAGGGTAAAGACCTACTCCTGCTAGATTGTATTATGGAGGCGGTACAATGGGCGAGCTCGGCAGCTAGGCGGCGAGTCGCTTGGGTGTATGATGGAACGTATCTCTACTCGCCCTATAGGGAGGTTTATATAGGCTCACCTCCCCTAGGGTTTACATATCTCAACCGATTCAGTTAGAGCTTCGGTACTCGTTTAACCTAATCCGACTGGGCCTATCCACTCGCCTGGGCCTTCAGCTTCCAGTCGCTTGGCTCCTTGCTGGGCTTTAATCCAGTCGCCGTTTTGCAGGCCCACTCGCCAGTTCTTTGGGCCAGTCGGAAACGTCCTGCTGGGTATACCCCGGTAGGCATATCCCCATCAGTAGTCCCCGAGGCCGCCGTCGATTAGGCGTAGGTGGCTGCTGGCAGTCGGAGTATACGGCTTCAGAGTAGACATCCAGTCGAATCGTCGGCGGGCTCCTGCAAAGCGTCCAGCTCCAACGGTAATCGCTTCACTTCGCTCGCAGTCGCAGTTTATGCAGTCGCAGTAATTCTAATTTCATCTTGTATTTATTGCAGCTATTCCAAGTGGTGGAAGGATGGCTCCCACCTTCGGATGACGAGAACTCGAGCTCGTCCGTTCAGGACGTAGGCGAGTCGCCACCCACCAAAGGTGGTTCTAAGGGCGACGAGGACGACGACGACGAGTCCGAGGAGGAGGTCGCCCCACTGGTCTGCAAGACCCGCGGACAACGACAGTGCGAGCTCGAGGCAAGCAGAAGCCTCGAGCGTCACGATGACGACGACGAACTCCCTGAGATCACCTCGCGTCGTCAGGCCACTCCGTCGAAGAAGAAGAAGAAGAAGAAGAAGAAGAAAGAGAAGGAGGCAAGGGCCCCTCCGAGGAAGAAGACAAAGACATCGAGGCCAGCCTCGCCGCCGCACTCGGCGAGCAGCTCTGACGCTCCCAGCACGACCAAGGACGATGCACCACCAGTGACAGCCGTGCTGGACACGGCGACCGTGGAAGTGCCGCTGGCTTCAATGCCTCCGCCATTCGCCCCAGTCTCCGTGCTGGGGGATACTCCGGCTGCAGCGGCTTCGCCTCGCAAGGAAGCTCCTACCGAAGATATCCCAGAGGCTCCAGCTGCGGCTTCGACGACGAAGAAGCCGTCCGTGTCTTGGGAATGCGACGTCCTAGAGATGGGGATCAGTCGCCGTCTGGTCCCTGAACTGGAAAATCCAGCCGGCCTCCGTACGGGGCTACACTTTATTCCAGTCGCCAAGTGAGTATACTCACCCTTCTTTGTATTTCATAATTACGTGAATTATGTTTGCTTATACGATTGATGCACAGGACCGGAGTGAAGAGGATGGGCCATCCGACCGTGGCTAAGGTGCCCCCCGTCGTTAGCGAGGAGGATCCTTCCCGCAAGAGGAAAGCGGACGAGGTCGTCATCTCTGCGGATGGTAGCAAGAAGGCCAAAGGTGATGACGTCGTCACTATTTCTGACGACGCGGCGGTTGCGCCAGCCGGACCCGTGACAGAGGCAGCCGCGTCTACGAAGGAGGGCGCTCCCTTGCCTGGAACGGCCGAGCCGACCTCTTTTGGAGCGGGTGCCTCTATCGCTACCTTCCCACGCTTCATGACCAAGGCGGCCGCGGCGAGTGGGACTTCGCCCTCAAGCCACGCTCCTGGGACCACCGATGCTGAAGTCGGCCAACGTCGTGGGCACACGCCGGCTCTTCTCGTGTCCGTGGACGCGATACAACTCCACGGCATGCTTGGCGCAGCCATCCAGGTACATCCAGTCCCCGAGGATCAGGTCGGTGCTTCGCAGCGGCCTGATTCTTATAATATCTTAACTTTATTTTTCGCATCCAGTCCCCGAGTGCGCACGCGCTAAATTTCAGCGGGTGGGAACTTAGGAATTTCTTTGAGTACCAGTCCCCGAGTGCGCACTCGCTAAATTTCAGCGGGTGGGCACTTAGGAATTTTGCTTTGATTAACCTTTTTGATGATATGCAGGGTCTACAGCTTGAATCGGCTGATCGATTGGCCGCGAAGCAGCGCGCGGAGAAAGAATTGGCCATCGTCCAGGAGGCGAACAAAGGGCTTCAGGCTGTTGCTGCGAAGGCAGAGGAAGCTCGCAAGGGACTTGTCCCTGCTGGTGATTTGGTGGCGGCGCAATCGGCTTTGAGTGCGGCTGAACAGCGGGTCGCCAACCTCAAGCGCGAGCTGCGGGAGGCAAAAGAAGAAGCGAGTTCGGCTGACGGGCGAGCCAAGGCCGCCATTGCAGCCGCCGAAGAGGATCGCAAAGTGTCCGATGCCCTCGTTGCTAGGCTTCAGGACGACCATACGTCGCTTCAAAGCTTCATCACGGAACTCGCCCGCCCGTTGATTGGTAAGTGCATCTGCCCCTTCCGGTGTCCGTCGTATTCATTATTGTCTTCTAATCGCAGGTCGCATCATTGATAGCGAGGAGGAAGCGAGCTCGTTCGACGCGAGGCAGTGTGTAAGCATGCTTGTCGACTCGGCGACGTTGTCGGCGACGTGCATCCGCGCCTATCTCCAAGAGATATCGCCCACGGAGGTGATTCCCAGTGACCTCGTTGAGGTGTGGAAGTACTTGGAGAAGGCGCCCGCGGTCGTTGAGTTCATGACGCGGTCGGCTTTTCGGCGTGGAGCGTCGACGACACTTAGTCTTGGACTTGCCCACTTCCCCGAGGACTTCGACATCGACGATGTGACGAGTGGATATCCATCGTCGACTGGCGCAGTGGAGCTGTCCGAGGTTCTCAAGCTGCAGGACCGCGCCGCCACGTACTCGGAACGTGTCTGGGCAATGGGCGATCTCCTTCCGTACCAGGAGACGGTCGTCGTGCCGAATGACCCCGAGCCGCCGCATCGTGACTTCAAGGTCGAGCAACCTTTTCGCGCGGCGATGGCGGGTGAATTGACGACGTATTCGTCGAACCCGTACACGCCGTTCATCCGCAATCGCCGGGATGTTGGCGAGTCGTCATCAAAGCCTGCAGAGTAGGATAGTTTGCCTTGTGGCATTAGCAGCAGGTCTGCCATGCAGGCATATTTTGTAACATGAGACAATGCGATATGCAATTGAATGAGACATCGTGTCTATTTTGGTATTTGTCATGTGTTTGTGATTGATGTTTGAACGAGTCCCCGAGCGCGTCCGCCCTTTTTGTGGGGTTTACCTCGTATGTGATATATGCGTTGTTGTTATGTGTTTTGTTATTTTGGTCGACTCGCCCAAGCTCGGAGAGCCAGTCGCTATGCGACTCCCTTGAGTGCTCTGTACTTTACCGCTTTCCCTTGCGCGAACGAGGTCGGGTGGCCGAGTCCCCGAGCGTGGTACTTGGTTGTTCTAAGCGCGACTCGAGGGTGGTTGAGGACTTAGCGCGTTGGTTTGAGCGCGTCACTCCTGCCTGGCCCGTGGGGTCAGTCGCGTGGCGAGTCCTGGGCATGCTCTCCTACTTGGCGTTTTCCCCGACCGCTCGCGATGAACTGGTCTTCAGTCCCCGAGCGTGGTACTTAGCCGTTCGAGTCGCTATGCCGAGGATGCGGAGGACCAAGGTCGCTGTGAGAAGCGAAGGCAGTTGTCTTGGTTCGTAGAACCAGTCGAGCTAGGCGACTCCAATGGGGCTCCGGGTAGGCGTTTTTCATGGACGATGCAAGACCTGAGGTGAATTAGTACTCTTGAACTGCACTACTTAGCCGTGCTGATCGCTGTACCAAAGGTTGACTTCTGCGGTTAGCTTGACGCTGTTATTACGAGTGCGAGTGGCACAAGTCGTGGAGAGTAGGCGCAATTTGCGGTAACCGTTTCTTTTTATTTCATAGCGACTGGAGAGTACATGTGTGGGGTTCTAGGAGTAGAACTTCCGTAGGAGGTTTACATTCCATGGTCGCTTGACGTCGAGTTCGTCGTCCCCGCGAACGTCGATGAGGTAGTAGGCATCGTTGCCGAGTACGCGCCCGATGGCGAATGGCCCTTCCCACGGAGGGAAGAGCTTGTGCATGCCCTTCTTGTCCTGGATGAGGCGTAACACCAGGTCGCCTTCTTGGAAGGTGTGAGTTTTCACCCGCCGGCTGTGGTAGCGGCGGAGTCCCTGCTGGTAGATGGCGGTGCGTGACCGAGTGAGGTCACGTGCTTCGTCGAGTTGGTTGATCCTGTCTTGGCGGGCGAGCTCGTTCGCGGCCTCCGTGTAGTGGACGACTCGCGGCGAGTCGTGCTCGAGGTCGGTGGGCATGACTGCCTCGGCGCCGTAGACCATGAAGAAGGGGGTGAACCACATCCGACTGCTGATCGAGGTGCGGATCCCCGATTTACGAGGGCAATTCCTCGACCCAGCACCCGGCGGTGCGCTCAAGTGGTACTTGGAGTCGCGGCTTCAGGCCGTGAAGGATGCTTTGGTTGGCCCGTTCCGCCTGGCCGTTAGATTCCGGGTGGGCGACTGACGCGAGGTCGAGCTGAATGTGGTGCTCTTCGCAGAATTCGGCCATGGCTCCCTTGGCGAAGTTGGTGCTGTTGTCCGTGATGATGCTGTTTGGGAACCCGTAGCGATATATGAGCTCGCGTAGGAACTTAGTGGCGGTCTTCCCGTCGCATTTCCGAACTGGCTTGGCCTCCACCCACTTTGTGAATTTGTCCACTGCGACTAGCAGGTGGGTGTAGCTGGAGGGGGCCTTCTTGAAGGGGCCTACCATATCCATGCCCCACACGGCGAATGGCCAGGTGATGGGGATGGTCTTGAGCGCTGAGCTCGGCACGTGTGTCTGGTTGGCGTACTTCTGACACCCGGCGCACCACTGGACAATGTCGACGGCATCGGCGTGTGCGGTGGTCCAGTAAAAGCCATGTCGCATAGCCTTGGCGACCAGGGAGCGGGCGCCGGCGTGGTGGCCGCAGTCGCCGGAGTGGATATCGTGGAGGATCTTACGTCCTTCGGTGGGTTGGACGCAGCGTTGAAACACGCCGGTGACACTGCGCTTGTGGAGCTCGCCGTCGATTATGGTGTAGGACTTGCAGCGGCGGGCGATCATCCGGGCGTCCGTCTCGTTTGCTGGCAAGGTGCCGGCTTCCAGGTAGGCAATGTAGGGCTTGGTCCAGTCGTCTGGCTCGTTGACGAGTGCGACCAGGGCTGCCTTTGGTTGGAGCGGGACTCCGATGTCGATCTCCCTCGGGGGAGAGACAGATGGCTTGGTGATCGTGTCGAGGAAGACGCTGGCGGGTGGGGCGAGTCGAGCTGACGCGATGCGAGAGAGTGCGTCGGCTTCCTCGTTCTTTCGCCTATCGATCCACTCGACGGAGTAGCCTGTAAAATATCCGCCTAACTTTTCCACTTCTTGGTGGTACGCCGCCATGGTGGGGGAGACGGCGTCGCAGGTGCCAGCGACTTGCCCCGCGACGAGGTCGGAATCTCCGTAGAAGCGGAGGCGATTGATGTTCATCTCCTTTGCAGCTCACATGCCGTGGAGTAGGGCCTCGTATTCAGCCATGTTGTTGGTGCAGGGTGTGAAGTCGAGGCGGAGGATGTAGCGGAGCTTGTCGCCCTTTGGTGAAGTTAGCACGATCCCTGCGCCGGAACCGTCCGCGTTCTTGGAGCCATCGAAGTGCAGGCTCCAGTAATGGAGGTACGGCAACTTCTCTGGCTGCTGGGCTTCTTCCCAGTCGGCGAGGAAGTCTGCCAGTGCCTGCGACTTGATCGCTTTTCGTGGCTCGTATTTGATGTTGTGGACGCCGATCTCGACGGCCCACTTGGCGACCCGCCCGGTCGCCTCACGGTTGCGGATGATGTCCTGCAGCGGTGCCGAGGAAACGACCGTGATCGGGTGCTCCTGGAAGTAGTGCGGCAGGCGCCGCTGAGCTCTGAAGACCGCGTATACCAGCTTTTGGTACTGGGGGTACCGCTGGCGCGACTCGGTGAGGACCTCGCTGATGTAGTACACGTCGCTGACGGGCGCTCCTTTCCTTCCTCCGGTCGCTCTACGACCATCACGGCGCTGACGACGCGCTCGGAAGCCGCGACGTAGACCAGCATGGGTTCTTTGTCGGCGGGGGCGGCGAGTAGCGGTGCGGCGAGTAGCACCTTTTTGAGATCGCGGAGTGCGTCGTCCGCCTCCTTGTCCCAGTGGAAGGTGGGGTTCTTGCGCATCAGGCGGTATAGGGGCATCGCCTTTTCGCCCAGGCGGGGGATGAAGCGACTTAGAGCCGCTACTCGCCCGGCCAGTTTCTGGACGTCGCGCAGGCACTCGGGTTTGCCGAGCCGGGCGATTGTGTCGATCTTCGTGGGGTTCGCATCGATTCCTCGTTTGGAGACGACGTACCCCACTAGTTGACCTGCAGGTACACCGAAGGTGCATTTTCCCGGGTTGAGCTTTATCTTGTATTTTCGCAGGTTGGCGAATGTTTCCGCCAGGTCGGTGAGTAGGTCGTCCTGGCGAACGGATTTTACGACCACGTCGTCGATGTAGACGTGGATGTTGCGGCCAATTTGGCTCGCGAGGCATTCTTGCATGCACCGCTGGTAGGTCGCTCCGGCGTTTTTGAGGCCGAAGGTCATGGCGGTGTAGCAGAAGGCTCCAAATGGCGTGATGAAAGCCGTCTTTTCCTCGTCTTCGACAGCCATTTTGATCTGGTTGTACCCAGAGTAGGCGTCGAGGAAACATAGCGACTCCGAGCCCGCGGTTGAATCGATTATCTGGTCGATCCGCGGGAGGACGAACTGCTCCTTTGGCCAGGCGCTGTTCAGGTTTGTGTAGTCGATACACATTCTCCAGGCCCCGTTCTTCTTCTCGACCAGGACTGGGTTTTCCAGCCACTTGGAGTACTTGATTGGCCGGATGAAGCCGGTAGCGAGTAGATGCTGCACCTCCTCGGAGATTGCTCGACGGCGTTCTTCATTGAAGGGCCGCAGCGATTGCTTGACAGGTCGCACTTTGGGGTCGGCGTTTAGCTTGCTCAGTGAGCTCCCTAGGGACACCGGGCATGTCAGAGGGTTTCCATGCGAAGATGTCCCTGTTCTCACGGAGGAACTCGATGAGCGCGCCTTCCTATGCTGGGCTCATGCCCGTCCCGATCATCACCGTCTGGCTGGAGTCGCCAGGGACCAGCTTGACGGTGCGGGTGTGCGTCGTGGCCTCAAAGGTTGAGGTGTTTGCGCCCTCTGAGTTGGGCTTCTTGAGTATGGTGGGGTCGTCGTTGTTGACCCCGCTCGCGTACTTGGCGAGCTCATCAGCGTGGTTGGTCTCCGCCGCGATGACGGCGTCAGCGAGCTCGGCTCCTTTGGCCTCGCACTCGGCGGCCATGTCGGGGTCGCCGTTGATGGTGATGACGCCGCACGGCCCGGGGAGCTTCATCGCGTTGTACGCGTAGTGGGGCGCTGCCATGAACTTAGCGAACGCCTGGCGCCCCAGGACGCAGTGGTAGGGGCTGTCGAAGGGCACCAGCTCGAAGACGATCCGCTCGGTGCGGAAGTTTGCCGGTGTGCCGAAGGTGACTGGCAGCGTGACCAGTCCATCAATGTCTTGGGGACGATGCCGTGGAATGTGGTGTGGGTCGTCTCGATCATCGACTGCGGGAGCCGCAGCCGCCTGAAGGTGTCGAGGTACAGGATGTTGATGGAGCTGCCGCCGTCCATCAATGTCTTGGGGAGCCAGTAGTCGCCGACCTTGGGCTTGACCACCAGGGCGACTCGTCCTGGGTACTCTATGCGTGGCGAGTGGTCTTGGCGGCTCCAGGTGATGGGCTGCTCTGACCAGTTTAAGAACTAGGGAACGTCCACCTGGGCCACCGCGTTGACGGCGACGGCGCGGGCGATGACCTTCTTCTCGTGCTTCGTGTTGAAGCCTGTGAAGGTATGGAGCGAGCCGGCCACTTTGCCGAATTTTCCGCCGTTTGGCGGGTCGTTGTAGGGGTCCTCCCGCGCTCGCCGTGCCTTCTCGATTTCCCTGAGGGTGTGGCAGTCGGCGGTGGTGTGCGTTGCGGTCTTCCCTTCCCTGCTATGAAACGCACATGGTTGGTTAAGGAGAGCCGTGGGGTCGAACCTTTGCTTGGCCTTGTAGTTGCCGCCGTTGCGGCGTTGTCCTCCGTCGCGGCGGAAGCTCTTGGGCTCGCGTTGCACGTGCCCGACGTTGGCGACGAAGTCGACTCACCCGTCACTGCGGCGCTTGCCGGTGAGGCGAGTGTTGCTGTAGCGTCGGTCGGACCGTCGTCCGCTATCGTTGCCGCTCGTGCGGCGTTGACCTCCTGACTCGTCGCCGCTTCCTGGTTTGGATCTTCCTCCGCGCACTGCTTTGGCGATTTTGAGGAGGTCGGGATGTTGTCGAGTGTGCGAGAGTGTCGCTGAGCTTGGCGACTAAGGGCTCAGAGCGCACGAGGTCTTGAAGCAATGGATCGCGGTGTCCGGTGGATGCCCACCGCGTTGTACCGAAGTTCTTGCCACCGTTGGACCCAGCTATGGTCGACGCTGGGTCCCTGGACACATCGCCCGGTCCTCGATAGTGGTGGCGCGGTATAGGAGCACTCAAGTGCTTGACGGCGTCGCGCATCTCCTCCCGTGAGTCGATCGCCCCGGGAGGGTGTTGATCCATCGCCGCACGCCTCCATCATCGTGGGAGGTAACAGCGGTCGGTGTGGCCTGCGATCCCCATCGCCATGAGGTATGTGTCGAGCCAGACGGCGGGTCGCACGAGGAGTCGTACTTTTCTATCTCCTTTCGCCTTGAAGTTTGGCGGTACTTCGCCTCGGATCATTGGTCCGAAGCACTTGGGTCCGAGTCGATCGAGCGACCCCATGGGCTCGCCGTCCGCGATTGGTTAGGTATGTCGCAGTCGTCGGGCTGGCGTGCGCGCGCCAACTTTGGTTGTTGATGATGTGGGTGCGGGCGTCGATGGTTGCCCGCTGGGCGACGGTTGGTCGCCGCCCAGGGTCGTTAGGGAGAGTGCGTCAAGGGTCGGTGTTGGAGCTGCGGTGGCTCGTGGCGGGCGATTGAGGGTGTTTGCCGCTTGGGCGACCGCTGAGGCCACTCGCTTCCGAGGAATGCGAGTATACTCGACCTTGCGAGTCGGCGCCCGCTTGCTGCTCGACGGCCTTCGAGCAGGGCCTGACGTATTGGATCTGAGGGTGCCGCCGGTGGCCGTGATGTTTCGGCTGCTGCTCGCCTGCCACGAGGTTGTCCATCGGGGTGAGAACAGGAGGCCGTTTGCGTCGCCTCCGTGAGGAGACTACTATCCGCGCTGGTCCTTGGGAGGGTGCGGATGGGTGGAGGTGGGCGCCCATCGCCGTTGATCCCGGGCGGGCGCTTCTCCGTGGCGCTGCGTAGATCACGCGCCGCCACGCTGGCCGGGTCGTTTCGCCGTCGAAGTTCAGGGCGCTGAACGGTGGGGTTCAGCGCGACCGATCCGCTGCTGGTGGTAGCGTGATAGTTCTGCTGGCCACCGCCGAGGCAAAAATTTCGCGCCGCTTGCTCCTGTGCACCGCCTCCGCCGGGCCAAAGGAGTTCCTCGACTCCGCTGCCGTGGCGTTAGGAGGATTGGGGTGAGAATGGATCCTCCGCGGATCGCTGCGGTTGCCATGTAGGTCGCGGCGTGGCGACCGGTCCCGTCACGGAGGTCGGCGGAGTTCTCCGACCCGGAGTCGAATTCGAAGATCCCGAGGATGGAGGGGTCCTCGAAGTCTCCCATGTTGGAGACCTGAGTAAAGGAGCCCATGGGTGAAGCCGCGGTGATGGACCCGGCGAGTGACGCCGGGGTCGCCGAGTCGACGTCGTCGTCGAGGGCCGCGTCTCCCGCGGCCGCTGAGTTTTTGGCCACGTCGATGTGGGCCGAGTTGTACTCGGAGGCGAGGCGATGGATCGTGCGGATCTGGCTCTCGGAGAGCCGATCGCGCGGCGGCGACTCGCGGGTGAGAGCCGAATCCTCCGAGATGATGACGTCGGTGAGGCCGACGAAGAGGCTGATCGTGCCGATCGGCAGGATCACGCTGTGCGTGACGGGCCGCGCCGCCGGGACGTAGCTTCTCGGCAAGATTTGGAGCATCTCGCCGATCGCTATCATGCGACCGGTGGCGACCGTATCGTTGATGGGCAGATTGGATCTCGCCGCAGAACACCGGCCAGACCGGCCAGGCCCCACGGTGGGCGCCACTGTCGTGGGAATGGTCACGGCAGATGCTGCAATTGGCAGCGATTAGTAGAACGAGGGGCAAGGGCGGCCAGCCATCTGCGGTGCGAGATGAGGGCAAAGACACAGGGTTTACCCAGGTTCGGCCCCCCGGAGGGTAAAGACTACTCCTGCTAGATTGTATTATGGAGGCGGTACAATGGGCGAGCTCGGCAGCTAGGAGGCGAGTCGCTTGGGTGTATGATGGAACGTATCTCTACTCGCCCTATAGGGAGGTTTATATAGGCTCACCTCCCCTAGGGTTTACATATCTCAACCGACTCAGTTAGAGCTTCGGTACTCGGTTAACCTAATCCGACTGGGCCTATCCACTCGCCTGGGCCTTCAGCTTCCAGTCGCTTGGCTCCTTGCTGGGCTTTAATCCAGTCGCCGTTTTGCAGGCCCACTCGCTAGTTCTTTGGGCCAGTCGGAAACGTCCTGTTGGGTATACCCCGGTAGGCATATCCCCATCAGCGGGCGTTGATGTTTTCTGTTGCAAGCCTCTTGTTTGTGTTCTTCTTATGACGCGGGATAGTGATATTGAAGCGTTCCAGTCCAACCTTACGCGACGTCGTTCGCGAGACCGGCTCCGCACTTGACGTGTGGCTTGTTCCACACATGCGGCTGGTGGATGCCAGTTTCTCTCACTATAGTTGTCATGGGATTAACACCGGAGTTTGGCAACCATAATATCACCGTTGTGGCTTTCCGTAGGTAAGAATCGTTCTTAGCATCTACTCCCATAAGCCACGTAAAACATGCAACAAAAAAGTAGAGGCGTCTAACTTGTTTTTGCAGGGAGTGTTTTCTGTGATATGGTATGGCCCAAGATGTGATGTGTATAATGTATGTGATGATCATGTTTTGTAATGTTTCACGACTTGCATGTCGATGAGTACACAACCGGCAGGAGCCATATGGTTGTCTTTATAATTGTGTATGACCTGTGTGTCAACTTCTTATGCGCCATGTAATAGTTTCACTTTATCGCTAAGTAGTTAGCAATAGTTGTAGTTTCTATTCGTGGTGGAGGCAATCATGGTGGAGTGATGGAGATCATGCCGGAACGCACAAGATGGAGATCATTACGCGAAGATTGACTATACCATGTCACATAAAGTTATATGCATGTGATGTTTATCCTTTTATGTATCTTATTATGCTTAGATCGCGACGGTAGCATTATAAGATGATTCCTCACTTAAAGATCAAGATAAAAACCGTGTTCTTCCCAAGTATGCACCGTTGCGAAAGTTCGTCGTGTCCAAGCATCATGTGATGATCGGGTGCTATAGACTCTACGCTCACATACAACGGGTGCAAGCCAGTTTTGCACACGCGGAAATACTTGGGTCTAACTTGACGAGCCTAGCATGTACAGACATGGCCTCGGAACACATGAACCAAAAGGTTAAGCATGAGTCATATGAATGATATGATCGACACTTCGTTGTCCACCATTGAAACCACATCTCTTCTCGTGAAGATCGGATTAGGTGTGGTGAATTTGGATCGTGTTCACTAAACAACTTGAGGGATGTTGAATTTAGTGGGAGTTCATCTAGTAATTTGATTAAAAGTTGAACTAGTTATCATGAACATAGTCTAATTTGTACTTGCAAATATTGTAGATCAAATGGCTAAGTCCAACTTCAACTTCAACGTTTTTGCTGAGAAGGAAAAGCTTAAAAACAATGGGTCTAACTTCACCAACTGGTTCCATAATCTAAGAATCATTCTCTCTGGCGGTCAAAAGGACTATGTCCTTGGGAAAGCGTTAGGTGAACCCTCAAGAATCAAGGCTTACCGATGAGAAAGCTGTCTATCAGCGCAAGAAAGATGATTATGGTGTGATTAAGAGCACCATGTTGTTTGCTATGGAACCGAACTTCAAAATCGTTTTGAAGAGTATCCTGCCCTTTGAGATTCTCAAGAGCTGAAAACCATGTTTCAGACTCAGCCCGCTCGAGAGATATGAGATCTCGAAGTTCTTTAACGCAAGATGGAGGAAGGAGTTCATAGTGAGCACGCCATTAAGATGACGGGCTACACTCAACGCCTTGAGCAACTGGAATGCACGATTCGGAGGAGCTCAAGATTGACAGGTTCTCGCAATCCCTCCCAGCTACAAAAGTTTTGTAGTGACTCACAATCGATTGGTTCCATCGATACGATCACCGAGCTCTTCGAAACTGAAGGCTGCGGAGGTGGACATCAAAAGGATAATCATGTGTTGATGGTCAACAAGCCCACCTTCAAGAAAGGTAAGGAGCAAAGAAGCCCTTCAAGAAGGGCGCGTAAGCGCTGCTGCGCCGAGAAGAAGCTCAAGTCTGGTCCTAAGCCGGACACTGAGTGCTTCTATTGCAAGGACAAGGGTCACTGGAAGAGCAACTGTCCGAAGTACTTAGCGGACAAGAAGGCTGGCACCATCAAAGGTATATTTGATATACATATTATTGATGTTTTGCTTACTAGCCCTCGCTAGTGCACGGTATTTGATCGGTTCGGTTGCTAATATTTGTAACTCAAACAGAGCTACGGAATAGACGGCGGCTGCGAGGATGAGGTGACGATCTTGGCGTTGGCAACGGATCAAGAGTTGATGTGATGGCCGTGCACGCTCTCCTTAGTTTTACCTTCGGGATTAGTTTTAAACCTCAATAAATGTTATTATGTACTGCGTTGAGCATGAACATTATTTCGGATCTTGTTTATTGCAAGACGGTTATTCATTTAAATCGGAGAATAATGGTTGTTCTATTTATATGAGTAACATCTTTTATGGTCATGCACCTATTGTGAATGGTTTATTTCTTCTAAATCTCGAAAGGGATGAAACACACATCCATAACATTGAGGCTAAGAGATGCAAAGTAGATAGTGATAATACTACTTATTTGTGGCAATCGCTGCCTAGGTCATATTGGTGTAAAACGCATGAAGAAACTCCATTCTGATGGACTTTTGGAGTTTCTTGATTTTGAATCATTTGACACATGCGAACCATGCCTCATGGGCAAGATGATCAAAACCCCGTTCTCCGGTATGATGGAGTGAGCAACGGACTTGTTGGAAATCATACATACCGATGTATGCGGACCGATGAGTGTTTTGACGCGCGGTGGATATTTCTATTTTCTCACTTTTACCGATGACTTAAGTAGATATGGGTATATCTATTTAATGAAACATAAATCTGAAACGTTTGAAAAGTTCAAAGAATTTCAGAATGAAGTGGAGAACCATCGTAACAGAAAGATTAAGTTTCTACGATCCGATCATGGAGGTGAATATTTGAGTTATGATTTTCTCACGCATCTTAAAGCAAGTGGAATCGTTTCGCAACTCACGCCACCCGGAACACCACAATAAGAATGGTGTTCGAACGAACCGAACCCTATTAGATATGGTCCGATCGATGATGTCTCTTCTTGATTTGCCGTTATCATTTTGGGGTTATGCATTAGAAACCGCATTCACTTTAAATAGGGCACCATCTAAATCCGTTGAGACGACACCGTATGAACTATGGTTTGGTGCTAAACCTAAGTTGTCGTTCTTAAAGTCCGGGATGCGAAGCTTACGTCAAGAAGTTGATGCGGACAAGCTCGAACCCAAAGCGAGAAATGCGTCTTCATAGGATACCCTAAGGAAAATATTGGGTATACCTTATATCACAGAACCGAAGGCAAAGTGTTTGTCGCAAAGAACGGTTCCTTTCTTGAGAAGGAGTTTCTCTCGAAAGAAGTGAGTGGGAGGAAAGTAGAGCTAGATGAGGTTATTGAACCTTCTCTTGAATTGGAGAGTAGCAAGACTGAAATTGTTCCAAAGGTCACCAACAATAGAGGAAGCTAATGACAAGGATCATGAAGCTTCGGACGATGCTGCTACTGAACGTCGCAGGTCGACAAGGTCGCGTGCCCCTCATGAGTGGTACGGCAACCCTGTCTTGACTGTCTTGTTGGTACAAGACAGTGAACCTACGAACTATGAGGAAGCGATGATGAGCCCAGACTCTGAGAAATGGCTAGAAGCCATGAAATCTGAATTGGGATCCATGAGCGAAAACCAAGTATGGACTTTGGTGGACCCTCCTAGCGACCGAAAGGCCGTTGAGTGCAAATGCATTTTCAAGAAGAAAACGGATGCGGATGGTAATGTTACCGTCTATAAGGCACGGCTTGTTGCAAAAGGTTTTCGACAAGTTCAAGGTGTTGACTACGATGAGACTTTCTCTCCCGTAGCGATGTTTAAGTCCATTCGGATTTTATTAGCAATTGCTGCGTTTCATGATTAGGAAATATGGTAGATGGATGTCAAGACTGCGTTCCTCAATGGCAACATTGATGAAGAGTTGTATATGATGCAACCCGAAGGTTTTGTCGATCCTAAGGATGCTGATAAAGTATGCAAAATTCAGCGTTCCATTTATGGACTGAAGCAAGCATCTCGGAGTTGGAACCTTCGTTTTAATCAAGTGATCAAGAGCTTTGGATTTGTTCCAAATTGCTACGAAGCTTGCATCTACAAGAAAGTGAGTGGGAGCTCGGTGTCGTTTCTGGTACTATATGTGGATGACATATTGATTATTGGAAATGACATCAACATGCTTAACGATGTGAAGAGTTATTTGAACAAGTGTTTTTCAATGAAAGACCTAGGTGAAGCTGCTTATATATTGGGCATCAAAATCTATAGAGATAGAGAAAGACGCCTGATAGCTTTAAGCCAGAGTACATACCTAGACAAAGTTCTGAAAAGGTTCAGAATGGATAAGGCAAAGAAAGGTTCAGTGCCTATGTTGTCAGGTAAGATATTGAGCAAGGCTCAGTGTCCAGCTATGGTAAATTATAGGGAAGCTATGAGCAAAGTGCCTTATGCCTCGGCCATAGTTTCTATCATGTATGCCATGCTGTGTACTAGACCGGATGTGTCCAATGCTCTTAATTTGACGAGCAGATATCAAAGTGATCCAGGAGTGGAACACTGGACAGCCGTGAAGAACATCTTAAAGTACCTAAATAGAACTAAAGAAATGTTCTTAGTCTATGGGGGTGATGAACAGCTCGTCGTAAAAGGTTATGTCGACGCTAGTTTCGACACCGACAAGGATGATTCTAAATCTCAGACAGGATACGTGTATATTTTGAATGGAGGAGCTGTGAGCTGGAGAAGCTGCAAGAAAAGCGTGAATGCGGGATCTACAGTAGAAGCGGAATACATGGTTGCTGCAGAAGCGTCAAGTGAAGGATTTTGGATCAGGAACTTCATCACTGAGCTTGGCATGGTTCCAAGTGCATTGGACCCACTAGAGATATTGTGTGACAACACTGGCGCCATAGCACTCGCTAAGGAACCAAGATATCATCCAAATACCAAGCATATCAACCGCAAGTTTCATATAATCCGAGATTATATAACAGATGGAGATCTGAAGATTAGCAAAGTACATACAGATATGAATGTCGCAGATCCATTGACTAAACCTCTTCCACGTGTAAAACATGATCAGCACCTCAGTGCCATGGGTGTGAGATTGTTACCAAATGTAAACTAGATTATTGACTCTAGTGCAAGTGGGAGACTGTTGGAATTATGCCCTAGAGGCAATAATAAAGATGTTATTATTATAATTCTTGTTCATGATAATGTTTATATTCCATGCTAGAATTGTATTAAGCGGAAACTTTAATACTTGTGTGGTTTGTTAACAACACCGTGTCCCTAGTACGCCTCTAAGTACTAGCTCATTGATTAATGATGGTTAAGGTTTCCTAACCATGGACATGAGTTGTCAATTAATAATGAGATCATATCATTAGGAGAATGATATGATGGACAGACCCAAACTAAGCGAAGCAATTAGATAGTGTCATCGTGTTCATCTTTGCGAAGCTTTTCTTATGTCAAATATTGTATTCCTTAGACCATGAGATAATACAACTCCCTGTATCGGAAGAAAGCTTTGAGGTCATCAAACGTCATCCTATGAGAGGGTGATCATAAAGGTGTCTCTCAGGTGATCGGAAAGTACCTGTTGGGTTGTATGTATCGAGATGGGATTTGTCCCTCCCAAGTCGGAGAGATATACTTCGGGCCCACTCGGTAATCGATATCAACACCGCTTGCAAGCATGTGGTTAAGGAGTTAATCACAAAGTGATATCGGATTACGGAACGAGTAAAGTACTTGCCGTGAACGAGATTGAACTAGGTACGACGCATCGACGATCAAATCTCGGGCAAGTAAAATATCGCGAGACGAAGGGAATATATATATGGGATTGATTGAATCTGGCATCGTGGTTCATCCGATATGATCATCGATGAATGTGTGGGAGTCAATATGGGTTTCGCACCGCTGTTGATTATTGATAGAAGATCATGTCTCATATTCTCGAACCCGCAGGTCACACACTTAACGTGTCTCGACGCTAGGATAGATTGGATAATTGGTTTATGAGTTTTTGTTCTGAGTCTCGGATGGGAACCGGACATCACGAGGTTCCGAGTGGTCCGGAGAATAAGATTCATATAAGGCAGTAGTTTTTGGAGTTCGGAATTGTTCGGGTTAATTGTGATGCGTAAGCTTCTAGAACCTTCCAAGGGGACCAACGTGGCCCCACCTTCCGGGAGGGGAATGGGCCTATGAGGAGTGCCTGGCGCATTGGGGGGCACAAGGCCCCATAGGGCCCAGCCGCCAAAGGGATAAAACCTAATCTAGACCTTCTAGAGGGGGGTTTCTTGCCCCCACTCCTCCTCCTTGTAGGCCGGTTTGGGCTTGGGAGGGGCTAGGGCAGCCGCCACCCTCTATATAAAGAGGGCTGGGCGCACCACCCCACACACCTTCCCTCCAACCCTAGCCGCCTGTTGCCCTCCTCTCCCTCCCGACTTGTAGGCGAAGCCTGCCGCAGAAACTCTCCACCATATACACCACGCCGTGTTGTAGATCCAATCCGCCTCCACCATACTTTCTGGACCGAGGAAGGAGGAGACGCCGAGGTGCCGCACGGTGCATCTCACGGAGGCACCGCCACTTGTGGTGCTAGATCGGATCGGATCGCGAGGAGGAGAAGCGAGCACGACTACATCACCCACGCTCCGACGAACGTTCATTGGCGAATCTTCAAGGGTATGAAGATCTAATCCAATCTCTCTCGTTGTTTGCATCTCCTAGATTAGATCTTGGCTTTCCCTCTGTTCGCATCCGTAGAAAATTTTGATTTACTATGCCGCGAAACCCTTCAAACCTATCTCTGTAACTCGGCGTATTGCCCTTATAGTGATTTATAGCAGGAGTAGGATTCCGCCATCGTCGTGGGATCTGAACCTGGGTAAGCTATGTTACCTCATACCCGTCAACCGTCCGCCTTACCCCACGTCTCTAAACACGCACTGTGAGGACCCCTCCATGGCGTACTCATCGGCAATACCACGACATTGTGTCCTTGGTAGTCCAGTAATAAAATCCATACCAATTTCATCCCATTTTCACTCAGGAATTTTCAATGGTTGCAGAAGTCTAGCAGGTCTTTGTTGTTTAGCCTTCACACGAAGACAAAAGTCGCACTCTACAACAAAGCGAGCGATTTCTGGTTTCATTCCACTCCACCAGAATCTTTGTTGGAGATCTCGGTACATCTTGGTACCACCAGGATGGATGGATAGAGGGGATTCATGAGCTTCTAGTAGGATTAGATCTTTGATTTTTGGACTGTTTGCAACCACTACCCGGTTACCAAAATAGAGGGTACCTTGATCATTGGTGGAGAAACATTTAGCTTCACCACTTGTAACACGTTCTTTGATCTCGGTGATCTCACCGTCTTGTTTTTTAGCTCCTTGATTTGGTCCTCCAGAGAATATTTTATTTCAAGGTTAGCAAGGAATCCACAAGGAATCACTTTAAAGTTAAGACGCTTGATTTACTCATAGAGAGAAGGTTGGGCTTGTGATATCATCAGATTGTTGCAATAAGACTTCCGACTTAGCGCATCAAAAACGATGTTGGCTTTGCGGGGTTGATAGTTGAGACCCAAATCATAATCTTTTATGAGTTCCAACCATCGTCTTTGCCTAAGGTTCAGATCGCTAGGTAAAGAGATACTTCAGGATTTGATGATCCGAATAAAGTTCGCAATGGTTACCAATGAGGTAATGTCGCCATTGCTTAAGAGCATGAACAACAACATCGAGTTTGAGATCATGGGTTGGATAGTTTTTGTCATGTGGCTTCAACTACCGAGAAGCATAGGCCACTACATGACCATCTTGCATCAACACACAACCGAGCCCTTGAAGGGAGGCATCACAATAGATAATGAAATCCTTGCTTTTATCCGGGAGGACAAGCACATGAGCAGTGGTTAGCTTAGTTTTCAAAGCTTGGAAGATTCCTTCTGCCTTTTTTGGCCATTCAAACTTCTTATCTTTCTTAAGAAGATCAGTCATAGGATTGGCTATCTTGGAGAAGTTCTCGATGAATCAGTGGTAATATCCTGCCATTCCAAGAAAACTTTGGACTTCCTTGACTGAAGTAGGTGACTTCCATTCCAGAATGGTCTGAACCTTATCTGATATGACAGCAACACCACTTGCGGACACAACATGACCAAGGAAGATGAGCTCTTGTAACCAAAACTCACATTTGGAGAACTTGGTGTAGAGATGATGTTCACGAAGTTTAGTCAACACCAAACGTAGATGTTCGGCATGCTCTTCTTCGGTCTTGGAGTAGATTAAAATATCATCAATGTATACCACGACGAACTTGTCGAGATATTCCATGAAGATGGAGTTCATGAGCTTCATAAATGTGGCAGGGGCATTGGTTAACCCAAATGACATCATTGTATACTCGTAAACACCATAACGAGTTGTGAATGTTGTCTTTGGGATATCCTCCTTTCTGATCTTGATTTGATGATACCCTGATCTTAAATCCATTTTGGAGAAGACAGTGGCACCACTTAACTGATCAAAGAGGTCATTTATCCGGGGAAGTGGGTACTTATTCTTGACTTTCATCGTGTTGAGTGGACGGTAATCAACAACCAATCTTGGAATATTTGTATACCGCTTCTTGACAAAGATGGTAGGGCAACCCCAAGAGGATGTGCTAGGTTGGATGTATCCTAGTCCTTCTAGATCTTCAAGTTGCTTCTTCAACTCCACCAACTCATGAGTAGGCATGCGATAAGGTCTTTTGGAGATAGGAGCAGTTCCAGGAACTAGCTCTATGACAAACTCCACACTTCGATCAGGTGGCATGCCATGCAACTCTTTAGTAAAGACATCCAGGAAATCACAGACTACATGGACATCTTGGACCTTGATAGAAGGTAAAACATCCATGGCATACAACTCCGAGAAAGTTTTAAGAACTGCCGATGGAGACTTTGAACCATCAGTCCAGTACTTGACAGTTATGCCAGCAGGAGAGGTCACAGTAACTATTCTAAGTGCACAGTCAATGAAGGCTTGATACTTGGTTAACCAGTCCATGCCTAGAATGACATCAATGTCAGTTGACTTGAGTGCAATGAGAGAAGTGGGAAACTTCTGATATGCTATATCTATCTCAACCCCATGAGTAACCCAGATGGTCTGCCAACGAGACCCAGGAGTTCTAATCTCTAGAGGAGAGGCCATAGCCTCAAAGGTGATACCATGCATTTGCGCAAAATCTTGTGATATGAATGTATGCGATGCTCCAGAATCAAACAAGATTGTTGCTAGAATTGAATTGACATGGAGCGTACCCAGAATGACGTGTGGATCTTCCTGAGCTTCTTCAACAGTGACATGGGTCAGACAACCATGTCCAACACCTTGAGATCTATCATTCTTCTTTTCCGGTTGATCATTGCGACTGACATCCCTTTGGCGACACTCCCTTGAGTAGTGACCAGGCTGACGGAAGGAGTAGCAGGTAACTCCAGAGTAGAAACTAGCAGGAGGACGATAATTTTCTCCACCAGTATTTGACTGTGGCTGACGAGAAGCATTTCCAGGAGACTTGGGTGAATAAGGATCACGAGGCACAACACTATATGGAACAAAGACACGAAGCTTCTTATTACCAGAGGAAGAAGCACGAGAATTTCCTTCTTCATGCTTCTAAGAGACCTCCATATCCTTCCTTCCATGCTCCAAAGTAAGAGCCTAATTGTGTAGTTCCTAGAAAGACTGGAACTTGAAGGGAAGCAACTCATAGCGAAGTGCAGGGTTAAGTCCCTTACGGAACAGCTCTTACTTATATTCATCATTGGTCACATCCCTGGTTGCATAACGAGCCAGGCGGGTAAACTCACGCCCATATGTTTCAATATCCTTGCGTCCCTGAGTCAAATCCAGAAACTCCCTCCTTTTGAGATCCATAATGGGATTAGGAATATAAGATGCACGGAATGCTGCAACAAACTCTTCCCAAGTAACAACATGTCCCTGAGCTTGCAGATTTAGGAAACCTTCCCACCAAACACCAGCCTCACCTTCCAGTTGATAGGTGGCGAAGTTGACGCTGTCATCTGGACGGACACGAAGAGCACTGAACTTGCGCTCTATTGTGCGAAGCCAATCATCAGCATCAAAGGGCTCCTTAGGGTGAGTGAAGATTGGAGGAAAAGAGCGGATGAAATCTCCAAGTGTGACACAGTCGTAGGGATGACATTCAGTGTTCTGGGCCACACTCTCAAGAAGGTGTTCATTCCTCAAACGATTGGTCTAAATGTTGTTGAGAACCTCAGCCATTGTGCGAGGTGGCGGAAGTTCCTGTTCAGCATTGTTGTTCCCTCGACTGCCAACAAAACCACGAGTACCAAACGACATCCTGAGGAGAAAACAGAAGCCATGAGAATGGGTTCACCAAAAAGGATACATCAAAGGATTACATAAACCATGTAGAAAGATCATTGTATAAAGGAACATGTGGATGAAGGTTATATCAGTGCATTAAGTATGGAAGTAGAACAAGCATAAGAAACGTATACGCTACCAACTTAGATACAAACCATGACAATGGAATGCAAGCATGATATGATACCAACAGGTCACAAAAGAATAGGGAGTAGGATGATAGGCATCCGTAGCAAAGTTGAAAAACAATGCTTTAGTTGCACAGATGTATCTTGGAAACTCTGAGCCTTGCAACCGAGTACGGATTACTAGGAAAAACAACCCAAACCCGTATATCCTAAAAGTTTGAAATGATAGACGAGAAGTGAAAACTTTGCAAATAAAACGAGGTAAGATAACTCAGCAATAAAACAACCTTGTATAAGGAGTAAAAAGAGTCCTATTCAGAGTTTTGCAAATAGTTTTTAGATTTCAAATAGTTTTCTCAAACTCTAGACTCAACATCGACCAGCTAGAAGGGTTTCCTACAGGCAGTCCTGCTCTGATACCAAAATCTATCATGACCAAAGATTAGGGATAGACAAATACCAGATCTTCATCTTACATAATCCTAAGCTAAATTCCGAAGCGCGCAGGGAATGATCGGTAACATTACAGAACATACAAACCATACATTAATAAGGTAAACTCTTAATAGAGTTACAAACTAGTCATACAAGCCAGGGGTCACAGACACATCATTACAACAAACAACAGAAGCAAACAAGTTGTTCTAAACAACAAAATTAGCAAAGGGCTGTAAGACCCAAACTTTTAAAATTAAAGGCTCCTGTGATTGCAATGCTAGTCCCTGGATCGAAATGCTAGAATCCATAGTTTAAGATGAAGTACACAGATACAAAGGTCATTATTACATCATCATTCCAGAGATAACATAGTCTTTACAAATCATTAGCCCAAGGCTAATACATAGAGTTCATACATAAGTAGATAAATAAAAGTCTTCATCTTCATGTGCCACAGGCAAACATGTTGAGTGTAGACTCATAACCCTAGTCTCCATTAGAGTAACCTGCAACATCATAAGTTATAGCCACAGAGGGTCAATACATTTGGAATTGTATTGGCAAGTGATACCATTGTAGTATAGCAACATCTAATAACTATATGAATTTGGCTAAGTGTAGTTTAGGCTGGCTTTGCTCAAAATAAGGTTTTTCTTATTAGTTGAAAACACTAAGTTTTTGTTTGACAAAAACACCCAAGGAACCACTAATAGACATTAGTGAACCTTTACCCTTGTTCAACCATAAGTTTTAACTTAGGGAAATTGGGATGAGGAGTTTCTTGATCACTTCAATGTCTTTGATGCTCAAATTGTCCGTTGCCGGGGACACGTCTAAGTACTTAGGTTTTACCCTCTCGAGAGGTGGTGCACTTTCCCCACAAGACTCGACATGCATCGAGACGAGACTTTTCATAAGCATTCCCTTAGACCACCATGGACGCGTTCCATCCTATCAACCCTACCACCAACTGTCCATCTGGCTAAGTTCTTGCAACCTAGTTGGTCAAGGCAGAGCCCATGTGGTTGCACTAGAAGCTTCTCAACACTAAATATCTCAAATCCCTTTGTTCCTGGGTGGCCATCCACAAGTGAGATACACAGGGTGACGTCCACAAAGGCCATCCAGAAGTGAGATACACAGGGTGACGTCCACAAAGGCGTCCAAGTAGCTCCTGCATGACAACGTCGAGTCCCTTCTCCTTGTCATCATGCATCAACTTGAAGGCAATCTCCTCAGTGGGTGGCTCCGACTGGCGTCCTGGCTGCGAGACTGCAAATCCCCATAGATCCTTCCTCTCGAACTTTGTAAGCTGAAGTCCCTTCATATTAAGGAGGGGGAGATTGAGCACACTAGTGGGCTCCATGATACGAGAACCAAAACGAGTTCCCTTGAACTCCTCGGCGGTGCTGATAACAAAGCTAGGCATCTATTGCATAGGATAGAGAAAAACTAGAAACAACACAAGTAAAGAGAAAACATAAGGTAGTGAAACAAAAGACAAAAACATACTTAAAACACACAAGACATGGCATACAATATTCAATCACAAACACCAAGGTTCAAATGACTTATACAAATTTTTTCCATACCACATAGGTTGGTATGATCAAAATTATTAACGCGAGAAAAACGATAAGTGTGGTGGTCCAACTATTGGAGTATGTCACATCTCTCACTCACTTGTCAAAATAGCTATTAGGGCATCCTTGGAGGCAATCTGTCTGTCTTGGTCACAAGACTCCAATGCTAAATCTATGATGTCTTCCCTTAGACGTTGGTTGGTAGCCTCTAAGTCCTGGGTATGCTTCTTCTCCTGTCTAAGGTCATTTTGCGTGTTGAGCATTCTACACTTGAGTCTATCTCCAAGCTCCTTGATGGCATTCCATGCCGCATTCCTTGCAGAGTCAAAGAATGACATGTGCATTTCAGAGTTGGTGACCATGCAGAATCCCGACTCGTTGTGGTTGTCCTCCTTGTTTTTGTATAATTGAGTTGTACCCACCAATACTCTTCTCCTTCATCCATCACGAGGAATCCTTTGTACACTGCTGCACCATGTATCCCCATGGTAACCATAAGGTTCTTGAGTGCTTTGGGAAACTCCACCTCACACTCCAAAGTCATGGTCATGAGTGGTCCCTTCTTGACATCTTCGTTAATGGAGTTCATCTACAAATGGAGATGAGAAAGAGGATTAGGAGAAGTTTTACGAGATGGAAAGAGACAAGTGTAGAAATTTGTAAAGGAGTTTGCATTTCCTAGTGGTTTCCTTAGTCTAATCCATCTTAGGGTCATAATCCTACAGGTAACACGGTGCGCTGATACCATCTGTAAGACCCCACATTTTAAAGGTAAAGGCACATGTGATTGCAATGCTAGTCCCTGGATCGAAATGATAGCATCCACAGTTTAAGATGAAGTACACAGATACAAAGGTCATTATTACATCGTCATCTAGAGATAACATAGTCTTTACAACTCATTAGCCCAAGGCTAATACATAGAGTTCATACATAAGTAGATAAATAAAAGTCTTCATCTTCATGTGCCACATGCAAACATGTTGAGTGTAGACTCATAACCCTAGTCTCCATCAGAGTAACCCGCAACATCATAAGTTACAGCCAGAGAGGGTCAATACATTTGGAATTGTATTAGCAAGTGATACCATTGTAGTATAGAAACATCTAATAACTATATGAATTTGGCTAAGTGTAGTTTAGGCTGGCTTTGCTCAAAATAAGGTCTTTCTTATTAGTTGAAAACACTAAGTTTTTGTTTGACAAAAACACCCAAGGAACCATCAATAGACATTGGTGAACCTTTACCCT
Organism: Avena longiglumis; assembly: GCA_030063025.1. Classification (NCBI taxonomy): domain Eukaryota; kingdom Viridiplantae; phylum Streptophyta; class Magnoliopsida; order Poales; family Poaceae; genus Avena; species Avena longiglumis. The sequence continues at coordinate 208,429,828 of CP125979.1, read as the reverse complement.
TGTTCAACCACAAGTTTTAACTTCGAGAAATTGGGATGAGGAGATTATTGATCACTTCAATGTCTTTGATGCTCAAATTGTCCGTTGCCAGGGACACAGCTAAGTACTTAGGTTTTACCCTCTTAAGAGGTGGTGCACTTTCCCCACAAGACTCGACATGCATCGAGACGAGACTTTTCAGAAGCATTCCCTTAGACCGCCATGGAAGCGTTCCATCCTATCAACCCTGCCACCAACTGTCCATCTGGCTAAGTTCTTGCAACCTAGTTGGTCAAGGCAGAGCCCATGTGGTTGCACTAGAAGCTTCTCAACACTAAATATCTCAAATCCCTTTGTTCCTGGGTGGCCATCCACAAGTGAGATACACAGGGTGACGTCCACAAAGGCCATCCACAAGTGAGATACACAGGGTGACGTCCACAAAGGCGTCCAAGTAGCTCCTGCATGACAACGTCAAGTCCCTTCTCCTTGTCATCATGCATCAACTTGAAGGCAATCTCCTCAGTGGGTGGCTCCGACTGGCGTCCTGCCTGCGAGACTGCAAATCCCCATAGATCCTTCCTCTCGAACTTTGTAAGCTGAAGTCCCTTAATATTAAGGAGGGGGAGATTGAGCACACTAGTGGGCTCCATGATACGAGGACCAAAACGAGTTCCCTTGAACTCCTCGGCAGTGCTGATAACAAAGCTAGGCATCTATTGCATAGGATAGAGAAAAACTAGAAACAACACAAGTAAAGAGAAAACATAAGGTAGTGAAACAAAAGACAAAAACATACTTAAAACACACAAGACATGGCATACAATATTCAATCACAAACACCAAGGTTCAAATGACTTATACAAATTTTTTCCATACCACATAGGTTGGTATGATCAAAATTATTAACGCAAGAAAAACGATAAGTGTGGTGGTCCAACTATTGGAGTATGTCACATCTCTCACTCACTTGTCAAAATAGCTATTAGGGCATCCTTGGAGGCAATCTGTCTGTCTTGGTCACAAGACTCCAATGCTAAATCTATGATGTCTTCCCTTAGACGTTGGTTGGTAGCCTCTAAGTCCTGGGTATGCTTCTTCTCCTGTCTAAGGTCATTTTGCGTGTTGAGCATTCTACACTTGAGTCTATCTCCAAGCTCCTTGATGGAATTCCATGCCGCATTCCTTGCAGAGTCAAAGAATGACATGTGCATTTCAGAGTTGGTGACCATGCAGAATCCCGACTCATTGTGGTTGTCCTCCTTGTTTTTGTACAATTGAGTTGTACCCACCAATACTCTTCTCCTTCATCCATCACGAGGAATCCTTTGTACACTGTTGCACCATGTATCCCCATGGTAACCATAAGGTTCTTGAGTGCTTTGGGAAACTCCATCTCACACTCCAAAGTCATGGTCATGAGTGGTCCCTTCTTGACAGCTTCGTTAATGGAGTTCATCTACAAATGGAGATGAGAAAGAGGATTAGGAGAAGTTTTACGAGATGGAAAGAGACAAGTGTAGAAATTTGTAAAGGAGTTTGCATTTCCTAGTGGTTTCCTTAGTCTAATCCATCTTAGGGTCATAATCCTACAGGTAACACGGTGCGCTGATACCATCTGTAAGACCCCACATTTTAAAGGTAAAGGCACATGTGATTGCAATGCTAGTCCCTGGATCGAAATGCTAGCATCCACAGTTTAAGATGAAGTACACAGATACAAAGGTCATTATTACATCGTCATCTAGAGATAACATAGTCTTTACAACTCATTAGCCCAAGGCTAATACATAGAGTTCATACATAAGTAGATAAATAAAAGTCTTCATCTTCATGTGCCACATGCAAACATGTTGAGTGTAGACTCATAACCCTAGTCTCCATCAGAGTAACCCGCAACATCATAAGTTACAGCCATAGAGGGTCAATACATTTGGAATTGTATTAGCAAGTGATACCATTGTAGTATAGCAACATCTAATAACTATATGAATTTGGCTAAGTGTAGTTTAGGCTGGCTTTGCTCAAAATAAGGTCTTTCTTATTAGTTGAAAACACTAAGTTTTTGTTTGACAAAAACACCCAAGGAACCATCAATAGACATTGGTGAACCTTTACCCTTGTTCAACCACAAGTTTTAACTTCGGGAAATTGGGATGAGGAGATTCTTGATCACTTCAATGTCTTTGATGCTCAAATTGTCCGTTGCCAGGGACACAGCTAAGTACTTAGGTTTTACCCTCTTAAGAGGTGGTGCACTTTCCCCACAAGACTCGACATGCATCGAGACGGGACTTTTCAGAAGCATTCCCTTAGACCGCCATGGAAGCGTTCCATCCTATCAACCTTGCCACCAACTATCCATCTGGCTAAGTTCTTGCAACCTAGTTGGTCAAGACAGAGACTATATGGCATGTGGTTGCACTAGAAGATTCTCAACACTAAATATCTCAAATCCCTTTGTTCCTGGGTGGCCATTGATGACCCACAAGTATAGGGGATCGCAACAGTCTTCGCGGGTAGTATTACCCAATTTATTGATTTGACACAAGGGTAGAAGAATACTTGCAAGCCTTAACAACTGAGTTGTCAGTTCAGCTGCACCTGGAAATAGTTCTTGCTCACAGAAGTTTATCAGTAGCAATAGTTTGTAGTAGTAACAGCAAAGCAACAACATCAGCAAACAAGAGCAATAGTAACAGTAACGGTAACAGTGGGATTCGAGTGTGGTAGGCATAGGGATGGATGGACGGGCGTTCCATGGACGAGTCTAAACATGTAACTTCAAGATCTAGGGCATTGCATATAAATAATAACAACCATCCAAGTACTAAACAATCCTAGGCATGTTCTCCATATATAGTCATACATGCTCGCAATGAGAACTTGCACAACATCTTCTGTCCAGCCAGCCCATGGCAGCGGAGCCTCTCGGGAACTACTGGCAATTAAGGTGCTCCTTTTAATAGAGCACCGGAGCATAGCATTAGCACTCCATGAACACATGTGATCCTCACACCACAGCCATCCCCTCCGCTTGTCCCAATTATTGTCACTTTGGGGCCTTTGGATCCGGACAATTATATGTGTACACAACTTGCAGATAAGATCACAAACAATACTATCATAATGATTCAATAATAAGTTCAGATCTGAGATCATGGCACTCGGGCCCTAGTGACAAGCATTAAGCACAACAAGTTGCAACAAATTCAAACAACACAAATAGAGATACTAGGCACTATACCCTAACAGATCTTATTTGATTACATGATAGAACTCATCCAATCCCTACCATCCCCAAGACTACAATGGGGGATTACTCACTCATGGATGAGGGAAACATCGGTGGTTGATGGAGATGAGTTGGTGATGACGATGGCAATGATCCTATCCAAATTCCCCGTCCCGGCAAGCTGCAAGAGCGGAGTTTCTGGATCCAAATCTTGGTTTCTGGTGGCGGCGGTGGAGCAGAACTCTTTCTGGAAAACTATCGAACCCCCTCGGTTTTTAGGTCGAAAGGGAACTTATAGGCGTAGAGGGAGGCCGAGGGGGTGCCTGGGGTGGCTTCACCCCCTAGGCGCGACCAGAGGTGGGCCTGCGCCTGGCAGGGGTGTGGGCCCCCCAGGACCCTTCTCCTTTTCATCTTCTGGCTCCGTGGGTCTTCTGGTGAAATATAATTTTTGGCAAATTTTCCGGGATTTTTCCTGATAGTTGATTTTCTGCACAAAAACAAGACACCATGGTAGTTCTGCTGAAAACAACGTCAGTCCGTGTTAGTTGTATCCAAATCACACAAGTTTAGAGGAGAAACAATAGCAAAAGTGTTGATGAAAGTAGATACGTTTTGGCGTATCAACTCCCCCAAGCTTAGCTTATTGCTTGTCCTCAAGCAATTCAGTTGAAAACTGAGTGCGATAAAAGAACTTTCACGAACACATTTGCTTCATATGATGTATATATTCTCAGCACATGAGTAGATGCTTAAACCATTCATAATAAGAAGTATGCAACTAAGTCTACTCAATAGTCATTTCAAGCTATGAAGAGAAACCAACTCAATAATAATAAGTAGCATGGAACATAAACATAAGCAACATTGCAATGCTCATAGTAATGTATGATAGAGCGGTATCTCGCTTGCCTTTGTTTGTAGAGCACAATAAAATTCCAAGGCACCTCTGAAGTTCAAGTGAAGACTAGAGGTAAAAATATCAGAGATACAAGCATCAAAGTCATGACATAATTAACCAAGTTTTGGAACAAACACAAAAATGAAAACTATGCTCTCAAGAAGGTGCTCATAGAATAAGTGGTGACTCAACAAGGTTGTGAAAACGGTTTTGGAAAGTTTGAAAGGCTTCCTAATGCTAAAAGGAAGGTACTCATGATCTTTGAGCTCTCATTGCCCCTATCATAGGCATCTTCATGTGGTTAAGGTGAAAGTGAGGTCCACTCTGAATCATATGCTTGACAGACCATAGACTGAAAATCCCAAGTCCCTTGAGTACGAGGGCCGCTCCGCATGCTACTCAACTTTGGTTACCTGTAAGTTTTTGTCATTGTAAATACACGCATATCATAGAGAAACGCCAATGGGGTACCCCTTGCACATGATATAGGAGCTATCCCGTGATCAAAATGACAAGGCAAGCAGACAATGAGCATCTCAGCCATCTTTTTTATTTACTATGTGCATAGCTTTTTATTGGGGATGCTTCATAGAATGCTCACTATGGTTATGCTGCAAGTTTCCACCATGATTAGGCATGGCTTAGGCTAGCGGCCCAGACGTTTCTCTAACACAATGTATAGACTCCATGAACTCACAAGCTCCCCTTTTATTTCACATCGTCGACATCCGTAAACAAAAGAGCAAAGTATCAACTGGATAGGATATCCAAAAAAGTGTTGAAAGCTTTCCCCGTGGCAGCATGGTTTTGCTTACTCCTAGCATATAATTTGCAAGCATATAACTTTCATGGACAAGTCACAATGGTTCAAGATTATTAAGTGAAAGGAATAAAGTGTGCCATCAAGTTCGTGAGAGCTTTACTAACTAACTTTCTCAAAACAGACAAAAAATTTATTTGGAAGAAAACAAGGCACATTGAATATGCACTGAAATAGCAAATGATGCTAATAGGTAGGTATGGTGGACACAGCTGACAATATTGGTTTTGGGGAGTTGGAAATACAGGTAGATCTCATGCTCCGTGCAATTGAAGGCTAGCAAAAGAGAGGGAGCGACAAACGAGAGAGAAATAATTATCATAATCATGCTTGCAACAAAACAGGACTAATTATGGCATGAAAGTGATACAAGAACTCTGAGGCAAAATAAATCATCGAGGCTTACTGACTATTGATTAGTCATTTGCATGCGTGAGCATGTGCCTAGTCGATTCACATGAAACTTTCAGAGGAGGATACCACAATATCATACCCAAATATGAATAAATCAATGCAAGCAAACATTCATATGGCATGCTACAAACTATTAGAAATCCGGAGCTAATCATAGACAAGCAAGAACTACTAAGCATCCATCAGTAACACACTCCTTACCATGAACAGACTAAGCATGCTCACAATGATGAGTATATGTACAAAAATGAAACAAATAGAGTTCGTTACCAGCCTCTTACCACTCCGCAAGTTGTCTTAATCTTCATTATTGACCTTCACTTGTGTGACTTGAATAATAACATGAAAACCAAAATCCACTGAGGACGGCTGAACCTTGCAAAGAACTCAAAATCCAAAGAAGAACAACAAATATTTTTGGTGTTTTCGGTTTTTTAAAGAAGCCAACAATGCAAAAACAAACCAAGCAAAGCAAAATCTTTTTGTATTTTTCTTTTAAGGCAAACCAAAGCAAAGAAACAAAGAAACAAGCCAAGAGAAACAACGAAAATATTTTTGGTATTTTTGTGTTTTTGAGAAAGAAGCAACAAGAACTAAAAAGAAAGTGAAACAATGGATATACAAAGAACCGACCAAACATGATATATCGATGAGTGTGGTGTCGGTACCTCCCCCCAAGCTTAGGATTTTGGCCTAAGTGGGGCTCAATAGCGCGGGTAGTAACTCCATGTTGGTGGGTCATCATAGGAATGATCATAGTCAGGCGCTTGCAATGAAGAAGAAGACGCGCCCCAATCAAATGAGGGCTGCTGGTATGAGAACTCTCCCAAGTTGGAGGGCTAAACCGAATTGTTTTCGGCATTCTCTTCAACATTATCCTCTTGTTGGGAGAGATCCGCCACATACGTTTCAACCTCCTCCTCCGTAAGCGACCATCCTTGCCTGTTATCAGAGTTAAACAAAGCAGGTGCAGGCAAATAAACTATTTTTTCAGTCCTGCCCTTTCTCCGACCTTGCTGGGCAAAAGACAACTCATACGGTAAACTTCTCACATTGGCCCCCTCGGACACAAAACCATGCTGAATCATGGATTCAAGATCAAGCCTCTCTATGGGGAACTGATAATCTGAATAGTGAGGCTCTAAACCATGGAAATCTAGCAACCTAGAAGCAATGAGACCTCCACAAATTCCACCCTTCTCGCGGTTGGTGGTGAGAAGGTGAGCTATCAAATCTCCCAGGCTATAATATCTATTCCTATTCAGAGCAGTTGCAATAAAAGCTAGATCAAAAGAATACAACTTTCTAGCAATCTTTCTAGCAAGAATACACTTGGTAATGAAATAGGCAAAGTATCTAATAGTTGGGAACTGAATGTTCCGAATTTTACCACTTTCCTTTGAGAAGTCGAAACCTTTGCAAATCTTAGCATATAAATCCACAAGTGACTTGGTCCTTTCCTTGATCTTCTCACAAGATCCCCACTGACGTACTCTAATTGCTGCACAGAAATCAGCAAAAGGCAGGTCGATAGGTATATTATATATTTTGTAATGGACCATGGGATTAAATGTAGACCAAGTGAACCGGAAGTCTTGCACAAAAGCCATGGTTAGCTTAACAAATTGAAATGGTTCACCTTCAACAAAGTGTTCCAATCCTACATTGGCAATCAAGGTTTGGAAATCCTGGGAGATTCCCGTGGTTCTCATAAATTCATGGCATGGATATATGGAAGGAAAAACTGCCTCCTCACGATGAACCTTCATTGGCTTAGACACCATCAAGTCATATTGATTCAGTGGATAGGTACTCATCTTCCTTGCTGAAACTTTTAGACAAACATCAAACCAAGTGATTTCGAAGTTGATAAATGATGAGCAACTACTAAAGGAACTTGCTAGAGGACTACACAAGCATCAAAATAAAGTTTCTAAGCATAGAACAAGAATGCAAGCTCAAACAACCTGTCACCTATAGCAGCAAAAAACTCAAAATACAATCTACCAATCACAAATCCAATTGGATAAGTGGAGGACGCACATACCAAGGACCAATCCCTCCAAAAATCAGCAGCAAAGATGGGTTGAGCAAGGAGATCGATAATCGCGAGCAAGAACAGCAAGAACTCGAGCTTAAGCAAGTTTTCCGGTGTTTTTAGGCAGAGCGAAAGAAGATGGCTGTGAGGGGGCACCTTGAAGGGGCCCAGGTGGGCCAGACCCCCCTAGGCGCCACCCACAGGTAGGCCGCGCCTACCATGGGTGTGGTGGCCCGGGGTGGCCCCCTAGGTCAATTCAGGTGTCCCTCTGCCCCTTTTTTCGAGGAAAAAAATATTTTGAATTTTCTGGGATTTTTTGGGAAACTTTATTTTTGGCCAATTTTCAGGGTATGAAAATTGATTTTCTCGCAGAAACAGTTTTTTCGGAAGAAGCAAAAGTAAACCAAAAGCCAACCTACAGAAGCTCTAAGACAAACTAACAAGCAAACAACTAGCAAAACAAAAGCTAGCAAAAGAAAGGAAAAGACTAGGAAGGATGAAAGTAAAAGAAAGTAAGTATAACCACAGTGGAAACATTATTTTGTTCATAAAAATCCTTTTGTAACAAGGTTAATCAAGTCTTGTTATCAAAACAATCTTATATGAAACAAAACTTTGCATTCCACAAGGTGATTATGTTACCTCATACTTGATAGCAATGGTCCCAATCATAATAGTTTCAAAATTTTCTTGTGGAATGGGACAATGTATTTCTCCAACCTTTATGCTCTCAATATTTTCAATGGAATTCAGGAAATAGCTTCTAACAACCTTCTTGGGGAAATAAACAATATGCTCTTTGTCATCAATATTGAATGTTACTTTTTCTTGATTACAATTAATGACAGCACCTGCAGTATTAAGAAAAGGTCTCCCAAGAATAATGGACATATTATCATCCTCAGGCATTTCAGGCACAACAAAACCAGTCAAAACCAAGAAATTATGAGCCACTTGAACAGGAACATCCTCACATATACCAACATGAATAGTAGTTGACTTATCATCCATTTAAAAAGATATATCAATTGGTATCAACTTTTCTAGCTGGAGTCTCTTGTAGAGACAAAAAGTCATAACACTAACTCCAGCTCCCAAATCACATAAAGCAGTTTTAACATAATTGTTCTTAATAGAGCAAGGAATAGTTGGTATACCTGGATCGCCAAGTTTCTTTGGAACCTTCCCATTGAAGGAGTAATTAGCAAGCAAAGTAGACATTTCCTCATTAGGAATCCTCCTTTTATTAGAGACAATATACTTCATATACTTTGAATAAGGAGGCAACTTAATAGCATCAGTCAAAGGAATTTGCAAAAATAAAGGTTTCATTCACTCACAAAACTTTTTGTAGTGTTCTTCCTCCTTTGACTTGTGTTTCTTACCTAAAAAGGCATAGGTCTCTGCACCCAAGGTTCTCTCTCTTTACCATGTTTATTAGCAATAAAATCTTCCTTTGTGTACCTAGTGTTCTTAGTGTGCTTCTCAGGTTCTTCCTCAACTTCCTCCTTATCAGGAGCATCATTATTATTACCACTCTCAGTTTCATCATCAGAGACAGATATACTATTAGGATCTACATCAGGTTCAAGTGATTCCTCAACTATCTTATGTTTCTTTTTCGTTCTCTTACGAGGACTACCACTACTTTCACCTTGCTGAGTGTCCTGCTCAATTCTTTTAGGGTGTCCTTCAGGATATAAAGGATCTTGAGTAGCTATACCACTCCTAGTTCTAATTCCATAAGCATGTTTATTTCCTAAGGCATTAACTAGCATATCCTTTTGTACCTTAGCAAGTTCAAGTTGGGTTTGAACCATTTGAAAGTGTTTACAAGGCATTTTAATATCATTAGAAGTTCTTTCCACAATATCTTTCAACTCATGGATAGCTCTAGAGTTTTCCAATAAATGATTCTGAACTTGTTTATTAAAATTACCTTGTTTAACAATAAATGTGTCAAGTTCCTCTAAGCATTGATCAGGAGGCTTACCATAAGGAATATCACCTTCATTAAAGTGGAGAGAGTGTACCTCCATAGTAGATGAGTTGGGAATTGGCTTACATAATTCTTCTATAGGAGGTAGATTCTTTACATCTTCAGCTCTAATACCTTTCTCCTTTAGAAATTTCTTAGCTTTCTTAATCACTTCATCATTTAATGCAATAACTCCCCTCTTTTTTGGTGTTGGTCTTGGAACTGGTTCAGCCACAACTGGTTCAGGAGTAATAGGCTCAGGCGTATTTACCTCAGTTGAAGTCCAATTATTATAATTCTTACTTATCTTAGCCATCAATTCTTCAGCATCTGTAGGAGTTCTTTTCCTAAAAACACAATCAGCAAAGCTATCTAGGTAGGTCCTAGAATCATCAGTTAGTCCATTATAATAAATATCAAGAAGCTCATTCTTAGGTAATGGACATCCAGGATGTGCATGAATCAAGGCACAGAACCTTGTCCATGACTCGGGCAATTTCTCTTCTTCTCCCTGTTTAAAATCAAAAAGTCTCTACAAAGAAGCATGTCTAGCACTGGGAGGAAAATACTTCTGGAAGAAAGAAGCAATCAAGCAGTCAGGGCTATCAGTGGAACCAGGAGGTAATCTATTAAACCAAGCCCTAACTTCTCCTTTTAGTGAAAAGGGAAGATATTATTAACAAAGTACTTGCGCATCTTAAAATCATCAGAGGATAAATCACTCATAGTATAAAGCTCATTCATATGAGCCACAACACTCTCATTTTCAGTCCCACAAAAATGTTCGTTCTCAACAATGTCCAAGTAGGACAAATCAAGAGAGAAATCATAATCTTTATCTTTAATATCTATGGGAGAGGTGGCAAACTTAGGATCAGAGGACAATTTAGGCATAATAGTACGTTTAGCAAGGAGACTCTTAATAGCACTAGTACCATGTGTGTTTCGGCACTCTTCAACAAATTCATCAGTGAACTCAATGTAACCATCATTAATATCATAACTCTCACAAGACTCAGGTGAGCTAATAGGTGTAACACTTCAGTAGGAGTTTAGGTATTTCCTAGACTAGCCATAGTAGCATCTAGAAAAGGACCTAGTGAACCACTCGCATCAAGCATAGTAGAAGTAACATCATGAGCATCAAAAGCAGTTTTAGATTCAGCAGTAGTAGCAGTGTGTGTAGCATGAGTATGTGGTGGTGGTGTGACAAGCTTACTTATAACAGACGGTGAATCAAGAGCAACAGAGGTGTTTAGGACTGTACCTCTTCTTGTAGTGGATGGTAAAATAGGGAACTTTCCATCACGAGGCATCCCCATGATGAACAGAGTAGCAGTGAACAATAATAGATCCAAGTGAACTTACAAATAAATCTATGCTCCCCGGCAATGGCACCAGAAAATAGTCTTGATGACCCACAAGTATAGGGGATCACAACAGTCTTCGCGGGTAGTATTCTCCAATTTATTGATTCGACACAAGGGGAGCCAAAGAATATTTGCAAGCCTTAACAACTGAGTTGTCAGTTCAGCTGCACCTAAAAATAGTTCTTGCTCACAGAATTTTATCAGTAGCAACAGTTTGTAGTAGTAACAACAAAGCAACAGCAGCAGCAAAATAGGAGCAATAGTAACAGTAACGGTAACAGTGGGATTCGAGTGCGGTAGGCATAGGGATGGATGGACGGGCGTTCCATGGACGAGTCTAAACATGTAAATTTAAGATCTAGGGCATTGCAGATAAATAATAACAAGCATCCAAGTACTAAACAATCCTAGGCATGTGCTCCATATATAGTCATACGTGCTCGCATTGAGATCTTGCATAACATATTCTGTCCAGCCAGCCCGTGGCAGCGGGGCCTCTAGGGAACTACTGGCAATTAAGGTGCTCCTTTTAATAGAGCACCAGAGCAAAGCTTTAAAACTCCGTGAACACATGTGATCCTCACACCACAGCCATCCCCTCCGGTTGTCCCAATTATTGTCACTTTGGGGCCTTTGGATCCGGACAATGATATGTGTACACAACTTGCAGATAAGATCACAAACAATACTATCATAATGATTCAATAATAAGTTTAGATCTGAGATCATGGCACTCATGACCTAGTGACAAGAATTAAGAACAACAAGTTGCAACAAAGTCAAATAACACTAATAGAGATACTAGGCACTATGCCCTATCAAATCTTATTCGATTACATGATAGAACCCATCCAATCCCTACCATCCCCAAGCCTACAGCGGGGGATTACTCACTCATGGATGAGGGAACATCGGTGGTTGATGGAGATGCGTTGGTGATAACGATGGCGATGATCCTCTCCAAATTCCCCGTCCCGACAGGGTGCCAGAACGGAGTTTCTGGATCCGAATCTTGGTTTCTGGTGGCGGCGACGGAGCGGAAATCTTTCTGCAAAACTATCGAACCCCCCTCGGTTTTTAGGTCGAAAGACAACTTATAGGCGTAGAGGGAGGCCGAGGGGGTGCCTGGGGTAGCTGCACCCCCTTGGCACGACCAGAGGTGGGCCCGCTCCTAGCAGGGGTGTGGGCCCCCCAGGCCCCTTCTCCGTTTCATCTTCTGGCTCCATGGGTCTTCTGGTGAAATATATTTTTTGGCATATTTTCTGGAATTTTTCCTGATAGTATATTTTCTGCACAAAAACAAGACACCAAGGTAGTTCTGATGAAAACATCGTCAGTCCGTGTTAGTTGTATCCAAATCACACAAGTTTAGAGGAGAAACAATAGCAAAAGTGTTCGGGAAAGTAGATACGTTTTGGACGTATCAGCCATCCACAAGTGAGATACACAAGGTAAACCATAGACATGGGCCTTGTGTAACCACTCAACACAAACTAATCTTTCCATTCCACCCAGGTGATTCATTCATATGTTGTTTTATTATTCAAAAACAAAGTCATAGATTTTTGCATAACAACATAGTGAAATATTCCACCCTTGTTTTCTACTAGCTAGGATAAGCATAAGTATAACAAGTGTCTTAACTTAGAGAAATTCTACTAAGACAATATCTATAGGATTTCCCCTGGCATAACATATACTTAGAAAAATCTCCATGCAAATCCTACTCAAAATATTACTAGTGCATAGATAAAATAGTAGGACAAAAATATGAAGCATCACTTGATTTGGTAGCTAGGAGAGTAGCAACAGTCCTCACAATCACAATCACCACAATCACCAAAATCTACACATAAAATCATAACACCAAATTCACATTTCAATATTCAAACAAAAATACATATGAATGCATGCAAATGCAATGGAATGATTTTATAGACTAAACAAGTCAAAACAAACAGTACTGAACACAAAGTAAACTTTCTAAAGTCTAAAAAACCTCAAATTTACTTTAAAACAATTTTCCAAATAATTTTTATATGCAAAATAGGCCTACAAATTCTTCTGCAAATAATCCTATTTTTCCAGAAGCAAATGTCCAATTCAAGGCCATAGATGTGTAGGGCTTAATTTTCTGAATCCATTGATATATTAATTGCAATTTTTGGACATACAGAACAAAAGATATGAATTTTAAAAGTTTGAATAACTAATAGATCTAAAAACAGATTTTAAATCGAAAACATAGACACGTGGCCGCGTCTGATTGGCCCGTACCGCTTCACGCGGATCGTGCTCATGGGATTTAAATCTAAGTTAGATCGTGCGGGCAGGATCGCTCGGTATCGCTTCTCTTAAGTGATCTATCTACGGCGTTGGATCTAGATCCAACGAATCTGAACAATGCGACCATAGCGGGGCGGCGCTGATGGCGGCGACGGCTCTGTCGGCAACGTTCTGGCGGCGCCAGGGGGTAAAATGGGGAGGTGAGGGTGGTTACCGAAGAGCAGAGTCGCGGTGAAGCTCAACGTGCAACTGGCTTGGACGGGGGCGTACTGTTGCGGGCGCGAGAGCTCATCGGAGTTGGTTCTGGCGTCGGGCGTTTGCGAATGGAGATGGGGGTGACAACCTGGTTTGCAAGGGAGCAAACGTCATGCATAAGCAGATGCACAAGACAGTGGCGAACTCACTCGCGTGAACTAGAGATCAAGGGGAACACAGGCCTCACCGGAATAGCTCGTCGGAGTCGTGGTCGGCATTGGGTACTTGCAGAGCTTGTCGAGGGCGACGTTCTAGGGCACCAGAGAGCAAACAGAAAGCATCAGAAGGAGCGCAAGAGGATGGCGAGCAAGACAACATCAGCCAGAGGGAGAGGAGTGGACGGAGCTCACCGGGATTGGTTGTTGGAGACGTGCGGTGCTGCGGCGATGCGAGCTCGATTACTGGTAGCCTGGGGGCGCTCTGGCGATGGCGTTTGAGGGGAAATGACCGCAGCGAGGTGGGGGTTAAGTAGCAGGTTGAGGGGGAGGGAATTACGCCTACAATCAATTGATTTGATTCGAATTGAATCAAGGAAGAAACGGGTGGAGATGGCGTGGTCAGCAGCGCGTGATTGAAGACGACGCGCTAGCGTGGCGGTGGGGCCGTGCTGTCAGCGAGCGGGTGCGTGCAGTGAGAAAGAGAGAGGGGGAGGGGGAAACCCGGGTGGGCTGTTGGGCCGCAAGTGGGGCTGGTCTAGATAGGCAGCGCCTGTTTTTATTTTTTTCTTTCTCCTTTTTCTTTTCTGATTTGATTTTCAGAAATGGTTTTGAAACCCCAATTCAAACCTGTTTGAATTCAAATCTTCACCAAGTTTTTGTACTGTGATCCTAGAGTCAAAAAGTGTGTCAAACACATACATTCACTCAAAATCACTTTGGTCTTTGAAATAAAAATAAAACCCATGCCCAATATATAATATATAAGAGGGGTTTAAATATGGTTTTATTTAGGGTTTTGATTTGAAATTTTTTGTGCAAGATAAATATGCTATGATGATATGAATGCAATACATGATTTTGCATTTGATGAAATTTAGGATGTTACAAGGGCCTAAGAGGCCTTAAAAAGAAGTAGCGACCCTTGCATAGATCCTAGGCTGCTAACCGGGAACCATGACTACTCGTCAACATCGATGTAGAAACCACCTTCAGGAATCAACTCATCGGACAAGGAACACAAGGATACGTATAGTTGCACAAGAGAACGATTACTGGTGACCTCATAGACGAGCTATACCTATACCCAAGAAAAGAAGTCACATAAAAGCAGATCGGCGGCGAATGGGTCTCTTCTTCTCCCCCTCTTGCTTCCCCCGATTCCCTCCTTGCCTTGCTCAGTTATTTCAGAGCCCAATCCTGATGTTCCTCCTCCAGACACTTATTCTCCTAGGTGATCTCCATGGCTCCAGAGCTGGGGTCGTTTGTGATAGGGAATTGAGGATAACGATGGTGGGTGGTCTTATGCTATGTATTAAAAGGAGGGGTGCAAAGATATTACTTGGTCACGTCTCTCTTTAGGTAAGGTACTCTCTCTCTTCCTAGGATATTTAGTTGGGTGCTACTGTAGCTAACACATATCAGTTAAAAAATGTTACTAGAAAATTCAGCTCCAGCTAGTGTACTGAGTGTACACGTGTGTACTGAATCTAGATATATCTAGATACAACCTCTTCGATTGAACCAACTTTAAGCAAATTGTTTTTGAGAATATTTAAAATAGAGAAATATTGTCTATTTTAGAGTGTTAGATTTTTCTCATGAATGCAATTTTTTTAGTTAAAAATTAATACATGCTATGCTCATGACTAAACAACTTTATTCTTTATTACAAAATCGGGATGTTACAGGAGGCACCGTAGAAACACCGAAACACCAAAACAAATCCAGAACCAATGAAGATTGGAGGGGGAAACTCCGCCGGATCCGTCGCTGGAGGGATCTCTACCTTATCCAACGTCTCTACAATAATCACCATGATGAATAGGGAGTAGTCCACCTCTGGACTATGGGTTTATGGCAGTAGCTTGATCTATTTGTCTCTTGTTCTTCATAGATCTAGTACCATATGAGTTTCCCAACATGATTATGGTTATATTTATAATTCCTATGTGGCAGATCTTTATCCTATGAGTTGATATATGATATTGGAACCTATTATGTGTAAGATGTATTAATAGATGAGTATCATGTATCCCATTCTTAAGTACTTGTTCTGACCCAACTTGTATGCAACAACATGTGCAGGGAGAAGTGTGTATTATATGAAGTAGCATGGTGGTAGTGATTGAATAGTGACAACAAAATATCTACTATGGTATTTACCTTTATTTTGTGCCTCACTAGGGATAAAGTGAACTCATGTGCTATAATTAAATTTTGACAGCTATATAATCTTGTTTGGTCAAGGTAGCATATTGGTGATTCAAACATCATGTCAAATTACTTAAGGACATAATCTGTTGATTATTAATTCAAGATTGCTTGGAGTTTTCCCTTTCTTGAGGAGTATAAGAGAGATGTGTTGTATCATATCTATGTTAGGACGTGATGTCCAAATGAATGCTTATCAAACACATGTTGAAGTTCCACCAATATTATGTCTTTGATGAATTGTTTATGTTCATTACAACCCAAAACGAGAGTAGACAAGTGAACTCATGAACCCCGGTCCATTTTAAACCATTAGAAACACTTTTCCAACACATTTATCACACTTTACATTTTCTGCTATTTATTATTTCAAAAATACAAAAATACTTTCTTCACTTGAAAAAACACACAAAATCCAAAAAAAAAACCATTATTTTATTGCCTTTATCTTGCATGCCTATTTTTACTTGTTTTACTTTACTTTATTTATACTTATATTTCATATTACTAATACGAAACCTTGTGCTTGATAACCACACAGTGGAGTTGGGGAGACAAGACAAAAACTTTGCTTTGTAGGTTGCTTGAAGAGGAGAAGAAGAACAACCTCTGAGCCAATTCCCCGAGAGTTCGATATAAACCCTCGAGTCATCCTTGTGGCGAAAAGACGCTTGCTACAACACTCTACACCTGGAGTCCCAACGAGTTGGTACACACAGAGTTGTTGCCATCACATGGTCATGTCACTTCTTCACTACTCATTCTCCATTATTTCTTTACGACATAATTCCACTTCTTAGCACCCTTGATGAATTCATTCGTGTAGTTATTTTTAACTCCATTCATCTACTCCTTTACATTCTTATCTCATCTGCTTCCAAGGCTTGCAAGACTATAATCCTCACTACACCATAAGTGATATCAATCCTATAGAAGAGGTATGGTACTACTCCCCATAATACAAGATAATTCTTGTATTACCTTGGTTAAAATTACCATGTCTTCAACTACTCCATGCAACTCATGTTACACTTTATCATACTCTACCTTGACTTCTTATGATCAAGCTAGATAAGTTAACTAACTAAGGTTTAGCCTAGCTTGGTATACCAATAACAATTCTTCAATGCCTAGTCAATTATCCCCAAGTGATTTGAAAATAATGACCATTATCCTTTGATCACACTAAGCTTAGGCTTCTAATTGTCTAGTCAAGATCTATCCTCAACTATGTAACAATCTTATACTACACCAAGTCTCTTATATGGTCTATCTTATTAATAAAAATTACTCTATGGTTGTACCTACTTGTCTCAACAAGATTACTCATTGATACTCTATCCCGACTACCTTCTCATAACTCCTTAATTATCATCTTATCTCTTAGGCCTAGATGCTTCTTCTAGTTAACCCATGAGTGAGTTAACTCCTACAACATCAAATGGTTTGAGCTCCACTAGGACTCTCATTCTAGTGATAATGACATATTCTATCATGTTTGGTTTCTCTCTTTTATTAATCTCCTTCAAGACTTTGAAAGGACCATATCCCTAATAAGGAGCTCTAAGCTCCCTGGAATTAGCGAGCTGTGGTTGCTTCACCGTGTTCATTGAGTTTCGCCCCACCTGCAGTCACGAAATGTATTTGAGGTTGGTTTTGATTTTTTACGTGCATGTTCGCGCGACCCAAGGTCGGTTCATTATCTCCTTTGACCAAACCGCCTTCCCCTTCCTCTCTTTCTCCCTCAGATGTGAGCACGGCATGGATGCCTCCCCTGCAGCAGCCGACCGCCGGTGGCTACACTGCCCACTTCTCCCCCAACGGCCTCATGCACGTGCCCCGCTGCTCGAGGATGTGTCTAGGCGAATGGCGGGGGCGGCACATTGGAAGATGTAGATTCGGATCATCGGGTCCAACAGTGGGGCAGACCGCACGCTCTTGAGGCTGGCGTAGGGGAGACGGTAGCAGTGCGGGGAGACAAGGCTACCGGGGAGGCGAAGGTGGGTGGAGCACGCGTTGCTCTTCTGCCTGCTCCTTCTCGGCCTCTGCATCCATCAGCACCTGCAAAGGAAAGAAGTCTATATAACCCCTCTATCTATTGGGTTTGGGACGCTAACCCCCCATATGTTTAAACTGGGTCATTTAACCCCCCTAACTATCCAAAACCAAGCGTACTACCCCCTCAAGGTACTAATGGCTGTTTTAACAGCGGTTTTAGTCCACGGTGGACTCTAGTTTTAGCCATGAGTACGGATGCGTTAGTCAGGGACCAAAACCTGGTCTAGTGGAAGCACATAATCCCACACCGCCCTATGTGTCGCCTCGCTATCTCCTGACGTGAGGGAACCTCAGCCGCTCCTCCTCTCTGCTCCGCCTCCGCTCACTCTGACGGCTAGGCGCATTATCGACGCCTGGATTTGAAGATTGGAGGGCAACGCCGCGAGGTCTGCATGTTCGTTCTGTTTTTTTTTCCCAAAGTAATCCCGTTTTCCCCCTTTTTCTAGCACCGACGGTATGAATTGGTAGAATCCCGTTTCCCCCAAAGAAATCTAAGGTGTTGATTTAGGGCAAGGGCAAGTAGATAGTGATGGCAAGTTATTTATGTTCTTGTGCTTGATTAGGTGGGGAACTGAGTTATGATCCGGTTGGACTGAAAAAGGCTGGGTTTTAATAGAAAATTTAGTTAACTCTTGCACATATACTAAAAAGGCTGGGTTTTGACAGAAAAGGCTGTGTTACTTGTATACTGAAAATATGGTCAGGAATCAATTATTTCTCGTTGGGGACTATGCACATATACGACCATGCAGCAAGACTGCAACTCGTATGATTTATTATGGTTCAAATGTATTGTCTACTTTACCTCTACATCGCTAGCTGCAATGTTTCTGTATATAGTTATTATTGACATATCAGGACACAGATGATTTAGTAGATAAAACGACAACATTGCACCATGGTACTTGTTAGTATCCATATGATTGATTTATCTGACCCAAATTACTTGTTTTTGGCAGCCGAGTGTGCGGAAACTCAAGTGGACTGATCAGGCAATGTCAAAATGCTGTTTTTGGCAGCCGGCTGTGTAGAAACTCGCGTGTACTGATTGACTAATGCATATGCATACATGGCTAAAACCAGAGTCCACCGTGGGCCAAAACCACTGTCAAAACAGCCATTAGCACCTTGAGAGGGTAATATGTCTGGTTTTGGATAGTTAGGGGGGTTAAGTGACCTAGTATAAACATATGGGGGTTAGCGTCCCAAACCCAATAGATAGGGGGTTATGTGTACTTCTTTCCCTGCAAAGCATATAAAACAAATTTTTCCAAAGCATCTGTAAGTTCCCCGTGTCCACTCTTCTTTCTTTTTGCTACTTTGTTCTTTTTCTGCAATTTGCATGGAGGATGTACTATGATTCTTTGAAAACTGAAGCCTTATATGATTAGGCTCTGCTTCATGAATCATGTCTCCATTAGATTTAGTACTCAGTTAACAATGATTTTGAAAACAATTCTTGACAATGTCGATGTCGGATAATTCATTACTCACGCTCTAAGTTTCTAACACACAGTTCCATCTATCAAGGTAGGGGTTGCTACAGATACGCTAGCAGAGAGGCAATCAGCGATAGTGTCTTCCCCAGTCTTATTCATCCTCCTATGGCTTCGCTGGAGGTCCCCGAGCTCGGTGCCAGAGAAGGATGATGACCAGCCAGGCGGGAGGCACCATACCGGGGCAGGTCACCTCTTACTCGGTCGCCGCAGGTCTCCGTAATGTACAATTAATGGATTTCAGGGTCGGCAAGGTGCTGGATGGGTCTCAGTCTACTTGGCTGCATCCGTGGAGAAGGAGAGCGATACGCGGTGTACTGCTCTCTGCTCTCTTTGCTTCCTGGTCTCTACGATGGACCAGTAAATTTCCGTCCCAACGATTATATTTAGATGCCGAGGCTAAGCACAAACTTTATTATTATATTTTGTTGCTTGTGAAGCAAGCTAGGATCGATGATGGCAAACACAATATCAGGTATAAATTTCTTGTTGGTTACTTAATCCAGTTTCAGAATTTTTGTTGTTGAATGGTCTAAATTGACAGTCCAAACAAGTCTGGATTGTACCGGAGGGCTTGAGCGAGTGTCTAACCCGAATCAGGGTCAAGTAGTGACCTTTTTAGGCTAAATACTCTTCCTGTCAGGTTTTGGTCATTGCTTGAATCTCTTTGTTATCCAAATTACATGCTTGCAATTAGGTGGGTAAATGCTGACATTATAAATGTGCCCTTATTTCATCAGGTGCATAAGACATTCCTATAGAAATAAGGGAAACATGTAAACCACAAGGGGGAGGTTCTTATTCTCTATTCTTAGTATTTGTTTACTTGAGAGCAAACCACTATTATAGCTTCGTTTATTTTCAGACTTCATATGCACCATATTATGTATCCTAAACTTGACCGGGTGCTGAATACCTTCTCAGCTAAAATAAGAAACTACAGTTGAAAGCAAGTAAGTGAGACTGTGACTTCATCTTGTGGCCTTTTATCTACTAGAGTTTGTGCATTGCCATTCTTCAGTTGAGCGGTCAATTTTGTTTTTCATGTTCATTTTTTAGCTATTTTCTTCACATCCAGTTAATCATATTGTATAATATTGCTAAAAAGGTAACTGCATTGGTATTGCCGATATCTGTTTTGGCATAGTCAGTTTCCATGTGTCAAGCTTGGAAAACTAACACGGATTATCGTTGTGTATATTTCATTGCCGAGCTGGACTGCATAATGTACTGTATGTACAATTAGCAATTGCTCTCCTCTTAATATTGATGTGATCTGGTGGAGTGTCAATAGCATCTATGTACTTTCTGGTTCAAGCTTTAATATCTTTTGTCTGGGGCACTTAGTAGCTTTTTAATAGCGGAGAATAATTAATACTTCAGGAGCATCTACCACATGACGATTTGAGAATTTAGTGCCCAGAAGGCAAGGTTGCCCGCACAAATAGTATGCATATACGTTTTTTCTAGAATATGTGGTGTGCATATAGAATCCCTAATCTGCTGGGATTCTCGACTGAAAATTATACTAATTAGTGACGACAACCTATAATAAATTCCTCTGTGTCTTTTATCTTGTAGGCGTCACTTTAGGTCTGTAAAAACTCAAATTGCTCCTTTGATATAGATAACAACCGACATATAAGAAAATGCAGAATGCCTATTTGCTGTCAGCCTTGATCAGTGCTCATTATAACAATATTTTTGTGGTGGAGCACATATTGTTGACGGAAGAAATGTGGCAGGATCATAACAAGTTGCATTCATCCTTTACAATGTATTAGTGTCGACTACTTTTTTCTTATAATGGAATGAACTATAGGTTCGATGTATACTAACACTTATATTACTAGCTGCTTGCTCATGCTGTTAGTTCTAGAGTTTGATTATGCAGTAAGGTCTGCATTTTTCTAAACTGACTAACAACAAATCACAGCCCTCACTAGTCTGTCAGACATGGTATATGATGTATCTATGAAATATTTCACAGTAGAGTTGAAGGTAATTTAATAAAAAAATGTATTGGCATTCTCTTTATTTTTTCTTTAACAAGTCCGCATAATTTATCATGTTAGATAATACACCTCAGGTTACTTTCAGACTTTAAAAATGTTTACTAACAAGATGAGAACCAAGAGCTAATCCGTAGTCACTTAGAAAACCTATGATGTCTTATATTAATAAATGATAGTATCACATTCTGATCTTAGTTCACAAGGGAGGTGTGATGAGTTTATTAGGCCCAAAGCTTCCTATGTGTTGGCTGGTGTCCTGGAAGTGAAGAAGCCTTCATCCACTAGGCTCCAGTACCTCCCCATGCTTAGTGCCAGCAATCCTAAGCAGGTAAAAAGGTCCTGCTCTCACCGTCCTATTCTCCTTCATCTATACGATGTGCTTGTTATTGCAAAGTGTGTCCTAGGAGAAGTAGTTCTCATGTTTTACTTATATATATTGTCATCTCCTACATTGCGGATATTCTGTTTTGGCAATTCCATCAAGGTCGACGAAATTTCTGTACACATTTTGCACATGACATGCACCCACGAACACTGCCCGCTACAAAGCTTCTTCTGTTATTTGTGAGGACATCTTATTCAAGTTTATCGTGTTTAGCAATATTTATGTGAGTAATTAAGTATCTGAAGATATACATGATCTTAAATTATTATATGGTGGTAACTGCTAGCTACTTCCAGAATTTCTCTGATTCTTAGGCAAACGCATAACATAAGAGGAAAGTGTAAACTACTGGTACATGAATCCTTAGGAAATTCTCATTCAGGGGAATTTATAGTTGTGTTTAGCCTATGGAAACTGAGTGACCTAAACTCTGTCTCTATCAGACATTGGGAGAAAATATGGTTCAGTTTTTATATGCTCTTTTCCCCCATCCTATTTGAGGCAGTCTATTGATCTTAAGGGTCTCATGTATGTTTGACATTATTTCTCAGGATTTATCTCATTCTTGTTCACTATGATTATGCTTGTTCCGGTCTTCTTAGCAGGACATGGATAAGCTTTAATTCCATTTGGATATGTAAGCTCCCTGAATGTAGATTCCACCAAAAATTTGCATTGGCATGGTAATGAAGTTCTAAAAAAATCAATTCAATGTTCCTTGCAATGGTGTGTAAAAGTTCGGTAACACACTTAACATATCCTTTAAGAATCCATTGTCATGAATTTAAAGGATAAGAGTAAGGTTTAGTTGCATGCATGCCTTTCTCACTCCGTGCTTATGTTCTTATGGCAATATTTTATGAATTGACCTAGGCAGTAACAACTATGAATAATATAGAGGGAATAAGGAGCAATGTCAGTCTCCCAAGTGATACAAAGCAATAGCAGGATCAAAATATTCCTTTCACCTCATGTTCTTGTGTGTTTTACTCATGTGTTCTATTTCTCGATGGTACATATGCCGAATTAGCACATGTACACTTAGCTCTTTTGACTGAATAATTGGATCTAGCGATTGACATAGCCCCTCTCTTTAGGATGACCAGATGTTATGCATTTTTTTGTTAGTCCCACTCCCACATTGATTGATGTTGTTCTTGATCTGTGATTCTCAGATGCTAGCATTGTTGTTCTTTTGTGTGTTTGCCATGTTATCAGACTGCTCTTGCATGCTCCAAGAGAACTTAAGATTGACTTTGTGTATATGTATAACTGTAATTGGACCTTTTACTATAATTAGTCTGTCAAATTATTGTGGTAAATCTATTATTATTTAGTGGCTATTGCTTTCAAAGGGATTTTCCCATCAAATTTATTAATTTTCTTTTGGAATAGGAACATATCAAATTCCCAAAATTTCATCTCATTCTTCCGGTGCAAACAAAATATGAAGATAATATTTTGGGTCCATGTGGCTTCATGTATATGCTTGCAAATATAGCCTGAAATCATGCACCTTTATGTGACATATGTTTGATGGCAAACTGGACAAAAATAACCTAAAATCGTAAGAAATTTAAATTATAAACTCTCGGTGAAACAGTTTCACTCGATCTAATCCTTTCTTGCCGTGCTGTAGCAAATCATTGTGCCATGCCATGGCCCATGACGTGGCACAATGGTTTGCCGTGCCATAGCATGTGGCGTGGCATAATGGTTTGCTGCACCGTACCCCATGGTGTGGTACAATTGTTTGCCGTGTTGCAGGAACAGGCGCGGCAGAAAAGGGTTATACAAGTGAAATTTTTTTGTTGAGAGTTTATTATTTAAATTTCTTATGACTTTAGATTATTTTTGTCCATTTTGCCATGTTCGATATGAACCATCTCTGAAGCTTCAGAGTAATGTTCATTGGATTCCATACGTAAGGCCCTTTATTTGTCAAGGGTAAAAGAATCACAATGACATGTTGAATGGTTGTTCTCATAATAGTATTCTCTTCCACATCCCGCTATTTTATTCCTGTGGGGGCGTTAGCTCCAACCCACTGAAATTTCTATCATTCATTGCGTCTATGAATTTTGTTGAAACTGAAAAAGGATTCTTTCTAAATTGCAATCCGTTGCCAAAGCTTATTTATTGTCAATTGTTATTCTTGAGAGCCAAAGCAACTTTTGATTTTACTTTCGCCTTTTTGCTTGATTGCATATTACCTGCACAGTAGGGAAAATACGCCAAAAATGAAGATGGCGCAGCAAAGCGCGTGAGGCCCTTCTAGTAGTAAATCAAAGGATAAAGCTTCGAGAATATTTAATTTGGTGAATGGTCTTGGCTTGACTTCCTTCCTACTCTATTTGTGATAAGGGGATAATGTTTGGGAACTACCATGATGCTCATGGTAGGAGTAATTATGGTAAGCATCTATATCAAGGTTTAGTTATTTAGTTTCTTTGCTTAGGTTACATACTTGATTTGGTATCCATGGGTGGTTGTAAAGAATACCTTCATATGGTTTCTAGAAGATTAAGTGTTAATCCTTAAGTAATGTGTTGTGATTTAGCTTTATCCCATTTGATCTACCCATAGATCAAATTACATTTACCCAAAAATAAGGTTTTAGCAAAGGTCACATTGAAACTTATCGCACTCAACTTGATGATCTACTTCAGTTCCATCAAGTTAAGAGAAGTTTTAATCACTTTAACAAGTTTTGATCAAAAGCGCGAAAATTATTCAGATTTTCTATGAATGAATGCAATACACACACCCGATATCTATTTAATTCTAGCCTCTAATGTTGTGATGTTACAAAACATTAGTCAAACATCCAAACAAACCGTACATATATTTTTCTAGAGAAGTTTTAACTAAGCAGTGCTACACATGATCAGAGCAACGAACAATTATACCTTTTAAAGTTTAGTACCAAGACAACTATAATAAAAAATCATGCAAAAATGAAAAGTGCCAATGCAAGATGAATGCAACTAAAACCATGATACAAAAATAAAAAAGACACCTACTGGTTTCTAGGTTGCCTCCCAGGGAGAGATCTCTAATTTAAAGTCATATAGCCAGCCTTTGATGCTCCATATTTTATCCACCTATATCCCAAGGTATGTCTACCCGAGGTGTAATGGTACTTACCACAAGCCAATGTAGCATCTCATAGCAGAGTTTGGTCACGGTCTTACCATTTTGTGATGCATCAACATCTTGTAGATGAATAAGTTCTTGCTATCAAGTGAGTGTTGATGCACCAAAAGTGGTGATGAGCATTCTCCTTATATAACTACAACAATAGGGTGAAGGATTTATATATAGCGTTCGTGGTGGTTTTCTACCAACCCCGACACTCTATAATGTCGTGTTAGATTGAATGAAGGCAATAATACTTACCGCATCCATTGTGTGACACTAAAAGTCGGTCCAACACTATAGAATGGTCAAGCATATTCTGCTAACTTGTCAGGAATGCCTTGCTGACTAGTGTGGCCTATGTCTGTTGAGTTGACCCTTGACCAATATATTTTAGCTCCATGTATGTGGCTTTTTTGCAAATCCGGCCCATATATCTAGCTATACAATGTTCTAGAGCCCCCCCCCCCCCCCAAATTCCCCCACTTCCCAAGCCCATTTCCTATATGATACAAGGAACCCTTGGTACACATTCTCCGCTACTTACTCCTTATGGCTCCGCACTCCTCCTTAGTGACTCCCACTCAGCGACACAAATACTAGATCTAAGCATCGCCGTTTAAGAAAAAACATATACCTCGACAACTCCAGTATCTCCTACTATCTGCCTCCCTACTCTCGTTATGCTAAGGAGATGTCAGAAAAGTTAAAGACATGTAGGTTGACTGTCTAGTTAGACGTAGCCTTTGCATTGGATTCATCTTCATGTGTTCTGTATCCTAAGGTATGTTTTTCGTCTCATCTACATACTATGTTTCATCTTTGTTTTCTCTTTAAGCATTTGGCGGAGGATGGTAGGTTGTCTCCACATCTGTCAAAATACCGTGCATAGAGAATGATGGGCATTAGGATAACATATTCAGCACCAAGCGTGGATAATGTCGTGCCGAATAGAGACACCCAAGAATAGGATTTAGATACATTTTGACGCTTATGCTTTAGATTTTTTATTTTTATTTTTTTGGAGTTGCAAGGGACTCCTAGTTAATATAATAAATAGAGAGAG
The DNA here is from genome assembly GCA_030063025.1 of Avena longiglumis. Taxonomy (NCBI): domain Eukaryota; kingdom Viridiplantae; phylum Streptophyta; class Magnoliopsida; order Poales; family Poaceae; genus Avena; species Avena longiglumis. The sequence continues at coordinate 208,404,028 of CP125979.1, read as the reverse complement.
AGAGAGTGTGTCTCAAATCTTGTAATGTAAACACAATTACATCTCAAAAGAATGGAAAATTCGATTAGAATGTCATCAACAACCTAGTTTGTTTACTAGTTGATTGCAGTTAACTTTGGTGCCATACAAAGGTGTACTAATGCAATGGAAAGTTCTGCCTCACCATATGTGTACACGATAATAAAATTGTGTCGTTTTATAATTTATCAAGGCACATCGTCTTGGTGCGGCTAGCCAGATTACATGGCAGATCCACTATGCCGCACGAAAAAAGTGTCACGCGTACATTTTCCCTTATGCGGGCATGCTTGTCGGATTTTAATTGCCGGCTAAATACGAACATGACGCGTTTAAATCCTCTACCATGTTCCTGCATTGTTGTAGTGACAAGGTCTACAACACAATTGATCAGGATGACATAATCGAATGGTGATCTAGAGTGCTCCACCAAATTTCATCCTCTAGGAATTATCGGGTTGCACATCTAACTCGCCACTCACAATTGTAAACATTACTTTATGATATCCTCGATATAAATGCAATCGAAGCAACATAAGGGATATTACCGACATATGCGGGGCATGGACATGGGTCAAAGTCTTTGGTCCCTTTGCCATTATTGATCCAATTGTACCTATGCGGCCAAAAGAATCACATACAATCATTATAATTACAAAAGATACCAATAATTTAATCCTCGATATAAGCACTTCGGAAGCAATAATTTCACCATATATGCAGAGAATACTTAAAAGGAACATTGCATCATATCCTTATTAAGAGGTTTACATATAAAAGCACATACAATATTACAAGAAAAATATCTAGCCTACCCCGGCTAAGACATTCTTAAATGGAATTAACTCAGATAGACATCAATTCCCAAGTCATATTCACTGCTTCTTGTTCTGATTTATGTTGTCAATGGCAGTTTTGATGTGGACGAGGAAAGGTTTCTTGCAATTGAGACAGATTGGGTACTCTTCCCTTATTTGCATGCAGTAAGTGTTGCAACCCTGACACACACCAAGCAACATCACCTTCCCTCCACCCGTGCTATCATTGGACGACATGCACGAGCTTGGAGATGATGCATCACTTTTGACATCGTCCTCAACGTTGATGCTATTGCTTCTGCTCATGGATTGCAACCTTAATCACACCAAAGACACCTTTAAAGATCAAGATCACAAAAAATAAAATATGTAGAAAACATACATGAAGGGATGAAAATTTGTTACCTGAATGCAAAAAGGTGAGAATAAAATTGTGTGCTTTGGTTGTGCCGGGCTATTGCGGTTTATATAGGAATGCATAGGAGGATGGAAAATTCAATGATTTTTATTACTCCATTAAATGGATGCAGAACCAGACAAAAAAAATATTTTTCCATTAAATATTTTATATCACTATCTTATGCTTTTATACCTCTACATTGATTACTTCATTCCAGTTCACTCTCAATTACTTGCCATGATACAGTGCACACTTTTTTGTCTGCAAGTTCAACAATTAATTAAGTGAGATATGAAAAAATATATTTCATCCACATCATTTATTAAAGACAAGATCATATAAGATATCACTATAGAAGGTATCTTAACTTTATATTTCAACTTACAGAAAACACTAATTATTTATAACAAAATGTAACCTGAAGGTATATTTGTAAAAAATACCGAAACAAGAAGTCGTAGATCAAATCTGAAGTGAATATGGTCAATAAAGTGTTCCATGATGATCAAAATTCATAGTTTAACTTTGAATTCTATGATTCTTCCTTAGGATGCAAGAGATAAAAAGTAATATTCAATTCTAGATTTGTGAAACTATGTCAAATTTTATACATGGTCTCATGGCTCATAAAATGACCTATGATTTTTTTTATATTTTTCATAACACATATATATAATTCATTAAAAACAAAAACGCGAAAATATGCATTTGGACTTTTGGATTTTCCAAGTAAATATTTTAGTTTTTCTAAAAATTATGGATAAAATCTACCAAGCTACAAGAGTACTTAAATATTATTATACATAAAAAATCCCTCGTCGAGTTTTCCACGTGTTCTTGACTTCCCCATGTCACTAATCGTTGTACCCCGCCACACTTGGTCCCACATGTCATTGACCATGGGCATGGTTCCTCTTGGTGTGAGCGTATCGAAGCCCGCGTGAGCCCGCTTCCCCTCACCAAGTGGGGCTTGCGCATACTGATCTCAACTCTCTAGGTCATAGGAAATATGCACTTTGTAGTCTCATTGTGCGTAGTTCATGCACAATACTGGCTTTCACATTAGGAGACCATATGTGTGACTTTACGCCATGCTTCATGTATGCACATGCTACTATTGTGTGACATTCTGTCTGAGGAGAGCGCACACACTGCAAGGCTTTGTGGCACTCCTCCCATTATCCTACGGCGGGAGGCCACCCTGCAGAGATTTGTGTCATGTCTAGGCCATGGCTCTCCATGTAATTTTTTTATGATCACACCAACTCTTTGCCAATAAATGATAGCTCCCACAACCCTTCTTATCACATCTTGTAAGCTCTATTTTTCTCCTCATCTGCATGGCCCGTTTGTTCATCAACCCTCTGTTCTCATCTTCCAGCTCTTATGCCTTAAAAATCTCCCATGACACTCTCAGAGGGGTCTACAAAGTGCACCTCTATCACCGAGCATCAACTCTATGCAAATACATTAGTAGGTTCCACCCTCCACTCTTCTTCTATGTTATACCTTTCAGTTGTAGGCTGGAGCAATATGGTTCCAACACCTCTCATCCGGCATGAACCCCTTTATCCATGCATTAACTATTTTTATTTTCCCTACTTTATACCTTTTTCTTATTTTCGAAAATGCACGGCTCTCTTTTGTATGCAAATTTCTTAGTATTTGTGTGCCTTGATGTCATGTTGTGTTTATTTGGTCTTAGGGATATTTGAGTCCTATCCAACATTTTTATCTCTCGCCCGTGAACCGATTTTAGTTTTTTGTGTTTGTGCCTTTGTTATCTAACGTGAATATGTGATTGATGACCCACAAGTATAGGGGATCGCAACAGTCTTTGCGGGTAGTATTGCCCAATTTATTGATTCGACACAAGGGGAGCCAAAGAATACTTGCAAGCCTTAACAACTGAGCTGTCAGTTCAGCTACACCTGTAAATAGTTCTTGTTCACAGAAGTTTATCAGTAGCAGCAGGAAAGCAACAACAACAGTGAAACAGGAGCGATAGTAACAGTAACAGTAACAGTAAACAGTAGGATTCGAGTGCGGTAGGCATAGGGATGGATGGACGGGTGTTGCATGGACGCGTCTAAACATGTAACTTCAGGATCTAGGGAATTGCAGATATATAATAATAAGCATTCAAGTACTAAACAATCCTAGGCATGTGCTCCAAATATAGTCATACGTGCTCGCAATGATAACTTGCACAACATCTTCTGTCCAACCAGCCCGTGGCAGCGGGGCCTCTAGGGACCTACTGGAAATTAAGGTGCTCCTTTTAATAGAGCACCAGAGCAAAGCATTAACACTCTGTGAACACATATGATCCTCACACCATAGCCATCCCCTCCGGTTGTCCCAATTATTGTCACTTTGGGGCCTTTGGATCCGGACAATGATATGTGTACACAACTTGAATTTAAGATCACAAACAATACTATCATAATAATTTAATAATAAGTTAAGATCTGAGATCATGGCACTCGGGCCCTAGTGACAAGCATTAAGCACAACAAGTTACAACAAAGTCAAATAGCACTAATAGAGATACTAGGCACTATGCCCTAACAGATCTTATTTGATTACATGATAGAACTCATCCAATCCCTACCATCCCCAAGCCTACAGCGGGAGATTACTCACTCATGGATGAGGGAAACATCGGTGGTTGATGGAGATGCGTTGGTGATGACGATGGCGAGGATCCTCTCCAAATTCCCCGTCCCGGCAGGGTGCCAGAACGGAGTTTCTGGATCCGAATCTTGGTTTCAAGTGGCGGCGGCGGAGCGAAACTCTTTCTGAAAAACTATCGAACTCCCTCGGTTTTTAGGTCGAAATTCAAATTATAGGCGCAGAGGGAGGCCAATGGGGTGCCTGGGGTGGCTGCACCCCCTAGGGGCGGGGCAGGGCCCACCCATCGTCCCCCTAGGCCCCTTCTCCTTCTCATCTTCTTGCTCCTGGGTCTACTGGTGAAATATAATTTTTGGCATATTTTCCGGGATTTTTCCTGATAGTTGATTTTCTGCATAAAAACAACAACATGTCATGAAGGGTAAACAAATTACAACAGGGCAATTGAGAGGAACTGAGCAAGGCATAAAAATGTAATTACTAGTCAGAAAGATCCTATGAGATTCGATTGGGCAATACAACAAGATACATAGACCGCCATCCAACTGCATCTATGACTAGAAGTCCACCTTCAGGTTATCATCCGAACCCCCTCCAGTATTAAGTTGCAAGCAACAGACAACTGCTTTAAGCAAAGTGTGTAAGGTAAACAGTCCACATGTTCCATGAACAAGAGACCGTTGTTTTCTCCCTAGTAGCAACAACACATCTACAACCGAAGAGATTATTGTCACTTCCCTTGGAAACTAGAGGCATGAACCCACTATCGAGCATAAATACCCCCTCTTGGAGTCACTAGCAACTACTTGGCCAAGATAGCTACTAACAACGGAGAGCATGCAAGATCACAAACAACACAGACATGATATAATCATAAAGATAAAACCATTAATCAAACCAACATAATAATCTCAATATCCATCGGATCCCCGCAAACACAACATGCATGATTACAAATAGATTAGATCTTGATCATGAACGGAGCTCACAAGATCTATACATGACAGCACAAAGGAGGAGATACAACCATCTAGCTACTACATGGACCCATAGTACAAGGTGGAACTACTCATGCATCATACCGAAGAGAAGGCTTCCGGGATGATCTCCCCTCCGATAGGGTGTCGGGAAGAACTTCAGATCCCCCTTCCGATATAGGGACAATGGTGGTGGCGTCTACAGAAGGTTTCATGGATATTTGATCGGGTACTTAGGGTTTCTGCATCGGGGGCTTCTTATAGGCGAAGGCGAGGCCGAGGAGGCGGCCAGAGGGGCCACAACCCTCCCAGGCGCGGGGCAGGGCCCACCCGCGCCTAGGGAGGGTTTGGCTGCCCTAGCCCGCTTCTTCGTATCCCCTCTGGATTTCTTGTTCCCCACGGAAAGTAATTGACTTTGACATTTGTCCCGTCCAATTCCGAGAATATTTCTTTACTAGCTTTTCTGAAACCAAAAACAGCAGAAAACAGGCAACTGGCATTGTGGAAACTTATTAATAGGTTAGTACTAGAAAACATGTAAAAAGTACCTCAAAGTGTAGACAAAGCAAAGCAAAGTAGATACTAAACAAGCATGGAGCATCAAAAATTATAGATACGTTTCCGACGTATCAAGCATCCCCAAGCTTAACTCCTGCTCGTCCTCGAGTAGGTAAGTGATAAAAAGAATAATTTTTGAGGTGACATGCACCCTCACAATAAAGATCCAACCATTTGCAAGCATTGAAAGATGGGATCAAAGAACTCTAAACATGTGCATGAAAGATGTATTTCTAACAATAGGACATAATAACTATACATGCAACATGACAAGTTACAAACAAAGATCATGAATAACATGCATTGATTTTTTTTGTTTGTTTCACATACAGAAAACATAGCATAGTGGAAATCATCTTGTCCCTCATAGAGTAGCAAATAGATGCATATGACACCTTCAAAGTTCATAAGGGTGACTAGAAACAAATAGCACAAGAACAAGTAATATCACAATATGCATCAATCAATAAGCTTTGGAACACTGCACATAGAATGACAACTATGCTCTCTTCTTGGTGCCTAAAGGTAGAAGGTGGAGACTCAAATAATGGTGAAAGAAAGGCCTTTTATAAAGGAAGCAAGGATTTCAAGTTTCAAAAAGAGCTTCCAAAAATTATGGTACTTGTTAGCTTTCATCCCTCATTGCCCCTATCATAAGCATCTTGAAGTGATTAAGGTTAAAGTGACAAAATATGAAGTATATGCTTGACGAAGTATAAGTTGGCAATCTCAAGTCCCTTGAATACGAGGGCCACACCTCATGCTACTCAACTTTGGTCACCTGTAAGTTCTTGTCATTGTAAGTATTTGCATATCATTGAGAACCGCCAACGGGGTACCCCTTACACATGGTACAGGAGCTTTCCCATAACCAAAATGACAAGGCAAGCAAACAATGAGCATCTCAGCAATCTTCTTATTTAGAATGGGAATATGGTGCTCTTTTCTCTCTTTCCTCTTTCTCAATGTGTCTCTTTTTTTATAATAAGAATGCTTCATAGATGTCACTATGGTGATGCTGCAAGTTTCCACCATGATTAGGCATGGCTTAGACTAGCGGCCCAAGCGTTTCTCTAACAAAGGATACAAACTCCATGGACTTACAAGTTCCATCTTTATTTCACATCGATGACGTCCATAGACAATAGAGCATGATATCAAATGAGTACAAAGTACAAGTGCAATGTTGAAAATGTTCCCCATGATAGCACGGTTCTGCTAATTCCAACGTATAATTGCAAGCATATACAACATAGATGACATAATGGTTCAAGTTTATTAGGGGAAAAGAATACAAAGTGTGCCATCAAGTTTGTGAGGGCTTTAATCACTAATTTTTCACATAACAAAATAGTTTTTAATTGGAAGATAGTTGAAAACAAGAATATACTTTGGAATGGTGTAACACACCATGCATAGGAATTTATAGTGGACACTTTGGAATAATTTGGTTTCTTGGGAGTTGGAAGCATGAGTAGAGCTTGATAATACAAGTGGAGGCTAGCAAAAGACTGGGAGCAACCAAATAAGAGAGCAATAATGGCCATAATCATGCAGTGCAACAAAGAATTACTAATCAAAGCAAAGAGTGGTACTACAAGTCAAGGAATAAATGATCATAGAGTCTATGGTAACTTGCCATAGTCATAACATGGTGTGAGAATGTGCCAAGTCAACCCAAGCAAAGCATCAAAGGAGAATACCACAATACTATGCTTTTGCATGCTAAAACAACGCATAATTTCTTCAAGGCACACTAAGCAATCCCAATTGTTTGGAACAACACATGCTACAACAATAATCAATAGGCATAAGGTCAAAACAACACCTAGCATGTCATGCTAAAGTCTAAGTCTCAGTCAATGCAAGCTCCTCTTGCACTTCACGCAAGAACTTACTACTCCTTTCCAACACCAAGCAACTTATTTGCAAAACAACACAGTGAGAACGGGGGTCCAAACTACTCAAGAAAACAAAGAAAAGCAAACAAAAACTAAGACGCTCCAAGAACAACACAAATGTGCATGAAACAATAAAAACGAAGTGTCTAGACAGATCTGAGCTTCTTATTGATGAAGAAGGGGATGCCTTGGGCATCCCCAAGATTTAACACTTGTACCTCTTGTATATTTCTTGGGGTTACACCATGGTGGCATCTCCAAGCTTGAGCTTTTGTCTATTCTTCATCTTATTGCATCATTCTCTCTCTACACCTGAAATTTTCCTTCATACAAAACTTCACACAATCTTCATTAGCAATATTAGCTTATTCAAAAGATATTAGACCTCTAGCAAAGCTTTGTAACAGCAAGGATTTTCACTAAAACATAATCTACTGTATTAACTCCTTCAAAAATCTCAATTCACCTAAAGAGAACTCAAAAAGGAATTAATAAGAAGCAAATGCAAATAATGGCAGAAATCTGTCAAAACAGACCAGCAGGTAGAAACCAATTTTTTCGAACATCTTCTGTTGCTGAAATCAACCAGTATTGAACTAACAAAAGTTATCTAACATACTGGGGGATTTATTAGTAAATTTTCAGCTCAGTCCGAGTTACAGAGACTCCGATCCTCACGAATATTTTTGGTGGAGGACAGAAATCTGTTTCGGGATAGCAACTCCCCAAATTTTACTTCCCTCTCATTAGAGGTCATTCTTGGCACAAAACGCAAACGAAAAGGATAAGGAGAGGTCATTACTGAAGTAATAACTTCCAAGACTCAAGGAAACTCTTGTGTTATCTCCGAACAAGTACTTTTCTTTAACGCCTTTAAGTTAGGCATAAGAAGCAAGAAGAATCAAGTATTTTCAAATGAAGAAGCATTAACACCAAACCTTTATTTCAAAGGAGGAGCAAAAAGCAACTTCTCTATCCTCATAGGGAAGTGTTCAATACCTTTATTGAATGGAAAATGATATTTAATGGTGCCTTCTTTCATATCAATGATGGCACCAACTGTTCTAAGAAAAGGTCTTCCCAAAGTAATAGGACAAGAAGCATTGTATTCGACATCCAAAACATAGAAATCAATAGGGACATAAGCATTGTTAACCATAATGAGAACGTCATTAATACTCCCCATGAGTTTCTTTTTAGCATTATCATTGAGTGGGACATCAAAATAACAATCTTCCAAAGGTGGAAAATCAAGCATTTCATAAATCTTCTTAGGCATAATAGAGACACTACAACCAAGATCACATGAAGCTTTGAGATCAAAGTCATTCACTTGCATATTAATAATGGGTTCCCAACTATATTCTACCTTCCTAGGAATAGAATCTTTGTGTTTTAGCTTCTCTTCATTAATCTTAACAAGAGCATCTGTAATGTGTTTGGTAAAGGCAACATGCATATCACTAGCATCGGGACTTCTAGCAAGCTTTTGTAGGAACATAATCACGTCAGAAATATTGCAACCATCAATATCAAAGTCAAACTTAGAATCACTATTAGTAGGCATAGTAGGAGTAGGAATATGGACTACTTGAGTGTAAGATCCCTCCTTTGTAAAGGAAAAAGGATCCCTGTGATTGCAATGCTAGTCCCTGGATCATTGCTAGCATCCACAGTTTAAGATGAAGTACACAGATACAAAGGTCGTTTATTACATTCATTCCAGAGATAAAACATAGTCTTTTACAACTCAGGGCCAAAGGCCTAATACAAGAGTTTATGGAATAAGTAAATAAACACAAGTCCTCATCTTCATGTGCCACAGGCAAGCATGTTGAGTGTAGACTCATGACTCCTACTCATCATCGGAGTAACCTGCAACATCACAAGTTACAGCCATAGTGGTCAATACTTTGAAATAGTATTGGCAAGTGATACCTTAGTAAATTTTAAGTGGACTATATTACTATATGCATTTTGGCTAAGTGTAGCTTGGCTTGCTTTGCTTCAAAATTGGTTTTTCCTATTAGTTGAAAATACTAAGTTTTATTTGTCAAAAACTTTCCCAAGAAACCACCAATAGACATTGGGGTCCTTCACCCTTGTTCACCCACAAGTTTTACTTAGAAGTTGGAGTGATGAGATTCTTGTAGCTTCCATGTCTTGATGCTCAAGTTGTCCATTTCCATGGACTTGGCTAAGTACTTAGATTTTCCATCTGCAGAGGTTGTGCACTTTCCCCACCAGACTTGGTTTCCCAAGACAGGACCTTTCAGAAGCCTTTCCTTAGTCAAATGGACGCGCTCCAACCTATCATTCCCACTACCACCAACTGTCCAAGTGACTAAGTTCTAGCAACCTATATGATCATGGCAGAGCCCATATTGCCAAGTGGTTGCACTGTAAGCTTTCTCAACACTTGGCCTCCAAATCCCTTTGTGCCTGGGTGGCATACCACAAGTGAGATACACAAGCCAAATCCATGGCCTTGTGTAACCACTCAACCAAAAACCACCATTCAAGTCCCATTCCACCCAGGAAGTTCATTGACTTAGTTGTTTTATTAAGAAAAGCATGAGTCCAAAAGGACTTAGAATTATTTCATCATAGCATGTACATTCTTTACCAACCCTTGTTTTCTACTAGCTAGGCTAAGCATGGCATAGTAACTTAACTTAGGAAATTCCCTAGCAATTCTACAATTCTACAACTACATAGGATTTCCCAACATAGCATTTGGCAAAAGTAACATGCAAGACTTAGCAAAATAATTCTAATGCTTATTCAAAATAAAGGGGTGGAAATATCATGAAGTATCACTTGCCTTGATAATGGGGAGAGTAGCACTCTTCACAATCACAGCCACTAGCAAAATCTACACAAAAATTTGTAGCATACAATTACACACAATTTATATACAAACAAAAATATGAATGCATGCATGCAATAAATTACTAAGGGATGATTTTGAAAACTCTACCAAGCAAGTGCATGATACAGAAACATAATAAGTCACAAAGTTTGCTAACTAAACTTATTTAGCACTAATACAAATTACTAAACTAAATTTATGCTCAAAATAGACCTAAATATGTTTCTGCACACAAAATCATTTTAACAGATACTTTTTGTTAAACACATTGCAGATTCAGAAAGGGCTTGACTCACTGATTCCAACGGTATAAAATTTGCAAAAATCTAACGTGGGAATCAAAAGTTATAGCCATTTGAAATTTGGATCAAAATCTGGTTTGAATTCTGTTTTTAAATCTAACCCTAGCCACGCGTCGCGATATTACTGGCGCGTAGCGGTTCGCACCGGATCACCCTTCCGTGCCGTTGGATCTAACTAACGCTGCACGGCTCAGATCTGTCCATACCCCTTCGTTAAGTGAACTATTTCTACGCGTAGGATCCAGATCTGACGGCTAAAAATCTCCTAACCAGAAACGAGCGGCGCTAGCGGCGGCGCGTCTGACTGCGGCGGTGCTAGCGCTCTAGGTCTCCTGGGGAAGAAAGGAGGCGCTTACCAGGACCGCAGTGGCGTGCTGAATCTCGAGGTGGCGTTGGTTCGTCGAGGGGCGCGCGGACACGGCGAGGATTTCTCGTCGGAGTAGAGGCAGACGTCGGGCACGGTCAGTCGTCGACGTTGGCGAGGTTCCTCGTCGCGCTAAGCAAAAATAAGGGTACAGTTAGATGCGCACAACGATGGAGATTCTAGGCGTACTAGTCAGAGGGCAAGGGGCGGTGGCTACTTATGGAGGGAGGTCGCCGGAGTTCGTGCAGAGAACGGTGGCGGCCGGTCGTCGACGTTGTTGGAGCTACGGTTCATGCGAGGTCAAAAGGAAAGTGTCAATAGGTGCGCAAGGACTCACTGAACCTGTTAGCATGAACTAGAGGCAGAGGGGAGCACAGAACTCACCGGAATTCGCCGACGCAGTCGTCGGAACAGCGGCGGCGTCGTGCGAGTTGTGGGCAGCCTGGTGGCGTTAAGGCAGAATTGTTTTGGGGGAAATGGTCGCGAGGATGGGGGGATCTTATAGCCAGAGGCTCGACAAGAAACGCTCGCTGCATCAATGCCAATTAAGCTCGCGAAATCAGTGCAGCAACGGGCAGCGGCGGAGGTCGTGCGCGGAATCAGGGGAAGACGAAGCTTGGAGATCAAAAATAACAGAGACTAGGTACTTGGTTTGCAAAATTTGAAAAATGGTTTTTGAAACCATTTCCAATTTGAAAAACTTGGTTTGAATTCTACACTCAAACTTATCTTCAAAGAAGGCAACAAACTTGGTTTATAAACAATCAAATTTTTAAATGGGGATAGTCATTTTATTTAAATTTGTGCACATACAATCATAGCACCAAGTGCTTCTGTTTTTCTGAAATGAGTTTGAAATTTGATCTCAAATCTATATGCATGCATGAATGATATGCAAACTTTGAAATTATGATTTTAGGGATGTTACATTGAGGTTTAGTGGTGATGGTGCACACACTATTGTTTCTATCAATTTCAGCTTCCCTTTCCCACTTAGCATGAAGTTGAGCTAACAACCTAACATTTTCATCAATAGTAACTTGTATGGCATGAGCAGTAGCAAAGGTATTTTCCATAGTTTCAGGTTTAGCAGACATTTTATTAACTAAGGAAGTTTGAGCTTCAGACAAAGAGGATATATTTTTCTCAACATTTAAAAGCTTTTCCTCTATTGCCTTATTGAAAGTGGTTTGTTTACTAATAAAGTCTTTGAGCATGACTTCAAGTTCAGAGGGGGCACTTCTAGCATTGTTGTAGGAGTTTCCATAGGAATTTCCATTATTAGGAGGATAAGGCCTATAATTGTTGTTACTACCAAAATTATTCCTATAGGCATTGTTGTTTCTAATGAAGTTCACATCAACTTGCTCTTCTTGAGCAACCAAAGAGGATAAGGGAACACTATTAGGATCTAGAGGAGCTTTCCCATTAACAAGCATATCCATAATAACATAAATCTTTTCACTCAAAGAGGAAGTTTCCTCAACAGAATTTACCTTCTTACCATGTGGAGCTCTCTCAACATGCCATTCAGAGTAGTTAACCATCATATTATCAAGGAACCTTGTTGCAACCCCCAAAGTGAGGCCCATAAAGGTACCTCCAGCAGCAGAATCCTATAGATTTCTTGAGGAGAAGTTCAAACCTGCATAAAAAGTCTGGATAATCATCCAAGCAGTGAGTCCATGAGTGGGGCAATTCTTAACCAAAGATTTCATTCTTTCCCAAGCAGGAGCAACATGTTCACTATCAAGCTGTTTAAATTTCATAATGTCACTTCTCATAGATATAATCTTAGCAGGAGGATAGTATTTTCCAATAAAAGCATCTTTGCACTTAGTCCAAGAATCAATACTATTTTTAGGAAAGGATATCAACCATTCTTTAGCTTTTCCTCGCAAGGAGAAGGGAAAAAGCTTGAGCTTAATAATATCTCCATCTACATCCTTATACTTTTGCATCTCACAAAGTTCAACAAAGCTATTGAGATGGGCAGCAGGATCATCAGAACCAACACCAGAAAATTGCTCTCTCATAACAAGATTCAACAAAGTAGGCTTAATTTCATAAAAGGTAGCATCAGGAGCATGTGGAGCAATAGGAGTGCTTAGGAAATCATTGTTGTTGGTTCTAGTAAAGTCACACAACTTGGTGTTCTCAGCAGAGTTCATTTTGGCAAAGGTGGGCAAGCCAAAAACAGCAGCAACTAGAGTAGGAACTAATTTTTTTTGTTTTTGAATAAGGCAAGCAAACCAAACTAGGCTATTTTTTTTTTGGGTTTTTTGAAAAGAGGCAAACAAAACCAAGCAAAAGAAACAAAGAAAACTAAAAACAAAGTAAAGAGAAAGGAAGTGGAAGACTCCCCTAGTGAAGACGTCCTTAGCCTCCTCGGCAACGGCGCCAGAAAGCTTGATTGCCTGTCAGAGAGGCTTTTGTTAGGAACCCCAAGATCAAGGTATGATGAGCACAACAGCAAGCTTTCCCTCAGTAGATACCAAGGTTATCGAACCAGAAGGAGGAAGGAAACGTCACATAGGTGTTGCAAGCAACGCGGAGACCTACACAACACAAACTCAAGACTTTGACCCAACGAATCACTGAGGTTGTCAAGCTCACCAGTTTGCTGTAACAAAGGATTAAACGTATGGTCTTGAAGATAATGGTTTGCAGCAAGTAAACAAGTAACAGTGGAAGATGTATCAATGGTAAAGACTGGACCGGGGTCCATAGTTCACTAGAGGTGCTCTCCTTAGATAAACAACATGGCATGAAGGGTAAAAAAATTACAGCAGGGCAATTGACAGGAACTGACCAAGGCATAACAATGCAATTACTAGTCAGAAAGATCCTATGAGATTCGATTGGGCAATATAACAAGATACATAGACCGCCATCCGACTGCATCTATGACTAGAAGTCCACCTTCAGGTTATCATCCGACCCCCCTCCTGTATTAAGTTGCAAGCAACAAACAACTGCTTTAAGCAAAGTGTGTAAGGTAAATAGTCCACATGTTCCATGAACAAGAGACCGTTGTTTTCTCCCTAGTATCAACATCACATCTACAACCGAAGATATTATTGTCACTTCCCTTGGAAACTAGAGGCATGAACCCACTATCGAGCATAAATACCCCCTCTTGGAGTCACTAGCAACTACTTGGCCAAGATAGCTACTAACAATGGAGAGCATGCAAGATCAGAAACAACACAGACATGATATAATCATAAAGACAAAACCATTAATCACACCAACATAATAATCTCAATATCCATCAGATCCCCGCACACACAACATGCATGATTGCAAATAGATTAGATCTTGATCATGAACGGAGCTCACAAGATCTATACATGAAAGCACAAAGTAGGAGATACAACCATCTATCTACTACATGGACCCATAGTCCAAGGTGGAACTACTCACGCATCATATCGAAGAGAAGGCCTCCGGGATGATCTCCCCTCCGGCAGGGTGCCAGGAAGAACTTCAGATCCCCCCCAGATCTAGGGACGACGGTGGCGGCGGATACAGAAGGTTTCGTGGAGATTTGATCGGGTACTTAGGGTTTCTGCATCGGGGGCTTCTTATAGGCGGAGGGGGAGACCGAGGAGGCGTCCAGCGGGTCCACACCCCTCCCAGGCGCGGGGCAGGGCCCACCCACGCCTAGGAAGGGTTTGGCCTCCCTTGACCGCTTCTTAGTCTCCCCTCTGGACTTCTTTTTCCCCATGGAAAGTAATTGACTTTGACGTTTGTCCCGTGCAATTCCGAGAATATTTCTTTAATAGCTTTTCTGAAACCAAAAATAGCAGAAAACAGGCAACTGACACTGTGGCAACTTGTTAATAGGTTAGTAGCAGAAAACATGTAATAAGTACCTCAAAGTGTAGAAAAAGCAAAGCAAAGTAGATACTAAACAAGCATGGAGCATCAAAAATTATAGATATGTTTCCGACGTATCAGTCGGCCATGGTTCCTCGCGGTTGAGGGGCCCACAGACATCTGATGTGGCATTGTAGACCTAGACATCCGCGGTTCATCATGGAGGGGGGAGGTGGGACATTCGATGCAATCTCCTCCAAAAGGTGTCTTTCAACGACAAGTTTAAGTAGCAAGAGCTCTAAAAGCAAAGAACCAAATATTAGCTATATACAAATTGAAAATCTAAAAGGAGACACGTCAGATGATGCAAAGTAATGCAATCTAAAGCGACATACCATGGTATATGGAAATGCAAGATGACTCTCCTCCATGATAAACCACCGGAAGGGCAAGAGTGTGGTCATTGTCCAGCAGGAGCGTGCAAACTAAAACAGACAAATACATGATATAAGCACTCGATAGATGAAACAACACAACAAACTCATAAGGAATACACTTTTGAACGAAGCACACATACCTTGTTTTTTGGGAAACATGGACATAGCCATGAAGAACCTTCAACCTCACTAAAACATGGAACTAAGCAGCCAAAATCCTAAAAAAACACGAAAGAAAACATAGGAAAGTCGAAGAGAACTTACCACACGCGTTCGAACGGAGACACATAAGAGAAGAATACATCGAGAAGTGTGAAGAGAAACCAGAAAGAGCAAACCGAGCATGCAAGGGAAAGATAAGTAAGGCGACAAGTGGATGCGAGAGCAGCCTACCAGACACAACGGATGGAAATCTAAGAGGAAGGAGCCCCATTAAGAAACGTGCCATTTAAAAGGGTGAGTAGGAATAAGACGTTATTAGAAGAAGCCGAGAGAAGAACAAAATAACTATGAGGGGTCTCGGTACCGCAGGGGTCATGAAGAAGAGGTGTGAATGACCACCCCGCGTAAAACCACGCAGGAATCGTACTGCGTCATAAAGTGTAGCTGAATTTATGCAAACAGAAATCTTATGTGAGAGCTCTTCTCCCGCTGTCAGGAGACCTACCAAATAGTATCGCTATTTCCGCTACCAGCATTTCTCCCGGCCGTGAGAACTCGAGGACGGCGATGGTTTCCCCTACAACATGGAAGCCGACGAGCCCCACGATCCGGCAGGTGCGGAGCACCTATATCCCTCCAACCCCATTTCACTAAGAGCACCGTCGCACACATTCGCTGACGTGCGGGTCAGGAGATGGAATGCGGTCCATTGTCGAACGTTGCTTAGACAGGAAAGGGCGCGTGACACGCTCATGGCTAGGAATCGCGGGCCATGGAGCCCACCTCCTTGGGAGAGCCGGGATCTGTGGCGATGTCGACGTGTTGATGTCTACGCACTTCTATTCTTGTAGACAGTAGTTGGGCCTCCAAGTGCAAAGGTTTGTAGAATAGCAGCAAGTTTCCCTTAAGTGGATCACCCAAGGTTTATCGAACTCAGGAAGGAAGTGGTCAAAGGTATTCCCTCTCAAGCAACCCTGCAATCAAGATACAAGAAGTCTCTTGTGTCCCCAACACACCCAATACACTTGTCAGGTGTATAGGTGCACTAGTTCGGCGAAGATATAGTGAAATACAAGTGGTAACAGTGCCAGAAAATAGTTTTGACTTATTGTTGACGTGGGAGAACGTGTGTGAGTGCCAGAAAAGAGCTTGCCGGTGAGGTAAAGACTAAAGCAAGCAAACATGCAACAGATCTAGTAGCAAACGGTGTTTCAATGTTTAGAAACAAGGCCTAGGGATCATACTTTCACTAGTGAACACTCTCTCATATAAATATCCTCTCTTCATGATACTAATCTTAACTACTCTTCGGTTGGACACTCTAATCCACGGTAGGGCCTTCCCCAATCTAGATAACCCCACACTGTCACCTTGAGCGCTAGATGGTTCCAACAAATACCACAATTTCATAAAGACATCCAACTCCAAATATAACTCATAACAAATATTCAATCTAGCCAAAGTGCCACACTTTCACACACGTGGGAAAAGCATAGATCTATTAAAGCACAAAGAGTATTTATGTAGACTCAAACCTAAGTGCCACCATGGCGTGCACGCTGTCACTTTCACACACATGGGGAGAGAAGAGATCTAATGAAGCACTTGAGTAGCAAGGTAGATCAACTTGATTACAAAGCTCATGACCACAAGATCATGCATAGAGAGAGATGAACACGTAGCTACCGGTAGAGCCCTTAGCCCTAAGGAAGAACTACTCCCTCCTCATCATGGGAATCAGCAATGGTGATGAAGATGGCGATTGAGATGGCTCCGGGGGCACTTCCCTGTCCCGGCAGGGTGCCAGAACAGAGACTTTCTGTCCCCCGAATCTCCCTTTCGGTGGCGGCGGCGCTGTGGAGGTTTTCGTGGATTTCTTCTGGATTCTTTAGGGTATTCTCATTGGGGGCTCTTATAGGCGCAGGAATCAAGGTCGGTGGGGGTCCAGGGGGCCCACACCCCCTCTGGGCGCCCCAGGGCTTGCCCCGCCTAGGGGGGTTGGCCACCCTGTGGCCCCCCTCCGGTTCTGCTTCGTGGTTCCGTGTTGCTCCGGGAAAAATAATAACTTTGGCTTTTGTCCTGTCCAATTCCGAGAATATTGATTTTCTGCCTTTCTAGAACCAAAAAAAAGAAGAAAATAGGCAACATCCACTATGGAAACTTGTTAATAGGTTAGTTCCAGAAAAGATATAAAAACACCTCAAAGTGTAGACAAAGCAAAGCAAAGTAGATACTAAACAAGCATGGAGCATCAAAAATTATATATACGTTTCCGACATATCAAGCATCCCCAAGCTTAATTCCTGCTCGTCCTCGGGTAGGTAAGTGATAAACAGAATAATTTTTGAAGTGACATGCACCCTCACAATAAAGATCCAACCATTTGCAAGCATTGAAAGCTGGGATCAAGGAACTCTAAACATGTGCATGAAAGATGGATTTCTAACAATAGGACATAGTAACTATGCATGCAACATGACAAGCTACAAACAAAGATCATGAATAACATGCATTGAAAACGCTTGTTTGTTTCACATACAGAAAACATAGCATAGTGGCATTCAGCTTGTCCCTCATAGAGTAGCAAATATATGCATAGGACACCTTCAAAGTTCACAACGGTGACTAGAAACAATAGCACAAGAACAAGTAATATCACAATATGCATCAATCAATAAGCTTTGCGACACTGCACATAAAACTAAGAATGGCAACTATGCTCTCTTAATGGTGCTTAAAGGTAGAAGGTGGAGACTCAATAGTGGTGGAAGAAAGGCCTTTTTGTAAAGGAAGCAGGGATTTCAAGTTTCAAAAAGAGCTTCCAAAAGTTACTGTACTTGTTAGCTTTCAGCCCTCATTGCCCCTATCATAAGCATCTTGAAGTGGTTAAGGTTAAAGTGACAAAGATGGAGTATATGCTTGACGAAGTATAAGTTGTCAATCGCAAGTCCCTTGAATACGAGGGCTACACCTCATGGATACTCAACTTAGGGCCCAGGCAAGTTCTTGTCACTGTAAGTATTTGCATATCATTGAGAAACGCCAACGGGGTACCCCTTGCACATGGTACAAGAGCTTTACCATAACCAAAATGACAAGGCAAGCAGACAATGAGCATCTCAGCAATCTTTTTATTTACCATATGCATTGGTTTTTATTGAGGATGCTTCATAGATAGCTCACTATGGTGATGCTACAAGTTTCCACCATGATTAGGCATGGCTTAGGCTAGCAGCCCAGGCGTTTCTCTAACACAAAATACAATCTCCATGGACTTACAAGTTCCCACTTCATTTCACACCAGTAACATCCATAGACAAAAGAGCATGATATCAACGAAGTACAAAAGTACAAGTGCAATGTTGAAAACGTTCCCTGTGATAGCACTGTTCTACTAATCCCAACTTATAAATGCAAGCATATACAACAAAGTTGTCTTAATGGTTCAAGTTTATTAGGGGCAAAGAATATAAAGTGCCCGAGGCTAAACACTTCGGCCTAAGGGGTGTTCCATCAAGTTCGTGAGAGCTTTAATCACCAAATTTTCACATAACAAAATAATTTTTAATTGGAAGATAGTTGAAAACAAGAATATACTTAGAATGGTGTAACACACCATGCATAGGAGTTTATACTGGACACTTTGGAATAACTTGGTTTCTTGGGAGCTGGTAGCATGAGTAGAGCTTACTCATACAAGTGGAGGCTAGCAAAATACTGGTAGCAACCAACTAAGAGAGCAATAATGGCCTTAATCATGCAGTGCAACAAAGCATACTAATAAAAGCATAGAGTGGTACTACAAGTCAAGGATAAATGATCATAGAGGCTATGGTGACTTGTTCATAGTCATAACATGGTATGGGCATGTACCAAGTCAACCCAAACAAAGCATTAAAGGAGAATACCACAATACTATGATTTTGTATGCTAAAACAATGCATAATTCCTTCAAGGCACATTAAGAAATCCTAATTGTTTGGAACAAGTAATGCTACATCAATAATCACTAAGCATAAGGTCAAACAACACCTAGCATGACATGATAAATTCTAAGCCACAGTTAGAACAAACTCCCTTTGTACCACCTAAGCATGAAGCTTCCTACTCTTTTCCAACACCAAACAACTCATTTGAAACAACTCACAAAGATAATAATCAATAAAGATCAGTGAACATGTATCACAAATCCACAAAGAAGAACTGAAAAGTTCTAAGCTGAAAGCACAAGAAAACTAAGGCTGAGCGCAGTTCTAGCAAAAGTGAACACTCACAAAACTATAAGGGTGAAACCTAGAGTGTTCTAGGCAATGGAAACATAGTGTGTCTCTCTCAAAAAGAAGTGTGGTGTAACCAACCAATTTACTCAATCAAAATAAGCAAACAAAAACCAAAAATGAAAACTAAGACACTCCAAGAACAACACAATTGTGCATGAAACAATAAAAACGAAGTGTCTAGAAAGACCTGAGATTTTTATTGATGAAGAAGGGGATGCCTTGGTCATACCCAAGCTTTGACGCTTGTACCTCTTAAATATTTCTCGGGGTGACACGGGGTGGCATCCCCAAGCTTGAGCTTTTTTCCATTCTTCATCTCATTACATCATTCTTTCACTACACCTGGAATTTTTCCTTCATACAAAACTTCACACAATCTTCATTAGAAACATTAGTGTATTCAAAAGATATTAGACCTCTGGTAAAGCTTTGGAACAACAAGAATTTTCACTAAAAACACAAGATACTGTAGTAACTCCTTCAAAAAGCTCAGTTCCCCAAAAGAGAACTTAAAAAGGAATCAATAAGAAGCAAATGCAAATAATGGCAGAAATCTTTCAAAACAGAACAGCAGGTAGAAACCGATTTTTTCGAAGACCTTATGTTGCTCAAATCAAAAAGTGTTGAACTAAAAAAAGTTATCTAACATACTAGGATATTTATTCTTAAATTTTGAGCTCATTCTGAGTTACAGATACTCCTCACGAATTTTTATGGTGGAGGGCAGAAATCTGTTTTGGGATAGCAACTCCCCAAATCTTACTTCCCTCTCATTAGAGGTTATTCTTGGCACAAAAAAACTAACAAAAAGGATAAGGAGAGGTTATTACAGAAGTAATAACTTCCAAGACTAAAGAAAACTCTTGGGTTATGTCCCAACAAGTACTTTTCTTTAATGCCTTTAAGTTAGGCATGATAGTTTCAAAGATGCTCACATAGGAAATATGAATTGATTTAAAAGAGAGCATCAAGAAGCAAATTCAAAGAACATTTAAGTCTAACCCACTTCCTATGCATAGTAATCTTGTAAAGAATCAAGTCATGAAAGCACAAACAACAAGCATAGGAAAGCAAAACAAGTGCAACTTAAAAATTTTCAACATAAATAGGGGAAACTTAATATTATTGAGATACATAAGACCATGTTTCCCTCTCTCATAATAACTTTCAGTAGCATCATGCATAAAATTCTCAATATAACTATCACATAAAACATTCTTATCATGAGCCACATGTATATAATAATTATTACTCTCCACATAAGCATAGTCATCCTTATTAATCATAGTGGGAGCAAATTCAACAAAATAGCTATCATTATTACTCTCATCACCATAAGCATAAAATATAGGAGCCATATTGTAATCACAATAAACTTTCTCCTCAATAGTAGGTGGACTGAAAATATCAAACTCATCATTGTAATCATCATATATTGGAGGTTTGGTATCATCATAAGCAATAGAATAGCTATCTTCCAAAGCTGGGGGGTGGGGGGGGGGCTAAAAAGATCATTTTCATAAAAACTAGCTTCCCCAAGCTTAGACGTTTCCATAGCAATAGCAACAATTGTGTCCAAAGAATTCATACTAATAACATTGCTATTAGCATGCAAATAAAGCTCCATAGGTTTTTTAATTTTCTCTTCAAACACTTCATGTCCTAACTCTAGATAAATACTATAAATCTCTCTAATTTTTTTCTTGTTTTCCATTAAGCCTAACTAGTGAAAACAAGAAACAAAAAGACAAAATTGCAGAATCTAAAGGAAATAACTTCGAGCACTCACACCGGAGGATGTGAGTACCTTTTACCTTACCTCCCCGGCAACGGCGCCATAAAAGATCTTGATGTCTACGCACTTCTATTCTTGTAGACAGTTGTTGAGCCTCCAAGTGTAGAGGTTTCTAGAACAGCAGCAAGTTTCCCTTAAGTGGATCACCCAAGGTTTATCGAACTCAGGGAGGAAGTGGTCAAAGATATTCCCTCTCAAGCAACCCTGCAATCAAGATACAAGAAGTCTCTTGTGTCCCCAACACACCCAGTACACTTGTCAGGTGTATAGGTGCACTAGTTCGGCGAAGAGATTGTGAAATACAAGTGGCAATAGTGCCAGAAAATAGCTTCTGACTTATTGTTGACGTGGGAGAACGTGTGTGAGTGCCAGAAAAGATCTTGACGGTGAGGTAAAGACTAAAGCAAGCAAACATGCAACAAATCTAGTAGCAAACGGTGTTTCAATGTTTAGAAACAAGGCCTAGGGATCATACTTTCACTAGTGAACACTCTCTCATATAAATATCCTCTCTTCATGATACTACTCTTAACTACTCTCCGGTTGGACACTCTAATCCACGGTAGGGCCTTCCCCAATCTAGATAACCCCACACTGTCACCTTGAGCTCTAGATGGTTCCAACAAACACCACAATTTCATAAAGACATCTAACTCCAAATATAACTCGTAACAAATATTCAATCTAGCCAAAGTGCCACACACGGTATGTACGCTGTCACTTTCACACACGTGGGGAAAATCATAGATCTATTAAAGCACAAAGAGTATTTATGTAGACTCAAACCTAAGTGCCACCATGGCATGCACGCTGTCACTTTCACACACACATGGGGAGAGCAGAGATCTAATGAAGCACTTGAGTGTCAAGGTAGATCTAGTTGATTACAAAGCTCATGACCACAAGATCATGCATAGAGAGAGATGAACACATAGTTACCGGTAGAGCCCTTAGCCCTGAGGAAGGACTTCTCCCTCCTCATCATGGGAATCAGCAATGTTGATGAAGATGGCAATGTAGATCTATGGAGATGGATCCGGGGGCACTTCCCCATCCCGGCAGGGTGCTAGAACAGAGACTTTCTATCCCCCAAATCTCCCTTTCGGTGGCGGCGGCGCTGTGGAGGTTTTCGTGGATTTCTTCTGGATTCTTTAGGGTTTTCTCATTGGGGGGCTCTTATAGGCGCAGGAATCAAGTTCGGTGGGGGTCTAGGGGGCCCACACCCTCTCTGGGCACCCCTAGGTCTTGCCCGCACCTAGGGGGGTTGGCCACCCTGTGGCCCCCCTCCGGCTCTGCTTCGTGGTTCCGTGTTGCTCCGGGAAAATAATAACTTTGGATTTTGTCCCGTCCAATTCCGAGAATATTGATTTTCTGCCTTTCTAGAACCAAAAACACAAGAAAACAGGCACTGTGGCAACTTGTTAATAGGTTAGTTCCAGAAAAGATATAAAAACACCTCAAAGTGTAGCAAAGCAAAGCAAAGTAGATACTAAACAAGCATGAAGCAGATACGTTTCCGACGTATCGCGCGTCCTCCTCGTCGTCCATCCCACGACCAGAAAGAATCGGAAGAGACGTGGATAGAAGATTCGGCCAAAACTTTCATGGGCTTTTATTGACTC
Organism: Avena longiglumis; assembly: GCA_030063025.1. NCBI lineage: Eukaryota > Viridiplantae > Streptophyta > Magnoliopsida > Poales > Poaceae > Avena > Avena longiglumis. The sequence continues at coordinate 208,381,066 of CP125979.1, read as the reverse complement.
CAACTACATGTTCTAAAATAAATATTTTTAAAATGTAGTAGATAAGGTACATTAACTTCGTTTTAAAACCCATGTGTCTCTGTATGTGATCCATGGGGCATGATTTGTCGTGAACCTACTATACTTATTCTAACTATAACGTTATACCCATTAATGTATACTATATCTCGTACAATCTTGTTTTTAATACAGAAAATAGAGCAAATATATTGTTGTTCACAACTCATTCAATTAATTGTGGAGCTTGCGGCCAAAATAATATATCATGGCATAGTGATTGAGATTAAACTGAAATGAAGGAATAAATACAGAGGTGTAACATCAAACTATAGTGATAGAGAGCATCGACTAGAAATTTAAATTTATTTTTTTGATTTTTATCTATTTAATAGAGTAATAAAAACAATTGAATTTCCACTCCTTCTCTACGTTCCCTATGCAAAATCCAATAGTCCCCACAACCAAAGCACAAATTTTTCTTTGTACCTCTCTATACTAGACTTCTCTTTGCGGATAGGCAAAACATTTGACTAAGGTAACATCATCATCTTCTCCAGATGTTATGGAAGCGCAAAGTGGGGAAGCGGCAGATCCCAGTAAACATCACCTTGGTTCGTGTGCTGAAGCTTCATGGTCGAAATAGTTTAACGCGCCAGAGCGCTAGCATCGTAGAGTCCAATATTACGTGTGCACAGCACTAACGATAGGCCATCGTACTATGCGGCCATCACACGGTAGGGTAGGCGAGAGACTGCCCATGTTGACAGACCTGTCCCGAAGCGTCTCACTATTTACCTAGGTGAACGAAACCAGTTTCAAACAATGAAACACCACATATAGTTAGTTTAAAGAATAACTAACACTCAGTTGACCAAACAACCAAAGGATGCAGTATATCTACATAGATACTATCCTATACCCGGTTGATTCACTTTTTTCTCAAGTGTTGACACGTGGGCTACTTCAGTTTCTCCCCTTTGGGACTTGAGTGTGGAGGGACACATTTACAGACGATCAAATGGATTGGTGTGGTCGTGTCGCTTTGGCTTGCTTTATTCGTACGTAGTGAGTCTCACACATGTGGTTTCCTGGTATTTCTTATGTCCGCTACGTGGGTCACCTCAAGTTATCTCCACCTCTCTGAAATTCTCCCGTGCCTCCTTCACTTTCTCGCCTTCTCCTTTCCTTCTCATGGCCTACACCACCACTCCATAGATACGGGGCAGAAGCTCAAGGTAATTAATGTCGGGGTCGTCAGGGCTGGCGGGCGCATGTTAGCCCATAGAGACGGGAGGAGAGGAGCGGGCAGTGACAACGGAGAGGAAACCTTAGGAGGCATGGCGTCCTCGGGGCTGGCAACAACGGTTTGGTCTGCGAACGGATGGCGACATTCCGTAGAGACGGGGAAGAGAGGGGCAGGATGTGGCATCATCGAGGAAACACTAGGATCCACTTGTCGAGGGGTAACCTCGACAATGTCCATAGTCATGTACATGGGTTTCAGGGAAAATGAGAGCGTTGATAATTTCATCAGCTTATCAAACAAACAAGGGAGGTGAGATTTACCCAGGTCCAGGCCCTCGTAGAGGAAACCCTAATCCTACTTGTCTGGTCTTTATTGATGGAGAGTACAAAGTTGCCGGGTTGTTATATGTGATCTAGCTTATAGCGGATTGCTATGATAATGTCATAGGTCTATTGTGGTGTAGGTTGTCCTCCTCGTTGGACCCTTCTTGCCTTTATATACGGGGAGACTAGGTCCTACGTACCAATACAATTAGGTTACAAGTTGGTGTTTGTGTAGAGTCCAATCTTGTACCTTCCTTGTCTTGTATGCTTGGAGTCCATGTACGCTTCATATCAGTTGAATCGTCACGGGCTTCATGAGTCTTGGTATAGCCTTCCGTTGGACCACACCGTATATGCTAATAGTGGGCACCTAAAGGATTATGCCCACGTCAACACTACCTCCACCACCGCTGTCGGCACCGTCGCTGCGTTGGTTCCATGGTTGCGGCTTCACACCAAGGCGTTCTTCGCCTCTGCTGTTGTCCCTGTCGCTGGCCCACCTCCGTTCCATGTCTGCCTACCGGGGCTTTCTCCGCAGCACCGAGATCGGAGATTGGCGTCCACCGCATGCTACGCGGGCCGAGCCGTTATTTCATGCTGCACGTAGGGAACCGGGGAGGTGCGGGTGAATCAGTAGGGCGGGGACCTGACTCGCGATAGGTCTCGACAGCATGGGAGCTCTAGAATCTGCACAGTCATCAAGGGAATCGGGTGAGGTTGGGCATGGATTTTTTATGGGTTCCTGTCATGCGCTATGCTCCTCTCATTCTCATCATTTCATGTCCCCCTACTGCAACACCCTCTTCTCTAGAATCCCTCCTCCCACACCCATATCAATCCTCTTTATACTACTAAAGCCTTAGAACACCAACGAATTCTCAAACATACTAATCTTTTATTTATTTATTTTTGCATATGGTGGCGTCCAACAGGGGAAGCATATGCGTTAGAGCATCTCTAGAAGATACCGCATGCCTCCATACAGCAAAACGTGTATGCGGTAAACTGCAACTCGACTTTGAGGTGTGAAAAGGGGAGGAGCAGATCATATGCTACATAGTTGTATCGCAAAATGGAATATTCCATTTTACGTTCAGTTATGCGGCATCTGTTCCTCCCACCGCGTGTACTACAAAAAAGCGTATATCGCAAAACAGATTCTACCCCAATAGCTCAAACCAATTCAAAATTTCCAAAGTTTACAATAGCACAAACAAACTAAAAAGTAACATACTAGGCTTCCTCACGACCATGATGATCACCTCCACCATTCACAACAGCACTTGCAGTAGCTCGATGATCTCCAACCTTCTATCGTCCCACCACTCTTTTGTTATTGGATCCATCTTGTCAGGATACATAGTCATCATTCGTGTTTCATCGGTAATCACTGCTGCCCAAGCCGTTTCATCTTTGAGACGAATCCTCCTCTCCTCAAACTCATCCTTGCGCTTCTCATCTTCACGAGTTGCAAGCCACATTTTCATCTTGTCCTCTTCTCTCTTCTCAGCCAACATGATCTTGGCTTCCAATTGTTGTTGCACTACTAGCACCTTGTGCTTCACATGTCGTCGATCTTGTCCCTCAACTTTTTGTGCTCAGCCTTTCTTTTCAACTCTTCCTTCACCTTATTTGTAACATCTAGCCTTCTTCTTTTGTCTTTCGGTTCGTCGTCTTCCTCTTCATCTTCTTCATCCAAGATTATTGCCAAGCCGGTTCTCGGAGGTGGTGCCTCTTGATACCGCAACCTCCACTTCTGATAGTCCTTGAGCAATTCCCAGTAGTGATGGCAAGCGAATGGTTTGTTCCTTGATGCGGCCATGTCCTTGTACCTGAATTGTGCAATCTTGTCATATTCATCAATGTTGACGCCGCTTGGGGGATGAGTCTTCACTTGATCATAGGAGGCACTCCAAATACTACAAGATTGTTTGACCGTATCACACCATCCTTGGAGAGATCTCAATATCTGAGTGCTTCCTTTCGGCACAAGCTTGAATTTTTTCCCTCAATCTGCTGCCAATACTTCTTCTAAGATTGGTCACTCCCGGTGACAGCATCCATGAACACACCCTCCCAAACTCGGATCAATGCCTCGTCTTCATCCACGATGTAGTTAGCAGATCTCTTCGACTTCACCTTCTCTTGAGGAGCATTGAATGCCTCCTTGTCCACCTCTTCTAGTTCATCATCTTCCCATTCATCGAACTCTAGCTCTCCCGCCTCCTCACCACGGCCGTTGAAATAAGCAGTACCAGTCTCGTCAGGTAGGGGAGGACCACCGTTGACATTCACCCCGGCATCGTTCAACATGTCAACGAACGAACACGAAATCAGGAGAAGATCCTCGCTACAAACACAAAAAATATGGCGATTTTGAGGAAATTAATTTCTACACGGCATCTGTGACATATCTAGGGAGAATTTGGCAGCAATCATATCTACATGGAAACATACCTTCCAGGAATAGGGGCTAATTGGGTGTTCGGTCACGGGAGAGGCATAGTCACCAGCGTGCATGCGGAGAGGGGCTTCCGCCTCACGTGTTTCTTAGGCTTGGACCGGAGGGAGCCTTGGATCCGCTGATTTTATTCAACTTTGGAGTGCCAGATCGCCATATGGGGCCAATTGAACCACTGATAGTGCGGGGTTGCACGCCTAGTTGCTTCCTCGCTGGTTTCATCACTGGCGCAAGCGGAAGGCCGTTGTCAACGACATCTGCAACGGGAGGGGTTGTCGGCTAGGCTTCCCCGGTGGAATCGGCCGATGTAGGCTGGGGAGGGTTCATGGGGAAAGGCTAAAGGCACAGAGGTGAAAATGTCCCTAGCACCAAGCGAAAGGCAGGATGCAGACCGCATCCTGCAGCCCTCGATACGGGAAATATGCGACACAGAAGTGATATTTTGCGGTGAACCGTAAAAATATTTTAGATGTTGTACGGTTTAAGGTATCTAGAAAGACCACTTTTTTTAGCTTTGTACCACAAAATGGGCAGTTATTTTGCGAGATGAGGCCGAATGCGGTATCTACTATAGATGCTCTTAGGAGCGTTTTGTACATGTGTAGTGCAGGAGCAGCTCATCCGTTTGTGTCGTCCTTGGTGGTCATCGGCAGGAGGCCATTGTGTACATCAGTAGTGGCAACAAAAGATCATTAGTGTATCAGTGTTAGCCATGACCCATGTACGAAACCACTACTTAGCATAATTGTGGAATGCTCGCAGATTGTGGAGTTGATATCTTTATCACTACACGATGGACCAAGCATAGAGGCACAAAAACTGCCGGCATAAGCAGCTTATGGAGGCAACGGGCCTGCCGGCACAAGTATTTTGCCGGCAGATAAAGCTGCCCGCTATAATCCTGACGGCAAATATCTTTGCTGGCAGGAAATCCTTTAACGGCAGATTCTCTGCCCCAAGATATTTCTTTGCCGGCACATAACCTATGCCGGCAGTTTTTGTGCCGGGACGTTTCTATCGGCAGTTTGTTTGTCACAATGTCTCTACCGGCAGTTAGATTGCCCCAATGTCTCTACCGGCAGTAAGGTTGCCACAATGTCTCTACCGGCAGTTTTTCTACCGTCAAATTTTGTAGCGGCAGTCAGACCGCCACAATTTCTACCTGCTGGCCAAAACCGATCCACCAGCTTGAGTTCCTTTCTAGGCCCACTATCAAAATCAATTCATATACCTAGATCAATTCCAACAGAATAGTCGTATACATACATCAATTCACATACATAGATCAATTCACATACATAGATCAATTCAAAAAGAATAGTCACATACATAGATCAATTCACATTAATACATGTCGCATACATAGATCAATTCAAAAAGAAATTCAGGTCATTCAAAATAGTATGATCACATAGATAAATTAATTTTCACATTGTTATAATCCACTCAATTGCAACACTGGTCGAGCGCATACATATGTCTAGCTGATCCAACAGTGCGTACATATGCCAGTTATATAGGTACTGACTAATACAAATCCCAGCAGTGCAACATTCACAAATATTTCAAGACACTTCTGCTGGAAAACAAAAGGAGATCTCCAATCGAACCACGAGTGTCATCACAACCTTGCATGGTATGAACTAGTCTGCATTCCTGTTCACCTGAAATAAATTTTTGGTGCGTTAGGATCCTAGAAAGAGGAAAGTTGATATGTGTTCTGTCCAAAAAGAAGGGACTCTGGTTTCCAGCTTTGTTCACCAAATCTGGTGACCTTTGAATTCAAATTCCAAATGTTGTTCCAAATGATCTACAATTCCTAGAGCATTCAGGTTTGTCGCATCACATGATCTGAAATATTGCAATTTAATATTTTACTGGCCTACTGAAGCATGTCAATCCTAAGTTAGATTTTCACTTTGCATCAAAATAAACCATATGATCAAGAATAACCTGGCTGAGAGAAGGTGACCAAAATACTAAGATTTTCCATCGCAGAGCTACCTAGAGAGCTAAGAAAAATAGAATCAAAATCCTTAAACGACAGATGAGAAAGTCCTGCAAAGTAGAGAGGAAATCCATGAGTATTCTAGAGATTACTTCCTTGACCTTTTTACCAAGGACCAACAAATTGACCCTTCTCCTCTATTGGATATTTTACAGAATACTGTGTCACCTGAGATGATTGAGGATCTAATGAAGGAGTACACTGAACAAGAAATCTCTGACGCTCTCTTCCAGATTGGCCCCCTAAAAGCCCCGGGTCCGGACGGTTTTCCTGCCAGGTTCTTTCAAAGAAACTGGGCTGCTCTAAAAAGTGATGTCATAACAACTGTCAAGAGGTTTTTCCAAGTTGGCACTATGCCTGAAGGTGTCAATGAAACAACAATTGTTCTAATACGAAAAACCAACGACGCTTGTGAATTAAAGGACTACATACCAATATCTCTATGCAATGTGGTGTACAAAGTGGTGGCTAAGTGCATTATTAATAGGCTAAGGCCTATGTTACAGGGGCTGATATCCCACAACCAGAGTGCCTTCATCCCTGGAAGACTAATCACGGAAAATGCTTTGGTTGCCTTCGAATGTTTTCACAGTATATAGAGAAATACTAAATTATCTAACGATTTTTGTGCATACAAACTTGATTTGTCCAAAGCATATGATAGAGTTGGCTGGTGTTATCTGCAGGGTGCCTTGCTAAAGATGGGTTTCCACCACAAATGGGTCAAGTTGATAATGGAATGTGTTACTTCTGCCTCCTTCCGCATCAGAATTAATGGAGAGCTGACTGCCAGTTTCAATCCATCAAGAGGTCTAAGGCAGGGCGACCCTCTCTCCCCATACCTTTTCCTGTTTGTTGCTGAGGGTATGACGAAAATTCTGGATAGAGCTGTATACCAACAGGAACTCAAAGATTTGAAAATCTACAGATCTGCACTGAGTGTATCTCACCTGTTATTTGCAGACGATAGCCTGTTTTTTTCCAAGCAAATGCTCATCAGGCTGGTGTTATCAAGGAGGCTATGAAATTATATGAAAGTTGTACTGGTCAGATAATCGGTGAAGGTAAATGCTCTATCCTTTTTAGTAGCATTTGCTTGGTCTCAAACCAAAACCAGATCAAGGATATTCTCAGCATACAACACAACACCTTTGATGAAAAATACCTGGGATTCCCAACTCCGGAGGGAAGAATGAAAAAGGAAAAATTCCAACCGACTAAGGAAATCTTTGTTAAAAAACTCAGTGTTTGGAATGAGAACCATATGTCGATGGCAGCCAAGGAAACTCTGATTAAATCTGTCGCACAATCTCTCACAAATTACATCATGAGTATCTTCAAATTGCCATCTGGTTTTCATGATGACTATATGAAAACTATAAGGAAGTTCTGGTGGGGGGAAGACGAGGATCATAGGAAAGTACACTGGACTTCTTGGGACAACTTAACTCTACCAAAAGTTCAGGGTGGGGTGGGCTTCAGAGATACAAAGCTTTTCAATCAAGCGCTTTTGGCTAGACAAGCTTGGAGGATCCTTCATAACCCTGACAGCCTATGCGCCAGACTTCTAAAGGCAAAGTACTTCCCTAAGGGCAGATTTTTGGACACGGTTTTCACTGCGGATGCGTCTCCGGCCTGGAGAGGTATTGAGCACGGCTTGGAGCTGTTAAAACTAGGTATCATCTGGAGAGTGGGGGATGGATCTACAATCGACATACACAGATATAACTGGATCCCTCGTAGAAACCCAATGACCATTGAAAGGGTGAAAAAAATTCTAGATGCAGAAGAGTTAAGGATTTACTTATTCAAGGAACAAGGCAATGGGATGAAGGAAAAATCAGGGAAATCTTCTACCATTATGATGCAGATGAAATCCTCAAACTAGAACCAATGCAGCATGACGAGGACAAACCTTCTTGGCATTTTGAAAACACTGGTGTGTTCTCAGTGAAGAGTGCTTATAAACTTGCCTTTGAGTTGCAAAGGAATTCATCTTATCTTAGTGGAGGAAGAACCACGGGCGATGACTCAAGGAAAATCTGGAATCTGATTTGGAAATGCAAGGTGCCAAACAAAATCAGAATTTTCTCTTGGAGATGTGCGTCTGATAATCTTGCAACCAAAATAAATAAATGGCGAAGAACACTTGAGTTTGACAGCACCTGCAATATTTGTGGGATTAGTGATGAAACTAGCTACCATGCTACTGTTGTGTGCCCAAAGGCTAAAGCTCTCAGACAGAAAATGAGACAAGTCTAGAGTTTGCGAAACGAGGAAGACTTCAAATATACTGGACCAGACTGGCTCCTCATGTTACTAGCTAAAATAAAAAAAGAGTCTCATCCACTGATCCTACTTCTTTTCTGGAGAGCTTGGCATCTTAGAAACAACATTGTACATGAAGACGGTAAGAGCTCTATTGAAGCCCCTGCGGTTTTTCTACGAAACTATCTTGATACCCTGATTGGCTCCGGTCTCGACATGACCAGTAAAGGAAAGGCTGAATTGGTGATTTGTGATAATCAAGTCAAGCTATCTGACCATGGTACGATCAAGGCAAGGTGGAATCCCCCATACAAGGTAAGTTAAAAAATGAATGTAGATGCTTCCTTTATACAGGAAACAAATCAAGGTTTTCTGGGAGCCGTTATAAGAAACCAGAAGGGTACTGTGGTTTGTGCTATGGCTATGCAGCTTCAAAGTTGTCGGGACACTGAAGAAGCGGAAGCAAGAGCCCTATTACAAGCAGTTCAGACGTGCGTACATCATGATATTTGGCCTGCGGAAGTGGAAATTGATAACTCGGTGGTCTGGTCTGCCTGTAAGGTCACAAACCAAAACTTGTCGAAGTTGTGCTTCATTTACAGAGAGATAGACATGATTAGAAAGTCTAATTTCAACTTTATTCTGTCTAAAGTTAAAAGAGAATGTAATTCCGTTGCTCATGAGATTGCTAAAAGCTGTAGGGTAGAGGGAACCGTTGGCTTTTGGATTGAATGTGTTCCAAACCAAATCAGCCCCTTTGTCCTGAACGATTGTAAACTGCTCATGAATGAATGAAATCTCTTTTGACATCAAAAAAAATAAAAAAATAAACCATATGATCCTTTGCACCAACATAAACTATGTGATCCATCAAGGGTGGATATTGAGTCGCAATCAACATGATAGTCACAATGAGAACTCTAATCGGCATTACACAAGAACTCTTGATAAGGTTGTAGAAATTAACACTAGTGAGGCTGCTAGCATATTGTCACCTAATAAGCAAATTCAGAACAAACAAGTTGTACCATCAAAGCTCAAGCAACAAACAGGATTAACTAATATCTCACCTAAAAATCATCATGGCATGGCAGTGAAAACATCATGGTATATACATGGCAGCAAGCACTAACTTGTTCACGCAATGGAATACAAAACAAGTGTACCTGCTCTCGATCAGCTGCCACCGAGGTGTATCGGCCTTCATTTGGAGCTGAGGTACGATTATCTATGGACTTCTTTTGTTCCTCCATCTGGACATACAAAATCAAGGAGCAATACACAAAGTTTAACCTCCATATGAAAATTTAGTACAATATGAAGATGACAAGATACAACTTCTTTCAGAAATATTAGCCTACATGTTTGTAGAGCCAGGCAATAGATTTCCCTTGAGCTTGTCCCATGGTAGTGACATTTCCAATAGGATGAGGTAGCAAAGCATCCCTTTTGATTATGTAGTTGATGACAACCTCACAACATTCAACACCTAGTTCCCTGCCCCCTACCATCTTCTTTCGGTCAGTTGATAGAATGGTGGCTTTTGCCACAGGGGTAGTGTGGTCACGATAAATATTGTACAATATCACTTCTTTCCCCTACTGCTCGAAATGATGAATAATATGAGATAAATATTGCATAGTACTACTTCTCAATAAACAAGCACGAAAGAAGAAAAGAGAGAAAGAAATCAAAACATCACATGTTGATTTCTTTGTGTAATTGTTGCTTCCTTCTGGACTGGTTCATGTTGCCTTTTGCGCATCTCAGTGTCCTTCTTCTGCATTGTTTCCTATTGCTTGTGGTGTCCTTCAGGATCCTTCATTCTCTGAGAAAGTGGAGTTTCCTTGTCTTGGTTTAAAGCGGTGCCTTTCATCTGCAAGAGCTCAGCTTCCTTCTTCTTCTACAAGAGCTCAGCCTCCTTCTTCTTTTGCATGAGCTCTGCTTCCTTCTTCTTCTTCTGCAAGAGCTGAACTTCTTATTGCTTCTTCTCAAAATGTTCCTTCTCTTTCCTCATCTCTTGCTGGACTCTTTCTTCCTCATCATCGAGTTCATTGTGATCTTCAATAGCATAGGTCTCACCGACACTACCTTCAGGTCCTTCAGGTTCTTTTTCAATACTCTGCAAATATTAAATTAAAGGATCAATGTTTACATCAATAGATCAACCAAGTTTAACAGAAAACTAGAATAGATGGGACAAATGCAGAGAATCATGCAGCCAACCTTTGTCTTATTATTTCCAGCAATTGTTTGGGCCATCATCCACTTGAGTAGGTCAATTTCTTCCATAAGGCCATCAAACTTGGATTTGTTTTCTTCTCGAATTTCTTCCATGTGCTCCCTTAGAACATCATTCGCCCGCCATGCCTCCTTGGTCTCTTCCTCTTCCATTTGTAGCTTCATAGATTTCAGCTCCTGACCTCCTGGAATGCCAAGCCTTACAGGACTCGGGCCCATTCCTACGCACCGAACATACCCATTTTTCTCTTTCCCGAATACATGTGTCAAAATGTCACCTTGCTCAAGTGTTTTCTCCAGCAGTTCTGGATTAGTTTCAATTGCTACCTCTATGTCTGACTACAATAAGAAAATAATTATCACAAGCCAAGCTTTGTCACACGGGGAGAATACATAGCGTAGTTATCAGAGACTAAATAGGAAGAGCAAGATTACTTACAATTATTTTGGTAGTGTCACTATCAATAGGGGTTCCATCTTTCCTTTTTGTGTGTGTTCTCAAGAATAATTCATCTCTACGAGGGGCGTATCCATTTTCCTTGTGCTATATTCATTTGAGTATACTATTAGGCAACACAATATATATACATTTTGGTAAAGTAAAAAAAACAAAAACAAAGATGACATAGTTTATACCATTTCAGATGCAACACGAGCAAAGCTTTTACTTCCAACTGTATGCATTACATTCTGATCGATTTAGTTTTCCTTGGTCACTACGTTTCTAAGAAAATAGAAGTAGTTACTTAAAGTTTTCTTGTATTTCTAGGTTTATGAGCTAAAGCAAATCAAACTTGAAGTACTAAATTGATCATGCGCAAGAAGTTACTGTAATATGGTTTACCTTAAATTCTTCGCTTCTCCAGCATGTGACGACCCATTTCCAATCCTCAATAGTTACCCTATCATCCCTACAAGCAAGTAGTTCTTCATCTGTTTTTTCTTCTTTGAAATGCTTCTCTTTCAAACCTGACTTGAAATCTCTCCATTTCTTGTGAGCAGTTCCCCAAACCCAGTCCTTGATCTCATCATCCACAACATAGAATTTCTGGTTAAGAACATGAACGTAAAGATCATTTCATAACAAGCAACCATAGGAATATGTAATACGGATACTAGACCATACATACCCTCAAGGTTTTCATGAACTCTAGCTTCCAAGTAATGTCAACTTGTCTCCAGTCATCATGCCCAAGAGGTATATGACTTTTGACAAGTGTTGCGATGAAGTTCGAAAACTCCGAAGCATTGTTGCCATCTGGTTGTCCTTTAGCATTATAGTGCACTTGCTGGGGTGGCTGACTTAATCTATCATAGACATGGTGCATTTTAGTGCGCTTCCGCCCACCCTTTTTCTTTTCCACACCCTCTTGTCCATCAATTGAAACAATTAATGTTCATCGACAACATTAACATGCAGTAATAATGAATACACATAATAAGTAGCAGTAATCAAAGATGCTTGAACATCAACCATACCTTCATCCTCCACTACTTGATCATCAGCTATTTCTTCGCTATTCTCACCATCATGCATAGCATGAGACCGCAACACTCTACTTGACCGTGGAATAGTTTCTTCATATGTTCTCTACAATTACAGAAAATGTTTCACTTAATGCAGATTCATTTATCTATAGATAATCACAAAGAAAATATTTAAGTTAGATACACCACCTTTTTCCTTGTGGTTGGTAGGGCCACACGCTTACTAGATGCATCTATCTCGCCCACAAGAGAATGGATCCCAAGAGAGTGCAGTCTTTCATTGTTTCTCCGGATTTGTTCTCTTTGCAGATCTTCTAGTGGATTGGACATCTCAGTTCCTTGCTCTCTTGACATTCTTTTTCCTGCAAAAACAGTTAAAAAGATTTGAACACTGAATTGCATGAAAGAAATCAAGCTGTACAGAAATAAAGAACTATAACACACTTTGCTTTATCCTTGGGAGCAGAGACAAGTATTCCATCGATATCTGCCCTAGTTTTATGTATATCTCTTAAATCAACTTTGGGAGTTTCAATAGCATGCAGATTAGGCATTATAGACGCTTCTGCTTGATCAAAATTCTCATTTCCAGCCTCAAACATATCATAGAAGTCTCGTGGTCTTGGTAGGTGATTAACATCACACTAGTTTGGATCAAGAGGATCCTCAACATAATATGCTTGAGTGGCTTGAGATGCAAAAATGAATCACATGCTTAAGGTTCACGTCTGTGATACCTAGATTATCAACTTTTACCCATTTATCTTGAACACGGTTGTCAAACTAATCACACTTGAAGAGCACTATATTGCCTTTTTGATTGTAGTCTAGCTCAATGATTTCTCTAATGACACCATAGAATATCCTATTTCCAATGGAGGATGATGAAACCAGTGACACGCCACTGCATTGGGTAGGACTACCTTCATCATATGATTTTGTACGAAAATTATAACCATTGATAGTGTAACTACCATAACTACTTGCAATCAATGAAGGACCTGCAGCCAAAGTCTTAATCTCTTCGGGAACTTCTTGCCCATTCTCAACTAATTGTGCCACATGCGACCTAAACCACTCATGAAAAGTGTCATGCTGCTTTTTTTCAATTTGTTGCCTAGTAATATGACCAACTGAGGACAAATATTCAGCATGCTCACTGCAGGAGTTGAAATGCATTCAGCTATGCTACCATAATTAAATAGGGAGTACATGAAATTCATAAACTAAAGCACTAGCAGTAACATACCTCAAATAGGAATCTATGTTGTCATAATTAAATAGGACATATCTATGTGCCTGAATCAATGTCTTGTGATCTAAAGTTACTGTAAGCTTTCCTGCCAAATATCGACCGTTGTTGTTGAAGAATGGCATGCTACTAGATTGGGATCAATTAAGATCAGGTGTGGTTACTCTACTGAATCTGGTTTCACAACCTTCTAAATACCGAGAGCAAAATGTAAGACACTCATCAAAACGGTACCCCTCAGTAATTGACCCCTCGGGATGACTCCTGGTACGAACATTGCCCTTTAACTTGCCCATATACCTATATAAGATGGACTAAACATATATCAATTTATTTGTTACATATAAGTTATGTGATGTACAAGTTCAGGTTGCGAAAATGACCTTTCTGTTGCATACATGTTGCTGAATTTCACAGGCCCTCCAAGCCTCACTTGAAGTGGAAGATGAACCATCATATCAAAAAACGATGGTAGAAATATAGTCTCAAGAATGCTCAACGTCTCAGCTATTTCTTTCTCTAGCTCCTCCATATCACTTATGCGGATGACAGGAGAATATTTTTTTTGAAGAATGCACTCACACGGGTAATTGCAGCACTGACTCCCTCTGGCAATGTTTTTCTCACAGCTAGCGGTAGGAGGTACTGCAGTACAATGTGATTATCATGGCTCTTTAGACCAACAATCTTATTCTCCTTAACCTGTACATTCTTCCTTATATCAGACGCATAACCAGCCGGAAACCTGACTCCTTTCAGAATTAGGCAAAATAGCCTCTTCAACGCAGGGCTCAATGTGTATGGGGCAGAAGGCAAATCAAATAAATCATCTCCTATAGGAACAAGATGGAGATCCCCTCTAAGTCCAAGCTCCTCAAGGTCTCGAGGAGAGTTGTAGTTGTCTTTAGTTTTCCGTCAATGCCTAAAAGTGTGTGAACTAAGTTGTCACACACATTCTTTTCAATGTGCATGGCATCAAGGTTGTGAGGCTGTAATAAATCTTTCCAATATCGTAGCCTAAACCATATGGATCTCGTTTTATGGATTATTGGAGGATCCCCATGCTTACGTTTGTTTGTTCTTGGTTTCTTAGAAGGGTGCTTGCCAAACACTGTCTCCATGTTTTGTGTAAGGGCATCCACTTCAGCTCCTGTAAGTGCTACAGGGGCTGCCCTAGATTCCACCTTGCCATCAAAAAAATCCTTTTGTGTTGTTCTAAATGGATGGTCTTCATCTAGGAACCTACGGTGATCCATGTAGCATGTCTTATTGCCTTTGGTCAGCCGAATAGAGCAAGTGAGAGACTGACACTTAGGACAATCAAGTTCACCTAAGGTGGCACATCCGGCAAGAGTAGCCATACCAGGGATATCGGTGATTGTTGAATGTACAACAACACGCAAATGGAAGAAATTTTTCTTGGAGGCATCATAGGTTCTGACTCCCTCCTCAAAAAGTAATTCTAGGTCATCGATAAGTGGTTCAAGGAAAACATCCATGTCTGCCCCAGGTGACTTTGGGCCAGGAATTAGCAAAGAGAGCATGAAGTTTGGTTGCTTCATGCACAACCAAGGAGGAAGATTCACTAGAATTGCAATAACAGGCCATATGCTATAGGAACAGTTCATTGATCTAAAAGGATTAAACCCGTCAGTTGCTATAATCAACCTAATGTTGCGACTATCAGCAGCAAATTTTGGATGTTCTGAATCAAAATGCTTCCAAGCCGGTGAATCTGTTGGATGTCGTAGAAGACCATATTTAATGCATCATTCGTCATGCCACCTACAGTCTATTGCACTCTTGGGTGTTATGAACAGCCGCTGCAGCCTCTTGCCTATTGGGAAATAACGAAGAACCTTTCTTGGGACTTTATGTACATGTCTCCCATCAGGCTTTTTCTTTACAGATTTCTGGCGAGAGGTTTCACATACAGGACAAACCTCAGCATCTTTATAATCCTTCCAGAATAAAATACAATCATGCTCACATGCATGGATGCTAACATAATCAAGTCTAAAGCATTTTACCAATTTCTTAGCTTCATGGAAGTTTTTAGGCAGTTTTGAGCCTTTAGGGAAGGCCTCTCTTAGCAATTCTAGCAACATGTCAAAACTTTTATCACTCCAACCACCCATGGATTTGGTGTGAAGTAATCTAACCATAAAGCGTAGATTTGAAAAACCGGTGCTGCCTGGATAAAGCTCTTCACTATTATATTCTGCTAACAGTTTAAGAGATTCACTTTCATCACCATTATCACTAAGACCCTCATCATCGTCAACTCTATCACTAAAATTACCTTCAGCGTATCTCAGGTCTCTAATCATGCCAGCCATCACATCATATTCTTCAAAGGCATCCTCCTCCTCCTCTACCGGTTCTTCTTCGCCGACATCAATATGATCCACATTAGGTGGAAGAGTGGCCTCCCCATGAAATTCCCATTTTGTATATCCATTTGACAAACCCGTCACATACCAAATGCTCACAGACAACATCAGCTTCATGCCAAGAACAATTATAACAATTCCTGCAAGGGCATAATATTGTGTTCCCTCTAGCGGAATGTGTAAAAGCAAACTGAATAAATCGAGCTACGCCATCAGTATAAGGTGTTGTGTGTCTAGCCTCACTCATCCATCTTTTGTCCATTTTTATCAGTTATACTAAGATGGACCTAAAACAAATGAAATGCAAATGGAACATAAGAAGAAATATTATTCAGAAAACAAATGCAATGTAAATGAAACATAAGCAAAAATATCAGCACTCATCATAGTTAGCAAGAGTTCAATATACCTATGTGTAGCAGAAACTAGGTGCAACAGTCTTGGTATATCTCCAGCAGCCTTGGTATACCTCCAGGAGCCTCGGCTTAAGAAATTTCTTGATCTGCTATTAGAAATACAAACATGTAACTAATCAATATACATAAGCATGAAAGCAAACTCCTTGAAACTAACCAGCCATGGTTGATGTAACAAACATGCAAAACAAGTGCAATTTAGCTCTTGGGATCTGTAACCAATGAAGTATGTCCATTGCTATTCTAGCATATGATTCACCAGCACATGAACTCTATACTCCTAAACATAAAGAACTAGAAAAGAAAGCAAGCATAAACACTAGCATCACATGAAGATCTACAAATAAAGACGTAGAATTCAGACTAAATGCTGCAAGTTCACGCTCATAAACGCAGCACCTCCAACATGACGATAAACCGCATCACGTCTAAATTTCTTGTCATTGAAAGTTAGATAGATAAAGAAATAATATTACAACTATATCACACATTCATCAGTGGCACAACAATTCTCATCCTTTTTGAGTCTCATTAGGAAGTAGCATCACGTTCAGGACATTAAGACAAATACACAAGGGAAACATGCATGAAAATTGACCACATAACACCTAGGCATGTTCACTTAAGATTACAGTACGAGCATGTGAGACAAAGTGTATAAGGAACCAAAAGTTACACACGTCCAGAAAATAAACCTTCAACCAACAAAAACATCTACGCCTTGACGACATGTGCTAAGCATCTCAAGAATAAACAAAATCAAAATGGAACAACATGTGCTAAGCATCTCAAGAAAATCATGTTCAGAGGCAGAGCAAATTTGAACAATGCAGACATGCTTACTCTGATCAACTATCTAGAGCTCAAGACTGGGTTGGACCGCAGCAGATGGTCAGGGACGACAAGAACTAGACTGCCTTGCACTCCTTGACGAGAAATGGACTCCTGCGAACCGAATCAAAAATAAAAATGTTAGGGCGAAAGAAGTAAAATGGAGGAAACTAGGATGAAGGAGGGGACAGGGAGAAATTGCGTACCTGAACGGCTAATCAGCAACAGCTGGTCATGCTTTGCTCTCCTTGGATGGCAACCGATGGACGGGGAGTCGTGACCTTACATCAAATAAAAAAAATCTAAGGGGACGGGGAGAAAGAAGGGGGGTAGAGGGAGAAGGAGGGGACGGCGAGGAAGCTGGGGCGGGGAGTATTACTTGTCGTGGTTGAACCCAGGAGGAAGAAGGAGGGGCGGGGAGGATGCTCTTGTCTTTGGGAGTGCGGCGGGAGTATCATGAAAGCGGACAGGCGGGAGTATCATGACGGCGGCAGGAGTGAGTCGATGGGGTGGGAGTCTGACGGGCCGGAGTCTGCCGACGGACCAGACAGTCTGGCGACGGGGTGGGAGTGCGACGGTGACGGTGGTTTGGGGATTTCTGAGTTAGGGATCTGGGGATTTCTCACTTAGGGATCTAGGGATTGCGCGCCACTATAACTCTTCCAGGCGCCAAGTTTTTCGGGTCGCGCCAATATTTCCCTCCAAGGGCTAATATTTTGGTCCACCGCGCCAAATTTCTATACCGGCAGATGAGGTGCCACGTAGTGCATTTGTTTCGGCAGTTTACCTGCCTGGGTAGGTCTACCCTCTTTCCGGCTGATAAATTGCCTTTGATCCAAAACCTTCAGCGGCAGATTGCTTGCCACCCTATTTCTATCCCGACAGTAAAATTGTACCGGCAGTCAAATTGCCGTTGTATGTCAACTTTTTCTGGCAGTTGTTTGCCTCCATGTTTGGTCCATCGTGTAGTGTATATTTGTGTCTTCCTTCTGACTATCAGATACATCAGCTTCACCTGCTGCTTGGATAACACAAGTGTGTTGGAGAATAACGACTGTCTCATTTGAACAGTAGAATTTGACTCAAGAATACGTCAGCTCTGCATGCATGCATCCTTGCACAGGTTTGTTGATCTCAACTCTAATTTGTTCGTGTGAGACATGGTTTTAGTCCCTGGAATTTTCATTTATGTAGTTTGAGAAAATGCAAGATAGGGTGTGCGGATCAACTCCGCCAAGAGGTTTTCTTTGACCTTTGGATTGTATGTTACCGACATGTTTTCTTATGTTCTAGGACAAAACAATTCTTATTACTATTAGTTCTAAAAACTTCTTTATTTGGCATGCTGATGACGTGTAGCTCAGATCACTATAGAGCTTCATTGGGAAACCCCAATAAGAAGGTATGATGAGCACAACAACAAGTTTTCCCTCAAAAAGAAACCAAGGTTATCAAACCAGTAGGAGGAAGAAAACGACTCAAAGGTGTTGCTAGCAACATGGAAACCTGCACAACACAAACTCAAGACTTTGCCCCAACGAATAGTGAGGTTGTCAATCTCACCAGTTTGCTGAAAAAAAAGGATTAACCGTATGGTGTGGAAAGTAATGGTGGCTTGCAGAAAGTAAACAGTAACAGTGGAAGATGTATCAATGGTAAAGATTGGACCGGGGTCCATAGTTCACTAGAGGTGTTCTCCGTAAGATAAACAGCATAACATGCTGGGTAAACAAATTACAGTGGGGCAATTGATAGGACAGAGCAAGGCATAACAATGCAATACTATACATTCATGATCCTATGAGAGTTGATTGGGCATTACAAAAATATACATAAACCGCCATCCAACTGCATCTATGACTAGTAATCCAACTTCAGGTTATCATCTGAACCCCCTCCAGTATTAAGTTGCAAGCAACGGATAACTGCTTTAAGCAAGGTGTGTAAAGTAAACAATACAATTGTTCCATGAACAGGAGATTGTTGTTTTCTCCCTAGTAGCAAAAACACATCTACAACTTTAGAGATTTCTGTCACTTCCCTAGATTAAAAAGAGGCATCAACCCACTATCGAGCATAAATACCCTATCTTGGAGTCAGTAGCATCTACTTGGCCAAGATAGCTACTAGAAACGGAGATCATGCAAGATCTCAAACAACATAGACATGATAGAATCAATAAGATAGAATCATTAACCAATCTAACATAGTAATCTCAATATCCATCGGATCCCGGCAAACACAACACGCATGTTTACAAATAGATGATCTTGATCATGAACGGAGCTCACAAGATCTAAACATGGTAGCACAAAGGAGGAGAAACAACCATCTAGCTACTACATGGACCCGTAGTCCAAGGTGGAATTACTCATGCATCATACCAGAGGCTGGCATGGTGATGAAGAAGGCCTCCAGGATGATCTCTCCCCTCCGGCAGGGTGCCGGGAAGAGCTTCAGATCCCCCCTCGATCTAGGGATGATGGTGGTGGCTACAGACTGTTTTGTGGAAGATTGATCGGGTTCTTAGGGTTTAGGTATCAGGGGATTCTTATAGGCGAAGATGGAGGCCGAGGGGGTGCCCGAGGCGGCTGCACCCCCCAGGCGCGGGCCAGGCCTAGCCGCGCAGCCAAGGGGGTGTGGCCCCCTCGAGGCCCTCCTCTGTCTTGTCTTCTGGCTCCGTGTTCCCCACGATAAAATATTGACTTTAGCTTTTGTCCCGTCCAATTCCGAGAATATTCATTTTCTTCCTTTTCTGGAACCAAAAACAATAGAAAACAGGCAACTGGCTGTAACACCCTCAGAATCGGACCTATGCAAGTTTGAGCAAAATTCGCCGAACCCGCATAGAAACGATTCAAAGGTGCCCACCAGGCACTTTCGTGCGGGTGGAAAACAAAGTAATAACATTACACAACAGTCCTCGATGGGACCCACGAGCAGATATATATAACAACGACTCAAGGAGTCAAGAATACGAGATATCTGAGACAAAGAACCAAATCACCTTGAAAATGATAGAGTCTAGCTACGGACAAGATGCAAATGGGGCTAAGAGCCACGAAGAATAATCAATGGCGTCCATAACCACCCGAGCCAAGCCGGAAGGGTAACCCCGCTAACGACGTCGATCTCAAAACCTGCTTAAACAAAGGGGTGCGACAAAGGAAAAGGAAAAAGAAGGAGCGTCGATCTTGAGGCCGATGCAGCGAGGCTAGAATTCGGTCCTCGCCTACATAGGTATAGTGGATCAAGCGGCAAAGATGCACTAAACAACCTATAGAGACTCGATACAACTGGCGGCAATCAGAGAGGGTAAGAAAGACCTATTCGGATCCAACCTGAAGCTACACCAAACAAACCCATCCTGGTGTTTCCCCCTCGAGACCAAACGAGGAAGTCAACCGAGGAACTCACACCATTGGCAATTTTATTTATTTGGTTATCGTTGCAGCAATTACTAGTCAGGTATAGATAATTGTCCTGATAAAATAAGCAGTGGGCCCTTTTAGTTAATCATTCCGTTATAGTGGCAACACTTACTAGTCAGATACAAGTAGCATGAGATAACCCATAAACCCGGCTTGTTGATACTTTTAATCAGCCATTCCTAGAAGTTGCAATACTTACTAGTCGGATACAATTGTCGCAAGCGACAACCAAACAAGCAATTGTGGGCGTATTAATTAGCCATTCCATTATAGTGAAGCTGATTACTAGTCATTATAAGTCAAATTTATAGCAAACTTTACTTATGCTTGTCTATGATCGAGATATCAGGCTCCAAGTCGTCCATATCCATGGACACGGCTTTCGTAAAGTTTTACCGGCGGGTGCACCAATAGCAACACACGCTCGATCAACCTCGGAAAAACCAAAACAAAACCCAACGAGGCTTTCACGATCGAACAATCACAGATTCAGAAATATTTCAGGGCCACCCTTAAGTAGAATCCATAGCAACGGTGACTCGAGACGGACTTAAGGTTTGGGTAGACTACGGTGAACGATCGGGAACCCGAAGTGTGGCTGGGCTTGTCGACACCGCGGAATCGTGTCCCGATCCTAACAGAGACAAAGGTGCTCCTCGCACAATTTAAATACTGAAAGTAGCATGGCATAAGTACAGATCGTAAATAAAACCTCAAACTAGTTTGTGGCCCCAAGAAATAAGATGAATCAAGCTCGCTCGGGGTCCCATATACCTCCCGGATGTGGATAGCGCGATAAATCAAGGAACAGTATCAAGTACTGGGTCTTACGGGACACAAGTGGGCGTTCGAAACCAAATATTTTCTATCACCCACCGATGCCTCTCGCTTATTTCAATTTTAGTTGTTAAACAGAAATTAAAGTGACGATAAGTAAAACTAGAATCATCTCCAACATCAACATGCGGCAATACATCAAGAATCGTGGCATATGACGACACACATCAGCACTTGAGCAAGCAACTACGACGCGCAAGTCCAACTATCTACCAATCAACAAGTAATAGGAGGTGTCCAAGGCAATATATGGCTGCAAGGGATATCACATGTACGGAATCTAAAGCATCGCAACTCAGATAGCAATAGATCAACAGGAGGGAATAAAGACTATAAAAGTAAGATAGGTAGAAAGGGGGAGATGCTCGCCTGAAAACATTGCCGAAGGTTCAACCGAAGATCGGGGCGAAGCTCACATCGACTCAACGGCCTTATCCGCGAAGAAGCAAAACACTAGAAGAAACACCAGATGCAATATTTAATACTAAGGCAGAAGAACGGCATGATGCATGTATGATGCATGGCATGGCAAAGAGGCGATGCAATTAGGTCATATTAAGTGGAACCGGGGTCCCGACAATTAATTGGGTGGTTCAAGTTGTTTATCTACCCCGCAATTTAAATGTTGTTTTACATGGTAGAAGATAGCACCGGGTTCGCTACACCAATTTAAATGAGGCCAATATAAGGCTAGATTTTCCCGCATATGGGCCCCATATTTAGTTATTAGGTGAATCGGCATAAGGCCCCCAAACCACATGACAAGATGCAAGCAAGTATGACAATTTAATATGCACAAGTTGTTATCATTTATAAAATAGGGTATCGAGGAAAAGGGTCACACATCAGAGGGGGCTCGACGATCTTGGGTTCCGGGGTTCGGGGTCGGTCTCGGGGTCCAGGGTTTGACGAAATCGGTCTCGCGGGAACGTTCTCGGGTTTCTGGGGTAGATCTTGGCGTTCCGGGAAACCGGACTTGGTTCGGTGTCGGGGCGCATCGGATCCTCCGGGTCGGTGTCGTTCTTGTCGGGCCCGCGTATCGGGTCGGTCTTGGCGTTCCTTTTGGTTCGGGTCATGTTGTCGGTTCGTCGTCTCATGCGGAGGTCCTGGCGTCCGGAAGAGAGCACTTGTCGCACATGTGGCCTTAGGGTTCCATGACGATGATCTTGTCGCTTGGCATCCGTGTGGAAGAACTCGAGGTCGAGGCTAACTCGCCCGGTACCGGGGTCTCTCGGAGATCTTGGTGCGGCACCGGTTATGGGATTGGCCTTCCTGAACGGCGTCTTCGGTTCCCAGGAAGGCGTCCCCCAAGATCCGTGTCGCGGCATCGGGGTTATGGGTTGGTCTTGGCTGCTGCAAACACACGAAGAACATGTTGTCCGACATGGGTGACACACACGCAAGCGTCCTCTTTCTGCGAAGGAGCGGTCCAGCGGGCGTGTCCGGCCGAGCACCGTCTTGACAGGATGCGGCGCTCTGGGCAGGACATAGCCATCGTGGTGGAGCTCGAGGATGCTGCGAGAGGAGGTCTTAAGCGCTCGGCGGCGAGGTCTGGCCGGCGGGCGTGCAGGCGGCGCGGCGGCGGTTCTGCGAGGGCGGGCGAGCTTCGGCGGCAAGCGAGGTGGCCGAGGAGGAGCTTGGCGGAGCGGCGGAGAGGATCCGGCGCCCGGCGAAGCGGCAGGCGCGGCGAGCAGCGGGGAGCGGCTCGGAGGACGGGCGAGTGGTGGGCGTCGGGGCGGCGCGATGCAGAGGCGGGGAGGCGGCGGTCCGGCGGAGATGCTGCGGTGCTTGGCGAGCCGAGGGAGAAGCGGAGGCGGCGAGGTTGGGCGCGGGGTGGAGCGGCGCTGCGGGGACGCACGGCGGCGGACGGCGGAGGTTGGGGGAGCCGACGAGGCTGCAGAGGAAGCGGCTGAGGGAGGACCGGCCAAGGCATCTGCGAGAGAGAGGAAGGTGAGGCGAGCACGGCCGACGTGGAGGGGCGCCAGGCTGTGAGCAGAGGGAGGAGGAGCAGGGGTGAGGGAGGAGGAAGAAGGCAGGCCGGCGGTGGGCGGGCAAGGTGCGTGGGCCTGCGGTGGGGCCATGTCGAGAGAGAAGAGGAGAGGTAGCACAGCCGAGGTGGAACAGGTCCATGGGCTGGCGCGTGGGGGGGCCCGCCGTGGGTCCAGGCGGCAGGGGCGGTCGGCGCGTGCGAGGTGTGTGCGTGTGGGGTGTGCCAGGGGTGGGGCTGCTGGGGTTGGTGGTGTGGTGGGGTGTGAGAGAGAGAGAGGGAGTGGGTTAGGATTAGGTGGCAGGTTTTGATAGGCTAGAGGGGAGGGAGAGGGTGATGTGGCGCAAGGGGAGTGGCCAGGGTGATGTGGCCAAGGAGGGTGGGTAGATTCTCTGGTAGGAATAGGATTTAGAAGGGCGGGTACAGCTGGACCGTTTAATTTCTGGGGCGGTCGTTCGGGTCAATCGGCCGCTCATTGCCCGCTAAAATAATTTAACTTTTTATTTAATTTAATTGGACCATTTGCAAACCGATAGCAACAAAACAAAATACTCCGGAGCCCCGGGGTTTGGCGTTTGAATAAAGATGGGGCGTTTTAGAAAACAAAACGGGCCTTGCGAAAATAGTTTTGGCAAACAATGCATGATGATGACGATGCAATGCACAAATTCAACGCGATTTTCTAGTAGTGGTTTTGCGGGATGCCACAATTCGACACCACTAACAAGGGATCTCGCCCTCGAGATCCGCCTCATGGTACCGGAAGGAAAGGTCGGCGATCTGCGTCTTCGCGCTTCATGTAGGTCCTCACGACACCACTAACGGGGGTTCCTTCTTCATCTTGAAAACGGCGACACCACCAACAAAGGGTCGTTGTTCCTGACCGTCGAGAGAACACTCCGGGGACACAAAGGACGAAGTCGAAGGTAAGACCACCTCTAACTTCCATGGACGGAGTAAAACTGCTGGATCCACTGATTCGACGTACAAGAGCGAATGATAAGAGCAGTGGTAGGGTAGCTACTCCATCCCACACTCGAACCATTACTCTGCACACGAATAAGCGGATTAAGCATCCAACTCTCGGAATTAGACTGAAGATCTTCTTAAATGGTATCCGGAACAAAGGAATGTTGCCAGCAGAAATCGTATGAAAGACACACTGATTAGGTTCCGCGATGGTTCCATTGGCATGAACAACACATGCTCAAGGTTAACCCCAACTTCACCAAAGCTCGTCCTTCTCATATGTTTTTCAACGACACTGATATCCAGCAAGGAACTCATATGGATAAGGAGCTCAAGAACAAAAGATTGGAGGAAGGGTACAACAGACAAGTTGCAGATTGATGATCGTAGCATCTCCGTTACAAAAGGAAGAATTCGAAACCCTGAAGGTACGACGGAAACCCAACCACGAGAAATCCTGGACTCGAAGAAAGAGAAGAGAGCGGATTTAAAACACGTCGAGATAAGAGGAGAATAGCAGAGGGGTAAGGAGTAAAATCAGACCTAATCAGAACTATCCAACCGATTTTCAAAAATAGATTTGACACTCTACTTCGGCCGTTAGCTAGGTTATCCTACAGGCTGGACTTGTGGGGTATCGCAACTGCTGAGCTCTGATACCACTCTGTAACACCCTCAGAATCGGACCTATGCAAGTTTGAGCAAAATTCGCCGAACCCGCATAGAAACGATTCAAAGGTGCCCACCAGGCACTTTCGTGCGGGTGGAAAACAAAGTAATAACATTACACAACAGTCCTCGATGGGACCCACAGAACAGATATATATAACAGCGACTCAAGGAGTCAAGAATACAGATATACAATACAAAGAACCAAATCACCTTGAAAATGATAGAGCGTCCAGCTACGGACAAGATGCAAATGGGGCTAAGAGCCCTGAAGAATAATCAATGGCGTCCATAACCCTGCCCAGGCCAAGCCGGAAGGGTAACCCTGCTAACAACGTCGATCTCAAAACCTGCTTAAACAAAAGGGGTGCCGACAAAGGGAAAAGGAAAAAGAAGGAGCGTCGATCTTGAGGCGAGACACGGCGAGGCTAGAATTCGGCGGTCCTCGCCTACATAGGTATAGTGGACTGAAGCGGCAGCGGCAGCATGCACTAAACAACCTATAGAGACTCGATACAACTGGCGGCAATCAGAGAGGGTAAGAAAGACCTATTCGGATCCAACCTGAAGCTACACCAAACAAACCCATCCTGGTGTTTCCCCCTCGAGACCAAACGAGGAAGTCAACCGAGGAACTCACACCGTTGGCAATTTTATTTATTTGGTTATCGTTGCAGCAATTACTAGTCAGGTATAGATAATTGTCCTGATAAAATAAGCAGTGGGCCCTTTTAGTTAATCATTCCGTTATAGTGGCAACACTTACTAGTCAGATACAAGTAGCATGAGATAACCCATAAACCCGGCAGTTGTTGATACTTTTAATCAGCCATTCCGTTGTAGTTGCAATACTTACTAGTCAGATACAATTGTCGCAAGCGACAACCAAACAAGCAATTGTGGGCAGTATTAATTAGCCATTCCATTATAGTGAAGCTGATTACTAGTCATTATAAGTCAAATTTATAGCAGTAAACTTTACTTATGCTTGTCTATGATCGAGATACTGTACTCCAAGTCGTCCATATCCGCGACACGGCTTTGAGAAAGTTTTACCGGCGGTGCACCAATAGCAACACACGCCGATCAACCTCGGAAAACCAAAACAAAACCCAACGAGGCTTTCACGATTGAACAATCACAGATTCAGAAATATTTAGGCCACCCTTAAGTAGAATCATAATGAAGCCACCGACTCGAGACGGACTTAAGGTTTGGGTAGACGGTGTGAACGATCGGGAACCCGAAAGTGTGGCTGGGCTTGTCGACACCGCGGAATCGTGTCCCGATCCTAAAGCGATGTGCTCCTCGCACAATTTAAATACGTAAAGTAGCATGGCATAAGTACAGGATCGTAAATAAAACCTCAAACTAGTTTGTGGCCCCAAGAAATAAGATGAATCAAGCTCGCTCGGGGGTCCCATATACCTCCCGGATGTGGATAGCGCGATAAATCAAGGAACAGGTATCAAGTACTCGGGGTCTTACGGGACACAAGTGGGCGTTCGGAAACCAAATATTTTCTATCACCCACCGATGCCTCTGCTTATTTCAATTTTTAGTTGTTAAACAGAAATTAAAGTGACGATAAGTAAAACTAGAATCATCTCCAACATCAACATGCGGCAATACATCAGCAACTGTGGCATATGACGACACACATCAGCACTTGAGCAAGAAACTACGACGCGCAAGTCCAACTATCTACCAATCAACAAGTAATAGGAGGTGTCCAAGGCAATATATGGCTGCAAGGGATATCACAGGTACGGAATCTAAAGCATCGCAACTCAGATAGCAATAGATCAACAGGAGGGAATAAAGACTATAAAAGTAAGATAGGTAGAAAGGGGGAGATGCTCGCGTGAAAACATTGCCGAAGGTTCAACCGAAGATCGGGGCGAAGCTCACATCGACTCAACGGCCTTATCCGCGAAGAAGCAAAACACTAGAAGAAACACCGGATGCAATATTTAATACTAAGGCAGAAGAACGGCATGATGCATGTATGATGCATGGCATGGCAAAGAGGCGATGCAATTAGGTCATATTAAGTGGAACCGGGGTCCCGACAATTAATTAGGTGGTTCAAGTTGTTTATCTACCCCGCAATTTAAATGTTGTTTTACATGGTAGAAGATAGCACCGGGTTCGCTACACCAATTTAAATGAGGCCAATATAAGGCTAGATTTGCCCGCATATGGGCCCCATATTTAGTTATTAGGTGAATCGGCATAAGGCCCCCAAACCACATGACAAGATGCAAGCAAGTATGACAATTTAATATGCACAAGTTGTTATCATTTATAAAATAGGGTATCGAGGAAAAGGGTCACACATCAGAGGGGGCTCGACGATCTTGGGTTCCGGGGTTCGGGGTCGGTCTCGGGGTCCAGGGTTTGACGGAATCGGTCTCACGGGAACGTTCTCGGGTTTCTGGGGTAGATCTTGGCGTTCCGAGAAACCGGACTTGGTTCGGTGTCGGGGCGCATCGGATCCTCCGGGTCGGTGTCGTTCTTGTCGGGCCCGCGTATCGGGTCGGTCTTGGCGTTCCTTTCGGTTCGGGTCATGTTGTCGGTTCGTCGTCTCATGCGGAGGTCCTGGCGTCCGGAAGAGAGCACTTGTCGCACATGTGGCCTTAGGGTTCCATGACGATGATCTTGTCGCTTGGCATCCGTGTGGAAGAACTCGAGGTCGAGGCTAACTCGCCTTCGGGGTCTCTCGGAGATCTTGGTGCGGCACCGGTTACGGGATTGGCCTTCCTGAACGGCGTCTTCGGTTCCCAGGAAGGCGTCCCCCAAGATCCGTGTCGCGGCATCGGGGTTATGGGTTGATCTTGGCTGCTGCAAACACACGAAGAACATGTTGTCCAACATGGGTGACACACACGCAAGTGTCCTCTTTCCTGCGAGAAGGAGCCGGTCCAGGCGGAGCGTGTCCGGCCGGCGAGCACCGTCTTGACAGGGATGCAGCGCTCCTGGAGCAGGACATGGCCATCAGGGTGGAGCTCGAGGGATGCTGCGAGGAGGAGGTCTTGGCGCGCTCGGCGGCAGGTCTGGCAGCGGGCGTGCCGCGGCGGCGGCGGCGGCGGCGTTGCTGCGGGCGAAGCTGGGCGGCAAGCGAGGTGGCCGGAGGAGGAGCTTGGGGTGGCGGCGGAGAGGTATCCGGCGCCCGGCGACGCGGCAGCGGCGGCCTTGGCGAACGCTGGCGGGCGGAGCGGCTCGGAGGAGGCGAGTGGTGGACGTCGGGCGCGCGTCTGAGGCGGGAGGCGGTGGTCCGGCGGAGATGCTGCGGTGCTTGGCGAGCCGAGGAGAAGCGGAGGCGAGGTTGGGAGGCGGGTGGAGGCGCTGCGGGACGCACGGCAGCGGAGGTTGGGGAGCAGCGATGCTGCAGAGGAAGCGGCGAGCAGCCGCGGAGGGAGGACCGTGAGCGAAATGCGCAGAGAGAGAGGGAGGTGAGGCGGGCCGAGGCGGAGGAGAGCGAGGAGGAGCAGAGGTGAGAGGAGGAAGAAGACAGGGGCAGGCGGTGGGCAGGCGGTAGCGTGGGCCCAGCAGTGGGGCCAGTCGAGAGAAGAGGGGAGAGGGTAGCACAGCCAGGGGTGGACGGGTCCATGGCTGGCGCGTGGGGGGGCCGTGGGTCCAGGCGGCGGTGTCGGCGTCTGAGGTGTGCGTGTGGGGTGTGCCAGGGGTGGGGCTGCTGGGGTTGGTGGTGTGGTGGGGTGTGAGAGAGAGAGAGGGAGTGGGTTAGGATTAGGTGGCAGGTTTTGATAGGCTAGAGGGAGGAGAGGGTGATGTGGCGCAAGGAGTGGCTGTGGTGATGTGGCCAAGGAGGGTGGGTAGATTCTCTGGTAGGAATAGGATTTAGAAGGGCAGGTACAATTTGGACCGTTTAATTTCTGGCGGTCGTTGGTCAATCGGCCGTTCGATTGCCCGCTAAAATAATTTAACTTTTTATTTAATTTAATTGGACCATTTGCAAACCGATAGCAACAAAACAAAATACTCCGGAGCCCCGGGGTTTGGCGTTTTAATAAAGATGGGGCGTTTTAGAAAACAAAACGGGCCTTGCGAAAATAGTTTTGGCAAACAATGCATGATGATGACGATGCAATGCACAAATTCAACGCGATTTTCTAGTAGTGGTTTTGCGAGATGCCACACTGGCACTGTGGCATCTTGTTAATAGGTTAGTCCCACAAAACGAATAAAAACACCTCAAAGTGTAGACAAAGCAAAGCAAAGTAGATACTAAACGAGCATGGAACATCAAGAATTATAGATACGTTTACGACGTATCATGCATCCCCAAGATTAACTCCTGCTCGTCCTCGAGTAGGTAAGTGATAAAAAGAATAATTTTTTAGGTGACATGCACCATCAAAATCAAGATCAAACCATTTGCAAGCAATGAAAGCTGGGATCAAATTACTCTAAACATGAGCATGAAAGAAGAAGTTCTAACAATAAGACAAAGTAACTAAGCATGCAACATTAAAGGATACAAACAAAGATCATGAATAACAATGCATTGAAAGACGTTTGTTTGATTCACAAAAAGAAAACATAGCATAGTGGCATTCAGCTTGTCCCTCTTGGAGTATCCATAAATGCATAGGACACCATCAAAGTTCATAAGAGTGACTAGATACATATATCACCGAGAGGGCCCAGAGCATATCTATCCGTCATCGGGATGAACAAATTCCACTCTCGATCCATGGGCCTCAACATAACACTTTAGTAGTTCTGAACCCATCTTTATAATCACCCTGTTAGGGTGTGACGTTTGATGTTATCAAGAAACTCTTCCGGTGTTAGTGATTGACATGATCTCATGGTCTAAGGATTAGGATCACTTGGTAAGTTGTTATAGCAATATGAACTCAATGACTTTGATCTTAATGCTATACTTCGGATGAATGTTCATCACACCATTACACTAATGTTGTGACCTCTTTATTAACAACATCCAATGTCCATGATCAGGAAACTTTGATCATCTTGTTAATCAACGAGCTAGTTTATACGAGAGGCATAACTAGGAACTTCCTTTTGTTTATTAAACACACATGTATTAATGTTTCTATATTAATACAATTATAGCATGTAAGATAAACATTTATCATAAACAAGGAATACGATAATAACCACTTTATTATTGCCTCTCGGGCTTATTCCCTTCAGTCTCCCACTTGCACTAGAGACAATAATCTAGTTTGAAAACTTTGCGTATTGAAC
Organism: Avena longiglumis; assembly: GCA_030063025.1. NCBI lineage: Eukaryota > Viridiplantae > Streptophyta > Magnoliopsida > Poales > Poaceae > Avena > Avena longiglumis. The sequence goes on along the minus strand of CP125979.1, from coordinate 208,351,008 downwards.
ACCTATGGATTTCTTGTGTTCCATATACGCAATTGCAAGTGGTTAACATAATCTACAGATCTGACGCCTCAGGTCCATGTGTATTTGCATGTCTTTGCGTCTTCACGCATCACTCATTCTTCAATGAGATGGCATTGTATAAATTTGGTGTTTTGGTGAGACCTTTAGTTCCTTGGGGTTAAAACATGTCGATACTATTGTCGTACAATATATCTTTAGTGTTAGCCCGTTGCGAACCACACCTTAGTTTGATAACAAACTACTTGACACAAATTCCCTCCTTTGCTGCTACTATAGCAGTCATATACTTAGCCTTTCGTTGTAGTATCCGTCACAATGTATTAACTTTGGAATTCATCCAAATTCATCATGGAATCTCCTTTCCATTACATTGTGCCACCCATAGTTTAATTGAGATAAAATTAATTTGTATCTTGTGACAAAACTAGTATCAATGTAACGCTTTACAATGAACTATTTGTAATTTTTTGTCACCTCTACACAAATATATTATTAGTTCTTCCAAATGATCATAAGAATATCCTCACTATCATCCAATGATCATTTTATGATTCATTCTGATATATGCTCATAACACTTAGAGCATAGGACATATCTGGATGTGTACATATCATGGTATGATTGATCAAAACATCCTTGTGATTTCACTCATCAAGTTTCAAAGCACTTGAATCTTGTTTCACTTATCGAGTGTCAATACACTTGAATCTTGATTCAATTACTTTTCATGCGACAAGAACTGTTTCTTGTCGTTTCTATACTGAAATCCTTCAATATCTCATATATGTACGTTTGGCATAACCATATTAGCATCACAGTCTATCCACTATAGACATTCATGCTAAATATTCGAGTTTTGCCTAAGTATTTCATTAAAATGAAATTCTTAACCTTTGTCAATAAAAGATACATCATTTCTAATCAACAAGATGTCATCCACATAATGCATTAGAAAATATGTCTTAGCGCTCCCACTAAATTTCTTGCAAATGCAAGCATCTTCATCGTCTCGTGATGAAAACTCCTTTTTCATTATGGTGAAGATTCCAACTCCGCGATGCTTACTTCAACCATTGAAGTTTGCATACCCTTTTAGCATCCTTTGAATTTAACAAAACCCTTTGGACCGTGTCATGTACACATCCTAGGTAACCGTTCTATTAGAAGAACTTTGTTTTGTTTATTCATCTACCAAATTATATGTAGTGGTTGCTACTTTAATCCGTCCAGACTAAATATCGCTATGAAAGATCAAATCTTGTCATAGTCAACTCCTTGAACATTGTCGTAAAATACTTTACCGACATGTCGACTATTTCATAGATGTGAAACATCCATGTCTTTTTCTTTATAGATCCAAATACGTCCAATAGGTTTTTTACACCTTTCCGGAGGGTCTTTCAAGTTCAAAAATTTGATTTCTCGTGTATGGAGCTATCACGGATTTTATGGCTTCAAGCCTTTTGACGGGGTTAGGGCCCATCATCGCTTCTTTGCATGTAGTCGGTTCATAATTGTCAAACAATAATGATTTACTCTCAAATCTTAGCATTTGATTGTTTATTCGACCGACTTGGTTCAATAAGAACTTAGATCTCCGTGACCACAACCTTTGAGGCACATAAGCTATGAGAATTATGGCAGCCTCTGGAACAATTTCCAGCGCTGAGCAACTCAGCACATTTAGCTAAGGTTCGTTAACCTTATCAAAGTTCTATTGTCCTCCCAGTTAAATTTTGCGAAAAATTCCTTTTTCAAGAAACTTCACATTTCAAGCGACAAACCCTTTTGTCCTTGGTGTTATGGAGGAATAACCAATTGTTATTCAAAATAACTTACAAAGACATGCTCATCCGACTTTGGTTGTAAACATCTTACTTATGCTTAGCATACCAAAATTTAAGAAATGACAATTTGGGTTTTACCCCAAACCATAACTTCCATGGTGTCATTTCAACGGATCAAGATGGAGCTGTTTTCAGTGTAAAAGCGGTAGTATCTAAAGCTTTAATCTTTTAAAACATAATGGTAGTTTTATAAATAACACCTTTGATCCAACCATGTCAAATAAGGTTTTATTACAAATCTCAAACACTCCATACTCCTATGGTGTTTCGGGAGATGTAAATCTAGGTGTTTTTGCTAAACTTGTAACTCAAATAAATCGCTTTATGATAAAATCATAATTCATTTATTATCTTGTTACACTTGTAACTCAAATAAATCTCTTATGATAAAATCATAAACCATTTTGTCACATCCCAAGATTTTCCAAATCTTGTAGTGTGAAAAAAATAAATAAACAAAATAAATAATTGTTGAAATTTAGGGTGAAAAGAAACTTTTGTTTCTAAATGGAAACTTAAAATCCCATCTGGAACAAACTTTGGTTAATATTTGAATCCAACTAAATCCAAATCAAGTGGAATGCATTCTCCATAAATGCATCTGGAAATTTAAAACACTTGGAAATTAAACCAAAATCCTAGAACCCGAATGGAAGAGAGTCATTTCCAAGTTATCTCTAAGCCTATGGATTTGATCCATATAAAAATTTGTCAACAAACATTTACAAATGATCAAGAAAGACAAATGGAAATATTATAAAACCATAGAAATTGATTTGACTTAATTTGGATCCTTAGATAAAATCTTATGAATATAATAAGGTAAGGAAATTAAATTTCTAAAGCTAATAAAGAACCTATCTATAAATCCATACCAAATGGTGAGCAAATAATCCTAAAGATATTTAAAAGGATAAATAAATCTCAAATAAGATTTTACAAATTGGAATCACCAAGTTTGGAACTCTAAATAAAAAGATATGGATTTTATAAGATGAAGAAAGAAATATTAAATAAGGAATATTTAAAGACCAAATTATATCTTGACCTAATCCATAAGCAAATGGAATAAATAAAATCCAAATCCAAATAAAATAAAGGGATAAAGAATTTTCCAAAATAAAATAAAATGGCATTAATCAAATTGAATAAAGACAAAATCCCTATTAAGAAATGATTAATTAAATCATGGGAAAATGATATTTGGAATATACCCAAGTGGAATAAAAGTTGTTTAATTAAATAGGATCAAAGAAATTTCCAAATAAAATTTATGGAATTAAAACTATATTTAAATTGGAATAAAGACAAGTACCCAATTTAAAATGATTAATAAATCATATTAAAATTTATTCCAAATAATTCAAGGTGAATTATTTGACACCCTAATAATTTAATAAAACTTATTAAAAAGGTTTTATGGAAGAATGAAATTTAAATGAGGATTAAAAATATTTTAAATCTTATATGAAGTAATGCAAAGGCCTAATTTAAATAATTAAAGGACCCTAAAAAGAATAAATTATTTATTCTAAATTTGACTTCAGAATGTGTTATTAAACAGTGTTTGATTTCACACAAAGTTTGAGAGAAATTTGAATTAAAATGAATGCTTAATGGATTAATCAAAATCAAAACAGATTATTAGAAATAGAAAATGGAAAAACATCAGAACAAAAAAAAATAGAGCAAGCCAAACCAGCCCAGGAGACCCAGTCTGGCCCAGTTAGCCCATTTACCCCACCCGATTCGCACCATCGACTCGACCCACTCACTCGCTGACCAATGGACCCCACCTCTCCTCCTCTCTCTCGCAGACAACCAGGTCCCACTCCCTAGCTTTCTTCCTCACCCGCCGCGACTTCTTCTCCCTTCACCTCGCCGGCTGTTTTCGCCCATGAATGCTCGATTTAATTCGCGGCATTGATGCTTCCTTTACCCTCTGCGACCACGCTCGTTAAAGCGCCTCGACACCCTCTCTCTTTCCCCTACATCGCCATACTCTCCTCGCCACCGGGCTGCACTAATTCGTCCAGATACCACACACTGTCCCGACGAGTTCCGGCATCGATTCCGGCGAGCCCCGACCCTCTCCTACCTCCTATCTCACACCAGATTGATCCCCATCATCTCGCGCACCTGCCCGTGGTCTCCATTCGCCCACGCATGCCCCACAACCTCGCCTCCGTCTTTGTCTGAGCGCCACCGATGACCCCCGCAACTCCGGTGAGCCCCAGAACTCGACTCCGTGCGCGCCTCGACCAGTGGATCATGCAGTTTTGTTCACCTGTGCCTTGTGCATCTTCAGGTGCTCGCCAAACAACCGCACGCGACCTACAACCTCGTCCCCGACATCGGCCGAGCAAACCCGACGCCAGGCAGACCTCCGGCGAGCGATTTCCGTCACCACCGCGCGCCCCTCGACGAGCTGCCACCACCTTGAGCTTCCCCACACCACGGCAAACCCGGTGAGATTTTCCTATACCCTTGCTGCTTCCTTTTATCACCAGCCCCGCCGTAGGCAGAGCCAGCGCCGCCACCTGCCGCCGCCAGCGCCGCCACTCGATGGCAGGCACGCTGTGCACCATCCGATCTTAATAGCGTGGCCACGATAGAATTTATCCGAAGGGGTACGCTTGCTTCTGAGCCGTGTGATCCCACTTAAATCCAACGGCTGTTAGCGATCGATCCGCACGAAGTGGTACCGACGAATAAAAACGCGCCGCGTGTCACAGAGTCTGTTTTAAAAACAAGATTCGATCTATTTGTGATTCAATTTTGTAAAATTCATAAATTTCAAACCACACATCCAAATTTTGCAAATTTTATATCAATGGAATCAGCAAGACAATTACTTTCTGACCATGCACTTTGTTTAGTAAAATGCTTCTGTTAAATTGTTTGTTTTTGCAAAAACTTGTGTAGGCATGTTTAGAATATAAAATTTGTTCTAAAATGATTTTGGGGATAAAACCTTTGGCAAATGGTTTTTTTGAACCTGCTGACCATATAAATCAATTTGTGGTTTCAAAAATGTATTTGGTGAAGCAAAAGAATAAACTTTTGATTTAAACCATTTCTAGTCAAATAAAAATAATGATTATTTATTCAAATTCTTCTGGGAGAAAATCTTTGGAAAATGTTTTGGAATAAACTCTTTGACCCCATACACCAAGTTTTATGATTTTAAAATGTATTTGGTGAACACTATAAAACTATTACTTTGCTAAAAACATTTTCAACCACATAAAATAATGACTTGGTTTAAAAATGGTTTATGAAGTGAAATCTTTTGCAAATGATTTTGCCACTTTATAAAATGATCATTAGGTGTTTTTAAAATGTTTATAACCTATTATAAACCACTTTTGTAAATAAAACAAAGTTTGGCATGCTTGCATGCATTGTTTTGTTTCTATCATTTTATGTGATGTTTTGCTTGAATGGTAGATTGAAATTGTGCCCTTGCTTGATTGAATTGTAGTGATTTGAAGAGTGTTATCGTTGCAAAGACAAGGAGTGAACTTATATTCTCTACCAAAAAGTCAAGTGATGCTTCATACTTTTGTCCCACTATTTTCACTATGCATTAGTGATATTTCTAAGTAGGACTTGCATGGAATTTTGCTAAGTATATACTATGCCATGGTAAATCCTAGTAGATGAAACCTTAGTAGAATTTCCTAAGTTAAGATTCCTACTACTATAATGCTTAGCTTATATAGTAGAAAACAAGGGTGGAATATATATTCATGCTATGGAATATTTCTAAGTCTGAGGACTTATGTTTTGTTTAATAAAACAACTAAGTGAATGAATCACCTGGGTGGAATGGAAGGAATGGTTTATGTTGAGTGGTTCACAAGGCCCATTTCTATGGTTTACCTTGTGTATCTCACTTGTGGATGGCCACCCAGGAAAAAAGATATTTGAGATGTCAAATGTTGAGAAGCTTCAAGTGCAGCCACTTGGCATTATGGGCTCTGCCTGGATCACATAGGTTGCAATAACTTAGACAAATGGACAGTTGGTGGTAGGGGAATGATAGGTTGGAGCGCGTCCATTATGGTCTAAGGGAATGCTTCTGAAAGATCTTGTCTTGGTGAAACCAAGTCTTGTGGGGAAAGTGCACCACCTCTGCAGAGTGAAAAATCTAAGTACTTAGCCATGTCCCTGGCAAAGGACAATTTGAGCATCAAGACATGGAAGCTATCAAGAATCTCCTCATCCCAATTTCTAAGTTAAAAACTTGTGGTTGAACAAGGGTTGAAGGATCACCAATTTCTATTGGGAGATGCCTTGGGTGATTTTTGTCAAACAAAAACTTAGTGTTTTCAAATGATAAGGAAAATCTATTTTGAGCAAAGCAAGCCTAAGCTCCACTTAGCCAAATGCATATAGATGATAGACTCCACTATACTACCATAGTATCACTTGCCCATAAAATTCAAATGTATTGACCCTTGTGGTTGTAACTTGTTATGTTGAAGGTTTGTTTGATATTAGTGAAGTTGAATGATTAGGATTACAAGTCTACAACCAACATGTCTGCCTGTGGCACTTTGAAGATGAAGGACCCCATGCTATTGTTATATTCTGCTGCATTGTAATGAGATAGCCAAATGAGCTATGTAAGATGTAATAATTTATTTTATTCTTGGTTATAAAGTTGTAGTATGACCTTTGTATCTTGATATTACATCTTAACTATGGATGCTAGCTATTGATCCAGGGACTAGCATTGTAAACACAGGGATCTCTACCTTATTAAAGGTTGGGAACCTTACAGATGGTATCAGAGCATTGTGTTGCCTGTAGGATTGTAACCCTAGGATTGGATAAAACCCCTTAGAAAAAAAAGTAGGAGTTGTATTTGTTCCAAAACTTATTTACAAACAATCTTGTAAACTCTTTCCTCAACCATTTTGGTTTTGATTCTACATCTCTTCTATTTCAACTTGATGGATAAAACCTACCCCATGGCCAAAGACTTCACCATGTGCAAAGGACTTCACCAACTCTAATGACTTCAACATCTTCAAGTGATTTCAACCTTATTCTTAACAAGGACTCCAACCTTGGATATCACTAAGGACAACAAGTGTGACAAGAAATGTTACTCAAAACTTGAAGATTAAGGAAACACAACTTAGAAGGAACCATCATCACCTTGAAGTTTTGAGACCAAGATGCAAGAAATTCTCTAAGGATACAAAGATCTTGATCAAGAAGAATCAACTAAGAAGGATGGAAAGATCTCAAGTGAACCATATAGATGGACCACCATATTAAGTGTAGATCAAACACACCAACTTATGTGGTGTAACAAAAATATTTTTGATTGCCTAAAAATATGCTTGAAACTTGTTGTTTGAGTGGAATGCTTGTTTGTGATTGCTTGCACCTTGCTTGTGTGAATTGTGATGTGTGTCATTAGAATTATTCCCTTAGAAATATTTTGTCTATCCTAATTCCAATCCAACCCAAACAGATGACTTCTCCAAGAGACTCCAACATCAAGAAGGGTGACATCAACAACCAAGAGAGGCACATGAGAGAACAACTACTAGCAAACAAAAACCCAGTTGAACCAAGTGACAACTCAGTTTTTAGCCAACAACAATGGATTAGACCCAACCATACAAAAGATTTTGGTAATTCAATCCCAATTGCTGCAAGGGATGACCACTCAAATGATCAACATGGGAGACAACTCTTCCCAAGGAGTTTATGACAACAAGGATGTCAAGGATGATATTCTAGAAGGAACTCAAGCTTGCAATATTTGTGGAGACAAGGATCACACTTCCAAGGAGCATGAAGATCAATGCCCCAATTGTGAAGAGAAACATCCAACAAACCAATGCCCCACTTATCAAGCTACTTGTTTCCTATGTGAAGGAAGTAATCATGTCCCTATCCAATGCCCCATCTATTACATAGTTCAACAAAGGAAACAACGTGGAATGCATCAATAGTTTGTAAACCCTCATGAAGGAACAACTTCTACCAAGAAGGATGAAAGCAAAGTCAAGACTATGCACCACAAGGCCAAATCCAAAGTGACCACAAAGTGTTGCTACTCTTGTTAAGAAGAAGGTCATATCTCTAGTAAATGCCCCAAGAAGAGAGAAAGATTTCCCACCTTTGTGGTGAAGTATGAAGAGCATGAACTAGAAGAACTCCTAGCTTTGGAGAGACCTAAGAAGAAGAAGAAGAAGAAGAAATGCCCCAACCCAAGCAAGAAGGATATTACCCAAGAGCAATGTTACATTTGCAAAGAGATGTGACACTATGCCAATGAATGCCCAAAAAAGAAGACGAACCAAGGAAACAAACAAGAGGCAATGATACCAAAGGAAAACAAGGATATCAGCCATGTGATGTGTTTTAATTCCAAAGAACCAGGACATTATGCAAGCAATTGTCCAGAAAAGATGAAGCACAAGATAAACAAGCCTATGAAGGATCACAACCTTGTCACATGTTTCAAGAGTGGAAACAAAGGACACAATGCAGATGTTTGCCCAGAGAAGTTTCAACATGAGTCCAAGCAAGCCAAGAAGTGATCTAGCTGGAAATTTTTTAAGGGTGGTAGTACCCTAGTTGTTTTGAGCCAACTTGTAACCCCTAGCCTCCCCAAATCTCGGGACGAGATTTATTTTAAGGGTGGTAGCCTGTCACATCCCAAGATTTTCCAAATCTTGTAATGTGAAAAAAATAAATAAACAAAATAAATAATTGTTGAAATTTAGGGTGAAAAGAAACTTTTGTTTCTAAATGGAAACTTAAAATCCCATTTGGAACAAACTTTGGTTAATATTTGAATCCAACTAAATCCAAATCAAGTGGAATGCATTCTCCATAAATGCATCTGGAAATTTAAAACACTTGGAAATTAAACCAAAATCCTAGAAACCAAATGGAAGAGAGTCATTTCCAAGTTATCTCCAAGCCTATGGATTTGATCCATATAAAAATTTGTCAACAAACATTTAAAAATGATCAAGAAAGACAAATGGAAATATTATAAAACCATAGAAATTGATTTGACTTAATTTGGATCCTTAGATAAATCTTATGAATATAATAAGATAAGGAAATTAAATTTCCAAAGATAATAAAGAACCTATCTATAAATCCATACCATATGGTGAGAAAATAATCCTAAAGATATTTAAAAGGATAAATAAATCTCAAATAAGATTTTACAAATTAGAATCACCAAGTTTGGAACTCTAAATAAAAAGATATGGATTTTATAAGATGAAGAAAGAAATATTAAATAAGGAATATTTAAAGACCAAATTATATCTTGACCTAATCCATAAGCAAATGGAATAAATAAAATCCAAATCCAAATAAAATAAAGGGATAAAGAATATTCCAAAATAAAACAAAATGGCATTAATCAAATTGAATAAAGACAAAATCCCTATTAAGAAATGATTAATTAAATCATGGGAAAATGATATTTGGAATATACCCAAGTGGAATAAAAGTTGTTTAATTAAATAGGATCAAAGAAATTTCCAAATAAAATTTATGGAATTAAAACTATATTTAAATTGGAATAAAGACAAGTACCCAATTTAAAATGATTAATAAATCATATTAAAATTTATTCCAAATAATTCAAGGTGAATTATTTGACACCCTAATAATTTAATAAAACTTATTGAAAAGGTTTTGTGGAAGAATTAAATTTAAATAAGGATTAAAAATATTTTAAATCTTATATGAAGTAATGCAAAGGCCTAATTTAAATAATTAAAGGACCCTAAAAAGAATAAATTATTTATTCTAAATTTGACTTCAGAATGTGTTATTAAACAGTGTTTGATTTCACACAAAGTTTGAGAGAAATTTGAATTCAAATGAATGCTTAATGGAATAATCAAAATCAAAACAGATTATTAGAAAGAGAAAATGGAAAAAGATCAAAAAAAAAAATAGAGCAAGCCAAACCAGCCCAGCAGACCCAGTCTGGCCCAGTTAGCCCATTTACCCCACCCCGCGAGAAAAACGATTCGCACCATCGACTCGACGCACTCACTCGCTGACCAATGGACCCCACCTCTCCTCCTCTCTCTCGTAGACAACCAGGTCCCACTCCCTAGCTTTCTTCCTCACCCGTCGCGACTTCTTCTCCCCTCACCTCGCCGGCTGTTTCCGCCGATGAATGCTTGATTTAATTCGCGACATTGATGCTGCCTTTATCCTCTGCGACCACGCTCGTTAAAGCTCCTCGAAGCCCTCTCTCTATCCCCTACATCGCCATACTCTCCTCGCCGTCGGGCTGCACTAATTCGTCCAGATACCACACATTGTCCCGACGAGTTCCGACGTCGATTCCGGCGAGCCCCGACCCTCTCCTACCTCCTAGCTCACACCAGCTTGATCCCCATCATCTCGCGCACCTGCCCGTGGTCTCCGTTCGCCCACGCATGCCCCACAACCTTGCCTCCGTATTCGTCTGAGCGCCACCGACGACCCCTGCAAAACCGGTGAGCCCCAGAACTCGACTCCGTGCGCGCCTCGACCAGTGGATCATGCAGTTTTGTTCACCCTGACTTGTGCATATCCAGGTGCTCGCCAAACAACCGCACGCGACCTACAATCTCGTCCCCGACATCGGCCAAGCAAACCCGACGCTAGGCAGACCTCCGGCGAGCGATTGCCGTCACCACCGCGCGCCCCTCGACGAGCTGCCACCACCTTGAGCTTCCCCACACCACGGCGAACCCGGTGAGATTTTCCTCTACCCTTGCTGCTTCCTCTATCACCAGCCCCGCCGTAGGCAGAGCCAACCCTGCCACCTGCCGCCGCCAGCGCCACCACTCGATGGCAGGCACGCTGTGCACCGTCCGATCTTGACCGCGTGGCCACGATAGAATTTAATCGAAGGGGTACGCTTGCTTCTGAGCCATGTGATCCCACTTAAATCCAACGGCTGTCAGCGATCGATCTGCACGAAGCGGTACCGACGAATAAAAATGCGGCGCGTGTCACAGAGTCTGTTTTAAAAACAAGATTTGATCTATTTGTGATTCAATTTTGTAAAATTCATAACTTTCAAACCACACGTCCAAATTTTGCAAATTTTATATCAATGGAATCAGCAAGACAAGTACTTTCTGACCATGCACTTTTTTTAGTAAAATGCTTCTGTTAAATTGTTTGTTTTTGCAGAAACTTGTGTACGCATGTTTAGAATATAAAATTTGTTCTAAAATGATGTTGGGGATAAAACCTTTGGAAAATGGTTTTTTTGAACCTACTGACCATATAAATCAATTTGTGGTTTCAAAAATGTATTTGGTGAAGCAAAAGAATAAACTTTTGATTGAAACCATTTCTAGTCAAATAAAAATAATGATTATTTATTAAAAATGCTTTTGGTAGAAAATCTTTGGAAAATGTTTTGGAATAAACTATCTGACCCCAAACACCAAGTTTTATGATTTGAAAATGTATTTGGTGAACACTATAAAACTATTACTTTGCTAAAAACATTTTCAACCACATAAAATAATGACTTGGTTTAAAAATGGTTTATGAAGTGAAATCTTTTGCAAATGATTTTGCCACTTTATAAAATGATCATTAGGTGTTTTTAAAATGTTTATAACCTATTATAAACCACTTTTGTAAATAAAACAAAGTTTGGCATGCTTGCATGCATTGTTTTGTTTTTATCATTTTATGTGATGTTTTGCTTGAATTGTAGATTGAAATTGTGCCCTTGCTTGATTGAATTATAGTGATTTGAAGATTGTGATAATTGCAAAGACAAGGAGTGAACTTATATTCTCTACCAAAAAGGCAAGTGATGCTTCATACTTTTGTCCCACTATTTTCACTATGCATTAGTGATATTTCTAAGTAGGACTTGCATGGAATTTTGCTAAGTATATACTATGCCATGGGAAATCCTAGTAGATGAAACCTTAGTAGAATTTCCTAAGTTAAGATTCCTACTACTATCATGCTTAGCTTAGCTAGTAGAAAACAAGGGTGGAATATATATTCATGCTATGGAATATTTCTAAGTCTGAGGACTTATGTTTTGTTTAATAAAACAACTAAGTGAATGAATCACCTGGGTGGAATGGAAGGAATGGTTTATGTTGAGTGGTTCACAAGGCCCATTTATATGGTTTACCTTGTGTATCTCACTTGTGGATGGCCACCCAGGAACAAAGAGATTTGAGATGTCAAATGTTGAGAAGCTTCAAGTGCAGCCACTTGGCATTATGGGATCTGCCTGGATCACATAGGTTGCAATAACTTAGCCAAATGGACAATTGGTGGTAGGGGAATGATAGGTTGGAGCGCGTCCATTCTAGTCTAAGGGAAGGCTTCTGAAAGATCTTGTCTTGGTGAAACCAAGTCTTGTGGGGAAAGTGCACCACCTCTGCAGAGTGAAAAATCTAAGTACTTAGCCATGTCCCTGGCAAAGGACAATTTGAGCATCAAGACATGGAAGCTATCAAGAATCTCCTCATCCCAATTTCTAAGTTAAAAACTTGTGGTTGAACAAGGGTTGAAGGATCACCAATTTCTATTGGGAGATGCCTTGGGTGATTTTTGTTAAACAAAAACTTAGTGTTTTCAATGATAAGGAAAATCTATTTTGAGCAAAGCAAGCCTAAGATCCACTTAGCCAAATGCATATAGATGATAGACTCCACTATACTACCATAGTATCACTTGCCAATACAATTCAAATGTATTGACCCTTGTGGCTGTAACTTGTTATGTTGCAGGTTTGTTTGATATTAGTGAAGTTGAATGATTAGGATTACAAGTCTACAACCAACATGTCTGCCTGTGGCAATTTGAAGATGAAGGACCCCATGCTATTGTTATATTCTGCTGCATTGTAATGAGATAGCCAAATGAGCTATGTAAGATGTAATAATTTATTTTATTCCTGGTTATAAAGTTGTAATATGACCTTTGTATCTTGATATTACATCTTAACTGTGGATGCTAGCTATTGATCCGGGGACTAGCATTGTAAACACATGGATCTCTACCTTATTAAAGGTTGGGAACCTTACACATTTATTTTCTTGTCACAATGATTTTCACTTCATCTTGAAAGTCTTTGAATGTTTTCAAATATTTCACACTTCTTTCTCATTAAGTGAACATTCACTAAATTTTCCGGAGAAAGCATATGAAGTTGAAATCCATCGCTTACGACTATACATAATGGACGACATACATCGATATGTATAAATTCCAATAATTTAGTCAATCGTTCTTCTTTGGCCTTTCAACGAAGTTTTAATTATCCCGAGGAAAGTCTCAAAAGCGTCACTTGATCAAATAAAAGACTCCAAAAATCCATGAAAATGGAGATTCTTCATGTTTTCTTTCCAATATAATTTAAACGGCAATGTCACTTCTTAAGTGATCTTTCAATCATTTGTCTTGCGACATTTTAGCATTAGGTTTTATGGATGTGATTTCTCCAACTAGATTTGTAAATCATCCATATTATATGGAATACGGTAATTATTTGAACAACCTTTGTTCTCATAATACCTGATTTAAATAACAATTATTAAAACAAATCTTGAAGTCAAGCTTTGATGTCAACGAGAAATACAAACAACGGTTTGTTTGTTTTCGATGAACATCATCACATATTCTCTTGCTAGTTACTTAGGCCATTGTAGTTCATGAATTGCGTCGTTCTGTATGACATTTCATACCAACCAATTCGGTATCCAATACCCAAGAACCACATTGTTTAACAAGTAAAGAATACAACCATAACATGTATATCATTTATATACCTAAATTGGATATTTCCAATCTTTTCTTTTCTGCCAAATATATTTTATAGATTCTCTTTCAGCATTTCCTCTTTCTTTTTAAAAGAATCTATCAACATCAATAGTGGCGCCATATACATGACACATAGTCCAAAGCGTGTATATTCAAATAATAATACCTTTGGACTTGCACTTTGAAGTAGATCACCATCATCAAATGATCGGTATTCTTTCAAAATCCATTTTTAGTAATCCTTTTAGTGTAGTAAACACTTTACATACATCTTCTATTCACCCTTATCATGTCGACTTTCATGATCAAGCTACTATAGCTTATAAAGTTGAATCGTGAGTATAACATTACTTTCCAAAACCCTTTTGGATGATTAGGATGTCTAGCATCTCCAACCTTTGCAAATTCTCATCCAATATGAGAACATATATTATACTCTATCATATTGCAACCAAAACATTGTTTCAGATATCGTTATATCTGCCACACATGATGGTTTCTGAAACAATTTGTTTAGCTCCTAGATAAACTTGATATTAAAACAATCAAGAATCATGGAGGCAAACATGATACTTAAGATACTAACACTGGAATTGTTACTCTCGATTTAATAATAATAATTAAACTTCATGGAGTAAACAGAGTTTGCTGAAAGTTTGCAATAGGACTTTAAACTTTGATTGACACTCAACACAATACGATACCAGTTCGTAAAGTATATATCTAGAATTCTATATTTCTATTATCTCAATTACAACTAAGCATAAGGTGGTGAACGAATGCCAATGACTACAACAAATTATGCAAATTCACTTTGATTTAATTTATGATAAATTGAGTTCTACTAATCCAAATTAGAAATGAACTCCCACTCAAAAATGACATCCCTCGTGCCTTTTTGGTGATTACATGAACCAAATCCACTACACCAAGTCCGATCATCACGTGAGTCGGTGTAGCTTTAAAGGCGAGCATCCATATGGTCATCATATCAAAACATATGACTCATGCTTAACCTTTCGGTCCGTGTTCCGAGGCCATGTCTGTACATGCTAGGCTCGCCAAGTAAGAACCTTAGTATTCGTGTGTGTAACTATCTTACACCCGAGATATTCTCGTGGTTTCAAGTACACCCGATCATCACGTGATGTCTTGAAGCGACGAAACATTGTCGGTGCATACTTAAGGACGAACACATTCTTATCTTGATATCTAAATGAGGGATCATCTTATTATGCTAATGAAATGCCAAACAAGCAATATAAGATGCAATCAAACATCACATGTTTATAAGTGAAATGATATGGTTCCCTCATATGATCTCCATCATGTGCACCGTGGTATGATCACTATCATACCTTTATGTGTAAGGCCAAGGTCTATGGAACTTACACGCTATGTGTGTTGTAAGAGTATCATCTCATACTTCTACTTACAACATCACCATATCATAACACTAGCCCAGCAACAATCTAAACTAGACGCCTCTAATTTATCCATTGCAAGTTTTACGTGGCTTAGGGCTTTCGAAGATAGAACCGTTCTTACCTACGAACATGAACCACAACGAGGATAACAAAATTTTTGACAACTCGTCGCAAATTAGATATTGACTATAGTAGGAGAGATAGACACCCGCTAGCTACTTATGCTAAACTAGTTGCATGTCAAGTGTGGAACAGGTCTCATGTGCGAGGACATGTAAAGTTTGTCCGGGCCGCTTCATCCCACTATGCCACCAATATCCAAATTACAACTAAGAAGCAATAAAATGATCATCATCGCCCACATACTCATATGTTTACTACCCGTGCAAAGCATCTACGCATATATCCGGCTCTAATACCACTTTAGGGTACGCAGCATAGAAAACAAAAAATTCCTACGATGGGAACTATGTACCAACATCAATCTACTAGATACAAGCAACGGGCGGATGTATATCCGTAGAGAACATACCCTTGAAGACCGACAAAGCTTAACGAGTTCGACTCGTGGTTGATGTAGACGATCTCTTGCCGATCTCAAGATCGAGAGGAAGTCCTAGCGCTGCAAAACAGCAGCGCATCCGTGCTCGCACACACGTCTGTGGCACCGAGAAACCTCCGCCTCCTCGCTCCAGCGATGCAGCGGAAGCACAACTCTTTCTTTCCGAATAGCCACCGGGAACATGTATCTCGCTAGTCCGAGACCATGGGGAATAAATTCTAGAGGAGGAGAGAGATCCTTCACGAGGAGGTGTGAGTGAGAAGTGAGGAGAGGGGATCCTTATGTAGGGGAGGGGGGGGCAGGCCAAGGGGGAATGGCCGCCGGCCATGGAGGGTGCCCCCACCTCTCCCTCATTCATGTGGGTGGACACTCCACTCACAAAATTCCCCTTCAATTTTCTCCACTCAAAATCCCACTCAAATTCTCATTAAATTTCCACCAAATTTAATGCAAACTCTCATTAAATAAAACTCCTTTTATTTATTCAGAATTTTTGCAATTACTTTAATGAAAAACATTCACATATAACCCCTTGCTAGTATTTCATTTCACATGCAGAAACACTTTCTGCAATTTCACCCGAAAACCCGTTTCGGTATTTAGTGAAATAAATTCCTGCGCTTGTTATTATTTTTGGCATGAAACTTTTGATGCAAATGGATGTCGGTGTCTCTTAAGTGTGTCACCCTACGGTTAGCGAATAATGCGGACATGATCGAGACCCCTCTCGGATCAATAATCAGAAGCGGGATCTGGAGACCCATACTGACTCCCACACATTCAACGATGACTTTCTTGTGATCGTCGGAACCTTTTATGCTAGTATCTTAATCCCTTTGTTTCGCGATATATTACATATCCGAGATTCGATCATCGGTATCTCCATACCTAGTTTGATCTCGTTACTGACATGCACTCTTTTCTTGTTCCCGTGATATAACATTCTAGTGATCAAATCACTTGCTTGCAAGCTAATCAATGTGATATCACCGAGAGGGCCCAGAGCATATCTATCCGTCATCGGGATGAACAAATTCCACTCTTGATCCATGGGCCTCAACATAACACTTTAGTAGTTCTGAACCCATCTTTATAATCACCCTGTTACGGTGTGACGTTTGATGTTATCAAGAAACTCTTCCGGTGTTAGTGATTGACATGATCTCATGGTCTAAGGATTAGGATCACTTCGTAAGTTGTTATAGCAATATAAACTCAATGACTTTGATCGTAATGCTATACTCCGGATGAATGTTCATCACACCATTACACTAATGTTGTGACCTCGTTATTAACAACATCCAATGTCCATGATCAGGAAACTTTGATCATCTTGTTAATCAACGAGCTAGTTTATAAGAGAGGCATAACTAGGAACTTCCTTTTGTTTATTAAACACACATGTATTAATGTTTCCGTATTAATACAATTATAGCATGTAAAATAAACATTTATCATAAACAAGGAATACGATAATAACCACTTTATTATTGCCTCTCGGGCATATTCCCTTCACTTCCTATAATCCTCAATGATCATGTTGTGCAAGCTCACACAACAGTTAATCACTTTCCACATATGATGTGACACCCCCAGGATTAGGGATAAACAAATCACAGACCTTCATCTTACATGATCTTAACCTTGAGATCGAGGATATCCAGTGAAGAATCGGTAACACAATAGTGACCCTACGACACAAAATTATTAAAACAAGCTCATAACTGAGCAAAGACCCAAATTATTACAGGCAGAGGTCACTGACCACAAACATCAAACAATAGAAGGAAAATATGCTATTAAGTATAGCAAACTTAACAAATGGCCTAAGTGGCCTGAAGCATAACGATGACGTCCCAACCCATAGATTCCAGGCTGCAGGCCGGGAACCCCAAGCTACTCGTCGGTGTCGATGTCGTACTGAACTCATCTTCAGGTGAACACTTACTCTGCTACAAAATTATCAACAAAGCAAGGGTGAGTACAGGGTGTACTCCGCACGACTTATGGCTGGTGGAGTTGTTTTGCATAACGTCATCTTTGTTTATAAAACAAGAGAGAGAAGAAGCTCGTCTAATCAGAATATTTTAAAAGGGTATAAGAGAGCGAAATATCCAAGGTATTGATCATCATCTTCTGATATCCACTAACTCATCATCATAGAACCTTATCTAGGATCACCCCTTGTACCCATGAGGAAGCATCCTTAAGCACACGTTGATCTGCCAAGTTTTACGACTAGGTTAAAGTTGTCTATGATCATCACATCCGTTCCCAAGTCGTCCATAACCGTGGACGCGGCTTTTCGAAAATATTATTACCCTGCAGGGGTGTACAACTTTACCCACACATACTAACCTTCTCTTAATGTCACATGATTAGTCCTCTTCCTTGGAAGGCCGACAGAGGGTGGTTAGACACGACCTTTACCTTGCTTTCACCGAGACCATGAGTCACACCCTAAGGATGGTTCCGCCATAACGGGTCAATTCCCGAAGCCGGTACTTAGATATGTGAGGCGAGGTTGGTCCAACCAGGGGCTCCATCGACCCCAAGCAACCCGGTCCACGCTTCCCTACCTGTTATGAATGCACCTCCACCCGATAAATCTTTCAAAAGGTTTTCTATGCATATGTTGAATGGAATGCCCAAACTATGTGATCATGGAATCTACTAGGCAAGTTAGTTTCTCGTGAGGTTTTCCAGGCCCCGTGTGGTTGTACGCTCGTCTTGGTTCAAGAGGTAAGAACTCGGTTCCTAGTGGTCGTGAGCATGGGACTAGAAAGACCACATCCCACCATGGCCTCCCATACAAGCCTTAGCATGTTTAATCTTTACCACTGATCTTATCTCATCACGTTCTCCTATCATACTAGCTTCTCTGCATATGATACATCATTTAGATGAACCAGCACTAACAGCTATGCATGACTAAGCAGAATAAATATACAAGCTCTAGCAGTGCACACAAGCCAAACCTAGTTATTCTAGGAGTAGTGGATCAGGTAATATAAGCTCAAAGGAAGTAATGAAATAGATAGGATACTCTATCTATCGGTAAAAGACCACTGTAGAATCGTATGCAACATGGAAAGAATTGAAATGCTTTCGAAATCATAGGATTATATCATGGTGGGGCTATTCTTGCCTTTGCCCGTTGATAATAGATAGATGGATCTTAGAAAGCCTTGGCTTGACTTGATTATAGTTAGTCAAGTATTGTTCGTCCATCTTCAATGGTCTTGATCTCGGTCTTCGATCTCGATCTCGATATCATATTCTACCGAGAAGAACCAAATACTAGAAAGAAAGGAAACAATCAACACATGGCATCGATGCAATGCTCAAGCAAGGATGACAATATGAAAAGTTGAATTGTATTGCAATGTACCCCTAAGGCATGCTTGACAATTTAATCGGGGTTCCGAGGTGTGCAAACCCTAATTCAGAAGAACTCCGGAATCACTTGTGAGGGGTTACTATGTTGTTCTAATTAAACTTGTTATGAAAGTTGATTATCAATGCATTATTGTATATTTAATAGTTAGATCTCATTTTTCTGAACATTTTGATATATTATACATATCTTTCTGATAAATAGATAATAGATATTGAATTTACAAGTATTATTCAATTTCTGTAATTATTAAAAACTTTTATTACCTCATGCTGACGTCAGCTCAATCTAACCCTAAATTTTTCTCACCTCGGCAGAGGATAGCCATAGTGGCTGACAAGTGGGACCTAGGCCATGCGGCAGCCACGGGAGCACCACGTCACCACGACGGGCGGCGCGGCAGACGGTGGCGGGCGGCGATGCTGGAGAGCGTGCGGGGCTGCGGGGCTTCATGCGTTTGAATCGGTGCATCGAGGGAAGCTTAAAAGGGGTGGTACCGCTGCATATTGGTCGTCGGAGCAGCGAGCACGGTGAGAGGAGGCGGCGGAAAAGCTTGCAGGCAAACAACAAGCGATTGCTACAGAGCGAGAGAGAGGGACAAGGGGTCTAGGGGAACTGCGTGCTCACCTTGAAGCCGAGAAGCTCGACGGAGAGGCAGGAGGAGGCTAGAAACGATGGCAATGGCGACGGTGGTGGTCGTCAGGCTTGGGGAAGATGACCTCGATTCCGGCGATTGGGTGTGTGCATGCTTCCATGGCTTGGCTAGGAAGGACCGGGAGGATGAGTCGGAGCTCCTGAGATGCTCAGAGGGGCTCGGGATGGTCGGGAACGGCGGGGAAAATGGCGGTCGGAGCTAGGGTTTCGGGAGCTCACTGGAGATCGCGATGGAGAGAGGGAGGGAGAAAGATAAGGGTATTGGGAGAGAGAGAGATCAACACGGCGGTCCTCGCGGCATTCTTATCCTGGTGTCTGGGGGCGGCAGCGTAGGCACGCAACTGCTTCGCGTCACGGTGAAGACGATGACGTCAAACCGGTATGGACCAGGGATGGGCCAAGGTGGGTTGCGGAAACTGCGCAGGGTGGCAGGGAGAGAAGGGGAGACGCGAACTGGGCTGGGCCTGGCTGCTCTCAGGTTCTTTTCTTTACAAAATCCTTTTCTTTTTTGTTTTTTCTCTTTTTCTCTTTGTAGTTTCTATTTCAAATTTGTTTTGAACATTTAAAAAATACCAAAAGGTTTGTAAATTATATGAAATACTCAGGGCCCTTTTAATCAATTTGGGATCCTTTATTTTGTGATTACAAAATTCAAAACCTTTTTGATTTTCTTTCACAGAGAGAGGGAAATTAGGGTTTTAGGGTTTGCATTTTTATTTTTGCTTGCATGCATTTTTAAGATAATGCTCATGAATGCACAATCAACACTAAATAGGATTAACTAAAACTTGGGTGTTACATCTGATCTTTCCACCAGGTCATAGCAGGGAATCAGAGGACTAAAAACCTCTGTTGGAGTATACTAAATGCCCACTCCACTTCCTTCCTACAAGCTTCCGGTTCCTTGGAAAACTGAGCATGCTTGGGGAGCATCAGGCTTGAGATAGTCTTCACAAATGTTGGCCATCTTGGATTGATGTCATCCGGATGCCATGCACAATCTCAAGGAAGAACTTCCGGCACATCCTGAAATGGCACCAAAACACGACCTATTCATGCAGTGGCTCATCGGCAAAGTAGTCAGCATACAACATGAAATAGGCCTCCATCCGCTGCCTTGCTTTGCACTTTCGGTGACCCTTCATCGAGCCTCATGCTTTGGCGCTGCAGTCTGCGTGTACAGCTAGGCTAGAGAGCTGAGGATATGCATGTGCTCTGCATATTCGGCGGCTGCGGCGGACTCTTCCTCCAGCAATAGGGCGAACATATCCTCGTCGTCGGAGTCCATGGCCAAACAGGCAAAATGCCAAACACTTCGTGGGCAAGGTGAAGGGAGCTCGAAACAAAGCTGAGCTGCAGTGAAGGCAGGATGGCGAAACGAGGCCTAGGACGCGGGGAAAGGATACGGCGATGGTGGAAGACATATCTACATGCGTGGATTGGGCTTGGCAGGGTGGGGCTTCGTCGGCGATGACATGGCTGCGGGGGTAGCTGGGGGAAAGCTATCTATCGTGCGAGATCCGAGTCGCGGTGGAGAATGGGGTTGTCTCATCGACAGGGTTGACCCACCTGTTTTTCGCTGCGTCAGGTGTTCCCAGGTGGTCCAGCACCTCGGGTTCAGCTTGTGAAAGCCGGATGAAAGTTGGACCAAATCCGGCAGAATTCAGCATCCTAGGAACACGACTGGATGAATTTTCGCCATGTGGATGTAAAAATCGCCCTGGGAACACGCTCCTAGGAACGCTAGTGGAGATGTTCTAAGCTATTCAGTGCAAGGTGACCATGATTAACTTATGAGGTGCATTTCTGCAGGTTTATAACACACGTTCTATGAAGATATAGAAACAACTAAATAAGATATAGAAACAACTAAATGAATACCATACAAATTGTGGAGAATCTCCTTTGTAGGGTGTCTTTCATGGTTATTTCTAAGTATACTGCAACTATGCTAGCAACAACAAGGCTATGTTAAAATGACATAGTTGTCGGATACACTTGGGTGTGTTTCGACATATACATGATTTGAGACAAATAGTTACTTATTACTAATCACTCCCATGCTCATATCTTCAACATTGTTTTCTTTTTCCTTTGATATTTTCGAGATTTCTTTGTACTGAATATGAAATACGGTGATAGGCCTACAAGACCACAACACCGTTGTATCCCTAGGATCCTACTAGGTGCAAATATAACCGGGAAGATCCTTTCTATTGATCATAATTGAGTCGGCGTACGGGAGAGAGACAAAGAGATGGAATTGGTACCTTCTCCTTGGCTAGACGAGCCCGAGGCGTTGGTCATGGTGGTGCAGTGTAAGGTTCCCAACCTTTAATAAGGTAGAGATCCCTGTGTTTACAATGCTAGTCCCTGGATCAACAGCTAGCATCCATAGTTAAGATGTAATATCAAGAAACAAATGTCATAATACAACTTTTATAACCAGGAATAACATAATTTATTACATCTTACATAGCTCATTTGGCTATCACATTACAATGCAGCAGAATATAACAATAGCATGGGGTCCTTCATCTTCAAAGTGCCACAGGCAGTCATGTTGGTTGTAGACTTGTAATCCTAATCAATAAACTTCACTAACATCAAACAAACCTGCAACATAATAAGTTATAGCCACAAGGGTCAATACATTTGAATTGTATTGGCAAGTGATACCTTAGTAGAACATTAGTAGTCTAGATACTATATGCATTTAGGCTAAGTGTAGCTTAGGCTTGCTTTGCTCAAAGTAGGTTTTTCTTATCATTTGAAAACACTAAGTTTTTGTTTGTCAAAAATCACCCAAGGCATCTCCCAATAGAAATTGGTGATCCTTCAACCCTTCTTCAACCACAAGTTTTAACTTATAAATTGGGATGAGGAGATTCTTGATAGCTTCCATGTCTTGATGCTCAAATTGTCCTTTGCCAGGGACATGGCTAAGTACTTAGATTTTACACTCTGCAGAGGTGGTGCACTTTCCCCACAAGACTTGGTTTCACCAAGACAAGATCTTTCAGAAGCCTTCCCTTAGACTAGAATGGACGCGCTCCAACCTATCATTCCCCTACCACCAATTGTCCATTTGGCTAAGTTATTGCAACCTATGTGATCCAGGCAGATCCCATAATGCCAAGTGGCTGCACTTGAAGCTTCTCAACATTTGACATCTCAAATCTCTTTGTTCCTGGGTGGCCATCCACAAGTGAGATACACAAGGTAAACCATATAAATGGGCCTTGTGAACCACTCAACATAAACCATTCCTTCCATTCCACCCAGGTGATTCATTCACTTAGTTGTTTTATTAAACAAAACACAAGTCCTTGACTTAGAAACATTCCATAGTATGAATATAATCCACCCTTGTTTTCTACTAGCTAAGCTAAGCATGATAGTAGTAGGAATCTTAACTTAGGAAATTTCTACTAAGGTTTCATCTACTAGGATTTCCCATGGCATAGTTTACACTTAGCAAAAATTCCATGCAAGTCCTACTTTAGAAATATCACTAATGCATAGTGAAAATAATGGGATATAAGTATGAAGCATCACTTGCCTTTTTGGTATAGAATATAATTTCACTCCTTGATCTTGAAATGATCACACTCTTCAAATTCCACTACAATTCAATCAAGCAAGCAAAAATTCAATCTACCATTCAAGCAAAACATCACATAAAATAATAGAAACAAAACAATGCATGCAAGCATGCCAAAGATTGTTTTATCTATAAAAGTGGTTTCTAATGGGTTATAAACATTCTAAAACACCTATTGGTCATTTTATATAAGTGGCAAAATCATTTGCAAAAGATTTTACTTATAAACCATTTTAAACCAAATCAATATTTTATGTGGTTGAAATACCTTTAGCAAAGTAATAATCTTTATAGGGTTCATCAAAGTATATTTTTAAATCATAAAAACTTGTGTTTAGGGTCAGAGAGTTTACATCAAAACATTTTCCCAAAGGGTTTCTTCCAAAAGCATTTTTATACCATAATCAACATTTTTATTTGGCTAGAAATGCTTTAATTCAAAGATTTATTCTTTTGCTTCACCAGATATGTTTTTGAAACCACAAATTGATTTACATGGTCAGTAGGTTCAAAACAAACCATTTGCCAAAGATTTTATCACCAAAATAATTTTAGAAAGAAATTTATATTCAAAATAAGCCTACACAAGTTTCTGCAAAAACAACCAATTTAACAGAAGAAATTTACTAAACAAAGTGCATGGTCAGAAAGTACTTGTCTTGCTGATTCCATTGATATACACTTTGCAAAATTTGGAAGTATGGTTTGAAAGTTATGAATTTTACAAAATCTCATATCTAATAGAAATGTTCCTGTTTTTTAAAACGAAGTCTGAGCCACGTGGCGTGCTCTGATAGGCTGGTACCGCTTCAGTTGGATCAGCCTCTCTGGTGAGTTGGATCTAATGAAAATCGTGCGACACAGAGACAGCCTTACCCCTTTGCTTAAATGAATCTATCTAAGCCGCCAGATGGAGATCTAACGGTGCAAAATAGTTTAACCTAAATCGAGCGGTGCTGGCGGCGGCGCTCTGGCGTGGTCGTTGCCGACGATGCATGACGCGATAAAGAGAGGGAGGGGGATCACCGAGTTCGCCTTGACGTCCTGATGCTCAACTTGTTCGCGAGGAGGCAGGGGGCGCACGAGGACGAACGTAATTGCTCGCCGGAGTTGCCCTCTGGATCGGGCTCGCACGGTTGTCGACGGCGGCGAGGCTACAAGTCACCCGAAGGTGAGAGAGAGGTGCCGTTAGACATGGGCTAGAGCGTAGATTACAGGAGCATCAACAGGGGAAACATGGGCGGACGGAGGATACCTGGGGAGTTCGTCGGAGTTCAAGTCGGAGACGGCGACGAGTGGCGTTGAGGTTGCCGACGCTAGGGAGTTTGCGCGGCTGAGCTAGGAGTACTGGGAGATGCGCCAGAGTCTTTGGAACACGCTCGTGTGGTCGAGGGGTCGAGGCGCGATGAGGTGTGGCCGGAATCGTCGCCGGAAGACGTCGAAGGCAGTGGTGGTTCCGTGCAAAATCGGAGAAGCCTGGTGGCTCCGGTGGGGTGAGGATTGGGGGAAAAGGGAGAGGGAAGTATGGCGATTAAGTACGCGTGGACGTGGGCGGGATTTACTCGTGCATTCAACGGGAATTGAAGCTGCGAAATTAAACAGGAAACGGCCGGAGGAACTGGTCGCTGGGGTGGAGACGACGACTGACGCGTGGGCCGTTGTTGTTAGCGAGAGAAAGAGAGAGGATTTGGGGCCTAGCGGTCAGTGGCGATGCAGGTGAGTTCTGCGGTGAGAAAAGGAACGGTTCGGTGGGGTGAGGGAGTGGGCTGGACTGGGCCTGGATGGGCTTTGCTGGCTGGGCTGCTTTCTATTCCTTTTTTTTGATCTGTTTCTTTTTCTTTTTCCATTTCTATTATTCTGTTTTGATTTTGATTAATCAATTCAAACAACTTTTGAATTTCAAACTTCAACCAAACTTTGAGTATATTCAAATACTGTTCAATAGTTCATTTTAGAGTCAAATTTAGAATAATTCATTTATTTTTTAGGGTATAATAATTATTTAAAATAGGCCCTTAAATTAATTTAAATAAGATTTATTATTGTTTCAAAAACTCCATTTGAAAACTAAATCTTTCCAAATCTTTTCAGTAGGTTTTATCTATTTATTTGGGTGTCAACCATTCACCTTGAATTATTTGGGATATTTTTAATATGATTATTAATCATTTTAATTTTGGTACTTGTCCTTATTCTAATGAAAATAATTATGGGTTTTATTCCATAAATTTATTTAGTTGATTTCTTTGACCCCATTTAAGTTAATTAAACAACTTTTATTCCACTTGGTTAAATGTCAAATTCTATTTTCCCATGATTTAATTAATTATTTCTAATAGGTATTTTATCTTTATTCAAATAGAATTGGATTTGGTTAATGCCCTTTTAATTAATTTGAAAATTCTTTATCCATTATTTTATTTGGATTTGGATTATATTTATTCCATTTGCTTATGGATTAGGCCAAGATTTAATTTGGTCTTTAAATATTCCTCATTTAATATTTCTTTCTTTACTTTATAAAATCCATATCTTTTTATTTAAAGATCCAAACTTGGTGATTCCAATTTGTATATTTTTATTTAATGTTTATTTATCCTTTTAAATATCTTTAGGATTATTTACTCACCATTTGGTCTGGATTTCTAGATAGGTGCTTTATTAGCTTTGGAAATTCAATTTCCTTATCTTATTAAATTCATAAAATTTTATCTGTGGTTCCAATTTAAGTGAAACCAATTTATATGGTCTTATAATATTTCTAGTTGTCATTCTTGATCATTTTTAAATGTTTGTTGACAAATTTTTATATGGTTCAAATCCATGGTCTTAGAGATATCTTGGAAATGATTTTATTCCATCAGGGTATTAGGGTTTTGGTTTATTTCTCAAGTGTTTAAATTTTCCAGATGCATTTATGAAGAATGCATTTCACTTGATTTGAATTTAGTTGGATTCAAACTTTACTCAAGTTTGTTCAAGATGGGATTTTAAGTTTGCATTTAGAATCAAAAGTTTCTTTTCACCCTAAATTTCAACAATCATTTTTTTTATTTTTTTTCACATTTCAAAATTTGGAAAATTTTGGGATGTGACATGCAGCGACAGCGAGAACAGATTGTGGGTGAGTCGACGACGCTTACCGTTGCTCCTATGCTCTACCTAGATCGGGTAGGGATTTGTTGGTGGTGTGTACGACTTGTGGCGAACCTCATAACGTGAGTCGCTGGCACCTACCTATTTATATAGTACATTGCAATAGGGGCTCACCAACCATGTAGGATTAGGTGCCCCTGATCAGGACACGAATCAAAGGGCCCGATGAGCCGTTGCGCCCACTCGGTAGGAGATCAATCTAACATTCTCCCCTTGATCTCAACATATACTTTTAACTATATACTTTTCACTTTACTCGTTTTATCACTGATCACTCCGTAGAGCATGTTTCATCGTCACAGCTCAACTACTGTTAGAATTAGACAGCTACAACATACCTCTCTGTTTTGAAACAAATTATGTTCCTTCTTGGTCCTTTCATGATCAAGGAATCATAGGATTTCCCGTAAACCCATGCCGGCTAAGTGTTCTCTGAATACATTATGTGGTAAGCCTTTCGTAAGCGGATTCGTATGCATATCCTTTATGCTTATATGCTCGAGACTTATAGTGTGATCCTGGATTTTACCTTTCACAACATAATACTTTATCTCAATTGGTTTTATAGCATTACTCGACTTGTTGTTGTGAGTATAGAATACTGTGGGCTGGTTGTCGCAATACATCTTTAGTGGTTTGTCAATGCAATCTACCACTTTCAAGTCAAGTATAAATTTCTTTAACCATATTGCCTTTCTCATGGCCTCATAACATGCTATAAATTCTACATACATCGTGGATGATGCAACTATTGACTGTTTGGAGCTTCTCCATGAAATAGTCCCGCCTACGAGAGTGAATACATATCCTGACGTGGATTTTCTATCATCTTCGCCTCCCGCAAAATCTTCATCTGAATACCCTCTTATCTCTCGGGAATCAGATCTTCTATATGTTAGCATGAGGTCCTTTGTGTCTTGCGCATAACACAATGCTTTCTTTACCATCTTCCAGTGCTCCATGCATGTATTATCTTGATATCTACCAAGTACACCGGTGATAAAAGCTAAGTCAGGGCAAGTGCACACTTGTGCATACTATAAACTTCCAACAACCGAAGCATATGGTACTGCTTTCATTTGAGACATTAAAATTTCCCAAAATTGTCGCCCTTGACTACAGGAGCAGGTGTGGCATTACTCACATGCATATTGTATTTCTTTAGAACCTTTTCTAAATATGCCTTTTGCAATAGTCCTGGAACCCCATTTTTCCTATCATGGTGAATTTCTATGCCCAAAACATATGTAGCTTGACCAAGATCTTTCATATCAAAATTTGAGGACATGAACTTCTTTGTTTCTTGTATCAGACTAACATCACTTCTTGCAAGCAAGATATCATCCACACACAGAATTAGGAAAATATATTTCCTATTTTTAACTTTGCATAAACGCAGTTGTTCTCAATATTATCTTTAAACCCAAATCTCTTAGTGTCTCATTATACTTTAGATACCACTATCTAGAGGCTTACTTTAATCCATAAATGGATTTCTTTAAGTGGCATCCAATATTTTCCTTTCCTTCCATGATAAAACCCTTGGTTTTTTTCACGTAGAAACTTTCTTCTAAATCCCGATTTAGAAATGACATCTTTACATCCATCTGATGTAGCTTTAAATCAAAATGTGCCACTAATGCCATTATATTTTTGAAGGAATCCTTACATGACACTGGAGAAAAAGTCTCATTGTAATCAACCCATTCGCTTTGTGTAAATCCTTTTGCCACAAGTCGTGCTTTATACTTTTCTATATTCCCACTAGAGTCACATCTCGTCTTCCATGTCCTCAATCCACTTTTATGAGTGAGGGATTCTCATGAATTCTTCATATGGAGTGGGACCACCCTCCATATGAACTCTTTCTGTATTATAAACTTTATAATCAGTAGGAATGGATGATCTTTTAACTCTTCGAGACCTTCTAGGGGCCTCATTTACTGGCACATTATGTGTCTCAACTTGTGGCACATCTTTTAGAGGTGGATGCTGCTTCTCCCTCTCATGCGCAATAGTGGGTTCAATCGGCTCCTGACGAACAAGTTCCGGATCTTCACTCATTGTTTCCATGGGTGCAGTTGCAACAGTTGGTTGCACCACAACCTCAGGGATTATTGGTGTAGGAACAACAAGTAGTGAAAAGAATGGCTCCCGAGTTATCGAATTAGGTGCATGCACCTTCTTCTCCTCAAGATCAATTTTCCAAGCTACCATTCTCCCCCTCATCATTTCATCCTCTAAGAAGACTGCATGTCTTGTTTCTATAAACTTTGTGTATTTGTCTAGATAGTAGAAACGAAAACCTTTTTATGTTTTAGATAGCCAATGAAATGGCAACCGACTGTTTTGGAGTCTAGTTTCACAATATTTGGATTAAACGCTTTGGCATCAGCTGGACTCTCCTACAGCCGCAAGTGGTGTAGAGAGGGTACTCTTTCTGTTCACATCTCGTACGACGTTTTGGGCACCGACTTTTTTGGTACTCCATTGAGAATGTGAATGGTGGGTTTTAGTGCGATTTAGCTAATAAAATGACACGCTTGAGTGAGCACGACCTGTTCCGTCGCTCGTGTGTGCATGTGCCAGACACGGACTGTCTCGTGGGGTTTCCTGATCTCTTTTATTGTACGACATGGAGAGGCTGTGGAGAGGCACGGTTAACCTTTTCTTTTTTCTTTTCTGGATCCAAACATGAAACAATGAATAACTTTTGAATCAAGAGTCCAAATCGAAATCCATTTTCATGTTTGTGCTAATCATGTTGAGATCTTCAAAACTAGATCCCATGTTGATAGGTTTTGACGAACTTTTTTTTGTACCGCCCTTGTCCCCTATATTGCACCGCCTCCGGTCATATTGCACGGGGCGATGTCATAATAGTATGCCATCTTTGCACTACATTTTTTGTGTTTTTGTAGTTCCTTCGGTCATAGTGCACTGCACGACATCATGAAAGTGCACCGCCCGTGCACTGCCTTCTTGCACAGTGGTGCACTGCCTTCGATCGAGGTGCACTACGTGATGTATGCACTGCCTTTCTGTTTTGCGATGCACTGCCTACGGTTGTAGTGCACGGGACGGTGCTCCGGCAGTGCACGTACCATGCACTTCCTTGTTGTACTATATTGCACTGCCTTTGGTGGATGTGCAATATGCATTATCGTGGCAGTGTATTGCCATGTACTTTCTCGTTATACTATATTGCACTGCTTTTGGTGGTAGTGCACTACGCGGTGTCCTGGCAGTGTATTGCGAGGTGTCTTGGCAATATACTGCCCGTGCACTGCCTTGTTATACTATGTTACACTGCATTCGATTGCAATGCATGGAGCGATGGCATTATGAACTGCATTTTGGTTCTGTTTGTACTGCATACGGTGGCATCCTTGCAGTGCATCGTGCACTGCATGTTTGTTCCACGGTGCACTGCCTTTGATCGTAGTGCACGGGAGGTCCAGCGGCAGTACACTATGTTTTTTTTGTGGCGCACTGTATTTTCGTACATACTGTCGTCAATCGTAGTACACTGGTTTTCCGTTTGTACAGCGGATACAAGAAACATGAAAAAAAATACGTGAGCTAGACATCCCGAGAGACAGAGCAGTAAACAACGCGCTGCCTCTACTACGTCACCACGTGGCACGTCACCACACGCGATCCCTGGTGTTCCGGCACGCTCGCCCCGCGTGCGCTGTAGAGCACGTGCTCACGCTAGTGCTACCCTATAAGTTGCATTTGTTAACCTCATAGTTGAGGACAAACAGACTATCTGGAACTTGCAATGATGTTTAAGTTCTTCTCTGGTGTATTACCTTATATATTAAGTTGTTCGTTAGTTGATCTTTTCCTTTGTAAGAATGCCTGATTTTGGTGATGCAAGTAGGTATTAGGTGTTTCTTTTTTTGTTACCTTTGTCGTGTCCTCCAAAGACGATGTCCTTTCTTTTGTGTTTTCGTCTGTATATATGAAGTAGGTTCAGCTGCAACAGTCACCGCCTGTTGTTTTTGTACTTGCTTCTAAAACAGCTTAAATCATGTGTTCTTCGCTCACCTCTTCCTCAAACACAAATTTTTATGCATGGTTAATATGGTGGTTGTTGAATCGTTTACCAATGCGAGAGCCATGGGGTCTTGCACCAAGGCGCACCCCTAACACAATGTTTGGTTATCTGTTTTGCTATTAGCTTATCCTGGCTACCTCTTTTTGAACTCTGAATTTTATGGAGAAGACTACAACCTTTATTTCATTTCCTACTGCTGGTCATCATTAATTATGTAATGGAGCTCATGATAACATTAGTTATATTGCTAGGAGTGAGTGGCAAATCAGCTGAATGTTTAGCTCATGGAGCTATCATCCGAGGATCCAGGTGGCACATGTCAAACCATTTGTTTCAGGTTATCCTATGTTTTTGTAGTCCATGATGATGAATGAGGTTGGTCTTAGAGTATCTGGTTTATTTTTACCCTGTTCGTTTGATTTTTCTATCGTCTTAGTTTGAATTTTTGCTTTATCTTACAGATCATATTTTGGTTGGTCTGTTTGCTAATGTATAGACACTGATGACATGTTCGATGGATAAGTATCTTGACAAGCTAATCCCCGTTACTTCTTGTGGCTGTTGTAGGGTTACTTCTCTCTATTTTTGTTATTATATATCCTTTCTATTTAATCCCATTTGCTCTATACTCGTCTGTCGGGGTTGTGTACTTCACTAATGGGAGCAATCTAATGATGGGTTGCTCCATCATTGGATCTACGTGTATACCAAAAGAGCGCAAATGTGTCAATGCTCAAATGACTTTCCTTTTTAGTAGAAAAAGAGCGCAAGTGCATGATGAGTTGTTCTATACTCAAAATAGGAGTATTCCTTAGTATAAGCATGTGTAAATATGTTTTTAAGGTCACAATCCAGAATTTGTGGTAGCAATTATCCAATGTTGCTTTAGCACTGTGTATCTTGTAGATAGTTAATATGTGGCCAGTTTAGTATTTGTTAATATTCGTCTTTTTTAGAATTCCTTTAGTTACAAATGTTACTGTACTAATGTCTTTCTGAACTGATTTTCCAAAACATTTGCCAGTGGTGCTTATTAATAATGTGTTTATCAAAACTGGTTGTTTCTTCCCTATGGTGTTTTTAGGTGAGTTCGTCTAGCCTGGGTTTATGTTGTTCTGGAGCTAAAGTACACTGGGCCCCACTTGAGAATTGTATCAGGTGAGAAAATTAGTTCCAGCAGTGTAACTAGTGTAATTATACTACAAACTAGATAAATTCAGTGTATTTTTTATAATCCAAGCAGGTTGTGTGTTGCTTAGTTTCTATATCAATTACTAGAGTTGTTCATGTCACTGCGGGAGCAAGACTAGCTGCTAGCAAAACTGAGTTAAAACCGAACATAGGTAACCAAATCCTCTCTTCCTCATTGCTCGCTCTGTATATATATTTAATCTCCACATATCCATTTGTTTGTTTGCGCAAATTTGATTACATGGTGTTTAGCGAAAATCCAAGTGGTTGTCCTCATGTTTTGTTTTCTACTCTTTTAATGTTTCTGTTGAACATATATGATATACTAAAAGTGAGTTGTTTTCTAATTTTGTCTTTTATGTTCTCCAAATTTTATTTTTAGACGCCTTCTCTTTATGGTCGGCCTAAGTTACCGTCTTGCATCTTTCCCTCAGCGTCTCGACTTCCACCGTCTCTTCGGACCACACCATGCTTGATGAGTACATCGCGGAGCCAAAGCTCTTAAACCGCTCTCCTCATTCCTTCAGTTCACCTAGCACGCTTCCCACCACCTAGCTTCTCATGTGTTCTCTTGGTGTGGTTCTTTGCAGGTAGAGGTGCAGGGAGAAATGCTCAAGAAGGCATCCCAGATGTGCGACGAGATTAGAAAGTTCTGCGATGAGTACGAGGCAGACCTTCTGGATGCCGTAACCATACTTCTGGTATGGGCCAACACACGGGAACTCCTGAAGTCCTTGTGCACTCCCAACGAGCAGGCCACTGTGCAGCCTGTACGAGACAATCCATGGAGCTTATAAACTCGTTGTGCAGTCCAGCTGAGCAGGCTGGTACTACTTAGTAGGCACTTCACACAACTCCATTGGCGCCTTCTGTATTTAACTAGATAGTTTGCTCTGTTGTGCTTGGTGAATTGCATCTGGATTGGAGGCACAAGTTAGGGTCAATAGCTCCTATGTGCTTGTAGGATTGGCAGAGGTTTCCTCCTTATTTACCTGAACTAAATCAGGGAATGTTGAGCTGAAATATGTTAGATTTATTCCTTATTGGGGTGTTGTCGTGAAGGTGTACTTATGTATGGAGGTGTTTGGGCGTCTGGTTTGGACATCTTATCTGTTTCTTGCCTCCCAAATTGTATGTAGTACGAGTAATGTTGTAATTCATCATGTATTGGCATAACGACCATTGTTACTTTCTTATTTTGTACTTTTGAAATGCAAGATCCCTTGTAGGCTACTTGTGAATTTTTTTTTATTAAGGTGGTGTTTAGTATTGACCTAGGTACATGTTGTTGTCTATCTGCGCTCTTTGCTCATGTACTCTATTAACTAGAAAGACAAGAAGGTGCAAGATTAGTCTCCAAGTTTTAGTAATTAACTACAGTATGGTCATATACTCCTGAAACAATCTTGTAGTATCCTGTTGAGATATGAAACAACCTTTTAGTATTCTATTCCGAGATGAAACAATCTCTTACTATATATGCTTTAGTAGATCAATGGATCTAAACTGAAATTCTTATGTCCATGTTCGATATGATAATGCATTCTCTTCACGTAACCCTCTGGCAAATCTTCAAATTGATCCTTTACCTTATGTGATATACTTGATTGTGTTGGTATTGTTTGAACTCGAAACATTGCCATCTAGTTTATACCTGATACCTTCGATCCGGATTACGAATGTAGTATAGATCTTTTTCCCTAGTAGAACTAGGTTATCGAATCCTCAGGAAGCAGAAAGAGTAGTAAGGTTACTTCAACGAACCTTCAGGAGTTTTAGAATTATTTTTGTGTTTTACCGGACCAAGAGTTTGCGATCTTTTGTTGTTGTCGATGATGGAGAGAGAGGGGGCCCGGGGCTTTTGGTTTCACCAGTAGCAATGCAAAACATCTTATGGGAATAAAAGATAATAATAAAGTATGCATGTAATTGTTAGAGAAAGATAATTATATATTGGCAGTGAATCCATAATTCCTATTGCCTCCGCAACCCCTTATAGCAATAACCTACTAGTCTCATCCATAGAAGAAAGAGAACTAATGATATGCATAGTGATGTCACCGTTAATCCCAAGTAAATCCTTCACATACAACCGTACTACCCGTTATGTCGATGGGGTTCCCATTCTGCAGATTAGTCATTACTCACACTCCCTATACCTAAATCAATCCTTGGGTTCTTGGGTACCTGACAAGTCCTTAGACTGAGGCAAGAGAGGGTACAATAATCATCATGTCATACAAACTAATACATGATACCATCTATGATAAATAACATGCACAAAAGCTACATGGCTAGGCTGAAGCCCTTATCCCAGGGAGAATTACTCACACATAGAGATGAAATCAACAACCAAAAACATTTTAATGGAAATCATGAGATTGATAATAATAGTCTTACAATGTCGCCAATTGGAGATGAGATCTACTATTACCAGTGGAGGAATATGGCTATGGTGGTGGAGAAGGGTTTAGAGATTAGATCTAGATCTATCCCTCCGGTGTTGTGGTGTTTGATGGCAGGGGGCGGAAGAGAGTCGAGATTGAAAAGAAGAGGCATTTTTATCGTTGCCCGAGGCCTCTTTATATAGGGGTTCCTTGACGAGAGTTGTTCTTTTTGACCTAGTGATGTCGGTGGCAACTATAGGGCCAGAACTATACAGTGGGAATTTTATTCCCGTTGTATAGTTGGTTGTTAAAGGTACTGCCTCCACTTCACGGCTCCAGGTTTCTTTGAGTTGTTGGAAATATCGTATCTTTGACTTTACTGTTGTGATTCCTGTCATCAAATGTCATCTGCGCAGGGAAAAATAGAAAGACAGGATTGCATACCCCTTTGATCATTAGGCATTAGTGGTAGTATTTATAGAGATATTTCATCAAAAATATGAATAATATCTAGTTTAAATGCGGACGTGGATGGCTATATTTCACAGCCATCAACCTTGCCAAGCTTAAACTTGATCGTCCTCAAGCAAGAAAACAAAAATCAAAAATGAACTCAGCATTTAAACTCAAATAACGAGATGATGATCTTACTCGTGATTGGCAGTCTCAAGTTTCCTCCACTTTATTAATCTGAAAAACTTCAGCATAGATAGAGTAATGGCAAACATATCATACGGGTTTCATGAATCCTTATAGCGCAGCAAAATTATTATTAGCATGGATGATTCAAATGAGTAAACTTTATTGCATGTCATGTAGTCAACTCATAAGTTTGCCTTTGAACAATAAAGTATAATCGTGTAAAATTGAGAGTGCGAGAGTTCGTCATGAAAAGCATATATACTAAAGTATCTCAATTTTCCCACATCAATAAATCAAGACTTTTCAAGCATGACTTTTCTATTCATTGTCCTTCAAGAATTTCAGTTCTTAAGTAATTGAGAGCATGCCAAAAAATTCATTAGTTTATCGGGCTGTGATGGACACTCGTGGCATCACTAAGGTTTTTGTTACTTTTGCATAATGATTACTCATATCAGCCAGAGGAGTGATTCCATCATGAACACAGCTACATGAGAGTGCCAAGAATCTTACCCATCATAGCATTGCTGCTACCACTACTAGGAAAATGGCTATAGGTACCACATCCGTGGCTCACATGGTTGAAGTGCCCCACGGCTAAAACAGGCGTGGCTCACCTATGGGCAGTGCCCTACTAGTAACTAGAACAACCGTGGCGCACATGACCCTAGTGCGCCACAGATGTGTGTGGGCCAGGGCCCTGTTGGCCGCACGCCAAACATCCGTAGCGCACATAGGGTAGGTGCACTACGGTTGCTAGTGTCAACCGTGGCGCACATGGAGGGGGTGCGCTACGCCTAAGCGCATGCCCCTCTCTGCTGTGAAACGGCCAGACACATCTGTGGCGCTCTATGGCATGTGCGCCACAGATGTATAAACTTAGTAGTAGGGCACCTTGCCCTAGTTCCCTATGCCTAACTATCATGCACCAACTCCACCACCCCCGTGGATCGCCTTTTTAGGCTTTGCAAAAAATAAAAGAAAATGATAAACACTTCAAAAAATTAAATCCTTTCATATTTAGGTAGGTATTGTGGTATAGCTTCTAGTAAAATTAACAAACATGAGTTTTGACTTTATTTGCAAAAAAAAGTCATGCCACGGTAAAAAGGCCATAACTTTTGCATACGATATGGAAAAAAAATCGTATAATATACCAAAATGACGAGAACGAGATTTCGCATCCTCTCGTTTAGCGATTTTTTAGATTTTCAAAATTCGAAAAGAGTAAAAAGTTACGGTCAAAAGACCATTTTTTCCTGCAGAAAAAAATAGAGGGCAACTTACCCGTAGCGCACCACCACCTAGTGCGCCACGGATAAGCTTGGGCGGGATTCAAATTTGAATCACCACCCCGCCCACCTACCCCTATTCCCTCCTTCTTCTCCTTTTCATTCTCCTTCCTCCTCCTTTTCCTTCTATCTTCTCCTCCTCCTTTTCCTTCTCCCTTCTCCTCCTCCTCCTCCTCCTTTCCTTCTCCTCCTTCCCTTGCACTGACGATGGCGACGGTGGCCTTCTCCTCCTCCTTGCTTCGGCATCCTCCTCTCCTTGCAGTGACGATGGCGATGGCGTCGGCGACCTTCTCCTCCTCCTTGCAGTCACGACGGAGAAGACCTCCTTCCTTGCGGCCTCCTCCTCCTTGCAGTCACGAAGAGTGACGACGAGCTCCGACGACCGTCGACGACCTCCTTCTCCTTGCGATGACCTCCTCCCTTCTCCAGCCACACCTCCTTCTCCCTCTCTTCCTCGATGCCGGTGAGGAGTAGCACGGCCACGGCCTCCCGCACCTCCCTGCGGTGGTAGGTCGTGGCCACGGCCACCATGCTCCAGCGAGGCGACACGACGGCGGCGATGCGGACCCGATTGCTTTTGCAATTCAAAACGAGGGTGTTTTTTACATTTTTTTTTATTTTTGAAAAAAACATCTGTGGCGCACCTGTACCCCCACGCCTATCCCGATATAACCGTGGCGCACCATGCAGTGCGCCATGGCTACGAGATAGCCGTAGCGCGAGGCCCGTGGCGCACTACTAGTGCGCCACGGAAGGCCTTTTCAGGTGCGCCACGAATAGGCCTTTTTCTAGTAGTGTACATATGTTTAATCAACTCATAGCCGAAATCTAGGAGTTTCCTCCATGAAAATCGTTCGTAGGCTAGCAGAGTTGTTGGCATTCCATGAATTTTGACACGCATAAAGCTATATCATTCTCATGATTCAACATTTCAAACTTTGGCATGCTCACAAAAACCGCTAAACATTAATTCAATCAAACAAATCCTTTCAAAGAGAGCTATAATGGCCCACAAGTATATGGGGTGTATCATAGTACTTTCGATAAATAGGAGTGTCGATCCCAATGAGGAGAAGAAGGTGCTGAACAGTGGTATGGAGAAGGAAATCCCTATGAATACCTAGCAAACGGATTTTTAGTGGTTTTCTGACAAAGCAACAAAACAAAGAGCAAGTAACAGAAGTAACGAACAAATGGAGCAAGTGTCCCAATCCTTTCTTAGCAAAGGACAAGCCGGTGGAAATACTTATAAGGACCAAACATGTCACATCCCAAGATTTTCCAAATCTTGTAATGTGAAAAATAAATGAATAAAATAAACCTTTGTTTGAATTTCAGGGCCAGAAGAAACTTTTTGAATCCATTTGGAAACTTTCAAACCTATTTTGATCAAAATAAAATCCTAAAGGGATTTAAAAAGTTAAATAAATATTAAACTTCAAAATATTTAAAATTACTATTTTGGATCTTTTAATAAAAGGTTTTGGTTTTCAAAAGAAAAGGAGGATTTATAATTAAGGATAATTTTATATAGCCAAAATTAAACCTTGGCCAATATTTTGAAATAATGTTTTGTTTTGAATAAAAATAGTAAAGGTTTATTTAAATAAAATAATAAGGATTTAATATCCAATTTTATTTAAGTAAAGACTTCTCCCATTTTAAATAAAACACTAAAACTTATTTATTTATTTTAAATAAGTTTTCTAAAGTATTTTATATTCTCCAATAAAACCTACTGAAGTGTTTTGGCTTTATTTTAGATTTCAAAATAATGTTTTTAATAAAGCAAATCCTAATTGTTTTAATAATGGGGGTCTATTGAATTTAATTATTAATGGACCCTAAAATAAAAATGTTATTTTGTTTTAAACAAGATTTCCAAATATCTTTATTTCCAAATGAAACCTACTAGTTTGGTTTTGAAAATATTTGGATTTCAAATGGAGATTTTATTAAATAAATCAAACCCTATTTGATTAAATAACTAAAGGTCCATTTTATTTAATTAATGAATGGATCTTAAAAAGAATAAAAATATTATTTTATTTTAGGATTTGGTTTATGTTGTTAAGCAGAACCAAAAACTCATTACAAGTTTGAAAGTGTTTGAAATGTTTGAATATTTGTTTTGTTGTTTGATATGTGAATTGTTTTTCAAAACAGAATTTGATTTGGAAAAATAAAAAAAAGCCAACAGAAAGAAAAAAATATGAAAACAGACCCAGCCCAACAAAATGGCCCAACCTTGATCCAGCCCACATTGCTCCTTGCCCCAAACCGTTTCACATCACAGAAAGAACCCGCTAAGCAGCTGACTGGTGGACCCAACTCCCTTTCCTTCTCTATCACTGACAAGATGACCCCCCGCCACATCATCATCTCCTTCCCCCCCCCCCCCCCGCAGACCAGTTCCTCCCCTCGCCATTTCTGTCGAAATTTCGCCGAGTAAATTCGTCATAAACGCTACAGCAATTGCACCCGCGATTACTCTCGTTAACTCGCCTCTCCCTCCTCTCCATTTCCCCTCTGTTTCCAGATTCTCTCCGCCCCAGGGCTACTCTAATTGGTCGTTGCAACCTCACCAACTCCGACGAGGTCCTGCTCGAATTCCAGCCAAACCAGACAACCCCACCACCCAGGGAGCACACGAGCGTGCTCGCCAGCACCAGGCGTACCTCCCAGTGGTGATAGCTCACTCACAAGACGCCCAGTGATCGCCCCGACGACACCAGCACGCCACCACCTCCTTCTCCAACTCCGGCGGCATCTGCTGGTGAGACCAGACTTCCTTTTCACCCCTCTGTGATGCACACATACTCGCCTCCCTCTTGCGAACCTAACGGTGCAGTCTACTTGTCTTAGAGCGTCCTCTATCTTCATCTTCGACGACATCTGAGCATACCCGACGACGACGCCGTCTCCAGCGAGCAATCGTCAACGCCTCCGAGCTTCCCTTGGCCAACCAAAGCATCAACTAGAATCAGTGCTCCACGGCGGATCTGGTAAGCATCTTCACTCTTTCCCTCGCGTCCTAGTTCACCGGCAGCGTCACCGCCGAGCCACCAAGATGCCACCGAGCGCCGCCACCGGTCGAGGCAATCGAGCCATCCGATCTTGATCCGGTGGATAGGATAGAAAGTAGAGCGAAGCGGTAAGAGCACGCCTGAGCGGCGCGATATCCATTAAATCCAACGGCCTGCGTCGCCTGATCCGCGCGAACCGTTTTCGACGAATCAGAACGTGTCGCGTGTCACTGGATGATTTAGAAGAGTTTGAAATCAGATTTAGATGCCATTTTGAAACCCTTGTAACTTTCAAACCGCACGTCCAAATTTTACAAATTTTATATCAATGGATTCAGTGGAACAAACCCTAGCCAACCATGCCTTTAGATTAGCAAATAGTATCTGTTATCTTGGTTTTTTTTGCAGAAACATTTATATGCTTGTTAAGGATGTAAAAATTGTTTAAAAATGAATTTGGGGTTAAAATCTTTGGCAATTGGATTGATTTGAACCTACTAACATTAGGAAACACTTTGTGGACTCAAAAATGTATTTGGTGAAACAAAATAAAGATTCTTTGATTTAAAACCATTTCTAGTCAAATATAAATGTGGTTTATTTATTAAAAATGATTTTGAAGGAAAGCTTTTGGGAAATGTTTTGTTTTAAACTCTCTGACCCTAAACAACAAGTTTTATGGTTTGAAAACATATTTGGTGAACCTTGGAGATTAATGCCTTGGTAAAAATATTTCTACACCACATAAAATGATACTTTGTTTTGAAAATGGTTTATAAAGTGAAACCTTTTGCAAATGACTTTGCCACTTTACAAAATGACCATTAGGTGCTTTCAAATGTTTGTGACCCATTAGGAACCACTTTTTCAAACAAAACAAAGCTTGGCATGCTTGGATGCATTACTTTGACTTTGTTAATTTTTTGTGCTGTTTTGCTTGATTGGTTGATTGAGTATGTGCCTTGCTTGGTTGATTTGTAGTGACTTGAAGAGTGTGATTGTTGCAAGGACAAGGAGTGAACCCATACTCTACCAAAAAGGCAAGTGATGCTACATACTTTTGTCCCATTACTTTCACTATGCATTAGTGATTTTCTCTAAGTAAAACTTGCATAAATTTTTGCTAAGTATAGACCTTGCTAGTAAAACCTAGTAGATGAAACCTTAGTGGAAATCTTCCTAAGTTAAGATTCCTATTACTATCAAGCTTATCCTAGCTAATAGAAAACATGGGTGGAATATATATTCACACTATGGAAAAATATTCTAAGTCTGAGGACTTGTGTTTTTGTTTAATAAAACAACTAAGTTAATGAATCACCTGGGTGGAATGGGACTTGCTTGGTGGTTTTTGGTTGAGTGGTTCACAAGGCCCATGTTTATGGTTTACCTTGTGTATCTCACTTGTGGATGGCCACCCAGGAACAAAGAGATTTGAGATGTCAAATGTTGAGAAGCTTCAAGTGCAACCACTTGGCAATATGGGCTCTGCCATGATCATATAGGTTGCAAGAACTTAGCCATATGGACAGAGGGTGGTATTGTTTGATAGGTTGGAACGCGTCCATTTTGGTCTAAGGGAAGGCTTCTGAAAGATCTTGTCTTGGGAAACCAAGTCTTGTGGGGAAAGTGCACCACCTCTGCAGAGTGTAAAATCTAAGTACTTAGCCATGTCCCTGGTAAAGGGCAATTTGAGCATCAAGACATGGAAGCAATCAAGAATCTCATCATTCAAATTTCTAAGTTAAAATCGTGTGGTTTGAACAAGGGTTGTTTGAAATCTTCAATCTTTGATTGAGAGAAGCTTTGGAAAAGATTTTGTCAAAACAAAAACTTAGTATTTTCAAATGATAAGGAAAATCTATTTTGAGAAATGCAAGCCTCAACTCCACTTAGCCAAATGCATGTAGAAGATAGACTCCACAATACTACCATAGTATCACTTGCCAATACAATTCAAATGTATTGACCCTTGTGGCTGTAACTTGTATGTTGTAGGTTTGATTGATTTTAGTAAAGATTGATTGATTAGGATTACAAAGTCTACAACCAACATGTCTGCCTGTGGCACTTTGAAGATGAAGGACCCATGACTATAGTTATTCCGCTGCAATGTAAAGTAATAGCCAAATGAGCTATGTAAGATGTAATAAAATTATGTTATTCCTGTTTATAAAATTATATTATGACCTTTGTTTCTTGATATTATATCTTAACTGTGGATGCTAGCTTTTGATCCAGGGACTAGCATTGTAAACACAGGGGACCCCACCTTATATTGTGTAAAGGATGGGACACTCCCACTACAGATGGTATCAGAGCATTGTGTTGCCTGTAGGATTTGTAAACCCTAGGATTGGACAAAAACCCTTAGAAAAATAGGAGTTATATTTTGATACAAAACTTATATACAAAAACACTTGTAAACTCTTTCCTCAACCATTTTGGTTTAACTCTACTTCTCTTCTATTTCAACTTGATGGAAAACCTACCCCATGGCCAAGAACTACACCTTGTGCAAAGGACTTCATCAACTCTAATGACTTCAACTTCTTCAACTCTAATGACTTCAACTTCTTCAACTTCTTCAACTCTAATGACTTCAACATCTTTAGCATATTCACCAAGGACTCCCAACTTGGATACCACTAAGGACTACAATTGAAGACAAGGAAATCTTGCTCCAGATTTAGAGACTGAGGGAATGCAAAAGTTAGAAGGAACCTACATCATTTGAAGTCTTGTGACCAAGGAATTTTTCCCAAGGAAACCCTGATCTCATACAAGAAGAATCATGAAGGAAGGAAAGATCACAAGTGAACCATATAGATGGACCACCATATTTTAGATAAGTCAAAACACACCAACTTATGTGGTATAACAAAAATATTTTTGTTGCCTAAGTATGTGCTTGAACTTGTGTTTGAGTGAAATGTTTTGGTTTGTGATTGAATGCACATTGTTTGTGTGAATTGTGATGTGTGTGATTAGAAATATTTCCTTAGAAATATTTTGCCTATTCTAATCCCTACCCAACCCAAACAGATGACTTCTCCAAGAAACTCCAACATCAAGGTTGATGACAACCACAACCAAGAGGACAACATGAGAGAACTTATAGCAACCCAAAATCAGTTGAGCCAAGAGACAACTCAGCTTTTAGCCAACAACAATGGACTAGACCCAGCCATACAAAGGATTTTGAAACTTCAATCCCAATTGTTGCAAGGAATGGTTACTCAAATGATCAACATGGGAGAAAACTTTTCCCAAAGAGCTAATGACAACAAGGATGACAAAGAAGCTAATCTAGAAGGAATCCAAGCCAGCAATAGTTTTAGAGACAAAGATCATACATCCAAGGAACATGAAGATCACTGCCCCAAGAAGAGAGAAAGATCACCCACCTATGAAGAACATGAACTAGAAGAACTCCTAGCTTTGGAGAGACCCAAAAAGAAGAAGAAGGACATAAGCCAGTTGCAGTGTTACAATTGCAAAGAGAAGGGACACTATGCCAGTGAATGCCCAGAAAAGGAGAAGAGCCAAGAAGACAAACAAAGGCTAGTGAAACCCAAGATGAGGAAGGATATTAGCCAAGTGATGTGCAAACACTGCAAAGAGTTAGGACATTATGCATCATATTTTCTAGAGAAGCCACCTCAAGACCACAAACTTATAACATGTTTCAAATGCAAGGAACTAGGCCACTATGCAAACAATTGTCCAGAAAAGATGAAGAACAAGTTAAACAAGTCTATGAAGGATCTCAACCTTGGCCCATGAGTCAAGTATGGAAACCAAGGACACCATGCAAATGTTTGCTTAGAGAAATTTTCCCCAGGATCCCAAGAAGGACAATATGTAATTTTTGCTCGGAAGTTTTAAGGGTGGTAGTACCCTAGTTGTTTTGAACCTGCTGTAACCCTAGCCTCCCCAAATCTCGGGACGAGATTTATTTTAAGGGTGGTAGCCTGTCACATCCCAAGATTTTCCAAATCTTGTAATGTGAAAAATAAATGAATAAAATAAACCTTTGTTTGAATTTCAGGGCCAGAAGAAACTTTTTGAATCCATTTGGAAACTTTCAAACCTATTTTGATCAAAATAAAATCCTAAAGGGATTTAAAAAGTTAAATAAATATTAAACTTCAAAATATTTAAAATTACTATTTTGGATCTTTTAATAAAAGGTTTTGGTTTTCAAAAGAAAAGGAGGATTTATAATTAAGGATAATTTTATATAGCCAAAATTAAACCTTGGCCAATATTTTGAAATAATGTTTTGTTTTGAATAAAAATAGTAAAGGTTTATTTAAATAAAATAATAAGGATTTAATATCCAATTTTATTTAAGTAAAGACTTCTCCCATTTTAAATAAAACACTAAAACTTATTTATTTATTTTAAATAAGTTTTCTAAAGTATTTTATATTCTCCAATAAAACCTACTGAAGTGGTTTGGCTTTATTTTAGATTTCAAAATAAATTTTTTAATAAAACAAATCCTAATTGTTTTAATAATGGGGGTCTATTGAATTTAATTATTAATGGACCCTTAAATAAAAATGTTATTTTGTTTTAAACAAGATTTCCAAATATCTTTATTTCCAAATGAAACCTACTAGTTTGGTTTTGAAAATATTTGGATTTCAAATGGAGATTTTATTAAATAAATCAAAC
Source organism: Avena longiglumis (assembly GCA_030063025.1). NCBI lineage: Eukaryota > Viridiplantae > Streptophyta > Magnoliopsida > Poales > Poaceae > Avena > Avena longiglumis. The sequence continues at coordinate 208,307,254 of CP125979.1, read as the reverse complement.
CCTATTTGATTAAATAACTAAAGGTCCATTTTATTTAATTAATGAATGGATCCTAAAAAGAATAAAAATATTATTTTATTTTAGGATTTGGTTTATGTTGTTAAGCAGAACCAAAAACTCATTACAAGTTTGAAAGTGTTTGAAATGTTTGAATATTTGTTTTGTTGTTTGATTTGTGAATTGTTTTTCAAAACAGAATTTGATTTGGAAAAAGAAAAAAAGCCAACAGGAAGAAAAAAATATGAAAACAGACCCAGCCCAACAAAATGGCCCAACCGCCCAGTCCAGCCCACCTGTTCCCTTGCCCCAAACCGTTTTCGTCACCGCAGAAAGAACCCGCTAAGCAGCTGACTGGTGGACCCAACTCCCTTTCCTTCTCTATCACTGACAAGATGACCCCACGCCACATCATCATCTCCCTCACCCCCATCAGTTCCTCCTCGCCGTTACGAAATTTCGCCGAGTAAATTCATAAACGCCACAGCAATTACACCATGACATTTCTCGTTAACTCGCCTCCTCCTCTCCATTTCCTCCGATTCCAGCTTCTCCGCCCTGTGGCTACTCTAATTGGTCGCTGCAACCTCACCAACTCCGACGAGGTCCTGCTCGAATTCCGGCCAAACCAGACAACCCCACCACCCAGGGAGCACACGAGCGTGCTCGCCAGCACCAGGCGTACCTCCCAGTGGCGATAGCTCACTCAAGACGCCCCGTGATCGCCGCTTTCGACACCAAAGACGCCACCACCTCCTTCTCCAACTCCGGCGGCATCTGCTGGTGAGACCAGACTTCCTTTTCACCCCTCTGTGATGCACACATACTCGTCTCCCTCTTGCGAACCTAACGGTGCAGTCTACTTGTCTTAGAGCGTCCTCTATCTTCATCTTCGACGACATCTGAGCATACCCGACGACGACGCCGTCTCCAGCGAGCAATCGTCAACGCCTCCGAGCTTCCCTTGGCCAACCAAAGCATCAACTAGAATCAGTGCTCCACGGCGGATCTGGTAAGCATCTTCACTCTTTACCTCGCGTCCTAGTTCACCGGCAGCGTCACCGTCAGAGCCGCGCCGCCGCATGCCACCGATGAGCGCCGCCAGCTTCTGGTCGAGGCACTGAGAGCCATCCGATCTTGATCCGGTGGATAGGATAGAAAGTAGAGCGAAGCGGTAAGAGCACGCCTGAGCCGCGCGATATCAATTAAATCCAACGGCCTGTGTCGCCTGATCCGCGCGAACCGTTTTCGACGAATCACAACGTGCCGCGTGTCACTGGATGATTTAGAATAGAGTTTGAAATCAGATTTAGATGCCATTTTGAAACCCTTGTAACTTTCAAACCACACGTCCAAATTTTACAAATTTTATATCAATGGATTCAGTGGAACAAACCCTAGCCAACCATGCCTTTAGATTAGCAAATAGTATCTGTTAGCTTGGTTGTTTTTGCAGAAACATTTATATGCTTGTTAAGGATGTAAAAATTGTTTAAAAATGAATTTGGGGTTAAAATATTTGTCAATTGGATTGATTTGAACCTACTAACATTAGGAAACACTTTGTGGACTCAAAATGTATTTGGTGAAACAAAATAAAGATTCTTTGATTTAAAACCATTTCTAGTCAAATAGAAATGTGGTTTATTTATTAAAAATGATTTTGAAGGAAAACTTTTGGGAAATGTTTTGTTTTAAACTCTCTGACCCTAAACAACAAGTTTTATGGTTTGAAAACATATTTGGTGAACCTTGGAGATTAATGCCTTGGTAAAAATATTTCTACACCACATAAAATGATACTTTGTTTTGAAAATGGTTTATAAAGTGAAACCTTTAGCAAATGACTTTGCCACTTTACAAAATGACCATTAGGTGCTTTAAAATGTTTGTGACCCATTAGGAACCACTTTTTCAAACAAAACAAAGCTTGGCATGCTTGGATGCATTACTTTGACTTTGTTAATTTTTTGTGCTGTTTTGCTTGATTGGTTGATTGAGTATGTGCCTTGCTTGGTTGATTTGTAGTGACTTGAAGAGTGTGATTGTTGCAAGGACAAGGAGTGAACCCATACTCTACCAAAAAGGCAAGTGATGCTACATACTTTTGTCCCATTACTTTCACTATGCATTAGTGATTTTCTCTAAGTAAAACTTGCATAAATTTTTGCTAAGTATAGACCTTGCTAGTAAAATCTAGTAGATGAAACCTTAGTGGAAATCTTCCTAAGTTAAGATTCCTATTACTATCAAGCTTATCCTAGCTAATAGAAAACATGGGTGGAATATATATTCACACTATGGAAAAATATTCTAAGTCTGAGGACTTGTGTTTTTGTTTAATAAAACAACTAAGTTAATGAATCACCTGGGTGGAATGGGACTTGCTTGGTGGTTTTTGGTTGAGTGGTTCACAAGGCCCATGTTTATGGTTTACCTTGTGTATCTCACTTGTGGATGGCCACCCAGGAACAAAGATATTTGAGATGTCAAATGTTGAGAAGCTTCAAGTGCAACCAATTGGCAATATGGGCTCTGCCATGATCATATAGGTTGCAAGAACTTAGACATATGGACAGAGGGTGGTAGTGTTTGATAGGTTGGAACGCGTCCATTTTGGTCTAAGGGAAGGCTTCTGAAAGATCTTGTCTTGGGAAACCAAGTCTTGTGGGGAAAGTGCACCACCTCTGCAGAGTGTAAAATCTAAGTACTTAGCCATGTCCCTGGTAAAGGACAATTTGAGCATCAAGACATGGAAGCAATCAAGAATCTCATCATTCAAATTTCTAAGTTAAAATCTTGTGGTTTGAACAAGGGTTGTTTGAAATCTTCAATCTTTGATTGAGAGAAGCTTTGGAAAAGATTTTGTCAAAACAAAAACTTAGTATTTTCAAATGATAAGGAAAATCTATTTTGATCAATGCAAGCCTCAACTCCACTTAGCCAAATGCATGTAGAAGATAGACTCCACAATACTACCATAGTATCACTTGCCAATACAATTCAAATGTATTGACCCTTGTGGCTGTAACTTGTATGTTGCAGGTTTGATTGATTTTAGTGAAGATTGATTGATTAGGATTACAAAGTCTACAACCAACATGTCTGCCCGTGGCACCTTGAAGATGAAGGACCCATGACTATAGTTATTCCGCTGCAATGTAAAGTAATAGCCAAATGAGCTATGTAAGATGTAATAAAATTATGTTATTCCTGGTTATAAAATTATATTATGACCTTTGTTTCTTGATATTACATCTTAACTATGGATGCTAGCTTTTGATCCAGGGACTAGCATTGTAAACATAGGGGACCCCACCTTATATTGTGTAAAGGATGGGACACTCCCACTACGAAACGTTCTCGAGGACACATGGGAATTCTGTCAAGTGCTTTCGCTTGAAATAGCTGAGTACTCTTCTCTGGTGTTTGTAAGTGTTGTGTGGGTGAACCTATGCTAACATACCGCCCTTCCTAGGACTAATAGATACTTGTGATTAAACCCCCTGCAAACATCCGTAACTATAGGAAAGTAATTAAGATATAAATCTAACCACAACCTTAAACTCTAAGATCCTACGCTCCCTTGTGCAAAGGTGTCCTAACGGGGGTTTAGGTTTCTGTCAATCCGGCAACCCCACAATTAGTAGCCAAATACACAATGCATTCCCCTAGGCTCATAAATGGTGAAGTATCATGTAGTCGACGTTCACATGACTTCTCCCATGTCCTCAAGAACACAACGAACTACTCACAAGTCATCATATGGATCAAGATCAAAGATGATATGATAATGGATAACAATCTGAACATAAACAATAATCCAATGGTTCCACTCACAAGCATCAACTACAATAGTAATTAACACCGGGAAAGTTTCCCCTGATGAACTAAAGCAATATCCAACACAATTGTTACATCGGGACGGAGTGGTGATGATGGTGCTGGTGGAGATGATGGTGTGGATGATGATGATGATCCCGGTGAAGCCTAGCTTGATGATGGTGTTGATGGCGACGGTCTCCCCTCTCCAGGAAGGAATTCCCCTGGCAGAAATCTGTCTGCCGGAGAGATCTTCCTCTCTCTCGGTGTTTTCCGCCCCCAGATGCGGTAGAAATCTATCTGTGGCCGTTCCCCTGGTATTAGGGTTCCGTAGGGAAGATATAGGTGAAAGGGCGGAGTCGGAGGTCGGGCAGGTGGGCCACACATGCCCTAGGCACGGGGTCAGGTGGGCCCACGCCTAGGGGGGTGTGGGCCCCCTGAGGCCCATCTCCGTCCCTCCTTCTAGCTTCCTTCGTCTTCTGGTAAAATAATATGTTTCCATATTTTTCTGGTATTTTTCTAATCTTCGTGAAATTGCACCGAAACGCCTTCTTTTCCATCAGAATCCAGACTTCGGCACTCCATCCTCTAGGAATCATCCAACATGTATAAACAGATGAAAATCCATAAGTAATACCTCATAATAAGACAAATATCAATGAATAGAGGTAAATTATGATATAGAATGGTGATGAAAATTGGGCGTATCAACTCGCCCAAGCTTAGACTTTGCTTGTCCCCAACCGAATACTGAGCTCAGTAAACATGTCCACATGTTTATGGAGTGAAGTGTCGATAAAATAATACGAACAAGAAGCATCACACTTACCATTGCACAACTCATAGAAGAAAGCAACTCACCATTATATAACTTAGCTTGCAACCAAGTACAATAGTCAAAATAGAGATGCATAAAGATAAATCATAATTGGAATTGGAAAACTTGTTCTTGGTCAGAGAACACCTGGCAAACAGTTTCACAAAAAGCTTTTCGTAGAAGTTTCAAAACAGGAGCACTCTTTGCTCAAAAAGGTTTTTTTACATGTGAAGGCTTTCAAAGTAATACTCAATAGGTAAGAGTTTTGTTCAAACAAGGAACATAAAGAACATGATTGAATAAATTACCATATGAATGCTTGAAACACAATAACTCAAAAGCTTGCTGGAGATAGAGAAGAAGTAGGTTTACTAACTCAAATTGGAAGTGGGAGAGAGGTCCCTTCTTAGAGGGTAGCAGGGATTACAAGTCATAAAGAGCTTCCAAAAGATTATGGTACTTACTAGCTTTGAGCCCTTATTGCCCCTGTCATAAGCATCTTGAGATGATTAAGTTTAAAGTGAACAAAGATGGAGTATATGCTTGACGAAATATAAGTTGGCAATCTCATGTCCCTTGAATATGAGGGCCACTCCTCATGCATACTCAACTTTGGGTCCAAGTAAGTTCTTGTCATTGTAAGTATTTGCATATCATTGAGAACCGCCAACGGGGTACTCCTTGCACATGGTACAGGAGCTTTCCCATAACCAAAATGACAAGGCAAGCAGACAATGAGCATCTCAGCAATCTTTTTATTTACTATGCATATAGATTTTTATTGAGGATGCTTCATAGATGAATCACTATGGTGATGCTGCAATTTTACACCATGATTAAGCATGGCTTAGGCTAGCGGCCCAGGCATTTCTCTAACACAGAATACAAACTCCATGGACTTACAGGTTCCCTCTTTATTTCACACCGCTGACATCCATAGAAAAAAGAGCACAATATCAACTATGTACAAAGTACAAGTGCAATGTTGAAAACGTTCCCTGTGACAACACGGTTCTGCTAATTCCAACATATAGATGCAAGTATATACAACTTCGATGTTCACAATGGTTCAAGTTTATTAGGGGCAAGTAAATAAAGTGTGTCATCAAGTACGTGAGAGCTTTACTAACTAGTTTTCTCATGACAAAATACTTTTTAATTCGAAAGGTTGATGAAGCTTGAGAATTTGCTTGGAATAGATAAAGCTACTAGGTAGATATGGTGGACACAAGTGGCAAAGGTTTTTGGTTCAAAGGATTTTTGAAACATGAGAAGTACGCCTTCTCAAAACAGGTTTTTGGCTAGCAAGGCTGGGTAGCAAGCAAGAGATTTGAAGGAAACAAGAAAACATACAAGTAATAAAGCCAAACATGCAATCTTCCTTGAAGACACAAAAGAATCTTAAATAAATAATACTAAGCTTATGAGCCAACAAGATAGAAAACAAATGATACCAAATACCTGTATCTTTTCTTTTTCTTTCAAACTAATGCCACTGACCAGAACTCGTTTTGCGAAAACCAATTTAGATCCACTTGATTATCCCAAAGTGGTGCCAATACTGATCAACAAGATCCATCATATAATAGAGATTCCAAAATAAATTAAGAAGTGCAAAACGTAAAAGATGAGACTTCTCATTAATAATCCAATAAAGGTAATCACACCAAGGGATACATAGATAATCAACTAAAGGAGAGATACTTCCACATGCAAATCAAACTATAAGATAACCTATCTACCACAGATATGAATCCACTAAAAAGGTAAAATATAAAAGATAATGGTGGTGATACCGTGGCACTCCCCCAAGCTTGGAACAAGCCAAGGGGATGCCAAACCTGATGACGAATTACTCCCTCGGTGGTGGTGGTGTTCTCTTGTCATCATAAAACCTCCAAGGCAATGGTTCCCTATCAAAAAAGGATGTCCTTGTCTCTGCAATCCTGAAACTAGCAGCAGAGCTTATGCGATCAAATTGTCACATCCCAAGATTTTCCAAATCTTGTTATGTGAAAAATAAATGAATAAAATAAAACTTTGATGATTTTCAGGGTGAGAAGAAACTTTTGAATCCAATTTGAAACTTTCAAAACCTATTTGGATCAAATAAAATCCTAAAGGGATTTAAAAAGATAAATAAACAATAAAGTTAAAAATATTTGGAAACACTATTTTTGGATCTTTAATAAAAGATTTGGTTTTCAAAAGGATTTATAAATAAAGATTATTTTATAGAGCCAAATTAAATATTGGCCAATCTTTTGAATTAAAATGTTTTGCTTTGATTAAAAGAATAAAGGTTTGTTTAAATAGAATAATAAGGATTTAATATCCAATTTTATTTAAGTAAAGGCTTTTCCTTTTTAATTAAAACATCAAAACTTATTAAATTATTTTAAACAAGTTTTCCAAGTATCTTATATTTTCAAATAAAACCTACTGATTTGGTTTTGATAATATTTAGATTTCAAATGGATATTTTATTAAATAAATCAAAACCTATTTGAATTAATAATTAAGGTCTATTTTATTTAATTATTAAATAGATCCTAAAAAGAATAAAATTATTTTATTTTGTTTTGGACTTTGGTTTATGTTGTTAAACAGAACCAAAACACAATACAAAGTTTGATGAATGTTTTGAATTGATTTGTTGATTGATTGGTTTGATTGAAATTCAAAACAGAAAATCAAAAGAGTAAAAGAAAAAGTTTCAGAACAGAAAAAAATAGAGCAAACGACCAGCATTAAGCCCACGGCCCAACACCCCACCTATCCCTCGCCTCAAACGCTTTCCTTACATGAAGAAACCCACTAAGCCAATGACAAGTGGACCCATTCCCTCTCTCTCTCGCCAAGAGACCCCACCGCCACGTATCCATCGTCTTCACCATGACCACGCCCTCGCCGGCCGTTGCAGGAGAATAAAGTCCGGCGTAATACGCATTAACCATGCCATTAATCGGCCCCTTGACCACGCACGTTAAAGCGTCTGCCCCTCCTCTCTCTTTCCCCTCTATCGCCCGACCCTCTCTGCCCTTAGGCTGCCCTCATTGCTGGCAACAACCTCCCTGTCTCCGACGGACAACCACGACAATTCCGGCCAGCCCACGCCCCCTTTGCTCTCTGGCGCACCCAAGCTTTCTCCCCACCTCCAGGCGAACCTCCCCATAGTGCCAGCTTGCCCGCACATGCCTTGCAGCCTCGACTCTGTCCATGTCTGAGCGCCACCGACGATAAGCCCAACTCCGGTGAGCCATAGCCGACGACCTCGTGTGCCCCTTGCTCACTGGTGAGTGTTTTCGTGAACCTTGAACTCGTGTGTATCTTCCTGATGCGTTCTTTCTCTCGCTTGCGCCCCAGACGCTCACCTCCAACAACATATGACCGCACCCGAGGAGAAGTACAACTCTGGCGAGCGATTCAGGACTACCCAGTGCGCCCCTCGTCGAACCAACAACACGTTGAGCTTCCCCATGCTACTGCGAACACGGTGAGCATACTCCCTTCCTTCCTCGCTTCCTGCATCACCAGCGGTTCGACTGCCGCCACTGCCAAGCGCCGAGCGCCGCCAGAGCTTGGTCAATGCGACTATAGTCGTTAAATGACGATCCAAGCGTCACGATGGATCCTTAGCCGAAGGGGTACAAGTGATCCTGTGCCGCACGATCTGACTTGATCCAACGCACCAGAGTGCTCGATCCAACCGAAACGGTATGGACAAATCAGAATAGGACGCGTGTCACTGGTTCGATTTAAAACAGAATTTGTAATCAGATTTAGATGCAATTTTGAAACCCTTGTAACTTTTGATCCACACGTCCAAAAATTACAAACTTTATATCAATGGAATCAATGGAACAAGCCCTAGCCAACCATGCCATTTGTTTAGTAAGAAGCTTCTAGAAAAATGTTTGTTTTTGCAGAAACATTTGTATGCTTGATTAGATTATAAAAAATGTTCAAAAATGATTTTGGGGATAAAATCTTTGGCAAATGGTGTGATTTGAACCTACTGACCATAGGAAACACTTTGTGGGTTCAAAAATGTATTTGGTGAAACAAAAGAATGATTCTTTGATTTAAAACCATTTCTAGACAAATAAAAATATAGTTTATTTATTAAAAATGGTTTTGGAAGAAAAACTTTGGGAAATGTTTTGTTTTAAACTCTCTAACCCCAAACACCAAGTTTTATGGTTTGAAAACATATTTGGTGAACCCTATAGATTAATGCCTTAGTAAAAATATTTCTACACCACATAAAATGATACCTTGTTTTGAAAATGGTTTAAAAAGTGAAACCTTTTGCAAATGACTTTCCACTTTATAAAATGACCATTAGGTGTACCCAAATGTTTATGACCCATTAGAAACCACTTTTACAAATAAAACAACCCTTTTGCATGCTTGCATGTGTTGTTTTGTTTTATTATTTTATGTGATGAATTGCTTGAATGGTATATTGAAATATTGTTTGCTTGATTGATTTTTAGTGACTTGAAGTGTGTGAACATTGCAAAGATCAAGGAGTGAACCTATACTCTACCAAAAAGGCAAGTGATGCTTCATACTTTTTCCCATTACTTTCACTATGCATTAGAGATTTTCTCTAAGTAAAACTTGCATGGAATTTTGCTAAGTATAAACCTTGCTATAGGAAAACCTAGTAGATGAAACCTTAGTAGAAATTTTCCTAAGTTAAGACTCCTACTACTATCATGCTTAGATTAGCTAATAGAAAACAAGGGTGGAAATATATTCATACTATGGAAAAATTTCTAAGTCTGAGGACTTATGTTTTTCTTAATAAAACAACTAAGTCAATGAATCACCTGGGTGGAATGGGACTTGATTGGTGGTTTTTGGTTGAGTGGTTCACAAGGCCCATGTTTATGGTTGACCTTGTGTATCTCACTTGTGGATGGCCACCCAGGAACAAAGAGATTTGAGATGTCAAATGTTGAGAAGCTTCAAGTGCAGCCACTTGGCATTATGGGCTCTGCCTGGATCACATAGGTTGCTAGAACTTAGCCATTTGGACAGTTGGTGGTAGTAGGAATGATAGGTTGGAACGCATCCACTTGGTCTAAGGAAAGGCTTCTGAAAGATCTTGTCTTGGTGAAACCAAGTCTTGTGGGGAAAGTGCACCACCTCTGTAGAGTGTAAAATCGAAGTAATTAGCCATGTCCCTGGTAAAGGACAATTTGAGCATCAAGACATGGAAGCAATCAAGAATCTCATCATCCAAATTTCTAAGTTAAAAACTTGTGGTTTAACAAGGGTTTATGGATCTTCAATCTTTGATTGGGAGATGCCTTGGAAAAGATTTTGTCAAAGCAAAATCTTAGTGTTTTCAAATGTTAAGGAAAATCTATTTTGAGCAAAGCAAGCCTAAGCTCCACTTAGCCAAATGCATATAGATGATAGACTCCACTATACTACCATAGTATCACTTGCCAATACAATTCAAATGTATTGACCCTTGTGGCTGTAACTTGTTATGTTGCAGGTTTGATTGATTTAGTAAAGTGTGTTGATTAGGATTACAAAGTCTACAACCAACATGTCTGCCTGTGGCACTTTGAAGATGAAGGACCCCATGCTTATAGATATTCTGCTGCAATGTAACGTAATAGCCAAATGAGCTATGTAAGATGTAATAAAATTATGTTATTCCTGGTTATAAAGTTGTATTATCACCTTTGTTTCTTGATATTACATCTTAACTGTGGATGCTAGCTATTGATCCAGGGACTAGCATTGTAAACACAGGGGACTCTACCTTATTTAAGGTTGGGAACCTTACACAAATCTAGCTTCATACACATAGTTTTGATTTTGTATGTCATAGAGCTGTGCTTGCAATTGATTGGTGGTCTAACGAAGTGAGGAGATCTCTTCTCGAAGCTCATCAACTTCCCCCTCATGCTTGGTGATGAGTTCTGAACTTATCTTGTGAATAATATCCACTTCGCGTTTCGCCATCTTCTTGTATCTGAAAACTTCTTGTTCCAGTGCTTCCATCCTATCTTCCAGACTGCCTTCTCCTTTAGGCCCTAGAACTTATTTCATCTTTACCTTCCCCTCCTTGAGGATCAACTCTTTGGGATGAATCCTCAACTCATACATGTACGGGTTGATGACTTCCGCAAAGGAATCCTCCATGGGTGATCCAGAGGAAGACATTGAGGCTCCAAATCTGAGAACTTTCCTGACAGAAATAGATCGAAACGAAAACACGACGAGAACACGATGCAAGAACCTCGGGGATCCCGGGGGTTATATATTATGAAGTTTCAATGTATAAGGAAGGTTTTGACATGGAAACAAAGCGGAGACGGAGTTCGGGGGAGTCAAACCCCTGCCAGGCGCGGCCAGGCTGGGCCCGTGCCTGGGGTGGGTTTGTCCACCCCGGGATCCGTTTCCTCTTTAGTTTCGTCTCGTAACTTTCCTTATGTATTAAAAACATCAAAAATATAAAAATATTGGAGTTTCACGAACCTTCTGTTTTTTATCACTTCTACCTATTTAAAGACGAACTCTGCAGTTTCTGGTGTTTGGCTTCTGATAAATTCTTCTGGAGTTATCATTTGAATAGCATCTACATCTTCGTTATAAGAATCTCCAAAAATATAATGTTTTAGTCTTTGGCCATTCACCACCTATGTTGTGTCATCCTTCAGAGAAGAAATTTTGATGGCACCTGAATGGTACACTTCCTTGATAACAAAAGGTCCTTCCCATTTTGATAGTAGTTTCCCTGCAAAAAATCTGAGACGAGACCTATACAAAACAACTTTCTCACCAACATGGAACTCCCTTTTGAGAATTCTCCTATCATGCCATCTTTTTACTTTTTCCTTAAAGATCCTGGCATTTTCATAAGCTTCACCTCTACACTCATCTAGATTACTCAAATCAAGCAGCCTTTTCTCACCAGCAAGTCTAAAATCTCTATTCAATTCTTTCACTGCCAAATAAGCTTTGTGTTCTAATTCTATAGGCAAGTGACAAGCTTTCCCATAGACCATTTTGTAAGGTGACATCCCCATAGGATTTTTATAAGCAGTTCTATAAGCCCACAAAGTGTCATTCAAATTTTTAGCCCAATTTTTCCTAGCTCTGTTAACAGTTTTCTGCAAGATAGATTTAATTTCCCTATTGGAAAGTTCTACTTGCCCACTAGTTTGGGGGTGATAAGATGAAGCAATTCGGTGGTTTACATCATACTTAGCGAGAGTTTTTCTAAAACCCCCATGAATAAAATGAGAGCCTCCATCAGTCATGAGATATCTAGGCACACCAAACCTAGGAAAAATGACATCTTTAAGCATTTTCAAAGAGGTCTTACCATTAGCACTGTTTGTAGGTATGGCTTCTACCCACTTTGTAACATAGTCAACCGCAACAAGAATATCAGTATACCCTTTTGAAGGAGGAAAAGGCCCCATAAATTCAAATCCCCAACAATCAAAAGGTTCAATAACAAGAGAATAATTCATAGGCATTTCATTGCGTCTAGAGATGTTACCTACTCATTGGCATTCATCATAGGATAAGACAAACTTCCTTGCATCTCTAAAGAGAGTAGGACAATAAAATCCATATTGTAAAAACTTTTGTGCAGTCCTATCTCCAGCATGATGTCCTCCATAAGCACTGCCATGACATTTTCTCAAAATCTCTTGTTGTTCAAATTCTAGAACACATCTTTGCATAATGCCATCTACTCCTTCTTTATATAAGTGTGGGTCATCCCAAAAGTAATGCCTTAGATCATAAGATAATTTCCTTCTTTGCTGGGCTATAAAGGTTGGAGGCAAATACTTGGAAACAATAAAGTTAGCATAATCAGCATACCAAGGACTCTCATGTGGACTTGCCCTTATTGCAGCTAACTGTTCATTTGGAAAACTATCATTAACAGGCAAAGGGTCAAAAGAAATGTTTTCTAAACGAGATAAATTATTAGCAACAGGATTATCAGCACCTTTTCTATCCACAATATGCAGACCAAACTCTTGCAAAAGCAACACCCACCTTATAAGCCTAGGCTTTGCGTCCTTCTTCGTCATAAGGTATTTAATAGCTGCATGATCAGTATGAATAGTAACCTTGGAATCAACAATATAAGGTCTAAACTTATCACAAGCAAAGATTACAGCTAAGAACTCCTTTTCAGTAGTAGCATAATTCTTTTAAGTAGCATCCAAGGTCTTGCTAGCATAATGAATGACATTTAACTTCTTGTCAACACGTTGTCCCAAGACAGCACCCATAGCAAAATCACTAGCATCACACATAATTTCAAAATGTAAACTCCAATCAGGTGGTTGGACTATAGGAGCAGTTGTCAAAGCTTTCTTCAGAGTTTCAAAAGCTTCCTTACATTCATCATAAAAAACAAAAGGTACATCTTTTTGAAGAAGATTAGTAAGGGGCTTTGAAATTTTGGATAAATCTTTAATAAACCTCCTATAGAAACCAGCATGACCAAGGATACTACGAATACCTTTAATATCTCTAGGACAAGGAATCTTCTCAATTTCTTCAATTTTGGCTCTGTCAACTTCAATGCCTCTTTCAGAGATCTTGTGTCCAAGAACAATTCCTTCATTAACCATGAAATGACATTTCTCCCAGTTAAGAACAAGGTTGGTTTCTTCACATCTCTGCAAAACTTTATCCAGGTTGTGCAAACGGTTATCAAAATAAGTTCCATAGATGGAAAAATTGTCCATGAAAATCTCCACAATTTCTCCACAAAAACCATGAAAGATAGCAGACATACATCTCTGAAAGGTAGCAGGAGCATTACATAAACCAAAAGGCATACATCGATAAGCATAAGTACCATAAGGACAAGTGAAAGTGGTTTTCTCTTGGTCCTGTGCTTTCACAGCGATTTGAGAAAACCCAGAATAACCATCAAGAAAGCAAAAGTGAGTCTTTTTGGACAGCCTCTCAAGCATTTGATCAATAAAGGGCAAAGGATAATGATCTTTCTTAGTAACTTTATTAATCTTTCTAAAATCAATGCACATTCTATACCCAACCACTACTCTTTGGGATATAAGCTCATTATCCTCATTAGGCACAATAGTTATTCCCCCTTTCTTGGGAACACAATGAACAGGGCTAACCCATTGACTATCAGCAATAGGATAAATAATACCACCATCAAGGAGTTTTAATACCTCATTTCTTACCACATCCTTCATCTTAGGATTTAGACGGCGTTGGTGCTCAACAACTGGTTTTTCAACAGGCTCAATATTAATAGCATGCTGACATATAGTAGGCGAAATTCCTTTTAAATCATCAAGAGTATAACCCATATCTCCTCGGTGCTTCTTAAGTACCTCCAATAACCTCTCTTCTTCCTTCCCTAAAAGTTTAGAGCTAATAATAATAGGATATATCTTCTTATCATCAAGATAAACATATTTAAGATCATCAGGTAAAGGTTTTAATTCGAAAATAGGATCCCCTTTCGGTGGTAGTGTGGTACCCAAATCTTCCACAGGTAGATTATGCTTAAGCTGTTCCGGCTGATGAAGAAAAACTTCGTCAATCTCATTTCTTTCCTTCATGAAGACATCACTTTCATGGTCTTCCATGAACTGCTGCAAAGCATTGTTAGGAGCAAGAGAAATAGCAGACAGTTGTTCAACCCTGAAATCCTCATCAGGTAATTCATTTTCATAAGGAGTTTTAGCAAATTTGGAAAAATTAAACTCATAAGATTCTCCAGCAAACTTAGTCAAAACTTTTTACTTCCTACAATCTATGATAGCCCCACAAGTATTAAGGAAGGGTCTACCAAAGATGATAGGATAGGTTTTACTAGCTTCTTTACCAAGTACTAGAAAATCAGCAGGATATTTAATCTTACCACAAAGGACCTCCACATCTCTTACAATACCAATGGGGCAAACTTGCTCTCTATTAGCAAGGTGAATAACCACATCAATGTCCTCAAGCTCACAAGGACCAATCTCATGCATAATTTCCCTGTAAAGCTCATAAGGAATAGAACTAGAACTAGCACCAATATCGCATAAACCATAGTGGCTATGACTACCAATTTCAACAGAAAGCACAGGAACACTAGCTTTTATAACTTTCTTAGGATGAGAAACAATATTAGTAGCGTCTTCATACAAGACAATATGCTCATCCTCTATATTTCTAGTGATAAGATCTTTCACAATAGCTACCACTGGCTCAATATCAATAAGCTCATCGGACCCTACAATTTTCTTTGCGCTTTTGCTAACCACAGTAGCCATAATAGAATGCTCCCTCACCTTAGAAGGAACAGGAGTTTTCTCAATATAAGGTTCAGGCAAAATAGGATCAAAAGTGCAAACCTCTGTACTAGCAGGAATATGGGTGACAGTGTCTTTATAAGGAGCGTGGTACTTGTCCCACTCTCTCTTGGGAAGTACAATATAAGAGGCAAAGGCATTAAAACATTTTACAAGAACTTGAGGATAAAGGCTGAACTTATTGCAAATATCACGGAAGTTATCAGTATCCATAAAAGATTTAATGCATTCATAATCATAGTTTATACCTGACTTTCTTCCTTTGACATTCTCCCAAGCCTCGGTGTTATCTTGAATATGGTCTAAGAGATCCCATTTAGCTTCTTCCTTCATACGTGTGAATGATCCAGCACAAGAAGCATCTAGTAAATCTTTATCATGAAGAGAAAGCCTAGCATAAAAGTTATTGAGAATAATATTGTTAGGGAGTCCATGAATATGACATTAAGAATTAGTAACTTCAATCTCCCCCAAGCTTGAGTTGTACTCTCTCCATCAAGAGGCCAAAAGTTATATATAAGACTTCTATCCTTATGGATCTCACTGGGAGGATAAAATTTAGAGTAAAAGAGAGATGCCATATCCTCCCATTCCATGGATTGTCCATTCTTTAGCAGCTTATACCATGCTTCAGATCTCCCTTTCAAGGATATGGAGAGTAACTTCTTCTTCACCTGTTCAGTTGTGATACCTGCACACTTAAACAACCCGCATAATTCATGGATAAAAAGCAAGTGATCACCAGGATGGACAGATCCATCCCCAAAATAATAATTATCCATGACACGATTAACAATACTTGTAGGTATCTTAAAAGGATCTATTTCAACAGGAGGTGGTTCATCTACTACCATAGCAGTGGTAGTAGTTTTCCCAAACAGAAAACCAAGTGGTTTATCCATATTGGAAACAAAGTAACTAGCAGTAACAAAAGCAATACTCACAGTAAAAGTTTCCCTTACCAGTTCCACTCTTCAATAGTGCTTCACTCCCCGGCAACGGCGCCAGAAAATAGTCTTGATGACCCATAAGTATAGGGGGGTGTATCGTAGTACTTTTGATAAATAGGAGTGTTGATCCCAACGAGGAGAAGGTGCTGAACAGTGGTATGGAGAAGGAAATCCCTGTGAATACCCAACAAACCTATTTTTAGTGGTTTTCTGAAAAAGCAACAAAACAAAGATCAAGTAACAGAAGTAACAAACAAACGCAGCAAGTGGCCCAATCCTTTCTTAGCAAAGGACAAGCCGGTGGAAATACTTATAAGGACCAAATTTTCTCGAGGACACATGGGAATTCTATTAAGTGCTTTCTCTTCAAATAACTGAGTACTCTTCTCTGGTGTTTGTAAGTGTTGTGTGGGTGACCCTGTGCTAACATACCACCATTCCTAGGACTAATACATACTTGTCATTAAACCCCCTGCAAACATCCGTAACTACAGGAAAGTAATTAAGATATAAATCTAACCATAGCCTTAAACTCTGAGATCCTACGCTCCCTTGTGCAAAGGTGTCCTAACGGGGGTTCAGGTTTCAGTCACTTCGGCAACCCCAAAATTAGTAGCCAAATACACAATGCATGCCCCTAGGCCCATAAATGGTGAAGTATCATGTAGTCGACGTTCACATGACACCACTAGAAGAATATCACCACAACTTAAATACTAAACCATTGAATAATAACTCATCATAGATTCACTACTAACAACATGACTTCTCCCATGTCCTCAAGAACACAACGAACTACTCACAAGTCATCATATGGATCAAGATCAAAGATGATATGATAATGGATAACAATCTGAACATAAACAATAATCCAATGGTTCCACTCACAAGCATCAACTACAATAGTAATTAACACCGGGAAAGTTTCCCCTAATGAACTAAAGCAATATCCAACACAATTGTCACATCGGGACGGAGTGGTGATGATGGTGCTGGTGGAGATGATGGTGTGGATGATGATGATGATCCCGATGAAGCCTAGCTTGATGATGGTGTTGATGGCGACGGTCTCCCCTCTCTGGGAAGGAATTCCCCCGGCAGAAATCTGTCTGCCGGAGAGATCTTTCTCTCTCGGTGTTTTCTGCCCCCAAAGGCGGCGGAAATATATCTATGGTTGCTCCCCTGGTGTTAGGTTCCCGTAGGTAAGATATAGGAGAAGGGGCGGATTCGGAGGCCGGGCAGGTGGGCCACACCTGCCCTAGGCGCGGGGTCATGTGGGCCCGCGCCTAGGGGGTGAGGGACCCCTGAGGCCCATCTCCGTCCCTCCGTCTGGCTTCCTTCGTCTTCTGGTAAAATAATATGTTTCCATATTTTTCTGGTATTTTTCTAATCTTCGTGAAATTGCACTGAAACGCCTTCTTTTCCATCAGAATCTAGACTCCGACAGTCCATCCTCTAGGAATCATCCAACATGCATAAACAGATGAAAAGCCATAAGTAATACCTTATAATAAGACAAATATCAATGAATAGAGGTAAATTATGATATAGAATGGTGATGAAAATTGGGCGTATCAAGCTATCAAGTCAATCATTATTTTTGTGGTGTGGAGTGTCTCTAGGAATAAGCTTTCAAGACTAAACACTAAAACACCCAAGCCTTAAATTGTGAGTCTTTTTCTTATTTCAATTGTTTAGCAAATTTTTAGGCAAGAGTTGGTTAACTACAAGAGCTGTAACAAAACATACTCAACCAAATACCCATGCAAACAAATTTTTACTTCAATATAAAGACTCACTCCACCAATATAATATCTTAACATTTACTACTAACTAGCATGGGTTTCTCAAACTTCAAAAGTGGGGAGTCATAAGGCATATCTCTCATGTTTTGTTCCACTTCTCTCTTCCCTCTTGATTTGTTTCTTGGAAACTCGAGGTCAATCACTCTCCTGCAAATATGTGAGAACCTCGAGGAGAATAGAAAAGGGAAAATAAAGATAAATGAAAAAATAATTTTGTTGTTTTTGAGAGAGGGAATTAAAGAATATAAAATTGGCGGCAAATCTCGGCTTGAAAATATCGAAAACAAATAAAATAACTAAAGATAAAGTGTTGGGGAAACCAACACGAGTGCTTATGAACTCAAATTAAAAGCATAACCTCGAAATAAAATGAATGCCAAATAAAAATAAATGGAAAACTTCCCTAAGCTTAGGCTTTTGCAAGCCCTTCAAATCATTGAGGTGTCGGGAAAAAGTTGTAACTCCAGCCCGCAAATTGAGTTAATAAATTACTAGTGGTTTCTTGAAGGTTCAGGGCGAGATTATGCATCCCCTCCATAGTTCCTCCAAGTTCTTGGAAGTGTTGATATGTAGCGAACCGGCTCGGTGCCTAATCCTCTTGATAAGGAACTTCTTGCTCCTCTTCTTGGTCCTCATCCTCGTCCAGAATCTCCTCCTCAGGTTGATGTTGTTCAACCTGCACATCATATAGCAAACGTCCCGCCTCGATAGAGAAGAGACCATTAGGCAAAGGAGCGGGGTAGAGACACCCAGCTCCTGCAATATGCAAGTAATAAACACCACCTCTCCTAGTGAGCATTCCACAAGCTTTTAAAGTAGATAAACCAACACGTCGCTCACCTAGAAATGGCTGCAACTCACCTACGTCAATGCCTAGGGCAATGGCAGGCATGGTGATGACGCCTCCACCTGTGAGTGTTCCTTAGCTTTGGGACGATTGGTGCTCCAAGTAGAGCACAAGAATTGCTCCCAAGTTGAGTGACAAGTTGTTGTTGAAAGTAGCCTTTGCGAGGACCAACATGTCCTCCTCAATGAGTCTTGTAAACTCATTGCGTGCCTGCAAGGTGTTAGCAATAACATAGAACAAATAGCGAATAGCAGGATACTGAATATTCTTCCCCTTGTTGACTCTAGAAGTGAAACTCATTCTATTATAGTAATGATCTAGGGAAGGGTTCATGTCGGCATAAGATGTGTGCAAGGCATTAACATCATTGTTTGGTAAACTAAGACAATTGCACCATTCATCAAGTGTTAATGTATAATTGTGGTTCATAAGTCGGAAAGAAATTGTGTCCTCTCCGTGCCATGTTTTAACCGTGCTTTTCAAAGAACTTAAAAATTCAAGAGTTAACCTGCGATAAGTAGGAACATCATGAAATACAAAGTTTTGCAGGCCAACCCTATTGCAAAGTAAATTGAAGTCATTAGAAATACCGAGTTGGTTCATTATAATGGGACAAGCCCACTTGGTTGCCTTCACTTCTCGGTTCTTGATCCTGTCGAAGAGATCATGTTGTAGCTCATTCCTGAACTGTATCCCCATGCGGTTCTGAGCTACAGAAGCAGCCTAAGAAGAACACGCAGCGGCACGAGCACGCGTTTGGCTCCTTGTGTTCATCTTCTAAAATAATAATAAAGACAAAAATAAAACCTATTGATCCAACAGTAATAAGCATAACATATTCCTCATCATAGCACGCTAAAGAATCTCCTCAAAATAATAATCTAGGCACAAGAAATAGGGCAATTAGTTCATAATAGGTCTCACCCTAGATTGATAATGACAATAGATCGGAGATGAATTTGCAAAAAGTAATTGGAGGATTGGAGGAGAAACATACCGTAGATCACTTGTGTGCGAGGAAATCAAACGAAATTGAGTAGAGATGAAGATCCCTTGAGGTTTTGAGAGAGTTTGGAGGTAGAAGAGAGAAAAAGGATTGAAGATTTGTTGTTGGGGTGACCTTCCCGTGTGTTTATGTGGTCGGACGAAACTATACGGTCGCAACTATACATCTGGAACACTTGTTCCCGCCGTATAGTTGGTTTGACGGCAAAAATTTAGGGTTTCTAGGGTTTCTTCCTGGCAGTCGATATCTATAAGGCCAGAACTATACAACAGGGATTTTTATCCCAGCGGTATAGTTGGTCATTAAACCTTCTATGTCTGGAAAAGAAAATTTGTCTATGGCATAGATATCTATATGGCCAGAACTATACGACTAGAATTTTTATTCATGCCGTATAGTTGGTCGTTAAAGGTACTGTAGTCATAAAAAAATTCTATTTCTTCGAGAATTCTTTCTTACTCTAAAACTTAGAAAAACACCATGTTTTGACAAAAAAAATGACAGTATAAATTGTTGACCAACATTAGCATGTATAAAGAAGGAATTTTAGTACCACCGTACCTCTCCTCCTCAACTGGAGTTTTCTAGCACTATTTATTCAACATAAAACTTAAACTAAAACTAAAAAAATTACGCAAACCTTTATTTCACATGGGTTGCCTCCCATGAAGTGCTCTTTTATGGTCAAATAGTTTGACCTTGATGTTTCTCACTTAGGCCAGATGAGTGGAACACCCACTCCAAAATAGTTGGCCTTCAAAGTGATGACCTCCTTCTTATCATGCTTGACTTTCTTCTTCCTATGAAAATTAATAACAAAAGGATCCCGTGAAGGCAATTGAAGCTTCATGTTCCCTTCATGCATATTAATATGATAGGAGCAGTAGCATCTTCAAGCATGTCAACAATAATAAAATAAATAAGAGCAGGACAACCGTTAATGTATACTAAAGTATTATCTTTAATTCCTACCGCTTGTTTGTAGGTAGAATCTGCTAGATGTAATTTTAACTCGGTGATTTCAAAAGAGCCAAGATTTAACTTATTAAAAAGACTTTTTGGAATTGTTGAAACACTTGCACCTAAATCACAAAGTGATGCTATCTCATTAGTCCCAATTTTAATCTTAATAGTAGGCTCAAATATATCATCAAGCTTAGCAGGTAGTTTTTCAGCAATTTTCTTATATTCTTCCTCAAGCTCACGTACCTTTATTGCTAACTGATTAACGAAGTATTGATACATGGCTGATGAGTGCATATTTGCATCATGGTTTATATTATTATTATTGTAGTGTAGTGGTAGGATCTTGGTATTTTTTGGTGTTCACGTGCACCTTTTATGTTTATTTTCACCAGTATTAGATAAGATGATGGATACGATGGACACAATTCTTAGACCATTTATATTGGAGTGAAAAGGAGCCAAAAACAACGTAAATTGCTTATTTGGAAAATATTAATAACACCAGAAGAAAACCCGAAGCAATTGTAGGATACAGTGGGTTTAACGACCAACTATAAGACGAGAATAAATATTCTGGCCATATAGTTGGCGCCGATACCACCTCCTCAAATATTTTCACCCCGTGCAACTGGATCGGAGAGACGACATACAGAACATCCATAAATCACCGTAATCTCACCTCCGGAAGGCATCTAGAGGGGGAACTCATCCACCGGGGATCCATCTTCGCACTACGTAGATCCAGGAGGCTAAGACATCGATCTTCACCATCAACCGTTGCATCACCACCATCTCCATCTATCCCATCTACATCTTGTCTAGATCTTGTTGTAATTTCCGTACTCGTTGTGGATTTATACAAGTACTATTCATCTATGATAGATTCCATTACTTTTACCATGATGTTGATTGCCTCCATGTCTGAGTAGATCATTAGTTCTTGGGGAGATGGAGAAACCCTAGCAAGAGATTGAAATAAGATAAAGTTTATTATAATATTCATCGATGTGACCATGTGTTAGATTGTCTTCATCTTGATTTTGGCAAAAGTCGACCTCTCAATATTTGCCTCTTGTGGGGACTTGATCGAGGGAACTACTTGTTGGTAGACGGAGGTGTGTTAGTACTTATAGTGACTATAAATGTAACACCCTCAGAATCGGACCTATGCAAGTTTGGGCAAAATTCACCAAACCCGCATAGAAACGATTCAAAGGTGCCCACCAGGCACTTTCGTGCGGGTGGAAAACGAAGTAATAACATTACACAACAGTCCTCGATGGGACCCACAAAACAGATATATATAACAGCGACTCCATGAGTCAAGAATACAGATATAATATACAAAGATCCAAATCACCTTGAAAACGATAGAGCGTCCAGCTACGGACAAGATGCAAATGGGGCTAAGAGCCCTGAAGAATAACCAATGGCGTCCATAACCTGCCAAAGCCGGAAGGGTAACCCCGCTAACGGCCGATCTCAAAACCTGCTTAAACAAAAGGTGCCGACAAAGGGCAAAGGAAAAGAAGGAGCGTCGATCGAGGCCAAGACAGCGAGGCTAGAATTCGGTCCTCGCCACAAAGGTATGGTGGATCGAAGCGGCAAAGATGCACTAAACAACCTATAGAGACTCGAAACAACTGGCGGATATCAGAGAGGGATGAGAATGACCTAACCGGATCCAACCTGAAGCTAGCACCAAACAAACCCATCCTGGTATTTCCCCCTCGAGACCAACGAGGAAGTCAACCGAGGAACTCACACAGTTGGCAGTTTTAGTTATTCAGTTATCGTTGCGGCAATTACTAGTCAGGTGTAGATAATCATCTTGATAAAATAAGCAGTGGGCACTTTTAGTTAATCATTCCGTGATAGTTGCAACAGTTACTAATCAGATACATTTACCATGAGATAACCCAAAAACCCAGCAGTTTTTGGTACTTTTATTCAGCCATTCTGTTGTAGTTGCAATACTTACTAGTCAGATACAATTGTCGCAAGCGACAACCAAACAAGAAATTGTGGGCAGTATTAATTAGCCATTCCATTATAGTGAAGCTGATTACTAGTCATTATAAGTCAAATTTATAGCAAGAACTTTAGTTATGCTTGTCTATGATCGAGATATCGCGGCTCCAAGTCGTCCATATCCGCGGACACGGCTTTCAGAAAGTTTTACCCGGGGTGCACCAATAGCAACACACGCCGATCAACCTCGGAAAAACCAAATCAAAACCCAACGAGGCTTTCACGATGAACAATCAGGATTCAGAAATATTTCAGGGGGCCACCCCTTTGAGTAGATCCCGCAACGGAGTAAGCAAGCTCCGAGGCGGACTCAAGGTTGCGCCAATGGCTGTAAGCGACTGGGAACCCGAAAGTGTGGCTGGGCTTGTCGATACCGCGTAATCACTCCGCATCCTAAACAGTACAGTGTGCTCCTCGCACAATTTAAATACAGAAAGTAGCATGGCATAAGTACAGGATCGTAATAAAACCGCAAACTAGTTGTGGCCCCAAGAAATAAGACTGAATCAAGCTCTGGCTCAGGGGGGTCCCATATACCTCCCGGATGTGGATAGCGCGATAAATCAAGGAACAGGTATCAAGTACTCGGGGTCTTACGGGACACAAGTGGGCGTTCGGAAACCAAATATTTTCTATCACCCACCGATGCCTCTGCTTATTTCAATTTTAGTTGTTAAACATAAATTAAAGTGACGATAAGTAAAACTAGAATCATCTCCATCATCAACATGCGACAATACATCAGCAACTGTGGCACTTGACAACACGCAACAGCACTTGAGCAAGCGACTGCGACACGCAAGTCCAACTATCTACCAAACAACAGGTAATAGGATGTGTCCAAGGCAATATAGGGCTGCACGGTATATCACAGGTACGGAAACTAAAGCATCGTAACACAGATAGCAATAGGTCAACAGGCGGGGAATAAAGACTATAAAGTAAGATAGGTAGAAAGAGGGAGATGCTCGCCTGAAAACATTGCGAAGGTTCATTCGAAGATCGGGACGAAGCTCACATCAACTCAACGGCCTTATCCGCGAAGAAGCAAAACACTAGAAGAAACACCGGATGCAATATTTAATACACGGCAGAAGATCGGCATGATGCATGCATGATGTATGGCATGGCAAAGGTGCAATGCAATTAGGTCAAATTAAGCGGAACCGGGGTCCCGACAATTATTTAGGTGGTTCATGTTGTTTATCTACCCCACAATTTAAACGTGGTTTTAGCATGGCAAAAGATAGCACCGGGTTCGCTACACAAATTTAAATGAGGCCAATATGAGACTAGATTTGCCCGCATATGGGCCCCATATTTAATTATTAGGTGAATCGGCATAAGGCCCCCAAACCACAGATATGCATGCGAGTATGACAATTCAATATGCAATCAAGTTGTTATTATGCATTTATAAAATAGGGTTTGCGGGAAGGGGTTCACACATTAGGGGCCTCGACGAACTTGGGGTTCCGGGGTCCGGGGTCGGTCTCAGGGTTCAGGGTTCGACGGCCTCGGCGGGATCGTTCTCGGACTCCGGGGGTTAGGGTCTTGTCGCATCCGGGTTCTCGGCGTCGGGGCGCATCCGATCTTCCGGGTCGGTGTCGTTCTTGTCGTCGGCCAGATCTTGCCGGGTCCCACGGGGGCGTTCTTGCCGTTGCGCGGGTCTTGTTGGGTCCGCGCCATCGAGTCGGTCTTGGCATTCGGGGGAGTACTTGTCGTATCCGCCTCGGCGTTCTTGGCGTATGGGTTCTCGATCCCGCATTCGGGGCGAAGGTCTTGTCGCATGTGGGTCGCCGGGATCGGTCTTCGGGGTCTGGCATCTTATCCATGCTGGAGATCTTATCGGCCGTGACGGTGGTCTCGATGTCCGTGACGAAGATCTTGTAATGGGGACAGTTCTCGCCCGTGGTTCTTCAGGCATGGCACCGTCTTCGGGGTGGCATCATCTTGCGACGGAGAACTTATCGATGTCCAGAAACACCAAAACAGAGAGCATGCAGGGGGCCCAACGGGTCCAAAGGCCCGCCCTCGCTGTGGACGCTGCGGACGCAGAGGCGAGACGGCGCAGCAGCAGGAAGGCGAGCAGAGGACCTTGGCGGCGCAGCAAGCTGTGGTCGGGGCCTCTGCCAGGGGCCCACCACGCGCGGAAAAAGACGAGGGCGACGGGGACGGATGAGGCCGGCGGCCGGAGGTGAGCTTGGAACCGGCGACGGACGACGGGGCGGCTGGCGGGACGTGGCCGGAGCGAGGGGAGGATGTCCGGAGGCGGCTGCGCGCGAGGATGGCGGAGCTGGCTCGGGGACGGCGCGACGCGGCTGAGGAGAGGTCCGCGCCGGAGGCGGCGAACGGAGCGGGAGGGCGGCTGCGACGGGCCAGAGGCGGCGCCGTGAGGAGCTCGAGGAGGAAGGCGAGGTGGAGGAGAGGGCGAGCTCGGGAGAGGTCAGCGAGCACGCTGCAGAGAGAGAGGAGGAGGGAGCGGCGGTGGGACTGCAGGGCGGGCGAGGCGAGGTGAGCCGGGCGGAGAGGGAGCGAGCGGGCGGGAGGAGCGGCAGCGGCGAAAACGAGGGCGAGAGGGGCGGGCGGGAGGCGGCGGCGAGCGAGCCGGCGACGGGAGGAGGAGGGCGCTGGCGATGGTGTGGGCGGCGGAGGAGGAAGACGGTCAGGGCGCCATGAGACCAGGGAGGAGAGGCTGCGTCATGGAGGAGCTCAAGGGACGCACACGGAGGAAGGATGGGAGGACGGGGGCGAGGCGAGAGAGAAGGTGGGGGTCGGTGGGACATGTGGTGGGGCCCAGGGGAGCGGGGCCCACGCGGGGAAGGTGGAAACTGGGGGAGCGACGGGCTGGCGTGCGTGTAGAGCGTGTGTGTTGGTTGCTGGGTGGGAAAGGTGGGGCCAAGGCGCGTCAGGGGGTGGGGCCGGGGCCCAGGGTCAGTGGGTTGGCGGGTGTGGACTGCGCGGGGGCGGTTAGCGCGTGGGTGCCGCGGGTGTGCTGCGTGCGTGCAGTGTTGAGTGGAGGGGTGGGCTTAGAGAGAGAGGGAGAGGGCTGGGACAAGTGGCAGGGGGGGATTGGGTAGGGGGAAGGGGCAGGGTGACGTGGCGGCCTAGGATAGGTGGGGGTGAGGTGGAGGCTGGGTTGGGGTAGACTAGTTGGTAACTTTAGGATTTTAGGATGGGATTGGTTGGACCGTTTTAAAAACCCGGGGGTGGTCGATCGCCTGCTCGACCGCCTACTAAAAATAATATAATTTTTATTTGTTTAAATAACACCGTTTGCAAACCGATAGCGGCAAAACAAAAATAATCCGGGGACCGGGCTTTGCATTTGAATTAAGGTGGGGCGTTTGGAAAACAAATCGGGGTTTTGCGAAAATGGTTTTGGCAAACAATGCATGATGATGACGATGCAATGCACAAATTCAACGCGATTTTCTAGTAGTGGTTTTGCGGGATGCCACAATAAAGCTGTTGGCACTCCTGATGACTGCAAGTGCACAGGTGGTTTGTAGCTAGTTTCAAAATAAAGATATCAATCCCACATGGAGCAGTAGGCTTAAGACTAAAATGCTTTTAATTAAAACTTAAGCAGTACTTAAGGAATAATTCTAAGATGCAAGAAAGGTAGAATTGTTTTTGGGTTTTTGGTTGAGTGAAATAGTAAAGTAATGTGAAGTAAAACTTAATGCAGAAAGTAGTAATCGCATATGTAAGAAAGATTGAATCTGCAATAGGGAAAGGCGTTCTCACGGAGTGGTGGATACACCACTAGCAATTTAGACTAAGTAATCAAGATTATTATAATAAATATTCTCATGAGGTGCATGTATAACATAATAATCCCTATTTCATATCAATAATATACTAGGGTTTCTCCATCTCCCCAAGAACTAATGATTTACTCAGACATGGAGGCAAACAGCATCATGACAATGGTAATGGAAACGATTATCAATGAATAATACTTGTATAAATCCACAACTAGTGCAAGAATTACAACAAGATCTAGATGGGATGGATGGAGATGATGGTGGTGGTGATGAAGACGCAACGGTTGATGAAGATGGAGATCGATGCCTTGGCCTCCCAGATCTGCTTAGGACGAAGATGGATCCCTAGGGCAAGTTCCCCCTCCATATCCCTTCCGGAGGTGAGATTTTTGGCGATTTCTGGGTGTTCTGTATGTCATCTCTCCGATCCAGTTGCATGGGGTGAAACTATTTGAGGAGACGGAGGTGGCGCTAACTATACGGTCGTAAAAGTTCTCCTGCCGTATAGTTTGTCGTTAAACCTTCTGTATTCCTCAATTGCTTCGAGTTTTCTTCCGGTGTTATTAATATTTCCCAAATAAGAAATTTACGTAGTTTTTGGCTCCTTTTCACTCCAATATAACTGGTCCAAGAATTGTATCCATCAGATCCACCATCTGTCCTGATCCTGGTTAAAATAAACATAAAAAGTGCGTGCGAACGCCGTAAAATACCAAGATTCTACATCTATAATGCAAAATAATAATCTAAAACATGACGCAAATATGCACTCATCAAATCCTTACGTATCAATTTGGGAATCGAGGAAACTCACGAAACACTATCCATGCCATGTGATACGTCCTGCAGGATCAAGTCCCTTAATAGAGCAGTAATGCAATTGATGTTGATTGATGTCTGTTATGGTTATGAGGATGATGTGAGAAGTGGTTGATGCCTATTTGTCCAAATCCGGAGTTCCTCCCACACATACATAGTTGAGAATTTTCACGATAATAATCTTTACCTTAGCTCTTTATAATACTAGTGGTGTATCCGCTAATCCGCGAGAATGATTTTTCCCACTGAAGTTTCAAATATCTTTTACACACACGATACTTACTTTCAGTATTCAGTTTTGTTTACTTTACTCATTGTTCTCTTATACCAAATACCCAAAAACACCTTTATACACAACACTCGTATTTTATCTTGTTACTTAGAACTTTATTTAGCATTTGTATTTTAGTATTTATTTCAAGAGTTATTAGACTTCATACTCCTGCTCCCTGTGGGATTGATATCTTTATTTCGAAACTAGCTACAAACGATCTATGCACTTGCAGTCATCAAGCTATTTTCTGGTGACGTTGCCGGGGAGCTAAGAATTGTAGGTCTTTTAGTTTCTGCTTATTTACTTTAGTTTTGTTAAGTTTTGTTTTGAGTTATAGATTTCCACCAACATGATGGGAGTTTGAGCATATTACTAGTGCTAACCCACTCAGCCACTTTGGAAAGCCCTATGATATTTATAAAAGAGACAACTCCAACGAGAAGACAAGGGGGTTTGAAATAAATCCTCTACTACTTGGTATTCTACACAAGAAGCAATTTACTGGAGATGAAGAACATAATGATCCATATGAGCATATTGCATGCTTCAAAGATATATGTGGCACTTTCGAATTACCGGGGTATACTGCTAATGAGGTAAGGCTAAAACTTTTTAGTCAAACTTTGACTAGTACAACTCTCTCATGGTATAGATCCTTACCCTCAGAAGCCAGTGCTACCTGGGATAATTTATCTTGTGAATTTCTATCCAAATATTGTCCATTATCAAAATATTTTGGAATCAGGCGTCTTATAATGACTTGGAGGAACCATCCTAATGAAGGGCTAGTAAGAGCTTATATAAGATTTAAAGATTTACTTAATCAATGTCCTCATCATGATTTGCCCGAATGGTATTTATTGCATATATTTTATGGCGGTTTAATTGAACCTAATAAAATTGAACTAGACTCTTACACTAGCAGAACTTTTATGGATTTACCCATAATAAAGCTTGGGCTTTACTTAATAGAATTCGTGATCATAGAGTTTCATGGAATTTTGGTCTAGGAAATAAAGGAGGCACATAAATAAATTATGACTGTATTCATGACTATAATAAGAAGGGCCATCTTAATGAATTATCTAAAGAACTTTATTTAGATTCAGATCTTGTGTTGCAAGTTGTTAAAACTTTTACAGAACAAATCAAAGCTCCAAAAGAGGGTTCGGCCAAGTATGATCCACCACCCGAACCTGAGAAGAAAAGAGAAGTTAAAGCAACATTGGACTCCCTAGAATCAATATATGAGATACCTTTCCCTAACAATGCACATAAGCATATTTTGGAATATGAATAAGTTAAAGCAGTACATGAGAAGAAAGAAGAGGAAAGTGTGCCAAAAGTTGAAGAACATCTAGATGAAACCAAAGATAAAGAGGTAACCAAGGAAGCAATTATGGCTATGTATGCACATTATAACATAGTTGAACTTGATGAAGAGACCTCCATATTGGTTCAAGATAAAACTAAGGTAAAATATGTGGGTAAGCCTATTCTTCCGTACATATAAAGAAACCTCGCATTACGGTTTATGTGATCTTGGCACCGTAGTTAATGTTATATCTTATGATACCGGCTACAATATAAAATACTAATATGACAATCAGGTTATCCAATAAAAATCTTAGAATTCCAATGGGAGTAGTTGAAGATGCAACTGTCACAATTGGCAATAAAAAATTTCCTATCAATTTTGTAGTTGTTGATATGCTAGCTGACACTCTTTGCCCAATTATATTTGGAAGAAACTTTTTGAGCGATGTAGGTGCCACAGTCGACTTCAAAAAGGAGATTCTATCTCTTAAGCTTGGGAAAGCGGAAAAAGAATTCCTCTTTTCCAAATTTAAAGACAAACCTCTAATTATACAAGAAGAAGAGAAAGAGAAAACTATTGAGGAGATGACTGTCTTCTTTAGCAATCAAGAAGAAGAAATAAATGAAGACTCAAATTGCGAAGAAATAATTATGGAGGACAAGTCTCTATAAGAATTAGAAAGTGAATTTGATTCACTTCCCATTTTAGGACCTCCAACTGATGAGGCTTTTGAATATCCAGAAAAGAGAGGGGATGAAGAATTACCACCCCCAGAATTAAAAACTTTACTAGATAACCTTAAATATAGATTTTTGGACAATACTAATAAATTCCCTGTTATTATTAGTGCTAAACTTTCAGGGGATGAACAGGAATAACTCATGAAAGTACTTAAGGAGCATCGCAAGGCCTTTGGGTACTCAATGGATGATTTGAAGGGCATTAGTCCCATGATAACCGTTCATCAAATATTCATGGAGTAAGGTGCTAAACCAGTTGCGGAATTTAATAGAAGGCTAAATCCTAAAAAGAAGAGTGGTAAGAAAAGAAATAGTACGCCTACTAGATGCAGGTATAATCTATCCTGTAAAATAAAGTGAATGGGTAAGTCCTGTTCATTGTGTTCCTAAGAAGGGCGGCTTTACTATTGTTCCTAATGAAAAAAATAAATTGATACCTACTAGAACTCTTGTTGGACATAGGATGTGCATATATTTCAGGAAATTGAATAAGGAAACTAGGAAAGATCACTATCCTTTATCATTCATAGATCAAACTATAGAGAGGTTAGCAAACCACACTTATTTTTGCTACTTGGAAGGATATTCTGGTTTTTACCAAATAACTGTTCATCCCGATGACCAAATAAAAACAACTTTCATTAGTCCTTATGGTTTACATGATTAACGACGCATTCCTTTTGGTTTATGTAATGCTCCAGCTACTTTTCAAAGATGCATGACTGCTATTTTTGTGGATTTTATAGAACTGATAATGGAAGTATTTATGGATGATTTTTCTGTCTATGGAACTTAGTTTACTAGTCGCTTGGATAATCTCAAAAGAATTTTGCAGCATTGCGAAGAAACCAATCTTGTTCTAAACTATGATAAGTGTCATTTTATGGTCAAAGAAGGCATAGTCCTTGGACATAAGGTATCAGGTAAGGGTATTGAAGTAGATAGGGCTAAAGTTGAAGAAATAGAGAGAATGCCACAGCCAAGGGACATAAAAGGTATAAGAAGTTTTCTTGGTCATGTGGGTTTTTACAGATGGTTCATTCGGAATTTCTAAACCTTTCACTAATTTGTTGCAAAAGGGAGTAAGATTTAATTTTGATGATAAATGCCTTATTGCCTTTGATAAACTTAAATATGCTTTATCTTATGCCCCTATTATTAAACTACCTATATGGGATATGACTTTTGATTTAATATGTGAAGCTAGTGATGATGTTGTAGGAGTAACTCTGGGACAACATGTAGGTCATAGATTTAATATTATACATCATTCTAGTTGAACTCTAACTAGTGCTCAAAATAATTATCCTAAGGAAGAAAGAGAACTCTTTGCTATATTTTTCTCTTGCGATAAATTTTGTTCTTACATAGTTGAAGCAAAAGTAAGAGTTTATACGGACCGTGATAGTTTAAAAGAACTCCTCGAGAGGAAGATTCATAAGCCAATACTGATATGTTGGATCCTTTTACTTCAAGAATTTGAGTTGCAGATTATGTAGAGATAAGAAGCAAAGGTAGCGGATGCATCATCTATATTTGCCTAGCAAGACACCAATCTTATTGAGAGGAGATTTAGTCCTGGTGATTTTCATTTTCAATAATTATTAGATGAACCAAGGCCAATTCCTCCCAAAAATAAGAAGTCCTTGTTGTTGGAAGAGCTTGTCACTCCCGACTAAATAAACGGTAAGTGAAAGGTAAGTTTTCTTACTCTAATAAGTGCTTTGTCTTCACAATTTACTTCTAAATTTTTTTGCCTTTGAATTGCTCTTGTTTTTTTGAAGTTTTTGAGGGGGTTTTTGTAACTATACGGGTGCAACTATATGGCCGGAGAAAAATCTCCCACCGTATAGTTGGTCATTAAAGGTACTGTACCCCCTTGTGAAATATTTTTTGATGTCTAGTATCTATATGGGCGCAACTATACGGTCGGAGAAAATTGCCCGTTGTATAGTTGGTTATTAAAGGTACTGTATCATCGACCCCTTTTCTTTCTTATTTATCTCTTTTACCAAAAAAACATTTTGTCGGTTCCTAGTCGGTAATATAACCGACCTGGACTCAAGATATTTGGAAATATCTTCCCGGAAACAACTATACGGCTGGAGCTATACGGGTCGCCACCATATAGTTGGTCATTACGCGGAAGGACTCCTCCAAAATCATGATTTCTTTTCCTATTCTATTAGGATTCTTTTCTTGGGCGTGGATTTGGTGTTTCTCGCGAGTTTTACCGACCTTTGACCCCTCTTATATACTGTCATTGTGCCTCTCTCTAATCATAAGCTCCAGGAACCAATCCACCTCTTGTTCTCCTGTGAGGCGAGGGCTAGGAAGCCAAGGAGAGAAGTCCCTATGGAGGTGCGGAGCAATAGCCAGCAGGACAAGGATATCAAGGGCGTCTCTATGGAGCTTTTTTATGCCGACCATGAATGCCAAAAGAGGTAGTTAAAATCTCTAGAGTTGAAGATCGCAGTAATGGAGAAGGAGGCGCCAGGAACACCTAGGCATTTTCAGTGGCTGCGATTTTATCTTGATAAACTCGATGAAGATATCAAGAAGACCACTGAAGCAGGATTTTCTATGAGTCTTATGGTGATACAAACCCTCCAAAGCAACAATGAGCTCATTAAAGAACAAGTGAAAGTGCTGGAGCAGAATAATCTTTTCTATAAGCTGCGTATTAAAGAACTGGAAGCTGTCAATAAATCCCTCCATCTCAAGATGGCCCGTGAAGAGAAGATACCATGTGTCAAGGTGCCACAGTGACCTACAATAAATCATGGTATCAAATAATCGTGAGGGGTTATTTGATCACGCTGGCTTGATTCCAAGCTTGGGGAGATCTTTAAGACCTTGTACTCTATCTTATAAGTTCTTATTACTATTCTAGTTTTGCATTAGTTCGATCTCATTAATAAAGTGTGCATCATTAGAATTCCCTTCAGGAATAGTCGATTCCTTTTATGAAATTCTGAGTTTATTATAATATATGGAGCATTATTGAGTTTGTATTTGTCTTATTCGATATACGAATGTCTTGAGTATAATTTTACTTGCACTTGATGATAGCAATAGGAGTCTTCCACACCATTGGTATTAACAGAACATACAAAGATAATTTGATCAATATGTTGTAGGTCAATGGTTTGATTTACAAAAAAGGAGAAATTATCTAATTAATTAAGTTGAAAAAGAAAAACCTTGAATAAAGGAGAAATTAAAAAGTGCTATCAAGTAGAGTGAGAACAAGTTTAGGTAGAATATTCAAGTTATAAAGATGCTTCATATATATTTGGAATTTGATAATTGAGACCGTTAAACTTTGGACTCCTACATGAAGTGGAATGTATGGTTAGCTCCTTTGCACAACACTTAAACAAAAGTGTGAGCACAAATCTATATAAATAAAGAAGAAAAGAAAAAGAAAGAAAAAGAGTGAATGTACAAAGAGAAAATAGGCATATACCACTATATTGTAGTAAAACAAAGAGACGTTTGAAATTTTGAATCCCAAGTGAATATGTTAATCCTAAAACACTTGGATCTTCCTCACTAACTCATTCGGTCGAACCGAATACTTTTACATCATGTCGAGAGTGAATGTGAATTATTAATTGCTAAGGTGTGGAAGCCTGCTAATATTATTCAGATGGTTCGAGTAAGGTACTATTCATGAACTTATTTCTATGTATCCTATATGATAAACATATGCTTCAACTGCCTCATTTATTTTATCGACTCAGCTTCATGAATATGAGGATCACATCCATTAAGATAAACTTGCTCAGGACGAGTAAGAGTCTAAGCTTGGGTAAGTTGATGAGTGCATATTTGCATCATGTTTTATATTATTATTATTGCGGTGTAGTGGTAGGATCTTGGTATTTTACGGCGTTCACTCACACCTTTTATTTTTATTTTCACTAGGATCAGATCAGATGATGGATACGATGGACACAATTCTTGGACCAGTTATATGGAGTGAAAAGGAGCCAAAAACAACGTAAAATGCTTATTTGGGTAATATTAATAACACCAGAAGAAAACCCGAAGCAATTGGAGGATATAGTGGGTTTAACGACCAACTATACGACGGGAATAAGCGCCGACACCACCTCCTCAAATAATTTCACCCCGTGCAACTGGATCGGAGAGACGACATACAGAACACCCAGAAATCGCTGAAACCTCACATCCAAAAGGCATCTAGAGGGGGAACTCATCCACCGGGGATCCTTCTACGCCGTACGCAGATCTAGGAGGCTAAGGCATCGATCTTCATCATCAACTATTGCATCACCACCATCTCCATCCATCCCAACTACATCTTGTCTAGATCTTCTTATAGTTTCCGTACTCATTGTGGATTTATACAAGTACTATTTTTTCTTAAGGACAACTATAGGGCTTTGTCCCCATAGTACTTTTATTGATCAGGAGTAAGACAATGTATTTACAAAAAGTTAGAAAACAGTTAGAAGGCTAGACTAGTGTGTCAATCCATCTTGACAAAACATCAGAATGATTGGCCTTCACCCTATGAACATGCAAGGTGACTTCATGAATAAATCTCCCCCTCCAGGATCTGAAAGACGGCCTAACCCCTTGAAAAATGGCTTCATTTTTAAGTTTCCAGATATGCCAAGCTTTATACAAGTAATATTCATCTATGATAGATTCCATTACTTTTGCCATGATGTTGATTTCCTCCATGTCTGAGTAGATCATTATTTCTTGGGGAGATGGAGAAACCCTAGTATGATATTGAAATAAGATAAAGTTTATTATGATATTCATCACTGTGACCATGTGTGAGATTGTCTTCATATTGATGTTGGGAGAAGTCGACCTCTCAATATTTTCCTCTTGTGGGGACTTGATGGAGGGAACTACTTATTGGTAGAAGGAGGTGTGTTAGCACTTATAGTGACTACAAAGTTGTTGGCACTCCTTACATATCAATTTGGGAATCGAGGAAACTCACAAAACACTATCCATACCATGGGATACGTCCTGCGGGATTAAGTCCCTTAATAGCGTAGTATTTCAATTGATGTTGATTGTTGTCTGATGTGGTTATGAGAATGATGTGAGAAGTGGTTGCTGCCTATTTTTCCAAATACGGAGTTCCTCCCACACATACATAGTTCAGAATGTTCATGATAATAATCTTTACCTTCGCTCTTTATAATGCTAGTGGTGTATCTGCTAATCCTGAGAACGCTTTTTCCCACTGAAGTTTCAAATCTCTTTTACACACGCGATATTTACTTTCTGTATTCAGTTTTGTTTACTTAACTCATTGTTCTCTTATACCAAAAACCCAAAAACACCTTTTTACACAACACTCATATTTTATCTTGTTACTTAGAACTTTATTTAGCATTTCTATTTTAGTATTTATTTCAAGAGTTATTAGACTTCAGACTCCTGATCTCTTTGGGATCGATATCTTTATTTTGAAACTAGCTACAAATGATCTATGCACTTGCAGTCGTCAATGGCTTCCTCATTTCCTTCACTTACTGAAATCTTGATATTGTTCCTTTTCACAAGATCTTCAACTGTGTAGTTAAGTGAAGGAGCATTGCTATAGTCAAGTTCTTCGGGCTCCTCTGTCAACACCCGGATTTTTAATCCCAGATGCATGTTATGCCATACATCGCAATCCCAGGATTACCATTTTTGCGAGACATAACATAATTGGATACCATAGTACATCATCCATTACAAACGATACATAAGTTCTTACACAAATAGGGATCTCATGATCCAGTTCCTAATACAACATCAAGCAGCGGAATACGTAATCATAACGGTAGCGTAGGCGAAGCTCCATCTTCGGGGTCACAGGCAATGCTGACGATGGGAGATGATCCTAGTTGTCGTAACCTTCCTGGGGTCCATCCTCCAGGTACTCCTCTTCATAGTCTGGCCATGGGAATAGCCAGGGACAAAGCCATGAGTACTCTTTAAGTACTCGCAAACTAATACTAACAAGGGAAAGGGGGTTTTGATAATAGGACACTAGGCTCTAGGGTTATTTTGCAAAAGCCAGATTTATCTCTACTAAGTCTAGAAGCAAATGAATGCTAGTCACAATTTTATAACTCCTAAGTGGGAACTTGTATTTCATATCACAACCCTGTTGTGGTCAAGTCAAAGTCTCAATCCATTTCACAGGTCATTTTGAAAATTCTGACGGGGAACAGATGGCCACTCTAATCGTCCATAATCATGACGCTGCTATTCAATAGTTTGACACTGCAGAGATTGTACACTTTCACCACAACATTCGATACATCCGTCAGAACAAATCCTGAATTCACCATACTCAGATGCGGATAATCAATCCTAACCTTTCGCCACGCCCTAGTATAAGCACCTCTCCTGTGAGTTTGGCCTCCCAACCATGACCAACTGTCATCTTGGGTACTGCACAGGTGGACAATCTTCACAAGGTAGCCTCAGCTCAGACCTTGGTCGTGAAGGAGCTAATACTAAGGTATATAAGTTTCCAATCAAGCCCTACCCAATATTCGGGTATTGTGGTTGTACGATAAAATTGGAATGGTATCGCATCCAGACAACCATCAGTTTTATAAAGGGCTAAGGCTCATGCCTCATCATTTTCATCACCAAAATCATCAGGTGTTCGGAAACACATGTCCAAAACATTTCAATAGAATGATCCATCATTCCAAGGTTTTCATAACCATTTTTCCACCAAGTATTCCCATCTAAAATTGATCAAGTTTTATGCTTAGCACTAGCATCTACACGTGGGGTAAGCACTAATGAGGGTGGTAACTAGTAGATTCTCACTAAGTTCAATCTTATGCCTTGGGGTGACATCAAGATTATCTAACTTAGGCCAAGTTTAATGCTCTTTATGCAACCTTCAAGTATCCTTCTAGTATCTACCATTTATTTCAGTAAACTCTAAGTAAGAGCTTTGATAAAGAAATAAAGTAATAAACTTGCAAATAAAACTAGGATTGGTTTATCAAGTGGATATGATCACATATGCTTAAGGCATATAGTGGGTATAGTAACAAGTAATGGTTTGTGGCATCATTAGGGTATCTTGAAAGGATTAGCTTGCATTGGTCCACTTAGTTAATAAAGCTTGCACATTCACTAGTAGTATTAGGCTTGCATCAGTGTCAATATAAGCTTGCAAGTATTGGCTTGCATAGGTATAGTATCAGCTTGCCTTGTGCAGAGCAGTGGTTGAAGTTCTCCTCGGCTTCTTCTTCGTAGAATCCTCCTTCCTCCTCGTATCCTTGGTCGGTACTATCGTCTATGAATAAATACGAGGTACACAATCACCAAACAATACTTAACTACTTGCAATCTTCACACACAAGGGTCCTATAGATGATCTAACATCATCACTAACATTACAAGATTAAAGCTTGGTTTAATTCCTTTTGTTTTTAGAAAAGTAAGTTCTACTCATTGAAAAACTACTTAAGATTTAATATTCTCCAAACCAAACATGGGATCATGTTGACACATGTCATCACCACATATTGTAGTCCATGGGAATGTGATTTGAAGTTGTGTCACAATTTAATAAGGTTTTACCCTTTTATTTTTATTAATTAAAGTGGCTAGAAATGCCTATGTAGCATTATTTTATTACTTGAACATTATTTCTGCAAGTAAACCTAACATGTTTATCTATTCTGAAAGGTATGGTTAAATGTGATTTTTGAGAGTTGGAATCAACTCAAAAGCTATTATGGTTTAAATTTGAAAATTGTTTGAATGCAGAAAAGCTTCTGCCTTGTTATTTTTACCATGGGTGATCTATAGATCCAAATGACTTGAATCCAACGGGCTTGGATTCAGCATTCCTTGACCTTTCTAACAAAATTGGTTTCATTCAATTTGGTGCACTGAATCAATCTGGGTTGATTTTTGAAGTTGGGTACATAAGTGAGTTTGAAATAAAATGGAAAAGGTTTAATTCAAATAACTGGGCTGCGCGGGAAAAGATACTGGGCCGGCCTGCTAAGCGAAGCGCTTCCGCGGGCTGCTTAAGTGGGTGTCCCCACTCGTCAGTGAGACAGAGGGGTGCGAAGCGGTACGGGGCAATGTGGATCGTTCGATCTAGTTCTAATACAACGGCTGGGAGTCATCGTCGACGCGGGGCAACGCCGGCAAGAAAGAAACCTAGCACGGCCAGTGAGGGGTGCTGGGGGATCACCGGGGATCAGGCGAGGGTCGGCGAGGCGGGCGAACGACGAAGTCGACAACGGCGAACTCAGGGGTGGTCGCGGCAGCTCCTGGGGTGGACGAAATCGATGGCTCCCTTCTTCTCCCGAGGTGGCGGGCTCCGGTGAAATTCCGGCGAAGTGTTGCTCGCCTTTCTCCGGGAACGGTGTGGCACGATCAGTGGTGAGAGGGGAGTAGAATGGTGTGAAGAATTCGAGCGGGGGTTTCCTCTATTTATAGTCGAGCGAGGGGACCGTCGGGGCGCATGGTGAGCTCGTCGGGGGTGATGGTACAGACGGCTATTGGCATGGGCGAAGGTAGGGGAGGTGCGGTGTTCCCTGGCAATGCTCAACGACATGGTTTCGAGGCATGGGGCGGTGTGGCTTGGTCTGGAACACGCGACGCTCTGCGCGGCAGAGGCGGCGTCTTCAACGGCGAGCGGTGGATGTGCGTCACGGGGCGGCTTACGAGGATGTCTGGCGGTATCCTGGGTCGGTGGCGATCGTGTATGCGCGCGGTGAGGGCGGCGCGCGATCTGTGGGCTTCGGTCAAGGGTGGCGCTCTAGCGCACGCTCGGCATGGTCGCTGGGCGGTCTCGTGCGTGTGGTCCATGGTGGCGAGGTTCGAAACCGATGTGGAGTGGCGGTGGACGGTGGGCTCCCTCCCAGACATGCTGGCTAGGCTTGCTTCTCTTGCTAGCTTGTTGTCGACATGAGGGTGGCATGGGTGGCTTCGTCTGTTCACCATTGATGGCAATGCCAAGCTTACAGTGGGGCTAGTGCTTGGTTTAACTTGCTAGATGATCTACTGAGATGGTTGTGAGCTAGAGAGGGAACAAGTTAGGCTTCAATCACTGCTCACTATAGTGTTTAGATTTTGTATGATTTGTGTCTGCAACCTGTTTGATGAAATGGCCGCATGAAATCAAGTTTTGAATTTTGAAAAGATTTTTGGTGGGTGTGCTAGATTGGTGCTGGTGAGTCTGCAGATGCTTGGGTTTTGAAATTTGAGCTTGTTTGAGTGGCTTTTGAAGAAGTGGGATCTTCCCATATGATTAAGATTCAATTTTGAATTGTCATTTAAACTATGCATTTGAAAGTTTCTGGATGATCACAAAGTGGGCCTTGATACTTTGTTATGAGTACATTCAAGGGGTGCAAAGATCCAGAAAAGTTTATGTTAGTTTCTGAAAGTTTGAGACAGCCAAAGTAGGCATGTGAGTTAAATTGGTCAAAATGACCATTCACTCATTTAGCTTTGTTTTGCTTTATTTGTCTTTAGGAAAAGTTTGGTAAATGTTTAGAAGATGTTTATTTCACCTAAGCAACATTTTACAAGCAAAGAAACACACAAACACGGTGGTTCAAAAGAATTCAAAATGAAATGCATACTCACATGCATGCTTCCATAATTTTATTTAGAGAAGTTTTTGTTAACACTAATTTTGATGATTAGAGTTTGATGATTCAAGTTTAGTATTTTTGGGATGTTACAAACCTTCCCCCCTTAAACAAAATCTCGTCCCGAGATTTGAAAAAGGACGAAAAAGATTACCTAGGATTTGAAGAGATCGGGAAACTCCGTCCTGATGTGATCTTCGCGCTCCCAGGTAGCTGCCTCTTCTGTGTGGTTGCTCCACTGAATCTTGAGAAACTTTATGCTTTGGGTTCGGGTAGTTCGAAAAGCTTCTTCCAAAATACGGATGAGTACTTCGGGATAGGTCAGGTCATCGTTGATCTCTATGGTCTGGTGATCGATATTCTTAAATACTTCGGTCTTCTCGGGGACTTCGAGACACTTGCGAAGTAATGAGATATGGAACACATTGTGCACGGCTGACATCTCTTCAGGTAGTTCCAATTGATACGATACTTCTCCTCGACGGTTCAAAATCTTGAAAGGTCCGATATATCTGGGGGCTAACTTTCCTTTGAGTTGGAAACGCTGCATTCCCTTCAATGGCGACACTTTCAGATAAACAAAATCTCCTATGTTGAAGGCGAGGTATCTACGTCTCTTATCGGCATAACTCTTTTGTCTGGAT
The DNA here is from genome assembly GCA_030063025.1 of Avena longiglumis. Taxonomy (NCBI): domain Eukaryota; kingdom Viridiplantae; phylum Streptophyta; class Magnoliopsida; order Poales; family Poaceae; genus Avena; species Avena longiglumis. The sequence continues at coordinate 208,267,485 of CP125979.1, read as the reverse complement.
TGGGCGGTCTTGAGGTGCTCGTGAATCTTGTGAACCTTCTCTTCTGCTTCTCATAGGATGTCGGGTCCGAAGATCTGACTCTCTCCTACTTCCGACCAGTTCAAAGGGGTGCGACACTTCCTTCCATACATAAATTCAAATGGGGCCATTTGCAAACTGGCTTGATAACTATTGTTGTATGAAAATTCTGTAAACGGCAGACAGTCTTCCCACTTGGATCCATATTCTAACACACATGCTCTCAGCATATCTTCGAGTATTTGATTTACTCGCTCCGTTTTTCCATCGGTCTGAGGGTGATAAGTGGTGCTGAAATCTAGGCGGGTTCCTAAACCTTCTTGAACTTTCTTCCAGAATCTCGAGGTAAACTGAGTTCCTCGATCCGATACTATGTTCTTGGGGACTCCGTGCAAACTAACGATTCTAGCGATGTACAACTCCGATTCGAACTCTGATATGTGGTCTTGACGGGCAAGAAATGGGCGACTTTGGACAATCTTTCCACTATGACCCAGATAGAGTCATTTCCCCTACTAGAAGTAGGCAGTCCAGTGATAAAGTCCATTCCAATAGAATCCCATTTCCATTCCGGAATCTGCAATGGTTGCAACAATCCAGCGGGTCTTTGATGTCCTGCCTTGACTCGCTGACAAATATCACACTTGGCGATATAGCTTACGATTTCTCTCTTCATCTTATGCCACCAAAATTGCTCTTTTAAATCTTGATACATCTTAGTTCCTCCGGGATGGATAGAATAAAGAGTATCATGAGCCTCCTTCAAGATAACTTCTTTCAACTTAGAATCTGATGGTACACAAAGGCGTCCTTTGTACCACAGAACTCCTTCTCCGTCCTCGGTGAATCCGGGTACTTTGCCTGTAACGATACGACGCTTGATTCCGTCAATACTAGCATTTCCCTTCTGCGCCTCTTTAATCTGACTGATCAAAGTGGGCTGGAGTTCTATGCTAGCCAAAAATCCTTCACTTACTAATTCTATTTGAAAATCTTCCATCTCTTTGTGCAAACTTGGTTGCTCCTTCAAAATCATGGAGTTCAAGCGGCACGGCAATCTGCTAAGGGCATCAGCTACCACGTTGGCTTTACCAGGGTGATAGTGAATGTCTAGGTCGTAATCCTTGATTAGCTCAATCCATCTTCTCTGCCTCATATTCAGCTCCTTCTGGGTGAATATATACTTCAGGCTCTTGTGATCCGAATAAATCTCACAACGGTTTCCCATCAGGTAATGTCTCTATGTTTTCAGGGCTAGAACTACGGCTGCGAGTTTGAGGTCATGGGTTGGGTAATTTTTCTCATGTTGCTTCAGTTTTCGAGATAGATAAGATATAACTTTGCCTTCTTGCATTAGCACACATCCGAGACCGATCTTGGATGCATCACAATACACATCGAAGGGCTTCGTGATATCTGGCATGATCAAGATTGGGGCTGAAATCAATCTCCTTTTGAGTTCTTGAAAACTCGCTTCACATTTGTCGGTCCATTCAAACTTCTTGTCTTTCTTCAGCAATTGGGTCATGGGTCTGGCGATACTCGAGAATCCTTCTACGAATTTGCGGTAATATCCCGCCAATCCGAGAAATGCACGAACTCGGGTTTGAGTGGTTGGGGCTTGCCAATCTTCTACATATTTCACTTTGGCAGGATCAACGACAATTCCTCCGGCTGATACAATGTGACCGAGGAATCCTCCCTCCTGTAACCAGAATTAACATTTGCTAAACTTTGCATACAGTTGATGCTCTATAAGGGTTCCAAGAATGGTCCTTAGGTGTAGCTCATGTTCTTCTTCTGATTTGGAATAAATCATAATGTCATCGATGAAAACAACGACAAACTTATCCAGGAAGTCCATAAAAATCTTATTCATGAGATTCATGAAATAAGCGGGGGCATTGGTTAATCCAAAAGACATGACTGTATACTCATACAATCCATATCTTGTGGTAAAGGCAGTCTTTGGAATATCCTCTGCACGAATTTTGAGTTGATGATAGCCAGTTCTAAGATCAATCTTAGAAAACACTTTGGCACCGGTCAACTGATCAAACAAATCTTCTATTTTGGGCAAGGGGTACTTGTTCTTGATGGTGACATCATTCAACTTCTGATAATTCGTACACAAATGGTTACCTCCATCCTTCTTGTCCACAAAAAAGACAGGTGACCTCCAAGGTGACGCACTTGGTTGAATCAATCCAATTTCCAGCATGGAATCCAGTTGCTTCTTCAATTCTGCGAGCTATGATGGGTTCATACTATATGGTCTCTGGGCTATGGGTCCAGTTCTGGGGATTAGTTCAATGATAAACTCGATATCCCGATCTAGGGGCATACCAGGCAAAACATCTGGAAATACATCGGGGTATTCACAGACTATCCGGACTTGGTCAATGGTAGGTTGGGCTAGACTCTTGTTGCATTTGAATTGGCAAGGTAAGGTTTCAGATATATGCTCAACTGATATTCCGGCGGTACTGGTCATGGTTATGGCTTTCTTGGCACAGTCAATTAATCCTTTATGTTTGGACATCCAATCCATTCCTAGTAGTACTTCCAAACCTTTAGTTCCGAGTACTATCAGATTTGCATAAAAATCTATGCCATGGATTTGGATAGGGACGGCTTTGCAAATTTGCCTAGCCTCTGTGGTTGATCCGGGAATTTGAACAATCATAACATGCTTAAGTTTGGTTGGTTGAATTTTACTAGTGCATGCAAATTCTTCAGTGACAAATGAGTGCGATGCACCAGAATCAAACAACACTCGTGCAAGTACTGAATTAACAGAAAACATACCCAGCACGACGTCTGGTGCTTCCTGAGCTTCTTTAGCATGCATGAGAAAAGGACGGCCATTACGGTTGAGCGAATTCCCTGGGGCAAACCTTCTTCCTGGATGAACACGACGTTGTTGCTGAGCTGGGGCGTTGGCATTGGGTGCTATGACATTCTTCTTGTTGGGACACTCATTGGAATAGTGGCCTTTATTTCCACACTCATAACAGGTCACTTGCGACTTGTCCTTGGCTGCTACAGGCACAACATTGCTTCCAGTCCTCGGGGTAGTATTGGTGTTGGCGGTAGCATTGTTGTTGTTGAACTTGGGTGGGGCACGATTGAAATTGCTAGCGTTGCTGGGGTTGTTGTGATTTCCTCCGGGCCTATGGTTTCCACGGTTGGGATAGGTCGGACGGTTCATCGGGGGTCTGTTGGTTCTTGGGGCAAATCCTAGAGATGGGTTGGGGCGATACTTTGGAGTCTGATGGGTTCCTGGTTGATGCATCATGCGACGCTTGCGGTTCTCATTGGCTTGGTTGATCTTTCCTTCCATCTGAATAGCTGAGTCGACAAGGGCTTCAATATCAGCAAAGGGGATATTGACTAACACTGTCTGCATCTCATCATGCAGCCCATTCAGGAATCTTTCTTTCTTCTTGGCTTCGGTGTCGATCTCATCCGGGGCATACCTAGCTAATGACAAGAATTTGTCATGGTATTCCACTACCGTCATCCTTCCTTGCTTTAGCTCTCTGAACTCGTCTCTCATTCTCTTGATCAAACCCGGTGGCACATGGGTTCTGCTAAACTTGACCTTGAATTCTTCCCAGGTCATCATCTGGCCTCCGGTCATTGCGCGAACATTGTTCCACCATGCCCTGGAATCTCCGGCTAGATAGTGGGTGGCGAACAGAACTTTCTCGTTGGCTTCCACTTCGGCGACTTCTAGGTTATTTTCTATAGTCTGCAGCCAATCATCGGCGTCTAGGGGTTCTTCTGACTTAGTGAAAACAGGTGGGTTGGTATTCTGGAAATTCTTGAGTTTAGATCCATGGTTGTCTTGATTTCCATGGCCTTGGTTGTTATGGGCTAGCTGGGCTATCTGCTACAGTGTGATTAGGTTGGCTTGACTTTCGGCTCTTTCAGCTTCGCGGTCAGAAGTCAACATTTGCAGTATTTGCAACATCGGGTCCGGGGATGATCCACTTCCTCCGCGTGGCATCTGAGGATGGAGATAGATCATGAGAAAAGAGGGAAATTTCTAAGGTTTTGGGTCTTTGAAATTTTTTTAAAGTCTGACTCAAATTTTCTAGCAACTTGCTTTTTCATTCATTCATTCATAGCACACGATACAACACACACCACAACAAAGGAAAGCAGATGGTTTTAGGAACCATCTGAAAACTACGATACAGTGGTTCCGAATACTACTCACTACGCTAGTGCTCAAGTGCGACTACTCCTTGGAATCTGTGGCTTCATCATCCTCATCATCATCGATGAAGGCGAAATCATCCTCATCGGTGAAGAAATCCATAGCCTGATCCTCCAGAAAATCATCATCATCGCTGAGATAGGAGTAGGGGTCTCCACGAAGATCCTCTCCGGCATTATCCCTTTCCTCCAACTGCATGTCTCTCTCGTGGATGGTCTCCTCCAGAGATGAGATGCGGTGGCGAAGACAGGAAATAATGCGCTCCTTCTTGTCGAGCTGACGGCGGCGAGACTTGCGATCCTTTGCTAGCATGGCGATGGTCTGATCCTTCGTCTTGATGATGGCAGACTTGTGGTTGCAGTAGTCACGACAGTTATCCAACTCTTGCTGACGATCGTACATCATGAAGCTGAGGTGGTCCAATTGAGTCTTCAGCTCGGTGTGGTATGGGGCTTCCAGTGGTTGTCTATTTGCATCATGCCTTGGGCAAAACTCAAATCGAGTACCCTTGATCTGATTGATGCTCTGCCCACATAGACGGGAAAGAGCTTCCTGCATTGCTCTGGCAAGTCCATCGAGCCAGTTGTTTTCCCTCAAGGTAAACTGAATTCCCTCCGCAGTGGGAGGTTCAATCTTTTCTCGGAGACTTGCAACAATTAGCCAATGCAGGTCTTCTCCTCCTTGATCATTGAGTTGAGCTCCGAAGAACTCGGGGTGCGGACGCTGCAGAAGTTCCGAAAGCTGGTCTAAATCCCTCTCAAAGATAAGGTCTCCGCCATTCCCCAATTGGTAAAACTTGTTGTACTTCACGTCCATCTATAAGAATATAGGATGAGTAAGTTAGTAGAATGATCAAGTGTGTCAAAATTTTATGTATTTTTGCAACAGTTTTTGAGGAACATGAAATTTTATGAAATAATCAAAGGGATAAGAATGAGAATAAGTTTTTGTAAATATTGGTTTTCTTTGGTTTTGGAAAATAAGTTTTTGATTTAAACGTCCAGCCTAACTAGGGTCTCCTATGGTCAGGAATGCTCTGATACCAACTTGTCAACACCCGGATTTTTAATCCCAGATGCTTGTTATGCCATACATCGCAATCCCAGGATTACCATTTTTGCGAGACATAACAGAATTGGATACCATAATACATCATCCATTACAAACTATACATAAGTTCTTACACAAATAGGGATCTCATGATCCAGTTCCTAATACAACATCAAGCAGCGGAATACGTAATCATAACGGTAGCGTAGGCGCAGCTCCATCTTCGGGGTCACAGGCAATGCTGACGATGGGAGATGATCCTAGTTGTCGTAACCTTCCTGGGGTCCATCCTCCAGGTACTCCTCTTCATATTCCGGCCCTGGGAATAGCCAGGGACAAAGCCATGAGTACTCTTTAAGTACTCGCAAACTAATACTAACAAGGGAAAGGGGGTTTTGATAATAGGACACTAGGCTCTAGGGTTATTTTGCAAAAGCCAGATTTATCTCTACTAAGTCTAGAAGCAAATGAATGCTAGTCACAATTTTATAACTCCTAAGTGGGAACTTGTATTTCATATCACAACCCTGTTGTGGTCAAGTCAAAGTCTCAATCCATTTCACAGGTCATTTTGAAAATTCTGACGGGGGAACAGTATGGCCACTCCAACTGTCCTTAACCGCGGCCGCGGCTATTCGAATAGTTTGACACTCTGTAGAGATTGTACACTTTCACCACAACATTCGATACATCCGTCAGGAACAAATCATGAATTCACCATACTCAGTATGCGGATAATCAATCCTAACCTTTCAGTTACACGCCCTACTATAAGCACCTCTCCTGTGAGTTTGGCCTCCCAACCATGACCATCTGTCATCTTGGGTACTGCACAGGTGGACAATCTTCACAAGGTAGCCTCAGCTCAGACCTTGGCCATGGGGGAACTAATACTAAGGTATATAAGTTTCCAGTCAAGCCCTACCCAATATTCGGGTATTGTGGTTGTACGATAAAATTGGAATGGTGTCGCATCCAGACAACCATCAGTTTTATAAAGGGCTAAGGCTCATGCCACATCATTTTCATCACCAAAATCATCAGGTGTTCGGAAACACATGTCCAAAACATTTCAATAGAATGATCCATCATTCCAAGGTTTTCATAACCATTTTTCCACCAAGTATTCCCATCTAAAGTTGATCAAGTTTTATGCTTAGCACTAGCATCTACAAGTGGGGGTAAGCACTAATGAGGGGTGGTAACTAGTAGATTCTCACTAAGTTCAATCTTATGCCTTGGGGTGACATCAAGATTATCTAACTTAGGCCAAGTTTAATGCTCTTTATGCAACCTTCAAGTATCCTTCTAGTATCTACCATTTATTTCAGTAAACTCTAAGTAAGAGCTTTGATAAAGAAATAAAGTAATAAACTTGCAAATAAAACTAGGATTGGTTTATCAAGTGGATATGATCACATATGCTTAAGGCATATAGTGGGTATAGTAACAAGTAATGGTTTGTGGCATCATTAGGGTATCTTGAAAGGATTAGCTTGCATTGGTCCACTTAGTTAATAAAGCTTGCACATTCACTAGTAGTATTAGGCTTGCATCAGTGTCAATATAAGCTTGCAAGTATTGGCTTGCATAGGTATAGTATCAGCTTGCCTTGTGCAGAGCAGTGGTTGAAGTTATCCTCGGCTTCTTCTTCGTAGAATCCTCCTTCCTCCTCGTATCCTTGGTCGGTACTATCGTATATGAATAAATACGAGGTACACAATCACCAAACAATACTTAACTACTTGCAATCTTCACACACAAGGGTCCTATAGATGATCTAACATCATCACTAACATTACAAGATTAAAGCTTGGTTTAATTCCTTTTATTTTTAGAAAAGTAATTTCTACTCATTGAAAAACTACTTAAGATTTAATATTCTCCAAACCAAACATGGGATCATGTTGACACATGTCATCACCACATATTGTAGTCCATGGGAATGTGATTTAAAGTGGTGTCACAATTTAATAAGGTTTTAACCTTTTATTTCTGTAGGACTAGAATATTATTTAAAGTGGTTTAAAGTGGTGTCACAATTCAATCACCACATGTCATCACCACATGTTACCTGCAGGACTAGAATAATATTTCTGGAAATTGGGATTATAGTTCTTCTTCCAAGTAGGGTTATAATCATGACGAGCTATGAAGTCTATTTCTTCAATATTTGGTTCTAGGATAGCTCTTACCTGGGCTTCCTTACCTTTGACGTCTAATATAAGCTCATCCAGCTTAGCATTGAGCTCTTCATTTTCTTGAGGTGTGACGGAATTCACCTTCTTTGTTTTTGATCTTTCCACATGCCGTTGGGCATGGTTGTCTTGCATATTGTCTAGCAGCTACTTTGCTTCAGTAATTTGTTTACCCATGAATGTTCCTCCGGCTGCAGTATCAAGCATAGACTTAGATACAGGGGTTAATAGAATTATTAAATAAATGGAGAATTAACCAATCTTCCATTCCATGGCTGGGAGAGTTTCTCATGCATTCTTTCATTCTCTCCCATGCAAGCGCTAGTGGATCATGCTCTTCCTGTCTTAAACCAGTAATATTAGATCTTAGTTGCATAGTATTTACAGGTAGAAAGAATTTAGCCATAAATAAAGAAGTACATTCCACCCATGATGCAGTAATATTTCTAGGCAAAGATAGCAACCATTCTTTGCTCTTCCTCTAAGAGAGAAAGGAAATAAGCGCAACTTAACCACGTCGGGGTCAACATCATTAATGCGCATCATATCACATATTTCAGTGAAAGTATTCAAGTGTATACATGCGTCCTCAATAGCAGAGCCTCCAAATTTATTCTGTTGAACCAAACTTAAATAACGGGGCTTAATTTCATAGTCCTCGACAGTAATTGCTGGCTGGGTAATAGGAGTACGCAAATAATCATTGTTGGGAGTTGCAAACTCCCCAAGTTTCTTTTCAGCCATATTTCCTATGTTTTTGAACTGATAATAGTAGAAACAAGAATTAAAAGACTAAATATTTTTTTTGGTTTTTCAAATAAAGACTAAAAGCAAACTAACAAAATTTAAAACAAGAATTAAAACTAGCAAGGTTCCTACTAACCTCACCAAGGTAGCTATTGCTGAAGGGTTTTGCAGCATAGTAAATCAAAAAAATTCTACGGATGCGAACAAGAAAGCCAAGATCTAATCTAGGAGATGCAATCAACAAGAGAGATAGATGAGATCTTCATACCCTTGAAGAAATCGCATAGCGGAAACGTTCAACGGAACGTGGTTGATGTAGTCGTACTAGCCGTCTCCTCCTCGCGATCCGATTCGATCCTACGCCGCAAGTGGCGGCGCCTCCGAGAGATGCACACGTACGGTGCCGTGACGGCTCCTCCTTCCTCGGTCCAGCAAGTGGGGTGGAGAGATGGATTGGATCTGCAGCACGACGGCGTGGTGCTTATGGTGGAGAGTTTCTGCAGCAGGGCTTCGCCTACACGCAGTCGGGAGAGAGAGAGAGAGAGAGAGAGAGAGAGAGAGGAAGGGCAGCAGCTGACGGCTAGGGTTTGGGGTGAAGGGAGGGTGCTCCCCCTGCCCACCTTATATAGGGGGCTGGCTGGCCCCCTTGGCCCCTCCTCCAAGCCCTAGGGCGGCAGCCCCAAGGGTGGAGTGGGGGGCAAGCCTTCCCCCCCACTTCTAGAAGGTTTCCTAGGGTTTCCCCTAGGGTTTGGTCGGCTGGGCCTATGGGGCCTTGTGCCCCTGGACCAAAGCGGCCAGGGCACTCCCTCGTAGGCCCACGCACCCCTCCGACAAGTGGGGCCATGTTGGTTCCACTCTAGAAGATTCTAGAACCTTCCGGTACAATACCGAATACTCTGAACCGATTCCGAAATCCAAAAACTGCTTTCCTTTATATGAATCTTATTCTCCAGACCATTTCGGAACATCTCGTGATGTCCTGGATCTCATCCGAGACTCCGAACAAAAACTCATAACCCAATTATCCATCATATCCTAGCGCCGAGGCACGTTAAGTGTGTGACCCTACGGGTTCGAGAATATGCAGACATGATCTTCTATCAATAATCAACAGCGGGATCTGTAAACCCATATTGACTCCCACATATTCATCGATGATAATATCGGATGAACCACGATGCCAGGATTCAATTAATCCCATATATATATTCCCTTCGTCACGCGATATTTTACTTGCCCGAGATTCGATCGTTGGTATCGGTATACCTAGTTCAATCTCGTTCACATTAAGTACTTTACTCGCTCTGTAATCCGATATCACTTTGTGATTAACTCCTTAACCACGTGCTTGCAAGCGGTGTTGATATCGATTACCGAGTGGGCCCGAAGTATATCTCTCCGACTCGGGAGGGACAAATCCCATCTTGATACATACAACCCAACAAGTACTTTCCAATCACCTGAGAGACACCTTTACGATCACCCTCACATAGGATGACGTTTGATGACCTCAAAGCTTTCTTCCGATACCAAGGAGTTGCATTATCTCATGGTATAAGGAATATAATATTTGACATAGAAAAAGCTTCGCAAAGATGAACACGATGACACGATCTAATTGCTCTGATTGATTTGGATCTGTCCATCATATCATTCTCCTAATGACATGATCTCATTATTAATCGACAACTCATGTCTATGGTTAGGAAACCTTAACTATCATTAATCAATGATCTAGTCCATAGAGGCGTACTAGGGACACAGTGTTGTTCATAAACCGCACAAGTATCAAAGTTTCCGCTTAATACAATTCTAGCATGGAATATAAACTTTATCATGAACAAGAATTATAACAATAACATCTTTATTATTGCCTCTGGGTCATAATTCCAACAGTCTCCCACTTGCACTAGATTCAATAATCTAGTTTACATCTGCCAACAATCTAACACCCATGGCATTAAGGTGCTGATCATGTTTTGCTCGTGGAAGAGGTTTAGTCAACGGATCTGCGACATTCAGATCCATATGTACTTTGCTAATCTTCAGATCTCCATCTGTTATATAATCTCGAATTATATAAAATCAGCAGTTGATGTGCTTGGTCTTTGGATGATATCTTAGTTCCTTATCCAATGCTATGGCGCCAGTGTTGTCGCACAATATCTCCAGTGGGTCCAAGGCACTTGGAACCACACCAAGCTTAGTGATGAAGTTCCTGATCCAAACTCCTTCACTTGACGCTTCTGCAGCAGCCATGAATTCTAATTCTACTGTAGATCCCACGATCATGCTTTGCTTGCAGCTTCTCTAGCTCACAGCTCCTCCATTCAATATATAAATGTATCCTGTCTAAGATTTAGAATCATCCGGGTCGATGTCGAAACTAGCATCGACGTAACCTTTTACGACGAGCTGCTCATCACCTCCATAGACCAAGAACATTTCTTTAGTCCTATTTAAATACTTTAGGGTGTTATTTACGGCTGTCGAGTGTTCCACTCCTGGATCACTTTGGTATCTGCTCGTCAAACTAAGAGCATTGGACACATACGGTCTAGTACACAGCATGGCATACATGATAGAACCTATGGCCGAGGCATATGGAACTTTGCTCATAGTTTCTCTATCCTTTAGCATAGATGGACACTAAGCCTTGCTCAATATCTTACCTGACAACATGGGCAATGAACCTTTCTTTGCTTTATCCATTCTGAACCTTTTCAGAACTTTGTCTAGGTATGTACTTTGGCTTAAAGCTATTAGGCGTTTTTGTCTATCTCTACAGATTTTGATGCCTAATATATAAGCAGCTTCTCCTAGGTCTTTCATTGAAAAACATTTATTCTAATAACTCTTCACATCGTTAAGCATACCAATGTCATTTCCAATAATCAATATGTCATCCACATATAGTACTAGAAATGTCACCGAGTTCCCACTCGCTTTCTTGTAGATACAAGCTTCGTAGCAATTTGGAACAAATCCAAAGCTCTTGATCACTTGATCAAAACGAAGGTTCCAACTCCGAGATGCTTGCTTCAGTCTATTAATGGAACGCTGAAGTTTGCACACCTTATTAGCATCCTTAGGATCGACAAAACCTTCGGGCTGCATCATATACAACTCTTCATCAATGTTTCCATTGAGGAACGTAGTCTTGACATCCATTTGCCATATTTCATAATCATGAGATGCAGCAATTGCTAATAAAATCCTAATGGACTTAAACATCACTACGGGAGAGAAAGTCTTATCGTAGTCAACACCTTGAACTTGTCGAAAACCTTTCGCGACAAGTCGAGCTTTATAGACAGTAACATTACCATCCGCGTATGTTTTCTTCTTGAAAATCCATTTGCACTCAACGGCCTTACGGTCGCTAGGAGGGTCCACCAAAGTCCATACTTGGTTTTCGCTCATGGATCCCAATTCGGATTTCACGGCCTCTAGCCATTTCTCAGAGTCTGGGCTCATCATTGCTTCCTCATAGTTCGCAGGTTCACTGTTGTCTACCAACAAGATAGTTAAGACAGGGTTGATGTACCATTCAGGAGTGGCACACGACCTTGTCGACCTGCGACATTCAACAGTAGCATCGTTCGAAGTTTCATGATCCTCGTCATTAGCTTCCTCTCTTGTTGGTGCAGACGGCACTGGAACAATTTCGGGTGTTGCGCTACTCTCCAGCTCGAGAGAAGGTTCAATAACCTCGTCTAGCTCTACCTTCCTCCCACTCACTTCTTTCGAGAGAAACTCCTTCTCAAGAAAGGATCCGTTCTTTGCAACAAACACTTTGCCTTCAGATCTGTGGTAGAAGGTATACCCAATCGTTTCCTTAGGGTATCCTATGAAGACGCATTTCTCCGCTTTGGGTTCGAGCTTGTCCGGCATCAACTTCTTGACGTAAGCTTCGCATCCCCAAACTTTAAGAAACGACAACTTAGGTTAGCACCAAACCATAGTTCATACGGTGTCGTCTCAACGGATTTAGATGGTGCCCTATTTAAAGTGAATGCAGCGGTTTCTAATGCATAACCCCAAAATGATAACGGCAAATCTGTAAGAGACATCATCGATCACACCATATCTAATAGAGTTCGATTCCGGTGTTCAGACACACCATTGCGCTGTGGTGTTCCGGGTGGCGTGAGTTGCGAAACGATTTCGCTTGCTTTAAGATGCGTGAGAAAATCATAACTCAAATATTCACCTCCACGATCGGATCGTGGAAATTCAATTTTCCTGTTACGATGGTTTTCCACTTCGTTCTGAAATTCTTTGAACTTTTCAAACGTTTCAGATTTATGTTTCATTAAATAGATATACCCATATCTACTTAAGTCATCAGTAAAAGTGAGAAAATAGCGATATCCACCGCGCGTCGAAACACTCATTGGTCCGCATACATCGGTATGTATGATTTCCAACAAGTCCGTTGCTCGCTCCATTATTCCGGAAAACGGGGTTTTGATCAGCTTGCCCATGAGGCACGGCTCGCACGTGTCAAATGATTCAAAATCAAGAGACTCCAAAAGTCCATCATAATGGAGTTTCTTCATGCGTTTTACACCAATATGACCTAGACGGCAGTGCCACAAATAAGTCGAATTATCACTATCTACTTTGCATTTCTTAGCCTCAATGTTATGGATGTGTGTTTCATTGCTTTCGAGATTCAGAAGAAATAAACCATTCACAACAGGTGCATGACCATAAAATATGTTACTCATATAAATAGAACAACCATTATTCTCCGATTTAAATGAATAATCGTCTTGCAATAAACACGATCCAGATATAATGTTCATGCTCAATGCAGGCACATAATAACACTTATTAAGGTTTAAAACTAATCCCGAAGGTAAAAATAAGGAGAGCGTGCCGACGGCCATCACATCAAGTCTTGATCCATTGCCAACGCGCATCGTCACCTCATCCCTTGCTAGCCTCCTTCTATTCCGTAGCTCCTGTTTTGAGTTACAAATATTAGCAACTGAACCAGTATTAAATACCCAGGCACTACAACGAGCGCTAGTAAGGTAAACATCAATAACATGTATATCAAATATACCTTTAATGGTGCCAGCCTTCTTCTCCGCTAAGTAATTCAGACAGTTGCGCTTCCAGTGACCCTTGTCCTTGCAATAGAAGCACTCAGTGTTTGGCTTAGTTCCAGACTTGTGCTTCTTCTCAGCAGGGGCAACGCGCTTGCCGCTGCCTTTCTTGAAGGACTTCTTTGCACCCTTACCTTTCTTAAAGCTAAGGGCCTTGTTGACCATCAACACATGATTATCTTTCTTGATATCCACCTCCGCAGCTTTCAGCTTAGCGAAGAGCTCAGTGATCGTATCAGTGGAACCAATCTGATTGTGAGTAACTACAAAACCTTTGTAGCTAGGAGGGAGTGATTGCAGAACTCTTTCAATCTTGAGCTCTTCTAGAATATTGCAGTCCAGTTGCTCAAGGCGTTGAGTGTAGCCTGACATCTTAATGGCGTGCTCACTAACGGAAATCCCTTCCTCCATCTTGCAGTTAAAGAACTCCCCAGAGATCTCATATCTCTCAGAACGGGCCTGAGTCTGAAACATGGTTTTTAGTTCCTCAAGAATATCAAAGGGCCCAGCGAACTTCTCAAAACGATTTTGAAGGTCTGATTCCATAGAAAACAACATGGTACTCTTAATCACTCCATAATCATCTTTGCGCGACTGATAAACAGCTTTTTCATTAGCCGACGCATCAATGGCAGGGGCGTCACCTAGCGCTTTCTCTAGGACATAGTCCTTTTTTACGCCAGCGAGAATGATTCTTAGATTGCGGAACCAGTTGATGAAGTTAGACCCATTGTTCTTAAGCTTTTCTTTCTCAGCAAAAACGTTGAAGTTGAAGTTGGACTTAGCCATTTGATCTACAAAATTTGCAAGTACAATTTAGACTATGTTCATGATAACTAGTTCAACTTAATCAAATTACTAGATGAACTCCCACTAAATTCAACAACCCTTGATTTGTTTAGTGAACACGATCCAAATTCACCACACCTAATCCGATCTTCACGAGAAGAGATGTGGTTTCAATGGTGGACAACAAAGTGTCGATCATATCATTCATATGACTCATGCTTAACCTTTCGGTTCTTGTGTTCTGAGGCCATGTCTTTACATGCTAGGCTCGTCAAGTCAAACCCAACTATTTCCGCGTGTGCAAAACTGTCTTGCACCCGTTGTATGTGAACGTAGAGTTTATAGCACCCGATTATCACGAGGTGCTTGAACACGACGAACTTTCACAACGGTGTATACATGGGGAGAACACAATTTTATCTTGATCTTTAAGTGAGGAATCATCTTATAATGCTACCGTCGCGATCTAAGCATAATAAGATACATAAAAGGATAAACATCACATGCATATAATTTTATGTGACATGGTATAGCCAATCTCCGTGTAATGATCTCCATCTTGTGCGCGCCAGCATGATCTCCATCACTCCACCATGATTGCCTCCACCACGAATAGCAACTACAACTATTGGTAACTACTTAGAGATAAAGTAAAGCTATTGCATGGCGTATAAGAAGTTGGCACAAAGGTCATACACAATTATAAAGACAACCATATGGCTCCTGCCGTTTGTGTACTCATCGACATGCAAGTCGTGAAATATTACAAAACATGATCATTGCATACAACATACACATCATATCTTGGTCCATACCATATCACAAAACACTCCCTGCAAGAACAAGTTAGACGCCTCTACTTTGTTGTTGCATGTTTTACGTGGCTTATGGGAGTAACAAGCTAAGAACGATTCTTACCTACGGAAAGCCACAACGGTGATATTATGGTTGCCAAAATCCGGTGTAAATCCCATGACTAATATAGTGAGAGAAACTGGCATCCACCAGCCGCATGTGTGGAACAAGCCACACGTCAAGTGCGGAGCCGGTCTCGCGAACGAGGTCGCGTAAAGTTGCCCTAGAACGCTTCGATCTCACTATCCCGCGTCATAAGAAGTACACAACAAGAGGCTTGCAACAGAAAACATCAACGCCCGCAACAGTCATGTTGCGTTCTACTCGTGAAACACATCTACGCATAGATCTAGCTCTGATACCACTGAAGGGTTTCGCAGCATAGTAAATCAAAAAAATTCTATGGATGCGAACAAGAAACCCAAGATCTAATTTAGGAGATGCAATCAATGAGAGATATAGATGAGATCTTCATACCCTTGAAGAAATCGCACAGCGGAAACGTTCAACAGAATGTGGTTGATGTAGTCGTACTAGCCGTCTCCTCCTCGCGATCCGATCCGATCCTACGCCACAAGTGGCGGTGCCTCCGAGACATGCACACGTACGGTGTCGCGACGTCTCCTCCTTCCTCGGTCCAGCAAGTGGGGTGGAGAGATGGATTGGATCTGCAGCACGACGGCGTGGTGCTTATGGGGGAGAGTTTCTGCAGCAGGGCTTCGCCTAAACGCAGTCGGGAGAGAGAGAGAGAGAGGGGAAGGGCAGCAGCTGGCGGCTAGGGTTTGGGGTGAAGGGAGGGTGCGCCCCCTGCCCACCTTATATAGGGGGCTGGCCGGCCCCCTTGGCCCCTCCTCCAAGCCCTAGGGCGGCGGCCCCAAGGGTGGAGTGGGGGGCAAGTCTCCCCCCCCCTTCTAGAAGGTTTCCGTAGGGTTTGGCCGGCTGGGCCTATGGGGCCTTATGCCCCTGGCCCAAAGCGGCCAGGGCACTCCCTCGTAGCCCACGCACCCCTCCGACAAGTGGGGCCACGTTGGTCCCACTCCGGAAGCTTCTAGAACCTTCTGGTACAATACCGAATACTCCGAACCGATTCCGAAATCCAAAAACTTCTTTCCTTTATATGAATCTTATTCTCCGGACCATTCTAAAACCTCTCGTGATGTCCTGGATCTCATCCAAGACTCTGAACAAAAACTCATAAACCAATTATCAATTTTATCCTAGCGCCAAGGCACGTTAAGTTTGTGACCCTACGGGTTCGAGAATATGCAGACATGATCTTCTATCAATAATCAACAGCTGGATCTGGAAACCCATATTGACTCCCACATATTCATCAATGATCATATCAGATGAATCACGATGCTAGGATTCAATTAATCCCATATATATATATATATATATATATATATATATATATATATATATATATTCCCTTTGTCACGCGATATTTTACTTGCCCGAGATTCGATCGTTGGTATCGGTATACCTAGTTCAATATTGTTCACATCAAGTACTTTACTCATTCCGTAATCCGATATCACTTTGTGATTAACTCCTTAACCACGTGCTTGCAAGAGGTGTTGATATCGATTACCGAGTGGGCCCGAAGTATATCTCTCCGACTCGGGAGGGACAAATCCCATCTTGATACATACAACCCAACAAGTACTTTCCGATCACCTGAGAGACACCTTTATGATCACCCTCACATAGGATGACGTATGATGACCTCAAAGCTTTCTTCCGATACCAGGGATTTGCATTATCTCATGGTCTAAGGAATACAATATTTGACATAGAAAAAGCTTCGTAAAGATGAACACGATGACACGATCTAATTGCTCTACTTGATTTGGGTCTGTCCATCATATCATTCTCCTAATGACATGATCTCATTATTAATCGACAACTCATGTGTATGGTTAGGAAACCTTAACTATCATTAATCAATGAGCTAGTCCATAGAGGCGTACTAGGGACACGGTGTTGTTCATAAACCACACAAGTATCAAAGTTTCCGCTTAATACAATTCTAGTATGGAATATAAACTTTATCATGAACAAGAATTATAACAATAACATCTTTATTATTGCCTCTATGGCATAATTCCAACAATTGCTTCCCGGACAATGGCGCCAGAAAAAGGGTTGATACCTTTGATCCGGATTATGGATATAGTATAGCTCTTTTTCCCTAGTAGACCTACGTTATCGAATCCTCGGGAATCAGAAAGAGTAGTAAGATTACTTCAACAGACCTTCGGGATTTTTAGAATCCTTTTTGTGTTTTACCGGACCAAGAGTTTGCGATCTTTTGTTGTTGTCGATGATGGAGAGAGAGGGCCTGAGGCTTTCGGTTTCACCAGTAGCTCTGCAAAACATCTGATGGGAATAAAAGACAATAATAAAGTATGCATGTAATTGTTAGAGAAAGATAATTATATGTGGGCAATGCATCCATAATTGATGTTGCCTCCGCAACCGCTTATAGCAATAACCTACTAGTCTCATCCATAGAAGAAAGAGAACTAATGATATGCATAGTGATGTCACCGTTAATACCAAGTAAATCCATCACATACAGCCGTACTACCCCTTCTATCACTAGGGTTATCATCATGCAGATTAGTCATTACTCACACTCCCTATACCTGGATCAATCCTTGGGATCTTGGGTACCTGACAAGTCCTTAGATTGAGTCAATAGAGGGTACAATAATCATCATGTCATACAAACTAATACATGATCCCATCGACAAATAACATGCCCAAAAGCTACATGGCTAGGCCAAAGCCCTTGGCCCAAGGAGAGTTACTCACACATAGAGATGAAATCAACAACCAAAAACATTGTAATGGAAATTATGAGATTGATAATAATAGTCTTACAATGTCGCCAATTGGAGATGAGATCTACTATTACAAATGTAGGAATATAGCTATGGTGGTGGAGAAGGGTTTGGAGATTAGATCTAGATCTATCCCTCCGGTGTTGTGGTTTTTGATGGCAGGGGGCGGAAGAGAGTCGAGATCGAAAAGAAGAGGGATTTTTCTCGTCGCCCAAGGCCTCTTTATATAGGGGTCCCTTCACGAAAGTTATTCTATTTGACCTAGAGGTGTCGGTGGAAACTATACGGCCGAAACTATACAGCCAGAATTTTATTCTCGTCGTATAGTTGGTCGTTAAAGGTACTGCCTCCACTTCACGACTCTAGGTTTCTTTGAATTGTTGTAAATCTCGTATCTTTGACTTCAATATTGTGATTCCCATAATCAAACGTCATTGTCTGCGCAGGGAAAAATAGAAAGACAGGATTGCATACCCCTTTGATCATTAGGCATTAGTGGCAGGATTTAGAGAGATATTTCATCAAAAATATGAATAATATCTAGTTTAAATGTGAACATGGATGGCTATATTTCAAATCCATCAATACCCTATAGCAGTTGATCTATATAAGTCTTTACACATCAACAAACCATCCAATTTGTATTAAGGGAAGACCTTATGTATGGAAAAGCAATGTGATGTATTCTGCACTTAGATTGTGAATGTTTGTTTAATATATTATCCTACCTTAGAATTTGGTAGAATTCATTTGGTAAAAACCGGTATTATCCTACCTGTTTTTATTTGCATTGCTTATTTGGTAAAAACTAAAAATTATCCATTTAGTAAAAACTAAAAATTATATTTTTGATAAAAACTAAAAAGTATAATCGCTAAATTGATTCAGATTCAACGGGATCGTGCGCCAAGGCGCACCCCTAAATCTAGTTATATTTTCAAGATACTCCCCTATGGAAGCACACTCTGCAATTGAGCCAACAAACTAATTTTTTTGTGTGTTTTTGATAAAAATAAGCAAAACAAACAAAGCAAAAGAAACTAAGCAAAACAAAAACAAAGTAAGGAGATTGGTAGTGAGAGAATCCCCTTGCAGAAATCTTCTTTCTCCCCGGCAACGGCGCCAAAAAATCTTGATTTGGCTCAGTTGATGTGGATCCTATTGGGAACCCCAAGAGCAAGGAATGATGAGCACATCAATAAGTTTTCCCTCAGTTATGGAACCAAGGTTATCGAACCAGTAGGAGAAAGAAACCACTTCTGAAGGTGTTACTAGAAACGTGGAACCTACACACAACACAACGAAATACTTTGCCCCAACTTATCAGTGAGGTTGCCAAGCTCACTGGTTTTGCTGAAAACAAAGGATTAAACGTACAGTGTGGAAGAAAGTAATTGCTTGTAGTAATTGAAGAAAGTAAACAGTAAATGGTATATGGAATATCAATGGGAAGGAATGGACTAGGGTGCACATTTCACTAGATGTGTTTCTCTATAAGATAAATAACATGCTGGGTGAACAAATAACATCTGGGCAATTAACAAATTGAGAATGCATAAGAATGCATGTACATGACATGATGATAACTATGAGATTCACTTGGGCATTACAACATGATACATAGACCGTAATACAACTGCATCTATGACTAATAATCCACCTCCGGGATATCATCCGAACAACCCTTGGGTATTAAGTTGCAATCAATAAATAATTGCATTAAGAAAAGTGTGTAATGTAAACAATACAATTTCCCTTGGACAAAGGATTGTTGTTTTCTCCCTAGTAGCAATAGCACATCTACAATCTTAGAAGTTTCTATCACTCTCCCAGATTACTAGAGGCATGAACCTACTATCGAGCATAAATACTCCCTCTTGGAGTCACAAGAAAATACTTGGCCAGAGTAACTACTAGCAAGGGAGAGCATGCAAGATCACAAATAACATAGACATGATAGAACAATAATCAATCTGACATAATACTCAATATTCATCGGATCCCAGCAAACACATCATATAGCATTACAATAATACGATCTTGATCATGATAGGCTGCTCACAAGATCTAAACATGGTGGCACAAATAGGAGAAATAACCATCTAGCTACTGCTATGGACCCTTAGTCCAAGGATGAACTACTCACACATCACTCTAGAGGTAGGCATGATGATGAAGAAGGCCTCCGAGATGATCTCCCCTCTCTGGCAGGGTGCCAGGAAGAGCTTCAGACCCCTCCCGATCTAGGGACGACGGTGGTGACAGCTACAGACGTTTTCGTGGAATTCTGATCGGGTCCTTAGGGTTTTCGTCTCGGGGGGATTATATAGGTGGAGAGGCGAGGTCGGTGGAGTCACGAGGGGGCCACACCATAGACAGGAGTGGCCCAGGGTGGGCCGCGTGGCCCCCTGTTGTGGCTGCCTCGTGGAGCCTCTTCGTCTCTCCTTCGGACTCCATGTCGTGTCGGAAAAAATAGGAACTTCGGCTTTTGTTTCTTCCAATTCCGAGAATATTACTTTACTAGTTTTTCTTAAACCAAAAACAGCAAAAAATAGGAAACTGGCTCTGTGGCCCTTGTCAATATGTTATCTCTAGAAAATTCATAAAAATGCCACAAAGTGTAGAGAAAAACATAAGATAATTGGTGCAAAACAAGCATGGAGCATCAAAAATTATAGATACGTTTGGAACGTATCAGCATCCCCAAGCTTAACTCCTGCTCGTCCTCAAGTAGGTAAGTGATAAAAAGAATAATTTTTTAGGTGACATGCACCAACACAATCTTGATCAAGGTATTGCAAAGCATTGACAGTTGGGATCAAAGTACTCTAAACATAAGCATGAAAGATATATTTCTAACAATAATACCATAGCAACTATGTTGCGACAAAGAAAGGCAACACAAACAAAAGATCATGAGTAATCCTTTGAAAGACATTTGCTTGTTTCACATAGAGAAAACATAGCAAGAGTGGTATTAAGCTTGTCCTTCATGGAATAGGAAAACATAAATGCATAGGACACCTTCAAAGTTCATAAGGGTGACTAGATACAAATAATTTAATAACAAGCAATACCATAATTATGAATCAATCAACAAGTTTTGGGACAATGCACATTGAACTCAGAATGACAACTATGCTCTCTTAGCGGGTGCATAAAGATAGAATATGGAGACCCTTCGCGGAGGGAAGCAGGGATTAAATGGTTTTATAAAGCTTCCAAAAATTATGGTACTTATTAGCTTTGAGCTCTCATTACCCCTATCATAAGCATCTTCAAGTGATTAAGGTTAAAGTTAGGGAAAATATGAGTTATATGCTTGACAAATCACAAGTTGAAAATCTCATGCTCCTTGAATACGAGTACCGAGGTATAACATCCCAAAAATACTAAACTTGTATCATCAAAATTAGGGTTAACAAAAACTTTTCCAATTAAAAATATGAAAGCATTCATATGTGTGTGCATTAAAATTTGGATTCTTTTGAATTGCCATGGTTCTGTGTTTCTTTGCTTGTAAAATGATTCTTAGGTGAAATAAACATCATCTAAACAATCCCCAAACTTTTCAGGATTGAAAGGTTAGGATTGATTATCCGCATACTGAGTATGGTGAATTCGGGATTTGTTCCTGACGGATGTATCGAATGTTGTGGTGAAAGTGTACAATCTCTGCAGACTGTCAAACTATTCGAATAGCCGCGTCCATGATTATGGACGATTAGAGTGGCCATCTTCCCCGTCAGATGTTTTCAAAATGACTTGTGAAATGAATTGAGAATTTGACTTGACCACAACAGAGTTGTGACATGAGATACAAGTTCCCACTTAGGTGTTATAAAATTAAACTAGCTTTTCTTGCTTCTGAACTTAGTAGAGGTAAATCTGGCTTTTTGCAAAACAACCCTAGAGCTTAGTATCCTACTACAAAAAAAACCCTTCACTTGTTAGTATTAGTTTGCGAGTACTTAAAGAGTACTCATGTCTTTGTTCCTAGCTATTCTCGTGGCTAGACTATGAAGAAGAGTACCAGGATGATGGACCCCAGGAAGGTTACGACAACTAGGATCATCTCCCATCGTCAGCATTGCCTGTGACCCCGAAGATGGAGCTTCGCCTACGCTACCATTATTATTACGTTATTCCGCTGCTTGAGTTGTACTAAGAACTGGATCATGAGATCCTTATTTTTGTAAGACCTTATGTATGGTTTGTAATGGATGATGTACTGTGGTATCCAATTCTGTTATGTCTCGCAAAAATGGTAATCCTGGGATTGCGATGCATGGCATAATAGGCATCTGGGATTAAAAATCCGTGTGTTGACAAGTTGGTATCAGAACCATCCTGACCATAGGAGACCCTAGTTAGACTGGGCGTTTGAATCAAAAACTTAGTTTCAAAACCAAAGGAAGCAAATATTT
The DNA here is from genome assembly GCA_030063025.1 of Avena longiglumis. NCBI lineage: Eukaryota > Viridiplantae > Streptophyta > Magnoliopsida > Poales > Poaceae > Avena > Avena longiglumis. Next base: position 208,245,210 of record CP125979.1, on the reverse strand, counting down.
ACAAAAACTTATTCCCATTCTTATCACCTTGATTCTTTCATAAAAATTCATGTTCCTCAAAAACTCTTGCAAAATACATAAAATTTGACACACTTGGTCACTCTACTAACTTACTCATCCTATATTCTTATAGATGGACGTGAAGTACATCAAGTTTTATCGGTTGGGGAATGGAGGAGACCTTATCTTTGTGCGGGATTTGGACCAGCTTTCGGAACTTCTGGAGCGTCCGCACCCCAAGTTCTTCGGCGCTCAGCTCAATGATCAAGGAGGAGAAGATCTGTAGTGGCTAATTGTTGCAAGTATCCGAGGAAAGATTGAACCTCCCACTACCGAGGGAATTCAGTTCACCTTAAGAGAGAACAACTGGCTCGATGGACTTGCCAGGGCCATGCAGGAAGCTCTTGCCCTTCTGTGTGGGCAGAGTATCAACCAGATCAAGGGTACCCGCTTTGAGTTTTTTCCAAGGCATGATGCTATGGGACAGCCACTGGAAGCCCCATACCACCACGAGCTGAAGATCCAGTTGGACCACCTTATCTTCATGATGTACGATCATCAGCAGGAATTGGACAATTGTCGTGACTACTCCAACCACAAGTCCGCCATCATCAAGACGAACGATCAGACCATCACCATGCTAGCAAAGGATCGCAAGTCTTGCCGCCGTCAGATTGACAAGAAGGAGCGCATCATTGCCCATCTTCGCCACCGTATCTCGGATTTGGGGGAGACCATCCACGAGAGAGACATGCAGTTGGAGGAAAGGGAGAATGCCGGAGAAGATCTTCATGGAGACCCCTACTCCTATCTCAGCGATGATGATGATTTCTAGAGGATCAGGCTATGGACTTCTTGAGGATGATTTCGCCTTCATCAATGACGATGAGGATGATGAGGATGACGATTACACCGACTCCGAGGAGTAGTAGCACTTGAGCACTAGAGTAGTGAGTTGTATTCGGTCCCACTGTATCGTAGTTTCCAGAATGGTTCTTAAAACCATCTGTTTTTCTTGTTTTGTGGTGTGTATTTGTATCGTGTGCTATGAATGAATGAATGAATGAATGAAAAGCAAGTTGCTAGAAAATCTGAGCCAAACTTTAAAAACTTTTCAAAGACCCTGAACCTTAGAAATTTCCCTCTTTTCTCATGATCTATCTCAATCTTCAAATGCCACGCGGAGGAAGTAGTTCATCCCCGGAACCGATGTTGCAGATCCTGCAAATGTTAGTTTCTGACCGAGAATCCTAAAGAGCCGAACGTCAAGCCAACCTAGCCACCCTTCAGCAGATAGCCCAGCTAGCCCACAACAATCAAGGCCAAGGAAATCAGGGCAACAATGGATCTAAGATCAGGAATTTCCAGAATACCAACCCACCTGTTTTCACTAAGTAGGAAGAGCCCTTAGACGCCGATGATTGGCTGCAGACCATGGAAAACAACCTGGAAGTCGCCGGAGTGGAAGCTCACGAGAAAGTTCAGTTTGCCACCCATTATCTAGCCGGAGATGCAAGAGCATGGTGGAACAGCGTTCGTGCAATGACCGGAGGACAGATGATGACCTAGGAGGAATTTAAGGTCAAGTTGAGCAGAACCCATGTGCCACCGGGTTTGATCAAGAGGATGAGAGATGAGTTTAGAGAACTGAAGCAAGGAAGGATGACCATAGTGGAATACCGTGAGAAATTCTTGTCATTAGCTAGGTATGCCCCGGATGAGATCGACACCGAAGCCAAGAAGAAAGAGAGATTCTTGAATGGTCTGCATGATGAGATGCAGACTGTGTTGGTCAATATCCCCTTTGCTGATATTGAAGCCCTTGTCGACTCTGCCATCCAGATGGAAGGAAAGATCAACCAAGCCAATGAGAACCGCAAGCTTCGCATGATGCATCAGCCAGGAACTCATCAAACTCCAAAGTATCGCCCTAACCCATCTCCAGGATTTGCCCCGAGAACAAACAGACCCCCGATGAACCGTCCGACCTATCCCAACCGTGGAAACCTGAGGCCCGGAGGAAATCCCAATAACCCCGGCAATTCTGGCCATTTCAACCGTTCTCCACCCAAGTTCAACAATAACAATGCGACCGCCAACACCAACACCAACACTGCCCCGAGGACTTGAAGCAATACTGTGACTGTTGCAGCAAAGGAAAAGTCACAAGTGACTTGTTATGACTGTGGAAATAAGGGTCACTACTCCAATGAGTGCCCCAAGAAGAATGCCGCAGCCCCCAATGCCGGGGTTATTGGGATTTCCAGCCTGGAAGAAGGTTTGCCCCAAGGAATTCGCTCAACCGCAACGGCCGTCTTTTTCTCATGCATGCTGAAGAAGCCCAGGAAGCGCCAGATGTCGTGCTGGGTATGTTTTCTGTTAATTCAGTACTCACTAGAGTGTTGTTTGATTCTGGTGCATCGCACTCATTTGTCACCGAAGAATTTGCATGCACTAGTAAGATTCAACCAACCAAACTGAAGCATGTTATGATTGTTCAAATCCCTAGTTAAACCACCAAAGCTAGGCATATTTGCAAAGCCGTCCCTATCCGAATCCATGGCATAGATTTTTATGCTAATCTGATAGTACTCGGAACTAAAGGTTTGGAAGTAGTACTAGGAATGGATTGGATGTCCAAACATAAAGGATTAATTAACTGTGCCAAGAAAGCCATAACCATGACCAGTACAGTCAGAATATTAGTCGAACATATATCTGAAACCTTACCTCGTCAATTCAAGTGCAACAATCGTATATCCCAACCTACCATTGACCAATTTCGGATAGTCTGTGAATACCCCGATGTATTTCCAGATGTTTTGCCCGGTATGCCCCCAGATCGGGATATCAAGTTTATAATTGAACTAATCCCCGGAACCGGACCCATAGCCCAGAGACCATATAGTATGAACCCGTCTGAACTAGCAGAACTGAAGAAGCAACTAGATGCCATGTTGGAAATTGGATTGATTCAACCAAGTGCATCACCATGGAGATCACCTGTCTTATTTGTGGACAAGAAGGATGGAGGTAACCGTTTGTGTATGGATTATCGGAAGTTGAATGATGTCACTATCAAGAACAAGTACCCATTGCCCAAGATAGAAGATTTGTTTGATCAGTTGACCGGTGCCAAAGTGTTTTCTAAGATTGATCTTAGAACTGGCTATCATCAACTCAAGATACGCGCAGAGGATATTCCCAGGACTGCCTTTACCACCAGATATGGATTATACGAGTATACTGTCATGTCTTTTGGATTAACCAATGCCCTCGCTTATTTCATGAATCTCATGAATAAGATTTGTATGGACTTCCTGGATAATTTTGTTGTTGTTTTCATCTATGACATTCTAATTTATTCAAAATCATAAGCAGAACATGAGCTACACCTAAGGACCATTCTTGGAACCCTTAGAGAGCATCAGTTGTATGCCAAGTTTATCAAATGTGAATTCTGGTTACAGGAGGTAGGATTCCTCGGCCACATTGTATCAGCCAGACGAATTTCCGTTGACCCGGCAAAGGTGAAAGATGACGAATATTGGCAAGCTCCAACCACTCAAACCCAAGTTCGTGCATTTCTCGGATTGGCGGGATATTACCGCAAGTTCGTAGAAGGATTCTCGAGTATCACCAGACCCATGACCCAATTGCTGAAGAAGGACAAGAAGTTTGAATGGACGGACAAATGTGAAGCGAGTTTTCAAGAACTCGAGAGGAGATTGATTTCAGCCCCCATCTTAATCATGCCGGATATCACGAAGCCCTTTGACGTGTATTGTGACGCATCCAAGATCGGTCTCGGATGTGTGCTAATGCAAGAAGGCAAGGTTATATCTTATCTATCTCGACAACTAAAACAACATGAGCAAAATTACCCAACCCATGACCTCGAACTCGCAGCCATAGTTCTAGCCCTGAAGACATGGAGGCATTACCTGATGGGAAACCATTGTGAGATTTATTCGGATCACAAGAGCCTGAAGTATATATTCACTTAGAAGGAGCTGAATATGAGACAGAGAAGATGGATTGAGCTAATCAAGGATTACGACCTGGACATTCACTATCACCCTGGTAAAGCCAATGTGGTAGCAGATGCCCTTAGCAGATTGCCGTGCCGCTTGAACTCCATGATTTTGAAGGAGCAACCAAGTTTGCACAAAGAGATGTAAGATTTTTGAATGGAATTAGTGAGTGAAGGATTTTTGGCTAGCATAGAACTTCAACCCACTTTGATCAGCCAGATCAAAGAGGCGCATAAAGGAAATGCTAGTATCGATGGAATCAAGCGTCGTATTGGTACAGGCAAACTACCCGGATTCATCAAAGACGAAGAAGGAGTTCTGTGGTACAAAGGACGCCTTTGTGTACCAGCATATTCTGAGTTGAAAGAATCTATTCTGAAGGAAGCTCATGATACCCTTTATTCTATCCACCCCAGAGGAACGAAGATGTATCAAGATTTAAAAGAGAAATTTTGGTGGCATAAGATGAAGAGAGAAATCGGAAGCTATATCGCCAAGTGTGATATATGTCAGAGAGTCAAGGAGGGACATCAAAGACCCGCTGGTTTGTTGCAACCATTGTAGATTCTGGAATGGAAATGGGATTCCGTTGGAATGGACTTTATCATCGGATTGCCTACTTCTAGTAGGGGAAATGACTCTATCTGGGTCATAGTGGACAGATTGTCCAAAGTCTCCCATTTCTTACCCGTCAAGACCACATATCAGAGTTCAAAGCTAGCGGAGTTATACATCGCTAGAATCGTCAGTTTTCACGGAGTCCCTAAGAACATCGTATCGGATCGAGGAACTCAGTTTACCTCGACATTCTGGAAGAAAGTCCAAGAAGGTTTAGGAACCCGACTATATTTTAGCACAAATTATCACCCTTAGACCGATGGACAAATGGAGCGAGTAAATCAAATACTCGAAGATATGCTGAGAGCATGTGTGTTAGAATATGGGTCTAAGTGGGAAGATTGTCTGTCGTTTTCATAATTTTCAAACAACAACAGTTATCAAGCTAGTTTGCAAATGGTCCCATTTGAATTCACGTATGGAAGGAATTGTCGCACCCCTTTGAATTGGTCGGAAATAGGAGAGAGTCAGATTTTCGGACCCGATATCCTACGAGAAGAAGAAGAGAAGGTTCATAAGATTCGTGAGCACCTCAAGACCGCGCAGTCCAGACAGAAGAGTTACACCGACAAGAGACGTCGAGACCTATCCTTCAACATAGGAGATTTTGTGTATCTGAAAGTGTCGCCATTGAAAGGAATGCAGCGTTTCCAGCTCAAGGGAAAGTTAGCCCCCAGATATATAGGCCCCTTCAAGATTCTGAATCGTCGAGGAGAAGTGTCATATCAATTGGAACTACCCGAAGAGATGTCAGCCGTGCACAATGTGTTCCATATCTCATTACTTCGCAAGTGCCTCGAAGTTCCAGAGAAGACTGAAGTGTTCAAGAATATCGATCACTGGACCATACAGATCAACGATGACCTGACCTACCCCGAAGTACCCATCCGTATTTTGGAAGAAGCCTTCAGAACTACCAGAACCCGGAGCATCAAGTTTCTCAAGATTCAGTGGAGCAACCACACAGAAGAGGAAGCTACCTAGGAGCGCGAAGATCATATCAGGACGAAGTTTCCCGATCACTTCAAATCCTAGGTAATCTTTTCGTCCTTTTTCAAATCTCGGGACGAGATTTTGTTTAAGGGGGAAGGTTTGTAACATCCCAAAAATACTAAACTTGGATCATCAAACTCTAATCATCAAAATTAGGGTTAACAAAAACTTTTCCAATTAAAAATATGAAAGCATTCATATGTGTGTGCATTAAAATTTGGATTCTTTTGAATTGCCATGGTTCTGTGTTTCTTTGCTTGTAAAATGATTCTTAGGTGAAATAAACATCATCTAAACAATCCCAAAACTTTTCCCAAAGACAAACAAGTCAAAACAAAAAAATTATGTGAATGGTCACTTTGGCCAAATTAACTCTCATGCATACTTTGGCTATCTCTAACTTTCAGAACTTAACAGAAACATGTATGGATATTTGCACCCCTTGATAGTACTCATAATAAGGTACCAATGCCTACTTTGTGATCATGCAAGAACATTTAAATGCTTATTTTAAATGACAGTTTAAAATTGAATCTATTTCATATGGGAAGATCCCACTATTTCAAAAACCACTCAAACAAGCTCAATTTTCAAAACCCAAGCATCCACAGAATCCTCAACACATGCCTATCACACCCACCAAAATCTTTTAAAAATTCAAAACTCAAGTTCTTGCGGACATTTCATCAAACACTTGGCAGGCAAATTTAAACCAAATCAAATCACTATTTTTAATAGTGTTTTGGGCCTAACCGGTTCCCTCTCTACCTAACAGCACCCATTTAGTAGATCATCTAGCCTAATTGGCAACCTCTAGCCTCACTGTAAGTTGGCCATTGTCATCAATGGTGAGCAATCCGAGCCACCTCGCCGGCCAAACCTGGTCGCCGCCGCAGTAGACCATATCCCCCTCTATAGCCATGTCTGGGAGATAGCCAGCACTCCACCGCCACCCACTGTCCCAGCCTCGAGCAATGCCAGCCACTGTACCACACGCCCAAGCCATGCCAAGCCTCTCTGCGAGCATGCCGAGAGCGCGCCCGTGTGCCACCCTAGACACACGCCCACAGACCGTGCACCGCCTTCGCCGCGTGCACGCGTGATCAACACCAACCCAGCAACCCCACAGACACGCCCGTTCGCCACCGCGCGGACCACGCGCGCTGTGCGCCATCAAAACCTCCGTCGGACACGCTCAGAGCGTCTAAGCGTTCCGACCGATCAGCATCGCCCCACGCCTCGCCACCACGCCGTTGAGCTTCGCCAGGGAGTACAACACCGCCCCTACCGTTGCCGACGCCGATAGCCCTTTGTGCCGTCGACCACGACGATCTCAGCCCATGCCCGTCGGTCCCCTCTCGACACTATAAATAGAGGCCTCCCCGCTCGAATTAATCACAACATTCCAATCCCCTCTCACCTAGAACCACCCCACCTCACTCCCAGAGCAAGTCGAGCAGCGCATCACCAGAATTTCACCGGAGCCTGCCACTGCTGGAGAAGAAGGAAGCCATCGATTGGAGCCGCCCCAGGAGGAGCTGCCGGTGCCAGGAGAATCGCCATCGCTGACTTCATCATTTGCCCGCCTTTCCGTCGTCACTGGAGCCCTGGTATGCCCCCTATGCACCCCCACTGATCCGCTAGGGTTCGAGCTCGCCGGTAACCTGTTCATCGTCGACGACGACCCTCAGCCGTCGATCTTTATTCTAATCCAACGCACCACATCGCCTGCACGCCGCGTTTAATGAGCCACGACCGAGACCCCCAGCCAAGGCGCCATGAGGTGACACTGGGTCGGCCCAATAACCCTTCCCGCGCAGCCCACTCGTTTGAATTTAGCTTTTTCTATTTATATTCAAACTCAGTTCTGTACCTAGTTTCAAAAATCAACCCATCTCGATTCAGTGCACCAAATTTCATGAAACCAATTTTGTTAGAAAGATATTGAAATGATGAATCCAAGCCCGTTGGATTCAAATCATTTGGATCTATAGATCAACCTTGGTAAAAATAACAAGGCAGAAGCTTTTCTGCATTCAAACATTTTTAAAATTTAAACCATAATATCTTTTGAGTTGATTCCAACTCTCAAAAATCATATTTGATCATACCTTTCAGAATATATAAAAATATATGGGTTTACATACATAAATAATGTTCAAGTAATAAAAGAATGCCACATAGGAATTTCTAGCCACTTTAATGATTTAAAATAAAAAGGTTAAACCTTATTAAATTGTGACACCACTTTAAATCACATTCTCGTGTACTTAAATATGTGGTGATGAAATGTGTCAACATGATCCCATGTTTGAGTTGGAGAATATTAAATCTTAAGTAGTTTTTCAATGAGTAGAAATTACTTTTCTAAAAATAAAATAAATAAGACAAATGCTTTAATCTTGTACTGTTAGTGATGATGCTAGATCATCTATAGAACCCCTTTGTGTGATGATTGAAAGTAGTTAAGTATTGTTTGGTGATTGTGTACCTCATATTTATTCATAGACGCTAGTACTAACCAAGGATACGAGGAGGAAGGAGGATACTACGAAGAAGAAGCCGAGGAGAACTTCAACCACTACTCTGCACAAGGCAATATTATACTGATACTGATGCAAGCCTAATACTACTAGTTGATTGAGTAAGCTAACACTTGCAATTATGAAAGTTATATGAACTATGCAATGCACTAAGCATGCTTGGTAAGACATATTTGATGATACCCCCTCCTAGTTTTACTTACAAGATTTCTACTTTATTTCTTTATATCAAAGCTATTTCTTAGAGTTTACTTAAGTGACTTGTAGATTCTAAGAATATAATTGAAGGTTGCATAAAGAGCATTAAATTTGGCCTAAGCTAGATAATCTTGATGTCATCCTAAGGCATGAGATGGTACTTAGTTAAAACTCCACTTGTTTACCACCCCTCATTAGTACTCACCCCCACTTGTAGATGCTAGTGCGAAGCATAAAACTTGATCAACTTTAGATGGGAATAATTGGTGGAAAATGGTTATGAAAACCTTGGAATGATGGATCATTCTACTGAGATGTTTTGACATGTGTTTCCGAACCCCAGATGATTTTGATGATGAAAATGTTGAGGCATGAGCCTTAGCCCTTTATAAAACTAATGGTTGTCTGGATGCGATACTATTCCAATTTTACCATACAACCACAATACCCGAAATTTGGGTAGGGCTTGACTGGAAACTTATATACCTTAGTATGGGTTCCCTCACGGCCAAGGTCTGAGCTGAGGCTACCTTGTGAAGATTGTCCACCTGTGCAGTACCCAAGATGACAGTTGGTCATGGTTGGGAGGCCAAACTCACAGGAGAGGTGCTTATACTAGGGATTGTAATTGAAAGGTTAGGATTGATTATCCGCATACTGAGTATGGTGAATTCGGGATTTGTTCCTGACAGATGTATCAAATGTTGTGCTGAAAATGTACAATCTCTGCAGTGTGTCAAACTATTCGAATAGCCGCGTCCGTGGTTATGGACAGTTGGAGTGGCCATATTGTTCCCCCGTCAGATGTTTTCAAAATGACTTGTGAAATGAATTGAGAATTTGACTTGACCACAACAGAGTTGTGACATGAGATACAAGTTCCCACTTAGGTGTTATAAAATTCAACTAGCTTTTCTTGCTTCTGAACTTAGTAGAGGTAAATGTGGCTTTTTGCAAAACAACCCTAGAGCTTAGTGTCCTACTACAAAAACCCCCTTCACTTTTTAGTATTAGTTTGTGAGTACTTAAAGAGTACTCATGGCTTTGTCCCTGGCTATTCCCGTGGCCAGACTATGAAGAATATTACCAGGATGATGGACCCCAAGAAGGTTACGACAACTAGGATCATCTCCCATCGTCAACATTTCCTGTGACCCCGAAGATGGAGCTTCGCCTACGCTACCATTATTATTACGTTATTCCACTTCTTGAGTTGTACTAAGAACTGGATCATGAGATCCTTATTTGTGTAAGACCTTATGTATGTTTTGTAATGGATGTTGTACTGTGGTATCCAATTCTGTTATGTCTCGCAAAAATGGTAATCCTGGGATTGCGATGTATGGCATAAGAGGCATCTGGGATTAAAAACCCGGGTATTGACACGAGGCCTCATGCTACTCAACTTTGGTCCCAGGCAAGTTCTTATCATTGTAAGTATATGTGTATCATAGAGAACCGCTAACGTGGTACCCCTTGCCCCATGACACAGGAAATATCCCATATCAAAATGACAAGGAAACTGTGGCACCCCGGATTTATGGTCCGAGAATACCCGCTATGCATGCAATTCATGTTCCCATTATAAGTGAGATGTGAGAATAACCTACTAGTATCATTACAACATCCATATAGTAACGATTACAAACATAAAAAGTGGCCATTATGGCGAATACATCACAAATAGCGGAAGTCTTCAGCGCAGAGCCTGTGCCTTAACCTACAGGCAACTGACTTGGAAGACGGCCTAGCTCGCATAGACGTCAGCACCTTCGATCCTTCTTAACATTTGCAATATGGCCAAGTAAATAGCTAGGGGCAATGCCGGTGAGTACTTTGAATGTACTCGCAAACCACCGAGACAGAAGTAACAAAGATAAATGCATATTTGGCTGTGGCGAGATAGCTCTATACTATAGTCGTTTTTGAAAGAAAAAAACTAACATTGGCATCTCTATATCTATGTTGAAAAAGAGTTTTTTCAAGGTATGCCTCCTTTTTGAAAATCCGGACATCTCCACATCCTTGTTAAAAAGATTTAAAACGGTTTTGTAGTAAAACCCTTTTTAAAACGTCTTCGACCATCTTTGGTCAAAACTAAACTTGTTCTTATCTTTCCTCGTGACCAAGTGACATCCTTTATTCCATCACAACTTAATCGAAGGGTCCCCATAGCACTTGCCATTCCAACCGTCCTTGTCCGTGGACACGACTATTCGAATATATTAGACTCTCCAGAGTTTATGCACTTTACCCAGAAGAATCAATACATCCGCCGGGATTTAACCATGGCCCGCTACACTCTGTAGACGAGGGTTTGGATAATCAAACTTAGCTTTTCATTTGTCCATCCCTAGCAAAGGCGGCTTTTCCTTTTGGGTTTGTTCTCCCCGGCACGAGTATGCGGCACTGTGGCCTTAGTCCTCCCTGCAACACTTTCGTATACCCAAACCCTCGGCTTGGTAATATACAATTGTTGACTCCACTTCCTTCCCTATGCCTAAAACATACCGTCCGCGGGAGACCTAGTTGTTGCACCGACACTTCCGCCGTAGCGGGAGATGGAGGCCCCAGATCCGCAGACCTCGAGTAGAGTCCACTCGGAATTCCAGGGATTGATCCCGTTAAGCAAGTACAAGCAGCCCCGGCTAAGGATTACAACTACGAGCTAAGCCCCGGCGCCTGGGGTAATGTGGTTGCACGTATAAATTTTTCCGGACATTGGCTTAGAACATCCCTTTCTTTCTCTTACTTAACTTTCCTTTACTTATCTTTCTCTTCATTATCTTTCTCTTCATCCACCTTGTATCTTCTTTAGTAAAACTTCCTCTCGGAAACAATGCCTCTTTCCAAGGGTTTTATTTTGTAAACTTTGTAGTAGGGTAAAACCCAAAGTAGTTTTATTATTGAAAAATTTGTGGGTTCAAATAGGGAAGATGTTAATCATCTTAGCCTCGATCTAAAGGAGTAAAAATAGGTGTCAAAAGGGTAGGTATACTAAAGGACACTCATCCATAACTTGGAGGAGCCAAGTTACTCAGGCTCTTTTATTTGAAACAAACCATGCCGGTGATCATGCAATTTATAAACGAGATATAAAACAGTTGATAAACAGAAGTAGGTTAATATAGGAGTTCAGGAATGGTGGCTTGCTTGTAACCAGCGAGAAGTCCCTTGACGGCATTAGATAACCAGAATATCAATAATGATAATAATAAGAATAACCCGATCTTTCCTTCTTCTTAGTGTCACACAATCGCAGCTATCGTCGTTATCGAGCATACATGCAAGCAAACAATACATCAATCAATACCAGGCATACAATCATCAAACCATACAGCAAACAAAATATGATTGAGTGGTATACATCAGTGGGATGTTGGAGGTTTGATGTGATTGGATTGGAAGGAGATTTGGAGGCAAAGGAGAAAGGATCCTTTGTGGATTTGGAGTATAGGAACTACCTAAGAGAGGGTTTTTCTCAAGGACTTGATATGTATGATACCATTGTATAAAAATGATACCATCAGATAGGTATTGATAAAATGAAGCCAACAAAAGTGGTTTCACTATTTTATCACTTTCCCTTGATTTTTAGTGGAGTTTATAGTGGAATAAACTCTAGTTTTAAGGAAATAATTCACCAGAACTTCTCTGGAGTTCCAAAATTATTTTCTTGGGTGATTAGGTAGTATTGGGTGGACTGAATCAATAGGAATTCGAAGCTCCTCAAAACAATTACTAGAATTCCCTTGAGAAATTCCCAAAGGCAGTACTGGACAAGATTTGTCTTTTTCATCAGCTTTATTTTACAGAAGCTTTTTAGTTGATTCCAAGGACACATGTTAGGTACTAAAAATACCTTTCTGTATAAATTTGAGTCAACATTGTTGGAGTTGCAAAGCTACTGTAAGGATTTTACTAGTGAATAAACCATGCACAGAATAGTTTAATTCACCAAAATTCAATAGAGACTCATAAAATTATGAGCTGTTGGATTATGAACGATATGGTTATGTGTGTCATCTGGGAGTTGGAATTAGGTCCAAACCTCATTTGGTTTGTCCTAGAGAATTTTTAAAGGTAGAAAGTCTCTGTTTTTGGTATTTTTATCAGGGGCAAACTAGGAAGCAAACTAAGGTGGGGCTAGTGGACGTGAAAGGTATGAACCCTACCTTCCAGAACAAATTGGTTTCACTTAAAAAGGATTTGTAAAACTTTCTGGATAATTTATTAGTGATAAGGACAGATCCTAGGATAAGATTTATCATCTTTATTCCAACCTTATTTTGGTGCAAAACAGGGTCTGCATGTTAGGAAAAACATGAGTGCCTCTATGAAAATTTAGATCTGAGCAGTTTGATTCATTTTCCATTTTCATTTTGAATTAAATCAAACCACTAATATTCAGATCTGAAAAATAATAAAAGGAGAGGGGGTTTTCGGGCTGGATCTGGAGGGCAACAGGCCGCATTGAGGTAGGCCGGCCCAACTACGCTGGGTGTCCGCGGGCGGTGCGCAACCAGCCGCGGCCCAGCGGCTAGCCTGCCCGAAGGGACCGGGTCGAAGGGGTAAGGGGGCGACGGCAACCGTCCGATTAGATCGGATCTGGTGGTTGCCGCTCGTCGTCCTCCCAGCGACGGCTCGCGGGGGAGCAAACTCTAGTAGAGGGAGATACAGAGGTGGGGGGAGGCTCACCGGGGGCTCGAGGGAGGTCGTGGAGGCGACGGGGCGACGCAGTCGATGGAGACGACTCCGAGGATGGGCGGCATGAGGTGGTTCATCATCGGGAAGGAGATCGCGCGATGGTGGCCAAAGTGGAGTCACCGGAGTTTTTCGGGGAGGCTCACAAAGCTGCTGCATGTCAAAGAAAAGGGTATGGTTAGCACCAGAGGATCAAGGGGGGTTCAGTGGTGTGACATGCAGAGGGAGAGGAGGGCTGAGGGAGGAGCCTAGCTCGATTTCTTGGAGGATTCCGAAGCTTCTTTCTCTCCTTCTTTCGAGCAAGGAAGAGCAAGGAGAGAAGAGGGGATCTCTAGGGAGGTAAGTGGAGGGGAGATGGGGCAAATGAGGGCAGTGAGGTGTGCTGGGGTGGCATGTGGCTTTATAAAAAAGAGAGGAGGTGTGCAAGGTCCATTTGGACATGGGCAAGGTGGGGGCTATCCATTGGGAGAGGGAGGCGATGATGGGGGTGGTGTGGGGCCTACAGCTCGACCAGAGAGGGAGATGGAGAGTGGGGTAGCTGTTGTCCCCTTTATTACAAGGATTTTGGCAAGATTGCTTCTCTTTCTCAAGCACATGGGACAAAAGGGGGCTAGGTACTATAGTGCTACCGTGCACACGACTAGGAGGGTGTGATGATCCTGGGGAGTAGTACTAGGGAAGATTGGAGCTAGTTTGGTTGTGATTTGAATCAAGTTTTGCTTGTTTTTGCAAATTTGATCAATTGGTAGCTTGTGAAGGAAGTTGAATTTTTTGCATTAGGCCAAGTGTGGAAATGGTACTGGTAGGTGGAGTAGGTAAAATAATCTCTTCATGGTTTAAATGGGATTTTTCTGATGATTATAATCCCATTTAAATGCACTTCTTCAAAAAGTGCAGAAATAGATTATGGAGGATAATATGGAAATTTTACATTGGGAAAGCTTGGTTTTTGAGGTGATATGGTCCAAAATACCATAACACACATTGGATAATTTTATTGGGATTTATTGAGGTGGAAAAGTATTTTTAGAGAATTATTTCTTGTTTCTGCCATTTGAGAAAAAGGGCAAAAATAAATAATAAAGGATCTCAAAATTATTTATTTTTGAGTTGGAAGGAGGGGGTATGATGAGGAGAACTCGATTATGCATTGAGTTGGCAAAGTTATTTGTAGAAAAATAAACTTGCCTTTATAGACAAGGATTTGGAGAAATTGGTAAGTAAAAGAAATAAAACAGTTTAATAATCCAAATAATTGGGAGAATTATTTGGGAATGCTTATATCCAGAGTAGATGATGTAAACTTGATGAAGGCATCAAGGTCAACCTTGGTTTTGAAGAAAAGTGGTGAAAAGGATGAAAACTAGATTCTGGAGGATCTAGGGTTTAGTTAATTTGATGCCACCTAAACATGGTTGGATTAGGTGGCTCATAGTTCACCTTGGTGCAAGGGGTATATGGATGATTAGAACATGTCATATAGATGATCATGGAAGCCAGATTTCGGCTTAGTTGGATTTGGGGTGGTGTACAGGAGATGGCAAACTTTGTTGAAAATAAGGCTGCCATAACAGATACATCAAGTAGCCTTCTAAACCATGGGGGTTTAGGAAGCACAAGGCTCCAATGGAAACAAGTGAAGTGGGAGTTGATAGGCTATTATTAGTAGGTCATAACCAATCAATAAGTTGGTCAAGGGGAGATGGCATATAGATTGGAGCTTCTGCCAAAGTAGGCAAGATGATAAGATTTGCAGAAAAGGTTATTATCTTGACTACAAAACAATCATGGATGAGTGGGAAATAGAATGGCTTAGCCAAGGGAAAGAGTGGGACTTGGTATTACTAAGGACGTACCACAAGATGGTTCAAATACATTCTCAAGAATGCTCATGGGTTGGAAAAGGTAGAGCTCCAAAGATGGTATCCAGATAAAAAATCCAGACTTAGCCATTTTGGCAGTTTTGGAGATTTTGACTAGTATGCAAGGGGGAAACACTTGAGAGGGCGGCAAAGGTTTATCCTTTCCATTAAGTGGTTGATGTTGAGGTATAGGTTGAGGGGAGGGGATTCAGACTTGGATTGGGTCTCCACTAGATTGGAAACCATCAAGAGGGATTATCCCTGGATTGAGATAAGCATGAGATGAGATGATCACTTGAGTGGCTTAGGATAGATCCAGACTTGGATGCTTGCTTGAGATTGATGATCACACACGAGGATTGGGGTCCTAATAGTTGAGCTACTAGACTAGATCACTCTAGTTCCTAAGCAGACAAGGCAATCGGCAGATCAAGGCAATTCATCATACAACAGATCAAGGCAATTCATCTTTCTACTGATCTAACTACTACTAGGGTTACCATCAAGCCTAGCTTGAGGTAAGGAGGGGTAATTGAAAGGGGTTTTGCTTTGAGGTAAGATAAGGATCATCTTGGTATTGCTACCAAGATTGGAATGAAAGGTTTTAATAAAGGTTTTTGGAAAACATAAAGATAAGGGTAGTTGAAGGTTCTGTCTTGAAAACATAAGGAGATAATATATAGGTCTCCATAGTTTTAGTAATAGAGACTAGTAAAGTATTTGGTTGTATCAAACTCATCTTGGCTCAGGTTTTGAAATGCCACAACATTTGACAATATGAACAATGAGCCAAGACATCTCTTTTGTAAAATAGTTTTTGTAAACTAGGTTTGAGATGAGGAGTACACAACCAATACACAAACAATTGATTGGGAACAAGCAAACAGGTCAACGCATAATGCAAGAAAAAGTTTTTGTTCCCCCTGATTTTTGCCTTTTGGACATTCCATCAGGGTTGTTGAAATTGGGATGTTACAGAAACAGACAGTGAGCATCTCAGCAATCCTTTTTTTGCCATTCGCATAGTTTTTTATTGATGATGCTTCATAGAATGCCACTATGGTTTTGCTGCAAGTTTCCACCATGATTAGGCATGGATTAGGCTGGCCGCCCAGGCATTTCTCTAACACATATACAAACTCCATGGACCTGCATGCTCCCAGCTCATTTCATACCGACGACATCCATAAACAAAAGAACATGATATCAACTGAATAAATAAGTGCAATGTTGAAAGCGTGCCCCATGAAAGTATGATTTTGCTGACTCCCAACTTACAATTTGCAAGCATATAAGCATCATAAGATAGTCACAATGGTTCAGGTTTATTAAGTGCAAGAAATAAAATGTGCCTTCAAGTTCTTGAGAGCATTAATCACTAATTTTCACATAAAAAAATTAATTTGGAAGATAGATAAAACATGAATATACTTGTAATGGTGTAACACACCATGGATAGGAGTTTACAGTGAAGTCTTTGGAATAACTTGATTTCTTGGGAGTTGGATGCACGACTAAGAGAGCAATAATGGCCATAATCATGCAGAGTAAAAAAACATTATTAATCAAAGCATAAAGTGATATCACGAGTCAAAAACTAAATGATCATAGAGGCTAAGGTAACTGGTTCATAGTCATAACATGGTGTAAGCATGTTCCAAGTCAACCCAAATAAAACGTCAAAGGAGAATACCACAATACTATGCTTTTGTATGCTAAAACAACGCATGATTCTTGCAAGGCACATTAAGAAATCTCAATTGTTTGGAACAAGTCATGCTACAACAATATATCTAAGCACAAGGTCAAAATAACATATAGCATGACATGATAAAGTCTAAGTCACAGTCAAAACAGGCTCCCTTTTGTACCAATATAAGCATGAAACTTTCTACTCTTTTTCAACACCAATCAACTTATTTGTAACAACTCACAAAGATAATAATCAATAAAGATCAGTGAGCTTGTCTCACAAATCCACAAATAAGAACTAAAAAGTTCTAAGCTAAAAGCACAAGAAAACTAAAGCTAAACGCAGTGCTAGCAAAAGTGAACACTCACAGAACAATAAGAGTGAAAACTAGAGTATTCTAGGCAATGAAAACAGAGTGTGTCTCTCTCCAAAAGAAGTGTGTTGTGATCCAGCCAACTTATTTCAGCAAACAAGCAAAAGAAAACTAAAAAAAACTAAGACACTCCAAGAAGAACACAAAAGTGCATGAAACAATAAAAACGAAGTGTCTAGAAAGACCTGAGATTTTTATAGATGAAGAAGGGGATGCCTTGGGCATCCCCAAGCTTTGATTCTTGTACCTCTTGAATATTTCTTGGGGTGACACGGGGTGGCATCCGCAAGCTTGAGCTTTTGTCCATTCTTCATCTCATTACATCAAACACTTCATGTCCTAACTCTAGATAAATACTATAGAGCTCTCTAATTTTTTTGTTTTCCATTAAGCCTAACTAGTGAAAACAAGAAACAAAAGACAAAATTGCAGAATCTAAAGGAAATAACTTCGAGCACTCACACACCAAGAGGATGTGAGAACCTTTTACCTTACCTCCCCGACAACGGCGCCAGAAAATACTTTGATGGCGTGTTGTTGACGTGGGAGCTTCTTCTTCTTTAATTCCCCCGCAATGGCGCCAGAAAAGAGCTTGATGTCTACACACTTATATTCTTGTAGACAGTTGTTGGTCCTCCAAGTGCAGAGGTTTGTATAACAGCAGCAAGTTTCCCTTAAGTGGATTACCCAAGGTTTATTGAACTCAGGGAGGAAGTGGTCAAAGGTATCCCTCTCAAGCAACCGCGCACGATCAAGATACAAGAAGTCTCTTGTGTCCCCAACACACCCAATACACTTGTCAGGTGTACAGGTGCACTAGTTCGGCGAAGAGATAGTGAAATACAAGTGATATGGATGATTATAAGTGGTAACGGTGCTAGAAAAGAGCTTCTGACAGGGAGGAAAATACTAAAGCAAGAAAACATGTAACCGATCTATTTGTGAACGGTTTTTCAATGTTTAGAAACAAGGCCTAGGGATCATACTTTCACTAGTGAACACTCTCTCATATAAATATCTTCTCTTCATGATACTACTCTTAACTACTCTCCGGTTGGATACTCTAATCCATGGTAGGGCTATAACAGTACTCCTCAAAGTCTGCCTTCCCCATCTAGATAACCCCACACTGTCACCTTGAGCGCTAGATGGTTCCAACAAACACCATAGTTTCATAAAGACATCCAACTTCAAATATAACTCATGATAAATATTTATGAACTCTAGCCTAAGTGCCACCATGGTGTGCACGCTGTCACTTTCACACACGTGTGGAGAGCAGAGATCTATTGAAGCACTTGAGTATTTATGTAAAGTCTAGCCTAAGTGCCACCACGGTATGCACGCTGTCACTTTCACACACGTGGGGAGAGCCGGAGATCTATTAAAGCACTTGAGTAGCAGAGTAGATCTACTTGATTACAAAGCTCATGATCACAATAAGATCACGCATAGAGAGAGTGATGAACACATAGCTACCGGTAGAGCCCTTATCCTCGAAGGAGAACTACTCCCTCCTCATCATGGGAATCAGCAACGGTGATGAAGATGGCGATGGAGATCGATGGAGATGGTGGTGGATATCAAAGGAGGTGGCTCCGGGGGCACTTCCCCGTCCGGGCAGGGTGCTGAAATAGAGACTTTTCTCTCTCTCGAATCTCCCCTTCGGTGGTGGCGGCGCTGCGGAACTTTTCGTGGATGTATGATGGATGATCTAGGGTTTTATCCTCAAGGGCTTTATATAGGCGGAAGGGCAAGGTGAGGAGGCAGACAGGCGGGCCACACCCCCTGGTGGCGCCGCCAGGGTGGGAGCGCGCCACCCTAGGGTGTGCCCACCCTGGTGCCCTATTTCATCTCTGCTTCGCGTTTCCGTTTTGCTCCGGGAAAATAGTAACTTTGGCTTTTGTCCCGTCCAATTCCGAGAATATTCATTTTTTTGCTTTTCTGAAACCAAAAACAGCAGAAAACAGGCAACTGGCACTGTGACATCTTGCCAATAGGTTAGTTTCAGAAAGTGTATAACAATACCTCAAAGTGTAGACAAAACATAAGATAGATGGCACAAAACAAGCATGGAGCATCAAAAATTATAGATACGTTTACGACGTCAGCAGCCTACCAAGAATATTGTTGGCGGCGCCTCTAGGGTTTGGGTGGGGAGCTCTAGAGCCGCCCTCGCGCAAGAAGCCTAGGAGCAAGTCCTAGAGTTTCATGTATTTTGTTGTTGAAATAGTTATTGACCTTACATTTTCATTGAACTTGATGCTTGTCAAACTGACAGGCACTTTTTTATTGATGTATCATAGTTTCTTTTTTCATGCATTAATGGTCATTTCCTTGGTTTAATCTATTTGAAACATGTTTTCGGGTGTTAGCATTGAAAACCTATCATGTTGATTACTTGTTTATAATGTGAAGATCAAGAGAAATCAAGGACATGAGGTGCTAACCATCTTCCTATAAAGGGGTTCCTTACGAGTCAAATGTTATTTTGTAATAGCATTGGCCCTTCTATATTTTTGCTTTACTATGTGTCGAGGGGTAACCTCGGAAATTCTCATGGTTATGGACTTAGGGTTTCATGAAAAATAGAGCGATGATGTTTTCATCGGCTGATCAAACAAACAAGGGAGTAAATATACTCTAATTATGGTGGAAACTTGATTACAAAATCGTCGATTTGCTAGTTGTGATCTAGCTCATGGCAGATTGCTAGAAAACTAAGATGCCCTCTTCATTTGGTCCTTCCAGCCTTTATATGAGAGGCTAGGTCCTGGTGCCGTATCCGGAGAGGTTACAAATTATGATTATGATACAGATTCTATGTCGGTTCGTCCTTCTTGATTACCAAAATAGGCTTTTATCTGTTGGATGCTCCTTGGACTTCTTTGGGATCCATGGGACGTAGGTATTTATGCGCCTAGGGTAACTAATCATCGGGACCCAATAAGTCATACCCGTATCTATGCCACTTTTGCTCTTCTGCATATTCCTTTTACCATATTATTTTATATCATAATTCACTCATTCCTATATATTTTGCATCTGAAAGAGTGTATGTGAGATTGCAACTAATTTGATATATGCTTGTGTTTCAACAGGATACTTTGAAAAGTGGAAATGCTATTGGTAATCTGATGGAGCTATATGAAGTATGTTTTCCCTGATTGGTATTGGTTTATTTTATTTTTAAGAACATCTATATATACAATACTTCTCAGTGCGCCCAAGGGTCACGGCTATGATGTAAAACGCTGATAAAAAAGCTGAAGCAAATCAAGCTAGCGAAATAAAGTAAGTAAAGTATGATCCGTATTCATATAGTAGCTATTATATTTTTTTCGAAATGGGGATGTACCCTGGCCTCTGTATCAATCAACACATGTGGACTATTTTATTACTTTATTTCAAGATTTCTATACAAGTTATTACATCATGGGTCGCATAAAGTGGCAACATGAATCAACCAGATAAAAATACAAGATATCATGCAAAGGCTTCTTATCCACATGTTATGCGATGATCAAAATGCTAGTTGCACGGAATGTATATATCCCGTGCTACCATTTCCAAATGTATGCACCCAATATCCATAGAGTCTCATAGTGGCTATTATATAAAAATACAAATCCAATACATTCCCATAGGAATTCTGATTCCCCATGGGAAAATCTCAAATCTAGATGAGCAAGAAGCGGCTTCCGGTTTATAAGCTTGTCGAAACCATGCTAATTTACCGAGGTGGGACTAAACATGTAGCAGCTAAAACCTTCGCAATGGAGGCCTGCTCTTCCAGGAGGCGGGCCCTACTATGGGCCAAGGAAAAAGTTTCCAGACCATGGACAGGTGTGCGCGTGGTCGTACCCCGTGTTGTAGGAAGGTGGACCATGCTCGTGCAATGGTTTGGATGTCATTATGTGTGGGAAGAGTCTCGCACTGTGAGAGCCGGGGAGCGGACTCAAGACATAACGTTTAATGAGGCAGAGTAACTGCGAAAGAAACCACGGGAATGGAATAGTAAAAAAAGTAGAACATAGCATTTAAAATCACATTTACAATAGGTGAATGATCGAGGTAGTACTTTTATAAACACATAGATCTGTTTGAAGACATCTAAAATTAATAAAATAAGAGCGAATAAACATCAACTACAGAACTCTTCGCTCTTGCACTCATTGTCCTAGTCATCATACGGAAACACGCCGACCGTCTGAAGGTAGATGGTTGCATCATTAAGCTGTCACTTCATCTTGTCGTTGATGACTTCCACATCGTCGCCTGATGGGGTACACGTCAGCATGAATCCTTTGCCGACGACACACATATAATCGTGCCATGCAACATCGATAGCAGAGATGATCGACACACATTTCCTACTTAGTTCTTCCATGCCATCTTGGTTTTGTTAACTTCTTCTTTGAGATGTCGTACTTCAGACTTTAGAACAATATTCTCTTTCTCCATAGCTATCTTCCTAGCGTGTGTGTAATCTTGGATCTCCACCTGATCGTATCTCTCAACTTATGCG
The DNA here is from genome assembly GCA_030063025.1 of Avena longiglumis. Classification (NCBI taxonomy): domain Eukaryota; kingdom Viridiplantae; phylum Streptophyta; class Magnoliopsida; order Poales; family Poaceae; genus Avena; species Avena longiglumis. The sequence continues at coordinate 208,223,664 of CP125979.1, read as the reverse complement.
ATGGCGTGAGTATCTACATTGTCTTCAGCCTGCTGAGCATCATAACTAGGAAGTCCTGTCAACCGATGCCGACAAATAGGTCCTCCAGGACTGGAGGACGCCATATAGAAGTGAGCCGTTGCAATGGAATTCCCGTTTAGGTCAGAATTCAGCAGGTATGTAGGCAACGATATTTGTCGTGTTCGCATGATGCCTATAAGGAGTAGCTGTGGACAGATCTTAACCTTCAGAGTACCTGTCTACAAACGAATTACTATGTTATGCATGCTTAGTGTACAACATGAGTACAACGTCATCGAGCGTTAGGCAATAAATACCACAACGAATTAAGCCCACGCAAGTACTCTGGGAGTATGCCCGCAAAAAAGTACTTTGGGAGTAGGCTCGAGAGAGTACATATGATGTTTTTAGATCCGTGTGGAAGCTCAATATAAATTTTCGACGCGCACAAACATGGTGGTACCAACATGTTTTATGTACTAATTTAGATAGTAAAACAGAACGAACGGCGCACAGACAAACACTAGCGAGAATAATAGTGCTCTCTTGTGTAAATAAGTGATGAAGAAAGAGGTACAATTTTTTTTTTCTTTTTCCTTCGAATTCGTCTCTATCAATGCCAAAGAAGATGAAGAAAGAATACTTTTTGCATAGGAGCAATGACCTCCATTGCAGATGAAGAGGACGAAGAAATCAACTTACTAGAGCAAGCCAACCATGGTAGATTCCCTTTGTTGTCTCGCATGGTCAAACTGGCAAATGCAAAGTCAAGCAAGACAAAGAGAGAGACCGAGCAAAATAAAAGGGCAGGATCAAGAGAGAGAACTATAGAGGGTGAGTAAGGAATGCGACTAGTGAAGCGGTACTTTATAGTCGAAAATAGAACACGGAGAAGATGCCAAGTGGTCTTAGATAAATAAATACAAAAAGATAAGAAAAGAAAAACATAGATATGACGATACGGATGCAAAGCAAGCGTACGATAACAACAGGAAAAAGATGATATGAACGGAGATATGCAAACACAAGTGTACAACCATGCCCGAATAATCCTTAGGGACACAAAGATCACACGTAGACGCTTGGTCGAGACACGAATAGCAATTCATTCAAACTCAATCACGTGCATATACATTTATTTCTCGGTAAACCCTTTATATCTATAAGTACAAAGTTTACATGTACCATATATCTACCAAGTATATACGTATAGTATTACATTAATTCCACGAGTTACCTAAACTATGCTAAATGACACACAGTTTCGAACAACATAATGTCCATCACGAGTCACAACGTACGATCCTAACATGACACCTAGTCGCATGTCTCGCCCAACGTGTATGATGAACACAACCATCGTCCTTTGCTGTCAGCACAGTGAAACATTTGGCGTCCTCCAAAGCCGCCTGAAAAACACTGCACGAAGCGACCGACGCCACTCGAGATGACAATTGCTTCTATTCGCTGGGTCAGGGCACCTATGAAGCGTCAGAGGAAATAGACCATCAAAACAAACAAAGCAGAATGGTAAAGCCAGTAGAAAATGAAAACAGTGGAGACAAATCGAATGGCAAAGAAAGTTTACCGTTTGCGTTTAATGAAAGCAACCGACTATATATTCGTGGAACATCGTACTCTTGCCACCGGAATCTATATGATCGGCCCAACCCTTTCCTAGGACCTACAAAATGAACATAGCAAAACAGGAATTGTGAGCGTTAGATAAGAAAAGAGAACAAAGAAATCTAAGAAGCATAGAAGACTTACAATTCTAGCTAAGGAACAGAAATAGTCTTTTTTTTCTTCGCCGCGTGGTTCGATAAGCGGGTAGAAAACATAAAAAAAGCACATCGTTAGTGAGAAAACAGATGAAAAACATGGATAATCAAAAGTTGATGAATGCATATAGATGAAATTCACTGCACAATCTTAGACCTAGTGGCTGGATCAGAAGAAGACGCCATTTCTAGATGACCTATGTCGTACTCTAAGCTTCGGCGGCTCCAGGTGAGCACCAAAATTTGCAAAGCAAGCAGGAAATAAATTAGCTGATAACAAAAAAGCGTGAAAACAATAGTAGCAAAAGGAGAGGGGAGAAAGCAGAACGCACAGTATACCAGCATCATCAGCCGCCATTGACGTGCTGCCGAATAAGGCAAACATACTCGTAGCCTTCATCGCACGGCAGAAAACGGCAAAAGAGGAGCCATTTTCGATGGAGACGATGGCAACCTTTAGGCTATCGGGTACCTGCAGAACATAGAGGAAAAGAAGTAAGCGCCTAGCACAGGGAAATAGGCAGGAAAAGAGCGTGCGAAGTAGAAAAAGGGTCATCGGAGTCCATACCTAACATACCTACGTAGGAAGATACAGAGGAACTGCTAGGAGAGGAAGTCGCCACCGACGCTAAAGCGAGATGAAAGAAGAGGAACGAAAAGATGAGTGCATGAATATCGTAGACAAAAACCAAAACAAAAAAATGGCATGTATATGCATCTAGAGAGAGGGAAATATTGATAAAGCATATGACTACGGTAGGATCTTGCCGAGGGATAACATCGCCAGCATGGCTATCACCCGAGAGAAACCGTGCATGTCTATATTTTAAGTTGGCAGTTCCTGTATGTGCGAGACCCACAATACGATATGGCCGCGAGAACCTGAGTACGTCTACATCCTACAGTGGCAACTCGATTATACAGCCATGAGAACCCGCGACGTATATGGTCTACTCTAACAGCAGGCATGGTCTAACGTCGCCATGTCTTTTCTATATGGGAATCACATTCACGAAAAACCGTGTTCGGAATGGCCTATGGCGCCATGTTGGCCCTTGGCGATCCCACGACTGCGAGAAACCACGGGCTGCATGGGCTGACCGTGACAATGCCATACCGACTAAATTCTGCCTCGTGAGGCAGGCCCCATGACCGCGAGAAACCACGACTGACATGGGCTGGCAGCGCTATATATGTCGGCTCTGTGTGAGCCCCGCAAGTCACGTAGGCATTTTGTGCCGAGGATGACTTTCACTGAGCGCACTACTGCCCACGTACGCTGACACCGGGACCAGGGTGCACAGGGGCGACCATGCGCCTCTCACCGAACATGGTACTGCCTGCTATGCTACAGCGTGCCCAGAGCACGAGCGTGGGCCACCATGCACCTCTCACCAAGCGCAGTACTGCCCGCGTATGATGATAGCGGGCCTAGGGCGTGCCTCTCACCGAGCGCGGTACTGCCCGCATACGATGAAAGCGGGCCTAGGGCGCAGTCGCAGTCCACCATACGACATGCAAATGTCCTGCGAGGTCCACCAATCAGCAGCCTCGATCGCGCTTTTGAGTTGAAAACAGACACCAATGCAAAGATCACCGGATATAGGATTGGAGTAAAATTTGGGTCCGGTGACATTTCTCAGCCGCTAATCGTTGACATCCAACAGCAAAAGAGAATCGGGGCGACATGGATAGCTGTTTGGGCTGAAACAATCTAGCGCCATTATTTACTCTAATACTTGCTATAGGCATTGCTTGATAACTCATAATTTCATTCATGGTGAGATGATCAGTTACTAGAATATACTCCCTTCCTTTTAAAATATTAGATATTTTAGTCTTTTTTCTGAAACACATGTATCTATATACCATTAGTGTGTAGGTTCACTCATTTTGATCGAAAACTACACAAAAAAGACATCTAAATATATACATTTCGGAAAAAACTAAAACATCTTATAATTTGAAACGAAGAAAGTAGAAATACATGTTGTTTCTATTTAAAATTGGTACTTGCTTGCATGCAATCTTTGGAAACTCTTTTCTTGTGGTTGGGAACCCATGCCGCTTTTTTCATAAGAAGTAGTCTTTTTCTGAAACACATGTATCTATATACCATTAGTGTGTAGGTTCACTCATTTTGATCGAAAACTACACAAAAAAGACATCTAAATATATATATTTCAGAAAAAACTAAAACATCTTATAATTTGAAACGAAGAAAGTAGAAATACATGTTGTTTCTATTTAAAATTGGTACTTGCTTGCTATGCAATCTTTGGAAACTCTTTTCTTGCGGTTGGGAACCCATACCGCTATTTTCATAAGAAGGCGGTGAAATAACTATAATGGAAGCATTGAACATGGCCACACCAAAGTTACTGTATATTGATTTTCCAGTTGCAATGAGAAGGTGATTTTATTTCTTTCCTCGAGTTTCTAGAAAGATAGTACTACCTTCGTTCTATAACAAGTGGCTTGGGTTTAGTTCATTTTAGTTCAAATTTGAACTAAAGCTCCGACGCATATTATGGATCAATGAGTGTAAAATTAAGGTGACCAACATACACCTATGCATGTTGTAGTGTACAAGTTCATTGACATGACACTCACAGAAGTCTTTATCCGTAAATATCATATCCCTTAGAGTGGTACAATAAAAAATTTGTGGGTCCAACTACTTTATTTATTTATACCAAGATCCAAAAGTGTACAAAAGCTTCATGATCCTCCTCGTTCCAATGAGGATTCACAACACGATAAAAATTCTAATGCGGATGGAATAGATTTCTAATCAATGGTAAATCTAAGCTTCAAACCATTGGATCCGGTAACTTTTTGGAGAAATTATACTATTGCTAGCTCATCAACCTATGCATGCTATAGTGGATCCTATGTCTAGTTGTCTTAATTCTACTAATTTGATACCCTGTTGTTGATTCTAGTCTTCATGCCGGTCTTCGTGTCTTCACAACCTAAACAAAGTTTTAGAAGTATAGATTAATTATGACCGGACTCAGCAAGTTCTATGGTGATTGTCTGATGTTTGTTTGAAACTTATTGATCAAAGATCTAATACTTGTGCAGATTTTTTAAAATGTTTTTAGCAAAGGTAAGTTTTAGATTTTCAAAATTCTAAAGTTATCAGTCTTCACGGGTTGTCTGAACTTTGTGAATTTCCTTTTCATACTGCGATCATAATCCTTTCCTATGATAGGGAGTAACATGGAGCGCGACTAGGAAAAGAGCGCGCTCTCACACGGACACGGAGCAGCGCTAGTATACGTGGAGAAGCGGGCACGTGGCACCATGAAACACAACATGCAGAAAAAAGGGCCTTGTGGCGTGCGCAGCAAAACGGGGCGTATGCGCGCGACGCGGGCAGCAGGCAACATGTGCACTTCAATGCTTAAATTGATTTGTGGTTTCATTTATTAATTTTCGTGTTTAATCTACTATAAAAAATCTAAGCAATACAAGAAAACAATATGTTTCACATAGTGCATGGAGAAAAAAGATAGTACAATGCATCATAACAAGGCAGTGCACGGATAGTACACTAGTAGAACACTATGTTATACACTGCAACCAAATAGAAGCCAGTTCACAACAAGTGTGTGGCGTCATGCACGGCAACCGAAAGCAGTGCAACAAAGAACAAAAAGGCAGTGCACGCCTAGTATTTTGAAGCACCTTGTATTTCAAGTGTCTTGTATTTCGGAGCGCCTTTTATTTCGGAGCATGATTCCATGGGTTGCATCCATCCGCAGCACGGCGCCTCAACTATTCATATAGATTTTAAAGCACCATGTATTTCAGAGCGCCTTGCTTTTCTAAGCGCCTTGTATTTCATATCGTGATTTCGCGGGTTGCACCCGCAACACAGCGCCTTTGGCGCCTCGACCATTCATATAGATCTTCAAGCGTCGTGTATTTTGGAGCGTCTTGTATTTAGGAGCGCCTTGTAATTCGTAGCATGATTCTGCGGGCTATGACCGCAGCACCGCGTCTGCGGCGCCTCAAGCATTCATTTAGATCTTGAAGAGCCGTGTATTTTAGAGCACCTTGTATTTTATAGCGCCTTGTATTTTAGAGCGTTTCGGAGCGCCTTTTATTTTGGAGCACCTTATATTTCAGAGCGCCTTTTATTTGAACGCAGTACAAAAAAGCGGTTCACGAGTATAACTCGTTGTGCACTGCAATAGAAGGAAGTGCAATACAATACAAAAGGCAGTCCGCGGACAATGCACTGCAAGTGGACCGCCTGTGTACTAATATCGAGAATAGTACAACAAGGCAGTACACGGGACAGGACACCATGTGATGCACTACGACCAAAGGCAATGCAACACTGAACAGAAAGGAAGTGCACGGGTAGAGTAGTATCAGTGCACCGCCCGTGCACTGCAGAACCGAAGGCAGTGCAAGTAGGTAATGAAGACAGTGCAAGACAAAAATTCGTCAAAACCTATCAACATAAGATCTAGTTTTGAAGACTCGACGTGACTAAAACACCATAAAAATGGATTGCGGTTAGGACTCTCGGTTCGAAAGATATATCATTTTTGGTATATGAATCCAAAAAAAGGAGAAACCCAACCAGCGATGCACTCTCAATCGACACATGGTGAGAAGGAGAAGCTGCAGATTGCGCCACTTGTCAAGCTGGGAAGCGACGAGGAGCGCCCTTCTAGGAGGGCGCCCATTTTCTAGCGTATTTGATAGTTTGGTTAAAAAGATGAGGAAGAGCATGACGAACAAGACATAGTGCAGGACAAAGCGGGACGACCTAGTGCAGGACGACATAACACAACATTTTTTAGGCAATAGGGATAGTCAAATATAAACACCGAAATTTTATTAAGACCGATACACATTATAAAAGGAAATAGACTAGGTAACTTGTATATCAATATTTTCTGCATTTTTTTCAAATCTATTTATTGACACGATCATAGTTAGCCCTAAAAAGCAGGGTTATTTTTATTTCATTTTTTTAGAATAAAACAGTGATATTGAGACTATCCTTTTGCTTGCATAGACTCGTACTCCCTCACTCTTAAAATAAGTGATTTGGATTTAGCTAGATTTATTATATGTATCTACAAATTTAAACATGTGTAGATGCATGCGGACTTAGACAAATCCATATCTCTTATTTTGAAATGCAGGAAGTATTTATTTATGTTAGCACGTATTTAATTGCTTGGTGGGATGAGGAAACAAGCTAAAAATTTATAATTTTTCAAAAGATTTTTCCTACATCAAGCAAAAAAATATGCAAAAATATGCTTAAATTAATTAGAAGCCAGCTGCCCTTGAGTGTTTGGCGAGGAATCCTTGTAAGTGCTTTCGATGGCAATGCCTTTACTTTCAGAAAAGATGGGCAAATCGAGCTCGATAAAGTCCTTGGTTCATCATGAAGAAAATAATTAAAAGGGAACCCACTTTTTTTCGTCCCCCTCTTAATCAAATGGGTGAGACGATTCTTAAAGAAATAGACTACTGATGGAGCCCTGATCGACCAAACTTGTTAACTTTTGTATGTGCCCCTGAATACTTTACTACTTCGTCTCACCTTTTTCTTCTTCTTTTTAGAGGCTTTTCCCTCTCGTCTCTTTTCTCCCTCCAGGCACTTCTTTTACTACATTTTGGTGGTGTTTCCAATATTTTGGTTCTAATCATGAATACTGTCTTTTGTTAGGCTTCTGGACCATGCATCGGGGAGTGACAAAGGTGACCCCTTCTGACTGAACAACTCGTGCAGTGGCCTAAGCCAATATTGCTAAGCAATGTGCAATTTCAGTAAGGCTTCGAGCTTAAACAAAAATCGTAAAAGGAGAAAGTGCACCTACATAGGTTCACTTCTCTTTAGCGTTTTTCCTAGGTTATTTTATTTTTATTCTTCTCTCTGCATTCCGTAGGATGCAGAAAGGGTTTAGATATTTATCCAAATGCTGGTGAAATTTAGCAATTCCGGCCACTTGGCAGCCAATAAGAAAATGTACGGTTTATTGTCTGTCTCTTTCCCCCTGCCCCTCTCTGTGCCAGAGATCGAATTTGGCAGGCATGTATGCAGCACAAGAACACTAGAGCATAAGAGATGGGGTTTGAGATATGACAGACACAGATTGACAGCCACTCAGTTTGGAGCTAGCCGAAGAGAGAGTAGATAAAAAAAAGAGCAGGGACGTATCTTGTGGCAGACAAGAGCCAGAAACCGAGGGACTTGATAAACAGTTTTTCCTTTAACGAAAAGACTTCATGAACAGTGGCAAGCACAGCTGCGCAATTCATCCACTAATTTTGGTTTGTTCTTTCACTTTTACCTTAATTGCGAAAGTCTAAAGTGCGAGGAATATTTAGGAGTGCCCCTTCCGTCTGGAGAGCAAAGCATTGGGAGATTTTGGCTTGGCAAAATTATGCAGCCAACTGAACCCGTCGCTCTTTCCGCTGTTCAAAAATAGTAGCAGTACCTCTGTTCTAAAACATAAGATGTTTTGGCTCTCTGTTTTAGCCAACCAAAACATATTATATTTCGAAACAGAAGTAATTTACCGTGTGCATCAATAAACTTCATTTTTGCAGGCTCGAATGCGTTGGAAGACTGTACATATACCGCCAGTGGCATCAACAATGTTTCTTTTGTTCTCGCTCGTCTCCGAAGAGTGGTTACGTGCCTAACTTAAAAAAGGGAGTCACTAGTACATATCAGACCTTCGCACTCGTATATGACTAAATGGTCCATGCATCCATATGATTTAGCAAACTATCTCTATCGGAGGATGAACGACGATGTGGTTTTAAAGAGTTAAATACAGTAACAGTCCCTCTATTTGTCAGGCTAGCTTGATTTAGTCCTCGTACTCAGAATTTGCCGAATTTTGTCTGTGTACTTGTGAATTATGTTTGATTTAGTCCAATTTGATATTTGCCGTTGAATTTGAACTCACGTGGATGACACGTGGACTGAAATCTTACAAAAACACCCTCCGCATCTAATAAAATTGCAAAAAACAAATACAAATGTTGCAAAATACAACATTAGTCCATGTACTTGTTCGGGTAGCTCGATTTAGTCCTGGTACTTGGAATTTGCACAATTTAACCTGTGTACTTGTCAATTGGACTCGATTTAGCCCAAACAAATGTTTGCTGTCAAATTTGAGGTGATGCGTATGACACGTGGCCGCATGTACCACTTATAGGAGACTAGCCGGCCTGAAAATTTGTAAAGACTCCCTCACACATTCAGAACGTACATTTTCGCTCTTAGATATTTGCATTTACCCACTCCCCATCAAATTAATAAGCCAGCAGTCCACGCCATTATAGTATCCTTCAATTCAGGACTGTTCTATTTGAGAGGGAGGAAAAATGAGAGAGTCAGATGGAGAGGGAGGTGACGGTGGCGATAATCACTGGACCACAATGTGTAACTTTTTTCCATAGAGAGGAGATGATGTCGAAGCTACACCGACAGCCGTGGAAATGTATGTTCTAGATACGGGAGGGGAGTTCTACAAGTTTTCATGTCAGCCGCTCTCCGACAAGTGGGACCCGCATATATGTGCCGTCCATGTCATCTCAAATTCGACGACAAATATGATTGTAGACTAAATCAAGTTCAATTGACGAGTACACGGATTAAATTGTGCAAATTACGAGTATCAGAACTAAATCGAGCCAATCAGACGAGTATAGGAACAGCTATTATATGTACCCTCAATTGTGGTAGTTTTTGCAATTTTTTCAGATGTGGGAGGGTATTCTTGTAATATTTCAGTCCAAGTGTTGTTCGTGTCAGCTCAAATTCGATGGAAAACATCAAATTGGACTAAATCGAACCCAATTCACAAGTTAGCAAATTCCAAATACGAAGACTAAATCTAGCCAGACTGACAAGTATAAGGACTATTATGTATTTAACTCGGCTTTAAATCATACACGATTTAGTTAACCATGTGCGAAAGGCCCAATACCACACACGGTTAAGAAACTACAAACCTGTGGGAAGTACTAAAGCTTCGCACACGACTCATGCTTTTGAAATCGTGTCATCTCTTCATGACTAGAAATGTTTCGTACTACTACCTTCGTCCCAAGGCTTAAGGTCTATTTTTTTTTTAAAGTCAAGTCATATAAAGTTTGACCAAACTTTTAGAAAAAATTACCAAAATCTATTATATTATAGATACCATGTGAAAATATTATAAATTACCATGTGAAAATATGTTTTATGATGTATGGAAGGATATGGATTATGTATTATAAATATTAATATTTTTCTCTAAAAACTTGATCAAATTTTAGATAGTTTGATTTTTTAAAAAATGTATAGGCCTTAAGACTTAGGATGGAGGTAATGTTATTTTATCGTGGAAATTTATCTCATTTCCTACACAGTTAGTATAACTCAATCGTTTTTTAGTCCAAAGAAATGAGTGTGCGTATTCCTGTTGCAACTACTCCCTCTGTTCAGAAATATAAGACGTTTTAGCTTTGTGAATCGAATATATCTGGACGTCTTTTAGTGTATAGATTCATAGAGGTTTGGAGTGAACCTATACCCTAAAAGGTGTCTAGATACATTCGTTCGCAGTTCGGATTGCATGCATTTTAGTGCGTGCGTGCGTGCGTTTCGACATAGATACGGCTGCTAGTTATATAAACTAGAATTCTCTTTGCATCCCTGGAACAGGCTAGTAGGCAAATCACTCATGAGGTGTTGTTGTGAAGTATAACATTTGATAAGCCATGTCTTTTGATAGCGAATCGGTGGAAGCTTTTTAGAGGAAAACATCAATCCACAAAGTAAATGCGCGTGTGGAGTCTTGACTAAGTCCAGTTTTTGTATGATTTTAAGGGTCTTGTACCTGAGCAGATTTCCTGGAGCCGCATAGACAGTAAGAACTACATCTAAGTGGTAAAACGAAAAAATACGTCACAATACCATTCATCCCTGCACTAAAAGATAAAACATTAACATGACACATAAATAGATCATAAACTTAAGTTGTACGCTAGGTTTCTAACTAAAGTATCTAAGAAATGGTCGAGTAAACTTTGATGAGCCAAGCCTTATTGAGAGAGCAAAGGCTAATGGCCAAATTGAAGGATTGGTTCCTCATCTTGTTGATGGTGGTCTATCTATTCTTCAATACGCCGATGATACAATACTATTTATGGAACATGATCTGGAGAAAGCCAAGAACCTGAAATTAATACTTTCAGCATTTGAGAAGCTCTCTGGATTGAAAATAAACTTCCATAAGAGTGATTTGTATTGTTTTGAAGAGGCTAAAGACGAGGCTCACCTGTATGTCGATCTCTTTGGCTGTGGTCAAGGGCAATTTCCAATCAATTATTTAGGAATACCGATACATTATCGGCGTCTCACAATTGCTGAATGGAAACTCGTTGAGGAAAGACTTCAGAAACGTCTTAATAGTTGAAAAGGTAAATTGCTATCCCTCGGTGGAAGAGTGGTTCTCATTAATTCGATACTCACCAGCATGGTACTGTATATGATCTCATTCTTCCAGTTACCAAAAGGTGTCTTGTCAAAAGTGGACTATTTCCACTCAAGAATCTTTTGGCAAGGGGATAGTGAGAAAAAGAAATATCGACTGGCCAAATGGAATGTTGTTTGCTGACCCATAGAATATGGTGGATTGGGCATACATGATTTAAAAGTCAAAAACACCGCATTACTGGGTAAATGGTTATTCAAACTTCTTACCGAAGAAGGGGTCTGGCAAACCATTCTATGGAGAAAATATGTTGGCTCAAAAGCGGTGTCTACACTAGTTTGGAAACCAGGTGATTCACACTTTTGGGCTGGGCTAATGGCTTTCAAAACACACTTCTTCCGGTTTGGCAATTTTAACATTAAGGATGGTTCATAGATTAGGTTCTGGGAAGATAAATGGCTTGTCCAAAATTATCTCCGTGAACAATATCCAGCTCTATATTTGATTGTTAGGCACAAAGGGGATACTCTCGCTGAGGTAATGGAAACCAATCCTCCTAATGTGTCTTTCAGACGAAGTCTCTTAGGTCCTAGACTGGTGTCTTGGAATAATCTTTTAGTAAGATTATCCAGGATACAACTTTCTGAGGGCATGGATGAATTCAAATGGAAATTACTACATAGTGGTAAATTTTCTGTTGATTCATTTTATAGAGCTTTGATCTAACCTAATATTCCAGTCGATGACAATAGTAAAATTTGGAAGATGAGGATACCCCTTAAAACGAAGATATTCGCTTGGTATCTCCGTAAAAAGGTGATTCTCACAAAAGATAATCTTGTTAGGAGGAATTGGGATGGTAGCACTGAATGCGTATTTTCTCACCATAATGAGACAATACGCCATTTATTCTTCCATTGTAAATTTGCTCGTGCTATATGGTCAATCATACAAATAGCCTCTGGTTTATCTCCTCCTCGATCGGTAGTCAATGTATTTGGCAACTGGATGAATGAGATTGAGGATAAATATGGGACTTTATTTAGGGTGGGAGCGCTATTATTTGGTCGCTTTGGCTATGTAGAAATGACAAGGTTTTTAATAACATTGTATCTTCTCCCTTGCAGGTTATCTATCGAGCCACGGTTGTCCTCTGATCATGGACTTCTCTACAATGTATGGAGTTCAATGACTTGTTTGCGGAGGGTTGTAGGCGGTTGGAAGATACGGCGCGAGATATCTTCTCTCGGCATGGATGGCAGCAAGCGCTGCAGATAGATCTTCATTAGCTAGTTTGGAGAACTATGTTTTGATTTTCAATATTTTGTAATTCAGCTTTTTATTGCTTTGGACCGAGACTATGTGGTTGATCGGATGTGTGCATCCTTGCTATGTAGAGGCCGGGTGTAAACTTATTGTTAAGTAATAAAGCACCCATTTTCAAAAAAAAGAAATGGTCGAATGGACCATACATGTCAAACACACGCGCTAAGACGAGCACGGAGCACTAATCCTTAGCTCCTTGTAGGTGCGCCTTCTGACCTAGAGTTGTCAAGAGCACCTCCTACATGACGCGTGAAGCCTCGTCCCCAGAGTCGTAGTCCTCCGATCGGTAGTCTTCTTCAGAATCATCCACAGGAGGATCCTCCTCTGTGATGACCTAAAAAATAGGATTGTTTAGAGGGCTGATTTGTGATGAGTGTTTTACATAGCATGCAATTGCAAAAGTAGGTCAACACTAGGATTTAAAAGGTCAAATTTCAAAGTGAACTTGTGATTTCCAAATATTTAGGATTTGAAAATGATTTTGCATCATATATTGAGCGGATTGATCAAAACAACACATTCACATACATTATGTTCACTTAAGAAGTAATAGTGACTATTGAGTTTAAAATTGAGGTTTGAATAATTCAAACTTGAATTCATATATTCACAAGTAAATTAAAAAGAATCCATACAAATACAAAGTAAATGAGAAAATGTTGATAAAAGGAATCTTTATTGATATCAATATCGAGAAGATTCTTTACAAAAGAGTATTACAAAGTGATGTAAACTATTACAAACTACAAAAGAAAAATAAAGGGAAAACCTAAACTACATTATTATCCCATTCTTGCTATTCTTGCTTTTCTATCCCATCTTGACCTGCAAGCAAGGCAAACAAATACACAAAGAAACTAACTTTTTTTTTAAATGTTGGATCCACCAAGTGGTGAATCCATTTGTTATAGAATCCATTTGGACAAGATCCAGGAACTTTTCCTGGACCTCACATGCATCTTCCTATGTTGCATGAAGGTGACGCCCAGGAAGAAGTCTAGCATTATCTCCATGGAGGGGGAACAATGGAGGAGCACCAGAACACGACAACGCCATGATACCGAAACCCTAGGGTTAGGGTTGGACAAGGACACAAGAGGAAGAAACTAGGCAAATCTGAGTGGTAGAAAGATAAAGCGGAGCGCGATGTTCCGACTATGAGCCATGGTGATGGTGGAGATGGCCGAGAGCGGCCGAAATCGAGCAGCACAGTGGCAGCGGTGCCTAGTCGCCAGAGAGGGAGCACGTGAGGGAGAGGGTGAGGGAGAGTGCAAGTGAGAGAGAGGAGCGGGCCGGTTGGATCGAACTAAACCATGTTGACTGGTTTTGTTCAAGTTACTCTGACTAGTGGACCTAGTGGCAAAATGGTCTTTTTAGTTTTATTTAAAAGGCCAATTAACCAAAAATAACCCTTGGCATTTTATATAAAATAATAAAAATAGTTCCAAATAAAGAAAATTTGAGGATTCTAAATCCTATTTTTCTAGAATTATTAAAAATGTTTTTTAGGATAAAATTCCAAGTGATTTATTTAACTTAACTAAATATCTTAAAAAATGAGTAAAAATACTCAGAAATCATTATAAGCCTAAATATATTCCTATAGTGAGGGGATGTTATTTCAAATCAAAAAACTCACAAATTTTAATTTAAGATCTATATAATATAGATATATGAAAATTCTAATGTGCAATTCAAAAAAAACCTTAAAAAGAGGGACATTAATCTAAAATCGTAGCAATTCAAATCCAAAATATTTTAAATAGTTGAATGAATATTGCATAACATATATTTGCATTAAAGCATATTGGTTTTTAAAGCATTGTCTTTATCGAACAATGATTGATTTTTATAGAACCCGTGGTCAATGGTGAAATCGAACCTTTGAACTACATTATCTCGCGGTTACCAAACAAGTTCAACCTTGCATAGAATTGGGAAATTAAACCTTGCACTACTCTCTCAAGTCATATTTAAGAAAATACTTTTCTAAAACTAGCACAAATGTTCCTATGAAAGCAAATATTGTTTTATGAATGAATCTAGGGTAAATGGAAACCACAATGTGAAATGTCGTGGGAACAAATTCCATTATACCAAGAGAACTTAGGAATAACCAAACACCTATTTGTAGGGATACGGGTAGGCTACCTAGCGCAAATCAAAATTTTCTACCGCGTAAACTAGGAATACTATTGTCATAGATCACGGGATTACCACTAGACGCGTAGTTGCGAAAAAATTTGAGGATTCTAAATCCTATTTTTCTAGAATTATTAAAAATGTTTTTTAGGATAAAATTCCAAGTGATTTATTTAACTTAACTAAATATCTTAAAAAATGAGTAAAAATACTCAGAAATCATTATAAGCCTAAATATATTCCTATAGTGAGGGGATGTTATTTCAAATCAAAAAACTCACAAATTTTAATTTAAAGAAGATCTATATAATATAGATATATGAAAATTCTAATGTGCAATTCAAAAAAAACCTTAAAAAGAGGGACATTAATCTAAAATCGTAGCAATTCAAATCCAAAATATTTTAAATAGTTGAATGAATATTGCATAACATATATTTGCATTAAAGCATATTGGTTTTTAAAGCATTGTCTTTATCGAACAATGATTGATTTTTATAGAACCCGTGGTCAATGGTGAAATCGAACCTTTGAACTACATTATCTCATGTTACCAAACAAGTTCAACCTTGCATAGAATTGGGAAATTAAACCTTGCACTACTCTCTCAAGTCATATTTAAGAAAATACTTTTCTAAAACTAGCACAAATGTTCCTATGAAAGCAAATATTGTTTTATGAATGAATCTAGGGTAAATGGAAACCACAATGTGAAATGTCGTGGGAACAAATTCCATTATACCAAGAGAACTTAGGAATAACCAAACACCTATTTGTAGGGATACGGGTAGGCTACCTAGCGCAAATCAAAATTTTCTACCGCGTAAACTAGGAATACTATTGTCATAGATCACGGGATTACCACTAGACGCGTAGTTGCGAAACTTGATGAAGCGTGTCGAGGAAGTGCAGACGTTCTACGTCTCCTCCTTATCCTTGTCCCACGAGAATCCCCCTTGCACGGCTCGTCCAAGTGCTACAGCTGCAGTACCTCCGAGGTATCCACACGTATAGGGTGGAAGCGTTAGACGCCGGACTGCTAGGTCCGCGCGTGCAACACAAATGTGAGGAGTGGTGGCTGGGTGGAATGGTCTAACCCTGGTCAGCTCTCCCCACCTTCTCTTATATAGACGTCCCTAGTGGGCTTCTACATTAGCAGCCCATTAGTAGCCTAAGCCTGGTCTAATTCGGATCTAATCCTCATTAGGCTTCCAGGCCCTTAAGTGTGTGACTCTATATATATACGTATAGACATGACACGGATACACTTATTCTGTCAATAGTTGGTAGTGGCCTCAAGCAAGACGTGCTAACTCCTAAATGCATACAAAGATCATATCGGACAAACCATCACAAGGTTTAGTACATGTCTTTCCCTTTGCCTCACGATATTTGGTCTATCTCCAAGCTGAACTCCCTTTCTCGATACAGTATTCGGAATACTTTACTAGGTTAACTCTTAATCTTATGTAGCATGGCCATGCATTTCTAGATCCGATCACTCAAGGGGCCAGAGATATCTCTCTCAAGTAGAGAGGGGCAAATCTCATCTTGATTGACCATGCATTGCAGCATGCTTCAGGACAAACCCGAAAGCTATCTTTATGACTACCTAGTTACGGAGTAGTGGTTAATAGCCCCAAAGTAGGTCGATCTACATCTCAAGTACATGCGACAATCTTAGGTCTAAGGAAAAAATATACACGATGTGTAGAGAGAGCTGCAAGTCTAATTTCCAGTCTCAAGTTGGGTCAGTCCAACCTCATGTTCATAATATGTGTCCACATCATTGTTTGACATCTCCATATCTATGACTTGTGAAACATATTCATCAACCAATAGATGTGCTAGTCTAATATTCACGTGTGTCCTCACATGAACTCCGACTAGGGACAACTATTAAATAACCATACAAGTAAAGAGTTTCACAAACAATTTACATAATTGTCAATCAATATAAGTTGCCTAATATGGATATTCAAGGAATATTACAATAACTCATGGATACATATGAAATATAATCATCTCTATGATTGCCTCTAGGGCATATTTCCTTCGGTATCCCACTTGCACAAGAGTCAATATAAAATGTATATAATAACAATTGCTCTTGTGTGCGCTTCATGCGCGGGATGTGGGAGAGGCTTAGTCAAGGGATCATCAAAATTTGAGTCTGTATATATTTTACATATCATGACACTACCATCCTCAACAAACTCACGAATCTGATGGTAACGCATGCGAATATGTTTGTTCTTCCGGTGCTGTCTATGTTCCTTGGTTTGTGCAATAGCACCATTGTTGTCACAATAAACGTCCTAGGGATTGCACGCGCCCTGAACCACACCGAGAGCGATCAGGAAATTCCTAATCTAAATAGCTTCCTTTACAGCCTCTGAGGAAGCAATATATTTAGCTTTTGTTGAAGAGGAGGTTATCATATCTTGCTTGGAACTTTTCTAGCTCACAGCACCACCATTCATGACAAACACATAACCTGATTCGATTTGGAGTCATCTGAGTCATTAAGGTAACTCGCATTTGTGTAACCCTTTACACTGAGTTCATCCTCACCTCCATAAACTAGGAACACATCCTTAGTCATTTTCAAGTACTTAAGGATATTATTTACCACTGTCCAGTGACCTTCACCTGGATCAGATGGTATCTGCTCGTAACACTTAGAGCATAGGAAACATCTGGGCGAGTACATATCATTGCATACATGATGGATCCAATAGCCGAAGCATATGGAAACTGCTCATGCCCTCACGCTCATCAGTAGTCGAAGAACACTGAGACTTGCTAAGTTTAATGCCGTGAGACATGGGAAAGAACCCCTTCTTAGCCTCTTCCATGCTGAACCGTTTCAACACTTTGTCAATGTATGTACTCTGGCTTAATCCAATTAACCTCCTTGATCTATCTCTATAGATCTCGATGCCTAGAATATATGTCGTTTCTCCTAAGTCCTTCATCAAAAAACTATTTTTCAATGAGGTCTTAACAGACTTGAGCATAGGAATGTCATTTCCAATCAGCAATATGTCATCTACATATAAGATTAGAAATACAAGTGCTCTCCCACTTTCCTTATTGTAAACACAAGGTTCTTGTTCATTTTTTATGAAGCCAAACTCCTTTACAACTTCATCAAATCGAATGTTCCAACTCCGAGATGCTTGCTTTAGCCTATAAATAGACTTTAGAAGCCATAATACATTTCCATCATTGTTTGGATCAACAAAACCTTCAGGCTCCATCATATACACGTCCTCAGTAAGGATTCCATTTAAGAAAGCCGTCTTGACATCCATCTGCCATATTTCATAGTCAAAATGTCCAGCAATGGCTAGAATGATCCGTATAGATTTAAGCATCACTACATGCGAGAAAGTCCCCTCATAGTCAACTCCTTGAACTTGACGAAAAACTTTTGCAACAAGTCGATCTTTATGGATGTGAACATTTCCATCCATATCAATCTTCTTCTTATAGATCCATTTGCACTCGATGGCTTTAAAACCATCAGGCAGGTCAACCAAGTTCCAAACTTGATTGTATCCCATGGACTCTATCTTGGATCTCATGGCGATCAGCCATTTCTCAGAGTCTGGGTCCACCATCGCTTCTACATAGGTCGCAGGCTCATCATTTTCTAACAATAATAATTCTCGCCCTTTGTGGAGCCTTGCCGACCTTCGTGGTTGTGGTGCTTCAATTGCCACAGGTTCCTCAACTTTTTCTTCTACAATAGCATCACTCGTAGAAGCATCCCCGACTGGCTCATCTTGAACTTCTTCAAGTCGCACCGACCTTCCACTTGTTCCCTTTGTGAGAAACTCTTTCTCTAGGGAAACACCACTATGAGCGACAAACACTTTGCCCTCTTCTCGGTTGTAGAAGTAATACCCTAAGGTTTCCCTCGGATATCCCACGAAAATGCACCTATCCGATTTGGGTGTTAGCTTGTCCGACTAAAGTCGCTTGACAAACAACCCCAAATCTTTAGAAAAGACAAACTAGGATTCTTTCCAGTCCACATCTCATATGGTGTCTTAACTACGGATTTAGATGGTACCCTATTAAGTGTGAAAGCTGCCATTTCTAGAGCGTATCCCCAAAATGATAATGGTAAATCTGACTGCCTCATCATCGATCGAACCATGTCTAACAGAGTTCAATTGCGCCGTTCGGAAACCTTGTTCCTTTGAGGCGTCCTGGGCGGCGTGAGTTGTGGAACAATTCCGCAACTCTTAAGATGATTGCTAAATTCGTGACTCAAATATTCACCTCCACGATCAGATCGCACAGCCTTTATTTTCATGCCACATTGATTCTCTACCTCACTTTGAAACTCCTTGAACTTTTCAAAAGTTTCAGACTTATGCTTCATCAAGTAGACATAACCATATCTACTGAAATCATCAGTGAAAGTAATAAAGTAGTGATATCCTCCTCTAGCTGTCATGCTCATTGTTCCACATACATCAGGATGTATGAGCTCCAACAAGTCTGTCGCTCTCTCGGGTAAACCCGAAAAAGGCGACTTGGTCATCTTTCCAAGTAAACAAGCTTGACATGTGTAACATCCCAAAAATATAAAACAATGATCATCAAACTCTAACCACTAAAATTAGGGTTAACAAAAATTTTGAGTAATTAAAATCATATGAATGCATGTGTGTATGTGATGATTTGATAAATGCATGAATGATCTTGTGTGATTAACCTAAATAGCAAGAAATGGTGTAAAGATGAAAATAACATCATATAAAACATATCCAAGCAGAAACAAATAAAGAGAAAATCAAAAACAAATCAATTAAGGCAAATGGTCATTTTTGCCAATCTTGCTCACTAGGTCACTTTGAGTGTTTCTAGTCTAAGATTTCAAACATAAGCTTTTCCAATTATTTTCACCCCTTGCTAGACCAAGTAAAAGTGAAGCAAAGACCACCTTTCAAACTTGCAGAAACATTTGACAACCTCATTCAAATGACAATTCAAAATTGAATCTTTATCATATGTGAAGATCACACATTTTCAAAACCCAACCAAACCAGGGCCCCTTGACTAATCAAACTAACCAGAGACTCCCTAGTATGTGCCTAGCAAACCCACCAAGTTTGAATCCAAAATTCAAATTTGAATTTCTTTCGGCCATTTCATCAAACACCTTGTTTGCAGCAAACAAACAAACAACAAACACTATAGTGAGCAGTGAATTTGGCCAACCTTGTTCCCTCTCTAGCTCTCACTACACTCTAAGTAGATGATCTAGCCCAATTAACAAGCCTTAGCACCACTGTGAGCTTGGCATAGCCATTAATGGTGACCATGCCGAGCCCATTTGCCAACCCCAATGTCGCCAGTGAGCTAGAGGAAGAACTAGCCCTGCCAACCTTGTCTGGAACACGCAACACCGTCCACCGCCACTCCATGTCCCAGCCCCGAGCATAGCCAACCACTAGACCACCCGCGAAGCACGCGCCCAGTCTCTCTGCGTGCGAGCCAAGAGCACGCCAGTGCGCCACACTCGACCAACACCCACAGACCGCGCGCCGCCCTCGCCGCTTGCGTGCCTGATCGCCAACACTCTAGCACCCCGCCAGATAACCTCGTTCGCCGTCGCGCGACCAGGAGCACCCGTGCGCCATTAAATTTGTCGTCGGACCCGCCCAGAGCGTCGACGCGTTCCGACCGATCACCACCGCCCCACGCCTTGCCACCACGTTGTTGAGCTTCGCAGGGAGCACAGCACTGCGCCCTACCGTCGCCCATGACATTAGCCCTCTGTGCCGTCGACCACGACGAGCTCAGCCCGCGCTCGTCAGTCCTCTTCAGCCAGTATAAAAGGAGACCTCCCCCGCTCGTTTTCTTCACACCAGTTCACTCCCCACCTCTCACTGATCACACCCACTCACTCCCGGAGCAAGGCGAGCACCAGGGCCGGAATTTCACCGGAGTTCGCCGCTGCAGAAGAGGAGAGGCGCCATCGATTGGAGCCGTCCCAGGAGAAGCTTACGGTACCAGGAGAACCGCCGTCGTTGACTTCATCGTTCGCCCCTGTCGCCGACCATCGCCTGAGCCCCGGTGAGCCTCCCACGACCCCCACCTGCCGCGATAGGGTTCTTTCTCGCCGGTGCTACCCGACGTGGACGATGAACCAGAGCCGTTCGATTAGAGTTAGATCGTGCGGCCTAGATCACCCCGTACCGCTTCGCCCCTCATTGTCACTTAACCAGCCCGCGCGTGCGCCGTGCATAGTGGGACGGACCAGTTAAACGTCCCGCGCGACCCAACAATTCAAATTTACTTTTATTCATTTAATTTCAAACACAGGTATATACCTAGATTCAAAAATCAACCTAGCTCGATTCACTAAACCAAAATGCATGAAACCAATTTTGTTAGAAAGGTACTAGAATGCTTAAACCAAGCCCGTTGGATTCAAACCATTTAGATTTGTAGATCACCCATGGTAAAAATAACAAGGCAGGAGCTTTTCTGTATTCAAACATTTTTCAAAATTCAACCATAAAAGCTTTTGAGTTGATTCCAACTCTCAAAAATCACATTTGACCATACCTTTCACAATATATAAAAATATATAGGTTTACTTACAGAAATAATGATCAAGTAATAAAACAATGCCACATAGGCATTTCTAGTCACTCTAATTAAATAAAATAAAAAGGTTAAACCTTATTAAATTGTGACACCACTTAAAATCACATTCTCATGTACTAGAATATGTGGTGATGACATGTGTCAACATGATCCCGT
The DNA here is from genome assembly GCA_030063025.1 of Avena longiglumis. Classification (NCBI taxonomy): domain Eukaryota; kingdom Viridiplantae; phylum Streptophyta; class Magnoliopsida; order Poales; family Poaceae; genus Avena; species Avena longiglumis. Next base: position 208,202,153 of record CP125979.1, on the reverse strand, counting down.
GTTTGATTTGGAGAATATTAAATCTTAAGTAGTTTTTCAATGAGTAGAAATTAATTTTCCCAAAATAAAATAAATAAGACAAGTGTTTTAATCCTTGTAATGCTAGTGATGATGATAGATCATCTAGTGTGAACCTTTGTGTGATGATTAGAAATAGTTAAGTATTGTTTGGTGATTGTGTACATCGTATTTATTTATAGATGCTAGTACCGACCAAGGATACGAGGAGGAAGGAGAATACTACGAGGAAGAAGCCGAGGAGAACTTCAACCACTGCTCTGCACAAGGCAAGCTAACCCTTGCAAGATACCCTACTTATGCAAGCTACTACTTGCTTGTTACTATGCCAACTATATGCCTTAAGCATATGTGATTATACCCACTTGACATACCATCCTAGTTTTACTTGCAAGCTTAGTATTTTATTTTCTTTATTAAAAGCTTTCTACCAAAAGTTTACTTAGTGACTTGTAGATTCTAGAAAGATAATTGAAGGTAGCATAAAGAGCATAAAACTTGGCCTAAGTTAGATAATCTTTTATGTCATCCTGAGGCATGAGATTTAGTTAGATAAGAAACACTTGTTTACCACCCCTCATTAGTATTTACCCCCACTTGTAGATGCTAGTGATAAGCATAAAACTTGATCAACTTTAGATGGGAACAATTGGTGGAAATGGTTATGAAAACCTTAGAATGATGAGTCATTCTACTGAAATGTTTTGCCATGTGTTCTCGAACACCAGATGATTTTGATGATGAAAATGTTGAGTCATGAGCGTTATCCCTTTATAAAACTGATGGTTGTCTGGATGCGATACCATTCCAATTTTACCGTACAACCACAATACCCGAAATTTGGGTAGGGCTTGACTGGAAATTTATATACCTTAGTATGGGATCCCTTGCGGCCAAGGTCTGAGCTGAGGCTACCTTGTGAAGATTGTCCACCTATGCAGTACCCAAGATGACAGTTGGTCATGGTTGGGAGGCCAAACTCACAGGAGAGGTTCCTATACTAGGGCGTGTAATTTAAAGGTTAGGATTGATTATCTGCATACTAAGTATGGTGAATTCAGGATTGTTCCTGACGGATGTATCGAATGTTGTGGTGAAAGTGTATAATCTCTGTAGAGTGTCAAACTATTCGAATAGCCTTGGGAGGCCAAACTCACAGGAGAGGTGCCTATACTAGGGCGTGTAATTGAAAGGTTAGGATTGATTATCCACATACTAAGTATGGTGAATTCAGGATTTTTCCTGACGGATGTATCGAATGTTGTGGTGAAAGTGTACAATCTCTGTAGAGTGTCAAACTATTCGAATAGCCGCCGCGGTTATGGATAGTTGGAGTGGCCATACTGTTATATTGTTAGATGTTTTCAAAGTGTCTTATGAAATGTATGATGACTTTGACTTGACCACAACAAAGTTTTGATATGAAATTCAAGTTCCCACTTAGGTGTTATAAAACTCTCAACTAGTAATCTTTGCTTTTGAACTTAGTAGAGTAAATCTGGCTTTTTGCAAAACAACCCTAGAGGGAGAATGCAGGGGAAGACCTTCGTGGAGACCCCTACTCCTATCTCAGCGATGATGATGACTTTCTGGAGGATCAGGCTATGAACTTATTCACCGATGAGGATGACTTTGCCTTCATCGATGATGATGATGAGGACACCGACTCCAAGGAGTAGTAGCACTTGAGCACTAGCGTTATTGAGTTGTATTCGGTCCCACTGTATTGTAGTTTCACAGAATGGTTCTTAAAACCATCTGTTTTTCTTTGTTGTGGTCTGTGTTTTTATTGTGTGCTATGAATGAATGAAAAGAAAGTTTCTAGAAAAATCTGAGTCAAACTTTAAAACCCCTGAACCTTAGAAATTTCCCTCTTTCCTCATGATCTACCTCAATCTTCAGATGCCTCGTGGAGGAAGCAACTCAGCCCCGGACCCGATGTTGCAACTCTTTCAAATGTGGGTTTCTGACCGCGAAGCCGAAAGAGTCGAACGTCAAGCCAACTTAGCCACCCTTCAACAGATAGCTCATATGGCCAACAACAATCAAGGCCATGGAAATCAGGACAACCATGGATCTAAGCTCAAGAATTTCCAGAACACCAATCCACCTATTTTCACTAAGTCAGAAGAGCCCCTAGATGCAGATGACTGGTTGCAAACCATGGAGAACAATCTGGAAGTTGCAGGAGTGGAAGCTAACGAGAAAGTATTATTTGCTACCCACTATCTGACCGGAGATGCAAGAGCATGGTGGAACAGCGTTCGCGCAATGACAGCAGGTCAGATGATGACTTGGGAAGAGTTCAAAGTCAAGTTCAGCAGAACCCATGTGCCACCGGGTTTGATCAAGAGGATGAGAGATGAATTCAGGGAAGTGAAACAAGGGAGAATGACAGTAGTGGAATACCGTGACAAATTCTTGTCATTGGCTAGGTATGCACTGGATGAAATTAACACCGAAGCCAAGAAGAAAGAGAGATTCCTGAATGGTCTGCACGATGAAATGCAGACAGTGTTAGTCAATATCCCCTTCGCAGATATTGAAGCCTTATTTGACTCTGCCATTTAGATGGAAGGAAAGATCAACCAAGAAAATGAGAACCGCAAGCGTCGCATGATGCATCAACCAGGAACCCACCATGAAAGGATCGTATGGGCACCTAGAGGGGGGGTGAATAGGTGCTACTTCAAATTTTCTTCTTTTTAAAATTAAGGTTTGACAATAAGGTAAATTCTCTAGATAATGCAACTACGGTGAATTTACCTATATGACAAAATGCAAGAGCTACCACAACACAAAGAAGTAACAAGTAAGTAAGGTGCGGTAAAGGATAGAGGTAACCGAAAAGTGGACACGGAGACACAAGGATTTGTTTCCCGTAGTTCCTTCCTTTTGAGGGGAAGTACGTCTACGTTTGGAGAGGGGGTGGTTTCAAACCACCAACGCCACAAGAGGCCTCCCTTGTTCTCCGATGAATCTCACCCCAATGGGATCGATTCACCTTCCACTATATCGGCAACCTTCAAGGTGGAAGCCGGCACCGTTACAAGATTGGGGCACACATCCACAACTTAGTCGGAGGCTCCCAAATACAAGCAAGTTGTCAAAGCAAACAAAGACAAGCTTGTAAGAAAAAAAACTCGAGCTAGGGTTTCCAACAAAACACTAGAGCAAAGGGGGCCTCAATGAAATGAGGGGAAATGAAGATCTCTTTTGGTGAAGTAGTAGATCGGGGACTCCTCCTTCGAATCCCAAAAGATCAAGGACTTTGGATGGTTGGATGATGAGATCTTGCGAATTTGAGTGGCTCCAATGGACTCCAATGGTGGGCAATGACTTTAATGTGCTGAGCAATTTGTCCCAAGGTAGGTGGAGGGGTATTTATACCCCTCCACGAAATAGGTGGCCGTTGGAGCAATAAATGACCGGTAGTACCGGTACTCAATGATTGCCGCTTGCAATGACTACCGAAGATCTGGACCAAATCTGGTGGAGACCTTGTCCTTGTAGAAATCTTCAGTCTTGGCGGTACCTCCTGCGTACTACCCCAAGCGGTAGTACCGGAGGTAGAAGCGGTACTACCGGTTCGGGCGGTAGTACCGGTCCCAAGTACCGCTTGGTACTGACCAAAACGGAGAGGGGTGGGTGCTAGTCAGTATGCAGCGGTACCGACGAGCGGTACGACCGCCTCAAGCGGTAGTACCGCTTGTACCAAGCGGTACTACCGGTTGGGCCGGTAGTGCCGCTTCGTGGTACCGGTGGGTACTGACTAGTACGCACCCTTCTCTCTTTTGATCAGTGCCAACCGGTACAGGAACCGGTAGTACCGGTGTCAAGCGGTAGTACCGCGTGTCCGTACTACCGGTTGACACGTGTTTTGCAAGGGGAAAACTGCTATGCCATGACTTGTGCCTTCTTTTGTCAATCCTGTGATAAACTTAGTACACGGTTAAATCGATAAATGTATTGTTATCAAACATCAAAATCAGAGGGATTAGAAAAATGCTCTTTCAATCTCCCCCTTTTTGGTGTTTGATGACAATACACTTTTGCAGGATGATTTTAACAATAGGCAACTGAGATTTGTAAACTAGAGAAGATACTCCCGCTAGATGTGTAGAGACAAATCTCCCCCTCTATTTTACAAACCCAACATGGGTGCACAAGTATGGAAACTAGCATTTGAAGACTTACCTTTGCCCAAAACATGTGATGAGGAATAAATAGACAATAGGTATTGCATAACATCACAAGATGGATCCACATAAATAAATCACATAGTCGCATAAGATGGATCCAACCACAAAGTTTCACACACGACATAAACACATAGTAGTCTCACACATAGAATAGAGAGAAATCGAAGTTCACAAGCAATAAAAAGGATCAAAGAGAAGAGCGAGCTTGTGACTTCCCATGCAACACCCGTGCCTAAAGTGCAACTTCTCCCCCTTTGGCATCAAGACGCCAAAAAGGGTCAAGTGCAGAGCTAACGCCCCAAAGATCAATCATCATACTCCTCCTCCTCCTCCTCATCCTCAAGATCCTCCTCATCTTCATATGTAGGTGGGGCGCGGTGCGAGGAAGAGACATCATCGTCCCAACGGCTGTGCTGAGAAATCCACTGATCCTCTGGAGTGATATTGTTCTCGGATCCCTCGGAGATGGTCAACACTTGAGCAGACATGAGATCCTTCTGACGAGCACAGGCTTTCTTCGCAGACACGTGCGCCTCATACATACGCTTCTGGTTGTCAACCTGGAAGCAGAAGATCTTCTTGAGCTTGACCTCCATCCTTTTGGCCCAAGAGGGCTTGGCGTGCTTGCGGCGAGAGATCTCAAAGTCATTGTCATGACCATCACAAGATGCTCAGAGTCATCCTCATCCTCATCCTCCTCACCTGGTGCAGCGCGAGGTTTGGCATGAACCTTGATCTTGAGTGCCTTTGGCTTGTGCACAACAAGAGAGCGAGTGGAGAGCATCCGAGCAACGACGGGGCACTTGGACACAATGAGGGCCATAATGTAAGGCGCAAAAGGTGGAACCCTCCGAGTGTGTGCAGCGGAAACCATCTCATTCCAAATGTAGTCTCTCACATCAAGAGGTTGACCGGTTTCTCTGTTGAGGAAGGTGTTGAACAGCAGGTCAACGGAGAAGCCATGTATCTCGTCCTTGTTGCCCGCACGAGGAGCCACAGTCTCACAGAAAATGCGATGGAGAATGTCATAAGTGGGGAGGAGATCCTTGATTTTACCAGCAATCCCACGGCCTCGAATATACAAAGTTCGGAGAACATCCTTTTTGGAGGGATTCTCCCGCATGTGGCAGCGGAAACCACAAGGGACGTCCCGACCGCGATCCTCATACCCCAATATGGCAGCAAACTCCGCAAGCGTAGCCTCCTTGACAGCACCTTGAGTCATCCATGTAATCTTCCGAGTGCGGCCAGTGTGGAAGTGAGCAGTGGCATAAAACTGGCAGATGAGCAGGGGATCATAGTCATGCTGAAACTGCATAATGGGGAGCATACCAAGGTTTGAGCAGATTTCCTTAGCTTCACCAAAGTAGTCAGAGTTCTTGTCAATGTGGCCCAAGTCAATCCACTGCTTAGGCACCACCAGCTGGGTATTGGTCATAAGAACCTCATGGTACACAAGCTCCTGGAAGTCATCATAGAAAAGACTGCCCGCCTTAACGCTCCCGCTGTGAGAGTATGCATTGTCAGACGGAGAGCCCTAAACTCGCCTCGGAGATGTCGAGAGTGTCTTTGGCCCAGATGGCCAGAGCTGAGACTCTGGTACGCCAAGGAAGGGGGGGCGAGGGAGGCTCACACGCCCAGCTAAGCGCTTGTAGCCCTTCGACCCCACGACCACACCTCGAGTGGTAGGCAACTTGGAAAGGCGTCTAGGCTGAGGCAAAACTTCTTCCTCGACTCGCTCTTCCTCAACAATCTCACGGTCGACTTGAGCGCCTGCACCCCGAGAACCACCTGCATCCGAGAAAGCACGAGGGAGGAAAGCACGGAGATAAGGACACAAGAATCAAGAAGGCAATACCGAGAGAATCTACAAGTTTGAGCAGAACACAAGGGCCAGAGTGGACCGGTACTACCGACTGCAACCGGTAGTATCACAGAAGCGGTAGTACCAAAAGTTCCTAGATTACCGGTTGAGCGGCACAAGGAATAATATGGCAGTACAACCTTGCAAGTAGTCAATTTCTCCACGGATCTAAGCCAAAACCTAGATCTAATGGGGAAATTAAACAAGAAGAGGAGGGGCGGTTGTACCGGGATCCATGGCGGTGGAAGGGAGTGGGAGCTTGCCCGGAGGCCGAATCCAAGGGGAATCCGGAGGGAGGAGGGCGCGGCAGAGCTCCGGGGCCTTCAAGATCTCCGGTGGCGGCGCAGGTAAGACAGGGGGAAGTGGGAAATAATGAGGCACTGAGGGGTGCCTCTCCCCACGCGCCCCTTATATACCTGGAACCGTCAACCGGTAGTACCGGTTGTTGGAGCGGTACTACCGCTTGGAAGCGGTAGTACCGGTTCTACGACCGGTAGTACCGGTTACCGGTAGGGCCGGACACGCGGGCGGTAGTACCGTTCCTGGAGAAGTTTGCCAGGACATGACCTGGGAACTTCCCAGGTGCGGTAGTACCGCTCTCACATCCGGTAGTACCGGTTCCATCTGAGTCCAAAGCCAGGGATCAAGGATGATTCTTGTGCGGGAAGAGAGAGGGTTTTCATGAGGGAGTACGGAGGCTTGGGTTAAGACAAGAGAGCTGAGAAGCACATGCACTCTAAAACCAAATGGATGAAACAACTAAATACCAAACCAGAGTGCACGAGACTAAGAAGGACGAAGACACTGCAAATAGATGGCAAATAAGAGTGAAGACCAAAACAACCAAGTGACAAACATGAGTAAGCACATCCAACCTCTCGATTGAGAGGGGGCGGTGGCCTAGGCCACCATATTTGAGTATACTCGGCTTGGCACCACGAAGATATATCTTGGGTCCATTACCGAAACTCATCATTGAGCTCACATATCACAAAATGATATTAAGAGGAATGATTTTGTTTAATTTAGCATAATGGGGAGGGATAGTCCAATCAATTAGGACCGCACTTCTATTTCCATGCCTACACCTAAACCAAACATGGGTCGAGAATTAGGTGAGAGTGCAAGATAATCAAGTCAAACTCCTAGAATCTACGATATTTAGTTCATTCCTCAAGTAGCAGAACCTTGCTTCATCAAGTGGCTTCGTGAAGATATCAGCAAGTTGATCTTTGGTTGATACATAGGATAGATCAATATCACCTCTAGCAACATGATCTCTAATAAAGTGATGTCGAATCTCAATATGCTTTGTCCTTGTGTGATCCACCGGGTTGTATGCAATCTTCATGGCACTTTCATTGTCACATAGAAGAGGCACTTTGTCACAATGGACACCGTATTCCTTTAAAGTTTTCCTCATCCGTAGCAATTGGGTGCACGCACTAGCAGCAGCAACATACTCGGCTTCGGCGGTGGAGAGAGAAATACAATTTTGCTTCTTAGAAGACCAACATACCAAGGACCTACCAAGGAATTGGCAAGCCCCGGATGTTGATTTTCTATCATCCTTGTCTCCCGCCCAATCCGAGTCCGTGTATCCACAAAGAGCGAATGTTGAGCCTTGAGGGTACCAAAGACCATAAAATGGGGTATGAACTAAATATCGAAAGATTCTCTTGACCGCCATTAAATGGCTTTCCTTAGGAGCCGCTTGATATCTTGCACACACACCTACACTCAACACAATATCGGGTCTAAATGCACAAAGGTAAAGCAAAGAACCAATCATAGACCGGTATACCTTTTGATCCACATCTTTACCATTTGGATTTTGTTCTAGATGAGTCTTTGTTGCCATGGGAGTTGGGGCTCCATTCAAATCTTGCATTTTGAATCTCTTGAGCATATCTTGGGTATACTTGGCTTGATTGAAGAATGTTCCTCCTCTAACTTGCTTGATCTCAAACCCAAGGAATACTTTCAACTCCCCCATCAAGGACATCTGGAACCTACTAGTCATAAGCTTTGAGAATTCATCATTAAAATCTTTGTTAGAAGAGCCAAAGATAATATCATCAACATAGATTTGGCATACGAAAAGCTCCCCATTAACTCTCTTAGTAAAAAGAGTGATCGATTTTCCCAACCTCAAAGCCACGGTCAAACAATAACTCTCTAAGGTGCTCATACCACGTGCGTGGGGCTTGCTTGAGCCCATAGAGCGCCTTATCAAGTTTGTAGACATGGTTTGGGAAGTTGGGGTCCTCAAATCCCGGGGGTTGCTTGACATATACCAATTCATTCAAGGGACCATAAAGGAATGCACTTTCTACATCCATTTGTTGCAACTTAAAGTTATGGTGTGTGCAAAGCAAGAAGGATACGGATGGACTCAAGGCGAGCCACGGGTGCATAAGTCTCTCCATAATCAATGCCTTCAATTTGGGAATAACCTTGTGCAACCAATCTAGCCTTGTTCCTTACAATAATCCCATGCTCATATTGCTTGTTCTTGAATATCCACTTTGTTCCAATAACATTGCGGCAATCCTTTGGCTTCTCCACTAACTTCCATACTTTGTTTCTCTCAAAGTATTTGAGCTCTTTGTGCATAGCTTCTAACCAATCCGAATCTTCAAGAGCTTCCCACACTTTCTTTGGTTCAATCATGGAAATGTGAGCTTGATGTTCACTGAACCTCTTCAATTGTGCTCATGTGGAAATACATTTCCTTAAATCTCCAACAACATTTTGGAGGGAGTGATCTCTTATTTCCAACATTCTTTCCTTTCTAGCTTCGCGACGAGCGTGGATCTCCTTGTTGTTTCTTGGAGGACCCTCTTCATCATTTTGATCCTCATCTTGACCATCAACTTGACCTTGATCATTATTGGATTCATTCTCTATATTGGGAGGCACGGATTGACCTTGGTCTTGATCAAGTGTTCTTCTAGCCTCAACTTGAGTATCCCTCAAAATAGCTTGGATGGATCTTCCTTGGCAAATTGACTTGAGTCCACTTGACACCCCATCAGATGGATCACGTTCCCTTTGACTAGAGTTCACACAATGATCACTATGTTGAGGGTCCACATCTTGTCTATGGCTTGAGTCAACATCCTCCTCGGTAGATGGAGCATGTTGAGGTTGTGAAGATGAGGGCTCCACTCGAGTGGAGCATAGTTCTTCTCGATCCGCAATAAGGGGTTCCTCAATGGGGCGGATATAACCCACACCCATTCTTCCTATGGCATCCTGAGGCATTTCAACATCTGCATCACAAGCAACAACACGCCTTGGGACCATCATATTCTTGAAGGTCACACTACAAGATTCTATGACAACTCCGAGAGCTTGTCATAGATTCTATAAGTGTGAGATTCGAGACCATAGCCAACAAAAATACCCTCTAATGCTTTAGATTCGAATTTGGACAAACGAACACCTTTGATGAGATAGAAACACTTACAACCGAACACCCGGAAATAAGATATGTTGGGCTTGTTACCGGTAAGTATCTCATATGGAGTCTTGTTGATTTTCTTGCGGAGGTAGAGCCGGTTTGAAGCATGGCAAGCGGTGGAGACGGCTTCGGCCCAGAAGTTGTATGGAGATTTAAACTCCGCCAACATGGTCCTAGCCATCTCAATAAGAGTCCGGTTCTTCCTTTCGGCCACACCATTTTGTTGAGGGGTGTATGCGGCGGAATACTGATGCTTAATCCCCTCATCACTAAGAAAGTCATTCAAGGTGTAGTTTTTGAACTCGGTGCCGTTGTCACTTCTTATGATCAACACGGGAACATTGTGTTGCCGTTGAACCAAGTTGATGAAGTCGATAAAAGTCCTTTGAGTTTCACTCTTCAACTTGAAGAAATAAACCCAAGAGTATCTTGAAAAGTCGTCAACAATCACCAAACAATATTTCTTCCCACCAAGGCTTGCATGAGATGGAGGACCAAATAGGTCCACATGAAGAAGTTCCAAGATCTTGTTAGACTTGATTTGGTTCGTGGGCTTATGAGGAGCGTCATGCATCTTCCCTAGAACACATGCCCTGCAAACACGATCTTTGGCAAAGGAAACATTTTCTTTTAGTCCAACAATATGGCCCTCTTTATGGAGACTTTGCAAAGTTCTCATATTGACATGGGCTAATCGGCGGTGCCATAGCCATTACATCGGCCTTTCCGTATAAGCACATCGGACCTGCAGTGGCTTGCCCCGAAAAGTCCACCACATACAAGTCATTTTCGACGTACCCAACGAAAGCGACCTTGAGAGACTTGCTCCACAAGAGAACCACAATATCATTATCAATAAAGACGGCAAAGCCCATATTTCCAAGTGCACGGACAGAAAGTAAATTGTAACCAAGGGTTTCAACAAGCATGACGTTCACGAGTGTAATGTCGTGAGCCACCACTACCTTGCCGAAACCCATTACCGTAGATTTTGACTTGTCGGAATATGTGACGGTGATTTGATCTTCATTTGACACCAAGTCCTTGACAATAGACGAGCTTCCGGTCATATGACAAGTGCAGCCACTATCAAGCACCCATTTTGAACCTCCGGAAGCATAGGTCTACAAAAGATCAAGCTAGTTTTTAGGTACCCATTTTTCAATGGGTCCTCTTTTGTTAGCAACAAGGGTCTTGGGAACCCAAATAGACCAAGCAATATAACCATCATACGGACCAACATATTTTGCATACACATCACCATAGTAATCACGCATTAGAACATAGTGAGGGTTAGCACTTCCCGCAAAATCGTCATGAGACATAGTTTTGCCAATTGTTATCTTACTTCCCACAATGGTCTTGTTGGTCTCTTGTGCGGGCTTGTCCTTCTTCTTCTTTGTTTTGGAGACAAAACCAATGCCCCCTTTATCTCCACTATGCCTTTACTTGCTCAAAAGATCATCAATAGACTTGTTACCTTGTGGAAATGTGGTCTTTGCAAGCACCCCCTTCAACCTAGCATTCTCTTCAAGGATAGTCGTGCTACTCGATGGAATGAAGTTACTAGGTGAAGGAATATTGGCCAATTGAGTTTGAAGCGTTTCATGGGACTTTGTGAGAGACAAGATTTCACTCTCCAAGGCTTTGTGGGCCTTGTTAAGCAAGCTAAAGTCCTCGGCAAGTTTTTCATGAACCACACCAAACTCAACCTTGTCCTTTTTAGCTCTTTTGTATTTGGCAATAGCATGATCACGCTCTTTAATGAGTTTGTTAACAATAATGTCATTGGCCACATCAAGCCCTTCAAGTTTTGACTCAAGGGACAACCTAGTCTCTTGTTCTTCTTCTAGAGCATTGCTTAACGCTTCTAGTTCAATCATATGTTCATGCCCAAGTTTACATCTAACATCTAGAAGCTCTTGAGTGTGGGAGAGTTGATCTAAGATGTTCCCAAAATGTAGTTTAGCATCACCTTCTAGGTTAGTCATGAACTCATCAAAGGCAATTAATTCCTTTTTAACATCAAGAGACATTTCATCATCAATTTCATCATTATCTAATTGAGTAGAGTGGGATGATGAGGAAGAGTTCTAATTTGGAGAGTCGAAGAGTGAGAGTGTCGGAGTAGAGGTGGTGGCTAGAGCAGCCATACCATGTGAGGTTTCTTCTTCTTCCTCATCTTCATCATCGTCAATATCGGAGGAGTATTCTTCATGAGTGATCAAGACAATTTATCCCGATTTCTTGTTGATGGGGTTCTTTTTGACGAAAGGTTTCTTGTAGGGTGCCTTGAGAGTCTTCTTCAATACAAGCTTCCCACCATTATCTTCTCTCTTCTCATAGGGGCAGCTTGCCACAAAGTGGTAGCGGTCACCACAATTGAAGCAAGTTCTCAATCTAGTGGCATTCTCTCTTTTCCCATTTGGATTGCTTCTCCGTTGCATTTCCATCTTGGCCTTGGCGGGATTATTCCAAAAGTTCTTTGCATAGAAAGCCATATATTGACTATGAGCAATTTTGACATCATCGGGATGGTCCAAGGAGAGTACTTCATCACTATCATCTTCATCTTCATCTTCAAAGTTCACAACTTTGGCCTTTAAAGCAACATTGACCACATTGCTCATACCGAGGGCACGAGCATGGGCATCTTTGGCGTTCTTGGCGGCTACCTTGAAAGCGGCCATCTCTTGCATAACTTTGTTTGAGGTCATGAGATGGTAGTTGTGTCTTCCTTGTACGCTCTTCAAGTCGGTGGGCTCAAAAGGCATGAGTGCACTCACATATTTCCTTTTTATCCATGCATCATCCACATGTGAGGCACCCACATTTCTAAAAGCGGTGGCGGTGGTCTTGAGCCTTCGATACATGTCTTCGTGATCTTCACCTTCTTTCATGTAGAAACCTTCGGCTTCATTGCTTAGAGCATCATATATGTTCCTCCTCATACTCTCATTTCCAACAAACAACATAGTGAGAGCATCCCATGCTTCCTTGGCAATGCTAAAGTGCTCAATGTGTGGATAATCCTTTGTTCCCAATCCTTGTTGAATCATATGCAAAGCAGTGGCATTGAGTTGACTGTTGACAACCTCTCTTCTTGTCAAGTTGTTTGGATCCCCAATAAAGAGTCCATGCTCGATGATGTTCCATAGTTCAATGCAAGAGCTGTGCATATGAGTTCTCATTAGTGATTGCCATTGAGCAAAAGTAGCAGACTCTTCAAGCTTAGGTGGGTCACCTCTATTGTACACATGAGGGTGAGGGATGGGAGGATCGGGAGAGTACCAAGAGTCACGGTGCTCGCCCTCCCCCCCATCAGGTCGTGTGGAGGAAATAGTAGTGTCTAGTTTATCCCCTACCACCATACCTTCGGGGGATACCGGAGTATTCCCTTTAGGTGCGGATTGTAGTTCCTCTTGAGGGGAAGGGGGTGATGAGCCATCTTTGTCTTTAAGAAGTTGCTCAAGCATCTTCTTGACTTCGTTGACCAAGGAAGAGCTCAATCTTGTTTCCAATTTCTGAGATCTTCCATGGTCACCGGAGTCGACTCACTACCACCTTCCCCTTCTTGGCTACCCATATTCTCTTAGGCGGTAAAGCCCGAATAAAGAGCCGAGGCTCTGATACCAATTGAAAGGATCGTATGGGCACCTAGAGGGGGGGGTGAATAGGTGCTACTTCAAATTTTCTTCTTTTTAAAATTAAGGTTTGACAATAAGGTAAATTCTCTAGATAATGCAACTACGGTGAATTTACCTATATGACAAAATGCAAGAGCTACCACAACACAAAGAAGTAACAAGTAAGTAAGGTGCGGTAAAGGATAGAGGTAACCGAAAAGTGGACACGGAGACACAAGGATTTGTTTCCCGTAGTTCCTTCCTTTTGAGGGGAAGTACGTCTACGTTTGGAGAGGGGGTGGTTTCAAACCACCAACGCCACAAGAGGCCTCCCTTGTTCTCCGATGAATCTCACCCCAATGGGATTGATTCACCTTCCACTATATCGGCAACCTTCAAGGTGGAAGCCGCACTGCTACAAGATTGGGGCACACATCCACAACTTAGTCGGAGGCTCCCAAATACAAGCAAGCTGTCAAAGCAAACAAAGACAAGCTTGTAAGAACAAAAACTCGAGCTAGGGTTTCCAACAAAACACTAGAGCAAAGGGGGCCTCAATGAAATGAGGGGAAATGAAGATCTCTTTTGGTGAAGTAGTAGATCGGGGACTCCTCCTTCGAATCCCAAAAGATCAAGGACTTTGGATGGTTGGATGATGAGATCTTGCGAATTTGAGTGGCTCCAATGGACTCCAATGGTGGGCAATGACTTTAATGTGCTGAGCAATTTGTCCCAAGGTAGGTGGAGGGGTATTTATACCCCTCCACGAAATAGGTGGCCGTTGGAGCATTAAATGACCGGTAGTACCGGTACTCAAGCGGTAGTACCGCTTGCAAGCGGTACTACCGGCCCAGTACCGGACCAAGTACCGGTGGAGACCTTGTCCTTGTAGAAATCTTCAGTCTTGGGCGGTACCTCCCTGCGGTACTACCCCCAAGCGGTAGTACCGGACGTCATCAGCGGTACTACCGGTTCGAGCGGTAGTACCGGTCCCAAGTACCGCTTGGTACTGACCAAAACGGAGAGGGGAGGGTGCTAGTCAGTATGCAGCGGTACCGATGAGCGACGATCACTCAAGCGGTAGTACCGCTTGTACTGCGCACTACCCGGTTGGGCGGTAGTCGCCTCCGGGTACCGGTGGTACCGACTAGTACTCACCCTTCTCTTTTGATCGGTGCCAACCGGTACTAGAACCGTAGTACAGGTGTCAAGCGGTAATGGGTTGCAGGTCCGGTACTACCGGTTGACACAGAAGTTTTGCAAGGGGAAAACTGCTATGCCATGACTTGTGCCTTCTTTTGTCAATCCTGTGATAAACTTAGTACACGGTTAAATCAATAAATGTATTTTTATCAAACATCAAAATCAGAGGGATTAGAAAAATGCTCTTTCACACCATACACCAAAGTATCGCCCCAACCCATCTCCCAGATTTGCCCCAAGACACAACAGTCCCTCGATGAACTGTCCTACCTATCCCAACCGTGGAAACCCAAGGCCCGGAGGAAACCACAACAACCCCGGCAACTCCAGCAATTTGAACCGTGCACCACCCAAGTTCAACAACAACAATGTTGCCACCAACACCAACACTGCCCAAGGACTGGAAGCAATGTTGTGCCTATGGCAGCGAAGGACAAGTCGCAAGTGACTTGTTATGAATGTGGAACCAAGGGTCACTACTCCAATGAGTGCCCCAAGAAGATTGCCGCTGCCCCCAACGCAAATGCCCCAGCTCAGCAGCAGTGTCGTGTTCAGCCCGAAAGAAGGTTTGCCCCAGGGAACTCGCTCAACCGTAATGGCCGTCTCTTTCTCATGCATGCTGAAGAAGCCCAGGAAGCGCCAGATGTCATGTTGGGTATGTTTTCTGTTAACTCAGTACTTGCAAGAGTGTTGTTTGATTCTGGAGCATCGCACTCATTTGTTACTGAAGAATTTGCATGCACTAGTAAGATTCAACCAACCAAATTGAAGCATGTTATGATTGTTCAAATACTTGGTTCGACCACCAAAGCTAGGCAAATTTGGAAAGCCGTCCCTATCCGAATCCATGTCATAGATTTTTATGCTAATCTAATATTACTCGGAACTAAAGGTTTGGAAGTAGTACTAGGAATGGATTGGATGTCCAAACACAAAGGATTAGTTGACTGTGCCAAGAAATCCATAACCATGACCAGTTGCTGTGACCCAGCATACCACTGCCTGATGTAGTACACTATAGTCGTTGACATAACACCAATGAAACACCGTTCACTAGTATTACATCCCTTAGAGTAGTACAACAGAAACATAGCAGGTCCAAGACATGACTATAGGTTACAACTCAACTCTTTACACAAGATCCAGAGAACACTCTTGGTTAAAGAGAGAGAAAGAAACTTCTTACAAAGAAGAATCAGAAATAAATAACTCATAGCTACCATACTTATAAAACTAATAGCTGAACTACTAGGCTTGCATTGCTGCTATTGCAATACTCACTACTAGGAAACAGGCCGTTAGTGGCGCACCAGAAATGCCCATTCGTGGCGCACTAGCAGTGCGCCACGGGCCTTGCGCTACGGCTATCTCTCAGCCGTGGCGCACTGCCTAGTGCGCCACGGTTGTGCAGAGATAGGCCTAGCGCACCTCCTAGTGCGCCACGGAAGTTTGGCATGGTGCGCTATCCCTGGGATCTTCTGTGGCGCACTACCTAGTGCGCCACTAAACTTCCATGGCGCGCTTTAGGTGTAGTGCGCCACGTAAGGTGCACCATGTGCCACAGATGTATTTTTGTTTTTTTAATTTCTGAGCAGATTATATGCAATACAGATTATATACAATATTACAGAGATATACACACACAGATACAATATATACAATTATATATATAAATACTCAATATGAAAACAAGATTGAAACAAATACATATAGATAAGTCTCATACATGAATACATAGTCTAAGTTACATTGTTTCGATCATGTTACAAAGTAGTAGTTGGTGACATGCTAATACATGTGTCGATCGAACAAGTTAGAGCTCTAAGCTCGCCTAGACATCTAAACTAACTAGCTAGACACAAACGCTGGATAAATAACCAAAGAAGATAAGCATGATCACCGCCACGAAGGTGTAGGTCTTCATCCGGTTCCTTGTCCTAACTCCCGCTAGATAGCGGTATCTAGCTTCCGCCTCCGCCATAGTGTTGTACCCTTTGTAGCTATTGCTGAAACGGTGCACCTCTCGGCGCCTTCCCAATTATCGAGACTCCGGAACCCGTCCCTTGTACACGACGTACCACGTCATCTATAAGTTGACAATAATAATTAACCGACTATTGAAAAAAACATATATAATTAAAGTCGCATATGAAGATACACTTATAGAAAGTACTCCTAAATCCAAAAGACCAAACTCAGAAAGCATGCCTCATATATAACTAGGTTGTTCGACACAGGAATATTCTACGATGGAACTGTTCGCCAAGTAGGATGCACAACACCTGGACCTGTGCATAGCACAAGGCGAACAATCCCATCGCAGCACATTCACATATAGTGTGCCACGACATTTCAATCATCGGCATTATTCTCGAAAAAGACCAAAGTAACTCAAAAATCATGCCTCATATATATACATAGGTCGTTGGACACAGGAATATGCTACGACGGAACTGTACGCCAAGTAGGATGCACAACACCTGGACTTGTGCATAGCACAAGGCGTACAATCCCATCGTAGCACATTCACATATATAGTGTGCCACGACATTTCAATCATCGGCATTATTCTCGAAAAAAGAGTAAGGAAAAAAAGAAGGACCAAATTGAGCAAAGGACCAAAGAGTAAGCAAAAAAACCAAGCATTGATCGATATATAATAATAAGCAAAATAAGTTCACTTGTCGTACACACACACACAAAGGTCATCTATAGTTTGTAACTACAACTAGGCCAACATCAAGCCTTGTGGCTCGGCTTAGGGAACGGGAGGACGCCCTGTCTCGTCATGAACTTCCTATAGTCACCCTGCATCTCTAGGCGATCTTCTATGTCATGGTTATTCGGGATATTTCCTCCGTAGAAGATCCCCCCCGAAGTCATGACATCACGAAAGATGATTGCCCCAAACTGCTGCTGGATGCGATACATCTCTTGTCTAATATCCGAATCATTGATCTTGGCCTTTGCTTCGGCCCACTGTTTGAGATGATCTGGCAGCGTAGAATTCTGCTGGTCAAGTAGGAACGCCCTCATGTGATGGAGTGCGAGTAGGCTTCCTTCTTATCGCTTTCCGCTGCTTCACGCAGGGAACTCCGTTACGTGGTTGAAGACGTGCTCCGAACTTGACCTTCTTACGCACGGCTGGTGCCTTCCGTCGAGGCAAAGCCGTGAGAGCATCATCCGTAACTTCCTTGATCTTGTCGTAGTTTTTCTTCTTTTCTAGACTCCCGAGTCGAAATACGTGGGAATGCTTCGCGATAAGGAGATGAGTGTGCAGTGTTCATCTCAAGAAAAATTCAAATGGAATGTGTTGGAAAAGAATGATGATGATCTAATAAAGCCAATCGACGGTGGCGAATAACGACTTACTCGGGAAAGTAAGGCACGAGAATGTATTCCTTTGTCTTGTTCGCCACGAGGATTCTTTTTAGGTACGAGGCCATTTATACGCTCGCTGGGGAACCCAAGCAGCCGCCACGCATGTAGTAGGGGTCCACTATAGCGATGCCCGTGTGTTCTCTAATGATCTGCATGGCCAGCCGAGAAAAGAGACGGACCATGGTATAGTGCAAGGTATAGGTGGAACATATTGAAGATGTCCTCGAACCGCAGGAAGAACAGATCTGCGGGGTAGTGTCGACGAAGCCCAAGCTGGTGGCACCTTAACCACGAATACCGGTGCGAGGATCTTTCTCCTATAGAAGGCGCTCTCTATCGTCAAGACGCCATCATGCACACTGCAGCTCCGAATCAAGCGAAGCTTCCGCAAATTCTTAGGTAGCATGGGCTCACCCGCCACATGAATCCTCCACATAATACCTCGGTCTTGGTGGCCCGTCCCAAACCTGATCGGATTCGCAGTTGTTGACGCCACCGCTGGCTCGAGCTGCTAGATTTTCTTTTCCTGCCTTTTTCCTTTTGGAGAGCGGGCGGCACCGCAACTGAGCACCGCCGCCCTATGTAGTGTGTCGTGGCTTAGAATAAAGGTCCGGTTGGTTGTATCACCGGTTTCTCTATAAAGGCGCAAGTCGAGGCGTCTCCGAGAACCAAACAGACGCTTGGTGATAGTGGCTTTCTCGTGGGGCCATCAGCTAGGTCTTCGCTGCCAAACCGAGTCTTGAAGAAGTGATCATTCCAGTCTTCGCCCCTCGGCCGGAACTGCGCCATGTGCATATCATCAACATGATCATCCGACCCACCGCGTGGAGGTGACGGCGAGGGCGTAGGTTTTGCCACCGCTTGTCGCCGCACGACAGCGGTGCTGTTCTGTGGCGTGATGGCCCCGCCGTCCCCAAACGGATTATGCTCTTTGGCCATAGCAAGAATAAGAAGCAACTTCGAGGACATACGGCTCTTCTTCATCCGCCTCGGGGTTGAATGGGAGGTTCAGTCGCCGCAGCCCCTTAGCACCACTAATTTTAACCCCGTGCACGCTTATCCGCATCGGCTTTGAGTGGAACATGCGCTGCAAGGGTTGAACGATGGTACCCTTGGCAACATCCCTCAGCTCGTTGTTCACGTAGCATAAGAGAGTGCAAGGAACATCCGTCTGCGGAAAACATGTACGGCGTCGTCAGAGCGAGATGACATAAGAGTAATATATAGATGGCATGAAATAAGGCGGTAATTAAAGAAATTTGTTTACCGTGATGGCGTCGAGATCGGATAATGTCGACGCACCGCATACGACGATGGGCGTGCAAGAGACGGAAGGGCTGCTTGATGGCGCGGTGCTGGCCGCCGGTGTATTCTCCCTACCGACGGGTGCTTGGAGCTCCGGTGCCGCCGCGACGATGGAAGGGGGCACCAACATGTACTCTGGCGCCGCGGTGATGGCAGGGGGAGTCACCAACACTTGCAGCGCCAAGAAGCTGGCGGAGTCACGAACACGTAGTTCGCCTGATTCGTCGGCGCGTTGTTCGAGTGGTCACGACCATGCTTGGAATCGGGCACGCCCTACTCGACCACCCGCACTCCAGTTCGCTATTGACTCCACCAAGGTAGGCGGAAGGACGTGAGGGTGATTGCCAGTTGTCTTGGACGATCTGCGGGATCCGCCACTTGTGCCTTAAGTTCTTGAACCTCTCGGTTTCCTCCTCGCTCCTTCCCGACGGCGCCACATGCCTCGGCGGTGGACCAAAATGATCCACCCAATTCTTACCCCCGAGGCCGGCCAGACGGCCAGCCGACAACGGCTTCTTCGTAACCGGCTCTATTTTCTTGGCCCGGTTCATCGCCCTGTTAAAAGGGTTATCCCACCGGGTGGCCGCCGTCGACCCCTGGGATGAGGAACCCTGGGATCCATGACTAGCAACAATTTCCTCCTCCTGCAGAAGAAGTAACAGTGAATCATTTAGATCACCGATTATATTGCAATCGTGTTGATCCGTGGTAATTAGATTATACTTACCACAATTTCCTCGAATTCCTTCACCGCAGGATCCGAGGTGAGTTGTTTGGTTTTTGGGTCCACATGGTAACGGGCCCTGATGAAGTTTCGAACCTGCCCGGGTTCGAATTTGGCAAAGGGGTTTTCTATCCCCTTGGATATATACTCTTCGCCCTCCTTATTCCATTTGGCCTCCGCGGTTCTGTATCCACCAGATCCGAGATGGTGATGACCTATATTCATCGCCTGCAACACCTTTCCCCGATTACTATTGGCCAGGGCTCTTTCGGATTCACACCTCTCCTTGAACTCCCGGAACTGATCTTCGGTGATCTGCGGGTCAATCTTCTGGATCTCCTCGAGACTTTTGCCTTCTTTATAGATCTTCTTCTTTATCCGGTTCTCCACCGCTGTATGGCGGTGCTCATCTTTGTGAGGGCGGATTTGTTTACTTGCTCCCATGATAATTTGTGTTCGATACTTAGCTGGGAACTTGTATCTTGCGTCAGACTTCTCGAAGAGGACTGTGCAAGTGGCCATTATCTTTATGCCGAGATTCTCGGTGTTGATCGAGATGGTTGTCCGGTGATCGCCGCCACTTGCCCACCGCATCTTTGGCGACCAGGGCGGGCTCCAAAGGAACCCCTGATGGGCTCACTTCGGTAATTTCCTCCCTGACCGTGCCGACCGTGTTCGGGCGCCGGTCCTTCGACTTCTTCTTCTTCTTAGGAGGGTTGCTACCACTCACTATGCCCTCGCCGCCATCAGTGGTTTCATCGTCCGCCGTTCCTTCGGCTTCTTCCTCCGCGTTTTCCATCTCATCATCCTCGCTCTCCGAAGGATGGTATTCTTCATCGTCTTCTAGACGCCGGGCCGCCTCCGTAATGTCAATTGTTTATTCGAGGTCTGAGTTCTCCTTCAGCTGATGCGCTTAGAACATCCAAATCGCCGTTGTCACACATCTTTGCACTAATAAAAACAAATAATTGGTTAAATGCACGGAAAAATCCGGCATGACCTTTGCTAATTTTCTTAAACTAGAGTTCCGATTTCGCAAACGGAAGTTAATCAACATTCCGGCAAAAATTGGGACTCGTTTCATACAAGAACCTGCATATATATGGCCAGCATAGCTAGCACACAATAAATGGCCATCATATCTAGCACAACCAGCATAAATGGCCCAGTATAGCCAGCACAACTACACAACCAGCACACAATAAATCTGTTTCATGCAAAAATGGAGCACAACTAGAATAAATGGCCAACACACAAACAGTACATCAAGCATAAATGGTAACCACAAGAATGATCACTGAACAATCTATTAACAATCCAGATTTGTGAAGCCGAGAAAGACCTTAAACAAGCAAGTAATATTTGCAAGTACAGATTAAATTAGTGATCACTAAACAACCCGCTGATATCCATGATACCTCTATTATGATTCCAGATTCATGAAGGTGAGAGTAGGGGCCCAAAACGAACAATACTTCCAAGTACGTATAATATTAGCCGCAAAATATTTTACATCCATCACTTACTCAACAACTATCTCAAGTTATGAGATAGGGCAATACTAAACCTAGATATTCCAAGCTAGGCTAAGGAAAATGGAATGGGACCATAAAGATCTCGTGGCTTCTAAACCATATGCTTTTAGTCTTGAGCACTAAGAGGCTTCTAAACCATATGCTTCTAAACCGATGATCATGAACTCTTGAGCACTAAGAGGCCCAAGACCATCACATGCTTTTAGTCCTTCCATATGCAAATAAGTAAAATAATGTGAATATTTTTACCGATGAACTATCACAAGAACAAACCTAACAAAAGGATCAAATCATTCTATAGATTACGAACCCTATAGATCAACATACTATATGTGGCATTAATCAAGATGTGACATATATACCGAATCAACCCTATAGATTCGAATGCTGAATTGATGCCACCCTATGAGTGATTGATCTATAGTATGTCAATAAAGATGTGGATTTATAGGGTGGACATATAGTATATATGCAAGCACAACAAGACTAAATCCACATACTATATGTTCGTAAGAGCAAGCAAGGCAATGTAGATTAAAAGAGGTGGCATCAATTCAGCATTGCATTGTGTTTTGCTAAGCATTTGCATTGTGCATGGACTAAATGACCAAATTACTCAAGAAAAATGACCAAATTGGCACATCAACGGTCCATTTGGTTTCTCTGTTTACACATACAAAGATATACATGCCATCTTCATTTAACTAGCATCGCTCATCGTGTCACTAGCAAGATGTATATAGAAAGATATACATGCCATCTTTGTCAATAAACACCTACCATATTTATATGATAGAGGAATAACCCGAGAGGAGGAGCTATAGTTCCAGGGCCTCCTCCTCCTCCTTATAAAAATCATCTAGTTCCAGGAATAAATAGTATAACATCTATAAAAATCATCTATCTATCATTAATCCATCTTATGAAAGTCACCATAAGCCAAATACATTAGTCACTTTCCTAAAAAATTCATTTAGGAGCCAATTTTTTCTCTCTTAGATCATTGCAGCAAATATTTCAGGTTTACTGCTAACTGAATAAAACTTGCATAAAAACAGAATTATTTCAGGTCTTTTACTGCTAACTGAATCTTGTTTACTGCTAACTGAATCTTGAATCTTGTTTACTAATGTAATTATTTCCAATTCTAGTTTACTGCTAACTGAATTTTGAAGCAGAGAGGGAGAGAGGGAGAGAGGGAGAGACAGGGGAGGGAGAGAGGGAGAGAGGGAGGGGCTACCTCTGACGGGCGGACGACGACGGGCGGCGGTGCGATCCTCCTCCTCCACAAGCGGTGGGCCTCCTCCTCCTCCACGGATCGGCAGCGGCCTCCTCCTACACAAGCGCGGGCCTCCTCCTCCTCGAGAGCGCAGCGCGGTGGTGGGCCTCCTCCTTCTCCTCGAGAGCCTTGCGCCAGCGATGGCGGCGGCGGTGGCGGCCTCGAGCGCATTGTGATTGTGCAGTGCGTGTGGTGCGTGTTCGTGAGATGGAGGCGGCGCGGTTGACTAGCGTCCAACACATAGGCGTGCGCACCTCGCCAAGTGCGCTACGGATAACCGTAGCGGAGTTGGCGAGTGCGCCACGCCTATGTGTTGGACTACCATATAAGAGGGGCCACCCCTTCATAGCACTAGTACCGCCATAGCCCACCGGTTCGCCCTTAGCTCTATTCTAAACTATGAGCACCCAGGTTCGAATCCTGGTGCTCCACTTTTTTATTTTTATTTTAAAAATACTTTTAAATGTTCCAAAAAATGTCCAAAAGTGGTGATACATGCCATACAAATTTTGTTTTTTTAAATACTTTTAAATATTCCAAAAATGCCCAAAAGTGATAATATATGTCATAAAAGTGTTACAAATATGATTGAAAGTATAACTAAATTTCATAATAATTTGTCCATGAATATTACAATCTTTTTCGACCACGTGTTTTACACTATTTTTTGAGCTAGCATTTTACAATATTTTTCCCTTCTTTGTCGCGGTTGAATAATTTAGCCCCGGCACTTTAATGTTTCTTCTTTCGAACGGGCTACCTTTTTTGGGTAGGGTTGTCCTTTTTCTTCTTGTGATGTATGTTGCTGCATCGTAGTCGTCGTCATCTTCAATCTTTGGGTCGCCGTACTGGTCGAAGTCTTGCTTGTTGGCGACTCCATCCATTCCGATGATGTTTCTTTTTCCTCTCCTCACGACAACACGGCTAGGCTTTGTCGGGTCGGTAATGAAAAAACATTGGTCCACTTTGGTAGCCAGTACCCATGGTTCATTTTTCGTAGCCACGTTTGCACCGGCGGCCTTGGATTTGGCTGCTTCGGGTATAACCATGGTTGTGAAATACCGGTCTTCTCTTTCGACGCTCTTTGCCCATCTAACACGGAACATCGGCACCTTTTCTCCACAGTAGTCGATCTCCCAGATCTCCTCGATTCTTCCGTAGAATCTTTCCTTCACGTTTTCATCGGTGTAGAATTCCGACGTTACGCCTGAGTTCTGATAATCACACTTGTTGTCCTTTTCCTCCGTGTAGAATGTGTAGCCGTTGATATCATACGCCTGATAGGTCACCAGGTTTTGCATCGGTCCCTGCGACAAGGTGAATATGATCTTTTCCGTGTCAGAAGAATGCGAGCGCGGGGGATTATCAAGGAGCGTCTGCCTAAACCAACACGTGAAATCTGAGTTTTGCTCTTTGATTATTTCTCCCTGCATCCTCTGTATGCCCCGGTCACTGTACTTCTTCTCGATTAACCTTTTGTGCTTCTGTACCCAAGGATCGACCAGTTCTAAATGCTGTAGCGCGACGAGGTTTGCTCGATCAAAGTCTGCGCGTCGAAAATCGAAGTCTGCATGCAGTATGCGACGATCCTCTCGGTGACCAGATCCGTCGATCTTGCCAAGGTGTCTGTTGACGGGAAGACCGGCGGTGGTTCTCGATGTCTAGATAATTCGTGCGTAAAGAGATGCACTCTTCGCCGTAAAGCCCTTGGCTATGCTTCCATCTGGACGGGACCTGTTGCGAACGTATCCTTTGATGTGTCCGTTCATCCTTTCGAACGCCATCATGCTGCGGAGGAACATCGGCCCGAGTTGTACGATGTCCTCCACGACATGGACCAGCAGATGCACCATAATGTCGAAGAATGCGGGTGGAAAGTAGACCTCAAGCTCACATAGTATCACCACGATCTCCTCATGTAGCCTTCCGAGCTGATTCAAGCCAATCGACTTCCTAGAGATGACGTCGAAAAACTTGCATAGGCCAAATAACGTTTCACGGACGTGCTGGTCCATTATCCCTCTTAGTGCGACCGAAAGTACCTGCGTCATTAGCACGGCACAGTCGTGAGACTTCATGCCACTGAACCTCTGCTTCGCCTCATCTAGGTATCTGCTTATCTTGCCCGCGTAGCCGTAAGGAAATTTGACTCCTAGAAGGCACTTGAAAAACTGTTTGATCTCATCCTGGCTTAGAGTGAAGCAAGAAGGAGGGCAGTAATATTCGTTCTTCTTGAACTTTTTACCCTTCCGACGACCTTGTGTCGTCTCCGACTCATGATCATCGTCATCTTCCTGATCATCGAGAAAAGGCCCTCCGTGAAGCTCCTTCCGGATACCCAAGCATATCAGGTCGTGCCTTGCTTGTGGACCATCTTTCGTCCTATCTGGCATGTTGATTATGGTGGCGTCCAGACTCTCGCACACGTTTTTCGTGATATGCATGATGTCGAGGCTATGAGGCATGCGGAGAAACTTCCAGTATGGCAACTCCCAGAAAACAGACCTTGTTTTCCATACCTTCATCAGCGGCTTGTCTTGTTGCTGCCTCTTTCGCTTCTTTCCAGGCTTAGGACAATCTTTCCAGTTTTTCAGCAACTCTTCCACTTCTTCGCTGCTCCTACGCTCTGGGATTCCTCGGGTCTCTGATTTTCCATCGAACAGGTCTCCATGTTTTCTCCATGAATCATTCTTGCCGAGCCACCTCTGGTGCGCCATGAACACGGTTTTCGATGACCCTGGATCTTTCTCTAGTTGGAGATAGCTTGTGTTATCCATGCACCTAACGCATGCGCAGAATCCTTGGATAACCTGCCCCGAGATATACCCGCAACCTGGATAGTCTTGCACCGTTGTGATCAACGCGGCTCTCATAGTGAAATAATCTTGTGCGACGGCGTCGTAAGTATTGGCTCCAGATTCCCATAACATGGCTAGCTCCTCTTTCAACAGCCCGAGATACAGATTGATGTCGGTACCAGGTTGTTTCGTCCCTTGAATTAGCATACTCATTTGTATGTACTTCTTCTTCATGCACAACCATGGAGGGAGGTTGTACATCCATAGAAACACGGGCCAAGTCTTTGTGCGTATGCTCGCTACCGAACGGATTGAGTCCATCGGTGCTCGCACCAAGCCTGATGTTCCTCGAATCTCCACCGAATTCTGGGAATTCGAGGTCCAATGCTTTCCACTGGCTAGCATCTGAAGGGTGCGTCAGCAGCTCATCCTTTTCGGGGTCATCATCATCTCCTGGCTTATTCCTTTCCGCATGCCATCGCATGAGCTTCGCTTCCTTAGGTTCCGCGAAATAGCGCTGCAGACGAGGATTGATATGAAAGTACCATACCACTTTTCGAGGTGCTTTCTTACCTTTCTTGTATCGACTCATGCCGCACACCGGACATGTGTTTTTCTCCGCGTCCTCGCCCCGATAAATGATGCAATCGTTGATGCATACGTGATATCTAACGTGCGGTAGATCGAGAGGACAGACGATTTTCTTGGCATCCTCGATACAATGGAGTAACCGCGTCTTTCTCAAGTTGCGCAAGCTTGGCTTTCTCTCTAGCGGCAGCCCTGGCGTTACTCATCTTCTTGAGAAGCAGCTCTTGCACATAAGGGTCCCGCACCCAGCCTGACGTTGTTCCATCGTCGTCTGCTCCTCCGGCGTCTAGATCATCATCATCCCGGTCTGCTTCCGCACCTTCACCATCTCCAGGAGACTCTTCATCATCTCGCCCGTTCTCGCCGTGATGATGATCATCGTCATGTTGGCCACCTTATTCACCGTCTCCATCATCTACGTCATCTCTTATCCAACGAGTGTATCCATCCATGAAACCATGGCGGAGCAGGTGCGCCTGCAGATTCCCGGAATCTGGGTCGATCACCCAGTTGAGTTTGCATCTTCTGCACGGACATCTTATATCTGTCTTGTTATTTCGTATCATGTCGGCCGTCGCACATTTCAAAAATCTAGCCACAATGCCTTCGCTCATTATGCGGACCATTTTTGCCTGCACGATGTACACGGTACAATTTTGAAGTCTATTAGAACCACATAATGAATGCATGCATGCAATGGTCGATAGAAAATTTCGGCATGACCTATCCTAAAAGTAGGACCTTTGCGAAATGCCAAAGTATTGCCAAAATGGAAATGAATCAACATTTTGGCAAAACAAATGGCAACTTTTCCACATACAAACACAAGAGAGAGAGAGAGACCGATCCATACACACATGAACATATCATTATCCTCTCCATAGTACACATGCATGAGCATCATCGATACTCTCCATATACACACACATATGACCATCGATCCTCTCCACATACACACATCATGAGCATCGATCATCTACATACATATGAGCACATCATCCATATACACATGAACACATCCTTACATGGACAACTTACCGAGATGAGAGACCGATCGCGAGAAAGATGGAAAGGAGAGGTGCGCGCGTCGACCGGAGAAGGATAGATGAGAGACCGGAGACCTCCTCTATTACTTATGTAACATCCAAAGCAAGTTTTACATGCTAAAAATGGTGAATGTGTGGAGAAATTGAGGTGGGAAGGAGAAGATCCCGACTAGATCTAATTAGGAAGAAGAAGGGGAAAGTGAAGTGTGGGGTGGTGGAGGATGTGGTCACACATGTGCACATAAAGTGCTGTCCTAAAGAAATCGACACATCCATGGCGCACACGGCCCTAGTGCGCCACAGGAGGTTAAACATCCGTGGCGCACTATTCCATGTGCGCCACGATGTTTTACTCCCTGTGGCGCACTAGGCCGAGTGCGCCATGTGTTTGTGGCCGCTTGAGCGAGGGGGGCATGCGCTAGGCGTGGCGCACTGTGCATACGTCGCCACAGATGACCCTAACAACCGTGGCGCACATGACTATAGTGCGCCATGTATGTTTGGCTTAGGCCAACAGGCCTGGCCCACACACCGTGGCGCACTATAGTCATGTGCGCCACGGTTGTTCTAGTTATTAGTAGGGCACTGCCCACAGGTGAGCCACGCCTGTTTTAGCCGTGGGGCACTTCAACCATGTGAGCCACGGATGTGCTGATTACCTATAGCCGTTTTCCTAGTAGTGACTCTATAGAAGTAGGTTCTATGGCTAGAAATTCTATTTTTATCTAATCCGCAACTTCGTCTTCACTTGAGTTGATATATATGTTGACTTCCTTGACTTCATTGAAGATCTTTAGATTTTGATGATGATTCCTGGAGCATAACTTGATGTAGACATCGTCTTATTGGCTTCAGAATCTAGCAAGGGTTAAGAAGATACTTTGAGTACGAGCGTACTCAGCAAGTCCACTAGAAAAGAAATGTTTGATGCACTATAACTACAGCCATAGACCGTAGGTCATAGGCCATGCAAGTTTTCGTAAACATTTCTTCAAAGGTTGCTTTTATTCTGAAAAACTATGTTCATCAACCTTCACGGGTTTACTAGAACCTTCATGGGGTTTCTTTCCCGCCGCGTTCGCAGCTCCTTCCCGGAACAGGGAGTAACAAGTTACAGTTCTTACACTCTGCAGAGGTGTGTCACTTTACCCATGAGAGATCTTAGCTTTGTTGCACATCCGAATTGCAGGTTCGTTCACACTTGGTGTGAGGCCCAGACTAAGATCCAAGCCAATCACTGCCTTCTCCGCGACCCCGCATGTCTCCTTGGTGTACGCCAGCCCACCTATTGAATTAAGGCAATGGCAGTACAGACCATTCAGATGCCGGAACTATCGTGGGACGTTGAGGTATCCCACCCATATGTTGCATATCCTCTACGAATTACCATAAATAATATGAACGCTACGAGTGATAACAGCCACGACCCGCACATCCAGCTCCATGCGAGAGGGAAAAGATACAGCTGACTTCTTCGTTCCATTCCAAATCTCATGGTAAACGCGTACGGCGCAAGAATCACTGGCGACATTGGTTGTTAAGTCCTAGGTAATATGTTCCTTTACCACCAGAACTCTTATAGTAGGTTATTACCTCATGGTAAATAACCTATAATCACATTATTATGAAAATAGTGTTTCTGTCCTTTTTCAAATGTAGGTGATAACAACTCTGGATTTATAAAATACTTTACAAAAAATAATCAAAGGACATGAGCAAGTGTGAACTTGCCTTTTGTGATTGCAAGATTATGCACTCACGGTCTTCAAGACAATATAAGATCCAATAGCTGAAATCTGCATCATTGGTCCGATAAGGACTAATGTTTAAAGAAGCAAGATGTTTTTATGCATAAGTAAGGTAATGCAAGTTGATAAACGCGCATCCCGAGGATACTGTTGTTTTAGGGTTTGGATACTGGAAAGGGTTTTCCTTGGAATGTGTTGCCCTTTTAAATTAAGTTTCATATATGTTCTTCTTATTATGGTTTGTGAGTGTGTGTGTAAAACAACATTTATTTATACAAAAACAGAATACACAACATGGAATGCTACCCAAGGTTGTTTAAATCTTAATTGTTTATCTTCAATTTTTTATTTACAAGTA
This sequence comes from Avena longiglumis, assembly GCA_030063025.1. Lineage (NCBI taxonomy): Eukaryota > Viridiplantae > Streptophyta > Magnoliopsida > Poales > Poaceae > Avena > Avena longiglumis. The sequence goes on along the minus strand of CP125979.1, from coordinate 208,173,012 downwards.
ATGTCACTTATAAAGAATTTGAGTATTAACAATATTATTATACAAGTAAAGTATAAAGTAAGGTGTTTACTATTAATTGTTATATGTTGATTGAAGTGGCAAAATGAATAACTTTTGAAGAAAAGATTCCTTTATTAAGGTTTAAACAATCTTTGTGGTTAATTAGATGTGGTTGATGTTGTTTGTGCTTGCTTGAATAGTTTGGACTTGAGATGTTTTATAACTTATTTATAACAGACCAAAGTAAACTATAAAACATGTAATAAAGTATTTAGTATCATACTTATAGCTTTGTAACTATAAGTAACTTTAAGATTGTAGATAGACTTAGGGTGTATTACTTATGATACTTGTATCTTGTTCACTTTATATTGTTTCCTTAGAGTTACTTAAGAATGGCATTACTTCTATTGGGGTAGTGATTTCTTTTACATTATAATGGTATAAAGGAATTTATCTCCTTACAAGGGTGTGGTTAAGGTTTATGAATAAGTCAATAGTATTATTTATTACTTATGAACTCACTTATAGTGTTTTGATTTGTTTATAAACTTGTGGTTAATGTAAAGAATGGGTTTTATCTTATTACAATTATTCTTGGAGATTTTATGTTAAATAAGAATCCTTTTTTTAAAATAATCTACATTTATGGTTGAAGGATAATTCAATAAAATTGTATTTAAAGTGTGTTAAATCATTTTGGCTTCACACAACAATATTTAAGACTTATACTTTTTATTAGACTCAATTCATTAATTTAAGAAATATTAAAATATTTTATTTGTCATTATATGAATTATTAACTAAAGAAATAGGTTTAATTCAAGTTATGAAAGTGTTTAACTTTTTATTTAACTTAAAAGTGGAATACCACATTTTTAACATATAGGTATTGTTTTTGTGATTATTTTGGTATATTACATTTATTTTTGTGATTTATAAATAATAAGATATGATTTTAATAAGGTTTATTACTATACAAATACTTAATAATTAACAAATATTTAATGAAGGGAAATATTAATGTATAATTATAATTTTAAAGTGTAATTCTTATTTTTCTAAGATTTTTGGTATTTTATTAAGATTTTTAACATTTACCATTATTAAAATATTAATTATCAAAGTTTTATTAATTATAAAACCTTTATTAAATAATATTTATTTAAATATTCATCATAATAATATTTTATAATAGTTTTATTTTTAATTTTAAAGTTGTAGATTTTATTTTTCTAAACATTTTCATATATTATATGTATTTTTCTGATTTATAAAACAAAAGTTATTAATTAAACAAGTTTTAATTCCTTTATTACATTTCAGAAAATATTTATATTTGAATTAATATTGTTTTTCCAATTACTAAACATACACAGAACTTTTTATACCTAGCCTAAACCTACCCAAGCCACTGACTAGTGGGCCGCATGCCACATCATCCTTTAGGTTAGTGAAAACATTTGTTACTGACCTTATTTCTATCCGCAGCTAATGACAGATGGGGCCAATTCCACGTAAGATGCCACACGGGCGAAGACCGGGTCAAAACAGCTAACCGTTTGACTCGGCGTGAGGCTGACGTCCCAGTGACGTCACCTCACCGGTGACACAACGACAGCGAATGACGGTAACCATCTGGCGGCTACGAGGGAAGGTGATGGCTATAGATCGAACGAGTGCAACCTGGGGAAACTAATAGAGGTGGCGCTGCGAGCATATGGTCACTAGAACAGTGACCACGACGGTGACCGACGGCAGCGCAGGGCGGAGCCCTACGAAAGTGAAGCTACGATGAATGATAGCGCAAGATAAGGGGTCCTAGAGATGCGTTAGCTCACCCTGAGGCTTGTGCGGTGTTCGACAAGAGCCAGCGAGGTCGGAGGTGAGCGCTCAGTCAAGAATTCTGGCGAACTCCGAGGAAAGGGAATGATGAAATTCTCCCTCCACAGAGCTCCCCTTGATGTTTACTTCACCCATACGATCTACGGAGCACGGCGTTCCTCCCCATCCATACCACAGGCTTCGGGAAGCACTTCCTCGACGGCCAGCCGAAGCTCGCCGGCGATGGTGTCGGGTTGAAAAGGAAACTAGAGAGCAAGAGGGAGGATGATTTGAAGATGAGGATTGAATAGAAGCTTGAGGCGGTCTCAGGCGGTAACTTTATACGGCTCGGCAGGCTTGGACACGTCGGCACGACGGCGATGACGGTCGAGGCCTGGCGGTGGTTGGGTGCTTGATTCGAGCACGAATCTTGATGGGACAGGTGGATACAGACTCCAGGCAAATAGGGCGAAGCTAAGGGGTAGTCCTCGCGTCCGAGATGGTCCACAATGACGGCGGCGACGTGGCTCGCCGGCGGCGTGTCGGTCGGCCAGAGGAGGACGAATACGATGGTTCTCTCCCGCGTGGGACCCGCTTGCCAGAGAGAGAACGAAATGGTATGTGGGCTCGGGCCGAGGTGGGCTGCTGATGGGCTGTTGTAGGTTGCTCGTGAGTAGCAGATAGGGAAGAGGGGAGATGGGTCGCAGGCCAGATGCTGGTTCCTTTATTTTTTTTCCTTCTATTTTGATTTTTCTATTTTCTGTTTCACTTTTAGATTTGAATTTTGCACAATTGGTTAAAGGTTTCTTTATATAAATTACTTGCTAAGTGTTTGCAGCAGTAATGTGCTGTATTTAGAACCCTATAATGATCTTTTATTATATAATGTTCTAATTTTTATTTTCTTTTAATAGATCCTTTTTCTCTTATTATTTGTGAGAGCCTTTAATATGAATTTAATTGGGCATAAATTCATAAAATTATTATAGAATGTATTACTACTAAATAATGAGTTAAAGTTTGAATTGAAAATGCTTTACCATAAGTTTTTAGAAGATTTAATATTCACAAGTTTATTTTATTGATGTGAATAAAGATTAATGGTTAATCACATTGTCTTTATGTTTGTGATCTTTAATAACATTACCATTCAAAGTAAAATAATGGATTTGTTTTCTAGGATAACTTATGAGAAACCATTAATAAAAATAGTTCCATAAGCACCTATGATAATGATGGTTGAGAATGTCCAAGGTGTGCTGAAATGATTAATGTAGGAAATTATTCCTATCAACCATTATGGAAACAAGATGATAGATCAACCATAGAAAGTGGATATTAGGTTTGGTCTTAGATTTAGGGTTTAGTGTTCAGCAAAGACTCCTATATTCCATACTTCATAATTCTGGACTTATAATTAAGGAATTCCTTTCCTAGATATATTACTTCTCTATGTCCATCATCATGTACTAACATGATGAGCTTTGCTTTACAGAATATTTTAATCCCCTTTTACTCTTCTAAATTTATTTGTAAATCCAAAGAGCTTGACCCTAAAGCTTTTCATAATCTTTTCATATCCATACTTGGTTATATCCACTACTCTGCTGTTGATAATCCCCAATCCAACAAGTGGTTACTTATAATTCCAATCATACTCTTCCTTAATTATCCATCACTAATACTACTCTAGTAGCTTTATGAAGGGAATATGCCCTGAGAGGCAATAATAAAGTGTTTATTATGTGTATTCCAAGTATATGATAGATGTTTATTTTGCATGCTATAATTGTATTAATACGGAAACGTTAATACATGTGTGTTTAATAAACAAACAGAAAGTTCCTAGTTATGCCTCTCTCATAAACTAGCTCGTTGATTAACAAGATGATCAAGGTTTCCTGATCATGGACATTGGATGTTGTTAATAACGGGATCACAACATTAGTGTAATGGTGTGATGAACATTCATCCGAAGTATAGCATTACGATCAAAGTCATTGAGTTTATATTGCTATAACAACTTATGAAGTGATCCTAATCCTTAGACCATGAGATCATGTCAATCACTAACACCGGAAGAGTTTCTTGATAACATCAAACGTCACACCGTAACAGGGTGATTATAAAGATGGATTCAGAACTAATAAAGTGTTATGTTGAGGCTCATGGATCGAGAGTGGAATTTGTTCATCCCGATGACGGATAGATATACTCTGGGCCCTCTCGGTGATATCACATTAATTAGCTTGCAAGCAAGTGATTTGATCACTAGAATGTTATATCACAGGAACGAGAAAAGAGTGCATGTCGATACGAGATCAAACTAGGTATGGAGATACCGATGATCGAATCTCGGACATGTAATATATCGTGAAACAAAGGGATTAAGATACTAGCGTAAAGGTTAACGATCACAAGAAAGTCATCGTTGAATGTGTGGAGTCGATGGGTCTCCAGATCCTGCTTCGATTATTGATCCGAGGGGTCTCGATCATGTCCGCATTATTCACGAACCGTAGGGTGAAACACTTAAGAGACACCGACATCCAATTGGAGCAAATGTTTCATGCCGAAAGAATGAATAAGCGCAGGAATTTATTTCACTAGATACCAAAAACAGGTTTTGGTGAAATTGCATAAAGTGGTTATGCATGTGAAATAGAATTCTAGCAAGGGTTATTTGTGAATGTTTGTCATTAAAGTAGTTGACAAAATTCTGAATAAAATAAAAGAGTTTTATTTAATGAGAGTTTGCATTAAATTTGGTGGAAATTTAATGGGAATTTGAGTGGACTTTTGAGTGGAGGAATTTAAAGGAGATTTGTGAGTGGAGTGTCCACCCACATGAAGAGGGAGGGCAAGGGGCAGCCCCATGCGCCGCCACCCCTTGGGGTTCCCCCTCCTCCTATAAAGGATCCCCCTCCTCACTTGTCTCTCACACGTCCTCGTGAAGGATCTCTCTCCCTCTAGAATTTATCCCCATGGTCTCGACTAGCGAGATACATGTTCCCGGTGGCTATTCGGCAAGAAAGAGTTGTGCTTCCGCTGCATCGCTGGAGCGAGGAGGCGGAGGTTGCTCGGTGCCTCGAACGTGTGTGCGAGCACGGATGCGCTGCTGATTTGCGGCGCTAGGACTTCCTGTCGATCTGGAGATCGGCAAGAGATCGTCTACATCAACCACGATTTGAACTCGTTAAGCTTTGTCGGTCTTCAAGGGTATGTTCTCTACGGATATACATCCGCCCGTTGTTTGTATCTAGTAGATAGATCTTGGTATATAGTTCACATCGTAGGAAATTTTTTGTTTTCTATGCTGCGAACCCTACAGTGGTATCAGAGCAGGATCTATGCGTAGATACTTTACACGGGTAGTACACATATGAGTATGTGGGCGATGATGATCATGTTGTTGCTCCTTTGTTGTAATTTTGGATATTGGTGGCATAGTGGGATGAAGCGGCCCGGACAAACTTTACATGTCCTCGCACATGAGACCTGTTCCACGCTTGACATGCAACTAGTTTGCATAAGTGGCTAGCGGGTGTCTGTCTCTCCTACTATAGTCAATATCTATTTCGCAAGCGAGTTGTAAACAATTTGATTATCCTCGTTGTGGTTCATGTTCGTAGGTAAGAACGGTTCTATCTCGAAAGCCCTAAGCCACGTAAAACTTGCAATGGATAAATTAGAGGCGTCTAGTTTAGATTGTTGCTGGGCTAGTGTTATGATATGGTGGTGTTGTAAGTAGAAGTATGAGATGATACTCTTACAACACACATAGCGTGTAAAATCCATAGACCTTGTATTTACACATATAGGTATGATAGTGATCATACCACGATGCACATGATAGAGATCATCTACGGGAACCATATCATTTCACTAATAAACATATGATGTTTTGATAGCATCTTATATTGCTTGTTTAGCGCTTTGTTAGAATAATAAGATGATCCCTCATTTAAATATCAAGATAAGAATGTGTTCTTCCTTTAGTATGCACCGATTATGTTTTCGTCGCTCCAAGACATCACGTGATGATCGGGTGTTCTTGGATCCACGACCATATTTGGTGTAAAACAGCTTACACACGAATACTAAGGTTCTAACTTGGCGAGCCTAGCATGTACAGACATGGCCTCGGAACACGGACCGAAAGGTTAAGCATGAGTCATATAGTTGATATGATGCCCATTTGATGCTCGCCTTTGAAGCTATACCGACTCACGTGATGATCGGACTTGGTGTAGTGGATTTGGTTCATGTAATCACCAAAAAGGCACGAGGGATGTCGTTTTTGAGTGGGAGTTCATTCGTAATATAGATTAGTTGAACACAATCTATCATACACTTAGTCTAAACTTTACAAATTCTGTTGTAGATGGCACCATCTGCTTTTAATTTCAATGTGTTCATGGAGAAAGAGAAACTAGCAATGAACGGTAGCAACTTTACCGAATGGGCCATGAATTTGAGATTCTCCTCTCTGCTGCACAAAAGCAATATGTGCTAGAAGCGCCGTTAGGCCCCCCACCTTTTGATGATGCCCCTGACGAGGAGAAGAATGTCTATCTGACTCGTCAGGAGGACCACAACTTAGTTCATTGCGGCATATTGTATGGGCTAGAGCCGGAACTTCGAAAGCGTTTCGAAAACGGCAATGCATTTGATACAATGGGTGAGTTGAAAATGATTTTCGACACACATGCTGATGTAGAGAGCTACAATGCTTCAGAAAAGTTCTTTAGTTGCATGATGGAAGAGCCTGACTCGTTAGTGAGCATGTACTCAAGATGTCGGGTTACGCCGATAAGCTTGTGTCCTTGGGAATATCGATTCCCATTGACTTAGGCATCCATCGGTTTCTGCAGTCTCTGCCACCTAGCTATAAGAGCTTCGTGATGAACTATAATATGCAAGGCATGAATAAGTCTCTCCCCGAGCTTCTGTTAATGCTTAAAACTGCAGAAGTGGAGATCAAAAAGGAACATCAAGTGTTGATGATCAATAGGAACACTGGTTTCAAGAAAGACAAGAAGGGAAAACGAAAGGGAAGTAAGGCGCGAGCTGTTGCCGCGCTGAAAAGAAACCCGAGTTGGACCTAAGTCGATTCGAGTGCTACTATTGTAAGGGGCCATCCATGGGCGCAATCGCCCAAAGTATCTGGCGCATAAGAAGGCCGCAAGGCAAACAAAGGTATATATGATATACATATTATTGATGTGTACTTGACTAGTGCTCGCGTAGCACACAGGTATTTGATACGGTTCAGTTGCTAATATTTGTAACTCGAATCAGGGGCTGCGGAACAAGCGACCGCTAGCAAGGGGTGAGGTCAAGATGCGTGTCGGCAATGGATCAAGCGTTGATGTGATCGCCGTCGGAACGCTGCCTCTCCACTTGCTGTCGGGATTAGTTATAAACTTGAATAAATGTTATCTGGTGCCTGCACTGAGCATGAACATTGTATCTGGATCGTGTTTGATGCGAAGTGGTTATTCATTTAAATCCGAGAACAATGGTTGTTCCATTTATATGAATGAAATCTTTTATGGTCATGCACCGATGATGAATGGTTTATTTCTATTAGATCTCGATGATAATGTTACACATATTCATAATGTTGATGCTAAAAGGATTAAACTTAATGATGATATATCCGCATATATGTGGCACTGCCGTCTAGGTCATATTGGCGTTAAACACATGAAGAAGCTCCATTCGGATGGACTTTTGGAATCACTTGATTATGAATCATTTGATACATGTGATCCATGCCTTATGGGCAAGATGACTAGAACACCGTTTTCCGGTTCAATGGAACGGGCGACAGATTTATTGGAAATCATACATTCTGATGTATGTGGTCCAATGAGTGTGTCGGCGCGAGGTGGATATCGTTATTTTGTTAGTTTCATGGATGATTTGAGTAGATACGGTTATATCTACTTGATGAAACACAAGTCTGAAATCTTTGAAAAGTTCAGGAATTTCAGAATGAAGTGGAAAATCATCGTAATAGAAAGATCAAATTTCTACGGTCCGACCGTGGAGGTGAGTATCTAAGTTACGAGTTTAGCACTCACATGAAAGAGTGTGGAATTATTTCACAACTCACACCTGCCGGAACACCACAGCGAAATGGTGTGTCGGAACGTCGTAATCGTACTTTATTAGATATGGTTCGATCTATGATGTCTCTGACGGACTTGCCGTTGTCATTTTGGGGTTATGCACTAGAAACTGCTGCATTCACTTTAAATCGGGCACCATCTAAATCCGTTGAAAAGACACCGTATGAATTGTGGTTTGGAAACAAACCTAAGCTGTCATTTCTTAAAGTTTGGGGATGCGATGTTTATGTGAAGAAACTTCAACCGGATAAACTCGGACCCAAAGCGGAAAAATGCCTCTTCATAGGATGCCCTAAAGAAACTATTGGGTATTCCTTCTATCACAGATCCGAGGGCAAGGTTTTTGTTGCCAAGAATGGATCCTTTCTAGAGAAAGAGTTTCTCGCGAAAGGTGTGAGTAGTCGGAAGGTAGAACTCGAAGAGGTTGTAGAACCTTCTCTTCAAAGTATGGCAAGTAGCGCAGTACGAAGTTGTTCGGAGTTGGCTCCACATTGAAGAGGGAACTAATGATAATGATCATGAAACTCCGAAGAGAGTACTACCGAACCGCAGGTCAAAGCAGACACGTCAGCTCCGAGTCAGACGGAAATCCTGTCATGAATTTCATGGTTGATGAAAATGATGACCTTGCGACGTATGAAGAAGCGATGATGAGCCCGGATTCCAACAAATGGTTAGAAGCCATGAAATCCGAGATGGAATCCATGTATGAAAATCAAGTTTGGAACTTGGTGGAATTACCTCACGACCGAAAGGCCGTGGAGAACAAATGGATTTTCAAAAGTAAAGCGATGCTGATGGTAATGTGACCGTCTATAAAGCTCGACTTGTCGCAAAGGGGTTTCGACAAATTCAAGGAGTTGAATACGATGAGACTTTCTCTCCCGTAGCGATGCTAAAGTCAGTTAGGATTATGTTAGCAATTGCTGCATATTTCGATTATGAGATATGGCAGATGGATGTCAAAACCGCGTTTCTCAATGGTAATATTGAAGAAGAGTTGTATATGATACAACCAAAGGGTTTTGTCGATCCTAAGGATGCTAACAAGGTGTGCAAGCTTCAGCGATCCATCTATGGATTGAAGCAAGCATCACGGTTGGAATCTCCGCTTTGATGAGGTGATCAAAGAGTTTGGATTTGTCCAAACTTATGGAGAAGCTTGTATTTACAAGAAAGTGAGTGGGAGCAATGTGGCATTTCGATATTATATGTGGATGACATATTATTGATCGGAAATGATATAGATCTTTTAAACAGTGTTAAAAGTTATCTAAACAGCAATTTTTCAATGAAGGACCTAGGTGAAGCGTCATACATATTAGGCATAAAGATCTATAGAGATAGATCTAGGCGCCTAATAGGGCTATCGCAAAGTACATACCTTGATAAGATTTTAAAGAAGTTTAAAATGTACGGAAGTAAGAAGGGGTTCTTACCTATGTTGCAAGGCAAGACATTGAGTAAGACTCAAAGTCCGGCTTCGGCGGAAGAAAGAGAGATAATGGACAAAGTCCCCTATGCTTCAGCCATAGGCTCTATAATGTACGCCATGCTATGTACAAGACCGGATGTGGCACATGCTATTAGTTTTTTCTAGTAGGTACCAATCGGATCCAGGTTCAGAACACTGGATATCGGTCAAGAATATCCTTAAGTACTTACGAAGAACTAAGGATATGTTTCTTGTATACGGAGGTGAAGAAGAGCTCGTCGCTAAGTGTTATGTCGACGCTAGCTTTGACACCGATCCGGATGACTCTAAGTCTCAATCCGGATACGTATTTCTCATGAATGGCGGAGCGGTTAGTTGGAGGAGCTCCAAACAACCTGTGGTAGCGGGATCAACAACGGAGGCCGAATATGTTGCAGCTTGAGCGGCTCGAAGCGATTTGGATGAAGGAGTTCATATCCGAACTAGGAGTGGTGGCAACGCGTTGGACCCAATGGTGATCTATTGTGACAACAATGGTGCCATTTCCAATGCCAAAGAGCCAAGGTCTCACAAGCATTCCAAGCATATTAAGCGCGGTTTCACTCCATCATGAGCATGTCAAGGATGGAGATATAAAGATTTTTAAAGTACATACGGATCTCAATGTAGCAGATCCGTTGACTAAAATTGTCCCTAGAGCAAAACATGATCAACACCAGAACTCAATGGGTGTTAGATTTATCACTATGTAACTAGATTATTGTTTCTAGTGCAAGTGGGATCTTTGAAGGAATATGCCCCGAGAGGCAATAATAAAGTGTTTATTATGTGTATTCCAAGTATATGATAGATGTTTATTTTGCATGCTATAATTGTATTAATAGGGAAACGTTAATACATGTGTGTTTAATAAACAAACAGAAAGTTCCTAGTTATGCCTCTCTCATAAACTAGCTCGTTGATTAACAAGATGATCAAGGTTTCCTGATCATGGACATTAGATGTTGTTAATAACGGGATCACAACATTAGTGTAATGGTGTGATGAACATTCATCCGAAGTATAGCATTACGATCAAAGTCATTGAGTTTATATTGCTATAACAACTTACGAAGTGATCCTAATCCTTAGACCATGAGATCATGTCAATCACTAACACCGGAAGAGTTTCTTGATAACATCAAACGTCACACACCGTAACGGTGATTATAAAGATGGATTCAGAACTAATAAAGTGTTATGTTGAGTCTCATGGATCGAGAGTGGAATTTGTTCATCCCGATGACGGATAGATATACTCTGGGCCCTCTCGGTGATATCACATTGATTAGCTTGCAAGCAAGTGATTTGATCACTAGAATGTTATATCACACGAACGAGAAAAGAGTGCATGTCGGTGACGAGATCAAACTAGGTATGGAGATACCGATGATCGAATCTCGGACATGTAATATATCGTGAAACAAAGGGATTAAGATACTAGCATAAAAGGTTTCGACGATCACAAGAAAGTCATCGTTGAATGTGTGGGAGTCAGTATGGGTCTCGGATCCGCTTCGATTATTGATCTGAGAGGGGTCTCGATCATGTCCGCATTATTCACGAACCATAGGGTGACACACTTAAGAGACACTGACATCCAATTGGAGCAAATGTTTCATGCCGAAAGAATGAACAAGCGCGAATTTATTTCACTAGATACCAAAGCGTTTTGGTGAAATTGCATAAAGTGGTTATGCATATGAAATAGAATTCTAGCAAGGGGTTATTTGTGAATGTTTATCATTAAAGTAATTGACAAAATTCTGAATAAAATAAAAGAGTTTTATTTAATGAGAGTTTGCATTAAATTTGGTGGAAATTTAATGGGAATTTGAGTGGACTTTTGAGTGGAGGGAATTTAAAGGAGATTTGTGAGTGGAGTGTCCACCCACATGAAGAGGGGAGGGCAAGGCAGCCCCATGCAGCCACCCCTTGGGGTTCCCCTCATCCTATAAATGGAACCCCCTCCTCACTTGTCTCTCACACCTCCTCGTGAAGGATCTCTCTCCCCCTCTAGAATTTATCCCCCATGGTCTCGGACTAGCGAGATACATGTTCCCGGTGGCTATTCGGCAAGAAAGAGTTGTGCTTCCGCTGCATCACTGGAGCGAGGAGGCGGAGGTTGCTCGGTGCCTCGAACGTGTGTGCGAGCATGGATGCGCTGCTGATTTGCGGCGCTAGGACTTCCTCTCGATCTTGAGATCGGCAAGAGATCGTCTACATCAACCACGAGTTGAACTCGTTAAGCTTTGTCGGTCTTCAAGGGTATGTTCTCTACGGATATACATATGCCCGTTGTTTGTATCTAGTAGATAGATCTTGGTATATAGTTCACATCGTAGGAATTTTTTTGTTTTCTACGCTGCGAACCCTACACTTTATAACTTTACTTCTCCTCAAGTATTACTAGTTTCCCTGGAAAACTACTACTTCTATAATCCAATGCTACTCTAACATCATCTTATTCATACTATCTTGTCACTTCTTAACCCCGGTATCTAACATTCCAACCTCACATTATATTATTGTGACTTGTAATGACTAATCTATGATATTATATCTATACTATGGTTCAATCATGGTTTTATCCACCAATGTTACTTATACATGGTATAAGCATTCAATATTGATGAATAAGGCATGATCATTATAATCCTTTGATCCTTTATGATTCAGGTTTCCAATTGGCTAAACAAGGCTTCATCAATAGAACATTATAATTGTATTGAAATTATCTTCGTAGTATCTCTATTGGATTAAGGATGTTACTCATTTGCTATGCCTTCTTAATCCAATAGGATTACTCATTGGTAACTATCTTCAGTGTTCATCCTTATAATCCTATTTGTTAACATATAATTGTATCTTCTACTTAACTCTTCTATCTATTCATGATTGAGTTAACTCCATCAATTATCATATTGTTTGTCACATCCCAAGATTTTTCAAATCTTGTAATGTGAAAAATAAATGAATAAAATAAAACTTTGTTTGATTTTCAGAGCCAGAAGAAACTTTTTGAATTCAATTGGAACTCCAAACTCATTTGAATTAAATAAAAACCTAAAGGGATTCATAAAGATGAACTTTTAATAAAGGAAATTAAAATGTTTTGAAACTACTATTTTGGATCCTTCAATAAAAGATTTGGTTTTCAAAAGAAAAAGTGGATTTATAAATAAAGATTATTTTGTAAAGCCAAATTAAACCTTGGCCAAGCTTTGGAATTAAAACATTTTGTTTTGAATAAAAATAGCAAAGGTTTATTTAAATAAATTAATAAGGATTTAATATCCAACTTTATTTAAATAAAAGGTTTTACCAATTTAATTGAAACATCAAAACTTATTAAATTGTTTAAAATAAGTTTTCCAAATATTTGATATTCATAAATAATACCTACTAAAGTGTTTTGGCTTTATTTTAGATTTCAAAATAAATATCTCAATAAAACAAATCCTATTTGATTTAATAATGAAAGTCTATTATATTTAATTAATAATGGACTCTAAAATAAAATGTTATTTGATTTTATTTTAAACAAGTATTTCAAGTATCTTATATTTTCAAGTAAAACCTACTGATATGGATTTGAAAGTGTTTGGATCTCAAATGAGGATTTTATTAAATAAATCAAACCATGTTAAATAAATAAAGGTCCATTTTATTTAATTAAAGAATGGATCAATAAAATTATTATTTTATTTTATTTTGGGCTTTTGTCCATGTTACTGAACAGAACTAATTTCAATATCTCAAAGTTTGGTGTTGTTTGAATTGTTTTGGTTGATGTTTGAATGTTTTTGAAATTCAAAACAGAAAAATAGAAATAGAAAAAGAAAAGGATTCACAAAACAGAAAAAAATAAAGAATAAACCAACCCAACCACCATTATGCCCAACACCAGCCAGTCTGCTCCCCACACGAAACGTTTTGCACGAACACATACCCACACCGACGACTGGAGGACCCCACAACTTTTCCCCACCGACGGACCCACCCTTCACTATTCATCGCCTTCAAAGAGACCTCGTCAGCCCGTTGCCGCCGAATTCTGCGGCGTCAATACGCGTAATTGGCGAATAACTCCCGCTGTGATCACGCGTGCTTATTCCCCTCTCGCCTATCTTTCCCCTCAAACCCTGTCTCCTCTCTGCCACGAGGCTGTCGGAATTTCGAACTTGACTTCTCTGCTCCGGCGACCTTCTCCAGCAAAATCCGGCGAACCACGGCCGCCCCTCGACTCCCTCTACACGCAGGCATATTCACCACATCCAGGCGCATCCGCCTGTGCCCTTTGTACGACCGCGGGCGCTCCAGAGTGTCGGCAACGACAACCTCCAGCACCGCCGCCGTCTGCCTCCGCTCCGACGAGTCCCACCGGTGAGACCAGACCACCCCTTCACCTCTCGTTCAAGCACACAGATTTGCCTTGATCCCGCGCACCTAACCGTGCCTCTCCTTTGCCTTAGCGCGGTCCTAAGCGACGCCAACAACGACAACCCGAGAGCACCGCCGCCCGCAGCAACTCCGGCGAGGAATCACGGCTGAACCAGTGCGCCCCCTGACAAACCGCAAGCGAGTTGAGCATCAGCGTCACTTCACGAACTCGGTGAGCATCCCCTTTTCCTCTCCCGCTTCCTGCATCGCCAGCAACGTCATCGCTAGGCCGCTCCGCCGCCGGTAGCCACCGCAGCGCCGCCAGTTCCTGGCTGATACGATGTGAGCCGTTAGATCACGATCCTATGCACACGATAGATCACTTAACCTGAACCGTTACGTTTGATCTGCACCGCATAATCCCACTTAAATCCTGCGGTCCACATCACGCGATCCTACCGAACCGTTATGAGCCAATAGGATACAGACACGTGGCCCAGAGATGTTTAAAAACAGAACTTGAAAACAGATTTGTTTGTAATTTTCAAACCCTTATAACTTTTGATCCACACGTCCAAATTTGGCAAATTTTATATCAATGGATTCAGGAGAACAAACCCTAGCCAACCATGCCCTTAGTTTAGCAAATAGTAGCTGTTAGCTTGTTTGAATCTGCAGAGACATTTGTGTACTTGTTTAGATTAGAAAAATTGTTTAAAAATGATTTTTGGATTAAAACCTTTGCAAATTGGATTGTTGTGACCTTACTGACCCTAGGAACCAAACCTTGGTATTAAAAATGATTTTTGTAAGATTTAGGTTGGATTACTTGACTTAGTCATTTTCTAGCCAAATAAAAAGAATGGTTTTTGTTATAGAAATGTTTATGGAAATAAAACTTTAAGGAAATAGTTGGACCAAACCTACTGACCAAAAACACCAAGCTTTGCAATAGAAACTCATTTGGTGAAAAACTTAAGAGTTTTGCCTTAATAAAAACATTTTTCACCACATGAAATGATGAATGGATTTAAAAATAGTATTTGGACAAAACCCTCTTGCTAATGACTTTGCCACTTTGGTAAATGACCAATTTGGATCTTACAAAGTTTAGAAACCCCATAGAGACCCCTTTGCAAGATAAAACTATCTTGTGCATGCTCCCATGCATGAATTGGTTTCCCTTATCTAGTGTGTGTGAAATTGTTTGAGTGATTATTGGTTTGGAATGTAAATTGAATTAGTGTTTGCTTGTTTGACTTGTAGTGAAGTGTGAGACTAACAAGATCAACGAGTGAACTACCATTCCCTACCAAAAAGGCAAGTGATGCTTCATACTTTCTATCCCATTACTTTTCTATGCATTAGTGATTTTGCTAAATAAACTTGCATGGATTTTGCTAAGTATAGATCTTGCTATAGGAAAACCTAGTAGATGAATCCTTAGTAGGATTTCCTAATTTAAGTTTCCTAATACTACCAAGCTTAGCCTAGCTAATAGAAAACATGGGTGGAAAATATATTCACACTATGGAAAAATATTCTAAGTCTGAGGACTTATGTTTTGTTTAATAAAACAACTAAGTTAATGAATCACCTGGGTGGAATGGAAAGATTGGGTTATGTTGAGTGGTTCACAAGGCCCATGTTTATGGTTGACCTTGTGTATCTCACTTGTGGATGGCCACCCAGGAAACAAAGGGATTTGAGATGTCAAATGTTGAGAAGCTTCAAGTGCAACCACTTGGCAATATGGGCTCTGCCATGATCATATAGGTTGCAAGAACTTAGCCAAATGGACAGTGGGTGGTAGTGTTTGATAGGTTGAACGTCCATTTTGGTCTAAGGGAAGGCTTCAAAGATTTTGTCTTGGGAAACCAAGTCTTGTGGGTAAAGTGCACCACCTCTGCAGAGTGTAGAATCTAAGTACTTAGCCATGTCCCTGGTAAAGGACAATTTGAGCATCAAGACATGGAAGCAATCAAGAATCTCATCATTCAAATTTCTAAGTTAAAACTTGTGGTTTGAACAAGGGTTGTTTGAATTCTTCAATCATTGATGGAGAGATGGCTTGGTACAAGGATCTTGAAATCTTTGATTGAGAAAAATGGTTTTGCCAAGCACTTCAGTCTTTGATTGGTGGATGCCTTGGAAAGGATCTTCAGTCTTTGATTGGTAGATGCCTTGGAAAGTAATTTGTCAAAACAAAAACTTAGTATTTTCAAAATGATAAGAAAAATCTATTTTGGGCAATGCAAGTCTCAACTCCACTTAGCCAAATGCATTTAGATGATAGACTCCACTATACTACCATAGTATCACTTGCCAATACAATTCAAATGTATTGACCCTTTGTGGCTGTAACTTGTATGTTGCAGGTTTGATTGATTTTAGTGAAGATTGATTGTTTAGGATTACAAAGTCTACAACCAACATCTGCCTGTGGCACTTTGAAGATGAAGGACCCATGACTATATTTATTCCGCTGCAATGTAATGTAATAGACTAATGAGCTATGTTTGATGTAATAAAATTATGTTATTCCTTGTTATAAAGTTATATTATGACCCTTGTTTCTTGATATTACATCTAAACTGTGGATGCTAGCTATTGATCCAGGGACTAGCATTGTAAAACACAGGAGGGATCAACCTTATTAGGTTGGGACCCCTACAGATGGTATCAGAGCATTGTGTTGCCTGTAGGATTTGTAAACCCTAGGATTGGACAAAAACCCTTAGAAAAATAGGAGTTGTATTTGTTACAAAAACTTATTTACAAAACAATCTTGTAAACTCTTTCCTCAACCATTTTGGTTTCAACTCTACATCTCTTCTACTTCAACTTGATGGAAAAGCCTACCCCATGACCAAAGACTACACCATGTGCAAAAGACTTCTTCAACATCTTCAACTCTAATGACTTCAACATCTTCAGCTCTAATGACTTCAACATCTTCAGCATATTCACCAAGGACTACAAGTGAAACAAGATCTTACTCAAGACTTAGAGACTGAAGGAATGCAAAATAAGAAGGAGCCATCAACAACTTTGAAGTGTTGTAACCAAGAGTTTGTCTCAAGGAAGCCATGATCTCATGCAAAGGGAAGAAAGATCACAAGTGAACCATATAGATGGACCACCATATTTTAGTTAAGTCAAACACACCAACTTATGTGGTGTAGCAAAAATATTTTGTTGCTTAAAAAGTGCTTGAACTTTGTTGTTTGAGTGGAATGTTTGTTTGTGATTGCTTGCACATTGCTTGTGTGAAGTGTGATATGTGTGATTAGAAAAATCTTGCCTACTCTAATCTTCCTTCAAACCCAAACAGATGACTACTCCAAAGGACTCCAACATCAAGGTTGATGACACCAACCCAGCTGACAGCATGAGAGAACTCATAGCAACCCAACATCAGTTGAACCAACTGACAGCTCAGTTCCTAGCCAACAATAGTGATAAAGATCCAGCACTACAAAAGTTTTTGGAGGAACAATCTCAACTAATTCTCAAAGTGACTAATCAAATGATCAGCATGGAAGAAAACTATCCCAAAAGAATATATGATAACAAGGATGACAAGAATGTTATTCTAGATGGAGCCCCAGCTTGCATTATTTGTGGAGACAAGGATCATACTTCCCAGGAGCATGAAGGACAATTCCCCAATTGTGAAGAAGATCATCCTGTTGGACAATGCCCCACCTCTCAAGCTACTTGTTACCTTTGTGAAGGAAGTGATCATACTCCTGACCAATGTCCCATCTATGCCATGGTGGAACGAAGGAAACAAGAAGGATCCAATTCTACCAAAGGAAAAGGACCACTCATACCTCCAAACAAGACAACCCAATTCAAAGGATCAAAGAAAATCAAGAAGCTCAAGCAAGACATGAGCCTTGCACAATGTCGTAAATGTAAGGAAATGGGACACTACTCTAGTGGATGCCCAGAGAACAAGAAGAATAAAGGGATTGACCAAGTGTGGTGCAACAACTGTAACGAACCAGGTCATTATGTAGCAACTTGCCCACAAGAGCCACGTAAAGAACTCAATGACATTCATTGCTTCAATCAGAAGAACCTGTGACACTATGCAAGCAACTGTCCAGAAAGGATGAAGAACAAGTTGAACAAGCCTATGGAGAAGCTCAATCTTGGCCCATGAGTCAAGTATGGAAACCAAGGAAACCATTGCAAATGTTTGCAATGAGAAATTTTCTCCAGGATCACAAGAAGGACAATATGTAAATTTTGTTTGAAAATTTTAAGGGTGGTAGTACCCTAGTTGTTTGAACCTGCTTGTAACCCTAGCCTCCCCAAATCTCGGACGATTTATTTTAAGGGTAGCTGTCACATCCCAAGATTTTCCAAATCTTGTAATGTGAAAAATAAATGAATAAAATAAAACTTTGTTTGATTTTCAGCCGTAAGAAATTTTTGAATTCAATTGGAACTCCAAACTCATTTGAATTAAATAAAAACCTAAAGGGATTCATAAAGATGAACTTTTAATAAAGGAAATTAAAATGTTTTGAAACTACTATTTTGGATCCTTCAATAAAAGATTTGGTTTTCAAAAGAAAAAGATGATTTATAAATAAAGATTATTTTGTAAAGCCAAATTAAACCTTGGCCAAGCTTTGGAATTAAAAAAATTTGTTTTGAATAAAAATAGCAAAGGTTTATTTAAATAAATTAATAAGGATTTAATATCCAACTTTATTTAAATAAAAGGTTTTACCAATTTAATTGAAACATCAAAACTTATTAAATTGTTTAAAATAAGTTTTCCAAATATTTGATATTCACAAATAATACCTACTAAAGTGTTTTGGCTTTATTTTAGATTTCAAAATAAATATCTCAATAAAACAAATCCTATTTGATTTAATAATGAAAGTCTATTATATTTAATTAATAATGGACTCTAAAATAAAATGTTATTTGATTTTATTTTAAACAAGTATTTCAAGTATCTTATATTTTCAAGTAAAACCTACTGATATGGATTTCAAAGTGTTTGGATCTCAAATGAGGATTTTATTAAATAAATCAAACCATGTTAAATAAATAAAGGTCCATTTTATTTAATTAAAGAATGGATCAATAAAATTATTATTTTATTTTATTTTGGGCTTTTGTCCATGCTACTGAACAGAACTAATTTCAGTATCTCAAAG
Source organism: Avena longiglumis (assembly GCA_030063025.1). Taxonomy (NCBI): domain Eukaryota; kingdom Viridiplantae; phylum Streptophyta; class Magnoliopsida; order Poales; family Poaceae; genus Avena; species Avena longiglumis. The sequence goes on along the minus strand of CP125979.1, from coordinate 208,154,008 downwards.
TTTGGTGTTGTTTGAATTGTTTTGGTTGATGTTTGAATGTTTTTGAAATTCAAAACAGAAAAATAGAAATAGAAAAAGAAAAGGATTCACAAAACAGAAAAAAATAAAGAATAAACCAACCCAACCCAAAGAGCCACCATTCTGCCCAACAAAGAGCCAGCTCGCCTGCTCCCCCGCAAAACGTTTTGCACGAACACATACCCACACCGACGCCACTGAGGACCCCACCAAACGCTTTTCCCCGACGCCGGACCCACCCTTCACTATTCATCGTCTTCAAAGAGACCTCGCCCAGCCGCTGTCACGAAGTTATCGCCGGCGTCACAGCGTAATTGGCGAATAACTCCCGATGTGATCACGCTGCATTTATTCGCCCTCTCCGCTCTATCTTTCCCTCAAACCACCTCTCTCTCGCCACGAGGTCACGGAATTCGAACTTGACTTCTGCTCCGACGACCTTCTCCAGCAAAATCCGGCGAACCACGGCTGCCCTCGACTCCTCTACACGCAGCATATTCACCACATCCAGCGCATCCGCCCTTTGTACGATCACTGCTGGCGCTCAGAGTGTCCAACGACAACCTCCAAGACCGCCGCCCGTCGCCTCCGCCCGACGAGTCCCACCGGTGAGACCAGACCACCCTTCACCTCTCGTTCAAGCACACACAGATTTGCCTTGATCCGCGCACCTAACCGTGCCTCTCCTTTGCCTTAGCGCGTCCTAAGCGACGCCAACAACGACAACCCGAGAGCACCGCCCGCAAAGAACTCCGCGAGGAATCACGGCTGAACCAGTGCGCCTCCTGACAAACCGCAAGCGAGTTGAGCATCAGCGTCACTTCACGAACTCGGTGAGCATCCCCTTTTCCTCTCCCGCTTCCTGCATCGTTAGCAACGTCATCGCCAGGCCGCTCCGCCGCCGGTAGCCACCGCAGCGCCGCCAGTTCCTGGCTGATACGATGTGAGCCGTTAGATCACGATCCTATGCACACGATAGATCACTTAACCTGAACCGTTACGTTTGATCTGCACCGCACAATCCCACTTAAATCCTGCGGTCCACATCACGCGATCCTATCGAACCGTTATGAGCCAATAGGATACAGACACGTGGCCCAGAGATGTTTAAAAACAGAAATTGAAAACAGATTTGTTTGTAATTTTCAAACCCTTATAACTTTTGATCCACACGTCCAAATTTGGAAAATTTTATATCAATGGATTCAGGAGAACAAACCCTAGCCAACCATGCCCTTAGTTTAGCAAATAGTAGCTGTTAGCTTGTTTGAATCTGCAGAGACATTTGTGTACTTGTTTAGATTAGAAAAATTGTTTAAAAATGATTTTTGGATTAAAACCTTTGCAAATTGGATTGTTGTGACCTTACTGACCCTAGGAACCAAACCTTGGTATTAAAAATGATTTTTGTAAGATTTAGGTTGGATTACTTGACTTAGTCATTTTCTAGCCAAATAAAAAGAATGGTTTTTGTTATAGAAATGTTTATGGAAATAAAACTTTAAGGAAATAGTTGGACCAAACCTACTGACCCAAAAACACCAAGCTTTGCAATAGAAACTCATTTGGTGAAAAACTTAAGAGTTTTGCCTTAATAAAAACATTTTTCACCACATGAAATGATGAATGGATTTAAAAATAGTATTTGGACAAAACCCTCTTGCTAATGACTTTGCCACTTTGGTAAATGACCAATTTGGATCTTACAAAGTTTAGAAACCCCATAGAGACCCCTTTGCAAGATAAAACTATCTTGTGCATGCTCCCATGCATGAATTGGTTTCCCTTATCTAGTGTGTGTGAAATTGTTTGAGTGATTATTGGTTTGGAATGTAAATTGAATTAGTGTTTGCTTGTTTGACTTGTAGTGAAGTGTGATACTAACAAGATCAAGGAGTGAACTACCATTCCCTACCAAAAAGTCAAGTGATTCTTCATACTTTCTATCCCATTACTTTTCTATGCATTAGTGATTTTGCTAAATAAACTTGCATGGATTTTGCTAAGTATAGATCTTGCTATAGGAAAACCTAGTAGATGAATCCTTAGTAGGATTTCCTAAGTTAAGTTTCCTAATACTACCAATCTTAGCCTAGCTAATAGAAAACATGGGTGGAAAATATATTCACACTATGGAAAAATATTCTAAGTCTGAGGACTTATGTTTTGTTTAATAAAACAACTAAGTTAATGAATCACCTGGGTGGAATGGAAAGATTGGGTTATGTTGAGTGGTTCACAAGGCCCATGTTTATGGTTGACCTTGTGTATCTCACTTCTGGATGGCCACCCAGGAAACAAAGGGATTTGAGATGTCAAATGTTGAGAAGCTTCAAGTGCAACCACTTGGCAATATGGGCTCTGCCATGATCATATAGGTTGCAAGAACTTAGCCGAATGGACAGTGGGTGGTAGTGTTTGATAGGTTGGAACGCGTCCATTTTGGTCTAAGGGAAGGCTTCTGAAAGATTTTGTCTTGGGAAACCAAGTCTTGTGGGTAAAGTGCACCACCTCTGCAGAGTGTAGAATCTAAGTACTTAGCCATGTCCCTGGTAAAGGACAATTTGAGCATCAAGACATGGAAGCAATCAAGAATCTCATCATTCAAATTTCTAAGTTAAAACTTGTGGTTTGAACAAGGGTTGTTTGAATTCTTCAATCATTGATGGAGAGATGGCTTGGTACAAGGATCTTGAAATCTTTGATTGAGAAAAATGGTTTTGCCAATCACTTCAGTCTTTGATTGGTGGATGCCTTGGAAAGGATCTTCAGTCTTTGATTGGTAGATGCCTTGGAAAGTAATTTGTCAAAACAAAAACTTAGTATTTTCAAAATGATAAGAAAAATCTATTTTGGGCAATGCAAGTCTCAACTCCACTTAGCCAAATGCATTTAGATGATAGACTCCACTATACTACCATAGTATCACTTGCTAATACAATTCAAATGTATTGACCCTTTGTGGCTGTAACTTGTATGTTGCAGGTTTGATTGATTTTAGTGAAGATTGATTGTTTAGGATTACAAAGTCTACAACCAACATCTGCCTGTGGCACTTTGAAGATGAAGGACCCATGACTATATTTATTCCGCTGCAATGTAATGTAATAGCCTAATGAGCTATGTTTGATGTAATAAAATTATGTTATTCCTGGTTATAAAGTTATATTATGACCCTTGTTTCTTGATATTACATCTAAACTGTGGATGCTAGCTATTGATCCAGGGACTAGCATTGTAAAACACAGGAGGGATCAACCTTATTAGGTTGGGACCCCTACATTGTTCTTATCCTCTTCCAACACTCCCATCCTATAAATGATATCTAATAGTAGCATTACTATTTACCTCTTCTCACTTCTTTCTTTATAGGCCTTAAGTGAATTCTATAATAAGGACAAGAGTTGATAGGTCAAGAATTGATAGGTTAAGAATTGGTGAATCAATAGTTGATTACTCAATATTGATGAACAACAAATATAAGAATAGGATTCAATAGAGATAATAAAGATTGATATGGAAAGAAAGATATATAATGAATGATCTTACTTTGGTTTATTTCCTACTCAATCTCACTAGAGAGTTAAATTTAGGTATTTCCATGATACTCATGGTATAAGTAGATGAGATTAAGATATAATTATTACATTATTATTTGTGTTATATTTATAATTTGGTATTCATGAGTGATTATAATGAATACTATGATATGATCACCTAAGGATCAAATATAAGTCATTAAGTAATGTATTAGGGTTTAATTTTATGACATTTGATATACCCTTAGATCAAATCATGTTTACCCAAAATAAGGTTTTAACAAAGGTCATATTGAAACTTATCGCAGTCAACTTGATGATCTACATCAATTCCGTCAAGTTAAGAGAAGCTTCAATCACTTTGACAAGTTTTTATTTAAAAGCGCAAAAATTATTCAGATTTCCTATGCATGAATGCAATGCACACTTCTGTGTTCAACTTATTTCTAAGCTCTAATGCTGGGATGTTACAGACTCTCCCCCTTAAAATAAACTTCGTCCTCGAAGTTCGCATACTCTCACGTTTCGGAGTAAGGAATTGTCTTGCATTGAGTACGATATGTCTCAACTCCATGGTAACCTCAAATTGAAACAATTGTGGTAGTTCACATCCAGATCCTTTTCCTTAAATTCTCATCATTCTTGGCATCTCAAACTGGTTATCTCTAATACTCCAAAGTTACTTTTACTATAATCCCTTAGGAATATTTCCTTTTTATGAATTCCATAAATTAGGATCTCTTCTTTAGTTCCTTATCCTAATTAGATATCCTAATCCAACTCCTTTACTTGATCATCAAACCTCCTTGCTATACTATACAAAGTTTAGGAAGTCTCACTAACATAGGATTTTAAATTTTTATTAGTAAATAGTGTGGTCAAAAGACTAATCTTTGATTTGTCATTGTATGAGTTGTACTGGTAATTCTTCCAAATATTGGTTTTGAACACATTTAGTCCAAACCCATATGAATTTCTTGTTCATGACCAATTAGATGTGTTTTATTCCCTCTTAGGGATTACTTAAGAGTTGTTTCTTCTAGAATTAGTCTGTTAGACTTAATCTTTTATCACCTTCAAGCTTTTACCTTATTAAGCTTTAGATAATCTTTCATTATCACCTATAGTACTTATTCAACTTTCATTTATAATGTTTACTCTCCCCCTTAGGGTTTACTAATAGTCTTCAAACTGCCTATTTAGTACTTACTGGCTTTATAAGTAGAATATTGGTCTCTATCCATCTTACTACCTAGTTAGAGTTTGATGAAAGATTGTACGGTGTATCCACACAATTGTGGATCTCCGAAGTGAATCTTTCTGCATTATTTGCCTTACTTACTTATTCAGATATTTTCACTTTGATGCACCTGGCTTCACAAAGAGTCTCGAAAGACGATCGCTTTCAATTTTTATACTCCTTTGTGTCTTACTTATCTTAGGCAAAATTTTATGCTCTTTATGCAACTTTTAAGATGATCTGGTTAACTATGTCAACCAACATCGGTTGCGGACAAGATACCAACTTGGATAATTTACTAGCTATGGATCAAATACCAGCTGCAGATAATTACTAGCTGCGAACCATCCTAGGGTGTATGTATCATCCTATGGTTTCCAACATACTTCTAGCATTCTCTCTGAATTGTCAGAACTTGAATACCATTTTGGTTCCAAAGCTACTCATTTGTACTTATTCATGATACTTCCATGAACTTTGTACCACTGTTTTATTAACTTCTTAGCAACATTACTTACTTTGAGGTGAATTTAATTTCATCACTTCTTGTTGCTCCTTATATTTTCTATACTAATCTTCCTTCTTATTGTTGATTAGTAATGATCTGAATTTGATTCATCCTTCAAATTGGATTGATACTCCTTACAATTGCCTCATTCTTCATGTAAGTCTTCATTTTGGTCTTCGGAACTCGTCACTCCCTTAAACGAATTCCCATTCCTATCTAGGTCTATAACATCAAGTAGTAACTAGATGTTGCAACATGCATTTGCACACCAAGTCAAACTTCATGTACAGATCTAGTCAATCAAGAAGATCCAATAAAAACAAATAAATCCAAATGTGGTACATATAACACACAATATTCTAAGCCCACAATATAGTAGTTGAGTATAATATCTCCAGAATTATGGCTTAGTTGTGTAGTATATGACACCTCCTCATATAGGTTTACATCGTGATACTTAGCACATAGTGTCAAACTATACGTTGTCTCAATATTTACCCAAATTGCTCAATTGCAACAGGATAATCTTAAGCAAAGTGGTCTCAAATTTGGTTTTGACTAAACTTTTGTCTCACCTTTGGAATGACTAGCTATAACCCTCCTTCCTTTATTATTAAACTATCCTCACATGATTACTCCAAAAGACTAATCAGATTATATTTCTAACTTAAACCAAAGATTATTAGAAACTTTTAGCATTTAAAGCCTATATCATAGCTCTACCATGGCACTTTCTTACTTCTACCTCATGATAATTTACTAAGTACTTGTCATACTTACACTTACATCATGGTTTCGGAGCTAATATCACCATGATCTTATTATGTTTTACCTATACATTATGATTTAAGAGTTAATCTAACCATTATAACTTTGTTCGCATTACTCTATCACTCAATCTTATCATAATTTCACTTCATCACGTGAAATTCTCAAGTGAATCCCACATGATTACTACTCATTATAACAACATTTATCCTAATGATATCCATCATGTGGTCTTTGGTTATCAACTGACACAAAGATTTTACCGTTCTTACTTAAATTCTAGGATTAGGCTACACCATTAAGACTATTTCAATTGATGTCATACACTTCCCTACAGTATCTTGGTGGTTTATGTCTCCCTCGGAAGACACTAAAGAACACTATACTTGAGAAAAGATAAATAATTACTCCTAAGAAAGAATGAATTAAGCATATGACATAGTGTAGGGGTTCGTAGCATGGAAAACAAAAAATTTCTATCGCATACAAACAAACAAGCCAAGATCTATCTACTAGATTGTAGCAACAAGTCGATGGAATAACTTACCCTCGAAGATTCCAAAGCGGTTAACGAGAGCAGATTCTCGTGGGTGATGTAGTCATACACTTCCGATCTCAAGATCGCGTAGACGATCCTTCCGGCGCTGCGTTCCGGCAGTGCTTCCGTAGTCGGTCACACGTTCGGTACTCGACGAAGACCTTCCTCTCCCTTGTTCCATCAGGCAGCGGAGGTTGTAGCACTCTCCTCGCGATTCCTGCAGCACAACGGCGTGGTACCGAAAGTAGAGGGGAGATCCCGCAGGGCTTCGCCTTAAGCCGGAGCGAGTATGGTGGAATATGAGAGAGATCTATTAGTGGTCTAGGGTTTAGACACACCAATTAGAAGGCTCTAAACCGAAGGCTAGGGCAATTAGAAGCTCTAAACCAAAACGTCTCTAAACCGGAGATTAGAGGATAGGAACTTGTGTGTCTAGAGGAGGAGGCCCTGCCCCTCCTTTTATAGGTGGGAGGCCCAAGGGAGGGAGTCCCTCCCAAGTCGGCCTTGGTGGCCGGCTTGGAGAGGAGGGACCTCCCCAACTCGTTTTGCCTCCTCTTGCTTGTTTCCCAGTTTCTGTTTTGCCGTTTGACTTTCAAACTGGCCATTTGACTTTTCTGTTTTAGGATTCAATTTAATCCTTTATTTGGAACAGCAAGAACACTTAGTACATGATGCAATCATTCCAATATGTAATGACACATTCATGTACCCCTTCCCCCCGGAGTGTCGGACATTCCGGAACCTTCTAGAACATTCCCGATGAAAACACCGGAATCATTTCCGAACTCCGAAACGGGACTTTCCTTATATGAATCTTATTCTCCGGACCATTCCGGATCACCTCGTGATATCCCGGATCCCATCCGAGAGTCCGAACAACATTCGGTCTCTTTCTCATAATACCATAACTACTCAAACAACGTCGAATCCTTAAGTGTGTCTCCCTACGGTTCGTGAATTATGCGGACATGATCGAGACACTTCTCCGAACAATAACCAATAGAGGAATCTGGAAATTCATATGGCTCCCACATATTTCTACGATTACTTTGCGATCGAATGAACCACTTACATACGATACCAATTTCCCTTTGTCTCACAATAGTTTACTTATCCGAGGTTATGATCGTGGTCTCTGCATACCTAGTTCAACCTCGTTACGATAAGTACTCTTTTCTCGCTCCGTGATATGTGATCCCTTGTGAGCCAGTCACATGCTTGCAAGCTAATTGGATGACATTCCACCGAGAGGGCCCAGAGTATATCTATCCGTCATATGGATGGACAAATCCCACTCTTGATCCATGTGTTTCAACCAATACTTTCCGAACACTCAATGCCACCTTTATAGCCACCCAGTTATGGTGTGGTGTTTTATGTCATCAAAGCATCCATCCGGTAAAGGTGATATGCATGATATCATGGTCGAAGGAATTAGGTTACTATGTATCAGAAAGCATATAGCAATTCAACTATTAAAATGACTTGATCTTTATGCTACGCTTATCTATAGGAGTATGTCCACCATATCATTCTCCTAACGATATGATCCTGTTGTTAATAACATCTCTATGTTCATGATCAGGAAACCATGATCATATATTAACCAACAAGCTAGTTTAACAAGAGGCTTTACTAGGGACTCTTATTTTAGTTTACAAATCACACAAGTATTAATGTTTCCGGTTAATACAATTATAGCATGGTATGTAAACATTTATCATAAGTGTGAAGATATGATAATAACCACTTTATTATTGCCTCTTGGGAATATCTCCAACAGTCTCCCACTTGCACTAGAGTCAATAATCTAGTTTCAAACCTTTGTGTATTCAACACCTATGGCTTTCTGGTGTTGTATGTACACTATTTCTAGTGGTCAACTGATCTCCGGATCTGACACTTCCAGGTCCGTGTGTGATTGCATGTCTTTGCATCTCTACGCATCACTCATTCTCTAATGAGATGGCTTTGTATAAATTTGGTCTTTTGGTGTGACCTTTAGTTCTTTGGGGTTAAAACATGTTGATAATATTGTCGCACAATATATCTTCATAGTATTATCCCTCTGTGAACTACACCTAGTTTGATAACAAACTACTTGACACAAATGCCCTCTTTTGCTGCTATAATAGCAGTCATATACTTAGCCTTTTGTTGTAGTATCTGTCACAATGTCTTAACTTTGGAACTCATCCAAATCCATTATGGAACGCACTTTCCATTATATTGTGCCACCCTTAGTTTAGATTGAGATAAACTTTAATTTGTACTTTGTGACAAAGCTAGTATCAATGTAGTACTTTTACAATGAACTAACCATCTATTTGTCACTTCTACAAATAATATACTCTTAGTTCTTCCAAAAGATCATAATAATATCCTTACTATTGTCCTATGATCATCTTACGAATCATTCTGGTATATGCTCACAACATTTAGAGCATAGGATATATCTGGATTTGTACATATCACAGTATGATTGATATAAATACTCTTTGTGATTTCATACATCAAGTATCAATCTATACTTGATTATTTGTTTCACTTTACCAAATGTCAATACACTTGAATATATCATCAACATTGAACTCTTTCAATCCTTTCTGTGCGACAAGAACCTTTTCTTGTAGTTTCTATATTGAATTCATTCAATATCTCATCTATGTACTTCTGGCACAACCATATTAGCGTCTATTGATGCCAAATATTTGGGTTTTGCCTAAGTCTTTCATCGGGATGAAATTCTTAATATGTGTTAATAAAAGATACATTATTTCCAATCAACAATATGTCTTCCACATAATGTATTAGAAACATGTCTTAGCGCTCCCACTTAATTTCTTGCAAATGCAAGCATCTTCATTGTCTCTAATGAACTTTTAAACTCCTTTAACAGTTTCATCATAGTGAAGATTGCAACTCCGCGATGCTCACTTCAACCATTGAAGTTTGCATATGCTTTTAGCATCCTATGAATTAACAAAACCCTATGGACTGTGTTATGCACATGTCCTAGGTAACGATTCTATTAGAAGAACTTGTTTTGTTTATTCAACTATCATATAACAAAATTATATGTAGTGGTTGCTACATTAATCCGTCTAGACTAAATATCACTATGAAAGATCAAATCTTGTCATAGTCAACCTTTGAACATTGTTGTGAACTCTTTCCCAATATGTCGATTATAGATGTGAAACATCCATGTCTATTTATTTATAGATCCAGACACAACTGTAAGGTCTTACACCTTTCTCGAGGGTCCTTCAAGTTCAAAACTTGATTTCTCGTGTATGGAACTATCACGGATTTTATGGCTTCAAGCCATTTGACGGAGTCAGGGCCCATCATCGCTTCTTTGCATGTAGTCGGTTCATTATTCTCAAATAATGATTCAACCCTCAAATCTTGGTATTTGATTGTTCATCCGACCTACTTGTTTCAATAGGAACTTGGATCTCCGTGACCACAACCTTTGAGGTACGTGAGCCATGAGCTTTGTTGCTGCCTCCGGAACACTTTTCGGCGCTCCGCAACTCTGATCATACAGCTAAGGTTCTTTTAACCTTATCAAAGTTCTATTGTCCTCCCACTTAACTTTTCACGAAAAATTCCTTCTCAAAGAAACTTGACGTTTTAAGTGACAAACACTTTTGTCTCCGATGTTATGGAGGATTACTTAACAGTTATTCGAAATAACATACAAAGACAGGTTCATCCGACTTTGGTTGCAAAAATCTTTCTTATGCATAGCATACCAATGTTTTAAGAAAGGATAACTTGGGTTTTATCCCAAACCATAACTTTATATGGTGTCATTTCAACGGATTATGATGGAGCTCTTTTCAGTGGAAAAACAGTAATCTCTAAAGCTTTTAATCTTTAAAATATAATGGCAGTTTTATGAATTATACCTTTGATCTTACCATGTCAAACAAGGTTTAATTACATATCTCGAACGTTCCATACTCTTATGGTGTTTCGGAAATGCAAATCCACGAAACGATTCCTTAAATCTTAGGTATTATGCTAAACTTGTAACTTAAATATTTTCCTTTATGATCTTATCATAAACTATTCATATTCTTGTTACAATGATTTTGCACTTCATCTTGAAAGTCTTTGAACTTTTCAAGTGTTTCATACTTTATCCTTATTAAGTAAATATTCATATATTCACTCAAATTTTCGGAGAAAGCATATGAAGTTGAAATCCATCGCTTTTGATTACACATAATGGATTTCGTACAACAATATGTACAAGTTCCAATAAGCTAGTCATTCGTTCCCTTTTGGCCTATGAACGAAGTTTTAATTATCTGTAGGAAAGTTTCACAAGCGTCATTTGATCAAAAATCAGAAGACTCCAAAATTCCATCCACATGGAGTTTCTTCATGTTTTCTTTCCATTATAATTTAAACGGCGATGTCACTTCCTAAGTGATCTTTCAATCAATTTGTCTTTCGACATTTTTAGCACTAGTTTTATGGATGTGATTTCTCCAACGAGATTTGTGAATCATCCATCTTTTATGGATTACGGTAATTTATTTGAACAACCCTTTTGTTCTCATAATACGATAAAACAAATCTTGAAGGCAAGCTTTGATGTTTAACGAGCAACACAATAACCCTTTATTTGTTCTCGATGAACATCATCACATATTCTTTTGCTAGTTACTTAGGCCATTGTAGTTCATGAATTGTGTTGTTTCGTATGACGATTCACACCAACAAATTCAGTATCAAATACTTAATAACCACATTGTTTAATAAGAAAAGAATATAGCCATAACATGTATATCATCTATATACTTAAACTGAACAATTCTAGTCTTTTCTTTTCTGCCATATATTTATGAGATTCTCTTTCAATATTTCCTTTTCTGTTTGAAAGAATCTATCAATATCAATAGTGGAGTCATACATAGTCCAAAGCGTGTATAGTTAAATACCAATGTCTTTGGACTTGCACTTTGAAGTAGATCACCATTATCAAATATTTGGTGTTCTTTCAAATTCCTTTATTTAGTAATCTCTTGGTGTAGTAAACATTTTATCTACATCAAATATTCACCCTCATCATGGATTTATCCATGATCTAGCTACTTTTAGCTTGTAACGGTGAATAGCGAGTATAATGTTGCTCTCCAAAACCTTTTGGAAGTTTAGGACAACTAGTGTCTCCAACCTTTTGCAAATTCTCATCAAATATGAGAACATGACTTTTGCCATATTATACTCTATCATGTTGCAACCAAAACTTCGTTTCAGATATCACAATATCTTCCACACAGGATGGTTTCTGAAACAACTCTTTCAGATCCTAGATAACTTTGATATTAAGACAATCCTTTGAATATCAAGAATCATGGAGACAAACATGATACTTATACACTAACACTTGGAATTGTTACTCTTGATTTAATACTAATTATTAAACTTCATGGAGTAACCGGAACTTACTGAAAGTTTGCAATAGGACTTTTAAACTTTAGATTAACACTTCAAAACAATACGATACCAGTTCGTAAAGTAACTAACCAGAATTCTATAGTTCTATTATCTCAATTATAACTAAGCGCAAGGTGGTAAACGGATGCCAATGACTACAACAACTATGCAAATTCACTTTGATTTAGTTTATGATAAATTGAGTTCTAATTAATAATTAAATTAATCTTGGTAAACTCCCACTCATAACAATATCCCTCACATTGTTTTAGTGATCACACGAACCAAATCCACCACATCAAAACCGATCATCACGAGAGTTGATATAGCTTCAATGGCGAACAATCAACATGTTCATCATATCTACTATATGATTCATGCTCTACCTTTCGGTAATCCGTGTTCCTGAGGCCATGTCTGTACATGCTAGGCTCGTCAAGATCAAACCTTAGTTTCCGCATGAGTAAATCTGGCTTGCTCACGTTGTATACACTTGTAGAATCTAACACACCCGATCATCACGTGGTGCTTCGAAACAACAAGCTTTAGCAACGGTGCTAACTAAGGGTGAACACTTTATGACTTGAAATTCATGTGCATGAGGGATCATCTTATAATTCTACCGTCGTCTACTAAGCAGTACAAGATGCATAAAGGATTAACATCACATGCAATTCATAATATGTGATATGATATGGCCTTTCTTCTTTGTTCTTCCGATCTCCATCTTCAAGCACGAACATGATCTCCATCATCACCGGCATTGCATCAAGGTCAATGACGCTTCTCCATGGATGTCTTCCACCGGCTTCAACTATTACAACTACTTTGAATAGACACGCGGGTCTTAACAGAATTTAAAGACAACCATATGGCTCCTGCCGGTTGCTTAACTTACAATAAGGAACATTGCATGCATCATATATAATCACAATCATGGCCATATCACATCACTGCACACCCCTGCAAAACAAAGTTAGACGCCTCTACTTTCTTTGCATATTTTACGTGGTTTAGGGCTTACAATAAGTGTCGTTCTAACTTATGAACAAGAACCACAACATTGATACTAGTATTGTTAATCACCCGTTGTAAATTGTATCTTAACTATGCTAGGAGAAACAGGCACCCGCAAAGCCACTTATGCAATACAAGTTGCATGTCAAGCGTGGAGCAAGTCTCATGAACGATTTCATGTAAGGTTAGCCCGGGCCGCTTCATCCCAACATACCGCAAGATGCAAAGTACACAAGAAGCAATCGACAATAAAAGCATCAACGCCCACAATGACCATTGTGTTCTACTCGTGCAACAGATCTACATATAGACACGGCTCGATACCACCGTAGGGGTTCGTAGCATGGAAAACAAAAATTTCTATCGCATTCAAACAAACAAGCCAAGATCTATCTACTAGATTGTAGCAACAAGTCGATGGAATAACTTACCTCGAAGATTCCAAAGCGGTTAACGAGCATTCTCGTGGGTGATGTAGTCATACACTTCCGATCTCAAGATCGCGAGACGATCCTTCCGGCCATGCTGCGTAAGCAGCTCCATGATCGGTCACACGTTCGGTACTGACGAAGACCTTCCTCTCCCTTGTTCCAGCAGGCAGCGGAGGTTGTAGCACTCTCCTCGCGATTCCGGCAGCACAACGGCGTGGTACGGAAGTAGAGGGGAGATCCCGCAGGGCTTCGCCTTAAGCCGGAGCGAGTATGGTGGAATATGAGAGAGATATTAGTGGTCTAGGGTTTAGACACACCAATTAGAAGGCTCTAAACCGAAGGCTAGGGCAATTAGAAGCTCTAAACCAAAACGGCTCTAAACTGGAGATTAGAGGATAGGAACTTGTGTGTCTAGAGGAGGAGGCCCTGCCCCTCCTTTTATAGGTGGGAGGGGCGGCCAAGGGGAGGGAGTCCCTCCCCAAGTCGGCCTTGGGTGGCGCGCCGGCTTGGAGAGGAGGGACTCCTCCCCCAAGTCGGTTTTGCCTCATCTTGCTTGTTTCCCACAGTTTCCTGTTTTAGCCGTTTGACTTTCAAACTGGCCATTTGACTTTTCTGTTTTAGGATTCAATTTAATCCTTTATTTGGAACAGCAAGAACACTTAGTACATGATGCAATCATTCCAATATGTAATGACACATTCATGTACCCTTCCCCGAGTCTTGCCGGACATTCGAACCTTCTAGAACATTCGATGAAAACACCTAATCATTTCCGAACTCAAACGGACTTTCCTTATATGAATCTTATTCTCCGGACCATTCCGGATCACCTCGTGATATCCCGGATCCCATCCGAGACTCCGAACAACATTCGGTCTCTTTCTCATAATACCATAACTACTCAAACAATGTCGAATCCTTAAGTGTGTCTCCCTACGGTTCGTGAATTATGCGGACATGATCGAGACACTTCTCCGAACAATAACCAATAGAGGAATCTGGAAATTCATATGGCTCCCACATATTTCTACGATTACTTATCGATCGAATGAACCACTTACATACGATACCAATTTCCCTTTGTCTCACGATAGTTTACTTATCCGAGGTTATGATCGTCGGTATCTCTGCATACCTAGTTCAACCTCGTTACCGATAAGTACTCTTTTCTCGTTCCCGTGATATGTGATCCCTTGTGAGCCAGTCACATGCTTGCAAGCTAATTGGATGACATTCCACCGAGAGGGCCCAGAGTATATCTATTCGTCATATGGATGGACAAATCCCTCTCTTGATCCATGTGTTTCAACCAATACTTCAACACTCAATGCCACCTTTATAGCCACCCGATTCACGGTGTGGTGTTTTATGTCATCAAAGCATCCATCCGGTAAAGGTGATATGCATGATCTCATGGTCGAAGGAATTAGGTTACTATGTATCGGAAAGCATATAGCAATTGAACTATTAAAATGACTTGATCTTTATGCTACGCTTATCTATAGGAGTATGTCCACCATATCATTCTCCTAACGATATGATCCTGTTGTTAATAACATCTCTATGTTCATGATCAGGAAACCATGATCATATATTAACCAACAAGCTAGTTTAACAAGAGGCTTTACTAGGGACTCTTATTTTAGTTTACAAATCACACAAGTATTAATGTTTCCGGTTAATACAATTATAGCATGGTATGTAAACATTTATCATAAGTGTGAAGATATGATAATAACCACTTTATTATTGCCTCTTGGGAATATCTCCAACAGTTAGGTGTGACAAGGTTATCCTCAAGTGGATACTCATCACAAGTCATAAGATCATTTGGTTTAGATAAGATTGCTCATATAGTCACTATCCAACCTACAGATCTTCCTAAAAGGTTTCAATCCTAAGGTCAAAGCATATGCTCTGATACCAACTGCGGTGACCCAGCATACCACTGCATGATGTAGTACACTATAGTCATTGACATAACACCAATGAAACACCGTTCACTAGTATTACATCCCTCAGAGTAGTACAACCGAAACATAGAAGGTCCAAGACATGACTATAGGTTACAACTCAACTCTTTACACAAGATCCAGAGAACACTCTAGGTTAAAGAGAGAGAAAGAAACTAATTACAAAGAAGAATTAGAAATAAATAACTCATAGCTACCATACTTATAAAACTAATAGCTAAACTACTAGGCTTGCATTGCTGCTATTGCAATACTCTATAGAAGTAGGTTCTATGGCTAGAAATTCTATTTTTATCTAATCCGCAACTTCGTCTTCACTTGAGTTAATATATATGTTGACTTCCTTGACTTCATTGAAGATCTTTAGCTTTTGATGATGATTCCTGGAGCATAACTTGATGTAGACATCGTCTTATTGGCTTCAGAATCTAGCAAGGGTTAAGAAGATACTTTGAGTATGAGCGTACTCAGCAAGTCCACTAGAAAAGGAGTGTTTGATGCACTATAACTACAGCCACAGACCGTAGGTCGTAGGCCATGCAAGTTTTCGTAAACATTTCTTCAAAGATTGCTTTTATTCTGAAAAACTAAGTTCATCAGCCTTCATGGGTTTACCAGAACCTTCATGGGGTTACTTTCACGCCGCGTTCGCAGCTCCTTCCCGGAACAGGGAGTAACAAGTTACAGTTCTTACACTCTGCAGAGGTGCGTCACTTTACCCATGAGAGATATTAGCTTTGTTGCACATCCGAATTGCAGGTTTGTTCACACTTCCTTGGTGTGAGGCCCAGACTAAGATCCAAGCCAATCACTGCCTTCTCCGTGACCCCACATGTCTCCTTGGTGTACGCTAGCCCACCTATTGAATTACGGCAATGGCAGTACAGACCGTTCAGATGTCGGAACTATCGTGTGACGTTGAGGGCTCCCACCCATATTCTGCATATCCTCTACGAATTACCATAAATAATATGCACGCTACGAGTGATAACAGCCACGACCCGCACATCCAGCTCCATGCGAGAGGGAAAAGATACAGCTGACTTCTTCGTTCCATTCCAAATCTCATGGTAAACGCGTGATATACGGCGCAAGAATCACTGGCGACATTGGTTGTTAAGTCCTAGTTAATATGTTCCTTTACCACCGGAACTCTTATAGTATGTTATTACCTCATGGTAAATAACCTATAATCACATTATTATGAAAATAGTGTTTTCTGTCCTTTTTCAAATGCAGGTGATAACAACTCTGGATTTATAAAATACTTTACAGAAAATAATCAAAGGACATGAGCAAGTGTGAACTTGCCTTTTGTGATTGCAATATTATGCACTCACGGTCTTCCGGACAATATAAGATCCAATAGCTAAAATCTGCATCATTGGTCCGATAAGGACTAATGTTTAAAGAAGCAAGATGCTTTTATGCATAAGTAATGTAATGCAAGTTGATAAACATGCATCCCCAGGATACTGTTGTTTTAGGGTTTGGATACTAGAAAGGGTTTTCCTTGGAATGTGTTGCCCTTTTAAATTAAGTTTCATACGTGTGCTTCTTATTAAGGTTTGTGAGTGTGTGTAAAACAACATGTATTTATACAACAACAGAATACACAGCATGGAATGCTACTCAAGGTTGTTTACATCTTAATTGTTTATCTTCAATTTTTTCTTTACAAGTAATGTCACTTATAAAGAATTTGAGTATTAACAATATTAATATACAAGTAAAGTATAAAGTAAGGTGTTTACTATTAATTGTTATATGTTGATTGAAGTGGCAAAATGAATAACTTTTGAAGAAAAGATTCCTTTATTAAGGTTTAAACAATCTTTGTGGTTAATTAGATGTGGTTGATGTTGTTTGTGCTTGCTTGAATAGTTTAGACTTGAGATGTTTTATAACTTATTTATAACAGACCAAAGTAAACTATAAAACATGTAATAAAGTATTTAGTATCATACTTATAGCTTTGTAACTATAAGTAACTTTAAGATTGTAGATAGACTTAGGGTGTATTACTTATGATACTTGTATCTTGTTCACTTTATATTGTTTCCTTAGAGTTACTTAAGAATGGCATTACTTCTATTGGGGTAGTGATTTCTTTTACATTATAATGGTATAAAGGAATTTATCTCCTTACAAGGGTGTGGTTAAGGTTTATGAATAAGTCAACAGTATTATTTATTACTTATGAACTCACTTATAGTGTTTTGATTTGTTTATAAACTTGTGGTTAATGTAAATAATGGGTTTTATCTTATTACAATTATTCTTGGAGATTTTATGTTAAATAAGAATCCTCTTTATAAAATAATCTGCATTTATGGTTGAAGTATAATTCAATAAAATTGTATTTAAAGTGTGTTAAATCATTTTGGCTTCACACAACAATATTTAAGACTTATACTTTTTATTAGACTCAATTCATTAATTTAAGAAATATTAACAAATTTTATTTGTAATTATATGAATTATTAACTAAAGAAATAGGTTTAATTCAAGTTATGAAAGTGTTTAACTTTTTATTTAAATTAAAAGTGGAATATCACATTTTTAACATATAGGTATTGTTTTTGTGATTATTTTGGTATATTACATTTACTTTTGTGATTTATAAATAATAAGATATGATTTTCATAAGGTTTATTACTATACAAATACTTAATAATTAACAAATATTTAATTAAGGGAAATATTAATGTATAATTAAAATTTTAAAGTGTAATTCTTATTTTTCTAAGATTTTTGGTATTTTATTAATATTTTTAACATTTACCATTATTAAAATATTAATTATCAAAGTTTTATTAATTATAAAACCTTTATTAAATAATATTTATTTAAATATTCATCATAATAATATTTTATAATAGTTTTAAGTTGTAGATTTTATTTTTCTAAACATTTTCATATATTATATGTATTTTTCTGATTTATAAAACAAAAGTTATTAATTAAACAAGTTTTAATTCCTTTATTACATTTCAGGAAATATTTATATTTGAATTAATATTGTTTTTCCAATTACTAAACATACACAGAACTTTTTATACCTAGCCTAAACCTACCCAAGCCACTGACTAGTGGGCTGCATGCCACATCATCCTTTAGGTTAGTGAAAACATTTGTTACTGGCCTTATTTCTACCCGCAGCTAATGACAGATGGGGCCAATGCCACGTAAGATGCCACACGGGCAAAGACTGGGTCAAAACAGCTGACCGTTTGACTCGGCGTGAGGCTGACGTCCCAGTGACGTCACCTCACCGGTGACACAGGGACGGCGAACGACGGCAATCATCTAGCGGCTTCGAGGGAAGGTGATGGCTATAGATCGAACGAGTGCAACCTGGGAAAACTAATAGAGGTGGCGCTGCTAGCGTATGGTCACTAGAACAGTGACCACGACAGCGACCGACGGCAGCGCAGGGCGGAGCCCTACGGTAGTGAAGCTACGATGAACGATAGCGCAAAATAAGGGGTCCTAGAGATGCGTTAGCTCACCCTGAGGCTTGTGCGGTGGTCGACAAGAGCCAGCGAGGTCGGAGGTGAGCGCTCAGTCAAGAATTCCGGTGAACTCCGAGAAAGGGAATGATGAAATTATCCCTCCACAGAGCTCCCCTTGATGTGTACTTCACCCATACGATCTACGGAGCACGGCGTTCCCCCCATTCATACCACAGGCTTTGGGAAGCACTTCCTCGACGGCCAGCCGAAGCTCGCCGGCGATGGTGTCGGGTTGAAAAGGAAACTAGAGAGCAAGAGGGAGGATGATTTGAAGATGAGGGTAGAATAGAAGCTCGAGGCGGTCTCAGGCGGTAGCTTTATACGGCTCGGCAGGCTTGGACATGTTGGCACGACGGCGATGACGGTCGAGGCCTGGCGTTGGTTGGGTGCTTGATTCGAGCACGAATCTTGATGGGACAGGTGGATACGGACTCCAGGCAAATAGAGCGAATCTAAGGGGTAGTCCTCGCGTCCGAGATGGTCCACAATGACGGTGGCGACGTGGCTCGCCGGCGGCGTGTCGGTCGGCCAGAGGAGGACGAAGACGATGGTTCTCTCCCGCGTGGGACCCGCTTGCCAGAGAGAGAACGAAACGGTATGTGGGCTTGGGCCGAGGTGGGCTGCTGATGGGCTGCTGTAGGTTGCTCGTGAGCAGCAGATAGGGAAGAGGGGAGATGGGCCACAGGCCAGATCCTGGTTCCTTTATTATTTTCCTTCTGTTTTGATTTTCTATTTTCTGTTTCACTTTTAGATTTGAATTTTGCACAATTGGTTAAAGGTTTATTTATGGAAATTACTTGCTAAGTGTTTGCAGCAGTAATGCGGTGTATTTAGAACCCTATAATGATCTTTTATTATATAATGTTCTAATTTTTATTTTCTTTTAATAGATTATTTTCTCTTATTATTTGTGAGAGCCTTTAATATGAATTTAATTGGGCATAAATTCATAAACTTATTATAGAATGTATTACTACTAACTAATGAGTTAAAGTTTGAACTGAAAATGCTTTACCATAAGTTTTTAGAAGATTTAATATTCACAAGTTTATTTTATTGATGTGAATAAAGATTAAAGGTTAATCACATTTTCTTTATGTTTGTGATCTTTAATAACATTACCATTCAAAGTAAAATAATGTATTTGTTTTCTAGGATAACTTATGAGAAACCATTAATAAAAATAGTTCCATAAGCACATATGATAATGATGGTTGAGAATGTCCAAGGTGTGCTGAAATGATTAATGTAGGAAATTATTCCTATCAACCATTATGGAAACAAGATGATAGATAAACCATAGAAAGTGGATATTAGGTTTGCTCTTAGATTTAGGGTTTAGTGTTCAGGAAAGACTCCTATATTCCATACTTCATAATTCTGGACTTCTAATTAAGGAATTCCTTTCCTAGATATATTACTTCTCTATGTCCATCTTCATGTACTAACATGATGTGCTTTCCTTTACATAATATTTTAATCCCCTTTTACTCTTCTAAATTCATTTGTAAATCCAATGAGCTTGACACTAAAGCTTTTCATAATCTTTTCATATCCATACTTGGTTATATCCACTACTCTGCTGTTGATAATCCCCAATCCAACAAGTGGTTACTTCTAATTCCAACCATACTCTTCCTTAATCATCCATCACTAATACTACTCTAGTAGTTGTATAACTTTACTTCTCCTCAAGTATTAGTAGTTTCCCTGGAAAACTACTACTTCTATAATCCAATGCTACTCTAACATCACCTTATTCATACTATCTTGTCTAGTATCTAACATTCCAACCTCACATTATATTATTGTGACTTGTAATGACTAATCTATGATATTATATCTATACTATGGTTCAATCATGGTTTTATCCACCAATTTTACTTATACATGGTATAAGCATTCAATATTGGTGAATTAGGCATGATCATTATAATCCTTTGATCCTTTATGATTCAGGTTTCCAATTGGCTAAACAAGGCTTCATCAATACAACATTATAATTGTATTGAAATTATCTTCTTAGTATCTCTATTGGATTAAGGATGTTACTCATTTGTTATGCCTTCTTAATCCAATAGGATTACTCATTGGTAACTATCTTCAGTGTTCATCCTTATAATCCTATTTGTTAACATATAATTGTATCTTCTACTTAACTCTTCTATCTATACATGAGTGAGTTAACTCCATCAATTATCATATTGTTCTTATCCTCTTCCAACACTCCCATCCTATAAATGATATCTAATACTAGCATTACTATTTACCTCTTCTCACTTCTTTCTTTATAGGCCTTAAGTGAATTCTATAATAAGGACAAGAGTTGATAGGTCAAGAATTGATAGGTTAAGAACTGGTGAATCAATAGTTGATTACTCAATATTGATGAACAACAAATAAAAGAATAGGATTCAATAGAGATAATAAAGATTGATATGGAAAGAAAGATATATGGTGAATGATCTTACTTTGATTTCTTTCCTACTCAATCTCACTAGAGAGTTAAAGTTAGGTATTTCCATGATACTCATGGTATAAGTAGATGAGATTAAGATGTAATTGTTACATTCCTATTATTTGTGTTATATTTATAATTTGGTATTCATGAGTGATTATAATGAATACTATGATATGATCACCTAAGGATCAAATATAAGTCATTAAGTAATGTATTAGGGTTTAATTTTATTACATTTGATCTGCCCTTAGATCAAATCATGTTTACCCAAAATAAGCTTTTAACAAAGGTCATATTGAAACTTATCGCAGTCAATTTGATGATCTACATCAATTCCATCAAGTTAAGAGAAGATTCAATCACTTTGACTAGTTTTTATTTAAAAGTGCGAAAATTATTCAGATTTCCTATGCATGAATGCAATGCACACTTCTTTGTTCAACTTATTTCTAAGCTCTAATGCTGGGATGTTACACCAGTACAGCCGGAATATTAGTCGAGCATGTATCTGAAACCTTGCCCCGTCAATTCAAGTGCAACAAGAGTATAGCCCAGCCAACCATTGACCAAGTCTGGATCGTCTGTGAATACCCCGATGTATTTCCAGATGTTTTGCCCGGTATGCCCCCAGATTGGGATATCGAGTTTATCATTGAACTAATCCCTAGAACTGGACCCATAGCCCAGAGACCATATAGTATGAACCCGTCTAAACTAGCAGAACTGAAGAAGCAACTGGATGCCATGTTGGAAATTGGACCGATTCAACCAAGTGCGTCACCATGGAGATCACCTATTTTGTTTGTGGACAAGAAAGATGGAGGTAACTGTTTGTGCGGATTATCGAAAGTTGAATGATGTCACCATCAAGAACAAGTACCCGTTGCCAAAAATAGAAGACCTGTTTGACCAGTTGACGGGTGCTAAAGTGTTTTCTAAGATTGATCTTAGAACTGGCTATCATCAACTCAAGATTCGCGCAGAGGATATTCCAAAGACTGCCTTTACTACCCGATATGGATTATACGAGTATACTGTCATGTTCTTTGGATTAACCAATGCCCCCGCTTATTTCATGAATCTCATGAATAATATTTTTATGGACTTCCTGGATAAGTTTGTCATTCATCGATGACATTCTGATTTATTCCAAATCAGAAGAAGAACATGAACTACACCTAAGGACCATTCTTGGAACCCTTAGAGAGAATCAGTTGTATGCCAAGTTTAGCAAATGTGAATTCTGGTTACAGGAGGTAGGATTCCTCGGACATATTGTATCAGCCGGAGGAATTGCCGTTGACCCTGCGAAGGTGAAGGATGTTGAAGATTGGCAAGCCCCAACCACTCAAACCCAAGTTCGTGCATTTCTCGGATTAGCGGGATACTACCGCAAGTTCGTAGAAGGATTCTCGAGTATCGCGAGACCCATGACCCAATTGCTAAAGAAGGACAAGAAGTTTTAATGGACAGACAAATGTGAAGCGAGTTTTCAAGAACTCAAGAGGAGATTGATTTCAGCCCCAATCTTGATCATGCCGGATATCCCGAAGCCCTTTGATGTGTATTGTGACGCATCCAATATCGGTCTGGGATGTGTGCTAATGCAAGAAGGTGAAGTTATATCTTATCTATCCCGACAACTGAAGCAGCATGAACAGAATTATCCAACCCATGACCTTGAACTAGCAGCCGTAGTTCTAGCCCTGAAGACATGGAGGCATTACCTGATGGGAAACCATTGTGATCTTTATTCGGATCACAAGAGCCTGAAGTATATATTCACTCACAAGGAGTTGAATATGAGGCAGAGAAGATGGATTGAGCTAATCAAGGACTATTATCTAGACATTCACTATCACCCCGGTAAAGCCAATGTGGTAGCAGATGCCCTTAGCAGATTGTCGTGCCGCTTGAACTCCATGATTTTGAAGGAGCAACCAAGTTTGCACAAAGAGATGGAAGATTTCCGAATGGAATTAGTGAGTGAAGGATTTTTGGCTAGCATCGAACTTCAACCCACTTTGATCAATCAGATCAAGGAGGCGCGGAAAGGAAATGCTAGTATCGACGGAATCAAACGTCGTATCAGTACAGGCAAAGTACCCTGATTCACCAAAGACGAAGACGGAGTTCTATGGTACAAAGGATGTCTCTGTCTACCAGCAGATTCAGAATTGAAAGAAGTTATTTTGAAAGAGGCCCATGACACTCTTTATTCTATCCACCCCGGAGGAACGAAGATGTATCAGGATTTGAAGGAACAATTTTGGTGGCATAAGATGAAGAGAGAAATCGGAAGCTATATCGCCAAGTGTGATATATGTCAGAGAGTCAAGGCGGGATATCAAAGACCCGCAGGACTGTTGCAACCATTACAGATTCCGTAATGTAAATGGGATTCAGTTGGAATGGACTTTATCACCGGATTGCCTACTTCTAGTAGGGGAAATGACTCTATCTGTGTCATAGTTTACAGATTGTCCAAAGTCGCCCATTTCTTACCAGTCAAGACCACATACCAGAGTTCGAAGCTAGCAGAGTTATACATCGCTAGAATCGTCAGTTTGCACTGAGTCCCCAAGAATATCGTATCGGATCGAGGAACCCAGTTTACCTCGAGATTCTGGAAGAAAGTCCAAGAAGCTTTAGGAACCCGACTGGATTTCAGCACAGCGTATCACCCTCAGACCGATGGACAAACAGAGCGAGTAAATCAAATACTCAAAGATATGTTGAGAGCATGTGTGCTTGAGTATGGATCTAAATGGGAAGACTGTCTGCCTTTCGCGGAATTTTCATACAACAACAGTTATCAAGCTAGTCTACAAATGGCCCCATTTGAGTTCATGTATGGAAGGAAGTGTCGCACCCCTTTAAATTGGTCGGAAGTAGGAGAGAGTCAGATTTTCGGACCCGACATCCTACGAGAAGCCAAAGAGAAAGTTCACAAGATTCGTGAGCACCTCAAGACTGCCCAGTCAAGACAGAAGAGTTACGCCGACAAGAGACGTCGAGACCTCTCTTTCAATATCGGAGATTTTGTGTATCTCAAAGTGTCGCCTTTGAAGGGAATGCAGCGTTTCCAGCTCAAAGGAAAGTTAGCCCCCAGGTATATCAGACCCTTCAAGATTCTGAATCTTCAAGGAGAAGTATCATATCAATTGGAACTGCCAGAGGAAATGTCAGTAGTGCACAATGTGTTCCATATATTGTTACTTCGCAAATGCCTTGAAGTTCCGGAGAAGACCGAAGTTTTCAAGAACATTGATCACCGGACCATAGAGATCAACGATGACCTGACGTATCCCGAGATACCCATCCGTATTTTGGAAAAAGCTTTCAGAACCACCAGGACCCGAAGCATCAAGTTTCTCAATATTCAGTGGAGCAACCACAGTAAAGAAGAAGCTACCTGGGAGCGCGAAGATCACATCAGGACAGAGTTTCCCGATCTTTTTAAATCCTAGGTAATCTTTTTTTATTCCTTTTTCAAATCTCGGGACGAGATTTTGTTTAAGGGGGGGAAGGTTTGTAATATCCCAAAAATATAAAACAATGATCATCAAACTCTAATCACTAAAATTAGGGTTAACAAAAACTTTGAGTAATTAAAATCATATGAATGCATGTGTGTATGTGATGATTTGATAAATGAATGAATGATCTTTTGTGATTAACCTAAATAGCAAGAAAGGTGTAAATATGAAAATAACATCATATAAAACATTTCCAAGCAGAAAAAATAAAGATAAAATAAAAAAAATCAATTAAGGCAAATGGTCATTTTTGCCAATCTTGCTCACTAGGTCACTTTGAGTGTTTCTAGTCCAAGATTTCAATTAGAAACTTTTCCAATTCTTTTCACCCCTTGCTATACCAAGTAAAAGTTAAGCAAGTCCCACCTTTCAAACTTGCAAAAACACTTGACAACCTCATTGAAATGACAATTCAAAATTGAACCTTTATCATATGTGAAGATCACACATTTTCAAAACCCAACCAAACCAGGGCACCTTGACTAATCCAACTAACAAGAGACTCCCTAGTATGTGCCTAGCAAACCCACCAAGTTTGAATCCAAAATTCAAATTTGAATTTCTTTCGGTCATTTCATCAAACACCTTGTTTTCAACAAACAAACAAACAACAAACACTATAGTGAGCAGTGAATTTGGCCATCCTTGTTCCCTCTCTATCTCTCACTACACTCTCAGTAGATGATCTAGCCCAATTAACAAGCCTTAGCACAACTGTGAGCTTGGCATAGCCATTAATGGTGACCATGCCGAGCCCATTTGCCAACCCCAATGTTGTCAGCGAGCTAGAGGAAGAACTAGTCCCGCCAACCTTGTCTGGAACACGCAGCACCGTCCACCGCCACTCCCTGTCCCAGCCTCGAGCGCAGCCAGCCACTGGACCACCCGCCAAGCACGCGCCCAGTCTCTCTGCGTGCGAGCCGAGAGCGCGCCCGTGCGCCACACTCGACCAGCCCCGACAGACCGCGCGTCGCCCTTGTCGTTTGCATGCGTGATCTCCAGCACCCCGCCAGATAAACTCGTTCGCCGCCGCGCGACCAGGAGCACCCGTGCGCCATTAAATTTGCTGTCGGACCCGCCCAGAGCGTCGACGCATTCCGACCGATCAGCATCGCCCCACGCCTCGCCACCATGTCGTTGAGCTTCGCCAGGGAGCACAGCACCACGCCCTACCGTCGCCCATGCCATTAGCCCTCTATGCCGTCGACCATGACGAGCTCAGCCCACGCCCGTCGGTCCCCTTCAGCCACTATAAAAAGAGACCTCCCCCGCTTGTTTTCTTCACACCAGTTCACTCCCCACCTCTCACTGATCACACCCACTCACTCCTGGAGCAAGGCGAGCATTAGGTGGCCAGAATTTCACCGGAGTTCGCCGCTACAGAAGAGGAGAGGCACCATCCATTGGAGCCGCCCTAGGAGAAGCTGCCGGTACCAGGAGAATCGCCATCGTCGACTTCGTAGTTCGCCCCTGTCGCCGACCATCGCCTGAGCCCCGGTAAGCCTCCCACGACCCCCACCTACCGTGATAGGGTTCTTTCTCGCTGGCGCTGCCCGACGTGGACGATGAACCAGAGCCGTTCGATTAGAGTTAGATCGTGCGGCCTAGATCACCCTATACCGCTTCGCCCCTCACTGTCTCACTAACGCGTGGGGACAGCCACTTAACCAGCCCGCGTGTGCGTTGTGCGTAGTTGCCGGCCCAGTTAAACGTCCCGCGCGACCCAACAATTCAAATTTACTTTTATTCATTTAATTTCAAACACAGGTCTGTACCTAGATTCAAAAATCAACCCAGCTCAATTCACTAAACCAAATTGCATGAAACCAATTTTGTTAGAAAGATACTAGAATGATTAATCCAAGCCCGTTGGATTCAAACCATTTAGATTTGTAGATCACCCATGGTAAAAATAATAAGGCAGAAGCTTTTCTGCATTCAAACATTTTTCAAAATTCAACCATAAAAGCTTTTGAGTTGATTCCAACTCTCAAAAATCACATTTGACCATACCTTTCAGAATATATAAAAATATGTAGGTTTACTTACAGAAATAATGATCAAGTAATAAAAGAATGCCACATAGGCATTTCTAGTCACTTTAATAAAATAAAATAAAATAAAAAGGTTAAACCTTTTTAATTGTGACACCACTTTAAATCACATTCTCATGTACTGGAATATGTGGTGATGACATGTGTCAACATTATCCCATGTTTGAGTTGGAGAATATTAAATCTTAAGTAGTTTTTCAATGAGTAGAAATTACTTTTTCCAAAATAAAATAAATAAGACAAGTGTTTTAATCCTTCTAATGCTAGTGAAGATGATAGATCATCTAGTGTGAACCTTTGTGTGATGATTAGAAATAGTTAAGTATTGTTTGGTGATTGTGTACATCGTATTTATTTATAGACGCTAGTACCGACCAAGGATACGAGGAGGACGGAGAATACTATGAGGAAGAAGCCGAGGAGAATTTCAACCACTGCTCTGCACAAGGCAAGCTAACCCTTGCAAGATACCCTAATTATGCAAGTTACTACTTGCTTGTTATTATGCCAACTATATGCCTTAAGCATATGTGATTATACCCACTTGACATACCATCCTAGTTTTACTTGCAAGCTTAGTATTTTATTTTCTTTATTAAAAGCTTTCTATCAAAAGTTTACTTAGTGACTTGTAGATTCTAGAAAGATAATTGAAGGTAGCATAAAGAGCATAATACTTGGCCTAAGTTAGATAATCTTAATGTCATCCCGAGGCATGAGATTTACTTAGATAAGAAACACTTGTTTACCACCCCTCATTAGTATTTACCCCCACTTGTAGATGCTAGTGCTAAGCATAAAACTTGATCAACTTTAGATGGGAACAATTGGTGGAAATGGTTATGAAAACCTTAGAATTATGAGTCATTCTACTGAAATGTTTTGCCATGTGTTCTCGAACACCAGATGATTTTGATGATGAAAATGTTGAGGCATGAGCCTTAGCCCTTTATAAACCTGATGGTTGTCTGGATGCAATACCATTCCAATTTTACCGTACAACCACAATACCCGAAATTTGGGTAGGGCTTGACTGGAAATTTATATACCTTAGTATGGGTTCCCTTGCGGACAAGGTCTGAGCTGAGGCTACCTTGTGAAGATTGTCCACCTGTGTAGTACCCAAGATGACAGTTGGTCATGGTTGGGAGGCCAAACTCACAGGAAGGGTGCCTATACTAGGGCGTTAATTGAAAGGTTAGGATTGATTATTCGCATACTGAGTATGGTGAATTCAGGATTGTTCCTGACGGATGTATCGAATGTTGTGGTGAAAGTGTACAATCTTTGCAGAGTGTCAAACTATTCGAAAAGCCGCGTCCGCGGTAATGGACAGTTGGAGTGGCCATACCGTTCTATCGTCAGATGTTTTCAAAGTGACTTATGAAATGGTTGATGACTTTGACTTGACCACAACAGAGTTTTGATATGAAATTCAAGTTCCCACTTAGGTGTTATAAAACTCTCAACTAGTAATCTTTTCTTTTGAACTTAGTAGAGTAAATCTGGATTTTTGCAAAACAACCCTAGAGCTTAGCATCCTACTACAAAACCCCCTTTACTTATTAGTTTTAGTTTGCGAGTACTTAAAGAGTACTCATGGCTTTGTCCCTAGCTATTCTCGTGTCCAGACTATGAAGAGGAGTATCAGGATGGCGGACCGCTGGAAGGTTACAACAACTAGGATCATCTCCCATCGTCAGCATTGCCTGTGACCCTGAAGATGGAGCTTCGCCTACGCTATCATTATCTTTACGTTATTCCGCTGCTTGAGTTGTATTAAGAAATGGATCATGAGATCCTTATTTGTGTATGACCTTATGTATGGTTTGTAATGGATGATGTACTGTGATATCCAAATCTGTTATGTCTCGCAAAAATGGTAATCATGGGATTGCGATGTATGGCATAACAGGCATCTGGGATTAAAAATCCGGGTGTTGACAACATGTCTCGTATGATTCAAAATCAAACAAAGTTAGAAGACCATCACCATGGAGCTTCTTCATGCGCTTTTCACTTATATGCCCCAAACGACAATGCCATAAATAGTTAGGACTCAAACATTAGGCCGAAGTCTTTTAGCACTAACATTGTAAACAGATGCATCATCAAGATTTAAAATAAATAACCCATTCACAATGGGAGCATTAGCCATAAACATAGCATTCTTAGAGATTACACAACCATTGTTTGCACTCGCGAATGAATAACCATCGCTCATCAAAAATGAAGGTGATAAAATATTCCGACCCATACTTGGAATGTAATAAAAATTATTCAACTCCATAATAAATCCTAACGGAAGGTGAAGTTGCATGACGCTGACGAACAATGCAGCAACCCTTTCTTTATTTCCCACGGGAAAATCCACTTCGCCTTTTTGCACTTCTCTAGCCCTTATTAGCCCCTGCATCAAATTGCAAATATGAGCAACCGATCCTGCATCAAATACCCAAGATTTAACATAGGAATTAGCGAGAAGAATGTCCACAACATTTACAACAAGCGTACCTGAGTGGGAAGTACTCTTACTTCCACTCTTCTTCAAAGAAGCCTGGTACTTGTCGCAGTTTCTCTTCCAGTGGCCATGTTCATGACAAAAGAAGCACTCAATGTCATCTACAGGTCTAGCCTTTTGCTTAGGTGCAGACTTAGGGATCGTATCCTTAGCCTTGTCCTTCTTCTTCCAAGAAGTACCCTTTTTCTTGAAGCTAGGCTTGTTCTGCACAGCCATCACATGGCTATGCCCTGCACACTTCTTCATGTCACTTTCTGTTCTTTTTAGAATCCCACATAACTCATTAAGGCCCTTCTCTACCCCATGCATATGGTAGTTCGAAATGAACTGCCCATAGCTATATGGAAGAGACGCCAAAATGAAATAAGTATCCAACTCTTGGCCTAGTGGAAAACCAAGCTTTTACAAAGTTTGACTGTAACCAACCATTTTGATCACATGGGGGCCTACAGCTGCTCCCTCTGCCAGCTTGCATTCCACAAAGGACTTGGCAACATTATACCTCTCAGTCCTTTCCTGATCTTGGAACATGTCCTTAAGCGCGACGATCATATCATACACATCTTGATCATCAAACTTCTTTTGGAGTTCAGGTTTCATGCATGCAAGCATAAGACAGCTAACCTCAATAGAATCATCACATGCTCTCTTATAGGCATTCTTAAGGGCAGCAGATGCATTATCAGCAGGTTCATCAGGGATTGGGGTATCCAGAACCGTTTCCTTTTTATCAAACTTGAGAACAATTCTCAGGTTACGGACCCAGTCCGAATAGTTTGTTCCATTTAGTTTATCTTTGTAAAGAATCGAACGCAAAGAAAAAGGTGATGCAGTGTTCGGTGTCATTGATCTACAATAGAAAACATGCAAAATACTAAGCCATGTAACCATGAAATAGTAAAACATATTAAACAATTTAATAGCATATACTCCCACTTAAATCAATATCCATCTATTGATACTAAGTGATTCGAGATCCACAATTAACAAGTCGACTAGTGAGCTTTAGCATCACTGCTAGAAGACAAGGTAAATCGGTAAGCAACTCTTGCTAATCATATCACATATGACTCTTGTTGTTGGGTGACATCTCTATGTCAAAACTAGGCGCCCAACCTTTATGGCCCAAGGTCCTTAACTGTTAAGATGACCTTGTCAAACTCACCAACCCTTATGCGTGTAGGTATCCTATACAAACCCATCCAGCCAAGTAAAACCGCGGCACCCTAATTTCATAGGCCCACCAACGATTGTATAGGGCATAGGATGGTGCAAGGTTTGGTTGGGAGGGCATGGTTTAACTTAAACTTTGTGAGGGATCGTTCTACTTCTATCATCTAAGCATGCATAGTAGTAAAACGCATAAGAATAACATTCACATAGATGTGACACAGTATGGCTCATTTTCTCATGGTGATCTCCATCGCCATAGAACCTATCCACCATGATGATCTCCATCTTCATGTTCCATGTGAGCCATCCTCCAAGTAATGAGTCCTCCAAGAACTAATACAAGCTATTACTCCTAAAAGCTAGTAATCAAAATTACATATTATTAGGATCATCACAAGTCGGTACGTAGGCCATTATAATAAATGATAACACATTTGGCTCTAGCCGTGTTGCTGCACTCACGACACGCAGGTCATGAAATTTTTCATACATGCATCACATACATATATGGGCCATACTGATCACATACATCCTGTAAAAACAAGTTATGCATAGAATCGCATTCTACCGGATCATGTGACATCGCAGCACCTAGTTACCTTAATGAGATACGAAAGGGGCTACGACTAAGGGGGTCTCCCCCTGCAGGGTTCGAAGGGGCAGCGCCCCCTCATGGTATCTGTGAAAAATGAGAGATCAAATCTACACAATTTTCTTTAAGGATTTTGATCGGCAAATCAAACTCCTTTGATCACGGTACATCGATTTTAGATCTAGGTTTCAATTTGATCAATCATATTGATCTTCACGTGATTCAACAGGATTTATATGTCACTGTCTACCCCGATGGCGGAAACCGACCGGTAGGGGTAAGTCGTTTGACAACCTCACAATCACGATCACGGGAAGCAAGATCATAGATCAATCCTGAACCACCGCAATATAAACGATCACATCATTCATATCAATCTACATATCACCATATGCAAACATCCCGAACCTATAACTGAACAACATCGGCTCTGATACCACTGTAGGGATACGGGTAGGCTACACTAGCACAAATCAAATTTTCAACCGCGTAAACCAGGAATATTGTTGTCATAGATCAAGGGATTACCACTAGATGCACAGTTGCGGAACTTGATGAAGCGTGTCGTGGCAGTGCAGACGTTCTACGTCTCCTCCTTGTCCTTGTCCCATGAGCAGCTCCCCTTGCGTGGCTCGTCCAAGTGCTACAGCTGTAGAACCTCTGAGGTATCCACACATACAGGGTGGAAGCGTCAGACGCCGGACTTCTAGGTCCGCGTGTGCAACACAGGCGTCAGGAGTGGCGGCTAGGTGGAATGGTCTAACCCTGGTCAGCTCGCCCCATTCTCTCTTATATTGGTGTCCCTAGTGGGCGTCTACATTAGCATCCCATTAGTAGCCTAAGCCTGGTCTAATTCGGATTTAATCCTCATTAGGCTTCCAGTCCCTTAAGTGTGTGACCCTATAGATTCATATACATATAGACATGACACTACTACACTTATTCTGTCAATAGTTGGTAGCGACCTCTAGCAAGACGTGCCAACTCCTAAACGCATACAAAGATCATATCGGACGAGCCATCACAAGGTTTAGTACATGTCTTTCCCTTTTTATCACGATATTTGGTCTAGCTCCAAGCTGACCTCCCTTTCTTGATACAGTCATTCGGAATCCCTTTACTAGGTTAACTCCTGGAAGGCTCTCTCGTTGTCTCGGCTGATTCTTGGCTGGTTCTTCTCAATGCTAAAGGCTATCCTCTTGAGGGACGATGTTTGGAAAATGGGGAGAAGATCTCTGTTGGATCCGTTTTGAGGTTCCCCTCTCATCTCTCTCGTGTTAATGATTCTTTGGATCCTTCATCTGGATTTCTTGGTAGATCTCCTACCATCACTGGATCGGATGAAGACACTGGTCTGAAATGGCATGCCCTTTGCTCCTCTTTGCCAGCGGATGATCTTGAGCCTTCCAAGGGTTTTCTCATGCTCTTTCCTAGTTCTAAAAGGCTTGTCCTCCTCAATCATAATGAGGTTGTGATTGATGCTAGATATTTGGTTCTTGGTGAGGTGGTGGCTTCTGGTATCTCCATTGATCTCCAGGTGAAGAGGGGTGTGGTTGGTTCTCAAATTTTACCAAGCCCTTTGGTTAAAAAAAATTCCACCAATGTTGAGAGGTTGGCGCCTAGATCTCTGGATTTCTCGGAGAATCTTCCCTCAGGTTGTGCTTCCAAAGAGGTTGCTTCTAAAGATGTTGCTTCATGTCGACCTGCCCTGGATTTTTCTTTAGGGCGTGATTTTGAGAAGAGGATTTTTGATAAATTCAGGCATCAAGTTAATTTCATTGGCGGGTTCAGGAAGAGACCATTTTATCTGGTTTGTTCTTTTGGGAGGGCGAATTTTAAGTTGGACTTTCATACTGTTAGTCTTACTCTTCAAGCCTGTTTTGGTGGTAATGCTTCTAAATTCCAGGTGAAGCTTTTGCAAGATAGAACTTTTTGTTTCTCGGTTGCTTCTCGGGCAGTGGGTTTTGAGATCTACAATATCTCCAAGTTTTCATGCCATTCTTTTGTGATCCATGTCAATCTTTGGGGTAATGGGGGTCCGAACTGGATTCATGAAGAAAGGGAATTTTACAAGGAATCTGCTAAGGAATGGAAAGTTGTCACGTACAAAAAAGAAAGTGCAAAAAAATCTCCTTCTTTAAAGCCTCCCGGTAAAGGTGGCTCGGTTTTTCAAAGACTCAAATTTCCTTCGTCACCTGAGGGTCCTTCGCCTATGATTGAGCATCATATTAATGGGGAATTCAAATCAGGCCATCATGGCAGATCCTATGCTCAGGTGCTCACTGATGAGGGTTTTAAGTCAAAGGTAACGCCGGTCAGGTCTGGGGGGGCGCTAATCGCGCTGCTTTTAAATTGCCTGGGCTCCTTCCTTTTCTGAAATTTCCCTCTTTCCCTAATTGTACTTGGCCCGACAAATCGTATGAGGGATGGTTCAAGGCCCGGGTGGTTTCTCATTCCTGGCCCGTCATTCACGGCAGTTTTCACGAGTTCACTTCCTCGTTGCAAAAAACAACTACCACTTCCCCTGTCTCCTCAACTCCTCCGCCACTGAAACCCCATTCCTCCCGTCACGGCGGCGCAATGGCGAACATCCCGATTGACCTCGCCTTTCTGCCGAATGGCTTCCAGATTATGCAAGTGGGCGGAATCGTGTTAAAAGGGTGGTGGTGCCTCGGAGGTCACGAGCACATGAACAGATGCTATTGCTAACATTTTTCCCTCCTCCCGGTCCGGTTCCGTTCAGAATATTCATGGTGTCTTGGTTGATTTCTTCAACAATGAGGTTGGAGTGCACTTCAGAGATATACAGGATTGTCCTTGGGTCTGCATATGTGCAGTTCCACCATGTCAGTGACCGTGATAGACTCATTGCGGCGAGCCCGATCCCGTTTCAAGATGTGCATGTTTCTTTTGTCAAGCACAATGAGGGTGATAACTGGCGTAGGATTCAGTTTAATAATGAGTGCTGGGTGATGCTGGTTGGGCCTCCCCTTGACCACTGGCATACGGAGGACCTGAATGCTATCTTTGCGGACATTGGAAAAGTTCTCCTGTGGGAGAGGGACCCTGATCATAAGGGTAGGATTATTGCTAAAATTCGTGTGACTGATTTGGCTGACATCCCCAAGAGTGTGCGGTTTACCATAGGTGACCTGGTGGAGACAGAGTCATGGACTTTTTCTGTTGAAGTTCTTCAGAGTCACTTGCTTGGTGGGGGCCCACCTGAAGAGGACCCACTGCCAGATGACAATGTGGACCCTCACCCTGTTCCTGCACATGGGCCAGTCTTTGGACCTCAGGTGCCACCTCCCCCCCCCCCTCCCGGGGTGATTGGGGTCGATGGATGGCTCTGTGCGTAACCCCGCTCCCGATGGTGGGAATCTTTGAAGGTTGGGGCCCCCTGGAGGGCTGCTTGCCTCTGTTCAAGTCCCTGTCATTGCTCCTGGAGAAGACATGCCTATTGACAATCAGCATCTGCCACCTCAGGATGTGAACAGTGGAGTTACAGGTGTCATTGTTCAAGACTGGGAGTTTGATGATGATGAATCTGTTAATGAGACTGAGGCTGTGGAGGAGCTTGGTGTTGCAG
This sequence comes from Avena longiglumis, assembly GCA_030063025.1. Taxonomy (NCBI): domain Eukaryota; kingdom Viridiplantae; phylum Streptophyta; class Magnoliopsida; order Poales; family Poaceae; genus Avena; species Avena longiglumis. Next base: position 208,119,075 of record CP125979.1, on the reverse strand, counting down.
TTGCACCTCAAGGGGTTGGCATTGGGGAAGGCCTGCAAAATATCTTTCAAAACTATCTGGCTGATGAGGAGGAGCCTAATGCTGATGCTGAGGAGGAGACTGGAAGTCCTATGGATTCAAGTGTTGTGGCCCCTGAGAATGATGATTGGATGCTGGAGGATCAGCACCTTCTTTCCCCAAATGAGGCTCACCTTCAGGTTGGGATGGTGAGAACATTTATTACCATTCCTGATGTGCATGTTGCCAAGCAGGGATTTTCCCAACAAGGCTTGGAGCTCTGGGAGAATTATTTTGCTCCCCATATCCAGAAGGAATATTCTTCAAAGGGTTCTCTTAAATGTGATATTCCTGTAAGTTGGTTTAACTTCATTACTCTCATGCTTGCTACTCCTGAGAAGTTTAATTGGGTCAAGGGATTTCTTACTTCTCCTTTATGGGAAATTATTAAAGAACCTATTGTCTTGAGGAAAGTTCAATATCTTTCATCATTCCTAATGAGAATTTTTCCCAGATGGCCCCTTCTTGCTGGTATTGAAGTCAATAAATCTTCAGGCTCTCCTCTACCCTGCTAGAAATAGAAAGGGCAAGGAACCTCTTGTGGAATCTGAGGTGAGAAGAAGTCCTGGATTGTTGAACTAAATGGGGTTTTAAAAGTCACTTACATTGTCAAATTGTTGATTGCCTGGTTTGTACGGTTTGTAATGCCCCTCCTTGCCTGAATGCCAAAGTGGTTAAAAATCTTGCTGCTTCATTCTGCAAGGTTAAAGATGGAGACCTAGAGAAGAGGTTACTCAAGAAAGGGAAGATCAATGATGTGGCTATTAAGGCTCCTACAAAAGGCAGCATTAAAGGAGGTCACTCTTCCAGCTTGGGGATTGGTGGCAAGAAGAAGCCTGGGGCTGCTGGTACCTGTGGACAGCAAGCCAAGAAGAAGACCTCTTCTTAAGTGTGTTAATATGTCAAGCTAAATCTTTTGCTGGAGTCTTGTTGACTCCCTGTTATGTGTTCTGTGATTGTGATATTTCAATGTGGAGGGTATTTGTTGTGGATCATCTATGTGGTACTCTAAATTGGTTGAGCTTTTGTCTCTATATTTGCTATTTTCTCTTCTGGGTGATTACATTATTTACATCACCCCACATCTATACTTGCTCCTGGTTTCTTAATGAATAACAACAGAACTTGGAAGATCCTGAATTGGAATATCAGGGGAATTAATTCTGATAAAAAATGGTTTGCTCTCAGAAGCAAAATTGAGGAGTCTGGCTGTGACATTATCTGTCTCCAAGAAACTAAGCGAGAGGGTTTTGATAGCTCCTTCATTAAAAAATTCTCCCCTCCAAATTTACCAACTTCGAATTTCTTCCCTCCAGAGGTGCATCTGGAGGTTTGATCATCATTTGGAATGGCTCCCTGTTCTCTGGACAACTTTCTTTCCTCAATGAGTTCTCTATCTCCATTACCTTGACATCTCTCTTGTCCAATAAATCCTGGATCCTATCCAACATTTATGGGCCATGTTTACCTGAAAAAAAGTCTGAATTTTTAGACTGGTTTGGCAGCATTGATATGCCTGATGATGTGGATTGGCTTATTGTGGGAGATTTTAACTTCTGTAGGCAGCCTTCTGATAGAAACAAATTGGGAGGGGATGTGAATGGTATGCTTCTCTTTAATGAAGCTATTAATAATTTGGGTCTCATTGAATTACCACTTAAGGGTAGAAAGTTCACTTGGAGTAACATGCAGAAGGATCCTCTATTGGAAAGATTGGATTGGTTTTTTACTTCTGCTGTCTGGACTCAGAGTTTTCCCTCCACTTTTGTTGCTCCTCTTGCTAAGCCTACTTCTGATCACCTTCCCTGTGTCATTACCATTGGCACAATGATTCCAAAAGCTCAGGTGTTCAGATTTGAAAACCATTGGTTACATCATAAGGAGTTTAAAGCTATTGTTCAAAATGCATGGAACATCCCTGTGGGTTTCCTGGATTCTGCAAAAAAAAATGCTAAATTCAAAAATGTGAGAAGAGGGCTGAAGCTTTGGGCCAAACAGCTACCTTGTCTAAAGGCACAAATCTGTAATGTTAATGCCACCATTGACTTGCTTGATATCATGGAGGAAATGAGAACTCTTACTGTTCATGAGTGGAATCTTAGGGATATCCTGAAGGATCTTATTATTTATCTTTTACAAAACCAGAATACTTATTGGAAACAGAGAGGGAAAATCAAATGGGTTAAATTGGGGGATGAGAACACCAAATTCTTTCACTCCAGAGCTACCATCAGTTTTAGACATAACTACATTTCCATGCTCAAAGATGATTCTGATCTTGAGATCTATGATCATGATGGAAAAGCAAATCTTCTTTGGAATTCCTTTAAAGATAGAATGGGCACTTCTGATAAGCCTGAAATGCATTTCAATCTTAATGACTTGGCTGGTGACTGCTTAAGCCAGGAGGAAAGGGAAGCTTTGGAAAAGCCTTTCTCTGATGAGGAGATTGATGAAGTCATCACAAATTTGCCTAATGATAAGTCTCTTGGCCCTGACGGTTTTAATAATGAATTCATGAAGCTTTGCTGGCCTATTATCAAGGATGATGTGAAGCATTTACTTATTGAGTTCTATGAAGGGAATGTCTCTTTGGAGAGCATTAATTCTTCTTTCATCACCCTCATTCCAAAAATTGCTGCTCCTTTGACTCCTGCAGATTTTAGGCCTATTTCCTTGCTAAATAGTGTCCTTAAGATTATCACCAAGATTCTGGCCAATAGACTGCAAAAAGTCATTCTTAAACTTGTTCACAAGAATCAATATGGTTTCCTCAAACAAAGATCTATTCAAGACTGTTTAGGTTGGGCATTTGAATTTCTTGATATGTGCCACAAGTCAAAGGAGGAAATTTTAATTCTCAAGTTGGATTTTGAGAAGGCTTTTGACAGAATTGAGCATTCTGCAATCATCAATATCCTTAAAGCCAAAGGTTTTGGAGTTAAATGGATTTCTTGGATTCAGATGATCTTTGGGTCTGCTTCTTCCTCTGTGCTTTTAAATGGTGTGCCTGGGAAAAATTTTTACTGTAGAAGGGGTGTCAGGCAAGGAGATCCTTTGTCTCCTCTGTTGTTTGTGCTGGCTGCTGATCTCCTTCAAAGTATCCTCAATAAGGCAATGAACCTGGGTCTCCTTTCTTTCCCACTGAGAATGTATTCTGTCCTGACTTCCCTGTGGTTCAGTATACAGATGACACTTTAGTAATCCTTAAGGCTGATTTAGAGCAACTCTTGTGTCTTAAAGCAATCCTGCATACTTTTGCTCTCTCCACTGGACTCAAAGTCAATTATTCCAAGTCCAGCATGATGCCAATTAATATGGATTCTGAGAGGCTTGGGAACTTTGCTAATACCCTTTCTTGCCTCACTGGTTCCTTGCCTTTTACCTATCTTGGTCTGCCCCTGAGCTTGAATAAACCTTCTGTGGAACACTTCTTGCCTATTGTTCAAAGAATTGAAAGAAGATTGTGTGGAATTGTTGACTTTCTGAATTATGGGGGAAATTGCAGTTAGTTAAATCTGTGTTATCTTCCCTTCCCATATATTACATGAGTTGTTTTGATCTCCCTATCACTATCAAGGAGCAGTTGATTAAATATATGAGGCAATGCTTGTGGAGAAAGAAAACTTCTGATGTTCAAGCTAGAGGTACTGCTCTTGTAGCATGGAAGAAAGTTTGTAGACCCAAAAACCAGAGAGGATTGGGAGTTCTTGATCTTAATGTTCAAAATTCTGCTCTTCTTCTGAAGAATTTGGATAAGTTCTATAATCATAAGGATATTCCCTGGGTTCATTTGGTATGGAATACTTACTATTGTAATGATAAGCTTCCTGGAAGAAGTGTTGAGGGATCCTTTTGGTGGAAAGCTCATCTAAAACTGATTGACATTTTTAAAGGACTTGCAAAGTGCTTGGTTGAAATGGGAATCTACACTATTCGACTGATATGTGGAATGATAGTTGTCTCCAACATAAGCTTCCTCACCTACTTTCATATGCAAAAACCCTCACATTGCCAGTGAGTTCTCGCATCTGCAAATACTGGGATCTCTTTTATCTTCCTTTGTCCCAACAAGCGTATCAGAATATCAAAGTCTTGAACAAATTCTCAATTCTGGCAGAAGGGAATCGATTGTTGGTCTTACATCCGGGCAGTAATTTTTCGGTCAAAAGGCTTATCGCTCATTAGTCGTTACCAACCGGTTCAGCCACATTTCTCTTGGATTTGGAAATCTTCTTGTCAACAAAAGCACAAATTCTTCTTACGGCTCCTTCGCTTGATAGACTCAACACAAGAAATCTTCGAAAAGGAAATGTTTTCTCGGCATCTTATGATTTGTGTCTTCGTGGCTTCCATAGTGAAGAAACTAGTTTACATTTGTTTTGGGAATGCCCATTTGCAAGAGCTCTTGGGCTGAAATCTCACAGGTCAATATGGCTGATCAAAGCATCTTTGAAGTTCTAGCCAGTATTAAAAAAGACTTCAAGGTCCCTTTTGCAATGGAAATTCTGATACTTGGAACTTGGAGCATCTGGATTTGCAGAAACAATGAAATTTTCAACAATCAGCATGCATCGGTGGAGACCTGGAAGGCTATTATAGCCCAGGAATTAAGATGGGTCCTTTATAGAATTAAGAAGAAGTATTATCAGTGCCTTAAGGATTGGATTGAAACCAATTTAGACAGGAGATAGCTGATTAGAATGTTATCCCTCTTTTTGAGGTGGAATATGTTTGTAAATATTCTTTTGTAACTTTATTTGATATATAAAAATTGCAGTGGGGTTTTTTTCCCTACTGTTTTATCCTCGAAAAAACTCTTAACCTTATGTAGCACGACCATGCATTTCTGAATCCGATCACTCGAGGGGCCCAGAGATATCTCTCTCAAGTAGAGAGGGGAAAATCCCATATTGATTGACCATGCCTTGCAGCATGCTTTAGGACAAACCATAAATATACCTTTATGACTACCCAGTGATGGAGTAGTGGTTGATAGCCCCAAAGTAGGCGATTCACATCTCAAGTACATGCGACAATCTCAGGTCTAAGGACAAAACGGATACGATGTGTGTAGAGAGATGCAAGTCTAATTGCCAGTCTCAAGTTGGTTAAGTACAACCCCATGTTCATAACATGTGTCCACATTATTGGTTTGACATCTCCATGTCTATAACTTGCAAAACATAGTCATCAACCAATCGGCGTGCTAGTCTAATATTCACGTGTGTCCTCACATGAACTCCGACTAGGGACAACTATTAAATAACCATACAAGTAAAGAGTTTCACAAACAATTCATATAATTTCCAATCAATACAAGTTGCCTAATATGGATATTCAAGGAATATTACAATAACTCATGGATACATATGAAATATAATCATCTCTATGATTGCCTCTAGGGCATATTTCCTTCACTATTGTCAGTTATTTCAAGGCGTCGTACAAACCGCTTTGACCACAAATCTTGGAATGGGACGAGCGAGTCAGAAGTTTTGCTTTGTTCTGTGTAACTTCAGATGACTAAGTTGGGATGTATTCCTAGAGAAGAATTGCAGCGGGTGGGAGCCCATAGCATCCCCATCTTGTGCTTCAAGATGACAACTTTAGTATCTCCGAAAGGAGAGCATTTGATAAGCGGTGGTTGACCGGGTTTAGTGGAAATTAAGGAATATGGAATTAGGTAGAACTCGACCTGACTTGGAGAAACTTTATAATAGGCCACACACATCTAAGGAAGTGTGTTACAACAAATAAGGCCAGAGAAGTTTGTGGAAAAAGTAGCATACCTCTCGAGAGTGTATAAGACGTGTCATGATACTCCTTACCCGAGGAACGGGTTGCGAACGTAGCGTGAAAAGGAACTTAAGAAAGTTATAACAACCTATGAAAACTGACGAACATAATTTTTCTATATTAAAAGAAATCTTTGAGAAGAAACCAGTTTGAAAAACAAAAACAGGAACCTAGATGTTTGATCCACTGTTACACAACCAATTATAGAACTTACCAAGTATGCTCTTACTCAAATTATCTTTTTAAATCCTTGCTAGACTATGAGAATATCGAGACAGAGGAAAACAGTACAAATAGTGATGATGGAGAGGTCTATTATGGGTAATCATATCTATCTAGAGGAATTGAATGAGTAGACTACGGTTTAGAATAGGAAGCAGAATCTAAAGACATGGAAACATAATAGTAGTCTTTGGATAGAATATATGAGCTGAGCAACATAAATTTACTTCAATAAATTGCTGATCTCTAGTGGCATTTCATCTAGTGATGCCTGATACATCGTAAACGTATCTATAAGTTTCCATGCTCCATGCTTGTTTTGTACCAACTATCTTATGTTTTGTCTACCCTTTGAGGCATTTTTATACATTCTCTGGAACTAACCTATTAACAAGATGCCACGGTGATAGTGGCCTGTTTTCTGTTGTTTTTGGTTTCAGAAAAACTAGTAAAGAAATATTCTTGGAATTGGACGGAACAAAAGCCGATGTCAATATTTTACCGTAACGAAGAAGTCCAGAGGGGGGACGAAGAGGTGCCATAGGGCGGCCACACCACCCCTAGGCAAGGATCCACCATGGGCCGCGCTGGGGCATGGTGAGGGCCCCCTGGCCCTCAACTGAACTTTCCCTCTCGCCTATATAAACCCCCCGAGGCAGAAACCCTAAGGACCCAATCAAAAATCCATGAAAAAGTCTATAGCCACCGTCACCATCGTCCCTAGATCGGGAGGGATCCGAAGCTCTTCTCGGTACCCTACCAGAGAGGGGAGATCACCCTGGAGGCCTTCTTCATCACCATGCCAGCTTCCGGAGTGATGCGTGAGTAGTTCATCCTTGGACTATGGGTCCATAGCAGTATCTAGATGGTTGTTTCTCCTATTTGTGCTATCATGTTTAGATCTTGTGAGCTGCCTATCATGATAAAGATCATCTATTTGTAACCTATATTTTGTGTTTGTTGGGATCTGATGGATATTGAGTACTACGTCAAGATTGATTATTGATTCTATCATGTCTATGTTGTTTGTGATATTGCATGCTCTCTGTTCCTAGTAGCTACTCTGGCCAAGTACTTGCTTGTGACTCCAAGAGGGAGTATTTATGCTCGATAGTAGGTTCATGCCTCTAGTAATCTGGGAGAATGATAGAAACTTCTAAGGTTGTACATGTGATATTGCTACTAGGGAGAAAACAACAATCCTTTGTCCAAGGGCAATTGTATTGTTTACTTTACACACTTTGCTTAATACAATTATCCATTGCTTGCAATTTAATACTGAAAGAGGTTCGGATGATAACCTGAAGGTGGATTATTAGTCATAGATGCAGTTGGATTACGGTCTATGTATTATGTTGTAATGCCCAAACGAATCTCATAGAAATCATCATGACATGTACATGCATTATTATGCATTCTCAATCTATCAATTGCCCAACTATAATTTGTTCATCCAACATATTATTTATCTTATGGAAAAACACCTCTAGTGAACTGCGGACCCCGTTCCATTCCTTCCCACTCATATTCAATCTATTGCCTACTGTTTACTTTCTGCCATTACTTTCTGCAATTCCTACAAAGCAACTACTTTCTTCCACACTATATGTTTAATCCTTTGTTTTCAGCAAACCGGTGAGATTGACAATCTCACTGTAAGTTGGGGAAAAGTAGTGTGGTTGTGTTGTGCAGGTTCCATGTTGCTAGCAACACCTTGGGAGTTAGTTATTTCTCCTACTTGTTCGATAACCTTGGTTTTATAAGTGGGGGAAACTTGGTGCTGTGCTCATCATACCTTTCACTTGGGGATCCCAACAAACTCTACATCATTTGAGCCATCAATGTCATTGCTACTCAAATTAGTTAGTTTAAATTTTAATATTTTAAGAAATCCTCAATAGACCGATGAGGATTTCTAAACCTTTGTACAATTTTGTTTGAATATTACGAACAGGTAAAAGTTACGGACCTGCAATATTTTTTTATATCACTCTGAGGGATATGATATTTGCAAAATGGTATTTCGTGAATATTATGTCAAATACTTGCGCACTATAACCTGTAGAGGTGTGCTGGGTCACCGAATCCTCATCCTCACCGTCGAACGGAGGGTCCTCCCAAAAGAGTGTTACGATGACAGCGAGGTTGCTGGTATCGGTAGCCGACTCATCCTAATCGGCGTCGTACACAGCCTTGCCATCCACCTCCTCCTCGTCTGAACAAGAATCCACGAAACCATTAGTGACGTACTTGTCGAACTACGCCCAGTAATCCACGTGCTCAAGTTGTTGTCCACATGGTAACTCTACCCTTAATTGGCCAAATTCATGTTCCTAGTACATCATCTGTTAGATAGTCAAAATAGGAGTAATTCTTTGTTTGTTTGCATGCAAAGGACTTGCATTAACAGCTGAAATGACCCGCAATAGAATAGGCTAACTATTTTGCGTGCGATGCAGCAAGGATACGTGGTGCGGGAAAGCGACTATGTGTGAGAGAGTATAACATGCAGAGCTAGAGTAATTACAAAACCAAGGATCGAAGCAACATGTGTGTCACTGTGTTACACGTCAAAGCAAAATAAAAAATTAGATTTTGAAGGCAATGGTATCTACAACGATGCGCAAGACGTACCATGGGTAGTCGATGCAACAATACCTGATGTTGCAATGGTGACATACTGAGTAACGCTAACCGAGCAAGCCATACACACTAGCTGATGGACGAACAATCAAAAAAGAAGGACGATAACACCCCTTTTTCATGTGTCGCCAGGAAGCTAGCTCGAGCTAGTAGAACTCTAGGAGTTTTTGAGAAGTGTTGCCTTTTGCTTTTTATTTCCTCTGCCATTAGGACCAAAATAGTCCTTTGACATGTGAACTATACTTTGCCCGATTTAACTTAGATTCTTCCTTTTTAAGGCAAATTTACTTACTTTTGTTCTTTGTTTAAACGTTGTTTCTTTTAGGTTGCACAAAACAGTAATGGGGGATATCGTGTATGTGTTCTATTCTCATTGGTTTTACAAATCATCTTCTTAGGCTTGTACAAAACGATAGCACCGATCATCGTTTTAGTTTCATTGATTTATTCCCAGTGGTTTTACATGTTGTTTCTTTGACATCGCACAAACCAGTGGCGGCGGTTACAGTTCTCTCTTTATCGGTTTATTCTCATTGGTTTCATCGAGTATAGATGTATCCTCATTGAAACAGGTTCACGGATATAAGCACCATTGCATTGCCTTTGATGTTTTGCATTTCAATGGTTTCATATAATCATATGTGTTGCATTTCAACATAAATTGTATCATCAAAAGAAGGAAGAACGATCAGAACATAATAAGGAAACCCAAAAAACCCATGATTACTGCTAAATTAACCAAGAACAAGTCTAGAAAAACTAAACCGAGAACATGTAGAAGATGAGGAAAGGGAGAACAATGGCGCAAAAAGAACGACACATTTTCCTGCATGTATCCTTGCTTGCCGCTACCGACGGCCGAATGGTAATGGTTCTGCAAGAACCCCGTAGAAAATTTTCTGTCGGTTCTTCCCAAGTCTGTGATCAGGCGCCATTGATCGCTCTGAGAAAGATCATCAGAGGGGGATGCAACCGATCACGACCATAACACCATATGACCGTAGGTGAAAATAGAGGTAATCAACGCATCGCTAGTTGTTCTGGATCACGTCGGTCAGTGACTGCAGCCGCTACCAGTTTGTGGTCACTGAAGCGACGACTACAATCAAAGATAGGAACAAACCGAAACACGATAGAGGCGGGAGGGATAGAAGATACCAAACATGTTGTGTGCAAGCTAACCGCAAAAACCATTTTACACTAGTACAGTCCCTGCAAAAATACGGAAGGACCCACGCGCACCGCCTGGCGCATCAATTTGCAGCGGACTAGCATGAGAACTTGTGGCGCACGCGCTATCTCTTCCTCAATATGCTATTGAGAGGAAAGGGATTAAATCCTTTATAAGAACTAAAGTTTTCATGGGAATATAAAAAACTTAAAGATGCCTTTAAGTATCTCATTTCAAATTCCGTTATTAATAGAACGAATCACACTTTTACCTATACAGAAAATCATCGAGCGGGGCGTGGTGTAGAGCATGCGCGTGGATAGCTTATGTGAGAGTCGTTCTCCTATGGGAACAGGACCCACCGCACAATCTTGCCACGAGAACCCGTGGTCGGCGAGGGTTTCCATAGCCACGTCGACTTTCAACAGGCCCCACGAACAGGAAGGGGTGGAGCTCTCCGGCACACCGAATACCTCTCACCCAAAGAAATGTCAAGCAGAATCATTGATGCACTGCCCATTGTATGTTGATGGGGTAGGAAAGGGCACACACGAGACATCCACGGTACAAAATCCTAGGTGTCGGGCCCATATCCAGGAGAGAGGGGCTCCTCTACGATAGCAACGCGTCCATCAGACGACCAGAAAGAATCAGGGCAATATGGATAGATGAATGAGCAAAAACTTTCATGTGTTATTATTTACTCTAATGGGAGAGATATACACTAACAAGAAAAATTGTTTTTTCTTGGTTACGTCATTATCTTCATGATAGGTTCTCAAAGGATAATACTACCACCGTATTTCCAAGACTACACAAGTAGCTATTGTGGAACATTATCTTGAACCTTTGTGTTTTGCGAATTGGTAGAGATCTTGGAAAAAGGTATGCCCATTGTCTCACAATTTTTACATAGAAAATGTAGTGAATTAGTTATATGACTGAAGTGCATTGATATACTATGACTCCTAAGCATAGATGTTTTTGGGTCACCTAGAGGCAGGCTGGAAAATTAAATTTCTCTGACTAGACTCTGGCGTGACACCCCAAGAACTGACTAAGGAAGATGGCCATAGATCTTTACCCCCCGACATGCAGATGTGAAAGTCGAGGAAGCGCTTCGGTGCAATGCAGTCCTTGTTCCTCATCAACTGCTCCATCTCTAGGGAACTTGTCAATCCTAGGACATTTTTCACCAGCTCCGGTTAACTCCGCTGCCGCCTTACACCTATGAGTGTCTCAGATGCGACGCCTCTGCTAGCTCACACACATACAATGTGGAGATGCAACATGAGGGGTACTAGCCTTGGTTCCACCGCCGCGGGACAAGAAGTTGGGAGTAAGGCCCAAGTCTTAGCCTTGTGGAATGTTCAGATGGATGTCATCTCAATACGCCACATCCCCACCTTCCTTTATATAGGGAGTAGGTGAGGGAACATGACAGCCCATGTCCCTTAGTCAACAACCTTAGTAAAAGTGGGTCAATCCCATTGACACGTGTCGCAATCTTGTTAAGTCCAAGTTTGTCGGCTTGTGTTAGTCAGATATCCATATGCCTAGATCCACTCTCTTAGGTGTGCAACCCCGCAGGCTTATGGTAAGACGGACACATCTTAGTGGGATTTAGGCCAGAGCCTATAGTCGGAAGTGACTTTTAGCAAAACATATAAAATCCCAGATACCTGTAAGTGCCCTCAGTGTGATGATGTGACTGAGTCCCTTTGCCCCCATGATATTGGAAATAAGCCTCAAGGGAGAATGTGCCATACCAATGCCATCTTATTTTCTTCTTGTTGTAGTGATATGTCATTCCTTTTGCCTAAGATAAGTCGGATCTCCCTCTATCTTAGTTTCACTATCTCGAACAACACTAGATCGAGTGGTGCATGGTCATGCTTTTGAATCATATCACATGAGAGGGCCCAAAAAATATCTCGCCATGAAAGAGGGTGAAATTCTATCTTAGCTGATCCACCTCACATGACAGCTTGCTTCTTAGTCATCCCAAGACCACCTTTATGGCTACCAGTTACTTGGATCATTTAAGGATTCCATTGTGCTAGTTAGACATGTGACTGCTTGATCATTTTTACTAGCCCTTGGATAGGTCTGGCTAACCTCTTCCGTCTAGACATTGCAGATAACATCTCCATGCACATGACACACAGAACATTGTCGTCTTCCAGCTTACATATCTGAGCAGTTAGTGTCTAGTACAACATCGAACGACTAATGATAAAATGACATGAACTAAATATAAGTACATGGTTCCAATGTTTCATCACATAAACAACATGTACAATCAACTCAAGTCGGACACTCATATAGATACAACTCGAAAAGTGATGTCTCTAAGGCACCATTTGTAACGTCCCAAAAATATTGAACTTGAATCATCAAACTCTAATCATCAAAATTAGGGTTAACAAAAACTTTTCTAAATAAAATTATGGAAGCATGCATGTGAGTATGCATTTCATTTTGAATTCTTTTGGACCACCTTGTTTGTGTGTTTATTTTCTTGTAAAATGTTGCTTAGGTGAAATAAACATCATCTAAACATTTCCCAAACTTTTCCCAAAGACAAATAAATCAAAACAAAGCTAAATGAGTGAATGGTCATTTTGACCAAATTAACTCTCATGCCTACTTTGGATGTCTCAAACTTTAAGAACCTAACAAAAACTTCTTTGGATCTTTGCACCCCTTGATTGTAGTCATAATAAAGTATCAAGGCCCACTTTGTGATCATCCAGAAACTTTCAAATGCATAGTTTAAATGACAATTCAAAATTGAATCTTTATCATATGGGAAGATCCCACTTTTTCAAAAACCACTCAAACAAGCTCAACTTTCAAAACCCAAGCATCTGCAGACTCACCAGCACCAATCTAGCACACCCACCAAAAATCTTTTCAAAATTCAAAACTTGAATTCATGCGGCCATTTCATCAAACACTTGGCAGACACAAAACAAATAAAATCAAAACACTATTGTGAGTAGTGATTCTTGCCTAACTTGTTCCCTCTCTAGCTCACAACAACCTTAGTAGATCATCTAGCTAACTAAACCAAGCACTAGCACCACTGTGAGCTTGCCAATACCATCAATGGTGAACAGCTGAAGCCAACCTTGTCACCCCCATGTCGACAGCAAGCTAGGAGGAGAAACAAGCCTAGACAGCATGTCTGTGAGGCAGCCCACCCTCCACCGCCACTCCCTGTCCAGCGCTCGAATGTTGCCAGCCACTGGACCACACGCACGGACCGCTCCCAGCTTGCCAGCAACTGTGCCGAGCATGCGCCAGAGCGCCACCCTCGACTGAAGCCCACATACCGCGCGCCGCCCTCACCGCGTACATACACGATCACCACCGACCCAGGAGACCGCCAGACATCCCCGTTCGCCGCCCCATGCCGCACAGCCACCGCTCGCCGTCGAAGACGCCGCCTCTGCTGCGTAGAGCGTCGCGTGTTCCAGACCAAACCGCACCGCCCCTACAAACGCATTAAAGCCGTAGATCATCGCTAGGAGACCACCAAGCGATCGCCACCTCTGACCATGCCTCTAGCAGCTCGTAGCCATGTCGCCACCGTCGCCCGCCCATGCCGTTCGGTCTCACCGTCGAGACTATAAATAGAGGACTCCCCCGCTCGAATTCTTCACACCATTCCACTCCTCTCTCACCCAGAACCACCCCACCTCAGTCCCGGAGCAAGGCGAGCAGTGCATCGCCGGAATTTCACCGGAGCCCGCCGCCTCTGGAGAAGAAGGGAGCCATCGATTTCGTCCACCCCAGGAGCTGCCACAACCACCCCTGAGTTTGCCGTCGTCGACTTTGTTGTTCACCCGCCTCTCCGACCCTCGCCTGCACCCCGGTGAGGGCCCAGCAACCCCCACTGGCCGCGCTAGGTTTCTGTCTCGTCGGTGTTGCCCAACGTCGACGATGAGTCTCAACCGTTGGATTAGAACCAGATCGAACGTCCCATATTGCCCCGTACCGCTTCGCGTTTAAAGAGCCACTGACCGGTGGAACCCCCCTATTAGCTGAGCCCCGCTCCGCGGAGTGTCACTGGGCCGGCCCGTTAACAGTTCCCGCGCAGCCCACTCGTTTGAATTTAGATTTTTCTATTTAGATTCAAACTCAATTCTGTACCCAGTTTTAAAAATCAACCCAGGTCGATTCAGTGCACCAAATTGAATGAAACTAATTTTGTTAGAAAGGTCTGGGAATGCTGAATCCAAGCCCGTTGGATTCAAGTCATTTGGATCTATAGATCACACATGGTAAAAATAACAAGGCAGAAGATTTTCTGCATTCAAACATTTTTCAAATTTAAACCATAATAGCTTTTGAGTTGATTCCAACTCTCAAAAATTACATTTAACCATACCTTTCAGAATATATAAAAATATATAGGTTTACTTGCAGAAATAATGTTCAAGTAATAAAAGAATGCTACATAGGCATTTCTAGTCACTTTATTTAATTAAAATAAAAGGGTAAAACCTTATTAAATTGTGACACCACTTTAAATCATATTACCATGGACTAAAATATGTGGTGATGACATGTGTCAACATGATCCCATGTTTGGTTTGGAGAATATTAAATCTTAAGTAGTTTTTCAATGAGTAGAAATTACTTTTCTAAAAATAAAAGGAATTAAACCAAGCCTTAATCTTGTAATGTTAGGGATGATGTTAGATCATCTATAGGACCCTTGTGTGTGATGATTGCAAGTAGTTAAGTATTTTTTGGTGATTGTGTACCTCGTATTTATTCATAGACGCTAGTACCGACCAAGGATACGAGGTGGAAGAAGGATTCTACGAAGAAGAAGCCGAGGAGAACTTCAACCACTGCTCTGCACAAGGCAAGCTGATACTATACCAATGCAAGCTAACACTTGCAATTATGAAAGTTAGATAACATATGCAATGCACTAAGCATGCTTGGTTAGACATATTTGATGACACCCAATCCTAGTTTTATTTACAAGCTTTCTATTTTATTTCTTTATCAAAGCTATTACTTGGAGTTTACTTAAGTGACTTGTAGATTCTAGAAAGATATATGTGAAGGTTGCATAAAGAGCATAAAATTTTGCCTAAGCTAGATAATCTTGATGTCATCCTAAGGCATGAGATTGAACTTAGTTAAAACTCCACTAGTTTACCACCCCTCATTAGTGCTTACCCCCACCTGTAGATGCTAGTGCTAAGCATAAAACTTGATCAATTTTAGATGGGAATACTTGGTGGAAAAATGGTTATGAAAACCTTGGAATGATGGATCATTCTATTGAAATGTTTTGGACATGTGTTTCCGAACACTTGATGATTTTGGTGATGAAAATGTTGAGGCATGAGCCTTAGCCCTTTTAAAACTGATGGTTGTCTGGATGCGATACCATTCCAATTTTATCGTACAACCATAATACCCGAAGATTGAGTAGGGCTTGACTGGAAACTTATATACCTTAGTATTAGCTCCCTCACGGCCAAGGTCTAAGCTGAGGCTACCTTGTGAAGATTGTCCACCTGTGCAGTACCCAAGATGACAGTTGGTCATGGTTGGGAGGCCAAACTCACAGGAGAGGTGCTTATACTAGGGTGTGTAATTGAAAGGTTAGGATTGATTATCCGCATACTAAGTATGGTGAATTCAGGATTTGTTCCTGACGGATGTATAGAATGTTGTGGTGAAAGTGTACAATCTCTGCAGAGTGTCAAACTATTCGAATAGCCGCGTCCGCGGTTATGGACAGTTGGAGTGGCCATACTGTTCCCTGTCAGACTTTTCAAAATGACTTGTGAAATGACTTGAGACTTTGACTTGAACACAACAGGGTTGTGATATGAAATACAAGTTCCCACTTAGATGTTATAAACTTCAACTAGCATTCGTTGCTTCTAAACTTAGTAGAGATAAATCTGGCTTTTACAAAATAACCCTAGAGCCTAGTGTCCTATTATCAAAAACCCCTTTTCTTTGTTAGTATTAGTTTGCGAGTACTTAAAGAGTACTCATGGCATTGTCCCTGGCTATTCCCATAGCCAGACTATGAAGAGGAGTACCTGGAGGATGGACCCCAAGAAGGTTACGACAACTAGGATCATCTCCCATCGTCAGCATTGCCTGTGACCCCGAAGATGGAGCTTCGCCTATGCTACCGTTATTATTACGTATTCCTCTGCTTGATGCTGTATTAAGAACTGGATCATGAGATCCCTATTTGTGTAAGAACTTATGTACGTTTGTAATGGATGATGTACTATGGTATCCAATTCTGCTATGTCTCGCAAAAATGGTAATCCTGGGATTGCGATGTATGGCATAACAGGCATCTGGGATTAAAAATCCGGGTGTTGACACCATTCATAACATTCTCTCACTTGCACTAGAATCGATCACTCATACATCTCCATGTTTATCGCATCTCATGCACATCTCTCTAACTTGAGCCTCAAACTTCGTCTGGGAAAGTGGATTCGTTAATAGATCAACAACATTTGCATCTGTGTGTACCTTACCTAACTTGGTATCTTCATCATGGTAAAACTACCAAATCGGGTTATACTTCCAAAGCACATGTTTGTTTTTCTAGTGTGCTCTTGATTCCTTTGCTTATGCAATACCACTAGTGTTGTTATATTACGCGGACAATGGATTGGACGAGCCACGAATCACATGTAGATCCATCAAGAAGTTCCTATCCAAACACCTTCCTTTGCTGCCTCTGAGGCAACAATGTACTTGGCTTATGTAGTAGAGTTGGCCACCGTCTCTTGATTGTAAATTTTTCATCTTACTACACCTTCATTCCTAGGAACACGTATACAGAGTGCGGTCATGAGTCATCTCGGTCGGTATGAAAGCTAGATACTAACCAAACACATGTGAAAGTTTATGACATATTGGTCTAACAATTCTTTGGTATGTCTCGCTTTTTTACCATTGTGTATGTAATGCAGAGATTCAAAATGGATAATGATATGGTTCCCCGGATGTTATATCGTCTCGGTCCTAGCCACCGACGCGGGGCGCGTCAACCTTGTGGGACCCCACTACCTTATCTTCACAAATTTCTCCTCCACATTCTTTCCCAATTGCTACCACCCCGTAGTCTCTCCCTTAACACTGCCAGAGGATGAAGTTTTCCGTCTTCCTAAGCCGCCGCTAGCTTCCCTTGCTTCTACAGGGATCCACCTCCGTGCCCCCATATGGCATCCGCGCCCTCCTTCTCCCCTTCCTCTCATGGAGTCATGACTGATCTGCATCTTTCCATCGTGTTTGCCCCTAATTCCACCGGGACAGGAGCCATGATCCCCCGCCGCACGCGGTCCGGCGGTACCTCGAGTGGAACGCTGCCGAGATGCTAGGGCTTGTTGCCAAGGTCATCGACGTCGACCACAACATCTCCCCATGATGGCCACAACTGCTTCAATAAGGGGGTAGGGCTTTGCTAGAAGGGCGTCGGTGGTTGCTACGACCGGCGAAGGCGGTTGCTACAATGGCGATGGCGGTTTCTACCACGCGCAACGACGAGTGCTTTAGCGAGCGACGATGGTTGCTACGACATGCGACCGTGGTTGCTACATTCGCATATTTTCTTGCTACAACTCATGCTTATTTTTCTACTTTTTCTATTCTCGAAGTGCTATAATATTTTGTATGTTTTTAACCCACCGTGGACAAATGCTTCAATTGTTGCTACAATGTCATAAACTTTTTGCTATAACCTTTTTGTATATTTGCTACAATAGTACCAATTGTATTCTATGACATCTCCGGCGAGGTCGATTTTGCTATAGTAGCACTTTCTTTTGCTACGGTATCTCCACCGAGATCTCCGATAAGATCTATCTTTTTTTTTTCATGGACGAACCAATTTTTGCTACATAGTAGTAAATAGTAGCAAAAACGGGTATTTCTTGCTACATATTAGCAATGTAGCAAAACCATGATTTTGGAAAAAAAAATAAGGGAACATGTGTCAACTAGTCCACCCGGGGGATAGAGGGGTTTGATCACCCGGGCCGCCTAGCGCTCCCCTTCAAAATTGCAACTCACTTCAATATGTTTCAATAATAAAGGATATATCTTAATACCTACCAGTACTGCACAAGTTGTTTATGTACTACCTCCGATTTATAATATAAACCATTTTAGCAAACTAAAACAAATTAATATATGTTAACTTTGGTAAAAGATATATTGATAAAATCAGCATTTCGAAATTTGAAGGCAATAAAATAATCTCTTAATAATTACATGCGTCTATTCCCTCAGTCTCAAAATAGATGTCCTAAATTAGTCAAAATTTAGATGAATCTAGTCACTATTTAGTATATAGATTTATCTAAAATTTGAAAAACCTAAGACAATTATTTTGAGAGGGAGGGAGTAATTTTAAAGCTCACATCCAAGAAAAAAATACACTAAAGACATATCGTAAATCAGATTTAATATCTGGTTGTTAAATCGCGTCAATTTATTATAAATATCACTTAAAGCGTTGAGTCATCATAGTAAATCAGTCACGCAGAATTTCCCGGCAGGATGTTAACGCTGCACGATCCCGCCAATCTAACACACTCCCTGCAGGTGTCAAGCGCGACCCCGCCGATATCCCACACTCGCACCTCTAGTTTTTTTTTTTGGAAAATTATAGTTTAAATTTTGGCCTAAAAATCGTGTACTATTTTTTTCCAACCAAACTATAAATGGGATATTGGCAGAATCTCATTCGCATATGACTCCTTTCATTTGAAAATATAAAATATTTTAAGTTTATAAATAAATATATCTAGCAATTTTTAATACATAGATTCATTTAAACCTATACAATAAAAATGGTTTAGATATATTAATTTTACTAACCTAAAATATTTTATATTTTTAAACGGAGAAAGTATGTATTTATTCTCTTCGGATCACAGTCATGGAGATGAAGAATGTATCGGTAGCCCCACATGCTTCGCACATTCCTTAACATGAATACAAGATACCTTTAGTCAATTTCACCCTGCCATATACCAAAAAGGGAAGATTACCACACTTTCCAACGCACAACACAGAGAGAGAAAGAAAGAGATAATTACATTAGGCCTATACTCCTTCAGTCCATAGTAAAAAGTAAGTCAGATTTATGTAGATTCTCATACATTTATATACTAAACGTGTCTAAATACATGTAAATCTAGACAAATGGAAGTCCACTTATTTTTAGAAGAAGCAAGGATGATAGCATGATGGTATGACAGCACTACACCAAACAGACAGTGACACTAACCTACAAGATCCCATGCTCAAGCTGGCTTCCAAGTTCCTACAGTACTTAACTTCCTGCCAGGAGACGAGATAGTTACTGCACTGGTATAATACACTAGTGGTTACCGGTATATATTACCAAAAAATTAAAACGGAGAACAACTCAACTCCATTAGTGCTCTAGAGATCAAGCTAGCCAGGCCAGGTGGGATTCAGCAACGAACCAGCTTTCTTTGGAAAGATGCGTGCCGGCGGCTGCGCTGTTCAGCAGGCGCTGGCGGCGGAGGCGGCTTCCGTGGTGAGGCAGGCCGTGACACTGGCGCGGCGCCGTGGCCACGCGCAGGTCACCCCGCTCCACGTCGCCACTGCCATGCTCCTCCCCCCGGCGCCGGCGGGGGTCCTTCGCGCTGCCTGCCTCCGCTCCCACTCCCACCCTCTCCAGTGCAAGGCCCTTGAGCTCTGCTTCAACGTGGCGCTGAATCGCCTCCCCACCGCCTCCGGCGCAGCCGCCTTGTTCCACCACAACCGGCTGGGAGGCGCGCCCCCCACGCTGTCCAACGCGCTCGTCGCCGCCTTCAAGCGCGCGCAGGCACACCAGCGCCGCGGGGGCGCCGGGGACGGTGTCCAGCAGACGGCGGCGCCGATGCTTGCCGCGAAGGTTGAGCTGGAGCAGCTCATCGTGTCCATCCTCGACGACCCGAGCGTGAGCCGCGTCATGCGCGAGGCCGGCTTCTCCAGCTCTCAGGTCAAGGCCAACGTCGAGAAGGCTGTCTCTTCATTGTTGCCGTCCACAGCGGCGAACACGATCGCGACGAGTTCTACCAAGGAGTCAAGGGGAAAATCATCCTACGAGAACGACGCCATGCGCGTTCTCGACTCCATGGCGAGCGGGGCGAACCGTTGTTTGGTGGTGGTCGGTGAGGGCGCAGAGGCGGCGGTGAAGGCGGTGATGGATAAGGTGAGCAAGGCGGACCTACCGCACCATCACCACGAGCGCCTCAAGAGCGTCCAGTTCGTGCCCCTCTCCGTTGCGTCGTTCCGGCTCGCAGCGAGGGAGGAGGTGGACGCCAAGACCGGCGAGCTGCGCGCGCTAGTACGCGAGGCGCGCGCCGCCGGCAAGGGCGTCGTCCTCGTCCTCGAGGATCTCGCATTCGCCGCCGAGGCCTGGCAGACTAGAAGAGGCGCGGCGAACGTGCACGGCGCCGGGCAGTCACAGCGCTACTGCCCTGTGGAGCACGCCGTCATGGAGGTCAGCGGCTTGGTGTCCGGCGACTCTGGCTCCGGAGGCGGAAGGTTCTGGCTGTTAGGGTTTGCGAGCAGCACGGTGTTCATGAGGTGCAGGGTCGGGCAGCCGTCTCTGGAGACCGTCTGGGGGATCCATCCTGTCGTCGTGCCCGACGGCGGCGGCCGTGGGTTAAGCTTCAGTTGCAGGTACGTGCTCGATCATCACTACTTCGGGTCTTTGGTCCTTAATCTTGCACCGGTTTGTCTATATGTTATTAGGAGTTGTTAATGATGATGAGCATCTAATAAATTGTCTCTCTGTTCTTGCAGTGAGGCGCAGGCTATCGAGGAAGCAAGACGATCGACAACGGGATGGCCCTTGATCAACGGTTCCAGCGAAAGCCACCTGACCTGCAGCGCCAGCACGCCGTCGCCGGAGCAGAGCATACCGTCGTGGCTTCGCCGGTACCATGACCCATATCACACCACACCAGCGAGCACCGGCAGCAATCTTCAGCAGGTACGTGCACGTGCAGTGTACACAAATCTTCAGCGAGGGAATGTCTTCTTGATACCTAATTCAACATCGGTACATTTTTGTGTGCGTGCAGTTGCAAGATCTATGGAACCCCACGAGCAATGGATCACCAACGCACCACCACACATCGGAGCTCACTTTGAGCTTCTCATCCCCGACATCTCCGGCGGCTTCTTCTTCCCTCTCGGGCTACACACGCCACGGCTACAACACCAACCCAATGATGATGTGCTCGTCCAAGCAGCCATGGCTTCTCGAGCCGAGGACACCGTGGCCGCTGAACCATCATGATGGCCCGGCGGTAATGGCGGAGACACAACTTGATTATCATCAATTGCATACTACAACAAACCCTAGTCCAGAATCCATCTCGGTGCTGCAGTACAGCTCCAACTCACCAGACCGCGGCGGCACAGCGGAACGGCGCCGGCCAAGGTTCACGGAGCTCACGGCAGAGAACCTCAAGATCCTGTGCAGCACGATCGAGGACAGCGTACCGCGACACATTAAGGACGTGGCACCGGGCGTCGCGAGCGCCGTGCTCCGGTGCCGGTCCGGGATGGCGAGGCGGCGAGATACTCTGACACCGAGCTCGGCGACGTGGCTTCTCTTCCAAGGGGGCGACGTCGATGGCAAGAAGGCCATGGCTCTGGAGCTCGCCAAGCTCGTCTTTGGTTCCTACGGTGACTTCACCTCCATCTCATCAGCCGCCTTTACGCCGGTGCACTCTGGTTCGAGTTCGAGCGAGTTTGCCGGCAAGAGGCAAAGATCGCCGGACTACGAGCATGGCTACGCGCAGAGGTTCTACGAAGTGATACGTGACAACCCGCGCCGGGTGGTCATGATCCACGACATTGAGCAATTGGACCATGGCTCCGAAATCGGCATCAAGAAAGCGATTAAAACTGGGAGGATGAGGGGTTGCCATGGCGATGAGATCAATCTGGAGGATGCCATCATAGTGTTGAGCTGCGAAGCACTCGACTCAAGGTCTAGGGTTTCCTCCCCTAGGGTCAAGCAGAGGGTCAGCATCAATGACGACGGCGATGAGGAACACAACGGAGTGGAGAAGGAGAAGATGAAGCCGCCGTGTTTTAGCTTGGATTTGAACGCGTGCGCTGCGGCTGATGATGATGGAGAAGGAGATGAGGAGGGAGATAGCTTAGTTGATGATGTTCAGGAGATCTGTGATGTTGTGGATGGTGTTTTCTTCTTTCGACTAGGGATATAGGTTTGTCACACTAGCTAGCTTGCTTCTCATTTTCTTCTCACGGTCTAATTAACATAGAGTTACTTGTTCTTTTTTTCTATAGACTTGGGCTTGCCATCATCTCATGTAGTACAAGAAACAAGCATGTGTATATTGGTGTTTGGTCTTTACTTATGCGGCTAGGATATAAAATCTTGTATTCAACTAATTTGACGATTTTGACCAAGGGAAAACCTTTTTTCTTGTTATGCCAAAATATTCCCTGTAAATTATTACAAAAAACTCTGAACTCTAAGATCAAGCTCTTCGGTAACTTTGCAATCATTTCTTTTATTCATTTTGAGTGTCATGAAAGTTATGACTCCATGTTAAATTATCCCCAATCATTAGTTTGATGTGATGAGCCGATTAATTCTCTGGGTATCACTTGTGGGTACACTTAAATTACGTCATTCCGAGGAATTTGAAAATAAAATCCATGAAAATCCTACATAGTTCTTGTGAATCCCTATGGTTGTGGCAAATAGTGGATTGGCCGGGGGCTGGTGGTTCTTGAGGCTTCACTGGGTGAAAATATTTTTCTGGTCCTTGCTCGGAGTCGACGATGGCACCACCTATGGATGATGTTGCCTTCCTGAGGGTTTCTCCAGGTGATACGCTCCCCTCTCCTCCCCACCTCAACAACTCCGGTGGAAAACCTAGATAGCTAGATGATGGAGGCATTTTGGGTCGCTCATTTGTTGAAGGCATCATCTATGGAGTTTGCTTTGGCCAAAGGGTCTTGTGGATGGTGGTAGTGGTCAGGGAAGCAACTCTCCTCTTTCATCGATAGCATGTGTGGCAATAACAAAGGTGAAGAATGATGTCCAGGTCATGGCAAGGTCTTGGTAGTCAAATTTTCTGACATGTCCATTAAGATTCAATAGTTACCATTAGTTGTAGTGAAGTCAGAGTTACCGAGTCATCATATAGGTGGCAACGTGGCAGGCAGGGAGTGGTCTGACTACGCTGATAGACTGGTGTAAGCCTTTGCATATCTTCTGTACGAAGCTCGTCATTGAAATCAGAGTTTCATCGTGATTGTTGTGTGTGGCTGACTATTTGGCATGTGCCGACATGTGCTTCGTGTGACCCTTGGGGTGAGAACTTTGTTCATGGTCATATGAGATGAATCCAGAGTCACTAGAGGAGTAATGATGATGACACTTGCATACAATCTCGGAGATGGTCTTCTTGTTGGTGGCAAGTTGGTCGGTGGTTCCCTGAGCGATCATCTTCCATGAAGGCAGTGTGGTGGTTGTGTTGCGACATTTTTGTCTGATGTTTCATTATTTAACCACACAACTCTCTCGTTCTCAATTAATTGATCGAGTCCATTGGACACTGGTATAAAAAGTGAATTTGCTATCTTTTTTATAGGTTGATATTTTTCATGTTATAGATTTCAAAATTAACTGCTTATCTAAATGTATGCATCATTTCCATGATTTAGTTGGTTGGGGGGATTCATGTGTTGAAATAATTAAAGAACATAATTCTAGCTAGTACCCCCTCCTTCCCAGTTTATTAGGCTTACTACAAATTTAGAAAAATCTTAAAAATTAGGCTCATATCTAGCACTAATTAATACTACCTCCGTTTCAAGGCTTAAGACGCACACGCTTTCCAAAGTAAAATTTGACCAAAAGAATTGAGCAACAAAATCTTGATTATATTGTACATAATTAGTACAGTTGGATTCGTATTGAAAAATACTTTCTAGTGATACTAGTTTTATACCAAAACTCTTTACGTATTTAGAGTAATTCTTGGTCAAAGAAAAAACACGCAAAACGAGAACGCCTTAAGCCCTGGAACGGAGGGAGTACCCACTATGGCATGCAACCAATAGCTGGCCAACTAAAACGCTCCCACCAATCCTATAGATCGCATGGAGCCAATCCCTAATCACCTAAATCACAACACATTTCTACTAAGCCTGATAAACTGAGAAGGAGGGAGTAGCTAGTGTTTAGATTGAAAAGTTATAGACAAATAAAATAAATTAGGGATGCATGTAGTGCAGAAATTAGTTTAATTAGCCTGGTCATTGTGCTGATTCTCAAAGTAGTCACATGATAATTGATGTCTTTTATCCCCAGATAATTGTTTAATTTTGATGGGGTTTGTGGGAACATGAATTGCAATCATCAACCATATATGCCGCGTTCTGCTCCCCACAAGGTGGAAATAGATGTTTAGTTGGTTTTAGGCATGATATTATTCTGGTCTCGTTGAGTCATCTTGCACCCTTCTTACTGGAACCACCCTTTAGGGAAGAGGAACCTAATTGGCACACTTTGGATTGTACATATATGATCATGCAATTAATAGATTACCAAGTGCTTCCCACGACATCGATCTCACCCAGTTTGACAATCATTTCACCACGGTTGTACATACCAAGTCCTAATTACAACATATAACTCGTATATTAGAGAATAATCACATGTGTATGTTCATGAGCTTTTGGTGCTATCATGGAGACCAAATTAGGTAGATATGTTGGGATGCATCACGTAAGTTGAAAAGATGTTTATTCCTGCAAGCAAGTTCTTCAAAGGAAAAAAGTTGTCCTCGTCATCAAAGCATTTACCAAGAATTTTAGCATCCACTAGAACAAGTCGTTGTCCAGTTGCATATCATGTCCAGTGTACTGAGTACAGACTTTGGTGGATGTATTCCATATGGCAGATAATTTCTAAAATATTCCCAAATTTTGTTAGTTTTCTCTGTCGATCTATTTTCATGAAAAATGAAATAATAGATAAAATTCGATCATAAGCATGCTTTTACTCCTTGATGCTCTATATCATGTGTAAAGTCGACCTATGTGTGCACTTGCAACTCGTACATATGTATGTGCGCTCTGTACTTACATTTTAGCCCATATATCTCTACACCCTTATAAGAGTGAACGAGAGTATATATATTATTGTATCTTTATCGACCGTATGACTAATGACTTCGGGGTTGTAGAAAGGTGGAGGTGCTTTAGAAGGCAAGGAGAGCAATCTTTACTAAGGATATGACCTAAAGGTGCATTTGCTTTTAGTATGGTGATGCCATTTGAGTAAAAGGATCCTCCTTTTCGTGCTTTAGATTTTCCAAATCCACATTCCTCCCCATCTTAAAAGTAGTGGGTGTCAAAAGGTAGGTTAACATGAGGGATATTTTAAAGAAAGTTTACCTAAAGATAAGCATCCGGCCCTTGGTCATTAGAGACCCTAAAGTTTGGTGCTTTAGAATCCTGGAAAGATAATATATATCCTCCCTCCCTCCCTCTCTCTCTCTCTCTCTCTCTCTCTCTCTCTCTCTCTCTCTCTCTCAATAAATAAATAAATAAATAAATTCAGAGAATAAATAAATTCAGGAAACAAGTGTAAGTAGGGAATTTGTCGTGTGCAACTTTCCACATATAATTAAATTGATACTTACTGAAACATGTTCAAGAGCGATTGTAATGCATGCATGCATGTGTGTATCTCTACAATCTTTCTCACATGCTTATCTATTCTTTTCACAAACCAGCACTGTGCACACAAATTATTACGTGTATCGATCCCATGATGCTTTAATTTGTGTTCTTTTACTCACATTTACTTTTATTTTGTCTTAAAAGGTGAGAAGAGCTAGCCATACTACTTTATTCTCAAAAGGAGCATCTCCCGATCTCTCTACTTTGATCCTGATTGTACCTACGTATAATACGGTCGAAGGTAATGGCCTTGTGGTAATTACTCTCAATATCTTCTTCGAGTTTGCATATAAACAAGCATGCATCACGTATGGTCAATTTTGAATTATGATCCAAAGGGAGAACTGTTTTGCAAGCGCCAAAAAAGGAGCATAAACAGCACGACATTGGCACACTATATAAATGTGTACCGATTCTTAAAGAGTCTAAACGAGTTTGTGCCTTCATCATTATACTAGCTGGAATTTATCTCTAACTAATAGTTACATGGGGGTTTTGGCATTCTATTCATCCAAAAAATTCAGATTCATGAGTCCAGCATTGTGAGGTTACCATAACTTCGGAATTGATGACATGGCTAGATGGAGGTTTATCTAAAGAAGTGAACATCTAACTCGTAAGAACTGAGTAAATTATGTCTCCACTGAATCATCTCAATCGTTACGTGTTAACTTCATCATCTCAACCACAATTGCAACTAGTGTCTCAAGTGCACTCCGTTACTGCAACTTGTGTCTCAACTACACCGAATCAACTATAGTTCATGTATCAATTGCACTCTCTCGGCCGAGGTGAACCTCTATGGTAAGATCGCAAATCGTACCAGTTTAACTAATAGAATCTCCGCGTTAAGCTCTCGGTCACCCTTTTCTAGCATGCTTCATCACACAACGCCATTTTGCTTCACTGTTTCTGATGTGTGAACTATGTTTGATGGGTCGTTCTATACTAGCACCAATTGAGGGATGCAAGTGTTTTCTTATTATCCTTAGGGAAACTCCAATGGAATCCAAAAAAACGGATCGAGGTCGTACGACTTTGTCCGACCGGATAGAGGGCAAGACCCAATGGTTCCCCGCAAACAAACCACGTCCCACAGTGTATTTTCAACCCAAATTTGGGGTGGCTTTGCGGTCCAAGTGGACATCCCACTCGTCTCTTTGTCCGGCTCGGTCCCTCCAGCCAGCCATACACCAGCCACACCATCCCTCCCACCCCCACCCCATTCACATACCCCCCCCCCCCCCGTCATCGTGATGCCACATTCGCCTTTCACAGTCGATGTCGCCACCTGTTTCGGTCATTTGGTAGTTGTACGCAATCGGGCCTCTCCCTATTGTTGTAGTGTCATCTTGGCGCCGCCATGCTCAGCTGTGTTTCGTCTCGGTTGCCATCGCCTCATACGCGCATGTGGTCCACGCTGCAGGCAACTTGGTCGACCATTTTCTTCTCCATCCAACTAGGTAATTTGTATGCCCAATAGTCCACTTTTTCAAGTGCATACACATGAAAATGATTGCTCATAGTGCGTTGTAATTTTTGTAGATGATGGCAGATAGCTCAGACGAGTTTTCCTAGAGACATTGTTTGGCTGCTACAAATTAGTGAGTCAAGAGGATTTTCTGATATGCTTGGAAGCATAGATTGCATTCACTAGGAATGAAAGAACTATCCATTTTCTTGGCAAGAGAAATTAAAGGCCATGCAGAGGGGTGCATGGTATAACTTGAGGCGGTTGTATTACAAGATCTCTGAATTTTGGCACATTTTCGGCATGGTGGGCTCTCACAATGACATCAATATGCTTCTGCGCTCTGCAGTGTTCTCTAAGCTTGTGGATGGCCGTTCTCCAAGGGTTAACTATGAGATCAATGACCACCCTTATGAAAAAGGGTACTATATCGCCGAAGGTATCTATCCTTACTATACCACATTTGTTAAGACAATCTGCATACCTCAAGACCAGAAAGAGAGTAGGTTTGCTAAAGAGCAAGAGGCTGCTAGGAAGGATGTATTGTGGGCATTTGGTGTGCTCCAATCTTCTTGAGCTATTGGTCGGCACCTTACTAGGACATGTAGCAGGGATTAGATGTAGGAGGTCATGACCGCTTGTGTGATCATGCACAATATGATCATTGAGGAGGAGTATAATGATAGCGTATATGAAAAAGGTTGGGAGTTTCAGGTGAATTGGTTGTGCCTCAGCCAGGACACCACCGAATGGCTTTGCATGTTTTCTTATAGTATATCATGAAATCCGAGACCGTGCAACTTACAACCAACTCCAAAAAGATTTGGTTCAAGTTCGGAGTCAATAGTCCTTTTCTATAATTCCTATTTGAGTTCAATGACTATAATAAACTTTGTATGAACCATGAATTTGTTTATTTTATGAATTATGGTGTTTAAATTTATTCTCAGCATAAAAATGGACACGGGTGGACCAAGCTAGGATGTCATTGGGTACAGTTGTCACCCCAAAGGGACACATATACGAGGCCATGGGCCTCTCGCTTATTCGCGGGTCACCGTAAACGGAACGATTAGGAAACAATCGGTGTCTAAAATGAGGACACCATTGGAGTTGACTTTATCTCGAGGAGCTATCTAAGCCATTAAATAGAACTGAGATCAATAATTCACACATGTTGAACTTCTAGACTACAGTTATTATCCTTATAAGAAATCTACATGGGAAACGAAGACTAGCTCCCGGTCGACCGAGAATTAAGCTAATTCTCTGTCAATTGCAACCCACTTGCAACTCATAATTAATAAAAATCACAATGCAATAGAATGGTTAGAAATCGGTTGCAATCTACTAGTAACTCGGAAAAAATCACTAGTACAGAACATGCCTTCCCACACGGCTAAATTTGCTATCACATATGATGAAATGAACCGTCACTACCCGTGGGTGTGCGATGCGGGTCTACACCGCACACGGTTTACTAAACCATGTGCGAAGGGGTGGACTTTCACACACGATTTTGAAAATGGTGTTGTCTGGGAAAAAGGACCATTTCGCACACGCATTGGGTTCCCCTAGTGTGTGCGCTTATAAAAGATCAGAAACGGCTAGAAATGTTTTGATGTGTGAGTTTACCTATGTCCATACAGTGCATTTAAATGTAACGATTTACTTTTTAAAACATGGCAAATGCTTTAGTCCTCTAACTGTCATTTTAGTCTTTCCGCCTCGTCGATCAGGTGAGTTTTTATAAAAAGGTGGAACGTTGTGAAGTGGAGTGGAGTGAGACCGGATAAGGTTGCTGGCCTAACTCATACAAGAAAGTTATTAGGGTTGCATATGTTGGACCCTCGTGGACCCATATTTCACACACAATTAACTACCGAAAATCGTGCGCATAGAATTCTACTATCATTGCAAATGTTTTGAGATAGATAACCATGTGTGAGACATATTTCCACAATAGAGTATTTCAATTATTTCTACATTACATTATTTCAAATTTTCACTCATTGGGATTGTTCAGAAATCCATACTACTTGCACCTAGTAAATCCTCAAAGTGATATTACGACAAATATTAGGATTATAAGATCATTCAAAGCGTAATGCAACCTATTTTCCATGTCACGAGCATATTTTTAATCTTATTTATCTTCGACTTGTTTTTCTTTGTCTTCATATTCTATGTGTGCAAAATATCTTGGAACTTATTCAATTTTCCTATTCTTTCTTATTCTCCTCGATAGCCTTGTTTACTCCTTCAACACATAGCTTTAACTTGGATTGCGGATCCTCGCGGTCATAACGGGGAAGATAGCTATTCACAAAAAATGAACAAATTGGAAAGAAAAAACTTAAATCTAGAACTAGAACATATCCCTAATTAGGTCTGCAAATTGTATTTCGTTTGAATTCTCGGTTTCGTTGGCATCAATCCGGTGGCCTTTCTAACCACGCTCTCGGTCCTTGAGACTGCGGCGACGGCCGGTAGTACATGTTCATAGGGATGCGGGTGACTTTGCTGAGTAACAACTATAAATATGGGAGGCATTTTCGAACGTGACTAAAGGAAGGGAGCGGCCGCGTATTCAAGTTTGGGTAAACACATCGCATATGATTAAAAATTTGTAAACATGTGTGAAGATAAGCAAAAAAAAATTCTAACTAAACTGTTTGTGATACAAGGGTGGGCCACTGCATCATAAAACTTACTCCACTTCAACTACACTGAGATGATCCACATGGTTGTTGTAGCCAAAAAGATGCCATCACCTCCTAGCTATCTCAAAGCCGAGGAGAAGGTGTTCGAGATCTCCTTATAGAGGTTGCATCCCCTGGAATGGCGATGTCATAGTACTCGAGAATCCTCACATCATTGGTGATGTCCGCACCAAAGAACATGATGGAATCTTCCCCAAGGTAGGGCCTCTAACACTGCATCAACATGGATGATCTAGAAGACGAGGGTCTCATAGGCCACGAAGAGCTGCAGGATGGGGGCACACTACCTCTCCTCTGGTGGAAGATTCATCTACTTCACATTTTTCTTGGCATCGGTGTACTCACAGTACAGGCCAACACACTTGATCCGTGCAGCATTGCGGAGCTTCTCATTCACTTGACGGATCCACTTATTCACCCTCGCTGCATGGAGGGTGAAGGTTACCTTGAAGATCATGCCTTCCTCTTTAAAGTAGTACAATTCCAAGGGTGGTGCGACCACCATTGGATTTGGAGGCTATGGTGTTCTTAGAATTTGTTGGAGAACTTTGTTAGGGATAAGTGTGAACTCATAAACTGTAATGTGGTATGAATCGACCACAAAGTTAATAAATCATTTGGATTGGTGCCTTTCTTCGAAGAAAAACTTAAGGCGGTTCCAATGCCCGACGTGGTTCCCATGGACATAATCACACACGATTGAGCCTGAAGGGAATATGCCCGAGAGGCAATAATAAAATGGTTATTATCTTATTCCATGTTTATGATAATTTTTTATTTCTCATGCTATAATTGTGTTAATTGAAAAAATTAATACATGTGTGGTTAATAAACAAATAATAGATCCTAGTTATGTATCTCATTAAAACTAGCTCGTTGATTAACAAATTATCAAAGGTTTCTTGATCATGAACATTGGATGTTGTTAATAACAAGGTCATAACATTGGTGGAATAATGTGATGAAAATTCACTCCAAGTATAGTAATACGATCAGAGTCATTATGTTTACATTCCTATAATATATCATACAAAATAACCCTAATCCTTAGACCATGAGATCATGTCAATCACTAACAATGAGAAGAGTACTTTGATAATATCAAACATTACACCATAACAGGGTGACTATAAGAGGCTCATGGATAAAAAGTGGGATTTGTCTATCCTGATGACATAGATATATAATTTGGCCCCTCTCGGTGATATCACATTGATAATAGCTTGCAAGTAGATGATTTGATCACAAGGAATGGTATATCACGAGAACAAGAAAAGAGTACTTGTCGGTAACGAGATTAAACTAGGTATGAGGATACCAATGATCGAATCTCGAACATGTAATATATCGCAAGACAAAGGGATTTAGTTATGACGTCAAAGGTTCTCGCGATCACTAAGTCATCATTGAATGAGTGGGAGTCATTATGGATCTCCAGGTCGTGTTACTGATTATTGATCAGAGAGGGGTCTTGATCATGTCAGCATTATTCATGAATTGTAGGGTGACATACTTAAGGTATTTCGACACCAATTGGGCAAATATAATACTAGAGAAAGGTTTTGAAAGTGCTGGCATTATTCTGATAAATACCGGAATTGTTTCAGGTCAAATTGTTGAAATTGGTTTCAGATGCAATTTCGAAGTTATGCAAGGGGCTTTATGCAAATATTTGTTAAATAAAGTAAATAAAAATCTGAATAAAATAAATAAAAATGGTTTTTATTTAATGAGAGCTTGCATTTATTTTGGTAGAAAATAAATGCAAAGTGAGTGGAGTTTGCGTTAATGGGAGTGTGCTTAATGGGAGCTCCACTCAACATTATGGAGGGAGAGGAAAGCGGAAAATGTCAGGAAAGCGGAAATATGAGGGTAGCGATGGTGATTTTTGTTCTTGTGGCGACGGAGAACTGGTTGTGTGATCTGGGACTCATTGCAGCGATTGTTGGTGTGGAAAGATGTAACTACCTCGGTGAATTACGCTCCTAGTTACAAGCCTGGATGAGCGGAAATGGTTGAAATAGTACGGTGGGGCCCAAATGCCACTCACAGGTAGACCTTTCGGCCGTCCCAACCATTTCCAAACATCGGGACAAGAACGGGCGGCGTAATCGGCAGGCGAAGGGATCAACTATATACACAAATGGGTATGTATGCAAGCCACCATACAACAGTACATCAGAGCCATTCCATCTAAAAGAAATAGAAATATTGCAACGCCATACGGCAAGATCCAAATATCCTAGATAGATATAATAGTTTAGGATATCTCCTCATACATCAAACATCGAGTATCAAAGTGAAGCGCAACAAGATCCGAGTACGGATAAGAAGCAAATTGGCATAAGATGCCCCATAAAATAAACACATCCTCCCAGATCCCACGGATCCCGCTCCTGGAATCTCTACACAATGATCGCTTTCCCACATCGTCTCCTCCACCCAAGATCCATCTTGCGAGTTTACCTGCTCATCTGAATCAAACAATTTATCGTGTGAGACCCTAGGGTACTCAAGAAGTATTTATGCCTCTAAAGGGGACACAACCTGGGTGACGAATTGCAGAAAAGATAATACCTAGCAATTCTATAGATACTGCTAACCATCCGCCTAACCAAAGATAGACGGATGTCCGTGAATTAATGACAACAGTTATAATAAAGAATATCAGATCCATCCTCCTCGCTACCAACGAGGAAGCGGATTTAACACCCCATCCGCTGGCGGTTTATTATCCGCTCCATAAGTGTTGCACTATTTACTAGTCCATTTAGTCAAATTAAAGTGGTACTTTAGTTATGCTTGTCTATGATCGAGAACTGTGCTCCAAGTCGTCCATAACCGCGACATGGCTTTCAGAAGTTTTACCTGCATGGGTGCACAAATAGCAACACACACTCGATCAACCTCGAAAACCAAATCAAAACCCAACGAGGCATTCACGACAAAGCAATCACAAGATTCAGAAATATTTCAGGGCCACCCCATTAAGCTACCCATAACGGTTAGCCGACTCGAGACGGACTCAAGGTTTGCGTCGATGGTAAACGATCGGGAACCCAAATGTGATGGGCTTGTCGATACCGCTAAAACACTCCGCTTCAAAAGACAGTGCATTCCTCGCACAATCTTAAATTAAGCAAGAAAGCATGGCATAAGTACAGATAGTAATAAAGCCCCAAACTACTTTGTGGCCCCAAGAAATAAGAATGAATCAAGCTCGGCTCGGGGGTCCCATAAGCCTCCCGGATGTGGATAGCGCGAATATTCAAGGAACAGGAATCAAGTACTCGGGGTCCTACGGGACACAAGTGAGCAT
The DNA here is from genome assembly GCA_030063025.1 of Avena longiglumis. Classification (NCBI taxonomy): domain Eukaryota; kingdom Viridiplantae; phylum Streptophyta; class Magnoliopsida; order Poales; family Poaceae; genus Avena; species Avena longiglumis. The sequence goes on along the minus strand of CP125979.1, from coordinate 208,085,902 downwards.
GAAAAACCAAATAGCAGATATTGCTCACCGGTGCCACTTTCATTAGTTATCCCATACTACTCAGGTTAAGTTGTTTAGGTACCTCGTTATCCATCAGACACTCACATACCCTACACATGTTGTTCTACGACTCGCATGGCTCAAACAACTCCTGTAGTAATGGCTCATGGGATGGAGGAACAAGCTTCGGTGGGGTTTAAAAGTAAAGGCTATGCAGTACTTGGGATTCAGTTTAATGCGATCGCGACTCAATGATGCAAGAATAAGATAGAGGAAATGGGTACTATATGTATGCAAACATGTGGTAGTGCTTGCCTGGCAGCTCAGTTGAAGCGAGAGAAGGATCTGGGTAGTGCTCCTGGGTTTCTTGGTATATCCCCTGCTCAGCGTCTATTCGAGGAAGAACCAAACAAACAAGGGCCAACATAAATAAAGTGCACAAGCATAAGAATAAAATGCGACAAGCAAAAAATCATTCCATGATGAATGATGCACAATTTGCATGGCAATAAAGTAGCATGGCATGGGTGAGATGAGAAAACAAGAAGTAAACATTTTATTGAGTTTTGGCCACATTTTATCCTCATAAACAGTTCTGGTTTTGCAATATTTATGTGATGTATGCTTCAAAACAGAACAAGGAATGCATAAACAGAAAGTTCTCGTCGAGCTAATCATTTTAGACATATCATTTGTTAAATTTGGAGTTATAAATCAAAAATTATTAATTAATTAATGCAAAAGGGCATTTTAATGTAATTTAAATCAACTTGAAATTTTAAGTGTTCAAAATATATTTTGGATAGCATATTTGAATTCCTCATATTTTTCTGATTTGAAAACATATATTATTTGTATTATTTGAATTCATATTTTAAAAGTTATTTAAATACTGATTTGAATTTGAATTTAAAACAAATTTGAAAAGTTTAAATTAAAACAGATAAACAGTAAAACTTTTTCTACTCAGGCAAACTTAGCCACAGTCAGTGACAGGTGGGCCACATGCTGACTGGGCAAAGAACTGGTGGGGTTGAGGACCGCGGGTCAAGGTTAACAGAAGGTGGGTGCCTTTTTGCAAAAAACCAAGACGGGAGGGTCTGCGGGTTGAGGCGAAAATAAAAGGGGGCTAAGTGTAAACGGCCCATCGTTGTTCTTCTCTCTGATCGACGGAAAAGGCAGAGAACGGCGCGGAGAGGCGGGGTTCGAACCCAGGACCTGGGGCACGGACGCGGCGACCACTGGGCTAGGCGGGGGTAGTTGTTAGGAGGGCGGACGGGGCCTAGATAGGGTTTTTGCGGTGCGGGAGCGAGCAGACAGCAGCGAGCGGCGGTGCATCGAGGGCGCTCGACGCTTGGTCCGGCGAGCACAGGAAGCAACGGTGAAGAGGGCGGTTCTGAGGGAGAGAGGCTCACCGCGGTTGGGGTGGGGTCGGATCGGGCTGGACGCGGTGGAACGAGCAGCGATGCAGACGGCGAGCTAGGGTTTGGCGTCGGAGCGGCGTCGGCCTGGTGGCTCTGGTCCTTCTCATCCTCGCTGGTGCGTACAGGGCTGCTGCAGAGGACCTCCCCAACCTCGCCGACAGACTCCTGCGCGCCTGCGCCTCTTGGATCGACGAGGTGACGATGTCCTGGCGGTGGCCGGCGAGAGAGGGTAGCTGGTGGCGGTGGAGAAGAAAGGGAGGAGAGGGCAAGGCCCTGGGGAGTTCTGGGGATGGATCTGGCGAGGCAGAGAGGTGGGAGTAGATAAGGGCGAGCCCAGGAGGTGCTGGGGAGTGGGTAGGGTTAAAGGTGGCTTCGGCCACCTTTTCCCTTCTCTCCTTCACGTGCTCGGGCAGGCCAGGGTAGGGTTAACGGGCTGCAGCTGGGACTAGAGAGAGAAGGGGAGGCTCGGGTGGGGCTAGCCCAGCAGGGAGAGAGTAAGAGAGAGAGGAGAGGAGGCTCGGGTTAGCTAGGGAGGGACTCGGGTTAGGGTTTGGTCTTAGGTTAGGGAGGGGTAGGTAGCTGGGGTGTGGCCAGGGAGAGAGGGTGGCCAGGTGGGGCATGCATGATAGAGAGAGGAGAGAGGGATAGGGAGAGGGATTAGGTTTTAGAAATAGAAAAAGGAGAGAGGGGTAGATCATGGTGGTGGTAGGGTGTAACTAGGGTAGATGAGGGGTTAGGTTTAGGGTCTAGCTTAGGTGAGAGAATTTTGGAGAAAATATTAGAGAGAGAGGGTGGTTTAGGGTTTTAGGCATGATCCACATGACCATGCATGTGTGGAGGTGAAAGGAGAGGAAGGTGAGGAAAGGAGAGAGAGAGAGATGATCCACTCAAATGACCAAATAAAAACACAGGAGGCAAAAGATGGTGATGGTTGCATGGCCCATGCAAGATAATAAATGCCATGTATCATCCTTGTGAAAACAAAATAATAAACATGGCATTACTCCTATGCATTACCCAAAATGTGGAGTATAGCCCAAGAAAGAGAAATTAAAAGGATGCCCCATGTGAAGTAGATGGAGATGACCATATTTGAATAGAAATGGGACTTGCTAGTGTGTATGTGCCACTAGATGTTGAATAGTCCCAAAATATCCCAACATGAGCATAAATCCATAATAATCCATATGAATGCTAGGAAAAGGAGCACTACTCATAATGCATGCAAAGGTGGCTCCACATATCAATAATGTGAAAACAACATGATGCTAAGATGAGAGCATGTGGAGATAGAATTGGATCCATCCCAACCCACATGAGCTAGAGGTAAAACCAAATAAGTTGCAATGCTCATATATGGTGGAATGGTGGAATGATGGGGTGATGACAAGAAAGGTGGTGGAATCAATAAAAGATATGCCCCCAACTCATCTTGGGCATTTACACAATATATCAAGAACCAAATACAATATCAAGAGGCAAATACAATTTACAATGCATATGAGAGAAGAACCAAATCAAAAGGGTTTTATATGATGCTCAAATGCAAGGTGGCATGATGACATGAGCATGATATAATGATGATGCAACAATTGTATATATGAAGTAGCCATTATATTACTAGACCAAGTAGCATTACAATTGTTAGACAAATGGGATGCTACAACTCTCCCCCACTAAAAAGGAATCTCGCCCCGAGATTCTAGGAAGAAGAAGAAGACTCAAAGAGGGTAGGATAGTTGGCACGGAGCTCATCTTCACGCTCCCAAGTGGCTTCATCAACGGAATGGTGCGACCACTGCACCTTGCAGAACTTGATGGACTTGTTGCGAGTCCTTCTTTCTGCGATCTCAAGGATTTTTGTGGGGTGTTCTTGATAAGACAGGTCTTCTTGGATATTGATTAGCTCATGATCCACGGTCCTGCCAGGATCCTTGAAGCACTTCTTGAGTTGAGAGATGTGGAAAACATCATGAACCTTGAGTTTTTCCGGGAGCTCAAGATCATAAGCAACTTCTCCTCTTCTTCCACGAATTTTGAAAGGACCGATGTATCTAGGAGCCAGCTTTCCTTTGATACCAAAACGGTGCATGCCTTTCATGGGAGTGACACGAAGGTAAACGAGATCACCAGGGACATACACCATGTACGTGCTTCATCATAATTGCTCTTCCGCGACTTTGAGCAATCTTCGATTTTCAAGAATGATGTGCACCTTCTCTCCGCTTGAGTTACAATGTCGTGGCCAAACCATATTCTTTCTCCACCCGACCAACCAATCGGAGTTCTATATTTGCGCCATAGAGAGCCTCAAATGGTGCCATCTTCGACTTTTCTCGAAGTTGTTGTAAGAGAATTCAGCATAAGGAAGACATTCCTCCCACTTCATGCCAAAAGAGATGACGAAGCACGAAGCATATCCTCCGAATCTGATTGATCCTTTCAACTTGTCCTTGCGATCGAGGGTGGTAAGTCAGGCTGAAGTTCAATTTTGTTCCCAAAGCATTTTGGAAACTTTCCGAACTTGGAAGTGAAGATGCTCCCACGGTCTGAATCGATCTCAAGCGGAACCCCATACGGAGAGACAATTACATTGATATAGAGCTCACCAATGAATTCCAGAAATTGTTTCCTTGACGGGGAAGAAGTGAGCCACTTTAGAAAGCCTGTCAATGACAACAAAGATTGCATTGTTGCCCTTCTGCGACCTTGGAAAACCAGTGATGAAGTCCATCTCTACTTTCTCCCATTTCCATTCCGGGGGTTTCAATGGCTGTAGAAGACCGTAAGGTTTCTGATGGACAGCTTTCACTCTGCGGCAGACATCACACTCCGAGACATACTTGGCACAATATCGTTTCAATCCCGGCCACCAATATTGTGTTTTCTAGTCCATGTACATCTTTGTGCTACCGGGGTGGATAGAAAGAACAGAATCATGCGCCTCCTTGAGAACTTGCTCTCTCAAACCCGGGTAGTTCGGAACAAACATCCGGTGTTCAAAGAAAAGCGTGCCTTGATCATCGACGTGGAAGGACTCATACTGAAGCTGAAGTTTTGAGATGATCTTTTTGGTGTGCGGATCACCACGCTGAAAGGAGCGAACCTTTTCTTCCAAGAGAGGAGTAGCCAGAAGGTTCAGGAGATACCCTTGTTCCACAATTTCAAGGTTGAGCTGACGGAATTCCTCGCACAAGAGAGGATGTTGTTCTTCCATCATGAGGTTGTTGACATAAGCTTTGCGGCTGAGAGCATCGGCCATGACATTAGCTTTGCCCGGAGTGTAGTTGATGGTCAAATCAAAATCATTGATTGCTTCAATCCACCTCCTCTGCCGAAGGTTGAGATCAGGCTGAGTGAAGATATACTTCATACTCTTCTGATCAGAAAAGATTTCACAACGGTTGCCCAGCAAGTAATGCCTCCATAGTTTCAAAGCAAAAACAACTGCTGCGAGTTCGAGGTCATGTGTAGGATAGTTGATCTCATGCGTCTTCAACTGTCGAGAGGCATAAGCAACAACATGTTTTTCTTGCATAAGGACCGCACCCAATCCTTGCAAAGAGGCGCCATGAATATCCGGAAAGGCTTAGATGTGTCCGAGGAACCAAGATCGGCGTGGAAGTGAGCTTCTCTTTGAGTGTCTCAAAGCTTGCTTGACATGCAGGAGTCCAAAGGTATTTCTTGCCTTTCTTGAGGAGATCGGTAAGAGGCTTTGCTATCTTTGAAAAGTTCTGAACGGTTGGCAATAACTAGCCAAACCAAGGAAACTCCGCACTTCTTTGACATTAACAGGAGGAAGCCATTCAACAATTGTCTTCACAGTTTCGGGTTGATCTGCAATGCCCTTGGCGAGATGACGTGACCAAGATAGGTTACTTGAGGCAGCCAAAACTCACACTTGGAGAACTTTGCATACAAAGTGTTCTCACGAAGCTTGTTTAGGACACACCGAAGGTGTTCTTCATGTTCTTCCTTTGACTTAGAATAGACTAGGATGTCATCCAGATAGACCACAACGAACTTATCAAGATACTCCATGAAAACCGAGTTCATGAGCCTCGAGAAGGTGGCAGGTGCGTTGGTGAGACCGAAAGACATGACCGTGTACTCATACAGGCCATAGCGGGTGGTGAAAGCTGTTTTAGGAACATCTTCCTTGCGAATCTTGATTTGGTGATAACCACTTCTCAAGTCAAGCTTAGAGTGTAGGGGTTCGTAGCATGGAAAACAAAAAATTTCTATCGCATACAAACAAACAAGCCAAGATCTATCTACTAGATTGTAGCAACGAGTCGATGGAATAACTTACCCTCGAAGATTCCAAAGCGGTTAACGAGAGCGGATTCTCGTTGGTGATGTAGTCGCACTCTTTCCGATCTCAAGATCGCGTAGACGATCCTTCCGGTGCTGCGTTCCGGCAGCGCTTCCATGATCGGTCACATCGCTCGCATTGACGAAGACCTTCCTCTCCCTTGTTCCAAAGAAAATGAGGTTGTAGCACTCCTCGCGATTTCGGCAAAGACAACGGCGTGGTACCTAAGTAGAGGAGATCCGCAGGCTTCGCCTTAAGCCGAGTATGGTGGAGTATGAGAGAGCTATTAGTGGTCTAGGTATTAGACACACCAATTAGAAGGCTCTAAACCGAAGGCTAGGGAAATTAGAAGCTCTAAACCAAAACGGCTCTAAACCGGAGATTAGAGGATAGGAACTTGTGTGTCTAGAGGAGGAGGCCCCGCCCTCCTTTTATAGGTGGGAGGCGGCCAGGAGAGGAGTCCTCCCCAAGTCGGCCTTGGTTGGCTACCGCTTGAGGGACTCCTACCCCAAGTCGGTTTCAACCACCTCTTGCTTGTTTCCCAGTTTCTGCTTTCCACAGTTTCTGCTTTAGCCGTTTGACTTTCAAACCGCGTTTGACTTTCAGTTTTGGAACAGCAAGAACACTTAATACATGATACAATCATTCAATATGTAATGACACATTCATGTACCTCCCCGGAGTGCCGGACAATCCGAACCTTCTAGAACATTCCCGATGAAAACACCGAATCATTCCGAACTCAAACGGGACTATCCTTATATGAATCTTATTCTCCGACCATTCGGATCACCTCGTGATATCCCGGATCCCATCCGAGACTCAACAACATTCGGTCTCTTTCTCATAAAACCATAACTACTCAAACAACGTCAATCCTTAAGTGTGTCTCCCTACGGTTCGTGAATTATGCGGACATGATCGAGACACTTCTCGAACAATAACCAATAGAGGAACTGGAAATTCATATGGCTCCCACATATTTCTACGATTACTTTGATCGAATGAACCACTTACATACGATACCAATTTCCCTTTGTCTCACGATAGTTTACTTATCCGAGGTTATGATCGCTTGTATCTCCGCATACCTAGTTCAACCTCGCATCGATAAGTACTCTTTTCTCATTCCCGTGATATGTGATCCCTTGTGAGCCAGTCACATGCTTGCAAGCTAATTGGATGACATTTCACCGAGAGGGCCCAGAGTATATCTATCCGTCATATGGATGGACAAATCCCACTCTTGATCCATGTGTTTCAACCAATACTTTCTGAACACTCAATGCCACCTTTATAGCCACCCTGTTATGGTGTGGTGTTTGATGACATGAAAGCATCCATCCGGAAAAGGTGATATGCATGATCTCATGGTCGAAGGAATTAGGTTACTATGTATCAGAAAGCATATAGCAATTGAACTATTGAAATGACTTGATCTTTATGCTACTCTTATCTATAGGAGTATGTCCATCACATCATTCTCCTAATGATATGATCTTGTTGTTAATAACATCTCTATGTTCATGATCAGGAAACCATGATCATATATTAACCAACAAGCTAGTTTAACAAGAGGCTTTACTAGGGACTCTTATTTTAGTTTACAAATCACACAAGTATTAATGTTTCCGGTTAATACAATTATAGCATGGTATGTAAACATTTATCATAAGTGTGAAGATATGATAATAACCACTTTATTATTGCCTCTTGGGCATATCTCCAACAGTATCCCACTTGCAGTAGAGTCAATAATCTAGTTTCAAACCTTTGTGTATTCAACACCTATGACTTTCCGGTGTTGTATGTACACGATTGCTAGTGGTCAACTGATCTCCGGATCTGACACTTCCAGGTCCGTGTGTGTTGCATGTCTTTGCGTCTCTACGCATCACTCATTCTCTAATGAGATGGCTTTGTATAAATTTGGTCCTTTGGTGAGACCTTTAGTTCTTTAGGGTTAAAACATGTTGATAATATTGTCACACAATATATCTTCATAGTATTATCCCGCTGTGAACTACACCTAGTTTGATAACAAACTACTTGACACAAATGCCCTCTTTAGCTGCTATAGTAGCAGTCATATACTTAGCCTTTTGTTGTAGTATCTATCACAATGTCTTAACTTTGGAACTCATCCAAATTCATTATGGAACTTACTTTCCATTATATTGTGCCACCCTTAGTTTAGATCGAGATAAACTTAATTTGTACTTTGTGACAAAACTAGTATCAATGTAGTACTTTTACAATGAACTAACCATCTATTTGTCACTTCTACAAATATTATACTCTTAGTTCTTCCAAAAGATCATAAGAATATCCTTACTATTGTCCAATGATCTTCTTATGAATCATTCTGGTATATGCTCATAGCACAGGACATATCTGGATTTGTACATATCACAGTATGATTGATATAAATACTCTTTGTGATTTCATACATCAAGTATCAATCTATACTTGATTATTTGTTTCACTTTACCAAATATCAGTACACTTGAATATATCATCAAAATTTGAACTCTTTCAATCCTTTCTGTGCTACAAGAACCTTTCTTGTAGTTTCTATATTGAACTCATTCAATATCTCGTCTATGTACTTCTGGCACAACCATATTAGCGTCTATTGATGCCAAATATTTGGGTTTTGCCTAAGTCTTTCATCGGGATGAAATTCTTAATATGTGTTAATAAAAGATACATTATTTCCAATCAACAATATGTCTTCCACATAATGTATTAGAAACATGTATTAGCGCTCCCACTTAATTTCTTGCAAATGCAAGCATCTCCATCGTCTCTGATGAACTTTTAAACTCCTTTAACAGTTTCATCACAGTGAAGATTCCAACTCCGCGATGCTCACTTTAACCATTGAAGTTTGCATATGCTTTTAGCATCCTTTGAATTAACAAAACCCTATGGACCGTGTTATGCACATGTCCTAGGTAACGATTCTATTAGAAGAACTTGTTTTGTTTATTCAACTACCATATAACAAATTATATGTAGTGGTTGCTACATTAATCCGTCTAGACTAAATATCACTATGAAAGATCAAATCTTGTCATAGTCAACCTTTGAACATTTTGTGAACTCTTTCCCAGCATGTTGACTATTTCATAGATGTAAAACATCCATGTCTATTTCTTTATAGATCCAGACACAACTGTAAGGTCTTACACCTTTCTCGAGGGTCCTTCAAGTTCAAAACTTGATTTCTCGTGTATGGAACTATCACGGATTTTATGGCTTCAAGCCATTTGACGGAGTCAGGGCTCATCATCGCTTCTTTGCACGTAGTCGGATCATTATTGTCAAATAATGATTTAACTCTCAAACCTTGGTATTTTATTGTTCATCCGACCTACTTGTTTCAATAGGAACTTGGATCTCCGTGACCACAACCTTTGAGGTACGTGAGCCATGAGCATTGTTTGCTAACTCCGGAACACTTTTCGGCGTTGCGCATCTTTGCACATATAGCTAATGTTCTTTTAACCTTATCAAAGTTCTATTGTCCTCCCACTTTTCTTTTCACGAAAAATTCCTTCCCAAAGAAACTTGACGTTCTAAGCGACAAATACTTTTGTCTCTGGTGTTATGGAGGAATACTTAACAAAAACAGGTTCATCCGACTTTGGTTGCAAACATCTTTCTTATGCATAGCATACCAATGTTTTAAGAAAGGACAACTTGGGTTTTATCCCAAACCATAACATATGGTGTCATTTCAACGGATTATGATGGAGCTCTTTTCTGTGGAAAAACGGTAATCTCTAAAGCTTTTAATCTTTAAAATATAATGGCAGTTTTATGAATTACACCTTCGATCTTACCATGTCAAACAAGGTTTAATTACATATCTCGAACGCTCCATACTCTTATGGTGTTTCGGGAAATGCAAATCCACGGAACGATTCCATAAATCTTAGGTATTATGCTAAACTTTGTAACTCAAATATCTTCCTTTATGATCTTTGTCATAAACTGTTTATATTCTTGTTACAATGATTTTGCACTTCATCTTGAAAGTCTTTGAACTTTTCAAATATTTCACACTTCATCCTTATTAAGTAAATATTCATATATTCACTCAAATTTTCGGAGAAAGCATATGAAGTTGAAATCCATCGCTCTTGACTACACATAATGGACTTCGTACAACAATATGTACAAGTTCCAATAAGCTAGTCATTCGTTCCCTTTTGGTCTATGAACGAAGTTTCAATTATCTCTAGGAAAGTTTCACAAGCATCATTTGATCAAAATCAAATAGACTCAAAAATTCCATCCATATGGATTTTCTTCATGTTTTATTTCCAATATAATTTAAACGGCGATGTCACTTCCTAAGTGATCTTTCAATCAATTTGTCTTTCAACATTTTTAGCACTAGTTTTATGGATGTGATTTCTCCAACGAGATTTGTGAATCATCCATCTTTTATGGATTACGGCAATTATTTGAACAACCCTTTTGTTCTCATAATACCTGATAAAACAAATCTTGAAGGCAAGCTTTGATGTTTAACGAGCAACACAATAACCCTTTATTTGTTCTCGATGAACATCATCACATATTCTTTTGCTAATTACTTAGGCCACTGTAGTTCATGAATTCTGTTGTTTCGTATGACGATTCATACCAACAAATTCAGTATTAAATACTTAAGAACCACATTGTTTAATAAGCAAAGAATATAGCCATAACATGTATATCATCTATATACTTAAACTGAACAATTCTAGTCTTTTCCTTTCTGCCATATATTTATGAGATTCTCTTTCAGTATTTCCTTTTCTATTTGAAAGAATCTATCAACATCAACAGTGGAGTCATACATATGACACATAGTCCAAAGCGTGTATAGTTAAATACCAATGTCTTTTGGACTTGCACTTTGAAGTAGATCACCATTATTAAGTTTTTGGTGTTCTTTCAAATTCCTTTCTTTAGTAATCTCTTGGTGTAGTAAACATTTTCCCTACATCAAATATTCACCCTTATCATGGAATTATCCATGATCAAGCTACTTTTAGCTTATAACGGTGAATCATGAGTATAATGTTGCTCTCCAAATCCTTTTGGACGATTAGGACAACTAGTGTCTCCAACCTTTTGCAAATTCTCATCAAATATGAGAACATGACTTTAGCCATATTATACTCTATCATGTTGCAACCAAAACTTTGTTTCAGATATCACAATATCTTCCACACATCATGGTTTCTGAAACAACTCTTTCAGATCCAAGATAACCTTGATATTAAGACAATCCTTTGAATATCAAGAATCATGGAAACAAACATGATACTTATACACTAACACTTGGAATTGTTACTCTTGATTTAATACTAATTATTAAACTTCATGGAGTAACTGAACTTCTTGAAAGTTTGCAATAGGACTTTTAAACTTTAGATTAACACTTCAAAACAATACAATACCAGTTCGTAAAGTAACTAACCAGAATTCTATAGTTCTATTATCTCAATTATAACTAAGCGCAAGGTGGTAAACGGATGCCAATTACTACAACAACTATGCAAATTCACTTTGATTTAGTTTATGATAAATTGAGTTCTAATTAATAATTAAATTAATCTAGGTGAACTCCCACTCAAAACAATATCCCTCACATTGTTTTAGTGATCACACGAACCAAATCCACCACATCAAAACCGATCATCACGAGAATTGATATAGCTTCAATGGCGAACAATCAACATGCTCATCGTATCTACTATATGACTCATGCTCTACCTTTCGGTAATCCGTGTTCCTGAGGCCATGTCTGTACATGCTAGGCTCGTCAAGATCAAACCTTAGTTTCCGCATGAGCAAATCTGGCTTGCTCACGTTGTATACACTTGTAGAATCTAACACACCCGATCATCACGTGGTGCTTCGAAACAACAAGCTTTAGCAACGGTGATAACTAAGGGTGAACACTTTATGACTTGAAATTCATGTGCATGAGGGATCATCTTATAATGCTACCGTCTACTAAGCAATACAAGATGCATAAAGGATTAACATCACATGCAATTCATAATATGTGATATGATATGGCCTTTCTTCTTTGTGCTTTCGATCTCCATCTTCTAGCACGAACATGATCTCCATCATCACCGACATTGCATCAAGGTCAATGATGCTTCTCCATGGTTGTCGTCCACCGGCTTCAACTATTACAACTACTTTGAATAGACACGCGGGTCTTAACAGAAATTAAAGACAACCATATGGCTCCTGCCGGTCCGACTTACAATAAGGAACATTGCATACATCATATATAATCACAATCATGGCCATATCACATCACAGCACACCCCTGCAAAACAAAGTTAGACGCTTCTAATTTTCTTTGCATGTTTTATGTGGTTTGGGGCTTTCAATAAGTGTCATCCTAACTTACGAACAAGAACCACAACATTGATACTAGTATTGTCAATCACCCGTTGTAAATTGGATCTTAACTATGCTAGGAGAAACAGGCACCCGCAAAGCCACTTATGCAATACAAGTTGCATGTCAAGCGTGGAGCAAGTCTCATGAACGATGTCATGTAAGGTTAGCTCGGGCCGCTTCATCCCAACATACCGCAAGATGCAAAGTACACAAGAAGCAATCGACAATAAAAACATCAACGCCCACAATGACCATTGTGTTCTACTCGTGCAACAGATCTACATATAGACATGGCTCTGATACCACTGTAGGGGTTCGTAGCATGGAAAACAAAAAATTTCTATCGCATACAAACAAACAAGCCAAGATCTATCTACTAGATTGTAGCAACGAGTCGATGGAATAACTTACCTCAAGATTCCAAAGCGGTTAACGAGAGCGATTCTCGTGGGTGATGTCGCACTCTTTCCGATCTCAAGATCGCGTGAGCGATCCTTCCGGCGCTGCGTTCGGCGCTTCCATGATCGGTCACATCGGTACTCGACGAAGACCTTCCTCTCCTTGTTCCAAAGAAAATGGAGGTTGTAGCACTCTCCTCGCGATTTCGGAAGACAACGGCGTGGTACCTAAGTAGAGGGAGATCCTTGCAGGCTTCAAGCCGAGCGAGTATGGTGGAGTATGAGAGAGAGCTATTAGTGGTCTAGGGATTAGACACACCAATTAGAAGGCTCTAAACCGAAGGCTAGGGCAATTAGAAGCTCTAAACCAAAACGGCTCTAAACCGGAGATTAGAGGATAGGAACTTGTGTGTCTAGAGGAGGAGGCCCTGCCCCTCCTTTTATAGGTGGGAGGGGCGGCCAAGGGGAGGGGAGTCCCTCCCGAAGTCGGCCTTGGTTGGCGCGCCGGCTTAGAGGGACTCCTCTCCCAAGTCGGTTTCAACCACCCCTTGCTTGTTTCTCACAGTTTCTTGTTTCCCACAGTTTCCTGTTTTCCACAGTTTCCTGTTTTAGCCGTTTGACTTTCAAACTGGCAGTTTGACTTTTCAGTTTTGGAACAGCAAGAACACTTAGTACATGATGCAATCATTCAATATGTAATGACACATTCATGTACCCTCCCCCTCGGAGTGCGGACAATCCGAACCTTCTAGAACATTCCGATGAAAACACCGAATCATTCCCGAACTCCAAACGAGACTTTCCTTATATGAATCTTATTCTCCGGACCATTCCGGATCACCTCGTGATATCCGGATCCCATCCGAGACTCGAACAACATTCGGTCTCTTTCTCATAATACCATAACTACTCAAACAACGTCAATCCTTAAGTGTGTCTCCCTACGGTTCGTGAATTATGCGGACATGATCGAGACACTTCTCCTAACAATAACCAATAGAGGAATCTGGAAATTCATATGGCTCCCACATATTTCTATGATTACTTTGCGATCGAATGAACCACTTACATACGATTCCAATTTCCCTTTGTCTCACGATAGTTTACTTATCCGAGGTTATGATCGTCGGTATCTCTGCATGCCTAGTTCAACCTCGTTCGATAAGTACTCTTTCTCGCCCATGATATGTGATCCCTTGTGAGCCAGTCACATGCTTGCAAGCTAATTGGATGACATTTCACCGAGAGGGCCAGTATATCTATCCGCATATGGATGGACAAATCCCACTCTTGATCCATGTGTTTCAACCAATACTTTCAACACTCAATGCCACCTTTATATCCACCTCATTACGGTGTGGTGTTTGATGACATCAAAGCATCCATCCTAAAAGGTGATATGTATGATCTCATGGTCGAAGGAATTAGGTTACTATGTATCGTAAAGCATATAGCAATTGAACTATTGAAATGACTTGATCTTTATGCTACGCTTATCTATAGGAGTATGTCCATCACATCATTCTCCTAATGATATGATCCTGTTGTTAATAACATCTCTATGTTCATGATCAGGAAACCATGATCATATATTAACGAATAAGCTAGTTTAACAAGAGGCTTTACTAGGGACTCTTATTTTAGTTTACAAATCACACAAGTATTAATGTTTCCGGTTAATACAATTATAGCATGGTATGTAAACATTTATCATAAGTGTGAAGATATGATAATAACCACTTTATTATTGCCTCTTGGGCATATCTCCAACATAGAGAACACCACAGCTCCAGCTAGCTGATCGAAGAGATCATTAATCCGCGGAAGGGGATATTTATTCTTGATGGTTTTAGCATTGAGAGCCCGATAGTCAACACAAAGTCTATCAGTCCTGTCTCGCTTCTTCACAAAGATTGTTGGGCTAACCCAAGAAGAAGTACTGTGTTGAATGAAACCCAACTTCTCTTGTTCATCAAGCTGACGTTTGAGTTCAGCCAACTCAGCAGGACCCATTTTATAAGGCCGCTTGGAGATAGGAGCCGTTCCAGGTTCAAGCTCAATTACAAACTCAACCTCACGATCCGGAGGCATACCCGGAAACTCTTCAGGAAAGACATCTGGGAACTCATAGACCACCGGAACACTCTGAATAGCTTCCATAGCATCATCATTCAGAGCCGCCAAAGAGAAAAGCTGGATAGCATGAGTCAGACTTGGAGAATAGACTATATGGCCTTCAGGAATCTTCAGAGAAACCGAGCGTTCAACACAATCAATCACAGCTGCATTTGATGTCAACCAATCCATGCCCAAGATGACATCAATGTCAGAATTGCCCAGAACAATTAAGGACGCCGAGAACGAAGAGCCACCAATCTCAATTTGATTGCCATGGCTGATTTTAGAAGCTGCCATCTTTGCTCCAGGAGAAAGGACCATTAACCGCTCGAGGAGAGGATCCAACGCTAACTCATTCTCATTTGCAAACTTGTGAGAAACAAAAGAATGCGATGCACCAGAATCAAACAAAACTCGTGCAGGGACTGAATTAACGGATAGCATACCCATCACAACCTGTGTGCATGCTCAGCTTGAGCGGCGTTGACACAGTTGGCACGAGCAACAGTAGACCCGGGCTTGGTGTTGATGTTGAGAGCCCGAGGTGGTGGTGCATGAACCAAAGGAGAGCTTGCCGCAGATCTTGGAGGTGGTGGAGGAAGAGCTTTGTTTTTCATCGGACAGTTCCAGTACTGATGCCCAGTGTCTCCGCAAGTGAAACAAGCACCAGGTGGACGTGGAGCAACGTAGCCAGGGACTCCGCCAGGCGCTCCAGGGTAGTGGTGGTTGTAGCCCCTGGGAGCAGCAGTGAGGAAGTTTGGTGGCCTTGTCGCATAGCTTGCAGGTCTTGGTGGAGCCGGGAGCGACGATGGGGTGTTAGGAACCCAAACACGACGCTTAGAAGGAGTTGACATAGCTGAAGGGCTTGCTGCATCGCGGTTGTGTTTCTTTGACTCCTCAAACACTTGCTTACTTGCTTCTTCCTGCAGAGCTGTATGCTGAAGTTCCAGAAAAGACGCCGTCCTTGCATGTGTGATTGCATATTTAATCGATGCATTGAGCCCTTGCCGGAACCTCTTTTGCTTCTTCTTGTCATCAGAGATCTCATCGCCACCATAACGAGAAAGGTTCATGAAGTTCCTGATGTAGGTATTGACATTGTCATCTCCCTGCTTGAGGTTGAGAAACACTTCCTTCATCCTCTCCATGACAATTTCTGACAGGTACTGCTCTTTGAACGCTCCAGTGAACTGTTCCCAAGTAGGCTGAAAATCATTGCGGTTTGCCTTCAGGTAATTCTCCCACCAGAGAGCTGCATCTCCCTTCAGAAGGTGAGTGGCACACTTTACCCATTCTTGCTCAGGAACATCAGCGGTCGTCAGTAGCCTTGACATCTCACGCAACCAATCATCAGCATCAAGTGGTTGATCAGAAACATCAAATTGGCGTGGGTTGAACTTCAGGAAGCTTTTGATGTCTCCTCGCTTGGGAGGTGGAGGTAGCGGAGCAAACTCATTCCTCCGAACACTCTCTTCAAAACGCTGCTGGTTCTGCTGCATTCTTTGCCAAGGCATTGGCGATGTTTGACAACGCGGACCCAGTTCAAGTGGAATGTCCTCATCGAGCAGTGGTGGTGCCATCCTGTGATTGATATAAAACACAAGTCAGTACTATAATGGAGAATAATAATAATCCAAAATAGTACCAAGATGGAATTAACCAAGATTAAAGGATACAATTTACTAAGATGATATTAAAATATCAACAAAGTTCAAAGCACCTAGAAGATATCAAGAATATCGCACACGGCTGAAAAGGAGTGTGGTACACAGATATATCAAAGAAAAAATTTCCGCAAATTTCGGCATTAAAATACCATTAGATGCGCAAAATCACTTAACGAATCAAGATTAGTGACTTTACCAATTCAATATACAAAAGCGAATGATAAGAGTAGTGGTATGGTCGCGACTCCATCCCGCACTCAAATCATTACTCCGCACATGAATAAGTAGAACACATATCCTAACCCCTTCTTCTCACGATGAACCTAAAGATTGGTAACTACGGAACGAGCACCCCAAACAAGATAACGTCGGATAACAAAGAGTAAGACAGATCGCGGCGGTATACAACGAATCAGATAGATCGCGTCGGTTTGAAAAAGCCTGTCGGTATGGAATGTACCAACAGTTGATAACCAAAAGGCCGATAAAGATAACATGTTGGATGCAACAGATAGACAAGGAATTACACACACACACGCACACACACACACACAACCTATGGTACTACGGAAACCCAGAACACGTGAATCCTAGTTTGAACTTTTAAGAAGAGGCTTGAAAACGTTACACTTCCTTACCAGAAAAGGGTGGGTGGGTGGGTAAGAAGAAAAGTGGAAGCAGTCCTACTCTCACGTTTTGTTTTTCCCTAGTATACATAACTACCAAAAATATTTGCTAGACTGACAACGACCATTTGGCTGAGACCCTGAAGGGCGGGATGGCTCTGATACCAATTGTAACTACCTCGGTGAATTACGCTCCTAGTTACAAGCCTGGATGAGCGAAAATGGTTAAAATAGTACGGTGGGGCAATGCCACTCACAGGTAGACCTTTCGGCCGTCCCAACCATTTCCAAACATCGGGACAAGAACGGGCGGCATAATCGGCAGGCGAAGGGATCAACTACATACACAAATGGGTATGTATGCAAGCCACCATACAACAAAGACATCGAGCCATTCCATCTAAAAGAAATAGAAATATTGCACGCCATACGGCAAGATCCAAATATCCTAGATAGATATAATAGTTTAGGATATCTCCTCATACATCAAACATCGAGTATCAAAGTGAGCGGCAACAAGATCCGAGTACGGATAAGAAGCAAATTGGCATAAGATGCCCCATAAAATAAACACATCCTCCCACAGATCCCACGGATCCCGTTCCGGAATCTCTACACGAATGATCGTTGCCCACATCGTCTCTCCTCCACCCGGATCCATCTTGCGAGTTTACATTCATCGAATCAAACAATTTATCGTGTGAGACCCTAGAAATTTTCGGCAAGTCTTTATGCCTCTAAAGGGGACACAACCTGGGTGGCCGAATTGCGACAAAAGATAATACCTAGCAATTCTATAGATACTCGCTAACCATCCGCCTAACCAAAGATGAGCGGATGTCCGTGAATTAATGACAATGATTATAAGTAATATCAGATCCATCCTCCTCCTCGCTACCAACGAGGCGGATGAACACCCCATCTTGGCGTTTTATTATCCGCTCCATGAGTGTTGCACTATTTACTAGTCGGTTACTTAGTCAAATTAAAGCGGTACTTTAGTTATGCTTGTCTATGATCGAAACCGTGCTCCAAGTCGTCCATAACGCGGACACGGCTTTGAAAGTTTTACCTGCAGGGTGCATAAATAGCAACACACACTCGATCAACCTCGGAAAAACCAAATCAAAACCCAACGAGGCATTCACGACAAAGCAATCACAAGATTCAGAAATATTTGAGGCCACCCATTAAGCTACCATAGCGAAGTTAGCCGACTCGAGACGGACTCAAGGTTTGCGTCGGTGGTAAACATCGGGAACCGAAAATGTGGTGGGCTTGTCGATCTGCGAAACACTCCGCTTCCAAAAGCAGACAGTGCATTCCTCGCACAATCTTAAATTAAGCAAGAAAGCATGGCATAAGTACAGGATAGTAATAAAGCCCCAAACTACTTTGTGGCCCCAAGAAATAAGAATGAATCAAGCTCGCTCGGGGGTCCCATAAGCCTCCCGGATGTGGATAGCGAATATTCAAGGAACAGGAATCAAGTACTCGGGGTCCTCACGGGACACAAGTGAGCATGAAAAACCAAATAGATATTGCTCACGGTGCCACTTTCATTAGTTATCCCATACTACTCGAGTTAAGTTGTTTAGGTACCTCGTTATCCATCAGACACTCACATACCCTACACATGTTGTTCTACGACTCGCATGGCTCAAACAACTCCTGTAGTAATGGCTCATGGGATGGAGGAACAAGCTTCGGTGGGGTTTAAAAGTAAAGGCTATGCAGTACTTGGGATTCAGTTTAATGCGATCGCGACTCAATGATGCAAGAATAAGATAGAGGCAATAGGTACTATATGTATGCAAACATGTGGTAGTGCTTGCCTGGCAGCTCAGTTGAAGCGAGAGAAGGATCTGGGTAGTGCTCCTGGGTTTCTTGGTATATCCCCTGCTCAGCGTCTATTCGAGGAAGAACCAAACAAACAAGGGCCAACATAAATAAAGTGCACAAGCATAAGAATAAAATTCGACAAGCAAACAATCATTCCATGATGAATGATGCACAATTTGCATGGCAATAAAGTAGCATGGCATGGGTGAGATGAGAAAACAAGAAGTAAACATTTTATTGAGTTTTGGCCACATTTTATCCTCATAAACAGTTCTGGTTTTGCAATATTTATGTGATGCATGCTTCAAAACAGAACAAGGAATGCATAAACAGAAAGTTCTCGTCGAGCTAATCATTTTAGACATATCATTTGTTAAATTTGGAGTTATAAATCAAAAATTATTAATTAATTAATGCAAAAGGGCATTTTAATGTAATTTAAATCAACTTGAAATTTTAAGTGTTCAAAATATATTTTGGATAGCATATTTGAATTCCTCATATTTTTCTGATTTGAAAACATATATTATTTGTATTATTTGAATTCATATTTTAAAAGTTATTTAAATACTGATTTGAATTTGAATTTAAAACAAATTTGAAAAGTTTAAATTAAAACAGATAAACAGTAAAACTTTTTCTACTCAGGCAAACTTAGCCACAGTCAGTGACAGGTGGGCCACATCTTGTTGGGCAAAGAACTGGTGGGGTTGAGGACCGCGGGTCAAGGTTAACATAAGGGTGGGTGCCTTTTTGCAAAAAACCAAGACGGGAGGGTCTGCGGGTTGAGGCGAAAATAAAAGGGGGGCTAAGTGTAAAGTGGCAACGGCCCACTGTTGTTCTTCTCTGCATCTGACGAAAAAAGCAGAGAACGGGCCAGGCGGGGTTCGAACCAGGACCTCAGGCGCTCGCGCCAGCGACCAGGCTAAGCGGGTAGTTGTTAGGAGGGCGGACGGGGCCTAGATAGGGTTTTTGCGGTGCGGGAGCAAGCAGCGGCGGCCAGCGGTGCAAAGGCGCTCGGCCTTGGTCCGACGAGCACGGGAAGCAGCAGTGAAGGGCGTGTCGGGAGGAGAGAGGCTCACCGCGGTTGGGTTGGTGGTCGGATCGGGCTGGGGAGCGGTGGAGCAGAGCGTCTGACAGACGGCGAGCTAGGGTTTGGCGTCGAGCGTCGGCTCGGTGGCTCTGGTCCTTCTCCTCCTCGGGTGCGTCTGAGGCTGCAGAGGACCTCCCGACCTCGGCCGACCTCCTGGCGCTGCGCCTCTTGGATCGACGAGGCGACGATGTCTGGCGGTGGCCGTGAGAGAGGTAGCGGTGGCGGTGGAGAAGAAAGGAAGGAGAGGCAAGGCCTGGGAGTTCTGGGATGGATCTGGCGAGGCGAGAGGTGGGAGTAGATAAGGCGATCCCAGGAGGAGGTGGTGCGTGGGGGAGTGGGTAGGGTTAAGGTGGCCACCTTTTTTTCTCTCCTTCACGTGCTCAAGGGCAGGGGTAGGGTTAAGGGGCCACTGGGACCAGAGAGAGAAGGGGAGGCTCGGGTGGGGCTAGCCCAGCAGGGAGAGAGTAAGAGAGAGAGGAGAGGAGGCTCGGGTTAGAGCTAGGGTTAGCTAGGGAGGGACTCAGGTTATGGTTTGGTCTTAGGTTAGGGAGGGGTAGGTAGCTGGGGTGTGGCCAGGGAGAGAGGGTGGCCAGGTGGGGCATGCATGATAGAGAGAGGAGAGAGGGATAGGGAGAGGGATTAGGTTTTAGAAATAGAAAAAGGAGAGAGGGGTAGATCATGGTGGTGGTAGGGTGTAACTAGGGTAGATGAGGGGTTAGGTTTAGGGTCTAGCTTAGGTGAGAGAATTTTGGAGAAAGGATTAGAGAGAGAGGGTGGTTTAGGGTTTTAGGCATGATCCACATGACCATGCATGTGTGGAGGTGAAAGGAGAGGAAGGTGAGGAGAGAGAGAGAGAGAGAGAGAGAGAGAGAGAGAGAGAGAGATGATCCACTCAAATGACCAAATAAAAACACAGGAGGCAAAAGATGGTGATGGTTGCATGGCCCATGCAAGATAATAAATGCCATGTATCATCCTTGTGAAAACAAAATAATAAACATGGCATTACTCCTATGCATTACCCAAAATGTGGAGTATAGCCCAAGCAAGAGAAATTAAAAGGATGCCCCATGTGAAGTAGATGGAGATGACCATATTTGAATAGAAATGGGACTTGCTAGTGTGTATGTGCCACTAGATGTTGAATAGTCCCAAAATATCCCAACATGAGCATAAATCCATAATAATCCATATGAATGCTAGGAAAAGGAGCACTACTCATAATGCATGCAAAGGTGGCTCCACATATCAATAATGTGAAAACAACATGATGCTAAGATGAGAGCATGTGGAGATAGAATTGGATCCATCCCAACCCACATGAGCTAGAGGTAAAACCAAATAAGTTGCAATGCTCATATATGGTGGAATGGTGGAATGATGGGGTGATGACAAGAAAGGTGGTGGAGTCAATAAAAGATATGCCCCCAACTCATCTTGGGCATTTACACAATATATCAAGAACCAAATACAATATCAAGAGGCAAATACAATTTACAATGCATATGAGAGAAGAACCAAATCAAAAGGGTTTTATATGATGCTCAAATGCAAGGTGGCATGATGACATGAGCATGATATAATGATGATGCAACAATTGTATATATGAAGTAGCCATTATATTACTAGACCAAGTAGCATTACAATTATTAGACAAATGGGATGCTACAAAAGACAACACAGGGGGAGTTCCCAGTCTTATCTTGCAGGGTGAAAATCCAAGGTCTGGCCTTAACTAGTTGTGTCTGGCAATGACCTTGTTGAAGGCATTGTTTTGTGAGGAAGAACTTTCTCCAGGGTGAAAACCTATGATATTTGATCGGGCAACGATGGTGCTTGGGCACTATTTCCTTCTTGAAGGCGTTGTTATTGGAGTGGAGGACTACTGGTGTTGTTTTGATGGTGTCAGTGCCGTTGCTTTGAGGAGTAGTTCTCTGTAGCGGGACTTTTATTTTTTGTAATTCTTCTTTCTTTTTTCTGGGTTGTGTGCATCTGTAGGGCCGCTAGGGCATGCGTTGTTGCAGAGGCTGGGTGTAATTGGTATCCCTATGATATTAATATATACTCTTTTCCAAAAAAATGTTCTCGTGGTGGTTTCTCTAGAAATGATCTGCTGCTTCTATTGCTTTTCTAGAGTGAGAAGATCGAGGTTGTCGGGGTGCTGGACATGTGCGTGATCACGGATGTGCTGCTGGTTTGCGGTGTTGGACCTGCTGGTGCTGGACCTATTGGACTGCATTGTGATCTTGAGATCGGTAAGTGTACGACTATATCATCCATGAGAACCAATCTCGTAAAGCATTTCGGTCTTTGAGGGTGAGTTCTCTATGGATATATAACCACCTGTTTCTTGTATCTAGATAGATCTTAGTGCTTAGTTGTTCATATCATAGGAAAAATTTTGTTTTCTATGCTACGAACTGTAACAACCCAAGTTTGTATTATATGTAAATAGTACATAAGCATTGCATGCATGTGTTAGAATCAATAAAGTAATGCATGTGAGCAAGTGGTTGAACAAATGAAATCCCTAAACCCTAATCTTCCCCTTCCTTTTCAACAGATTTCAAATGGTTTTAAATGATCTGAAAAGATCAAAAGGTTGTGAAGCCCAAAATGATACAAGGGCCTCACATTATTTTAAGTGTTTCACAAAATCTGTAGCATTTTTAAAATGTCCAAAACCAGTTTTAAAATGAAATACAAAATCGGAAACAGATTCTAGAAAAATAAAAATATTTAGAGATAAAAAAAAGCAAGCGGTGAGCCATGGCCCATCCCCTCTTCTCTCACATGCTGCCAGCTGCTCAAAGATGGCCCACCCGGGCAGAGACACTATGCACTTCGGCCGTTGCCCCGCGTCATCATCATCGTCGGCGACTAGGAAGTACCTCCGTGTCGACGCCGCCGCCGTCCGCCGACGAAGCCGCGCAAAGATTCACGCAGCCTCCCATCAGCGTCTATAAGAGGCCCAGCCGCCACAGTGGAGAAGCCCCAACGCGCTACTCCCCCCCCCCCCTTATCCCCATCGCCATGGCCGACGAGATCTAGCTCGCAGACGCCGTCGGCCTCGTCATCTCCGGTCGCCCCAAGCTCGGCTAAGACCACCACCGAGATCGCCATCTCCTCCTGGTTCTTCCTAGCGAGCTCACGCAGCCCGGCGCGCCCCCAATCATCAAAATCGGGAGCTCCCTACGGCGCTAGTTGCCGCCGCTCGCCGTTGACTCACGCCTCGCCTCGCCTCCCTGACAAGCTGGACACGCTCAGGGTGATCTTCTCGACTGCAATGTACCCTCCGTTTTGCCGCTTGCTCGCCGTAGCACTCTGCCCGTGCGAGCCCTACCATGTCGCAGCCATAGCTCGCCACCGACGAGGTTCCAGCGACCAAAAAGGGGCGGAGCTAGTGCTAGGTTGGTCGTCGTCCCCGTGCGGTTCTAACGCGCCCAGCCGCGCTCGCTGGGGCGCGTTGTGTCGTCGCCGGCGACCATTGCGTGGTGGTGCCGCCGTGGCCACCGTGGCAAGCCGACGTGGCTAGGGGGGCAGCTGTCAGCCTCTGGGGATAGGTATCCCCATGGTGCAAAAATATTTAGGGTTAGGGTCTAATGATGTCAAGTTGATGCAATAATTATTTAATACTTTTCAGAAATGTTTTAAAATGGCAAAAAATAAAATAAACCTATAAAATTCATAAATAATTCATATTTAATCAGAAAAATATTTGTAATATATCAAAATGTTCAGAAAATTGAGATCTATCTGTTTAAGTTATCATCATACATTGTAAAGAAACTTAAAACCCTAATTTAGTTAAAGAAACATCGACACCCCTTATGTACATGTGGGTTCGACGGTGTGTCCTCGCCAGGGCATCCTGAACCCTTTTAAATCGATGTTGCACCTAGGATTAGTGTAGGATCTCTAATCTGACATGTCATATATATTGATTGTGCATTGCATTATGACATGTATTGATTGTCGTCTTTCTTTTCGGTATTGGTTCTTCGTGATAGGATCCGAGGCCGAAGTCAACAACACCGAAGATCCATACATGTCTACTGAAGGACAAGGCAAGTGTACCCTCTTATTCTGAACCTATGTTTTATAAAGTATTTACCTTCTTGCTATGATGCACACGATTCCAATATGATCTTTTGTTAGTAGCTAGAGTTACCTATCTGCTGCATAGTTTCCATTTTGTAGCCTTATACTCCTGATCCACTACTCCTAGCATACCTAGGTCTGGCATCTAAGTGTTGCTAGAGTTTTTGCGACCGTCAGCTTAGCCATGAATAGTAGTAACGTCTGATCTATCCGAATGATGAATCAGAGATGCCGATGAATCTAGAAAGGTAGGAGATGGAGATATCATCGAAGGAGATAACTAAATATGCTAAGGCTTGTATGGGAGGCCATGTTGGGTGTGGTTTTTATAGTCCCATACTCGCCATCACTAGAAACTGAGTTCTTTCCTTTGGAACCGAGACGAGCGTACAGCCACACGGGATTTGGGAACTCCTCGACTGACTAACTTGCCTAGTAGATTCCATGAGTCACATAGTTCGGGCCTTCCATTTGGCATACACATTTAAAACGATTTCGAAAGAGGAGGTGAAGGAGGTGCATCATAACACGTAGGTAAGTGTGGACCGGGTTGCTTGGGATCGATGGAGCCCCTGGTAAACCAACCTCGCCTCACATCTCTAGGGACCGGCTTCGGGACTTGACCCGTTATGGCAGAAACATCCTTAGGGTGTGACTCATGGTCTCGGCGAAAGCAAGGTAAAGGTCGTGGTCAACCACCCTCTGTCGGCCTTCCAAGGAAGAGGGCTAATAATTTGGCATTAAGAGTCGGTTGGTATGTGTGGGTAAAGTTGTACACTCTTGCAGGGTTAAATCTTTTCGAAAAGCCGTGTTCACGGTTATGAACGCTTGGTGACCAGATTCTAAGATCATAGATAACGTTAACCAAAATTAAAACTTGTTGATCCACGTGTGTTTAAGGATGCTTCCTCAAGGTTCGAGGGGGTGATCCTAGATAGGAGTTTTTGATGAAGCTTGTGGATATCGAGATATGATGTTCAAGATGAAGAATTCGTTATCTTATATCTTTTGAAATAATCTAAATAGACGAGCCTCTTCTTCTTCTTGTTTACAAATAAAGATTGCTTTATGCAAAAACAAATCCAGAGAAAGCCTTTCTAGCTAGAGCATATAGATACTAGGTTACCAAAGTCTTGCGGAGTACATTCTCGTACTCAGTCGTGTGCCATTGTTTTTTTATAGATGATCTAGTTACGACTGAAGGTGGCTTCTACGTTGACATCAACGAGTAGTTGGGGATCACAGATAGCAGTCTGAGGACTATGGGATGGACGCTGCTTTTGTTTATGGCCTCTTAGGCCCTTTGCTAAGTTATTATGTAGAACACCATATTTTGCTTTCGATATTTGATATAATGTTGGGTCTGTGACCTCTGGTTTGTAATAACTCAGATATCATACTCTGTTAAGAGTTTAAACTTATGATGTTGAATCCCTGAGTTCTGTAATGTTACCGAATCTTACTGTGATCTTTCGTGCTTGGAGTTGAGCTTATCTTAGATGGTGATCCTAGGTTAGTTCAACACTAAACCCGGGGGTGTTACACAAACCCAACAAAGCCTCCTGGATATGTATACCATGACATTTTTCACACATGTTTCCATGATAAACAATCGTGTGTGATAGGCCATAACGCATACTTTTTTGTGTAAAAACTTGTGTTCATCATTCAGCGGTTAGATGTAATTGATTCACATGGTATTTTGTAGTATCATGAGAATCAAGCACAAAACTTATGAAAAAAATGTAGTGGTGCGTCCTTGGAGCAAATATTAGTCAAAGGTTTCAATGTCCACTAATTACTAGTGTACCGAACGAATCGCACATGTTGTCGTACATAAATATTTCCTTCTCTACAGGAATTCGTGAGATTTTCTATCGGATACGGTGTTGTATCTAAATATTGTGTGCAATATGGGATAACATTGTTTTATCTAAATATCATGCTCAATATCTTTTCAGGAAACACAAAATTAGGGTAAACATTACTTAATATTTCACTTCAAACTTTTTTCCACCCATACATATACAAAAAGGATTACTAGATTAATATTACATAATATATAAAAACTAATAAGTCATACTTCCTGAGTTCCTTTCTATAGCGCCTGTAGTTTCTGGCATGGAAATTAAAGAACACATGTGGAGATAAAGTTACATAAGTTTTGGGTGGGATACTCTTGGCTAAATGACATGATAATATAGAGGAATGAAGCGTAATTAAATCCCTATAAATATTGTCCAGGTGAGTTGTCTAACACAATATACCTTATATGTTTGATTTTTTCTGAAAAAACTATAGACACTATAAAAAGGAACTCAGACGCGGCTCCTGCCAAGAAAATAAGTGTAGCCACGTTTGATTCAGAATACATGAGACTTAAGCTTAGTATTTCTGAGATGACAGTACCTGTAGTCATATCAACTTAAGGACACGGTTTAGGTCCCACAAGAGGAAGAAACAAAGATATCTGATCATGGGACTGGTAACCTTGTCTGCTCTAGTACGTCGTGCTTCTCCACCAGAGATCTCTGGAGATATGATACTTCCTGCCTTTCAACGGCTTCGTCATCTTCCCGAAAGGAAGGAAAAGAGAACTAAGGCTTAGGGTATACTTCCTAGGATCATTGGGAACCACCAAATCATAAGGAAAGATGCCTCTCAGGGCATCTAAGAATGATTCAAATTGTGAAGGGAAACTCCCGCGTATAATTTGTTTTGGGGGGGGAAGGAGCCCGAAAGGGTCCCCCCACTGACTTGGCCTAGGCCTAAGTGAAACTGAAGTGGTGGGCCTATCCATACCAACCTGGGGTATGCTCGGTGAATTACTTTTTTATAAATAGAGAAAACATATGGAAGAACCATAGCATTTTGTGTTGTAAATATGCCCTAGAGGCAAATAATAAAGTGAGTTTATTATAATATTTCATTAGTTTATAATAGTTTTATACCATGCTATAATTGTATCAATCGGAAACATTGGTACACATGTGGTGTGTAAACAAACCAAGTCCCTAGCACCCTCTATTAAACTAGTTTACTGGTCAACTGATGATCAAGATTTCATGATCATGAAGCATTTATGCCAATTGACAATGAAGTCATGTCATTAGATAAATGATATGGTGGACACTGTACCCAACATAAGTATTGCAACATGATCAATTCACAAAGTTCATCATTGCAATAATTAGAAGCATAGTAACCTTCTCCTTTGACATTGAGATCATATTTAATCACTATCACCCGCGGTTGCTTTGATTGCATCAACCGTCACAGGGTAACAGGATGATCATAAAGGTGTGTGTCACTTATTCCAAAGGGATAGGTTGAGGCATGTGCATCAAGATCAGGATTTGTTCTCCCGCATGATGGGAAGATACACTAGGTCCACTCGGTGAGATTACATCCATAAAATTGTGCAGTGTATGACTAGGTCATGAGGATGGAATATCACGAGAACAAATTAAGCAGCACTTTTCGGTAACAAGATAGAACAACGTATAGTGATATTGATGATCAGATATCGGACAAGTCGGGTATCAAAGTAACAACGGGAATTGGACTCAACTTTGATGGTTTAAACGACATTGAAATCATGGAGTGCACAGGGGTCATTTTGGGTATCCAGACCCTACGGATGATCATTGATCCAAGAAGCATAACAATCATGTATGTGATGTTCTTGAACCATAGGGTAACACACTTAAGGATTCTATGACGCTTGGAGATCCTTTTGGATTCATCGGGATCACCGAAAGAAAGAAGAAGGAGAGAACCGAAAGAGTTCCGGGTGAAGTCCGAAGTTGTTCGGAATGATCAAAATATAGTTTTTGATCATGGGGAAATGTGAAATGTGATTTTTATATGAATTGTATGAATTAATAAATTAAAAATCTTGTTTAAAATATTTATTGGCGAAACCTCCCTAATGGGCCACTTCCCGGAGGGAAGGGCTCATGGGGGAGGGCCACCACCCTAGGCCACCTGCCCAGCTGGCTTGGACCACACGTGGGGTGGGGGTGGGGCCCACCCGGCTGACCCTCCCTCCCATGGAGTGCCTCCTCCCCTTCTCCCTTTGTTTAGTCCTACCCCGGGACATGAATAGAAGGGGTTCCCTCCCCTTCCCCTATATAAGAAAGGGCCTATGGGAGGGAAAAGGACACAATATTTATCTAAGGTAGGCACGCCATCGCGCGCTGTTGGATCCCATTCCAGAAGATCTACTCCCGTAATCCCGTCTGGATCAGGGAGACCATGATTCGTCATGGAGCATCGTACGTGTGCGAAACCATGGGGGTGCTGCCAGTTATGGCACCTGGACTGTCGTGCAAGGACCTGGGGTGACTTGTGAGGAGAAACACGACCTTGAGGTTGCTATGAGTATGACTACATCATCCACATTACTCGTGAATATTAAGCGCTTTTGTTCTACCAGGCTATGTCACCGTTACTCATAGATTGATTCGGGCAATTGGTGTTGCGCTAGTTATGAATTTTTTTTTGCCGTGAACCCCTTCATTTCGTGACTCATTGGTAAATCAAATTTGATTCTCTATAAACCGATACGAACAACCACGTTGGTCGTAATAGATCGACTTGAATGTTTCTTCTCGCTCCAACACCAAAACAGGTATAGCCCTGGTCTACGGTATTGCTAAAAATCTTTTGTTGGGTCAACTCCAAAAAAAATCCTTCTTCAAGAAGAAGAAGAGAGGAAAACTAAAACTATAGGTTATCCTCTTGTCAAAGGAAGGGA
Organism: Avena longiglumis; assembly: GCA_030063025.1. Lineage (NCBI taxonomy): Eukaryota > Viridiplantae > Streptophyta > Magnoliopsida > Poales > Poaceae > Avena > Avena longiglumis. Next base: position 208,057,136 of record CP125979.1, on the reverse strand, counting down.
AAGAGAAAGAAAATCCCAACCAATTCATATTATGGATAAGCTCCTTTATTAATAAAAATATACCATCCTTCTTTCTAATTCAAAAAAGAAAGGGTGGGAGGGAGTATAAACTAAAATTTATCCTCGGCATGGGACATGTTGTCGGTGAATTTGGAATGAGCAGCGTTGATGGCGGATAGGTGGCCGCAAACAGAGACGTTGCTAGAGGATGGCTAGCTAGAGCTCGAGGCCTTAGCAGCTCCGTCGGCGGCCCGTGCCTTTTCCCTTCTTCTCAGGGACTTTGAGGCCATCTTCCGCACATCTGCCCTTGCAGGTACATCCAAACATAGTTGGAGGGTATATACATAAAGGACTCCTGCATCACGAGATCATTCGCTTCCAAATGGCGCCACGTCTTGACGAAGACCTCCATAAGCGGCAGACCCTCCAGTGACAACTCCGCGGTCACTGAATCCTTGTCTATCGGGATGGAGTCAGATGACGGCCAGAGGTGGAGGGAAGGGCGTCGGAGGAAGGACGTGCTTTAAATGTTTATAACTCACCACTTATGTATGCCACCTTCAACTTCTTTCCCTCAGACACTGCTTGGCGATTCTTCACGTAGTTGCTGCTAGGCGTCCTTCCTGATTAACTTTTTCAAGCTTTTTGCTAGTCTTGGAGGTGTGAACTATGAGCGGCTCTCAGCTGCTCACCATACCTATAGACGAGCTGAGGGTGGCCGAAGGGTGGCTAAACTGCATGAGTGGGAGCACATCACACACAGATTAGAAATAAATGGTCTACAAACGGACAAAGAAGCACACGAGTTCAATTGACAAAACTATTTGTTTTCTTTTGCACACGATTCTGTATTTTAGATCGTTTGTGATGTTTTCCCGGCTCAGGCGGGTGGCAGACCTGTAGACGGTCAAATTTTTGGGGCGTCAGCGATCTTCCATCACATATGGAAAGGCTCTTCTGAGTGTAACTAAGGCTTTAAAAGTGTCATTTTGTACTAGTGACTCTGTTGCAGCCCATTTGCAACTCACACAAGCACGAATCAAAAAAAATCTAACGGCCCTAGAGGTTGTTAAATAACGGAAAGAGGATAGAACGATGCGTGGAGCTAGCATCGGCTGCGTGTTGAATATATATCAAAGGAGTTTGTTACATATGGGAAGAGATAAGGAGAAGATAAAGAGAGAGAGAGTTCTGGTGGAGTACTACTCCATACATATTACAATTATGTTTAACACTTCCCTTTAGTCTAAAGCTTAGACAGATTTAGATTACACATGAATTCATTTAATTTCTTGAAACATAGTTGTTTAGTAAAGCCATGTGCAATCTGATCCTTGCTGGAGATGAACCTGACATCAAGTTATTTTCTAGCAACTCGCTCCCGAACAAAATAGAAGTCAATCTCAATGTGTTTAGTACGAGCGTGAAACACTGTATTTGCTGACATAAAAGTAGCACCAAGATTATCACACCAGAGAGTAGGTTTCTCTTGAAGAGTAATACCCAATTATCTGACAAGAGCCTCAACCCAGATCAGCTCAGTTGTAGCATTTGCAAGAGATTTATACTCAGCCTCGGTACTAGAACGAGAGACAGTTGGCTGTTTCCTGGCACTCCATGAAATAAGATTAGAACCAAGAAAATAGCAAAACCTCCTGTAGAACGTCTATCATCCAAATCTTCATTAATCAAGATCGTAATAGGCACTCAAAAGTGTAGAAGAAGATCGACAAAAGTAAGACCAATCACGTGTACCATTAATATACCTCAATATCCTTTTACCGCTGTCCAATGAGTGGTAGTAGGAGCATGAAGAAACCGCATACCTTGCTAACTGAAAACACAAGTCAGGTCGTGTCAATGTTAATCTTGAAGTGCTCCTACAATACTTTGTAATGTAATGTGTATCTTCGTGACCAAGTGGTATTCCATCCTTCAAAGGACAAAGTATCGAGTAGACAGGGGTGTAGGACAGTTTGTGCAATCCTTCATACCAACACGTTTTAAAATATCTGTAGCATATTTCTCTTGATTCAAGAGTAACCCATCTTGTTGTTTGTGCACTTCAAGACCAAGAAAATAATGAAGATCTCCAAGATCCTTGAGAGCAAACTCATGGCTCAAATTCTCAAGAAGAGATGTTATTGCAGCATCAGAAGAGCTTGTAACAATGATGTCATCAACATAAATAAGCAGAAATATTTGAATGCCTGAATGATTGAACAGAAACAAAGATGTATCTCCCTTGGAAGGTATGAAACCAAGGGTATGAATCTTAGCACTGAGTCGTGAGTACCATGCCCTAGGTGCCTGTTTTAGCCCATAAATAGCTTTGTCAAGTTTGCAAATAAAATTTGGAGTGGCGGAAGACTCAAAACCAGGTGGCTGTCTCATGTACACCTCCTCTTCCAGAACACCATGTAAAAACGCGTTCTTGACATCTAGCTGCCTTAAACTCCAACCTTTTGAAACAGATATAGACAGAACATAATTGTAGCAATTTTAACAACAGGGCTAAAAGTATCCTCATAGTCTATCTCATACCTTTGTTTAAAACCTTTTGCAACAAGACGAGCTTTGTATTTGTCAATTGTACCATCAGCATTTTTCTTGATGCGATAAACCCATTTGCAATCAATGACATTCCTTTTTACACCAGGTGGAACAAGGTGCCATGTGTGGTTTTTCATAAGAGCATCATATTCTTCTTGCATAGCATACCTCCAATTTGCATCAACCAAAGCTTCTTTTAAATTTTCAGGTTCTCCTGTAGATGTTAACAAAGCCCAGCGAATTGTGCCATCAGTGCGAATTTTTGGTTGTTTAATACCTTTTTGTAGGCATGTACGTGCAGCAGGAGGTGACACAGGGTCACCCGCCACAGAAGATCCTGAAAAGGAACCCTCCTGATCCTGGGCAGCATCGTTTTCCGCGTCGGGCGATCCTGTGGAGCCAGACGCGGGCGATCCTGTGGAGCCAGACGGGGCCTCCTGGAAATCATCATGGCCCCCGGTCTGGGTCAGAGATGGCGTGGGCCCGGGAGGGGACCGGGGTGACCCATAAGGCGACGTGGAGGGCTCCGAGTGGCTGCACGGAGAAAGAGAAGCCCGGGCCCCTGACGACTGGCGCATGGAGGACGCGGTTTCTGCGTCGGATGGAGACGGGGCGAACGCGGTGTCGGCGTTTGATCGCGACCTGGCAGAGCCAGACAGGCGTGGGCCCGCGGACGATGCATCAGAGGAGAACGTGGCGGAGACGGGTTGGTGCTGACGCGAGGACGCGGGAGAATCTGCATGTGAACGCGAGGACGCGGGAGAGTCCGTTGCAGGGTGCCCAGGGGATTCCGTGTCAGGTGCAGCAGACGCGTGATCCAAGGACGATTCTGCCTCGAGTTCCGCATTGTTTTGTCCAGTAGCTCCAGTTTCTTGAGCAACATTATTTGATGTGGGCATCTCCAAATTTCTTGCAGAATTCAGCTCAGTTTCTTCGAAAGAACTTGGAGAGGCCCTTTGCACTGTCACCTGAGAAGCATCAACAACAGGTACAATTGGGAAATATTGATCGTTAGTATGCACCCCCGTATGTATGTCTACCGAGGAGAGATTTTCAGGAGGAAGTAAGAGAAGTTCTTCACGAAGGCGACGACCGGCGTTGGGATGAAGTTCAGCAAAGGGAAAGACGTTTTCATCAAACACAACGTCTCTGGACACATAAACACGACCAGTAGCAATGTCAAGACACTTGACCCCTTTGTGAAGTGGACTGTACCCAAGAAAGACACATCGTTTTGAACGGAAAGACAATTTGTTTTTGTTGTAGGGACGTAAGTTGGGCCAGCAAGCACAACCAAAAACACGAAGGGAGTCATAGTTGGGTTTAGTGTGAAGAATCTTTTCTGTAGGAGTTTCAAAATTGAGCACCTTGGATGGAATAAGATTTATGAGAAAGGTGGATGTGAGAAAAGCATCATCCCAGTACTTTAGTGGCATGGAGGCATTGACAAGTAAAGCAAGACCAACCTCAACAATATGACGGTGTTTGCGTTTAACAGAACCATTTTGTTGATGAGCATGAGGACATGAAACATGATGGGTAATGCCCACTTTTTGGAAGAAGGCATTAAGTTTTACATACTCACCCCCCCAGTCAGTTTGCATAGTAATAATTTTCCTGTTAAACTTGCGCTCAACATATTGCTGAAAATTGAGAAACACTTGATAGACCTCAGGACGATTTTTGAGAAGATATATCCAAGTAAATTTACTGAAGTCGTCAATAAAACTTACATAGTATGCATGTTTTCCTAAAGACATAGGAGCTGGACCCCAAACATCAGAAAACACCTGTTCCAAAGGAACAGTGGAAACACTAGTGGAAACATGATAGGGCAACTGATGGCTCTTAGCCTGTTGGCATGGATCACAAATATAAGGATTTATTTCTGGAGTATATGGGAGATTGTTTTTCCTAAGTACTTGCTGAACAATAAATGTAGAAGGATGTCCTAGACGACGATGCCATGTAGAGGATGAGGGCTTGATGGTGATCAACGCATGCTTGGAATAGTCCGATGACACAGGAACAAGAGGGTAGAGACCACCGTGACAGGGACCTTTAAACATTATTTGCCGTGTTGCCTGATCCTTAATCAAAAAAAAGAATGGGTGAATCTCAATGAAGGCATTGTTGTCTAGAGTTATTTTATGAGCAGAAAGCAAGTTCATGGAAGAGCTAGGAACATGAAGAATATTACGAACTTGAAGATAAGTATGTGGGGTGTGCAAAACTGAATGACCAATATTATCAATTGCCATACCTTGTCCACTAGCATTGTGGATTTGATCCTGCCCTTGATATGGTTCATGAACTTGAAGTTTGTTCAATTGTCCTGCCACATGATTAGTGGCTCCTGTGTCCAGCACCCAGTTGGTGTTCATGCCATAAGCACCATGAGCGCCCTTTTGTTCATGAGGAGCATTATCATCATGGTCATCTCCATAGCGCCACCAACACTCACTAGCAGGGTGTCCTTCTTTCTTGCAAATCTGACAGTACACACCGGGCTGCCAAGGACTTGCAACGCGATCAGGGTGCCCACGGCCCTTGCCGCGCCCCCCTTTGGGACGCCGATCCTGCTGCCCCGTAGGGGCGTGTCCATGGGATTGTGGTTGTGGGGAATTGGATGGGCGGTTTGGAGGTGGCTGGTAGTAGTGGATTGGTTGTTGGTAAGGTGTAGGAGGGTAGGCATATGGTGGCAGGGCATATGTGGGTGGCTGAAAGTTGGATGGTGGTGCGGCATGATATGGTGGTGGTATAGGGGCATATGGAGGTTCGGTAGTGGCGTGGTATGGGGATGGTGGTGTAGGAAAGATGGGAGGCTGATGGTATGGTGTGGCAGGGAAGGGTGGACGACGAGGAGCGGCATTAATGGAAGAAGTGAACGTGCCAGTGTTTTGGCCCGTTGCAACTAGCATGTTTTTACGAGATTCATATGATAAAAGCTGCGAGCACATATCACCTATAGTGGTAGCAGGATTTGCATTGATGGAGGCAACGAGGGGGGTGTAGGTACCATCAAGACCATTGAGGATGTAGTCCTTGAGCTCATCATCATCAACGGGCTTCCCTGCAGCAGCAAGTTCAGAGAGGCGGTCATGTTGAGCTTCTTTGTGTTGGTGAGATGCCCACGAAGAGTAGACACACGAGACTTGGATTGCGTGGAGAAGAGCTCGAGGATAGAACCCCACACATCCTTGGCATGGACGAGGCCGTACACATGAGAGAGTAGGTCATCGCCAAGAGAGTTGACGAGGAAGCTCACCACCGCCTGATCCTTGGTGACCCAGACATCATAGTCTGGATTGGGGATGGTGATTTTCTTGTGCTCGGCATCTTCAGCTTCAATGGTTTGGGTTGGCTCCTTTAGAGTCCCATCCAGGTACTCGAGGACCCGGGCACCACGCAAGGAGGGCATGACCTGCGTCTGCCATGAGAGGAAGTTGTCCCGAGTGAGCTTCGTTGGCGGTGGAGATCCGATGATGGCCGAAGGAGTTGTTGATGTCGACATAGGCAGAAGTTTTGAGGAGATTGGTTTGTATCTAGATTGATTGTAGTTTGTTTTTGAGGAGAAAAAAACCTTGGGAATTGGTAGAGGGAACCTGGATCTATGGGGAGGAGAGGTTTTTGGATTTTTTTTGTGTGTGGGAGGAGGGCCGGCGACGGTGGAGAAGAGGAGCTCCGGCGGCGGCGCTAGAAGGGAAGAGAAGGGGCTCTCGATACCATGTTGAATAACGGAAAGAGGATAGAACGATGCGTGGAGCTAGCATCGGCTGCGTGTTGAATATATATCAAAGGAGTTTGTTACATATGGGAAGAGATAAGGAGAAGATAAAGAGAGAGAGAGAGTTCTGGTGGAGTACTACTCCATACAGATTACAATTATGTCTAACAGAGGTGAGCAAGCTCTAAGCTAATTCTCGATGACAACTTGCAAAACCGATTTAAATATATGGAGAGAAAACATAAGATAATTCTCTCTTCCGTGTACATAGAATCCGGCATGATTTTAAAAAGGTAGTTCACACATGGCACGGTGAAGAGAAAGTTGATGTCATATTTCTGTTTATACCCTTATTTCTCCACATATGGGTACACACGGAGGGTAAGTTGCCATGCTGCAGCTAGGTTTTGAAATGGCTTGCTTAACTTGGTGATAGTGTAGCTACCAAATGGGTGTCGACTTTAATTATCTTCTTCCAGGTAGCAAGCAAGCTTGTGGGCTTCATGTATTGTCACGATAGAGATATTAGCTTCTAGCTTTGTCCAATCTGACGTTAAAGTGAGACGTCACAATTCACAACTAAAGTACTCACATCTTAACTAATTTAAAATGCTATGAATTTGTTAGGGGCAAAAATAGAAAACCAAAACAGATATTGATTTTTTGTAACATGGTGATATATAAAACATTTGGGGAGTCCCTCTCGTCTTCTCGGGTCGCCCGCACGTTGTGACGAGGAGGGAAACTCAAACTTCTGCCGCCAGCCCCCCTTCCCTACACACACCTCCCTCGCTGTCGTCGGAGGGCGCAACCGAACGAAGCTTGGTCATCGCTGGCTGCGGTGGGGCATTCTTGTCCCCTCGTGCGCAGGGTCGGAACGGGTTGTCGTCTACTCCCTCCGTTCCAAAATATAAGATGTTTTGTTTGCTTCACAAAGCTAAAACATCTTATATTTTGGAACGGAGGGAGTACATGGCTAGGTGTGGTGCATTCGCTGGGCACCAAGCTGTCGTTGCAGCGGCGCATTTGGAGCAGCAATGTCGTGGCAGACGGTGTGCTGGTGGGATGTGTTTTGGAGGTGGTTTTGACTTTGACCAGCAAGGGAAGCGAATGGTGTGGGCCTCGGAAGATTGTCTACCATGTCGGAAGCCAGCGGTGGCCGGTGTCTGTGAGGCGGCATGGCTGCTTGGGCTTGTCATGGGTCCATAGGAGCCTGATCAGGGGTAGGAACGTTCGACCCGCCATGCACGTCCGTCGGTTTTGGCTGCTGCATACTGGTCCAGACAATTCCGAGTTTGGACTTGCGCGGCTGTGAGTGAGAACCGAGGTGGACACTTCATTTTTGCAACTTTCACTTCCATGTTCAGGTTGCTCCGGGCGAAACTCTAGATTTGTGTCTCCCGAATCATACGGTGTCTTCTCCCTTTTGAGGACATTGTTTTTGGAGCACATACTAGCTGGAGGGGTATGAAGGTGGAGAAGTGTTGCATCGCAACAACAACAACGAGTCTAGCTAATAAGGTGTTATTTGTGTAGGATGCGTGATGGACACACGCATACGATGACTTGGTAATGCCCCTGATATCTAGCTAATAAGGTGTTATTTGTGTTTTTAGGGCACAAGGTCTTGATGCATGATCTTCACCCATTGTTAGGTTTGGAGATGTTGTGTGTTGTCTTCTGGTTGTTTGATGCATGCTATTGAGAGTATTTTCTCGAATAAAATGTAAATAAAGACCAGATACATCTTTTCGATGCAGATTTTACGACTTCCTTTTTGAAAGAAAGAAAATACACTGATGTTGCGCTATCAAAAATACTGTGTATAACCTGACTTGGGCAATGCTTTCGCATACATTATATCATTTGATAGTGCATGGATGCACGGCTTAATTTCCTTGGCATCTCAATTACGTTTAGTTTTCTTAGAATAATCATTTAAATACTATCAGTTTTCGGACCGTTCAGCATCGGTACTAGAGCATCTCCACTCGTGTCCCTTAAACTGTCCCCAAACCGTCGTTTGAGAGCATGCCGAGCAAAAAAAACACGTCTAGCCGTGTGTCCAAAATGTCGTTACCATCTGGCGCAGCCGGCTACACATGGGACGATGTGGGCGTCTCGGACGCAACACGCTGGCGACGTGGCATTGGCACATCGGCTGGTCAACCTTATTTATATCGCGACCAATCTCTCTATGGTGGCTTAATAGCCTGTGCAGTGCAGAGAGTCGTTCCATCGCCGCAATGGCGTGTGGCCGGCGCAACGTCCACTCTATTAACCCTATGTGGCGGTGTTAATGCGAGCAAGCTTCCGTGTTATCTACTCCACCATATAAATACATCCCCGGACAATTATAACATGCAGTTAATAGTGTCTCCCCCACCATTTCTTGGAGAGACCAGATGTGTCTAACATGGCGTTAATCAAATCTGTTAGAGTACAGTTCTTTATTTCGGCTACTCTATTTGACTGAGGTGAGTAGAAAGGCGTCCTCTCATGAATAATGCCATCTTCCGTATAAAATAAATCAAAATCGTTGGAAAAATACTCTCCACCACGATCAGACCTAACCCTCTTAATCTTTCGATCTGCTTCAGCTTTATAGATTTTGAAGAGACTCAAAGTCTCATCTTTTTATTTCAGAAGATACACGTGACAGTATCTCGTAGAGTCATCGACCAAAGTTATGAAATATTTATTTTTACCTTTTGTCAACCCACCATTCATCTCACAAAGATTAGAATGTATGAGCTCTAGTGGTGTTAAATTTCTCACCTTTATAGTGTGTATGTGACTTGCGAGGTTTTTTTAGCTTGCACGCAAAATTGGCACTTAGATCCCTTAACAGTTATGAAATTAGGAATTAAATTTATTTTGGCTAGCCGTCATACAACCAAATTCAATATGGCAAAGACGAGAGTGTCAGACATTTGATTTAAGATTCGTGTAAATATGATTAACAACTTTATTACAAAAGTCTGACAGAGATAGGCGGAACAAGCGTTTGCACTCATAACATTTATCAACAAAGGTTTCATACTTAGAAATTACAAATTTATTGGACTTGAATATAAACCTGTAGCCATCTTGACACATAAGAGATCCGCTAACAAGATTTTTGTTTACTAAGGGAACATGTTGCATGTTCTTCAGACGCATGATCTTTCCCGAAGTGAACTTCAGATCGACCATACCAACACCATGAACAGAAGCATGCGAGCCATTTCCCGTCAGCACGGTTTGCGTCCCTCTGACCTAATATGAAGAAACATGGAAATATCAGAACACACATGTACATTAGCGCCGCCCATGTCAATCCACCAATCAGGAGAATGACATAATGAAAGAATAGTATGTAATATACCATACCCAACATCTTTCATCTCAGCGTTGCTCATGACAATATTAGCAGTCTTGCTGCCTTTTCCATTATGGCAATTGTCAAAGCAGTTGGGAAAAGCAGGAGCCCAATGACCAGGATCACCGCACATGACAAGCATCTTTCTTCTTATCAGTCTTCTTCTTGAAACTGGTACTATGAGGCCTGGTTCTTTCCAGCAAACTTTCCTTTGCCATCAAACTTGCTCTTGTTCTTGAACTTGTAAGGCTAGATGTTCCTCTTCTATACTAGATTGGCATTAGAACCTCCCTCGGTACCTCGGGCATGTGTATCTTTTTCTCTCGCTTTCTCTTCCACATCAAGAGTCCCAATGAGATCCGTCACGAAAAACTCTTGTCTCTTGTGCTTCAGAGAAGTAGCAAAATTCCTCCATGACTGGGGAAGCTTGGAAATAATGCCTCCGACAATAAACTTGTCCGGTAACACACAAGTGAAGTGCTCAAGTTTCCTGGCAAGTGATTGTATTTCATGAGCCTGCACCATAATGGGACGGTCATCAACCATCTTATAGTCATAGAATTGTTTCATGACATACAGTTCACTGTCAGCATCGGAGACTCCAAATTTTCTCTCAAGCGCATCCCACATATCCTTGCCATTGCTAAATGATAGGTATGAATCGACAATATTGTCGCAAATAATGCTGATCAAGGCAGCCTTAAAAGTGGTATCAAGTTTTTGAATAGCCTCTTCCTGAGCAGGGTTAAGATCTCCCTCAGGTGCGTCATAGATGACGTTATAGCAGCTCATGGTCTGAAAACAGAGCACTGCCCTCGCACGCCATCTTTTATAATTGACACCTCCAAACACAGGTGGCTTCATGGATGCAACAAAGCCACTTGGGGAAAATTTCCTATAATAAAGTTTTTGAATTGTTGAATATAAGAGCAATTTACCCAAGATAAACGCTAGATAAAACATGAATAGAATAATAAAAGTTAAACTAATCGTGTGAATTAGCGGATACAAATTAAGGCAGATATCCAAGAGGATTGCAAGGCATACAACTTGAGATAATATCAAATCAAGGTCTACATCAAACCAAAAGTAACGACATACTATCTGACTGGGATAAACAAGATTGAGGAAGAGGATGTACATCATAATAGAGGAACTGTCAGGGTTGGCGTTGGCACTGTCGTCAGCCATGTCGTCGAGGAAGAGGTTCTTGATGTCGGGAAAGAAGTCGTCGTTAGAAAAGACGTCGGTGCTATGGCTATCTGTGAAGGAGTCAGTGATGAAGCCAATAGTCAGGCCAATAGCGTTGTCTAGAAACCTTATCGCCCTTCTCCTGTACAGGACTGACGAGGCGAGGCGAGGCGAGATGTGGTGTGGCGTGGAAAGGCGAGCGAGAAGGAGGAGCGTGTGTGTATATGTCTTCTCTTTTCAAGCTCGTACAAGTGGTGGAAGAGTTCTCCTTATAAGTTGGTCCAACTTCCACTCAACTAGCAATGTGGAACTAAACTTTTGTTCCATCTCTTGCCTTGCATGAATGGGCCAAATGGGTCTCTAGGATTCAGAAATTTATTAGCATATAATAAATGGACTGGGCTTATTTAGGCAAAATTTTCAATATTATTTAGGGGATGTGACTGGAGATGCTCTTAGAGTGATATATTTATCTATGTTCGTAGTTAACTCATTTTTACCGGTCTCTACTGCTATTTAATTACTCTAAGACTATGTTATCACACACCAACAAATTGGATCGAGTTAGTCTACCTAGCATAAGTCGAGCTGAATATTTTAGGTATATGATTAGGATAATTTGGAGATAATGAGCTTCTTCAACTTTCATGAAAAAACACCTTTCCCCTACCTTTCCAAAGTGCTGCTAACTTTTTAGGAACTCAAGACAAGTGCGTGCTTTTGGCAAAGATAGGACACCTTTACTCTGTCAATTGTTAATTAATCTAACCAAGAAAAAAACTTGAAACAAGGATAGAGTACTACTTCTTTGATTCATATTAATAGCCTTAACTTTGTCTAGATTCGTATGTATTTAGTTAAGTATTTAGACTAGATACATCCGTATATCTAGACAAAGTAGAGACCATTAATATAGATCAGAGGGAGTATATAATTTTTGCACTTATGATATATCTCGATTTATGTATTTGATTGGTGCTACTTAAAGCATTTCACAATGATCCATTTCTAGAACATAAAACCAACAATATAGAACAACCATGTGGATTTCCAACTAGCAGGATGTAGATACTTATTTCTTATTCTCTAGTTGCTTCGCTGGCATCATTGTTGGGATATTCTCCTCACGTGGGTTATGAGTCTGTGAGAAGATAGATAATATGAATCATTTTAGGCAGCAAACGTGTGCAAGGGCACACCACCCACTAAGATTATGACCAAGAGACATTTTAGACTTTGCACATCATTGGGATGTTAAGTATCTATCTAGCCACCACTAAGAGAGGCGAACAAATTTTCATGTTAGCCTCTACTGGAGAACAAAAAAACGAAAACTAAGAGAGAAGCGAAGGAGAGGATTTTGACGGAAGAAGCTTGACATCAAGCAATGGGTGTTCCCCAAGGATGTGAAGTCTAGATCCACTATCATGTCCCGTTCAAGCTATAATTCCATTATATTTTGTAGCATCATTACAATAAGAGCTCTTGTGACACAAATCTTACATTCACATCCAAAACCATCAGGTCTTGATGTATGAGAGCTTTTAGTGTTTAGTATAGAAGAATTTGTTGTATCCCACATTTGAGAATACTCAAAGACGATGTATGTGGGTTCAACCCATGATTTTTCCTTCAAGTTGGGGGTTTTCACGTAAAGATAGTTGTCACTGTGTTGATGTTATAGTACACTTTTGGGCTGAGAGCAAATAGTACATGTACTACCTTCTTGCTGAGATCAGCTACTACATGTGTTGATGTTTATACTCATGGCTCGTCCTAGGTTCAGGTTTAATATTTTTTTCTCCATATATGTGGGATGCATATGTTTTCTTCCATGATGAACAACGTTCCTTGAGTTAGGACACAATGGTGCTCAAGTTATACTTTGCTCCAATGTAGTTTTCATGTTAACGATCTTCTAGGAGAGTGTTGGTCAGAAATGTAAATACAGTTTAGTGAAATAGCATGCAACTATTGACCAAAGGATTGTGTGGCGTCCTTGGTGTGCTAAATGGATGAACATCTTCATTTTGACTAATTATATTTGGAAGTTGTACAGTAAGTATCAGGACCTCTTGAAGTTGACCGCTCGAGTTAAGTGCTTAGGTAACATAGATATTTTATCATACTTAGGCCGCATGGATCCAAGTTTGGTGAAGCCTAAACTACATCAAGCATGCCTTAAGTTCAAACATGGTTTGGAATGAAAATGCCACTATGGTATGGTGGTACCAGTGGCATGAACTAAGTCCTATGAAATATCGCTATTATCTTGTTCATTAGTCTCAAACCCGATTATACCTATTATCCACATTTAAGAGTGAAGGTTTGTTGATTCATTGCAGGAACTCCTTAGGTCAGGAAAAATGGCAGCAACGGATGTTGATCGGGGAAATTTTGATTCAAAGCATATGGGTATGTTTTTGAATAATATTTCATAGGTTTGAACCCTGGGATCTAATCCAACTGATCATTGTACGTGGAACATATCGCTGGGGCATCTGGAGTCCACTTCAGTACCTTTTTGGAGCTAGAGTACCATCAAAGGTCAAAATGTTCCCTAAAAGCTCATTGAGGGCCGCCTTTTCCCCAATGGCCACTACTAACTGCAATTTCCATTTAGATGTATCTTCTTATATTTGTGATTAGAAGGCAAATATGAGTCATATCTTGTTCTCCTCCCGAAAGGCATGATTCATATGGAGTGGAATTCGTGATATCCTAGGTTGTGATTGCAAGCCGAATAGGTTCTTCACAATTCTTCATGGTTTTCGGGTAGCCCCACCATGTTCTTTGGATTTACTTTGTCATGCAATGTTGGTTGTTTTAAGATATAAGAATAATCTAGCCACTGATTACCACCTCCCAAAACATCTTGTATATTGTATCCCCAAAACCATCATCTACTTGCAAGTATGACGGATAAACGTGAAGGTGAAGGGGTTCTCACGCTAGGGGGCATACGTGTGCACTTAGGACTCTTCATGCACTAACTTCACCCCCAAACAAGCTAGATCTCCGGTACTTTATTTTGCTAGCTCCCTTGCTAACTTTTGGTATGACCATAAGTTGATATCCTCAATGTGAAAGATTGGGCAAGACTATGTGAATTTGTTGGTCTCAATGCCGGGCATAACGAATGTCTTTATCGTAGAGAAAATTATAAAATAGCACGAGAGAAAAGTTGGCATTTTATACATTATTATCTTTAACTCGAAAGAATCTTCTCTTTTCTAGTGGAAAGGCTCATCTCTTGTCTAAGAGAAGGGAACTTCTTTTTTTTCCTCTCTTCTATATCAACAAGTATCCTTTATAGAATTATTAAATACATGTTATTGGGCTTTTCTGTATTGATAAAACATGACATGAAAGATACCTAGGTGCCACTAGAGCTTCTCCACGTCTTTGTCGGCAGTCCCTCTCATATCTGGAGGCTGGTCCAGCACCTAGAAGCAAGGAGAACCCCGAATCTATGTCATTTGTGGTTTTATTTTATTAAATGTTAGGTTTATGTACGTAATGCCAATGGAGAATTCCGGGTCACAAATAATAAATTTTAGATGGCTCTGTCTTTTTCGTGGTGTTGCGGACATGGTTTACATAGTTGTATTGGGCAGACCGTGGTGTTCTGTTTCCACATACCATCGGCTTTAGATATAAAGATTTATATTCAGGTATTTATGACGATCTCGGGCAGTGGTAACAACAATGGTAATATCAAGTTATCGTGTGTTTCATTCTTTGGTGCTCACGAAGTAGTATGTCGATCAATCATTGCTTTGACACCCTGCCTCGCAAGGGATGTCTCTGGCCGCAGCATGTTTAGTGATATCAGGTTATCACCGTATTATGGTATACGATTCAAGCGGCTCTATAAAACCTATGAGGTTAGTGCAACCTATGTGGGTTTGTTGTGCTACGATTTGTTGACCTAAGCCTGGAGGGAAGGTAAGATGCAAAAAACTGAAGCTAGACATGCCGACTCAAAGATTTTTTGATTTAACTTAGTTTTATCTAGAATCTTTACTGTTCACATGTATTTCATATTTACAATCTGGTGTGTTTCTTTAATTGATCAATAAAGTCAGCTCTCCTAAAGAAACATGCCAACCTTTATTAAGAAAAATGTGGGTATGGAATCGCGAATTGTCGTGTTTGCGGTCATTGCAACCACAAGGTGCTCAAAGAGGCGGCGTCATTCGGTGATCCCTATTCTACACTCATTGCAACGGTTTGTGAGGCAACACATACCCTACTTCCTCTTAACAAGCCGGACTAGTAAGAGACTTTTGTCTCTGGTTTTTCCTGGTTTAGGGAAAAATTTAGAACTTTTTGGTTTGGTTATTTATGATTCTTTCACTTTTCCTTTTTCTTTTTCTGTTTTCTTTTTATTTTTAGATTTTTGTTTTTGTTTTTCCTTTTTTCTTAAAAACATTTTCAAATCTGGATATTTTTCAAATATGAACATTTTCAAATAGGATTGTGTCTGGTGTTCGGCCTGAAGGACGTCCGTCCTGGGTTGGCCCATTACAGGTACGGTTTTCTCCTTATTTTTTATTTCTTTTTATGTTTCAATTTCTGTTTTTCTTTTCCTTTTATGTTTTCTGTAAAAAAACTGTTTTTCTTTTATTTATTTTACTTATATACTGAAAAATATTCAGATTACAATTTTGAAATTATTTAACTTATGAAAAGTATTTAGATTTGAAAAATGTTAGGATTTTAAAAATATTCATATTTAACAATGTTTATATTGAAAAATATTCAGATTCTTAAATTGTTCAAATTTTTAAAGTGTTCAGATTTGTAAAATATTAGGATTTTTGGAAAATATCAAAAATTTAAAAATGTTCTGATTTGGAAAATAATAAATTTTTAAAATCTTCATATTTAAGAAATTTTTTATTTATCAAAAATATTTTAGTTTTGAAAGAGTTAGCGGATTTTAAGAAAGGGAAAAAAGCCCGTGTCTGTTATTGGACCGCATTGACGCGGCCCTGAAAAAAGGCGGAGCCTCGCTCCTCGTCATTCGACATAAGACAGATGATATGGGATGCTCTTTTCGAGCCCATGAAACTAACAAAGCAGCCCAACCAGTGAAGTGTTTCGTATAAAACTAGTGTGACCAGCATGAGAGTCCGTAGAGGATCCACCGCGTGTAACTGCAAGCCCCCTAACCGTGATGCACAAGAAAGTTAACAATCTCCCCTTAGGTAAAAAGGAAAAGTTAAAAAATTATAGACACGGCTCTGAAGACCTTGTTTGTTTGTTTTCTTAAAATTTTACCTATCTATTGATATGCAAATACCCCCTTCATCCAGAAAAAGATGTCTCAATTTAGATATATACTAGCAGAAGTGCCCGTGCGCTGCACCGGGAAGACCAATCTAATTCGTATGAAAAAACTTTTGTCTTGCCTCATGACATCTGTCTCGATCGAGTTGAACGTTTTCTTATCTTGGACGAACCTATTCACAGAGTTATGCCACAACTTAGAAATTAGTTCCACTACCTATACTCAAATGATTTGTCGATATTTTGATAAAGCATACTTCAAAATATAGTATCCTCTAACAGTCATACAGATTTCATGTAAAAGGACATACGTATTTGTTTGGCAGAGCTTAATAGGGGCTCATGCATTTTTTATTTTGTAAACCCCTATTTCTTTGTTTGCAAAATCAAAAAATTAGAAAAAGCAAAGAGAAAAAAAAAGGAAAAACACTCCCTATTGTGTACATCTTCCATGCATTAGTCATTACCAAAACTCTTTAGTCTCTCTCAAATCTCTAGCAGTACTAATGTATCTTATTCTATAGATTGTATTTCTTTCAAACAATGGTTTTAGACTTTTTTTGCAAAAAAAAAAGAGAAGGAGGTTACCTTATCAGGTACTAAATGTCAATCCTCTTTGCATGCCCAAGGATCCCAATATAGACATGGCCCTCTCTTTCATTGGCAGATGGGAAATTTAATCCCTTTTTATGTTGCTTACTAATTCTACGTATCTTTCAAACGTATATGAACTGGTGTGATTCAATGCAGAGGGGCGATATGCCACTATTCAACAACCTCTCGTCGATGCATAGAGGGCTATTATTTTTCCTATTGCATGCACGTTGCTGGCAGAAGCTATGGACGTTGAGAAGGACAGAAGGGTGTAGTCAGTTTCAAGCAGAAGCCATGCGTGCAGCCGGACCGAACACACGAACCTTTCGATCCTATATATGTGAAGTACTCGACGTACTCCAACACATAGTACTCGATGTACCGGACCTGATGTAGTACTCCATGTACCGGACATGCATGAGTTGTGCATACCTGGGACACCCATCATACGGAACTTGACAAGAAACAATCTGGAACTATTAATTATCGGTGGTATTGGTGAGTAATTTATTTTTTAGTCAAAGGGTAAAGTCGTCTAAAAAAATGTAGGTACTACAAGAAACACTCCTTTCTTTATTATTAGGTATAGATAAATCTAAACAAAGCTAAGACAATTAGAGAGAGTATATATTTTACTTATCCCAATATATGCGTGTTCAACTCCCTGCAGCAATTTTCAGAAAGACCCGAAGTGACTTATTTAGAAAAGCATATATGCACCTTTAGTCTTGGTCGATCAACCTTCTTTTTTCAAAATTCCATCAATATATTAATAAACATCAACAGCAATACAAAGACGTCTAAAAATAATAAAAATATAAACAAATCATTGGACCACCTAGTAATAACTACAAATACTAATGTGAGCCAAAGGCGTGCCACCGTCCTTGCCCCCAAGGGCGAAGCTAGAATAGGATATCATTGGTGTTACTCTTCTAAGTATAGTGGTATAAATGTAAATTTAAGAGAGTAGTTTGGTAGTTTTAAAGGAGATTAACAAATCCAATTGGTGTCATTTGACATTGATGCTTACATGCTAGCTCCACCACTGCTCGTCCCTCCATCACCAGAGCCGAAAAAAGCTTGCCGTAGTAGAGCTTGTTATAGTAGACAGACAGGAAGTCACCGTGTTAAAACCATAATGAGAACAATACACCAGAACGGCAACCATCGCCAATAATGAGAATCGTAGATTGGGAGAGACTGACATAAAAACAGACCAACGAACACAATCCTAGGAAATCCACCGGACAGAGGATAGAGCAGGAAGGACCCTATTCCGACTTTAGGACATTAGTTGTCGGCTCAACATCTCGGACAAAACACTAACAAAACGAGCTAAACAAAGAACAGAAAAATCCCGTGGGCTTAGACGGATCTATATTTTGTGTTCTTACTGTCAGTCAGATAAACTTATACTCCCTTCGATCAAAATTAATAGCCTAATTCGAATATATCTAGTCATGTTTTAGTGATGGGTTAATTGGATAGATGCCATCACAATTTTTGGCTATTTGAAAACTCCATCGTAACTTTCATCTTTCTAAAAACACCACTGCAATCCTTTCTACATTTTATAAATGCCATTCCGCCTATTTAAACACATATCGGCCAATATACACTTATATTTTTGTTGTACATACGTGTATATGGTGAGCCGTAGCTGAATCAGGTCAGGACGTGACAACATAAAATTGGAAAAATGAAGCGATAAAATTTGTGATAGAATAAAATTAGAGAAACTAATACTCCTTCTGACCCATATTAGTTGACTCAAGTTTATCTAGATTTATATATATCTAGTTTAGTATCTAATCTAGATGCATCCGTATCTAAACAAAATTGAGTCAACTAATATGGGTTTATGACTTCCTACAAATCAGATGCTCATGCTCACAGCTTGTGGATGAGCTAGTAATTGAGAAATCACAGGCTAAAAACTTACATTCTACACTTGGTAGTAGGGTCAAGCAATGGTATAATAATAAGGTTGACCGACATAGGGTGGCCGACATACCCAAGCCGGCATTGGCCGGCGTATCCAATCCGACATATAAAGTATGTTGGCATAACATATATATATTCTTATATGCAATTTCATCAAGGCCGAGTTATAGAGGCTGAGGTCGACATATGGGGTTAACATATGATCACAGATTATGTGTCAACCTATTCAATGTTTCTGCTCATTCCCAGAAATCCGGAAGAGATAAGCACGCCTCTGTTAGTTAGTTGTGCCCCAAAATCCTGAAGGCCAGTCCCATCGAAGATTTTTAAGAGGGGACGATTGTCAGAAAGACCATTAGCGATCATGGGCACGTGCAAGTCCCATCGCTGATAAGAAAAACATCTAGACCCAGCCAACGACTTTTGCTACAGCATATTCTATGCCACCTCAGCTCTAACTTGTAACCTGGTCATCCAGGACACCCCTTTATAATATAGTTAAACACCATGTTAACTAATTGATTACGAAAAATTGGATCAGATTTTGCAGTTCTTTTTGCTGCAATACCTCGACGTGACATGAGCGTAAAAGAGATTTAAGAATCTGTTTTCTTTATAAGGGCTAAAATCACTTATTTTTTGGCTTTTTGGCCCCATATTAGAGGGTGGATCTCCCTCCATCCATCTATTCAGATATCTAAAAAAGAATCGATTTCTATTTCATGAAAAACTGCGCTTAGCCCCCCCACACACACACACACCACCACCACCACCACCCACCCACCCACCCACACTCATGAAACGGCTCTGCTGCAATGGATGGCAGAGGGTCCGTCCTCGTGTCAACGATTCAAATCTGGTTCCTGGCAGAGAAAAAAGATTTACCGAATAGGTATTGATACAAATACCTCGAGATGGATTGGGATACATATTCGTTCATAATATAAATAGAGTATAATATGATTTATTCATCTAAGTGGATAAGTCTAGAAGCACTTCTTTTTCTTTTTAGAAAATAGTAAAATTTTAATATATCTTTTCTTTATGGTACAGAAGGTGTGAGATTAGGCTCCTCTTTATTTTTTTATTTCTTAATTTTGTATTCTGCTATTCCGATGAATATAAAGGTGTACCAGGGCCTCCTAAAAGAGGGTTAATCCGGTTACTTCATTTTTTTCCCTGAGCACAAAGAGAGGCAAAAAAACTTCATCTTCTTCCTCTTGTATATAGCTCGAGGAGCACTTGTAGCCACATTATGATCATGATTATGAGATCTAGCATGCAGGAGTAGGGGTTTTATCTCAATAGAAGAGCGTTGAACCTGGATAACTCGAGTGTGTTTGTTCTTGTGTGTTCACATTCGTGTGCGGTCTCCACCGCGCTCTCCCTCTCCGGATTCCTCTAGCGTTCATCCGACCCCAACTCAAGCCATCCCATGGCATCTGCCATGACACCACCATGACAGGTAGAGATAGAATATGCGGCCAATCTTGCTTCAAATGCAACACATTTGTCAGACTCAAGCTTGTGGACGCAGCACATCTCAAGACAATTTAGTGATATGCCGTGGATGTGGGGTCTTTAATACAGCTCGGAGCATAGTACATATCCACGAGGTCCTAACATCCATGAAATTGCAACAAAATCAAGTTCAACCGAGGCCAAATCAAAAAATCTCAAATCGGAAGCAAACCCTAACCCTGTAGAGAAATTGGGGGAATCTGAACTTAACTCTAAATACGACTGGCTCAATCTCTCGCCGTCATTCCAGCTCGGCATGGTGACTTTGGCGACCGCATAGACGGTTGTAGAAAGAGAATGCATTAGTTTTCACAGGAACATCGTCTCCGCCGTTGATGACCAGAGACGAGGGAGTTGACTGTAGCGAAGCGACCATGGAAGAGAGACCGATAGGGGATTGTGGTTTTGGTTTCGGTGAGCATCAGGGAGGAAGTGTTTTGGCGGGAGGTGAGCGAATATCCTCCCCCCGTTGATAACCATCCTTGAAGATATACCTTTTTTTATGAAAAATATGTAGTGATCTATGTATGTAGTTTTCTTAGGCAGTTATATCGAGTGTACCGTTAGCGTACCAGTAGTTTTCAGGGGTAAGTATTCCAGTTGTTGATTCATATATGTGTACTTCACATATGGGAGCAGTGAGGACCGCACATGTAGTTCACAGTTATTGATTCATACTAGTACTACCATTACTGGAATCCAAGAAAATGATTCCTGCTGAATGATGGTCATCTGAGTGAACCTTTCGCATAATTCGTCTAAATCCTGACCTTACATGTGACTTGTCGATACGTCGCGCACACGAGAGATCAAATGGAGCTACATATGCATGGTTTGGAATATTCTGGACAAGGACGTACCTGGAAACGAGACGTCAAGTCGTCATTGGCGCCAAGAAAACATGTTTTGCGTTTTTTGGACGGGACAACCGGATACCTGGCCACAGATCTGGTTGCTAGCAATCTCTTGTACAGTCTTCAACAAGTCCGTACCAATCATCCAACGACACATTTGGTGGCATCTTGCTCTTGGCAGGTGTATCGCCTCACAGCACGATATTTCTCTTCCGTGAGTACCAGAACTCGGAAAAGGTGGGCCTCTCCACAAAGAATTGGTGGGAGATGATGACGGAGGGTCAGATCCCGAACCACAAAGCTATGGCGTCTCTCACCCTATTCGTCACTTGGGAGATTTGGAATAAGCGGAATGACAGCGTCTTCCGCAAAAAGCTTGCGCCACCGCTTATAGTGCTAGATAGGATTAAGCGCGAAGCCCGCTTGTGGGTGTGTGCGGGTGCAAAGCGGTTGGGTGAATTCATGCCGCGAGAGTAATTTTATTTTGTTAGTAGCCTCGAAACTTCTTTCTGTAAAACTCCTTCTTAATTAATCGATTGGGGCAAAGCTTTTGCCCCCTTTTCGAAAAAAAAAACTCAGAAAAGGCCCGGTGGTTCTGATTTGCATGCACAATTTGTGAAAAAAGCTTAAGCAAAACCAGAGAGCGGCTAAAAAGGCTCCAGGATCATTTCTCAGGAGCAACCTCAATGTTCAAACTGAAGTGAAGTTTGTTTTTTTCAGTCTCTACTAGTAGGTTTGAGTTAAGGGAGGTTGCTGAGTACTGTACTGTTTGCTTGCCCGGAATGAGTCTGTCCCCAAGATGCCATGTTTCCGGTGATAATAACTTCACGCGCAGATATTGCCATGGATCTGGTATCTCAGTTTCAGCCTCATCAACCTCTGATATCCACTGTTAGAAGTGATAACATCAATGGTTGATGAACTGAAACAAACAAAAAAGGCAAGACAATGCATAGTTAAGCAACCGCTAAATGACCACGGAACCTAACAGAGGTTCCCAGTCCTGGCTAGCCATTGCTCATGTGCAAGTCTAATAGCTCAAGCAAGAAACAGCACAAACTAACCAAATATATGCCAAGTCAAAAACTATAATGTGCAGAGAAAGCGTGTGTTAAATCACCCAAATGTTACGCTGATATAGGAGAACCAAGTTTGTTTCCGTGTCAAATATCCTCTTGCACGCAAGATACAGTTGCAGTTGGAATCCAAGAAAAAGCAACAGAACAAATATATGACTGTTGCTGAATGATGATCACCTGATGCCTCTCGATGCAACCCTGACCTGACATTTACCGGGGTACACTTCCATTTCACAGCAGACAAAGCCACGCATGGCTTGGAATATTCTGGACAAAGACCTGAAAACGAGATGTGTCCTTGGGGCGAAGCAAATGTGTATCGTGTTCTGAATGGGACAACCAGCTAGCTGAATCATTCACAGATCTGGACACCAACCTTTTGGCAGAATTATCAGTCATCAAAGCCATACCAATCATCAACCGACACCACGGTGACGTTTTGGCATGTACAATAATTCACATACAACATGACAATGGACACATCCAAACGAGTGTCCTCTGCTCAGTGCAGACCTAAACTGCGAGAGATCTCAGATAAATCCGCAAAATTGCCACACCACCCACCAAAAGAGGTGGCTTTGAGTTCCCCTCGTTTATTCAAAAGCTTAAGCTAGAGCTAAAAGGCTCTAAGATTGATCCGTTTAACATGGAAGTATGAAAGAAATCCGAGTTATAGGAGCTGGAAGCAGCCTGATGATTATTATCGGAGTTGCAACTTGCATAAGAACAAGCACACTGCAGGAAGAAATTGAACCTGTAAATTATTGGATACTATCTTTCTTCAGACCCTAGCATTGCGCTCGTTCATCCAAGAGGTTACTGAATAGTGCTTGCTTACCTAGAGTGTCTCCAGACTTGAAGCATAGATCTTGACAGAGATTGACCTTTGGTATCTCAACCACTAGTCTCACTTGCCAGTAGGACTGCAAGGGGCCATTGTCAAAGAACTGAGACAAACATACAAAAATGTAAGACAAGGGGGCATGGTGGAATCAGCCTTGCAATAAGGGAACAAACTCATAATAAGTAGAAACACCAAAACTTGACAGAGTCAACAATGCGAGTCCTTGTCAGCTATATATATGTTGGACAGTGATCTGTAGCCTAAGGAACAAACCGACCAAAGTTGAACACCTAAGAAACATAATGTGCATAAAGATCATGCATCAAATCATCCAAATGCTGTGGTATATATGAGACCAAAAGATTATTCCTTTATTATTTTATTAAGGGAACCACAAGTTTAAGTTGGTCAATAAACATTGAAATTGTTCGTTTGTACAATTACATAACAGCCATGTCCCAACTGCAGCCATATCAGAAGCATAACTCACAACAAACTATATTTAACCAAAGAAATAATGAATGGGCAAATGCATTGACTGCTAAAATAATCTTTAAGTAACTCAAGGCACATGTATAACCAACAGGATGGACACCAGTAACATAATACAAAATCCAACAACAGACATTCGCTACAGAGCTATGACAATGGAGCAAAGGAATGAAGACACACACCCCAATGACCATGCCATTCTAAGACTGTAAACCCAGAAAAAATGAAAATGAAGCAAAGAATAAACATTCTGAATTTCAGGCATAAGATAATAGCAACTATAACTGAACCCTATCAATAGCTGCTTATGGATTCCGCCGATGCGCCTCTTTTTCCTGGACAAGGAAGTTTATTTAAGCCACAGCAGGCATGTCCTTGAGCCAGGCATCAAGTGGCTTGCCAATGGAGTAGACAATGAACCCAATCTCCCTGAGCTTCTCAGAGTCAACAACATTCCGGCCATCAAAAACAAAGGCAGGCTTCTGCATGCTGTCGTAGATCTTTTTGTAGTCAAGTGTCTTGAATTCATCCCACTCGGTCAAGATGCAGATGCCGTGGGCATCCTTGGTAGCCTCATATGCATCCCAGGTAACTGAGACTTGCTTTGTGGTGGTGGGGCTCATTGGCTGGAGATGAACAGGGTGGTCCCAGTCAAATTTGTTCATCGCAAGGTCACGTTGGATTTGGTCTTCAGTCACCTGAGGATCATAAATGCTGATCTTGGCCTTGTCACCAAGCAGGCCCTTGCAGACATCAATAGCAGGAGTCTCCCTGGTGTCACCAGTGTCCTTCTTGAATGCAAAGCCAAGCACAGCAATCTTCTTGTTAGCAACAGTGTTGAACATAGAGGAAACAACACGGTTCACGAACCGGCTCTTCTGGTAGTCATTGATCTTGATGACCTGCTTCCAGTAGTTGGCGACCTCAGGGAGGCCATTGCACTCACAGATGTAAACCAGGTTCAGGATATCCTTCTGGAAGCAAGAGCCTCCAAATCCAACACTGGCATTCAAGAACTTTGGGCCGATCCTAGAGTCCTTGCCCACAGCATAAGATACCTCAGAAACATTTGCACCAGTAGCCTCACAAAGGGCTGACATGGCGTTCACGGAGGAGATCCTCTGGGCCAAGAATGCATTGGCTGCAAGCTTAGACAGCTCTGCAGACCATAAGTTGGTTGTCAGGATCTGATCCTCAGGAACCCAATGAGCATACACAGCCTTCAGAGTCTGAACAGCCTTTTGGCCTTCTGGGGTCTCACGTCCTCCAATAAGAACACGGTCAGGGTTAAACAGGTCCTGGATGGCAGTACCCTCAGCAAGGAACTCTGGGTTGGAGAGGATCTGGAAGTTGATGCCGTTGCTGTTGTGGGTCAAGATCTTCTCAATTGCCTCAGCAGTCTTGACTGGAACAGTGGACTTCTCGACCACAATCTTGTCTGATTTGGCCACATCAGCAATCATGCGAGCTGCACTCTCCCAGTAGGTGAGGTCAGCAGCCTTGCCAGCTCCAAGACCACGGGTCTTGGTTGGGGTGTTCACCGACACAAAGATGATGTCAGCCTCACTAACATGCTTCTCAATGTCATTGCTGAAGAAGAGGTTCTTTCCACGGCACTGTTTCACGACATCATCAAGGCCAGGCTCGTAGATTGGAAGAGTGTCACTGTTCCAGGCATCAATACGGGACTTGGTGATGTCTACCACAACCACCTGAATGTCAGGGCACTTGAGGGCGATGACCGCCATTGTTGGGCCACCGACATAACCAGCTCCAAGGCAGCAGATCTTCACCATCTTGCCTGTCTGATGAAAGCAAATTGTCATGATTGCAGCACAAGACTCAGCAACTTGGTAGAAATAAGAAAAATAAGGAACAGGACGATATGAAACATCAAAATTTTCGAACTGTGTAAACTAAATTAGCATGACTAACTAATCCTCCCCAATCAAAAATACAGGGGGGAATTCCATTCCATAAACTAAACAGTTGAAGTTACTAATAGTTACTGCAAATGTTCATCAGAAGTTGTAATAAAATTGCATACCGCTTACAAGAGTTGTATAGATGAAATCTATATGTCATGCAGTAAGACAATTTACAAAACACTGACCAAATAATTAGGTGAAACTGACTTTGTTAATTTTTTGCCGGAACTCAGGCCATTTTGGGCGTCAACACAAAATTGCCGCTAAATTTACCCGCTCAAACATGTTGTTGCATGTTCAGGTGTCATAAACATTTTTGGAAAAAATTACTGCTACCTGGCGCATAATGTACAGTACCAAGATCTATAGGTAGTACGACCGGGAACTGAACCCCCGATATTTCCGGGAAATAAACTGCTAGCAGTACTCCAGCAGCAAACACATCCGTGCGAAACTGGACGGATCTTCCCCCTCCACGGCAACCCGGTACAACTACGGGGTAATGGATACGGAGGTGGCGCGAAGCGCGGAGGGGAGTTCGATCGGCGGAGAGGGGTCCGGTGACAGCCCAGATCTCGCTACGCCTACACCGGAACGAACAAGCAGCCACTCGCGCATCAGGATCACGCAACACTCACAAGATCTCGCCACGCACAGGCACACGCAAACGGGATGAACAGGCGCGAAGCTCACTCGCGGATCGAGAAGCACTACGAAGAAGATAGTAGAGGAGGATGGGAGTGATCTGGTGTACCTTGGCGGCAGGCAGGCAGCCTACTCGTGCGTGGCGCGGTTTGTCGTCGGAGCGCGAGGACAATGAGGAGAACGGGGGGAGGAGGAGCGGTTGCGAATTGGTGGTGCTGATGGTGCCCGGAGCCGGAGGGGAGGGCCCTATAAATAGGGGAGGAGAAATCGGGGCGAACGCGTCCTCAGATCTGCCGTTCCTCGCTGCTTCCCTCTCTCTTTTTTCAGCAGGTTTTAATTGATTTGCCATCTCGCCTTTTATTTAGCGGGAATTTATACCGAGGTAGTAGTACATAATTAGTGCAGTACTGCTGTTCCATTTTATTTCGTTTCAGTGTTTTCACACAAGTTTTTCTGCTAGAAGTATTTTTTTTCTTTGTGAGGCTAGCTTTTAATAGCAGCCGTATGAATTTTGGAGGAAAACAACTTGAATCTTGCTAGTTAGTCGAATGATCTATTTGTAATTTATATTAATTTTAGGACTTTTTTACTAATATTAAATTATTATAGATCGGGAAATTTTGAAAAAAAAACTTGTTAGCCATTGGGGTGTACCATAGCAAAACTATATCTCAAAAAATGATACTCCTCCGATCTATATTAATTGTCATTGGATTAGATATATCTAGCATTAAAACATGTCTAAATATATCTATTTCTGTAATAAATAATATGGATCGAAGGGAGTAGTAAATGAGTTCTTATCCGACCGATGCTTTTATTAACTTATTGATTGTTGCCATTTTATGAGAATAAGCTCAAATTGGCATTATAGTTATTTTTGTCCTTTTATAGCTTCTTGCCAAGACGTTTTTGGTAGTCGGTTTTCATGCCGGGATTTAGGTTAGGGGATGTCCAACTTTATCATAAATTACTTGCAAAAATTGAACTTTTTTTTCAAAATGGGGTTGACCCCGGCCTCTGCATCCAAGGATGCATACAACCCTTTATTACGAAGTTATAAGTATATAATTATTACAAATCACGGATCAGATAGGGTTGATACAAAAATCAACCATCTGAATAAAACCAAAAGTCTACCAAAAAGTTGTAAGCGACAGCTAGACATCCTCAATCTACTAGTATGTCGCCACGAAGCCAGGTAGTAGATATCCTGAGCGACCATCACCAGACGGTTGCATCCAGAAACCATGGGCTTGCGCAGAGGCTCTGGGACAAGAAAATCCCAGAGCTGGATCCAATGAGATGCCGAGAGGATAACCTGTAAAAAAATATTAAACTCGAGTCTTGTTAAAAATAATATTATTACGACATTTCCATATCGATCAACAAAAAGCCGAAACGCCTATACGAATTCTAGCTTTATTCTCCTTATCCATCCCATTTAACCAATTCCCAAACATATTAGATATTAGTGATATTGATGGGGGGTGGAAGGTCATAATTAAAGAAAACAATGTGCCAAATAATTTTTGTGAAGGAGCAGGCAATAAAAAGATGTTCAATAGTTTCATCTTTGTCACAGAAGCAACATTTTTTGCATCCATTCCAATTTCTTTTTGCCAAATTATCTTTTGTCAATAATATTTTATTATTCAGAAACCACATAAAGATCTTAATCTTCAGTTGTATCTTAAGCTTCCATAGGTATTTCGTAGGTAATCGTTGGTGTTCATTCATGAGGTCTTCGTACATAGATTTGACGGTGAAAACCTCATCCGTGGTTAATCTCCACCTAAACAAATCTGGTTCATCCGTTAGATTTACTTGCATAAGCCTCTGACATAGATGCAACCATGCAGTCCATTTTGCCCCATTAAATTTCTCCTAAAACCAATATTAAAAATATATTGGGACAAAATGTCATGTACATAGGTGTGCTTTCTATGCAAAAATTGAACTATATCAATAATTGGTTTGACAAAGTATGGCACATGCAAATCAGCTGAGAAGTTGCCTAAGTTTTGTTATTCAATCATACAAAGTATGGCACACGCAAATCGGCTGAGAAGTTGCCTAAGAACCATATGATTTACACACTGAGATATTTTATAAGTACAAGGAAATGATAAAATCATCATCAAACGACTATCAGTGTTGACTAGCCAAATATTACTATCAAGACAACTAAAAAGTGACACCCCTACTCATAATCTGTGTGGTGTTGGCATGCACCATAAGCGGTACTTCATCTTCTACCTTGTGCATTGGCAATGGGGTGTCCAAAGGGACTAAGGGTATCTCTAACTGATTCTCAAAAACCAGTTAAAGGAGTAAAAGATACTCTTTTGCTCCTCTAATGTGTATCTAACCGAACTCATATAACGTTTAGAGGAGCAGAAATTATACGAGTCGGCCTCCCGACTCCTAAATTTACTCCTCCAAAACCATAGCGGAATAAAAGATCCCCTCCTCTATCTTCCTTCTCACACTGCCCGATCTTGCTCCCCACCTTCGATCCGTCTCCGCCCCGCCGCCATGGTCTCCACCAAGCCAAGCTATGCATGGGACTACCTCCATCTCGACTTACTATTTGCCTGATCCCGCGGAATCAATCCGCAGCGCAACGAATCGAGCACACGGTAACCGTTTCCTCCCGCCCCAATGAAGCTCCGCCGTGGAGAAATTCTGTTGCCCCCGAGCTCCTTCGGTCCTGCTGTGCAGGAGGGAGGCTCCACTGACATGTCCTCATCATCCTCATCAAGGGAAACATGTTGGCGTCGTCTCTTTCCCCGTCAAGGTTGTCTTCCACCTGCTGCTTGTTCATGGTGGATATTAGACGAGTTCCCGGTTGATCCCGCCGAACCTGCATCCCCAAGCTCGCCCTGGACGATGGCTGGTCAACACCACAAGTCCACAACTATGGCATGCGCAAAGATCGAGCATGAGATCAGGTTGATCCCTGACCTCTCCCTCAACCCTGCCTCTGTTTCGAACGTACCTAGCACGCCCCGTAGGTACGATCTCGCCCCTTTGTCCCACGCATGCGCCCTACAGTCGGAGTGTTGGAGATATGCCCTAGAGGCAATAATAAAAGTAGTTATTACTATATCTTTGTGTTTATGATAAATGTTTACATTCATGCTGTTAGGGTAATAGACTTGTTGTATTACTAGAGGGCCAAAGGCACAATATATAGTACATGTACAGGCGCAAATATACAGGAAACCCCCAAACACACGGGGAAACTACAATATACAAATATTTAATCTAACACCCCCCCCCCCTCAAAATCATGGTGGATCCACGACACTGAGTTTGAAGAGTAAGAAGTCATGTTGCGCTCGATTTTGTGCCTTTGTAAAGAAATCCGCCAACTGCAAATCTGAAGGCACATAATGAAGGGCAACAACCTGATCCTGCACCTGAGCACGTGTATAAAAAGCATCAACACCAATATGCTTGGTTAGCCCATGCTTGACTGGATCACGTGCAATACTGATAGCACCTGTACTGTCAGACAAAAGAGGAGTGCATGTCATAACAGAGACCCCAAAATCTGCAAGCAACCACCGTAACGTGTCACCTCAAGAATCAACAAAGCCATAGCCGCATCGGCCTCAACACTCGAATGGGAAACGCTACTGTTTCTTCGTCTTCCAAGCAACAAGCGAACCACCAAGAAACACACAGTGGCGAAAGTGAGCGACGATCCGTAGGATCACTCGCCCATGTAGCATCCGAGTAGCACGGAGCCGGAGAGGCTGGAACTAGGAAAGAAAAGCGACGAGTGATCGTGCCACGAAGATAACGAAGGACACGGAGGAGATGACCGTAGTGAGCGGTGGTAGGAGCGATACAAACCGACTCGGAATATGAACAGGATAAGAGATATCGTGACGTGGTGACAAGAAGATAAACAAGACTCCCAACAAGATGGCGATACGCGTGGGATCGGGAAGAGGATCACCATCGGTAGAAGCTTAACATTAAGCTCCATAGGAGTATCAACAGTGCGCTCATCCCCAAGAGCAGCACGAGCAAGAAGGTCCTGAATATACTTTTCCTGAGAGATAGAAAAGCCATCAGAAGTGGAGGAGACCTCAATCCCAAGAAAATAGCGAAGAGGACCAAGATCAGTCATAAGAAACTGATCACGAAGACGAGCCTTGACAAAGGCAATATACTCAGGATCATCACCAGTAATGATCATATCATCAACATAGAGAAGAAGAAGAGTGCGTCCACAAGGAGAAGTGTGAACGAATAGCGCTGGATCATGAAAACTAGAAGAGAAACCAGCAGCAGTCACCATAGAGGCAAAGCGCTCAAACCAGGCACGAGGGGCCTGTTTTAGGCCATAAAGGGAACGTCGAAGACAACAAACCATCCCATCGGGAACAGAATACCCAGAAGGAGGCTGCATGTAAACCTCCTCACTCAACTCGCCATTAAGAAAAGCGTTCTGAACATCAAACTGGGACACAGACCAGCGTCGAACAGAAGCAACAACAAGAAGAGTACGCACAGTGGTCATATGACCCACAGGGGCAAAAGTCTCATCATAGTCACGGCCGTGCTCCTGCTGAAAGCCACGAGCCACAAGACGCGCTTTATAGAGCTCAAGAGATCCATCAGAGCGGGTCTTAATTTTATAGACCCACTTACAAGTGATAGGACGAACACCTGGAGGGGGAGAAACAAGATCCCAGGTGCCAGTGCGCTCAAGCACAACGATCTCCTCAGCCATGGCAAGCTGCCATTCAGGATGACGCTTGGCATCCCGATAAGAAGTCGGCTCGGAGACGACAGAGAGACCATACTTACTAGGAGAGTAACGGTCTGGAGCACGACGTTGACGAACAGGCCGTGAAGAGGGAAGCTCATCGGCGGAGGATGACTCATCAGAAGAAGGGGAAGAAGGAACAGCAGAGGAAGGGTTCGAAGCCGGAGAACGAGGTGGAGAAGAAACTAGGGGAGAACGAGGAGAACTATGGGAACTATACGGAGGAGAGGATGGCGTCGAAAATGAAGGGGGCGAAACAGAAGTAAGAGGTGGAGAAGAAGGGACATCAGGAGGTGCATCAGGAAAAAGAATAAAAGAGATATCATCCACCGGGTAAGTGTTGGAGATATGCCCAAGAGGCAATAATAAAGTGGTTATTATCATATCTTCATACTTAAGATAAATGTTTACATACCATGCTATAATTGTATTAACGGAAGCATTAATACTTGTGTGATTTGTAAACATAAAAGAGTCCCTAGTAAAGCCTCTTGTTGAACTAGCTTGTTGGTTAATATATGATCATGGTTTCCTGATCATGAACATAGAGATGTTATTAACAACAGGGTCATATCATTAGGAGAATTATGTGATGGACATACTCCTATAGTTAAGCGTAGCATAAAGATCAAGTCATTTAATATAGTTCATTTGCTATAAGCTTTTTGATACATAGTAACCTAATTCCTTCGACCATGAGATCATGTTAATCACCATCACCGGAAGGATGCTTTGATGACATCAAACACCACACCATAACTGGGTGGCTATAAAGGTGGCATTGAGTGTTCGGAAAGTATAGGTTGAGGCACATGGATCAAGAGTGGGATTTGTCCATCCATATGACGGATAGATATACTCTGGGCCCTCTCGGTGGAATGTCATCCAATTAGCTTGCAAGCATGTGACTGGCTCACAAGGGATCACATATCACGGTAACGAGAAAAGAGTACTTATCAGTAACGAGGTTGAACTAGGTATGCAGAGATACCGATGATCAAAA
The DNA here is from genome assembly GCA_030063025.1 of Avena longiglumis. Taxonomy (NCBI): domain Eukaryota; kingdom Viridiplantae; phylum Streptophyta; class Magnoliopsida; order Poales; family Poaceae; genus Avena; species Avena longiglumis. Next base: position 208,025,316 of record CP125979.1, on the reverse strand, counting down.
CCTCGGATAAGTAAACTATCGTGAGATAAAGGTAAATTGGTATCGTATGTAAGTGGTTCATTCGATCGCAAAGTAATTGTAGAAATATGTGGGATCCATATGAATTTCCAGATTCCTCTATTGGTTATTGATCGGAGAAGTGTCTCGATCATGTCCGCATAATTCACGAACCGTAGGGAGACACACTTAAAGATTCGATGTTGTTGAGTAGTTATGGAATGATGAGTAAGAGACCGAATGTTGTTCGGAGTCTCGGATGGGATCCGGGATATCACGAGGAGATCCGGAATGGTCCGGAGAATAAGATTCATATAAGGAAAGTCTTGTTTTGGAGTTTGGGAATGATTCCGGTGTTTTCATCGGGAATGGTCTAGAAGGTTCCGGAATGTCCGGCACTCCGGAGGGGAAGGGTACATGAATGTGTCATGACAATGTGGAATGGTTGCATCATGTACTAGGTCACTTGGCTGGGCAAAAATAAAGGGAGAAATCAAATCCTAGTTTGAAAGTCAAACGCCAATTTGAAAAAGTCAAACGGCAAGTTTGCCTGGTGGAGGAAGAGTAGGAAACCTACTTAGGGAGGAAGTCCCACTCCCTCCACCCGCCGTCCAAGGAGGAGGAGTTGGAGGAGGACTCCCTCCTCCTAGCCGCCTCCCTCCCACCTATAAAAGAAGGGGCAGGGGTGCCCCCTCTTCCCTACACCCAACTCACCTCAAACCCTAGCCCCAAGCCGTCGGCCTCCTCCCAAGTCGCCGCCGCCTAGGTCCCTCCCAAGTCGCCGACTAGGGTTTCCCCAAACCCTATCCGTCGGCTACACCTCTCCCCTTGGTGCCTCTAAACCCTAAACCACCAAGGCCTCTCTCATATTCCACCATACTCGCTCCGGCTTAAGGCGAAGCCCTGCGAGATCTCCCCTCTACTTCCGGTACCACGCCGTCGTGCTGCCGGAATCACAAGGAGAGTGCTACAACCTCCATTTTCTTTGGAACAAGGGATAGGAAGGTCTTCATCGAGCGTGTGACCGATCATGGAGCTGCCGGAACGCAGTCGGAAGGATCGTCTGCGATCTTGAGATCGGCAAGTATGCGACTACATCACCCACGAGAATCTGCTCTCGTTAAACGCTTTGGAATCTTCGAGGGTGAGTTCCTCTATCGACTCGTTGCTACAATCTAGTAGATAGATCTTGGCTTGTTTGTTTGCATGCGGTAGAATTTTTTTTCCATGCTACGAACCCCTGATTAGGGTATCGAGCCGTGTCTATATGTAGATCTCATTGCAGAGTAGAACACAATGGTCATTGTGGGTGTTGATGCTTTTGTTGTCGATTGCTTCTTGTGTACTTTGCATCTTGCGGGATGGTGGGATGAAGCGGCCCGGGCTAACCTTACATGACATCGTTCATGAGACTTGCTCCACGCTTGACATGCAACTTGTATTGCATAAGTGGCTTTGCGGGTGCCTGTTTCTCCCAACATAGTTAAGATTCAATTTACAACGGGTGATTGACAATACTAGTATCAATATTGTGGTTCTTGTTCGTAAGTTAGAACGACACTTATAGAAAGCCCCAAACCACGTAAAACATGCAAAGAAAATTAGAGGCGTCTAACTTTGTTTTGCAGGGGTGTGATGTGATGTGATATGGCCATGATTGTGATTATATATGATGTATGCACTGTTCCTTATTGTAATTTGGCAACCAACAGGAGCCATATGGTTGTTTCCATTAAGTCCTGCGTGTCTATTATTCAAAGTAGTTGTAATAGTTGATGTGAAGGGAATATGCCCTGAGAGGCAATAATAAAATGTTTATTATGTGTATTCCAAGTATATGATAGATGTTTATTTTGCATGCTATAATTGTATTAATACGGAAACGTTAATACATGTGTGTTTAATAAACAAACAGAAAGTTCCTAGTTATGCCTCTCTCATAAACTAGTTCGTTGATTAACAAGATGATCACGGTTTCCTAATCATAGACATTCGATGTTGTTAATAACGAGATCACAACATTAGTGTAATGGTGTGGTGAACATTCATCCAAAGTATAGCATTACGATCAAAGTCATTGAGTTTATATTGCTATAAACAAACTACGAAGTAGTCCTAATCCTTAGACCATGAGATCATGCCAATCACTAACACTTTAAGAGTTTCTTGTTGACATCAAACGTCACTCCGTAACTGGGTGATTATAAAGATGGCTTCAGAGCTACTAAAGTGTTATGTTGAGAATCATGGATCAAGAGTGGAATTTGTTCATCCCGATGACGGATAGATATGCTCTGGGCCCTCTCGGTGATATCACATTGGTTAGCTTGCAAGCAAGTGATTTGATCACTAGAATGTTATATCATGGGAACGAGAAAAGAGTGCATGTCAGTAACGAGATCAAACTAGATATGGAGATACCGATGATCGAATCTCGGACATGTAATATATCGTGAAACAAAGGGATTAAGATACAAGCGTAAAAGGTTCCGACGATCACATGAAAAGTCATCGTTGAATGTGGGAGTCAAGATGGATCTCGTGTCCGCTCGATTATTGATCGGAGAAGGGTCTCGATCATGTCCGCATTATTCGCGAACCGTAGGGTGACACACTTAAGGGACACTGGCATCCAGTTGGAGCAAATGTTTCATGCCGAAAGAATAAACAAGCGCAGGAATTTATTTCACTAGATACCGAAACAGGTTTTCGGGTGAAATTGCATAAAGAGGTTATGCATGTGAAATGGAATTCTAGCAAGGGGGTATTTGTGAATGTTTGTCATTAAAGTAATTGACAAAATTCTGAATAAAATAAAAGAGTTTTATTTAATGAGAGTTTGCATTAAATTTGGTGGAAATTTAATGGGAATTTGAGTGGACTTTTGAGTGGAGAAAATTGAAGGGACATTTTGTGAGTGGAGTGTCCACCCACATGAATGAATGAGGGGAGGGGGCATCCCCATGGCCGGCGGACACCCCCTTGGGTGCCCCTCTCCTCCTATAAAAGGAGCCCCTCCTCTCACTTGTCTCTCACACCTCCTCGTGAAGGATCTCTCTCCCCCTTTAGAATTTATCCCCCATGGTCTCGGACTAGCGAGATACATGTTCCCAGTGGCTATTCGGCAAGAAAGGGTTGTGCTTCCGCTGCATCGCTGGAGCGAGGAGGTGGAGGTTGCCCGGTGTCTTCTACGTGTGTGCGAGCACGGATGCGCTGCTGCTTTGCGGCGCTAGGACTTCCTCTCGATCTTGAGATCGGAAAGAGATCGTCTACATCAACCACGAGTTGAACTCGTTAAGCTTTGTCGGTCTTCAAGGGTATGTTCTCTACGGATATACATCCGCCCGTTGTTTGTATCTAGTAGATAGATCTTGGTACATATTTCCCATCATAGGAAATTTTTTATTTTCTATGCTGCGAACCCTACAGTGGTATCAGAGCCGGATCTATGCGTAGATACTTTACACGGGTAGTACACATATGAGTATGTGGGCGATGATGATCATGTTGTTGCTCCTTAGTTGTAATTTTGGATATTGGTGGCATAGTGGGATGAAGCGGCCCGGACAAACTTTACATGTCCTCGCACATGAGACCTGTTCCACGCTTGACATGCAACTAGTTTGCATAAGTGGCTAGCGGGTGTCTGTCTCTCCTACTATAGTCAATATCTATTTTGCAAACGAGTTGTCAACAATTTGGTTATCCTCGTTGTGGTTCATGTTCGTAGGTAAGAACGGTTCTATCTCGAAAGCCCTAAGCCACGTAAAACTTGCAATGGATAAATTAGAGGCGTCTAGTTTAGATTGTTGTTGGGCTAGTGTTATGATATGGTAATGTTGTAAGTAGAAGTATGAGATGATACTCTTACAACACACATAGCGTGGAAACTTCCTACACTTTGGATTTACACATATAGGTATGATAGTGATCATACCACGGTGCACATGATAGAGATCATATGCGGGAACCATATCATTTCACTAATAAACATGTGATGTTTGATAGCATCTTATATTGCTTGTTTAGCGCTTTGTTAGCATAATAAGATGATCCCTCATTTAAATATAAAGATAAGAATGTGTTCTTCCTTTAGTATGCACCGATTATGTTTTCGTCGCTCAAAGACATCACGTGATGATCGGGTGTTCTTGGATCCACGACCATATTTCGGGTGTAAAACAGTTACACACGCGAATACTAAGGTTCTAACTTGGCGAGCCTAGCATGTACAGACATGGCCTCGGAACACGGACCGAAAGGTTAAGCATGAGTCATATAGTTGATATGATGCCCATTTGATGCTCGCCTTTGAAGCTACACCGAATCACGTGATGATCGGACTTGGTGTAGTGGATTTGGTTCATGTAATCACCAAAAAGGCATGAGGGATGTCGTTTTTGAGTGGGAGTTCATTCGTAATATGGATTAGTTGAACTCAATCTATCATACACTTAGTCTAAACTTTACAAATTCTATTGTAGATGGCACCACCTGCTTTTAATTTCAACGTGTTCATGGAGAAAGAGAAACTTGCAACGAACGGTAGCAACTTTACCGAATGGGCCATGAATTTGAGGATTCTCCTCTCTGCTGCACAAAAGCAATATGTGCTAGAAGCGTCGTTAGGCCCCCCACCTTTAGATGATGCCCCTGACGAGGAGAAGAATGTCTATAAGACTCGTCAGGAGGACCACAACTTAGTTCGTTGCGGCATATTGTATGGGCTAGAGCCGGAACTTCGAAAACGTTTCGAAAATGGCAATGCTTTTGATACAGTGGGTGAGTTGAAAATGATTTTCGACACACATGCTGCTGTAGAGAGCTACAACGCTTCAGAAAAGTTCTTTAGCTGCATGATGGAAGAGCACAGCTCCATTTTGAGCATGTACTCAAGATGTCGGGTTACGCCGATAAGCTTGTGTCCTTGGGAATATCGATTCCCATTGACTTAGGCATCCATCGTGTTCTGCAGTCTCTGCCACCTAGCTATAAGAGCTTTGTGATGAACTATAATATGCAAGGCATGAAGAAGTCTCTCGCCGATCTTCATCAATGCTTAAAAGCTGAAGTGGAGACCAAAAGGAACATCAAGTGTTGATGATCAATAGGAACACTGGTTTCAAGAAAGACAAGAAGGAAAAGCGGAAGGGAGTAAGGCGGCAAGCTGTTGCGTGCTGAAAATAAACCCCGAGTTGGACCCAAGTCGATCTGAGTGCTACTATTGTAAGGGGGACCCTTTGGAAGCGCCCCAAGTATTTGGCAGACAAGAAAGCCGGCAAGGCAAACAAAGGTATATATGATATACATGTTATTGATGTGTACTTGACTAGTGCTCGCAGTAGCACCTGGGTATTTTATACCGGTTCAGTTTCTAATATTTGTAACTCGAATCAGGGGCTGCGGAACAAGCGACCGCTAGCAAGGGGTGAGGTCAAGATGCGTGTCGGCAATGGATCAAGCGTTGATGTGATCGCCGTTGGAACGCTGCCTCTCCACTTGCCGTCGGGATTAGTTATAAACTTGAATAATTGTTATCTGGTGCCTGCACTGAGCATGAACATTGTATCTGGATCGTGTTTGATGCGAAGTGGTTATTCATTTAAATCCGAGAACAATGGTTGTTCCATTTATATGAATGAAATCTTTTATGGTCATGCACCGATGATGAATGGTTTATTTCTTTTGGATCTCGATAATAATGTTACACATATTCATAATGATGATGCTAAAAGGATTAAACTAAATGATGATATATCCGTATATATGTGGCACTGCCGTCTAGGTCATATTGGCGTTAAACGCATGAAGAAGCTCCATTAGGATGGACTTTTGGAATCATTTGATTATGAATCATTTGATACATGTGAGCCATGCCTTATGGGCAAGATGACTAGAACGCCGTTTTCCGGTTCAATGGAACGGGCGACATATTTATTGGAAATCATACATTCTGATGTATGTGGTCCAATGAGTGTGTCGGCGCGAGGTGGATATTGTTATTTTGTTACTTTCACAAATGATTTGAGTAGATACGGTTATATCTACTTGATGAAACACAAGTCTGAAACCTTTGAAAAGTTCAAGGAATTTCAGATTGAAGTGGAAAATCATCATAATAGAAAGATCAAATTTATACGGTCCGACTGTGGAGGTGAGTATCTAAGTTACGAGTTTAGCACTCACATGAAAGAGTGTGGAATTGTTTCACAACTCACACCTGCCGGAACACCACAGCGAAATGGTGTGTCGGAACGTCGTAATCGTACTTTATTAGATATGGTTCAATCTATGATGTCTCTGACGGACTTGCCATTGTCATTTTGGGGCTATGCACTAGAAACTGCTGCATTCACTTTAAATCGGGCACCATCTAAATCCGTTGAAAAGACACCGTATGAATTGTGGTTTGGAAACAAACCTAAGCTGTCATTTCTTAAAGTTTGGGGATGCGATGTTTATGTGAAGAAACTTCAACCGGATAAACTCGAACCCAAAGCGGAAAAATGCGTCTTCATTGGATACCCTAAGGAAACTATTGGGTATTCCTTCTATCACAGATCCGAGGGCAAGGTTTTTGTTGCCAAGAATGGATCCTTTCTAGAGAAAGAGTTTCTCGCGAAAGGTGTGAGTAGTCGGAAGGTAGAACTCGAAGAGGTTATTGAACCTTCTCTTCAAAGTATGGCGAGTAGCGCAGCGCCGGAAGTTGTTCCGGAGTTGGCTCCACCTGTTGAAGAGGGAACTAATGATAATGATCATGAAACTCCGAAAGAGAGTACTACCGAACCTCGCAGGTCAAGCAGACGTCAGCTCTCCATTGTACGGAAATCATGTCATGAATTTCATGGTTGATGAAAATGATGACCCTGCGACGTATGAAGAAGAGATGATGAGCCCGGATTCCAACAAATGGTTATGTGGCATCCCGCAAAACCACTACTAGAAAATCGCGTTGTTTTTGTGCATTGCATCATCATGACCGCATGCTCATGTCATCATGCCACATTGCATTTGAGCATCGTTATGTCATCTTGCATGTGTTTGCATAAAACTATTTTCGCAAAGCCTGTTTTGTTTTCTAAACGCCTGCCTTGTTTTCAAATTAAAACCGGGTCTCGGATTATTTTGTTTTATCGCTATCGGTTTGCAAAAGCCCGGTTTTAGTTAAATAAAATATTTAATTATTTTTAGGGGGCAGCCGAACCGGGCCGATCCGACCCAGTTGGCCACCCCCAGTACAAAACAGCCTGTCTAATTCCTATTCCTACCTAAACCTAGTCTACCCACCAATCCCCTCCCTCCACCTCACCGTCCCCTCCACCTCATCCGCGGCTCAGCCACCTCCCCAATCCACCCCCATCCCCTCTCTCTCTCTTCCTTCACACAGCCACCTCACCCTCACCACTCCTGACCCTGGACCCTCTCTGGCCCCCACGTCCTCACCCCCACCCACCCACCCCTGGTCAACCACCTCCTGGCCTGGTCCCGCCTAACCACCAACCGCTAGCCCGGCCCCACCAGTGGCGTCCCCTCCCTCTCTTTCTCTCTCGAGCCGCTTCGCCCCGCCGCCTCGCTCGCTACCGCCCGCCGATCCGCCCTCTGTGCCTTCCTCACTTTGCTGCAACCACGCAGCCTGTGCCGACCGTGCCTCTCTCGCGGTTCCGCGCTGCCGTCTCGCGCCGCCTCCTCTCGTCGTCTGCGCGCGCCCCAATCCGTCGTCCTCGCCGCTCACCCCATCCTGCCTCGCCAGCCCCGACCACCACGCTCCGCCCGGCGCCGCCCGCGCTCCCTCCGCCCGCCGCCTTCTTCCACGAGCCCCGGCTCAGCTCCTTCCCGCCTCCGCGTATCCTCTGCTCCGATCAAGGGCGGAGCTCCCTGAGCCACTGCGTCGGCCCTTGCGGAAGCGAACCGTCCCTCGGCATGCTCCTGTGGCCACCCGGTGGGTCCACGCCTCCTGCTGTTGTGGGCGAAGACTTGGTGGTATTGAGGAGGTGATGCCTGTGAGAAGTTTGAGGTTTCGCTCGGAGATTCTGACATCCAAACCCAAGTCCGTCATCGACATCGAACTGGAACCCTCATGATCGCCTTCTTGGAGCACCAAGTACTCTGCTTCGGAACCCGAAGACCCATCAAGAACACCCAAGATCGCCTTCCCCGATCCAAAGGCGCCGAGATCCCGAGCCTCCGAAGACCGATCCGACAACGAACCCGCCGGTTCCTCAAGATCTTCCTCGCGGCGTTCGAAGACCCGAACCCAGTCGAACCCCTCTCGGTGAACGCCAAGATCGCCTCACGGACGCCATGACCTCCTTCAAGGATCCAATGGCCGAGACCCTGAAGACCGATCTAGAGCGCCAAGGCCTTCGCATGGAGTCGGCAAGATCATCCGGGAACACCAAGATCAACTGCGCGGGCCCGACAAGATCGACACCAACCAGGGCGAGTCCGATGCCCCGACGCCAGACCAAGTACTTCCTCCCGGAACGCCAAGATCTCCGCGTGAGACGACAAGACCGACAACATGGCCCGACCACCGCGGATGCGACAAGATCTACTTCTGTTGTCCGAGACCGATCCCGTCGAACCCTGAACCCTGAGACCGACCCCGAAACCCGGAACCCCAAGATCTGCCGAACCCTAATGTGTGACCCTAAGCCCCTATTTTTATAAATGATATATCTTGTTGCATATTAAACCATTCATGTCGCATACATATTGTCATGTGGTTTGGGGGCCTTATGCCTATTCACCTAATAATTAAATATGGGGCCCATATGCGGGCAAATCTAGTCTTATATTGGCCTCATTTAAATTTGTATAAGCGAACCGGTGCTATCTTTTGCCATGCTAAGACAACATTTAAATTGCGGGGGTAGTTAAACAACTTGAACCATTTAATTAAATGTTGGGACCCCTGGTTCCGCTTAATCTTGCCTAATCGCATCGCACCTTTGCCATGTCATACATCATACATGCATCATGCCCAATCTTTTGCCGAAGTATTAAATAGTGCATCCGGTGTTTCTTCTAGTGCTTTGCTTCTTCGCGGATTAGGCCGATGAGTTGATGCGAGTATCGACCCGATCTTCGGTTGAACCTACGGCAATGTTTCTCAGGCGAGCATCTCCCCCTTTCTACCTATCTTACTTTTGTAGTATTTATTCCCTCCTGTTGATCTATTGCTATCTGTGTTGCGTTGCTCTAGTTTTCGTACCCGTGATATCCCTTGCAGCCTTATATTGCCTTGGACACATCCTATTACCTGTTGTTTGGTAGATAGTTGGACTTGCGCGTCGTAGTCGCTTGCTTAAGTGCTGTTGCGTGTCGTCCAGTACCACAGTTGTTGGAGTGTTGCCGCATGTTTAAGGTTGGAGATGATCATGGCTTTCATTATCGTTTACTTTAATGACTGTTTAACAACTAAAATTGAAGTAAGTAAGCCGGCAATTGGGCAATAGATGTTATTTGGTTGTTAACCGTCCACTTGTGTCACGTAGGACCCCGAGTACTTGATACTGTTCCTTGAATATTCATGCTATCCACATCCGGAGGATTATGGGACCCCGAGCGAGCTTGATTCATCTTATTTCTTGGGGCCACAAACTAGTTTGAGGTTTTATTTACTATCCTGTACTTATGCCATGCTTTTTGCTTTATTACGATTGTGCGAGAGCACTGTACTATTTAGGTAAGCGAGTGTTTTCGCGGTATCGACAAGCCCAGCTTTTGGGTTCCCGATCGTTCTGACGCAAACCTTGAGTCCGTCTCGAGTCATTAACTTTGTTATGGTGTACTCAATGGGTGGCCTCGAAATATTTCTGAATCTGTGATTGCTTTGTCGTGAAAGCCTCGTTGGGTTTTGATTTGGTTTTTCCGAGGTTGATCGAGTGTGTGTTGCTATTTGTGCACCTGCAGGTAAAACTTTCTGAAAGCCGTGTCCGCGGTTATGGACGACTTGGAGCACAGTATCTTGATCATAGACAACTATAACTAAAGTAGTGCTATAAATTTGACTTTATAATGACTAGTAATCAGCTTCACTATAATGGAATGGCTAAATAAAACTGCCAACAGTTGCTTGTTTGGTTTGTCGCTTGCGACAATTGTATCTGACTAGTAAGTATTGTAACTACAACGGAATGGCTAAATAAAAGTACCAACAACTGCTGGGTTTTGGGTTATCTCATGCTAATTGTATCTGACTAGTAAGTGTTGCAACTACAACGGAATGGTTAACTAAAAAGGCCCACTGCTTATTTTATCAGGATGACTATCTATATTTGACTAGTAATTGCTGCAACGATAACTGAATAAATAAAACTGCCAACGGTGTGAGTTCCTCGGTTGACTTCCTCGTTTGGTCTCGAGGGGGAAACACCAGGATGGGTTTGTTTGGTGGTAGTATCAGGTTGGTTCCGAATAGGTCTTTCTTATCCCTCTCTGATAGCCGCCAGTTGTATCGAGTCTCTATAGGGTGTTTAGTGCATGTTCTTGCCGCCGCCCACCATACCTATGTAGGCGAGGACCGAATTCTAGCCTCGCCGTGTACTGGCCTCAATACTGACCGCTCTCTCTTTTTCCTTTGCCCTTTGTCGGCACCCCTTTTGTTTCAGCAGGTTTTGAGATCGACGTCGTTAGCAGGGTTACCCTTCCGGCTTGGCCTGGGTAGGGTTATGGACGCCATTGGTTATTCTTCAGGGCTCTTAGCCCCATTTGCATCTTGTCCGTAGCTGGACGCTCTATCGTTTTCAAGGTGATTTGGATCTTTGTATATTATATCTGTATTCTTGACTCGTTGAGTCGCTATTGTATATATATCTGTTCTGTGGGTCCCATCGAGGACTGTTGTGTAATGTTATTACTTCGTTTTCCACCCGCACGAAAGTGCCTGGTGGGCACCTTTGAATCGTTTCTATGCGGGTTTGGCGGGAATCGCTGAAACTTGCATAGGGTCGATTCTGAGGGTGTTACAGAGTGGTATCAGAGCTCAGCAGTTGCGATACCCCACAAGTCCAGCCTGTAGGATAACCTAGCTAATGGCCGAGGTAGAGTGTTAAAACTTTTTTTTAAAAAAAATAGGTTGGATAGTTCTGAATAGGTCTGATTTTACTCCTTACCCCTCTGCTGCTCTCCTCTCACCTCTGCGTGTTTTGAATCCGCTCTCTTCTCTCTCTTCGAGTCCAGGATTTCTCGTGGTTGGGTTCCATCGTACCTTCAGGGTTTCGCTTCCTCCTTTGGTAACGGTGTTGCTACATCTGGTCTTCATGCTATCCGAGGAACCCTTCGTCTGGTGGACTTCTCTTTGTTCCTTCTCGTGCCTTCCGATGTTTTCTAACGCGACGACATCATCTACGCCAGATCCGATGCAGAGTCTGCATCAGTCCTTTGTTTCCGAACCTCGCTTGTCGAGATCTACAATCTGAATCCCGAGAGTTGGTTGCATACTCCGCCTATTCGTGTGCAGAGTAATGGTTTGGGTGCGCGATGGACTGATCACCATCCGACTACTCTTATCATTCGCTCTGGCACATCGAATCAGTGGATCCGGCAATTTTACTCCGTCCACGGAAGCTAGAGGTGGCTTTATTTGTCGATACCTCTACCTTCGACCTTTTGTTCCCGGAGTGTTCTCTCGACGATCACGGACAACAACCTATTGTTAGTGGTGTCGTGAGAACCGACACGAAGCGAGAAGACGCAGCTCGCCGACCTTCCTTCCGGTACCATGAGGCGGATCTCGAGGGCGAGATCCATTGTTAGTGGTGTCGAATTGTGGCATCCCGCAAAACCACTACTAGAAAATCGCGTTGTTTTTGTGCATTGCATCATCATGACCGCATGCTCATGTCATCATGCCACATTGCATTTGAGCATCGTTATGTCATCTTGCATGTGTTTGCATAAAACTATTTTCGCAAAGCCTGTTTTGTTTTCTAAACGCCCCGTCTTGTTTTCAAATTAAAACCCGGGTCTCCGGATTATTTTGTTTTGTCTGCTATCGGTTTGCAAAAGCCCGGTTTTAGTTAAATAAAATATTTAATTATTTTTAGGGGGCAGCCGAACCGGGCCGATCCGACCCAGTTGGCCACCCCCAGTACAAAACAGCCTGTCTAATTCCTATTCCTACCTAAACCTAGTCTACCCACCAATCCCCTCCCTCCACCTCACCGTCCCCTCCACCTCATCCGCGGCTCAGCCACCTCACCAATCCACCCCCATCCCCTCTCTCTCTCTTCCTTCACACAGCCACCTCACCCCTTAGCCCCCCACTCCCTGACCGCCTGGACCCACCCTCTCTGGCCCACCACGTCCTCACTCACCCCCACACCGACCCACCCCTGGTCAACCACCTCCCTGGCCCGCCTGGGTCCCGCCCAACCCCACCAACCGCGCTATCCCGGCCCCACCCCGGTAGCGTCCCCCACCTCCCTCTCTTCTTCCTCTCTCCCGAGCCCGCCTCACCACCCTCGCCACAGCATCCGCGCTTGCCTGCCGCCTTCCTCCCTGCACTGCAACCACGCAGCTGCCCCGACCGCGCCTCTCTCCGGTTCCCGCCTGCCTCCGCGGCCTCCCTCCTCGCCGTCAGCGACGCCCCTAATCCCCGCCCCCTCGCCCGCTCACCCATCCTGTCCTCGCCAGCCCCGACCACCTCCGCCTGCCACGCTGCCCGCCAGCCGCCTCCGCCGCCTTCTTCCACGAGCCCGGCTCGAGCTCCTACCGCCCGCCTCAGATCCTCGCTGCTCCGATCAAGGGCGAGCTCCTGAGCCACTGCGTAGCCCTTGCCCGGGCGCGATCCGTCCCCTGTCGGCATGCTCTGTGGCCACCCGTGGGTCCTCGCCTGTTGTTCGAGCTGTGGCGAAGACTTGGTGGTATTGAGGAGGTGATGCTGAGAAGTTTGAGGTTTCGCTCGGAGATTCGACATCCAAACCCAAGTCCGTCATCGACATCGAATCGAACCCTCATGATCGCCTTCTTGGAGCACCAAGTACTCGCTTGAACCCAAGACCCATCAAGAACACCCAAGATCGCTTCCCGATCCAAAGGCGCCGAGATCCCGAGCCTCCGAAGACCGATCCGACAACGAACCCGCCGGTTCCTCAAGATCTTCCTCGCGGCGTCCGAAGACCCGAACCCAGTCGAACCCCTCTCGGTGAACGCCAAGATCGCCTCACGGACGCCATGACCTCCTTCAAGGATCCGATGGCCGAGACCCTGAAGACCGATCTAGAGCGCCAAGGCCTTCGCATGGAGTCGGCAAGATCATCCGGGAACACCAAGATCAACTGCGCGGGCCCGACAAGATCGACACCAACCAGGGCGAGTCCGATGCCCCGACGCCAGACCAGGTACTTCCTCCCGGAACGCCAAGATCTCCGCGTGAGACGACAAGACCGACAACATGGCCCTGTTGGAGATATGCCCAAGAGGCAATAATAAAGTGGGTTATTATCATATCTTCATACTTATGATAAATGTTTACATACCATGCTATAATTGTATTAACCGGAAACATTAATACTTGTGTGATTTGTAAACTAAAATAAGAGTCCCTAGTGAAGCCTCTTGTTAAACTAGCTTGTTGGTTAATATATGATCATGGTTTCCTGATCATGAACATAGAGATGTTATTAACAACAGGATCATATCATTAGGAGAATGATGTGATGGACATACTCCTATAGATAAGCGTAGCATAAAGATCAAGTCATTTCAATAGTTCAATTGCTATATACTTTCTGATACATAGTAACCTAATTCCTTCGACCATGAGATCATGCATATCACCTTTACCGGATGGATGCTTTGATGACATCAAACACCACACCGTGAATCGGGTGGCTATAAAGGTGGCATTAAGTGTTCGGAAAGTATTGGTTGAAACACATGGATCAAGAGTGGGATTTGTCCATCCTCATGACGGATAGATATACTCTGGCCCTCTCGGTGGAATGTCATCCAATTAGCTTGCAAGCATGTGACTTGGTCACAAGGGATCACATATCACGGAACGAGAAAAGAGTGTTTATCGAACGAGGTTGAACTAGGTATGCAGAGATACCGACGATCATAACCTCGGATAAGTAACATATCGTGAGACAAAGGGAAATTGGTATCGTATGTAAGTGGTTCATTCGATCGCAAAGTAATCGAGAAATATGTGAGCCATATGAATTTCCAGATTCCTCTATTGGTTATTGTTCGGAGAAGTGTCTCGATCATGTCCGCATAATTCACGAACCGTAGGGAGACACGCTTAAGGATTGACGTTGTTTGAGTAGTTATGGTATTATGAGAAAGAGACCGAATGTTGTTCGAGTCTCGGATGGGATCCGGGATATCACGAGGTGATCCGGAATGGTCCGGAGAATAAGATTCATATAAGGAAAGTCCGTTTGAGTTGCGGAATGATTCCTGTTTTCATCTGAATGTTCGAAGGTTCCTAATGTCCCAAGACCGGGGAAGGGTACATGAATGTGTCATTACATATTGGAATGATTGCATCATGTACTAAGTGTTCTTGCTGTTCCAAATAAAGGATTAAATTGAATCCTAAATCTGAAAAGTCAAATGGCCAGTTTGAAAGTCAAACGGCTAAAACAGGAAACTGTGGGAAACAAGCAAGAGGAGATTGAAACCGACTTGGGGAGGTCCTCCTCCAAGCCGTAGCCACCCAAGGCCGACTTGGGGAGGGACTCCCTCCCCTTGTCCGCCCCTCCCACCTATAAAAGGAGGGGCAGGGCCTCCTCCTCTAACACAAGTTCCTATCTTCTACCTCCGGTTTAGAGCCGTTTTGGTTTAGAGCTTCTAATTGCTTTAGCCTGCGGTTTAGAGCCTTCTAATTGGTTTAGAGCCTTCTAATTGGTGTGTCTAATTACTAGACCACTAATAGCCTCTCTCATAAGCTCCACCATACTGCACGGCTTAAGGCGAAGCCTGCGGATTTCCCTCTACTTCCTGTACACGCCGTTGTCTTTGGAATCGCGAGGAGAGTGCTACAACCTCCGCTGCTGGAACAAGGGAGAGGAAGGTCTTCGTCCGAAAATCGAACGTGTGACCGATCAAGGAGCGCTTAACGTGGCGCCGGAAGGATCGTCTACGCGATCTTGAGATCGGAAGTGTACGACTACATCACCCACGAGAATCTGCTCTCGTTAACCGCTTTGAAATCTTCGAGGGTAAGTTATTCCAAACGACTCGTTGCTACAATCTAGTAGATAGATCTTGGCTTGTTTGTTTGTATGCGATAGAAAATTTTGTTTTCCATGCTACGAACCCCTACAGGCCCGACCACCGCGGATGCGACAAGATCTACTTCTGTTGTCCGAGACTGATCCCGTCGAACCCTGAACCCTGAGACCGACCCCGAACCCCGGAACCCCAAGATCTTCCGAACCCTAATGTGTGACCCTAAGCCCCTATTTTTATAAATGATATATCTTGTTGCATATTAAACCATTCATGTCGCATACATATTGTCATGTGGTTTGGGGGCCTTATGCCGATTCACCTAATAATTAAATATGGGGCCCATATGCGGGCAAATCTAGTCTTATATTGGCCTCATTTAAATTTGTATAAGCGAACCGGTGCTATCTTTTGCCATGCTAAGACAACATTTAAATTGTGGGGTAGTTAAACAACTTGAACCATTTAATTAAATGTCGGGACCCCCGGTTCCGCTTAATCTTGCCTAATCGCATCGCACCTTTGCCATGTCATACATCATACATGCATCATGCCCGATCTTTTGCCGAAGTATTAAATAGTGCATCCGGTGTTTCTTCTAGTGCTTTGCTTCTTTGCGGATTAGGCCGATGAGTTGATGCGAGCATCGACCCGATCTTCGGTTGAACCTACGGCAATGTTTGTCAGGCGAGCATCTCCCCCTTTCTACCTATCTTACTTTCGTAGTATTTATTCCCTCCTGTTGATCTATTGCTATCTGTGTTGCGTTGCTCTAGTTTTCGTACCCGTGATATCCCTTGCAGCCTTATATTGCCTTGGACACATCCTATTACCTGTTGTTTGGTAGATAGTTGGACTTGCGCGTCGTAGTCGCTTGCTTAAGTGCTGTTGCGTGTCGTCCAGTACCACAGTTGTTGGAGTGTTGCCGCATGTTTAAGGTTGGAGATGATCATGGCTTTCATTATCGTTTACTTTAATTACTGTTTAACAACTAAAATTGAAGTAAGTAAGCCGAGGCACAGGTGGGCAATAGATGTTATTTGGTTATTAACCGTCCACTTGTGTCCTGTAGGACCCCGAGTACTTGATACCTGTTCCTTGAATATTCGCGCTATCCACATCCGGGAGGATTATGGGACCCCCCTGAGCCAGAGCTTGATTCAGTCTTATTTCTTGGGGTCACAAACTAGTTTGAGGTTTTATTTACTATCCTGTACTTATGCCATGCTTTACTCCTTTATTATGATTGTGCGAGGAGCACCATATCGCTTAGGTAAGCGGAGTGTTTTCGCGTATCGACAAGCCCGCTTTTGGGTTCCCGTCGCTGATCAGCGACGCAAACCTTGAGTCCGTCTCGAGTCGCCTAACTTTGTTATGGTACTCAATGGGTGGCCTGAAATATTTCTGAATCTGTGATTGCTTGCCGTGAAAGCCTCGTTGGGTTTTGATTTGGTTTTCCAAGGTTGATCGAGTGTGTGTTGCTATTTGTGCACCCCCTGCGGTAAAACTTCTCAAAGCCGTGTCCGCGGTTATGGACGACTTGGAGCACAGTATCTCGATCATAGACAACTATAACTAAAGTAGTGCTATAAATTTGACTTTATAATGACTAGTAATCAGCTTCACTATAATGGAATGGCTAAATAAAACTGCCAATAATTGCTTGTTTGGTTTGTCGCTTGCGACAATTGTATCTGACTAGTAAGTATTGTAACTACAACGGAATGGCTAAATAAAAGTACCAACAACTGCTGGGTTTTGGGTTATCTCATGCTAATTGTATCTGACTAGTAAGTGTTGCAACTACAACGGAATGGTTAACTAAAAAGGCCCACTGCTTATTTTATCAGGATGACTATCTATATTTGGCTAGTAATTGCTGCAACGATAACTGAATAAATAAAACTGCCAACGATGTGAGTTCCTCGGTTGACTTCCTCGTTTGGTCTCGAGGGGGAAACACCAGGATGGGTTTGTTTGGTGGTAGTATCAGGTTGGTTCCGAATAGGTCTTTCTTATCCCTCTCTGATAGCCGCCAGTTGTATCGAGTCTCTATAGGGTGTTTAGTGCATCTTTGCCGCCGCTTGATCCACCATACCTATGTAGGCGAGGACCGCCGAATTCTAGCCTCGCCGCAATCGCCTCGATCGACCGCTCTCTTTTCCTTTGTCCTTTGTCGACACCCTTTGTTTCGAGGTTTTGAGATCGACGTCGTTAGCGTGGTTACCCTTCCGCTTGGCTCGGGCAGGTTATGGACGCCATTGGTTATTCTTCGTGGCTCTTAGACCCATTTGCATCTTGTCCGTAGTGGACGCCTATCGCTTTCAAGGTGATTTGGATCTTTGTATATTATATTCGTATTCTTGACTCGTTGAGTCGTTGTATATATATCGCTGCATGGGTCCCATCGAGGACTGTTGTGTAATGTTATTACTTCGTTTTCCACCCGCACGAAAGTGCCCGGTGGGCACCTTTGAATCGTTTCTATGCGGGTTTGGCGGGAATCGCTGAAACTTGCATAGGGTCGATTCTGAGGGTGTTACAGGTTAGAAGCCATGAAATCCGAGATGGAATCCATGTATGAAAATCAAGTTTGGAACTTGGTGGACTTACCTCACGACCGAAAGGCCGTGGAGAACAAATGGATTTTCAAAAGGAAAACTGATGCTGATGGTAATGTAACCGTCTATAAAGCTCGACTTGTCGCAAAGGGGTTTCGACAAATTCAAGGAGTTGACTACGATGAGACATTCTCTCCCGTAGCGATGCTAAAGTCAGTTAGGATTATGTTAGCAATTGCTGCATATTTCGATTATGAGATATGGCAGATGGATGTCAAAACCGCGTTTCTCAATGGTAATATTGAAGAATAGTTGTATATGATACAACCAAAGGGTTTTGTCGATCCTAAGGATGCTAACAAGGTGTGCAAGCATCAGCGATCCATCTATGGATTGAAGCAAGCATCACGAAGTTGGAATCTCTGCTTTGACGAGGTGATCAAAGAGTTTGGATTTGTCCAAATTTATGGAGAAGCTTGTATTTACAAGAAAGTGAGTGGGAGAAATGTGGCATTTCTGATATTATATGTGGATGACATATTATTGATAGGAAATGATATAGATCTTTTAAACAGTGTTAAAAGTTATCTAAACAGCAAATTTTCAATGAAGGACCTAGGTGAAGCGTCATACATATTAGGCATAAAGATCTATAGAGATAGATCTAGGTGCCTAATAGGGCTATCGCAAAGTACATACCTTCATAAGATTTTAAAGAAGTTTAAAATGGAAGATAGTAAGAAGGGGTTCTTACCTATGACACTAGGCACGACATTGAGTAATACTCAAAGTCCGGCTTCAGCGGAAGAAAGAGAGATAATGGACAAGGTCCCCTATGCTTCAGCCATAGGCTCTATAATGTACGCCATGCTATGTACAAGACCGGATGTGGCACATGCTATTAGTTTGACTAGTAGGTACCATCGGATCCAGGTTCAGAACACTGGAAAGCGGTCAAGAATATCCTTAAGTACTTGCGAAGAACTAAGGATATGTTTCTTGTATACGGAGGTGAAGAAGATCTCGTCGCTAAGTGTTATGTCGACTCTAGCTTTGACACCGATTAGGATGACTCTAAGTCTCAATCCGGATACGTATTTCTCATGAATGGCGGAGCGGTTAGTTGGAGGAGATCCAAACAACCTGTGGTGGCGGGATCAACAACGGAGGCCGAATATGTTGCTGCTTCAGAAGCGGCTCAGGAAGCAGTTTGGATGAAGGAGTTCATATCCGAACTAGGTGTGGTTGCAAATGCGTTGGACCAAATGGTGATCTATTGTGACAACAATGGTGCCATTGCCAATGCCAAAGAGCCAAGGTCTCACAAGCATTCCAAGCATATTAAGCGCCGGTTTCACTCCATCCGCGAGCATGTCAAGGATGGAGATATAAATATTTGTAAAGTACATATGGATCTCAATGTAGCAGATCCTTTGACTAAAACTCTCCCTAGAGCAAAACATGATCTACACCCGAACTCCATGGGTGTTAGATACATCACAATGTAACTAGATTATTGTCTCTAGTGCAAGTGGGAGACTGAAGGGAATATGCCTTGAGAGGCAATAATAAAATGTTTATTATGTGTATTCCAAGTATATGATAGATGTTTATTTTGCATGCTATAATTGTATTAATACGGAAACGTTAATACATGTGTGTTTAATAAACAAACAGAAAGTTCCTAGTTATGCCTCTCTCATAAACTAGTTCGTTGATTAACAAGATGATCACGGTTTCCTAATCATAGACATTCGATGTTGTTAATAACGAGATCACAACATTAGTGTAATGGTGTGATGAACATTCATCCGAAGTATAGCATTACGATCAAATTCATTGAGTTTATATTGCTATAAACAAACTACGAAGTAGTCCTAATCCTTAGACCATGAGATCATGCCAATCACTAACACTTTAAGAGTTTCTTGTTGACATCAAACGTCACTCCGTAACTGGGTGATTATAAAGATGGCTTCAGAGCTACTAAAGTGTTATGTTGAGAATCATGGATCAAGAGTGGAATTTGTTCATCCCGATGACGGATAGATATGCTCTGGGCCCTCTCGGTGATATCACATTGGTTAGCTTGCAAGCAAGTGATTTGATCACTAGAATGTTATATCACGGGAACGAGAAAAGAGTGCATGTCAGTAACGAGATCAAACTAGATATGGAGATACCGATGATCGAATCTCGGACATGTAATATATCGTGAAACAAAGGGATTAAGATACAAGCGTAAAAGGTTCCGACGATCACAGGAAAAGTCATCGTTGAATGTGTGGGAGTCAGTATGGATCTCCGTGTCCGCTATCGATTATTGATCGGAGAAGGGTCTCGATCATGTCCGCATTATTCGCGAACCGTAGGGTGACACACTTAAGGGACACTGGCATCCAATTGGAGCAAATGTTTCATGCCGAAAGAATAAACAAGCGCAGAATTTATTTCACTAGATACCAAAAACAGTTTTGGTGAAATTGCATAAAGAGGTTATGCATGTGAAATGGAATTCTAGCAAGGGGTTATTTGTGAATGTTTGTCATTAAAGTAATTGACAAAATTCTGAATAAAATAAAAGAGTTTTATTTAATGAGAGTTTGCATTAAATTTGGTGGAAATTTAATGGGAATTTGAGTGGACTTTTGAGTGGAGAAAATTGAAGGAACATTTTGTGAGTGGAGTGTCCACCCACATGAATGAAGGAGGGGAGGGGGCAGACCCATGGCCGGCGAACACCCCCTTGGGTGCCCCTCTCCTCATATAAAAGGAGCCCCTCCTCCCACTTGTCTCTCACACCTCCTCGTGAAGGATCTCTCTCCCCCTCTCGAATTTATCCCCCATGGTCTCGCACTAGCGAGATACATGTTCCCAGTGGATATTCGGCAAGAAAGGGTTGTGCTTCCACTGCATCGCTGGAGCGAGGAGGCGGAGGTTGCCTGGTGTCTTGTACGTGTGTGCGAGCACGGATGCGCTGCTGCTTTGCGGCGCTAGGACTTCCTCTCGATCTTGAGATCGGCAAGAGATCGTCTACATCAACCACGAGTTGAACTCGTTAAGCTTTGTCGGTCTTCAAGGGTATGTTCTCTACAGATATACATCCGCCCGTTGTTTGTATCTAGTAGATAGATCTTGGTACATAGTTCCCATCGTAGGAAAATTTTTGTTTTCTATGCTGCGAACCCTACATGATGCTGGTGGAAGACAACCATGAAGCGGCGCCATTGACCTTGATGCCACACCGGTAATGATGGAGATCATGTTCGTGCTTGAAGATGGAGATCGGAAGCACAAGAAGAAAGGCCATATCATATCACATATTATGAATTGCATGTGATGCTAATCCTTTTATGCATCTTGTATTGCTTAGTTCACGACGGTAGCATTATAAGATGATCCCTCAAGCACACAATTTCAAGTTTTAAAGTGTTCATCCTTAGTAAGCATCGTTGCTAAAGCTCGTTGTTTCGAAGCACCACGTGATGATCGGGTGTGTTAGATTCTGTGAGTGTATACAACGTGAGCAAGCCAGATTTGCTCATGCGGAAGCTAAGGTTTGATCTTGACGAGCCTAGCATGTACAGACATGGTCTCGGAACACGGATCACCGAAAGGTAAAGCATGAGTCATATAGTAGATATGATGAACATGTTGATTGTTCGTCTTTGAAGCTACATCAACTCTCGTGATGATCGGTTTTGATGTGGTGGATTTGGTTCGTGTGATCACTAAAACAATGTGAGGGATATTGTTTTGAGTGGGAGTTCAACAGCAATATGATTAAAAGTTGAACACTATTTATCATAAATTAAATCAAAGTGAATTTGCATAGTTGTTGTAGTCATTGGCATCCGTTTACCACCTTGCGCTTAGTTTTAATTGAGATGATAGAACTGTAGAATTCTGGTTAGTTACTTTACGAACTGGTATCGTATTGTTTTAAAGTGTTAATCTAAAGTTTAAAAGTCCCATTGCAAACTTTTAGTAAGTTCCGATTACTCCGTGAAGTTTAATAGTTGGTATTAAATCAAGAGTAACAATTCCAGTGTTAGTATATAAGTATCATGTTTATCTCCATGATTCTTGATATTCGAAAGATAGTTTCAATATCAAGGTAATCTAGGAGTTAAAAGAGTTGTTTCAGAAACCATCATGTATGGAAGATATTGCGATATCTGAAATGATGTTTTGGTTACAACATGATAGAGTATAATATGACAAAGTTAATGTTCTCATATTTGATGAGAATTTACAAAAGGTTGGAGACACTAGTTGTCCTAATCCTCCAAAAGGTTTTGGAGAGCAACATTATACTCGCGATTCACCGTTATAAGCTAAAAGTAGCTTGATCATGGATAATTCCATGATAAGGATGAATATCTGATGTAGGAAAAATGTTTACTACACCAAGAGATTACTAAAGAAAGGAATTTGAAATAACACCAAACATTTGATGATGGTGATCTACTTCAAAGTGCAAGTCCAAAGACATTGGTATTTAACTATACATGCTTTGGACTATGTGTCATGTATATGGCTCCACTATTGATGTTGATAGATTCTTTCAAACAGAAAAGAAATACTGAAAGAGAATCTCATAAATATATGGCATAAAAGAAAAGACTAGAATTGTTCAGCTTAGGTATATAGAGGATATACGTGTTATGGTTGTATTCTTTGCTTGTTAAATAATGTGGTTCAAGTATTGGATACTGAATTTGTTGGTATGAATCGTCATACGAAACAACAGAATTCATGAACTACAATGGCCTAAGTAACTAGCAAAAGAATATGTGATGATGTTCATCGAGAACAAATAAAGGGTTATTGTGTTGCTCGTTAAACATCAAAGCTTGCCTTCAAGATTTGTTTTATCAGGTATTATGAACAAAAGGGTTGTTCAAATAATTGCTGTAATACATAAAAGATGGATGATTCACAAATCTCGTTGGATAAATCACATCCATAAAACTAGTGCTAAAAATGTCGAAAGACAAATTGATTGAAAGATCACTTAGGAAATGACATCGTTGTTTAAATTATATTGGAAAGAAAACATGAAGAAACTCCATGTGGATGGAATTTTGGAGTCTTTTTGATTTTTGATCAAATGACGCTTGTGAAACTTTCCTAGAGATAATTAAAACTTCGTTCATAGGCCAAAAGGGAACGAATGACTAGCTTATTGGAACGTGTACATATTTTTGTATGAAGTCCATTATGTGTAGTCAAGAGCGATGGATTTAAACTTCATATGCTTTCTCCGAAAATTTGAGTGAATATATGAATATTTACTTAATAAGGATGAAGTATGAAACATTTGAAAAGTTCAAAGATTTTCAAGTTGAAGTGCAAAATCATTGTAACAAGAATATAAATAGTTTATGATAAGATCATAAAGGAAGATATTTGAGTTACAAGTTTAGCATAATACCTAAGATTTAAGGAATCGTTCCGTGGATTTGCATTTCCCGAAACACCATAAGAGTATGAAGCGTTCGAGATATGTAATTAAACCTTGTTTGACATGGTAAGATCAAAGGTGTAATTCATAAAACTGTCATTATATTTTAAAGATTAAAAGCTTTAGAGACTACCGTTTTTCCACTGAAAAGAGCTCCATCATAATCCGTTGAATTGACACCATATAAAGTTATGGTTTGGGATTAAACCCAAGTTGTCCTTTCTTGAACATTGGTATGCTATGCATAAGAAAGATGTTTGCAACCAAAGTCGGATGAACCTGTCTTTGTATGTTATTTCAAAGAACTGTTAAGTATTCCTCCATAACACCTGAGATAAAAGTGTTTTTTTCGCTTAGAACGTCAAGTTTCTTTGAGAAGGGATTTTTCGTGAAAAGATAAGTGGGAGGACAATAGAACTTTGATAAGGTTAAAAGAACCTTAGCTATATGTACGAAGTTGTGCAGCGCCGAAAAGTGTTCCGGAGGCAGCAACAATGCTCATGGCTCACGTGCCTCAAAGGTTGTGGTCACGGAGATCTAAGTTTCTATTGAAACAAGTAGGTCGGGTAAACCATCAAATACCAAGATTTGAGAGTTAAATCATTATTTGACAATAATGATCCGACTACATGCAAAGAAGCGATGATGGGCCCTCACCCCGTAAAATATCTTGAAGCCATAAAATCCGTGATATTTCCATATACGAGGGATCAAGCTTTGCACTTGAAAGACCCTCTGGAAAGGTACAAGACCTTACAGTCGTATTTGGATCTATAAAGAAATAGACATGGATGTTTCACATCTATGAAATAGTCGACATGTTGGGAAGGAGTTCACAACAATGTTCAAAGGTTGTATATGACAAGATTTGATCTTTCACAGCGATATTTAGTCTAGACGGATTAATGTAGCAACCACTACATATAATTTTGTTATGTGGTAGTTGAATAAACAAAACAAGTTCTTCTAATAGAATTGTTACCTAGGACATGTGCATAACACAGTTCAAAGGGTTTTGTTAATTCAAAGGATGCCAAAAGCATATGCAAACTTCAGTTGTTGAAGTAAGCATCGCGGAGTTGGAATCTTCACTATGATGAAACTGTTGAAGGAGTTTAAATTCGTCGGAGATGATGAAGATGCTTGCATTTGCAAGAAATTAAGTGGGAGCGCTAAGACATGTTTCTAATACATTATGTGGAAGACATATTGTTGATTGTAAATGATGTATCTTTTATTAACACATATTAAGAATTTCATCCCGATGAAAGACTTAGGCAAAACCCAAATATTTGGTATCAATAGACGCTAATATGGTTGTGCCAAAATTACATTGATAATGTATTGAATGAGTTCAATATATAAACTACAAGAAAGGTTCTTGTCGCATAGAAAGGATTGAATGAGTTCAATATTGATGATATATTCAAGTGTATTGACACTTGGTAAGTGAAACAAAGATTCAAGTATAGATTGATACTTGATGTATGAAATCACAAAGAGTATTTATATCAATCATACTGTGATATGTACAAATCCAGATATGTCCTATGCTCTAAATGTTATGAGCATATACCGGAATGATTCATAAGATGATTATTGTACGATAGTAAAGATATTCTTATGATCTTGTAAAAGAACTAAGAATATATTATTTTTGTAGAAGTAAAAAATAGATGGTTAGTTCATTGTAAATGAATTACATTGATACTAGTTCTGTCACAAAGTACAAATTAAGTTTATCTCAATCTAAACTAAGGGTGGCACAATATGATGGAATGTGAGTTCCATAATGAATTTGGATGAGTTCCAAAGTTAAGACATTGTGACAGATACTACAACAAAAGGCTAAGTATATAACTGGTATTATAGCAGCAAAAGAGGGCATTTGTGTCAAGTAGTTTGTTATCAAACTAGGTGTAGTTCACAGCAGGGATAATACTATGAAGATATGTTGTACGATAATATTATCAACATGTTTTAACCCCAAAGAACTAAAGGCCACACCAAAGGACCAAATTTGTACAAATCCATCTCATTAGAGAATGAGTGATGCGTAGAGACACAAAGACATGCAATTACACACGGACCTGGAAGTGTCAGATCCGGATATCAGTTGACCACTAGCAATCGTGTACATACGACACCAGAAAGCCATAGGTGTTGAATACACAAAGGTTTGAAACTAGATTATTGACTCCAGTGCAAGTGGGAGACTGTTGGAGATATGCCCAAGAGGCAATAATAAAGTGGTTATTATCATATCTTCATACTTATGATAAATGTTTACGTACCATGCTATAATTGTATTAACCGGAAGCATCAATACTTGTGTGATTTGTAAACATAAAATAGTCCCTAGTAAAGCCTCTTGTTAAACTAGCTTGTTGGTTAATATATGATCATGGTTTCCTGATCATGAACATAGAGATGTTATTAACAACAGGGTCATATCATTAGGAGAATGATGTGATGGACATACTCCTATAGTTAATCGTAGCATAAAGATCAAGTCATTTAATATAGTTCATTTGCTATAAGCTTTCTGATACATGGTAACCTAATTCCTTCGACCATGAGATCATGTTAATCACCATCACCGGAAGGATGCTTTGATGACATCAAACACCACACCGTAACTGGGTGGCTATAAAGGTGGCATTGAGTGTTCGGAAAGTATGGGTTGAGGCACATGGATCAAGAGTGGGATTTGTCCATCCATATGACGGATAGATATACTCCGGGCCCTCTCGGTGGAATGTCATCCAATTAGCTTGCAAGCATGTTACTGGCTCACAAGGGATCACATATCACGGGAACGAGAAAAGAGTACTTATCGGTAACGAGGTTGAACTAGGTATGCAAAGATACCGATGATCAAAACCTCGGATAAGTAAACTATCATGAAAAAAAGGGAAATTGGTATCATATGTAAGTGGTTCATTCAATCGCAAAGTAATCGTAGAAATATGTAGGAGCCATATGAATTTCCAGATTCCTCTATTGGTTATTGATCGGAGAAGTGTCTCGATCATGTCCGCATAATTCACGAACCGTAGGGAGACACACTTAAGGACTCGATGTTGTTGAGTAGTTATGGAATGATGAGTAAGAGACCGAATGTTGTTCGGAGTCTCGGATGGGATCCGGGATATCACGAGGATATCCGGAATGGTCCGGAGAATAAGATTCATATAAGGAAAGTCCTGTTTCGGAGTTTGGGAATGATTCCGGTGTTTTCATCGGGAATGTTCTAGAAGGTTCCGGAATGTCCGGCACTGCGGAGGGGAAGGGTACATGAATGTGTCATGACAATGTGGAATGGTTGCATCATGTACTAGGTCACTTGGCTGGGCAAAAATAAAGGGAGAAATCAAATCCTAGTTTGAAAGTCAAACGCCAATTTGAAAAAGTCAAACGACAGGTTTGCTTGGTGGAGGGAGAGTAGGAAACCTACTTAGGGAGGAAGTCCCACTCCCTCCACCCGCCGGCCAAGGAGGAGGAGTTGGAGGAGGACTCCCTCCTCCTAGCCGCCTCCCTCCAACCTATAAAATAAGGGGTAGGGGTGCCCCCTCTTCCCTACACCCAACTCACCTCAAACCCTAGCCCCAAGCCGCCGGCCTCCTCCCAAGTCGCCGCCGCCTAGGGCCCTCCCAAGTCGCCGACTAGGGTTTCCCCAAACCCTAGACGTCGGATACACCTCTCCCCTTGGTGCCTCTAAACCCTAGACCACCAAGGCCTCTCTCATAGTCCACCATACTCGCTCCGGCTTAAGGAGAAGGCCTGCGAGATCTCCCCTCTACTTCCGGTACAACGCTGTCGTGCTGCCAGAATCGCGAGGAGAGTGCTACAACCTCCGCTGCCTGCTGGAACAAGGGAGAGGAAGGTTTTCATCGAGTACCGAACATGTGACCGACTGCGGAAGCGCTGCCGGAACGCAGCGCCGGAAGGATCGTCTACGCGATCTTGAGATCGGCAAGAGTACGGCTACATCACCCACGAGAATCTGCTCTCGTTAAACGCTTTGGAATATTCGAGGGTGAGTTCCTCTATCGACTCGTTTCTACAATCTAGTAGATAGATCTTGGATTGTTTGTTTGCATGGTATAAATTTTTTGTTTTCCATGCTACGAACCCCTACTGTAAGTACCAGAGGTGGGACGAGGATAGAAGGGACGCGTCTCATCAAACGTGACATCACGAGAGATGCGCATCCGACGACCAACGGGGTCTCAACAGCGATAGCCCTTATGCTCATCACTGTATCTGAGATAAACACACTCAACAGACTGAGCGGTCAGTTTGGTGCGTTCGCGAGGAGGTAGAAGGACATAGCAAACGCAACCAAATAAACGAAGATTCGAATAGTCTGGAGAGCTACCAGAGAGACGCTCGAGAGGAATACCACCTTGAAGGGCACCAGAAGGCTAAATGTTAATGAGGTAAGTTGACGTAGCGACAGCCTCAGCCCAGAAATGAGGCGGAAGAGAGGAAGCAATCATCATAGCACGGGTAGTTTCAAGAATAATACGATGCTTACGCTTGGCGGCACCATTTTGAGCATGGGCGCCGGGACACGAGAACTGAGCGAGGGTGTCCTGCTCAGCAAGGACACCACGCAGGTGCTGGGAGATATACTCTCCTGCAGAATCAGCACGAAACACACGAATAGGCGTGGAATACTGAGTACAAACCATGGCCGCAAAACGCTGATAAATAGAGAGCACCTCACTACGAGAGCGCATAAAAAACAACCAGGTGTACCGTGAAAAATCATCAATGAATAAAATATAGTATCGATGTCCCCCTTTGGAAGCAAAGGGAGCCGGATCCCAAACATCTGAATGAACTAAATCAAAAGGTCGCTGAGATACAGACACACTAGTAGGATAGGGAAGCTGAATCTGTTTGCCTAACCTACAACCCTGACACGAATGTAAAGACACATATCTTGAGACAGACCCCAAAAGACCACGACGAACTAAGGACGATGAACAAGAGCCACAAAGGTGACCCAGCCGATGATGCCACTGCTGAAAAGAGCCAGTGGCAGAAGCAGCAACCGCAGAAGAACTAGTAGATGAAGTGTCTGTGGATGGAATGCGAAGCCAGTCTAACTCCCATAGCC
Source organism: Avena longiglumis (assembly GCA_030063025.1). Taxonomy (NCBI): domain Eukaryota; kingdom Viridiplantae; phylum Streptophyta; class Magnoliopsida; order Poales; family Poaceae; genus Avena; species Avena longiglumis. The sequence goes on along the minus strand of CP125979.1, from coordinate 207,996,977 downwards.
CCGGATACTCAAGGATGCGAGGACCAGCTCCAACCAGGGCCTAGGTACGGCGGTCCTGAACCGCACAAGAATCAGCGTCAAGAATGACACGACAACGTGAATCAGTAAGCTGACTAGCAGATAAAAGGTTCATCTTAAGACTAGGAACATGAGAAACGTCAGGAACATAGAAAGATGAAGTAGAAAGGGTGCCTCGACTAGAAACAGGAAGAGAGGTACCATCAGCCGTGATAACACGGACATGAGAAATAAGAGAGCGAAGAGCAGAAAGAATAGAGGACGCAGAAGTCATATGAAAAGAAGCTCCAGAATCCAGATACCACGGGGATGACGTACTGACGTATGTAGAAGGTGGTGGTCGCGGTGCGTAAGATCTAGGCACGTAACCAGGTGATACGCGAGGAAGAGCCTATAGCAGCGAGTAGACCACGAAGAATGTCCTGATCAGACAGTGCAACAACAGAAGATCCTGAAGAACCAGCCTGCCTACGAGCATGGTACTGCTGACATAAGCTAGGATCCCTCCTCCAGCAGCTAGATACATCGTGGCCAGGCTTTCCATAGTAGGCATAGGGAGGACAAGGAGGTGTTGTCATACCACGAGGCTGTTGAGGCTGACTCTGGCCCTGGACCGGAGGAGTAGAGAGTATCGGCGGTACTGGAGACCGCAACAAAGCCGACGGCACAGGAGGACCATGAGCATCAAGTACGGAGGGAACCTCAAGAAGACCAGCACCACGAAGACGAGTCTCCTCAGCACGAAGCTCAGACAATACCTCAGAGAGCGGAACACGACCATGGGCAAGCAGCTGGGCACGACGCGGCTCAAACTCCTTACGGAGCCGCGACAAGAACTCAAAAACGCGCTGAAACTCCAGATCCGCGCGCACAGTCAGACAGCAGGAATAGGTGGCACACACAGCTGTACGAAGAGAATCAAGCTGACGCCAAATAGTAGCACTCTGAGTATATAACTCATCAATAGTAGAGTCACCCTGCTGAAGAGCATGCTCCTGGCGAACCACAGACAAGTAAAGAGCATCCCCAGACGGCTGATAGCACTGACGAAGAAAATCCCACTGAGCAGCAGCAGTGGGAAGACCCATAAACTCAACAGCATATTGAGGCAGAACACTGGAAGTGAGAACAACAGCAGCACGAGCATCCTCATCTATCCACTGAGTGTAGTCAGTCAGATCCTGAGGAGCATCGGGGGCAAGGGCAATAGGCGCGTAGGATCAGCGGGGCGCGGCGGATAGGAGACCTCGCCAGAAAGCACACCCCAAAGACGAAGACCGCGCATGTGGACGCGCATAAAGGCAATTAAATCAGGATAATTTGCGCCATCAAAAATCACCGGGCAGCTAGGAATCGCAAGATAGCCCGACAAGGAAGACATTTTTTTTGCTCTTTTTTTGCCTTTTTGACGAAAATCAGATCATATCTGATCTGATCAGATCCGCAACACGCAGCCTCGTGACAGAATTGACAGGCGGCCGGCATGGCGGCGGCAATGGCCGGAAGGCGGCCGGCGGGCGGCGGCGCAATGACAGCCCGCGGCGGCGGCGGTGGCCGGACGGATCGGACGGGCGACAACGACCGAGGAGAGGACGGGCAAGCTCGCGAGGAGAGGAGGCAAGCGGCCATGCGGCAGGAAGTCGGGCGGCGGCTGCGAGGAGAGGAGCTACCTTACAGCTCTGATACCATGTTAGGGTAATAGACTTGTTGTATTACCAGAGGGCCAAAGGCCACAATATATAGTACATGTACAGGCGCAAATATACAGGAAACCCCCAAACACACGGGGAAACTACAATATACAAATATATACTCTAACACATGCTATAATAGTACTAACCAGAGACATTAATACTTGTGTGATTTGTAAACTAAATTAGAGTCCCTGGTAAAGCCTCTTTATAATACTAGCTTGTTGGTTAATATATGATCGTGGTTTCTCGATCATGAACATTGAGATGTTATTAACAACAAGATCATATCATTAGGAGAATGGTATGATGGACATACTCCTATAGATAAGCGTAGCATAAAGATCAAGTCATTTCAATAGTTCGTTTGCTATAAGCTTTTTGATACATAGTAACCTAATTCCTTCGACCATGAGATCATGTTAATCACCATCACCAGAAGGATGCTTTGATGACATCAAACACCACACCGTAACTGGGTGGCTATAAAGGTGGCATTGAGTGTTCGAAAAGTATGTGTTGAGGCACATGGATCAAGAGTGGGATTTGTCCATCCATATGACGGATAAATATACTCTGGGCCCTCTCGGTGGAATTTCATCCAATTAGCTTGCAAGCATGTGACTGGATCATAAGGGATCACATATCACGAAAACGAGAAAAGAGTACTTATCGGTAACGAGGTTGAACTAGGTATGCAGAGATACCGACGATCAAACCTCGGATAAGTAAACTATCGCGAGACAAAGGGAAATTGGTATCATATGTAAGTGGTTCATTCGATCACAAAGTAATCGTAGAAATATGTGGGAGCTATATGAATTTACAGATTCCTCTATTGGTTATTGATCAGAGAAGTGTCTCGGTCATGTCCGCATAATTCACGAACCGTAGGGAGACACACTTAAGGATTCGATGTTGTTTAGTAGATATGGAATGTAAGTAGGGAAACCGAATGTTCTTCGGAGTCTCGGATGGGATCCGGGATATCACGAGGAGATCCGGAACGGTCCGGAGAATAGGATTCATATAAGGAAAGTCTGATTCCGGAGTTCGGGAATGATTTCGATGTTTTCATCGGAGAGGTTCTAGAAGGGTCTAGAAGGTTCACCAGACCGGAAGGGGAATGGTCCATGAATTTGTCATGGGTAAGTGGAATGATTGGATCATGACCTAGGTTAATTTGGTTGGGCATTTGCAAGAGTGAAATAAAGCTCTAAATTAAAAGTCAAAAGGGAGGTTTGAAAAGTCAAACTGAAACAATAGTTTCCTAGTGGAAGAAGAAAAGAGTCCTTCCTTCTATCCAACTTGGGTTTGGGTATGGATTCAAACTCCCCTCTCCCAAGCCTCCCTCCCTCTCATAAATAGAGGGGGAGGGCTGCCCCAAAGAACACAACACCAGCCCTCCCACCAGTGCGTTGCCGCCGCCGCACGCCGCCACCTCCGGTGAAAGAACATTTCATAATCCCTCATGTTTTATGTGTTAGATAACAATATCAAGGATTATTTAATGTGTGTTGAAGTGCTGCAAATCTTTACATTGAAAAAGGAAAAGGAAATCTGCTTTTGGGGGGCAGATAATCCGCCCCTACCACCCCATACCCAGAAGGGTGCAACCCCCAGAGAGGGGGCGGAGAATCAGCCGGATTTTCCGGCATGGGCGGACTGTCCGCCCCTTGGGGGGCGGATAATCCGCCCCTCGTGGTAATTCTCTAAGTCTGGCCCTGCGTCGCTCTCTGTATGGGGGCGGATTTTCCCTAGGACTTTCCGGCTCGGGGGCGGAGTTTTCCCCTAGGCCGAATAGTCCACCCCTTGAGGGGGGTGGATAATCCGCCCCTCGAGGAATTTCGCCAAGTCTGGACCTGCGTCGCTCTCTGTATGGGGAGCGGATTTTCCACCGGAGTTTCCGTCCTGGGGGCGGAGTTTTTCCCCAGGGCGGATAATCCGCCCCCAAACTTCTTCAACGGCCAGATCTGGGTAGGGGGTATTTAAGCCTGCCTTCGCCCTCCTGCCAGAACTCTTGGTTCATTCGAAAAATTCAAGATCTGATCTGCAACCTTCATCCAAGGGAGCTCCACCTAGATCCACCCAAAGGCCCCGTCCCTTGGGGAATCAAAGGAGGAGGACTCGATCTTTAACAACTGCAATCAAGCGCTTCATATCCTCTCCATTCGTTTGGAGAATCTCCGATCTAGTATTTCTTACAAATATCTAGATCCTTGCTTTTGATTATATTGATAATCCTTGTTCTTGTGACAGCTTGTTGTCATTACGGGAGCCCCCAATTCAGTTGTGGGTGTGTGCCCCGGTAGAGTTGTAAAACACGGTTCCTCGAAGGGTACCAATAGTGGAGAAGGTGGATCAGGCCTTTCGTGGCGAGATCCATCGGAGAATAGGGTGAGGCCTATTGTGACGTGGTGGTCCTAGAACCGCCCACCCCTCCAACGCAGATGTACTTCCCTTAACAAGGAAGGAACTGCGGTAAAACAAATCCCTGTGTCTCCGCATGCTCCACTACGGTTCCCTCGATCCTCTCCTTACGTGCTTAGTAGCTAGGGTTGCATATAGGTAAATTCTCGTAGTTGCATATCTAGAGAATTTACTTTATGCCAAGCCTAAAATTGAAAAAGAACTAAAAATTGAGTAGCACCTATTCACCCCCCCTCTAGGTTCCCTCCCCTCCTCCTCCTCCCCAGCCTTCTAAACCTAGATCGCCGGAAACCCTAGATCCACCATAACTCGCACCGGCTTAGGCGAAGCCCTGCGGGATTTTCCCTCTACTTCCTTCACCACGCCGTCATGCTGTCGGAATCGCGAGGGGAGAACTACAACCTCCGCTGCCTGCTGGAACAAGGGAGAGGAAGGTCTTCATCGAAATCTTGAGCGTGTGATCGATGCGGGCCGCTTTAACGCAACGGAAGGATCGTCTACGCGATCTTGAGATCTACAAGTGTACCGACTACATCACCCATGAGAATCTGTTCTCGTTAACCACTTTGGAATCTTCGAGGGTGAGTACTCTAATCGACTTGTTGCTTCAATCTAGTAGATAGATCTTGGCTTGTTTGTATGCATGCGGTAGAATTTTTTTGTTTTCCATGCTATGAACCCGTACACGGAGACGACAGCGCAACACTTTTGCCATCCAGGCCACCGTGTTGCAGCTGCATGGCGACAAAGTGTTAAATCTCACCATCGCCATGGAGAAGCATAGTATGTGCTCGACACAATATATGGGCCAAGTGAAAGTACCGACTTGATACGACTAGAGGGGGGGGGGTGAATAGGCGACTACCCAATTTTAATTTGTTTCTCACTTTTAGGCTCAACGAGAAAGGAAGTTATCTAGAGATGCAACTAAGTGAACAATCTAAATGCAAGAAAACAAACACCAACAACAAAAACAGTAAATATCAAGGAGTAAAGGAGGGGAACGAAGTAACCAGAGAGGGGACACGGAGATGTAATTCCTGTAGTTTTACGTTGGAGAGGTGTCGGGGCCACACAAGGTCACCCGAGCGCCACAAAGGCCTCACCTTCTTCTCCGGTGATCTCCCCCACAAAGGAGGCCTCACAATCCACTAACCGGTGACCTTGAAGGCGCCAACCGAAACCTTTACACCAAGGTTGAGGGGGAGGCTCCACAACTCAATTGGAGGCCCTCAACGACACCTCGAAGCTTTACAACACACGCCTTAGCTCCGGGGATGCCCTACACCATCTAGGTTTCCAAGAAACCCAAGAGCAACAAGATCCACAAAGTATGGGTGGGGAAATCAAATCTTCTTTGGTGGAAGTGTAGATCTAGGTCACCTCCCTCACCTCTCAAAAGATCAAGTCATTTGAGTGGCTAGAGAGAGAGATCTAGTGAGGTGAAGCTCAAGCATTAATGGAGGAGAGAGAAAAATTCGAGAGAGAGTGGGAGGAAGAAGGGGGTGCCTTAAATAGCCCCCCCTCCCGCGCTGAACCGTTACAGCCCCCGCGACCTCACCGAAAGTTCCGGTGAGAGTCCGGAAGTTCCGCCCAGCCTGGCTCCAACGGTCATCAGACCGTTGACGCCCGCTCCAGAAGCGCAACCGAAACTTCCGGTCAAAACAGACCAGAAGTTCCGGTGAACTTCCGAGCAAGTTCCGACCAAGTTCCGGCAAATAGAACACTTCGACACAGAAGGTTACTGAGCCGCCACCGGAACTTGGGGCGGAACATGAGGCGGAACTTTTGGGTCATGGTTTAATCGACCGAAGTTAAAACCGGTGGAAGTTCCGCCAGAACTTTAGCGAGACAAGTTCCGATGCAAGTTCCGGCCAAGTTCCGGCAAATAGCACACCTCCAAACATAAGGTTACTGAGCCGCCACCGGAACTTGGGGCAGAACTAGCGTCGGAACAAACTGTAGAACAGCCCGCAGAAAAAGTTTGAGCGGAACTTCCGGCCTATGACCGGAAGTTCCTGTGAGACACAAAAGGCTACAACAGAACAGGAACACACTCTCTCACGGGAAAATGGGATGGCTGTGGCGGTGCATATAGGTTTGTGCAAGAACAAGTGATTTCCCACAGCCTTCCAAAATGGACCCCCTCTTAATAGTACGGTGACCTAAAAACAACAACCGGGAAGAAACTAGGAGAAGACTAAAAGGCCACCGTCTTCAAAAGATCACAAGAGAGCATCCATCACAATAGAAGGAGACATCAACGATGTTTCCCCTGAAACTCAAGAGCACAATTAAAAACACGGTTGGGATTGTCATTTAACACCAAAAACATCATGGGAAGATATAGTCCTTTCAATCACCCCCTTTTTGGTGTTAGATGACAATCCCACAGATTTGCATAGAATCAAAGCAATCTTTGCAATGGACGGGGCAAGCTCCCCCTGTATGTGTGCAAGGTAGAGAGAATACCTCTAAGGACAGGACTAGCGCACATACACGGAGGCTCCCCCTAACAATTGCAAAGACAACACAAGTGCAAGGTACAAAAAGGGATAGAGATCATACCAGAACCAACTAAATGAGGTGGAGACAAAATGAGTAATAATAACAATAAGAGCAATGAGGCTTCTCCACCATATGCAACAGCTCATAAGTTGACAACAAGATACCACACTCACAGCATTGTACAAGATACCACAAAGATACCACATAGTCTCAAACATAGCATACCACATGGTCCACAAGCACACATAAGTTCACGGACATAAAACCACAAGCACACAAATAAACTAGAGAGTTCGCGAGTAAGAAAAGATCAAAAGGCAAGAAACGCTCATGACTCAACCCATGCAAATCCGTAGACAACCTAATAGACATCTTTCTCCCCTTTGGCATCGAGACACCAAAAGGAAGAAGAGATCAATCTACTCGTCCCCACGAGAAGGGGAGGAGGAGAAGACTCGAGGACCAGTGACCCCGCCAAAGTGACCAGGGACCTCCTCCTCAGACTCATCCTCAGACCAGTTGCAGTTGTCGCGAATCCAATCCTCCTTGGGAACAGTGACAGAGCTAGAGACTGGTGAGCAAGGAATGTTGAGGGCTGCCATGATGGCCTTCTGGCGCTGAATATTGTGATGTTGTCTTGAGGGAAGGGTTTGCCAGTCTTCTCAAGCCACTTGTGATTGATGAGAGTCTGAATGTAAGGAGCATAGATGCAGGAGCGCTTTTCAATGAGAGCCGCCCACATCTCTGAGTAGATGAAGTGCATAATATCCATTGACCTGTCAGTGTCCCGGCGAAGATAAGTCTGATGCATGAGGTCAACCTGATACCCATGAAACTGATCAAAGTTGCCAGCCTTGGGAGAGATGGTGTTCAAGTACACCCTGCGCATGATGTCAAAAACTGGCAGCAGATGATTCACAAATCCAACAGTTCCCCACCCTTCAATGTAGAGAGGCTCCAGGACCTCAGGATCAGCAGCTTCAGGACCATGAACACGCCAACCATTTGTCCCGCGGCCAGGCTGAATGGGATAGCCAAGAAGCTCAGCAAACTCAGCCCAAGTGGCGGTAAGAAACACGTCCCTGGTCATCCACTTCATCACACCTTCAGTAGAGGACTGCATGTGAAGAAACAGAGTTGAGTAAAACTGAGCAATAGCAGTCACATCAAAGTTCTGACGGTGCTCCATGAGGGGAATCAGCCCAAACTTCTGGCAGATATCAAGAGCCTCTCCAAAGTAAACTTGCTTCTCTTCCATGTGAGTCACATTGATGTACTTTTGAGGAGCAACCACGAACTTCTTCTTTGATGCATAAATTTCTTCATAAATCTGTTCCTGACGGCAGGTGTGAAAATGAGGGTCCAAGCAAAGACGATCACGAGGCACGAGGTAGGGATCCGTAGCCCTGAATGCAGAGTAAGATTTCTGAGACCACTTGGAAATCTTGGCTTTGGTCATATCTGGCCCAGCAGCAGTGGCCTTCTGAGCAAGAGAATGCCTCTTCCCTCGCAATAAAGAAGACGGCGGCAGCAGCGGCAGCAGCCTTCTGACGAGTAGTCTGAGTGGTCGGACGCACAACCTCAGCATCTTCCTCATCAATCTCAGGAGGAATGTCAGAGGATGGATGGCGGGAACGCTTTCCTTGGCGGGTATCTCCTTGCCCTGATAAGAAAGCACAAGAGTAGGGAGGGAAGGTAGGATAAGTGCACAAGTTCGGAAGAGGAAACAAAAGAAATAGATTGGAAAAATACAAACAGAAAAAGTTGCATTGTCACCGGAACTTCCGCTGAATCGCCGGAACTTACGGTGAAAATGGTCCACCGGAAGTTCCGGTCGTGGCTCACCGGAAGTTCCGGTGAGGCCACGAATTGACGGTTCCAAACAGGAGTTCAATAGATGTAGATCTAAAAGCCACAAGTGCACAGATTTTCTAGGATGTATTGGACCAATCTACTCAAGCATGATACCCTAGGCCTACCAAGATCTTCCAACAAGTTCTAGCCAAAGAACTAGCCTAGACAAGGTGTGCCCTAACTCAAGCCATGGTGAGAGCAAGATCTCCATTAATGGAGGGAGTTGAGGGCAAATACCGGAGTCCATGGCGGAAGATCGAGGTGGGGAAGGATCCCACGGAGCAGATCTGCGGAGGAGAGGTTGGAGACGAAGGGGCCGGAGCACCTTCGTGGAGAGGTCCTGGCCGGCGGAGCTCCAAATAGAAGATGGGTCTTGGGGGAAAAAAGGAAGAAGATCCCGTTTCCCCCCAGGGCCCTCCTTATATACGACAGGGAGCACCACCGGAACTTTCGGGTCAGACTGACCGCAAGTTCCGCTGACGCCAGGAAGACCATCTCAGGTTAGGAAGACAAGGAAGAACTTGTGCAGGTAATAGAGAGGGCTTGAGGTAAGGATAGGCTTAGGATAGATAGCTCAAACTGTGAAGAACCAAAGTCAACAAAAAACAAGAAAAACAAAAAGGTCTAAGACACAAATAAAAACGAGTCGATGGCCGAGGCCACCTTATATAAGAGTAAATGGCTTGACACCGCGAAGATATATCTTGGGTCCATTACCAACACTCATCATGAAGCTCAAATGGTCTCCTTTAGAGACTTTAGAGTATGAAAACTTTAATGTGCGCATAACAGGGATAGTGTTTGTTCATTAGAGGAACTACACTACCCCTAAATCCATGCCTACATCCAAACAAGATACACATTGAGACGCGGGTAGGTGTGCAAGGGCTCAAGCAACATTTCTCGAATCAATGATATTTAGCTCATGCCTTAAGTCTCGGAACCTTGCTTCATCAAGAGGCTTCGTGAATAGATCCGCAAGATTTGCCTTGGTGGGAACATACTCCAAAGAAATGTTTCCTCTAGCAACATGGTCCCGAATGAAATGATGACGAATCTCAATGTGCTTGGTCCGGTTGTGTTGCACGGGATTGTGAGCAATAGCAATGGCACTCTCATTGTCTCAAAGAAGAGGCACCTTGTCAAAAGATAGTCCAAGATCCTTCAAAGTTTGCTTCATCCATAGCAATTGAGCACAGCAGCTTGCGGCAGAGATGTACTCAGCTTCGGCAGTGGACATAGACACACAGTTTTGCTTCTTAGAGGACCAACAAACCAAAGATCTTCCGAGAAACTAACAAGATCCGGAGGTTGACTTTCTTCCCACTTTGTCACCAGCCCAGTCTGAGTCCGTGTAACCAATGAGATCAAAGCTGGCTCCCTTGGGGTACCACAACCCAAAGTTTGGGGTATGAACTAAATATCGAAAGATCCTCTTGACAGCCACCATGTGACTTTCCTTTGGTGCGGCTTGAAATCTTGCACACATACCCACACTCAACATAATATCCGGTCGGGATGCACAAATATAGAGCAAAGAACCAATCATCGATCGATAGAGTTTTTGATCCACCTCCTTACCCTTGGGATCGAGATCAAGATTAACCTTAGTTGGCATGGGAGACTTGGCACCTTTGACTTGATCAAACTTGAACTTCTTGAGCATGTCTTGGATGTACTTGGCTTGGTTGATGAAAGTCCCTTTGCTCAATTGTTTGACTTCAAACCCAAGGAAAAACTTCAACTCCCCCATCATGGACATCTCGAAGCGGTCGGTCATGAGCTTGGCAAAATCCTCATTAAAAGTTTTGTTAATAGACCCAAAGATAATGTCATCAACATAGATTTGGCATACGAAAAAGTGGCCTCCAACTTTCTTAGTAAAAAGAGTGGGATCAATGCGGCCCACTTCGAAGCCACGGTCTAACAAGAGCTCCCTAAGGCAATCATACCACGCACGTGGGGCTTGTTTGAGGCCATAGAGTGCCTTATTGAGCTTGTAGACATGGTTCGGAAAAAGTGGATCCTCAAAACCCGGAGGTTGCTTGACGTATACCAACTCTTTCAAAGGACCATTAAGAAAAGCACTCTTAACATCCATTTGATGCAATTTAAAGTTATGATGGGTAGCAAAGGCAAGAAGCATACGAATGGATTCAAGGCGAGCAACGGGGGCGTAAGTCTCACCGTAGTCGATGCCCTCAACTTGTGAGTATCCTTGGGCAACTAACCTTGCCTTGTTTCGCACGACAATTCCATTCGCATCGCACTTGTTCTTGAATACCCACTTGGTTCCAATGACGTTTTGACAGTCTTTAGGCCGCTCAACCAATGTCCAAACATTGTTCCTCTTGAATTTGTGAAGTTCCTCGTTCATAGCATCAAGCCAATCATCATCTTCAAGAGCTTCGAAGACTTTCTATGGTTCCACAAGAGAGATAAACGCATGGTGAGAGCAAAAGGAAGTTATTTTCCTCCTAGTAGTGGAACCTTTATTGAAATCTCCATAGACATTATCAAGGATATGGCCATCTCGAACAAGCTTGGCGAGACGATAGGCTTGACGGCGGGCTTGTGCTTCAATTCGAGATTCTTGAGCTACCACTTGGTCATTTCCACCAATTGAGCCACCCCCTTGACTATAAGCACGAACACGAGGGTCATCTTCATCAATTTCCACTTCGGGTGAGTCATCACTTGGAGAGGATCCTTGAGGATCATTGACTTGCTCTTGATCTTGACGAGCTTGACCTTGGGGAGAACCGTGACCTTGAGGAGGAGCCCCATCTTGGGGAGGTTGATGAGGTTGATGAAGAGCTTGTCCGTGGGAGGTGCCTTGAGGAGGAGCCCCATCGTGGCGAGGTTGATGTTGTTGATGAAGAGCTTGTTCTTTAGAGATTGGAGAGTCATGAGTATGGGAAGCTTCGGAAGAGCTTGAGGGAGCTTGTGCCAAGAAAGTAGGTCCTTGAGGTGCAAGATGATCTTGTGAGAGTGAGGGCTCCACTTGAGTAGAGCTTGGTCCTTATCCTTCGTCCATAAGGGGATACTCAATGGGGAGGTGGAAACCCACACCCATTCTTCCTATGGCCTTGGGAGGAATTTCATCACTTGGATCAAAAACACCATCTTGCCTAACAAGAGACTCATGATTTTCATCAAACTTCACGTTGCTCGTCTCTTCAACTCTTCCATTGGCTTTGTTGTAGACTCTATAAGCATGGGACTGATTTGAGTAACCAACGAAAATTCCTTCTTGAGCCTTGGATTCAAACTTTGACAACCGAACTCCCTTTTTGAGAATGTAGCACTTGCAACCAAACACCCAAAAGTAGCTAACATTATGCTTTTTCCCGGTGAGAATTTCATAGGGGGTCTTGTTCTTATTCTTGCGGAGATAAAGCCGGTTGGTTGCATGGCAAGCGGTGGAGATGGCCTCGGCCCAAAAGTTGTATGGAGACTTGAACTTAGCTAGCATAGACCTAGCCGCATCCATCAATGTGCGATTCTTCCTTTCGGCAACTCCGTTTTGTTGAGGGGTGTAGGGAGTGGAGTATTGATGCTTTATTCCTTCATCACTGAGAAACTCATCCAAGGTATAGTTTTTGAACTCGGTGCCATTGTCACTTCGAATTGAGAGAATAGTTGCATTGTGCTTCCGTTGAACCTCATTAGCAAAGTCAATGACGGTTTGTTGAGTCTCACTCTTGTATTTGAAGAAGAACACCCAAGTGTATCTTGAGAAATCATCCACAATAACCAAGCAATACTTCTTGCCTCCAAGGCTATCATGAGAGGGAGGACCAAAGAGATCCATATGCAAGAGATCCAAACATCTCTCGGTAGTGATTTGATTGAGCGCTTTGTGAGGAGTTTCATGCATCTTCCCTTCAATACAAGCCCTGCAAACACGATCTTTGGCAAAAGAAACATCGTTAATTCCAAGGATGTGGCCCTCGGAGTGAAGTCTTTGCAAAGTCCTCATGTTAACATGGGCTAGGCGGCGATGCCACAACCAGCCCTTGTCGGCTTTAGCATAGAGACATAGAGCATGAGGAGTAGTGGTCCTTGAAAAGTCCACCACATACAAGTCATGTTCTACATATCCTACAAAAGCCACCTTGAGAGACTTGCTCCACATGAGGATCACGGAATAAGAATTAAAGAAAGAAGAAAGACCCATAAGAGCAAGAGCACGAACTGAGAGTAAGTTGTAACCAAGAGTTTTGACAAGCATGACGTCAACCAAGGATACATCCGGGGTTACCACCACTTTGCCAAAACCCAAAACCTGAGAGCTTGTTTTGTCACCGTAGGAGACCATGGTGTTGGCAATATTGGGTCTCAATTCGGTCATGATAGACTTGCTTCCGGTCATATGACTCGTGGCACCACTATCAAGCACCCATTTTGATCCGCCGGAAGCATAGTCCTACAAGAAAATCAAGCCATGGTTTTAGGTACCCATTTTGCAATGGGTCCCCTTTTGTTAGTGACAAGAACCTTTGGCACCCAAATGGCCCAATGATAATCATGCGTGTAAGATGTTCCCACATATCTAGCATATACATGACCATCATAAGATTTGCAAAGAATATAAGAGGGATTGTTCTTTCCGGCAAAGTTGTCACTTTGCAAGAGGGTTAGGCCATTTGGTACTCCTTGGGCCATGCCCTTGTTCTTTTTCTTCTTCTTGTTCTTCTTCTTCTTCTTCTTCTTCTTCTTAGTCTTGGCAAGTTGATCCTTCAAAACCTTGACTTCCTCTATGAGATGCTCATGCTTGCAACAAGGGTTAGGAGAGCTATACAAGTCTATAATTTGCACAGCGGAAGACTTAGAAAGATCACAAGTTAATTGAGTTTGAAGCTGTTCATGAGCTTCAAAAAGATTTGAGAATTTACTCTCCGAGGCTTTGTGTTCCTCTTTGAGTTTCTCAAGATCCTTTTGAGTCCTATCATGACCACCCATAAACTCAGCATTTTCTTTCTTGAGAACCTTAATCAAAGCAAGAGCATGGTCACGTTCTTTAATTGTAGAGGTCAAAGTGTTGTTATGATCATCTACAAGATTATACACATTTTATTCAAGGTTAATTCTCATATTTTGCTCATCCTCAAGACTTTGAGTGAGAGAGGCAATTTCATCGGCGGCATCTCTTTCATTTTTACTTAGCAAGTCAAGAAGTTCTTCCTTTTCATCTAATGCATCTCTAGCATTGTCAAGTTGTGCAAGTAAGGACTCAAAGCAGTTTTTAGTTTCTTCATCTAAGGTAGCAACAAATTCACACATGTCAATCATCTCTTTCTTCACCTCTAGACCAACAAGATCAAGAGAGGAAGGCTCGCTAGAGATAGGTTGAGGAGTGGGTTTCGGTTATACCTCAGTGTCCTTGGCCATGAAGCACTTTTGGTTGGAGGAGATGACATTTTCATTTGGCGAGTCGAAGTGGGATAGACGTGGGGTTGAGGAAGTGGAAATAGCAGCAACCCCCACAATCTCTCCACCATGAACTTCATCATCATCATCTTCATCTGTGCCCGAAAGATATTCTTCATGGACCACAATTGCTCGTTCCTTTTTAGTGGCGTTCTTGACGACGTAGTTCTTGTTCAAGGAATGAGGAGGTCTTGACTTGATCTTGCGAATGATACGACCACCATTGTCTTCACGGTTCTCAAAGGGACACTTGGCCACGAAGTGACTCTTGTTGTTGCAATTGTAGCATGACCTTGCTTTGGGAGACTTGTTGGATGAGTTGAATCTTGAGTTGTCCCTTGATCTTGACTTGAATCCGGACTTGTTCCAAAAGTCCCTTGAAGCGAGAGCAAGATGTTCGTTGAAGGCACATTTGAGATCCTCTTGAGACCACTCACTTGATGTATCATCATCATCAACTTCAATAGCCTTGGCCTTCAAAGCAAGGTTCACTTTTGTTGATCCAATGGCTCTAGCTTGAGCGGACTCCGCATTCTTCTTAGCAATAGTCATGGCAATTACTTCACTCAAGACTTCTTGGGAGGTCATTAAGTGAAAGTTGGTTCTTCCCTTGATAGAGTTGAGCTTTTGTTCTTCAAATGGGAGAAGATCTTGAATGAACTTCCTCTTCATAAACTTGTCATCAACATAGTGAGTGTTGGGCCACGCAGAGATAAAACAAAAACTTTTCCTCTAACGTGGTGATCCCAAGACCTAGCTGAGGTAGAAGGCCACAAGGTTTACCACTAGACGCGCGGTTGCGAATTACTGATGAAGCGCGTCAGTTGATGCAGTGCAGTCCTCACGATCCGATCGTCCTGGTGCTGATCGCACAGCACCTCTGCTGGTATCCACACGTACAAGGAGGAGCACCGGCGGCGAATTGCTAGGTTCACATTGGCCGGATCGCTGTGGAGCTAGGGTTTCCAACACATGGAATGACCTAACCGAACAACGATTAACCTTTTCTGGGTTACTGTGCTCCACTATATATAGGGAGTGAACGTGGGCTCTGCTCGCGCGACCCATTCACTAAAGCCCATATAAAACTAGTCACCATGAGTCCAACTCACTAACTCAGTCCTAATCTGGTTTAGGTCCAACCCAACCAGATTCTGATTCGGATCCAATCCGAACTTGCTCCCTCTTAAGTGTGTGACCCCAGAGCTCATGGTTACTTGGACACGATTAGAGTCCAACTCACGATCGATCAATCGGCATCGGCTCCTAGCAGAACATGCCGATTCCCAAGTACCAAAGAGTCATGACGACTTGCCTTTTCAATGCGACTTACGTCTGAGTCCTTTTTGCCTCACGATATACCTTGTCAGACTATAGGCGAATATATGTCATCCCTTAAATAGTTCGACTCTCTTCTCGATCCGAGATAAGTGATTCACCCGACTAACACTTAGCCGATCGCCTCGGTTAACACTTAACCGAGTCGTGCATGGCCATGCTTTCCAAATCATATCTCACGAGAGGGCCTAGAGAATATCTCTCCGAGTGGAGGGGCAAAATCCCATCTTGGTTATTCACATCACGCAGCTTGATTCTCAACCAACCCGCTTTTATAATCGCCAGATTCGGATCAGCGTTGATGTAACCTAAGTCGGTGATCCTCAACTCGGACTATGCAACAACCTCAGGTCTAAGGATTACATTGATTTAGATATACAAATGACAACTTAGTTCGTTGTACCTCAACATGGGTCAATCCGACTCGCTAAACTCTTTAGCCTAGTCTGTGTAAGTTGGAATAGCATCTCCATGCCCATGACAAGTGGAACCGAGTCATCAAGCCAACTTTCACATTGGTCTAAGTTGTGTGTCCAGCACAACCTCAATGACCAAGGATATTTAGTACAAACAACATGAATGCATAGTTCCACAACTGAATCACATATTCAATGATACACATCAGATGTTTATACAAGGACTACTTAATAACTTTATGAATACAATGGGAAATATCATCATACATGATTGCCTCTAGGGCATATTCCCAACAGTGAGCCCCAAGGTCCCTCATAGTGGAACAAAGGACCTTAAGGCGCCTATACATGTCTTCAGGGGTCTCATCATCTTGCATTGCGAAACCATCGCACTCGTTGTTGATCTCATCAAACTTGGAGCTTTGTATGCTAGAATTCCCAACAAAGAGCTCGGTGAGTTGATCCCAAGCTCCCTTGGCAGTGTCAAATTGGCGAATGTGAGCAAAATCCTTTGGAGTCAAGGCCTTTTGAATCATTCCCAAAGCTGTGGCATTGAGTTGCTTGTCCACCACTTCACCTCGTGTCAACTTCTTTGGGTCAAATGGAGATAATCCATCCTCCACAATCCTCATTAACTCAATGGATGAGCTGGAAATATGTGAGCGCATTAGATATTGCCAATTGGCAAAATTACACGTATCTAGCATGGGTGGTGCTCCTTGAGGTATAATGTGTGGCATGGGGATGGGTGGATCCGGAGTGTACTTAGGCGGTGGGGGTACCGCTGAGTAGTCCTTTCCTCCATTTTCCTCTTTGGAAGTTGGGTTCTCGGGCTCCTCGATGTTCTAACTTGGAACCTTGGTAGAGGTTTGAGCAACAAAACCAAGTCCCAAGTGAGTGGTGGCAGCCGCGGGAGTTACCCCGGGGGCGGACACCATAACAGTGGGAGGAACCTCGTTGGGTTGGGGTGTGTCAATAGCAACCATGGGGTTTGGCTTGAGAGACTGCAAGAGAGTCCTCATTTCCTCGAACTTGGACATCATGGATGACTACAATTGCTTGAGGTCATCCATAGTGGCCAAGTTCTTGGATTTTTTAGTTTCACTACCCCCTTCGTCGGCCATAGTCTCTTAGGCGGTAAAGCCCGAAGTAAGAGCCTGGGCTCTGATACCAATTGAAAGTACCGACTTGATACGACTAGAGGGGGGGTGAATAGGCGACTACCCAATTTTAATTTGTTTCTCACTTTTAGGCTCAACGAGAAAGGAAGTTATCTAGAGATGCAACTAAGTGAACAATCTAAATGCAAGAAAACAAACACCAACAACAAAAACAGTAAATAGCAAGGAGTAAAGGAGGGGAACGAAGTAACCGGAGAGGGGACACGGAGATGTAATTCCCGTAGTTCACTCCCAAGGAGCTACGTCTACGTTGGAGAGGTGTCGGGGCCACACAAGGTCACCCGAGCGCCACAAAGGCCTCACCTTCTTCTCCGGTGAGCTCCCCCACAAAGGAGGCCTCGCAATCCACTAACCGGTGACCTTGAAGGCGCCAACCGAAACCTTTACACCAAGGTTGATGGGGAGGCTCCACAACTCAATTGGAGGCCCTCAACGACACCTCGAAGCTTTACAACACACGCCTTAGCTCCGGGGATGCCCTACACCGTCTAGGGTTCCAAGAAACCCAAGAGAAACAAGATCCACAAAGGATGGGTGGGGAAATCAAATCTTCTTTGGTGGAAGTGTAGATCTAGGTCACCTCCCTCACCTCTCAAAAGATCAAGTCATTTGAGTGGCTAGAGAGAGAGATCTAGTGAGGTGAAGCTCAAGCATTAATGGAGGAGAGAGAAAAATTCGAGAGAGAGGGGGAGGAAGAAGGGGGGGCCTTAAATAGCCCCCCCCCCCCGCGCGCTGAACCGTTACAGCCCCCGTGACCTCATCGGAAGTTCCGGTGAGAGGCCGGAAGTTTCGCCCAGCCTGGCTCCAACGGTCATCAGACCGTTGACGCCCGCTCCAGAAGCGCAACCGGAAGTTCCGGTCAAAACAGACCGGAAGTTCCGGTGAACTTCCGAGCAAGTTCCGACCAAGTTCCGGCAAATAGCACACTTCGACACAGAAGGTTACTGAGCCGCCACCGGAACTTGGGGCGGAACATGAGGCGGAACTTTTGGGTCGCGAAGCGAATCTGACCGGAAGTTCCGGCTTCTGGCGGAAGTTCCGCTCAGGAACTTTTAGCAGGACAAGTTCCGATGCAAGTTCCGGCCAAGTTCCGGCAAATAGCACACCTCCAAACAGAAGGTTACTGAGCCGCCACCGGAACTTGGGGCGGAACTAGCGTCGGAACAAACTGTAGAACAGCCCGCAGAAAAAGTTTGAGCGGAACTTCCGGCCTATGACCGGAAGTTCCGGTGAGACACAAAAGGCTCCAACAGAACAGGAACACGCTCTCTCACGGGAAAATGGGATGGCTGTGGCGGTGCATATAGGTTTGTGCAAGAACAAGTGATTTCCCACAGCCTTCTAAAATGGACCCCCTCTTAATAGTACGGTGACCTAAAAACAACAACCGGAAAGAAACTAGGAGAAGACTAAAAGGCCACCGTCTTCAAAAGATCACAAGAGAGCATCCATCACAATAGAAGGAGACATCAATGACGTTTCCCCTGAAACTCAAGAGCACAATTAAAAACACGGTTGAGATTGTCATTTAACACCAAAAACATCATGGGAAGATATAGTCCTTTCACCAAGTTTTTGTTTTAGGGAGTTAAATTTAGTAGTTTGGTTAGGATTCGTTTCTCTTTAGAGGAGTATTTTTACTCCTCTAAGTTTTTTAGGGAGCTGGTTTACTCCTCTAACTATTGGGGATCGGTTAGATATGTCCTGACGGAGTACGAAGGCAAAGTCCTTGTTGGTGGGGAAGTAGACAAGGAGCAAAGGTCAAATACAAGGGGGAAACTATAAGCATTGAGGTGATGATGGAGTAGGCGATGTCGACATATACAACCGTGCTAGGTAAGTGGCGCGACATCGGCAACCGTGTGTGATGCTCTTTAATGGGGAATAAGCTCCACTACATAAAGATTGAGACTTTGTACAATTGCACCAATATGAGTCCAGGGAGTACACCCTCAATGAGAATAGTTAATTCACCAAAAAGTATTAAATTTCGAAGATGTTTGAACATGTTTTGTGTTTTTTTGGTACGCGGCGTACCAACTTTTTATAAAAGGGAGCAAACAATTTACGATAACCCATATTGCCTCTGCGAACAGAGGAGTTGGTACACCTTACTCATGCACTCACTCCACTCCTAATCCTACTCTCGCATCACTGTTGTGCTCCCTCCTCTCGCTGCTTGCATCCAAGCCTCAAACTCCTCCCTTATGCGACTCACAAGCTCCGCTGGTCCACACTACGATCTAATATTGCCGAAGCACCTAGCATTGCGCTGTTTACAAAGCTTCCACACAGTCAGAATAACCAGAGTGTCGATCATCCTCCTGTCCTTTGTCCTTACCCTGATCCTCGCCTCCAGCCACCAAGCTTCTAGGTTGCTATTAGGATTAGGCTCCTCAAACTCCAAGCCAGCCCGTTGGAAACAACCCAGCCATACCTCACATGCGTAGACAGACTGCAAGAGAATGTGATCTACCGTATCCTGGCCCTGGAGACAAGTGTAGCATTCCGCGCTCTGATCTTGGAGCCCATGTCTCATACGTCTATCCGACGTCCACAACCGATATTTTGTGGCGAGCCATCCAAATATCTTGCACTTTAGAGGGGCATATGACTTCCAGATGGGTTACACAATGCCTGAACTCTCCCTCCCATGGCAAAGCAGCTTATAGGTCTCCTTGGATGAGTATTGTCCCATTAGCAGCCATTGTCTAGGTGTACCTATCATGGTCCTAAGCGTTTCCCGGAACTCTTCCTACATCCAACCACAACTGAACTAACTGGCAATGTCCGGCCGCCGTAAGCTCACCTCTAATATCCAAAATCCATTTGTTTTGCTGCATCTTCCGACTGTTCTTGCATCTCGTGCTGACTATGTTGAGAACATGTTTGTGTTTTATGGGTTGATGTAAAGTTTTAGGGGGAAAATCTGCCATGGAATAAACATAAATAGATCTCTCGAAGTAAAAAAAGAGTTACAATTATTATCAACACAGGGCCAAACTTTTCTTTTCGCATGGACAAAATGTGCCTTCTTGTATGTGTATTTCCTTTCCATGAACCTTTGATATTTGAAAAAATAGTTACAAGGAAATGTCAGGCGATACACATAATACAGAGATGTGGTTTCATTTTCATGAGAACGAATACAATATATATAAATTAAATACAATGACATACTCTTGAAAATATAGGTATCGCGGAAAGTAAATATAGACATATTATCAACAGCCAAATCTGATCCAAGTAGTGCACACGCACATTCTTAGGGGATGTAATAGTGTTATGTTGCATTTTTTAGGTGGAACTTGCTATTCTTTCTCTCTCACTCGTTATAGATAGAAGCAATCACACACCAACTCGTTATCAACAGGTATGTTGCCTCCACCAAAAAATTATCCAAACTAATAAGACAACAAATTGTTAAATCTAGAGTTTGACATTGGTACACTACGACCCTCCTAACTATCAAAGCATATTTATATTTTCTAAAAATAAAATTATTATTATATCTACAATATTTGCAGTTAGGACATATTCAGATCGCATGGTTGAAAGACATAGGAATAAATAACCACATAAATCTCATAGGATTGCACATGTAAAATATAGGAAAACTATAGGAATTATCGTTTGGACGAAACGTAGGAAAACATATAAAAAAAGTGTGTCGATCCTACGCAATTGAGCCTAAGAGGTTGGAGTGAATGTTTAGATTGCTTAGGAATCCAATCCAAAGAAATTTGGATATATCACCATTTATTGAATTCAAAGGCAATCTATATGTAAAAAAAATCCTAAGATTGAAATGCTACAAAAATCTAATGAAACTTTTACTGTCCAAAAGGACCCCTACTTCTGTCAATGAGTAAAGGCACGTGTTGTCATTTCTTGTTCTATATCCTGATTTTTTTTTGTAATATTTTTTTGGATCTATCTATGTATTATAAGCTCTTTTTTTTTGCAATGAACAGTGAAAGAGAGGAGTACTGGCTAACCTTGTATCGCATGGGCAGACACAGCGATATACATGTACATCCATTATTTTGTCGAAAAAGCTTTACCAATATGCAATATACGTATATATTTGACGATATATCTATAAGAGAAATTGGAATGTTTCATCATTTTGGGATCATGTACACCCAAATATTAAAATCTGGCTCCGCGCCTCCGCCGCTGCTTGTACGAATTGGTATTCTCTCGTCTTCTGCAAACTCGTAACACAATGCATGCGCTCAACCTTTGTGTGGAATTGACTACGAAATACTACGTATGCACAAGAGAACATATCGGGAGAGAGTCGGTCGGTGGAGCTCGTCGTCGGTGCTGCTACGCGGTATTCGCAGCGGACACGCGGAGGCGAGTCGGCGGCCTGCCTGGCTCATGCCTGCCCCTCCACTGCCTAACCTTTTTCGGCTGGATCCTCTCCTCGGTTCCCACCTACCGCGATGGCCGCCGCTCCTTCCGGCCTCCAACGATTTTTCCATGTTGCCCATGTGTTTGCACCTCTAGCGGCTTCCATTTTTTTCCCCAATATAGCGACTTCAATTTAAGTCTTTCTTTTCAGACTAATACAAACGCCAACGTTGATTCTTTTTCTGCAGCAGGACACCGACAGTTTCAGGTCCACCGCAGGAGACTTCATGTTGACGCTTAATTTATTGCTTTGTTGAGTGCAATGCAATCTGAGCTCCCTAACTACTCGCACCAAATTTTGTTAGTTGCCGCAAAGAAAATCATGAGCCGAGCTCCGCACCACATATGATTTCTTTCTTTTCTTCTTCTTCTTCTTTTTGCTAGGAACAGCTAGCACGTGAAAAATGATGGCGACAGGAAAGAAAATAGTACTACCTTCGTCTTAAAACTTAAGACTTATTTTTTTTTTAAAGTCAAACTACGTAAAAAATGACCAAGTTTTTTAAAAAAAATATTAATACTTAAAAAACATAATTCTTACCCTTTGATACACTATAAAACATATTTTTACATGGTATCTATATAATGTTATAATTCTTGATAGTTTTTTCTATAGCTTGATTTTTCAAAAAAAAAAATACAAGTCTCAAGCTTTGGGATGGAGATAGTGTTGGAAATATAAGCAATAATCCATATGATTTAATCCGAATAATAAACTGATAAATCATGATCATACAGATAGTAGTAAAACCAATCATGCAGATCAACAAAGTAGATGA
Organism: Avena longiglumis; assembly: GCA_030063025.1. Classification (NCBI taxonomy): domain Eukaryota; kingdom Viridiplantae; phylum Streptophyta; class Magnoliopsida; order Poales; family Poaceae; genus Avena; species Avena longiglumis. The sequence continues at coordinate 207,974,910 of CP125979.1, read as the reverse complement.
ACAGATTACATCTATACAAGATAAACCTATCACATCTACACCAAACACTAGAACAAAGAACTCTAGCATAATCTGAAAGAGAGAAATCGAGATCACATACGATGTAGGCTGAATAGCATCCGCAGCGGTTGCAGCAGCGTCGCCCATGTTGAGACTGTCGAAGAGGTCGCTCACATCCGGGAATAAGCCGTCGTTCGGGAACTCGCCGTCGGACGACGTTGTGGTTGCCGATTCGCTGAGCGCCTCCCAAAACCTGATCGCCTCACCGTCATGAGTTCAAGAGAGGCGGGTTCCGGAGGCCTCTTGTCCCGATCCGGTGCACGCATAGCCGAGACGGGACGAAGCGGCGGCACAAGGTTCTGGAGGTGGATTTATTCGGTGCCGATTAGGTTTAGCCCGGACGCTTATATAGTGCAGGTTAGGAAGATCGTGGGCTCAGCCCATGTCCGAGTTGGTAACAACCACGTCCATAAAAACTGGAAACAGCTGTAATTAACGCGTCCGTTAATGACTCATAATTAGTTTTTCCAACAAGAAAAATAAAGCTCGGCTCGGCGATATTCCCGCGCACGCGTCGCGTCGTGACGAGGCGAGGCGTGGCGTGGCGTGGCGAGGCGGGCGGCGTCGGATGAGGAGTGCGCGAGGGCTACTCTTCTTGTCACACCTTAGTGAGTGGTGTAACACTCTACTATATAAGGTGGTCCAACTCCCCTTCAACTAGCAATGTGGGACTAAACTTTAGCACCACTAGCACAGCCATATGCTGCCATATACAAGTGGACCAAAGAGAATTTCAGAATTTTCTAATGGGCCAACAACCCAAAACTTACAAAATTCCAACATATAGTACTCCTTATGCATGGGTCCGCATTTGCAGAGAGTGAGATGCAAGAATGAAAAAATGATTTCTCAAATTTAAAACTTTAAAGTTTTGAATAAAAAATAAACATTAAACAAACTTTCTCCCTAGAAAAAAAGTCCTCTTCTTAAATCTAAACAACAGGTACTCCCTTCGTCTTAAAATAGACGTCTCAAATTTATAAAATTTAAATAAATTTAAACACTATTTAGTATATAAATTTATTAAAATTTTAAATGTTTAAGACATCTATTTTAAGACTGAAGGAGTAGATCGTTTGGCCGACATCCCAGCTGCTAAAAAGAGAGTGAGGGAGAGACACATGAAGTTTTTAATGTGTGTGCGTGTACGTGTCCATACAGTTAAACTGGAGTTGTCAGAATAGAGTTAAACTCAAAATTAAAGGTAGAGGAGAACGTGAAATGGTGCCATGCGGCCATGCCTATTGCCTAATGGCTCTATTAGCGATAACTAAGCATGCACGGCATGGTAATCATGCGTGGCATCTTAAGGATGGCAACGTGGATGACACTTAACCTACAGGCCAACTAATAATGCGGTGTGCTTTGTATTAAAATCATGAAGGATCTCTCGGTACGTAGACGTGCCCCGAAAGCAAGATAAATGTTTAGAAAACAAGAGCGTGCCCCCATGATGAACGAACTAATTTCCAAATGGTTCGAACCATGTTCGTACTTAAATAAGCTCTGAAAACACTTTATTGTCAGCTACTGGTTTCAAAAGTTTTTTTTTGTGGAATTTTATCGATTAATTAATAATCATCAACAGTTGTATAAAGGATTTAGAAATAATAAAAATTATAAATAAATCACTGGACCATCTAACAACGACTATAGACACGTGCACAAGCTAAAGCCGCGCTGCCGTCCTTGCCACTTTGGGCTGACTTCTCTTGGGCTTCTACAAGGCTTCTAGGTTCCCCACCGCATAAGCAGAAAAGAATTCTTTAGTTTTTCCTCACAGAGAAACTCCCCAGAAGCTCATTTACACACACCGGGAAAAAACTGGTGGAGAGCAGTTTCCCGAGCTTTTCCCATTGGACGCGAACCGTTCCCTCAAAACAGACGTATCGTTTTCAATTATTACGCTCAGAATGACACTGCCGAGGGAACGACCGAAACGAAAAAAAGGTCGAACCATTCCCGACCTGCCTCGTGACCCCGACCTGCCTCCCTGCTCACAGACATGGTGCGCCGCCACACCGCAGCCCGGCCCCCACCACAAAGCCTCTCCCACACGCCACCTCCAGATCTCGGTAGCCCGTGGCCGAATCCCACCCTCCACTCCCAATTTCTCCCCCAATCCTCTCCTCACAATGACCCTAGGCCACAGTCAGATCCCACCTGCCTGGCCCATCTCTGCCCTGATCGTCCTGCTCCTCCCGGTGCTCCCAGGCATGATTCGTGTTGGAAAAGAATGGTGGAGACTGGGGTGTAGATGGATGGTGAAGGCCTGGCGGGTGGCAGTCACTTGCTGCATGCATTTGTTGCGGTAGCGCAAGTGAGCCAAAGCTCCTGAACGAGCTAGCCTTTTCATCTACAATTTTTCAGTTTATTTTCTAAACTCTTTATGAAGACTTTTTTTATGTAGCACTACACTTATTTTGCCAGGTCAGTTTAGCTAAAGTATTTCGGAGTTGCAATCAGCGTTACTGCTGAATAGTGCGGGTCAAAGATCTATCGCTGAAGGAATAGTAGCTTTAGAAGTTATTTTATTTCTAGCTCTGTTTTTACTAAAAATTAGTGTATGTATACTATATATTGTTTTATTAAGTGGCTAGATAAAGTCTAGGGCATAAGTGACATCTCACACCTCATCGTAGCAAATAAGCCAGAACAGCACAAGCCCAAAAGAAGTCTCCTGAGAGTTTCTACAAGCTTCTGTCCACCGCAGCTTTGCTTCACCGGAATCTATAAGCAGGCTTATGCATAAGCATAAGCCCAAAAGAAGTCACCCTTTATCGTCTGAGCCGGACAAAGTTTGTCGTAATAAAAATTATTATAATATTCAAACAAAAAGTCATCATACTAAAGTCACAAAAGGGCAGTAAACATTGTGAAACTTATGTTACCACCATGGATCATTATTTTGGATGCACGGTAGGGAAAATGATGTTCACGTGTCTTGGCTTACCCTTGGAGACAACTAGGCCGACGGTGCAAGATCTCGCGCCTGTAGCTGACTTTGTTGAAAGAATACTAAACGCAAGTGGGTATATTAGATATATTCTAGATTGACTATCTAGTGTAAGGAGAGACTATAGCAAATATGCCCTAAAATCTATTATAGAGATAATTATATTTTCTTATATCCATGATTTGTTACATATATTTCTTAAATATCAATAATAGTCAACTTGTATTGATTGATAAATACATGATTTGTTTGTGAAACTCTTTACTTGTATAATAATTATTCTAAAATTGACCCTATTCGGAATTCACATGGGGGCACACTTAAACATTAGAATAACACAAGAATTGGTTGATGACTATATTTTATAATTTATAGACATGAAAATGTTAAACTAATGATGTAGACACGTGTTGTGAATATGAGGTTGGACTGGCCTAAAAGCATTTTTAGCGGACACCGTGTCTGGCCATACTGCAAAACGCGTATGCGGTAAACTACAACTCGTATTTGTGATGCAAAAAAGTCATGGCGTAACAGATATCATGTATGCATACCGTAAAAGAGAATATATCCGCGAATATTCCATTGTCTCTAGGTAGACACACGGATCTGGATCAGACCTAGCGTGTGTCCGCCGCTGCTCTGAGAAGATGCCCCAATTCACACCGCCGCTGGCCGGAATCACGCCGCCGTAGCTGGATTCGCGGGTGCTTGGCTGGAATTGTTGTTGCGTGCGTCGTCCTACTAGCTACTGCGCGCCGTCCGTCCTAGCTAGTGCGGGCTAGCAGCTGCTTGCGTGCGCGCGTTGTGCTAGCGGTCGACTTCCGGTGGCGACCGCGACGGCAGGATGGCCGGAATCTACCTTCGGCGGCTGACTTCTGACGGTGATGACGAGCCACTGTAGTTGAATATTCCCTCCCGTCAATCATTTTTTCGTTCGCGGTAAACCGCGTCAAGAGCTCTTCATACGAAAAATACGCAGCAATGAAGCGTTCATTTGCGATGAACCGCAATTTTTTTTCGATGCGATAAACAATCATTTTTTTACGTCGCTACAGCAAACTGGTGGTTATTTTGCGGCATGGGACGGGATGCGGTATGAACGGAATGCGGTATCTGCTAGAGATGCTCTAACACGAGATATGGCAAGATTTCTTACCGTTATCTCTCTACGTTATAGATCTACACGATCTGTACGTTTTATCCTTAGATCTGAAATTGGCGCATGTACTTAGGATGTGAATTGACCTACTTTGGAGCTATCAAACTGCATACCGTAACATGGTTGATATAAAGGTAGCGTTTGGGTTTGTTGTGAAACATCCTGCAAGACATGGTTAGTCAAGATGAGATTTATCCCTCTATTTATGAGAGAGATATCTATTGACCCCTCAAGTGATTCGATCTAGAAATACATGGTCGTGCTACTTAAGGTTAAGAGTTAACCTAATAATGGATTTTAAATCACAGATTGAGAAAGAGCGGTCAGCTTGGAGCTAGACCAAATATCGTGAGGCGAAGGAAATGATATGTAACATTATGATGGTTTGTTCGATATGATCTTTATGCGTGTTTAGGAGTTGACGCGTCTTGCTAGAGACCGCTATATCTATTTGCGGAGTACTCAGCCCATGTCTATATGTGCGTGAACCGACAGGGTTACACACACTTAAGGGGATGGAAACCTAATTCAAATTGGATCTGAATTAGACTAGGCTCAGGAACACTAATAGACCTCTAGTGTAGAAGCCTATTAGAGATGCATATGTAAGAGAGGGTGAGACGAGATGATTAGGGTTGATCACTCCACACTCAGCCGCCGCACCTATCACGCCTCAGTTGCTCTCGGGGACCTAGCAGTCCGACGTGTGCCGCTTCCACTCTTGTACTTGTGTATACCTTGGATGTGTTGTGTTTGTGTCATTTGGATGAGCCGCTCGAGAGGAGTTGTTTGTGTGACGAGACGGCGAGGATGAGAAAATAGATCATCTACACTGCCATGTCATGCTTCACCGAGTTTTGCAACTATACATCTGATGGTAATTCCGTAATCTATGGCTACACCAGTCTTGGTTTAGGTGGTAGAAAGTGTAGACTACATATATGTATCTTTGCACACACCAATGTCTTCGAGTTCTGACTCCATGGCGCAATATGGCACCAGTCTCTACAAGAACGAGGTCAGATGTCCACATATGCACAGTTGCACTATGTTTTAGAGTAAAAAAATCCAAACAATCATCATGTTATGTGGACATGACAATTTAACCCTGTGTTTTAAGCATACGTGAATCAAAGAGGGCCTTGGTTGCCCATGGAACCTGAACAACAACATACTCCCTCCGTTTCAAAATATAAGATGTTTTAGGATTGTGAAGAAAATAAATCTAGACTTGTTTCAGTATGTAGATTCACTTAACTTTAAGATGAATCTATACACTAAAACAAGTCAAGATTCATTTTCTTCACAACCTAAAGCATCTTATATTTTAAAACGAAGGGAGTACTATGCTATCATAACACCCTGGAAATCGACACATAACAGTCTAGCTTGAATATCAATATTTGATGTAAATGTCGGGTACCTTTGAAGTTCGCTAATTATAATTGTCAATACAAGTCATGCACTATTTCAAAGAAAAAACGAAGATCATTATACAGAGGACAGGCAGGCTCAGGTGTTTCCGTCGAGTTGGTCGTCATTCAAACGACCTCGTGCATCTCTCACTCCCAATTCTCACTTGGGCATCACATCATCGCTCTAGCGTGCTAATGGTGCATGATGCAGAGCACGTAGAACGCAAAAGCGCCGAACACGATCACGGCAGTCTACAAGCAAGAACAACAAAAAGGAAAACACATGTATGAGCCGAGAGCATTATAGTACTAGGAAACAGAAGAAGAAACTCTGGATGCGGAGAAGGGACTCATCGGGGACGTACGTGTCCGAATGTCATGCAGCACATGTAAGCGGCGTCGCTCTCGTAGCAAGGCGTCGCCGCCGGCGGCGGCCCGGAATCCAGGAGCGGCGCGTCAGCCACGCCGGCGTCGCCGCTGTCACCCGCAGTCGCGTCCTCCCACACGAGCCTGCAGACCAGGCGGCGTGGAGGCTGTTGCTGCTGCGGCGGTTCGGCGCACCTGGTGCTGCTCGCCGGCGCCATGGCGGCACAAGGATGTCGCGGACACAGATCGATATGTCGACACAAGGATTGGACCTACGGTGAAACAGCTACCTGGCTACACGGTGTTTTATTGGACAGGAGACTCCCGACCTACTCCGTCTAGGACAGGTACGGTGTAAGAACAGCTACCTCCTACACGGTGTTTTATTTTTATGCACAGGAGATTCCCGACCTACTCCGGCTAGGAGACATTTTCTCTTACAGAGATATCGAACTTTTTTTTTAAACAAAGGCAAAAGCTTTGGCCCAATCCATTAATTAAGAAAAAGTTTGTGAAAAAAGGAAAAGTAATTAATATTACTACAACAAAGTCTACTCTCCCAGAATTATTTCATCCAAACACTTTGCTCCTGTAGTGACCCACAAATGGGTCTCTTTTTTAATTTTATCTAAAACAACAAAGGATGGAGCTTGCTTGTTATGGAAGATCCGGGCGTTCCTTTCGTTTAAAATCTCCCAAGAGGTGAAAAAGGTGAAAGATGCCATAGCTTTGAGGTTTGGGATTGCACTATCCGTCATTATGTTCCACCAACTTCCAATTGTAAGGCCCGCCCCTTGCCACTGCCGCGGGTCGATGCCCCCGATTCCCATCCAATTCTTGAGGAGACTCCTTATTCTCACGGTATACCGGCAAGTTACAAGAAGATGGGAGACTGATTCCATGGCTTGCTTACAAAGAGGGCACAAACCATAATTTGGCTAACCCTTTTTTTTAATCTATCTGTCGTCTACATTCTATTTTGCATTGAGCCAAACAAAGAACTTGACCTTAGGAGGATCCCACGCTTTCCACACCGCTTTGTTCATGCTTGATAAGGTAGAGCCCAAGAATTGAACTTCATAAGCCGACTTGGCCGAGTATTGCCCATCTTCTGTGAGATTCCACACGATATCATCCCCCACATTATCAACGAGATGGACTTGGTTTAGGAACCTCCATAGCTCAATGAATTGCTCCAAGTGAGAGAGAGAGAGAGGTCAAAAGATGGCCCCAACACAATTTCCGTAATCCAAGCATGATCGTGTAGTGCTTGGAAGGCATTCCAATTTTTCCTCTTGAAAGCGGCGAAGATGAGGGGAGCAATGTCAATCGGCTTCCTCCCTTGAAGCCATGGGGCGCGCAAAAAAGGGGTTTTGCGCTTGCCCTCCGGTACAAGGGAGAGACGCATGGCAGCCTGAAACCATATATACATCTCCAAACTGAACCCTGAAAGGGTACTTTTACTTTTTTTAGAAAAGGGGAGCTGAGCCCCGACCTCTGCATCGAGTGATGCATGCAGCCTTTTATTGCAAAGTTCACAAGTATAAAATCTTACAATCATGGATCAACTAAGGTTGAGACAAATATCAACCATCAAAAAATAATAAGCAACATGTTTCTATCCATGTTGTAGTCTACTAGAATGCCGCCAACCGGCAGTCTGGAAATAAAAGTCCCGAGCGACCGTGAGGAGCATCCAATAACCATAGGCTCTTGCTGATCCTCCGAGAGTAGGTATGACCATAGTTGGATCCAGTGCGCCGCCAATCGAATAACCTACATAAATTAGTACCAGATTATTTGTTAAACACGGCATTATTTCGCGTCGTCCAGATAGACCAATATATAGCCGAAACGCTAATGCGTAAACGAGCCTTGTTCTTCTTATCGATTCCATTCAACCAATTTCCAAACATATTCGTAATATTGGAAGGTGGAGGCATACTATAAGTGAAGTAAATCATACGCCAAATAAAACAAGCAAAAGGTCATGAAATAAAAAGATGTTCAACCGATTCCAAAGAATCACAAAAACAACATTTTTTGCATCCATCCCAATTCCTTTTGGCCAGATTGTCTTTAGTTAACCGGACTTTATTATTGAGGAAGCACATGAATATCTTAACTTTTAACGGAAATTTTATCTTCCACAAATACGATTGCAAAAATCTTGTATGTCCATTCAATTGATCTTGATACATAGACTTTACAGTAAAGACCCCCATGGAATTAAGCTTCCAAGTAAATTCTAGATTATCATTCAACTGGACCGCCATTAGTTTACGTCATAATTTTAACCAAAGCGTCCACTTATTTCCCGCCAAACTTCGTCTAAAACCAATGTTTAGAGGAACTTGCCCAAGTACATCCGCTACCAAGACATTTTTTCTTTGAACAATGTTATACAAATTCGGATATTGTTGGGCTAATGACGTATCTCTCAGCCAAATATCTTCCAAAGAACGCACAATATATCCATCTCCCACTGAAAAAGCCATATTGAAGAACATATCCTTCACAAGTATGAGACCCTTTCAAAAGGGAGAGTCGGTGGGTTTGGCTTCTGATACATCGTAAACGTATCTATAATTTTTGATGTTTCATGTTTGTTTAGTATCTACTTTGCTTTGTCCATACTTTGAGGTATTTTTATATGTTTTCTGTACTAACCTATTAACAAGATGCCGCAGTGCTAGTTTCCTGTTTTCTTCTGTTTTTGGTTCCAGAAAAGGCAGAAAATCAATATTATCGGAATTAGACAGGACAAAAGCCAAAGTCAATATTTTACCATGAGGAACATGGAGCCAGAAGACGAGACGGAGGAGGGCCTCGAGGGGACCACACCCCTGGACGCGCGGCTAGGCCTGGCCTACGCCTGGGGGGTGGGGGTGCAGTGATGACCCACAAGTATAGGAGATCGCAACAGTCTTCGCGGGTAGTATTACCCAATTTATTGATTCGATACAAGGGGAGCCAAAGAATACTTGCAAGCCTTAACAACTGAGTTGTTAGTTCGGCTGCACCTAGAAATAGTTCTTGCTCATAGAAGTTTATTAGTAGTAATAGTTTGTAGTAGCAACAGCAAAACAACAAGAAAAGAATAACAACAAAGGAAATAGTAGCAATAGTAAAAGAATAGATGTGAGAATTGAATTAAGTGCGGTAGGCATAGGATGGATGGACGTGCATTGCATGGACGAGTCTAAACATATAACTTCAAAGAACTAGGGCATTGCAGATAAATAATAACAAGCATCCAAGTACTAAACAATCCTAGGCATGTGCTCCAAATATAGTCATACGTGCACGCAATAAGAACTTGCACAACATCTTTTGTCCAGCCAGCCCGTGGCAGGGGGGCCTCTAGGGAACTACTGCCAATTAAGGTGTTCCTTTTAATAGAGCACCGGATCAAAGCATTAACACTCCATGAACACATGTGATCCTCACACCACATCCATCCCCTTCGGCTGTCGCAATTATTATCACTTTGGGGCCTTTGGATCAGGACAATGATATGTGTACACAACTTGCAGATAAGATCACAAATAATACTATCATAATGATTCAATAATAAGTTCAGATCTGAGATCATGGCACTCAGGCCCTAGTGACAAGCATTAAGCACAACAAGTTGCAACAAAGTCAAATAGCACTAATAGAGATACTAGGCACTATGCCCCTAACAGATATTATTCGATTACATGATAGAACTCATCCAATCCCTACCATCCCCAAGACTACAACGGGGGATTACTCACTCATGGATGAGGAAAACATTGGTGGTTGATGAAGATGCGTTGGTGATGACGATGACGATGATCCTCTCCAAATTCCCCGTCCCGGCAGGGTGCCAGAACAGAGTTTCTGGATCCGAATCTTGGTTTCTCGTGGCGGCGGCGGAGCAGAACTCTTTCTGGAAAACTATCGAACCCCCCTCTGTTTTTATGTCAGAAGGCAACTTATAGGCACGGAGGGAGGCCGAGGAGTTGCCTGGGGTGGCCAAACCTCCACCAGGCGTGGGGTCAGTGGGTCCGCGCCTAGGGTGGGTCTAGGCCCCCCCAGGCCTCCTCTCTGTCTCCCCTTATGGCTCCATGGATCTTCTGGTGAGAAATAGTTTTTGGCATATTTTCTGGGATTTTTCCTAATAGTTCATTTTCTGCACAAAAACAAGACGCCAAGGTAATTCTGCTGAAAACAGAATCAGTATGTGTTAGTTGTATCCAAATCACACAAGTTTAGAGAAGAAACAATAGCAAAGTGTTCGAGAAAGTAGATACATTTTGGACGTATCAACTCCCCCCAAGCTTAGCTTATTGCTTGTCCTCAAGCAATTTAGTTGAAAACTGAGTGCGATAAAAGAACTTTCATGAACACTTTGCTTCATATGATATAAATATTCTCAGCACAGGAGTAGATGCTTAGACAATTCATAATAAAGAGTATGCAACTAAGTCTACTCAATAGTCATTGCAAGCTATGAAGAGAAACCAACTCAATAATAATAAGTAGCATGAAACATAAAAATAAGCAACATTGCAATGCTCATAATAAGGTATGATAGAGTGGTATCTTGCTTGCCTTTGTTTGAAGAGCACAATATAAATGTTGAGGCACCTCTGAAGTTCAAGTGAAGACTAGAGATAAAGATATCAGAGATACAAGCATCAAAGTCATGACATAATTAACCAAGTTTTGGAACAAACACAAGAATGACAACTATGCTCTCAAGAAGGTGCTCATAGAATAAGTGGTGACTTAACTAGGTTGTGAAAACGGTTTTGTGAAGGTTTGAAAGGCTTCCCAATGCTGAAAGGAAGGTGCTCATTAGCTTTGTGCTATCATTGCCCCTATCATAGGTATCTTCATGTGGTTAAGGTGAAAGTGAGGTCCACTCTGAATCATATGCTTGACAGACCATAGACTAGAAATCCCAAGTCCCTTGAGTACGAGGGTCGCTCTGCATGCTACTCAACTTTGGTCACCTGAAAGTTCTTGTCATTGTAAATACATGCATATCATCGAGAACCGCTAACGGGGTACCCCTTGCACATGGTACAGGAGATTTCCCATAACCAAAATGACAAGGCAAGCAGACAATGAGCATCTCAGCAATCTTTTTATTTACCATATGCATAGCTTTTTATTGAGGACGCTTCATAGATGCTCATTATAGTGATGCTGCAAGTTTCCACCATGATTAAGCATGGCTTAGGCTAGCGGCCCAGGCGTTTCTCTAACACAATGTATAAACTCCATGAACTAACAACTTCCCCTTTTATTTCATATCGTCGACATACATAAACAAAAGAGCAAGGAATCAACTAGATGGAATTATCTAAAAAGTGTTGAAAGCGTTCCCCGTGACAACACGGTTCTGCTGACTCCCAGTATATAATAAGCAAGCATATAACTTTCAAGGACTAGTCACAATGGTTCAGGTTTATTAAGTGCAAGAAATAAAGTGTGCCGTCAAGTTCGTGAGCTTTACTAACTAACTTTCTCAAAACAGACAAACATTTTATTTTGGAAGAAAACATGGCATATGGGATATGCATTGAAATAGCAAATGATGCTAATAGGTAGGTATGATTGACACAGCTGGCAATATTGGTTCTGGGGAGTTGGAAGCACAGGTAGAGTATATACTCAATGCAAGTGAAGGCTAGCAATAAAGAGGGAGCGACAAACGAGAGAGCAATAGCTGTCATAATCATGCTTGCAACAAAAACATGACTAACTATGGCATGAAAGTGATACAAGAGCCGTGAGGCAAAATAAATCATCGAGGCTTACTGACTATTGATTAGTCCTATGCATGCGTGAGCATGTGCCAAGTCGATTCACATGAACAGTCAGAGGAGGATACCGCAATATCATACCAAAGTATGAATAAAACAATGCAAGCAAACATTCATATGACATGATACAAACTATTAGCAAGTCGGAGCTAATCATAGACAAGCAAGAACTACTAAGCGTCCATAATGACATACACCTTACACAAATAGGCTAAGCATGCTCACAATAATGAGTATATGTACAAAAATGAAACAAATAGAGTTCGTTACCAGCCTCTTACCACACCTCGAGTTGTCTTAATCTTCATTATTGCCCTTCACTTGTGTGACTTGAATAATTAACATGAAACCAAAATCAACTGAGGACGGCTGAACCCTGCAAAGAACTCACAAAACCAAAGAAGAACAACAAATATTTTTGGTGTTTTCGATTTTTTAGAAATGAGCAAACAAAGAAAAACCAAACAAAAACAAAGCAAACCAAACAAAACAAAATCTTTTTGGATTTTTATTTTAAGGCAAACCAAAGCAAAGAAACAAACCAAGAGAAACAACGAAAATATTTTTGGTATTTTTGGGTTTTTGAGAAAGCAGCAACAAGAACCAAAAGAAAGCAAAACAATGGATATACAAAGAACCGACCGAGTATGATATATAGATGAGTGTGATGTCGGTGTACCTCCCCCCAAGCTTAGGCTTTTGGCCTAAGTAGGCTCAATAGCACGGATAGTAACTCCATGTTGGTGGGTCATCATAGGAATGATCATAGTCAGGCACCTGCAATGAAGAAGAAGACGCGCCCCAATCAAATGAGGGTTGCTGGTATGAAGACTCTCCCAAGTTGGAGGGTTGAACCGAATTGTCTTCGGCATCCTCTTCAACATTCTCCTCTTGATGGGAGAGTTCGCCCACATAAGTGTCAACCTCCTCCTCCGTAAGTGACCATCCTTGCCTGTTATCAAAGTTAAACAAAGCAGGTGCAGGCAAATAAATTATTTTCTCACTCCTACCCTTTCTCCGACCTTGCTGGACAAAATATAGTTCAAATGGCAAACTTCTCACATTAGCCCCCAAAGAAACAAAACCATGCTGAATCATGGATTCAATATCAAGCCTCTCTATGGGAAACTGAAAATCTGAATAATGAGGCTCTAAACCATGGAAAGCTAGAAACCTAGAAGCAATGGGACCTCCACAAATTCCACCCTTCTCATGGTTGGTGGTGAGACGGTGAGCTATCAAAGCACCCAAACTATAGGAACTATTCCTACTAAGAGCAGCTGCAATAAAAGCTAGATCAAAAGAAGACAACTTTCTAGCAGTCTTTCTAGCAAGAACGCACTTGGTAATGAAATAGGCAAAGTATCTAATAGCTGGGAGCTGGATGTTCCGAATTTTACCACTTTCCTTTGAGAAGTCAAAACCTTGGCAAATCTCAGCATATAAATCAACAAGTGACTTGGGCCTCTCCTTGATCTTCTCACAAGATCCCCACTAAGGTACTCTAATTGCTACACAGAAATCAGCAAAAGGCAGGTTGACAGGTATATTATATATTTTGTTATGGACCGTGGGATTAGAAGTAGACCAAGTGAACCGGAAGTCCTGCACAAAAGCCATGGTTAGCTTAACATATTGGATTGGTTCACCTTCAACAAAGTGCTCCAACCCTGCATTTGTAACCAAAGTTTGGAAATCTTGGAGGATCCCCGCAGCTCTCATAAATTCATGGCATGGATATATGGAAGGAAAAACTGCCTCCTCATGATGAACCTTCATTGGCTCATGCACCATCAAGTCATATTGATTCAGTGCATAAGTGTAACACCCTCAGAATCGGCCCTATGCAAGTTTTAGCGAAACCCACCAAACCCGCATAGAAACAATTCAAAGGTGCCCACCAGGCACTTTCGTGCGGGTGGAAAACGTAGTAATAACATTACACAACAGTCCTCGATGGGACCCACAGAACAGATATATATATACAACAATGACTCAATGAGTCAAGAATACAGATATATAGTGCAAAGATCCAAATCACCTTGAAAATGATACAGCGTCCGGCTACGGACAAGATGCAAATGGGGCTAAGAGCCCTGAAGAATAACCAATGGCGTCCATAACCCTGCCCAGGCCAAGCCGGAAGGGTAACCCTGCTAACGACGTCGTTCTCAAAACCTGCTTAAACAAAAGGGGTGCCGACGAAGGGCAAAGGAAAAAGAGGGAGCGGTCAGTACTGAGGCCAGTACACGGCGAGACTAGAATTCGGCGTTCCTCGCCTACATAGGTATGGTGGACTGAAGCGGCAGCGGCAGCATGCACTAAACAACCTATAGAGACTCGATACAACTGGCGGCTATCAGAGAGGGATAAGAAAGACCTATTCGGAACCAACCTGATTCTACCATCAGACAAACCCATCCTGGTGTTTCCCCCTCGAGACCAAACGAGGAAGTCAACCGAGGAACTCATACTGTTGGCAGTTTTATTTATTCAGTTATCGTTGCAGCACTTACTAGTCAGGTATAGATAATCATCCTGAAATAATAAGCAGTGGGCAGTTTTATTTAACCATTCCGTTGTAGTTGCAACACTTACTAGTCAAATACAATTAGCATGAGATAACCCAAAACCCAGCAGTTGTTGGTACTTTTATTTAGCCATTCCGTTGTAGTTGCATTACTTACTAGTCAGATACAAAGATAGCAAACGACAACCAAAACAAGCAATTGTTGGCAGTTTTATTTAGCCATTCCATTATAGTGAAGCTGATTACTAGTCATTATAAAGTCAAATTTATAGCACTACTTTAGTTATAGTTGTCTATGATCGAGATACTGTGCTCCAAGTCGTCCATAACCGCGGACACGGCTTTCAGAAAATTTTACCCTACAGGGGTGCACAAATAGCAACACACACTCGATCAACCTCGGAAAAACCAAATCAAAACCCAACGAGGCTTTCACGACAAAGCAATCACAAGATTCAGAAATATTTCAGGGGGCCACCCCATTAAGTATACCCGCAACAAAGTTAGCTGACTTCGAGACGGACTCAAGGTTTGTGGGGCCGGCGGTAAACGACTAGGAACCCGAAAGTGTGACTGGGCTTGTCGATACCGCGAAAACGGGTCACGATACTAAACAGTACAGGTGCTCCTCGCACAATCGTAAATAAAGCAGTAAAGCATGGCATAAGTACAGGATAGTAAATAAAACCTCAAACTAGTTTGTGGCCCCAAGAAATAAGAATGAATCAAGCTCTGGCTCAGGGGGGCCCCATAATCCTCCCGGATGTGGATAGCGCGAATATTCAAGGAACAGGTATCAAGTACTCGGGGTCCTACGGGACACAAGTGGATGGTTAACAACCAAATAACATCTATTTCCCACCTGTGCCTCTGCTTACCTACTTCAATTTTAGTTGTTAAACAGTAATTAAAGTAAACGATAATTAAAGCCATGAACATCTCCAACATTAAACATGCGGCAACACTCCAACAACTATGGTACTGGACGACACGCAGCAGCACTTGAGCAAGCGACTACGACGCGCAGGTCCAACTATCTACCAAACAACAGGTAATAGGAGGTGTCCAAGGCAATATAAGGCTGCAAGGGATATCACGAGTACGAAAACTAGAGCATCGCAACACCGATAGCAATATGATCAACAGGAGGGAATAAATACTATAAATGAAAAATAGGTAGAAAGGGGGAGAATGCTCGCCTGAAAACATTGCCGAAGGTTCAACCGACGATCGGGTCGACACTCGCATCAACTCAACATCCTTATCCGCGAAGAACCAAAACACTAGAAGAAACACCGGATGGACTATTTAATACTATGACAGAAGATCGGGCATGATGCATGTATGATGCATGGCATGGTAAATATGCGGTGCAATTAGGCCATATTAAGCGAAACCGGGGTCCCGACAATTAAATATATGGTTCTAGTTGTTTAGATACCCCGCATTTTAAATGTGGTATTAACATGGCAAAACATATGACCGGTTCGCTACACAAATTTAAATGGGACCAATATAAGACTGGATTTGCCCGCATATGGGCCCCATATTTAATTATAAGGTGAATCGGCATAATGCCCCCAACCCACAGACAAGTATGCATGCATGAACAATTTAATATGCAACAAGTTGTATGTTATTTACAAAATAAGGGTCTCAGGAAAAGGGGTCACACATCTGGGTTCGGGAGATCTTGGGGTTTCGGGGTTCGGGGTTCGGTCTCAGGGTTCAGGGTTCGACGGGATCGGTCTCGGACAACGGGAAGTCGAACTTGTCGCATCCGAAAAGGAGGACTTGACGTTCCGCGGAGAAGCTCTCGGGTGACGGTGTCGGTCTTGGGTTCGGCTCCGGTAGATCATGGCGTCCGTGATCCTACGAACCCGTGAAGTAGATCTTGTCGCCGCGAAGATCTTATCGGGCCCGCGCCATCGAGTCGATCTTGGCATTCAGGGTGAAGATCTGGGCGTCCTCGAGGAAGTACTTGGCGTATCTGAGTCGACGACCTGGGCGTCCGGTTTCTCGGGCATCAGATCCGGGAAGAAGTACTTGTCGCATCTGCGGTCTTCGGGTTCAGGTAGAAGAGCTCGTCGTCCGGGGATTATCTGGGTCCGTGATCCGCGGTAGCTAGTCTTGGCGTTCCGTGAAGAAGACCTCGTCGCTCTAGGAGAAGATCTTGGGGTTTCGCGTCGAAGGCCCTCGGGTATGGGGTCTCGGCGAACTTGGATCTAAAGTCGAAGTTTCTCTCGAAGATCTTGGGGTTCCCTCTTGGTTTTCCGATGTCGATATTGTATTGGACTTGGGTGTTTTGGGGAACATCGCACAAACACATATGGATGCATGTACACTAGCGCCACCATGGTACACGACTTGCCATCGGGGTTGTCCATCAGATCTCTTCACATCACACCAGGATGCCCCCAGATTACAGAGCACCGAGCGCGCGTCCACGTGAGGCAGCCGTCGTACATGAAGTGGGCCTGCGGTGGCGGTCTTGGTCTCGGAAGGCGCAGAACGGCGAGGTGGCCGACGACGTTGGGTCGATGACGGCCGACAGAGAGGGCAGGGCACGACCGGAAGGGAGGAACTCGGGGCGCTGCGCTGCAGGGCTCGCGAAGGAAAGGCAGAGCGGCCCAGGGAGAGGAGGGCGGAGGCTGGCGCTGCTCGGCGCGCCAGAGAGGGAGGCGCACGGGCCGCGTCTGGCCAAGGCGGCGAGGAAACGCGGAGAGGAGGTGCTGCAGGGCTCGGCGGGCGGGGCCGCGGGACGAAGGGGGGTCGAGCAGGGCGGGCATGGCCGAGGAGGAGGGCGACGGGCGAGCACAGGGTGGTGGCAGAGCACGACGGCGGAAGATCTCAAGGAGAAGGGAGGCGGCGCTCGGGTCGCGGGGAGCTCGACAGCGGTTGCAGAGGGCGCCGGGCGGGGAAGACGGGCGGCTGGCTTGCAGAGGGCAGCCGAGGCGACGGCGAAGAGGCGGGGGCTGGGGGTCGCCGGCGAGCCAGTGCGGCAGAGGAGGAGGACTGGCAGCAAGAGCCACAGGCTCGCAGTGAGGCGGAGGAGGGCCACGAGGACGAGCGAGCTTGGCGGCGGCCTGAGGAGCTCGAGGGGGGAAGGCGCGAGGCGAGGGGCTCGCTGCCGAGAGGGGGGAGGCGGCGGCAGAGGAGGGCGATAGGGAGAGGGAGGTCGCGAGGAAGGAGGTGGGTTCGGCCGCTGGTTCACGGGGTGGGGCCGGGGTCTGGGGCCAGGCTGGGGGGTTAGAGGTAGGTGGGGTCGGGGTGGGTGAGTGCGTGTGCTGGGCCGGCATGTGGTGTTGGGTGGGCCCAGGCGGTCAGGGAGTGGGGAGTGCGGCAGGTGGGGCCTGGGGAGTGGGGAGTGGGGCCAGAAGGGTGTTGACCAGGGGGTGGGGTGGAGGCTGGGATTGGTGAGGTGGCGGTGAGGAGTGATGAGGTGGAGGGAACGGTGAGGTGGCGGGCACTGGTTGGTGGGGGTGATGTGGAGGGGCTGGGTAGGATTAGATGTAGGTAGGAAAAGGTTGGTCTAGGGTTGGGTTTTTGAGCCTATCGGAGTTGTAGATCGCCGCTAGTCCGGGCTGCTGGGCGACGGTCTCCTCCGGGGTTTATAAAATAGGGTTTTTATGTTAATATATTTATTTTGTTCTGTTCAAATTAAAACAGTTGCAACTATGTTGTAGACAAAATAAAATATCCGGAGACCCGGGTTTTAATTTGAAATCAAGACGGGGCGTTTAGAAAACAAAAACAGGCTTTGCGAAATTAGTTTTGTGCAAACAAATGCAAGATGACATGACGATGCTCAAATGCAATGAGGCATGATGACATGCGCATGCGGTAATGATGATGCAATGCACAAAAACAACGCAATTTTTTAGTAGTGGTTTTTTGCGGGATGCCACAATAAGCACTCATCTTCCTTGCTGAAATTTTTAGACAACCATCAAACCAAGTGATTTCTAAGTTGATAAATGATGAGAAACTACTATAGGAACTTGCTAGAGGACTACACATGCATCAAAACAAAGTTTCTAAGCATAGAACAAGCATGCAAACTCAAACAACCTATCACCTACAGTAGCAAAATACTCAAGATATAATCTACCAATCACAAATCTAATTGGACAAGTGGAGGAGGCACATACCAAGGAACAAACCCTCAAAAAATCAGCACTTGAGATGGGCTAAACAAGGAGATCGAAAATCGCGAGCAAGAACAACAGGAACTCGAGCTTGAGAAAGTTTTCCAGTGTTTTTCGGGAGAGAGAAATAAAGTGGCTTTGAGGAGGCAGCCTGAAGGGGCCTAGGTGGGCCAGACCCCCCCTAGGCGCCACCACTAGGTAGGCCGTGCCTACCATGGGTGTGGGGCCTAGGGGTGGCCCCCTGGGTCATCTCAGGTGCCACTCTGTCCCTTTTTTCGAGGAAAAATTTATTTTAAATTTTCTGGGATTTTTCGGGAAACTTTATTTTTGGCCAATTTTCAGGGTATGAAAATTGATTTTCTCCCAGAAACAGTTTTTTCAGAAGAATCAAAAGCAAACCAAAAGCCAAACTATAGCAGCTCTAAGAAAACCAAACAAGTAAACAACTAGCAAAACTAAAGCTAAAGCAAAGACTAAGAAGGAGAAGGGAAAAAGAAAGCAAGTATAACCACAGTGGAAACATTATTTTGTTCATTAAAATCCTTTTGTTAACAAGGTTGATAAAGTCTTGTTACCAAACAATCTTATATGAAACAAAACTTTGCATTCCACAAGTTGAGTATGTTACCTCATACTTGATAGCAATGGTCCCAATCATAATAGTTTCAATATTTTCTTGTGGAATGGGACAATATATTTCTCCAACCTTTATGCCTTCAATATTTTCAATAGAATTCAGGCAATAGCTTCTGACAACCTTCTTGGGGAAATAGACAGTGTGATCTTTGTCATTAATATTGAATGTTACTTTTCCTTGATTGCAATTGATGACAGCACCTGCAGTATTAAGAAAAGGTCTCCCAAGAATAATAAACATATTATCATCTTCAGGCATTTCAAGCACAACAAAATCAATTAAGACCACGCAATTATGAGCAACTTGAACAGGAACATCCTCACATATACCAACAGGAATAGTAGTTGACTTATCATCCATTTGCAAAGATATATCAGTTGGTATCAACTTTTCTAGCTAGAGTGTCTTGTAGAGAGAAAAAAGGCATAACACTGACTCCAGCTCCCAAATCACATAAAGCAGTTCTAACATAATTATTCTTAATGGAGCAAGGAATAGTTGGTATACCTGGATCACCAAGTTTCTTTGGAACCTTACCATTGAAGGAGTAATTAGCAAGCAAAGTAGAAATCTCCTCATTAGGAATCTTCCTTTTATTAGAGACAATATCCTTCATATACTTTGAATAAGGAGGCAATTTAATAGCATCAGTCAAAGGAATTTGCAAGAATAAAGGTTTCATCCACTCACAAAACTTGTTGTAGTGTTATTCCTCCTTTGACTTGTGTTTCTTACCTGGAAAAGGCATAGGTTTGTGCACCCAAGGTTCTCTCTCTTTACCATGTTTATTACCAATAAAATCTTCCTTTGTATACCTAATGTTCTTAGTGTGCTTCTCAGGTTCTTCCTCAACTTCCTCCTTATCAGGAGACTCATCAATATTACCACTCTCAGTTTCAGCATCATAGACATATATACTATTAGGATCTACAGCAGGTTCAAGTGGTTCCTCAACTATCTTATGTTTCTTTTTCTTCCTCTTACGAGGACTACCACTATCCTCACCTTGTTGGGAATCCTGCTCTATTCTCTTAGGGTGTCCTTCAGGATATAAAGGCTCTTGAGTAGCTGCACCAATCCTAGTTCTAATTCCATAAGCATGTTTATTTCCTGAAGCATTAACTAGCACATCCTTTTGTACTTTAGCAAGTTGATCAAGTTGGGTTTGAACCATTTGAAAGTGTTTACAAAGCATTTTAATATCATTATAAGTTCTTTCCACAATATCTTTCAACTCATGGATAGCTCTAGAGTTTTCCAATAAATGATTCTGAACTTGTTTATTAAAATTACCTTGTTTAACAATAAATGTGTCAAGTTCCTCTAAGCATTGATCAGGAGGCTTACCATAAGGAATATCACCTTCATTAAATTGGAGAGAGTGTACCTCAATAGTAGATGAGTGGGGAGTTGGATTACATAATTCTTCTATAGGAGGTAGATTCTTCACAGCTTCAGCTCTAATACCTTTCCCTTTTAGACACTTTTTAGCTTCCTTCATCACTTCATCATTTAATGCAATAACCCATCTTCTTTGTTGTTGGTGTTGGAACTGGACGGACGTTGCATGGACGAGTCTAAACATGTAACCTCAAGATCTAGGGCAATTACAGATAAATAAGATAAAGCATCCAAGTACTAAACAATCATAGGCATGTGCTCCATATGTAGTCATGCGTGCTCGCAATGAGAACTTGCACAACATCTTTTGTACTGCCAGCCCATTGCAGCGGGGCCTCAAGGGAACTACTGGCAATTAAGATGCTCCTTTTAACAGAGAACCAGAGCAAAGCATTAACACTCCGTGAACACATGAGATCCTCACATCATAGCCATCCCCTCAGGTTGTCCCAATTTCTTTCACTTCAGGGTCTTTGGATCCGGACAATGATATGTGTACACAACTTGCAGATAAGATCACAAACAATACTATCATAATGGATCAATAATAAGTTCAGATCTGAGATCATGGCACTCAGGCCCTAGTGACAAGCATTAAGCACAACAAGTTGCAACAAAGTCAAATATCACTAATGGAGATACAGGCACCATGCCCTAACAATCTTATTCGATTACATGATAGAACTCATCCAATCCCGACCATCCCCATAGCCTACAGCGGGGGATTACTCACTCATGGATGAAGGAAACATGGATGGTTGATGGAGAGGCGTTGGTGATGACGATGGCGATGATCCTCTCTAAATTGCCCGTCCCCGCAGGGTGCCAGAACGGAGTTTCTGGTTCCAAATCGCAGTTTGTGGTGGTGGCGATGCAGCGGAAATCTTTCTGGAAAAACGTCGAACCCCCTCGGTTTTTAGGTCAAGAGGCAACTTATAGGCGAAGAGGGAGGCTGAGGGGTGCTGGGCAGATCACCCCTCAGCGCGGGCCTGGCCCACCTGCAGAGCGGTGTGACTGCCAGCACCCCTCAGCCTCCGTCTCATATTCTAGCTCTGTGAGTCTTCTGATGAAATAGGATTTTTGGCATATTTTCCAGGATTTTTCCTGATAGTTGTTTTTCTGCACAAAAACTAGACACCAAGGTAATTCTGCTGAAAACAGCGTCAGTCTGTGTTAGTTGTATCCAAATCACACAAGTTTAGAGAAGAAACAATAGCAAAAGTGTTCGGGAAAGTAGATAGATTTTGGACGTATCAGCTCCCCCCAAGCTTAGCTTATTGCTTGTCCTCAAGCAATTCAGTTGAAAACTGAGTGCGATAAAAGAACTTTTACGAACACATTTTCTTCATATGATGTATATATTCTCAGCACAGGAGTAGACACTTAGACAATTCATAATAAGAAGTATGCAACTCAGTCTACTCAATAGTCATTGAAAGCTATGCAGAGATTCCAACTCAATAATAATAAGTAGCATGAAACATAAACATAAGCAACATTGCAATGCTCATAATAAGGTATGGTAGAGTGATATCTTACTTGCCTTTGTTTGTGGAGCACAACATAAATGCCAAGGCACCTCTGAAGTTCAAGTGAAGACTAGAAGTAAAGATATCAGAGATACAAGCATCAAAGTCATGACATAATTAACCAAGTTTTGATACAAGCACATTACACTAAGAATGACAACTATGCTCTTAACAAGGTGCTCATAGAATAAGTGGTGACTCAACAAGGAAGTGAAAAGGTTTTTGAAAGGTTTGAAAGGCTTCCAAATGCTGAAAGTAATGTACTCATGAGCTTCGAGCTCTCATTGCCCCTATCATAGGCATCTTTATATGGTTAATGGTGAAAGTGAGGCCCGCGCCTGGAGAGGGTGCAGCCGCCTCGGTCTCCCTCTTCGCCTATAAGAAGCCCCCGATACCTAAACCCTAAGTATCCGATCAATATTCCACGAAACAGTCTATAGCCACCGCCACCATCGTCCCTAGATCGGGGAGGATCTGAAGCTCTTCCCAGCACCCTGCTGGAGGGGAGAGATCATCCCGGAGGCCTTCTTCATCATCATGCCAGCCTCCGGTATGATGCGTGAGTAGTTTCACCTTGGACTACAGGTCCATGTAGTATCTAGATGGTTGTTTCTCCTCCTCTGTGCTACCATGTTTATATTTTGTGAGCTCCGTTCATGATCAAGATCATCTATTTGTAATCATGCATGTTATGTTTGCAGGGATCCGATGGATATTGAGATTACTATGTCATATTGGTTAATGATTCTATCATGTCTCTGTTGTTTGAGATCTTGCATGCTCTCCGTTTCTAGTAGCTATCTTGGCCAAGTAGATGCTAGTGTCTCCAAGAGGGAGTATTTATGCTCGATAGTGGGTTCATTCCTCTATTTAATCTGGGGAAGTGACAGAAATCTCTAAGGTTGTAGATGTGCTGTTGCTACTAGGGAGAAAACAACGATCGCTTATTCATGGAACAAGTGGATTGTTTACCTTACACACTTTGCTTAAAGAAGTTATCTGCTGCTTGCAACTTAATACTGGAGGGGGTTCGGATGATAACCTGAAGGTGGATTACTAGTCATAGATGCAGTTGGATGGTGGTCTATGTATCTTGTTGTATTGCCCAATCAAATCTCATAGGATCATGAATGTATAGTATTGCATTGTTATGCCTTGCTCTGTCTTGTCAATTGCTCTTCTGTAATTTGTTTACCCAGCATGCCATGTTGTTTATCTTAAGGAGAACACCTCTAGTGAACTATGGAACCCGGTCCAATCTTTACCATTGATACATCTTCAACTGTTCCTATTTACTTTCTGCAAACCACCATTACCTTCCACACCATATAGTTAATCCTTTGTTTTCAGCAAACCAGTGAGATTGACAACCTAACTGTTTGTTGGGGCAAAGTCTTGAGTTTGTGTTGTGCAGGTTTCTATTTGCTAGCAACACCTTTGAGTCGTTTCCTTCCTCATACTGGTTCGATAACCTTGGTTTCTTACTGAGGGAAAAACTTGCTGTTGTACTCATCATACCTTCCTCTTGGGGTCTCCCAACGAAGCTCTATAGTGATCTGAGCCGCATCATCTTCCACTTGTGACAGGGTTTTACCTTGCAGGTATTTGTTGTGAAGAATTTGTTGCCACATGCCATATTCAGTAAGCAATTTGAAGAGCCATTTGCAAACCATACATTTATTCTTAATTTCCAACACTTCAATCCCCAGAACTCCTTGGTCTCTGGGGCGACATATGATATTCCATTTGGATAATCTATATTTCTTTTTAACATCATCGCTTTGCCAAAAGAATCTAGATCTAAAGAAATCCAATCTCTTTCGAATACCCTTAGGGGTTTATAAGAACGAGAGCATGAACATCGACAAACTAGTCAGAACCAAATTAATTAAGACTAGTTTATCCCTATAAGAAAGTAATTTTTCTTTCCAGCATCCAATCTTAGAAACAAATCGACTTTCAACAGGAATCCACTCCGAGTTTCTCAGTTTTCTATAATGGATAGGTATCCCCAGATACCTATGAAGGGAATACAACCAGATTCGCAGCCAAAAATCTGCTTATACTCATGTTCCATCTCCCTAATTTTACCAAAATAGAATATCTCGCTCTTATGAAAATTTATTTTTAGCCTCGAAAGCTGTTCAAAATGCATAATATTAGTTTCATGTTCACGGCCTTTTCAAGATCATGCTCCATGAACAATATGGTATCATCCGCATATTGTAAAATGGATACTCCCCCATCAACAAGATGGGGCACAAGACTACCAACTTGTCCATCCGCCTTGGCTTGGGCAATAAGAATAGCCAACATAATAGCTACAATATTGAAAATAATTGGAGATAGGGGATCGCCTTGTCTCAAACCTTTTCATGTCTGAAAGTAGTGACCAATATCATCATTCACCCTTATCCTGACACTCCCATCTTGTACAAATTGTTTGATTCATTCACACCATTTAGGATCAAAACATTTCATTCGTAGAACTTTTTGTAAAAATGCCATTTCACATTTTTGTATGCCTTTTTAAAGTCAATTTTGAAAAGCACCCCATCCAACTTCTTTCGATGAAGCTCATGGATAGTTTCATGTAGAACAACAACCCCTTCAAGGATATGTCGTCCCGACATGAAAGCGGTTTGGGTGGGACTAATCACCTTCTTTGCCAAAGCCGAGATGCGATTAGTAGCCACCTTAGTGAATATTTTGAAGCTTACATTTAGAAGACAAATTGGTCTATATTGTTGAATTTGAACCGCATTCTATTTTTTTAGGTAGAAGAGTAATAACCCCAAAATTCAACTTGAATAGGGGTAAATCTCCCTCATACAATTTCCTAAAAAGAGCAGTGAGATCCATCTTAATAACATCCCAAAAAGTTTGATAGAACTCAGTCGGAAAACCATCAGAGCCGGGGCTTTATTATGTTCCATTTGCAAAATAGCTTCATGTATCTCTTTCTCAGTGAACTTAGTTGTAAGAATATCATTTTCTTCAGCTGAGATTTGTGGGATGTCGTCAGTTTGGTCCTCTCGCAAAGAGAAACCACTTTTATTAGGCTCACCAAAGAGCTTTTTGTAATATTCAAAAATATAGACTTTTAAGTTATCCTCTCCAACAATGGTTCCTTCATCTTATTGAAGATCCTTTTCTTCTTATGTTTTCCATTGGCAATTAGGTAAAAGTATTTGGTATTGTTTCCATCTTCCTGAATGTGTTTAACCTTAGACCGCTGAGCTTATTTGGTCTCCTCATCACGTCTGATTTTATTAACACGATCATTTGCATATCTTAGCTTATATTTTCAGCTTCATTAAGCAGATTGGTTTTAGCTTTAATATCCAAATCATTAATAATGGATTGTAATCTTTCTTTTTCTTGTTTATATTACCACTCAGATTCTTAGCCCATCCCTTCAAGAATCAGCGCAGATGTCTAATCTTATGTTGCCAAGTCTTATGTAAGGTAGCCCCATTGGGTACCAATTCCCATTCTCATTTTATCATATCAAAGAATCCCTCTTGGTGCAACCAAAATAACTCAAAATAAAATGGGGCTTTATTCCCAATGTGTGCATGGTGACCAGAATCTATTAATAAGGGTGTATGGTCAGAACCTGAACGGGTCATCGCTCTTACCGTTACTAAAGGATATTTCTGTTCCCATTCAACACTCGCCAAAACATGATCCAGCTTTTCATAAGCTGGATTGTCTCTATGATTAGCCCAAGTATATTGTCTTCCTAAGAGAACAATTTCTCGGAGGTCAAGACTCTCGATTATAACATTAAACATAAATGGCCATCGAGGATTGAAATTACTATTACTCTTGTCTTCATGTTTACGCATTATGTTGAAATCTCCCCTAACAACACGGGACGAGATTCAGATTCACACATGCGCACCAACTCAGATAAAATTCAGGTTTGTAGGTATATTGCGCATCCCCATACACCGGCATGAGTACCCAATCAAAACCATCATGTTTAGTTCTAATATGAAGCTTAACACAAAAATCGCCAGTCACCACATTTGTCACATTCAAAGTTTCCGTGTTAATGCCAACTAGGATCCCTCTAGACCGACCATGTGGTGGAAGGAAAAACCATGAGAAATCCCTCCCCGCAGCCAAATGCTTTAGGAAAGGCACCGAAAAATTAGATCTACCCATTTCAAGTAACGCAATAAAACCTAGACGGCGATCCCTTATAGATCCGTGAACAAATAAGTGTTTGCCCGGGTCTTTACCCTCACTATTCCAAGTTATTCCTCTTATCCCCGACATTATGGTCTGATTGGTTTAATTTTAACTCTGGCGCTTCTTCTCAGATTCGTCTTATCATAAGACTTATGACGTCGAGTTTGAATAACTTTATTTTCCTCATAAGCAACATACTCATTATAGTCATCACTACCAAAACAATGATCATCATCCAAATCGTGACATAGTTCTGAAACATGTGAAACAATTGCATTTGTTTCAGTGGATGCCTCATTCTTTTTCAACATGATTAAAGAGCAGTCTATTTCAATATCAAGAATAGATTTTACTGCTGTAATTTTCTCTTTGCTATCACTAGTAATTGGGCATGTGCACACACGTGTTTCTCTTCTCGCTATTTAGACAATTATTTTTATGCAAAACCCAGATGTAAAACATAAAAGAAATGGAATTGATGGGTATCAACTATTTTTTCTTCCAAAAGAATGATCGGAATTGGGCTGCAGTTTTCAAGATAGCAAAGCAAGGTCTATAAGTTGCAACTTGCAACTGTAAACACCCATACAAAAGCAGACACCATGTCCACAACACTTTCTTCCAAATCACACCAAGCTACTACAAATTGAAATTGTAGGAAATGACTTCACCTATATAGAAGCTTCATAAGCAACAAACCCGGTAGGACATCTAAAGAATTTAATGATAGCTATCTAGGCTAGCTAGGAGTATGATTTAAATGGAAGCTAGATATATTGGCACTTTCTCTCAGTAAGCAATGTGCCACATAAATAGCTTTTAGAGCAAGTACAATAAGATTATGTAAGCCGGCCATAAGACTTTAAATAATATATTTGAGATGGGGTGGAGGAGAGAGAATATAAGCGAGAAGAGTAGTGGGCTATCATGCAAGAGCTAGCTACAGCACGAGCTTCTAGTCACTTTGTGAGTGTGTAAGGTGTGCCTTGGCTAAATAAAGTAGTACTTCCTTATAGCTAACTATTGTACATGTTAACTATTAGTTGGCTATAGATGACATGACGACGCTTATAGCCAACATCGAGCTTTATTACTGAACTTGCTCTTACTGTGCCAACCCAAGAATGACATAACAAACTTTAACCTCGAAGTTAGATTCCTCCCGAACTACCATCTTTGACATGATGTCGGTGTTATTTCAAATTAAAAAACAGAAAATGAAATAGCCAAGAAGAATGTTAATGTTGTGAAAAAACTTCATGATCTGATGGACCATCGGACACCAAAGTCAAATCTAGGACAATATTGTTAAGAACTCCATGATCCAATGGGCCATCTATAAAGCTACTAACGTGTTGCATCCTTGTAACAAGAATGATTGGAAGATCCAGGGGTAGCTTATCGATGCTCTGACGATTGTCCTTCCTATTGTCGAAATCTCTTGAAAAATATTCAATCATATTTCGCAATAAGAGTAATTAGCAACAATAAATCATACAAACCAAAAGGTATAACCAAAACTGGTAATGAAACAATATTTGAAATAGGAGATTCTCATTCATACCACTCTGTGTATATAAGGGTGACAAATTATGATATTCCTTTTCCAAATGAGCGTCGTTTTTTCAATATTTGTTAGACGAAATTATGTCTGTTAAGCACGAATACTTAAAAACAAGGAATTGACACATTTATCATTTAGTAGTTCAATGTAAAGAAGAGAACATGATAGTGGCTTCATCATTGTTTTCAACCTTGAGATTGTAAATACCTTGTATTGGGCTGAGTTGCAGTTGCCTAACCATGAACGTGCAACTAACCTTTATCCCTAATCGTTGTCATACCACAACACAAGCTTCACAAAGTGGCCTGTTAGAAAAATTATGACCTTGACATCAAAGATTCTGTACCTGTGAAAGTGAACAAAGCTAATAACTCATATGGCTGATGCTAACTATAAAAATTATATATAATTCACATTTGGTATAGATGGTAGCTTTGTTATTACGAAATTATAGACAAATACCATTTTTCATCAGAGAAGTCGTGCTTTGGTATGTGTAGGCTATGCATTATTAAGATGGTTTATAGCAATGGAGTTAAAGTTAGAATCTATAGAAAGCTTTATTTTGGTTCCGCTTCTTACTCTAAGCAGAAAGACTTGTCGGAAATCGCCGGTTGGGTTGGTCCGACCAAGAAAGGTATGGAAGTGGAGAGGCAGAAGTGAAAGACTGGCTACCAATAAAGATCCCTCGCTTATCTATTATTACAACAGTGGAAATCTTTATAGTGTTCAGGGTAACTTAAGAGAATCACACATATTTAATTAGACAAATAATCGAAACGAAGAACATTAATGATTTTAAAGGAAGGTTAAGAACCTAGTCCAGATAGAAACTTATCAATTATTCAATTCTTCTAACCAAGAATGCGGCTGAAGAGAATCGACGCCTATGTTCACATATAAAATATAATGCACGAAGAAATAACCAAGAGAATTAAATCTGTAAAATAAGTCATAGATATCAGCCTAGAACTCAACAATAACATATCATCAAAGGGGAAACCTGACTTGGTGAAGCAACAGCTAGCGGCCGTCAACCATCTTTCCACCAAGCGGCGATTTTGTTGGTAGAGCAAACATACAGAGGACCTTGGTGCCAAGCAAGATCTTTTGACGGGATTTTCCGTTCAACTTTTCCTTAAAAGGGGAAATTTATCCAGGACATGAATATATGAGGAGTGGCGACCGCAGCAGCAAGGAGCCAGCAACGACGCTCGGGTTGACGATGGAGCATGTCGGAGGGTGCACGTCGGCAGCAAATTGGAGGTGGGGAACGCCTGGATACAGCGGCACGCAGTCTATGAGCAGCGTCAGAGGCGTAGGCGCGTGCGGCGTCGTTGGAGATCGGAGGTGGCGCACGTGGGTGGAGATCTGATCTAGAGGCGTGTAAGCGGGGATGAAGAGAGACTTCCTCGGATTTGGAAAGGAACAAATGATGCGATTTATTTCCATATTGAACTGGAGTTACTTGCCGTGATTTGGAGAGGTGGAATTGATGGGGAGTTTCACATTTTCCTCTGGTGGTGGAGTGCGGTCAGTCAAAGCAAATCACTAAGTACACACAGCACAACAATTAGATTAGTGTCGGCCATTAGATTGAGTTTAGTAGGTCTAATCGTGTGATGATAATAGGTCTGTATATATTTTTTAGAGTACGTTTAGAAAAATTAATGTTTGCACTTTTATTAGTATTTTCTCCGATCCATACATCCATTTCAACGACAATTAATATGAATCGGAGGGAGTAGTAGAGATTACCAAGAGTCATACACAGTTGTTCAGCCCTATCAATTATCTCCTCTTTGCAAAAGGATAAAACTGAAAGTTTTTTGGAAGAACTCGTGCCTTGTATCTGAAGATTGTTGGATTGTTGCGCCGCTGAGTAAGCATCATCACCCGCGCTCCATCTGGGTTGCATCCGCGTGAGCCTGAGCCTACACCCTCCCGCTCGAACGAAGACCCGCTGGCGATTGCAGACCACCAAAAGTCTCCACCTCTACCTCAGTTGGGTGCGTCACTGTCGCATGCATTGCCACTGGTGCTTTGGGTACCCATGGCACAGCCGAAGGCTGAAAAGCTGCACTTGCTGCCGCGGCAGCTCGGCAGGCTGCCGGATCAGCTCGGCAGGCTGCCGCGGCAGCTCCACGGCAGGCTATCTTGGCAACGGAGACTGGCCCATGCGACCATCAGCAGGCACATCCGAAGAAGCAAGACCATCGATCGCTCTTAGTGTAAATACCTTTAGGTGTACACGGAGTAGCACTCTCCATACCCGTCTTCGAGATGTCCGCTCCATCATTGATATGATTAGAAATAAGAGAGAATTCCTTATTTGTCCCCGGTTGAAATTTAGCTTTCTTTCTTGGTCCCGTAAATTTTTCTCTTCCCTTCTCGACACAAAATCTTGAAATGGTTCCTTCTCTGACCTTACCGTCAATTCTGTTAGCTCCTACCGTTAAACCATTTTTCGCTGGACTTGTATATACCCCTAGCCCGGTCGATAGAAGGTTGACTCGAAACAAAAAGGAAAAAAGAAAAATAAAACCAATCGCACCCGTCCCGAACCCGTTCTCCCTTGTGTTGCACGCGTCCCCTCCCTCTTCTCTCTGAAAAATGATGGCGGTGGATCGGCGGTGATACCCGTCCTCCCCTGTCCCTACACCGTCCTCTCCCTCCTCTCTCTGAAAAACAGCAGCGACAAACCGACATCGGTGGCGGTAGGGGCATAGCCGCCATGGGAGAGGCCGGTGGTGGGGGCAGAGGAGAAGGTGCAGCGGCGAACGGCGACCCGGGCACGACAGTGGGAGGTTCATCGGCGGAGGGAGAAGGTGCAGCGGCGGAGCATCCATCGGCGAGCTTTGTGGCGGGCGTGGCTATGGCAACAGGCGGCTGGAGGTGCTCCATGGAACTACGCGAGCATCGACCGCTGGAGGCGAGCATCGTGTCTGCATATGCGCCCGACGCTGTGAGAGAAGATTTTCATGGCTGGAGGAGCATCTCCGGTGACCCTCCACTGTGGAGTGCGGAAGTACAGGGGCGACCCTGCCTAATTACCCCAACCATAATTGCACCCTCTTTAATCCAACTTGCTGTGTGGAGCAATGACTTTATTTATGTATTTATTTACCTACAACCAGGATTCGCCGTCGAAGGCCTAGTTCAAATGTTAGTTATCTAATTTAGTCCAATATATCCTAGGTAATTAAATCAGAGCACTCACCGCTACTATTTTGTTCACATATTGCACCAAGGGCAAAAACATCATCTTATGTACCTACTTAACACCGCTAGTTCTCAAATTGTACTAGAGGGCCAAATAAAAAACCATCTTAAAATTTTGTGGTAAGAAGGGAAGAGAAAAGTTTACAGAGCCAAGAAAGGAACCCAAAATTTAACGGAGGCCAAATAAGGAATTCTCTCTAGAAATAATGCCATTGTCAACATCCAGACAGTTAGCCACATAGGCATTGTCCCCGGGCTCCTCCCGCACCCGCGCGGCGGCGCCGCGCGCCGAGCAGCCTCCTCTTCCAGCCGAGCCCTCTCTCCCGTGGTCTCTCCTTCCCGCCGCCGTCGTCCGGATCGTCGTCAGGCAAAGATCTGGGGGCGTGGAGGCGGCGGCGTCGCTGATCGCGATCTGGCGGGGAGGCGGCGGCGTCCCAGATCGCGATCTGGCGGGGAGGCGGCGGCGTCCGTCCTGACTGGTTTGGCGGTGGTGTTGCGGCGATCGACGGCCGGTGATCCTCGGCCCAGATGGCGGCAGGCGGCGGCGGGGATCTAGGCCTAGCCGTGATCTATCCCGTACGTTGGCCTTGACGCCAGCGCCCAGGCGACCCGGGCCTTGTCCGTGACACTAGGGCGCTTGGGGCATCTGCCCCTGGCATGGTGGTGGTGGCCTCCTCCGTCGGAATGGTCGGCCGGATGGTCTTGCTGTCTTGCGGCGGATCCTGCTAATTTTTGGCAGGTGACGTGGGCGCTGCTGGCTCGGTTTCAATAAAGGAGGTGGTCCTGGATCCCTCTCAAGCCAAGACGATGATTTGTCGGATGTTGGTCTCCATTGATCTGGTTTCTATGTCATGTTCCAGAAGGCTCCACCGACGAACTTCATAAGTGCTATCATGCCGTGAGTTTGCTGAAAGGATTGAATTCGGTCATACGAACCCATGTTTTATCCCGACCGTTTGATTTCAGAGGGTGTGCTTTGAAGCTTTGTTGGCTATTATTATCATGGGGCATGTTCTCGTTTCATGGTGCTGACGGAGAAAGTCATAGAGACCGAGATCTAGGACAGACAATGGTGGTTCGAGTCTGGGTGGTGATGAGGAATTGGCTAGGTGATTTGTGAATTGGAGAAGTGATATGCAAGTGGAGGCGACTGCACATGAGAGGTTCATGGTCCTACCTCTCAGGGTGAAAACCTAGGGTCTGGTCTTAATTGGTTGTCTGGCAATGGCCTTGTTGGAAGTATTGTTTTGAGAGCGCGGACTTTCTTCAGGGTGAAAACCTAGATATTTGATCAGACGATGACGGTGTTTGTGCACTGTTCCCTTCTTGGAGACATCGTTTTTGGAGAAGCTGGACTTCTGGTGCTGTCTTGGTGGTGGTACTACTGCTGTTTCAACGAATGAGTCACTGTAGCGGGACTTTTCTTTTTTATAATTTTTTTTCTGTATGCATCCGTGTGGCCGCTAAGGCAATGTGTTGTTGCAGAGGCTGGATGTAATTGGTATCATCTGATATTAATATATGTTCCTTTTGGAAAAAAAGGCATTGTCCCCGATTGACTCGTGACCCCTAGATGCAAAAGTTTTATCATGTAAAAAAATAAGTTCGTTAATACACGATTTAGGAGCCTGATCATTACCTGTCCTACGTGTTGCCATATGCATAGCAGGGGCAGATCGAACTAGCCGTTCATCCACAACAGGCGTGGAGTCAAAGGAACCGAAGCAAATCTTTAGTCCCAACTCAGCTTGCTGATGCGGTGGTGCCGCTGCATCTCAGTACTCCCATCAATATCACCACTGTCCTGAATGTTTGCATCTCCATAAAAGTTGACATCAGCTCCTTCATTCAGATTGCCAGCATTATTGTCACCATCATGTGCATTATCCTCATCCATTAACACATCCTCCAAGGGAGGGGGTAAAGGTTCCCCCTCAACTTGAAAACGCAGCTTATAAAATTCTTCTTTGATCAGAATGTCCATTTGTTCTGGAATATAACTAGGATCCATGCAAGCTACAAACACTCTCAGAACCCCATGCTCTCTAGTATAGTTCGCATCAATCTCAAGTCTTACCAAATAGAGTTCCAATAGCCCATAGGGTTAAATAATCATTGAGTGCCACAGAAGGTAAGTCATGTACCAGCACCCAAATCTTATCCATAGACCAGGCCGGTTGTACCTCTGATTTCCATGATTCAAAACTCATGGAACAAGTGCTATTTCTGACCTTATAGATCCTTTTACTAGGGGAATTCACCTGATAGACATTTTTTCCAACTTGACGAACATTCCGGACATAGTTCTCATCTGGTACAATCCATTGCAACTGAGAAACAATCTCTGGCAGGGTCATCGTACCATCATAGATAGTAACTCTGCTCAGCCTTGTATTTTCCACTCTAGGACGAATATTTCCAGTTAAAGGTGCTTCAAAGAACATTAACATTTCATGAGCAAAACCATACATTTGCATAGTTGGCCTAGGTGCAGAAAGAATAGGACATCTATTTGAAGGATGATCAGGTGAGCGGCATACATCACACAAAACACTTTGGTCCCTTATGTTTTTTAGCTCTCCTAGACTGTCCTCCATCCGTACCAGCATCACCAGGAACCTCTCTAGCCTCAAAAGACCTGGCATTGCCATTGCCACTGTTCCTTGCTGGTGTCGCAGCTTGCTGCCTAGGTGCCGTAGCAGGTTGCCGAGGGGCTGCAGCAGGCTACCGAGGTGCTGGGGCAGGATGCCTGGCCGACGCGGCAGGAAAGATCTGTGCCGCGACAGACTACGGCGGCACAATGCTGATCGGTTGATTTCCAAGACCCTCCTGACGAGAGCTAGCAGCAGATTTAGAGGATGTCCCAGACACTGCGACCATGCTCTTAGCAGCCTACTCAGCAAACTCCTTCGCAATCGCTGCAGCGGCGTTCTTCACAAATTGCTCTTGCAATGAGTTCAGATCCGATTGATTACCAAGGTTGGAGGAGCCTCCCGAACCATCGTTATTGTTGCGGAAGTTTGTTCTGCCATGGAATCTACCTCTTGAACGTGCCGCACCCGCACCTCCACCAAAACCCCGGCGTGCTAACCAGAGCCGGCATTGAAATTTCCATAGGCACCATCAAACCCCGACGCATTGCCGCTATTGCCACGACCTCCAAAATTTTGATACTCACCAAAAGCACCATCACCTTGGTAATTACCTTGGGATTGATCATCAAAGCCGCAACCCGCAGTTCCACTTGTACCGCCCTGATGAAAATTGTTGAAACGGCCCTGGTTATTGTCCCGGCGTCCAACACCTCGACCCCCACCAGCGCCCTGACCTCTTCCTCGCTGAGAAAAACCTCCACCACCAGCATTCGCCATCAGATCCTTGCCATCGCCGGGTACGAGCGCAGCCTTCTGGGAGCCGCTCTGCCAGATGAAACCTAGCAGCCGCCGAAGGCCACCCGCGGTATTCCTTTTAGGTTTTTCGTTTTTTTTTTGGGCCTCTAGCCTGGGGCCCAAAACGCCACCAGCTGTCGCTAGGTGAGGCCCAATCGACACAGGATTATGGCCATCATGATCGCCAAGATCGACTCGATCAGAAATTACGGGATTCAAATCCCGTTGAGTTTTTGAAGTGTGGGTAATGGAAGCCATCAACGGTCTTCTTCCCCATTCTCTTCGGCGAGCAGCATACCTAGCTCTCATCAACCTTTTCTTCCTGTGGACCATTGTCCACTCCTTCGCATCAAAGGTTTTGAGTAAAAATGTTGACGGCGATAATACCGCAGACGAAGCCACATGATCCGTCCTAGCTGAAATGAGAACGTACCTGATGATCGACACGATCTCCGGCCTCCCCATGAAACTCCACCATGCCCTCCTTTGCATCTTCTTCTTCTCTTCCTTTCTCCGAAGCGATGTCGATGAAAGAGGCTCCGGATCCCGCGCAGAAGATACCGGTGTTCTGAGCAAAAACGCCCAAGAACCCGGCATCATATCATCCGTCGTTGATCCCGATGAGACCACAAGGGAGGCATGCACCTCGTCCTCTTCATCCGAAGAAGACAGGTGATCCTTGCCGCCGGCGATGTCATCGAAGACGATGGGCCAGAATCGCCCATAGAGTCGCCCCAACGCCTCTCCGCAAGAAATGGTCATCGTACAAGGGTTGACAATCTAAAAAGGTACATTTACTAACCGAGTAGCACAATCAAATCCATGCTCCAAATTGAACACAACGACTTTTATACAATACAAACAAAAACTCGACAATTATAAGCTGAGGCTTGCTAGAGTACAACCCTTTCCTCCAAACTCGTATAAAACTTAGGCAAACTCAAATATAAACACGGTTGTGATCACTATACCCCTTCGCAATTAACAATAACCAGGTATATGTAGTAGAAAATCCATATAGCCCAACCAAACTATACGTCTTTCTAGCAAATGTATGTGCACTAGTATGGATGTACGGCGGCGACAGCCGTGGCCCGACGAGCTGGTGGCAGTGGCGGTTGTGTCCGGCAAGCGGATGACGGTGACTCCTAGGTGGATTTAGCCAGCACACATCTCGGCTAGCAGCAGCGGCGGCGAGTTGATGCACCGGACAGTCCAGGAGCAATTTGGCTGGACAGTCCGGCGCTTTGGAAATGAGGCTGATCAGACACGCGCCACTGTCTTGTGACGTCCGATGGACTGTCTTTTGGCTGCGGCGGCCGTGATTGCACTGTTAGCCGGCTTCAGCGGTGATCAGCGCCGACACGTACTATATGGATCAGGTTGTACCGCTCGTGTGAGACGAATATTGAAGAGTATGATATGCCTAAACGTTTTTATATGAATTAGGACATGGGCTTATACGAGTTTGGGGAAGAGGTTGTAGTGGAGCAAGCCTCAAGCTTGCAGAAGAATTGGAATTATTGCCAGAACCGCTCGTGTTGCATCAACAGATTATGTACAAGGTGAGAATAGTAACCTGGAAAAAAGATCATACTAGCATATTTGACTTGGATTCTAGAAAAATAAAATCTCCAAACTAGAGCGCTCAGCACTAAAGCATGCCTAGATGCAACTACTTGTGTCCAGGCCGGCAACTTCTGTTTTTGCAGGGGTAAAGGGACTACTCCCTCCGTTTTAAAATAGATGTCGCAAAATTATCAAATTTTGGATAAATCTAGACACTATTTAGTATATGGATTCATTCAAACTTTGAAAATCCTTCGACATCTATTTTGAGACGGAAGGAGTATATTATAATCAAATAATAATAGCATTACAATCAGGAGGATAATCAAAATTTCTTCCATACCTGATCCTAACCACATTGCAGTCTACCAAACTTAGCTAAGTTCATCACGTCCGACATTCTGCGATCGAGGAATTTTAGAGATTCCTATGAAACGGGTCGACGCAAACACAGAGTATGCTTCAGCAGCAATGTGACCCAACCTTATATCACGATCTTTGCCGGTAATCATTTGGACAATCTCAGAACTGTCAGTCTCAACAATAATGGGTAGCTAGCTCCATTCAATCGCAAGAGCTAATCCTTCCAACATGGCATACAATTCAGCTTCCAATTCATCATCACACTGCTGCAGGGCACGACAGGCTGTACAAATGATCTCCCCATCAGAATATCGAAGCACCATACTTGAGCCCGCGGAGCCATCACTATCCATGAATGATTCCAACAACATTGAGCTTTACAGTGCCACTCTGAGGTCACTCCTGTTATATCTTTCCTTCCTCATATCCTTGCTTCGGGTTCTAATTTTGGGTGATAACACAAACCAAACCTTTTCTTCGATATTTAGGGTAAATCGTGATCAAATCTCACTTGAATTTCTTCTATCTAGGGGATTTAACTATACTTACTTTTGATTTTTAAACCTTGGAATCCAGAACTGGAGATGAAATCAGAGACTTTCGAACAAGAGTAAGAAGAAATGCCCTTTGAAACCCTCTGTTTTCGAGAACATTCATGCTAGGTATAGTGAAAAGTAGGCAGAATCCACCCACCCAGCATTCATGAACAACAACTATAAAACATGCCAACCATCAAGAGCTTTAAACCTGTCGTATATTGGGATAAACTCTAATGCTCGATATTAACTGCTACGCTTAATCTGATCATACAAAAGGAAATGCAAACAGCTACTGGTTGCTCCTAAACGAAATGCAGCAAAAATGGAAGCCATAAAAAGAGCTCCAGTCCCAATAATTGCTTTTGAATATGAGCAAACGGCTACTGGTTTCTAACTGTTGAAAGTAAGCTACTCAGTGAACCTCCTGAAATACATGGTGTATCAACTTAGTGAACTTTGACTTTTGACTAAATTTGTATGCCATGAAGAGATGAATAAAAGAAAAAGGAAAGCAGAGAGAGATTGTCCATCAAACTGAGAAAAATTAACAATAGTTGACGCAGAGCAAACAAAAAAAGGCTCTGGAAAATCTGCTAAACTGTATCCAGTTATGCTCACCAAAAAAATTCCAACCCAAAAAGGAGACGACATTGTAACCATATGCAACAAGGACACATCTACAGAATAAACTTGTAGCACAATCAGTATCAAGAACAGAATCAGAGCTGCAAGAGGTGACAAAACTGCAGTCACCAATTGTAACGCTGCGCAAAGATTAAACTCTGCAGGTATTCTCTAGTCCAATCACAGGCCACACCACAAAAAGGTATCACGTGATACACATGATACTCAGCCACAGCTGAACAACTGGCTGTTCACTATATATTTCTAGCTATATAGATGCAACTAAATGTGATGTGTAGGCTACACTGAATCTATCACTCAGCATTCATGAACTACTACACATGTAAACTACACAGTGGATCCAACAGACAAACATTTCTTTTCTTCTTTGCTTATATTAGAATAATTCCTACAACCCATCAGAGAAATTTTACTCCATTTATGAACAAATTCAGAGTGCAATTGGCAGCACGCCAATATCAAAACTTACCGAGTTTCTCTTCGCTCCTAACATGCAGTTTTTCTCTCTGGCAAAATGGACATTGAACAGATGAATGTTAACAATAGTTAACAGTTGACACAACAAACCAATGCAAAAAAAATCATGAAAGTTGTATGTTCGCCACATCTAGTAAACTTAACAGCTCTTGTCTACAATATGAAACTGAATTTCTACAATCCAAAAAATGCTAATAGGATCAGTTTCATGAAAGGCATCATACTCTGAGTCAGACCTTGCAATCACAGATTTCGTACAAGGTGACAAAGTTCTAGCATCGATTCTACGGAACACTGAGCAAAGTTTAACCCACCAGCTTGTTGACAACCCATTCTAATAGGCTGCACCAAAAAAGTATTGCCACTTTGTTGACTATACAGTTACCACGGATGGTGATACATGTGACCGTCAACCGCAGAGAAACTACATATCTGTTAGTTAGTTTTTTTGTAAAGACTATGACTAGCTATCAAACATGTAGCTGGATCCTATGTAACCAATGACAAGCTATCTGCATGTACGTGCATCTGGAAAGAAGCAATGTAAATCCATCAGGGCTGAGTAAAGTAGACGGTCGATCTAAGACAGCCTGATGGCCCATGATCAGTCAGCACCGCTGAAAGGAGTCCAGTAAGAAGATCAAACAGGCTCAGTAAAGTAGACGATGCAAGTGAGTCAGCCCATGAACTGTCAGCACCGCTGAAAGGTGTCCAGCAAGCAGGTCAAACAGGCCAAGTAAAGTAGAAGATCCAAGACAGCCTAATAGAGTCAGCCCATGAACAGTCAGCGCCGCTGAAAGGTGTCCAGCAAGAAGGTCAAACAGGCTCAGTAAAGTAGATGATCCAAGATAGCCTAACAGAGTCAGCCATGAACAGTCAGCACCTCTGAAAGGTGTCCAGCAAGCAGGTCAAACAGGCTCAGTAAAGTAGACGATCCAAGACAGCCTAATAGAGTCAGCCCCTGATCAGTCAGCACCGCTGAAAGGTGTCCAGCAAGCAGGTCAAACAAGCTGAGTAAAGTAGACGTTCCAAGACAGCCTAACAGAGTCAGCCCATGATCAGTCAGCACCGCTGAAAGGTGTCCAGCAAGCAGGTCAAACAGGCTCAGTAAAGTAGACGATCCAAGACAGCCTAACAGAGTCAACTCATGAACAGTCAGCACCTCGGAAAGGTGTCCAGCAAGCAGGTCAAACAAGCTCAGTAAAGTAGACGATCCAAGATAGCCTAATAGAGTCAGCCCCTGATCAGTCAGCACCGCTGAAAGGTGTCCAGCAAGCAGGTCAAACAAGCTGAGTAAAGTAGACGTTCCAAGACAGCCTAACAGAGTCAGCCCCTGATCAGTCAGCACCGCTGAAAGGTGTCCAGCAAGCAGGTCAAACAGGCTCAGTAAAGTAGACGATTCAAGACAGATTA
Source organism: Avena longiglumis (assembly GCA_030063025.1). Taxonomy (NCBI): domain Eukaryota; kingdom Viridiplantae; phylum Streptophyta; class Magnoliopsida; order Poales; family Poaceae; genus Avena; species Avena longiglumis. Next base: position 207,935,524 of record CP125979.1, on the reverse strand, counting down.
ATAGAGTCAGCCCATGATCATGCCAAAAGGTATCCAACAAGCAGGTCAAACAGGCGGACGAAGTCTTGAATCCCGCTGTACATGGCAGAAAACATATTTATCTTCAAATCCAACAAGAAAAATCTGCTAGCAGATGATATTACCATGAAAACCCAAAAAAAGTGAAGATATAATATTTTACCTTGGAACAGCAGCATGGTGCAAACCCAACAAATTTAGCCCACAGACCACAGATTACTAGTAGCATTACAGCGAAATGCACTCCAAAGACTACATTATAGGTGGTATCAGGTGGAAGAGTCTTCGAGAAGATGTAATCAATGAATCCCAGAACAGAAATGGTGATACATAAAGTAAGTGTGCCAACTATACCCGTGCAACCTGGACCATCTGCAATATGAGCGAGCACAACACCCAGTGAACCAAGACTTGCATGAAGTACAAACAGTCCTAACACAATTAGTTTCTCGGTATCCTCTGCCTTTCTGTCAAACAAACTGAGCAGAAAACCATTCTCTGGCGCCTTCTCATATCTTGGGAAAAAGATCACAATTAAAGGCAATGCGAAGAAGACGTGCGCCAGAAGCAGGCCCCTAAACACTTTCATCCATTGGGTCGGTCCTCCCTAAATTGTTCAAATAATCATTAGCAATAGTAAGAATGTCAATTTCTGATAAATCTACTAAAAAATAAAGCATATATTTGTAACATGGGCCTCTTCATGCATGCGCTAATCATGAGCCACATCTCTGGCTCATGAAGCACATCATCCGCTAGTGAAAGGTACCCTCAACCTAGTGGAGATCAAATTGCGTTGAGATAAAGGGGATGGAGAAAAGACGACAGAGATTGGGGATGGGGTATTCATTTTTTTCAATCGCTTCCTCTCTCAGTACACAGGTTTATACTTAAAACCACATTCACATAAGCTTACAAGAGAGACCGCAGTCCAAATCATCTCACATATCTACCCAACTGTAACACTCCCAGCTCTGGGGGCTGACATCTCACCCCCAATTGACACTGATGCTTCACGTATAGGTAGGCGTTCCGGCCTTCCCTTTACCGCCAAGATGCCATCAAGTTCCACCATGCGCTCAAAATTCTAGACTGGGCCAGGTGCCCTGATTGGTGACAGTTCATCTCCAGCTATCATGTAACCTGTTTATCTCCTAAGAGACTGTAATGTGATTATATTATATGATTGCTGCGCTTGTCATGTAAGCCATGATCGCGTTTCTGAAAGCTCCTTGGGGCGATAAAATCCAAAAAAAACTTGTCTCTCGAGTTTCGTCCATACTACGATACTAGATAATGGAAATATGCCATATAAATACAAAATTGATTTACCTTGCTGTCTGAGGAAGCTGATCCGATCAGTTCACGGTTTGCTGCCGTAATCACTCCATCAGTGCGATCAGTCTGAACTCCCACTCCCTACCAGATCAAGAGGTGAATTAGATGATCACAGGGCTAAGTCGACAATTACTAATGTGCTTGTAGGTACCTGTGCCAGGAACGAAGCTACCAGCCTATCAGTCAACGGGATGTGCAGCATGGGAGGCTGACCAGGAGCAGACCCAACCACGAGCACCGGAGGTTGACCAGGAACACGCTCCCTGGGCAACGGTGTGACACGCCTGGTGCCGACCGTCATCTCCAGGCCCCCTTTGGCGTTCTCAGGCCATCCAGTCCCAACGTCGAACACCGTGTGGGCAGGCCAGTCGGTATGGCCGAATGGCAGATGATTCGCCCCCAACATGCGCGCAGATTCCGAATCGCGTCCGTAGAGAGAGCGGGAGGTGGAGCGAGAGATGTTGTCGCGCGGAATCGACTCGACCAGCGGCTTTCTGTCGTCATCTTCGTCGCTTGTGTATGAAACGGACCTGGTACCGGTGCCGAGGCGTCCGGAGCGCAAGCCGAGCACTCGCTGAACAAAGGCGGAGAGGATAAGGCGAACGCCGCCGCGTCCACCCACTCCACCGGAGGAGCCGACGACCAGCGCCATCGCAGCCTCGCGCGTGGAGGTGTTGCCGTGTTGGGGTGGGAGGCGGTTATCGGCGGTTTGCAGTACCGAGGCCCCTTTGTTTTTTTACTTGGAACACTCGGCTCAGTATAAACACTGGCCACCTGGACACTTGCACATGTTGGCAAAGCTTCCAGTTCCAGCCATAGACCGCGAGTTCATGTGCCAAAATATTACAACTCCTAACATTGAAATTAAGACGTGAAAAAGTAAGGAATATCACGATAGACTATTCAGTCCAGTGTCCTGTTCAAATCTGATGATCGGCACCTACCAGTAGGCGAGGCAGCCTGTATGAGCCTACGAGAACGAAAATATTCGGCTCCACGGTCCCGACTGCTGCGAGCTCAACTTGCTCAGGTTCAACGGCGCGGTGCTAGAATTGACCTACCCTCCGTAAAGCAACATAATAAACCAGACCGGAAAAGTCTGTTAGGGTTTCGGGCGACATGGGCGACCGCGGAGGCGATCGCATCCCGCTGCCGCTGATTCCCTATGAGAGTCCGTCTGAAGCCCGACGTAGGGCAAGAAAGGAGTCTGGGCGTGGTGCGCGACGAGGGAAGATGGATCCTGATAACGGAGATCGAGGTGAGTACGGCGCCGTATGGGATAGGGACAGGCGGCCCTTAAAAATCCCTGAAGGCAAAACCCTAGGCTACGCAAGTGGCCAGTTCCTGGAGCGCAAGAAGCCCCCGGACCCTGATCGAAAAGACGCTCGTCTGCATCTGTGGGCGACGGCGACGTCAGGCGAGAGGACGAGGATGTCGAGCGCGCGTCAAGATGAGTCTACCCAGGTGCCCAATGAAGTGCTACTGCCCACGGCGCCGCCGGCTGGTGGGGGCGATCAAGGGGATCTCGTTGAGAGATCTACCCGCCCGAAGCCGACCGGTGGTGTCCCGACGGTACCACTACAACACCAGTACACGAGGCGCGACGGAGTGGAGGCGGATGAGGAGGCGAGTAACTGGGATGATGGTGCAGGTATGGAGGATGAAGGAGGGTTTAGGCGGGGACCGGAATCTCGGATGGGAGGCACGGTGGACATGGAGGATGATGTGTCTGTTGAACTCGAGGAGGAGGAAGAGGAGGCTGAGAGAATCCCAGAGGATCCCCAATCCTGGTAGCTGTTGGCCCGATACATGGCGAACTTTAAGCCAAGCACAGAAACAATGTTCACCCACTTGGCTGAGGAGGTCTGGCATCTGCGAGCTGGCATTAGCTTTTCCGAGCGCGGGAAGAATTACTACATGGTTACTCTCTACTCTAAGGGTGACTATGATTTTGTTATGCGAGGGGGGCCGTGGATTTTCGACGGGAATGCACTGTTGGTAAAGGCCATTGATGAGGCGGTCCGGCCTTCAGAGATGGTCCTCGACTCTGTACCGATCTGGGTGCGCATCTACGATGTGCCGTGGGGGGAAGCAAAAGGATGATTCCTTTGGTATGAGATGTGGCGATGGCCTAGGCAAAGCCATAGAGGTGGACGTTCCCAAGGAGGATGGACACAGACATGAATTCTTACGGGTACATGTTGAGCTGCCCTACAACAGACGCCTCCAAACACAGATCACCACAGGGATAAAGGGGAATTCGGGGAAAGTACAAGTCTACAAACTGAAGTATGAGCAGATCCCCCGATACTGTATGCACTGCGGCTTCATGGGCCATCGTAAGGATGAATGTGAGAAACGCCGTAGAGGCGTACCATCACTGGATTATGAAGTAGCTGAGCTCCGATGCAGCCCGTATAAAAAGTATGAGCAACGGACACACTTCGTACCACCGCGGGGGCTAGCATCGGCAAAGAGAGGCATTAGCTTTGGTAGCTTTGGGAGTGCTGGATCCCGCAAATCGTCTTGGAAGCACCAGGGGCAACCGATGGCACCAGTGCAGCGTGGGAACGGTGGGTCGGAGCAGGTTGGCTCACATGAAGGTTCAGAAGATAACGAGATGCCACCCTTGATGGATGCTCCGCCGCCATATACATATGAGCCAGTTCCAGTAGGCCTGCATGATGATTTTGATGAGGAGCAAGGGAAAACGATGGGAGTCATGGAGCAGGCTTTGTCTAACCAGGTGAACGCTATGAGGATGAATGCCAATTCGAACGGTATCGTACAGGAGCCTATCATCCAATTCCCTGATGATGAACCAAACGAGCTGGATTGTGCGAGGAAGGGGAGCTCGCATGTGGGGCTGAAGCAACAGCGTGATTTGAGCCAGGTACGAGCGCATAAAGAACTAAGGCAGAAGGATACGTCTTTTGACCTGCAGAAACACTCACCCCGGTCCTCAGATATGATACCAGCACTGTGTGGGCTGAGCTCGTTGATACCATCTTATGGCGACTCGGATGTGGTGATGGATGCGGTGGACCAGCTGCCACGGAAGCGGTCGGTGACGGAAGTGGATAGCAAATACCTCCTCTTCGGCCAGGATCTCTCGGTGGTTCCCTTTGAGGCTAAGGCGAAAGGAGGCAAGCAAAAAAGAGGGCGTACCAAATAGAAGGATGGGACGAGGCGGGAGGATGCAAGGCACGGGAATAGCAACACCAAGGAAGCGACCGGCCCTGGGCTGCCGGCAAGCTGACGGGGCCGAGCGTGGCGCCCCGTCAGTCGCCATGAATTGCCTGTCCTTCAACTGTCGGGGAGCAGGGAACGCCCTGACAGTGCGTGAGATTGAGCAGGTTTCCAAGTCACTTAGTGTTAGTTTACTTTTCTTGTGTGAAACTAGAAAAAATAAAGATAGAGTCCGTCGTCTTCGTTATCGTTTAGGCCTTAAAGGTTTTGCTGGTTTTAGTAGTGATGGTCTTAGTAGAGTGTGGCATCCCGCAAAACCACTACTAGAAAATCGCGTTAAATTTGTGCATTGCATCGTCATCATCATGCATGGTTTGCCAAAACTATTTTCGAAAACCCCGATTTGTTTTCCAAACGCCCCATCTTATTCAAACTCCAAAACCCGGTTCGCCGGATTATTTTGTTTTGGCCGCGAGCGGGTTGCAAACGGTCCAATTAAACAAATAAAGTTTTATTTTATTTTTGGCCGGAGCAGTCGGACGGGCCAACCGACCCGAACGACCGCCCCAGTTTTCTAAATCGGTCCACCTACCCCTGCCCCATCTAATCCTAAACTCAACCACTAGTCTACCCAGCCCTCCCCTCCACCTCACCCTGTCCAACCACACGCTGCCACCTCATCTTTTTCCCCTCCCTAGCCAACCCCAAACCGCCACATGGCACCCCTCACCCCTCCCTCTCTCTCTCTCCTTCCCTGCCCACACAACTCACGCGCCTCACACGATCAACCCCCCACTACCCCGGCCACACGATCCCTCCTCGCCACTGGCCTCCTGGGACCCACCACCCCACCAAGTCTCCTGCTTTCTCCTCCCTTTCTCTCCTTGGCTCATGCAGCCTCCCTGCCACAGCAGCCTCCCACCGATCGCCGCCTCTCCTCCCCAGGCCGCCCCGCCACGCCACCGCATCCGCCGCCTCCCAGCCGGCCGTCCCAGCCTCAGGCGTCTGAGCTCCGCCTGGCCGACGGTCCTGCCCGCTGCCGGCCTGACGCCGCCTCCATGAGCCCAGTTTCCACGCCGCTGCCTCGACCTCCGCCCTCCGCACCGAGCCGAGCCCGCATCCGCCTCGCCGCCTCTCGGCCAGCCCGTCGGCCAGCTGGCCGCTAGGCCGCCCCGCCAACCGCCTCGGCCCGCCCGACCAAGATCTCGCCCGGCTGCCCGCCGCCCACCTCCCGCCGAGCACGACCCGCGAGCTGCGGGCGCCCGCCTCGAGCTCGCCATCCCGCAGCGACCTCGCCCGGCGACCTCCCCAAAGAACCACCGCCTCGCAGCGCGCTCTCGGCCTCCATCGTGCCCGTTCGGTGCAGTACCAAGTTGGTACTAGTCTGTGGGGTGTGGAGACGACAAGCTGCAAACCCCTGTGGACCGTCAATCAAGACCGCGGTAAACCGACAAGATCGCCATCACGAAACCGAACGCCGGTACGCCGATGCGAAATACGCCAAGGACTACCTCGCGGACCCGAAGGCTAGGCCACGCAAGAGCTTCTCCTCGGAACCCGAAGACCCTCGACGAGACCTCCTACATGGAAACGGAAAACCCGGATGCCAAGGACGTCGAAACGAATACACCAAGCTCTCCCTCGCGGACGCCAAGTACTCCGGCACGGAACGACAAGATCTTCTGCCTGGAACCCGCATGATCGCCTTCTCAGAGCAACAAGTACTCTGCCGCGGAACCCCAAGACCCCGACAAGATCCTCGCAACGGCAAGACCGACCCGTGGGACCCGGCAAGTTCTTCCCGACGACAAGAACGACACCGCCCCGAAAGGACCCGATGCGCCCCGACATCGAACCAAGTCCGGCTTCCCGGAACGCCAAGATCCACCCCGCTATCCGAGGACGCGTCCGTCGAACCCCGAACCCCAGATCCGTCGAACCCTGGACCCTGAGACCGACCCCGAACCCCGGAAAAACCCCAAGATCGTCGAACCCTTAATGTGTGAACCCCTTCCCGCAAACCCTATTTTATAAATGCATAATAACAACTTGATCGCATATTGAATTGTCATACTCGCATGCATATCTGTGGTTTGGGGGCCTTCTGCCGATTCACCTAATAATTAAATATGGGGCCCATATGCGGGCAAATCTAGTCTCATATCGGCCTCATTTAACCTTGAGTAGCGAACCCGTATCATCTTTTGCCATGTAAAACAACATTTAATATGCGGGGGTTTAAACAACTTGAACCATATATTAATTGTCGGAACCCCGGTTCCACTTAATATGACCTAATTGCATCGCACCTTGCCATGCCATCCATCATGCATGCATCATGCCGATCTTCTGCCGTGTATTAAATATTGCACCCGGTGTTCCTTCTAGTGTTTTGCTTCTTCGCGGATAAGGCCGTTGAGTTGATGTGAGCTTCGCCCCGAGCTTCGGTTGAACCCTTCGACAATGTTTTCAGGCGAGCATCTCCCTCTTTCTACCTATCTTACTTTATAGTCTTTATTTCCCTCCTGTTGATCTATTGCTATCTGTGTTGCGATGCTTTAGTTTCCGCACCCGTGATATTTCCCTGCAGCCGTATATTGCCTTGGACACATCCTATGACCTGTTGTTTGGTAGATAGTTGGACTTGCGCGTCGTAGTTGCTTGCTCAAGTCTTGATGTGTAGCCATATGCCACAGTTGCTAATGTATTGCCGCATGTTGATGTTGGAGATGATTCTAGTTTTACTTATCGTCACTTTAATTTCTGTTTAACAACTAAAATTGAATAAGCAGAGGCATCGGTGGGTGATAGAAAATATTTGGTTTCGACGCCCACTTGTGTCCGTAAGACCCCGAGTACTTGATTCCTGTTCCTTGATTTATCGCGCTATCCACATCCGGAGGTATATGGGACCCCCGAACCGAGCTTGATTCCGTCTTATTTCTTGGGGCCACAAACTAGTTTGAGGTTTTATTACTATCCTGTACTTATGCCATGCTTTATCGCTTTATTACGATTGCGAGGTATCGCACATCGCATCTTTTGGATCGACACGCTTCCGCGGTGTCGACAAGCCCAGCCACACTTTCGGGTTCCCATGTTCACCGCCCACCCAAACCTTGAGGCCCTCGAGCTTGTCTACTCGCTATGGTTCTACTCAAAGGTGGCCTCGAAATATTTCTGAATCGTGATTGTTCACCGTGAAAGCCTCGTTGGGTTTTGATTTGGTTTTTCCGATCGGCGTGTGTTGCTATTGGTGCACCGGCGGTAAAACTTTCGAAAGCCGTGTCCGCGTTATGGACGACTTGGAGCACAGTTTCTTGATCATAGACAAGCATAACTAAAGTTTATCGTTATAAATTTGACTTATAATGACTAGTAATCAGCTCCACTATAACGGAATGGCTAATTAATCGCCCACCATTGCTTGTTTGGTTGTCGCCATGCGACAAATGTATATGACTAGTAAGTATTGCAACTACAACGAAATGGCTGAATAAAAGTACCAACAACCGGGTTTTGGGTTTATCTCATACTATCTGTATTTGATTAGTAATTACGCAACTTCAACGGAATGATTAAATAAAAGTGCCCATCGCTCATTTTATCAGGATGATTATATACACCTGACTAGTAATTGTCACAACTATAACCGAATAAGTAAAACTGCCAACGGTGTGAGTTCCTCGGTTGACTTCCTCGTTTGGTCTCGAGGGGGAAATACCAGGATGGGTTTGTTTGGTGCTAGCTTCAGGTTGGATCCGAATAGGTCATTCTCACCCCTCTCTGATAACCGCTGGTTGTATCGAGTCTCTATAGGGTGTTTAGTGCATGCTGCCGCTGCCGCTTCAGTCCACCATACCTATGTAGGCGAGGACCGCCGAATTCTAGCCTCGCTGCAATCGCCTCGATCGACGCCCTTCTTTTCCTTTGCCCTTTGCCGGCACCCCTTTTGTTTAAGCAGGTTTTGAGATCGACGTCGTTAGCAGGGTTACCCTTCCGGCTCGGCCTGGGCAGGGTTATGGACGTCATTGGTTATTCTTCAGGGCTCTTAGCCCCATTTGCTTCTTGTCCGTAGTCGGACGCTCTACTGTTTTCAAGGTGATTTGGATCTTTGTATATTATATCTGTATTCTTGACTCTCGGAGTCGCTGTTGTATATATCTGTTCTGTGGGTCCCATCGAGGACTGTTGTGTGATGTTATTACTTCGTTTTCCACCCGCACGAAAGTGCCTGGTGGGCACCTTTGAATCGTTTCTATGCGGGTTTGGTGAATTTTGCCCAAACTTGCATAGGTCCGATTCTGAGGGTGTTACATAGAGGTTTACCGTTATTCTGGAACAAGAACCTTTGTGTGGAAGTGCAAGATATTAATGAACGCTATATTGATGTTTATATCCGTGAGTACCCAGGGGATCCACAATGGCGGCTTACTTGCATTTATGGTGAGCCTAGAGTGGAAAATAGATTCACTCTGATTTACCTTAGTTAGTTGTGGGGGATTTTAATGAAGCGCTTTGGCAGCAGGAGCATTTCTCGTGTACATCGAGACCGAAAGGGCAAATGAGAGCTTTCCGAGAGGCTTTGGCTTGCTGTAATCTTGTTGATCTTGCTTTCACAGGGCTACCGTATACATATGATAATAGGCGTAAAGGGCAAGCCAACGTACATGTTCGCTTAGACAGGACAGTAGCAACTTGTAACACCCTCAGAATCGGACATATGCAAGTTTGGGCAAAATTCACCAAACCCGCATAGAAACGATTCAAAGGTGCCCACCAGGCACTTTCGTGCGGGTGGAAAACGAAGTAATAACATTACACAACAGTCCTCGATGGGACCCATGCACGTATATATATATATATGACTCAAGGAGTCAAGAATACATATAATATACAAGATCCAAATCACCTTGAAAACGGTGTAGGCGTCCGACTACGGACAAGATGCAAATGGGGCTAAGAGCCTCAAGAATAACCAATGGCGCCCATAACCCTGCCTGTGCAAGCCGGAAGGGTAACCCCGCTAACGACGCCGATCTCAAAACCTGCTTAAACAAAAGGTGCCGACAAAGGGCAAAGGAAAAGAAGGAGCGTCAAGATCTTGAGGCCAAGACACGCGAGGCTAGAATTCGGTCCTCGCCTACATAGGTATGGTGGATCAAGCGGCAGCGTGCACTAAACAACCTATAGAGACTCGATACAATCAAGCGGTTATCGAGAGGGTGAGAATGACCTATCCGGATCCAACTCAAGCTAACACCAAACAAACCCATCCCGGCGCTTCTCGAGACCAACGAGGAAGTCAACCGAGGAACTCACACAGTTGGCGCTTTTACTTATTCGCTTATAGTTATGACGTTACTAGTCGTGTTTAGATAATCGCTCGATAAAGTAAGCAATGGGCACTTTTAGTTAATCATTCCGTAGAAGTTGCAGCAATTACTAATCATATACGAGATAGCATGATGTAATCCGAAACCCAGCAGCTTGTTGGTACTTTTATTCAGCCATTCCGCTAGAAGTTGCAAGATTTACTAGTCAGGTACAATTGTCGCAAACGACAACCAAACAAGCAATTGTGGGCAATGTTAATTAGCCATTCCATTATAGTGAGGCTGATTACTAGTCATTATAAGTCAAATTTATAGCAGTAAACTTTAGTTATGCTTGTCTATGATCGAGATCAGGTGCCAAGTCGTCCATATCCGCGGACACGGCTTTCGAAAGTTTTACCGGCGGTGCACCAATAGCAACACACGCCGATCAACCTCGGAAAAACCAAATCAAAACCCAACGAGGCTTTCACGATGAACAATCATCACAGGATTCGTAAATATTTCAGGGCCACCCTTTGAGTAGAACCCGCAACGGTAAGCTAGCTTCAGACGGCCTCAAGGTTAGCGCCAATGGTCAGAAGCGACGGGAACCCGAAGTGTGGTGGGCTTGTCGATACTGCAGAATCACTCCGCCTTCCTAACAAAGACAAAGGTGCTCCTCGCACAATTTAAATACGTAAAGTAGCATGGCATAAGTACAGATCGTAAATAAAACCTCAAACTAGTTTGTGGCCCCAAGAAATAAGAATGAATCAAGCTCGCTCGGGGTCCCATATACCTCCGGATGTGGATAGCGCGATAAATCAAGGAACAGTATCAAGTACTCGGGTCTTACGGACACAAGTGGGCTTCGAAACCAAATATTTTCTATCACCCACCGATGCCTCCGCTTATTTCAATTTTAGTTGTTAAACAGAAATTAAAGTGAACAATAAGTAAAACTATGATCATCTCCAACAAAGAACATGCAATACATCAACAATCGTGGCATATAACGACACATCAAGACTTGAGCAAGCAACTACGACGCCAAGTCCAACTATCTACCAAACAACAGTAATAGGGTGTGTCCAAGGCAATATAGGGCTGCACGGTATATCATGTGTTCGAAACTAAAGCATCGCGCAACAGTATAGCAATAGATCAACAGAGGGAATAAAGACTATAAAAGTAAGATAGGTAGAAAGGGGAGATGCTCATTGAAAACATTGTCGAAGGGTTCAACCAAGATCGGGCTAAGCTCACATCAACTCAACGGCCTTATCCGCGAAGAAGCAAAACACTAGAAGAAACACCGGATGCAATATTTAATACAACGGCAGAAGATCGGCATGATGCATGTATGATGCATGGCATGGCAAGATGCGATGCAATTAGGTCATATTAAGCGGAACCGGGGTCCCGACAATAGTTAGGTGGTTCATGTTATTTAGAAACCCCGCATTTTAAATGTTGTTTTAGCAAGACAAAAGATAGTACCGGTTCGCTACACAACTTTAAATGAGGCCAATATAAGGCTAGATTTGCCCGCATATGGGCCCCATATTTAGTTAGAGGTGAATCGGCATAAGGCCCCCAAACCACAGATGTGCATGCGAGAAGAATGATTAAATGCAACAAGTTGTTATTATGTTATAAAATAGGGTTTCGGAAAGGGTTCACACATTAGGGGGTCTCGACGATCTTGGGGCTTCCGGGGTTCGGGGTCCGGGGTTCAGGGTTCGACGGAACGGTCTCGACGGAAGCGTTCTTGGATTACTGGGGTCGTTCTTGTTGTTCGGGATGAAGCACTTGTCGCACCGAGGAGCCGGACTTGGTTCAGCGTTGGGGGGCGCATCGGATACCTCCGGGTCGGTGCCGTTCTTGTCGCATGCAGATCTTGTCGGGTTCCGCGGGGTCGAGTTTGCAGTGGCGGGGGTCTTGTCGGGTCCTCGAATCAGATCGGTCTTGGTGTTCCGGGGCGAGGTACTCGGCGTCCTCGAGGGAGTACTTGTCGCACATGTGGCCTTCGGGTTTCCTGTCGATGATCTTGTCGCACGAGAAGAACTTGTCGGGTACGCGTATTGGTTCGGTTGCCCGCATCTGTGGTGAAGTCCTTGGCGTTCGGGGTCTTGGTGATATCGATCTTCGGGTCCATGTAGCAAAACTGGTGGTCAACCACGATCAGGCACCGGTTGTTTTCGGGGTTGCACACAGCCATAGCAACACCAACACATCAGTGCACCAACGATGATCTTAGGCGATCATATGTTCACAGGTACATACAGTACCACACTCACCTGTGTTGATTCGTTAGAAAAAAAACATGAGCCAAGGGTGGCCTGATGATGCCGCAAGGCAAACGCGGCAGAGGCCGACGCTGGTGGTGGCGTGGTCGCCAGGCCCGCAGACGGACGGCGCAGCTCGCCAGCAGAGGCGGGAACCGAAAAGCGGCGAGGGGTGACGGCGTGCTCGACGGAGGGCGGAGGCGCCGCGGAGCTGGAGGCGGCCGGCCGGGGACGGGCGCGGAGGGGGCTGGCGCGGCAAGGCGCCGCGGGCTTATGCGCGGAGTTCGCAGAGGCGAGCGGCGTCGGGCGCGACGGAGGGGGATCGGCGGCGCGGGCGGAGTGCCGGACGGGGCGAGGCGCAGCTGCGGAGGCGGCGGAGGAGGTGCGACGGGCCGACGCGGCGGGCGAGAAGCTCGGACGAGCTGAGGCGCTGGGAGGAGAGCCTGCTCGCGGCGGCGGAAGAGCTGCGGGCGACGGGAGGCGGACGGTGGTTGGTCGGGGCAGCGTCGCTGGCAAGGCTGGGCTGGAGGTGAGGGCTCGCGACGGGAGGAGGCAAGGCATGAAGCCGGAGAGGAGCGGCCGCAGGAGGTGGCGCGCGTGGGTGAGGTGGGCGGGGCTTGGGAACGGCGAGCGGCGTGGCGGTGGTGAGCGAGCGGCGAGCGAGGGTAGGCGCAGGCGGCGAAGGGAGAGGAGGGAGCGCAGGCGGCCTCGGAGGAAGAAAGGGAGGAGGAGGAGGAGACAGGGTGGGGCAGCGAGGCGGGTGGAGTCAATGCAGCGCTGCGCTGCCGCGTGGGAGGCACAAGGTGGGGTGGCTGCGGCGGTGGGGCCACGCGGTGGGTTGGAGGCTGTGAGGGGCGTGCGGCGAGTGGGACCCGGGGCAGCGGTAGTGCAGGCTGCAGCAAGGCGTGTGTTGTGTGTGTGAGGAGTGTGGAGTGGGCCTGGGGGGCGGCTACTGGCGTGGGTGAGAGGAGTGCTGGGTGGAGAGAGAGGGAAGGGAGAGAGGGAGTGGGGGTGAGGGAGTGACGTGGCGGCGCGTGAGTGGTTGAGGGAGAGGAAGGAGATGAGGTGGCAAGCAGGGATTGGAGGGGGTGAGGTGGCCAGGGGGTGTGGGTAGGATTTTAGGTGGGATTAGGATTTAGATGGGGCTGGCAGGGTGGACCGTTTTTAAAAAAACAGGGGTGGTCGTTCGGGTCTACTCGGCCCGTTCGACTGCCCCACTAAAATAAATATAATTTTTATTTGTTTTCGAGCAAGTCTTTGCAATCCGATAACAGACAAAACAAAAATAGTCCGGCGACCCGGGTTTCCGGTGTTTGAATAATATGTGCGTTTAGAAAACAAAGACGGGTTTTGCAAACATAGTTTTAGCAAACAATGCATGATGATGACGATGCAATGCACAAATTCAACGCGATTTTCTAGTAGTGGTTTTGCGGGATGCCACACAACTGCACAATGGAGGGATATTTTTAATGAATCTCAAGTTGAGCACCTTATTACTCCGGTCTCTAATCACTTCCCAGTTTTAATTCGTCTTATGCAGGAGAGCAATGAACTGCAGCGCAGACCACGGCGCCAGTATGATATCTGGTGGGAAAGGGCTTTGGAGCTGCCAGAACTGATCAGTAGGGCTGAGAGGAAGCTGGGCGGAAGGGAAATTTGGGTGATATCCGGAAAAGCCTGGACAGTGTAATGAAGGTGCTTCAAGACTGGAGCAGGAAAAATTCGGAAATTTACTCAACAAGCTGGGAAAATGCATGAAAGAATTGGAGATGCTCTTGAGCACAAATACATATCGGGATGCTATTAGACGTGGCTCGGATCAGATGAACGAGTTATTGCATCGTGAAGAAATGCTCTGGATGCAACGCTCGCATATTAATTGGTTAAAAGAAGGGGACCGGAACACTAAATACTTTCATCAAAAGGCCGTATGAAGGGCGAGGAAAAATAAAATCAAGAGGTAGAAAAATGATGGTGGCGTCTGGATGGATGCCCCATCCGACATGGAAAATATGGAAACTTCCTATTTTAAAGAATTATTTACCCGGGATCCTAACTTAAATTTTCAAGAGCTTTGCAATCTTCTGCAGCCACGCGTCACATGTGATATGAACACTGATCTTTGCAAGGAGTTTTCGGATGAGGAGATTGAGGATGCTCTGTTTCAAATAGGACCGCTGAAAGCCCCTGGCATTGACGGATTCCCGGCAAGGTTTTATCAATGCAACTGGAACACTATGAAGGATGAGGTAATAAACGCGGTTAAATTGTTTTTCCTGACCAGTAACATGCCTGATGGTGTCAATGATACTGTAATTGTGCTTATACCAAAAACCGATCATCCTGAAACCCTCAAAGACTTCAGTCCGATCAGTTTATGTTCGGTTGTGTATAAGATTATTGCAAAATGTCTGGTGAATAGACTACGGCCAATTCTTGGAGATATTATATCCATCAACCAAAGTGCATTTGTCTCCGGAAGGCTCATTACTGATAACGCATTAGTTGCCTTCGAATGCCTACATTTCATAGAGGAGAATAGTAACCAAGAAAGGAATTATTGTGCATATAAATTGGATATGTCAAAAGCTTATGACAGGGTGGACTGGGAGTTTCTAAAGAAAGCGATGGAAAGGTTGGGGTTCTCTCATAGATGGGTGGACTGGATAATGTCATGCGTCACCACTGTGAGATATTCAGTAAAATTTAATGGAACCCTCCTGGATTCGTTTTCTCCTTCTCGAGGTCTTCGACAAGGTGATCCTCTATCCCCCTTTCTTTTCCTTTTTGTTGTTGATGGTCTCTCGGCTTTGTTGCAAAAAAGAGGTACAAGAGCACAATATCCAGCCCCTTAAAGTCTGCAGAAGAGCTCCGGGAGTCTCACACTTACTGTTTGCGGACGATAGTCTACTATTTTTCCGAGCCAATGTGGAGGAGGTGACCAGAGTCCAGGAAATGCTAACCACATATGCAAATAGCACAGGACAGCTCATTAACCCAAGCAAATGCTCCATCTTATTTGGCAATGCATGCAGTCAGGAAGATAGAGCAGGGGTTAAGCATGTCTTACAAGTGACAAAAGAGACTTTTGAGGCACGGTACTGTAACTACCTCGGTGAATTACGCTCCTAGTTGCAAGCCTGGATGAGCGGAAATGGTTGAAATAGTACGGTGGGGCCCAAATGCCACTCACAGGTAGACCTTTCGGCCGTCCCAACCATTTCCAATCATCGGGACAAGAACGGACGGCGTAATCGGCAGGCGAAGGGATCAACTACATACACAAATGAGTATGTATGCAAGCCACCATACAACAGTACATCAGAGTCATTCCATCTAAAAAGAAAGGAAATATAGCAACGCCATACAGCAAGATTCAAATGTCCTAGATAGATATAATATTTTAGGATATCTCCTCATACATCAAACATCAGAGTATCAGGCGAAAGCGGCAAACAAGATCCGAGTACGGATAAGAAGCAAATCGGCATAAGATGCCCCATAAATAAACACATCCCGCCCATAGATCTCACGGATCCCGCTCCCTAATCTCTACACCGAATGATCGCTGCCCACATCGTCTGGCCTCCACCCAAGATCCATCTTGGGAGTGTACCGCTCATCTCGAACCAAATAATTTATCGGTGAGACCCTAGGGTACTCAAGAAGTCTTTATGCCTCTAAAGGGACACAACTGGGTGACGCAATTGCAGCAAAAGATAAACCCTAACAGTTCTATAGATACTCGCTAACCATCCGCCTAACCAAAGATAGACGGATGTCCGTGAATTAATGATAACAGTTATAACAGTAATATCCACAGATCCATCCTCCTCCTCGCTTACCAACGAGGAAGCGGACGAACACCCCCCATCCGTTGGCAATTTTATTAACCATTCCATGAGTATTGCACTATTTACTAGTCAGTTACTCAGTCAAATTAAAGCGGTACTTTAGTTATGCTTGTCTATGATCGAGAAACTGTGCTCCAAGTCGTCCATAACCGCGGACATGGCTTTCAGAAAGTTTTACCCTGCAGGGGTGCACAAATAGCAACACACACTCGATCGACCTCGGAAAAACCAAATCAAAACCCAACGAGGCCTTCACGACAAAGCAATCACAGGATTCAAAAATATTTCAGGAGGCTACCCCATTAAGCTACCTGCAACGAAGTTAGCTGACTTCGAGACGGACTCAAGGTTTGCGTCAGTGGCTGTAAACGACTGGGAACCCGAAAAATGTGACTAGGCTTGTCGATACCGCGAAAATACTCCGCTTACCTAAACAGTACAGGTGCTCCTCACACAATCATAAATTAAGCAGTAAAGCATGGCATAAGTACAGGATAGTAAATAAAACCTCAAACTAGTTTGTGGCCCCAAGAAATAAGAATGAATCAAGCTCTGGCTCAGGGGGGTCCCATAAGCCTCCCTGATGTGGATAGCGCGATTAATCAAGGAACAGGAATCAAGTACTCGGGATCCTACGGGACACAAGTGAGCAGGAAAAACCAAATAGCAAATATTGCTCACCGGTGCCACTTTCATTAGTTATCCCATTACTACTCAGGTTAAGTTGTTTAGGTACCTCGTTATCCATCAGACACTCACATACCCTACACATGTTGTTCTACGACTCGCATGGCTCAAACAACTCCTGTAGTAATGGCTCATGGGATGGAGGAACAAGCTTCGGTGGGGTTTAAAAGTAAAGGCTATGCAATACTTGGGATTCAGTTTAATGCAATCGCGACTCAATGATGCAAGAACAAGATAGAGGCAATAGGTACTATATGTATGCAAGCATGTGGTAGTGCTTGCCTGGCATCTCAGTTGAAGATGGCCATGCTACTGTTTTTCTTCCTAGTTGACTTACGAAACTGACGCAAAAAAGCGCTGCGATGGGGCTCGAACGCGACTGGGCTCGCTTGCAAGCGGCGGCGCGACCGCGGCTAGGTGGGATTGGTGACAGGAGGGAGTAGCGCGGCTAGGTGAGGTTCTGCGCGTCGCGGGGCGTGCAGACAGCAGCGAGCGGCGGTGCGCCGAGGGCGCTCGACGCAGGGTCCGGCGAGCACAGGAAGCAACGGCGAGAACGGAGGTGTCAGATCGAGAGAGGAGCTCACCGCGAGGCTGCCGGCGGTGTTGGATCGGGCCGGGGAGCAGCAGATCGTCGACGGAGCTGGCGCTCCGGCGGGCTAGGGTTTCCGTCGGGCGGCGCCGGTCCTGGGGCTCCTGGTCCTCCTCCTCCTCGACGGCGTGTACCGGGCCGCTGCAGGGGACCTCCTCGATCTTCCAGACCACCCCCTTGACGCGTTGCACGGCTGGTTCGACGAGGGCGACGTTGTGCTGGCGACGGCCGGCGATGGGGTAGATGGTGGTGGAGAGGAAGGAGGGGAGAGGGCAGGGCCCTGGGGCGGATCTGGGAGAGGCCAGAGGACGGGAGATAGGGTAGATAAGGACGGGGAGGAGAGGGGATGCCGTGGGGGCTCGGGGTGGAAAAGGTGGTCTCGGCCACCTTTTTGCTCCTCCTCACGTGCTCGAGCTGGCTCGGCCGGGCAGGGGCAGGGTAGGTTGAGGCCGCCAGGTGGGCCAGGGAGAGGGAGCTTGGGGTGGGGCTAGCCCAGTAGGGAGAGAGAAAGAGGGAAGAGAGGAGGCTCGGGTTGGAGCTCTAGGGTTGGAGGGCTCTCGCTGCTAGGGTTTGCTTAGGGTTGGGGTAGAGAGGGAGGAGAGGGAGTGGGGCCAGGGAGAGGGGTGGCCGTGTGGGGTATGCATAATAGAGAGAGGAAGGGAGCTAGGGAGCTCGGCTTAGGGTTTAGAAGAGAGGGTGAGCTGAGAGGGGAAAAGGTGTAATTAGGACTAGATTAGATGAGGTGATTAGGTCTAGGGTGTAAGCTAGGTTAGAGAGAGAGAGATGAGAGAGGAAGCTATGTGGCCCATGCACAAGTAATAAATGCCACTAATTCTAGTTGTGAAAACAACTATCTTTAATCATGGACATATATTCTTGCATGCATGTCAACATATTTGATTAAAATCATTCGAAGAAGAATCTTTCTTGACATATGGAAATAATTAGCATATGCACATGTATGAGGATAAATGACCATGGCAGTGTGTATTTCCTCACTAGAACACTTGTGGCCAAATATAGCTCCATACATGAGCATATAGTAAATAAAATCCATATAGAAACTTAGATGCAACCTTTCTACTCACATGTCAGGCAAGAGTGGCCACAAGGCTTCCCATAACCAATATTGTGAGAACAACATGTACCATGTATGGAAGCATGTAGAAAGAAGTGGATCCACCCCAACACATATGAGCTAGATTTAAATGCCAAAGAGAAATGTAAAAGCTCATGTATAATTAGGATGGTGGAAATATAAGGTGGTGACAAAGAAAGGTGGTGGAGTGGAATAAAAGATATGCCCCCAACTCAACTTGGGCATTTAAACAATATATCAAGAACCAAATACAATATCAAGAGGCAAATACAATTAATAATGCATATGAGATAAGAACCAAAACAAAAAGGGTTTTTGTATGATGTTCAAATGCAAGGTGGCATGATGACATGAGCATGATAGAATGATGATGCAACCATTATATGTAGGAAGTAGCCAATATAATACTAGACCAAGTAGCATTACAGTTGTTAGACAAATGGGATGCTACAACTCTCCCCCACTAACAGAATCTCACGAGATTCTAGGAAGAAGAAGAAGACTCAAAGAGGGTAGGATAGTTGGCACGAGCTCATCTTCACGCCCAAAGTGGCTTCATCAACGAAATGGTGCGACCATCGCACCTTGCGTAACTTGATGGACTTGTTGCAGTCCTTCTTTCTGCGGTCTCAAGGATTTTTGTGGGTGTTCTTGATAAGACAGTCTTCTTGGAGATTGATTAGCTCATGATCCACGGTCCCGCCAGATCCTTGAAGCACTTCTTGAGTTGAGAGATGTGGAAAACATCATGGACCTTGAGTCTTTCCGGAGCTCAAGAGCATAAGCAACTTCTCCTCTTCTTCCACGAATTTTGAAAGGATCGATGTATCTAGGGCCAGCTTTCCTTTGATACCAAAACGGCGTGCCTTTCATGGGAGTGACACGAAGGTAAACGAGATCACAGGACATACACCATGTCCGTGCTTTCTCATAATTGCTCTTCTCGCGACTTTGAGCAATCTTCGATTTTCAAGAATGATATGCACCTTCTCCGCTTGAGTTACAATGTCGTGGCCAAACCAAATTCTTTCTCCCGCACCGACCAACCAATCGGAGTTCGCAATTGCGCCATAGAGAGCCTCAAATGGTGCCATCTTCGACTTTTCTCGAAGTCGTTGTTGTAAGAGAATTCAGCATAAGGAAGACATTCTTCCCACTTCATGCCAAAGAGATGACGCAAGCACGAAGCATATCCTCCGTAACTGATTGATCCTTTCAACTTGTCCTTGCGATCGAGGGTGGTAAGCTGTGCTGAAGTTCAATTTTGTTCCCAAAGCATTTTGGAAACTTTCCGAACTTGGAAGTGAAGATGCTCCCACGTGCGAACTGATCTCAAGCGGAATCCCATACAGAGACAATTGCTGATATAGAGCTCACCAATCAATTCCGTAAATTGTTTCCTTGACGGGGAAGAAGTGAGCCACTTTAAAAAGCCTGTCAATGACAACAAAGATTGCATTGTTGCCCTTCTGCTACCTTGGAAAACCAGTGATGAAGTCCATCTCTACTTTCTCCCATTTCCATTCCGGGGGTTTCAATGGTTGTAGAAGACCGAAAGGTTTCTGATGGACAGCTTTCACTGCGGCGAACATCACACCGAGACATACTTGGCACAATATCGCTTCAAACCCGCCACCAATATTGTGTTTTCAAGTCCATGTACATCTTCATGCTGCAGGTGGATAGAAAGAATGTAATCATGCGCCTCCTTGAGAACTTGCTCTCTCAAACCCGGTAGTTCGAACAAACATCCGGTGTTCAAAGAAAATCGTGCCTTGATCATCGACGTGGAAAGACTCATACTGAAGCTGAAGTTTGGAGATGATATTTTGGTGCGGATCACCAAGTCGACGAGAGCGAACCTTTTCTTCCAAGAGAGGAGTAGCCGAAGTTCAGAGATGCCCTTGTTCCACAATTTCAAGGTTGAGTGACGGAATTCCTCACAAGAGAGGTTGTTCTTCCATCATGAGGTTGTTGACATAAGCTTTTGCGGTGAGAGCATCGGCCATGACATTAGCTTTGCCGGAGTGTAGTTGATGGTCAAATCAAAATCATTGGTTGCTTCAATCCATCTCCTCCGCCAAGGTTGAGATCAGCTGAGTGAAGATATACTTACTCTTGTGATCGTAAAAGATTTCACAACGGTTGCCAAGCAAGTAGTGCCTCCATAGTTTCAAAGCAAAGACAATCGCCTGCGAGCTCGAGGTCATGTGTAGGATAGTTGATCTCATGCGTCTTCAACTGCCGAGAGGCATAAGCAACAACTTGTTTTTCTTGCATAAGGACCGCACCCAATCCTTGCAAAGAGGCATCAGTAATATCCGGAAAGGCTTAGAGGTGTCCGGAGGAACCAAGATGTGTGTAAGTGAGCTTCTCTTTGAGTGTCTCAAAGCTTGCTTGACATGCAGAAGTCCAAAGGTATTTCTTGCCTTTCTTGAGGAGATCGGTAAGAGGCTTCGCTATCTTCGAAAAGTTCGAACGGCGACGCAATAACTAGCCAACCCAAGGAAACTCCGCACTTCTTTGACATTTACAGAGGAAGCCATTCAACAATTGTCTTCAGCTTCCGGTTGACTGCAATGCCCTTGGCAGAGCTAACGTGACCAAGATATGTTACTTCAGGCAGCCAAAACTCACACTTTGAGAACTTTGCATACAAGCGGTTCTCACGAAGCTTGTTTAGGACACACCGCAGGTGTTCTTCATGCTCTTCCTTTGACTTAGAATAGACCAGGATGTCATCCAGATAGACCACACAACGAACTTATCAAGATACTCCATGAAAACCGAGTTCATAAGCCTCGAGAAGGTAGCAAAAGTGCGTTGGTGAGACCGAAAGACATGACCATGTACTCATACAAAGCCATAGCGGTGGTGAAAGCTGTTTTAGGAACATCTTCCTTGCGAATCTTGATTTGATGATAGCCACTTCTCAAGTCAGCTTAGAGAATACCACAGCTCCAAATTTAGCCGATCAAGAGATCATTAATCCGGGGAAGGGGATATTTGTTCTTGATGGTTTTAGCATTGAGAGCCCGATAGTCAATACAAAGTCTATCAGTCCTGTCTCGCTTCTTCACAAAGATTGTTGGGCTACCCCAAGAAGAGGTACTGTGTTGAATGAAACCCAACTTCTCTTGTTCATCAAGCTGACGTTTGAGTTCAGCCAACTCAGCAGGACCCATTTTATAAGGCCGCTTGGAGATAGGAGCCATTCCAGGTTCAAGCTCAATTACAAACTCAACCTCACGATCCGGAGGCATACCCGACAACTCTTCAGGAAAGACATCTGGGAACTCACAGACCACCGGAACACTCTGAATAGCTTCCATAGCATCATCATTCAGAGCCGCCAAAGAGAAAAGCTGGATAGCAGGAGTCAGACTTGGAGAAAAGACTATATGGCCTTCAGGAATCTTCAGAGAAACCGAGCGTTCAGCACAATCAATCACAGCTGCATTTGCTGTCAACCAATCCATGCCCAAGATGACATCAATGTCAGAATTGCCCAGAACAATTAAGGACGCCGAGAACGAAGAGCCACCAATCTCAATTTGATTGCCATGGCTGATTTTAGAAGCTGCCATCTTTGCTCCAGGAGAAAGGACCATTAACCGCTTAAGGAGAGGATCCAACGCTAACTCATTCTCATTTGCAAACTTGTGAGAAACGAAAGAATGCGATGCACCAGAATCAAACAAAACTCGTGCAG
Source organism: Avena longiglumis (assembly GCA_030063025.1). Classification (NCBI taxonomy): domain Eukaryota; kingdom Viridiplantae; phylum Streptophyta; class Magnoliopsida; order Poales; family Poaceae; genus Avena; species Avena longiglumis. The sequence continues at coordinate 207,913,429 of CP125979.1, read as the reverse complement.
GGACTGAGTTAACGGATAGCATACCCATCACAACCTGGTGCATGCTCCTTGAGCGGCGTTGACACGCTTGGCACGAGCAACAGAGACCCGGCTTGGTGTTGATGTTGAGAGCCCGAGGTGGTGGTGCACGAACCAAAGGAGAGCTTGCCGCAGATCTTGGAGGGTGGAGAAAGAGCTTTGTTTTTCATCTGACAGCCCAGCTTAGATGTCCAGGTCTCCACACGTAACAAACACTGTGGACGTGGAGCAACGTGGCTGTGGACTCCGCCAGCGCCCAGGTAGTGGTGGTTGTAGCCCCGGGAGCAGCAGTGAGGAAGTTTGTTGGCCTTGCCAAGCTTGAAGGTCTTGGTGGAGCCGGAGCGACGGTGGGGTGTTAGGAACCCGACACGGCGCTTAGAAGGAGCTGACATAGCTGAAGAGCTTGGTGCATCACGGTTGTGTTTCTTTGACTCCTCAAACACTTGCCTACTTGCTTCCTCCTGCAGAGCTGTATGCTGAAGTTCCAGAAAAGACGCCGGCCTTGCATGTGTGATTGCATATTTGATCGATGCATTGAGCCCTTGCCGGAACCTATTTTGCTTCTTCTTGTCATCAGATATCTCATCGCCACCATAACGAGAAAGGTTCATGAAGTTCCTGATGTAGGTATTGACATTGTCATTCCCCTGCTTGAGGTTGAGAAACACTTCCTTCATCCTTTCCATGACAATTTCTGACAGATAATGCTCTTTGAACGCTCCAGTGAATTGTTCCCAAGTAGGCTGAAAACCAGTGCAGTTTGACTTCAGGTAATTCTCCCACCAGAGAGCTGCATCTCCCTTCAGAAGGTGAGTAGCACATTTTACCCATTCTTGCTTAGGAACATCAGCAGTCTCCAGTAGCCTTGACATCTCACGCAACCAATCATCAGCATCAAGTGGTTGATCAGAAACATCAAATTGGCATGGGTTGAATTTCAGGAAGCTTTTGATGTCTCCTCGCTTGGGAGGTGGAGGTAGCGGAGCAAACTCATTCCTCCGAGCACTTTCTTCAAAACGCTGCTGGTTCTGCTGCATTGCTGCCAAGGCATTGGCGATGTTTGACAACGCGGAACCCAGTTCAGGTGGTATGTCCTCATCAGAACGGCGTGGTGGAGCCATCCTGTGATTGATATAAAACACAAGTTAGTACTATAATGGAGAATAATAATAATCCAAAATAGTACCAAGATGGAATTAACCAAGATTAAAGGATACAATTTACTAATATGATATTAAAATATCAACAAAGTTCAAAGCACGTAGAAGATGTTAAGCATATCTCACACGACTGAAAAGGAGTGTGGTACACAGATATATCAAAGAAAAAATTTCCGCAAATTTCGGCATTAAAATACCAATAGGTGCGCAAAATCACTTAACGAATCAAGATTAGTGACTCTACCAATTCAATATACAAAAGCGAATGATAAGAGTAGTGGTATGGTCGTGACTCCATCCCGCACTCAAATCATTACTCCGCACATGAATAAGTATAACACATATCCTAACCCCTTCTTCTCACAACGAACCTAAAGATTAGTAACTACGGAAACGAACACCCCAAACAAGATAACGTCGGATAACAAAGAGTAAGACAGATCACAAGCGGATACAATCTAATCGATAGATCGCGTCGGTTTGCAAAAAAGCTGTATGGAATGTACTAACAGTTGATAACCAAAAGGCCGATTGCGATAACAACTTGGATGCAACAGATAGACAAGGAATTACACACACACACACACACACACACACACACACACACATACACACACACACACACACACAAACACACAACCTATGGTACTACGGAAACCCAGAACACGTGAATCCTAGTTTGAACTTTTAAGAAGAGGATTGAAAACGTTACACTTCCTTACCAGAAAAAGGTGGGTGGGTGGGTAAGAAGAAAAGTGGAAGCAGTCCTACTCTCACGTTTTGTTTTTCCCTAGTATACATAACTACCAAAAATATTTGCTAGACTGGCAACGACCATTTGGCTGAGACCCTGAAGGGCGGGATGGATCTGATACCAATTGTAACTACCTCGGTGAATTACGCTCCTAGTTGCAAGCCTGGATGAGCGGAAATGGTTAAAATAGTACGGTGGGGCCCAAATGCCACTCACAGGTAGACCTTTCGGCCGTCCCAACCATTTCCAATCATCGGGACAAGAACGGGCGGAGTAATCGGCAGGCGAAGGGATCAACTACATACACAAATGAGTATGTATGCAAGCCACCATACAACAGTACATCAGAGCCATTCCATCTAAAAAGAAAGGAAATATAGCAACGCCATACGGCAAGATTCAAATGTCCTAGATAGATATAATATTTTAGGATATCTCCTCATACATCAAACATCAGAGTATCAGGCGGAAGCGGCAAACAAGATCCGAGTACGGATAAGAAGAAAATCGGCATAAGATGCCCCATAAATAAACACATCCCGCCCACAGATCTCACGGATCAACGTTCCCGGAATCTCTACATCGAATGATCGTTGCCCACATCGTCCGTCTCCTCCACCCAGTATCCATCTCGGGAGTGTACCTGTTCATCTGAACCAAATAATTTATCGTGTGAGACCCTAGGGGTACTCAGCAAGTCTTTATGCCTCTAAAGGGGACACAACCTGGGGTGACGCAATTGCAGCAAAAGATAAACCCTAACAGTTCTATAGATACTCGCTAACCATCCGCCTAACCAAAGATAGACGGATGTCCGTGAATTAATGACAACAGTTATAACAGTAATATCCACAGATCCATCCTCCTCCTCGCTTACCAACGAGGAAGCGGACAAACACCCCCCCATCTGTTGGCTTATTTATTAACCATTCCATGAGTGTTGCACTATTTACTAGTCAGTTACTCAGTCAAATTAAAGCGGTACTTTAGTTATGCTTGTCTATGATCGAGAAACTGAGCTCCAAGTCGTCCATAACCGTGGACACGGCCGAAAGTTTTACCTAGGGTGCACAAATAGCAACACACACTCGATCGACCTCGAAAACCAAATCAAAACCCAACGAGGCCTTCACGACAAAGCAATCACAGGATTCAAAATATTTCAGGGCCACCCCATTAAGCTACCCGCAACGGTTAGCGACTTCGAGACGGACTCAAGGTTTGCGCTGGTCAGAAACGATCGGGAACCCGAAAATGTGACTAGGCTTGTCGACACCGCGAAAACACTCGCTTACCTAAACAGACAGTGCTCCTCGCACAATCGTAAATTAAGCGAGAAAGCATGGCATAAGTACAAGATAGTAAATAAAACCTCAAACTAGTTTGTGGCCCCAAGAAATAAGAATGAATCAAGCTCGCTCAGGGGGTCCCATAAGCCTCCGGATGTGGATAGCGAATAATCAAGGAACATGAATCAAGTACTCGGGGTCCCACGGACACAAGTGAGCAGGAAAACCAAATAGCAGATATTGCTCACCGGTGCCACTTTTATTAGTTATCCCATTACTACTCAGGTTAAGTTGTTTAGGTACCTCGTTATCCATCAGACACTCACATACCCTACACATGCTGTTCTACGACTCGCATGGCTCAAACAACTCCTGTAGTAATGGCTCATGGGATGGAGGAACAAGCTTCGGTGGGGTTTAAAAGTAAAGGCTATGCAATACTTGGGATTCAGTTTAATGCAATCGCGACTCAATGATGCAAGAACAAGATAGAGGCAATAGGTACTATATGTATGCAAGCATGTGGTAGTGCTTTCCTGGCAGCTCAGTTGAAGCGAGAGAAGGATCTGGGTAGTGCTCCTGGGTTTCTTGATATATCCCTTGCTCAGCGTCTATTCGAAGAAGAACCAAACAAACAAGGGCCAACATAAATAAAGTGCACAAGCATAGGAATAAAATGCGACAAGCAACCAATCATGCCATAATGAATGATGCACAATTTGCATGGTATTAAAGTAGCATGGCATGGGTGAGGTGTGGAATACAAGAATAAATCATTTTGTTGAGTTTTGGCCACATTTTATCCTCATAATAGTAGCTATATACATTATATTTATATTATGCATGCGGCAAAACAGAACATGGATTGCATAAACAGAAAGGTCTCGTCGAGCTGATCATTTTAGACATATCATTTGTTAAATTTGGAGTTATAAAACAAAAGTTATTAATTTATTAAGAAAAGGACATTTTATTGTAATTTTAATCAACTTGGAAAATAAAGTGTCCAAAATATATTTTGGATGGCATATTTGAAATCCTCACATTTTTCTGATCTAAAAACATATATCATTTGTAATATTTGAAGTTTGATTTTAAAAGTTATATTAAAGCAGATTCAAATTTAAATTTAAATAATTTCTGAAAAGGTTTATTTTAAAACAGAAACCAGAAACGTTTTTCACACAGCCCAGATCTAGCCCCAGTCTGTGACTGGTGGGGCCAAGCTGAGCTGGCCGAAACCAACACGCGGCAGACTTTCTCACCGCGACCACAACGAGCCACAACGGTTGACAAGTGGGCCTTGCCTTGGTCGGCCCCACAAGCCAGCGGGTGAAGGGGCAGGTGCCACCTGGCGCGGCCGGGGACGGCGGGTTCAGGAGTACAAACTCCGGGATCCTTTTTGCAAAACTCCACGGGAGGCTGACGTGTGGGCCTAGAGGAGCGCGGGTTAAGTAAAAAGGTTTTGGGGGGAGGGGTATCTGCAAGATGGCCATGCTACTATTTTTCTTCCTGGTTGACTGACGAAACTGACGGCGAAACAGGCGCGTCGCGGTGGGGGCTCGAACGCGCGACCTGGCGCTTGCGCGCGGCGGCGACGACCGCTGCGGCTAGGTGGGATTGGTGACAGAAGGGAGTAGTGCGGCTAGGTGAGGTTCTGCGCGTCGCGGGGCATGCAGACAGCAGCGAGCGGCGGTGCGCTGAGGGCGCTCGACGCAGGGTCCGGCGAGCACAGGAAGCAACGGCGAGAACGGATGTGTCAGATCGAGAGAGGAGCTCACCGCGAGGCTGCCGGCGGTGTTGGATCGGGCCGGGGAGTAGCAGATCGTCGACGGAGCTGGCGCTCCGGCGGGCTAGGGTTTCCGTCGGGCGGCGCCGGTCCTGGGGCTCCTGGTCCTCCTCCTCCTCGACGGCGTGTACCGGGCCGCTGCAGGGGACCTCCTCGATCTTCCAGACCACCCCCTTGACGCGCTGCACGGCTGGTTCGATGAGGGCGACATTGTGCTGGCGACGGCCGGCGATGGGGTAGATGGTGGTGGAGAGGAAGGAGGGGAGAGGGCAGGGCCCTGGGGCGGATCTGGGAGAGGCCAGAGGATAGAAGGGAGGGTAGATAAGGACGGGGAGGAGAGGGGATGCCGTGGGGGCTCGGGGTGGAAAAGGTGGTCTCGGCCACCTTTTTGCTCCTCCTCACGTGCTCGAGCTGGCTCGGCTGGGCAGGGCAGGGTAGGTTGAGGCCGCCAGGTGGGCCAGGGAGAGGGAGCTTGGGGTGGGGCTAGCCCAGCAGGGAGAGAGAAAGAGGGAAGAGAGGAGGCTCGGGTTGGAGCTCTAGGGTTGGAGGGGGCTCGGGCTAGGGTTTGCTTAGGGTTGGGGTAGAGAGAGGGAGTAGATGGAGTGGGGCCAGGGAGAGGGGTGGCCGTGTGGGGTATGCATAATAGAGAGAGGAAGGGAGCTAGGGAGCTCGGCTTAGGGTTTAGAAGAGAGGGTGAGCTGAGAGGGGAAAAGGTGTAATTAGGACTAGATTAGATGAGGTGATTAGGTCTAGGGTTTAAGCTAGGTTAGAGAGAGGAGAGATGAGAGAGGAAGCTTGCGTGGCCCATGCACAAGTAATAAATGCCACTAATTCTAGTTGTGAAAACAACTATCTTTAATCATGGACATATATTCTTGCATGCATGTCAACATATTTGATTAAAATCATTCGAAGAAGAATCTTTCTTGACATATGGAAATAATTAGCATATGCACATGTATGAGGATAAATGACCATGGCAGTGTGTATTTCCTCACTAGAACACTTGTGGCCAAATATAGCTCCATACATGAGCATATAGTAAATAAAATCCATATAGAAACTTAGATGCAACCTTTCTACTCACATGTCAGGCAAGAGTGGCCACAAGGCTTCCCATAATCAATATTGTGAGAACAACATGTACCATGTATGGAAGCATGTAGAAAGAAGTGGATCCACCCCAACACATATGAGCTAGATTTAAATGCCAAAGAGAAATGTAAAAGCTCATGTATAATTAGGATGGTGGAAATATAAGGTGGTGACAAAGAAAGGTGGTGGAGTGGAATAAAAGATATGCCCCCAACTCAACTTGGGCATTTAAACAATATATCAAGAACCAAATACAATATCAAGAGGCAAATACAATTAATAATGCATATGAGATAAGAACCAAAACAAAAAGGGTTTTTGTATGATGTTCAAATGCAAGGTGGCATGATGACATGAGCATGATAGAATAATGATGCAACAATTATATGTAGGAAGTAGCCATTATATTTCTAGACCAAGTAGCATTACAATTGTTAGACAAATGGGATGCTACAGGTACTTAGGCCTTCCAATTCCGAAGGGAAGGATGAGTAGGGGTAAATTCAAAAGCCTACAAGAGAAGCTGCTGAAAAGGTTACTTCAGTGGGGGGAAATATACTTATCACTTGGAGGAAAGGAAGTACTCATCAAGGCGATCGCACAAGCCATTCATGTCTATATCATGGGCATCTTTAAGCTGCCCTTCGGTCTTCTTGATGAGTTAACCAAAATGATACGTGAATTTTGGTGGGGAGCAGAAAATGGGAAGAGGAAAACACACTGGGTTTCTTGGGATAGTATGCTGCGACTGAAGGATCAAGGGGGCCTAGGGTTCAAAGACATGCACCTTTTTAACCAGGCTCTGCTGGCTCGACAGGCATGACGCCTACTACAGCAGCCGAATACTCTGTGTGCCTAGGTCCTGAAGGCGAAATACTTTCCACAAGGTTTACTAACTGACACGGTGTTTACAGGGAATGCTTCCTCAACTTGGCGCGCGCTTACGTATGGTCTGGAGCTGGTGAAAAAAAGATACATATGGTGGATTGGCAACGGTGCAAGCGTCCGAGTGTGGCGCGAATCATAGATACCCCAGGAATCCTTCCAAAACCTTATACCAGGCAAGGACGATGCCGACTCAGGTGGGTGGCATACTTTCTAAACCCAGATGGCTCTTGGAAGGTGGACATGCTTCAATGCTGGTTTATGCCCATGGACGTACAAGAAATCATGAAGATCCGAACCTCGAGCCGCAACGACGCTGACTTTATTGCATGGAATGCAGAGCGGAGTGGAACATTCACAGTACGTAGTGCCTATTGATTAGCTTTTGAGGAAGAGCTTCGAATGTCAGGTCGCCAGGCTACAAGTAGCAAGCCGCTCGGTTCTTGATCCAGCCTGGAAATTGATATGGAGACGCCCTGTTCCGCCTAAGGTACGTACCTTTGCCTGGAAGCTAGCTCGCAATGCACTTTCTACACAGGATAGTATGAAGAAGCGGGGGTTGGAGCCTCTGGCTACATGCACGATCTGTGGTATGGAGGATGAGACCTCATTTCACGTACTAATAAATGTCCACACGCTCGTGGTCTATGGGATGAGATGAGGAAAGTCTGGGCATTACCATCTAATAGCTCTTTGTTTGAAAGGAATCCAGGCTGGTTTTTGCATGTCCTCCAAAGCTCTGAGGACGATCAACGAGCTCCGCTCCTGATGCTGTTGTGGAGAGTTTGGCACATCCACTATGAACTCACCCACCGGAAGCAACCAGCCCTAGTTACGGCATCTAGAAGATTTCTGAAAAGCTACCTGCAGTCCCTGATGCTTATTGAGCAACATCCGGTGATTTATGTTGATAAAGGGAAACAGGTGGTTGATTGGGGACGTGGAGTCAGGAGCAAAAAACACCATCTGGACGAACGACCGCAAGTGATGCAGAAATGGAGGCCACCGGATGTGGGCGAGATGAAATTAAATGTGGATGGCGCATTCAAGGACGATGGGCGGGAGCGGGTATGATTCTTCGAAACTCTAATGGGAGGTCGTTTTTGCAGCATGCAGACATTTACAGAGTTGTGCCGACCCGGTGGAGGCGGAGCTCGCGGCAATGGAGGAAGGTTTCAGCCTTGCTCTCCACTGGACACATGACCCTATCAATGTGGAGACGGATAGTGCAGAGGCAATCAAGCTGGTCGCCGAGAAAACTCCGAACCTGTCACGCTATGCCATGAGGATTACTTGCATCCGAGAAAGTATTAAGAAGATAGATATTGTTTTAACAAAAGTTAGCCGTGAGGCCAATGGTGCCAGCCACGGTTTAGCTTATCTAGGGAGAGTACGCGAGCGAACTGCATACTTGGCTGAGAAACTCACCGCCAGAGATCGCTGCGGATTGTATTCCCCCTACCTAATAATTAAAAATCTCTTTTCCTTGCAAACAAAAAAGAATTGACCTACCCTACAGCCGCGGGCATATAGCACGCGAGACCAGGAGGACCGTAAGGGCTCGAGAGCGCCTTGAGGTCATGGCCACCAAGAAGGAGTAAACCGTGGAGCTCCGCGGCCACTACCTGGAGCTTGTGGCGGCAGAGCAGCGCGCGTACGACGAGTATGCCGCACGTCGAGCCGCCGGTCCATCTCAAAATAGGCTTTCGCCCCGCTTTATAAATAAAACCAAACGACCGAATCGATACAAAGTGACGAGGAATTCCTCAAACAAGCAGATCAAAGATAAAACTACTAAGCCTAAGAAGCATCTAGCTTTCTACCGAGGACTTCGAGACTAAGGAACCCGGAGCTCCACGATGTGGCATCCCGCAAATCCACTACTAGAAAATCGTGTTAAATTTGTGCATCGCATCATCATAATCGCATGTCTTATCTCGGTGCATCAGCATAACATCAGCATGCATCTATCTGTTTGAAACCATTTTGCTAAAAACCCTAATTTTGTTTTCTATATTAAACGCCCCGTCTTTATTTAAAACCCAAAACCCGGGCTTGTCCGGATTATTTATTTTTGTATAGTATCGGTTTGCAAAAGTTCCGTTTATAAATAATAAAATATTTATTTTATTTTAGTTGGGGCAGTCGAACGGGCCAGATCGACCCGAACGACCGCCCCAGAAAACTAAATCGGCCAACCTGCCAGCCCCGTCTAATCCTAAACCCACCTAAAAAGCTACCCAACCTACACCCCCACATCACCCCACCCTATCCCCATCCGCCACCTCACCCCTCCCCTTCCCTCTAGCCTATCCCTGCACGCCACCTCACCACCCCTCTCTCCCCACTCCCAGCAGTCCCTGCACACTCACGCACACAGGACACCACACGCGCCCACCTCCTGCCAGCATCACCCCTCTACCCGCCGTGGGTCCCGCCTGGGACCCACCAACCACCAACCGCGTGCGCCCCCTTCTTCCACCTCTCTCTGAGCCCCGCGTTCCCCAAGCCGAACCCGACGCCACCATCCGCCTGGCCAGCTGGGCCACCCGCCCGCCCCGCGCCTCGCCTTGCTGCCTCGCCAGCCGCCTCTCCTCCTCCCTCCTCCCCTCCTCTCTCCCAGCGCGATCGCCTCCTGCGTCCCGCTCCTTCCACCCTCCCGCCGGTGCTCCCTCACCTCCCGGTCCCCAGGCCTCGCCGCGCCGCAGCGCATAGCCCCTGCGCCAGCAGCCATGAGCTTCGCCAGCCACGCTCGCCCAGCCTCACCCAAGAACCATCTGGCTGCAGCGCCTCTCCCGGACCCGCCTCCCAGAACCGCCTCACGGCGCGCGTGCGCCCGCCTGAAATCGTCCCGGCCGCTCCGCCAAGCCGCGTCCGCGCCGCCTCGGGCCTCCGCCGCCGGCGACCCCTCGCAGCGCCTTCCGGCGAGCTTCCCTGCAGTGCGCGCCAAGACCGCCTCTGTCACCCCGTCAGGTCACGCCGTTCCTTGGTGGCTAATGTGGCGCCACCCGAGGGAACCACGTCGAGAAGCCGCGGAACAGGAGGATCGCCATCGGCCCGGGCCATCAAGATCGTCTCCATGGATCCCAAAGTTTGATCATGGAGCTCGAAGACCGATCCCGGAGAGCCGCAAACCCCAAGATCTACGAGAGGGGGACCGATGACCGTGGACCGAGAACGTCGTCACGGAACGCCCAGTGCTTCACCCTGAACGCCAAGTCCAACCCGACGGCCGCAGATGCGACAGGATCGCCCCCGGACGCCGAGACCCCGAACACGGTGCCGCGCCAAGATCGTCCGACACCGAACCAGAACTGCTCCGAGACCTCGAGATCGTCATCTGCCGCGTGAACAGGAAACGCCAAGACCGACCGGTACGCGGTACCGACAAGGCCCTCGCAACGGCAAGACCGACCCCGTGGGACCCGGCAAGGTCGTCGCGACGACAAGAACGGCACCGACCCGGTGGAGTCCGATGCGCCCCGACACCGACCCAAGTCCCACACCTGGACGCGCCAAGTTCTACCCAGTAAACCGAGAACGCTCCCGCCGAGACCGAACCGTCGCACCCTGAACCCGAGACCGGACCCTGGACCCTGAGACCAACCCTGAACCGTGGAACCGACAAGATCGACCTCACCGACGCCAGGATCTTCGCCGCAGAACAACGAGTCCTTCGGAGTGAAACCGACAAGGTCTACCCCGGAATCCGAGGACGCTTCCGCCGAACCCCGGAACCCCAAGATCTGCTGAACCCTAATGTGTGAACCTCTCCCCGAAAACCCTAATTTCATAATATAATACAATTGTTGCACATCAAATCATTCATCTCGCATGCATATCATGTGGTTTGGGGGCCTTATGCTGATTCACCTAATAATTAAATATGGGGCCCATATGCGGGCAAATCTAGTCTCATATCGGCCTCATTTAAACTTGTGTAGCGCACCGGTATCTTATCTTGCCTTGTTTAAACAACATTTAATTTGCAGGGGGTTCTAAATAACTTGAACCACCTAACTAATTGTTGGGACCCCGGTTCCGCTTAATATGACCTAATTGCACCGCACCTTGCCATGACATTCATCATACATGCATCATGCCGATCTTCTGCCGTTGTATTAAATAGTGCATCCGGTGTTTCTTCTAGTGTTTTACTTCTTCGCGGATAAGGCCGTTGAGTTGATGCGAGTGTCGACCCGATCTTCGGTTGAACCTTCGACAATGTTTTCAGGCGAGCATCTCCCCCTTTCTACCTATCTTACTTTTATAGTCTTTATTTCCCTCCTGTTGATCTATTGCTATCTGTGTTGCGTTGCTCTAGTTTTCGTACCCGTGATATCCCCTGCAGCCTTATATTGCCTTGGACACATCCTATTACCTGTTGTTTGGTAGATAGTTGGACTTGCGCGTCGTAGTCGCGTGCTCAAGTGTTGTCGCGTGTTGTCAAATGCCACAGTTGCTGATGTATAGCCGCATGTTGATGTTGGAGATGATTATAGTTTTACTTATCGTCACTTTAATTTCTGTTTAACAACTAAAATTGAAATAAGCAGAGGCATCGGTGGGTGATAGAAAATATTTGGTTTCCGAACGCCCACTTGTGTCCCGTAAGACCCCGAGTACTTGATACTTGTTCCTTGATTTATCGCGCTATCCACATCCGGGAGGTATATGGGACCCCCCTGAGCCAGAGCTTGATTCAGACTTATTTCTTGGGGCCACAAACTAGTTTGAGGTGTTTTTACTATCCTGTACTTATGCCATGCTACTTTCTGTATTTAAATTGTGCGAGGTACTGCACACTGTACTGTTTAGGATCATGGCACGATTCCGCGGTGTCGACAAGCCCAGCCACACTTTCGGGTTCCCAGTCGCTTACAGCCATTGGCGCTAACCTTGAGTCCGTCTCGAAGCTAGCTTACTTCGTTGCGGGATCTACTCAAAGGGGTGGCCCCCTGAAATATTTCTGAATCCTGTGATTGTTCAGTCGTGAAAGCCTCGTTGGGTTTTGATTTGGTTTTTCCGAGGTTGATCGAGTGTGTGTTGCTATTGGTGCACCCCGGCCGGGTAAAACTTTCTGAAAGCCGTGTCCGCGGATATGGACGACTTGGAGCACAGTATCTCGATCATAGACAAGCATAACTAAAGTTTATTGTTATAAATTTGACTTATAATGACTAGTAAGCAACTTCACTATAACGGAATGGCTAAAAATACTGCCCACAATTGCTTGTTTGGTTTGTCGCTTGCGACCATTGTACCTGACTAGTAAGTATGGCAACTACAACGGAATTGGCTGAATAAAAGTACCAACAACTGCTGGGTTTTGGGTTTATCTCATGCTATCGGTATCTGATTAGTAATTGTTGCAACTACAACGGAATGGTTAACTAAAAGTGCCCACTGTTTACTTTATCAGGACGATTATCTAAACCTGACTAGTAAAGTGCCGCAACTATAACTGAATAAATAAAACTGCCAACTGTGTGAGTTCCTCGGTTGACTTCCTCGTTTGGTCTCGAGGGGGAAACGCCAGGATGGGTTTGTTTGATGATAGAATCAGGTTGGTTCCGAATAGGTCCTTCTTACCCCCCTCTGTTTGACGCCAGTGTAGCGAGTCTCTATAGATTGTTTAGTGCATGCTGCCGCTGCCGCTCAGTCCACCATACCTATGTAGGCGAGGACCGCCGAATTCTAGCCTCGCTGTCTTGGCCTCGATCGACGCTCCTTCTTTTCCTTTGCCCTTTGTCGGCACCTTTTGTTTAAGCAGGTTTTGAGATCGGCGTCGTTAGCGGGGTTACCCTTCCGGCTTGGCAGGCAGGGTTATGGACGCCATTGGTTAATCTTGTGGCTCTTAGCCCCATTTGCTTCTTGTCCGTAGTCGGACGCTCTACCATTTTCAAGGTGATTTGGATCTTGTATATTTTTATCTGTCTTCTTGACTCTTTGAGTCGCTGCTATATATATCTGTTCTGTGGGTCCCATCGAGGACTGTTGTGTAATGTTATTACTTCGATTTCCACCCGCACGAAAGTGCCTGGTGGGCACCTTTGAATCGTTTCTATGCGGGTTTTGGCGAATTTTGCTAAAACTTGCATAGGTCCGATTCTGAGGGTGTTACAGAGTGGTATCAGAGCTCAGCAGTTGCGATACCCCACAAGTCCAGCCTGTAGGATAACCTAGCTAACGGCCGAAGTAGAGTGTCAAACTATTTTTGAAAATCGGTTGGATAGTTCTGATTAGGTCTGATTTTACTCCTTACCCTCTGTTGTTCTCCCTTACCTCTACGTGTTTTGAATCCGCTCTCGTCTCTTTCTTCGAGTCCAGGATTTCTCGTGGTCGGGTTTCCGTCGTACCTTCAGGGTTTCGCTTCCTTCTTTGATAACGTTGTTCTACCATCCGATGTTCATGCTGCCGAGTGATCCTTTACCTGTGGTACCATTCTTTGTCCCTTGTTTGTTCCTTCCGGTGTTTTCCGACGCGACGTCATCATCTACGCCAGATCCGATGCAGAGTCTGCATCACCCCTTTGTTTCCGAACCTCGCTTGTTGAGATCTTCAGTCTTAATCCGAGGGTTGGTTGCATAATCTGCCTATTCGTGTACATAGTAATGCTTTGAGTGCGGGATGGAGTCGCGACCATACCACTACTCTTACCATTCGCTTATGTATATTGAATGGTGGATCGATGCAATTTTACTCCTTCCATGGAAGTTAGCGGTGGCCTTACCTTTAACTTCGTCCGTTGTTTATCCGGAGTGCTCTCTTGACGAACAGGGACAACGACCTCTTGTAAGTGGTGTCGCGAAGATCTACACGAAGCGAGAAGACGCAGATCGCCGACCTTCCTTCCGGTGCCATGAGGCGGATCTCGAGGGCGAGATCCCTTGTTAGTGGTGTCGAATTGTGGCATCCCGCAAATCCACTACTAGAAAATCGCGTTAAATTTGTGCATCGCATCATCATAATCGCATGTCTTGTCTCGGTGCATCAGCATAACATCAGCATGCATCTATCTGTTTGAAACCATTTTGCTAAAAACCCTAATTTTGTTTTCTATATTAAACGCCCCGTCTTTATTTAAAACCCAAAACCCGGGCTTGTCCGGATTATTTATTTTTGTCTAGTATCGGTTTGCAAAAGTTCCGTTTATAAATAATAAAATATTTATTTTATTTTAGTTGGGGCAGTCGAACGGGCCAGATCGACCCGAACGACCGCCCCAGAAAACTAAATCGGCCAACCTGCCAGCCCCATCTAATCCTAAACCCACCTAAAAAGCTACCCAACCTACACCCCCACATCACCCCACCCTATCCCCATCCGCCACCTCACCCCTCCCCTTCCCTCTAGCCTATCCCTGCACGCCACCTCACCACCCCTCTCTCCCCACTCCCAGCAGTCCCTGCACACTCACGCACACAGGACACCACACGCGCCCACCTCCTGCCAGCATCACCCCTCTACCCGCCGCGGGTCCCGCCTGGGACCCACCAACCACCAACCGCGTGCGCCCCCTTCTTCCACCTCTCTCTGAGCCCCGCGTTCCCCAAGCCAGACCAGCGCCTGACGCCGCCCGCGCTCCACTGGCCACCCCCTCGCCACACCTCGCCGCCAGCGTCGCTGGCCAGCCTCGTCGCCCTCCTCTCCCGCTCTGGCCACCCGCTCAGCCCGCCGCCTCCTCCCTAGCGCCCATGCCCTCCTCCCGGCCACCCTCGCAGACCACGCCCGGCCACCACAGCGCGTCCGCGTGCCCCACCTCCTCGTGCTCCGCCTGTCTCCGGCCGCAACCCGCCCTCCAGAGCACCCTTCCGCCTCACGGTGCCGCTCGGCCGCCTCTCTCTCCTCCTCCTCCCTCCTCTCTCTCTCCCTGATCGCCTCGCCGTCCCTTTCGCCCCCTCCGGTGCTCCCTCACCTCCCCGGTCCCCAGGCCTCGCCGCGCCGCAGAGCCCCTGCGCCAGTAGCCCATGCCGGCCACGCTTCGCCCCGGCCAGCCTCTGCCCCCCAGCAACCATCTGCCCGCCAGCGCCGCCCTCTCCCGGACCCGCCTCCCAGAACCGCCTCGCCGCGCCGCGCGTCCCGGCCGCTCCAGCCGCGTCCGCGCCGCCTCGGGCCTCCGCCGCCGGCGACCCCTCGCAGCGCCTTCCGGCGAGCTTCCCTGCAGTGCGCGCCAAGACCGCCTCTGTCACCCCGTCAGGTCACGCCGTTCCTTGGTGGCTAATGTGGCGCCACCCGAGGGAACCACGTCGAGAAGCCGCGGAACAGGAGGATCGCCATCGGCCCGGGCCATCAAGATCGTCTCCATGGATCCCAAAGTTTGATCATGGAGCTCGAAGACCGATCCCGGAGCCGCAAACCCCAAGATCTACGAGAGGGGACCGATGACCGTGGACCGAGAACGTCGTCGCCACGCGCCCAAGGCTTCACCCCAACGCCAAGTCCAACCCGGCGCCGGATCACGGGATCGCCCCCGACGCCGAGACCCCGACGGTGCGCCGCCAAGATCGTCCGACACCGAACCGTAATCGCTCGAGTCCTCGAGATCGTCATCTGCCGCGTGAACAGGAAACGCCAAGACCGACCGGTACGCGGTACCGACAAGGCCCTCGCAACGGCAAGACCGACCCCGTGGGACCCGGCAAGGTCGTCGCGACGACAAGAACGGCACCGACCCGGTGGAGTCCGATGCGCCCCGACACCGACCCAAGTCCCACACCTGGACGCGCCAAGTTCTACCCAGTAAACCGAGAACGCTCCCGCCGAGACCGAACCGTCGCACCCTGAACCCGAGACCGGACCCTGGACCCTGAGACCAACCCTGAACCGTGGAACCGACAAGATCGACCTCACCGACGCCAGGATCTTCGCCGCAGAACAACGAGTCCTTCGGAGTGAAACCGACAAGGTCTACCCCGGAATCCGAGGACGCTTCCGCCGAACCCCGGAATCCCAAGATCTGCTGAACCCTAATGTGTGAACCTCTCCCCGAAAACCCTAATTTCATAATATAATACAATTGTTGCACATCAAATCATTCATCTCGCATGCATATCATGTGGTTTGGGGGCCTTATGCTGATTCACCTAATAATTAAATATGGGGCCCATATGCGGGCAAATCTAGTCTCATATCGGCCTCATTTAAACTTGTGTAGCGCACCGGTATCTTATCTTGCCTTGTTTAAACAACATTTAATTTGCAGGGGGTTCTAAATAACTTGAACCACCTAACTAATTGTTGGGACCCCGGTTCCACTTAATATGACCTAATTGCACCGCACCTTGCCATGACATTCATCATACATGCATCATGCCGATCTTCTGCCGTTGTATTAAATAGTGCATCCGGTGTTTCTTCTAGTGTTTTGCTTCTTCGCGGATAAGGCCGTTGAGTTGATGCGAGTGTCGACCCGATCTTCGGTTGAACCTTCGACAATGTTTTCAAAGCAGCATCTCCCCTTTCTACCTATCTTACTTTTATAGTCTTTATTTCCCTCCCGTTGATCTATTGCTATACGTGTTGCGTTGCTCTAGTTTTCGCACCGTGATATCCCTGACCTTATATTGCCTTGGACACATCCTATTACATTGTTTGGTAGATAGTTGGACTTGCGCGTCAGTCGCGTGCTCAAGTGTTGTCGTGTTGTCAAATGCCACGATTCTTGATGTATAGCCGCATGTTGATGTTGGAGATGATTCTAGTTTTACTTATCGTCACTTTAATTTCTGTTTAACAACTAAAATTGAAATAAGCGAGGCATCGGTGGGTGATAGAAAATATTTGGTTTCAACGCCCACTTGTGTCCCGTAAGACCCCGAGTACTTGATACTGTTCCTTGATTTATCGCTATCCACATCCGGAGGTATATGGGACCCCCGAGCGAGCTTGATTCGGACTTATTTCTTGGGGCCACAAACTAGTTTGAGGTGTTTTTACTATCTGTACTTATGCCATGCTACTTTCGTATTTAAATTGTGCGAGGTACTGCACCTTTGTCTTGTTAGGATCATGGCACGATTCCATGTGTCGACAAGCCCAGCCACACTTTGGGTTCCCGATGCTCACAGTAGTCCCCATAACCTTGAGCCCGTCTCGAGTCACCGGCTTCGTTGCGGGATCTACTTAAGGGGTGGCCCCCTGAAATATTTCTGAATCCTGTGATTGTTCAGTCGTGAAAGCCTCGTTGGGTTTTGATTTGGTTTTTCCGAGGTTGATCGAGTGTGTGTTGCTATTGGTGCACCCCGGTCGGGTAAAACTTTCTGAAAGCCGTGTCCGCGGATATGGACGACTTGGAGCACAGTATCTCGATCATAGACAAGCATAACTAAAGTTTATTGTTATAAATTTGACTTATAATGACTAGTAAGCAGCTTCACTATAACGGAATGGCTAATAATACTGCCCACAATTGCTTGTTTGGTTTGTCGCTTGCGACCATTGTACCTGACTAGTAAGTATGGCAACTACAACGGAATTGGCTGAATAAAAGTACCAACAACTGCTGGGTTTTGGGTTTATCTCATGCTATCTGTATCTGATTAGTAATTGTTGCAACTACAACGGAATGGTTAACTAAAAGTGCCCACTGCTTACTTTATCAGGACGATTATCTAAATCTGACTAGTAAAGTGCCACAACTATAACTGAATAAGTAAAACTGCCAACTGTGTGAGTTCCTCGGTTGACTTCCTCGTTTGGTCTCGAGGGGGAAACGCCAGGATGGGTTTGTTTGATGATAGAATCAGGTTGGTTCCGAATAGGTCCTTCTTACCCCCTCTGTTTGACGCCAGTGTAGCGAGTCTCTATAGATTGTTTAGTGCATGCTGCCGCTGCCGCTCAGTCCACCATACCTATGTAGGCGAGGACCGCCGAATTCTAGCCTCGCCGTGTACTGGCCTCAGTACTGACGCTCCTTCTTTTTCCTTTGCCCTTTGTCGGCACCCCTTTTGTTTAAGCAGGTTTTGAGATCGACGCCGTTAGCAGGGTTACCCTTCCGGCTTGGCCTGGGCAGGGTTATGGACGCCATTGGTTAATCTTCAGGGCTCTTAGCCCCATTTGCTTCTTGTCCGTAGTCGGACACTCTACCATTTTCAAGGTGATTTGGATCTTGTATATTTTTATCTGTCTTCTTGACTCTTTGAGTCGCTGCTATATATATCTGTTCTGTGGGTCCCATCGAGGACTGTTGTGTAATGTTATTACTTCGATTTCCACCCGCACGAAAGTGCCTGGTGGGCACCTTTGAATCGTTTCTATGCGGGTTTTGGCGAATTTTGCTAAAACTTGCATAGGTCCGATTCTGAGGGTGTTACACACGACACCGCCTCCAAGAAGGTAACGACACAAGAAGCGCCACTGCCGCCGAGACCACAAGGGTCTAGGGTTTTCACCCGGAGCTCCAATACAGCAAGGGTAGCCATGACGACGCCCTGAAGAAGGTCACGACACCCGCAGGCATCACCATTGTCGGCGCCGAAGCGCTGGGATTTCGCCCGGAAAACTCTCGCCACATTTGGTTTCTCAGGCCACCAATCCCAGAGCCGAGCTTCTAACACGCGATCTGGGCGCCGCCACCGCCAGGAATCCCCGATGCCCGCACCATGCCACCCTCATGGTCCAAAGAGACGCGCCATCACCACTGCCACGTCGTCCCGCCGTCGAGACACCCGTGCAGTCCACCTTCCGGGGCTGCCGCCCCGGCATCCTCGAGCTCACGTCCGTGTAGCGAGGCACGTTGTGTGACCTGCGAGGAGGCGGAGGAGGTGGCCACGTATGAAACCGAAGGGCGATAGCGGCACGACCACCTGGGGGGACTACCCTCCATCGCCGTAGGCGAGTGCCGACCGGACACGGCCGCGGGGACACACCAGGCCTAGACAGGCCCGACCGGGCCCGAATCGGGCCCGTGAAGTCTCCGTCGCCACGCTGCAGCACGTAGGCTGCGCCTCCGCCATCGACCTGCTCCGCCCGAACCACCTTCTCCAGCTCTAGAGAACGACTAGCAGGCGCAACGGGCCCGACCAAGCCCAGATCCTGACCAAGTCAGATGGGCCCTGCAGGGCCCCAATCTGGGTCTTGCGCACGGCCGCACCGTTGTGGCCGCGTCGCCCCGCCACCCGATGCCACCACGGGACGCGCCGCCGCCGCTTCCCGACGATGAAGGCGCAGCGGCCGGGCCTCCGCCGCCGATAGGCTGCAGCAGCCGCGAGCTCAAAGGGTGCCGCCGCCACCAACTGTGCGTGAAGCCGCCCCTGGCGCCGCCCGCTGCCGCGCCAGGTCCTGGCCGCCCCTGCCGAGACGCACCGCTGCCGGCGAGAGCGCCGTCCTGTTTGGGTCTCCGCGCACCGGGTAGAGGAGGGCCAGCCGCCGCTGTCACCGATCGGTCTTTGCCCGGCGGCCCACGCCGACGGCGGCTGGGGAGGGAGGAGAGAGGCGAGGGTTAGGGTTTCCGCCCCCAGGTCACACGGGAGCGACCGAGGAGCGGGTTTTTCAGGTTAATCTACATTATTCTTTCTTCAGTAAAAAGAATACAATTGCATTAATCGCCGCCGGTCCATCTGCCGCGATGAGAACTTCTGCTACCGCCACGAGTTCTTCTTCTGCCGCCACCACAAGAACTTCATCCACTGGTTGCGGCGCAGGTTCTTCTTCTGCCATCGTCATCGAAACCTTATCCCAAAAAATCCCTCACCAACCACCAGCCCACTCTCCCTCTAACCCTAACCCTAGCCACCTCTCTGTGGCGACACTGACCTCTCCGACATGCGGGACCGCACTGTCTTCCTCGGTGGCACGTACCTCTCCGGGACATGGGACCGCATTGTCTTCCTCGGCGGCACGTAGCTCCCCGCGGTGGCGCTGACCTCTCCAACAAGTGGGACCGCACCATATTTATCGGCGGCGCGCACCTCTCCTCCAAGACGGACGACATCTTCTTCCGCGGTGGCGCTGATCTCGACCGCGCCATCCGGCTACATATTCGTATGTTCCTAGTCGCTCAAATCTATAGTTTCTACTTGACAACATTGGGATTTGTTTGTATAGTATTATTTTCTGATTTTTTGTGACTTGGGATCTATAATAAGATACAATTCATTGAATCAATGTGTTATTTGATGGTTTAGTTACCAGATGGTGGTTAGCTAACTATCTATGTGCTTCCATAGTTCGATAAGGGTACACACATTTTACACTCCCACTATGTTAATTTGCCTATCTAATTCCTTTTAGTTTCATGACTCTTGCTAGCTGCAATTAATAGAAATGGTGAATAACAATACTAAAAAAGTTCCCCGGCTTCCACATCATGTGTCATGTACCATGCAAGGTAAAGTTGTTTTCAGTTTACGGCTCTACCAACACAAGACACATATATCTAGATATAGGTCTGCTAATAAAAGTTAACATGATCAATATCCTTTCAATTGGTTTTAGGTCCCAGTATTCTTTCATTTGAGAAGTAATCTTTTCGATATAGGTTTGATATTGAAGTTAACATGACCAGGGCAAGAAAGAAAAATCTGAAAAAATTGTTAGAAGTTATAGACCAAAAAATCCTTACTATGTTTGCACCCTTAACAAAACGACAATCTGCAAAAGAAATATAGTAATTATTTTTGAACTTAAACATGCCTAGAATGTCAATCTTAATTACTCTAGGCACGTACCGTAACAAACTTAACTATTCATGTATTTTCTGTGTAATACGTCTCATCCAATTTCGCAAGCAAGTATATGATGTTTTACATATCTGAAGGAAAAACCATCAACTTCGCATGTGTTTGTTGCCAAGATGTTATTGGTCAAGTTAAAGCAAAGTGTGATAATAAAGGTACTGTCAGTTTCACATCAAACTAGGAAGATTATGTTTGTAAACACAAACTCATGGAAGGTGATGTTTGTGTCATCCAGTTCATAGTCGAAGCGGGCTCTCTGACCGTGGGAGTGCATCTTTTATAGTGGTTCGAACATGTGGGTATTAATTAGATATGTACCTAGCTATGTGAGATGTGAACTTGTTGTGTTGATAAGTACTATATGTATATAATGAATGTTCATGTGATTCTGCTGAAGTTGCATTCTGTCTATTATGTATTTTTTATTCTGTTTTGGATAGATATTACATACTGGATGGGGGTTGAACTGTAAAATTTTCATATATCACATGCCGCCAAATACTGTAGCATTGTATTTTTGTGTCGTTGTCCTCACCTATTGTCCGACATGTAGTCAGTGCCGGCCTACAGTGGGTCACAGCGTTAACACCTTGTTGCCGCGGTAGTGATCACTCGGCGGATGACGATGTGCCGAGCCAAAAATGCTCCGCCTAAAAACTTTCTTTGGTGTAGTTATTCCTGACGGTTTATTTTGCCGCGCCAGCGCGAGCATGGCAACTAGGCGTGTTCCTTGGTGTTTATAAGCGCCAAGGACCGCGATACATGTACTGTGTGCATGACATGTTGTACTTCTACGAGCAAGGGATCAGAAAATCGGAAACCCTTCAGATCTTTTGGATCAGGGGTAGAGCCCCACTCACGATCATGTTATTTGTCTTTCCTATTAGGCCATGGGATACACCATAAGTAGTATGTTAGACTGAGGTTTTATGTTTATTTTGCTACTTTCAGTGTGTGACATGGGGTTAACATGTCAATGCCCATCGTTGATGGAATAAGGTTTTGAATAAGAGGGGTGCACTGGAGGATTCGTTCGGCTAATAGGCAAGCAAATCAGGGATACGAGGTTAACCCAGGTTCAGGTCTTCGGAGGGAAAACCCTACTCATGTTTGTCTACTCTTGATTAACGATGAACTAAAGATAACAGGAGGTGCCTTGATGGCAATGGTGCATAGATGTAATCTGGCGGGTGTATGTGTCCACCTGCTTTTTTCCTCCTGGCCTTTATATGGGGAACCCAGGTCTCGGAATAGCAACCGAGTCGGTTACAATTTAGGGTTTTTCCCTTTAAATTTTCCATCTACATCTTGTTGTATCCTCCAAGGAGTCACGTCCTACATGGGCCTGGGCCACCCAAATTTCATGGGCTTCGCCATCAGGTGTGAATCATCACGTGGGCTTCCATTGGGCCAAACCGGATAGGACAATCTTGGGTACCTGTAGGGCATACCCATGTCAATAGCCCCTAATTATCCATTTGAATCATAGATTCGGATGGAGACTCTGAAATCTTCAATCGTCAGAAATTTTACCTTGCCATCCGAAAGTTTATCAGGTGATATTATTTGGCTCATAGGGATAGTTGATGCGCATGCCTGACTCATCCAACGGATCGGGACCAGTTAACTGCCTTTGGAAAAAACAACGCTATCTACCCCAACTCGAGCGGACTCGAATTCGGAAAATTGCTAGCGCAATTCGACTCATGTCGCTGAGGCCTTACAGAGTTGTATTCTAGTCTTTTAAGTATGCACCTGATGCGTCCATCAGAATTTTTCATCGCACATGTAGGCACGGTATGTAGCTGGTAGAGCGCAGCAGGTGCGTTGCCAGGCCATCACATGGTATTTATAGGTCTTATCTTGTTGTCATAGACACATCATCCAGATATTTATGTCGTGGAGACAATTCGGGTGGCTAAAGGAGACATTATCACTTTACTTAGCAATATGTCTAATGAGCGAATTCGCCATTGGCGTTGTTTAGATCATGCACTGTGGACACAATCGACATAGAGGATTCGAAGGATAATAGCAATATTTTCCATAAGGTGCGTGACCAACACTCCCTGTTGTTGGAGATATGCCCAAGAGGCCATAATGAAATGGTTATTATTACATCTTTGTGTTTATAATAAATGTTTATATCCCATGCTATAATTTTATTAACCGGAAACATTAATACTTGTGTGTTTTGTAAACATAAGAGAGTACCTAGTAAGCCTCTTGTTAAACTAGCTTATTAATTAATAGATGATCATGGTTTCCTGATCATGGACATTGGATGTTATTAATAACAAGATCATATCTTTAGGAGAATGATGTGATGGACACACTCCTATAGTTAGTGTAGCATAAGATCAAGTCACTTAGAGTTTGTTTGGTACAAGCTTTCAAATACATAGTAACCTAATCCTTCGACCTTGAGATCGTGTTAATCACCATCACCGGATGGATTCTTTTATGACATCAAACACCACTTTGTAACTGGGTGGTTATAAAGGTGGCATTAGGTATTCTAAAAGTATGTGTTGAGGCACATGGATGAAGAGTGGGATTTGTCCATCCATATGACAGATAGATATACTTTGGGCCCTCTCGATGGAATGTCATCCAATTGGTTTGCAAGCATGTGACTAGGTCACAAGGGATGTCATATCACGGAACGAGTAAAGTGTACTTATCGGTAACGAGGTTGAACTAGGTATAGAGATACCGACGATCAAACCTCGGAAAAGTAAAGTATCATGTGACAAAGGGAATCAGTATTGTATGTAAATGGCTCATTCGATCACGAAGTCATTGTAGAAATATGTGGGAGGCATAATGGATTTCCATATCCCACTAATGGTTATTGATCAAAGAGGTGTCTCGATCATCTTTGCATAGTTCACGAACCGTAGGGAGACACACTTAAGGATTCGATGTTGTTTAGTAGATATGGAATATGAGTTGGAGACCGAATGTTGTTCGGAGTATTGGATTGGATCCAAGACATCACTAGGAGATCTGGAATGGTCCAGATAATAAGATTCATATAAGGAAAGTTAGTTTCCGGGGTTCGGAAATGTTTTCGGTGTTTTGATCGGAAGCTTCTAGAATGTTCTGGAAGGTCCACCACCCCGGGAGGGGGTACTTGGAATGCACCATACCCTAATGAGCTAGGCGCATGGAACCCTAGGTCAAGTCGGCCAAGGACAAGGAAGAGAGACACAAACTCTAGTTTGAAAAGTCAAATCCTAGTTTGAAAGTCAAAGTCCTAGTGGAGGAAGGGAAGGAAACCTTGAGGGAAAATGTTTCCCTTTCCCTCTCCATTGCTGCCAGCCAAGGGGAGTTGGGGGTGGACTCGGACAGGGCTGGGAACCCTGGACGCCGCCCCTCCACCCATATAAGGAGGGGTTGGGGAGCCCCCTACTCCCTCACCCCAAACCCTAGCCGCCAGGCGCCTCCCTCTCTCCTGCATACAACTGCTCCGGCTTAGGCGAAGCCATGCAGTAATATATTCTCCACCACCACCACCACACCGTCATGCTGTTAGGATTCCGTGGAGATCTACAACCTCTGCTACCCTGCTGGAACAAGGGAGAGGAAGGTCTTCATCGACTACCATACGTGTGACCGACCGCGGAAGCGCTGCCGGAACGTGGCACCAGAAGGATCGTCTACACGATCTTGAGATCGGCAAGTGATCGACTACATCAACCACGAGGTTTCAATCTCGTTAAACGCTTTGGATATACGAGGGTTAGTTCTCTACAAACTCATTGCATCGATCTCGTAGATTAGATCTTGGCTTTTGTGTGTTCCCGTGATAGAATTTTTTTGTTTTCCATGTTGTGAACCCTATAGTGGTATCAGAGACGTGTCTATGCGTAGATCTGTTGTACGAATAAAACACAATGATTTTGTGGGTGTTGATGCTTTTGTTGTTGCTTGCTTTTTGTGTACTTTGCATCTTACAGGATGGTGGGATGAAGCGGCCCGGGTTAACGTTACATGTCATCGTACATGAGACTTGATTCACGCTGAATGTGCAACTTGCATTGCATAAGTGGCTTTGTGGGTGTTTGTCTCTCCCACCATAGTGAAGATTCAATTTACAATGGGCACTTGACAATACTTATATCAACATTGTGGTTCATGTTCGTAGGTAAGAACGGTTCTTATTCAAAAGCCCCAACCACGTAAAACATGCAAAGAAAATTAGAGGTGTCTAACTTGTTTTTCCAGGGCATGTGTTGTGATGTGATTGTTATTATATATAATGTATGCAATGATCCTTATTGTAAGCTGGCAACCGGGAGGAGCCTTATGGTTGTTTTTAAATTTCGTTAAGACCTGCGTGTCTATTCATCAAGTAGTTAAAATAGTTGTTGTTGGTGGAGGACAATCATGAAACGGCGCCATTGACCTTGACGCCACGCCGGTGATGATGGAGATCATGTTCGTGCTTTGGAGATGAAGATAAAAGGCACAAGAAGAAATGCCATATAATATCACATATTATGAATTGCATGTGATGTTAATCCTTTTTATGCATCTTGTATTGTTTAGATCATGATGGTAGCATTATAAGATGATCCCTCTCACTAAATATCAAGTAATAAAGTTTTCATCCTTAGTAGGCACTGTTTCTAAGACTCGTCGTTTCGAAGCATCATGTGATGATCGGGTGTGATAGATTCTACGTGTGCATATAACGGGTGCAAGCCATATTTGCACATGCGGATACTAAGATTAACCTTAACGAGCCTAGCATGTACAGACATGGCATCGGAACACGGAATACCAAAAGGTAAAGCATGAGTCATATGGATGATATGATGAACATGTTGATTTTTCGCCTTTGAAGCTACATCATCTCTCAGACTTGGTGCAGTGGATTGGGTTCGTATAATTACCAAAAAGACTCGAGGGATGTTGTTTTGAGTGAGAGTTCAACAGTAATATGATTAAAAGTTGAACACAATTTATCATAAATTAAATCAAAGTGAATTTGCATAATTGTTGTAGTCATTGGCATCCGTTCACCACCTTACGCTTAGTTATAATTGAGATAATAGAACTATAGAATTCTGGATAGTTACTTTACGAACTGGTATCGTATTGTTTTGAGTGTTAATCTAAAGTTTAAAAGTCCTATTGCAAACTTCGTTTACTCCGTGAAATTTAATAATTAGTATTAAATCAAGAGTAACAATTCTAGTGTTAGTATATAAATATCATGTTTGTCTCCATGATTCTTGATATTCAAAATATTGTTTTAATATCAAGGTTATCTAGAAGCTAAAAGAATTGTTTCAGAAACCATCATGTATGGAAGATATTCTGATATCTGAAATGGTGTTTTGGTTGCAAAATGATAGAGTATAATTTAGCAAATTATATGTTCTGATATTTTGATGAGAATTTGCGAAGGTTGGAGATACTAGATGTCATAATCCTCCAAAAGTTTTTGGAAAGCAACAGTATACTCGTGATTCGCTGTTATAAGCTATAGTAGCTATATCATGAAAATTGTCATGATGAGGATGAATAAAAGATGTAGGTAAAATGTTTACTACACTAAAAGATTACTAAAGAATGGAATTTGAAAGAATGCCGAACATTTGATGATGGTGATCTACTTCAAAGTGCAAGTCCAAAGATATTAGTATTTGACTATACATGCTTTAGACTATGTGTCATGTGTACGGCGCCACTGCTGATGTTGATAGATTCTTTTAAAAGAAAAAGAAAATGTTGAAAGAGAATCTAAGAAATATTTGGCAGGAAAAGAAAGACTGGAATTGTCCATCTTAGGTATATAGATGATATACATGTTATGGTTGTATTCTTTGCTTGTTAAACAATGTGGTTCTTGGGTATTAGATATCGAATTGGTTGGTGTGAATTTTTATACAGGACAACACAATTCATGAACTGCAATGGCCTAAGTAACCAGCAAGCGAATATGTGATGATGCTCATCAAAAACAAACAAAGTGTTATGGTGTTTCTCGTTGACATCAAAGCTTACCTTCAAGATTTGTTTTAATAATTGTTATTTTGATCAGGTATTATGAGAACAAAAGTTTGTTCGAATAATTGCCATATTCCATAAAAGATGGATGATTTACAAGTCTAGTTGGAGAAATCACATCCATAAAACTAAAATGCTAAAAAAATTCGTAAGACAAATGATTGAAAGATCACTTAAGAAGTGACATCGCCGTTTAAATTATATTGGAAATAAAACATGTAGAAACTCCATGTTGATGGAATTTTGGAGTCTTTTGATTTTGATCAATTGACGCTTGTGAAACTTTCCTAGAGATAATTGAAACTTCGTTCAAAGGCTAAATAAGAACGAACGACTAGCTTATTGGAATTTGTACATATTGATGTATGTAGTCCATTATGTGTAGTCCCGAGCGATTGATTTCAAATTCATATGCTTTCTCCAGAAATTTGAGTGAATATATATGTATATTTACTTAATGAGGAAGAAGTATGAAACATTTGAAAATGTTCAAAGACTTTCAAGATGAAGTGGAAAATCAATGTAACAAGAAAATAAAGAGTTTATGATTGGATCATAAAGTAAGATATGTGAGTTACAAGTTAAGCATCACACCTAAGATTTGATGAATAGTTCCATGGATTTGCATTCCCCGAAACACCATAAGGAGTATGGAGTGTTCGAGATATGTAATGAAACCTTGTTTGACATGGTGAGATCAAAGGTGTTAGTTATAAAACTGCCATTGTATTCTAAAGATTAAAAGCTTTAGTGACTACCTCTTTTACACTGAAAAGAGCACCATCGTGATCCGTTGAAATGACACCATATAAGCTATGGTTTGGGATAAAACCCAAGTTGTCCTTTCTTCAATTTTAGTATGCCAGTCATAAGTAAAATGTTTTCAACCAAAGTTAGATGAGCATATCTTTGTATGTTATTTCGAATAACCGTTGGGTATTCCTCCATAACACGAAAGACAAAAGTGTTTGTCGCTTAGAACGTCAAGTTTCTTGAGAAGGAATTTTTTGTTAAATGTTAAGTGGGAGTACAATAAAACTTTGATAAGGTTACTGAACCTTAGCTATATGTGCGGAGTTGCGCAACGCCGGAAAGTGTAACAGAGGCAGCAACAATGCTCATGGCTCACGTGCCTCAAAAGTTATGATCACGAAGGTCTAAGTTCCTATTGAACCAAGTATGTCGGGTAAACAATCAAATACTAAGATTTGAGAGTAAATCATTATTGTTTGACAATGATAAACCAACTATATGCAAATAAGTGATGATGGGCCCTGACTCCGTCAAATGGCTTGAAGCCATAAAATCCGTGATAGTTCCATACACGATAAATCAAGCTTTGAACTTGAAAGACCCTCTGTAAAGGTGTAAGACCTTATAGTTGTATTTGGATCTATAAAGAAATAGACATGGATGTTTTACATCTAAGAAATTGTTGACATGTCGAGTAAGAGTTTACGGCAATGTTCAAGGAGTTAACTATGACAAGACAGGTTAATGTAGCAACCACTACATATAATTTTGTATATGGTAGTTGTACAAAAAAAACAAGTTTTTCTAATAGAATGGTTACCTAGGACGTGTACATGATATGATCCAAAGGGTTTTGTTAATTCAAAGGATGCTAATAGGGCATGCAAACTTCAATCATTGAAGTAAGCATCGCGGAGTTGGAATCTTCACCTTGATGAAACTGTTAAAAGGTTTAATTTCATCGGAGACGATGAAGATGCTTGCATTTGCAAGAAATTAAGTGGGAGCGCTAAGACATATTTCTAATGCATTATGTGAAAGACATATTGTTGATTGGAAACGATGTATTTTTTATTGACACAAGTTAAGAATTTCATCTCGATGAAAGACTTAGGCAAAACCCGAATATTTGGCATCAATGTCTATATGGATAGATTGAGACGCTAATATGGTTGTGCTGAGAGTACATAGATGAGATATTGAAATAGTTCAATATAGAAACTACAAGAAAGGTTCTTGTCGCATGAAAAGGACCAAATAAAGATTCAAGTGTATTGACACTTGGTGAGTGAAATCACAAGAATATTTTGATTAATCATACCCTGATATATACACATCCAGATATGTCCATTGCTCTAAATGTTATGAGTAGATACCAGAATAAATCATAAGATGATCATTGGACGATAGTAAGGATATTCTTATGATCTTTGGAAGAACTAAAGAATATGTTATTTATGTAGAGGTGACAAATAGATAGATAGTTCATTATAAAGTGGTACACTGATAATAGTTTTGTCACAAAATACAAAGTTTATCTCAATTTAAAACTATGGGTGGCATAATATAATGGAAGGAAATTTCCATAACGTATTTGGATGAGTTCCAAAGTTAAGACATTATGACATATACTACAATAAAAGTCGAAGTATATGACTGCTATTGTAGCAGAAAAAGAGGGCATTTGTTTCAAGTAGCTTGTTATCAAACTAGGTGTGGTTCACAATGGGCTAGTACTATGAAGATATATTGTACGGCAATTGTATCAACATGTTTTAACCCCAAGGAACTAAAGGTCTCACCAAAGTACCAAATTTATACAATGCCATCTCATTAGAGGATGATTGATGCGTAGAGACGCAAAGACATGCAATTACATTCATGGACCTAAAAGTGTCAGATCCGAAGATTATGTTTACCACTAGCAATCGTGTATATAGAACACCAGAAATCCATAGGAGTTGAATACACAAGTTTTTCCGAACTAGATTATTGACTCTAGTGCAAGTGGGAAACTGTTGGAAATATTCCCAAGAGGCAATAATAAAATGGTTATTATTATATCTTTGTGTTTATGATAAATGTTTACATCCCATGCTATAATTGTATTAACCGGAAACATTAATACTTGTGTGTTTTGTGAACATAAGAGAGTACCTAGTAAGCCTATTGTTAAACTAGCTTGTTGATTAATAGATGATCATGGTTTCCTGATCATGGACATTGTATGTTATTAATAGAAAGATCATATCATTAGGAGAATGATGTGATGGATACACTCCTATAGTTCGCGTAACATAGTATCAAGTCACTTAGAGTTTGTTTGCTACAATCTTTCAAATACATAGTAACCTAATCCTTCGACCATGAGATTGTGTTAATCACCATTACCAGATGGATGCTTTGATGACATCAAACACCACTTCATAACTGGGTGGTTATAAAGGTGGCATTAGGTATTCTCAAAGTATGTCTTGAGGCACATGGATCAAGAGTGGGATTTGTCCATCCATATGACAGATAGATATACTCTGGGCCCTCTCGGTGGAATGTCATCCAATTGGATTGCAAGCATGTGACTAGGTCACAAGGGATGTCATATCACGGAATGAGTAAAGAGTACTTATCGGTAACGACGTTGAACTAGGTATAGAGATACCGATGATCAAACCTCGGATAAGTAAAGTATCACGCGACAAAGGGAATCGATGTCGTATGTAAATGTTTCATTCGATCATGAAGTCATCATAGAAATATGTCGGAACCATAATGGATTTCCAGATCCAACTGATGGTTATTGATTGGAGAGGTGTCTCGATAATGATATGATAACCAAGCTGAGGCTTACCTCAGGCTCAGTTTCCCTCTGGAAAGCAGAGATTCTAGACCGAGCTTCCTTAAAACTTTCTTTGGTTTTTTGCTTAAAAGTGGAGATTTCTACCATAGGGGAAATAAAGGTAGACCCCGACATGGTAGCAACTAGAGCAAGAACTAATTTTTTTTTGTTTTTGAATAAGGCAAGCAAACCAAGATAGACTAATTTTGGGGGGGGGGGGTTTGAAAAGATGCAAACAAAACCAAGCAAAAGAAAAAAGCAAACTAAAAACAAAGTAAAGAGAAAGGAAGTGAAGGACTCCCCTAGTGAATACGTCCTTAGCCTCCCTGGCAACGGTGTAGGGGTTCGTAGCATGGAAAACAAAAATTTTCTACCGCATACAAACAAACAAGCCAAGATCTATCTACTAGATTGTAGCAACGAGTCGATAGAGTAACTCACCCTCGAAGATTCCAAAGCGGTTAACGAGAGCAGATTCTCGTGGATGATGTAGTCGTACACTCCCGATCTCAAGATCGCGCAGACGATCCTTCCGGCTGCGTTAAGGCAGCGCTCATGATCAGTCTGCGTTCGGTACTCGGCGAAGACCTTCCTCTCCTTGTTCCAAAGAGGCGGAGGTTGTAGCACTCTCCTCGCGATTCCGGCAGCACGACGGCATGGTACCGGAAGTAGAGGGGAGATCTCGCAGGGCTTCGCCTTAAACCAGAGCGAGTATGGTGGACTATGAGAGAGACTTGGTGATCTAGGGTTTAGACACACCAATTAGAAGGGGCTAAACCAGCGGCTAGGGCAATTAGAAGCTCTAACTCGGCGGCTTGGGAGAAATCCCTAGGCTGTGGCTAGGGTTTAGGTTTAGAGGGAGGCAACTTGTGTGTCTAGGAGGGGAGCCCTGCCCCTCCTTTTATAGGTGGAGGGAGGCGCGCCTGGGGAGGGGATTCCCTCCCCAACTCGGACCCAAGGTGGGCCGACGGTGGGAGGAGGAACTCCTCCCCCAAGTCGGTTTCAAACCTCCTTCTCCTCTTTCCCAAAACTAGCCGTTTGACTTTCAAACTAGCCGTTTGATTTTTCAAACTAGGATTTGAATAAACCCTCTATTTTGGTACAGCTATGACACCTAGCACATGATGCAATCATATCAACTTGATATAACACATTCATGTACCATTTCCCCTCCGGAGTGCCAGACATTCCAGAACCTTCTAGAACATTCCCGATGAAAACACTGGAATCATTCCCCAACTCCGAAACATGACTTTCCTTATATGAATCTTATTCTCCGGACCATTCCGGATCTCCTCGTGATATCCCAGATCCCATCCGAGACTCCGAACAACATTCGATCTCTTACTCATCATTCCATAACTACTCAACAACATCGAATCCTTAAGTGTGTCTCCCTACGGTTCGTGAATTATGCGGACATGATCGAGACACTTCTCCGAACAATAACCAATAGAGGAATCTGGAAATTCATATGGCTCCCACATATTTCTACGATTACTTTGCGATCTAATGAACCACTTACATACGATACCAATTTCCCTTTGTCTCACGATAGTTTACTTATCCGAGGTTATAATCATCGGTATCTCTGCATACCTAGTTCAACCTCGTTACTGATAAGTACTCTTTTCTCGTTCCCGCGGTATGTGATCCCTTGTGAGCCAGTCACATGCTTGCAAGCTAATTGGATGACATTCCACCGAGAGGGCCCAAAGTATATCTATCCGTCATATGGATGGACAAATCCCACTCTTGATCCATGTGTCTCAACCAATACTTTCCGAACACTCAATGCCACCTTTATAGCCACCCTGTTACGGTGTGGTGTTTGATGTCATCAAAGCATCCTTTCGGTAAAGGTGATATGCATGATCTCATGGTCGAAGGAATTAGGTTACTATGTATCAGAAAGCATATAGCAATTGAACTATTAAAATGACTTGATCTTTATGCTACGCTTATCTATAGGAGTATGTCCATCACATCATTCTCCTAATGATATGACCCTGTTGTTAATAACATCTCTATGTTCATGATCAGGAAACCATGATCATATATTAACCAACAAGCTAGTTTAACAAGAGGCTTTACTAGGGACTCTTTTATGTTTACAAATCACACAAGTATTAATGTTTCCTGTTAATACAATTATAGCATGGTATGTAAACATTTATCATAAGTATGAAGATATGATAATAACCTACTTTATTATTGCCTCTTGGGCATATCTCCAACAAACGGCGCCAGAAAAGCTTGTTGGTTGCGCTGGTGCCTGACGGGGAGGAAGAGGTTGAAGCATGTAGATCCCCGGCAATGGCGCCAGAAAAGCTTGATGCAACACTGAGTTGATGTAGGAGTGCTTTGTTGGGAATCCCAAGAGCAAGGTGTGAAGCAGCACAGCAGCAAGTTTTCCCTCGGTAAGAAACCGAGGTTATCGAACCAGTAGGAGGAAGGAAACGTCACACAGGTGTTGCAAGCAACGCGGAGACCTGCACAACACAAACTCAAGACTTTGCCCCAACGAATCAGTGAGGTTGTCAAGCTCACCGGGTTGCTATAACAAAGGATTAAACTTATGGTGTGGAAGGTAATGGTTTGCAGCAAGTAAACAAGTAACCGTGGAAGATGTATCAATGGTAAAGATTGGACCGGGGTCCATAGTTCACTAGAGGTGCTCTCCTTAGATAAACAACATGGCATGAAGGGTAAACAAATTACAGCGGGGCAATTGACAGAACTGAGCAAGGCATAACAATGCAATTACTAGCCATAAAGGATCCTATGAGGTTGATTGAGCAATACAACAATATACATAGACCGTCATCCAACTCATCTATGACTAGAAGTCCACCTTCAGGTTATCATCCGAACCCCCTCCAGTATTAAGTTGCAAGCAACAGACAACTGCTTTAAGCAAAGTGTGTAAGGCAATCAGTCCACATGTTCCATGAACAAGAGACCATTGTTTTCTACCTAGTAGCAACATCACATCTACAACCGAAGAGATTTCTGTCACTTCCCTTGAAAACTAGAGGCATGAACCCACTATCGAGCATAAATACTCCCTCTTAGAGTCACTAGCAACTACTTGGCCAAGATAACCACTAGCAACGGAGAGCATACAAGATCACAAACAACACATACATGATATAATCATAAAGATAAAACCATTAATCAAAACAACATAATAATCTCAATATCCATCGGATCCCCGCAAACACAACATGCATGATTACAAATAGATTAGATCTTGATCATGAACGGAGCTCACAAGATCTATACATGAAAGCACAGAGGAGATACAACCATCTAGCTACTACATGGACCCATAGTCCATGGTGGAACTACTCACGAATCATACCGGAGAGAAGGCCTCCGGGATGATCTCCCCTCCGGCAGGGTGCCAGGAAGAACTTCAGATCCCCCCCGATCTAGGGACGATGGTGGCGGCGGCTATAGACGGTTTCATGGATTTCTGATCGGGTACTTAGGGTTTCTGCATCGGGGGCTTCTTATAGGCGAAGGGGCGAGACCGGGAGGCGGCCAGAAGGGGCAAACCCTACCCAGGCGCAGGGTAGGGCCACCCGCGCCTAGGTGAGGTCCGCCCTGGCATGCCTCCTCGTCTCTCCTCTGGACTTCTTGTTCCCCACGGAAAGTTATTGACTTTGTCCTTCATCCCGTCCAATTCCTAAAATATTCCTTTACTAACTTTTCTGAAACCAAAAACAGCAGAAAACATGCATCCAACGTTCAACGCCTTGTAGATTAGATCTTGGCTTTTGTGTGTTCCCGCAATAGAATTTTTTTCCATGTTGCGAACCCTACACCTATGGGAATAGCCCCCGAGTGTCTGTTTGAGTCGTAGACTCGAGCAGGGACTTATTCATGTTGACTGCTTAATGTCGAGACATCTTGTGGATGCCGTTGGCAACCAAAATTCTTCCCATACGCAAATAGTGCCTCCCTATGGGAGTAGCCCCCAAGTCTATAGTCGAATCATGGATTCGGAGGATTCAAGGGACACTTCCTCGGTGTTTGTAGTTTGTTAGGCTAACACTAGACCCGAAAGTACTTCATGTGTGCGACCAATTCTCCTATTAGGAGTATCCCCCAAGTGTTTGGTCGAGTCGTAGACTCAAGAATAAACTTAGTGAATCGAAGAAATAGCCATTGTTTGCTCTATCTTCTGCTTAGGGTGTAAACATCGATGACGTTAGTGCTGATGATAGGGGAGATCATCCGCCACTTTGAGCAGTGTAGATAGGACTAGATAGTTGTGGACCCCAAAGACTGACCAAGATTTTACTAGTCACGTGTAAATTGGGATATTTAACTACGTCTCCTCGATTTTTCCATGTAATGGAGAGAGTGATGGCGTCATTTCGTGTATCTTCCTCCACGTGTTTGTGGCGATAAACGCCACGTGTTACTTGCTATGGACCATCAACTATGGTGCATCGTCTTTCACCGACAAATACGTCGAGGCACCGATAATTTCCCCCCTTCTTATTCTTCGTTTCTCCTCTGCCTCTATTCTTCTCGTGCGCTGCCCTTTGCTCCATTGTTCCACATCGTGCTGGACGTTCTCCAAGTCTTCTCGGCTCCATTCTTCGGTCGCAACGAAAGAGGCGTTCCGCCAAGATGGTGAAGGACAAGAAGTTTGCGGGTGCTAGGTCAAGCACGGCTGCCATCACCAAGAAGAAAGTCGCCGGAGGTCGCATCACCAACGATGGTTGGCGACGATCTTTGATGAAGTTCACTGAATTGCGACAGCTTCGCCAAGCCGGTTTGATCCTAAAGGAGGAGGACGACCGCAGGATTCCCGGCACCGAGGTATTCCTTGATCCTCCCACCGGATTCTGTTTCATGTTCTTTGCATTCGTCCTTCAAGGACTCTCTCTTCCTCTTCACGAATTCAATCATGGTCTTCTTTTTCTCTACGGGTTACAACTACACCAGTTGTCTCCCAATTCCATTTCCCATATCGCCTGCTTCATTACCCTATGTACGTGATGGCTCGGACACTTCATACTCTTCAAAAAGCTTTATGGCGTGAAGAGGCAATCGGGCTCCGGTAGCGCGGTATATGAGGTTGGCGGGTGTGTCATCTTCATTCACACAAATCAACAATAGTTCAGCTTCAACCTCATTGTTTCAACACAACGGTGGAGGGACAAGTGTTTTTTCATCCGCGATCAGAAGCAGATGGGCCAAAATTATGGCCGGGCACCTTTTAACGCGAGTGCGGAGACAAAGAGGAAATGCTCCTAGAAGAACGAAGTTATTTTGGGTGAAACTAAAGAGTTCGAAGCTATGTATAAGCAGGGTGAATGATCTGCAGTTGAGGCGCGGGCAGGAGGTCACCGGTCTTGATATCATCTGCACCTTCCTATAATGTCGGGTGCATACCCTACAAGGCAGGGCGTACCCGGTGTTAACGGTGTGCGATCTAATGATGTGTATATATTGTAAGTTGAATCATTTATACATGGAGCTTGGTTTTCAATATTCAAACAATTGATTTCAATGTTTATAAAAACCCTAAAAAACCAAAGATCTCAGTGATATATTCTATCATCTTGCAAAATCTCAGAGCGATGTACCTCGCATTATAGGCTACGAAAACAAAAAATTTGATCTGATTGCAGCTAACAAGTTGAGAATTTCCACTATGAGACTCCAGCTTCCATATGGTTTGATAAAAACTACTTTGTTGTATCAAATAAAACCCTTTCTTCAATCTTATCATTGAAGAATATCATGGCAGGAATTCAAATGCTTTCGAAATCATAGGATTATATCATGGTGGGGCTATGCTTGCCTTTGCATGTTGATAACCATTAAGAAGATCTTCAGAATCCTTGTACTTGACTTGGTTACGGTTGGTCAAGTATTTGTCTTCGAGCTTCGATCTTCGACGGTCTTGATCTCAGTCTTCGATCTTGATATCGTATTCTACCGGGAAGAACCAAATACCAGAAAGAAAAGGAAACAATCAACACGTGGAATCGATGCAATGCTCAAGCAAGGATGGTGATATGACAAGTTAAAATGCATTGGAATGTAACTCTAAGGCATGCTTGTCAACTTAATCGGGGTTCCGAGAGGTGAAAACCCTAACTCGAGGAGAACTCTAGACGTATACGAGAGGGGTTACTATGTTCTTCTAATTATACTTGTCATTTAAGTTGTTGAACAATGCATTATTATAGCATAGATGGTTAGGTCTCATTTTTCTGAATATTTTGATATATTATACGCATTTTTCTGACTTATAAATAATTACTTATTGAATTTAAAATTTTAAAACAATTTCTAAAATATTAAACCAATTAAAATTGATTAGTGCGCAAGGCTGACGTCAGCTCAGGGTGGGGCGTTTCTCACCGAGGCACAGCTAGACCCAGACACTGACTGCTGGGCCTAGGGGACACGTATGCAACCACGCTGGCTGAGCAGGATCAGCGCCCATGTCACGGCCACATGGGTGCCACGCGGGTGACACGCCAGCTCCACCTGGGATCGCCGGAGAGCACACTAGACGACGGTGGAGGGCGACGCTAGCGAGCAAACGGGAATGCATAGAGGGGCGGGATCGACGCATCAGACCAAGCCGAACCAGCGGGTGGTGGAGCCGCCTGGAAATGGTCACCGGACCATGGTCGATGACGAGCTCACATGGCAGCGGACACTGGTCGACGACGGCAAGAGGATACAGAGAGAAAGAGGGAAGAAGGGGAGGTCTAGCAGGACCACTAGCTCACCACGGCGCTTATTGAGGGGTCGGCGAGGCCGGAGATGGTCGGTAATGGAATCAATGGCGGCGGAGGAGCGCGTACAGAGGCAGGGAAGACGCGGTCGATGGCGAGAATTTGAGGCACCCCAGCTTGATTCCTTCGACAGGGAAGAAGAGGACGGTAAGGCGGAGCTCCGGGGATGCTCGACGCGGCTCAGGGTGGCCGGAGGTGTTGGAGATATACCCTAGAGGCAATAATAAATATAGTTATTATTATATCTTTGTGTTTATGATAAATGTTTACATTCATGCTATAATAGTATTAACAAGGAAACATTAATACTTGTGTGATTTGTAAACTTAATTTGAAGTCCCTAGTATAGCCTCTATACTTCACTAGCTTGTTGGTTGATTAATGATTTTGGTTTCCCTATCATGAACATTGAGATGTTATCGACAACAAGATCATATCGTTAGGAGAATGATATGGTGGACATACTCCTATAGATAAGCATAGCATAAAGATCAAGTCATTTCAATAGTTCAATTGCTATATGCTTTCTGATATATAGTAACCTAATTCCTTCGACCATGAGATCATGCATATCACCTTTACCAGATGGATGATAGATATACTCTGGGCCCTCTCGGTGGAATATCATCCAATTAGCTTGCAAGCATGTGACTGGGTCACAAGGGATCACATATCACGGGAACGAGAAAAGAGTACTTATCGGTAACGAGGTTGAACTAGGTATGCGAGAGATCTGCGATCATAACCTCGGATAAGTAAACTATCGTGAGACAAAGGGAAATTGGTATCGTATGTAAGTGGTTCATTCGATCACAAAGTAATCGTAGAAATATGTAGAGCCATATGAATTTCCAGATTCCTCTATTGGTTATTGTTAGAAGTGTCTCGATCATGTCCGCATAATTCACGAACCGTAGGGAGACACACTTAAGGATTGACGTTGTTTTGAGTAGTTATGGTATTATGAGAAAGAGACCGAATGTTGTTGAGTCTCGGATGGGATCCGGGATATCACGAGGTGATCCGGAATGGTCCGGAGAATAAGATTCATATAAGGAAAGTCCCGTTTGAGTTCGGGAATGATTCCGTGTTTTCATCGGAATGTTCTAGAAGGTTCCGGATTGTCCCAAGACTCGGGAGGGTACATGAATGTGTCATTGAATGATTGCATCATGTACTAAGTGTTCTTGCTGTTCCAAAACTAAAAGTCAAACTACCAGTTTGAAAGTCAAACGCTAAAACAGAAACTGTGGAAAACAGAAGCTGTGGGAAACAGAAACCGTGGGAAACAAGCAAGAGGAGGTTGAAACCAACTTGGAGGAGGAGTCCTCTCCAAGCCGCCTAGCCTAGGCCGAGTTGGGAGGGAGGAGTCCTCCACCTATAAAAAGGAGGGCAGGGCCTCCTCCTCTAGACACACAAGTTCCTATCCTCTAATCTCCGGTTTAGAGCCGTTTTGGTTTAGAGCTTCTAATTGCTTTAGCCTACGGTTTAGAGCCTTCTAATTGGTGTGTATAATCTCTAGACCACTAATAGCTCTCTCTCTTATAATCCACCACACTCGCTCCGGCTTAAGGCCCTCACGGGATTTCCTCTACTTCCGTACCACGCCACAGCCGGAATCGCGAGGAGAGTGCTACAACCTCCGCTGCCTGCTGGAACAAGGGAGAGGAAGGTCTTCGTCGAGTACCGAACGTGTGACCGACTGCGGAAGCGCTGCCGGAACGCAGCGCCGGAAGGATCGTCTACACGATCTTGAGATAGGAAAGAGTACGACTACATCACCCACGAGAATCCGCTCTCGTTAAACACTTTGGAATCTTCGAGGGTAAGTTATTCCATCGACTCGTTGCTACAATCTAGTAGATAGATCTTGGCTTGTTTGTTTGTATGCGATAGAAAATTTTTGTTTTCCATGCTACGAACCCCTACAGTGGTATCAGAGCCGTGTCTATATGTAGATCTGTTGGACGAGTAGAACACAATGGTCATTGTGGGCGTTGATGCTTTTATTGTCGATTGCTTTTTGTGTACTTTGCATCTTGCGGTATGTTGGGATGAAGCGGCCCGGGCTAACCTTACATGACATCGTTCATGAGACTTGCTCCACGCTTAACATGCAACTTGTATTGCATAAGTGGCTTTGCGGGTGCCTGTTTCTCCTAGCATAGTTAAGATCCAATTTACAACGGGTGATCAACAATGCTAGTATCAATGTTGTGGTTATTGTTCGTAAGTTAGAACGACACTTATTGAAAGCCCCAAACCACGTAAAATATGCAAAGAAAGTAGAGGCGTCTAACTTTGTTTTGCAGGGGTGTGCAGTGATGTGATATGGCCATGATTGTGATTATATTTGATGTATGCAATGTTCCTTATTGTAAGTTGGCAACCGGCAGGAGCCATATGGTTGTCTTTAATTTATGTTAAGACCCGCGTGTCTATTCAAAATAGTTGTAATAGTTGAAGTCGGTGGACGACAACCATGGTGAAGCGTCATTGACCTTGATGCAATGCCGGTGATGATGGAGATCATGTTCGTGCTTGAAGATGGAGATCGGAAGCACAAAGAAGAAAGGCCATATCATATCACATATTATGAATTGCATGTGATGCTAATCCTTTATGCATCTTGTATTGCTTAGTAGACGACGGTAGCATTATAAGATGATCCCTCATGCACATGAATTTCAAATCATAAAGTGTTCACCCTTAGTTAGCACCGTTGCTAAAGCTTGTTGTTTCGAAGCACCACGTGATGATCGGGTGTGTTAGATTCTGCAAGTGTATACAACGTGAGCAAGCCAGATTTGCTCATGCAGAAACTAAGGTTTGATCTTGATGAGCCTAGCATGTACAGACATGGTCTCGGAACACGGATCATCGAAAGGTAAAGCATGAATCGTATAGTAGATATGATGAACATGACGATTG
Source organism: Avena longiglumis (assembly GCA_030063025.1). Lineage (NCBI taxonomy): Eukaryota > Viridiplantae > Streptophyta > Magnoliopsida > Poales > Poaceae > Avena > Avena longiglumis. Next base: position 207,873,446 of record CP125979.1, on the reverse strand, counting down.
TTCGCCATTGAAACTATATCAACTCTCGTGATGATCGGTGTTGATGTAGTGGATTTGGTTCGTGTGATCACTAAAACAATGTGAGGGATGTTGTTTTGAGTGGGAGTTCACCTAGTTTAATTTCATTAATTAATTTGAACTCAATTTGTCATAAACTTAGTCTAAACTATTGCAAATATGTTGTAGATCAATGGCAGCCCCTACCATCAATTTTAATGCGTTCCTAGAGAAAGAAAAGTTGAAAAACAATGGAAGCAACTTCTGGATTGGTTCCGCAATTTGAGGATTGTCCTCACAGTGGTAATTTGACCTATGTCTTTGGATGCACATTGGTGACCCACCTGCAGCTGATGCTCCCGATGAAGTAAAGAATGTTTACCTCGCTCAGAAGAATCAGTACTCCATAGTTCAGTATGCTATCTTGTATGGTTTAGAATCGGAGCTTCAGAAAAGGTTTGAAGAGTCAAACCCATATGATATTGTCGAGGATCTCAAATTGATTTTGGAGACTCATGCGGCAATTGAAAGCTATGAGGCTTCTGAAAAGTTCTTTAACTGCAAGATGGAAGAGGGCAGCTCCGTCAGTGAGCATGTGCTTAAGATGTCTGGGCACGCAAACAAACTTCAAAGCTTGGGTATAGTGATTCCTAATTCTTTGGGGATTTACCGTGTCCTCCAGTCACTACCACCAAGTTACAGGAACTTTGTGATGAACTACAACATGCAGAACATGAACAAAGAGTTGCCAGAACTGTTTGCTATGTTAAAGTCTGCAGAAGTGGAGATCAAGAAAGAGCACCAAGTGTTGATGGTCAATAAGACCACCAAATTCAAGAAAGGCAAGTCTAAGCAAAAGGGACACTTCAAGAAGGGTGGTAAGAAAGTTACCACGCCGACGAAGAAAACCAAGGCTGGACCCAAGCCTGATCGAGTGCTTTTACCGCAAGGAGAAGGTCATCGAAGCGGAATTGCCCAAAGTACTTGGCGGATCCAAGAACGTCAACATCAAGAAGAAAGGTATATCCGATATACATGTTATTGATGTGTATCTCACTAGTACTCGTAGTAGTGCTCGGTATTTGATAATCTTGGTTCGGTTGCTCATATTTGTAACTCAAACAGTCTTTGCAGAATAAACGGAAGCTAGCGAAGAACGAGGTGACGATGCGCGTGGGAAACGGATCAAAGGTTGATGTGATCGCGGTCGGCACGCTACCCCTTCATCTACCATCGGGATTAGTTTTATACTTAAATAATTGTTATTTAGTGCCTGTGTTGAGCATGAACATTATATCGGGATCTTGTTTATTGCGAGACGGTTACTTGTTTAAATCAGAGAATAATGGTTGTTCGATTTATATGAGTAATATGTTTTATGCACATGCACCTTTGATAGATGGTCTATTCTTATTGAATCTCGATAGTGGAAATACACATATCAACAACATTGAGGCTAAACGTTTGAAATCAGCGATAATTCGACCTATATGTAATCGCTGCCTTGGTCACATTGGAGTGAAGCGTATGAAGAAACTCCATTCCGATGGACTTCTTGAATCACTTGATTTTGAATCACTTGAAAGATGCGAAGCATGTCCGATGGGAAAATGACTAAGACTCCATTTTCGGTATGATGAAGCGAGCTACGGACTTATTGGAAATCATACATACCGATGTGTGGACCAATGAGTGTAGCATCATGCGATGGTTATCGTTATGTTCTTACCTTCACGGATGACTTGAGTAGATATGGGTATATCTATTTCATGAAACATAAGTCCAAACTTTCGAGAAGTTTAAGGAGTTTCAAAGTGAGGTAGAGAATCAACGTAACAAGAAGATTAAATTTCTGCGTTACGATCGTGGAGGTGAATATCTAAGTTACGAGTTTGGCGAGCATTTGAAGAAATGCGAATCGTTCACTGATTGACACCGCCGAACACCACAGCGTAATGGTGTGTCCGAACGTCAGAATCGAACTCTTTTAGATATGGTTCGCTCTATGATGTCACTTAGATTTACCGCTATCATTTTGGGGTTATGCATTAGAAAGCAACGCATTCACTTTAAATAGGGCACCGTCTAAATCCGTTGAAACGACACCGTATGAATTATGGTTTGGGAAGAAACCTAAATTGTCGTTCCTTAAAGTTTGGGGATCTGAGCCTATGTAAAGAAGTTACAAGGACAAGCTTGAACCCAAAGCGAAAAATGCGTCTTCATAGGATACCGAAGGAAACTATTGGGTATACCTTCTATCATAGATCCGAAGGCAAAATCTTCGTTGCTAAGAATGGATCCTTTCTAGAGAAGGAATTTCTCTCGAAAGAAGTGACTGGAAGGAAAGTAGAACTCGACGAGGTTGTCGAACCTTCTCTCGAAATTGCGAGTAGCGCAGCACCGGAAGAAGTTCTTGTGGTGCCTGCACCAATTAGAGAGGAAGCTAATGATGATGATCATGAAACTTCGGTTGAAGTTGCTACAGAGCCTCGGAGGTCAACGAGAACTCGTACCACTCCAGATTGGTATGATCCCGTTATGAGTGTCATGTTGGTGGACAACACCGATGACCCCGAGACATATGAGGAAGCGATGATGAGCCCAGATTCCAATAAATGGCAAGAAGCCATGAAATCCGAGATTGGATCCATGTACGAAAACCAAGTATGGACTTTGGTGGACTTACTGGATGGCCAGAAGGCTGTCGAGAACAAATGGATTTTTAAAAATAAAATATATGCTGATGGTAATGTTACTGTCTATAAAGCTCGACTTGTCGCAAAAGGGTTTCGACAAATTCAAGGAGTTGACTACGATGAGACTTTCTCACCAGTAGCGAAGCTAAAGTCTGTGAGGATTATGTTAGCAATCGCTGCATATTATGATTATGAGATATGGCAGATGGATGTCAAACAAAGATTCCTCAATGGAGATATTGATGAAGAGTTGTATATGATGCAACCCAAAGGTTTTGTCGATCCTAAAGATGCTAACAAGGTATGCAAACTTCAACGGTCCATCTATGGATTGAAGCAAGCATCCCGAAGTTGGAATCAACGTTTTGATAAGGTGATCAAAAGTTTTGGTTTTATACAAACTTATGGAGAAGCTTGTATTTACAAGAAAGTGAGTGGGAGCTCTGTAGCATTCTTAATACTATATGTGGATGACATATTGTTGATTGGGAATGATGTAGACCTTCTTAATAGTATCAAGGAATATTTGAATAATAGTTTTTCAATGAAGGATCTTGGCGAAGCAGCTTACATATTAGGCATAAAGATTTATAGAGATAGATCGAAATTCCAAATATCATTGTCACAGAGTACATATTTGGACAAAGTTCTAAAGAGATTTGGAATGGAAGAAAGCAAGAAAGGATTCTTGCCCATGTTGCCCAATACGACCTTGAGTAAAACTCAAAGTCCGACATCGGCAGAAGATAGAGAAAGGATTTGTAAGACTCCCTATGCCTCATCCATAGGATCTCTAATGTATGCCATGCTATGTACTAGACCCGACATTGCATATGCTGTTAGTTTAACTAGCAGATATCAAAGTGATCCGGGAGTGGATCATTGGACAGCGGTCAAAAACATCCTTAAGTACTTGAGAAGAACTAAGGATATGGTTCTTTCTTATGGAGGTGATGAACAACTCGTTGTTAATGGTTACACCGATGCTAGTTGGAACATCGATCCGGATGATTCTAAATCACAATCTGGATACGTATTTATTTTGAATGGTGCAGCAGTTAGCTGGAGGAGTGCAAAGCAAAGCGTTGTGGCGAGATCTTCAACTGAATCGGAATACATGGCTGCTTCGGAGGCTTCACAAGAAGCGATATGGATGAAAGAGTTCATTATGAGCCGGGTGTGGTGCCTAGGGCTCCGGACCCAAGGTCCAGCTACTGTGATAACATGGGCGCCATAGCCAATGCGCAAGAACCAAGGTCACACAAGAAGCTGAAGCATATCAAGCTGCGTTTTCACGCTATTCGAGAACATATCCAGGATGGGGATATAAAGATTTGCAAAGTACATACAGATCTGAATGTGGCGGATCCGTTGACTAAACCTCTCCCGAGGGCAAAACATGACCAACACCAAACTGCCATGGGTGTTCGGTATATTACCATGTAATATAGATTAGATGACTCTAGTGCAAGTGGGAGACTGTTGGAGATATACCCTAGAGGCAATAATAAATATAGTTATTATTATATCTTTGTGTTTATGATAAATGTTTACATACATGCTATAATAGTATTAACAAGGAAACATTAATACTTGTGTGATTTGTAAACTTAATCTGAAGTCCCTAGTATAGCCTCTATACTTCACTAGCTTGTTGGTTGATTAATGATTATGGTTTCCCTATCATGAACATTGAGATGTTATCGACAACAAGATCATATCGTTAGGAGAATGATATGGTGGACATACTCCTATAGATAAGCATAGCATAAAGATCAAGTCATTTCAATAGTTCAATTGCTATATGCTTTCTGATATATAGTAACCTAATTCCTTCGACCATGAGATCATGCATATCACCTTTACCGGATGGATGCTTTGATGACATCAAACACCACACCGTAACTGGGTGGCTATAAAGGTGGCATTGAGTGTTCGGAAAGTATTGGTTGAAACACATGGATCAAGAGTGGGATTTGTCCATCCATATGACGGATAGATATACTCTGGGCCCTCTCGGTGGAATGTCATCCAATTAGCTTGCAAGCATGTGACTGGGTCACAAGGGATCACATATCACGGAACGAGAAAAGAGTACTTATCGTAACGAGGTTGAACTAGGTATGCGAGATACCGACGATCATAACCTCGGATAAGTAAACTATCGTGAGACAAAGGGAAATTGGTATCGTATGTAAGTGGTTCATTCGATCGCAAATTAATCGTAGAAATATGTGGAGCCATATGAATTTCCAGATTCCTCTATTGGTTATTGTTCGAGAAGTGTCTCGATCATGTCCGCATAATTCACGAACCGTAGGGAGACACACTTAAGGATTCGACGTTGTTTTGAGTAGTTATGGTATTATGAGAAAGAGACCGAATGTTGTTCGGAGTCTCGGATGGGATCCGGGATATCACGAGGTGATCCGGAATGGTCCGGAGAATAAGATTCATATAAGGAAAGTCCCGTTTCGGAGTTCGGGAATGATTCCGGTGTTTTCATCGGGAATGTTCTAGAAGGTTCCGGATTGTCCGGTACTCCGGGGTGGAGGGTACATGAATGTGTCATTGAATGATTGCATCATGTACTAAGTGTTCTTGCTGTTCCAAAACTGAAAAGTCAAACTGCCAGTTTGAAAGTCAAACGGCTAAAACAGGAAACTGTGGAAAACAGGAAACTGTGGGAAACAGGAAACTGTGGGAAACAAGCAAGAGGAGGTTGAAACCAACTTGGAGGAGGAGTTCCTCTCCTCCAAGCCGGCGGCCAGCCTAGGCCGAGTTGGGGAGGGACTCCCCTCCCTCCCCTGGCGCGCCAGCCCCTCCACCTATAAAAGGAGGGGCAGGGCCTCCTCCTCAAGACACACAAGTTCCTATCCTCTAATCTCCGGTTTAGAGCCGTTTTGGTTTAGAGCTTCTAATTGCTTTAGCCTGCGGTTTAGAGCCTTCTAATTGGTGTGTATAATCTCTAGACCACTAATAGCCCTCTCTCATACTCCACCATACTCGCTCCGGCTTAAGGCGAAGCCCTACGGGATTTCCCCTCTACTTCCGGTACCACGCCGTTGTGCTGCCGGAATCGCGAGGAGAGTGCTACAACCTCATTTTCTTTGGAACAAGGGAGAGGAAGGTCTTCACGAGTAATTTAACGTGTGACCGATCGGAAGCGCTAACGCAGCCTTGGGAAGGATCGTCTACACGATCTTGAGATCGGAAAGAGTACGACTACATCACCCACGAGAATCCGCTCTCGTTAAACACTTTGGAATCTTCGAGGGTAAGTTATTCCATCGACTCGTTGCTACAATCTAGTAGATATATCTTGGCTTGTTTGTTTGTATGCGATAGAAAATTTTTGTTTTCCATGCTACGAACCCCTACAGGAGGCATTGGGGACACCGGAGCATCTGGAGCTAGGGTTCGGTGCCGAATGGAGAAACGAGGGGAAAAGAGGATAAGGCGAAGCTAGGGTTGTCGAGCGGCGGCACGACGAACTTATAGGCACTAGGGGCGGCGGCGTGCATCTTGGCACCGAGTGGGCATCGCGATGCCGGCGAGCAGCGGTTGCTGCGCCAGTACCGCTGCTAGCGAGAAATACTGACGGGTGAACTGCATGCGTGGGGCCGGCTGGCTTCGGGCTGTTAGCTGCTCTGTCTTGGAAGAGAGAGAGAGAAGGGGAGAGGGAGGGAGGCAAGCTGGGCTGTAGCCTGCTGGCTGTTCCTGCCCTTTTTTTATACAAAACCTTTTCTCTCTTTTGTTTTGTATTCTCATTTCAAATTCTGTTTTTGAATAATTCAAAAATACCAGAACATTTGCAAATGTTAAAATATTGCAGGTACCCTTATAACAATTTGGTTCCATACATTTTGGTAATTTTCAAAATATTCAAAACCACTTTGATGGGATTTCAAAGAGAGAGGTAAAACTAGGGTTTTAGGGTTTGCATATTATTTTCATTGCATGCATTTTAAGAGATGATGATAATTAATGCACAATCAAACCCTAAATAATAATTGGCTAATACTGGGGTGTTACAATGACGATGGCGATGATCCTCTCCAAATTCCCTGTCCCGACAGGGTGCCAGAGCGGAGTTTCTGGATCCGAATCTTGGTTTCTGGTGGCGGCGGCGGAGCGGAACTTTTTCTGAAAAACTATCGACCCCCCCCCCTTGTTTTTAGGTCGAGAGGCAACTTATAGGTGCAGAGGGAGGCCGAGGGGGTGCCTGGGGTGGCTGCAACCCCCCTAGGCCCCTTCTCTGTCTCGTGCTCTGGCTCCGTGGATCTTCTGGTGAAATATAATTTTTTGCATATTTTCCAAGATTTTTCCTGATAGTTGATTTTCTGCACAAAAACTAGACACCAAGGTAATTCTGTTGAAAATAGCGTCAGTCTGTGTTAGTTGTATCCAAATCACACAAGTTTAGAGGAGAAACAATAGCAAAAGTGTTCGGGAAAGTGGATACGTTTTGGATGTATCACTTCCCTATCTAGATAACCCCACACTGTCACCTTGAGCGCTATATGGTTCCAACAAACACCACAATTTCATAAAGACATCCAACTTCAAATATACTCATGATAAATATTTATGAACTCTAGCCTGAGTGCCACCACGGCGTGCACGCTGTCACTTTCACACACGTGGGGAGAGCAGAGATCTATTGAAGCACTTGAGTATTTATGTAGACTCTAGCCTAAGTGCCACCACGGTATACACGCTGTCACTTTCACACACGTGGGAGAGACGGAGATCTATTGAAGCACTTGAGTAGCAAAGTAGATCTACTTGATTACAAAGCTCATGATCACAATATGATCATGCATAGAGAGAGATGAACACATAGCTACCGGTAGAGCCCTTAGCCTCGAGAGAGAACTACTCCCTCCTCATCATGGGAATCAGAAACGGCGATGGAGATGGCAATGGAGATCGATGGATATGGTGGTGGAGATCGAACGATATGGCTCCGGGGGCACTTCCCCATCCCGACAGGGTGTCGGAACAGAGACTTTTGTCCCCCGAATCTCCCCTTTGGTGGCAGCGGCACAACGGAACATTTTCTGGATTTTTGCCCGCGTTAGGGTTTATGTCTCGGGGATACGTATATATAGCCAAAAGGGCAAGGTCGGTGGAGCCTCGCGGGGCCCACACCTAGGGATGGCGTGGCCAGGGGGACCCACGCCACCCTAGGGTGTGGCCACCTCCTGCCCCCCCCCCCCTTCGTCTGTCCTTCTGGCTCCGTGTTCGCTCCAGAAAAATAGTAAATTTGGCTTTTGTCCCGTCCAATTCCGAAAATATTCATTTTTTAGCTTTTCTAAAACCCAAAACAACAGAAAACAGGCAACCGCACTGTGGCATCTTGTCAATAGGTTAGTTCTAGAAAGTATATAAAAATATCTCAAAGTGTAGACAAAACATAAGACAAATGATATAAAACAAGCATGGAGCATCAAACATTATAGATACGTTTACGACGTATCAGCGGTCCTAGGGTTGCTCCTCACGCCAAGATGAAGACTTGTCGGATGTCTGTCTCCATCGATCTGCTTGTAATAGTGTGTTCCGGAAGGCTCCCCCAGTGAACTCTAGTTGGTGATTCATGCCTGAAGATTGCTGGCTCAGGTGGGATTCAGTCGGGCACACCCGTGTATTTACTCTGACCATTTGGTTTTGGAAGGAGCGCTTTGAAGCTCTGCTGGCTGTTAATATCATGGGGCACGTTCTTGTTCCATGGTGCTGGCGGTGAATGTCATGGAAGACGAGATCTAAGGACTACAATGGTGGTTCGAATCTTGGTGGTGACGAGGAATTGGCTTGGTGATTTGCGACTTGGAGTAGGAGCATGCAAGTAGGAGCGACTGCATATATGAAAATCCATGATCTGATCTTAATTGGTTGTGTCTAACAATAGCCTTGTTGAAGGCATTGCTTTGGGAGTGAGGACTTTCTTTATGGTGAAAACCTATGATCAGGCGATGACGGTCCTTGTGCACTGTTATCTCATTGGAGGCGTCGCTTTTGGAGAAGCTGGTCTTCTGGTGCTATCTTGATGGTGTTAGTACTGTTGTTTTCAAGGAATAGATCACTGTAGCAGGACTTTTCTTTTTTGTAGTTCTTCTTTCTTTTTTGGCTGTGTGCATCCATAATTCCGCAAGGACAATGCGTTGTTGCAAAAGCTGGGAGTAATTGACATCTCTACGATATTAATATATGCTCTGTCGAAAAAACTACCTCAATTGTTGAAGGTTTGTGCATTTTCCTTACCTGAGATGCATATGGAATTTGTGTGCACCAACAGATCTCCAATATGTATTTTTCTTATACTCTGATGATTCATTTCCCTCCATGAAGGGTACAAAGAGGATATTAATTAGTTCTTTCTCTTGTTCTTGATGGTGGGAGTTTTGGAGTATTTACACCGCTTTGATTCATTGGACTAGAATTCTTAGGATTTTTTTGAAGGATTGTGTTGCACTATGTTTTAGAGTAAAAAAATTATCCAAACAATCATCATGTTACATGACACTTTAATCCTGTGTTTTAAGAATACGTGAACCAAAGAGGGCCTTGCTTGCCCACGGTGAGCTTTATCTGAACCTGAAGAACAACATACTATGCTATCTCAACACCCTGGAAATCGACACATAACAGTCTAGCTTGAATATCAATATTTGATGTAAATGTCGGGTACCTTTGAAGTTTGCTAATTATAATTGTCAATACAAGTCATGCACTATTTCAAAGAAAAAACTACTAGTACGAAATTTGTGTTGAAATCCCATGAGGAAAACGAAGATCATTATACAGAGGACAGACAAAGCTCATGTGTTTCAGTCGAGTTGGTCGTCATTCAAACGACCTCGTGCATCTCCCAGGTCCCAATTCTCACTTCGGCATCACATCATCGCTCTAGATAGCGTTTTAATGGTGCATGATGCAGAGCACGTAGAACGCAAAAGCGCCGAACAAGATCACGGCAGTCTACAAGCAAGAACAACAAAAGGAAAACAGATGTATATATGCGCGTCAGTTTAGTTCGTACTACTAGAATCGTACGAGAGCTGAGAGCATTATAGTAGGAAGCAGAAGAAACTGTGCACGCGGAGAAGGGAGCCGTCGAGGACGTACGTGTCCGCATGTCATGCAGCACATGTAAGCGGCGTCGCTCTCCTAGCAGGGCGCGGCTGCCGGAATCCGTGAGCGGCAAGATCACGCCGCGGCGTCGCCGGCGTCTCCCGCAGTGGCATCCTCCCACACGAGCCTCCAGACCAGGCGGCGTGGAGGCTGTTGCTGCTGTTACGTATTGATCCAAATTCTACAAAGTATAGGACAACTTCTGACGAAAGTTTTCACCGATATATAAACCCCTTGTAAGCCGCCGGTTGGGAGAGTTGCATCCGTGAAATTATCAGCGTTTGTAAACACTCCTCGATATAGTCAAGTTTCGCTGGCTGGCGTCCGTGGTTTTTTCCTCTCTTTATTGGAGAGGTTTTTCCACGTTAAATCTGTGTCCCCTTGCTGTGTTTTTCATTTTTGTTCTTCGTTATCTTCTTGTCGCAATTATAACAAGTGGTATCATAGCCCCAGGTTCTAATCTAGGGTTTGGGACATGTCGTCATTGAAGTTCGATCTACCACACCTGGACTACACCACAAGATTCTCCTTGTGGCAGGTGAAGATGCAGGCGATTCTCGCCCAAACTTCTGATCTGGATGAAGCGCTGGATGGATTCGGTGAAAAGGATGCTAAAACCTGGTCAGCCGAAGAGAAGCGGAAGGACCGTAAGGCTTTGTCCTTGATTCAACTTCATCTGTCCAATAATATTTTGCAGGAAGTACTGGAGATGAAATCTGCTGCTGCCCTATAGGAAAAACTGGAAACGATCTGTGTGTCAAAGGATATAACCAGTAAGATGACGTGAAGATGAAGTTGTTCTCGCATAGGCTGCAAGAAGGTGGATCGGTAATGAATCACATATCTGTTTTTAAAGAGATTGTTTCAGACTTGCAGTCTATGGAGGTAAAATATGATGATGAGGATTTAGCTCTTCTACTCTTATGCTCGTTGCCTAGTTACTATACACATTTTCGTAATACAATATTGTTGAGCCATGATGAACTAACCCTTGCCAAAGTACATGACGCCCTCAAACAGAGGGAAAAGATGAAAACTATGGTAGGGTCAGATGAGACGTCATCCAAGGCTGAGGCTCTTCAGGTTCGTGGCAGGACCGAGCAGAGATACAACAACTATGGCAACAGGGATAAGAGCAAGGACGGTAGAAGTCGTTCAAAGTCCAAGGGAAAGGATAAATTCTGCAGGTATTGTAAGAAATCTAATCATGTTATTGATGATTGTTGGAAGTTGCAGAATAAGGAGAAAAGAAACGGAACTTACCAACCGAAAGATAGGTCCGAAGGTACTGGTAAGGCTGCTGTTGTTTCTGATAGTTCTAATGGTGAATGCTTAGCTGTTTTTGCTGCTTGTGCTTCTCGTGATGATGAATAGATACTTGATACTGCATGTTCGTTTCATATTTGCTGTAACAAAGATTGGTTCAGTTCATATGAGTGTGTGCAGACTGGAGATTTTGTGCGTGTGGGGAATGACAACCTATGCCATATTGTTGGTGTTGGATCTATTAAGATCAGGACACATGATGGCGTGATACACACGTTGAGTGAGGTGAAGCACATACCAAGCATGGCCAGAAATTTGATCTCCCTGAGTACCATGGACGTTGATGGATACAAGTATGCCGGTGGGCATCGAGTTCTGAAGGTATTAAAAGGTTTTCTTATTCACATGATAGGTGATATGAATTATGCTAAATTATATGTTCTTAGAGGTAGCACTTTGCCTGGTATTGCTGCTGCTGTTACTTCTAATGATTCTGATGATTGTGGTAAAACACATCTGTGGCATATGCGTCTTGGGCATATGAGCGAACAAGGCATGGCAGAGTTGGTCAAGAGAGAGCTGATTGATGGTTGCAACATGAGTAAGTTTGAGTTCTGTGAGCACTGCATCTTTGATAAGCATAAAAGAGTTAAATTCAATGCTTCCGTTCACACCACCAAAGTCATATTAGATTATGTGCATGCTGATGTATGGGGTCCGTCCCGTAAGACTTCTATTGGTGATGCTAATTACATGCTTACTATTATTGATGATTACTCAAGAAAAGTGTGGCCTTATTTTTTGAAGCATAAATCTGATGTTTTTGATGCTTTTAAGAAGTAGAAAGTTATGGTGAAAAGCAAACTGAGAAGAAGGTAAAGGTACTACATACTAACAATGGTATGGAATTCTGTTCTAATAAGTTTGAGGAGTTTTGCAGTAATGATGGCATGATCAGGCATCACACCATCCCATATACTCCTCAGCAGAATGGCGTGGCAGAGCGCATGAATAGAACCATCATCTCGAGGACTCGTTGTATGTTGTCTAATGCAGGTATGCATAGGTGTTTCTGGGCTGAAGCAGCCAACACAGCGTGTTACCTCATCAACAGGTCACCTTCTATTGCACTTGAGAAGAAAATCCCATTGAGGTATGGTCAGGTTCGCCTGCTGATTATTCACAGTTGAGAGTTTTTGGCTACACTGCATATGCTCATGTTGATAATGGAAAGTTAGAGCCTAGGGCTGTTAAATGCATATTCCTTGGTTATAGTTCAGGAGTTAAGGCTTATAAACTATGGAATCCTGAAACTAAAAAGATTTTGCTAAGTAGAAATGTTGTTTTCAATGAGTCCGTTATGTATCATGATAGCTTGCCATCAGATACCTCTCCTGTTGCTGTTGGAGAGGAGGGAATTAGTGTGCAGGTGGAGAACCTGCAGAAAACTGTTGATAATGATGCTATCGTTGAAGATACACATGAGGAAAACATTGATGATATTGTTGTTCAGCACTCACCTACTGTTTTGCAGCAGCCACATGAGTCCATTGCTGCTGATAGACCGAGGCGTAACTGTGGTCCTCATCCTCGTTTAATTGAAGAGTGTAATCTTGTACATTATGCTTTGAGTTGTGCTGGATACGTGGAGAATGATTCTGAACCTGCTACATATAATGAAGCCATTGCATCCGTTGACCGCGAGAAGTGGGTTTCTGCTATGCAAGAAGAGATGCAATCGCTTGAGAAAAATGGCACATGGGATGTTGTGCGCTTGCCTAAACAAAAGAAGGTCGTCCGCTGCAAGTGGATCTTCAAGAAAAAGTAAGGTCTATCTCCCAAAGAGCCTTCAAGGTACAAGACAAGGTTAGTAGCAAAAGGGTTCAGCCAGATTTCAGGTATTGATTACAATGATGTGTTCTCTCCAGTTGTGAAGCATAGTTCCATTCGTACTTTCTTTAGTATTGTGGCTATGCGTGATCTTGAGCTTGACCAGCTAGATGTCAAGACTGCTTTTCTGCATGGAGAGCTTGATGAGGAAATATACATGGACCAACCAGAAGGGTTCATAGTGCCTGGTAACGAGGATTTTGTGTGCAAATTAAAGAAGTCTCTTTATGGCTTAAAGCAATCTCCAAGACAGTGGTATAAAAGGTTTGATTCATTTATGACCTCACATGGTTTTGAGAGGTCTAAATATGATAGTTGTGTTTATATCAAGTTTGTTGATGGGTCACCTATATACTTGCTGCTATATGTTGATGATATGTCAATTGTTGCCAAGGGCATGAAATAAATCACTACTTTGAAGGCACACCTAAGTAGTGAGTTTGAGATGAAGGATCTTGGTGTTGCTAAGAAGATCTTAGGTATGGAGATTACCCGAGATAGAAAATCTGGTTTGTTATTTCTTAGTCAGCAAAGTTACATTAAGAAAGTTCTTCATCGTTTTAATATGGATGGTGCCAACTCAGTTAGTACTCATATTGCTCCTCATTTTAAATTGTCAGTTTCTCAATGTACTGCTACTGATGAAGAGTTTGAGTACATGTCAAAGGTGCCATATTCTAGTGTTGTTGGTTCTTTGATGTATGCCATGGTTTGTTCTCGTCCTGATTTATCATATGCTATGAGTTTGATAAGTAGATACACGGCTAATCCTGGTAAAGAACATTGGAAGGTTGTTCAGTGGGTTTTCAGGTACCTTCTTGGCATTTCCAATGCTTGTTTGAAGTTTGGCAGGACCGGTGAGGGACTCGTTGGCTATGTGGATTCAGATTTTGGTGCCGATTTGGATAAAAGAAGATCCCTCATAGGTTATGTATTTAATGTTGCTGGTTGTGCTGTTAGCTGGAAGGCTACATTGCAGGCTGTTGTTGCACAATCTACTACTGAAGCTGAATACATGGCTATTGCTGAAGCTTGCAAATAATCTGTTTGGTGGAAAGGTTTTTTTGCTGAGCTTTGTGGAGATGATTCTTGCATTACTTTGTTTTGTGACGGTCAAAGTGTCATATACCTTACAAAAGATCAGATGTTCCATGAGAGAACTAAGCACATTGATGTCAAGTACCATTTTGTTAGAGACATTGTTGCTCAAGGTAAATTAAAGGTATGCAAGATCAGCACTCATGATAATCCTGCTGATATGATGACTAAACCTGTTCCTGTTTCTAAGTTTGAGCTTTGCTCGAACTTAGTTGGTTTAAATGATTAGCCCAAGTGGCTATTGGCGCCGAAAGTATTTGTTTTGTTTGTTCAGGGAGATGGTTGCTGTTGATGCTACAAGGAGGAATTTGTTTCAAAGTGGAGTTTGTTATGTGTTGATCCAAATTCTACAAAGTATAGGACAACTTCTGACGAATGGAGCGAGGCCCGTCGCCGGGAGTCTTGGACCGAGTGTAATGAGTCTGAAGTTGGCCCACACCGTGCTCAACGGGGACGCCTGTGGAGGGTGCGGGGGGCGTCAGCCCCCCGCGGTACGGTACGGATCGTCGAAGACCTAGGTTTCCACCGATATATAAACTCCTTGTAAGCCGCCGGTTGGGAGAGTTGCATGTGTGAAATCCCCGACGTTTGTAAACACTCCTCGATATAGTGAAGTTTCGCTGGTTGGCGTCCGTGGTTTTTTCCTCTCTTTGTTGGAGAGGTTTTTCCACATTAAATATGTGTCTCTTGCTGTGTTTTTCGTTTTCGTTTTTTGTTATCTTTTTGTCGCAATTGTAACAGCTGCTGCGGCGGTTCGGCACACCTGGTGCTACCCGCCGGCACCATGGCGGCACAAGGATGTCGCGGACACAGATCGATATGTCGACACAAGGATTGGACCTACGGTGAAAGAGCAGCTACCTGGCTACACGGTGTTTTATTTAATTTTATGCACAGGAGATTCCCGACCTAATCCGTCTAGGGAGACGTTTTCTCTTGCAGCGATTCGAAACTGATTCCTCCAATACATGGGAGAGACGCACGGCAGCCTGAAAGCATATAAATACATCTCCAAACTGAACCCTGAAAGGGTACATGTACAAACCAAGTACTAGCACAATCAGATCCATGCCCAAAATCGAACGCGTTGACTTGTAGACAGTACAAACTCGACATTTACAAGCCTGTAGATGTTCAAAAAAAAAACTGTAGCACAATTGGAAATATTGCCAGAATCGCTCGCGTTGCATCAACTCATTGTGTACGATGTGAAAATTGTGACCTGGAAAAAAGATAACGGCCCATTTGATTTGATTCTAGAAAAATAAGATCTCCAAACTAGAGCGCTCAGCACTGAAGCATGCCTAGATGCAACTACATGTGTCGTGCCTTGTGTCCAGGCCAGCAACTTTTTCTTTTTTGCAGGAGTTAAGGAGGATATTCAAAGTTTCTTCCAGACCTGGTCCTAAACACACTAGTCTACCAAACTTAGCTAGTTCATCACTTGCAACATTGTGCGACCGAGGAATTTTAGAGATTCCTATGAAACTCATTGTGAAATCACGACCTTTAACAGGACAATCTCAGAACTGTCAGTCTTAACAATAATGGGCAGTTAGCTCCATTCATCCGCAACTGAGAAATATTAACAATAGTTGATGCTGAGCAAACTCAAAAGGAAAAAAACAAGAAAAGTCTCTGAAAATCTGCTCAACTGTATCCACTAAACTGAAAAGTTAAACTCACCTGAAAATTTACATCCCCAAAAGGAGACGACATTGTAACCATATGCCACAAGGAGTGACGGACACATCTATAGAATGAACTTGTATCACAATGAGTTTCAAGAACAGAATCATACTTAGAATCAGGCCTGTTCTGCAAGTGCAAGAGGTGACAAAAGTTCAGTCACCAATAGTATCACTGCGCAAAAGAATCCCACACTGTTCCCGCACACAAAAGAATACTACTCCCTCAGTCCCAAAATATATGTCTTAGATTTGTCAAAAACTGGATGAACCTATATACTAAATAGTGTCTAGATTCACCCAAATTTTGACAAATTTGAGACATCTATTTTGGGAGGGAGGTAGGGAGTAGTACAGTAGTACTACCTACTCTTACATCCGTTCTTCAGGATGTCACATCAAACGATGAAGTTTGCTTTACATCACAGTTCTACCAGGATGTCACATCAAACGATGAAGTTTGCTTTCCATCACAGTTCTACCAGGCACGGTTCTGCCTGCTCCCGCCACCACCACCGTCACGGCCGCCTCCTCTCGCCCACGCTCCCACAGGCCGCCACGCCTTCTGCTGCTTCTGCGCCGCGCTAGTCCCTCTCCATCCTGCCCAAGCTCCTCCCGGTCGGAAGCTGTACGCGCCCCCGTCGCCGTCGGACCTCGCCCCTTGGAAACCTCTCCCGTAACTTCCGCTCCCCCGCTGCAGCGTCTCCGCGGCAACGGCGGCGTTCCCTCTCCCCCGTCCGTAGATGCTCGTGCCGATCGGCCACGTCTCGGTGACGGCGGCAGCCACCGCCGCGCTTCCTCTCCCACGCCCCACCCATCCCGTTCCGGCGTACCTGACCTCCTCCCTCGGCGGCATCGCCGGCGAGCTCGCCTTCCACATGGTCTCTGGCCTGCGGGCGACGGTCGGCGGCCTTGGGGCCGCGTACGTGTGCCACATCGGTCTCTTCCGGATGTCAGATTCACCCAGAGTCTGCAAGACACGGAACATTCAGAGGTTGAATGAAGCTTCAAATTGACGGAAGAAAATATACACCAAATTGTGTCAACCTACTTTGTCAGGCACTCTGACATTGTCGAGCAGCCTTGAGATCGGCATTGCTGCATCGGGATTGAAGAACACGGCTGATCTGAAATATCACAAGGGGGAATGAAATATCAGCATGAGATAGCCCAAGTGGCCCCGAATGCATGAACAATTGAACATTGTAGGCCAACGAGGAAACTTGCATTGCTTGATCGTATGCGATATCTGGCAGATCTTTTATCGGCGAGGAAAAGAGATTGTGGCCTGCAGCATCCCGATCTAGTGACAGCCATCCCGAGATTTCACTGTCATGGAGAAACAAATGAAAAAAGTTTAGGCTCACTTCTGCACTGCTCTGAAACTCTGAACAGAATACGAAGTTCAGGATTTGCACATCAGGTTTACAGATGTCCAGGCTTCCAGTACCTAGTGGATATCGGAAGCTTTTCCGGTGTACACCTGGACACACCCGTAAATGCTGCATTATTTGCAAGAGAGTTCGAGTTCCTTAGGAAGATCTTCTCTTGGCGGACAGTATTCCGTTTCATCTCATGAAGCTGACGTTCAAACAAGGTAAAATACCATATGGCTGTGACTTAGGATTTATGGAATAGAAGTTTTAACTTAGTGTAACATTAGCATAGATGTCAAGCCACTGTTTTACCGCAAGATCTTTCTCTACCGTTTTGGTGGCTGAAAGCAGTAGCTTCACATCTATGAATGGCAACTTTGCAACACCCTGAAATAATTCATTCATTGAAAACTAGTATCAGTTATTTTTTATTACAAATAGCACCTAAAACTCACACGACCAATTGATCAGCTTAGGTATCAGTTCAACCATTTCATCTAGCAGATATGAACGAATAGCTTACTTGCCACAAGAAACGTTTTCCATGTGTATCAATCTCCAGCTCTGGCAACAAGTGAATTGCACTCTACATTAGTATTACCAATAATCAGATGATGTCAACTACATTAGAACAAATATACCTGATGGGTAGAACATTTGTATCATGGACTCATCACAGCCCATTAATTTGCTGTAGCATTTTGGAAGGGCAGATGAGCTGCAAAAAGAAGCGATTATTTCTCAGGAAATGATAATAGTTAAAATGTGCGACAAAACATGCCTTTCTGGTGGCAACACTGCCATTAGCTGATCAAATGGTCTCAGCGGCTTGTCAACAGTGAAAGATATCCTGAACTTTGACAAGTGTTTCAGATCCGATGCAAAAGGAGCATAATAGAACGGATAGTACCTGCAAAAAAACATTGTACCATCAAACATTTGTCTATCTATTGGAACTACTCCCTCCATTCCGGATTATAGGGCTAATTTAGCAAAACACGGGAACCAAGATGCCTGCTCATTGGGTATAGTCTTGATGGATTCGGTAATAAATACAGCCATGCAATGGCCGTGCAACAAATTCCACTGTTTTCACAAGGAAACCGGATGGGAGAGGAAGAGGATTGGTGGGAGTAACTAGGAGGGGAGTAAATTGGGGCAATAAATACATACATTAGCCTAATTTTTTGGAATTTCTACAAAATCATGATTTGTCCTATAATCCGGAAAGGAGGGAGTATCATAAATCAATACCATGGAAATATGATGACATTAAGTGGTTTTTGAGACAAATGTCATCAAATAATTCAAAACAATGAAATGATAGTATGCGACAAAATACAGATAAAAATATTTGTTTTTTTCCTACCAACTCCATGAGGGTATGTCGGAAAAGTAGTATCGGAGCACCCAACATAATCCTTCTAAATACTTCTGAGCCTAAATCAGCAAAATAAAAAAATACATATTAGACAATCTAAAATTCTATAACCCTAGAATTGCATCATGGGTACAAACTCCATTTGCATGAAGAAAACAGGAAAATCATAACCATTTCAGTTTGAAGCCTCCCGACTTCATTAGTTGTTTCAGCACCAAACTTCTCTTTGTAGAACCGGGACTTCCATCCTGGCAATCCCAGTCTTATCTGTAGTTGATATGTCAACATTTGCACATAAAAGAAATATGCATCATAATAGGCGACACTAACCCTGTCATGTTTAGAGGAACCACTTTTGAATATGTCTTCCTTGCTACGAAGATTATCTTTCAAGCTTCTCCTGAGCTCCAAGGTATTCTCATCAACCTGACAGATAGGTACACAGTCAGATTGGGAGAAAAATTACATATAGGAAACCAATGTGTTCAAGAATTTACTAATATGTAGCAGAAATAAACAAAATGCCCATACATCATTAGAAGTAGAGATGCTGATTTGCTGCAAAAACGATTTGTCCATCATGTCAAGGCCAGAACTTTCTTCCTGCACAGAAGAATCTATGAGATCTCTGCACATGTACATTTTTTTTACTACATGAAATCTTTACCAAAAGTTCACAGTTTCTTTCATTCCATTCAACTTCTGCAGCTTCACGCTGTATCTTGCGAAGTAATTTCTGCAAGTAACAAAATAACAGACACATCAACAAATTCTAATTGGGAGTGCATGCACACTCTTGACAAGGATGATAAGTTACCTCTCGTAGTTCGTATCTTTTGCGAAATATGTTCTCTTCATGCAACGCCAATTCATGGAAAAACTTCTCCAACCTTGAGACTTTCAGACAAGCAGCATGCTTATCTTTGATCTGTTTTCAGTAGCAGCAATTAAACAACATTAAACTAACACAATGATAACCATTGATGAAAGATAAAGGGTTCAAATTCTTTAGATACTTTGTCGGTGTCAACAATATAGCCCCCCATTTTGTTGAACGTGGTTTTGTACACGTCGATGAGAAGATCAACTGCATACTGTCAATGGAACATACAGCTGAGCTTACAATATTGTTTCTGCAAATGACATAGTGCAGCTAAAATCATACAGCTAAACATACTTCATGTATCTCGAGTGAAGGAATGTGTGGAATGAAATCATTCCCCGTCAAGAAACAAATAAAGATGAAGTCATCTATAAGCCTCTCGGTGTCATGTTTGCATCCCGGTATAGTCATTTCAAGCTCCAAGTACTCTCTCAGAACCCATATATTGAGGAACTGCAACAAATTAAACTGCATTACTCGCACTGTTAGAATGTTAAGCTTCTAGTAATATTGTCGTAGGTGAACAAACCTGATATGGTTTCTTGGGTAACTTTCCCTCAGGTTTTGCCTCTGTTATCCTGGGGAACCAGCCTCTGCACTTAACTTTTTGCAACTCTTGGGCCGTGGAACTTGCTTCGGCCACAGGAACACAGACTTTTGGCTGATTAGATTGGCGCATCACATCCTGTTCAAGTTAACAGAAGAGAATTCTCAGCCCCAGTGCAACTGTGAAATGCTTGTTTTACAGCGACTGATAGCAGTTACCTCCCGCAAAATCGAGAAATGAACCTCGTGAGACGCCAAAGCGAGCATTATCAGATCCGCATCCTGTGTAATTCTTCAAGGTTAGTACACTACACACAGCTTCAAAGACTGAGACAATATACAAGTTCTTGGCGCTAGCTGTTAAATTCCGTACCAGCCCATAGAGACAATGGCGCGTGTTCGGATCATAGCCTTCCATGCAGCGTTGTGAGCGGATGAACGACATGATCTTGTGCTCCCCTTCTCCAGGAACATTTGCATCAGAGAGTATCACCTTGAGAAACAGGCATATTTTTGGTCAAGATGAAACAGTTTAGACTGAAACACACGCTCTTGCTGCAAGTTCATGAACAGAAGAAAACCTTGATGTCCTTCCACCGGGGGTGGGCGTTCAACCGTGCACGGACGTAGTACTCCAGCGCCACCGAGAGCTTCTCCATGAACTCCGTCCCCGGCGTGATGATGTTGGGGTCCGAGACCTCGCACGGGGTATCATCCTGCGGTAGCACCTCCTTCCCCTGAGACCTGAACCTGTCCCTCAGGAGTTTCTCCTCGATCTCCTGGAACGAAAACGAAGCAATGCTGGTCATCAAGAGGGTTTAACAAGATTGCGCGAAATGGCAATGGAAGAAGCTTCTTCACGTACGGTTTCTTTGGCGGCCTTGGCCGATTTGAAGCGCCGGGCTCGCTGCTGGTTCATCTTGGCGCGAGGGGCAACGCCGTCTGCAAGCATGCACGCGGCCATGGAAGCTTCATCAAGCGAGCATGGAATGGATACATAGGGATTGAAAGCATTGAAGCTGGACATGAGGAGGGAGACGACGAACGACTGAAGAATCCATGGACGACTACGAACCTACGGCCAGGTAGAGGAGCCGCCGGGGCCTGGCGATGCGGATCAGGCGGTCGATGTAGTCGAACATGGACCGGAACACCTCGTCGAACGTCGCCGGAGGAGGGCACCCCTGCGTGCGCGCACAAAATGCAGGTGAGATATGAGAGACCAGCTCGCTCGCTCGCTCGCGCCATAACATGGATCGATCGAGATGCGCATACCGTCTGGTCCTCAGGGTGGAAGCAAGGGTGGATGATGCCGTTCATGTCGAGGTAGAGATTGTCGTAGCGCAGCTCGCCGGCGGCGCCATCAGGCCGGTGCTCGCCGACGTCTTCCTCCTCCTCCTCGACGGCGGGGGAGACGATGTTGGGGTATTTCTCCACGAGCCACCGGTAGAAGGAAGGTACTCCCATGGCGGCTCGCTTACCAAGCTCAGGTGCAGCGGGAGTTTTGCTAGCTGGTACTGGTAGTACAAGGCAACCGGCACAGATGGGGTACAAGTACTCGCTGTGGTGTGGCGAAGAATACGGAGCGGCGGGCGAGCGAGTTGGTTGGGTGGAGGACGTGGAGGGTCGTGGAAGGGCAGCGACCGATGCGTCACGTCAGCCTGCCGCCGGCTCGACTCGTCTTGTCGCAAGGCACGGCGAACGAGGCCAAGGCAGCTTGCTAGCCGCTTCTCGATCAGCTCGGTGCGTGCATGCGTGCATTGGGAAGCTAAGCGAAGCCAGACAATGATGAGTAAAAAATACAGAGCTAAGATTTTGTCAGAAACGGATTAATACGACATGATTTATACTCAAGTCGATTGAAATTCTAGGTCCGAAGTGAAATATTTAAAAAAAAAATATTCAAAAGAATCGGAACATATATGACATCAGATCAGTATAGTAAGGCCTGTCACAGTGTAGTCGATGCCCAATACATTAAAAGCTAGCCACCATTACAGATGCCCAACAAAAATATTCAGACACCATTCTTATAGTACAGGCTCCGGCCAATAAAACCCATCTTATAAAGAAGTACATACGACTGCTGTGTAGGAAGAAAGAGAGAATAGCTTTTGCTCTTTAGAGTAGACATATAGCAATATTTTATTGGCTATAAAAACGGGACATCGATGCTTTTACTTGCTCTGATGCCCGGAAAATTTTGTTCGGGCACGGTATCACAATGTATGGGCACATGCAGTCATAGCTAGAAAATGTTTGGCACGGATAAATTACAACGTTGTGGAAGGCCTAAGAAACTATATTTTGAGATTAAACTAGTGCTACTAAATCGGTGTCACAAATGTTGTTACTTTTTCATAGATTCGGTTAAGCATTAAGATATTTAACTTATCACATGATCTAAAAGTATATAGTTATTTTAAAATAGAGGGAGTAAGTTTGTGAATCCGTTTGATTTAAATAGTACAATTGTGTGTTACCGAAGAGTAATTATACTTGTTTTAGACCTATAATATTTGTATCGTTTCATACTTGTATACCAATCCATTATGGTACATACGGTTCTCTCTGCATATGGCTTCGAGGGCTCTCCCGATATCGATAGAACACTCACTCAATCCGTGGAACAAGGGTATCGGTTCATCGTATATTGACATGGTATAAGAGTATCTTCCTCTCGACATCTAGCCCTCGATCAAATCTACACACACAAATTCGTAGGTGGCAACCATCATGCAACAAAGTCAACAACCAAACCTTGACTATGATTCATTGTAGTTCCCCTCCCTCTCCATCTGATGTCTTCCTCCTCCATCGCCATGGAATACCTCCCACTGAGAAGTTGTCCCGTGACGATCAAATCTTTTTGAAGACTGAGATTCTTCCGCCTCTCCGTGGTGCATGGTTCATTGGGCTACTGGACTTCAACCTTGCCCCGGAAAAAATCCTAGATGTTGACCCACTTTAGAATATAAATTAGCTTTTAGGACTTCGAAAAGTCTACTTTTTAGCCTTCAGACACGAACGTAACTGGAGTTTAGCGAGAGTGGATTTACCACAAGTATGTTGGATCTCGACATCTTCTGTGCCTATGTTTGTTGGAAATTCGTGCAAAGTCCATGAAGTCAACAACGGTCACAAATTTGCATTTAAGCCCCCTAGAAAGTTGGAAACAATCCGAGCTCCGGCTGGCACTAAAACTTGTATGTTTCTTGACTAGATCTGCAGAAACTTGTATGTACCTTCAATATTCTGTTAATTTTGGTTATTTTTCCTAATTTTTCTTATATTAATTTGTTTGTTTTTCCTATTTATTTTATAGTTGTATTGAATTGTGTATGTGTCTACAAGATTTAAAGCAGTTTCAGTTCTCTAATAAATCGCGTATCAATCTAGACTAAGGTGAAAAGGTCTTTCTATGAAATAGTTTGCACGAAATTTCAATAAATCAATGATAATGATGATTTCAAGGGTCCAACATACATGTGGTGTTGCATTTTCGGAGCTGAGAGTGAATTTAACACAGGGGTGTTGGCACCCTGGCATCATCTGTGTGCTATTAGATCATTGGAGATGCGTGCGAGTCAATAAAGTCAAACGCATGTGATAGATTTGCATTTAAACACCCCACAAAGTTTGGAATCAACCCGAGAACCACGCCTGGCAAGTGGATAAACCCCGTCCCTTCCTACTACAGCCACATGTCCCGTCCCGTCCCTTCCTACCCGCCCCTGCCCCATGCTCTGCCACCTCCTCCTGCGGCCACCCTGCACACCTTCTGTCCCATCCCTTCACTTTCATCCACCTTGCCCTGCCCCCGAGCGCCGCCACCTCCTCCTGCGGCTGCCCCTCCACGCCTCCCGACATGTCCTTCCCACCCGCTCATTCCCCTGCACTCGAGCGCCGCCACCTCCTCCTGTGGCCGCCCTTACACGCTTCCTCTTGCGGACATCCCGTCCAGCCGCTCACCAGTGTGGATCTTGCTAGATCCATGGAGATCAAGTCGTGGGCCGCGATGAGTGGCCCGATCTGGTCTTGGAGTGCCCCGATTTGTCTTCCCTCTCTATTCTTCATTTTTCCTTCCTTTTTGTTTCTATTTTTACCTAGTTCCCGATGTGGATTTTGCTGGATCTATGTGTGAATCTTGTGTGACAAGAATATTGAGTATGAATCGTGTGTGTGTCAAGTTTTGTTTCTTCTTTTCTATATCTTATTCATTAATTTCTTTTTTGAGAAAATGTTATATTTCCTTTTCTAGATCGGATAGTGTATGAAACTTTAGTGAAACATGCCGGATTTTAAATAACTTTTAAGAAAAATTATATGAATCGTGTATGATTCTAGGCAGATACATGTATGAGAACAATATGAACATTTGAAAACACATATGAAACTTATGAATCTTGTATACAACTTCCAGATAGGTATGAAACATGAATGAAAAAAATATGATACAGAGTATCTTAAAAAAGATACCGTTAAATCAATGGACTTAATGTATTTACCTAGAATGGAACTTTCGTAAATCTTCCAAATTATGTTTCAAACTTTGGTACATGTATGAATCAGTTCTTGTGCTTTTCTACTTGTGTGATTTTGTTCGAATTTTAAAAATGTATGAATCTTTTCAAATTAGATAGTGTGTGAAATCATTTCAAATGTAATATATTTCTGGGATTTGATGTGGATATACAAATATAAATAAAGCTAGATAATTTCCTGAGCGAGAAAAAATAAAAATAAAAATAAAACATATTATGATACGAGCAAGGAAAAATATGAGATGAAAGATAAACTTATAAAAATAGAGTTAATTTTCTCTAGAAGAATCCAAAACGAGAACGTGAGAAACCTTGAAAAGACAGGGCATTGTGCAAAATTTGATTGACTTGAAGAATGAGGTGGAAGAGGTATTCTGAGAAACTATTAGCACGAGTCTCCAACAAATCGATGATAAATATGGTGTCAGGTCCAACTTATGTGTGGTATTGCATTTCGTCTAATGCACTGTATCGGCCAGATGTGATGTGTCGTTCTATGCAAGGCGTATATCCTTGCTAATGGACATTGTGACCCGGTCCCCGTGTGAGCATGGCACCGGTAAATATCGAAAACTTCTCCGGTTCACGCTGACATGGATATACCCTATGGGTGTACAATATTGGTATATCCGGTTCAGACCAAGGAAGGCCCACACGAGGATTCGTAGTCTAGGAAGTTTTTGGGTGGCCCAAGCCCGTGGCGAATTCGACTCTTCGGAGGACAAGTCTAGATTAGATAGAATTTCAAAGGGTACCAACCCTAATTTGTAACCGACTCGACCTATCCCGAGACATGGTCTATCTATATAAAGGCCAGGAGGGTACGGCGAGAAGGATCCAACTCACCTCATACACACACCTCCATCTCAGATTGCATCTGCGCACCCTGTAACCTTCGGTTCCGCCGTAATCAAGAACAAACAAGCAGGAGTAGGGTTTCCCCTTTAGGGGACTAAACCTGGGTAAACCTCATGTCCCCGCGTTGCTTGCATGTTAACCGTTTCGCGACTTCTAGCATCCCCGTCTTCTCGAAACCCGAGTCCATAACAATGGCCATTGACGAGTCGAACCCTCGTCAATTGGCGCCGTCTGTGGGAAGCGGGGACGTTGATTGTGCGTTCGTGACGGTTCCATCCGGAGCGATCTACGATTCCTCGGCGATAGAGAGTCACCTCCTCTTTGGCGCCTTCGACTTCACCGCCTACTCAACGGCCACCCTAAAAGATTTCGAGTCCGTAGGCGACGGGCTTGAGATGTTGTTCGGGAGCTTCTGCTTTCAGGTGGGGCAGACCAGCATCCTCCGCCTCCTAGAGCGGGTATCACTACCATCTATCAGGTCCGCTTCATGGGTCCCACCCATCGACGCCCTGTGTACGTCGACGCTGAGGACGATTCGGAGGACAGCTACAGCTGCAACTCCGATCTGTGCGGTCCCCCTTCGGATGAAGGAACCTGTGGTTCCGAATCTGAGAGTTGCGGTAGCAGCGACCCACTCCGTGAGCGACTGAGCGCTACCTGTGTGCCGTCATCCACGGTGACGACGTCAACAATGGAACCAATCCACCGCTAGGTTCGGGTGTCATCCCTCCCAATCCACCTCCCAAACCCCAGATCAAGAACGGGGGAAACCCGGCTAACAGGGTGGCTAGAGCCACTGAGGGCAGCAATCGCGCCTATGACCAGATCAACCTCAATGAGGAAGGCTGGCAAAAAGCATGCGAAGCAGTGCAAGGAAATAAAATCTTACCTGTGGATGCCTCCCGTGACCTGCTGATGGCCTACCACTGGCTCCTGATCGATGAGCACAATCGGCAGGTAAAGCTGCAGGAGGAGCTCGAAAAGCGTAAGCAGGCAGCCGCAAAATCAAGCACACGACGAGCTACGCTCTCCGCCGTTGGCTGCTCCTCTTCACACGGGAACAACACCAACAAATACCGATCCCGCATGGAGCGCATGGACCCCGCCACACGACCCAAGGTCACCAAGGCGCTGGCCATGTCCTTCATGACGATGGACTCGCAAGGCAACGTCATGATGAAAACACCGCAGGCCGCGATCATGGCAGCCACCAACTATCTCGCGTCCAACCCGCCACCGGAGGGAGACCCGAAGATTGCAATCCACAAGTCTGCGTTGGCAGGCCTCGGACTCTACGGAGCTACGCTCCACGATGAAACTCCTGCGGAGCTGAAGAGAAGGCCGCGGTTAATGTCAACACCCGGATTTTTAATCTCAGATGTCTGTTATGCCATACATCGTAATCCCAGAATTACCATTTTTGTGAGACATAACCGCGGTTTCATCGTAATCCCAGAATTACCATCGTAATCTCAGATGTCTGTTATGTCAAAACATTTTAGTAGAATGACTCCTCATTCCAAGGTTTTCATAACCCTTTTCACCAAGTATTCCCATCTAAAGTGATCAAGTTTTATCCTTAGCACTAGCATCTACAAATGGGGGTAAACACTAATGAGGGGTGGTAAACAAGTGTGAATGATCTAAGTTCAATCTCATGCTTCAGGATGACATCAAGATTATCTAACATAGGTCAAGTTTTATGCTCTACCTTTAAAAGTCCTTCTTAACTCTACAAATCACTAAGTAAACAAAAACTAAGGAGCTTTGATAAAGAAATAAAATAACTAAACTTGCGAGTAAAACTGGGATTTGGTATCATCAATTGATATAACCAAGGCATGCCTAATGCATTGCATAGGTTATCTTGTAGGTTTAAGCTTGCAAGTATGACTTGCATGGTTTAGCTTAGCTTGCTAAGATAGTATCTTGCTGATACGTCGGAAACGTATCTATAATTTTTGATGCTCCATGCTTGTTTAGTATCTACTTTGATTTACTTGTCCACACTTTGAGGTGCTTTTTACATGTTTTCTGGTACTAACCTACTAACAAGTTGCAACAGTGTATGATGCCTATTTTCTGCTGTTTTTGGTTTTAGAAAAGTTAGTAAATAAATATTCTCGGAATTGGACGGGACAAACAACAAAGTCAATTACTTTCCGTGGGGAACAAGAAGTCCAGAGGGGAGCTGGAGGGGCGAGCCAAAGGGGGCACACTCCCAGGCGTGGCCATAGGTGGGCCCGCGCCTGGCTAGGGTTTGGCCGCCCTGGCCGCCGCCTCGGCCTCCCCCTTCGCCTATAAGAAGCCCCCAATGCAGAAACCCTGAGTACCCGATCAAATATCCACGAAACCGTCTGTAGCCGCCGCCACCATCGTCCCTAGATCGGGGGGATCTGAAGTTCTTGCCGGCACCCTGCCGGAGGGGAGATCATCTCGGAGGCCTTATCTCCCGTATGATGCATGAGTAGTTCCACCTTGGACTATGGGTCCATGTAGTAGCTAGATGGTTGTATCTCCTCCTTTGTGCTTTCATGTATAGATCTTGTGAGCTCCGTTCATGATCAAGATCTAATCTATTTGTAATCATGCATGTACGCTCTCCGCCATTAGCGGCTCCTCTTCACACGGGAACAACGCCAACAAATACCGCTCCCGCATGGAGCGCATGGACCCCGCCACACGACGCGAGGTTACCAAGGCGCTGGACATGTCCTTTATGACGATGGACTCGCAAGGCAATGTCATGCTGAAAACACCACAGGCCGCGATCATGGCAGCCACCAACTATCTTGCATCCAAGCCGCCACCGGCGGGAGACCCAAAGATCGCAATCCACAAGTCTGCGCTGGCAGGCCTCAGACTCGTCGGAGTTGCACTCCACAACGAAACTCCCGTGGAGCCGAAGAAGAAGGCCGCGGTCAATGTCAACACCCGAATTTTTCATCTCAGATGCCTGTTATGCCATACATCACAATCCCAGGATTACCATTTTTGTGAGACATAACAGATTGGATATCACAGTACATCATCCATTACAAACCATACATAAGGTCTTACAACAAAATAAAGGATCTCATGATCCAGTCTTAGTACAATCAAGCAGCGGAATAATATAATAATAACGGTAGCCTGGGCGAGGCTCCATATTCATGGTCACAGCCAATGCTGATGATGGAAGATGATCCTAGTTATCGTAACCTTCATGCGGTCCATCCTCCTGATAGTCCTCTTCATAGTTTGGCCACGGGAATAGCCAGGGACAAAGCCATGAGTACTATTTAAGTACTCGCAAACTAAGACTCACAAGTGAAGTGGTTTTAATTAGGAATAGTAAGCTCTTGGTTGTTTTGCAAAAATCCAGGTTTACCTTAAATAAGTTCAGAAGAAAAGAAAGCTAGTTGAAAGTTTTATAACACCTAAGTGGGAACTTGAGTTTTCATATCACAACCCTGTTGTGGTCAAGTCAAAGTCATGATTAAAATCACAAGTCATTTTGAAAACATCTGACGACGGAACAATATGGCCACTTCAACTGTCCATAACCACGGACGCGGCTATTCGAATAGTTTGACACTCTGCAGAGGTGGTACACTTTCACCACAATATTCGATACATCTGTCAGGAACAATCCTAAATTCACCATACTCAGTATGCGGATAATCAAGTCTAACCTTTCAATTACATGCCCTAGTATAGGCACCTCTCCTATGAGTTTGGCCTCCCAACCATGACCATCTGTCATCTTGGGAACTGCACAGGTGGACAATCTTCACAAGGTAGCCTCAGCTCAAACCTTAGCCGCAAGGGAACCCATACTAAGGTATATAAATTTCCAGTCAAAGCCCTGCCCAAATTTCGGGTATTGTGGTTGTACGGTAAAATTGGAATGGTATCGTATCCAGACAACCATCAGTTTTAAAAAGGGCTAAGGCTCATGCCTCAATATTTTCATCATCAAAATCATGTGGTGTTTAAGAACACATGTCAAAACATTTCAGTAGAATGACTCCTCATTCTAAGGTTTTCATAACCATTTTCACCAAGTATTCCCATCTAAAGTGATCAAGTTTTATGCTTAGCACTAGCATCTACAAATAAGGGTAAACACTAATGAGGGGTGGTAAACAAGTGTGAATGATCTAAGTTCAATCTCATGCCTCAGGATGACATCAAGATTATCTAACTTAGGTCAAGTTTATGCTATTTATGCTACCTTTAAAAGTCTTTCTTAACTCTACAAATCACTAAGTAAACAAAAACTAAGGAGCTTTGATAAATAAATAAAATAACTAAACTTGCGAGTAAAACTAGGATTTGGTATCATCAATTGATATAACCAAGGCATGCTTAATGCATTGCATATGTTATCTTGTAGGTTTAAGCTTGCAAGTATGACTTGCATGATTTTGCTTAGCTTGCTGATATGTTGGAAAAGTATCTATAATTTCTGATGCTCTATGCTTGTTTAGTATCTACTTTGATTTACTTGTCCACACTTTGAGGTGCTTTTTACATGTTTTCTGGTACTAACCTACTAACAAGTTGCAACAGTGCCAGATGCCCATTTTCTGCTGTTTTTGGTTTCAGAAAAGTTAGTAAAGAAATATTCTCGGAATTGGACGGGACAAACAACAAAGTCAATTACTTTACGTGGGGAACAAAAAGTCCAGAGGGGAGCCGGAGGGGCGAGCCAGAGGTGCCACACCCCCCAGGCGCGGCCATAGGTGGGCCCGCGCCTGGCTAGGGTTTGGCCACCCCGGCCATCGCCTCGGCCTCCCCCTTCGACTATAAGAAGCCCCCGATGCAGAAACCCTGAGTACCCGGTCAAATATGCATGAAACCGTCTATATCCGCCGCCGCCACCATCGTCCCTAGATCAGGGGATCTAAAGTTCTTCCTGGCACCCTGCCGGAGGGGAGATCATCCCGGAGGCCTTCTCTCTGGTATGATGCATGAGTAGTTCCACCTTGGACTATGGGTCCATGTAGTAGCTAGATGGTTGTATCTCCTCCTTTGTGCTTTCATGTATAGATCTTGTGAGCTCCGTTCATGACCAAGATCTAATCTATTTGTAATCATGCATGTTGTGTTTGCGGGGATCCGATGGATATTGAGATTATTATGTTGGTTTGATTAATGGTTTTATATTTATGATTCTATCATGTCTGTGTTGTTTGTGATCTTGCATGCTCTCCGTTGTTAGTAGCTATCTTGGCCAAGTAGTTGCTAGTGACTCCAAGAGGGAGTATTTATGCTCGATAGTGGGTTCATGCCTCTAGTTTCCAAGGGAAATGACAATAATCTCTTCGGTTGTAGATGTGTTGTTGCTACTAGGGAGAAAACAACGGTCTCTTGTTCATGGAACATGTGGACTGTTTACCTTACACACTTTTCTTAAAGCAGTTGTCTTTTGCTTGCAACTTAATACTGGAGGGGGTTCGGATGGTAATCTGAAGGTGGACTTTTAGTCATAGATGCAGTTGGATGGCGGTCTATGTATATTGTTGTATTTCCCAATCGAATCTCATAGGATCTTTCTGACTAGTAATTGCATTGGTATGCCTTGCTCAGTTCATGTCAATTGCCCTACTGAAATTTGTTTACCCTTCATGCCATGTTGTTTATCTAAGGAGAGCACCTCTAGTTAACTATGGACCCCGGTCCAATCTTCACCATCAATACATCTTCCATTGTTACTTGTTTACCTGCTGCAAACCATTACCTACCACACCATACGTTTAATCCTTTGTTACAGCAAACCGGTGAGCTTGAAAACCTCACTGATTCGTTGGGGCAAAGTCTTGAGTTTGTGTTGTGCAGGTCTCCGTGTTGCTTGCAACACCTGTGTGACGTGTCCTTCCTCCTACTGGTTCGATAACCTCAGTTTCTTACTGAGGGAAAATTCTACTGTGGTGCTTCACACCTTGCTCTTAGGGTTCCCAACGAAGCGCTCCTACATTAACTCAGTGCTGCATCACTTGCCTTGTGCAGTGCAGTGGTTGAAGTTCTCCTCTACTTCTTCCTCGTAGTAGTCTCCTTCCTCTTCGTATCTTTGCTCGGTACTAGCGTCTATAAATAAATACGAGGTACACAATCACCAAACAATACGTAACTAATTCTATTTATCACACTAGGGTTTTCACTAGATGATCTAGCATCATCACAAACATTAAGGAAAAAGTTTTATTTATTTTATTTTAGAAAAGTAATTTCTACTCATTGAAAAACTACTTAATATTTAATATTCTCCAACTAAAACATGCGATCATGTTGACACATGTCATCACCACATATTTCAATACTTGGGAATGTGATTTAAAGTGGTGTCACAATTTAATAAGGTTTAACCTTTTTATTTTAATTAAATAAAGTGACTAGAAATGCCTATGGGGCATTCTTTTATTGCTTGTCCATTATTTCTGCAAGTAAACCTAGAAATTTTTATATATTTAGAAAGATCTTGTCAAATGTGATTTTTGAGAGTTGGAATCAACTCAAAAGCTTTTATGGTTGAATTTTGAAAAAAAATGCATAAAAGTCTCTGCATTGTTATTTTTACCATAGGCGATCTATATTTCTAAAAGATTTGAATCCAACGGGCTTGGATTAAGAATTTCAGTACCTTCCTAGAAAAATTAGTTTCATGCAATTTGGTTTAGTGAATCAATCTGGGTTGATTTTTGAATCTAGGGACAGAACTAAGTTTGAAACTAAATAGATAAACCTAAATTTGAATTACTGGGTCGCATGGGAGTGTAACTGGGCCGGCCCACTGCACACAGCACGCGCACGGGTGGGTTTAAGTGGCTGTCCCCACCAGTCGACAAGACAGAGGGGGTGCAAAGGGGTACGGGGAAATCTGGACCGTGCGATTAACATCTAATCTAACGCTGGGGATTGTCGTCTCCGCCGGGCAACACCGGTGAGACTGAACCCTAACATGGCTAGTGGGGGTCTGTGGGGGCTCACCGGGGCTCAGGCGAGGGTCAGCGATGGGGGTGAACGACGAAGTCGATGACAACGATCATCTTGGTACCGGTGGCTCCTCCTGGGGCGGCTCCAATCGATGGTGCCTCTCCTCCTACTCCGTGGCAGACTCCGGCGAAATTCTAGCCACCTGGTACTCGCCTTGCTCCGAGGATGAGGTGGGGTGGTTCTAAGAGAGAGGGGAGTGTGATGGTGTGCTGAAATCAAATGGGGGAGTCCTCTATTTATAGTGCGAAGAGGGGACCGAAGGGTGCGGGTGGAGCTCGTCGTGGTCGTCAGCATAGTGATCTAACGGCATGGGTGAAGGTAGGGGACGGTTCTCTGCCTCCTGGCGAAGCTCAATGGCATGGTGGCGAGGCGTGGGGCAGTGCAATTTTGTCGGAACGCTGCGATGCTCTAGGCGGGTCCGACGGGCATTTTAATGGCGCACAGCATCTACGGTCTATGCGGCGGCGAACGGGCATGTCCTGGCGGTTCCTGGGGCGGTGGTGATCGTGCACGCAAGCAGCAAGGGCGGGGCGCGGTCTGTGCTTGCGTGTTGAGCACGGCGCTCTGGCGCGCTCTCGGCATGCTTGCAGAGAGACTGGGGGTGCTCGTTCTGAGTGGTCCAGGGGCTGGCGGTGCTTGGGCATTGAACAGGGGGTGGCGGTGGATGGTGGCTTGTGTCCTAGACAAGGTTGGCAAGGCTAGGGAAGCTTCTAGCTTGCTGTCGACAACGGGGTGGCAAGCTGAGCTCGGCAATGGTCACCATTGATGCCAATGTCAAGCTTACAGTGAGTTAGGGCTGGTTAAATTAACTAGATGATCAACTGAGAGGGTGCTGTGAGCTAGAGGGGAGACAAGTTAGGCACAAACACTGTTCACTATAGTGTTTGATGTTTTGTTTGATTTGTGTTTACAAGGTGTTTGATGAAATGGCCGAAAGAGATTTGAATTTGAATTTTTGAGTGAAACTTGGTGGGTGTACTAGTCACATACTAGGTAGTATCTGTTTGCTTGGATTTTCCAAGGTGCACTGGTTTGGTTGTGTTTTGAGAAATGGTGTTCTTCACATATGATATAGATTCAATTTTGAATTGTCATTTGAATCAAGTTGCCAAATGTTTCTATGGGTTTGAAAGGTGGGCTTGGGTTCACTTTCACTTGGTCTAGCAAGGGGTGAAAATAAATAGATTTATTTCTGTTTGAAACCTTGGACTAGAAACACTCAAAGTGGCCTATTGAGCAAGATTGGCAAAAATGACCAATTGCTTGGTTTGTTTGTTTTTGAATTTCCCTTGATTTGTTTCTGATTGGAAATGATTTAGATGATGTTTTTTCATCTTTAAACCATTCCTTGCCATTCACAACAATCACACAAGTCCATCCATACAATCATCACATACACACATGCATTCATAATGATTTTAATTAACAAAGTTTTTGTTAACCCTAATTTTGGTGATTTGAATTTGATAATCCTTGATCCATATTTTTGGTATGTTACAAACCTTCCCTCCTTAAACGAAATCTCGTCCCGAGATTTGAGAAAAAGAAAACTAGGATTTAAAGAGATCGGGAAACTCCGTCCTATTGTAATCTTCTCGCTCCGAGGTATCTTGTTCTTCAGTGTGGTTACTCCACTGGATCTTGAGAAACTTGATGCTTCTGGTCCTGGTATTTCTGAAAGCTTCCTCCAAAATACGAATGGGTACTTCGGGATACGTCAGGTCATCCTTGATCTCTATGGTTTAGTGATCAATGTTCTTGAATACTTCGGTCTTCTCCGGGACTTCTAGGCATTTGCGAAGTAACGATATATGGAACACATTATGCACGGCTGACATCTCCTCTGGCAGTTCCAGTTGATATGATACTTCTCCTCGATGATTCAGAATCTTGAAAGGTCTGATATATTTGAGGGCTAACTTTCCTTTGAGTTGGAAACGATGCATTCCCTTCAAAGGCGACACTTTGAGATACACAAAATCTCCGATATTGAAGGCGAGGTCTCGACGTCTCTTGTTGGCATAACTCTTCTGTCTGGATTGGGCGGTCTTGAGGTGCTCACGAATCTTGTGAAATTTCTCTTATGCTTCTCGTAGGATGCCGGGTCCAAAAATCTGACTCTCTCCTATTTCCGACCAATTCAAAGGGGTACAACACTTCCTTCCATACATGAATTCAAATGGGGACATTTGCAAACTAGCATGACAACTGTTGTTGTACGAAAATTCTGCAAAAGGCAGACAATCTTCCCATTTGGATCCATACTCTAGCACACTGGCTCTCAACATATCTTTGAGTATTTGATTTAGTCGCTCTGTTTGTCCATCTGTCGGAGGGTGATAAGCTGTGCTGAAATCTAGTCTTGTTCCTAATCCTTCTTATACTTTCTTCCAAAACCTCGAGGTAAACTGAGTTCCTCGATCCGACACGATGTTCTTGGGGACTCCATGCAAACTGACGATTCTAGCAATGTACAACTCTGCTAGCTTCGAGATTTGATAAGTGGTCTTGACTGGTAAGAAATGGGCTACTTTGGACAGTCTATCAACTATGACCCAAATAGAGTCATTTCCCCTACTAGATGTAGGCAAACCAGTGATAAAGTCCTTTCCTACGGAATCCCATTTCCATTCTGGAATCTGCAATGGTTGCAATAGCCCTGCGGGTCTCTGATGTCCCGCCTTGACTCGCTGACAAATATCACACTTGGCTATGTAGCTTCCAATTTCTCTCTTCATCTTATGCCACCAAAATTGCTCCTTCAAATCCTGATAAATCTTCGTTCCTCCGGGGTGGATAGAATAAAGAGTATCATGGGATTCTTTCAAAATAGCTTGCTTCAACTCGGAATCTGCTGGAACACAGATATGTCCTTTGTACCACAGAACTCCTTCTTCATCTTCGGTGAATCCGGGTACTTTGACTGTACCGATATGACATTTGATTCTGTCGATACTAGCATTTCCTTTATGCGCCTCCTTGATCTGACTGATCAAAGTGGGTTGAAGTTCTATGCTAGCCAAAAACCCTTCACTTACTAGCTCCATTCTGAAATCCTCCATCTCCTTGTGCAAACTTGGTTGCTCCTTCAGAATCATGGAATTTAAGCGACACGACAATCTGCTAAGGGCATCTGCTACCACATTGGCTTTACCGGGGTGATATTGGGTGTACAAATCATAGTCCTTGATTAGCTCTATCCATCTCCTTTGACTCATGTTCAGCTCCTTCTGAGTGAAGATATACTTCAGGCTCTTGTGATCTGAATAAATTTCACAATGGTTACCCATAAGGTAATGCCGCCATGTCTTCAGGGCTAGAACTACTGCTGCTAGTTCAAGGTAATGAGTAGGATAATTCTGCTCATGTTGCTTCAGTTGTCAAGATAGATAAGATATAACTTTGCCTTCTTGCATAAGCACACATCCGAGACCGATCTTGGATGCGTCACAATACACATCAAAGGGCTTCGTGATATCCGACATGATCAAGATTGGGGCTGATATCAATCTCTTCTTGAGTTCTTGAAAATTTGCTTCACATTTGTACGTCCATTCAAACTTCTTGTCCTTCTTAAACAATTGGGTCATGGGTCTTGCGATACTCGAGAATCCTTCTACGAACTTGCGGTAATTGAAGGGAATATGCCCTGAGAGGCAATAATAAAGTGTTTATTATGTGTATTCCAAGTATATGATAGATGTTTATTTTGCATGCTATAATTGTATTAATACGAAAACATTAATACATGTGTGTTTAATAAACAAACAGAAAGTTCCTAGTTATGCCTCTCTCATAAACTAGCTCGTTGATTAACAAGATGATCAAGGTTTCCTGATCATGGACATTGGATGTTGTTAATAACGGGATCACAACATTAGTGTAATGGTGTGATGAACATTCATCCTAAGTATAGCATTACGATCAAAGTCATTGAGTTTATATTGCTATAACAACTTACGAAGTGATCCTAATCCTTAGACCATGAGATCATGTCAATCACTAACACCGGAAGAGTTTCTTGATAACATCAAACGTCACACCGTAACAGGGTGATTATAAAGATGGATTCAGAACTAATAAAGTGTTATGTTGAGGCTCAT
The DNA here is from genome assembly GCA_030063025.1 of Avena longiglumis. NCBI lineage: Eukaryota > Viridiplantae > Streptophyta > Magnoliopsida > Poales > Poaceae > Avena > Avena longiglumis. The sequence goes on along the minus strand of CP125979.1, from coordinate 207,837,002 downwards.
GGATCGAGAGTGGAATTTGTTCATCCCGATTACGGATAGATATACTCTGGGCCCTCTCGATGATATCACATTGATTAACTTGCAAGCAAGTGATTTGATCACTAGAATGTTATATCACGGGAACTAGAAAAGAGTGCATGTCAGTAACGAGATCAAACTAGGTATGGAGATACCGATGATGGAATCTCGGACATGTAATATATCGTGAAACAAAGGGATTAAGATACTAGCATAAAAGGTTCCGACGATCATAAGAAAGTCATCATTGAATGTGTGGGAGTCAGTATGGGTCTCCAGATCCCGCTTATGATTATTGATCTGAGAGGGGTCTCGATCATGTCCGCATTATTCATGAACCGTAGGGTGACACACTTAAGAGACACCGACATCCAATTGGAGCAAAAGTTTCATGCCGAAAGAATGAACAAGCGCGGGAATTTATTTCACTAGATACCGAAATAGGTTTTCGGGTGAAATTGCATAAAGTGGGTATGCATGTGAAATAGAATTCTAGCAAGGGGTTATTTGTGAATGTTTGTCATTAAAGTAATTGACAAAATTCTGAATAAAATAAAAAGTTTTATTTAATGAGAGTTTGCATTAAATTTGGTGGAAATTTAATGGGAATTTGAGTGGGTTTTTGAGTGGAGAAAATTGAAGGGCCATTTTGTGAGTGGAGTGTCCACCCACATGAATGAAGGAGGGGAGGGGGCAGCCCCCATGGCCAGCGGCCACCCCCTTGGGTGCCCCCCTCCTGCTATAAAAGGAGCCCCTCCTCTCACTTCTCACTCACACCTCCTCGTGAAGGATCTCTCTCCCCCTCTAGAATTTATCCCCCATGGTCTCGAACTAGCGAGATACATGTTCCCGGTGGCTATTCGGCAAGAAAGAGTTGTGCTTACACTGCATCGCTGGAGCGAGGAGGAAGAGGTTGCTCGGTGCCTCGAACGTGTGTGCGAGCACGGATGCGCTACCGATTTGCAGCGCTAGGACTTCCTCTTGATCTTGAGATCGGCAAGAGATCGTCTACATCAACCACAAGTTGAACTCGTTATGCTTTGTCGGTCTTCAAGGGTATGTTCTCTACGGATATACATCTGCCCGTTGTTTGTACCTAATAGATAGATCTTGGTACATAGTTCACATCGTAGGAAAATTTTTGTTTTCTATGCTGCGAACCCTACAGTGGTATCAGAGCCGGATCTATGCGTAGATGCTTTACACGGGTAGTACACATATGAGTATGTGGGCGATGATGATCATGTTGTTGCTCCTTAGTTGTAATTTTGGATATTGGTGGCATAGTGGGATGAAGCGGCCCGGATAAACTTTACATGTCCTCGCACATGAGACATGTTCCACGCTTGACATGCAACTAGTTTGCATAAGTGGCTAGCGGGTGTCTGTCTCTCCTACTATAGTCAATATCTATTTTGCAACGAGTTGTCAACAATTTGGTTATCCTCGTTGTGGTTCATGTTCGTAGGTAAGAACGGTTCTATCTCGAAATCCCTAAGCCACGTAAAACTTGCAATGGATAAATTAGAGGCGTCTAGTTTAGATTGTTGCTGGGCTAGTGTTATGATATGGTGATGTTGTAAGTAGAAGTATGAGATGATACTATTACAACATACATAACGTGTAATCTCCATAGACCTTGGACTTACACATATAGGTATGATAGTGATCATACCACGATGCACATGATAGAGATCATCTGCGGGAACCATATCATTTCACTAATAAACATGTGATGTTTGATAGCATCTTATATTGCTTGTTTAGCGCTTTGTTAGCATAATAAGATGATACCTCATTTAAATATCAAGATAAGAATGTGTTATTCCTTTAGTATGCACCGATTATGTTTTCGTCGCTCCAAGACATCACGTGATGATCGGGTGTTCTTGGATCCACGACCATATTTCGGGTGTAAAACAGTTACACACGCGAATACTAAGGTTCTAACTTGGTGAGCCTAGCATGTACAGACATGGCCTCGGAACACGAACCGAAAGGTTAAGCATGAGTCATATAGTAGATATGATGCCCATTTGATGCTCTCCTTTGAAGCTATACCGACTCACGTGATGATCAGACTTGGTATAGTGGATTTGGTTCATGTAATCACCAAAAAGGCACGAGGTATGTCGTTTTTGAGTGGGAGTTCATTCGTAATATTGATTAGTTGAACTCAATCTATCATACACTTAGTCTAAACTTTACAAATTTTGTTGTAGATGGCACCACCTGCTTTTAATTTCAATGTGTTCATGGAGAAAGAGAAACTTGCAACGAACGGTAGCAACTTTACCGAATGGGCCATGAATTGGAGGATTCTCCTCTCTCCTGCACAAAAGCAATACGTGCTAGAAGCGCCTTTTGAGGATTCCCCTAACGAGGAGAAGAATGTCTATCAGACTCGTCAGGAGGACCACAACTTAGTTCACTGCGGCATATTGTATGGGCTAGAGCCGGAACTTCGAAAGCATTTCGAAAACGGCAATGCTTTTGATACAATGGGTGAGTTGAAAATGATTTTCGACACACATGCTGTTGTAGAGAGCTACAACGCTTCAAAAAAGTTCTTTAGCTGCATGATGGAAGAGCACAACTCCGTTAGTGAGCATGTACTCAAGATGTCGGGTTACGCCGATAAGCTTGTGTCCTTGGGAATAACGATTCCCATTGACTTAGGCATCCATCGTGCTCTGCAGTCTCTACCACCTAGCTATAAGAGCTTTGTGATGAACTATAATATGCAAGGCATGAAGAAGTCTCTCCCCGAGCTTCTGTCAATGCTTAAAACTGCAGAAGTGGAGATCAAAAAGGAACATCAAGTGTTGATGATCAATAGGAACACTGGTTTCAAGAAAGACAAGAAGGAAAACTAAGAGAAGTAAGGGCGGCAAGCCGTTGCCGTGCGAAAAGAAACCCCGAGTTGGACCTAAGTCCGATACCGAAAGTGCTACTATTGTAAGCGATCACATCGAAGCGAATCGCCCCAAGTATTTGGCGCACAAGAAGGCCGGCAAGGCAAACAAAGGTATATATGATATACATGTTATTGATGTGTACTTGACTAGTGCTCGCAGAGCACCGGATATTTGATACCGTTCAGCCTAATATTTGTAACTTTCGAATCGTGGCTGCGGAACAAGCGACCGCTAGCAAGGGGTGAGGTCAAGATGCGTGTCGGCAATGGATCAAGCATTGATGTGATCACCGTCAGAACGCTGCCTCTCCATTTGCCGTCGGGATTAGTTATAAACTTGAATAATTGTTATCTGGTGCCTGCACTGAGCATGAACATTGTATCTGGATCGTGTTTGATGCGAAGTGGTTATTCATTTAAATCCGAGAACAATGGTTGTTCTATTTATATGAATGAAATCTTTTATGGTCATGCACCGATGATGAATGGTTTATTTCTATTATATCTCGATGATAATGTTACACATATTCATAATGTTGATGCTAAAAGGATTAAACTTAATGATGATATATCCGCATATATGTGGCACTGCCGTCTAGGTCATATTGGCGTTAAACACATGAAGAAGCTCCATTCAGATGGACTTTTGGAATCACTTGATTTTGAATCATTTGATACATGTGAGCCATGCCTTATGGGCAAGATGACTAGAACGCCGTTTTCCGGTTCAATGGAACGGGCGATAGATTTATTGGAAATCATACATTCTGATGTATGTGGTCCAATGAGTGTGTCGGCGCGAGGTGGATATCGTTATTTTGTTACTTTCGCAGATGATTTGAGTAGATACAGTTATATCTACTTAATGAAACATAAATCTGAAACCTTTGAAAAGTTCAAGGAATTTCAGAATGAAGTGGAAAATCATCATAATAGAAAGATCAAATTTCTACGGTCCGACCGTGGAGGTGAGTATCTAAGTTACGAGTTTAGCACTCACATGAAAGAGTGTGGAATTGTTTCATAACTCACACCGCCGAACACCACAATGAAATGGTGTGTCTGAACGTCAGAATCGTACTTTATTAGATATGGTTCGATCTATGATGTCTCTGACGGACTTGCCGTTGTCATTTTGGGGTTATGCACTAGAAACTGCTGCATTCACTTTAAATCGGACACCATCTAAATCCGTTGAAAAGACACCGTATGAATTGTGGTTTGGAAACAAACCTAAGCTGTCTTTTCTTAAAGTTTGGGGATGCGATGTTTATGTGAAGAAACTTCAACCAGATAAACTCGAACCCAAAGCGGAAAAATGCGTCTTCATAGGATACCCTAAGGAAACTATTGGGTATTCCTTCTATCATAGATCCGAGGGCAAGGTTTTTGTTGCCAAGAATGGATCCTTTCTAGAGAAAGAGTTTCTCGCGAAAGGTGTGAGTAGTCGGAAGGTAGAACTCGAAGAGGTTATTGAACCTTCTCTTCAAAGTATGGCAAGTAGCGCAGCGTCGGAAGTTGTTCTGGAGTTGGCTTCACCTGTTGAAGAAGGAACTAATGATAATGATCATGAAACTCTGAAATAGAGTACTACCGAACCTCGCAGGTCTAGCAGGACGCGTGCAGCTCCCGAGCTGTACGGAAATCCTGTCATGAATTTCATGGTTGATGAAAATGATGACCCTGCGACGTATGAAGAAGCGATGATGAGCCCGGATTCCAACAAATGGTTAGAAGCCATGAAATCCGAGATGGAATCCATGTATGAAAATCAAGTTTAGAACTTGGTGGAATTACCTCATGACCGAAAGGCCGTGGAGAACAAATGGATTTTCAAAAGGAAAACTGATGCTGATGGTAATGTGACCGTCTATAAAGCTCGACTTGTCGCAAAGGGGTTTCGACAAATTCAAGGAGTTGACTACGATGAGACATTCTCTCCGTAGCGATGCTAAAGTCGGTTAGGATTATGTTAGCAATTGCTGCATATTTCGATTATGAGATATGGCAGATGGATGTCAAAACCGCGTTTCTCAATGGTAATATTGAAGAAGAGTTGTATATGATACAACCAGAGGGTTTTGTCAATCCTAAGGATGCTAACAAGGTGTGCAAGCTTCAGCGATCCATCTATGGATTGAAGCAAGCATCACGAAGTTGGAATCTCCGCTTTGATGAGGTGATCAAAGAGTTTGGATTTGTCCAAACTTATGGAGAAGCTTGTATTTACAAGAAAGTGAGTGGGAGCAATGTGGCATTTCTGATATTATATGTAGATGACATATTATTGATCAGAAATGATATAGATCTTTTAAACAGTGTTAAAAGTTATCTAAACAGCAAATTTTCAATGAAGGACCTAGGTGAAGCATCATACATATTAGGCATAAAGATCTATAGAGATAGATCCAGACGCCTAATAGGGGTATCGCAAAGTACATACCTTGATAAGATTTTAAAGAAGTTTAAAATGGACGGAAGTAAGAAGGGGTTCTTACCTATGTTGCAAGGCAAGACATTGAGTAAGACTCAAAGTCCGGATTCGGCGGAAGAAAGAGAGATAATGGACAAGGTCCCCTATGCTTCAGCCATAGGCTCTATAATGTACGCCATGCTATGTACAAGACCGGATGTGGCACATGCTATTAGTTTGACTAGTAGGTACCAATCGGATCTAGGTTCAGAACACTGGATAGCGGTCAAGAATATCCTTAGTATTTACGAAGAACTAAGGATATGTTTCTTGTATACGGAGGTGAAGAAGAGCTCGATCGCTAACGCTAGCTTTGACACCGATCCGGATGACTCTAAGTCTCAATCTGGATACGTATTTCTCATGAATGGCGGAGCGGTTAGTTGGAGGAGTTCCAAACAACCTGTGGTGGCGGGATCAACAACGGAGGCCGAATACGTTGCTGCTTCAGAAGCGGCTCAGGAAGCAGTTTGGATGAAGGAGTTCATATCCGAAATAGGAGTGGTTGCAAACGCGTTGGACCCAATGGTGATCTATTGTGACAACAATGTTACCATTGCCAATGCCAAAGAGCCAAGGTCTCACAAGCATTTCAATCATATTAAGCGTCGGTTTCACTCCATTCGCGAGCATGTCAAGGATGGAGATATAAAGATTTGTAAAGTACATACGGATCTCAATGTAGTAGATCCGTTGACTAAAACTCACCCTAGAGCAAAACATGATCAACACCAGAACTCGATGGGTGTTAGATTTATCACTATGTAACTAGATTATTGTCTCTAGTGCAAGTGGGAGACTGAAGGGAATATGCCTTGAGAGGCAATAATAAAGTGTTTATTATGTGTATTCCAAGTATATGATAGATGTTTATTTTGCATGCTATAATTGTATTAATATGGAAACATTAATACATGTGTGTTTAATAAACAAACAGAAAGTTCCTAGTTATGCCTCTCTCATAAACTAGCTCGTTGATTAACAAGATGATCAAGGTTTCCTGATCATGGACATTGGATGTTGTTAATAACGGGATCACAACATTAGTGTAATGGTGTGATGAACATTCATCCGAAGTATAGCATTACGATCAAAGTCATTGAGTTTATATTGCTATAACAACTTACGGTGATCCTAATCCTTAGACCATGAGATCATGTCAATCACTAACACCTAAGAGTTTCTTGATAACATCAAACGTCACACCGTAACAGGGTGATTATAAAGATGGATTCAGAACTAATAAAGTGTTATGTTGAGGCTCATGGATCGAGAGTGGAATTTGTTCATCCCGATGACGGATAGATATACTCTTGTCCCTCTCGGTGATATCACATTGATTAGCTTGCAAGCAAGTGATTTGATCACTAGAATGTTATATCACGGGAACGAGAAAAGAGTGCATGTCAGTAACGAGATCAAACTAGGTATGGAGATACCGATGATCAAATCTCGGACATGTAATATATCGTGAAACAAAGGGATTAAGATACTAGCGTAAAAGGTTCCGACGATCACAAGAAAGTCATCGTTGAATGTGGGGGAGTCAGTATGGGTCTCCAGATCCCGCTTCTGATTATTGATCCGAGAGGGGTCTCGATCATGTCCGCATTATTCACGAACCGTAGGGTGACACACTTAAGAGACACCGACATCCAGTTGGAGCAAAAGTTTCATGCCGAAAGAATGAACAAGCGCAGGAATTTATTTCACTAGATACCGAAACAGGTTTTCGGGTGAAATTGCATAAAGTGGTTATGCATGTGAAATAGAATTCTAGCAAGGGGTAATTTGTGAATTTTTGTGATTAAAGTAATTGACAAAATTCTGAATAAAATAAAAGAGTTTTATTAAATGATAGTTTGCAATAAATTTGGTGGAAATTTAATGGGAATTTGAGTGGAGAAAATTGAAGGGCCATTTTGTGAGTGGAGTGTCCACCCACATGAATGAAGGAGGGGAGGGGGCAGCCCCCGCCGGCGGCCACCCCCCTGGGTGCCCCTCCTCCTCCTATAAAAGGAGCCCCTCCTCTCACTTCTCACTCACACCTCCTCGTGAAGGATCTCTCTCCCCCTCTATAATTTATCCCCCATGGCCTCGGACTAGCGAGATACATGTTCCCGGTGGCTATTCGGCAAGAAAGAGTTGTGCTTCCGCTGCATCGCTGGAGCGAGGAGGCGGAGGTTTCTCGGTGCCTCGAACGTGTGTGCGAGCACGGATGCGCTGCTGATTTGCGGCGCTAGGACTTCCTCTCGATCTTGAGATCGGCAAGAGATCGTCAACATCAAGCACGAGTTGAACTCGTTAAGCTTTGTCGGTCTTCAAGGGTATGTTCTCTACGGATATACATCCGCCCGTTGTTTGTATCTAATAGATAGATCTTGGTACATAGTTCACATCATAGGAATTTTTTTGTTTTCTATGCTGCGAACCCTACAGTAATATCTCGCTAATCCAAGAAATGCACGAACTTGGGTTTGAGTGGTTGGGGCTTGACAATCTTCAACATACTTCACCTTTGCGGGGTCAACGGAAAAATTCACATTTGCTAAACTTGGCATACAACTAATTCTCCCTAAGGGTTCCAAGGATGGTCCTCAGGTGTAGCTCATATTCTTCTTCTGATTTAGAATAGATCAGAATGGCATCGATGAAAACAACGACAAACTTATCAAGGAAGTCCATAAAAATCTTATTCATGAGGTTTATGAAATAAGTGGGGGCATTGGTTAATCCAAAAGACATGACAATGTACTCATACAGTCCATATCTGGTGGTAAAGGCAGTCTTTGGAATATCTTCTGCGCGAATCTTGAGTTGATGATAACCAGTTCTAAGATCAATCTTAGAAAACACTTTGGCACCGGTCAACTGGTCAAATAGGTCTTCTATCTTCGGAAGTGGGTACTTGTTGTTGATGGTGACATCATTCCACTTCTGATAATCCGTACACAAACGGTTACCTCCATCTTTCTTGTCCACAAACAAGATAGGTGATCTTCATGGCGACGCACTTGGTTGAATCAGTCCTATCTCCAACATAGCATCTAGTTGCTTCTTCAGCTCCACTAATTCAGACGGGTTCATGCTATATGGTCTCTGGGATATGGGTCCGGTTCCAGGGATTATTTCAATGATAAAATCGATATCCCGATCTGGGGGCATACCGGGCAAAACATCTGGAAATACGTCGGGGTATTCACAGACTACTCTGACTTGGTCAATGGTTGGTTGGGCTAGACTCTTGTTGCACTTGAATTGATGGGGCAAGGTTTCAGATACATGCTCTACTGATATTCCGGTTGTACTGGTCATGGTTATGACTTTCTTGGCACAGTCGATTATTTATGTTTCGACATCCAATCTATTCCTAGTACTACTTCCAAACCTTTAGTTCCAAGTACTATTAGATTAGCATAAAAATCTATGCCATGGATTCGGATAGGCACGGCCTTGCAAATTTGTCTAGCTTTGGTGGTTGAACCAGGTATTTGAACTATCATAACATGCTTCAATTTTGTTGGTTGAATCTTACTAGTGCATGCAAATTCTTCAGTAACAAACGAGTGCGATGCTCCAGAATCAAACAACACTTTTGCAAGTACTGAGTTGACAGAAAACATACCCAACACAACATCTGGAGCTTCTTGGGCTTCTTCAGCATGCATGAGAAACAAACGGCCGTTGCGGTTGAGCGAATTCCCTGGGGCAAATCTTCTTCCAGGCTGAACACGACGATGTTGCTGAGCTGGGGCATTCGCATTGGGGGATACGACAATCTTCTTGGGGCACTCATTAGAGTATTGACCCTTGGTTCTGCATTCATAACAAGTCACCTGAGACTTGTACTTTGCTGCAACAGGCACAACATTGCTTCCAGTCCTCGGGGCAGTGTTAGTGGCGACATTGTTGTTGTTGAACTTGGGTGGTGCACGATTGAAATTGCTGGGGTTGCCGGGGTTGTTGTTGTGGTTTCCTCCGAGCCTTGGGTTTCCTCCTCCACGGTTGGGATAGGTCGGATGGTTCATCAGGGGTCTATTGGTTCTTGGGGAAAATCCTGGAGACGGGTTGGGGCGATACTTCGGGGTATGGTGGGTTCCTGGTTGATGCATCATTCTACGTTTGCGGTTCTCATTGGCTTGATTGATCTTGCCTTCCATCTGAATGGCGGAATCAACTAAGGCTTAAATGTCAGCAAATGGAATGTTTACTAACACTGTCTACATCTCATCATGCAGACCATTCAGGAATCTCTCCTTCTTCTTACCTTCAGTGTCGATCTCATCCGATGCATACCTATCCAATGACAAAAATTTGTCACGGTACTCAACTACTATCATCCTCCCTTGCTTTAGTTCTTTGAATTCATCTCTCATCCTCTTGATCAAACCCGGTGGAACATGGGTTCTGCTAAACTTGAGTTTGAGGTCATCCCAAGTTATCATTTGTCCTCCATTCATGGTGCGAACGTTGTTCCACCATGCTCTTGCGTCTCCGTCCAGATAGTGGGTGGAAAACAGTACCTTGTCATTGGCTTCCACTCATGCAACCTCTAAGTTGTTCTCCATGGTTTGCAGCCAATCATCTGCATCTAGGGGATCTTCAGATTTAGTAAATATGGGTGGATTGGTGTTCTGGAAGTTCTTGAGCTTGGATCCATGGTTGTCCTGGTTTCCATGGCCTTGGTTGTTGTTGGCCATCTGAGCTATGTGTTGGAGGGTGGCTAAGTTGGCTTGACGTTTGGCTCTTTCAGCTTCATAGTCAGAAACCAACATTTGCAAGGTCTGCAACATTGGGTCCGGGGATGAACTGCTTCCTCCGCGAGGCATCTGAATATTGAGATAGATCATGAGAAAAAAGGGAAATTTCTAAGGTTCAGGGTTTGTTTTTGAAAGGCTTTTGAAGTTTTGACTCATTTTTTTCTAGCAACTTGCTTTTCATTCATTCATAACACACCATACAAACACACACCACAACAAGGAAAAACAGATGGTTTTAAGAACCATTATGTGAAACTAAGATACAGTGGGACCGGATACAACTTCACTAACGCTAGTGCTCAAGTGCTACTACTCCTCGGAATCGGTGTATTCATCCTCCTCCTCCTCATCATCATCATAAATGAAGGAGAAGTCATCCTCATCGGTGAAGAAGTCCATGGATTGATCCTCCAGAAAGTCATCATCATCACTAAGGTAAGAGTAGGGGTCTCCACGAAGGTCTTCCCCTGCATTCTCCCTCTCCTCCAGCTGCATGTCTCTCTCGTGGATGGTCTCCTCCAAGTCTGTGATCTTGTGGCGAAGACGAGCAATGATGCGCTCCTTCTTGTCAAGCTGACGACGACGAGACTAGCGATCCTTCACCGGCATGGAAATGGTCTGGTCCTTCTTGGTTGCGATGGCGTAGTTGTGGTTGGCGTAGGAGCGGGCATTGTCTAACTCCTTCTGCCGGTCATACATCATGAAGTTGAGGTGGTCCACTTGATTCTTCAGCTTAGGGTGATATGGTGCCTCCAGTGGCTGTCCCATAACATCACACCTTGGATAGAATTCAAAGCGGGTACCCTTGATCTGATTGATACTCTGCCCACACAAACGGGCAAGAGCTTCCTGCATGGCTCTGGCAAGTCCATCTAGCCAGTTGTTTTCTCTCAAGGTGAACTGAATTCCCTCTGAGGTGGGGGCTTCAATCTTTCCTCGGAGACTTGCAACAATCAGCCACGGTGTGCGGATACTCCAGAAGTTTCGAAAGTTGGTCCAAGTCACGCTTAAAGATGAGGTCTCCTCCATTTCCCAACTGATAGAACTTGCTATACTTCACGTCCATCTATAAGAATATAGGATGAGTAAGTTAGTAGAGTGATAAAGTGTGTCAAATTTTATGTAAGTTTGCAAGAATTTTTGAGGAACATGAATTTTCGTGAAAGAATCAAAGTGATAAGAATGAGAATAAGTTTTCATAAATACTCACTTCCTTGGTTTTGAAACTAAGTTTTTGGTTCAAACGTCCATTCTAAACTAGGGTCTCCTATGGTCAGGATGGCTCTGATACCAACTTGTCAACACCCGGATTTTTAATCCTAGATGCCTGTTATGCAATACATCGCAATCCCAGGATTACCATTTTTGCGAGACATAACAGATTGGATATCACAGTACATCATCCATTACAAACCATACATAAGGTCTTACAACAAAATAAAGGACCTGATCCAGTCTTAGTACAATCAAGCAGCGGAATAATATAGTAATAATGGTAGTGTGGGCGAGGCTCCATATTTATGGTCACACACAATGCTGACGAAGGGAGATGATCCTAGTTGTCATAACCTTCCCGCGGTCCATCCTCCTGATAGTCCTCTTCATAGTCTAGCCACAAGAATAGCCAGGAACAAAGCCATGAGTACTCTTTAAGTACTCGCAAACTAAGACTCACAAGTGAAGTGATTTTAATTAGGAATACTAAGCTCTAGGTTGTTTTGCAAAAAGCCTGGTTTACCTTAACTAAGTTCAGAAGCAAAGAAAGCTAGTTGAAAGTTGTATAACACCTGAGTGGGAACTTGAGTTTTCATATCATAGCCCTGTTGTGGTCAAGTCAAAGTCATGATTCAAACCACAAGTCATTTTGAAAACATCTGACGACAGAACAGTATGGCCACTCCAACTATCCATAACTGGGGACGCGGCTATTCAAATAGTTTGACACTCTACAGAGGTGGTACACTTTCACCACAATATTCGATACATCCGTCAGGAACAATCCAGAATTCACCATACTCAGTATGCGGATAATAAATCCTAACCTTTCAATTACACGCCCTAGTATAGGCACCTCTCCTATGAGTTTGTCCTCCCAACCATGACCATCTGTCATCTTGGGAACTGCACAGGTGGACAATCTTCACAAGGTATCCTCAGCTCAAACCTTGTCCACAAGGGAACCCATACTAAGGTATATAAATTTCCAGTCAAGACCTACCCAAATTTCGGGTATTATGGTTGTACGGTAAAATTGGAATGGTATCACATCCAGACAACCATCAGTTTTAAAAAGGGCTAAGGCTTACGCCTCAACATTTTCATCAACAAAATCATCTGGTGTTCAAGAACACATGTCAAAACATTTTAGTAGAATGACTCCTCATTCTAAGGTGAGAGGCAGGGGAGTGTGATGGTGTGCTGAAATCAAACGGGGGAGGCCTCTATTTATAGTGCGAAGAGGGGACCAACAGGTGCGGGTGAAGCTCGTCGTGGTCGTTGGCATAGTGAGCTAATGGCATGGGCAAAGATAGCGGACAGTTCTCTGCCTCCTGGCGAAGCTCAACGGCATGGTGGCGAGGCGTGGAGTGGTGCAATTTGGTCGGAACGCTGCGATGCTCTAGGCGGGTCCGACGGGCATTTTAATGGCGCACATCGTCTACGGTCCGCGTGGCGGCGAACGGGCATGTACTGGCGGTTCCTGGGGCGGTGGTGATCACGCACGCAAGCGACGAGGGCAGGGCGTGGTCTGTGCTCGCGTTTTGAGCGCGGCGCTCTAGCACGCTCTCAGCATGCTTGCAGAGAGACTCGGCGCGCTCGTTCTGAGTGGTCCAAGGGTTGGCAGTGCTTGGGCATTGGACAAGAGGTGGCGGTGGATGGTGGCTTGTGTCCCAGACAAGGTTGGCGAGGCTAGGGAAGCTTCTATCTTGCTGTCGACAATGGGGTGGCAAGTTGAGCTCGGCAATGGTCACCATTGATTACAATGTCAAGCTTATAGTGATCTAGGGTTGGTTAAATTAACTAGATGATCTACTGAGAGGGTGTTGTGAGCTAGAGGGGAGACAAGTTAGGCACAAACACTGCTCACTACAGTGTTTGATGTTTTGTTTGATTTGTGTTTACAAGGTGTTTGATGAAATGGCCGAAAGAGATATGAATTTGAATTTTTGAGTGGAACTTGGTGGATGTACTAGTCACATACTAGGTAGTCTCTAGTTACTTGGATTTGCCAAGGTGCACTGGTTTGGTTGGGTTTGAGAAATGGTGATCTTCACATATGATATAGATTCAATTTTGAATTGTCATTTGAATCAAGTTGCCAAATGTTTCTATGGGTTTGAAAGGTGGGCTTGGGTTCACTTTCACTTGGCCTAGCAAGGGGTGAAAATAAATAGATTTGTTTTTGTTTGAAACCTTGGACTAGAAACACTCAAAGTGGCCTAGTGAGCAAGATTGACAAAAATGACCAATTGCTTGGTTTATTTGTTTTTCAATTTCCCTTGATTTGTTTCTGATTGAAAATGATTTAGATGATGTTGTTTTCATCTTTAAACCATTCCTTGCCATTCACAACAATCACACAAGTCCATTCATGCATTCATACAATCATCACATACACACATGCATTCATAATGATTTTAACTAACAAAGTTTCTGTTAACCCTAATTTTGGTGATTTGAATTTGATAATCCTTGATCAATATTTTTGGGATGTTGCAGTCAAGTTCACTCGAAAACCCTCATCCGATGAGGAGGAACACGATCTACCCCGACACCATCGGATCCCACGACGCCGCAGCAGCAACTAAGATGCTCGTAGTGAGCTCACCCAGCACAAGAAGGATAAATCACGTGCTAAACGCGCGTGCTCAGCTGAGTCCGAGGAGGAGGACGACGGAGAACTGTGTGGATCCAAATGCTTCAGCTGATCGGTTTGCCAATCGCGGATGCCAAAAAATTTGAAGCTCCCTTCGGACAATCCAAAGTTCGACGGCACGCAGGAGCCAAAAGACTGGCTTGACGGCCATCTGTCATCCATCAATCTCCACGGCGGGAACAAGAATGCCGCCTTACAATTTCTTCAGCTGCAGCTGACAAGCGCAGTCAGGGTCTAGCTTAGCAGCCTACCCTCTGGCTACATCCGAAGCTAGGAAGAGCTGGCATACAGCTTCATCCGCAACTTCAAGGGCACCAGCAAGAGGCCAGCCTCAATCGAAGAGCTACGAGCCTACACCATGGACATGCCAGGAGTTCCCAGGGAATTCGCAGAGCACTCACTCAATGTGTTCCTAGATGCGGTTACCAAGCAAAATGCGCCGATCGTCCGAGCTAAGAGCCGTTGGAATCAAAGTCAACAGACTCCTTAATGCCAACTTCATCAGGGAAATCAAAGAAAGCGAATGGCTGGCCAACACCGTGGACTTCACATCGCTTAACAAGCATTGTCCCAAGGACCACTTCCCTCTACCAAGGATCGATCAAATCATCGACTCCACTGCAGGATGCGAGAATATCTCCTTCCTCGACGCCTACTCAGGCTACAACCAAATCGACTGAAGGTCGAAGACCAGGAGAAAACGACGTTTATCATGTCGTTCGGGGTGTTCTGCTACAACACAATGCCCTTCGGGCTGAAGAACGCATGCACTACTTACCAGAGGTGCATACATGCATGTCTAAAGAACTAAATCGGCCGCAACATCCAGGTCTATGTCGATGACATAGTAATCAAGACCAAGGAGGCTAGGACGCTAATCGACGATCTCCGTGAGACGTTCGATAACCTTGATCGCTACAAGATCAAGTTGAACCCAGACAAGTGCGCCTTTGGTATCCCGTATGGTCAGTTACTCGGGTACTTCATCTTCCAATGGTGCATAGAGGCAAACCCAAAGAAAATCAGGGCCATACTGGCCATGGAGAAACCGAAGGACCTCAAAGGAGTCCATCAGCTAGTCAGACAAATCACGGCGCTCAGCAGATTGATCAGCCAAATGGGTGAGAAGGCCCTCCCCTTTTATCAACTGTTGTGCAAGACGGACAAATTTGAGTGGACACCCGAAGCAGACGATGCGTTTGAGGACCTCAAGCGGCTACTCTCCACATCACCTGTCCTGGTCACGCCGAAGGAACAGGAGTCTTTGCTGCTATACATTGCAGCCACACATTAGGTGGTCAGCACCGCACTCGTGGTCGAACGACCCGAACATGGCAATACCCACAGGGTCCAACGCCCAATCTATACCTCAGCGAGGTACTGACCCCGAAAAAGTAGAGGTATCCTCATTACGAGAAGCTCGCCTACGGCGTATTCATGACGTCGCGTCAGCTGAGCCACTACTTCCAGGAGCACCAGATCATGGTCATCACTGACGCCCCGGTGGCGAACATCCTGAACAACCCCGAAGCCATGGGGCGCGTAGCCCTCTGGGGCATCGAGTTGTTTCCTCGAGACATCATCTACGAGCGGCGCACCACCATCAAATCCCAGGTCCTACCTGACTTCCTCATCCACTAGATGGAGCTCTAGCTGTCGGACACTCCGGACATATCACAGTCCTAGACGATGCACTTCGACGGCTCCAAGCGCGAGGCCGGAGCAGGGGCCGGCGTCATACTGACGTCCCCTCAAGGTGAAAAGATGAAGTATGTCCTTCGAATGAAATTTCGCGTCTCCAACAACGAGGACGAATACGAGGCCCTCATCCATGGCATGAGGATGGCTAAGGTGTGTGGCGCAACACGCCTTGTCATTTACGGCGATTCGAACCTCCTCGTCCAGCAGACGATGAACGAGTGCAACGCCCATAGCACCAACATGATCGCATACCGTGCGCTCTACAGTTCACTTGAAGGAAACTTTGACGGCTGCGAGCTCTGACACGTCAGAAGGGAAAGAAACAAGGAGGCCGACAAAACTCACCAACATTGGATCCACTTGCGCTCGAGTACCACCAGGAGTGTTCCTCAAACAAATCTGCGTACCCTCCATCAAGAGGAAATCCCCAAAAGGGTCAGCCGAAGAAGCAGAGCACTTGGGGGTTGTCGTGGTATTGCCGACTAGTACGCCATGGAGGGGTCCTCACAGTGTGTGTTTAGAGACGTGGGGTAAGGCGGACAGTTGACGGGTGTGAGGTAACACAGCTTACCCAGGTTCAGATCCCACAGCGGTGGCGGAATCCTACTCCTGCTATAAATCACTATAATGGCAATGCGCCGAGCTACAGAGATAGGTTCGCTGTGCGAGGTGTGTGTAAAACGATGCCCTAAAGGCCCCCATAGGCCCGACTTATATAGTCGCCAGGTCCTAGGGTTACAGGAAAAAGTCCTAGCCAGACAGGTTACAGAGTTCTACACCGTCTATTACTAGTCTTGTGTATCTTGCACTCCAAGGCTCCGGGTACGCCGGTGACTCTACCGTAGCCTTCCTTTATCTGGCATGGGCCTCCCTTCTGGATCCACCTAACTGGGCCGCCTAGCAGGCCACAGGCCATGCTACCGACTATGGGCCACCCGGGTTAGTCGGATAAGAGACATGCTATGAGGATACCCATATAGCATATCCCCAACAGTAGCCCCCGGAGAACTTCGAGATCTTCCGCCGTCTTGCCTCTTCCCATGGAATGCTCCGTCTAGATGGATGTCGGCAAATCGTCAAGCGACATCTTGTAGTCCTCCCAAAGAACCCTGCAAAGGTTTCTCCGTCTTCTATGAGTAAGTCGGAGAAATGCTGAATCTTCCATCGTACGCTCCCGTTGTCGGATTAAATCCGTCCATGCTGGAATCTTCGATTGGACGACTCATCTACCATGTCAGTTATGGCGACGTAGGTTGTAGGTCAGCGACGCCTCGTAACTCACACATGCAGAGAACGTAATCATATCCGATTTTCCCGCGCGAGCGATACGAACCGTTGGCGGCGACGGTTGGAGACGTGGCGAAATTACCGCGCACGTTCACGAACACGTCGTCTACGCGGCAACCGTCCGATTAGCTGCACGAATCTTGATGCAGAGTAAGATAAATAGTAACCGTGGGACACTTGCCACTTTTTCACCCCATTCTCTCGCGTCATCGTCTTCTTCCTCCAGCCATACGCCTCCTCGAGCTCTCCGCGGAAAACCTCGAGAAACCCTAGCCTCTCTCTCTGCACCAGTCGCGTTCTCTCCCTCCTCCATGGCTAGCAGCACCTCATCCCCGTCAATGGCAGCATCGAGCGAAGCCACGGCGAAGCCGGCGAGCTCCGCAGTCGTGCCCCCAGAGGGCCTGGTCATCCCCGCATCGGCGGTGATTGAAACCACCGGCGGCGACCACAATTTGGCGGCGCACGAGCCCCTGGAAGAGGAGCCAGACTCGCACAAAGGCGACTGGCGTGGCTCGGACATCACCGGCCGCGACATCCAAGAGATGGTCGCTGAGGGTTATCTTCCCGCGACGGAGGGGCTCGCCTGGCGGGCGGCGCCGGCCGGCGAGGTGACCCCTTCTCCCCAAGCCGGAGAGAAGGTGTACCTCAAGGCGCAATTGGTACGCGGCGTTTCCCTGCCCATCTCTCACTTCTTTCTGTCCGTCTTGAAGCACTTCAAGGTCCAACCCCATAACCTCTCCCCCAATAGTATCCTAGTGCTTAGAAACTTCGCGGCACTTTGCGAGGGTTACCTAGGGATTAGGCCTAGGTTAGATTTGTTTGTGTAATTCTTCACTGTCAAACGTGAAGCCGGACACAGTAGGGAGGAGCTTAGAAACTGCGGCACCATAAGCTTCAAGATCCGACCTGGCCGGCGGTTCCCCGACATCGTCGGCCACGAGTCATGCAAAAACTGGCAGCGGACGTACTTCTACGGCCCCGACATTCCTTTGGCGGGCCGAGAAGTAACGTACCCGGACGTCGTGGATGGAGCCGCCGCTGAAGTCCCCACATGGCGGTCCCACGCATACCTTCCCTCCGACCTCAACGCTTCTCGCGCAATAAGGCGGATCGAGTGGTTTGTATAGACGGGTCTAACCGGCTTGGACCTAGCCATGTCTTGTTCATCAGGCGGATCCAACCTCTGCAGCACCACACAAAGTATATGCACGAGTACACCGGCGATCGAAGGGATACCCTCCGGATCTCCGAGGACAACTTCTCGAGCGACTCCATCAAGTTCCGCCTTAAGAACATCGTCAAGGTGAAGGATAAGAAGCGTGGCTTCACCCTCACCTACGACATGTTCGTAGACGGAAAGTGCCCAAAGGTAGATATTTATCTTCCGTGTATGACATTGCTCCAGTTTTTCCGTCTTGCCAATACCATCTTGTCTAACACGATGATTTCTCACTTAATATCTTAGCGATCTAGAGGAGGGCAACCTGGCTGCCCAAATCTACGATCCAAAGATGAAGGAAGTCACGGTCGTGTCCGACGACGATGCCCCGTTGGCACGAAAGCGGAAGAGCTCCACCTCTGACGCTGCTGACGGAGGTAAGAAGAAGAAGGCAGAGGGTGGAGCCTCCAAAAAGAGTATTGCCGCCCTGGAGGCGGAAAAGAAGAAAGCCACTAGGATGTTTGCCAAAGCGCCCCCCTAGTGTAAGCTTCTTATTCTCCGACATTGTCTTATTTTATCTGTCTTATTCCTGTACTTATGCATTTTGCACGTTTCAGGAAGAAAGCCACAACTAGCCTCAAGAAATCCTCCAAGACTCTTGGGGATTCTAGAAATATTAAATATATGCTGCATCGTGACTCCTCCCCCGCCATCGCCCCTGCCACTCCTGCCGTCAAGCCCTCCTCTGGTCCGACAAGCTCCCAAGTCCAGGAGGCACCAGGTCCTTCCGCCATGGAAGTAGACTCTGGCGCCTCTACCGAACTAGCTGTTGCCGGCGAGCAGGCGACGCAGGAGAGTGCTGCTCTTCAAATGGCTTAAGCTCCGGCTAAGGATGCCATCGGTAGCAGCAAGGCGGTGGTGGGAGCTGGTACTTCTGCCGAAGGCGGCGCCTCTGCTCCCCCCAGAAACCCTTCGAGCTCCCGAAGATTATTTACCCGGTGCTTACGCCGGGTAACACAACTATGGTTCCTGGAGGAGTGCCATCATCTCCGACGTGTGGTCTTGAGGAGATACTCCGCCAAGCATACATCTTGCGAGGAAATAGCATTTCCTTTGGCAAGCTGCTGGCCGAGAGCGCTACAAACCTCAAGATCATCTCACTTGTAAGTTTTACTTTACCTTTTGCATTTCGTATGAGTATCCCACTGTAGCCCCCGAGGATGTAGACGGAAAACCATTGGTTTTGCATCTATATGCTCTAAGAGTGACTAAGTTATAAAAAACTCTCACTGTAGCCCCCAAGCATTTAGATGGAAAGAAATATTCCGACTAGATGCTTTTAAGAGTAGCATACACAGTGTTCATAATTTTAAGTGATGTAGCCCCCAAGTCTCTAGTTGTAACTGAATTAGTTCCGACTAGTTGCTTAAAGAAAAGCTAAGCATTTTCCGAGTTAAAACTTTATACTGTAGCCCCCAAGCCTCTAGTTGAGAACTGAATTAGCTCCGACTAGATGCTTAAAGAAAAGCTAGGCATATTGCTAAGTTAAAATCTCTAGCTGTAGACCCCGAGCGCCTAGATGGAAAATCTCTGACTAGGGCCTCCAAGTAGACTAAACAACGACTTAACTTTGTATTTGTTTCCACAGAACGAGAATGCTCGGAGGGGCATGGCCAACGACAAGTATCAGAAGATGCGCGCAGATCTTGAAGCCGAAAAGGGTAAAACTGCCATCTTGAAGGAACAGATCATCAAAAACAAGAGTCTGCTTTTTCGCATTTCCGCCTTACTTACTTTTGTGCCTTCCTTCTTCGAGTACTACTGTGTACTTTGTTTTCTCCAACTTGCAGAGCATGTCGCCAAGGCCAAGGATATTGTCGAGCAGTCCAAGCACATCCAGCAGCTGGACAGCGAGAACAAGATCCTTAAGAAGGAGAGGGAAGAAATGCTGAAGATGCACGAGGATTCCATGAAAGCCCTTCAGACTCCGCCTCATGAGATCAATCGCTTGAAGGAGGAGCTTGCGATCCTAAAGGATCAGAAGCAAGCTGCCGATGAGCAAAACCTTCGCCATAGCGAGGCGTTTAAGCTCCTCCAACAAGAGAAGGAATCCTTGGCGGACGTCGTCTGGCAGGCTAAGGCCAGCATCTTCAGTAAGTGTCCTCCGCCTTGTAGTTCTGTAGTCTGGATACTTAGAATTTATTGAACTCATGCAATGCTTGTCGGAATTTTCAGCGCCTATGGGTTTAACCCGCTCGCCTCCTTCGGACAAGGAATGCATGATTCTTGCCGGCAACTTTATCAACACCGCCATCGCCCAAGCCAAAGAGATTGCCAAGCCCCTCCAGATTTATATCAAGGCCTCGGACTCCATGGTGAAGTACTCGGAGATTCTGCGCCGATCCCCCGAGTGTGTTGCGAGCTGGAAAGCTTCATGCGCACGGGCTGGCGCAAGGATGGAGTTGTCCATGGTGAAGGCACACTATGAAGGTGTCGATATCGACACGGTGACATCTGGTATCCCCGATGTGGATGATGACGGCAAGGAGATCGATCACGAAGCCATCCTGTCATCACTCGTGGGTTATGACACCAGGGTTGCCGAGTTGGTGGATGTCGACGTCTTCGTGCCCAGGAACTTTCTTGACAACGCCAACCCGGATTCCTCCGAGTCTCATCACAGCGCCGACGTTGAGGGTGATTCTCCGGCTGGTGATGATGCGGCCTCCAAGTCCCCTGCACCCAAGGAGTGAAAAACACTTTGTAATTCTTGTTTCACCTCTGGAGTGTGCGCGGGAAAAAACTTTGTTGATGTAATCTTTAAGGCGGAAAACAATGATTATCGTATCCTGCTACTTAAGAATTAAGTTTCAGCATGCATATATTTTTTAAGCAAGTGCTGGCTTATCCATTACTCTGGTTCTTATGTTTGACTTTTTGTGAGTCGGAAGACTCGTTGTCGAAACCATGCGCTTAGGTGATGATGCCCAATGGCACCGTAAATAACCTGAGCACAAAATCGCCGACAATAAGTGCCAAAAGTCACTACTCCAGAATCCACATAAAAACAACAAAGAATGTGTAGACCAGAAAACTTAAGCTAACGCCCGTAGGCAGAATTTTCACAAGTGCAATCGCAAGACTTGTGCATAAAGGTTTATATGATCCAAAAATGAACACTAAAGGAGGTAAAAGACTCAGTAATATGAGTGAACCAAAGAGCTTTATTTCATTGATCATATATAAGAGGTACACAATTAGATAAAAATTGCTAAGTGTAGAAAGGACGTAGTTGTGCTATGTTCCATGGCCGATCAAGCTCCAGGTAGTCATCATCCGGGTCACTTCGCTTACGCTTATGATCCTCGTTGGGTCTATCCTTGAGTTCACGATTGTCGACAAGGTAGTAAGACCCATTGAGCAGCGCCTTTGCTTATGATGAACGGTCCTTCCCATGGCGGGGATAGTTTGTGTGACTTCTTCTGCTTAAGTCGGAGCACTAAATCCTCCTCTTTAAACGAGCGATGCCGAACGCGACGACTATGATAGCTGCGTAGCTTCTGCTGGTAGATGGCGGATCTTTGGCATGCCAAAACGCGCTCCTCCTCGAGAAGGTCCACATCTAGGCGTCTAGATTCTTCAGCGTCATATTCGTCGTAGGCGGCAACTCTTGGTGCATCGTGGAGGATGTCGGAAGGTAGGATGGCTTCTGCTCCATATACCATGAAATAGGGGGTGTAGCCGGTGGATCTGTTGGGTGTAGTTCGTAAACTCCATAGCACAGATGGCAATTCTTCCGCCCAGGCTCCGGCTGCTCTATGTAGCGGTGCCTCAAGACGTGGCTTAATTCCCTGCAGAATTAATCCATTGGCTCGCTCAACCTGACCATTGGATTGTGGGTGTGCCACAGATGCAAGGTCAAGTCGGATTCCTTTGTCCCAGCAATAGGCCTCCACTTATTTGAGTGACAAGTTGCTTCCATTGTCGGTGATGATGCTATGTGGGAGACCAAATCTCACCACTAGATCCCGGACAAACCTGAGGGCAGTTGCCCCATCAAGATTTCTAATGGGTTTAGATTCTATCCATTTGGTGAATTTGTCAACTGCTACAAGCAGATGCGTAAATCCACACGGTGCCGTTTGTAACGGCCCCACCATGTCTAGCCCCATCGCAAACGCCAAGTTATTGGTATTGTTCGCAATTCTTCAGCAGAACATGTGGTTGTCGGGCATAACATCGCATCCTGCATGTCTCAAACAGCTTGTCGTGCGTCTCCGCCAATAGAATCCTTGCCGGAAAGCTTTCGCGACCAATGATCGAGGAGCGGCGTGATGCCCGCAATCTCCGAGATGGATTTCGCGTAGGATTTCCATACCTTCTAGCAGGGAAACACACTTTAGGTATACACCAGTAGTGCTCCTTTTATAGAGTTGCCCATTGATTATGGTATAACCCTTTGCTCGTCGTACTATTTGCCGTCTTTCGACTTCGTCGTCAGGCAAAGT
This sequence comes from Avena longiglumis, assembly GCA_030063025.1. Lineage (NCBI taxonomy): Eukaryota > Viridiplantae > Streptophyta > Magnoliopsida > Poales > Poaceae > Avena > Avena longiglumis. Next base: position 207,814,305 of record CP125979.1, on the reverse strand, counting down.
TCCGTGTTCGAGATATTCCATGAACGGTTTTGTCCAAGCCGGAGGGATCTTTGTCACCATGTTGATGAAAGAGTCAGCTCTATCCGGGTTGTCGATGTCGGCGCCCTTCACGGATGGTGTGCGTAGATGTTCTAGGAAAACTCCTGGCGGAATTTGCTTGCGTCCTGATCCAAGTTTAGACAGTAGATCAGCCGCCTCGTTTTGCTCCCTATGCACATACTTGACTTCGTAGCCCAAGAAGCTCTTGGCTATCTCGTCCACTTCGTCGTGATATGCCGCCATCATAGGGTTACACGCATTCTAGGTGCCAGCCACCTACTGGGCAACCAAGTCGGAATCTCCACAACAAACTATGCGCTTGATGCCAATATCCTTGGCTACACGCAGTCCGTGAATGAGTGCTTCATACTCCGCCATGTTGTTTGTAGCCTCGAAGTGGATCTGCAGAACGTAGTGCAGCTTGTCTCCTTTTGGTGATTGTAGTATTACACCAGCCCCCGAGCCGTTAAGCAACTTTGATCCGTCAAAGTGCATCATCCAGTACTCGGGTTCTGGCAGTGGAGTAGCATCCGGCATCTCCGTCCAATCTGCAATAAAATCCGCCAAGGCTTGTGACATGATAGCATCACGTCTTTTATAGGTGATCTCGAAGGCGGCAAGTTCAATGCCCCACTTTGCGACCCTTCCTGTAGTGTTGATGTTGTTGATAATGTCGTACAGTGGAGTCTTGCTCACTACTGTGATTGGGTGCTCCTGAAAGTAATGCCTCATCTTCCGAGAAGCAAGGAATACTCCATAAGCTATCTTTTGGTAGTGCGGGTAACGCTGCTTGGACTCCGTCAAGACCTCGCTTACATAGTAAACTGGTTGTTGAACTCCGTGCTCATGGCCTGGTTCCTTCCGCTCTAACACGACGACGATGCTGATAACCCGGTTGGTTGCCGCCATGTAAATTAACAGGGGCTCACCAGGCTCGGGTGCTGCAAGGATGGGCGCTGAGGAAAGAATCTCCTTGAGCTGCTTCAATGCTGCATCTGCTTTGTCTGTCCATGTGAATTTGTCCGCCTTCTTCAGCAACTTGTACAACGGCAGGGCCTTCTCTCCAAGTCGGCTGATGAACCGACTAACTGCTGAAACACAACTTGTTAGTCGTTGAATGTCCTTTAGGCATGTCGGACGGTTTATGTTTAAGATGACCTTGATTTTCTCCGGGTTGACCTCGATTCCGCGCTGGGAAACGATGAAGCCTAACAGTTTGCCGGCTGGAACCCCGAAGACGCATTTCTTAGGGTTGAGCATCATGTTGTATTTCCGGAGATTATCAAAGGTTTCTTTCAAGTCGGAGATTAAGTCGTTTGACTTTTTAGACATCACCGCGATATCGTCCACATAGGCGTGGATGTTCCGACCAATTTGGTCATGAAGGCAACGTTGCATTGTCCGCTGGCAGGTAGCACCTGCGTTTTTCAGCCCAAAGGGCATTGTGACATAGCAAAACGTGCCGTATGGGCTAGTGAACGAAGTGGCCAATTGGTCCTGACTTCCTAATCTTGATCTGGTGGTATCCTGAGTATGCATCGAGAAAACACAAAAGTTCCGAGCCAGCCGTCGAGTCAATGACTTGGTCAATGCGAGGCAAAGCAAACAGATCTTTGGGACATGCTTTGTTCAAACCGTTGTAATAAACGCACATTCTTAATTCATTGGTTACCTTTTTGGGGACAAGTACAGGATTGGCCACCCATCGGGTGTGAAGGACTTCTCGGACAAACTCAGCCTTAAGTAACCTAGCTATCTCTTTGCCAATGGCGCATCTCTTCTCATCTCCGAAGCGTCGTAGAGGTTGTTTCACTGGTTTACATTTTGGGTCTATGTTTAAGCTGTGCTCGGCAAGTTCCCTAGGTACACCTTTCATGTCGGCAGGTTGCCAGGCAAATATGTCCCTATTCTCATGGAGGAACTCAACGAGCGCGCTTTCCTATTTGGGATCCAGGTTCGTCCCAATGGCGACGGTCTTGGAGGCATCGCCTACCACAAGTTCCACCGGCTTGGTCTCGATGGCGGCCTTGAACGAAGGAGCGGAGTCGAAGATCTGCTTCTTCGACGCGGGAATCTCTGAGTCATTGACCTTGCTCTGGATCTCCTTGAATTCTTCGCTATAGAGGACAGCTTCTGCAACGGCTGCTTCATTGATCTCGCAGTCCCTTGCCTTGGTAAAGCTTCCGGATACGGTGATGACACCGTTTGGTCCGGGTATCTTGAATTTGTTGTAGACGAAGCATGGCTTGGCCATGAACATGTGGAATATGTCGCGGCCAAATATGACGTGGTACACGCTTTTGAAGGGGACCACCTCAAAGGTCATGCGCTCTTGGCGGTAATTATTGACATAGCCAAAGGCTACCTGAAGTGTGATGCACCCAAGGGACCGAGCTTCCCGGCCAGGAACTACGCCATGGAACATGGTGTTGGTCCGCCTTAGATTTGCCTCCGTCAAGTTCATCTTCTGCAGTGTATCCAGGTACATGATGTTGATGCTGCTTCCACTGTCCACCATGCACTTGGTGAACTCCACGACGTCAATCAATGGGTTGATGACCATGGCGTACGGGTTCTCCGTGGGCACAAGGTCTGGGTGGTCTGTCCTGTCCCAAGTGATTGGAACCTCCGACCAGCGCAGGTATTGGGAAACTAGGGGGAGAGTGGCCATCAGGATCCTCGGGGAGGTCTTTTGTTGTCGGACGGTGGGGGTGCCAAGGAAAGTGTGGTAGACTGGGGCCTTCTTTGCGAAGGGGTTCTTGCCCTTGTCGTCGCTCTTGGCGGCGTGCTTGGGGTCAACGTCCTCATCCATGTCACTTGAATCCTTGGACTCTTCCTCCTTCTTCTTCCCCTTGCCCTTGCCTCGCGGTCTATTCTTCCGACTTCGCTTGTAGCCGGACTCCGGATCTTCCTTAAGTTCGTTGACGAACTTGCAGTGTCGATTGGTATGGGTGGCCTTGACGTTGACATCGAGGTGTACGAGGCACGGCATATCGCGGTACTCCTCGTACGTTTGGGGAACACGGAGCGACGCCGAGTTGGTTTCACTCCCTCGCTGCTGCCCACGGCCTGCTCCCCTTCCTCGGCCACGTTGTCCGCCTTCTCCTCGTCCTGCAAAAGTCATGGCGACCATGTCGGTAGATTGCTTTTCTTCTGGAGCGGTTTTCCGCTTTGTACTGTTGTTCCTCCGAGCTTGGGTTGGAACAGCCGTCTCCGGCAAAGAGCCACGAGCATCATCGTCGGCAGCTGCGAACTCACTAGCTAACTGAATCATCTGATTCAAGTCAAGCTGATGATTGTCCTGCAAGCGCTTCAGCTTATGTCAGAGCAACGTGCCCCTTTCCAACCCATCGAAGAAGGCGGCCATGGCGGTCTGGGCGTGTACTCCTCCGCAGGAATTCTTCATATCCAGCCAGCGGGAGAGGTAGGCGCGAGATGTCTCATCTTTCTCTTGCACGCACCGTTGTAGGTCGCCCACAGTGCAGGGACGCTTATATGTACTGTCAAAGTTCTTGGTGAATGCTTCTTGCATGTCCAGCCAGTTGTAGATAGATTTCTCCAGCAAGTCGTCGATCCATTGACGGGCCGTACCCGCCAACATTAACGCGAGGTACTTGACAGCGACGTTGGGGTTACCCCCGGCAATCTCCACCGCGTTGTCGTAGTCCTGCAACCATGTGGCAGGCTTGGCGGTGCCGTCATAGGGCTTGATGGTCTTGTCAATCCGGAAACCTTTGGGGTAAGTTGCGGACTGTATTGCAGGTCCAAAGCAATGTGGTCCCAAGTATGGTCCTTCCCGGGCCTCGTGGATCTTATCGATCCGCGAACATGCATAGTATGGCTCCGGGTTCTTCTTCTTGTTGTCAACAGGGGATGGGCTGCGTGAACGACGCGACCCCCTTCCTCCATGGTGACTGCTTGGAGGCGACGGAGGCGTAGGTGGCGCTGGGTTAGCCTTCTTGCTGTTACCCTCCTGCGATGCCTCGCGCCTGTCACGTTTGCTTGTCGGACGCGGAGGGTCATGGTGTGACCTTCTCTTGTGTCCTTGGTGGCGCTCTTCATCATGACGGGTCTGTGCCGCGTTTTCGCGGATGACGATGCCGTACTGCTTTGGTGGGGGCATATCCGTGCGATGGTGAGCCTTGTAGTCTTCCTGACATCGGGGGATCAGGGCGGTGGCGATGGGCGGCGAGGTTGGGCTCTTTCTCCGTGGTCGGAGGATATGGGGATAGCATCCTTCCTGTTGCGTGCATCCCTCCGTCTTAATTCTGATGAACCCGTCTGTGATCCGACATCCTGAGGAGATCTGTTGTAACACCCTCAGAATCGGACCTATGCAAGTTTGAGCAAAATTCGCCAAACCCGCATAGAAAAGATTCAAAGGTGCCCACCAGGCACTTTCGTGCGGGTGGAAAACGAAGTAATAACATTACACAACAGTCCTCGATGGGACCCACAGAACAAATATATATACAGAGGCGACTCAATGAGTCAAGAATACAAATATAATACACAAAGATCCAAATCACCTTGAAACGATAGAGCGTCCAGCTACGGACAAGATGCAAATGGGGCTAAGAGCCCTGAAGAATAACCAATGGTGTCCATAACCCTGCCCAGGCCAAGCCGGAAGGGTAACCCTGCTAACGACGTCGATCTCAAAACCTGCTTAAACAGAAGGGGTGCCGACAAAGGGCAAAGGAAAAAGAAGGAGCGTCGATCGAGGCCAAGACACGGCGAGGCTAGAATTCGGCGGTCCTCGCCTACATAGGTATGGTGGACTGAAGCGGCAGCGGCAGCATGCACTAAACAACCTATAGAGACTCGATACACTGGCGTTAATCAGAGAGGGGTAAGAAGGACCTATCTGGAACCAACCTGATGCTATCATCAAACAAACCCATCCCGGCGTTTCCCCCTCGAGACCAAACGAGGAAGTCAACCGAGGGACTCACACAGTTGGCAGTTTTACTCATTCAGTTATCATTGCAGCAATTACTAGTCAGGTATAGATAATTGTCCTGATAAAAGAAGCAGTGGGCCCTTTTAGTTAACAATTCCATTGTAGTTGCAGCACTTACTAATCAGATACAATTAGCATGAGATAAACCAAAACCCAGCAGTTGTTGGTACTTTTATTTAGCCATTCCGTTGTAGTTGCAATACTTACTAGTCAGGTACAATGGTCGCAAGCGACAAACCAAACAAGCAATTGTGGGCAGTATTAATTAGCCATTCCATTATAGTGAAGCTGATTACTAGTCTTTATAAAGTCAAATTTATAGCAATAAACTTTAGTTATGCTTGTCTATCGTCGAGATACTGTGCTCCAAGTCGTCCATATCCGCGGACACGGCTTTCAGAAAGTTTTACCCGGCCGGGGTGCACCAATAGCAACACGCCGATCAACCTCGAAAACCAAAACAAAACCCAACGAGGCTTTCACGACTGAACAATCACAGATTCAGAATTATTTCAGGGGCCACCTTAAGTAGAATCCATAGCAACGGCCGGGCCTCGAGACGGACTTAAGGTTTGGGTATACTGTGTGAACGATCGGGAACCCGAAAGTGTGGCTGGGCTTGTCGACACCATGAATCGTGTCCCGATCCTAAACAGACAAAGCTATCTGTCGCACAATTTAAATACATAAGTAGCATGGCATAAGTACGGGATAGTAAATAAAACCTCAAACTAGTTTGTGGCCCCAAGAAATAAGACTGAATCAAGCTCTGGCTCAGGGGGGGTCCCATATACCTCCCGGATGTGGATAGCGCGATAAATCAAGGAACAGGTATCAAGTACTCGGGGTCTTACGGGACACAAGTGGGCGTTCGGAAACCAAATATTTTCTATCACCCACCGATGCCTCTGCTTATTTCAATTTTAGTTGTTAAACAGAAATTAAAATGAATGATAAGTAAAACTATGATCATCTCCATCAACAACATGCGGCAATACATCAACAACTGTGGCACTGAGCGACACGCAACAGCACTTGAGTAAGCGACTACGACGCGCAAGTCCAACTATCTACCAAACAACAGGTAATAGGATGTGTCCAAGGAAATATAGGGTTGCACGGTATATCACAGGTACGGAAACTAAAGCATCGCAACACAGATAGCAATAGATCAACAAGAGGGAATAAATACTATAAAAGTAAGATAGGTAGAAAGGGGGGAGATGCTCGCCTGAAAACATTGTCGAAGGTTCAACCGAAGATCGGGGCGAAGCTCACATCAACTCAACGGCCTTATCCTCGAAGAAGCAAAACACTAGAATAAACACCGGATGCACTATTTAATACAACGGCAGAAGATCGGCATGATGCATGTATGATGCATGGCATGGCAAAGGTGCAGTGCAATTAGGTCATATTAAGCGGAACCGGGGTCCCGACAAATATTCAAGTGGTTCAAGTTGTTTAGCTACCCTGCATTTTTAAATGTTGTTTTAACATGGCAATAGGTTGTACCGGGTTCGCTACACCAATTTAAATGAGGCCAATATAAGGCTAGATTTGCCCGCATATGGGCCCCATGTTTAATTATTAGGTGATTCGGCATAAGGCCCCCAAACCACATGAATGTATGCATGCAAGACAATTATTATGCGACAAGTTGTATTATATTATAAAATAGGGCTCGGAAAGGGGTCACACATTTAGGGTTCGGCAGATCTTGGTTTCCGGGGTTCGGGGTTCGACAGGTCCGAGGTTCGACGGTCGTTTCGACTCGGGAAGGACTTGGTTTGGTGTCGTTCTTGTCGCATTCGCGTCTGCGGTCATGTCGACGGTCACGGCGTCCGGAAGACGATCTTGGCGTGGCGTGGGCGATCGGTCTCGCCAGACGGTGTCGAACTTGTTGGGACCGCGCAGTCGATCTTGGCGTTTCCGGATGATCTTGCTGACTCCGTGCGAAGGCCTTGGCGCCCTAGATCGGCCTTCAGGGTCTCGGCCATAGATCCGGTGGACTTGGCGTTCCGTGTCGGCGAACTTGGGAATCCCTGTCGGAGATCTTGGGGCACCAGCTTCGGTCCCATAATGGCGATCTTGGCGTCCGAGGGTCTTGTGTTCGACGGGGTTCGGACGCACCGGGATCGGTCTTCGGATTCCGAGGAGGAGGTCTTGGTGTTCCAGATTCAAAGAGCGAAGGTGTACCTCGCTGACAGCTACTATGGGTTGCCGGCGAGATCTCAGACAGACAAGGCGTCAGATGCAACCATATGGGGCTCCATAGGCACTGAGACAGGGTCTCCCATACAGCAGCACAGGCACCAGGTACCGAGGAGGCCATGCGGCGGCATGCACCAAGCGGAGAGGACGGCGGTCTGAGCACAGACCAGGGACGCGGAGCGACTGGAGGCGATGGACAGAGGGGGGCGCCGGCGGTGAGGGGCCCGGGGCGGCGCTGGGGAAGAGGTCGACGCCGGCGATGGCGGGCCCGAGGCGGCAGGGAGGTGCGGGGCGCGGGACCGAGCGGCGGAGGGCGGAGGATCTCGACTGGGACGCGGCGCCGGGCGGTGCTGGAGCAGGTCGACCGAGCACGAGGCGCGGAGGAGCAATGGACGCAGACGGGCGGGCGCGAGAGGCGGGGAGCACGACCGGGGCGGAGCTCGCTGCCGGGGTCTGGCGAGGCGGCAGGAGAGGCCGAGGGCGGGGCGAGGTGAGCGCGAGACGGTGGTGCAAAGGGCTCAGGGGCGCGGGAGGCGCAGTGGGTGGAGGCGCGAGCTGCGCCGACGGCGTGGTGGGGCGAGGGCCAAGCGGAGAGGGAAGAGGGCAGCTGGGGGTGCTGACTGGAGAGAGAGGGCCATGGAGAGAGGCGTCGGGGACAGGGATGCTGTGGTGGGTCCCATGAGGAGGTGGCGCGAGCCCAGTGTGAGGAGTGGGAGTGGGTAGCGTGGCAGGGGTGGACCGGGTCTAGAGGGTGGGGCCAGTGCGTGGACATGGGGTGTGGGGACGCGCGGGTCCAGGCGGGTGAGGTGGCTGTGGTTGTGGTTGGTGTGTGTGGGGGAAGAGAGAGAGGGGGGCCGAGGCGAGTTTGATTGGCCAGGGGGAGGGGAGAGGATGAGGTGGCGTCTCGTGATAGGAGGGGGTGAGGTGGAGGGTGTGTGTGGGTAGGTAGTTTGGTGAACATAGGAATTAGGGGGGGTCGTTCGGGTCATTCGGCCCGTTCGACTGCCCCACCAAAAATAATATAAATTTTATTTGTTTTATTAACACCGTTTGCAAACCGATAGTAGACAAACAAAAATAATCCGGAGGCCCGGGGTTTGATATTTGATTAAAGTTGGGGCGTTTTAGAAAACAAAACGGGCGTTGCGAAAATAGTTTTGGCAAACAATGCATGATGATGACGATGCAATGCACAAATTCAACGCGATTTTCTAGTAGTGGTTTTGCGGGATGCCACAATTCGACACCACTAACAATGGATCTCGCCCTCGAGATCCGCCTCATGGTACCGGAAGGAAGGTCATCGATCTGCATCTTCTCGCTTCGTGTAGATCCTCGCGACACCACTAACAAGAGGTGGTTGTCCGTGATCGTCGACAGAACACTCCGGAAACAAAAGGGCGAAGGTAGAGGTATCCACAATAAAGCCACCTCTAACTTCGATGGAAAGAGGGAACCGATGCATTCTCATCCACTTCAATGTACAAAAGCGAATAGAAAGGGTAGTCGGCATGGGGGCCAATCCATCACGCACCCAAACTATTACTCTGCACGATCAGTAGAAAAGAGTGCAACCATTCTCGGAATTAGACTGAAGATCTCGACAAGCGAGGTTCGGGAACAAAGGAATGATGCAGACTCTTCATCGGATCTGGCGTAGATGATGTCGTCGCGTCGGAAAACACCGGAAAGCAAAAACAAGGAACAAAGAATGATACCACAGCAGACGGATTCATCAGGCAGCTTGAACACCGGACGGTAGAACATCGTTATCAAAGAAGGAAGCGAAACCCTGAAGGTACGACGGAAACCCAACCACGAGAAATCCTAGACTCGACGAAAGAGATGAGGGCGGAATCAAAACGCGTAGAGGTAAGAGGAGAATAGCAGAGGGGTAAGGAGTAAAATCAGACCTAATCAGAACTATCCAACCGATTTTGCAAAAGTAGTTTTGACACTCTACTTCGGCAGTTAGCTAGGTTATCCTACAGGCTGGACTTGTGGGGTATCGCAACTGCTGGGCTCTGATACCACTCTGTAACACCCTCAGAATCGGACCTATGCAAGTTTGAGCAAAATTCGCCAAACCCGCATAGAAACGATTCAAAGGTGCCCACCAGGCACTTTCGTGCGGGTGGAAAACGAAGTAATAACATTACACAACAGTCCTCGATGGGACCCACAGAACAGATATATATACAGAGGCGACTCAATGAGTCAAGAATACAAATATAATATACAAAGATCCAAATCACCTTGAAACGATAGAGCGTCCAGCTACGGACAAGATGCAAATGGGGCTAAGAGCCCTGAAGAATAACCAATGGCGTCCATAACCCTGCCCAGGCCAAGCCGGAAGGGTAACCCTGCTAACGACGTCGATCTCAAAACCTGCTTAAACAAAAGGGGTGCCGACAAAGGGCAAAGGAAAAAGAAGGAGCGTCAGTACTGAGGCCAGTACACGGCGAGGCTAGAATTCGGCGGTCCTCGCCTACATAGGTATGGTGGACTGAAGCGGCAGCAGCAGCATGCACTAAACAACCTATAGAGACTCGATACACTGGCGTTAATCAGAGAGGGGTAAGAAGGACCTATCTGGAACCAACCTGATGCTATCATCAAACAAACCCATCCTGGCGTTTCCCCCTCGAGACCAAACGAGGAAGTCAACCGAGGGACTCACACAGTTGGCAGTTTTACTCATTCAGTTATCGTTGCAGCAATTACTAGTCAGGTATAGATAATTGTCCTGATAAAAGAAGCAAGGCCCTTTTAGTTAACCATTCCATTGTAGTTGCAAGACTTACTAATCAGATACAATTAGCATGAGATAACCCAAAACCCAGCAGTTGTTGGTACTTTTATTTAGCCATTCCGTTGTAGTTGCAATACTTACTAGTCAGGTACAATGGTCGCAAGCGACAAACCAAACAAGCAATTGTGGGCAGTATTAATTAGCCATTCCATTATAGTGAAGCTGATTACTAGTCTTTATAAAGTCAAATTTATAGCAATAAACTTTAGTTATGCTTGTCTATGGTCGAGATACTGTGCTCCAAGTCGTCCATATCCGCGGACACGGCTTTCAGAAAGTTTTACCCGGCCGGGGTGCACCAATAGCAACACACGCTCGATCAACCTCGGAAAAACCAAAACAAAACCCAACGAGGCTTTCACGACTGAACAATCACAGGATTCAGAATTATTTCAGGGGGCCACCCCTTAAGTAGAATCCGCAACGAAGCCGGCCGGCTCCGAGACGGACTTAAGGTTTGGGTATACGGCTGTGAACGACTGGGAACCCGAAAGTGTGGCTGGGCTTGTCGACACCGCGGAATCGTGTCCCGATCCTAAACAGTACAGGTGCTATCTGTCGCACAATTTAAATACATAAGTAGCATGGCATAAGTACGGGATAGTAAATAAAACCTCAAACTAGTTTGTGGCCCCAAGAAATAAGACTGAATCAAGCTCTGGCTCAGGGGGGTCCCATATACCTCCCGGATGTGGATAGCGCGATAAATCAAGGAACAGGTATCAAGTACTCGGGGTCTTACGGGACACAAGTGGGCGTTCGGAAACCAAATATTTTCTATCACCCACCGATGCCTCTGCTTATTTCAATTTTAGTTGTTAAACAGAAATTAAAATGAACGATAAGTAAAACTATGATCATCTCCATCAACAACATGCGGCAATACATCAACAACTGTGGCACTGAGCGACACGCAACAGCACTTGAGCAAGCGACTACGACGCGCAAGTCCAACTATCTACCAAACAACAGGTAATAGGATGTGTCCAAGGCAATATAGGGCTGCACGGTATATCACAGGTACGGAAACTAAAGCATCGCAACACAGATAGCAATAGATCAACAGGAGGGAATAAATACTATAAAAGTAAGATAGGTAGAAAGGGGGGAGATGCTCGCCTGAAAACATTGTCGAAGGTTCAACCGAAGATCGGGGCGAAGCTCACATCAACTCAACGGCCTTATCCGCGAAGAAGCAAAACACTAGAATAAACACCGGATGCACTATTTAATACAACGGCAGAAGATCGGCATGATGCATGTATGATGCATGGCATGGCAAAGGTGCAGTGCAATTAGGTCATATTAAGCGGAACCGGGGTCCCGACAAATATTCAAGTGGTTCAAGTTGTTTAGCTACCCTGCATTTTTAAATGTTGTTTTAACATGGCAATAGGTTGTACCGGGTTCGCTACACCAATTTAAATGAGGCCAATATAAGGCTAGATTTGCCCGCATATGGGCCCCATGTTTAATTATTAGGTGATTCGGCATAAGGCCCCCAAACCACATGAATGTATGCATGCAAGACAATTATTATGCGACAAGTTGTATTATATTATAAAATAGGGCTCGGAAAGGGGTCACACATTTAGGGTTCGGCAGATCTTGGTTTCCGGGGTTCGGGGTTCGACAGGGTCCAGGGTTCGACGGGTCGTGCTCGGACTCCGGGAAGGACTTGGTTTGGTGTCGTTCTTGTCGCATTCGCGGTCTGCGGTCATGTCGACGGTCACGGCGTCCTAAGACGATCTTGGCGTGTAGGGCGCATCGGTCTCGCCCTGTACGGTGTCGAACTTGTTGGGACCGCGCAGTCGATCTTGGCGTTTCCGGATGATCTTGCTGACTCCGTGCGAAGGCCTTGGCGCCCTAGATCGGCCTTCAGGGTCTCGGCCATAGATCCGGTGGACTTGGCGTTCCGTGTCGGCGAACTTGGGAATCCCTGTCGGAGATCTTGGGGCACCAGCTTCGGTCCCATAATGGCGATCTTGGCGTCCGAGGGTCTTGTGTTCGACGGGGTTCGGACGCACCGGGATCGGTCTTCGGATTCCGAGGAGGAGGTCTTGGTGTTCCAGATTCAAAGAGCGAAGGTGTACCTCGCTGACAGCTACTATGGGTTGCCGAGCAGATCTCAGAGACAAGGCGTCGAGATGCAACCATATGGGGCTCCATAGGCACCGAGAGTGGTCTCCCATACTGGCCAACAGGCACAGTGTATCGAGAGGCCATGCGGCGGCATGCACCAAGAGAGGGCGGTCGAGCACGGACCCGAGGGCAGGCGGCGGAGGCGATGGACAGAGGGGGGCGCCGGCGGTGAGGGGCCCGGGCGGCGCTGGGGAAGAGGTCGACGCCGGCGATGGCGGGCCCGAGGCGGCAGGGAGGTGCGGGGCGCGGGACCGAGCGGCGGAGGGCGGAGGATCTCGACCGGGACGTCTTGGCGCCAGTCTTTGGAGCAGGTCGGCCGGAGCACGAGGCGCTGGAGGAGCAAGCGGGCCGAGGCCGAGGAGGGAGGCGAGCATGGCAGCGGAGCTTCAGGCGGGGTCTGGCAGCCAGGAGAGGAGAGGCCGAGGCGAGGAGGTGCAGGCGGCGAGGCAGCGGTGGTGCAAAGTGGCTCAGGAGGCGCGGGGCGCAGTGGGTGGAGGCGCGAGCTACGGCCGGCAGCGTGGTGGGCGAGCAGCGGAGAGGAAGAGGGCGTGTGAAGTCTTGGCCCAGGAGAGAAGCGGCCGCGGAGAGAGGCGTCATGGGGGCGGATGCCGGTGGGTCCCTGGGAGGTGGGGCGCGGCCCAGCCTGTGGAGTGGGAGTGGGTAGCGTGGCGGGGTGGACCGGGTCTAGAGGGTGGGGCAGTGGCGGGGACGTGGGTGTGGGGACGCGGTCAGCGGTGAGGTGGTTGTGGTTGTGGTTGTGGTTGGTGTGTGTGTGGGGGTGGGAAGAGAGAGAGGGGGGGCTGCTGAGGTGGCAGAGTTTGATTGGCCAGGGGAGGGGAGAGGATGAGGTGGCGTCTCGTGATAGGAGGGGGTGAGGTGGAGGGGGTGTGTGGGTAGGTAGTTTGGTGAACTTAGGAATTAGGGGGGCTGTTTAGGTGGTCCGATTTAAATCCTGGGGCGGTCGTTCGGGTCATTCGGCCCGTTCGACTGCCCCACCAAAAATAATATAAATTTTATTTGTTTTATTAACACCGTTTGCAAACCGATAGTAGACAAACAAAAATAATCCGGAGGACCGGGGTTTGATATTTGATTAAAGTTGGGGCGTTTTAGAAAACAAAACGGGCGTTGCGAAAATAGTTTTGGCAAACAATGCATGATGATGACGATGCAATGCACAAATTCAACGCGATTTTCTAGTAGTGGTTTTGCGGGATGCCACATCTGTCCCTTGGCGGTTTGTACTGGCTAGATCGGCAGAGCGTTGGGTCAGACTCAAGCCTCTGAGAGGTGGCATTTTCCTGCTGCTTTACCGCCTTGGCCACTTGGTAATAGACTTGTTCTACTGCCTCAGGTGATCTATCCTGCTCCAGAAGGGTCTTGGCGACGGCGAGGTTAAGGAGTGGGGTGGGCATCACCTGCTTGCCTTCACTTTCAATGTATGGCTTGGCCTGTGCCGGCTTCGAGGGAGCCCATCCTAGGTTGCGCCGTACACCAGGATCGTTGATGACGCGAGCCAGAGCTTTCTGAGCCTTCTGCTGCTGTAGTAGAGTCTTGTACTCGGCTTCCATTGCTCTAGCTTTCTCTATGGACTTCTACGCGTTGACCAGATCTCGATCTAGTTTAGCGCCTTGCTCCGCGATGGCTTGCGCCTCCTCCAGCAGCTGTTGGCGCTTCTCGTCAAGCTCAGTCACGTTCCGAATATGATCAACGGTTAGTGGCTCAACGAGGAGGTTGCCGTACATCACTCTATCAGCTGGAGTAACATGGGCTGCTACCGACGTGGATGCTGGAGGCGGCAAGTTTGCGGTGTTGTTATTGCTCGGACCGGTGCCGAGTTCCTGCGGCTGCTGCACTGGATTAGGCGGAGGAGGCATGACCTTTGCGCGATCATTGTCGGCAGCAATAAGTGGCCCCTTCCCCTTTTCCAGTGATGTAGGCGCAACTTGCCCGGGTTGATCTTCATCCATCGCTGTCCCAATGGTGACGAACACCCCTTGAGACATGACGGTGTTATTAGCTTGCTCGTCGCGCGAGTACTCCTCTTCCATCTCCTGCATAGCGGAGTCTAGCTCTTCTGGACTGAAGTCTATTTCCTCTGAATCTGCACTGAAATCAGCATAAAGCGCATCAATGACAGAGTCGGAGGGTGCCAGGACTTCCTCGATGACGGGCGGTGGATGTGCAACTGCCTCGACGATGACTAGAGGTGCTGGTGCTGCTACGACGATGGCGGCCGGAGGCGATGGTGGTGGTGGCTGAATCGGAGGGGCTCCGTCAATGAGTGCAAGCGCTGTCTGAGCTGCCGCTTCAGCCTCCGTGTAGTTGTTGACGGTGTTCACCATGCCTTCGAAGGTAAGGCGCCCCGCCGCCTGCTACCGCCTTAGAGAATGTTGAAGGAGCGTGCCATGGTCCAGTCCTTCCACAAAGTGATAGATAGCATCATCATTGGGGTAGTGGGCCAGATCGGCTCGTATACGGAGCCACCTGTCCAGGTAATCGCGGGGGTTTTCGCCCTCTGTAACACCCCCGGCCACTCCAGACCGACGGCTGTCACTTCTGGCAGCTCAATAGGATCTCTAGACTAGCCCCACTGACCAACACTAGTCTTTTCTGCGCACTTTGTCCTCACTCATGCGCACCCGGTTACCCACTTCCTGGTCGGTCACCCATCCTAGAATTCCTCTAGGCCAAGCACGCTTAACCTTAGAGTTATTTTCGAATGAGCTTCCGGAAAAGAAGTTGCAACTTGTTGGTATGGGTTTTCCTATCAATCCTATTGAGACATGCGCCAGGGTCTCACATACACCCACCCTTAGAAGATCGACGTCCTCGTCGATCAACCACA
Source organism: Avena longiglumis (assembly GCA_030063025.1). Classification (NCBI taxonomy): domain Eukaryota; kingdom Viridiplantae; phylum Streptophyta; class Magnoliopsida; order Poales; family Poaceae; genus Avena; species Avena longiglumis. Next base: position 207,799,284 of record CP125979.1, on the reverse strand, counting down.
AGCCAGGAACGTCCCCTCTTGGCACACGTCTGTGAGTCCAGTGCCGGCACATGTGCCATGCCGTGTCCACTCCGGGCCACACGCGCCATGCGCCACATGTCCTCCACTGACCCGCACACGCCCGTTTAACCGCGAGGGTCGGCTCTGATACCAACTTTGTAACACCCTCAGAATCGACCCTATGCAAGTTTCAGCGATTCCCGCCAAACCCGCATAGAAACGATTCAAAGGTGCCCACCAGGCACTTTCGTGCGGGTGGAAAACGAAGTAATACCATTACACAATAGTCCATGATGGAATCCACAAAACAGATATATACAACAACGACTCAAAGAGTCAAGAATACATATATACAATACAAAGATCCAAATCACCTTTAAAACGATACAGCGTCCGAGTACGGACAAGATGCAAATTGAGCTAAGAGCCCTGAAGAATAACCAATGGCGTCCATAACCCTGCCCAGGCCAAGCCGGAAGGCTAACCCTGCTAACGACGTCGATCTCAAAACCTGCTTAAACAAAAGGGGTGCCGACAAAGGGTAAAGGAAAAAGAGAGAGGCGGTCGATCGAGGCCGATTGCAGCGAGACTAGAATTCGGCGGTCCTCGCCTACATAGGTATGGTGGACTGAAGCGGCAGCGCAGCATGCACTAGACAACTATAGAGACTCGATACAACTGTCGGCTTTCAGAGAGGGATAAGAAAGACCTATTCGGAACCAACCTGATACTACCACCAAACATACCCATCCTGGCATTTCCCCCCTCGAGACCAAACGAGGAAGTCAGCCGAGGAACTCACACAGTTGGCAGTTTTATTTATTCGGTTATCGTGCAGCAATTACTAGTCAGGTATAGATAGTCGTCCTAATATAATAAGCAGTGGGCACTTTTAGTTAACCATTCCGTTGTAGTTGCAACACTTACTAGTCAGATACAATTAGCATGAGATATCCCAAACCCATCAGATACAATTCAATGATCTGTAGATCACCGAGAGGAAATACCAAGACCATTTGGCGTCGGAACTAAGTTCGACACCGACCATCCAAGTTCTCCTTCTGGGAACCAAAGACCCTCGGTCCACGGATCCGAAGACAAATCCCGGCGCCCGAACCCCCCCGAACCCAAGATTGTCGAGACCCTCTAATATGTGACCCCTTTATCCGAGCCCCTATTTTATTAAATGTTATATACACATGTTACATATTAAATTGTCATGCTTGCATACATAAATATTGTGGTTTGGGAAATGTTGTCGACTCACCTGACAATTGATTATGAAGTCCATATGCGGGCGAAACTAGTCTAATATTGGTCCTATTTAAATTTGTGCATCGAACCGGTGAAATCTTTTGCCTTGTTAAGACAACGTTTAAGTTGCGGAGTATCTAAACAACATGAGCCCTTTAATTAATTGTCGGAACCCCGGTTTCGCTTAATATTGCCTAATTGCATCGTACCTTTGCCATGTCATGCATCATACATGAATCATGCCCGATCTTCTGCCGTTGTATTAAATAGTGCATCCGATGTTTATTCTAGTGTTTTACTTCTTCACGGATAAGGCCGTTGAGTTGATGTGAGCTTCGCCCCGACCTTTGGATGAACCTTCAGCAATATTTTCAGGCGAGCATTCCCCCCTTTCTATCTATTTTACATTTCTAGTCTTTATTTCCTCCTGTTGATCTATTGCTATCTGTGTTGCGATGCTCTAGTTTTCGTACCCGTGATACCCCTTGCAGCCTTATATTGCCTTGGACACATCCTATTACCTGTTGCTTGGTAGATAGTTGGACTTGTGTGTCGTATTCGCTTGCTCAAGTGCTGTTGCGTGTCGTCAAGTACCACAGTTGTTGGAGTAATGCCTTATGTTTAATGTTGGAGATGATTATAACTTTAATTACCGTTTAATAACTAAAATTGGAAGTAGGTAAATGCAGAGGCACCAGTGGGTAATAGAAAATATTTGGTTTTTAACCGCTCACTGGTGTCCCGTAGGACCCCGAGTTCTTGACACCTGTTCCGAGATCGAGCGCGCTAACCACAGGTGGGGTGTGTGGGCACCCCCATCGATTAGTACCTGATTTCAAAGTCTTCGCAGGGGCCACAAAGTAGTTTGGGGCTTTATTACTATCCTGTACTTATGCCATGCTTTCTTTGCTTTATTTACGATTATGCGTGGGCCTTTATCGTTAGGAACAAATGTGGAATGTTTTCGCGTATCGACAAGCCCACACATTTTCGGGTTCCCGATCGTTTACCATTGGCATAAACCTCAGGTCCGTCTCGAGCCGGCCGACTTCGTTCGGGTAGCTTAGTGGGTGGCCCCATGTGCTTGCTTTGTCCGGGAAAGCGTCATGTCCGAAACCGTCGACATACCGTTGGGTGTATGTTTTGTGATCTTGTACCTACGATCGACAACAAGGGTGTAGATGCGTGTGGAAACTTTGGTGCACCCTCGAGTTAAATCTTTTCGAGAAGCCGTGTCCGCGGTTAAGGACGACTTGGAGCACAGTTCTCGATCATAGACAACTATAACTAAAGTTTACTGTTATAATTTGACTTGTATCCGATATGACTAGTAATCAGATTCACTACAACGGAATGGCTAAATAAAAGTACCAACAACTGCTGGGTTTGGGATATCTCATGCTAATTGTATCTGACTAGTAAGTGTTGCAACTACAACGGAATGGTTAACTAAAAGTGCCCACTGCTTATTATATCAGGACGACTATCTATACCTGACTAGTAATTGCTGCACGATAACCGAAAAAATAAAACTGCCAACTATGTGAGTTCCTCGGCTGACTTCCTCGTTTGGTCTCGAGGGGGGAAATGCCAGGATGGGTATGTTTGGTGGTAGTATCAAGTTGGTTCTGAATAGGTCTTTCTTATCCCTCTCTGAAAGCCGACAGTTGTATCGAGTCTCTATAGGTTGTCTAGTGCATGTTGCGCTGCCGCTTTAGTCCACCATACCTATGTAGGCGAGGACCGCCGAATTCTAGTCTCGCCGTGTACTGGCCTCAGTACTGACTGCTCTCTCTTTTTCCTTTGCCCTTTGTCGGCACCCCTTTTGTTTAAGCAGGTTTTGAGATCGACGTCGTTAGCAGGGCTAGCCTTCCGGCTTGGCCTGGGCAGGGTTATGGACGCCATTGGTTATTCTTCAGGGCTCTTAGCTCAATTTGCATCTTGTCCGTACTCGGACGCTGTATCATTTTAAAGGTGATTTGGATCTTTGTATTGTATATCTGTATTCTTGACTCTTTGAGTCGTTGTTGTATATATCTGTTCTGTGGGTTCCATCGTGGACTATTGTGTAATGGTATTACTTCGTTTTCCACCTGCACGAAAGTGCCTGGTGGGCACCTTTGAATCGTTACTATGCGGGTTTGGCGGGAATCGATGAAACTTGCATAGGGTCGATTCTAAGGGTGTTACACCCTCTCTCTGAAGGCAGCGCGCCAGATCGAAGATGGTAACCACGCCGACGAACTTGGATCACTGCGGTCCAGACGCACGGACAAAGCCGACGGATTTGCAGTGATCTTCCACCTTTATATCCTGCACAGGGGCGGTTTGGGTGGGCCTTGAATTTTTCCGATATTTGCCGGCAAACTCCGAGGAGAGATCGACATCGATCCTTCCGCGAACGTATCCTGCCCGTAGGCGGTCCGTGCGGGTATTGACGCTCCTCCGACTCCCAGGGAACTAGTGCCCGAGTCGGTTTCGCCGATGAAGAGGTGGATGTCTCCGATAGGAACGATTGAACACCGCGTAGGGTTCGTCTTCGCCGAGATCCATAACTCGTCGGGGGGACGATCGGAATGTTTCCGGAGAAGAGAACGCGACCGATGGCTACGGTTTCGCCGATTCACGCGAAGATCTTGGTCCTCGCCCACTGAAGAGCCTGAAGCGCCTCTGGCCCCACGGTGGGCGCCAAGTGTCGTGGTATTGCCGACGAGTACGCCATGGAGGGGTCCTCACAGTGCGTGTTTAGAGACGTGGGGTAAGGCAGACGGTTGACGGGTATGAGGTAACACAACTTACCTAGGTTCAGATCCCACAACGGTGGCGGGATCCTACTCCTGCTATAAATCAATATAATGGCAATACGCCGAGCTACAGAGATAGGTTCGCTGTGCGAGGTGTGTGTAAAACGATGCCCTAAAGGCCCCCATAGGCCCGACTTATATAGTTGCCAGGTCCTAGGGTTACAGGGAAAAGTCCTAGCCAGACAGGTTACAGAGTTCTACACCGTCTATTACTAGTCTTGTGTATCTTGCACTCCAAGGCTCCGGGTACGCTGGTGACTCCACCGTAGCCTTTCTTTATCCGGCATGGGCCTCCCTTATGGATCCACCTAACTGGGCCGCCCAGCAGGCCACAGGCCATGCTACCGACTATGGGCCACCCGGGTTAGTCGGATAAGAGACATGCTATGAGGATACCCATATAGCATATCCCCAACAGGGGCTGCGCTACCCGAAGGACAAGAAAGACCCGAAAAGCTCGACACGAAGGTCGAGTTGGTCAGCCTGATCCAGGTCATGGCGGTTGAAGAAACGTGGACACAACCGTACCTTCGCTACCTGATAAATAATTAGCTGCCTGAAGACCCGACCGATGCCCGGCGCATATCTCACCAGTCAAAGGCCTTCACCATCATCAATGACGAGTTGTACAAGCGCAGAATTTCGGGTGTGCTCCAATGATGCGCCACCATAGGTGATGGCAAAAACATCCTCCAAGACATCCATGAGGGTATATGCGGCCATCATGCAGGCATTCGCGCCCTAGTTGATAAAGCTCTACGAGCTGGATTTTACTGGCCAACTGCAATGGACGACGCCAAGGACATAGCCAGAGGTGCAACGCCTGTTAGAGGTACGCGGGCAAGCCACACGCGCTAGGATCCGAGCTGAGGCCTATACCATTGGCCTGGCCCTTCGCCCAGTGGGGCCTCGACATGATCGGCAAACTGACAAAGTCCTCGCTAGGAGGCCACGTCTTCCTCCTGGTCTTAGTCGACAAATTCTCCAAGTGAATCGAGGCCATGCCCGTCACCAACCAAAGCGGCAAAACTTCCGTCAAGTTTTTCGAGTCCATTGTCTACAGGTTCAGCATGCCCCATAGCATCATAACGGACAACGGCTCGAACTTCATCTCGAAGGAATTCCAAGACTTCTGCGGAACCTCAGAATCAACATATCATACTCCTCGGTGGCGCACCCGCAGACCAACAGGTAGGTCGAAAAGGCCAATGTCCTCATAGGCAACGGCATCAAGAAGCGCCTACTATGCCCACTCGAAAGGATTGAGCCTAGGCAGGTGAGCTACCGTCCGTTCTCTGGAGCCTACGCACAACGCCGAACAGCTCAACTAGCTATACGCATTTCTTCATGGTGCACGGAGCCGAAGTCGTGCTACCTGCTGAGGAATGCCACACAGCCCCCCAGGACGTCGCTTACAGGGAGGATGAATCATTGGCCGCACTCGAAGATGCTTTCGACACGCTTGACGAGGCACGCGACATCGTTGTGGCTCGCTCAGCGGTCTATCAGCAGAGCCTCCGCAACTACCACAGCCGTCGGCTGTGCCCAAGGTCCTTCGTCGAAGGAGACCTCATTCTGCGACTCAAGCAAGAAGGGCACAAGAAGCTCGAGTCACCCTGGGAAGGACCCTACATCGTCACCGAAGTCATCCCAGGTGGCACCCACCGCCTCATGGATGTCGCATCAGGAGTCAAATATTCCAACCCTTGGAATGTTGCACGACTGCGACGCTTCTACCCCTGGTTGCCCTTTACTTTCAATAGGGCTACTCAGCCACGCTACTCAGCCGAACAATGTACCTCCTCGTTTATAATGAATAAAAGCTAAGTTCCTTGGCCCAAATATACATTTCTCCTTACATTGTTTATCGCTAAGCATGCTCGGGGGCTGCGCCTCACCTTACGACTTCGTCGAGTAACAACAACGCATACAACCTGAGTAGCTGACCACGTCAGGATAACAAAAAGGATATACACATTACATAATCATACAACGCACCACGTGCCAACACATAAAAACTTTAAAAATGGCGTTACAAGCCTACTCGAATAAATACATACTTTACATTATCTCGTTTTTTCCTATACAGGACTTAACCACGTTGCAGCAGAATGTTTGTTCGCTCCTCAAACACGTCTACAATCTCTTCGGCATACTGCACCATAGCCGCATAATGGGGACACATATCCCATGCCATGCTATCTTGGGGAAGGGGGGAAGGAGGAGGCGGCCTAGCCTCTATCTCCGCTAGATCAACATCACGACGATGCATTCGAACAAGGGATAGGGATGCCTTCACGCCCGCAATCAGCTGATGGCGCATCAGCTCCTTCACATGATCTGCATCTCGAAACTTCCCGAGCAAGCCTAGAAAGCTATAAGGTGTAGCATCCAAAGGAAACATGGTGGCCCAAATAGCAGCAAGAGACGACCTCGCCCGCTTCAACACTCGAAGAACTTAGTGTACGCGATCTTGCACCATCGCAAGGACGATCGCCCAATCACGGTCCATGTAGAAGAAGTCGTCGGCCACCAAGTCTTGTTGCGTCAAGCAATTCATCCGAATTGCGACGCGCTCCTTCTCTTCCTTCGGGACAAGATTTACAACTGCACAAAGAATTGGGTGAGCCAACATAAAAATAAGGCGCACTCGAAGAAGAAGCGATTCACAAGGACTCACATTGGAGTTGTTCACCCATCTGTCGAAATTCTTCGAGTAAGAACTCTTTCCTGGTAATGGCTCGCTCGGCCTTCGACTTCTACACATCCGCATGACCATGGATGCTGAGGATATCCGTCTCCAAACTTAGGACGCGGTCGCGTAGGAAAGGCAACTGCAATGACTCGCTTAGCGACGGGCGAGGGCCAGACGCAGGAGAAGGCGTGACCACTGGAGCCTCACCCGAAGGACCCTAAGGGTCAACAGGCAAACACGAACATCACAAACACTTTCAACAGCAGTTGAAAGAATAATTCATACATATACATAAATAAGGCCATTTCATGGCAAAGTGAAGATTGTGAAGGGTTTCGCGGCATAGTAAATAAAAATTTTCTACGGATGCGAACAGAAGGAAAGCCAAGATCTAATCTAGGAGATGCAATCAACGAGAGAGATTGGATTAGATCTTCATACCCTTGAAGATTCGCACTGTGAGCGTTAAATCGAAAGCGTGGGTGATGTAGTCGCTGCTCCTCCTCGCGATCCGATCCGATCTAGCACCACAAGTGGCGGTGCCTCCGTGAGATGCACACGTGCAGCACCTCGACGTCTCCTCCTTCCTCGGACCAGCAAGTATGGTGGAGAGATAGATTGGATCTACAACACGACGGCGTGGTGTATATGGTGGAGAATTTCTGCAGCAGGGCTTCGCCTACAAACAGTCGGGAGGGAGAGAGGAAAGCTAGCAAGGCGGCTAGGGTTTGGAGGAGAGTTGTGTGTGGTTGGTGCGACCCCACCCCTCTTTATATAGAGGGGGGGCGCAGCCCTAGCCCCTCCCCCAAGCCCAAAGGATAAGGAGTGGGGGGCATGGACTCTCCCCTCTTCTAGAAACCCTATCTCTAGTTTAAACGATTTAAACTCTCCAGGATCGGCTGGGCCCTATGGGGCCTTGTGCCCCTGGCCCAATGCGGCCAGGACACTCCCTCATAGGCCCATGCCCCCTCCCGGAAGGTGGGGCCACGTTGGTCCCCTTCCGGAAGGTTCTAGAAGCTTCCGGTACAATACCGATTAACCCGGAACAATTTGAACTCCAAAACTGCATCGCCTTATATGAATCTTATTCTCCGGACCATTCCGGAACCTCTCGTGATGTCCCGGATCCCATCTGAGACTCCAAACAAAAATTCATAAACCAATTATCCAATCTATCCTAGCGTCAAGACACGTTAAGTGTGTGACCCCGCGGGTTCGAGAATATGCAGACATGATCTTCTATCAAAAATCAACAGGGTGCAGGCACCCATATTGACTCCCACACATTCATCGATGATCATATCGGATGAACCACGATGCCAGGATTCAATCAATCCCATATATATATTCCCTTCGTCTCGCGATATTTTACTTGCCCGAGATTCGATCGTCGGTACCGTCATACCTAGTTCAATCTCGTTCACAGCAAGTACTTTACTCGTTCCGTAATCTGATATCACTTTGTGATTAACTCCTTAACCACATGCTTGTAAGCGGTGTTGATATCGATTACCGAGTGGGCCCGAAGTATATCTCTCCGACTTGGGAGGGACAAATTCCATCTCGATACATACAACCCAACAAATACTTTCCGATCACCTGAGAGACACCTTTATGATCACCCTCTCATAGGATGACGTTTGATGACCTCAAAGCTTTCTTCCGGTACCAGGGAGTTGCATTATCTCATGGTCTAAGGAATACAATATTTGACATAGGAAAAGCTTCGCAAAGATGAACACGATGAAACGATCTAATTGCTTCGCTTAGTTTGGGTCTGTCCATCATATCATTCTCCAATGAAATGATCTCATTATCAATTGACAACTCATGTCTATGGTTAGGAAACCTTAACCATCATTGATCAATGAGCTAGTCCTTAGAGGCGTACCAGGGACACGGTGTTGTTCACAAACCACACAAGTATTATTGTTTCCGCTTAATACAATTCTAGCATGGAATATAAACTTTATCATGAACAAGAATTATAATAATAACATCTTTATTATTGACTCTAGGGCATAATTCCAACAGATTGTTCATCCAAAAGGGGTTACAACAAAAGGAAGAAAGCTAGACTAACTACAAAGCAGACGGGCCTAAGCGCCAGCACCCGGAGCAGCTTCGGAGCTAGATTGCCTACTCTTGGCCACTCGCTGCTGCTCTGTCGAATAGTCGGCTAGGAGATCGATGAGCTTAGGCACGAAATGCTTGTAGCGGGAGGAAAAGGTGGCAAAAGCTACCTCAGAGCCATCCGTCGTCGGCGGCATTATGGATGTGACCTGGGCCAGATCCAGCTCCGCTCCGGACGCCGTGGCCATGGCCAGCCCCATGGCAGCACTGACTCCCTTCTGCTTGCGCTTGTACTCTGTCAGAGCGTCGCCTGACAAAGCATCCGCTAGCGAGCTAACGTCCTCGAGGGCAACGCCCTTGGGATTGACCTCCTTATAAAAGCGTGTCAACACCTTCTTGGCCTCGCCAGGAGAACCCGCAGCAGAAGTGCAGCGATCCTCGATTGCTGCAGCGACATCCACCAGAAGATCCACATGCTCTAGCACGCTGCGATCAAACACAATGTCAGAAGCATCTGGAAAGAAAAGCAATAGAACATTTGACTGAGAAAGGACAAAACACACTCATAAAATAGAACTCTCAAAAAGGAGAAGAGCAGCTTACCAGAGATAGCCTTGGCAGCAACCATAAGCTTGTCAACCATGGCCTTCTCCCAAGTGGCTGGAACGGCCACGAGCTGTTGCTCACGATCTTCGGCCTCCTTCTGATGGCGCTCAAGGGCCTCCGCGACATTCGTTGACCTCTTCTCCGCCTGGCCGAGGCTATTTTCGAGAGCGTTCAGCCTATGGAGAGCAGCATTGTTCTCATCTGCAGCATGGAGAAACATTGGATTAATACAAAAACAATCTTTACGCACTCAAAAAATAATCAAGAAGAAACCTACGCACCTTGGAGCTGCTTGAGCTCACCCTCCAGCGACAGATGCTGCTGGATGAGGAGATTAGCGCCGCGGACAGAAGGCTACAAAAAAGGCTAGCAGGTCTGATGAGTAAAAGGACTCGGGGGCTCCCCAATATGTAGTGAAATAAATACACTTACGTGGTCTGGCATGGACTCCAAAGGTTTTGATATCGCCTTTCGGGTCACGAGTACACGAGCCTCCCGCCTCGCGGAGCTCGAACCCTCGTCCTCGGAGTTGGCCACCATCTTGGGGAACGAAGACGTCACTACTAGGAAACTAGCTATAGATAGACAAACCTTCTGTGGTGCATGGTTCTGACCATGCTCCACAAAAGTTGTCCAGTGGCGCATTTCAGCAAATGCGCCACAGAAGTCTTCACACTTCTGTGGCGCATATAGGAAAAATGTGCCACAGAAGTTGGAACTTCTGTGGCGCATATGTCCACATGTGCCACAGAAGTTCCAACTTCTATGGCACATATGGACGTATGCGTCACAGAAAGCTCGGGTGGATCCTATCATGAAATCTCATTGACTATACTCTGACCAATACTCTGTGGCGCATATGACCATATGCGCCACAGAAGTTCATCTTCTGTGGCGCATATAGAGGCATGCGCCACAGAAGTTGGAGTAGGAAAAACAGATTCTACCCCCTCCCCCCGAGGATTGCCTTTTTAGCCTTGCAAAAAATAATAGAAAATGAAAAAACACTTCAAAAAATAAAATACTTCCACATAGTGATAATTAATATGGTCTAGTTTGTAGGAAAATTAACAAACATGCATTTCGACTTTTTATGCAAAAAAAGTTTATGCCATGGTAAAACGGCCATAACTTTTGCATACGATGTCGGAAAAATACGTATAATATACCAAAATGACAAGAACGAGATTTCGCATCCGGTCGCAACGATCGTTTAGCGATTATGTAGATTTTAAAAATTCTAAAAGAGTAAAAAGTTATGGACAAAAGATCGTTTTTTCCTGCAAAAAAAATAAAAAAGGAGGACAAACTTCTGTGGCGCATTTCTTCCATATGCACCACAGAAGTCTTGGCCAAAATTTGAAATTTGAATCCCGCCCCTTCTCCCTCTCTTATACTCTTCCACTCCTCCACCCTTCCCCTTCTTCTCTCATTCTCCTCACCTTCTCCTCCTCCTCCTCCTCCACCCCGGTGAGCTTCTCCTCCTCCGCCTCCACCACCACCCCGGTGAGCTCCTCCCTCCTCCACTCCGGTGAGCCCTTACCTCCTCCACCCCGGTGATATCCTCCTCCTCCTCCCCCCTCCCTCCTCCTCCACCCCGGCGAGCTCCTCCTCCTCCCACCCCCTCCTCCTCCACCCTGGCAAGCTCCTCCTCCGGCGACCTTCTCCTCCTCCTCCGGTGGCCTCCTCCTCTCCTCCACTAGCGACCTCCACCTACTCCACTAGCGACCTCGTTCTCTCCTCCATCGGCGACCCCCACCTCCGGCGAGCACCACCTCCGGCCAGATCTGGCCGTTTTTTTTTGAAATTTGAAAAAAACTTCTGTGGCACATATTGGCCAAATGCGCCACAGAAGTTTGAGATCTGGTTCGGGACTTCTGTGGCGCATTTTGGCAATATGCGCCACAGAGTTTTCGCATGGCGCATTTCAATATGCGCCACAGAACTGCAATTTAGTGGCGAGATAACAGTGGCGTATCCCATATGCGCCACAGAAGTCCCAAAATGGTGCGCCACTGATAGGCCTTTTCCTAGTAGTGCGTCGGCTTCGATTCCGCGATCATCTCTTTGGTTCCTCATCAAGAGACTCCTCTGAGTGATTACTGCTAGCACTTGCAAGAAATCAAATCAACATCAGGCTACTACTTAGCATATCAGCACAACTACAAAAGTTTGGTTAGCACAACTTATGATGGTATGTCTGACAGGTTGAAGACATGAGCCTCCTCCTCCTTCTTCTTCTTATTCTTCTTCTTCTTCTTCTTGGTTGGCGGCTGCAGGGCCATCGCCCGAATAGGCACATCAGGAAAGGGTGCGGATGTCGCACCCTCATCCCCACCGTGTTGCTCGAGGAAGGACGGACCCTTCGGAGTCGGTGGCGTCGCCCCACCCGAAGTTTCACTTCGGGACCGCTTTCGGGTCTGCCCCTTTGCTCGGATCGGGGGCTTCGGCGGAAGGAGATTGCGCCAGGGGAAGCTCCAACTCGGACTCCGTCGCCTCGTTATCCGACGCATCTGTATACTTCTCAGGAAGTGGGGGCATCATCCCTGCTACCTTGAGATCCTGCGAATTGAAGACAAGAAAGATGTATAAGTATCAGTACCAATAGCAAACAGCTCGCATTCGAAATAGCACTACACGAAACTACAAGTTTTCACCTGGGGGACTACTTTCTTGGTGTTGAAAGGGGTATTCAAAGATTTCCCCGGGAGGTCCTTGTCGGCCTTGTACTTTAGTAGAGGCCGAAGCATTTTATCAAGGTCACTCGAAGACAACTCCTCAGGCGAAACCCTTGTAGGATCGTTGTGGCCAACATATAGAAACATCGGGTGTGCCCTCGCTTGGAGCGGCTGCACCCGACGCTTGAGCAAGGTACGGATGATGTCAACGCCGTTGACCTCCTTGCCGGCCACCAGCTGAAGAGCCTCCACATGCTTGTAGAGCTTCTCCACCTTCGTAGATTCACCCTTCAAGATGTTGTTTCTCCACGACCTCTTTCGGATGATCTCTTGGTCGGAGTCGAAGGGAGCAAGCCCATAATGCTGACTGTCCAGTTTGACGTCGCAGATGTAAAACCACTTCTTGCGCCAGTACTGGATGGATGCCCAAATGGAGAAGGAGAAGAATTGAACGGTGGAGCGGATGGAGATGATGCAGCCGCCAAGTGGATAAACACCACCGGTGCTAGACTGTCTCTTCATAGAGTAGATTCTCCAGAAGAGACCAAAATGCGGCTCGATGCCGAGCCAACACTGGCAGAGGGGGATAAAATAAGAAATGTGAAGAAGATAATTGGGAGACAGATGATGCAACTGAATCCCGTACAAGAAGAGAAGCCCATGAAGGAATTCATGGGCAGGCAAAGAAAGACCCCTAATCACAAAGGCATAAAACATCACCCGGAAACCTTCGGGTGGGCGATGAATTACCTCTTGGATGGGGAGGATGGCGTCTTCCATCTCCTTCGAGATCAGACCGGACTCACGCAGTTTGCGCAAATCCGCCTCGCGCATCTCCGTGCGCTTCCACCCGCCTTCAGTGATACGGGCTAGAGCAGCAGCCTTCCTACCAGCGCCGGTGGCGCTCAACCCCGCTGCAGCAGATGACGTCTTCTTCGGCTTGCCCATCCTGGAGCGGCGAGTGTGGCGATGCGAGCGGAGGAAAGAGGAAGGAAAAGTACGGAGAGCGTCCAGTGCGCGATGAGAAGCAGAGAACTCACGAAAATGGTGGCAATGGAGATGAGACAGGAGCAAATGACGAAGGGTAAAACCACTGTTTTTCCCCGCGGTATAAAAGGGCGAAGACGACGCAGAAGATCCGTCGATTGAGAAGCCCTAGCTTGCACCTTAGATCTCACGGTATCAAACTGAACCATCGCTAGCAAGCCATCGAATACGCGCGGAAACCGAGGAGACGCCATAACTTCCGCCATGCCTATGCGTGACTAGTCAACGTCAAGTCAGGCAGTGGGACTCACGATCGTCCTGTTGCATTGTCTCGGCTGTCGCAGACGGTTGAGTTCACCAATCTTCAGCAATTACGCCACCAAAGCAAAGGCTAGTAATGGCTCGCAGATTTCGACTGATTATAAAAGTACTTACTCGATTCTATGACTCAACCAACTACTCGGTGGCTACTCCTATCAGGAGCGCTAGCCGCGCACCTGAGAAATTACAAAAGGTAACATCACCTCGAAAAGATCTTGGAGTCCTACGTCGAGTTTGTGACTCCACTACGGACTCGGGGGATACTCCCATAGGGAGCGTTGGTCGCGCATTCAAAAAAATATGTCCTTCGAACTAATAATGAAAATGACTGAACTAAAGTATCTGCTCGAGTCTACGACTCGAACAGACACTCGGGGGCTACTCCCATAGGAAGCGCTGGTCGCGCACCCTATGAATTATTCGACTGAGATCCTTCGGATCAAATACGACAAAAATATTTTGGCAACTTGGCCCAAACTAACGGTAAGTGAGAAGCAGTCTCCTTGGCCACCCGAAATACCTCCGCGGTGATAAAATTTCGGATGTTGTGTCTACGACTCAAAGATAAGTCCTACAGATATCTTCTAATGTCCTAGTAACGCATATGACTGTGCTCTGCCAGAAAACTCCCGTGTCAATAGGCACGATGAAAATCCCGACGGACGCATTGGGTACACCACTTGAAAATCACTAGGACTCGACTCCTATAAGACCTCAACGGCCTGAGTCGAATTACACCAGCATTTGTTCCAGATTCGAATCCAGGGACCCGAGTCTGATGAAGATCGTGTTGTTTTGTCCCGTGACAGTTAACTGTCCCCGATCTGTCGGGTGAGTCAGGCACACGCATCAACAATCCCTATGAACTAACTTGTTTTTTCCTAAAAAAACATGACCAAATGCAGAGCACCCGAAAGATTGTAGAGTCTCCAGTCGAATCTACGATTCAACTGAACACTCGGGGGCTACTAACATGGATATACCCTATGGGTTCACAACATTGATATACCCGGTCCAGCCCAAGGAAGGCCCACACAAGGATTTGCAGCCCAAGAAGTTTTCGGGTGGCCCAAGCCCGTGGCGGATTCGACTCCGTGGAGGACAAGTCTAGATTAGATAGAATTTCAAAGGGTATCAACCCTAATATGTAACCGACTCGACCTATCCCGAGACCTGACATATCTATATAAAGGCCAGGAGGGTACGGCGAGAAGGATTCAACTCACCTCATACACACACCTCCACGCCAGATTGCATCTGCGCACCCTGTAACCTTCGGTTTCGCTGTAATCAAGAACAGACAAGCAGGAGTAGGATTTTCCCTCTCGGGCCCTGAACCTGGGTAAACCTCGTGACCCCGCATTGCTTGCATGTTAACCGTTTCGCGACTTCCAGCATCCCCATCTTCTCGAAACCCAAGTCCATAATAATGGACATTGACGAGTCGAACCCTCGTCGCACGCCTTGGGCTAGGAACCAGTCAGCTTCATGCCCCGTTCATAGGCAATGTTGCAAGGATTAAATTGCTCTCGGTATCGAGCAATGTGGTGATCCGTTGGGTGAACTAGACGAAGATGGACCGACATTGAGCAGTTGGCGCGTACATCGACCTATGTTGCTGGTTGCTCTAACGACTTGCACGTAAAGCTGGTGTAGACTCTCGTTCGCACTCGGGCTAAGTCGATACCTAGGCCGTCGACAAAAGCCGGATGATTTTAGGTGAATTTCTGACGAGGCTCGGTTTGGAACCAAGATAGACGGTGTCATGATTTGAGCTTCATCGTGTAGCCGCGTTGCGAATGGTCGGTGAGCTAAGAGAGGATATCTTGGGATAAATTTCACCACCACGTTTTCAAGCCGCTTGATGGTTATCTTGCTGGTGCTCTTGGCACGATTGCATCGACAAACAAGGCGTAGGACGTGTAGTCCCTACTAATTTTTTGTAAGGAAAATGACAAAGAGCCCGCACAGGGAATATCACTTTACACCACATATTGGTGCTATTTTGCAGAAAACCACAATTTGATTTTTGTTTTGCACAAAACACCACTTTTGCGGGTAATAGTTTGCAGAGAACATAAAAGTGGAGATTAACAACCCTGATAGCCTAAAATGGATCGTATGGGCACCTAGAGGGGGTAAATATGTGTTATTCCAAATTTTAATACTTTTTCAGATTTAGGCTTGACACAAAGTTAAATTCTCTAGATATGAATTTCAGATAAATTTCTCTATATGTAAACCTATATACTAAGCGAGTAAAGACAGTGAGAGGAACAAGGTAATCATAGTGGAGCACGCGGAGACACATAATTTATTTTACCTTCCTTTCTTGTTAAGGGAAATACGTCCGCGTTAGAGGGGTGGACGGTACTAAGACCACCACGTCATAATAGACCTCACACTATTCTTCAATGGATCTCGTCACAATAAGCCTAATCCACCTTTTCACTATTTTCTACCCTTTGAGACAAGAACGGTGCCTTTACAACACTAGCGGTACACACGTCCACAACTGAATTGGAGGCTCCCGTGATGACAATAAGCTGCCACAAAAAATAAGTTTATCAATAACTGAAACTGAGATCTAGATATTTGTAAGAAATACTAGATTAAGAATCCTCCAAGTGAATGGAAGGGAAATGAAGATCTTGATTGGCGCCGATGAAGATCGAAGCCTCCTCCTTCGATTCCCAAAAGATCGGAGCCTTCGGGTGGTTGAAAGTGGAGATCTCACAAGAATTGGAATGAACAACACTAAAATTTTTCATAGGATCCAGAGGTTCTGAAATGGGGATTAATTGGGGTATTTATACCCCCTACCAAAAGCCAGCCGTTGGAAGAATCTGGGGTTGGATAATCCGGCCTAAGTGGGGTTGGATAATCCAGCTAGGACAAACATCTGGATCAAAGACGGAAAATCCGGGCCAAATGTCCTCCCCATACCGCATGACGTGCATTGGCTGCCTTCTGCAAAATTCTGGGGGCGGATTATCTGGCCCGAGCCAAAAACTCCGGCCCTAGCCGAACAATTTGGGAGGGGGGGGGGGACTTTGCCCCAAACCGCTTGTCGTGCCTTATCTGATCTTGAGAGAAATCCCTAGGGGACGGATTATCCGGCCCGAGAAAAAACTCCGGTCCTGACCGAACAATCCCAGGGAAACTCCGCCCCCATACTACTTGAAGCTCCTTGGCACCTTTGTCGATCGAGACAGGGGCAGATAATCCGCCCTCAAAACTCTTGTTTAGCTGCATTTGGTGTAAAATAATCTGCAGCACTAAACACACAATTAAATAATCTTTGGCATTGTTATGTAACACACAAAACACTAAAGATCATAAAATGTTCTTTCATAGCCCCTTAGTGATTTTGGTTCCTCTGTCAGCGGGTCTAGCTCGCGCTCAAGCTGTCGAACTGGTCCAGTTCATCCAGATTGATTACTTGAGTGGAGGCGGCCACTGACACCATGGTCTCTGGCAATGGCGGGGCGAAGGAGACCGAAAACCGGCGACGAGGATGGGGATACAAGGAGTTGAGAACTTTTATAGTCCTACAAGTTTTTTGTGTCGGCTTGGATGTTCTTGGTGCTTGAGCAGGTCGGCTCTCACATTGCTACTGGTGTTGTTGGATTCGGGGTGCTTATTGCTGGTAATTAATTTGTGAAAAATCTTGTCTATTCGATTTTGGTTAATGTGTCATAGGTTCTCGCAATTTCCTATTCATTTCTTTCGTGTTTTGGACTTAATATTCTGTCCCTAAATCTATGTCTATGTGTGTGGATTTCTGACAGAAAAAGGAGGACCAAATTCAAATTCTTTCTTAAGTAAATTCATATAAAGTTTCTAACACTAAGAACTACTCAAAATAACTTGTTAACCACTAGTAGATGTGCACGTGCAACGCAAGTAGTCCATAATAATTTCATGTAATCCATGATAATTTACTCCATTAAAAGTCATGTTCTCATAGGTCAAGATTAAAAATCTTCAAAAATCTTCCAAGCATTTGTAACTCTTCTTGGTGGTGCTCCTAGCTATAATTAAGGTCCATTATAATTTACTCAACTAAAAGTTTGTTCCTGTATGTAAGATAGAAAACTTCCAAACCTCTTCCAATATATATGTACCTCTTCGTGGTTGTGCTCATAGCTGGAATGAAGGTCGCAATGGCACTTACCAAAGTATCTCGCTACTCGTCCCAATCAATAATGCAATGTTGTTTTCATAAACCATGTTAACCAAATAAGTAAGATGGAATAAACTGTGTAAAACTATAGTTTGCATTTTTTGTAAATATTCATACCAAATCCCAATTTGAATCAAAATGATTTTGCTCCCCACACGACAACCAAACCACACGCGCACACACACCACACTTCCACATGTCACTCTCAATATACCCATCTTCGTGTTCCCTTTTCCTCATCCTTTATTATGGGGATCACTTCCACCTTCTCCCAACCTCTATTATGGGCTTCCACCTTAGAATATGTCGAATGTCGGACCATGCCTCGTGAAAGGAATACTATCAAGGGCAGACCCTTGCACAGCGAAATGAAAAAATGATTATATTTCAGAGAGACATTGGGTAAATGAACATCCAAGTGATAATCATAAAAAGTCACATGCCTAAACTTGAATTTTTAGTTCTGAAAACAAATAAAGATCTTCGCACTCAGCTGAAAATGAACATTCAAAGAAGATACACGGTTTACTACCAACTGAAGATTAAACCCCAAATATATAATTAAAACACAGACAATATCAAATGCCATTGTGTGGTGGAATAAATATAAAAGTACCTATTTTCTATGGCTGTTGCACAACAAGTTATGAATGTATTTATTTCTAGAATTCTGCACTACTGAACCAGTGCCAAACACACACAATAAACATATGTGTGCCAAATTCGAACAACAAAATATTTCAAAAAATAAGCCTCCCAGGTTTGTCCACAAGATTGTTATGAGTACACTTAGTTAAGGATACCATGCGACCCTCATACAGTAGTTATTTAAGTTAGTCGAATCTTCAATTTTAGGTGAGAAAATTCATGAAGCGGAAAAAATAATTAACTTTCATATAGAAAAGCTAAGGAAGCTAATCCATGCCAAATATGTTGTGGCACTCTCGTTAGACTGACCTATGCATACAAAAGACATCAGACTTGGGGTCGTCGTGTGAGAGCAATATCAAATATGTCCGTGTTCTGAGGCAATGCTCTCAGGTATCCCAATTTCTAGCTTCTTGGGGAAGTGGTAGAATTTGATGACTGACACTGCTAAGTACGTATGTGGTTCTACCTATCTATTAACACCTAGACAAACCAAAAACATGTGCCCATCTACAACATCAAGAGCCCAAACCAGAAATTTAATCTCCAAGAGAAAAAATTTACTTGAAAAATGAAAAATCCTTAATTTTCTCCATCTCTTGACAGAATTCTACCTTGTGCTTTCTTTCTAGATGCCGTGCACATGCTAGAAGTGTGGTGATAGTGGAGCGACCGCTCTTTGTCATATAAATAGATCCGGGGCTTGAGGCAAGAGACCTTCCCCTTCAAGTACAAAAGCTCTCTTCTAACTCCCAAAGGAATACATCCAAACTCCGTATTATCCGTTGATGTTCACATTCATGACTACTTAAACTCCTAGAGACCAAGTAGGCCTGCTTAATAGAACACGTCATTCAAATCCATACGATTAATTGGATAGTAAACAGAGGAAGAGAAAAAAAAACTCATAATCATTATAAAAAGAAATTTCCTATATTCAAGAATAATTAGTATATAATCTGATTTGCGACCATGGAGTTTCTAAACACCATGGCAGGAATTAACACAACATATACCTGAAACTGAGCATAGTTTTGGAATGTACTCTAGTCTACTGTATCAGACCTAAAATCACATATGCACACTGTCCTCGCAATCAACCCTAAAAATGTGTTCAAGAAACTACTCTAACACTCTTCGTTTCAAAGTAAATATCTCATGAACTCTAACGAAATTACATGAATTCAAAGTGTCATTGGACCAGTTGTAGATTACCTTGCATGAACCTACAGGAATGTCGATTGGGAACAAGCAGACCCTGATGAATTCAAAGTGTCATCGGACCAGTTGAATTTTGAACATGAACCCTAGAATTATGTGGATACTATATTTCACTAATCACAATAGAATACACAGTGATGTTTAAATTGTTTACAAAGTTTGATTAACAATAGCATGGCTCAAAAGAGAGATAGATAATTGAGTAGATGTGGTAGTCACAAGATAGACCTGGCCGTTGCTTTTGAGAATCAAAAGGGACAGACCTGGTTGTTTCCTTTGAGAATCTGATGCAAGTGGTCCCCTTTTTAGATAATCAGATGGGTGACAATTCTGACAATAGAGACACCTATTTGGTGTAACTCAAGCTTCGGCTGCAATACCCTTTTTTCAGTAGTCCTCCATTAAGCAATACTCTCGTAAGTATTGGGGACCTGTATGAACACAGGAATCAGAGAAGAGGAGGAGGCTATGTGTGGAATTATTATATGTGATACACATTTTTCCAAACACAAAGATTAAAATTTACAAGACAGTAAGGCACTCATGGTTGTGGCTTTATCGTAGTATGTCACTCATTTACCAATATAATGTGCTCCAAATTCAAGATTTGTGGATGATAACAACCAGAGCCTTGCCAATCTGGACCGGGCATGTCGCTCCGTGTACAGCAACAGCCAATTTATTAAAATATTGGATATAATCAATTTTTAATTGTAGTAAGAAACATTTGATCAAATGTACAGGGAGAAATTATGAGAATACTCACAACACGACGAAAAATCTAGTATGACTCAAATCTAATATTCTTAAACTGTGTGACAGATTAGAAGTGAGCACAATTTTGTATTATACAAATTACTCAAATTCTCATAAAGCATTTTGATATTCTAACATACACAAACTAAAAAGGATATAGTTTATTAATTGGTTTGAAGCATCGCTATGATATGTGAATCTCAGATGTTAGTGTATAAATAAGAGATAGATCACGCGTAAAAAATATGCTTATTACTCCATTGTCACCGATGAACCACAAGATGGGGTGCCAGCCTGCCAGGATGCGTTGGCGCTACGACGACATCCTCGTGGTGTTCGTGAGGATTCAGACAGTGGTGGCGACAACCGGGTCCAGGTTGTCCCGTCTGCGGCGTCCACGTCATCCAATCTGGCACCCAAGATACAAGGTGGCGTGTGGCGTGGTGGCGGAGCAAGTCAAGGACCGTGAAGTCCATTGCAGGGTCTCCTACCTTCTCCGTCTCTTCCCATATCATCCATGCAACAAAAAATGATGTCACCGTCTCAGAGGCAATTGGTCGAACACATGGGGGGAATCAAACACTTACGAATTGATTATCCTGTCGGTGACGGGGATCTGGGCGTAGTTGATGTCCTCGGGTGGGGATTGCCGACCTTGTCTGTGTCGAGGAAGAGGTGGTGGACGGAGCTGGCGAGAAGGCATCGTGCCCGCAACACCGTAGGAGCTCGCGTGGAAGGGGGGCTCCAGTACAGGGAGGCATCGCGACCAGAACAGCAGCGCAGTGCGCAGGCCAGGGGTTGTGTGTAGGATGGCGGTGTAGGGGCGCGGGCAGGGAGCCAGAGAATCGCGGCTAAGACGACCGCGCAGGTTGCGAGGACAGGCGCGCCGGCGGTGTGGGAGTGAGTTCTGTTTTACCTTCTCTTTTCTTTTGTGATGAATGGATCAAGAGTTATTGTGCCGTGGACGCGGAGTTTTTCTTCCGCTTGGCAGGGCACAGTCCGTTGTTGTATATTGCTACGCGTACACATAATTGTGTTGGGTTGATATTAGCGGTTAGATTTAATTAAGTTGGACTAATCTAGTGGTGTTAATCTGTCTATGTACATTTGGTGGGGAGCGTTTAGAAAATAAAATGTTTGCTCCTTTATAAGTATGACGAAAAATATAGTATGACTCAAATTCTAATATTCTTAAACTATGTGACAGATTATAAGTGAGCACAATTTTGTATTATACAAATTACTCAAATTCTCATAAAGCATTTTGATATTCTAACATACACAAACTAAAAAGAATATAGTTTATTAATTGGTTTGAAGCATCGCTATCATATGTGAATCTCGGATGTTAGTGTATAAATAAGAGATAGACCACGCGTAAAAAATATGCTTATTACTCTATTGTCACTGATGAACCACAAGATGGGGTTCCAGCCTGCCATGATGCGTTGGCGTTACGACGACGTCCTCGTGGTGTTCGTGAGGATTCGGACAGTGGTGGCGACAACCAGGTCCAGGTTGTCCCGTACGCGACGTCCACGCCATCCAATCTGGCACCCAAGATACAAGGTGGTGTGTGGCGCAGTGGTGGAGCAAGTCAAGGACCGTGAAGCCCAGTGCAGGGCCTCCTGTCTTCTCCGTCTTTTTCCATCTCATCCATGTAACAAAAATTGATGCCACCGTCTGAGACGCAATTGGTCGAACATATGGGGGGAATCAAACACTTACGGATTGATTATCCTGTCGGTGACGGGGATCTGGGTGTAGTTGATGTCCTCGATGTGGGGCTTGCCGACCTTGTTTGCGTCGAGGAAGAGGTGGTAGACGGAGCTGGCGAGAAGGAGCCGTGCTTGCAACACCGTAGGAGCTCGCGTGGAAAGGGGAGGCTCCAGTATAGGGAGACATCGCGGCCAGAACAACGGCGCAGGCCAGGGGTTGTGTGTAGGGACAGGTTGCGAGGACAGGCGTGCCAGCGGTGTGGGAGTGAGATCTGATTTACCTTATCTTTTCTTTTGTGATGAACGGAGCAAGAGTTATTATGTTATGGACGCGGAGTTTTTTCTACGCTTGGCAGAGCACAGTCCATTGTTGTATATTGCTACGCGTACACATAATTGGGTTGGGTTGATCTTAGCGGTTAAATTTAGTCAGGTTGGACTAATCTAATGGTGTTAATATGCATGTGTACGTTTGGTGGCGTGCGTTTAAAAAAGAAAATGTTTACTCCTTTATAAGTAGTAAAGATAAAGATAGATAGGGAGAGCTGGACGTGTTGAAAGTGAGTCCAAAGTCACTAATTGTCTATTAAGAATGTTAATATATACTCTCGTGTTTTGTGCAACAATTACATAAAAAGTGACGTTTTGTAAAAACAAAAGTCAGGTTGTAGTTTTGTGCAACTTGAAGGGAATATGCCCGAGAGACAATAATAAAGTGGTCATTATCGTATTCCTTATTTACGATAAATGTTTATTTTTCATGCTATAATTGTATTAATACGGAAACGTTAATACATGTGTGTTTAATAAACAAATAGAAAGTTTCTAGTTATGCCTCTCTTATTAACTAGCTCGTTGATTAATAAGATGATCATAGGTTTCCTGATCGGACATTGGATGTTGTTAATAACGAGGTCATAACATTATTGGAATGATGTGATGAACATTCATACGAATTATAGCATTACGATCAAGGTCAATGTGTTTATATTGCTATAACATCATATGAAGTAATATTAGTCCTTAGACCATGAGATCATGTCAATCACTAACACCGGAAGAGTATCTTGATAACATCAAATGTCACACCGTAACAGGGTGATTATAAAGATGGGTTTAGTGCTACAAAGGTGATATGTTTAGGCTCATGGATTAAGAGTGAATTTGTCTATCCCGATGACGGATAGATATACTCTGAGCCCTCTTGGTGATATCACATTAGTTAGCTTGCAAGCAAGTGATTTGATCACTATAATGTTATATCACGGAAACGAGAAAAAAGTACATGTCAGTAACGAGATCAAACTAGGTATGGAGATACCGATAATCGAATCTCGGACATGTAATATATCGCGAGACAAAGGGATTGAGTTACATGCGTATAAGGTTCACACGATCACAGAAGTCATCGTTGAATGTGTGCGAGTCAGTACGGATCTCCAGGTCTCGCAGCTGATTATTAATCAGAGAGGGGTCTCGATCATGTCTACATTATTCGCAAACCGTAGGATGACACACTTAAGGGATATCTACACCATTCAGAGAAAATGATATGCCAGAGAAAGAAAAAGAAAGCGCAGCAATTTATTTCACTAGACACCGGAATCGTTTCGTTTGAAATTGCTGAAACTGGTTCTGCATGTGAAATTGAAATGTTATAAGGGGTTTTATGTGAATGTAATTAATAAAATTCTAAATAAAATAAATAAAAGAATTTTATTAAATGAGAGCTTGCATTAATTTTGGTGAAAAATCAATGCATGTGAGTGGAATTGTGAGTGGAGGTGTTTTTATGTGAGTGGAGCTTCCACCACATGAATGAGGGAGAGGTGGGGGCACCCTCCATGGCCGGCGGCCATGCCCCTTGGTCTGCCCCCCTCCCCTATTAAAGGACCCCCTCCTCTCACTTCTCTCACACACCTCCTCGCGAAGGATCTCTCTCCCCCGTTTAGAATTCCCAATGTGACATGGTTCGATCTCATCAATGCCCATTGTTATGAACTTGGGTTTTGGAGAAGATGGGGATGCTGGAGATCGCGGAACAGTTAGCAAAGAAGCAACACGAGGTTTACCCAGGTTTAGGCCCAGGGAAAACCCTACTCCTGCTTGTCTGCTCTTGCTTACGGTGGAACCGAAAGGTTACAAGGGTGCGCAGATGCAATATGGCGTGAGGTGCGTATGAGGTGAGTTGAGTTGTCCTCCTCACTGTGCCCTCCTAGCCTTTATATATATAGGCAGGTCTCGCACATCAGGTCGAGTCGGTTACAGATTAGGATTTACCCCTTTGAAATTCTATATACTCTAGTCTTGTTCTCCAAGGATCCGAAGGCGTCATGGGCTTAAGTCACCCGAAAGTCTCCGCAGGCCGCTTATGTTCTCGTGGGCCTTTCTTGGGCTGGACCAGGTATACTAATGTCGTGTACCCGTAGGGTATAACCATGTCACCATGGTCTCGGATCAACGAGATACATGTTCCCGGTGGCTTTTTCTGGAAGGATTTGTTGCTTACGCTGCTTCGCTAGAGCGAGGGCGCGGAGGTTGTCGGGGTACCCGGATGTGTGTGCGATCACGGATGCACCACTGCTTTGCGGTGCTGGACTTGATGGTGCTGGACCGGCTGGACCAAATGGACTTCATCACGATCTTGAAATCGGCAAGCGTTCGACTACATCATCCACGAGTACAACCTTGTTAACGCTATTCGGTCTTCGAGGGTATGTATTCTATGGATGTATATCCACTCGTTGCTTATATCTAGTAGATAGATCTTGGTACTTAGTTGTTCCCATCATAGGAAATTTTTTGTTTTCTACGTTGCGAACCCTACAGTGGTATCAGAGCCGGATCTATGCGTAGATGCTTTGCACGGGTAGTACACATATGAGTATGTGGGCGATGATGATCATGTTATTGCTTCTTAGTTGTACTTTGGATATTGGTGGCATAGTGGGATGAAGCGGCCTAGACAAACTTTACATGTCCTCACACATGAGACATGTTCCACGCTTGACATGCAACTAGTTTTGCATACGTGGATAGCGGGTGTCTGTCTCTCCTACTATAGTCAATATCTAATTTGCAATGAGCTGTCAACAATTTGGTTATCCTCGTTATGGTTCATGTTCGTAGGTAAGAACGGTTCTATCTTCGAAAGCCCTAAGCCACGTAAAACTTGCAATGGATAAATTAGAAGCGTCTAGTTTAGATTGTTGCTGGGCTAGTGTCACGATATGGTGATGTTGTAAGTAGAAGTATAAGTCGATACTATTACAACACACATAACGTGTAAGTTCCATAGACCTTGGCCTTACACATAAAGGTATGATGAGGATCATACCACGATGCACATAATGGAGATCAAGTGCAAGAACCATATCATTCCACTTATTAACATGTGATGTTTGTTGCATCTTATATTGCTTGTTTGGCATTTTATTAGCATAATAAGATGATCCCTCATTTAGATATCATGATAAAAATGTGTTCTTCCTTAAGTATGCACAGATTATGTTTCGTCACTCCAACACATCACGTGATGATCGGGTGTTCTTGGATCCACAATCATATTTCGGGTGTAAGACATTTTACACACGCGAATACTAAGGTTCTTACTTGGTGAGCCTAGCATGTACAGACATGGCCTCGGAACACGGACCGAAAGGTTAAGCATGAGTCATATGGAAGATATGATGCCCATTTGATGCTCGCCTTTGAAGCTACACCGACTCACGTGATGATCGGACTTGGTGTAGTGGATTTGGTTCATGTAATCACCAAAAGGACATGAGAGATGTCGCTTTTGAGTGGGAGTTTATTTCTAATTGGATTAGTAGAACTCAATTTATCATAAATTAAATCAAAGTGAATTTGCATAATTTATTGTAGTCATTGGCATTCGTTCACCACTTTATGCTTAGTTGTAATTGAGATAATAGAACTATAGAATTCTGGATATTTACTTTACGAACTGGCATCGTATTATGTTGAGTGTCAATCTAAAGTTTAAAGTCCTATTACAAACTTTTAACAAACTCTGTTTACTCCGTGAAGTTTAATAATTAGTATTAAAGTGAGAGTGACAATTACAGTGTTAGTATCTAAAATATCATGTTTGCCTCCATGATTCTTGATTTAAATATCGAGATTATCTAGGAGCTGAAAGAGTTGTTTCAGAAACCATCATTTGTGGCAGATATAACAATATCTAAAACAATGTTTTGGTTGCAATATTATAGAGTATAATATATGTTCACAATTGGATGAGAATTTGCAAAGGTTGGAGATGCTAGACATCCTAATCATCCAAAAGGGATTTGGAAAGTAATGTTATACTCATGATTCACCTTTATAAGCTACATTAGCTTGATCATGAAAGTCGTCATCATAAGGATGAATAGAAGATGTATGTAAAGTGTCTACTACACTAAAAGATTACTAAAGAATGGTTTTTGAAAGAACGCCAATCATTTGATGATTATGATCTACTTCAAAGTGCAAGTCCAAATGTATTAGTATTTAAATATACACGCTTTGGACTATGTGTCATGTATATGTCGCCACTTTTGATGTTGATAGATTCTTTTAAAAAGAAAAGAAAATGCTGAAAGAGAATCTATAAAATATATTTGGTAGAAAAGAAAAGACTGAAATATCCAGTCTAGGTATATAGAAGATATACATGGTATGGTTGCATTCGTTGCTTGTTAAACAATGTGGTTCTTGGGTATTGGATGCCGAATTGGTTGGTATGAAATTTCATACAGAACGACACAATTCATGAACTACAATGGTCTAAGTAACTAGCAAGAGAATATGTGATGATGTTCATCGAAAACAAACAAACCGTTGTTTGTATTTCTCGTTGACATCAAAGCTTGCCTTCAAGATTTGTTTTAATAATAGTTATTTAAATCAGGTATTATGAGAACAAAGATTGTTCAAATAATTACCGCATTCCATATAAGATGGATGATTTACAAATCTAGTTGGAGAAATCACATCCATAAAACTAATGCTAAAATGTCGCTAGACAAACGATTGAAAGATCACTTACGAAGTGACATCGCCGTTTAAATTATATTGGAAAGAAAATATGAAGAATCTCCATATTCATGGATTTTTGGAGTCTTTGATTTGATCAAGTGACGCTTGTGAGACTTTCCTCGGGATAATTAAAACTTCATTCAAAGGCCAAAGAAGAACGAACAACTAAAATATTGGAATTTATACATATCAATATATGTAGAAAAGTCGTAAGCGATGGATTTTAACTTCATATGCTTTCTCCGAAAATTTGAGTGAATATTCACTTAATGAGAAAGAATATGAAATATTTGAAAACGTTCAAAGACTTTCAAGATGAAGTGGAAAATCATTGTAACAAGAAAATAAATGATTTATGATTTTATCATAAAGGGATTTATTTGAGTTGCAAGTGTAACAAGAAAATAAATGATTTATGATTTTATCATAAAAGGATTTATTTGAGTTGCAAGTTTAGCAAAACACCTAGATTTGCATCTCCCGAAACACCATAGGAATATGGAGTGTTTGAGATTTGTAATGAAACCTTGTTTAACATGGTTAGATCAAAGGTGTTATTTATAAAACTGCCATTATGTTTTAACAGATTAAAGCTTTAGAGTCTACCGCTTTTACGCTGAAAAGAGCTCCATATTGATCCGTTGAAATGACACCATGTAAGTTATGGTTTGAGATAAAACCCAAGTTGTCCTTTCTTAAATTTTGGTATGCTAAGCATAAGTAAGATGTTTACAACCAAAGTCGGATGAGCATGTCTTTGTAGGTTATTTCGAATGACCATTGGGTATTCCTCCATAACACCAAGGACAAAAGGGTTTGTCGCTTGAAATGTGAAGTTTTTTGAAAAAAAATCGCAAAAGTTAAGTGGGAGGACAATAAAACTTTGATAAGGTTAACAAACCTTAGCTATATGTGCTGAGTTGCGTAGCGCCGGAAAACGTTTTGGAAGCAGCCATAATTCTCATGGCTCATGTGCCTCAAAGGTTGTGGTCACGAAGGTCTAAGTTCCTATTGAACCAAGTAGGTCAGATAGACAATCAAATGATGAGATTTGAGAGTAAATCATTGTTGTCTGACAATGATGAACCGACTACATGCAAAGAAGCGATGATGGGCCCTGACTCCGTCAAATGGCTTGAAGCCATTAAATGCGTGATAGTTCCGTATACGAGAAATCGAGTTTTTTGAACTTGGAAGACCCTTCGGAAAGGTGTAAAAACCTATCGGTCGTATTTGGATCTATAAAGAAACATACATGGATATTTCACATCTATGAAATAGTCGACATGTCATAAAGTATTTTATGACAATGTTTAAGGAGTTGACTATGACAAAATTTGATCTTTCATAGCGATATTTAGTCTGGACGGATTAATATAGCAACCACATATAATTTGGTATATGGTAGTTGAATAAACAAAACAAAGTTTTTCTAATAGAATGGTTACCTAGGACGTGTACACAACACGGTCCAAAGGGTTTTGTTAAATTCAAAGGATGCTAAAAGGGCATGCAAACTTCAATGGTTGAAGTAAGCATCGCGGAGTTGGAATCTTCACCGTGATGAAACTGTTAAAGGAGTTTTTTCATCAGGAGACGATGAAGATGCTTGCATTTGCAAGAAATTAAGTGGGAGCGTTGAGACATATTTCTAATACATTATATGGAGGACATCTTGTTGATTAAAAATTATGTATCTTTTATTGACAAAGGTTAAGAATTTCATTTCAATGAAAGACTTAGGCAAAACCCGAATATTTAGCATGAATGTCTACATAGATAGACTGTGACGCTAATATGGTTATGCCAAACGTACATATATGAGATATTGAAGGGATTCAATATAGAAATAATGAGAAAAGGATCTTGTCGCATAGAAAAGAATTGAATCAAGACTCAAGTGTATTAACACTTGATAAGTGAAACAAGATTCAAGTGCTTTGACACTTGATTAGTGAAATCACAAGAATGTTTTGATCAATCATACCATGATATGTACACATCCAGATATGTTCTATGCTCTAAGTGTTATGAGCATATACCAGAATGAATCATAAAATGATCATTGGACGATAGTAAGGAAATTCTTATGATCTTTTGGAAGAACTAATAATATATTTGTGTAGAGGTGACAAACAATTACAAATAGTTTATTGTAAAGCGTTACATTGATACTAGTTTTGCCACAAGATACAAATTATATTTATCTCAATTTAAAATAGGGGTGGCACAATGAAATGGAAATAAAGTTTCCATGATGGATTTGGATGAATTCCAAAGTTAAGTCATTACGACGGATACTACAATAAAAGGCTAAGTATATGACTGCTATAGTAGCAGCAAAGGAGGGCATTTGTGTCAAGTAGTTTGTTATCAAACTAAGATGTGGTTCGCAATAGGCTAACACTAAAGATATATTGTACGACAATAGTATCGACATGATTTAACCCCAAGAAACTAAAGGTCTCACCAAAAGACCAAATTTATATAATGCCATCTCATTGGAAAATGAATGATGTGTGAAGACGTAAAGACATGCAAATACACACGGACCTGAAAGCGTCATATCCATAGATTATGTTAACCACTTACAATCGCGTATATGGAACACCGGTGTAACATCCCAAAAATACTAAACTTGGATCATCAAATTCTAATCCTCACATTTAGGGTTAACAAAAACTTTTCTAAATAAAATTATGAATGCATGCATATGTGTATGCATTGATTTTGAATTCTTTCAAACCCACCTTGTTTGTTTGTTTCATTGCTTGTAAAATGTTTTTTAGGTGAAATAAACATCATCTAAAACATTTCCCACACTTTTCCTAAAGACAAGTAAATCAAAACACATATATGAAATGAATGGTCATTTTGGCCAATTTAACTCCCATGCCTAATTTGGTTGTCTCAAACTTTCAAAACCTAACAGAAACTTTTCTGGATATTTGCACACCTTGAATGTACTCATAACAAAGTATCAAGGCCCACTTTGTGATCATCCAGAAACTTTCAAATGCATAGTTTAAATGACAATTCAAAATTGAATCTTTATCATATGGGAAGATCCCACTTTTTCAAAAACCACTCAAACAAGCTCAAATTTCAAAACCCAAGCAGCTGCAGACTCACCAGCACCAATCTAGCAAACCCACCAAAATTCATTTCAAAATTCAAAACTTGTTTTCATGCGGCCATTTCATCAAACAGGTTGCAGACACAAATCAAACAAACATCAAACACTATAGTGTGCAGTAAAATTGGTCTAACTTGTTCCCTAGTTAGCTCACACACAGCTCAATAGATCATCTAGGAAGTTTAACTAAGGACTAGCACCCCTGTGAGCTTGCCATTGCCATCAATGGTGAACAGCCGAAGCCAACCTTGCCACCCCATTGTGGACAGCAAGCTAGAGGAAGAACTAGCCGTGCCAACCTTGTCTGGGAGGCAGCCCACCGTCCATCGCCACTACCTGTCCCAGCCGCGAGCGTTGCCAAGCCCTGGACCACGCCAAGACAAGCGCCGCACCATGCCGAGCATGCGCCAGCGCCACCCTCGACCAGCGTCCATGCATCGCCCGCCTCACCGCGTGCACACGATCACCACCGACCCAGAGAGACAGCCAGACATCCCGTTTGCCGTGCGTACATAACCACCGCCCACCGTCGAAGACGCCGCCTGCAGAGCATCGCCTGCCTGCACTGCCGCACCGCCCCATGCCTCGAGACCATGTCGTTGAGCATCGCCAGAGACACCGCACCGCCCCTACCCTTGCCCATGCCTTTAGCCTTTGTAACCTCGCCCGACGAGCTCACCAGGCGCCTGACGGTCCCCTCGCTCGACTATAAATAGAGGCCACCCCCGCATGATTTCTTCACACCATCTCACTCCCCTCTCCTCACTGACCGTGCCACACCGCTCTCAGAGCAAGGCGAGCACCACCCCGCCGGAATTTCACCGGAGCCCGCCGCCTCTGGAGAAGAAGGGAGCCAGCGATTGGAGCCGCCCCAGGAGAAGCCACCAGTACCAGGAGATTCGCCGTCGTTGACTTCGTCATTCGCCCGCCTCGCCGACCCTCGCATGTACCCCGGTGAGCCCCCAGCACCCCTCACTGGCCACGCTAGGTTTCGTTCTCGTCGGAGTTGTCTTGCGTCGACGATGACCCCCAGCCGTTGGATTAGAACTAGATCGAACGATCCACGTTGCGCCATACCGCTTCGCCCAGCCCCGTGTCACTGACGAGTGGGGACACCCACTTAAGCAGCCAGCGAGCATCACTTAGCAAGCCGGCCCAAGATTTTTCCCCAGCCCAAATGATTCAAATTAAACCTTTTTCTTTTTAAATTCAAGAACACTTCTGTATACAACTTAAAAAATTAACCCAGATCAATTCAGTGCACAAAATTGGATGAAACCAATTTTTTTGGAAAGGTCTGTGAATGCTGAATCCAAGCCCGTTGGATTCAAGTCATTTGGATCTATAGATCACCCATAGTAAAAATAACAAGGCAGAATCTTTTCTGCATTCAAACATTTTTCAAATTTAAACCATAAAAGCTTTTGAGTTGATTCCAACTCTCAAAAATCACATTTAACCATACCTTTCAGAATATATAAAAATATATAGGTTTACTTGCAGAAATAATGTTCAAGTAATAAAAGAATGCTACATAAGCATTTCTAGCCACTTTAATTAATTAAAATAAAAGGGTAAAACCTTATTAAATTGTGACACCACTTTAAATCACATTCCCATGGACTACAATATGTGGTGATGACATGTGTCAACATGATCCCGTATTTGGTTTGGATAATATTAAATCTTAAGTAGTTTTTCAATGAGTAGAAATTACTTTTATAAAAATAAAAAGAATCAAATCAAGCCTTAACCTTGTAAGGTTAGAGATGATGTTAGATCATCTATAAGACCCTTGTGTGTGATGATTGCAAGTAGTTAAGTATTGTTTGGTGATTGTGTACCTCGTATTTATTCATAGACGCTAGTACCGACCAAGGCTACGAGGAGGAAGGAGGATACTACGAAGAAGAAGCCGAGGAGAACTTCAACCACTTCTCTGCACAAGGAAAGCTAAAACTTGCAAGACACTCTACTTTAGCAAGACTAACACTACTAGTGAATGTGCAAGCTGATACTATACCTATGCAAGCTAACCCTTGCAAGATTACCCATTTGATAAACCAATCCTAGTTTTATGTGCAAGCTTCTCACTTTATTTCTTTATCAAAGCTTACTTAGAGTTTACTTAAGTGACTGGTAGATTTTGGAAAGATGCTGAAGGTTTCATAAAGAGCATAAAATTTGGCCTAAGCTAGAAACCTTGATATCAGCCTAAGATATAAGGTTGGACTTAGTGAAACTCCACTAGTTACCACCCCTCATTAGTACTACCCCAGTAGATGCTAGTGCTAAGCATAAAACTTGATCAACTTTTAGATGGGAATACTTGGTGGAAAAATGGTTATGAAAACCTTGGAATGATGGATCATTCTATTGAAATGTTTTGGACATGTGTTTCCAAACACTTGATGATTCTGGTGATAAAAACGTTGAGGCATGAGCCTTAGCCCTTCATAAACTGATGGTTGTCGGATGTGATACCATTCCAATTTTAGCGCATAAACCACAATACCCGAATATTGGGTAGGGCTTGACCGAAACTTATATACCTTAGTATTAGTTCCCTCACGGCCAAGGTCCGAGCCGAGGCTACCTTGTGAAGATTGTCCACCTGCAGCGACTCCAAGATGACAGCTGGTCATGGTTGGGAGGCCAAACTCACAGGAGAGGTGCTTATACTAGGGCGTGTAATTGAAAGGTTAGGATTGATTATCCGCATACTGAGTATGGTGAATTCAGGATTTGTTCCTGACGGATGTATCGAATGTTGTGGTGAAAGTGTACAATCTCTGCAGAGTGTCAAACTATTTGAATAGCCGCGTCCGCAATTATGGACAGTTGGAGTGGCCATACTGTTCCCCCTTCAGACTTTTCAAAATGACTTGTGAAATGAATTGAGACTTTGACTTGACCACAACAGAGTTGTGACCTAAAATACAAGTTTCCACTTAGGATTTATAAAATTATGACTAGCTTCAGAACCTAGTAGAGATAAATCTGGCTTTTGCAAACAACCCTAGAGCCTAGTGTCCTATTATCCAAAAAAACCCTTTACTTGTTAGCATTAGTTTGCGAGTACTTAAAGAGTACTCATGGCTTTGTCCTGCTATTCCATGGCCGACTATGAAGAGGAGTACCGGAAGATGGACCCTGGAAGGTTACGACAACTAGGATCATCTCCCATCGTCGATTGCCCTGTGACCTCAAGATGGAGCTTCGCCTACGCTACCGTTATTATTACGTTTTCCGCTACTTGATGTTGTATTAAGAACTGGATCATGAGATCCCTATTTGTGTAAGAACTTATGTATCGTTTGTAATGGATGAAGTAATATGGTATCCAATTCTGTTATGTCTCGCAAAAATGGTAATCCTGGGATTGCGATGTATGGCATAACAGGCATCTAGGATTGAAAAATTGAGGTGTTGACAACCGGAAAGCCATAGGTGTTCAATACGCAAAGTTTTCAAACTAGATTATTGTCTCTAGTGCAAGTGGGAGACTGAAGGGAATATGCCTGAAAGGCAATAATAAAGTGGTTATTATCGTATTCCTTATTTATAATAGAAATTTATTTTGCATGCTATAATTGTATTAATATGGAAACGTTAATACATGTGTGTTTAATAAACAAATAGAAAGTTCCTAGTTATGCCTCTCTTATTAACTAGCTCGTTGATTAACAATATGATCATAGGTTTCCTGATCATGGACATTGGATGTTGTTAATAACGAGGTCACAACATTGTTGGAATGATGTGGCGAACATTCATCTGAAGTATAGCATTACGATCAAGGTAATTGTGTTTATATTGCGATAACATCTGAAGTAATATTAGTCCTTAGACCATGAGATCATGTCAATTACTAACATCGGAAGAGTATCTTGGTAACATCAAACGTCACACCGTAACAGGATGATTATAAAGATGGGTCCAGTGCTACGAAGGTGTTATGTTAAGGCTCATGGATCAAGAGTGGAATTTTCCCATCCCGATAACGGATAGATATACTCTGGGCCCTCTCGGTGATATCACATTAGTTAGCTTGCAAGCAAGTGATTTGATCACTAGAATGTTATATCACATGAACAAGAAAAGAATATATGTCGGTAACAAGATCAAACTAGGTATGGAGATACCGATGATCGAATCTAGTACATGTAATATATCGTGAGACAAAGGGATTGAGTTACATGCGTATAAGGTTCACATGATCATAGAAGTCATCGTTGAATGTGTGGGAGTCAGTACGGATCTTCAGGTCCCGCTGCTGATTATTGATCGGAGAGGGGTCTCGATCATGTCTAGATTATTCGCGAACCATAGGGTGACACACTTAAGGGATACCGACACCATTCAGAGCAAATGATATGCCAGAGAAAGAAAAAGAAAGTGCAGAAATTTATTTCACTAGACACCGGAATCGTTTTGGTTGAAATTGCTGAAACTGGTTCTGCATGTGAAATTGAAATGTTATAAGGTGTTTCATGTGAATGTTTGTTAATTAGAGTAATTAACAAAATTTTGAATAAAATAAATAAAAGAGTTTTATTAAATGAGAGCTTGCATTAATTTTGATGGAAAATTAATGCATGTGAGTGGAATTGTGAGTGGAGGTGTTTTTATGTGAGTGGAGCTTCCACCACATGAACGAGGGAGAGGTGGGGGCACCCTTCATGGCCGGCGGCCATGCCCCCTTGGGCTGCCCATCCCCTATAAAAGGACCCCCTCCTCTCACTTCTCTAACACACCTCCTCGTGAAGGATCTCTCTCCTCCTTTAGAATTTCCCATGGTCTCGGATCAGTGAGATACATGTTCTCGGTGGCTTTTTCTGGAAGGATTTGTTGCTTACGCTGCTTCGCTGGAGCGAGGGCACGGAGGTTGTCGGGGTACCCGGACGTGTGTGCGATCACGGATGTACCACTGCTCTGCGGTGCTGGACTTGATGGTGCTGGACCGGCTGGACCAGATGGACTTCATCACGATCTTGAGATCAGCAAGCGTTCGACTATATCATCCACGAGTATTCGGTCTTCGAGGGTATGTATTCTATGGATGTATATCCACCCGTTGCTTGTATCTAGTAGATAGATCTTGGTACTTAGTTGTTTCCATCGTAGGAAATTTTTTGTTTTCTATGCTGCGAACCATACACAACAATAGCACCAATATATGTTGGTATCTGCTTCTAGTGCTATATTTTAGCGTTGTAAAATGTCTTTGCAAAAATGTATCTGTTTTTAGCGCGTGTAGGTGGTTTGTGCTTCACATGACGCTGCATTTGACAACGCACGCCAAGTAGTGCTTCACCATCCACTGGAAAATACAACGCGCGCAGCACAAACACCAATTCTACACAAAAAAGTTTGAAACAAAGCCAAAAAAAACTTAAAATAGACTAGAAACATATTACATAGAACATAGTTCAAAGAAACAGAGCACACACTAGTTCACACTAAAAACGCAACGTAGAATGAAGCCTGTCGGTAGCAGTAATAAAGGTAGGCTAGACTAAGTTGTTCACCATTAAACTAGAAATCAGAATCCTCCTCCTCCTCCGTCGAGGACCCCATCAGTGTTGACGAGATCTGGTCTAGCCAGCGGTCGTCGTCGACCGTCTGCGGGCTGGCAAGTTGTGTCTTGAATAACGCGCGGCAGCGTGCGTTGTAGGCCCTTCTCACCCGGCGATATGCCTTGGGCTCCTCAGTCCTCTATGAGTAGAAGATGACCTCGACGTCGACGTCCTCCAGAAAGTGGACGACCCACTTGGCCCTCACACGCTCATCCTCCTCGGCGCCATGGAGGCACCGGAGCCACGCTTTGTGGCACCGCTTCTCCTCATTGGTGACAAGGCGCAACAGCGGCGTGGACAGCTCTGCTTGATCGTGCGTCCACATGTTGTGGAAATTCATTTGCGCTGGGGCGACCAAGGCGCCACGCCGCTGCGTCGAAAGCGCACGCGATCTTAACACCTCTGCTGCAGCTACCCATGGGAGGGCTCCCTCGCGCTCAAACCACGGCTTTTATCACGGGCGCTAGTTGCGACCCTTGTTGGAGATGCTCAAAGTGCTATTATCTCCAGATCACACCATCGTCACCATCCTTGTTTTGTTGCGACCAACATGTGTCCGCCTGAGGTTTAACCGTATAGACCCTAGTTTTTTTGAAGAAAAACGCCAATTTAGTACATCAACTTGTCTAAAATAAGAGCATTGGTCACGAAGTTGCAAAGCACAAACTACGGGTCATGAAGGTGCCTGTTTTGGTCACTCCATCACATTGAATGTTAGCTTGCTGATGTACCGGGCAACTTGTTTTATGAATCAGCTCTTCTTGTCTTTTTCTTATTTCTTTAATAAAATGCATTCATATCTTTTTGCCAATTAACCCTTAAAAATTATGTTTCTTATCTTTTTAAGGGCTAATTAGTAGAAAAGCATTCTGCCATGTCAGCAAGCTAACGTCCACCGTCACGAAGTGACCAAAACATTCGTGTGGGGCAACTTCGTAACTGGTAGTTCGTGTTTTGCAACTTTGTAATCAATTCTCTCGTTCCGGACAAACTGAGGTACCAAATTGGACGTTCTGCTTTTTGTTGAGTGTATATGTATACTAGATGGGTAGGCGCGCTCCGCCGCGCCGTCTTCACCTTGTTGTTGCATGTATTATGTCGTGCGTCGTGGAAGTGTGTGGTTTTTTGGTTGATACGACGTACAGTGTGTTTTCATGCGGTGCGGTCGTTGGGTTAGGCGCCCCGGATCGTGCATCGAGGGAACTATTAATTGATTTTGGCTGAGTGGCATGAGTGGGGTGATGGGCTTCTTGCTGTCAATTTATTCCTGCACGTGGATGGTACGTGTCGTCTGTGGCTGTGCATGCATTTTTGGCTTGTTGTTTGGGTTGAAAGCAGAGTTCCTGCTATTACTATATAGATATTCGTCCTTGGTTGCTTCATCTACCTTATTATTTTGTGTTTGTTTTCTTATTTCCAGTTTGCTCGGGTGTTGTTGTGTGTGTAGGAAAAATGGTTCCATTTGATAATGGCGCTAGGAGGAGCGGTTTGGGCGGTGTGAATGGGCCTCTGCATGGGGTGTGGGTTCTGATGGGCCTGTGCGAGGTTCTGCCAAATTCTCTGGAGTTTGTGCCGAGGGTGGTGATGTTATGTTGGTCGTTGAGAATGGTGTTGGGAGGAGCGGTGTGGGTGGCTTTGCTGCTGTGGGAGCCACCGCAGACATGACGGTTGTGGGCACGGAGCGCCCGTCGTCGTGGGTCCGGGTGTGGATGTTTCGCTGGTGGAGTTTCTCGTGTGCTGGTGATTCCAGTTGATGCAATGGAGGGGCTTGAGGATGGTAAGCACTTGTTTTTTACGATTTGTCTTTCGATGGGAATTTTTGTTTTCTTGTCGCGCTGGAGTCTTTTTATTTGCTGATTCTATGTGTCTGTGTAGCTCAGCAGCTCATGGCGCTGGTTCGAAGCCGGATGTTGCTCGGTGAAGTTTTGGTTGCTGTCGACGGCACCGCCGTGAGGTACTGGACACGTTGGCAGGACGACGGCTACGTGTCAATAGTGGAGAGACGTGTTTCGCGCAGGTGCCATCCTGGCTGCTCTGGCATGTTGACCATCAGGAGTCGTGTTATGGGAAGCACGACGCAAGCAGAGGAGGACGCGGCGGGTGGTCTCATCCGTGCTCTTCGTTAATGCCGCAGCATTGTGGTTGCTAATACCAATTGGAGACGCGTGAACCGTATGCGTCGGCAAGCCGTCCAGCATTGTGTGGTTGTTCAGGCTGATCTGTGGGAGAAGCAGCTGATACACCCAATTTGCATCATCATTCTATATCATAATTTACCTCTATTCATTGATATTTGTCTTATTATGAGGTATTACTTATGGATTTTCATCTGTTTATGCATGTTGGATGATTCTTGGAGGATGGACTGCTAGAGTCTGGATTCTGATGGAAAAGAAGGTGTTTCGGTGCAATTTCGCGAAGATCAGAAAAATACCAGAAAAATATGGAAACATATTATTTTACCAGAGGACGAAGGAAGCCATAAGGAGAAGCGAAGGGGGGGCACAGGGGGCCCACACCCCCTAGGAGCCCACCTAAGGACGCGCCTAGGGCAGGTGTGGCCCACCTGCCCGGCCTCCTACTCCCCCCTTCGCCTATATCTTCCATTCGGAACCCTAAGCCTAGGGAGCAACCACAGATAGATTTCCGCCGCCTCTGGGGGGAAAACACCGAGAGAGAAAGATCTCTCCGGCAGACAGATTTCTGCCGGGGGAATTCCTTCCCGGAGAGGGGAGACCGTCACCATCAACACCATCATCAAGCTAGGCTTCATCGAGATTATCATCATCATCCACACCATCATATCCACCAGCACCATCATCACCATTCCGCCTCACTGTAACAACTGTGTTGGATATTGCTTTAGTTCTTAGGGGAAACTTTCCCGGTGTTAATTACTATTGTAGTTGATGCTTGTGAGTGGAACCATTGGATTATTGTTTATGTTCAGATTGTTATCCATTACCATATCATCTTTGATCTTGATCCATATGATGTCTTGTGAGTAGTTCGTTGTGTTCTTGAGGACACGGGAGAAGTCACGTTGTTAGTAGTGAATCTGTGATGAGTTATTATTCAATGGTTTAGTATTTAAGTTGTGGTGCTATTCTTCTAGTGGTGTCATGTGAACGTCGAGTACATGATACTTAACCATTTATGGGCCTAGGGGAGTGCATTGTGTATTTGGATACTAATTGCGGGGTTGCCGGAGTGGCAGAAACCTAAACCCCCGTTAGGACACCTTTGCACAAGGGAGTGTAGGATCTCAGAGTTTAAGGTTGTGGTTAGATTTATATCTTAATTACTTTCCTATAGTTACAGATGTTTGTAGGGGGTTTAATCACAAGTATGTATTAGTCCTAGAAAAGGAGGTATGTTAGCACAGGTTCACCCACACAACACTTACGAACACCAAAGAAGAGTACTCAGCTATTTGAAGCGAAAGCACTTGACAAAATTCCCATGTGTCCTCGAGAACGTTTGGTCCTTATAAGTATTTCCAACGGCTTGGCCTTTGCTAAGAAAGGATTGGGCCACTTGCTCCATTTGTTCGTTATCTTTGTTACATGCTCTTGTTTTGTTGCCTTGTCAGAAAACCACTAAAAACCCGTTTGTTAAGTATTCACTGGGATTTTCTGCTCCATATCACTGTTCAGCACCTTCTGCTCCTCGTTGGGATCGACACTCCTATTTATTCGAAAGTAGTACGATACACCCCCTATACTTGTGGGTCATCGAGACTATTTTCTGCGCCGTTGCCGGGGAGTGAAGCGCTATTGAAGAGTGGAACTGGTAAAGGAAACTTTTACTGTGAGTATTGCTTTTGTTACAGATTGTTACTTTGTTTCCAATATGGATAACCCACTTGGTTTTCTGTTTGGGAAAACTACTACCACTGCTAGTGTAGTAGATGAACCACCCCCTGTTGAGTAGATCCTTTTAGGACACCTACAAGTATTGTTGACCGTGTTATGTATAATTATTATTTTGGGGATGGAACTGTCCATCCCGGTGATCACTTGATTTTTATCCATGAATTATGTGGGTTGATTAAGTGTGCAGGTATCATAACTGAACAGGTGAAGAATAATTTACTCTCCATATCCTTGAAAGGGAGAGCTGAAGAATGGTATAATCTGCTGAAGAATGGACAATCCATGGAATGGGAGGAGATGGCATCTCTCTTTTACTCTAAATTTTATCCTGCCAGTGAAATTCATAAAGATAGAAATCTTATATATAACTTTTGGCCTCTTGATGGAGAAATTACAGCTCAAGCTTGGGGGAGATTGAAGCTACTAATGCTTAAATGTCCTATTCATGAACTCCCTAACAATATTATTCTCAATAACTTTTATGCTAGGCTTTCTCTTCATGATAAAGATTTACTAGATGCTTCTTGTGCCGGATCATTCACACGTATGAAGGAAGAAGCTAAATGGGATCTCTTAGACCGTATTCAAGATAATACTGAAGCTTGGGAGAATGATAAAGGAAGAAAGTCAGGTATAAACTATGATTATGAATGCATTAAATCTTTTATGGAAACTGATAACTTCCGTGATATTAGCAATGAGTTTGGTCTTGATCCTCAAGTTCTTGCAAAATGTTTTAAGGCCTTTGCCTCTTATATTGAAATTCCCAAGAGAGAGTGGGACAAGTACCATGCTCCTTATAAAGACATTGTTACCCATGTTCCTGCCGATGTGGAGGTTTATATTGTTGATCCTATTTTGCCTGAACCTTATGTTGAGAAAACTCCTTTTCCTTCCAAGGTAAGGGAGCATTCCATTATGGCTAATGTGGTTAGCAAAAGCGCAGAGAAAATTGTAGGGTCTGATGAGCTTATTGATATTGAGCCTATGGTAGCTATTGTGAAAGACCCTGTCACTAGAAATATAGAGGTCTTCTGTGAAGACGCTACTAATACTGTTTCTCATCCTAAGAAAGTTAGAAAAGCTAGTGTCCCTGTGCTTTCTGTTAAAATTGGTGGTCATAGCTATTATGGTTTATGTGATATTGGTGCTAGTTCTAGTGTTATTCCTTATGAGCTTTACAGGGAAATTATGCATGAGATTGGTCCTTGTGAGCTTGAGGACATTGCTGCGGTTATTCATCTTGCCAATAGAGAGCAAGTTTGCCCCCATTGGCATTGTAAGAGATGTGGAGGTCCTTTGTGGTAAGATTAAATATCCTGCTGATTTTCTAGTACTTGGTAAGGAAGCTAGTAAAACCTATCCTATTATTTTTTATAGACCCTTTCTAAATACTTGTGGGGCTATCATAGATTGTAGGAAGGAAAAAAGTTTTGACTAAGTTTGCTGGAGAATCTTATGAGTTTGATTTTTCCAAATTTGCCAAAACTCCTTATGAAAATGAACTGTCTGATGAGGATTTCAGGGTTGAACAACTTTCTGCTATTTCTCTTGCTCCTAACAATGCCTTGCAGCAGTTTATGGAAGATCATGAAAGTGATGTCTTCATGAAGGAAAGAAATGAGATTGACGAGGTTTTCCTTCGTCAGACGGAACAACTCAAGCATAATTGTCACATCCCAAAATTCTCCTAATTTTGGAATGTGAAATAAATAAATAAGTTTGATTGATTGTTTGACTATGTTTAAAATTCTCAAAGAGAAGAAACTTTTTGAATAGAAAATTCCCTCAACCTTGAATTCAAAATCTTATATTATTTTGTTTGACCTAAGTAGCCATATAGGCAAAAGGGCATGGATTGATTATGGATTGTATAATTGGTGTGCAAGATTTCAAAATGAAAATCATGAAGCATTCATAAGCATTTCATTACATCCATGCAACGTTATCACAAACCAAATTCAAATCCTGGTATCTAAACCCTATAGTTGATTCGCCCAAATGTTCCTAAAGGTAATTAAATTGACTTTATAAAACCCACTGTTGCTAAGGCATAAGTTATTGATAATTGTAGCCTAAAGAGATCCAATTAATATTACAAAATTTTAGAAACAAAATTGAGCTCATTTGGAGCTAGTATGAAAAAGTTATGGAACAAATACAAACACATAAAGATATAAATAAAATGGAATATACAAGGATTTATAAATCCACTACTTTCAAACTAGTAAAAATATTACAAATTTGATCCTATAATGATCTATTCGATTTTAGAAAAAATTAGAAAAAAGAATCATGTCATTTGGAGTTCGTATGCAAAAAGATATGAGAGAAACAAGTAAATAGAAAAAAAAAGAAAAAAAAACCTAACCAGGCCGGCTCAGCAAGGGACCGACCGGACCAGGCATGTACGTGAAGGAGGGATCGATGGTGTGCTCTAAAAAGCGTGCGAAAACTGATTTTCTATACCTATCTCTACTCAAACTCCTATAACTTTTTATCTACAACTCCGAATCGACTTTCGTTTATTTCTACTTGTTCCCTACTCCAATACCTATCTCCCCACCGTTCCAAACCTCCATATAAACTCGTGGAGCCACAGCTGTACGAGTTTCTTTCCTCGAAATCCCGAATCTACACATGCCCGAACCTTATTTCGCTTTTTAACCCATCTAGACTTCGTCGTTTGCTTTCGGTCAAAAAACGAAAGTTGTAGGAATCGTCGAAATCTTTCAATCCCGATGAACCTCACCTTTTTTCATCCACCACAGCCGGAGAATTTCGTATCGCAATATTTCAGATCTTACGGTGTAAATCCAAGATGTACTCGCGCTCGTTTCTTCAAATCCAAAATCCTTTGGTGAGAAGGTAGGAATAATGATTCTCCACAACTTTCATGTTCTGAGTTTTTCAATTTGACCTACGGATTTGTCTCTCTAACACAGATATGTTTCTTGTCTATTCTGAGCCAAAATCGGGTCAATCTCTTCTTCTAGCCACCGGATCATATCCAGACGGTCGAGATCCAATCAAACCGGTGCGTGCCATGTCGTCATCCCAGTCATCTTAATCATCAACGCCACGTCAACGTAAGGTCAACATCTAGTCCAGTCAGCATGCAAAGTCAACCTGTCCAGTCAGCGGA
The DNA here is from genome assembly GCA_030063025.1 of Avena longiglumis. NCBI lineage: Eukaryota > Viridiplantae > Streptophyta > Magnoliopsida > Poales > Poaceae > Avena > Avena longiglumis. Next base: position 207,756,559 of record CP125979.1, on the reverse strand, counting down.
ATATTCCCTGGAATATTCTGTTTGAATTTAAAATTGCATATTATAGATCTAACTTGTAAAATTCATTAGAAATTCGTAACACGTCCAAAAATTGGGTATAGTATATCAAATTTAAGATAATTTTACGTAGAATCATCTTATCAGAATAGATCCAACTTTTACTGTACGTGGTTACTGCAGTAATTTAATTGGTTTTAATGGTCTTTTAGGTTAATAAATTCATGAGAAATTATCTGTAACTCCGAAAAATATGAACAATATATAAAATTGAAGCTACTGTAATATACATTAATAATATCTGGTTGGATCTAGACTTTGCCGATTATGTAACCCGTAGCATTTTAATTAGTTTTAATGGCTTTATTAATCATTAAATTCATAGTAAATTAATTGCTTGTCAAAAAAAATATAAATGATATACCGATGGAAAGCTGGTTCCATGTAGATCATCAATATGCAATTAGTTCAGCCTTTGACTATAAGGTTTTGCCGCGAAGATTTAAATGGTTTAATGGCTTATTTAGAGTAATAAATTCATAAGAAAATAAATAATGCTCAGAAAATTACAAATAATATGTTCCTGAAATCACAATTCCGTGGAGATTACAGATATAATTTTAGTTTGATTTTTAGACAACAGAAACTATATGAATCATTTAAAACCCATTAAACACTATTTAAATCATACAAAAATATCTATAACTCCGATTAGGGTGAATCCAACGCCTACTGGTTCATATTAATGTCTTCTATCATTAAACCCAAGAAACAAATTTAATTCGACAGTTAGAACAGGCGTTACAACAGAACTATTAAAAACCCTATATTGGCAAGTAATTATTAATAACAAGTACTCCATTGCATTAATTGGCCTCTTGCATGCATCATATACTTCAATATTGTTTAGAGAACTAAAGTAACAACCATTGTGACTCATTAAATCGTCATGCATGCATCTGTTCATCATTGTTTTCTTGTAATGTTGCACTGTTGTATGTTTGCAATGTTTTGAATGGTTTTTGTTGTATTTGCTTCAAACGTTAGATTGTGAGGAGTGCAACTACTATGATTGCAACTACTATGATTGCAAGTATTGTGGTTATTACGAAAGAGGCCATTATAATTGTGAGGATTATCTAATTGACTGCATCTACAACAAAGGCAAGTGGTGCTATCTTGGTAATAAATGTCCTACTGTTTTCCTATGCATTGTAGATGTTTTTGTAGAATTGCATATGTAGGAATTGATGTATATATGCTATGCTATGTCCCATATTATTCCCTAGCATTCCTTGTTAATGAGCCACCGTTGGTAGATGTGCTTAGCCATGCTATGATGAACGAGGGCTGGGTTACATCACTGATGTTGATTCTAAAATGTGTTGGTTTGCAAAAACTAAAACAACTTAATCAATGAATCTCCTGGGTGTGATGGGATTGAAAAATTTTGGTGGTATCATTGCGAAAAGGCACCCAGGACACTGAGAAAGGATTGGTTTCTTTATTTGGTAACTTACGTGTACAACCATGTGCCAATAATGGAATGGGCGGTTGGTTGGACTCAGTAGGTTGTGGTAACTCGAACCCGCGTATCCAGAGATGTATATAGTGTAGGTTGGACCGGTGCGCGTCGGGATTGGGGAGCTACTTCCCGAACGGTTCCTTCTTGGACTTCTCCCTATCATCACCCAATATGAGAATGGTGGTACGAGCTGGGCTGGCCAAGTCGCATGGGTAAAGTGTACTAACCCCTGCAGGGTGTATAAACTAATCGATTAGCCGTGTCCCCAGTTATGGACAATTTGAGCGACCTGATACTGACGCTATGATATTTCTCACTCATCCTTATTTCTTAATTAATTAAAACTTGTTGGGTAAACATAATTGGGTAGGAGCACCTGGGAGTGAACCAGAGTGTCCTATTTAGAGTATTGGAAAACTACTTTATTACAAATGATAGGATAAAACCGTTGCTTTATGCAAATGAGCCTGAACTCCACTTGGCCAAATAAGCATGTAGTTGATAGATCTGTTGTTAACCACTTTAGCCTACTTGCCATACATTCAATGTATTGACCATTCGTGGCTGCAACGTTTCATGTTGCAGGTTATATCGTATCTGAGTGATCGTTCATAGGTCGCGAGACTCCACTCAACAATTGTTCGCCTGTGGCACATTTGAAGGATGGAGATCTACCTTGTATTCGTTTTCCGTTGTGTACTTGAATAAATAATGTAAATTCTGGATCATATTCATTGTATTTATGATGCACAGTTATATTTGGTATCATTTTGTACTGTGTGTGCCAGTGAACCGATCCAGGGATTGGCACTATACACATGAACTCAGCCTTATCAGGCGAGGGTGTTACAATAATCTACCTGTGGAAGATTTGGGTATCACACTGCCACCCAAAGGGGATCCTGTTTTCGAATTAAAACCTTTATCTAATGATCTTAAATATGCTTATCTTGATGCCAAGAAAGTGTATCCTATTATTCTTAGTTCTAAACTTTCAGTAAAGGAAGAAGAAAGGTTACTGGAAATACCGAAGAAACACCGAGGAGCTATGGGATATACTCTTGATGATTTAAAGGGGATTTCTCCTACTATATGTCAGCATGCTATTAATATAGAGCCTGATGCAAAACCAGTTGTTGAGCACCAACGCCGTCTAAATCCTAAGATGAAGGATGTGGTAAGAAATGAGGTATTAAAACTCCTTGATGCTGGTATTATTTATCCTATTGCTCATAGTCAATGGGTTAGTCCTGTTCATTGTGTTCCCAAGAATGGAGGAATAACTGCTGTGCCTAATGAAGATAACGAGCTTATACCCCCAAAGAGTAGTGTTTGGGTATAGAATGTGCATTGATTTTAGAAAAATCAATAAAGTTATTAAGAATGATCATTATCCTTTGCCCTTTATTGATCATATGCTTGAGAGGTTGTCTAAGAAGACTCACTTTTGTTTTCTTGATGGTTATTCTGGGTTTTCTCAAATTGCTGTGAAAGCCCAGGACCAAGAGAAAACTACTATCACTTGTGCTTATGGTACTTATGCTTATAGGCGTATGCCTTTTGGTTTATGTAATGCTCCTGCTACCTTTCAGAGATGTATGTCTGCTATCTTTCATGGTTTTTGTGAAGAAATTGTGGAGGTTTTCATGGACGATTTTTCCGTCTATGGAACTTATTTTGATAACTGTTTGCACGACCTTGATAAAGTTCTGCAGAGATGTGAAGAAACCAACCTTATTCTTAATTGGGAGAAATGTCATTTCATGGTTAATGAAGGGATTGTTCTTGGACAAAAGATCTCTGAAAGAGGCATTGAAGTTGACAGAGCCAAAATTGAAGCAATTGAGAAGATTCCTTGTCCTAGAGATATCAAAGGTATTCGTAGTATCCTTGGTCATGTTGGTTTATATAGGAGGTTTATTAAAGATTTCTCAAAAATTTCAAAGCCCCTTACTGATCTTCTTCAAAAATATGTACCTTTTGTTTTTGATGATGATTGTAAGGAAGCATTTGAATCCTTGAAGAAGGCTTTGACAACTGCTCCTATTGTCCAACCACCTGATTGGAGTTTACCTTTTGAAATCAGGTGTGATGCTAGTGATTTTGCTGTGGGTGCTGTCCTTGGACAACATGTTGACAAGAAGCTGAATGTTATTCATTATGCTAGTAAGACTCTGGATGCTGCTCAAAAGAATTATGCTACTGCTTAAAAGGAGTTCTTCGCTATAATCTTTGCTTGTGATAAGTTTAGGCCTTATATTGTTGATTCTAGGTTTACTATTCATACTGATCATGCTACTATTAAGTACCTTATGACAAAGAAGGACGCTAAGCCTAGGCTTATTAGGTGGGTGTTGCTTTTGCAAGAGTTTGATTTGCAATTGTGGATAGGAAAGGTGATGATAATCCTGTTGCTGATAATTTATCTCATTTGGAAAACATTTCTTTTGACCCATTGCCTATTAATGATAGTTTTCCAAATGAGCAGTTAGCTGCAATAAGAGTAAGTCCACATGAGAGTCCTTGGTATGCTGATTATGCTAAATTTATTGTTTCCAAGTATTTGCCTCCAACCTTTACAGCTCAGCAAAGAAGGAAAATATTTTATGATCTAAGGCATTACTTCTAGGATGACCCACACTTATATAAAGAAGGAGTAGATGGTATTATGCGAAGATGTGTTCCAGAATTTGAACAACAAAAGATATTGAGAAATGTCATGGCAGTGCTTATGGAGGACATCATGCCGTGGATAGGAACGCATAAAAGGTTTTACAATCTGGATTTTATTGGCCTACCCTTTTTAAAGATGCAAGGAAGTTTGTCTTATCATGTGATGAATGCCAACAAGTAGGTAACATCTCTAGACGCAATGAAATGCCTATGAATTATTCTCTTGTTATTGAACCTTTTGATTGTTGGGGATTTGACTTTATGGGGCCTTTTCCTCCTTCAAAGGGGTATACTAATATTCTTGTTGTTGTTGACTATGTTACAAAGTGGGTGGAAGCCATACCTACAAGAAGTGTTGATGGTAAGACTTCTTTGAAAATGCTTAAAGATGTCATTTTTCCCAGGTTTGGTGTGCCTAGATATCTCATGACTGATGGAGGCTCTCATTTTATTCATGGGGGTTTTAGAAAAACTCTCGCTAAGTATGATGTAAACCACAGAATTGCTTTATCTTATCACCCCCAAACTAGTGGGCAAGTATAACTTTCAAATAGGGAAATTAAATCTATCTTGCAGAAGACTGTCAATAGGTCTAGAAAAAATTGGGCTAAAAAGTTGAATGACGCTTTGTGGGCTTATAAAACTGCTTATAAAAATCCTATGGGGATGTCTCCTTACAAAATGGTCTATGGGAAAGCTTGTCACTTGCCTTCAGAATTATAACACAAAGCTTATTGGGCAGTGAAAGAGTTGAATAGATATTTTAGACTTGCTGGTGAGAAAAGACTGCTAGATTTAAGTAATCTAGATGAGTGGAGAGGTGAAGCTTATGAAAATGCTAGGCTCTTTAAGAAAAAAGGTAAAAAGATGGCATGATAGGAGAATTTTAAAAAGGGAAATCCATGTTGGTGAGAAAGTTCTTTTGTATAGGTCTCGTCTCAGATTTTTTGCAGGAAAACTATTCTCAAGATGGGAAGGACCTTTTATTATCAAGGAAGTATACCGCTCAGGTGCCATCAAAATCTCTTCTCTAAAGGATGACACAACACAGATGGTTAATGGGCAAAGACTAAAACACTATATTTCGGGAGATTCTTATAATGAAGATGTGGATGTTATTCGAATGGCGACTCCAGAGGAATTTATTAGAAACCAAACACCAGAGTCTGCAGAGTTCGTCTTTGAATATGTAAAAGTGGTGAAAATAGAAGGTTTGTGAAACTCCAATCTTTTTATATTTTTGATGTTTTTAATACATAAGGGAGACGGAACTGAAGAGGATACGGAGCCCGGGATGGACACACCCACCCCAGGAGCGGGCCCATCCTAGCCGCGCCTAAGGGGGGTGTTCCCCCCTCGAACTCCGCCTCCGCCTCATTTCCATGTCAAAACCTTCCTTGTGCATTGAAACTTCGTAATATATAACCCTCAGATCCCCCGAGGTTCTTGTATCGAGTTCTCGTCGTGTTTTTGTTTCGATTTGTTTCTGTCAGGCAGATTCTCAGATTTGGAGCCTCAATGTCTTCGTCGGGATGACCCACGGAGGATTCCTCTGTGGACGTCCTCAACCCGTACATGTATGAGTTGAGGATTCACCCCAAAGAGTCGAATCTCAAAGATGGGATGATACGGATGAAAGAATTTCAAGGCCCCAAAGGAGAAGGCGGTCTGGAAGACAGGATGGAAGCATTGGAGAAGGAAGTTTTCAGGTACAAGAAGATGGAAGAACACAAAGTGGATGTTATTCACAAGATAAGTTCAGAACTCATCACCAAGCACAAGGAAGAAGTTGCTGAGCTCCGAGAAGAGATCTTCTCACTTCGTCAGACTACCAACCAATTGCAAGCACAACTCTACGACATACAAAATCAAAACTGTGAGTATGATGCTAGATTTGATCGCCTAAGTTATACTGCTAGTTTCAGGATTGCAGAGACTAGGACATCCTTTTTGGATGGGGATCCTTTGCCCTGGAAGCTTTATGATGACAAGAGAACACCACCACCGCCAAAGGAGTAATTCGTCATCAGGTTTAGCATCCCCTTGACTTGTTCCAAGCTTGGGGGAGTGCCGCGGTATCACCACCATTATCTTTTATCTTTTACCTTTTTAGTGGATTCATATCTATGGTAGAGAAGTTATCTTATAGTTTGGTTTGCATGTGGAAGTATCTCTCCTTTAGTTGATTATCTATGTATCCCTTGGTGTGAGTGCATTTATTGAATATTAATGAGAAGTCTCATCTTTTACCTTTTGCACTTCTTATTTTAGTTTGCAATCCCTATTATATGATGGATCTTGTTGATCAGTATTGGTACCACTTTGAGAGCATCAAGTAACTCTAAATTGGTTTTGGCAAACCGAGTTCTGGTCAGTAGCAACAATTTTTGAGGTTTGAAAGAAAAAGAGAAAGAAAAAGCTTACAGGTATTTGGTATCATTTTTTTTCTTTCTTGTTGGCCCGTAAGCTTAGTATTCTTTATTTAAGATCTTTTATGTATTCAAGGAAGATTGCATGTTTGGATTTATTACTTGTATGTTTGCTTGTTTCTTTCAATTCTCTTGCTTGCTACCCAACCTTGCTAGCCAAAAACCTGTTTTGAGAAGGCATACTTCTCATTCTTCCAAATCCCTTTGAACCAAACTTTTGCCACTTGTGTCCACCATATCTACCTAGTAGATTTTGCTATTCCAAGCAAATTCTTGCTATTCCAAGCAAATTCTCAAGATTCATATACCTTACGAATTAAAAAGTATTTTGTTATGTGAAAACTAGTTAGTAAAGCTCTCACGAACTTGATGACACACCTTATTTTCTTGCCCCTAATAGACTTGAACCATTGTGGACATCGAATTTGTATATGCTTGCATCTATACATTGGGATTAGCAGAACCGTGCTGTCACGGGTAACATTTTCAACATAGCACTTGTACTCCGTACATCGTTGATATCGTGCTCTTTTGTCTATGGATGTCAACGGTGTGAAATAAAAGGGGAACTTGTGAGTCCATGGAGTTTGTACTTTGTGTTATAGAAACGTCTGGGCCGCTAGCCTAACCCATGCCTAATCATGGTGGAAACTTGCAGCACCACCATAGTGAGCATTCTGTGAAGCATCCTCGATAAAAAACTATACACGTAGTAAATAAAAAGATTGCCGAGATGCTCATTGTCTTCTTGCCTTGTCATTTTGGTTATGGGAAAGCTCCTGTACCATGTGCAAGGGGTACCCCGTTGGCGGTTCTCAATGATATGCAAGTACTTACAATTACAAGAACTTGCATGGGCCCAAAGTTGATGTAGCATGAGGAGTGGCCCTCGTATTCAAGGGACATGATATTGCCAACTTATATTTCGTCAAGAATACACTCCATCTTTGTTCACTTTAACCTTAATCATCTCAAGATGCTTATGATAGGGGCAATGAGGGCTCAGAGCTAGTAAGTACCATAATCTTTTGGAAGCTCTTTATGACTTGTAATCCCTGCTTCCCTCTATGAAGGGACCTTTCTCCCACTTCCATGTTTAAGTCAGTAAACCTACTTCCTCTCTATCTCAAGCAAGAATTTGAGTTGTTGTGTTTCAAGCATTCACATGGTGATTTATTCAATCATGTTCTTTATCTTCCTTCCTTGCACAGAACTCTTATCTATTGAGTATTACTTTGAAAGACTTCACTTATGAAAAACCTTTTTGAGCAAAGAGTGCTCCTGTTCGAAACTTCTACAAAAATCTTTTTGTGAAACTGTTTCCCAGGTGTTCTCTGACCAACAACAAGTTTGCCAATTCCAATTATGATTTATCTTTATGCATCTCTATTGTGACTGTTGTACTTGGTTGCAAGCTAAGTTATATAATGGTGAGCTGATTTCTTCTATGAGTTGTGTAATGGTAAGTGTGATGCTTCTTGTTCGTATTATTTTATCGACACTTCACTCCATAAACCTGTAGACATGTTTACTGAGCTTAGTTTTCGCTTGGGGACAAGCGAAATCTAAGCTTGGGGGAGTTGATACGCCCAATTTGCATCACCATTCTATATCATAATTTACCTCTATTCATTGATATTTGTCTTATTATGAGGTATTACTTATGGCTTTTCATCTGTTTATGCATGTTGGATGATTCTTGGAGGATGGACTGCCGGAGTCTGGATTCTGATGGAAAAGAAGGTGTTTCGGTGCAATTTCGTGAAGATCAGAAAAATACCAGAAAAATATGGAAACATATTATTTTACCGATGGACGAAGGAAGCCAGAAGGAGAAGCGAAGGGGGGCCACAGGGGGCCCACACCCCCCTAGGCGTGGGCCCACATGAGGCATGATGTCTACGCACTTCTATTCTTGTAGATAGTTGTTGGGCCTCCAAGTGTAGAGGTTTGTAGAACAGCAGCAAGTTTCCCTTAAGTGGATTACCCAAGGTTTATCGAACTCAGGGAGGAAGTGGTCAAAGGTATCCCCTCTCAAGCAATCCTGCAATCAAGATACAAGAAGTCTCTTGTGTCTCCAACACACTCAATACACTTGTCAGGTGTATAGGTGCACTAGTTCGGCGAAGAGATAGTGAAATACAAGTGGTAACGGTGCCAGAAAAGAGCTTCTGACTTGTTTTTGACGTGGGGTAACAGTGCCAAAAAGAGCTTGACGTGGAGGAAAGGTAACCTCCCCGGCAAACGGAATAAAGATGGAAGCAAGCAAACATGCAACAGATCTAGATGCAAACGGTGTTTCAATGTTTAGAAACAAGGCCTAGGGATCATACTTTCACTAGTGAACACTCTCTCATACAAACATCCTCTCTTCATGATACTACTCTTAACTACTCTCCAGTTGGACACTCTAATCCATGGTAGGGCTATAACAGCACGCCTCAAAGTCCGCCTTCCCTAATCCAGATAACCCCACACCGCCACCTTGAGCCCTAGATGGTTCCGACAAGCACCATAATTTCATAGAGACATCCAACTCCAAATATAACTCATAACAAATATTCAGTCTAGCCAAAGTGGCACACACGGTATGCCCGATTTCACTTTCACACACGTGGGTAAAAGCATAGATCTATTAAGCACAAAGAGTATTTATGTAGACTCAAGCCTAAGTGCCACCATGGCATGCACGTTGTCACTTTCACACACACATGGGGAGAGCAGAGATCTAATGAAGCACTTGAGTAGCAAGGTTGATCTACTAGATTATAAAGCTCATGACCAAAACATGATCATGCATAGAGAGAGAGATGAACACATAGCTACCGGTAGAGCCCTTAGTCCTGAGGAAGAACTACTCCCTCCTCATCATGGAAATCAGCAACGGTGATGGAGATGGTGGTGGAGATTGATGACCCACAAGTATAGGTGGTGTATCATAGTACTTTCGATAAATAGGAGTGTCGATCCCAACGAGGAGCAGAAGGTGTTGAACAGTGGTATGGAGCAGGAAATCCCTGTGAATACTTAACAAACAGATTTTTAGTGGTTTTCTGATAAGGCAACAAAACAAAGAGCAAGTAACAAAGACAGTAAACGAACGGAGCAAGTGGCCCAATACTTTCTTAGCAAAGTACAAGCCGGTGGAAATACTTATAAGGACCAAACGTTCTCGAGGACACATGGGAATTCTGTCAAGTGCTTTCGCTGCAAATAGCTGAGTACTCTTCTCAGGTGTTCGTAAGTGTTGTGTGGGTGAACCTATGCTAACATACTGCCCTTCCTAGGACTAATAAATACTTGTGATTAAACCCCCTGCAAACATTAGTAACTACATGAAAGTAATTAAGATATAAATCTAACCACAGCCTTAAACTCTGAGATCCTACACTCCCTTGTGCAAAGGTGTCCTAACGGGGGTTCAGGTTTCTGTCACTCCGGCAACCCCACAATTAGTAGCCAAATACACAATGCATTACCCTAGGCCCATGAATGGTGAAGTGTCATGTAGTCGACGTTCACATGAGACCACTAGAAGAATAACACCACAACTTAAATACTAAACCATTGAATAATAACTCATCGCAGATTCACTACTAACAACATGACTTCTCACATGTCCTCAAGAACACAACGAACTACTCACAAGACATCATATGAACCAAGATCAAAGATAATATGGTAATGGATAACAATATGAACATAAACAATAATCCAATGGTTCCACTCACAAGCATCAACTACAATAGTAATTAACACTGGGAAGGTTTCCCCTAAGAACTATAGCAATATCCAACACAACTGTTACAGCGGGACGGAGTGGTGATGATGGTGCTGGTGGAGATGATGGTGTGGATGATGATGCTGATCCTGATGAAGCCTAGCTTGATGATGATGTTGATGGCGACGGTCTCCCCTCTCCGGGAAGGAATTCCCCCGGCAGAAATCTGTCTGCTGGAGAGATCTTTCTCTCTTGGTGTTTTTCGCCCCCCAGAGGCGGCAGAAATCTATATGTGGTCGCCCCCCATGTATTAGGGTTCCGAAGGAAAGTTAAAGGCAAAGTGGGATAGTCGGAAGCCGAGCAGGTGGGCCAGACCCACCCCAGGCGCGACCTTAGGTGGGCCCGCCCCAAGGGGGTTTGGGGCCACTGCAGCCCCCCCCCTTCGCTCCTCCTTCTGGATCCAGTCTTCCTCCGATAAAATAATATGTTTCCATATTTTTCTGGTTTTTTTCTGATCTTCGCGAAATTGCACCGAAACGCCTTCTTTTCCATCAGAATCCAGACTCCGGCAGCTCATTCTCCAAGAATCATCCAGCATGCATAAACAGATGAAAAGCCATACGTAATACCTCATAATAAGACAAATATCAATGAATAGAGGTAAATTATGATATAGAATGGTGATGCAAATTGGGCGTATCAACTCCCCCAAGCTTAGACTTCGCTTGTCCCCAAGCGAATACTGAGCTCAGTAAACATGTCCACAGGTTTATGAAGTGAAGTGTCGATAAAAGAATACGAACAAGAAGAATCACACTTACCGTTGCACAACTCATAGAAGAAAGCAACTCAACATTATATAACTTAGCTTGCAACCAAGCACATCAGTCACAATAGAGATGCATAAAGATAAATCATAATTGGAATTGGGAAACTTGTTCTTGGTCAAAGAACACCTGGCAAACAGTTTCACAACAAGCTTTTTGTAGGAGTTCCAGGAGCACTCTTTCCTCAAAAAGGTTTTTCACAAGTGAAGGCTTTCAAAGTAATACTCAATAGATAAGAGTTTTGTGCAAACAAGGAAAATAAACAACATGATTGAATAAATCACTATATGAATGCTTGAAACACAACAACTCAAATTATTGCTGGAGATAGAGAGGAAATAGGTTTACTTACTCAACTTGGTAACTAAGAGAAAGGTCCCTTCTTAGAGGGTGGCAGGGATTATAAGTCATAAAGATCTTCTAAAAGATTATGGTACTTACTAGCTTTGATCCCTCATTGCCCCTATCATAAGCATCTTGAGATGGTTAAGGTTAAAGTGAACAAATATGGAGTATATGCTTGACGAAATATAAGTTGGCAATCTCATGTCCCTTGAATATGAGGGCCACTCCTCATGGATACTCAACTTAGGGCCCAGGCAAGTTCTTGACACTTTAAGTATTTGCATATCATTGAGAACTGCTAACGGGGTACCCCTTGCACATGGCACAGGAGCTTTCCTATAACCAAAATGACAAGGCAAGCAGACAATGAGCATCTCAGCAATCTTTTTATTTACTATGTGCACAGCTTTTTATTAAGGATGCTTCATAGATAGCTCACTATGGTGATGTTGCAAGTTTCCGCCATGATTAGGCATGGCTTAGGCTAGCAGCTCAGACGTTTCTCTAACACAGAGTACAAACTCCATGGACTTACAAGCTCCCACTTCATTTCACACCGGTAACATCCATAGACAAAAGTGCTATGTTGAAAACGTTACCCGTGATAGCACGATTCTGCTAATCCCAACATATAGATGCAAGCATATACAGCTTCAATGTCCACAATGGTTCAAGTTTATTAGGGGCAAGAAATAAGTGTGCCATCAAGTTCGTGAGAGCTTTACTAACCAGTTTTCACATAACAAAATACTTTTTAATTCAAAAGGTAGATGAAGGTTGAGAATTTGCTTGAAATAGCAATAGCTACTAGGTAGATATGGTGGACACAAGTGGCAAAAGTTTGGTTCAAAGGAGTTTGGAAACATGAGAAGTATGCCTTCTCAAAACAGGTTTTTGGCTAGCAAGGCTGGGTAGCAAGCAAGAGAGTTGAAAGAAACAAGCAAACATTCAAGTAATAAATCCAAACATGTAATCTTCCTTGAAGACACAAAAGATCTTAAATAAAGAATACTAAACTTATGAGCCAACAAGAAAGAAAACAAATGATACCAAAAACCTGTAAGATTTTTCTTTCTCTTTTTCTTTCAAACCTCAAAATTTGTTGCTACTAACCAGAACTCGGTTTGCCAAAACCAATTTAGATCCACTTCAAGCTCCCAAAGTGGTGCCAATACTGATCAACGAGATCCATCATATAATAGAGACTACAAACTAAAGTAAGAAGTGCAAAAAGTTAAGGATGAGACTTCTCATTAATATTCAATAAAGGCACTCACACCAGGGATACATAGATAATCAACTAAAGGAGAGATACTTCCACATGCAAACCAAACTATAGGATGACTTCTCTACCACAGATATGATTCCACTAAAAAGGTAAAATATGAAAGATAGTGGTGGTGATACCGCGGCACTCCCCCAAGCTTGGAACAAGCCAAGGGGATGCCAAACCTAATGACGAATTACTCCTTTGGTGGTGGTGGTGTTCTCTTGATAAGCTCTTCAATAAGTTTCCTCAACTCCTCGAACTCAAAAGTGAGAGTTTGGATCAGCTCCGAGTTTTGCTCTATACGGTTCATGATCATGTAAGTCTGAGAATCCCAGTTCTTGTTGTTCTTTCCCCACTCTTCATACCTAGCATGATCCTTTGTTGCATTGTTAGAACAACGCATATCCCAAATTGCGGGCAAATTCCCTTTGGGCACATGTTGATATTGATATTCATATATAAGTGTATGGAAGGGTCTCCTGTTACGTGGAGGAGATGGCTGTGGATTGTAGAAGAGACGTGGAGGTTTCCCTCCTGTAAACATCGATGTTGTCCTATTAAGCTTGGTAGGTCGTGCCACCAAACCAATGCATGCGACGGTAACACGAGTGTCCGGTTGCTTGTCCTCCTCCATGTCACCTTCATATCCTCCTAGAATCTCCTCCTCCTTGGGGGCTTGAGGTTCTTCTTCCTCGGGCTTCTTTCCTTTGTCATCGGCAGAGGCCATGGTACTCTAAACTTGAGAAGATATCCTGACAAAAACAGATCGAAATGAAAACACGACGAGAACACGATGCAAGAACCTCGGGGAACCCGAGGGGGGGTATATATTACAAAGTTTCAATACATAAGGAAGGTTTTGACATGGAAACGAAGCGGAGGTGGAGTTCGAGGGTGGAACACCCCCCTTAGGCGCGTCCAGGCTGGGCCCGCGCCTGGGGTGGGTTTGTCCACCCTGGGCTCTGTTTCCTCTTCAGCTTCGTCTCGTAACTTCCCGTATCTATTAAAAACACCAAAAATATAAAAAGATTGGGGTTTCACGAACCTTCTGTTTTTACCACTTTTACTTATTCAAAGACGAACTCTGCAGTTTTTGGTGTTTGGTTCTTGATAAATTCTTCCGGAGTCACCATTTGAATGACATCCACTTCTTCATTGTAAGAATCTCCGGAAATATAATGTTTTAGTCTTTGACCATTAACTACCTATGTTGTGTCATCCTTCAGAGAAGAGATTCTGATGGCACCTGAATGGTACACTTCCTTGATAACAAAAGGTCCTTCCCATTTGGAGAGTAGTTTCCCTGCAAAAAATCTGAGACGAGACCTATACAAAAGAACTTTCTCACCAACATGGAACTCCCTTTTGAGAATCCTCCTATCATGCCATCTTTTTACTTTTTCCTTAAAGAGCCTAGCATTCTCGTAAGCTTCCCCTATCCACTCATCTATATTACTTAAGTCAATCAGTCTTTTCTCACCAGCAAGTCTAAAATCTCTATTCAACTCTTTCACTACCTAATAAGCTTTGTGTTCTAATTCTAGAGGCAAATGACAAGCTTTCCCATAGACCATTTTATAAGGAGGCATCCCCATAGGATTTTTTTATAAGCAGTTCTATAAGCCCACAAAGCGTCATTCAACTTCTTAGCCCAATTTTTCCTAGACCTATTGATAGTCTTCTGCAAGATAGATTTAATTTCCCTATTGGAAAGTTCTACCTGCCCACTAGTTTGGGGGTGATAAGCTGAAGATATTCTGTGGTTTACATCATACTTAGCGAGAGTTTTTCTAAAAAACCCATGAATAAAATGGGAGCCTCCATCAGTCATGATATACCTAGGTACACCGAACCTAGGAAAAATAACATCTTTGAACATTTTCAAAGAGGTCTTACCATCAGCACTGCTCATAGGTATGGCTTCTACCCACTTTGTAACATATTCAACAACAACAAGAATATGAGTATACCCTTTTGAAGGAGGAAAAGGGCCCATAAAGTTGAATCCCCAACAATCAAAAGGTTCAATAACAAGAGAATAATTCATAGGCATTTCATTGCGTCTAGAGATGTTACCTACCCGTTGGCATTCATCACAGGATAAGATAAACTTCCTTGCATCTTTAAAAAGAGTAGGCCAATAAAATCCAGATTGTATAACCTTCTATGCAGTCCTATCCCCAGCATTATGTCCTCCATAAGCACTGCCATGACATTTTCTCAATATCTCTTGTTGTTCAAATTCTGGAACACATCTTCTCATAATGCCATCTACTCCTTCCTTATATAGGTGTGGGTCATCCCAAAAGTAATGCCTTAGATCATAGAAGAATTTCCTTCTTTGCTGAGCTGTAAAGGTTGGAGGCAAATACTTGGAAACAATAAAGTTAGCATAATCAGCATACCAAGGATTCTCATGTGGACTTACCCTTATTACAGCTAACTGCTCATTTGGAAAATTATCATTAATAGGTAAAGGGTCAAAAGAAATGTTTTCCAAACGAGATAAATTATCAGCAACAGGATTATTAGCACCTTTCCTATCTACAATATGCAGATCAAACTCTTGCAAAAGCAACACCCACCTTATAAGCCTAGGCTTAGCGTCCTTCTTTGTCATAAGGTACTTAATAGCTGCATGGTTAGTATGAATAGTAACCTTAGAATCAACAATATAAGGTCTAAACTTATCACAAGCAAATATTACAGCTAAGAACTCTTTTTCAGTAGTAGCATAATTCTTTTGAGCAGCATCTAGAGTCTTGCTACCATAATGAATAACATTCAATTTCTTGTCAACACGTTGTCCAAGGACAACACCTATAACAAAGTCACTAGCAACGCACATGATTTCAAAAGGTAAACTCCAATCAGGTGGTTGGACTATAGGAGGATTTGTTAAAGCTTTCTTCAAAGTTTCAAAAGCTTCCTTACAGTCATCATCAAAAACAAAAGGTACATCTTTTTGAAGAAGATTAGTAAGGGGCTTTGAAATTTTGGAGAAATCTTTAATAAATCTCCTATAGAAACCAACATGACCAAGGATACTACAAATACCTTTGATATCCCTAGTACAAGGCATATTCTCAATTGCTTCAATTTTGGCTCTGTCAACTTAAATACCTCTTTTAGAGATCTTATGTCCAAGAACGATTCCTTCATTAACCATGAAATGGCATTTCTCCCAGTTAAGAATGAGGTTTGCTTCTTCACATCTCTGCAAAACTTTATCAAGGTTGTGCAAAAAGTTATCGAAAGAAGTTCCATAGACGGAAATATCGTCCATGAAAACCTCCACAATTTCTTCACAAAAACCATGAAATATAGCAGACATGCATCTCTGAAAGGTAGCAGGAGCATTACATAAACCAAAAGGCATACTCCTATAAGCATAAGTACCATAGGGGCAAGTGAAAGTGGTTTTCTCCTGGTCTTGTGCTTTCACAGCGATTTGAGAAAACCCAGAATAACCATCAAGAAAGCAAAAGTGAGTCTTTTTGGACAGCCTCTCAAGCATTTGATCAATAAAGGGCAAAGGATAATGATATTTCTTAGTAACCTTATTAATATTTCTAAAATCAATGCACATTCTATACCCAACCACTACTCTTTGGGTTATAAGCTCATTATCCTCATTAGGCACAACAGTTATTCTCCTTTCTTGGGAACACAATGAACAAGGCTAACCCAAGTACTATCAGCAATAGGATAAATAATACCGGCATCAAGGAGTTTTAATACCTCATTTCTTACCACATCCTTCATTTTAGGATTCAGACGGCGTTGGTGCTCAAAAAATGGTTTTGCATCAGGCTCTATATTAATAGCATGCTGACATATAGTAGGAGAAATCCCCTTTAAATCATCAAGAGTATAGCCCATAGCTCCTCGGTGTTTCTTCAATATCTGCAATAACCTTTCTTCTTCCTTTCCTAAAAGTTTATAACTGATAATAACATGATATATTTTCTTATCATCAAGATAAACATATTTAAGATCATCAGGTAAGGGTTTTAATTCGAAAACATGATCTCCTTTAGGTGGTAAAGTGGTACCCAAGTCTTCCACGGGTAGATTATGCTTAAGTAACTCAGGTTGATGAAGGAAAGCCTCGTCAATCTCATTTCTTTTCTTCATGAAGGCGTCACTTTCATGATCTTCCATAAATTGTTGCAAGGCATTGTTAGGAGCAAGAGAAATAGCAGAAAGTTGTTCAACCCTGAAGTCCTCATCCGGTAATTCATTTTCATAAGGGGTTTTGGCAAATTTGGAAAAATTAAACTCATAAGATTCTCTAGCAAACTTAGTCAAAACATTTTCCTTCCTACAGTCTATGATAGCCCCACAAGTATTCGAAAAGGGTCTACCAAAGATAATAGGATAGGTTTTACTAGCTTCTTTACCAAGTACTAGAAAATCAGCAGGATATTTAACCTTACCACAAAGAACCTCCACATCTCTTACAATACCAATGGGCAAAACTTGCTCTCTATTGGCAAGGTGAATAACCACATCAATGTCCTCAATCTCACAATGACCAATCTCATGCATAATTTCCATGTAAAGCTCATAAGGGATAGCACTAGAACTAGCACCAATATCACATAAACCATAATAGCAATGATCACCAATTTTTACAGAGAGCACGGGAACACTAGCTCTTCTAACTTTCTTAGGATGAGAAACAATATTAGTAGCATCTTCATAAAAGACAATATACTCATCCTCTATATTTCTAGTGACAAGATCTTTCACAATAGCTACCACATGCTCGATATCAATAAGCTCATTGGAACCTACAGTTTTCTTTGCACTTTTGCTAACCACATTATCCAAAATAGAGTGTTCCCTTACCTTAGAGGGAAAAGGGATCTTCTCAACATAAGGTTCGGGCAAAATAGGATCAACAGTACAAACCTCTACACTAGCAGGAACGTGGGTACCAACGTATTTATAAGGAGCATGGTACTTGTACCACTCTTTCTTTGGAATCTCAATATAAGAGGCAAAAGCATTAAAAAATTCCGAAAGAACTTGAGGATCAAGGCCAAACTTATTGCTAATATCACGGAAGTTATCAGTTCCCATAAAAGATATAATACATTCATAATTATAGTTTATACCTGACTTTCTTCCTTTGTCATTCTCCCAAGCTTCTGTGTTATCTTGAATACGGTCCAAGAGATCCCATTTAACTTCTTCTTTCATGCTTGTGAATGATCCAACACAAGAAGCATCTAGTAAACCTTTATCCTAAAGAGAAAGCCTAGCATAAAAGTGTTGGAATTATGCCCTAGAGGCAATAATAAAGATGTTATTATTATAATTCTTGTTCATGATAATGTTTATATTCCATGCTAGAATTGTATTAAGCGGAAACTTTAATACTTGTGTGGTTTGTGAACAACACCGTGTCCCTAGTACGCCTCTATGGACTAGCTCATTGATTAATGATGGTTAAGGTTTCCTAACCATAGACATGAGTTGTCAATTAATAATGAGATCATATCATTGGGAGAATGATATGGTGGACAGACCCAAACTAAGCGAAGCAATTAGATCGTGTCATCGTGTTCGTCTTTGCGAAGCTTTTCTTATGTCAAATATTGTATTCCTTAGACCATGAGATAATACAACTCCCTGGTATCGGAAGAAAGCTTTGAGGTCATCAAACGTCATCCTATGAGAGGGTGATCATAAAGGTGTCTCTCAGGTGATAGGAAAGTATCTGTTGGGTTGTATGTATCGAGATGGGATTTGTCCCTCCCAAGTCGGAGAGATATACTTCGGGCCCACTCGATAATCGATATCAACACCGCTTGAAAGCATGTGGTTAAGGAGTTAATCACAAAGTGATATCGGACTACGGAACGAGTAAAGTACTTGCTGTGAACGAGATTGAACTAGGTATGAAGGTACCGACAATCGAATCTCGGGCAAGTAAAATATCGCGAGACGAAGGGAATATATATATGGGATTGATTGAATCCTGGCATCGTGGTTCATCCGATATGATCATCGATGAATGTGTGGGAGTCAATATGGGTTTCGCACCCTGTTGATTATTGATAGAAGATCATGTCTTCATATTCTCGAACCCGCAGGGTCACACACTTAACGTGTCTCGACGCTAGGATAGATTGGATAATTGGTTTATGAGTTTTTGTTCGGAGTCTCGGATGGGATCCGGGACATCACGAGAGGTTCCGGAGTGGTCTAGAGAATAAGATTCAAATAAGGCAGTGCAATTTTGGAGTTCGGAATTGTTAAGTTAATCGGTATTGTACCGAAGCTTCTAGAACCTTCCGGAAGGCCAACGTGGCCCCACCTTCCAGGAGGGGCATGGGCCTATGAGGGAGTGCCCTGTCCAAGATTGGGCACAAGGCCCCATATGGCCCAGCCGGCCAAGAGAGGTTTAAACTCGAGATAGACCTTCTAGAAGGGGGGTTTCCTTGCCCCCCACTCCTTATCCTTTGGGGCCGCCGGTTTGGGCTTGGGGGAGGGGCTAGGGCTGCGCCCCCCTCTATATAAAGAGGGGTGGGGGCGCACCAACCCCTCACACCTTCCCCTCCAACCCTAGCCGCCCTGCTGCCCTCCTCTCTCCCTCCCGACTGCTTGTAGGCGAAGCCCTGCTGCAGAAATTCTCCACCAATTGCACCGCGCCGTCGCGTTGTAGATCCAACCCATCTCTCCACCATACTTGCTGGACCAAGGAAGGAGGAGACGTCGAGGTGCTGCACGTGTGCATCTCACGGAGGCACCGCCACTTGTGGTGCTAGATCGGATCGGATCGCGAGGAGGAGAGGCGAGTACGACTACATCACCCACGTTCCGACGAACGTTCCGCTGTGAGAATCTTCAAGGGTATGAAGATCTAATCCAATCTCTCTCATTGTTTGCATCTCCTAGATTATATCTTGGCTTTCCCTCTGTTTGCATCCGTAGAAAATTTTGATTTACTATGGCGCGAAACCCTTCAGTGGTATCAGAGCTAGATTTATGCGTAGATGTGTTTCACGAGTAGAACGCAACATGGTTGTTGCGGGTGTTGATGTTTTATGTTGCAAGCCTCTTGTTTGTGTTCTTCTTATGACGCGGGATAGTGAGATTGAAGCGGTCCAGGCCAACCTTACGCGACGTCGTTCGCGAGACCGGCTCCGCACTTGACGTGTGGCTTGTTCCACACATGCGGCTGGTGGATATCAGTTTCTCTCACTATAGTTGTCATGGGATTAACACCGGAGTTTGGCAACCATAATATCACCGTTGTGGCTTTCCGTAGGTAAGAATCGTTCTTAGCATCTACTCCCATAAGCCACGTAGAACATGCAACAACAAAGTAGAGGCGTCTAACTTGTTTTTGCAGGGAGTGTTTTGTGTGATATGGTATGGCCCAAGATGTGATGTGTATAATATATGCGATGATCATGTTTTGTAATGTTTCACGACTTGCATGTCGATGAGTACACAACCGGCAGGAGCCATATGGTTGTCTTTATAATTGCGTATGACCTGTGTGTCAACTTCTTATACGCCATGTAATAGTTTCACTTTATCGCTAAGTAGTTAGCAATAGTTGTAGTTGCTATTCGTGGTGGAGGCAATCATGGTGGAGTGATGGAGATCATGCCGGAACGCACAAGATGGAGATCATTGTGCGAAGATTGGCTATACCATGTCACATTAAAGTTATATGCATGTGATGTTTATCCTTTTATGTATCTTATTATGCTTAGATCGTGACGGTAGCATTATAAGATGATTCCTCACTTAAAGATCAAGATAAAAACTGTGTTCTCCCCGAGTATGCACCGTTGCGAAAGTTCGTCGTGTCCAAGCATCACGTGATGATCGGGTGCTATAGACTCTACGCTCACATACAACGGGTGCAAGCCAGTTTTGCACACGCGGAAATACTTGGGTTTTACTTGACGAGCCTAGCATGTACAAACATGGCCTCGAAACACATGAACCGAAAGGTTAAGCATGAGTCATATGAATTATATGATCGACACTTCGTTGTCCACCATTGAAACCACATCTCTTCTCGTGAAGATCGGATTAGGTGTGGTGAATTTGGATCGTGTTCACTAAACAACTTGAGGGATGTTGAATTTAGTGGGAGTTCATCTAGTAATTTGATTAAAAGTTGAACTAGTTATCATGAACATAGTCTAATTTGTACTTGCAAATATTGTAGATCACATGGCTAAGTCCAACTTCAACTTCAACGTTTTTGCTGAGAAAGAAAAGCTTAAAAACAATGGGTCTAACTTCACCAATTGGTTCCGCAATCTAAGAATCATTCTCTCTGGAGGTCAAAAGGACTATGTCCTTGGGAAAGCGTTAGGTGACCCTACTGCAATCGCTACCGATGAGAAAGTTGTCTATCAGTCAAGAAAGATGATTATGGTGTGATTAAGAGCACCATGTTGTTTGCTATGGAACCGAACTTCAAAATCGTTTTGAAGACTATCTCGGCCCTTTGAGATTCTCAAGAGCTGAAACCATGTTTCGAGACTCAGCCCGCTCGAGAGATATGAGATCTCCGAGAAGTTCTTTAACTACAAGATGGAGGAAGGAGTTCCGTTAGTGAGCACGCCATGAAGATGACGGGCTACACTCAACGCCTTGAGCAACCTGGAATGCACGATTCCAGGAGCTCAAGATTGATAGGGTTCGCAATCACTCCTCCTAGCTACAAAAGTTTTGTAGTGCCTCATAATCGATTGGTTCCATCGATACGATCACCGAGCTCTTCGCAAAGTCAAGGCTGCGGAGGTGGACATCAAGAAGGATAATCATGTGTTGATGGTCAACAAGCCCTCCTTTAAGAAAGGTAAGGAGCAAAGAAGCCTTCAAGAAGGGCGGCGGCAAACGATCGCCTCGCCGAGAAGAAGCTCAAGTCCGGTCCTAAGCCTTTAATCGAGTGCTTCTATTGCAAGGACAAGGGTCATCGAAGCGCAATCGTCCAAGTACTTAGCGGACAAGAAGGCTGGCACCATCAAAGGTATATTTGATATAAATGTTATTGATGTTTTCCTTACTAGCCCTCGTTGTAGTGCCCGGGTATTTGATACGGTTCGTTGCTAATATTTGTAACTCAAACAGAGCTATGGAATGACGGCGACTTGCGAGGGATGAGGTGACGATGCGCGTTGGCAACGGATCAAGAGTTGATGTGATGGCCGTCGGCACGCTCTCCTTAGTTTTACCTTCGGGATTAGTTTTAAACCTTAATAAATGTTATTATGTGCCTGCGTTGAGCATGAACATTATTTCTGGATCTTGTTTATTGCAAGACGGTTATTCATTTAAATCGGAGAATAATGGTTGTTCTATTTATATGAGTAACATCTTTTATGGTCATGCACCTATTGTGAATGGTTTATTTCTTCTAAATCTCGAAAGGGATGAAACACACATCCATAACATTGAGGCTAAGAGATGCAAAGTGTAGGGGTTCGTAGCATGGAAAACAAAAAATTTCTATCGCATACAAACAAACAAGCCAAGATCTATCTACTAGATTGTAGCAACGAGTCGATGGAATAACTTACCCTCGAAGATTCCAAAGTGTTTAACGAGAGCGGATTCCCGTGGGTGATGTAGTCGTACTCTTTCCGACCTCAAGATCGTGTAGACGATCCTTCCGGCGCTGCGTTCCGGCAGCGCTTCCGCAGTCGGTCACACGTTCGTTACTCGACGAAGACCTTCCTCTCACTTGTTCCAAAGAAAATGGAGGTTGTAGCACTCTCGCGATTCCTAAAGACAACGGCGTGGTACCAAGTAGAGGGAATCATGAGGCTTCGCCTTAAGCGAGCGAGTATGGTGGAGTAGGAGAGAGGGCTATTAGTGGTCTAGATATTAGACACACCAATTAGAAGGCTCTAAACCGCATGCTAAAGCAATTAGAAGCTCTAAACCAAAACGGCTCTAAACCGGAGATTAGAGGATAGGAACTTGTGTGTAGAGGAGGAGGCCCCTCCTTTTATAGGTGGAGGGCAAGGCCAGGAGGGGAGGAGTCCCTCCCAACTCGGCCTAGGTTGCCGGCTTGGATGAGAGGACTCCTCCTCCAAGTTGGTTTCAACCTCCTCTTGCTTGTTTCCCATAGTTTCCTGTTTCCCACTGCTCGCTTTCCTATTTTAGCTGCTTGACTTTCAAACTGGCGTTTGACTTTTCAGTTTTGGAACAGCAAGAACACTTAGTACATGATGCAATCATTCAATGACACATTCATGTACCCTCCCCGAAGTGCCGGACAATCCGAACCTTCCGAACATTCCGATGAAAACACCGGAATCATTCCCGAACTCAAACGGACTTTCCTTATATGAATCTTATTCTCCGGACCATTCAGATCACCTCGTGATATCCGGATCCCATCCGAGACTCAACAACATTCGGTCTCTTTCTCATAATACCATAACTACTCAAAACAACGTCGAATCCTTATGTGTCTCCCTACGGTTCGTGAATTATGCGGACATGATCGAGACACTTCTCCTAACAATAACCAATAGAGGAATCTGAAATTCATATGGCTCCACATATTTCTCACGATTACTTTGATCGAATGAACCACTTACATACGATACCAATTTCCCTTTGTCTCACGATAGTTTACTTATCCGAGGTTATGATCGCCGGTATCTCGCATACCAAGTTCAACCTCATTACCGATAAGTACTCTTTTCTCGTCCTGATATGTGATCCCTTGTGACCCAGTCACATGCTTGCAAGCTAATTGTATGACATTCCACCGAGAGGGCCCAGAGTATATCTATCCGTCATATGATGGACAAATCCCACTCTTGATCCATGTGTTTCAACCAATACTTTCCGAACACTCAATGCCACCTTTATAGCCACCCAGTTACGGTGTGGTGTTTGATGTCATCAAAGCATCCATCCGGTAAAGGTGATATGCATGATCTCATGGTCGAAGGAATTAGGTTACTATGTATCAGAAAGCATATAGCAATTGAACTATTGAAATGACTTGATCTTTATGCTATGCTTATCTATAGGAGTATGTCCACCATATCATTCTCCTAACGATATGATCTTGTTGTCGATAACATCTCAATGTTCATGATAGGGAAACCACAATCATTAATCAACCAACAAGCTAGTGAAGTATAGAGGCTATACTAGGGACTTCAAATTAAGTTTACAAATCACACAAGTATTAATGTTTCCTTGTTAATACTATTATAGCATGAATGTAAACATTTATCATAAACACAAAGATATAATAATAACTATATTTATTATTGCCTCTAGGGCATATCTCCAACAGTCTCCCACTTGCACTAGAGTCATCTAATCTAGATTACATGGTAATATAACGAACACCCATGGCAGTTTGGTGTTGGTCATGTTTTGCCCTCGGGAGAGGTTTAGTCAACGGATCCGCCACATTCAGATCTGTGTGTACTTTGCAAATCTTTATATCCCCATCCTGGATATGTTCTCGAATAGCGTGAAAACGCAGCTTGATATGCTTCAGCTTCTTGTGTGACCTTGGTTCTTGCGCATTGGCTATGGAGCCCATGTTATCACAGTAGATAGACATTGGGTCCAGCGCACTAGGAACCACACCTAGCTCTGTAATGAACTCTTTCATCCATAACGCTTCTTGTGAAGCCTCCAAAGCAGCCATGTATTCCGATTCAGTTGAAGATCTCGCCACAACGCTTTGCTTTGCACTCCTCCAGCTAACTGCTGCACCATTCAAAATAAATACGTATCCAGATTGTGATTTAGAATCATCCGGATCGGTGTTCCAACTAGCATCGGTGTAACCATTAACAACGAGTTGTTCATCACCTCCATAAGAAAGAACCATATCCTTAGTTCTTCTCAAGTACTTAAGGATGTTTTGATTGTCCAATGATCCACTCCTGGATCACTTTGATATCTGCTAGTTAAATTAATAGCATATGCAATGTCGGGTCTAGTACATAGCATGGCATACATTAGAGATCCTATGGCTGAGGCATAGGGAGTCTTACTCATCCTTTCTCTATCTTCTGCCGATGTCGGACTTTGAGTTTTACTCAAGGTCGTATTAGGCAACATGGGCAAGAACCCTTTCTTGCTTTCTTCCATTCCAAATCTTTTTAGAACTTTGTCCAAATATGTACTCTGTGACAATGATATTTGGCGTTTCGATCTATCTCTATAAATCTTTATGCCTAATATGTAAGCTGCTTCGCCAAGATCCTTCATTGAAAAACTATTATTCAAATATTCCTTAACACTATTAAGAAGGTCTACATCATTCCCAATCAACAATATGTCATCCACATATAGTATTAAGAATGCTACAGAGCTCCCACTCACTTTCTTGTAAATACAAGCTTCTCCATAAGTTTGTATAAAACCAAAACTTTTGATCACCTTATCAAAACGTTGATTCCAACTTCGGGATGCTTGCTTCAATCCATAGATGGACCGTTGAAGTTTGCATACCTTGTTAGCATCTTTAGGATCGACAAAACCTCTGGGTTGCATCATATACAACTCTTCATCAATATCTCCATTGAGGAATGCTGTTTTGACATCCATCTGCCATATCTCATAATCATAATATGCAGCGATTGCTAACATAATCCTCACAGACTTTACCTTCGCTACTGGTGAGAAAGTCTCATCGTAGTCAACTCCTTGAATTTGTCGAAACCCTTTTGCGACAAGTCGAGCTTTATAGACAGTAACATTACCATCAACATTTGTTTTCTTCTTGAAAATACATTTGTTCTCGATAGCCTTTCGGCCATCCGGTAAGTCCACCAAAGTCCATACTTGGTTTTCGTACATGGATCCAATCTCGGATTTCATGGCTTCTTGCCATTTATTGGAATCTGGGCTCATCATCGCTTCCTCATATGTCTCGGTGTCATCGGTGTTGTCCACCAACATGACACTCATAACGGGATCATACCAATCTGGAGTGGTACGAGTTCTCGTTGACCTCCGAGGCTCTGTAGAAACTTCAACCGAAGTTTCATGATCATCATCATTAGCTTCCTCTCTAATTGGTGCAGGCACCACATGAACTTCTTCCGGTGCTGCGCTACTCGCAATTTCGAGAGAAGGTTCGACAACCTCGTCGAGTTCTACTTTCCTTCCAGTCACTTCTTTCGAGAGAAATTCCTTCTCTAGAAAGGATCCATTCTTAACGAAGATTTTGCCTTGGATCTATGATAGAAGGTATACCCAATAGTTTCCTTGGTATCCTATGAAGACGCATTTTCCGCTTTGGGTTCAAGCTTGTCCTCAGAACTTCTTTACATAGGCTTCACATCCCCAAACTTTAAGGAACGACAATTTAGGTTTCTTCCCAAACCATAATTCATACGGTGTCGTTTCAACGGATTTAGACGGTGCCCTATTTAAAGTGAATGCGGCTGTTTCTAATGCATAACCCCAAAATGATAGCGGTAAATATGTAAGTGACATCATAGAACGAACCATATCTAAGAGAGTTTGATTACGACGTTTGGACACACCATTACGTTGTGGTGTTCCCGGCGGTGTCAATTGTGAAAGTATTCCGCATTTCTTCAAATGCTCGCCAAACTCGTAACTTAGATATTCACCTCCACGATCAGAACGTAGAAATTTAATCTTCTTGTTACGTTGATTCTCTACCTCACTTTGAAATTCCTTAAACTTCTCGAAAGTTTCAGACTTATGTTTCATGAAATAGATATACCCATATCTACTCAAGTCATCCGTGAAGGTAAGAACATAACGATAACCACCGCGCGATGCTACACTCATTGGTCCACACACATCGGTATGTATGATTTCCATTAAGTCTGCAGCTCGCTCCATCATAGCAGAAAATGGAGTCTTAGTCATTTTACCCATCAGACATGCTTCGCAAATTTAAAGTGATTCAAAATCAAGTGATTCAAGAAGTCCATCGGAATAGAGTTTCTTCATACGCTTCACTCCGATATGACCAAGACGACAGTGCCACATATAGGTCGAGTTATCGCTCAATTTCAAACGTTTATCCTCAATGTTATTTATGTGTGTATTACTACAATCAAGATTCAATAAGAATAGACCATCTATCAAAGGTGCATGTGCATAAAACATATTACTCATATAAATCGAACAACCATTATTCTCTGATTTAAACAAGTAACCGTCTCGCAATAAACAAGATCCCGATATAATGTTCATGCTCAACACAGGCACTAAATAACAATTATTTAAGTATAAAACTAATCCCGATGGTAGATGAAGGGGTAGCGTGCCGACCGCGATCACATCAACCTTTGATCCGTTTCCCACGCGCATCGTCACCTCGTTCTTCGCTAGCTTCCGTTTATTCTGCAAAGACTGCTTTGAGTTACAAATATGAGAAACCGAACCAAGATCAAATACCCGTGCACTACTACGAGTACTAGTGAGATACACATCAATAACATGTATATCGATATACCTTTCTTCTTGATGTTGCCGTCTTCGATCCGCCAAGTACTTTGGGCAATTCCGCTCAAAGGACCTTCTCCTTGCGAAAAGCACTCGGTTTCGGCTTGGGTCCAGCCTTGGTCTTCTTCACGGCGTGGTAACTTTCTTACCACCCTTCTTGAAGTGTCCCTTTGCTTAGACTTGCCTTTCTTGAGTTTGGTGGTCTTATTGACCATCAACACTTGGTGCTCTTGCTTGATCTCCACTTCGCAGATTTTAACATAGCAAACAGTTCTGCTACTCTTTGTTCATGTTCGCATGTTGTAGTTCATCACAAAGTTCAGAACTTGGTGATAGTGATTGGAGGACACGGTAAATCCCCAAAGCATTAGGAATTACTATACCCAAGCTTTGAAGTTTGTTTGCGTGCCTGCACATCTTAAGCACATGCTCACTAACGAGCGCCTCTTCCATCTTGCAGTTAAAGAACTTTTCAGAAGCCTCATAGCTTTCAATTGCCGCATGAGTCTCAAAAATCAATTTGAGATCCTCGACAATATCATATGGGTTTGACTCTTCAAACCTTTTCTGAAGCTCCGATTCTAAACCATACAAGATAGCACACTGAACTATGGAGTACTGATTCTTTCGAGCGAGGTAAACATTCTTTACTTCATCGGGAGCATCAGCTGCAGGTGGGTCACCCAACGGTGCATCCAGCACATAGGTCAAATTACCAGCTGTGAGGACAATCCTCAAATTGCGGAACCAATCCGCGAAGTTGCTTCCATTGTTTTTCAACTTTTCTTTCTCTAGGAACGCATTAAAATTGATGGTAGGGACTGCCATTGATCTACAACATATTTGCAATAGTTTAGACTAAGTTTATGACAAATTGAGTTCAAATTAATTAATGAAATTAAACTAGGTGAACTCCCACTCAAAACAACATCCCGCACATTGTTTTAGTGATCACACGAACCAAATCCACTACATCAACACCGATCATCACGAGAGTTGATATAGTTTCAATGGCGAACAATCGTCATGTTCATCATATCTACTATATGATTCATGCTTTACCTTTCGGTGATCCGTGTTCCGAGACCATGTCTGTACATGCTAGGCTCACAAGATCAAACCTTAGTTTCTGCATGAGCAAATCTGGCTTGCTCACGTTGTATACACTTGCAGAATCTAACACACCCGATCATCACGTGGTGCTTCGAAACAACAAGCTTTAGCAACGGTGCTAACTAAGGGTGAACACTTTATGATTTGAAATTCATGTGCATGAGGGATCATATTATAATGCTACTGTCGTCTACTAAGCAATACAAGATGCATAAAGGATTAACATCACATGCAATTCATAATATGTGATATGATATGGCCTTTCTTCTTTGTGCTTCCGATCTCCATCTTCAAGCACGAACATGATCTCCATCATCACCGACATTGCATCAAGGTCAATGACGCTTCAACATGGTTGTCGTCCACCGGCTTCAACTATTACAACTACTTTGAATAGACACGCGGGTCTTAACATAAATTAAAGACAACCATATGGCTCCTGCCGGTTGCCAACTTACAATAAGGAACATTGCATACATCAAATATAATCACAATCATGGCCATATCACATCATCAGACACCCTCGCAAAACAAAGTTAGACGCCTACTTTCTTTGCATATTTTACGTGGTCTGGGCTTTCAATAAGTGTCATTCTAACTTACGAACAAGAACCACAACATTGATACTAGCATTGTTGATCACCCGTTGTAAATTGGATCTTAACTATGCTAGGAGAAACAGCACCCGAAAGCCACTTATGCAATACAAGTTGCATGTCAAACGTGGAGCAAGTCTCATGAACGATGTCATGTAAGGTTAGCCCGCCGCTTCATCCCAACATACCGCAAGATGCAAAGTACACAAAAAGCAATCGACAATAAAAGCATCAACGCCCACAATGACCATTGTTCTACTCGTGCAATGATCTACATATAGACACGGCTCGATACCATCGTAGGGGTTCGTAGCATGGAAAACAAAAATTTTCTATCGCATACAAACAAACAAGCCAAGATCTATCTACTAGATTGTAGCAACGAGTCGATGGAATAACTTACCTCGAAGATTCCAAAGTGTTTAACGAGAGCGGATTCTCGTGGGCGATGTAGTCGATTCTTTCCGATCTCAAGATCGTAGACGATCCTTCCGCGCCAAGGTTCGGCAGCTTCCAATCGGTCACACGCCTTAGTACTCGACGAAGACCTTCCTCTCCTTGTTCCAAAGAAAATGGAGGTTGTAGCACTCTCCTCGTGATTCCTAAAGACAACGACGTGGTATCTAAGTAGAGGGAAATCCCGCAGGCTTCGCTTTTGCCGAGCGAGTATGGTGGAGTATGAGAGAGGTCTATTAGTGGTCTAGAGATTATACACACCAATTAGAAGGCTCTAAACCGCAGGCTAAAGCAATTAGAAGCTCTAAACCAAACGGCTCTAAACCGGAGATTAGAGGATAGGAACTTGTGTGTAGAGGAGGAGGCCCCGCCTCCTTTTATAGGTGGAGGGGTGGCGCCAGGGAGGGACGGAGTCCCTCCCCACTCGGCCTAGGCTGGTCACGCTTGGAGGAGAGGGACTCCTCCTCCAAGTTGGTTTCAACCTCCTCTTGCTTGTTTCCCACAGCTTCCCATGTTTCCCTGTTTTAGCCGCTTGACTTTTCAGTTTTGGAACAGAAGAACACTTAGTACATGATGCAATCATTCAATGACACATTCATGTACCCTCCCCGGAGTGTCGGACAATCCGAACCTTCCGTAACATTCCCGATGAAAACACCTAATCATTCCCGAACTCAAACGGACTTTCCTTATATGAATCTTATTATCGTGACCATTCCGATCACCTCGTGATATCCCGGATCCCATCCGAGACTCAACAACATTCGGTCTCTTTCATAATACCATAACTACTCAAAACAACGTCAATCCTTATGTGTCTCCCTACGGTTCGTGAATTATGCGGACATGATCGAGACACTTCTCCGAACAATAACCAATAGAGGAATCTGGAAATTCATATGGCTCCCACATATTTCTACGATTACTTTGCGATCGAATGAACCACTTACATACGATACCAATTTCCCTTTGTCTCACGATAGTTTACTTATCCGAGGTTATGATCGTCGGTATCTCTGCATACCAAGTTCAACCTCATTACCGATAAGTACTCTTTTCTCGTTCCCGTGATATGTGATCCCTTGTGACCCAGTCACATGCTTGCAAGCTAATTGGATGACATTCCACCGAGAGGGCCCAGAGTATATCTATCCGTCATATGGATGGACAAATCCCACTCTTGATCCATGTGTTTCAACCAATACTTTCCGAAGACTCAATGCCACCTTTATAGCCACCCAGTTACGGTGTGGTGTTTGATGTCATCAAAGCATCCATCCGGTAAAGGTGATATGCATGATCTCATGGTCGAAGGAATTAGGTTACTATGTATCAGAAAGCATATAGCAATTGAACTATTGAAATGACTTGATCTTTATGCTATGCTTATCTATAGGAGTATGTCCACCATATCATTCTCCTAACGATATGATCTTGTTATCGATAACATCTCAATGTTCATGATAGGGAAACCACAATCATTAATCAACCAACAAGCTAGTGAAGTATAGAGGCTATACTAGGGACTTCAAATTAAGTTTACAAATCACACAAGTATTAATGTTTCCTTGTTAATACTATTATAGCATGAATGTAAACATTTATCATAAACACAAAGATATAATAATAACTATATTTATTATTGCCTCTAGGGCATATCTCCAACACAAAGTAGATAGTGATAATACTACTTATTTGTGGCACTGTCGTGTAGGTCATATTGGAGTAAAGAGCATGAAGAAACTCCATTCTGATGGACTTTTGGAGTCTCTTGATTTTTGAATCATTTGACACATGCGAACCATGCCTCATGGGCAAGATGATCAAAACACCGTTCTCCGGTATGATGGAGCGAGCAACGGACTTGTTGGAAATCATACATACCGATGTATGCGGACCGATGAGTGTTTCGACGCGCGGTGGATATCGCTATTTTCTCACTTTTACCGATGACTTAAGTAGATATGGGTATATATATTTAATGAAACATAAATCTGAAATATTTGAAAAGTTCAAAGAATTTCAGAATGAAGTAGAGAACCATCGTAACAGAAAGATTAAGTTTCTACGATCCGATCGTGGAGGTGAATATTTGAGTTATGATTTTCTCACGCATCTTAAAGTAAGCGGAATCGTTTCGCAACTCACGCCACCTAATTACACAAGAATGGTGTGTCTGAGCTTGAATCGAACCCTATTAGATAGGGTCCGATAAATGATGTCTCTTCTTGATTTGCCGTTATCATTTTGGGGTTATGCATTAGAAACCGCATTCACTTTAAATAGGGCTCCATCTAAATCCGTTGAGACGACACCGTATGAACTGTGGTTTGGTGCTAAACCTAAGTTGTCGTTTTAAAGTTTGGGGATGCGAAGCTTACGTCAAGAAGTTGATGCCGGACAAGCTCGAACCCAAAGCGGAGAAATGCGTCTTCATAGGATACCCTAAGGAAACTATTGGGTATACCTTCTATCACAGAACCGAAGGCAAAGTGTTTGTCGCAAAGAACGGTTCCTTTCTTGAGAAGGAGTTTCTCTCAAAAGAAGTGAGTGGGAGGAAAGTAGAGCTAGACGAGGTTGTTGAATCTCCTCTTGAATTGGAGAGTAGCACAGCACCTGAAATTGTTCCAGTGCCGCCTGCACCAACAATAGAGGAAGCTAATGACAAGGATCATGAAGCTTCGGACGATGCTGCTACTGAACATCGCAGGTCGACAAGGTCGCGTGCCCTCCCGAGTGGTACCAAGAACTGCCTGACTGTCTTGTTAGTAGAAGACAGTGAATCTACGAACTATGAGGAAGCGATGATGAGCCCAGACTCTGAGAAATGGCTAGAAGCCATGAAATCCGAATTGGGATCCATGAGCGAAAACCAAGTATGGACTTTGGTGGACCCTCCTAGCAACCGAAAGGCCGTTGAGTGCAAATGGATTTTCAAGAAGAAAATGGACGCGGATGGTAATGTTATCGTCTATAAAGCACGGCTTGTCGCGAAAGGTTTTCGGCAAGTTCAAGGTGTTGACTACGATGAGACTTTCTGTCCCGTAGCGATGTTTAAGTCCATTCGGATTTTATTAGCAATTGCTGCGTTTCATGATTATGAAATATGGCAGATGGATGTCAAGACTGCGTTCCTCAATGGCAACATTGATGAAGAGTTGTATATGATGCAACCCGAAGGTTTTGTCGATCCTAAGGATGCTGAT
The DNA here is from genome assembly GCA_030063025.1 of Avena longiglumis. NCBI lineage: Eukaryota > Viridiplantae > Streptophyta > Magnoliopsida > Poales > Poaceae > Avena > Avena longiglumis. The sequence goes on along the minus strand of CP125979.1, from coordinate 207,723,947 downwards.
AAAGTATGCAAGCTTCAGCGTTCCATTTATGGACTGAAGCAAGCATCTCGGAGTTGGAACCTTCGTTTTGATCAAGTGATCAAGAGCTTTGGATTTGTTCCAAATTGCTACGAAGCTTGTATCTACAAGAAAGTGAGTGGGAGCTCGGTGACGTTTCTGGTACTATATGTGGATGACATATTGATTATTGGAAATGACATCAACATGCTTAACGATGTGAAGAGTTATTTAAACAAGTGTTTTTCAATGAAAGACCTAGGTGAAGCTGCTTATATATTGGGCGTCAAGATCTATAGAGATAGACAAAGACGCCTGATAGCTTTAAGCCAGAGTACATACCTAGACAAAGTTCTGAAAAGGTTCAGAATGGATAAGGCAAAGAAAGGTTCAGTGCCTATGTTGTCAGGTAAGATATTGAGCAAGGCTCAGTGTCCAGCTACGGTAAATGATAGGGAAGCTATGGGCAAAGTGCCTTATGCCTCGGCCATAGGTTCTATCATGTATGCCATGCTGTGTACTAGACCGGATGTGTCCAATGCTCTTAGTTTAACGAGCGATATCAAAGTGATCCAGAGTGGAACATCGACAGCCGTGAAGAACATCCTAAAGTACCTAAATAAAACTAAAGAAATGTTCTTAGTATATGGGGTGTTGAATAGCTCGTCAGTAAAGGTTACGACGCTAGTTTTGACAAACAAGGATGATTCTAAATCTCAGACGGGATACATGTATATTTTGAATGGAGGAGCTGTCACCGAGAAGCTGCAAGCAAAGCGTGATCGGGATCTATAGTAGAAGCGGAATACATGGTCTGCCGCAGGCCAAGTGAAGGAGTTTGGATCAGAACTTCATCATCGAGCTTGGCGTGTTCCAAGTGCATTGGACCCACTGGAGATATTGTGTGACAACATGGCGCCATAGCACTCGCTAAGGAACCAAGATATCATCCAAAGACCAAGCATATCAACTGAAGTTTCATATAATCCGAGATTATATAACAATGATGGAGATCTCAAGATTAGCAAAGTACATACAGATCCGAATGTCGCAAATCCATTGACTAAACCTCTTCCACGTATAACATGATCAACACCTCGATTGCCATGGGTGTGAGATTATTGCCAAATGTAAACTAGATTATTGACTCTAGTGCAAGTGGGAGAGACTTGGAATTATGCCCTAGAGGCAATAATAAAGATGTTATTATTATAATTCTTGTTCATGATAATGTTTATATTCCATGCTAGAATTGTATTAAGCGGAAACTTTAATACTTGTGTGGTTTGTGAACAACACCGTGTCCCTAGTACGCCTCTATGGACTAGCTCATTGATTAATGATGGTTAAGGTTTCCTAATCATAGACATGAGTTGTCAATTAATAATGAGATCATATCATTGGGAGAATGATATGGTGATGCACCAAACTAAGAGAAGCAATTAGATCGTGTCATCGTGTTCGCCTTTGTAAGCTTTTCTTATGTCAAATATTGTATTCCTTAGACCATGAGATAATACAACTCCCTGGTATCGGAAGAAAGCTTTGAGGTCATCAAACGTCATCCTATGAGAGGGTGATCATAAAGGTGTCTCTCAGGTGATAGGAAAGTATCTGTTGGGTTGTATGTATCGAGATGGGATTTGTCCCTCCCAAGTCGGAGAGATATACTTCGGGCCCACTCGGTAATCGATATCAACACCGCTTGCAAGCATGTGGTTAAGTAGTTAATCACAAAGTGATATCGGATTACGGAATGAGTAAAGTACTTGCTGTGAACGAGATTGGACTAGGTATGAAGGTACCGACGATCGAATCTCGGGCAAGTAAAATATCGCGAGACAAAGGGAATATATATATGGGATTGATTGAATCCTAGCATCATGGTTCATCCGATATGATCATCGATGAATGTGTGGGAGTCAATATGGGTTTCCAGACCCCGCTGTTGATTATTGATAGAAGATCATGTCTTCATATTCTCGAACCCGCAGGGTCACACACTTAACGTGTCTCGACGCTAGGATAGATTGGATAATTGGTTTATGAGTTTTTGTTCGGAGTCTCGGATGGGATCCGGGACATCACGAGAGGTTCTGGAGTGGTCCGGAGAATATTTGGAGTTCGGAATTGTTCCGGGTTAATCGGTATTGTACCGGAAGCTTCTAGAACCTTCCGGAAGGGGACCAACGTGGCCCCACCTTCCGGGAGGGGGCATGGGCCTATGAGGGAGTTCCCTGGACGCATTGGGCCAGGGGCACAAGGCCCCATAGGGCCCAGCCGGCCAAGAGAGGTTTAAACTCGATATAGACCTTCTAGAAGGGGGGTTTCCTTGCCCCCCACTCCTTATCCTTTGGGGCCGCCGGTTTGGGCTTGGGGAAGGGGCTAGGGCTGCGCCCCCCTCTATATAAAGAGGGGTGGGGGCGCACCAACCCCTCACACCTTCCCTCCAACCCTAGCCGCCTGCCCTCCTCTCCCTCCCGATCGCCAGGCGAAGCCCTCCGCAGAATTCTCCACCAACCGCACTCACGTGTTGTAGATCTAACCCATCTCTCCACCATACTTGCTGGACCGAGGAAGGAGGAGACGTCGAGGTGCTGCACGTGTGCATCTCACGGAGGCACCGCCACTTGTGGTGCTAGATCGGATCGGATCGCGAGGAGGAGAAGCGACGACTACATCACCCACGCCCGATTTAACGCTCCATTGCGAATCTTCAAGGGTATGAAGATCTAATCCAATCTCTCTCGTTGTTTGCATCTCCTAGATTAGATCTTGTCTTTCCCTCTGTTCACATCCGTAGAAAATTTTGATTTACTATGCCGCGAAACCCTTCAAAAAGTTATTGAGAATAATATTGTTAGGGAGTTCATGAATAGGACATTTAAGCATTAGCAGCTTCAATATCCCCCAAGCTTGAGTTGTACTTTCTCCATCAAGAGGCCAAAAGTTATATATAAGACTTCTATCCTTTTGGATTTCACTGGGAGGATAAAATTTAGAGTAAAAGAGAGATGTCATTTCCTCCCATTCCATGGATTGTCCATTCTTTAGCAGCTTATACCATGCCTCAGCTCTCCCTTTCAAGGATATGGAGAGTAACTTCTTCTTTACCTGTTCAGTTGTGATACCTGCACACTTAAACAACCCGCATAATTCATGGATATAAAGAAAGTGATCAGCAGGATGGACAGTTCCATCCCCAAAATAATAATTATCCATGACACGATTAACAATACTCGCATGTATCTTAAAAGGATCTATCTCAACAGGTGGTGGTATATCTACTACCCTTTCAGTGGTAGTAGTTTTACCAAACAGAAAACCAAGTGGTTTATCCATATCGGAAACAAAGAAACAAATAGTAACAAAAGGAAATACTCACAGTAAAAGTTCCCTTACCAGTTCCACTCTTCAATAGCGCTTCACTCCCCGACAACGGCGCCAGAAAATAGTCTTGATGACCCACAAGTATAGGGGGTGTATCGTAGTACTTTCGATAAATAGGAGTGTCAATCCCAATGAGGAGAAAATGTGTTGAGCAGTATGGAGCAAATAAATCGAATACTTAATAAACGGATTTTTAGTGGTTTTTGATAAGGCAACAAAAAAAGCAAGTAACAAAGACAAGAAGAACGAGAAAGAAAGTGGGCCCATCGTTTCTTAGAAAAGAAGGACAAGAAAAATACTTATAAGGACCACACACAACACATGACATGGAAATTGGAAATTTTGCTTGCTTTCGCCGTTGAGTACTACTCTCTTGTTCATAAGTGTTGTGTGTTGTGGTGGTGAACTGCGGCTAACATAGCCTTCTTCCTATACATATAATACAACATTTAAACCCCAAACAAAATCCAAAATAAATAAACAAAAGTAATTAAGATATAAATCTAACAAATCCTTTAAAAAGGTGTCCTAACGGTCCCTCCCTCTGTCCTAAGTAGGTGTTCTCTGCCATGCACACACACATCTGATTACAAATAACACAAATATTTCCCCTAGGCCCATAAATGGTGAAGTGTCATGTAGTCGACGTTCACATGACACCACTAGAAGAATAGCACAACAACTTAAATACTAAACCATTGAATAATAACTCATCACAGATTCACTATAAACAACATGACTTTTCCCATGTCCTCAAGAACACAACGAACTACTCACAAGACATCATATGGATCAAGATCAAAGATAATATGGTAATGGATAACAATCTGAACATAAACAATAATCCAATGGTTCCACTCACAAGCATCAACTACAATAGTAATTAACACCGGGAAGGTTTCCCCTAAGAAATATAGCAATATCCAACACAATTGTTACAGCGGGACAGAGTGGTGATGATGGTGCTGGTGGAGATGATGGTGTGGATGATGATGATGCTGATCCCGATGAAGCCTAGCCTGATGATGGTGTTGATGGCGAAGGTCTCCCCTATCCGAGAAGGAATTCCCCCGACAGAAATCTGTCTGCCAAAGAGATCTTTCTCTCTCGGTGTTTTTCGCTCCCCAGAGGCGGCGGATATCTATATATCGTCGCCCCCCATGTATTAGGGTTCCAAAGGAAAGTTATAGGAGAAGGGGAGAGTCGGAGGCCGAGCAGGTGGGATAGACCCACCCTAGGCGCGACCTCAGGTGGGCCCACGCCTAGGGGGTTTGGGCCCCCTGCAGCCCCCCTTCGCTCCTCCTTCTGGCTCCAGTCTTCCTCTGGTAAAATAATATGTTTCCATATTTTTCTGGTATTTTTCTGATCTTCACGAAATTGCACCGAAACGCCTTCTTTTCCATCAGAATCTAGACTCCGGTGGCTCAATCTCCAAGGATCATCCAATATGCATAAACATATGAAAATCCATAAGTAATACCTCATAATAAGACAAATATCAATGAATAGAGGTAAATTATGATATAGAATGGTGATGCAAATTGGGCATATAAGAGATTGATGGAGATGGCTCCGGGGGCACTTCCCCATCCCGACAGGGTGCTGGAACAGAGACTTTCTGCCCCCCGAATCTCCCCTTCGGTGGCGGCGGCGCTGTGGAACTTTTTCTAGAAGTATGATTGACGATCTAGGGTTTTCTCATCGGGGGCTTCTTATAGGTGAAGGGGGAGGCTGAGGAGGTCTCCAGGGGGCCCACACCCTCCCTAGGTGCGGGCCAGGCTTGGCCGTGCCCAGGGGGTCTGGCCACCCTCTGGTGCCTCTCTGTCCCTCCTTCTGGATTCGTGTCCCTCACGGAAAGTTATTGACTTTGGCTTTTGTCCCGTCCAATTCTGAGAATATTGATTTTCTGCCTTTCTGGAACCAAAAACAGAATAAAATAGGCAACTGACACTGTGGCAACTTGTTAATAGGTTAGTTCCAGAAAAGATATAAAAACACCTCAAAGAAAGACAAAGCAAAACAAAGTAGATACAAAACAAGCATGGAGCATAAAAAATTATAGATACATTTCCGACGTATCAAGGTCGTGCCTAGGGCAGGTGTGTTCCACCTTCCCGGCCTCCGAATCTCCCCCTTCGCCTATATCTTCCCTTCGGAACCCTAAGCCTCAAGGAGCGACCACAGATAGATTTCCTCCGCCTCTGGGGGCGGAAAACACCAAGAGAGAAAGATCTCTCTGGCAGACAGATTTCTGCCAGGGGAATTCCTTCCCAGAGAGGGGAGACCATCTCCATCAACACCATCATCAAGCTAGGCTTTATCGGGATCATCATCATCATCCACACCATCATCTCCACCAGCACCATCATCACCACTCCGCCTCGCTGTAACAACTGTGTTGGATATTGCTTTAGTTCTTAGGGGAAACTTTTCCGGTGTTAATTACTATTGTAGTTGATGCTTGTGAGTGGAACCATTGAATTATTGTTTATGTTCAGATTGTTATCCATTACCATATCATCTTTGATCTTGATCCATATGATGTCTTGTGAGTAGTTCGTTGTGTTCTTGAGGACATGGGAGAAGTCATGTTGTTAGTATTGAATCTATGATGAGTTATTATTCAATGGTTTAGTATTTAAGTTGTGGTGCTATTCTTCTAGTGGTGTCATGTGAATATCGACTATATGACACTTCACCATTTATGGGCCTAGGGGAGTGCATTGTGTATTTGGCTACTAATTGCGGGGTTGCTAGAGTGACAGAAACCCGAACCCCCGTTAGGACACGTTTGCACAAGGGAGAGTAGGATCTCAGAGTTTAAGGTTGTGGTTAGATTTATATCTTAATTACTTTCCTATAGTTACGGATGTTTGCAGGGGGGTTAATCACAAGTATGCATTAGTCCTAGGAAGGGCGGTATGTTAGCACAGGTTCACCACACAACACTTACTAACACCAAAGAAGAGTACTCAGCTATTTGAAGCGAAAGCACTTGACAGAATTCCCATGTGTCCTCGAGAACGTTTGGTCCTTATAAGTATTTCCACCGGCTTGTCCTTTGCTAAGAAAGGATTGGGCCACTTGCTCCGTTTGTTCGTTATCTTTGTCACTTGCTCTTTGTTTTATAGCCTTGTCAGAAAACCACTAAAAACTCGTTTGTTATGTATTCACATGGATTTCCTGCTCCATACCATTGTTCACCATCTTCTGCTCCTCGTTGGGATCGACACTCCTATTTATAGAATACTACGATAAACCCCCTATACTTGTGGGTCATTAGCAGCAGACAGTGGAGAAGGCCCAACGGTAGGAGGAGGGATGAGTCATCACTGTTGATGACTTACTATTTCTGGCACGCTGGAGGAGCTATCTTCATCGGCATATCTTCGTGAGCTGATCGATAGTGTATGTGGACTGTCGGTGCGGACAACTGATAGAATCAATACGGCAACACCAAGACTGACTGAGGCTTTGGGTCAGGCTGGCCCCATGGGGTAGATGTGTTCTTGTAGTTTAGATGGTGGTTGCAGTCGTTTTGCTCTGTGTAGATGGTGCTTGGTCTGTGTGTGCCTGAGCGGGTTCTATAGTACCTGTATTCTCGCAGTATTTGGTAGCATATACCGTGTTTTGCAGATCCATATGTTATCTTGCGGCATCGGTTGTTCTGAATGTGGGCATGTGCTGTTACTTTTGTTGACTGGAGCTGTTTTAATTTTCTGTCTTTAAGTATTGATCTGCGCATGGGTAGCTTACCTGAATCTTTTGACGTAATGATGACATGTTATAGGGGCAATGTGCTTGTTGTAAGGATAGAGCTGCTTGAAGTTGGTTTCTATAGAATGAAGACCACTTTATTTTCTATAAAGTAGATATAAATGAATAAAGACATGTGTTAATCTGTAGCTGCTGGTCTTTAGTGACATAGAGTAGGATAATGCAGGAGCTAATGTGTTGTCTTTACAGTTATGGCCTAAGGTATCAACAACAATATATCTACTCAATTTTGTTGTATTGAAAAAAGGATCACGTGAGATATGGGATATGTTAATGTGTATAGCTTTATAGTTAGGATAAATATGGCATGTTCACCACATAATCGTGTGGACCATATACATAAAATCATGGATCTTGAAATCAAGCTAAAGTACCTTGTGTACTATTTTTTGTAGATATCTATCATAGAACATGCAATAGTACTTTGTTCACGTAAATTCTGGGTATTCTGGAATTCTTTTTCTCTGAACAAATTTAGGTCATGCTAGATAAACCTATTGCACAAGAACTAAAAAGAACTATGTTTGCTTGCCTTCTTAGTGTCAGATTTAGATACATCCACAATGTTTTCAGCGAGTGTAACCTCTAATTTTTGTATATTTGAGAACAAATCTCTAGTGGCATCATTTGACTGCTTTCATTATTTACAGACAAAGCTGGTGATGCTTATAATCATCTACTGGCGATAACCTGGATATACCGATGAATACAGTGGACCTATGAGGACTATTCCCTATTCCATAACTCAACCTGCTGTTTTCAACACAAAGAATGAAAGGTACATCCAAGTAACAAAAAATTGCAGTTTAAAGTGGTAGTCCATATGAATCAATCTCTAGTGGTAGAACATATAGCAAATAAGACCTACATTAGATAGTATTTTTTCCTTTATCAAAGGATACACAATAAGATACACATAACACTTATTATTATTCACATGCACAGGATGATGACTACAAAAGGGCAACACAAGACTTCATAAAGACAACCACATGGCCTAAACAACACAGGCAATAACCGACCCATAAACATATTATGCAAGGGGTGACCGACCAACTTCACATCATCCCCAAAACATACCTTCGCCTTCCACATCCCAAACGCAATCGGTCTGTGCACACTGCAAAAACACCTCCCATGCACGCGACCACAAGCTGGTGTCATCTCGTGCGAGAACTACCGCTGCCACTTCTAAAACAATAACACAAAAACAGTCGGAAGTGCTGACCTGCTCAACCCAAGTAGGAAAAAATGGCAAAACCCCAAGAAACAAATGTTATTTTTTTATACATTTTAGTCCACATCATCCATATGTGCTAGGTTAACCAACTCCCTAGCAAGCTCCTCCTGCCTTCCAAACACTGGGCCATTAGAATCATCACCTTTGACTGCCTAGAATGGGAGTACATCATTGTATTGAACAAAGATGTGTGACGGCTTGGTCATCACTTCATGAAGCGACTGAACAACAATGCGTTCCCTTTCTCGAGCAAAATCTGCCATGCGATGCAGCTCTGCAAATTGGCTACATGCCACATTACAGAAATGGTAATTCACATCATCCATATTATACCCGGTTTCGAGCGTAATCACATGGATCAGTGTCTACTTCTAATCGACGCGGTGCCCATGTGTCTACTTCTGACCGACGCGGTGCACCATACGTTTTCCTAAGCATAAATCCAAACGGATTTTCCCTGGTTGGCAAATTATCTTTGATCCAAGTAACCATCCTTCCAGACCCTGGGCTATCGAGGCCCTAGGCATAGGACATAGGCCAAGTTGTGCTATCATATCATGTGCCACAACTATCCGAGACAAACGTATCGCCTGCAAAAACAATAATACATAAGTAATGTCCTTTTGAAAGAGAGTAAAAGGTTTGAAGAAAGAACAATAGAACAAGAAAGCAACAAATGTTCTATCTACAATATACACATCAACGAAGGGCGGGATGTTTTCATTCATTCTGTCTATCTTTATTCTTAAGATATATAAATATAGGATAGTCTACAGGGTCCGATAAAAAAAATCCATATATAAACCTAAAGATAGAAGCAATAAGATAGATGTCCAAAATAAAAGAATGCAAGGTTAGCAATTCAGTTGGTAAGCAGCTAAATGCTCCTGCTGAACTGTTGAACGACACAAAATTTCAGAGAATCAACGTCATACGTCCATCTTTTGTACTATTAATTTAGTCCTAGAGATTGTTTACTAACATATAGACATCATCTAGCTTGGCCTTAAATTACAAATGAAATGTCGCATTAAACCTTGGTTATGCCAAGCCTCATAGTCTCTCATAAATAGATTTTCTAAAAATCTACAAAGAGGAGATCGAGCCAATCCGAAACTAACCAATGGAATAATACTTTATCTTAAACTCCATGTCAAATATTCATCATAGATACCACAGACCATAGGTAAGAAACTATTTAGATCAACTATACTATGTATGATAAAAAAATATGGATGAAGAACAATGTTTAACATGCCATCATGTAGAGCTGATAGCAGTACAAAATATATATTTCTACAAAACCGTCAGATAGAAAAGGTATATGGTGTTTTTCTAAAACAACATCCTCTTGTGAACATACCATTTACATTCCTCCTTGTCAACACTAAATCAAAGAAACTTAACCACATATTTTGACAAGTTCATATGGTGCACGTAAAAAATCCTACCAACAAAATTCTGCCATCCAACATACCCTAAGAACTTTTCACATTGATGTCTTCCCTTTCATCAGTCAAATAATAGACAAATTATCTATAAATGTGAGGTTTCATGCCATCAGATGTAAACACATATTTGGTAAGACAAATTATATTTAAATATGAGGTTTCATACATCAGCCGTCAGGCTGCTAACCAAACCATATTCGACAGGAAAACAACAAACTAAGTAGATAACTCGGATATGAGCACCGACTGAGTTTTACCATTAATCTGTAAAGGTACAAAAATTAACATTAGGCGTTGCTCGCAGGAAATCTAATAGAAAACAGGGAAGGTGCTAACAACAAATCATCCCATAGCCAAGAAAAAAGCAACAGGAAAACAGTCTGCATCAAGAAGTAAACAGAAGAAAAAAACAAACGCACAACCAAAAAGTTTGATGCATACTCACCGTCATGCCTTCATGCCAAAATTCATAAGGACAAATCTAAGCTAAGATAAGCTCTTTAAGAGTCACATATAAAATTTTCAAGATTTTTGTTGCAATGCTATATGACACCGACCTCACTCATTATTTTAGCAAATCAATGATATAATTTTAACATCAAGATGAAACTATTCTAAAAAAGGCAAGGCATGAAACTATTATACTGATAAAAAAGATTTCTATAGGGGTCATTCACAAATTTAACACACTAACATTTGCAGCAGAAAAAAATACCCCATAGAAGGAAGCTTATCAGTTAATCTGAGAGGATAACATAAATTCTGTAGAGGAAACACCTACTATATATGACCGAAGAGGACATGAATCCAATGACATACTTATGTTGAGATCGTCGACCTAGTAGGTTTGTGAGGCATAGCATGTCGACGAGACCATGGTTCAAAGGGCGTTGGCTCGACGCCCTCCAAGCTCTAGCAGCTGGCCATAGAAAAACACATATATTCAAAAGGCGCTAAATTCTACAAGGGGAGGACCATACCTCCACACTCTTGGCAACGTTCGTGGGAGCATGACCAGAACACTGCATTAACGCAAGGACACCTTCTCGACATACCCTGATGTAAAGATGAATACCTCGATTGAAAAATAGCATGAGCATGATGCATACAGTGTGCGGGACGCCATTACCCTTTGTGATGGTTGTATGACTTGATCAATATACATGGGAGACCCTATAGTGCTAAAAAAGCAACCTAAGCACTTATAGGTATGTTACTTGAGCAAGATGTAAATTTCAATGCTTATTTCATCTTACTTAGAAACAACATGTATTATTTTCTTTATAGTAGTTTAAAGAAGGGATGCAAGATGGAAAGTAACCGAGCAACTTTGCTCATAGAGCAGTTAAAACATTTAGAAATACCTATAGTTCTTATTGAACTATATGAAAGAAAATCTTGGAAAAACTAAAGAAAAACTTGTGCTTTTTTCCATAGTGCAATGACATACTCGTGGTTTCCAAGCGATTCATGAAAACTGAAGAGATATTTGTTGATTAAGCTTTAAGAAAACAGGTCCACAGATTTATCTAACTAAAATATCTGGCAATAATGCCTAGATACACAAATCTTTAACATACATTAACCATGAAAATAAATAGGAAATTTTTAGCATATTGTTAACTCGTGGTAAAACGAAAAGCAGGACCCAATGCAGAAAATAAAGAAATTGCAGTCCTTTTTATTAGTGCGTGAGTTGCTCCAGTTTTATAATAAAGCGATAATTGCATCGACTTTACCAACTTATGTAGAATACTGTCTCTATTCCCACTGTCAACGTTAGAGACTGTAAACATGGTTATTGAAAGAGATATGAAATGGGGAATAATTTATCATGTATCTCACAACACAATATATATGGATTTCACAAGTTGGCAAGAAGAAACATCAACCTAGACCAAAACTAGTGGACCAACTGCATAGTCGATGGAGTTAATTTCATACATTATATATTCGTCTAAGGTTATATGGATAATTTAACCATAAATCTAGTGGAGCTAATATTTGAATTATAAGCTCCAAACTGCACACCGATTGCTCTATACATGGTGCATTTTGAAGCATGAAACACTGCAAGCAAGGAAAGAAACAATGAAACCGAGCCTCAACTGTGAAACAATGAAACTGAGCTTTAACTATGCAAAGAAACTACCATGCAGCTATAGTAAAACATTGCACCTACATAATTACTAAACTAAATGTCATAGATAAATTAGTGTGCTAATAAGGTATTATCTCTAAAAAATGACTAAACCGTTGCTCTCACACATATATGAAAAATTGCTTTCTATATTTGTTGTAGCTTAACACATCACAAATTATGAGAGATTGAAAATTCAGATGGCCAAGACGGATTGTAACCATGTTGTTCCTAATTTTCATGGTTGTTCAGCGACAACAAAAGAAACAATAAGAACGAATGTGTGATCTGAGCAAAGGCTAGTAGCTTGGCCAGTGGTTATACCTAGAGAAATTATGCTTTCACGACATCTGGGGTGACCATGGGAGTCCTGAGGAGGTCATGGTGCTTGAAATCCTTGTGGTCTGCAGCTTGGTGTCCGTTCCTCCTTAGATAATCCACATTAGGAGCTTCTAGAATCAAATAATTAAAATCTTAGACCTAGTTTGGCAACAAAGTTTTTTTAAAACTAAAGTATATCAATATCATAGTATTTTAGTGACTAGCAAAGCAATACTTTAGTTTTTTCCCTTTTCTCAGTTTTAAAAAAAAGAGGGTCTAGCCTCTTTCTCAAATACTTAAAAAAAATCATAGTTTTGGAGAATACTTCAGTTTTAAAACCATATTATTTGTTAGATCCAAACACCTCAAAGTATTTAATACTTTAGTTTTTTAGAAACCAAAGTATTCCCTCAATACTTTAAAAATACTTTGATGCCAAACAGGGCCTTAGTTTGTGGGTACCCAAGAACACAAACATCAAGAAATAACGAACTGAGCTTTGATAGTTTTTCATGAATCCCAATCAGTTGACCAACGAAACAAATTAATAAGTAAAGGGAGATGCAGACTTTGAAAAGTTCTTGCATATCTAAACCCGATAAACTCACCACAGTGAGTCAGTGTTGATCTTCGAGCCAGCACACATCTAGAACTACGAAGCACTGATACGGTAAGACGGATACGACAATTTCAAAAAACAGCAGTACGACTATACTGGGAGTATATGTATAAAATTAGTATAATTGTAGGTTATAAAGGCAGAATAACTGAATGCATGAGATTAAAAACTGCCTAATTTTTTGTCTTTCTTGATGACTGAATCCGAACGATCTCTAATTTCATTGTGTAACTCTTGATCAAAGAAGCTTTGTCATCATGACCACCAATTTTTACCATCCTCGTGAAGTATCGAATGGAAAATGGCAGGAATAAAATAGGAAGATCAACCGGTGCACAAGTTCACCAAAATTACATCATAAATAGAAAGACATGCTAGTTGCCATGCCACTGCCCTGTACATGAGATGCATGTAGCCTACAAGTACCAATACAGCAACACCATCAGGCCATCATCAGACAAACAAGCAGATGCAGGACGGGAGCAGAGGCAGGGCAACAATCCATCAACAACCAGAAAAGCAAGAACAGCGGCAAGAGTCTGGAGTTACCTTGCTGGCGATTGCGGGAAGGGATCGACGAATTTGAGTGGCGAGAGGCGATTCTGGGCATCGGAGGCTCGATTCCAGACGGTGGAGGCGCAATTTCGGGTGGTGGAGGCGCGATACCGGGCGGTGGAGGTACGATATCGGGCGGGGGAGTCCTGATTCCAGGCATTGGAGACGCGATTTCGGGCGGTGGCTGTGCAATTCCGACGATGGCGTCTGGATTCTAGAGTTCCCCTCTCAGGGGAAATCATCTGCAAACTCTCTTCCTATTGCTACGAAGTAAATAACACATAACCTGACTACAACGACGTGCGTGGCTAAGGTCTAGGTACTGGTGTTCATGAGCACTATCACCATCGCCTCATCCAATGTAGAGCTCGCCTGGTGTAGAAGCGGCGACTCGAGCCTATGCACGGTGTGTTGGAGTCGAACACCTTCAGCACGACGACAGAGGGGCCAACGAAGCGGTCGATTTGCGGGGCGACCACCGCGAGCTCGGCCATGGCCGCCGGATCGGGCGCACGGCGGCCCCGAGCGCCGACAGCGCTGTCTAGATCTCCTTGAGTCGAGGCCCCACGCGGTCGGCGAAGCCTTGATCATCGCCCTGAGGTACGGAGAAAGAGGACCTGGTTGCCGCTCGTGTGCACAAGCGCAATGTAGGAATGTTCTTGGAGCCCTCTCCCTCTCCGCCAAAAATCGACCAGGAGAACGAAGCATGCCCACAAGACCAAAAGGGGATGCTTTGCTGTCATCCAAGAAACATGCAGCGCGCCATATATCGACCCGACCCCACGCGACGCAACGAGGGAGACATGATGCGGTCAACAGCGAAAAGCCAACCTCCTGGTCACACCGTCCACCGCTCGCCCACCAGCTCCCCGCAATCCACGGGCAAACAAAGGCCCACAAAGCAGCGACCGTAAGCGCCCAAGGCCCGGAACCAGCGACAAAAAAAATGGTAGAACGCACCGCAGGTGGCTTCAAAACTGTCGTCGGTCACCACACGCATGGAGTAGAGACAAGGAGGCCACAAAGCAGCGTCAGCGTGCATTGTTGATGGGCTAAGAGCGCTTGTTTTTGCACAAGCTTAGAGCAAGTCCAGGAGATACCCTAAAATTTCTCCCATATGTCTTCCTATAGGGGCCTCTCCTAAAAAGATATCTCCTCTATATTTTGTCTATTTCCAGCAGCTCCCCTATATACTCTTTCCTATATCACATTCACATATATTTTATCAATATTTCATAACTAACTTCATGAATGAATATTTCTCTAACTGCCATATTTCAAATGACTATCTCCAACAACTACTTTTTAACAACTTTATTTCTAACAGCTAGTTATTAAACGAGTAGTTTTCCAACGACGCTATTTTTAACGGCTAGTTTTTCAGGTCTATATATACAACTCCATCCATCACAGATCTCTCACACATTCTTGGATCTTCCTTATATATTTCTCTCATTCTGTATCCTCGCCTACAACAAAATGAGTCGCCGCCGGAGCTCGACCATGTGAAGGTTGATGGAGGATTTGTCGTCGTCTGATGATGAGGAGCTCTATGTGACGGCGGCTGCCGTAGCTCAACGAGAAGAGGAGCGCTTGAATGCCCCATGCCATCGTGGTTCCGTGCCAGTACGCCAAGTTATTCATCGCAAGAGAGCCGAGGGTTGTATTAGACTCCATAGAGACTACTTTACAGAGAATATGGGATACCCCGCAAGGTTGTTTCGTCAAAGGTATGAGATTGTCGAAAATGATCATTTTTTACTTGTCTTGTTCATATGGGTCTCATTCCTTTTATTTCTTTATAGGTTTAGAATGCATCGACCTTTGTTTTTGCGCATAGCGGGTGCTGTCGAACGCCATGATAGATAGTTTGAGCAGAAAAGAAATAGTTTTGGGGTTCTTGGATTACATCCTTTGCAAAAGATCACTATAGTTTTTTGGATGCTTGCTTATGGAATATCAGATGATGCTACAGATGATTATTGTCGGCTAGGTAAGAGCACCACTTTAGAAAGTCTTAGAAGGTTTGTGAGAGCTGTTATTGAGATCTTTGGTGATGAGTACCTCGGATCCCCAAATGATGATGATACTGCTAGGTTGCTTGCTATTGGAGAGCAAAGAGGGTTTCCAGGCATGTTAGGGAGCATAGATTGCATGCACTGGAAGTGGAAAAATTGCCCGAGTGGACACTAAGGCTTTTTTCAGGGCCATATTCGTGAGCCCACAATCATTCTTGAAGCTGTTGCTTCACAAGGTCTTTGGATTTGGCATTCCTTTTTTGGTTTGCCGGGATCTTTGAATGATATTAATGTTCTTCACCGTTCCCCTCTCTTCGCAAAGCTAGCCGAAGGTGAAGCGCCATAAGTGTATTATAACATCAACGGAAATAACTATACAATGGGGTATTACCTTGCAGATGGCATATATCCAGAGTGGGCAACATTCGTGAATACAATACCAAGTCCATTACTACCAAAGAAGAAACATTTCACGCAAGCTCAGGAGGGTGCTAGGAAGGATATTGAAAGAGCCTTTGGAGTTCTCCAAGCTCGTTTTGCCATTGTTCGTGGACCAGCAAGATTTTGGGATCAAGAGACACTTGGAAATATTATGACAACATGTGTCATCATGCATAATATGATAATTGAGAATGAGCGTCACACTCATGAAGACTATAATTATGAGCATATGGGTGAAAGGGTGACAGTCTCTCACCAACACTCTCAGCTCTTTTCTCAGTTTCTTCAGGTCCATAGAGAGATCTGAGACAAACAAGTTCACTCCCAGCTTCAAGCAGACCTAGTTGAACAGCAATGGCAGATCCGAGGAAACATGATGTAGCTTGCTTAGTACCGTAGTACATCTATTTTGTAATTTAAATTATGTATGAAGATGATGCACGCAATGTAATATTTTTGTAAATAATATATGAAATATCTTTCCAATACATCACATGTCTCACACAACACATTAATCCAAACAAAAGATGAAGGAGTACAGGAAAGAGTTCATACAACACATTAATCCAAACAAAAGATGAAGGAGTACGGGAAACAGTTCATACAACACATTAATCCAAACAAAAGATGAAGAAGTACGGGAAATAGTTCATACAACACATGAATCCAAACAAAAGATGAAGGAGTACGGGAAATTTGCACCATTGCTGCACAAAATTTGCCAACGTGCTCATTAATATAAGCCCAACGGTGTTGGAGAGAGTTTTGGTTACGATCCGACTTGCGTCCTACGTGCTCGTGGAAGTAATCATGGACCCTTTTCCAATAGGAATTGCCCTTTTGTTCGGTCCCGATAATCGAATCTTGAGTAATCGTGAGGTATGCGTCACACAACACCAAGTCCTCTTGTGAACTTAATTTTTTTCCTTTCTTTGAGCTTGATTTCACGGGAGGGACATGCTCGTCATCTACACCGAGATTATCAGTATGGTGTGTCTCTCCCAAACTCAAATCAACATCATTCAAGTTAATACCACCATTCAACATGTCCATAAATGATGAATCCTCCATCAGACAATCTACACCAATATGTTATTGTTTAGACAAGTTGTTTCAGCTAGAAAATTACACAACAACAAACAACAATCAACAATAATGTAACAACATCATATATCAACATACTCATTTCAGCTAGCTAGCAAAATTGGACAGTAGCAAAGCAATATACTCGTTTCAGCTAGCTAGCAAAATTGGACAGTAGCAAAACAGTAGAAAATTAGACATCAATTCCTACCAATCTGCACCAAAATTGGACAAATTCCCTAATCCCACTTGGTCCGCTCGGCCACAAGACAGGGTGAGACGCCCTTCCTACTCCAATCTCCGCCTCCTCGATCCTCTCCGTCACGCGAGGTCCCCTCACCATGCCCCATGCCACCCGCTGCGAGGTCCCCTCCCACCTCTCTCGGCCGTGATTCACCCCTCCCATACCTTATCTACTTCTTCCTCTCCAATCCTGCCATAGCAGTGCATCTGGAGCTCGATTTCGGGCTCGATTCGTGCGAAATAAAAGAGAAACGAGGGCGGGTACGAACCTGGACGACGCGCGTGGTGGCAGGAAGGAAGAATCTGGAGCAGGCGGTTGCTCCCGGGGATGGACAGGGGAGGCCTCCACCGCCCCGATGTGTAGAGGAGAGGAGGGCCTGGGTCGAGGACGCGGAAGGAGAGGGGCGATGTGTAGGGTGCCTGCTGGAGTGTTTTTTTTTCTGTTTTCTCCTCTATATTTGCTTTCGGGGACGTTTTCAGTATCTGCTGGACTTGCTCTTAAGCGAATAATGTATGAGTAATGTATGTATATACTCGCCGAGTCCGACGCAGAGACGAGTGGTAGGCCCACTAGGAAGTATGCCTGAAATCCAATGGCTAGCTGCCCCGCGCTGGAAGCCGATCCGACGGCGGAAACGGGCGTGCACACGCGACACATCAACCGGCTAGGGTTACGTCCCACGCAGCCTCGCAGGCTCCCCTTCGCTGCCGTCCCGCTGCCGCCTCGCCATCCGCCGTCGTCGCCGGTTGCAGCTCTCCGCACGCGACGCCTATCCCGGCCCGTTCTCTGTATCAGTCTCCTCTCCCCCACGCGTCCGTACGGTCCGCTCCTGCGCAAGAGTACGTCTCAATTTCTCAGGTTCTCATCTGATCCGATGTTTTTACCCGCAAGATCTTGTTTGTATGTTTAAGATTGTCCCCGTGATTATTGCTTGGACGGCAGTAATCCTAGGTGCTGTTGGATTCGTGGTTGTTGGAGCTGAATTACCCGCTCGAATCTCATCGGGCGTAATCTCGAAACCGCGTGCTCAATTTTGGGGTAAATATGTTTTTCCGATTTTTGGAGGACTGGATGCCGTTAACCTTAGCGAGGATTTATGCGGGCCAATGGTAACACTGAAATTAGGGGATTTCCGCAGTTGCTTGAAAAGTATGCAGCTTAGCTTAGAGAATTGCGTACGTTGTTGTCAACTAGGGTTTGTGTTGTTGCCGGTTGAACTTATGAGCCTGATTTCGTTCTGTGCCCCACAGCACCAATTATAAGCAATTATGAGTTTTCTTCACTATTTTATGGCGCTCACCTGTAATTTGAGTAATGACAATTTTTTCAAAACGCCTTTTTTTTTTAAAAAAAAAACCGTGTTTGAGAATTGTGTTTCTTGTGTATTGGGTTTCAGATTATTGCGGGTGGAATATAGTCGCTTGCTTTAGGTCAAACATGCACCCTCAGTAAGACAAGATCATAGTTACGTCAGGTGAGCTCTCCCCCTCCTTTCTGTTAGCTTTAGTAGAGCTATGGTCTTAGTGGGATTTGGGTAACTCTGTTTCTATGTTAAGCCATAGATCCACAAAAACACCTTGAACGCCATGGACACAGAAAAAAACACCTTTAAAGGACAAATAGCAACCTGTATAGTGCTCATTGCTTGTGTGCATCAATCTCATTAATGTCATTCTAGTAGTTTTATGAAGGATCTGAAGGGGATGGGTTGACATGTTGTATTAAAGAAAACCCTTTTATTTGTTACATCATCCGCGTGTCGCATATTTGCTCAATTACTGGGCTTCTTTGGAGGACAGGCAGTTCATAAGAGCTGTATGGATATGTGGCTGTTTCCTTTGTTGTTACTATGTAGCATTCATCCTTTATCTTCTGCATGTAAGTGTCCACTGCCCTATCATGCCCATAGGTTCTCCACAGATGATGACCTTTTAAGATTTAGAGAATTGGGAATATATAGTTAGATGCTTTCTTTAACTCTTCACGACTTTCTCAATGTTAAATTTTGAAAGAAATGTGTATATGCATTTAATTAGGCATGTAGTTGTACTTTTCCCCTGTTTATTAAGGCTTATGATGTTAAGTTTGCAAGTGTTTACACTATATTTCTCACTTTGCCAGGTTCTTTAGAATAATAGAGCAAAATCATACATGGATATCAAGCAGACAAGTGATTCTTCACCTAATGGAATTGTAGAAAATAGCCCTTATAGAATTCCCTATGATAGACATGCGGAAGATGTCAACCTTGGTGCTTCATGGTATTTTAGTAGAAAAGAAATGGAGGAGAATTCCCTTTCAAGAAGAGATGGCATTGATCTAAAGAAGGAGTCTTACCTTCGCAAGTCATACTGCACTTATCTTCAGGAATTGGGAGTGAGGCTTAAAGTGTAAGAATATACAGTACCATGAATATTTTATCATTACTACCAGCTGTTTTAGCAGTATTATTTGAATCTGTATGTAAACAACTTGACATTTTCTTATAGCTTAGTTTCTTTTAAGTAACTTTTGCTTCTTTCTCATTTCTCCCCCAGCAATATTTGAAATTCTTCATGATTGATATCATGCTCATTTTATTCTGTTGATGATGACTTGTGGTTTTCTAGTGCACGTGACTAGATTCTGTACTCTAGGTTGCACCCTTTACAGACAGAATATTTAAGGTCTTCTTAGTTGGATGCCAAGCTCTGACATGGTTTGTGACACTCCCTTAGGGCTAGTTTGACCAAGTTAGGAAAGTGTTTGGTTCAAAGCCACACCTTATGCATGTCAAATATTTTTCATTGATTTGTGGCACCCCCTTAGGGCTAGTTTGACCAAGCTGGGTCCTAAGCACCATAGAGACATGCACTTATAACAAGGATTATTAGGCAAACTAAGGTGTGGTACCATTTTTACTTAAACCAAACGTCTGGCAAGCTTAGGAAGTCGTAGGCTGCAAATTAAACAGACCTTTACAGCATTTTTGGTTAAGAAGGGGGAATGGGAATTTAGATAGAGTTATAAGCTATAAAATCATCTTTTTTGTTTGTGGGAATCGGAATTTATAAGAGACTGGGCATGGGAATTGAGGGTCCAACTCCCACCATTTTAATAACAGGGAAGGGATGGGAATTGTTTTGCAGAGAACATCTTGGCCATTCATCATAACTTACCCTTTACTAATCCCTTGTGAATTCCCCTGAATCAAACACGGGAAGAGATTCTCTCTCATATTCCTAAGCATAACTCCCATCACGTATAAGACATAATTTGGACTGAAATGACACATCCCATGTCTAATCTCTGCACAACTCCCTCCTCTAAACTCCATTCCTCTTCCCGTGAGTCACCAAACTCCTGTTAGTGAAATTGCTCAATGGGATGAACAGCTAAAACAAACACTGTGAAACCTATGTTAAGATATTACGGATGCAAATGTTATTCAGAAGATTACAAACATCACCTCTGGTGATTGAGGGGACATAATGTATATGTTTTGAAGAAACGCAGAATGGCCTCATTGTGATAAGCTTCCAAGCCTGTAGGCTGCTCAGGCGGCAATGTACCCATTGCCCCGTCCAGAATCAACTTGTCTGTTTCCCCCTGGCATTTTAATCGATTGTATCGAATATTTTATTTTATCATGCAGTATCTGTACTATGTAAGATATTTAATATTTTTCTGATTGTTGAATTCCTCATTTTTCTTCTGCCTAACCATTTGTTTAGTGTATATTTATTTTATGACTACATCCACAGATGATTTGGTAGTAATTCTTAAATAAATTGATGGTAAAACTATCAATTTTCAAGCCATAGGTTCTGTTTGGCTGGGAATTGTGTAGCACATGCCTGTGAACTCACCCTTGTTCAGTTTTTCCCTTTTAAAAGGGTTTATGTTTTCTTCAAAATCACATGGCATTATTAGGAATAACTCAGTAGCATATTGGCCCTTAGCCCCAGTGTTATATTCATTGGTTAGATTTTGAAGGATCACATGACATCCTTGTTTACCTTAGCCCTAGTGTTATATTCATTGGTTAGATTTTGAAGGATCACATGACATCCTTGTTTACCTGCAACAGAAAAGGTCTAATTTCGTTTAGCATTATTTTTGGCCTTTATGTCCTTAGAATACTTATGCCATGCATGTTTTATGAATCAGTAAATATCCCCGTATATTACTGCATCAGTTATGCTTCTTGGCATGGTTGATAGTCCTGTATAGTATGTTCTTTCCTTCTTATGATGAATGGCTTTAAAATGTAGGCCTCCAGTGACAATTGCTACAGCTGTAGTATTCTGTCATCGGTTTTTCCTTCGTCAATCTCATGCCAGAAATGATAGAATGGTAAGCCCTACTGGAATTTGTATGGGCTTGTGCATGTTTGTTATCAGACAATATATTTGGACTTTCCCTGTAAATTACTTTTTATGCATGGTAGGCACTATCTATGTTTCTAACAGGTGTTTGATCATCAATGTTTGCTAGCTTATGTGGAAGACACACAACATTGGTTTGCTGTCACCTGTAAATCATTAGTAACTTTGTAAGCGCCATGCCAGCAATGACAATAATTGTTAGGCGCCATAATTATGGTTTGATTTGAGGAATAATTAGTTATGATAATTAGCTGTGATAATATTTGCTATTCACCATAATTAAATCCTGGTTGGATAGTTGGGATATTTTGGACTCGCCACAGCTGGTGATTTTTATATTGGTGGAGATGTGTTTTATTGGGTTCCACGATAGGATGGATTTTGTTTGGCTCTGCAGAGACGTGCAGGTTACTTATTGTGTGTAGCGAAGAATATAGAGTATGCTGCATGCAGTTTGTTATTTGTTTGGGCTATCATTTGTCCTATAATCAACTGCCCCATTGCGAGTTGTCAACTTAAGTTCATTATAACCTGCAGACAATAGCCACAGTTTGCATGTTCTTGGCGGGTAAAGTTGAAGAAACACCCAGACCACTGAAGGATGTCATACTAATTTCTTATGAGGTCATCCATAAAAAGGATCCTGCTGCCGTTGCTCGAATTAAGCAAAAGGTTAGATATGTTACTCTCAGCAGTGTCTTGATACTTATCTAGTTGCCAGTGATATCTTTGTTTCCCCACACTGCTATTATTCATAAAGCTGCAAGTTTTGTTTTACAGTCCATGCATTTTATTCCCTGGATTACTGTGACAAGAATAGTAGTTGAAGATATTTGTGATATTTTGTGCAGGAAGTGTACGAAAAACAGAAGGAACTTCTTTTAATTGGGGAGCGTGTTGTGCTTGTAACGCTTGATTTTGACCTGAATGTGCACCATCCTTACAAGCCCTTGGTTCAAGCAATAGAGAAATTCAACAAGGTTGCTCAAAAGGCACTTGCTCAAGCTGCCTGGAGTTTTGTCAATGATGGGTATGCTAAATGCTAAAATTACACTTATTCTTTCAAAATAGTAGCCCCCATTATGCCTATTTACTATAACCTTAAAAGGGCTGTGCAGGCTGCGCACTTCGCTTTGCCTGCAATTTAAGCCCCAACATATTGCGGCCGGCGCAATCTTCCTTGCAACGAAGTTCCTTAAAGTCAAGCTTCCAGCAGATGGCGAGAACTTTTGGTTGCAACAGTTCGATGTAACCCCTCGGCAGTTGGAAGGTTGGTCTCTAGATACAAAGTCAGTAGTGCATATTTGCACTACTACTATACAATCTTGTCAGTACAGTTTTTACATGTCATGACAAGTATACCATGCTTTTAGCAGTCTTGGAGCCCATTAAAATTGGACAAAAACATCATCATTTACTCTCTCCGGTCCATATTAATGGCCTCAACTTTATCTAGATTTGTATGTATCTAGTTAAGTATGACCATTAATATGGACCGGAGGGAGTATTTAAAACTGGTAGTTTTGTCAAGAAACACAGGTGGCTGCTTGATGTGCACACTTGGTTTTCTGGGATACACAAGGCAATGCCACAAGCAGGATCATACTGTAATGAACTTATAATGGGTAGTATTCTGCGTGAAACTGGGAATATTTTTGGTTGACGTCGACTTTTCAGTACTACAACTATTTTGGTAGACCTTGTCTGCTATCACCTCTGTTATGCAGAAAATTAGCAAAGATGTATAGATGGACATATACTGTGTGGACAACACTTTTGTTTTGGTGATTTTGCGATGCTTTTATCTGCCGATTGTATCTGTTTATTACTAGAACCGATGCTTGTGTTTTCTTGTATTTCTGCCACGTTTACTTTTATACTCTTTCTTGTGAAGAATACATTACCAAGGAGGCAAGGACACATGCTTACATTAGCTGTGATTATTCTTTTCAGAGGTTAGCAACCAAATGTTGGAGCTGTACGGGCCACCACCAGCGCAAGATACTAAAGGCAGCCCTTCAAGTGTGGCTTCTCCAGAGGAAGCTGCTCCCGTGGCCGCCAAGGAGCCTCCTGCCCATGAAAACCATCAAGCATCCAGGCAATCGAGCATGGCAGGCCGCCACGTCCCCGAAAAGCAAAACTCAACCCAGAGGATACCGCTGAACGAATCAAGGGGTGGTACTTCCACCGGCAATGAAGGCCCCAACTTGTCGTCGTCGTCGTCAACAGCGGATGCAATGAAAAAGATGGACAAGGATAAGGCGAAAGCCGCCATGCCTGAGAGAAGGGCGGATTCAGAAGGCGATGCTGGTGGAAAGGTTGATGCCGTTGACGAGGATGACCTAATTAGTAGGAGGGAGCTGGAGCATGTCGTGGAATCGGTTGCTGAAGATGATGAAAAACACGACAGTAGGAAGAGCCAGCCCCAACCCCCTCACCACGGAGGGGATCACCAGAACGCCGCTGGCACAACCGAGAGTACCGCCGAAGAGGGGGAGCTGTCCATGGACAGCCAGGAGCGTCGCTCTCCTGAGCGTGACGACCGGAAGAGGAAGGACGCGCAGGAGCATGGTTGCCATGAAAGGGATCTCAAAAGGCAAAGGGAATGAGAATAAACCTACTCATGTTTTTTTTCCCTTCCATGGGAGCACCCGGGTGCTTATTTGCCGCTGTGATGTTGGGAGATTTGAACTGTAATGTACTCCGATTCGAAAAAGATGGTTTTCCCGTGAGAGAGTGTGCATGTTCCAGGTTGCAGTGTCAGCAGGCCCGTGCTCGAAAATGATGCAGACAAGGCTGGATGCGGCATGGGTGTTGTTGTGATGAAGCCCTGGCATGTGCAGCTTTGCATCCATGGAGGAGGCTCTTCATCATGTTCATGCGTAGAGGTGCTGCCTGATGTGCCAATTATCTGCTTGCGCCAATAATTGTCGTTGTTGCGCTGATAATTAGTTGCATCATGACGAGATCATGTCAGCCGACAAACTTGCAACTTGATGATGAACGAGATTACAGAGAACATGAAAATCGGTGATAGTGCCGGTCTTGGGAGTAGGAAGCCAGTAACGAGCCACTACCACAATACTATTGTGCGGCGATAAGGACGGTGCAGCGGGAATGGAACGGTGACGTCCACTCGGAAGCAACAGACAGTAGAAAAGAGGAAAGAAAGTGAGTGAGAAAGCGACGACTGGCCAGTTGTTGCCAAACGCTTGCTTACCGCCTAAATCTTGAACCACCTTTTGGAGCTACCTCTGCCATCTTCTTTCTTACTCATATAAGCAACACCGCTAGCTTGTACCAGCAGCTACGATGCAGACTTGCCACCGCTTCCTGTGTACTACGTGAGCTGCTAGTACTAGATTAACTGTAAATGCCCAATGCATTTATGCAGTTGCATAGAGGTTCTTGCAGGGCGACGGTAGATTGACAGTAAATGCAGTAGAGTACGTTTTTATGTCTGCGTCGTGTTGTCTCGCTCTCAAGGTCAGTGAGTGGACCATTGCTGTCTGCCTCAAAGCACATTTCCTTTCAAATTCTTTTCTGAACAGAAAGGAAAGAAAGCAAGTGAGCGATCCTTCATCATGCAATCTGGGTCACACAAGCAGCAGATATCAGGCAACCGTCACCAGTCGTCACGGACACCGTGCTTGGAACTTCGTGGAAAACCTGCGTATAAATTAAATATTTTGCTCGATGGACATTCCTCACCAGTCAGGCATGTTCTTCTGTTAAAAAACACAACCACTACTCTGTCACTTACTACCAGATCGACGAACCAAACAGCTGGCTGGAAGAAGCACCAGAGAACTCAATACAGATTTTATTCTACGCCTACTTGTTCCTTCCTCAAACGAAGCTGCCAGCACGGTCGCGTTAATTAGAAACCAAAAGAAGAACGGATTGCTCGCCTCAACAGAGCAGCGCAACTATTGGAGAGAGAAGATGACGACGATGATTCTCGTCTCCCAAGTCCAAGCTGTACCCTACTCGTCCACCGAATCCCCAACCATGAGTTCACAGAATTGGACTTGCGACCTACCAGGCATGAAGCTCATCCGCACCAATATTTCGTTGGTGCCACCAACCTAGCTAAGCTAGCTAGCTAGCAGCAGCCTTCCAACAAAACAAAATCCCCCAAAAGTTCTCTGTTCAAACCTTGAACAAAACAAAACACACCTTTGCTTTGCTTGTAACCCCAGCATCATCAACAGTTTCACCTTCGAATTTGACCAACAGCATGTTTATATCGACAATTAAACGTGGAACTAAAACAACGCTCCAATTAACACGAACATAACACAATGACCTGATTCGCAAAAAAAGAAAGAAAGAACACAATGACCTGTAACCCCCAGAATTGACTGAAACTAAACTCTCTTTGCCCTTTTTTACACCTATACCCCCTCGACGCTAACGATTATTACCGTGTACCACCACCCTCCTTGATCTCCTTCGAGCAAGAAGAAACCTACCTCGCCGCCGGAGCCGGAGGCCGGAGCCGGAGCAGAGGGAGAAGAAGCAGGGCACGCTCGTTGGAGAAGTATTTTTTTGTTCTGGCTCACACCTCGACGCGGCAGTACGTGGCGCTCTGGAACCGGAGCCCGCTGGCCCCCGGCGCGCCGTTGCCGCCGACGCCGGTGAGGAAGGCCGGGCAGGTGACGAAGATGTGGTAGTGGCCGGAGATCCAGCTGCCCACCTTCCAGCGGACGCGGCCGTCGATCTTCACCTGGAGGACGAGGTACCCGGCCTGGACGTCCTTGGCCAGCGAGTCGGCGAGGTACGGCGCGAAGGGGACGCCGGGCCCGCTCAGCACCGGGGACCAAACCTCCACGTCGCCGTGGCCCTGGTACACCGGCGGGAGCGACGAGGCCACCGTGATCTGCTGGTACTTGTACGACGCGTACACGTCCAGGCGGTCGTAGTACACGCCCACGCGGTCGTTCGGGTTGCGGGACGCGATGGTCACCTGGAGGGTGGTGGAGAGGATGCCCGCGGCCGCGGCGGAGGCGTTGGAGGTCAGCGCGTCCAGCTGCTGGAGCGACGCGTCCTGGAGGAAGAAGCGCGGGTGCGTGGGGCGGAGGACCAGGTAGATGATGAGGGCGATGAAGGCGACCACCAGCGCCAGGAAGAAGAGGAACGCCAGGAGCCGACGGCACGCCTGACGGACGTTGTCCTCGCCGTGGTTGCCGCAGTCCTTGCCCATGGCGCCCAGCCCAACCTGCTTTTTTTCCTTGTCCTGCTTTTGGGACGCGTGTGCGAGCAGAGGAGCGAGAGGAGGGAGAAGGCGCTCTGCTTCAAAGAGTTGTGAGGTGGCTGCTTGAGTACGCAGCGTCAATAAATTGGGCTCTCTCCTAGTGGAGTCCTGATTTTCGAAATAAAATAAAAAAATTGCGTCATGGATGTTTTGTGGGTCATTACTTTTCTTTTGTGTTCGTGTGGGGCAGAAATTGTGTGAAGCGATCATGCTTAAATTATGGAGACATCATCGTGAGAGTTTTCTCTATGGCCTCTCTTCTATAATCCTTATTAGAAACTTTTGTGGCACTACATTTACCAAATATATGGACTTCAACCCTGTAAAAAATGTTTATATTGCTTTTATACAAAGGATGATTATTGTGGATCCGGCTAGATTCAACATAAAAAACACTATGACCTCTAATTTATTTTTGTGCTATTGAGTTACAAAGAATTCGATGTTTAAGATCACATACGTGCTTGGTGCTTGGTGCTAGGAGGGTGTTTGTACCTGCAACCATCGGGATCAAAACCTAGGAGAGGAGAAGGGTGGAGGATATGTTTTGAAGAGTGGGATGGCTGTTTGAGTGGCGTGAATAAACTAGGCTCTCAAAATTGAGTCATGATTATTAAAATAAAATAAATTGTGCCATGGGTCTTCTTTATAGGCCATTACTTTTCTTTCCTTTTTGTGTTTGTGCGGGGTAGAGATTGTGCGAGGTGATCATGTTTAAATCATGGAGACATCATCATGAGAGTTTTCTCTCTAGCCTCTCTTTTATAATCCTTAGAAACTCTTGTGGGACTACACCTACCAACATCTGGACCCAAACTTGTAGAAAATATTTATTTTTCTTATACAAAGGCTGAAACATCCTTCCACTATATCTAGATTCGAACAAAACAATATTATGATTATCTCATTCATTTTTGTGTTCTAAGAATTATGAGTTTAAGATCAAATATGTGGTTGGTGTTAGAGGGTGGGTGTACCGACACCTCACGAGGGATCAAAACCCTAGGTTTGACATCTTGTCTATCTCGGTAAACTGGATTGTCCTTTTGAAGTGGAGATGTTGTTCCGGTTGATAACATGGCTTCTTCGTTGATTTCATCATCTTCAATCTCCGCGACTAAGGCCGTAGTTAGACGATGTGTGCGTGTTCTGTGTGTGTGCAAGCACGTGGTGAAACGTGGTGTTATTCCTACTAAAAACATATTGCTAGCAATTTTCAACTTCTCGGATTTTTTATGAAGGAACTAAATGTATGCTACTAAATGTAGTAATATCAAAGCAAGTACGATTGAATTCTGACCGGTCGATGCGCTATTAATAAAAAATAAATAGTTGGGACACATAAACCAACTAAAAAAAATGCGTGGCCCTAGTTTATAGCACGCCGAGGGTGTGGTGGTGCCCAGACACAAGTGTTGAAATACTTTTTCGCCGTCTTCATCCAACATATTAGTAGGTTTTTGATTAAGTGGTTCGGGTCACAATTTTTGGTACCAATGAACTTTGGCCCAAAGGAGACCGTCATTTAGGTATAGTAGGGTTTAGATTAGCGAATGAGCGTGTTATGGAGTGTCTACGTGGGTGGACTTGATTTTACCAAGAAATTCCCGTAAGGATCGATCTGGGCCGTAGAATTTGGTGCAGTGCGACTATCTTTTGGCCCTTGGCTCAACTAACGGAGTTGACTTGTCTATATACCGGTTAAACTCGAAAGATGAACTAACGTTTCAGTCTTGGCTCAACTAACAGATGCATGGTCAAGGTCAACAACGGAGTTGACTTGGCTATACCGGTTAAACTCGAAAGATGAATTTCTACAAGATGTGCACAGCCGTAGATGAGGCAGCAGAAGAAGGACGTCACGTGATCGATCGCCTCGCGAAGGCCGTGTTGGTGGTCTCGCCGACAGACGTGCAGCGGGGTAGCCGGACCCGGCTGGCAGCAGGCGGTCCTCGCGCGGTCAGAAGCTGACCGGCCGCTTGGGGGCTCCTCTCCGCGCGCTAGCCGCTAGGTGGGCGACGACAACCTACGGCACAGTACTACGGCGCTGCCGCATCGCATGGTCGACAAGACGCAACAGCTGGCACTGCTCAATCGATCGTCGTCACAGGCGCAGCGAGGAGTGCAGAGAAGTAAGTATACGTGGGTCGATAATAATTAAATTAATTGCGTAGTTAGTAGTCAGCATGTGGCTGGAAGCAAGCATCTCTGCAACACGACTGACTGGCGCCCTATTAGTATGAGGTTGGGGTCACAGCTAGCCAAGTGTTAATCATGGGACAGAAGCACGTGTGTTAATTGCACGAATATGCATGCAAGAATGGCGGTATGGGTTTAGTTAGGCACATGCCCGCGTCCGCTGCTTAACGTGCGTACTACAGCCTTTGCTTGTTTTCGTCTTGTGCTTATTAAAACACGCAACGAGATGGACGGCGGCGAAGGTCGCGCAACTATTTTTGTGGAACGGACAAACACATCACGACCAGTACTAGTGTACCCGATACGGCACGGGCGGCGCCGCAACGGTGCTACCGGGTGCCCGCTGCCTGGGCTCATCGGGGAAGTTCTGGCTCGATCGGGACGGCGAGGAAGCTTCGCCGTCCTTTGGCGGGTCGCCCAAAGACGAGTACTCCACGCGGTAGGTCGCGTCGTCGGACAGTCCAGCACCGATCACGCGGCTCGCCACATAGTACTATCTTGCTTATTATCGCGCGCGGAGAACACGCACCGGCCTGCTGTGGATTCCCCTGTTGTACGTACGTACGTGGCGGTGGTTACGGCAAAAGAGAAGCGGCAGGCCTCGAACGTGCTCGATCGGCGGCCTAACCGCCTTGCCTTTTCCGGCCGTGCATTGAGGAGGGTCGATCGATCGATGCGCCTACCCAGCGTGAGCGGCACGGTTTGGCGGGCGTCGTACGTGGGTCGATCGATCAGTCGTCCGTTTCAGCTGGTACGTTTGTGCACGCTCCACTAACTACCTGTCAGGCTGTCACACGTTATATCAACTGCGGCGACCTAAAATGGCGGAATAGTAAGTTAGTACAGCAGCAGAGGGTCAGTATTTCGGTGATTGGCGATTATATACAATATTCTCTTTGAATGAATGTTGAGTGAGTAAAAGAGATACTGCACACCAATGGGACCTTTCTGTTGTTGCCACGTAAGTCGTGCGAACCGATGGGTACTGAGGACTGAGGACGACGTCTCCTTCCCCTGTAGCCGTCGTCGCCTTCGCAGAGAAAAAGAAAGAAACGATCGGTGGCGAAAAGCACCTCAAGCAACTGCCCGGATAAAACTATCCTCTACTAGCTAGCCTCTCCACCTGGTGCGATCACCTTTCACTTTTAGTCTTGAAATAGGTCGGTTGGTTTTCGTAACGTTTTTATAACGTTGGGTTTTAGCCCCGCTTTCTATAGATCTTTTTTTTTACTTTATTACTTTAGGAAGAACTACGCAATGGTAATAAGAAGAGGTAGGAAAAACTTTCTGCGGAGTACAAACAAATGCAATGGCCCCTATTCATAGAGGACAGATAAGATCATCCTCCAACGGGACAACTCCAGGCCATTCCTCAACCAACCCCGCTGCAGGAGTGCACCCCTCTTCCCCGCACGAATCTAGAGGCAGTTCCTTTGAGAGTCGACCCCTTTCCCCGAGCCCTCTCTCGACCCTCCTCTAGCGGCGGCACCGCCGGGGATGGGGAAGAGAGAGTGGCTCGGCCTCCTCCCAGTAGATGTAGGTTTAGGTGTTTGGGCGATCTGCCCATAGGTTTGGGTTTCTTGCCTGGTAGTAGAGGGGGGTCGCGAGATCTTCAAAGCTAGATCTTGCGTGTTTTAGGGTTCGTCTTGCTCGCACGGTGGCTCCCCTGGTCGGAGTCCGGTGCGGTGGAGGGTGACGCCACCTCCAACTTCAATAACAAGGCTTCTGAGCTCCTCTTCTTGCATGGTGAAGCGGCGGTGTCCTATCCCCTGGCCGGCGGTGGTCGCGAGGAGGGGATGTGCGATGCTGGCGAGATCCGTGCTTCGGAGAGGAGGCTTGCTGGCCCATACGTTCTAGCGCTTCGACGCGGCGCTAGGCGGTTCTTCCGCTTCTTTGCTTCTCGGGGCCCATGGTGGGTCGAAGGAAGGAAGGAGATCGAGACGGGCGCTTCCATAAAGCGTCGCTGGCCTCTGTCTTCATCGACGGTGACCTGCCCCCCTTCTCTCGGCCTGCCGTGGTGGCGAGGGATGGAAGGGGGGCTTGCTCGGAGCGGAAGATGATGTTGAGGTCGTCCGAAGCTGCGTCCTTATGTTCTCCATCGCAGCGGTCCATGGGTAGCGAGGCTACTGGACTTCTGCCTCTTCTGGCCGAATGGCGGCCTCGGGATTCAACCTCCATGGGAGGCCCTTCTCTGAAGCGTGGCACTGGAGCTCGACCTCCTGTTCTTGGCAAGTGGTCCGTCCCCGCCGAGTGCAAGAGGGTCGGTGGCTTCCTCTCCAGTTCAATGGGCGTCACGAGCAAGAGATCCTTCTGACCTCGCCGATCGCTGGAGGTCGCCGGAGTTTGGTGGTGGCGGCGCCCGGGGACTTGATTGCTTTTTATCTTCTAGTCCTTGGGTGATTTTTGTAAAGTGGAGGCCCCGTTTTCATCTTTTCTAGTTTTGCTAGGGTGTTAACTGCTAGGGGCCTTCCTGATCTTTGTACCTACCATGTCGCAACACGCAGCTTCTAGGGTCTTCGATCCTTTTATTGTTCAACAAAAAAAACCTGCCGCAACCCTATCTCAAGTGACAAAAACCTCCGGTTCATATCCCCAGGGACGGCTCTATGTTTTGTGAGGCCCTAGTGCGAAGTTGACAGCATGGGCCCTAGGGCTAATGTATATATAGACATATCTAGAATTTTAGACATATATGTATCTACTTGCACTTATAAAATATTAAAATTAACACGATAGTTTGTAGTCTTGTTCGACACAAGCATATCAACCATCCGTGTAGGAGTTCTGAATCTGTAACAGAAAGCAAAGCCCTGGATGCCGCAAAGGTCAAGGCGTCGCGTTCGCCTGATCGCGTAAAGCCAAGAGGTCGAGGCGTCGCGTTTGCTCTCATGGATCTGTTGCATTTCCAAATTCCAACTTCACGTTACTCATTCCCGTGTTGGCTCTGGGCCTTTTTTTAAGATGTATAGGGTACTCCCTCCGTTGGTAAATAAGTGTATTTCTACTTTTGTCTAAGTCGGATTTTATTAAATTTGACCAATTTCATAGATAAATATAGCAAGATATATTACATCAAATTATATTATGAAACTAAATTTGAAAACACATCTACTAGTACCAATTTAGAGTTATAAATATTACTCCATCCATCTCAAAATAAATAGTGTCTGGATTTATCTATATTTTGGCAAATCCGCGACACCTATTTTGAGAGAGTACTAGGTTTCTCTATAAAGTTAGTTAAATTTTATTAACTTTGACTTAGGACAAAACTAAAAGAACACTTATTTACGGACGAATAGAGTATAGATTATAAAGAAATATATAATCATGGGCCCTGCCAGGGGCCCTTGGCCTTTGCACAAGGTGGCTATACCCTAGAGCCGGCCATGCATATCCCCATCGTCCCTTCCATAAAGACTCCATAATCCAACACGCTAAAATCTTCGAAACAGGAAAAACCAAAACCCGGGACCGGGGTTAGGCAGGCAGATTCTAATTAACCACTTCCACATCTTCTCCTCTTCAGTCCACTTCACAATGGACAGCCTAACGACCAAGCAGGCGTGGATCGCTGTGGCCGCTCACCTAGGCCGCATTGCCCATATCCTCTCACTTTTTTTTACCCATATCCCCTCACTTTGATGCCAAACTCTGTAAGAAATATGTTTGCTCAGGTAAAAGCATACTCATGATGAATCTAGTTCGTCAGCTTACCGTTCTAGACAGCTGGCACCGGTCATCGTCGTCTCGCGCGACTAGAGCGAAGTTATATGTGTATCGGTAGTTAATTAGTACAGCATGTGGAGTCGCCGCAGCCGACGCCGGAGCTTGGTTCTGGAGGAGGAAGAGGACCGGGGACTTGATTGTTTTTTAAGTTTTTCCCCAAGGTTCTTTGTGCTTATTTTTGGACCCCTGTGTAATTTTTCTGTTCTTTTGGGTTCCCTTGTACTCCAGATATTTTTAATAGCAGCTTCTGTCGGGTGGTTTCCACCCGTTGACCGTTCAAAAAAAAAAAATTAGTACAGCATGTGGCTGGAAGCATCTCTGCAACACGACTGGCACCCTATTACTATGAGATTGGGGTCACAGCTAGCCAAGCGTGAATCATGGGACCGAAGCACGTGTTAATTGCACGAATATGCATGCAAAAATGGCGGTATGGGTTTGGTAGGTACTACTTGCTCCATTTCAAAATATAAGATGTTTTAGGTTTTGTGCAAAAAATGTTTCTAGACTTCTTTTATATGTAGGGTTCACTCTAAATCTCAATAAAACTATACACTAAAAGAAGTCTAGATACATTTTCCTCACAAACCTAAAACAATTTATATTTTAAAATGGAGGGAATACATCATTGCCGTGTCAGCTGGCTAACCATGCGTACAGTACAACCTTTGCTCGTCTTCTTCTTGTACTCCCTCAGACCTAAATTACTTGACTTAAATTTGTCTAGATTCGGATGTATCTGGACTTGTTTTAGTGCTAGATACATCCGAATCTAAACAAAATCAAGTCCACTAATTTGGGTCGGAGGAAGTATTAAAACACACAAGAAGATGGACGACGGTGAAGATCGCGCAGCTATTTTTGTCGAACGGACAAACATAGTATGACCAGTACTAGTACCCGATACAGCACGGGCGGCGCCGTAACGGTGTCTATCGGGTGCCCGCTGCCTAGGCTCAGCGGGGAAGTTTAGGCTCGATCGGGAGGGCGAGGAAGCTTCGTCGTCCTGTGGCGGGACGCTCTATTTCCGCGCGGTAGGTCGCGTCGTCGTCGGACATCTATTTTCGCTGTCTACAGAATTCCAAGTTTAAGATCCAATATGATGAAACAACCTTGCACTCTAGCTGTATTCGAGTTAAAATGATACTATGGTCATCTCATTTATTTTTGTGTTTTGAGAATTATCAGGTTAAGATCCAATATGTGGTTGGTGTTAGAGGGTGGGTGTAGCGGCACCTCACAAGGGATCAAACCCTAGGTTTGACATCTTGCACACAGTATATCTCATTAAAGTGGATTGTCCTTTTGAGGAGGACCTGTTGTTTCGATTGATAACATGGCATCGTTAGTGATTTTATCATACTGAATTTCTACGACTAAGGCCATCGCTAGACGTTGTCTGCTCGTTCGGCGGTGCGTGTGTGCACGCACATGGTAAAATGTGCCGTTGTTCCTACTAAAAACATATTGCAAACTTTTTTTTTCAGCTTCTCGAGCTTTTGGTTGAACAGATTAAGTGTATTCTATTAAATCTAATATCAAAGCAAGCAAGATTGAATTCTAACTCGGTTGACGCACTACTACAAATAATAAAAAGTTACACCACCTAAATCGACTCAAAAATATGTGTGGTCCTCAGTCTGTAGCACGCCGGCTGGTCATAGTGGGGAGTAACTTAGAGTAGTAACATGCGTATGTTACTAGTCTAAGTTACTATTTTCATAGTGGAAAATAATATATGTGTGGTGTCATGCAAAGACTTATTTATTGCAATATAGATCATTTTGCCTTGAAATGTGTGATGTTATGGTAACATAGCTAGTTACCACAAACCTCTCTCTTATTATTTAATTGCATGTCATGTCATTTAAATGCTTAGATCTTATTATGACGAGCCTTAGAATATGACGGTGTCCAAACATAAGTGTTGAAATATTTTATGTAGTCTTCATGTAACACATATTGTCTACACTAGTCACAAAATATGTTTTCCCTCGAAAACTTGCATGCGATACATGCGATATTCTTTATATTTTTAATAGACTATAAAGTATGTGTTCAAACAATGAGTTTATTTGCATCTGTGAGCTAAATTGGATTTTCCAAAAAATCATGCATTCATCGATATAGATTGCATGGTCTCTCTCTAAAAAAAAACTAATAGATGCATGGTCAACAGCGGAACTGACTTGTCTATACCGGTTAAACTCCAAAGATCACCGAATGTTTGTGCACAGCCGCCGATGAGAGGCAGCGCAAGGGCAAGGGGTCACAGGCACAAGGAGGAGGACGTCACGTGGATCGCCTCGTTGCCTCAGCAGCAAAGGCCTGTTGGTGGTCTCGCCGACAGACATGCAGCGGGTAGCCGGACCCGCCTGGCAGCAGGCGGTCCTCGCGCGGTCAGAAGACCCGCTGGACTCCTCTGCGCGCACTAAGGTGGGTCAAGACAATCTACGGCACCGCGGCATGGTCGACAAGAGGCAACAGCTGGCACTGCTCAAGCGACCGTCGTCGTCACAGTCGCAGCGAGGACTAGAGAGAATTACTATTTGTGGATCGATAATTAAATTAGTAGTACTACTACTAGTCAGCATGTGGCTGGAAGCATCTCTGCAACACGGTGCAGAATTATGGTGCCTAGTATTATGTGTGGGTCACAGCTAGCGGCAGAATGGAAAAATAACTCATAAAAATAACAATTTCATGGAATAAACTTCTGGCTAAAAGAAATTCATGTAACTAACCATTTTTGCAACGCCATACAACATGGCGCCGCACTCTGAAAAGCGCGTCGTTAGGCTGGCGCTTTACGTGCCTTGTGGCCCGGTCCCGCTAGTCACGGCGCCTTGTAAGTGCGCCAGCGCTCTGTAGTGCAGCGTCGTTGCGCTTGGCGCCACACTTTAAGTCCTGTACCAGCGTGGCGCCAGCCCTCTCCGATCCACCTCATTCCTCTCAGTCACACAGGAGCGCATGGCGGCTAGGGTTTCTTGGCCCCGGTGATTCCCCTCTCCAAAAACGCAAGATTTGCTAGATTTGTCCAAGGATCTTGCTCCCAATTCCTCCCCTAGGTGTATATTTCTCATCCCATATGCACTTGATACTAATGGTTGTTGTCAAATATGCACACCTGACCCCTGTTATCAAGCTTCATACACTAGTCAATGCAACCAAAAGTCCGAATCGATGGAAAATTTGGTGCAATTCACTTCAACACCCCTTTTTCAGTAACGGGAGAAATCAAGCGTCTGGCGGAAGAGAGCGACGGTGCGCGAAATTTACATATGACTCAAGAGGGCTATACGTGGACACAGAAGGTCAAAACAATTTTAGGATAAATTGCGAAAGCCAAAACTTGAACTCGAGGCGGCAGGAACACGTCTGTGTCAATCTGACCAAAATCCAAACCGATAAAAGCGAAATCTTATCCACTTTTAGACTTCAACACAGTCCATCAATCACGCGGCTCGCCGCGTATCTTTGCTAATCGGGAGTAGAACATCGCACCGGCCTGCCGTCGATTCCCATGATGTACGTACAGTACGTGGCGGTGGTTACGGAGAAGAGAAGCGGCCGGCCTCGAACGTGCTAGCTCGATCGATCGGCGGCGTAACTGCCTCGCCTCTTCCGGCCGGGTCACTCGATCGGTCAGTCGATGTGCCTACGCAGCGTGAGCGGCACGGTTTGGCGGGCGTCGTGGTTCGATCGATCAGTCGTCCGTTTCAGCTGGCAGGTACACCCTCTGTTTTAAAATATAAGATGTTTTAAATTTGTGAAGAAAATGAATCTAGACTTCTTCTAGTGTATAGATTCTAGATTTATCTCAAAGTTGAGTAAACCTACATACTAAAAGAAGTCTAAATTCATTTTCTTCACAAACCTAAAACATCTTATATTTTGAAACGGAGGGAGTACGTTCGTGCACCGCTCCACTAACTAAACCGTCACGTTAGATTTTCCTTAGATCAACTCCGACGACGACCTGAAATGCTGGGACAATAAGTTAGTACTCCCTCCGTTTCAAAATATAAGATGTTTTAGCTTTGTGAAGCAAATGTATTTAGACTTGTTTTAATATGTAGGTTCACTCAACTTTGGGGTGAATCTACAGACTAAAAGAAGTCTAGATTCATTTTCTTCACAAAACTAAAACATCTTATATTTTGAAACGGAGGGAGTACTACATTACAGCAGCACAGCGGGTCAGTATTTTGGTGATTCGCGCGCGATTATTCTCTTTTACTAGATGCTGAGAGAAAGAGATTTTTTTATAAATATACACCTCTGCAAATCTGCATTGCTAAAAATGCTCCCGTATAGATGTGATTGTCAAAACTGGCCTGGCGGGGAAGTGAAAAAGCCTCCGTCGTGGCTCTTCCCGTCATTGTGCTTGGCGGCGTACTCATCCAGCCACAGGCTGAGGCGGAAAGGCCTTCCCGTACATGGTCGTGGCGGAAGGAGAAAAGGCCACGTCGATACATAGCGGGAGGAGCTACCAGCCCAAGAGGTTGGCGGGATGCAGGACTGACGCCGCATGCAGACTTGACATGCAGATTCTTGACATTAATTAATTGGCTCTAGTGTGTTGAGGCGCATGGTGATTAAAATAATATATTTTTTTAATCTTTTCTAGTTCTATTATATGTTTTTTAGAATTTACTAAATTAGGACTTTGTCGGCCCGGAAGAAGCCGATTGGGCCAGTCGGCATGCCCGTAGCCGAATGAGACGCACTAGGCCAGGAGCAAGCCAACTAGTGTCGGCGCGTGGGACAGATAGGGCCCACGCCGGCTGAGTGCTCCAATCGGCCTGGAGCAGGCCGAGTATTTCTCCTCCTCGGCCGCGTCGCGCGCGCCTTCTCCGCTCCCTTTCTTCCCTCCATGCAGCTCTCTCTCTCTGCGCCCGAGTTCCTCCGTTTTGTGCATGCGTTTTGTCTAGATTTAGCCCCGATTCGCCACTAAATTTTCGTTTAAAAACATTATCAGTCGAAGGGAGTATTAAATTATGTTTAGATACATCTGAATTTAAACAAGTTGCGGCATCTATTTTAAGAGAGAGTAAAGTTTTAATTCTTACTCTAATAATTTCTTCAACATGGGGGACATGTACTACATGATAAATTAAACTCTGAGTATATAAAAATTGACCGATGCAGCTTAATTAGCATGCACGCATCTTCAGCTAACAAACGAGTATTGCTAGGAAGCGTGATTGCACAAATAAGCTGACCAACGAGAGTCTCCACCGAGCTCGATCGCGCGCACACACACAAGAGCCAAGTAACTAATGCCAGGAAATCTGCATGCGTGTCAGGACTGTATGTGCGTCAGGCCTGCCTGTCATTTTCCCGCCATGCACGATGGCTGCAATACATCCCGCCAACCTCTGGCCGGGTAGCTCCTCCCGTTATGCATCGACGTGGCCTGGACCCCTTCCGCCAACGCCATGGGCGGGATTGCCTTTCCGCCACTCCGTGTGTCGGGATGAGTACGCCGCCATGAACAGTGGCGGGAGGAGGCACGTGGAGGTTTTCCCATGTCCCGCCAGGGCAGTTTTGGCAATCACATCTACACGAGGGTATTTTTAGCTATGAAAATTTATAGAGGTGTATATTTGTAAAAAAATCAGAGAAAGAAAGACTGCATCGATGGGACCTTTCTGTTGTTGCCATGTCATGATGTAAGTCGTGCGCACCGAGGGGTGAGAACGGACGGAGAACGACTTCTCCTCTTCCCTGTGGTGGCCGTCGCCTTCTTCGCACGGAAAAATAAACCATCGGTGGCGAAAAGCACCTCCAGCAACAGCCCGGATAAAACCCATCGCCCTACTGGCCTCTCCACCTATAGTCCTCTGGTGCAATCATCTTTTCACTTCAAGTCCTGAAATAGGTCGGTTTTGGTAAACCTTTAGCTTTCGGTTTTAGCCACGTTTACTATACAGTAGATCTTTTGCTTTTAATGTTTTTTTTTTTACTTTTGGAATATCTACAAACTGGTAATAAGAAGCTCTGTATTCCCAAGTACATATGGAAGAGCTCGGAAGAACTTTCTGCGGAGTACGGACAAATGCAATGGCCCCTGTTCATACAGGAGAGATAAGATCATCCTCCACCAGGACAACTCCGGGCCATTCCTCAACCAACCCCGTGCAACCCTATCTCATCAACTGACAAAAACCTCCGGTACGTATCGCCAAAGACTCCATAACCCGACTCGGAACAGGGGAAGAAATAAAGCAGAGGTCCGGGACCGGGGTTAGGCAACAGGCAGATTCTAATGAACCACTTCCACCTCTTCAGTCCACTTCACAATGGACAGCTTAACAACCAAGCAGGCATGGAGCGTTGTGGCCGCTCACCAAGGCCGCATTGCCCATATCCTCTTACTTAAGCTGAGTGAGTCACCAAAGCAGAGCTGAGCATGTCACTTTGATGCCTAACAAGGCCTTAAGAATATGTTTGTTCAGGTAAAATCGTACTAGTTCGTCAGCTTACCGTCCTACTAGACGTCTAATGGACACTATCTTCTGAACATGCCTGGCAGGTCATGAGCCCCTACTTGGGCGATGATGGCTCGTACCAGGTGGTATCAATTTGTAATGCTCACTGGCTCCTGATAATTATTGGATGGATCTTTCTTAAGAAATAATGACGAACAATGCTTTTCATAGGAATATCAAGCGAGCATCCAGGCAGGCAACAAAGAACAGAGCAGAAAGACATGCGTCGAGCGACAAGGAGTATTTAATTTCAGCTACTGGCCATAACTTTTCTTTCCTTTTTTGTGTTTGTGTGGGGTAGAGATTGTGCGTGGTGATCATCGTTAAATCATGGAGACATCATCATGAGGGTTTTTTCTCTAGCCTCCCCTTTATAATCCTTAGAAACTCTCGTGGGACTGCATTTAAAAATATAATATATGGACCCAAACTTGTAGTAGAAAATATTAAAAGAAAAAATATACAAAAGGATGAAACATCTTTTACTCTAGCTAGAATTTTACTGGCGCTTCCGCGTGGTCGGCAAGAGGCAACAGCTGGTACTGATCATCGTCGTCTCGCAGGACTAGAGCGAAGTATATTTGTGCATCGATAATTAAATTAGTTAGTAGCACTCCAGCATGTGGCTGGAAGCATCTCTACAACACGACTGGCACCTAGTATTATGATGTTGGGACTTGGGGTCATCATGGGACCCTAGCACGTGTTAATTGCACGAATATGCATGGAAGAATGGCGGTACGGGTTATCATGCCGCGTCGCTGGTTAACCGTGCGTACATTACAGCCTTTGCTCATTTTCTTCTTCTTTATTGTACTCTCTCCGTTCAAGAATAGTACACGATACAGCACGTACCGGTGCTCGCTGCCTAGGCTCATCGGGTAAGTTCAGGCTCGATCGGGAGTGCGAGGAAGCTTCGCCGTCATGTGGCGGGACGCGCCGAGAGCAGCTCTATTTCCATTTCCACGCGGTACGTCGCGTCGTCGTGCGGTCCAACGATCACGCGGCTTGCTCTATCTTGCCTATCGCGGAGAACACGCACACGCACCGGTCTTGCTGTACGTCGATCCAGACACGGCAGAGCAGAAGCGGCCGGCCTCGAACGTGCTCGATCGGCGGCCTAACTGCCTCGCCCTTTCCGGCCGTGCGTCGCGCACTTGTTGCCTCACGGGTCGCTCGGTCGATCGGTGTGTGCATACGTAGCGTGAGGGCCACGCTTTGGCGGGCGTCGTGGGTCGACCAGTCGTCCGTTTCCGGTGGTACGTACGTGCACTGTCCACTAACTACATGTGACGCTAGATCTACTCCGGCGACCTAAAATAGCGGAACAATAAGTTAGGGCATTTCCACCGAGCACCGCCGACCTAAATGGTCTGTTTTTATCCGTTTGAGTTGGATCACGGTCATTTTTGAATCATGGTCCGGCTTGTCCGGCAAACCGAGTTCAGCGGTCCGACCATCTATCCGTCTCCTTCCCCTGTCACCGCTTGATACCTTCGGTGATGGAATGTTAATGGCGACACGACATCGGCTGTGAGCGTCGGTGGCTTCCCGCGTGGCCGGCGTTTCTCGTCATTGTAGCTTTTTGTTTTCCGCGAGCGTCTGCCCTCCCACGGCCAGAAAACTTGCTGTGCCTTCCCGGCCGTTTTCCGTCTTTGCCGCGGTCTATAAAAGACTGCCGCCGGCACAACGGAGACAAAAAACCCAAGCAAGAGCAAACCACCAGCCGAAAAAAGCGCCAACCACCAACAGTCATGCCTAGCTGCAAGATCGCCAACTGAATCAAGATCAGGGAGATGTGCCGCACCCGCTTGCCGGAGGTCGATATCGACGTTGTCAACCTCCAGGCCATGATGTTGTCCCAGCGCATGGCCGAGGCGGAGGTGGTGGCCTTCGAGGAGGAAGGACGTGTGGTCGAGGCGGTGCCGAAGCAGGTGGTGGAGGCAGCCACAAAGGTGGCCGCCCGATGGGCGGTGCACGAGATTCACTACGTCGCCGCCAAGGAGGCGGTGGCCATGGAGGCCGTATCAACGGCCCTTCGCGAGATCGCCACGAGGCGGCTATGACCACACTGGAGGAGGTGGTCAAGGAGGCCGCGAAGGTCGCCGTCCGCGAGGTTCACCACGCCACCGCCATGAGCAGTAAGGTGGAAGTGGCGCAGCACGAGCATGCCGCCGAGGCAGCGGCGGAGGAGAAGCGTGTGGCTATGGCCGCCGAGGTGGCGGCCGTTTGGAGAGACAGAGGTGGAGGAGGAGGACGAGGTGGGGGGAGAAGGTAGAGGGGGAGGAGGCGATCGTCGTCCCCCTAAAGATCGTGTAGGCGCTGGGCCTTGGCCCTAACGGGGCTCCGACGAGGGTGGCCCCAACGGAGAGATCGCAGCGCAGGGTGGAAGAATGCGCCCGTCAGGTGGAGGCCTTGGCAGCGACAGCGATGCCGGGTTTGGAGGCGGTTCAGGTCGACCAGGAGGCGAGCGCCCACTGGGCCACCGAGATGGAGAATACCCTCGTGAACTGGGCGGCGAAGGACTGCATGAAGGCAACGAACAAGATGGTGGCTCGTTCTCGAGCGCGCGACCGTCACCACGAACGCCTCCAGCAGCGAACGATCTGGGCGGCGATCACGGGGCCAGCGGCAGCGACAACGATGGCCGCGGGAACGACGTTGAGTAGCTGTAGGAACGACCTCCTTCAGTATTAGTAGTGGTCCTCTATTTATTTTGCTTAAATATGTCTTTTTATAATTGGCAGTGCGTAATCTAATAAAAAGCAAGTTTAAGTACTAACATTTCACTTATATATGGGCCTGAGCGGCCGGATGGTGAATACGCGCGGTCCGCGCGCTGTCTGGGCGAACGCAGCCGTTGCCCAAATTTGGTGCACGGATCGGTTTGATTCGGACACGTCTATCCGGATGGGTCGTGCTACTGGGAGGACGCGTTCGGATGTCTACGGACGGCATGGGTCAGCCCGGTGGAGATGCCCTTAATAGTAGTGGGTCGGGAAATGCTTAAAATGGAAAAGGATACAGATCACCAGGGGATCGAACGAAATGATACCTCGGATTGTTGTCGCTCCGTGTTGGCCCACCACATACATATCCTTCCTGGATTCTCCCGATGCTCCGCCTTGGACCATCGTGTCTCCTTCCTCCATCCCCTAGGCGTCTCCTTCCTCCATCCCTAGATGCATGCCGCCCGTGTCTCTGCTCTGCCCAGAGAAACGCACGCCTCCGCGCCTTCTCTCCCGGATCTCCGCCGCCACCGCTTCTTCTCGCCTCTCTTCAATCATCGCCGCCATCTCCCTGTCTCGCCTATCTCCTGTCGTCCCCAGGCACCCCTCTAGCCCTGTCTCGCCACGCTCTCCAGCTCGCCGGCCACCTTCGCCTCCCGCACTATGCTCCAAGCCTGCATGTCGCCGGACACAGCCCTAGCCCCTACCGGCCGCCCCTGCTGTGCACCGCGAAGTCTCCAACGAAGTCTTTTTTGCTATGGTTGCTAAATTTTTTGCTACACCTGTTTTGTGGGTTTGCTATAATACCTTAAAATATTTGTTACAAGGTCTATGGCGAGGTCTCCCGATGAAACTCTCCGGTGAGGTCGGATCTACTACATTAGCACAATATTTTTTTACATAGTCTTCGGTGAACTCTCCACGAGGTCTAGTCTGTTTGTTCTTTTTTCTGGAAGAATATCCGACCGTCGATCGAACCCGATCGGACGGCTAGGGACCAGGACACGTAGCACTGCCCGCTTAAAATTACTATACCTAATAAACCCCTCTTTTTTGCCTGTGATGATTGGCGATTCTTCTCTTTTGAGAAGAATCGATGGGACCTTTTCTGTTGCCATGTAAGTCGTGCGCACCGATGGGTGAGAAAGTATGAGACCGACTTCTCCTTGTTTGTGGCCTCAAAGCAATGACCGAAAAAGAAATGATCGATCGCGAATGAACCTCAAAGCAACAGGCCGGATAAAACCAATGGGCAATGGTGCAATAACCTTTCGCTAACGCGACCCGTTTGATTTGACCCCTGTTTGCTTTACCGTCTGCAGTACTTGAAATGGATCGGTTTTCGCTGTCTCGATTTAGCTTTGATCGGGTCTGACACCTTTTACTACTTCAGTACAAATATTTTGCATCTACTTTTTCCTTGAGGGCTACGGAAGAGAAGACCACCATGTAATCAAGTTAGAACATCTTTACTCGTTGGGCAACATAGCCTGATATCCGGGCTTTGCTTTTTTAGCTGGATGGAATTTCATTTCGGCCTGCGTATATTCAGTTTTCCACTCGCGTACCCAAGCTGAATATCTAGGCGAACAGAAAATGGTGACATAATTGAATTTTTATCGTTTCCGCCGGCGAGTGTTCGGCCACAAGGTGTTCGACAGAATTAACGCCCACAAATTCAGCGACGGATTATTACAGAACAGGAAAAATGACTCAGCTATCTCTCAGTCATCGATGGGGATGGGCTCCTGCGGCGTGGCCGACGCGGCGTGGTCGTCCGTCTCGCCGGTGGACGCCGACGGGTTGGGGGAAGTGGAAGCAGAGCTCGGTGTGGGAGCGTTCGGCGCAGAGGAAGAGGAAGGCGTGATCTCGCCCTGGAGGATGGCCTGGCGTTGCGCCATATACCAGGCCTTGACCGGCGAGCTCATCTTCGAAGTGTCCTCGCCGCCCATCAGAAACTTGAGATCTGTGTCGTGGTTCTTGGCGTCATAGTTGGCCTTCTTCTCGGCGAGGTTGGCCTTGATGAGGGTCACCTTTTCCCCTTGGGTCTTGATCAGTTGCTTCCAACGCTCGTCGGTCTTCTCGGCCTGCGTCCTCGTGTCGGCCATGCATTTCTTGATCGAAGCCTGGAGACGCTCGGCGGGAGGTCCGGCGGCTTTGAGCATTTATACGTCGGAAACGTATCTATAATATTTGATGGTCCATGCTTGTTTAGTATCTATTTTGCTTTGATTTTTCTACACTTTGAGATGTGTTTATATCTTTTCTGAAACTAACCTATTAACAAGTTGTCACAGTGTCAGTTGCCTGTTTTCTTTTGTTTTTGGTTCTCAAAAGTCAGAAAATCAATATTCTCGGAATTGGACGGGACAAAAGCCAAAGTCAATATTTTTACCGTGAGGGACACGAAGTCCAGAGGAGAGACGGAGAAGCGGACCAGGGCGGGCCGACTAAGGCGCTGGTGGGCCCACCCGCGCCTGGGTAGGTGGGCCCGCCGCCTCCCAAAGACGCTTCGCCTATAAGAAGCCCCCGATGCAGAAATCGTAGGCACCGATCAAAACTCCACGAAACCTTATGTAGTCGCCGTCACCGTCGTCCCTAAATCGGGGGGGGGGGGGTCTGAAGTTCTTTCTGGCACCCTGCCGGAGGGGAGATCATCCCGGAGGCCT
The DNA here is from genome assembly GCA_030063025.1 of Avena longiglumis. Taxonomy (NCBI): domain Eukaryota; kingdom Viridiplantae; phylum Streptophyta; class Magnoliopsida; order Poales; family Poaceae; genus Avena; species Avena longiglumis. The sequence continues at coordinate 207,679,227 of CP125979.1, read as the reverse complement.
CTTCTCCGGCATGATGCGTGAGTAGTTCCACCTTGGACTATGAGTCCATGTAGTAGCTCAATGGTTGTATCTCCTCCTTGTGCTTTCATGTATAGATCTTGTGAGCTCCGTTCATGATCAAGATCTAATATATTTGTAATTATGCATGTTGTGTTTGCGGGGATCCAATGGATATTGAGATTACTATATCAGATTGATTAATGGTTTTATTTGATACTATCATGTCTGTGTTGTTTGTGATCTTGCATGCTCTCCGTTGTTAGTAGCTATCTTGGCCAAGTAGTTGCTAGTGACTCCAAGAGGGGGTATTTATGCTCGATAGTGGGTTCATGCCTCTAGTTTCCAAGGGAAGTGACAGAAATCTCTTCGGTTGTAGATGTGTTGTTGCCACTAGGGAGAAAACAACGGTCTCTTGTTTATGGAACAAGTGGATTGTTTACCTTACACACTTTGCTTAAAGAAGTTGTCTGTTGCTTGCAACTTAATACATGAGGGGGTTCGGATGATAACCTGAAGGTGGACTTCTAGTAATAGATGTATTTGGATGGCGGTTTATATATATTGTTGTATTTCCCAATCGAATCTCATAGGATCTTTTTGTCTGATATTGCATTGTTATGCCTTGCTCAGTTCCTGTCAATTGCCCTGCTATAATTTGTTTACCCTTCATGCCATGTTGTTTATCTAAGAAGAGCACCTATAGTGAACTATGGATCCCAGTCTAATCTTTACCATTGATACATCTTTCATTGTTACTTGTTTACTTGCTGCAAACCATTACCTTCCACACGATATGTTTAATCCTTTGTCACAGCAAACCGGTCAGCTTGACAACCTCACTGATTCGTTGGGGCAAAGTCTTGATTTTGTGTTGTGTAGGTTTCCACGTTGCTTGCAATACCTGTGTGACGTTTCCTTCATCCTTCTGGTTCGATAACCTCGGTCTCTATTCAGGGAATACTTGCTGCTATGCTCATCACACCTTGCTCTTGGGGTTTCCCGACGAAGTGGTCCACGTCAAGCACCACGCATCAAGATTTTTCTAGCGCCGTTGCCAGGGAGGCTAAAGACGTCTTCACAAGGGGAGTCCTTCACTTCCTTTCTTTTTTACTTTGTTTTTAGTTTGCTTAGTTTCTTTTGCTTGGTTTTGTTTGCCTTTTTTCAAAAACTCAAAAAAAAAATAGTCTAGTTTGGTTTGCTTTCTCTTATAAAAAACACAAAAAAAATAGTTCATGCTCTAGTTGCTGGTATGTTGTTGCCTTGCTTGGTCATGCTTTCTATCAATGGATGGTTTATTTGAAACTAGTGTTTATTGGCAAGGTGGATTCACGGAAGAACAAAAGTATTATTATAAGGAACACTGTTTGTCAAAAAAAGGGAAACACTTATGGGAACAAATTGATAAGTTGAATACTATTGCTAGAGACGTGTGCTCTACTTATAATGTTACTTATTGCTTTGATAAAGCATGTTGCTGTAGGAGGTATAAAGACTTCCCTTTTCAATGTGAGTATAATGATAATGTTACTATATCCTCTTATGTTAAAAGAAACTATGACTTTTATGATGTGTAACAAATTGAAGAATTTATTGCCTTCATGGGTGCATTTGAACTTGCCAGTTTGCTTGAAAATACTAATGATGCACCTTATGAATGTGAGGTTTTTGAGATACTTAAATTTTGCTTTGATAATTATAAGGAAGAAAATGGATATATTCTTGAATATTTTAATAGGGGTTTTCCACAAATGAAAGAGACTAATGCCTTGCAGGAGCCTATGGAAGAATAAATTGTTGAAACTGGAAGCTCATTAGAGAAAAAGAGGGGGAGAGTGATGAACAAAAGGAGGAAGAATGGATCTACCCATGCCTACCTTCTAATGAGAGTAACTCTTTATCCCTTACATTATTTGATTGTCCCCCATTCTTACCAAAGTAGGATGAATGTTATGTTCCTGTAGATCCTTTTGAAATATCTACTTTGGATAAAACATATGGAGGTTTTAATCCTACTGTTTTTGAGCTTGATAGAAATTATGTGTTTATAGATCATGAAAAGCATGCTTTATGTGATAGATATATTGTTGAGTTTATTCATGAGGCTACTAAAAATTATTATGAGAGAGGAAAATATGGTTGTAAAAGTTTTCATGGTACTGAAACACGTCTCTATGTGCTGAAAGTTTTAAAGTTACTCTTGTTTCATCTTCCTATGCATGTCACTTTGTTATTTGTGAATTTATTTTCATACAAGATTCCTATGCATAGGAAGCGGGTTAGACTTAAATGTGTTTTGAATTTGCTTCTTGATGCTCTCTTTCACTTCAATTCACATTTCTTATGTGAGCATCTTCTCAAGCTATCAAGCCTAACTTAAAGGCGTTAAATAAAAGTACTTGTTGGGAGATAACCCAAGAGTTTTCTCGAGTATTGTAAGTTATTACTTCAGTAATGACCTCTTCTTATCATTTTTGTTTGCCTTTTGTGCCAAGAATGACCTCTAATGAGAGGGAAGTAAGATTTGGGGAGTTGCTGTCCCGAAACAGATTTCTGTCCTCTACCATAAAAATTCGTGAAGAGTCTCTGTAAGTCGGATTGAGCTGGAAGTTTACGATAAATCCCCCAGTATGTTAGATAACTTTAGTTAGTTCAATAATTTTTGAGTTGAGAAACAAAAGATTTTCGAAAAAATCGGTTTCTACCTGCTGGTCTGTTTTGAAAGATTTCTGTCATTATTTGCATTTGCTTCTTATTGATTCCTTTTTGAGTTCTACTTTGGGGAATTGAGATTTTTAAAGGAGTTGCTACATTAGTTTGTGTTTTTAGTGAAAAGTCTTGCTGTTCCAAAGCTTTACCTAAAGGTCTATTATCTTTTGATTACACTAATGTTGCCAATAAATATTGTGTGAAGTTTTGTATGAAGGAAAAAAATTCAAGTGTAGAGAGAGAATGATGTAATGAGGTGAAAATGGACAAAATCTCAAGCTTGGAGATGCCACCCCTGTGTCACCCCAAGAAATATCCAAGAGGTACAAGCGTCAAAGCTTGGGGATGCCCAAGGCATCCCTTCTTCATCAATAAAAAGCTCAGGTACGTCTAGACACTACGTTTTTATTGTTTCATGCACAGTTGTGTTGTTTTTGAAGCGTCTTAGTTTTCGTTTGGTTTGCTTAGTTGTTTTTTTGCTTGAATAAAGTAGTTTGGACCCCCGTTCTCACTGTGTTGTTTCAAATAAGTTGCTTGGTGTTGGAAAGTAGTAGTAAGTTCTTGCTTGAAAGTGCAAGAGGAGCTTGCATTGACTGTGACTTAGACTTTAGCATGACATGCTAGGTGTTTTTTGACCTTATGATTAGTGATTATTGTTATAGCATGTCTTGTTCCAAACAATTGGGATTGCTTAGTGTGCCTTGAAAGAATTATGCGTTGTTTTAGCATGCAAAAGCATAGTATTCTTCTTTGATGCTTTGTTTGGGTTGACTTGGCACATGCTCACACCATGTTATGACTACGACAAGTCACCATAGCCTCTATGATCATTTAGTCATTGACTTTTAGTACCACTCTATGTTTTGATTAGTAATGTTTTGTTGCTCTGCATGATTATGGCCATTATTGCTCTCTTAGTTGGTTGCTCCTAGTCTTTTGCTAGCATCCACTTGTATGAGTAAGTTCTACTCATGCTTCCAACTCCCAAGAAACCAAGTTATTGCAAAGTGTCCACTATAAAATCCTATGCATGGTGTGTTACATCATTCCAAGTATATTCTTGTTTTCAGCTATCTTCCAATTAAAAACAATTTTGTTATGTAAAAAATTAGTGATTAAATCCCTCACAAACTTGATGGCACACTTTATATTTCTTTTTCCCTAATAAACTTGAACCATTGTGTCATCTATGTTGTATATGCTTGCACTTATACGTTGGAATTAGCAGAACCGTGCTGTCACGGGGAACGTTTTCAACATTGCACTTGTACTTTGTACTCAGTTGATATCATGCTCTTTTGTCTATGGATGTCACCGGTGTGAAATAAAGAGGAAACTTGTAAGTCCATGGAGTATGTATTTTGTGTTAGAGAAACGCCTAGGCCGCTAGCCTAAGCCATGCCTAATCATGGTGGAAACTTGCAGCATCACCATATTGAGCTATCTATGAAGCATCCTCGATAAAAAAAGTATGCATATAGTAAATAAAAAGATCGTTGAGATGCTCATTGTCTGCTTGCCTTGTCATTTTGGTTATGGTATAGCTCCTCTACCATGTGCAAGGGGTACCCCGTTGGAGGTTCTTTATGATACACATGTATTTACAATGACAAGAACTTACAGGTAACTGAAGTTGAGTAGCATGATGTGTGGCCCTCGTATTCAAGGGACTTGAGATTGCCAACTTATACTTTGTCAAGCATATACTCCATCTTTGTTCACTTTAACCTTAATCACTTCAAGATGCTTATAATAGGGACAATGAGGGCTGGAAGCTAACAAGTATCATAATTTTTGGAAGCTCTTTTTAAAACTTGAAATCCCTCCTTCCCTTTATGAAGGGCCTTTATTTGGCCATTATTTGAGTCTCCACCTTCTACCTTTAGGCACCATTAAGAGAGCATAGTTGTCATCCTGTGTGTAGTGTCCCAAAACTTATTGATTGATGCATATTATGATATTACTTGTTCTTGTGCTACTTCTTTCTAGTCACCCTTGTAAACTTTGAAGGTGTCCTATGCATCTATTTATTACTCTATGAGGGACAAACTGATTGCCACTATGCCATGTTTTTTGTATGTGAAACAAACAAACGTTTTTCAATGCATGTTATTCATGATCTTTGTTTGTAGCCTTTCATGTTGCATGCATAGTTACTATGTCCTATTGTTAGAGCTCCATCTTTCATGCACTTGTTTAGAATTCTTTGTTCCCATCTTTCAATGCTTTCAAATGGTTTGATTTTGGTTTTGATCGTGCATGTCACCTAAAAAATTATTCTTTTTATCACTTACCTACTCGAGGACGAGCATGAGTTAAGCTTGGGGATGCTTGATACGTCGGAAACGTATCTATAATTTTTGATGCTACATGCTTGTTTAGTATCTACTTTTCTTTGCTTTGTCTACACTTTGAGGTGTTTTTATATCTTTTCTGTAACTAACCTATTAACAAGTTGCCACAGTGCCAGTTGCATGTTTTCTTCTGTTTTTTGTTCCAGAAAGGCAGAAAATCAATATTCTCGGAATTGGACGGGACAAAATCCAAAGTCAATATTTTACCGTGAGGGACACGAAGTCCATAGGAGAGACGGAGAAGCGGACCAGGGCGGCCGCACCCCCCTAGGCGTGGGTGGGCCCACCCCGCGCCTGGGTAGGGTGTGGGCCCCCTGGCCGCCTCCCAGCCTCGCCTCTTCGCCTATAAGAAGCCCCCAATGCAGAAACCGTAGGCACCCGATCAAAACTCCATGAAACCTTCTGTAGCCGCCATCACCGTCGTCCCTAGATCAGGGGGATCTGAAGTTCTTCCCCGCATCCTGCCGGAGGGGAGATCATCCTGGAGGCCTTCTTCTCCGGTATGATGCGTGAGTAGTTCCACCTTGGACTATGGGTCCATGTAGTAACTAGATGGCTGTATCTCCTCCTTGTGCTTTCATGTATAGATCTTGTGAGCTCCGTTCATGATCAAGATCTAATCTATTTGTAATCATGCATGTTGTGTTTGCGGGGATCCGATGGATATTGAGATTACTATGTCAGATTGATTAATGGTTTTATTTGATACTATCATGTCTGTGTTGTTTATGATCTTGTATGATCTCTGTTGTTAGTAGCTATCTTGGCCAAGTAGTTGCTAGTGACTCCAAGAGGGGGTATTTATGCTCGATAGTGGGTTCATGCCTCTAGTTTCTAAGGGAAGTGACAAAAATCTCTTCGGTTGTAGATGTGTTGTTGCCACTAGGGAGAAAACAACGGTCTCTTGTTCATGGAACAAGTGGATTATTTACCTTACACACTTTGCTTAAAGCAGTTGTCTGTTGCTTGCAAATTAATACTGGAGGGGGTTCGGATGATACCCTGAAGGTGGACTTCTAGTCATAGATGTAGTTGGATGGCGGTCTATGTATATTGTTGTATTGCCCAATCGAATCTCATAGGATCTTTTTGTGTGGTATTGCATTGTTATGCCTTGCTCAGTTCCTGTCAATTGTCTCGTTGTAATTTGTTTACCCTTCATGCCATGTTGTTTATCTAAGGAGAGCATATGTAGTGAACTATGGACCCCGGTCCAATCTTTACCATTGATACATCTTCCATTGTTACTTGTTTACTTGCTGCAAACCATTACCTTCCACACTATACGTTTAATCCTTTGTTACAGCAAACCGATGAGTTTGACAACCTCACTGATTCGTTGGGGCAAAGTCTTGAATTTGTGTTGTGCAGGTTTCCATGTTGCTTGCAACACTTGTGTGATGTTTCCTTCCTCCTTCTGGTTCGATAACCTCGGTCTCTACTGAGGGAAGACTTGCTGTTGTGCTCATCACACCTTGCTCTTGGGGTTTCCTGACGAAGTGCTCCACGTCAAGCACCACGCATCAAGCATCTTCGCCTTCTTCTGGCCGATCTCTGGTCTTCCTTCGCCGGCAACAGTGGGAGAGGCCTTCGGGTTGTAGACGCCGTCCTTGGTCTTGGAGAGGCTCAGGCGAGTGTCCCGCCACTTTTCGCAGTTCTCGATCTCCTCGAAGACATGATAGAACTTGAACTTTATCTTCATGTCCTCTCGAAACAAATCAAGTGCACGACGAAGCTGCAAAATGGAAGTGTGTCAAGTGTGTGAAAATGGAAGCAAGTGCACGACAAAGCTAGTGTTCGCGAGTACCTTGTTGTCCATGTTTTCCCTGTTGGCTTGTGTGCGTTCCACCTCTTCCACGCAGCTGTGCCACTTGCTCCTCGCAGTCTGGATGATCGTCCAATGGTTGGTAATAGCCTTCTCCCCTCGCTCCATGTGAATTTTGCGATACTTCGGGTCGCAAACGCTACGCTCGTCGAACGCTAGCTTCACACGCTGCCAATAGTTGTCTGAATTCTGGTTGGCACCGGTGACCGGATCCATGCTCACCGTTTTCCAAGCTTCGGCGAGATAGGTGTCCTCGGCCATGGTCCACTTGATCCTAGCATCCGCCGAAGTGCCCGACTTCTTCTTCCCCTTCTTGCCTTTCGCCAGCAGCACGACTTCACCCTCGACGTCATCCTGCGTGGGCTCAGCCTGCGTCTCCTCGGCGTCGATGTCGGCGAGATCCTGAGACTCGATGCCGTGCTCGGCGTCGGCCCGGGTCTGTTCTTCCATTAAGAAGGAGGGGTGGTTGGAGGCCGAGCCTGTTGCGATCATATCCTCCATGTACGTCTCAGCCGACATGCCGGCCGGAAGGGTGACCGACATTCCGCCGAACATGTTGCACGCATCGGCCTTGCCGTAGGTTCCTTGCGCCGAGCTTCCGCCTAAAGGCAGTGGTCTGCGGCGCAGCGCAGGGCCTGCGCACGCCGGAGAGGTGGAGTAGGGGAGGTTGATGTCCACGTTGAAGGCCGAAGGAGGGCGCAACGCCGGGCAGGGGAATACCACGTTAGGGTTGAACCCTCCGTCGAACTCGGGGGACGAGGAGTTTCTCTGCCGTACCGCCGCTCTCCGGAAGCCGGCGAAGAGGCGAGAATCCGAAGCCGACGCTGCCTAGCTTCCCAATGGGGTGGGTACGGCCGCCATCAACGCACGCCGCCGCCGCCGCTTACTCTCACGATCGCCGCTTCTTCGCCGCCGCTTCTTGTTCTTGCCGAGCTTCTCTCCTTTCTTCCTTCGTCCTCGACGCCATCTTCCCGGCTCGCCTTGGACGCCCACACGGCGTCGGACATGCCCTCCGGCTTCTTCTCAAGGCCTCGCCTTCTTCTCCGCCGACCGAGGATCGATCCGGTTGGACGGCTCTTGGGCGGCATGGCGGGGAGCTCGGTGAAGTGGCGGAGGGAATGGGGAAGAAAGGAGGAGAAACAAAAGGCGGAGCTCGTGATGGCGAGTTCAACCTTCTCGCCGACGAGCTGGCCCACGCTGTTACAAGCGTCTGCCTTAGGGCATCGGATTCGGATACGGCCTGGGAAGGCCGGACCAAAGTTCGTCCAAATCCGGACGAAAACAGATTATTGGATACGTGACTGGGCCAATTTTCGACGTCCAGACCTAAATTCGGCGTCCGGATCGACGTCCTGGGTAGGCGAGTGGAGATGCTCTTAGATAGTACTACCATAGTTGTCGAAAAGAAGGCGTATGGATTTTCCTAGAAAGTCAAACTGTGTTAAGTCCAACCAAAATTATTTAAAGAAGCACCATAAATATTCACGATATTGAATCTATATCATTAGATATACTATTATGAAATGTGTTTTCACCATATCAATAGTTTCTATAAACTTTATCAAACTTGACACCATCTGACTATTTAGAAAATATACAGGCCTTTTTTTTAGAATGTACTACTAGGCAGTAGTGCGAACAAATGCAATGGCCCCCATTCAGAGAGGAGAGATAAGATCATCCTCCCCCAGGACAACTCCAGGCCATTCCTCAACCGACCCCACTGCAAACCCCAAAAAACCTCCGGTACTACGTGTCCCCATCGTCCCTTCGCTAAAGACTCTCTAATCCGACACGCTCATCAAATCTTCGGAACAGGGGAAGAAAGAAAGCAGAGTCCGGGACCGGGGTTAGGCAGCAGGCATATTCTAATGAACCACTTCCACCTCCCATCCTCTTCAGACTTCAGTCCACTTCACAATGGACAGCCTAACGACCAAGCAGGCGTGGATCGTTGTGGGCGCTCACCAAGGCCGCATTGCCCATATCCTCTCACTTGCGCTCTGTCCATGGCCACCACCAAAGCAGAGCTGATCGAGCCCGTCACTTTGATGCCAAACTCTCTAAAGAAATATGTTTATTCATATAAAAGCACATGTCATGATGAATCTAGTTCATCAGCTTACCGTTCTAGACGTTTGATATATTTTTCCAATACTGAAAATGCCCGACTGACATCCAGGGCGAGTACGGAGCAGAACAATGGAAACGTGATGGGGCCCCGGCAATGCTGTGCCTGCGCAGCATCTTCCTGTTACACGGGCCTGTGTCTGTGAGCGGGACATGGGGTTCAATAAACCAGGGACACTGTCTTCTGAACACGCCTGGCAGGGCCACGAGAGGAGCCCTACTTGGGCGATGATGGCTCACGCCAGGTTGTATTGTATCAGCTTGTAATGCTCATTGGCTCCTGATAATTATTGGATTGGATGGATCTTTCTTAAGAAGTAATTGCAACAATGCTTTTTCATAGGAATATCATCATGGGAACATCGAACAAGCATCCAGGAGAGCAACAAAGAAGAGAGCAGAAAGACATGCGTCGAGCGAGCGACAAGGAGTATTTTAGTTTTCAGGGACCGGTCAGCAAATGATTGACATGGATGAACAAACTGCTTGGAATTACTAATTGTTACACAAACTCCATCTGAAGCTAACCAAAACATGAATCCCTGCATCCGTTGTGCCCATATTGTTACCCAATACAAAAATTGCTCCGCACATGGCTCAACGACGCTTATAACCAGAAAATAGCATTCCTCTTCTTGATATGTTATCAGAGAAGTGCAGCCCCTTTACCCGAAACTGGGTTCTACATCTGACCTAGGAAGCGTATTCAGGAACAGCCTAATTCCCGCTTTCAAAGGTTGGCACCAACTTTCAGCTAAATTCAGACAGTGTCAGGATGTGGCCGTGCAGGTGCGTGTGATCCAAGCAAAGCTTTTTAAGATTAATCCCAATTTTGTGAGGGACCTGGAAAGTTGCCTACCGAATTAATATATGTCCCATTAAATCTGCAGGGCCTGCTAAGTCAACACTATTTCGATAATTTCAACGAAAAGATGAAAACTACTCCCTCCATCCTAAAATAAATGACTTCAATTTGTCTAAATTCGCATGCATCTATATACTAAAACGTGTGTGTGCGTATGTATGTATATATATCTATCTATCTATCTATCTAGACAAAGCTAAGTCACAAAGCCGAGTATCTGTTTCGCTCAGCAGAACAAAAGGGTGTACACCGAGATAGCACTGAACGTCATCTTTCAGGTACGAATTGGATTCCATCCACGCAGAGAGCACTGATTCGAGTTACCGTCAGTCAAGACTTGATAAAGCAGGACGTAATGTCTTTTCTCTAAAAGACAGAAATGCAGAAAGTTTGTCTGCAACAGATGAACTGAAATGGTTACACAACTAGTCCTACACCATGATCTGGAGCTTAAAAGACCATACAAGGAGGCGCCATGTTGGACCGTCGATCTGTAACCAACAAAGCAGCTAAAACTGAGCAGCCATCTCGCCCAACAGCCTCTTCTAGGCAAGCAAACTGTTTTTCTTGCAACTTTTTGAACTAAGCTACAAATGGCACCAAAGATCCTAGACATAAAGAACTTAAATCATGACCAAGATAAGTGATTAGAGCATATTTCAAGCCAAGGTACATTAAAGCATGTAGGCCCCCAAGGCTCCATACATGTTTTGAAGTTCTCTCATCAAGCAAACTAGCAACCATTGATAATCATTCTTGCCAAGTATTTCCAACATCAGTACTCGGTCGCTATAGTCAACATCCGCTCATATTGATGCTATGATACGATAGGTGAAACGGTCACATACTACCATTAATCATAAATCATTGCAGACTCTTCCTTGTGGCGATTTCTATTGACAGGCAGGTAAGCTGTAGTTACCCACCCATTACTCATGAATCAGTCGCTGGCCAACTTCTTATAGTGCCAGTTAACTTCTTGTGCCTACTGAAGATCGTCCCCTCCGATTAACATCTGGAGTAGTCAACAACCATGAATGATCCTGATAAGTGACAAGAGTAAACAGTTAACTATGATATATATCCTAGTAGTACATAAATAAAGGGTGTGCAACAATATTATACTTACAATACACCACACGGCAATCTCAACTAATAGTCTTGTTTTTAAGATAGGTGCGGTTACAGTAGTGTGGCAATATTCAGAAGACAATCAACTAAAAGTTTTGATTTTCTATATGCACGTATATGATTCTGTAGTCTGGTGACATTAAACACCATCTGTGACAGAGCTGACGATGAGGAAGTGCACCGCCAAGATATGCAAAGTAGAAAGCAGTACAAAGCACATGGACAAAAAGGGAGAAGCACTATAGGAACTAGAGTACAACAGTAAGGCACGGACGTTAACATGAAGAAAAAGAACAGTGTGATAAAAGTTTCTTTCAAACAGTGTGATAAAAGTTTCTTTCAAGCAAGAATAAGAGAACAGAAACAAAAGAAAGGTTCCTAGTGTTATGCTGCAGCATCCAAACTATAATTCAGGGGATTTCCTAACGGCGACATGCAGAAAAAGAACAGTGTGAATAGACTTCTTTCAAGCAAATAGTTAAAAAGATAGAAACAAAAACAAAAAAGGCTCGCAATGTTACAATGCAGCACCCAAACTATAATTCATGGGGTTCGCTAATAACAGTAAACTATCTTTCAAAGAATGTAGTCTAGTGGCCATGCAATCAATTATTTACGCTTCCAGAAAGCTGCAGAAATGCAAACATTTGGAATGCTTTTCTAGATTTGCAATACTATTTTTCGAAAAAACGCAAAGAATTTGCGTTTCTTTTCATTGAACAGGAAGAAGACATCGGTTACATCCTCCAGAGGAGGGACACACACTCACAACCCACACACACACACACACGACCGTCCTCACCAAGCGACTACGACAGGGTGAGGAGATGCTCTCAACTTCAGAATGACGACATTAGGTCTCACACAGCCTTGCCTCCAGCCAAGAATGGCGAGGCATCAAGACTCGGAACAACAGGGCAGCAACATCGCTATTGCCAGACGCCTCCAGGGACGATTGCAGCTCCAGGACTGCCCATGCCAACGTACCTCGCACCCTTGTGTGCCTAGAGAGTCGGCAGGTGAAAGGCAGGGCCCGGCTGGAACTGGTGTAGCTCTCATCTGGGAGATGCCGACGCCGGTGTACATTGCGCCATGGAGGTCCGTTCCCTGTGTAGCAGTCTACGCCGGATCAACCCTTCACCAACCTCCAGCTGCTGCAGGTACTCCTCTTGCAGCAAGGCAGCGCCTTCAAGAAGGAGACGGCGCTGAGACGCCGCCGCTGCCCGGTCCAGCAGGCTGGACCTAGGGTTTCCCCCGGTGCTCGAGGAGGAAGTCTGGTCAAGGTCATGCCCACGCCTCCAGGAAGGTAACGGCGCCCTCAGGCGTCGCCGTTGGCAGCGCAGGCCATCGCCGCGCGGGGATCTCACCCCGACCCATGAACAGAGACATCCGAAGACCGTTGATGCAGGGGCAGACCGGTGGTGGCGAAGGATGTAGCTGGGGTAGACAGAACATCACAGGGAGGGAAGCCTAGGAACGTCTTCGAAGGAGGGCACCGACCAGCACAGCGCCCAGGCCAACCGCCGCCGGGAGCGCGTCAAGCATGTGGCAAAGCCATCTGCACCGCGCCGCCGTGGACCGTGGCCGCCGCCGCGCCGGCCCGCAACTTCCGCCGCCAAGATCAGCCAGGGCACAGCAGAGCAGCCACCTCCCAAAGGGCCGCGCTGCTCGCATGCTCGCCCGCCAAGCTCTCTCCACCAGCGGCGGTCGGGAGGGGTGAGAGGAGGGAGAAGTCTGATTTGGCAGGAGGGGGTGCCACGGGCCCGCGCAGGCCCAGATCCGGGCACCCGCACCTCCGCCGAGCGCCGCCAGTGGCCGGCCGCCGCCTCTGCAGCGCCATGCACGCCGCGCGCCATCGCTCCTCGACCTCCCCGCGCAGGCAGAAGCCCGCAGCACCACCAAGCGCTCCCGCCGCGCCGCCACGCCGATCTAGCGCGCCGGCCAACCGAACTTGGGCCCCGCCGCCGCCGTCCGCCGGTGAGGGCTTTGCCCGCCGGCATCCTCCGGCGACGGCGAGGGGAGGAGGGGGAGAGGAGGGGGCTTGCGGCGGCTAGGGTTTCGCCGCCCGAGTCGCCCCTAGGGAGCGACGCGGGGGCCTGGGGAAAGAGTATGATATGTTCAAGTGGAAGTAAATTTTAGAGGGTGCCATTTGCAATACTATGACACCAGCTCACAGTTTAAACTCTGTAGTATGTAAGGCGTCCTTGTGGACGGCTACCATGATCTCACAAGTCATCATAGTCTGAAAATAAATGTTCTGGAGATATTTTATACTTACTACACAGGCGCAATCATAACATATTATCCATATCTCAACAATGGCAACAGAGGTTAACTACGTAGCTAGATCATACTCATTCCCTCCTGTAACACAAAATTTCAAGTAAAGCTCAGTGAACTATGGTACAAGTCCAAATCTTTCTTCGGTCCCCATTTTAGTGCCAACAAAACACTTGTAATTGGCAATCTACATAAGAACATACGATGCTAATCGCCACGAGTGTATCAGTAGAGTGAGATCTGTCAATAAGTCAGATCCAATACTGTTTGTTATGCATCATTTTGTTTTCCAGGTTTCGGATAAGAACTTATGTGTTAATACAAGGTTTGAACTGAGAATGCACCCCTCAAATATATCATTTGATTCATTTCACTTCAGCCTATCACAAAGGGGCACTCTGAACATCAAGTCCATGAAGCTACATGCCAATGTTCAGGTTTACAACATGAATGCTACAGTTCACAGCAAATACCTAAACCCAACTAGACATATAGTGTGAACAACTGCCGCTTCTTGCCTAAAATTCATCTTCACGTAACCAATCCATTATTCTATCTCTCAATAGCAGCAGTCAAAAATTCTACTAGAATACCACTGCTAGTCTGCTATACCCCATATGCAACTTTAGAAGAGAAAACACCTGACGACCTTTACTGTCTAAATATAGGCCTCAAACAACTGAGAATTTACCAAGAAATAAATTTAGAATGCACATACAACTTTTAGGTCTACGGCTATGACTGCAGCTTACATTGTAATTATTTAAAAAGTTATATTCTGTCAAGTCTATATCCATCTGGGGGGTCTAACTGTCTAAGCTTCTAACTCATTTTAGGGACGAAGAAAAACAAAATGGAGTTAAAAGTTGATCCACAAACAAAATGGTAACCGAGTCAGGCACCCAGCTCATGCATTACCTGGTAGGGGATGGATTCCATTTGTAAAATACTAGAAAGTCTCCTTCGATTGAGACATCGAGGATGCCGGTGGAGTATAAACTGACCGTCTTCTTTGCTTTGACTATCTGGTCACTAGAACTTATGCAAAGGGAAAGGAGTAATATAATATTACAACTATAGTTATTCGTTTGACAGATCTTCTATTGCCTAACTTTCGCTATTATTAGTAACCAAAGGTTATTTCTGACTCCCTACATCTGTTGGACTCTTTACTAATATTTAGATGTCTATTAAAAGTGTGATTCTCTTACTCCCGTTGACATTTCACTTGGACACTAGAGTAAGACTTGAGCACAGTGACACAAGTGGTTCCTCCTTCAAATTGACCATTTGACTAATCCTCCGTTCTCCCTTCAGGTTGAAAGGGCAAGCATATTGTCTAACTGATGACATAGTAGCATTCTAAAACAAGGAAATCAAGCAAAAACTAATGCAAGCCTATCAAAATCCAAATCAAGCCTGCGAAGGGTCATATTTCCCCCAATCGCAAAATAGTTCATCAGGACGAATATACAGACATATTGCGATCCATACAGAAACTTCACCAGATGCATGGAAGTCTGGGTGTGTAAATTAACAACAAACGGCAGTGGAGTCATGGCAACTAACTAACCTTCACAAGTAGACTTCACAGCGGCGTGGGGGGCCATCAAATTTCGCATCGGTGGCGTTCTTCCCACGGAATGTGACTGGCACGTCTTCGCAGATCACCCTCATGACCCTCCTGCGGGTGCGCCAGCCCCCTCGATCGAAGACGGCGACAGCCGTGAGCCTGACCTGGACCTCCATGGTGCCCCCGTCCGCGCCGCTCTTGAGCGGAGCGGCCTCGTCGGGCCCCACATAGGCATCATCGACCTGGAGGCGGAACCCGAGCGCGGTGCTGTTGCGGGGCGCCTGGGCGAAGGGCGGGAGGGAGGTGACGGCGATGGGGGAGGACGGGGCGAGGGAGACGGAGGCGAGCAGGGAGGAGTAGGATACGGAGAGCTTGGCGTTTGGGTTGGCGGCGAGGACGGATGCGTCGAATGCGGCGGAGAGGGATGAGTTGGCGGGGGAGTAGGCGACGCGGGAGAGGGAGAGCGTGGCGAGGGAGAAGGCGGGCGCGCGCGGGCGGAGGAGGAGCCAGACGATGAAGGTGCCGGCGCCGAGGAGGAGGAAGGCGGCGACGACGAGCGCGAGGAGGCGGCGCAGGCAGGTCGGCGGCGGGGGAGGGGGCGCGTGGTAGGGGTTGTGGTATTGGTGGTGGTGGGGGTAGGGGTGCGGCGGGGGCGGAGGCGGGTGGTGGTGGTGGTGCGGAGGGGGAGCCGGGTACGGGTACGCGACCCCGAAGGCGGCCGTGCCGTTGCCGTTGCCGTTGGCGACGGGGGGCGGCGCGTTGGCGTAGTAGGCGGTGCTGGAGTTGGGGTTGGGCGCGCCGTTGGCGGGGTAGCCCATGGCCGGGGCGGCAGGCGGAGGGGGCTTGGAGCTGGGCTGGGTGCCGTCCGGCGGGTGCGCCGACGAGGAGGAGGACGAGGAGGGGTTCATGGTGACGGGCAGCGGTGGCTGTGGCGACGGCAGCGGCAGGAGTGGCTGCAGCGGGGGGTTTTGTTTGGTTGCGGGAGTAGGGAAGGGGGTGGCGATGGTGATTTGGGATCTGGATTCTGGAGGAGGAGGAGGAGGAGGAATAGTCGGTAGGACGTTGAAACGGCGGGGACGGGAGCGCGTGAGCTTTGCGCAGAAAGCGAGCCGTGATCTTCCTGGGTAGTTACTGGTTTAAGCTCGTCGTGGATGGATGGGATGGAGTATCTTCCTGCAGGTTCGAACGCGTTTCGTCAATTTACCGCGTTTCCTTCCGACTTACTTCGAATGCGAAATGCTTTCTAGTATGGGCTGATCTTGGTTCGGTAAACCGTATAGAAGAGTAGTCCAAAATAGTTGTCCCAGGTTAACTGTATCTTTAACCTTCAAACCGTGTCGACGGCGCGCCGTGCTGACACACCTCCCTATGCAAGCGCGTTGTTGGTTACGGACCTGAAGTTGCCGAAGGGGTTGAGAAGACCTCATCCATTCCAAAGACGAAGAAAAAGAATAAACTGTCGATAAAACTACTTGACGATCCGATGATCGAAGACCACACCAAATAGAATTTTACCTACATCTATGATAATTAATTTGGATTGAAGAGAGTATCACATATAGATTTTAAGTCCCAATGCACAAAAAATCTATACATATCGTTTTAGCTTCGCATCCTTTTTTTAAAGATATTTTCTCAAGATACATAGTTTGTCAAATAGGGACGGGTGACCCCCAAAATCAGCTAACCATTTGCTAAAATATTATGTTTGCCAATCTTATTTGCAATGTACGTTACTGATTACTCCATGAGTTGAAGAAATTATGGCCATCCTCCCCAAAAACCCATCAGAAAGCAAAGAGAACCCTTGACGCTGAAAACGTGGCTCCAAATGGTGAGCCGTGAAAGGGATGAGTCCACTTTTCTTTTGTTCTTCGAGCTTGAACGCACCATGCACAAACAGAAAAGGAGAAGCCGCGTCCTTTCTTTCCCTTCCCACGCAAGCAAAAATACCTCTCTTTTCCGCTGTTTTTTCTTAAAAATATTCATCTCCATTGCCTAATATTCCCTCCGTTTTAAAATATAAGATGTTTAGCTTTATAAAACAAATATATCTAGACTACTTTTAGTATGTAGGTTCACTCATATTTCACGTGAATCTATACACTAAAAAAAAGGTCTAGATATACTTTCTTTACAAACCTAAAACATCTTATATTTTAAAACGAAGGGAGTATCTGTTTATGTTACCGTAATTCACCAGACATATTTAAAGGCACAAAAGAAAACTAACTAACTAAAAAAAGTAAATAATTTGTCGGGGATATTACCCCGGATACCCCATAGTTAATAAGCCAAGTACGTCAATAGAGCATTGAGTTATTCAATTAGATACAAAAAGTATAAATAGAATAAGTAAAAGGACAAAGAAAACCGAAACTGGGCCGACTAAAGGCTAACTCGGCCCAGTTTAGATTCCCCAAGGCCGAATTATAAATAGCAGAGGAGGTAACCCATAGATTCGGCCCAGGTCCCGAACTAAACTACACGCAACAAGCAAGTTTCCCGGGTGGGCCGAACATTCGGCCCACCACGGGCCGACTAACCTCGCCTCCAACTCCCGCTTCATCCCGCCAAGACTCCCGCCATCGCCTTCCACTCGCCCAGGGAACGCCAGCTCCTCCATCGCGATCAACCCCGCGCGGGAGACCCTCCCCCACCGACGCTCTCCATGCCACTCAGCTGCATCCCCCGGGTGGGCCGGATTCAGCCCACCGTGGACGCCCACACATGAGCCAAACCACCGCCTCGGGTGCGACTCAGAGGAGCTTGCCCACTCCGGTCCTCCCCACCAGCCGACGACTCCACTACGGCCAAGACCAAGGAACCCCATTGGCCTCATGACCAGTTGGCTGTTGATTCAAAGCGGACCAGACAACCTCGGTGGGTGATGGATGATCCGGCTCGGCCCATCCTCTCCCAGCCGAATCAACCTCAAGCTAGGCAATTTCCTTCTAGCCAGGCGTTTGGGCGAGGTATAATGACCCAAACAACCCTTTATTCACCTACGATGTCTTCACAATATCTACTGACTCACCATCGAGCGGACAAACTCCACGAGGATCGCGTCCCTTGGGACGCCCATGGCTCGAGCACGCGTAATAGGGAATATGCCCTTGGCATCCAAGAATATGCTAAGGAATATGCCATGGCATCTCCAAAGATGCCAAGACATATGCTGAGCATCTAAGAAGATGCTAGGAATATGCTACATGGGGAACAACAGTTTTGTCCCTGGCTCCCTTTATAAGGAGCACCAGGGGGATCGTTTCCAGGAGAGGCCCCCGAAGGGCTCCTCCTATCTCTGCTCACTAGGAGCTCTCCTTCTTCCTCTTCCTCCACTCTCACAGAGAGATCTATATAGAAGGATAGGAGATACAGCTCAAGAGCATGATTGTAGCCACAAGTATGGCAAGATTATAAGAGATTAGATGTATAGAATGAGGTGTTATTTCCACTTGAGAGCTTCAATCCAATATGCATTGTATTTCTCTTTGTTCATACGAGTGCGGTCTTCACTGCATCATCTCTCCCCGGATTCCTCCACGTCCATCGGCCCCAACTTTAGCCTACCCATGGCATATGCCGTGATTCCACCACGACATTTGGCGCCCACCGTGGGGCCTTCTAGTGGTGTTGGTTGGGTTTCCATCCGGACGGGAACATCTTCATCAACTTCTTCCTCATAGGGCTCATTCAGCTTCACCAAGCCAACAGAGAACAAAGAGGTAAGCGCAGAGGCTCTCCAAGTCTAACTCATCAAAGCAGGTAAGACTCAGCAAGAAGGACTCAAGCACTACTCCAAGCTTCGTAAGTACCAAGTAACTCAAATAGGCAAGTATGACCTAGCAAGACTCACCCAAACACTTCTCCAAGTATCGTAAGTGCCAGATAACTCAGCCACCTACACTCAATCCTTCATCCCGGGGAGAAAATAACTTAACCCGGGGACTAGTCAACTTATCCGTGGAGTCACCTTTAGATTAAGAGAACATTATGTTGATTTAGATCTCCGTACCCAATTTTGTTTATAACTCGGCCATAAGTTGAATCAGCTTATTTGTGATTCATATAGATTTTGAGTCAGTTAGTTTATGCTTTGGATTATTCTGTGACTCAGCTCACCAGCTAGCTTATTTATAACTCAGCCATAAGTTGAATCTGCTTATTTGTGATTTAGATAGATTTTGAGTCAGTTTACTTACGCTTTGGATTATCCTGTAACTCAGCTCCCCAGACAGCTTATTTATAACTCGGACAGAAGTTGAATCAGCTTATTTATGATCTAGATAGATTTTGAGTCATCTTACTTATGAGTCGGATAGAATTTGAGTCGGTTTATTTATGCTTTGGATTGTCCTTTAACTTAGCTTACCGACCAGCTTATTGATGATTCGGATATAATTTGAGTCAATTTGTTTATGCTTCGAATTAACCTTTAACTCAGCTCAGTAGATTGTCTCTGATTCAGACTAACATTTGATTCAACTTGCTAGGGTATATTATAATTCGGATTGGTATTCAGACTCAGCGTACTAATCATATCTCTGATTCGGGCCGAAGCTTTATTCAGTTCGCCAGATTGCCAGGTTATGTTATGACTCGGATTGATATTTCACCATCTTGCCAGGTTATCCCATATCTCGGATGACTATTGGCCAGCTTATCATATCTTGAATATATATCTCATATTTACATCTCGAATCAGATCTCTCAGCGGTTAGCCCTATTATCATATCCCAAAGCTTAATCTCAGATCTATATCTCGGATCCATATCAAAGGCAAATTATCGTCATCACTCCAAATCAAGTTATATCGTGGCAAACAGATGATTCGGATTTGGGTCATATACCTCGGATTTGAGTCAGATGACTCAGATTTGAGATGTAAGTCAATATCGAGTAAAATAACTCGGATTTGGGATAGGTTAACTCGGATTTGAGCCATATACCTCGGATTTGAGTCAGATGACTCAGATTTGAGATGTAAGTCAATATCGAGTAAAATAACTCGGATTTGGGATGGGTTAACTCGGATTTGAGTCATATACCTCGGATTTGAATCAGATGACTCAGATTTGAGATGTAAGTCAATATCGAGTAAAATAACTCGGATTTGGGATGAGTTAACTCGGATTTGAGTCATATACCTCGGATTTGAGTCAGATGACTCAGATTTGAGATGTAAGTCAATATAGAGTAAAGTAACTCGGATTTGGAATGAGATAACTCGGATTTGGGTCATATACCTCGGATTTGAGTCAGATGACTCAGATTTGAGATGTAAGTCAAAATTGAGTAAAGTAACTCGGATTTGGAATGAGATAACTCGGATTTGGGTCATATACCTCGGATTTGAGTCAGATGACTCAGATTTGAGATGTAAGTCAAAATTGAGTAAAGTAACTCGGATTTGGGATGAGTTAACTCGGATTTGAGTCATATACCTCGGATTTAAGTCACAGGACTCAGACTTAAGACATAAAGACAATTTTGAGTAAAGTAACTCGGATTTGGAATGAGATAACTCGGATTTGGGTCATATACCTCGGATTTGAGCCAGAGGACTCAGACTTAAGACATAAAGTCAATTTTGAGTAAAATAACTCGGATTTGGAATGAGTTAACTCAGATTTGAGTCATATATCTCGAATTTGAGTCAGAGGACTCGGACTTAAGACATAAAGTCAATTTTGAGTAAAGTAACTCGGATTTGGAATCAGATGACTCGGATAGTAACTTACCCAAAGGGGTTAAAAGAGCAGTGCCCAAGAAGGCCAGAACTCATAACTTACCCAAAGAGGTTAAAAGAGCAGTGCCCAATAAGGCCAGAACTCATAACTTACCCAAAGAAGTTAAAAGAGCAGTGCTCAATAAGGCCAGAACTCATAACTTACCCAAAGACGTTAAAAGAGCAGTGCCCAATAAGGCCAGAACTCACAACTTACCCAAAGAGGTTAAAAGAGCAGTGTCCAATAAGGCCAGAACTCATAACTTACCCAAAGAGGTTAAAAGAGCAGTGCCCAATAAGGCTAGAACTCATAACTTACCCAAAGAGGTTAAAAGAGCAGTGCCCAATAAGGCTAGAACTCATAACTTACCCAAAGAGGTTAAAAGAGCAGTGCCCAATGAGGCCAGAACTCATAACTTACCCAAAGAGGTTAAAAGAGCAATGCCCAATAAGGCCATAACTCATAACTTACCCAAAGAGGTTATAAGAGCAGTGCCCAATAAGGCCGGAACTCATGACTTACCCAAATATGTTAAAAGAGCAGTGCCCAATAAGGCCGGAACTCATGACTTACCCAAAGAGGTTAAAAGAGCAGTGCCCAGTAAGGCCAGAACTCATAACTTACCCAAAGAGGTTAAAAGAGCAGTGCCCAATAAGGCCAGAACTCTTAACTTACCCAAAGAGATTAAAAGAGCAGTGCCCAAGAAGGCCAGAACTCATGACTTACCCAAAGCGGTTATAAGACCAGAGCCGTAAAAGGCCAGAAGTCATAACTTACCCAAAGGGGTTAAAAGACCAATGTCAAAAATGGCCAGAAGTCATAACTTGCCCGAAGAGGTTAAAACGCTAATGATCATGAAGGTAGGATGTCAAGACTTGCCCAAAAGGGTTATATAACTACTCCGAGAATATTTTATTTTAAAGCCTATGCGCGACTCTGCGAGTCCCACATAGCCTCGGGGACTAATGTCGGGGATATTACCCCGGGTACCCCAAAGTTAATAAGTCAAGTACGTCAATAGAGCATTGAGTTATTCAATTAGATACAAAAAGTATAAATAGAATAAGTAAAAGGAGAAAGAAAACCGAAACTGGGCCAACTGAAGGCTAACTCGGCCCAGTTTAGGTTCCCCCAGGCCGGATTATAAATAGCAGAGGAGGTAACCCACAGATTCGGCCCAGGTCCCGAACTAAACTACACGCAACAAGCAAGTTTCCCGGGTGGGCCGAACTGCCTTCATTCGGCCCACCACGGGCCGACTAACCTCGCCTCCAACTCCCGCTTCATCCCGCCAAGACTCCCGCCATCGCCCTCCACTCGCCCAGGGAACGCCAGCTCCTCCATCGCGATCAACCCCGCGCGGGAGACCCTCCCCCACCGATGCTCTCCACGCCACCTCAGCTGCATTCCCCGGGTGGGCCAGATTCAGCCCACCGTGGACGCCCACACATGAGCCAAACCACCTCGCCCGGGTGGGCCGAATCATAGGAACTTCGGCCCACTCCGGGTCCTCCCCACCAGGCCGACGCACTCCACTACGGGCTAGCACCAAGGAACCCCGGCTGGGCTCAGATTCAGTCCAAGCGGACCAGGACAACCTTGGCTGGGCTGATGGATGATCCGGCTCGGCCCATCCTCTCCCAGGCCGAATCAACCTCAAGATAGGCCGAATTTACTTCTAGCCCAGGGCGTTTGGGTCGAGGTATAATGACCCAAACAACCCTTTATTCACCTACAAGTGTCTTCACAATATCTACCATGACTCACCATCGAGCCAGACAAACTCCACGAGGATCGTGTCAGTCTTGGGACGCCCATGGCTCAGACCGGCACGTGCAATAGGGAATATGCCCTTGGCATCCAAGAATATGCTAAGGAATATGCCATGGCATCTCCAAAGATGCCAAGGCATATGCTGAGCATCTAAGAAGATGCTAGGAATATGCTGCACAGATGCTAAACGTGGGGAACAAGTTTTGTCCCCTGGGCTCCCCTTTATAAGGAGCACCAGGGGGATCGTTTCCAGGAGAGGCCCCCGAAGGGCTCCTCCTCTCTCTGCTCACTAGGAGCTCTCCTTCTTCCTCTTCCTCCACTCTCACAGAGAGATCTAGATAGAAGGATAGGAGATACAACTCAAGAGCATGATTGTAGCCACAAGTATGGCAAGATTATAAGAGATTAGATGTATAGAATGAGGTGTTATCTCCACTTGAGAGCTTCAATCCAATATGCATTGTATTTCTCTTTGTTCATACGAGTGCGGTCTTCACTGCATCATCCCTCCCCGGATTCCTCCACGTCCATCGGCCCCAACTTTAGCCTACCCATGGCATATGCCGTGATACCACCACGACATAATTGGAGAAAAATTCCAAGATTAAACTCACTTTGAGCGTAAAATGCACATAACTCTCATTTCCCTTCTCTCTCCCTTCCACCCTTCGTGTTTATGTGTTCGCGTGACCGTGAGGTGCACGCTTGTCCGTCAACTCCTTATCCAATCCACCTTTATGTAGTAGGATATATTGTTCCTTGTCCATATCAGAAGGAGGCAATCATGGTTGCCACAAAAATTACACCGAAGAGCGGCTCATCCCCAACGATGGTGGTGCCGCTATGAACAACACCATAAGACTTGTGAAGAGTTTACATGAGAAGGAAGGCCGGGGAGAACGACGAAGCAACGCGATGTGAATGACAACAGCACATCATTTGTCTTGATGGTGAAAGATATTATTTCATGTAAATAACATCTAAATGGTTATTTTAGCGCATATATGGAACCAATTTGTATGTAGCACGTATCCCAGACAGCCCAAAAGTGAAATAGTATGGTGCCTCCATGTTGGACTCATGAGTTGAGCCACATGTGACCAAGACTAAGAGCATGCAATGAAATAAAGAATCATTTATGTACCTCAAGATATTGTGATGGAGAATGAGAAGACACAATATTGATCAAGACAAATAGAGAAGTTTGGATTCAAGTTGGTCAACACAAAAAGCATAAAAATGTACCACGTGAGATCAAGTGATATCGTGGTATGGTAAGTATGTATGGATTTTGATTTCTGAGCTAACCCATGATCTATGTGCTTTCTATTTTTCCGGGTTATGTATCTTTTCCATGGTCATGCATCAAAAGGACATCTATCATGAAGCCCAAGATAGGACGACATAAAGTGTTGATGATCATCAAGTTTGATAAGTGCAAGATCAAGATAAGCATCTCAGGAAGATCATATATGCTTGAAACTTTACATCCATTGGTGATGATGGACATATGAAGATTTGATTTAATGAGGCTATCCCATAGTGGTTTATGGGGGAGAAAATTGCGAGTGTTCACCAAGCAACAATGATCAAGTGAAGCATTCCGGCTTGATGGAAGCATAAAGCATCGTCATCAAGATCAAGCGGGATGCACAAGGCAAAGGTATACTTATTGCTAGGTTTTCATTTTGCCGGTCTCAAGGGGTTTGTTGGGAGACCGGGTTATAGGATAGATAACCACATTGTCAAGAGGGACTTCCGGTTAAGTAACTTAATCACATCGCCATAGGGAGCTTCTTGATGTTTCTCTATGTGAGGTTATTTAGTTTATTGCTAGCTTTTCAACAAGTTCAAGTTCATTGAAAACAGAATTCATATGCATTTCTATTATGTTTTTGAGTTTGAAAGTTTTATCGGTTCCTCATCTTGGAGGTTTCACACCTCCCCATTCTTAGTATTTTATCTTTCCTATTTCTTGGTTTTACGGTCTTCATTAGATAGAGCTTGTTCTTAGATTTTCTAAAATCCCAAGTTTATTAAAATCAGTGTCCCGAGGGAAGAGATATCAAGTTTTTGTAACGATAGTTTTCTCCCATTTTGAGGTTGGTCAACTGACACTCGAACCAACCCTTATTTACTGATATTTCAATAGCTCATTCAGCGGGATTTGGTTTGTGTCCTGGTCAACCGGAGCGGTCAGTCTGACTGGCTATGGGACCGAGGAACCATAGGTCCAGTTCTGTTCCCAAAAGACATATTTAGCTTTTATTATAAAAGGGAGCTTCTTCCCCAATGATTTCCTAGGGTTCTTGAGAATTTTTTTAACCATAATTGTTCACCCTCTTGAGCTTGCTTCCTCTCTCATTCTTCCTATGATTCTTGCATCTTTTAGGGCTTTGAAAAAGAGGAGATATAGATCTACAATCCCCACCAATAAATTCCACTTCTAAGTGAGGGGAACCCGTTGGATCTAGATCTTGGAGTCATTATATGATTTTCACCATTGTTTATGCTCTCTAATTACTCCCTATCTCTTGTTACTTGTGGTGGAATTTTAAGAGTGAAGGGTTGAGCATCCTTAGTGTTTTTGCTTTGTATTCTTGCATAGTGTTGAGCTCTTTATGATGATTTGTTCGAGTGAGAGACTATAAGTTTGTTATTCTTGGAGGGTCGATCACTGATGGCTCCTTGTTGACGTGAAGAGCTTCGTTGGTAAACCCCAAGAGCAAGGTGTGATGCAACACAGCGGCAAGTATTCCCTCAGTAAGAAACCAAGGTTATCGAATCAGTAGGAGGAAGGAAACGTCTCAAAGGTGTTGCAAGCAACGTGGAAACCTGTATAACACAAACTCAAGAATTTTCCCCAACGAACAGTGAGGTTGTCAATCTCACCGGTTGCTGTAACAAAGGATTAACTATATGGTGTGGAAGGTGATGATGGTTTGCAGCAAGTAAACAAGTAATAGTGGAAGATGTATCAATGGTAAAGATTGGACCGGGGTCCATAGTTTAGTAGAGGTGCTCTCCTTAGATAAACAAACATGGCATGCAGGGTAAAAAAATTACAGTAGAGCAATTGACAGGACTGAGCAAGGCATAACAATGCAATATTAGACACAAAGATCCTATGAGATTCGATTGGGCAATACAATAATATACATAGACCGCCATCCAACTACATATATGACTAGAAGTCCACCTTCAGGTTATCATCCGAACCCCCTCCAGTATTAAGTTGCAAGCAACAGGCAACTGCTTTACGCAAAGTGTGTAAGGTAAACAATCCACTTTTTCCATGAACAAGAGACCATTATTTTCTCCCTAGTGGCAACAACACATCTACTAACATAGAGATTTATGTCACTTCCCTTGATAAGTAGAGGCATGAACCCACTATCGAGCATAAATACCCCCTCTTGGAGTCACTAGAAACTACTTGGCCAAGATATCTACTAACAACGGAGAGCATGCAAGATCACAAACAAAACAGACATGATAGAATCAATAAGACAAAACCATAATCAATCTGACATAGTAATCTCAATATCCATCGGATCCCCGCAAACACAACATACATGATTACAAATAGATTAGATATTGATCATGAACGGAGCTCGCAAGATCTATACATGAAAGCACAAGGAGGAGATACAACCATCTAGCTACTACATGGACCTGTAGTCCAAGGTGGAACTACTCACGCTTCATACCAGAGGCTAGCATGATGAAGAAGAAGGCCTCTGGGATGATCTCCCGTCCGGCAGGGTGTCAGGAAGAGCTTCAGATCCCCCCGATCTAGGGACGATGGTGGCGGCGGCTATAGACGGTTTCGTGGAATATTGATCGAGTACTTAGGGTTTAGGCATCGGGGGGACTTTTAGGCGAAGGGGCGAGGCAGGGGGGCCACAAGGGCGGCTGCACCCTCCCAGGCGCGCCTAGCCCTAGGCCGCGCCGCCAGGGGGTATGGCCCCCTGGTGAGCCTCCTCCGTCTTGTATTCTGGCTTCGTGTTGCCCACGGTAAAATATTGACTTTGGCTTTTGTCCCGTCCAATTATGAGAATATTGATTTTCTGCCTTTCTGGAACCAAAAACAGGAGAAAACATGCAACTTGTTAATTGGTTAGTCCTAGAAAACATATAAAAACACCTCAAAGTGTGGACAAAGCAAAGCAAAGTAGATACTAAACAAGCATGGAACATAAAAAATTATAGATACGTTTCCGACGTATCAATCGCCTGCTAGTTGGCTTGACAGTTGGTACCGCGGTAACCTCTTCATGAAAGATTGTGAAGAGACTGAGAATTATCCTTCGTGGAGCGTGCGAAGTGGTTATGGAACTTGCCATCTCTAGAGTGGATGAAAAGCTAGCCATAAGAAAATGACCCTTATCTTTGTGAGGGGCTTGGAGAAGAAGGAGAGTTTTGGTAGTTTCAGGGGGTCCTTCATGGTAACCGACACCTCTCGAACAGTGAGTAGCTTACTTTGTGTACGTAAGTGAACATAGAGATGCATCTTCGTGTATGCGTGCCTTAGTTATTTCTATACCTAAGTGTATTTTCTTGTAGTAATCATCGAATTTGAAGTATGTATATCTTGTTTATCACTCATGAAATATAGCTCGTACTATCTTGCTTAGCTCTAGTTGTTGGTGGTGCACTTAGTTGAGCCTAAATTTTTTAGGTTTTTTGTTTGAAAAATAAATGTTATTTTAATTATACATTCTTTTAAGCCAAATCCGTAATAGTTTTTAAAACACATATTCATTCCATCTAGAGGCGACATCATGATACTTCAAAAAGGTACCTTTTGAATATGGGTACCTAGCCATCAGGATGACATATGGAGACGTTGGGAAAAAAGTTCTTGAATGGTTGTGTTTACAATCTCAGATGGATGGTTTTGTACCAGTGGTTCCGCATCCCTCCTCAACATATGTCTTTTCTTCTCCCCGCATGTTGCCTCGCCCCTTCGTCTTCTCCTTCCCTTACCTCGGAATGGCACCGGGTTCTCTTATTCGTCCTTTCGCCCGTATAGAATATGATGTCATTGAAATCTTTCCAATGACCGTGCATAGCGCCACAGAAAGGTTTCCCCGAGCAGCAAAAAAAGAGGGTAGGGATGCATTACCTTGTGACAATTATTTATTCTATATTGAATGCACAGTTGTGATATTGATATCGTCATTGTTGATCGCGGTTCCAACAAGCTTGGTTTTTGTTGGTCAATAGGTACCCTCCGCCCATTCCTCGTTATTTTCCTCCTTCCATTCTTATTTCTCTTGCATCTGAATCCAACCTCCTGACAAGTAAACAAACATCTAATTAATATATTTTCATCATAAAAACATCTAAATACAAATCAACAATTTTATTTTCAGGAGTGAACTCCACTTTTTACCCTCTACTTGTAATTTTGTGACACTAGTTACCTCGTTTAATTTGCTCTGTCATATTTTATTCCTTGTTTATAACAATATGACAATATTTATCTTATTGAAATAAATTTCTCCATTTTTATAGCCTTGACGCCCATTGTCTATCTATCTAGCTGTAGTGGACGTTGAATCAACACTAGAGTAAAGCCATATTTTATTTCCCCATTTTTTCACATAGTTATCGAGACTCATTAAGCTCTTCATGCACCCGCTATGCCCTACCTGCACCATGCCCCCAATTAGCCTGGCATTAGTGCAAATCCCTACTTCCACACACACACACACACACACACACACACACACACACACACACACACACACACACACAAACACACACACACACACTCCCCTCTCCTCTCTATGAAGAGTCGACATAAGCGATGCCGCTAAAGTCTAATGGAATCAGTGTCGTCTTGTGGAGGAGGAGTAAGGGTGCGGCTATGCCTTAGCGTGTGTGGGTAGGTCTTGGTTGTCCAGTTGAGTTTATGAAGAAAAAATACAACTAGAACATGTTTCCAATTTGGTAGCCAAGTCAACATCTATGTATCTTTTGGTGGCCTTTGAAATAGGGCAAATGGTTATATCAGGATAAAGACAAAGACACCATTGTAAATATAGGATAAAAAGTGTCTAAAATAAATAATGTTACCAGTGTCACGGAATCACAAACACATGATAGGAACTAGAACTCACTCTAGTTTCAAATACCTAACCTATTTTTTTAAATATAGGAGGCCAACAAAGTCTCAATAACTTAACCAAATATTTATCTAATTTAGAGTCATAACACTAGAGAATGCACTGAATTAGTAGGTATCAAAGCTCCACCGAATGAAAAGTAAATTATTTATTTACCACATAAGATCAACGTGCAACATGTTTTACCCAATTTAACTGAAATTCCACGAAATTACCCCATTCAGAGGAGTAATTTTCATTTTTATCACCTTTTTTACATTTCTCCTCATTCTAACTAGTGGTTACATTGTCCTATGTGCGATTCCAATTCATGCACGACTTTCTCATGGGTAGCCTCGAGTCAGCAAATGGATCCGTCCAGACTATGTGCGATGCAAATTCACGCATGACTTTCTACTGGGTAGCCTCGAGCCAGCAAAGTAAGCCACTAGAGACGGTTAGCTGAGGCCACACCATGTTCTAATATCTTCTCATCTATGATTATTGTTGGAAATATGCCTAAGAGAAAATAATAAAGTTGTTATTACTATATTTAATATACATGATAAGTGTTTATTCTCTATGATATAATTGTATGTACCAGAAACTAAATACATGTGTGGATATATAAACAACACAGTGTCCCTAGTGGGTCTCTTCTGACTAGTTCGTTAGTCAAGTGATGATTAAGGTTTCCTAACCATGGACATGCCATGCCACTTGATAACGAGATCATATCATTGGGAGAATGACTTGATGGATAGATCCAATAATAAGCATAGCCATTGATCGTGTCACTTAATTTGATTGCTATCGCTTTTGTATATTGATACGTTAAAAACGTATCTATAATTTCTAATGTTTCATGCTTGTTTAGTATCTAATTTGCTTTGCTTTCTCTACACTTTGAGGTGTTTTTATATGTTTTTCTGGACTAACCTATTAACAAGATGTCACAGTGTCAGTTGCCTGTTTTCTTCTGTTTTTGGTTCCAGAAAAGGCAGAAAATCAATATTCTAGGAATTGAATGAGACAAAAGCCAAAGTCAATATTTTATCGTGCGGAACACGGAGCCAGAATACGAGACGGAGGAGAGCCACCAGGGGGCCACACCCCCTGGCCGCGCAGCTAACCTTAGCCCGCGCCTGGGGGGTGCGGCCGCCCTAGCTGCCCCTGCCTTGCCTCTTCGCCTATAAAGACCCCCCGATACCAAAACCCTAAACACTCGATCAATATTCCACGAAACCGTCTGTAGCCGCCGCCACCATCGTCCCTAGATCGGGGGGATCTGAAGATCTTCTCGGCACCCTGCCGGAGGGGAGATCATCCTGGAGACCTTCTTTTTCATCATGTCAGCCTCCGGTATGAAGTGTGAGTAGTTCCACACTGGACTACAGGTCCATGTAGTAGCTAGATGGTTGTATATCCTCCTTTGTGCTACCATATTTAGATCTTGTGAGCTCCGTTCATGATCAAGATCATCTATTTGTAATCATGCATGTTGTGTTTGTGGGGATGCGATGGATATTGAGATTACAATGTCAGATTGATTAATGGTTTTGTCTTATTGATTCTATCATGTCTGTGTTGTTTGTGATCTTGCATGCTGTCCATTTCTAGTAGCTATTGACATGGTTATACCCCGCTGGTACATGATCTCAGCATACCTGGTCTAGCCCAAGGAAGGTCCACGGCAAATATACGCCGGCCCATGAAGACTTTTGGGTGGCCCAGGCCCATGACGCCTTCAGATCCTTGGAGAGCAAGACTAGAGTAGATAGGAAATTCAAAGGGGTAAAACCCTAGAACTTGTAACCGACTAGGTCTATGCCCGGGACCTGCCTAAGTCTATATAAAGGCCAGGAGGGCACGACCTAGATCTCTTGACTCATATTTTTGCATACACACCTCCACGCCAGATTGCATCTGCGCACCCCTGTAATCACCGGTTCCGCCATAATCAAGAGCAGACAAGTAGGAGTAGGGTTTCCCTCCGGGGGCCTGAACCTGGGTAAACCTCGTGTCCCCGTGTTGCTTGTTTGCTATCCGTTCCGCGATCTCCAGCATCCCCATCTTCTCCAAAACCCAAGTCCATAACAATGGGCATTGATGAGATCAAACCTCGTCAATTGGCGCCGTCTGTGGGAACTGGGGACGCTGATTGTGCGATCGTGACGGTCCCAACCCGATCGATCTACAACTCTACGGCGACGGAGAGTCACCTCCTCTTTGGCGCTTTCGACTTCACCGCCCACTCACCGGCCACCATGAAGGACTTCGAGCCCGTAGGCGACGGACTCGAGATACTGTTCGGGAGCTTCTGCTTCCAGGTGGGGCAAACTGGCACCCTCCGCCTCCCTGAGCGGGTGCCCCTACCATCAATCAGGACCGCTTCATGGGTTCCACACCCTGTGCTACGCACATCGTCATCAACAAATGAATCCTATGACAGCAGCAGCTGCAACTCCGACCTGTGCGACCCGCCGTCGGATGAAGGGACCTACGGTTCCGGATCCGAAAGCTGCGGCAGCAGCGGACCCATCTACGAGTGCTACCAATGCGCCGTAGTCATCCAGAGTGACGTGGACCAGCAGGCGCCCAACCCGCCGCCCAACCCGACACCTAACCCGCCAGATCAAAACGGCGGGAACAGAAGAAGCCAGTCCCCCCACCCGAAGGGGACAACGACGGCCATGTCATCCGCCTTAGCAAAGAAGGATGGGCCCAAGCATGCAATGCTGTGGCGGGCAACATAGTACTGCCTGCAGACTCCTCCCGGGATCTGCTGATGGCCTACCATCTTCTCCTGATCGAGGAGCACAAGAAGCAGGTCAAGATGCAGGAGGTGCTTGACAAACGCAAGCAAGCAGCCTCAGAGTCTAGCGCGCTATGAGCCGCGCTCTCCGCCATGGGCATTGGCTCCAGCTCGAACGACAACCAAGGCAACAAGCACCGCTCTCAGATGGAGAACATGGATCCCAAGGAGCGCCGTGAGGTAACCTGAACCCTCCACACATCCTTCATGGAGATGGACGCCGACGACAACGTCATCCCGAAAACGCCACAGGCTGCAATCATGGTAGCCACTACGTACCTCGCGGCCCACCCACCTCCGGAGGGGGACCCAAAAAGAGCCATGCACAAGTCCGCACTTACCGGACTCGGACTCGTTGGAGCCGCGCTCCACTAGGAAGCTTCTACGGAGCCGAAGAAGAAAGCTCTGGTCAGGTTCGACCGCAGCCCCACCCCTTCATCCGAAGAAGAGGACCATGACCTTCCTCGAAGGAACAAGAGTTCGCGTCACCGCAACCGCGATTACGACGCCAGGGACGCGCTCACACAGCGCAATCGACAAAGCGCGAGCCAAGCGCGCGTGCTCGTCTGAATCCGAGATGGACGAAGACGAAGGAGAACTCTGTGGAGCCCGATGCTTCAGCAGATCTGTTTGACGAACAAAGATGCAGCGAAATTTCAAGCTTCCTTCGGATACTCCGAAGTTCGACGGCACATAGGACCCAAAGGCATGGCTCAGCGACCACCTGTCATCCGTTAAATTGCACGACGGAAACAAGGAAACCGCCATGCAATGCCTTCAGCTGCAGCTGACATGTACAGCCCGGATATGGCTTAGAAGCCTATCTTCAGGGTCCATCCGAAGTTGGGATGAGCTAGCTTACAGCTTCATCCGAAACTTCAAAGGCACCAGCAAAAGGCCTGCCTCAATCAAGAAGTTGCGGGCCTGCACTCAATGAACGGGCGAATCCATTCGCTCATACATACTACGTTGGTCCAACAGCAAGAACTCCGCAGCGCACATCTCCGAAGAGAGGGCCATCGACGCCTTCAAAGATGGCGTCAAGCGCCAGGACTTCAAGGAGGAACTTGGGCGCGTCAATCCCAAGACACTCGACCACCTCATGGACATCGCCAACAGGTGGGCTGACGGCGAAGATTCCGTCCACCGGGCACACTCGGAGGAAGAGGACGACTACGGCCGACGACGAGAGCGCCGTAGCAAGAGGAGATCGCGCGTCTACGACGATCGTGATGGACCTGACATGGTCGCGGCCGGCTATGCCGATCGCCGCAACGACGCCAACCGCAACAGCGGAGGATACCGCGGAGGAAACTTCCGCGAGGGCGCCAAAGACATTGGCAGCGCCATGATCGTGACAACGGACCTCGAGATACGAAAAACTTTCGGGTCCATGCACCATCCACTTCTACATCGACAAGCGGGATGGCAAGAAGAAGGCAAGCCACATGCTCAAGGACCGCGAGTTCCGTAAACTCAGCGAAAGCATGGTCCATGAGGCGCAAGCTCCACTTCCGGATTCGGGAACGCACTCGGCCAAAGTAGATAGCGCATGGAGCTCCTCCACCGCCACCGTAGGAGGCCCGAACCAACCAACGCACCAAAGACAACGGTGGGAACGGGTATCCCCCGCCGAAAGGATCACTGATGATCCAGAAGGGGCGCCCCACGAATAGGGTGCAGAAGAAAATCACCCGTCAGATCAACCTGGCCATGGAAACTCCACCCGCCATCCCTGAGTACCTCAGCGGATCGGAGTCCTGCATCATGTTCAGTCGTTTGGATCACCCTTGCCAGATCCCTCGCCCAGGTCATGCTGCCCTGGTGCTGGAGGTTTCGAGATGAGCCGCGTCTTCATGGACGGCGGCAGCGGCATCAACCTGATGTTCGCAAGTACTCTAGCAGCAATGCGGATCCCGCAGTGCAGCCTGGAACAGTCAGACACAACGTTCCACGACATCGTCCCAGGAAAGGGCATATTCCCCCTGGGCAAAATATGGCTCGACGTCATCTTCGGCAAGCCGGACAACTTCCGACTCGAGCGGCTCGAATTCGAAGTGGTGGACTGGCCATCACAATACCACACCATCCTCGGGCATGTAGCACTCGCAAGATTCTTGGCTGTCCCACATTACGCATACCTGCTACTCAAGATGCCAGGACCAAAGGGCGTCATCACAGTCCACGGGAGCTTCACCCGATCGGACCAATGCGACAGGGACTTCAACAGAATCTCCCAATCATTCGGCATGCAGGAGGAGCTCGTAAGGCTCCGCGAGGTGACGGACAATGGGGCACCCCCAATCGCACGACAAAACGCACCTGACAATTCCTTCGACTCCACCGTCAACACAAAGAAGGTGGAGGTCCATCCGACGGATGCCTCCAAGACGACGCTGATCGCCAACGACCTCAGCCCCGCATAGGAAGGCGCGCTCGTCGAATTCCTCCGTGAGCGCTGGGAAATCTTCGCCAGGTGTCCTGCGGAAATGCCAGGAGTTCCCAGGGAATTCGCCGAGCATGCACTCAACGTATTTCCAGACACCAAGCCCGTCAAGCAGTCCATCCGGAGACTGTCCGAGCCACGGGCCGAAGCCATCGGGAAGGAAATAAATAGGCTACTCGCTGCAGACTTCATCAGGGAGATCAAATTAAGCGAATGGCTCGCAAATACAGTGATGGTTCCCAAGAAGGACACGGATATCCTGTGGATGTGCGTGGACTTCACGTCGCTGAACAAGCACTGCCCAAAGGACCACTTCCCTCTTCCTCGGATCGACTAGATCATCGATTCGACTGCAGGATGCGAGAAAATCTCCTTCCTCGACGCCTACTCAGGCTACAACAAGATCCGACTCAAGGTCGAAGATCAAGAGAAAACGGCGTTTATCACACCGTTCAGAGTGTTCTGCTACAACACAATGCCCTTCGGGCTAAAGAACGCAGGTGCCACGTACTAGCGATGCATGCAGGCATGCCTGAAGGACCAGATCGGTCGCAATGTCCAAGTCTATGTCGACGACATAGTCATCAAAACCAGGGAGGCGAAAATGCTCATCGACGATCTCCGCGAGACGTTCGATAATATCGACCGCTATAGGATCAAGCTCAACCCCGAGAAGTGCGCCTTTGGCGTCCCATCAGGACAACTCCTTGGTTACTTCATCTCCCAGCGAGGGATCGAGGCGAACCCGAAGAAAATCCGGACCATCATGGCGATGGAGAAGCCGAAAAACCTCAAGGGTGTCCAGCAGCTTGCAGGACGAATAGCGGCATTGAGCAGATTCATCAGCCGCATGGGCGAGAAGGCCCTGACATTCTACCAGCTGCTACGCAAGGCAGATAAATTCGAGTGGACGCCCGAAGCCGATGATGCGTTCGAAAGTCTCAAACGACTACTCTCCACCTCGCCCGTTTTGGTCACGCCAAAGGAGCGTGAGCCTTTGCTGCTGTACATAGCAGCCACACACCAGGTGGTCAGCACTGTGCTAGTGGTCGAACGACCCGAAGAAGGCAAGACCCATGGGGTCCAACGCCCAATCTACTACCTCAGCGAGGTATTGACGCCAACAAAACAAAGGTACCCTCACTACCAAAAACTCGCCTATAGCGTGTTCATGACGGCTCGTCGGTTGAGGCATTACTTCCAGGAGCACCAGGTGATGGTCGTCAATGAAGCACCCCTGAACAACATCCTGAATAACCCATAGGCCACATGACGCGTGGCCCTATGGGGCATCGAGCTGTCACCCCTAGACATCGTCTACGAGAAGCGACTCGCAATCAAGTCTCAAGTCCTCCCGGACTTCCTTGTACACTGGATGGAGATGCAGCTGCCAGACATCCCAGACATGTCGCAGTCATGGACGATGCACTTTGACGGCTCCAAGCGTGAAGCCGAGGGAGCCGGGTCATATCGACCTCGCAAGGCGACAAGATGAAGTACGTCCTTCGGATGAAATTCCGAGCTTCCAACAACGAGGCCGAATACGAAGCCCTCATCCATGGCATGAGGATGGCAAAGATCTGCGGCGCAACGCGCCTAGTCATCTACGGTGACTCCAACCTCGTCGTCCAACAAACGATGAACGAAAAGCGCACACCGAAAACATGATCGCAGCCGCGCTCTACAACGCACTCGAAGGAGAATTCGACGGCTGCGAGCTTCGGCACGTTGGAAGAGAAAGCAATGAGGAGGCCGATAGACTCGCCAACATCAGCTCCACCTGCGCAAAAGTGCCACCGGGTGTGTTCCTCGAACAGATCTGCGTGCCATCCATCAAGCGGAAATTCCCCAAGGGATCACCCGAAGAAGCAGAACACTCGGGGGCTACGCTACCTGAAGGACACGAAGGACCCAAGAAACTGGACATAGAGGTCATTATGGTCAACCTGATGCAGGTCATGGCAGTCAAAGAAACTTGGACGCGACCGTACCTCCAGTTCTTGATAAACAGAGAACTGCCTGACAGCCCGATGGATGCCCGGCGCATATCTCGTCGGTCAAAAGCTTTCACCATCATCAATGGCGAGATGTACAAGCGCAGTATTACGGGTGTACTACAAAGGTGCGTCACCATTAGTGACGGGAAAACCATCCTCCAAGGCATCCACGTGGGCATCTGCGGCCATCACGCAGGCAGCCGCACCCTTGTCGCCAAAGCTCTACGAGCTGGATTCTACTGGCCAACGGCCATGAGCGATGCAAAGGACATCGTCCGAAGATGCAAGGGGTGCCAAAGGTTTGCCGACAAACCACACGCACCCGGGTCAAAGCTCAGACCCATACCTATAGCCTGGCCCTTTGCTCAATGGGGCCTCGACATGATCGGCAAACTGCCAAAGTCCTCGAAAGGGCGGCACGTCTACCTCCTGGTCGCAGTCGACAAATTCACTAAGTGGGTCAAAGCCATGCCGGTCACCAACCAAAAGGGCAAGACCGCCGTCAAGTTCTTTGAATCCATTGTCTACAGGTACGGCGTACCGCACAGAATCATCACTGACAATGGGTCAAACTTCATCTCCAAAGAATTCCAAGACTTCTGCGAAGGCCTCGGGATCAACATCACATACGCCTCAGTGGCTCACCCGCAAACAAATGGGCATGTAGAAAAGGACAACGGCCTAATTGGCGCTGGCATCAAGAAGCGCCTCATGATCCCACTCGAGCGAAAGGCCGGAGCCTGGACGGAAGAGCTACCATCCGTCCTATGGAGTTTGCGCACCACGCCAAACAGCTCCACCGACTACACGCCGTTCTTCATGGTGCATGGAGCCGAAGCTGTGCTACCAGCCGAAGTACGCCACCAGGCCCCCCGGGTCGTCGCTTACAGCGAAGCCGAATCCACGGCTGCACTCGAAGACGCTGTCGACACACTCGACGAGGCAAGAGATGTAGCAATGATCAATCGGTACCAGCAGAGTCTCCGCAACTACCACAGCCGCCGGCTGCGTCCAAGGTCCT
Organism: Avena longiglumis; assembly: GCA_030063025.1. Taxonomy (NCBI): domain Eukaryota; kingdom Viridiplantae; phylum Streptophyta; class Magnoliopsida; order Poales; family Poaceae; genus Avena; species Avena longiglumis. The sequence goes on along the minus strand of CP125979.1, from coordinate 207,642,466 downwards.
TCGTCGAAGGAGACCTCGTCTTGCGACTCAAGCAAAAGCGACCGAAGAAATTCGAGTCACCATGGGAAGGACCCTACATCATCACCGAAGTCATCCCAGGTGGCGCCTATCGCCTCAAGCACGTGGAGTCTCGAGTCGCATACTCCAACCCATGGAGCATCGCACACTTGCGACGATTCTACCCCTAGATACCTACCCCTTTACTTTCAATAAGGCTTTTCAGCCAAGGCTACTCAGCCGAACAATGTACTTCCTCCATTACGATATAAATAAAGCTAAGTGTCTCGCCCCAAAATTTCGTTCGCTATTTGCAACTTTACTTCATGCTACAAATGCACTCGGGGGCTCCCCCCACCTCACGATTCCATCGACTAAGGATAACACATGTACACCTGAGTAGCTGACAACGTCAGGCTAATAAAAAGGACATGTACTCAAACAAATCACTTTGTGCTCAAACAACAACCAAACCTTTATAACAAAGGGCACAACATGCCCAGTCGAAATATACAAATTTTACATCTATCTCTTTTACAGGTACTACCTATTCTGAAGAATAACTTGAGCACGCTTCTCAAACAAATCTACGACCTGTTCGGCATACTGCCTTACAGCCGCATAATGCGGATGCATATCCCACTCGCCACCATCCGGCCGAAGAGGTGGTCCAGCCGCTAAAACGTCAGCATGGCCACGCACGCCAAGCAACTCCTTCTCGAGACTACGAACACGGTCTCGAAGAAAAGCAAGCTGCGACGAATCATCCAAGGATGGACGCAGCCGCGCGGCAGGCGAGGTGTCAACGGGATCAGCACCCGAAGGACCCTAGAGCATTAGAAAGGCAAAAGACATGAACACTCAGACGGAGGAGAACACAACTCAACAAATTCATTAAGTGCATAAAAGGCCACTACGTGGCACAGAGATTTGTTCATCAACATAATTACAACAAAAGAAGACTACAGCTATCCTACAGCTACAACACCTAAGATGCGGCACCCTAAGTAGCCTCGGATCCGGATTGCCTCGCCTTGGCTTCCCCCTGCTGCCGTAGCGCGTACTCGGCCAGCAGATCAATTAGCTTTGGCCCATATCGCTTACAGCGAGCAGAATAGGTAGCGAAGGCTACCTCGGATCCATCCGCAGTCGTCGGCATCCGGGAGGTGATCTGGGGAAGGTCCAGCTCCGCTCCAGCCGCCAAAGCCATCGCTAGCCCGATAGATGCGTCGATGCCCTTCTGCTTGCGCTTGTACGCTGCAGGTGCTTCGGCTGACAATGCCTCCGCCAGAGCGTCAACATCATCAAGGGCCGCACCCTTGGGAGCAAGCTCCTTGTAGAAGCGCCCAAGAACCTCCTTGGCCTTGGCAAGCGAGCTGATGACGGTGCTGTAGCGATCTTCGACCGCTGCAGTAGCACCATCTAGAGCACTTCCGTGCTCCAGAGCACCGCGGTCAAACTCGATGCCCGCGACATCTGCGACAATAAAGAGAAGGAATGAACAAGGCACCGCATAAAAAAGACAAGAAAACCAAAAAAAGATGCAAGTGAAGATACTCACCCGAAACAGCCTTGGCAGCTGCCATGATCTTGCCAGCCACCTCTCTTTCACGTGCAGTCGCAACAGTGGCAAGCTACTCCTCGCGGTCCGTGGCCTCCCGCTGCAGGCGCTCCTTAGCCTCGGCCGCAGTAGCCAGCTCCAGCTCGAGGCGCTCCTTCGCACCAACGGCGACCTCGGTTCTTCTTCTCCGCTTAACCGAGGCTCTTTTTGAGAGCATCAATCTCACGAAGGGAGGTGTTATGCTCCTCTGCATTCATAAAATACAAGCATCAGACAACATGACATGAGTACACGAAGAAGCAAACACAAAAGGCATAACAATACCTTGCAGCTGTTTGAGGCTGGCCTCCAGTACCAGGTGCTCCTGCACCAGTCGCTTGGCATCCTGCACAAAAGGCTGCAGGAAGAAGACCTACCAGTCAGGAAAAGGACCCGGGGGCTACGCCCAACAGAAAAGAACAAAAGAAAAATACACACATGAAAACGCTCGGGGGCTCCCCCCGAGACTCGAAGGAAAAACAAAACAAGAAAACTCTTTTGCAGATGCTCGGGGGCTCCCCCCGTGGCAGGAGACAGAAATACTTACATGATCCGATGGCGACGTCGAAGGTCCGCTAGCAAAATTCTGAGGCGCAACCACCTGAACCTCCTGTGGAGGAGGGTTCGGAGCAGCGCCCTCAGAGGTAGCCACCGTCTGAGGAGGAGGATACGCGACTTTCGACTCCCCCATCATATCCCGAGCACCATCTCTAGAGGAGTCGTTGGAAGAGTGCCTGCACACGGACAAATTAGTACAAGTACAAAGTAAATAGAAAAGAAAATGCAGTACAAAGGAAACTTACGAGTCAAGCTCGCTCAGGTTGAAGACTGGAAGGGTCCTCCTCTTTCTTTTCTTCCTTCTTCCGCTTCGCTGGCGGGTGCGGCGCTACAACCCGCACAGGAAGTGCAGGAATCGGAGAGGAAGAGCATCCATTCCTACCACTGTGACGTTCAAGACACAGTGGGTTCCTAGGAGTTGGAGGAGTCGATGCATCCGAAGACTCGCTGGAGCTCCGTGATCGTTTGCGAGTGTGGTCCTCACTCGACTCGTTGGCCTCTTCAGCCGGAGAACGCGCCGATGGTAGCTCGGACATGGAATCCACCACATCATTATCTGGAGCATACGGATATACTTCGGGTAGTGGAGGCGACATACCCGGCACTTTGAAGCTCTACACAAGAGAAGAACAATTTGTTAGCAAACAAACACAAATACAACACAGTCGATAAAATAGCGTTACACGCACGGATCTACACCTGTGGAACAGGAAGCGAAGAAGAAAACGGAGGAGTCAGCGACTTCCCCGTGATATCCTCTCCAGCCTTGAACTTCAGCAGCGAACGAAGGGCCCTGTCCAGATCTCCCTAGGAGAATTTCTCAGTCGAAACCCTTGTCGGATCACGCCGGCCAACATAAAGGAACATCGGGTGTGCCCTAGCCTAGAGTGGCTGCACCCGACGCTCGAGAAAAGTGCGGATGATATCCACACCGTTCACTTCCTTCTCCGGAATCAACTGGAGATCCTCCACCCGACGAGAAAGAGCCTCTATCTCCACCACCTCGCCATCCAAGATCTTGTTTTTCCAAGACCTTTTCGGCTCGATCTTTTGGGAGGGGTCAAAAGGAACAAGACCAAAATCTTGCCCAGGTACTACGGAGTCGCGGATATAGAACCATCGCCTCCGCCAGTACTGGACAGATTCGGACATGGAAAAAGAAAAGAAAAGCAGATTGGGCTTGAGGGAGATGATGCAACCCCCAATGGGATAAACACCATCCGAACCGGATTGCCTCTTCACGGAATAAAGTTTCCGGAAGAGGCCAAAGTGCGGCTCAATACCGAGCCAGCACTCGCAGAAGGTGATAAAACAAGCAACACGAAGAAGAGAATTGGGGGAAAGATGGTGCAATTGGACACCATACAGAAAAAGCAGTCCACGAAGGAAGTCATGGACTGGGAAGGAAAATCCGCGAATGACAAAGGCGAGGAACATAACCCGAAACCCAGCGGGGGGACGGGGGATTACCTCATTGCCTGGGAGTTTAACGGCCTGCCTATCCTGCGGGATCAGGCCCCGCTCGCGAAGCTTGCGGAGATCACTCTCCCGCGTCTCCGATCGCCGCCAGCCACCGTCGGTGACACGGGTAGCGGAGGCTTTCTTCTTCCCTCCAGCAGCGCTGGTACCAACCGCAGATGAAGCCTTCTTCGACTTCCCCATCGCGGTACGGCGGCGCCGACGGTGAAAGCGCAGGATGGAAGATGGAAATATGAAAGGATATTCCAGCGCGCAGCAAGAACTCTCAGAGAACAAGGAAGCAGTGAAAACAAGAATAGATGCGGTGAAAACAAACTGCAGTTTTACCCAATGATTATAAAGACGAAGACGATGCACGACAGCCGTCCATCGAGAAGACCTAACGCCAACGGCAGGATCTGGTCATACACGTGTCAACATCACAACGAACCGTCACTAACACGCCGTCCACTACGCGCGGAAATCGAGGCGACGCCGTAATTATCTCCACGCCGCGCGTGACCGATCAATTCAAGGTCAGACAGTGGGACCCATGTTCGTCCAGTCAAGTCATCTCTAGCGCAGCAGGCGCTTGAGGTCATCGATCGTCAGCACTGACGTCATCAAAAGCTACACTAGCACTAGCTACAATTTCTTCGGCTTCAAAGCTAAGAGTACTCACTCGAATCTACGATTCAATTAATTACTCGGGGGCTACTCCTATCAGGAGCGCTGGCCGCACACCCGAAAGAAGAACACCATGTTTCAGCATCAAACTATTTCTTCGAGTCCTACGTCGAGTCTACGACTCCACTACTGACTCGGGGGCTACTCCCATAGGGAGGGCGGATTTAAGCATCCGAATTTTTTTGTGTACCACGAACCAGATACTGAACAACGGCTGAATTAAAAGTCTCGGCTCGAGTCAGACACTCGGGGCTACTCCCATAGGATACCGGTCGCACCCTCACAATTTTCGATCGCGATCCTTCGGATCAAGATACAAAAAACTTTTCAACTCGCCTAATTAACGCAAAGTGAGCAATGTCATCCTTGGCCACCCGAAACACCTCCGCGGTGATAAACGTTCGGATGTTGTGTTTACGACACAAAGATAAGACCTACAAATATCATCTGATGGCCTGGCAACGCACATGACCGAGCTCTGCTAGTAAAAATCCGTGCCAACAGGCGCGATGAAAAATCCCGACGGACGCGTTGGGTACATCAATTAAATTCACTGGAATTCCACTCTTGTAAGTCCTCCGCGGCCTAAGTCGAATTACACCAGCATATGTTCCAGGTTCGAGTTGAGGGACTCGAGCCTGAAGAAGATCGTGTTGTTTCGTCCTAAGACAGTTAACTGACCCTGATCCGTCGGGTGATTCAGGCACACGCATCAACAATCCCTACACCTAAACTATTAAAATACATAGCCACACCCGAAGGATTGAAGAGTCCTCAGCCGAATCTACGATTCGACTGATCACTCGGGGGCTACTGACATGGTTATACCCCGCTGGTACATGATCTCAGCATACCAGGTCTAGCCCAAGGAAGGCCCACGGCAAATATACGCCGGCCCATGAAGACTTTCGGGTGGCCCAGGCCCATGACGCCTTCGGATCCTTGGAGAGCAAGACTAGAGTAGATAGGAAATTCAAAGGGGTAAAACCCTAGAACTTGTAACCGACTAGGTCTATGCCCGGGACCTGCCTAAGTCTATATAAAGGCCAAGAGGGCACGACCTAGATCTCTTGACTCATAATTTCGCATACACACCTCCACGCCAGATTGCATCTGCGCACCCCTGTAATCACCGGTTCCGCCGTAATCAAGAGCATAAGCGGAGTAGGGTTTTCTCCGGGCTTGAACACTGTAAACCTTGTGTCCCCGTGTTGCTTGTTTGCTAACCGTTCCGCGATCTCCAGCATCCCCATTTTCTCCAAAACCCAAGTCCATAACAATGGGCATTGATGAGATCAAACCTCGTCAGCTATCTTGGCCAAGTAGATGCTAGTGACTCCAAGAGGGGGTATTTATGCTCAATAGTGGGTTCATGCCTCTATTTAATCTAAGGGAAGTGAGATAAATCTCTAAGGTTGTAGATGTGATGTGGCTACTAGGAAGAAAACAACGGCTCTTTCATGGAATAAGTGGATTGTTTACCTTACACACTTTGCTTAAAGCAGTTATCCATTGCAGTAATCAAGAGCAGACAAGCAGGAGTAGGGTTTTACCTCCGGAGGCCTGAACCTGGGTAAACCTTGTGTCCCTGTGTTGCTTGTTTGCTAACCGTTTCGCGATCTCTAGCATCCCCATTTTCTCCAAAACCCAAGCTCATAACAATGGGCATTGACGAGATTAAATCTCGTCAATTGGCGCCGTCTGTGGGATCTGGGGGCGCTGATTGTGCGATCGTGATGGTCCCATCCGAAGAAATCTACAACTCGTCGACTTCGTCCGAGCGGGATCCCTCGTCATCGACGATGACCGGATCGCATCTGGCTATTTCCTTTTTTTGGCTAGTTCAACTTCTGCAGAAATTTTCGATTCAGCGTAGTCTATGAAGAGGCATCTATCTACATATTGTGCACAACCTGCTGAAAGGCACTACCAGATTTTCAATCGACCAAGCAAAACACACGTGGAGATACAAGTGTAATCATGAACCTTTGACTTATACATGGAAAGAAAAGAGGAGTTTGAATCGGATTGTACCAGTTGGATCAGATCGTACCAGCGGCAGAAGCTATGCAGCCAATAGATTTATCGACAGATATACCGAAGGCAATATACAGGAAAAATAATCCGTGCAAGGGACCTCACGTCCTCACATCAACCAGTTCTAAAAAAAACGTCGCAATACTATAGATCAATCAGTTCAGCAGACATGATTTTTGGATCAAAGAAAATTTGTAAAGCTATGCCCTACATGCATAGGGAGAATTATGATGCAGCTTATGATTACTACACCGGATGAACAGTCAACTTGCCGTTTCTATTTTCCGCAAGTTGGCCTCAAGTCCGAGCGTTTCTGGTCCGTGCCACTCGCCGCCACATCGGTTCCCTCCAAAACAAAAAATCAACGATTTTATTGTGACGACTCCGTCCGATCACGTTAATTCTACACCCGGGGGCTGCACCGACTCCGTCGTGCGACCCGTTGCAGCCTTCAGCTACGATGACCCTACGCATCCTTCGGATACGGCGATCCGATGTGATCTTCGATTGTGGAGGCCGATCGCATCAGCTGCAACAACTCGGGGCTCGGGGCTTCCTCCGCTTTGGCGACCCGCCGCGGCCTTCGGCTCCGGCGGCCCGGGGGTTTCTTCGACTTCGACGACCCACCATGATCTTCGGATGCGGCGACCCACCATGTCTTCAACTGAGGTGACCCGCCACATTCTTCGACTTCGACCACTCGCCATTACGTCGACTCCGCCGCGTCGATTACGTTCGTCGCGTGCAACCCGCTACCGCGTCGACTCCATCCACGACAACTACCAACAAAGCTAAGTTTCCCTCTACTTAGAGCTGATTTCTTTTTTAATTCGCACTCGAAACACTCGAGGGCTGCGCCCTCTTCGAGTAACCTAATGTGCCATCAGCTCCACGCACTCAAGCACCTCGAACGCGACAGCCCGAGTAGCTGATTCTGCCTGACCGTCGAATCCTTGAACTCCGAGTGCCTCGACAAGGTACTGAGACTAAGGGTAATGAGGCTAACGAAAAGGCCTAGCATACAGTGCAAAAGTGTCGACTCGATCGGCACCAGAATTTTACTTTATGCCGACAGGCAAATATTCTTTACAAGATACAAGTACTTCACAACTTTTTATGTTTTCTGCAGCTTAAAAGGACGTTGACTGCGTCGAGCTATTCTATCGGGTCCTCCAACAGGAGTCGACAAAGCAACCGGATACGCCATAAACTCAAGGCCCGAGTCGAAACCCTCCTCGGATGGTTGCATCGCTTGATGCTACACAAGCACGACGCTGACTATGTACCCGACATAAGCAACGGTGTCGACTTCATCCGCAACGTCGAGTCCTTCCGGCTAGACGCCGCATGACTCCACTACGTCGACTCTTTGGCTCCTTATGCGTGAGACGCTGACTCGATGCACTTCCGGGTCAGTGGTTCCTCCTCGCATGAGTCTCCACTCGAGTCTATGACTTGACTAGAAACTCGGGGCTACTCCTATCAGGAGCGCTGGTCGCGCACCCGATGTACTTCCGGGTCAGCGATATGCCCACGAGATTATCTGCTACAACTACACGATACAAGACTCGAGTCTCTGCCCGAGTCTACGACTCCACTACGGGCTCGGGGGCTACTCCAAACTGGAGCACTGGTCGCGCACACAGAAGATATCTGAGTGGCATGCTTCGATTCCTCACTCGAATCAACGATTCGACTAAGGACTCGGGGCTACTCTTATCAGGAGCACTGGCCGTGCACCCGAAGTATGATTAAGATACTACACCGCTAAACTATTTCTTCGAGTCCTACACCGAGTCTATGACTCCACTACGGACTCGGGGGCTACTCCCATAGGGAGGACTGATTCAAACATCCGAAATTTTTTTGTGTCCTACGGACCTGAAGTAAGCAACGGCTGAACTAAAGTCTCCGCTCGAGTCTACGACTCGAACAGACGCTCGGGGGCTACTCCCATAGGGAGCGCTGGTCGTGCACCCTATGAAATATTCGACTGCGATCCTTCAGATCAGCATGCAAAAACTTTTCGGCAACTCTGCCCCAATTAAACGCTAAGTGAGCAACATCCTCCTTGGCCACCCGAAACACCTCCGCGGTGATAAACATTCAGATGTTGTGTCTGCGACACAAAGATAAGACCTACAGATATCATCTGATGGCCTGGCAACACACACGACTGCGCTCTGCTAGTAAGAATCCGTGCCAGCAGGCGCGATGAAAAATACCGACGAACGCGTTGGGTACATCATTTAAAATTTACTGGAATTCCACTCCTGTAAGTCCTCCGCTTTGATCAATTACGCCAAAGATATGTTTCCGGGTTCGAGTCGAGGGACTCGAATCTGAAGAAGATCATGTTGTTTTATCCTAAGACAGTTAACTGACCCTGATCCGTCTGGAGATTCAGGCACACACATCGACAATCCCTACACACTCAAATCATTCTCTAAACGAACAGAGATAGCTGCACCCAAAGAATTGAAGAGTCCTCGGCCGAATCTACGATTCGACTGAACACTCGGGCGCTACTGACATGGTTATACCCTACGGGTACACGACCTTAGCATACCTGGTTTGTCGTGGGAATGGCCACGACAGATGCTGCAATCGGCAGCGAGTAGTAGAACATGGGGCAAGGGCGGCCAGCCATCTGCGGTGCGAGATGAGGGCGGAGACACAAGGGTTTACCCAGGTTCGGCCCCCCGGAGGGTAAAGACCTACTCCTGCTAGATTGTATTATGGAGAGAGTACAAAGGGCGAGCTCGACGACTAGGCGACGAGTCGCAAGGGTGTATGATGGAACGTGTCCTCTATGCGTACCCTAGGTAGGTTTATATAGGCTCACCTCGCTAGGGTTTACAGATTTATAACCGAGTTAGTTAAGGATTCAGAGGGTCTTTGACCTAGTCCGACTGGGCCTAGCTATGCTTCTGGGCCTCCAGTTTCCAGTCGCATGAGTCCACGCCAAGTCTCGATCCAGTCGCCGTCCTGCAGGCGCACTCGCTGGCAGCTTGGGCTAATAGGAAACGTCCCGATGGGCATACCCCAATAGGTATATGAAGGGTTTCGCAGCATAGTAAATCAAAAAAATTCTACGGATGCGAACGGGAAAGCCAAGATCTAATCTAGGAGATGCAAACAACGAGGGGGAATAGATGAGATCTTCATACCCTTAAATATTCGCACAGCCGAACGTTCAACGGAACGTGGTTGATGTAGTCATACTCGCTTCTCCTCCTCGCGATCCGATCCGATCCGATCCAACACCGCAAGTGGCGATCCCTCCGAGAGATGAACACGTATGGCACCTCGACGTCTCATCCTTCCTTGGTCCAGCAAGTGGGGTGGAGAGATAGATTGGATACAACACGACGACATGGTGCAAAGGTGGAGAGTTTCTGCGGCAGGGCTTCGCCTACGCGCAGTCGGGAGAGAGAGAGATCTAGAGGGCAACAGTATGGCGGCTAGGGTTGAAGGAGTGGTGAGGGAGGGCTGCGCCCCTGCCCTTTATATATAGGGGGCTGGCCGGCACCCTTGGCCCCTCCTCCAATCCCTAGGGCGGCGGCCCCAAGGGTTGGAGTGGGGGGCAAGTTTTCCCCCTCCTTCTAGAAGCTCTCCCTAGGGTTTCCCCTAGGGCTTGGCCGGCTGGGCCTATGGGGCCTTGTGCCCCTGGCCCAATGCGGCCAGGGCACTCCCTCGTAGGCCCACGCCCCCTCCCGACAAGTGGGGCCACGTTGGTCCCACTCCGAAAGGTTCTAGAAGCTTCCGGTACAATACCGAACAATCCGAAACAATTCCGAAATCCAAAAACTTCTTTCCCTTATATGAATCTTATTCTCCGGACCATTCCGGAACCTCTCATGACGTCCTGGATCTCATCCGAGACTCCGAAAAAAAACTCATAAACCAAATATCCATTCTATCCTAGCGTCAAGACACGTTAAGTGTGTGACCCTACGGGTTCGAGAATATGCAGACATGATCTTCTATCAATAATCAACAGCGGGGTCTGGAAACCCATATTGACTCCCACACATTCATCGATGATCATATCGGATGAACCACGATGACAGGATTCAATTAATCCCATATATATATTCCCTTCGTCACACGATATTTTACTTGCCCGAGATTCGATCGTCGGTATCGGCATACCTAGTTCAATCTCGTTCACAGCAAGTACTTTACTTGTTCCGTAATCCGATATCACTTTGTGATTAACTCCTTAACCACGTGCTTGCAAGCGGTGTTGATATCGATTACCGAGTGGGCCCAAGTATATCTCTCCGACTTGGGAGGGACAAATCCCATCTCGATACATACAACCCAACAAGTACTTTCCGATCACCGAGAGACACCTTTATGATCACCCTCTCATAGGATGACGTTTGATGACCAAAGCTTTCTTCGATACCGTGGAGTTGCATTATCTCATGGTCTAAGGAATACAATATTTGACATAAGAAAAAGCTTCGCAAAGATGAACACGATGACACGATCTAATTGCTCTGCTTGATTTGGGTCTGTCCATCATATCATTCTCCCAATGATATGATCTCATTATTAATCGACAACTCATGTATATGGTTAGGAAACCTTAACCATCATTAATCAATGAGCTAGTCCATAGAGGCGTACTAGGGACACGACGTTGTTCATAAACCACACAAGTATCAAAGTTTCCGCTTAATACAATTCTAGCATGGAATATAAACTTTATCGTGAACAAGAATTATAATAATAACATCTTTATTATTGCCTCTAGGGCATAATTCCAACAGTCTCCCACTTGCACTAGAGTCAATAATCTAGTTTACATCTGGCAACAATCTAACACCCATGGCACTAAGGTGCTGATCATGTTTTGCTCGTGGAAGAGGTTTAGTCAATGGATCTGCGACATTCAGATCCTTATGTGCTTTGCTAATCTTCAGATCTCCATCTGTTATATAATCTCGAATTATATGAAACTTGCGGTTGATATGCTTGGTGTTTGAATGATATCTTGGTTCCTTAGCCAGTGCTATGGCGCCAATGTTGTCACACAATATCTCCAGTGGGTCCAAGGCACTTGGAACCACACCAAGCTCAGTGATGAAGTTCCTGATCCAAACTCCTTCACTTGACGCTTCTGCAGCAGCCATGTATTCCGCTTCTACTATAGATCCCGCAATCACGCTTTGCTTGCATCTTCTCCAGCTCACAGCTCCTCCATTCAAAATATAAACGTATCCTGTCTGAGATTTATAATCATCCTTGTCGGTGTCGAAACTAGCATCGACGTAGCCTTTTACGACGAGCTGTTCATCACCTCCATAGACTAAGAACATTTCTTTAGTTCTATTTAAATACTTTAGGATGTTCTTCACGGCTGTCCAGTGTTCCACTCCTGGATCACTTTGGTATCGTCACAAACTAAGAGCATTGGACACATCCGTCTAGTACATAACATGGCATACATGATAGATCCTATGGCCGAGGCATAAGGCACTTTGCTCATAGCTTTTCTATCGCCATCAGAGCCGGACTCGAGCCCTGCTCAATATCTTACCTGACAACATAGGCACTGAACCTTTCTTTGCCTTATCCATTCTGAACCTTTTCATAACTTTGTCTAGGTATGTACTTTGGCTTAAAGCTATCAGGCGTCTTTGTCTATCTCTATAGATTTTGATGCCCAATATATAAGCAGCTTACCCTAGGTCTTTCATTGAAAAAAAATTGTTCAAATAACTCTTCACATCGTTAAGCATGTCAATGTCATTTCCGATAATCAATATGTCATCCACATATAGTACAAAAAATGTCACTGAGCTCCCACTCACTTTCTTGTAGATACAAGCTTCGTAGAAATTTGGAACAAATCCAAAGCTCTTGATCACTTGATCAAAACGAAGGTTCCAACTCCGAGATGCTTGCTTCAGTCCATAAATGGAATGCTGAAGTTTGCACACCTTATCAGCATCCTTAGGATCGACAAAACCTTCGGGTAGCATCATATACAAATCTTCATCAATGTTGCCATTGAGGAATGCAGTCTTGACATCCATCTGCCATATTTCATAATCATGAAACGCAGCAATTGCTAATAAAATCTGAATGGACTTAAACATCGCTACGGGAGGAAAGTCTCATCGTAGCCAACACCTTGAACTTGTCGAAAACCTTTCGCGACAAGCCGTGCTTTATAGAAAGTAACATTACCATCCGCGTCCGTTTTCTTCTTGAAAATCCATTTGCACTCAACGGCCTTTCGGTCGCTAGGAGGGTCTACCAAAGTCCATACTTGGTTTTCGCTCATGGATCCCAATTCGGATTTCATGGCCTCTAGCCATTTCTCAGAGTCTGGGCTCATCATTACTTCCTCATAGTTCGCAGGTTCACTATTGTCTACTAACAAGACAGTTAAGACAGGGTTGCCGTACCACTCAGGAGGGGCACGCGACCTTGTCGACCTGCGATGTTCAGTAGTAGCATCGTCCGAAGCTTCATGATCCTTGTCATTATCTTCCTCTATTGTTGGTGCAGACAGCACTGGAACAATTTCAGGTGCTGCGCTACTCTCCAACTCAAGAGAAGGTTCAATAACCTCGTCTAGCTCTACTTTCCTCCCACTCACTTCTTTTGAGAGAAACTCCTTCTCAAGAAAGGATCCGTTTTTTGTGACAAACACTTTGCCTTCGGATCTGTGATAGAAGGTATACCCAATCGTTTCCTTAGGGTATCCTATGAAGACGCATTTCTCCGCTTTGGGTTCGAGCTTGTCCGGCATCAACTTCTTGACGTAAGCTTCGCATCCCCAAACTTTAAGAAACGACAACTTAGGTTTAGCACCAAACCACAGTTCATACGGTGTCGTCTCAATGGATTTAGATGGTTCCCTATTTAAAGTGAATGCATCGGTTTCTAATGCATAACCCCAAAATGATAACGGCAAATCTGTAAGAGACATCATTGATCGCACCATATCTAATAGAGTTCAATTTCGGCGTTCAGACACACAATTGCGCTGTGGTGTTCCGGGTGGCGTGAGTTGCGAAATGATTCCGCTTGCTTTAACATGCATGATAAAATCATAATTCAAATATTCACCTCCATGATCGGATAGTAGAAATTTAATTTTCCTGTTACGATAGTTTTCCACTTCGTTCTGAAATTCTTTGAACTTTTCAAATGTTTCAGATTTATGTTTCATTAAATAGATATACCCATATCTACTTAAGTCATCAGTAAAAGTGAGAAAATAGCGATAACCACCGCGCGTCGAAACACTCATTGGTCCGCATACATCGGTATGTATGATTTCCAACAAGTCTGTTGCTCGCTCCATTATTCCGGAGAACGAGGTTTTGATCATCTTGCCCATGAGGCATGGTTCGCACGTGTCAAATGATTCAAAATCAAGAGACCCCAAAAGTCCATCATAATGGAGTTTCTTCATGCGTTTTACACCAATATGACCTAGACGGCAGTGCCACAAATAAGTCGTATTATCACTATATACCTTGTATCTCTTAGCCTCAATGTTATGGATGTGTGTTTCATTGCTTTCGAGATTCAGAAGAACTAAACCATTCATAGCAGGTGCATGACCATGAAAGATGTTACTCATATAAATAGAACAACCATTATTCTCCGATTTAAATGAATAATCGTCTTGCAATAAACACGATCCAGATATGATGTTCATGCTCAACGCAGGCACATAATAACATTTATTGAGGTTTAAAACTAATCCCGAAGGTAAAACTAAGGAGAAGGCGTCTTAAGCCATCACATCAACTCTTGATCCGTTGCCAACGCCATCGTCACCTCATCCCTCGCTAGTCGCCGCTCATTCTCAGAGCTCTGTTTCGAGTTACAAATATTAGTAACTGAACTAGTATCAAATACCCAGGCACTACAATGAGGGCTAGTAAGGAAAACATCAATAACATATATATAAAATATACCTTTGATGGTGCCAGCCTTCTTGTCCGCTAAGTACTTTAGACAGTTGCGCTTCCAGTGACCCTTGTCCTTGCAATAGAAGCACTCAGTGTCCGGCATAGGTCCAGACTTGAGCTTCTCCGAGGGCAACGCTGTCATTGCCCTTCTTGAAGGGCTTCTTTGCACCCTTACCTTTCTTAAAGCCGGGGGGCTTGTTGACCATCAACACATGATTATCTTTCTTGATGTCCACCTCCGCAGCTTTCAGCTTAGCGAAGAGCTCAGTGATCATATCAGTGGAACCAATCTGATTATGAGTAACTACAAAACCTTTGTAGCTAGGAGGGAGTGATTGCAGAACTATGTCAATCTTGAGCTCCTCTGGAATCTTGCAGTCCAATTTCTCAAGGCGTTGAGTGTAGCCCGACATCTTAATGGCGTGCTCACTAACGGAACTCCCTTCCTCCATCTTGCAGTTAAAGAATTTCTCAGAGATCTCATGTCTCTCAGAACGGGCCTGAGTCTGAAACATAGTTTTCAGTTCCTCAATAATCTCAAAGGGCCCGGGGAACTCCTCAAAACGATTTTGAAGGTCCGATTCCATAGCAAACAACATGGTGCTCTTAATCACACCATAATCATCCTTGCGCGATTGATAAATAGCTTTCTCATCAGCCGGCGCATCTACAACAGGGGCGTCACCTAGCACTTTCTCAAGGACATAGTCCTTTTTTCTGCCAGAGAGAATGATTCTCAGATTGTGGAACCAGTTGGTGAAGTTAGACCCATTGTTCTTGAACTCCCAGTAAATTCAACATCCCTCAAGTTGTTTAGTGAACATGATCCAAATTCACCACACCTAATCCGATCTTCACGAGAAGAGATGTGGTTTCAATGGTGGACAACAAAGTGTCGATCATATCATTCATATGACTCATGCTTAACCTTTCGGTTTGTGTGTTCCGAGGCCATGTCTATACATGCTAGGCTCGTCAAGTCAAACCCAAGTATTTCCGCGTGTGCAAAACTGGCTTGCACCCGTTGTATGTGAACGTAGAGTTTATAGCACCCGATCATCACGTGATGCTTGAACACGATGAACTTTCGCAACGGTGCATACATGGGGATAACACAGTTTTATCTTGATCTTTAAGTGAGGAATCATCTTATAATGCTACCGTCACGATCTAAGCATAATAAGATACATAAAAGGATAAACATCACATGCATATAATTTTATGTGACATGGTATAGCCAATCTCCGTGTAATGATCTCCATCTTGTGCGTGGCAGAATGATCTCCATCACTCCACCATGATTGCCTCCACCACGAATAGCAACTACAACTATTGCTAACTACTTAGCGATAAAGTAAAGCTATTACATGGCGTATAAGAAGTTGACACACAGGTCATACACAATTATAAAGACAACCATATGGCTCCTGCCCGTTGTGTACTCATCGACATGCAAGTCGTGAAACATTACAAAACATGATCATTGCATACAACATACACATCACATCTTGGGCCATACCATATCACAGAAACACTCCCTACAAAAACAAGTTAGACGCCTCTACTTTGTTGTTGCATGTTTTACGTGGCTTATGGGAGTAACAAGCTAAGAACGATTCTTACCTACGGAAAGCCACAACGGTGATATTATGGTTGCCAACATCCGGTGTAAATCCCATGACAACTATAGTGAGAGAAACTAGCATCCACCAGCCGCATGTGTGGAACAAGCCACACGTCAAGTGCGGAGCCGGTCTCACGAACGAGGTCGCGTAAAGTTGGCCTGGACCGCTTCTATCTCACTATCCCGCGTCATAAGAAGTACACAAACAAGAGGCTTGCAACAGAAAACATCAACGCCCGCAACAAGCATGTTGCGTTCTACTCGTGAAACACATCTACGCATAGATCTAGCTCTGATATCACTGAAGGGTTTCGCAACATAGTAAATAAAAAAATTCTACGGATACGAACGAGAAAGCCAAGATCTAATCTAGGAGATGCAAACAACGAGGGGGAATAGATGAGATCTTCATACCCTTGAAGATTCGCACATCGGAACGTTCGACGAAACGTGGTTGATGTAGTCATACTCGCTTATCCTCCTCGCGATCCGATCCGATCCAACACCGCAAGTGGCGATGCCTCCAAGAGATGCACACGTACGGCACCTCGACGTCTCCTCCTTCCTTGGTCCAGAAAGTGGGGTGGAGAGATAGATTGGATCTACAACACGACGACGTGGTGCAAAGGTGGAGAGTTTCTGTAGCAGGGCTTCGCCTACACGCAGTCGGGAGAGAGAGAGAGAGATCTAGAGGGCAGCAGTATGGAGGCTAGGGTTGAAGGAGTGGTGAGGGAGGGATGCGCCCCTGCCCTCTATATACAGGGGGCTGGACGGCCCCCTTGGCCCCTCCTCCAAGCCCTAGGGCGGCGGCCCCAAGGGTTGGAGTGGGGGCAAGTTTTCCCCCTCCTTCTAGAAGCTCTCCCTAGGGTTTCCCCTAGGGCTTGGCCGGCTGGGCCTATGGGTCCTTGTGCCCCTGGCCCAATGCGGCCAGGGCACTCCCTCATAGGCCCACGCCCCCTCTCGACAAGTGGGGTCACGTTGGTCCCACTCCGGAAGGTTCTAGAAGCTTCCGGTACAATACCGAACAATCTGAAACAATTCCGAAATCCAAAAACTGTTTTCCCTTATATGAATCTTATTCTCCGGACCATTCCGGAACCTCTCATGACATCATGGATCTTATTCGAGACTCCGAACAAAAACTCATAAACCAATTATCCATTCTATCCTAGTGTCGAGACACGTTAAGTGTGTGACCCTACGGGTTCGAGAATATGCATTCATGATCTTCTATTAATAATCAACAGCGGGGTCTGGAAACCCATATTGACTCCCACACATTCATAGATGATCATATCGGATGAACCACGATGCCAGGATTCAATTAATCCCATATAATATTCCCTTCGTCACGCGATATTTTACTTGCCCGAGATTCGATCGTCGGTATCGGCATACCTAGTTCAATCTCGTTCACAGCAAGTACTTTACTCGTTCCGTAATCCGATATCACTTTGTGATTAACTCCTTAACCACATGCTTGCAAGCGGTGTTGATATCGATTACCGAGTGGGCCCGAAGTATATCTCTCCGACTTGGGAGGGACAAATCCCATCTCGATACATACAACCCAACAAGTACTTTCCGATCACCTGAGAGACACCTTTATGATCACCCTCTCATAGGATGACGTTTGATGACCTCAAAGCTTTCTTCCGATACCAGGGAGTTGCATTATCTCATGGTCTAAGGAATACAATATTTGACATAAGAAAAACCTTCGCAAAGATGAACACGATGACACGATCTAATTGCTCTGCTTGATTTGGGTATGTCCATCATATCATTCTCTCAATGATATGATCTCATTATTAATCGACAACTCATGTCTATGGTTAGGAAACCTTAACCATCATTAATCAATGAGCTAGTCCATAGAGGCGTACTAGGGACACGACGTTGTTCATAAACCACACAAGTATCAAAGTTTCCGCTTAATACAATTCTAGCATGGAATATAAACTTTATCATGAACAAGAATTATAATAATAACATCTTTATTATTGCCTCTAGGGCATAATTCCAACCGTATATCCCCATCACTAGTCCCCAAGGCTGCCGTTGATTCGTCGTAGGTGTTCGTTGGCAGTCGTTGTATGCGGGTCCAATTCAGATGCCCAGTCGAATCGGCGGTGGACTCCTGAACAAAGGAAAGAACTAGTCATGTTAGTCGCAGTAACGACGACCAATCAGATCGCAGCTTGGCGAACAGGTCGGCGAATAATCAAGTCACTGTTATAGTGATCGGGTCGGCGAATCATCGAGTCGCTGAAGACAGCGAGTCGAGTGGACGAAGTTGGACCGTCATCTTGGTCAAACTAGCCGTTGGGTAATCCAACGGTAATATCGGCGTAATTACCGCGCGGTAACGGCTCCCCGAAAATGGCGGGTAACAACCATTATATAAGGAGAGTGACGGGTGAGGGGAAAACGCTTCCCTCACTTCCTCCAAACTTGCGCATTCTCGTTCCTCCATTTCGCACGATGACCAGAGCGACCGAGAGCGATTCGCAACCCCCGATCCTCCAGCCAATGGCTCCTCCTGCAGAACCATGGGGCAGATCCAAGTGCACAAAGGCGCTGCTGAAATTGTTCGAGGAGGCAAGGATCCTACATGCCGGGAGGTGGCGCATCCCCGCGGCCGGAGAAGTGATTCCAGATCCGCGCGAGGGGGAATTCGTTTGCTTCACCAGCCACCTGGAACGGGGGCTCGGATTCCCCACTTCCCTCTTCTTCCGACGCTTCTGCGCCTACTATGACATCCAGCCGTCGGACCTAGGTCCGCATAGCATCGAGAAGCTCGCCATCTTCGTGGCGTTCTGCAAGTGCTACCTGGGCTGCATGCCCTACTTTTCCCTATGGCAAGATCTATTTCATGGGAGGATCAGCCGCGAAGAGGCAGGCGGCCCAATGCTAGCCACGGGCGGCTTGACTTTTCAGCTAAAGTCAAAGGCGTCATTCTTCGATCTGATGCTGCCCACCAAAGCAGCAAACGAGTAGAAGAAGAGATAGTTCTATGTTACCGAGTTGACGCCGGCCGACGAAGTGGCTCTTCCAAGGTACTCTGCCAACCGGCCAAGCCGCGTCGGCTCCAAGTCACCAAGCTTCCGCTGGACCAGCGGATGGTCGTAGACGAGATGCTGCAGACCATCCGCCACTTGAAGAAGAAAGGCCTCCAAACCATCAATCTCTACAACTGCTGGCTCGGGCGGCGGCTCGTGCCTCTGGCCAGCCGTGCCCACTACATGTACGAGTACTCGGGCAAGGAAGACCCGACGAAGTCCTGTTACGACGAATGGAGACTCAACGATTACACCCTGGCCCTGAAGAAGATCACCCAGGCGGTGTACCTTGGCGCGAAGGCTGGGGTCGCACCCTATACCGCGAAGCGCCCGGCTCCAACGGTGAGTGGTTATTCCCCTTGCACTCACAGTCGTAGTTTGTGCATTTGCGGTCATGCTAACGTTATTTGTTTGTTGCAGTTATTCCAAGTGGTGGAAGGATGGCTTCCACCCGCAGATGACGAGAACTCAAACTCGTCCGCCGAGGACGAGAGCGAATTGTTGCCCGACAAGGGCGATGTCAGGAGTGACAAGGGTGGCGATGGCGATGAAAAGGATGAAGGCGACGAAGCCGTGGAGGTCGCTGCCCCCACGGTCCGTAAGACTCGTGGGCAGCACCAGCGTGAACTCGAGGCCAGCAAAAGCCTAGAGGCCCATGGCGATGACGACAACGAGCTCCCTAAGATTACCTCACAGCATGAGGCCACGCCGTCGAAGAAGAAGAAGCCTCCACCCAAGAAGAAGATGAAGCCGGCCAAGCCGATGTCTCCGCCTCGTTCCGCGAGTAGCTCCGATGCTACCAGCGTAGCTGAAGAACCAGCAGATCACGCGGCTACAGCGGCCGGCGCGACCGTCATAGAGGACGAGGCGCCGCTGGCGTCACTGCCTCCACCGTTCGTCCCAGTCACCGGTTTGGTGGCTGCTTCAGCCTCAGGGGCCTCGCCACCGAGAGGAACTCCCGCGGCGATTGCCACCGAGGCTCCTGCCGCGGCCTCATCCTCGAAGAAACCGTCAGTGTCTTGGGCACAAAGCGTGTTTGAGACGGGCCTCAGTCAGAAACTGGGGCCAGAGCTGGAGAAGCCGTCCAGCATCCGCACCGGCCTGCGATTTATTCCAGTCGCCAAGTGGGTGTTACTCGGCCTTTCATCTGTTTGCTTGTTTCGTGTTTCGGTCGGCAAGTGTTATTGACGGAGTTGGTTTTCAGGACTAGAGTTAAGAAGATAGGCCACCCTTCGGTGGCCAAGGTTCCACCAGTCGCCACAGAGGTGTCGACTGATCCCTCGAAGAAGAGGAAGGGCGATGAGGTCGTTGCTCCCGCGGAAGGCACCAAGAGAACAAAGGGTGATGACGTCATCACAATATCCGATGAGCCGACGGCTGCCCCGAGCGAACCTCCAACCGCAGTGGACGTAGTTCCGAAGGCCAAGGAGGATACGGGGTCGCATCATGCGATGCCCGTGGTTTCGACCGAGGCGACCGGGCCGCCTTCGAGTGGGGCGGGCGCCGTAGTGGCAACATTCCCTCGCTTCGTGGCGAGAGTCGCCACGGCGAGTGCCTCGGTGCCGTCGAGCCAACTCCCTGGGGCCGCCAGCGTGGAGGTCGAACAACGTCGTGGGCACACTCCGCTCGTGCTTGCATCGGTGGACGCGATGGAGCTTCATGGCATGCTAGGTGCCGCCATCCAGGTACGTCCAGTCCCTGAGGATCTGGCCACTGAATTTTGGTGGTCGGATTCTTACTGTTTTTGTTTGTCGCCCAGTCCCCGAGTGCCTAGTCGCTGAATTTCAGCGGCTGGGCACTTAGGAATTTTTGTCGAGTCCCCGAGTGCCTAGTCGCTGAATTTCAGTGGCTGGGCACTTAGGAATTTTTGTCGTCCAGTTCCCGAGTGCCTATTCGCTGAATTTCAGCGGCTGGGCACTTAGCAATTTTTGTCGTCCTGTCCCCGAGTGCCTAGTCGCTGAATTTCAGCGGCTGGGCACTTAGGAATTTTTGTCGTCCAGTCCCCGAGTGCCTAGTCGCTGAATTTCAGTGGCTGGGCACTTAGGAGTTTTTGGTTGTTGATGCTGTGATTGTTGCATAGGGCTTGCAGCGCGAGTCGACCGAGAGGCTTGCTGCCAAGTGCCGCGTGGAGAAGGAGCTTCTCGCTGTCCGGGGTACGAATGAGGAGCGTCGGGCGACGGCGGTGAGTGTTCGTCTTGTAAGGTGCTTGTCGCGAACTTGTTGCGGTGTTGACCGTTTTGTTTTGAAAACAGAGAATAGTGCGGCGCAGTGAAGGAGGCTCGCCAGGGCCTTGTTCCGGCGAGTGAGTTGGCGGCGACGCAGTCTTCCTTGAGTGTAACGGAGAAGCGAATCGCCGAACTGGAGTGTGAGCTCAAGGAGGCGAAGGCGGAAGCGAGCTCGACTGAGGAGCGGAAGGTGTCGGACGCACTCGTCGCCGGGTTGCAGAATGACCTCTCGGCTCTTCAGAATTTCATCACGGACCTCTGCTGCCCGCTGATTGGTGAGCTTTCCTTCAGCGACTTTCCGAGCTCGCGTACCGCATTTTGACTTTTAGTGCTTCTCTCACTATCTGCTTGTGTGTTGCAGGCCTGATCACTGATAACACCGAAGAGGCACAGTCGTACGATGCGTGGCAATGCGTGACCACCCTGGTCGACTCGGCCGCGCTGTCAGCAACTTGCCTCCGTGCATATCTTCAGGAAATATCGCCTATGGAGGTGATCCCCAGCGACCTCGTCGAGGTATGGTGCTATCTGGAGAAGGCCCCAATGGTCGTGGAGTTCATGACGCGGTCGGCCTTCCGTCGTGGAGCGGCGACTGTGCTGAGCCTTGGCCTCGCGCACTTTCCCGACGACTTCGACCTCGATGACGTCACTAGCGGGTACCCCTTATCGACGGGCTCGGTCGATATTGCCGAGGTGTTGAAGCCGACGGACCGGGCCGCGGTGTACTCCGACCGTGTTTGGGCGATGGGCGACCTTATTCCCTACTAGGAGACGGTCGTCGCCCCCAATGACCCTGAGCCGAAGCACCACGATTTCAAGGTGGAGCAGCCATTTCGTGCGGCGATGGCGAGAGAGCTCACGACGTACCCGTCGAATCCCTAGGTTCCTTTTATCCGCAACCGCAAGGATGGTGGCGCCTCCTCTCCAAAGCCCGCGGAATAGATTGTGTTGTTGTTTGGCGTTAGTGTAAGACAATCATGTAATTCTCCATGTATGCGAACAATTGTTGCTGCTATGAAGGAATGCGCGAGTTATTTTGTCATTGAATTTGTGGTTTGAGTGTTGGTTGTACGAGTCCTCGAGCGCGTCCGCTGTTTTTATGGGGTTAACCTCGTTTTTGTATGTTGTGTGAACTGTTAGTGAGTGAGGGTCGACTCGCCATGGCTTGGGGAGCTAGTCGCATGGCGACTCCCAGGGGTGCTCTATACTTGGCCGTTTTCCCGAGCGCGAACAGGGTCGGGTCGCCGAGTCCCCGAGCGTGGTACTTGGCCGTTCTATTCGCATGCCCAAGGTAGGTGAGGACTAAGCGCGTTGTGTTAGGCGCGTCGCTCCGCCTGATCCGTAAGATCAGTCGCATGGCGAGTCCTGGGCGCGCTCTCTTACTTGGCGTTTTTCCCTAGCCGCTCTTCTTTGGGCCGGTGTCAGTCCCCGAGCGTGGTATTTTGCCGTTCGAGTCGCTGTGCCAAGGATGTGGAGGACTGGGTCGCTGTGAGAAGCGAGTGCAGTCGTCTTAGCTCGGGGAGAAAATCGAGCTAGGCGACTCCAATGGGTCTCCGAGTTAGCTTTTTTCGTGGACGATACGAGGCCTGAATTTTTCTAGTGCCCTCGTACCACACTACTTGGCCGTACCGATCGCGTTACCAAAGGTTAACTTCTGCGAGTAGCGTAATGCTGCTATTACGAGTGCGAGTGGAACAAGGTATAGAGAGTAGACACAATTTGCGCGAATTGATCTGCTTTATTTCATAGCGGGTAGGGGTTATATGTCGGGGGTTCTAAGTGTAGAATTTCCGTAGGAGGTTTACATTCCATGGCCGCTTGACGTCGAGTTTTCCGTCGCCTCGGACGTCGGTGAGGTAGTAGGCGTCGTTGCCCAGGACTCGCCCGATGGCGAATGATCCCTCCCAAAGAGGAGAGAGCTTGTGCATGCCTTTCTTGTCCTGGATTAGACGCAGTATCTGGTCGCCTTCCTGGAAGGTACGGGTCCGTACTCGCCGGCTGTGGTATCGGCGGAGCCCTTGCTGGTAGATGGAGGTGCGGGAGCGATCTAGATCGCGCACTTCGTCGAGCTGGTCGACTCCGTCCTGGCGTGCGAGCTTGTTGTCGGCCTCCGCGTAGTTGACCACCCGCGGCGAGTCGTGCTCGAGGTCGGTTGGCATGACTGCCTTGGAACCGTACACCATGAAGAAGGGGGTGAACCCCGTCGACCTGTTGACGGAGGTTCGGATGCCCGAGATGACCGAAGGGAGTTTGTCGACCCAGCAACCGGCGGTGTGCTCGAGTGGGACTTGTAGCCGTGGCTTCAGGCCATGGAGGATGCTCTGGTTGGCGCGTTCCGCCTGTCCATTGGACTCCGGGTGGGCGTCTGAGGCGAGGTCGAGTCAGATGTTGTGCTCCTCGCAGAACTCGGCCATGGATCCATTTGCGAAGTTGGTGGCTTTGTCCGTGATGATGCTGTTTGGGAACCCGTAGAAGATAAATGAGCTCGCGTAGGAATTTCGTAGCGGTCTTCCCGTCGCACTTGCGGACTGGCTTGGCCTCCACCCATTTTGTGAATTTTTTGACTGCGACTAGGAGGTGGGTGAAGTCAGAGGGCGCCTTCATGAAGGGGCCTACCATATCCATGACCCATACGGTGAATGGCCAGGTGATGGGGATTGTCTTGAGCGCCGAGCTCGGTACTTGAGTCTGGTTGGCGTACTTCTGGCATCCGATGCACCGCTAGACGATGTCAACAGCGTCGGCGTGTGTGGTGAGCCAGTAGAAGCCGTGTCGCATGGCCTTGGCGACCAGAGAGCGGGAGCCGGCGTGGTGGACGCAGTCGCCAGAGTGGATGTCCTGGAGGATTTTGCGTCCTTCAGCCGGTTGGACGCTGCGTTGGAACACGCCAGTCATGCTGCACTTGTAGAGCTCGCCGTTGATGATGACGAAAGATTTGCAGTGGCGTGCTATCATCCGAGCCTCCATTTCGTCTGCGGGTAGGGTGCCTCCCTCCAGGTAAGCGACGTATGGCACGGACCAGTCGCTTGGCTCGGCGATTAGTGCGACCAGGGCTGCGTCTGGTTGCAGCGGAATTCTGATGTTGATCTCCCTTGGGGGGAACAGAGGGCTTGGTGATGGTGTTGAGGAAGACGCCGACGGGTGGTGCGAGTCGAGCCGAGCCGATGCGAGAGAGTGCGTCGGCCTCCTCGTTCTTCCGCCTGTCGATCCACTCGACGGAGTATCCTGCGAAGTGGCCTCCTAGCTGGTCCACTGCTTGACGGTATGCCGCCATGGTGGGGGAGACTGCGTCGCAGGTGCCAACGATGAGGTCGGAGTCTCCGTAGCAGCACAGGCGATTGATGTTCATCTCCTTGGCTGCCCGCATGCCGTGGAGTAGCGACTCATACTCGGCCATGTTGTTGGTGCAGGGGGTGAAGTCGAGGTAGAGGACGTAGCGTAGCTTGTTGCCCTTCGGGGATGTTAGCACGATCCCCGCTCCTGCGCCATCTGCGTTCTTGGAGCCATCGAAGTGTAGGCTCCAGTAATGGAGGTATGGCATCTTCTCTGGCTGCTGGGCCTCCTCCTAGTCGGCGAGGAAGTCTGCGAGGGCCTGCGATTTGATCGCTTTGTGTGGCTCATACCTGAAGTTGTGGACGCCGATCTCGACGGCCCACTTGGCGACTCGCCCGGTCACCTCGTGGTTGCGGATGATGTCCTACAACGGTGCTGAGGAGACGACCGTTATTGGGTGCTCCACAGAGTAGTGCGGCGATCGCCCAGTACTCTGAACCGCATATACCAATTTCTGGTACTGCGGGTAGCGCTGGCGCGACTCGGTGAGGACTTCGCTAATGTAGTATACGGCTCACTGCACCGGGCGCTCCTTGCCTTCCTCTGGTCGTTCGACGACCATGACGGCGTTGACGACGCGCTCGGAAGCCGCAATGTAGACCAGCATGGGCTCCTTGTCGACGAGGGCGGCGAGTAGCGGTGCTGCAAGCAGCACCTCCTTGAGAGCGTGGAGCGCGTAGTCTGCCTCCTTGTCCCACTGGAAGGTGGGGTTCTTGCACATTACGCGGTAGAGGGGCATCGCCTTCTCGCCTAGCCAGGGGATGAAGCGACTGAGAGCCTCGACTCGCCTGACCAACTTCTGGACGTCGCGCAGGCACTTGGGTTTGCCGAGCCGGGCGATCGTGTTGATCTTGGCGGGATTCGCCTCAATCCCATGCTTGGAGACGACGTATCCCAGCAACTGTCCAGTAGGTACCCCGAAGGTGCACTTCCCTGGGTTTAGCTTTATCTTGTACTTCCACAGGTTGGCGAAGGTTTCCGCCAGGTCGGCGAGTAGGTCGCTCTGGCGAGTGGATTTTACCACCACGTCGTCGATGTAGACGTGGATGTTGCGGCCAATTTGGCTCGCAAGGCACTCCTGCATGCACCTCTGGTAGTTCGCCCCGGTGTTCTTAAGGCCGAAGGTCATGGCGGTGTAGCAGAAGGCTCTGAATGGCGTGATGAACGCCGTCTTCTCTTTGTCCTCGACTGCCATTTTGATCTAGTTGTACCCAGAGCAGGTGTCAAGGAAGTATAGCGACTCCGAGCCCGCGGTTGAGTCGATGATTTGGTCGATCCGCGGGAGGACGAACTGCTCCTTGGGGTAGGCGCTGTTGAGGTTTGTGTAGTCAATACACATTCTCCAGGTCCCGTTTTTGTTCTCGACCAGGACTGGGTTTGCCAGTCATTTGGAGTATTTGATTGGCCGGATGAAGCCTGCAGCGAGTAGACGCTGCACCTCCTCGGCGATTGCTCGGCGGCGCTCTTCATTGAAGGGCCGCAGCGACCTGCTTGACATGTCGCACTTTGGGGTCGGCGTTGAGTTTGTGCTCAGCGAGTTCCCTCGGGACACCAGGCATGTCAGATGGCTTCCATGCGAAAATGTCGCGATTCTCACGTAGGAACTCGATGAGCGCGCCTTCCTATGCTGGGCTCATGCCCGTCCCGATCGTCATCGTCTGGCTGGAGTCGCCTGGGACCAACTCGACGGTGCGAGTGTGCGTCGCCGCCTCGAAGGCGGTGGAGCTTCCACCCTCCGAGTTGGGCTCCTTGAGTATTGTGGGGTCGTCGTTGTTGACCCTGCTCGCGTACTTGGCGAGCTCCTCGGCGTGGTTGGCCTCCGCCGCGATGACGGCGTGAGCGAGTTCGGAGCCTTTGGCCTCGCATTCTGCGGCCATGTCAGGGTCGCCATGGACAGTGATGATGCCACACGGCTCGGGGAGCTTCATCACGTTGTATGTGTGGTGGGGCGCTGCCATGAATTTGGCGAACGCCTGGCGCCCCAGGACGCAGTGGTAGGTGCTGTTGAACGGCACCAGCTCAAAGATGATCCGGTCGGTGTGGAAGTTTGCTGGTGTACCGAAGGTGACTGGCAGCGTCACCTTGCCGATCGGGTACGCCTTTCGACCGGGTACGCCTTCCGATCGGAGCCGCAGTCGCCTAAATGTGTCCAGGTATAGGATGTTGATGGAGCTGCCGCCGTCCATCAGCGTCTTGGGGAGCCAGTAGTCCCCAACCTTGGGCTTGACCACCAAGGCGACTCGGCCCGGATATTCGATCTGTGGCGAGTGGTCCTCGCGGCTCCAGGTGATTGGTTGCTCGGACCAGTTGAGGAACTAGGGGATGTCTATCTGGGACACTGCGTTGACGGCGATGGCCTGGGCGATGACCTTCTTCTCGCGCTTCGTGTTGAAGCCTGTGAAGGTGTGGAGCGAGCCGGCGACGCTGCCGAATTTTCCGCCGTTTGGCGGGTTGTTGTCGGGGTCTTCGCTTGCGCGTCGTGCCTTCTCAATCTCCTTGAGGGAGTGGCCGTCGGCGGTCGTGTGCGTGGCGGGCTTCCCTTCCCTGCTGTGAAACACACAGGGTTGATTGAGGAGAGCCGTGGGGTCGAACCTTGGTTTTGCCTTGTAGTTGTCGCCGTCGCGGCGTTGGCCTCCATCGTGTCTGAAGCTCTTGGGTTCGCGCGGCGCGCATCCGGCGTTAGCGACGAAGTCGACACGCCCATCACCGTGGCGCTTGCCGGTTAGGCGAGTGTTGCTGTAGCATAGCTCGGGTCGTCTCCCGTTGCCGTGGCCGCTCGTGCGGAGATTCCCTCCCGACTTGTCGTCGGTTTCTTGGTTTGGGTCCTCCTCCGCGTACCGCTTGGCGATCTCCAGGAGGTCCGGTATGTTGTCGAGTGTTCTGTACACTCGCTTGAGCTTGGTGACCAGGGGCTCGTAGCGGTACGAGGTCTTGAAGCAGTGGATCGCGGTGTCCGGGTGAATTCCGGCCGCGTTATACCATAGGTCTTGCCACCGTTGGACCCAACTGCGGGTCGACTCGTGGGGTCCCTGGACGCATCGCTCCAGGTCCTCGATGGTGGTGGCGCGGGTGTATGAACCCTCGAAGTGCCTGACGAAGGCGTCGCGTATTTCCTCCCAGGAGTCGATGTTGTCCGCATGGAGGGTGTTGATCCATTGCCTACACGCTCCCTCCATCATCAGGGGGAGGTAGCGTGCGGCAAGAAGGTCAGTGTAGCCAGTGATCCCCATTGCCATGAGGTAGGTATCGAGCCACACAGACGGATCGTAGGAGGGATCGTACTTCTCGATCTCCTTCGGCGCCTTTAAGTTCGCCGGGTATTTTTCGCCTCAAATCATTGGTCCAAAGCACTAGGGTCCGACTCGACTCAGCGATCCCCTTGGTTCGTCGTCGCGACGGTTGGTGAGGGTATGCCGCAGGTCGTCGGGCTGGCGTGCGCGCCAGCTCTGGTTGTTGATGATGTGGGTGCGCGCGTTGACTGGTTGCCCATTGGCAGCGACAAAGTTGTTCGCCGGCCGCAGGTCGTTGGTGGAGAGTTCCGCATTCACGGGTCGATGTTGGAGCTGCAGGGGCTCGCGTGGTGGGCAATTGAGGGTATTCGCCACCATTGGGCGGCCGCTTGAGGCTGCCCTGCTGCCTGACGAACGCAAGTATATCCGACCCTGTGAGTCGGCACCCGCGTTTTATTGCTCCACTGCTTTGGCCAGCAGAGCCTTGGCGTACTGGATCTGCAGGGCGCCTTTCCCGGTTATGTTTATGTTGTGGACCGCTGCCCGGCTCGCGACGACATTGTCCAACGGAGTGGAGAACAGCTGGAGGCCATTTGCATCTCGCTCCTGCGAGGAGACCATGATTCTTGGTTGGTCCCTGGGGGGCGCGCGGTTGGGTGGTGGTGGGGCGCCGTTGGCCGTCGCGCCTGGTGGGGGCCGGGAGCTCCCTCCTGGCGGCGTGTTCTCGCAGATCGCGCACTCTGCCACGCGAGCCGGGTCATTCTCATCGCCGAAGTTCAGGGCGCGCCCCTGAATGGTGGGGTTCAGGTGTGACCTAATTCGGAGTTGGTGGTAACGCGAGAGCTCCTGCGCTGTCACCTGCTCGAGGCGAAATTTTTCGCGCTCGGCTTGTTCTTTGCGTTCCGCCTCCTACATCCACAGGCGAAGTTCCTTGACCTCTGTTGCCGTTGCATTCGGTGGGATCAGCGTGGAGAAGGTGATGTATCCCGACCTACGGTCGTTACCACATCATGGTCTCCAACTTACGCCAAATCGTCATGGACTCCAAAGGTGAATTCGTTCCTCTATGCGAGCCCACTTCCTACCCTATTGAATGGTATGCTACTTCATACTCTGTCACATATGCATGATAGGTTCACACCGACAAGTACGGAGGCAAGGGAGGAATCCTGGAACATCAAGCTCGACAAGACAGAGGCTGGGAAGAGGAGACGGAAGAAGCCACGACTGAACCACCGGAGTCTCCGGACCTACCTCCGGACCGACCCCAGCAACCGCCCGAGGACAGTCAGTACGCCACTCTCGAGACGACACCGGAGACAGACCGGAGTCTCTGGCCCACCACATCGGAGTCTCCGGCCTACAAGATGGGCCTGCGCACCGCCAGCTGTACATTCGGCCCATGTACCCCTCTAGCTCGTCCAAACCCTAGTTTTATCCCTAAACTACCCATGTTTATGTGGCTGGCCTATATATAGAGCCCCCACCCCTTCATGTATCCCTTAGGCATAGATTATAGACTAAAGACAACCCCCTTGTGTGGAATCTCTAGTTTTGCCTCATCCCCTTTACCAAGGGGACCGACTATCGTCACCAACCTCGATTGGACTTTGCATCACGCATCCATCATTTAACAAGGCCTTGGAGTTCGGTGTCTCGTCTCCAAGTTGTCAAGACCCTCCCCAAGATGTTCTTCCCTCTCCGATGTGGATTTGAGGGAGCACGTTGACCGATCTTTCCTTGCAAGGATTCTATCGGACCGGTGGCCGCCGTTCGGGAGCAATCGGCCTTGTATCGTGTGAGTTTTGCGTGTGTTCATCGTGTTCTTCGCGAGGTGTGTGTTCGCTTCGTCTACCTTCTCCCTTTCCCCTCACTCTCCCATCGATTTGACCACGAGATCCGTGAAGATCGGGCCACCCAAGAGGTTAACCCCTCCATCATCTGGTATCAGCATCTTTTGGTTGCCACGGATTTCTCATCGATTTGGTCTTTTCCCCATAAATTCGAAAATTCCACCAAAAACAGTCCCAATTCGTGTTTTGGATCGATCTGTGATTTGAGTGAGTTTTGGTAGGTTTTGATCCGTGGATTACTTGCTAAACTTATTATTCAGCCTTCCCCTGCGTTCCCATGGCCTAATTCCTTGATTTCCCCCATCAATTTGAGGTTTTGGTTCGAGTTTTTCCGCCCAAATCGCGTCCCGTTCGAGTTCTGGATGCTCTGGAATCTCCCGGACCGGAGTCTCCGGCCTAGACTGGAGTCTCCGGACTTTTTGAGCTCCAGACCGGAGTCTCCGCCCCTCCCTGCAGACAGAAAAACTGCAGCATGGTTTTGTGCATAACTTTTGCATTTCAACTCGGATTTTGGTGTTCTTTAGCTCGTTTTGAAGAGGAGAAGGAGCTATACATCATCATCCACGTTGTTCATGCTATCTACTCCATCCAAATTCCGTGAGAAAGGCGGAATCCAACAATAAAGGGTGAAGATCGTCGATGAAAGGTATAAACATTCCGCGACTTTTCCCCACTTGCATTCCTTTGTGAACCCCACTATCTTTGCGAGCAACAAACACCTATTGAGACTAGTTCCTCTTATGATTGCTTGGGCTATGCACATTTTATACCTTGTAGAATTCCGAGCAAACTCGTGTGAGCGCTATCTCATATAGTTATCTTGTATAGGTGTTGGCACAAGGAAGAGGCAAGTGAAAAAGAAAAAGACAAAAAAAGAGAAAAAAGAGAAAGAAACAAACAAGTGCCTCATAGAATAGGAAGCGCAAGCTCTATGAATATCATATAGGTGGTACTTATTGTGCATATCTTGTAGCCCACCAATTAATTGCAATCGAACTAGCGTCTCTCCTTGTACTTGTGTGACACGAGCTTATAGTCTTCGCTAGGTAATCATTTGGTTCTTAGCTCACTTTCTCCGTCGCACAAGTCCCATTTATCCCACCGTGTGTGTTTCCTTGTACATATTTCCTATCTTGTGGATTGACTTGTTTTGCTTTGTGATCATTATGGTTCTTTACTTTCCATTACAACATACTGATTTCGGATTGGTTCTTGACATTCCACTTTCCATACCTATCCACCATAGGCCTTGTGTGTGTGTGTTTTTTGGTTAGTAGTTGGTTTTGGTGTTCCGCGTGAACTTCACTTTGCTTGGTTTATTGCTCTCAAGTGTGGCCACTTGCACGATACGATCTTCCAAGGTAAAGTAAGGTTTGACGTTGTATCCCTAACACCCTCTACCACTTCCATATAAAACACTTGGTCTTGTGAAGCATGTCTAGGGACTCCGGGACCGAGAATGATATCTATGAAGAATCCATGATGAGCCACCATGACTACGACTCCACAAGTATAGAGGACATGACGGAGCACAACACCGACAATGGCTCCGCATGCTTTGAGGACCCGGAGCACTACAACGACAACGGCTCCACATGCATGGAAGACTTGGATCTCTACATCTACAATGGCTCCTCATGCATGGAGAATATGGAGAACTACACCGACAATCGCTCCACATGCTTGGGTGATATGGAGTACTACACAAACAATTACTCCCCAAGCATGGGCGACTTCGAGTGCGACATCTACGACGCGTCGCCAAGCATGGAGGACACGGAGAACTTCATGGACTTTGATGGATCCTCCATGAGCCATGAATAATTCCTCCACCGTGTGGAGATGGAAGCCTACTATGCCAAGCAAGAGGAGGCGCATCATCAAGATTCCATGACCTTCAAGGCCAAGCGTGCCACACCAAAGGGCACCACCTACTTCGATGATCCACCTCCAAGGCGACAAGCGCCACCACCTCCAAGGCGTCAAGCGCCACCATCGACAAGGCATCTAGTGCCACCACCTAGATGGTGTCAAGCTCCACCATCTCCAAGGCGCCAAGCTACATCACCTCCAAGGCGCCAAGCTCCACCTCCTATCCAAACAAGAGTGGCGTCCAAACATCACATACATCAAGAGGCGCCAAGAAACAAGACTCTTCATCGACAAACATCCTCTCATGAGCATCGCCACCATAAAGAGGATACAAGACATCGTCAAAGGCATCTTCACCATAAAGACGAAGAATCTGTGATGAGCACCAACCTTAATGCTCAAGCAAGCTCAAGAAGGCACCACAACCACAAGAACAGTGCCAAGGCAAATGATCACCGTCGTGAGTGTCATGTGGACGACCAAGTGCGTCACCTACATCAACCATCGGCAAGGCACGCCAATGACCTCCGTCGACACCATCATAGGGCACCTTCAACTACTCGTGCCACCACCACAATGGCACCAAGAGCAAGCCTTCCTCCACACCATCAAGCTTCAACGCCTACGCTTGACTTCCACGACCTCGCGAACGAGGAAAATGTAGACCTCTACTTCGCCAAGTTGGATAGCATGAGCCTACCTACACCACTACTATGAGATGGCCACAAGACGGTCGAGCATGGGATTTTACCTTGGACCATGGAGGAGAACGATGATGCCCATCTTATGGCATCCAACCTTGAAGGCTACAAGGTCAAGAATGGTGAGCATGGGATTTTCCCTTCACCAAAGGAGGCGCATGGAGTTGAGGAAACCGAGCATATCCCCATATGCTTGAGTGATGATGTGGTACCAATCCCATGTGAGTATGAGAGCCACTTAGCCCACTTGAGTGAGAACAAGAGTGAGATGAGTGACTCCACCTTATGTGAGATTGAGTGCTTCCACTTGGAGGGCATGATTGATACTCCTAGTGAGTTGAGAGTGGTAGTTGATAGGTCAAGTAAGACCATTTCGATTTCTAACAACTTACCCTCTACCTCTAGTGTGTTCTCTTGTGTTGTGCTAGGTTCCATGGAGGAAGACGCGACAAGCCATGAAGCAATGATGCCTCAATTGGAGAAGATGTGCATGGTGCATGAAGATGTTATGACATGGCTACATCAAGAAGACGAATTCGTCCACAAGGAGGCCACTACTTCCACAACACCCACTTCATATGAGAGGTATGACCAAGGTAACAATAAGGGTGTTGATGATGCCATGATCCCACTAGTGGACATGATGAATTGTGAGGATATGCATGTTATGGATGATACTTGTGACATTACATATGCTTCACTCATATTTCCATGTGATGATTTGCCTTTGCATCATATTGATCATGTGGAATTGTTTGATTGCGATATCATTGCCATAAACATGCCATGCTATGCATCTTGTGTGTATCCTCCAATTGCATCGGACTTGCCTTGTCATGCTAGTCATTCAATTTATCCCGTTGCTTGCGATAAGATGAATGCTTGTTATTCCACTTGTTTTGCTTGCAACAATATTGATCATTTGCGTTATAATGAGATGTCCCCCATAGCTTTCTCAATTTTTGGAGATTTTGATGATTTTCATGATAAGCATGTTCCCCACTTGCATACTCACCATGCATCTATTTCATACTTGATTGACATTAATGGTGATGTGCACAAGAATAGATACGTCATGATGGATGATGTGTATCTCTACCATGCACACACGTTCTTCCTTTTGTGTATGATGTGTGTAGGTACCCGCACTATCATGTCAACCTCGGTTGAGCACGAGTTGACAAAAAGAGCTCTTGAGAGTATTCCACAAGTGAGTTCAAGATCGAACCTAACTCTGATACCTTTTGCATGCTTTGCATCTTTCATGTTGGCAAATTGCTCTTTCCTATGGTTTTATTGCAAGCATGTTGATGGTATTATCTCACCTTGTGACATTCATGTTTCTTCGCTTTTGGATAATGATGCTTTGTGTGTTGCAACAAAAATGTTGAACATTTTCTCTTTCTGATGTTTTGTGTGCAACCACAATTCCATTAAGAGCATGTATTGTCATGAGAGCTTCCAAGAATCTTGTCTTGTTGTTGCAACAAACATAAGGACCACTTGCTTTTTCATTTGGGTTGTTTGCAAACATGCCGTTTTTGCTTTCGTTTGGGATACTGAAATTCCCATGATACTTGCTTTTGATGATATGTGTATGGTGTTGGGGATATGCTATATGGGTATCCTCATAGCATGTCTCTTATCCGACTAACCCGGGTGGCCCATAGTCGGTAGCATGGCATGTGGCCTGCTGGGTGGCCCAGTTAGGTGGATCCAGAAGGGAGGCCCATGCCGGATAAAGTAAGGCTACGGTGGAGTCACCAGCGTACCCGGAGCCTTGGAGTGCAAGATACACAAGACTAGTAATAGACGGTGTAGAACTCTGTAACCTGTCCGTCTAGGACTTTTCCCTGTAACCCTAGGACCTGGCGACTATATAAGTCGGGCCTATGGGAGCCTTTAGGGCATTGTTTTACACACACCTCGCACAGCGAACCTATCTCTGTAACTCGGCGTATTGCCATTATAGTGATTTATAGCAGGAGTAGGATTCCGCCACTGTTGTGGGATCTGAACCTGGGTAAGCTGTGTTACCTCGTACCCGTCAACCGTCCGCCTTACCCCACGTCTCTAAACACGCACTGTGAGGACCCCTCCATGGCATTTGCTGGCAATACCACGACTGTTGGCGCCCACCGTGGGGCAAGAGGCGCTTCAGGCTCTTCAGCGGGCGAGGACCAAGATCTTCATGGGAATCGGCGAAACCGTAGCCATCGGTCGCGTTCTCTTCTCCGGCAATGTTCCGATCGTCCCCCCCCCCCCGACGAGTTCCAGATCCCGGCGAAGACGAACCCTACACGGTGTTCAATCGTTCCTATCAGAGACATCCACCTCTTCATCGGCGAAACCGACTCGGGCACTAGTTCCCTGGGAGTCGGAGGAGTGTCAAGACCCGCACGGACCGCCTACGGGCAGGATACGTTCGCGGAAGGATCGATGTCAGATCTCTCCTCGGAGTTTGCCGGCAAAGATCGGAAAAATTCAAGACCCACCCAAACCGCCCCTGTGCAAGATATAAAGGTGGAAGATCACTGCAAATCCATGGCTTTGTCCGCAAGGCCCGACAACAGAGATCCAAGTTCGCCGGAGTGGTTACCATCTTCGATCTGGCGCTGCATTCGAGAGAGGGCGAAAACGCGATTACTGGCGGTGGCTCAGATACGAGCCGATCTGGCCCACTACCCCAATGATGATGCTATCTATCATTTTGTGGAAGGACTGGACCATGGCACGCTCCTCCGACATTCTCTAAGACGGCAACAGGCGTCAGGACGCCTTACCTTCAAACGCATGGTGAACACCGTCAACAACTACGCGGAGGCTGAAGCGGCAGCTCAGACAGCGCTAGCGCTCATTGACGGAGCCCCTCCGATTCAGCCACCACCACCACCGCCTCCGGCCGCCATCGTCATAGCAGCACCACCACCTCCAGTCATCGTCGAGCCCGTTGCACCTCCACCGCCCGTCATCGAGGAAGTCCTGGCACCCTCCGACTCTGTCATCGACACGCTTTATGCTGATTTCAGTGCAGATTCAGAGGAAATAGACTTTAGTCCAGAAGAGCTAGACTCCGCTATGCAGGAGATGGAGGAGGAGTACTCACGCGACGAGCAGGCTAATAATACCGTCAGGTCCCGAGGGGTGTTCGTCACCATTGGAACAACGATGGATGAAGACCAGCCCGGGCAAGCTCCGCCTACGGCGCTGGATAAGGGGAAGGGGCCACTTATTGCTGCTGACGATGATCGCGCAAAAGTCATGCCTCCTCCGCCTAACCCAGTGCAGCAGCCGCAGGAACTCGGCACCGGCCCGAGCAACAACAACACCGCAAACTTGCCACCTCCAGCGTCCACGTCGGCAGAAACCCATGTTACTCCAGCTGATAGAGTGATGTACGGCAACCTCCTCGTTGAGCCACTAACCGTTGATCATATCCGGAACGTGACTCAGCTTGACGAGAAGCACCAGCAGCTGCCGGAGGAGGCACAAGCCATCGCGGAGCAAGGCGCTAAGCTAGATCGAGATCTGGTCAACATGCAGAAGTCCATAGAAAAAGCTAGAGCAATGGAGGCCGAGTACAAGACTCTGCTACAGCAGCAGAAGGCTAAGAAAGCTCTGCCTCGCGTGATCAACGATCCTGGTGTACGGCGCAACCTAGGATGGGATCCCTCGAAGCCGGCACAGGCCAAGCCATACATTGATAGTGAAGGCAAGCAGGTGATTCTCACTCCACTCCTTAACCTCGCTGTCGCCAAGACCCTTCTGGAATAGGATAGATCGCCTGAGGCAGTAGAACAGGTCTACGACCTAGTGGCCAAGGCGGTAAAGAAGTAGGAAAAGGCCACCTCTCTGAGTCTTGAGTCTGACCCAGCGCTCTGCCGATCTAGCCAGTACAAACTGCCAAGGGACAGATCTCCTCAGGATGTCGGATCACAGACGGTTTCATCAGAACGAAGACGAAGGGATGCGCGCAATAGGAAGGATGCTATCCCCATATCCTCCGACCATGGAGAAATAGCCCAACCTCGCCGCCCATCGCCACCGCCCCGATCCCCCCGACGCCAGGAAGACTACAAGGCTCACCATCGCACGGATATGCCCCCACCAAAGCAGTGCGACATCGTCATCCGCGACAACGCGGCACAGACCCGTCATGATGAAGAGCGCCACCAAGGACATAAGAGCAGGTCACACCACAACCCTCCGCGTCCGAAAAGCAACCGTGACAGGCGTGGGGAGTCGTAGGAGGGTAACAGCAAGAAGGCCAACCCACCGCCACCTCTGCCTCCGTCGCCGCCAAGCAGTCACCATGGCAGAAGAGGCCCGCGTCGTTCACGCAGCCCATCCCCTGTTGACAACAAGAAGAAGAACCCGGAGCCGTACGATGCATGCTCACGGATCGATAAGATCCACGAGGCCCGGGAAGGACCATACCTGGGACCACGTTCCTTTGGACCCGCAATACGGTCTGCAACTTACCCCAAAGGTTTCCAGATTGACAAGACCATCAAGCCCTATGACGGCACCGCCAAGCCTGCCACATGGTTGCAGGACTACGGCAACGCGGTGGAGATTGCCGGAGGCAACCCCAACGTCGACGTCAAGTACCTCCCGTTAATGTTGGCGGGCATGGCCCGCCAATGGATCGACGACTTGCCGGAGAGATCTATCTACAACTGGCTGGACATGCAAGAAGCATTCACCAAGAACTTTGAGGGTACATACAAGCGTCCTTGCACTGTGGGCGATCTACAGCGGCACGTGCAAGAGAAATACGAGACATCTCGCGCCTACCTCTCCCGCTGGCTGGATATGAAGAATTCCAGCGCAGGAGTGCACGCCTAGACCGCCATGGCCGCCTTCATCGATGGGTTGGAAAGGGGCACGTTTCTCGCATATGTCAAGCGCTTGCAGACAATCATCGCTTCACTTGAATCGATGATTCGATTAGCGATGAGTTCGCAATGCCGACGATGCTCGTGGCTCTTTGCCGGCAACGGCCGTTCCTTAAGGGTTTCGCGGCATAGTAAATCAAAATTTTAAACGGATGCGAACAGAGGGAAAGCCAAGATCTAATCTAGGAGATGCAATCAATGAGAGAGATTGGATTAGATCTTCATACCCTTGAAGATTTGCATGGAACGCTCGTTAACGTGGGTGATGTAGTCGTACTCGCTTCTCCTCCTCGCGACCCGATCCGATCTAGCACCACAAGTGGCGGTGCCTCCGTGAGATGCACACGTGCAGCATCTCGACGTCTCCTCCTTCCTCGGACCAGCAAGTATGGTGGAGAGACAGATTGGATCTACAACACGACGGCGTGGTGTATATGGTGGCGAATTTCTGCAACAGGGCTTCGCCTACAAACAGTCGGGAGGGAGAGAGGAAAGCTAGCAAGGCGGCTAGGGTTTGGAGGAGAGGTGTGTGGGGTTGTTGCGCCCCCACCCCTATTTATATAGAGGGGGGGAAGCCCTAGCCCCTCCCCCAATCCCAAAGGATAAGGAGTGGGGGGCATGGACTCTCCCCTCTTCTAGAAACCCTATCTCTAGTTTAAACGATTTAAACTCTCTAGGATCGGCTGGGCCCTATGGGGCCTTGTTCCCCTGTCCCAATGCGGCCAGGACACTCCCTCATAGGCCCATGCCCCCTCCCGTAAGGTGGGGCCACGTTGGTCCCCTTCTGGAAGGTTCTAGAAGCTTCCGATACAATACCAATTAACCCGGAACAATTCCGAACTCCAAAAACTGCATTGCCTTATATGAATCTTATTCTCCGGACCATTCCGGAACCTCTCGTGATATCCCGGATCCCATCCGAGACTCCAAACAAAAATTCATAAACCAATTATCCAATCTATCCTAGCGTCGAGATACGTTAAGTGTGACCGCGGGTTCGAGAATATGCGACATGATCTTCTATCAATAATCAACAGCGGGTCAGGCACCCATATTGACTCCACACATTCATCGATGATCATATCGGATGAACCACGATGCCAGATTCAATCAATACCATATATATATTCCCTTCGTCTCGCGATATTTTACTTGCCCGAGATTCGATCGCTTGCATCACCATACCTAGTTCAATCTCGCTCACGCAAGTACTTTACTGCTCGTAATCCGATATCACTTTGTGATTAACTCCTTAACCACATGCTTGCAAGCGGTGTTGATATCGACGAAAGTGGGCCCGAAGTATATCTCTCCGACTTGGGAGGGGAAAATTCCATCTCGATACATACAACCCAACAAATACTTTCCGATCACCTGAGAGACACCTTTATGATCACCCTCTCATAGGATGACGTTTGATGACCTCAAAGCTTTCTTCCGGTACTGTGGAGTTGCATTATCTCATGGTCTAAGGAATACAATATTTGACATAGGAAAAGCTTCGCAAAGATGAACACGATGAAACGATCTAATTGCTTCGCTTAGTTTGGGTCTGTCCATCATATCATTCTCCAATGATATGATCTCATTATCAATTGACAACTCATGTCTATGGTTAGGAAACCTTAACCATCATTGATCAATGAGCTAGTCCTTAGAGGCGCATTCAGGGACACGGTGTTGTTCACAAACCACACAAGTATTAATGTTTCCGCTTAATACAATTCTAGCATGGAATATAAACTTTATCATGAACAAGAATTATAATAATAACATCTTTATTATTGCCTCTAGGGCATAATTCCAACAGTCTCCCACTTGCACTAGAGTCAATAATCTAGTTTACATCTGGCAACAATCTCACACCCATGGCACTGAGGTGCTGATCATGTTTTACACGTGGAAGAGGTTTAGTCAATGGATCTGCGACATTCAGATCTCCATCTGCTATATAATCTCGGATTATATGAAACTTGCGGTTGATATGATTGGTCTTTGGATGATATCTTGGTTCCTTAGCGAGTGCTATGGCGCCAGTGTTGTCACACAATATCTCCAGTGGGTCCAATGCACTTGGAACCACACCAAGCTCAGTGATGAAGTTCCTGATCCAAACTCCTTCACTTGACGCTTCTGCAGCAGCCATGTATTCCGCTTCTACTGTAGATCCCGCGATCACGCTTTGCTTGCAGCTTCTCCAGCTCACAGCTCCTCCATTCAAAATATAAACGTATCCTGTCTGAGATTTAGAATCATCCTTGTCGGTGTCAAAACTAGCATCGACGTAACCTTTTACGACAAGCTGTTCATCACCCCATAGACTAAGAACATTTCTTTAGTCCTATTTAGGTACTTTAGGATGTTCTTCACGGCTGTCCGGTTCCACTCGGATCACTTTGATATCTCGTCACAAACTAAGAGCATTGGACACATCCGTCTAGTACACAACATGGCATACATGATGGAACCTATGGCCGAGGCATAAGGCACTTTGCTCATAGCTTCCTATCATTTACCATAGTCGGACACCGAGCCTTGCTCAATATCTTACCCGACAACATAGGTACGAACCTTTCTTTGCCTTATCCATTCGAACCTTTTTAACTTTGTCTAGGTATGTACTCGGCTTAATGCTATCAGGCTCTTTGTCTATCTCTATAGATTTTGATGCCCAATATATAAGCAGCTTCACCTAGGTCTTTCATTGAAAAACACTTGTTCAAATAACTCTTCACATCGTTAAGCATGTTGATGTCATTTCCAATAATCAATATGTCATCCACATATAGTACCAGAAACGTCACCGAGCTCCCACTCACTTTCTTGTAGATGCAAGATTCATAGCAATTTGGAACAAATCCAAAGCTCTTGATCACTTGATCAAAACGAAGGTTCCAACTCCGAGATGCTTGCTTCAGTCCATAAATGGAACGCTGAAGTTTGCATACTTTATCAGCATCCTTAGGATCGACAAAACCTTCGGGTTGCATCATATACAACTCTTCATCAATGTTGCCATTGAGGAACGCAGTCTTGACATCCATCTGCCATATTTCATAATCATGAAACGCAGCAATTGCTAATAAAATCTGAATGGAGTTAAACATCGCTACGGGAGAGAAAGTCTCATCGTAGTCAACACCTTGAACTTGTCGAAAACCTTTTGCGACAAGCCGTGCTTTATAGACGGTAACATTACCATCCGCGTCCTTTTTCTTCTTGAAGATCCATTTGCACTCAACGGCCTTTCGGTCGCTAGGAGGGTCTACCAAAGTCCATACTTGGTTTTCGCTCATGGATCCCAATTCGGATTTCATGGCTTCGAGCCATTTCTCAGAGTATGGGCTCATCATCGCTTCCTCATAGTTCGTAGGTTCACTGTCTTCTACCAACAAGACAGTCAAGACAGGGTTGCCATACCACTCAGGAGGGGCACGCGACCTTGTCGACCTGCGACGTTTAGTAGCAGCATCACCCGAAGCTTCATGATCCTTGTCATTAGCTTCCTCTATTGTTGGTGCAGGCGGCACTGGAACAATTTTTGGTGCTGCTCTACTCTCCAATTCAAGAGAAGGTTCAATAACCTCGTCTAGCTCTACTTTCCTCCCACTCACTTCTTTCGAGAGAAACTCCTTCTCAAGAAAGGAACCGTTCTTTGCGACAAACACTTTGCCTTCGTTCAGGATAGAAGGTATACCCAATAGTTTCCTTAGGGTATCCTATGAAGACGCATTTCTCGCTTTGGGTTCGAGCTTGTCCAAGATCAACTTCTTGACGAAGCTCAGCATCCCCAAACTTTAAGAAACGACAACTTAGGTTTAACACCAAACCACGCTCATACGGTGTCGCCTCAACGGATTTAGATGGAGCCCTATTTAAAGTGAATGCAGCGGTTTCTAATGCATAACCCCAAAATGATAACGCAAATCAAGAAGAGACATCATTGATCGGACCATATCTAATAGGGTTTGATTCCTGCTCGTACACACCATTGCTGTGGTGTTCCGGTGGCGTGAGTTGTGAAACGATTCCACTTGCTTTAAGATGCGTGAGAAAATCATAACTCAAATATTCACCTCCACGATTGGATCGTAGAAACTTAATCTTTCACACGATGGTTCTCCACTTCATTCTGAAATTCCTTGAACTTTTCAAATGTTTCAGATTTATGTTTCATTAAATAGATATACCCATATCTACTTAAGTCATCGGTAAAAGTGAGGAAATAGAGATATCCACTGCGCGTCGAAACACTCATCGGTCCGCATACATCGGTATGTATGATTTCCAACAAGTCCGTTGCTCGCTCCATCATACCGGAGAACGGGGTTTTGATCATCTTGCCCATGAGGCATGGTTCGCATGTGTCAAATGATTCAAAATCAAGAGACTCCAAAAGTCCATCAAAATGGAGTTTCTTCATGCGCTTTACACCAATATGACCTAGACGACAGTGCCACAAATAAGTAGTATTATCACTATCTACTTTGCATCTCTTAGCCTCAATGTTATGGATGTGTGTTTCATCCCTTTCGAGATTTAGAAGAAATAAACCATTCACAAGAGGTGCATGACCATAAAAGATGTTACTCATATAAATAGAACAACCATTATTCTCCGATTTAAATGAATAAACGTCTTGCAATAAACACGATCCAGAAATAATGTTCATGCTCAACGCAGGCACATAATAACATTTATTAAGGTTTAAAACTAATCCCGAAGGTAAAACTAAGGAGAGCGTGCCGACGGCCATCACATCAACTCTTGATCCGTTGCCAACGCGCATCGTCACATCATCCCTCGCAAGCCGCCGTCTATTTCGTAGCTCCTATTTCGAGTTACAAATATTAGCAATTGAACCGGTATCAAATACCCAGGAACTACAACGAGGGCTAGTAAGGAAAACATCAATAACATGTATATCAAATATACGTTTGATGGTGCCAGCCTTCTTGTCCGCTAAGTACTTCGGACAGTTGCCCAGGACCCTTGTCCTTGCAATAGAAGCACCAAAGGTCCCGGCTTGGGACCGACGAGCTTCTTCTCAGAGGGCATTGCGCTTGCCGCCGCCCTTCTTGAAGGGCTTCTTTGCTCCCTTACCTTTCTTAAAGGAGGGCTTGTTGACCATCAACACATGATTATACTTCTTGATGTCCACTTCCGCAGCCTTCAGATTTGCGAAGAGCTTGGTGATCGTATCAGTGGAACCAATTTGATTATGAGTCACTACAAAACTTTTGTAGCTGGGAGGGAGTGATTGCAGAACCCTGTCAATCTTGAGCTCCTCTGGAATCGTGCATTCCAGTTGCTCAAGCCGTTGAGTGTAGCCCGTCATCTTAATGGCGTGCTCACTAACGGAACTCCCTTCCTCCATCTTGCAGTTAAAGAACTTCTCGGAGATCTCATATCTCGTAACGGCCTGAGTCTCAAACATGGTTTTAGCTCCTCGAGAATCTCAAGGGCCCGGATACTCTTCAAAACGATTTTGAAGCTCCGGCCCATAGCAAACAACATGGTGCTCTTAATCACACCATAATCATCTTTGCGATCGATAGAGAGCATTCTCATCACCACGCAGCTTGCAGCAGGGGGTCACCTAACGCTTTCCCAAGGACATAGTCCTTTGTCCGCCAGAATGATTCTTAGATCATGGAACCAATTGGTGAAGTTAGACCCATTGTTTCTAAGCTTTTCCTTCTCAGCAAAAACGTTGAAGTTGAAGTTGGACTTGGCCATGTGATCTACAGTATTGGCAAGTACAATTTAGACTATGTTCATGATAAATAGTTCAACTTAATCAAATTGCTAGATGAACTCCCACTAAATTCAACATCCCTCAAGTTGTTTAGTGAACACGATCCAAATTCACCACACCTAATCCGATCATCACGAGAAGAGATGTGGTTTCAATGGTGGACAACAAAGTGTCGATCATATCATTCATATGACTCATGCTTAACCTTTCGGTTCTTGTGTTCCGAGGCCATGTCAGACATGCTAGGCTCGTCAAGCTAGACCCAAGTATTTCAAGGCAAAACTGGCTTGCACCATTGTATGTGAGCGAGAGTCTATAGCACCCGATCATCACGTGATGCTTGGACACGATTTAACTTCGCAACGGTGCATACTTGGGGAGAACAGCTTTTATCTTGATCTTTATGAGGAATCATCTTATAATGCTACCGTCATGATCTAAGCATAATAAGATACATAAAGGGATAAACATCACATGCATATAACTTTATGTGACATGGTATAGCCAATCCTCAAGAATGATCTCCATCTTGTGCTCCAAGATGATCTCCATCACTCCACCATGATTGCCTCCACCACGAATAGCAACTACAACTATTGCTAACTACTTAGCGATAAAGTAAAGCTATTACATGGCGTATAAGAAGTTGACTCAGGTCATACACAATTATAAAGACAACCATATGGCTCTGCCGTTGTGTACTCATCGACATGCAAGTCGTGAAACATTACAAAACATGATCATCGCATACAATATACACATCACATATTGGGCCATACCATATCACAGAAAACACTCCTGCAAAAACAAGTTAGACGCCTACTTTGTTGTTGCATGTTTTACGTGGCTTATGGGAGTAGATGCTAAGAACGATTCTTACCTACGGAAAGCCACAACGGTGATATTATGGTTGCCAAACTCCGTGTTAATCCCATGACAACTATAGTGAGAGAAACCGACATCCACTCACCGCATGTGTGGAACAAGCCACACGTCAAGTGCGGAGTCGGTCTCGCGAACGATGTCGCGTAAGGTTGGCCGGGACCGCTTCAATCTAACTATCCCGTGTCATAAGAAGAACACAAACAAGAGGCTTGCAACAGAAAACATCAACGCCCGCAACAACCAAGTTGCGTTTCTACTCGTGAATCACATCTACGCAT
Source organism: Avena longiglumis (assembly GCA_030063025.1). Lineage (NCBI taxonomy): Eukaryota > Viridiplantae > Streptophyta > Magnoliopsida > Poales > Poaceae > Avena > Avena longiglumis. The sequence goes on along the minus strand of CP125979.1, from coordinate 207,598,464 downwards.
AGATCTAGCTCGATACCATCAAGGGTTTCGCGGCATAGTAAATCAAAATTTTCTACGGATGCGAGAGGGAAAGCCAAGATCCAATCTAGGAGATGCAATCAACGAGAGAGATTGGATTAGATCTTCATACCCTTGAAGATTCGACAATGAACGCTCGTTAACGTGGGTGATGTAGTCGTACTCGCTTCTCCTCCTCGCGATCCGATCCGATCTAGCACCACTAGTGGCGGTGCCTCCGTGAGATGCAAACGTGCAGCATCTCGACGTCTCCTCCTTCCTCGGACCAGCAAGTATGGTGGAGAGACAGACTGGATCTACAACACGACGGCGTGGTGTATATGGTGGAGAATTTCTGCAGCAGGGCTTCGCCTACAAACAGTCGGGAGGGAGAGAGGAAAGCTAGCAAGGCGGCTAGGGTTTGGAGGAGAGGTGTGTGGTTGGTGCGCCCCCACCCCTCTTTATATAGAGGGGGGCGCAGCCCTAGCCCCTCCCCCAAGCCCAAAGGATAAGGAGTGGGGGGCATGGACTCTCCCCTCTTCTAGAAACCCTATCTCTAGTTTAAACGATTTAAACTCTCTAGGATCGGCTGGGCCCTATGGGGCCTTGTGCCCCTGGCCCAATGCGTCCAGGACACTCCCTCATAGTCCCATGCCCCCTCCCGGAAGGTGGGGCCACGTTGGTCCCATTCCGGAAGGTTCTAGAAGCTTCCGGTACAATACCGATTAACCCGGAACAATTCCGAACTCCAAAAACTGCATTGCCTTATATGAATCTTATTCTCCGGACCATTTCGGAACCTCTCGTGATATCCCGGATCCCATCCGAGACTCCAAACAAAAATTCATAAACCAATTATCCAATCTATCCTAGCGTCGAGATACGTTAAGTGTGTGACCCTGCGGGTTCGAGAATATGCAGACATGATCTTCTATCGATAATCAACAACGGGTCAGGCACCCATATTGACTCACACATTCATCGATGATCATATCGGATGAACCACGATGCCGTGATTCAATCAATCCCATATATATATTCCCTTCGTCTCGCGATATTTTACTTGCCCGAGATTCGATCGCTTGCATCGTCATACCTAGTTCAATCTCGCTCACGAAGTACTTTACTGTTCGTAATCCGATATCACTTTGTGATTAACTCCTTAACCACATGCTTGCAAGCGGTGTTGATATCGACACGAAAGGGGCCCAAGTATATCTCTCCGACTTGGGAGGGACAAATTCCATCTCGATACATACAACCCAACAAATACTTTCCGATCACCGAGAGACACCTTTATGATCACCCTCTCATAGGATGACGTTTGATGACCTCAAAGCTTTCTTCCTACCGTGGAGTTGCATTATCTCATGGTCTAAGGAATACAATATTTGACATAGGAAAAGCTTCGCAAAGATGAACACGATGAAACGATCTAATTGCTTCGCTTATTTTGGGTCTGTCCATCATATCATTCTCCAATGATATGATCTCATTATCAATTGACAACTCATGTCTATGGTTAGGAAACCTTAACCATCATTGATCAATGAGCTAGTCCTTAGAGGCGTACCAGGGACACGGTGTTGTTCACAAACCACACAAGTATTAATGTTTCCGCTTAATACAATTCTAGCATGGAATATAAACTTTATCATGAACAAGAATTATAATAATAACATCTTTATTATTGCCTCTAGGGAATAATTCTAACAGTTCCAACCCAAGCTCGGAGGAACATCAGTACAAAGCGGAAAACCGCTCCAGAAGAAAAGCAATCTACCGACATGGTCGCCATGACTTTTGCAGGACGAGGAGAAGGCGGACAACGTGGCAGAGGAAGGGGAGAAGGCCGCGGGCATCAACGAGGAAGTGAAACCAACTCGGCGCCGCTTCGTGTTCCCCAGACGTACGAGGAGTACCGCGATATGCCGTGCCTCGTACACCTCGATGTCAACAGCAAGGCCACCCATACCAATCGACACCGCAAGTTCGTCAACGACCTCAAGGAAGATCTGGAGTCCGGCTACAAGCGAAGTCGGAAGAATAGACCGCGAGGCAAGGGTAAGGGGAAGAAGAAGGAGGAGGAGTCCAAGGATTCAAGTGACATGGACGAGAACGTTGACCCCAAGCACGCCGCCAAGAGCGACGACAAGGGCAAGAACCCCTTCGCAAAGAAGGCCCCAGTCTACCACACTTTCCTTGGCACCCCTACCATCCGACAACAGAAGACCTCTCTAAGGATCCTGATGACCACTCTCCACCCAGTTCCCCAATACCTGCGCTGGTCGGAGGTTCCAATCACTTGGGACAGGACGGACCACCCAGACCTTGTGCCCACGGAGAACCAGTACGCCATGGTCATCAACCCATTGATTGACGGCGTGGAGTTCACCAAGTGCATGGTGGATAGTGGAAGCAGCATCAACATCATGTACCTGGATACACTGCAGAAGATGAACTTGACCGAGGCAAACCTAAGGCGTACCAACACCATGTTCCATGGCGTAGTTCCTGGCCGGGAATCTCAGTCCCTTGGGTGCATCACACTTCAGGTAGCCTTTGGCGATGTCAATAATTACCTCCAAGAGCGCATGACCTTTGAGGTGGTCCCCTTCAAGAGCGTGTACCACGTCATATTCAGTCGCGACATATTCCACACGTTCATGGCTAAGCCATGCTTCGTCTACAACAAACTCAAGATACCCGGACCAAACGGTGTCATCACCGTATCCGGAAGCTTTACCAAGGCAAGGGACTGCAAGATCAATGAAGCAGCCGTTGCAGAAGCTGTCCTCTACAGCAAAGAATTCAAAGAGATCCAGAGCAAGGTCAATGACTCAGAGATGCCCGCGTCGAAGAAGCAGATCTCCGACTCCGATCCTGCGTTCAAGGCCGCCATCGAGACCAAGCCGGTGGAACTTGTGGTAGGCGATGCCTCCAAGACCGTCGCCATTGGGACGAACCTGGATCCCAAATAGGAAAGCGCGCTCGTCGAGTTCCTCCGTGAGAATAGGGGCATCTTTGCCTGGCAACCTGCCGACATGAAAGGTGTACCTAGGGAACTTGCCGAGCACATCTTAAACATAGATCCAAAATGTAAACCAGTGAAACAACCTCTATGACGCTTCGGAGATGAGAAGAGACGCGCCATTGGCAAAGAGATAGCTAGGTTACTTAAGGCTGAGTTTATCTGAGAAGTCCTTCACACCCGATGGGTGGCCAATCCTGTACTTGTCCCTAAAAAGGGAACCAATGAATTAAGAATGTGCGTTGATTACACCGGCTTGAACAAAGCATGTCCCAAAGATCCGTTTGCTTTGCCTCGCATTGACCAAGTCATTGACTCGATGGCTGGCTTGGAACTTTTGTGTATTCTCGATGCATACTCAGGATACCACCAGATCAAGATGAGGAAGTCGGACCAATTGGCCACTTCGTTCACTACCCCATACGACACGTTTTGCTATGTCACAATGCCCTTTGGGCTAAAAAACGTAGGTGCTACCTACCAACGGACAATGCAACATTGCCTTCACGACCAAATTGGTCGGAACGTTCACGCCTATGTGGACGATATCGTAGTGATGTCTAAAAAGTCAAATGACTTAAGCTCCGACTTAAAAGAAACCTTTGATAATCTCCGAAAATACAACATGATGCTCAACCCTAAGAAGTGCGTCTTCGGGGTTCCAGCCGGCAAACTGTTGGGCTTCATCGTTTCCTAGCGCGGAATCGAGGTCAACCCGGAGAAAATCAAGGCCATCTTAAACATAAACCGTCCTACATGCCTAAAGGACATCCAACGACTAACAGGTTGTGTTGCAGTAGTTAGTCGCTTCGTCAGCCGACTTGGAGAGAAGGCTCTGCCGCTGTACAAGTTGCTGAAGAAGGCGGACAAATTCACATGGACGGACGAAGCAGATGCAGCATTGAAGCAGCTCAAGGAGATTCTTTCCTCAGCGCCTATCCTTGCAGCACCCGAGCCTGGGGAGCCCCTGTTAATTTACATGGCGGCAACCAATCGGGTTATTAGCATCGTCGTCGTGGTAGAGTGGAAGGAACCGGGCCACGAACACAGAGTTCAACGACCAGTTTACTATGTAAGCGAGGTCTTGACGGAGTCCAAGCAGCATTACCCGCACTACCAAAAGATAGCTTATGGAGTATTCCTTGCTTCTCGGAAGCTGAGGCATTACTTTCAGGAGCACCCAATCACAGTAGTGAGCAAGACTCCACTGTCCGACATTATCAACAACAACGACGCTACAGGAAGGGTCGCGAAGTGGGGCATTGAACTCGCCGCCTTCGAGATCACCTACAAGAGGCGTGACGCTATCAAGTCACAAGCCTTGGCGGATTTTATTGCAGATTGGACGGAGATGCCGGATGCTACTCCACTGCCAGAACCAGAGTATTGGGTGATGCACTTTGACAGATCAAAGTTGCTCAGCGGCTCGGGGGCTGGTGTACTACTATAGTCATCAAAAGGAGACAAGTTGCACTACGTTCTGCAGATCCACTTCGAGGCTACAAACAACATGGCGGAGTATGAAGCACTCATTCATGGACTGCGTGTAGCCAAGGATATTGGCATCAAGCGCATAGTTTGTTGTGGAGATTCCGACTTGGTTGACCAGCAGGTGGCTGGCACCTAGAATGCGCGGAACCCTATGATGGCGGCATATCGCGACGAAGTGGACGAGATAGCCAAGAGCTTCTTGGGCTACGAAGTCAAGTATGTGCCTAGGGAGCAAAACGAGGCGGCTGATCTACTGTCTAAGCTTGGATCAGGGCGCAAGCAAATTCCGCCAGGAGTTTTCCTAGAGCATTTGCGCACACCATCCATGAAGGGCGCCGACATCGACAACCCAGATAGATCTGACTCTTTCGTCAACATGGTGACAAAGATCCCTCCGGCTTGGACAAAACCGTTCATGGAATATCTCGAACACGGAACTTTGCCCGACGACGTGGTCAAACGATGGCAAATAGTACGATGAGCAAAGGGTTATACCATAATCAATGGGCAAGTCTACAAGAGAAGCACTACTGGTGTATACCTAAAGTGTGTTTCCCAGCTAGAAGGTATGGAAATCCTACGCGAAATCCATCTCGGAGATTGCGGGCATCACTCCGCTCCTCGATCATTGGTCGCAAAATCCTTCCGGCAAGGATTCTCTTGGTGACCGCTGGGCGACGCCGACAAGCTGTTGAAACATGCAGGATGCCAGATATGCCGCATAACCACATGTTCCTGCCAAGAATTGCGAACAATACCAATAACTTGGCCGCTTGCGATGGGGCTAGACATGGTGGGGCCATTACAAACGGCACCGTGTGGATTACGATCCGCTTGTAGCGATTGACAAATTCACCAAATGGATAGAAGCTAAACCCATTAGAAAGCTTGATGGGGCAATCGCCTCGTGTTCGTCCGGGATCTAGTGGTGAGATTTGGTCTCCCACATAGCATCATCACCGACAACGGAAGCAACTTGTCACTCGGAGAAGTGGAGGCCTATTGCTGGGACAAAGGCATCCGACTTGACCTTGCATCTGTGGCACACCCACAATCCAATGGTCAAGTTGAGCGAGCCAATGGATTAATTCTGCAGGGAATCAAGCCGCGTCTTGAGGCACCGCTACATAGAGCAGCCGAGCTGGGAAGAATTGCCATCTGTGCTGTGGAGTTTACGAACTACACCCAACAGATCCACCGGCTACACCCCCTATTTCATGGTATATGGAGCAGAAGCCATCCTACCTTCCGACATCCTCCACGATGCACCAAGAGTTGACGCCTACGACGAAGATGACGCTGAAGAATCCAGACGCCTAGATGTGGACCTTCTCGAGGAGGAGCGTGTTTTGGCATGCCAAAGATCCGCTATCTACCAGCAGAAGCTACGCAGCTACCATAGTCGCCGCGTTCGGCATCGCTCGTTTAAAGAGGGGGATTTAGTGCTACGACTTAAGCAGAAGAAGTCACACAAACTATCCCCGCCATAGGAAGGACCGTTCATCATAAGCAAGGCGCTGCTCAATGGGTCTTACTACCTTGTCGACAATCGTTAACTCAAGGATAGACCCAACAAGGATCATAAGCGTAAGAGACGTGACCCGAATGATGATTACCCGGAGCTTGATCGGCCATGGAACATAGCACAGCTACGTCCTTTCTACACTTAGCACTTTTTATCTAATCGTGTACCTCTTATATGATCAATGAAATAAAGCTCTTTGGTTCACTCATATTGTTGAGTCTTTTACCTCCTTTAGTGTTTATTTTTGGATCATATAAACCTTTATGCACAAGCCTTGCGATTGCACTTGTGAAAATTCCGCCTACGGGCGTTAGCTTAAGTTTTCTAGTCTACACGTTCTTTGTTGTTTTTATGTGGATTATGGAGTAGTGACTTTCGGCACTTATTGTCGGCGATTTTGTGCTCAGGTTATTGACGGTGCCATTGGGCATCATCACCTAAGCACATGGTTCCGACAACGAGTCTTCCGACTCACGAAAAGTCAAGCATAAGAACCAGAGTAATGGATAAGCCAGCACTTGCTTAAAAAATATACATGCTGAAACTTAATTCTTAAGTAGCAGGATACGATAACCATTGTTTTCCGCCTTAAAGATTACATCAACAAAGTTTTTTCCTGCGCACACTCCAGAGGTGAAGCATAAATTACAAAGTGTTTTTCACTCTTTGGGTGCAGGAGACTTGGAGGCCGCATCATCACCAGCCGGAGAATCACCCTCAACATCGGCGTTGTGATGAGACTCGGAGGAATCCGGGTTGGCGTTGTCAAGAAAGTTCCTGGGCACGAAGACGTCAACATCCACCAACTCGGCAACCCTGGTGTCATAACCCGCGAGTGATGACAGGATGGCTTTGTGATCGATCTCCTTGCCGTCATCATCCACGTCGGGGATACCAGATGTCACCGTATCGATGTCGGCACCTTCATAGTGTGCCTTCACCATGGACAACACCATCCTTGCGCCAGCCCGTGCACATGAAGCTTTCCAGCTCGCGACACGCTCGGGGGCTCAGCGCAGAATCTCCGAGTACTTCACCACGGAGTCCGAGGCCTTGATATAAATATGGAGAGGCTTGGCAATGTCCTTGGCTTGGGCGATGGCGGTGTTGATGAAGTTGCTGGCAAGAATCATGCATTCCTTGTCCGAAGGAGGCGAGCGGGTTAAACCCATAGGCGCTGAAAATTCCGATAAGCATTGCATGAGTTCAATAAATTCTAAGTATCCAGACTACAGAACTACAAGGCGGAGGACACTTACTGAAGATGCTGGCCTTAGCCTGCCAGACGACGTCCGCCAAGGATTCCTTCTCTTGTTGGAGGAGCTTAAACGCCTCGCTATGGCGAAGGTTTTGCTCATCGGCAGCTTGCTTCTGATCCTTTAGGATCGCAAGCTCCTCCTTCAAGCGATTGATCTCCGCGGAGGTGGAATCCTGCAGGGCTTTCATGGAATCCTCGTGCATCTTCAGCATTTCTTCCCTCTCCTTCTTAAGGATCTTGTTCTCGCTGTCCAGCTGTTGGATGTGCTTGGACTGCTCGACAATATCCTTGGCCTTGGCGACATGCCCTGCAAGTCGGAGAAAACAAAGTACACATTGAGTACTCGGAGATTATGGGCACAAAAGTAAGACGGAAATGCGCAAAAGTAAAACAGACTCTTGTTTTTGATAATCTGTTCCTTCAAGATGGCAGTTTTACCCTTTTTGGCTTCAAGATCTGAGCGCATCTTCTAGTACTTGTCGTTGGCCATGCCCCTCTGAGCATTCTCGTTCTGTGGAAACAAATACAAAGTCAAAACGTTGTTTAGTCTGCTTGGAGCTTCTAGTCAGAAATTTTCCACCTAGATGCTCGGGGGCTACAGCAAGAGTTTTTAACTTAGCAATATGCTTAGCTTTTCTTTAAGCATCTAGTCGGAGCTGATTCAGTTCTCAACTAGAGACTTGGGGGCTACAGTATAAAGTTTTTTACTCAGAAACCGCTTAGCTTTTCTTTAAAGCATCTAGTCGGAGCTAATTTAGTTACAACTAGAGGCTTGGGGGTTACGGCAATGAAAATCATGAACACTGCTTGTGCTACTCTTAAAGCATCTAGTCGGAATAATTTCTTCCATCTAAATGCTTGGGGGCTACAGTGAGAGTTTTTCTAACTTAGTCACTCTTAGAGCATATAGATGCAAAACCTATGGTTTTCCGTCTACATCCTCAGGGGCTACAGTGGGATACTCATACGAAATGCAAAAGGTAAAGAAAAACTTACAAGTGCGATGATCTTGAGGTTTGTAGAGCTCTCGGCCAGCAGCTTGCCAAAGGAAATGCTATTTCCTCGCAAGATGTCTGCTTGACGGAGTAGCTCCTCAAGACCGCACGTCGGAGATGACAGCACTCCTCCAGGAACCATAGTTGTGTTACCCGGCATAAGCACCGGGTAAACAATCTTCGGCAGAAGTACCAGCTCCCACCACCGCCTTGCCGCTACCGATGGCATCCTTAGCCGGAGCTTCAGCCATTTGAAGAGCAGCACTCTCCTGCGTCGCCTGCTCGCCGACAACAGCTAGTTCGGTAGAGGCGCCAGAGTCCACTTCCATGGCAGAAGGGCCTGGTGCCTCCTGGACTTGGGAGCTTGTCGGAGCAGAGGAGGGCTTGACAGCAGGAGTAGCAGGGGCGATGGCGGGGGAGGAGTCGCGATGCAGCATATCTTTAATATTTCTAGAAGCCCCAAGAGTCTTGGAGGACTTCTTGAGGCTAGTTTTGGCTTTCTTCCTGAAACATGCAAAATACATAAGTACAGGAATAAGACAGATAAAATATGACAATGTCGGAGAATAAGAAGCTTACACTAGGGGGGCGCTTTGGCAAACATCCCGGTGGCTTTCTTCTTTTCCGCCTCTAGGGCGGCAGTACTCTTTTTGGAGGCTCCACCCTCCGTCTTCTTCTTCTTACCTCCATCGGCAGCGTCAGAGGTGGAGCTCTTCCGCTTTCGCACCAACGGGGGATCATCGTCGGACACGACTGTGACTTCCTTCATCTTGGGATCGTAGATTTGGGCAGCCAGGTTGCCCTCCTCTAGATCGCTAAGATGTTAAGTGAGAAATCATCGTGTTAGACAAGATGGTATTGGCAAGACGGACAAACTGGAGCAATGTCATACACGGAAAATAAATATCTACCTTTGGGCACTTTCCGTCTACGAACATGTCGTAGGTGAGGGTGAAGCCACGCTTCTTATCCTTCACCTTGACGATGTCCTTAAGGCAGAACTTGACGGAGTCGCTCGAGAAGTTGTCCTCGGAGATCCGGAGGGTATCCCTTCGGTCGCCGGTGTACTCGTGCATATACTTCATGCAGTGCTGCAGAGGTTGGATCCGCCTGATGAACCAGCACATGGCTAGGTCCAAGCCGGTTAGACCCGTCTCTACGAACCACTCGATCCGCCTTATTGCGCGAGAAGCGTCGAGGTCGGAGGGAAGGGAGGCATGGGACCGCCATGTGGTGACTTCAGCGGCGGCTCCATCCACGAAGTCCGGGTACGTTACTTCTCGGCCCGTCAAAGGAATGTCGGGGCCGTAGAAGTACGTCCGCTGCCAATTTTTACACGACTCGTGGCCGACGATGTCGGGGAACCGCCGGCCAGGACGGATCTTGAAGCTTATGGTGCGACAGTTCCTAAGCTCCTCCCTACTGTGTCCGGCTTCACGTTTGACGGTGAAGAAGTACACAAACAAGTCTAACCTAGGCCTAATCCCTAGGTAACCCTCACAAAGTGCCACGAAGTTGCTAAGCACTAAGATACTATTGGGGGAGAGGTTATGGGGTTGGACCTTGAAGTGATTCAAAACGGACGGAAAGAAGTGAGAGATGGGCAGAGAAACGTCGCGTACCAATTGCGCCTTGAGGTACACTTTCTCTCCGTCTTGGGGAGAAGGGGTCACCTCGCCGGTCGGCGCCGCCCGCCAGGCGAGCCCCTTCGTCGCGGGGAGATAACCCTCAGCGACCATCTCTTGGATGTCGCGGCCGGTGATGTCCGAGCCGCGCTAGTCGCCTTTGTGCGAGTCTGGCTCCTCTTCCAGGGGCTCCAGCGCCGCCAGATTATGGTCGCCACCAGTGGTTTCAATCACCGCCGATGCGGGGATGACCAGGCCCTCTGGGGGCATGACGACGGAGCTCGCCGGCTTCACCGTGGCTTCGCTCGACGCCGTAATTGACGGGGATGAGCTGCTGCTAGCCATGAAGGAGGGAGAGAACGCGACTGGTGCAGAGAGAGGCTAGGGTTTCTCGAGGTTTTCCACGGAGAGCTCGAGGAGGCGTGCGGCTGGAGGAAGAAGACGATGACGCGAGAGAATGGGGTGAAAAAGTGGCAAGTGTCCCACGGTTACTATTTATCTTACTCCGCGTTAAGATTCGTGCAGCTAATTGGACGGTTGCCGCGTAGACGACGTGTTCGTGAACATGCGCGGTAATTTCGCCACGTCTCCAACCGCCGCCAACGGTTCAGCTTCAGCGGGAAAATCGGATATGATTGCGTTCTCTGCATGTGTGAGTTATGAGGCGTCGCTGACCTACAGCCTACGTCGTCATAACTGGCATGGTAGATGAGCCGTCCCCATCGAAGGTTCCGGCGTGGACGGATTTTATCCGACAACGGGAGCGTACGATGGAAGATTCAGCATTTCTTCGATTTACTCATAGAAGACGGAGAACCTTTGCAGGGTTCTTTGGGAGGACTACAAGATATTGCTTGACAGTTTGCCGACATCCATCTAGACGGAGCATTCCACGGGAAAAGTCAAGACGACGCAAGATCTCGGAGTTCTCCGGGGGCTACTGTTGGGGATATGCTATATGGGTATCCTCATAGCATATCTCTTATCCGACTAACCCGGGTGGCCAATAGTTGGTAGCATGGCCTGTGGCCTGCTGGGCGTCCCAGTTAGGTGGATCCAGAAGGGAGGCCCATGGCGGATAAAGGAAGGCTACGGTGGAGTCACCAACGTACCCGGAGCCTTGGAGTCCAAGATACACAAGACTAGTAATAGACGGTGTAGAACTCTGTAACCTGTCCGGCTAGGACTTTTCCCTATAACCCTAGGACCTGGCGACTATATAAGTCGGGCCTATGGGAGCCTTTAGGGCATCGTTTTACACACACACCTCGCACAGCGAACCTATCTCTGTAACTCGGCGTATTTCCATTATAGTGATTTATAGCAGGAGTAGGATTCCGCCACCGTTGTGGGATCTGAACCTGGGTAAGCTGTGTTACCTCGTATGTGTCAACCGTCCGCCTTACCCCACGTCTCTAAACACGCACTGTGAGGACCCCTCCATGGAGTACTCGTCAGCAATACCACGACATATGGCATCCAACATAATGAACAATATCTCTTTTCAATGGTTGGTTTGCACACATAATGATGTTGCTTTGGATATTTTTCCTCATGTGTTTTTGCCAAATTCTCCTATTCTCGCATCAAATATGTTGATTGAAATTTAAATCCAATGCTTTGAGTGCCCCACTACTACGTTATCTGGAGTTTTTGAGTTCCCACATTTGGAGGATGTTCGAACGATTTCCATGCACTTTGATCTTGCATATGCATTCCATTTTATATACATGTATTGTGCTAATAGTGTTGTGAACAAGAATGGACATGCCACATTTGACATGTTCCTCTATCACGCACGAAAATATTTTGCTTGGTCTTTGTTGTGTGAAGGTACAAATGCATACACGTCAACCTCTATGGACTATATGTTGACAAGAAGAACCGAAGAGAGTTACTTATGGCTACCCTTCATCGAGCTATATCTACAAGCTAAGGTGACTTACTTCTACTTGAGGACTCATGCTATAATCTTCATGAATTGGCTATGCTTTGAGTGTTGCTTCGCTTTTGTTGTGAGCTTTGTATGCTTCATTGAAGGTGAAGGAACATTGAAGTGTTGTCAAGTCAATCTTCCCGAGGACGACTATATGGTGAACCCCAGGATCAAGAAGGTCTCTCGACCTCTTATACTTTGTGATGAGCATGTAGAGTCGAGGACGAATCTTTTTTAAGGGGGGGGGGAGCTGATGTAGCCCGACCTACGGTCGTTACCACATCATGGTCTCCAACTTACGCCAAGTCGTCATGGACTCCAAAGGTGAATCCGTTCCTCTATGCGAGCCCAATTCCTACCCTATTGAATGGTATGATACTTCATACTCCGTTACATATGCATGATAGGTTCACACCGACAAGTACGGAGGCAAGGGAGGAAGCCCGGAACATCAAGCCCGACAAGACGAAGGGTTGGAAGAGAGACGGAAGAAGCCACGGCTGAACCACCAGAGTCTCCGGCCTACACCGGAGTCTCCGGTCTTGCTACACCGGAGTCTCCGGACCTACATCCAGACCGACCCGAGCAACCGCCCGAGGACAGTAAGTACGCCACTCCGGAGACGACACCGGAGACAGACAAGAATCTCCGGCCCACCACACCGGAGTCTCCGTCCTACAAGATGGGCCTACGCGCCGCCAGCTGGGCCTTCGGCCCATGTACCCCTCTAGCTCGTCCAAACCCTAGTTTTATCCCTAAACTACCCCTGTTTATGTGGCTGGCCTATAAATAGAGCCCCCACCCCTTCATGTATCCCTTAGGCATAGAAGATATACTAAAGACAACCCCCTTGTGTGGAATCTCTAGTTTTGCCTCATCCCCTTTACCAAGGGGACCGACTATCGTCACCAACCTCGATTGGACTTTGCACCACGCATCCATCGTTGAACAAGGCCTTGGAGTTCGGTGTCTCGTCTCCAAGTTGTCAAGACCCTCCCCAAGGTGTTCTTCCCTCTCCGATGTGGATTTGAGGGAGCACGTTGACCGATCTTTCCTTGCGAGGATTCTATCGGACCGGTGGCCGCCGTTCAGGAGCAATCGGCCTTGTATTGTGTGAGTTTTGCGTGTGTTCATCATGTTCTTCGCGAAGTGTGTGTTTGCTTCCGCTACCTTATCCCTTTACCCTCGCTCTCCCATCGATTTGACCACGAGATCCGTGAAGATCGGGCCACCCAAGAGGTTAACCCCTCCATCAGAAGGGGTATTGAGGGGGGTCGGCGCCAGTCGCCATGTAGGTCGCAACATGGCGACCGGACCTGTCGTGGAGGTTGGCGGAGTTCTCCGACCCGGAGTCGAAGTCGAAGATCCCGAGGATGGAGGGATCCTCGAAATCTCCCACGTTGGAGACTTGGGTGATGGAGCCCGCGGGCGATGCGGCGACGATGGATCCGGTAGGCGACGCCGGGGTCGCCGAGTCGGCATCGTCGTTGAGGGCCGCGTCGTCCACGACCATGGCGGTTTCGGCCACGTTGTTGTGGGTCGAGTAGTACTCGGAGGCAAGGCGGTGGATCGTGTGGACCTGGCTCTCAGAGAGCTGGTCGCGTGGCGGCGACTCGCGGATGCGAGTCGAGTCCTCCAAGACGATGACGTCGGTAAGGCCGACGAAGAGGCTGATCGTGCCGACCAGCATGATCACACTGTGCGTGACGGGGCGTGCCGTCGGGACGTAGCTGCTCAGCAAGATCTGGAGGATCTCGCCGATTGCGATCATGCGGCCGGTGGCGATCGTCTCGTTGATGGGCAGATTGGATCTCGCTGCAAAACACCGGCCTGACTGGCCAGGCCCTACGGTGGGCGCCACTGTCGTGGGAATGGCCACGGCAGATGCTGCAATCGGCAGCGAGTAGTAGAACATGGGGCAATGGCGGCCAGCCATCTGCGGTGCGATATGAGGGCGGATACACAAGGGTTTACCCAGGTTCGGCCCCCGGAGGGTAAAGACCTACTCCTGCTAGATTGTATTATGGAAAGAGTACAAAGGGCGAGCTCGACGACTAGGCGGCGAGTCGCAAAGGGTGTATGATGGAACATGTCCTCTATGCGTACCCTAGGGAGGTTTATATAGGCTCACCTTGCTAGGGTTTACAGATTTACAACCGAGTTAGTTAAGGATTCGGAGGGTCTTTGACCTAGTCCGACTGGGCCTAGCTATGCTTCTGGGCCTCTAGTTTCCAGTCGCCTGAGTCCACGCCAAGTCTCGATCCAGTTGCCGTCCTGCAGGCCCACTCGCTGGCAGCTTGGGCCAATAGGAAACGTCCCGCTTGGCATACCCAAATAGGTATATCCCCATCATGGTCCAGCCCAAGGAAGGCCCACGAGAATATGCGCCGGCCCATGAAGACTTTCGGGTGGCTCGGGCCCATGACGCCTTCGGATCCTTGGAGAGCAAGACTAGAATATTCAAAGGGGCAAACCCTAAAACCTGTAACCGACTCTATCTGTGCCCGGGACCTGCCTATCTCTATATAAAGGCTAGGAGGGCATGACGAGGAGGACACTTTTTACCACCGCATACACACCTCCACGCCAGATTGCATCTGCGCACCCCTATAACCTTCGGTTCCACCGTAATCAAGAGAAGACAAGCAAGAGTAGGGTTTTCCCTCCGGGGGCCTGGACCTTGGTAAACCTTGTGTCCCTGTGTTGCTTATTTGCTAACCGTTCCGCGATCTCCAGCATCCCCATCTTCTCCAAAACCCAAGCTCATAACAATGGGCATTGACGAGATTAAACCTCGTTAGTTATGCCTTGCTCAATCCTATCAATTTCCCTACTGTATTTTGTTTAACCAGCATGCCATGTTTATTTATCTTGAGGAGAACACCTCTAGTGAACTATGGACCCTGGTCCAATCTTTACCATTGATACATCTTCCACTATTACTATTTACCTTTCTACAAACCACTATTAACTTCCACACCATACAGATAACCCTTTGTTTTTAGCAAACCGGTGAGATTGACAACCTCACTGTTCGTTGGGGCAAAGTCTTGAGTTTATGTTGTGCAGGTTTCCAAGTTGCTAGCAACACATTTGAGTCATTTCCTTCCTCCTACTGGTTCGATAACCTTGGTTTATTACTGAGGTAAAACTTGTTGTTGTGCTCATCACACCTTCCTCTTGAGGTCTCCCAACGAAGCTCTACAGTGATCTGAGCGCATCAAAGACTTTTCTGACGCCGTTGCCGGGGAGGCCAAGGACGGCTTCACAAGGGGAGTCCTTCAAAACCTTTCTCTTTACTTTGTTTTTATTTTGCTTAGTTTTCTTTTGCTTGGTTTTGTTTGCCTCTTTTTATCAAAAACTCCAAAAAATAGTTTAGTTTGGTTTGCTTTCTCTTATCAAAAACACAAAAAATTTAGTTCCTTCTCTAGTTGCTACCATGTCTTGTTTTGGTCCAGTCCATGTGTCACCTATGGAAATAATCTTTACTTTCAAGCAATAAAGTGAAGAGAATTTCAAAGAAGCTTGGTCTAGAATCTCTGATTTACAAAGGAAAATTGAGCATAAGATGAGTCTTAGCTTGGTTATTAATAGTTTCTACCATGGTCTTGGCCTTTGTTATATATTTTCTTTGTATGCTGTAGCTGAGAAAGATATTTTTCGATGTACTGAGGATGAAGCTTTGGATGTCATAAAGAAGTTGATTATAATTTATAATATGCATAGCAAGTCTGGTTCTTCCTTTATAAAGATCTATGCTAGGTTGAACACTCTTGAGACCCGTACAGTTGCTTTGAAAGATTGCTATAACATGCTTAGAGAGCATCATGATTATGTTCCAATAAATTCCGAGCCTTCAAAATGGTTTCCTATAATAAAAGTTTCTATAAATAGTGAAACTTTTGGTGTTCGTTGTGATATCATGTCTGAATTTTGCCTGATGCTAAAGATATCTATGAGTCTTTGAATCTTTGGGGATTTTCTAAAGGAGGATAAGACATATCTCTTACCAATAATACAACTTTACTACCCATTGAAACAGCTGAAGGTGTGTTTACAAAAATCTCAGGGAAAGTGGTGTCTACTCATTATCTTGTTATTGAATGTGTAGGAAAAGGACATATTACACTTGAAAGATCTCTACTGAAACACCTTGGAGCAATAATAGATGTAGGAAAATGCATTATGCATTTTGCCTATTCAATAAGCAATCATATATTCCCTAAATAGAAGAAGAGAGGTAAGAAAGGTAGGAGCAAGAAAGTTGGTGTTAATGCTTCTTCATTTGAAAATACTTAATTCTTCCTTCTTGTGCCTAACTTAAAGGCGTAAGAAAAGTACTTATTAGGAGATAACCCAAAAATTTCCTTGAGTCTTGGAACTTATTACTTCATTAATGACCTCTCCTTATCCTTTTTATTTGCTTTTTGTGCCAATAATAACATCTAATGAGAGGGAAGTAAGATTTGGGAGTTGCTGTCCCGAAATAGATTTTTATGCTCCACCGTAAACATTTGTGTAAAATATCTCTAAGTCGGATTGAGCTGATATTTTCTGAATAAATACCCCATTATGTTATCCAACTTTCGTTAGTTCAAAACTTTTTTATTTGAGCAACATAAGGTCTTCGAAAAAATCGGTTTCTGCCTGCCAGTCTGTTTTGACAGTTTTCTGTCATTATTTGCATTTGCTTCTTATTGATTCCTTTTTGGGTTCTTTTTGGAAAATTGAACTTTTTGAGGGAATTGATACCTCAGCTTGTGTTTTTAGTGAAAGTTTTGCGGTTCTAAAGCTAAACCCAAAGGTCTATTATCTTTTGAATACACTAATATTGCTAATGAAGATTGTGTGAAGTTTTGTATGAAGGAAAATTTTCAGGTGTAGAGAAAGAATGATGTAATGAGATGAATAATGGACAAAAGCTCAAGATTGGGGATGCCACCCCGTGTCACCCCAAGAAATATTCAAGAGGTACACGCGTCATAGCTTGGGGATGCCCAAGGCATCCCCTTCTTCATCAATAAAATCTCAGGTCTTTCTAGACACTTCGTTTTTATTGTTTCATGCACTGCTGTGTTGCTCTTGGAGCGTCTTAGTTTTTGTTTAGTTTGCTTGAATAAAGTAGTTCGGACCCCCGTTCTCGCTGTGTTGTTTCATATAAGTTGATTGGTGTTGGAGAGGAGTAGAAAGTTCTTGCTTGAATAGTGCAAGAGGAGCTTACTTTTACTGTGACTTATACTTTAGCATGTCATGCTAGATGTTGTTTTGACCTTATGCTTAGTAATTATTGCTGTAGCATGGCTTGTTCCAAACAATTGGGATTGCTTAGTGTGCCTTGAAGGAATCATGCGTTGTTTTAGCATACAAAAGCATAGTATTGTGGTATTCTCCTTTGATGCTTTGTTTGGGTTGACTTGGCACATGCTCACACCATGTTATGACTATGAACAAGTCACCATAGCCTCTATGATCATTTAGTCCATGATTTATAGTACCACTTTATGCTTTGATTAGTAATGTTTTGTCGCTCTGCATGATTATGGCCATTATTGCTCTCTTAGTTGGTCGCTCTCAGACTTTTTTGCTAGCCTCCACTTGTATGATTAAGATCTACTCATGCATCCAACTTCCAAGAAATTCCTATGCATGGTGTTTTACACCATTCCAAGTATATTCTTGTTTCCATCTATCTTCCAATTAAAAAGTATTTTGTTATGTGAAAACTTAGTGATTAAAGCTCTCACGAACTTGATGGCACACTTTATTTTTCTTGCCCCTAATAAACTTGAACCATTGTGTCATCTATGTTGTATATTCTTGCACTTATACGTTGAAATTAGCAGAACCGTGCTATCACGGGGAACGCTTTCAACATTGCACTTGTACTTTGTACACAGTTGATATCATGCTCTTTTGTCTATGGATGTCGTCGGTATGAAATGAAAGGGGAGCTTATAAGTCCATGGAGTTATGTATGTGTGTTAGAGAAACGCTTGGGCCGCTAGACTAAGCCATGCCTAATCATGGTGGAAACTTGCAGCATCACCATAGTGAGCAGTCTATGAAGCATTCTTCTTATAAAAAAAGAGATATAGAAAAAAAGAGATTGAGAAAAAGAAAAAAATATGAGAAAAGAGGAAAGAGAGGAAAAAGCACCATATTCCCATGGTAAATAAGATTGTTGAGATGCTCATTGTCTGCTTGCCTTGTCATTTTGATTATGTGATAGCTCTTGTATCATGTGCAAGGGGTACCCCGTTGGCGGTTCTCTATGATACACATGTACTTACTATGACAAGAACTTGCAAGTAACTAAACTTGAGTAGCATGAGGAGTGACCCTCGTATTCAAGGGACATGAGATTGCCAACTTATACTTTGTCAAGCATATACTCCATATTTTGTTCACTTTAACTTTAATCACTTCAAGATGCTTATGATAGGGGCAATGAGAGCTGAAAGCTAACAAGTACCATAATTTTTGGAAGATCTTTTTGAAACTTGAAATCCCTGCTTCCCTTTATGAAGGGCCTTTCTTCCACCATTATATTGAGTCTCCACCTTCTTTCCTTAGGAACCAATTAAGATAGCATAGTTGCCATTCTTAGTTCTATGTGCATTGTCCCAAAACTTATTGATTGATACATATTGTTGATATTACTTGTTCTTGTGATTTTTGTATCTAGTCACTCTTGTGAACTTTGAAGGTGTCCTATGCATGTATTTTCTACTCCACGAGGGACAAGCTAAATGCTACTATGCTATATTTCTATATGTGAAACAAACAAACGTTTTTCAATGCATGTTATTCATGATCTTTGTTTGTAACCTTTCATGTTGCATGCATAGTTACTTTTTCTTACTGTTAGAAATCCATCTTCCATGCTCATATTTAGAATTCTTTGATCCCAGCTTTCAATGCTTGAAAATGGTTTGATCTTGATTTTGATGGTGCATGTCACCTTAAAAATTATTCCTTTTATCACTTACCTACTCGAGAACGAGCAGGAGTTAAGCTTGGGGATGCTTGATACGTCGAAAACGTATCTATAATTTTTGATGTTCCATGATTGTTTAGTATCTACTTTGTTTTGCTTTGTCTACACTTTGAGGTGTTTTTATATGTTTTCTGGACTAACCTATTAACAAGATGCCGCGATTCGATTCTTGGCTTTGTTCTGCTTTTTGTTCCGTAAAAGCGTAAAATCAATATTCTAGGGGTGCGGCCATACCTTGCCTCGCCTCTTCACCTATAAGAAGCCCCCGATACCAAAACCCTAAGTACCCGATCAATATTCCACAAAACCGTCTATAGCCTCCGCCACCATCGTCCCTAGATTAGGGGGATCTGAAGCTCTTCCCGACACCCTGCCGGAGGGGAGATCATCCTGGAGGCCTTCTTATTCATCATGCCAGCCTCCGGTATGAAGTGTGAGTAGTTCCACCTTGGACTACGGGTCCATATAGTATCTAGATGGTTGTATCTCCTCCTTTGTGCTACCATGTTTAGATCTTGTGAGCTCCGTTCATGATCAAGATCATCTATTTGTAATCATGCATGTTGTGTTTGCGGGGATCCGATGGATATTGAGATTACTATGTCAGATTTATTAATGGTTTTGGCTTATTGATTCTATCATGTCTGTGTTGTTTGTGATCTTGCATGCTCTCCGTTTCTAGTAGCTATCTTGGCCAAATAGATGCTAGTGACTCCAAGAGGGGTATTTATGCTCGATAGTGGGTTCATGCCTCTATTTAATCTAAGGGAAGTGACATAAATCTCTAAGATTGTAGATGTGCTGTTGCTACTAGAGAGAAAACAACGGTCTCTTGTTCATAAAACAAGTGGATTGTTTAGCTTACACACTTTTCTTAAAACAGTTATCTGTTGCTTGCAACTTAATACTGGAGGGGGTTCGGATGATAACCTGAAGGTGGATTACTAGTCATAGATGTAGTTGAATGGTGGTCTATGTATCTTGTTGTATTGTCCAATCGAATCTTATAGGATCATGAATGTCTAGTATTGCATTGTTGTGCCTTGCTCAGTCCTGTCAATTGTCCTGCTGTAATTTGTTTAACCGGCATGCCATGTTTGTTTATCTTAAGGAGAACACCTCTGGTGAACTATGGACCCCGGTCCAATCTTTACCATTGATACATCTTCCACTGTTACTATTTACCTTTCTGCAAACCACTATTACCTTCCACAACATACAGTTAACCCTTTGTTTTCAGCAAACCGATGAGATTGACAACCTCACTGTTCGTTTGAGCAAAGTCTTGAGTTTGGGTTGTGCAGGTTTCCAAGTTGCTAGCAACACCTTTGAGTCGTTTCCTTCCTCCTACTAGTTCGACAATCTTGGTTTCTTACTGAGGGAAACTTGCTGCTATGCTCATCACACCTTTCTCTTGGAGTCTCCCAACGAAGCTCTAAAGTGATCTGAGCGCATCACCGAACGTGTCGGTACTGCGGAGGTGTTGTCAGACGCAGGACTTCATCAGATCGATCTAACAATGTGTACAACTACATCATCCACGATCTCTAGATTGATAAACACTCATGTGATTTCGAGGGTAAGTAGATCAAATCTATCTCTCGTTACTAGCATCTCGCAGATCGGATCTTTTTGGGTTTCTTCCTTAGGAATATTTTTGTTTTTATTCAACGAACCCATCAATTACATGATGTTATAGTTTTGGTGATTCAATTTTGACCATAATTTGACATATTATACTTGAGACCAATATCGTAAAAAATATACATTGTGAAACTTTAGTCAAATATGAACTCAATTTAGCTCATGCAATACATAAATTCACTTTTTATTAGCTAAGATGATTGAGAAAGTTAAATCTCGAAATGAGCGCGTGCACCATGTAATCGTGGACAAAGGGTGTACGCCCATACACCATCAGGAAAAATGAAGCAGGTTAAAGAAGTGAAAATCACTAAAAGTTACTATTATCAAAGCTAGTGAGTGATTAACGAGTTTTTTTTTTGAGAAGGAACACATATATTCCATTAGCTAAGAGGCCCGATGGAATCGCCGGCCGCCAGTACCAAAACAGAGTCAGGTACATCGTCCATCCACAAGTTGTTGGACTCGGTACGACTCGCACCTATCGCCGCAACGGCGTGTACAACCTTATTACATTCACGAGGAGAGTACATAAACTGGACACGAGTAAAATTAAGGCGGCAGAAAGCTCTGATGTCCCTGTAGATGACTCCCTCGGCTGCACGATCAAACTCCGTGCTCTCCACAGCTCGTACCAGATTAGCCGAGTCTATTTCAATGATAATTTGTGTCATACCCCAGTCTGATGCTGCATACAGCGCTTCGGCACAGGCTATAGCTTCTGCATATGCTGCATTAGAGGCAGCATTTAGGTGACCTGCACCTGCACCCCAAACCTGGTCTTGGTTGTCTCTTGCAACAAAACCCCACCCTCCATCATTGGTTTGCTGGTGAAAAGCTTCATCAGTATTAAATTTGATGCAGCCATCATTGGGTGCCAACCACTGTCGGCTATTCCTGACAGCCTCTGTAGTAGGCTATTTTTTGCAGTACAATTTCGCTTTTGTAGCCCAATAGTTGATCTGAGACAGTAATTTTTCTAGAGTCCATCCTTTCTCCTGAGCATTGATTTTATTCCTACGAGTCCAGCAACGCCACAATGTGCATGCAGCCAAGATTTTCTTTTTTTTCCTCCAAGACAAGCAGATCCTCAACCATTGCTTTTGTCGTTTGGCGTTCACACATCCGATCATGAACATCATCAAGTCCCAGCCGTGTCCATGCCTGTCTCATGATCTTGCACTTCAGGAAAAGATGTGTGCCGTCCTCATCAAGACGGCCGCAACAGGGACAAAGTGTGTCGCGGTCTATTTCACGTCGTTTAATTTTCACCTTCACCGGAAGGCTATTGTGCGCAAGACGCCAGACAAACTGCTGAACTTTTGGCATTACTGGAATTTTCCATATTGCTTTCCAAAACTGCTCCGACGGGCTGGTATTCGAGCTACTAGGATGGGGACCATCCCTGTTCCTCACATACAGTTTGTATGTTGATTTCACCGAAAACATCCCTTTATCATCATATTTCCATGCAAAAAAATCCTCAAAATCCTCTCGTAGAGGAATTGATAGGATTGTTTTTGCATCAAACTCACAGAACGTGTTCTGTACTAATGTTTCATCCCAGAGTCGAGTGTTTGGGTCAATGAATTCACAGACTCTAGTCAAGAGGCAATTCCGTCTCTGTGTAATTGGTTTTGTTGCACCCTCACGAGGTAGCCACGGATCTGTCCAGATGTGTATATCAGTTCCCTCTCCTACCCCCCCAGATGACCCCATCTATAAGTAGAGATATGCCTTTCAGAATGCTTCTCCACGAATATGACATACCAACAAGTGGTTGTGCATCCAAGATTGAGCTATTTGGGAAATATTTGGCTGTTAAAACCTGTGCACACAATGAGTCAGAATTAATGAGCATTCTCCAACCCTGTCGTGCTAGCATCGCCAAGTTGAAGCCATATAAATCTTTGAACCCCAAACCTCCTTCTTTCTTCGGTTTTGTTAAAACCTCCCAACTCAACCAATGAACCTTGTTCTCATTATCCTGTTGAGCCCACCAGAAACGGCAAATCATTGTACTCATTTGTTCGCACAAACCCCTTGTCAAGTCAAAGCATGACATAGCAAAAGTTGGAATTGCTTGGTCAATCGCTTTAATAAGCACATCCTTCCCCACACGTGATAGCATGCGCTCTTTTCACCCTTGGATCCTCTTCCGGATCCTATCTTTTAAGTACTCAAAGATTTTTGTTCAATTCCTTCCCACATATACCGGAAGTCCCAAATATTTTTCTGTTTTTGCTTCCTCACTTATGTTGAGCACTCTCAACATTTTTCTTTTGTCCCTTTTACTAGTGTTCCTGCTGAACATGGCCGGAGATTTATCAAAATTAATCGTTTGCCCCGAGCACACCTCATACAGCTGTAGTATATTTTGCAGAGTATTGGCACTTGCTTGATTAGCTTTTATCAGCACCAACGAATCATCTGCAAACAATAGATGGTTGAAACTAGGGGCATTGTTACATATTTTGATACCTTCAAAGCTTCCATCCAAATCAGCCTTATTCAACAAAGAGGAGAAAGCTTCAGCGCAAATAAGAAAAATATATGGGAAGATGGGGTCTCCCTGCCGCAACCCTCTTTGAGGCATCACCACATCTGTACACACACCATTTACCTTGAATTGATACTTGAGTGATGTTATGCATAGCATAATTAGGCTGATCCATCTCTCATCAAAACCCATCTTTCTCATCATCTTCTCCACAAAAACTCATTCCACTCTATCATATGC
The DNA here is from genome assembly GCA_030063025.1 of Avena longiglumis. Taxonomy (NCBI): domain Eukaryota; kingdom Viridiplantae; phylum Streptophyta; class Magnoliopsida; order Poales; family Poaceae; genus Avena; species Avena longiglumis. The sequence continues at coordinate 207,575,225 of CP125979.1, read as the reverse complement.
CTTTCTCATATCTAACTTGATTGCTGCAAAACCCTATTTCCCACTTCTCTTGTTTTTTATTAGATGAGTACATTCATAAGCAAGCAAAATATTGTCTGTGATTAGCCGCCCCGGTACAAAAGCACTTTGGTTTGGTGAGATGATCTCGGGCAAGATTTGCTTTAACCTATTTGAAAGTACTTTAGAAACAAGCTTGTACACCACATTACATAAGCTGATCGACCGCAGGTCCTTCATACTTTCTGGATCTTTTACCTTGGGAATAACGACCACACAAGTATCATTCCAATTCTCGGGCATTGGGCCACCATTCAGCACACTGAGCACTTCTTGAGTCACCTTCTCTCCCATAGTACCCCAGAATTTTTTATAAAATATGGAAGGCATACCATCTGGCCCAGGAGCCTTGAGATCCCCAATATTATGCAAAGCTTCCTCCACCTCCTTGACCGTGAACTCCTTGCACAGCAATTCGTTCATCGATTGAGTAACTCGAGGATCAATGTGGTCCAATAGTTCCTCAATACGGGTACCTGCATGGGAAGTGAAAAGGTTTACAAAATAGTTAGTCACCACCTCTCTGATGGCCTCCTCCTCCTCCACCACACTCCCATCATCCTTCTTTAAACTTTTTATTTTGTTTGTTTTCTTCCTCTCCGACGCTACCGAATGGAAATACTTGGAGTTTCTGTCACCCCCTTCATCCAATGCACATGTGCTCGTTGTCGCCAATATGTTTTCTTCTGCTCCTCCAACCGATTCAGCTTGAACCGAAGTAACTCCTCTCTCCTCACATGATCAGATGAGATATTCTTTCTTCTAATTCTTTTTTTATTCTGCTGATTCTCTTCTCTAGATCACCAAGCACATTCCTGTTCCAGTCAACCAATTCCGTGAGTACCCCCTTCGTTGCTCCTGCTACCTTCTCCCCATACACTTGTGTATTCAGATCCCATGCATTCTTTACCAGCGTCTCACACTCCTCCTCATCTAGCCATTTGGCCTCAAACCGCGGCATATTGCCCTGAGCTGGGCTTCGCCGTGGTCCTTGAGCACCATGTGTATCAACAATGACAGGACGGTGATCGAAATGACGTGGGTCACCGTTTACTACCTTGAACGCTGAGAATCTACTCCTCCAAGCTTGATTCGCCACAGCTCTATCCAATCTTTCTCTTATATATTTATTTTCATCATGACTATGATTTCTCCAAGTGAAAGAATCACCGGTAAATCCCAAGTCATCAAGTTGGCAATCCTCCAAAGCTTCCTTGAATCAGTCCATACACGCCTGAGATGTCGGCACACCTCCTTCCTTCTCCCAGGCATATAGAATCTCGTTAAAGTCTCCCACACATAGCCAAGGTTTATTGCTTTGATGCTTCAGTGTTCTCAGAAGTTGTCACGTTATACCCTTCTCCTCCCTTTTTGTTTTTTGACACAAGGGGCATATGCATAGTCTCAAATTCATACTGTTAGAACCATTAAGAAATAAATTTTCATACTGAACGCTTTGGTATTGTATAATTTCATATTATTTTCTAGATAGTCGGTTAAACTTTGAAAAGTTCAATTTTAATTAAAAACTATGTGCATCTTATTTTACAAAGGAGGGAGTACTTTCCAAGAAAAAAACCATTTGAAGACTCACTCAATTTCTTAAGTCTCTATCGACACCGAGAACCGTCAATCTAATGTTGAGATCCGTGCAATGATACATTCTATTATGAGAACAAATAACACCTTTCTATCTCACACTATATGGACAAATAATTACATAATTGTGGATATTTTTATAACTTGTTAATACAAATTTGTAATAATCGACTTAAGCGTCGGTCGAGTGAGACTCTAGGAAGAAAAACCACTAGATCCAGTGTCTTCTCTCCGCGATATACCTAGGCATTTCTTAGGATGGGTCGCACACAACCTGATGCTAAATACCTAGGCCCTAGCCCGACCTGTCCCGACCGTCGGGCTATAAATTTAGGCCCGAGCCTGACCCTAAGCCTGAAAAAGCCCGCCCAACATGGCCACGGCTTAAATTGCATATTTGTTGGGCATGCCCGACCTACCGACCGTCGAGCTTAAAAACGCAGGCCTAGGCCCGACACGATGGCACACTCTGGCCCGACCAGGGATTTTTGGGTCGACCAGGCTGCCCATGCCTAGTTAAGCTTCACCCATCTCTCAAGTTCTTAAAAGAAAAGTTCTCAAAAATTAAAAAAAAAACATCCCTCTCTCTAAAAAAGGTATGTCTCCACCCAAAGCTTTTTTTTTTGGGGATCTCCCATCCAAAGCTAAAACTTCCCATCGTCCTCCTCCCCTGTGTGACACGTGTCCCCAAAATCGTTCCAAATTTTGTTTTTGCTTCAAAACAGCCCGCATTTGCTACATATGTCCCCGCTTTTGCTTCCAAGACAAAAAAATGATTCGTTTCAGAAATAGAACGTCTCGCCGGAGACAGCAAAAAAAATTATGCTAATGCAGCAAAACCGACTTCGCCGAAAACATCATCGGAAAAAATTCGCCGGTGACCTTGTAGCAAATACTTGGCACTGTTGTAGCAAAACTATAAGACGATTGTAGCTAAAAAGTTCTTCTAATGTACCAAAAAATGACTTTGCCGAATACATCGCTGAAGACTTTTCTGCGCACCTCGTCGGAGACCTCGCCGGGATGTTATAGCAAAAAAAATAGGAGAACGATTGTAGCAAAATATTTGTACTACTGCAGCAAATACATTGGCCGTCGATAGCGACGACCCTACCTTTTGATAGCAAAAACAACATCAGTCGTTGCTAGCAGCGCCATCGTACCCCTTGCAGCAACGATGTTGGCTGTCGGTAGCAACCACGACTAGCGTTGGTAACACATCTGTCTAACGCTTGGAGAAGCCGGACCGATCCGGAATATCTGTAGCGAAATACGTACGTAACACACAGACCGATCTATAGGAAAACGATTGTAGCGAAATACATACGAAACACGCGGAGTAGGACCGAAATATATACGAAACACGGGAACCGGACCGAAATACCTACCAATTGGTAGTACGGACGCGCGCGCGACGCGAACCCGGACGATGGTAGTCCGGGGGATCTGAATCATTTCTCTCCCAAGCTAAAAAGGAAAACTTCCGCCACCGCATTTCAAAACCCCCAAATCCCCAAACCCTCGTCGGTTCCTTCCATTCCGGCAGCGCCGACCTGTCCCCATGGCTCGCGACCAGGGGCACCGGTGCAGGTGTCCCCATGGACCCCGGTGTCCCCGCGGACCGCGCCAAGGAGGCCCCGCGGCGGCGGCCCTTGACACCCATGTGCGGGCCTTCCCCATGGACGCCGCGCAGCAGGCCCTGTGGAGGGAGTGCGGCATGGACCCGGTGAGCCTCGAGGCGGACGTGACCACCGTGGTCTCCTGCCTCCACTACATCCTCCCGGCCGCCCCGTCGTCTCTCACCACACCGCCCTCTGCGCACTCCTTCCACCCCAGGACGACGCCGACCGCATCAGCGACCTCCCCGAGAAGCTCCTCCACAACATCGTCTCGCGTCTCCCACCCAAGGATGGCGCGTGCACCGCCGCGCTCTCGTGCCGCTGGCGCAGCGTCTGGCTCTCCATCCCGCTCGTCCTTGTCGACGCCGACCTCCTCCCCACCGGATGCAGCTCCGGCCTGCAGGTCGCTCGCGCCGACGCGCGGCGCGTCGCCTCCGCCATCACCCGCATCCTCGAAGCACACCAGGGGCCCTTCCGCTTCGTCCATCTCATCTCGTGCTACATGCAGGAGACCCCCGACCTGCTCGCTCGCTGGCTCCAGCTCCTCGCCATCAAGGGCGTCCGCGAACTCTTCCTCGTCAACCGCCCGTGGCCGCTCAACATGGCCCTCCCCGCCACCTTCTTCGGCATGGCGATCCTCACTCGCCTGTACCTTGGCGCCTTCGGGTTCCCTGCCACGGCTGGCCTCCCGCGCGCAGTGGCATTCCCACACCTCCGCGAGCTTGGACTCTGCTGCATGGCCATTAAGAACCGGGACATGAACTTCGTACTCGCCAGGAGCCCTGTGCTGGAGATCCTGTGCATCCAAGCCTACATTCTGCTGAAGTGCCTCAGCCTCGTCAGCCGCAGCCTCCGGTGCGTACAGATCCTAGACGGCATTGATCTGAATCTCGATGTGAAGGATGCCCCACACCTTGAGAGGCTCATCATCTGGTCAGCATCAGCCCGCGATGGCTTGCACAGGGGTGTCAAGATTGGACATGCTCCTGCGCTGAGCATACTTGGCTATTTGGAGCCGGCCACGGCACGCGTTAGAGATCGGCAACACAATCATCAAGGTGCACACTGCTCTCCTAAAGTTTTCTGTTTTCTCAGTTCGACAATACTCCCTCTGTTTGGAAATATAAGACGTTTTAGCTTTGTGAATCGAATGTATCTAGACGTCTTTTAGTGTATAGGTTCGGAGTGAACCTATACCCTAAAAGGTGTCTAGATACATTCGTCTCACAAAGCTAGAATGTCTTATATTTCCGAACGGAGGGGTATATGTCTGAACATGTCCTTGCTTCGGTATCTCCCCCCCCCCCCCTAGACAAAGAAATTCGGTTTCAGGTTCGTGCTCCAGATGGATAGCAGGCTTAGATTGGGAGCCAGATGTTGTGCAGATTGGGAGCAGCTGTAGTCAGAGGTGCTAGCGCTAGGCGTGGAGGTTGAGGAAGAGGAGCTGGGCGTGGTGCTAGTGCTGGGCGTGAAGGACGATGGACAACACCATGGTGGGTACATAGGTCCAGGTGGATGTAGGTGTGGATGGCCATGTGAAGGAGGAGCGAGGGGAGGTGGAGGAACTGCGCGAGGGCGACGAGCGAGAGTGCATCGGCGGTCTTCTCTCTGTCTAGCGATGGCGGCCGACATGATGTGCGTGGTCATGTACGCTCCATTCGGTCACGTATGCTTGCAGCCGATCCCGACCTATTCGTATGCCCTCCTCACAACTGATCAATTACAATCCCGCCCGATCACGTATGTCGCTGTGGTGTACGAGTAGCCAGTCTCCATCTCCATCCGGTCTCCACTCGGAGCATGAACCCGAAACCCGGTAGCGCTATATTTCTTTTTCTAGGGGGGATACCGAAGCAACCATAGTCCCAAGCATCAAGATCCTCAGCTTAAGAGTGTGCTTTGGAATCCGCAACGATGATGAAATGTTGCCCAGCTTCCTCAGATGCTTTCCCAATGTCTGTTAGCACAGCCCCTGCCGCCGAGTATTTTCCGACGACACCGACGAGGAAATACCGACGAGACGAGACACACGTATCCGATAACTTTCGCCGAGATGCACGTGCTGCTAGCCGATCGATTCTTTTGATCTAACTAGTACACTCACGCACGCACACGCAAAACAACTTTGTTTGCCAAAGGCTCTTGTCGAGCCTTGCTTTCTCTCTTGTATTGCTCAACTCCATGGTGGTGCTTACAAGCTAGGATACACGCATATATATATATATATATATATATATATATATATATATATATATATGCCAAGACTAGACAACCGACTCGGTAGCTAAACCTAGTCTAATACATATACGTATAGTACCTAGACACCTACACCTACTCGGACTGCAATTCCAATACGTGTAGGACACGTAATTATCTAACAATCACCCCCTAATCACGATGTGCTTCTTTACATCGACCTGGGTCCCAAATGCGCCAACTAGTCCTCGCGGGCGTCATCCACGACATTGCTTTCGCCGCTCCTTGTAGCTTCCATGTCACCGACATTGCTTTCGCCGGCTTCTCCATGGCTTCACGTCGACCCTTCTCATCCGCGTTCTTTTTTTCCGCGTCCTCCTTGTCTATGTCGTCCATGACCGTGCCTTCGGTCTTCACCGGTTCCTTGATGAATACGCATTGATTTTCATACTTCATCTTCACCAGATAATTTACCGTCTGAAATTCTTTCTTCGGATAGTAGTCCAACATGCCTCGCATGTGTGCTCGTGTCGGTCGTAGTTGCCTTGTCTCCAGTTCTATCGGAGTCGGCACGATATACTCTTCTGCGTCCGACAACACGCTTGTTTCTGAACCTTGTGTACCTCCACGTAGAGCTCCTGGAGCCAACGGCTCTACATGCAGCGTATCCTGCATGCCTATTTCTGAGCCAATTTCTTGACTCACCACCACATCATATGGCCCTTTCACTTCTGGACACTCCTTTGCCCCAAGCTCTTCACGTGGATCATCACCTCCTGTACTAGCACATGATGAGCTAAACATAACACCTTCTAGCTCCGTTTTTTCTGACCACAGACTAGCCTTTTCTCCGGACACTTCTTCTTCTGGGAGTATCCCTAGTGCTTCTGGCCTGGTGTCCACGCCTAGAGCATCCCCTAGGCCTTCAATCTCTTCTGGGTCCAAATTTGCTGACAAAGATAAGCTTGGTTGATCCATATTTTCTTCATACTCAAGATCCCACGTGATGTGAAAAGATGAATATCGCGGTTCGTTGGAGCCCCAATTCCATGATTTCTCTTCCTCAAAGACTACGTCGTTCGTGAAAACCACCTTATTGGTACAAGGATTGCACAAATGGTATTTCTTTGAGTCTTCATATCCTGTCATGATCATTGGAGTACTCTGATTCACCTTATGCGCCACACATCCAAAAGTACGAAGATGATCAACCGAGGGCTTCCGTCCGTACCATGCTTCATACGGATTCATACCAACTCCACTCTCATTTGGCTCCATGTTCAGCAAATACACAGTCGTATTGACTGCCTCACCCCAGAAGTTTCCTGGCAAACCTTTACTCTTCATCATCCTCCGTGCCATGGTCAATACAGTTTGATGCAGCTCGCCTTCCCGATCAATGCGTAGAGCTCTTATCTTCGCCTCTGTAACACCCTCAGAATCAGCCCTATGCAAGTTTTAGCGAAACTCGCCAAACCCGCATAGAAACGATTCAAAGGTGCCCACCAGGCACTTTCGTGCGGGTGGAAAACGAAGTAAAAACATTACACAACAGTCCTCGATGGGACCCACAGAACAGATATATATACAACAGCGGCTCAATGAGTCAAGAATACAGATATACAGTACAAAGATCCAAATCACCTTGAAAAGATGGAGCGTCCGACTACGGACAAGAGGCAAATGGGGCTAAGAGCCCTGAAGAATAACCAATGGCGTCCATAACCCTGCCAAGCCGCCGAAGGGTAACCTCGCTAACGACGTCGATCTCGAAACCTGCTTAAACAAAGGGTGCCGACAAAGGGCAAATGGGAAAAGAGGAGCGTCGATCGAGGCCGATGCAGCGAGGCTAGAATTCGGTCCTCGCCTACAAAGGTATGGTGGGTGGCGGCGTAAGACATGCACTAAACAACCTATAGAGAACTCGATATAACTGGCGGCTATCAGAGAGGGGTAAGAAAAGACCTATCCGGAACCAGACTGATACTAACACCAAACAATCCCATCCTGGTATTCCCCCTCGAGACCAAACGAGGAAGTCAACCGGAACTCACACGGTTGGCGTTTATTTATTCAATTAACGTTGCAGCAATTACTAGTCAGGTTTAGATAATCGTCCTGATAAAGTAAGCAGTGGGCACTTTTAGTTAACCATTCCGTTATAGTGGCAACAATTACTAGTCAGATACAATTAGCATGAGATAACCCCAAAACCCAGCAGTTGTTGGTACTTTTATGTAGCCATTCTGTTATAGTGAAACTGATTACTAGTCATATCGGATACAAGTCAATTTATAACAGTAAACTTTAGTTATAGTTGTCTATGATCAAGCACTGTGCCCCAAGTCGTCCATAACCGCGGACACGGCTTCTCGAAAAGATTTAACCCTGCAGGGGTGCACCAAAGTATCCACAAGCACTTCGACCCTTTTTGCCAGATCAGTTAACATACACCCATCGGTATGTCGGCGGGGCCTAAGTCATGACGTTCCCAGACCCAAGCAAGCACGGGGGGCCACCCCACTAAGTACACCCGCAACGAAGTCGGCCGGTCTCCGAGACGGACTCAGGGTTTGCGTCGATGGTAAACGACAAGAAATCCCAAAAGCGGGGCTGACGATCGCGAAAACACTCCGCTTCCTAAGCGATGCAGTGCTCCTCGCACAATCGTAAATAAAGCAGTAAAGCATGGCATAAGTAAAGGATAGTAAATAAAACCTCAAACTAGTTTGTGGCCCCTAGTACAATACTTTGAAATCAGGTAATAATCAATGGGGGGCCCATATCTCCCCACCTGTGGTTAGCGCGCTCGATCTCGGAACAGGTGTCAATAACTCGGGGTCCTACGGGACACAAGTGGGCGGTCGGAAACCAAATGTTATCTATCACCCACCGATGCCTCTGCTTACCTACTTCAATTTTAGTTGTTAAACAGGAATTAAAGTGAACGATAAGTAAAACCATGATCATCTCCAACAATAAACATGCGGCACTTCTCCAACAACTGTGGTACTTGACGACACGCAACAACACTTAAGCAAGCGACTACGACGCGTGGGTCCAACTATCTACCAAACAACAGGTAATAGGATGTGTCCAAGGCTATATATGGCTGCAAGGGATATCACGGGTACGAGAACTAGAGCATCGCAACACAAATAGCAAAGATCAACAGGAGGGAATAAATACTAGCAAAGTAAGATAGGTAGAAAGGGGGAGATGCTCGCCTGAAAACATTGCCGAAGGTTCATCTGAAGATCGGGTCGACACTCGCATCAACTCAACGGCCTTATCCGCGAAGAAGCAAAACGCTAGAATAAACACCGGATGCACTATTAATACAATGGCAGAAGATCGGGCATGATGCATGTATGATGCATGACATGGCAAGCATGCGATGCAATTAGGTCATATTAAGCGGAACCGGGGTTCCGACAATATTTAGGTGGTTCATGTTGTTTAGATACCCCGCAATTTAAATGTTGTTTTAACATGGCAAAATATCTCACCGGTTCGATGCACAGATTTAAATGAGGCCAATATACGACTGTATTTGCCCGCATATGGGCCCCATATTTAATTAAGAGGTGAATCGGCCTAAGGCCCCCAAACCACAGACAAGCATGCATGCATGAACAATTTAATATGCAGCAATTATAAAGGTGGCATTTATAAAATAGAGGCTCGGAAGGGGTCACACATTAGGGTTCACGAACTTGGGGTTCCGGGGTTGAGTCGTCTCGGGGTTCGTGGTTCGACGGGTTCGGTTTCAACGGATCGTTCTCGGTAACGGGTAGATCTTGGCGCCCGTGGTCTTGGTCATGTCGATGGTCATGTTGTTGGGATGAAGGACTTGGCGTCTGGCGAAGTGCTTGTCGTTCCGGTGGCGATCTTGGCGTCATTCAGGTTCGGGTGCGGTTCTCGGCGAACTGGTCGGTTCCCTGTAGAGGGCCTTGGCGCTTCGGATCGGTCTTCGGTTCGGGGCCTCAGGGTCTTGGGGTTCGCGTCCGTGTGGCGATCTTGTCGTTCCGTGTAAGCGTTCTTGAGGTCGATGGCGAACTTGTCCGTCGGGTTTCGATCATGGTGTCCCATTGTAGATCTTGTTGATGGACCAGCGGAAGCCACGGGTTCATCCTTCGGGTCGGGGTCTCGGCGTCGTGGATTTAAGATTATGGCGTCCGTGTAGAAGACCTTGGGGTGTCGAGGATATCCGGATCGGTCTTCGGGGTTTGGCGCCGAGTGCATCAAATCCATGAAGGACATCATGGAGTTCCGGCTTCAATTGTTGGTAGCGGAAGTGGAGCCCGTGGTTTCCGAAGGGGACCTTGTTCGATGGCGAACTTGCACAATGCCAGGTCTTCGGGAGATCTTGCAGATGGGGTACGTGTGGTGTTGAACGACACGGGAAACAACTTAGGCCAACGGGTGCACCAGGAAAACACATGGGTTGCAGGAAGCGACACACGCAGAGGCTGGACGGGGGTTGCTGCACGGTCGGAGGCGGTGTCAGGACCAGGGGCGACGAGACGGCAGGGGCCGCGGCCGCTGGAGACGGCCGGAGGCTACCGCGAGAGATGGCGGGCGGTCGCGGGCGCGATGGCGGCTTCGAAGTGAGCTTGAACGGGCGGAGGCAGCGTCTTGGCCGGGCCAGCGAGGAAGCGATGGCGGGCGCTCGGTGGCGAGGCGAGGCGGAGGCGGCGCGCGGCGAGGCGGCTCTGGCGGGCGGATCGGAGGAGGCTTGGCGGGGCGACAGCGCCGGAAGGGCCAGGCGGGCGGTGGCTGGAGGTTGTCGCCGTGGTGGCGGCGGGAGAAGGTGGCGACGCAGGCGGCAGAGGAGGCGAAGGGGTGAGCGGGTGGAGGCGGAGCCGGCGAGAGGGAGTCTTGGGAGGCGAAAGGCCGGAGCGACGGGAGGCGAGAAGCGGTGGCCGGAGCGGGCAGAGGGAGAAGCGGGAAAGGAGGGTGGCTGGCGCCGAAGCTGAGAGAGGAGGAAGGAGACGCGGTGGGGGGAGGAGAGGAGCGCGTCGGGGGAGAGAGAAAGGGAGGTGGGCCGCGGGGGAACAGGGCAGGTGGTGGATCCCAGGCGCGAGGTGAGTAGGTGCGGGCCCAAAGGGGTCAGGTGGGGCGTGTGGGTGGGGGTGGCTCGGGTGAGTGGGGTGAGTGCGTGTGTGTGGCAGCGGGATTGGGGGTGGTTTGTTGAGGTGGCTGGTTGGGATTGGGTGGAGTGAGGAAAAAAGGTGAGGTGGCATATGGTGATTGGCCCGGGTGAGGTGGAGGCAAGGGTGGGTAGATAGGACTGGGGTAAGAAAAGACTTGGGGTGGGGTCTAAACTGGACCGATTTTATTCTGGGGGTGATCGTTCGGTTCGAATCGGCCCGTTCGACTGCCCCACTAAAAATAATTAAATAATTTATTTATTTCAAACAAACTTTTGCAAACCGATAGCAGACAAAACGAAATAATCCGGAGACCCGGGTTTTGCGTTTGAACAAGGACGGGGAGTTTTAGAAATCACAAAATAGGTTTTTCTGCAGATAGTTTTATGCGAGCAAATGCAATATGATGACGATGCTCAAATGCAATGTGGCATGATGACATGAGCATGCGGTCATGATGATGCAATGCACAAATCAACGCGATTTTCTAGTAGTGGTTTTTCGGGATGCCACAATTCGACACCACTAACAATGGATCTCGCCCTCGAGATCCGTCTCATGGTACCAGAAGGAAGGTCGGCGATCTGCGTCTTCTCGCTTCGTGTAGATCTTCGCGACACCACTAACAAGGATGCTTTCTTCGTCTTGAAATCGGCGACACCACCAACAAGACGTCGTTGACCCCGTTCGTCAAGAGAACACTCCGGATAAACAACGGACGAAGTTAAAGGTAAGGCCACCTCTAACTTCCATGGAAGGAGTAAGAGTTGCATCGATCCACCATTCAATGTACAAAAACGAATGGTATGAGTAGTGGTATGGTTGCGACTCCATCCCGCACTCAAAGCATTACTATGTACACGAATAACAGATTATGCAACCAACTCTCAGAATTCAGACTGAAGATCTCGACAAGCGAGGTTCAGAAACAAAGGAGTGATGCGCATCAGATCGGATCCGCGTAGATGATGTCGCGCGTCGGAAAACACCGAAGGCACAAACAAGGAACAAAGAATGGTACCACGATGACGGATTCCTCAGCTTGAACACGGATGGTAGAACACCGTTATCAAAGGAGGAAGCGAAACCACAAGGTACGATGGAACCCAACCACGAGAAATCCTGGACTCAAGAGAGAAGAGAGCGGATTCAAAACACGTAGAGGTAAGAGGAGAATAGCGGAGGGTAAGGAGTAAAATCAGGCCTAATCGTAACTATCCAACCGTTTTGCAAAAATAGTTTTGACACTCTACTTGATTCGTTAGCTAGGTTATCCTCTGAGCTGGACTTGTGGGGTATCGCAACCGAGCTCGATACCACTCAGAAACCTCGAATCGGCCCTATGCAAGTTTTAGTGAAACTCGCCAAACCCGCAGAAACGATTCAAAGGTGCTCACCAGCACTTTCAAGGGTGGAAAAAGTAATAACATTACACAACAGCCTCGATGGGACCCATGTAATGTATATATATACAACAAATGCTCAATGAGTCAAGAATACAGATATCTGGTACAAAGATCCAAATCACCTTGAAAAGATGGAGTCCGACTACGGACAAGAGGCAAATGGGGCTAAGAGCCACGAAGAATAACCAATGGCGTCCATAACCCTGCCCAAGCCGGAAGGGTAACCCCGCTAACGACGTCGATCTCAAACCTGCTTAAACAAAAGGGTGCCGACAAAGGGCAAAGGAAAAGAGGAGCGTCGATCGAGGCCAAGACACGGCGAGGCTAGAATTCGCGGTCCTCGCCTACAAAGGTATGGTGGATCGAGGCAAAGATGCACTAAATAACCTATAGAGAACTCGATATAATCAAGGCTATCAGAGAGGGGTAAGAAAAGACCTATCCGGAACCAGACTGATACTAACACCAAACAATCCCATCCTGGTATTCCCCCTCGAGACCAAACGAGGAAGTCAACCGAGGAACTCACACAGTTGGAAGTTTTATTTATTCAATTATAGTTGCAGCAATTACTAGTCAGGTTTAGATAATCGTCCTGATAAAGTAAGCAGTGGACACTTTTAGTTAACCATTCCGTTATAGTGGCAACAATTACTAGTCAGATACAATTAGCATGAGATAACCCCAAAACCCAGCAGTTGTTGGTACTTTTATGTAGCCATTCTGTTATAGTGAAACTGATTACTAGTCATATCGGATACAAGTCAATTTATAACAGTAAACTTTAGTTATAGTTGTCTATGATCAAGCACTGTGCCCCAAGTCGTCCATAACCGCGGACACGGCTTCTAAAAGATTTAACCGCAGGGTGCACCAAAGTATCCACAAGCACTTCGACCCTTTTTGCCAGATCAGTTAACATACACCTATCGGTATGTCGGCGGGGCCTAAGTCATGACGTTCCCAGACCCAAGCAAGCACGGGGGGCCACCCCACTAAGTACACCCGCAACGAAGTCGGCCGGTCTCCGAGACGGACTCGGTTTGCGTGGTACAGTAAACGACAAGAAATCCCAAAACTGGACCTGTCGACATGAAAACACTCCGCTTCCTAAACAAGACAGGTGCTCCTCGCACAATCGTAAATAAAGCAAGAAAGCATGGCATAAGTACAGATAGTAAATAAAACCTCAAACTAGTTTGTGGCCCCAAGACAATACTTTGAAATCAGGTAATAATCAATGGGGGCCCATATCTCCCACCGTGGTTAGCGCTCGATCTCGGAACAGGTGTCAAGAACTCGGGGTCCTACGGGACACAAGTGGGCGGTCGGAAACCAAATGTTATCTATCACCCACCGATGCCTCTGCTTACCTACTTCAATTTTAGTTGTTAAACAGGAATTAAAGTGAACGATAAGTAAAACCATGATCATCTCCAACAATAAACATGCGGCACTTCTCCAACAACTGTGGTACTTGACGACACACAACAACACTTGAGCAAGCGACTACGACGCGTGGGTCCAACTATCTACCAAACAACAGGTAATAGGATGTGTCCAAGGCTATATATGGATGCAAGGGATATCACGGGTACGAGAACTAGAGCATCGCAACACAAATAGCAAAGATCAACAGGAGGGAATAAATACTAGCAAAGTAAGATAGGTAGAAAGGGGGAGATGCTCGCCTGAAAACATTGCCGAAGGTTCATCTGAAGATCGGGTCGACACTCGCATCAACTCAACGGCCTTATCCGCGAAGAAGCAAAACGCTAGAATAAACACCGGATGCACTATTTAATACAACGGCAGAAGATCGGGCATGATGCATGTATGATGCATGACATGGCAAGCATGCGATGCAATTAGGTCATATTAAGCGGAACCGGGGTTCCGACAATATTTAGGTGGTTCATGTTGTTTAGATACCCCGCAATTTAAATGTTGTTTTAACATGGCAAAATATCTCACCGGTTCGATGCACAGATTTAAATGAGGCCAATATACGACTGTATTTGCCCGCATATGGGCCCCATATTTAATTAAGAGGTGAATCGGCCTAAGGCCCCCAAACCACAGACAAGCATGCATGCATGAACAATTTAATATGCAGCAATTATAAAGGTGGCATTTATAAAATAGAGGCTCGGAAAAGGGGTCACACATTAGGGTTCGACGAACTTGGGGTTCCGGGGGTTCGGTGTCCGGTCTCGGGGTTCAGGGTTCGACGGGGTTCGACGGATCGTTCTCGTAACGGGTAGATCTTGGCGTTCGTGGTCTTCGGTCATGTCGACGGTCATGTTGTTCGGGATGAAGGACTTGGCGTCGACGGCGGCGTGTCGTTCCGGTGGAGATCTTGGCGTCATTCAGGTTCGGGTGCGGTTCTCGGCGAACTGGTCGGTTCCCTGTAGAGGGCCTTGGCGCTTCGGATCGGTCTTCGGTTCGGGGCCTCAGGGTCTTGGGGTTCGCGTCGTGGCGATCTTGTCGTTCCCGTAAGCGCTTCGAGGTCGATGGCGAACTTGTCCGGTACCGGGGTTTCAGTCATGGTGTCCCATTGTAGATCTTGTTGATGGACCAGCGGAAGCCACCGGGTTCATCCTTCGGGGTCGGGGGTCTCGGCGTCCGTGACGAAGATCATGGCGTCCGTGTAGAAGACCTTGGGGTGTCGAGGATATCCGGATCGGTCTTCGGGGTTTGGCGCCGAGTGCATCAAATCCATGAAGGACATCATGGAGTTCCGGCTTCAATTGTTGGTAGCGGAAGTGGAGCCCGTGGTTTCCGAAGGGGACCTTGTTCGATGGCGAACTTGCACAATGCCAGGTCTTCGGGAGATCTTGTAGATGGGGTACGTGTGGTGTTGAACGACACAGGAAACAACTTAGGCCAACAGGTGCACCAGGAAAACACATGGGTTGCGTGAAGCGACACGCAGGCTGGACGGGGTTGCCGCACGGTCGAGGCGTGTCGGGACCCGGGCGACGAGACGGGCAGCGCCGGAGACGGCCGGAGGCGGCGAAGAGATGAGGCGCGCGATGGCGAAGCTTCGGGCGCTGGCGTGAGCTTGAACGGGCGGAGGACGCGTGCTAGCGGGCCCGCGCGGGAGGAAGCAGTGGCCGGCGGGGCGCTCCGGTGGCGAGGACGAGGCGGAGGAGGGCGACGCCGCGGCCGGAGGCGGCTCTGGCGGCGGGCGGACCGGAGGAGGCCGGCGCGGGGTCGGGGCGACGGCGCACCGGAAGGGAGGCGCTGGCGGGGTGGCATGGAGGTTGGTCGCCGCGGGCGGCGAGAAGGCGGCGGCCGGGCGCTGCAGAGAGGGCCGGAGGAGGGCGAGGAGCGCGGTGGAGAGGAGGCGGAGGCAGAGGGAGGCCAGTGAGGGAAGCGCGGCCGGAGCGACGGGAGGCGAGAAGCGGTGGCCGGGCGGAAGAGGAGAAGGGAAGGAGGTGGCGCCGGGAGAGAGAGGGAAGGAGACGCGGGGGAGGAGAGGAGCGCGGGGGAGAGAAGGGAGGTGGGGGAACAGGGCAGGTGGTGGGTCCCAGGCGAGAGGTGAGTAGGGTGCGGGCCCAAGGGGGTCAGCGGCAGGTGGGGGGCGCGTGTGGGTGGGGCTGGCTCGGGTGAGTGGGGTGAGGGTGCGTGTGTGGCAGCGGGATTGGGGGTGGTTTGTTGAGGTGGCTGGTTGGGATTGGGTGGAGTGAGGAAAAAGGTGAGGTGGCATATGGTGATTGGCCCGGGTGAGGTGGAGGCAAGGGTGGGTAGATAGGACTGGGGTAAGAAAAGACTTGGGGTGGGGTCTAAGCTGGACAGATTTTATTCTGGGTGATCGTGGTCGAATCGCCCGCTCGATCGCCCACTAAAAATAATTAAATAATTTATTTATTTCAAACAAACTTTTGCAACCGATAGCATAAAACGAAATAATCCAGAGACCCGGGTTTTGCGTTTGAACAAGGACGGGGAGTTTTAGAAATCACAAAATAGGTTTTTCTGCAGATAGTTTTATGCGAGCAAATGCAAGATGATGACGATGCTCAAATGCAATGTGGCATGATGACATGAGCATGCGGTCATGATGATGCAATGCACAAATCAACGCGATTTTCTAGTAGTGGTTTTGCGGGATGCCACAGCCTCCACCTTAAACTCTCCGGCTTCCTTGATCTTCTCGAATGCTTATTGTGCTTGATACTTACTTTTCAGCAACACAATCCACATGTATTTACTATGATCATCCACCGCAAGCATGAAGAACTTATTGCCAGACGGAGTTGCAGGTGAAATTCCAACGCATAGATCGCCATGATCAGATTCTGAAGCTTCACTTGCCTCAAACGTGGCTTCATGCGGAAACGGGGCACTCCGTTGCTCGTGACACACACACGGTAGATCGTGATCCACTTGCGCCACAATCTCCGTACCCGGTGATGGAGGATCCTCCTCATCCTTCAGCTCAGTTACTTCGAGCATCAGCATCATCGGTCCATCATCATCTCCTTCCTGGGCGATGAGAGCCCTCTCTTTCGACGATTTCTTGCAATCCTTCTTGAAGTGATCGAGCTCGCCGCACTTATGACATCTTACTTTCTTGATGTCAAACTTCCTCCGCGGCGGAGCCTCGTCCTCGTCCTCCCCTGCGATATGCTTTTTCGCTGGGCAAGAATCTTCTCTATCACTCCTGCTGTCGGATGCTTTATCGCCCTTATTCTCCTTGGCGAACAACGCTCGAGCCATAAGCATAAGATGCTCATCCACTTTCGTGCCGCAATAGGTGACCTTCATCCGCTCATCGTGTGCCTTGAACCGTCCAACTAGATCATCCATCGTGAGAGTCTTGAGATCAACGCATTGCTCGATCGCCGAGACAACTGGTGAGTAATGCGGCGGCGCCACGCGGAGGAAACACCTCACAATAGAGATCTCATCCAGCTTCTCGCCAAGTCCGCGAATCCCATTGACCAGTGTAGCGACCCTTGAAGCAAAAGCGTCTAGCGTCTCATCTTCTCCCATCTCCAGATTCTCGTACTTCTTCTGCAAGGTTTGCAGGGTCGCCTCGCGGACGCGCTCATTCCCAAGATTTAGCGTCTTGAGCGTATCCCACACCTCCTTTGCAGATTTCTTCGAGATCAGGTGTTGCATCAGATCCGTCGACACCACCGAGCAGATGGTCGTGAGTGCTAGTCGGTCTAGGTGGTACTTCGACGCGCCCTTCTTGAACTCGTCGCCGCCTGGATCGACAGCCTCCCAGAGTCTGGCGCCTTCTAACGTCCACTCCATCTGGACCGCCCAGACCATGTAGTTGTCGCGGCTGTACCGCGGATACTGCATCGACACCGGCGCACCCGCAGACGCACCAGAATACTCGCCTAGCTCCTTGTCCGTCATGACCTCCCGTTACTAGGAGATCCTCCGCGAGGCTCTGATACCAATTGTTAGCACAGCCCCTGCCGCCGAGTATTTTCCGACGATACCGATGAGGAAATACCAACGAGACGACACGCACGTATCCGATAACTTCCGCCGAGATGCATGTGCTGCTAGCCGATCGATTCTTTTGATCTAACTAGTACACTCACGCACGCACGCGCAAAACAACTTTGATTGCCAAAGGCTCTTGTCGAGCCTTGCTTTCTCTTTTGTATTGCTCAACTCCACGGTGGTGCTTACAAGCTAGGATACACGTATATATATATGCCAAGACTAGACAACCGACTCGGTAGCTAAACCTAGTCTAATACATATACGTATAGTACCTAGACACTTACACCTACTCGGACTGCAATTCCAATACCTGTAGGACACATGATTATCTAACAATGTCGAGCGGCTGCATGTCGAGGTGACACCCCCTCACTTGTTTAGCATCATCTGTGTATATATTGCTGATGCAACCACGTGGAGCTGAAGTTTGTACTGATTTTAACTAATTTACAGTCCAATGAAACTGATGAGCCTACTGGCAAGCTCAACACCAAGTGCTGGAAGGAGGCCGATCCCATTGAGTGCATCTAGACACACATTAAGCTGATGATCTTCTATGCCTTCCGAGGGGAGCGGAACGAGCCTTCCTTCCTCAAGTTCTTCCTGGAGAATGAGCGGATGCTGACGAAGCTGGTGATTGTGTTCTGCAAAGGAAGTTTCAGTTCGATGACCGAGGCAAACTCCAAAGTGAAACCTCTGTTTGCTGCAAAATGGGCCAGTCAAGACTGTGTACTGCAGCTCTTCGAGAGTGCACTTGAAGTAGGAGACGACAAGTGGTTGCTGAACTTTGAAACAGGATCTGATTTCTCTACAAGGGACCCGTTTGCGTGCACTGCTGCTCTTCGCGGGTGCAATTTTGAGGAGATGGCAGGTGTTCACTGAGGATTGGAGAAGAGGTTTTGATTTTCTACCTGTGCTCTGTTTCAGTCTCTACATGAAAGGCACTGTTTTGGATTGTCGGCTTTCGCTTTCGTTAAAGGTCCTAGTTTTATTTGCATGAAGACCTACAGAACTTGATGTGAAAGACAAGTGTTTCTCAAATGCAGTTTCTGTATGGTTTATTTATTTAGCTCTGGCCTAACGTTCATCGGGTTAGAACTCACAATTTTCTGATGAATCGTGTTGCTTTGATTCTGGTTGACAGAGATATACTCATGAGCTATTTCATGCTTTACTAATTTCCTTTAGTATGTTTCGTGAAATGTTTGTTCTATCTGATGTACCCTGGTTTATTATGCTGGTCTGGAATGTCAAATTATTATCAGAGATCAGCTCTGATGTACCCTGGTGGAACGAGATTTGTAAACAAATTCATGTCTATCCTAACTTCTGAAGGACCTAGGGCTGTGTTTGTTTGAGCTTCCGCTTCAGCTTTTAGTTCCAAAAGCACTTTTTTGAGAAGCACTAGATGCAAACAAACACCTGCAAATAACAAAGCGCTTCCAACAAGCGCGGCAGCGAAATGAACTAGGAGCAGAAAGCTGGTCGCGAACTGCTTCCTCCCTGCTTCCCCCGCTTCCCGAGTTGGACCGGACCAAACTGCCCCCGTACAGTTCGCACTATTAACAAAAAAACTGCCACCCGTCTCCCACACCCACTAATTTCCCCTCTACTGGGGATAAGGACGTCGTTGCCGGGTTGACCGTGTCAGGAATATGCAATTTGTATTCCTCTGGGGCCAAATGTCACAATATATAGTACAGGTACAGGGCAAATATGCAGGAAGCCCCCTAACATATGGGGGAAATACAATATACATATATATACATCTAACACCCCCCCTCAAACTCATGGTGGATCCACAACACCGAGTTTGAGAGTAAGAAATCATGCTGCCTGTCTCAGTGCCTTCGTAAAGAAATCCGCCAACTATAAATCAAGGCACATATCAAGCGCAACAACTGAACAGCACCGAGCACGGTACGTAAAGCATCAACACCAATATGCTTGGTAAGCTCATGCTTGACCGGATCACGTGCAACACTAATAGCATCTGTACTGTCAGACAAAACCAGAGTGGGTGTGGTAATAGAGACCCCAAAATCCGCAAGTAACCATCATAACCAGGTCACCTCAGAATAACAAGGCCATAGCACGCAACTCAGCCTCAACACTCGAACGGAAACCGCCTGCTTTTCGCCTTCCAAGCAATGAGCGATCCACCAAGAAACACACAAGAAGCGTAAAGTGAACGACGATCCGAAGGATCACTCGCCCATGAAGCGTCGAATAGCACCGAGTTGGAGAGCTGGAACGAGGAAAGAAAAGGCGACGAGTGATCGTACCACGAAGATAACGAAGAGCACGGAGAAGATGACTATAGTGAACAGTGGTGGGAGCAGAGACAAACTGACTCAGAATATGAACAGGATAAGAGATGTCAGGACGAGTGACAGCAATATAAACTAGACTCCCAACAAGATGACGATAACGCGTCGGATCAGAAAGAGGATCACCATCAGTAGGTTGAAGCTTAACATTAAGCTCCATAGGGGTCTTAACAGTGCGCTCATCCCCAAGAGCAGCACGAGCAAGAAGATCCTGAATATACTTTTCCTGAGAGATGTAAAAGCCATCAGAATTGGAGGAAACCTCAATCCCGAGAAAGTATCGAAGAGGACCAAGATCAGTCATAAGAAACTGATCACGAAGACGAACCTTAACAAAGGCGATATACTCAGGATCATCACCAGTAATGATCATGTCATCAACATAGAGAAGAAGAAGAGTGCGTCCACGAGGAGAAGTGTGAACAAACAGCGCTGAATCATGAGCACTAGGGGAGAAACCAGCAGCAATCACTACAGAAGCAAAGCGCTCAAACCAGGCATGAGGAGCCTGTTTGAGGCCATAAAGAGACCGTCGAAGACGACAAACCATCCCCTCGGGAACAGAATACCCAGGAGGAGGCTGCATATAAACCTCCTCACTCAACTCACCATTGAGAAAGGCGTTTTGAACATCAAGCTGAGACACGCACCGCTGACGAATGTAGCAACATCAAGAAGAGTACGACAAGTGGTCATATGGGCCAGGAGCAAAGGTCTCATCATAGTCACGATCATGCTCCGCTGAAAACCACGAGCCACACGACGCGCTTTATAGCGCAAGAGATCCATCGAGCGAGTCTTAATCTTATAGACCCACTTACACGTGATAGGACGAACACCGGAGGGGAGAAACAAGATCCCAGTGCCAGGCGCTCAAGCGCATCAATCTCCTCACCATGGCTACAGTGCCATTCAGATGATGCTCGATCCCGATAAGAAATCGGCTCGAGGCAACAGAAGACCATACCGACTAGGAGAGTAACGGTTGGGGCACGACGATCGAGCAGGGCAGTAGAGGGAAGATCATCGAGGAAGACGACGCAGAGACGATGAAGAAGAGGGAATAGTAGAGGAAGACTCCGGAGAACGAGGAGAACTAGGAGAACTAGACGGAGCAGAGGAGGACAGTGTTAAGAAGAGACATCAGGGGGAGGAGATCCTGAAGAAGACACAATAGGGGTAGAAGGAGGTGTGCCAGGAAAGAGAAGAAAGATATCTTCCACCGGTAAGTACCAGCGGTGGGACGAGGATAGAAAGGACGCGTCATCAAAAGTAACATCACGAGAGATACGCATCCGACGACCAACGGGTCCCAACAGCGATAGCCCTTATGCTCATCATCAGATCCGAGGAAGACACACTCAACAGATCGAAGCGGTTTGGTGCGTTCGCGAGGAGCAAGGAGAACATAGCAAACACAACCAAACAAGCGAAGCATGGAGTAATCTGGAGACTGTCCAGAGAGGCGCTCAAGAGGGATACCACCCTACAGGGCGGCAGAAGGCTGAATATTGATGAGGTAAGCCGACGTAGCGACAGCCTCAGCCCAGAAATGCGGCGGGAAAGAAGAAGCAATCATCATAGCGCGAGTGGTCTCAAGAAGATGGCGATGCTTACGCTCAACAACGCCATTCTGGGCATGTGCGCCAGGACAGGAGAATTGAGCAAGAGTGCCCTGCTCAGCAAGAACACCTCGCAACATCTGGGAGATATACTCACCAAAGAATCAAGACGAAACACACGGATGGGGGTAGAATATTGAGTACGAACCATGGCCGCAAAACGCTGATATATGGAGAGCACCTCACTACGAGAGCGCATAAAATACAACCAAGTGTACCGAGAAAAATCATCGATGAATAAAATATAGTAGCGATGGCCCCCTTTTGAAGCGAAGGGAGCCGGACCCCAAACATCGGAATAAACTAAATCAAAAGGTCACTGAGATACAGGCACGCTAGTAGGATAGGGAAGTTGAATCTGTTTACCCAACCTACAGCCCTGACAATGCAAAGACCCATCTCCTGAGACAGACCCCAGAAGACCACGATGAACTAATGACGACAGGCGAGAGTCACAGAGGTGACCAAGACGATGATGCCACTGCTGAAAAGAGCTGATAGTAGAGGCAACAACCGGAGAAGAACTGACAGATGAAGTGGCAGCGGAAGGAACACGAAGCCAGTCTAACTCCCAAAGACCTGAAGAGTCACGGCTGCGAGGGCTAGCTCCAACCAGCACCCGGTTGCGACGGTCCTGAACAACACAAGAATCAGCATCAAGAATGACGCGACAACCAGAGTCAGTAAGCTGGCTAGCAGAGAACATATTCATCTTAAGAAGAGGGACATGAGAAATATCAGGAACAAAAAAAGAAGAAGTAGAAAGGGTGCCCCGACTAGAAACAGGGAGAGAGGTACCATCAGCCGTAAAAACACGGACAGGAGAAGGGAGAGAACGAAGCGGACGAAAATAAGACTCGAGGTCATATGAAAAGAAGCTCGAATCCGTGATACTACCACGGAGACGCACTGACAAAGGTGGTGGTGGTCGACAGGTTCAAGAGTCGATCCACGTAACCAAGTGCCCGTCGAAGAAGAGCACAGAGCAAGGCATGCGAAGACTCCGATAATGTCCTGATCGAGAGAGCAACCGCTGAAGATCCGGAAGACGACGCCCACGAGCCTGGTGCTGGCGTAACTGGTACCGTGTATAACAGGTGGCCCAAGTGTGACCATCCTCATTGCGAAGAAGAGCGTGATTTAAGAGAACCACGGCGATCCTGACCACGAGCCTGCTGATGCCGACTCTGACCCTGAGGCTGCTGGTGCTGAAGCCGACCCTGACCCTGACCTGGAGGAGTGGGTAGTATCGGCGGCGCACAGGGACCGCTGAGTCGAGGGAGCACACGCAAAGGAGCACCACAGTAGAAAGCAGATGGAACCGCAAGAAGACCCGGCCACGGAGACGGGTCTCCTCAGCCAAGCTCGGACAACACCTCGAGAGCGAAACACGACCACGAGCATTCAGCTGAGCACGCTGGGCTCAAACTCTGGCGAGAGAAATTCATAGATGCGGTGAAACTCCAAGTCCGAGCGCAATCTGGCAAAGACGAGCATGTGCCACAAACAGTGTATCGGAGAGAATCAAGCCGACGCCAGATAGCAGACTCGAGTATAGAACTCATCAATAGTAGAATCACCTATTTGGAGAGCATGCTCTGGCGAATCAGACAGTAAAGAGCATCCCAGACGGTGATAGCGCCGAAGATGGGCCCACCGAGCGCAACAGAGGGAGACTCATGAACTCAGCAGACATCTTGAGGCGTAACACTAGAGGTGAGAACAGAAGAAGACGAGCATCCTCATCAACCCACCGAGTGTAAGCCGAGCGTGTCGATAGGCCTCGAGATCAAGAGTACCGCTTGAACTTGGTCATAAGCGACAGCAGATATCAACTGAAAGCAGCATCCTTGGCCTCCTGAGAAGCATCAGCACCGAGAACAATCGGCATCGGCGGAAGAGGAGCCACAGGAGCAGGGGGCACGGCGGACAGGAGACCTCGCCGGAGAGCACACCCCAAAGACGAAGACCGCACATGTGAACACGCATAAAGGCAGCGAAATCAGGATAATTCGCGCCATCGAAGATCACCGGGCAGCGAGAAATTGCAACATAGCCGGATGGAGAAGACATTTTTTTTGACACAGATCAGATCTAGATGTGACCGATCAATCCGGCCGAACGGGATCGGTGGCAGTCAAACGGGGCGAGCCATAGCCGCAAGTCTGCCGAACGGAGGCGTACACCGGTCAGGCGAGACCGGGCGCATAAATGACGAGGGCGGGGCCGAGACGTACAACAACGGGGACCAGAGGCGGCGCGTGGAGTCCTGGCGCCATGGAGATTCACGGCGGTAGCGTGGGCATCAGCAGGTGGAGCAGCAGCAGCCGCGTGGAGTTTCCTGGCTGCAGGGCGCGTGGGCGTCAGCAGGTGCAGCAGCAACAGTTCTGCAAAGGCGCGTGGGCATGCAGAGGTGGAGTAGCAGCAGTTCTGCAGGGCAACCTCGCGTGAGCAGCAGCAGGTCTACGTGGCTGCAGAGCAACCTCACGTGAAGAGATGAAGCAGCAGCAGGTCCGCGTGAAGACCGAGGAGATAACCCCGCGCGTGGACGAGGCCTCGATCAAAAAAATCGACTGAGATCCAGATCCGCGCGTGGACGAGACCTCGATAAAAAAAATCGACTGAGATCCAGATCCGCGCGTGGAGAGATACGAACAACGACAACAGATGGCCCAAAACTAGGCGGCAACCGGCGGCGGCGACGACGGCAAGGCGTCGGCGACAGGGACAGTGGCGGCTATAGCGACGAAGTTGCGAGAGGAGGCTAACCTAGCTCTGATACCATGTCAGGAATATGCAATCAGATTCTCCTGCGCCACAATATATAAGATGCAGTGCGAGAAATATACGCGAAGCCCCAAACATATGAGAAAAATACAATAGACATATATATATATAACAGACCGCATCATCGGCATGCGCCGCGCGCGCGCCACCACGACCAGCACCAACGACCGGAGTCGCGCCAGCGCCGCCTCGCTGGTGCTTCCTTGCCGGCTCAGGAGTTCCTCGTCTCGCGGCAGCTTCCGCCACGGAGGGCGTGGAGACGGCGAAGCTGCTGGCACCGGAGCCGCCGCCGCCGCCGCCTCGTCTTCCACCTCTTCGTAGACGCTGGTCGGACGTTCTTCCTGTGTGCTGAGCGGCGGGTAGTGTTTTCCCTGGAGCGCGGATGCGCGGTCTCGCCGGCCATCCCCTGGAGCGCGCAGATGTGTAGGCTCAACGGCCGTTCCCTGGAGCATGCAGATGTGCTTGGGCATGTGGCGGCGGCGGTGGTTCCTGGGCGTGGGGTGGGGCGGCGGTTCCTGGATCGGGTCCTATTCGTTTAGGGATGGTGCTCCCGAGCTGTTCGTCCAGTCCAAGGACTTCTGTCTCTCTCGAGCACCCCTCAGGCTCTGTACGCATGGATGCTTGATGGATGGATACTTGTTGTATGCACGCATGTATGATTGATCGATGTTAAAGGATGTATGTATAGATACTCAAGCCTGCTGTCCAAAGAAAATTCAGTTCTGTATGCTATAATAATATAACCCTATATATCAAGGCGCGACATTTTCACGCCTCGTTGTTAGCTCGTCCACTGTTCATCGCTAATTTTGTCCAATGCTTGCCAGCCGCGTGTCCCGTCCCGTCCGCGCGTGCCCTCGATCCGTTTATTTTGCTCCGTCCCGTTTTCCCCTGATCCACCGTCATCTATTCCTTTTGGCTCTAGTGTGGACCGGTTGGAGACAGGAACATGCCACGACTTCCTTCCCCCTGTGATTACGTGCCCTGCTCTCCTGTTTCCTTATCTCTTCTCTCCTCGGTTTACCGGGGCGGTTACTGTTTGCGGACGCGTGCCGGAGAGTCCGATGTGTTTTCTCTTCCTTTTTCTTACCGCCGGTTTGCTCTCCTGCTGGGCCGTCCGCCAGGTCTGCCTCGCCTTTGCCTCTGATTGCTCCTCCATTGATGTATCTTCTTTTCTTTAGGATTTACTGACTGGTATTTTGTTCTCTTTTGGTGACTTTTAGGATGGCTGACCCTGCGGGTTCCGTCGCTGTTACATCTTTTCCTGCGGCAAGCGTCAGCATGGTCGGGGTTATGGCCGTCCTCCTTCCGGCCGATCTGCAGTCTCCCGCTCTGTCGAACCGCCGCAAATTCTGCTGTGCGTCGACATGGCTGCGGCTGCTGCGGTGGGTCTCGCCGAAGGGGTCTCTCCTGCTGCAACGTCTCCAGCTGGCCCGACGTTAGGTCAGTGTCGTCTCTCCGAAGATGTGCTTGCTGCGGCGGACTTGCATCTTCTCTACGGTGTTCCGGCTGGCCATGATCCGGATGTGTGCCCGTTGCCTTTTGGCTGCGGTGTTTTCCCGGTTGCCGCGCGTCGACGCCACGTCCTGCTTGCGGCCGTCGACCCCGCTCTGTTGCTCCGACTCCACACGATCCAGCGGACGACGCGCAGGCGGGCTTCTGGCAATGATCCGCGCCAAGTACTGATGTCACCGGTCCTGCTGCCTGTCTGCCAGCTCGCGCTCGCCGCGGTGCTTCACGTCGCCTTCATGCTCATTCTTCAGTTCATCCTGGTTTTTCCTGCTTTGTCTGCTCAGCCTTCTGATTCAGTTCATCCATCTGTCAGTTCTTCTACCGGCCTCCTGATATCTTGGCCGAACAAGTTCCTGTTGGTGCTCTATCGGCCGAGCAACTTGCGCGGAAACGGGGAAATTGAGCTGGGTAAGAGGCCAGTACACGATGTGCCAGGTACTGCAGCTGATTACTCTGGTGGTCACGTTGTTTTTTCTTTGTTGATTGTCCCGTGTTTTTTCCTTTCTGCACTATGGAGACTTCTAGCTGTTTACCAGTGCGGCTTCCTTCTTTTGCAGATGTTTCTCCTACTGCTGTGTACGCTGGTTATTCGGAGACTTCTCCATCGGTCGGTCTGGTGTCGTCTACCTTTCTGCATGGGCGGACCCAGGTACAGCCCACTCAAAATTTGGAATTTCTTTATATTTTATATGTACTTTGAATGAAAATTATTCAAATCCTCCAAATTTATAGAAGGCATGCCCCAGTCAAATGATGTGCCCCCAGTCAGAATTTTTTCTGGGTCCGCCCTTTCTCGGTGCAAGCTCTTCTACCTATGGTATAGTTGTTGTTCCTGCTGCTTTTTTGCTCTCCCGCTAGCTCATCGATGAAGTCTCTTGATAGAATTTGTTTTTGCTCACTGATTGGTTGTTTCGGTTTTTTCCCTCAGGATATCGGGGTCAGGAATGAAATCCCCCCCTTCTTTTTGTATTCTCCCGGCATGATTCTACTGATAGGATTTTTTTTGCTCACTCATATGTGCTCGAGTCAGGCCTCATGCTGTGGATATGTCTGTAGATTCATCTCCCATTGCCTCTTTGATGTTTTAGCCTATTGTGCGACGTGTCGCATCTCGGCGAGTGAATAGATGTGAAACCATGATTCTACAGGATAAGAGGAGATCATCAACATATTGTGCGACATGTCGCATCTCGGTGAGACTTCTTTATATATCTTTTTGCAATAGTGCGATTTTAGAGATCCTTTTTAAAGGATAAAACTTAAATCTAGGAAAATCTTATATGTTCAGATGCCAATAAAGAGTGCTCTTGACCACCATTAGTTCTTTTTAATTTTTATTTGTCTCTGACAGATAGGCTCTGTTCAGAAATTATCACATGATCTTACTTTATAGTCTTCTGTAGAAATATTTACATTCCAATGCAAGGAAGTATTACTATATTCTTACAGTGGGTTATTACCCTTCTTGACCATCCTGACCTGAAGTTATGGAAAGTGTTGTTTCAACTAGCTGCTATTGATAATACTTTATGCTAAATCGACAATGTTGTTTCTGTCTATGTGACGTTGCATTAGCCCAGTATATTTTGGTCTGTTCACCTAGGTAGACCACATTACCTATCTACATAAATCTCAAGATTTTTGTTTCAACCTTCGAATTTGAAAATATGTTTTCATGACTCTTCAAATTCAGAGGAACGGTGGAACTTCATACTTATGTTAGCATGATATTGTTCAATCCTGCCTTGCATTGTCTAGGATGCTGGACACACATCCAAGATTTCAACTTGCGTAGATGTTCAAATCAGAACGAGGGCATGTACTAAAGCAGTTTTTGATTGCACGTCATACATTCATACAAGAACTGTGAGCTCCATATTGTGTCATTATATTGCATTAGCTCTATCTTTATTATTCCGCATAGATCCAATCTACATTATATCATGTGTATAACCACGAAAGGGGCACAATCTCTAGCTAAAATTAATCGACATTAATATAGTCATATAAGCTGACGACTTATTTAGTTTATTTTTTGTTGTAGATTAGTAGTCATATATGTACACGGCTGAGTAGTACCATGAAAGAGGTTTTTTTCTGCAATTCTGATGATTAAATGAACATATCTTCCTGATATATGAGCTACATAAAGACAGTCATGAGCTGTACATTGATGACTTCTGGCTGGCTATTATAACTACTTGATTGGCGGCTTCCTGGGTTACTATCCTGTTATACATGCCATTGACATATAGTTATTGCAGAATACCTGAAGAGGCACACAAATTCTTGCAAAGATCTTACAATATGCACTACTTGTGAGCAACAATTTGATTATTCAGTTTCCTTCATTATTTGAGGTATGTAATATGTAAGTCAAATCTAACAAGTCTCATGCATTATATCTTATTTGTTCTGTTAGCTTATACAAGTTAGATGAATTTTAAAAATCTGCTACCTGCTACTGTTGTTGTTATGTTGTGCAGGCGAGGTGAGAGTACGAATGACAAGCCATAATACATGTTGTTTCATTGGAGAAGGAAATGATCAATAGGGGATAAGAGATGAAGGAAACTTAATCTATTTGGTGTTGTGTGAGTTTTTTTTATTTCTTGAAACTTAATCTTTGTAAGTTATATATTTCATGTATAGATATATGCAGTTTTGTGACCTCCTAAAGTAGTTAGAAAACATTCTTATGGAATCTGGGTTGCCTCTTTGCTTTGAATAAATGAGATCATGGTTGTTTTGTTGCTATCTGGGGTTACAGATGGCCGATGATTACCTGCTCAATAATGGCGATATATGGCGCAACATTTAGCAAGTTGGGATATTAATCGTGATCCACACCGAGTGTTACCAATATTTGCATATCAATTGTTGCAAGAACTACACTTATGTTCGGTCCGAATGGGTAGTTTTTATTATCTTTTAATAATTTTACATGAGTCCATTCCTACTGTAAAAGAGCGGACTTGCCCAAGGATTACAACAACATAGAACTGTCCATGGTGCCCTTTTAACAAAACCTGTGTTTTCTCACGGGCACTACTTCTATATTGCTCCATGAAGAGTAACATAAAGGAACGGTTTAAAGATAGGTAGAATTGGTCAAAGCGGTTTACCAACTGGGCGGACTAGAAATATAGTGTATCAAGAAGTGATTGATCACCTATAGCAGCGATCATCAAACGATTGCTGCAACTATTTCTAAACACTTGACTATAAATATTTCACATTTGTTTGTTTTGGTGCTTCTCCTCTATAAATCATGATGGTTTTCTCTTCTTGCTGTTTTAACTCCTGAGTTGAACATGACGGATGTTCTGCCGATGTGTTTTGCTATGTAGTTTGCATGGAACCACTTCACCTATTTTGTCTACTAGGTTTCTCTTGCGATGTACTTTACGAGCTATGTTTTCTCCCTCTGTTCTTAGCCTTCTGAGATAACAACTGTTGTATGTCAAAATATGTTTGATATTATGTGCTATGGACACCATTGGATGTTTTGCTCTACTACTTTCTTTGTTCATCAACACCGTAAATAGGATTGTATGCATCCATAAGCTTCTCTCCCCATCTTATGAATTTGTACACACCAAGGATTATGGTTCGCCGATCATACAATCATGTGAAGGACTATTTTGAAGAAAACCACCACAACATTGTTTCAGATTGTTAGAAAAGATTGATCTTATGCCACGGGCGTAGCGTGTCGCTGCACCAAATTCCCTAGTAGATACCTCATGGATGGATGTAAAGACACAGGGCCTGATGTCCAAATAATCTAGGCCAAATCTAAAATAAAGCATAACCAATAAATTCAAACTTATTCCGCTGCAAAGCGTGTTGAGAAATATTTTAACAAAAAACATGTGAATGTAGATAATTCATCTCCTAAGCATGTCGAACATAGTATTTAAGTAAAACAGTCAGAAATAGTTAATTAATTTTAAATCAACACTTATATAACATTTTCTGCATTCAGGGCTATTTCAGACATTTTATTTTCAAAACCATCAGAAGCAGCCATCAAAAGCACTCTTGCCAAACACCTAATCTCTACTTTTATCAGCACTTGCTACGGCTGATTTTCAACAGCTGATTTTTCACAGCTGTTTTTCAACAGCTGTAGCCCAAACAAACACACCCCTAGTCATATCACAGCATATCCAAATAATTCCAGAGAAGGTGTGGGACGATGCTGCTCCATTTTTGGTGGACGCAATGCTAAAATTATGGATTACTCTGCCTTACTTTTTTTGTGAACTATGCTGAAGGTCCCATTTCGTGATCTCTTTTTTGTTTCATCCACTAATAGTCATATAAAATCTGAGCAGGAAAACACAATGAGGTCAGGTGGGATACCTAGTTGAAATTTTTACTATGCCCTTTCATCTTATTTCAGAATGAAAATGCATGCTTTCTTCCGCTGGGACTTGAATACTTGAACTCAACCTACCTGGAGATTTCATTTGCAAACATTAATAAGTATTGACTGTAATATACTAAGTTAATTTTACACTGTTGGTCAGATACTTTTCCTTGTTAAGAGACCAGCATTTTTAGTTTGTATAAGCTGCACTGAAAGAGTCATATGAATGATTGAGCGGATGACTAGAGTTCATCAATAATCAGGTGCTTATGCTGTTGGCTTGATGCATTCATGTTTACACATTTATGATGAGTGGATTTCTTATTATGGTTATTCAAATTTATTCTGTCCGTTCTTATCCTGATTTCCGTTCTTAAAACAGTGAAACTGTTGTTGCGTAACATAATTTGTCCAATTTTCTACAGAGACTTGCATTGTGATACTCCCTCCGGACCATATTAATTGACTTGAATTTGTCAAATTTGGGTGAACCTATATACTAAATAGTGTCTAGATTCACCAAATCTAGACAAATGTGAGTCAATTAATATGGATCGGAGGAGTACAAGTATTATTTGACTTTTGCTCGTACTGTATTGAAATCCTTTCTAAGATGTAACACTTCCTATTAGTGTTAGCTCTGAACACTTTTCTGCTAAATTTGGTTTAGTCTTTCTTGCTCGAATTAGGCTTTCGCCCCGCTTTATAAATAAAATCAAACGGCCAAACCGATACAAAGTGATGAGGAGTTCCTCTTACAAGCAGATCAAAGATAAACTGTAAAGCCTAGGAAGCAACTAGCTTGCCACCAAAGACGACGAGGCTATGGGGACCGGAGCTCCACGACAACGCCTCCAAGAAGGTAACGACGTCCCAAATGTCGCCGCTGCCGAGATCACAAGTGTCGTGGTGGTATCACGGCATATGCCATGGGTAGGCTAAAGTTGGGGCCGATGGACGTGGAGGAATCCGGGGAGGGATGATGCAGTGAAGACCGCACTCGTATGTACAAAGAGAAATACAATGTATATTGGATTGAAGCTATCAAGTGGGAATAACACCTCCTTCTATACATCTAATCTCTTATTATCTTGCCATGCTTGTGGCTACAATCATGCTCCTGGAGCTGTACCTCCTATCCTTCTATCTAGATCTCTCTATGAGAGTGGAGGAAGAAAGAGAAGGGGAGCTCCTAGTGAGCAGAGAGAGGAGGAGCCCTTCGGGGGCCTCCTCGAGAATGATCCCCCTGGTCCTCCTTATAAAGGGGAGGCCAGGGGACAAAGCTTGCTCCATACGCTAGGTATCTACTTAGCATATTCCTGGTACCTTCTTAGATGCTCAGCATATGCCTTGGCATCTTTGGAGATGCCAGGCATATTCCCTAGCATATTCTTGACGCCAACGGCATATTCCTTATGCTCTGTGCCAATCTGAGTTGGTAGGGTCCCAGGACTGACATGAGACTCGTCGATCTTGTCCTAGTTTGAGGTGGAATCAGTAAGTGTGTTCAGGATACATCTGGAGATGAATAAATGATGAGCGGGACAATATAATTCGGACTGGGGAGTGGTTATTCGGCCTGTGGCCAGCAGATTCGGCCTGGTGGACTGCTAATTCGGCCCAGGCCTATAAGTCATAGCCGAATCAGTCATCTGCCTAGCCGGGTGTTGTCTTGGCCCAGCCGGGTGACACCATGGCCCAGCCGGGTCAGGAATCTCGGCCCAGGCAGTGCGCTGGTGTTGGTGAAGGGGACCCGCGGTGGGCCGAGGTGTGGTTGATTCGGCCCACCCGGGCGGAGTATCCTGGCGCCGGTGGTTCGTCAGCGAGGTGGGCGCTTCCCCGCGGTGGGCCGAATCCGGCCCACCCGAGGGTAGCGGTCGTGGTAGCGCAGAGGCCTGCCTAGGGGGAACGCCGGGGGCGACTTTGGCAGGTGCGGGGTCATCGGCGAGGTGGACTTGGCGGAAGCGGCTTGGCTCCGAGGTGACGCTGGCGGGAGATCGCTCGGTACTAGCGACGAGGTGGCGATGGGGTTTGGTGGTAATTCGGCTAGGTGGGCCGAATTGACATCTAATTCGGCCCGTTTGTGCTGTTTTGTCTAGAAAGAGTAGTAGGTCCAGGCCGAATTAGGTATAATTCGGCCCAGTCTGTTTTTTATCCTTTTTCCTCTTAGTTTCCTTCCTTCGCGCCATATTTCTTTACTTATTTATGCATATTTCTCTCGGTAAATCCTCCCTTCATCTACAGATATCCTTTTATTTATCAACTCTGGGGTACCTGGGGGTACACCCCCGACATTAGTCCCCGAGGCTATGTGGGATTCGTAGAATCGCTCATGGGCTTTAAATCTAAATATCCCCAGAGTTGTTTTCTGACATACACCTTCTTTGTCATGTATTTCTTGGTCGCATAATCCCTTTGGGCAAGTTTGTGACTTTGTCCTTCTTGGGCTCTGCCCATAACCTTTCTGGGCAGGTTGCTTGACTTCTGGCCTTCTTGGGCTTTGGTCATAACCCCTTTGGGTGAGTTTCTGGACTCCTGGCCTTCATGGCCACTGGTCATAACCCCTTTGGGTAAGTTTCTAGACTTCTGGCCATCATGGGCACTGGTCATAACCTTTTTTGGTAAGTTTCTGGACTTCTGGCCATCATGGGCACTGGTCATAACCCCTTTGGGTAAGTTATGAGTTCTGGCCTTTTTGGGCACTGCTCTTTTAACCTCTTCGGGTAAGTTATGAGTTCTGGCCTTCTTGGGCACTGCTCTTTTAACTCCATTGGGCAAGCTATGAGTTCTGGCCTTCTTGGGCACTGCTCTTTTAACCCCATTGGGTAAGCTATGAGCTCTTGCCTTCTTGGGCTTTGCTCTTTTAACCTCATTGGGTAAGTTATGAGCTCTTGCCTTCTAGGGCTTTGCTCTTTTAACCCCATTGGGTAAGTTATGAGCTCTTGCCTTCTAGGGCTTTGCTCTTTTAACCCCATTGGGTAAGTTATGAGCTCTTGCCTTCTAGGGCTTTGCTCTTTTAACCTCGTTGGGTAAGTTTATGAGTCTTGGCCTTCTTTGGCACTGCTCTTTTAACCTTGTTGGGTAAGTTTATGAGTCTTGGCCTTCTTTGGCACTGCTCTTTTAACCTCATTGGGTAAGTTATTACCCGGGTCATCTGATCTGAGTTATCTGACTCAGATCCGAGTTACATGACTCAAATCCGAGTTAACTCATCCTAAATCCGAGTTGCTTTACTTAATTGTGATTTGCATCCCGAATCTGAGTCTTCTGACTCAAATCCGAGTTAACTCATCCAAAATCCGAGTTACTTTACTCAATTTTGGCTTGCATCCCGAATCTGAGTCTTCTGACTCAAATCCGAGTTAACTCATCCAAAATCCGAGTTACTTTGCTCGCCATGATATAGCTTGATTTGGCGTGATGACGATAATTTGTCTTTGATATGGATCCGAGATATAGATCCGAGATTAAGCTTTGGGATATGATAATGGGGCTAACCGCTGAGAGATCTGATTCGAGATGTAGATATGAGATATAGATTCGAGATATGATAAGCTGGCCAATAGTCACCCGAGATATGGGATAATCAGGCAAGATGGTGAGATATCACTCCGAGTCATAACATAACCTGGCAATCTGGTGAACTAAATAAAGCTTCGGCCTGAATTAGAGATATGATTAGTACGCCGAGTTTGAATACCAATCCGAATTATAAAGTACCTGGCAAGCTGAATCAAATGTTAGTCCGAATCAGAGACAACTTATTGAGCTGAGTTAAGGGTTAATTCAAAGCATAAACTAACTGACTCAAAATCTATCTGAATCACAAATAAGATGATTCAACTTATGGCCGAGTTAACTGAAATGCTGGCTAGCGAGCTGAGTCAATGGGTAGTCCAAAACATAAACTAACTGACTCAAAATCTATCTGAATCACAAATAAGATGATTCAACTTATGGCCGAGTTAACTGAAAAGCTGGCTGGAGTATAGATCTAAATCAACATAAAGCTCTCTTAATCTAAAGGTGACTCTACGGATAAGTTGACTAGTCCCCGGGTTGAGTTATTTTCTCCCTGGGATGAAGGATCGAGTATAGGTGGTTGAGTTACCTGGTATTTTCAGCATACTTGGAGAAGTGTTTGGGTGAGTTTTGCTAGGTCATACTTGCCCTGCTGAGTTACTCGGTACTTACAGTAAGCTTGGAGTAGTGCTTGAGTCCTTCTTGTTGAGCCTTACCTGGTGAAGCTGAATGAGCCCTGTGAGGAAGAAATCGACGAAGATGTTCCCGTCCGGATAGAAACCCAACCAACGCCACTAGAAGGCCCCACGGTGGGCGCCAAATGTCGTGGTGGTATCACGGCATATGCCATGGGTAGGCTAAAGTTGGGGCCGATGGACGTGGAGGAATCCGGGGAGGGATGATGCAGTGAAGACCGCACTCGTATGTACAAAGAGAAATACAATGTATATTGGATTGAAGCTATCAAGTGGGAATAACACCTCCTTCTATACATCTAATCTCTTATTATCTTGCCATGCTTGTGGCTACAATCATGCTCCTGGAGCTGTACCTCCTATCCTTCTATCTAGATCTCTCTATGAGAGTGGAGGAAGAAAGAGAAGGGGAGCTCCTAGTGAGCAGAGAGAGGAGGAGCCCTTCGGGGGCCTCCTCGAGAATGATCCCCCTGGTCCTCCTTATAAAGGGGAGGCCAGGGGACAAAGCTTGCTCCATACGCTAGGTATCTACTTAGCATATTCCTGGTACCTTCTTAGATGCTCAGCATATGCCTTGGCATCTTTGGAGATGCCAGGCATATTCCCTAGCATATTCTTGACGCCAACGGCATATTCCTTATGCTCTGTGCCAATCTGAGTTGGTAGGGTCCCAGGACTGACATGAGACTCGTCGATCTTGTCCTAGTTTGAGGTGGAATCAGTAAGTGTGTTCAGGATACATCTGGAGATGAATAAATGATGAGCGGGACAATATAATTGACCGGGAGTGGTTATTCGCCTGTACAGCAGATTCGCCTGGTGGATCGCTAATCCGCCCAGGCCTATAAGTCATAGCCGAATCAGTCATCTGCCTAGCCGGGTGTTGTCTTGGCCCAGCCGGGTGACACCATGGCCCAGCCGGGTCAGGAATCTCGGCCAGCAAAGGCGGTCTGGTGTTGGTGAAGGGACCATGGGCCGAGGTGTGGTTGATTCGGCCCACCCGGGCGGAGTATCCTGGCGCCGGTGGTTCGTCAGCGAGGTGGGCGCTTCCCCGCGGTGGGCCGAATCCGGCCCACCCGAGGGTAGCGGTCGTGGTAGCGCAGAGGCCTGCCTAGGGGGAACGCCGGGGGCGACTTTGGCAGGTGCGGGGTCATCGGCGAGGTGGACTTGGCGGAAGCGGCTTGGCTCCGAGGTGACGCTGGCGGGAGATCGCTCGGTACTAGCGACGAGGTGGCGATGGGGTTTGGTGGTAATTCGGCTAGGTGGGCCGAATTGACATCTAATTCGGCCCGTTTGTGCTGTTTTGTCTAGAAAGAGTAGTAGGTCCAGGCCGAATTAGGTATAATTCGGCCCAGTCTGTTTTTTATCCTTTTTCCTCTTAGTTTCCTTCCTTCGCGCCATATTTCTTTACTTATGTATGCATATTTCTCTCGGTAAATCCTCCCTTCATCTACAGATATCCTTTTATTTATCAACTCTGGGGTACCTGGGGGTACACCCCCGACAACAAGGGTCTAGGGTTTTCATCCGGAGCCCTACTGGGATGAGAGTAGCCACAAAAACGCCCCCAAGAGGATCACGACACCCACGGGCATCGTCGTTGCTGGCGCCAAAGCGCTGGGCTTTCGCCCGGAAAAACTCTCGCACCAGTGGTACCTCAAACCAGCACCATGCTTCGAGCCGAGCTTCCAGCCGCGATCTGGGTGCTGCCACCACCAGGAGCCCCCGAAGCCCCTTCCTTGCCACCCGCATGGACCAAAGAGAAGGGCCATCACCACTGCAATGCCGCCCAGCCGTCGAGACACGCGTGCAGTCCACCTTCCGGGGCCATCGCCCCGGCATCCACGAACTCGCGACAGGGTGCCCATAAGCGTCACACCGCAAAGCCGTCGGGAAGGGTGCAGTATGGCGGCATCGGGTCAGCAGGTGTCGGGCCACACGGCTGCCTAGAGGAGGGGACCCGCCCTCCATCACCATCACCATGGTGATTGTCGTCCGGAGACACAGCAGCAGTGCCAAACATGCCTAGATCATGCCCAGATTAGGCCCGGCCCGCCGGCCAGGCCTAGATCAGGCCCAGATTGGGCCCTTCGGCTCTGCCGCTGCGCTGCTGAAGCTAGGGAGCCCCTCCGCCCCGACTGTGACACACCGCCCTACCCGCTGGCCGCACGGCCAAGCCATGCCCGCCGAGCGCCGGTCGCCCTGTCCCGTAGCTCGCCCAGACGCCGGAGCGCCCCGCCAGCGATGCCACGGCCGCGCCGCAGCCCACTGTCACCGGCTGTCTCGCGACTGGATCGCCACGCCGCCGGACGAGCTCGCCACCAGCGCCATGCCGCACCGCCGCCAGAGGAGCCCGCCCGCACGGCCCCCCAGCACCGGGTAGAAGAAGACCCGCCGCCGCCGGACCGCACGGACTTAGCTGGGCGGCGCTCGCCGGCGGAGGCGGGGAAGGAGGGAAGGAGGAGGGAGAAGGCGGCGGGCGCTAGGGATCGCGTCTCCGTCGCCCTCGCGGGGAGCGACGCGAGACGCAGGGTTTTTTTTCTCCCTATCGGGCCGACCCCCCATGATGATTTATCGGTTTAGTCTTTCTTGAGTTCCTATATTGAGTATACAGAGAATATTAGCAAAAACTTAATCTCCTGGGTTTTGGTTTCATGTTGTGCTCAAAGAACATGCCTCATTCGATATTAGCTAAGATGATTTTTTAGGTTTTGAGGGCAGATTTTTTTTCGAGAATTGTTTTGAGGGCAGAGTTGAGGGCCTAACCTGACCACCTTCTCTCTGGCGACTGGGAGGATTCCCTTATGGTATTAGGTCACAGAACAAGAGAGAGGCATCTTATATAGGATAGATACTGGGTTGGGCCAGATGGGCCACATAGAACATAAAGAAGGCCTAGCAGGTAGGTATCAGTAGACATCTCTAATAGTTATCCAACATACCTTCTCAAGATGGGTGATAAATGTCAATTATCCCTATCTTGGCACATGCAAGATTACAATCTTTTGTACCCAATCCTTTTGTCGAACAGTTTGCCACTTGTTGTCATGATCTCATATAGGCCAATGATATAATCCCAATATCAATCTTTTCTTTAAAAAAGAACTTGTCTATCTCCATCGTGTTTGGTTCAGTCATGCTGAACATGATTATTTGCTTTGTTGATGGCAGACATGTTATCACACCACACCTTCAAGCTTCCTTGCCTTAACAATTCAAGTTTACTTGTGAGGTTTCTTACCAACAACATTTAACTCAAGCCTTGCAACATGGCTCTATACTCTACTTCGGCTGTGGATTTTGAGACAACAGACTCTTTCTTGCTTCTCGAGGACACCATTTTTCCTCTAACAAAAACACAATATCCCGAGGTAGATCTTTGATCATGCAAATATCTAGGCCAATCTGCATCGCAGTAGCCATATACATCTAGATGCCCATTCTTTTGAACCATAATTCTTTTCTTGGAGTAACCTTTAAGTACCTCAAGGTCCTTTGAGATGCTTCCAAGTGTCCACCCCTGGGATCATGCATATAGCGACTCACAACACTCACTGCATATGATATATCTGGTCTCGTGTGGCATAAATAAATTAGTTTTCCAACAAGTCTTTGATATTTCTCCTTGTCTATAGATTCACCGGACTCTGTTATAACTTTATTGTTTGGGCCAATAGGAGTTGAAGCTACTCGATAGCCCAGCATGCCCATATCATCTAAGAGATCCAAGGTATACTTTCTCTGAGAAAGTACTATTCCTTTTGAAGATCTAGAAATTTCTATTTCAAGAAAGTGCTTAAGTATTTTCAGATATTTCACCTCAAAGGCTTAACTTAGACATTCTTTCAGTTTTGTTATTTCCACATCATCATTTCCCATGATGATAATATCATTAACATATACTACATGAATGGTCATTTTCTGTTTGAAATTCCTGTAAAACAGTGTACGATTTCCATTGCATTGACCATATCCCATGCCACACACAGCTTGTCTAAACCTATTAAACCATGCCCTTGGGGATTGTTTGAGTCCATATAGTGATTTCTTCAGCTTGCATACATTTCCTTTAGTTTCTAGCGTGACAAATCCTGGTGGCATTTCCATATACACTTTTTCATGTAGGTCACCATGCAAAAACATATTTTTGACATCAAGTTGTACAAGGGTCATCCAAAATTTGCTACACAAGAAATTAGTATTCTAACCGTGCTCATTTTTGCCACTGGTGCAAAGGTCTCATCATAATCAATGCCATAAGTCTGACTATATCCTCTTACCAAAAGTCTTGCCTTATATCTTTCGATCTTTCCTTCTAGATTTTGTTTACCGTATAGATCCAATTGCAGCCTACTGCCTTTTTTTCTTCTAGGAGATATGTCAACTCCCATGTTTTATTTTTCTTCAATGCCTCTAATTCTTCGATCATTGCATTGCACCATCTTGGGTCCAACTTGGATTTCTTCCAATCCTTAGGAATAGATACAACCTATAGCGAGTGAACAAAGGCCTGAAATGAGGTAGATAAAGCCTTGTAGGAGATATAATTTCCTTTGTAATAGTAATCATAACTATGTCGCTTTATTGGATTAACTTTCCTTGTACCCTTTCTTATTGCAATTGGAAAGTCTATACTATTATTGGATGCAAACTGAGATTTACTACCTTCAGGAGAATCTATACTTTGCTCTATTGGTTCTCATGTTGAAAGGGTTGCTCCCCTGGATCTGATCTTGTTGTTGCTCCTACTCATATGCTTGTTGCTCCCTTGAAACTTGTCCCCTTGGTACTTGTCTTCTAGAGTAAACAAGTGGATTTTGCTTCCATCGTTGTGGTGGTGTAGGTTCGTTAAGAACTGCAGGAGTGTCTGTAAAAGTAGGAATCCGTTGTTGGTCACCACATTGCCTCTCCATAACAACAATGGGAATTAGATGTTGGTCACCACATTGTTGCTCCACACCACCACCTTATTGCTGTTGCAAATCATTGTTTCCAACCTTCTCCCCTTATTGACCATCACCAAGATGGGCAAGACCCTAAAACAAGCCACTAAGATCAGTAGAACTAACATAGAAAGGTTCCGACTCACGTAACATGTAATCCATGCTCACAAAGGTCCTCCTTTATGTAGGGCTCCAACATTTGTACCCCTTTTTTCTAGAGGAATACCCAATGTAAATACATCTAATGGCCCAATGATCTAACTTGCCCGCATTTGGCATGTGATCCCTGACAAATCATGTACTTCCAAAGAGTTTGGGTGGAACAACAAAGTCATTGTTATGTAGAAGGAGTTGGCATGGAGATTGCATACCCAATATCTTGGAAGGCATTCCGTTGATCAAATAGGTAGTTGTCATAACAGCCTCACTCCATAGGAACTTGGGTACATTCATGGTGAACATGAGAGATCGAGCAACTTCAAGAATGTGCCTATTCTTCCATTCAACAACTCCATTTTGGAGAGGGGTATCAGGACATGAAGTCTGGTGCAGGATACCCTCTGAAGATAAGAAAGTAGCAAATGTTTTGTTGATATATTCAGTATCATTATCATTCCTAATTATCTGCACCTATACATTGAATTGGTTTTTCACATAGGCACAAAAATTCTAAAAGCATGTGAACATTTCATCTTTTTGACGCATAAGATAAACCCAAGTAATTATGGAATAGCAATCAATAAAAGTCATAAAGTACTTCATGCCACTTACTGACACAACCGAACATGTCCACAAATCAGAATGTACTAGCACAACTAGGGATACACTTCTAGTCCCTCTATTGACATAAGAGGTTCTTGTATGCTTAGAATACTCGCATGCATCATCGCTTAACTTCGTTCGATTCACTCCATTCATTACATCAGGAAAAACTTGAACATTTTATCAAAAGACATGTGGCCCATTCGACAATGATGCACCAGTGCCATATTCTCTTTTTCTCCTACAATCGTAGCCAACATGGAAGTTTCATCATGTCCCATCTTGTCATAATCCATGTACCACCTCTATGCCTGATTCCGGTCCCAATCCTCCCGCCAGACGTCCTCTCCTGAATTAAACACATATATTTATCAAGTATTACATGGCAATCATGTTAATCAGTCAAGGCACTTAGGGACACCAAATTAACTAGAAAAGCAGGAACATGCAGTACTTAAGACAATTTTATGTTGGATGTACATTTAACTGATCCCACCCCTTTTATAGATTGTGTTGTGCCATCTTCTATTTGGATAGTGCCTCTATGTGTGGGAGGATACTGAATGTAAGTATCGAACTCACTAATATTCCCAGTGACATGTTTGGATGCTTCAGAATCTAGAATTCAATCTGAATAAATGTTATTAGTGGCTATAGATACTCTGCTAATATTACCTTCATTTGTATAGGAATGGTGAGCAAAGTTCCCAAATGTCACCTCCTTTTTTTCCTTCTTCCTTTGGTTGTCCCTGTGATGTACTAGTTGTGATCTCTACAGCCGCTGCCATATGTGCCTTCGGAAATGTAGTGTGATGATGTTCGTATTGCCATCCATACTGCTGTCCACCACCTCTACCATACTACTGTTCATACGACTGTGCACTACCTCTACCATATTGTTGTCCACCACCTATACCTTCACCTCTTCCTATATAGATTCCTCTACCATATGTGTATCATCCTCTCCCCCTTCTAGGTGTCCCAAAGGAGGTACATTGATGCTTCAAGTGTCCCTTTACTCTATAAGTGAAGCACTCTCTTGTCTACCTTTCCTCAATGGTGTAGAACGTAGGATGAGGGATTGAATCAACAT
Organism: Avena longiglumis; assembly: GCA_030063025.1. Lineage (NCBI taxonomy): Eukaryota > Viridiplantae > Streptophyta > Magnoliopsida > Poales > Poaceae > Avena > Avena longiglumis. The sequence continues at coordinate 207,534,082 of CP125979.1, read as the reverse complement.
CTTTCATCATGTTTAACCGCACTTCCTCTTTATACATAGAAGAAATGGAGTCTTTGAGGGAAGGGGAAGTGGTTTGATGTAGTAGAACAGCCCTTCCACCCTCAAACTCTCTATTAAGAGCTTTCGAAAATTTCATGACTCAGCGGTGCTCAATCCAGCTTGCAGCAGCACTAACATATTCACCATGGACAAGTTAAAGAGGATCAAGATGGTCTAAATCTCCCCACATATGCTACATCTCAGCCATGAATGCCTGACAATTTTATCTCCTTGTCGTAAGTAATGCACCTTATCTTCAATCTCAGCAATCAATATCATGCTCCCCTTTCTAGATTAGAGATTTGATAGTGTCACATACATCCGAAGCCTTCGTGAGTGCCTCTACTGAAGCGGAAATGTTCGGGACCAAAGAATTCAACAACCATGCCACAATCAAAGAATTTGAGGCACTCCACTTCTTCCACTCAGAACTGGTCTTATCTGGTGGTTCAACAACTTCACTGGTCACACGCTCATCCAACCCTTTCGTGTTCAGAATCAACAGAGCCCTCCTCGACCACCGGATATAGTTGGCCACTCCTTCCAACTTGACGTCATTTGGTATCCGTTCATGTTTTTGGATAGCTTTCGGTATGAGGAACAATTTCTCCTGCTCTCCAGTAGATGCAACTCCATCACCTTTGATAGTGATAAGTTCTGCTAGCTTCTCGAGAGTTGTGACCAAGTTCTCCTTGTCCCACGTGTCTGCCTTCACTACCCTACCTTCTTTTGCACTCCAGGCAGCTTGACTACAAATCAACCTCTCACTGAATCAAAGGACTCACCCGCATGATGCCCTCTCCATAACCTTATCTTATGTGCCACCGTGGCAGCCTGCTCACTCCTACCCCCTAGTTACCGCAATAGCCTAGCCTTCCAGATATTCCACTCGTGTTGGTGTTGCCCTCACAGCCCCTTTCGCTGGTACCATGAGGGCAGAGTCGAGGGCCTAACCTTACTACCTTCTCTTCTATGGCGGCTGGGAGGAACTCCCTTCTAGTATTAGGTCACAGAGAACAAGAGAGAAGCACCTTATATAGGATAGATACTGGGCTAGGCGAGATGGGCCATATATAACATAAAGAAGGCCCACCAGGTATCAGCAGATGATGGGGATATGCCTACCGGGGTATACCCAGCAGGACGTTTCCTACTGGCCCAAGCGTCAGCGAGTGGGCCTGCAGGACGGCGACTGGATCAAGACTTGGCGTGGACTCAAGCGACTGGAAGCTGAAGGCCCAGAAGCATAGCTAGGCCCAGTCGGACTAGGTCATAGAATCTCTGAATCCTTAACTAATTCGGTTGTGATTTGTAAAACCTAGCGAGGTGAGTCTATATAAACCTTCCTAGAGGACGCATAGAGGACACGTTCCATCATACACCTTAGCGACTCGCCGCCTAGCCCCCGAGCTCGTCCCATTGTACTCTCACCATAATACAATATAGCAGGAGTAGGTCTTTACCCCCCCGGGGGGGCGAACCTAGGTAAACCCTTGTGTCTCAGCCCTCATCTCGCACCGCAGATGGCTGGCCGCCCTTGCCCCATGTTCTACTACTCGCTGCCAATTGCAGCATCTGTCGTGGTCATTCCCATGACAGTGGCGCCCACCGTGGGGCATGGCCGGTCAGGCCGGTGTTTTGCGGCAAGATCCAATCTGCCCATCAACGAGTCGATCGCCACCGGCCACATGATCGCGATCGGCGAGATGCTCCAGATCTTGCCGAGCAGCTACGTCCCGGCGGCGCGACCCGTCACGCATAGCATGATCCTGCCGGTCGGCACGATCAGCCTCTTCGTTGGCATCACCGACGTCATCATCTCGGAGGACTCGGCTCGCATCCACGAGTCGCCGTCACGCGACCGGCTCTCTGAGAGCCAGTTCCGCACGATCCACTGCCTCGCCTCCGAGTACGACTCGGCCCACAGCAACGTGGCCAAAACCACCGCGGCCGCGGACGACGCGGCCCTCAACGACGACGCCGATTCGGCGACCCCGGCGTCACTCGCCGGATCCATTGTCACCGCGTCACCAGCGGGCTCCATCACCCAGGTCTCCAACATCGGAGACTTCGAGGATCCCTCCATCCTCTGGATCTTCGACTTTGATTCCGGGTCGGAAAACTCCGCCGACCTCCGCGACGGAACCGGCCGCCATGCCGCGACCTACATGGCAACTGGCGTCGACCCACCAGAAGACCCATTCTCCATGCCGATCCCTCCAAACGCGACAGCGACGGAGGTCGAGGAACTCCGCTAGAAGCTGGCGGAGGCAGTCCGCAAGGAACAAGCCAAGCGCGAAAAATTTCGCCTCGAGCAGGTGACAGCGCAGGAGCTATCGCGCTACCAACAACTCCGAATCAGGTCGCGCCTGAACCCCACCGTCCAGGGGCGCGCCCTGAATTTCGACAACGAGAACGACCTAGCCCGCGCGGCCGAGCGCGCGATCTGCGAGAACGCGCCGCCAGGAGGAAGCACTCAGCCTCCACCAGGAGCAACGACCAATGGTGCCCCGCCACCACCCAACCGCGCACCCCCAGGGACCAGCCAAGGATCGTGGTCTCCTCACGGGAGCGAGACGCGAACGTCCTCCCGTTGTTCTCCGCCCCAATGGACAACCTCGTTGCAGGCCGAGCAGTAGTCGACAACATTACAGCCACTGGGGACTGCGCCCTGTAGATCCAATACACCAAGGCTCTGCTCGCCAAAACGGTCGAGCAACAAAACGCAGGCATCGACTCACAGGGTCGGATGTACTCATGTTCATCGGGCAGCAGAGCGGCCTCAAGCGGCCGCCCCATGGAGGCGAACACTCTCAACTGCCCGCCACCCGAACCCCTACAGCTCCAACACCGACCCGCGAACTCGACACTCTCCACCAACGACCCTAGGCCGGCGACCAACTTCGTCGCCGCCAACGGACAACCCGTCGACGCCCGCACCCACATCATCAACAACTAGAGTTGGCGCGCACGCCAGCCTGACGACCTGCGGCACACCCTCACCAACCGCCGAGACGGTGAGCCGAGGGGGTCACTGAGCCGCATCGGGCCCCAGTTCTTTGGACCGATGATCCGAGGCGAAAGATACTCGGCAAACTTCAAAGTGCCGAAGGAAATAGAGAAGTACGAACCCTTGTACGATCCTTCTGTGTGGCTGGATACCTACGTCATGGCGATGGGGATCGCAGGACACACCGACCTACTAGCCGCCCGCTACCTCTCCCTGATGATGGAGGGGGCATGCATGCAGTGGATCAACACCCTTCCCGCGGATAGCATCGATTCCTGGGAGGAGATGCGCGAGGCCTTCGTCAGGCACTTCGAGGGTTCATACACCCGCGCCACCACCATCGAGGACCTGGAACGGTGCGTCCAGGGACCCCGCGAGTCGACCCGCAGCTGGGTACAACTGTGGCAAGATCCGTGGTACAACGCGGTCGGAATCCACCCAGACACCGCGATCCACTTCAAGACCTCGTGCCACTACGAGCCCCTGGTCGCCAAGCTCAAACGAGCGTATCGCACACTCGACAGCATACCGGACCTCCTGGAGATCGCAAAAAGGTACGCGGAGGAGGACCCAAACCAAGAAACCGACGACGAGTCGGGAGGACACCGCCGCACGAGTGGCCACGGCAACGGGAGACGACCCGACTTACGCTACAGCAACACTCGCCTCACCGGCAAGCATCGTAGTGACGGGCGAGTCGACTTCTTCGCCAACGCTGGATACGTGCAGCGCGAGCCCAAGAGCTTCCGCCGCGACTGGGGACAATGCCGCGATGGCGGCAACTACAAGGCGAAGCCGAGGTTCGACCCCGCAACCCTTCTTAACCAACCTTGTGTATTTCACAGCAGGGAAGGAAAGCCCGCCACGCACACGACCGCCGACTGCCACTCTCTCGAGGAGATCGAGAAGGCACGGCGCGCGCAGGAAGACCCCGACAACAACCCGCCAAACGGCGGAAAATTCGGCTGCGTCGCCGGCTCGCTCCACACCTTCACAGGCTTCAACATGAAGCGTGAGAAGAAGGTCATCGCCCGCGCCGTCGCTGTCAACGCGGTGGCCTAGATAGATATCCCCCAGTTCCTCAACTGGTCTGAGCAACCAATCACTTGGAGCCGCGCGGACCACTCGCCACGGATCGAGTATCCGGGCTGAGTCACCCTGGTGGTCAAGCCCAAGGTGGGAGACTATTGGCTCCCCAAAACATTGATAGACGGCGGCAGCTCCATCAACATCCTGTACCTGGACACCTTCAGGCGACTGCGGCTCCCGCAGTCGATGATCGAGACGACCTACACCACGTTCCACGGCATCGTCCACGGTCAGAAGGCGTACTCGATCGGCAAGGTGACGCTGCCAGTCACCTTTGGCACACCGGCAAACTTCCACACCGAGCGGATCGTCTTCGAGCTGGTGCCTTTCGACAACCCCTACCACTGCGTCCTGGGGCGCCAGGCGTTCGCCAAGTTCATGGCAGCACCCCACTACGCGTATAACATGATGAAGCTACCCGGCCCTTGCGGCGTCATCACCATCCACGGCGACCCCGACATGGCCGCCGAGTACGAGGCCAAAGGAGCCGAACTCGCCGACGCCGTCATCGCGGCAGAGGCCAACCACGCCGAGGAGCTCGCCAAGTACGCGAGCGGGGTCAACAACGACGACCCCACCATACTCAAGAGGCCCAACTTGGAGGGCTGCAACTCCACCGCCTTCGAGGCAACGACGCATACCCGCATCGTCGAGCTGGTCCCAGTCGACTCCAGCCAGACGGTGACGATCGGGACGGGCATGAGCCCAGCATAGGAAGGCGCGCTCATCGAGTTCCTCCGTGAGAACATGGACATCTTCGCGTGGAAGCCCTCTGACATGTCTGGTGTCCCGAGGGAACTCGCTGAGCACAAACTCAACGCCGACCCCAAAGTGCGACCTATCAAGCAGTCACTGTGGCCCTTCAATGAAGAGCGCCGCCGAGCCATCACCGAGGAGGTGCGTCTACTCGCTGCAGGCTTCATCCGGCCAATCAAGTACTCCAAGTGGCTGGCAAACCCAGTCCTGGTCGAGAAGAAAAACGGGACCTGGAGGATGTGTATCGATTACACAAACTTAAACAGCGCCTTCCCGAAGGAGCAATTCGTCCTCCCGCGGATCGACCAAATCATCGATTCCACCACGGGCTCGGAGTCGCTATGCTTCCTCGACGCCTACTCTGGGTACAACCAGATCAAAATGGCCGTTAAGGACGACGAGAAGGCGGCGTTCATCACGCCATTCGGAGCCTTCTGCTACACTGCCATGACCTTTGGCCTCAAGAACGCCGGGGCGACCTAACAACGGTGCATGCAGGAGTGCCTTGCGAGCCAAATTGGCCGCAATATCCACGTCTACATCGACGACGTGGTGGTAAATTCCGCTCGCCAGAATGACCTACTCGCCGACCTGGCGGAAACATTCGCCAACCTGCGGAAATACAAGATAAAGATAAACCCAGGGAAGTGCACCTTCGGTGTGCCAACTGGACAGCTACTGGGATACGTCGTCTCCAAGCGCGGGATCGAAGCGAACCCCGCCAAGATCAACACGATCGCTCGCCTCGGCAGACCCAATTGCCTGCGCGACGTCCAGAAGCTGGCCGGGCGATTCGCGGCTCTCAGTCGCTTCATCCCCCGACTAGGCGAAAAGGCGATGCCCCTCTACCGCCTAATGCGCAAGAACCCCACCTTCCAGTGGGACGAGGCAGACGACGCGCTCCACGATCGCAAGGAGGTGCTACTCGCAGCACCGCCACTCGCCGCCCCCGTCAACAAGGAACCCATGTTGGTCTATGTCGCGGCTTCCGAATGCGTCGTCAGCATCGTCATGGTCATCGAACGGCCAGAGGAAGGAAAGGAGCGCCCGGTGCAGCGACCAGTGTACTACATCAGCGAAGTCCTCACCGAGTCGCGCCAGCGCTACCCGCAATACTAGAAATTGGTATACGCGATCTTCAGACCATAGCAGCGACTACCGCACTACTTCCAGGAGTACCCAATAATGGTCGTCTCCTCAGCACCGTTGCAAGATATCATCCGCAACCGCAAGGCGACCGGGCGAGTCGCCAAGTGGGCCGTCGAGATCGGCGTCCACAACATCAAGTACGAGCCGCGCAAGGCGATCAAGTCGCAGGCTCTCGCAGACTTCCTCGCCGACTGGGAGGAGGCCCAGCAGCCAGAGAAGCTGCCATACCTCCATTACTGGAACCTACACTTCGACGGCTCCAAGAATGCGGACGGCACAGGAGCAGGGATCGTGCTAACATCTCTGAAGGGCGACAAGCTCCGCTACGTCCTCTACCTCGACTTCACCCCCTGCACCAACAACATGGCCGAGTACGAGGCGCTACTCCACGGCATGCGAGCTGCCAAGGAGATGAACGTCCACCGCTGCTGCTCGGAGACTCGACCTGGCTGGGCAAGTCGCCGGCACCTACGACGCCGTCTCCCCCACCATGGCAGCATACCGCCGAGCAGTGGACCAGCTGGGTGGACAATTCGCAGGCTACTCCGTCGAGTGGATTGACAGGCGGAAGAACGAGGAGGCCGACGCACTCTCTCGCATAGGCTCGACTCGCCTCGCGCCACCCGCCGGCGTCTTCCTCGACGCCATCACCAAGCCCTCCGTCTCACCCCCAAGGGAGATCGACATCGGAATCCCGCTACAACCAGAAGCAGCCCTGGTCGCACTAATCACCGAGCCAAACGACTGGACCGCGCCATACGTCGCCTACCTAGAGGGAGGCACCCTGCCCGCGGACGAAGCAGACGCCCGGATGATAGCACGTCGCTGCAAGTCTTTCGTCATCATCAATGGCGAGCTCCACAAGCGCAGCGTGACCGGCGTGTTCCAACGCTGTGTTCAACCCGCCGAAGGACGCAAAATCCTCCAAGACATTCACTCCGGCGACTGCGGCCACCACGCTGGCGCCCGCGCTCTAGTCGCAAAGTATATGCGACACGGCTTCTACTGGCTCACCGCACACGCAGACGCGGTTGACATCGTCCAGAGGTGCGCCAGATGCCAGAAATACGCCAACCAGACCCATGTGCCGAGTTCGGCGCTCAAGACAATCCCCATCACCTGGCCATTTGCCGTATGGGGCATGGACATGGTAGGACCCTTCAAGAAGGCCCCCTCCGGCTTCACCCATCTCCTAGTCGCAGTCTACAAATTCACAAAATGGCTGGAGGCCAAGCCAGTCCGCAAATGCGACGGGAAGACTGCCACCAAGTTCCTCCGTGAGCTCATCTACCACTATGGCTTCCCCAACAGCATCATCACGGACAACGGCACCAACTTCGCCAAAGGAGCCATGGCTGAGTTCTGCGAGGAACACCACATCCGACTCGACCTCGCCTCAGTCACGCACCCGGAGTCCAATGGCCAGGCGGAACGCGCCAATCAGAGCATCCTCCACGGCCTGAAGCCACGGCTCCAAGTCCCACTGGAGCGCTCCGCCGGGTGCTGGGTCGAGGAGCTACCCTCCGTCATCTGGGGCATCCGCACCTCCGTCAATAGGTCGACAGGATTCACCCCCTTCTTCATGGTGTACGGTGCCGAGGCAGTCATGCCCACCGACCTCGAGCACGATTCACCAAGGGTGGTCAACTACACGGAGGATGCAAACGAACTTGCACGCCAAGACGGAGTCGACCAGCTCGACGAGGCACGCGACCTAGCTCGCTCCCGCACCGCCATCTACCAGCAAGGGCTCCGCCGCTACCATAGCCGGCGAGTAAGGGCTCGCATTTTCCAGGAAGGCGACCTGGTACTGTGCCTAATCCAGGACAAGAAGGGCATGCACAAGTTCTCCCCCCCTTGGGAGGGACCATTCGCCATCGGGCGAGTCCTAGGCAACGACGCCTACTACCTCACCGACGTCCGAGGGGACGGGAAACTCGACGTCAAGCGGCCATGGAATGTAAACCTCCTACAGAAGTTCTACTCCTAGAACTCCATACATGTACTCTCCACCCGCTATGAAATAAAGCAGATCGGTCACCGAAAATTGTGTTTACTCTCCGTGTCTTGTGCCACTCACACTCGTAATAACAACATTATGCTACTCGCAGAAGTCAACCTCTGGTAAAGCAACCGGCGCGGCCAAGTAGTGCGGTACAAGGGCACTAGGAAACTCCAGGCCTCGTAACGTCCACGAAAAACGCCAACCCGGAGCCCCATTGGAGTCGCCTAGCCGGACTGGCTCAACGAGCCAAGACAACTGCACTCGCTCCTCACAGCGATCAAGGTCCTACGCATCCTCGGCACAGCGACCCGAACGGCCAAGTACCACGCTCGGGGACTAACACCCAGCCAAATACGAGCGACTAGGGAAATACGCCAAGTATGAGAGCGCGCCCAGGACTCGCCACGCGACTGATCCTACGGATCAGGCAGGAGAGACGACGCTAACAAAAACACGCTTCGTCCTCACCTACCTTGGAGTTGCGACTAGAACCACCAAGTACCACGCTCGGGGACTCGGCAACCCGACCCCGTTCGTGCCTGGGAAAGCGGTCAAGTAAAGAGCACCCCTAGGAGTCGCCATGCGACTGGCTTTCCGAGCCATGGCGAGTCGACCTCAACTCATTAAAAGTTAACAAACATATAAACGAGATAAACCCCATAAAAGGGCGGACACGCTTGGGGACTCGTTCAATCAAAATCCAAAATCGCAAAACAAATGACAAAACAACACGAGTTTCCTTTATAGCAGCACAAGTTGTTCCAAAATACAAGGAAAGTTCAATAGTTATCTTGTACTAACGCCCAAGGGCACAACGCTTCTACTCCGCAGGTTTTGACGCAGACTCGCCGCCACCCCTGCGGTTACGAATGAAGGGCACGTACGGGTTCGACAGGTATGTCGTTAGCTCGCCCGCCATCGCCGCACGGAACGGATGCTCAACCCTGAAGTCCCGATGCTTCGGCTCAGGATCGTTGGGGGCGACAACCGTCTCTTGATAGGGGATGAGGTCGCCCATCGCCCAAACGCGGTCGGAGTACACCGCGGCCCGGTCCGTCAGCTTCAGCACCTCGGCAATCTCCACCGAGCCCGTTGACGAGGGGTAGCCACTCGTGACATCGTCAAGGTCGAAGTCCTCCGGGAAATGGGCAAGCCCAAGGCTGAGCGCCGTCGCTGCCCCACGTCAGAACGTCGACCACAGACGGAGCCTTCTCCAGATAGCGCCATACCTCGACAAGGTCACTGGGGATCACCTCCGTGGGCGATATCTCCTGCAGATATGCTCGAAGGCAAGTCGCCGACAACGCGGCCGAGTCGACCAGAGTGGCCACGCACTGCCGCGCGTCATACGACTGCGCTTCTTCCACGTTGTCAGTAATCCGGCCTGCGGCACATCAATAAACAGTAAGCGACTTGTCGACATCACAATAAAGTTAGTGCCACCGAGAATTGGGTAAAGGAGAATTTACCAATTAGCGGGCGGTAGAGGTCCGTGATGAAACGTTGAAGAGAAGAAAGGTCATCCTGCAGCCCAGCAACAAGCGCGTCAGATAATTTCCGCTCTTGATGCGAAGTAATGCAGCTTTCGCGCCCCTCTGAACTTCTTCGCCTCGCCTCCTTGAGCTCACGCTCCAGTTCAGCGACCCGCTTTTCGGCCACGCTCAAAGCAGACTGAGCCGTCGTCAAGTTACCCATCGGGACAAGGCCCCAGCGGACCTCCTCCGCCTTGGCTGCAATTGCTTGAAGCCCCTTGTTCGTCTCCTGGACGGCAACGAGTTCCTTCTCCAAGCGACACTTTGTAGCAAGCCGATCGGCCGATTCGCGCTGCAGGCCCTGCGCACACACTGCAACGTCAATAACAATGAAATTCCTAAGTGCCCACTAACTGAAATTCAGCGACTAGGCACTCGGGGACTGGATAACAAAATTCCTAAGTGCCCACTCACTGAAATTCAGCGATTAGGCACTCGGGGACTGGATAACAAAATTCCTAAGTGCCCACTCTCTGAAATTCAGCGACTAGGCACTCGGGGACTGGATGGCATAAAAACATTAAGAATCCGACCACTAAAATTCAGTGGCCCGATCCTCGGGGACTGGACATACCTGGATGGCAGCACCTAGCATGTCGTGAAGCTCCAGCGCATCCACAGACGCAAGCACGACCGGAGTATGGCCACGACGCTGCTCAACTTCCACTTCGGCGACCCCAGGCATCCGACTCGTCGGCACCGAGCCACTCGTTGTGGCCGCTTTCGCCATGAAGCGAGGGAAGGTCGCCGCAGACGCCGCTGCGCCACTCGGAGCCGGCTCGGCCACATCGGGTGAGCCAACACCCTCCTTGATCTTCGAGACCACGTCCGCGGTAATCGGATGACCGCTCGTAGCAACCGCCAGGTCATCAGAGACCGTGACGACGTCGTCGCCCTTCGACCTCTTGACGCCTTCGGCGGGAGCAGCGACTTCATCGGTTTTCCTCTTCCGCGAGGAGTACGCCTCGGTGGTGAATGGCGGAACCTTGGCCACGGAGGGATGGCCGATATTTTTAACACTAGTCCTGTGAAACAACGATATGAATAAGACTGTCCGACTACAACGAAAAACAAGCAGATGAACAACACTCACTTGGCGACTGGTATGAACCGCAGTCCAGTGCGGATGGTAGCCTCCTTTTCCAACTCGGGCCCCAACCTCTGAGTGAGGCCCGTCTCGAACACATTGTGTCCCCGACACTGATGGCTTCTTCGAAGATGAAGCCGCGGCAGGAGCCTCCGCGATAATTGCCGCGGGAGCCTCCCTTGGAGGCGAGGCCCCTGCGGCTGGAGCATCGCCCAAATCAGCGATTGGGGCGAATGGAGGTGGTAACGATGCCAGCGGCGCCTCGTACCTAGGGGAGGCAGCGTCCGGCGCCATGGTCGCGTGTGCCGCTCCGTCCCAAGCCGAGCTGGTGGCATCGGAACTGGTCGCAGATCGGGGCGGAGATATCCGCTTCGCCGGCTTCGCCTTCTTCTTCAGCGGAGCTGATGTGGACATCCCTTCTATTGATACAACCGTTGTACCTACAGCTACACACATACAAGGACCCATCACAAGATCTTGTGCCAAACAACTTAACTATCAGGTACTTTCGTTTCTTGGAACTATTCCTCACATACATGAGAATATAATGTTGCCTAAATCAGATGTATTTCTTACTCTTAGGAATGATGGACCAAGCATGGATGAGAGGGACAAGCATTAGATCATGGCCATGCATGGAGATGACAGCAAGCATGTGATGATCCAAGAGAAGGCCACGGATGAAGATTTCAGAACTTTGAGGCCACCATAATGAAGAAAGAAGGCTTGGACGAAATATTCAAGATTAATACTTCACGAATTCGTCCATAGCCTAATATGGTGTTGCAACACCTTTATTTTGGGCCAGGCCCATGTAATTTTCATAGGATTTTAAATAGCCACTTTTTAGAGTCCGTATTTGAGGGGGAAAGGACTTCTAGGGTTGGATTCGGGCACCACTTCCATGGCTGGCCGAAACCCCGCCTTTTCCTCCTTAAATACTCCCCATAGTCGTCACTCTAGACTCGGATTTGTTCAGACATTAAGTTAGCCTTCATAGCAACTTCGCCAAGGCTCGAGCTTCGTAGAGGCCTCTTGTACTTTGCACCTATACATGATCCCACCTTTTCAATAAAGCTTTCCTCTTAGTCCGCAATATCTTGATTGCAATATTGGTTCTTACTTGTTCTCGATTTCAGGTTGGAATTAAGACCCTCGCTGGTCAGGCTGATCGTGTTCCCGCAGGATCGGTAACCTCCAGGAGATTGGCCTAGCGATTGCATTGGCGCTCGTGCTCGCACGTGTAGTCGGATCGTCAAGCCCGAACTCCACTAAATCAATTATCACCATCTCATCGAAAGATCGGACACCTTTGCCCTATCAAGTGGTATCAGATTTCAGGTTGCTCGGTGAGATTTTACTGTTTTCGTAGATTAGATCTGTTTTTACCTATAACCCATGAAAAAGCCAAAAACACAGTTAGAGTTTAGATCCATCCCATCACCAATCTACACCTCGCATTATCTTTTTAGTTTTTGCATTGTTGAATTTGTGTCTACATCGTCGCGTCGAGTTGGTGGTCTTAGTGTCTCGTCCCTTAGAGTTTCGAGTTCTGATCACAGTAGTCACCGCCACACTCGACGATCACCACCACCATATTCCGCCACCATATTCCGCCGCCATACACCCAGCCACCATAAACCCTAAAAACTCCGCCACTGCCTTCCTACCGCGACACGGATCCGATCACCTATCCTGCCGCGGCATGAGTCCGAGTTGAGTTATTGTTTCCTAGTTATTTCTTTTTACTTTCCTTCTTTGTTGTTTCCGTGTTTAGCTAAAGTCCGTGTCGAGCTCAGAGTTCGGTCGTAAGTCCAGAAGGAGAGCAAAAAAAAGTCTGGAACCGCCTACGAATTTTTTTCTGGCTATACTGTTTTTCGACCCCGGGGATCATTTTTCTCCATCGGCCGTTATAGCGACATTTTTTTGGCGCATGCGCGCTTTCCGGAACACAATACAAAAATTTCGAATTTTTTTTGGGGCTAACCTCTTTTTAGACCCCGTAGATCAGTTTTAGACACTCGCCATCATAGTGATTTTCCGCATCTCGGTTCGCTTTTCAGGGTGCCATAGCATCATACATTGCTTGTTGTGTCGCGTCGTGACATCGTTGGTGCTCTAGGCTCGCGTCTCTAGTACGGTCTAGCCTAGGACCAGCACAGTACCGTCGTGGAGCATTCTTTCAACTTTTGCATTGCTGTTTTGATAATTGCTAACCCCCTTTGCTAAACCTTCCCAGAGCTCCACAGATATTCTCCACGTGCGGTGTCTCGACTCCTGGTAATCTCTTGGTTCAATCTCTGGACCCACTGATCCTCGCGGTTGCACATCGCCTTTTCCTGCTGTTTGGTAAGAACTTGTAAGAGCTTCATATATTGCTTGACGGATTACGCGTGCCTTTCACCATATTTCCGTCGTATATACCTGTGCTTTTTAAACGACTAACCATGACAGATACTGTCGTGGTATTTCCGACGAGTACGCCATGGAGGGGTCCTCACAGTGCATGTTTAGAGACGTGGGGTAAGGCGGATGGTTGACGGGTACGAGGTAACACAGCTTACCCAGGTTCAGATCCCACAACGGTGGCGGAATCCTACTCCTGCTATAAATCACTATAATGGCAATATGCCGAGTTACAGAGATAGGTTCACTATGCGAGGTGTGCGTAAAACGATACTAGGTTGTATGAATCGATGCCCTAAAGGATCCCATAGGCCCGACTTATATAGTCGCCAGGTCCTAGGGTTACAGGGAAAAGTCCTAGCCGGACAGGTTACAGAGTCGTACACCGTCTATCACTAGTCTTGTGTATCTTGTACTCCAAGGCTCCGGGTACGCTGGTGACTCCACCGTAGCCTTCCTTTATCCGGCATGGGCCTCCCTCCTGGATACATCTAACTGGGCCGTCCAGCAGGCCACAGGCCATGCTACCGACTGGGCCACCCGGGTTAGTCGGATAAGAGACATGCTATGAGGATACCCATATAGCATATCCCCAACAGTAGCCCCTGGAGAACTCTGAGATCTTGCGCCATCTTGCCTCTTCCCGTGGAATGCTCCGTCTAGATGGATGTCGGCAAATCGTCAAGCAACATCTTGTAGTCCTCCCAAAGAACCCTGCAAAGGTTTCTCCGTCTTCTATGAGTAAGTCGGAGAAATGCTGAATCTTCCATCGTACGCTTCCGTTGTCGCATTAAATCCGTCCATGCCGGAATCTTTGATGGGATGGCTCATCTACCATGTCAGTTATGACGACGTAGGCTGTAGGTCAGCGATGCCTCGTAACTCACACATGCATAGAACGCAATCATATCCGATTTTCCCGCGCGAGTGATACGAACCGTTGGCGGCGGTTGGAGACGTGGCGAAATTTCCGCGCACGTTCACGAACACGTCGTCTACGCGGCAACCGTCCGATTAGCTGCACGAATCTTGACGCAGAGTAAGATAAATAGTAACCGTGGGACACTTGCCACTTTTTCACCCCATTCTCTCGCGTCATCATCTTCTTCCTCCAGCCGCACGCCTCCTCGAGCCCTTCCGTGGAAAACCTCGAAGAAACCCTAGCCTCTCTCTCTGCACCAGTCGTGTCCTCCCAGTCCTCCATGTCCAGCAGCTCTTCCTTCCCTTGATGGCGGCGGCGAAGCCATGGCCGGGCGAGCTCCGTCGTCGTGCCCCCGAGGGCCTGGTCATCCTGCGGGCGGTGATTGAAACCACCGGCGACCACAATCTGGCGGCTGGAGCCTGGAAGAGGAGCCGCACAAAAAGGCGATCGCACGGCTCGGACATCACCGGCCGCGACATCCAAGAGATGGTCGCCGAGGGATACCTCCCCGCGACGGAGGGGCTCGCCTGGCGGGCGGCGCCGGCCGGCGAGGTGACACCTTCTCCCCAAGTCGGAGAAAAGGTGTACCTCAAGGCCCAGCTGGTACGCGGCATTTCTTTGCCCATCTCCCACTTCTTTCTGTCCGTCTTGAACCACTTCAAAGTCCAACCCCACAACCTCTCCCCCAATAGCATCTTAGTGCTTAGCAACTTCGCGGCACTTTGTGAGGGTTACCTAGGGATTAAGCCTAGGTTAGACTTGTTCGTGTACTTCTTCACCGTCAAACGTGAAGCCGGACATAGTAGGGAGGAGCTTAGGAACTGCGGCACCATAAGCTTCAAAATCCGACCTGTTCGGCGGTTCCCCGACATCGTTGGCCACGAGTCGTGCAAAAACTGGCAGCGGACGTACTTCTACGGCCCCGACATTCCTTTGGCGGGCCGAGAAGTGACGTACCCGGACTTCGTGGATGGAGCCGCCGCTGAAGTTTCCACATGAAGATCCCATGCCTCCCTTCCCTCCGACCTCAACGCTTCTCGCGCAATAAGGCGGATCGAGTGGTTCGTAGAGGCGGGTTTGACCGGCTTGGACCTAGTCATGTGCCGGTTCATCGGGCGAATCCAACCCCTACAGCACCGCGCGAAGTTCATGCACGAGTACACGGGTGACCGAAAGGATTCCCTTCGGATCTCCGCTGGATAACTTCTCGAGCGACTCCGTCAAGCTCCGTCTGAAAGACATCGTCAAGGTGAAGGATAAGAAGCGTGGCTTCACCATCACCTGCGACATGTACGTAGACGGCAAGTGCCCAAAGGTAGGTATTTATTTTCCGTGTATGACATTGCTCCAGTTTCTCCGTCTTATCATATCTATCTTATCTAACACGGTGATTTCTTACTTAACAGCTTAGCGATCTAGATGAGGACAACCTGGCTGCCCAAATCTACGATCCAAAGGTGAAGGAAGTCATGGTCGTGTCCGACGACGATACCCCGTTGGCGCGAAAGCGCAAGAGCTCCACCTCTGATGCTGCCGACTGAGGTAAGAAGAAGAAGACGGAGGGTGGAGCCTCCAAAAAGAGTACTGCCGCCCTGGAGGCGGAAAAGAAGAAAGCCACCGGGATGTTTGCCAAAGCGCCCCCCCTAGTGTAAGCCTCTTATTCTCCGACATCGTCTCGTTTATCTGTCTTATTCCTGTACTTATGCATTTTGCACGTTTCAGGAAGAAAGCCACAACCAGCCTTAAGAAGTCCTCCAAGACTCTTGGGGCTTCTAGAAATATCAAAGATATGCTGCATCGCGACTCCTCCCCCGCCATCGCCCCTGCTACTCATGCCGTCAATCCCTCCTCTGCTCCGATAAGCTCCCAAGTCCAGGAGGCACCAGGCCCTTTCGTCATGGAAGTGGACTCTGGCGCCTCTACCGAACTAGCTGTTGTCGGCGAGCAGGCGATGCAGGAGAGTGTTGCTCTTCAAATGGCTGAAGCTCCGGCTAAGGATGCCATCGATAGCGGCAAGGCGGTGGTGGGAGCTGGTACTTCTGCCGAAGGCGGCGCCTCTGCTCCCCAGAAACCCTTCGAGTTTCCGAAGATTGTTTACCCGGCACTCGTGCCGAGTAACACAACTATGGTTCCTGGTGGAGTGCCGTCATCTCCGACGTGCGGTCTTGAGGAGCTACTCCGACAAGTAGACATCTTGCGAGGAAACAGCATTTCCTTTGGCAAGCTGCTAGCCGAGAGCGCTACAAACCTCAAGATCATCGCACTTGTAAGTTTTACTTTACCTTTTGCATTTCATATGAGTATCCCACTGTAGCCCCCGAGGATGTAGACAGAAAACCATAGGTTTTGAATCTATATGCTCTAAGAGTGACTAAGTTAGAAAGAACTCTCACTGTAGCCCCCAAACATTTAGATGGAAGAAATTATTCCGACTAGATGCTTTAAGAGTAGCATACACAGTGTTTATATTTTCAGTGTTGTATCCCCCAAGCTTCTAGTTGTAACTGAATTAGTTCCGACTAGATGCTTAAAGAAAAGCTAAGCATATTGATAAGTTTAAAAACTCTCGCTGTAGCCCCCGAACATCTAGATGGAGAATTTCCGACTAGGGGCTCCAAGCAGACCAAACAGCGATTTAACTTTGTATTTGTTTCCATAGAATGAGAATGATCGGAGGGGCATGGCCAACGACAATTATCAGAAGATGCGCGCGGATCTTGAAGCCGAAAAGGGTAAAACTGCCATTTTGAAGGAACATGTCATCAAAAATAAGAGTCTGTTTTCTTTTTGCGCATTTCCGTCTTACTTTTGTGCCCATAATCTCTGAGTACTCAATGTGTACTTTGTTTTTCTCCGACTTGCAGAGCACGTTGCCAAGGCCAAGGATATTGTCGAGCAGTCCAACCACATCCAACAGCTGGACAGCGAGAACAAAATCCTTAAGAAGGAGAGGGAAGAAATGCTGAAGATGCACGAGGATTCCATGAAAGCCTTGCAGGACTCCGCCTCCACGGAGATCACTCACTTGAAGGAGGAGCTTGCGATCCTAAAGGATCAGAAGCAAGCTGCTGATGAGCAAAACCTTCGCCATAACGAAGCGTTTAAGCTCCTCCAACAAGAGAAGGAATCCTTGGTGGACACCGTCTGGCAGGCTAAAGCCAGCATCTTCAGTAAGTGTCCTCCTCCTTGTAGTTCTGTAGTCTGGATACTTAGAATTTATTGAACTCATGCAATCCTTGTCGAAAATTTCAGCGCCCATGGGTTTAACCCGCTCGTCTCCTTCGGACAAAGAATGCATGGTTCTTGCCGGCAAGTTCATCAATACCGCCATCGCCCAAGCCAAGGAGATTGCCAAGCCCCTCCAGATTTATATCAAGGCCTCGGACTCCGTGACAAAGTACTCGGAGATTCTCCGCCGAGCCCTCGAGCATGTCGCAAGCTGGAAAGCTTCATGCACACGGGCTGGCGCAAGGATGGCGATGTCTATGGTGAAAGCACACTATGAATATGCCGACATCGACATGGTGACATCTGGTATCCCCGACGTGGATGATGACGGCAAGGCGATCGATCACGAAGCCATCTTGTCATCACTCGCGGGTTATGACACCAGGGTTGCCGAGTTGGTGGACGTTGACGTCTTCGTGCCCAGGAACTTCATCGACAACGTCACCCAGGACTCCTTCGAGTCTCATCACAGTGCTGACGTTGAGGGTGATTCTCCGGCTGGAGATGATGCGGCCTCCAAGTCTCTTGCGCCCAAAGAATGAAAAACACTTTGTAATTTCTGTTTCACCTCTGGAGCGTGCGCGGAAAAAACTTGTTGATGTAATCTTAAGGCGGAAAACAATGATTGTTGTATCCTGCTACTTAAGAATTAAGTCCCAGCATGTATATATTTTTTAAGCAAGTGCTGGCCTATCCATTACTCTGGTTCTTATACTTGACTTTTCGTGAGTCGGAAGACTCGTTGTCGGAACCATGCGCTTGGGTGATGATGCCCAATGGCACCGTTAATAACCTAAGCACAAAATCGCCGACAATGACTGCCAAAAGTCACTACTCCATAATCCACATAAAAACAACAAAGAATGTGTAGACCAGAAAACTTAAGATAATGTCCGTAGGCGGAATTTTCACAAGTGCAATCGCGAGACTTGTGCATAAAGGTTTTATATGATCCAAAAATGAACACTAAAGGAGGTAAAAGACTCAGCAATATGAGTGAACCAAAGAGCATTATTTCATTGATCATATAAGAGGTACACGATTAGATAAAAATGCTAAGTGTAGAAAGGACGTAGCTGTGCTATGTTCCATGGCCGATCAAGCTCCGGGTAGTCATGATCCGGGTCACGTCGCTTACGCTTATGATCCTCGTTGGGTCTATCCTTGAGCTCACGATTGTCGACAAGGTAGTAAGACCCATTGAGCAGCGCCTTGCTTATGATGAATGGTCCTTCCCATGGCGGGGATAATTTGTGTGACTTCTTCTGCTTAAGTCGGAGTACTAAATCCCCCTATTTAAACGAGCGATGCCGAACGCGGCAACTATGGTAGCTGTGTAGCTTCTTCTGGTAGATGGCAGATCTTTGGCATGCCAAAACGCGCTCCTCCTCGATAAGGTCCACATCAAGGCGTCTGGATTCTTCAGCGTCATCTTCGTCGTAGGCGGCAACTCTTGGTGCATCGTGGAGGATGTCGGAGGGTAGGATGGCTTCTGCTCCATATACCATGAAGTAAGGGGTGTAGCCGGTGGATCTGTTGGGTGTGGTTCGTAAACTCCACAGCACAGATGGAAATTCTTCCGCCCAGGCTCCAGCTGCTCTATGTAGCGGTGCTTCAAGACGTGGCTTGATTCCCTGCAGAATTAATCCATTGGCTCGCTCAACTTGACCATTGGATTGTGGGTGTGCCACAGATGCAAGGTCAAGTCGGATGCCTTTGTCCCAGCAATAGGCCTCCACTTCTCCAAGTGACAAGTCGCTTCCGTTGTTGGTGATGATGCTATGTGGGAGACCAAATCTCACCACTAGATCCCGGACAAACCTGAGGGCAGTTGCCCCATCAAGATTTCTAATGGGTTTAGCTTCTATCCATTTGGTGAATTTGTCAACTGCTACCAGCAGATGCGTAAATCCACACGGTGTTGTCTGTAACGGTCCCACCATGTCTAGTCCCCAGACTGCAAACGGCCAAGTTATTGGTATTGTTCGCAATTCTTCAGCAGGAACATGTGGTTGTCGGGCATAATACTGGCATCCCGTGCATGTCTCAACCAGCTTGTCGGCGTCCGCCTTCGCAGTTAGCCAGTAGAATCCTTGCCGGAAGGCTTTCGCAACCAATGATCGAGGAGCGGCGTGATGCCCGCAATCTCCGAGATGGATCTCGCGCAGGATTTCCATACCTTCTAGCTGGGAAACGCACTTTAGGTATACACCAGTAGTGCTCCTTTTATAGAGTTGCCCACTTATTATGGTATAACCCTTTGCTCGTTGTACTATTTGCCGTCGTTCGACCTTGTCGTCGGGCAAAGTTCCGTGTTCGAGATATTCCATGAACGGTTTTGTCCAAGACGGAGGGATCTTTCTCACCATGTTGACGAAAGAGTCGTCTCTATCCGGGTTGTCGACGTTGGCGCCCTTCACGGATGGTGTGCGTAGATGCTCTAGGAAAACTCCTGGCAGAATTTTCTTGTGCCCTGATCCAAGTTTAGACAGTAGATCAGCCGCCTCGTTTTGCTCCCTAGGCACATACTTGACTTCGTAGCCCAAGAAGCTCTTGGCTATCTCGTCAACTTCGTCGCGATATGCCGCCATCATAGGGTTCCGCGTGTTCCAGGTGCCAGCCACCTGTTGGGCAACCAAATCAGAATCTCCACAGCAAACTATGCGCTTGATGCCAATATCCTTGGCTACACGCAGTCCGTGAATGAGTGCTTCATACTCTGCCATGTTGTTTGTAGCCTCGAAGTGGATCTGCAGAACGTAGTGCAGCTTGTCTCCTTTTGGTGACTGTAGTAGTACACCAGCCCCCGAGCCGTTGAGCAACTTTGATCCGTCAAAGTGCATCACCCAGTACTCTGGTTCTGGAAGTGGAGTAGCGTCTGGCATCTCCTTCCAATCTGCAATAAAATCCACCAAAGCTTGTGACTTGATAGCGTCGCGTCTCTTGTAGGTGATCTCGAAGGCGGAAAGTTCAATGCCCCACTTCGCGACCCTTCCTGTAGTGTCGTTGTTGTTGATAATGTCGGACAGGGAGTCTTGCTCACTACTGTGATTGGGTGCTCCTGAAAGTAATGCCTCAGCTTCCGAGAAGCAAGGAATACTCCATAAGCTATCTTTTGGTAGTGCGGGTAACGCTGCTTTGACTCCGTCAAGACCTCGCTTACATAGTAAACTGGTCGTTGAACTCCGTGCTCGTAGCCTGGTTCCTTCCGCTCTACCACGACGACGATGCTAATAACCCGGTTGGTTGCCGCCATGCAAATTAACAGGGGATCTCCAGGCTCGGGCGCTGCAAGGATGGGCGCTGAGGAAAGAATCTCCTTGAGCTGCTTCAATGTTGCATCTGCTTCGTCTGTCCACGTGAATTTGTCCACCTTCTTCAGCAACTTGTACAGCGGCAAAGCCTTCTCTCCAAGTCGGCTGACGAACCGACTAACTGCTGCAACACAACCTGTTAGTCGTTGAATGTTCTTTAGGCATGTCGGACGGTTTATGTTTAATATGGCCTTGATTTTCTCCGGGTTGACCTTGATTCCGCGCTGGGAAACGATGAAGCCCAACAGTTTGCCGGCTGGAACCCCGAAGACGCACTTCTTGGGGTTGAGCATCATGTTGTATTTCCGGAGATTATCAAAGGTTTCTTTTAAGTCGTTTGACTTTTTAGACATCACCGCGATATCGTCAACATAGGCGTGAACGTTCCGACCAATTTGGTCGCGAAGGCAACGTTGCATTGTCCGCTGGTAGGTAGCACCTGCGTTTTTTAGCCCAAAGGGCATTGTGACATAGAAAAGCGTGTCGTACGGGGTAGTGAACGAAGTGGCCAATTGGTCTGACTTCCTCATCTTGATCTGGTGGTATCCTGAGTATGCATCGAGAAAACACAAAAGTTCCGAGCCAGCCGTCGAGTCAATGACTTGGTCAATGCGAGGCAAAGCAAACGGATCTTTGGGACATGCTTTGTTCATGCTGGTGTAATCAACGCACATTCTTAATTCATTGGTTCCCTTTTTGGGGACAAGTACAGGATTGGCCACCCATCGGGTGTGAAGGACTTCTCG
Source organism: Avena longiglumis (assembly GCA_030063025.1). NCBI lineage: Eukaryota > Viridiplantae > Streptophyta > Magnoliopsida > Poales > Poaceae > Avena > Avena longiglumis. The sequence goes on along the minus strand of CP125979.1, from coordinate 207,512,799 downwards.
GATAAACTCAGCCTTAAGTAACCTAGCTATCTCTTTGCCAATGGCGCGTCTCTTCTCATCTCCGAAGCGTCGCAGAGGTTGTTTCACTGGCTTACATTTTGGATCTATGTTTAAGGTGTGCTCGGCAAGTTCCCTAGGTACACCTTTCATGTCGGCGGGTTGCCAGGCAAAGATGTCCCTATTCTCACGGAGGAACTCGACGAGCGCGCTTTCCTATTTGGGATCCAGGTTCGTCCCAATGGCGACGGTCTTGGAGGCATCGCCTACCACAAGTTCCACCGGCTTGGTCTCGATAGCGGCCTTGAGCAGGCGAGTCGGAGATCTGCTTCTTCGGCGCAGCATCTCTAAGTCATTGACCTTGCTGGATCTCCTTGAATTCTTGTGAGAGAATACACGCAATGGCTGCTTCATTGATCTCGCAGTCCCTTGCCTTGGTAAAGCTTCCGGATACGGTGATGACGTCGTTTGGTCCGGGTATCTTGAGTTTGTTGTAGTCGAAGCATGGCTTGGCCATGAACGTGTGGAATATATCGCGACCGAATATGACGTGGTACACGCTCTTGAAGGGGACCACCTCAAAGGTCATGCGCTCTTGGCGGTAATTATTAACGTCGCCAAAAGCTACATGAAGCGTAATGCACCCAACGGACCGAGCCTCCCGACTAGGAACTACGCCATGGAACACGGTGTTAGTCCGCCTTAGGTTTGCCTCCGTCAAGTTCATCTTCTGCAGTGTATCCAGGTACATGATGTTGATGCTGCTTCCACTATCCACCATGCACTTGGTGAACTCCACGCCGTCAATCAATGGGTTGATGACCATGGCGTACTGGTTCTCCGTGGGCACAAGGTCTGGGTGGTTCGTCCTGTCCCAAGTGATTGGAACCTCCGACCAGCACAGGTATTGGGGAACTGGGGGGAGAGTGGCCATCAGGATCCTTAGAGAGGTCTTCTGTTGTCGGACGGTGGGGGTGCCAAGGAAAGTGTGGTAGACTGGGGCCTTCTTTGCGAAGGGGTTCTTGCCCTTGTCGACGCTCTTGGCGGCGTGCTTGGGGTCAACGTCCTCGTCCATGTCACTTGAATCCTTGGAATCCTCCTCCTTCTTCTTCCCCTTGCCCTTGCCTCATGATGCATTCTTCCGACTTCGCTTGTAGCCGGACTCCGGGTCTTCCTTGAGGTCGTTGACGAACTTGTAGTGTCGATTGGTATGGGTGGCCTTGCCGTTGACATCGAGGTGTACGAGGCACGACATATCGCGGTACTCCTCGTACGTTTGGGGAACACGGAGCGGCGTCGAGTTGGTTTCACTTCCTCGTTGCTGCCCGCGGCCTGCTCCCCTTCCTCGGCCAGGTTGTCTGCCTTCTCCTCGTCCTGCAAAAGTCATGGCTACCATGTCGGTAGATTGCTTTTCTTCTGGAGCGGTTTTCCGCTTTGTACTACTGTTCCTCTGAGCTTGGGTTGGAACGGCCGTTGACGGCAAAGAGCCACGAGCATCGTCGTCGGCAGCTGCGAACTCACTAGCTAACTGAATCATCTGATTCAAGCCAAGCTGATGATTGTCCTGCAAGCGTGTTAGCTTATGTCGGAGTAACGTGCCCCTTTCCAATCCATCAATGAAGGCGGCCATAGCGGTCTGAGCGTGTACTCTGGCGAATTCTTCATGTCCAGCCAGCGGGAGAGGTAGGCGCGAGATGTCTCGTCTTTCTCTTGCACGCATCGCTGTAGATCGCCCACAGTGCAGGGACGCTTGTATGTACCCTCAAAGTTCTTGGTGAATGCTTCTTGCATATCCAGCCAGTTGTAGATAGATTTTTCTGGCAGGTTGTCGATCCACTGACGGGCCGTTCCTGCCAACATTAACGGGCGGTACTTGACTGCGACGTTGGGGTTGCCTCCGGCAATCTCCACCGCGTTGCCGTAGTCCTGCAACCATGTGGCGGGCTTGGCGGTGCCGTCATAGGGCTTGATGGTCTTGTCAATCCGGAAACCTTTGGGGTAAGTTGCAGACCGTATTGTAGGTCCAAAGCAACGTGGTCCCAGGTATGGTCCTTCCCGTGCCTCGTGGATCTTATCGATCCGCGAACGTGCATCGTATGGCTCCGGGTTCTTCTTCTTGTTGTCAACAGGGGACAGGTTGCATGAACGACGCGGGCCTTTTCCGCCATGGTGACTGCTTGGCAGCGACGGAGGTGGAGGTGGCGGTGGTTTAGCCTTCTTGCTGTTACCCTCCTGCGACGCCCCACGCCTGTCACGGTTGCTTGTCGGACGCGGAGGGTCGTGGTGTGACCTGCTCTTATGTCCCTGGTGGCGCTCTTCATCATGACGGGTCTGTGCCGCGTTGTTGCGGATGATGATGCCGCACTGTTTTGGCGGGGGCATATCCGTGCGATGGTGAGCCTTGTAGTCTTCCTGACGTCCGGGGGATCGGGGCGGTGGCGATGGGTGGTGAGGTCGGGCTCTTTCTTCGTGGTCGGAGGATATGGGGATAGCATCCTTCCTGTTGCATGCATCCCTCCGTCTTCGCTCTGATGAACCCGTCTGTGATCCGACATCCTGAGGAGATCTGTCCCTTGGTGGTTTGTACTGGCTAGATCGGTAGAGCGCTGGGTCAGACTCAAGACTCTGAGAGGTGGCCTTTTCCTGCTGCTTTACCGCCTTGTCCACTAGGTCATAGACCTGTTCTACTACCTCAGGCGATCTATCCTGCTCCAGAAGGGTCTTGGAAACAGCGAAGTTGAGGAGTGGGGTGGGCATCACCTGCTTGCCTTCACTATCAATGTATGGCTTGGCCTGTGCCGGCTTTGAGGGATCCCATCCTAGGTTGCGCCGTACACCAGGATCATTGATGACGCGAGCCGGGGCCTTCTTAGCCTTCTGCTGCTGTAGCAGAGTCTTGTACTCGGCTTCCATTGATCTAGCTTTCTCTATGGACTTATGCGCGTTGACCAGGTTTCGATCTAGTTTAGCGCCTTGCTCCGCGATGGCTTGTGCCTCCTCCAGCAGCTGCTGGCGCTTCTCGTCAAGCTGAGTCACGTTCCGGATATGATCAACGGTTAGTGGCTCAACGAGGAGATTACCGTACATCACTCTATCATCTGGAGTAACATGGGCTGCTGCCGACGTGGATGCTGGAGGCGGCAAGTTTGCGGTGTTGTTGTTGCTTGGACCGGTGCCGAGTTCCTGCGGCTGCTGCACCGGTTTAGGCGGAGGAGGCATGAACTTTGCGCGATCATTGTCGGCAGCAATAAGTGGCCCCTTCCCCTTTTCCAGCATCATAGGCGGAACTTGCCCGGGTTGATCTTCATCCATCGCTGTCCCAATGGTGATGAACACCCCTCGAGACATGACGGTGTTATTAACTTGCTCGTCACGCGAGTACTCGTCCTCCATCTCCTGCATAGCGGAGTCTAACTCTTCTGGACTAAAGTCTATTTCCTCTGAATCTGCACTGAAATCAGCATAAAGCGCGTCAATGACAGAGTCGGAGGGTGCCAGGACTTCCTCGATGACGGGCGGTGGAGGTGCAACGGCCTCGATGATGATTGGTGGTGGTGGTGCTGCTGCGACAATGGCGGCTGGAGGTGGCGGTGGTGGTGGTGGCTGAATCGGAGGGGCTCCGTCAATGAGCGCAAGCGCTGTCTGAGCTGCCGCTTCAGCCTCCGCGTAGTTGTTGACGGTGTTCACCATGACTTCGAAGGTAAGGCGTCCAGACGCCTGTTGCCGTCTTAGAGAATGCCGGAGAAGCGTGCCATGGTCCAGTCCTTCCACAAAGTGATAGATGGCATCATCATTGGGGTAGTGGGCTAGATCGGCTCGTATACGGAGCCACCTGGCCAGGTAATCGTGGGGGTTTTCGCCCTCTCTCTGAACGCAGCGCGCCAGATCGAAGATGATAACCACGCCGACGAACTTGGATCTCTGCTGTCCAGACGCACGGACAAAGCTGACGTATTTGCAGTGATCTTCCACCTTTATATCCTGCACAGGGGTGGTTTGGGTGGGTCTTGAATTTTTCCGATCTTTGCCGGCAAACTCCGAGGAGAGATCCGACATCGATCCTTCCGCGAGTGTATCCTGCCCGTAGGCGGTCCGTGCGGGTCTTGATGCTTTCCGATCTTTGCCGGCCAACTCCGAAGAGAGATCCGACATTGATCCTTCCGCGAACGTATCCTACCCGTAGGCGGTCCGTGCGGGTCTTGACGCTCCTCCGACTTCCAGGGAACTAGTGCCCGAGTCGGTTTCGCCGATGAAGAGGTGGATATCTCTGATAGGAACGATCGAACACCGCATAGGGTTCGTCTTCGTCGGGATCCAGAACTCATCAGGAGGGACGATCGGAACATTGCCGGAGAAGAGAACGCGACCGATGGCTACGGTTTTGCCGATTCCCGCGAAGATCTTGGTCCTCGCCCGCTGAAGAGCCTGAAGCGCCTCTTGCCCCTCGGTGGGCGCCAACTGTCGTGGTATTGCCGACGAGTAGGCCATGGAGGGGTCCTCACAGTGCGTGTTTAGAGACGTGGGGTAAGGCGGATGGTTGACGGGTACAAGGTAACACAGCTTACCTGTGTTCGATCCTAGCGGTGGCGGAATCCTACTCCTGCTATAAATCACTATAATGGCAATATGCCGAGTTACAGAGATAGGTTCGCTGTGCGAGGTGTGTGTAAAACGATACTAGGTTGTATGAATCGATGCCCTAAAGGCTCCCATAGGCCCGACTTATATAGTCTCCAGGTCCTAGGGTTACAGGGAAAAGTCCTAGCCGGACAGGTTACAGAGTCCTACACCATCTATCACTAGTCTTGTGTATCTTGTACTCCAAGGCTCCGGGTACGCGGGTGACTCCACCGTAGCCTTCCTTTATCCGGCATGGGCCTCCCTCCTGGATCCATCTAACTGGGCCGCCCAGCAGGCCACATGCCATGCTACCGACTATGGGCCACCCGGGTTAGTCGGATAAGAGACATGCTATGAGGATACCCATATAGCATATCCCCAACAGATACTTCGCGGCACCCTGCCACAATGACGAACCAAGAACTACATGCACACTTTTCCGAGCTCTTGGTCGATCGCGCTGAAGATGTGGATGCACGCCTAGGGGAGTTTGACACCAAGCTCACCAACGCCATGGACAAGATCGATGGGCTCGAGAAATCCTTCAACGACAAGCTTGACGCTCGGTTCAAGGAGGTTTTGGATTGCCGGCACCCGCACCCGCACCCGTCCCATTGGCACCTCGGCATGGCGCACGGCACATTCCGATCACGGGTCGGACTGCTGGTTCGGCTGCCGCCGCACCTCAGGCGGCTACCCCTGCACGCGCACTCGGACTTCCGCGGCTGCTGCTGCGACATTGGGACGACGACGGGTACTACGACCCGACGGCGATCTGTTTGTGAGGAGGTTAACCAACCTCCACGGTACCGCTGGCCGTCCGGACATTACTACATAGCGCTCGACCGATGCGTGATGATGATCATGTTGCAAAGCTTAAATTAAATATTCCATCTTTTGAGGGTAAATATAATCCTGATGCATATCTTACATGGGAGATGGAGGTAGAAAAACGTTTTGCATGTTTAAAATATCCTGAGAATATGCGTGTTAGTGCTGCTACATGTGAATTTACCATATTTTCTTCCCTTTGGTGGTCTGAGTATTGTCGTTTAAATCCTACTACTATTCCTAGTACTTGGACTGCTTTAAAAACTGCTATGCGTGATCGTTTTGTACCTCCCACTTATCAACGTGATTTACTAAAGAATCTGACACGTTTAGAGCAATGGAAAATTCTGTAGAAGAGTATTATCAGGAATTGCAAACGGGGATGGTTCTGTGTGGTCTTGTTGAATCTACTGAACAAATGCTTGCACGTTTCGTTGGTGGATTAAAGAAGGACATTCAGCACATATTAGATTATAAGGAATATAATTCTATCACTCGTTTGTTTCATCTTGCTTGCAAAGCTAAACGTGAAGTGCAGGATCACCAAACACCATGGAGGAGGACTAATAATTCTGCAGGTCGCACATCCACTTGGACATCCCGACAATCAGCACCTCCTTCTCGTGATTCGTCACCAGCTACTACCACATCCAAGGCTACTACAAGATTTCCAGCTGCTCCTCCACCGTCATCCAATACTCCTGCTCGTAGCGCATCTTCTATGGCTTCCACGGGTAAAACAAAGGATATACAATGCATAAGTCTTTGGGGTTTTGGTCATATTGAGAGACAGTGCAGAACACAACGTGTTATGATGGTGCGTGATGATGGTCAATACGATTCAGCGAGTGACTTTGATGAAGATACATTAGCCCTTATTTCTGCTCGATATGGAGACAAGTGTGGTTCTGATGAAGAGACAGAGGTAATGGGCGCTGAAGCTGCTGATCAATACAAGAGCCTAATTACACAGCGTGTGTTGAGTGTGCAATTGAGCAAATCTGAGCAAGATCAACGCCACAACATGTTCCAAACACGTGGTGTTGTCAAGGAAAGAGCTATACGGATCATCATTGATGGAGGGAGTTGTAACAATCTGGCTAGTGTTGACATGGTAGAGAATCTTGCACTTCCAACAAGACAACGCACACATTCATATTACATCCAATGGTTTGAGAGTTCTCGCAAGATCAAGGTAACAAGAACGGTACGCGTGCATTTTACTCTTGGTACATATTCTGATTTTGTTGATTGTGATGTTGTACCTATGCAAGCTTGTTCTTTGTTACTTGGTATACCATGGCAATTTGATAGAGAATCTGTTCATAATGGCAAAACTAATCACTATTCTCTTATGCATGATGGAAAGAAAATTGGTCTAAAACCTATGACTCCTGAACAGATTTTAAAAGATGATCTTGCTAGAGCTATTAGAGCTAAAACTGAGGAGAAAAATAAAAGTGAGAATCAGATTGTTGCTGCAGATTTTGTACCACCAAATAACACTAAATCTGATTCTACACATGCTACTGAAATTCGTTTGAAGAGTCCATGTATGCTTGCAAATAAAATTGATATTGCCGAACTAGATGTAAACAATACTCAATGTTATGCAATTGTCTGCAAAGAGGTTTTGTTTTTATTTGAGGATACGCCTCCTTCTTTGCCACCCGCTATTGCTAACCTTTTGCAGGAATATGAGGACGTCTTTCCCGCTGAGCTGCCACCAGGACTACCTCCTATTAGAGGAATTGAGCACCAAATTGATCTAATTCCTGGTGCTACGTTGCCCAACCGCGCGCCATATAGAACCAATCTAGAGGAGACAAAGGAGATCCAATGCCAAATTCAGGAACTACTCGACAGAGATCATATTCATGAGTCCCTAAGCCCCTCTGCTGTTCCTATTATTTTGGTACCTAAGAAAGATGGTTCTTCGCGCATGTGTACTGATTGTAGAGCTATCAATAATATGACTATTCGATATCGTCATCCTATTCCACGTTTAGATGACATGCTTGATGAATTGAGTGGCTCTACCATGTTTTCTAAAGTTGATTTGCGTAGTGGTTACCACCAGATTCATATGAAACTAGGAGATGAATGGAAAACAACATTTAAAACTAAGTTTGGTTTATATGAGTGGTTAGTAATGCCATTTGGTTTAACTAATGCACCTAGCACTTTCATGAGATTAATGAACGAAGTTTTACGTGCTTTCATTGGACATTTTGTGGTAGTCTATTTTGATGATATTCTGATTTATAGCAAATCTTTAGAGGATCATTTGGACCATTTACGTGATGTTTTCAATGCTTTACGTGATGCACGTTTGTTTGGTAACCTTGAGAAGTGCACCTTTTGCACCAATCGAGTTGCGTTTCTTGGCTATGTTGTTACATCACAGGGTATTGAAGTGGATCCAGCCAAGATTGAAGCTATTGAGAATTGGCCGCAGCCCAAGACGGTCACACAAGTGAGGAGTTTTCTTGGCATCACTGGTTTTTATAGGCGCTTTGTCAAAGACTTTGGATCAATTGCCGCGCCACTAAATGAACTTACCAAGAAGGATGTGCCCTTTGTTTGAGGCAATGCACAACAACAGGCCTTCGTCATATTGAAAGATAAGCTAACACATGCTCCCTTACTCCAACTTCCTGATTTTAATAAGACTTTTGAGCTTGAATGTGATGCTAGTGGGATTGGTTTGGGAGGTGTGTTATTACAAGAGGGAAAACCTATTGCATATTTTAGTGAGAAGTTGAGTGGGGCTAGTCTGAACTATTCTACTCATGATAAAGAATTATATGCGTTAGTTCGGACATTAGAAACTTGGCAACATTATCTATGGCCTAAAGAATTTGTTATACATTCTGATCATGAATCTTTGAAGCATATTCGTAGTCAAGCTAAGTTGAATCGTCATCATGCAAAGTGGGTTGAATTTATTGAGTCTTTTCCTTATGTTATCAAACACAAACAGGATAAAGATAATATTATTGCTTATGCTTTGTCGCGTCGTTATGCTTTGTTATCTCAACTTGACTTCAAAATATTTGGATTGGAAACTATTAAGGAACAATATGTGCATGATGCTGAATTTAAAGATGTGTTGCAAAATTGTAGAGATGGTAGAACATGGAACAAGTTCGTCTTCAATGATGGATTTGTGTTCTGTGCTAACAAACTATGCATTCCAGATAGTTCTGTTCGTCTTTTGTTTTTACAGGAGGCGCATGGAGGAGGATTGATGTGACACTTTGGTGTCAAGAAGACGGAGGATGTTCTTGCTGCACACTTCTTTTGGCCACGTATGCGTCGAGATGTTGAGAGATTTGTGGCACGCTGCACTACTTGTCAAAAAGCTAAGTCTCGCCTTAATCCACATGGTTTATATATGCCTCTTCTTGTTCCTAGTGTTCCTTGGGAGGATATTTCTATGGACTTTGTTTTGGGATTGCCACGAACACAGAAGGGGAGGGATAGTATTTTTGTTGTTGTGGATCGGTTTTCTAAGATGGCACACTTTATTCCTTGTCATAAAATGGATGATGTTGCGCATATTGCTGATTTGTTCTTTCGTGAAACTGTTCGTTTGCATGGTGTGCCAAATACTATTGTTTCTAATCGTGATACTAAATTTCTTAGCCATTTTTGGAGATGTTTATGGGCTAAGTTGGGGACTAAATTGCTGTTTAGTACTACATGTCATCCCCAAACTGATGGACAAACTGAAGTAGTAAATAGAAATTTGTCTACTATGTTGCGGGCTGTTTTAAAGAAGAACTTAAAATTGTGGGAAGAGTGTTTACCTCATATAGAATTTGCTTACAATCGTTCACTGCATTCTACCACAAAGATGTGCCCATTTGAGATCGTGTATGGTTTTGTTCCTCGTGCACCTATTGATTTATTGCCTTTACCTGCTTCCGTGCAAAATAATTTGGATGCTACACAACGCGCTGAAATGATATTAAACTTGCATAAGACTACTAAAGATAACATTGAACACATGAATGCTAAGTATAAACTTGCTGGGGATAAAGGGAGGAAGCCTGTTGTGTTTGATGTTGGAGATCTTGTTTGGTTACATTTGCGTAAAGATAGTTTTCATGATTTACGCAAGTCTAAGTTAATGCCGCGTGCTGCTGGTCCCTTTAAGGTATTAGAGAAAATAAATGATAATGCATATAAACTTGAGTTGCTTGCAGACTTTGGTATGGTTAGTCCTACGTTTAACATTGCAGATTTGAAACCTTACTTTGGTGAGGAAGATGAGATTGCGTCGAGGAAGACTTTAATTCAAGAAGGGGATCATGTTGTGGACATCCCTTCTATTGATACAACCATTGTACCTACAGCTACACACATACAAGGACCCATCACAAGATCTCGTGCCAAACAACTTAACTATCAGGTACTTTCGTTTCTTGGAACTATTCCTCACATACATGAGAATATGATGCTGCCTAAATCAGATGTATTTCTTACTCTTAGGAATGATGGACCAAGCATGGATGAGAGGGACAAGCATTGGAGCATGGCCATGCATGGAGATGGCAGCAAGCATGTGATGATCCAAGATAAGGCCACAGATGAAGATTTCAGAACTTTGAGGCCACCATAATGAAGAAAGAAGGCTTGGACGAAATATTCAAGATTAATACTTCACGAATTAGTCCATAGCTTAATATGGTGCTGCGACACCTTTATTTTGGGCCAGGCCCATGTAATTTTCGCAGGATTTTAAATAGCCACTTTTTAGAGTCCGTATTTGAGGGGAAAAGGACTTCTAGGGTTGGATTCGGGCACCACTTCCATGGCTGGCCAAAACCCCACCTTTTCCTCCTTAAATACTCCCCATAGTCGTCACCCTAGACTCGGATTTTGTTTAGACATTAAGTTAGCCTTCATAGCAACTTCGCCAAGGCTCGAGCGTCGCAGAGGCCTCTTGTACTTCGCACCTATACAAGATCCCACCTTTTCAATAAAGCTTTCCTCTTAGTCCGCAGTATCTTGATTGCAATATTGGTTCTTACTTGTTCTCGATTTCAGGTAGGAATTAAGATCCTCACTGGTCAGGCTGATCGTGTTCCCGCAGGATCGATAACCTCTAGGAGATTGGCCTAGAGATTGCATTGGCGCACGTGCTCGCACGTGTAGTCGGATCGTCAAGCCCGAACTCCACCAAATCGATTATCACCATCTCATCGAAAGATCGGACGCCTTTGCCCTATCAGGAGCCGTCTTCTTCTTCTTCTTCTTCTTCTTCTTCTTCTTCGACGGCGTGGCCTCACGATGTTAGGTCTGCTCGGGAATCTCGTCATCGTCATCGTCATGAGGCTCGAGGCTTTTACTCGCTTCAAGCTCGCACTGGTGTTGCCCGCGGGTCTTGCGAATTGTGGGGGCAGCGACTTCCACGGGCTCGTCTTCGTCATCGTCGTCGTCGTCATCCCTTTCGCTGTTGGCGTCATCTTTGGTGGGAGATGACTCGCTTCTGTCCTGGACGGACTAGCTCGAGTTCTCATCATCCGCGGGTGGATGCCACCCTTCCACCACTTGGAACAACTGCAACAAGAACAAACAGACTTAGCACGACCGCGAGTGCACAAGCTGCGACTGCGAGTATTAATAGGATAACAACGTACCGTTGGAGCTGGGCGCCTGGCAAGATAAGGCGACCCGCCTTGATCAAGGTACACCGCTGGTGATCTTCTTGAGGCGGTGTAGTCGTTGAGTCTCCACTCAACGAGGCAGGACTTCGTTGGGTCGTCCTTACCTATGTACTCGTACATATAGTGCTCGCGGCTGGCCAAGGGCACGATTCGCCGCCCTAGCCAGCAGTTGTAGAGATTGATGGTCTGGAGGCCCTTCTTCTTCAGGCCACGGATGGTTTGCAGCATCTCATCAACAACCATCCGCTGGTCCAGCAGGATCTTGGCGACCTGGAGCCGACGCGGCTCGGGCCGGTCGACGGAGTATCTTGGAAGCGCCACTTCATCGTCTGGAGTCGACTCGGTGACATAGAACCAGAACTTTTTCCACTCGTTCGCCGCCTTGGCGGGCAGCATCAGATCGAACAACGACGCCTTTGCCTTCAGCTGGAATGTCAGGACGCCCGCGGCTAGCATCGGGCCGCCTGACTCCTCGCGGCTGATCCTCCCGTGGAACAAGTCTTGCCACAGGGGAAAATAGGGCCTGCAGCCCAGATAGCACTCGCAGAACGCCACGAAGATGGCGAGCTGCTCGATACTATGCGGACCCAGATCCGATGGCTGGATTCCGTAGTAGGCGCAGAAACGCCGGAAGAAGAGGGAAGTTGGGAAGCCCAGACCCCGCTCTAGGTGGCTGGTGAAGCAGATGAATTCTCCCTCGCGTGGATCCGGAGTCACTTCTATGGCCGTGGGGATGCGCCATCTTCCGGCGCGGAGGATCCCGGCCTCCTCGAAGGATGCCAGTAGCGCCTTAGTGCATTTGGATCTGCCCCATGGCTCGGTGGAGGGGGCCATCGGTTGGAGATTCGTGGGGGTCGGAGCTCTCTGAATTATTCAGATCGCTGTGCAGAATGGGGAAACGGAGACGAGCGAGATCGGAGGAAGAAAGAAGAACCGTTTCCCTGTCCTCCTATCATTCTCCTTATATAGTGGTTGCTACCCGCCAGTTTCGGGAGCCGTTACTACGCGGTAATTACGCCAAAGTTACAGTTGGATTACCCAACGGCTAGTTTGACCCCAGTTGACGGTCCAACTTCATCCATTCGACTCGTCGCTCCCAGCGACTCGACGACTCGCCGACCCGATCACTATGACAGTGACTAAGTATTCTCCGACCCGCTCGCCGAGCTGCGACACGATTGGTCGCCGTTATTGCGACTAAAATGACTAGTTCTTCCCTTTGTTCAGGAGTCTGCCACCGATTCGACTGGACGTCCTCATTGGACCCGCATACTCCGACTGCCAGCAAATGCCTGCGACAAATCAACGACGGCCTCGGGGACTACTGATGGGGATATGCCTACCGGGGTATACCCAGCAGGACGTTCATCGCCCAAGCGTCAGCGAGTGGGCCTGCAGGACGGCGACTGGATCAAGACTTGGCGTGGACTCAAGCGACTGGAAGCTGAAGGCCCAGAAGCGTAGCTAGGCCCAGTCGGACTAGGTCATAGAATCTCCGAATCCTTAACTAATTCGGTTGTGATTTGTAAACCCTAGCGAGGTGAGTCTATATAAACCTCCCTAGAGGACGCATAGAGGACACGTTCCATCATACACCTTAGCGACTCGCCGCCTAGCCGTCGAGCTCGTCCCATTGTACTCTCACCATAATACAATCTAGCAGGAGTAGGTCTTTACCCTCCGGGGGGCCGAACCTGGGTAAACCCTTGTGTCTCAGCCCTCATCTCGCACCGCAGATGGCTGGCCGCCCTTGCCCCATGTTCTACTACTCATTGTCGATTGCAGCATCTGCCGTGGTCATTCCCACGACAGCAGACATCTTCAACAGTTATCCAACATGTTTCCATGTTAATGCCTCCAAGTTTGACGAACTCACTTTTGGCTTCTACCACTCCTGCTTCTAACTAATGGTTAAGTATTTTCTGGTGCAATGTGCTTCCTGGCACTACATAATGTATTTTGTTGTCTGCATTTGTGAATTGTTCCCATTTCCTCTCAAAATAGGCTTTCGCCCTGCTTTATAAGTAAAGCCATACACGACCGAACCGATACAACGTGATGAGGAGAACCTCTTACAAAGCAGATAAAAAATATGCAAAAAGTACATGAAAGGCCAATACTTGCCACCGAAGCCATTGAGAATTGACCGAGGGAAATCGGAGCTCCACGACTATGCACCCAAGAGGGTAACGATTCATACGCCGTCGCAATCGAGACCACAAGATCAAGGGTTTTCACCCGAAGCTCTACAACGGCGAAGGTAGCCACAATGGCGCCCCTAGGAGGGTTACGACACCCGCAGGCATCATCGCCGTTGGCATCGAAACGCAAGACTTTCGCCCGGAAAAACCTACGCCCTGCCCGATGACTCAACCCGCCCATTGTCCCCGAGCCAAAGCTCCAAAACGCAATCTGGGAGACATCGACATAGTCGACTCTAGGAACTCCCACCGCCTGCTCCTCGCCATCCAAATGACAAGGCCATCACCGCCGCCACGCCGCTCGCTGGAGAGTCGCCAGCGCAGTCCACCTTCCAGGGCCGCCGACCTGGCGTCCACCACCTTGTGCCTAGGGAAACAAAGGTTCACGAGGCCATCGAGTTGATCGAGGACAACCAACAACCGAACCAGTAGTGCATGGACGACAATTGGTACCAGTGGGAGGAGACCCATACTCCACCACCAAAGGTGGTCACTAAGGATGGCAATGGGCAGAGTATGGGCAGGGTAGAGCAATACCATACCCATACCCATACTCGTGTAGTCAATGGGTACAAAACTTTATCTATATCCGTACCCGTGGGTGTAAAACTTTATCCATACCCATACCCGCTAAGTACCCATATCCATTGGGTACTCGGTGGGTAGATCCAACAATACACGAGTTATTCACAATTTTACGTTCATCAATAATATATATTTGAAAAAATACAATTGCCTCTACTTAATAATAGATAGACGAGTACATGAAAGTATCGAAGTTTAGAATTCACAATCACATACGTGTCCCTAGCCTTCTTGCCGCATAGATTGATGCTCTGCAAGTAAGTTTGGCATGTCAGTTTAAACGGGCAGGATATAGGTATACCCATAGGTATAAGTCTATATCTATACATGTAGTCATAACTTAACGTATAGGGTATGGCTATTACCTGTGGGTATAAAAGTGTGCCAATACCCTACCCATGCGGGTAGGATACCCACGGGTACCCGTACCCACGGGTAAAATTTCCATCCTTAGTGGTCACCGACCGGGTGCAGCAGCAGTGCTGGTCAGGCCCGACTAGATCCTCCGCCACGTTGCAGCGCCAAGGTCATCGCCACCATCCTGCAGGTAGGTAGCCATCCGGACGCACCGGTGGAGGCCCGCTGAACCTAGATCAGGCCTAGATGGGCCTAGATCTGGGCCGAGCAGCACCAGCAAACCCTTCCATGGCTTGCACCACCGACCTCCTTGCCGCATGCACCACAACCTGTCGTCGCTGCCATCACCGTCGTCGTTGAGTCTCCACCGTCGCGCCCCTATCACCAAGACGAGCCGAAGCCACCGCTGACCGGATCCTATGCCTCCCATGGCCCTCGCCGCACAGCACTCCATGCTCACTCCACCACCCCGTCGCCTGTCACGCCGCTGCCAGCTGGTGTCGAGCGCCGCCGCCATGCCTCCTGACGGAAGAGAAAAGCTCCCGCTCGGGGGGCGGACCCGCGTCCACCCCAACGCGCGAGAGGACGATGAGACCTCGCTGGTGCCGGTGCCGACCGGGCTTTGCCCGGCCGGCCCTCTGGCAGCAGCAAGGGGGGGGCAGGGAGGAGGGGAGGCGCCTGGCGACGGGATTTCTAGGGTTCCTTCCCGTCTCCTCGCGGGGGCGACGCGGGAGGAGAAGGGGGTCGGGAGCGGTTCCGCGCCTTCTGTTCCCATTTCTCCAAAGAGGTGCACGTTTTGCTTTTGCTGTTGCAAAGAGGTGCATTTTCTATTTTTCTCTTCATCAGCCGCACGGTTTCTTGTATACATTTCCTTATTGTAATATTGAATATTTCCTCTATCCCGAAATATCTTTTACATATTTGTCTAGATAAGTATGTATCTAGACGCGTTTATTATATAGAGATCATACAAATTTAGACAAATCTATGACATCTAATTCGGATAGAACTAAAAGATGTATAAATACATTCGCTTCACAAAAACTAAAACATCTTATATTTTAACATGAAGAGAGTATAAGTGTGTGTATATATAACGCGATACTTAATATATTGCCAATCTTGTACACGGTGGTTTAGTAGTGCGACGATTCAAAAATTTATTTATAGGTTTTTGCCACTTTAGTGAATTTTCTAGTGTTGTTCATCAGAAGAAGCGAGAGTTACGATACGCAATAAAACAATGCCGCTAGACACTTTGGCGAGAATTTTGAGGCTTATGATTATGGTAGTATTTTTCTCTTTGTTGGTGGGCTAGTTGTAAGCATTTTTTTCTTTATCTACTATATGAACCAAATTAATTATAAAAGGTTTACTTATATAGATGTAAAAGCTTTGAATAAAAAAATTGTTTGTTGGTGGTTTTTTTCTTTGTTGGTGGTTTTTTCTTTCTCTTTGTTGGTTTGGCATGAGAGTATGTCTGTTGAGATTAAAGCTTTGAATAAAAAATTTATTGATGTGTATATTCGGCTATCCCCGGAAGAACCCTTGTAGAGAATCACTTGTATCTATGGAGAGCCTAGAGTCGAAAATAGACAGCGTGTGTGGTCACAGCTACAAGATCTTCAAAATGAGTCAGATCTTCCCTAGCTTGTTTTTGGAGACTTTAACGAGGCACTATGGCAATTTGAACATATGTCACACACACCTAGAAATGAGAACCAGATGACAGCCTTTAGAAATACACTTCAATCTTGTAGTTTGGTAGACCTTGGCTTTAGAGGTTTACCGTTTACCTATGATAATAAAAGACAAGGAAATAAGAATGTTAAAGTCAGACTTGACAGGGCGGTGGCAGACAGTAGATGGCGGAGTATATTTCTGATTATGAAGTTAAACATATTCCCTCTCCCTGCTCTGACCACGTTATTTTGCAATTTTTCTTAAAACAGGAACAGAGGATGCAAGATGTAAACCAAATAGACAGCATGAAATACTGTGGGAACAAGCTGGAGAGCTAGGCGAGGTGATTGAGCAGGTGTGGCAGGACAATACTGAACAGCAGGATTTAGCGGGCGTTATGTGCAAGATGAAAGCAGTCATGGCAAAACTTCAGAACTGGAGCAAGAAAAAATTCGAAAACATCCCACAAAAGTTGGAGAGGAACAAAAAGAAGTTAGAAAACTTGCTGCTCCAAGGGAGCGATGAGGCAGAGGTACGTAGAGTCTCAGACTTTATCGATGAACTACTTTATCGCGAAGAAATGTTGTGACTCCAACGCTCCAGAATAGCTTGGCTAAAAGAGGGGGACAAGAACACGATTTTTTTCCACCAAAAAGCGATATGGAGAGCTCGCAAGAATAAGGTAAAGAAACTAAAAGATGATCTAGGTGTGTGGCACGATGATCCTTCTGATATGGAAAATATGACTACCTCTTTTTTCAAGAACTTGTTCACTAGAGATCCATCTTTGAATGGTAATGGTGTCATTCAGCTCCTCCAAAATAAAGTTACCGATGAGATGAATAATGCTCTAACTTGTGATTTTACCGATGAAGAAATTTCAGATGTCTTGTTTCAGATAGGTTCTCCTAAGGCTCCAGGACCGGATGGTTTGCCGGCTAGATTCTACCAACGGAATTGGGGAACACTAGAACAACAGATTATCAGTGCTGTCAGGCTTTTCTTTGAAACGAGTAAAATACCTGCTGAGGTAAATGTAGCAACAATTGTCTTAATACCTAAGGTGGATCACCCGACTGAATTAAAGGAATTTTGACCAATCAGCTTATGTAGGGTGGTGTACAAAATTGTGGCCAAATGCCTAGTTAATAGACTAAGACCAGTTTTGGGCGATCTCATCTTGCCAAACCAGAGCGCCTTCATCCCTGGTAGGCTCATAACTGATAATGCCTTAATTGCTTTTGAATGCCTCCACTTTATTGAGCATAATAAGAATGCAGCAAAGAATTTCTGTGCCTATAAATCAGACTTGTCAAAAGCTTATGACAGGGTGGATTGGGGTTTCTTAAGAAGTTCGATGGAAAGGTTGGGTTTCTTTCATAAGTGGATCAATTGGATTATGGAGTGTGTGACCACTGTGAGATATTGATATTCGGTAAAACTCAATGGAACCCTCCTGGAGTCGTTCTTGCCTTCTCGTGACCCCCTATCACCCTTTTTTTTGTTGCTGATGGTTTATCTGCTTTGTTCCATAAGGAATCCCAGGAAAATAGGTTGTCACCTGTGAAAATTTGTCGGAGGACTCCGGGAATCTCACACCTGTTGTTTGCAGACGATAGTTTGCTGTTTTTCAAGGCTGACCCAAATGAAGCTGAGTGAGTGGTGCGGGTGCTGGACAAATATAGCAGAGGCACAGGACAGTTGACCAACCCCAATAAATGCTTTATTTACTTTGGGACGGCGTGTGCTGAAGAGGTTAAACAACAGGTGAAGAACACGCTGCAGGTCACAGTTAAAATTTTTGAGACAAAATATCTTAGGCTACCTACACCGGAGGGGAGAATGTCTAAAGGGAAATTTCAAAGTCTCCAAGGAAAGCTTGCGAAGAGAGTAATGATGATAGAGAATCAAATGGCGCAAGGAGGCAAGGAGGTGTTCATCAAAGCGATAACACAATCTTTGGCTACGTACGTGATGGGGGTGTACAAACTACCCCTCGGACTTTGTGACGATCTGACCAAAATTATTCGTGACTTTTGGTGGGGGTGGAGAGAACGGCAAAAGAAAGATGCATAGTGTTGCTTGGGATATAATGCTGAAACTAAAAATTAAAGGGGGTATGGGGTTCAAGGATATGAGAATGTTTAGCCAAGCTTTATTGGCGAGACAAGTCTGGAGGCTCATTCATAACCCGGAGTCACTATGCGCCCAAGTGCTGCGAGCAAAATATTACCCGGATGGGAACATATTTGACACTGTGTTTACTGGGAACGCCTCGTCAACTTGGCATGCCATCGAGTATGGGCTAGAACTTCTAAAAAGGGGGCACAAATGTACGGATATGGCGTGACCCGTGGATCCCCAGGCATAATTTCTATAGAACAATTTCCCCCAAGCAAAGATGTAGATTGAAGTGGGTTTCTGAATTATTGGACCCTGACGGATCGTGGAATGTCACACTGCTATATACATACTTCCAACCTATTGATATTGAGCAGATTCTGAAGATTAGACCATTAAGAAGGAATAACGCTGACTTTGTGGCTTGGGGACCCGATGACAGAGATACGTTTTCTGTCAAAAGTGCGTACGCGCTTGGGATGGAGCAACACGAACGGGAGAGAGATGTTGGAACAACTAGAAGCCGACCATATGGAAGCAATAATGAATGGAAAATGATCTAGCAAAATGCATCACCGCCTAAGGTTAAAACCTTTGCTTGGAAATTAGCATGGAATGGTCTAGTTACGCAGCTACTTCTGAAGAAAAGGAAGATGGAGGCTTCGGCCATCTGTCGCATTTGTGGCCAGGAGGAGGAGGACTCGTTCCATGCTTTGGTGACATGCCCACAAGTAAGGAACTTATGGCGGGTGATGAGACAGTGCTGGGATCTGCCGGCTGTGGAGAAAATGGAGAATTCAGACGGCAACTGGGTCCTCCCACTGTTGGCCAAACTAAAAGAGACACAAAGGATGTTGGTGCTGATGGTATTATGGAGAGCTTGGCACATACATAATGAGTTAACTCACAATAAACCAACACCTCCGGCTGAAATTTCAAAACGTTTCTTATGTAGCTATGTGGAGACCCTTCTGATGATCAAACAATACCCAAAAGCGGACGTTTGCAAAGGGAAACAAGTAGTATCACCCGTCGGAACTATAGACAGGAGGGAGGAGAGGAAACAGAGGATAAATGGTGAGGAAAGCAGGTGGCAAAAACCAACGCGAGGACGACTGAAGCTAAACGTAGATGGAAGTTTCATTCCAAACACATGAGAAGCAGGTGCAGGAATGATCTTGAGAGATCAGCAGGAAGATGTCATATTTGCAGCTTGTAGAGTGTTGTTGCACCGTGCTTCGGCATTGGAGTCAGAGATGGCTGCATGTGATGAGGGTCTAAAACTTGCTCTGAACTAGTCAACAACCCCAATTGATATAGAAATAGATTGTGCCACGACTGTTATATAATATGCTCACATTGGGCAAGGACCAATCTCCCTTTGTCCACATGACCCGCAACATTAAGGAAGGTTGTACTGAAAGAAATGTTACAATCAACAAAATAAAAAGATGTCAGAATGATGCCATGGCAAAGCTGGGAAGGGAGTCTAAACTCACCCAATTCTAGATTAGAGGATTTCATGATGTGTTGAATGAGATTGTAACAAACGATTGTAACCATGTTACAGCTTAATATATTACTTTTCATCGAAAAAAGCTATTTTTATGAAAAAAAAACGAAAAGTAAAAATGCTATGGAAAAAATAAAAAAATCTGTAGCAACTTACGCTTTGTGTGTGCGCTGAGGTTAAGGACATGTTTTCTCCTTATATTTTGAGAAAAATAAAGTATCATAGCGCTGAGCGCGAGCGAGAACGAACTGATAAAAAAAAAACAGAAGCGGATTCCGGGGGAAAAAACAGAAGCACGAACTGCACAGGCGCACAAACCCCAAATCCTCCCGCCACCGCATTTCAAAACCCCAAATCCCAAAACCAGTCGGTCCCTCCCATTCCGACAGCGGCGGCCCACCCCGTCCCGATGGACCACCCGCACCATGGACCCCGGTGTGGCGGAGCACCGCCCGACGACGGAGGCGTTGCGGCGGCGGCTTTGGACAGCCGTGTGCGGCCCTTCCCCATGGGCGCCCAGACGGAGGCCCTGTTGTGGGCGAGCGGCTTTGACCCAACCGGCCTAGATGCATACACGGTCAACCTGCTCTCCAGAGTCCACTCCGTCCTCCCTTCTTCGCCCTTCGCCTCCACCCACGCCGCACTCTCCGCCCTTCTCCCCCCACCCCAGGACGACGGCCATGACCGCATCAGCGACCTTCCCGACGCGCTCCTCCGCGACATCGTCTCCCGCCTCCCCGTCAAGGATGGCGCCCGCACCGCCGCACTCTCTTCCCGCTGGCGCGGCGTCTGGCGCTCCGCTCCCCTCGTCCTCATCGACTACGAACTCCTCCCCGTCGGAGGCGACCCGGGGGACCCGCAGGTTGCGCACGCCGACGCGCGGCGCGTCGCGGACGCCGTGTCTTCCATCCTCACCGCCCACCTGGGGCCGTTCCGCTGCGTCCACCTCATCTGCAGCCGCCTGGACGAATGCCCCGACCTGCTCCGGCGCTGGCTCCAGCTCCTCGCCGTCAAGGGCGTCCGAGAACTCGTCCTCGTCAACCGCCCGTGGCCGCTCGATATTCTTCTCCCCACCACCTTCTTCGCCATGGCGACCATCACGCGCCTATACCTCGGCATCTTCGAGTTCCCTGACACGGCCGTCCTCCTGCGCGGCGCCTCGTTCCCGCACCTCCGCGAGCTTGGCCTCTGCTTCGTGCACATCCAGATGCAGGACATGGACTTCATCCTCGCCAGGAGCCCTGTGCTGGAGATCCTGTGCATCCAGATGAACGTGCCGATGAAGAACCTAAACCTCATCAGCCGCAGCCTCCGGTGCGTGCAGGTCATCGCGTGTGCTGATCTGAGCATTGCGGTGACGGACGCCCCGCACCTCGAGAGGCTCATCATCTTGTCATGGCCAGTCCGGGATTGCTTGCCCACGACCACCACCACGGTGAAGATTGGCCATGCCCCCGCGCTAAGCTTACTTGGCTATTTGGACCCGGAGCGGCACACGCTAGAGATCGGCAACACTGTCATCAAGGTGCACACAGCGCAGCAAGTTTCTATATGATTGTTCAGTTTGACAATGTATATATCTGAATTTGTCTCGTGAAAATTGGGTGCATTGCAGGTTGGCACAAGGGCGAGTGCGAGCACCATGGTTCCAAGCGTCAAGATCCTCGGCTTAAGAGTGTGCTTTGCAGTACGCAAATATGCCAAGATGCTGCCCAGCTTCCTCAGATGCTTTCCCAATGTTGAAACGCTGCATCTTGAGGTGACACCACACTCACCCCCTTAATTTGGCATCAACTTCCCATTTTGGGCACTTGCATCATCAATATATATATTGCTAATGCTTCCATCTGGAGCCAAAGTTTTTACTTTTTCTTTGGAGATGAGCTGAAACTCTTACCCATTTAACCACTCTGCAGTCTAACGAGACTTACGAGCCCACTGGCAAGCTCAACAGCAAGTTCTGGCAGGAGCTTGGTGCCATCGAATCGGTGCAGTCACACATTAAGCTGATGGTCTTCTATGGCTTCCGAGGGGAGCGGAGCGAGATTTCCTTCCTCAAGTTCTTCCTTGAGAGCGCACGCGTGCTGACGAAGCTGGTGATCGTGTTCAGCAAGGGAAGTTTCACTTCAGTGGCCGAGGCGAACTCCAAAGCGAAACCTCTGTTTGCTGCAAAATGGGCCAACAAAGACTGCTCACTGTTGCTCCTGGAGAGTGCGTTTCAAGGAGGTGAAGACAAGTGGTTGATGAACTTCAAGACAGGGTCAGATTTCTCTAGAAGGGACCCGTTCGCCTGCACTGGTGCTCTTCGCGGGTACAACTTTTAAGGAGATTGCTGGTGTTTACTGAAGACCGGAAATATGTTTTTTGAGCTTAATTCTTTTGCAATCTCTACATGCAAGACACTTTTTTGGATAGTTGGCTGGGTTTTGTTTTTTTGTTTTTTGGCAGAGCTCTATGCTTTATTTGCGTGATGACTTCCAGACACTGATCAGGTCAAATGCAGCTTTGGCCTGACACTGATCAGGTCAGAACTCAGCAATTTCTGCTGAATATGTTGCTTGACGCTGGCAGACAGAGATATGTTCGTGAGCCATTTCTTGCTTTACTAATTTCCTTTAGCATTTTCTGTAAAAAGTGTGCTCTGTCTGATGCACCCTGTTTGATTATACTCGTCTGGACTTCAGCTGTTTCCCGTTGTCCTTATGGGTTATTCTACTTTATGTGCACATGAAATCATTTGCATCATACATGCACTGCTCAGATAACTAGGGATCCCGATTCAGACCCCGAATCATAGATTGGATGAGATTTGCATCTGAATTCCCGCCTATCCAAACTTCTGAAGGACCTAGCCATATCACACACAGTATACCCAAATAAGCTTCGTCATGCAGACATGTAGTGTTTCTTGGACTTGAGTACTTCGGAACGAGCTGAAATAAGCTCAGTAGAACAGATCTTGCTAGAATGAGAGCAAGATGAATCTACACCAGTGAAATATATTCTAAAACCCAAGCAAGATTAATATGACAAAAATAATAAAATATGTGGATTAACACAATAAAACAGCATCTGTTATATTATGGAGACTTAAGACTGATAGTGCGAACACATTGTCACACTGTTAGATTGCCGTGTTAGCCACTGAGACAATGAAACATTAAACCCTTTTTCCTTTTGCTATGGTGGTTTCTATATTGGTATTATATGATCAGCATTGCTGCTACTGTGCAAAGGGACCGTTAGTTGTTTGTTTCAACAGGGATCTTTTTCCTGGGTCAGGCCTTCGTGCCGCGGAGACCTTAGAGTCGGTGCTGGTGCTTCGGCTCGCCGTACTGCTGCCCTTCGAAGAACTCGCCTAGGAGCTTGTCCACCAGTTCAGGGCTGTATCTGATGTACTTCAACGGGTTCTTGCCGCTCCCAACAACATTACTGCATGCCAAAATGGGTAGTACGGTAGTTATTATTATTATTATTAGAACAACTGGGACATTATAAGTTCGATGATTTTTTAAAATGAAGTTGGATGAAATCTTGGAGAACAAAATATAATCTCCAAAACTTATGTCTTGGGCCGCACCCCGCCAGTCAACCACTAAATGATTAGGGCTTAGAGGATAGACATAGTAGAGTAAAACGTATTGTCCTTACTGATTCTCGAATAGAAATTATGGGATATAGCCAGCTAAACAATTCAGCGGGGAAGCTAATGGCAACAATCAACGAGTTCGTCTGGAGTGCTAGTTAGGAGATCATGCAAAGTGATTGGCATGATGACGTACCCGAAACGCTTAATGAAAGATCGATAGGCTGGCAACAGAACCTCAGCTATAGCAAGCCTCAAGGATTCACGCAATTCTTGATCAGGTACAATCCATAGAGACTGCTTTGCGTGAAGCTCTTCAAATTGTGTATTGAAAGCTTTGAACCTGCCAAGCAAAAAGTGTAAAGTCTTGGGACTAATGATTCTTCTATCATGACTATGCCAAGCTAGGTACTGACCGTTCTTTGACCACGGCTCTTGAAACGCCGCTACTGCTATTAGCGTCTGATGCTGCTGAGGAACCAGTGCTGCCTGGCGCACCTTGTACTGAAAGTGCCTGAAGAACCTGAAAAAAATAAAACAGAAGCAGTGTAGCTATACTCAACAGGTGTTTGATATGTTCAATCATGCAAATACAGCACGACAACGATGTTAACTACTGAACCACAAGACATGGAAGAAAACATTGCCAGGCAAACATAGATATTAGCAACCATATTAAAGCAAAGTTCCCTGCAGCTCAGCATTGTCACATGTTTTCCTTGCAAAATTCAGTTGAATTAAGACAAAGTGTGTATGTACCAAGTTTCTTAATAATGGAGGTATAAAAGGAATCCACAGACGTGGCCTCTTACTAAGATCCGCTTTATAAAAATTCCTAATGGATGTAAGGCCATGTACAATGATGGTGCTTAGGGTGGGTGCTTAAGGAAAAAAACCCGGGTTTTTTGCCACGCAGGAGTCATCTGGTGCTTGAGGATGGGAATGAGTTCCTGATTTGGCTTCGATGCGCTAATTTTCCCAGCGCAGGACTGGACTAGTGTATGGATTTGGCTCCCCCGGTGCTTGCTTCTTCCACCAGCATATGGATTTGTCCAGCTACATGCAGATGTCGACTCAGAACTCTTGTATTCCAGTTCTTGCTTGCTATGTGCTTATTCCTCCAAGTGCGGCCCCTGGGAAGCTGCAGTCTTTCTGCATCCCGTCCATGCTTTTATAAAAAAAATCTAAGGTATGTGCTGTTATTTCCTCTGATACGAACACGCCTGTAGCATGATAATTTTCAGTTCATCACCTCCTTGGAAGCTTGCAAAATTCATATGTCCTACAGATCAAGGAGCTCGGGCAACGGGATGGACCGTGGAGCATGCCAGCGCTGGAGCCAATGTGTCCGAGCTTGGTGTACTAGGACGGCAAGGGAGAGGCAGAGGCCAGGAAGCGGCCCATGATCGAGTTCCATGAGGAAGGGGAGTCCAGCACCCGATTGTGACGGAGGTCGTGCTCACATTGCCGCCACCATATGCGCCCTCTGCCACCCAACACGCCGTCCCTGAGCTAAGCTGTCAATACTGTAGCTAGGGAATAGCTAAGCTGGTGATCTTGAGCTGCGTCTAGATGGCATTTTACTACGGGTTTGAGGGACAAGTGCTTAGTCTGGGTGCTAATGAGGCAGTCCCACAACCAAAGCACCGCGGTAGACCTGCTAGCGTTGGAGCAAACGGAATTTAGTCAGGTGCTAGGTGACGTTACAGCCCTCTCTCTCCTTAAGCACCTCTAGTTAAGCCCCTTGCATTCTACATGCCCTAAGCAACTGAATTTGAACCCAAAATGCAGAAGTGTGGGGAACAATATTGATGTGTATGGATTTGCTTCGCAGGTTGCAGACACAAGATGCAGGCCGATGTGATCGCTTCCATCGCTATCGAGCTGTGGTGAGAAAATAATGCAGTAGGATTGAAAGAATAGAGAGGAGAGGAGACAGAGTTACTCATACTCAGGTTAAGATATAAGGACCTTCAACCATTCCTAATATGACAACACTTCCTTCTCCTCCTTAATATACCATAGCTCCTAAATCTCCTTCAAAGTCCTACTTCTGTACAGACTCTTTTCCTGGCTGACCTACTCCTGGAGTGTATTATCTTGGACGCCATATTTTGATATAGTTGTCCCTACAATGTGTCCACAACCACAACAGCTATACTCTCATAGCTGCAAATAAATTGTGATTTCTTAAACAGGCAGCTCTCCTTATCGTTTTCACCATAAATTATCCGCACATTTGTAACATCACACAGCCAACCACAAAGGGAATATGGTGTGCCCAATCACTAGAGGCTTCCATGATCCACTAACCTTTGCCCAAGAAACACGTTTGTACTGATTGGCATTTTGCTGCACAATCCTACGATGCCTCTGAATCCAGTCATCACCAAGTATATCCTTTGCTTCTGATCTGGGGCAACGCAAAAGATCGCTAAATGAGCAGATTGCCACAATATTCTAGGATGCATATCTATAGAAATAAACCGAGCATACCTGCGAACTGATCTAACCATATAGTGAACATTGTTCATAAGAAATAAGTGAGTCAGTGAAGGATCCTTATACTGTTTGGACTTTCCATCTAGGTTATTCTGTAGCGCTTGCATTATCCTCATAGTAACAACGGCAAGTTGAGATTCTGTTTCACTGCCAGTTTCAAATTCCTGAAATAGAAGCTTCAGCGTCGATTGGTAACTGCTCATATGAAATAAAATTGGTTAGTGTAATATTTGAACACAACAGCAGGAAGTCTACCAACAAAATAGATCTTTCTTAGTTAACAAATGAATAAACCCAATATTTCACCTAACTGTAAGCCAAAGACGTAGAATAGAAAGTGAATATGCAAGCAATTTTCATTTCACCTATATAGTTATTACTGATTGCCCTGCTATGATATTGGCAATTGAAATCCTTTCTAGGGCCACTAGCAACTAGTGTATACTTTCTCCTTATTGGAGATGAAGTTCAGAATAATTCTTGAAGGATATAAACCTATAGGTCCAGGGTTAACTCGTCATGGCTAGCTATCTTTGTCAGAAATCAGGAAATTACAGTTCTATAAATCCATAAATTGACTATTAGGTGAAGAGGAGAATACTTACTCAAACAGGAATTTAACATAATTAATCACATAGCTTGTCAAAGGATGCACAGTTCCATCTTGAACAATAGTCTTTGAAGCATCCTTTTCAACTGCTTCCTCAAAATCAGCAAAGGTTTCTTGAGCGGTTTGTGCCAACCGCTTAGTCAAACCTAATGCTGCCTCTCTCATCTCAGAGCAAGGCTTTCCTTCAAAAATCGCCTCAATCTGATAGCAAGTTCAAACAAAGACGCGGTGAAATTTTGGTAGTGGTCATCAAAAGCATCACAGTAAAAGTTGAAAAAATGTCACAATAATATGAAACCCCACATATAAATTCTGCAAGCAGAAGAACAAGTTAAGCATTTAGAAGGCAGGTACTATAAATTACTTCCAGAATACCTCCGATTGAAGTTCACGCATTACTTCGTACATGTCTAGCAATACAAACAGCTTTTCAGGAGACCTTTTGCTTTTAGCAACAGCATCTCCAAAGCTGAGGAGAGTCACAACGCTGTTTGTTGCCATTTCTGCAAAACACTGGTCCTTGTTAAAGTTGACACCATCAAAAATCTGATCACAGATTCTTCTTTCTCCTGCTAATAGTAGTTTAACCTGTTTGAAAGCATAATATGTTAGCATGATTTTTAAGTCCAAACTAGCAAACACAGTCTGGGCCTTTTTCTAGAAGGGCCCTCACCGCAATACGCATAAAGTGTATCCAGTTCCCAATTTTAGCCTCTAAAGCCTCCCATTGCATCTTCTGTACATCATCTTTAGTAAGTTTTTCTACTCCCAGCTTCCGAAGGCTTGACTCTAGTGCTGAACCACGGGAATCTCTGAAGAAAAAGGGACAAATTTTGCTTCAATTTTGCACAATGAAATGCATGGGACAGAAAATTGAGAACCAAAGTAGAAAAAATGAAAATATGTGATCCTACCTGTAAATTTTGTAGCATGACTGCTGATTTCCACCCTGAACCAACTGCTGAGCTATGTCATTCATGAGCGGCAATACTCTTGGAGGAACTAGTGTTGGGGTCCTGTATACAGCAGTCTCCAAGCCTTTGGATGGATGCTCAGCGTGGTTATCATCCCCATCATCGGCTTCATTGTCGTCCTTTGATGGCCGTAGAGACTTGGGTAGACAATCAAATAGCCGATCGGGCTCAATAGGTTTGCTGAATGAACAGATAAATCAACACAAACAACATTCTTTCATTGGTATACAAGCAATAAACAGGACGTTAATTCAGGAGCGAATCTGCAATAAGATTGAGTAGCTTACCTGTACGTACTCATCAGCTGCTTAAATTCTTCTTCAATCTTCAGGGAAGACTTTGCTAACAGACTGTTGACGTGATTAAGAATTCCGTCATTGTTCCTGAAGTTTTTATTGGAGGAAAAGAATTTGGCGATTCCTTTCAGCATGTCCACTGCCTCCAGGTAGCCCTCCAAATCCTCATGGGGACCCCTCATTATCGTCGCCTCAGCCTAAAACTCAAAAGCAATGTTTAATTTAGTTAAGTTCCCAAAAATAAAAGCCTTTTGCATTCTACAAGAAAATAACTGCCAATATCGCATAATCTAGAAAAGGCAACTATTGATAAGACATCAAACAATCATCTAATAGTGACCCAAACTTATGGCCTAAAAGTGGCAAACTATATCACTCACTCGTTTATGTACAGAACAAAATTGTATGAGTTTTATTGTGTTAGGACCAACAAAACCATAATAGTACATTTGTTTCAATGACGCCACTGTTATTTGACCACGGACACCAAGCATATATATAATATATACCCAACACATTTTAACCATTGCAACCACCGGCTCTAATTGGGCACATTTTAACCATAAACCGTCTTCCAACAAAAAAAACAGAACAAATTCACCACCACACCCAGTTAAAAATGTTTGAAATTTCAAGGTGGGGTCAGGTCAGTTGATGTACCTTACGGGCAAGGTCGAACTGGGTAAGTATGGCGTCGCCGGACTTGATCGTCTTGTCGATGTTCTCGTGCGCCATCCGGATCGCATGCGTCCTCACCTGCATTTCACCCGCAAAAAATCGAGTCGGTACGAAATGGATGTGCGAATGATGAAACGTGAAATGAGGGAACGGGAAGGGGGAGAGGGGACCTGGGTAGGGCGCATGGCGGCCTCGAGCGCGGAGAGGCGGTGGTCGAAGGAGCCGAGGATGGAGACCATGCCCTCCGTGTTCCCCTGGCTCTTCTGCAGCGAGTCGCGCAGCATGGTCGCCCGCCGCGACAGCGCCTCCATCGTCCGCGGGAGCGCCGCCATCGACATTTTGGCTCCCCTGAGCCTCCTCCTCCCAGATCACGCGACACGCCCCGTCCGCTCTCCGTCCGAGGCCGGCCCGGGGAGATCTCGAACGGACGACGACGGGAATGCGCGCTTCGAGGAGGAGGCTCCCCGGACGCGGGCCGCAGTACGGAGAGATCCTTCCGGAAGCTTCAAAATGCCTTGGGGGGCGTGGCGGGAACGGCGGAGAGGCGCGATTCGGTGGGTGGGGTCGTCGGCGACGACGTGGCTGTGTCGCCGCGGAGAGGAGGTGGAGAAGAATGGTTCGAAAGCGCCTCCCCGAGATTCGCGCGCGTGTTGACCACGGATCACGCGGACGGCGAGGATGGGTTCGGCGCACGGAGTAGGTTGCAGGGAGGGAAAAGGTGGTTAGCGGGCACCCGGTCGTTCGGACGCGCGGAGATCAGAGTCAGACGCGGGGCGGTGTGGACCGGGTCCACCGCGCGGCTTATCCCGTGCTGGATGGATTGTACGGTACGATTCCAAAAAGAACCCTCCGGATTCGAAATTTCGAACGAGTCTATTTTTTTATTTTTTCTGAACTGAGAGCTTGAGAGTATTTTTTTTCCGAGATTTCACCGATTTATTAATAATCATCAATACACTATAAGAAATGAAATTTTAAAAAATAAAAATTACAAATCATATAAGCCCGAGAGTTGATCGGAAGAAACCATATGAGTCTGAGATAACTTAGTAAAAAAAAAAAAGAGTTCGAGACAGGCTGAAAATGCTAAGCAGGCGTCGGTCACAGCTGGGTGTGCTCTTGAAGTCTGATCGACCGCCCTCGGATGTGCTTAATAGCAACCTCCTTCCGATAATACATGGCGTATAAGTTTGTGCATAGTCAGTGCGTTATGAATTTGACTGAGCATACACATAAAAATACGATCTACAATAGCAAATTAATATAATACTTTCCATAATGTCTCTCAATATTTTGATGTGCTATACTTCTACTAGTAATCTTGCACGTGTTTTGCAATGTATCTCAACTAAAACATACAGAAGCCTTCTATATGTAAACAATACAGTAATAAAACGATAAAATTCATAAGCTCTCTCGTTCGGACTCGCTGAGATCAGAGTCAGACGCGGGGAGGTGTGGACTAGGTCCACCGCGTGGCTTATCACGTGCTGGATGGATTATACGGACCGTTTCCAAATAGAAACCTCCGGATTCAAACGGTTGTGTCATTTTAAACACGGGCTAGAGCTCTCTCGGTGCTCTTGATTGGCATGCTTAATGTGAAACCTCCGAATTCAAACCTTGTGTCATTTTAGCGGGCTAGAGCTCTCTTGGTGCTCTTGATTGACCTGCTTAATGCGACCTCTTTCCGATGATACATGGCGTATGGTATAAGTTTAGTCGAAAGTTAATGTATTCTAAATTTAACCGAGCATATACATAAAAACTATGGAGATCTATAATAGCAAATCAATATATTTTTCATAATGTATCTTTCAATATTTTGATATGTTTACTTGTACTAGTAACCTTGCACTTTTTTCGTACAAAGTAATATATCTCAACTAAAATATACAAATGCCTTCTATATGTAAACTTGTATACATTAACACGACAAAATTCATAAGATCTCGCGCGAAGATGGATTCATTGGAATAATGGCCATCCATGCTCTACATCGATAAAATTAATTGTCAATAATGTCAATTGATTTAAGTTTTGTCATGGCCTAGAAATAGGTGTTAGTCTCAATACAATTTTTTCTAACATTCGTATGTGCAAATAGCTCATGACAATCTGCATCCAAAAGCTTTGCTGTATTAATATTTCGGTGACAAATATATCAGGCAACACGAACTCTAGCAGATCACAAAGAAACCAAGAAGACAAATTGGCTCGTAGTTAATCCTTTGTTATGTTTTCTTCCTTTAGGAAAAAACCTCTACAAGAGGATTAAATTCCACTTCGACAAAACAAGGGGTAGGAGAAAGAAAACCACTCCTATGCCGAGAAATATCGGAACCTCCATATAGCAGGAGAACAAGTGACTGCGGCTTGAACGTTGCTACTAGCTTTCCGAGCGCAGTCGCAGCACGCAACAAGAGGATCCCTTAGGCTGGTCCTAGTGCAATACATGTATGATACTACCCCTATAGTGATTAGTATCATAGTACCATTATATTTAATTTTTTATATAATATCAATGCAATTGTATGTATGAGATATATTTGCCATTAAGTTACCTAGTTCCACATGCTATGATACTGTATCATACTATGGTACCACTAACATCTCTCTTCATTAATTGTGATGCTACATTACAATTTTACCAAGGTGGTATGCATAATACTTCTTACGATACTATCACTATAACTAACCTTAGTCACATAATGAACAAGGCAGCCCCGAGATACTATAGTCCTACAGATACAGTAGACAATTTAGAGCAAATATGTTTGAAAACTCGTTGTGGCACCGGAGCAGCAGTGCTCTCTGTATCTCAGCCGTCCAGGTTCGTTACAAACCCATCACATAGTTTGTATCAAGGCCACCTCCCGCGAGCTACTCTATGATATTTAGTCCGGTATTGTTGTATCAGCATTGTAGCCGGGTCCGTCACAGTGCGTCTAACTGATATCTACTTCCTCTGCACATGTGCGCCATAGTCAAAGAGGTGTGTCCTCCAAGACTCCAAGGCTAGCACCAATATGAGCCCACAGCTTTCAGTGATGTGCCATGTAGAAGACCACCTTGGCCACCATGGCAACAAGAACAAATCTGTGTTTTTTTTTACAAACAAAACTAATCTACTTTGTTCAGCATGTGTGCTCCCAAGTGGATTGGTTAGCGCATTTCAGGGACAAGGCACATGTAAAACATAGCCTAGTTCGTTAATCAAAGCATTTCACTTACCTAAAACACTTAAGTAAAAACATGTATTGCTAAGATTCATTCATTTTATGTATTTGCATCTATTTATTTTTCCACCTTATAGAAGAAAAATAATCACAAAAAAACTTATTTAAGAAAAATATTTATTTTCAACTATTTTTTACAGGTTCTTCGTTTCATATTGGTTTTGCCGAGTGGGATTATTATGCCTACCATCAGACGCGGCATATATTTTTCCAATTTTCATCAAATTTCTATTTATTTTTATAAAAATCAATTCCATGGTTTTTAAAAAAGAACCATGCGAGCATTTGGATAAATCTCATGATCATTTTTTGATAGGTGAACATTTTGTAGAAAAATCTAACGAGTTGAAGTTTTTGCCGAGTTGGACTATTATGTCTAGTGTAGAGCGCGACATATAATCACCAAGTTTCTATTTATACCAAAAGCAATTCAATGGTTTAAAAATGAACAACGTCACATGAACATTTTTTTGAATCAGAGAATATTTTTAAATATTTCTTGACCAGGTTAGGAATTTTGAACCGGCGAACCTTTTTTCAGAAATAATTAACAAATTTTAGACTATTAACAACCTTTTACAAAAAAAATGAACATTTATTTATACCGGTGAACATTTTTTTACTCTAGTGAACATTTATTTAAATTGGCAAATTCTATCAGAGTAATTAATATTACCTCTTACTACAATTAATTACCACACAAAATAATTAGCTCTATCCATAACATTCCTATGGTCAATGCTGCTACAGTGGCACAACACGTTCAAAATAAGTGGGTCACGTCATTAAATTCGACCACATCCACATGCCACACCGGCCTATTTAATATTCATCATCTAATGTGTACTCCACTCTGCTAGGATCAGGATCCACTGTTCAGCCGTTCAAAATAAGCAAGTATTCCTCGCGTTCTCACAACTCGTATTCAACATAAAGTCAGTTTGGCACAGATCACGATGGAGAAATTAATGGTTGGGATTCAGAGCACGCTGATGCTCGGGTGCCACAAATCCTTGTCCAAATATATTACTGTACAGTATACATAGATTTGTTGGTAGCTTAAGACATCCACAGGTACTGAACCGACGATGGTTCACACGAATATGCCGCAGATGAATCGGAACTACTTTTTCCACCTTGTACTGAATCGGTACTTGCACTAACGCAGGGCTAATCCACCGTCACATTCAAATTTGCAAAGATTACTAAACATCTGAACTGTTAGAATTTTCCTAAAAATAGGTTCGGCACATTTATAATATGTTAATAATTTCTAAAATCATATAACCCACTTGGCCCTTTATGCAAAGCAAGAGATAAGACAAAAGTTTAGTCCCATATTGCTAGTTAGGTGAAAGTTGGACCAGCTTATAAAATAAGCTCTTCCAGCACAGCTCGTGAAGAGAAAACATATACATGTGTACTCCTCCTCCTCGCTCATCTCGCCACGTCATACCTCGCCTGAGGATAAGATTTTTGGGAAGCGCTCCACGTGACTATTGGCTTCATCACAAACTTTTTTACGGACGTTGACGACTTCATGGACGGCAATTTCTTCGGCGACATCGACCGCATCTTCAACGACATGGCTGATCCCGATGTCAACGCTAGCGGATCATCTTCTACATAGTATGAGCTCTTCATTCACCTTGTTCAGATCATGTTTTCGCTAATGCAAACTATTTCTCATATATTATATGAAGCTATCTGTTTAGACTTACTTCTTCATTCATCTTGTTCAAATCATGTTTTTGCTACTGCAAACTATATCTCATATATTATATGTAGCTATCTGTTTAGACTTACTACTCTCAATCTATCTGTTAGATTGCATGGCTACTTTTATTTCTATGTTAGTGGTCATGATTTATCTACTACTTTATGGATGAATTCATATGGTAAATTGGTTATATTTCCAACATAAACTTCTTGTTAGACAAGAACTCCACACGGTTTCGGTTTTCATGTATAGAACAAACCGAAACGACATAGGCTAGATTGCCTTGTACTACAAGTTTGTAATATGTGTATAAATATTAATCAATGGGACCGTCTGAGGCGTGCAATTGCAACCTCATGTTATTCTCCTACATGGTATTATAGCCCATCCGATCCTCGACCTCCCTCTAAACCCTAGATCCTCCGATCTCCTCCCTCCGTCATCATGACTCTAGAAGAAACCGAGAAGAAGGAAGCCGAGCTCAAAGATCGCGCCGAAGACCTGGATGCTCGCAAAGGTGAACTCACTTTATAGGCAACAACTTCCTCTCGTGAGGGCGAACTCTGTCGCCATGAGCAAGAACTCGACACACGTGAGATCGCGCTCGCCAAGCGCCGACAAGGGAAAAACCATCGACACCTCCGCCTCCCTCCCCAACCCATCCACCTACGCCACATACGTCAAGCTCCACATCCTATTTACCCTAGATCTCACCGCCTCCGGCTACACCAACTAGTGGGAACTCTTCCTCGTTGATATCGGTCTCTACGACCTGACCAACCACATCATCGGCACTGCCAGTGCCTCTCCCTCTAACACCTCACCCATGTCGGATCATGGACGCGAAAAATTCATTGTGCTCTCGTGGATCTACGGATCCATCTCCACTGACCTCCTCGGCAGCTTCATGTGCCCCGGATCCACGACGCGCACCATCTGGGACGCCATAGAGAACATCTTCCGTGACAACAAGAGGCACCGGGCGATCCAGCTCGAAGTGGAGTTCATGAACACTCCTCGAGGAGACATGACTAGTAGCGACTACTGTGCCAAGCTCAAGGCCCTTGACGACGCTCTGGTGGACGTCGACTAGCCTATCAGCAATGAAACCCTCGTGTTGACTCTCTTGTGTGGCCTCAATGATGGCTTCGACAATCTTTGTTTGTTTCTCCCATTTCAGGTGTCATTTCCAATGTTCTTGTAGACGAGCTTGGCCCTCGTCCTTGAGGAGAACCAGAATAAAATTGTTGTTTCCCTCTGGGACAGTGGCAACAGCGTCAACCCTGTCGTCGGTGGCAAGCGTGCCCCTCTCCTGGATCCGGGGGCATCCATAGCCAGGTAACATACTACAACAACTTCTCCAACAATCACGGCGGTGGTGGCGGTGGCCGCGACCAAGGTGGAAAACATGGACGTGGACGCAACCACGACAACAATTCTCCATGGCAGTTCAATCCATGGACTGACGCACCTAATCTAACTCACCTCCTGTAGCAACAGACAACGATGCCCATGCCTTGGAAGTAGCATCCCTCTATGCCATGGCAGTCGCGTCCCTGGCAGGTTCCAAAGCCAGGTATTCTCGATCGGTGCCCTGTCTCAGCTCCTCAAACCTACCACGCCCATGACACTAACACCAACATGCTGGCTACGCCATCAGGCATGGCGGCGACGGTTGATCCGGCTCTCCTAGCTGCGCCAAACAATCTGTAGATCCCTAGAACACATGAATGGTACATGTACTCCGATGCATCCTCTCATATAGCATCTGATAATGGTAAAATTGATTCCCTGATCCCTTCTAATTCCTCTCAATCTGTCATTGTTGGCAATGGTGCAATTTTATCCATCACACACATCGGATCATACTCCCTCACGAGCACCTCTCTTCCTCTCCATCCTCACAATATCCTTATAGTTCTCCAAATCATCAAAAATCTTGTTTCTGTTAGACAATTCACCACTGTCAATTCTTGTTCTATGGAATTTGACCCATATGGTTTTTCCATGAAGGATATTCTCACTGGGACCGTGATTCTTCGATGCAATAGTTCAGGTCCACTCTACCCAATCCATGTGCCTAATGAAGCCCACGTCACCACCTCCAATATCGATCTTTGACATCGTCATCTCGGTCATCCCTGCACCCTAATCATGTCACGTCTTCATCAACTCCATCACCTACCATCCAATAAAGCCAGCTTTATTTATGTCATGCTTGTCAATTAGGAAAACATGTTAGGTTACCATTTTTCCTTCACAGTCTACAACTTTTTGTCCTTTTGAACGAATCCATTGTGAGCTTTGGACATCTCCTATAACTAGTACGGCTGGCTATCGTCATTATTTAGTTATAGTTGATGATTATATACACTTATTTTGGAGCTTTCGTCTTCATAAAAAATCCAATTTTTAATTTCCTCTACTCTTGTTTCCTTTCATGCCTATGCATCACTCAGTTTCAACTCCCTATAAAATCTATCCAATGTGACAACGATCGTGAATTTGATAACACCAAACTCTACACCTTCTGCAACACCCATGGCATACTTTTTCTCTTCTCCTATCCCTATACATAATCACAGAATGTAAAGCCGAGCGTGCCATCCGCACTCTTAATGATGTTGTTCGTACTTTACTTTTCCAAGAATCCATACCTTTCTATTTCTAGGCCGAGGCTCTACCCATGGTGACATATCTAATCGGTTTTATACCAACCAATGCTTCTCATTCACAACTTCCTATTTTACTCTTCATGGTCGTCACTCTCGGTACACTAAGCTACGTGTCTTTGGTTGTCTATGTTATCTCAACACTTCCTCCACCAATCCCCACAAATTTGCACCTCGATCTACTCGGTGTCTTGATCTTGCCACACGACACATTATTATTTCTCAACACATACGTCACTTTTGATGAGAACACTTTTCTCTATGCACCGCCCATCATTTCTTCCTCTCTGAGTGATAAATTCGATCCCACTGACATGTATCTTTTTCCACCCATAATACCCCCCTTACATCCTTCCACGAACTCTATCGTGTCCACTCGGTAGCCTGTCGCGGCAGCCCAAACACCCACTTCTCCTACAGCACCAGACAGCCATGTCGTGTCGCCTTCCTTCTTTGCCACATCTCCTCATCTGATTACGCATTCTCTCATCATGACTCATCTCCGGCCTACGCTATTCCTACACCACTGCCACCTCCTACCATTCATCACACATGTTGCCATACTAGCAAAATTCTGGGTCCTCTTGACTGTCTTAATCTTTATATTAATGCGTCCTCTCCTATCCCACACAATTATCTCATTTCCCTTCATGGTCCTCTTTGGCATCAGACCATGCAAGAGGAATATGATGCTCTTCTTCATAATGGCACTTGGACTCTTGTACAACCTCCTCCTGGTGCAAATATTTCCAGTGGCAAATGGATTTTTTATCACAAATTTCATTCGGATGGGCTCTAGCTCGTCATAAAGCTAATTGGGTGATTCGGGATTTCGCCCAACAACATGGTGTTCATTTTGATGAAACATATAGCCTGGTAGTAAAACACACTAAATTTTGTGTCCTTATCTCTCTTGATCTCTCTCAAAATTATCCTATTCACCAACTTGATGTTAAAAATGATTTCTTGCATGGTCATTGACATGGGTATGCCCTATGGGTTCTTAATGTTGGCCTAGCCGGTCAAGCCTGGCAGAAGCCCATGAAGAGGACGTACCCCCAATCGCAAAGCCCAGGAGGATTTTGGGTGGCCCAAGCCCAGGAAGGATTCGAATCCTTGGAGGACACGTTTTTTTAGATAGAAACTTAAAGGGAAAAATCCTAAACTTGTAACCGACTCGGCTGTAACACCCTCAGAATCGGAACTATGCAAGTTTTAGCAAAATTCGCCAAACCCGCATAGAAACGATTCAAAGGTGCCCACCAGGCACTTGCGTGCGGGTGGAAAGCAAAGTAATAACATTACACAACAGTCCTCGATGGGACCCACAGAACAGATATATTTACAACAGCGACTCAAAGAGTCAAGAATACAAATATAATATACAAGATCCAAATCACCTTGAAAACGGTAGAGCGTCCGACTACGGACAAGAAGCAAATGGGGCTAAGAGCCCTGAAGAATAACCAATGGCGTCCATAACCCTGCCCAGGCCAAGCCGGAAGGGTAACCCTGCTAACGGCGTCGATCTCAAAACCTGCTTAAACAAAAGGGGTGCCGACAAAGGGCAAAGGAAAAAGAGGAGCGTCAGTACTGAGGCCAGTACACGGCGAGGCTAGAATTCGGCGGTCCTCGCCTACATAGGTATGGTGGTGGATCGGCGGCAAAGATGCACTAAACAACCTATAGAGACTCGATACAACGGGCGGATATCGGAGAGGGATAAGAATGACCTAACCGGATCCAACCTGAAGCTAACACCAAACAAACCCATCCTGGTATTTCCCCCCTCGAGACCAAACGAGGAAGTCAACCGAGGAACTCACACAGTTGGCAGTTTTACTTATTCAGTTATAGTTGCGGCACTTTACTAGCCAGGTTTAGATAATCGTCCTGATAAAATAAGCAGTGGACAGTATTAATTAACCATTCCGTTGTAGTTGCAACAATTACTAATCAGGTATCGATAGCATGAGATAAACCCAAAACCCAGCAGTTGTTGATACTTTTATTCAGCCATTCCGTTGTAGTTGCGAGATTTACTAGTTAGGTACAATTGTCGCAAGCGACAACCAAACAAGCAATTGTGGGCAGTATTAATTAGCCATTCCATTATAGTGAAGCTGATTACTAGTCATTATAAGTCAAATTTATAGCAGTAAACTTTAGTTTTGCTTGTCTATGATCGAGATACTGTGCTCCAAGTCGTCCATATCCGCGGACACGGCTTTCAGAAAGTTTTACCCGGCCGGGGTGCACCAATAGCAACACACGCTCGATCAACCTCGGAAAAACCAAATCAAAACCCAACGAGGCTTTCACGACTGAACAATCACAGGATTCAGAAATATTTCAGGCCACCCTTTGAGTAGAACCCAAGCGTAAGCTAGCTTCGAGACGGCCTCAAGGTTAGCGCCAATGGTCATGAGGACCGGGAACCCGAAGTGTGGCTGGGCTTGTCGATACAGCGTAATCACTCCGCATACCTAAATGATGCAGTGCTCCTCGCACAATTTAAATACAGAAAGTAGCATGGCATAAGTACAGGATCGTAATAAAACCGCAAACTAGTTTGTGGCCCCAAGAAATAAGAATGAATCAAGCTCTGGCTCAGGGGGGGTCCCATATACCTCCCGGATGTGGATAGCGCGCAAAAATCAAGGAACAGGTATCAAGTACTCGGGGTCTTACGGGACACAAGTGGGCGTTCGGAAACCAAATATTTTCTATCGCCCACCGATGCCTCTGCTTATTTCAATTTTAGTTGTTAAACAGAAATTAAAGTGACGATAAGTAAAACTAGAGTCATCTCCAACATCAACATGCGGCAATACATCAGCAACTGTGGCATATGACGACACACATCAGCACTTGAGCAAGCATCTACGACGCGCAGGTCCCACTATCTACCAAACAACAGGTAATAGGGTGTGTCCAAGGCAATAAACGGCTGCAGGGGAGATCAAAGGGTACGAAAACTAGAGCATCGCAACACAGATAGCAATAGATCAACAGGAGGGAATAAAGACTATAAAGTAAGATAGGTAGAAAGGGGAGATGCTCTTTGAAAACATTGTCGAAGGTTCAACCAAGATCGAAGCTGACTCACATCAACTCAACGGCCTTATCCGCGAAGAAGCAAAACACTAGAATACACACCGGATGCAATATTTAATACACGGCAGAAGATCGGCATGATGCATGTATGAGGTATGACATGGCCAAGGTGCGATGCGATTAGGTCAAGATTAAGCGGAACCGGGGTCCCGAAAATTAGTTAGGTGGTTCATGTTATTAAGGACCCCCGCAAATTAAGTGTTGTTTTAACAAGGCAAAATATACCAACGGTTCGCTACATGATTTAAATGAGGCCAATATAAGGCTAGATTTGCCCGCATATGGGCCCCATATTTAATTATTAGGTGAATCGACATAAGCCCCCAACCCAATGCTATGCATGCGGGAATGACAATCTAATGTGCAACAAATTGATATGTTATAAAATAGGGTTCGAGGAAAAGGGTCACACATCGTAGGGCTCGGCGATCTTGGTTTCGGGGTTCGGGTCGGTCTCGTGGTTCGACGGATCTGGGGTTCGGGGTTCGGCGGAAGCGTTCTCGGATGTCGGGGTAGGTCTTGGCGTTCCGGAACGAAGGACTTGTTCTGGCGTCGGGGCATCGGGTTCTCCCGGTCGCTGTCGTTCTTGTCGTCGCGGGGATCTTGTCGGGCCCGCGCCATTGCATCGGTCTTGACGTCCGGGGGAGTACTTGTCGCGCCGGAGTCTTGGTGTCCTCGGGTCCGATTGTAGATCTCGGCGTCCGGCGGTAGGTCTTGTTGGTTTCACTCCGAGGGGCTTGCTGTTCTGAAGCGTAGATCATGGTTCATCGGGGTCCGGGGTTCGCCGCTCCGTGAGGTAGGTCTTGGCGACTTGGCGTCCCGGGTTCGGGCCTTGGGATCGA
Organism: Avena longiglumis; assembly: GCA_030063025.1. NCBI lineage: Eukaryota > Viridiplantae > Streptophyta > Magnoliopsida > Poales > Poaceae > Avena > Avena longiglumis. Next base: position 207,472,980 of record CP125979.1, on the reverse strand, counting down.
TCTTCGGATCCAGGTCTTGGCGTCCGTGTAGGCGTTCTTGGTGTCTTAGACGAAGGCCTCCGGGAGATCTTGAACTCGTGTGGCAAAACATGGCTATTCGAATAGACTTCGGAGCCTCACCGTCTTCTGGACAACACCAAACCACCGGCAGTACCACTACTCCCTATCTTGGCATCATGTGTCAGGGCCCTGCCGCGGAGGTTGGCGGCGGCGGCCTTCGGGGGAACGCGTCGGACGGAGGGCTCAGACGGGACGGCCGGAGAGGCGGCCTTGAGGCGCCCGGCGACGGGTCGAGCAGAGCTTTGGCGAGGGCACCGGCGGCAGGGCCAAGCCGAGGCGGGCGAACGGAGGAGGAAGAAGCGCGGCGCGGAGCTCAGGACGGCGTCGGGAGGAAGCGCGAGGCGGGTCGGGCCAAGGCGTCGGCGAGGCAGGCGGTGGCGGCGTCGGTGGCGAGGTGGCGGAGGGCGCCAGCCAGGTGGACGCCCGGCCATGAGCCAGCGTAGTGCCGCAACAGGCCCTTGAGGCGACGGCCTCAAGGCCAGTGACCATGAGGAAGGCCGAGGAAGGTGGCGGCGGGCAGCCGATGGGGGTCGGGAGGTCGGTCATGACGAGACGGTTGGAGCACGGCGGAGGGCGCGGTCGCGCGGTGGAGCAGAGGGAGGGGGGAGAGCGCGAGGGGGGATGCGGTGGTTGCTGAGAGGGCGCCAAGTGGCTGCCGCGGAGGACTCGCCGGCGACGTGGCGCGGGGTGGAGCTTGGGGAAGAAAGGGAGCGGGCACGCGGGAGGAGAGGGGAGAGGAGAGAGAAGCAGGGGGAGGTGGGTCGGTGGGGTGGGGTCCACGCGGGGCGCGGGTGGGAACCGGTTCAAAGGCGTGCAGTGTGGGAGGGTCTGCTCGGTGGGCTGGGGCGGGGGTGGCAGGAGGTTGGTGGGTTTGTGGTGAGAGGGAGAGGGGGCTGAGTGGGTCGGTGGATGGGAGTGGGTTTGGTGCAGGTGGGCCACGTGGCCGGTTTTGATTGGCTAGGAAGAGGGGTATGCTGATGTGGCGCTCCAGGATTGGAGGGGGTGATGTGGAGGTGTGTGTGGGTAGAGTTTTAGGTGGGAATAGGTTTTTAGGTGGGGCTGGCAGGATGGACCGATTTAAAATAAACAGGGGTGGTCGTTCGGGTCAATCGGCCCGTTCGACTGCCCCGCAAAAATAAATATAAATTTTATTTGTTTTAAAAACACCATTTGCAAACCGATAGCAACAAACAAAAATAATTCCGGAGACCCGGTGTTTGGCGTTTGAAAAAGATGGGGCGTTTAGAAAACAACACGGGCTTTGCAAACATAGTTTTGGCAAACAATGCATGATGATGACGATGCAATACACAAATTCAACGCGATTTTCTAGTAGTGGTTTTTGCGGGATGCCACAATTCGACACCACTAACAATGGATCTCGCCCTCGAGATCCGCCTCATGGTACCGGAAGGAAGGTCGGCGATCTGCATCTTCTCGCTTCAGGTAGATCCTCGCGACACCACTAACAGGGGTTCCTTCTTCATCTTGAAAACGGCGACACCACCAAGAAAAGGGTCGTTGCTCCTGATCGTCGAGAGAACACTCCGGAGAAACAAAGGACGAAGATAGAGGTATCAAACGATAAGGCCACCTCTAACTTCCATTAGAAGAGGGAAAAGTTACATTGATCCACCAGTTCGATGTACAGAGCAAACAGTAAGAGTCGGGTAGGGTGATCAGTCCATCCCGGACCCAACTATCAACTCTATGCATGGGTAGGAGAATCAGGCAACTCAACTCTCGAGATTTGGACTGAAGATCTTCATAGGCGGTATCCGGAACAAAAGGATGATGCCAGCAGAATTCGTATGAAAGACACAATGATTAGGTTCCGCGATGGTTCCATTGGCATGAACATCACATGCTCAAGGTCGACTCCAACTTCACCAAATCTCGTCCTTCTCATATGTTTTTCAACGACACTGATATCCAGCAAGGAACACATATGGATAAGGAGTCCAAGAACAAAGATTAGAGGAAGGGTTACAACAGACAAGTTGCAGATTGATGATCGTAGCACCTCCGTTACAAAAGGGAGAAAGCGAGACCCTAAAGGTACGACGGAAACCCAACCACGAGAAATCCTGGACTCGAAGAGAGAGAAGAGAGCGGATTCAAAACACGTCGGGATAAGAGGAGAATAGCATAGGGGTAAGAAGTAAAATCAGACCTAATCAGAACTATCCAACCGATTTTCCAAAATAGTTTTGACTCTCTACTTCGGCCGTCAGCTAGGTTATCCTACATTTGGACTTGTGGGTATCGTAACTCTGAGCTCGATACCACTCTGTAACACCCTCGAATCGGACCTATGCAAGTTTTAGCAAAATTCGCCAAACCCGCATAGAAGCGATTCAAAGGTGCCCACCAGCACTTGCGTCGGGTGGAAAGCAAAGTAATAACATTACACAGTCCTCGATGGGACCCACAGGCAGATATATTTACAACAATGACTCAAAGAGTCAAGAATACAAATATAATATACAAGATCCAAATCACCTTGAAAAGCGGTAGGCGTCCGACTACGGACAAGAAGCAAATGGGGCTAAGAGCTCGAAGAATAACCAATGGCGTCCATAACCACCGAGCCAAGCGGAAGGGTAACCACGCTAACGGCGTCGATCTCAAAACCTGCTTAAACAAAAGGGGTGCCGACAAAGGGCAAAGGAAAAGAGGAGGCGTCGATCGAGGCCGATGCAGCGAGGCTAGAATTCGGCGGTCCTCGCCTACATAGGTATGGTGGTGGCGGCGGCGGCATGCACTAAACAACCTATAGAGACTCGATACAAGCAGGCGGATATCGGAGAGGGATAAGAATGACCTAACGGATCCAACTGAAGCTAACACCAAACAAACCCATCTGGTATTTCCCCGAGACCAAACGAGGAAGTCAACCGAGGAACTCACACGGTTGGCGGTTTACTTATTCGATTATAGTTGCGGCACTTTACTAGCCGGTTTAGATAATCGTCGATAAAATAAGCGGTGGATGATTAATTAACCATTCCGTTGTAGTTGCAACAATTACTAATCGTGTATCGATAGCATGAGATAAACCCAAAACCCAATAGTTGTTGATACTTTTATTCAGCCATTCCGTTGTAGTTGCGAGATTTACTAGTTAGGTACAATTGTGCATGGCGACAACCAAACAAGCAATTGTGGGCGTATTAATTAGCCATTCCATTATAGTGAAGCTGATTACTAGTCATTATAAGTCAAATTTATAGCAGTAAACTTTAGTTTTGCTTGTCTATGATCGAATCGTGCTCCAAGTCGTCCATATCCATGGACACGGCTTTCGAAAGTTTTACCCGGCGGGTGCACCAATAGCAACACACGCTCGATCAACCTCGGAAAAACCAAATCAAAACCCAACGAGGCTTTCACGACTGAACAATCACAGGATTCAGAAATATTTCAGGGGGCCACCCCTTTGAGTAGAACCCGCAACGAAGTAAGCTAGCTTCGAGACGGCCTCAAGGTTAGCGCCAATGGCTGTAAGGGACTGGGAACCCGAAAGTGTGGCTGGGCTTGTCGATACCGCGTAATCACTCCGCATACCTAAACAGTACAGTGTGCTCCTCGCACAATTTAAATACAGAAAGTAGCATGGCATAAGTACAGGATCGTAATAAAACCGCAAACTAGTTTGTGGCCCCAAGAAATAAGAATGAATCAAGCTCTGGCTCAGGGGGGTCCCATATACCTCCCGGATGTGGATAGCGCGCAAAAATCAAGGAACAGGTATCAAGTACTCGGGGTCTTACGGGACACAAGTGGGCGTTCGGAAACCAAATATTTTCTATCGCCCACCGATGCCTCTGCTTATTTCAATTTTAGTTGTTAAACAGAAATTAAAGTGACGATAAGTAAAACTAGAGTCATCTCCAACATCAACATGCGGCAATACATCAGCAACTGTGGCATATGACGACACACATCAGCACTTGAGCAAGCATCTACGACGCGCAGGTCCCACTATCTACCAAACAACAGGTAATAGGGTGTGTCCAAGGCAATAAACGGCTGCAGGGGAGATCAAAGGGTACGAAAACTAGAGCATCGCAACACAGATAGCAATAGATCAACAGGAGGGAATAAAGACTATAAAGTAAGATAGGTAGAAAGGGGGAGATGCTCGCCTGAAAACATTGTCGAAGGGTTCAACCGAAGATCGGGGCGAAGCTCACATCAACTCAACGGCCTTATCCGCGAAGAAGCAAAGCACTAGAAGACACACCGGATGCAATATTTAATACACGGCAGAAGATCGGCATGATGCATGTATGATGTATGGCATGGCAAGGTGCGATGCGATTAGGTCAAGATTAAGCGGAACCGGGGTCCCGACAATTAGTTAAATGGTTCAAGTTATTTAGAACCCCCGCATATTAAATGTTGTTTTAACAAGGCAAAATATACCAACGGTTCGCTACAACAGTTTAAATGAGGCCAATATAAGGCTAGATTTGCCCGCATATGGGCCCCATATTTAATTATTAGGTGAATCGGCATAAGGCCCCCAACCCAATGCTATGCATGCGGGAATGACAATCTAATGTGCAACAAATTGATATGTTATAAAATAGGGTTCGAGGAAAAGGGTCACACATCAGAGGGGCTCGACGATCTTGGTTTCCGGGGTTCGGGGTCGGTCTCAGGGTTCGACGGATCTGGGGTTCGGGGTTCGGCGGAAGCGTTCTCGGATGTCGGGGTAGGTCTTGGCGTTCCGGAACGAAGGACTTGTTCTGGCGTCGGGGCATCGGGTTCTCCCGGTCGCTGTCGTTCTTGTCGTCGCGGGGATCTTGTCGGGCCCGCGCCATTGCATCGGTCTTGACGTCCGGGGGAGTACTTGTCGCGCCGGAGTCTTGGTGTCCTCGGGTCCGATTGTAGATCTCGGCGTCCGGCGGTAGGTCTTGTTGGTTTCACTCCGAGGGGCTTGCTGTTCTGAAGCGTAGATCATGGTTCATCGGGGTCCGGGGTTCGCTCCGTGAGGTAGGTCTTGGCGACTTGGCGTCCCGGGTTCGGGCCTTGGGATCGATCTTCGGATCCAGGTCTTGGCGTCCGTGTAGGCGTTCTTGGTGTCTTAGACGAAGGCCTCCGGGAGATCTTGAACTCGTGTGGCAAAACATGGCTATTCGAATAGACTTCGGAGCCTCACCGTCTTCTGGACAACACCAAACCACCGGCAGTACCACTACTCCCTATCTTGGCATCATGTGTCGAGCCTGCCATGAGGTTGGCGGTGGCGGCCTTCTGGGAGCAGCCGGGCGCGGAGGCCTCGAGGCCGGGGCGGCGGAGGCGGCCGGGCGCAGGCGGGCGAGTCAGCGAGCTCGCTGGCGAGGCACCGTGGCGAAGGCGGGGCAGCCTTCAGCCGGGCACGGAGGAGGAAGGAGGCGCGGCGCGGAGCTCAGGACGGCGTCAGGGAGGAGGAAGCCGAGGCGGGCGTCGGTCCGAGGCGTCGTGGCGGGGTGGCAAGGCGTCTGAGTGGCGGTGGTGGCGGAGGCGGCCGTGCCAGCCGGCGAGGTGCTGGCAGCAGGCCCTTGAGGCGACGGCCTCAGGCCAGCTTTGGCGAGAAGGCCGAGGAAGGTGGCGGCGGGGCACGGCGATGGGGTCGAGGTCGCGGACGAGACAGTTGGAGCACCGGGAGGCGCGGTGGAAGCGAAGGGAGGTGGGAGAGCGAGAGGCTGCGGTGGTTCTTGAGGAGGCGCCTTGGCCGAGGCCATGGAGGACTCGCCGGCGACGTGGCGCGGGGTGGATCTTGGGGAAGAAAGGGAGCGGGCACGCGGGAGGAGAGGGGAGAGGAGAGAGAAGCAGGGGGAGGTGGGTCGGTGGGGTGGGGTCCACGGGCTGGTGGGAACAGTTCCAGCAGCGTGCAAAGTGTGGGAGGTCTGCTCGGTGGGCCGGGCGGGACCGGGAGGGTTGGTGGGTTTGTGTGAGCTGAGAGGGAGAGGGGGATGAGTGGGTCGGTGGATGGGAGTGGGTTTGGTGCAGGTGGGCCATGTGGCCGGTTTTGATTGGCTAGGAAGAGGGGTATGCTGATGTGGCGCTCCAGGATTGGAGGGGGTGATGTGGAGGTGTGTGTGGGTAGAGTTTTAGGTGGGAATAGGTTTTTAGGTGGGGCTGGCAGGATGGACCGATTTAAAATAAACAGGGGTGGTCGTTCGGGTCAATCGACCCGTTCGACTGCCCCGCAAAAATAAATATAAATTTTATTTGTTTTAAAAACACCATTTGCAAACCGATAGCAACAAACAAAAATAATTCCGGAGACCCGGTGTTTGGCGTTTGAAAAAGATGGGGCGTTTAGAAAACAACACGGGCTTTGCAAACATAGTTTTGGCAAACAATGCATGATGATGACGATGCAATGCACAAATTCAACGCGATTTTCTAGTAGTGGTTTTTGCGGGATGCCACATCGGCCTATCCCCGAGACCTGGCCTATCTATATAAGGTCCAAGAGGGCACGACGAGGAGGAGAGACACATCATAACCTAGCATACTGAGGGTGAAATGGATCGTATGGGCACCTAGAGGGGGGGTAAATAGGTGCTAACCAATTTTTAATACTTTTTCAATTTTAGGCTTGACACAAAGTAAATTCTCTAGATATGTAACTACGAGAATTTCCCTATATGCAACCCTAGCTACTAAGCACGTAAAGAGAGGAGCGAGGGAACCGTAGTGGAGCACGCGGAGACACAGGGATTTGTTTTACCGCAGTTCCTTCCTTGTTAAGGGAAGTAAATCTGTGTTGGAGGGGTGGGCGGTTCTAAGACCACCACGCCACAATAGGCCTCACCCTATTCTCCAATGGATCTCGCCACGAGAGGCCTGATCCACCTTCTCCACTATTAGATCCCTTCGAGGCGGGAACCGGTGCCTTTTACGATGCTACCGGGGCACATACCCACAACTTAATTAGGGGCTCCCGAGATGACAACAAGATGTCACAAGAACAAGGTTTATCAATATAAACAAAAACAAGGATCTAGGTATTTGCAAGAATTACTCCAAATGAATGGAGAGGAGATGAAGCGCTTGATTGCTGATGATGAAGATCGAGTTCTCCTCCTTCGATTCCCCAAGGAACGGGGTCTTTGGGTGGATCTAGGTGGAGCACTCTTGGATGAAGGTTGCAGACCAGATCTTGTCTTTTTTAAATAAACCAAGAGTTCTGGCCAGAGGGGAAGACAAGCTTAAATACCCCCTGCCCAGAACGAGCCGTTGGAGAAGTTTGGGGGCGGATTATCCGCCCTGGGGAGAAAATCCGCCCCCCCCCCTCCCAGGACGGAAACTTAGGGGAAAACTCCGCCCCCTATACAGAGAGTAACGCAACCTTGACTTTGAAGAAATTTCCAGAGGGGCGGATTACCCGCCCCCACCAGGGGCGGACTATCCGCCCTTGGGAGAAAGTCCGCCCAAGGACCGGAAAGTCCGAGGGAAGCTCTGCCCCCATACAGAGAGCAACGCAGGACTTGGCTTGAAGGAAATCCTCAAGGGGGCGGACTATCCGGCAGGGCCGGAAAATCCGACCACAAACTCCGCCCCCTCTCTGGGGGTTGCGCACTCTTGAAAGAGGGTTGGGGCGGATTATCCGCCCCTGGGAGGGGCAGATTATCCGCCCCCCAGAAAGCAGTTTCCTTCCCTTCTCATTGAACAGATCTACAGCACTTCAACACACATTAAATAATCCTTGATATTGTGATCTAACACACAAAACACTAGGTATTATGAAATGTTCTTTCAGAAGGGAATATGCCCGAGAGGCAATAATAAAGTGGTTATTATCTTATTTCTTGTTTATGATACATGTTTATTTTGAATGCTATAATTATATTATTATGGAAACGTTAATACATGTGTGTTTAATAAATAGAAAGAAAGTTCGTAGTTATGCCTCTCTTATAAACTAGCTCGTTGATTAACAAGATGATCAAAGGTTTCCTAATCATGGACATTGGATGTTGTTAATAACGAGGTCACAACATTGTTGGAACGATGTGATGAACATTCATCCGAAGTATACCATTACGATAAAAGTCACTGTGTTTATATTTTTATAACATCATACAAAGTAATCTTAGTCCTTAGACCATGAGATCATGTCAATCACTAACACTAGAAGAGTATCTTGATAACATCAAACATCACACCATAATAGGGTAACTATAAAGGTGGTTTCAGTGCTACAAAGGTGTTATGTAGAGGCTCATGGATCAAGAGTGGAATTTGTCCATCCCGATGACGGATAGATATACTCTAGGCCCTATCGGTGATATCACATTAGTTAGCTTGCAAGCAAGTAATGTGATCACTAGAATGTTATATCACAGGAACGAGGAAATAGTACATGTCGGTAACGAGATCAAACTAGGTATGGAGATACCAATGATCGAATCTTGGACAAGTAATATATCGCTAGACAAAGGGATTGAGTTACATGCGTAAAAGGTTCACACGGTCACAGAAGTCATCGTTGAATGTGTGGGAGTCAGTACGGATCTCCAGGTCCCGCTGCTGATTATTGATCGGAGAGGGGTCTCCATCATGTCTGCATTATTCGCGAACGTAGGGTGACACACTTAAGGGATACCGACACCATTTGGAGCAAATAAGATGCCAGAGAAATAAAAAGAAAGCGCTAGAATTATTTTAATGGAAACCATAATTGTTTCGGGTGAAATTACTGAAACTGCTTCTGTATGTGAAATTGATTTGTTGCAAGGGGTTTTATGTGAATGTTTGTTAATTAATGTAATTAACAAAGTTCTGAATAAATAAATAAATAAAAGAGTTTTACTAATGAGAGATTACATTAAATTTGGTGTAATTTAATGGAATTTGAGTGGAGGAAATAGAGAGGCAAATGGGTGAGTGGGATCTCCACCCACATAAATGTGGAAGAGGTGGGGGCACACACCATGGCTGCCACGCCATGGGCGGTGGCTGCCCCCCTCCCCCTATATAAGGCCTCCCTCTCCCTCATTCTCACTCACACCTCCTCACGAAAGATCTCTCTCCCCCTTTAGAATTTCCCATGGTCTCTGATCAGCGAGAAACATGTTCCCGATGGATTTTTATGGAAGTATTTGTTGCTTCCGCTGCTTCACTGGAGCGAGGGCGCGAAGGTTGTCGGGATACCCGAACGTGTGTGCGATCAAAGATGCACCACTTCTTTGTGGTTCTAGACTTGATGGTGCTAGACCTGCTAGATCGGCTAGACTTCATCATGATCTTGAGATCGGCAAGAGATCGACTACATCACCAACGAGTTCATACTCATAAAGCTTTCTGGTCTTCGAGGTATGTATTCTATGGATGTATATCTCAGGCTGTAAATGGTCATGCCCACGGCCGCCCACCAAGTAACCGCCTATGCCCCTTTAAACTAACCGGAACACCGCTAATGACCCACATTTATACGATCTTGTTTAGCGGCTGCCCACATTTTCCCGTCAGCTCCGATACAGGTAGTATAACCAAGATCCTTCTGGTACTTGTGGAAGTTTGTGGATTCCGTTTCTCTCTCTCTTCTCCCCTTCCAACTACAGCGTTGTTTCTCTTCGCCTTAGTTGTTTCTCTTCGCCGCCGCCTGCGGGTAGCATCTTCACCACCGACATCTCTCCTCTCCCCTTCCAACTACAGTCTCCCTTTGGTATGATCTCCCTTCTCCCTCTTCTCCATGCCCATCGCTCTCTATCCTTGATCTGATTGCCTAGTAAATCAATCCCCAATCGTCCTTGTCTTCCTCCACTCCCAAAAATCTCAAAAGATTAAATTTCAGGAACACCTAGAGGCGGAAGAAGAGGAGCAGAGAGGTGGAGTGGAGGGATGGGGCGGCAACCGTGATGGTGGGAAATTTCCTTGGGGCACGACGCCCGCCTCCATTGCCATGGCTGGAGTCTCGATGTGGTGCGGCGGCGGTACCGCGCACGCCGTGACCTCGTCGGACCTCTGATGCTCGAGCGACAAGATGGTCGTGGCTTGAGAAGGGGAGCGAAGGACATACCTCTGTTGCTCGATCAAGGAACGGGATGGCCGTGGCCGGAGGGGGGTGAAGGACAGGATGGACATGGCCGGAGAAGGGGAACGAAGGAGTGGAGCAGAGCGATTGGGTGGCGGATTTTTTCCCTTGCCATGCCCAGTATGGAGCCTCAATGTGGCGAGGCGGCGGTAGCGAACGCGTCGTGGGTGCCCATGATATTTTTTTGTCTCCTCGTGGGTGTCTAGTAATCGAAAATAAATGGGATGGGTTGGCGGCGCCGTGGGCAGCCCGAGCCCAGTTACAGTCTGATGTATATCCACCTGTTGCTTGTATCTAGATAGATGGATCTTGGTGCGTATAGTTCCTGTTGTAGGAATTTTTTGTTTTCTATGCTGCGAACCCTACACATACACCATGCCAGATCCAATTTGCGCACCCATGTAACCTTCGGCTTCACCATTAATCGAGAGTAGACAAGCATGAGTAGGGTTTTCCATCCGGGGGCCTAACCCTGGGTAGACATCGTGTCTCGTGTTGCTTGTTTGTTAGCTGGTTCGTGATCTCCAGTGTCCCCTCTTTCTCCAAACCCAAGTCCATAACAACGGGCATTGACGAGTCGAAACCTCGTCAATTGGCGCCGTCTGTGGGAACTAGGGATGCTGATGTTGCGGCCATGATGGCCCCATCCACCACGATCTATGACTACTCTACAATGGAGAACCACCTCCTCTTTGGCACCATCGACTTCACCGTCCACTCACCAGATACCCGCCAGGACTTCGATTCCGTGGGAGATGGAGTCGACATGATGCTTGGGAGCATATGCTTCCATGTCTTCCAGGTGGGAACGCTTCGCCTCCTTGAGAGAGTGGCGCCTTCGGTGATTGCACCTGATTCATGGGTACCACCCATCGGTGTGCTCGGCGCACCCTCTTTGACATACGATTCAGATGATAGCAATAGCGGCAACTCCGATCTGTGCGACCCTCCTATGGAGAAAGTAACCTATGGTTCTAGATCTGAGAGCTGTAGGAGCAAGGATCTCCCACATCGCTTCATGTGCGTGGTCATTGTCGATTCCCACGTCGACAATGAGGCCAACTTGCGGGCTTCTAATGTCGTGAACTGAGGTCCTCCTACAAATACCAATGCCAACGACAATTCTCACCTGAATCCCGACGAGGCCGCCACTCGCAACCCTAACACCACCAACAGTGACAAAGCGACTCGGCAGGAGATCCACCTCAACAAAGACGAGTGGGAGAGGGTCCGAGATGTCGTGCGAGGCAACCCTCAGCTGCTGGATGCCTCACGCGACATGCTGATGGACTACCACTGGCTCCTCGTGGAGGAGCACAACCGATAGGTTGCACAGCATAAAGAGCTCGAACAATGTTGGAAGGCAACCAATGAATCAAGCTCTCGACGAGACGCGCTTTCTTCCATTGGCGGGTCCTCATCAAAGGGCTATGATGGCCACGCCGCCTACATAAGTTGCTCTCGACTAGAGCGCATGGACACAGGCGCCAGACGCGAGTCCACTAAGGCACTCGACATGTCCGTCATGTCAATGGACTCATAGGGAAACATGATGCCCGAAACGCCACAGGCCGTGGTCATAGAAGCTACTATGTACCTGCTCGGCAATCAACCACTAGTCGGGGATCCGCGATCCGCCGTCCATAAATCCGCAATCGCATGCCTCGGGCTCGTCAGAGCCGCACTAATCGGAGAAGAGACTCCGGAGCCGAATAAAAAGGCCGCGATGAAGGTCATGAGAAACCGCACGCCCTCATCTGACGAGGAGGACCAGATGGCTCGGTTGAGAGATAACCGATGGACGCGGAGATGAAGATTTTTATCCCTAAGTTCACTTCCAAAGAAGCTACGTCTCCGTTGGAGGGGTGCGATGGTGCAATGCTCTCTGAACGCCACAAATGGCTCACCTTGGGGTGTGGTATCTCGATGCTCACCCAACGCCACACAAGGCCTCACCCCAGATGCTGAAGCACGCAACTCACCGACGCCACAAAAGGCTCACCCTATTCTCCTGTGAGCTCGCCACAAAGGCCTACTCACTATCCACTAAGGGACACTTGAGGGCGGTCACCAAACCCATACAAGATTGGGGCATTATCCACAACTCAATAGGAGGCTCCCAACAACAAGACCACAAAAGTCAACAAAGCCACAAAAGGCTATAAGACCACAAAAGGTCACAAAAGGCCACAAGGAATCAACACACCAACCGTCTAGGGTTCCAAGAACCCAAGAGAAACAAGCCCACAAGCTTGTACTCACCGAATCTCTATGGAGAACTCAAACCTATGCAACAAATGTAAGGCCAAGTCCTTCACTCCCAAATTCCAACAAAGCTACAAAAGCTATTGGGGGAATAAGGGAGGAAGAACACAAGAGGAGAACACAAAACTCTCCAAGATCTAGATCCCAATGATTCCTTCACAAAGAAGGGATTTGGTTTGGTGGGATTGTAGATCTAGATCTCCTCTCTCAAATCCCTCAAAGAGATGCAAGAATCATTGGAGGGAGAAGGAGAGAGGGTAAAATTTTTAAGGTCAACAATGGAGGAGAGAGAGTGGAAGATCTAGCAAAAATGACCTCAAAAGTTGGGGAAACGATAGGGAAGATGGGGGCCTTAAAAATGGCAAGAGAAATCTGCCCGTTCTGCCCGTTTGGGCCAGATTTGTGCCCCACCGGAACTTCCGGTAAATAGAGACACAAAAAACAGAAGAAAGCAGTACGTCACCGGAACTTGGGTCGGAACTTGGACCAGAATTTCCGCTCAAGCAAAAACGCTAGACAACATTGCACAAAAACTTCAATAACTTTTAATCCCAAACTCCATTTTTTATGATCTTGAGCTTGTTTTGAAGAGAACGACAAGCTCTACAAGATTATGCAAAGAAACATAATAGTACAACATGGAAGTATAAAACCAAATTGAGAAAGGTATAGCCTCTCTAGAAGCGATGAACCGGTAAAACCTCCAAAACTCAAAACATAAGAAGTTGAGCTTGAAAACTCCGATTGGGATGAAACCAATTTTGTTGGAAATATAAAACCAAGAGAATCCAACAAAAGGTGAAATATTGGATACCACCAATGGAGACAATATCAAGTATATATATGTGAGATATCTCCTTAGGTGGAGCCAGAAAAACCCGCACGATCAAGAACGCAGTAAAATATGCAAGGGAAATCCTTATTTGATGTACTAGAGCTTGTTATGATGATAACCACAAGCTCTATATTCTCTCATGGATAAGGACCAACTAACAACCAAGAAAGATGATGCTATGTATGCAAAGGTTTGAGCTCTCTCTGAACGATGCGATCGAGACACCCGCTTGAGAGCCCCTCTTGATAGAACGTCTATCTATCCTAAACCCGGTCTCCCAATAAACAACACGAGACCAGCAAAATACAAGCCCTATCAAGATCGTGCCTTTGCCTTGAGCATTCCACTTGAACTTGATGTAGTTTGCCTTGTTCTTCTCAAGTGGGAACACCTTTCTTGATTGCTCTTGCTGAAGGTTTTTGCAGCATAGTAAATCAAAATTTTCCTACGGATGCGAACAAGAAAGCCAAGATCTAATCTAGAATATGTAATCAAACGAGAGAGATTGATGAGATCTTCATACCCTTGAAGAAATAGCACAGCAGAAACGTTCAACAGAACGTGTTTGATGTAGTCATACTCGCCATCTCCTCCTCGCGATCCGATCCGATCCTACGCCGCAAGTGGCGGCGCCTCCGAGAGATGCACACGTACGGTGCAGCGACATCTCCTCCTTCCTTGGTCCAAAAAGTATGGTGGAGAGATCGATTGGATCTGCAGCACGACGGCGTGGTGCTTATGGTGGAGAGTTTCTGCTGCAGGGCTTCGCCTACGCGCAATCGGGAGAGAGAGAGAGAGGAGGGGCAACCGTTGGCGGCTAGGGTTGGAGGAGTGGGGGGAGGCTGTGCCCCTGCCCTCCTTATATAGGGGGCTGGCCGGCCCCCCTTGGCCCCTCCTCCAAGCCCTAGGGCAGCGGCCCCAAGGGTGGAGTGGGGGCAAGTCTTCCCCCCTCCTTCTAGAAGGCTCCCCTAGGGTTTCCCCTAGGGCTGGCCGGCTGGGCCTTGGGGGCCTTGTTCCCCTGGACCAAAGTGGCTAGGGCACTTCCCCTTAGGCCCACGCAGGCCTCCGACAAGTGGGCCCACGTTGGTCCCACTCCGGAACCTTCTAGAACCTTCCGGTATAATACCGATAAACTCCGAAACGATTTCGAAATCCAAAAACTGCTTTTCTTTATATGAATCTTATTCTCCGAACCATTTCGGAACCTCTCGTGATGTCCTGGATCTCATCTGAGACTCCGAACAAAAACTCATAAACCAATCATCCATTCTATCCTAGCGTTGATGCAAATTAAGTGTGTGACCCTACGGGTTCGAGAATATGCAGACATGATCTTCTATCAATAATCAACAGCGGGATCTAGAAACCCATATTGACTCCCACACATTCATCGATGATCATATCGGATGAACCACGATGCCAGGATTCAATTAATCCCATATATGTATTCCCTTGGTCATGCGATATTTTACTTGCCCAATATTCGATCGTTGGTATCGGCATACCTAGTTCAATATCGTTCACAGCAAGTACTTTACTCGTTCTGTAATCCGATATCACTTTGTGATTAACTCCTTAATCACGTGCTTGCAAGCGGTGTTGATATCGATTACCGAGTGGGCCCAAAGTATATCTCTCAGACTCGGGAGGGACAAATTCCATCTCGATACATACAACCCAACAAGTACTTTCCGATCACCTGAGAGACACCTTTACGATCACCCTCACATAGGATGACGTTTGATGACCTCAAAGCTTTCTTCCGATACCAGGGAGTTGTATTATCTCATGGTCTAAGGAATACAATACTTGACATAGGAAAAAGCTTCGCAAAGATGAACACAATGACACGATCTAATTGCTCTGCTTAATTTGGGTTTGTCCATCATATCATTCTCCTAATGACATGATCTCATTATTAATCGATAACTCATGTCTATGGTTAGGAAACCTTAACCATCATTAATCAATGAGCTAGTCCATAGAGGCGTACTAGGGACACGGTGTTGTTCATAAACCACACAAGTATCAAAGTTTTCGCTTAATACAATTCTAGCATGGAATATAAACTTTATCATGAACAAGAATTATAATAATAACATCTTTATTATTGCCTCTAGGTATGTACTTTGGCTTAAAGCTATTAGGCATCTTTGTCTATCTCTATAGATTTTGATGCCTAATATATAAGCAACTTCTCCTAGGTCTTTCAATGAAAAACATTTATTCAAATAAATCTTCACATCGTTAAGCATACCAATGTCATTTCCAATAATCAATATGTCATCCACATATAGTACTAAAAATGTCACCGAGCTCCCACTCACTTTCTTGTAGATACAAGCTTTGTAGCAATTTGGAACAAAGCCAAAACTCTTGATCACTTGATCAAAACGAAAGTTCCAACTCCGAGATGCTTGCTTCAGTCCATAAATGGAACGCTGAAGTTTGCACACCTTATTAGCATCCTTAGGATCGACAAAACCTTCGGGATGCATCATATACAACTCTTCATCAATGTTGCCATTGAGGAACGCAGTCTTGACATCCATCTGCCATATTTCATAATCATGATATGCAGCAATTGCTAATAAAATTCGAATGGACTTAAACATCGCTACGGGAGATAAAGTCTCATCGTAGTCAACACCTTGAACTTGCCGAAACCCTTTTGCGACAAGCCGAGCTTTATAGACAGTAACATTACCATCCGCGTCCGTTTTCTTCTTGAAAATCCATTTGCACTCAGCGGCCTTACGGTCGATAGGAGGGTCCACCAAAGTCCATACTTGGTTTTCGCTCATGGATCCCAATTCGGATTTCATGTCCTCTAGCCATTTCTCAGAGTCTGGGCTCATCATTGATTTCTCATAATTCGGAGGTTCACTGTTGTCTAACAACAAGACGGTTAAGACAGGGTTACCGTACCATTCAGGAGTGGCACGTGACCTTATCGACCTGCGAAGTTCAGTAGTAGCATTGTTCGAAGTTTCATGATCCTCGTCATTAGCTTCCTCTCTTGTTGGTGAAGACAACACTGGAACAATTTCAGGTGCTGCGCTACTCTCCAACTCATGAGAAGGTTCAATAACCTCGTCTAGCTCTACCTTCCTCCCACTCACTTCTTTCGAGAGAAACTCCTTCTCAAGAAAGGATCCGTTCTTTGCAACAAACACTTTGCCTTCGGATCTGTGGTAGAAGGTATACCCAATCATTTCCTTAGGGTATCCTATGAAGACGCATTCCTCCGCTTTGAGTTCGAGCTTGTCCGGCATCAACTTCTTGACGTAAGCTTCGCATCCCTAAACTTTAAGAAACGACAACTTAGGTTTAGCACCAAACCATAGTTCATACGGTATCGTCTCAGCGGATTTAAATGGTGCCCTATTTAAAGTGAATGCAGCGGTTTCTAATGCATAACCCCAAAATGATTACGGAAAATCTGTAAGAGACATCATTGATCGCACCATATCTAATAGAGTTCGATTCCGGCGTTCAGACACACCATTGCGCTGTGGTGTTCCGGGTGGCGTAAGTTGCGAAATGATTCCGCTTGCTTTACGATGCGTGAGAAAATCATAACTCAAATATTCACCTACACGATTAGATCGTAGAAATTTAATTTTCCTGTTACGATGGTTCTCCACTTCGTTATGAAATTCTTTGAATTTTTTCAAATGTTTTAAATTTATGTTTCGTTAAATAGATATACCCATATATACTTAAGTCATCAGTAAAATTGAGAAAATTGCGATATCCACCGTGTGTCGAAACACTCGTTGGTCTGCATACATCGGTATGTATGATTTCCAGTAAGTCCGTTGCTCGCTCCATTATTCCTGAGAACGGGGTTTTGATCATCTTGCCCATGAGGCATGGCTCGCACGTGTCAAATGATTCAAAATCAAGAGACTCCAAAAGTCCATCAGAATGGAGTTTCTTCATGCGTTTTACACCAATATGACCTAGACGTTAGTGCCACAAATAAGTTGGATTATCACTATCTACTTTGCATCTCTTAGCCTCAATGTTATGGATGTGCGTTTCATTGCTTTCGAGATTCAGAAAAAATAAACCATTCACAACAAGTGCATGACCATAAAAGATGTTATTCATATAAATGGAACAACCATTATTCTCTGATTTAAATGAATAACCATCTTGCAATAAACACGATCCAGATATAATGTTCATGCTCAACGTAGGCACATAATAACATTTATTAAGGTTTAAAACTAACCCCGAAGGTAAAACTAAGGAGAGTGTGCCGACGGCCATCACATCAACTTTTGATCCATTGCCAACGCGCATCGTCACCTCATCCCTTGCTAGCTGCCGTCTATTCCGTAGCTCCTGTTTCGAGTTACAAATATTAGCAACTGAACCAGTATCATATACCCAGGCAGTACAACAAGCGCTAGTAAGGTAAACATCAATAACATGTATATAAAATATACCTTTAATGGTGCCAGCCTTCTTGTCCGCTAAGTACTTCGGACAGTTGCGCTTCTAGTGACCCTTGTCCTTGCAATAGAAGCACTCAGTGTCCAACTTAGGTCCAGACTTGAGCTTCTTCTCAGCAGGGGCAACGCGCTTGCCGCTGCCTTTATTGAAGGATTTCCTTGCACCCTTAGCTTTCTTAAAGCTAGTGGTCTTGTTGACCATCAACACATGATTATCTTTCTTGATATCCACCTCCGTAGCTTTCAGCTTAGCGAAAGCTCAGTTATCGTATTAGTGGAACCAATTTGATTGTGAGTAACTATAAAACCTTTGTAGCTAGGAGGGAGTGATTGCAGAACTCTGTCAATCTTGAGATCTTATGGAATCTCGCAGTACAGTTGCTCAAGACGTTGAGTGTAGGCCGACATCTTAATGGCGTGCTCACTAACGGAACTCCCTTCCTCCATCTTGCAGTTAAAGAACTTCTCAGAGATCTCATATCTCTCAGAACGGGCCTGAGTCTGAAACATGGTTTTCAGTTCCTCAAGTATCTCAAAGGGCCCGGCGAACTCCTCAAAACGATTTTGAAGTTCCGGTTCCATAGCAAACAACATGGTACTCTTAATCACTCCATAATCATCTTTGCGTGACTGATAAACAACTTTTTCATCATCCGGCGCTTCAGTAGCAGGGGCGTCACCTAGCGCTTTCTCAAGTACATAGTCTTTTTGTCCGCCAGCGAGAATGATTCTCAGATTGCGGAACCAGTTGGTGAACTTAGACCCATTGTTCTTAAGCTTTTCTTTCTCAGCAAAAATGTTGAAGTTGAAGTTGGACTTAGCCATTTAATCTACAAAATTTGCAAATACAATTTAGACTATGTTCATGGTAACTAGGTCAACTTAATAAAATTAATAGATGAACTCCCACTAAATTCAACATCCCTCAAGTTGTTTAGTGAACACGATCCAAATTCACCATGCATAATTCGATCTTCGCGAGAAGAGATGTGGTTTCAATGGTGGACAACAAAGTGTCGATCATATCATTCATATGACTCATGTTTAACCTTTCGGTTCGTGTGTTCCGAGGTCATGTCTGATGTGGACATCCCATCTATTGATACAACTGTTGTACCTTCAGCTACACACATACAAGGACCTATCACAATATCTCGTGCCAAACAACTTAGCTATCAGGTATTTTCGTTTCTTGGAACTATTCCTCACATACATGAGAATATGATGCTGCCTAAATCAGATGTATTTGTTACTCTTAGGAATGATGGACCAAGCATGGATGAGAGGGACAAGCATTGGAGCATGGCCATGCATGGAGATGGCAGCAAGCATGTGATGATTCAAGAGAATGCCACGGATGAAGATTTCAGAACTTTGAGGCCACCATAATGAACAAAGAAGGCTTGGACGAAATATTCAAGATTAATACTTCACAAATTCGTCCATAGCTTAATATGGTGCTGCGACACCTTTATTTTGGGCCAGGCCCATGTAATTTTTACAGAATTTTAATTAGCCACTTTTTAGAGTCCATATTTGAGGAGAAAAGGACTTCTAGGGTTGGATTCGGCCACCACTTCTATGGTTGGCCGAAACCCTGCCTTTTCCTCCTTAAATACTCTCCATAGCCGTCACCGTAGACTCGGATTTTGTTTAGACATTAAGTTAGCCATCATAGCAACTTCGCCAAGGCTCGAGCGTCGCAGAGGCCTCTTGTACTTCGCACCTATACAGGATCCTACCTTTTCAATAAAGCTTTCATCTTAATCCGCAATATCTTGATTGCAATATTAGTTCTTACTTGTTCTCGATTTCAGGTAGGAATTAAGACCCTCGCTGGTCAGGCTGATCGTGTTTCCGCAGGATCGGTAACCTCCAGGAGATTGGCCTAGCGATTGCATTGGCGCTCGTGCTCGCACGTGTAGTCGGTTCTTCAAGCCCGAACTCCACCAAATCGACTATCACCATCTTATCGAAAGATCGGACACCTTTGCCCTATCAGGTGGTATCAGATTTTAGGTTGCTCGGTGAAATTTTACTGTTTTCGTAGATTAGATTTGTTTTACCTATAACCCACGAAAAAGCCAAAAACACAGTTAGAGTTTAGATCCATCCCATCACCAATCTACGCCTTGCATTATATGTTTAGTTTTGCATTGTTGAATTTGTGTCTGCATCGTCGCGTCGAGTTGCTGGTCATAGTGTCTCGTCCCTTAGAGTTTCGAGTTCTTATTACAGTAGTCACCGCCACCCTCGCAGATCACCGCCACCATATTCCGCCACCATATTCTGCCGCCATACACCCAGCCACCATAAACCCTAAAACTCCACCACCGCCTTCCTACCGCGACACGGATCCAATCACCTTTCCTGCCGTGACACGAGTCCGAGTAGAGTTATTGCTTGCTAGTTATTTCTTTTTACTCTCCTTTCTTGTTGTTTCCGTATTGAGCTAAAGTCCGTGTCGAGTTAGAAGTTCAGTCGTAAGTCTAGAAGGAGGGCAAAAAAAAGGCCTGGAACCGCCTCCGAATTTTTTTCTGGCTTGTAGCACCCTGGGTCAAATCCACTACTAGAAAATCGCATGTTAAATAAAACTTGGTGCATCATGCATTTTTGGCTCTCAGAATATTTTAACTAAAAACTATTTTGTCTAAAATAATACCTCTTCTCTTATTTCAAAACAAGTCTTATAGTTATCTGTTAAACTATTTATCTAAAAACTATTTCCTAAAAAGTTTTAAAACAAAACAAAACAAATAGAATATTTTATAAACAAATAGTAAACCTAAATCTAGACCTAAACCGGTCAGGCCCAACCGGTTGAACCCTTAACCTAACACCCCAACCACCAAACCCTAGACCACCTACTCCCACCCACCGCCGCCGGCCACACACAAATATCACACTCGCGGCACACCCCACACCCGGTACACACCCCGACCCCACCCATGACCCCGCTTCCACCTGCGCACGGCCACCTCATGTCCCCGTATGAACCAAACCGCCTCTACCCGCATCGGGATTCCCTTGTCCCCACCCCGACATCCACTCCTCGAACCCCACCTTCCTGCAACCCGCGCCCCATCCTCGTATCTCCCCATCTCGCGAAGCCCGCCGCCAACTGAATCCCTCCGCCAGGAGTCCCACTCGCCTCCCCTCTCCTCGCTATCCCCACCCTCATCCCTCTCGCCCTGCCCCGGTTCTTCCTCGCCTGCGAGCTTCCTCTGCCGCTGACGGCTTCCCCTTCTCTCGCTCCTCCCTCCGCTCAAGCTACGCGCCTCGCCACCTCGCCATTCCTCCTCCTGATGCCTTCCTCTGACGCGGTCCGCCCCGCGTCCTCCTCCCCCAGCGCCCCTCGCCTGCACCTCTGCCGCCTCTCCTTGGGCCCTCCTCGGCCTCGACCTCCTCCGCCAGTACAGCCTCCAGCCGCCAGCCGCCTCCTCTCCCTCACGCGGCTCCGCCCTGCGCTGACCCCCCTCTGCACCTCCTGCTGAGCCCGCCCACCGTCATCGTCCTCCCGGCCGGCGAGTCCCAGGGATGCGGATCCCGCCGTTTTCCCTACAGCCCTTCGTCCTCGCCTGCAGCGCGCCCGCTGATGATGTCCTCTTCCTGTTGCTCCTGGAGTAGTGGTGGAGACGTGGTGATGGATAAGTGTGGGTGTGTGCTGATGATTCTACCACAGTCTTGTG
This sequence comes from Avena longiglumis, assembly GCA_030063025.1. Classification (NCBI taxonomy): domain Eukaryota; kingdom Viridiplantae; phylum Streptophyta; class Magnoliopsida; order Poales; family Poaceae; genus Avena; species Avena longiglumis. Next base: position 207,451,632 of record CP125979.1, on the reverse strand, counting down.
GCACGTGTCTGACAAGTCCGTCCGTCTTTGATCGAAGAAAACCAGAACAACGAGATCCTCCTCGCCAAAACTGGCTCGATGCCGATGGTTCTTAGGGATGTACATGGTGCCACCCGAAGATCCTCGACGCTTGAAGAAGTATCAAGGGATTTCGAGAAGCCACGCAAGATCTTCTTCACGAACATCAAGCTCTTCTCCACGGATTTGATGGCCGGAACCGAAGACCCTTGAACTCGGATCCAAAGTCCAAATCCCGATCCCTCTAAACTCCAAGATCTCCGCCACAAACCCCAAGATCGTCGAGAGGGAACCGATGACCCGGTCTCGAGGATCCGAAGCCCCGGACCAAGATCGCCGAACCGCCATGTGTGAACCTAAGCCCCTATATTTTTATAATATGATATTTAACTTGTGCATATTCAATTGTCATGCTTGCATACATATTTGTGTGGTTTGGGGGCCTTATGTTGCTTCACCTAAATAAATATGGAGACCATAAGTGGGCTTTTCTAGTCTAATATTGGCTCCATTAAAATTTGTGTAGCGAACCGATGCCATGTTTTCGCCTTATTAATACAACATTTAAATTGCGGGGTAACAACTAGAATCATCTATTTAATTGTCGGGACCCCGGTTCCGCTTAATATGGCCTAATTGCATCGCACCTTTTACATATCATACATCATACATGCATCATGCCTGATCTTCTGCCGTAGTATTAAATATTGCATCCGGTGTTTCTGCTAGTGCTTTGCTTCTTCACGGATTAGGCCGATGAGTTGACGCGAGAGTCGACCCGATCTTCGGATGAACCTTCGGCAATGTTTTCCAGGCGAGCATCTCCCCCTTTCTACATATCTTACTTTTATAGTATTTATTCCCTCTTGTTGATCTATTGCTATCTATGTTGTGATGCTCTAGTTTTCGTGTCCGTGATATCCCTTGTAGCCTTATATTGCCTTGGACACATCCTATTACCTGTTGGTTGGTAGTTAGTTGGACTTGCGCGTCGTAGTCGCTTGCTTAAGTGATGTTGCGTGTCGTCCAGTACCACAACTGTTGGAAGGCTGCCATATGTTTTATGTTGGAGATGATCATGGCTTTAATTATTGTTTAATAACTAAAATTGAAAGTAGGTAAATGCAGAGGCACCGGTGGGTAATAGACAATATTTGGATTTTAACCGCTCACTGGTGTCCCGTAGGACCCCGAGTTCTTGACACCTGTTCAGAGATCGAGCGTGCTAACCACGGGTGGGGTGTGTGGGCACCCCCATCGATTTAGTACATTTCAAGTCTTTGTCTTGGGGCCACAAAGTAGTTTGGGGATTTATTACTATCTGTACTTATGCCATGCTTTCTTGCTTTATTTACGATTGCGCGTGGAGCGCTTGTACTATTAGGAACCCGTGATACGTTTTATTTGTCGACAAGCCAGTCACACTTCGGGTTCCCGATCGTTTCTGACCGTCGACACAAACCCTGGGTCCGTCTCGGAGACCGGCCGACTTCGTTACGGGTAGCTTAGTGGGGTGGCCTCCCGTGCTTGCTTTGGGTCTGGGAAACGTCGTGTCCGAAACCCCGTCGACATACCGTTGGGTGTATGTTTTGTGATCTTGTACCTACCTGATCTGACAACAAGGGTGTAGCTGCGTGTGGAAAATTTGGTGCACCCTTGCAGGGTTAAATCTTTTCTAGAAGCCGTGTCCGCGGTTATGGACGACTTGTAGCACAGTTCTCGATCCTAGACAACTATAACTAAAGTTTAATGTTATAATTTGACTTGTATCCGATATGACTAGTAATCAGCTTCACTGCAACGGAATGGCTAAATAAAAGTACCAACAACTACTGGGTTTGGGATATCTCATGCTAATGGTATCTGGCTAGTAAGTGTTGCAACTACAACGGAATGGTTAACTAAAAGTGCCCACTGCTTATTATATCAGGATGACTATCTATACCTGACTAGTAATTGCTGCAACGATAACTGAATAAATAAAACTGCCAACGGTGTGAGTTCCTCGGTTGACTTCCTCGTTTGGTCTCGAGGGGGAAATACCAGGATGGGTATGTTTGGTGGTAGTATCAGGTTGGTTCCGAATAGGTCTTTCTTACCCCTCTCTGATAGCCGCTATTTGTATCGAGTCTCTATAGGTTGTTTAGTGCATGCTGCGTTGCCGCTTCAGTCCACCATACCTATGTAGGCGAGGACTGCCGAATTGTAGTCTCGCCGTGTACTGGCCTCAGTACTGACCGCTCTCTTTTTCCTTTGCCCTTTGTCGGCACCCCTTTTATTTAAGCAGGTTTTGAGATCGACGTCGTTAGCAGGGTTACCCTTCCGGCTTGGCCTTGGCAGGGTTATGGACGCCATTGGTTATTCTTCAGGGCTCTTAGCTCAATTTGCATCTTGTCCGTACTCGGACGCTGTATTGTTTTCAAGGTGATTTGGATCTTTGTACTGTAAATCTGTATTCTTGACTCTTTGAGTCGCTGTTGTATATATATGTTTCGTGGGTTCCATCGAGGACTATTGTGTAATGATATTACTTCGTTTTCCACTCGCACGCAAGTGTCTGGTGGGCACCTTTGAATCGTTTCTATGCGGGTTTGGCGGGAAACGCTGAAACTTGCATAGGGCCGATTCTGAGGGTGTTACATGGCTATACTGATTTTCGGCCCCGGGTTTCACTTTTCTCCATCGGCCGTTCTAGTGATATTTTTTTGGCGCCTGCGCGCTTTCCGGAGCATAATAAAAAATTCGATTTTTTTTGGGGCTAACCCGTTTTTAGACCCCGTAGACCAGTTCTAGACACTCGCCATCATAGTGATTTTCAACATCTCGGTTCGCTTTTCAGGGTGTCATATCGTCATACATTGCTTGTTGTGTCGCGTCGTGACATCGTTGGTGATCTAGGCTCGTGTCTCTAGTACGGTCTAGCCTAGGACCAGCACAGTACCGTCGTTGAGCATTCTTTCAACATTTGCATTAATGTTTTGATAATTGCTAACCCCTTTGCTAAGCCTTCCCAGAGCTCCACAGATTTCTCCACGTGCGGTGTCTCGATTCCTGGTAATCGCTCGGTTCAATCTCTGGACCCACTGCTCCTCGCGGTTGCACATCGCCTTTTTCCTGCTGTTTGGTAAGAAATTGTAAGAGCTTCGTATATTGCTTGACAGATTACGCGTGCCTTCCACCATATTTCCGTAGTTATAGGCATATATACCTGTGCTTTTTAAAGGACTAACCATGACAGATACTTTGCGGAACCCTGCCACAATGGCGAACCAAGAACTACATGCCCACTTCTCCGAGCTCTTGGTCGGTCGTGCTGAAGATGTGGGTGCACGACTAGGGGAGTTTGACACCAAGCTCACCAACGCCATGGACAAGATCGATGGACTCGAGAAATCCTTCAACGACAAGCTTGACGCTCGGTTCAAGGAGGTTTTGGACAGATTACCGGCACCCGCACCCGCCCCATTGGCACCTCGGCATGGCGCACGGCGCATTCTGATCACGGGTCGTACTGCTGGTTCGGCTGCCACCGCACCTCGGGCGGCTACCACTGCAGCTGAGGTACCTCAGACTTCCACCACGGCTGCTGCTGCGACATTGGGGACAGACGACGGGTACTACTACGACCCCAACGACGACGATCTGTTTGACGAGGAGGTTGAACAACCTCCACACCCTGCTGGACGTCCCCGACATTACTACCGCAACGCTCGACCACATGTACGTGATGATGATCATGTTGCAAAGTTTAAATTAAATATTCCATCTTTTGAGGGTAAATATAATCCTGATGCATATCTTACATGGGAGATGGAAGTAGAACAACGTTTTGCATGTTTAAAATATCCTAAGAATATGCGTGTTAGTGCTGCTACATGTGAATTTACTAAATTTGCTTCCCTTTGGTGGTCTGAGTATTGTCGTTTAAATCCTACTACTATTCCTAGTACTTGGACTGCTTTAAAAACTGATATGCGTGTTCGTTTTGTACCTCCCACTTATCAACGTGATTTACTAAAGAATCTGACACGTTTAGAACAAGGGAATTTTTTTGTAGAAGAGTATTATCAGGAATTGCAAATGGGGATGGTTCGGTGTGGTCTTGTTGAATCTACTGAACAAATGCTTGCACGTTTCTTTGGTGGATTAAACAAGGACATTCAACACATATTAGATTATAAGGAATATAATTCTATCACTCGTTTGTTTCATCTTGCTTGCAAAGCTGAACGTGAAGTGCAGGATCGCCAAACACCATGGAGGAGGACTAATAATTCTGCAGGTCGCACATCAACTTGGACATCCCGACAATCAGCGCCTCCTTCTCGTGATTCGCCACCAGCTACTACCACATCCAAGGCCACCACAAGATTTCCAGCTGCTCCTCCACCGTCATCCAATGCTCCTACTCGTAGTACATCTTCTATGGCTTCCACGGGTAAAACAAAGGATATACAATGCCGCAAGTGTTGGGTTTTTGGTCATATTGAGAGACAGTGCACAACACAACGTGTTATGATGGTGCGTGATGATGGTCAATACGATTCAGCGAGTGACTTTGATGAAGATATATTAGCCCTTATTTCTGCTCGAGATGGAGACAATTGTGATTCTGATGAAGAGACAGAGGTAATGGGAGCTGAAGCTGCTGATCAATACAAGAGATTAATTACACAACGTGTGTTGAGTGTGCAATTGAGCAAATCTGAGCAAGATCAATGCCACAACCTATTCCAAACACGTGATGTTGTCAAGGAAAGAGCTATGCGGATTATCATTGATGGAGGGAGTTGTAATAATCTGGCTAGTGTTGACATGGTAGAGAATCTTGCACTTTCAACAAGACAACACACACATTCATATTACATCCAATGGTTTGAGAGTTCTCGCAAGATCAAGGTAACAAGAACGGTACGTGTGCATTTTACTATTGGTACATATTCTGATTTTGTTGATTGTGATGTTGTACCTATGCAAGCTTGTTCTTTGTTACTTGGTAGACCATGGCAATTTGATAGAGAATCTGTTCATAATGGCAAAACTAATCACTATTCTCTTATGCATGATGGAAACAAAATTGGTCTAAAACCTATGACTCCTGAACAAATTTTAAAAGATGATCTTGCTAGAGCTAGTAGAGCTAAAACTGAGGAGAAAAATAAAAGTGAGAATCAGATTGTTGCTGCAGATTTTGTACCACCAAAGACCACTAAATCTGATTCTAAACATGCTACTGAAATACGTTTGAAGAGTCCATGTATGCTTGCAAATAAAATTGATATTGCTGAACTAGATGTAAACACTACTCAATGTTATGCAATTATCTGCAAAGAGGTTTTGTTTTCATTTGAGGATATGCCTCCTTTGCCACCAGTTGTTGCTAACCTTTTGCAGGAATATGAGGACGTTTTTCCCGCTGAGCTACCACCAGGACTACCTCCTATTAGAGAAATTGAGCACCAAATTGATCTATTTCCTGGTGCTACGTTGCCCAACCACGCGCCATATAGAACCAATCCAGAGGAGACAAAGGAGATACAACGCCAAATTCAGGAACTACTCGACAGAGATCATATTCGTGAGTCCCTTAGCCCCTGTTCTGTTCCTATTATTTTGGTACCTAAGAAAGGTGGTTCTTCGCGCATGTGTACTGATTGTAGAGCTATAAATAATATTACTATTCGATATCGTCATCCTATTCCACGTTTGGATGACATGCTTGATGAATTGAGTGGCTCTACCATGTTTTCTAAAGTTGATTTGCGTAGTGGTTACCACCATACTCGTATGAAATTGGGAGATGAATGGAAAACAACATTTAAAACTAAGTTTGGTTTATATGAGTGGTTAGTGATGCCGTTTGGTTTAACTAATGCACCCATCACTTTCATGATATTAATGAACGAAGTTTTACGTGCTTTCATTGGACGTTTTGTGGTAGTCTACTTTGATGATATTCTGATTTATAGCAAATCTTTAGAGGATCATTTGGACCATTTACGTGCTGTTTTCAATGCTTTACGTGATGCATGTTTATTTGGTAATCTTGAGAAGTGCACCTTTTGCACCAATCGAGTTGCGTCTCTTGGCTATGTTGTTACATCACAGGGTATTGAAGTGGATCCAGCCAAGATTGAAGCTATTGAGAATTGGCCACAGCCCACGACGGTCACACATGTGAGGAGTTTTCTTGGTCTCGCTGGTTTTTATAGGCGCTTTGTCAAAGACTTTGGATCAATTGCCGTGCTGTTGAATGAACTTACCAAGAAGGATGTGCCCTTTGTTTGGGCGATGCACAACAACATGCCTTCATCATATTGAAAGATAAGCTAACACATGGTCCCTTACTCCAACTTCCTGATTTTACTAAGACTTTTGAGCTTGAATGTGATGCTAGTGGAATTGGTTTGGGAGGTGTGTTATTAAAAGAGGGAAAACCTGTTGCATATTTTAGTGAGAAATTGAGTGGGGCTAGTTTGAACTATTCTACTTATGATAAACAATTATATGTGTTGGTTCGGACATTAGAAACTTGGCAACATTATCTATGGCCTAAAGAATTTGTTATACATTTTGATCATGAATCTTTGAAGCATATTCGTAGTCAAGCTAAGTTGAATCGTCTTCATGCAAAGTGGGTTGAATTATTGAGTCTTTTCCTTATGTTATCAAACACAAAAGGGTAAAGATAATATTATTGCTGATGCTTTGTCACGCCGTTATACTTTGTTATCTCAACTTGACTTCAAAATATTTGGATTAGAAACTATTAAGGAACAATATGTGCATGATGCTGAATTTAAAGATGTGTTGCAGAATTATAAAGATGGTAGAACATGGAACAAGTTCGTCTTCAATGATGGATTTGTGTTCCGTGCTAACAAACTATGCATTCCAGATTGTTCTGCTCGTCATTTGTTGTTACAGGAGGCGCATGGAGGAGGATTGATGGGACACTTTGGTGTCAAGAAAACGGAGGATGTTCACATGGTTAATATATGCCTCTTCATGTTCGAGATGTTGAGAGATTTGTGGCACGCTGCACTACTTGTCAAAAAGCTAAGTCTCGCCTTAATCCACATGGTTAATATATGCCTCTTCATGTTCCTAGTGTTCCTTGGGAGGATATTTCTATGGACTTTGTTTTGGGATTGCCACGTACACAAAAGAGGAGGGATAGTATTTTTGTTGTTGTGGATCGGTTTTCTAAGATGGCACACTTTATTCATTATCATAAAACGGATGATGCTGCGCATATTGCTGATTTGTTCTTTCGTGAAATTGTTCGTTTACATGGTGTGCCAAATACTATTGTTTCTGATCGTGATACTAAATTTCTTAGCCACTTTTGGAGATGTTTATGGGCTAAGTTGGGGACTAAATTGCTGTTTAGTACTACATGTCATCCCCAAACTGATGGACAAACTGAAGTAGTAAATAGAACTTTGTCTACTATGTTGCGGGCTGTTTTAAAGAAGAACTTAAAATTGTGGGAAGAGTGTTTACCTCATATAGAATTTGCTTATAATCGTTCGCTGCATTCTACCACAAAGATGTGCCCGTTTGAGATCGTGTATGGTTTTGTTCCTCGTGCACCTATTGATTTAATGCCTTTACCTACTCCAGTGCAAAATAATTTGGATGCTACACAACATGCTGAAATGATATTAAACTTGCATAAGACTACTAAAGATAACATAGAACACATGAATGCTAAGTATAAACTTGCTGGGGATAAAGGGAGAAAGCATGTTGTGTTTGATGTTGGAGATCTTGTTTGGTTACATTTGTGTAAGGATCGTTTTCCTGATTTACGCAAGTCTAAGTTAATGCCGCGTGCTGCTGGTCCCTTCAAGGTGTTAGAGAAAATAAACGATAATGCATATAAACTTGAGTTGCCTCGAGACTTTGGTATGGTTAGTCCTACGTTTAACATTGAAGATTTGAAGCCATACTTTGGTGAGCAAGATGAGATTGCGTCGAGGACGACTTCAATTCAAGAAGGAGAGCATGATGTGGACATCCCATCTATTGATACAACCGTTGTACCTTCAGCTACACACATACAAGGACCTATCACAAGGTCTCGTGCCAAACAACTTAACTAACAGGTTTTTTCGTTTCTTGGAACTATTCCTCACATACATGAGAATATGATGCTGCCTAAATCAGATGTATTTGTTACTCTTAGGAATGATGGACCAAGCATGAATGAGAGGGACAAGCATTGGAGCATGGCCATGCATGGAGATGGCAGCAAGCATGTGATGATTCAAGAGAATGCCACGGATAAAGATTTCAGAACTGTGAGGCCACCATAATGAAGAAAGAAGGCTTGGACGAAATATTCAAGATTAATACTTCACAAATTCGTCCATAGCTTAATATGGTGCTGCGACACCTTTATTTTGGGCCAGGCCCATGTAATTTTCGCAGGATTTTAATTAGCCACTTTTTAGAGTCCGTATTTGAGGAGAAAAGGACTTCTAGGGTTGGATTCGGCCACCACTTTTATGGCTGGCCGAAACCCCACCTTTCCCTCCTTAAATACTCTCCATAGCCGTCACCGTAGACTCGGGTTTTGTTTAGACATTAAGTTAGCCATCATAGCAACTTCGCCAAGGCTCGAGCGTTGCAGAGGCCTCTTGTACTTCGCACCTATACAGGATCCCACCTTTTCAATAAAGCTTTCATCTTAGTCCGCAATATCTTGATTGCAATATTAGTTCTTACTTGTTCTCGATTTCAGGTAGGAATTAAGACCCTCGCTGGTCAGGCTGATCGTGTTTCCGCAGGATCGGTAACCTCCAGGAGATTGGCCTAACGATTGCATTGGTGCTCGTGCTCGCACGTGTAGTCGGATCGTCAAGCCCGAACTCCACCGAATCGACTATCACCATCTCATCGAAAGATCGGAAACCTTTGCCCTATCAATGTCTGTACATGCTAGGCTCGTCAAGTCAAACCCAAGTATTTCCGCGTGTGCAAAACTGACTTGCACCCGTTGTATGTGAACGTAGAGTTTATAGCACCCGGTCATCACGAGGTGCTTGAAAACGATGAACTTTCGCAACGGTGCATACATGGGGAGAACACAATTTTATCTTGATCTTTAAGTGAGGAATCATCTTATAATGCTACTATCGCGATCCAAGCATAATAAGATACATAAAAGGATAAACATCACATGCATATAATTTTATGTGACATGGTATAGCCAATCTCCGCGCAATGATCTCCATCTTGTGCGCGCCAGCATGATCTCCATCACTCCACCATGATTGCCTCCACCACGAATAGCAACTATAACTATTGCTAACTACTTAGCGATAAAGTAAAGCTATTACATGGCGTATAAAAAGTTGACACGCATGTCATATACAATTATAAAGACAACCATACGGCTCCTGCCGATTGTGAACTCATCGACATGCAAGTTGTGAAATATTACAAAACATGACTATTGCATACATCTCAATTCATGCACATCATGTCTTGGGCCATACCATATCACAAAAAACTCCCTGCAAAAACAAGTTAGACGCCTCTACTTTGTTGTCGCATGTTTTACGTGGCTTATGGGAGTAACAAGCTAAAAACGATTCTTACCTACGGAAAGCCACAACGGTGATATTATGGTTGCTAACATCCGTTGTAAATCCCATGACTACTATAGTAAGAGAAACTGGCATCCACCAGCCGCATGTGTGGAACAAGCCACACGTCAAGTGTGGAGCCGGTCTCGCGAACGAGGTCGCGTAAAGTTGGCCTAGACCGCTTCGATCTCACTATGTCGCGCCATGATAAATACACAACAAGAGGTTTGCAACAGAAAACATCAACGCCCGCAACAAGCATGTTGCGTTCTACTCGTGAAACACATCTACGCATAGATCTAGCTCTGATACCACTGAAGGGTTTTGCAGCATAGTAATCAAAAAATTCCTACGGATGCGAACAAGAAAGCCAAGATCTAATCTAGGATATGTAATCAAACGAGAGAGATTGATGAGATCTTCATACCCTTGAAGAAATCGCACAGCGGAAACGTTCAACAGAACGTGGTTGATGTAGTCGTACTCGCCATCTCCTCCTCGCGATCCGATCTGATCCTACACCGCAAGTGGCGGCGCCTCCGAGAGATGCACACGTACGGTGCAGCGACGTCTCCTCCTTCCTTGGTCCAACAAGTATGGTGGAGAGATCGATTGGATCTGCAGCACGACGGCGTGGTGCTTATGGTGGAGAGTTTCGGCAGGCTTCGCCTCTGTGAGAGAGAGAGAGAGAGAGAGAGAGAGAGAGAGGAGGGGCAGCAGTTGGCGGCTAGGGTTGGAGGAGTGGGGGGAGGCTGCGCCCCTGCCCTCCTTATATAGGGGGCTAGCCGGGCCCCCTTGGCCCCTCCTCCAAGCCCTAGGGCGGCGGCCCCAAGGGTGGAGTGGGGGGCAAGTCTTCCCCCCTCCTTCTAGAAGGCTCCCCTAGGGTTTCCCCTAGGGCTAGCCGGCTGGGCCTTGGGGGGCTTGTTCCCCTGGCCCAAAGTGGCCAGGGCACTTCCAATTAGGCCCACGCAGGCCTCCGACAAGTAGGACCACGTTGGTCCCACTCTGGAACCTTCCGGTACAATACCGATAAACTCCGAAACGATTCCGAAATCCAAAAATTGCTTTCCTTTATATGAATCTTATTCTCCGGACCATTTCGGAACCTCTCGTGATGTCCTGGATCTCATCCGAGACTCCGAACAAAAACTCATAAACCAATCATCCATTCTATCCTAGCGTCGATGCACGTTAAGTGTGTGACCCTACGGGTTCAAGAATGTGTAGACATGATCTTCTATCAATAATCAACAGCGGGATCTGGAAATCCATATTGACTCCCACACATTCATCGATGATCATATCGGATGAACCACGATGCCAGGATTTAATTAATCCCATATATGTATTCCCTTCGTCACGCGATATTTTACTTGCCCGAGATTTGATCGTTGGTATCGGCATACCTAGTTCAATCTCGTTCACAGCAAGTACTTTACTCGTTCCGTAATCCGATATCACTTTATGATTAACTCCTTAATCACGTGCTTGCAAGCGGTGTTGATATCGATTACCGAGTGGGCCCGATGTATATCTCTCCGACTCGGGAGGGACAAATTCCATCTCGATTCATACAACCCAACAAGTACTTTCCGATCACCTGAGAGACACCTTTACGATCACCCTCACATAGGATGACGTTTGATGACCTCAAAGCTTTCTTCCGATACCAGGGAGCTGTATTATCTCATGGTCTAAGGAATACAACACTTGACATAGGAAAAAGCTTCGCAAAGATGAACACAATGACACGATCTAATTGCTCTGCTTAATTTGGGTTTGTCCATCATATCATTCCCCTAATGACATGATCTCATTATTAATCGACAACTCATGTCTATGGTTAGGAAACCTTAACCATCATTAATCAATGAGCTAGTCCATAGAGGCGTACTAGGGACACGGTGTTGTTCATAAACCACACAAGTATCAAAGTTTTCGCTTAATACAATTCTAGCATGGAATATAAACTTTATCATGAACAAGAATTATAATAATAACATCTTTATTATTGCCTCTAGGGCATAATTCCAACACTTGCTTGATGAATACTTGCAAGTTGCTCCCCCATACTCCATGGGGAAACCTCTTATTTGAACTTGTCTTCATCACTCCATAATCACGAGGATGGAAAGCTTCAAGCATGAGATCTTAAAGAGAGGACTTGAGCTTGCCCTTCTTCATTCCTTCTTGAGGTTGATCCATATTGATGCAACTCTTTTCAGTTGTATTAATCAACCTTCAAGCTCCTTCTTTCTTCATGATTCCAATGAGCACATAAACCTTGTAAATTCCTTCATATTTCAACCTTAATACCAACACATGGCCCAAGCGATTCCAATGGACAACTCTACAAATGAAACTCAATTTACACATTAGTCAATAGGGATTGTCATTAATTACCAAAACCACACATGGGGCATACATGCCCTTTCAGGGGCGTAAGGCGTCGCGAGCTTATAGAGGGACTGGGTCGCATCAAGCCCAAAACCATCGATCACCTGATGGACATAGCCAACCGCTAGGCCGATCATGAAGATATCGTCAACCGAACGCGTTCGGATGACGACGATGACCCCGGGCGCAGACGCGACCGCCGGGGAAAAAGAAGAGCGCGCGTCTATGACGATCGCGAGGAAATCGACATGGTTGCGGCTGGCTACGCCGAACGCCACGACAATGGGAACCGCAACTGCGGTTACCATAGCAGTAGCTACCACACTAGCGGAAAGACCACACAGTTGTGGCAACGTCGTGCTTGCGATGAAGAGCCGTCCGCAATCGAAAAGTTATCGAGTGCCTGTAGCATTCACTTCTACATTGACAAACAAGATGACAAAAATAAATCTAGCCACCTACTCAAGGACTGTCGGGAGTTCCAGAAGCTCCACGAGGGATATGCCCAGTTGCAGCGTGACGCAATGAAACAGGGGTTCGGTTCTGCCCCTGGTCCCATTGCATATGGCGCCCCACCACCACCACCACCCGGAGGATCCACGCTGCATGCGGCTGCACCGGCCCAGAAGAATGGAGCAAAGTAGTACCCACGACCGCTGGTGAAAGAGCATGTGGGCCCCATGTGTGGTTTTGGTAATTAATGATAATGTTTACGGACCAATGTGTGTATTAAGTTGCACTTGTAGGATTTAGCCATTGGCTTCGCTTGAAGCATGTGTTGGCTTCAAGGTATATGATATGATGAAGAAGAAGTGTTTTGCAAGCTCAAAATGCGCTATCTCTAGAAGATCTCATGTTTGATTCTTGCCATCCTCGGTGGTCATGGATCGATGAAGAGAAATCAAGGAAGGCGTTCCATCTTGAGAAGGACAAGATCGTCTACATCGCACTCAAGTGGAATGCTCCAAGCAAAGGTAATCTTGATAGGTTTTCCCTTTTGTCGGTATCATGTTTTAGTTGGGAGACCGGGTTTAGGATAGATAGCCGTACTATTAAGAGGGGCTCTCAAGTGAGTATCTCGATCATATCGTTCAGAGAGATCTCAAACCTTTTCATACTTGTATTATCATATTTGGTTGTTATTTGGTCTTATCCATGTGAGGATATAGAGCTTATGGTAATCTTCATAACAATCTCTTGTTCATCAAAATCGGATCTCTCTTTTGTATCTTGTTGTGATTTTGATCTTTGAGGTTTTTCGATTTCTAACCAAGGGAGGTATGTCACTCTAAAATACATGAATTATTCTCACTTGGTGATATCCAATATTTTATTGGTAGCTCTTGTCATCCTATTTCCAACGCAACTAGATTCGGGTCAATCGGAGCTACAAATCTTAAGTTATTGTCGTTTGAATATTACCTATTTGATTTAAAAAAGAAAAATAGAAAATCCTTTTACTAGGCCGTGCGGTAGTACCGCCGGTACTCTAGTCTAACTGCGTCTGCTTCCTTCAGATCCCAGTGGCAGCCCAGGCCCATGTGGTACTACCGCCCGGGCGGCCGGTAGTACCGAGCCTAGCCCAGCTTGCCCGTCCTGCTTCCTGGCGCGCCGCTCCTCCTGGGTTGTTTCCCTCGCTCACGCTTTCTCCCCACTTGGCCCTCTCTTCCACGCGTGCTCGCTCTCTCCCGGCCGTAGTTCCGCGCGCGCTCGCTAGCGAGTCTGATTCCCTGCACGCACCCGGTTCCCGCTCTACGCTCGCTCGCGTCACTAGTTGGTCGCCTCGCTGTCGCCCTTCCCTGCTACTCGTGTCGCTAGGTCAGGCCCGGTAGTACCATCCCAGTCTGGTAGTACCGTCCCAGTCTGGTACTACCGGCCCAAGTACGAAAAAGAGCCCCAACGGGCATAATCTGTTAGGCCCTATTTAAGCCTCTTTCTCCCTTTTCCTCTTACTTCTTCTTGCTCTTTTGCTCTAAGCTTTGCATCTAAAAGCTTGATTTCTCTCCTCCCTCCTATGATTATTACTAATATTTGAGAGGTAGAGAGAGAGGAGATCTAGATCTACAATTTGACCAAACCAAATCATCTCTTTGTGAGTGATTCTTTGGGATCTAGATCTTTGGGGATTTTGTGTTCCTCTTCGATTCCTCCTCTCTTGTTCCCCCAATAGCTTTAGTAGCTTTGTTGGAACTTGAGAGTGAGGGATTGGAGAATCTTTGTGGTGTTCTTGCCTTTTGCATTCGGTGCATCGGTTTGAGTTCTCCTCGGAGGATTTGGTTGGTGAAATTTATTGAAGCTTGTCCCTCTTGGGTTCTTGGAATCATAGACGTGTGGCCTTGGTGGTGTATTCTTCGGGCCTCCAATTAAGTTGTGGAGCTATCCTCAAGTTTGTGGCCTTGGTGGCATTTGTTGGAAGCCTCCAATTAAGTTGTGGAGATTGCCCCAATCTTTGTACGGGTTTGGTGACCGCCCTCAAGTGTCCCATAGTGTATCGGGTGCTTCCCGTGCGGCGGGTGCTCGGGAGAATAGGGTGAGGCCTCTTGTGGCGTTGGTGGTCTTAGTACCGCCCACCCCTCCAACGAGACGTACTTCTATTGTGGAAGGAACTCGGTAAAATATCGTCATTCCCGCGTGTATCCGTTATCTCTATACCTTTACATTGTGATAGCCTTCATGCTTAAAGTATCCTTTATTGCTATCACATTGTTGCTTGTCTTGCTTAGCATAAGTTGTTGATGCACATAGGTGAACCTTAGTATATAGGCTTTGTGCTTAACAAAATAAAATGAGTTTTATTCTACCATTGTTAAGCCCATCTCATAAAAGTTTTAAACCTACTATTCACCCCTATAGGCGGCATCCGTGATCTTTCAAATGGGTACCATGATGATACAAAAGGAGCGTCCATCCAACATGATCCAGAAAACGATCACCCGCCAGATAAATCTGGTCGTCACCTCTCCACCAGCCATATCTCCTGCTGAAGATGCCAGGACTATGTCATCCTCGGTCGCGTGGCATTCGGACGATTCCTGGCAGTACGCACTATGTGTACCTCCTGCTGAAGATGCGAGGACCCAACAATGTCATCACCATCCCAAGAAGCTTCACCAATCCGATAACTGCAACAGAGATTTTAACAGAATTTCCCAGTCTTTCGGCATGTAGGAGAAATTCGCAAGGCTGAAGGAGTCAACAGACACCACGCTCCCTCCTGTGACCAAGCAAAACGCTCCTGGCTCTCAAATGGTCGCATTGTCTTCAACAAGTAGGGGTGGAGGAACTTTCTTGACTCTCAAGACCTGCATATTGGTAAGCCATTCTAGTCACCGGCAGGGGACCACCTCACACTATGACCTTCATATGATGTTCGTCGTTGACATTATTATTCATAATAAATAATCATAGCGATGTAACTTCATGTATATGATGTTAAGAACATGCGCTGAACCAACCTATCAACTTCATATGATGAAATACTAGCCATTGTTTCTATTTCTGATATTATTGCTGCTCTATTTTCTATTTTCTGCTATTTTTTTAATTCTTGTATTTTTATTAGTGGTGTTCGAGCCACATGCCACCACTAGTAGTTATCACTGACGTGAAGTTAGTGGTGTGTGTGGGTTCAACATCACTAACCTTATTTTTTGAACGTCACCAATGAGCTTTTTTCTAATAGTGCAAGGTCCCTTCTGTAAGAAAAAAGAATCTTATTTCAGTGCAACCCAATCCCCTAAACTCAACTTAAATCCAACCGGCATGGTCTAAGCCCATGTCCAAATTATGTATGTCTACGCTTAGGCATGCGTACTCTCAACCTGACCCATACGAGCTATAAAACAACTTATCCATCTCATCTATTGTGCCGACGATCATCGTCGCCGGCTAACCTTGCGATGCCGTCGACGCCGGGATCTTTCACAGCCGATAACTTTTCTGTCGAACGGTCTTGTCCATGTGACCGGGCATTTCGACTCTAGAACTTCTCCGGAAAGTCCGACACCTTGTTTCTGGCTAGGCCAGACAAGCCGTTGGACAACTTGTGGGACATGTCGAGCTCCTGCGCGAGTGTGTTCCTAAATAGCCGGACAAATGGCTCACACACCATTGGACTGTCTATCTCATCAACACATCGTCGCGCCGCCTACACACCGTTGCCAAACCTGCCGGTGCACATGTACTAGGCCATGTCGAGAAAGTGTCGCCCAGAACGACCTCGTAGTGCATCGTGGCCGCCCATCACCGTCACTGTGCGCCGGCCACAACCGCCACTGCCACCAGCCACGACCTGCACCGCATGGCAGAGTCGCCACTGATGAGGCGGCATACGTACATTAATCGATGGTGAACGTGCATACTCGTACCTATACATATGCTACATATTCGTACAATTTAGTTGGACCATATGAATTTTGTACATAGCTATATATATACCCGCGTAGTAATAATGATGAGAGGTATCAAGCGTAACTATTTTTTGTGTTTGAGATTGTCTGAGTTTGCTCGGAGGTTAGAGGAGGGGTTGTAGTGGAGCAAACGTCAAAAGATATGAAATTGTGAGGGATGACTCCATTGACTTTTCTTTTGCATGGAGGACTCCATTGACATTGGATGCTCAACATCACACACACGCGCGCGCATAATACGCGTGCACGTACACTTAGAGGCACACACACACAAGCGGCTAACATACGCACGTACTCCCTCCGTTTCAAAATATAAGATGTTTTACCTTTGTGAAATAAATGAATCTAGACTTATTTTAATACGTAGATTCACTCAACTTTGAAATGAATCTACACGCTAAAAAAAGGTCTAGGTTCATTTTCTTCACAAACCTGAAACATCTTATATTTTGAAACGGAGGGAGTACATGTATGTATACACCCAATGTGTTCCATTATGAATTTATCCAGATTATAAATAAATGACATGAATTTATTTAAATTCGTATGTATTTATATGTAGATAAACCTGAGCCACTGGGATAGAGGGAGTATTAATTTTAACATTCTATAATGTAGGCATTTGTGGCCAGTGGGGACCAAGAGGGGCTGGACCCGCTCTGACATGTAGAAATTTTCGTTATACCTCCTGATTTTTATCCTAAAAGTTCTTTAAATCTGTGCATTTTAGTACTTCGTCCCTTCCCAAGAGTTGACAAGAGGAATTTTTTTCATTAGCCCCCTCATATAATTTTCCTATGCCTCCACCACTGTTTGTGACGAATACATGGCCAACTTATATGTGGATAGAACTCAGTTTTGTCGATGCCAAGTGACATATGCAGAGCTCGGTTTTTTCGTGCCAGATGGATTCAAGCGTACCTCTCCGTTCTACCAAGCTGATCTATTTCAGTCTTGGAAAATAACCGTTGGGTTGATGCCATGTGAATGTCTTTGATTAGAAATCTTTTCCATAGCAATTTTTAGATGATTATTTTTTCAAAACAAGGCAAAAGCCATTTTCATTGATAGAGCAGATGTGCATAAATGACGAGTTTATTAGCGGTAGACCTGCCAAAAATTGTCACAAACACTCTTCTCGACCATCATGGAACACGGCCATCTTGAGAGCACACACAACCACCCCGCCTACATACAGAAGTCTCGCAGCTATATTTTTTTAAAATAATATGTATTTATAAATCATTTTCACAAATAATACACGACTTGATAATTTTATAGTTCTAGCACGGTGTCGGCTTTTGAAATGCCAACTGAGACTTGTCTACTTTTGAAAAGCCGACTGAGACTTGTCTGCTTTTGAAAAGCCGACCAGTCCTGTCTGTATTTGAAATGCCAACAGGTTATAGGGGCAGTGTGAAGAATAGGCGAGACTGATCGGCTTTTCAAAAGCCGACAGTTGATCAGCTTTTCAAAATCAGATGAGTCCTGGTCGGCTTTTCAAAAGCAGACGAGTCCCGTTCGGCTATTCAAATGCCGAGCCCGCGCTAAAATTGCAAATCTTTTAATTTATGTATTATTCATAAAAATTATTAAAAAAGATATTATTTTTAAGAAAAATAGCGAAACTGCACCACTGAAGCGAGGATCGTCACCCGAGGTTTCTCACCAACTTCACCGTTATCACTCCACAACTACTCCAAGTTCAGGCTGGTCCTAGTGAGAATATCATAACTAGTATCATGCATGCCATGTTGAAAAAAATCTGATATGACACAACAATTAATGAAGAAAGAGATGATTAGAGTATCATAGGTAGATACCGTATTATAGCACGTAAAACTAGAAAATTCTTATACAAATAAATCTTATACACAATTTTATATTGAAATTCTACAAATCATTAAATATAGTACTTACTAATACCATATACTATGAAGATAGTATCATACACTGTATCATGTTACCACTATGACCAGCCTCATATAAGAAACATACCACTATGACCAGCCTCATATAAGAAACATCCACCAAGGAGAGACCTCACCGAAGCGGGAGCGTGGGGCCCAAGCCGGTCTATACCAGTTCCTTAGATTTTTTTTCATACGACGAGCTGTTTGATTATATGACTCAATACTATATGAGTTTCTTCCTAATATTTATTTGCACTACATTTTATAGCAAACGTTTCTCATCCACTCGAATCACTTAAAAAGAACACTTCACTTTTTCATGGCATCGCTATCATGCATTTTCTCATCCATGTGGTTTTAGAAACCTGCAAATTAAAAAGGTCCTAATTTTTTCTTTGTGAATGTAGTGAGTTGTTTAGTTAATTTATCTTCCTAGAACAAAATATAGTGTGCTTCCCATTCAAGCATAAGAGCAACTTTACTCGTTGGGCGTTTTCAGACCAAAATTCGGACCAAAATAGCATCGAATGGAGCTAGTTTTTGCCTAGAAACGCCAACTTTCTCACTCGCGTTCCGAGGCCGAGTTCCCAGGCCGGCGTTTTCCCGCCCAAATTCAGCTCAAATTCGACCAGTTTTCGGCATAGTATGAATACAGGACAAAGTTCAGCCTAGTTTGACATAAATTTAACATAGTTCCGCATAAAATTAAACATAGTTCGACATACAATGACAATATAACATAGTTCGGCCAGTTCATCATCGACATCTATGTGTTGCCCTTGCGTATACATATGTGCTCAACCAGATCATCCTGCAGATGTTGATGCACTACCGAATCTCAGATCTCCTGACGCATGGCGATGAAAGCAACCCATGTTGGAGGCACCTGGTGATCAGGCTCTGCAGGAGGTCCCTGTCTATAGTATGACTCGTTCTGCTCGACCAAACTCACTGGGTCCTTCCTCTCATCCTTAATGATTATGTTATGCAAGATCACACAACAGTTAATCACTTTCCACAGCTGATCTTTCGACCAGGTCAGAGCAGGGAACCGAATAACTAGAAACCTCTGTTGGAGCACACCAAATGCCCGCTCCACGTCCTCCCTGCGAGCTTCCTGTTTCTTAACAAACCGAGCATGTTTGGGGAGCATTGGGTTTAAGATAGTCTTCACAAATGTTGGTCATCTTGGATAGATGCCATCTACAAGATAGTATCCCTTGTTTTAGTGGTGCCCATTGATCTCAAAGTCCATAGGGAGAGCATATGACCCTCAACAAGCTTGGCAAAGACATTTGATGAGTTGAGGACGTTGATGTCGTTGTTCGATCCTGTCATGCCAAAGAAGGAGTGCCAGATCCAAAGATCATGTGTAGCAACTTCCTCGAGTATCATAGTGCAACCTTCTTTGTGGCCTTTGTACATTCCCTATCATGCAAATGGACCGTTATTCCACTGCTAATGCATGCAGTCTATGCTTCTAAGCATCGTAGGAAATCCTATACTTCTATTGACTGCGAGGATTCGAGCAGTGTCTTTAGAAGTGGGTGTTCTCAAGTACTGTTTTCCAAACACTGCAAGCATGCCCTGTAGAACCTATACCAACAACCGATGGCGGTGGACTCGTCCATGCAGAGATAGTCATCAACACTGTCACCCAATGCTCCATATGCAAGCAACCTCATTGCCACTATGCACTTCTGCAGTGAGGAAAACCCAACCATGCCGGTGCAGTCCTTCTTGCACACGAAATAGGGGTCGTACTCCCGGATGGCATGCACTATCTCGAGGAAGAGCTTCCGGCTCGTCCTAAAACGGCGATGAAACATGGACTCTTCGTGCAGCGGCTCATCGACGAAGTAGTCGGCGTACAACTGTAACATCCCAAAAATATTGATCAAATATTATCAAATTCCAATCCCCAAATTTAGGGTTAATAAAAACTTTTGTTAATTAAAATCAATATGAATGCATGTGTGTATGTGATGATTGTATGAATGCATGAATGGACTTGTGTGATTGTTCTAAATAGAAAGGAATGGTTTAAAGATGAAAAACAACATCATCTAAATCAAATCCAAGCAGAAACAAATCAAGAGGAAATCAAAAACAAACCAAATAAAGCAAATGGTCATTTTTGCCAATCTTGCTCACTAGACCACTTTGAGTGTTTTTAGTCCAAGATTTCAAATAGAAACAATTCCATTTCTTTTCACCCCTTGCTAGACCAAGTAAAAGTGAATCAAAGCCCACCTTTCAAACTTAAAGAAACATTTGGCAACTTGATTCAAATGACAATTCAAAATTGAATCTTTAACATATGGAAAGATCACCCATTTTCAAAAACCAACCAAACCAATTCACCTTGACCTTTCCAACTACCAGAGACTCCCTAGTATGTAACTAACACACACCAAGTTTGAATTAAAAATTCAAATTTGAATCTCTTTCGGCCATTTCATCAAACACCTTGCAAACACCAAACCAACAAACAGTAAACACTATAGTGAGCAGTAATTTTGGCCTAACTTGTTCCCTATCTAGCTCACACTACACTCTCAGTAGATCATCTAACTTGTTTAAGCCACTTTAGCTCACTGTAAACCAGACCATGCCATCAATGGCAAGCATGACGAGAGCACCCTTGCCACCCCAATGTCGCCAGCCAGCTAGGAGCAGCTTTAGCCTCGCCAACCTTGTCTAGCAGGCACTCCACCATCCACCGCCACCCCCTGTCCAAGCCTCGAGCCTTGCCAGTCCCTGGACCACACAACTCGAGCATGCCTAGCCTCTCTGTGAGCATGCCGAGAGCGTGCCAGAGTGCCACCCGCGACACACGCCCACAGACTGCGCACCGCCCTCGTCGCGTGCAAGCGTGATCACCACCACCCCAGCAACCCCGCAGACAAGCCCGTTCACCGCCGCGCGGACCGTGGACGCTGTGCACCATAAAACTTCCCATCGGACCCGCCCAGAGCACCGTGATGTTCCAACCGTTCCGCACCGCCCCACGCCGTGTAACCATGCCGTTGAGCTTCGCCAGGGAACACAACACCGTCCCCTACCTTTGCCCATGCTAGTAGCTCATTGTGCCGACAACACCGACGAGCTCCGCCAGCGCCCTTCGGTCCCCTTCTGGCACTATAAATAGAGGCCACCCCGCTCAATTTCTTCACACCATGTCACTCCCCTCTCTCTCAGAATCACCCCACCTCACCCCTAGAGCAAGGCGAGCAGCACATCGCCGGAATTTGGCCAGAGTCTGTCGTGGAGGAGGAGAAGAGGAGCCAGCGATTGGAGCCGCCCCAGGAGAAGCCGCCGGTACCAGGAGGTTCTCCGTCGTCGACTTCGTCGTTTACCCCCATCGCCGACCCTCGCCTGAGCCCCGGTGAGCCCCCGTAGACCCCCACTGGCCGCGCTAGGGTTCTGTCTCGCCGGCGTTGCCCGACAAAGATGATAAGTCATGGCCGTTGGATTAGAGTTTGATCGCACGGTCTAGATCACCCCGTCTTAACCGCTGTCTCACGTTGGTGGGGTCATTCATAAACCCACCAGCGTGCTGTTTGTGCATCGTGGGCGCCCGATTAACATCCATGACCCGAAGAATTCAAATGTAGGTTTTATCAATTTAGTTTCAAAGCTAGTTATGTACCTAGATTCAAAAATCAACCCAGATCGATTCACTGAACCAAATTGATGAAACCAATTTTGTTACAAAGGTACTGGAATTCTTAATCCAAGCCCGTTTTATTTAATTCATTTGGATTTGTAGATCACCTATAGTAAAAATAACAAGGCAGAAGTTTTCTACATTCAAACTTTTTTCAAAATTCAACCACAAAAGCTTTTGAGTTGATTCCAACTCTCAAAAATCACATTTAACTATACCTTTGTCAATATATAAAAATATATAGGTTTACTTACAGAAATAATGGACAAGTAATAAAATAATGCCTCATAGGCCATTCTAGTCACTTTAATTAATTAAGATAAAAAGGTTAAACCTTATTAAATTGTGACACCACTTTAAATCATATTCCCATGTACTGAAATATGTGGCGATGACATGTGTCAACATGATCCCATGTTTTAGTTGAAGAATATTAAATCTTAATTAGTTTTTCAATGAGTAGAAATTACTTTTCCAAAAATAAAATAAATAAGACAAATACTTTGATGATTGTAATATTTGTGATGATGCTAGATCATCTAGTGAAAACCTTGGTGTGATAAGTAAAAGTAGTTAAATATTGTTTGGTGATTGTGTACCTCGTATTTATTTATAGACGCTAGTACCGACCAAGGATACGAGGAGGAAGGAGAATACTACAAGGAAGGAGCCGAGGAGAACTTCAACCAATGCTCTACACAAGGCAAGCCTAATACTATCAGTTGACTTAGCAAGCTAACACTTGCAACTGTGAAAACTATATAATCTATGCAATGCATTAAGCATGCCTTGATTATGCCAATTGATGATGCCCAATCTTAGTTTTATTTGCAAGCTTAGTTATTTTATTTCTTTATCAAAGCTTTCTATTAGAGTTTACTTAGTGACTTGTAGACTTTAGAAACATATCTAAAGGTAGCATAAAGACCATAAAACTTGGCCTAAGTTAGATAAATCTTGATGTCATCCTGAGGCATGAGACTGAACTTAGATAAGATACACATGTTTACCACCCCTCCTTAGTATTTACCCCCACTTGTAGATGCTAGTGCTAAGCATAAAATTTGATCAACTTTAGATGTGAATACTTGATGAAAATGGTTATGAAAACCTTAGAATAATGAGTCATTCTACTGAAATGTTTTGACATGTGTTTTTGGAACACCAGATGATTTTGATGATGAAAATGTTAAGGCATGAGCCTTAGCCTTTATAAAACTGATGGTTGTCTCGATGTGATACCATTCAATTTTACCGTACAGCCACAATACCCGAGATTTGGGTAGGGCTTGACTGGAAACTTATATACCTTAGTGTCAACACCCGGATTTTTAATCCCAGATGCCTGTTATGCCATACATCGCAATCCCAGGATTACCATTTTTGCGAGACATAACAGAATTGGATACCATAGTACATCATCCATTACAAACGGTACATAAGTTCTTACAAAAATAGGGATCTCATGATCCAGTTCTTAATACAACTTCAAGCAGCGGAATACGTAATAATAACGGTAGCGTAGGCGAAGCTCCATCTTCGGGGTCACATGCAATGCTGACGATGGGAGATGATCCTAGTTGTCGTAACCTTCCTGGGGTCCATCCTCCAGGTACTCCTCTTCATAGTCTGGCCATGGGAATAGCCAGGGACAAAGCCATGAGTACTATTTAAGTACTCGCAAACTAGTACTAACAGGTAAAGGGGTTTTTGGATAATAGGACACTAGGCTCTAGGGTTGTTTTGCAAAAGCCAGATTTATCTCTACTAAGTTCCAAAGCTAGTCACAATTTTATAACTCCTAAGTGGGATCTTGTAACTCATGTCACAACTCTGTTGTGGTCAAGTCAAAGTCTCAATTCATTTCACGAGTCATTTTTGAAAAGTCTGACGGGGGGACAGTATGGTCACTCCAACTGTCCATAACCGTGGACGCGGCAAGTCGAATAGTTTGACACTCTGCAGAGATTGTACACTTTCACCACAACATTCGATACATCTGTCAGGAACAAATCCTGAATTCACCATACTCAGTATGCGGATAATCAATCCTAACCTTTCAATTACACGCCCTAGTATAAGTACCTCTCCTGTGAGTTTAGCCTCCCAACCATGACCAACTATCATCTTGGGTACTGCACAGGTGGATAATCTTCACAAGGTAGCCTCAGCTCAGACCTTGGCCGTGAGGGAACTAATACTAAGGTACATAAGTTTCCAGTCAAGCCCTACCCAATCTTCGGGTATTGTGGTTGTACGATAAAATTGGAATGGTATCGCATCCAGACAACCATCAGTTTTATACAGGGCTAAGGCTCATGCCTCATCATTTTCATCACCAAAATCATCAGGTGTTCGGAAACACATGTCCAAAACATTTCAATAGAATGATCCATCATTCCAAGGTTTTCATAACCAGTTTTCCATCAAGTATTCCCATCTAAAGTTGATCAAGTTTTATGCTTAGCACTAGCATCTATAAGTGGGGGTAAGTACTAATGAGGGGTGGTAGACTAGTGGAGTTTAACTAAGTTTAATCTTATGCCTTAGGATGACATCAAGATTATCTAGCTTAGGCCACGTTTTATGCTCTTTATGCAAACTTCAGTTATCTTTCTAAATATACCATTTACTTAAGAAAACTCCAAGTAATATCTTTGATAAAGAAAATAAAGTAATCAAGCTTGTAAGTAAAACTAGGATTGGTTTATCAAGTGGATATGATCACATATGCTTAAGGCATATAGTGGGCATAGTAACCAGTAGTGGTTTGTGGTATCAGTAGGGTATCTTACAAGGGTTAGCTTGCATTGGTCCACTTAGTTAAGAAAGCTTGCTAAATTGCAAGTGTTAGCTTGCAAGGTTAATAGCTTGCCTTGAGCAGAGCAGTGGTTGAAATTCTCCTCGGCTTCTTCTTCGTAGTATCCTCCTTCCTCCTCGTATCCTTGGTCGGTACTAGCGTCTATAAATAAATACGAGGTACACAATCACCAAACAATACTTAACTACTTGCAATCATTACACATAAGGGTCCTATATATGATCTAACATCATCTCTAACCTTACAAGGTTAAGGCTTGGTTTTAATTCTTTTTATTTTTATAAAAGTAATTTCTACTCATTGAAAAACTACTTAAGATTTAATATTCTCCAATCCAAACATGGGATCATGTTGACACATGTCATCACCACATATTTTAGTCCATGGGAATATGATTTAAAGTGGTGTCACAATTTAATAAGGTTTTACCCTTTTATTTTAATTAATTAAAGTGTATAGAAATGCCTATGTGGCATTCTTTTATTACTTGAACACTATTTCTGTAAGTAAACCTATATATTTTTATATATTCTGAAAGGTATGGTTAAATGTGATTTTTGAGAGTTGGAATCAACTCAAAAGCTATTATGTTTTAAATTTGAAAAATGTTTGAATGCAAAAAAAGCTTCTGCCTTGTTATTTTTACCATGGGTGATCTACAGATCCAAATGACTTGAATCAAACGTGCTTGGATTCAGCATTTCCAGACCTTTATAACAAAATTAGTTTCATTCAATTTGATGCTCTGAATCGACCTGGGTTGATTTTTGAAATTGGGTACAGAAGTGTGTTTGAAAATAAACGGAAAAGGTTTAATTCAAATAACTGGGCTGCGCGGGAAAAGTTAAGGGCCGGCCTGCTAAGCGTAGCGCTTTCGCGAGCTGCTTAAGTGGCTGTCCCCACTCGTCAGTGATACAGAGGGGTGCGAAGCGGTATGGGGCGATGTGGGTCGTTTGATCTGGTTCTAATCCAACGGCTGGGAGTCATCGTCGACGTTGAGCAACGCCGGCGAGATAGAAACCTAGCGCGCCGATGGGGTTCTTTGGGGCTCACCGGGGTGCGGCGAGGTCGGCGGGCGAACGACAAAGTCAACGACGGCGAACTCAGGGGTGGTCGCGGCAGCTCCTGGGGTGGACGAAATCGATGGCGCCCTTCTTCTCCAGAGGCGGCGGGCTCCGGTGAAATTCCGGCGATGCGCTGCTCGCCTTGCTCCGGGACTGAGGTGGGGTGGTTTTGGGTGAGAGAGGAGTGTAATGGTGTGAAGAATTCGAGCGGGAGAGTCCTCTTTTTTATAGTCTCGACGGTGAGACCGAACGACATGGGCGGGCGACAGTGGCGACATAGCTACGGGCTGCTAGAGGCATGGCCGGCGGTGGCGATCGCTTGATGGTCTCCTGGCGATGATCTACGGCTTTAATGCGCTTGTAGGGGCGGTGCGGTTTGATGCGGAACACGCGCGGCGCTCTGCGGCGGCGGCGTCTTGACGGCGGCGGTGGCTGTGTCGCGCGGGGCGTGACGGGATGTCTGGCGGTCTCCTGGGTCAGTGGTGATCGTGTATGCACGCGGCGAGGGCGGCACGCGGTCTGTGGGATTCGGTCGAGGGTGGCGCTCTGGCGCATGCTCGGCATGGACGCTGGCGAGCTGGGCGCGGTCCGTGCGTGTGGTCCAGTGGCTGGCAGGGTTCAAGCACTGGACAGGGGGTGGCGGTGGACGGTGGGCTGCCTCCCAGACATGCTGGCTAGGCTTGTTTCTCTTCCTAGCTTGCTGTCGACATGGGG
The DNA here is from genome assembly GCA_030063025.1 of Avena longiglumis. NCBI lineage: Eukaryota > Viridiplantae > Streptophyta > Magnoliopsida > Poales > Poaceae > Avena > Avena longiglumis. The sequence goes on along the minus strand of CP125979.1, from coordinate 207,425,030 downwards.
GTGACAAGGGTGTGCTCGGCTGTTCACCATTGATGGCAATGCCAAGATTACAGTGAGGCTAGTGCTTGGTTTAACTTGCTAGATGATCTACTGATATGGTTGTGAGCCAAAGAGGGAACAAGTTAGGCTCCAATCACTACTCACAATAGTGTTTGGATTTTGTTTGATTTGTGTCTGCAACCTGTTTGATGAAATGGCCGCATGAATTCAAGTTTTGAATTTTGAAAATATTTTTGGTGGGTGTGCTAGATTTGTGCTGGTGAGTCTGCAGATGCTTGGGTTTTGAAAGTTGAGCTTGTTTGAGTGGTTTTTGAAAAAGTGGGATCTTCCCATATGATAAAGATTTAATTTTGAATTGTCATTTAAACTATGCATTTAAAAGTTTCTGGATGATCACAAAGTGGGCCTTGATACTTTGTTATGAGTACATTCAAGGGGTGCAAAGATCCAGAAAAGTTTCTGTTAAGTTTTGAAAGTTTGAGACAGCCAAAGTAGGCATGGGAGTTAATTTGGTCAAAATGACCATTCCCTTATTTTATTTGTTTTGATTTACTTGTCTTTAGGAAAAGTGTGGGAAATGTTTAGATGATGTTTACTTGACCTAAGCATCCATTTACAAGCAATGGAACACATAAGGTGGTTCAAAAGAATTCAAAATGAAATGCATATACATATGCATGCTTCCATAATTTTATTTAGCAAAGTTTTTGCTAACCCTAAATTTGATGATTAGAGTTTGATGATCCAAGTTTAGTATTTTTGGGATGTTACAAACCTTCCCCCCTTAAACAAAATCTCGTCCCGAGATTTGAAAAAGGACGAAAAGATTACCTAGGATTTGAAGAGATCGGGAAACTCCGTCCTGATGTGGTCTTCACGTTCCCAGGTAGCTTCCTCTTCTGTGTGGTTGCTCCACTGAATCTTGAGAAACTTGATGCTTCGGGTTTGGGTAGTTCGAAAAGCTTCTTCCAAAATACGGATGGGTACTTCGGGATAGGTCAGGTCATCGTTGATCTCTATGGTCCGGTTGTCGATATTCTTGAACACTACGGTCTTCTCGGGGACTTCGAGACACTTGCGAAGTAACGAGATATGGAACACATCGTGCACTGCGGACACCTCTTCGGGTAGTTCCAATTGATACGATACTTCTCCTCGACGGTTCAGAATCTTGAAAGGTCCGATATATCTAGGGGCTAACTTTCCCTTGAGTTGGAAACGCTGCATTCCCTTCAATGGCGATACTTTCAGATAAACAAAATCTCCTATGTTGAAGGCGAGGTCTCGACGTCTCTTGTCGGCGTAACTCTTTTGTATGGATTGGGCTGTCTTGAGGTGCTCACAAATCTTGTGAACCTTCTCTTCTGCTTCTCGCAGGATGTCGTGTCCAAAAATCTGACTCTCTCCTACTACCTCCGTTTCAAGGCTTAAGGCGCACACGCTTTCCAAAGCAAAGTTTGACCAAAAGAATTGAGCAACAAAATCTTGATTATATTGTACATAATTAGTATCGTTGGATTCGTATTGAAAATACTTTCCAGTGATACTAGTTTTATACCAAAACTCTTTACGTATTAAGAGTAATTCTTGGTCAAAGAAAAACACGCAAAACGAGGACGCCTTAAGCCCTGAAACGGAGGGAGTACTTCCGACCAGTTCAAAGGGGTGCGACACTTTCTTCGGTACATGAATTCAAATGGGGCCATTTGCAAACTGGCTTGATAACTATTGTTGTATGAAAAATCTGCAAACGGCAGACAGTCTTCCCACTTGGATCCATATTCTAACACACATGCTCTCAGCATATCTTCGAGTATTTGATTTACTCGCTCCGTTTGTCCATCGGTCTGAGGGTGATACGCGGTACTGAAATCTAAGCGGGTTCCTAAACCTTCTTGGACTTTCTTCCAGAATCTCGAGGTAAACTGCCGATACAATGTTCTTGGGGACTCCATGCAAACTAACTATTCGAGCGATGTACAACTCTGCTAGCTTCGAACTCTGATATGTGGTCTTGACGGGTAAGAAATGGGCGACTTTGGACAATCTGTCCACTATGACCCAGATAGAGTCATTTCCCCTACAAGAAGTAGGCAGTCCAGTGATAAAGTCCATTCCAACGGAATCACATTTCCATTCCGGAATCTGCAAGGGTTGCAACAATCCAGCGGGTCTTTCATGTCCTGCCTTGACTCGCTAACAAATATCACAGTTGGCGATATAGCTTCCGATTTCTCTCTTCATCTTATGCCACCAAAATTTCTCTTTTAAATCTTGATACATCTTAGTTCCTCCGGGATGGATAGAATAAAGAGTATCATGAGCTTCCTTCAATATAACTTCTTTCAACTCGGAATCTGCTGGTACACAAAGGCGTCCTTTGTACCACAAAACTCCTTCTTAGTCTTCGGTGAATCCGGGTACTTTGTCTGTACCGATACGACGCTTGATTCCGTCAATACTAGCATTTCCCTTCTGCGCCTCCTTAATCCGACTGATCAAAGTGGGCTGGAGTTCTATGCTAGCCAAAAATCCTTCACTTACTAATTCTATTCGAAAATCTTCCATATCTTTGTGCAAACTTGGTTGCTCCTTCAAAATCATGGAGTTCAAGCGGCACGGCAATCTGCTAAGGGAATCGGCTACCACGTTGGCTTTACCAGGGTGATAGTGAATGTCCAGGTCATAATCCTTGATTAGATCAATCCATCTTCTCTGCCTCATATTCAGCTCCTTTTGAGTGAATATATACTTTAGGCTCTTGTGATCCGTATAGATCTCACAACGGTTTCCCATCAGGTAATGTCTCCATGTTTTCAGGGCTAGAACTACGGCTGCGAGTTTGAGATCATGGGTGGGGTAGTTTTGCTCATGTTGCTTCAGTTGTCGAGATAGATAAGATATAACTTTGCCTTCTTGCATTAGCGCACATCCGAGACCGATCTTGGATGCATCACAATACACATCGAAGGGCTTCGTGATATCTGGCATGATCAAGATTGGGGCTGAAATCAATCTCCTCTTGAGTTCTTGAAAACTTGCTTCACATTTGTCGGTCCATTCAAACTTCTTATCTTTCGTCAGCAATTGGGTCATGGGTCTGGCGATACTAGAGAATCCTTCTGCGAATTTGCGGTAATATCCCGCCAATCCGAGAAATGCACGAACTTGGGTTTGAGTGGTTGGGGCTTGCCAATCTTCTACATCTTTCACTTTGGCGGGGTCAATGGCAATTCCTCCGGCTGATACAATGTGACCGAGGAATCCTATCTCCTGTAACCAGAATTCGCATTTGCTAAACTTGGCATACAACTGATGCTCTCTAAGGGTTCCAAGAATGGTCCTTAGGTGTATCTCATGTTCTTCTTCTGATTTGGAATAAATCAGAATGTCATCGATGAACACAACGACAAACTTATCCAGGAAGTCCATAAAAATCTTATTCATGAGATTCATGAAATAAGCGGGGGCATTGGTTAATCCAAAAGACATGACTGTATACTCGTACAATCCGTATCTGGTGGTAAAGGCAGTCTTTGGAATATCCTCTGCATGAATCTTGAGTTGATGATAGCCAGTTCTAAGATCAATCTTACAAAACACTTTGGCACCGGTCAACTGATCAAAAAAATCTTCTATCTTGGGCAAGGGTTACTTGTTCTTGATGGTGACATCATTCAACTTCCGATAATCCGTACACAAACGGTTACCTCCATCCTTCTTGTCCACAAACAAGACAGGTGATCTCCATGGTGACGCACTTGTTTGAATTAATCCAATTTCCAGCATGGAATCCAGTTGCTTCTTCAGTTCTTCTAGTTCCGACGGGTTCATACTATAGGGTCTCTGGGCTATGGGTCTGGTTCCGGGGATTAGTTCGATGATAAACTCGATATCCCGATCTGGGGGCATACCGGGCAAAACATCTGGAAATACATCGGGGTATTCACAGACTATCCGGACTTGGTCAATGGTAGGTTGGGCTATACTCTTGTTGCATTTGAATTGGCGAGGTAAGGTTTCAGATATATGCTTGGGTCATGGTTATGGCTTTCTTGGCACAGTCAATCAATCCTTTATGTTTGGACATCCAATCCATTCCTAGTACTACTTCCAAACCTTTATTTCCGAGTACTATCAGATTTGCATAAAAATCTATGCCATGGATTCGGATAGGGACGGCTTTGCAAATTTGCCTAGCCTTAGTGGTTGATCCGGGAATTTGAACAACCATTACATGCTTCAGTTTGGTTGGTTGAATTTTACTAGTGCATGCAAATTCTTCGGTGACAAATGAATGCGATGCACCAGAATCAAACAACACTCTTGCAAGTACTGAATTAACATAAAACATACCCAGCACGATGTCTGGCGCTTCCTGAGCTTCTTCAGCATGCATGAGAAAAAGACGGCCATTGCGGTTGAGTGAATTCCACAGGGCAAATATTCTTCTGGTGAACACGACTTCTTGAGCTGGGACATTGGCATTGGGGGCTGTAGCATTCTTCTTGTTGGGGCACTCGTTGGAATAGTGGCCTTTATTTCCACAGTCATAACAAGTCACTTGCGACTTGTCCTTTGCTGCTACAGGCACATCATTGCTTCCAGTCCTAGGGGCAGTGTTGGTGTTGGCGGTAGCATTGTTGTTGTTGAATTTGGGTGGGGCACGATTGAAATTGCTAGCGTTGTCGGGGTTGTTGTGATTTCCTCCGGGCCTAGGGTTTCCACGGTTGGGATTGGTCGGACGGTTCGTCGGGGGCCTGTTGGTTCTTGGGGCAAATCCTGGAGATGGATTGGGGCGATACTTTGGGGTCTGATGGGTTCCTGGTTGATGCATCATGCGACGCTTGCGGTTCTCATTGGCTTGGTTGATCTTTCCTTCCATCTGGATAGCTGAGTCCACAAGGGCTTCAATATCAGCAAAGGGGATATTGACTAACACTGTCTGCATTTCATCATGCAGACCATTCAGGAATCTTTCTTTCTTCTTGGCTTCGGTGTCGATCTCATCCGGGGCATACCTAGCTAATGACAAAAATTTGTCACGGTATTCCACTACAGTCATCCTTCCTTGCTTCAGTTCTTTGAACTCGTCTCTCATCCTCTTGATCAAACCTGGTGGCACATGGGTTCTGCTAAACTTGACCTTAAATTCCTCCCAGGTCATCATCTGGCCTCCGGTCATTCTTGAACTGTTCCACCATGCACTGGCATCTCCGGCTAGATAGTGGGTGGCGAACAAAACTTTCTTGTTGGCTTCCACCCCGGCGACTTCTAGGTTATTCTCCATGGTTTGCAGCCAATCATCAGCGTCTAGGGGTTCTTCTGACTTAGTGAAAACATGTGGGTTGGTATTCTGGAAATTCTTGAGCTTAGATCCATGGTTGTCCTGATTTCCGTGGCCTTGGTTGTTATGGGCTAGCTGGGCTATCTGCTGAAGGGTGGCTAGGTTGGCTTGACGTTCCACTCTTTCAGCTTCATGGTCAGAGGTCAACATTTGCAGAATCTGCAACATCGGGTCCGGGGATGAACCACTTCCTCCACGTGGCATCTGAAGATTGAGATAGATCATGAGAAAAGAGGGAGATTTCTAAAGTTTTGGGGGTCTTTGAAAAAAAATTAAAGTTTGACTCGGATTTTCTAGCAACTTGCTTTTTCATTCATTCATTCATTCATTCATTCATTCATAGCACACCTGAGTCCACAAGGGCTTCAATATCAGCAAAGGGGATATTGACTAACACTGTCTGCATTTCATCATGCAGACCATTCAGGAATCTTTCTTTCTTCTTGGCTTCGGTGTCGATCTCATCCGGGGCATACCTAGCTAATGACAAAAATTTGTCACGGTATTCCACTACAGTCATCCTTCCTTGCTTCAGTTCTCTGAACTCGTCTGTCATCCTCTTGATCAAACCTGGTGGCACATGGGTTCTGCTAAACTTGACCTTAAATTCCTCCCAGGTCATCATCTGGCCTCCGGTCATTGCGCGAACACTGTTCCACCATGCACTGGCATCTTCGGCTAGATAGTGGGTGGCGAACAGAACTTTCTCGTTGGCTTCCACTCCGACGACTTCTAGGTTATTCTCCATGGTTTGCAGCCAATCATCAGCGTCTAGGGGTTCTTATGACTTAGTGAAAACAGGTGGGTTGGTATTCTGGAAATTCTTGAGCTTAGATCCATGGTTGTCCTGATTTCCGTGGCCTTGGTTGTTATGGGCTAGCCGGGCTATCTGCTGAAGGGTGGCTAGGTTGGCTTGACGTTCCGCTCTTTCAGCTTCACGGTCAGAGGTCAACATTTGTAGAATCTGCAACATCGGGTCCGGGGATGAACCACTTCCTCCACGTGGCATCTGAAGATTGAGATAGATCATGAGAAAAGAGGGAAATTTCTAAAGTTTTGGGGGTCTTTGAAAAAAAATTAAAGTTTGACTCGGATTTTCTAGCAACTTGCTTTTTCATTCATTCATTCATTCATAGCACACAGTACAACACACACCACAACAAAGAAAAACAGATGGTTTTAAGAACCATTCCGAGAACTACGATACAGTGGGACCGAATACTACTCACTACGCTAGTGCTCAAGTGCTACTACTCCTTGGAATCTGTGGCCTCAACATCCTCATCATCATCGATGAAGGCGAAATCATCCTCATCGGTGAAGAAATCCATAGCATGATCCTCTAGAAAATCATCGTCATCGCTGAGATAGGAGTAAGGGTCTCCACGAAGATCTTCTCTGGCATTCTCCCTTTCCTCCAACTGCATGTCTCTCTCGTGGATGGTCTCCTCCAAAGATGAGATGCGGTGGCGAAGACGGGCAATGATGCGCTCCTTCTTGTCGAGCTGACGGCGGCGAGACTTGCGATCCTTAGCTAGCATGGCGATGGTTTGATCCTTCGTCTTGATGATGGCAGACTTGTGGTTGCAGTAGTCACGGCAGTTGTCCAACTCTTGCTGACGATCATACATCATGAAGCTAAGGTGGTCCAATTGAGTCTTTAGTTCAGGGTGGTATGGGGCTTCCAGGGGTTGTCCATTTGCATCACGCCTTGGGCAAAACTCAAAGCGAGTACCCTTGATCTGATTGATGCTCTGCCCACACAGACGGGAAAGAGCTTCCTGCATGGCCCTGGCAAGTCCATCGAGCCAGTTGTTCTCTCTTAAGGTAAACTGAATTCCTTCCGCAGTGGGAGGCTCAATCTTTCCTCTGAGACTTGCAACAATTAGCCACTGCAGATCTTCTCCTCCTTGATCATTGAGCTGAGCTCCGAAGAACTCAGGGTGCGGACGCTCCAGAAGTTCCGAAAGCTGGTCCAAATCCCGCTCAAAGATAAGGTCTCCTCCATTCCCCAACTAATAAAACTTGCTGTACTTCACGTCCATCTATAAGAATAGAGGATGAGTAGGTTAGCAGAGTGATCAAGTGTGTCGAAATTTTAGGTATTTTGCAAGGGTTTTTGAGGAACATGAATTTTTATGAAAGAATCAAAGGGATAAGAATGAGAATAAGTTTTTGTAAATATTTGTTTTCTTTGGTTTTGAAACTAAGTTTTTGATTCAAACGTCCAGTCTAACTAGGGTCTCCTATGGTCGATGGCTCGATACCAACTTGTCAACACCGGATTTTTAATCCCGGATACTGTTATGCCATACATCGCAATCCTGGATTACCATTTTTGTGAGACATAACAATTGGATACCATAGTACATCATCCATTACAAATGGTACATAAGTTCTTACACAAATAGGGATCTCATGATCCAGTTCTTAATACAACTTCAAGCGGAATACGTAATAATAACTTGGCGTGGCGAAGCTCCATCTTCGGGGTCACAGGCAATGCTGACGATGGGAGATGATCCTAGTTGTCGTAACCTTCCTGGGGTCCATCCTCCAGGTACTCCTCTTCATAGTCTGGACATGGGAATAGCCAGGGACAAAGCCATGAGTACTCTTTAAGTACTCGCAAAATAGTACTAACAGGTAAAGGGGTTTTGGAATAATAGGACACTAGGCTCTAGGGTTGTTTTGCAAAAGCCAGATTTATCTCTACTAAGTTCCAACGCTAGTCACAATTTTATAAATCCTAAGTGGGATCTTGTAAGTCATGTCACAACTCTGTTGTGGTCAACTCAAAGTCTCAATTCATTTCACGAGTCATTTTTGAAAAGTCTGACGGGGGAACATTATGGCCACTCCAACTGTCCATAACCGCGGACGCGGCTAATCGAATAGTTTGACACTCTGCAGAGATTGTATACTTTCACCACAACATTCGATACATCCGTCAGAAACAAAACCTGAATTCACCATACTCGGTATGCGGATAATCAATCCTAACATTTCAATTACACGCCCTAGTATAAGTACCACTCCTGTGAGTTTAGCCTCCCAACCATGACCAACTATCATCTTGGGTACTGCACAGGTGGATAATCTTCACAAGGTAGCCTCAGCTCAGACCTTGGCCGTGAGGGAACTAATACTAAGGTACATAAGTTTCCAGTCAAGCCCTACCCAATCTTTGGGTATTGTGGTTGTACGATAAAATTGGAATGGTATCGCATCCATACAACCATCAGTTTTATACAGGGCTAAGGCTCATGCCTCATCATTTTCATCACCAAAATCATCAGGTGTTCGGTAACACATGTCCAAAACATTTCAATAGAATGATCCATCACTCCAAGGTTTTCATAACCAGTTTTCCATCAAGTATTCCCATCTAAAGTTGATCAAGTTTTATGCTTAGCACTAGCATCTATAAGTGGGGGTAAGTACTAATGAGGGGTGGTAGACTAGTGGAGTTTAACTAAGTTTAATCTTATGCCTTAGGATGACATCAAGATTATCTAGCTTAGGCCACGTTTTATGCTCTTTATGCAAACTTCAGTTATCTTTCTAAATATACCATTTACTTAAGAAAACTCCAAGTAATAGCTTTGATAAAGAAAATAAAGTAATCAAGCTTGTAAGTAAAACTAGGATTGGTTTATCAAGTGGATATGATCACATATGCTTAAGGCATATAGTGGGCATAGTAACCAGTAGTGGTTTGTGGTATCAGTAGGGTATCTTGCAAGGGTTAGCTTGCATTGGTCCACTTAGTTAAGAAAGGTTGCTAAATTGCAAGTGTTAGATTGCAAGGTTAATAGCTTGCCTTGAGCAGAGCAGTGGTTGAAGTTCTCCTCGGCTTCTTCTTCGTAGTATCCTCCTTCCTCCTCGTATCCTTGGTCGGTACTAGCGTCTATAAATAAATACGAGGTACACAATCACCAAACAATACTTAACTACTTGCAATCATTACACACAAGGGTCCTATAGATGATCTAACATCATCTCTAACCTTACAAGGTTAAGGCTTGGTTTTAATTCTTTTTATTTTTAGAAAAGTAATTTCTACTCATTGAAAAACTACTTAAGATTTAATATTCTCCAATCCAAACATGGGATCATGTTGACACATGTAATCACCACATATTTTAGTCCATGGGAATATGATTTAAAGTGGTGTCATAATTTAATAAGGTTTTACCCTTTTATTTTAATTAATTAAAGTGGCTAGAAATGCCTATGTGGCATTCTTTTATTACTTGAACACTATTTCTGTAAGTAAACCTATATATTTATATATATTCTGAAAGGTATGGTTAAATGTGATTTTTGAGAGTTGGAATCAACTCAAAAGCTATTATGTTTTAAATTTGAAAAATGTTTGAATGCAAAAAATCTTCTGCCTTGTTATTTTTACCCTCGGTGATCTACAGATCCAAATGACTTGAATCCAACGGGCTTGGATTCAGCATTTCCAGACCTTTCTAACAAAATTAGTTTCATTCAATTTGATGCTTTGAATCGACCTGGGTTGATTTTTGAAATTGGGTACAGAAGTGTGTTTGAAAATAAATGGAAAAGGTTTAATTCAAATAACTAGGCTGCGCGGGAAAAGTTAATGGGCCGGCCTGCTAAGCGTAGCGCTTCCGCGGGCTGCTTAAGTGGATGTCCCCACTCGTCAGTGAGACAGAGGGGTGCGAAGCGGTATGGGGCGATGTGGGTCGTTCGATCTGGTTCTAATCCAACGGCTGGGAGTCATCGTCGACGTTGAACAACGCCGGCGAGATAGAAACCTAGCGCGGACAGTGGGGGTTGCTGGGGGCTCACCGGGGTGCTGGCGAGGGTCGGCGAGGCGGGCGAACGACAAAGTCGACGGCGGCAAACTCAGGGGTGGTCACGGCAGCTCCTGGGCTGGACGAAATCGATGGTGTCCTTCTTCTCCAGAGGCGGCGAGCTCCGGTGAAATTCCGGCGATGCGCTGCTCGCCTTGCTCCGGGACTGAGGTGGGGTGGTTCTGGGTGAGAGAGGAGTGGAATGGTGTGAAGAATTTGAGCGGGGGAGTCCTCTTTTTTATAGTCTCGACGGTGAGACCGAACGACATGGGCGGGCGATAGTGGCGACATAGCTACGGGCTGCTAGAGGCATGGCCGGCGGTGGCGATCGCTTGATGGTCTCCTGGCGATGCTCTACGGCTTTAATGCGCTTGTAGGGGCGGTGCGGTTTGGTCTGGAACACGCGACGCTCTGCGCGGCAGAGGCGGCATCTTCGACGGCGAGCGGTGTTTGTGCATCACGGGGCGGCGAACGGGGATGTCTGGCGGTCTCCTGGGTCGGTGGTGATCGTGTATGCACGCGGCGAGGGCGGCGCGATGCGTGGGCTTTGGTCGAGGGTGGCGCTGGCGCATGCTCGGCATGGTCATTGGCCGTAGCTGGATCCGTCGTGTGGTCCATGGCTGGCAGGTTCGAGCCGATGTGGGGTGACGGTGGACGGTGGGCTGCCTCCCAGACATGCTGGCTAGGCTTGTTTCTCTTCCTAGCTTGCTGTCGACATGGGGGTGACAAGGGTGTGCTCGGCTGTTCACCATTGATGGAAATGCCAAGCTTACAGTGAGGCTAGTGCTTGGTTTAACTTGCTAGATTATCTACTGAGATGGTTGTGAGCCAAAGAGGGAACAAGTTAGGCTTCAATCACTGCTCACAATAGTGTTTGGATTTTGTTTGATTTGTGTCTGCAACCTGTTTGATGAAATGGCCGCATGAATTCAAGTTTTGAATTTTGAAAAGATTTTTGGTGGGTGTGCTAGATTGGTGCTGGTGAGTTGCAGATGCTTGGGTTTTGAAAGTTGAGCTTGTTTGAGTGGTTTTTGAAAAAGTGGGATCTTCCCATATGAATTGTCATTTAAACTATGCATTTGAAAGTTTCTGGATGATCACTGACATGGTTATACCCCACGGGTACATAATCTCAGCATACCTGGTCCAGCCCAAGGAAGGCCCACGGCAATCATACGCCCGCCCATGAAGATTTTCGGGTGGCCAAGGCCCATGACGCTTTCGGATCCTTGGAGAGCAAGACTAGAGTAGATAGGAAATTCAAAGGGGTAAAACCCTAGAACCTGTAACCGACTAGGTCTATGCCCGGGACCTGCCTGAGTCTATATAAAGGTTAGGAGGGCACGACTTAGATCTTCTCCTCATACTTTCACATACACACCTCCACACCAGATTACATCTGCGCACCCCTGTAAACCTTCGGTTCCGCCATAATCAAGAGCAGACAACTAGGAGTAGGGTTTTCCCTCCGGGGGCCTGAACCTGGGTAAACCTTGTGTCCCCGTGTTGCTTGTTTTCTAACCGTTCCACGATCTCCAGCATCCCCATCTTCTCCAAAACCCAAGTCCATAACAATGGGCATTGATGAGATCAAACCTCGTCAATTGGCGCCGTCTGTGGGAACTGGGGACGCTGATTGTGCGATCGTGACGGTCCCAACCCGATCGATCTACAACTCTGCGGCGACGGAGAGTCACCTCCTCTTCGGTGCTTTCGACTTCACCGCCCACTCACCGGCCACCATGAAGGACTTCGAGCCCGTAGGCGACGGACTCGAGATCCTGTTCGGGAGCTTCTGCTTCCAGGTGGGGAAAACTGGCACCCTCCACCTCCCTGAGCGGGTGCCCCTACCATCAATCAGGCCCGCTTCATGGACCCCGCACCCCGTGCTACGCACAACATCGTCAACAGATGATTCCTACGACAGCAGCTGCTGCAACTCCGACCTGTGCGACCCGCCATCGGATGAAGGGACCTACGGTTCCGGATCCGAAAGCTGCAGCAGCAGCAGACCAATCTACGAGCGCTACCAATGCGCCGTAGTCATCCAGAGCGACGTGGACCAGCAGGCGCCCAATCCGCCGCCCAACCCGACACCTAACCCGCCAGATCGAAACGGCGGGAATAGAATAAGCCAATCCCCCCCCACCCGAAGGGGAAAACAACGGCCATGTCATCCGCCTTAGCAAAGAAGGATGGGCCCAGGCACGCAACGTCGTGGCAGGCAACATAGTCCTGCCTGCAGACTCCTCCCGGGATCTGCTGATGGCCTACCATCTGCTCCTGATCGAGGAGCACAAGAAGCAGGTCAAGATGCAGGAGGTGCTTGACAAACGCAAGCAAGCAGCCTCAGAGTCCAGCGCGCGACGAGCCGCGCTCTCCGCCATGGGCATCGGCTCCAGCTCGAACGGCAACCAAGGCAACAAGCACCGCTCTCGGATGGAGAACATGGATCCCAAGGAGCGTCGTGAGGTGACCCGAACCCTCCACACATCCTTCAACGTCGCAGCCCACCCACCTCCGGAGGGGGACCCGAAAAGAGCCATGCACAAGTCCGCACTTACCGGACTCGGACTCGTTGGATCCGCGCTCCACCAGGAAGCTCCCACGGAGCCGAAGAAGAAAGCTCTGGTCAGGTTCGACCGCAGCCCCACCCCTTCATCCGAAGAAGAGGAACACGACCTTCCTCGAAGGAAGAAGAGTTCGCGCCATCACAACCGCGACTATGACCCAAGAGACGCGCTCACACAGCGTAAAATCGACAAAGCGCGAGCCAAGCACGCATGCTCGTCTGAATCCGAGATGGACGAAGACGAAGGAGAACTCTGCGGGGCCCGATGCTTCAGCAGATCTGTTCGACGAACAAAGATGCCGCGAAATTTCAAACTTCCTTCGGATACTCCGAAGTTCGACGGCACACAAGACCCAAAGGCATGGCTCAGCGACCACTTGTCATCCGTCAAACTGCACGGTGGAAACAAAGAGACAGCCATGCAATGCCTTCAGCTGCAGCTGACAAGCGCATCTCGGATCTGGTTGTTGGAGATATGCCCTAGAGGCAATAATAAATTTAGTTATTATTATATCTTTGTGTTTATGATAAATGTTTACATTCATGCTATAATAGTATTAACAAGGAAACATTGATACTTGTGTGATTTGTAAACTTAATTTGAAGTCCCTAGTATAGCCTCTATACTTCACTAGCTTGTTGGTTGATTAAATGATTGTGGTTTCCCTATCATGAACATTGAGATGTTATCAACAACAAGATCATATCGTTAGGAGAATGATATGGTGGACATACTCCTATTGATAAGCGTAGCATAAAGATCAAGTCATTACAATAGTTCAATTGCTATATGCTTTCTGATACATAGTAACCTAATTCCTTCGACCATGAGATCATGCATATCACCTTTACCGGATGGATGCTTTGATGACATCAAACACCACACCGTAACTGGGTGGCTATAAAGGTGGCATTGAGTGTTCGGAAAGTATTGGTTGAAACACATGGATCAAGAGTGGGATTTGTCCATCCATATGACGGATAGATATACTCTGGGCCCTCTCGATGGAATGTCATCCAATTAGCTTGCAAGCATGTGACTGGGTCACAAGGGATCACATATCACGGGAACGAGAAAAGAGTACTTATCAGTAACGAGGTTGAACTAGGTATGCAGAGATACCGACGATCATAACCTCGGATAAGTAAACTATCGTGAGACAAAGGGAAATTGGTATCGTATGTAAGTGGTTCATTCGATCGCAAAGTAATCGTAGGAATATGTGGGAGCCATATGAATTTCCAGATTCCTCTATTGGTTATTGTTCGGAGAAGTGTCTCGATCATGTCCGCATAATTCACGAACCGTAGGGAGACACACTTAAGGATTCGACGTTGTTTTGAGTAGTTATGGTATTATGAGAAAGAGACCGAATGTTGTTTAGAGTCTCGGATGGGATCCGGGATATCATGAGGTGATCCGGAATGGTCCGGAGAATAAGATTCATATAAGGAAAGTCCCGTTTCGGGGTTCGGAAATGATTCCGGTGTTTTCATCGGGAATGTTCTAGAAGGTTCCGGAATGTCCCAAGACTCCGGGGAGAGTACATGAGTGTGTCATTGAATGATTGCATCATGTACTAAGTGTTCTTGCTGTTCCAAAAACATGAAAGTCAAATTGCCAGTTTGAAAGTCAAACGGCTAAAACAGGAAACTGTGGAAAACAGGAAACTGTGGGAAACAGGAAACTGTGGGAAACAAGCAAGAGGAGTTTGAAACCAACTTGGAGGAGGAGTTTCTCTCCTCCAAGTCGGCGCCCAAGCCCTAGGCCGAGTTGGGGAGGGACTCCCCTCCCTCCCTGGCGCGCCTAGCTCCTCCACCCATAAAAGGAGGGGCAAGGCTCCTCCTTGAGACACACAAGTTTCTACCTCTAATCTCAGGTTTAGAGCCGTTTGGTTTAGAGCTTCTATTTGCTTTAGCCTGCGGTTTAGAGCCTTCTAATTGGTGTGTCTAATCTCTAGACCACTAATAGCCCTCTCTCATAATCCACCATACTCGCTCCGGCTTAAGGCGAAGCCCTGCGGGATTTCCCCTCTACTTCCGGTACCACGCCGTTGTGCTGCCGGAATCGCGAGGAGAGTGCTACAACCTCCATTTCTTTGGAACAAGGGAGAGGAAGGTCTTCCGAGTACCGAACGTGTGACCGATCATGAAGCGCCTTGAACGCAGCCTTGGAAGGATCGTCTACACGATCTTGAGATCGGAAAGAGCGACTACATCACCCACGAATCCGCCTCGTTAAACACTTTGGAATCTTCGAGGGTAAGTTATTCCATCGACTCGTTGCTACAATCTAGTAGATAGATCTTGGCTTGTTTGTTTGTATGCGATAGAAAATTTTTGTTTTCCATGCTACGAACCCCTACAAAGGTATCGAGCCGTGTCTATATGTAGATCTGTTGCGAGTAGAACACAATGGTCATTGTGGGCGTTGATGCTTTTATTGTCGATTGCTTTTTGTGTACTTTGCATCTTGCGGTATGTTGGGATGAAGCGCCGGGCTAACCTTACATGACATCGTTCATGAGACTTGCTCCACGCAACATGCAACTTGTATTGCATAAGTGGCTTTATGGTGCTGTTTCTCCTAGCATAGTTAAGATCCAATTTACAATGGGTGATCAACAATGCTAGTATCAATGTTGTGGTTCTTGTTCGTAAGTTAGAACGACACTTATTGAAAGCCCCAAACCACGTAAAATATGCAAAGAAAGTAGAGGCGTCTAACTTTGTTTTGCAGGGTGTCTGATGATGTGATATGGCCATGATTGTGATTATATTTGATGTATGCAATGTTCCTTATTGTAAGTTGGCAACCGGCAGAGCCATATGGTTGTCTTTAATTTATGTTAAGACCCGCGTGTCTATTCAAAGTAGTTGTAATAGTTGAAGCCGTGGGCGACAACCATGGTGAAGCGTCATTGACCTTGATGCAATGCCGGTGATGATGGAGATCATGTTCGTGCTTGAAGATGGAGATCGGAAGCACAAAGAAGAAAGGCCATATCATATCACATATTATGAATTGCATGTGATGTTAATCCTTTATGCATCTTGTATTGCTTAGTAGACGACGGTAGCATTATAAGATGATCCCTCATGCACATGAATTTCAAATCATAAAGTGTTCATCCTTAGTTAGCACCGTTGCTAAAGCTTGTTGTTTCGAAGCACCACGTGATGATCGGGTGTGTTAGATTCTGCAAGTGTATACAACGTGAGCAAGCCAGATTTGCTCATGCAGAAACTAAGGTTTGATCTTGACGAGCCTATCATGTACAGACATGGTCTCGGAACACGGATCACCGAAAGGTAAAGCATGAATCGTATAGTAGATATGATGAACATGACGATTGTTCGCCATTGAAACTATATCAACTCTCGTGATGATCGGTGTTGATGTAGTGGATTTGGTTCGTGTGGTCACTAAAACAATGTGAGGGATGTTGTTTTGAGTGGGAGTTCACCTAGTTTAATTTCATTAATTAATTTGAACTCAATTTAACATAAACTTAGTCTAAACTATTGCAAATATGTTGTAGATCAATGGCAGCCCCTACCATCAATTTTAATGCGTTCCTAGAGAAAGAAAAGTTGAAAAACAATGGAAGCAACTTCGCGGATTGGTTCCACAATTTGAGGATTGTCCTCACAGCTGGTAATTTGACCTATGTCTTTGGATGCACCATTGGTGACCCACTGCAAATGATGCTTCCGATGAAGTAAAGAATGTTTATCTCGCTCGGAAGAATCAAGACTCCATAGTTCAAGGTGCTATCTTGTATGGTTTAGAATCGGAGCTTCGTAAAAGGTTTGAAGAGTCGACCCATATGATATTGTCGAGGATCTCAAATTGATTTTGAGACTCATGTGGCAATTGAAAGCTATGAGGCTTCCGAAAAGTTCTTTAACTGCAAGATGGAAGAGGGCAGCTCGTCGGTGAGCATGTGCTTAAGATGTCCGGGCACGCAAACAAACTTCAAAGCTTGGGTATAGTGATTCCTAATGCTTTGGGGATTTACCGTCCTCCAAATCGCCACCAAGTTACAGGAACTTTGTGATGAACTACAACATGCGTAACATGAACAAAGAGTTGCGAACTGTTTGCTATGTTAAAGTCTGCAAGTGGAGATCAAGAAAGAGCACCAAGTGTTGATGGTCAATAAGACCACCAAACTCAAGAAAGGCAAGTCTAAGCAAAGGGACACTTCAAGAAGGGTGGTAAGAAAGTTACCACGCCGAAGAAGACCAAGGCTGGACCCAAGCCCAAACCGAGTGCTTTACCGCAAGGGAGAAGGTCATCGAAGCGAATTGCCCAAAGTACTTGGCGGATCTGAACAACGGCAACATCAAGAAGAAAGGTATATCTGATATACATGTTATTGATGTGTATCTCACTAGTACTCGTAGTAGTGCCTGGGTATTTGATACTGGTTCGGTTGCTCATATTTGTAACTCGAAACAGGTGATGCAGAATAAACGGAAGCTAGCGAAGAACGAGGTGACGATGCGCGTGGGAAACAGATCAAAGGTTGATGTGATCGCGGTCGGCACGCTACCCCTTCATCTACCATCGGGATTAGTTTTATACTTAAATAATTGTTATTTGGTGCATGCGTTGAGCATGAACATTATATCGGGATCTTGTTTATTGCGAGACGGTTACTTGTTTAAGTCAGAGAATAATGGTTGTTCGATTTATATGAGTAATATGTTTTATGCACATGCACCTTTGATAGATGGTCTATTCTTATTGAATCTCGATAGTGGAAATACACATATCAACAACATTGATGCTAAACGTTTGAAATAAAGCGATAATTTGACCTATATGTGGCACTGTCGTCTTGGTCACATTGGAGTGAAGCGTATGAAGAAACTCCATTCCGATGGACTTCTTGAATCACTTGATTTTGAATCACTTGAAAGATGCGAAGCATGTCTGATGGGGAAAATGACTAAGACTCCATTTTCTGGAATGATGGAGCGAGCTACGGACTTATTGGAAATCATACATACCGATGTGTGTGGTCCAATGAGTGTAGCATCACGCGGTGGTTATCGTTATGTTCTTACCTTCACCGATGACTTGAGTAGATATGGGTATATCTATTTCATGAAACATAAGTCCGAAACTTTCGAGAAGTTTAAGGAGTTTCAAAGTGAGGTAGAGAATCAACGTAACAAGAAGATTACATTTCTACGTTCTGATCGTGGAGGTGAATATCTAAGTTACGAGTTTGGCGAGCATTTAAAGAAGTGCGGAATACTTTCACAATTGACACCGGAACACCACAGCGTAATGGTGTGTCCGAACGTCAATCGAACTCTCTTAGATATGGTTCGTCTATGATGTCACTTACAGATTTACCGCTATCATTTTGGGGTTATGCATTAGAAACAGCATTCACTTTAAATAGGGCACCATCTAAATCCGTTGAAACGACACGGTATAAATTATGGTTTGGGAAGAAACCTAAATTGTCGCTCCTTAAAGTTTGGGGATGCGCCTATGTAAAGAAGTTACAATGGACAAGCTTGAACCCAAAGCGGAAAATGCGTCTTCATAGGATACCCAAGGAAACTATTGGGTATACCTTCTATCATAGATCCGAAGGCAAAATCTTCGTTGCCAAGAATGGATCCTTTCTAGAGAAAGAATTTCTCTCGAAAGAAGTGACTGGAAGGAAAGTAGAACTCGACGAAGTTGTCGAACCTTCTCTCGAATTGCGAGTAGCGCAAGACCGGAAGAAGTTCTGTGGTGCACCACCAGAGAGGAAGCAAATGATGATGATCATGAAACTTGGTTGAAGTTGCTACAGAGCCTCGGAGGTCAACGAGGACTCGTACCACTCCATTGGTATGATTCCGTTATGAGTGTCATGTTGGTGGACAACACCGATGACCCCGAGACATATGAGGAAGCGATGATGAGCCCGATTCCAATAAATGGCAAGAAGCCATGAAATCCAAGATTGGATCCATGTACGAAAACCAAGTATGGACTTTGGTGGACTTACCGGATGGCGGAAGGCTGTCGAGAACAAATGGATTTTCAAGAAGAACAGATGCTGATGGTAATGTTACTGTCTATAAAGCTCGACTTGTCGCAAAAGGGTTTCGACAAATTCAAGGAGTTGACTACGATGAGACTTTCTCACCAGTAGCGAAGCTAAAGTCTGTGAGGATTATGTTAGCAATCGCTGCATATTATGATTATGAGATATGGCAGATGGATGTCAAAACAGCATTCCTCAATGGAGATATTGATGAAGAGTTGTATATGATGCAACCCAAAGGTATTGTCGATCCTAAAGATGCTAACAAGGTATGCAAACTTCAACGGTCCATCTATGGATTGAAGCAAGCATCCCGAAGTTGGAATCAACGTTTTGATAAGGTGATCAAAGTTTTGGTTTTATACAAACTTATGGAGAAGCTTGTATTTACAAGAAAGTGAGTGGGAGCTCAGAGCATTCTTAATACTATATTTGGATGACATATTGTTGATTGGGAATGATGTAGACCTTCTTAATAGTGTCAAGGAATATTTGAATAATAGTTTTTCAATGAAGGATCTTGGCGAAGCAGCTTACATATTAGGCATAAAGATTTATAGAGATAGATCGAAACGCCAAATATCATTGTCACAGTACATATTTGGACAAAGATCTAAAGAGGTTTGGAATGGAAGAAAGAAAGAAAGGGTTCTTGCCCATGTTGCTCAATACGACCTTGAGTAAAACTCAAAGTCCGACATCGGTAAGATAGAGAAAGGATGAGTAAGACTCTATGCCTCAGCCATAGGATCTCTAATGTATGCCATGCTATGTACTAGACCCGACATTGCATATCGTTAGTTTAACTAGCAGATATCAAAGTGATCCAGAGTGGATCATTGGACAATGATCAAAAACATCCTTAAGTACTTGAGAAGAACTAAGGATATGGTTCTTTCTTATGGAGGTGATGAACATTTCGTTGTTAATGGTTACACCGATGCTAGTTGGAACACCGATCCGGATGATTCTAAATCACAACTGGATACGTATTTATTTTGAATGGTGCAGCAGTTAGTGGAGGAGTGCAAAGCAAAGCGTTATGGCAAGATCTTCAACTGAATCGGAATACATGGCTTCCGGAGGCTTCACAAGAAGCGATATGGATGAAAGAGTTCATTACAGCTAGGTGTGGTTCCTAGTGCTACTGGACCCAATGTCTATCTCTTTGTGATAACATGGGCGCCATAGCCAATGCGCAAGAACCAAGGTCACACAAGAAGCTGAAGCATATCAAGCTGCGTTTTCACGCTATTCGAGAACATATCCAGGATGCGGATATAAATATTTGCAAAGTACACACAGATCTGAATGTGGCGGATCCGTTGACTAAACCTCTCCCGAGGGCAAAACATGACCAACACCAAACTACCATGGGTGTTCGGTATATTACCATGTAATCTAGATTAGATGACTCTAGTGCAAGTGGGAGACTGTTGGAGATATGCCCTAGAGGCAATAATAAATTTAGTTATTATTATATCTTTGTGTTTATGATAAATGTTTACATTCATGCTATAATAGTATTATCAAGGAAACATTGATACTTGTGTGATTTGTAAACTTAATTTGAAGTCCCTAGTATAGCCTCTATACTTCACTAGCTTGTTGGTTGATTAAATGATTGTGGTTTCCCTATCATGAACATTGAGATGTTATCAACAACAAGATCATATCGTTAGGAGAATGATATGGTGGACATACTCCTATAGATAAGCGTAGCATAAAGATCAAGTCATTACAATAGTTCAATTGTTATATGCTTTCTGATACATAGTAACCTAATTCCTTCGACCATGAGATCATGCATATCACCTTTACCGGATGGATGCTTTGATGACATCAAACACCACACCGTGAATCGGGTGGCTATAAAGGTGGCATTGAGTGTTCGGAAAGTATTGGTTGAAACACATGGATCAAGAGGGATTTGTCCATCCATATGACGGATAGATATACTCTGGGCCCTCTCGGTGGAATGTCATCCAATTAGCTTGCAAGCATGTGACTGGGTCACAAGGGATCACATATCACGGGAACGAGAAAAGAGTACTTATCGGTAACGAGGTTGAACTAGGTATGCAGAGATACCGACGATCATAACCTCGGATAAGTAAACTATCGTGAGACAAAGGGAAATTGGTATCGTATGTAAGTGGTTCATTCGATCGCAAAGTAATCGTAGAAATATGTGGGAGCCATATGAATTTCCAGATTCCTCTATTGGTTATTGTTCGGAGAAGTGTCTCGATCATGTCTGCATAATTCACGAACCGTAGGGAGACACACTTAAGGATTCAACGTTGTTTTGAGTAGTTATGGTATTATGAGAAAGAGACCGAATGTTGTCCGGAGTCTCGGATGGGATCCGGGATATCACGAGGTGATCCGGAATGGTCCGGAGAATAAGATTCATATAAGGAAAGTCCCGTTTCGGAGTTCGGGAATGATTCCGGTGTTTTCATCGGGAATGTTCTAGAAGGGTCCGGATTGTCCGGCACTCCGGGTGGGGGGGAGAGTACATGAGTGTGTCATTGAATGATTGCATCATGTACTAAGTGTTCTTGCTGTTCCAAAAACATGAAAGTCAAATTGCCAGTTTGAAAGTCAAACGGCTAAAACAGGAAACGGTGGAAAACAGGAAACTGTGGGAAACAGGAAACTGTGGGAAACAAGCAAGAGGAGTTGGAAACCAACTTGGAGGAGGAGTTTCTCTCCTCCAAGTCGGCGCCCAAGCCCTAGGCCGAGTTGGGGAGGGACTCCCCTCCCTCCCTGGCGCGCCTAGCTCCTCCACCGATAAAAGGAGGTGCAGGGCTCCTCCTTGAGACACACAAGTTTCTACCTCTAATCTCAGGTTTAGAGCCGTTTGGTTTAGAGCTTCTAATTGCTTTAGCCTGCGGTTTAGAGCCTTCTAATTGGTGTGTCTAATCTCTAGACCACTAATATCCCTCTCTCATAATCCACCATACTCGCTTAAGGCGAAGCCTCATGATTCCCCTCTACTTCCGGTACCACGCCGTTGTGCTGCCGGGATCACGAGGAGAGTGCTACAACCTCCGCTGCCTGCTGGAACAAGGGAGAGGAAGGTCTTCGTCGAGTACCGAACGTGTGACCGACTGCGGAAGCGCTGCCGGAACGCAGCGCCGGAATTATCGTCCACACGATCTTGAGATCGGAAAGAGTACGACTACATCACCCACGGGAATCCGCTCTCGTTAAACACTTTGGAATCTTCGAGGGTAAGTTATTCCATCGACTCGTTGCTACAATCTAGTAGATAGATCTTGGCTTGTTTGTTTGTATGCGATAGAAAATTTTTGTTTTCCATGCTACGAACCCCTACACTGGCTTAGTAGCCTATCTTCAGGGTCCATCCAAAGCTGGGAGGAGCTCGCTTACAGCTTCATCCGAAACTTCAAGGGCACCAGCAAGAGGCCCGCCTCAATCGAAGAGTTGCGGGCCTGCACTCAACGAACGGGCGAATCCATTCGCTCGTACACACTATGCTGGTCCAACACCAAGAACTCCGCAGCGCACATCTTTGAAGAGAGAGCCATCGACGCCTTCAGAGACGGCGTCAAGCGCCAAGACTTCAAGGAGGAACTCGGGCGCCTCAAGCCCAAAACACTCTACCACCTCATGGACATCGCCAACAGGTGGGCGGACGGCGAAGATTCCATCCACCGAGCACAATCGGAAGTAGAGGACGACTATGGCCGACGACGAGAGTGCCGTAGCAAAATAAGATCGCGCGTCTACAACGATCGCGATGGACCCGACATGGTCGCGGCCGGCTACGCCGATCGCCGCAACGACGCCAACCGCAACAGCGGAGGATACCGCGGAGGAAACTTCCGCGATGGAGAACGCCCAGCACAGTCGTGGCAGCGCTGCGATCGTGACAACGGACCCTCAGCCTACGAAAAACTTTTGGGTCCATGCACCATCCACTTCTACATCGACAAGCAGGATGGCAAGAAGAAGGCAAGCCACATGCTCAAGGACTGCCGTGAGTTCCAGAAACTCAGCAAAAGCATGGTCCAGATGAGGCAGCAAGCTCCACTTCCTGGATTCGGGAACGCACCCACACCAGGAGAGATAGCGCATGGAGCTCCTCCACCGCCACCTGTAGGAGGCCCGAACCAACCAGTCGCACCAGCACAGAACAACGCTGGGAACGGGTACCCCCCGCCAAAAGGAGCACTGATGATCCAGAAGGCGCCTACGAGAGTGCGAAGAAAATCACCGTCGATCAACTCGCCGGCAACTCCACCCGCCATCCCTGAGTACCTCAGCGGATCGGAGTCCTGCATCACATTCAATCATTCGGATCACCCTTGCCAGATCCCTCCCCAGGTCATGCTGCCCTGGTGCTAGAAGCGCAGATCGGAGGTTTCGAGATGAGCCACGTTTTCATGGACGGCGGCAGCAGCATCAACCTGATGTTCGCAAGTACTCTAGCAGCAATGCGGATCCCGCAGTGCAGCCTGGAACAATCAGACACAACGTTCCACAACATTGTCCCAGGAAAGGGCATATTCCCCCTGGGCAAAATATGGCTCGACGTCATCTTCGGCAAGCCGGACAATTTCTGACTCGAACGGCTCAAATTCGAAGTGGTGGACTGGCCATCACAATACCACGCCATCCTCGGGCGTGTAGCATTCGCAAGGTTCTTGGTTGTCCCACACTACGTATACCTGCTACTCAAGATGCCAGGACCGAAGGGCGTCATCACAATCCACGGGAGCTTCACCCGATCAGACCAATGCGACAGGGATTTCAACAGAATCTCCCAATCATTCGGCATGCAGGAGGAGCTCGTAAGACTCCGTGAAGTGACGGACAATGGGGCACCCCCAGTCGCACGACAAAACGCACCTGACATGTCCTTCGACTCCACCGTCAACACAAATAAGGTGCAGGTCCATCCGACGGATGCCTCCAAGACGGCGCTGATCGCCAACGACCTCAGCCCCGCATAGGAAGGCGCGCTAGTTGAATTCCTCCGTGAGCTCTGGAAATCTTACCGGTGTCCCGGACATGCCAGAGTTCCTGTGGAATTCGCCGAGCACGCACTCAACGTCTTTCCAGACACCAAGCCCGTCAAGTAGTCCATCCGGAGACTGTCCGAGCCACGGGCCGAAGCCATCGGGAAGGAAATAAACAGGCTACTCGCCGCAGACTTCATCAGGGAGATCAAAGAAAGCGAGTGGCTCGCAAATACAGTGATGGTTCCCAAGAAGGACACGGATATCCTGCGGATGTGCGTGGACTTCACGTCGCTGAACAAGCACTGCCCAAAGGACCACTTCCCTCTTCCTCGGATCGACCAGATCATCAATTCGACCGCAGGATGCGAGAAACTCTCCTTCCTCGACGCCTACTCAGGCTACAACCAGATTCGACTCAAGGTCGAAGATCAAGAGAAAACGGCGTTTATTACACCGTTCGGAGTGTTCTGCTACAACACAATGCCCTTCGGGCTAAAGAACGCAGGTGCCACGTACCAGCAATGCATGCAGGCATGCCTCAAGGACCAGATCGGTCGCAACGTCCAAGTCTATATCGACGACATAGTCATCAAAACCAGGGAGGCAAGAACGCTCATCGACGATCTCCACGAGACGTTTGATAACCTCGATCGCTACAGGATCAAGCTCAACCCCGAAAAGTGTGCCTTCGGCATCCCATCGGGTCAGCTGCTTGGGTACTTCATCTCTCAGCGAGGGATCGAGGCGAACCCGGAGAAAATCAGGCGATGGAGAAGCCAAAAAACCTCAAGGGTGTCCAGCAGCTCGCACGACGAATAGCGGCGTTGAGCAGATTCATCAGCCGCATGGGCGAGAAGGCCCTGCCATTCTACCAGCTGCTACGCAAGGCAGATATATTCGAGTGGACGCCCGAAGCCGACGATGCGTTCGAAAGCCTCAAATGTCTACTCTCCACCTCGCCCATTTTGGTCACGCCAAAGGAGCGCGAGCCTCTGCTACTGTACATAGCAGCCACACACCAGGTGGTCAGCACCGTGCTAGTGGTCGAACGACCCAAAGAAGGCAAGACCCATGGGGTCCAACGCCCAATCTACTACCTCAGCGAGGTATTGACGCCAACAAAACAAAGGTACCCTCACTACCAAAAACTCGCCTATGGCGTGTTCATGACGGCTCGTCGGTTGATCCATTACTTCCAGGAGCACCAGGTGATGGTCGTCAATGAAGCACCCCTGAACAGCATCCTGAATAACCTAGAGGCCACAGGACGCGTACCCCTATGGGGCATCGAGCTGTCACCCCTAGACATCGTCTATGAGAAGCGACTCGCAATCAAGTCTCAAGTCCTTCCAGACTTCCTTGTACACTGGATGGAGCTGCAGCTGCCAGACAACCCAGACATGTCGCAATCATGGACGATGCACTTCGACAGCTCCAAACGTGAAGCCGGAGCAGGAGCCGGGGTCATACTGACCTCCCCGCAGGGCGACCAGATGAAGTACGTCCTCCGGATGAAATTCTGAGCTTCCAACAACGAGGCCGAATACGAATCCCTCATCCACGGCATGAGGATGGCAAAGATCTGCGGCACAACGCGCCTGGTCATCTATGGTGACTCCAACCTCGTCGTCCAGCAGACAATGAACGAGTGCGACACACATGCCAAAAACATGATCGCGTACCGCGCACTCTACAACGCACTCAAAGGAGAGTTTGACGGCTGCGAGCTTCGACACATCGTAAGAGAAAGCAACGAGGAAGCCGACAGACTCGCCAACATCGGCTCCACCTGCGCAAAGGTGCCACCGGGAGTGTTCCTCGAACACATCTGTGTGCCATCCATCAAGCGGAAATTCCCCAATGGATCACCCGAAGAAGCAGAACACTCGGGGGCTACACTGCCCGAAGGACACGAAGGACCCGAGAAACTGTACACAGAGGTCGCTATGGTCAACCTGATGAAGGTCATGGCAGTCGAAGAAACTTGGACGCGACCGTACCTCCAGTTCTTGATAAACGGAGAACTGCCTGACAGCCCGATGGATGCCCGGCGCATATCTCGCCGGTCAAAAGCTTTCACCATCATCAATGGCGAGCTGTACAAGCGCAGTATTACGGGTGTACTACAAAGGTGCGTCACCATCGGTGACGGGAAAACCATCCTCCAAGACATCCACGAGGGCATCTGCTGCCATCACTCAGGCAGCCGCTCCCTTGTCGCCAAAGCTCTACGATCTGGATTCTACTGGCCAACGGCCATGAGCGATGCAAAGGACATCGTCCGAAGATGCAACGGGTGCCAAAGGTTCGCCGACAAACCACACGCACCCGGGTCAGAGCTCAGACCCATACCTATAGCCTGGCCCTTTGCTCAATGGTGCCTCGACATGATCGGCAAACTGCCAAAGTCCTTGAAAGGGAGGCACGTCTACCTCCTAGTCGCAGTCGACAAATTCACCAAGTGGGTCGAAGCCATGCCGGTTACCAACCAAAAGGGCAAGACCGCCGTCAAGTTCTTCGCATCCATTGTCTACAGGTTAGGCGTACTGTACAGCATCATCACCGACAATGGATCAAACTTCATCTCCAAAGAATTCCAAGACATACGCCTCAGTGGCTCACCCGCAAATGAATGGGCAGGTCGAAAAGGCCAACAGCCTAATCGGCGCTGGCATCAAGAAGCGCCTCATGAGCCCACTCGAACGAAAGGCCGGGTCCTGGACGGAAGAGCTACCATCCGTCCTATGGAGTTTGCGCACTATGCCAAACAGCTCCACCGGCTACACGCCGTTCTTCATGGTGCATGGAGCCGAAGCCGTGGTACCAACCGAAGTACGCCACTAGGCCCCCCGGGTCGTCGCTTACAGCCGAATCCACTACTGCACTCGACGCCGCTTTACACTCGACGAGGCAAGAGACGTAGCAGCAGCTCGATCAGTGGTGTACCAGTAGAGTCTCCGCAACTACCACAGTCGCCGGCTGCGCCCAAGGTCCTTCGTCGAAGGAGACCTCGTCTTGCAACTCAAGCAAGAGCGACCGAAGAAATTCTAGTCACCATGGGAAGGGCCCTACATCATCACCGAAGTCATCCCAGGTGACGCCTACCGCCTCAAGCACGCGGAGTCTGGAGTCGCATACTCCAACCCATGGAACATCGCACACTTGCGACGATTCTACCCCTAGCTACCTACCCCTTTACTTTCAATAAGGATTTTCAGCCAAGGCTATTCAGCCGAACAATGTACTGTAGGGGTTCGTAGCATGGAAAACAAAAATTTTCTATCGCATACAAACAAACAAGCCAAGATCTATCTACTAGATTGTAGCAACGAGTCGATGGAATAACTTACCCTCAAAGATTCCAAAGTGTTTAACGAGAGCGGATTCTCGTGGGTGATGTAGTCGTACTCTTTCCGATCTCAAGATCGTGTGGACGATCCTTCCGGCGCTGCGTTCCGGCAGCGCTTCCGCAGTCGGTCACACGTTCGGTACTCGACGAAGACCTTCCTCTCCCTTGTTCCAAAGAAAATGGAGGTTGTAGCACTCTCCTCGCGATTCCGGCAGCACAACGGCGTGGTACCGGAAGTAGAGGGGAGATCCCGCAGGGCTTCGCCTTAAGCCGGAGCGAGTATGGTGGATTATGAGAGAGGGCTATTAGTGGTATAGAGATTAGACACACCAATTAGAAGGCTCTAAACCGCAGGCTAAAGCAATTAGAAGTTCTAAACCAAACGGCTCTAAACCTGAGATTAGAGGTGGAAACTTGTGTGTCTCAAGGAGGAGCCCCGCCTCCTTTTATGGGTGGAGGGGCTAGGCGCGCCAGGAGGGAGGAGTCCTCCCCAACTCGGCCTAGGGCTGGCCGCCCTGGAGGAGGGACTCCTCCAAGTTGGTTCCAACTCCTCTTGCTTGTTTCCCACAGTTTCTGTTTTAGCCGTTTGACTTTCAAACCGGCAATTTGACTTTCATGTTTTTGGAACAGAAGAACACTTAGTACATGATGCAATCATTCAATGACACACTCATGTACCCTCCCCGAGTGCCGGACAATCCGAACCTTCTAGAACATTCCCGATGAAAACACCTAAACATTCCCGAACTCAAACGGACTTTCCTTATATGAATCTTATTCTCCGGACCATTCCGGATCACCTCGTGATATCCCGGATCCCATCCGAGACTCGAACAACATTCGGTCTCTTTCTCATAATACCATAACTACTCAAAACAACGTCAATCCTTAAGTGTGTCTCCCTACGGTTCGTGAATTATGCGGACATGATCGAGACACTTCTCCTAACAATAACCAATAGAGGAATCTGAAATTCATATGGCTCCCACATATTTCTACGATTACTTGCGATCGAATGAACCACTTACATACGATACCAATTTCCCTTTGTCTCACGATAGTTTACTTATCCGAGGTTATGATCGGTATCTCTGCATACCTAGTTCAACCTCGTTACTGATAAGTACTCTTTTCTCGTTCCCGTGATATGTGATCCCTTGTGACCAAGTCACATGCTTGCAAGCTAATTAGATGACATTCCACCGAGAGGGCCCAGAGTATATCTATCCGTCATGTGGATGGACAAATCCCACTCTTGATCCATGTGTTTCAACCAATACTTTCCGAACACTTAATGCCACCTTTATAGCCACCCAGTTACGGTGTGGTGTTTGATGTCATCAAAGCATCCATCCGGTAAAGGTGATATGCATGATCTCATGGTCAAAGGAATTAGGTTACTATGTATCAGAAAGCATATAGCAATTGAACTATTGAAATGACTTGATCTTTATGCTACGCTTATCAATAGGAGTATGTCCACCATATCATTCTCCTAACGATATGATCTTGTTGTTGATAACATCTCAATGTTCATGATAGGGAAACCACAATCATTTAATCAACCAACAAGCTAGTGAAGTATAGAGGCTATACTAGGGACTTCAAATTAAGTTTACAAATCACACAAGTATTAATGTTTCCTTGTTAATACTATTATAGCATGAATGTTAACATTTATCATAAACAAAAAGATATAATAATAACTACATTTATTATTGCCTCTAGGACATATCTCCAACAGTCTCCCACTTGCACTAGAGTCATCTAATCTAGATTACATGGTAATATACCGAACACCCATGGCAGTTTGGTGTTGGTCATGTTTTGCCCTCGGGAGAGGTTTAGTCAACGGATCCGCCACATCAGATCTGTGTGTACTTTGCAAATCTTTATATCCCCATCCTGGATATGTTCTCGAATAGCGTGAAAACGCAGCTTGATATGCTTCAGCTTCTTGTGTGACCTTGGTTCTTGCGCATTGGCTATGGCGCCCATGTTATCACAGTAGATAGACATTGGGTCCAGCGCACTAGGAACCACACCTAGCTCTGTAATGAACTCTTTCATCCATATCGCTTCTTGTGAAGCCTTCGAAGCAGCCATGTATTCCGATTCAGTTGAAGATCTCGCCACAACGCTTTGCTTTGCACTCCTCCAGCTGGATCGGTTACGTATCCAGATTGTGATTTAGAATCATCCGGATCGGTGTTCCAACTAGCATCGGTGTAACCATTAACAACGAGCTGTTCATCACCTCCATAAGAAAGAACCATATCCTTAGTTCTTCTCAAGTACTTAAGAATATTTTTGACCGTTGTCCAATGATCCACTCCTGGGTCACTTTGATATCTGCTAGTTAAACTAACAGCATATGCAATGTCGGGTCTAGTACATAGCATGGCATACATTAGAGATCCTATGGCTGAGGCATAGGGAGTCTTACTCATCCTTTCTCTATCTTCTGCCGATGTCGGACTTTGAGTTTTACTCAAGGTCGTATTGGGCAACATGGGCAAGAACCCTTTCTTGCTTTCGTCCATTCCAAACTTCTTTAGAACTTTGTCCAAATATGTACTCTGTGACAATGATATTTGGCGTTTCGATCTATCTCTATAAATCTTTATGCCTAATATGTAAGCTGCTTCGCCAAGATCCTTCATTGAAAAACTATTATTCAAATATTCCTTGACACTATTAAGAAGGTCTACATCATTCCCAATCAACAATATGTCATCCACATATAGTATTAAGAATGCTACAGAGCTCCCACTCACTTTCTTGTAAATACAAGCTTCTCCATAAGTTTGTATAAAACCAAAACTTTTGATTACCTTATCAAAACGTTGATTCCAACTTCGGGATGCTTGCTTCAATCCATAGATGGACCTTTCAAGTTTGCATACCTTGTTAGCATCTTTAGGATCGACAAAACCTTTGGGTTGCATCATATACAACTCTTCATCAATATCTCCATTGAGGAATGCTGTTTTGACATCCATCTGCCATATCTCATAATCATAATATGCAAATGATTGCTAACATAATCCTCACAGACTTTAGCTTTGCTCTTGTGAGAAAGTCTCATCGTAGTCAACTCCTTGAATTTGTCGAAACCCTTTTGCGACAAGTCGAGCTTTATAGACGAGAACATTACCATCAAGATCTGTTTTCTTCTTGAAAATCCATTTGTTCTCGATACCTTCCGCCATCCCAGAAGTCCACCAAAGTCCATACTTGGTTTTCGTACATGGATCCAATCTCGGATTTCATGGCTTCTTGCCATTTATTGGAATCGGCTCATCATCGCTTCCTCATATGTCTCGGGGTCATCGGTGTTGTCCACCAACATGACACTCATAACGGAATCATACCAACTGGAGTGGTACGAGTTCTCGTTGACCTCCGAGGCTCTGTAGCAACTTCAACCAAGTTTCATGATCATTATCATTAGCTTCCTCTCTAATTGGTGCACCACAGAACTTCTTCGGTCTTTGCGCTACTCGCAATTTCGAGAGAAGGTTCGACAACCTCGTCGAGTTCTACTTTCCTTCCATCACTTCTTTCGAGAGAAATTCCTTCTCTAGAAAGGATCCATTCTTGGCAACGAAGATTTTGCCTTCGGATCTATGATAGAAGGTATACCCAATAGTTTCCTTTGGGTATCCTATGAAGACGATTTTTCCGCTTTGGGTTCAAGCTTGTCCTACTGTAACTTCTTTACATAGGCTTCAGATCCCCAAACTTTAAGGAACGACAATTTAGGTTTCTTCCCAAACCATAATTCATACGTGTCGTTTCAACGGATTTAGACGGTGCCCTATTTAAAGTGAATGCGGTGTTTCTAATGCATAACCCCAAAATGATAGCGGTAAATCTGTAAGTGACATCATAGAACGAACCATATCTAAGAGAGTTCGATTACGACGTTCGGACACACCATTACGCTGTGGTGTTCCCGGCGGTGTCAATTGTGAAAGTATTCCGCACTTCTTTAAATGCTCGCCAAACTCGTAACTTAGATATTCACCTCCACGATCAGAACGTAGAAATTTAATCTTCTTGTTACGTTGATTCTCTACCTCACTTTGAAACTCCTTAAACTTCTCGAAAGTTTCGTACTTGTGTTTCATGAAATAGATATACCCATATCTACTCAAGTCATCGGTGAAGGTAAGAACATAACGATAACCACCGCGCGATGCTACACTCATTGGTCCACACACATCGGTACGTATGATTTCCAATAAGTCCGTAGCTCGCTCCATCATACCAGAAAATGGAGTCTTAGTCATTTTCCCCATCAGACATGCTTCGCATCTTTCAAGTGATTCAAAATCAAGTGATTCAAGAAGTCCATCGGAATGGAGTTTCTTCATACGCTTCACTCCAATGTGACCATACGACAGTGCCACATATAGGTCGAATTATCGCTTGATTTCAAACGTTTAGCCTCAATATTGTTGATATGTGTATTTCCACTATCGAGATTCAATAAGAATAGACCATCTATCAAAGGTGCATGTGCGTAAAACATATTACTCATATAAATCGAACAACCATTATTCTCCGACTTAAACAAGTAACCGTCTCGCAATAAACAAGATCCCGATATAATGTTCATGCTCAACGCATGCACTAAATAACAATTATTTAAGTATAAAACTAATCCCGATGGTAGATGAAGAGGTAGCGTGCCGACCGCGATCACATCAACCTTTGATCCGTTTCCCACGCGCATCGTTACCTCGTTCTTCGCTAGCTTCCGTTTATTCTGCAAAGACTGTTTGAGTTACAAATATGAGCAACCAACCAAGATCAAATACCCGTGCACTACTACGAGTACTAGTGAGATACACATCAATAACATGTATATCGATATACCTTTCTTCTTGATGTTGCCGTTCTTGATCCGCCAAGTACTTTGGGCAATTCCGCTCAAAGGACCTTCTCCCTTGCGGTAAAAGCACTCGGTTTCAGGCTTTGGTCCAGCCTTGGTTTTCTTCGTCGTGGTAACTTTCTTACCACCCTTCTTGAAGTGTCCTTTTGCTTAGACTTGCCTTTCTTGAGTTTGGTGGTCTTATTGACCATCAACACTTGGTGCTCTTTCTTGATCTCCACTTCGCAGACTTTAACATAGCAAACAGTTCGCAACTCTTTGTTCATGTTCTCGCATGTTATAGTTCATCACAAAGTTCAGAACTTGGTGGCGTGATCGGAGGACGCGGTAAATCCCCAAAGCATTAGGAATCACTATACCCAAGCTTTGAAGTTTGTTTGCGTGCCCAGACATCTTAAGCACATGCTCACTGACGGAGCTGCCCTCTTCCATCTTGCAGTTAAAGAACTTTTCAGAAGCCTCATAGCTTTCAATTGCCGCATGAGTCTCAAAAATCAATTTGAGATCCTCGACAATATCATATGGGTCTGACTCTTCAAACTTTTTCTGAAGCTCCGATTCTAAACCATACAAGATAGCACACTGAACTATGGAGTACTGATTCTTCTGAGCGAGGTAAACATTCTTTACAGCGGTGCCGGCGGCGAGAGCGCAGGATGGAAGAAGGAAATGTGAAGGAATATTCCAGCGTGCAGCAAGAGCTCTCAGAACACAAGGAAGCAGTGAAAGCAAGAATAGATGCGGTGAAAACAAACTGAAGTTTTCCCCAATGATTATAAAGACGAAGACGATGCATGACAGCCGTCCATCGAGAAGACCTAACGCCAACGGCAGGATCTGGCCATACACGTGTCAGCATCATAACGAACCGTCGCTAAAACGCCGTCCACTACGCGCGGAAATCGAGGCGACACCGTAATTATCTCCACGCCGCGCGTGACCGGTCAATTCAAGGTCAGACAGTGGGACCCATGTTCGTCCAGTCAAGTCATCTCTGGCGTAGCAGACGCTTGAGGTCATCGATCGTCAGCACTGACGTCATCAAAATCTACACTAGCAACAACTACAAATTCTTTGGCTACAAAGCTAAGAGTACTCACTCGAATCTACGATTCGACCAATTACTCGGGGGCTACTCCTATCAGGAGCGCTGGCCGCGCACCCAATGGAGGAATAGAAGCGAACCATTACTTCAAGTCCTTCGTCGAGTCTACGACTCCACTACGGACTCGGGGGCTACTCCCATAGTGAGGACGGATTTAATCATCTGAAATTTTTTGTGTCCTACGGACTTACAACTGAACAACGTCTAAATTAAAGTCTCCGCTCGAGTCTACGACTCGAACAGACACTCGGGGGCTACTCCCATAGGGAGCTCTAGTCGCGCACCCTATGAATTCTTCGACCGCGATTAAACCTGGCAATGGTCCTATAACTAAACCACACCTAGACCATACTCAATTAGGTGGAGTTGAGAATCACAACCAAACCACACCCCCGGTCCACCCCGCAAAACTGAAACTAAACCAAACTGTACATACCGTCCACCCAAACCAGAACTAAACCACTTAACAAACTATGGGCTAAACCCGTTTCGATGTTTTGGGTTGAAACGGTTCTCGAAGGTCTGCTCCGCCCTTCTTACTGATCAACTCTAGTCGTTAGGGATTTCCTGCGGAGAGTTATTTGATCTCTGACGTCAGGTTGGCGCACGTAGTAGCAAAGCTAGCTCCCTGTACTAGTAGTACAAAACTAGTGACGTCCGTCCTGGCGGCCTACAACAAACAGCACGAAGCTCACGGTAGAAAAAGCCCAAGCTAGCTCGTTTCTCCAAGCGTAGTTACTATTTTGGCAGCACAACTGACACAACTGACACGAAGGGGTTTCGTAACATAGACCAAATCCAAGAGCTGCTTTTGTGCCTAGGCGCTGACAAACTGTTCATACCCATCTGAAAAACCGGTTCTCAACATGAAGTTTTGATCATTTTCACCCGTAACTGTTTAGGACCATAACCAACCATACCCAACCGTTGGCTTTGATAACCCAAACTGAACCAAACTGTCCCACGGACTCAGCCATTCCCAACCGAACTAATCAACCCCAAAACGAGAAACTGAACCATCCGACCCAGTTATGCTAAAACCATTCTTAGGATTAACCGCGATCCTTCGGATCAGCATGCAAAAACTTTTCGGCAACTCTGCCCTAGCTAAACGTTAAGTGAGCAACGTTCTCCTTGACCACCCGAAACACCTCCGCGGTGATAAACATTCGGACGTTGTGTCTGCGACACAAAGATAAGACCTACAGATATCATCTGATGGCCTGGCAACGCACCAAGGCCTCGCTAGCTAGTAAAACCAAGCTAGTGCGATGAAAAATCCCGACGGACGCGTTGGGTACATCAATCAAATTCACTGGGATTCCACTCCTGTAAGTCCTCCACGGCCTGAGTCGAATTACGCTAGCATATGTTCCAGGTTCGAGTTGAGGGACTCGAACCTGAAGAAGATCATGTTGTTTCGTCCTAAGACGGTTAACTGACCCTGATCCGTCGGGTGAGTCAGGCACATGCATCAACAATCCCTACACATGAACTATTGAAATACATAGTTGCACCCGGAAGATTGTAGAGTCCTCAGCCGAATCTACGATTCGACTGAACACTCGGGGGCTACTGACATGGTTATACCCCACGGGTACATAATCTTAGCATACCTGGTCCAGCCAAAGGAAGGCCCACGACAATCATACGCCGGCCCATGAAGATTTTTGGGTGGCCAAGGCCCATGACGCTTTCGGATCCTTGGAGAGAAAGACTAGAGTAGATAGGAAATTCAAAGGGATAAAACCCTAGAACCTGTAACCGACTAGGTCTATGCCCGGGACCTGCCTGAGTCTATATAAAGGCTAGGAGGGCACGACTTAGATCTTCTCCTCATACTTTCACATACACACCTCCACGCCAGATTACATCTGCACACCCCTGTAAACCTTCGGTTCCGCCATAATCAGAAGCAGACAAGCAGGAGTAGGGTTTTCCCTCCGGGGGGCTGAACCTGGGTAAACCTTGTGTGTCCGTGTTGCTTGTTTGCTAACCATTCCACGATCTCCAGCATCCCCATCTTCTCCAAAAACCAAGTCCATAACAATGGGCATTGATGAGATCAAACCTCATCAATCACAAAGTGGGCCTTGATACTTTGTTATGAGTACATTCAAGGGGTGCAAAGATCTAGAAAAGTTTCTGTTAGGTTTTGAAAGTTTGAGACAGCCAAAGTAGGCATGGGAGTTAATTTGGAAAATGACCATTCCCTTATTTTATTTGTTTTGATTTACTTGTCTTTAGGAAAAGTGTGGGAAATGTTTAGATGATGTTTATTTCACCTAAGCATCCATTTACAAGCAATGGAACACATAAGGTGGTTCAAAAGAATTCAAAATGAAATGCATACACATATGCATGCTTCCATAATTTTATTTAGCAAAGTTTTTGCTAACCCTAAATTTGATGATTAGAGTTTGATGATCCAAGTTTAGTATTTTTGGGATGTTACACTTAGTATGGGTTCCCTTGCGGCCAAGGTTTGAGCTGAGGCTACCTTGTGAAGATTGTCCATGTGTGCAGTTCCCAAGATGACAGTTGGTCATGGTTGGGAGGCCAAACTCACATGAGAGGTGCCTGTACTAGGGCGTGTAATTGAAAGGTTAGGATTGATTATTCGCATACTGAGTATGGTGAATTTAGTATTGTTCCTGACAGATGTATCGAATATTGTGGTGAAAGTGTACTACCTCTGCAGAGTGTCAAACTATTCGAATAGCCGCGTCCGCGGTTATGGACGGTTGGAGTGGCCATACTGTTCCGTCGTCAGATGTTTTCAAAATGACTTATGAAATGATTTATGACTTTGACTTGACCACAACAGGGTTGTGATATGAAATTCAAGTTCCCACTTAGGTGTTATAAAACTTTCAACTAGCTTTCTTTGCTTCTGAACTCGGTAGAGATAAATCTGGCTTTTTGCAAAACAACCTAGAGCTTAGTACTTCCTACTCCAAAACCACTTCGCTGGTTAGTATTAGTTTGCGAGTACTTAAAGAGTACTCATGGCTTTGTCCCTGGCTATTCCCGTGGCCAGACTATGAAGAGGAATATCAAGAAGACGCAACAAGAAGGTTATGACAACTAGGATCATCTCCCATCATCAGCATTGCCTGTGACCATGAAGATGGAGTCTCGCCTATGCTACCGTTATCATTATGTTATTCCGCTGCTTGATTTGTATTAAGACTGGATCATGAGATCCTTTATTTGTTGTAATACCTTATGTAAGGTTTGTAATGGATGATGTACTATGATATCCAATCTGTTATGTCTCGCAAAAATGGTAATCCTGGGATTGCGATATATGGCATAACAGGCATCTCAGACTAAAAATCCGGGTGTTGACAACAACAAGCAGTAGCCCTCCATCCTATGCCTTGCTTTGCACTTCCGACGACCCTTTGCCGAACCTCCACGCTTCGGCGTTGGTCTGCATGTACAACCGGGCGAAACAGGGGAGGATCTGCATGTCATCTGCATCTTCCGCGACTGCGGCGTTCTCCTCCTCTAGCAACACGATGAACATCTCCTCGTCGTAGTCCATGGCCAAACCGGCAAAACGCTGAACACTTGGAGGGCGAGGTGGCGGGAGCTCGGAGCGAAGCCGAGCTACGACGAAGCTTGGGCGACGAAAGCTGTCCTAGGTAAAGGGGAAAGGGCGGCGACGACGGTGGGCCTATCTATAGGTGTGGATACGGCTCAGCGTGGTGAAGCTTCGCGGCGAAGGCATGACGACATGGAAGCTAGGGGAGCTCTTCGCCGTAAGGGAGGCGAGTGGAAGTGGAGAATGGGATTTTCTTCCAGATAGGGTTGGCCCACACCCGTTTTCACTTCGTCCGGTGTTCCCAGGGCGTTCTGGCGCCCCGGGATTGGCCTGGGAATTCCGGACAAAAGTTGGCACAAATCCGAACGAAACCGGGGTTCTGGAAACGCGACTGGGCCAATTTTCGGCGCCCGGACGAAAAAATCGCCCTGGGAACGGCGTCCTAGGAACCCGAGTAGAGATGCTCTAAGTGTATGTTTAGGTGTGTTCTAAGCCAAGATTTCCTAATTTATAGCATCAAATTAATTTCACTAGATCCATCTGCAAATATAGTTTGTAATAACCTTATTTTATGTCATAGATATTTATATGATTAGGCAGACTCGGAATAGTTTAGCTTAGGATAAAAGTAAACATGCACTTTTTTGTGGCTTTTGGTTCGACATAAAAACTAATGAAGAGTAAGGTTGGGATACTGGAACCGGAAAAAACCCTCCTGTGCTCCTCTCCCCCTGCCCCCAAGGCGACGAGAGCACCCCCCTTTCCCGGCGGCCAGGCCCCTCCCCCACCCCTTCCCTCTGGCTCTGCTGGCGCGGGTGAAGGGAATATGCCCTGAGAGGCAATAATAAAGTGTTTATTATGTGTATTCCAAGTATATGATAGATGTTTATTTTGCATGATATAATTGTATTAATACGGAAACATTAATACATGTGTGTTTAATAAACAAACAGAAAGTTCCTAGTTATGCCTCTCTCATAAACTAGCTCGTTGATTAACAAGATGATCAAGGTTTCCTGATCATGTACATTGGATGTTGTTAATAACGGGATCACAACATTAGTGTAATGGTGTGATGAACATTCATCCGAAGTATAGCATTACGATCAAAGTCATTGAGTTTATATTGCTGTAACAACTTACGAAGTGATCCTAATCCTTAGACCATGAGATCATGTCAATCACTAACATCGGAAAAGTTTCTTGATAACATCAAACGTCACACTGTAACAGGGTGATTATAAAGATGGATACAGAACTAATAAAGTGTTATGTTGAGGATCGTGGATCGAGAGTGGAATTTGTTCATCCTGATGACGGATAGATATACTCTGGGCCCTCTCGGTGATATCACATTGATTATCTTGCAAGCAAGTGATTTGATCACTAGAATGTTATATCACGGGAACAAGAAAAGAGTGCATGTCAGTAACAAGATCAAACTAGGTATGGAGATACCAATGATCGAATCTCGGACATGTAATATATCGTGAAACAAAGGGATTAAGATACTAGCATAAAAGGTTCCGACGATCACAAGAAAGTCATCGTTGAATGTGTGGGAGTCAGTATGGGTCTCCAGATCCCGCTTCTGATTATTGATCCGAGAGGGGTCTCGATCATGTCTGCATTATTCACGAACCATAGGGTGACACACTTAAGAGACACCGACATCCAATTGGAGTAAAAGTTTCATGCCGAAAGAATGAACAAGCGCATAAATTTATTTCACTAGATACCGAAACAGGTTTTCGGGTGAAATTGCATAAAGTGGTTATGCATGTGAAATAGAATTCTAGCAAGGGGTTATTTGTGAATGTTTGTCATTAAAGTAATTGACAAAATTCTGAATAAAATAAAAGAGTTTTATTAATGAGAGTTTGCATTAAATTTGGTGGAAATTTAATGGCATGTTTGAGTGGGATTTTGAGTAGAGGGAATTTAAAGGAATTTTGTGAGTGGAGTGTCCACCCACATGAAGAGGGGAGGGCAAGGGGTCAGCCCCCATGCGCCGGCCACCCCCTTGGGGTTCCCCCCTCCTCCTATAAAAGGCACCCCTCTCCTCACTTCTCACTCGCACCTCCTCGTGAAGGATCTCTCTCCCCCTCTAGAATTTATCCCCCATGGTCTCGGACTAGCGAGATACATGTTACCGGTGGCTATTCGGAAAGAAATAGTTGTGCTTCCGCTGCATCGCTGGAGCGAGGAGGCGGAGGTTGCTCGGTGCCTCGAACGTGTGTGCGAGCAAGGATGCGCTGCTAATTTGCGGCGCTAGGACTTCCTCTCGATCTTGAGATCGTCTACATCAACCACGAGTTGAACTCGTTAAGCTTTGTCGGTCTTCAAGGGTATGTTCTCTACAGATATACATCCGCCCGTTGTTTGTATCTAATAGATAGATCTTGGTATATAGCTCACATCGTAGGAATTTTTTTGTTTTCTATGCTGCGAACCCTACAGTGGTATCAGAGCCGGATCTATGCGTAGATGCTTTACACGGGTAGTACACATATAAGTATGTGGACGATGATGATCATGTTGTTGCTCCTTAGTTGTAATTTTGGATATTGGTGGCATAGTGGGATGAAGCGGCCCGGACAAACTTTACATGTCCTCGCACATGAGACCTGTTCCACGCTTGACATGCAACTAGTTTGCATAAGTGGCTAGCGGGTGTCTGTCTCTCCTACTATAGTCAATATCTATTTTGCAACAAGTTGTCAACAATTTGGTTATCCTCGTTGTGGTTCATGTTCGTATATAAGAACGGTTCTATCTCGAAAGCCCTAAGTCACGTAAAACTTGCAATTGATAAATTAGAGGCGTCTAGTTTAGATTGTTGCTGGGCTAGTGTTATGATATGGTGATATTGTAAGTAGAAGTATGAGATGATACTCTTACAACATACATAACGTGTAATCTCCATATACCTTGGACTTACACATATAGGTATGATAGTGATCATACCACGATGCACATGATAGAGATCATATGCGGGAACCATATCATTTCACTAATAAACATGTGATGTTTGATAGCATCTTATATTGCTTGTTTAGCGCTTTGTTAGCATAATAAGATGATCCCTCATTTAAATATCAAGATAAGAATGTGTTCTTCCTTTAGTATGCACCGATTATGTTTTCGTCGCTCCAAGACATCACGTGATGATCGGGTGTTCTTGGATCCACGACCATATTTCGGGTGTAAAACAGTTACACACGCGAATACTAAGGTTCTAACTTGGCGAGCCTAGCATGTATAGACATGGCCTCGGAACACGAACCGAAAGGTTAAGCATGAGTCAAATAGTAGATATGATGCCCATTTGATGCTCGCCTTTGAAGCTATACCGACTCACGTGATGATCGGACTTGGTATAGTGGATTTGGTTCATGTAATCACCAAAAAGGCACGAGGGATGTCATTTTTGAGTGGGAGTTCATTCGTAATATGGATTAGTTGAACTCAATCTATCATACACTTAGTCTAAACTTTACAAATTCTGTTGTAGATGGCACCACCTGCTTTTAATTTCAATGTGTTCATGGAGAAAGAGAAACTTGCAACGAACGGTAGCAACTTTACCGAATGGGCCATGAATTTGAGGATTCTCCTCTCTCCTGCACAAAAGCAATATGTGCTAGAAGCACCACTAGGCCCCCCACCTTTTGAGTATGCCCCTGACGAGGAGAAGAATGTCTATCAGACTTGTCAGGAGGACCACAACTTAGTTCATTGCGGCATATTGTATGGGCTGGAGCCAGAACTTCGAAAGCGTTTCGAAAACGGCAATGCTTTTGATACAATGGGTGAGTTGAAAATGATTTTCGACACACATGCTGCTGTAGAGAGCTACAACGCTTCAGAAAAGATATTTAGCTGCATGATGGAAGAGCACAACTCCTTTAGTGAGCATGTACTCAAGATGTCGGGTTACGCCGATAAGCTTGTGTCCTTGGGAATAACGATTCCCATTGACTTAGGCATCCATCGTGTTCTGCAGTCTCTGCCACCTAGCTATAAGAGCTTTGTGATGAACTATGATATGCAAGGCAGAAGTCTCTCCCCGAGCTTCTGTCAATTCTTAAAACTGCAGAAGTGGAGATCAAAAAGGAACATCAAGTGTTGATGATCAATAGGAACACTGGTTTCAAGAAAGACAAGAAGGGAAAACGGAAGGGAAGTAAGGGCGGCAAGCCGGTTGCCGTGCCTGAAAAGAAACCCCGAGTTGGACCTAAGTTGTAACACCCTCAGAATCGGCCCTATGCAAGTTTTAGCGAAACCCGCCAAACCCGCATAGAAACGATTCAAAGGTGCCCACCAGGCACTTTCGTGCGGGTGGAAAACGGAGTAATAACATTACACAACAGTCCTCGATGGGACCCACAGAACAGATATATATATATATAACAGCGACTCAAAGAGTCAAGAATACAGATATAATATACAAAGATCCAAATCACCTTGAAAACGATAGAGCGTCCGGCTACGGACAAGATGCAAATGGGGCTAAGAGCCCTGAAGAATAACCAATGGCGTCCATAACCTGCCCAGCCAAGCGGAAGGGTAACCTCGCTAACGGCGTCGATCTCAAAACCTGCTTAAACAAAAGGTGCCGACAAAGGGCAAAGGAAAAGAAGGAGCGTCGATCGAGGCCAAGACATGAGACTAGAATTCGGCGGTCCTCGCCTACAAAGGGTATGGTGGACTGAAGCGGCAGCGGCAGCTTGCACTAAACAACCTATAGAGACTCGATACAACTGGCGGCAATCAGAGAGGGGTAAGAAGGACCTATAAGGATCCAACCTAAGCTAACACCAAACAAACCCATCCTGGTGTTTCCCCCTCGAGACCGAACGAGGAAGTCAACCGAGGAACTCACACAGTTGGTAGTTTTACTTAATCGGTTATAGTTGCAGCACTTTACTAGTCAGGTTTAGATAATCGTCCTGATAAAGTAAGCAGTGGGCACTTTTAATTAACCATTCCGTTATAGTGGCAACACTTACTAGTCAGATACAATTAGCATGAGATAACCCCAAAACCCAGCAGTTGTTGGTACTTTTACTTAGCCATTCCGTTGTAGTGAAGCTGATTACTAGTCAAATCGGATACAAGTCAATTTATAACAGTAAACTTTAGTTATAGTTGTCTATGATCAAGCACTGTGCTCCAAGTCGTCCATAACCGCGGACACGGCTTCTCGAAAAGATTTAACCTGAGGTGCACCAAAGTATCCACAGCACTTGACCCTTTTGCGATCGTTAACATACACCCATCGGTATGTCGGCGGGGCCTAAGTCATGACGTTCCCAGACCCAAAGCAAGCACGGGGGGCCACCCCACTAAGTCTACCCGCAACGAAGTCGGCCGGTCTCCGAGACGGACTTAGGGTTTGCGACAATGGTTGTAAACGACAGCAGATCCCCAATCGGGGACTGTCGATACCCGAAAACATTCCGCTTACCTAAACAGTACAGCGTGCTCCTCACACAAACGTAAATAGAGCGGTAAACATGGCATAAGTACAGGATAGTAAATAAAACCTCAAACTAGTTGTGGCCCCCAGTACAATACTTTGAAATCAGGTAATAATCAATGGGGGGCCCATATCTCCCCACCTGTGGTTAGCGCTCGATCTCGAACAGGTGTCAAGAACTCGGGTCCTAC
This sequence comes from Avena longiglumis, assembly GCA_030063025.1. NCBI lineage: Eukaryota > Viridiplantae > Streptophyta > Magnoliopsida > Poales > Poaceae > Avena > Avena longiglumis. The sequence goes on along the minus strand of CP125979.1, from coordinate 207,382,652 downwards.
GGGACACAAGTGGGCGTTCGGAAACCAAATATTACCTATCACCCACCGATGCCTCTGCTTAATTCAATTTTAGTTGTTAAACAGTAATTAAAGTGAAACAATAATTAAAGACATGATCATCTCCAACATCAACATGCGGCAATCCTCCAACAATGGTGGTACTTGACGACAAGCGAAACACTTGAGCAAGCGACTACGACACGCGGGTCCAGCTATCTACCGCATAATGTAATAGGATGTGTCCAGGGCTATATATGGCTGCAAGGGATATCACGGGTACGAAACTAGAGCATCGCAACACAGATAGCAAAGATCAACAGGAGGGAATAAATACTAGAAAAGTAAGATAGGAAGAAAGGGGGAGATGCTCGCCTGAAAACATTGTCGAAGGTTCAACCGAAGATCGGGTCGACACTCGCATCAACTCAACGGCCTTATCCGCGAAGAAGCAAAACACTAGAATAAACACCGGATGCAATATTTAAGATTACGGCAGAAGGTCAGGCATGATGCATGTATGATGTATGGCATGGCAAGGATGCGATGCAAATAGGCAATATTCAGCGGAACCGGGGTCCCGACAATTAATTAGGTGGTTCATGTTATTTAGATACCCCCGCATTTTGAATGTTGTTTAACAAGGCAGAAGATAGTACCGGGTTCGCTATACAGATTAAATGAGGCCAATATGAGACTAGATTCGCCCGCATATGGGCCCCATATTTAATTATGAGGTGAATCGGCATAAGGCCCCCAAACCACATGATATGGATGCGTGCATGAACAATTTATATGCAACAGTTATATATGTGACATTTATAAAATAGGGTTCTCGGATAAGGGGTTCACACTTTAGGGTCTCGACGGTCTTGGTTCCGGGGTTCGGGGTTCATGGTTCGACGGAAACGTTCTCGGACTCCGGGGTTTAGGGTCTTCGGTTCGAGGGTGTAGGTCTTGTCGCATGCAGATCTTGTCGGGTTCCACGGGGTCGAGCTTGCCGTTGCGAGGGTCTTGTTGGGCCCGCGCAGTAGATCTTGGTGTTCCGGGGGAAGTTCTCGGTGTTCCGGGGTGAAGCACTTGGCGTTTTCTGGGTTGGAGAGCTTGCCGTTCCGTGGCGATCGTGGCGTTCTCTGGGGAGGATCATGTCGAGCCGTCGGGTTTGGTTCGGTCTTCGGGGTCTCTGTGTCCGTGAAGTAGATCTTGACGGGGGGTGTTGTCGGTCTCCGGGTCGGTCTTGCATTTGCATCCGCACCCGTATACGCTGGAGAACACGCGCAAGCACATAGACATACACGCATGTCCAAAAACAACACACGGTACTTACGACAACAACGCGGCCAGAGAGGCTTGTAGACGTGCCCCAGCAGAGGCAGGTCTTGGCGGCCCGATTCCTGGCGACGGCGTGGTGTCCCGAACGGCGAGGACGGGCCGGACGACGAAGCGGCGGGCGCCGGGAGGCCGACAGCGCAGCGACCAGCGAGGGACGATGAGGACGGTTAGGTATGGCAGCATGGCCAAAGCGCGGCGACCGCTGGCGGAACGGCGAGGGGCGGCGCTTCGGCAGCTGCGGGCCTGCGAAATGGCGGGCTTGCGAGCAGCAGACGAGGGGGCGGGCGCAGGCGGTCGGCGTGGTGGGGCGTGGCAGCTGGGCCGGCAGGCCGCGCCGGGCGGCGGGCGATGCCGGCGAGTTAAGCTTCCGGCGAGGTGGTTGCTGGGCGGTTCTCGAGCGGAGGAGAGGCGCTGGCGGCTCGCAGAGGCGGGAGGAGCAGCGCGGGCGAAGAGGCGGCAGCGCTGGCAGGCCGGGCAGCGGTGGGCGTGACAGTGGGGAGGTGGGGCGAGGTTGAGCGGCCGGGCGAGAGAGCTTAGGCGGGCTCCTGCTACGGACGGCCTTTCAGCGGCTTGGGCGGCCGGAGCGCAGAGGGTCCGCGAGGGCGGCGGAGCTGGCAGCGGGAGGGAGGATGCAGGGCGCGGGGGAGGTGGGAGGAAGAGGACGAGTCGGTGGGGGTGGGTCCGCGGGCAGGGGGTGGCCAGGGCGTGGGGCCGGACCAGGGGGAGGTGGGGATTGGGGAGGGTGTGGCGTGTGGCTTGGTTAGGCCATGTGGCAGCTAGGGAGTGGTGGGGGTTTTGGGGAGGGTGAGGTGGCGTCTAGCTATTGGGTGGGGTGATGTGGCCAGGGGGTGTGGGTAGAGTTTTAGGTGGTTTAGGATTATGGGGTGGGCCGATTTGAAAATGGGGGTGGTCGTTCGGGTCGATTCGGCCCGTTCGACTGCCCCCGCTAAAACAATTAAACTTTTTATTTGTTTTAAACGGGCCGTGTGCAAACCGATAGCGGCCAAAATAATTAATCCGGAGAACCGGGCTTTGCATTTGAATTAAGATGGGGCGTTTGGAAAACAAATCGGGCTTTGCGAAAATAGTTTTGGCAAACAATGCATGATGATGACGATGCAATGCACAAATTCAACGCGATTTTCTAGTAGTGGTTTTGCGGGATGCCACATAAGTCTTATACCGAGTGCTACTATTGTAAGGGGACTGGCCACTGGAAGCGTAACTGCCCCAAGTATTTGGCAGACAAGAAGGCCGGAAAGGCAAACAAAGGTATATATGATATACATGTTATTGATGTGTACTTGACTAGTGCTCGCAGTAGCACCTGGGTATTTGATACCGGTTCAGTTGCTAATATTTGTAACTCGAATCAGGGGCTCCGGAACAAGCGACCGCTAGCAAGGGGTGAGGTCAAGATGCATGTCGGCAATGGATCAAGCGTTGATGTGATCGCCGTCGGAACGCTGCCTCTCCATTTGCCGTCGAGATTAGTTATAAACTTGAATAATTGTTATCTGGTGCCTACACTGAGCATGAACATTATATCTGGATCGTGTTTGATGCGAAGTGGTTATTCATTTAAATCCGAGAACAATGGTTGTTCTATTTATATGAATAAAATCTTTTATGGTCATGCACCGATGATGAATGGTTTATTTCTATTAGATCTCGATGATAATGTTACACATATTCATAATGTTGATGCTAAAAGGATTAAACTTAATGATGATATATCCGCATATATGTGGCACTGCCGTCTAGGTCATATTGGCGTTAAACGCATGAAGAATCTCCATTCAGATGGACTTTTGGAATCACTTGATTTTGAAATCATTTGATACATGTGATCCATGCCTTATGGGCAAGATGACTAGAACGCCGTTTTCCGGTTCAATGGAACAGGCGACAGATTTATTGGAAATCATACATTCTGATGTATGTGGTCCAATGAGTGTGTTAATGAGGTGGATATCGTTATTTTGTTACTTTCATGGATGATTTGAGTAGGTACGGTTATATCTACTTGATGAAACACAGGTCTGAAACCTTTGAAAAGTTCAAGGAATTTCAGAATGAAGTGGAAAATCATCGTAATAGAAAGATCAAATTTCTACGGTCCGACCGTGGAGGTGAGTATCTAAATTACGAGTTTAGCACTCACATGAAAGAGTGTGGAATTGTTTCACAACTCACACCTACCGGAACACCACAGCGAAATGGTGTGTCGGAACGTCGTAATCGTACTTTATTAGATATGGTTCGATCTATGATGTCTCTGACAGACTTGCCGTTGCCATTTTGGTTATGCACTAGAAATTGCTGCATTCACTTTAAATCGGGCACCATCTAAATCCGTTGAAAAGACACCGTATGAATTGTGGTTTGGAAACAAACCTAAGCTGTCATTTCTTAAAGTTTGGGGATGCGATGTTTATGTGAAGAAACTTCAACCGGATAAACTCGAACCCAAAGCGGAAAAATGCGTCTTCATAGGATACCCTAAGGAAACTATTGGGTATTCCTTCTATCATAGATCCGAGGGCAAGGTTTTTGTTGCCAAGAATGGATCCTTTCTAGAGAAAGAGTTTCTCGCGAAAGGTGTGAGTAGTCGGAAGGTAGAACTCGAAGAGGTTATTGAACCTTCTCTTCAAAGTATGGCGAGTAGCGCAGCGCCGGAAGTTGTTCCGGAGTTGGCTTCACCTGTTGAAGAAGGAACTAATGATAATGATCATGAAACTCCAAAAGAGAGTACTACCGAACCTCGCAGGTCTAGCAGGACGCGTCGACTCGGTATCTGAAATCTGTCATGAATTTCATGGTTGATGAAAATGATGACCCTGCGACGTATGAAGAAGCGATGATGAGCCCGTATTCCAACAAATGGTTAGAAGCCATGAAATCCGAGATGGAATCCATGTATGAAAATCAAGTTTGGAACTTGGTGGAATTACCTCACGACCGAAAGAACGTGGAGAACAAATGGATTTTCAAAAGGAAAACTGATGCTGATGGTAATGTGACCGTCTATAAAGCTCAACTTGTGGCAAAGGGGTTTCGACAAATTCAAGGAGTTGACTACGATGAGACATTCTCTCCCATAGCGATGCTAAAGTCAGTTAGGATTATGTTAGCAATTGCTGCTTATTTCGATTATGAGATATGGCAGATGGATGTCAAAACCGCGTTTCTCAATGGTAATATTGAAGAAGAGTTGTATATGATACAACCAAAGGGTTTTGTCGATCCTAAGGATGCTAACAAGGTGTGAAAGCTTCAGCGATCCATCTATGGATTGAAGCAAGCATCACGAAGTTGGAATCTTCGCTTTGATGAGGTGATCAAAGAGTTTGGATTTGTCCAAACTTATGGAGAAGCTTGTATTTACAAGAAAGTGAGTGGGAGCAATGTGGCATTTCTGATATTATATGTGGATGACATATTATTGATCGGAAATGATATAGATCTTTTAAACAGTGTTAAAAGTTATCTAAACAGCAAATTTTCAATGAAGGACCTAGGTGAAGCGTCATACATATTAGGCATAAAGATCTATAGAGATAGATCTAGACGCCTAATAGGGCTATCACAAAGTACATACATTGATAAGATTTTAAAGAAGTTTAAAATGGACGGAAGTAAGAAGGGGTTCTTACCTATGTTGCAAGGCAAGACATTGAGTAAGACTCAAAGTCCGGCTTCTGTGGAAGAAAGAGAGATAATGGACAAAGTCCCCTATGCTTCAGCCATAGGCTCTATAATGTAAGCCATGCTATGTACAAGACCGGATGTGGCACATGCTATTAGTTTGACTAGTAGGTACCAATCGGATCCAGGTTCGGAACACGATGAACATCTCCTCGTCATAGTCCATGGCCAAACCGGCAAAACGCTGAACACTTGGAGGGCGAGGTGGCGGGAGCTTTGAGCGAAGCCGAGCTACGACGAAGCTTGGGCGACGAAAGATGGCCTAGGTCAAGGGGAAAGGGCGGCGACTATGGCGGGCCTATCTATAGGTGTGGATACGGCTCGGCGTGGTGAAGCTTCGCCGGCGAAGGCATGACGACATGGAAGCTAGGGGAGCTCTTCGCCGTAGGGGAGGCGAGTGGAAGTGGAGAATGGGATTTTCTTGCAGATAGGGTTGGCCCACACCCGTTTTCACTTCGTCAGGTGTTCCCAGGGCGTTCTGGCGCCCCGGGATTGGCCTGGGAATTCCGGACAAAAGTTGCACAAATCCGAACGAAACCGGGGTTCTGGAAACGAGACTGGGCCAATTTTCGGCGCCCGGACGAAAAAATCGCCCTGGGAACGGCGTCCTAGGAACCCGAGTAGAGATGCTCTAAGTGTATGTTTAGGTGTGTTCTAAGCCAAAATTTCCTAATTTATAGCATCAAATTAATTTCACTAGATCCATCTGCAAATGTAGTTTGTAATAACCTTATTTTATGTCATAGATATTTATACGATTAGGCAGACTCGGAATAGTTTAGCTTAGGATAAAAGTAAACATGCACTTTTTTGTGGCTTTTGGTTCGACGTAAAAACTAATGAAGAGTAAGGTTGGGATACTGGAACTGGAAAAAACCCTCCTGTGCTCCCCCAAGGCGGAGAGCACCCCTTTCCGGCCGTGCCCTCCCCCACCCCTTCCCTCTGGCTCTGTTGGCGCGGGTGAAGGGAATATGCCCCGAGAGACAATAATAAAGTGTTTATTATGTGTATTCCAAGTATATGGTAGATGTTTATTTTGCATGCTATAATTGTATTAATACGGAAACATTAATACATGTGTGTTTAATAGACAAACAGAAAGTTCCTAGTTATGCCTCTCTCATAAACTAGCTCGTTGATTAATAAGATGATCAAGGTTTCCTGATCATGGACATTGGATGTCGTTAATAACGGGATCACAACATTAGTGTAATGGTGTGATGAACATTCATCCGAAGTATAGCATTACGATCAAAGTCATTGAGTTTATATTGCTATAACAAATTACAAAGTGATCCTAATCCTTAGACCATGAGATCATGTCAATCACTAACATCGGAAGAGTTTCTTGATAACATCAAACGTCACACCGTAACAGGGTGATTATAAAGATGGATTCAGAACTAATAAAGTGTTATGTTGAGGCTCATGGATCGAGAGTGGAATTTGTTCATCCTGATGACGGATAGATATACTCTAGGCCCTCTCGGTGATATCACATTGATTATCTTGCAAGCAAGTGATTTGATCACTAGAATGTTATATCACGGGAACGAGAAAAGAGTGCATGTCAGTAACGAGATCAAACTAGGTATGGAGATACCAATGATCGAATCTCTAACATGTAATATATCGTGAAACAAAGGGATTAAGATACTAGCGTAAAAGGTTCCGACGATCACAAGAAAGTCATCGTTGAATGTGTGGGAGTCAGTATGGGTCTCCAGATCCCGCTTCTGATTATTGATCCGAGAGGGGTCTTGATCATGTCCGCATTATTCACGAACCGTAAGGTGACACACTTAAGAGACACCGACATCTAATTGGAGCAAAAGTTTCATGCCGAAAGAATGAACAAGCGCAAAAATTTATTTCACTAGATACCGAAACAGGTTTTCGGGTGAAATTGCATAAAGTGGTTATGCATGTGAAATAGAATTCTAGCAAGGGGTTATTTGTGAATGTTTCATTAAAGTAATTGACAAAATTCTGAATAAAATAAAAGAGTTTTATTAATGAGAGTTTGCATTAAATTTGGTGGAAATTTAATGGCATGTTTGAGTGGGATTTTGAGTGGAGGGAATTTAAAGGAATTTTGTGAGTGGAGTGTCCACCCACAGAAGAGGGGAGGGCAAGGGGGCAGCCCCCATGCGCCGGACACCCCCTCGGGGTCCCCCTCCTCCTATAAAAGGCACCCCTCTCCTCACTTCTCACTCACACCTCCTCGTGAAGGATCTCTCTTCCCCTCTAGAATTTATCCCCCATGGTCTCGGACTAGCGAGATACATGTTATCGGTGGCTATTCGGAAAGAAATAGTTGTGCTTCCGCTGCATCGCTGGATCGAGGAGGCAGAGGTTGCTCGGTGCCTCGAATGTGTGTGCGCGCACGGATGCGCTACTGATTTGCGGCGCTAGGACTTCCTCTCGATCTTGAGATCGGCAAGAGATCGTTTACATCAACCACGAGTTGAACTCGTTAAGCTTTGTCGGTTTTCAAGGGTATGTTCTCTACGGATATACATCCGCCAGTTGTTTGTATCTAATAGATAGATCTTGGTACATATTTCACATCGTAGGAAAATTTTTGTTTTCTATGGTGCGAACCCTACAGCGGGATGCCGGGAAAATTCCCTACGACGCCAACGGCGGCGGACTTGACCTTCCCCTCACGCTAGGCGAGGAGATCGGGGCCCCCTCGGCTTGGCGACGGTGCACCATGGAGGTGCTGGAGCTCGGGCGGCAGGGGTCCGATAATGGCGGTAGCGAGCGACGACATGTGGCGCGGTGGCGCTGCCTCCCCTCTCGGCTTCAAGGACGGTCTAAGCAGCGCAGGTTCTAGGCGAGCTCGGTCCGAGCTCCGGCGACGGCCCATGACGGTCTGCCAGCATAGCGGCGACAGGGTTAGGGGCTGCTCGGGGTGCAAGCGATCGACGACGACAACAGTCTAGCAGCAGCAGTGGGCGGTGGAGCTGATTGGTCCCGATCTGGGCCTGGCCGACGGGCCTGGCCTAATCAGGTCCTATTCCAGTCCTAATTGGCACTGTTGCGTCTGATGGCACTCACCTCGGGTGATGGAGGGAAGTCCCCCCAAGACGCCGAGTGCGTCGATGTCTACAAGTCCGCGAGACCTACCCGTCCTTGTCGGCGGTGCGAATTGACATTGGTCGAAGCTTTGTCTAGAGTTCGTGGATGTAGGGGCGGCGGTCCTGGAAGGTGGACTGCGTGGACGACTCTTCGACGAGTGATGTCACAGTGGCAGTGGTTTCTGTCCTTGGTCATTGATACCTTCCATTCGGATTTACGGATGCAGTATACTAGCTTTTTTCTAGTGGTTTCCGAACCTTTCTAGTTTACTTTAGAATGTTGTTTGTTATAATGGATGAAGATAGGACAGGGTTAAAGTTTCACCTGCAACTGCACATCATATGTGATAAAGATAGTAGTACACATATTCATGTGTAATAATTTATTAAAGATAAAATTTACGGGCAACACATCCTGATATACTAGAGCTTCTGGAAGTCACATGCATAACAATAGTATTTTAATCCAACCACTATACCACGAAATACCGGGCTATAACAACTATTAAATGAAAACAAAGATCAAAACCTTAAAAAAGTGATGTGCTGTTGTTCCCAAATGGATCGTTAAACGAAGGCCGTACTCTCCTTTATGTCACTAGGTTTTTATGACATCGCTGCTCACCAAGTATCTCACCTCAAGCCTTTATCAATATCTGAGATCTTGGGTACCTACAAGTCCATGGATCGAGATAAGAGACAAAGAAACAAAGATGCAAATCGCTATTCAATCAATACACAATACTCCCACAAATTAGATGCACATAATCGCTGCGAGGTTTCACCCCAACCCACAACCTATAAGGACTACTCACTCATAACAATAAGATCAAGGATAAAAAACATTATGCAAAATACTTAGATTGAAATCAATTATTTTATAATGGTCACCGAATCACAAAAAAATCTCAAGTACAAACTAATGCTTATGGCTATAAAGATCATAGAGGATAGAGAGGATGAACTATGGTGGTGGATCTTCGGTGTTGTTGTGATGCAAGCTGAGAATGGCGGTCCTCTACACGGCATCTGGGACCTCGAAATATATATGCGCCTTCACGAAATTCATAGGGGTTGATGATATGAATCCACTACCACCTGGTACGGTCGGGCCGTACGGGCGACCTTGCCCGTACTAGTGGTTGTTAAGTCCTTTGTCAATGGGATTTCGACCTAGGATTGCTTGGCCATGTAAACAACCTCAAAATTTTCATTAATAGCTCCTGATTTTACCTTAAAAGTATGATTTCCTGCATAACACAATTCAAAGCAATGATTAGTCATTAGTAGCAAGGCTAGAGAGATTCTTGGCCATTTGTTTGACTAAAAATATGGTTTAAACGCGAAGAAAGATGACTATTTTTACAACCAACAATCATGTGGAGGATTTGATTTCAATGCGTTGGGAGGCTTTGGTGTTGACGACGCTTCGGCTTCGGCAACCCCCAGATCTGCTGGAGGTCTATCCTGGGGACAACGGCCGTGGCGAAAGACGGGAAGTGGTACGAAGGTTTTTCCGAGCGAAAGCTCAGTCCTTTGGCACCATCGGAGACGATGCATACGGTTATCGTTACCTTCTTGGGGCGCTGATGCGTCTAACTTCCGCGCGACATGACTCCAGGTGGGTACCCTTGACCATTGATCTCAGTGGCGACGACGGCGCTATGTGTCGTTGCCCTCTTGGGGGTGTCATCGTGGAGCCCCGGTTCATCCCGATCTCGGCTCGTTTTCTTCGGTGGCAAGTTTAGATTTTTCGTGTTTTTTTTGTTTATTTTGATCTGTTTTATAAAAGGGTCTCCCCTCGACCTTGTATATGTTTGGTCGATGTAGTTTTATTTATAAAGTGGGACGAAAACCTATTTCAAGGCGAGGATACTCGAAATTACAGCTCAGTTTTTTACATAGTACTCCAATCGAATTGCAGTGACATCTATCTAGCTTTGGGTTTACTCCAACCGGAGCTTTACCATGTCCCACGAAGTTCGTTGGAGACTTGTCCGAAGAGAAACCAGGGACAGCCATGTACTCCGATATGGATAGTTTTTTTTTTAAATTTCTCCGATATGGATAGCTAGATCTTTCCCTGTTCCTGATGCACCTTTCCATGCCAGTTCCCACAAGTGGCCCATTTCCCACGCTTCAAGTGGCCGCGGAATTCAGCCTCGACCAGCCAGCCAGCCAGCCGCCACTAAAATAATCCGCCGAACCCCACACCCGACCATTGTTTTTCTGCGCAAAAACGAGAGGCCACCAGCTCTCCGGCAAATATCTCCCTTGAAACGACCTCAAATCGCACCAGAAATATCATCACCGCTTCACGTTTCACCTTCACCTTCACGACACTTCACCCCCCCAACAGCAGCTGCAGTAGCACTGGGGTCTGGGGGGAGGCAAAAATATCTGCGGACCCGAGCGCCCGTGGTAGTTATCTGGCCCGTTTTCCACCCCTCCATTCGATCCTCTCTCTCTCCCCCCTCCCTCGCGCTGACGTGGCACGCCCGGCATCCCTACCAAAATTCTCCAGATATTTTCGTTCCCCTCTCCTGCTCTCTCCCTTCCCACGGCGACCACGAGATGTCTCCCGACGCCGACGCCGGGGAGGCGACGGCGGTGGCGGCGGTCACCGGGACGGCGGCGGCGAGCGGAGGCGGGGCGGCGCGAGGGGTGATCCGATGGGACGAGATCCTGCCGCGCCGCTCCCTGCGCGTGCTCCTCGTCGAGCACGACGACTCCACGCGCCAGGTCGTCACCGCGCTCCTCCGCAAGTGCGGATACCGCGGTGAGCTCCCCCTTCCTTCCTTCTCTCTATCTACGTATCTCTCTTTTGCCGCGCTCGCGCGACCAGTCAAATCGATTTCCTGCTGCTGAATTGGGCCGTTTCTTCTTCTCGGGAGGTGACGCCAGTGGCGGCGGTGGCGGACGGGATGAAGGCGTGGGAGGTCATGCGGGGCCGCGCCTACGCATTCGACCTCGTGCTCACCGAGGTCAACATGCCCACGCTCTCAGGAATCGACCTGCTCTCCAGGATCGTCGCCGCCGACGAGTGCAGGAACATCCCCGTCATAAGTAAGCACCCGCCCTTCCTTCCTTCCGCCGACATCTCCCTGCTACTTAATGCTTCCTTCGTGTGAGCTTCAGCTATCTAGTGGTGTATGCTAGTTCAAACCGAGCGAGCTGGCAAACGGATTTGATTTCGCGCTATGTTTTTCCTATGCTAGTAACTGCTTAACTGTGGCAGGGTGCTTTTCGTTGTCGTATATGCGACCCCCGCCGCGATTGATTGGATAGTTGGAGAGCTGAATTCAGATGGATACTCCGCTTTACTCGTGTGTTGGTTACTTTTAGTTAGTCAGTGTCTCTAATGTAACTGAATTATCACTATCGTTGTCGGGTTCCATTTGTGTTCCCCCGAAGTAAATCATCGCCCCGCGATCCAACCGGTTGGTGGAGAATCGATAGACTCCGGATGGATATGTTGCATTTCTGATTTTGTTTTTAACAGATTTGTCTTGTGCGGTATCTGTTGATGAATTAATTGGAACCTTAATTTTATTTGGCGCAATTTATGGATTGGAAGAAGTTTGTTGGCAAATTTCCAATGATAGTTACATGTATCTCTTTTAGGGATTTCGCGCCAAAAAAATGTTGGTAAGGTGTAACTTTACATCGGTTCAGTTTTGAGAGGTAAATTTATATTTTAAGGTCCTGATTAGGTAGCGTAATTGAGCAACCATGCTATTTCATGATGTGTGTAGCTTTCTATGAAAGCATCATCTCACAGCAAGACATCATCTTTTCGAAAAGTGAATGCTGCTAATTTTGAAATTTTATTATTAACAATAGTTTGATCCGGGTGTTCAAAATAGTGGGAAGAGAGTATGTATGTACTTACTGAAACAACAAAAACCCTCTCTAAGCAATGCACGTGATAAATGCACGGATGTGCTGCAGTGTGCTGATGTAACCACTGTGCCCCTAATACGACAAACACATAAGCAGCCAAGTGGCATAGCGGTGTATCGCTGATGTTAGTATGGAAATATGTTTATCTGGAGATGCCTTAATCTAGAGCTGCTCTATTTGTATGGGGTTTATGATGTCTTATTGTGTTGTCCGTGCAGTGATGTCGTCACAAGATTCAATTGGCACGGTGCTGAAGTGCATGCAGAATGGTGCAGTGGACTTCCTTGTGAAACCAGTGAGAAAGAATGAGTTGCGCAACTTATGGCAACATGTGTGGAGACGGCATTCAGTAAGTCCTTATTCGTCGCGTCTTTCAGAACGCTTTCTTTTGCAGCCTGTGTTATGGCGAATGACTGAATGGGGTAAAATTAGCCTTCTTCAATTGTATTCTTGAGTCTATATTGTCCAGACTAATTCTCGATTAAAAAAATATGCACACATTTTCCTTTAAAGTATTATCCACTCATCAAAGTGCCTTGTATGGTGTGCATTAATTTTGGTTGTCCAAGATTAAGAGTGATCTATTGTTGATGCAGTCATTTTAAGCTTTTAGCATATAGCAGCATTTCTTATTTATTCTGATTTCTTGAGGTATAATTAAGCCTTGTTGTTTCCATTACAGATGAACAGCCAATTAAATGCATCAGAAAACAACGCGGCCAGCAACCATATAAGTGTGAATTCTGGTAACGGGTCAAAGACAGGAGAGAACAGCGACGAGGAAAGTGATGCTCAGGTGAGCAGCTGAGTTGGCTTATACCTTATTTTTCTAACTGATATCCAAGTACGAGTAGAATTGCTGTAGCTCGGGTTGATAAAGCCAAGCAACCAAAAGTGAAAGATAGAGCACTTTTTCTACTCCCTCCGTCTCAAAATAGATGTCGCAGATTTGTCAAAATTTAGATGAATCTAGACACTACTTAGTATATAGATTCATCCAAAATTTGACAAACCCGCGGCATCTATTTTGAGACGGAGGGAATATGTTTTTTTTGCTCTTGTGACTACCAGTTAATTGTGGCCAGCACTGTTTACTGAAACTTTGTTCATCGTTAATGATCTTTTAAAAGTTCTGGTCTCTCTTTTGTATTAAATTATTGGACTTCTTCTGCAACTAATAATGTTGTTGCTCTTCTAACATGATCAGAGCTCAGGTAGCAAGAAGGGGACTGAAATTCAGAGTGCTGAGAAATTACCTGAGGTTGTGAAAGATAATGGGGCAGGCTCATCCAGAGAACCTAAATTACAGAATGGACCTTTTGATAGAATAAACACAAAATCACACATATTGAAGGGTACTGATGGTAAGAATCTATGCTTGGTTCTCCGGCGTTTAATGTTTTTTGTTCTGTTATTAGCCATCAAATTTGTACATTGCACATCTGATTTTACCTGGTGTTTTTGTGTAGATGCTCCAAGTATAAATGCATGTGCCACCAGTAAGCCGCAAGCGTTTTCAGCTGAGAAGAATGTGCGTTCCAAGTATCTTCATGGTATTACTTCTGCAAAGGTTGCTGGACAGATAATGGATAATGCCTTGAGAATTGCTGATGCAAGTACATGTCGTCCAAGTGATCCTAGGAAAGATCTTTTGCCTACTGCCCAACCAACAACTAGCAAAAATTGCAAATCTCCAGTCACGAAGAATCATGCTGTCAACCCTGTCGTGGAAAATACCGTTCCTGAAAATTTGAAGGGCGCTGCAATAGGCCATGCCGAGTCTGGGCCCTCTCCTTCCATGGAGATCAACTTAGGAAAGCAACGTCTTAATGGTTACACGAACCAAGAATTGAAGGATAAGGATAATTTCAATCACTCAAATTCCTCTGCATTTTCAAGGTACGTACGTGTTGTTTTTAAATTTTGATCCGAATAACTTTGATTTATTTATTGCATTTGTTTCAAATGTTTTTTGAGATTATACTTTATTTGTGTTTTAGACCCTGAGGCTGATCTTAGTAATTGCTTACACATTACCCTGCGCAACTGTGACTAGCTCTATTGTGCATGCTAATCACATGGTTGTCAACATTGCAGGTATGGTAATAAAAGGATAGAACCATCAGCTAAGCCACTGTTTCCTCCGTCCCTCCACTTAACTTTTCAAGAACCGGTTCATGACAAGAATGTCCAACCTGGTGGGGCCTTGTCCAGTTCCCATGAACATAGTGCATACAAGAGTGCAACGCAAGCTCAGGTTCCTTTGGACAGTTGTACAGCGGGTGTTGCCATCCCGTGTTCCAGCAGTGCGAGAGAAGATGCTGGCACAAGTAGTTCCTCCCCTAGAAAGGACACATTGAGTCATCCTCCATATGGGTTTATACCTGTTCCAATTCCTGTTGGTGCTGCTATACCCTACCACTATGGTGCAATTATGCAGCCGATATACTACCCCCAGGCTCCTTTTATGCAGTGTGATCCGTCTGGCATCAACCATATGGCAATTCAGCATGCATCTTATCACTCTAATTACCATCAAAACCTTAGTAAACCGTTAGACATTCATGAACACAGACAGCTAGAAGAAAATCAGCAGTTGCATCATTCAAGACAAATTCTTCAGGAATCAGGAGAACCAATCGACTTGTCGAGAGCCCATGCGGAGCATGCTAACCAGAGTGCTAGCTGTAGCCAGGATATCCGCAGAGGAAGTGGGTGGACTGTGAGCGGTGAAACTGATACAAACACAAATACAATAATTGCCCCAGAAAGCGGCAATGAGAGCGGCATCCAGAACTTCGGTATTAACGGACTGGATAGTGATCGGTCCCGTCGTGAAGCTGCCTTGTTGAAATTCCGCATGAAAAGGAAAGAGAGATGCTTTGAGAAGAAGGTATTTTGTTTGACAAACTTAAATAGTTTGCAGATCGCTTATGGGCATTCATATATTATTTTCAAGTAGTGAATGGATACTTCTTTCATCGTTTCTATGAATAGTTACCCAGACACTTGGTTTGTTGTAATTCTTCCTTTTCTCTTTTTACCTTTCATTCTACAGGTGAGATATCACAGTAGGAAGAAGCTTGCGGAGCAAAGACCAAGAATTAAAGGGCAGTTTGTGAGCCAAAAACTCAAGTCAGCTACAACAACAGAAGACGCAGAAACTGACTAGTAACATTGTTAATTCATGATTGTACTTTTGATACTAGCCTTCCCAGGTGAGGGAGGGCATTTAAAGTAACTGGTAAGAGTGAAAGGCTGGCAAAAGTTTTCCTTCCAGGGTTAGCCTTTTGTACAAGTGTCTGGTGTACTCCTTTGTTGGTTGTTTATTGATACCCTTTGCCTGTAAAGCGTGTCGAATTAAAAAATGCTCAGGGAAAATAGGAAATCGGTGCAGATATCCAGATTTTCTTCACTTATTTATTATGTTAGATGTTTCTGGTGTCATACATCCTTACAATAGCTATAGACCTAAGTCAGCAAGCCTTACTTCCTTACATGTCATTGTTCAGCCATGTAATTATGTTTTCCGTGAATGTATATTCCTCTGTGAGAATATTGAAATCCTGACAACTTGTTTGTTCTTTTCAAAGCCCTGTTTGAAAGGCGGGATTTTTCTCTTTCTCAAATCTTGTGGTACATTTAACTGTTTCGTGTGCAACTGCTGTGAATTCCTTCTGGACATTCTTCTCCTCCAAACAAGCAAGGAATTTTCTCTTTCTCAAATCTTGTGGTAAATTTAACTGTTCCCTCTGGAAGTGCTGTCTGGACATTCTTCCCCTCCAAACAAGCCAGACATGAGCTACTCAATTTATCTAGCCGAGTAGTATCTAGTACTGACAGCACTTCTTGGTTCTTTCTCCAACTGAGCTTGCCCAGATGCTTTACCTGCCTTGCACCCTGCAAACCAGTACATGTGCACTCCTCAATCTTTCAACCATGGCAATCCATCTTAATTACTCAATTGTTACTAGGGCATCAAGCAAAAGCTTGCCAGCACCTTCGAACTCCATGAGACAAGGCATCAATCACAAACATATATGGTGGCCAGCCGTGGCCGATTTCTGTAGGCGGGTTAATTTTTTTGCAGCCATTTTCAGGAGCATCTTCTCTTTACACCCTGCTGCCCAATATTCCCTGTCAGCTTGCACCTCAAGTTTCGCACATTTGCTCCTGCGCTTCTCGGCTTATAAACCGGCAGCTCCGGCCCACACCAGCTCGATCGCAGGAATCTCATTCCCCGCCTGCACCAAGCAAAGCTCGCCGCAGCGATCTGTGACTGTCAGGGTGGAGACAATGGAGGGACCAAGAGCGGCGGCAATGGTGGTGTCGGTGATCGTCTTGGTTGTGTGTTTTAGTGCGCAGGTGGCTGTCGCCGGAGGTGGTCAGCAACAGCCGGCGGCCAGTGGGCCGGAGTCGAGCATGCTGTGCATCAGCAAGTGCGGGACGTGCCCAACGATCTGCACGTCGTCGCCTCCGCCGTCTCCTCCAGCGCCATCGACATCGACGCCATCGTCTCCCTCGCCGTTGACGTCGATCCTCCCGCTGCCCACGCCGGCGCCCCCGCCGCCGTACCTGTCGCTGATCCTCCCGCCACCGTCGTCATCATCATCAGACGGGTACGACAACTCCCCGCCGGCCACCGAGAAGTCCCCACCTTCGCCGAAGAGCAGCGGCGGCGGCTCGTCACCTTCGTCCTCTTCTCCCTCCGCTCCGTCCTCCCACTTCTCGTCGCCACCGTCCCCGCCGTCGACGACCAACCCGTACTACTACTTCTACCTCTCAGGGAGCACCAGGAGCCGCGGCGGCGGCGCGTCGTCGACCGTCTACGCCGTCGTGATCCTCGCGCTGCTGCTGCCCGCCGTCACCTTCTGGAGGTGATCAGGTTTCCGACTGTGCGTCGTCATCGTCATCGGTTGTACTTACTGTCACTTCTTTTTCTCTGTCGTCAGATTCAGAAGCTAGCAACACACACTGCTGTTTAGTACTAATTCGTTGCTTGTGGAATGGTCCTATGTTTACCTGTGATTGTTAAAAGTGGATATAGTGTTTGCTTTCCGTCTTAATTGGTCCCTTTGTGTGTCGAAAAATAACAGAAGCAGCAGCTGCAACTTTGACGATCTTTGGGAGCAAATGTGTGAGTTCCGATGGTATCCTGCCTATGTATGTGAAAATATGCGTGTGCCGTAATTAATTTGTGTGTTCTATTAGTGCGGACCGCAGTTCAATTCTACTGTGCAGATGATGGATGAACAGTAAATTCATATTCAATGTTGATTGTTGAAAAGAAACAGGTTTTTTCTACATCGGACATGTTTGTGTCTTCTACAACTACAAGTGTGGGAAGTTTGAAGAAAGCATTGTCCTAGAAAAAAAAAATGTCCTAGAAAGTTTAAGAAAGTACTGTATGAAAATTGATTTTCTGAGCATGTTGTTTGCTGGAAAATTATGACTGAGCGTAGAACAGGACATGTACACGTGTTAAAAGTTTTAATTGTTTTTTTGACATTTGAAATGCCTTCTTTTCTAGGCGGAATCGTGTGCTCCTGGGAGTACTTTTGGATTTTCGCTTTCTATGCTACTCACTCCATTTCAAAATATAAGATGAAACGGAGGGAGTAGTTCTTATGTGTCTTTGACAGCAACATCTCAACGATTGAGATGGCAACGATAGAGAAGGTGTCACATGGAGTAATATTTTGGCAGCTCCATATTAGGGACCTTTCAACTAACCATAGGGGACAATTTCTTCTCAATGTGATATGCGAACACCTCATATATATCACACCTCACATATATCCAACCCTCGAACCTTATCTTCGATCTCGCTGCATTGTTTGCGATTGGATTATTGGTTCGCCCGCCTCGGCCTGTTAAATGACAACAAAAAAGGCCAAACATATGCAAGCTAATTTGACCTTAGATAGTATTTGCAGATATACTACTCCCTTCTTCCTAATCTCATACAAATACATCCACATATATAAGTATTATCCATATAAAGGCATACGGATCGGAATTTTGTAGATATAAGGCATTCCCGCACGCACATGATTCATCTTGCCCACCACCGTCCAGCACCCCGACCGCCGCCGCCATAGTCGGCCATCATCGCAACCGCCGTCGCCGGCGTCCAGCGAGCCGCCAGACGAGCCGCCGGACAAGTGGCCGGACTGTCCGACAAGCTGAAGACTGTCTGGCCGCCACTGCCAAGCTCTCCTATGCCGCCTCCGCCGCACCACCACTTTTGGGCCAGCCCCGCCGACACACACCTACGAGGCCAAGCCGAGGCGTGCGTTGTCCAGGCCGAGTTACCGTCTCGCGGGACGCAACAGCCACTACTACCACCGCGCGCGGACACGGCCATCGCCAGCAATGATCCGACGTACCGTCATACCTTTTTCCTTTGCATAGAGATTGTACTATTATAGGTACTATTACAAAAAGGTATTATTTGGTTGAGTTATATGGGTTTTGTACAGGATTATATATACGTGTATATACTAATTATAAAGGGGTATCAAGCGATCTAAGCCATCTTTGTGTTTGATATTATACGAGTTTGTATGAGTTTAAGGGGAGGGATAGTACTGGATCAGAGCCCATAATAGAGTACATACTTCCGGTGGATAACTCATAAAAAAATCAGCCAAGATGGTTATGGGGGTCTAGAGTCCGATCCCTGACAATGACATCCTAAAATTGTATTAATTTTTTAAAATTGTATTTTTTAGAACACAGTATAACACAGACACTTATAAACATGCACATACACTCATTCGTATGAATATATACACGCACACCAAATAAATCTAGATAAATGCAAACGTGCATGCCAAGTCTAAGACTTAAACCTAGTTGGACCGGTTCCACCACAGAAAACTCAACCTCCTAATAACTTTTATTGGTAATCCTAAGCTTTGTGAGCTTGAATCGCCACATTCAAAAAAGCAAGCACTCCCACAAGCGCACAAATCTCATAAGAAAATCCAAATGCTAGCACCTTGAAAAATATCCATAGAGCAATACAACTGTCCGTTAAAATTATACTTTCTTCGTTTCATAATATAAGCCTTATTAGCAAGCTGATTAGATTGTGGAATGGAGCTAGTAGAAGAGAACCAACCATTGGTTGTATTGTTAGGATTGCCATGGTACCTAGCCTAAGAGCATCTCTAACAGTGATCGAAAAAGTCGGAACCAAAAAACATGAATTCAGTCTTTCAGAAACGTTTGGGACAAAGATTTTGCAGCTAACGCAAAACAGAACCCGTAAAACACGAACTGAAAAAATGCATTTCAAATATCGCGGGGAAATTCGTCGATGATCATATATATATATATATATATATATATATATATATATATATATATATATATATATATATATATATATATATATATGGCATTGGATGCTCCGATTCAGCATCATAATTACATAATCGGATTAGCAAACCTAAATTACATACTACACCTAACCGCGCTAACTAATTTGAAGCAAAATGCGGCCAAATTGGCCTCTGCGCGCGGCGGTGCCGGTGGTGGCGGAGTGTCTAGGCGGAAGACGGCGTCGACGCGGGTGAAGAGCTTCACTCCTCATCGTCAAGCTCGACTATCTTGAGCTTAACGCGGCGGACGCGCTCCTCCCGGCGAGCCGCCTTGTACTCACGAACTTGGCGGACGGCGTCCGCCTCCTTGCGGCGGAAGCGCGCGCGGGCCTCCGCCTCCGAGATCGCCGCAACCTCGGCGTCCTTCGAGTCGGAGCTGTGCATGTAATCTCCCGTGGAGAACGTGGGCTCCGGCGCGGGGATGAGCTCCTCCTTGTCGGAGCTGTCGTAGACAGGTGGCCACGGTGGGCGACTCGAACCGCCTGACGACGAGCCCTCGCCGCCGTTGCCGTACTTCGCGAGCTTCCCTGGGGGCATGAGCCCCCAGTTCGTCCATCGGCGGGCGCTGCGCTTGCGCGCGCCCTCCGACTGGTTGAACTTCCGGCGTTCCGTGTCCATGCGGAACACGGGGGGCTGCGGCGGCGAGTCCCTGCCGCCCAATCCCGCATCGCGCCCCGCTGAGCCACCACGGGAGGCCATCGCGTCGCGGAGCTGGGGCGAATGGGGTCTGTTGCGAGCTGGATTGCTCGGCGGGGAGGAAGCTGGCGACGGCAGAGGGAGTGGTAGTGGCGGAGGGGAGTATGGTTTGGGAACCGAACTCCCCTCCGCGGCCCGTTTTAATACGGGGCGGCCGCCGAGTTTTTTGGACCCCCGAACTCGTTTTAGGGGCCAGGCCATGAGTTCGGGCTCCGTTCTGGCCTACCTTCGGCCTGAACCCGTATTGTCGTCGGACTTTTTCGATTTCGGCCATTTTTTCAGTTACTGTTATAGATGCTTTAAGAGAGGTCAAAACACAAGTTTGACGTTTTGGTGCTTCTTGATTTAGATTATTCAGGGAAGCAATGTTCCCTCCAATAGCGAGGCTGGACATTATGTGAGTGTGTGCATATACATGTGTGTGTCGACGTTGTATTTAGTGTTTCTAAAAGATAAGAAAAATGAACTTAGTTCAGCCATAAGATTATCCAGATGCAAACACATGGAGATGTGTTCCCTATTTCCATACAATTGTCATGTATCAAAACCGTATAACAGATGCATAAATGCAATCCTAAGCTTTGTGGTCCTGACTCCTGACTCGCCACTCTCTAGAGAGTAAGAGCATTCCCATCATATGAGTCTCAAAAGGGAATCCAATTGCGAGCACATTGTGCTAATGTTGGTACGATTGTAAAATAGCAAAGCTGTCTAACCAAAGCTCGGATTGCTAATATAAGTAACTCAATTGTACCATGCTTTGACTTCCCTGAAAAATATAAACGGAGCAATGCAACTTTCACTCAGTTAAATCTGGAGAACCATTGGTTGGATCATTAGGAGTGTGATGGTATCCTAATCCACGAGGGATCAAACTATAGTTTTAACGCTTTGGTGACTTCTGATACGAATTATTCACTCACTGGGAAGGATGTGCCGTGTGTGTGCATGTAGGTGTCATGTGTGTCTATGTTGTATTTAGTGTTTCTAGAAGAAAATATAAAATTAGCCCAGCCATAGGAAAATCCAACTACCAATAAAGAAAAACGACCAACACAGTGAGATTTGTTTCCATATTTTCATAGTACTGTCATGTATCAAAGCCGTACTGCCTACTAAATCAGATACACTTATTATTAATCAGAAAGAGTATAACACAAGAGTATAACAAATGCTTAAAACGTCCTCGATTTTAGACCATGATTGACTGAGTTGTTAGCATAAAACTATCATTTTATATGTTAAAATTTTCAAATTATACCTGTCGACCTTCAAATCATAAAAAACTACCAGATTAAAACGAGTTATCTCAAAATACGTTGATTGTCATCTGATCACGAATTGACATGACATTGGGATCCAGGTCGATGTGGCACCCAATTGACGCCTCTCCAACACGTCCGTTAGCATAAAACTACCACATTTATAGTCAAATTTTCTGAATGGTACAGATGAACGTCTCAATCGCAAAAAACTACCACATCAAAACCAAGTTTTCGTAAAAAGCATTGATATCATGAATCATGAATTGACCGCGAATCTGAGAGCAGGACCCATTTGTTAGGGCTATTTGCTGACGTGGACCGGGACCCACATGTCAGTGCTATTTAAAGTACAAAAGTATATCATGAAAAATCACCACCGCCTCCACCCGTGCCAAGCGCCGCCTGCTTCGTCGTCTTGCTTCAACCGTGCTGTTGTCAGGTCCTGCTCCACACGCGTTGCCGTTAGTTCCACATCCTGCTCCACACACGTCGCCCTGGTTTTCCGCACCCCTCCTCACGACCAGGTCGTGGTCGTCGCATCCTCCTACTCGAGGCGCGACACAGGTGGTGAATGGGACAACGATGGGGCAGGCCGAGGCGACAGCCGTGCTGGTCGGGGCAGCGACAGGCGATGCCTGTGGTGTACATACAACGAGGGGACAGGCCATGACGATGCCAGTACTTGTCGAGGCGGCGCCAACGGTGGACGGACATGCCGGGGAGGCGACGCCGGTGGTGGACGGGACAACGCCGGGCGGGCCAGGGCGGTGCCGATGGTGGACGGTGCGACGACCGTGCAAGTCGGTGCTAGTGGTGGCAGGGCAGACCGGGAGGCGCTGGTGGTGGATAGAGCGGCGGCGGTGCGGACTGGTGGTGGATGGGGCAGGCCGGCAGCGGTGCGGTCAACGTTATTGAGAGAAAAATTAGATTTTTTATTTTAATTTTTTCTGATATTTTTAGATTTTTTTAATAGGGTTGACACGTAGGACACAATCCATGTCAAGAAACAGCTCCTTACAAATGTGTCCCGCTGTTAGATTCGTGGTATATGTGCTTTTACAAAACCTTGGTTTTGATGTAGTTTTTTGTGATCGAGGCGCCAATTAGGTGCTACGCCGACCTGTTAGATGGGTCTCACTGTCAGTTACCGTGTCAATTCATGATAAAAAAAATAATTAGTGCTTTTTCCACAACTTGTTTCTGATCCGCGACTGGTATCATTCGGAAAATTTGACTTGTAAAAATAGTTTTATGCTAATAACTCTGGTTGACTTCCTTAAAAAAAAGATACATCTCCACTCGATTTTAAAAAGTATGAATACTTACTATTATCCCGAAGGCAAAACAAATTAATGGATCAAGTGATCCTGTAAAAATTAATCGATCTAGCATCCGTGGCTGTCCAATTTTATTCTCCTCTGTGCATATCGCAAACGACCAACAATTAACCGGCACTACAATTCAGTATACTCAGTATGTCCATTGCTGCGGCGGTGCGATCGCGGGGCAGCCGTGCAATTGGATCGCCGCGGCGAACGCCTCCCTCCGCTGCATCTCCGCCTCCATTCCGCGCAGCTGCAGCAGTTGCAGGTGCTGCCGCCGCATGGCGACCACGACAGCAGCTTCCCTCCTCTGCATCCGTGGCGGCTTCGCACCGACTGCATGCAATGCATGGACATTTGTTCAGTTCAGACTGACGCCGTTGAGACCAGCTCCTCCGGCGCGGCGACCGGAAAGGAAATAGCGGAAATACATGGCGGCGATTAACGATTCTTACCGTTCCTGGTGCTGGGAGATGCGGAGGATGCTACGTTCTGTGCGTACGCCTCCACGCTCGGAAGGAACACGCCGGTGCCGTGGCACCTCGCCGGAGGATG
Organism: Avena longiglumis; assembly: GCA_030063025.1. NCBI lineage: Eukaryota > Viridiplantae > Streptophyta > Magnoliopsida > Poales > Poaceae > Avena > Avena longiglumis. The sequence goes on along the minus strand of CP125979.1, from coordinate 207,359,403 downwards.
GCTGTTCACCGCCGCATCAGCCATTTCAAACCTCGGCACCCGCGTCTCAGTACCGTTCCAGCAGGAAGCGGGCGGCGCGTGACGCGCCGCAGCTCCGAGTCCGCCGCCTGCAGGGGCCCTGCTTCCGTACCCCATCCCAGCACGGGGATGCTGCAAGTGCGGCGGGCGAGAGGCGCGCTGCTGTTCTCCCGCGGCGTCGAGGCGGAGGATGCGGACGAGGTGCGCGGCGATGTCCTCCACGACGGCGGCGTGGTCATCATCGCTGCGGCGCCTCACCGTGCAAGAAGAAGAAGGCGTGACGTCGCGGCCGGCCACGACGATGCCCACGTCCGCCAAGATTTCCCGCGGCAGCAGCCGGTGGACGACGTCGTCCATATCCGCCGCGTAGTAGTCCTCGGTCATCGCCATCGCCATTGCTCGTCGAGATATCAAGAGAGGGGCGACGTGGTTGTCGTAGTGGTGGAGGTGGCTGAGGAGGATGGAGGGGAAGATCGATCGAGGAGGCGCACGCGGTGCATGGGGGAGTGGAGAAGGTAGGGCGTGGGCATTTTATACGGCGGACGATGGCAAGAGTGGGAACGCCAGCGTGTTCTGTTCTTTCACACTAAAATTTACCCAGCTCATTTTTCCCACGTTCTCTCGACGTGCCTTCCGTGCGTGCGCTTTTATGGGGGCTATTCTTTCGTGATTTTGTCAGTGGAAAATGTGGCTGTTTTTTACGAGCGATTGCCATAACCCGTCGCATGGAAATCATGGAGCTGGTATGGTATATGCGCTATTTTTACGGATACGACGAGTTTTACGCTGTACTATTAACATTTTGATTGATGCAGAGGTGAGGTTTTCAACCTCCTTTTCAAAAGAAAAAAGTGTACTATTAACATGTTATCTCAACCAGCTGACTGCAGCTAACTGGTGATGCTAAGTGATGTAACTTTCCCAAATTGTGATCGGCAAATAGAGTTGGAACGACGATTCGTTGATCAGATTGTTGTGTTTACATTGGGGTTATTAGTTCATATTTCTCTAGGGAAAAGATCTTTAATATTGTTTCAGCATGCCATTGTTTTTTATTCGTTCCTTTTCGTAAGAAAGTGGTGTATTTTGTGCAGGCAGTAGCCTGCGGCCGTGGATAAATGACTTTCTAGCAGTGGCGGACCCAAGAATTAGTTAAAGATTGGTGTATTTAAAGACTAATGATATTTTTTTATCAGATTACTATCAAATTAGATTTGTCGGCCTGCCGGAAGCCTGGAAGCGTGCCTGGGCTTAGGGACGGCCGGGTCTGCCTATGCTTTCTAGCACGGTAGATATTGTGTATGATTTTACCATGTTTCATTGTGTGTCAACTCATGTAGTTTTCCGAAACACGACAAAACTAGGTGAAATATCCCAACACGAATCTTGAAGTACCAAACCATCCTATTGGGCATGGTAGAAACATGCTATTTGGTTTCATACATGTTATATTTTTATTTTTGTGTAAACTCCATCAAAGTTTGAAATAGTTTAACTTTTCAAGAAAAGCTAAAATTACACTCTTTCCTAGACGGAGGGAATATGTGATGAAAATTGGTTGGAACACTGCACAATGTCTTCTTTTTGCAAGAAACTCTTTACCGGTATTGGCGGCTAGTAAAGACAATCTTCAAGTTTAACTACGAAAGGATCCCAAAAGGAATGGTTTGCATGTGTGTCACACCTCACTAGAGAAGACTTCTCCCATAAAAGACAAGTATAGTCATACCCAGAATACCGCTGAATCTATCTGTAAAGCCACCTTTGCAATGCGAGATAGGGATCATCCGGTCGGGACATCAATACATAAGATACATACAAACCCTAGGAACCACGAGAACCCCTCTCGTGCATTGCGATATGTGAAGTCCATACAATCAATATGGCCTGCCGCAAACTGGAGTAGGACATTGCTTCCTCTCTAGAGCAAGAACATATATTAACTGTGTATCTCGTGTCGAACCATATACATATATCTCCGCACTTCTCCACATAATCAACATTTCTAGGTCAAAACACTGACATTATTGGTGTTAGATTCACTGCTGAGAGGTATGCACCACTCTCTGTAGACTATAGGTAATGGTTTTGCTTTTGTTTGCTTGGCCCTAGTTCACATTTTTATCTCCTTGTCATGCTTTTATATGAGACCCCTTGTTACTCTTCCTCTTGACTCTAGTTTTGGTTGTGATGTCGTAGCTAAATCGACATTCCTCCTTCGTTTTGGGGAAAGTACTTCGGCCTCGATGAGTGTACTACACTTGTTTTTTATGATGAGTTGACGCTGCACTCTTCTTACCAAGAAGCTTTATCGAAGTCTTAGTTGGTCGCTGAACCATTATTATGTAAAGTTTTTATGCCTAATACACATGATGACATGAACAACACTTCGATGTACAAAAGTCACATACTGATAAGCAAATGGAATAGAGGGACAAAAATCCAAGACATGCTGAAAAATATATGATGTGGGTACTAATGAGATGTTATTGCATCATATTTGATGGGGAGATATACAACACACGGAAGATGCAACTAATACCTTACTTACAAGACACAAAAATCACCTTGGGGGTTGAACTAGGGTAATTGGGCGGACCATCTCCCCCATCTGGACCACTAAAATCCGTTATCTCTCCCTTGGACTAATGTTCATTGGTGTGATTACATTATGACCAAGAATCTTGTTTTGTAGGATTGGAAGGGATTGATTGTGCGGTAATCAAAAGTTTTATTTCGTTTAAGTCAGGCGAGCTAAAAATTTATTGGACCACATGATTTTCTTTGCCTTCAACTCCTCATATTTATTTGGCTCGAGATCTTACACGTGTCATATTTGGTAGTGAGGTTTATCCTAGAATTATGTGTAGAAGAGCAACCATTACAATGATTGACTTCCGTGAAAATTACTAGTGTAGCCATACAACCTTCCTTGGTTAAATCCTGGCTAGGCCAGTGACTTGAGAGTAATACTATGCTCGGAGCACCCATGCCATTAGGGGAAAGGTATCAAACTAGTGTTCCATATGACGCGCTTAAATGCAACAACAGATGTACCATGCGATTGATCGAAGGAAATACGACCTAGAGCCAATAATAAATGTTACTCCCTCTGATTCATAATAAATGCCAGGGCTTTAGTTTAACTTTTGACTAAAATGAACTAAACACCCGACACTTATTATGGATCGGAGGGAGTATTATTCATTTCCATGTTAATTATTAATGTTATTTTCTTATGATATAATTTTTGTAATTCTTGAATATGAGATTGGAAAAAAACACAAGCTCAATCTCGTGTAGAGAGATAAACACCAAGCTGTACTTATTAGTCCCGCCTCTAGGACTAGCTCATGTGTCGTTTCTTGATCATATTTTCCTGATCATGACCTTATTATGGTAACAAGGATGCCGTTTTTTATCACATTTTCATGATCATGACCTTATTATGGTAACAAGGATGCCATCAGTAATGAGAGCATAATATTATAAGAATAAGGATGTTCAACCAACCCAAATCTTGATATGTTACGAAATCATTTTGTCACATGATGCTAGTATTATCATCATGTTGCTGTCTTATGCCTTAGTCCTAAGATCATGAGAATTTTGAGTGCTCTCACACTGGAAGGTGTATTGTGATTGTCATCAAACATTACATGTTATAGGGTGATCATAATAGTGATCTTCAAGTGCACCAGAAGGTGTGTCTAGGAACCTAGATAGATCAAGATCCCAAACTTGATCCTCCTACCAAAGGAGAGATACGCTCTGGGACCTCTCGATATTATCATGTCACCTATTCGTCTGTGCAGACATATTGTGATGATGATTACAAGGACATTAAAATACATAACGAGAAAAGATAATGAAATTGTAACAAGGATAACATGTATATAGTAATCAAGGTGTTTAATCATGAGGATGCCAAAGTCTCACCTAGGGTTTTCATCAATAGCGTCAAGCAAAGATATTATCACTTTAGTAAGATGAAGCTTTGTTCAGTTATATTCGTGTGTGCATAGGAGCCATAATGGGGATCCAGGTCACGTTGTTGGTTATAAATGGAAAATAGTTTCGGATCATGTCTCTGCATTACCAAACCTACAGAGCCACACGCTTAATGAGTCATCAGTCTTTTGAGTACTAGTATCATAGGAGTATGAGAAAACATCATCGGAATAGTTCCATGATAATGGAAATAGTTTCACAAAGAAACCAGAAGAGTTCCAAAAACTCAAAATAGTTTTGGAGTACCAAAAGTGTTATGGTGGCATGGAAAAGTGTTTGGTAGAAATAATACACATTATTTATTGAAAATATGTGCCATGCGCATGGGCCTTGAGGGGAAGCCCAAATTGGGGAACCCCAACTGGGGCACGAGATGAAAGGTGGCATGGCTAGGATTTCTAGGTGCCACACCCCTCCCTCCTTTGTCTTCATACCTAGGTCTATTGTAGCCCTAGGAGCCTCCTCGTACCTCCCTCCTATATAAGGAGGTGCATGGGCATACCCATAACACACAATTCCTCCTTGGTGGTTGCTCCCTGCTGGGGTTCCGGTGCAGAAAACAAAAAAATTCCTACGTCAGATCGCCCTGACTGCCCAAGATCTATCTATTAGTAATGTAGTAACGACCGAGAGGTTTCGGATACATACCCTTGTAGTACTAAAGCAGTTCACGTTCCGAGGGAAACGTGGTTGAAGTAGTCATTATCATAGCCGACCTTAATGTCGCGAAGCTCCTCGCAGGTCACCCCTTGCTCCATCACCATGCAACAGTCCGGCTCACGACATCCAAAGTTCCCCAAGTGTTGCACCTCGTGGCTTCCTACACATACGATATATGACGAGACCTCTGTCTCCCCGATCCCGTCGGGAGTGCGGAAGTATATCTCCATCTTGGAATGCCCGCAGCGCAACGGCGTGCTGCATGTGCATCGTATCTTGCTTGGACAGTCCTGGATCGTGCCAACGCGTTAAGACAACTATATAGAGAGATTGGAGAGGAGGCGCATAGAGGAGGAGGATAGATCCCAACTCATGGGATCCAATTGTATGTTGTGTGTCTCTCCTCCTTCAAGGGGGGCCTTTATATAGGGGAAGGGGGAGGGCACCCTTACCCCCCACCAAGGAAACCCTAAGGAGGCCAAGGGGAGGCGACCAAGGGAAGGGACAACCCTAGGGAGCCCCAAAACCCTAACCCTAGCCACCGACCAAGGGGGGAAGCTCTAGGCGCCCAAACCCTAGCCTAGGCGCATGGGCCCTTCCCCTCTCTTGTGGTTTTTCCCTCATGGGCCCTTTTTCCCTAGGAAGTTTGGCCCACTAGTGGAATACGCATTCAAATTAGATTTTAATATTATATTTAATATATTAATTAATATGTAAATACATATTACAAAAGACCCGAAACACCTTTTGATTCCACTTTGATATCCTTCGAACAACTTCGGAACTTCCCGGAACAATTCTGGTCCCCTCATGGAACTTTTCCGGTTTCCTTTCTGTCTCCGAACAACTTCGGATCTCTCTCCACAGAACAATTCCGGGTTTCTCTTTATCTACTAGGATTCCAACTTACGGATGATCTCCAGCTCATTGTACCCTTAAGTGGATCCCCTCATGGCTCGGGAATGGCACAAACATGATCTCCATGAATGATCAATAGCGGGACCGAGATGCCCATGATGATCAATGTACATTCCAGATGACGATGTCATTTGAACCGTAAATGTCGAGTCCAATTCCCTTTGTTTATTTGATACTCATTGTCCGAGATCTGATTGTTAGGTATCACCATGCCTTGTTTAATCTTGTTACCGACAAGTACTGTTTCACTTGTTACCGCGATATCACATCCCCGTGACCTAGTCACATGTTGCAACATTATGGATGTAATCTCACCAAGTCGGCCTAAACGTATCTTACCCGTCACTGGATGAACAAATCCCGGTCTTGATGCATAGGCATCAACCTATTCCTCCGGATATCCAACATGCATCTTTATAATCACCATTTCACTGAGTGACGTTTGATGCATTCAGAGCTGCCTCGGGAGATAGTGATTAACATGATCTCACAGTCTAAGGAGAAGGAGACTTTGTTTCTGACTATTGCAATGATGAACTTCATCACTTGATCATATCGCAATATTTGAGAAATGTTCATCACATCATTCACTAATGATATGACTTCGTTGTCAACTGGTGCCGAAGAACCAACATGATCAGGAAACCTTGATCATCGATTGACCAACGAACTAGTATGAATAGAGCCTACTAGGGACTTCTATTTCATAATGCACCTGAAAGTGTAATATGGTTAACCTAGAGGGGGGTGAATAGGTTTCTACAAAATTCTTTATAATCTTTTGCAAGTTTTAGGCTTTGCGGAATATAAGTGAGCCTAAATGCAAACTAGGTGAGGCAACCTAGATGATGAACAATATACTTCAAGCTTGAAGACTATCACAAGGTAAACAACACAAGTAAGAGATCGTTTAAGGAATAACCGAAGCACACGGAGACGAAGATGTATTCCCGTGTTCACCACCTTTGAGAAGGGGGCTACGTCACGTTGGACAGGTGTGAGGTTCCATGATGGATTCCTCACGCGCCACAAAGGCTCACCTTCTTCTCCGAGCCTATCCCACGAAGGAATAACTCACTTACTCGTGGTAGACTTTAAGGTAGTCTCCAAACCCTCACAAACTTTCCACGGAGCAAATCACAAGCCGAATGCCTCCAGGCGACCCTAGCCGCCTAGGGTTTCCCACAAACCCAAGCGTAACAAGCTAACTCGATGAACTCAAGGTGGAATGAACTTTGGCTTGGTGGAAACGTAGATCGGGACCTCCTCTTCCTTTCTACCAAATGGATTTGGATTTGGTTGGGTAGAATGGGAGATCCTCAAGCTTTTGTGTTTCAACAATGAGGGAGAGAGAAAAAGCTTCACAAAATGAAATGTTTGCTCAAATGCCTGACCTCATAGTGGAGAAGAAAGGGGTATATAAAGTATGGGTGGAAAAAGAGCCGTTTGGGGGTTCCTGCGACAGAACCAGCAATAAGTCCGGTCGGACCGAGTTGCTCGCCGGAATTTCCGGCGACAACTTCGATCGACCGGACCACACGCCGGAATTTTCGGCGGCGACCGAAATTCTCGGCGAACAACCGAAAGGCTATGCAGTAAGCCATATCGGCGTACACCGAGAATTTCCGGTGGCAACAGCACCGGCGCCGCCGGCGCTTTTGGCGGTTTCACAGTAACCCCTTTTGACTCATTTTTCAAGGCTGTTTTCTCTCTCTCTCTCTTCGAACGGGTGTGTGGTGGTGGATGATGAGAGGTATTGGTGTAGAGCATCCCCAAAGAGCACATCGAGATCACCCCTCTTAATAGTGCGGTGTTTCCTATTTGATTCAAGAGTAAATAAGAGAAAATAATAAACAACACCACCGGCTCTCCATAAAGAAACGAATGGGGGGTCACCCATCACCTATCACCAACAACCTGCGGACTCTCACATGTAGAAAAGCTAATAGAAACATTAGTTCATTCTCTAGATCCGATGTCATAGTTAACCAAAACACTAGATAAGGGCTATTTGCCCTTTCAATCTCCCCTTTTTGGTTAACAATGACAAACCGAGCTAGAGTCAAAATATGATATTATGATACGATTAGATCTAGCACATAATAGCAAGCACATAGTGATAGGAAATCCAAGTACAATAAGAGAACTGCAGAGTTGTCCAAACACACATACAAATGGTTCAATAGAGCAAATAAAAGCACAAGCCCATGAGAGACAAACGAGCAAAGTAGGGCTTGTGCAAGAGGCAAATCAGAAAGAAGCGACTCTACTCTTTCTCCCCCTTTGGCATCGAGACCAAAAAGGAAGAAACGAGCAGAGAGACTGATCTAGCCAGCGAAGTTGTCCTCATCGTCATCATCATCATAGGCTTCTTCCTCCCCTTCTTCTTCATCGTCACCCTCCTCTTCGTCCTCGTCCTCACCTGTTGGAGATATGCCCTAGAGGCAATAATAAAAGTGGTTATTATTATATCTTTGTGTTTATGATAAATGTTTATCATTCATGCTATAACAGTATTAAACCGGAAACATTAATACTTGTGTGATTTGTAAACTAAATTAGAGTCCCTAGTAAAGCTTCTTTGTAATACTATCTTGTTGGTTAATAGATGGTCGTGGTTTCCTGATCATGAACATTGAGATGTTGTTAACAACAAGACCATATCATTATGAGAATGGTATGATGGACATACTCCTATAGATAAGCGTAGCATTAAGATCAAGTCATTTCAATAGTTCGTTTGCTATAAGCTTTCTGATACATAGTAACCTAATTCCTTCGACCATGAGATCATGCTAATCACCATTACCGGAAGGATGCTTTGATGACATCAAACACCACACCATAACTGGGTGGCTATAAAGGTGGCATTGAGTGTTCAGAAAGTATGTGTTGAGGCACATGGATCAAGAGTGGGATTTGTCCATCCATATGACAGATAGATATACTCTAGGCCCTCTCGGTGGAATGTAGTCCAATTGGCTTGAAAGCATGTGACTGGCTCACAAAGGATCACATATCACGGGAACGAGAAAAGAGTACTTATCGGTAACGAGGTTGAACTAGGTATGCAGAAATATCGACGATCAAAACCCCGGATAAGTAAACTATCGTGAGACAAAGGGAAATTGGTATCGTATGTAAGTGGTTCATTCGATCGCAAAGTAATCGTAGAAATATGTGGGAGCCATATGAATTTCCAGATTCCTCTATTGGTTATTGATCGGAGAAGTGTCTCGGTCATGTCCGCATAGTTCACGAACCGTAAGGAGACACACTTAAGGATTCAATGTTGTTTAGTAGATATGGAATGTTAATAGGGATACCAAATGTTGTTTGGAGTCTCAGATGGGATCCGGGATATCACGAGGAGATCCATAATTTTCTGGAGAATAAGAGTCATATAAGGAAAGTCCGATTCCGGAGTTCGGGAAAGTTTCCGATGTTTTCATCGGAGAGGTTCTAGAAGGGTCTAGAAGGTTCACCGGACCGGAAGGGGAATGGTCCATAAATGTGTCATGGATAAGTGGAATGATTGGATCATATCCTAGGTCACTTGGTGTGGGCATTTGCAAGAGAGAATTAAAGCTCTAAATTGAAAGTCAAACGGGAAGTTTGAAAAGTCAAACTGGAACAATGGTTTCCTAGTGGAAGAATAAACAAGTCCTTCTCTCAATCCAACTTGGGTTTGGGTTTGGATTCAAACCCACCCCTCCCAAGGATGCCCATCCCTCTCATAAATAGAGGGGGAGGGCTGCCCCAACACCACAAGCCCTAGCCCTCACCGAGCCAAGCCGCCACCGCCGGTTCGTCACCGCCGCCCTAGCTGCCGCCGACACCTCCTCCTCCTACCGGTCTTCTAAACCCTAGATATCCGGGAAACCCTAATCCACCATAACTCGCACCGGCTTAGGCGAAGCCCTGCGGGATCTTCCCTCTACCGACACCACCGTCGTCAGCCGGGATCGCGAGGAGAACTACAACCTCCATTTTCTTTGGAACAAGGAGAGAAAGGTCTTCATCGAAAGTCAACGCAGTGACCGATCATAAGCGTGCCGAACGCAGCGCCGGAAGGATTGTCTACGCGACCTTGAGATCGGCAAGTGTATGACTACATCACCCACGAGAATCTGCTCTTGTTAACCGCTTTGGAATCTTCGAGGGTGAGTGCTTCTATCAACTCGTTGCTACAATCTAGTAGATAGATATTGGCTTGTTTGTGTGCATGCGGTAGAATTTTTTTGTTTTCCATGCTACGAACCCCTACAGTGGTATCAGAGCAGTGTCTATATGTAGATTTGTTGCACGAGTAGAACACAATGGTCATTGTGGGCGGTGGTGCTTTTATTATCAATTGCTTTTTGTGTACTTTGCATCTTGCGGTATGATGAGATGAAGCGGCCCGGGCTAACCTTACATGACATCGTTCATGAGAATTGCTCCACGCTCAACATGCAACTTGTATTGCATAAGTGGCTTTGCGGGTGTCTGTCTCTCCCATCATAGTATAGATTCACAACGGGCACTTGATAGTTCAAACATCAACATTGTGGTTCTTGTTCGTAAGTTAGAATGACACTTATTGAAAGCCCCAAACCACGTAAAATATGCAAAGAAAATTAGAGGCGTCTAACTTTGTTTTGCAGGGGTGTGCTGTGATGTGATATGGCCATGATTGTGATTATATATGATGTATGCAATGTTCCTTATTGTAAGTCGGCAACCGGCAGGATACGTATGGTTTTCTTTTAATTCCGTTAAGACCTACGTGTCTATTCAAAGTAGTTGTAATAGTTGAAGCTGGTGGACGACAACCATGAAACGGCGCCATTAACCTTGACGCCATACCGGTGATGATGGAGATCATGTTCATGCTTGAAGATGGAGATCGGAAGCACAAGAAGAAAGGCCATATCATATCACATATTGTGAATTGCATGTGATGTTAATCCTTTATGCATCTTGTATTGCTTAGTTTGCGACGGTAGCATTATAAGATGATCCCTCAAGCACAAAATTTCAAGTTTTAAAGTGTTCATCCTTAGTAAGCACCGTTGCTAAAGCTCATTGTTTCGAAGCACCATGTGATGATTGGGTGTGTTAGATTCTGCGAGTGTATACAACATGATAAAGCCAGATTTGCTCATGCGGAAGCTAAAGTTTGATCTTGACGAGCCTAGCATGTACATACATGGTCTCGGAACACGGATCACCGAAAGGTAAAGCATGAGTCATATAGTAGATATGATGAACATGTTGATTGTTCGCCATTGAAGCTACATCAACTCTCGTGATGATCGGTTTTGATGTGGTGGATTTGGTTCGTGTGCTCACTAAAACAATGCGAGGGATATTGTTTTGAGTGGGAGTTCACCTAGATTAATTTAACTATTAATTAGAACTCAATTTGTCATAAACTTAGTCTAAACTATTGCAAATATGTTGTAGATCAATGGTGGCCCCTACCATCAATTTTAATGCGTTCCTAGAGAAAGAAAAGTTGAAAAACAATGGAAGCAACTTCGTGGATTGGTTCCGCAATTTGAGGATTGTCCTCAATGCTGGTAATTTGACCTATGTGCTGGATGCACCGCTGGGTGACCCGCCTGCAGCTAATGCTATCGATGAGGTAAAGAATGTTTTCCTTGCTCGGAAGAATTTAAGTGGATCATCAAGTTGACCACGATAAGTTTCAATATGACGTTTGCTAAAACCTTATTTTGGGTAAGGGAGATTTGATCTAAGGGTAGATCAAATGTAATAAATGTTAAACCCTAATTCATTACTTAATGGATTATATTTGATCCTTAAGTAATCATATCCCAGTATTCATTACACAACTCATGAATACCAAGTTATAAATATAACTTAAGTAATAGGAATGTAACAACTAAATCTTAAATACCAACTATTTATACCATGAACATCATGGTAATACTTAACCCTAACTCTTTTGTTGTATTAAGTAGGAAGGAAAGCAATTCAAGACCATTCACCACATATCCTTCTTTCCATATCAATCCTTATGGAATCCTATCTCAACATCTGTTGTTCATCAATATTGAGTAATCAACTATTGATTCACCAATTATTAGATTATTAACTATTGGTCTATCAACTCATGTTCTTATCATAACATTCACTTTAAATCCTTTAGAGAAGGAAGCAAGAAAAGGTAAATAGTAATGCTAGTCTTAGATATCATCTATAGGATAATTAATGGAGTTAACTCACTCCTGAATGGATAGAAGGGTTATTTGAAATAAAGATATATGTGGTAACAAAGAGGATTCCCAGGATGAATACTGAAGATAGTTACCAGGAGTAGTCCTATTGGATCAAGTAGGTATAGTCAATGAATTATATCTCTTAATCCAATAGAGCTAAACACAAGATAATTATAATACAACTGTAATGTTGTATGGATGGAATCCTTGATTAGCCAACTGGAAACCTAAACCATAAAGGATCAAAGGATTATAATGATCATGCCTTATTCACCAAGATTGAATGCTTATATCATGTATAAGTGGCATTGGTGGATAAAACATGATTGAAAACCTAGTATAGATATGTTATCCTAGGTTAGCCATGACAAGTCATATTAATATGATGTGAGGTTGGAGTATCTGTTACTAGAGTTAATTAGAGACAAGATAGTATGATTAAGATGATATTAGAGAAACATTGGATTAAAGAAGTAGTATTTTCCTCTTTGGAAATACTAGCACTTGAGGTGAAGTAGGAATTGATGTATACATCCATTGGAGTAATATTAGTGAAGGGTGATAAAGGAAGTATATGAATAAAGTTAGAAGTAACTACTTGTTGGATTGGAGGTTATCAACAGTAGGGAAGTTGATATAACCACGTATGGATATGGGAAGATTATGAAAAGCTTTAGCGTCAAACTCATTAGATTTATAAATGGAATGAGAAGAATATTTTTGTGAAGTAAAGCTCATCATGTTAACACATGATGATGGATAGGAAGAAATAGAATATCTAGGAAAGGAATTCCTTAAATAGAAGTCTAGGATTGTGAATTATGGAAGCTAGGAACTCTTGGTAAACACTAAACCCTAAATCTTTAACCAAACATAAATCCATTTCATTTGAGTGATCTATCATCCTATTTCCACAATGTCTTATAGGAATAATTGCTATATTAAATCACTTAAGCACATATTTGTCATTTTCAACCATCATCATCATAGGTGCTTAGGAACTATCTTAATTAATTCTTCCTCATAAGTCATTCTGGAAAATAACCTTATTATTTTTAAAAAGGGTGATATCAATAATGACCATAAACATAAAGACAATATGTTTAGCCATTCATCTTGATTCACATCCATAAAAGAAATATGAGAATATTAAATCTTCTAAGAACTTATGGTAAGCATTTTCAATTCAAACCTTAACTCATATGTAGTTGTAATAAAATATATATATTGCTATTTCCTAAAATTATGAGAATAATATTAACCATATTAATTAATCAAAACTTTATGTGTAAAATAATAATGAAGGGGCACTATATATAAAAGATTCTTAAATATTATAAATTAATAAGAATCAAAACTCATGGATTAATAATAATGCAATCTTTAATAAGTTTATGAATACTAGATACATTAAATTCATATCAAAATACCTTACAAATACTAAACACATTCCAATATTACTGCAATTATACAGAAAATAAATTCTATAAAGAAATTTCAATCAAATGTGTAATATTCAAACCTGAAAATAAAACAAAATTTAGAAAAAAGAAAGAACCAGGAAAATACAGAAGAAGAATCAAATCTGGCCCACATCCCATCTTTCCTCTTCACTTTTTGTCGCACACGCGCGTTACACCGCGACCCACTTGGTCCAATTCCACAGCCCATATTGGTTCAACATTTATTTTCCTTTCTTCTTCCTCTCGCTAGAATGCAACGCCGGCAAAACTGCTGCCTGGCACATCGTCGGCCGTCCGCCGTCGCCGCGATGCCCGCTGTCACCAAGATCCGAGCCGACGCTAATCATTGCCTATAAGAAGACCACCGACGCGCCGGAGACCCTTATCCTCACCCTTTTCCCCACCTCTTCCTCTGTCTGGAAACCTAGCTCACCGGCGTCGTTAGCCGCGCTGCTAGAGGACGCCCGAGGATCAGACGCGTGTGCTACGAGCTTCACCATGGTGTGCTGCATCTCCGAGGTGAAGGAATCGAGCCGGGAAGCCCTTAATCCTCCGCATCGACCCTGTATTCTCGAGGTCTGACCGCCGTCGTGCACCTCGATTCTGCCCACAATTTCCTTCACCGAGCCTTCCACGAGCTTCCTGGTGAGCTACTGAGCATGCTACTGCCTTTCGTTGGTTCAATTGCTTCTTATACCGAGTCCCCACCGTGCGTTGATGTGCACCGCTGCCAGTAGCCGTCGTGCCCTGCCTTCCGATGACCAAAAACGAGTGGCTCAATCACCCCTCGACTCGCCTTCGTCCCCTCGTTCTAACAAAACTAATCTCAACATCTCGCATGCTCCCAATCGCCCAGCAAATCCATGATCTGAAGATCATCTTCAGATGATGTCACTATGACGTCAGGCCCACATCATATTTGACCCATTCAACTTATTTTACTGGTCCTCGCTGAGGTGGCATGTGATGTGGCCCATGGCCCATCTGTCATTCTCTTTGAGTAGGGATAACTCAAGTAACAAAATCATTAATCAAATGGGGTATGCCATGTGGCAACTGGCCCACTGGTCAGTGAATAGGGTAGGTTTAGTTTCGGTACCAAATGTATTTTCTGTTTAGTAAATAGGTAAAACAATATTAATTCAAATATAAATATTTCCTGAAATGTAATAAAGGAATTAAAACTTGTTTAATTAATAACTTTTGATTTATAATTCAGAAAAATGTGTATAATATATGAAAATTTGTAGAAAAATAAAATCTATAACTTAAAACTATTATCAAACATTATTATGTTAACAATTCAAATAATTATTATTTAATAAATATTTTATAAGTTTTAATACTTTGATAAATCATAATTTAATATTGGTAAATGTTAAAAATATAAATAAAATACCAAAAATCTTAGAAAAGTAAGAACTATAATTTAAAACTATAATCATGCATTATTATTTCACTTAATTAAGTTTTTATATTTATTAAGTATTTATAAAGTATTAAACATTGCAAAAATCATATCTTAATATTTATAAATCATAAAAGTAAATGTAATATACCAAAATAATCACAAAAATAATGCCTAAATATTAAAAATATAATATCCTACTTTTGAGTTAAATAAAAATTCAAACACTTTAATAACTTGAATTTAAACCCATTTCCTTAATTGATAATTAAGATAAGGGAAAATAAAAAGTTACTAATACTTCTAAAATTAGCCAATTTAGCCTAATAAATAGTAATAGTCTTAAAAGATTGATAATATGAAGTCCAAATGGTTCAAAACATTTTAAATGCAATTTGATTGAATTATCCTTCAACCATAAGTGTAGATTATTTTATAAAAGGATTCTTATTTAATATAAAATCTCCAAGAATAATTTGTAATAAGATCAAACCTATTCCTTTACTTTAACCACAAGTTTATAAACAAATCAAAACATTATAAGTGAGTTCATAAGTAGTAAATAATATTGTTACTTATACATAAACCTTAACCACACCCTTATAGGGAGGTAAATCCCTTTATACATTTATAATGTAAAGAAACCACTACCAAATAAAAGTAATACCATTCTTACGTAACTTTAAAGAAACATTATGAAGTGAACAAGGTATAAGTATAATAAGCATTACACCTAAAGTCCATCTATGTTTTAAAGTTAACTTTAGTCTACCAGACTTTAAGTATAATGCTAAAAACTTTATTATATACTGTATAGTTAACTTTGGTCTGTTATAATTAAGTTGTAAAGCATCTCAAGTCCAAACTGTTCCAGCAAGCACAAATAACATCAACCACCTCTGATTAGCCACAAGGATTGTTTAAACCTTAATAGAGGAATCTTTTCTTCAAAAGTTATTCATTTTGCCACTTCAGTCAACATATGACAATTAATAATAATCATATTACATTAAGATTTACTTATATACCTAGGATTGTTAACACTTAAGTTCCTTATAAATGTCATCACTTGCAAGGTAAAACTTGAAGATAAGATAATTCTCATATAAGAAGTCCTTGAGTAGCACATCTCATTAGTATATCTTATTGTTGTATGCCATTATGTTTACATATTGTTTCACACACACTCACAAGCCTTAATAAGAAACACAAGTATGAAACTTATCTAAAAAGGACAACACATTCTAAAGTAACCATTTCCAGTATCCAAACCCTAGAACAACGTTACCCCCGGGATTCGAGTTTATCAACTTGCATTACAGTACTTGTGCATAAAAGCATCTTGCTTATTTAAACATTAGTCCTTACCAGACCAATGATGACGATTTTAGATATTGGATCTTATATTGTCCTAAAGACCGTGAGTGCATAATCTTGCAATCACAAAAGGCAAGTTCACACTTGCTCATGTCCTTTTGATTATTTTATGTAAAATATTTTTCAAATCAAGTGTTGTCATCACCTGCATTCCAAAAAGGTCAGAAAACACTATTTTTGATAATAATGTGAACTATTGGTTACTGATCCAGGGTGATCAGCTAATCTATTATATCTGGCAATTGGAATACCACTGCTCAGGAATATATCCTCTAGGACTTAACAACCAATGTTGCCAGTGATTCTTGCACCACATATTACGCGTTGACCATGAGATTTGGAATGGGACGGAGAAGTCAGCTGTATCCTTTCCTCTCGTATGGAGGGAAGGCGACCTTAACGTGACGTTGTGTTTCCTTGTGCGGATCCAACATATGGGTGGGCACCCTTACGCCCCACACTTTTGGTGTCTAGATTATCTATGGATGGTGTTTAGTGGATGTACCATTTAATATGGCACTTGCCAGGGCAACACCGAGTCATAGTCTTCGGGAACTCATCAGGGTTTTAGCCTGCCCAAAAGGGGGCTTAACGAAGGTGAGCCAGCCCCGAAGGATCGTGCAGACATATGAGGTCCCGGGGAGGGCAGTGATTGGCTTAGATATTAGGTTGGGCCTCAAACCATGGAAGTTTGAACGGGAACATACTCCCGGCCGTGCAACAAAGCTTAAGATATCTCATGGGTAAAGTGACTCACCTCTGTAGAGTGTAAGAACTGTAACTTGTTACTCCCTGTTCCGGGAAGGAGCTGCGAACGCGGCGGGAAAGGAACTCCATGAAAGTTCTGGTAAACCCGTGAAGGCTGACGGACATAGCTTTTCAGAATAAAATCAACCTTTGAAGAAATCTTTATGAAAACTTGCATTGCCTACGACCTACGGTCTGTGGCTATAGATATAGTGCATCAAACACTCCTTTTCTAGTGAACTTGCTGAGTACGCTTGTACTCAAAGTATCTTCTTAACCCTTGCTAGGTTCTAAAGCCAGTCCAGACGACGTCTACATCAAGTCATACTCCAGGAATCATCATCAAAGGCTAAAGCTCTTCAATGAAGTCAAGAAAGTCAACATATACATCAACTCAAGTGAAGACGAAGTTGTGGATTAGATAAGAATAGAATCTCTAGCCATAAAACCTACTTCTGTAGAGTATTGCAATAACAGCCATGCAAGCCTCAATAGTTTAGATACTAGTCTATTAGTATATTAGATATGAGTTGATTATTTATAATTCTTCTTTGTAAGAAGATTCTTTCTCTCTCTTTAACCTAGAGTGTTCTCTGGATCTTGTGTAAAGAGTTGAGTTGTAACCTATAGTCATGTCTTGGACCTGCTGTGTTTCTGTTGTACCACTCTGAGGTATGTAATACTAGTGAACGGTGTTTCATTGGTGTTATGTCAACGACTATAGTGTACTACATCATGAAGTAGTATGCTGGGTCACCGAACATATACACAAAATCCAAATGAGAACCAGATGAATCACTGTCCATATGACAAGGTCATGAAGAACCAAAAACAAAGAGCAACCATGGACAAAGGATTTAGCTTGGAACAACAAAGCACCCAATACACAAAACCAACCATTTGGCGGAGTATTTCTCCCCTTATGTTTAAGCATAAGTGTCATGGCGCCTCAAATATATATGCTTGGACCCATATCATGACACGAGATCAATTTATGTTACACACATAGGTAAGCATCAAACCAAGACATGGTAAAATGACCATCCCTACATGTGCTGCACAACTTGGCTACATAGCACGTTAAGAGCAAGAGTATAGTGCAATAAGCAAATCAATCCATGTTTTGGGGATCTAGGATAACGAGTTCTCGCCTCAACATGACAAACCAGGCTTCATCCAAAGGCTTCGTGAAGATATCGGCCAATTGGAACATCGTACCCACATGAGTGATATTCATATCACCATTTGCGACATGGTCACGTAGGAAGTGGTGGCGGATATCAATATGTTTGGTGCGGCAATGTTGGACGGGGTTATTGGCGATCTTTATTACGCTTTCATTGTCACATAGAAGAGGCACCGTACCAAGGGACACACCATAGTCCTTCAAGGTTTGCCTCATCCACAACAATTGAGCACAGCAAGATGTCGCGGATA
This sequence comes from Avena longiglumis, assembly GCA_030063025.1. Lineage (NCBI taxonomy): Eukaryota > Viridiplantae > Streptophyta > Magnoliopsida > Poales > Poaceae > Avena > Avena longiglumis. The sequence goes on along the minus strand of CP125979.1, from coordinate 207,341,137 downwards.
TGTATTCGACTTCGGCGGTGGATAGGGCTGTGGAGTTTTGTTTCTTGGAAGACCAACTCACCAACGACCGACCAATAAATTGGCAAGCCCCGGAGGTTGATTTCCGGTCAACCTTATCACATGCCCAATCGGCATCCGAATAGCCAACAAACTCAAAGGTTGACCCCTTTGGATACCAAAGCCCGAGAGTAGGAGTGAGAACAAGGTACCTAAAAATACGTTTGACCGCCATCAAGTGGCACTCCTTGGGAGCGGATTGAAAACGAGAACACATTCCAACACTTAACATGATATCCGGACTAGAAGCACAAAGGTAGAGCAAGGAACCAATCATAGAACAATATACCTTTTGATCCACATCCTTCTCACCAACTCCAAGGCCAAGTTGTACATTTAGTGGCATGGGTGTCTTCATGGGATTAGCCTTGGCCATCTCGAACTTATTGAGCATGTCATTAATGTACTTCTCTTGAGAGATGAAAGTTCCGTGAGGGAGTTGCTTTATGATGAAGCCTAGAAAGAACTTCAACTCCCCCATCATGGACATCCTAAATTTCATAGTCATCAACTCGACAAAAGCTTTGTTATGAGATTCGTTAGTTCCACCAAAGATAATATCATCAACATAAATTTGAACAATAAATAATCCACCCCCTTTAACCCGTTTGGTGAAAAGGGTGGAATCGACCTTACCCACGCTAAACCTATCCATGAGTAGAAAATCCCTAAGGTTCTCATACCAAGCACGAGGAGCTTGCTTTACTCCGTAGAGAGCCTTATGGAGTAGATACACATGATTGGGATAGCGTGTGTTTTCGAAACCCGGGGGTTGAGCTACATATGCAACCTCTTTCAAGGGACCATTAAGAAAAGCACTTTTCACATCCATTTGATAAAGCTTGAAGTTATGGAAAGATGCATAGACAAGCAAGAGACGAATAGCCTCAAGACGAGACACATGCGCAAAGGTGTCCTCATAGTCAATACCTTCTATTTGGGCATACCCTTGCACCACTAACCTTGCTTTGTTTCTTGTGACGACCCCGTTCTCATCTTGCTTGTTCTTGAACACCCACTTGGTCCCAATGACATTGATGCGATGATCTTTAGGCCTCTCCACTAGAGACCAAACTTCATTGCGGGTGAAACACTCGAGTTCTTCTTGCATGGCAATGACCCAATCCGGATCCTCCCAAGCCTCATGAACCTTTAGGGGCTCAAAGTTGGACACAAAGGCATCCTGCCCACAAAAGTTTGTGAGGTTCTTCTTCCTGGCACGGGTCTCGATCCCTCTAGATATGCTTCCAAGGATATTGTTGACTTGAAGTCCACTTGCAATGGGGGCGGCCTTAATCTTCCGAACTGTGCCTTCATGATCAACAAATTCATGTTTTGAGGGACCTTGATCATTGACACCATCTTAAGCTTGGCCTTGAGATGAAGGTTGATCTTCTACTTGGTCTTGCTCAAGGGTTTGAGGGCTTCATTCTTGTTCTTCGGTTTGCATGACATCTTGAGTGAGATGTTGATCTTGTGATGCATTTGATGGCTCAACTTGGGTAGAGCTTGGCTCTTATTTAGTTGAGCTTGATTCTCCCCCATCATCTTGTTAAACATGAATGTGAGACTCGGTGGGCAAGATGTGCCCAATACCCATCAACTTGATGACTTGAGAAGACTCACCATCACCTATATCACGAGAAGAAACTTGCCCCTCGTGGGGGCCATTATTATCCAAAGACTCCACGTCACAAGATACTTCAACACAACCATTGGTCTTGTTTTAGTATCTATAGGCATGAGAGTTTTCCGCATAACCAACAAATATACCCTCTATAGTTCTAGATTCGAATTTACCGAGCTTTTCCTTTTTGTTCTGGACGAGGCACTTGCATCCAAAGACACGGAAGTAGTTGACATTGGGGTTATTACTTGTGAGAATCTCGTATGGAGTCATGTCAAAGGGAGCTCGGAGGAAGAGCCGGTTCGTGTAGTGAACCACGGTAGCAATAGCTTCTCCCAAAAAATTGTGAGGGGACTTGAATTCACTCAGCATTGTTCTTGCCATCTCAATGATTGTCCGGTTCTTCCTTTCAACAACACCGTTTTGTTGAGGGGTATAAGGAGCTGAGAATTCATGCTTGATCCCCTCATCTTCAACAAATTCTTGCATGGTGTAGTTCTTGAAATCGGTGCCGTTGTCGGTTCTAATGGTCTTGATCTCCACTCCATGAGTGCGTTGAGCTTGCTTGGCGAAGATCATGAGTTCCTTGAAGGTCTCATCCTTTGTATTGAGAATAAATACCCAAGTATACCTTGAGTAATATCAACAATGACAAGACCATATCTTCTTCCACCAAGGGAGTCATATGTTGATGGCCCGAATATATCCAAATGGAGAAGCTCCAAGGGTCTTGACGTGGACACCTTGGTAACAGAAGGATGATGCTTCCCAATTTGCTTTCCTGAAATGCAAGCACTACACACACGATCTTTCTCAAAGGAGATACCGGTTAGTCCAATAATATGCACATCCTTTAGGAGTACATTGAGATTTCTCATGTTGACATGACCTAGGCGACGATGCCAAAGCCATCCCTTGTCAGCCTTGGCCATTAGACATGTAGGAAGAGATTGGCTCTCTTTCGAGAGGTCGACCACATAAAGGTCGTCTTCCATGTGTCCAATGAGAACCAAGCTGAGATCATCACCCCTAAAGACCTTCACAAAAGTTCTAGAGAAATAGGAGTCATAGCCGGCATCCGCAAGATGTTTAATTGAAAGCAATTTGTAACCAAGGTTTTCAACATGTAAGACAGTCTCTAGAGTCAAAACCTTGGAGATTACCAACTTACCATAACCTAGTACCTTTCCTTTAGAGTTATCTCCAAAACTGATGCTTGACGTTGAGTTGACATCGTGAATGAATTGGTCAAGCCCACTTCTACCTCCGGTCATGTGATTGGTTCATCCACTATCAAACACCCATTTTGATCCACTGGAGGCATAACCCTACAAAATCAATTCTTTGATTTAGGAACCCATTGAGTAATGGGTCCCCTAGCATTAGCAACCAGATCCTTAGGTACCCAAATTGAGTACCACCTATAAGCATAACCATTTCGAGGGCCAAAATATTTGTCATATACATATCCTTGAGTTCCCTTACATAGCACATAGGAAGGATTAGACTTTCCCGCATACTTGTGATTGGGATTGCCCCTCATGGCTCCCCCATTCACCACATTCCTTTTGACTTGGTCAACCACATTTGACCTTCTTTTACAAAGGTTATCTTCTTTGGTGGAATGGCATTGCTCGTGTTGTTCTTTGGATCAAAACCGACAACTTCCTTGGAAATTCTCGTCTTTTGACGGGACAAAATCTCATCTAGGATCTTTCCCTTGGAGGTAGGTGCACGGCGCTCTTTCTCAAGTTGCTCTTTCAACTTCTTATTTTCCTCAATGAGGTGAGCTTGATCAAAGGTAGAGTTAGAGGTACAAGAATCATTTTCAACAATAATTGGATCCTTCAATGTACCAAGAGCCTTCTCATAGGACATCCGAAGTTAATCATGGTTCTCTCCAAGTTTTATGAGCTAACGCTTGACAAAGCAAACTAGCCTTGTCAAGGTGCTCAAGGTCCTTGGTAAGAGAAGCATGAGCAACTTCAAGCTCTTTCTTTGAGGATCAAGCTCTTGGGACAATGAGTTAGCCCTATCAATAGTGTCCATGTCTTTTGCTTTATCAATTTCAAAAATTTCAATTTGTAGTTTAAGAAAAGAATTGGTATTCTTTTCCTTACAAAGCTCTTTATCAAGAAGATTGAATAATTGTTTCTCATCATCAATATGAGATCCAAGCTATCAATGGCCTCATCACGTGAGCTAACAAGTTCCATTAATTGCTTGACTCTAGCACGAGCAATGGGAAGAAGAGACTTCATGATAGCATATATTTCTTTTATATACTCTTCACAAAATTCATCACTATCACTATCACTATCATGATCACTCTCAAGATCATCCAAGACACTAAATAGTGATGGAGGAGAGACAATTACCTTGGAGCTTCTTGCCATAAGACAAGAACCGGTGATCTTGGGAATAGGAGAACTCTCGTGTAGTCCTTGGCGTAGTCATAGGTGAGAGGTGAACCGGGTTCGACATATGACAAACTGGTCACATCCATCACTTTATCCTTATCCCCACACTCCACGTCGGACTCGTCCTTGGATCTCCTTGCCATGAGGCAAGTGGCGGTAACCTTGGAAGTAGGAGAGTCATCGGTGTAGTCCTTGGTGTAGTCATAGGTGAAGAGAGACCCGGGTTTTGCGAAGGCCAAACCGGCCACTCCAACCACCTTCTCTTCATCCTATTACTCCTTGCCGGATATGTATTATTGACCAAGGAAGCCCTTGCCATCACTCCTATTGTTCCTCTTGTATCTTTCATTGATGGGGTTGGGCTTCAATATTGGTTTGGCACCTTCTTCATACTTGGGATTGTCAAGCCTCTTCTCATATGGACATTTGTCGGCAAAATGGGTCGACTCGTCACAATTGTAGCACGTCCTCTTCTTATCACTAGATCCCATTGAAATTCTCCTTCATCGGAACTTCATGTTCTTGGTGAAGAGAGCAAGTTGAGAGAGCATATCATCAACTCCATCAACATCGCTTTCTTCATCACTAGCAACATCTTCTTGGACATGCTTGGCCTTTAATGCTAGAGAGTGGGAATACCCAATAGCACGGTTGATCTCCTTGACCTTTTGCCCTTCATCCGCCAAGTTATCCGTGGCAACTAGATAAGAGACTAGATCATTAGGAGTGAATTTATTAGCTCTGTCAAGGAGTTGCAAGTTCAAGGCTAGCTTCTTGTCGGTGACCGCGATCATGGAGACAATCTTGGACTTGATAAGTTCATCATTCAAATTGAATCCATCATCATACTTCTCACACCCTAGGCCACCCATATTCACGCGGAGGGCAACAAGTATCTTGTATGCTTCAGCGATAGTCTCACCATCATGGTTCATGAACATGTTCATCTCTGACTTGGCAGCTTCATACTTGGATTTTTGGATAAGAGAGGTTCCCTCTTGGAGAATGAAAATCCTATCCCAAAGATCCTTTGCGATAGGGATGTCGCTGACTTGATCATGGAGAGTGCGGTGAATGGCACTCCTTATCTTGTCACAAGCCGTTGCATTTAGTTGACGGTCGTAGTACTCTCCCAGAGTGAGGTTGTTGGGATCATGAGGGTGGAAACCGGTGCATACAATCTCCCAAAGCTCAACGCTGCAGCTGCGAAGATTAGATTCCATATAAGCTTTCCAATGAGAGAAATGAGTTCCATCATAATGAGGTGCAGAACCCGAACCATTAATATGAGGCATGATGTTCTTTTGCTTAGGATAAACATAAAGGACTTGATTAGAGGGCGTGGAAGTTTTTGACGAGCCGTCCTAATGAGTGGACTCGACATCCTTATCCTTTTCGGTGTCCATTGGTCTCCCTTGAGGTACTACCGATGGGTTACCAAGAAAAGCCCCATCACCAATGGCCTTAAGTTGTCCTTCTAGGTAACTCATTCGAACAAGGAGATCGGAATCCGCCTTGGCCTTTTCACGGGCACCCTTGGCTAAGATTTCGCAAAGCTCCTTGACCGAATAAGTCTTTTCCTCCTCATCATTGGAGAAAAACATCTTTTCTCTAAGGCGGTAAAGCCCTTAAAAGATCCCTTGGCTCTGATACCAATTGAAAGCGTAAGATGGTTAACCTAGAGGGGGGGGGGGTGAATAGGTTTCTACAAAATTATTTATAATCGTTTGCAAGTTTTAGGCTTTGCGGAATATAAGTGAGCCTAAATGCAAACTAGGTGACGAAACCTAGATGATGAATAAGATACGTCAAGCTCGAAGGCTATCACAAGGTAAACAACACAAGTAAGAGATCGGTTAAGGAATAATCGAAGCACGCAGAGACGAATATGTATTCCCGTGTTCACCACCTTTGGGAAGGGGGCTACATCATGTTGGAGAGATGTGAGGTTCCACGAAGGGTTCCTCACGCGCCACAAAGGCTCACCTTCTTCTCCGATCCTATCCCACGAAGGAATAGCTCACTTACTCGTGGTAGAATTTAAGGTAGTCTCCAAACCCTCACAAACTTTCCACGGATCAAATCACAAGCCGAATGCCTCCGGGCGACCCTAGTCGCCTAGGGTTTCCCACAAACCCAAGAGTAACAAGCTAACTCGATGAACTCAAGGGGAATGAACTTTGGCTTGGTGGAAACATAGATCGGGACCTCCTCTTCCTTTCTACCAAAGGGATTTGGATTTGGTTGGGTAGAATGGGAGATCCTCAAGGTTTTGTGTTTCAACAATGGGGGAGAGAGAGAAATCTTCACAAAATGAAATGTTTGCTCAAATGCCTGACCTCATAGTGGAGAAGAAAGGGGTATATATAGTATGGGTGGAAAAAGAGCCGTTTGGGGGTTCCTGCGACAGAACCGTCAATAAGTCCGGTTGGACCGAGTTGCTCGCCGGAATTTCTGGCGACTACCGTCGACGGACCCTACCGGAATTTTCAAGTAATCAAATTATTGGCGAACAACCGAAAGGCTATGCAGTAAGCCATATTGGTGTACACCGAGAATTTCCGGCGGCGACCGAAAATTCCGGCGTCAGCACCGGCGCCGCCGGCGCTTTTTCCGATTTCATAGTAACCCCTTTTGACTCATTTTTCAAGGTTGTTTTCTCTCTCTCTCTTTGAACGGGTGTGTGGTGGTGGATGATGAGAGGTATATTTGGTGTAGAGCATCCCCAAAGAGCACATTGAGATCACCCCTCTTAATAGTGCGGTGTTTCCTATTTTACTATAGAGTAAATAAGAGAAAATAATAAACAACACCACCGGCTCTCCATAAAGAAACGAATGGGGGGGTCACCCATCACCTATCACCAACAACCTGCGGACTCTCACCTGTAGAGAAGCTAATAGAAACATTAGTCCGTTCTCTAGCTCCGATGTCATAGTTAACCAAAACACTAGATAAGGGCTATTTGCCCTTTCAACACCTGTATCAATGTTTCTACTTGATACATTTATAGCACAATATGAAACTATTACAAACTTATTGGGATATGACAATAATAAACCTTTTATTATTTTCCTCTAAGGTATATTCCCTTCAGTCTCCCACTTGCACTAGAGTATAAATAATCTAGCTTGCATTTACTAATCATAAACCATATCACATATGCGTTAATTGATCATGCACACTCATGGGAAAACGTCATGTCCCTGTTCTGTTTTATCAGATCAGTATGTATTTTGCAAATCATTAATGTCTTCCTAATTTTGGCATTCACTCCATTATCTCATAATGGTTTGAAGTATTCATTTGGATACAGAGTGAGACTTTGTTTCTATTGTTTACAATGATGGTTTGAGTCAATTTAACTTTCAATGTTGTCATGTAAACTCCAGAAACACACTTAGCAGAAGTCGAACTTCCTCGGCCAAAATATACTATTATATTTATGAAGATCCTAGTGCATAAAATGCAACTGTGTGCCTTACTTTGTTTCTTGCCATTTAAGAACAATCTTAACTCTGGTTCAGTGATTAACTCAGGAATCACCTAAAGACATGTTCTTCCAACCAGATCCTTGGGTCATTTACGTCGAGTATACAACATGGTTATATGGAAGAACCTATGACTGAAGCATAGGAGATGAAACACATCTCTTTATTTCTTTCTTTCTAACCATAGTTGAAATATCGAGACTAACTCAATGCTTCATACAAGTAAGAACTTATTTCTTATATTGTTTCATTCTGAACTACTTCATAATCTTGTCTAGGACATTCTGAACATTTTTTTAGAATCAAGTCCAAAAAGCATTCGACAATAATGTTTATTAAACTCACCAGTCTATCTTGATAGATTCTATTGTTTAATAACTTCATCCATATTTACTAGCTTAAATATTGTTAATACCAATCACATCATTCATATATGTCATCCACATATTTCAGAATGATAACACGCTCCCACTCAAATATGGCATCCATATATGAGATCCAGGGATTTCACTTAGCTCCCACTCAAATATGTCTCCAACATATTGAATCTTAGCCAAGCCATTAAAGCTCCCACTCAAATTAAAGTCCTCTTAATAATATTGGACATTCCAAAATTCTTTGACCATCATCAAATTGAGAATTCCAGCTGCGAGTTCCCAATATCCATATATTGCTGGTGTAAATCCAATAGACTCAAGCATCGCTTGTAGTCAACTCCTTGAATTTGTACAAACATTCTTTGCAAAAAATCGAGCTTTATGTCTTCCATTAAGTTTAATTTTTCTCTTATGACTTCGCAATCATTTAGAAATATCAAGTAAACATCTTTACTTAATAAGATCAAGTAACATCTTACTTTGCAAACTTAAATGTAAAATAATATAGGATTTTATGTCTCCTAGTAATTTATCGCACTTAGGTCCATCATGCTTCTTTGTATTTCGTAGGTATGTCTTGTTCAAAACATGATGAAAGTGCAATGGATGATGACCCACAAGTATAGGGGGTCGCAACAGTCTTCGAGGGTAGTATTACCCAATTTATTGATTCGACACAAGGGGAGCCAAAGAATACTTATAAGCCTTAACAACTGAGTTGTAAATTCAGCTGCACCTGGAAATAGTCTTGCTCATAGTAGTTTATCAGTAGCAACAGATTTGTAGTAGCAATATCAAAGTAACAGCAACAATAAAACAAAGGCAATAGTAACAATAGTAGCAAACAATATGATTCGAGTGCGGTAGGCATAGGGATGGATTGACGGGCGTTGCATGGACGAGACTATTCATGTAACTTCAAGATCTAGGGAATTTGCAGATAAATAAGATAAATCATCCAAGTATTAAACAATCATAGGCATGTGTTTCATATATAGTCATACGTGCTCGCAATGAGAACTTGCACAACATCTTTTGTCCAGCCAGCCCGTTGCAGCGGGGCCTCAAGGGAATCTACTGGAAATTAAGATACTCCGTTTAATATAGTACCGGAGCAAAGCATTAACACTCCATGAACACATGTGATCCTTGTGTCACAGCCATCCCCTCCAGCTATCCCAATTTCTGTCACTTCGGGGCCTTTGGTTCCGGGCAATGATATGTGTACACAACTTGCAGATAAGATCACAAACAATACTATCATCATGAATCAATAACATGTTCAAATCTGAGATCATGGCACTCGGGCCCTAGTGACAAGCATTAAGCATAACAAGTTGCAACAAATTCAAATATCACCAATAAAGATATTAGGCACCATGCCCTAACAATCTTATTCGATTACATGATAGAACTCATCCAATCCCTACCATCCCCATAGCCTACAACGGGGGATTACTCACTCATGGATGGGGGAAACATGGATGGTTGATGGAGAGGCGTCGGTGATGATGATGGCGATGATCTTCTCCAAATCCCTGTCCAGGTAGGGTGCCAGAACGGAGTTTCTGGTTTCGAATCACGGTTTCTGGTAGTGGCAGCGCAGCGGAAGTCTTTCTAGAAAACATCGACCCCCCTCCCCCAGAGTTTTTAGGTCAGAAGGCTTTATGTAGGCGAAGAGGGAGGTCGAGGGGGTGCCTGAGGTGGCCACACCCCTCCCAGGCACGGCCTGTGCTGGCTCGTGCGGCCAGGGGGTGTGGGCCCCTCGTGCCCCTCCTCCGTCTCATTTTCTGGCTCTGTGAATCTTCTGGTAAAATAGGAGTTTTGGCATATTTCCGGGATTTTTCCTAAAAGTTGATTTTCTGCACAAAAACTAGACACTAATGCAATTCTGCTGAAAACAGCGCCAGTCCGTGTTAGTTGTATCCAAAACACACAAGTTTAGAGGAGAAATAATAGCAAAAGTGTTCGGGAAAGTAGATATGTTTTGGACGTATCAATGGACGTCGCCTAGAGGGGGGTGAATAGGCTTTTGAAATTATTACGGTTTAGGCTCAAGTTAATGCGGAATAAAACTAATGTTTAATTTATTGAGCAAAAAACCTAACCACTAGGTTCACCTAAGTGCACCAACAACCCATGCTAAGCAATACAAGCAACAAGGTGATAGCAAGATACAAATACTTGAAGCACGATGGATATGACAAAGTAAAGTGCATAAGTAAAGGGCTCGGTTGAGAGATAACCGATGGACGTGGAGACGAAGATTTGTTTCCTGAAGTTCAATTCCAAAGAAGTTACGTCTCCGTTGGAGAGGTGCGATGGTGCAATGCTCTCTGAATGCCACAAATGAGTCACCTCGAGGTGTGGTGGCTCGATGCTCACCCAACGCCACACAAGGCCTCACCCCGGATGCGGAAGCACGTAACTCACCGACGCCACAAAAGGCTCACCCTATTCTCCTAAGTGTGCACCACAAAAGGCGAGCACTCACTCCACTATGGGACTCCTGAGATTGGTCACCGAACCCGTACAAGATTGGGGTTATCTCCACAACTCAATTGGAGGCTCCCAACAACAATGCCACAAAAGGTCAACAAAGCCACAAAAGGCTACAATACCACAAAAGGTCAACAAGACCACAAAAGGTCAACAACCCAACCACACAACCGTCTAGGGTTCCAAGAACCCAAGAGTGACAAGCCCACAAGCTTGTACTCGCCGAAACTCTGAGGAGAACTCAAACCTATGCAACAAATGCAAGGGCAAGTCCTTCACTCCCAAATTCCAACAAAGCTACAGAATCTATTGTGAGAATAAGGGAGGAAGAACAAAAGAGGAGAACACAAAACTCTCCAAGATCTAGATCCCAATGATTCCTTAACAAAGAAGGGATTTATCTTGGGGGATTTTAGATCTAGATCTCCTCTCTCAAATCCCTCAAAAAGATGCAAGAATCATAGGAAGGGAAAGGGGAGAGGGAAAGCTATTTAAGGTCAACAATGGAGGAGAGAGAGAAAGCCAACAACCAAGAAAAGAGCTTATACCCATGAAGGGGAAGAGGAGCCCATTTTAAAGGGCTCCCAGATCTGCCTGTTATGGGCATTCACGACCCTAGCCAGAACTTCCGGTGGTAGGCTGGAACTTCCGTTGGCACTCAGCCAACAGTTAGAAAACTGCGATGTGAAAGAGTGAAAACACAAGCCTGGCCGGAACTTCCGCCGGTCCACCGGAACTTCCGGTGGGAGCGGAACTACCGGTGCAAATTCCGACTGAAGTTTCGTCAAATATGACACTTCCAAAATAGAAGTTTATTGATCATGAGCGGAACGAGAGCCACATTTTCAATCGGAACTTCCTGCAGCAATGATGCCCGAGCAGAACTTCCGGCCCCTGGCCGGAACTTCTGGCGGGGGCGGTATTACCGTCGAAACTTCTGACCCAAATTCCATCAAATACAACAAACGAGACAAAGAGTATACAGTACGTGAGCGAAAAAAGAACTGGAACTTTCACCGGAACTTCCGGTAGCAAAATGCCCTAGCGGAACTTCCGATGGGTAGCCGGAACTTCTGGTCAGGGAAATTCTAGAAACCAAAACTGCAATAACTTTCGCATCCAAACTCCAAACAAGATGAAACCAATTTTTTCGGAAAGATAACGACGAATAGAATCCAACAAAAATATTGGGTATCACCTAGGGAGAAAATACCATGAATATATATGTGATATATCTCCCAAGGTGTAGAGCCAGAAAACTTGCAAGATCAACAACCACAATAAGATGTGAAAGTGAAATCCTTATTTGATCAACTAAAGCTTGTTATGATGATAACCAGAATCTATAGATACTCTTATGGACAAGAACCAAACAACAACCAATAAATATGATGCAATAATGCAAAGGTTTGAGCTCTCTCCGAAAGATGCGATCGAGTCACCCACTCGAGAGCCCGTCTTGATAGTACGAAACTTTTGGCGGGGGCGGTATTACCGCTGAAACTTCCGATCCAAGTTCCGCCAAATAAAACACACCCCATACAAAGAGTTTAATAAACACATTCTAGGGGCATCGGAACATTGGATGAAACATCCACCGGAACTACCGGCGGCAAAATTCCCTAGCGGTACTACCGGTGATGGGCCGAAACTTCCGCCTACGGAAGTTTAAGAAACCAAAACTGCAATAACTTTCACGTCCAAACTCCAAACGAGATGAAACCAATCTTGTTAGAAACATAACGAAGAGTAGAATCCAACAAAAATACTGCATATCACCTAGGGAGAAAATACCATGAATATATATGTGATGTATCTCCCAAGGTGTGGAGCCGGAAAACTCGCAAAATCAAAAACCGCAATAAGATATGCAAGGGAAATCCTTAGATGATGAACTAGAGATTGTTATGATGATGACCACAAGCTTTAGATCCTCTCATGGACAAGAACCAAATAACAACCAAGAAACATGATGATATGCATGCAAAGGTTTGAGCTCTCTCCGAACGATGCGAACAAGACACCTGCTTGAGAGCCCCTCTTAATAGTACGGCTATCTATCCTAAACCCGGTCTCCCAACTAACAAAACGAGACCGACAAAAGAGAAGCCCTATGAAGAACATACCTTTGCCTTGATCATTCCACTTGAACTTGATGTAGACCATCTTGTTCTTCTAGAGTGGGAACACGTTTCTTGTTTGCTCTTCCTTGATGAATATAAAGACTTGCAAATTGCTCCCCATACTCCATGGGAAACCTCTTCTTTGAACTTGTCTTCATCACTCCATGATCATAAGGATGGCAAGCTTCAAGCATGAGATCTTCTAGAGATGGTGCATCTTGAGCCCTCCCTTCTTCATCCCTTCTTGAGGTTGATCCATCTTGATGCAACTCTTTGCACATGTCTTGATCAACCTTCAAGCTCCTTCTTTCTTCATGATTCCAATGGGCAAAAATTCCTTGGACATTTCTTCATCTTCCAACCTTGAGACCAACACATGGCCCAAGCGATGCCAATGGACAAACCTACAAGTGAAACTCAATTTACACATTAGTCCATAGAGATTGTCATTAATTACCAAAACCACACATGGGGTCATACATGCCCTTTCACATGACAAGTAAATCAATAATATAATTCCGCAAACTTGCAGAATATATCTTTGAATCCTACTTTCTTTTGTAAAAGTATTCGCTGAAACTTTATGATCACTATCATTAATTTCTCCTCTACTAGTAGAGTTCGGTTTCACGAAACAAATTTCGCTACACCACTTAACCATCAGGAGGTGAGGTCAAATACCTTGTTTTGGACTTTTACTTTCTTCCACCTGTATCTTCATTAAGACACATCAAACCTTAGGACAACATCAGGTTTTCCCTTTGTGGAAAATGTATTCATAGTTTCCTAAGAATACACTACAAAGACTTGTTTATTCGTCACATTTTCAAATCATCGAAAAATATATAAAAACTCCAACGTGCCATAACTCTTATGGTGTTATTTCCATGAATCTTTAGATGTTCCTTTGTGTTTCAAATGAGTGTTTTCTTATTTATATCTTTAACTCTAAACGATAATTATAACCCTGATAAGAGATAATATTAGACCATATGTATCTAATACATAATGATTATGATTTTTATACATATCAACACCTTGAATTTGTCCAATTATCATAATTTGTGAAACATCTTTCACAAGTCCTTTTATGCCAATATTAACTTAAATACTTTAGTCATATTGATCAAATGAAAAAGACTTTGTATTCTTGTATATCCCAATTTGTTTTGAACTCATTTGAACAATTCTAATCATTTCAAAACTTCAGTTTCATTAAGTAAATACACCTATTCACTTAAGTCCACAATGAAATAATGATTTCCACTATTTGTTGAAAATTTGATACATCACTATGTATAAAATTCAACATTTCTTCGCATATCACCGTTTTACCAGAATGCAGAGTTTCAGTCACTTCGCCAAACGAGGCATGGTTTTGCAAAGTCTCTAGATCAAATATCTAAGACCCCGATCTTCATTAAGAATGATAAACATGCAATAACCATCATGACTTAAACAAAAGTGTCATGTCATTATTAAACTTTGGATATATTTTGGCATTCTAATCCTTTATAAGTGCTTAACCTATTATCATTAACATAGTGATGAGAATAACTCATTTATAATCATAATATGACCATAAAGGTATTACTCATAAGAATAATACAACTGGCTTGTAACTTATTCATATCAATAATCGTCTTGCCAAAAGCAAGGCGGACAAACAGGGATTATAAAATTTTATTCAAGTCCACTAATCTAAATGATAATCTTTGAGGAAAGGAGTGATGTCGGCCATCAACTAGTTTGCTTGCCATCATAAACCCACATTGCCTCATTTCTAGCAATTCTCAAACATACCGTCATGTTTTCATAAAACGGGACAAGTATCTAATACTTTGTAAACTGCAATGAGTTTTGCAAGAATTACATTTATAACTTTGTATGTCTGACATATACCCTTTTCATCCATGACCTCCATTACAATCAAGCCCCTCTATATAAGAGTTCTCAACTCCAATGCAAGATTTCTAAGTGACTCTCCAAATATTCTATTTTCATCCATCATGGAGGAAAACTCATCCAACGGCTCATACTTTATGTGCTTGATTTTGTAGAATACAAAATTGCAGCCCAACTTTCCACCGAATGGGAATGGATTATTGGATGACAATGGAGAAAACACAAATGTTGTGGAGTCATCAGACTATCTCCTAATGGTTATTATATCAAGAAGAGAAAATCATCCTATTACGAGGATATCCCTCAGGCATGGGTATTAATCTATGAAGTTAGACCCTTCTGTTAAGTTGCATATCAAGCAAGAAATTTCTCATGGTCGCAAAGGACCTCAATGAGATAGGCCATGATATACTAAGATATTTGCAAATAAACATCTAGACTTAGTTTATAATATGAGTTTAATTCATAATTGAGCTCCCACTGAAACAGTCACCCCCTAGACAATTTCAGTGATCACACGATCTTAATTCACTATGCAACCCCCGATCGTCATAGCCGGCAACATAGCTTCAAAGGTAGACATTCTACAATGTGAATCACATCATCCATGTGACTCATGCTCGATATTTTGATCTCTTGTGTTTCGAGGCCATGTCTACACATGCTAGGCTCGCCAATTCAAACTTGTATATATTGCAGTGCAACGCTTGCACCCACTGTATGCGAACATAGGTATGTTTGACACCCGATCGTCACGGCCTGCCTCATACCAAAGAACTTTCTTGGTGATGCACACACAAGGGGAACACTATCATTGGAATTAATAGGGACCATCTTATCTATGCTACCATTGTGTATCTAATACTAGCACACAATAAGATGTAAAACAACTATCAGCATCACATGTATATTTGTGATATAATATGGTCCTTCTCGCACCTTGACTCCATCGAGCGCTTCGGCATGATCTCCATCTTGCCATCGATTTGATGTCAAGTCCACAACACCACCAGTAGATCGTCCATCGGAACAATGACTATTATTACACAACCTAGTAACATAAAAGTAAAGTACTTTACCTTCATCACGACCAAGACCATATCAAATCACATGCCCTCCTGCAAAATAAAGTTAGACGCCTTTATTTTATTTTTTGCAAGTTTTACGTGGTTGTTAGGGCTTTCACAATAGAATCGTTTAAAATCTATGAACTTTCCAACCACAACATGGATCCATACATTTGTATCTACTACACGTCTTTCGGGGCTCTCCGTTTTAAATGCTATATCGGCTATTATAAGAGAGACAGACACCCGCTAGCCACTTATACGGAACAAGCCGTATATCGAGCGTGGAACCAGTCTCACGTTAGAGTACGCGTAAGGTCGGTCTGGGTCGGTTCATCAAACAATACCACGATATAAACAAGTACACGTGGGAAGGTAAAAACTATAGGATCAATGCCTGCACAACTCATGTGCGTTTTGGCCGTATATCACTACTACGCATAGTTCGGCTCTGGTACCACTAGTGGGGTTCCGGTGCAGAAAACAAAATATTTCCTATATCGGATCGCCCTGACTGCCCAAGATCTATCTATTAGTAATACACTAATGGCTGACTGGTTTAGGATACATACCGTTGTAGTCCGAAAGCAGTTAACATTCTGAGTGTAACATGGTTGAAGTAGTCGTCCTCGTAGCCGACCTCAAGGTCGCGAAGCTCGTCATAGGTTGCCCCTTGCTCCATCACCGTGTAGCAGTCCAACTCACGACATCCAAAGTGCCCCAAGTGTTGCACCTGTGGACTCGTACGCATACAGTGTACGATGAGACCTCTGTCTCCCCGATCCCGTCGGGAGTGCGGAAGTAGATATCCGGCGTGGAATCCCCGCAGTGCAAGGCCATGTTGTAGGTGCATCGTCTCTTGCATGGACAGTCCTGGATCGTGCCAACGCGTTGAGACAACTAGAGACAGATTGGAGAGGAGGCGCATAGAGGAGGAGGATAGCTCCCAACTCATGGGATCCAATTGTGTGTTGTGTGCCTCTCCTCCTCTAAGGGGGGCTTTATACAGGGGAAGGGAGAGGGCACCCTTACCCCCCACCAAGGAAACCCTAAGGCGGCCAAGGGGAGCAAGGGGAGGCAGCCAAGGGAAGGGGGCAGCCCTAGGGCGCCCCCAAACCCTAACCCTAGCCGCCGGCCAAGGGGGCAGCCCTAGGCGCCGAAACCTTAGCCCTAGGCACATGGGCCCTTCCTCTCTTGTGGTTTTTCCGTCATGAGCCCCTTTCCCCTAGAAAGTTTGGCCCATTAGTGGAATACCCATTCAAATTAGATTTCAATATTACATTTAATATTAATTACATTAACTAATATGTAAATACATATTAAAAAATCCGATTTGACCCGAAACACCTTTAGGTTCCCCTTCGATATCCCCCGAATAACTTTGGAACTTTCTGAAACAATTCTGGTCCCCTCATGGAACTTTTTCGGTTTCCTTTCTTTCTCCGAACAACTTCGGATCTCTCTCCACAAAACAATTTCGGCTTTCTCTTTCTCTACTATGATTCCAACTTACGGATGATCTACATCTCATCGTACCCTTAAGTGGATCCCCTCACTGCTTGGGAATGGCACATACATGATCTCCATCAATGATCAACAACGGGACCGGGATGCCCACGATGATCCTTGTACATTCCAGATGACGATGCCATTTGAACCGTAAACATCGAGTCCAATTCCCTTTGTTTATTTGATACTAACTGTCCGAGATTCGATAGTTAGGTATCACCATACCTTGTTCAATCTCGTTACCGACAAGTACTGTTTCACTTGTTACTGCGATATTACATCCCTGTGACCTACTCACATGTTGCAACATTATGGATGTAATCTCACCAAGTCGGCCTAAACATATCTTACCCATCACTAGGTGAATCATGGTATTGATGCATAGGCCTCAACATGTTCCTCGGGATACCCAACATGCATCTTTATAATCACCACTTCACTAAGTGACATTTGATGCAGTTAGAGCAGCCTCTAGAGATACTGATTAATATGATATCACGGTCTAAGGAGAAGAAGACTTTGTTTCTGACTATTGCAATGATGAACTTCATGACTTGATCGTGTCGCAATATTTTAGGAATGCCCATCACATCATTCACCAATGATATGAACCTGTTGTCAACTGGTGCCAAAGAACCAACATGATCAGGAAACCTTGATCATCGATTGACCAACGAACTAATATGAATAGAGGCTATTAGGGACTTTTGTTTCATATCACACTTGTATCAATGTTTCCACTTGATACAGTTATAGCACAATATGAAACTATTACGAATTTATTGGGATATGACAATCAGAAAACTTATATTATTTTCCTCTAGGGCATATTCCCTTCAGGGGGAGATGAAAGGTGGCATGTCTAGGGTTTCTAGGTGCCACCCCTCCCTCCTTGGTCTTCATCCCTAGATCTATTGCAGCCCTAGGAGCCTCCTCGTCCCTCCCTCCTATATAAGGAGGGGCATGATGTAACACCCTCAGAATCGGACCTATGCAAGTTTGAGCAAAATTCGCCAAACCCGCATAGAAACGATTCAAAGGTGCCCACCAGGCACTTTCGTGCGGGTGGAAAACGAAGTAATAACATTACACAACAGTCCTCGATGGGACCCACAGAACAGATATATATAACAGCGACTCCTTGAGTCAAGAATACAAATATACGGTACAAAGATCCAAATCACCTTGAAAACGATGGAGCGTCCGACTACGGACAAGATGCAAATGGGGCTAAGAGCCCTGGAGAATAACCAATGGCGTCCATAACCCTGCCCAGGCCAAGCCGGAAGGGTAACCCTGCTAACGGCGTCGATCTCAAAACCTGCTTAAACAAAAGGGGTGCCGACAAAGGGCAAAGGAAAAAGAAGGAGCGTCAAGATCGAGGCCGACACAGCGAGGCTAGAATTGACGGTCCTCGCCTACATAGGTATGGTGGATCGGGCGGCAGCGGCATGCACTAAACAACCTATAGAGACTCGATACATGGCGTCAAGCAGAGAGGGTAAGAAGGACCTATTCGAACCAACCTGATTCTATCATCAAACAAACCCATCTGGCGTTTCCTCGAGACCAAACGAGGAAGTCAACCGAGGAACTCACACGGTTGGCGTTTTATTTATTCGATTATAGTTGCGGCACTTTACTAGTCGGGTTTAGATAATCGTCGATAAAGTAACGATGGGCACTTTTAGTTGACCGTCCGTTATAGTTGCGGCAATTACTAATCAAATACGAGATAGCATGATATAATCCCAAAACCCAGCAGTTGTTGGTACTTTTATTCAGCCAATTCCGTGGTAGTTGCCATACTTACTAGTCGGTACAATGGTGCATGGCGACAACCAAACAAGCAATTGTGGGCAGTATTAATTAGCCATTCCGTTATAGTGAAGCTGATTACTAGTCATTATAAGTCAAATTTATAGCGATAAACTTTAGTTATGCTTGTCTATGATCGAGATCTTGTGCTCCAAGTCGTCCATATCCGCGGACACGGCTTTGAAAGTTTTACCGGCCGGGTGCACCAATAGCAACACACGCTCGATCAACCTCGGAAAACCAAATCAAAACCCAACGAGGCTTTCACTGAACAATCACAGATTCGAAATATTTCAGGGGCCACCCTTTGAGTAGATCCATAGCAGTAAGCAAGCTCGAGACGGCCTCAAGGTTGCGACAATGGTCAAGCGACTGGGAACCCGAAAGTGTGGCTGGGCTTGTCGATACCGCGTAAACATTCCGATCCTAAACAATACAGTGTGCTCCTCGCACAATTTAAATACAGAAAGTAGCATGGCATAAGTACAGGATCGTAAATAAAACCTCAAACTAGTTGTGGCCCCAAGAAATAAGACTAAATCAAGCTCTGGCTCAGGGGGGTCCCATATACCTCCCGGATGTGGATAGCGCGCAAAAATCAAGGAACAGGTATCAAGTACTCGGGGTCTTACGGGACACAAGTGGGCGTTCGGAAACCAGATATTATCTATCACCCACCGATGCCTCTGCTTATTCAATTTTAGTTGTTAAACAGAAATTAAAGTGACGATAAGTAAAACTAGAATCATCTGCAACA
Organism: Avena longiglumis; assembly: GCA_030063025.1. Taxonomy (NCBI): domain Eukaryota; kingdom Viridiplantae; phylum Streptophyta; class Magnoliopsida; order Poales; family Poaceae; genus Avena; species Avena longiglumis. The sequence goes on along the minus strand of CP125979.1, from coordinate 207,321,487 downwards.
TCAGCATGCGGCAATACATCAGCAACTGTGGCATATGACGACACACATCAGCACTTGAGCAAGCACTACGCCGCGCAAGTCCAACTATCCACCAAACAACAGGTAATAGGATGTGTCCAAGGCAATATAGGGCTGCACGGTATATCAAGGGTACGGAAACTAAAGCATCGCAACACAGATAGCAAAAGATCAACAGGAGGGAAGTAAATACTATAAAAGTAAGATAGGTAGAAAGGGGAGATGCTCGCCTGAAAACATTGCCAAAGGGTTCAACCGAAGATCGGGACGAAGCTCACATCAACTCAACGGCCTTATCCGCGAAGAAGCAAATCGCTAGAAGAAACACCGGATGCAATATTTAATACAACGGCAGAAGATCGGCATGATGCATGCATGATGGATGACATGGCAAAGGTGCGATGCAATTAGGCCATATTAAGCGGAACCGGGGTCCCGACAATTAGTTAGGTGGTTCAAGTTGTTTATCTATCCCGCAATTTAAATGTTATAAAGCAAGACAATAGTTGGCAACGGTTCGCTACACATGTTTAAATGAGGCCGATATGAGACTAGATTTGCCCGCATATGGGCCCCATATTTAATTATTAGGTGAATCGGCATAAGGCCCCCAAACCACATGATATGCATGCAAGTATGACAATTGCTATGCATCAAGTTGTTATTACATTATAAAATAGGGTTCTCGGATAAGAGATTCACACTTTGAGGGGGCTCGACGATCTTGGGGTTTCCGGGGTTCGGGTTCGAGGTCGAGTCCGGTCTCGGGTTCGACGAACGTTCTCGGCTCCGGGGTTAGGGTCTTGGCGCATCCGGGTTCTCGGGGCAATGTTGTCGGTCATGGCGTTCAGGGGGAAGCACTTGTCGTTCTGCGTCGATGTTCTTATCGTCCGGGTTCTCGAGCATTGCATCCGAGAAGGAGTACTTGGCGTCCATCGGTTCCATGTCAACGACCTTGGTTTCCACGATGGCGAACTCGGCGTATCCATGGCGTGGTCCTTGTCGGGTTCTCGGCGGCGCCGGATCGGTCTTGGGTTTGGCGCCGGTGGATCCGGGTGTTTTTCAGGTTCGGGTCCTGGCGGAGTACTTGTCGCACATATGGTCTTCGGATCCAGCTCCGGGTTCGGTCTTCGGGGGTTCCGACTATCGGACATTGCTCCGTGTAGTAGATCTTGACGCTACGAGGGTGTCGAGTCCAAGGCCTTGTGCAACTTGTCGGGGGGCGTCCTTGGGGGTGGATCTTGGCGTGACCGGATGCTTGTCGGCGTACTCGGTCTTGGCGTCCTCGGGGCATAGGGCTTCGAATCGGGGAGGCGATCTTGGGGTACCGCGTGCCGGTTGCCGGGATGGAGAACCTGTGTTGGACTCGGCGGACTGGGCCAAAAGGACGTATGCCCGCTGGATGGAGGCGAGGCTCGAACGAGCTCATGGCCTTGAGCCGCAAGCGGAGGTGGGGCCTGCTGCTGCGCGGCGGCCTAGCGGAGGTGACGGCCGGGGAGGCTAGCGCAGGCCGGCGCCGGCGATCGGACGGCCTTCTGAGACGGAGGAGGGAGGTCCGACCTGCAGAGGAGGCGGCGGGCCTGGGAGGCGCGGGTCGAGGAGGAGGGGAGCCGAGCTCGGGGCGGAGGTCTTGGGGCGACGGCGAGTGGTCAGGAGGAGGCTGCAGGAGGCGGGGCAGGCGGACGGAGGAGTCTGGTGGGGGCGCCAAGGCGGCCTTGTGCGGGGGCAGCGTGTGGCGGAGAAGGAGAGGGCAGCGAGCTCGAGGGGAGCGGTCCGGGTGGAGCTGGGGAGAAGGGAGGCGGTGGCCGACGCGGGCCGAGGGCGAGGCGGGGAGGCGGCCGGGGCAGCTCAGGCGGGCAGCGGGGCTGCGAGCCAGGCGGGGATGCGGGGTGGGGAGCGCGGGGAGGAAGAAGGGGTGCGGGGAGAGAGAGGCCGCGCGTGGTGGGGCGCGCGGGTGGGTCCCGCGTGGGGCGCGGTGGGAGGTGTGGGGAGTGGCCAGGGGAGGGAGTCTGTGGGGCGCGTGGGGCCCAGGGGAGGGGGTCGGTTGAGAGAGAGAGCTGAGAGGAGGGAGGGGGCCAAGTGGCGTGCTGTGGTTGGGTGAGGGTAGAGGGGTCGCTGAGGTGGCGTGCAGGGATAGGAGGGAGTGAGGTGGCCAGGGGTTTGGGTAGGAAAAAGGGTAGGTTTAGGAAATAGATGGGGAGGCAGGTTGGACCGTTTGTAAAACCTGAGGGTGGTCGTTCGGGTCGAAACGGCCCGTTCGACTGCCCCCGCCAAAACAATTAATTAAATATTTATTTTCAAACAGCGCTTTTGCAATCCGACAGCGGTCAAACAAAAATATTCCGGGGACCCGGTTTTTGCTGTTTGAATAAAGAGGGGCGTTTTAGAAAACAAAACGGGTGTTGCGAAAATAGTTTTGGCAAACAATGCATGATGATGACGATGCAATGCACAAATTCAACGCGATTTTCTAGTAGTGGTTTTGCGGGATGCCACACATGAGCAGGCCCATAACACACAATTCCTCCTTGGTGGTTGCTCCCCTCTCTTACATATCTCCCTTGTTCTCCACCATGCGCTGTAAGGTTGTACGAGTAATCATGTAGTTTTTTGTCATGGGCAACGAAGCCCTGGCAGGATCGGTGACTCTGTACGCATGGATACACGTGGAGGAATCGTGCTTTCCATCATCAAACAAGAAGTGAAACATCCTCGCAACTAGGAGTGATACGCCTAATTACAGGGATATGCATCAACGTCTTCACCAACATCCATACTCACTCATGCATGTTTGTTGGTATGATCCAAATCCAATCTCTCCAGTGTTTTTTTATAGATTGATTTTGGTTTATAAGGCGTATGCCAATTTTTTTTCCTATGCATATTCCTACGGCGATCTACCAATACATCACGTGTTGTATAGGTGATTTGTCGAAGTGTTGATGACGATGGTAGCATGGGTGTTTGTCATGTCGTCCTTATTCCTTAATTAGACCTCTGATACTGGAGTAACTTTAGTGGTAGCAGACATCTCATGAAATCAAAAAAACCGACATGACAAATAATTAATAAAGAGAGAAATGTTAGGGTTATGTAATACTTCCAAAATAAAATGAGTCTATGACCTAATAAATAAAGCCTTGCATAATTGTACACGTAGGTCATTGGTACCCAGTAAGAAAATTGTAACATGAGCTAGTATCATATATCTTCACGTCTGCATGATATTACTCTACGTTACTCTCCACTATAAAAGCTATGAGCGTGTGAATTTTGTTTCCCTATTTCCGTAGAATTTTGAAATATTAAAGATGTATAAAAACTCTTAAATTGTATTCCAACTTTTTAAATGTTAGTACACCATGCTTGACTTACTTCGAAAAAGTAAATCACCTTTATTCGATTGAAATTTGTACTTGATCGAGTAACTGAGGCAGTCTAGCATAAACCCGAAGCCATACAAGTTGCCAACAATCCTGGCCGTCCGATTTTATTCTCCTATGTGCATACCGCACACGACAAACAATATACTGTAGTACTATATCAGTACGTCCATTGCTGCGGCGGTGCGATCGCGGGGCAGCCATGGAACTGGAACGCCGCGGCGAACGCTTCCCTCTGCCGGTCCATCTCCGCCGCCATTGCGCGCAGCTGTAGCAGCTGCTGCTGTTGCCGCATCGCGTCCATGACAGCGGCATCCCTCCTCTGCATCCGTGGCGGCTTCGCACCTGCATGCAATGCATGTAGATTTGATCAGACTGACGCCATGGTCGTGCGGTGGTGTCGCCACCGTGGAGACAAGACAAGCTCCCGCTGCCGTAAAAGGAATCAAGGAAATACACGGCGGCAATTAACAATTCTTACCCGTCCTGTTGTTGGAGCTAGGAGATGTGAATTCTGCTCTGTTCTGCTGCACGTAGCCCTCCACGCGCGGCAGGAACACGCCGGTGCCGTGGCACCTCACCGGAGGATGACTGTTCGTCGCGGCCGCCATCTCAAACCTCGGGACACGCGGCGCGGTCCCGTTCCAGCAGGAAGCCGGTGGTGCATGACGCACCGCCCCTCCGGGCCCGGGGCCGCCGCCTACAGCTACAGGGGCCCTGCTTCCGTTCCCCATCCCAGCACGGTGGTGCTGCTCGTGGACGTGTCGCAAGTGCGGAGGCGGGGCACGCTGACGTTCCCTCGCAGCGTCGAGACCGAGGATGCCGATGAGGTGCGCGGCGATGTCCTCCATGACGACCGCGGCGTGGTCGTCTCCGCGGCGCCTAGTCACTGCGCACGAAGAAGGCGGGGCGGCCACGACGATGCCCACGTCCGCCAAGATTTCCCGCGGCAGCAGCCGGCGGACGATGTCGTCCACATTACCCCCGTCGTAGTCGGCCATTGTCATCGCCATTGCTTGTCCTGTCGAGAGATCGAGAGAAAGAGGGGCGACGTGGTTGTCGTAGTGGTGGAGGTGGCTGAGGAGGATGGAGGGGAAGATCGATCGAGGAGGCGCACGCGGTGCATGGGGGAGTGGAGAAGGTAGGGCGTGGGCATTTTATACGGCGGGTCATGGCGACGAGTGGGAACGCCAGCGTGTGCTGTGCTTTCACACTAAATTTACCCAGAGCTCTTTCTCCCGCGTTCCACCAAGTGCGCTTTTATGGGGCTATACATTCGTGATTCTGTCAGTGGAAAATGTGGTTAATTTGTGCGTGCGAGTGCCATAATCCGACGCATGGAAGTCATGGCGCTGGTATGTGCCTATTTTTACAGATATTGAGTTTTAGGTGTAAACGTGTTATCAACCAGCTGAATACAGCTAACTGGTGAGGTTAAGGGCCATAGACCCATAGTTGTACCTCGTGATGAGAAATCAAATTGTGTCGAAACGTTGTTATTCTGTAAGTTTTCCATTTGTGATCGGCAAACAGTTCCAATGACGATTCCCCGTTCAAAATGTAGTGTTTAAGTAATCACATTGATTGGGGTTGCTAGTTCATACTCCTACTATGTACTCCTTTGGAAATTATTTCTTTAACACTTTTCTAATATGCTAATGTTCTCTATTTCTTCCATTTTGTAAAGGAAGCGGCGCACTTGTGCAGTGTGCTTCATTGCCTGTCAGCTTGTGCAGTTATTATCAAGTTTTCTGAAACGCAACGAAACTTGGTGAAACATGCCAACACAAATCTTGAAGCACCAAATCGCAACCAGTAAAACATGCTATTTGGTTTCATAAATATTTTTATATTTTGTAAACTCGGTCAAAATTTTGAAAGTCTAGCTTTCCGAGAAAGCTGAAAGTACACTCGTTCTTTCGTGGAGACGGAGGGAGTATGTGGTATAAATTGGTTGTAACGGTGTACCAATGTTTTTCTTTTGCGGGAGACTCTTCACTAGTATTGACCGCAAGAAAAGACTATCTTCAGGTTTAACTACGAAAGGATGCCAATAGGAATGGTTTGCATGTGGGTGACTATTTTCCACTCGACATACAAAAGAAAAAGCTATACACACGACACTTGCGTGTCCGATCCCTGTACGATCATCAATGTGGCATCAGTTTTGTCATAGCTATGGATGATGGATGGTGAGATGGCACAGGTCGTACAGAAATCGTCCGGTTGTCGTGCGTATAGCAGCTCTCACACACACAAAATGGTCTCTTGCTCAATATGTATAACCGTTTGGCGAAGATGTTATCATCACTTTGTTGTTTGCGTCGGCTTTAAAAGCAGTTATTTCTCGGCCATCTAAAAAAGGCAAAATCATTTCCTCCTATGTATACCTTCGTGATTGTTAGACCTTACTATCTTTTCTTTTTAGGAAAACATAATGACATTGCATTTCTTTTCATTGCAAAAAAGGTTCAACAGTTACAATAGAGGTGCAGGTTAGAGGGTACGTTTTAAGCTGATCAGTGGACATCTCAATATGTAGGGATGATGGCGTGCAAGCCGGCTGCACCAGGCCCATAGCGCTGCTTCTTCTCTAATCTTCCTATTCAGCTGGGGAACGGAAGGTCTGTCGCCATCAAACACGCAGACGTTACGTTGCTTCCAGAGCATCCAGCCGACGAGGAGCGTCGCGGAGGTCAAGCCTTTGCGCATCTGTTTGGGGGTGGCTTGGACAGCAGCGACCCACCAATCATGCATAGATGGCTCAAGCTCAGGTGGCCTGCAGGGAATACGCAGCAAGGCCAAAGTGTCATGCCAGACGTGCCGCGAGAAGAGGCAGGCTAGGAGCGGGTGCTGCATAGATTCCGGCTCTTGGTCGCAGAGCAAGCACTGTGGATGATGGTCTAGACCGTGTTGCCGTAATCTCTCAGTAGTCCAGCACTTGTCTTTATTGGCAAGCCAATGAAAAAACTTGACACGTGGGGGTGCCCAAGTTTTCCATATAAGCTTCCAGGCATGACGGCTTGTAGATCCCTGGAACATGGCAAGGTAGCAGGATTTGCTGAATAGATGCCGCTCGAGTTCTATTTCCACACGAGCTGGTCAGGCTGCTTGTTGAGGTTGATGTTCTGGAGTTGTCTCCATAGTGTCAGGTATTGGCCAATTTCCTCAATGCCCACCACTCCTTGAATGTCGTGTGCCCAGTTGTTAGCCTGAAGACCGGCATCTATGGTCCTGATCTTGCGGCGGCGCTTGGGGATGCAAGCATAGAGTTGCGGCGCGGTCTCGCGGATGGATCGACCATTCAACCATCCGTCCTCCCAAAATTTGCCGGTGTGGCCATTGTCGACTGTCATGGTAGTGGAGACATAGAACATACTCCGTTCACAAGGCGTGAACTGGAGATCGAGTCCGCTCCATGTCCGTTCTCCATCTGCCCGGCTATACCACATCCAGTGAAGGCACAGGGCAAGGCCAGTACGCTCGATGTCATGGATGCCAAGTCCTCCCATAGAAAGGGGGCGACTCACGGCACGCTAGTTGAGGTGGAAGTTGCCACCCTTGGCCTCCTTGCGCCCTTCCCAAAGGAAGCCGCACTCGATCTTCTCATAGGCCTTGATAGTCTTCGTGGGCAGATCCAGTACCATAAGCTGGTGAGTTGGGATAGCAGCCAACACGGATTTCACAAGCGCAAGCCTCCTAGATTTGTTCATTGATACGCCCAATTTGCATCACCATTTTATATCATAATTTACCTCTATTCATTGATATTTGTCTTATTATGAGATATTACTTATGGTTTTTCATCTATTTATGCATGTTGGATGATTCTTGGAGGATGGACTGCCGAAGTCTAGATTCTGATGGAAAAGAAGGCGTTTTGGTGCAATTTCGCGAAGAGCAAAAAATTACCAGAAAAATATGAAAACATATTATTTTACCTGAGGACGAAGGAAGCCAGAAGGAGGAGATATGGGGGGGCCACATGAGACCCACACCCCCTAGGCACGGTCCCACCTAAGGTCGCGCCTAGGGAAGGTGTGGCCCACCTGCCCGGCCTTCGACTCTCCCCCTTTTCCTATAACTTCCCTTTGGAACCCTAAGCCTTAGGGAGCGACCACAGATAGATTTCCGCAGGGCGGAAAACACCGAGAGTGAAAGATCTCTCCGGCAGACAGATTTCTGCCAGGGAATTCCTTCCCGGAGAGGGGAGACCTTCGCCATCAACACCATCATCAAGCTAGGCTTCATCGGGATCAACATCATCATCATCCACACCATCATCTCCACCAGCACCATCATCACCACTCCATCTTGCTGTAACAATTGTGTTGGATATTGTTTAGTTCATTAGAGGAAACTTTCCCTGTGTTAATTACTATCGTAGTTGATGCTTGTGAGTGGAACCATTGGATTATTGTTTATGTTCAGATTTTTATCCATTACCATATCATCTTTGATCTTGATCCATATGATGTCTTGTGATTAGTTCGTTGTGTTCTTGAGGACATGGGAGAAGTCATGTTGTGAGTAGTGAATCTGTGATGAGTTATTATTCAATGGTTTAGTATTTAAGTTGTGGTGCTATTCTTATAGTGGTGTCATGTGAACGTCGACTACATGACACTTCACCATTTATGGGCCTAGGGGGATGCATTGTTTATTTGGCTACTAATTATGGGGTTGCCAGAGTGACAGAAACATGAACCCCCGTTAGGACACCTTTGCACAAGGGAGTGTAGGATCTCAGAGTTTAAGGCTGTGGTTAGATTTATATCTTAATTATTTTCCTGTAGTTACGGATGTTTGTAGGGGGTTTAATCACAAGTATGTATTAGTCCTAGGAAGGGCGATATGTTACCACAGGTTCACCCACACAACACTTATGAACACCAGAGAAGAGTACTTAGCTATTTGCAGCGAAAGCAATTGACATAATTCTCATGTGTCCTCGAGAATGTTTGGTCCTTATAAGTATTTCCACCGGCTTGTACTTTGCTAAGAAAGGATTGGGCCACTTGATATTTTTATTTGTTACTTCTGTTACTTGCTCTTTGTTTTGTTGCCTTATCAGAAAACCACTAAAAATCTGTTTGCTAAGTATTCACAGGGATTTCCTGCTCCATACCACTATTCAGCACCTTCGGCTCCTCGTTGGGATCGACACTCCTATTTATCAAAAGTACTACGATACACCCCATATACTTGTGGGTTATCAAGACTATTTTCTGGCGTCGTTGCCGGGGAGTGAAGCGCTATTGAAGAGTGGAACTGGTAAAGGAAACTTTCACTGTGAGTATTGCTTTTGTTAATGCTTGTTACTTTGTTTCCAATATGGATAACCCACTTGGTTTTCTGTTTGGGAAAACTACTACCACTGCTAGGGTAGTAGATGAACCACCACCTATTGAGATAGATCCTTTTAAGATACCTACAAGTATTGTTAATCGTGTTATGGATAATTATTATTTTGGGGATGGAACTGTCCTTCCCGGTGATCACTTGCTTTTTATCTATGAATTATGCGGGTTGTTTAAGTGTGCAGGTATCACAACTGAATAGGTGAAGAAGAAGTTACTCTCCATATCCTTGAAAGGGAGAGATGAAGAATGATATAAGCTGTTGAAGAATGGACAATCCATGGAATGGGAGGAGATGACATCTCTCTTTTACTCTAAATTTTATCCTCCCAGTGAAATTCATAAAGATAGAAATATTATATATAACTTTTGGCCACTTGATGGAGAGAGTAAAGCTCAAGCTTGGGGGAGATTGAAGTTACTAATGCTTAAATGTCCTATTCATGAACACCCTAACAATATTATTCTCAATAACTTTTATGCTAGACTTTCTCTTCATGATAAAGATTTACTAGATGCATCTTGTGCTGCATCATTCACATGTATGAAGGAAGAAGATAAATGGGATCTCTTAGACCGTATTCAAGATAACACTGAAGCTTGGGAGAATGATAAAGGAAGAAAGTCAGGTATCAACTATGATTATGAATGCATTAAATCTTTTATGGGAACTGATGACTTCTGTGATATTAACAATGAGTTTGGTCTTGATTCCCAAAGTATTGCCAACTGTTTTAAATCCTTTGCCTCTTACATAGAAATTCCTAAGAAAAAGTGGAATAAGTACCATGCCCCTTATAAAGATGTTGTTAATCATGTTCCAGTTAGAAGTACTCAAGTTTGTACTACTAATCATATTGTGCCTGAGCCTCATGCTGAGAAAATGCCTTTTCCAGCTAAGGTAAAGGAGTATTCTATGATTATTAATGCAAATAATAAAGGTACAATGAAAACTATGGAGCCCGGTAAGCAATTGAATGTTGAACATGTGGTAGCTATTGTGAAAGACACTGTCACTAGAAATATATAGGATGAGCACAATGTCTTCTGTGAAGATCTTCTAATATTATCTGTCATCCTAGTAAGGCTGGAAAAGCTAGTGTTCCTGTGCTTTCTGTTAAAATTGGTGATCATTGCTACTATGGTTTATGTGATATTAGTGCTAGTTCTAGTGCTATTCCTTATGAGATTTACAGGGAAATTATGCATGAGATTGGTCCTTGTGAGCTTGAGGACATTGATGTGGTTATTCACCTTGCTAATAAGGAAACCATTTGCCCCATTGGCATTGTAAGAGATGTGGAGGTTCTCTGTGGTAAGATTAAGTATCCTGCTGATTTTCTAGTGCTTAATTTAGCAGCTAGCAAAACTTGTCCTATCATTTTTGGTAGACCTTCCTTGAACACTTGTGGAGTTATTATTGATTGTAAGAAGGAAAAGGTTTTAACTAAGTTTAATGGAGATTCTTATGAGTTTAACTTTTCCAAATTTGCTAAAGCTCCTTGTGAAAATAGCTTGCCTAATAAAGATTTTAGGATGGAACAACTTGCTTCTATTGATCCAGTCTATGACCTTGGACCTCTTTTTGATGACTGTAAGTATGCTTATTCTGATGATAAAGTTGTTTCCAGTGATAGCTATATTTTCAACTTTATTCAAAGTGCTACTGAAAGTTATTTTGAGAGAGATAAACATGGTTTTATGCATCTCAATGATGTTAAGTTTCCCCATTTTGTGTTGAAAGCTTTAAAGTTGCATTTGTTTTGTCTTCCTATGCTTGTGGCTTTTTGTTTCAACAATTCATTTTATCATAATACTCCCATGGATAGGAAGTGGGTTAGACTCCAGTGTGTTGGTTATTTGCTTCTTGATGCTCTCTTTCACTTCAAATACATATATACTATGTGAGCATCCTTGAAAGTTTCAAGCCTAACTTAAAGGCATTAAAGAAAAGTACTTGTTGGAAGATAACCCAAGAGTTTTGTCGAGTCTTGGAAGTTGTTACCTCAGTAATAACCGCTCCTTATCCTTTCTGTTTTGTTTTTTTGTGTCAGGTTCAACTACTTTTGTGAAGTAGAGGAGTTGTGAAAAGTGGCTGTCCTCGGACAGATTTTTGTGTTGTATTGTAAAACTTCGTGAGGGAGATCAGTACTTCGGATTGAGCTGAATTTTTCTGAGATTGTTCTCCAGGTTGTTACCCAACTTACATTAGTTCTGCACTTTTTGATTTGAGCAACATAAGGTCTTTGAAAAAATCAATTTTTGCCTGCTAGTCTGTTTTGACAGATTTCTACCATCCTTTGCATTTGCCTCTTATAGAAGCTTTTGTATTGATGAGTTTTCAGTTGAAGTGTGTACCAAAGGTTTATTGTTTTTGCTTATACTAATGTTTTCATTGAGTTTGTGCAAAGGTTTTGTATGAAGGAAATTCTCAGGAGAAAGAGGAAAGGAATCTACAGAGTTCATCTTTGAATAGGTAAAAGTGGTGAAAACAGAAGGTTCATGAAACTCCACTCTTTATATATTTTTAATACATAAGGGAAGTTACGAGACGAAACTGAAGAGGAAACAGAGCCCGGGGTGGACAAACCAACCCCAGGCGCGGGCCCTAGCCTGGCCGCGCCTGTGGGGGGTGTCCTTCCCTCGAACTCTGTCTCCGTCTCGTTTTCATGTCAAAACCTTCCTTATGCCTTGAAACTTCGTAATATATAACCCCCCGGATCCCCCGAGGTTCGTGCATCGTGTTCTCGTTGTGTTTTTCGTTTTGATCTGTTTCTATCAGTAAATCTTCTCAAGTTTAGAGCGCCATGGCCTCCGCCGACGACAAAGGAAAGAAACACGAAGAAGAAGAACCTCAAGTTCCAAAGAAGGAGGAGATTCCGGTAGGTTATGAAGGTGACATGGAGGAGGACAAGCAACCGGACACCCGTGCTACCGTCGCAAGAATTGGTTTGTGGCACGACCTACCAAGCTTAAGAGGACAGCATGGATGTCTACAGGAGGGAGAACTCCGCGTCATATTCTCGCTCCACGCACACTTCCTCCTAGTACCCATTGTTCTAACCGTGCAGGAAGAAACGTTCTAATTTGGAAGAATGGAAAAAGAATAACAAGGACTGAGATCCTCGGTCCGAGTTGATCATGGGCTGTATTGAGCATAATTCGGAGTTAATTCGTACTCTAGCCTTCGACATGGAGGACTTTAAGAAAATTATTGAAGAGATTATCATGAGAACACCACCACCGCCAAAGAAGTAATTCATCATCAGGTTTGGCATCCCCTTGGCTTGTTCCAAGCTTGGGGGAGTGCCGCGGTATCACCATCATTATCTTTTACATTTTGCCTTTTCTTTTAGTGGATTCATCTTGTGGTAGAGAAGTTATCTTATGGTTTGGTTTGCATGTGGAATTATCTCTCCTTTAGTTGATTATCTATGTATCCCTTGGTGTGAGTGCCTTTATTGAATATTAATGAGAAGTCTCATCTTTTACTTTTTGCACTTCTTATTTTAGTTTGCAATCTCTATTATATGATGGATCTTGTTTATCAGTATTGGCACCAATTTGGGAGCATCAAGTGGATCTAAATTGGTTTTGGCAAACCGAGTTCTGGTCAGTAGAAATAATTTTTGAGGTTTGAAAGAAAAAGGGCTTACAGGTATTTGGTATCATTTGTTTTCTTTCTTGTTGGCTCATAAGCTTAGTATTCTCTATTTAAGATCTTTTGTGTCTTCAAGGAAGATTGCATGTTTGCTTTATTATTTGTATGTTTGCTTGTTTCTTTCAACTCTCTTGCTTGCTACCCAGCCTTTCTAGCCAAAAACCTGTTTTGAGAAGGCATACTGTTGGAATTATGCCCTAAAGGCAATAATAAAGATGTTATTGTTATAATTCTTGTTCATGATAAAGTTTATATTCCATGCTAGAATTGTATTAAGCAGAAACTTTGATACTTCTGTGGTTTATGAACAACACCGTGTCCCTAGTACGCCTCTATGGACTAGCTCGTTGATTAATGATGGTTAAGGTTTCCTAACCATAGACATGAGTTGTCGATTAATAATGAGATCATGTCATTAGGAGAATGATATGATGGACAGAACCAAATCAAGCAGAGCAGTTAGATCGTGTCATCGTGCTCATCTTTGCGAAGCTTTTTCCTATGTCAAATATTGTATTCCTTAGACCATGAGATAATGCAACTCCCTGGTATCGGAAGAAAGCTTTGAGGTCATCAAACGTCATCCTATGTGAGGGTGATCATAAAGGTGTCTCTCAGGTGATCGGAAAGTACTTGTTGGGTTGTATGTATGGAGATGGGATTTGTCCCTCCCGAGTCGGAGAGATATACTTCGGGCCCACTCGGTAATCGATATCAACACCACTTGCAAGCACATGATTAAGGAGTTAATCACAAAGTGATATCGGATTACGGAACGATTAAAGTACTTGCTGTGAACGAGATTGAACTAGGTATGCCGATACCAACGATCGAATCTCGGGCAAGTAAAATATCGAGTGACGAAGGGAATATATATATGGGATTAATTGAATCCTGGCATCGTGGTTCATCCGATATGATCATCGATGAATATGTGGGAGTCAATATGGGTTTCCAGATCCCACTGTTGATTATTGATAGAAGATCATGTCTGCATATTCTCGAACCCATAGGGTCACACACTTAACGTGCCTCGACGCTAGGATAGAATGGATAATTGGTTTATGATTTTTTGTTCGGAGTCTCGGATGAGATCCAGGACATCACGAGAGGTTCCTGAATGGTTTGGAGAATAATATTCATATAAAGGAAAGCAGTTTTTGGATTTCGGAATAGTTTTGGAGTATTCGGTATTGTACCGGAAGGTTCTAGAAGCTTCCGGAGTGGGACCAACGTGGCCCCACTTGTCGGAGGCCTGCGTGGGACTAAGGGGAGTGCCCTGGCCGCATTGGGCTAGGGGCACAAGGCCCCATATGCCCAGCCGGCCAAAACCCTAGGGGAAACCCTAGGAACCCTTCTAGAAGGAGGGGGAAACTTGCCCCCCACTCCAACCCTTGGGGCCGCTGCCCTAGGGCTTGGAGGAGGGGCCAAGGGGGCCGGACAGCCCAATATATAAAGAGGGAAGGGGCGCACCCTCCTCCCCCCACTCCTTGAACCCTAGCCGCCGACCTGCTGCCCTCCACCTCTCTTTCTCTCCCGACTGCGCGTAGGCGAAGCCCTGCCGCAGAAACTCTCCACCATTGCACCATGTCGTCGTGTTGTAGATCCAATCTATCTCTCCACCCCACTTGCTGGACCGAGGAAGGAGGAGCGGTCGCGGCACCGTACATGTGAATCTCTCGGAGGCGCCGCCACTTGCGGCGTTGGATCGGATTGGATCGCGAGGAGAAGGCTAGTTCGACTACATCACCCATGTTCTGTTGAATGTTTCCGCTGTGCGATTTCTTCAAGGGTATGAAGATCTCATCTATCCCTCTTGTTGATTGCATCTCCTAGATTAGATCTTGGCTTTCTCGTTCGCATCCGTAGATTTTTTTTGATTTACTATGCTGTGAAACCCTTCAGTGGTGTTAGAGCTAGATCTATGTGTGGATGTGTTTCACGAGTAGAACGCAACATGCTTGTTGCGGGCGTTGATGTTTTCTGTTGCAAGCCTCTTGTTGTATACTTCTTATGACGCGGGATAGTGTGATCGAAGCGGTCCAGGCCAACTTTACGCGACCTCGTTCGCGAGACCGGCTCTGCACTTGACGTGTGGCTTGTTCCACACATGCGGCTGGTGGATGCCAGTTTCTCTCACTATAATAGTCATGGGATTTATACCGGATGTTGGTAACCATAATATCACCGTTGTGGCTTTCCGTAGGTAAGAATCGTTCTTAGCTTGTTACTCCCATAAGACACGTAAAACATACAACAACAAAGTAGAGGCATCTAACTTGTTTTGTAGGGAGTGTTTTGTGATATGGTATGGCCCAATACATGATGTGTATGATGTATGCGATGATCATGTTTTGTAATATTTCACGACTTGCATGTCTATGAGTACACAACCGGCAGGAGCCATATGGTTGTCTTTATAATTGTGTATGACCTGTGTGTCAACTTCTTATACGCCATGTAATAGCTTTGCTTTATCGCTAAGTAGTTAGCAATAGTTGTAGTTGTTGTTCGTGGTGGAGGCAATCATGGTGGAATGATGGAGATCATGCTGGCACGCACAAGATGGAGATCATTGCGCGGAGATTAGCTATACCATGTCACATAAGATTATATGCATGTGATGTTTATCCTTTTATGTATCTTATTATGCTTAGATCGCGACGATAGCATTATAAGATGATTCCTCACTTAAAGATCAATATAAAATTGTGTTCTCCCCATGTATGCACCGTTGTGAAAGTTCGTCGTGTTCAAGCACCTCGTGATGATCGGGTGCTATAAACTCTACGTTCACATACAACGGGTGCAAGCCAGTTTTGCACACGCAGAAATACTTGGGTTTGACTTGACGAGCCTAGCATGTACAGACATGACCTCGGAACACACGAACCGAAAGGTTAAGCATGAGTCATATGAATGATATGATCGACACTTTGTCGTCCACCATTGAAACCACATCTCTTCTCGTGAAGATCGAATTAGGTGTGGTGAATTTGGATCATGTTCACTAAACAACTTGAGGGATGTTGAATTTAGTGGGAGTTCATCTAATGATTTGATTAAGTTGAACTAGTTATCATGAACATAGTCTAAATTGTACTTGCAAATTTTGTAGATCAAATGGCTAAGTCCAACTTCAACTTCAACGTTTTTGCTGAGAAAGAAAAGCTTAAGAACAATGGGTCTAACTTCACCAACTGGTTCTGCAATCTGAGAATCATTCTCGTTGGCGGACAAAAGGGATATGTCCTTGAGAAAGCGCTAGGTGACGCCCCTGCTATTGATGCGTCGGCTGATGAAAAAGCTGTTTATCAGTCGCGCAAAGATGATTATAGAGTGATTAAGAGTACCATGTTGTTTGCTATGGAATTGGACCTTCAGAATAGTTTTGAGGAGTTCGCCGGGCCCTTTGAGATACTTGAGGAACTGAAAACCATGTTTCAGACTCAGGCCCGTTCTGAGAGATATGAGATCTCTGAGAAATTCTTTAACTGCAGGATGGAGGAAGGGAGTTCCGTTAGTGAGCACGCCATTAAGATGTCGGGCTACACTCAACGTCTTGAGCAACTGGACTGCAAGATTCCAGAAGAGCTCAAGATTGACAGAGTTCTGCAGTCACTCTCTCCTAGCTACAAAGGTTTTGTAGTTACTCACAAATAGATTGGTTCCACTGATACGATCACTGAGCTCTTCGCTAAGCTGAAAGCTGCGGAGGTGGATATCAAGAAAGATAATCATGTGTTGATGGTCAACAAGACTCCTAGCTTTAAGAAAGGTAAGGGTGCAAAGAAATCCTTCAAGAACGGCAGCGGCAAACGCGTTGCCGCTGCTGAGAAGAAGCTCAAGTCTAGACCTAAGCCAGACACTGAGTGCTTATATTGCAAGGACAATGGTCACTGAAAGCGCAAATGTCCGAAGTACTTAGCGGACAAGAAGGCTGGCACCATTAAAGGTATATTTGATATACATGTTATTGATGTTTATCTTACTAGCGCTTTTTGTAGTGCCTGGGTATTTGATACTGGTTCAGTTACTAATATTTGTAACTCGAAACAGGAGCTACTGAATAGACGGCGGCTAGCAAGGGATGAGATGACGATGCGCGTTGGCCATGGATGAAGAGTTGATGTGATGGCCGTCGGCACGCTCTCCTTAGTTTTACCTTCGGGATTAGTTTTAAACCTTAGTAAGTGTTATTATGTGCCTGCGTTGAGCATGAACATTATATATGGATCGTGTTTATTGCAAGACAGTTATTCATTTAAATCAGAGAATAATGGTTGTCCTATTTATATGAATAACATCTTTTATGTTCATGCACCTGTTATGAATGGTTTATTTCTTCTGAATCTCGAAAGCAATGAAACACACATCCATAACATTGAGGCTAAGAGATGCAAAGTAGATAGTGATAATTCAACTTATTTGTGGCACTGCCGTCTAGGTCATATTGGTGTAAAACGCATGAAGAAACTCCATTCTGATGGACTTTTGGAGTCTCTTGTTTTTGAATCATTTGACACGTGTGAGTCGTGCCTCATGGGCAAGATGATCAAAACCCCGTTCTCCGGAATAATGGAGCGAGCAACGGACTTGTTGGAAATCATACATACCGATGTATGCGGACCAATGAGTTTTTCGACGCGCGGTGGTTATCGCTATTTTCTCACTTTTACTGATGACTTAAGTAGATATGGGTATATCTATTTAATGAAACATAAATCTGAAACATTTGAAAAGTTCAAAGAATTTCAGAACGAAGTGGAAAACCATCGTAACAGGAAAATTAAATTTCTACGATCCGATCGTGGAGGTGAATATTTGAGTTATGATTTTCTCACACGTCTTAAAGCAAGCGGAATCGTTTCGCAATTCACGCCACCCGGAACACCGCAGCGCAATGGTGTGTCTGAACGCCGGAATCGAACTCTATTAGATATGGTGCGATCAATGATGTCTCTTATAGATTTGCCGTTATCATTTTGGGTTATGCATTAGAAACCGCTGCATTCACTTTAAATAGGGCACCATCTAAATCCGTTGAGACGACACCGTATGGACTATGGTTTGGTGCTAAACCTAAGTGTCGTTTCTAAAAGTTTGGGGATGCGAAGCTTACGTCAAGAAATTGATGCCGGACAAGCTCGGACCCAAAGAGGAGAAATGCGTCTTCATAGGATACCCTAAGGAAACGATTGGGTATACCTTCTACCACAGATCCGAATGCAAAGTGTTTGTTGCAAAGAACGGATCCTTTCTTGAGAAGGAGTTTCTCTCGAAAGAAGTGAGTGGGAGGAAGGTAGAGCTAGATGAGGTTATTGAACCTTCTCTCAAGTCGGAGAGTAGCGCAGCACCTGAAATTGTTCCAGTGCCGACTGGACCAACAATAGAGGAAGCTAATGACGAGGATCATGAAACTTCGAACGATGCTACTACTGAACTTCGCAGGTCGACAAGGTCGCGTGCCCCTCCTGAATGGTATGGCAACCCTGTCTTAACCGTCTTGTTGGTAGACAACAATGAACCTACGAACTATGAGGAAGCAATGATGAGCCCAGACTCTGAGAAAATGCTAGAGGCCATGAAATCCGAATTGGGATCCATGAGCGAAAACCAAGTATGGACTTTGGTGGACCCTCCTAGCGACCGTAAGGCCGTTGAGTGTAAATGAATTTTCAAGAAGAAAACGGACGCGGATGGTAATGTTACTGTCTATAAAGCACGGCTTGTCGCAAAAGGGTTTCGGCAAGTTCAAGGTGTTGACTATGATGAGACTTTCTCTCCCGTAGCGATGTTTAAGTCCATTCGGATTTTATTAGCAATTGCTGCGTTTAATAATTATGAAATATGGCAGATGGATGTCAAGACTGCGTTCCTCAATGGCAACATTGATGAAGAGTTGTATATGATGTAGCCCGAAGGTTTTGTCGATCCTAAGGATGCTGATAGGGTGTGCAAACTTCAGCATTCCATTTATGGACTGAAGCAAGCATCTCGGAGTTGGAACCTTCGTTTTGATAAAGTGATCAAGAGCTTTGGATTTGTTCCAAATTGCTACGAAGCTTGTATCTACAAGAAAGTGAGTGGGAGCTCAGTGACATTTTTAGTACTATATGTGGATGACATATTGATTATTGGAAATGACATTGGTATGCTTAACGATGTGAAGAGTTATTTGAATAAATGTTTTTCAATGAAAGACCTAGGAGAAGTTGCTTATATATTAGGCATCAAAATCTATAGAGATAGACAAAGACGCCTAATAGCTTTAAGCCAAAGTACATATCTAGACAAAGTTCTGAAAAGGTTCAGAATGGATAAAGCAAAGAAAGGTTCATTGCCCATGTTGTCAGGTAAGATATTGAGCAAGGCTCAGTGTCCGGCTACGGTAAACGATAGAGAAACTATGAGCAAAGTGCCATATGCCTCGGCCATAGGTTCTATCATGTATGTCATGCTGTGTACTAGACCAGATGTGTCCAATGCTCTTAGTTTGATGATCAGATACCAAAGTGATCCAGGAGTGGAACACTGGATAGCCGTAAAGAACATCCTAAAGTATTTAAATAGGACTAAAGAAATGTTCTTGGTCTATGGAGGTGATGAGCAGCTCATCATAAAAGGTTACGCCGACGCTAGTTTCGACACCGACAAGGATGATTCTAAATCTCAGACAGGATACGTTTATATTTTGAATGGAGGAGCTGTGAGCTGGAGAAGCTGCAAGCAAAGTGTGATCGCGGGATCTACAGTAGAAGCAGAATACATGGCTGCTGTAGAAGCGTCAAGTGAAGGATTTTGGATCAGGAACTTCATCACTGAGCTTGGTGTGGTTCCAAGTGCCTTGGACCCACTGGAGATATTGTGCGACAACACTGGTGCCATAGCACTAGCTAAGGAACCAAGATATCATCCAAAGACCAAGCACATCAACTGCCGTTTTCATATAATTCGAGATTATATAACAGATGGAGTTCTGAAGATTAGCAAAGTACATACGGATCTGAATGTCGCAGATCCGTTGACTAAACCTCTTCCACGAGCAAAACATGGTCAACACCTTAATGTCATGGGTGTTAGATTGTTGCCAGATGTAAACTAGATGATTAACTCTAGTGCAAGTGGGAGACTGTTGGAATTATGCCCTAGAGGCAATAATAAAGATGTTATTGTTATAATTCTTGTTCATGATAAAGTTTATATTCCATGCTAGAATTATATTAAGCGTAAACTTTGATACTTGTGTGATTTATGAACAACACCGCGTCCCTAGTACGCCACTATGGACTAGCTCATTGATTAATGATGGTTAAGGTTTCCTAACCATAGACATGATTTGTCGATTAATAATGAGATCATATCATTAGGAGAATGATATGATGGACAGACCAAAATCAAGCAGAGCAATTAGATCGTGTCATCATGTTCATCTTTGCGAAGCTTTTGCCTATGTCAAATATTGTATTCCTTAGACCATGAGATAATGCAACTCCCTGGTATCGGAAGAAAGCTTTGAGGTCATCAAACGTCATCCTATGTGAGGTTGATCATAAAGGTGTCTCTCAGGTGATCGGAAAGTACTTGTTGGGTTGTATGTATCGAGATGGGATTTGTCCCTCCCGAGTCGGAGAGATATACTTCGGGCCCACTTGGTAATCGATATCAAGACCACTTGCAAGCACGTGGTTAAGGAGTTAATCACAAAGTGATATCAGATTACGGAACGAGTAAAGTACTTGCTGTGAACGAGATTGAACTAGGTATGCCGATACCAACGATCGAATCTCGGGCAAGTAAAATATCGCATGACGAAGGGAATATATATATGGGATTAATTGAATCCTGGCATCGTGGTTCATCCGATATGATCATCGATGAATACGTGGGAGTCAATATGGGTTTACAGATCCCGCTATTGATTATTGATAGAAGATCATGTCTGCATATTCTCGAACCCGTAGGGTCAGACACTTAACGTGCCTCGACGCTAGGATAGAATGGATAATTGGTTTATGAGTTTTTGTTCGGAGTCTCGGATGAGATCCAGGACATCACGAGAGGTTCCAGAATGGTCCGGAGAATAAGATTCATATAAAGGAAAGCAGTTTTTGGATTTCGGAATAGTTTCGGAGTATTCGGTATTGTACCAGAAGGTTCTAGAAGCTTCCGGAGTGGGACCAACATGGCCCCACTTGTCGGAGGCATGCGTGGGACTAAGGGGAGTGCCTGTCAAGAT
Organism: Avena longiglumis; assembly: GCA_030063025.1. Classification (NCBI taxonomy): domain Eukaryota; kingdom Viridiplantae; phylum Streptophyta; class Magnoliopsida; order Poales; family Poaceae; genus Avena; species Avena longiglumis. The sequence goes on along the minus strand of CP125979.1, from coordinate 207,300,826 downwards.
TGGGCACAAGGCCCCATAGGCCCAACCGGCCAAAACCCTAGGGGAAACCCTAGGAACCCTTCTAGAAGGAGGGGGAAACTTGCCCCCCACTCCAACCCTTGGGGCCGCCACCCTAGGGCTTGGAGGAGGGGACAAGGGGGCCGGCCAGCCCCTATATAAAGAGGACAGGGGCGCACCCTCCTCCCCCCACTCCTTGAACCCTAGCCGCCGACCTGCTTCCCTCCACCTCTCTCTCTCTCCCGACTGCGCGTAGGCGAAGCCCTACCGCAGAAACTCTCCACCATTGCACCACGCCGTCGTGTTGTAGATCCAATCTATCTCTCCACCCCACTTGCTGGACCGAGGAAGGAGGAGACGTCGTGGCACCATACGTGTGCATCTCTCGGAGGCGCCGCCACTTGCGGCGTTGGATCGGATCGGATCGCGAGGAGGAGAAGGCTAGTTCGACTACATCACCCACGTTCTGTTGAACATTTCCACTGTGCGATTTCTTCAAGGGTATGAAGATATCATCTATCCCTCTTGTTGATTGCATCTCCTAGATTAGATCTTGGCTTTCCCATTCGCATCCGTAGAATTTTTTTATTTACTATGCTGCGAAACCCTTCACATACTTCTCATGTTTCCAAATCCCTTTAAACCAAACCTTTGCCACTTGTGTCCATCATATCTACCTAGTAGCTATTGCTATTCCAAGAAAATTCTCAAGCTTCATCTACCTTCCGAATTAAAAAGTATTTTGTTATGTGAAAACTAGTTAGTAAAGCTTTCACGAACTTGATGGCACACTTTATTTTCTTGCCCCTAATAAACTTGAACCATTGTGGACATCGAAGTTGTATATGCTTGCATCTATACGTTGGGATTAGCAGAACCATGCTGTACATCGTTGATATCATGCTCTTTTGTCTATGGATGTCAACGGTATGAAATAAGAGGGGAACTTGTGAGTCCATGGAGTTTGTACTTTGTGTTAGAGAAACGCCTGGGCCGCTAGCCTAAGCCATGCCTAATCATGGTGGAAACTTGCAACACCATCATAGTGAGCATTCTGTGAAGCATCCTCAACAAAAAAAACTATACACATAGTAAATAAAAAGATTGCTGAGGTGCTCACTGTCTGCTTGCCTTGTAATTTTGGTTATGAGAAAGCTCCTGTACCACGTGCAAGGGGTACCCCGTTGGCGGTTCTCAATGATATGCAAGTACTTATAATGACAAGAACTTGCCTGGCCCAAAAGTTGAGTAGCATGAGGAGTGTCCCTCATATTCAAGGGACATGAGATTGCCAACTTATATTTCGTCAAGCATATGCTCCATCTTTCTTCACTTTAACCTTAACCATCTCAAGATGCTTATGATAGGGGCAATGAGGGCTCAAATATAGTAAGTACCATAATCTTTTGGAAGCTCTTTATGACTTGTAATCCCTCCTTCCCTCTATGAAGGGACCTTTCTCCCACTTCCAAGTTGAGTCAGTAAACCTACTTCCTCTCTATCTCCAGCAAGCATTTGAGTTGTTGTGTTTCAAGAATTCATATGGTGATTTATTCAATCATGTTTTGCACAAAACTCTTATCTATTGAGTATTACTTTGAAAGCCTTCACTTGTGGAAAACCGTTTTAAGCAAATAGTGCTCCTGTTTTGAAACTTCTACAAAAAGCTTGTTGTGAAACTGTTTGCCAGGTGTTCTCTGATCCAGAACAAGTTTGCCAATTCCAATTATGATTTATCTTTATACATCTCTATTGTGACTATTGTACTTGGTTGCAAGCTAAGTTATATAATGGTGAGTTGCTTTCTTCTATGAGTTGTGCAATGGTAAGTGTGATGCTTCTTGTTCGTATTCTTTTATCGACACTTCACTCCATAAACCTATGGACATGTTTACTGAGCTCAGTATTCGCTTGGGGACAAACAAAGTCTAAGCTTGGGGGAGTTGATACGCCCAATTTGCATCACCATTTTATATCATAATTTACCTCTATTCATTGATATTTGTCTTATTATGAGGTATTACTTATGGCTTTTCATCTATTTATGCATGTTGGATGATTCTTGGAGGATGGACTGCTGGAGTCTGGATTCTGATGGAAAAGAAGGAGTTTCAGTGCAATTTCGCGAAGATCAGAAAAATACCATAAAAATATGGAAACATATTATTTTACCTGAGGACGAAGGAAGCCAGAAGGAGGAGCGAAAGGGGGGCCACAGGGGGCCCACACCCCACTAGGCGCGGTCCCACCTGAGGCCGCGCCTAGGGCAGGTGTGGCCCACCTGCCCGGCCTCCGACTGTCCCCCTTCGCCTATAACTTCCCTTTGGAACCCTAAGCCTCAGGGAGCGACCACAGATAGATTTCCGCAGGGCGGAAAACACCGAGAGAGAAAGATCTCTCCGACAGACAGATTTTTGCCGGGGAATTCCTTCCCGGAGAGGGGAGACCGTCGCCATCAACACCATCATCAATCTAGGCTTCATCGGGATCAGCATCATCATCATCCACACCATCATCTCCACCAACGCCATCATCACCACTCCGTCTTGCTGTAACAACTGTGTTGGATATTGCTTAGTTCATTAGGGGAAACTTTCCTGGTGTTAATTACTATCGTAGTTGATGCTTGTGAGTGGAAAAATTGGATTATTGTTTATGTTCAGATTGTTATCCATTACCATATCATCTTTGATCTTGATCCATATGATGTCTTGTGAGTAGTTCGTTGTGTTCTTGAGGACATGGGAGAAGTCATGTTGTGAGTAGTGAATATGTGATGAGTTATTATTCAATGGTTTAGTATTTAAGTTGTGGTGCTATTCTTCTAGTGGTGTCATGTGAACGTCGACTACATGACACTTCACCATTTATGGGCCTAGGGGGATGCATTGTGTATTTGGATACTAATTGTGGGGTTGCCGGAGTGATATAAACCTGAACCCCAGTTAGGACACCTTTGCACAAGGGAGTGTAGGATCTCAGAGTTTAAGGCTGTGGTTAGATTTATATATTAATTACTTTCCTATAGTTACGGATGTTTGCAGGGGGTTTAATCACAAGTATGTATTAGTCCTAGAAGGGCGATATGTTAGCACAGGTTCACCCACACAACACTTATGAACACCAGAGAAGAGTACTTAGCTATTTGCAGCAAAAGCACTTGACAGAATTCCCTTGTGTCCTCGAGAACGTTTGGTCCTTATAAGTATTTCCACCGGCTTGTCCTTTGCTAAGAAAGGATTGGGCCACTTGCTCTGTTTGTTTGTTACTTCTGTTACTTGCTCTTTGTTTTGTTGTCTTATCAGAAAACCACTAAAAATCCGTTTGCTAAGTATTCACAGGGATTTCCTACTCCATACCACTATTCAACACCTTCTGCTCCTCGTTGGGATCGACACTCCTATTTATCGAAAATACTATGATACACCTCCTATAATTGTGGGTTATCATTCATCAATCTTGACTTCCAAGTTCGTAGTTTGGCTGCGGCCCTGTTGACAAGGGGCTGCAGCTGGTTGTTTGTCGGCCTCCTTAGTGTTAGTGGGATGCCAAGATGTGTCAGTGGCAGGTCCACGATTTGGCAACCCAGGGTCTCAGTTATTGACGCAGCCTCGTCATTTTGGCAATTTAGGAGCGTGGCTGAGCTCTTGGCATAGTGTACTTATAGTCCGTATGCATTGCCAAAAAGCTGCAGGATGGACTTGGTGGCGGTGATGTCGGGGGCGGCAGGGTGGCAGAACATGACCACATCGTCTGCATAGAGTGAGATCACCGGGATGGATCGTCGTGGGTGTAGAAGGTGTAGTATTCTCAACGACCTTACCATCTTCGGCTGCATCCCAAAATGTCGATCGTCAACGGCATAGGATCAAGCTAATGAGGCCACGGAGAAATTTTGCCATGTTTGGAGGAGGCCTCTACAAGACCCAAGTAGTTTTTTCATAACTTAAATTTGAACATAAACTTTAAATTTCAATCAAATTTGAAGATATACATACAAAATATAACTAAATTGAAAAAACTAAAATAATCGCGCCCATTGTAGTAGAATTAGCGGTACGGCCTCCTCCTCTTACTCGTTTATCCTTGACGTAACTAGGGCCAACACTTGTGCCTTATCCTCCATCATCCGTGCCACTAGGAACTGCGTCGTCGTCATCGGTGTCGCGCATCGACCATTTGATGCCGACAGACAGCGGCGTCGCCATCGCGTTGTGGTCGTTCATGGATTCAACAGGCAGTTTAAAAGGTTGACCTATTTGGAAATCTCTGAATCTATGCTTATTTTCAACTCCCCGAAGCATTTCGTCGCTTGCTACGCCCTTCCCCATCTCTGGATGTCCAGGTATACACCGCAAGCATTTTCTCTTTTGAACCTTGCCATTAACAGAGTGTTGGAGGGGCCGCATGAGATGAGAGTTGTCGTTGGGGTCGTTGGAGTGCATAAGTGCATGTGGCCAACAAAGGCTTCTCCTTCCTAGGATCCTTTTTCGGGCGGCGAAGCAAGAGTCTTCCACAAGGTGGCTCCGGCTGGCATCCCTGTTTGCGGAAGACAATGCCTCCGCTTTGTGGTTCATCGCCTGCGACACCATCTTCTCTTTGACTTCGCACTTGGGGATGACGAATGGTGGGGTGCACATCAAGGATGACAAGGCTACAACCTTGGCGTGGAGGCACGACCGACCCATAGGGCGGGGCAAAGGGGCACTCGCCCCGGGCCCCATGATGAAGGGCCCCGGCACACAATTTTGCTTGTATCCCTCCGTCTAAAAATAGATGTCATAGGTTTGTTAAAATTTACATTAATCTATATACTAAATAATGTCTAGATTCATTCAAATTTTTACAAATCTACGATATCTATTTAAGATGGAGGAATAGAAAATATAGATGGTCCAAGATATAGCCTAGATTGACTCTATTCTAACTTCTATTTTCCGAAAAATACTCCAACATTTATCTAGCCTCTCCAAATATGCAGCAATACCGACCCTTATGTATCTTAACAATGCTGTGGGTATTTATTATTGAAACTATCAACGCAATCATGAAACTATACAATTTCATAAGTAGCTCTCCGTCCTACTTGTCTCTAGCGTGCATGTTTGAGAGACTGTTTCACCCTCTTATTAATTCCGTGCATACTATGTCAACTCTTCTACTATTTTTCTCACATGCATATGAACACAAGGAACAATTGGTAGGAATAAATATCATGGTATATAGTTTGCTCGATCAATAGAAATAGGCAGTTTAGTATATATTTATTGAGATTTCAAACACCATGGATCTATAAAATATAAGGATCATTTAATTTGCTATTGCATTATAGTAATATTTATATTATAGAATAATACTTTTAAAGTGTTTCGTTTATAAACAAGTGATGGACCTTCGCAGACATTTTTGAGAGACCCATGAACTCTAATCATGCTTAAAATTTGAGTAATCTTTAAAATTTTAGCATAAATATTAAAGATATATTTATGGTGTTTTCTGGAGTAGGGGGGCAATTGTCCCCCTGACCCCAGGGAAGCTCTCTTTAAACAAGGTCCCTCTATGTTGTTGTGTTGTCCTAGGGCCCTTAAAATCCATGGACTGGCCCTGTGTGGAGGACGACGAGCGCGAGCTCGACATCCTCCTAGGAGCCCACCGTGCCGCAAGGGTCGGCAGAGGTGTAGGTACGTGTTTCCCATCACAAACGATGTTCTCCATGATGAAATTCAGGGTGTAGCCAGGCACACCCTAGAACCGTGGTGGGAGATCTCCAGTACCCTCCGCTGCCAAAAGTGTAGGGTTTGCAGCATATAAAACAAAAAATTTCCTACGATGGGAACTACAAGCGCCAAGATCCATCTATCTAGATACAAGCAACATGTGGATATACACCCATAGAATACATAACCTCAAAGACCGAAAAGCTTTAACGAGGTTGTACTCGTGGATGATGTAGTCGAACGCTTGCCGATCTCAAGATCGAGAAGAAGTCCAAGTCCAGCACCACAAAGTAGTGGTGCATCCGTGATCGCACACACGTTCGGGTACCCCCGACAACCTCCATGCCCTCGCTTCAGCGAAGCAGCTAAAGCAACAAATCCTTCCAGAAAAAGCCACCTAGAACATGTATCTCGCTGATCCGAGACCATGGGAAATTCTAAAGGGGGAGAGAGATCCTTCGTGAGGAGGTGTGTGTGAGAAGTGAGAGGAGAGGCTCCTTTTATAGGAGGAGGGGTCAGACCACTAGCCATGGCCGGCGGCCAAGGTGGTTCCTCTACCTCTTCCTCCATTCATGTGAGTGGAGCTCCCACCCACACAAATGCCCCTCCATTTCCTCCACTCAAAATCCCACTCAAATCCCATTAAATTTCCACCAAATTTTATGCAATCTCTAATTAAATAAAACTCTTTTATTTATTTATTCAGAATTTTGTTAATTACTTTAATTAACAAACATTCACATAAAACCCCTTGCTAGTATTCAATTTCACATGCAGAACCAGTTTCAGCAATTTCAACCAAAACAATTCTGGTGTCTAGTGAAATAAATTCCTGTGCTTTGTTTTTCTTTCTCTGGCATCTTATTTGCTCCAAATGGTGTCGGTATCCCTTAAGTGTGTCACCCTATGGTTCGTGAATAATGTAGACATGATCGAGACCCCTAATCAGCAACGGGACCTGGAGATCCGTACTGACTCACACACATTCAACGATGACTTCTATGATCGTGTGGACCTTATACGCATGTAACTCAATACCTTTGTCTTGCGATATATTACATGTCCGAGATTCGATCATCAGTATCTCTATACCTAGTTTTATCTCATTACCGACATGTACTCTTTTCTCGTTCCCGTGATATAACATTCTAGTGATCAAATCACTTGCTTGCAAGCTAACTAATGTGATATCACCGAGAGGGCCTAGAGTATATCTCTCCATCATCGGGATGGACAAATTCCACTCTTGATCCATGAGCCTCAACATAACACCTTCATAGCACTGAACCCATCTTTATAGTCATCCTGTAACGGTGTGACGTTTGATGTTATCAAGATACTCTTTCGGTGTTAGTGATTGACATGGTCTCATGGTCTAAGGACTAAGATTACTTCGTATGATGTTATAGCAATATAAACACAATGACCTTGATCGTAATGCTATACTTCGGATGAATTTTCATCACATCATTCCAACAATGGTGTGACCTCGTTATTAACAACATCCAATGTCCATGATTAGGAAACCTTTGATAATGTTGTTAATCAACGAGCTAGTTTATAAGAGAGGCATAACTAGGAACTATCTTTTTGTTTATTAAACACACATGTATTAATGTTTCTGTATTAATACCTTTATAGCATGCAAAATAAACATTTATCATAAACAAGGAATGAGATAATAACCACTTTATTATTGCCTCTCGGGCATATTCCCTTCAGAAAGAGCATCGCCCAATGCTCCTCGTTGTCAGCTCCCTAGAGAGGGGGACACGCCGCTCATCTGTCAATGCATCCTCACGGTGACAGTGGACCTCTTCCCAGCACTAATTGCTCTATAGCATAGAGCACCCATGGATGTGCGCCTACTATATATGCATGGCAAGGCGTTGACTAAAGCTTAGTCCCACATTGCTAGTTGAGTGAGAGTTGGACATCCTTATAAGTGTGGCTCTTTTACCACTTGTACAAGCATTAAAAGAAGATGCCTACACGTGCGTTCCTCCTTTGCCGTCCGCCTCACCTTGCCTTTTGGATTGTGGGAGTAAGGCGAGGACTCACCTATACCTCATGTACGACTTGTGTATCTTTTTGCCACACACGACAAAAGGATAATGAATATGAAGGTTGTTCGACTTAGTTTTGTCTCTCGGTTCTTTGTTTCATCTTGTGCATATAAAAGAGAGGCCAGTCCTCTCGATAGACACGACACAACGCAATGCCCATCTAGGTATAGAGCACTACACAATCATTAGGTCTTCCTCATCTCGTCTTGTGGCGTGCACTGTAGATTAGGATAGTAGGTCTCTGAAAGCCCGCTTCTTTGGATCCTATATGATATAAGGGCGATAAGGCTTTCGGAGAGCGCTAATGTGCGACTACTAGCTTCATCATAGACGTCTTTTCCCTGACGACAACTACTTACCCGACATCGATAACCTCTTCGACAACATGGCTTGCGTCAGCGCCAATGTCAACACCAACACAAACGGTTCCTCCTCTTTAGTGTCGCATGTGATATTTTTTCATCCTGTTTAGATCATGTTTCAAACAATACTTATAGCAATACGTTTAGACATGTTTTTACATGCTCTTTGTTAGATTGCATGACTAGTTGTGTTCCTATGTTATTAGGAATGTTTTATCTACTATTTTATGGATTAAATCATGTGGTGAATTGCTATATCTCCAATATTTTTTCTAATGATTGATTGATTTTGAGATGAGTAATCAAAAATTTGGAATACAAATAACATAAAAGTATCATGTTACATTAATTAATTAAAGAGTTATACACCAAACTAAAGGGGGACAAAGTGAAAAATAAAAAACTATCATACATATATAGTGGGTCGTGGCCTTGTGTGATGTATTAATCTCTCTTGGTATCGACAATGCATGATATCACTCAGAATACTTGATAACTAGATGACTCCCCGCGCATTGCAGCGGGAATTAGCACCAAAAATATTTTCATATTATAAGTTGAGGACATATGAGACTCATAAAATATATCAGATTAATCACATTATGATCATGTTGAATAGCACCGGGTCCATCATTGCACGTGATTTTAGAACAGGTCCACCTATGATTTTTTTCTAATATTTTGTCAAAGATTTCAAGAATAATAGAGTCAAGAGGTGAGTCCACCAAATGGATCGTTTGTTCCATTAATTCAATTTCAGCCCTCTTCATTATACAACATTTTGGCAGAGTATGTTTATTTGTTGTATCACCAGATTCCTAGTAATCTACAAAGGGTAACAACAACTATGAGTATAGTGATATTTATTGCATATGCTCTTGATAAGATAAGCATGCGTGCATCCACAGAGCAATGAGAATGCCAATAAAAAATATATTCTAATCACATAGAAAAGAATGTTAATTAAAAAAATGTTCTAATCACATATGATCATGTTTTTCATCTATCCTGGTTATGCATTACATTAATTAGTTGAAGAGTTATACAGAAAACTAAATGGAGGTAAAGTGAAAAAACATACATATATAGTGAGTCGTGTCCTTGTGTGATGTATTAATCTCTCTTGGTCTCAACAATGCATGATATCCCTCAGAATACTTGATAAATAGACGGCTCCCCACGTATTACAGAAGGAATTAGCAAAAAAATATTTTAATATTATAAATTGAGGACATATGAGACTCATAAAATAGATCATATTGATCACATTATGATTGTTTTGAATAGAAATAAGTCCATCATTGCATAGTACACCTCAAGTATCCATGTGGTTTTATAACAAGTCTACCTATGAAATATGTTTTTTCTGATATGTTTGTTCAAAGCTTTTGAGAATAATAGAGTGAAGTGGTGAATCCATCAAACGGACCGTTTGTTCCACTGATTCACTTCCAGTCCTCCTTATTATAAAAGATTTCAGCAAGGTATGTCTCTTCGTTGTATCATAACATGCCCACTAAACTGCAAAGGGAAACAACAACTTGTAAAACAACTCGACACCCTAAACGTGGGTGCGGCTATCTTATTATACAGAAGTACCAAGAGGTACAGTATAATTCATATACAGTTATATACAGACACGCTACGTATATACAGTCTAACACCCTCCCTCAATCTTAACTGTGGCCTGAAGTACAAAGCAAGTTAAGATTGCGCCTACATCCTAAAAACTGAGGCTGTGGAAGAGGCTTCGTGAAGATGTCAGCAAGTTGATCCTTGGAAGATATGAACTTGATACTGAGTAGCTTCTGTGCAACGCATTCCCTGACAAAGTGATAGTCAACTTCGATGTGTTTCGTTCGGGCATGGAATACCGGATTCGATGAGAGGTATGTAGCATCGATGTTGTCACACCAAAGTATCGGAGGCTGATCTTGAGAGACTCCCAACTCTCTCAACAAAGACTGTACCCATATGAGCTCAGCTGTGGCATTAGCAACCGCCTTGTATTCAGCTTCAGTACTACTGCGGAAACTGTAGCCTACTTGCGAGCATTCCAGGCGATCAAATTAGGACCAAAGAATACTGCATAGCCCCCCGTGGATCGCCTATCATCAGGACTACCAGCCCAATCTGCATCTGAGAAGGCCGAAAGCTCACAAGATGGAGCATGCTGGAGGAGCAATACGAGGCGGTCAGACAGACATAGCGCAGAATCTGCTTCACAGCTGACCAATGAGACGTCCTGGGTGCATGAAGGTACTGGCATACACGGTTGACTGCATAAGAGACATCCGGTCTGGTGATAGTGAGGTATTGCAGACCACCAACGAGGCTGCGGTACTCAGTAGCATCATCAGGCGAAAGAGGATCTCCATCAAGCGCAGACAACCGATCAGTGGCAGACATAGGAGTGGTAGTATGCTTGCACTTAAACATACCAGCACGGCGCAGCAAGTCTAGAGAGTACTTATGCTGAGTGAGAGTCAACCCAGCACAAGACCGTGAGACCTCCAGACCAAGGAAGTAGTGCAGAGCACCCAAATCCTTGACAGCAAAATCTCCACTCAGCGCAGAAACAAGACGCTCGGCAGCAGCATCAGACGAGCTAATAAGGATGATATCATCCACATAGACCAGCATGTACATCGTGACCTCAGGACGCTGCAGAAGGAACAGTGATGTGTCAGCCGTAGAGGGAACAAAACCGTGAGCCCGAAGAACCGAGCCAAGGCGTGCATGCCATGCACGAGGAGCCTGCTTCAGTCCATAGAGAGCCTTCACTAGGCGATAGAGATGGTGAGGACGTGCAGGATCAACAAAACCAGGTGGATGACACATATAAACCTCCTCCTCCAGAACTCCGTGCAGAAAGGCGTTCCGCACATCAAGCTGACGGATAGACCATCCTCGAGTAACAGCCAAACAGAGCAGCAAACGAATGGTAGTAGGCTTGACAACTAGACTGAATGTGTCTTCATAATTGTGGCGCCCCGCAAAAAACCACTACTAGAAAATCGCGTTGTTTTTGTGCATTGCATCATCATGACCTCATGCTCATGTCATCATGCCACCTTGCATTTGAGCATCGTCATCATCTTGCATGTGCTTGTACAAAACTATTTCGAAAAGTCTGTTTTGTTTTCTAAACGCCACGTCTTGTTTCAAATTAAAACTCAGGCCTCCGAAATATTTCTTGTTTGTCTACCAACGGTTTACAAACGCCTCGTTGTTAATAAATAAAATATTTATTTATTTTTGGGAGGCAGCCAGCTAGGCCCGAAAACCCGGCCGGCCACCTCCAAACCCTAGTCTAAAAAAATATCTAGTCCTAATCTTTTCCTACCTAGTCCTAACCTACCCAGCCCCCTCCACCTCACTTCAGCCAACCACCACCCTCCACATCACATGGCCCAATCCCCCACCCACTCACATCGCGCCACCTCACCCTAGCCCGCTCCTCTCTCTCTTCCCCCACACGACCACGCCCACCCCGCTCAGCCCGACCCCACTTGCAGCGTCGCCTACGCCCCACCCCACCTCCCTCTGCCTCGTTCCGCTCCCCTAGCTCCCTCGCGTGAGCCCGCCGCCGCCGTCTGGTCTCGATCCCCACCCCGATGCCACCACCAACCCCCTCGTCCCGAGCCCTCGCTCACCTCCCCTCGCCAGGCACCGCCGCTCGCCACCATACTCTCCTCCGAGCGCCGCCCTCTTCCTTGCCAAGCACCAGTTCGCCGACCTCGCCAGGCGTCCCTCCTCCCGCTGTCGGCACCCTCCCTTTCGCCTTCGTCCCTGCTGCTAGGCGTCCTCGGCCACTGCCCGTCCTCCGCCCCGTCCTCCGGCCGAGCCGCGTCGCCCTCCGCCGCCAGAGCCCGCAATCCCCAACCTCGCCTCTCTTCCTCTCGATCGCGAGCGTCCGCCTCCGCTCAGGCCGCCCCTCTCGCGGTGCTCCACCGCCTCCTCGTATCCGCCATCGCCAGCGGGACTCTCCATCGCCTCCTCCACCGGCTCCCCGTGCGCCGCTCGCCGCCCGAGCACCTCCCTGCCTCTGTCGTGCCCCCCTCGCGTCCTCTACCGGCCGCAGAGCGCGCTCCGCCATTCAGCCAAGCGTCGCCGCCCTTCTTCCTCCGCGCCATGGCAGCCCCGTGCCCGTCTCCGGCACTTCCGCGCCAGGCACGTCGACCCCGTCCGCCTCTCTGCGTCGCCTCCTTCCGAGCCTCGCCCTTCCGCGACCCCCGACCTCCCTAGCCCCATCGAGCCGGCGAGCCTCTCCCTCGCTGTCGTCGGCCGCGCCCAAGGCCTGTACCGCCCTGCTTCCCCCCTCCCCCCCCCCCCCCGCGTCGTCCACGCCGTGGTAGTTGACCTCGGGGACCCGTGTCCAAGTCGACGCCATCGTCCTACCGTTTTTGCTAGCCAAGTACCAGGTTGCCTCTGTAATTCCTCCGTGCTTCGTGTTTGAGTACATAACGAGTTATCCTGTGTCCTCCTATCGTGTATGTTTGTCTGGGAACTCTGCCAAGATCTCCAACATGGGTACGCCAAGATTGTTGTGGTTGAACAAGTTCGATCCTGGAGTGGTAAAGACCATCTGCCAAGTTTGCCATGGAAGAAAGACGACCGTTTTGATCTCCAACACGGTCCGCTAGGAACCTCGGCATGGACTCCAAGATCTTCTGCCCGGAACTCGTGGAACCGACTCCGTTTCATGTCCTTCGCCAACCATCAAAGTGGAATCCAAGTACTCCGACATTGAACCCTGAAGACCCCGGTGTTGAGCCCCAAGTTCGCCACCGATGATCAGGATGGTACCCCAAGATCTCCTTCCCGGAATTCGACGCCTCGATCCTGCAGATCCGAAGACCAAGACTGAACCCTGGCGCCAAGTTCTTCGACCCTGAAGACCGATCCATCAGAACACCAAGACCTCCGTCCGAACCCGAACCCCGTCGAACCCTAACCAAGATCGTCGAGCCCCCTCCAATGTGTGACCCCTATCCAAGACCCCTATTTTTATAAATGATATATCATTGTTGCATATTAAATTGTTCATATTTGCACACATATCATGTGGTTTGGGGGCATTATGCCGATTCACATCATAATTAAATATGGAGTCTATATGCGGGATATCTTTGTCTTATTCCGGACTCCATTTAAATTTGTGTAGCGAACCGGTGCCATCTTTTGCCTTCTTAATGCAACATTTAAATTGCGGGTATCTAAATAACATGAACCATCTAATTAAATGTCGGGACCCCGGTTTCCGCTTAATATTGCCTAGTTGCATCGCACCTTTGCCATGTCATACATCATACATGCATCATGCCCGATTTTCTACCGTAGTATTAAATAGTCCATCCGGTGTTTCTTCTAGTGCTTTGCTTCTTCACGGATTAGGCCGATGAGTTGATGCGAGTGTCGACCCGATCTTCGGATGAACCTTCGGCAATGTTTTCAGGCGAGCATCTCTTCCCCTTCTACCTATTTTGCTTTTATAGTATTTATTCCCTCCTGTTGATCTATTGCTATCTGTGTTGCGATGCTCTAGTTTTCGTGCTCGTGACATCCCTTGCAGCCTTATATTGCCTTGGACACATCCTATTACATGTTGTTTGGTAGATAGTTGGACTTGCGCGTCGTAGTCGCTTGCTCAAGTGTTGTTGCGTGTCGTCAAGTACCACAATTGTTGGAGTATTGCCGCATGTTTAATATTGGAGATGATCATGGCTTTAATTACTGTTTAATAACTAAAATTGAAAGTAGGTAAATGAAGAGGCATGGGTGGGCAATAGATGTTATTTGGTTGTTAACCGTCCACTTGTGTCCCATAGGACCCTGAGTTCTTGACACCTGTTCCGAGATCAAGCGCGCTAACCACAGGTGGGGTGTATGGGCACCCCCATCGATTTAGTACCTGATTCCAAGTACTGTACTGGGGGCCACAAAGTAGTTTGGAGCTTTATTACTATTCTGTACTTATGCCATCCTTTACTTCTTTATTTAAAATTGTGCGAGGAATGCACCTGTACTGTTTAGGGAAGCAGAGTGTTTTCGCGGTATCGACAAGCCCAGTCACATTTTCGGGTTCCCAGTCGTTTACAGCCACTGACGCAAACCCTGGGTCCGTTCCGGAGCCGTCCAACTTTGTTGCGGGTAGCTTAGTGGGGTGGCCCCCGTGCTTGCTTTGGGTCTAGGAAACGTGTCCGAAACCCCGTCGACATACCGTTGGGTGTATGTTTTGTGATCTTGTACCTACCTGATCTGACAACAAGGGTGTAGGTGCGTGGAAACTTTGGTGCACCCTGCAGGTTAAATCTTTCAAAAGCCGTGTCCGCGTTATGGACGACTTGGAGCACAGTTCTCGATCATAGACAACTATAACTAAAGTTCTTGTTATAATTTGACTTGTATCCGATATGACTAGTAATCAGCTTCACTACAACGGAATGGCTAAATAAAAGTACCAACAACCTTTGGGTTTGGGATATCTCATGCTTATTGTATCTCGACTAGTAAGTTGCAACCTAGCGGAATAGTTAACTAAAACTGCCCACGACTTATTATATCGGGATGACTATCTATACCGACTAGTAATTGCTGCAACGATAACTGAATAAATAAAGCGCCAGCGGTGTGAGTTCCTCGGTTGACTTCCTCGTTTGGTCTCGAGGGGAAATACCGGGATGGGTATGTTTGGTGGTAGTATCGGGTTGGTTCGAATAGGTCTTTCTTATCCCTTCTCGATAGCAGCGGTTATATCGAGTCTCTATAGGGTGTTTAGTGCATCTTTGCGCTGCCAGATCCACCATACCTATGTAGGCGAGGACCGCGAATTCTAGACTCGCTGTCTGGCCTCGATCTTGACCGCTCTCTCTTTTTCCTTTGCCCTTTGTCGGCACCCCTTTTGTTCAAGCAGGTTTTGAGATCGACGTCGTTAGCAGGGTTACCCTTCCGGCTTGGCCTGGGCAGGGTTATGGACGCCATCAGTTATTCTTCAGGGCTCTTAGCCCCATTTGCATCTTGTCCGTACTCGGACGTTGTATTGTTTGCAAGGTGATTTGGATCTTTGAACTGTATATCTGTATTCTTGACTCTTTGAGTCATTGTTGTATATATCTGTTCTATGGGTTCCATCGCGGACTATTGTGTAATGATGTTACTTCGTTTTCCACCCGCACGAAAGTGCCTGGTGGGCACCTTTAAATCGTTTCTATGTGGGTTTGGCGGGAATCGCTTAGACTTGCATAGGGCCGATTCTGAGGGTGTTACAGAGTGGTATCAGAACTCAGCAGTTGCGATACCCCACAAGTCCAGCCTGTAGGATAACCTAGCTAACGGCCTAAGTAGAGTGTCAAAACTATTTTTGAAAATCGGTTGGATAGTTCTGATTAGGTCTGATTTTACTCCTTACCCCTCTGCTGCTCTCCTCTCACCTCTGCGTGTTTTGAATCCGCTCTCTTCTCTCTCTTCGAGTCCAGGATTTCTCGTGGTTGGGTTCCGTCGTACCCTTAGGGTTTCGCTTCCTCCTTTGATAACGGTGTTCTACCATCCGGTGTTCGTGCTGTCCGAGGAATCCGACTACTGTGGTACCATTCTTTGTTCCTTGTTTGTGCCTTCCGGTGTTTTCCGACGCGACGACATCATCTACGCCAGATCCGATGCAGAGTCTGCATCACTCCTTTGTTTCTGAACCTCGATTGTCAAGATCTTCAGTCTGATTCCGAGAATGGTTGCACGCTTTTCTACTGATTGTGCAGAGTAATAGTTTGGGTGTGTGATGGATTGTCCCCCATGCCGACTACTCACTCTATTCGCTTGTGTACATTGAAGTGGATGAGAATGCATCGGTTCTCTCTTTCTATCGGAGTTAGAGGTGGCTTTATTTGTTGATACCTCTACCTTCGACCTTTTGTTCCCGGAGTGTCCCCTCTACGATCACGGACAACGACCTCTTGCTAGTGGTGTCGCGAGGATAGACACGATGCGAGGAGATTCAGATCGCCGCCCTTCTTCCCGGTACCATGAGGAGGATCTCGAGGGCGAGATCCATTGTTAGTGGTGTCGAATTGTGGCGCCCCGCAAAAAACCACTACTAGAAAATCGCGTTGTTTTTGTGCATTGCATCATCATGACCTCATGCTCATGTCATCATGCCACCTTGCATTTGAGCATCGTCATCATCTTGCATGTGCTTGTACAAAACTATTTCGAAAAGTCTGTTTTGTTTTCTAAACGCCACGTCTTGTTTCAAATTAAAACTCAGGCCTCCGAAATATTTCTTGTTTGTCTACCAACGGTTTACAAACGCCTCGTTGTTAATAAATAAAATATTTATTTATTTTTGGGAGGCAGCCAGCTAGGCCCGAAAACCCGGCCGGCCACCTCCAAACCCTAGTCTAAAAAAAATCTAGTCCTAATCTTTTCCTACCTAGTCCTAACCTACCCAGCCCCCTCCACCTCACTTCAGCCAACCACCACCCTCCACATCACATGGCCCAATCCTCCACCCACTCACATCGCGCCACCTCACCCTAGCCCGCTCCTCTCTCTCTTCACCCACACGACCACGTCCACCCCGCTCAGCCTGACCCCACCTGCAGCGTCGCCTACGCCCCATCCCACCTCCCTCTGCCTCGTCCCGCTCCCCTGGCTCCCTAGCGCGAGCCCGCCGCCACCGTCTGGTCTCGATCCCCACCCCGATGCCACCACCAACCCACTCGTCCCGATCCCTCGCTCACCTCCCCTCGCCAGGCACCGCCGCTCGCCACCATACTCTCCTCCGAGCGCCGCCCTCTTCCTTGCCAAGCACCAGGCTCCGCCGACCTACGCCGTGGGCGTCCCTCCCTCTGTCGCGGCCGGCACCCTCCCCTTCGCCTTCGTCCCTGCTGCTAGGCGTCCTCGGCCACTGCCCGTCCTCCGCCCCTGTGGCATCCCGCAAAACCACTACTAGAAAATCGCGTTGAATTTGTGCATTGCATCGTCATCATCATGTATTGTTTGTCAAAAACTAATTTCAAAAACCTGTTTTGATTTTCCAAACGCCCCATCTTTATTCAAACGCAAAAACCCGGGTCTCCGGAGTTAATTTGTTTGTTGCTATCGGGTTGCAAACGACCCAATTAGAATAAATAAAAATTTAAATTATTTTAATAGGGGCAGTCGAACGGGCCGATTGACCCGATCGACCACCCCAGGAAATAATAAACGGTCCAACCAGCCCACCCTTTATTCCTAAACCTACCCATCTTCCTACTCATCTCTCCCCTCCACCTCACTCCATCCAATCAGAACACGCCACCTCATCTCTCCCCTCTTTCCTAGCCACTCCTAGCCTGCCACATGGCCCTCTCTCTCTCCTCAATCACCCACCCTGCCACCTAGACACACACCACACAAACCCTCCCTGCCCACACTCCCACACAAACGCACACCACACACGACGCACACTACACGCACGCAGCGCACGGCCAGCACCCCTGCCCCACACCCAGCCCCACATCCCCACCCATCTGCACGCGGTCCACCCCTGGCCCACCGCGGGACCCACCTCCTCACGGGCGTCTTCTTCCTGCAACCTCCCTCCCCGGTCCATCCCTGCCTCGCCTTCGTCCCCGCTCGCCCCCTCTGCCTCGGCCCCGCACGCCCCTCCCCGCGCGCCGTCGCTCCGCCTCACGCCGCCGCAACCCCCTCCACCGGAGCCCTGGCCGGCCGCCCGAGCACCCTCGCCTCGCTCCCTCACCGCCGGCGTTGCCCGCCCCACCTCGGCCGCCTCCTGCCACGCCGCCTTCTCCCCGGCCCCGCGCTTCCTCGCCTCCGGGAGCCGCCCCTGAGCAGCCGCGTCGCCCGCCCGTCAAGCAGATCCGCCCGCGCCACAGCCGCCCGGCCATCGCACCCGTCCCCTCCCGCGACCGCCTCGCTCCTTCTGCCGCCCCGTCGCTTTGCCCCTGCCGCCTCCGCTCCTCCGTCTCCGCCTCGCCGCCCGCTGGCCGTCCCGTCCGCCCGCCCAGCTCCTCCCAGGCCGCCGCCTTCCGCCGGACTCGGCCGCCCAGCGGGCCTCTCCTCCTCGCCGCAGCCACCGCGCGGAATCTTGCCGCCGTCCTCGCCCGCGCCCGTCGACTCGATCGTCCACGGTCTCCCCAAGCCCGTTGCGGTCGGCGTCGCGTCCCTTGGCATCTTCGCGGGATCTCCGTGCGCCCGGTGACCATCCAGCGTGTGGAGGCGCATGAAGCCGGGCACGGGCGTTTTCCTTGTCTGGTGGATCCTTCGGCGTGGCAGCTGTCCGTGTTTGCGTGGGCGTGCACAGAGTTGATCGACTACGTCAAGACCTTCGGCGGTCTGAGCGAGAGAAGGACAAGATCTTCAAAGACCAACGATGCGTAACCACAAGGTCTTGGAGGAACCGACAAGATCGACATCACGGATCGAAACCGAACCGAACCGACGGTGAACCCCGAGCCCTCCGACACGGAACCCCGAAAGACCCGGTCGAGACCCCCGAACCCCGAAGATCGAACCCTGGCACGTCAAGTTCTTCTTCCCGGATTCAAGGACTCCGACATGGTGCGACAAGTACTTTACCCGAAGACCGAACCCGGTGCCAATGCCAAGATCGTCGGGAACGCCGAGTGCTTCACCCCGGACGCCGAGACCCCGGCGCGACAAGTGCTTCGTCCCGAACGCCATGACCGACAACTTGACCCGAAGACCCTGGATGCGACAAGAACTACCCCGTTACCGAGAACGATCCCGGAGGCCGAATATGCATCCGTCGAACCCTGGACCGAGACCGACCCCGAACCCCGAACCCCGGAACCCCAAGTTCGCCGAACCCTAAATGTGTGAACCCCTTCCCGGAACCCTATTTTTATAACATAACAACTTGTTGCATATTTAATTGTCATCTCGCATGCATATCTGTGGTTTGGGGGCCTTATGTCGATTCACCTAATAATTAAATATGGGGCCATATGCGGCCAAATCTAGTCTCATATCGGCCTCATTTAAACTTGTGTAGCGAACCGGTATCTTATCTTGCCTTGTTATAACAACATTTAATTTGCGGGGGGTTCTAAATAACATGAACCATTTAATTAATTGTCGGGACCCCGGTTCCGCTTAATATGACCTAATTGCACCGCACCTTGCCATGTCATCCATCATGCATGCATCATGCCGATCTTCTGCCGTGTATTAAATAGTGCATCCGGTGTTCCTTCTAGTGTTTTGCTTCTTCGCGGATAAGGCCGTTGAGTTGATGTGAGCTCCGCCCCGAACTTCGGATGAACCCTTCGACATGTTTTTCAGGCGAGCATCTCCCCCTTTCTACCTATCTTACTTTTATAGTATTTATTCCCCTCCTGTTGATCTATTGCTATCTGTGTTGCGATGCTTTAGTTTCCGTACCTGTGATATACCGTGCAGCCCTATATTGCCTTGGACACATCCTATTATGTTGTTTGGTAGATAGTTGGACTTATGCGTCGTAGTTGCTTGCTCAAGTCTTGATGTGTGTCGTCATATGCCACGATTCTTGATGTATTGCCGCATGTTGATGTTGGAGATGATTCTAGTTTTACTTATCGTCACTTTAATTTCTGTTTAACAACTAAAATTGAAATAAGCGAGAGGCATCGGTGGGTGATAGAAAATATTTGGTTTCGAACGCCCACTTGTGTCCGTAAGACCCGAGTACTTGATACTTGTTCCTTGATTTTTTCGCGCTATCCACATCAAGGTATATGGGACCCCCCGAGCGAGCTTGATTCATCTTATTTCTTGGGGCCACAAACTAGTTTGAGGTTTTATTTACGATCTGTACTTATGCCATGCTACTACTTTTGTATTTAAATTGTGCGAGAGCACACTGTCATGTTAGGATCATGGCACGATTCGGTGTCGACAAGCCCAGCCACACTTTGGGTTCCCGATCGTTCTGACCGTCCCCATAACCTTGAGGCCGTCTCGGAGCTTGCTTACTCCGTTGATTCTACTTAAGGGTGGCCCTGAAATATTTCTGAATCTGTGATTGTTCGATCGTGAAAGCCTCGTTGGGTTTTGATTTGGTTTTCGAGGTTGATCGGCGTGTGTTGCTATTGGTGCACCGGCGGGTAAAACTTTCCGAAAGCCGTGTCGCGGATATGGACGACTTGGAGCACGATATATCGATCATAGACAAGCATAACTAAAGTTCTGCTCTAAATTTGACTTATAATGACTAGTAATCAGCTTCACTATAATGGAATGGCTAATTAATACCCACAATTGCTTGTTTGGTTGTAAACGCGACGATTGTACTGATTAGTAAATCTTGCAACTTCTAGCGGAATGGCTGAATAAAAGTACCAACAAGCTGCTGGGTTTTGGGTTATCTCATGATAAATGTCGACTAGTAAGTGTTGCCACTATCACGGAATGGTTAACTAAAAGTGCCCCTTTGCTTATTTTATCGTGACGGTTATCCAAAACTGACTAGTAAAGTGCATAACTATAACTAAATAAGTAAAACTGCCAACCGTGTGAGTTCCTCGGTTGACTTCCTCGATTGGTCTCGAGAAAGCGCCAGATGGGTTTGTTTGATGATAGTATCGAGTTGGATCCGAATAGGTCTTTCTTAACCCTCTCGATAGCCGCCATTGTATCGAGTCTCTATAGGTTGTTTAGTGCATCTTTGCCGCTTGATCCACCATACCTATGTGGCGAGGCCGAATTCTAGCCTCATAGTGTCTTGGCCTCGATCTTGGCTCCTTCTTTCTTTTCCTTTGCCCTTTGCGGCACCCTTTTGTTTAAGCAGGTTTGAGATCGGCGTCGTTAGCGAGGTTACCCTTCCGGCTTGGCGGGGTTATGGGCGCCATGGGTTATTCTTGGGGCTCTTAGCCCCATTTGCATCTTGTCCGTAGCTGGACGCTCTATCGTTTTAAAGGTGATTTGGATCTCGTATATTATATCTGTATTCTTGACTCTTTGAGTCATTGTTATATATTTTACGTTACGTGGGTCCCATCGAGGACTGTTGTGTAATGTTATTACTTCGTTTTCCACCCTTGCGAAAGTGCTGGTGGGCACCTTTACATCGTTTCTATGCGGGTTTGGCGAATTTTGCTCAAACTTGCATAGGTCGATTCTGAGGGTGTTACAGTGGTATCGAGCTCGGTTGCGATACCCCACAAGTCCAGACTGTAGGATAACCTAGCTAACGGCCGAAGTAGAGTGTCAAAACTATTTTGCAAAATCGGTTGGATAGTTCTGATTAGGTCTGATTTTACTCCTTACCCCTCTGCTATTCTCCTCTTATCTCGACGTGTTTTGAATCTGCTCTCTTATCTTTTCTTCGAGTCCAGGATTTCTCGTGGTTGGGTTTTCCGTCGTACCTTCAGGGTTTCGCTTCCTCCTTTTATAACGGTGTTCTCACATCCGGTGATCAAGCTGTCTGATGAATCTGTCTACGGTGTTACCACTCTCCATTCCTTGTTTGTGCCTTCCGGTGTTTTCCGACGCGACGACATCCTCTCCGCCGGATCCGATGCATAGTCTGCATCCCTCCGTTGTTCCGAACCTCGCTTGTCGAGATCTTCAGTCTGATTCCGAGAGTTGGTTGCAAAATCCGCCTATTCGTGTGCAGAGTAATGGTTTGGGTGCGCGATGGACTGATCACCATCCGACTACTCTTATCATTCGCTCTTGTACCTCGAATCAGCAGGTCCAGCAGTTTTACTCCGTCCACGGATGTTAGGGGTGGTTTTATTTGTTGATACCTCTATCTTCGACCTGTTGTTCCCGGAGTGTTCTCGCGACGATCCCGGACAACGACCTCTTGTTAGTGGTGTCGCGAGGATCTACACGAAACGAGAAGATGCAGATCGCCGACCTCCCTTCCGGTACCATGAGGCGGATCTCGAGGGCGATATCCATTGTTAGTGGTGTCGAATTGTGGCATCCCGCAAAACCACTACTAGAAAATCGCGTTGAATTTGTGCATTGCATCGTCATCATCATGTATTGTTTGTCAAAAACTAATTTCGAAAACCTGTTTTGATTTTCCAAACGCCCCATCTTTATTCAAACGCAAAAACCCGGGTCTCCGGAGTTAATTTGTTTGTTGCTATCGGGTTGCAAACGACCCAATTAGAATAAATAAAAATTTAAATTATTTTAATAGGGGCAGTCGAACGGGCCGATTGACCCGATCGACCACCCCAGGAAATAATAAACGGTCCAACCAGCCCACCATTTATTCCTAAACCTACCCATCTTCCTACTCATCTCTCCCCTCCACCTCACTCCATCCAATCAGAACACGCCACCTCATCTCTCCCCTCTTTCCTAGCCACTCCTAGCCTGCCACATGGCCCTCTCTCTCTCCTCAATCACCCACCCTGCCACCTAGACACACACCACAAACCCTCCCTGCCCACACTCCCACACAAACGCACCACACACGCACACTACACGTTGTGCCAAGACCCTGCCCCACAGCCCCACATCCCCTGCCCATCACCCCACAGCCCACCTGGGACCCACCTCCTCACAGGCGTCTTCTTCTGCAACCTCCTCCCGGTCCATCCACCTGCCTCGCCGTCCCTTCGCCCCCCTCTGCCTAGGCCCTTGCGCCTCACATCGCTCGCCTCCGCCTGCCCCCTCCCTTGCCCGGCAGCCTCCCAGCCGGCCGCCCGAGCACCCTGCGCCTCCCGCTCCCGCTCACCGCCGGCGCCCCCACCTCCGGCCGCCTCCACCCGCCACCGCCTTCTCCCCGGCCCGCGCTTCCTCGCCTCCGGAGCCGCACCCTCCAGCAGCGTCGCCCGCCCCGTCAGCGAGCCGGCGCCCGTCGCCGGCCACCGCACCGTCCCTCGCGCGCCTCGCCCTCCGCTCTGCACCGCCCGTCGCCGGCCCCTGCTGCTGGCGCTCCTCCGCCCTCCGCCTCCGGTCGCCGCCCGCTGAACCGTCCCGTCGCGCCCAGCTCCTCGAGCCGCCCGGCCTTCAGCCGCCCCGGCGGGCCCTCTCCTCTCGCGGCAGCCCACCGCGGAATCTGCCGCCCGTCCTCGCGCGCCGCGTCGACTCGATCGTCCACGGTCTCCCCAAGCCCGTTGCGGTCGGCGCGCGTCCCAGCATCTTCCGCAGGATCTCCGTGCGCCCCGGTGACCATCCCGCGTGTGGAGAGGCGCATGAAGCCGGGCCTGGACGTTTTTCCTTGTCCTGGTGGATCCTTCCGGCGTGGCAGCTGTCCCGTGTTTGCGTGGGCGTGCCTGGAGTTGATCGACTACGTCAAGACCTTCCGGCAGATGCGAACGAGAGAAGGGACAAGATCTTCCAAAGACCAACGATGCGTAACCACAAGGTCTTCGGAGGGGGAACCGACAAGATCGACATCACGGATCGAAAACCGAACCCGAACCGACGGTGAACCCCGAGCCCTCCGACACGGAACCCCCGAAAGACCCCGGTGTCGAGACCCCCGAACCCCGAAGATCGAACCCTGGCGCGTCAAGTTCTTCTTCCCGGATTCAAGGACTCCGACATGGTGCGACAAGTACTTTACCCGAAGACCGAACCCGGTGCCAATGCCAAGATCGCCGGGAACGCCGAGTGCTTCACCCCGGACGCCGAGACCCCGGCGCGACAAGTGCTTCGTCCCGAACGCCATGACCGACAACTTGACCCGAAGACCCTGGATGCGACAAGAACTACCCCGTTACCGAGAACGATCCCGGAGGCCGAATATGCATCCGTCGAACCCTGGACCGAGACCGACCCCGAACCCCGAACCCCGGAACCCCAAGTTCGCCGAACCCTAAATGTGTGAACCCCTTCCCGGAACCCTATTTTTATAACATAACAACTTGTTGCATATTTAATTGTCATCTCGCATATGCATCGTGGTTTGGGGCCTTATGTCGATTCACCTAATAATTAAATATGGGGCCATATGCGGCCAAATCTAGTCTCATATCGGCCTCATTTAAACTTGTGTAGCGAACCGGTATCTTATCTTGCCTTGTTATAACAACATTTAATTTGCGGGGGGTTCTAAATAACATGAACCATTTAATTAATTGTCGGGACCCCGGTTCCGCTTAATATGACCTAATTGCACCGCACCTTGCCATGTCATCCATCATGCATGCATCATGCCGATCTTCTGCCGTGTATTAAATAGTGCATCCGGTGTTCCTTCTAGTGTTTTGCTTCTTCGCGGATAAGGCCGTTGAGTTGATGTGAGCTCCGCCCCGATCTTCGGATGAACCCTTCGACATGTTTTTCAGGCGAGCATCTCCCCCTTTCTACCTATCTTACTTTTATAGTATTTATTCCCCTCCTGTTGATCTATTGCTATCTGTGTTGCGATGCTTTAGTTTCCGTACCTGTGATATACCGTGCAGCCCTATATTGCCTTGGACACATCCTATTATCTGTTGTTTGGTAGATAGTTGGACTTGCGCGTCGTAGTTGCTTGCTCAAGTGCTGGTGTGTGTCGTCATATGCCACAGTTGCTGATGTATTGCCGCATGTTGATGTTGGAGATGATTCTAGTTTTACTTATCGTCACTTTAATTTCTGTTTAACAACTAAAATTGAAATAAGCAGAGGCATCGGTGGGTGATAGAAAATATTTGGTTTCGAGCCCACTTGTGTCCCGTAAGACCCCGAGTACTTGATACTGTTCCTTGATTTTTCGCGCTATCCACATCCGAGGTATATGGGACCCCCAGGCGAGCTTGATTCTCTTATTTCTTGGGGCCACAAACTAGTTTGAGGTTTTATTTACGATCTGTACTTATGCCATGCTACTTTTGTATTTAAATTGTGCGAGGAGCACCTTGTCTGTTAGGATCATGGCACGATTCCGCGGTGTCGACAAGCCCAGCCACACTTTCGGGTTCCCGATCGTTCACGGCCGTCCCCATAACCTTGAGGCCGTCTAGCTTGCTTACTCCGTTCTGGATTCTACTTAAGGTGGCCCCTGAAATATTTCTGAATCCTGTGATTGTTCATCGTGAAAGCCTCGTTGGGTTTTGATTTGGTTTTCGAGGTTGATCGGCGTGTGTTGCTATTGGTGCACCCGGCGGGTAAAACTTTTCGAAAGCCGTGTCGCGGATATGGACGACTTGGAGCCACGATATCTCGATCATAGACAAGCATAACTAAAGTTTACTGCTCTAAATTTGACTTATAA
Organism: Avena longiglumis; assembly: GCA_030063025.1. NCBI lineage: Eukaryota > Viridiplantae > Streptophyta > Magnoliopsida > Poales > Poaceae > Avena > Avena longiglumis. The sequence continues at coordinate 207,275,517 of CP125979.1, read as the reverse complement.
TGACTAGTAATCAGCTTCACTATAATGGAATGGCTAATTAATACTGCCCACAATTGCTTGTTTGGTTGTAAACGCGACGATTGTACTGATTAGTAAATCTTGCAACTTCTAGCGGAATGGCTGAATAAAAGTACCAACAAGCTGCTGGGTTTTGGGTTATCTCATGATAAATGTATCGACTAGTAAGTGTTGCCACTATCACGGAATGGTTAACTAAAAGTGCCCATTGCTTATTTTATCGGGACGGTTATCAAAACGACTAGTAAAGTGCCGCAACTATAACTAAATAAGTAAAAGCGCCAACGTGTGAGTTCCTCGGTTGACTTCCTCGATTGGTCTCGAGAAACGCCAGATGGGTTTGTTTGATGATAGTATCGAGTTGGATCCGAATAGGTCTTTCTTAACCCTCTCGATAGCCGCCATTGTATCGAGTCTCTATAGGTTGTTTAGTGCATCTTTGCCTGCGCTTTAGTCCACCATACCTATGTAGGCGAGGACCGAATTCTAGCCTCGCCGTGTCTTGGCCTCGATCTTGGCCTCCTTCTTTTCCTTTGCCCTTTGCGGCACCTTTTGTTTAAGCAGGTTTGAGATCGGCGTCGTTAGCGGGTTACCCTTCCGGCTTGGCACAGGCGGGGTTATGGGCGCCATGGGTTATTCTTGGTCTCTTAGCCCCATTTGCATCTTGTCCGTGGTGGACGCTCTATCGTTTAAAGGTGATTTGGATCTCTGTATATTATATCATTCTTGACTCTTTGAGTCATTATATATTTTTACGTTACGTGGGTCCCATCGAGGACTGTTGTGTAATGTTATTACTTCGTTTTCCACCCGCACGAAAGTGCCTGGTGGGCACCTTTGCATCGTTTCTATGCGGGTTTGGCGAATTTTGCTCAAACTTGCATAGGTCCGATTCTGAGGGTGTTACAGCCCCGTCCTCCGGCCGAGCCGCGTCGCCCTCCGCCGCCAGAGCCCGCAATCCCCAACCTCGCCTCTCTTCCTCTCGATCGCGAGCGTCTGCCTCCGCTCAGGCCGCCCCTCTCGCGGTGCTCCACCGCCTCCTCGTATCCGCCATCGCCAGCGGGACTCTCCATCGCCTCCTCCACCGGCTCCCCGTGCGCCGCTCGCCGCCCGAGCACCTGTTGGAGATATGCCCAAGAGGTAATAATAAAGTGGTTATTATCATATCTTCACACTTATGATAAATGTTTACATACCATGCTATAATTGTATTAACCGGAAACATTAATACTTGTGTGATTTGTAAACTAAAATAAGAGTCCCTAGTAAAGCCTCTTGTTAAACTAGCTTGTTGGTTAATATATGATCATGGTTTCCTGATCATGAACATAGAGATGTTATTAACAACAGGATCATATCATTAGGAGAATGATGTGATGGACATACTCCTATAGATAAGCGTAGCATAAAGATCAAGTCATTTCAATAGTTCAATTGCTATATGCTTTCTGATACATAGTAACCTAATTCCTTCGACCATGAGATCATGCATATCACCTTTTCGGATGGATGCTTTGATGTCATCAAACACCACACCATAGCGGGTGGCTATAAAGGTGGCATTGAGTGTTCGGAAAGTATTGGTTGAAACACATGGATCAAGAGTGGGATTTGTCCATCCATATGACGGATAGATATACTGGGCCCTCTCGGTGGAATGTCATCCAATTATCTTGCAAGCATGTGGTAGCTCACAAGGGATCACATATCACGAGCGAGAAAAGAGTACTTATCGGTAATGAGGTTGAACTAGGTATGCGGAGATACTGGCGATCATAACCTCGGATAAGTAAACTATCGTGAGACAAAGGGAAATTGGTATCGTATGTAAGTGGTTCATTCGATCGCAAAGTAATCGTAGAAATATGTAGAGCCATATGAATTTCAGATTCCTCTATTGGTTATTGTTCGGAGAAGTGTCTCGATCATGTCCGCATAATTCACGAACCGTGAGGAGACACACTTAAGGATTGACGTTGTTTTGAGTAGTTATGGTATTATGAAAGAGACCGAATGTTGTTGAGTCTCGGATGGGATCCGGGATATCACGAGGTGATCCGGAATGGTCGGAGAATAAGATTCATATAAGGAAAGTCCGTTTGAGTTCGGGAATGATTCGGTGTTTTCATCGGGAATGTTCTAGAAGGTTCGGAATGTCCGGCACTCGGGGAAGGGTACATGAATGTGTCATTACATATTGGAATGATTGCATCATGTACTAAGTGTTCTTGCTGTTCCAAAACTGAAAAGTCAAGCGCGGTTTGAAAGTCAAGCAGCTAAAAGCGAGCTGTGGAAAGCAGGCTGTGGGAAACAAGCAAGAGGTGGTTGGAACCGACTTGGGGAGAGTCCCTCAAGCCGGGCGCACCAACCAAGGCCGACTTGGGGAGGACTCCCCTCCCGCCCTCCCACCTATAAAAGGAGGCAGGGCCTCCTCCTCTAGACACACAAGTTCCTATCCTCTAATCTCCGGTTTAGAGCCGTTTTGGTTTAGAGCTTCTAATTGCTCTAGCTGCGGTTTAGATCCTTCTAATTGGTGTGTCTAATCTCTAGACCACTAATAGCTCTCTCTCATACTCCACCATACTCGCTCGGCTTAAGCGAAGCCTGCGGGATCTCCCTCTACTTACAGTACCACGCCCGTTGTCTTTGCCGGAATCGCGAGGAGAGTGCTACAACCTCCATTTTCTTTGGAACAAGGAGAGGAAGGTCTTCATCGAAAGTACGAGCGTGTGACCAACTGCGGGGCGCTGCCGGAACGCTTGCCGGAAGGATCGTCTCTGCGATCTTGAGATCGGAAAATGCGACTACATCACCCGAGAATCTGCTCGTTAACCGCTTTGGAATCTTCGAGGGTATGTTATTCCATCGACTCGTTGCTACAATCTAGTAGATAGATCTTGGCTTGTTTGTTTATGCGATAGAAATTTTTGTTTTCCATGCTACGAACCCCTACGTGGTATCGAGCCGTGTCTATATGTAGATATGTTGCAGAGTAGAACACAATGGTCATTGTGGGCGTTGATGCTTTTATTGTCGATTGCTTCTTGTGTACTTTGCATCTTGCGATATGTTGGGATGAAGCGGCCGGGCTAACCTTACATGACATCGTTCATGAGACTTGCTCCACGCTTGACATGCAACTTGTATTGCATAAGTGGCTTTATGGGTGCTGTTTCTCCTAGCATAGTTAAGATTCAATTTACAACGGGTGATTGACAATACTAGTATCAATGTTGTGGTTCTTGTTCGTAAGTTAGAACGACACTTATTGAAAGCCCCAAACCACGTAAAACATGCAAACAAAATTAGAGGCGTCTAACTTTGTTTTGCGAGGGTGTCTTGATGATGTGATATGGCCATGATTGTGATTATATTTGATGTATGCAATGTTCCTTATTGTAAGTTGGCAACGGCGGGAATATATGGTTGTCTTTAATTTATGTAAAGACCCGCGTGTCTATTCAAAGTAGTTGTAATAGTTGAAGCCGGTGGACGACAACCATGGAGAAGCGTCATTGACCTTGATGCAATGCCGGTGATGATGGAGATCATGTTCTTGCTTGAATATGGAGATCGGAAGCACAAAGAAGAAAGGCCATATCATATCACATATTATGAATTGCATGTGATGTTTATCCTTTATGCATCTTGTATTGCTTAGTAGACGACGGTAGCATTATAAGATGATCCCTCATGCACATGAATTTCAAGTCATAAAGTGTTCAACCTTAGTTAGCACCGTTGCTAAAGCTTGTTGTTTCGAAGCACCACGTGATGATCGGGTGTGTTAGATTCTGCAAGTGTATACAACGTGAGCAAGCCAGATTTGCTCATGCGGAAACTAAGGTTTGATCTTGACGAGCCTAGCATGTATAGACATGGTCTCGGAACACGGATCACCGAAAGTTAAAGCATGAATCATATAGTAGATATGATGAACATGTTGATTGTTCGCCATTGAAACTATATCAACTCTCGTGATGATCGGTTTTGATGTGGTGGATTTGGTTCGTGTGATCACTAAAACAATGTGAGGGATATTGTTTTGAGTGGGAGTTCACCTAGATTAATTTAATTATTAATTAGAACTCAATTTATCATAAACTAAATCAAAGTGAATTTGCATAGTTGTTGTAGTCATTGGCATCCGTTTACCACCTTGCGCTTAGTTATAATTGAGATGATAGAACTATAGAATTCTGGTTAGTTACTTTATGAACTGGTATCGTATTGTTTTGAAGTGTTAATCTAAAGTTTAAAAGTCCTATTGCAAACTTTCAGTAAGTTCCGGTTACTCCATGAAGTTTAATAATTAGTATTAAATCAAGAGTAACAATTCCAAGTGTTAGTATATAAGTATCATGTTTGTCTCCATGATTCTTGATATTCAAAGGATTCTCTTAATATCAAGGTTATCTAGGATCTGAAAGAGTTGTTTCAGAAACCATGATGTGTGGAAGATATTGTGATATCTGAAACGAAGTATTGGTTACAACATGATAGAGTATAATATGGCAAAAGTCATGTTCTCATATTTGATGAGAAATTGCAAAAGGTTGGAGACACTAGTTGTCCTAATCCTCCAAAAGGTTTTGGAGAGCAACATTATACTTGCAATTCACCGTTACAAGCTAAAAGTAGCTTGATCATGGATAAATCCATGATGATGGTAAATATTTGATGTAGGTAAGATGTTTACTACATCAAGAGATTACTAAAGAAAGGAATTTGAAAGAACACCAAACATTTGATGATAGGTGATCTACTTCAAAGTGCAAGTCCAAAGACATTGGTATTTAATTATACACGCTTTGGACTATGTGTCATATGTATGACTCCACTATTGATATTGATAGATTCTTTCAAACAGAAAAGGAAATACTGAAAGAGAATCTCATAAATATATGGCAGAAAAGAAAAGACTAGAATTGTTCAGTTTAAGTATATGGATGATATACATGTTATGGCTATATTCTTTGCTTATTAAACAATGTGGTTCTTAAGTATCTGATACTGAATTTGTTGGTGTGAATCGTCATACGAAACAACAGAATTCATGAACTACAATGGCCTAAGTAACTAGCAAAAGAATATGTGATGATGTTCATCGAGAACAAATAAAGGGTTATTGTGTTGCTCGTTAAAACATCAAAGCTTGCTTTCAAGATTTGTTTTATCAGGTATTATGAGAACAAAAGGGTTGTTCAAATAATTGCCGTAATCCATAAAAGATGGATAATTCACAAATCTTGTTGGAGAAATCACATCCATAAAACTAGTGCTAAAAATGTCGAAAGACAAATTGATTGAAAGATCAGTTAGGAAGTGACATCCCCGTTTAAATTATATTGGAAAGAAAACATGAAGAAACTCCATGTGGATGAAATTTTGGAGTCTTTTGATTTTTGATCAAATGACGCTTGTGAAACTTTCCTAGAGATAATTAAAACTTCGTTCATAGGCCAAAAGGGAACGAATGACTAGCTTATTGGAACTTGTACATATTGTTGTACGAAATCCATTATGTGTAGTCAAGAGCGATGGATTTCAAACTTCATATGCTTTCTCCGAAAATTTGAGTGAATATATGAATATTTACTTAATAAGGATGAAGTGTGAAATATTTGAAAAGTTCAAAGACTTTCAAGATGAAGTGCAAAATCATTGTAACAAGAATATAAATAGTTTATGATAAGATCATAAAGGAAGATATTTGAGTTACAAGTTTAGCATAATACCTAAGATTTAAGGAATCGTTCAGTGGATTTGCATTTTCCCGAAACACCATAAGAGTATGGAGCATTCGAGATATGTAATTAAACCTTGTTTGACATGGTAAGATCAAAAGGTGTAATTCATAAAACTGCCATTGTATTTTAAAGATTAAATGCTTTAGAGATTACCATTTTTCCACTGAAAAGAGCTCCATCATAATCCGTTGAAATGACACCATATAAAGTTATGGTTTGGGATAAAACCCAAGTTGTCCTTTCTTAAACAATGGTTTGCTATGCATAAGAAAGATGTTTGCAACCAAAGTCGGATGAACCTGTCTTTGTATAACTGTTGAGTATTCCTCCATAACACCAGAGACAAAAGTGTTTGTCGCTTAGAACGTCAAGTTTCTTTGGGAAGGAATTTTTCGTGAAAAGAAAAAGTGGGAGGACAATAGAACTTTGATAAGGTTAAAGGAACCTTAGCTATATGTACAAAGTTGCGCAGCACCGAAAAGTGTTCCGGAGGCAGCAACAAAGCTCATGGCTCACGTGCCTCAAAGATTGTGGTCACGGAGATCCAAGTTCCTATTGAAACAAGTAGGTCGGGTAAACAATCAAATACCAAGATTTGAGGGTTGAATCATTATTTGAGAATAATGAACCGACTACATGCAAAGAAGCGATGGACCCTGACTCCGTAAAATGGCATGAAGCCATAAAATCCGTGATAGTTCCATACACGAGAAATCAAGTTTTGAACTTGAAGGAACCTCGAGAAAGGTGTAAGACCTTACAGTTGTGTTTGGATCTATAAAAGAAATAGACATGGATGTTGCACATCTATGAAATAGTCGACATGTTGGGAAAGAGTTCACAACAATGTTCAAAGGTTGACTATGATAAGATTTGATCTTTCATAGTGATATTTAGTCTAGACGGATTAGTGTAGCAACCACTACATATAATTTTGTTATATGGTAGTTGAATAAACAAAACAAGTTCTTCTAATAGAATTGTCACCTAGGACATGTGCATAACACGGTCCATAGGGTTTTGTTAATTCAAAGGATGCTAAAAACATATGCAAACTTCAATGGTTGAAGTAAGCATAGCGGAGTTGGAATCTTCACTATGATGAAACTGTTAAAAGAGTTTAAATTCATCGGAGACAATGAAGATGCTTGCATTTGCAAGAAATTAAGTGGGAGCACTAAGACATATTCTAATACATTATGTGGAGGACATATTGTTGATTGGAAATGATGTATCTTTTATTAACACATATTAAAGAATTTCATCCCGATGAAAGACTTAGGCAAAACCCAAATATTTGGCATCAATAGACGCTAATATGGTTGTGCCAGAAGTACATAGACAAGATATTGAATGAGTTCAATATAGGAACTACAAGAGAGGTTCTTGTCGCACAGAAAGGATTGAATGAGTTCAATGTTGATGATATATTCAAGTGTATTGACATTTGCTAAAGTGAAACAAATAATCAAGTATAGGTTGATACTTGATGTATGAAATCACAAAGAGTATTTATATCAATAATACTGTGATATGTACAAATCCAGATATGTCCTATGCTCTAAATGTTGTGAGCATATACCAGAATGATTCGTAAGATGATCATTGGACAATAGTAAGGATATTCTTATGATCTTTTGGAAGAACTAAGAGTATAATATTTGTAGAAGTGACAAATAGATGGTTAGTTCATTGTAAAAGTACTACATTGATACTAGTTTTGTCGCAAAGTACAAATTAAGTTTATCTCAATCTAAACTAAGGGTGGCACAATATAATGGAAAGTGAGTTCCATAATGGATTTGGATGAGTTCCAAAGTTAAGACATTGTGACAGATACTACAACAAAAGGCTCAGTATATACATGCTATTATAGCAGCTAAAGAGAGAGGCATTTGTGTCAAGTAGTTTGTTATCGACTAGGTGTAGTTCACGATGGATAATACTATGAAGATATATTGTGCGACAATATTATCAACATGTTTTAACCCCAAAGAGCTAAAGGTCACACCGAAAGACCAAATTTATACAAAGCCATCTCATTAGAGAATGAGTGATGCGAGAGATAAAGACATGCAATTACACGGACCTGGAAGTGTCAGATCCGGAGATCAGTTGACCACTAGCAATCGTGTACATACAACACCGAAAGCCATAGGTGTTGAATACACAAAGGTTTGAAACTAGATTATTGACTCTAGTGCAAGTGGGAGACTGTTGGAGATATGCCCAAGAGGCAATAATAAAGTGGTTATTATCATATCTTCACACTTATGATAAATGTTTACATACCATGCTATAATTGTATTAACCGGAAACATTAATACTTGTGTGATTTGTAAACTAAAATAAGAGTCCCTAGTAAAGCCTCTTGTTAAACTAGCTTGTTGGTTAATATATGATCATGGTTTCCTGATCATGAACATAGAGATGTTATTAACAACAGGGTCATATCATTAGGAGAATGATGTGATGGACATACTCCTATAGATAAGCGTAGCATAAAGATCAAGTCATTTCAATAGTTCAATTGCTATATGCTTTCTGATACATAGTAACCTAATTCCTTCGACCATGAGATCATGCATATCACCTTTTCCGGATGGATGCTTTGATGTCATCAATCACCACACCATAACTGGGTGGCTATAAAGGTGGCATTGAGTGTTCAGGAAGTATTGGTTGAAACACATGGATCAAGAGTGGGATTTGTCCATCCATATGACGGATAGATATACTCTGGGCCCTCTCGGTGGAATGTCATCCAATTAGCTTGCAAGCATGTGACTGGCTCACAAGGGATCACATATCACGGGAACGAGAAAAGAGTACTTATCGGTAATGAGGTTGAACTAGGTATGCAGAGATACCGACGATCATAACCTCGGATAAGTAAACTATCGTGAGACAAAGGGAAATTGGTATCATATGTAAGTGGTTCATTCGATCGCAAAGTAATCGTAGAAATATGTGGGACCCATATGAATTTCCAGATTCCTCTATTGGTTATTGTTCGGAGAAGTGTCTCGATCATGTCCGCATAATTCACGAACCGTAGGGAGACACACTTAAGGATTCGACGTTGTTTTGAGTAGTTATGGTATTATGAGAAAGAGACCGAATGTTGTTCGAGTCTCGAGATGGGATCCGGGATATCACGAGGTGATCCGGAATGGTCCGGAGAATAAGATTCATATAAGGAAAGTCCGTTTGAGTTCGGGAATGATTCCGGTGTTTTCATCGGGAATGTTCTAGAAGGTTCGGAATGTCCGCACTCGGGGAAGGGTACATGAATGTGTCATTACATATTGGAATGATTACATCATGTACTAAGTGTTCTTGCTGTTCCAAAACTGAAAAGTCAAACCGCAGTTTGAAAGTCAAGCAGCTAAAACAAAGAAGCGTGGAAAGCGAAGCTGTGGGAAACAAGCAAGAGGTGGTTGGAACCGACTTGGGGGAGGAGTCCCTCCAAGCCGGCGCACCAACCAAGGCCGACTTGGGGAGGGACTCCCCTCCCCTTGGCCGCCCCTCCCACCTATAAAAGGAGGGGCAGGGCCTCCTCCTCTAGACACACAAGTTCCTATCCTCTAATCTCCGGTTTAGAGCCGTTTTGGTTTAGAGCTTCTAATTGCTCTAGCCTGCGGTTTAGAGCCTTCTAATTGGTGTGTCTAATCTCTAGACCACTAATAGCTATCTCTCTCATACTCCACCATACTCGCTCAAGGCGAAGCCTGGGATCCCTCTACTTCCGTACCACGCCCGTTGTGTGCCGGAATCGGAGGAGAGAGACAACCTCCGTTGTCTTTGGAACAAGGGAGAGGAAGGTCTTCGAAAGTAACGATGTGACCAACTGCGGAGCGCTCTAACGCAGCGGCCTTGAAGGATCGTCTACGCGATCTTGAGATCGGAAAGAGTACGACTACATCACCCACGAGAATCTGCTCTCGTTAACCGCTTTGGAATCTTCGAGGGTATGTTATTCCATCGACACGTTGCTACAATCTAGTAGATAGATCTTGGCTTGTTTGTTTGTATGCGATAGAATTTTTTTGTTTTCCATGCTACGAACCCCTACAGCACCTCCCTGCCTCTGTCGTGCCCCCCTCGCGTCCTCTACCAGCCGCAGAGCGCGCTCCGCCATTCAGCCAAGCGTCGCCGCCCTTCTTCCTCCTCGCCATGGCAGCCCCGTGCCCGTCTCCGGCACTTCCGCGCCAGGCACGTCGACCCCGTCCGCCTCTCTGCGTCGCCTCCTTCCGAGTGGCGCCAAGGCCTGCACGCCTGCTTCCACCATACCCCCGCGTCGTCCACGCCGTTGGTAGTTGACCTCGGGGACCCGTGTCCAAGTCGACGCCATCGTCCTACCGTTTTTGCTAGCCAAGTACCAGGTTGCCTCTGTAATTCCTCCGTGCTTCGTGTTTGAGTACATAACGAGTTATCCTGTGTCCTCCTATCGTGTATGTTTGTCTGGGAACTCTGCCAAGATCTCCAACATGGGTACGCCAAGATTGTTGTGGTTGAACAAGTTCGATCCTGGAGTGGTAAAGACCATCTGCCAAGTTTGCCATGGAAGAAAGACGACCGTTTTGATCTCCAACACAGTCCGCTAGGAACCTCGGCATGGACTCCAAGATCTTCTGCCCGGAACTCGTGGAACCGACTCCGTTTCATGTCCTTCGCCAACCGTCAAAGTGGAACCCAAGTACTCCGACATGGAACCCTGAAGACCCCGGTGTTGAGACCCAAGTTCGCCACCGATGATCAGGATGGTACCCCAAGATCTCCTTCCCGGAATTCGACGCCTCGATCCTGCGGATCCGAAGACCAAGACTGAACCCTGGCGCCAAGTTCTTCGACCCTGAAGACCGATCCATCAGAACACCAAGACCTCCGTCCGAACCCGAACCCCGTCGAACCCTAACCAAGATCGTCGAGCCCCCTCCAATGTGTGACCCCTATCCGAGACCCCTATTTTTATAAATGATATATCATTGTTGCATATTAAATTGTTCATATTTGCACACATATCATGTGGTTTGGGGGCATTATGCCGATTCACATCATAATTAAATATGGAGTCTATATGCGGGATATCTTTGTCTTATTCGGACTCCATTTAAATTTGTGTAACGGTGCCATCTTTTGCCTTCTTAATGCAACATTTAAATTGCGGGTATCTAAATAACATGAACCATCTAATTAAATGTCGGGACCCCGGTTTCCGCTTAATATTGCCTAGTTGCATCGCACCTTTGCCATGTCATACATCATACATGCATCATGCCCGATTTTCTACCGTAGTATTAAATAGTCCATCCGGTGTTTCTTCTAGTGCTTTGCTTCTTCACGGATTAGGCCGATGAGTTGATGCGAGTGTCGACCCGATCTTCGGATGAACCTTTGGCAATGTTTTCAGGCGAGCATCTCTTCCCCTTCTACCTATTTTGCTTTTATAGTATTTATTCCCTCCTGTTGATCTATTGCTATCTGTGTTGCGATGCTCTAGTTTTCGTGCTCGTGACATCCCTTGCAGCCTTATATTGCCTTGGACACATCCTATTACATGTTGTTTGGTAGATAGTTGGACTTGCGCGTCGTAGTCGCTTGATCAAGTGTTGTTGCGTGTCGTCAAGTACCACAGTTGTTGGAGTATTGCCGCATGTTTAATATTGGAGATGATCATGGCTTTAATTACTATTTAATAACTAAAATTGAAAGTAGGTAAATGCAGAGGCACGGGTGGGCAATAGATGTTATTTGGTTGTTAACCGTCCACTTGTGTCCCGTAGGACCCCGAGTTCTTGACACCTGTTCCGAGATCGAGCGCGCTAACCACAGGTGGGGTGTATGGGCACCCCCATCGATTTAGTACCTGATTCCAAAATCTTGTCTTGGGGCCACAAAGTAGTTTGGAGCTTTATTACTATTCTGTACTTATGCCATGCTTCTTGCTTTATTTAAAATTGTGCGAGGAATGCACCTGTCTTGTTTAGGGAAGCGAGTGTTTTCGTGTATCGACAAGCCCGATCACATTTTGGGTTCCCGATCGTTTATAGCCAGCGCAAACCACAGGTCCGTTCGAGCCGCCAACTTCGTTGCGGGTAGCTTAGTGGGGTGGCCCCGTGCTTGCTTTGGGTGCAGGAAGCGTCGTATCGAAACCCGTCGACATACCGTTGGGTGTATGTTTTGTGATCTTGTACCTACCTGATCTGACAACAAGGGTGTAGGTGCGTGTGGAAACTTTGGTGCACCCCTGCAGGGTTAAATCTTTTCGAAAAGCCGTGTCCGCGGTTATGGACGACTTGGAGCACAGTTCTCGATCATAGACAACTATAACTAAAGTTTACTGTTATAATTTGACTTGTGTCCGATATGACTAGTAATCGGCTTCACTACAACGGAATGGCTAAATAAATGTACCAACAACTGCTGGGTTTGGGATATCTCATGCTTATTGTATCTGACTAGTAAGTTGCAACTACAACGGAATGGTTAACTAAAACTGCCCACTGCTTATTATATCAGGATGACTATCTATACCTGACTAGTAATTGCTGCAACGATAACTGAATAAATAAAGCGCCAACAGCGGTGTGAGTTCCTCGGTTGACTTCCTCGTTTGGTCTCGAGGGGGAAATACCAGGATGGGTATGTTTGGTGGTAGTATCAGGTTGGTTCCGAATAGGTCTTTCTTATCCCTTTCTGATAGCCGACAGTTATATCGAGTCTCTATAGGGTGTTTAGTGCATCTTTGCGCTGCCGCTTCATCCACCATACCTATGTAGGCGAGGACCGCCAATTCTAGACTCATGTGTCTTGGCCTCGATCTTGACCGCTCTCTTTTTCCTTTGCCCTTTGTCGGCACCCCTTTTGTTCAAGCAGGTTTTGAGATCGACGTCGTTAGCAGGGTTACCCTTCCGGCTTGGACTGGGCAGGGTTATGGACGCCATCGGTTATTCTTCAGGGCTCTTATCCCCATTTGCATCTTGTCCGTACTCGGACGCTGTATTGTTTTCAAGGTGATTTGGATCTTTGAACTGTATATCTGTATTCTTGACTCTTTGAGTCATTGTTGTATATATCTGTTCTGTGGGTTCCATCGCGGACTATTGTGTAATGATGTTACTTCGTTTTCCACCCGCACGAAAGTGCCTGGTGGGCACCTTTGAATCGTTTCTATGCGGGTTTGGCGGGAATCGCTAAGACTTGCATAGGGCCGATTCTGAGGGTGTTACAATAGTGTTACTAGGAAACCCACTTGGAATCAATAATATTGACCCCAGAAACATGAGGAACGAGTCGCCAAGTATCATTCTTCAGGAGAGCCTGGAATTCCTCCTCCATAGCAGCGCGCCAGTGAGGAATACTGAGAGCATCCTGAAAGTGTCGAGGCTCAGCAGTGGGATCATCAGTAGCATGGGCAACACAAGCAGCAATCCATGCAACAGTCCCATCAGTGCGCTCCTTTGGACAAAAGATGCCAGCCTGGCTGCATGTACGGGCGAAGAGCCACAGCAGGAGGTGACACTGGCGGCGACGAGGCTGGTGATGACGTCGAGCCAGACGCAGGCGAGGCGGTGGCTGGCGACGTTGGGCCAGCGTCCTTCACTGGCGAGGCCGGCCCGCTCGGAGCCGGGGCAGAGCTAGCCACGGGGCCACGCAACGAGGAGGCGGCCGGGGAGGCTGGGTCGGGCGATCCTAGCTCGGGCGAAGCTGGGCCGGGAAGCCGTGGGAAGCGGGCGGGAGGCAGTGGGCGTGACCGCCATGGGCGGCACGGCAGCGGGCTGGCGGGCGCGACCCGGTGTGCATGCGCCATGCACGGGATCGACGACGCCAGCGTGATCAACATCGGTCGCCTGATCATCCAGAAGTTTAAGGCGAGCACCATGTCCAATACCTGTAGCATGGTTAGGAAGCAACACAGGAGCATATGCAACATCTACAAATTGATCAGTCGAAGGTAAAGTGGAGTGCACAGGTGGTGTAGGAGTAGTAGAGTTATTCGGAAGTGCAGAAAAAGGGAACACACTCTCATCAAACATGACATCACGAGATATATAAACGCGATTGGTGGGAACGTGAAGGCACTTGTACCCTTTATGAAGGGAACTATACCCAAGAAAAACACACTTTTTAGACTGAAACTCTAGCTTATGTTTATTATACGGACGAAGGTGAGGCCAACATGCACATCCAAAAACCTTCAGAAAAGTGTATTCGGGGAGTTCATTGAGCAAGAGTTCAAGAGGAGTTTTCATTTGCAAGAGTCGTGAAAGAAGCCTATTTATTAAAAAAACAGGTTGTGGAGAAAGCATCACTCCAAAACCGAAACGGAATGGAGGCATGAGTTAGTAAAGTAAGGCCAGTTTCTACAAGATGACAATGCTTACGTTCAGCGACACCATTCTGCTGATGTGTATGAGGACAAGACACACGGTGCGAGATCCCAAGCTTGTTAAAGAACGAATTGAGATGATGATATTCACCCCCCAATCCCACTGAACATGAAGGATCTTATGCTTAATAAGACGCTCGACATGTGCTTGAAACTGAATAAAAACATCAAACACATCAGATTTACGCTTGATAAGATAAAGCCATGTAAATCGACTGTAAGCATCAATAAAACTGACATAATAATTATGGCCACTGACAGACGTTTGGGCATGACCTCATACATCATAAAACACTAGCTCAAGAGGTTGTTTAACGACATGACTAGACTCAGAAAACGGAAGCTGATGACTCTTGCCTTGATGACAGACATCACAGACAGTTTTAGCAATTTTATTGGACACAACTCGAAGTTCATGACAATGCAGAACATGACGAACTATGGGAGCAGCAGGATGACCAAGACGCGCATGCCAGTGTGAAGACAACACGCGAACACCAGTGAACACCTGGGGGGGCATGCGGCGCAGGTGGAGCATCAAGCGCATAAAGGCCATGTCGAAGACGACCTCTAATAAGAACGGCTCTCGTGTCCTGATCCTTAATAAAAAGGAGAAACGGTGAAATTCAGCGAACACAGGATTATCACGAGTAAGCTGAGGAACAGATAACAAACTACGTGTAGCAGAAGGAACACGAAGAACATTACGAAGGTGCAGTTTTCTAGAATTGTGTGTAAGAAGAGCGGCCTGACCAAGATGTGAGATGTGCATACCTGCTCCGTTGGCGGTGCGAACCTGATCATGACCGCGGTATGGCTCCTAGGTGGAGAGCTTGCCCATCTCACTCGTCAGGTGATTGGTAACTCCCGTATCCATGTACCATGCCGGATCAATGGAGTAGGACGGAGTGTGCCCATGCTTGTTGCCCGCCACAGCGGCGGCCGCCTGCTTGTCATTGCCCTTGCCATTGTTTCCAATGCCGAGGAAGTCCTTCTTGAAGCGTCGATGACAGCGGGAGGCGATGTGACCCTCAAGACAGCAAAGCTAACAAGCTTGCTGAGCGCCGCAGCAGGGGTAGCAGGCACGCGGGCGACCCCTGCCAGTGACTGGAAGCGTAGCGGCGCGGGGCTGCTGTTGAGGGACGGTCTCCGGCTTGCCACCAGCTGGCGGCTTCTGAGGTTTGCCGCGGGCTGCGGCGTTGGCGGCGGAGAAGCTCGGGGAGGCGTGGCACGCTTTGACACGTTGTTCGCGGCCGAGGAGGCGTGACTAGAGCTCACGAGGCTGAAGCGGAACGTCGCGACCATTGATGTTCTCAATGAGACTATCATAGTCGTCGAGGCCGTTCAGGACATAGGTGGTGAAGTTCTCGGGGCGAAGTGGTTGGCCAATGAAGGCCAGCGTGTCGGAGAGGCCGGTCATCTTGTTGAAGTAGTCCGTGATGCTGCTGTCACAGAGCTTCGTCTCGCCCAGCTCGGTGCGGATAGCATGAGGACGAGCATGATACTGAGAGGCGAAGCTGGTGTGGAGCGCCGTCCACGCATCTCGCGATGTAGAGGCGAAGAGGACCAGCAACGAGACACTCGGAGTGAGCGACGACTGGATGGCAGAGACGATGGCCTGATCCTGGGCCACCCACGTATGGTACGCTGGATGATACACCGGCGGCGAAAAGTGCGTCGACATAGCCCTCGGTGGCGGCTCGAAGAGCGGCAAGACTGTGCTGCGCCAAGACAAGTAATTGGCGGGCGTGAGCTTCACCGGGATGAGGTGCGAGAAGTAGAAGGGCGACGACATCGCAACATGATCAGCGTGAGCGGATGGCTGAGGCGCGTAGTAGCCCATCGGTGGCGCCGTCTCCACGGACGGTGCAGGGGCAGCAGCCGCCGCACCATCATATGCTGACGACGGGTAGGCGCTGTAGGTCGGCACAGGTGGGGCCCCATAGGGCGACACATGTGGGGCCCCGAAGTGCGGCACCGTAGGCGCGACGTAGGGCTGCAGAGGCGGCGCACCATAGGGAGGCGCCAACCAGGAGGACGACGGCGTCGGTAGGGCCCCATAGGCAGGAGGGCCGTAGTGCGACGCGGGCGGGGCGCCGTAGGCCGGCGCGGGCGGGGCGCCGTAGGTCGGCGTCGAGTGAGTGCCGTAGGGGACGGGCGCGGGGCCACCAGGGGGTGGCGGCGCGGCCACGTTGGTCGTGTGCAGGCCGCGAGGAGGCCGGCAGCGGCAGATCGCCCGCACGGGCAGCGGCGGCTGCACCGGTCCCATAGAGGGCTGCACCGGAGGAGCAGACCCAGGGGAGCGAGGCTGCCACCACGCGAGGGGAGTGGAGACGAGGAAGGGCGAGGCAGGGGCGGAGGCCGTCGCGGCGGAAGGGGCGGCGGCGGCAGCTAGGGCTGGCGCGGCGGCGGCTAGGGGTAGGGCAGCGGAAGACGACATCGTAACCTAATCTGATACCATGTAAAACAATGTGTTTGAGAAACTGCTCGACACCCTAAACGTGGGTGCGGCTATCTCATTATATAGAAGTACCAAGAGGTACAGTACAAGTCATATACAGTTATATACATACACACTACGTATATACAGTCTAACACAACTATGAATACAATGATATTTCTTCTATATGTTGTTGAGAAGATAAGCATGTGTGCACACAGAGCAACGAGAATGCCATTAAAAAAATGTTCTAATCACATATAAAAAGAATGCCAATGAAAAAAGTTGCAATTACGTATGAAAATCTTTGTCATCTATCCTGGTTATCCATGATTGATCGAACATAATAAATAATTATATTATATCTACTAAAAGTAATATAAGGATGTTTTTCGAGACACGAGGTAGATTCACATCATCTAAATTATATTGATGGTTGGATCTATAACTTAAGGCCAAGATTTAATTAGGATGTATCGTATTTTAGTCCACCCAATAATTACCCACCTATGCCATTACTTATTTCCGTACCGTTTTGATTACGATCTAAATACAATAAGACTAGCCCCAATGGAGGTATCATAAGTAGTATCATGCACCACATGCATGCAAAATGCTTATGTGTCACTACAATTAATGATGAAAAAGATTATGTTTGTATCATAGATAAATACGGTATCATAGCACATAGAACTAGAAAAATTAATCTTAAATAAATCTTGTACACAAATTTACATTGAGATTCTATAAAACAATAAATACACTAAGACTATGATACTACTATATAATACTATGCATTGTGAAGATGGTATCATATACTAATATCATATGCATGATACTACTATATGATATTTTCCATTGTGACTAGTCTAAGAGAAATAGAGTTATTTGCTCCCCTTGCATGTATCGCACCTTCTGCCGCCGCCGCCGTCGCCATGTTTAGCTCGGTGCCTTCCGGCGGTCGACCAAGATTCCATACTACGCGTGCACAACTCCAGTTTCCTAGGTTTCAAACTTGCATGAGGAAATAGGACAAGGCCGATCAAGACTCCACCCAATCTTTGCATGCACATCGGGGGTCTTAAAATTATTTTAACACTTACATTATGCATGGAGGAGACAGGTATATATCGATATCTAGATGTCAATCATGCATGCAAACCAATCGCTTCATATGCAACTCGCAGGGCTGGCATCGTCGACCGTGCTGCTGACGCAGATGTTTCGAGATCAGTGATATTTTAGCGATGTTAGCTATTTTAGCGGTAGGATTTTTGGCAAGCAGCTGGGACGGATTTGTACATACGTACACAGGATTAAACATGAATTAGAAGATCTCTCCATTGACAACACAGAACAGAGGTTTCATACTAATCAACTATACACATATTACGTACCCCTGGTATACCTTTTGTTCATTCTCTTGCGGTTTAGGAGTAATTCGATTAAGTGTATTGATTGTTTAGTTTTGCTAATCACCAATTTGATCAGTGTATGAGCATAATAATTAGTCCCACAGTAAAATGTGACTTCCGTTTATTTGACAATACAATAGATGGTAATGTGTCTTCATTGGTGTTCTTTCTATCTGAGTCAACATAATAATTAGACCCACAATAAAATGTGTCTTCCGTTTATTTGCCAATGCAATGGATGGTAATGTGTCTTCATTGGTGCTCTTTCTATCTATTTAAGCATAATAATTAGTCCTGCAATAAAATGTGCCTTTCTTTTATTTGTCAATATGATAGAGGGTAATGTGTCTTCAATACAATTTCAGTGAATCTATGTGTTTGCTAGACATGATTGTTTTTTTAAAATGATGAGTTCTTTATGGCATAGATGGGCAAAACGCCGACACCACACATGCATGTAAGATAAACACAGATTCAATGAAGCATGGTCAAATAGTTTTATTGTGGTTAATACTCTTGGTCAGCCCACCTGTCAATAATAGGCAATAAATACTTTTTGTTCTTTTTCCTGAAATTGGAGACTTTGGTTGTGGTTTTGTTACTGGTAAATAATGGAAGCATGCATATAAATACTTTTGTGGATCTCCTTTCATCAATAGAGTAAGAGTGTTATTCAGGAATCAGGATGTTTCTCTCTTAATTCGCCCACGATAAAAATATTGAGACACTGAGCATGTGTTTTCTGATATTATGATGCATAGCCCAAATATATGTCAGACAGAGTTTTATATAAGGAAAATCAGGCCATTGAATATATTGATAGGACAACTTTGCAGGAAATTATAGACTTAGGGTATTCCTCAGTTACTTATACAATAATAGAAGCATGCCGATAAATGATTTTCTATAACTATTTTCATCAACAAAATATAATTATATATTCACGAGTTTTACCGCCTTAATTTTCCAATAGTAAAATATAATGTTTATTGACAATCCATTTTCACATATTATCATGCAAACCCCAAAATGTGTTTCAAACAAACAAACATATATAAAGAAACTCTGGCTTTGAACATATCAATAAGACATTAAATTGGTGATATACATATATATTATGTGCACACAACCAAACCCCAAACTGATTTGCACTCTCATACTAATAGATTACTATATTTACAATATTAGTAGTTCACGACATCGATCATGTCCTCAAAGCAATACTATGAACAAAGTAGTATTTTTAAAATGATCAGAACTAATATAATTATCTATTATGAAAATTATATCATGAAAATATCTAACTTATTTATCAATTTGATATATTTGCTAATCTTTTCTTTAATGATGAGACAATACCACCTATGTCACCAATTTTCTTGAACTACTTATATCATCTATGTCACAAATTTTCTTAAAGTAATTACATAAATTTAAGAGAATTTATTTTACACCAATCCAAGGGAAACAAATGAGAATGTGAAAAAAACTAAAATCAACAAAGAAATAAAAATAAATAAAAAATCAAAGAAGAACATTTATTATTTACAAAATATCTTGAAATTTTAAGAGCTATTAGCATGTTTTTAATTCTTTAAACCTTTTTGGAACTTAGTTTTATCTTTTCTCAATTATATAAAGTAAATGTTTTATGAGTTATTTATATGCTATTCACCATACTGAATTTAGTAGTATAAGTTGATAAAAATGATAACATTATAGTCATTTGATGTTGAAGTACCCTACAAGTAGATGTCGTGTCACTCAAAACATATTTAGAGAGGTCCCGACCATTCGAAAAACCATAAATATATGGAATTAATCGTTGAAGTGCAATTGTTGAGTGTGAAGTTGAATGAGCAACTTTACATTGTATCAAAATTTGTGCACCACAAAAATATAAATTTTCATTTAAGAATCATTGGTGTTGCTGGTTAGAAGTAGAAGGTGTGCTATACAAAGAGGAGCACCTAATATATCCATGATACCATATTTCAATATATAAAAATAAAGGATAAAGTAACGCCTTCAAGAATTTATCCATGTCTTACTGATTCTGCATTTTAGAATAAAGAGGAAACATAAGGGCAAAATATCTACATAATTAGCAAAAAGATTAGGCTTTATAAAACAATAATTAAAGATGATACCCTCGCATTTGCGAAGGCCACTACGCTAGTTAGTAGAAAAATTGAAGAGCATAAACCGAGAGGGCATGCAAAATTCTATGCCATGGACCTGGTTTCACCTGTTTGATACTTTTAGGGCTCCCGGTGAAGATCACCACTCAAGTTCGTGGGGTATTATTTCTCTCAGACTCTCAGTTCCTCCACTTTCTCTCTTTAGAATATGGCCAGGTCAAGGATACTCTGCCTCAACCACCTTTATCCGGTTATGCACCTGAGATGGGTTAAACTGTAACAGGGCATTAAATCCACCGGTTATAGAATATAACTCCGTTTGAGCATCGGTTCAGTTGGATAGTTGTATATGCCAGAACGTCTCTTGATATCAAATAATAAAATAAACATCTTTAAGCAGCCCTCATGGTGGTGGTGTGAGATTAGGAGCAAAATTGCAAGGGGGGGTCGAGAAGTCGGAAACTCACATGTGTCTGCCTGTCGGGTCTTTGCCTGCAGTTTAACTCCATGAAGAACACAAACTAAAAGCAATAAAAGAGGAATTTAGGCTGACATACCATCTGTTGAGTATCAAACAATCTTACGGCATGGCTATAAGGGAAGAATTTCACATATTTAACAATTTGCAACATATCATGCTAAATAAAGTAGTAAATGATTTTTCGATAAAAAATAAAATGTACCCGACAACAAAAGTTGATATGGAAGAAACAAACTGATTCTATCATAATAAATCAAAAATCCAAGAGAGAGAAAATAATTACTTTTAATATGCTAAGAATTGGTGAAACAACGCTTGTTTGAGGCGGTTGTCCAACTGCGTACTCTGCTAACACGTTACTCTGTTGTTTTTGTGTTAGCAAGAGAATTTGATGGACAAAAAGAAAAGAAAAAAATGAAAAGGGACTGGAGAAATATCGCACCTCTACTCCTGATTTCCCTTTCTTTATTGCGGCCAGTGGAGTGGACCGGAGATGAACATATATGGCTTTTTTTTTAACCCAAATATATGGCTTTTTGGTCGGCACATATAAGTATGGACGTGGCTAGCCAGCCTTTGGGTGCTTGTTAGTACAAACCAGCCTCCGCTCAGAAATAGAAAATGCCCTCTCGTACGTCAGCCCAACAAGGTGTTCAGGAAAAAAACAAAAATCCGACCAACTCCTCTCTCGGGGCCAAACGTGCATCCTTAGTTTGTTACCATACACATGTCGTCTTTTCAAATCCGTTTTGCACCGCACTTATTTCTTCATTCTCCAGATCTGCAAATATGTGTACTTTTTTATATGTTGCTGCACAAAAAAAAATCAATCAAAGTTGCTACCTGAAATTAAAAAAAAGTAAATGAAATTATGGATATTTTTTACTTGTGTCTTGCCCCTAAAAAATAGGTTCACTAATTTAGATCCATCTCAAGCTGGGTAGCAATTTAGTAGATTCTAGAAAGATGTATTAACTTAGGAATACACAACATACAACAAACTTGTACCAACTTAGTACTAGATCCCAGTACAAAGGAATATACATAGCCCAAACATGTAGCAACTCAGTTGGTCCTAGAATAGACAAAAGCACAAACTTGTGCATCCTAGATGCATTAGAACCCCAAGCCTACAAATACACCATAATCCTAACATGTAGGAACTTAGTATATATCCCAGACCAAACATATGCATGCACCCTGGGTGCATTATAAACCACAAACCTAGAAACACAACGGGATAACTCAAATCCACAGAAATTATGGCATCGATATTCGTAGAAAATTTAATGCTAGCTTCATAAGGACATGCTGAAACTAATGCATTCTAAGGTAATATGCACATACAAGGGTTCAATTGGTGCTTCAATAATATGATGACCATGGCGAGCATGACCGTGGAGGCCATCACCCAGATCCAACACCACGTACTTGGTCCCGTCGAGCCTGTCTTGGATGATGAAGTAGTGGATCTCATCCAGGACGTCCTCGGTCTCATTGGTCTTGGCCCTGAGACGTTGCAGTAGCCCCTGCAGACCGATGTTGTCACTCACGCCCCTCCGCTAGGCCTCATGCAGTAGCCCATGTGTGAGCATAAGATCATCCTTGATACTTCAGTTTTGACCTAAGCCGCTAATGTTTCACAAGAAACGCAATATTGAATCATTGGAAGTGGTAATTAGAAGTTGCTAAATTACGATAATTTACACAATTTAATTCACATGCTGTAGTTAGTATATATCTAGTTTGGAGCTTCTATACAATGCAAAACAACTACACTAGGCAATATAACGTTAATATTACACAGAATTTGCACTATAGTAGGCAACTTAGGAATACAATGTGGCTTAGTTTTTTATGCATGATCATAGTTAACAACATATTTCTTGGAGGCTCATTGCTTAGGCAACTTAAACGTCCTTTAGTAGGCAACTTAGTACTAAAATGGCATTGCTTGTAAAAAAACTTAATCATGTTGATAAAATCAACTTAAGCATGTTGATAGAAACAACTTAATTAAATCACTATGCGACTTAAGACATTGCTTGTAAGAAAATGTTGGTTAGGTAGTAAAATACAACTTTGTTAGATGATGGAAAAAAATTAAGCATGTTGATAGAAGAAACTTAATCAAATCACTATGCAACTTAGGCTGTTTTTTGTAAAACAACTTAGTCAGATGCTCGAACCACTTGCATGTTGATAAAAATAACTTAATTAAACCACTATGCAAACTCACAACATTGCTTCGAAAGCAAGTTAGTTAGATTATAAAAACAACTTAATTAGTTGATGGAACCAACTTAAGCATTTTGATAAAAGCAACTTAACTGAATCACTATACAAACTTGGGGCATTTCTTTGAAAACAAGTTGGTTATGTTATAAAAACAACTTACTTAGATGGTAGAACCAACTTAGTATTTTGACAAAAGCAACTTAGTTATAAAGAAAGGAAAGAGCAAAACAACTCACAACAGATCTACAATATAGTTGTGGTTCCAACATAACCTTTACAAAACCATGAAAGTAAAGCAGAGAAGTATCAAAGATAAAAATAAATGGAGAATCCTTCACGCACAGGATATCGTGCTTGAGCTGGTTGAAGTGGATGCTTGACAAGCAATAGTCTCCTCCAGGTACGTATGCCACACTCAAGCCAACGTTGTGAACCAAATCATGGTGAAGAAGCAACAATATGATCTTGGGATGATGGACTCCAAGCCGAATTCAACACGCTGCCACCATTGTCAACAATTTTTTTAAAAAAAGGGCAACCAGATCAGCAACTTAATGAGAACAAGTAGGCAACTTAATAACATATACTCCTTCCGTGTCAAAATAGACGTCGCAAGTTTGTCTAAATTTGGATAAATGTTGACACATGTCGTAAATTTTGTCTAAATTTGAATGTATCGGAGGGAGTACATTAAAGGTGATAAATGCAACTTGTGCATTTGTGAAGCAGCAATTTAAGATCTGCAAAATGCAATTTAGGGAACTTTTAAACAACAATTTAACGTCCGCAAATGTAAGTTAGCAGAGCATTCTGTACATGATCGACATTATATGTAAGCTACCTAACACACGTGTGAAGTATTAAAGTACTTAATAGAGCGGTAAAGAAACAACAGTAGCCACCTACACGCAATGGTAGGTAACTTCATGATAATGGTGGGCAACTTTGCAACAATGCTAGACAATTTAGCACTACTAGTCGTAGTCAACTTAGTAGTAGTAGGAATACACTTAGTGTTAGTGATAAAAAAATGAAGTATTTGTACGTAACTTTACCCCAGAGTTCGACAATTTATCATGAGTGATAGCCTACATAGGCATGTTGACGTTATAACTTAGTATAGCAAAGTAGCCAACTTATGCATATTCCTCTAAAAAAAGGAAATCTAAGTAGGCTATAAAACATAAAATATGACTTAAACATGTCGATGGAATAAACTTAGTTTATTTTAGTACCCAACCTAGAAATGTTGACAATACAACTTAATTAACCCAAGTATCAACTTGTACATGTTGCTCCAAAAAGAAGAAAAAAAGGAAACTAGACTATAAAATACAACTTATGCATGTTGATAGAACCAATTTAATTCATTTTGGTAGCCAACTTAGTTATGTTGACAAATACAACTTAATTAGCCAAAAATAGAAAATAGCCAACTTACATATGTTTCTCCATAAAAAAACCAAGTAAACACAACTTAAACATACCGGTGCAACCAACTTAGTTCAATTTAGGACCCAACTTAGACATATTGACAAATCCAACTTAATTAACCCAAAATAGCCAACTTACTTATGTTGCTCAAAAAAAAGGAAAAGTCTAGACTATATAACACAAAAACACACGGGTGGAACCAACTAATTTGTGTACCCCACTTAGGCATGTTAATACAACTTAATTAATCCAAGTGACCAACTCAGTAAAAACATGGTTAATCAACTTTGAAAACTATTGACAACAACTTTATCATGTAATTTACATCAACTTACTTAGTTTATTTATGCAACTTAGTTTGGAAAAGAAAAGCTAGGAAAAAAGATTTGCAGGTGTTGACTAAGAATAAAGCAAATACCAGTTCTATGCTCACGAATGTCTACCCTCTAGCGCGCGGCTCGCTCTTCGTCGACGAGCTCGATGCCTTATCGCGTGTCCAGCTCTCCGTGGATGAGCATGACATCCTCTGGCGTGTCTCGCTCTCCACGGATGAGCTCGAAGACCTCCCGGCGACCCAATTAGAATCAATATACAACTAAAGGGATTACATAAAGCACCTTAGTTGAAAAATTATCCATTAGTTTACTGAACAACACTAAAAATTCTTTTATTCAATTATATGGATAGCAATGCCCAGAGATTAAAGCATCTATAGAAAAAGCTATTTTTATAAATAATTGGAACATTTTCTCCACAAAATTAGATGGATTTCCCATGGGGCCATGTATTTAAATTTCACAAAATACCTTATGATTTCATAACCAATCAATAGATCCAAGCACAATGAAATCTTATGCGCCCCCTCTTACTTGCTGACATCCAACATCATGGTCGACTCTAGTAAAAAAATTACAGACATGGGGAAGGCACAAAATATGGAAACTGACAGACTGCGTTCGCTGACTTTGTTTTGACCTCCGTCGTAGTGCTCTGCCCCTTTGAACCGGTGTGGCCTGAGAAGATATAGAGAGGAGAGTCGCCGTCTCACCAGACCAGACAAAGCGTGATACACAATTATTTTACAACCGACGCCAACTAATTGCTCAGCCTTTATTCTAACCCCATTCTAATACACTCAAAAGAATAAAAATCATTAAATTGATGTGTATTACTGTAGGGTTTCTTAGCATGGAAAACAAAAAATTTCTACCGCATACAAACAAAACAAGCCAAGATCTATCTACTAGATTGTAGCAACGAGTCGATGGAATAACTAACCCTCGAAGATTCCAAAGTGTTTAACGAGAGCGGATTCTCGTGGGTGATGTAGTCGTACTCTTCCCGATCTCAAGATCGCGTAGATGATCCTTCCGACGCTGCGTTTCGGCAGCGCTCCCGCAGTCGGTCACACGTTCGGTACTCGACGAAGACCTTCCTCTCCCTTGTTCCAGCAGGCAGCGGAGGTTGTAGCACTCTCCTCGCGATTCCGGAAGCACAATGGCGTGGTACCGGAAGTAGAGGGGAGATCTCGTAGGGCTTCGCCTTAAGCCGGAGCGAGTATGGTGGACTATGAGAGAGCTCCTCGGCGATCTAGGGTTTAGACACACCAAGGAGGAGTCTTGGCCGGCGGCTAGGGTTAGCTAGGCGGCGACGGCTTGCCCTAGGGCGGCGACGGCTGCAGGAGGGGCCGGCGGCTAGGGCTAGGGTTTGCGGGGTGGTGGAGTTGTGTCTTGGAGGGGCAGCCCTGCCCCTCCTTATATAGGTGGAGGGGGCACGCCAGGGGAGGGGAGTCCCTCCCCAACTCGGTTTCCCAAGGGGGCCGGCGGTGGAGGGGAGGAACTCCTCCCCAACTCGGTTTCCACCTTCCCTCCACTTCCCAAAATAGCCGTTTGACTTTTCAAATTGGCGTTTGAATTTTTCAAACTAGGATTTGATTAAACCCTTTATTTTGTTCAGCGATGACACCTAGTACATGATGCAATCATTCCAACTTGATATGGCACATTCATGTACCCTTCCCCTCCGGAGTGCCGGACATTCCGGAACCTTCTAGAACATTCCCGATGAAAACACCGGAACCATTCTCCAACCCCGAAACAGGAATTTCCTTATATGAATCTTATTCTCCGGACCATTCCGGATCTTCTCGTGATATCCCGGATCCCATCCGAGACTCCGAACAACATTTGGTCTCTTTCTCATCATTCCATAACTACTCAAACAACGTCGAATCCTTAAGTGTGTCTCCCTACGGTTCGTGAATTATGCGGACATGATCGAGACACTTCTTCGAACAATAACCAATAGAGGAATCTGGAAATTCATATGGCTCCCACATATTTCAACGATTACTTTGCGATCGAATGAACCACTTACATATGATACCAATTTCCCTTTGTCTCACGATAGTTTACTTATCCGAGGTTATGATCGTCGGTATCTCTGCATACCTAGTTCAACCTCGTTACTGATAAGTACTCTTTTCTCGTTCCCGTGATATGTGATCCCTTGTGAGCCAGTCACATGCTTGCAAGCTATTTGGATGGCATTTCACCGAGAGGGCCCAGAGTATATCTATCTGTCATATGGATGGACAAATCCCGCTCTTGATCCATGTGTCTCAACCAATACTTTCCGAACACTCAATGCCACCTTTATAGCCACCCAGTTACGGTGTGGTGTTTCATGTCATCAAAGCATCCTTCCGGTGAAGGTGATATGCATGATCTCATGGTCGAAGGAATTAGGTTACTATGTATCAGAAAGCATATAGCAATTGAACTATTAAAATGACTTGATCTTTATGCTACGCTTATCTATAGGAGTGTGTCCACCATATCATTCTCCTAACGATATGATCTTGTTGTTAATAACATCTCAATGTTCATGATAGGGAAACCACAATCATTTATTAACCAACAATCTAGTATAATAAAGAGGCTTTACTAGGGACTTCAATTTAAGTTTACAAATCACACAAGTATTAATGTTTCCTTGTTAATACTATTAT
The DNA here is from genome assembly GCA_030063025.1 of Avena longiglumis. Classification (NCBI taxonomy): domain Eukaryota; kingdom Viridiplantae; phylum Streptophyta; class Magnoliopsida; order Poales; family Poaceae; genus Avena; species Avena longiglumis. Next base: position 207,248,198 of record CP125979.1, on the reverse strand, counting down.
AGCATGAATGTAAACATTTATCATAAACACAAAGATATAATAATAACTACATTTATTATTGCCTCTAGGGCATATCTCCAACAGTCTCCCACTTGCACTAGAGTCATCTAATCTAGATTACATGGTAATATACCGAACACCCATGGCAGTTTGGTGCTGGTCATGTTTTGCCCTCGGGAGAGGTTTAGTCAACGGATCCACCACATTTAGATCTGTGTGTACTTTGCAAATCTTTATGTCCCCATCTTGGACATGTTCTCGAATAGCGTGGAAACGTAGCTTGATGTGCTTCAGCTTCTTGTGTGACCTTGGTTCTTGCGCATTGGCTATGGCGCCCATGTCATCACAGTAGATAGACATTGGGTCCAGCGCACTAGGAACCACACCCAGCTCTGTAATGAACTCTTTCATCCATATCGCTTCTTGTGAAGCCTCCAAAGCAGCCATGTATTCCGATTCAGTTGAAGATCTCGCCACAATGCTTTGCTTTGCACTCCTCCAGCTAACTGCTGCACCATTCAAAGTAAATACGTATCCAGATTGTGATTTAGAATCATTCGGATCGGTGTTCCAACTAGCATCGGTGTAACCATTAACAACGAGCTGTTCATCACCTCCATAATAAAGAACCATATCCTTAGTTCTTCTCAAGTACTTAAGGATGTTTTTGACCGCTGTCCAATGATCCACTCCTGGATCACTTTGATATCTGCTAGTTAAACTAACAGCATATGCAATGTCGGGTCTAGTACATAGCATGGCATACATTAGAGATCCTATGGCTGAGGCATAGGGCGTCTTACTCATCCTTTCTCTATCTTCCGCCGATGTCGGACTTTGAGTTTTACTCAAGGTCGTATTGGGCAACATGGGAAGGAACCCTTTCTTGCTATCTTCCATTCCAAACCTCTTTAGAACTTTGTCCAAATATGTACTTTGTGACAATGATATTAGGCGTCTCGATCTATCTCTATAAATCTTTATGCCTAATATGTAAGCTGCTTCGCCAAGATCCTTCATTGAAAAACTATTATTCAAATATTCCTTAACACTATTAAGAAGGTCTACATCATTCCCAAACAATAATATGTCATCTACATATAGTATTAAGAATGCTACAGAGCTCCCACTCACTTTCTTGTAAATACAAGCTTCTCCATAAGTTTGTATAAAACCAAAACTTTTGATCACCTTATCAAAACATTGATTCCAACTTCGGGATGCTTGCTTCAATCCATAGATGGACCGTTGAAGTTTGCATACCTTGTTAGCATCTTTAGGATCGACAAAACCTTTGGGTTGCATCATATACAACTCTTCATCAATGTCTCCATTGAGGAATGTTGTTTTGACATCCATCTGCCATATCTCATAATCATAATATGCAGCAATTGCTAACATAATCCTCACAGACTTTAGCTTCGCTACTGTGAGAAAGTCTCGTCATAGTAAACTCCTTGAATTTGTCGAAACCCTTTTGCGACAAGTCGAGCTTTATAGACAGTAACATTACCATCAGCATTTGTTTTCTTCTTGAAAATCCATTTGTTCTCGACAGCCTTCCGGCCATCCAGTAAGTCCACCAAAGTCCAAACTTGGTTTTCGTACATGGATCCAATCTCGGATTTCATGGCTTCTTGCCATTTATTGGAATCTGGGCTCATCATCGCTTCCTCATATGTCACAGGGTCATCGGTGTTGTCTACCAACATGACACTCATAACGGGATCATACCAATCAGGAGTGGTACGAGTTCTCGTTGACCTGCGAGACTCCATAGCAACTACAACCGAAGTTTCATGATCATCATCATTAGCTTCCTCTCTTATTGGTGCAGGCACCACGGGAACTTCTTCCGGTGCTGCGCTACTCGCAATTTCGAGAGAAGGTTCGACAACCTCGTCGAGTTCTACTTTCCTTCCAGTCACTTCTTTCGAGAGAAATTCCTTCTCTAGAAAGGATCCATTCTTGGCAACGAAGATTTTGCCTTCGGATCTATGATAGAAGGTATACCCAATAGTTTTCTTCGGGTATCCTATGAAGACGCATTTTTACGCTTTGGGTTCAAGCTTGTCCGGCTGTAACTTCTTTACATAGGCTTCGCAACCCCAAACTTTAAGGAACGACAATTTAGGTTTCTTCCCAAACCATAATTCATATGGTGTCGTTTCAACGGATTTAGATGGTGCCCTATTTAAAGTGAATGCGGCTGTTTCTAATGCATAACCCCAAAATGATAGCGGTAAAACTGTAAGTGACATCATAGAATGAACCATATCTAAGAGAGTTCGATTACGACGTTCGGACACACCATTACGCTGTGGTGTTCCCGGCGGTGTCAATTGTGAAAGTATTCCGCATTTCTTCAAATGCTCGCCAAACTCGTAACTTAGATATTCACCTCCACGATCATAACGTAGAAATTTAATCTTCTTGTTACGTTGATTCTCTACCTCACTTTGAAATTCCTTAAACTTCTCGAAAGTTTCGGACTTATGTTTCATGAAATAGATATACCCATATCTACTCAAGTCATCCGTGAAGGTAAGAACATAACGATAACCCCAGCGATGCTACACTCATTGGACCACACACATCGGTATGTATGATTTCCAATAAGTCGTAGCTCGCTCCATCATACCGAAAATGGAGTCTTAGTCATTTTACCCATCGACATGCTTCGCATCTATCAAATGATTGAAATCAAGTGATTCAAGAAGTCCATCGAATGGAGTTTCTCATACGGTTCACTCCAATGTGACCAAGACGCGATTGCCACATATAGGTCGAGTTATCGCTGATTTCAAACGTTTAGCCTCAATGTTATTAATATGTGTATTTCCACTATCGAGATTCAATAAGAATAGACCATCTATCAAAGGTGCATGTGCATAAAACATATTACTCATATAAATCGAACAACCATTATTCTTGGACTTAAACAAGTGGTCTACAATAAACAAGATCGATATAATGTTCATGCTTAACGCAGCACCAAATAACAATTATTTAAGTATAAAACTAATCCCGATGGTAGATGAAGGGTAGCGTGCCGACCCGATCACATCAACCTTTGATCCGTTTCCAACGCATCGTCACCTCGTTCTTCGCTAGCTTACGTTTATTCTGCGGCACCTATTTCGAGTTACAAATATGAGCAGCGAACGATTATCAAATACCGGGCACTACTACGAGTACTAGTGAGATACACATCAATAACATGTATATCGGATATACCTTTCTTCTTGATGTTGCCGTTCTTCAAATCTTCCAAGTACTTTGGGCAATTCCGCTTCGGTGACCTTCTCCCTTGCGTAAAAGCACTCGATGTCGGGCTTGGGTCCAGCCTTGGTCTTCTTAAATAGCGGTAACTTTCTTACCACCCTTCTTGAAGTGTCCCTTTTGCTTAGACTTGCCTTTCTTGAATTTGGTGGTCTTATTGACCAACAACACTTGGTGCTCTTTCTTGATCTCCATACTGCGGATATCAACATGGCAAAGAGTTACAGCTGCTTGTTCATGTTTTGCATATTGTAGTTCATCACAAAGTTCTTGTAACTTGGTGGTAGTGATTGGAGGACACTGTAAATCCCCAAAGCATTAGGGATCACTATACCCAAGCTTTGAAGTTTGTTTGCGTGCCCGGACATCTTAAGCACATGCTCACCGACTTGAGCTGCCCTCTTCCATATTGCGGTTAAAAACTTTTTGAAGCCTTATAGCTCTCAATTGCAGCGTGAGTCTCAAAGATCAATTTGAGATCACGGACAATATCATGTGTCTGAATTCTCAAACCTTTTACGAAGCTCGATTCTAAACCATACAAGATAGCACCTTTGAACTATGGATCTTGAGTCTTCCGAGCGAGGTAAACATTCTTTACTTCATCGGTAGCATCAGTAGGCGGGTCACCCAAGTGCATCCGGCACATAGGTCAAATTACCACTGTGAGGACAATCCTCAAATTCGGAACCAATCCATGTTGCTTCCATTGTTTTTCAACTTTTCTTTCTCTAGGAACGCATTAAAATTGATGGTAGGGGCCGCCATTGATCTACAACATATTTGCAATAGTTTAGACTAAGTTTATGACAAATTGAGTTCTAATTAATATTTAGATTAATCTAGGTGAACTCCCACTCAAAACAACATCCCTCACATTGTTTTAGTGACCACATGAACCAAATCCACCACATCAACACCGATCATCACGAGAGTTGATATACTTTCAATGGCGAACAATCGACATGTTCATCATAACTACTATATGATTCATGCTTTACCTTTCGGTGATCCGTGTTCCGAGACCATGTCTGTACATGCTAGGCTCGTCAAGATCAAACCTTAGCTTCCGCATGAGCAAATCTGGCTTGCTCACGTTGTATACACTTGCGGAATCTAACACACCCGATCATCACGTGGTGCTTCGAAACAACAAGCTTTAGCAACGGTGCTTACTAAGGGTGAACACTACAGAACTTGAAATTCATGTGCATGAGGGATCATCTTATAATGCTACCGTCGTTAACTAAGCAATACAAGATGCATAAAGGATTAACATCACATGCAATTCATAATATGTGATATGATATGGCCTTTCTTCTTTGTGCTTCCGATCTCCATCTTCAAGCACGAACATGATCTCCATCATCACCGGCATTGCATCAAGGTCAATGACGCTTCTCCATAGTTGTCGTCCACCGGCTTCAACTATTACAACTACTTTGAATAGACACGCGGGTCTTAACAAAATTAAAGACAACCATATGGCTCCTGCCGGTTGCCAACTTACAATAAGGAACATTGCATACATCAAATATAATCACAATCATGGCCATATCACATCACAGCACACCCCTGCAAAACAAAGTTAGACGCCTCTACTTTCTTTGCATGTTTTACGTGGTTTGGGGCTTTCAATAAGTGTCGTTCTAACTTACGAACAAGAACCACAACATTGATACTAGTATTGTCAATCACCTGTTGTAAATTGAATCTTAACTATGCTGGGAGAAACAGGCACCCGCAAAGCCACTTATGCAATACAAGTTGCATGTCAAGCGTGGAGCAAGTCTCATGAACGATGTCATGTAAGGTTAGCCCGGGCTGCTTCATCCCAACATCCCGCAAGATGTAAAGTACACAAGAAGCAATCGATAATAAAAGCATCAACGCCCACAATGACCATTGTGTTCTACTCGTGCAACAGATCTACATATAGACACGGCTCTGATACCACTGTAGGGTTTCGTAGCATGGAAAACAAAAAATTTCTACCGCATACAAACAAAACAAGCCAAGATCTATCTACTAGATTGTAGCAACGAGTCGATGGAATAACTCACCCTCGAAGATTCCAAAGTGTTTAACGAGAGCGGATTCTCGTGGGTGATGTAGTCGTACTCTTCCCGATCTCAAGATCGCGTAGACGATCCTTCCGGCGCTGCGTTCCGGCAGCGCTCCCGCAGTCGTCCACACGTTCGGTACTCGACGAAGACCTTCCTCTCCCTTGTTCCAGCAGGCAGCGGAGGTTGTAGCACTCTCCTCGCGATTCCGGCAGCACAACAGCGTGGTACCGGAAGTAGAGGGGAGATCTCGCAGGGCTTCGCCTTAAGCCGGAGCGAGTATGGTGGACTATGAGAGAGCTCCTCGGCGATCTAGGGTTTAGACACACCAAGGAGGAGGCTTGGCCGGTGTGGCATCCCGCAAAACCACTACTAGAAAATCGCGTTGAATTTGTGCATTGCATCGCCATCCATCATGCATTGTTTGCTTAAAACTATTTCGCAAAGCCCGTTTTGTTTTCTAAAACGCCCCATCTTTATTCAAACGCCAAACCCCGGGTGCTACCGGATACTTTGTTTGTCTAAAAACTATTTGCAAAAGTTCATTGCAAATTAAATAAAAGTTTGAATTATTTTTAGTGGGGCAGTCGAACGGGCCGAAATGACCCGAACGACCACCCCAGGAAAATATAATCGGTCCCCCTCTAAATCCTAAACCTACCAAATCATCTACCCACACCCAGCCTCCACTTCACCCTGGCCAATCGCCATCTGCCACCTCATCCCTCTCCAAAACCTCCACCACTCCCACTCTGCCAACTCAGCCAGCCGGACCCACCCTCTCTCACCCCGCAGCCCTCTCTCCCCACTCCCGGCCTCCCCCGGTCCCAAACTCCCCACCTGCCGCACCGGACCCCCACCCCACTGCCCTGCTGGCCCCACCACCTGCGCCCACGCCCCACCCTGACCCCACGCTTCTTCCCCCACGCGCTCCTCTCTCCCCTGGCTCCATCCTCTTCCTCCCAGCCCCGCCTGCTCCTCCTCCGCTCGCCACCATCCTCGCCGGCACCGCCGTTCCCCCTCTCCGCGCCGCCGCTCACCGGAGTCGCCCGCCTCTCCCCTCCTCCTCTCTGCCTCGCCTCGCCTTCTCCCTCTCGCCTCGCTCCCTCCCGCCTCCGCCAGGCGCCCGCCTGCTCGCCCGCCACCGCCTCCTCCCTCCGCTCTGCGCTGCTCCCTAGCTCCCGTGCCCGCCCGACGAGCACGCACTCGCCGCCCTCCTCTCCTCTCTCGGCGCCACCGCCTTGCCGCTCTTCCTCGCCACCCTCGCGCAGGCCCGCTCCGCCCTCTGTGTGGCCGCCTCCGCCTCGGGTAGGCCCGCAGGTCTCCTCGTCGCCTCCTGTCCCTCGTTTCGCGTCGCCGCCCTGGCTGCGCTCCTCCCGGTGCCATCGCCCTCTGCCGCCGTCGGCCTCATCTGCTGTTGGCCACGTCCGCCTGCGCGGGCCCGGTCCTGCGCTCTGTCTCCGTGTCGCTGTAGGATATCTTCTGCCGGTGGTTCTTCTGCCTCTACGTGTGGCCGACATGTGTGTTTCCGATGGGAAACGACCTGATGCTTGTTGTGGTGGTGTGAGGATGGTTGAGATATTCTGGTGTGGTGCTTCGGCTACTCGGCTCTCGAGTGACCGATTTTGGTGTGTTCGTCACTTCCTGCTGCCCCTGGAATCTCGTCAAGATCGACTCGTCTTTGATCGCTGCCCAGTCCGACTCTGATTAAAGAAACCAGATCCCCAAAGATCGTCGTCATGGAACGCCAAGATCTTCCCGACGCCAGGGCCTTCGATATGGTTCCAACAAGACCGCCTACACGGAATCCGAAGACCGTACCGATTCCTCGAACCCCTCCGAGCCGCCAAGATCGCCATGGAACGACAAGTACTTCACCCCGGTTTTCGAGACCCCGACATCGAAACGACAATATCGTCGTCATAACACCCGAAGACCACGGATGCGACAAGGACGACACCGACCCGGAAGAATCCGACGCGCCCCGACACCAACCCAAGTCCTGCACCCGAACGCGCCAAGATCTACTCTGCGTCCGAGAACGACCCCGCCGAGGCCGTCGAACCCTGAACCCTGGACCCCGACCCCGAACCCTATCGAACCCTAACCAAGATCGTCGAGCCCTAATGTGTGACCCTTTTCCTCGATACCCTATTTTTATAAATGATATCAACTTGTTGCATTAAATCATTCATCTCGCATGCATATCTGTGGTTTGGGGGCCTTATGCCGATTCACCTAATAATTAAATGTGAGGCCCATATGCGGGCAAATCTAGCCTTATATTGGCCTCATTTAAACTTGTGTAGCGAACCGGTATCTTATCTTGCCTTGTTAAAACAACATTTAATTTGCGGGGGATCTAAATAACTTGCACCATCTAATTAATTGTCGGGACCCCGGTTCCACTTAATATGACCTAATTGCACCGCATCTTTGCAATGTCATACATCATGCATGCATCATGCCGATCTTCTGCCGTTGTATTAAATAGTGCATCCGGTGTTTCTTCTAGTGTTTTGGTTCTTCGCGGATAAGGCCGTTGAGTTGATGTGAGCTTCGCCCCGATCTTCGGTTGAACCTTCGGCAATGTTTTCAGGCGAGCATCTCCCCCTTTCTACCTATCTTACTTTTATAGTATTTATTCCCCTCCTGTTGATCTATTGCTATCTGTGTTGCGATGCTTTAGTTTCCGTACCTGTGATATACCGTGCAGCCCTATATTGCCTTGGACACATCCTATTACCTGTTGTTTGGTAGATAGTTGGACTTGCGCGTCGTAGTCGCTTGCTCAGTCTTGTCGCGTGTCGTCAAGTGCCACAGTTGTTGATGTATTGCCGCATGTTGATGTTGGAGATGATCCTAGTTTTACTTATCGTTCACTTTAATTCCTGTTTAACAACTAAAATTGAAGTAAGTAGAGGCATCGGTGGGTGATAGATAATATTTGGTTTCCGAACGCCCACTTGTGTCCCGTAGGACCCCGAGTACTTGATACCTGTTCCTTGATTTATCGCGCTATCCACATCCGGGAGGTATATGGGACCCCCCTGAGCCAGAGCTTGTTTCAGTCTTATTTCTTGGGGCCACAAACTAGTTTGAGGTTTTATTTACGATCCTGTACTTATGCCATGCTACTTATGTATTTACAATTGTGCGAGGAGCACACTGCATCGCTTAGGTAAGCGGAATGTTTTCGCGGTATCGACAAGCCCAGCCACACTTTCGGGTTCCCGCGTTTCTGACCATTGACGCAAACCTTGAGTCCGTCTCGAGCTTGCTTACTGCTATGGTGTACTCAATGGGGTGGCCCCAAATATTTCTGAATCTGTGATTGTTCAGTCGTGAAAGCCTCGTTGGGTTTTGATTTGGTTTTTCCGAGGTCGATCGAGCGTGTGTTGCTATTGGTGCACCCCGGCCGGGTAAAACTTTCTGAAAGCCGTGTCCGCGGATATGGACGACTTGGAGCACAGTATCTCGATCATAGACAAGCATAACTAAAGTTTATTGCTATACATTTGACTTTATAATGACTAGTAATCAGCTTCACTATAATGGAATGGCTAAATAATACTGCCCACAATTGCTTGTTTGGATTGTCGCTTGCGACCATTGTACCTGACTAGTAAGTATTGCAACTACAACGGAATGGCTGAATAAAAGTATCAACAACTGCTGGGTTTTGGGTTATCTCATGCTAATTGCATCTGACTAGTAAGTGTTGCCACTATAATGGAATGGTTAACTAAAAGTGCCCACTGCTTACTTTATCAGGATGATTATCTAAACCTGACTAGTAATTGCTGCAACAATAACTGCATAAATAAAACTGCCAACGGTGTGAGTTCCTCGGTTGACTTCCTCGTTTGGTCTCGAGGGGGAAACACCAGGATGGGTTTGTTTGGTGTTAGCCTCAGGTTGGATCCGGATAGGTCTTTCTTACCCCCTCTGATTGCCGCCAGTTGTATCGAGTCTCTATAGGTTGTTTAGTGCATGCTTCCGCTACCGCTTCAGTCCACCATACCTATGTAGGCGAGGACCGCCGAATTCTAGCCTCGCCGTGTACTGGCCTCAGTACTAACGCTCCTCTTTTTCCTTTGCCCTTTGTCGGCACCCCTTTTGTTTAAGCAGGTTTTGAGATCGACGCCGTTAGCAGGGTTACCCTTCCGGCTTGGCCTGTGCAGGGTTATGGATGCCATTGGTTATTCTTGTGGCTCTAGCCCCATTTGCTTCTTGTCCGTGAGCCAGACTGTATCTTTCAAGGTGATTTGGGTCTCTGTCAGATATATCGTATTCTTGACTCTTTGAGTCGCTGTTGTATATATATATCTGTTCTGTGGGTCCCATCGAGGACTGTTGTGTAATGTTATTACTTCGTTTTCCACCCGCACGAAAGTGCCTGGTGGGCACCTTTGAATCGTTTCTATGCGGGTTTGGCGAGTTTCGCTAAAACTTGCATAGGTCCGATTCTGAGGGTGTTACAGCCGGCGGCTAGGGTTAGCTAGGCGGCGGCGGCTGCAGGAGGGGCCGGCGGCTAGGGCTAGGGTTTGCGGGGTGGTGGAGTTGTGTCTTGGAGGGGCAGCCCTGCCCCTCCTTATATAGGTGGAGGGGGCGCGCCAGGGGAGGGGAGTCCCTCCCCAACTCGGTTTCCCAAGGGGGCCGGCGGTGGAGGGGAGGAACTCCTCCCCAACTCGGTTTCCACCTTCCCCTCCACTTCCCAAAATAGTCGTTTGACTTTTCAAATTGGCGTTTGACTTTTTCAAACTAGGATTTGATTAAACCCTTTATTTTGTTCAGCGATGACACCTAGTACATGATGCAATCATTCCAACTTGATATGACACATTCATGTACCCTTCCCCTCTGGAGTGTCGGACATTCCGGAACCTTCTAGAACATTCTCGATGAAAACACCGGAACCATTCTCCAACCCCGAAACAGGACTTTCCTTATATGAATCTTATTCTCCGGACCATTCTGGATCTTCTCGTGATATCCTGGATCCCATCCGAGACTCCGAACAACATTCGGTCTCTTTCTAATCATTCCATAACTACTCAAACAACGTCGAATCCTTAAGTGTGTCTCCCTACGGTTCGTGAATTATGCAGACATGATCGAGACACTTCTCCGAACAATAACCAATAGAGGAATCTGGAAATTCATATGGCTCCCACATATTTCAACGATTACTTTACGATCGAATGAACCACTTACATACGATACCAATTTCCCTTTGTCTCATGATAGTTTACTTATCCGAGGTTATGATCGTCGGTATCTCTGCATACCTAGTTCAACCTCGTTACTGATAAGTACTCTTTTCTCGTTCTCGTGATATGTGATCCCTTGTGAGCCAGTCACATGCTTGCAAGCTATTTGGATGACATTTCACCGAGAGGGCCCAGAGTATATCTATCCGTCATATGGATGGACAAATCCCACTCTTGATCCATGTGTCTCAACCAATACTTTCCGAACACTCAATGCCACCTTTATAGCCACCCAGTTACGGTGTGGTGTTTGATGTCATCAAAGCATCCTTCCGGTGAAGGTGATATGCATGATCTCATGGTCGAAGGAATTAGGTTACTATGTATCAGAAAGCATATAACAATTGAACTATTAAAATGAATTGATCTTTATGCTACGCTTATCTATAGGAGTATGTCCACCATATCATTCTCCTAACAATATGATCTTGTTGTTAATAACATATCAATGTTCATGATAGGGAAACCACAATCATTTATTAACCAACAAGCTAGTATAATAAAGAGGCTTTACTAGGGACTTCAATTTAAGTTTACAAATCACACAAGTATTAATGTTTCCTTGTTAATACTATTATAGCATGAATGTAAACATTTATCATAAACACAAAGATATAATAATAACTACATTTATTATTGCCTCTAGGGCATATCTCCAACAATTACGTTGTATCAAATCACTTGATTGATACGAGATGCACTAGATATACTAGCAGCTAGGAAAGCAAGTATGTGGATTGTAAAAAATACATCACAGGTTAGGCTTAGATTAGCCTTTGTAGACAATGTGAAAAATCCATCATCACCATAAGCATTGTGAACGTCATTCCTAGCAAGATTCAGTTCGAATTGCCCTAGATGCATCGGACCTTATTGTAGCTAGCTCTAATTCCCAATATTGTGGAGATAAATTATTCCTTAGCCATTACTATACTACTAAAAGAGGAGCCTGATAATGATACCGAACTCCTTAGATGCATAAAGACAAACACCTTGTGTGCACCAATTCACTACCGGGGCACACAAAACCTGGACAAATACTTAGGCTTATCTGCACTAAAAGCGACCGACAATGATAGAAATAAGTGACATTAGAGACAAATTTTGTCCTTGCAAATCCATCAATATGAAACCTCACATGAGCGGAGTTTGTTCGAAAAACAAAAAATTACAGATACTTGCTCTGGAATGAAATGCAGAGTGCAAAGGTGCGGATAGTGAGAACGAACTGGAGTGGGTGTAGCTGATGAGGACGACAGCTGAGGCACAAACATGTTGCCAAACACAGAGAAGATTACCAGCCATGGAGTCTCCATGTAAAAGAAACAGTCAATTTCATAAATACGTTAAAGAAGATGAAGAGATTTTTGCTTCCTCTTCATGATGAAAGTTTCGGTAAATTGACAAATGTTAATCTTTATTTTTTTTAGATTAATACACTGCCCTAAGGTGACCAATATTTTTGATTCTTTCTCAACTGCACATTATGTTGTTCTACACTCATATAGCAAGAGGGATGAAATATAGGCATCCGGCCACACACACAAGTGTCGCAGGCTCCTTTTCAAGACTTTAAGGTGTGTTGGTTTCACTTTCACCTATGTATTAGCTTCCTCATCTCTATTGCCTGTTTCGTCATGCTTGGGTCAATATTTCATGTATCTGGTTTCGGTTTGATTTTGACTCCAGTTGGACTAACTGGATTTTGAGCTTAATGCTCCTATCTTTGAACTAGAATCAACGGGGCCATAAATACGTGCTTGGAAGCTGAACATAATAGAGATGATGCAGGGAATGATAGCATGAACTATTAAATTTTGGTTGTTCAGGTGGTCTGATTAGGTGGTCAATTTTCTTAGGTCATGCTAGGATTGCTTAAAGATGCTTGATAAGGTGGATGCCTTGCATATTGAGAGAAATACCTTTAGTTGCTTGCTCCAAAAAAAAATTAGCTCTGTTGTCTCTTGTCGATCTATGATATTTATGTGTCTGTCATAAAAAATATTTTCATAATATTACATAAAGGGAAAGTCTATAGTGAGTGTTTTCTTTGGCATAGACTAGAGAGTACTCAAATTTTAAGCACCTAGATCTCTATCCACCTTATCTCCACCCTACTTCCACATGGTCGTGTAGGGAAATCATATGCACGAACATTTTATAAAAAAAATTATTAGCGATGCCCGTGTCATGAATGCATTAATTATCCGTTCTCTGCAAATTGATACTCCTATGATGCATGTTAAAGGCCGTGTAAAAAGAATCATATATTCAGAAAAATATGCATGTTAAAGGCCGTGTAAAAAAATCATATATTCAGAAACAGAATGAATATTCGAATATGAATACTCCTAGTACTTACGATGAATTGAAAGTTTAGGATAAGGCTGGCTAAGGGCAATAACCCGTCTTCAGCAGGCTTCTTATGTAAGCCGTTTTGCGGCTAGTAAAAAATAGTGCTCCTATTTTCGGGAATTAAGCTTCTTTTAGCAATGATGATAATTTTCCTGGTTAGTTAGCACATTGATAGGTGGGACCCATCTCGTGACGGCCCGCACGGTCTGGTTTGCCGCCGGCTGTCTGGACGTTCGACCGGCGTCGATCGATCCTCACATGCGCAGGCGCCTCTCTTGGTGGTGCACCAGCCAGGAATCCGTGCACGCGCAGCCATGCTGCAGTGCGGGGGCGACCGCGTTGTCATAGTCGGCGGCGGCATCGCCGGCGCCCTCCTCGCCAAGACGCTCCAGGGTCAAGCCGACGTCGTCCTCATCGACCCGTACGCACGCGAATAATAGCAAATGTTGGTTGATCGATTGTTCTTAATTTGGTGATCATGCATGAGACACCATGGATGGATGAATAAATGCAGGAAGGAGTACTTCGAGATCCCGTGGGCGAACATGCGCGCCAAGGTGGACCCGGCGGCGGTGGAACGTACCGTGATCCCGCACTCTGACTACCTCACCCACGCCAAGGTCGTGACGGCCTCGGCTGTCGGCGTCGATGACTCCGTCGTGCTCACCTCCGTCGACCGCACCATCGGCTACGACTTCCTGGTCATCGCCACGGGACGCAACTGCACGCGGCCCCAGAGGCGCTCCGAACGGCTCGAGATGTTCCAGCGCGACAAGGAGCGTATCGCCGCCGCGGGCTCCATCCTCATCATCGGCGGCGGGCCCATCGGCGTGGAGCTCGCGGCGGAGATCGCCATAGACAGCCCGGACAAGCGCGTCACCCTCGTCCACGGCGGGCCGCGGCTGCTCAAGGTCATGGGCGCCCGCGCGTCGGCCAAGGCCCTCGAGTGGCTCCGCTCCAAGAACGTCACCGTGCTGCTAGAGCAGACCATCGACATCGAAGACCTCGCACGCGCCGACGCCGGGGACGTAAAAACAGGCTGGGTATTCACGACGTCCGCCGGCGAGAATGTGACCGCCGACTGCCACTTCGTGTGCACGGGCCGGCCCGTGGCATCCGGGTGGCTGCGGGGAACGTTCCTCGCCGACCACTTGGACGCCGACGGCCGGCTGGCGGTAGACGAGTACCTGCGCGTGGGCAGGCTCAAGAACGTCTTCGCCATCGGCGACATCACGGACGTGCCGGAGGCGAAGCAGGGGTACCTGGCGCAGCGGCACGCCATGGTGGTGTCCCGGAACCTGCGGCTGCTGCTCAAGGACGGCGCGCTGGAGCATAAGCTGCACCGGTACAAGGCCTCCAAAGCCGCCATCTTCGTGACGCTCGGCCGCCGCGACGCGCTGTCGGAGCTACCGTTCATGACGCTCATCGGCCCCATCCCCGGAGCCATCAAGCCGCGGGATCTCTACGTGTCGCGGACGCGAAGGATGATGGGGCTCAGGTGGAACGGCTGAATCTTGATCGAGCGACGCGAATTAATGCGCTGGCGCGTGAAACAATCCGACGGCCTCGATTAATCAGACGTACGGTAGGTGGAAAGTGTCGTCAGATCGAAATGATCTCTTGCAGTACGTCTTAGAAAATTCGATCGTGCCGACTGATGTATATGTTTGGTGTACATGTAATGTAACAGGACTGAGCAATACATTATACTCGGTAAATCGTAGTTTGAGAATCGTCTAGAACTTAGGGAATACTACTGTCATCCGCTCTAAAATAGCCTATCAACGTAGATCCGAATATATATACTTCCTTCTGTAGATGTTATTTTTTTAAATTTATCTAAATATGAATACATCTAGCATAAATGTTTAACTAGATACCTGTGAATCTAGACAGAGTTTAGAATATTAATATGAATTACAGGGAGTAGTTATGTTTTATTGCTAGACATCAAAATGTTTGGAAGTCGTGCTTGTATACCTAGGTCGTCAATTTGAACTTGAGCACACTCGAGAATTTGGACTAGAGTTGAGATTGACTCAAATTAATCCAAGGAATGGAATTCAAATTCGAATTTGAAATGTTTGAGAGTCATTTGAATGAATAGTTACTTTCAAATTGGACTATAGTCATGAACCACACACACACACACACACACACACACACACACACACACACAAAACCCTAAACCACTAAACCTATCTACTTCACATTTGCATTCTACTCTTCATCTTATCTTGGTCTTGATCCAAACCTACACTACATATCTAAACTTCTCATACTTGCTATCACTTGATCATCTTCAACCTGTAACACACAACACACCAAAAGAATTTGTTAAGATTAAAATGTAGTTAAATCCATATACCAGAATCCAGGAACTAGTCATGGATTCCAGTGGCTTAAGCTTAAGCAAATAACAAAACCAGATAATGACAGCCACGGTGATCGAAAGCAGATAACAGGAACCAAAACCTAGTCAGAATAACCTGATACTTATAGTAGGAAGCATCCAACTAATAGTAGAACACTAGGCATGAACATGTAGCAAATACCAAGTAGTAATTAGGAATCAACCAAAACCAGTAAGCCATCTAGATGAACACTAGAAATAAATAGAAATTCTTTCAACCAAACGAGATACCCAAGCCTTGGACTCATAGAAAAAGTACCCAATATTGGAGGATGAAAACTGATAGTTCACCCTCCAAAATATAATTCATACAACCAGAACAAACCCATTTCACCAATTAAAACCTCCAATAATGCCTTAGTACAGGAATATCTCACAATACACTAAAAAATCCCAAGATGAACCATAATCCAGAGACTAGAAACTATCCCAGGATCTCCACAAACAACTCGATCATGAACCAATAGGATTCCTGAGTACAGCTGCATCCAAGCACACTAGCAGAATTCCAAAACATGCAAAAACAATTATAGAAATAGAAACAATCCAAGAAATTCTCAACATCACAAGTGATAATTCTAAACCTATTGGAATCATAGCAACCATTAAGAAAACTTACCAACCAAAGGAAAACCCCAGACTTAGAAATTCTACTAAGAACATGTAAATCCCAAAAATTAAGAACATAAAGAATGAAACATGTAAACTAGTAGAAGTGATAGAAATCACAGTATGTGAACATCAACCAAAGGAATTATCAAAGCCTTAATAATTGCCTAGAACCCTAGAACAGTATGAATTCAAAACACAATGCGTGAGGAAAGTGAACCAATCAAACTTCATAATAACTATAGATAAGAACATTCATCCAAATGGAATTGAAAGGACTCATGGATGAAATCTCTACAGAAAACATTTATAATAATATGATAATACACTTGGCATTTTCCAAAACCAGAACATGACCAAACCAAACTGACATGCCTGTTTAGGCATATGCAGATACTTACCCCTGTATATACAAACAAAGAACTTATATGCCATACCCACATAAGTTAAAACTAGCATGGGCTTAACCACCGAAAGCAACATGCCACCTATGAATAAGTTAGGCAACAAATATCATTTTACACATGTAGAAGCAGGTGAATCACCTAAATGCGTGGCATATGTGTCACCATCAGAGATCCCAGAGCTCACAACTCACTAGTCTAGCTTATACTAAAAACACACACACTAGTTTAGAGAGAGATCTACGAGGCAGAAGAATCAAGAAGAAAGAAAAGGAACTTGAAGAACACTTCAAGAACCATATGAGGAAGAAGGAGGCTAGTACAAATCTTCATCAAGCACACTTAGGAATCTACAAATGTTTTAGCTTAGAAACTTTTAGGATGGGTACAATACTAATTAAAAGTGAATGTGCAAAGGACGTTGCCTAGAGGGGGGAATAGGCCTTTTAAAAATATTACGGTTTAGGATCTAATAAATGCGGGATAAAAACTAACGTTTAATTTATAGAGCACAAAACCTAACCACTAGGTTTATCTAAGTGCACCAACAACCTATGCTAAGCAATACAAGCAACAAGGTGATAGCAACATGAAATACTTCAAGCACGATGGCTATCACAATGTAAAATGCATAAATAAAGGCCTCACTTGGAAGATAACCGATGGACATGGAGACAAAGATTTTTATCCAGAAAGTTCACTTCCAAAGAAGCTACGTCTACTTTGGAGAGGTGCGATGGCGCAATGCTCTCCGAACGCCACAAATGTCTCACCTCAAGGTGTGGTGGCTCGATGCTCACCCAACGCCACACAAGGCCTCACCCCGGATGTGAAGGCACGCAACTCAACGATGCCACAAAAGGCTCACCATATTCTCCCTTGACCTCACCACAAAGCCCTACTCACGATCAACTATGGGACACTTGAGGGCGGTCAATGAACTCGTACAAGATTGGGGAAATATCCATAACTCAATTGGAGGATCCCAACAACAAAGCCACAAAAGGCTATAAAGCCACAAAAGTCCACAAAGCCACAAAAGGCAACAAGGCCACAACAGGCCACAAGCTTAAGGCCACACCACAATGGAGGCAACAAGAAGTCAACACACCAACCACAACCGTCTAGGGTTCCAAGAACCCTAGAGTAACAAGCCCACAAGCTTGTACTCGTCGAATCTCCGTGGAGAACTCAAACCTATGCAACAAATACAAGGGCAAGTCCTTCACTCACAAATTCCAACAAATCTACAAAATCTATTGGGGGGAATAGGGGAGGAAAAACACAAGAGAAGAACACACAACTCTCCAAGATCTAGATCCCAATGATTCCTTCACAAAGAAGGGATTTGTCTTGGGGGATTATAGATCTAGATCTCCTCTCTCAAATCCCTCAAAAAGATGCAAGAGTCATGGAAGGGGAAAGGAGAGAGAACAAGCTCTTCAAGGTCAACAATGGAGAGAGAGAGAGAGAAGACCAAAAAACGCGTGCCCATGAAAGGGAAGAGGAGCCCCTTTTAAAGGGCTCCTAGATCTGCCCGTTATGGGCATTTACGACCCTAGCCGAAACTTTCGGTGGGAGGCCGGAATTTCCGGTGGCACTCAGCCAACGGTCAGAAAACTGCAATATGAAAGACATAAAAAAATTCTGGCCAGAACTTCCGCCGGTTCACGGGAACTTCCGTTGAGAGCGGTACTACCGGTAGAAATTCCGACTAAAGATCTGACAAATAGAGCACTCAAAAATAGAGAGGTTACTGAACGTGCGTGGAACAAGAGCCAGATTTTCATCCGAAACTACCAGCAGCATTTATGCCCGAGCGGTACTTCCGGTCCCTGGCCGGAACTTCCGGCGGGGGCAGTATTACCGCTGAAACTTCCGATCCAAGTTCCGCCTAATAAAACACACCCCATACAGAGAGTTTACTGAACGCATTCCAGGGGCATCGGAACATTGGCCGAAACTTCCACTGGAACTACCGGCGACAAAATGCCCTAGCGGTACTACTAGTGACAGGCCGTAACTTTTGCCCACGGAAGTTTCAGAAACCAAAACTGCAATAACTTTCGCGTCCGAACTCCAAACGAGATGAAACCAATCTTGTTGGAAAGATAACGACGAGTAGAATCCAACAAAAAATATTGGTTATAACCTATGGATAAAATACCATGAATATATATGTGAGATATCTCCCAAGGTGTAGAGCCGGAAAACTCGCAAGATCAATAACCGCTATAAGATGTGCAAGCGAAAGTGCTCACTTGTTTTCTGTTTGTTTTCATCCGTTGGCAGTGACTGCTTTGCTAATCTCTTCAATTGTCTCTTTACGTAAATTTAGATCCAGATTCCACACCTTGCTATGGACTGGGGAGAGAGCAGATCTGCGAAGTGCTGAGTTTTCATATAGCTTCTGCGGCAAACACCTTCCATGGTCGAGACAAAATGGGCGGGCACAAGCGGTCTGGTGTCCGAGCCGATTGGTCAGAAATCCTTATGTGATCAATTAAAGCTTGTTATGATGATAACCAGAATCTATAGATACTCTCATGGAAAAGAACCAAACAACAACCAAGAAATATGATGCAAGAATGCAAAGGTTTGAGCTCTCTCCGAAAGATGCGATCGAGTCACCCACTCGAGAGCCCCTCTTGATAGTACGGTTATCTATCCTAAACCCGGTCTCCCAACTAACAAAACGATACCGGCAAAAGAGAAACCCTATCAAGATCATACTGTTTCCTTGAGCATTCCACTTGAGCTTGATGTAGATTGTCTTGTCCTTCTCAAGATGGAACACCTTTCTTGATTGCTCTTGCTCGCTTTTGCTTGATGAAGACTTGCAAATTTCTCCCCGATACTCCATGGGGAAACCACTTATTTGAACTTTTATTCATCACCCCATGATCATCGAGGATGGGTGATGACCCACAAGTATAGGCGGTGTATCATAGTACTTTCAATAAATAGGAGTGTCGATCCCAACAAGGAACAGAAGGTGCTGAACAGTG
This sequence comes from Avena longiglumis, assembly GCA_030063025.1. NCBI lineage: Eukaryota > Viridiplantae > Streptophyta > Magnoliopsida > Poales > Poaceae > Avena > Avena longiglumis. The sequence continues at coordinate 207,228,791 of CP125979.1, read as the reverse complement.
GTATGGAGTAGGAAATCCCTGTGAATACTTAGCAAACGGATTTTTAGTGGTTTTCTGACAAGGTAACAAAACAAGGAACAAGTAACAAAGGTAACGAACAAACGGAGCAAGTGGCCCAATCCTTTCTTAGCAAAGGACAACCGGTGGAAATACTTATAAGGACCAAACGTTCTCGAGGACACATGGGAATTCTGTCAAGTGCTTTCGCTTCAAATAGCTGAGTACTCTTCTTGGTGTTGTAAGTGTTGTGTGGGTGAACCTGTGCTAATGTACTGACCTTACTTGGACTAATGCATACTTGTGATTAAACCCCCTACAAACATCTGTAACTACAGGAAAGTAATCAATATATAAATCTAACCACAGCCTTAAACTCTGAGATCCTACACTCCCTTGTGCAAAGGTGTCCTAACGGGGGTTTAGGTTTCTGTCACTCCGGCAACCCCACGATTAGTAGCCAAATACACAATGCATTCCCCTAGGCCCATAAATGGTGAAGTGTCATGTAGTCGATATTCACATGACACCACTAGAAGAATAGCACCACAACTTAAATACTAAACCATTGAATAATAACTCATCACAGATCCACTAACAACAACATGACTTCTCCCATGTCCTCAAGAACTAGACGAACTACTCACAAGACATCATATGGATCAAGAACAAAGATGATATGATAATGCATAACAATCTAAACATAAACAATAATCCAATGGTTCCACTCACAAGCATCAACTACAATAGTAATCAACACCGGGAAAGTTTCCCCTAAGAACTAAAGCAATATCCAACACAATTGTTACAGCGGTACGGAGTGGTGATGATGGTGCTGGTGGATATGATGGTGTGGATGATGATGATGATGATGATGATCCCGATGAAGCCTAGCTTGACGATGGTGTTGATGGCGACGATCTCCCCTCTCCAGGAAGGAATTCCCCCGGCAGAAATCTGACTGGCGGAGAGATCTTTCTCTCTTGGTGTTTTCTGCCCCAGAGGTAGCGGAAATCTATCTGTGATCGCTCCCCCGGTATTAGGGTTCCATAGGGAAGATATAGGCGAAAGGGCAGAGTCGGAGGCCGGGCAGGTGGGCCACACATTTCCTAGTCGCGGGGTTAGGTGGGCCCGCGCCTAGGGGGTGTGGGGGCCCCTCTTCGCTCCTCCTTCTCGCTTCCTGCGTCTTTTGGTAAAATAATATGTTTCCATATTTTTCTGGTATTTTTCTGATCTTCACGAAATTGCACCGAAACGCCTTCTTTTCCATCAGAATCCAGACTCCGGCAGTCCATCCTCCACGAATCATCCAACATGCATAAACAGATGAAAAATCCATAAGTAATACCTCATAATAAGACAAACATCAATGAATAGAGGTAAATTATGATATATAAAGGTGTTGCAAATTGGGCGTATCAACTCCCTCATGCTTAGACTTCGCTTGTCCCCAAGCGAATACTGAGATCAGTAAACATGTCCACAGTTTTATGGAGTGAAGTGTCGATAAAAGAATACGAACAAGAAGCATTACACTTACCATTGCACAACTCATAGAAGAAAGCAACTCACTATTATATAACTTTGCTTGCAACCAAGCACAGCAGTCACAATAGAGATGCATAAAGATAAATCATAATTGGAATTGGCAAACTTGTTCTTGGTCAGAGAACACCTGGCAACAGTTTCACAAAAGCTTTTTTGTAGAAGTTTCAAAACAGGAGCACTCTTTGCTCAGAAGGGTTTTTCACAAGTGAAGGCTTTCAAAGTAATACTCAATAGATAAGAGTTTTGTGCAAACAAGGAAGATGAAGAGCATGATTGAATAAATCACCATATGAATGCTTGAAACACAACAACTCAAATGCTTGCTGGAGATAGAGAGGAAGTAGGTTTACTGACTCAACTAGTAACTAGGAGAAAGGTCCCTTTATAGAGGGTAGCAGGGATTACAAGTCATAAAGAGCTTCCAAAAGATTATGGTACTTACTAGCTTTGAGCCCTCATTGCCCCTAGCATAATCATCTTGAGATGATTAAGGTTAAAGTGAACAAAGATGGAGCATATGCTTGACGAAATATAAGTTGGCAATCTCATGTCCCTTGAAAATGAGGACCACTCCTCATGCATACTCAACTTTGGGTCCAGGTAAGTTCTTGTCATTGTAAGTATTTGCATATCATTGAGAACCGCCAACGAGGTACCCCTTGCACATGGTATAGGAGCTTTCCCATAACCAAAGTGACAAGGAAAGCAGACAATGAGCATCTCAGCAATCTTTTTATTTACCATATGCATATCTTTTTATTGAGGATGCTTCATAGATGACTCACTATGGTGATGCTGCAAGTTTCCACCATGATTAAGCATGGCTTAGGCTAGCGGCCCAGGCGTTTCTCTAACACAGGATACAAACTCCATGGACTTACAAGTTCCCTCTTTTTCACACTGTTGACATCCATAGACAAAAGAACACGATATCAACTGTGTACAAAGTACAAGTGCAATGTCGAAAACGTTCCCCGTGATAGCACGGTTCTTCTAATTCTAACATATAGATGCAAGCATATACAACTTCGATGTTCACAATGGTTCAAGTTTATTAGGGGCAAAGAAATAAAGTGTGCCATCAAGTTCATGAGAGCTTTACAAACTAGTTTTCACATAACAAAATACTTTTTAATTCGAAAGGTAGATGAATCTTGAGAATTTGCTAGGAATAGCAACATCTACTAGGTAGATATGGTGGACACAAATGGCAAAGGTTTTTTGTTCAAAGGGTTTTGGAAACATGAGAAGTATGCCTTCTCAAAACAGGTTTTTGGCTAGCAAGGCTGGGTAGCAAGCAAGAGAGTTGAAAGAAACAAGCAAACTTACAAGTAATAAATCCAAACATGTAATCTTCCTTGAAGACACAAAATAATCTTAAATAAAGAATACCAAGCTTATGAGCCAACAAGAAAGAAAACAAATGATACAAAATACCTGTAAGCTTTTTCTTTCTTTTTCTCTTTCATAGTAATGCTACTGACGAGAACTCGGTTTGCCAAAACCAATTTAGATCCACTTTATGATCCCAAAGTGGTGCCAATACTAATCAACAAGATCCATCATATAATAGAGATTGCAAACTAAAATAAGAAGTGCAAAAAGTAAAAGATTAGACTTCTCGTTAATATTCCAATAAAGACACTCACACCAAGGGATACATAGATAATAAACTAAAGGAGAGATACTTCCACATGCAAACCAAACTATAAGATAACCCCTCTACCACAGATATGAATCCACTAAAAAGGTAAAAGATAAAAGATAATGGTGGTGATACCGCGGCACTCCCCCAAGCTTGGAACAAGCCAAGGGGATGCCAAACCTGATGAAGAATTACTCCTTTGGTGGTGGTGGTGTTGCCTTGTCATCATCAAACTTCCATGGCAATGGTTCCCCATCCAAAAAGGATGTCCTTGTTTCCGCAATCCTGAAACTAGAAGCAGAGCTTATGCGATCAAATCTAGCCTCATACTCACAGTTTTGGTTCTGTATGTCATAGATTTGTGCTTGCAATTAGTTGGTGGTCTGACGGAGTGAAAAGATCTCTTCTCGGAGCTCAGCTACTTCTCCCTCGTGCTTGGTGATGAGTTCTGAACTTATCTTATGAATAATATCCACCTCATGTTCTGCCATCTTCTTGTACCTGAAATCTTCTTGTTCTAGTGCTTCCATCATGTCTTCTAGACTGCCTTCTCCTTTAGGTCCTTGAACTTATTTCATCTGTACCTTCCCCTCCTTGAGGATCAACTCTTTGGGATGAATCCTCAACTCATACATGTACGGGTTGAGGGCGTCCACAGAGGAACCCTCCGTGGGTGATCCGGAAGAAGACATTGAGGCTCCAAATCTAAGAATTTTCCTGACAGAAATAGATCGAAACAAAAACACGACGAGAACATGGTGCAAGAACCTTGGGGAACCCGGGGGGTTATATATTACGAAGTTTCAATGCATAAGGAAGGTTTTGATACAGAAACGAAGAAGAGTCGGAGTTCGAGGGTGGCAAACCCCCTCCAGGCGCGGCCAGGCTGGGCCCACGCCTGGGGTGGGTTTGTCCACCCCGGACTCCGGTTCCTCTTTAGTTTCATCTCGTAACTTCCCTTATGTATTGAAGACATCAAAAATATTAAAAGATTGAAGTTTCACGAACCTTCTTTTTTCACCACTTTTACCTATTCAAAGACAAACTCTGCAGATTCAGGTGTTTGGTTCTTGATAAATTCTTCTGGAGTCACCATTTGAATGACATCCACATCTTCATTGTAAGAATCTCCAGAAATATAATGCTTTAGTCTTTGACCATTAACCACCTGTGTTGTGTCATCCTTCAGAGAGGAGATTTTGATGGCACTTGAACGATATACTTCCTTGATAACAAAAGATCCTTCCCATTTGGAGAGTAGTTTCCCTGCAAAAAATCTGAGACGAGACATATATGTGACACCCCCGGGATCAGGGCTAAACAAATCTCAAACTTACGTCTGAGATAAGCTTAACCTTGAGCTCGAGAATATCCAGTGAAGATTCGGTAACACAACAGTGACCCTACGACACAAAATTTATTACAACAAGCTCATAACAGAGCAAAGAACCAAATTATTACAAGAAGAGGTCACTAACCACAAACATCAAACAACGGAAGGCAAATTATGCTATTAAGTATAGACAACTTAACAAATGGCCTAAGAGGCCTGAAGCATAACGATGACGTCCCAGCCCATAGATTCCAGGCTGCCGGCCGGGAACCCCAAGCTACTCGTCGGTGTCGATGTAGTACGGAACTCGTCTTCAAGGGAGCACTTACTCTGCCAAAAGTATCAACAAAGCAAGGGTGAGTATAGGGTGTACTCCGCAAGACTTATGGCTGGTGGAGTTTTTTGCATAAAGCCATCTTTTTTTATAAAACAAGAGGGAGGAGAAGCTCGTCTAATCAGAGTATTTTAAAAGGGGATAAAGAGCGACATCTCCAAAGTATTGATCATCATCTTTTGATATCCACCAAATCATCATCATCGAACCTCTACTTGGATCACCCCCTCGTACCCATGAGGAAGCATCCTTAAGCACACGTTGATTTGCCAAGTTTTACGATTACCTTATAATTCTCTATGATCTTATAATATGGTCACCAAGCGTTCATAACCGTGAACACGGATTTTCGAAAAGATTATTACCCTACAGGGGTGTACAACTTTACCCACACGTACTAACCTTCTCTTAATGCCACAATAATTAGCCCTCTTCCTTGGAAGGCCGACAGAGGGTGGTTAGACACGACCTTTACCTTGCTTTCGCTGAGACCATGAGTCACGCAATAAGTATGGTTCCGCCGTAACAGGTCAAATCCCAAAGCCATTACTTAAAGATGTGAGGCGAGGTTGGTTTACCAGGGGAGTCATCAACCCCAAGAAACCCGGTCCACGCTTGGTTTCCCTACCTGTATGAATGCACCTCCTTCACCTCCCCTTTCGAAAACGTTTTCAATGCGTATGTCGAATGGAACGCCCGAACTATGTGACTCATGGAATGTACTAGGCAAGTTAGTTGCTCATGAGGTTGTCTAGGACCCGTGTGGTTGTACGCTTGTCTTGGTTCCAAAGGCAAGAACTCAGGTCCTAGTGGTGGCGAGCATGGGACTAGAAAAACCACATCCCACTGTGGGCTCCCATACAAGCCTTAGCATGTTTAATCTCATATCACCTCTGATATCATCTCATCACGTTCTCCTGTCATACTAGATTATCTGCATCTGATACATCATCTGGATGAACCACCACTGACAGCTATGCATGGCTAAGCAAGACACAGATATAAGCTCTAGCAGTGACACAAGCCAGACCTAGTTATGCTAGGAGCAGCGGATCAGGCAATATAAGCTGAAGGGAGTAATGCAATAGATAGGATACATTATCTATCGATAAAAAGACCACAGTAGAATAGTATGCATCATGGCAAGAATTAAAATGCTTTCGAAATCATAGGATTATATCATGGTGGGGTTATTCTTGCCTTTGCCTGTTGATAACAGATAAGCAGATCTTCAGAATCCTTGTACTTGACTTGGTTATAGTTGGTCAAGTATTGTTCATCGATCTTTGATCTTCAACGGTCTTGATCTCTGCCTTCGATCTCGATCTCGATATCGTATCCTATCGGAAAGAAGCAAACACCAGAAAGAGAGGGAAACAATCAACACATGGCATCGATGCAATTCTCAAGCAAGGATGATGATATGACAAGTTAAATTGCATTGAATTGAAACCCTAAAACATGCTCGGTAGTTTAATCGGGGTTCCGAGGGGTAAAAACCCTAACTCGGGGAAACTACGGAAACACATGAGAGGGGTTGATTTTGTTCTCTAATTAAACTTGTCATTTTAGTTGGTTATCAATGCATGACGATAGCTTAGATAGATAGGTTTCATTTTTATGAACATTTTGATATATTATTTGTATTTTTCTAACTTATAAATAAAAAGTTATTGAATTTACAATATTATACCAATTTCAGAAATTATTAAACCATCTAAATTGTTTTACTGCATCATGCTGACGTCAGCTAGGGGGTTTGGGTGTTTCTTACTGGGGCTAGGTCTAGCCCCAGTCACTGACTGCTAGGCCCTGGGTTGGGTCAACATGCCACGCTGGACAAGCTGGACCAGCGCCCACGTCACTGCCACATGGGTGCCACGCGGGCGACACGCAAGCGACACGTGAGCACGCCGGAGAGTGGCCGTACGGTGGCCGGTGACGGCATAGTAGAGCGCGAGCGAGCGAGCTAGATGGGGCATTCTAACCAGCGCATCGCGGGGAACCTAAACCTGGCGGCGCCCTCGAATGGTCTCCGGAACAGGATGCATGGCAGGTAGCGGCGACGACGCTTGCAGATCATCGGCGCGGCAGCACTACATTAAGCAATCGAGCTAGCGGAGGGTGCCATAGGCACCAGTGTCTCACCACGGTTGCTGAGGAAGGGTCGGCGAGGCTGGGCGAGATCGGATGCGGCCGAAATCGATGGCGACGATGGCGGAGCTTGTCGGAGACGGAGGGGTCGATTGCGACGATAGGGGGCTCACCGGCTTGCTCGTGTGGGGGCAAAAGATGAAGTCGATCATGGCGGTCATGTTGGTGACTTCTGAACGGCGAGGGGAGGCTGGTAACGATGGGAACAGCGAGGTCCTGGCCGGAGCTAGGGTTCGGCTTCTGTGGCAAGCGGCATAGAGGGAGAGAGAAAGAGAGATGGGGATAAGGAGGAAGAGGAGATCGTGGAGGTTCTTATCCTCACGTCGAACGGCGGCGGCGGGCATCGTAGCGCGAAGAAGATCATTGGCCGACGGCGAGGCACGCGGCAGCGTACCATCGATGCGTCGTTGACGAAGACGACGAAGGAGGAAGGCCGAAGCGGTACGGGCCATGAACGGGCTGACTTGGGCTGCGGTTGGGCCGAGGTGGGCTGCTGGCTTACACGCTGGGCAGCAGGCAGAAAGAAGAGGAAGCTGGGCTGTTCGGCCTGTTGGCTTGTTGGCTGCTGTTTTATTTTGCATAAAATTTTTCCTTTTTCTAAAATTTGTTTTCTCTTTGTAATTTCATTTCAAATTCTATTTTGGAGTAATTCAAAAATACCAGAACTTTATGAAACATAGGAATTCAGTGTGGGTCCCTATTAGTCCATTTGGGCTCCAGCATTATGGTAGTTTTCAAAATCAAAACCATTTGAATGTATTTTCAAATAGAGGAGGAGGATTAGGGTTTTAGGGTTTTGTTGTATTTATTTTTGCATGCATTTTAGGATAGGATGCTCATGCAATGCACAATCAAACCCTAATTAAGTATTAGCTAAAACTGGGGTGTTACAATATAGAAAAGGACTTCCTCACCAACATGGAACACCCTTTTGAGAACCCTCCTATCATGCCATATTTTTACTTTTTCCTTAAAGAGCCTAGCATTTTCGTAAGCTTCCCCTCTCCACTCATCTAGATTACTTAAATCAAGCAGCCTTTTGATGACTCCTTGATGGCGCCAGGAAACTTGGTGCTTGATGTGGAGTCTTGTTGGGAACCCCAAGAGCAAGGTGTGAAGAGCACATCAGCAAGTCTTCCCTTAGTTGAGACCGAGGTTATCGAACCAGAAGGAGGAAGGAAACGTCACACAGGTGTTGCAAGCAACACGATACCTGCACAACACAAACTCAAGAATTTATCCCAACGAATCAGTGAGGTTGTCAAGCTCACTGGTTTGCTATAACAAAGGATTAAACATATGGTGTGGAAGGTAATGGTTTGCAGCAAGTAAACAGGTAACAATGGAAGATGTATCAATGATAAAGATTGGACCAGGGTCCATAGTTCACTAGAGGTGCTCTCCTTAGATAAACAACATGGCATGAAGGGTAAACAAATTACAGCGAGGCAATTGACAGGAACTAAGCAATGCATAACAATGCAATTACTAGCCAGAAAGATCCTATGAGGTTGATTGGCCAATACAACAATATACATAGACCGTCATCCAACTGCATCTATCACTAGAATTCCACCTTCAGGTTATCATCCGAACCCCCTCCAGTATTAAGTTGCAAGCAACAGACAACTGCTTTAAGCAAAGTGTGTAAGGTAAACAGTCCACATGTTCCATGAACAAGAGACCGTTGTTTTCTCCCTAGTATCAACAACACATCTACAACCGAAGATATTTATGTCACTTCCCTTGGAAACTAGAGGCATGAACCCACTATCGAGCATAAATACCCCCTCTTGGAGTCACTAGCAACTACTTGGCCAAGATAACCACTAGCAACAGAGAGCATGCAAGATCACAAACAACACAGACATGATAGAATCATAAAGATAAAACCATTAATCAAACCAACATAATAATCTCAATATCCATCGGATCCCCGCAAACACAACATGCATGATTACAAATAGATTAGATCTTGATCATGAACGGAGCTCACAAGATCTATACATGAAAGCACAAAGGACGAGATACAACCATCTAGATACTACATGGACCCATAGTCCAAGGTGGAACTACTCACGAATCATATCGGAGAGAAGGCCTCCGGGATGATCTCCCCTCCGGCAGGGTGCCAGGAAGAACTTCATATCCCTTCCAATCTAGGGACGATGGTGGCGGCAACTACATACGGTTTCGTGGATTTCTGATCGGGTACTCAGGGTTTCTGCATCGGGGGCTTCTTATAGGCGAAGGGGCAAGACCGGGAGGCGTCCAGGGCTACCAAACCCTATCCAGGCGCGGGCCCATCTGCCCCCGCCCCCGAGGTGGGTCTGGCCACCCTAGTCGGCCCCTCCGGCTCTCCTCTGGACTTCTTGTTCCCCACGGAAAGTAATTGACTTTGGCGTTTGTCCCGTCCAATTCCGAGAATATTTCTTTACTAACTTTTCTGAAACCAAAAACAGCAGAAAATAGGCATCTGGCACTGTTGCAACTTGTAAATAGGTTAGTACCAGAAAACATGTAAAAAGGACCTCAAAGTGTGGACAAGTAAAGCAAAGTAGATACTAAACAAGCATGGAACGTCAAAAATTATGGATACGTTTCCAACGTATCAGCATCCCCAAGCTTAACTCCTACTTGTCCTCGAGTAGGTAAGTGATAAACAGAATAATTTTTGAGGTGACATGCACCCTCACAATAAAGATCCAACCATTTGCAAACATTGAAATCAGGGATCAAAGAACTCTAAACATGTGCATGAAAGATGGAGTTCTAGCAATAGGACATAGTAACTATGCATGCAACATGGCAAGCTACAAACAAAGATCATGAATAACATGCATTGAAAAATGTTTGTTTGTTTCACATGCAGAAAACATAGCATTGTGGCAATCAGCTTGTCCCTCATAGATTAGCAATATAATGCATAGGACACCTGCAAAGTTCACAAGGGTGACTAGAAACAAGTAGCACAAGAACAAGTAGTATCACAATATGCATCAATTAATAAGCTTTGGAACATTGCACACATAATGACAACTATGCTCTCTTAATGGTTCCTAAAGGTAGAAGGTGGAGACTCAATAGTGGTGGAAGAAAGGCCTTTTTGTAAAGGAAGCAGTGATTACAAGTTTCAAAAAGAGCTTCCAAAAATTATGGTACTTGTTAGCTTTTAGCCCTCATTGCCCCTATCATAAGCATCTTGAAGTGGTTAAGGTTAAAGTGGCAAAGCTGGAGTATATGCTTGACGAAGTATAAGTTGGCAATCTCATGCCCCTTGAATACGAGGGCCACACCTCATGCATACTCAACTTTGGGTCCAGGTAAGTTCTTGTCACTGTAAGTATTTGAATATCATTGAGAACCGCCAACGGGGTACCCCTTGCACATGGTACAAGAGCTTTCCCATAACCAAAATGACAAGGCAAGCAGACAATGAGCATCTCAGCAATTCTTCTTATGTACCATGGGAATATGGGAAAAATTAAATCCCAAGTTTTCTCCCTAGTATCATAATTCTTTTGAGCAGCATCCAGAGTCTTGCTAGCATAATGAATAACATTCAGCTTCTTGTCAACACGTTGTCCAAGAACATCACCCACATCAAAGTCACTAGCATCACACATGATTTCAAAAGGTAAACTCCAATCAGGTGGTTGGACAATAGGAGCAGTTGTCAAAGCCTTCTTCAAAGTTTCAAAAGCTTACTTACAATCATCATCAAAAACAAAAGGTACATCTTTTTGAAGAAGATTAGTAAGGGGATTTGAAATTTTGGAGAAATCTTTAATAAACCTCCTATAGAAACCAGCATGACCAAGAATACTACGAATACCTTTGATATCTCTAGGACAAGGCATCTTCTCGATTGCTTCAATTTTGGCTCTGTCAACTTCAATGCCTCTTTCAGAGATCTTGTGTCCAAGAACAATCCCTTCATTAACCATGAAATGGCATTTCTCCCAGTTAAGAACAAGGTTGGTTTCTTCACATCTCTGCAAAACTTTATCAAGGTTGTGCAAACAGTTATCAAAAGAAGTTCCATAGACGGAAAAATCGTCCATGAAAACCACCACAATTTCTTCACAAAAACCATGAAAGATAGCAGACATACATCTCTGAAAGGTAGCAGGAGCATTACATAAACCAAAAGGCATACGCCTATAAGCATAAGTACCATAAGGACAAGTGCAAGTGGTTTTCTCCTGGTCCTGTGCTTTCACAGCGATTTGAGAAAACCTAGAATAACCATCAAGAAAACAAAAATGAGTCTTTTTGGATAACCTCTCAAGCATTTGATTAATAAAGGGCAAAGGATAATGATCTTTCTTAGTAACTTTATTAATCTTTCTAAAATCAATGCACATTCTATACCCAACCACTACTCTTTGGGGTATAAACTCATTATCCTCATTAGGCACAACAGTTATTCCCTCTTTCTTGGGAACACAGTGAACAGGGCTAACCCATTGACTATCAGCAATAGGATAAATAATACCAGCATCAAGGAGTTTTAGTACCTCATTTCTTACCACATCCTTCATCTTAGGATTTATACGGCATTGGTGCTCAACAACTGGTTTTGCATCAGGCTCGATATTAATAGCATCTGACATATAGTAGGAGAAATTCCTTTTGAATCATCAAGAGTATAACCCATAGCTCTTCGGTGCTTCTTCAATACCTCCAATAATCTTTATTCTTCCTTCCCTGAAATTTTACAAATAATAATAAAAGGATATATTTTCTTATCATCAAGATAAGCATATTTAAGATCATCAGGTAAAGGTTTTAATTCAAAAACAGGATCCCTTTTAGGTGATAGTGTGGTACCCAAATCTTCCATAGGTAGATTATGCTTAAGATGTTCCGGCTGACGAAGGAAAACTTCTTCAATCTCATTTTTTTCCTTCATGAAAACATCACTTTCATGGTCTTCCATGAACTGCTGCAAATCATTGTTAGGAGCAAGAGAAATAGCAGACAGTTGTTCAACCCTGAAATCCTCATCAGGTAATTCATTTTCATAAGGAGTTTTGACAAATTTGGAAAAATTAAACTCATAAGATTCTCCAGCAAACTTAGTCGAAACTTTTTCCTTCCTACAATCTATGATAGCCCCACAAGTATTAAGGAAGGGTCTACCAAAGATGATAGGATAGGTTTTACTAGCTTCTTTACCAAGTACTAGAAAATCAGTAAGATATTTAATCTTACCACAAAGTACCTCCACATCTCTTACAATACCAATGGGGCAAACTTGCTCTCTATTAGCAAGGTGAATAACCACATCAATGTCCTCAAGCTCACAAGGACCAATCTCATGCATAATTTCCCTGTAAAGCTCATAAGGAATAACACTAGAACTAGCACCAATATCACATAAACCATAGTAGCTATGAATACCAATTTTAACAGAAAGAACAGGAACACTAGCTTTTCTAACTTTCTTAGGGTGAGAAACAATATTAGTAGCGTCTTCACAGAAGACAATATGCCCATCCTCTATATTTCTAATGACAAGATCTTTCACAATAGCTACCACAGGCTCAATATCAATAAGCTCATCGGACCCTATATTTTTCTTTGCGCTTTTGCTAACCACAGTAGCCATAATAGAATGCTCTCTCACCTTAGAAGGAAAAGGAGTTTTCTCAATATAAGGTTTATGCAAAATAGGATCAATAGTGCAAACCTCTGTACTAGCAGGAATATGGGTGACAATGTCTTTATAAGGAGTGTGGTACTTGTCCCACTCTCTCTTGGGACGTTCAATATAAGAGACAAAGGCATTAAAATTTTTTGCAATAACTTGGGGATAAAGGCCAAACTTATTACAAATATCACGGAAGTTATCAGTTCCCATAAAAGATTTAATGCATTCATAATCATAGTTTATACCTGACTTTCTTCCTTTGTCATTCTCCCAAGCCTCAGTGTTATCTTGAATATGGTCTAAGAGATCCCATTTAGCTTCTTCCTTCATACGTGTGAATGATCCAGCACAAGAAGCATCTAGTAAATATTTATCATGAAGAGAAAGCCTAGCATAAAAGTTATTGAGAATAATATTGTTAGGGAGTTCATGAATAGGACATTTAAGCATTAGTAACTTCAATCTCCCCCAAGCTTGAGCTGTACTCTCTCCATCAAGAGGCCAAAAGTTATATATAAGACTTCTATCCTTATGGATTTCACTGGGAGGATAAAATTTAAAGTGAAAGAGAAATGCCATCTCCTCCCATTCAATGGATTGTCCATTCTTCAGCAGATTATACCATGCTTCATCTCTCCCTTTCAAGGATATGGAGAGTAGCTTCTTCTTCACATGTTCAGTTGTGATACCTACACACTTAAAAAATACACATAATTCATGGATAAAAAGAAAGTGATCACCAGGATGGACAGTTCCATCCCCAAAATAATAATTATCCATGGCATGATTAACAATACTTGTAGGTATCTTAAAAGGATCTATCTCAACAGGAGGTGGTTCATCTACTACCATAGCAGTGGTAGTAGTTTTCCCAAACAGAAAACCAAGTGGGTTATCCATATTGGAAACAAAGTAACAAGCAGTAACAAAAGAAATACTCACAGTAAAAGTTTCCCTTACCAGTTCCACTCTTCAATAGCGCTTCACTCCCTGGCAACAGCGCCAGAAAATAGTCTTGATGACCCACAAGTATAGGGGGTGTATCTTAGTACTTTTGATAAATAGGAGTGTCGATCCCAACGAGGAGCAGAAGGTGCTGAACAGTGGTATGGAGCAGGAAATCCATGTGAATACTTAGCAAACAGATTTTTAGTGGTTTTCTGACAAGGTAACAAAACAAGGAGCAAGTAACAAAGGTAACGAACAAACAGAGCAAGTGGCCCAATCCTTTGTTAGCAAAGGACAAGCTGGTGGAAATACTTATAAGGACCAAACGTTCTCGAGGACACATGGGAATTCTGTCAAGTGCTTTCACTTCAAATAGCTGAGTACTCTTCTTGGTGTTGTAAGTGTTGTGTGGGTGAACCTGTGCTAATGTACTGACCTTACTTGGACTAATACATACTTGTGATTAAACCCCCTGCAAACATCTGTAACTACAGGAAAGTAATTAATATATAAATCTAACCACAACCTTAAACTCTGAGATCCTACACTACCTTGTTCAAAGGTGTCCTAACGGGGGTTTAGGTTTCTGTCACTCCGGCAACCCCACGATTAGTAGACAAATACACAATGCATTCCCCTAGGCCCATAAATGGTGAAGTGTCATGTAGTCGACGTTCACATGACACCACTAGAAGAATAGCACCACAACTTAAATACTAAATCATTGAATAATAACTCATCACAGATCCACTAATAACAACATGACTTCTCTCATGTACTCAAGAACTAGACGAACTACTCATAAGACATCATATGGATCAAGATCAAAGATGATATGGTAATGGATAACAATCTGAACATAAACAATAATCCAATGGTTCCACTCACAAGCATCAACTACAATAGTAATCAACACCGAGAAAGTTTCCCCTAAGAACTAAAGCAATATCCAACACAATTGTTACAGCAGGACGGAGTGGTGATGATGGTGCCGGTGGAGATGATGGTGTGGATGATGATGATGATCCCGATGAAGCCTAGCTTGACGATGGTGTTGATGGTGACGATCTCCCCTCTCTGGAAAGGAATTCCCCTGGCAGAAATCTATCTGCCGGAGAGATCTTTCTCTCTCGGTGTTTTCCGCCCCCGAGAGGCAGCGGAAATCTATCTGTGGTCGCTCCCCCGGTATTAGGGTTCCGTGGGGAAGATATAGGCGAAGGGGCAGAGTCGGAGGCCGGGCAGGTGGGCCACACCTTCCCTAGGTGCGGGGTTAGGTGGGCCCACGCCTAGGGGGCGTGGGCCCCCTGCGGCCCCTCTTCGCTCCTCCTTATGTCTTCGTTCGTCTTCTGGTAAAATAATATGTTTCCATATTTTTCTGGTATTTTTATGATCTTTGCGAAATTGCACCGAAACGCCTTCTTTTCCATCAGAATCCACACTCCGGCAGTCCATCCTCCAGGAATCATCCAACATGCATAAATAGATGAAAAAGCCATAAGTAATACCTCATAATAAGACAAACATCAATGAATAGAGGTAAATTATGATATAGAAAGGTGATGCAAATTGGGCGTATCAATGGGAAGCTTCAAGCATGAGATCTTCTAGAGATGGCTCATCTTGAGCTTGACCTTCTTCATTCCTTCTTGAAGTTGATCCATCTTGATGCAACTATTTGCACTTGTCTTGATCAACCTTCAAACATATTCATCTTTCAACTTTGAGACCAACACATGGCCCAAGCGATGCCAATGGACAAACCTACAGGTGAAACTCAATTTACACACTAGTCCATAGAGATTGTCATTAATTACCAAAACCACACATGGGGCATACTTGCCCTTTCAAAAAGGATGGGTAGACTAATAATTAAAAGGAGGGTTAGAATAATAGCAGTAGCACTAATATTTAGAACCAACAGATCATCTATGATAATGATCTTGTTGCTAGGAAGAAATCACAAGCACGGGAACTGTATTATCATTTGTGTACGCTCAATTAAGAGGCATCTGATGACCCACAAGTACAGAGGATCGCAACAGTCTTCGAGGGTAGTATAACCCAATTTATTGATCCAACACAAGGGGAGCCAAAGAATACTTATAAGCCTTAACAACTGAGTTGTTAATTCAGCTGCACTTGGAAATAGTCTTGCTCACAGTGGTTTATCAGTAGAAACAGTTTTGTAGTGGCAATAGCAAAGTAACAACAGTAGTAAAACAAAGGCAATAGTAACAATAGTAGCAAACAGTAGGATTTGAGTGCGGTAGGCATAGGGATGGATGGACGGGCGTTGCATGGATAAGACTATTCATGTAATTTCAAGATCTAGGGCATTTGCATATAAATAAGATAAAGCATCCAAGTACTAAGCAATCATAGGCATGTGTCCCATTATAGTCATACGTGCTCGCAATGAGAACTTGCACAACATCTTTTATCCTGCCAGCCCGTTGCGGCGGGGCCTCAAGGGAATCTACTAGCAATTAAGGTGCTCCTTTTAATAGAGCACCGAAGCAAGCATTAACACTCCGTGAAGACACGTGATCCTCATATCACATCCATCCCCGAGAAAATTACAAAAAACCACCACATTACAGGCTAGGGTTTCAAAAAACCACCACTTTACGTTAGGGTTTTAAAAAACCACCACTTCAGAGTTAGTTCGTTTTATATAGCACTAATACCGGTTTGGCGCTAGTCTAATGACAAAACTGACCGGATGGTCCCACTCTAAAGTGTTGGTTTTTTGAAATGAATCAACTCTGAAGTGGTGGTTTTTTGACACGAACCAACTCCGAAGTGGTGGTCCATTCTGGTATTAGTGCTATCTAAAATGAACCAACTCTAAAGTGGTGGTTGTTTGAAACCCTAACGAAAAGTGGTGGTTTTTTTAAACCCTAGCCTGTAATGTGGTGGTTTTTTGTAATTTCCTCGCCATCCCCTCAGGTTGTCCCAATTTCTTTCACTTTGGGGCCTTTGGTTTCGGACAATAATATGTGTAAACAACTTGCAGATAAGATCACAAACAACACTATCATCATGAATCAATAACATATTCAGATCTAAGATCATGGCACTCGGGCCCTAGTGACAAGCATTAAGCACAACAAGTTGCAACAAAGTCAAATAACACTAATAAAGATACTAGGCACCATGCCCTAACAATCTTATTCGATTACATGATAGAAATCATCCAATCCCTACCATCCCCATAGCCTACAGCGGGGGATTACTCACTCACGGATGGGGGAAACATGGATGGTTGATGGAGAGGTGTTGGTGATGATGATGGCGATGATCTCCTCCAATACCCCGTCCCAGAAGGGTGCTAGAACGGAGTTTCTGATTTCGAATCATGGTTTCTGGTGGTGGCGGCGCAGAGGAACTCCCTTCTGGAAACTATCGAACTCCCCTCTGTTTTTAGATCAGAGGGCATTATGTAAGCAAAGAGGGAGGCCGAGGGAATGCTCGAGGCGGCCACACCACCCCTCCAGGCGTGCCCAGGCCTGGCCCGCATGGCCAGGGGGTGTGGTCCCCTCAAGGCCCCACTCCGTCTCGTCTTCTGGCTATGTGGGTCTTCTGTTAAAATAGGATTTTGCGATATTTTCCGGGATTTTTCCTGAAAGTTGATTTTCTGCACAAAAACTAGACACCAAGGTAATTCTGCTGAAAACAGCGTCAGTTTGTGTTAGTTGCATCCAAATCACACAAGTTAGAGGATAAACAATAGCAAAAGTGTTCGGGAAAGTAGATATGTTTGGACGTATCAACTCCCCCCAAGCTTTGCTTATTGCTTGTCCTCAAGCAATTTAGTTGAAAACTGAGTGCGATAAAAGAAATTTTCACGAACACATTTGCTTCATGTGATGTAAATATTCTCAGCAAGTGATTAATACTTAGACAATTCACAGTAAGAAGTGTGAAACTAAGTCTACTCAATAGTCACTACAAGCTATGAAGAGATTCCAACACAATAATAATGAGTAGCATGAAACATAAGCATAAGCAACATTGTAATGCTCATAAGAAGGTATGATAAAGTGGTATCTCGCTTGCCTTTGATTGTTAAGCAAAATATAAATGCCAAGGCACCTCTGAAGTTCAAGTGAAGACTAGAGTAAAGATATCAGAGATACAGGCATAAAAAATATGTCATAATTAACCAGGTTTTGAGACAAGCACATTACACTAAGAATGACAACTATGCTCTCAAGAAGGTGCTCAAAGAATAAGTGGAGACTCAACAAGGAAGTGAAAAGGTTTTGAAAGGTTTAAAGGCTTCCAAATGCTGAAAGTAAGGTACTCATTAGCTTTGAGCTCTCATTGCCCCTATCATAGGCATCTTTAAGTGATTAAGGTTAAAGTGAGGTCAACTATTAGTTATATGCTTGACAGACCTTAAGATGTCAATCTCATGTCCCTTGAGTACGAGGGCCGCTCCTCATGCTACTCAACTTTAGTTACTGGTAAGTTCTTGTCATAGTAAATACATGTGTAGCATAGAGAACCACCAACGGGGTACCCCTTTCACATGACACAGGAGCTATCCCATATCAAAATGACAAGGAAACAGACAATGTGCATATAAGCAATATTTTTATTTACCATGGGAATATGGTGCTTTTTCTCTCTTTCCTCTTTTCTCGTCTTTTTTTCTTTTCTGTATCTCGTATCTCTTTTTTATAAGAAGAATGCTTCATAGATTGCTCACTATGGTTATGCTGCAAGTTTCCACCATGATTAGGCATGGCTTAGGCTAGTGGCCCAGGCGTTTCTCTAACACATATACATAACTCCATGGACTTACAACCTCCCCTTTTATTTCACACCGACGACATCCATAAACAAAAGAGAATGATATCAACGGGGTAGATATTTACATGTGTTGAAAGCGTTCCCGGTGACAGCCCGGTTTTGATAATTCCCAGCCTATAATTTGCAAGCATATAACTTTCAAGGACATTCACAATGGTTCAAGTTTATTAAGTGCAAGAAAATAAAGTGTGCCATCAAGTTCGCGAGAGCTTTACTAAGTAACTTTTTCAAAACAAGCAAACATTTTATTTGGAAGAAAACGAGGCATAATAAATATGCACAGAATAGAAATGATGCTAATAGGTAGATATGGTGGACACCTTTTGACAATTGGTTTTGGGGAGTTGGAAACACGAGTAGAGCTCATACTCAGTGCAAGTGAAGGCTAGCAAAATGAAGGGAGCGACAACTGAGAGAGCAATAACTGTCATAATCATGCTTGCAACAAAATAGAATTAATTATGGCATAAAAGTGATACAAGAACTCTGAGGCAAAATAGATCATCGAGGCTTATTGACTTTTGTTCAGTCATATGCATGCGTGATCATGTGCCAAGTCGATTCAAATGAAGCATTCAGAGGAGGATACCACAATGTCATACCAAGTTATGAATAGAACAATGCAAGCAAACATTCATATGACATGCTACAAACTATTAGCAAGATGGAGCTAATCATAAGAGAGCAAGAACTACTAAGCATCCATTAAATAACATACGCCATACACGAACAGGCTAAGAATGCTCACAATGATGAGTATATGTACAAAAATGAAAACAAATAGAGTTCATTACCAGCCTCTTACCACACCTCGAGTTGTCAAAATCAACATCATTGCCTTTCACTTGTGTGGCTTGAATAATACCATGAAAACCAAACTCCACTGAGGACCGCTGAACCCTGCAACAAACTTCACAAAACAAAACAAGAAGAACAAATATTTTTGGGTTTTTGATTTTTTAAAAAGCAAGCACTCAAAGCAAAAGACAAACAAAGTAAAATCTTTTTGGATTTTTCTTAAAGAAAACCAAAGCCAAAAGAAGGAAAATAAAACCAAAGCTAAAAGGCAAAGAAACAAACAAAGAGAAACAACGAAAATATTTTTGGTCTTTTTGTGTTTTGGGAAACAGAAACAAGAACTAAAAAGAAAGCGAAACATGGATATACAAAGGACCGGCATAATATGATATGTATATGAATGTGATGTTGGTATACCTCCCCCCAAGCTTAGGCTTTTGGCCTAAGTGGGGCTCAATCGAAACACGGGCAGTAACCCCAAGCCGGTGGGTCATCATAGGAATTATCGTAATCAGCCCCCGTGAAGAAGAAGAAGAAGCACCCCAATCATACAAGGGATGCTGGTATGAAGACTCTCCCATGTTGGAGGGCTGAACCGAATTATCTCCGTCGTCCTCTCCAGCATTCTCCTCTTGCTGGGAGAGCTCTGCCATGTATGTGTCAAATTATTCCTCCGTGAGTGACCATCCTTTCCTTGTATCAAAATCAAACAAAGCAGGTGCAAGCAAGGGACTACTTTCTCAGACTTACCCCCTCTCCAACCACTCTTGAGAAAGGTTATTTCATAAAATAACTCGCCCTTACTAGACCAAGAAGAAAAAATTATGCTGAACCATGGAAGCAAGATCAAGTCTCTCTATGGGAAACTAAAAATATGAATGATGAGGTGCTAATCCATGCAAAGCTAACAGACGAGAAGCAATGAGGCCTCCACATATTCTGCCTTTCTCACGGTTAGCGGCTATACGGTAAGCTATCAAAGCACCCAAATTATAAGTCCTATATTGATTCAAGGCAGCTGAGATAAAAAGTTAGATCATAAGAAGATAGTTTTCTAGCAGTCTTCCTAGCAAGAACACACTTGGTAATGAAATAGGCAAAATAATGAATGGATGGGAGATGAATATTCTGAATTTTTCCACTCTCCTTTGAGAATCTACAACCTTGGAAAATCTCCGCATATAAGTCCATGAGTGGTGCAGGCCTCTCTCTTATCTTTCCACATGAACCCCACTGTGGCACTCTGATAGCTGCACAAAAAACATCAAAAGGAAGATCGACGGCTATATCGTAGATCTTATAATGAACCATGGGGTTAGATGAGGACAAACTTAATCCAAAGTCATGTATCACAACCATAGTTAGTTTAACATATTGGTGAGGTTCCTCTCCAACAAAATGTTCCAACCCTTCATTGGAATTTAGAGTTTGGAAATCCTGAAAGATCCCCGCAGCTCTCATAAATTCAGGGCATGGATATATGAAAGAGAAAACCTCCTCCTCACGATAGACTTTCATTGGCTCAGGTACCATCAATTCATGTTGATTTAGTTGGTACTCACCCATCTTCTCCTCTAAAATTTGTGAACAAATATCAAACCAAGTGATTTCCAAGTTAATAAATGATGGGGGACTAATATAGGAACTTGCTAGAGGGATAAACATGCATCAAAATGAAATCTCTAAGCATATAACAAACATGAAAGCTCACATAACTTGTCACCTATAGTAGCAAAATACTCAAGATACAATCCACCAATCAAAAATCTAATGGGACAAGCGGAGGAGGCACATACCAAGGAGTAAACCCTCCAAAAATCAGCAGTTGAGAAGGGCTTAGCAAGCAGATTCAAAATCGCGAGCAAGAACAACAGGTACTCGAGCTTTTCAAAGTTTTCCGGTGTTTTTCGGGAGAGATAAAGAAGTGGCTGGAAGGAGGCAAGTTGGAGGGCCACACCTGTGCCAGGCCACAGGGCTAAGCCGCGCCACCGAGGGGTGTCTTGTCTGGTGAGTCACGGGTCACCTGTGTGCCCTCTGCCTCTTTTTTCGAGAAACAATTTAAAATGAAATTTCTGGGATTTTTCTGGAAACTTTATTTTTGGCCAATTTTTAGGTTATGAAAATTGATTTTCTCGCAGAAAAAGATTTTTTAGAAGAAGCAAAAGAAAACATAACAAAAACTACAAAAGTTCTAAGACACTCTAACAAGCAAGCAACTAGCAAAACTAGAACTAACAAGACAAAAAGAGAGGATTGGAAAGGAGAAAAATAAAAGTAAGCAAGGATAACCATTGTGAAAGCATTGTTTTGTCATTTAAAATCCCTTTGTTAACAAGGTTGATCAAGTCTTATTACCAAAAAAAATTATATTAAACAAAACTTTGCATTTCACTAAATGATTATGTTACCTCAATCTTGATAGCAATAGTCCCAATCATAATAGTTTCATAACTTTCTGTTGGAATGGGACAATATATTTCTCCAACTTTGATGCCTTCAATATTTTCAATCGAGTTTAGGCCATAACTCTTATCAATCTTCTTGGGGAAATAGACAGTATGCTCTTTGTCATTAATATTAAAAGTTACTTTCCATTGATTACAATTGATGACAGCACCTGTAGTATTAAGAAAAGGTCTCCCAAGAATAATAAACATATTATAATCTTCAGGCATATCAAGCACAACAAAATCAGTTAACACCAAGAAATTATGATCCACTTGAATAGGAACATCCTCACATATAACCACAGGAATAGTAGTAGAGTTATCAGCCATTTGCAAAGATATATCAGTTGGTATCAATTTTTCTAGTTGAAGTCTCTTGAAGAGAGAAAAAGACATAACACTAACTCCATCTCCCAAATCACACAAAGTAGTTCTAACATAGTTATTTTTAATATAGAAAGGAATATTTGGAATACCTGGATCACCAAGTTTCTTTGGAACCGTACCATTGAAGGAATAATTAGCAAGCAAAGTAGAAATTTCCTCATTAGGAATCTTCCTTTTATTAGAGACAATATCCTTCATATACTTTGAATAAGGAGGCAACTTAATAGCATCCGTCAAAGGAATTTGCAAAAATAAAGGCTTCATCCACTCACAAAATTTGTTATAGTGTTCTTCTTCCTTTGTCTTGTGTTTCTTATTAGGAAAAGGCATTGGTTTTTGTACCCAAGGTTCTCTTTCACTACCATGTTTCTTAGCAATAAAATCCTCCTTAGTGTTCTTAGTGTGCCTCTCAGGTTCCTCTTTAATTTCTTCCTTATCAGGAGCATCATTTTAGCATCAGAGATAGATATACTATTATGATCTATAGCATGTTTAGGAGATTCTACAATGGTTTTGTGTTTCTTTTTATTTCTCTTAGAAGAAGTGCCACTATTATCTTGCTCAATTCTTTTAGGATGCCTCTCAGGATATAAAGGATCCTGAGTGGCAGCACCACTCCTAGTTCTAATTTCATAAGGATGTTTATCTCCAGAAGCATTAACTAGCATATTCTTTTGCACTTTAGCAAGTTGATCAATTTGAGTTTGAACCATTTGAAAATATTTAACAAGCATTTTAACATCATTAGAAGTTCTTTCCACAATAGCTTTCAACTCATTAATTACTCTAGAGTTTTCCAATAAATGATTCTGAACTTCTTTATTAAAATTACCTTGCTTACAAATAAAATTATCAAGTTCCTCTAAGCATTGATCAGGAGGTTTACCATAAGGAATATCACCTTCATCAAAATGTTGGAGAGAGTGTACCTCAATAGTGGATGAGTGGGGAATTGGCTTGCATAATTCTTCTATAGGAGGTAAATTCTTCACGTCTTCAGATTTAATACCCTTCTCCTAAAGACATTTCTTGGCTTCTTTCATCACTTCATAATTTAATTCAATCACTCCCCTCTTCTCTGGTGTTGGTGTTGGAATTGGTTCAGGTGTAGTCCAATCGTCATAATTCTTGCTTATTTTAGCCATTAATTCCTCATCTTCTTCAGGAGTTGTTTTCCTGAAAACACAATCAGCAAAACTATCCAGGTATGTCCTAGATTCATCAGTTAGTCCATTATAATATATATCAAGAAGCTTATTTTTAGGTAATGGACATCCGGGATGTGCATGAATCAAGGCATGGAATTTTTTCCATGACTTAGACAATTTCTCCTCTTTTCCCTGTTTAAAATCAAAAAAATCTGCAAAACAACATGTCTAGCACTAGGAGGGAAGTTTTTATGAAAGAAAGTAGCAATCAAGCAATCAGGGCTATCAATGGATCCAGGAGGTAAACTATTAAACCATGCTTTAGCTTCTCCTTTTAGTGAAAAAGGGAAAATCTTAGCAACAAAGTAGGTACGCATCTTAACATCATCAGAAAATAAGGCACTCATAGCAGAACGCTCAGTCATATGCGCCATGCCCCTTTCATTCTTAGTCCCACAAAAAGGTTCTTTCTCAACAATGTTTATATAGGATAAATAAAGAGAGAAATCATAATCCTTATCTTTAATGTCTATGGGAGAAGTAGCAAACTTAGCATCAGGAGACAATTTAGGTATAATAGTACGTTTCTCAAGGAGACTCTTAATAGCACTAGCACCACGTGTGTTTCGATATTCTTCAATAAATTCATCAGTCATCTCAATGTAACCATCATTAATATCATAACTCTCTCTAGACTCAGGTGAGCTAATAGGTGTAATAGTGCCTTCACTAGGAGTTTCAGTATTTCCTAGTCTAGCAATTATGGCATCTAGGAAAGGACCTAATGAACCACTCTCATCAAGCATAGTAGAAGTAACATCATGAGCATCAGAAGAAATTTCAGATTCAGCAGTAGTAGCAGTGTGTGTAGAATATGTATGTGTTGGTGGTGTAACAAGCTTACTTATAAAAGATGGCGAATCAAGAGCAACAGAGGTGTTCAGAACTATACCTCTTCTTGTAGTGGATGGTAATATAGGAAACTTTCCATCATGAGATTTATCCATGATGAACGAATAGCAGTGAACAGTAATAGATCCAAGTGAGCTTACAATAAAGCTATGCTCCCAAGCAATAGTGCCAGAAAATAGTCTTGATGACCCACAAGTAGGGGATCACAACAGTATTCGAGGGTAGTATAACCCAATTTATTGATTCGACACAAGGGGAGCCAAAGAATACTTATAAGCCTTAACAACTGAGTTGTCAATTCAGCTGCACCTGGAAATATTCTTGCTCATAGTGGTTTATTAGTAGCAACAGTTTTGTAGTAGCAATAGCAAAGTAACAGCAGCAGTAAAAAAAAGGCAATAGCAACAATAGTAGCAAACAGTAGGATTCGAGTGCGGTAGGCATAGGGATGGATGGACGGGCATTGCATGGATAAGACTATTCATGTAATTTCAAGATCTAGGGCATTTGCAGATAAATAAGATAAAGCATACAATTACTAAGCAATTATAGGCATGTGTCCCATATATATTCATACGTGCTCGCAATGAGAACTTGCACAACATCTTTTGTCCTGCCAGCCCGTTGCAGCAAGGCCTCAAGGGAATCTACTGGCAATTAAGGTGCTCCTTTTAATAGAGAACCAGAGTAAAGCATTAACACTCCATGAAGACACGTGATCCTCATATCACAGCCATCCCCTCAGGTAGTCCCAATTTCTGTCACTTCGGGGCCTTTGGTTCCGGACAATAATATGTGTAAACAACTTGCAGATAAGTTCACAAACAACACTATCATCATGAATCAATAACATGTTCAGATCTGAGATCATGGCACTCGGGCCCTAGTGACAAGCATTAAGCACAACAAGTTGCAACAAAGTCAATTATCACTAATAAAGATATTAGGCACCATGCCCTAACAATCTTATTCGATTACATGATAAAACTCATCCAATCCCTACCATCCCCATAGCCTACATCGGGGGATTACTCACTCATGGATGGGGGAAACATGGATGGTTGATGGAGAGGCGTTGGTGATGATGATGGCGATAATCTCCTCCAATACCCCATCCCGACAGGGTGCCAAAATGGAGTTTCTGATTTCGAATCGCGGTTTCTGGTGGTGGCGGCGCAGAGGAACTCCGCTCTAGAAACTATCGAACCCCCCTCTATTTTTAGGTCAGAGGGCATTATGTAGGCGAAGAGGGAGGCCAAGGGGGTGCTCGAGGCGGCCACCCCCCTAGGCTCGTCCAGGCCTGGCCGCGCGGCCAGAGGTGTGGGCCCCTCGAGGCCCCACTCCGTCTCGTCTTCTCGCTCCGTGGGTCTTATGGTAAAATAGGATTTTTGCGATATTTTCCGGGATTTTTCCTGAAAGTTGATTTTCTGCACAAAAACTAGACACCAAGGTAATTCTGCTAAAAACTGAGTTAGTCTGTGTTAGTTGCATCCAAATCACACGAGTTAGAGGGGAAACAATAGCAAAAGTATTCGAGAAAGTAGATACGTTTTGGATGTATCAGCATCACAGACAATAACCAAGCACCTATACCATATGCGCAACCTATTATTGATTGATAGATTGAAATAGGAATGAACAGGTTATATTCCTAAGAACTATGCTACACAGATAATTAAGAAAATAAGTAAATAAATAACCAGGGAGTTGAGAAACACTTCATATTAACAACAAACCTTCATATCTAACTATATTCTCCACCAAATGAGACCCTGTTGAAAGTCTATTGAGTGAGATTGTAGCTAGAGGCAAATATAAACTATTAAATTACACATGAAATGAAATCATAAACAACATCCTCTTCACCCACCGAGAACTGTAAGTTTAGAGGATGAAGAATACACTGTCAGAGACAACATGTCAAGTTGGATTGGTAGTGAAGAGTAGAAACTAATTTAGAACAACTGATAAACCTGTATCTCACTTGAGTTATAGATTTTAACTGTAAACACATAGACAACCAGATAGACAACAAAGCTTAACATATTAATCATGGTATTGATCATGCAAATGAAAGGATCGGTATAATACAACTAGAATTGTTAACTTCAATAGTAACCTCTCACTAATCCAACAACCTAAGAGAAATACTTAAACAGTAAAGCAAGCATCTGTAGAGTACTAGACTAAACAACATTAATAGAAAACCTAAAACACTAAATCCTTCCAAGCATCTAAGCGAGAGATAGCATGATAGAAAACCCTAAAACATCTACAACAACCTAGAATCTACCAGGAAACCTAGAATCGAAATTACAAGAAAGAACAGAGGAGGAAACTCTAGAAATGAGGGAAAATATCCCAGGTGAACCAGCAGTAGAAATTATTGTAGAAAAGAAGTAGTATAGGAGGGATTTACCTTCAAAAAAATGGGAGCCCAGCTCCCCACTGATTGAAAAGGGGAAGAAGAGTAGCAGCGACAACAACTAGCGGCATAGGGAGTACCCTTTAGGGACATCTCGACATGCGCCTGCCACATCAGTCGCGAGAGGCAGCATAGCCACCACTAGGAGCCATCTCGATGGTGGGGTGAACGTCGGAGTTGCGCTAGAGGGCAACCACATTGCTAACACAGGAACCCTAGATCGGGTTAGGGTTACGAGCGAGTAGTAGGAGCAGGGAGATATGAATCGGTAGGAAGGTAGAGTAGGAGGATAGGAGATGACCAGAGCAACTGGCAAAAGCGGCAGCAATGCTAGTCGCCATCGTGTCGCCCACATGCATGAAAGAGGGAGAGGAACAGAGTGAATGATAGAGGGGAGAGTGGGGTGGAACTGACGTGTGGACCCAGTGGGTCTAGTCACTTAAGTGACTAGACTAACTGGTGGGGCCAAGGGGGATTTTGGTCTTTTCACAATTTAATAAATGCACCTTTAACCAAAAACCACAGTAGATATTTTAAAAAAATAAAAAATACAACTAGAACGAGAAAATTGAGTATAATACAAAAATCAATTTTCGAGGATTTTAAAAAATGACCATGAAGTAATGAAAAATACAAACCATTTAATAAAGGATTAAAATCCTAACTAAGAACCCAAATTCCATAAAATGAATTAAAAATAGTTCCAAAAAGGGAAAATTCTATGGAATAATAATTCCTATTTTTCTAGAATTATAAAACAAGGTAATTAAAAATCCTCTAATAAAATATTACAATAAATATTTAATAACCAAAAATGGAATAAATACCCAAAAATAATGAAATAACTCATTAAAAATATAAACCTTTGATTATTGAGTGTGGAATAAGATTCTAAATAATAAAACTATTCAAATTCTAAACAAATAAAAGAAAACCTTGAAGAAATATGAAAATTCTAAAGTGAAATAAATTCATAACAAGTAATACTTTAATAAAACCTAAAACACTTAATTTAGGGGGGAGGGATCAACCAACCAAAATAAATAGTTACCTAGGACCCTTAAGCATGCTTTGGATTTTGTACATTTTCCTTATCGAGTAATGATGCTTGTTTATAGAAATCGAGGTCAAGAGTAGTATAGAACCCTCGAATTGCCTGAATTTGAAAACCAAAGGCAAGTTCACTCATGCCTTTGTGGGATCAAACTCACAATAAATATTGCAAGAAAATTCTTATATGTCCATTGACTTATTTGAGAAAATATTTTCAAGACCTTATCACCTACATTCTCATATAATAAACATGATAAATATGAACTATGGATTACCGGCCCAGGGTAGTCAGATAATCTAAAATGGAGGGCGATGAAATCATGGTTAAGATATGGTTGAAAGGCTATGGTGAAGATTTCATTGTACTGGGTATTCACCTAGGATTAATAACCAATATAGTCAGTGATTCTTACACCATATAATAACGCACTAGCCACAAGTTCTGAAATGAGACAAATAAGTCAGTTGTACCTTTTTTTCCTTTCGTATGTCCTCGTATTCTAAGTCGGGATGACTCTAGAGAGGAGATCATTGGGTGGGAGCTCGTGATGTCCCTGAAGGGTTTCGCGGCATAGTAAATCAAAATTTTCTACGGATGCGAACAGAAGGAAAGCCAAGATCTAATCTAGGAGATGCAATAAACGAGAGAGATTGGATTAGATCTTCATACCCTTGAAGATTCAGACAATAAACGTTAAGGAACGTGGGTGATGTAGTCGTACTCGCTTCTCCTCCTCGCGATCCGATCCGATCTAGCACCACAAGTGGTGGTGCCTCCGTGAGATGCACACGTGCAGCACCTCGACGTATCCTCCTTCCTCGGACCAGCAAGTATGGTGGAGAGATAGATTGGATCTACAACACGACGGCGTGGTGTATATGGTGGAGAATTTCTGCAGGCTTCGCCTACAAACAAATGGAGGGAGAGAGGAAAGCTAGCAAGGCGGCTAGGGTTTGGAGGAGGTGTGTGGGGTTTGGTGCCCACCCTCTTTATATAGAGGGGCGCAGCAGCCCTCCCCAAGCCCAAAGGATAAGGAGTGGGGGCATGGACTCCCTCTTCTAGAAACCCTATCTCTAGTTTAAACGATTTAAACTCTCTAGGATCGGCTGGGCCCTATGGGGCCTTGTGCCCAATGCGCCAGGACACTCCCTCATAGGCCCATGCCCCTCCCGGAAGGTGGGGCCACGTTGGTCCCCTTCCGAAGGTTCTAGAAGCTTCCTACAATATCGATTAACCCAAACAATTCAACTCCAAAACTGCACCGCCTTATATGAATCTTATTCTCGGACCATTCCGAACCTCGTGATGTCCGGATCCCATCCGAGACTCCAACAAAAATTTATAAACCAATTATCCAATCTATCCTAGCGCGAGACACGTTAAGTGTGTGACCTATGAGTTCGAGAATATGCGTACATGATCTTCTATCAATAATCAACAGTGGTGCAGGCACCCATATTGACTCCACACATTCATCGATGATCATATCGGATGAAACACGATGCCAGGATTCAATTAATCCCATATATATATTCCCTTCGTCTCGCGATATTTTACTTGCCGAGATTCGATCGTCGATGCATCACATACCTAGTTCAGGTCGTCACAAAAGTACTTTACTCGTTCCGTAATCCGATATCACTTTGTGATTAACTCCTTAACCACATGCTTGCAAGCGGTGTTGATATCTATTACCGAGTGGGCCCGAAGTATATCTCTCCGACTTGGGAGGGACAAATTCCATCTCGATACATACAACCCAACAGATACTTTCCGATCACCTGAGAGACACCTTTATGATCACCCTCTCATAGGATGACGTTTGATGACCTCAAAGCTTTCTTCCGGTACCAGGGAGTTGCATTATCTCATGTTGGAATTTTGGCCCAAATATTCTAGCCCATTTTCTATTTCAATAATTCCTGAAAATCCTAGAGGCCCATGTGGCCCATTCATGCAAGACAAGAGGTGGGACAAATGTTTAGTCCCACATTGCTAGTTGAGTGGAAGTTGGACCAGCTTATAAGGTGAGCTCTTCTACCACTTGGTAAAAGGATGAGAAGGAGAAGGAGAGAGTTCCACACGCGCGCTCCTCCTCCTCCTCGCTTGCCTCGCCACGCCACGCCACGCCTCGCCTCGTCACGTCACGACGCCTCGCCTCGCCTCGCCTCGCCTCCTCCTCCTCCTCCTTGCTTTGAATGAACGTTTAATACGAAGGTGAAACGTCTGCTTTGAATGGACGTTTAATACGAAGGTGAAACGTTTGCTTTGAATGGACGTTTAATACGAGTTAAATGCGCCTGCTCGTTTCATCTTCTGCACCGTCTGCCTTCTCCTCTGCGCCTATAAGAGAGAGAGGTCGCGCCTCTTCTCGGTTGCGCTGTTACACATCCCTTGCCTCGAGTTCCAGAGCACTGCGCTACTTCCATCTTCCCCATCCCGTCTTGCGGCGTGCACCGCGAGCCGGGACAGTAGGCCTCTGAGACCCCGCTGCTTCGAGTCCCGTGACGGGAGAAGGGCGATAAGGTTTTTGGGGAGCCCTATCAGCGATCATCGGCTTCACGGACTCCCTCACAGATAGCGACGTCTTCCCGACGAGGACTTCTTCCCGACATCAAGACCTCTTCCTCGCGACATGGCCAATGACGGTTCCAACGCCGCATGTTCTATCGCCATCGCCGTGTACATCTTCTGTCTCAATCTTGTTCTGATTCTATCCAGAGTTTTATGCCTTATTTTGTATTCGCTATTTAGCATGATTAGTATATTACCTATTATTCTAGTCATGTTTTACCTAGCATTTATTATGGATAATTCGCTTGGTAAATTGCTCTATTTCTCAACAATCCAAAAACCTTATTTCAGGCAATTTGCCCCAAGTGGCTTTGTTGCTTCTATGAAGCCACCTGTGTTTGAAGGTGTGAATTACAAACGGTGGCGTGCGAGAGCAAAGGCTCGTTTCGCACCATGAGCTGCTATAACGCCATCTATGGCGCACTGGGGGAACTTAATCCCGCTCAGAAGAGGCATTCCAAAACTTGATACTACTTTCAAGGCTGCCTTGATCAAGATCCTTGGCGACAATATTGTCGATTCATATCTCATTTAGCAATGGCAAAGATATGTGGGATGCGCCGAGAGAAAATTTGGAGTCTCCGATGTCGGCAAAGGAACTGTATGTCATGGAACAATTCTATGACTACAAGATGATTGATGACCGCTCCATTGTGGAGCAGGCTCATGAGATACAATCACTTGCCGTGGAGCTTGAGAACTTCACTTGTGTGTTACCGACAAGTTTGTTGTCGAGGCATCATTGCCAAACTTCCCAAATCATGGAGGAATTTTGCTACTTCTCAAGCACAAGAGACAAGAGTTCTCCGTGACGGATCTCATTGGGACTCTTGATGTGGAAGAGAAGGCGAGAGCAAAAGACACACGTGCTCGAGGTACCGAGGGAGGTTCTAATGCCAACCTGGTACGTAAAAGGAACTTCCACCTCACAAGTTCAAGAACAAAGGAAAGTTTGATGACAAAGGAAAGTTCGATGGAAAGAACAAGGCCTCACACCTACCAGCTTCAAGAAGAAGACTGATAAGAGGAAAGGTGCTTGTCATGTGCGGTGATCCTAATCATTGGGCTCTGCTTGTCCCAACCGCTTTGACAAACGCCAACATGGGAAGAGCAGCAAGACTGCTAATGTTGTCATGGGCGACGTTGAGATGAAAGATGTTGGGTATGGTATATTACCCATCGTTCTTTCATTATGTCATTCTCCGATTGGTGGATTGACACGGGCGCTAATGTACATGTCTTTCTCGATATTTCCAAGTTTTCTTCATATCGTCGAGGGACTCAACCGTGTTGATGGGGAACGCTCGCATGCTTCGCTCATGGTGTTGGTACGGTCGATCAAGTTCACTTCGGAAAGACTGCTCAAGAACGTGCATCATGTTCCCTCAATAAATAAAAATCTTGTTAGCGGATCTCTTCTGTGTCGAGATGGCTACAAGATTGTATTTGAGTCCAATAAATTTGTAATTTCAAAGTATGGAACCTTTATTGGTAAAGGCTATGAATGCGGAGGCTTGTTCCGCTTATCTCTATCAGACATTTGTAATAAAGTTGTTAATCATATTTACACAAATTTTGAATCAAATGTCCGCACTCGTTTTGTCATATTAATTTTGGTTGTATGACGCGGCTAGCCAAAATTAATTTAATCCCTGATTTCTCAACTGTTAAGGGATCTAAGTGCCAAGTCTGCGTGCAAGCTAAACAACCTCGCAAGTCACATACGACTGCAGAAGTGAGAAATTTAACACCACTAGAGCTCATACATTCTGATCTTTGTGAGATGAATGGTGTGTTGACAAAAGGTGGAAAGAAATATTTCATGACTTTGATCGATGATTCTACGAGATATTGTCATGTGTATCTTCTGAAAACAAAAGATGAGGCTTTGAGTTTCTTCAAAATCTATAAAGCTGAGGCATAAAATCAACTTGATCGAAAGATTAAGAGGCTTAGGTCTGATCGTGGTGGAGAGTATTTTTCCAACGAGTTTGATTCTTTTTGTGCGGAACATGGTATAATTCATGAGAGGACGCCTCCCTACTCACCCCAGTCAAATGGAGTAGCCGAAAGAAAGAACCGTACTCTAACAGATTTGGTTAACGCCATGTTAGACACATCGGGTCTTTCTAAGGAATGGTGGGGGGAGGCATTATTGACCGCGTGTCATGTCCTAAACCGAGTTCCCACAAAGAACAAAGAAATTACTCCATTGAGAAGAAAAGACTAAAACTCTCTTACTTACGTACTTGGGGTTGTTTGGCAAAGGTTAATGTACCAATCCCCAAGAAGCGCAAGCTTGGACCAAAAACCATTGATTGTGTTTTTCTGGGCTATGCTTTTCATAGCATTGGTTATAGATTCTTGATAGTAAAACCTGAAGTACCTGACATTCATGTCGGTACAATCATGGAGTCGACTGATGCGACTTTCTTTGAGGATATATTTCCAATGAAGGATAAACCTAACTCATCAAATCCGGAGATACCTAGTTCATCTAATCAGGAATTTGCTATATTCTTTGAACCTATCATTCCGATTGAACACTCTGAAAGTCCTAAGGAGGATGACAATGAAATTCCTAAAAGGAGCAAGAGACAAAGGACTGCAAAGTCTTTTGGTGATTATTTCATTGTGTACCTTGTAGATGACACTCCCACTTCCATTTCAGAAGCTTATGCATCTCCTGATGCTGACTACTGGAAGGAAGCTGTTCATAGTGAGATGAATTCCATCTTAGCTAATGAAACATGGGAGATCACTGATCGTCCTTATGGATGCAAACCTGTAGGATGTAAATGGGTGTTCAAGAAGAAACTAAGGCCTGATAGTACTATTGAGAAGTACAAGGCAAGGCTTGTAGCCAAGGGTTATACCCAAAAGGAAGGTGAAGACTTCTTTGACACTTACTCACCTGTAGCAAGGTTGACCACCATTCGAGTACTACTTTCTCTGGCTGCCTCACACGG
Organism: Avena longiglumis; assembly: GCA_030063025.1. Taxonomy (NCBI): domain Eukaryota; kingdom Viridiplantae; phylum Streptophyta; class Magnoliopsida; order Poales; family Poaceae; genus Avena; species Avena longiglumis. The sequence continues at coordinate 207,195,644 of CP125979.1, read as the reverse complement.
TCTTCTCGTTCATCAAATGGACGTTAAGACGGCTTTCCTAAATGGAGAGTTGGATGAGGAAATCTATATGGATCAACCAGATGGTTTTGTAGTAAATGGTCAAGAAAGAAAAGTGTGCAAGCTACTGAAGTCTTTGTATGGTCTTAAACAAGCACCTAAGCAGTGGCATGAAAAATTTGATAAAACCTTAACCGCCGCAAGCTTTGTTGTAAACGAAGCTGACAAGTGCGTATACTATCGCCATGGTGGGGGTGAGGAGTCATCCTTTGTTTGTATGTTGATGACATACTGATTTTGGAACCAACCTTAATGCAATTAAGGAGGTCAAAGATTTCTTATCTCGTTCCTTTGAGATGAAGGATTCAGGAGTAATGATGTCATCCTCAACATCAAGCTATTGAGAGATGATGATGGTGGGATTACATTGCTTCATTCCACTATGTGGAAAAGATCTTGAGTCGTTTTGGGTATAGCGACGTCAATTTTTCTCCTACACCGTATGATCCTAGTGTGTTGCTTCGAAAGAATCGAGGAAATGCTAGAGACCAACTAAGATACTCTCAAATTATTGGCTCGCTTATGTATTTAGCTAGTGCCACGAGACCTAACATCGCCTTTGCTGTAAGCAAACTCAGTCGATTTGTCTCAAATCCAGGAGATGATCACTGGCATGCTCTTGAGAGAGTTATGCGATATCTAAAAGGCACTGCAAGCTATGGCATACACTATACTGGGTATCCAAGGGTACTAGAGGGTTATAGTGATTCAAATTGGATATCTGATGCTGACGAGATAAAGGCCACGAGTGGATATGTTTTCACACTTGGTGGTGGCGCTGTTTCTTGGAAGTCTTGCAAGCAGACCATCTTAACGAGGTCAACTATGGAAGCAGAACTCACAACACTAGACACGGCCACTTTGTGAAGCGAGTGGCTTCGTGAACTCTTGATGGACTTACCTGTGGTTGAAAAACCTATACCCGCAATTCCAATGAACTGTGATAATCAAACTGTGATTATTAAGGTGAACAGTTCTAAGGATAATATGAAGTCCTCAAGACATGTGAAGAGGAGATTGAAATCTGTCAGGAAAATGAGAAACTCCGGAGTTATTGCATTGGATTATATCCAAACATCTAAAAACTTGGAAGATCCCTTCACAAAGGGTCTATCACGCAACGTGATAGAAAATGCATCAAAGGAGATGGGTATGAGACCCACAATTTGAGCTTTCCATAGTGGTAAACCACTCTATGTGATCGGAGATCCCGTGAATTAGAATTGGGAAACAAGTTGTTGGTTAGCTGAGAAGAAAGTATCCCTACTTTAATAAACACCACTCCATAAAGATGCAATACTTTCCTATTCTGCATGGCAGGTTGATTTATTATCTTAATGTGTTCTAAGTGGCTTATCCTAAGCAAAGATGTTGTCCTGCAGAACATCTTTTGAAGAACACACCTATATGAGTCTGACTTAAAAAACGTCAGCCTATGAGAGTAGGGTGCTCTAATAAACTCATGAAAGGTCATGGAGTATGACGATAAGCTCCACCCAGGGAAGTCCCACTGAGCCCAAGATCGGTCAAGACTTCGTGTGAAGCTAGATTGCAGCAAACTTGCAGTTCAAGGCATAGTCCATCGTACAAGTTGCAACCTAGTGTAGCATAGAATTCTAGGTGGAAGTTCAACTTAACAGTCTCCACTATAGTACCCAGTATATAAACAAGTGTTTTGGAACCAAAGGCATTACATGTGCCTCACGGGATCCAGTGGGGATTGTTGGAATTTTGGCCCAAATATTCTAGCCCATTTTCTATTTCAATAATTCCTGAAAATCCTAGAGGCCCATGTGGCCCATTCATGCAAGACAAGAGGTGGGACAAATGTTTAGTCCCACATTGCTAGTTGAGTGGAAGTTGGACCAGCTTATAAGGTGAGCTCTTCTACCACTTGGTAAAAGGATGAGAAGGAGAAGGAGAGAGTTCCACACGCGCGCTCCTCCTCCTCCTCCTCGCTCGCCTCGCCACGCCACGCCACGCCACGCCACGCCTCGCCTCGCCTCGCCACGCCACGCCACGCCACGCCACGCCACGCCACATACAGCTGGTTATGAGGAATCTCGCCGAGCCGAGCTTTATTTTGCCACGCATGAATGGTATATGAACAGATATACGAAGGTGAAACGTCTGCTTTGAATGGAAGTTTAATACGAAGGTGAAACGTTTGCTTTGAATGGACGTTTAATACGAGTTAAATGCGCCTGCTCGTTTCATCTTCTGCACCGTCTGCCTTCACCTCTGCGCCTATAAGAGAGTTACACATCCCTTGCCTCGAGTTCCAGAGCACTGCGCTACTTCCATCTTCCCCATCCCGTCTTGCGGCGTGCACCGCGAGCCGGGACAGTAGGCCTCCGAGAGAAGGGCGATAAGGTTTTTGGGGAGCGCTATCAGCGCGACTACTGGCTTCGTCACGGACTCCCTCACAGATAGCGACGTCTTCCCCGACGAGGACTTCTTCCCCGACATCAGCACCCTCTTCCTTGACGACATGGCCAATGACGGTTCCAACACCCATGTTCTACTTCTACATCGCCGTACATCTTCTGTCTCAATCTTGTTCTGATTCTATCCAGAGTTTTATGCCTTATTTTGTATTCGCTATTTAGCATGATTAGTATATTACCTATTATTCTAGTCATGTTTTATCTAGCGTTTATTATGGATAATTCGCTTGGTAAATTGCTCTATTTCTCAACATCTCATGGTCTAAGGAATACAATATTTGACATAGGAAAAGCTTCGCAAAGATGAACACGATGATACGATCTAATTGCTTCGCTTAGTTTGGGTCTGTCCATCATATCATTCTCCAATGATATGATCTCATTATCAATTGACAACTCATGTCTATGGTTAGGAAACATTAACCATCATTGATCAATGAGCTAGTCCTTAGAGGCGTACCAGAGACACGGTGTTGTTCACAAACCACACAAGTATTAATGTTTCCGCTTAATACAATTCTAGCATGGAATATAAACTTTATCATGAACAAGAATTATAATAATAACATCTTTATTATTGCCTCTAGGGCATAATTCCAACAGTCTCCCACTTGCACTAGAGTCAATAATCTAGTTTACATCTGGCAACAATCTCACACCCATGGCACTGAGGTGTTGATCATGTTTTACACGTGGAAGAGGTTTAGTCAATGGATCTGCGACATTCAGATCTGTATGTACTTTGCTAATCTTCAGATCTCCATCTGCTATATAATCTCGGATTATATGAAACTTATGTTGATATGCTTGGTCTTTGGATGATATCTTGGTTCCTTAGCGAGTGCTATGGCGCCAGTGTTGTCACACAATATCTCCAATGGGTCCAATGCACTTGAACCACGCCAAGCTCGGATGAAGTTTCGATCCAAACTCCTTCACTTGACGCTTTTGCAGAGCCATGTATTCCGCTTCCATCGTAGATCCCGCGATCACGCTTTGCTTGCAGCTTCCACTCAGCCTCCTCCATTCAAAATATAAACGTATCCCGTTCGAGATTTGAATCATCCTTGTCGGTGTCGAAACTAGCATCGACGTAACCTTTTCGACAAGCTATTCATCACCCCCATAGACTAAGAACATTTCTTTAGTTCTATTTAGGTACTTTAGGATGTTCTTCACGGCTGTCCAAAGGTTCCACTCGATCACTTTGATATCTCGTCAAACTAAGAGCATTGGACACATCCGTCTAGTACACAAGATGGCATACATGATGGAACCTATGGCCGAGGCATAAGGCACTTTGCTCATAGCTTCCCTATCATTTCATCAGTAGCTGGACACCGAGCCTTGCTCAATATCTTACCGACAACATAGGCACTGAACCTTTCTTTGCCTTATCCATTCTGAACCTTTTCAGAACTTTGTCTAGGTATGTACTCTGGCTTAAAGCTATCAGGCGTCTTTGTCTATCTCTATAGATTTTGATGCCCAATATATAAGCAGCTTCACCTAGGTCTTTCATTGAAAAACACTTGTTCAAATAACTCTTCACATCGTTAAGCATGTTGATGTCATTTACGATAATCAATATGTCATCCACATACAGTACCAGAAACGTCACCGAGCTCCCACTCACTTTCTTGTAGATACAAGCTTCGTAGAAATTTGGAACAAATCCAAAACTCTTGATCACTTGATTAAAACGAAGGTTCCAACTCCGAGATGCTTGCTTCAGTCCATAAATGGAACGCTGAAGTTTGCATACTTTACTAGCATCCTTAGGATCGACAAAACCTTCGGGTTGCATCATATACAACTCTTCATCAATGTTCCCATTGAGGAAAGCAGTCTGGACATCCATCGGCCATATTTCATAATCATGAAACGCAGCAATTGCTAATAAAATCCGAATGGACTTAAACATCGCTACGGAGAGAAAGTCTCATCGTAGTCAACACCTTGAACTTGTCGAAAACCTTTTGCGACAAGCCGTGCTTTATAGACGGTAACATTACCATCCGTCCGCTTTCTTCTTGAATATCCATTTGCACTCAACGGCCTTTCGGTCGCTAGGAGGATCCACCAAAGTCCATACTTGGTTTTCGCTCATGGATCCCAATTGGATTTCATGGCTTCCAACCATTTCTCGTAGTCCGGCTCATCATCGCTTCCTCATAGTTCGTAGGTTCACCGCCTTCTACCAACAAGACCAAGACAGGGTGCCGTACCAATCGGGAGGGGCACGCGACCTTGTCGACCGCGACGCTCAAGAGCAGATCGTCCAAGCTTCATGATCCTTGTCATTAGCTTCCTCTATTGTTGGTGCAAAGTGCAATGGAACAATTTCAGTGTGCCGCGCTACTCTCCAATTCAAGAGAAGGTTCAATAACCTCGCCTAGCTCTACTTTCCTCCCACTCACTTCTTTCGAGAGAAACTCCTTCTCAAGAAAGGAACCGTTTCATGACAAACACTTTGCCTTCGGTTACGTGATAGAAGGTATACCCAATAGTTTCCTTAGGGTATCCTATGAAGACGCATTCTCTCGCTGGGTTCGAGCTTGTCCCAAGCATCAACTTCTTGACGAAGCTTCAGCATCCCCAAACTTTAAGAAACGACAACTTAGGTTTAGCACCAAACCACAGTTCATACGGTGTCGCCTCAACGGATTTAGATGGAGCCCTATTTAAAGTGAATGCAATGTTTCTAATGCATAACCCCAAAATGATAACGGCAAATCAAGAAGAGACATCATTGATCGGACCATATCTAATAGGGTTCGATTCCTGCTCGTACACACCATTGCTACTGTGGTGTTCCGTGGCGTGAGTTGTGAAATGATTCCACTTGCTTTAAGATGCATGAGAAAATCATAACTCAAATATTCACCTCCACGATCGGATCGTAGAAACTTAATCTTTACATTACGATGGTTCTCCACTTCATTCAAATTCCTTGAACTTTTCAAATGTTTCAGATTTATGTTTCATTAAATAGATATACCCATATCTACTTAAGTCATCGGTAAAAGTGAGGAAATAGCGATATCCACCGCTGGCCGAAACACTCATCGGTCCGCATACATCGGTATGTATGATTTCCAACAAGTCCGTTGCTCGCTCCATCATACCGAGAACGGGTTTTGATCATCTTGCCCATGAGGCATGGTTCGCATGTGTCAAATGATTCAAAATCAAGAGACTCCAAAAGTCCATCGAATGGAGTTTCTTCATGCGCTTTACACCAATATGACCTAGACGACAAGCCACAAATAAGTAGTATTATCACTATCTAATTTGCATCTCTTAGCCTCAATGTTATGGATGTGTGTTTCATCCCTTTCGAGATTTAGAAGAAATAAACCATTCACAAGAGGTGCATGACCATAAAAGATGTTACTCATATAAATAGAACAACCATTATTCTCTGATTTAAATGAATAACCGCCTTGCAATAAACACGATCCGAAATAATGTTCATGCTCAACGCAGTACATAATAACACTTATTAAGGTTTAAAACTAATCCAAGGTAAAACTAAGGAGAGCGTGCCGACGGCCATCACATCAACTCTTGATCCGCTGCCAACGCGCATCGTCACCTCATCCCTCGCAAGCCGCCTATTCCGTAGCTCTGCTTCGAGTTACAAATATTAGCAATCAACCGGTATCAAATACCTGTGCACTACAACGAGGGCTAGTAAGAAAAACATCAATAACATGTATATCAAATATACCTTTGATGGTGCCAGCCTTCTTGTCCGCTAAGTACTTGGACAAATGCTTCTAGTGACCCTTGTCCTTGCAATAGAAGCACTCGTCCGCTTAGGACCACATGAGCTTCCTCTCGCAGGGCAACGCTTGCCGCCGCTTTCTTGAAGGGCTTCCTTGCACCCTTACCTTTCTTAAAGGGGGGCTTGTTGACCATCAACACATGATTATTCTTTTGATGTTCACCTCCGCTACTTTCATCTTAGCAAAGAGCTCGGTGATCATATCGGGAACCAATCTGATTGTGATCAACTACAAAACTTTTGCAGCTAGGAGTGTCAATCTTGAGCTCCTCTGGAATCTTGCAGTCCAGTTGCTCAAGGCGTTGAGTGTAGCCCGACATCTTAATGGCGTGCTCACTAACGGAACTCCCTTCCTCCATCTTGTAATTAAAGAATTTCTTAGAGATCTCATATCTCTCAGAACAGGATTGAGTCTGAAACATGTTTTTCAGCTCCTCGAGAATCTCAAAGGGCCCGGCGAACTCCTCAAAACGATTTTGAAGATCCGATTCCATAGCATACAACATGGCAATCTTAATCAAATCATAATCATCCTTGCGCGACTGATAAACAACTTTTTCATCAGTCGGCGCATCTACAGCAGGGGCGTCACCTAGCGCTTTCTCAAGGACATAGTCCTTTTGTCCGCCAGCGAGAATGATTCTCAGAATGCGGAACCATTTGGTGAAGTTAGACCCATTGTTTCTATGCTTTTCCTTCTCAACAAAAACGTTGAAGTTGAAGTTGGACTTGGCCATGTGATCTACAGTATTTGCAAGTACAATTTAGACTATGTTCATGATAAATAGTTCAACTTAATCAAATTACTAGATGAACTCCCACTAAATTCAACATCCCTCAAGTTGTTTAGTGAACACGGTCCAAATTCACCACACCTAATCCGATCATCACGAGAAGAGATGTGGTTTCAATGGTGGACAACAAAGTGTCGATCATATCATTCATATGACTCATGCTTAACCTTTCGGTTCTTGTGTTCCGAGGCCATGTCTATACATGCTAGGCTCGTCAAGCTAGACCCAAGTATTTTCGCGTGTGCAAAACTGTCTTGCACCCGTTGTATGTGAGCGTAGAGTCTATAGCACCCGATCATCATGTGATGCTTGGACACGACGAACTTTCGCAACGGTGCATACTTGGGGAGAACACAGTTTTTATCTTGATCTTTAAGTGAGGAATCATCTTATAATGCTACCGTCGCGATCTAAGCATAATAAGATACATAAAGGGATAAACATCACATGCATATAACTTTATGTGACATGTTATAGCCAATCCTCGCGCAATGATCTCCATCTTGTGCGTTCCGGCATGATCTCCATCACTCCACCATGATTGCCTCCACCACGAATAGCAACTACAACTATTGCTAACTACTTAGCGATAAAGTAAAGCTATTACATGGCGTATAAGAATTTGACTCGCAGGTCATACAAAATTATAAAGACAACCATATGGCTCCTGCCGGTTGTGTACTCATCGACATGCAAGTCATGAAACATTACAAAACATGACCATCGCATACAATATACACATCACATCTTGGGCCATACCATATCACAGAAAACACTCCCTGCAAAAACAAGTTAGACGCCTCTACTTTGTTGTTGCATGTTTTACGTGGCTTATGGGAGTAGATGCTAAGAACGATTCTTACCTACGGAAAGCCACAACGGTGATATTATGGTTGCCAAACTCTGGTGTTAATCCCATGACAACTATAGTGAGAGAAACTGACATCCACCAGCCGCATGTGTGGAACAAGCCACACGTCAAGTGCGGAGCCGGTCTCGCGAACGACGTCGCGTAAGGTTGGCCTGGACCGCTTCAATCTCACTATCCCGTGTCATAAGAATAACACAAACAAGAGGCTTGCAATAGAAAACATCAACGCCCGCAACAACCATGTTGCGTTCTACTCGTGAAACACATCTACGCATAGATCTAGCTCTGATACCACTGAAGGGTTTCACGGCATAGTAAATCAAAATTTTCTACCGATGCGAACAGAAGGAAAGCCAAGATCTAATCTAGGAGATGCAATAAACGAGAGAGATTGGATTAGATCTTCATACCCTTGAAGATTCGCACAGCGAAACATTCGTCGGAACGTGGGTGATGTAGTCGTACTCGCTTCTCCTCCTCGCGATCCGATCCGATCTAGCACCACAAGTGGCGGTGCCTCCGTGAGATGCACACGCAAAGACTCGACGCCTCCTCCTTCCTCGGACCAGCAAGTATGGTGGAGAGATAGATTGGATCTACAACACGACGCGTGGTGTATATGGTGGAGAATTGCAGCAGGCTTCGCCACAAACATGGGAGGGAGAGAGGAAAGCTAGCAAGGCGGCTAGGGTTTGGAGGAGAGGTGTGTGGGGTTTGCGCGCCCACCCTCTTTATAGAGGGGGCGAGCCAGACCCTCCCCAAGCCCAAAGGATAAGGAGTGGGGCATGGACTCTCCCTCTTCTAGAAACCCCTATCTCTAGTTTAAACGATTTAAACTCTCTAGGATCGGCTGGGCCCTATGGGGCCTTGTGCCCTGGCCCAATGCGCCAGGACACTCCCTCATAGGCCCATGCCCCTCCCGGAAGGTGGGGCCACGTTGGTCCCTTCCGGAAGGTTCTAGAAGCTTCCGTACAATACCGATTAACCCTAACAATTCAACTCCAAAACTGCATCGCCTTATATGAATCTTATTCTCCGGACCATTCCGAACCTCTCGTGATGTCCCGGATCCCATCCGAGACTCGAAAAAAATTCATAAACCAATTATCCAATCTATCCTAGCCGAGACACGTTAAGTGTGTGACCTGCGGGTTCGAGAATATGGAGACATGATCTTCTATCAATAATCAACAATGGGTCAGGCACCCATATTGACTCCCACACATTCATCGATGATCATATCGGATGAACCACGATGCCGGATTCAATTAATCCCATATATATTCCCTTCGTCTCGCGATATTTTACTTGCCCGAGATTCGATCGGTGCATCGCCATACCTAGTTCACTCGTTCACGAAGTACTTTACTGCTCCGTAATCCGATATCACTTTGTGATTAACTCCATAACCACATGCTTGCAAGCGGTGTTGATATCGACACCGAGTGGGCCCAAGTATATCTCTCTGACTTGGGAGGGACAAATTCCATCTCGATACATACAACCCAACAGATACTTTCCGATCACCTGAGAGACACCTTTATGATCACCCTCTCATAGGATGACGTTTGATGACCTCAAAGCTTTCTTCCGGTACCAGGGAGTTGCATTATCTCATGGTCTAAGGAATACAATATTTGACATAGGAAAAGCTTCGCAAAGATGAACACGATGATACGATCTAATTGCTTCGCTTAGTTTGGGTTTGTCCATCATATCATTCTCCAATGATATGATCTCATTATCAATTGACAACTCATGTCTATGGTTAGGAAACCTTAACCATCATTGATCAATGAGCTAGTCCTTAGAGGCGTACCAGGGACACGGTGTTGTTCACAAACCACACAAGTATTAATGTTTCCGCTTAATACAATTCTAGCATGGAATATAAACTTTATCATGAACAAGAATTATAATAATAACATCTTTATTATTGCCTCTAGGGCATAATTCCAACAGTCCCTATCATGTGCTTCGGGGTAACGGCTTAGCATATTAGAAGGGAGGGTAATGAGCGTAGGTTTATCAACTGAAACTCGTTACAATGGGTGGACTATGGGATCGTGACGAAGGACAGTGATTGACTTGGATCTTGACTAAGCCTCGAACCAAGGAAGTTAGAACAGGAAAGCATACCTTAGCCATAGGATCATTGTCCGAGATAGATCGAAACGCCAAATATCATTGTCACAGAGTACATATTTGGACAAAGTTCTAAAGAGGTTTGGAATGGAAGAAAGCAAGAAAGGGTTCTTGCCCATGTTGCCCAATACGACCTTGAGTAAAACTCAAAGTCCGACATCGGCAGAAGATAGAGAAAGAATGAGTAAGACTCCCTATGCCTCAGCCATAGGATCTCTAATGTATGCCATGCTATGTACTAGACCCGACATTGCATATGCTGTTAGTTTAACTAGCAGATATCAAAGTGATCCAGGAGTGGATCATTGGACAATGATAAAAAAACATCCTTAAGTACTTGAGAAGAACTAAGGATATGGTTCTTTCTTATGGAGGTGATGAACAGCTCGTTGTTAATGGTTACACCGATGCTAGTTGGAACACCGATCCGGATGATTCTAAATCACAACTGGATACGTAATTATTTTGAATGGTGCAGCAGCTAGTCGGAGGAGTGCAAAGCAAAGCGTTGTGGCGAGATCTTCAACGAATCGGAATACATGGTCGCTTTGAGGCTTCACAAGAAGCGATATGGATGAAAGAGTTCATTACAGCTAGGTGTGGTTCCTAGTGCTACGGACCCAATGTCTATCTATCGTGATAACATGGGTGCCATAGCCAATGCGCAAGAACCAAGGTCACACAAGAAGTCAAGCACATCAAGCTACGTTTTCACGCTATTCGAGAACATATCCAGATGGGGATATAAAGATTTGCAAAGTACACAGATCCGAATGTGGCGGATCCGTTGACTAAACCTCTCCCGAGGGCAAAACATGACCAACACCAGACGCCATGGGTGTTCGGTATATTACCATGTAATCTGGATTAGATGACTCTAGTGCAAGTGGGAGACTGTTGGAGATATGCCCTAGAGGCAATAATAAATGTAGTTATTATTATATCTTTGTGTTTATGATAAATGTTTACATTCATGCCATAATAGTATTAACAAGGAAACATTGATACTTGTGTGATTTGTAAACTTAATTTGAAGTCCCTAGTATAGCCTCTATACATCACTAGCTTGTTGGTTGATAAATGATTGTGGTTTCCCTATCATGAACATTGAGATGTTATCAACAACAAGATCATATCGTTAGGAGAATGATATGGTGGATATACTCCTATAGATAAGCGTAGCATAAAGATCAAGTCATTTCAAAGTTCAATTGCTATATGCTTTCTGATACATAGTAACCTAATTCCTTCGACCATGAGATCATGCATATCACCTTTACCGGATGGATGCTTTGATGACATCAAACACCACATCGTAACTGGGTGGCTATAAAGGTGGCATTGAGTGTTCGGAAAGTATTGGTTGAGACACATGGATCAAGAGTGGGATTTGTCCATCCATATGACGGATAGATATACTCTGGGCCCTCTCGGTGGAATGTCATCCAATTGGCTTGCAAGCATGTGACTGGCTCACAAGGGATCACATATCACGGGAACGAGAAAAGAGTACTTATCGGTAACGAGGTTGAACTAGGTATGCAGAGATACCGACGATCATAACCTCGGATAAGTAAACTATCGTGAGACATAGGGAAATTGGTATCGTATGTAAGTGGTTCATTTGATCGCAAAGTAATCGTAGAAATATGTGGGAGCCATATGAATTTCCAGATTCCTCTATTGGTTATTGTTCGGAGAAGTGTCTCGATCATGTCCGCATAATTCTCGAACTGTAGGGAGACACACTTAAGGATTCGACGTTGTTTGAGTAGTTATGGTATTATGAGAAAGAGACCGAATGTTGTTCGGAGTCTCGGATGGGATCCGGGATATCACGAGGTGATCCGGAATGGTCCGGAGAATAAGATTCATATAAGGAAAGTCCCTTTGGAGTTCGGGAATGATTCCGTGTTTTCATCGGGAATGTTCTAGAAGGTTCCGAATGTCCCAAGACTGGAGGGAAGGGTACATGAATGTGTCATTGCATATTGGAATGATTGCATCATGTACTAAGTGTTCTCGATGTTCCAAATAAAGGATTAAATTGAATCCTAAATTGAAAAGTCAAATAGCAAGTTTGAAAAGTCAAACGACTAAAATTGGAAAGAGGGAAAGAGGAAGGAGAGGGAAACCGAGTTGGGGAGGGAATCCCTCCTCCAACCGGCGGCGCCTCCTCCAAGCCGAGTTGGGGAGGGACTCCCCTCCTCCCCTTGGCCGCCGGCCCCTCCACCTATATAAGGAGGGGCAAGGCTCCCTCCTCTAAACACACAAGTCCCTCACCTCAAACCCTAGAAAGCTGCAGCCCTCCATAGCCGCCGCCACCACCTAGGGTTTTGCCCTAGCCGCCGATTTGGGGTCCTCGGAACCCTAGCCGCCGGCTCTAGCCCCTCCTCCTTGGTGTGTCTAAACCCTAGATCGCCGAGGAGCTCTCTCATACTCCACCATACTCCCGCTTAAGGCGAAGCCTCGAGATTTCCCTCTACTTCCTACCACTGTCTTTGCCAAATCGCGAGGAGAGTGCTACAACCTCCGGCCTGCTGGAACAAGGGAGAGGAAGGTCTTCACGAAAATCGAACGTGTGACCGATTGCGGAGCGCTGCCGAACGCAATGGGAAGGATCGCCTACACGATCTTGAGATCGGAAGAGTACGACTACATCACCCACGAGAATCCGCCTCGTTAAACACTTTGGAATCTTCGAGGGTAAGTTATTCCATCGACTCGTTGCTACAATCTAGTAGATAGATCTTGGCTTGTTTGTTTGTATGCGATAGAAAATTTTTGTTTTCCATGCTACGAAACCCTACAGTGGTATCAGAGCCGTGTCTATATGTAGATCTGTTGCACAAGTAGAACACAATGGTCATTGTGGGCGTTGATGCTTTTATTGTCGATTGCTTCTTGTGTACTTTGCATCTTGCGGTATGTTGGGATGAAGTGGCCCGGGCTAACCTTACATGACATCGTTCATGAGACTTGCTCCACGCTTGACATGCAACTTGTATTGCATAAGTGGCTTTGCGGGTGCCTGTTTCTCCTAACATAGTTAAGATCCAATTTACAACGGGTGATCAACAATGCTATTATCAATGTTGTGGTTCTTGTTCGTAAGTTAGAACGATACTTATTGAAAGCCCCAAACCACGTAAAATATGCAAAGAAAGTAGAGGCGTCTAACTTTGTTTTGCAGGGGTGTGCAGTGATGTGATATGGCCATGATTGTGATTATATTTGATGTATGCAATGTTCCTTATTGTAAGTTGGCAACCGGCAGGAGCCAGATGGTTGTCTTTAATTTATGTTAAGACCCGCGTGTCTATTCAAAGTAGTTGTAATAGTTGAAGACCGGTGGACGACAACCATGGAGAAGCGTCATTGACCTTGATGCAATGCCGGTGATGATGGAGATCATGTTCATGCTTGAAGATGGAGATCGGAAGCACAAAGAAGAAAGGCCATATCATATCACATATTATTGAATTGCATGTGATGTTAATCCTTTATGCATCTTGTATTGCTTAGTAGACGACGGTAGCATTATAAGATGATCCCTCATGCACATGAATTTCAAGTCATAAAGTGTTCACCCTTAGTTAGCACCGTTGCTAAAGCTTGTTGTTTCGAAGCACCACGTGATGATCGGGTGTGTTAGATTCTGCAAGTGTATACAACGTGAGCAAGCCATATTTGCTCATGCGGAAACTAAGGTTTGATCTTGACGAGCCTAGCATGTACAGACATGGTCTCGGAACACGGATCACCGAAAGGTAAAGCATGAATCATATAGTAGATATGATGAACATGATGATTGTTCGCCATTGAAACTATATCAACTCTCGTGATGATCGGTGTTGATGTAGTGGATTTGGTTCATGTGATCACTAAAACAATGTGAGGGATGTTGTTTTGAGTGGGAGTTCACCTAGGTTAATTTTATTATTAATTTGAACTCAATTTGTCATAAACTTAGTCTAAACTATTGCAAATATGTTGTAGATCAATGGCAGCCCCTACCATCAATTTTAATGCGTTCCTAGAGAAAGAAAAGTTGAAAAACAATGGAAGCAACTTCGTGGATTGGTTCTGCAATTTGAGGATTGTCCTCACAATGGTAATTTGACCTATGTCGGATGCACCATTGGTGACCCACCGGTGATGCTTCCGATGAAGTAAAGAATGTTTACCTCGCCGGAAGAATCAAGATCTATAGTTCAAAGGCGCTATCATGTACGGTTTGGAATCGGAGCTTGTAAAAGGTTTGAGAATTCAGACCCATATGATATTGTCGAGGATCTCAAATTGATTTTTGAGACTCATGCGGCAATTGAAAGCTATGAGGCTTCAAAAGTTCTTTAACGCAAGATGGAAGAGGGCATCGACGGTGAGCATGTGCTTAAGATGTCTGGGCACGCAAACAAACTTCAAAGCTTGGGTATAGTGATTCCTAATGCTTTGGGATTTACCGTGTCCTCCAATCACTACCACCAAGTTACAAGAACTTTGTGATGAACTACAACATGCGTGAACATGAACAAGCAGCTGCAACTGTTTGCTATGTTAAACTCTGCAAGTGGAGATCAAGAAAGAGCACCAAGTGTTGTTGGTCAATAAGACCACCAAATTCAAGAAAGGCAAGTCTAAGGTAAGGGACACTTCAAGAAGGGTGGTAAGAAAGTTACCACGCCGAAGAAGACCAAGGCTGGACCCAAGCCCGACATCGAGTGCTTTTACCGCAAGGGAGAAGGTCATCGAAGCGGAATTGCCCAAAGTACTTGGCGGATCTCAAGAACGGCAACATCAAGAAGAAAGGTATATCCGATATACATGTTATTGATGTGTATCTCACTAGTACTGTAGTAGTGCTCGGGTATTTGATATCGGTTCGGTTGCTCATATTTGTAACTCAAACAAAAGCAGAATAAACGGAAGCTAGCGAAGCACGAGGTGACGATGCGCGTGGGAAACGGATCAAAGGTTGATGTGATCGCGGTCGGCACGCTACCCCTTCATCTACCATCGGGATTAGTTTTATACTTCAATAATTGTTATTTGGTGCCTGCGTTGAGCATGAAAATTATATCGGGATCTTGTTTATTGCGAGACGGTTACTTGTTTAAGTCCGAGAATAATGGTTATTCGATTTATATGAGTAATATGTTTTATGCACATGCACCTTTGATAGATGGTCTATTCTTATTGAATCTCGATAGTGGAAATACACATATCAACAACATTGAGGCTAAACGTTTGAAATCAAGCGATAATTCGACCTATATGTGGCACTGTCGTCTTGGTCACATTGGAGTGAAACGTATGAAGAAACTCCATTCCGATGGACTTCTTGAATCACTTGATTTTGAATCACTTGAAAGATGCGAAGCATGTCTAAGACTCCATTTTATGGTATGATGGAGCGAGCTACGGACTTATTGTAAATCATACATACCGATGTGTGTGGCCCAATGAGTGTAGCATCGCGCGGTGGTTATCGTTATGTTCTTACCTTCACGGATGACTTGAGTAGATATGGGTATATCTATTTTATGAAACATAAGTCCGAGAATTTTGAGAAGTTTAAGGAGTTTCAAAGTGAGGTAGAGAATCAACGTAACAAGAAGATTAAATTTCTACGTTCTGATCGTGGAGGTGAATATCTTAGTTACGAGTTTGGCGAGCATTTGAAGAAATGCGGAATACTTTCACAGTTGACACCGCCGGGAACACCACAGCATAATGGTGTGTCCGAACGTCATAATCGAACTCTCTTAGATATGGTTCGTTCTATGATGTCACTTACAGATTTACCGCTATCATTTTGGGTTTATGCATTAGAAACAGCCGCATTCACTTTAAATAGGGCACCGTCTAAATCCGTTGAAATGACACCGTATGAATTATGGTTTGGGAAGAAACCTAGATTGTCGTTCCTTAAAGTTTGGGGTTGCGAAGCCTATGTAATGAAGTTACAGCCGGACAAGCTTGAACCCAAAGCGGAAAAATGCGTCTTCATAGGATACCCAAAGGAAACTATTGGGTATACCTTCTATCATAGATCCGAAGGCAAAATCTTCGTTGCCAAGAATGGATCCTTTCTAGAGAAGGAATTTCTCTCGAAAGAAGTGACTGGAAGGAAAGTAGAACTCGACGAGGTTGTCGAACCTTCTCTCGAAATTGCGAGTAGCGCAGCACCAGAAGAAGTTCCTGTGGTGCCTGCACCAATAAGAGAGGAAGCTAATGATGATGATCATGAAACTTCGGTTGAAGTTGCTACAGAGCCTCGGAGGTCAACGAGAACTCGTACCACTCTATATTGGTATGATCCCGTTATGAGTGTCATGTTGGTGGATAACACCGATGACCCTGAGACATATGAGGAAGCGATGATGAGCCCAGATTCCAATAAATGGCAAGAAGCCATGAAATCCGAGATTGGATCCATGTACGAAAACCAAGTATGGACCTTGGTGGACTTACCGGATGGCCAGAAGGCTGTCGAGAACAAATGGATCTTCAAGAAGAAAACATATGCTGATGGTAATGTTACTGTCTATAAAGCTCGACTTGTCGCAAAAGGGTTTCGACAAATTCAAGGAGTTGACTACGATGAGACTTTCTCACCGGTAGCGAAGCTAAAGTCTATGAGGATTATGTTAGCAATTGCTGCATATTATGATTATGAGATATGGCAGATGGATGTCAAAACAGCATTCCTCAATGGAGATATTGATGAAGAGTTGTATATGATGCAACCCAAAGGTTTTGTCGATCCTAAAGATGCTAACAAGGTATGCAAACTTCAACGATCCATCTATGGATTGAAGCAAGCATCCCGAAGTTGGAATCAACGTTTTGATAAGGTGATCAAAAGTTTTGGTTTTATACAAACTTATGGAGAAGCTTGTATTTACAAGAAAGTGAGTGGGAGCTCAGAGCATTCTTAATACTATATGTGGATGACATATTGTTGATTGGGAATGATGTAGACCTTCTTAATAGTGTCAAGGAATATTTGAATAATAGTTTTTCAATGAAGGATCTTGGCAAGCACTTACATATTAGGCATAAAGATTTATAGAGATAGATCGAACGCCAAATATCATTGTCACAGAGTACATATTTGGACAAAGTTCTAAAGAGGTTTGAATGGAAGAAAGCAAGAAAGGGTTCTTGCCCATGTTGCAATACGACCTTGAGTAAAACTCAAAGTCCGACATCGGCGTAAGATAGAGAAAGAATGAGTAAGACTCCCTATGCCTCACCATAGGATCTCTAATGTATGCCATGCTATGTACTAGACCCGACATTGCATATGTTGTTAGTTTAACTAGCAGATATCAAAGTGATCCAGAGTGGATCATTGGACAGTAAAAAAACATCCTTAAGTACTTGAGAAGAACTAAGGATATGGTTCTTTCTTATGGAGGTGATGAACAGCCGTTGTTAATGGTTACACCGATGTTAGTTGGAACACCGATCCGGATGATTCTAAATCACAACTGGATACGTAATTATTTTGAATGGTGCGGCGCTTAGTGGAGGAGTGCAAAGCAAAGCGTGGCGAGATCTTCAACTGAATCGGAATACATGGTCGCTTGGAGGCTTCACAAGAAGCGATATGGATGAAAGAGTTCATTACAGAGCTGGGTGTGGTTCCTAGTGCTGGACCCAATGTCTATCTACTGTGATAACATGGGTGCCATAGCCAATGCGCAAGAACCAAGGTCACACAAGAAGCTGAAGCACATCAAGCTACGTTTTCACGCTATTCGAGAACATATCCAGGATGGGGATATAAAGATTTGCAAAGTACACACAAATCTGAATGTGGCGGATCCGTTGACTAAACCTCTCGCGAGGGCAAAACATGACCAACACCGATCGCCATGGGTGTTCGGTATATTACCATGTAATCTGGATTAGATGACTCTAGTGCAAGTGGGAGACTGTTGGAGATATGCCCTAGAGGCAATAATAAATGTAGTTATTATTATATCTTTGTGTTTATGATAAATGTTTACATTCATGATATAATAGTATTAACAAGGAAACATTGATACTTGTGTGATTTGTAAACTTAATTTGAAGTCCCTAGTATAGCCTCTATACATCACTAGCTTGTTGGTTGATAAATGATTGTGGTTTACCTATCATGAACATTGAGATGTTATCAACAACAAGATCATATCGTTAGGAGAATGATATGGTGGACATACTCCTATAGATAAGCGTAGCATAAAGATCAAGTCATTTCAATAGTTCAATTGCTATATGCTTTCTGATACATAGTAACCTAATTCCTTCGACCATGAGATCATGCATATCACCTTTACCGGATGGATGCTTTGATGACATCAAACACCACACCGTAATCGGGTGGCTATAAAGGTGGCATTGAGTGTTCGGAAAGTATTGGTTGAGACACATGGATCAAGAGTGGATTTGTCCATCCATATGACGGATAGATATACTGGGCCCTCTCGGTGGAATGTCATCCAATTGGCTTGCAAGCATGTGACGCTCACAAGGGATCACATATCACGGAACGAGAAAAGAGTACTTATCGAACGAGGTTGAACTAGGTATGCAGAGATACACGATCATAACCTCGGATAAGTAAACTATCGTGAGACATAGGAAATTGGTATCGTATGTAAGTGGTTCATTCGATCGCAAAGTAATCATAGAAATATGTGGAGCCATATGAATTTCCAGATTCCTCTATTGGTTATTGTTCGGAGAAGTGTCTCGATCATGTCCGCATAATTCACGAACCGTAGGGAGACACACTTAAGGATTCGACGTTGTTTGAGTAGTTATGGTATTATGAGAAAGAGACCGAATGTTGTTCGAGTCTCGGATGGGATCCGGATATCACGAGGTGATCCGGAATGGTCCGAGAATAAGATTCATATAAGGAAAGTCCCGCTTTGAGTTCGGGAATGATTCCTGTTTTCATCGGGAATGTTCTAGAAGGTTCCGGAATGTCCCACCGGAGGAAGGGTACATGAATGTGTCATTGCATATTGGAATGATTGCCATGTACTAAGTGTCCTCGCTGTTCCAAATAAAGGATTAAATTGAATCCTAAATTGAAAAGTCAAATAGCTAGTTTGAAAAGTCAAACGGCTAAAATTGGAAAGAGGAAAGAGGAAGGAGTGGGAAACCGAGTTGGGAGGAATCCTCCTCCAATCGGGCGCCCTCCAAGCCGAGTTGGGGAAGGACTCCCTCCTCCCTTGGCCGCCCCTCCACCTATATAAGGAGGGCGGGGCTCCCTCCTCTAGACATACAAGTCCTCACCTCAAACCCTAGAAAGCTGCAGCCTCCATAGCCGCCACCACCTAGGGTTTTGCCCTAGCCGATTTGGGGTCCGGAACCCAGCCGGCTCTAGCCCCTCCTCCTTGGTGTGTCTAAACCCTAGATCGCCGAGGAGCTCTCATACTCCACCATACTGCCCGGCTTAAGGCGAAGCCCTCATGATTTCCCTCTACTTCCGTACCACGCCGTTGCCGGAATCGCGAGGAGAGTGCTACAACCTCCGCTCACTTGGAACAAGGGAGAGGAAGGTCTTCGTCAGTACCGAACGTGTGACCTAATCTTGGAGCGCTGCACGCAGCCTTGTAGGATCGTCTACACGATCTTGAGATCGGGAAGAGTACGACTACATCACCCACGAGAATCCTCTCTCGCTAAACACTTTGGAATCTTCGAGGGTAAGTTATTCCGTCGACTCGTTGCTACAATCTAGTAGATAGATCTTGGCTTGTTTGTTTGTATGCGATAGAAATTTTTTGTTTTCCATGCTACGAAACCCTACAGTTACTTCCCATCCTCAGAAAGGATTGCGAAAGCAGCGGGAAAGGGATTCCGTGAAATCCTGTACAACCCGTGAAGACTGACGAACATAGTTTTTTAAATACTAAAACTTACTTTTTCTAAAAACGTAATTTCAAAAACTAAGCATAGGACCAGGATTCTTATCCATGGCTTTAGATAAAGTATCAAACGACCACTATAGAACTTTTTGAGTATGCTCGTACTCAATCCATACTTCTTAAAACCCTTGCTCAGGTACCACGAAGACCGAAGATACATCTGCTACAGAAGACTCCATTAAGGAGGATGTTTATTACGATGAACCCGACCTCCCAGGAGAAATTTAAGGCATATACTGCATAAGAAATTTTAGAATAGAAGAGGAAACCATAGAATTAGAAGAATTGTTATGCACGCCTAGGATAGTCGGGCTGAGAAACCTAGATCGTGATAAGGCAAAGGTGTCCGATCTTTCGATGAGATGGTGATAGTCGATTTGGTGGAGTTCGGGCTTGACGATCCGAGTACACGTGCGAGCACGAGCGCCAATGCAATCGCTAGGCCAATCTCCTGGAGGTTACCAATCTTGCGGGAACACGATCATCCTGACCAACGAGGGTCTTAATTCCTACCTGAAATTAAGAACAAGTAAGAACTAATATTGCAATCAAGATATTGCGGATTAAGATGAAAGCTTTATTGAAAAGGTGGGATCCTGAATAGGTGCGAAGTACAAGAGGCCTCTGCGACACTCGAGCCTTGGCAAAGTTGCTATGATGGCTAACTTAATGTCTAAACAAAATCCGAGTCTATGGTGACGTCTAAGGCGATTATTTAAGGAGGAAAAGGTAGGGTTTCGACCAGTCATAGAAGTGGTGGCCGAATCCAACCCTAGAAGTCCTTTTCTCCTCAAATACGGACTCTAAAAAGTGGCTATTTAAAATCCTGCGAAAATTACATGGGCCTGGACCAAAATAAAGGTGTCGTAGAACCATATTAAGCTATGGACGAATTTGTGAAGTATTAATCTTGAATATTTCGTCCAAGCCTTCTTTCTTCATTATGTTGGCCTCAAAGTTCTGAAATCTTCATCCGTGGCCTTCTCTTGGATCATCACATGCTTGCTGCCATCTTCATGCATGACCATGCTCCAATGCTTGTCCCTCTCATCCATCCTTGGTCCATCATTTCTAAGAGTAAGAAATGCATCTGATTTAGGCAGCATCATATTCTCATGTATGTGAGGAATAGTTCCAAGAAACGAAAGTACCTGATAGTTAAGTTGTTTAGCACGAGATCGAGTGATAGGTCCTTGTATGTGTGTAGCTGTAGGTATAACGGTTGTATCAATAGATGGGATGTCCACATCATGCTCCCCTTCTTGAATTGAAGTCGTCTTCGATGCAATCTCATCTTCCTCACCAAAGTAAGGCTTCAAATCTGCAATGTTAAACGTAGGACTAACCGTACCAAAGTCTGTAGGCAACTCAAGTTTATATGCATTATCGTTTATTTTATCTAACACCTTAAAGAGACCAGCAGCACGCGGCATTAACTTAGACTTGCGTAAATCAGGAAAACGATCTTTACGCAAATGTAACCAAACAAGATCTCCAACATCAAACACAACATGCTTTCTCCCTTTATCCCCAGCAAGTTTATACTTAGCATTCATGTGTTCTATGTTATCTTTAGTAGTCTTATGCAAGTTTAATATCATTTCAGCGCGTTGTGTAGCATCCAAATTATTTTGCACCGAAGAAGGTAAAGGCAATAAATCAATAGGTGCACGAGGAACAAAACCATACACGATCTCAAACGGGCACATCTTTGTGGTAGAATGCAGCGAGCGATTATAATCAAATTCTATATGAGGTAAACACTCTTCCCACAATTTTAAGTTCTTCTTTAAAACAGCCCGCAACATAGTAGACAAAGTTCTATTTACTACTTCAATTTGTCCATCAGTTTGGGGATGACATGTAGCACTAAACAACAATTTAGTCCCCAACTTAGCCCATAAACATCTCCAAAAGTGGCTAAGAAATTTAGTATCACGATCAGAAACAATATTATTTGACACACCATGTAAACGAACAATTTTACGAAAGAACAAATCAGCAATATGCGCAGCATCATCCGTTTTATGAAAAGGAATAAAGTGTGTCATCTTAGAAAACCGATCCACAACAACAAAAATACTATCCCTCCCCTTCTGTGTACGTGGCAATCCCAAAACAAAGTCCATAGAAATATCCTCCCAAGGAACACTAGGAACAGGAAGAGGCATATATAAACCATGTGGATTAAGGCGAGACTTAGCTTTTTGACAAGTAGTGCAACGTGCCACAAATCTCTCAACATCTCGACGCATACGTGGCCAAAAGAAGTGTGCAGCAAGAACATCCTCCGTTTTCTTAACACCAAAGTGTCCCATCAATCCTCCTCCATGCGCCTCCTCTAACAACAAAAGACGAACAAAACTATCTGAAATGCATAGTTTGTTAGCACGGAACACAAATCCATCATTAAAGACGAACTTGTTCCATGTTCTACCATCTCTACAATTTTGCAACACATCTTTAAATTCAACATCATGCACATATTGTTCCTTAATAGTTTCCAATCCAAATATTTTGAAGTCAAGTTGAGATAACAAAGTATAACGGCGTGACAAAGCATCAGCAATAATATTATCTTTACCCTTTTTGTGTTTGATAACATAAGGAAAAGACTCAATAAATTCAACCCACTTTGCATGACGACGATTCAACTTAGCTTGACTATGAATATGCTTCAAAGATTCATGATCAGAATGTATAACATATTCTTTAGGCCATAGATAATGTTGCCAAGTTTCTAATGTCCGAACCAACGCATATAATTCTTTATCATAAGTAGAATAGTTCAGACTAGCCCCACTGAATTTCTCACTAAAATATGCAACAGGTTTTCCCTCTTGTAATAACACACCTCCCAAACCAATTCCACTAGCATCACATTCAAGCTCAACAGTCTTATTAAAATTAGGAAGTTGGAGTAAGGGAGCATGTGTTAGCTTATCTTTCAATATTACGAAGCCCAGTTGTTGTGCATCGCCCCAAACAAAGGGCACATCCTTCTTGGTAAGTTCATTTAGCGGCGCGGCAATTGATCCAAAGTCTTTGATAAAACGCCTATAAAAACCAGCAAGGCCAAGAAAACTCCTCACTTGTGTGAACGTCTTGGGCTGCGGCCAATTCTCAATAGCTTCAATCTTGGCTGGATCCACTTTAATACCCTGTGATGTAACAACATAGCCAAGAAACGCAACTCGATTGGTGCAAAAGGTGCACTTCTCAAGATTACCAAACAAACGTGCATCACGTAAAGCATTGAAAACAGCATGTAAATGGTCCAAATGATCCTCTAAAGATTTTCTATAAATCAGAATATCATCAAAGTAGACTACCACAAAACGTCAAATAAAAGCACGTAAAACTTCGTTCATTAATCTCATGGAAGTGCTGGGTGCATTAGTTAAACCAAATGGCATCACTAACCACTCGTACAAACCGAACTTAGTTTTAAATGCTGTTTTCCATTCATCTCCCAATTTCATACGAATCTGGTGGTAACCACTACGCAAATCAACTTTAGAAAACATGGTAGAGCCACTCAATTCATCAAGCATGTCATCCAAACATGGAATAGGATGACGATATCGAATAGTAATATTATTGATAGCTCTACAATCAGTACACATGCGCGAAGAACCATCTTTCTTAGGTACCAAAATAATAGGAACAACACAGGGGCTAAGGGACTCACGAATATGATCTCTGTCGAGTAGTTCCTGAATTTGGCGTTGTATCTCCTTTGTCTCCTCTGGATTGGTTCTATATGGCGCGTGGTTGGGCAATGTAGCACTAGGAATTAGATCAATTTGGTGCTCCATCCCTCTAATAGGAGGTAGTCCTGGTGGCAGCTCAGCGGGAAAGACGTCCTCATATTCCTGCAAAAGGTTAGCAATAGTGGATGTCAAAGAAGGAGGCATATCCTCAAATGAAAACAAAACCTCTTTGCAGATAATTGCATAACATTGAGTATTGTTTACATCTAGTTTAGCAATATCAATTTTATTTGCAAGCATACATGGACTCTTCAAACGAATTTCAGTAGCATGTTTAGAATCAGATTTAGTGTTCTTTGGTGGTACAAAATCTGCAGCAACAATCTGATTCTCACTTTTATTTTTCTCTTCAGTTTTAGCTCTACTAGCTCTAGCAAGATCATCTTTTAAAATCTGTTCGGGAGTCATAGGTTTTAGACCAATTTTCTTTCCATCATGCATAAGAGAATAGTGATTAGTGTAAGATCCCTCCTTTATAAAGGAAAAGGATCCCTGTGATTGCAATGCTAGTCCCTGGATCAATAGCTAGCATCCACAGTTAAGATGTAATATCAAGAAACAAAGGTCATAATACAACTTTATAACCAGGAATAAAATATTTTATTACATCTTTCATAGCTCATTTGGCTATTACATTACATTGTAGCAGAATATCTATAAGCATGGGGTCCTTCATCTTCAAAGTGCCACAGGCAGACATGTTGGTTGTAGACTTTGTAATCCTAATCAACACACTTCACTAAATCAATCAAACCTACAACATAACAAGTTATAGCCACAAGGGTCAATACATTTGAATTGTATTGGCAAGTGATACTATGGTAGTATAGTGGAGTCTATCATCTATATGCATTTGGCTAAGTGGAGCTTAGGCTTGCATTGCTCAAAATAGATTTTTCCTTATCATTTGAAAACACTAAGTTTTTGCTTTGACAAAAATCACCCAAGGCATCTACCAATCAAAGATTGAAGATCCTTTAACCCTTGTTCAACCACAAGTTTTTAACTTAGAAATTTGGATAATGAGATTCTTGATAGCTTCCATGTCTTGATGCTCAAATTGTCCTTTGCCAGGGACATGGCTAAGTACTTAGATTTTACACTCTGCAGAGGTGGTGCACTTTCCCCACAAGACTTGGTTTCACCAAGACAAGATCTTTCAGAAGCCTTTCCTTAGACCAAATGGACGCGTTCCAACCTATCATCCCACTACCACCAACTGTCTAAATGGCTAAGTTCTAGCAACCTATATGATCCAGACAGAGCCCATAATGCCAAGTGGTTGCACTTGAAGCTTCTCAACATTTGACATCTCAAATATCTTTGTTCCTGGGTGGCCATCCACAAGTGAGATAAACAAGGTAAACCATAAAAATGGGCCTCGTGAACCACTCAACACAAACCTTTCCTTCCATTCCACCCAGGTGATTCATTCACTTAGTTGTTTTATTAAACAAAACACAAGTCCTCAGACTTAGAAACTTTTCCATAGTGTGAATATATATTCCACCCTTGTTTTCTACTAGCTAAGCTAAGCATGATAGTAGTAGGGATCTTAACTTAGGAAATCTCTACTAAGGTTTCATCTACTAGGATTTCCCATAGCATGGTTTATACTTAGCAAAAATTCTATGCAAGTTTTACTTAGAAAAATCACTAATGCATAGTGAAAGTAATGGGACAAAAGTATGAAGCATCACTTGCCTTTTTGGTAGAGGGTATAAGTTCACTCCTTGTCCTTGCAACAATCACACTCTTCAAGTCACTACAATTCAATCAAGCAAGGCACAATCTCAATCTACCAATCAAGCAAAACATCACATAAAATGATAAAGTCAAAGTAATGCATGCAAGCATGCCAAGCTTTGTTTTATTTGAAAAAGTGGTTCCTAATGGGTCATAAACATTTGAAAACACCTAATGGTCATTTTATAAAGTGGCAAAGTCATTTGCAAAAGATTTCACTTCATAAACCATTTTCAAGTCAAGGTATCATTTTATGTGGTGTAGAAATGTTTTTACTAAGGCATTAATCTATAGGGTTCACAATATATGTTTTCAAACCATAAAACTTTTGTGTTTAGGGTCAGAGAGTTTATTTCCAAAACATTTCTCAAAGGTTTTCTTCCAAAACCATTTTTAATAAATAAACTATATTTTTATTTGACTAGAATTGGTTTTAAATCCAAGATTCATTCTTTTGCATCACCAAATATATTTTTGAAACCACAAAGTGATTCCTATGGTCATTAGGTTTAAAACACACCATTTGCAAAAGATTTTATCCCCAAAAACATTTTAGAACAATTTTTATAACCTAAACAAGCATACATATGTTTCTGCAAAAACAAACATTTTACCAAAAGCTTTTTACTAAACAAGGTGCATGGTTGGCTAGGGCTTGTCTTGCTATTCCATTGATACAAAATTTGCAAACTTTGGACGTGTGGATCAAAAGTTATGCAATTTACAAAATTGAACAACTAATAGATAAGTTTCTGTTTTATAAACAA
Organism: Avena longiglumis; assembly: GCA_030063025.1. Taxonomy (NCBI): domain Eukaryota; kingdom Viridiplantae; phylum Streptophyta; class Magnoliopsida; order Poales; family Poaceae; genus Avena; species Avena longiglumis. Next base: position 207,169,319 of record CP125979.1, on the reverse strand, counting down.
ACTCCAGGCCACGTGGTGCGATCTTATTGGTCAAAAACGCTTCATGCGGATCGACCAATATGGTGCGTTGGATCTAAGTTCAATCGCGCGGCTCAGGTCCACCCATACCCTTTCGAGTTGATTCTATTCCTACGCCTCCGATTCAGATCCAATGGTTCTCACGCAATGACCCAAAAGCAGCGACGCTGGCAGCGGCGACTGGCGGCGTCGTGGTCGGACGGAGGCGGAGCTGGTGAAATAGGAAGCAGGGGGTAGAGGAGTAGCTCACCAGAATCGCCACGACGTACTGGTGCTCAACGTGGTAGTCGGAAGACAGGGGGCGCTCGAGGTCGACGGTGATTGTTCGTCGGAGTCGTCTCTGTCGACGAGCTGGTTCGGCGACGTTGTTGGCGAGGTTGTGGTCCGTGCTAAGACAAGCCAGTGGCGTAGTTAGATGCGCGCGAATGAGTAGATTGCAGAGGCTTCAATCAGAGGGGAAGGGACGGTCGGGTGTTACCAGGGGGTTTCGCCGGAGATGGAAACAGACGACGGCGGCGGTTGCGTTGACGTTGGCGACGATGCAGAGCATGTGCGGCTAAACGGGCGACACTGGGAGATGCGTCAGAGGCCAGGGAGTGTGCTCGTGTGGTCGAGGGGGCGAGGCGCGACGATGAGTGGCCGGAATTGCTCGAAGAGCTCGTCGGAGTCCGCGGCGGTGCGAGCCAAAATGGAAGCAGCCTGGTGGCAGAGAGTGGGTGGTTCCTAGAGGGAAACGGAGAGGGGGAGCAGGTGTTTAAGGAAGCGTGGTCGCGGCGAGATTAAGGCGAGGCATTGAAGCGAATTCAACCGCGGCATCACTGGCAGGAAACGGCGGGTCGTCATGGGTGAAGACGAGGTGGCGATGGGGTCTCGGCGAAAGGAGAGAAGGGCGGTGGGTCCGTCATCGACGCTGAGTGGGTGCATGTCTGAGTGGAAAACGATTCGCGAGTGGGGGAAGTAGCTGGGTTGGTACTAGGCTTGCTGGGCCAGACGAGTTGGGCTGAGCTCGATTCATTTTTTTTAATACAGTAAACTTTTCTTTTTCTATTTGATCTTTTGTTTTGAAATTCATTCAAACAATTCAAACATTCAAATCTATCAAACTACCACCACACTTTGCATTGAGTTTAGTTCTGTTAACAACAATAAACCAAGTCCGAAAATAAAATAATATTTTTATTCTTTTAGGATCTATTTAATAATTAAATAAAATAGTCCTTAGTTATTAATTCAAATAGGATTTGATTATTTAAAATCTCCATTTGAAATCCAAATATTATCAAATCCAAATCAGTAGGTTTTATTTGAAAATATAAAATACTTGGAAAACTTGTTTGAAATCTATACCTAATCTTCTATATCTAAATAGGAGTCCCCCACTACCCTATTTCTCTCTACGTGCAAGCATGCCACATCATATATCCTCAGTGAATGACACCTCAGCTTTGCCGCCACCATGGCCTGTTGACTGAAATGCTCTTAGAGCAGGCGCATGCGGTTCTTAAATTTTACTTATCACCTGCTTGCATCCCTCTGTTATTTATCCTTCTGCTGTTTTATGGCCACACAAAATTAACCTACCAAACTTTATGGACTCCGCCGTGAATGCACGAGAAACTTAAAGAAATAATCACGCGGAAGAAACTGATCGAGGTAGCCTAGCAGTCGGCCTCGCCCTTTTAAACAGCTTACTGCTCACAGGGCGCAATACAATCCCAAAATCCTCCACATCACAATAGGCGGCATGGTTTAGACATCTCTTCTACTACACGGTTTGGCTTCTCCTCTTCCTATTCTCCATGACATCTCTCTTTCTATTCTCGATGAAATCCTGGCCACTTTCTCATCCACGCAGGGCTGGCCCATAAGGGGGGGCAACGGGGGGCCCGCCCAGGGGCCCAAGGAGGCAGGGCCCCTAGCCCAGATAGCTGTCCAGTATATTAGTAATTATATTTATGTGTTAGATCCGAAAAAAAAGAAAAAAAAGCCCAAGTTCATCACGTAGCTACAAGTCACGGATCAACATGGATTGATCGGTAGTGCTAAATTAAATTAAATTGATTAATCTCTGTGAACCTGCGATCAACACGTACATCTCTCCTCTGTCTTTACTCCTCTGGCTCGTCTTCTCCCCAAATTCTCCACTCCCAGAGAATAGCGCCACCGTCTCCCGTGCTTTTCCAATTCCGAGATCTTTGCAGTCATTAATGGAGAGCTATTGCGCTATTCTTCTCCCCACTCTTTCTCTCTTTCCATCCTCAATGTTATAGCCATTCCCCATGAACTAGACATTGAGTCTTGGAGGCATCACCGCACCAGAGATGGTACGTCCCCCTCCCTCCACTTGATTCGTTGTTAAATTGCTAGACTTCATGGCTCTGAGTGCTCCACGTCTCCAATTCTACTCTTCTTTCTACGATATGTTTTTCAAGCCTCCATTGGATCTGATTCCTAAGCATATTAGGACAAGAGAAGGGGGGCGGCTGGACCGGGAATGAGAAAGTTATATTTTTCATCATCTTGGTGCTGAGCGGATCAAGGATCCAACATCGACAATTCAAAATCGAACCATATTCCCATATCCAGGATCCAACATCGACAATTCAAAATATAAGTTCTCCAAGATCTGATCATCATAGTATAAACACATGTGCTAAGTTTGCTTTATAATTATATATCTTATGGTAGGACAAAAGCTTTACGTAGCAATCAGTTCTGACTTGCCACATTGCCAGTTAAGAGCCACTTAGAAGATCAGTCTTTTGTCGATATTATTTCTTACTAATATCATGTAGTTTTTTGTATCGTTACAAATAAAGAATTTTAGTGTAAGTTTTATAATTCAAAGACCATCAGTCTATGATACTTACTGGATTGCTTTTGAAATACAATACATTTTAAATGTGAGTTTGTGAATAAGGGCCCTTTTTTTTGTCTTGTTCTAGGGCCCTCAATATGTATGGACCGGCCCCGCATCCACGATCTCTATAAGAAGAAAGTTATGGAGGCATTTGAGCAGACCATGTCTAAAACTGATGGAGGATCCGAAGTGATGATTCAGCATTCAGATATAAAATCTGTACGCCACAGTGGGTCTCTCCAGCCACATCGACGATCGTCATCTGCCATGCATCACGAAGCAGTCGTTGCAATTGATAGTTTGATACTTCCTGTTACACGCACCTTTTCCATCTCCTTATTATGGTTTGCCTTCCATCAACACATACACATCCCAATATCAGTATCAAATTGATTGAGTTAAAAAAGGCTTGCACACGATACACCGACAAAATCTTATGTCAGAGAACCGAGGTTATTTCTTTTTGGGTTTCTAATTGTACTATCATATTGCTACCGTTGCCATAAAAGGTATGTGGCAGTAAAAAGCAACTAGGTATGCCAAGTTCTCTCACTACATATTCTTACCCATGTCTATTTCTTAAATTTCTGCTTTCTGGTGTGCAGCAAGTTGTGTTTATTTTCACTGGTTTTTTAAGTTTTTTTACTGGATGCATCAAAGTTGCTTTTTCCTATGCAATTCAGTCGTGCAATTACTGACTTCAGTTTCTAGATTTCAGAAAAGCTAGACTAAGTATTGGCAAAACTGAAAGAACTACAATGTGGCAGGGATCTCCTTTGCACTAGCGCAAAAGGAGCACCCCAACGATGCATTCACAGGACAACAAATTCCAGCCCTCAAGTCCACAAGGCCCCATATCCTCAATACTATCCATTGCCTCAGCCATAATTTTTTTTGTTTGTGTCAGACTACATTGGCGTATTATATTACAAACATTTTCTCATGTATCACGAACAATGGAATTTATTTCTGGTTGGATAGTAGTTCTTTGTGCTCTGATATTGCTTACCATAACCGGGCAATGACTATTTTCTGAAGTTGGCAACATATTTTTAGAATTGAAGCTTTTCACTCATATTATTACCAAAAAAAATGTGGAATGACTTATGCTATGACTCATATGTTCTAAAAGAAAACACATTTTGCTACCAATTCCCTCCGCAACGCGCGGGGTATCACCTAGTAATAAAGAACATAAGGTTTCTGTCAACGGTCCGTCTGGAAATTACTCTTTTAGCTTCACAAGTTTTGAAATATTACAGGCACTGCCACCGGTTAGTCATAGACGCGAGATAGAGGATGCGGATTAGGGCGCGGCCACGCCGCCTCGGTCAGGACTCTCTCTCTGGCCTTTATCTTCTCTCACGTCTGAATCCCCCTCGACCAGTCCGCTATGGCCTCACGTTGGTCCCTGCTCGCCGCCGGTTGTGTCTCGTGCTGGTCCCTGCTCATCGCCGGCCGGGAATTGAACTAGCCAAGGGTCCGCGGCACCACGCTCCGTAGGGCGCCGCTGCCTTTCGGGAGGCCGTGCCGAAGTTCCCCGCGAAAAGCAGATCTGGAGGCCGTCGCTCTATGAATCACGGGCCACGAACTCCTCAAATCCTCCCATCGACTTGGTCCCATGACAACCACACGCACCGCCGCTCTCCTCACGGACTGAGGTCTCCGCGCGGGCTCCTGATTCACGGCCGTCGAGCCGGTCCACTTGCGATTTATGGTCGTTAGCCGCCGCACTGGTTCCCACCTCGGCGCCAATCTCCCGGCGCCACGCCTGTCTCTGTGCGCCATCCCGCTACCGGCTACCTCAAGTTGTGTCCCATGCGAACCTGGATATATACCACCCCGCGAGCTACTTGGATGCTGCCGCCATGCGCTGACAGGGTGCTCGCTGCCTCATGTGCTAGCTACCCATTCCCGCGTCATGATAGGCCACCGCTCGCGCGTTGTCAGGCTGTTGTTGCTTTCGCAAGCGTGTGCTGTTATTCTGCTGAGGCTCTCTCCTTCTGTACCTAAGTATCTGATCTGAAAATCTTAATAGAAAAACCTGTTCAGATAGACACTATCACACTACTTTTTACAGGCGGAGATAGGAGATACGGGACAGTGCAGGTAAGCATCCTGTGCTGGATTTGACGACTTCACACGGGCATATAGACGACCACTACCAGTAGCAAAGCCGGCCGGTCGGCCGCCCATGACCCCAAGCAGCCGGACCCGACGTCGGTGTAAACATGGGCCAAGGCGCAAGATCAATTCTACACACCCTTTACTTCGACGGTGGTCAGGTGTAAGTAAGACATGATACGACTTGCATTACAGTTATTGATGCTAATTCATAAGTTTCGACAAGGCAACTCGGAGATTAACAAGCAGCTAGCCACATGTGCTAATTAAAACGGAGGAATTGTAGGCATAATTAAAGGAGTTACGTGACCACTGATGGGGATACGCCTACTGGGGTATACTCGGAGACGTTCCGGCCCAAGGGCGAGTGGGCTCAGAATCGGCGAGTGGATCAAAGCCCGAGAAGGTACCAAGCGATCGAAGTCAAGGCCAAGCGAGTAGATAGCCCACGGACTAGGTTAAACGATTACAGGCGTCAGAATCGGTTGAGATATGTAAACCCTAGGAGGTGAACCTATATAAACCTCCCTAGGGTGAGTAGAGACACGTTCCTCATACACCCAAACGACTAGCCAGCCGAGCTCGCCATTGTAAACACCTCCATAATACAATCTAGCAGAGTAGGTCTTTCTCCTCAGGTGAACCTGGGTAAAACCTCGTCTTTGCCCTCATCTCGCACCGCAGATGGCTGGCCGCCCTTGCCCTCGTTCTACTACTCGCCGATTGCAAGATCTGCGTGACCATTCCCACGGCGATGGCGCCCACGTGGGGCCGCGTCGCCGGTGTTCTGGCGAGATCCAATCGCCCATCAACGAGAGCGCCACGCCGTATGATAGCGATCGGCGAGATGCTCCGGATCTTGCCGAGCGGCTACGTCCGGCGGCGACCCGTCACGCCTGGCGTGATCCGCCAATCGGCGATCAGCCTCTTCGTCGGCCTCACCGACGTCATCGTCTCGGAGGACTCGGCTCGCATCCGCGAGTCGCCGCCACGCGATCGGCTCTCCGAGAGCCAGGTTCGCACGATCCACCGCCTTGCCTCCGAGTACAACTCGGACCATAGCAACGTGGCCGGGGATTCAGCGGCCGCAGAAGATGCGGCCCTCAACGATGACGCCGACTCGGCGACCCCGGCGTCACTCGCCGGATCCATCACCGCGGCCTCATCCGCGGGCTCCATCGCCTGTGTCTCCAGCGGAGACTTCGAGGACCCTCCATCCTCGGGATCTTCGAATTCGACCGGGTGGAGAACTCCGCCGACCTCCGCGATGGTGCCAACCGCCACGCCACGGCTTACATGGCCACCGCACCGATCCACCGGAGGATCCTTTCTCCACCCAATCCTCCTAACGCCACGGCAACGGAGGTCGAGGAACTCCGCTTGAAATCGGGCGGTACGCAAAGAGCGAGCCGCGCGAAAAATTTCGCCTCGAACAAGTGACAGCAGAGGCATCACGCTACCACCAGCAGCGGATCGGTCACGCTTGAACCCCAACGTTCAAGGCGTTCCCTGAACTTCGACGACAACGACCGGCCCGCATAGCCGAAAGCCGATCTGCGAGAACGCGCCACCAGAGGAAGCGCCGCCCCGCCAGATCAACGGCGATGGGTGCCCCCACCACCCAACCGCACCTCCCGAGGACCAACCGCGGATAGTTCTCCTCACGGAGCGAGACGCAAACGGCCTCCCACATTCTCCACCCCAATGGACAACCTCGTGGCGAGCGGCGGCGGCGATAGCATCACGCCATCGGGCGACGGCGCCCTAGATCCGATGCGTCAAGGCCCTGCTTGCGAAGGCCGTGGAGCAGCAAAAGCGGGCCGACCGCAAGCGAGTATACTCGCGTTCCTCGAAGCGGGCGGCCTCAGCGGCCGCCAAGCGCAAACACCCTCAATTGCTCGCCACGAGCCACCGCAGCCCAACACCGACCAACGCTGCACTCTCCACTAACGATCCCGGGCGACCAACCGTCGCCGCTAACGGACAACCCATCGACGCGCGACTCACATCATCAACAACCAAAATCGGCGCCGCGCCAGCCGACGACTGCGGCACACCTAACTAATCGCGCGATGGCGAGCCCATGGTCGCCACGACTTGGGCCTAAGTGCCGGACCAATGATCCAAGGCGAGAAGTACCCGCCAAACTTCAAGGCGCCAAAGGAGATAGAAAAATCGACTCCTCGTCGACCCGATGATGCTTGACACATACCTCATGGCAATGGGGATCGCGGGTCACACCGACCTACTCGCCGTTACCTCCCATCGATGATGGAGGGGCGTGCGGCAATGGATCAACACGCTCCCCGTGATCGACTCACGGAGGAAATGCGAGCATTCGTCGTGCACTTCGAGTGCTCCTACACCGCGCCACCACCATCGAGGACCTGGAACGATGCGTCCGGGGACCTCGCGAGTCGACCAAGCGGGTCCAACGGTGGCAAGAGCTCTGGTACAACGGTCGGCATCCACCCGGACACCGCGATCCATTGCTTCAAGACCTCGTGCGCTCTGAGCCTCTAGTCGCCAAGCTCAAGCGACACGCACTCGACAACATCCCCGACCTCCTCAAGATCGCCAAACGGTACGCCGAGGAGGATCCAAACCAGGAAATCGACGGCAGTCAGAGGGCAACGCCGCAAGACGGGCGGCAACGACGGACGACGAACCTACTACGCGGCACCCGCCTCACGTAAGCGCCAGCGACGGGCGAAGTCGACTTGTCGCTAACGCTGGGCACGCATAACGCGAGCCAAGAGCTACCGCCCGACGGAGGGCAACGGCGCGATGGCGGCAATTACAAGAACAAGCCAAGGTTCGATCTTGCGGCCCTCCTTAACCAACCATGTGCCTTCCACAGCAGGGAAGGGAAGCCCGCAACGCACACCACCGCCGACTGCCACACTCTCAAGGAAATCGAGAAGGCACGCACGCCGGAGGACACCGACAACGACCCGCCAAATGGCGGAAAATTCGCAAAGTAGCCGCTCGCTCCACACCTTCCTGTGCTTCAACACGGCGAGAAGAAGGTCATCGCCGCGCCGTCGCCGTCAACGCGGTGGCCCAAACAGACGTCCCCGGTTCTGAACTGGTCGGAACAGCCATCACCGAGCCGGCAAGACCACTCGCCCGCGCGAGTACCCGGGACGAGTCGCCCGGTGGTCAAGCCCAAGGTTGGCGACTATCGCTCCCCAAGACACCGATGGGCGGCGGCAGCTCCATCAACATCCTCTACCTCGACACCTTCAGCTGCGGCTCCCGCAATCGATGATCGAGACAACCCACACCACGTTCCACGGCGCCGTCCCGGTCGGGCGATCCGATCGGCAAAGTCACGCCGCCACTTTCGGCAAACTTCCGCACCGAGCGGATCGTCTTCGAGCCGGTGCCCTTCGACAAATTTTACCATCGCTGCGTCACAGGCGCGTTCTAAATTCATGGCGCCCACTCACGCTGCAGACAACGCAATGAAGCTCCCGGGCGTGTGGCGTCATCACCATCAACGGCGACCCGACATGGCCGAATGCGAGGCCAAAGGCGAACTCGCCACGCTGTCATCGCCGGCGTAAACTAATCACGCCGACGAGCTCGCCAAATACGCGAGCGGGGTCAACAATGACGATCCCACAATACTCAAGAAGCCCAACTCAGAGGGCACAAACACCTCAACCTTTGAGGCCACGACGCACACCCGCACCGTCGAGCTGGTCCCAGCGACCCCAGACGGTGACGATCGGGACAGGCATGAGCCCGGCATAGGAAGGCGCCATCGAAGTTCGCGTGAGAATAGGGACATCTTCGCATGGAAACCCTCCGACATGCCTGGTGTCCCTAGGGAGCTCGCTGAGCATAAACTAAACGCCGACCCCAAAGTACGACCTGTCAAGCAGTCGCTACGGCCCTTCAATGAAGAACGCCGCCGAGCAATCGCCGAGGAAGTGCAGCGCCTGCTCGCTGCCGGCTTCATCCGCCAATCAAATACTCAAGTGGCTGGCAAACCCAGTCCTGGTCGAAGAAAAGCGGACACGAGAATGTGTATCGACTACACAAACTGAACAGCCGCCCAAAGGCGATTCGTCCTCCCGCGGATCGATCGGATAATCGATTCAACGGGTTCGAATCGCTATGTTTCCTCGGCCTACTCCGGTACAACCAGATCAAAATGGCTGTCGAGGATGAGGAGAAGACGGCGTTCATCACGCCATTCGAGCCTTCGCTACACCGCCATGACTTCGGCCTCAAGAACGCCGGGCAACCTACCAGGTGCATGCAAGAATGCCTCGCGAGCCAAATTGGCGCAACATCCACGTCTACATCGACGACGTGGTCGTGAAATCCGCCGCCAAGGCGACCTACTCGCCGACTGGCGGAAACCTTCGCCAATCTGCGAAGATACAAGATAAAGCTCAACCCAGCAAGTGCACCTTGGTACCCGCGGACAACTCTTGGTACGTCGTCTCCAAACGAGGGATCGAGGCGAACCCAACAAAGATCGACACGATCGCTGGCTCGGCAAACCCGAGTGCGTGGCGTCGAAGCTGGCGGGCGGTAGCGGCTCGGCCGCTTCATCCCGCCTGGGCGAGAAGGCGATGCCCCTATACCGCCTGATGCGCAAGAACCCCACCTTCCAGTGGGACAAGGAGGCGGACAACGCGCTCCGCGACCTCAAAAAAGTGCTGCTCGCCGCACCACTACTCGCCGCCCCCGCCGACAAAGAACCTATGCTGGTCTACGTCGCGGCGTCCGAGCGCGTCGTCAGCGCTGTGATGGTCGTCGAACAACCAGAGGAAGGAAAGGAGCGCCCGGTCCAGCGGCCGGTGTACTACATCAGCGAGGTCCTCACCGAGTCGCGCCAGCGATACCCACAGTACCAAAAGCTAGTATACACGGTCTTCAGGGCTCAGCGGCGCCTGCCGCACTACTTCCAGGAGCACCCGATCACGGTCGTCTCCTCAGCGCCACTACAAGACATCATCCGCAATCGCGGCGGCGGGCGGGTCGCCAAGTGGCGTCGAGATCGGCGTCCACAACATTAAATCTGAGCCACGAAGGCGATTAAGTCACGTGCACCGGCGCACTTCGCCGATCGGGGAAGGCCCAAGCGGAAGAAAGCCGTACCTCCATTCTTGGAGCTCACTTGACGGGTCCAAGAACGCGGTGCGGGAGCGGGGATAGTGCCGACTTCACCAAAGGCGACAAGCTCCGCTACATCCTCCGCCTCAATTCACGCCTGCACCAACAACATGGCTGAATCGAGGCCCTACTCCCGGCATGCGAGCCGCAAAGAGATGAGCGTCAATCGCCTCCGATGCTACGGAGACTCCGACCTCGCTGGGACAAGTCGCCGCACTGCGACGCCATCTCCCCTACCATGGCGGCGCATCGCCAAGAGGTGGATAAGTTGGGCGCCACTTCACCGCTACTGTCGAGTGGATCGACAGCGAAAAACGAGGAGGCCGACGCCTCTCGCATCGGGTCGGCTCGACTCGCACCACCCGCCGTTTTCTCGACACAATTTCAAGCCATCGCCTCCCCGAGGGAGATCGACATCGAGTCCCACTCCAACCAGAGGCATCCTTGGTCGCACTCATCACCGAGCCGCACGACCGACCAAGCCCTACATCGCCTACCGAAACCGCACCTGCCAGCAGACGAGACAACGCCGAATGATCGCCGCCGATGCAAGTCTTACACCATCATCGACGGCGAACTACACAAGCGCAGGCCACCGGCGTGTTCCAACGTTGCGTCCAACCGGTGAAGGATGGAAAATCCTCCACGACATCCACTCAGCGATCGCGCCATCACGCCGCCGCCGCTTCCTGGTCGCCAAGGCTATGCGACACGGCTTCATCGCCCACGACACGCCGACGCCGCCGACATCGCCCAGCGATGCGCCGGGTGCCGAGGTACGCCAATCGACGCGCTGCATCGAGCTCGGCGCCAAAACGATTCCCATCACTTGGCCATTCGCCGTATGGGGCATGGACATGGTAGGCCCTTCAAGAAAGCCCCTCCGCTACACCCACCTACTAGTCGCCGACAAATTCACCAAGTGGGTGGAGGCCAAGCCAGTCCGAAATGCGACGGAAGACCGCCACTAAATTCCTACGAGCTCATATATCGCTACGGGTTCCCGAACAGTATCATCACGGACAACGGCACAAACTTCGCCAAGGTAGCAATGGCCGAATTTTGCGAAGAGCACCACATCCGGCTTGACCTCGCGTCAGTCGCCCACCCGGAATCCAACGGCCAGGCGGAACGCGCCAACCAAAGCATCCTCCACGGCCTGAAGCCGCGACTCCAAGTACCACTCGAGCGCACCGATGCTGGGTCGAAGAGCTGCCCTCCGTCATCCGGGAATCCGCACTCGGTTACTGTGTCGACGGATTCACCCTTCTTCATGGTCTATGGCGCCAAGCGCCATGCCCATCGACCTCGAACACGACTCGCGGGTCGTCCACTATACGGAGGCCGAAACGAGCTGGCCCGCCAAGATGGGCTCGACCAGCTCGACGAAGCACGCGACCTCGCCGATCGCGCACCGCCATTTACCAGCAAGGACTCCGCGCTACCACAGCCGACGGTGAAAACCCGCACCTTCCAGAAGGCGACCGGTGTTACGCCTCATCCAGACAAGAAGGGCATGCACAAGCTCTCCTCCGTGGAAGGCCCGTCGCTATCGGGCGCCAGACTGCAACGACGCCTACTACCTCATCGACGTCCGCGGGGACGGCGAACTCGACGTCAAGCGGCCATGGAATGTAAATCTCCTCCGGAAGTTCTACTCCTAGAACCCCACACATGTACTCTCCAGTCGCTATGAAATAAAAGAAACGGTTACCGCAAATTGCGTCTACTCTCCATGCCTTGTGCCACTCGCACTCGTAATAACAGCGTCATGCTAAAATGCAGAAGTCAACCTTTGGTACAGCGATCGGCACGGCTAAGTAGTGCGATGTAAGAGCACTGAGTCATTTCAGGTCTTGCGTTGTCCACGAAAAACGCCAACCGAGCCCCATTGAGTCGCTTAGCTCGACTGGTTTTACGAACCAAGACAACCGCCTCGCTTCTCCACGCGACCTTGGTCCTCCGCATCCTCGGCATAGCGACTCGAACGGCTAAGTACCACGCCGGGACTGAATACCAGTTCGTCGCGATCGGTCGTGGAAAACGCCAAGTAAGAGAGCATGCCCAGACTCACACGCGATCGACCACGGGCCAGCAGAGGACGCCACACCAACGCTGAGTCCTCAACCACCTCGAGTTGCGCCTAGAACTACTAAGTACCACGCTCGGGGACTCGGCCACGACCTTTCGTCAAGACGGAAAACGGTAAAGTACAGAGCACTCAAGGGAGTCGCCTTGCGACTGGCTCTCCGAGCTCGGGCGAGTCGACTAAATCAACAAAACACTTGATAATAATAAACATCATATACGAGGTGAACTCCACAAAAGGGCGGACGCGCTCGGGGACTCGTCCAAAATCAATCCAAAACACACAAACAAATAGCAAAATGGACACGACGTCCCATTCAATCGCATATTGCATTGTCTTATATTACAAATTATGCCCGCGTGGAAGAACTGCTGCTAACACATCCAGGCAAACTACCCTATTCTGCAGGCTTTGACGACGACTCGCCAGAATCCCGGCGCCTACGGATGAACGCGGTGTACGGGTTTGACGGATACGTCGTCAGTTCACCCGCCATTGCCGCGCGAAAAGGCTGCTCGACCTTGAAGTCACGATGCGGCGGCTCTGGGTCGTTCGGCGCGACAACCGTTTCCTGGTAGGGAAGGAGGTCGCCCATCGCCCAGACACGCTCCGAGTACGCGGCGGCACGCTCCTGCAATTTGAGAACCTCGGACAAGTCCACCGCGCCAGTCGACGAGGGATACCCACTCGTCACATCGTCGAGGTCGAAATCCTCGGGGAAGTGGGCGAGTCCAAGGCTCAGTGTTGTCGACGCTCCACGCCGAAACGCCGACCGCGTCATGAACTCAACAACCGCGGGCGCCTTCTCCAAATATTCCCACACCGCAACGAGGTCGCCGAATAACCTCCGTGGCGACATTTCTTGAAGGTAGGCGGATGCACGCCGCCGATAAGCCGAAGTCGACGAGCATGCTTACGCATCGCGTCGGCCGAGCTCGCTTCTTCTTGGCTACCAATAACGCGACCTGCGAGAAGGAGACAATGATGAGTGCGACGACACCACAAAACCCCAACTAACGGAAGGGAAGATGCACTCACCAAGCGGGCGGGCGAGCCCGTGATGAAGCCTCGGCGTGTGGTCGCCCCGCCAATAAGGACTTCCGACACCTTGCGATCCTCCTCCGCGGCTGCAATGGCGGCCTTAGCCCGCCTGTCCGCCGAGCTCGCTTCTTCCTCGCAGCTCAAGGCCGAGGTCGGCGACCATTGCTCAGCAGCTCCCAGAGCGATCGCGCCTCCAACTCACCAACGAGGACAAGCTCTGGAGAGCTTCCTCCGCCTTGACAGCAACTGAAGCTCCTTGTTCGCCTCTGGATGGTGGTTCCTTCTCAAGATCTTTGTTCTGCGCCAATCGGTCCGCCGACTCGAGCCGCACCGCATATCATCAACAAACAAAAGTCGAATAACGAACCTCCTAAGTGCCCACCCGCTGAAATTCAGCGATGCGCACTTCGGGACCGGCGATCAAGAAATTCCCAAGTGCCCACCCGCTAAAATTTAGCGCGCGGCGCACTCGGGACCGGATAAGAAAGAAAGACGAAAATAATAAGAATCAAGCCGCCGCAGCACCGACCGATCCTCGGGACCGGACATACCGGATGGCTGCGCCAAGCATGCCATGAAGTTGCATCGCCCACGGACGCGAGTAACGCCGACGTGTGCCCACGACGCTGGTCGACTTCAAGATCGACGGTCCGGAGCGGGCTCGATGCAGCTTCGCCATGGTCGCCTTGGTCACGAAGCGAGGGAAGGTGGCGATAGAGGCACCCGCTCCAAAGGAAGTCGGCTCCGCCGTTCCAGGCAAGGAGACGCCTCCAGAGACGCTGCCTTCCATCGCGGCAGCCGCGCGATCGCCGTGTCGTCGAGATGCGATTATGTCGCCCTTGGCCTTCTTACTGCCACCCGCCGAGGCAACGACCTCGTCAGCTTTCCTCTTACGGGAAGGATCCTCCTCGCTAGCGGTGGAGGGTACCACGGCCGGGTGGCCCATCCTTTTCACTCCGTCCCGCACATCACGAATCAAGAAAGACAATCGAAACAGCTATAGAAAATAGAGAAGGCCGAATGCACTCACTTGGCAACGGGATGAAGCGTAGCCTGGCGAAGGCCGCCGTTTTTTCAACTCGGGCCCGATTGGCGATCGAGCCTAGTTCCATGACGTCGCGTGCCCAAGACACGGACGGCTTCTTCGTCGTCGAGGCTGCGGTGGCGCCTCTGGATACCTTCGCAGGGGCTTATTCGCGAATCGAGTTGCCACGGCCGGAGCCTCCTGCGGGGGCGGTTCCAATCGGAACCTCCTTGCGAGGCGAAGTCGCCGTGGGAGCCTTCCTAGCCCGTAGGCTGGCGCGAATGGCGGGGCGTCGAGGCCAGCGGCACTTCCAGATGGCGCATCTAGCGCGTTGTCGCTGGGCCGCGCCATTTGTGAAGCCAGAGCATCGAGCTGCTCGTCGAGTGTGGCGGCGAGGCCATCTTCGGCTTCGCTTTCCTCCTCGGGGCCTCGCCTTTTTCCTTCTTCTTCTTCTTGAAGGAGTGGCGGCGCGAGGTGGTCTCGGGAGCTCGTCGTCATCATCATGACGCCGAGGCTCCCCGCCGCTCGATTGCCACGACGTTGCCCGGGTCTTTCGGACCAGGGCAATTTCCTCTTCGACTCGCCCTCGTCCTCGTTGCCCTTCAAGGGTGGCGATTCGCTTGTATCCTGGGTGGATGGCCCGGTTCTCGTCATCACGGGTGGGAGCCACCTTCCACCACTTGGAACAGCTGCGATGAATACAACAGTTAGAATTACCGCGATCGCACAACTGCGATCGCGAACAAGATAAAGAAACTACCGTCGAGCCGGACGCCATGGTGTAGGGGAGACCCGGCTGCGCATCCGTACGCCGCTGGTGATCTTCTTCAACGCCGGAGATAATCCTCCAGCTTACACTCGTCGAGGCAGGCTTCGTCGAGTCTCCCCGCCCGTAATCGATACATGTAATGAGTCGCGTTAGGCGGCGGAACGAGCCGTCGCCAAGCCAACAATTGTACAAGTTTATCGTCAAGCCCTTCTTCTTTAGACCACGGATGGCTCGAGCATCTCGTCGACGACCATCCGCCGTCGCCGGGAGCTTGCCGACCGAGATGGCGCGGCTCGGAACGGTTGGCCGAGTACCGCGATCGCCGCCCTCCGAGTCGCCGGTCACGTAGAACCATGACTTCTTCCGGTCGCTGCTTTGGCGGGCAGCATCGATCAAGAAGGAAGCTTTGGACGTGAGTCGAACGTCAGCCGCGGCTAGCATTGTCGCCGCCTCGCGGCTGATCCGTCTGCGGGAATGTATCTTGCCAAGGGAAAGTAGGGCCGGCAGCCCAAGTAGCACTCGCAGAACGCCACGAAGATGGCGAGCTGCTCGATGCTGTGGGGACCCAGATCTGAGGGCTGGATCCCGTAGTAGGCGCAAAAACGCCGGAAGAACAAAGACGTGGGAAACCCTAACCCCCGCTCGAGATGACTGGTGAAACAGACGAACTCCCTCTCTTGCGGGGTTGGGGTCGTTTCTCCACGAGGATACGCCAACAATGGCTCAGGATTCCGGCCTCCTCAAAGGAGGCCAGTGCCCTCGTGCACTTGGACCTGCCCATGGTTCGGTGAGAAGGGCCATAGCCGAGAGGTTGGTTGGAGGTCGGAGGATTTGGTCGATTGGATCAAGGAGCAAAGGAAAGAGAATGCGCGACTTTCGGAAGAAGTGGTGGCGCTTGGCTCTCGATTGCCGCCATTCCACTTATATAGCGGGAGTTACCCGCCAAATCGGTAGGGCCATCGCGATGATTACGCCAAAAGTTACCGCTGAGTTACCTTAACGGCTAGTTTGACCACGCCCGACGGTCCAACTCCAGCCACTGCTCGCTAGGTCACTTTCTCGCGACCGCCCCGTTGGCTCGACTCGCCAAGACGCGACTTGGTTCACCGGATTTTCTCCTTCATACAGAGCCCACGACGATTCGATGGATGCCTACTTTGAAGCCGATACTCCGGACCGCCAGCCACTTACGCCTAATCAACGACGGCCTCGGGATGGGGATACGCCTCTTGGGGTATACTCGGGACGTTTCGATCGCCCAAGGGTGGCGAGTGGCTGCGAGCATGAGTGGATCAAAGCCCAAAAGGTACCAAGCGATCGAAGTCAAGGCCCGAGTAGATAGGCCCACGGACTAGGTTAAACGACATCAAGTCAGAATCGAATCGGTTGATATATGTAAACCCTAGGGAGGTGAGCCTATATAAACCTCCCTAGGGTGAGTAGAGACACGTTCCCTCATACACCCAAACGACTCGCCGCCTAGCTGCCGAGCTCGCCCATTGTAAACACCTCCATAATACAATCTAGCAGGAGTAGGTCTTTACCCTCCGGGGGGCCGAACCTGGGTAAAACCCTGTGTCTTTGCCCTCATCTCGCACCACGATGGTGGCCGCCTTGCCCTCGTTTCTACTACTACGCCGACAAAGATTCTGCGTGACCATTCCCACGACAACCACCCAACTGTATGGTGCGCGAGGAGCAGATAGGAGCCCTCAAGGAGAAGTAATTTTCAAGAGAGGAGCCCGGTTGGCAAACACGAGCATCATCAATTAAGGATGTCACCAGTCGGTGCAACGATGCCGGTGAGCGTTTGAGTATTTGTTCATCCGACTCTTTTGCTATAAGTACTAAACTTCTCAAGGGTCTTGATTTCCGCGACGCAACACCCGGTGCAACGCACGTGCATTTTTCCTAGTAAATTAATAAGTTTTAGTGTTTTATTAAAAATGGAAAAGTCTTTACTTTAACAAAATTGGGTATTAACAAATCCCCATTATTTTATTTAAATAAACCTTTACTATTTTTATCAAATAGAAATATTTTATTTCAAGGCTTGGCCAAGTTTTAATTTGGCTTATAAAATAATACTTATTTATATTTCTACTTTTTCAGTTGAAAACCAAATCTTTTTATTAAAAGATCCAAAAATAGTAATTCTACTTATTTAATATTTTCTTTATTAATTATTTATATTTTCAAATCCCTTTAGGATTTGTTTGATCAAATAGGTTTGAAGGTTTCCAATTGGAATCAAAAAGTTTCTTCTCACCCTGAAAATCAACAAATTTTTATTTTATTCAATTATTTTTCACATAACAAGATTTGGAAAATCTTGGGATGTGACAGGCTACCACCCTTAAAATAAATCTCGTCCCGAGATTTGGGGAGGCTAGGGGTTACAAGTAGGCTCAAAAGCATCTAGGGTACTACCACCCTTAAAAATTTCCAACTAGATTACATCTTGTCTTACTTGGGATCTTGGTGTAACTTTCCTAGACAGAGGTTTGCATAGTGGCCTAGCTCCTTGCATTTGAAACATGTGATAAGGCTGAGGTCTTGAGGTGGCTTCTCTGGACAATATGATGCATAATGCCCTAACTCTTTGCAGTGGTTGCACATCACTTGGCTAATATCCTTCCTCATCTTGGGTTTCACTAGCTTTTGTTTGTCTTCATGGCTCTTCTTCTTTTCTGGGCATTCACTGGCATAGTGTCCCATCTCTTTGCAATTGTAACATTGCAACTGGCTTTTGTCCTTCTTCTTATTTTTGGGTCTCTCCAAAGCTAGGAGTTTTTCTAGTTCATGCTCTTCATATCTTACCTCAAAGGTGGGAAATCTTTCTCTCTTCTTGGGGCGGTTACTAGAGATATGACTTTCTTCTTCACAATTAGGGCATTGATCTTCATGTTCCTTGGATGTATGATCCTTGTCTCCACAAATATTGCAAGCTTTGGTTCCTTCTAAAGTAACATCTTTGTCATCCTTGTTGTTTTAGCTCTTTGGGAAAAGTTTTCTCCCATGTTGATCATTTGAGTAACCAATCCTTGCAACAATTTGGATTGAAGTTTCAAAATCCTTTGTATGGCTGGGTCTAGTCCATTGTTGTTGGATAAAAGCTGAGTTGTCACTTGGCTCAACTGGTTTTGGGTTGCTATAAGTTCTCTCATGTTGTCCTCTTAGTTGTTGTTGGTGTCATCAACCCTGATGTTGGAGTCCCTTGGAGTAACCATCTGTTTGGGTTGAATTGAGATTAGAATAGGCAGAATATTTCTAAGGAAATAATTCTAATCACACACATCACAATTCACCCAAGCAATGTGCAAGCAATCACTACCAAACATTTCACTCAAACAACAAGTTTCAAGCATATTTTTAGGCAACCAAAAATAATTTTGTTACACCACATAAGTTGGTGGGTTTGTCTTAAACTAAATAAGGTGGTCCATCTATATGGTTCACTTGCATTCTTTCCATCCTTCTTGGTTGATTCCTTCTTACATGAGATCATGGATTCCTTGGGAAAACTCTTGGTCACAAATCTTCAAAAGTGATGATGGCTCCTTCTAATTTTTGTTTCCTTAGTCTCCAAATCTTGAGCAAGATTTCTTGCTTCACTTGTCCTTAGTGATATCCAAGGTTGAAGTCCTTGGTGAAAATGTTGAAGTCATTAGAGTTCAAGATGTTGAAGTCATTAGAGTTGATGAAGTCCTTTGCACATGGTGAAGTCTTTGGCCATGGGGTAGGTTTGTCCATCAAGTTGAAATAGAAGAGATGTAGAATCAAAACCAAAATGGTTGAGGAAAGAGTTTACAAGATTGTTTGTAAATAAGTTTTGGAACAAATACAACTCCTATTTTTCTAAGGGTTTTGTCCAATCCTAGGTTTACAAATCCTACAGGCAACACAATGCTCTGATACCATCTGTAAGATCCCTCCTTTATAAAGGAAAAGGATCCCTGTGATTGCAATGCTAGTCCCTGGATCAATAGCTAGCATCCACAGTTAAGATGTTATATTAAGAAACAAAGTTCATAATACAACTTTATAACCAGGAATAAAATATTTTATTACATCTTTCATAGCTCATTTGGTTATTACATTACATTGTAGCAGAATATCTATAAGCATGGGGTCCTTCATCTTCAAAGTGCCACAGGCAGACATGTTGGTTGTAGACTTTGTAATCCTAATCAACACACTTCACTAAATCAATCAAACCTGCAACATAACAAGTTACAGCCACAAGGGTCAATACATTTGAATTGTATTGGCAAGTGATACTATGGTAGTATAGTGGAGTCTATCATATATATGCATTTGGCTAAGTGGAGCTTAGGCTTGCATTTCTCAAAATAGATTTTTCCTTATCATTTGAAAACACTAAGTTTTTGCTTTGACAAAAATCACCCAAGGCATCTACCAATCAAAGATTGAAGATCCTTTAACCCTTGTTCAACCACAAGTTTTTAACTTAGAAATTTGGATGATGAGATTCTTGATAGCTTCCATGTCTTGATGCTCAAATTGTCCTTTGCCAGGGACATGGCTAAGTACTTAGATTTTACACTCTACAGAGGTGGTGCACTTTCCCCACAAGACTTGGTTTCACCAAGACAAGATCTTTCAGAAGCCTTTCCTTAGACCAAATGGACGCGTTCCAACCTATCATCCCATTACCACCAACTGTCCAAATGGCTAAGTTCTAGCAACCTATATGATCCAGGCAGAGCCCATAATGCCAAGTGGTTGCACTTGAAGCTTCTCAACATTTGACATCTCAAATCTCTTTGTTCCTGGGTGGCCATCCACAAGTGAGATACACAAGGTAAACCATAAAAATGGGCCTTGTGAACCACTCAACACAAACCTTTCCTTCCATTCCACCCAGGTGATTCATTCACTTAGTTGTTTTATTAAACAAAACACAAGTCCTCAGACTTAGAAACTTTTCCATAGTGTGAATATATATTCCACCCTTGTTTTCTACTAGCTAAGCTAAGCATGATAGTAGTAGGGATCTTAACTTAGTAAATCTCTACTAAGGTTCAATCTACTAGGATTTCCCATAGCATGGTTTATACTTAGCAAAAATTCTATGCAAGTTTTACTTAGAAAAATCACTAATGCATAGTGAAAGTAATGGGACAAAAGTATGAAGCATCACTTGCCTTTTTGGTAGAGGGTATAAGTTCACTCCTTTTCCTTGCAACAATCACACTCTTCAAGTCACTACAATTCAATCAAGCAAGGCACAATCTCAATCTACCAATCAAGCAAAACATCACATAAAATGATAAAGTCAAAGTAATGCATGCAAGCATGCCAAGCTTTGTTTTATTTGAAAAAGTGGTTCCTAATGGGTCATAAACATTTGAAAACACCTAATGGTCATTTTATAAAGTGGCAAAGTCATTTGCAAAAGATTTCACTTCATAAACCATTTTCAAGTCAAGGTATCATTTTATGTGGTGTAGAAATGTTTTTACTAAGGCATTAATCTATAGGGTTCACAATATATGTTTTCAAACCATAAAACTTTTGTGTTTAGGGTCAGAGAGTTTATTTCCAAAACATTTCTCAAAGGTTTTCTTCCAAAACCATTTTTAATAAATAAACTATATTTTTATTTGACTAGAATTGGTTTTAAATCCAAGATTCATTCTTTTGCATAACCAAATATATTTTTGAAACCACAAAGTGATTCCTATGGCCAGTAGGTTTAAAACACACCATTTTCAAAAGATTTTATTGTTGGAGATATGCCCTAGAGGCAATAATAAATGTAGTTATTATTATATCTTTGTGTTTATGATAAATGTTTAAATTCATGCTATAATAGTATTAACAAGGAAACATTAATACTTGTGTGATTTGTAAACTTAATTTGAAGTCCCTAGTATAGCCTCTATACTTCACTAGCTTGTTGGTTGATTAATGATTGTGGTTTCCCTATCATGAACATTGAGATGTTATCAACAACAAGATCATATCGTTAGGAGAATGATATGGTGGACATACTCCTATAGATAAGCGTAGCATAAAGATCAAGTCATTTCAATAGTTCAATTGCTATATGCTTTCTGATACATAGTAACCTAATTCCTTCGACCATGAGATCATGCATATCACCTTTACTGGATGGATGCTTTGATGACATCAAACACCACACCGTAACTGGGTGGCTATAAAGGTGGCATTGAGTGTTCGGAAAGTATTGGTTGAAACACATGGATCAAGAGGGATTTGTCCATCCATATGACGGATAGATATACTCTGGGCCCTCTCGGTGGAATGTCATCCAATTAGCTTGCAAGCATGTGACTGGCTCACAAGGGATCACATATCACGGGAACGAGAAAAGAGTACTTATCAGTAACGAGGTTGAACTAGGTATGCAGAGATACCGACGATCATAACCTCGGATAAGTAAACTATCGTGAGACAAAGGGAAATTGGTATCGTATGTAACTGGTTCATTCGATCGCAAAGTAATCGTAGAAATATGTGGGAGCCATATGAATTTCCAGATTCCTCTATTGGTTATTGTTCGGAGAAGTGTCTCGATCATGTCCGCATAATTCACGAACCGTAGGGAGACACACTTAAGGATTCGACGTTGTTTTGAGTAGTTATGGTATTATGAGAAAGAGACCGAATGTTGTTCGTAGTCTCGGATGGGATCCGGGATATCACGAGGTGATCCGGAATGGTCCGGAGAATAAGATTCATATAAGGAAAGTCCCGCTTTGAGTTCGGGAATGATTCCTGTTTTCATCGAATGTTCTAGAAGGTTCCGGATTGTCCCAAGACTCCGGGAGGGTACATGAATGTGTCATTACATATTGAATGATTACATCATGTACTAAGTGTTCTTGCTGTTTCAAATAAAGGATTAAATTGAATCCTAAAACAGAAAAGTCAAATGGCCAGTTTAAAAGTCAAACGGCTAAAACAAGAAACTGTGGGAAACAAGCAAGAGGTGGTTGGAACCGACTTGGGGGAGGAGTCCCTCCAAGCCGGCGCGCCAACCAAGGCCGACTTGGGGAGGGACTCCCCTCCCCTTGGCCGCCCCTCCCACCTATAAAAGTGTTGGAGATATGCCCAAGAGGCAATGATAAAGTGGTTATTATCATATCTTCACACTTATGATAAATGTTTACATACCATGCTATAATTGTATTAACCGGAAACATTAATACTTGTGTGATTTGTAAACTAAAATAAGAGTCCCTAGTAAAGCCTCTTGTTAAACTAGCTTGTTGGTTAATATATGATCATGGTTTCCTGATCGATGTTATTAACAACAGGATCATATCGTTAGGAGAATGATATGGTGGACATACTCCTATAGATAAGCGTAGCATAAAGATCAAGTCATTTAAATAGTTCAATTGCTATATGCTTTCTGATACATAGTAACCTAATTCCTTCGACCATGAGATCATGCATATCACCTTTTCCGGATGGATGCTTTGATGTCATCAAACACCACACCGTAACAGGGTGGCTATAAAGGTGGCATTGAGTGTTCAGAAAGTATTGGTTGAAACACATGGATCAAGAGTGGGATTTGTCCATCCATATGAGGGATAGATATACTCTGGGCCCTCTCGGTGAAATGTCATCCAATTAGCTTGCAAGCATGTGACTGGATCACAAGGGATCACATATCACGGGAACGAGAAAAGAGTACTTATCGGTAACGAGGTTGAACTAGGTATGCAGAGATACCGACGATCATAACCTCGGATAAGTAAACTATCGTGAGACAAAGGGAAATTGGTATCGTATGTAAGTGGTTCATTCGATCGCAAAGTAATCGTAGAAATATGTGGGAGCCATATGAATTTCAGATTCCTCTATTGGTTATTGTTCGGAGAAGTGTCTCGATCATGTCCGCATAATTCACGAACCGTAGGGAGACACACTTAAGGATTCGACGTTGTTTGAGTAGTCATGGTATTCTGAGAAAGAGACCGAATGTTGTTCGAGTCTCGGATGGGATCCGGATATCGCGAGGTGATCCGGAATGGTCCGAGAATAAGATTCATATAAGGAAAGTCCGTTTGAGTTCGGGAATGATTCCTGTTTTCATCGGGAATGTTCTAGAAGGTTCGGATTGTCCCAAGCATTCCGGGGAAGGGGTACATGAATGTGTCATTACATATTGAATGATTGCATCATGTACTAAGTGTTCTTGCTGTTCCAAAACTGAAAAGTCAAACTGCGCTTTGAAAGTCAAAGCTAAAACAGAAACTGGAAAACAGGAAACTGTGGGAAACAGGAAACTGTGGGAAACAAGCAAGAGGTGGTTGGAACCGACTTGGGGGAGGAGTCCCTCCAAGCCGGCGCGCCAACCAAGGCCGACTTGGGGAGGGACTCCCCTCCCCTTGGCCGCCCCTCCCACCTATAAAAGGAGGGGCAGGGCCTTCTCCTCTAGACACACAAGTTCCTATCCTCTAATCTCCGGTTTAGAGCCTTTTTGGTTTAGAGCTTCTAATTGCTCTAGCCTGCGGTTTAGAGGCTTCTAATTGGTGTGTCTAATCCCTAGACCACTAATATCTCTCTCTCATACTCCACCATACTCGCTCCGGCTTAAGGCTAAGCCCTGCGGGATCTCCCCTCTACTTCCGGTACCACCGTTGTCTTCTTAATCGCGAGGAGAGTGCTACAACCTCCGCTTCCTTGGAACAAGGGATGTGAAGGTCTTCGCCGAAATACCGAATGTGTGACCGACTACGGAAGCGCTGCTTTACGCAGCCGGAAGGATCGCTCTGCGATCTTGAGATCGGAAAATACGACTACATCACCCATGAGAATCGCTCTCGTTAACCGCTTTGGAATCTTGAGGGTAAGTTATTCCATCGACTCGTTGCTACAATCTAGTAGATAGATCTTGGCTTGTTTGTTTGTATGCGATAGAAATTTTTGTTTTCCATGCTACGAACCCCTAGTGGTATCGAGCCGTGTCTATATGTAGATCTGTTGCCGAGTAGAACACAATGGTCATTGTGGACGTTGATGCTTTATTGTCGATTGCTTCTTGTGTACTTTGCATCTTGCGGTATGTTGGGATGAAGCGGCCCGGCTAACTTTACATGACATCGCTCATGAGACTTGCTCCACGCTTGACATGCAACTTGTATTGCATAAGTGGCTTTATGGGTGCTGTTTCTCCTAGCATAGTTAAGATTCAATTTACAACGGGTGATTGACAATACTAGTATCAATGTTGTGGTTCTTGTTCGTAAGTTAGAACGACACTTATTGAAAGCCCCAAACCACGTAAAACATGCAAAGAAAATTAGAGGCGTCTAACTTTGTTTTGCAGGGGTGTGCTGTGATGTGATATGGCCATGATTGTGATTATATATGATGTATGCAATGTTCCTTATTGTAAGTTGGCAACCGCGTGAGCCATATGGTTGTCTTTAATTTATGTTAAGACCCGCGTGTCTATTCAAAGTAGTTGTAATAGTTGAAGCCGGTGGACGACAACCATGGAGAAGCGTCATTGACCTTGATGCAATGCCGATGATGATGGAGATCATGTTCGTGCTTGAAGATGGAGATCGGAAGCACAAAGAAGAAAGGCCATATCATATCACATATTATTGAATTGCATGTGATGTTAATCCTTTATGCATCTTGTATTGCTTAGTAGACGACGGTAGCATTATAAGATGATCCCTCATGCACATGAATTTCAAGTCATAAAGTGTTCACCCTTAGTTAGCACCATTGCTAAAGCTTGTTGTTTCGAAGCACCACGTGATGATCGGGTGTTTTAGATTCTGCAAGTGTATACAATGTGAGCAAGCCAGATTTGCTCATGCAGAAACTAAGGTTTGATCTTGACGAGCCTAGCATGTATAGACATGGCCTCAGGAACACGGATTACGAAAGGTAGAGCATGAGTCATATAGTAGATATGATGAACATGTTGATTGTTCGCCATTGAAGCTATATCAACTCTCGTGATGATCGGTTTTGATGTGGTGGATTTGGTTCGTGTGATCACTAAAACAATGTGAGGGATATTGTTTTGAGTGGGAGTTCACCTAGATTAATTTAATTATTAATTAGAACTCAATTTATCATAAACTAAATCAAAGTGAAATTGCATAGTTGTTGTAGTCATTGGCATCCGCTACCACCTTGCGCTTAGTTATAATTGAGATAATAGAACTATAGAATTCTGGTTAGTTACTTTACGAACTGGTATCGTATTGTTTTGAAGTGTTAATCTAAAGTTTAAAAGTCCTATTGCAAACTTTCAGTAAGTTCCGGTTACTCCATGAAGTTTGATAATTAGTATTAAATCAAGAGTACAATTCCAAGTGTTAGTGTATAAGTATCATGTTTGTTTCCATGATTCTTGATATTCAAAGGATTGTCTTAATATCAAGGTTATCTAGGATCTGAAAGAGTTGTTTCAGAAACCATGATGTGTGGAAGATATTGTGATATCTGAAACGAAGTTTTGGTTGCAAAATGATAGAGTATAATATGGCTAAAGTCATGTTCTCATATTTGATGAGAATTTGCAAAAGGTTGGAGACACTAGTTGTCCTAATCGTCCAAAAGGATTTGGAGAGCAACATTATACTCATGATTCACCGTTATAAGCTAAAAGTAGCTTGATCATGGATAAATCCATGATGAGGGTGAATATTTGATGTAGGTAAAATGTTTACTACACCAAGAGATTACTAAAGAAAGGAATTTGAAAGAACACCAAAAATTAGATAATGGTGATCTACTTCAAAGTGCAAATCCAAAGACATTGGTATTTAAGTATACATGCTTTGGACTATGTGTCATATGTATGACTCCACTAATTGATGTTGATAGATTCTTTCAAACAGAAAAGGAAATACTGAAAGAGAATCTCATAAGTATATGGCAGAAAATAAAAGACTAGAATTGTTCAGTTTAAGTATATAGATGATATACATGTTATGGCTATATTCTTTGCTTATTAAACAATGTGGTTCTTAAGTATTTGATACTGAATTTGTTGGTGTGAATCGTCATACGAAACAACACAATTCATGAACTACAATGGCCTAAGTAACTAGCAAAAGAATATGTGATGATGTTCATCGAGAACAAAATAAAGGGTTATTGTATTGCTCGTTAAACATCAAAGCTTCCCTTCAAGATTTGTTTTATCAGGTATTATGAGAACAAAAGGGTTGTTCAAATAATTGCTGTAATCCATAAAAGATGGATGATTCACAAATCTCGTTGGAGAAATCACATCCATAAAACTAGTGCTAAAAATGTCGAAATACAAATTGATTGAAAGATCACTTAGGAAGTGACATCGCCGTTTAAATTATATTGGAAAGAAAACATGAAGAAAATCCATATGGATGGAATTTTGGAGTCTATTTGATTTTGATCAAATGACGCTTGAGAAACTTTCCTAGAGATAATTAAAACTTCGTTCATAGGCCAAAAGGGAACGAATGACTAGCTTATTGGAACTTGTACATATTGTTGTACGAAATCCATTATGTGTAGTCAAGAGCGATGGATTTCAACTTCATATGCTTTCTCCGAAAATTTGAGTGAATGTATGAATATTTACTTAATAAGGATGAAGTGTGAAATATTTGAAAAGTTCAAAGATTTTCAAGATGAAGTGAAAAATCATTGTAACAAGAATATAAATAGTTTACGATAGGATCATAAAGGAAGATATTTGAGTTACAAGTTTAGCATAATACCTAAGATTTAAGGAATCGTTCCTTGGATTTGCATTTCTCGAAACACCATAAGAGTATGGAGCGTTCGAGATATGTAATTAAAACCTTGTTTGACATGGGAAGATCAAAGGTGTAATTCATAAAACTGCCATTATATTTTAAAGATTAAAAGCTTTAGAGATTACCGTTTTTCCACTGAAAAGAGCTCCATCATAATCCGTTGAAATGACACCATATAAAGTTATGGTTTGGGATAAAACCCAAGTTGTCCTTTCTTAAACATTGGTATGCTTTGCATAAGAAAGATGTTTGCAACCAAAGTCGGATGAACTCGCTTTGTATGTTATTTTGAATAATCATATATTCCTCCATAACACCGAGACAAAAGTGTTTGTCGCTTAGAACGCCAAATTTCTTTGGGAAGGAATTTTTCGTGAAAAGTTAAGTGGGAGGACAATAGAACTTTGATAAGGTTAAAAGAACCTTAGCTATATGTGCAGAGTTGCGCAATGAAAAGTGTTCCGAGGCAAGAACAAAGCTCATGGCTCACGTACCTCAAAGGTTGTGGTCGCGAGATCTAAGTTCCTATTGAAACAAGTAGATCGGTAAACAATCAAATACCAAGATTTGAGGGTTGAATCATTATTTGAGAATAATGAACCGACTACATGCAAAGAAGCGATGATGGGCCCCGACTCAAATGGCTTGAAGCCATAAAATCCATGATAGTTCCATACGAGAAATCAAGTTTTGAACTTGAAGGACCCTCGAGAAAGGTGTAAGACCTTACAGTTGTGTCTGGATCTATAAAGAAATAGACATGGATGTTTTACATCTATGAAATAGTCGACATGTTGGGAAAGAGTTCACAAAATGTTCAAAGGTTGACTATGACAAGATTTGATCTTTCATAGTGATATTTAGTCTAGACGGATTAATGTAGCAACCACTACATATAATTTGTTATATGGTAGTTGAATAAACAAAACAAGTTCTTCTCATAGAATCGTTACCTAGGACATGTGCATAACACGGTCCATAGGGTTTTGTTAATTCAAAAGGATGCTAAAAGCATATGCAAACTTCAATGGTTAAAGTGAGCATCGCGGAGTTGGAATCTTCACTGTGATGAAACTGTTAAAGAAGTTTAAAAGTTCATCAGAGACGATGGAGATGCTTGCATTTGCAAGAAATTAAGTGGGAGCGCTAAGACATGTTTCTAATACATTATGTGGAAGACATATTATTGATTGGAAATAATGTATCTTTTATTAACACATATTAAGAATTTCATCCCGATGAAAGACTTAGGCAAAACCCAAATATTTGGCATCAATACACGCTAATATGATTGTGCCTGAAGTACATAGATGAGATATTGAATGAGTTCAATATAGAAACTACAAGAAAGGTTCTTGTCACACAGAAAGGATTGAATGAGTTCAATGTTGATGATATATTCAAGTGTATTGAAATTTGGTAAAGTGAAACAAATAATCAAGTATAGATTGATACTTGATGTATGAAATCACAAAGAGTATTTATATCAATCATACTATGATATGTACAAATCCAGATATGTCCTATGCTCTAAATGTTGTGAGCATATACCAGAATGATTCGTAAGATGATCATTGGACAATAGTAAGGATATTCTTATGATCTTTTGGAAGAACTAAGAGTATATTATTTGTAGAAGTGACAAATAGATGGTTAGTTCATTGTAAAAGTGCTACATTGATACTAGTTTTGTCACAAAGTACAAATTAAGTGTATCTCAATCTAAACTAAGGGTGACACAATATAATGGAAAGTGAGTTCCATAATGGATTTGGATGAGTTCCAAAGTTAAGATATTGTGACAGATACTACAACAAAAGGCTAAGTATATGACTGCTATTTTAGCAGCAAAAGAGGGCATTTGTGTCAAGTAGTTTGTTATCAAACTAGGTGTAGTTCACAGTGGGATAATACTATGAAGATATATTGTGCGACAATATTATCAACATGTTTTAACCCCAAAGAGCTAAAGATCACACCGAAAGACCAAACTTATACAAAGCTATCTCATTAGAGAATGAGTGATGCGTAGAGACGCAAAGACATGCAATTACACGGACACGAAGTGTCGATCCGAGATCGATTGACCACTAGCAATCGTGTACATACAACATCGGAAAGCCATAGGTGTTGAATACACAAAGGTTTGAAACTAGATTATTGACTCTAGTGCAAGTGGGAGACTGTTGGAGATATGCCCAAGAGGCAATAATAAAGTGGTTATTATCATATCTTCACACTTATGATAAATGTTTACATACCATGCTATAATTGTATTAACCGGAAACATTAATACTTGTGTGATTTATAAACTAAAATAAGAGTCCCTAGTAAAGCCTCTTGTTAAACTAGCTTGTTGGTTAATATATGATCATGGTTTCCTGATCATGAACATAGAGATGTTATTAACAACAGGATCATATCGTTAGGAGAATGATATGGTGGACATACTCCTATAGATAAGCGTAGCATAAAGATCAAGTCATTTAAATAGTTCAATTGCTATATGCTTTCTGATACATAGTAACCTAATTCCTTCGACCATGATATCATGCATATCACCTTTTTTGGATGGATGCTTTGATGTCATCAAACACCACACCGTAACAGGGTGGCTATAAAGGTGGCATTGAGTGTTCAGAAAGTATTGGTTGAAACACATGGATCAAGAGTGGGATTTGTCCATCCATATGAGGGATAGATATACTCTGGGCCCTCTCGGTGAAATGTCATCCAATTAGCTTGCAAGCATGTGACTGGATCACAAGGGATCACATATCACGGGAACGAGAAAAGAGTACTTATCGGTAACGAGGTTGAACTAGGTATGCAGAGATACCGACGATCATAACCTCGGATAAGTAAACTATCGTGAGACAAAGGGAAATTGGTATCGTATGTAAGTGGTTCATTCGATCGCAAAGTAATCGAGAAATATGTGGCCATATGAATTTCCAGATTCCTCTATTGGTTATTGTTCGGAGAAGTGTCTCGATCATGTCCGCATAATTCACGAACCGTAGGGAGACACACTTAAGGATTCGACGTTGTTTGAGTAGTTATGGTATTATGAGAAAGAGACCGAATGTTGTTCGGAGTCTCGTATGGGATCCGGGATATCGCGAGGTGATCCGGAATGGTCCGAAGAATAAGATTCATATAAGGAAAGTACCGTTTCGGAGTTCGGGAATGATTCCGGTGTTTTCATCGGGAATGTTCTAGAAGGTACCGGATTGTCCGGCACTCCGGGGGGGGGGAAGGGGTACATGAATGTGTCATTACATATTGAATGATTGCATCATGTACTAAGTGTTCTTGCTGTTCCAAAACTGAAAATTCAAACCGCGGTTGAAAGTCAAGCAACTAAAAGAACTGTGGAAACAGAAAGCTGTGGGAAGCAGAAACTGTGGGAAACAAGCAAGAGGTGGTTGGAACCGACTTGGGGGAGTCCTCAAGCGGCCAGCGCCAACCAAGGCCGACTTGGGAGGGACTCCTCCCTTGGCCCCTCCACCTATAAAAGGAGGCAGGGCCTCCTCCTCTAGACACACAAGTTCCTATCCTCTAATCTCCGGTTTAGAGCCGTTTTGGTTTAGAGCTTCTAATTGCTCTAGCCTGCGGTTTAGAGCCTTCTAATTGGTGTGTCTAATCCCTACACCACTAATAGCTCTCTCTCATACTCCACCATACTCGCTCCGGCTTAAGCGAAGCCTCGGGATCTCCCTCTACTTCCGGTACCACGCCGTTGTCTTTGGAATCGCGAGGAGAGTGCTACAACCTCCGCTCGCTGGAACAAGGGAGAGGAAGGTCTCGTCGAATCCGAACGTGTGACCGATTACGAAGGCGCTTTAACGCAGGGAAGGATCGCTCACGATCTTGAGATCGGAAAGAGTACGACTACATCACCCACGAGAATCTGCTCTCGTTAACCGCTTTGGAATCTTCGAGGGTAAGTTATTCCATCGACTCGTTGCTACAATCTAGTAGATAGATCTTGGCTTGTTTGTTTGTATGCGATAGAAATTTTTTGTTTTCCATGCTATGAACCCCTACAAAAAGGAGGGGCAGGGCCTCCTCCTCTAGACACACAAGTTCCTATCCTCTAATCTCTGGTTTAGAGCCGTTTTGGTTTAGAGCTTCTAATTGCTCTAGCCTGCGGTTTAGAGCCTTCTAATTGGTGTGTCTAATCTCTAGACCACTAATAGCTCTCTCTCTCATACTCCACCATACTCGCTCCGGCTTAAGGCGCCTGCGGATCTCCCTCTACTTCCCGTACCACGTTGTCTTGCCGGAATCGCGAGGAGAGTGCTACAACCTCCGCTGCCTGCTGGAACAAGGGAGAGGAAGGTCTTCGTCGAGTACCGAACGTGTGACCGACTGCGGAAGCGCTGCCGGAACGCAACGCCGGAAGGATCGTCTACACGATCTTGAGATCGGGAAGAGTACGACTACATCACCCACGAGAATCCGCTCTCGTTAAACACTTTGGAATCTTCGAGGGTGAGTTATTCCATCGACTCGTTGCTACAATCTAGTATATATATCTTGTCTTGTTTGTTTGTATGCGATAGAATTTTTTTGTTTTCCATGCTACTGTAACTACCTCGGTGAACTACGCTCCTAGATACAAGCCTGGATGAGTGGTAGTGGTTGAAATAGTACGGTGGGGCCCCAAAAGCCACTCACTGGTAGTCCTTTCAGACGTCCCAACCACTACCCTCTCAACGGGACTGCAGGCGGCGTGAGTCGGCGAAGGGATCAACTACGTACACAAGTGGGTATGTACGCAAGCCACCATACAAGAGTACATCAGAGCCATACCATCTAGAAAGAAAGGAAATATACCAACGCCATACGGCAAGATTCAAATGACCTAGATAGATCTATATTTTAGGATACCTCCTCATACAACACACATCAGAGTATCATGCGGGCGGCAAACAAAATCCGAGTACGGATAAGAAGCAAATCGGCATAAGATGCCATAGAAATAAGCACATCCCAACTACAGTCTCACGGATCCCGTTCGGAATCTCTACACCGAACGATCGTTGCCCACATCTTCGGCTTCTTCCACCCAGTATCCGTCCTGTGAAGGTACCTGCTCATCTGAATCAAGAATTTATCGTGTGAGACCCTAAGGGTACTCAGCAAGTCTTAATGCCTCTAAAGGGGACACAACCTGGGGTGACGCAATTGCAGCGAAAGATAAACCCTAGCAGTTCTCTGAGATAACGCTAACCATCCGCCTAACCAATGATAGACGGATGTCCGTGAATTAAGTACAACAGTTATAATGGTAATCTCATCCGATCCATCCTCCTCCTTACCAACAAGGAAGCGGACGAACAACCCCCATCCGCTGGCAATTTTATTAACCATTCCATGAGTGTTGCTCTATTTACTAGTCAAGTTACTTAGTCGATTAAACGGTACTTTAGTTATGCTTGTCTATGATCAAGAAACTGTGCTCCAAGTCGTCCATATCCATGACACGGCTTTGAAAGTTTTACCGGGTGCACCAATAGCAACACACGCTCGATCAACCTCGGAAAAACCAAATCAAAACCCAACGAGGCTTTCACGACTGAACAATCACAAGATTCAGAAATATTTCAGGGGGTCACCCCTTAAGTAGATCCCGCAACGGAGATAGCTGACTCCGAGACGGGCTCAAGGTTTGCGTCAGTGGCTGTAAACGACTGGGAACCCGAAAGTGTGGTTGGGCTTGTCGATACCGCGAAAACACTCCGCCTTCCTAAACAGTACAGTGTGCTCCTCGCACAAAAGAAATACAGAAAGTAGCATGGCATAAGTACAGGATAGTAAATAAAACCTCAAACTAGTTTGTGGCCCCAAGAAATAGACGGAATCAAGCTCTGGCCTAGGGGGGGTCCCATATACCTCCCGGATGAGGATAGCGCGATAAATCAAGGAACAGGAATCAAGTACTCGGGGTCTTACGGGACACAAGTGAGCAGGAAAAACCAAATAGCAGATGTTGCTCACCGGTGTCACTTTCTTTAGTTATCCCATACTACTCCGGTTTAGTTGTTTAGGTACCTCATTATTCAACAGACTCTCACATACCCTACACATGATGTTCTACGACTCGCATGGCTCAAACAACTCCTATAGTAAGGCTCATGGGATGGAGGAACAAGCTTGGTGGGATTTAAAAGTAAAGGCTATGCATACTTAGGATTCAATTTAATGCAATCGCGACTCAATGATGCAAGAATAAGATAGAGGCAATAGGTACTGTATGTATGCAAGCATGTGGAAGTGCTTGCCTGTTAACTCAGTTGAAGCGAGGGACGGATCTGGGTAGTGCTCCTGGTTCTCTTGATACAACCCCTGCTCAGTGTCTATCCGAGAAAAAACAAACAAACAAGGCCAACATGAATATAGAGTACAAGCATTGGAATTAAGTGCGTCAAGCAAACAATCATGCCATGATGAATGATGCACAGGTTGCATGGCATTAAGGTAGCATGGCATGGGTGAGGTGTGGAGGACAAGTACTAACATTTTAATGGGGATTTGGATCACATTTGTTGCCATAATAGTTGCTGTTCATTATATTTTTATATGATGCATGCTGCAATTTAAGTCATGGTTATCATAAACAGAAAAGTCTCGTCGAGCTGATCATCTTAGACATATCATTTGCTTAATTTGGAATTATAAAACAAAAGTTATTAATTATTCAAATTCCAGTGGCATTAGTTGTAATTTAATTAAACTTGGAATTTTATTTGTGCAAAAGGCAATTTAAATGTCATATTTGAAATCCTGGCATTTTTCTGATATCCAAACATATATCATTTGTGTGATTTGGATTTATAAAAGAAAAGTTATTTAAAACTGAATTGAAATTTGAATTTGAATTAAATTTTAAAAGTTTGAATTTTAAATGCAACACAGATATATTTTATACTCGGGGAGCCCAGCCTCTGTCAATGGCAGGTGGGCCTGTCTTGACTCAAGACCACACGTGGTCACCGAGGAGGAGGTACATGGT
Organism: Avena longiglumis; assembly: GCA_030063025.1. Classification (NCBI taxonomy): domain Eukaryota; kingdom Viridiplantae; phylum Streptophyta; class Magnoliopsida; order Poales; family Poaceae; genus Avena; species Avena longiglumis. Next base: position 207,135,466 of record CP125979.1, on the reverse strand, counting down.
TGAGGTTGCTGGGCCGGGTGTCTTTCTCTCAAAAAGGCCATGGGCACCATCGGATCGTGGCCCGTGGGTCGAGTGAGAAGAAGAAAAGACAGGGGTTATCCGCTAATCGAACACGCGCGCGTGGGGAGGCTGCGGGTTGAGTTCTGGGTATTGCGGGAGCCTTTTTAGAAAAAGACCACCACCGCTGACAGTGGGGCCTCGGGGTCCGTGGGTTAGGAAAAAGAAGCTGCGAGGGTTTTGGGGAAAAGATCCACGCCATCAGGATCTTCCGGCGCCTCTGCGTTAAGCCTGTGCTGTCAGCGATGACAGAGCGCAGCTGCTCGAACCCGTGCTCGGCACGCCGCGACGGCGGCTACCACTGCGGTGTCCGCGGTTGTTGACAGGAGGAGGAGGACAGCTAGTAAGGCGCTAAGGCGGCACGGGTGGATCTGAGCAGTAACGAGCAGGCGGTGCAGCGCCGACGAAACGAACGCCGTCGACAGTGAAACGAAGAACGAGAGCATGTCTAGGAGTTCAGGGGCTCCGCGGCTTGATCGTGTGGACGACGTGGCGCGGAGTAGCGATCGGCGATGAGGCGGGCGGCGAGCGCTAGGGTTTCCTCGGGCGTCGGTGCAGGACATCTGGGCTGCTCCTCCTCGCGGGCGTCTGAGGCAGGGGAACTCTTGGTGGTCTTGACCACCCCTCGATGAGCTGGCCGGGCTGTGGACGCCGAGGCGCAAGGCGTTGGCGGTATGCGGTGGCCGTGGAGGGAAGGGGAGGAAAGCGGGCTTAGCCAGATCTCGGGCGAGGCGAGGAGGCGAGGGAGGGCGGAGGTGGGAGGCTAGGTGCCGTGGAGAGGTGGTGGCCGAAGGTGGCTCGGTCACCCTCCTTTTCACGCCAACGCAGAGGGGTCCAGGCGGGAGGCAGGTGGGTAGGCTAGACTCGGGGCCAGAGAGGCGGGCACGAGGGTGGCTCGGGTGGGGCCTAGCAGAGAGAGAGAGAGCTAGAGAGAGGAGAGGGGTAGGCTCGGGTCTAGGGTTGGGCTTAGGGTATGAGGAAAGAGAGAGAGGAGGGGCATGGGGCCGGGGAGGCAGTGGGGCCGGCATGGTAGAAGAAGGGGGCCGAGAGGGAGAGATAGGGCATGGTCTAGGGAGTACTTAGGGTTTTGTTTGGATTAGGTGTCTACTTGGGTTTAGCTAGGATGTGGATATGGGGGTATGGGGTAGGTGAAAGAGGGAGTGAGATAAAGGGATTAGAGAGAGAGGGGTGCGAGCTAGGGATTTTTGAAGCATGCCTGTTCCAAACATAGGTCAAGCAAGATCAAAAAGAAAGGAGGTAGGGAGAAGGGTGTGGGGTTTAGGGCTTGATTAGGGTTTAAGCAAAAACAAACAAGATCAAGCTAAAGGAGGGAGAGAGATGGGGAGACGAGCAATTGATCCAACAAACACCAAAATAAACCAAAGGACAAACAAGGTGCTACTTGCATGTGCCATGCAAAGAATTAATTGCCATGTAGTTATATTGTGAAAACAACATTAAATCATGTGGCACTATTCCTTGCATTCCCAAAAAGTGGGAAAAGGCCAAGCAAAAGATGATGGGTGGAATCCAACCAACAACAAGAGCTAGAGGCAACTCAAATAAAATGCCAAGCTCATATTATTTGGATGGTGGAATTATAAGGTGGTGATAGAAAAGGTGGTGGAGTCAAAAAGAGAGATGCCCTCAACTCAACTTGGGCATTTAACAATTTATTAAGAACCAAATACAATATCAAGAAGCAAATACAATTAATGGTGCACATGAGATAAGAACCAAACAAGAAAGGGTTTTACATGATGCTCAAATGCAAGGTGACATGATGACATGAGCATGATATGATGATAATGCAACAATTATATGTTGAAGTGGCCCATTTTATTATTATAACATGTAGCATTACAGGGTTAGACAACCGGGATGCTACAACTCTCCCTAACCGGAATCTCGCCCGAGATTCTAGGAAGGAGAAGAAGATACAAAGAGAGAAGGATGGTTGGCACGGAGTTCATCTTCGCGCCCCATGTGGCTTCATCAATGTAATGGTGTGACCACCGCACCTTGCAAAACTTGATGGACTTGTTATAGTCCTTCGCTCATGGGTCTCAAGGATTTTGGTGGGTGTTCTTGATAAGATGATCTTCTTGGAGGTCGATTAGCTCATGGTCCACGGTCTGCCGGGATCTTTGAAGCACTTCTTGAGCCGAGAGATGTGGAAAACATCATGGACTTTGAGTTTTTCCTAAGCTCAAGTGCATAAGCAACTTCTCCTCTTCTACCACGTATCTTGAAAGGACCGATGTATCTAGGAGCCAACTTTCCTTTGATATCGGCGGTGTGTTCCTCTCATGGGAGTGACACGAAGGTAGACGAGATCACCAGGCATATACCATATCCGTGTTTCTGTCATAGTTGCTCTTGACGACTTTGAGCAATCTTCAGGTTCTCCAGAATGATATGCACCTTCTCTTCCGCTTGGGTCACAATGTCAGGGCCAAACCAGATTCTTTCTCCTGCACCTGACCAACCAATGGGAGTTCTGCACTTGCGTCCATAGAGAGCCTCGAATGGTGCCATCTTCAGACTCTTCTGGAAGCTGTTGTTGTAGGAGAATTCAGCATATGGAAGGCATTCCTCCCACTTCATGCCAAAAGAGATGACGCAAGCTCTAAGCATGTCCTCCAGAATCTGATTGATTCTTTCCACTTGTCCTTGAGACTGAGGGTGGTAAGCAGTGCTGAAGTTCAACTTTGTTCCCAAAGCTTTTTGGAAACTCTCCCAGAACTTTGAGGTGAAGATGCTCCCACGGTCTGAACTGATTTCAAGTGGAACCCCATACAAAGAGACAATCCTGTTGATATAGAGCTCAGCCAATCAATTCCGTAAATTGTTTCTTTGATCGAAGAAATGAGCCACTTTAGAAAGTCTCGATGACAACAAAGATTGCATTGTTGCCCTTCGCGACCTTGGAAAGCCAGTGATGAAGTCCATCTCAACTTTCTCCCATTTCCATTCCGGAGGTTTCAATGGCTGTAGAAGACCAAATGGTTTCGATGGAGAGCCTTGACTCGGATGACATCACATTCTCGAGACGTTTAGCACAATACCGCTTCAACCTGTGCCACCAAGATTGTGTTTTCAAGTCCATGTACATCTTTGTGCTGCCAGATGGATAGAAAGAACCGACTCATGTGCCTCCTTGAGAACTTGGTCTTCGACCGGATAGTTTGGAACAAACATCCGGTGTTCAAAGAAGAGCGTGCCTTGATCATCAACGTGGAAGGACTCATACTTCGGAAGGCCAAGCTTAGCGATGAGCTTTTTGGTGTGCGGATCACCAAACTGACGAGAGCGAATCTGTTCTTCCAAGAGAGGAGTAGCCAGAAGGTTCAGGAGATGCCCTTGTTCCACAACTTCAAGGTTGATCTGACGGAATTCCTCGCACAAGAGAGGTCACGCTTCTATCATGAGGTTGTTGACATAAGCTTTACGGCTAAGCGCATCTGCCATGACATTTGCTTTGCCTGGAGTGTAGTTGATGGTCACATCAAAGTCATTGATTGCTTCGATCCATCTCCTCTGCCGAAGGTTGAGATCCGGTTGAGTGAAGATATACTTCAAACTCTTGTGGTCCGAGAAGATCTCACAACGGTTACCAAGCAAGTAGTGCCTCCATAGCTTCAAAGCAAAGACAACTGCTACTAGCTCGAGGTCATGTGTGGGATAGTTAATCTCATGCGTCTTCAACTGACGAGAGGCATAAGCAACCACCTGTCTCTCTTGCATAAGGACCGCACCCAATCCTTGCAAAGAGGCATCGCAGAATATCTGGAAAGGCTTAGTCAGATCTGGAGGAACCAAGACCGTGTGGAAGTGAGCTTCTCTTTGAGTGTCTCAAAACTTTCTTGGCAAGGTGAGTCCACAGTACTTCTTGCCTTTCTTGAGGAGATCGGTAAGAGGCTTTGCTATCTTTGAGAAGTTCAACAAAACGACGGCAATAGCTAGCCAAGCCGAGAAAACTCCGCACTTCCTTGACATTAGCAGAGCAAGCCATTCAACTATTGTCTTCACGGTTTCCTTGATCGCAATGACCTCGGCAGAGATAACATGACCCAAGTATGTTACTTCAGGCAGCCAAAACTCACACTTTGAGAACTTTGCATACAAGCGGTTCTCACGGAGCTTGTTTAAGACACACCGCAGGTGTTCCTCATGCTCCTCCTTAGACTTGGAATAAAACCAATGTCATCCAGATATACCACAACAAACTTGTCCAGTACTCCATGAAAACTGAGTTCATCAGCCTCGAGAAGGTAGCAAAAGGCAGTGAGGCCGAAGACATGACCGTGTACTCATACAGCCATAGCGGTGGTGAAAGCTGTCTTGGGCACATCTTCTTTGCGAATTTTGATTTGGTGATAACCACTTCTCAAGTCCAAATTTTAGAGAACACCACAGCCTCCGCTAGTGATCAAACAGATCATTTATCCGAGGGAGAGGATATTTGTTCTTGATGGTTTTAGCATTTAGAGCCCGGTAGTCAACACAGAGTCTATCGGTTCTGTCACGCTTCTTCACAAAGATTGTTGGGCTACCCCAAGACGAGGTGCTATGTTGAATGAAACCCAACTTCTCTTGTTCATCAAGTTGTCTTTTGAGTTCAGCCAACTCAGAAGGACCCATTTTGTATGGCCTCTTGGAGATAGGAGCCGTTCCAGGTTCAAGCTCAATCACGAATTCAACTTCGCGATCCGGAGGCATACCCGGCAACTCTTCAGGGAAAACATCTGGGAACTCACAGACCACTGGTACCCTCTGAATAGATTCCATAGCATCATCATTCAGAGCCGCCAAGGAATAGAGCTGGACAGCAGGAGTCAGACTTGGAGAAAAACTATGTGGCCTTCAGGAATCTTCAGAGACACTGAGCGTTCAGCACAATCAATCACAGCTGCATTTGCTGTCAACCAATCCATGCCCAATATGACATCAATGTCAGAGTTGCCCAGAAGAATTAAAGAATCCAAGAATGAAGAACCACCAATCTCAATCTGGTTGCCATGACTGATCTTAGAAGCTGCCATCTTCTCTCCAGGAGAAAGGACCATTAACTTCTTTTGGAGAGGAACCAGGACTAACTCATTCTCATTTGCAAACTTGTGAGACACAAATGAATGCGATGCACTGTAATCAAAGAGAACTCGTGGACCGAGTTAATGAAAGCATACCCATTACAACTCCAAAGTAGCTCACTTGAGAGGCGTTGACGTTAGCTGGGTCTAACAACCGCAGACCTGTGCTTAGTGTTGATGTTGAGAGCCCGAGGCGGTGCACGAACCGAAGGAGAGCTTGTTGCGATCTTGGCGGGGTGGAGGAGAGCTTTGTTCTTCATTGGGCGTTCAAATGGGATGTCCATGATCTCCACATGTGAAACAAGCACCGTGAGGACGTGAGCAGAGTAGCCAGGACTCCGCCAGCGCCTGTAGTGGTTGTTGTAGCCCCGGAGCCGCAGCGGTGAAGTTTGGTGGCCTTGACGTGAAACTCGCAGGTCTTGGTGGAGCCGGAGCGACGGTGGGGTGTTAGGAACCCACACGCCGCTTAGAAGGAGCTGCCATAATCGCAGAGCTTGATGCATCCCTGTTATGTTTCTTGGACCCCTCGAACCTTTGCCTGCTTGCCTCCTCTTTCCATGTTGTGTGCTGTAGTTCCAGGAAGGTTGCCGGTCTTGCATGCGTGATTGCATACTTGATCGACGCATTGAGCCCTTGCCCAATCTTTTCTCGCTTCTTGTCATCGATACCTCATCACCACCATAGCGAGACAGTTCATGAAGTTCCTGATGTAGGTGTTGACGTTATCATTTCCCTCGCCAGTTGAGGAAAGCCTCCTTCATCCTTTCCATCACAATCTCCGAGAGAAACTGTTTTGAAAGCTGCAGTGAACCTCTCCCAAGTAGGCTGGAACCCAAAGGCCTTGCCTTCAAGTAGTTCTCCCACCAAAGAGCTGCATCTCCCTTGAGAAGGTGGGTAGCACACTTGACCCACTCGCTCGAACATCGCTAGCCTCGAGCAACCTTGAGATCTCGCAGCCAATCATCCGCCAAGAGGTCGGTCGACACATCAAACCGACGAGGGTTGAACTTGAGGAAGCTCTTGATGTCACCACGCTTGGGAGGTGGAGGAAGTGGAGCAAACTCATTCCTTCCGACGCCTTCCTCAAAGCCGCTGGTTCTCTTGCATTGCCGCCAAAGCATTAGCTATGCTTGACAACATGAGCCCAGCTCCGAGGGATGTCCTCTTCATCCATGGGGAGCCATCCCGTCATTGATAAAACTCAAGTCAAGACTATAATGGAAGATGATAATAATCCAAAATAGTACCAAGATGGAATTAACCAAGATTAAAGGATACACTTATCGAGATGATATTAAAATATCAACAAAGTTCATAGCACCTAAAAGATATTAAGCATATCGCACGACCGAAAAGGAGTGTGGTACACAATATATCAAAGAAAAATTTTCCACAAATTTCGCATTAAAATACCAATAGATGCTAAAATTACTTAACGAATCAAGATTAGTGACTCTACCGATTCAATATACAAAAGCGAATGATAAAAGTAGTGGTATGGTCGCGACTCCATCCCGCACTCAAATCATTACTCCGCACATGAACAAGTGGAACACATATCCTAACCCCTTCTTCTCACGACGAAACCTAAAGATTGGTAACTACGGAAACGAACACCCCAAACAAGATAGCGTCGGATACGAAGAGGAAGATAGATTGCGTCGGTTTACAAAAGCCTGTCGGTATGGAATGTACCAACAGTTGATAACCAAAGGCAGACAGGATAACAACTTGGATGCAACAGATAGACAAGGGATTACACACACACACGCACACACAACCTATGGTACTACGGAAACCCCGAACACGTGAATCCTAGTTTGAACTTTGAGAAGAGGATTGAAAACGTTGCACTTCCTTACCAGAATAGGGTGGGTGGGAGGGTAAGAAGAAAAGTGGAAGCAGTCCTACTCGCTTTGTTTTTCCCTAATATACATAACTACCAAAATATTTGCTAGATCGACAACGACCGCTTATTGAAACCTCAAGGTCGGGATGGCTCGATACCAATTGTAACTACCTCGGTGAACTACGCCCTAGATACAAGCCCGGATGAGTGGTAGTGGTTGAAATAGTACGGTGGGGCCCCAAAAGCCACTCACCGGTAGTCCTTTCAGACGTCCCAACCACTACCTCTCAACGGACCTCAGACGGGCGTGGTCGGCGAAGGGATCAACTACGACACAAGTGGGTATGTACGCAAGCCACCATACAAGAGTACATCGAGCCATACCATCTAGAAAGAAAGGAATATACCAACGCCATACCAAGAAGATTCAAATGACCTAGATAGATCTATATTTTAGGATACTTCCTCATACAACACACATCGAGTATCATGCGGAAGCAAACAAAATCCGAGTACGGATAAGAAGCAAATCGGCATAAGATGCCATAGAAATAAGCACATCCCAACTACAGGTCTCACGGATCCTGCTCCTAATCTCTACACCGAACGATCGCTGCCCACATCTTCGGCTTCTTCCACCCAAAGATCCGTCCCCGTGAAGGTACCTGCTCATCCGAATCAAGAATTTATCGTGTGAGACCCTAAGGGTACTCAAAGAAGTCTTAATGCCTCTAAAGGGGACACAACCTGGGTGACGCAATTGCAGCCGAAGATAAACCCTAGCCGTTCTACAGATAACGCTAACCATCCGCCTAACCAATGATAGACGGATGTCCGTGAATTAAGTACAACAGCTTATAATGGTAATCTCATCCGATCCATCCTCCTCCTCGCTACCAACAAGGAAGCGATTTAACAACCCCCATCCGCTGGCAATTTTATTAACCATTCCATGAGTGTTGCTCTATTTACTAGTCAAGTTACTTAGTCGATTAAAACGTACTTTAGTTATGCTTGTCTATGATCAAGAAACTGCTCCAAGTCGTCCATATCCGCGGACACGGCTTTCGAAAGTTTTACCCGCCGGTGCACCAATAGCAACACACGCCGATCAACCTCGAAAACCAAATCAAAACCCAACGAGGCTTTCACGACGAACAATCACAAGATTCAGAAATATTTCAGGGTCACCTTAAGTAGATCCCGAACGGAGATAGTGACTCGAGACGGGCTCAAGGTTTGCGCTGGTCAGAACGATCGGGAACCCGAAAGTGTGGTTGGGCTTGTCGATACCGCCGAAAACACTCCGCCTTCCTAACAGACAAAGGTGCTCCTCGCACAAAAGAAATACGTAAAGTAGCATGGCATAAGTACAGGATAGTAAATAAAACCTCAAACTAGTTTGTGGCCCCAAGAAATAGACGGAATCAAGCTCTGGCCTAGGGGGGGTCCCATATACCTCCCGGATGAGGATAGCGCGATAAATCAAGGAACAGGAATCAAGTACTCGGGGTCTTACGGGACACAAGTGAGCAGGAAAACCAAATAGCGATGTTGCTCACCGTGTCACTTTCTTTAGTTATCCCATACTACTCCGGTTTAGTTGTTTAGGTACCTCATTATTCAACAGACTCTCACATACCCTACACATGATGTTCTACGACTCGCATGGCTCAAACAACTCCTATAGTAAGGCTCATGGGATGGAGGAACAAGCTTGGTGGGATTTAAAAGTAAAGGCTATGCATACTTAGGATTCAATTTAATGCAATCGCGACTCAATGATGCAAGAATAAGATAGAGGCAATAGGTATCGTATGTATGCAAGCATGTGGAAGTGCTTGCTGTTAACTCGCTTGAAGCGAGGGACGGATCCGGTAGTGCTCCTGGTTCTCTTGATACAACCCCGCCAAGGTTCTATCCGAGAAAAACAAACAAACAAGGCCAACATGAATATAGAGTACAAGCATTGGAATTAAGTGCGTCAAGCAAACAATCATGCCATGATGAATGATGCACAGGTTGCATGGCATTAAGGTAGCATGGCATGGGTGAGGTGTGGAGGACAAGTACTAACATTTTAATGGGGATTTGGATCACATTTGTTGCCATAATAGTTGTTGTTCATTATATTTTTATATGATGCATGCTGCAATTTAAGTCATGGTTATCATAAACAGAAAAGTCTCGTCGAGCTGATCATCTTAGACATATCATTTGCTTAATTTGGAATTATAAAACAAAAGTTATTAATTATTCAAATTCCAAAGGGCATTAGTTGTAATTTAATTAAACTTGGAATTTTATTTGTGCAAAAGGCAATTTAAATGTCATATTTGAAATCCTGGCATTTTCTGATATCCAAACATATATCATTTGTGTGATTTGGATTTATAAAAGAAAAGTTATTTAAAACCGAATTGAAATTTGAATTTGAATTAAATTTTAAACAGTTTGAATTTTAAATGCAGACACAGATATATTTTATACTGGGGAGCCCAGCCTCACAATGGCAGGTGGGCTCTGTCGACTCAGCACCACACGTGGTCAGCCGAGGGGAGGTACCGCGGGTTGAGGTTGCGGCAGCCGGGGTGTCTTTCTGCAAAAAGGCCATGGGAACTGACTGGTGGCCCGGGTGGGTCTGCGGGTCGAGTGAGAAGAAAAGACGGGGGGTTATCCGCTAATCGAACACGCGCGGGGAGGGCTGGGTTGAGTTCGGTATGGGAGCCTTTTTAGAAAAAGACCACCACGCCGCCGGGCCTCGGGTCCGTGGGTTAGGAAAAGAAGTCGCGAGGGGTTTTGGGAAAAGATCCACGGCCATCGGATCTTCCCGGCGCTGTTAAGCGCTGCTGCTGTCGCGACAGAGCGCAAGGGCTCGAACCTGCGTCTCCGCACGCCGCGACGGCGGCTACCATCGCGTGTCCGCGGGTTGTCGCAGGGAGGAGGGAGGACAGCTAGTAAGGCGCTAAGGCAGGTGGATGCAGTGCGTAAACGGCGCACGGCGAAGCGCCGATTTAAACGAACGCGTCGGCGGTGAAACGAAGAAGGACGAGAGCATGTCTAGGAGTTCAGGGCTCACCGCGGCTTGATCGTGGACGACGTGGCGCGGAGTAGCGATCGGCGATGAGGGGCGCGGCGGGCGAGCGCTAGGGTTTCTGGGCGCGCCGGCAGGACATCTGGCTCGCCTCCGCGGGCGACGGGTCGCTGCAGGGAACTCGCTGGTGGTCTCGACCACCCTCGATGAGCTGGCCGGGCCGGAGCGTGGACGCCGAGGCGCATGGCGGCGTCAGATGCCGGTGGCCGTGGAGGGGAAGGGGAGGAAAAGCGGGCTTAGCCAGATCTGGGCGAGGCAGAGAGGCGAGGGAGGGCAGATAAGGACGGAGGTGGGAGGCTAGGTGCCGTGGAGAGGTGGTGGCCGAAAGGTGGCTCGGTCACCCTCCTTTTCACGCGCACGGGCAGAGGGGTCCAGGGCAGGGAGGCAGGCACGGGGTAGGCTAGACTCGGGGCCAGAGAGGCGGGCACGAGGGTGGCTCGGGTGGGGCCTAGCAGAGAGAGAGAGAGCTAGAGAGAGGAGAGGGGTAGGCTCGGGTCTAGGGTTGGGCTTAGGGTATGAGGAAAGAGAGAAAGAGGGAGAGCTGGGGCATGGGGCCAGGGAGACGGTGGCCAGTGGCCAAGCATGGTAGAAGAAGGGGGCCGAGAGGGAGAGATAGGGCATGGTCTAGGGAGTACTTAGGGTTTTGTTTGGATTAGGTGTCTACTTGGGTTTAGCTAGGATGTGGATATGGGGGTATGGGGTAGGTGAAAGAGGGAGTGAGATAAAGGGATTAGAGAGAGAGGGGTGCGAGCTAGGGATTTTTGAAGCATGCCTGTTCCAAACATAGGTCAAGCAAGATCAAAAAGAAAGGAGGTAGGGAGAAGGGTGTGGGGTTTAGGGCTTGACTAGGGTTTAAGCAAAAACAAACAAGATCAAGCTAAAGGAGGGAGAGAGATGGGGAGACGAGCAATTGATCCAACAAACACCAAAATAAACCAAAGGACAAACAAGGTGCTACTTGCATGTGCCATGCAAAGCATTAATTGCCATGTAGTTATATTGTGAAAACAACATTAAATCATGTGGCACTATTCCTTGCATTCCCAAAAAGTGGGAAAAGGCCAAGCAAAAGATGATGGGTGGAATCCAACCAACAACAAGAGCTAGAGGCAACTCAAATAAAATGCCAAGCTCATATTATTTGGATGGTGGAATTATAAGGTGGTGATAGAAAAGGTGGTGGAGTCAAAAAGAGAGATGCCCTCAACTCAACTTGGGCATTTAACAATTTATTAAGAACCAAATACAATATCAAGAAGCAAATACAATTAATGGTGCACATGAGATAAGAACCAAACAAGAAAGGGTTTTACATGATGCTCAAATGCAAGGTGACATGATGACATGAGCATGATATGATGATAATGCAACAATTATATGTTGAAGTGGCCCATTTTATTATTATAACATGTAGCATTACAGGTGGGTTAACCGATGATGCTACAGCTACGAACCCTCAAGGGTATCGAGCCGTGTCTATACGTAGATCTCACTAGCAGTAGAACACAATGGTCATTGTGGGCGTTGATGCTTTTATTGTCGATTGATTCTTGTGTACTTTGCATCTTGCGGTATGTTGGGATGAAGCGCCCGCTAACTTTACATGACATTGTTCATGAGACTTGCTCCACGCTTGACATGCAACTTGTATTGCATAAGTGGCTTTATGGTGCCTGTTTCTCCTAGCATAGTTAAGATCCAATTTACAACGGTGATCAACAATGCTAGTATCAATGTTGTGGTTCTTGTTCGTAAGTTAGAACGACACTTATTGAAAGCCCCAAACCACGTAAAATATGCAAAGAAAGTAGAGGCGCCTAACTTTGTTTTGCAGGGTGTGATGATGTGATATGGCCATGATTGTGATTATATTTGATGTATGCAATGTTCCTTATTGTAAGTTGGCAACCGGCAAGAGCCATATGGTTGTATTTAATTTATGTTAAGACCCGCGTGTCTATTCAAAGTAGTTGTAATAGTTGAAGCCGGTGGACGACAACCATGGAGAAGCGTCATTGACCTTGATGCAATGCCGGTGATGATGGAGATCATGTTCGTGCTTGAAGATGGAGATCGGAAGCACAAAGAAGAAAGGCCATATCATATCACGTATTATTGAATTGCATGTGATGTTAATCCTTTATGCATCTTGTATTTCTTAGTAGACGACGGTAGCATTATAAGATGATCCCTCATGCACATGAATTTCAAGTCATAAAGTGTTCACCCTTAGTTAGCACCGCTATAAAGCTTGTTGTTTCAAGCACCACGTGATGATCGGGTGTGTTAGATTCTGCAAGTGTATACAACGTGAGCAAGCCAGATTTGCTCATGCGAAACTAAGGTTTGATCTTGACGAGCCTAGCATGTATGCATATGGTCTCGAACACGGATCACCGAAGGTAAAGCATGAATCATATAGTAGATATGATGAACATGACGATTGTTCGCCATTGAAACTATATCAACTCTCGTGATGATCGGTGTTGATGTAGTGGATTTGGTTCGTGTGATCACTAAAACAATGTGAGGGATGTTGTTTTGAGGGAGTTCACCTAGTTTAATTACTTAATTAATTTGAACTCAATTTGTCATAAACTTAGTCTAAACTATTGCAAATATGTTGTAGATCAATGGCAGCCCTACCATCAATTTTAATGCGTTCCTAGAGAAAGAAAAGTTGAAAACAATGGAAGCAACTCATGGATTGGTTCCGCAATTTGAGGATTGTCCTTACATGGTAATTTGACCTATGTGTTGGATGCACATTGGTGACCCACTGCAATGATGCTCCCGATGAAGTAAAGAATGTTTACCTCGCCTAAGAATCAAGACTCCATAGTTCAGTGTGCTATCTTGTATGGTTTGGAATCGAGCTCGTAAAAGGTTTGAGAATTCGACCCATATGATATTGTCGAGGATCTCAAATTTATTTTTGAGACTCATGCGAAATTGAAAGCTATGAGGCTTCAAAAGTTCTTTAACTGCAAGATGGAAGAGGGCAGTCCACAAGTGAGCATGTGCTTAAGATGTCTGGGCACGCAAACAAACTTCAAAGCTTGGGTATAGTGATTCCTAATGCTTTGGGGATTTACCGTGTCCTCCAATCACTACCACCAAGTTACAAGAACTTTGTGATGAACTACATCATGCAGAACATGAAAAAGAGTTGCCAGAACTGTTTGCTATGTTAAAGTCTGCAGAAGTGGAGATCAAGAAAGAGCACCAAGTGTTGTTGGTCAATAAGACCACCAAATTCAAGAAAGGCAAGTCTAAGCAAAAGTGACACTTCAAGAAGGGTGGTAAGAAAGTTACCACGCCGGCGAAGAAGACCAAGGTTGGACCCAAGCCTGATACTGAGTGCTTTTACTGCAAGGGAGAAGGTCACTGGAAGCGGAATTGCCCAAAGTACTTGGCGGATCTGAAGAACGGCAACATCAAGAAGAAAGGTATATCTGATATACATGTTATTGATGTGTATCTCACTAGTACTGTAGTAGTGCTCGGTATTTGATAATCTTGGTTCGGGCTCATATTTGTAACTCAAACAGCCGCAGAATAAACGGAAGCTAGCGAAGAACGAGGTGACGATGCGCCGTAGGAAACGGATCAAAGGTTGATGTGATCGCGGTCGGCACGCTACCCTTCATCTACCATCGGATTAGTTTTATACTTAAATAATTGTTATTTAGTGCTGCGTTGAGCATGAACATTATATCGGGATCTTTTTATTGCGAGACTTACTTGTTTAAGTCGAGAATAATGGTTGTTCGATTTATATGAGTAATATGTTTTATGCACATGCACCTTTGATAGATGGTCTATTCTTATTGAATCTCGATAGTGGAAATACACATATCAACAACATTGAGGCTAAACGCTTGAAATCAAGCGATAATTAGACCTATATGTGGCAATCGCTGCCTTGGTCACATTGGAGTGAAGCGTATGAAGAAACTCCATTCTGATGGACTTCTTGAATCACTTGATTTTGAATCACTTGAAAGATGCGAAGCATGTCTGATGGGAAAAATGACTAAGACTCCATTTTCTAGTATGATGGAGCGAGCTACGGACTTATTGGAAATCATACATACCGATGTGTGTGGTCCAATGAGTGTAGCATCGCGCGGTGGTTATCGTTATGTTCTTACCTTCACGGATGACTTGAGTAGATATGGGTATATCTATTTCATGAAACATAAGTCCGAAACTTTCGAGAAGTTTAAGGAGTTTCAAAGTGAGGTAGAGAATCAACGTAACAAGAAGATTAAATTTCTACGTTCTGATCGTGGAGGTGAATATCTAAGTTACGAGTTTGGCGAGCATTTGAAGAAATGCGAATACTTTCACATTGACACCGCGAACACCACAACAGTAATGGTGTGTCCGAACGTCAGAATCGAACTCTCTTAGATATGGTTCGCTCTATGATGTCACTTACAGATTTACCGCTATCATTTTGGGGTTATGCATTAGAAACACCGCATTCACTTTAAATAGGGCACCGCCTAAATCCGCTGAAACGACACCGTATGAATTATGGTCCGGAAGAAACCTAAATTGTCGCTCCTTAAAGTTTGGGGATGCGAAGCCTATGTAAAGAAGTTACAATAGGACAAGCTTGAACCCAAAGCGGAAAAATGCGTCTTCATAGGATACCAAGGAAACTATTGGGTATACCTTCTATCATAGATCCGAAGGCAAAATCTTCGTTAAGAATGGATCCTTTCTAGAGAAGGAATTTCTCTCGAAAGAAGTGACTGAAGGAAAGTAGAACTCGACGAGGTTGTCGAACCTTCTCTCGAATTGCGAGTAGCGCAGACCGAAGAAGTTCCCGTGGTGCCTGCACCAATAAGAGAGGAAGCTAATGATGGTGATCATGAAACTTGGTTGAAGTTACTCAGAGCCTCGGAGGTCAACGAGAACTCGTACCTCCAGATTGGTATGATCCCGTTATGAGTGTCATGTTGGTAGACAACACCGATGACCCCGAGACATATGAGGAAGCGATGATGAGCCCAGATTCCAATAAATGGCAAGAAGCCATGAACCGAGATTGGATCCATGTACGAAAACCAAGTGTGGACTTTGGTGGACTTACGGATGGCCGAAAGGTCACGAGAACAAATGGATTTTCAAGAAGAAAACAGATGATGATGGTAATGTTACTGTCTATAAAGCTCGACTTGTCGTAAAAGGGTTTCGACAAATTCAAGGAGTTGACTACGATGAGACTTTCTCACCAGTAGCGAAGCTAAAGTCTGTGAGGATTATGTTAGCAATCGCTGCATATTATGATTATGAGATATGGCAGATGGATGTCAAAACAACATTCCTCAATGGAGATATTGATGAAGAGTTGTATATGATGCAACCTAAAGGTTTTGTCGATCCTAAAGATGCTAACAAGGTATGCAAACTTCAACGGTCCATCTATGGGTTGAATCAAGCATCTCGAAGTTGGAATCAACGTTTTGATAAGGTGATCAAAAGTTTTGGTTTTATACAAACTTATGGAGAAGCTTGTATTTACAAGAAAGTGAGTGGGAGCTCTGTAGCATTCTTAATACTATATGTGGATGACATATTGTTGATTGGGAATGATGTAGACCTTCTTAATAGTGTCAAGGAATATTTGAATAATAGTTTTTCAATGAAGGATCTTGGCAAAATTACATATTAGGCATAAAGATTTATAGAGATAGATCGAACGCCAAATATCATTGTCACAGAGTACATATTTGGACAAAGTTCTAAAGAGGTTTGAATGGAAGAAAGCAAGAAAGGGTTCTGCCCATGTTGCTCAATACGACCTTGAGTAAAACTCAAAGTCCGACATCGCGTAAGATAGAGAAAGGATGAGTAAGACTCCTATGCCTCAGCCATAGGATCTCTAATGTATGCCATGCTATGTACTAGACCCGACATTGCATATGCCGTTAGTTTAACTAGCAGATATCAAAGTGATCCAGAGTGGATCATTGGACAAGGTCAAAAACATCCTTAAGTACTTGAGAAGAACTAAGGATATGGTTCTTTCTTATGGAGGTGATGAACAGCTCGTTGTTAATGGTTACACCGATGCTAGTTGGAACACCGATCCGTATGATTCTAAATCACAACTGGATACATATTTATTTTGAATGGTGCGAAGCTTAGTGGAGGAGTGCAAAGCAAAGCGTTGTGGCGAGATCTTCAACCGAATCGGAATACATGGTCGCTCGGAGGCTTTACAAGAAGCGATATGGATGAAAGAGTTCATTACAGAGCTGGGTGTGGTTCCTAGTGCGCTGGACCCAATGTCTATTCATCAGTGATAACATGGGCGGCGCCATAGCCAATGCGCAAGAACCAAAGTCACACAAGAAGTCAAGCATATCAAGCTGCTTTCACGCTATTCGAGAACATATCCAGATGGGGATATAAAGATTTGCAAAGTACACAAATCTGAATGTGGCGGATCCGTTGACTAAACCTCTCGAGGGCAAAACATGACCAACACCAAACTGCCATGGGTGTTCGGTATATTACCATGTAATCTAGATTAGATGACTCTAGTGCAAGTGGGAGATTGGAGATATGCCCTAGAGGCAATAATAAATGTAGTTATTATTATATCTTTGTGTTTATGATAAATGTTTACATTCATGCTATAATAGTATTAACAAGGAAACATTAATACTTGTGTGATTTGTAAACTTAATTTGAAGTCCATAGTATAGCCTCTATACTTCACTAGCTTGTTGGTTGATTAATGATTGTGGTTTCCCTATCATGAACATTGAGATGTTATCAACAACAAGATCATATCGTTAGGAGAATGATATGGTGGACATACTCCTATAGATAAGCGTAGCGTAAAGATCAAGTCATTTCAATAGTTCAATTGCTATATGCTTTCTGATACATAGTAACCTAATTCCTTCGACCATGAGATCATGCATATCACCTTTACCGGATGGATGATTTGATGACATCAAACACCACACCGTAATTGGGTGGCTATAAAGGTGGCATTGAGTGTTCGGAAAGTATTGGTTGAAACACATGGATCAAGAGTGGGATTTGTCCATCCATATGACGGATAGATATACTCTGGGCCCTCTCGGTGGAATGTCATCCAATTAGCTTGCAAGCATGTGACCGGCTCACAAGGGATCACATATCACGGGAACGAGAAAAGAGTACTTATCGGTAACGAGGTTGAACTAGGTATGCAGAGATACCGACGATCATAACCTCGGATAAGTAAACTATCGTGAGACAAAGGGAAATTGGTATCGTATGTAAGTGGTTAATTCGATCGCAAAGTAATCGTAGAAATATGTGGGATCCATATGAATTTCCAGATTCCTCTATTGGTTATTGTTCGGATAAGTGTCTCGATCATGTCCGCATAATTCACGAACCGTAGGGAGACACACTTAAGGATTCGACGTTGTTTTGAGTAGTTATGGTATTATGAGAAAGAGACCGAATGTTGTTCGGAGTCTCGGATGGGATCCGGGATATCACGAGGTGATCCGGAATGGTCCGGAAAATAGGATTCATATAAGGAAAGTCCTGCTTTGAGTTCGTGAATGATTCCGTGTTTTCATCGAATGTTCTAGAAGGTTCGGATTGTCCCAAGACTCGGGGAGGGTACATGAATGTGTCATTACATATTGAATGATTTCATCATGTACTAAGGGTTCTTGCTGTTCCAAATAAAGGATTAAATTGAATCCTAAAACAGAAAAGTCAAATGGCCAGTTAAAAGTCAAACGGCTAAAACAAGAAACTGGGAAACAAGCAAGAGGTGGTTGAACCGACTTGGGGAGGAGGCCTCCAAGCTTGCGCCCAACCAAGGCCGACTTGGGAGGGACTCCTCCCTTGGCCGCCTCCCACCTATAAAAGGAGGGCAGGGCCTCCTCTAGACACACAAGTTCCTATCCTCTAATCTCCGTTTAGAGCCGCTTTGGTTTAGAGCTTCTAATTGCTCTAGCCTGCGTTTAGAGCCTTCTAATTGGTGTGTCTAATCTCTAGACCACTAATAGCTCTCTCTCTCATACTCCACCATACTCGCCCGGCTTAAGGCGAAGCCTCATGATCTCCCTCTACTCCTGTACCACAGGCCGTTGGAATTGCGAGGAGAGTGCTACAACCTCCGCTGCTGGAACAAGGGAGAGGAAGGTCTTCTTGAGTACCGAACGTGTGACCGATCATGAAGCGCCGAACGCAGCGCCGGAAGGATCGTCTACACGATCTTGAGATCGGGAAGAGTACGACTACATCACCCACGAGAATCCGCTCTCGTTAAACACTTTGGAATCTTCGAGGGTGAGTTATTCCATCGACTCGTTGCTACAATCTAGTAGATAGATCTTGGCTTGTTTGTTTGTATGCGATAGAATTTTTTTGTTTTCCATGCTACGAACCCCTACATTTATCCCCAAAAACATTTTAGAACAATTTTTATAACCTAAATAAGCATACATATGTTTCTGCAAAAACAAACATTTTACGAGAAGCTTTTTACTAAACAAGGTGCATGGTTGGCTAGGGCTTGTCTTGCTGATTCCAGTGATACAAAATTTGCAAAATTTGGACGTGTGGATCAAAAGTTATGCAATTTACAAAATTGAACAACTAATAGATAAGTTTCTGTTTTATAAACAAACTCCAGGCCACGTGGTGCGATCTTATTGGTCAAAAACGCTTCGTGCGGATCGACCAATCTGGTGCGTTGGATCTAAGTTCAATCGCGCCGGCTCAGGTCTACCCATACCCTTTCGAGTTGATTCTATTCCTACGCGTCCGATTCAGATCCAATGGTTCTCACGCAACGACCCAAAAGCAGCGGCGCTAGCGGCGGCGACTGGCGGCGTCGTGGTCGAACGGAGGAGAAGCTGGTGAAATAGGAAGCAGGGGGTAGAGGAGTAGCTCACCAGAATCGCCACGACGTACTCGTGCTCAACATGGTAGTCGGAAGACAGGGGCGCTCGAGGTCGACGGTGATTCTTCGCCGGAGTCGTCTCTGTCGACGAGCTGGTTCGGCGACGTTGTTGGCGAGGTTGTGGTCCGTGCTAAGACAAGCCAGTGGCGTAGTTAGATGCGCGCGAATGATCAGATTGCAGAGGCTTCAATCAGAGGGGAAGGGACGGTCGGGTGTTACCAGGGGGTTTCGCCGGAGACGGAAACAGACGATGGCGGTGGTTGCGTTGACGTTGGCGACGATGCAGAGCATGTGCGGCTGAACGGGCGACACTGGGAGATGCGCCAGAGGCCAGGGAGTGTGCTCGTGTGGTCGAGGGGGCGAGGCGCGGCGATGAGTGGCCGGAATTGCTCGAAGAGCTCGTCGGAGTCCGCGGCGGTGCGAGCCAAAATGGAAGCAGCCTGGTGGCAGAGAGTGGGTGGTTCCTGGGGGGAACGGGAGAGGGGGAGCAGGTGTTTAAGGAAGCGTGGTCGCGGCGAGATTAAGGCGAGGAATTGAAGCGAATTCAACCGCGGCATCACTGGCAGGAAACGGCCGGCGCGGTCGTCATGAGGTGACGACGCCGAGGTGGCAGGGGTCAAGGCCAAGGAGAGAAGGCGCGCGGGTCCGTCACATCCGAGTGGGTGCATGTCTGAGTGGAAAACGATTCACGAGTGGGGGAAGTAGCTGGGCTGGTACTGGGCTTGCTAGGCCACACAAGTTGGGCTGATCTCGATTCATTTTTTTTATATACAGTAAACTTTTCTTTTTCTATTTGATTTTCTGTTTCGAAATTCATTCAAACAATTCAAACATTCAAATCAATCAAACTACCACCACACTTTGCATTGAGTTTATTTCTGTTAACAACAATACACCAAGTCCCAAAATAAAATAATATTTTTATTCTTTTAGAATCTATTTAATAATTAAATAAAATAGTCCTTAGTTATTAATTCAAATAGGATTTGATTATTTAAAATCTCCATTTGAAATCTAAATATTATCAAAACCAAATCAGTTGGTTTTATTTGAAAATATAAAATACTTGGAAAACTTGTTTGAAATAAATTAATAAGTTTTAGTGTTTTATTAAAAATGGAAAAGCCTTTACTTTAACAAAATTGGGTATTAACAAATCCCCATTATTTTATTTAAATAAACCTTTACTATTTTTATCAAATAGAAATATTTTATTTCAAGGCTTGGCCAAGTTTTAATTTGGCTGATAAAATAATCCTTATTTATATTTCTACCTTTTCATTTGAAAACCAAATCTTTTTATTAAAAGATCCAAAAATAGTAATTCTACTTATTTAATATTTTCTTTATTAATTGTTTATCTTTTAAAATCCCTTTAGGATTTGTTTGATCAAATAGGTTTGAAGGTTTCCAATTGGAATCAAAAAGTTTCTTCTCACCCTGAAAATCAACAAAGTTTTATTTTATTGAATTATTTTTCACATAACAAGATTTAGAAAATCTTGGGATGTGACAATTAGTTTTGCCATTATGAATAGATTCTCTATCAAATTTCCATGGTCTACCAAGTAACAAAGAACAAGCTTGCATAGGTACAACATCACAATCAACAAAATCAGAATATGTACCAATAGTAAAATGCATGCGTACCGTTCTTGTTACCTTGATCTTGCGAGAACTCTCAAACCATTGGATGTAATATGAATGTGTGCATTGTCTTGTTGGAAGTGCAAGCTTCTCTACCATGTCAACACTAGCCAGATTATTACAACTTCCTCCATCAATGATGATCCTTATAGCTCTTTCCTTGACAACACCACGTGTTTGGAACAGGTTGTGGCGTTGATCTTGCTCAGATTTGCTCAATTGCACACTCAACACACGTTGTGTAATTAAACTCTTGTATTGATCAGCAGTTTTAGCTCCCATTATCTCTGTCTCTTCATCAGAATCACAATTTTCTCCATCTCGAGCAAAAATAAAGGCTAATGTATCTTTATCAAAGTCACTCGCTGAATCATATTGAACATCATCACGCATACATCATAACACGTTGTGTTGTGCACTATCTTTCAATATGACCAAAACCCCAGCACTTGCGGCATTGTATATCCTTTGTTTTACCCGTGGAAGCCATAGAAGACGCACTAGGAGCAGGAGCATTGGATGACGGTGGAGAAGCAGCTGACGGAAATCTTGTGGTGGCCTTGGATGTGGTAGTAGTTGATGGAGAATCACGAGAAGTAGGCGCTGATTGTCGGGATGTCCAAGTGGATGTGCGACCTGATTGTTAGTCCTCCTCCATGGTGTTTGGCGATCCTGCACTTCACGTTCAGCTTTGCAAGCAAGATGAAATAAACGAGTGATGGAATTATATTCCTTATAGTCTAATATGTGTTGAATGTCCTTGTTTAATCCACCAAAGAAACGTGCAAGCATTTGTTCAATAGATTCAACAAGACCACACCGAACCATCCCCGTTTGCAATTCCTGATAATACACTTCTACAGAATTTTTCCCTTGTTCCAAACGTGTCAGATTCTTTAGTAAATCACGTTGATAAGTGGGAGGTACAAAACGAACACGCATAGCAGTTTTTAAAGCAGTCCAAGTATGAGGAATAGTAGTAGGATTTAAACGACAATACTCAGGCCACCAAAGGGAAACAAATTTAGTAAATTCACATGTAGCAGCACTAACACGCATATTCTTAGGATATTTTAAACATGCAAAACGTTGTTCTACTTCCATCTCTCATGTAAGATATGCATCAGGATTATATTTACCCTCAAAAGATGGAATATTTAATTTAAGCTTTGCAACATGATCATCATATCGTACCGGTGGTCGAGCGTTGCGGTGGTAATATCGAGGACGACCAGCAGGGTGTGGAGGTTGTTCAACCTCCTCGTCAAACAGATCGTCGTCGTCGGGGTCGTAGTAGTACCCATTGTCTGTCCCCAATGTCGCAGCAGCAGCCGCGGTGAAAGTCTGAGGTGCCTCAGCTGCATCGGTAGCCGCCTGAGGTGCGGCGGCAGCCAAACCAGCAGTAAGACCCGTGATCGGAATGTGTCGTGCGCCATGCCGAGGTGCCAATGGGGCGGGTGCGGGTGCCGGCAATCTGTCCAAAACCTCCTTGAACCGAGCATCAAGCTTGTCGTTAAAGGATTTCTCGAGTCCATCGATCTTGTCCATAGCGTTGGTGAGCTTGGTGTCAAACTCCTCTAGTCGTGCATCCACATCTTTAGCGCGACCGACCAAGAGCTCGTAGAAGTGGGCATGTAGTTCTTGGCTCGTCATTGTGGCAGGGTTACGCGAAGTATCTGTCATGGTTAGTCATTTTAAAAGCACAGGTATATATGCCTATAACTACGGAAATATGATGGAAGGCACGCGTAATCCGTCAAGCAATATACGAAGCTCTTACAAGTTCTTTACCAAACAGCAGGAAAGGGCGATGTGCAACCGCGAGGAGTAGTGGGTCCAGAGATTGAACCGAGCGATTACCAGGATTCGAGACACCGCACGTGGAGAAATCTGTGGAGCTCTGGGAAGGCTTAGCAAAAGGGGTTAGCAATTATCAAAACAGCAATGCAAATGTTGAAAAAATGCTCAACGACGGTATTGTGCTGGTCCTAGGCTAGACCGTACTAGAGACGCGAGCCTAGATCACCAACGATGTCACGACGTGACACAACAAACAATGTATGATGATATGGCACCCTGAAAAGCGAACCGAGATGTCGAAAATCACTATGATGGCGAGTGTCTAGAACTGATCGGCGGGATCTAGAAACAGGTTAGCCCCCAAAAAATTCGAATTTTTTGTATTATGCTCCAGAAAGCGCGCATGCGCCAAAAAAATATCGCTATAACGGCCGATGGAGAAAAATGATCCCCGGAGCCGAAAATCAGTATAGCCAGAAAAAAAATTCGGAGGCGGTTCCAGACTTTTTTTTGCTCTCCTTCTGGACTTACGACTGAACTCTTAGTTCGACACGGACTTTAGCTCAAAACGGAAACAACAAGGAAGGAAAGTAAAAAGAAAAAACTAGGAAACAATAACTCAACTCGGACTTGTGTCGTGGCACGAAAGGAGATCGGATCCGTGTCGCGGTAGGAAGGCGGTGGCGGAGTTTTTAGGGTTTATGGTGGCTGGGTGTATGGCGGCGGAATATGGTGGGGGTGATCTGCGAGTGTGGCGGTGACTACTATGATCAGAACTCGAAACTCTAAGGGGCGAGACACTAAGACCAGCAACTCGACGCGATGATGCAGACACAAATTCAACAATGCAAAACTGAAAAGATAATGCAAGGCGTAGATTAGTGATGGGATGGATCTAAACTCTAACTGTGTTTTTGGCTTTTTCGTTGGTTATAGGTAAAACAGATCTAATGTACGAAAACAGTAAAATCTCACCGAGCAACCTGAGCTATGATACCACTTGATAGGGCAAAGGTGTCCGATCTTTCGATGAGATGGTGATAGTCGATTTGGTGGAGTTCGAGCTTGACGATCCGACTACACGTGCGAGCACGAGCGCCAATGCAATCGCTAGGCCAATCTCCTGGAGGTTACCGATCCTGCGGGAACACGATCAGCCTGACCAGCGAGGGTCTTAATTTCTACCCGAAATCGAGAACAAGTAAGAACTAATATTGCAATCAAGATATTGCGGAATAAGATGAAAGCTTTATTAAAAAGGTGGGATCCTGAATAGGTGCGAAGTACAAGAGGCCTCTGCGACGCTCGAGCCTTGGCGAAGTTGCTATGATGGCTAACTTAATGTCTAAACAAAATCCGAGTCTATGGTGACGGCTAAGGCGAGTATTTAAGGAGGAAAAGGTAGAATTTTGGCCAGCCATAGAAGTGGTGGCCGAATCCAACCCTAGAAGTCCTTTTCTCCTCAAATACGGACTCTAAAAAGTGGCTATTTAAAATCCTGCGAAAATTACATGGGCCTGGCCCAAAATAAAGGTGCCGTAGCACCATATTAAGCTATGGACCAATTTGTGAAGTATTAATCTTGAATATTTCGTCCAAGCCTTCTTTCTTCATTATGGTGGCCTCAAAGTTCTGAAATCTTCATCCGTGGCCTTCTCTTGGATCATCACTTGCTTGCTGCCATCTTCATGCATGACCATGCTCAAATGCTTGCCTCTCTCATCCATGCTTGGTCCATCATTCCTAAGAGTAAGAAATACATCTGATTTAGGCAGCATCATATTCTATTCTCATGTATGTGAGGATAAGTTCCAAGAAACGAAAGTACCTGATAGTTAAGTTGTTTAGCACGAGATCGAGTGATAGGTCCTTGTATGTGTGTAGCTGTAGGTACAACGGTTGTATCAATAGATGGAATGTCCACATCAGATCGTATCCAATAAAGTTGCAACACTCTGATGGTACTTTGCTTAGAAGTACCATTGTTTCTCAAGCTAGCATTTTTAAATTTATTGGAAGAAGTGAATCATCGCTGGATCTAGGAGGATCTCAAAGCCTGTATTATTTTTGTATTATGAATAAGGAATAAAGAATTAATTGGACCCGCAATGATTTTATTGTACCACTCTGAGGGGTGTAATATTCGTGGAAGAGGACTTTTGTAAGTGTTATGCCAATGACTCGTGTTCTACAATATGCAGTGGAGCACTAGGTCATCACATATCGCTAGGCACAACTCCTTGATCGTTTGATATCCTCCTGCTAGCGTCAGTAGAGCCCCCCCCCCCTCACACACATTCCTCTCTCTCGCTGTTCCCTCGCCTCTCTTCTCTCTCTCCCTCTCCCCATGTATCTCTCTGCAGGAACCACCTCGTGTCGCTCCAACCGGCTGCCAACCATGAGTGCCTCATGCCGCCACCCAAGGACACTAGGCCCCACGAGCTCTCCTCCTTTGTCGTGTCGGGCACTCACCTTCAACACGCTACCTCGCCATGGATGTCGCACTCCACGCCTCACGTCGTGCTCCGACCACATCTCTTCCTCCCTCTGCCCCTCGTCCTTGCCCATTGCGGGGACACAAAAAAAGCACTCGGGCTTTTGGGCCACCAGACCAAGCACGAAACCGGTCGGGCCATATTTGTTTTTCATTTTCAGACAGGTGGGCCGCCCGGCGTGACACGAAAGGTTGTTGGACCACATCGGGCGGGTCGTTGCAGGCCTATGGCCACCGTTAGCCAGGCTAACTATATGTGTTTTTTTTTAAAGAAAACTATATGTGGTTCGGGACTCGTCTGAGAAAATCCAACGGGGTCGATCGCCTACATAAAGTGCAAAAGCAAAATCTTCCCTTCCTCCCCGCCTGAAGGCTGTAACCATGCGGCGGCACTACGCCGTGCTCCTGCGCCGCGCGGCTTCGCTGCCGTCCCTGCCGCTCGTTTCCTCCCTCCACGCCGCGGCGCTGCGCCGAGGTGCGGTCCTTGTACCCTCGCTCATTCACGCCTACTCCGCCTGCGGCGACCCAGCCTCCGCGCGCAGCGTGTTCGACGGATTGCCCGCACAGGAGCAGACGCTCTCCGCCCGCACAGCGCTGGCCAGCGCGATGTCGGCGCACGGACGGTGCCGAGAGGTACCCGGCCTCTTCATTGGACGGGAGACGGAGATGGACGATAAGGCGGTGACGGTGGTCCTTGCCGCATGCGCGAGGGCCGGGATGGTGGGCGAAGGGAGGGCGGTGTTCGCAAGGGTGAGGAGGCCGGTGCTGCAGCACTACACGTGCATGGTCGAGATGCTGGGACGGGTCGGGCAGGTCGAGGAGGCCGAGGGGTTGGTGGTCCGGATGGAGGCATGCCCGGACAGGGTTATCTTCGCAGTGCTTCTCGCAGCCTGCAGGGAGCACCGCCGCGTCGACGTGGCTGAGAGAGTGGCTAGGTTGATGCGTGGCTATGGTATTGCCTGAATTTTTGCAGTCTGACAAGTGAGGAGCTGACCATTTTGTTGGCCGGATATCAGTGGCCTCTCTCTTTCTCTATGATTTAGAGCTGAAAGCAAATTGTTGGGTTAGTGCTAATGGTGGTTCTTCTTGAAGTTCATTCTGTAATGCAGTACAACACCACGCAGCTACCTGGCAGATGAGATCTGAAATTTGTCGGAGTCTGTGATATGAAGCTGATAACAAATGGTTTGCTTGATGGTAATGGTGGTTCTTCTTGAAGTTCATTCTGTAATGCAGTACAACACCACGCAGCTACCTGGCAGATGAGATCTGAAATTTGTCGGAGTCTGTGATATGAAGCTGATAACAAATGGTTTGCTTGATGGTAATGGTGGTTCTTGAAGTTCATTCAGTCTGGCGGTGCAACACAGGCTTTTTCTTTGAAGGGGACAACGGGGGGCGAAATGCCCACCTGATTTTTCATTTCCAAGCTAGCCCAGAGACAGTGAAATCTGATTTTTTTTTAAAGTCTGTGTCAGTGCTTGTTGTGGGTGGCAAAGACCGACAAGGAATTCTTGCATTGGATGAACCACATGACTGTCAGCTCACTGCATCACTTGCCCTGTAGGGAAACACACTTTCTATCAGATTGCTGTAAAATGAGTAATTTGAGGACTATAAGCCATCTGCACTAGAATGCCTGTTGATTTTCTTATTTCTTCACTGTGTTGGCTCTTGGATTAACTCATACTGCAATGGCAACATAGAGACACATCCAAACTTATAGACAAAGCTGTCAAACTTGAGTGAATTTCTGAGGAACAGTTTTCAATCAAATGCTTTTCAAGCTGGATGTAGAGGAACTCTATGAACTGTCAAACTAATGCATGTCTGCTTACTGAGTTTTGCACCTTTTTTCTCGAGAAAATGCAAATGACCTTTGCGTTTCTAGGTTACAACCTCCTAGGAGGCAGATTACAAGATAAATCTATCACATCAGTGCACATCCCAAGTGGATCACCTTGCAGCGCACAGTCACAAATCCCATAATCTATGAAACAAGGTTTGTATCTTTTATGAGTGAATCCAAGAAATGGAGCTGTGATTCCCAAGAAACTGTGGTGAGGTCTGTTAGGATTCAGTTTGAGATAACTCAGAGTTCTGGCATTCTCTCATGGTGGAAATGTAGTTGCTTCTATGGTTCAGTTCAGTACTTCAGTGTACCAAGTATAAAGCGGATGCTCAAAATTGTTTTCTTCACTCTTGTGCTTGCTGCCATGGCAACCACTACATCATATTCTGGACATATATGCCTTGATGCTTGAGTGACTTAGCTCTTGCGATGTAATCTTGAGTTGATGTGAAACATCGGTCTGGCATGTGACTGAAGCTCTTAAATTCTCCAGATGACTTACACATGGGTTCAAGAGAATACAGAGTTGGGCTTTGCTGGTAGGGGACAGAACAACTGCAGCCTGATGGGAAACTAGCTGGAGAAAGGGATAAATTCAGGGCATCAATCTCTAATCAGAGCAGCTCTTTCCTGTGCCAGAGAGTGCTACCGATGCCGACAGATCAAGATGGTGGATAAACAAGGAATCAGTGGTTCACAGGAAAGAAAAGGGTTGGAGGACGTTCCAGCTGCATCCTCGGAGGAAGTTCTGACGGTGAACTGGTCTGTCATGGCGCTTTGTGACGAAGGATTGCGTCGCAGCCACACATATTTCTCCAGGTTACGGTTTCAGTTTTATTACGTAGCAGAAGGTACCGGGTTCAGACCCCCCTATGACGTAGGTTGTCTGCCAAGAGCAGCACAGTCTTTTCTTTCGGTTTGCCGAGTGGAGCTGGAGTGCAAGCCAGCAATGCTCCAAACGGAGAGCTGCCATACAAAGGTATGGTTAGCGTTGCTTCCACTCTTGGTTTATTCGTTCAGGTCTGATCGCACTGCAATACCGCATATATCCCATATGTTTGTGTTTTCCATGTTCTTGCTGTGTGCTGGTGGTAGCAGTCCTTTATATTTTCTTGTTTGTAAGTGAGACTCAGATTTCCTCGTGTTTTCTTGTTTTTGACTGCTCAGAAGGAGAACTTGTATAATTTGTCCTAAATAACCCTTCTTATAGCTCCTAATCGCACTTTCTGCCCACTTTTGAACTTGCATTTCATGGTCATCTCCATCCGTCCGATCTTCATGATCTTTACGTGGTGAATGCCTGGTGTCACACTTTAAAATATTACAGAAAAAATGCCACCGCACGATCTACTTTTTTGTTGGTTCAACTCGCATGTTGCCACCGCACTCAATTGTTTTAACAAACTAACTAACATCACCAACAAAGGAGGATGGAGTTTGTTACCCCGCGCTATATTCAGAAGAACTTTCTCTCGCTCATCTGACATGCCCGTAGATAGTGTGGAATTTGTTAGTTAGTTATATCCTGCATGGGAGTTTGTTATTCAGAAACAATCCAGTTGAGCACGTGTCGCTCCTTGTATATATAGCTAATCCTAAAGCTGTTCTTCCCGTCCAGGCCTCCGTGGTGGCCACCGGTTGAGGTAGTAATCTCTATGGCGGCGTGAACTGTCCTGATCTATTTCGTGGCAGCGCCCTCCACACTTCCTATAGTGTTTCTTCTCCCCCACACGGCCACGCCTCAACGTCTGTTTCCTTGGATATCCTTTGCCAATCACGAACATCCCGCTGTTGATCAGTGAGTGACCACCATGCTCTCTTTTTACAGGTGGCATTGGTCACAACAACATGAAATCCATTGACTATAGGTTCCTCGCTTCTGCTTTCCCCTATACTATCTCTTATACTAGAAATAGAAGGAATACTTTTTTATTTGGATTTCAGTGACTGCCTGAGCTTGGATCTCCATGATACTACAGCACAGTTGGTCGTGTTTGCAAACAAGTTGTATATTGATATGGGGACTACCGGTTGTTTTATTTAGATGTACACTTCAGAGAACTTTCAACCAGTCATTATTTTTTTTGCTATATTAAGATGTAACTGGTGAGTGTTTGTGGAACGTGGTTCGCTTCTCGACAAGAAGTGCTCCGATATTTCTTCCTGCATCTGAAATGATCCTTATTTCCGTTTCTTCTTCCAGTGTGGTTCCACCTCTCGTGGTCTCTTGCAGATAAAGTTTCATAATAAATAGGAGAAACATGATTTTTTTTAGAGGTCGTTTGGTATCCATCATTTGGGTCTGGAATTCTGAAATTTATTTTGCAATTCCATCCATATGCTCTTTGGTTGGCATGGAATTGGACCGTCATTTTATTTGGCAAATCCATTGAAATATCTCCATGTGTAAACCTGATTCCTATCTCAGGCCTGTCATTTCCAAATTTTGATGGCAACCAAACATGTGGGTGTTTTTAGAATCATAATATAAATGAAATGAATTCATGTATGAATACCTGGATGCCAAACGACCTCTTATATTTTCTCTTTTCTTCTCCTAGGTTGCCTTTTCTTACTAAAAAATCTGTCATGAATAGTGGGAGCCCCGGTCAGAAAATACGATGACGGTGCACCGAGCAGGCCGCCGCTAGACGCGTCCAGAGTTTACCACGTCTACACGGAGCAGGCCACCATCATCAAGTGCGGGAAGAACATGCCAATGTAGCATGGACCAGGATGTGTCATCGAACAAGAGCGCCATGTATGCCATCGAGCCAGAACATGCCAAGCCGGTTCGTTGAGCTCGCCGCCGCATGCTTGCCGGACTCTGACGAACCACTCTCCTCAAAGACAAGTGCCTGGCTCGGTGGAGAAGCCCCAACCGAGATCTCGTGTGAGTCACACTTTGCTTACTCAACAGAAGGAGGCAACACCAAACCACCACACACCTCCAGAATCTCAGGCATGACCGGAACCAAAACTGCCGAGGTCGTCCTAGCACGAGAAGACAAACATCCAAAAAGGACCGCTCCACTCACTCCCACTTTGCCAATATCTAGCACAACCAAGGGATCGGCAGGCGTTCAGGAGAGCCTACCCAACACAGCTTCAGTCTTCTCTAGGAAGCCCCAAATCGCAAGCAGTCGGCTATGCAAGATGTCAAGGGGTAGCACCCCTATACCCTCCTCATCGCCGGCAACAACAGACCACGACGTCTAGGGGCAAGCTCATCTTCGCCATCCTCGTCATTGTCAATCGCGTAGGAGGCGCCGAACCCAGATGCGACGGGGGCCATAGGCGTAGCGGCAAGCAGCACGGGAACGGCCACAGACTTAGCCACTTTGGTCCCATCACCAACCCGAACGCGACATACCAGCACCGACCGCGGTGGGGCTAGGAGCTCCAAAAGGGAGGATGGTGAGGCCAGGAAAACCGCATAAGATGGCGAGACCGCAGGCTGTAGGGATGTTGGCAGACGCGCCACAGAGGATATGCCCGCAACCTGGCGAAGTTCACGACCACCGGACGCAAACCCACGGGGATTTGGGACGGCGGCGGCGACAGACGAAAGGATGGAGGGCGGGGCCAGGATGGCCACCGTTGCAGAGACAAGGGAAATGTGATGCCTGGGTCGAGAGCCGTTGTAGGCCATTAGGCTCACCCTCGACAACACATCGACATGGAGAGACCCATTCCCTACATGCTAACAGGACGTATGGGAGGAGGGCGATGAGGAGATGACGGATCTGCCGCCAGAAGAGCGGAAGGATGCTGGGGCAAGGAGATCGGGCCGGAGAAGGCAGCACGGCCCGCCGTCATTGTCGCGGGAACAACAATTTCTACATTTTTCCTCCTAGCTTAGGTTGTGACACTTATTATGTATCGGAGTGTTTTTTTGAACGAGAGAGGCCCGAAAGGGCCTGGAACTTCTATTATAGCGGTCGATACAAGATTACAGCAAGCCCCGTAAAACTAAAGAAATTACAACATTGTCCTTGAATAATACAACCGGGGTCTGAAACTTTTCACCAAAAACGCGATCCAGTCCTTGGTTGCCGTCGCCGATCTGAGACCTCCATCTCCGGGCACCGTCGTCGCCATCGGGGAACATGCCACTTGGGGCGTCACAAGTGTTGATTCCCATGATGGGTTCCATGTAGATCCTCTCGCTGAGGACGAAAATCCGACGAAGAACTCTGCTTGTCGGCATGGAGTGGCTCCTCTCGCCAGGAATAGCTCCGACGGCACTTCGCCAGTGCTGACAAACTCCATAAGAAGCTGGTGCGTGCATGCAATCTCCCTGTCAGTCTCCAGATAGAGAACCGTCGGGCGTCTCCTCTTCCCCCATCTATCACCATGACCACAAGGAGGAAGAAGAGATGCGCTCAAATCTCTGCGATTTGGAGGTCGGCACTTGAGCTTTATTGAAAGGGGCGCATCAGGAACTCCCGCCCTGGCCGACTCTGACCACCGAAGTTCATCCAGCCACCGCAGCTCCCATGCCCTCGACTCGAAGCAGCTCGCCAGCTCCAACCGACAAAAACCCCGCGGCATAACTCCAGTCCGACACACGGGCCGAAAACTACTACATCTACCACTACAGTAGTGTACAAGAGAAGGCCGGCCTCCCCTCCCCCACCAACTCCGGCCAGTGAGGCCAGTCGACTCTCAAAGTAGAGGGAGGAGAGAGAAGGTTAGGGGAGAAAATGGGACCTCGCGTGTTTATCAAAGGGTTGTTCGTTAGCATTTTTTAAAGTGATATTGAGTTGTGTGTGTGTCCATCACTTTTCCATATAGACATGCCAGATTTTAATGTTTATTCGAAATGCCTCCTCACTGACTTTGTATGCAATATTCATGCTTCCATGAAATGACGAACTCGACTTCACAAGATCATAATATGTGAATTTACGATTTCCATGGTAACGAAGGACATGTAATTTTCTAGGGGGGACATATGTTGATAAACATGGCTAGCTCGCCGATAGGGCCATTCTAGCTATAGAGGCATTGAGGAGAACAAATTGCCTCGATTTATCAATACACAAATTTGATTTATGTTGCATTTTACCGTAGCAACGCACTGGTATCCTCCTAGTCAGGTTCTGTCTGAAGACAGGCGGTGGGAGGCGCGGAGACAGCCCGATTTGGCCGGAAAAAACAGTTACCAAATCCGGCCCGATCTCTTCCTCCGCACCCACCGTCGACCGACACCGACCCCATATAAACGTCGCTGTCCAACGTCTCCATCGGAGGCAACACAAACCAGATCCGCCAAGTACGTAGTACAATGACTATACCCACGTCCCTACTCGCCGCCTCCTGTAACCCACCCTCCATAACGGCGCTGGACGCCTCCGGATCCGGAGCCCTCCCGCCCTGGGTCCTCCTGGAGACGAGGGTCTACTTCGCCCACCGCGACGACTCCACCGCGGCCAGCGCCAAGACGAGCAGAGACGAGCACGAGATCGTGGTCTCCATCCGCTTCGCCGACCCGCCGGCGCTCTCCCACGTCTGCCTGCACTGCCCGACCCTCTCCACCACCAACTTCGTCGGCGAGCCCCACGTCGTCCGCTCCCACCAACAGTTCCTCCTCCTCCACCTGCCGCTCACCTGGCCCACCAGCGGGATCCCGAAGAGGTCAGACGAGTACTACATGTACCAGGTCACCCTTACCCATGGGAAGAAGAAACCCAGGCTCTCCCGTATCCCGGACCCCAAACCTTGCCTGCTCCTGCCGACCGATCTCGGCATCTACTGCCCCGCCGACTCTCCCGGAGAGTACATCCTCGCCGGCCTCTGCCCGACGCGTAACGCCGAGGCGCACGAGCTCCACCTCTACTCCTCAAAAACAAACGCCTGGACCATGAAACGCGCTCGCTTGGCCAACCCAAAGTGGGAGGAGGAGCACCTTCCCGTCAGGCCACACAAGGTGATCCCGCTCGGAGGGAGCCTGCTGGGCTGGGTCGACCTCTGGAAGGGCGTTCTGGTGTGCGACGTGCTCTCTTCGTACCGCGTGGCGTTCCTGCGCTTCGTCCCGTTTCCCGCTACGTTGCCCGGGAACACGACCTGCCATTTGTGCCCCTGGAAGGTCCGGGACTTCGTCGCCTGCACCAACGGAGCGCTCAAGTTCGTCGAGATCGAACATTTCCCGGAACCGTCCTCGGAAAGCGTGGCTGCGGAAGATCCTCCGGATATAGTCTATGACGATCCACCACCCTCTGCGGAGCCCAATGATGATCGCGACACCGAGCCTCCTAGCTTATTTGGCTGGAGGTGCATCATATGGAACAGAGTGCTCTCCGACAACTGCTGGCGGAAGGGGTGCGATGTTCGTTCTCATGACATGTTGGTTCACAACGCAAGCCCTTCTGCTCTGTTGGCGGCTGGGCTATGGGACGACACAGCTGGAAACTCCAAAACAATCGACTTGTTACCAACTTTTCCCAACCTGAGCATCCATGGCGACGATGTTGTCCACTTGAAATCCTTGCTGAGGTTGGACGTCCATGACGTCCCCAAGAGACACATGATCTCTATCGACATGACAAGTAGAGCACTGAAAACATTGGTACCTTGTGCTGCTGCTGCTAGACTGGATGCCTACTGCCCCCACTTCACCTGCGCGTTGTCAAGTCATCTCAGCAACACTCCAGGTAATTAATTACTGAGCAGGTTGCATAATTATGCGCTGTTCAAAAACAAAGGCTATGTGCTTCTTTTGTTGTGTGCTGCATTTGTACGCGTCTTTGTCGTTCCTGTGTTTAGCTAAACAGGAACACAAGTGTAATGAAGGAAACTTGTTAATGGCTAAGTCCTGATGGGTATTGACTCACTTTATTGCCTTTTTGCATATTTCAATTGGCTCTATGCATTGCTAATCGGATGCGAACTACTGGCTAATAAATACTGATCATTATATATAGCTTGAAGCCTTGAATGTGCAATTCAGCTTCATGCTGAACATTATATATGATGACTAGTACAGTGGCATGTCTTGAATTTAATACTCCCTCCGTTTAGAAATATAAGATGTTTTATGTTTGTGAAGGAGATGTATCTAGACATCTTTTAGTATATAGGTTCAAACGAATCTAGATACTAAAAGGTGTCTAGATACATCTCATTCACAAACCTAAAACATCTTATATTTCCAAACGGAGGGAGTAGCTTTTTGTGCTCCTCGTAAATGCAGATTTGGCTGAGGCTGTACAAGCAAGTAATTCTGAGAACGTGAATGCAGCTCCGCCCTCCCAGATTATTCAAGCAAGCCACTCTCAGAACGTAACTGAAA
Source organism: Avena longiglumis (assembly GCA_030063025.1). Classification (NCBI taxonomy): domain Eukaryota; kingdom Viridiplantae; phylum Streptophyta; class Magnoliopsida; order Poales; family Poaceae; genus Avena; species Avena longiglumis. Next base: position 207,101,348 of record CP125979.1, on the reverse strand, counting down.
ATGAATGCCCAAGGCAAGTTTCACTCCTTCGAGAGAACTTCCATAATGTGAAGATCTCCCCACTGTTTCTTTTGACATGACGTTTGAGGTCTTCTCTTTCTTGGAACTTCTGTTTCAGGTCTTGTGCTCAGGATCTAATTGGTGCGCCACCAAGTCAAGCCCACAATGGTGGTTCAAACATTGAATTTTCATTGGTACGTCTCGATCTGTATATCCTATGTTAGACGTGTCCATTCTTCATCTCCATGCAGTTAAATCAACAGCCTAGATGTTTCCATTCCAGGCACCCGAGCAGGGCTTTGGCTTGTGGGATACGATGGCTAGATACAATAGGGGCCACCGTGAGTATGCTGATGGCACGCACTCAATCTATGGCAACAACCAGTGGTCATGGCCATCGCAGCAGCAGCCAACGTACCTGCCTAACTACGCACCTCGTCTCAGTTGGTTCTCACCAGGTTCAGGTATAACATTGGCGAACATTGTGATGTAGTGCTGCCCCTTCTTTGTACAGCTATCTTGGAGCAATTCCTCCGGTTAAAATTTGTTGCCCACAAAATTTTCTAAACACTACAAATCTTTATAATCATGATTTTAGGAATGTATATAAAATTGACTCACCATTATTCAAGGTGTGCCTCTGATAGTGGTCTTTACCTTACAATTTTGAAAGAGGCTGGAGCTTCTCTTGAGCATCATTATCGACAGGACTAGTATTGAAGTAACAAATTAAGTCATAAACGCCAATTGTATATTCGCAGATAAATACATTCTGTCCCTTTCATAATTCTTGTCATGGTTTTAGTTCAAATTTGAACTACAATTACGACAGAAGTATGGAACGGAGGGAGTAATAGAAATCATCACCTGAAGGGTATTTCTTTCCTTAGAAGGGCAAAGAAGCCTGCAGCTACGCATGAAGTTTGTTGGTGAATCTTAGTGTAGCTTTTAGAGTATGATGTGATTATGAAGGAGACTCACCAGCTCATTGTTTAAAATTGAACTCTTATAGTACTAGTACTTATCTTGCATGAACTCCACAGTACTTGAATTTTGTTGGACGTAATATATATTTTGAGTTCCTGACTCCTGCTGACTCTGCTTTTGCTGAAGGTGGTGTATCCCCGGTGCTGAACGTTCATCCGGCATACCCTGTGTTTAACACAGCCGCATATGGATGGATGACTCAACCACCTCCATTTGTGCTGCCAACACCGCCTTTCAGCACACAGTTGCCGGAAGAACTTCCTCCAGTGGCTGACCACTCTCTTGGCAGCGGGCACCAAACGCCACATCGACACTCACCTTATTACGAACCCAGTTAACTCTTGTTTAGAGATGGTTTGAAGTTGCAGTGGCATCGAAAACACCGAGGACAGGAATGGGGAAGTAGCAGTGGCAGGACAAATGGACAGGGGCATCAGCCTCTGGTCAGAGCTTAAATCTTAGCGAACTCATAAATCAAGGTAGTGTTACTGCATCTTCACATACAACCACCAGTCTCTTGTGGCTGTCAGAGCAGCTCTTCCCTGTGCCAGACATTCCAACACCAGACTGAGATGATGGATAAACAAGCAATCAGTGGTTGGCAGGAAAGGGGCAAAGGAGGAGTGGAGGACCTTCCTTCCAGCGGCATCCTAGGAGGACATACCGACGTTGAACTCGCCTGTCATGGCGTTTTCCCGCCAAGGGTTTGTTCTTTTACTCGCAGAATGTACCGGATTCAGACCCTCGTCACGAGGGCCTCGTGCGATGGCGCCGTCTGGTCGACGGTTTTGCCTGCCTGCCAAGAACGAACAGCACATCCGTTGCTTTCGGTTTTCTGACGAGTGGTGCTGGAGTGCAAGCCTGCAACTCTCCAGAGTCCAGGCTGAGAGCTGCCGTGCGAAGCTACAGTTAGTGTTGCTTTCACCCTTGGTTTACTCGTGCTTGATCTGACTGCACTGCAATTCCGCGTACATGCAATGTTTGTGTACTTCCGTGTGCTTCTTTTGCTGGTGGTAGATAAGTCATGTATTTTCCTTTTTTTTCTGACTGAAACTCGGGTTACCTTGGACTTATGGATTGGAAAAGTCAGTTTGTTACTCTCTCTCCCCGATCTATATTACTTGTCATTGAAATTGATGTATCTAGCATTAAAATATGTCTAGATATTTCCATTTCAACGATAAGTAATTTGTATCGGAGGAATATTTTTTTCACGGCACATAGACAGAATATTCATGGTTCCTTTGGTGACTTAAGAGCATCTCTAGCAGTGATTAAACACACGAAAACTGTAAAATAACTGCCCGTTACCAGTTTCGCTAGGGGTGGAAAAACATCAGCCACTAGCAGCACCAGTAAAAGGTAGCAAACTGCAAACGCGTTTTTAGGGCCCAGTGAAATCCCGCCATCGACCGGTACATAGGCGGGCTAGGGAGCAAAAACTAAGCCTGCCATGTACTCGTTTGCCATTGGGATATGATTCCACTCCTCCGGGGGATTTCACCGATCACATCCCCGGGTCTTTCCGTGACGCGCGTGACCCAGCGTGGGCCCACCATGTTATGGCTTTCTTCTTTCCCCAACCATACGGGTATCTCCTTGATGCATATCTTGTCGGCGCCCGAGCTACTGTTGTCGCCGCCACTGCTCACCGGCGAGCTCCTCTGTGCGCCATCGGGATCTCCACTGCCGCCCACTCCCTCGCAAGTCGTTGGCCTCCCATCTCCGACTACGACATGTGCCGCCCCTGCCTGCTACCTCCATGAGAGCGCCCCACCGCCGGACCTCCGTGAGAGCACCCCATCGCCGGGCGCCGCCTCCATGAGAGGGCCTGCGCCGCCCCACGGTGTTCCTACCCCTCACCTCCTATCTTGTGAGCATGCCTCGCCGCCGGCGACACCTCCCGCGAGCACGCGCACACGTCCATGAGTTCGCCCGCCGGTGGACGCCAACACACCGGCAATGTGCAGTGGTTCTGCCATGGATAGGGACGGTGAGAGGTGGTGCTACTGTCATGGACCATCGATCAGACGAGTTTACAGCAATATAAACTTTTTGCTACGCTAGAATAATGTAATGTTTTTGCTACAATGTGTCTGGCGAGATTCTCCGACAAAGTTGAATTTGTTACAATTGTTGAATTGTTTTGTTATTGCCATTTTGTGATTTTGCTTCAGTAGCGAAAAGTCTTTGCTACAATAATAGCAAATTTTTGCTATTTCCTCAGCAAATTCGGTTTTGCTAAGCACCGACGATGTCTCCGGTGAGGTTGTTATTTTTGCTACATTAGCACTTTTTTTTGCTATCACCGTTTTGCGATTTTGCTACAAAAACGTAATGTTTTTGCTACATGGTCTCCGGTGAGGTCTACGGGCGAAAGCCTCCGACGAGTCTCCGACGAGGTCGGATATGCTACATTAGCACAATTTTTTTTCTACACGGTCGCCGATGAGGTCTCTGGCAAAATCTCCGGCGAGGTCCAGTCTGTTTTTCTATTTTTGAACCGAACCGTTTTCTGCTATATGTAGCAGAAACAAGACTATTTGTAGCAAAAGCGGGTATGTTTGTAGCAAAAACGGGATTTGGTGGTTTTTGTGTGGACACGTGTCAGCAGGGGGACCCGAGGGATTTTGGAGAATTATCCCCCGGGGGACGCGTAGTACTACACTTTGCCATTTCATGCCGGAGGTACTTTTCAGCTTGCCTCCTTCCCGCTTTTGCACCGCCGCCGATCTCCCTCCATACCCACGTTGCTGGCCACAGGACCGAGGCTCCCCCGCCCCCACCGCTACCGAGATCGCGTCGCCTCTCCATGTGTCTCTTATCGTGGGATTTGTGGCGAGATCCCCTTTCGCTGGGGCGGTGGCAGTGGTGGCCGAGATTCCCGCCGGCGCGAGGCCTAAGAGGAAGCGTCAGGGCAACCACATCGTGGCGCCTGCTGATGGACCATTGTCTGGTGCGTCGTCGTCGTCCCTGTCGCATGAGGCAGTGATACGTCGTAAACGTATCTATAATTTTTTATGTTCCATGCTTGTTTAGTATCCACTTTGCTATGTTTTGTCTATACTTTGAGGTGTTTTTATATGTTTTCTGTTACTAACCTATTAACAAGATGCCACAGTGTCAGTTGCTTGTTTTCTGCTGTTTTTGATTTCAGAAAGCTAAAAAATGAATATTCTCGGAATTGGACGGGACAAAAGCCAAAGTTCATAATTTTTCCCTGAACGATACGGGAAATCGAAGACGATATGGAGGAGGACACCAGGGTGGCCACACCCTAGGTGGGTACGGGTCCCACCCTAGCCACGCTCACAGGAGGTGTGGGCCCCCTGGCCCTCCATCGACCTTGCCTCCTTCGCCTATAAGAAGCCTCCGACCCAGAAACCCTAAAGAATCGACTAGAAAACCACGAAAAGTTCCGCTGCGCCGCCGCCACCGAAGGGGAGATTCGGGGGACAGAAAGTCTCTGTTCCATCACCCTGCCGGGACGGGGAAGTGCCTCCGAAGCCATCTCCATCGATCTCCACCACCATCTTCATCACCGTTGCTGATTCCCATGATGAGGAGGGAGTAATTCTCCCTCGAGGCTAAGGGATCTACTGGTAGCTATGTGTTCATCTCTCTCTTTATGCATGATCTTGTTGTGGTCATGAGCTTTGTAATCAAGTAGATCTACCTGTAGGGGTTCGTAGCATGAAAAACAAAAAAATTCTACCGCATGCAAAGAAACAAGCCAAGATCTATCTACTAGATTGTAGCAACGAGTCAATAGAGGAACTTACCCTCAAAGATTCCAAAGCGGTTAACGAGAGCAGATTCTCGTGGGTGATGTAGTCGTACTCTTGTCGATCTCAAGATCGCGTAGACGATCCTTCCGGCGCTGCGTTCCGGCAGCGCTTCCGCAGTCGGTCACACGTTCGGTACTCGATGAAGACCTTCCTCTCCCTTGTTCCAGCAGGCAGCGGAGGTTGTAGCACTCTCCTCGCGATTCCGGCAGCACGACGGCGTGGTACCGGAAGTAGAGGGGATATCTCGCAGGGCTTCGCCTTAAGCCGGAGCGAGTATGGTGGACTATGAGAGAGGCCTTGGAGATCTAGGGTTTAGAAGCACCAAGGGAGGAAGCTTGGCCGGCGGCTAGGACTTGGGGAGAGCCCCAACTCGGCGGTTAGGAGGAAACCCTAGGGCGGCGGCGACTTGTGGTGGCCGGCGGCTAGGGCTAGGGTTTGGGTGGTGTTGGGTGTAGGGAAGAGGGGCAGCCCTGCCCCTCCTTTTATAGGTGGGAGGGTGCGGCCAAGGGGGAGGGATTCCTCCCCCAAGTCGGCCTCCTTGGCCGGCGGGTGGAGGGAGAGGAACTCCTCCCCAAGTAGGTTTCCTACTATCCCTCCACCAAGCAAAACTACCGTTTGACTTTTCAAATTGGTGTTTGACTTTTCAAACTAGGATTTGATTTCTCCCTTTATTTTGCCTAGCCATTGTAGGGTTCGCAGCATAGAAAACAAAAATTTTCCTACGATGGGAACTATGTACCAAGATCTATCTACTAGATACAAACAACAGGCGGATGTATATTTGTAGAGAACATACCCTTGAAGACCGACAAAGCTTAACGATTTCAACTCGTGGTTGATGTAGACGATCTCTTGCCGATCTCAAGATCGAGAGGAAGTCCTAGCGCCGCAAAGCAGCAGCGCATCCGTGCTCGCACACACGTACAAGACACCGGGCAACCTCCGCCTCCTCCAAATGATGCAGCTAAGCACAACCCTTTCTTGCCGAATAGCCACCGGGAATATGTATCTCGCTAGTCCGAGACCATGGGGAATAAATTCTAGAGGGGGAGAGAGATCCTTCACGAGGAGGTGTGAGAGACAAGTGAGAGGAGGGGCTCCTTTTATAGGAGGAGGGGGGCACCCAAGGGGGTAGCCGCCGGCCATGGGGGCTGCCCCCTCCCCTCCTTCATTCATGTGGGTGGACACTCCACTCACAAAATGTCCCTTCAATTTTCTCCACTCAAAAGTCCACTCAAATTCCCATTAAATTTCCACCAAATTTAATGCAAACTCTCATTAAATAAAACTCTTTTATTTTATTCGGAATTGTGTCAATTACTTTAATGACAAACATTCACAAATAACCCCTTGCTAGAATTCCATTTCACATGCATAACCACTTTATGCAATTTCACCCGAAAACCTGTTTCGGTATCTAGTGAAATAAATTCTTGCGCTTGTTTATTATTTCGGCATGAAACATTTTCTCCATATGGATGCCAGTGTCCCTTAAGTGTTTCACCCTATGGTTCACGAATAATGCGGACATGATCGAGACCCTTCTCCGATCAATAATCAGTAGCGGGACCTGGAGATCCATACTGACTCCCACACATTCAACGATGACTTTTCCTGTGATCGTCGGAACCTTTTTACGCTTGTATCTTAATCCCTTTGTTTCACGATATATTACATGTCCGAGATTCGATCATCGGTATCTCCATACCTAGTTTTATCTCGTTACTGACATGCACTCTTTTCTCGTTCCCGTGATATAACATTCTAGTGATCAAATCACTTGCTTGCAAGCTAACCAATGTGATATCACCGAGAGGGCCCAGAGCATATCTATCCATCATCGGGATGAACAAATTCCACTCTTGATCCATGATTCTCAACATAACACTTTAGTAGCTTTGAAGCCATCTTTATAATCACTCGCCACGGAGTGACGCTTGATGTCAACAAGAAACTCTTCCTGTTAGTGATTGGCATGATCTCATGGTCTAAGGATTAGGACTACTGTAGTTTGTTTATAGCAATATAAACTCAATGACTTTGATCGTAATGCTATACTTCGGATGAATGTTCATCACACCATTACACTAATGTTGTGATCTCGTTATTAACAACATCCAATGTCTATGATCAGGAAACCGTGATCATCTTGTTAATCAGCGAACTAGTTTATGAGAGAGGCATAACTAGGAACTTTCTGTTTGTTTATTAAACACACATGTATTAACGTTTCCGTATTAATACAATTATAGCATGCAAAATAAACATCTATCATATACTTGGAATACACATAATAAACATTTTAGTATTGCCTCTCAGGGCATATTCCCTTCAGCCATGATACCTAGTACATGATGCAACCATTCCACATTATCATGACACATTCATGTACCCTTCCCCTTCGGAGTGCCGGACCTTCCGGAACCTTCTAGAACATTCCTGATGAAAATACCGGAATCATTCCCCAACTCCGAAACAAGACTTTCCTTATATGAATCTTATTCTCTGGACCATTCCGGATCTCCTCGTGATATCCCGGATCCTATCCGAGACTCCGAACAACATTCAGTCTCTTAATCATCATTCCATAACTACTCAACAACATTGAATCCTTAAGTGTGTCTCCCTACGGTTCGTGAATTATGCGGACATGATCGAGACACTTCTCCGAACAATAACCAATAGAGGAATCTAGAAATTCATATGGCTCCCACATATTCCTACGATTACTTTGCGATCGAATGAACCACTTACATATGATACCAATTTCCCTTTGTCTCACGATAGTTTACTTATCCGAGGTTTTGATCGTCGGTATCTCTGCATACCTAGTTCAACCTCGTTACCGATAAGTACTCTTTTCTTGTTACCATGGTATGTGATCCCTTGTGAGATAGTCACATGCTTGCAAGCTAATTGGATGACATTCCACCGAGAGGGCCCAGAGTATATCTATTTGTCATATGGATGGACAAATCCCACTCTTGGTCCATGTGTCTCAACCCATACTTTCCGAACACTCAATGCCACCTTTATAGCCACCCAGTTACGGTGTGGTTTTTGATGTCATCAAAGCATCCTTCCGGTGATGGTGATCAGTATGATCTCATGGTCGAAGGAATTAGGTTACTATGTATCAGAAAGCTTATAGCAATTGAACTATTAATATGACTTGATCTTTATGCTACGCTTATCTATAGGAGTATGTCCACCATACCATTCTCCTAATGATATGATCTTGTTATTAACAACATCTCAAATGTTCATGATCAAGAAACCATGATCATCTATTAATCAACAAGCTAGTATTATGTAGAGGCTTTACTAGGGACTCTAATTTAGTTTACAAATCACACAAGTATTAATGTTTCTGGTTAATACTATTATAGCATTGCAACACCCTCAGAATCGGACCTATGCAAGTTTTAGCAAAACTCGCCAAAACCCGCATAGAAATGATTCAAAGGTGCCCACCAGGCACTTTCGTGCGGGTGGAAAACAAAGTAATAACATTACACAACAGTCCTCGATGGGACCCACAGAACAAATATATATACAGCAGCGACTCAATGAGTCAAGAATACAGATATAATATACAAAGATCCAAATCACCTTGAAAATGATAGAGCGTCCGTCTACGGACAAGATGCAAATGGGGCTAAGAGCCCTGAAGAATAACCAATGGCGTCCATAACCCTGCCCAGGCCAAGCCGGAAGGGTAACCCTGCTAACGACGTCGATCCCAAAACCTGCTTAAACAAAAGGGGTGCCGACAAAGGGCAGAGGAAAAATAGGAGCGTCAGTACTGAGGCCACTACACGGCGAGGCTAGAATTCGGCGGTCCTCTCCTACATAGGTATGGTGGACTGAAGCGGCAGCGGCAGCGTGCACTAAACAACCTATAGAGACTCGATACAACTGGCGTCAATTAGAGAGGGGTAAGTAGGACCTATCCGGAACCAACCTGATCTAACTCCAAGCAAACCCATCCTGGAATATCCCCTCGAACCCAAACGAGGAAGTCAACCGAGGAACTCACACAGTTGGCAGTTTTAGTTATTCCGTTATCGTTGCAGCAATTACTAGTCAGGTATAGATAGTCGTCCTGATTAAAATAAGCAGTGGGCACTTTTAGTTAACCATTCCGTGATAGTAGTAACACTTACTAGTCAGATACAGTTAACATGAGATAACCCCAAAACCCAGCAGTTGTTGGTACTTTTATGTAGCCATTCCGTTGTAGTTGCAATACTTAGTAGTCAGTTACAATGGTCGCAAGCGACAAATCAAACAAGCAATTGTGGGCAGTATTATTTAACCATTCCATTATGGTGAAGCTGATTACTAGTCATTATAAAGTCAAATTTATAGCAATGAACTTTAGTTATGCTTGTCTATGGTCGATATACTGTGCTCCAAGTCGTCCATATCCGCGGACACGACTTTCAGAAAGTTTTACCCGGCCGGGGTGCACCAATAGCAACACACGCTCGATCAACCTCGGAAAAAACAAATCAAAACCCAACGAGGCTTTCACGACTAAGCAATCACAGGATTCAGAATTATTTCAGGGGGCCACCCCATTGAGTAGACCCGCAACGGAGTAAGCAAGCTCCGAGACGGACTCAAGGTTTGCGTCAATGGTCAGAACGATCGGGAACCCGAAAGTGTGGCTGGGCTTGTCGATACCGAAAACATTCCACTTACCTAACGATAAAGGTGCTCCTCGCACAATCGTAAATACATAAGTAACATGGCATAAGTACAGGATAGTAAATAAAACCTCAAACTAGTTTGTGGCCCCAAGAAATAAGATGAATCAAGCTCGCTCGGGGTCCCATATACCTCCGGATGTGGATAGCGATAAATCAAGGAACAGTATCAAGTACTCGGGTCCTACGGACACAAGTGGGCGTTCGAAACCAAATATTATCTATCACCCACCGATGCCTCGCTTATTTCAATTTTAGTTGTTAAACAGGAATTGAAGTGAACGATAAGTAAAACTATGATCATCTCCAACATCAACATGCGGCAATACATCAACAATGTGGTAATCGATTTACGCAACAAGACTTGAGCAAGCGACTACGACGCAAGTCCAACTATCTACCAAACAACAGGTAATAGGGTGTGTCCAAGGCAATATATGGCCAAGGGATATCACGAATGCGAAACTAAAGCATCGCAACACAGATAGCAATAGATCAACAGGAGGGAATAAATACTATAAAAGTAAGATAGGTAGAAAGGGGGAGATGCTAGCCTGAAAACATTGCCGAAGGTTCATCCGAAGATCGGGGCGAAGCTCAAATCAACTCAACGGCCTTATCCGCGAAGAAGCAAAACACTAGAAGAAACACCGGATGCACTATTTAATACTACGGCAAAAGATCGGGCATGATGCATGTATGATGTATGACATGGCAAAGGTGCGATGCAATTAGGTCATATTAAGCGGAACTAGGGGTCCCGACAAATGATTATATGGTTTAAGTTATTTAACTACCCCGCAATTTAGATGTTGTTTAACAAGGCAAGAATATATCACCGGTTCGCTACACAAATTTAAATGAGGCCAATATAAGGCTAGATTTGCCCGCATATGGGCCTCATATTTAATTATTAGGTGAATCGGCATAAGGCCCCCAAACCACACAAATATGCATGCGAGTATGACAATGTAATTATGCAACAAGTTGTTATTATATTATAAAATAGGGTTTTCGGGAAGGGGTTCACACATTAGGGGTCTCGACGATCTTGGGGTTCCGGGGTTCGGGGTCGGTCTCAGGGTCCAGGGTTCGACGGGCCTTGGTCCGGGGGGTTCGACGGGATCGGTCTTGACGGGATCGTTCTCGGATAACGGGGTAGATCTTGGCGCATTCGCGGTGGTCGGCCATGTTGTCGGTCTTGGCGTTCGGGTTGAAGCACTTGTCGCCTCCGGGGAGCAGGACTTGGTTCGGCGTCGGGGGCGCGTCGGATTCTTTTGGGTCGGTGCCGGTCTTGTCGTCGCGTGGGTCTTGTCGGGTCCTCGAGTCGGGACGGTCTTGGCGTTCGAAGTGCTTGTCGTGTCCGGAAGAAGATCTTGCCGGTCCGCTGGATCGACGAGGGTTCGGGTCTTGATTCGGAAGTAGACCTTGAGTTTCGTGTTGGAATGTTCGTAACCCCGCCGATGATCTAGGAAGGTGGCGATCTTGTCGTTCGGTACTTGACTCCGCATCCGGACGGAGGTATGGTCGCATGTGGACGGAGTGCTAGGTCTTGCGGGTGATTCATCGCCCGGCTAATGTCGATCCTTCACTAGGAGTGTGGCTCCCATCACATCAACACGGCCACACCTACTTGGCACGACTGAGCCATGGTCAGCGCACGGCCTTGCCGAGAGCGAAGATACGGCGAAGCTCGACGGGGAACACGCCGGGGCTGCACACGGGTGGCGCCGGCGGCAGCAGAGCTCTGCGGCGGGGTCGGGCTGGGTGGTGGGGTCGGCGAAGGGGGCCTGCAGGAGGAGGCGAGGCGGGCGACGGACGGAGGCCGTGGGACGCGAGGCGGCTCGCCGGAGGACAACGGCGGGCGGCGAAGGCCAAGTGAGAGGAGGGCTGCGGCGGGCGGCGGCGGAGGCAGGGCGACGCGGGTCGCTGAGAGGCCGGGACCAGGCCGGGCGGGCTGCGCCTGGCGGAAGGAGCACCGGAGAGAGGAGGAGGGAGGAGAGGATGGTACGGAGGTGGAGACGGGCAGGCTGGGCGTGAGGTGGGCAGGCGGCGTGAGTGGGGTGGGTCCCAGGCGGGTGGGTGGACGGGAGGTGGGATCGGGCGTCGTGAGGCGCCAGTGAGATGAGGTGGCAGTGGGGTACAAAGGTGGGACTAGGAAAGGTGGCACCGGGATTGGGCCAAGGGAGGGCTGGGTGAGGTGGCGTCTAGCCATTGGGTGGGGTGATGTGGGACGGGTGTGGGTAGAATAGGTTGGGTAGGTTTAGGAATAAGGGTGGACCGATTTGAAAATGGGGTCGTCGGGTCGATTCGCCCGCTCGATCGCCCACAAAACAATTAAAAGTTTTATTTATTTCAAACAAGCCGTATGCAAACTAATAGCAGACAAAGTAAAATATTCCGGCGATCCGGTTTTTGCGGGTTGAACAAAGGCGGGGCGTTTAGAAAACAAAACTGGGTTTTTCCGAAATAGTTTTACACAAGCAAATGCAAGACGATGACGATGCTCAAATGCAATGTGGCATGATGACATGAGCATGCGGTCATGATGATGCAATGCACAAAAACAACGCGATTTTCTAGTAGTGGTTTGCGGGATGCCACAATTCGACACCACTAACGATGGATCTCGCCCTCGAGATCCGCCTCATGGTACCGGAAAGAAGGACGACGCTCTGAATCTTCTCGCATCGTGTAGATCCTCGCGACACCACTAACAAGAGGTCGTTGTCCGTGATCGTCGAGAGAACTCTCCGGTAACAAAAAGGTCGAAGGCAGAGGTATCAACAAATAAAGCCACCTCTAACTTCGTTGGAAAGAGGGAACCGATGCATTCTCATCAACTTCAATGTACAAAAGCGAATAGAAAGGGTAGTCGGCATGGGGGCCAATCCATCACGCACCCAAACTATTACTCCGCACAATCAGTGGAAAAGAGTGCAACCATTCTCGGAAACAGACTGAAGATCTCGACAAGCGAGGTTCAGAACAAAGGAGTGATGCAGGCTCTGCATCGGATCTGGCGTAGATGAGGTCGTCGTGTCGGAAAACACCGGAAGGCACAAAAAAGGAACAAAGAATGGTACCACAGCAGACGGATCACTCAGATAGCATGAAGACCAGATGTAGCAACACCGTTACCAAAGGAGGAAGCGAAACCCTGAAGGTACGACGGAAACCCAACCACGAGAAATCCTGGACTCGAAGAGAGAGAAGAGAGCGGATTCAAAACACGTAGAGGTAAGAGGAGAGCAGCAGAGGGTAAGGAGTAAAATCAGACCTAACCAGAACTATCCAACCGATTTTCAAAAATAGTTTTGACACACTACTTCGGCCGTTAGCTAGGTTATCCTACAGGCTGGACTTGTGGGGTATCGCAACTGCTGAGCTCTGATACCACTCTGTAACACCCTCAGAATCGGACCTATGCAAGTTTTAGCAAAACTCGCCAAAACCCGCATAGAAACGATTCAAAGGTGCCCACCAGGCACTTTCGTGCGGGTGGAAAACAAAGTAATAACATTACACAACAGTCCTCGATGGGACCCACGTAATGTATATATATACAAAGACGACTCAATGAGTCAAGAATACAGATATAATATACAAAGATCCAAATCACCTTGAAAATGATAGAACGTCCGTCTACGGACAAGATGCAAATGGGGCTAAGAGCCTTGAAGAATAACCAATGGCGTCCATAACCCTGCCCAGGCCAATCCGGAAGGGTAACCCTGCTAACGACGTCGATCCCAAAACCTGCTTAAACAAAAGGGGTGCCGACAAAGGGCAAAGGAAAAAGAGGAGCGTCAAGATCTTGAGGCCAAGACACGCGAGGCTAGAATTCGGCGGTCCTCGCCTACATAGGTATGGTGGAGTGAAGCGGCAGCGGCAGCGTGCACTAAACAACCTATAGAGACTCGATACAACTGGCGTCAATTAGAGAGGGGTAAGTAGGACCTATCCGGAACCAACCTGATCTAACTCCAAGCAAACCCATCCTGGAATATCCCCCTCGAACCCAAACGAGGAAGTCAACCGAGGAACTCACACAGTTGGCAGTTTTAGTTATTCCGTTATCGTTGCAGCAATTACTAGTCAGGTATAGATAGTCGTCCTGATTAAAATAAGCAGTGGGCACTTTTAGTTAACCATTCCGTGATAGTAGTAACACTTACTAGTCAGATACAGTTAACATGAGATAACCCCAAAACCCAGCAGTTGTTGGTACTTTTATGTAGCCATTCCGTTGTAGTTGCAATACTTACTAGTCAGTTACAATGGTCGCAAGCGACAACTCAAACAAGCAATTGTGGGCAGTATTATTTAACCATTCCATTATGGTGAAGCTGATTACTAGTCATTATAAAGTCAAATTTATAGCAATAAACTTTAGCTATGCTTGTCTATGGTCGAGATACTGTGCTCCAAGTCGTCCATATCCGCGGACACGGCTTTCAGAAAGTTTTACCCGGCCCGGGTGCACCAATAGCAACACACGCTCGATCAACCTCGGAAAAACCAAATCAAAACCCAACGAGGCTTTCACGACTAAGCAATCACAGGATTCAGAATTATTTCAGGGGGCCACCCCATTGAGTAGACCCGCAACGGAGTAAGCAAGCTCCGAGATGGACTCAAGGTTTGCGTCAATGGCTGTAAACGACTGGGAACCCGAAAGTGTGGCTGGGCTTGTCGATACCGCGAAAACATTCCACTTACCTAAACAGTACAGTGTGCTCCTCGCACAATCGTAAATACATAAGTAGCATGGCATAAGTACAGGATAGTAAATAAAACCTCAAACTAGTTTGTGGCCCCAAGAAATAAGACTGAATCAAGCTCGCTCAGGGGTCCCATATACCTCCGGATGTGGATAGCGCGATAAATCAAGGAACAGTATCAAGTACTCGTGGTCCTACGGACACAAGTGGCTCGAAACCAAATATTATCTATCACCCACCGATGCCTCTGCTTATTTCAATTTTAGTTGTTAAACAGGAATTGAAGTGAACGATAAGTAAAACTATGATCATCTCCAACATCAACATGCGGCAATACATCAACAACTGTGGCACTGGACGACACGCAACAACACTTAAGCAAGCGACTACGACGCGCAAGTCCAACTATCTACCAAACAACAGGTAATAGGGTGTGTCCAAGGCAATATATGGCTGCAAGGGATATCACGGGTACGAAAACTAAAGCATCACAACACAGATAGCAATAGATCAACAGGAGGGAATAAATATTATAAAAGTAAGATAGGTAGAAAGGGGGAGATGCTCGCCTGAAAACATTGCCGAAGGTTCATCCGAAGATCGGGGCGAAGCTCACATCAACTCAACGGCCTTATCCGCGAAGAAGCAAAACACTAGAAGAAACACTGGATGCACTATTTAATACTACGGCAAAAGATCGGGCATGATGCATGTATGATGTATGACATGGCAAAGGTGCGATGCAATTAGGTCATATTAAGCGGAACCAGGGGTCCCGACAAATGATTATATGGTTTAAGTTATTTAACTACCCCGCAATTTAGATGTTGTTTAACAAGGCAAGAATATATCACCGGTTCGCTACACAAATTTAAATGAGGCCAATATAAGGCTAGATTTGCCCGCATATGGGCCCCATATTTAATTATTAGGTGAATCGGCATAAGGCCCCCAAACCACACAAATATGCATGCGAGTATGACAATGTAATTATGCAACAAGTTGTTATTATATTATAAAATAGGGTTTTCGGGAAGGGGTTCACACATTAGGGGTCTCGACGATCTTGGGGTTCCGGGGTTCGGGGTCGGTCTCAGGGTCCAGGGTTCGACGGGCCTTGGTCCGGGGGGTTCGACGGGATCGGTCTCGACGGGATCGGTCTCGGATAACGGGGTAGATCTTGGCGCATTCGCGGTGGTCGGCCATGTTGTCGGTCTTGGCGTTCGGGTTGAAGCACTTGTCGCCTCCGGGGAGCAGGACTTGGTTCGGCGTCGGGGGCGCGTCGGATTCTTCTGGGTCGGTGCCGGTCTTGTCGTCGCCTGGGTCTTATCGGGTCCTCGAGTCGGGACGGTCTTGGCGTTCGGGGTGCAGTGCTTGTCGTATCCGGGAAGAAGATCTTGCCGGTCCGCGGGGATCGACGAGGGTTCGGGGTCTTCGGATTCCGGAAGTAGACCTTGGAGTTTCCTGTTGGAATGTTCAGAACCCCTGTCGATGATCTAGGAAGGTGGCGATCTTGTCGTTCGGGTACTTGACTCCGCATCCGGGACGGAGGTATGGTCGCATGTGTGGACGGAGTGCTAGGTCTTCGGTGCGGGTGATTCATCGCGGTCGGCTAATGTCGATCCTTCACTAGGAGTGTGGCTCCCGCATCACATCAACACGGCCACACCTACTTGGCACGACCAGAGCCAGGGTCAAGCGCGACGCGGCCTTCGGCCGGAGAGCAGAAGATACGGCGGCGAGCTCGACGGGGAACAGCCACGCGCGGTCGGGGCACACGGGGTGGCGACGCCGGCGGGCGGCGCAGAGCTCCTGCGGCGGCGGGGTCGGGGCTCGCTGCGGGTGGTGGGGTCGGCGAAGGGCCCTGCAGAGGAGGCGAGGCGGCGACGGACGGAGGCCGGGAGACGCGGGCGAGGGCTCACGGAGGACGAACGGCGGCGGGGCGAAGCGCTGGCGACGGAGAGAGGGCTGGCGCGGGCGGCGGAGGCTGCAGGCGCACGCGGGTCGCTGAGGCCGGGACGGCAGGCCAAGGCGGGCTGCGCCTGGCGGAAGGAGCACTGGAGAGAGGAGGAGGGGAGAGGATGGTGCGGGAGGTGGGAGGCAGGCGAGGCAAGGCGTGGTGGCGTGAGGTGGGCGTGAGTGGGGGTGGGTCCCAGGCGCGGGTGGGTGGACCGGGGGAGGTGGGATCGGGGGCGTGGGAGGGCGCGCCCAGGTGAGATGAGGTGGCGCTGGGCAGTGGGGTACAGGGGTGGGACTAGGAAAGGTGGCAGCTGGGGATTGGGCCAAGGGAGGGGCTGGGTGAGGTGGCGTCTAGCCATTGGGTGGGGTGATGTGGAGGGGGGTGTGGGTAGAATAGGTTGGGTAGGTTTAGGAATAAGGGGTGGACCGATTTGAAAATGGGCGTGGTCGTTCGGGTCGATTCGGCCCGTTCGACTGCCCCCACCAAAACAATTAAAAGTTTTATTTATTTCAAACAAGCCGTATGCAAACTAATAGCAGACAAAGTAAAATATTCCGGCGATCCGGTTTTTGCGGGTTGAACAAAGGCGGGGCGTTTAGAAAACAAAACTGGGTTTTTCCGAAATAGTTTTACACAAGCAAATGCAAGACGATGACGATGCTCAAATGCAATGTGGCATGATGACATGAGCATGCGGTCATGATGATGCAATGCACAAAAACAACGCGATTTTCTAGTAGTGGTTTGCGGGATGCCACAAGCATGAATGTAAACATTTATCGTAAACACAAAGATATGATAATAACTACATTTATTATTGCCTCTAGGTCATATCTCCAACAGTCTCCCACTTGCACTAGAGTCAACTAATCTAGATTACATGGTAATATACCGAACACCCATGGCAGTTTGATGTTGGTCATGTTTTGCCCTCGGGAGAGGTTTAGTCAACGGATCCGCCACATTCAGATCTGTGTGTACTTTGGAAATCTTTATGTCACCATCTTGGACATGTTCTCGAATAGCGTGAAAACGTAGCTTGATGTGCTTCAGCTTCTTGTGTGACCTTGGTTCTTGCGCATTGGCTATGGCGCCCATGTTATCACAGTAGATAGACATTGGGTCCAGCGCACTTGGAACCACACCGAGCTCTGTAATGAACTCCTTCATCCATATCGCTTCTTGAAGCCTCCGGCGACTATGTATTCCGATCCAGTTGAAGATCTCGTCACAACGCTTTTCTTTGCACTCCTCCAGCTAACTGCTGCACCATTCAAAGTAAATACGTATCCAGATTGAGATTTAGAATCATCCGGATCGGAGTTCCAACTAGCATCGGTGTAACCATTAACAACGAGATGTTCATCACCTCCATAAGAAAGAACCATATCCTTAGTTCTTCTCAAGTACTTAAGGATGTTTTTGACCGCTGTCCAATGATCCACTCCTGGATCACTTTGATATCTGCTAGTCAGACTAATAGCATATGCAATGTCGGGTCTAGTACATAGCATTGCATACATTGGAGATCCTATGGCTGAGGCATAGGGAGTCTTACTCATCCTTTCTCTATCTTCTGCCGTTGCTGGACTTTGAGTTTTACTCAACGTCGTATTGGGCAACATGGGCAAGAACCCTTTCTTGCTATCTTCCATTCCAAAACTCTTTAGAACTTTGTCCAAATATGTACTTTGTGACAATGATATTAGGCGTCTCTATCTATCTCTATAAATCTTTATGCCTAATATGTAAGCTGCTTCGCCAAGATCTTTCATCGAAAAACTATTATTCAAATATTCCTTGACACTATTAAGAAGGTCTACATCATTCACAATCAACAATATGTCATCTACATACAGTATTAAGAATGCTATAGAACTCCCACTCACTTTCTTGTAAATACAAGCTTCTCCATAAGTTTGTATAAAACCAAAACTTTTGATTACCTTATCAAAACGTTGATTACAACTTCGGGATGCTTACTTCAACCCATATATGGACCGTTGAAGTTTGCATACCTTGTTAGCATCTTTAGGATCGACAAAACCTTTGGGTTGCATCATATACAACTCTTCATCAATGTATCCATTGAGGAACGTTGTTTTGACATCCATCTGCCATATCTCATAATCATAATATACAGCGATTGCTAACATAATCCTCACAGACTTTAGCTTCGCTACTGGTGAGAAAGTCTCATCGTAGTCAACTCCTTGAATTTGTCGAAACCCTTTTGCGACAAGTCGAGCTTTATAGACAGTAACATTACCATCAGCATTTGTTTTCTTCTTGAAAATCCATTTATTCTCGACAGCCTTACGGCCATCCGGTAAGTCCACCAAAGTCCATACTTGGTTTTCGTACATGGATCCAATCTCGGATTTCATGGATTCTTGCCATTCATTGGAATCTACGCTCATCATTGCTTCCTCATATGACGTAGGGTCATCGGTGTTGTCCACCAACATGACACTCATAACAGGATCATACCAATCAGGAGTTGTACTAGTTCTTGTTGACCTCCGAGGTTCTGTAGCAACTACAACCGAATTTTCATGATCATCATCATTAGCTTCCTCACTTATTGGTGCAGGCACCACAGGAACTTCTTCCGGTGCTGCGCTACTCGCAAGTTCGAGAGAAGGTTCGACAACCTCGTCGAATTCTACTTTCCTTCCAGTCACTTCTTTCGAGAGAAATTCCTTCTCTAGAAAGGATCCATTATTGGCAACGAAGATTTTGCCTTCGGATCTTTGATAGAAGGTATACCCAAAAGTTTCCTTTGGGTATCCTATGAAGACGCATTTTTCCGCTTTGGGTTCAAGCTTGTCCGGCTGTAACTTCTTTACATAGGCTTCGCAACCCCAAACTTTAAGGAACGACAATTTAGGTTTCTTCCAAACCATAATTCATACGGTGTCGTTTCAATGGATTTAGATGGTGCCCTATTTAAAGTGAATGCGGCTGTTTCTAATGCATAACCCCAAAATGATAGCGGTAAATCTGTAAGTGACATCATAGAACGAACCATATCTAAGAGAGTTTGATTACGACATTCGGACACACCATTAAGCTGTGGTGTTCCCGGCGGTGTCAATTATGAAAGTATTCCGCATTTCTTCAAATGCTCACCAAAGTCGTAACTTAGATATTCACCTCCACGATCAGAACGCAGAAATTTAATCTTCTTGTTATGTTGATTCTCAACCTCACTTTGAAATTCCTTAAACTTCTCGAAAGTTTCGGACTTATGTTTCATGGAATAGATATACCCATATCTACTCAAGTCATCTGTGAAGGTAAGAACATAACGATAACCACCGCGCGATGCTACACTCATTGGACCACACACATCGATATGTATGATTTCTAATAAGTCCGTAGCTCGCTCCATCATACCAGAAAATGGAGTCTTAGTCATTTTACCCATCAGACATGCTTCGCATCTTTCAAGTGATTCGAAATCAAGTGATTCAAGAAGTCCATCAGAATGGAGTTTCTTCATACGCTACACTCCAATCTGACCAAGACGACAGTGCCACATATAGGTCGAGTTATCGCTCGATTTCAAACATTTAGCCTCAATGTTATTAATATGTGTATTTCCACTATCGAGATTCAATGAGAATAGACCATCTATCAAAGGTGCATGTGCATAAAACATATTACTCATATAAATCGAACAACCGTTATTCTCGGACTTAAACAAGTAACCGTCTCGCAATAAACAAGATCCCGATATAATGTTCATGCTTAACGCAGGCACCAAATAACAATTATTTAAGTATAAAACTAATCCCGATGGTAGATGAAGAGGTAGCATGCCGACCGCGATCACATCAACCTTTGATCCGTTTCCCACGCGCATCGTCACCTCGTTCTTCGCTAGCTTCAGTTTATTCTGCAGCACCTGTTTCGAGTTACAAATATGAGCAACCGAACCAGTATCAAATACCTAGGCACTACTACGAGTACTAGTGAGATACACATCAATAACATGTATATCGGATATACCTTTCTTCTTGATGTTACCGTTCTTCAAATCCGCCAAGTACTTTGGGAAATTCCGCTTCCAGTGACCTTCTCCCTTGCAGTAAAAGCACTCAGTATCAGGCTTAGGCCTAGCCTTGGTCTTCTTCGCCGGTGCGGTAACTTTCTTACCGCCCTTCTTCAATTTTCCGTTTTGCTTAGACTTGCCTTTCTTGAATTTGGTGGTCTTATTGACCAACAACACTTGATGCTCTTTCTTGATCTCCACTTCTGCAGATTTCAACATGGAGAAAAGTTCTGGCAACGTCTTGTTCATGTTTTGCATATTGTAGTTCATCACAAAGTTCTTGTAACTTGGTGGTAGTTATTGGAGGACACGGTAAATCCCCAAAGCATTAGGAATCACTATACCCAAACTTTGGAGTTTGTTTGCGTGCCCAGACATCTTAAGCATGTGCTCACTGACGGAGCTACCCTCTTCCATCTTGCAGTTAAGGAACTTTTCAGAAGCCTCATAACTCTCAACTGCCGCGTGAGCCTCAAATATCATTTTGAGTTCACGGACAATATCATGTGGGTCATGGTTCTCAAACCTTTTATGAAGCTCCGATTCCAAACCATACAAGATAGCACACTGAATTGTGGAGTACTGATTCTTCCGAGTGAGGTAAACATTCTTTACTTCATCGGTAGCATCAGCTGCAGGCGGGTCACCTAGCGGTGCATCCAGCACATAGGTCAAATTACCAGCATTGAGGACAATCCTCAAATTGCGGAACCAATCCGTGAAGTTGCTTCTATTGTTTTTCAACTTTTATTTCTCTAGGAACGCATTAAAATTGATGGTAGGTGCCACCATTGATCTACAACATATTTGCAATAGTTTAGACTAAGTTTATGACAAATTGAGTTCTAATTAATAGTTAAATTAATCTAGGTGAACTCCCACTCAAAACAATATCCCTCACATTGTTTTAGTGATCACACGAACCAAATCCACCACATCAAAACCGATCATCACGAGAGTTGATGTAGCTTCAATGGCGAACAATCGACATGTTCATCATATCTACTATATGACTCATGCTTTACCTTCCGGTGATCCGTGTTCTGAGACCATGTCTGTACATGCTAGGCTCGTCAAGATCAAACCTTAGCTTCTGCATGAGCAAATCTGGCTTGCTCACGTTGTATACACTTGTAGAATCTAACACACCCGATCATCACGTGGTGCTTCGAAACAACAAGCTTTAGCAACGGTGCTTACTAAGGATGAACACTTTAAAACTTGAAATTTATGTGCTTGAGGGATCATCTTATAATGCTACCGTCGTTAACTAAGCAATACAAGATGCATGAAGGATTAACATCACATGCAATTCATAATATGTGATATGATATGGCCTTTCTTCTTGTGCTTCTGATCTCCATCTTCAAGCACGAACATGATCTCCATCATCATCGGCATAGCGTCAAGGTCAATGGCGCCATTTCATGGTTGTCATCCACCAGCTCCAACTATTACAACTACTTTGAATAGACACGCGGGTCTTAACAGAATTTAAAGACAACCATATGGCTCCTGCCGGTTGCCAACTTACAATAAGGAACATTGCATACATCAAATATAATCACAATCATGGCCATATCACATCACATCACACCCCTGCAAAACAAAGTTAGACGCCTCTAATTTTCTTTGCATATTTTACGTGGTTTGGGGCTTTCAATAAGTGTCTTTCTAACTTACGAACAAGAACCACAACGTTGATGTTTGAACTATCAAGTGCCCGTTGTAAATTGGATCTATAGTATAATGGGAGAGACAGACACCCGGAAAGCCACTTATGCAATACAAGTTGCATGTTGAGCGTGGAGCAAGTCTCATGAACGATGTCATGTAAGGTTAGCCCGGGCCGCTTCATCCCATCATACCGCAAGATGCAAAGTACACAAGAAGCAATTGATAATAAAAGCACCACCGCCCACAATGACCATTGTGTTCTACTCGTGCAACAGATCTACATATAGACACGGCTCTGATACCACTGTAGGGGTTCGTAGCATGGAAAACAAAAAAATTCTACTGCATGCAAACAAACAAGCCAAGATCTATCTACTAGATTATAGCAACGAGTCGATAGAGGAACTTACCCTCGAAGATTCCAAAGCGGTTAACGAGAGCAGATTCTCGTGGGTGATGTAGCCGTACTCTTGCCGATCTCAAGATCGCGTAGACGATCCTTTCGGCGCTGCGTCCTGGCAGCGCTTCCATAGTCGGTCACATGTTCGGTACTCGATGAAGACCTTCCTCTCCTTTGTTCCAGCAGGCATCGGAGGTTGTATCACTCTCCTCGCGATTCCGGCAGCACGACGGCGTGGTACCGGAAGTAGAGAGGAGATCTCGCAGGGCTTCGCCTTAAGCCGGAGCGAGTATGGTGGACTATGAGAGAAGCCTTGGAGATCTAGGGTTTAGAAGCACCAAGGGAGGAAGCTTGGCCGGCGGCTAGGACTTGGGGAGAGCCCCAACTTGGCGGCTAGGAGGAAACCCTAGGGCGGCGGCGACTTGTGGTGGCCGTCGGCTAGGGCTAGGGTTTGGGTGGTGTTGGGTGTAGGGAAGAGGGGCAGCCCTGCCCCTCCTTTTATAGGTGGGAGGGCGCGGCCAAGGGGGAGGGAGTCCTCCCCCAAGTCGTCCTCCTTGGACGGCGGGTGGAGGAAGAGGAACTCCTCCCCAAGTAGGTTTCCTACTCTCCCTCCACCAAGCAAAACTACCGTTTGACTTTTCAAATTGGCATTTGACTTTTCAAACTAGGATTTGATTTCTCCCTTTATTTTTCCCAGCCATGATACCTAGTACATGATGCAACCATTCCACATTGTCATGACACATTCATGTACCCTTCCCCTCCGGAGTGTCGGACCTTTCGAAACCTTCTAGAACATTCCCGATGAAAACACCGGAATCATTCCCCAACTCCGAAACAGGACTTTCCTTATATGAATCTTATTCTCCGGACCATTCCAGATCTCCTCGTGATATCCCGGATCCTATCCGAGACTCCGAACAACATTCAATCTCTTACTCATCATTCCATAACTACTCAACAACATCGAATCCTTAAGTGTGTCTCCCTACGGTTCGTGAATTATGCGGACATGATCGAGACACTTCTCCGAACAATAACCAATAGAGGAATCTGGAAATTCATACGGATCCCACATATTTCTACGATTACTTTGCGATCGAATGAACCACTTACATATGATACCAATTTCCCTTTGTCTCACGATAGTTTACTTATCCGAGGTTTTGATCGCTTGTGATCTCTCGCATACCTAGTTCAACCTCGTTACCGATAAGTACTCTTTTATCGTTCCCGTGGTATGTGATCCCTTGTGAGATAGTCACATGCTTGCAAGCTAATTGGATGACATTCCATCGAGAGGGCCCAGAGTATATCTATCCGTCATATGGATGGACAAATCCCACTCTTGATCCATGTGTCTCAACCCATACTTTCCGAACACTCAATGCAACCTTTATAGCCACCCAGTTATGGTGTGGTGTTTGATGTCATCAAAGCATCCTTCCGGTGATGGTGATAAGCATGATCTCATGGTCGAAGGAATTAGGTTACTATGTATCAGAAAGCTTATAGCAATTGAACTATTAAAATGACTTGATCTTTATGCTACGCTTATCTATAGGAGTATGTCCACCATACCATTCTCCTAATGATATGATCTTGTTATTAACAACATATCAAATGTTCATGATCAAGAAACCATGATCATCTATTAATCAACAAGCTAGTATTATGAAGAGGCTTTACTAGGGACTCTAATTTAGTTTACAAATCACACAAGTATTAATGTTTCTGGTTAATACTATTATAGCATGAATGTAAATATTTATCATAAACACAAAGATATAATAATAACTACATTTATTATTGCCTCTAGGTCATATCTCCAACACTACCTTGCTACTCAAGTGCTTTAATAGATCTCTGCTGTCCCCACGAGTGTGTAAGTGACAGCGTGCATACCGTGGTGGCACTTAGGCTAGAGGTTGCATAAATACTCATCGTGCTTTAATAGATCTATGCTTTTCCCCATGTGTGTGAAAGTGACAGTGTGCGCGCCGTGTGTGGCAATTAAGCTAGATTATATATATTTATCATGAGTTATATTTGGAGTTGGATGTCTCTATGAAATTGTGGTGTTTGTTGAAACCATCTAGCGCTCAAGGTGATAGTGTATGGTTATCTAGATTGGGAAAGGCGGACTTTGAGGTGTGTTGTTATAGCTCTACCATGAATTAGAGTGTCCAACCGGAGAGTGGTTAAGAGTAGTATCATAAAGAGAATATATTTATTGTGAGTGTTCACTAGTGAAATTATGATCCCTAGGCCTTGTTTCTAAACATTGAAACACCATTTGCATCTAGCTCTATTTCATGTTTGCTTGCTTCCATCTTTATTTCAGTTTGTATTTAGTCTCTCTCACGTCATCAACAAGTCAGAAGCTCTTTTCTGGCACCGTTACCACTTGTATTTCACTATATATTTACCGAACTAGTGCACCTATACACCTGACAAGTGTATTGGGTGTGTTGGGGACACAAGAGACTTCTTGTATCTTGATTGCAGGGTTGCTTGAGAGGGAATATCTTTGACCACTTCCTCCCTGAGTTCGATAAACCTTGGGTAATCCACTTAAGGGAAACTTGCTGTTGTTCTACAAATCTCTGCACTTAGAGGCCCAACAATTGTCTACAAGAATAGAAGTGCGTAGACATCAGACATCCTTCGTCGTGGCGTCAGCGAAGCAGCGCGCCCGATGCTGGGAAGAAGAAGCAAAAGAAGTTGGCTAAGATTTCCGCCGCTCGTCATAGCGTTGCCTCTTCGCACGCAGCCAATGTGTTCGGCCAGGGTGCCGCAAGGTGAGCACGCTTCCCTTTCGTGAAATTAGATGATGTTTCTCCTTTAGAAAACCTTACAGGTTCTAAAATTAGTCATGTATCCCTGTAGCCCCAATGGTCTCCCAGCGGGTGAATCGTTCATGAACCTCCTCAAAGAGACCACTGTCAACCTCGACGATGATCCATTGTAGTACGACGATGAGGCCGACGAGGTCGAAGAAGGTGACGATGCACATCCTGACTTGGAGGAGGTTGAAGAAGAGGAGTTCGATAAGGCAACCAAGAAGACAATGAGGAAGAAGCATGTGGTCAACTACACTAAGATGGAAGACGTTTTCTTGATCCGTGCATGGTCACAAGTGTCAATTGATGCGGTCACCGACACAGATCAAACCGGCAAAATTTATTTGCAAAGGATTGAAGTCAAGTTCTTCAAAATTATGCCTCATGTTGCTCAATCAGTGTACCACACCTACCGATCCCTCCAAGGCCAATGTCATGTGATCAAGCCATCTTGTAGTCGTTGGTCCGGAGCCCTGCAACAAGTGCGCCTAAATCCTCCTAGTGGCATTAGCATAAAGGACTATGTGAGTACATTCTTCATCTCAAATTCAATTCCCAATTAGGCCATCGAATGCAGTAGTTCATTGTTTATTTCATTGGTCATCTCATTGTGATGCTAGCACCGTGTTTCCAATGAGATATACAAGGCTATGACGATGTCCAAGGGGAAACCTTTTACACTTCAACATTGTTGAAAGTTGCTTGAGCATATTCCTATATGGAATTTGAGGGACCAAGAGGCACCAACCAAGAAAGAAGTTATGAAGGAGATGGATGATGCTAGTGATGAGGAAAAAGGAAGAAACATGGGGAAGTTAGAAGGCAACAAGAAGGCAAAGGAGAGGATCAAGCTTCAGGTCTAGGCATCATCTTTACATGTCAATATTGATGAGGTGGTCAAACCAAAGGAAACCTTGATGATGAAAATGATGGAGGCAAAGATCAAGATGAATGAAAAGAAAAATGAGATGAAGCAATCAAGATGGGAAGTGTGAGACCCTGGCGCATGGATTAATAGGATTGTGAAACCCATACCAATAAGTTGCAACTTCTTTTCCAGAAGCTCATTCAAAAAGAACCTCCAGGTTAAGCGTACTTGGTCTGGAGCAATTTGAGGATGGGTGACCGACTGAGAAGTGGGTACCGGGTGTGAAGGGGTTCGTAGCATGGAAAACAAAAAATTTCTACCACATGCAAACAAACAAGCAAAGATCTATCTACTAGATTGTAGCAACGAGTCGATTAGAGTACTCACCCTCGAAGATTCCAAAGCGGTTAACGAGAGCAAATTCTCGTGAGTGATGTAGTCGTACACTTGCCGATCTCAAGATCGCGTAGACGATCCTTCCGGTGTTGCGTTCCAGCAGCGCTTCCATGATCCACACACGTCGCAGACTGATGAAGACCTTCCTATCCTTTCTTCCAAAGAAAATGAAGGTTGTAGTTCTCCCCTCGCGATTCCAGCAGCACGACAGCGTGGTGTCGGAAGTAGAGGGAAGATCCCGCAGGGCTTCGCCTAAGCCGGTGCGAGTTATGGTGGATCTAGGGTTTCCAGGTGATCTAGGGTTTAGAAGACCGGGAGGAGGAGGAGGTGTCGGCGGCGGCGACGGACCGGCGGCGGCGGCTGGCGGCGGCGGCTTGGGTGTGGGAGGGCTAGGGCTTGTGTGTTTGGGGCAGCCCTCCCCCTCTATTTATGAGAGGGGGGCAGCCTTGGGAGGGGTGGGTTTGAATCCAAACTCAAACCCAAGTTGGATTGGGAGAAGGGCTCTTTCCTTCTTCCACTAGGAAACCATTGTTCCAGTTTGACTTTTCAAACTTCCCATTTGACTTTTCAAACTTCCCGTTTGACTTTCAATTTAGAGCTTTAATTCTCTATTGCAAATATACACACCAAGTGACCTAAGATATGATCCAATCATTCCACTTACCCATGACACATTCATGGACCATTCCCCTTCCGGACCGGTGAACCTTCTAGACCCTTCTAGAACCTCTCCGATGAAAACATCGGAATCTTTCCCGATCTCCGAAATCAGACTTTCCTTATATAAATCTTATTCTCCGGACCATTCCGGATCTCCTCGTGATATCCCGGATCCCATCCGAGACTCCGAACAACATTCGGTATCCCTACTAACATTCCATATCCACTAAATAACATCGAATCCTTAAGTGTGTCTCCCTACGGTTCGTGAATTATGCGTACATGACCGAGACACTTCTCCGATCAATAACCAATAGAGGAATCTAGAAATTCATATGGCTCCCACATATTTCTACCATTACTTTGTGATCGAATGAACCACTTACATACGATACCAATTTCCCTTTGTCTCACGATAGTTTACTCATCCGAGGTTTTGATCGTCGGTATCTCTGCATACCCAGTTCAACCTCATTATCGATAAGTACTCTTTTCTCGTTCCCGTGATATGTGATCCCTTGTGATCCAGTCACATGCTTGCAAGCCAATTGGATTACATTCCACCGAGAGGGCCCAGATTATATCTATCCGTCATATGGATGGATAAATCCCACTCTTGATCCATGTGCCTCAACACATACTTTCCGAACACTCAATGCCACCTTTATAGCCACCCAGTTACGAAGTGGCATTTGATGTCATCAAAGTATCCTTTCGGTGATGGTGATTAGCATGATCTCATGGTCGAAGGAATTAGGTTACTATGTATCAGAAAGCTTATAGCAAATGAACTATTGAAATGACTTGATCTTTATGCTACGCTTATCTATAGGAGTATGTCCATCATACCATTCTCCTACTGATATGATCTTGTTGTTAACAACATCTCAATGTTTATGATTGGGAAACCACGATCATCTATTAACCAACAAGCTTGTATTACAAAGAGTCTTTACTAGGGAATCTAATTTAGTTTACAAATCACACAAGTATTAATGTTTCCGGTTAATACTGTTATAGCATGAATGCAAACATTTATCATAAACACAAAGATATAATAATAACCACTTTTATTATTGCCTCTAGGGCATATCTCCAATAGGGTGCGCATGAGTGAGAACAAAGTGTGCAGAAAAGACTAGTGTTGGTCTGTGGATTTAGTCTAGAGATCCTATTGAGCTGCCATGAGTGACAGATGCCGGTACAGAGAGGCCAGAGTGTTACAAGTGGTATCATATCTGACCCTCGCGGTTACACGGGCGTGTGCGGGTCAGTGGCGGACATGTGCAGCATGGCGCGTGTGGCCTAGAGCGGACACAACATGACACATGTGTCGGCACTGGACGCAAAGACGTGTGCCAAAAGGGGATGTTCCTGGCTTGTGGTTGATCAACGAGGGTGTCGATCTTCTAAGGGTGGGTGAACGTGAGACCCTGGCGCATGACTTAATAGGATTGATAGGAAACCCATACCAACAAGTTGTAACTTCTTTTCCGAAAGCTCATTCAAAAAGAACCCCCAGGTTAAGAATGCTTGGCCTGGAGCAACTTGAGGATGGGTGACCGACCGGGAAGTGGGCACCGGGTGCGCATGAGTGAGGATAAAGTACGCAGAAAAGAATAGTATTGGTCTATGGAGTTAGTCTAGAGATCCTATTGAGCTGTCAGGAGTGACAGATACCGGTCCGGAGAGGCCGGAGTGTTACAGGAAGCAATCTGCAACAAGGCCACGTGCAACAAGGATATGTAGGAGAGGAAGCTCAAGACAAAGGAAACCAAAGCAATGAGGGAGCTCATGGCCGAGGAGAAATATGTGATGATGATGAATACATCTAAGATGAACGAGCAACAAATGGAGCTTCATCAAATGATGCTCTCGGACATCTTGGAGAGGAGAAGGCTAATGCGTCAAGGTGGTGCACCGGCAAGTGTCCACGGAGCATCTCGGGTGAGTGGTGGTGATGGAGGTTCTCTATCAAGGTCGTCGACGCTTGATGATCCCTCGCGGTGGCATATATGTGAGCATGTGCCCTTTTGTGGTGAATTTGGTTGAACAATGCCATTTGAAGGTGTGGATCGCGGCGATCAAACCAATTTGATGTAAAACTATTGCATCTTTTGATTGGTTAGAATATTTGATCTTTTGGATAGAAATGATGAAACCACCTGTTTTACCATTCAAATTTGCGGGATCAAATCTGCGCCATCACTTCCGAAAACATAAAACAGATTTTCCATAGACGGTATACGCAAAATACGGGTTGTGCGTTTACGGTCAATGCTAGGGATGCTCTAAATGACAATGCAACAGTTGAACCGTGTTCACTATGTTTCTTAAAAGAAAACTAGGCCTTGATAATTACACATGCTTTCAAGATTTACAAACAAGCAGTTTGTCTAATGGTACATGGATTTACCTGATTTAAAGCGCTTTCAAATCTTTGCGAGCAAAGTAGTATGAAGGTTTTGCAGGCAGACTTCAAAAAGAAGTTGGAACCGTCCAGCACCATCGATTCCATTGTCGTGTCGATCGGAGCCGTCGGATCCCCTTCCAACAGATGGCACAAACGTAGCCGCGCAACCTCGTTTTTCCCATCCGTTCCCACATCCGGCATCCCCGCTAACGTAGACCGGGTCCACGCCGCCGGGCTGGGTCCCGCGAAATCTCCTCGCTTCGACTCCTCCCCCTCTCCTTTCTCCTCTCCACATCCTCACACGGTCACACCACCACCACCGTCTCCGCCTCCTCCTCCGCCCCAGCCACCACGAGCAGAGCCCTAGACCAGCAGAGCCATGGCCGGCTTCGGCGTGGACACGCGACCGGCCGCGGCCGGGGAGGGCGCCCTGTCCTTCCTCTCCCGGAGCCTGCGGGAGGACCTGCGCCTCATCCGCGCGCGGGCAGGGGAGCTCGAGACGTTCCTCAGCGCGCCCGTCCCGGAACCCGACCTCTTCGCGCGCCTCCGCCGGGCCTACACCACCACCTCCTCCTCCGGTTCCGGTTCCACGCGGCTGGACCTGTCGGCGATAGGGAAGGCGTTCGAGGCCGAGGTCGGGAGGGGGTGGGGGGCCAAGACCGGATGGAAGTGGGAGGAGGAGGACGCAGGGGAGTGGGAGCCCATACGTGCCGTCAAGGCGCGCCTCAGGGACCTCGACCGAAGGCGCCAGGACCAGGCCACCGACGTGCTCCACAAGGTCAAGCTCGGCCTGGTAAGCTGCTTCCAGACTCCCGCCAATGCCAGCATCCTACAGAAGTAAACTGCAGCCTTGCTGTTTTAGTTGCATCCACGAGCAGAGCTCACCATTTCCAACAGGGCTAGCTATTTATCCTCAATTCTACTTTGGACGCTTTCAATTCTGAAATATCTCGCGGGCACTTCGATTTTGTGAATATTAGCTCCATATTTGAGGAAATTGGGACAATTTTATGTGTCATTTCTGTCTAACATCGACTTTTGCCTTGATGTTGAGGAAACATTCAGCGTTGTCATCCAACAAGTTTGAGCTTAGTTGTCGACAATTCACCCTCTATAGTACCCTTATCTGAAGTTAGTTAGTATATGGTTCATACTTGTATGTTTAAAAAGTGAGGTGTAAAAAATCGCAATATGTTAAGTATAACAATAATAATACAGCTAGGTAATGGATTTTATGTAGTTCCATGCCTTGCCTGTTCTTTGTTAATCTCAACACGGCCAATTTAAAAACCATCAAGCTACTTGTCTAAACAATCTAAGGCTAGTGTTGTAAGAAACTTGCATGCTCGAAGTAAATGAAGATGCTCTCCAGTGTTGCCCACCCAGCTTTTAGGGTTTCATGTTAGATTATGTGTCAATAATGGAACATTTAGTCGAAATGATAATCTGGAACCAAATTGGAAGTCCAGGACACCAGAATCACCGCAGGATACTCAAATGTTGTGTGCGGTGTGAATGATGCATTGAAATTTTCCTACAAAATCAGCAGTTAAAATTGTACATTTATTATCTGCGAAGTCATGATTTGAGTTTACTTTGCACTGCATTTATCTTAACTAAGCTTGTTCTGGGATTTACTTTTTGCAGCCTGCTCTAGCAAATATTCTACTGATTGTCATTGCGTAAATATTTATGAGACTATGAAACCACTAAAATGATGTACCATTGCGATTCCTTTTGCAGAAATCAATGAGCTTTGCACCTGAAGCATCTGAGGTTAGTCATCTGGTTTCATATTATGTTGCGTTGTGCATTTGAGCATCATCTTTTTGCGCATATGCTAGTGTTTATATCAGGGTCAATGAATTTACTTTTCTGTATGAATACCTTGCAATTCCTACAACCGCAAGGAATGTTTTCTGAAGGACAAAATTAGTTGTGTTAATTGCTGCCTTCAGTTCATTCCTCATGTATGATGTACACTCTACCAAATATTGGAATTGGCAGAAGTTTCCTTGTTTTCAGAATAATGATCAAATATGGCTGTACAATCTAGGAAAAAAACTCCTTGTCCGCCCTTACAAAATAATGTAAACCCTTATATGCCCTTAGACCTAGATGTCAGAGACACAGGGTGGCTGCATGTCTTTGATCTAGGTTTTTTTCCAGCTTTGCAAAGGCATATAGGGAATTTTACCCTTTAATCTACTAAGTTCCTCTTTTTGGCATGACGATAAATCGATTTCACTTTTTGATGTAGGGAACATAATCTAATCAGTATGTATGCAATGGTAATGATATTAGACTTTGGGGGATGGGGAGTGTAGGTGTGTCGGCCGATGCCATGTTAATAACAAGATGAAGAATTGAAAGACACGGGAAAACTATTTTCCATAGGTTTTCTTCCTTCTAAACGAAGTTGATAATAAAATTCTCTCTTCCATTCTCCCTAGTCAGAAGAGAGAATTTGTAAAATGGGGATGTGTGCCTGCATCCAACAGAGCCATAAACCGTATGCTCTCCTGAGTGTGTCCGTCATGGCCCTCCTCTTGTGATCTCATTGTCGTACCAGACACGCTATAAGCATTTGTCTCATGGATGCACTAGTTTTTCTTCTAATTGCATCGCCTACTTAATTCTAGTAAAAGTGTACTTTGATAGATGTTGTCATGTAGACAAGGTCGAAAGTAATACGTACATCAATACATGCTGGAACAGTTTAGTTTATGGGCCTTGGTTGGCTGGGTCCTATGCATCCTGTCCCGTAATTAAGCGTCTTCTAACTCAACGATGTAGCACCACCATATGAACATTCACACATTTGCATTCATGCCTGTCTTGGGATGAGCTATCTGTTTCTGCTTTATATGTTTCTTAATTATTATTGGTTTAATGCAGGAAGTTCCACCACTGGATTTAAGTGAACTCCTTGCATATTTTCTAAAGCAATCTGGACCATTGTTTGACCAACTTGGTATAAAAAGAGGTACACGGCATGATTATAGTTACAAGATCTCAGGTCTGCACATTTTTTTGGAATAGATGTGTGTGAGCTTGTGTTGTACTAACTATTTTTTCTTGTGTGGAATAGATGTGTGTGACAAGTTGGTGGAGTCTCTATGCAGCAAGCGCAAGGACCACTCTGCATATGATCTGCTGTCAACTAGTGAACCATCTTCATTCAGAAATGATAATATTTGTGATGATCTTGACCTAAGAATAGCTAGTGTCCTACAAAGTACAGGACATAATTACGAAGGTGGATTTTGGGATGATGGGCCAAAGTATGATGTAGCTGACAAGAGACATGTTGCCATAGTTACTACGGCCAGTCTTCCCTGGATGACGGGAACGGCTGTAAACCCTTTGTTTCGAGCTGCATACTTGGCTAAATCTTCCAAGCAGTATGTAACCTTAATGGTGCCTTGGCTTTGCAAGTCAGATCAAGAGCTTGTTTATCCCAACAACATGACTTTCAGTTCTCCCGAAGACCAAGAAACCTATATAAGGGGCTGGCTGGAGGAAAGAGTTGGATTTAAAACCGACTTTAAAATATCATTCTACCCTGGAAAGGTAGGGATTCTTTTTTCAGCCAATATGTCAAATGCTATGTGTATTACTTGTCTATTCATTATTTTTCCCCAACTACAGTTTCAGAAAGAAAGGAGAAGTATAATTCCTGCTGGGGACACCTCGCAGTTTATACCATCAAAGGAAGCCGACATTGCAATTCTAGAAGAACCTGAGCATCTGAACTGGTACCATCATGGAAAGCGTTGGACTGATAAGTTTAATCATGTTGTTGGTGTTGTGCATACAAATTACTTGGAGTACATCAAGAGAGAGAAGAATGGTGCTATTCAAGCTTTTTTCGTCAAGCACATTAACAACCTTGTTGCCAGAGCTTATTGCCATAAGGTAATTAAGTATGGTAATATTACTACTGTGTTTATTTTGATGTTCGAGTGTGTACAGAGTGAAGTCTTCTTCTTATAGATATATTCTATAACTATGTGGTAGGTTATTTTTCCTTTCCGAGCTGATCATATTGATACGATGTAGGTTTTGCGACTATCAGGAGCTACTCAAGATCTAGCCAGGTCCATGATCTGCAACGTACATGGTGTTAATCCCAAATTTCTGGAGGTTGGGGAGAGAATAGCAGCAGAGAGGGAGTCTGGCCGGCAGTCCATGTCCAAAGGAGCTTATTTTCTGGGGAAGATGGTCTGGGCCAAAGGCTACAGAGAACTGATAGATTTGCTTGCGAAGCACAAGACTGATTTGGATGGCTTCAAACTGGATGTCTATGGAAACGGTGAAGACTCAGTTGAAGTGCAGTCAGCTGCCAAGAAGTTGGATTTAAATCTTAACTTCCATAAAGGCCGGGATCATGCAGATGATTCCCTTCATGGGTAAAAGACCCGAACCATCCTGCTCGTAGTGCATACGTCTTCTGCATTCTTTGATGTCATTGATCTGAATGCTTTCTCCTGTTCTTTTCCCAGGTACAAGGTTTTCGTAAACCCAAGTATTAGCGATGTCCTCTGCACGGCGACAGCTGAGGCGCTAGCCATGGGCAAGTTTGTGGTGTGCGCAGATCACCCGTCCAACGATTTCTTCAGGACATTCCCAAACTGCCTGACGTACACAACATCGGAGGAGTTTGTCGCCAAGGTGAAGGAGGCAATGACCCGCGATCCGCAGCCCCTCACGCCCGAGCAACGGTACAACCTCTCGTGGGAGGCCGCGACCCAGCGGTTCATGGAGCACTCGGAGCTGGACAAGGTCCTGAGCAGCAGCAGCGATCCTGCCAGCACCTCCGGACGCGCTAACAGCGTCGACAGGAAGATGAGGAAATCGGCCTCGTTGCCCAACATGTCGGACGTCGTGGACGGCGGGCTCGCGTTCGCCCACTACTGCTTCACGGGCAACGAGCTCCTCAGGCTGTCGACGGGGGCGATCCCCGGGACCCTGAACTACAACAAGCAGCACAGCTCGGACCTGCGCCTGCTGCCCCCTCAGGTACAGAACCCTATATACGGTTGGTAAGAGTAAGACACGGCGGGCCGCTGTTAGTAGTAGTAGTACATAGATAGGTCTGTAATCTGTGACACTAAAATTCTTTTCTTCTTCCTTCCTCTCCTGGATGCCAAAGGCATGCCTTGTTCATTATTATTACCACTACAAAACTACAAACCACTTGTAGCATTAGAGATAATAATAAAGAGTTTTGAGTTCTTTCCATTGGGGCACGCTGGTGGTATCTCTGGATGGGTGGTACAGTAGCAATGAGAATCCTATGGCCATTTCCCTGTGTCTGCACCAAAACTAGTCTGCCTCGCATGCGTGTACCGCACTGGTGGCGCTGTTCTGCACTCACCCTCTGCTCCACTGCTCTTATCTTGCTATGTGGTGGTGGTACTGGTATGCAGTACTAGTACCATGATTTCATGACAGGCAGAGCTTGGAATGTCTGCCTTGGTAGTACAATGCTGTGTAGATACAGTGTGATCACTGAGATATGGGGCTCGCTGGTAAGTGCCACGTCATCCCTGCCTACCCTTATCAGCATGTGCTGGCGTGGCCCAGCGCCGCACCTAGGCGGCAGGTAGGTTGGTACCCCATCGATCCTGGCAGCTCTGGGCCTGCGGCCTCTGATGGGTGGGCCTTCCTCTCCCCTGCCACCCCTACCGGTACGGTGGTACTACCGTGCTACTGGTATCTGCAAATCGCAATGGTTTATTTCGGGTTTTAGAGTGGTGACGCAACTGTTACCTGCTGCTGCTCTGTCTGTCTGGCCGTGAGGACCATATATATATATACATATGCGCTAGTTTGCGCGGCACGGAGTGGTGGAGGATTCGTACTGGTCGTGTCAGCCATTATGAGACTGGACGAGCGGTGGGGTCGTCCCGGCTCTGAAATCCGCTGAATGTGCGTAGTACAGTGGAGCCGAATCCAGAGTCAGGATTAGGATTTCCATCGGCAACAGACCTTGGTTTGGACTATATGTTCAAATTTGAACTGAAACATGAAAACGAACTGTTTCATGCCAAACCCTGCCCTGGAGCCTGGAGGCCGGGGGGAGGGACTGTTGCGCTTCCCCGTTTGTGGGATCGTGCTGCTACCCTTGGACAGTGAACGGCCCAAACGTACCACTGCTCCGGGCTCCGGCGCGTATAGTTATTATTCGTCCTCCCTCCACTCCACTCCACTCGCCCATCTGCAGACACGATTCCGGATTTTCTGGGATCGTTCCCCCGACCCGGCCTCGCAATTTGTCGTTCCATCTCCTCCGCTTCTCCTCTCTCGACATCATCGTCATGGCATCTGCTACGACGTGGCACTGTGCCCGGTTAGCGTTTCTGATTGTACCATGTACTGGGATCAGATGGGGGTGGGGGGGGGGGGGGGGGCTGACGGACGGCAGCTCACATGATCATCATTAACGCTGTCACTTGTGGAGCCTATATATAGCCCAGTGGCAAACAATGAGTGGCTCCGTCCTCGACGGGATGGGACGGCATGGGATGTGACGTCGTGGTTATCTTCTCTTGACAAAAAATTTTACGGTTATATGGGACGTCGCCTTTCTACCACCAATGTGCTGTAGTAGAAAGTAGAGGAGTATTTACCCCCCAGATCACCGCGACTGCCTCTGCCTTTGCTTCTGTCTGAATCTTCCCTGTTGGGAGGTTCAGTTCAGGCCGGTGCGTGTCACCTAGCGCCGCACTGGCCAGATGGATAGAGGGAATAAAACTGTACGGTGTTGCATCGTTGCGGTGGGACGGGGTACGTGTGCCTACGTAGCCGCGACTGGCTGGCTGGCTACCAACCACGCCTCATTGTGTGTCACCGCCTTTCTCGCCCAGCATGATTACGGCTTTAATCGACGAGAACGGGGTAGGGTACCAATCATTCGGAGGGGATACGGCAGTATCGATCGGAACGGAACGGAACGGGACGGTGACAGAAACGGTGTGGGAGGGCGACACATCTTGCGAGCACCACACTCGCTGGGCACATGTGTGGTGGATCCCCTGTGCCGTGCAGCCCTGTAGGCAAAACATGAAATTTTCTGCTACTCATACACGTTCACCCCCCGCTCCTACTCAAAATGCGTGATGCGCAGCTCAAGGGTGGAGCTAGCCTGCGGGTTACATCGGAGCACCTCCACTCATTCGGCATTCGGCGTTCGCAGACCGTATCCGGCGCTATTTAGCGTCTGATAAATAAAATTTAGACATATTTAGATGATTGCATTAAAATATAAACAAGTTTGTACATATTATATTAAATTTGGCCATATACCCGAATTTTGCTATAGTAGGCGAAGAAAAACTTAAAAAAGAAAAGACCGAAAACAATAAAGTAAACTAGCCGACGCCGATGCCTACGGGGGCGCGCCAATCACTGCCGAAGTGGCGCTAGAAGGAGGTGTAGTTGGCGTCCTGGGTCCCGTCATCATCATCGCTCGGTGGCCGGGAGCTGCCGTGGCCGGCGTCGCCGCAGCCCCACAGCTGTAATGAGGGGGCAGCCTCGTCGAGGACGACGAGCGGCGCGCCCTGATAGGCGTGCTGCCGGTGAGCACCGTGCCTGGCCTGGCGCTCGGCCTGCTCAAGCAGACGCTAGATGCGTTCGGTCTCCTCCCGCTCCTAGTCCGCCCTGGACCAGGCGCACGTTTTGGGGGCCTGCATCGGTGGCACGTCGTTCCAAGACCGCTCCAACGCCATCTTCAAGAAGAACGTGTCCTCGTCGACCGAAACTGCCCAGTCTGTCATCTTGGTCTTCGGCGTGCATTACTTTAGCCTTGCCAGCCGAAGGTGGCCACTCGGCGGCGACAGCGCACGACGTTCGTTGATGACGACGTCGTGCGAACGCGTCTGTGGCTATGAGCGCACCGACGACTCCACCTCTCGCTTCACCAGACTGAGTGGCACCGTGGCTCGCGGTGAGTGTGCTCACGTCGAGCCGGATGAGCGCGAGGCCGATGCCAAGGACGAATAGGACGCGCCGCCCATCCTTCTCGGCAACCAGATGGCCGTCGCACGGTGCCGCGCGGCCGATGACGACGAGCGCGGAGGATAGCCCAGCCGTGGGCTATCCTCGGCGTTGATGTGCTCGAGGACGCAGCGAGCGTGCGGCCGGGTGCGCTCCACTACCGACGCCGTCTAGCGGCTCTGTGTCGCGCCGCCGACGTGCCTCCTTCCTAGTAGGAAGCCAGCTGCTGGTTCCGGCGGTCGACGAAATACTGTTCCCAGTGGGCAAGGTTGCCCGGGTCCTCGGCGAACTCCGGATCCTCCATGGCGGCGATGGCCGCCGGGATCTCCTCGACCAGCTCGTGCCACTCCGGCATCGGCGACACGGGCACGCCACCCGCGCTGAGCTTCCAGGTCGGCGGGCACCAAAAGTCCGGCGGCACCGGGTAGCCGACATCGTGGAGCGGCCGTGCCTCCCATGGATGAAAAGAGCGCCGGCCGAAGCCATTCGCCGCCGCTAGTTCGTCAGGATAGCCATCTCTACCTCCGAACTCTTCTTCTCGTCGCCGGGGAAGCTTGTTGGTTGGGGAATGGAGGTGATGAGGTTGTGTGTTCTGGAGACGGCGAGAGCGCCGACATTTATAGCCGAAAGAGAAAAAGGCGGGAGGGGTGTAGCGGCGTGGCTGGAAAAATAGAAACGATGGGAAAGTGGGCCGACGGTGGCGCGCCATTACAACGACACTTTGCCGACAGGATAAGCGGCCGTTGCCTGGCGATCGGTCGTGGGAGGCAAGGCGATGGATGAGTATGACTCGGTTTTCACATGTTGATGGGAGGAGCCACCAACGCAAGGTTTTCTTTTGTCTATTCCGCTTCATCCGACTTTTTTAGGCGGTTCTCGGCGCCCTGGATTCGGCCTGGAAACCCCAAATGTAATTTAGGCCTAATCCGACAAAAATTCTACGCATTGAAACACGGCCGGACGAATTTTCACGGTCCATATGAAAATAAAAAGACCCTCCTGCAGTGCGAGCGGAGATGCTCTCGGCGTGACGACACGTTCTCAAGGGCGTCACACGGCACACACACACCTCCCCCAGTTAACCACACCGGATCGCAGCCACGATAT
The DNA here is from genome assembly GCA_030063025.1 of Avena longiglumis. NCBI lineage: Eukaryota > Viridiplantae > Streptophyta > Magnoliopsida > Poales > Poaceae > Avena > Avena longiglumis. The sequence goes on along the minus strand of CP125979.1, from coordinate 207,062,755 downwards.
CTGCACATAATCCAAACAGATCGTGTTAAGGAGAAGGAGAGAGTGGAAGGCGATATCGCCTATCAGATTCTGGTGGGGGCGGCGAGCCGGGGAAGGGCAAAACAGCAAAGCAGCCTTCAAATCGAAAAGGAAAAGTGGGTATAAAAAGAAAACGCCTGTGCTGTCTCTCACACACTCTCTGCCTAGCTAGATGGAGTAGCTAGGAAAAGGTAGTATATGCATTATTTGCGAGAGACCAGGGTCAAGATTCTCATGCGGATCATGTCCCGTTCCCGTAGTAGCACTAGTGGGCTGTGGTTGTTGATGGTGGTGTTACGTTACCTCTCGCGCAGGGCACCCCGATGGCTGCTCGTGTCATCATCCGTGTGCCGTTTTTGTGCTACTCGTGTCGCTCTCGTCCCGATGGGCAAAGGAGTACGGGCAGGAGCCTCTTTGATTCACAAGAATAGAAAAAAAAGTAGGAGGAGAATGTAGTGGAACGCGGAATCCTACGAGATTTTTTTATTTTGAAAAATAGGTGTTTTTATTAATATGAATAATGTTTACACCTGGCCTCTGCATAACTAGTATGCACATAGTGACACAGCCGCACAAAACAACACAGAAAGAGAAAACAGATAGTTTATAAAAATTACAAAAATGATGAAACCCTATGAGAATGGAAACATACAACATAAGTTGTCCGGTCCGGTCACACCGCAGGAAAAATAATCGAGATGATGCATGCCATGGTTGTCAAGGACAAGTAGGGAATTTTTCCAGAGGTCTGACCTCTTGCAGGAATCCCCGTAAAGATTGTAGTGTATAGAAGAACAATCCAAAGAATTTTTAAAAGAGTCATTCTTTTCAACCAAATGAACTCTATAGGAAAAATTCACATGGGTCATGATCCTATAAAATCCTTTGAAGCGAAGGGCCTTACATGGGTGTACAAATGTACCCTTATTATTTTTGGCAAAAGGTTGCATATCTATGTATGATTCATGCGCAGAGCAATATACATCACATAAATTAGGAGATATATGAGTAAAAAATGCCATGGCGATTTCACTTGATGGCGAATATGTAGATATATCTATATAGTATAACAATCTTATGATAAGAATGGAGACGCCATTAGAAAATGCAATTCCGCTCGTGGGTGCAAACAAACCAATTGATTAAAAACATATTTTGAAATGTCAAAAATTTAGAAAAAAATAGATGCATGTACATTCAGATATTCTATGTTTGTACACAAGTTTTCTGGGGGAATTGAACTTTTTTTGTCCTATGTAAAAATACAAATTCAGATGCTCCAATATTATTATTCTTGAACATTTTTTGTCTTTTTATACAAGTCGCATAAAATGTTCATCTTTTTCCTAAAAAATTGTGTCTGAATATAAAATGACTGGATATACTCGCGGAATTTTCTTTCAGAATATTATGACATTTAATTTTTAATGTATTTTTCACATTTGCATCCGTGAGACAAAACACCACCTCCGATGTCATTGATCTTATTTTTCTTCTAGCAGCCGATATTCTTTTGTCATATTTATTCGTTCCTATGAGAATGGGATCTGGCACTCGGCAACTGTCACGTTTCCTATAGTGAGGTTGAACATCTAGAAGTACTTTCTCACTAGAGAGAAGAAGAGGTATATCACTATGCAAGTCTCCACTAATACTCCACCCAAGCTACTGTCGTGTTTCCTATAGTGAGGTTGAACATCTAGAAGTACGTTCTCACTAGAGAGAAGAGGAGGAATATCACTATGCAAGTCTCCACGATAGAAGTCTAGATAACCCCTAAGTTTGGCATTTCGTTCGCTAAACCCCCTAAGTTTAAATTGAGGCACTTAACCCCCTAAGTATAAAATACCAGACAATTAACCCCCTCCAGCCACCGATGGTTGTTTTGATAGCGATTTTGTTCAAGTCGACAAGTGGTTTTATCCAGGAGGCCCTCCCTTCGTCTTTCTACTTCAACGACGCTAACAACTTGTCACCGCCACAAGCGTCGGGTACTACACCGGGATCTCTGCCCTACCTCCCAAGTACGACAGATCCTCTACATGGTAGGCGCGTTCTAGATAAGCGAGCGGGAACACCACGGTAATATGTACAAAGTGCTAGTTCTTGCTACTACTACGGCAGCCACAGCCACGCTCTAGACCACATATACGCACCGGCGACGGCCAGCACCACTTGCCGACTTGATGTACGCCATGATGCCTAGCGTCAGCGGCCATGACGTCTACTACGATGCCCACGTGATTCTGGACGATTAGGGCGTAATGGAAGCAGCCGGATCCTTGGCGTGGAACGGAGGCAGCTACACCGTTGAGACGAGCAACGACGAGGACGGTGCCGGAACCATCGGCCGGCCACGGTGAGCATATGCATCCGCAACTGTCCATGTGCTCCGGTCGCAATCGAGTTGGGTCACCATGAAGCAAGCCCCTGCAGTCGGCAATGCCTACGGCGGCGACTACGTGGGCGAACAACGGTGGCTAGCAAGTAGCGCGGCGCCTAGGAGATCAAGCAGCCAATTGCCCACCACAAGTGCATCGACACGTTCGGCAACGCACATCCCAGCATTACCCATACCCATGTAATGCAAGCCACCATCTTCTTCCTCCTTCCACTAAAGCTCAGTGGCAAACAAAAGCAGGAATAGGTGTACGGGGAGGTATGAGACGCACCTCTGGAACAACAAGCAAGAAGACTTGTAACGGGCAAAATTAACTGTTAATCTCCTCACTGTCTAAAACCACTTGTCCATACGGCCAAAACCGCTATCAAAATAGCCTTTGACGGCCAGGGGGTCAATTGCCCGGTATTTCATACTTAGGGGGTTAAGTGTCTCAATCAAAACTTATGGGGGTTTACTAACGAAACCCCAAACTTATGGGGGTTATTTGGACTTCTTTTAGACTCCACTAATACTCCACCCATCTTGGGTTGGATCAGGTAATCTCTTACTATTATAGACAAATAAATGTCTCATGTTCAACAATGGATGCAACCCTTTCGTTTTGTAACTTCCAAGCAAATATACTTAGTTGAAATTCGGAGTTTAGTTGTTTGCTGGAAAGCTATATGAAAAAAGTAGGCATAGTTGTTTACTTTATTCATTTTTCTTTTCTTAATCAAGCCTTTAGGTTTATGACTGGGCGGAAAAGCAAACCCAAAGACTTGAACCGAAGCTGGATCGAGTAACCTCAATCTTTCACACGTGTTAGCTCGAGAGTTTGGACCGGTCAAGAGCTAAAAGGACAAAAGGTTCTCTATCTTAAGCTCTAACATTATAATAGTATTCCCTCCGGCCCATATTATTAATTGACTTAGATTTAATTAAATTTAAATAAATCTAGACACTATTTAGTATATATGTTTATCTAAATTTTAATAAATCGAAGTCAATTAATATGAGCCTGAGGAAGTACTAAAATGGATGCCTCTCTTCAGATTATGGTTGAAAGAAATGTTCTTACACACTTAATTTCAGCTGCTTTTGCAACTGTTGCAGTATGAACACATTATGTTCTTGCAAATGGCTCGGCTGTCACATGCAAGAACAGTACTACAAGATTCTTCAATAACTAAGGCCAAAACCTTTTTCGAAAAGAAAAACAAGATCAAACGACAAAGATCTCGTCTAGGAAAAAGCTAGAAAGAGAGTGTAGCTACACAGTATTTTTAATAGTACAAATAATGGCTGACAGGCAGGCGAGCACACATTGTGTCCAGAACACGCACATCAGTGATTGTAATTAGGCTCACATAACCACTGACACGAACCCCAACCAATAACCATCAGAATGAGAAGATAAAAAGAATAATGGGAGTCAACAATTTTATTTGGATTATAGAAAAAAAATATCAAAAAATCCATTTTTTCCACGACAACAATATATAATTGAGAAGATTTCCCCTAAGCAAAAGACAGCCTCTGCCATGTGAATGGCTTAGCCTTTGCTTTTCCCTCTTCTTTAACTATTATATATGATTTTTAAATTCTCAAACTACCCTACCACCTCCTCAAAAGCATACACGACCACATTATTTGTGGGTCTCCATGCCCTCCTTTTTGAAGGTCCATATCAGCATCATTACAAATGCTTCAAAATGCAAAGGGATATATTTGATTGTACCACAAAGTGACCGAATATTGTTTTGTGTTTCTGAGACATTCCAATTGCTACATGTTATTCTATGTTATCTTGATTGTCTTGTCTGTGTAAGAACTTTTGGTGGTTGTAAAAAGCGCTGCAAAAAAGGTGTAACATGGAGAAATTGACAATATAGTCTAGGAATTTAAGAATGGACTAACATCAGTTCCAATGCAAGATAAGGTTAACGTAGTAATTAACTAGCATGATGATGTATATGCCTCCAATTAACGTGGGACAAATAGGAAGTGACAACAGCCATTGTGTAACGAGCACATGATCATTGATATATTTAATCAAGATAGAATAAGCTTGAAGTTCCACTTTACCCCATGTATTTGTAAATGTGTGATTAGATTGCATTAGCTTTTTCATTTTCTTACCACATTGCATTAAAAAGGTGCATCGTGGTAACAAAAATGAACTCGGGTGCAACCCGTCACTCTATTATTACAAATGGATGGTGCAAAGTGGATTTCAAGTCGTTGGTGACCTTCTCAGGCAATTGTTCTCTAGCTTGATGTTACTTGATTTAGATGAATTTTTAGAGAGGCCGGCTGCTACGAAAGAGACATCTCGTCCTGGCGCATATGCATCAAGCTTCAACATCAAAGTCTTCTTGTACACTACAACAATACTACGCATCAAGAACATTGATAGTGGTATGACTATTCCCTAGTCATAGATCTAGCTTTGTTTCGGGTTGTCAAAAGTGTAGAAGAATAGCCTTACTTACTAAACCTTAGATTTGAAAGATACTTACTCCCGTTGTTTCAAAATATAAGACGTTTTAGCAAGCTACGAGTACTTGAGATTGAGCTTGTCGACTCATAGTCAAATCTACAGTATACTCGGTTACATTTTGTTTCGAGTATCAATCAAACATAAATCATTGATTGAGGCATCAACTCGCTCTTATAAAAAGAAATTAGTTCAAACATTTTTCTATATGTGTTTACCGAGGTGAGACATGTTTTGTGCCAAAGCCGGTTTGTGACCAAAGACTGACGATCTGAAATCAAATGGCAAATTTATCACATCTTGCGAGTTCAGTGACAAATTCGCTCGAGTCTCAAGCAAATTCATAGACCACCTCTGTTTTTCCTCCTCTAATTTTATGGGCGATTCCCTTGGCTGCAAAACGATGGTAGTAGATGCTGTTTGGATCAAATTCCTAATTTACCCTCTTCTGTGCAGGGGAATGATGGCCGTCTCGGGAGCCGTGAAGGTGTAAAAAGATGGAAAAGATGGTGGTAAACAAAGGCAAAGCACAAGACAACGCAAAGCTCTCTTCTCTTCTCGGCTCTCTCGCGTCGCACGGACAGTGGTGAGAGAAGTGGGAAGCCGAACTGCACACAGACAGAGAGGGAGGGAGAAGGAAGGGGAGAGCAGCAGCTAGCGACAAACGCGATCTCGTCGTCTACTCGAGAGAGGCCGAGGAGGGGCGGCCTCCCACTCGCGGACCCTGACAGCTGGGGTCCTCCCCCACGCACACACCACGTCACGGCGCGATGGCTGCGCGTGCGCTGGCGGCGAGGAGGAGGAGCGGGAGGGGAGGCGGCGTTCCGGCGGCGGTGAGGAGGGGCGGCGCTCTCCGCGCGAAGCAGGCCGGCCGGGCTAGCTGCCGCGGCGCCTAGATATCGAGCGACCTCGCCTCACGCTCACGCACGCGCGCGCGCACTCGCTTGCTCACTCATTCTCCTGGCAGGCGCTTCTCTCTCGTTCTCGGGCCGGCGGCGGCGGCGCTCTCTGTCTGGAGCTAGCGAGCTAGGGTTTTTGCTGCTGGGCTGGGTGGGAGTGCGCCCTGCCGAAGGGGTTCGTCCGACAGGCTCGTGGCGCGGATGGCGGTCGGGGAGGCGCTACGGCGGCTCTGCGAGGACATCGGCTGGTCCTACGCCGTCTTCTGGAAGGCCATCGGCGCCGCCGACCCCGTGTAAGCTCCACCCCCTGCTTCCTCCTCCAGCTCACCTGCTTCCATCTCCAACAGACTTTTCTGCTGCCTCTTCCGTAAGTTTGGATTGGAATGCCTCGGGATTTCTTATGCTAGTTTCAGAGTGTCAAAAATTCAGGTAGCTGTGTGCTTCCCCATTTTGTTGGCAATGGTGTGTCTGAGCGTCCGTTTAGTTTGAGATGTGTATTTCTCTTCCAATTTACACTTGCATTCTGTCAGTACTCCGGAATCTGGTCCCTGTTAGTATAAGTGTATTTTCTAACCTGCATTTTTCACCTATGTTCAGGCATTTGGTCTGGGAGGATGGCTACTGCGGCCACACGCCATGCCTCGCCGGATCTGAGGCCACCGAGCTCGGGTGTGATGCTGCCGTCGACACCATTTGCTCGCTCGTTAGGAAGTCCATGGCCTCGCAGGTCCACATCGTGGGAGAAGGGTAAGCAAGCAGGCACCGCATTTTTATTCTCCCTCCCTTGCTGTTTTTTTCATCGTTTGGTCAGATGCAATTTCATTGGCTGATGCAAATGAGACAAATGCATTGCTCCTCCTGGTTAGTTGCTCTTTCGGTTAATGGCTTGTGACTTTTCAGGACCGTGGGCCGTGCTGCCTTCACTGGCAATCATCAATGGATCGTCCATAGTACCGCGGACGATCACGGGCTCTCATCCGAGGTAGTACCTGCTTTCTTGATGAATGGTACAAGTGCTAACCGATTTCGGTTTTTCTTGCTGGGACATCATTTAAAGCACCAAGTCAGGGAATTTATATCCATGTAATAAGTCTTGTGTGGGGGACCTTCTGCTAGAACTTTTGTCACTCAGTGGGCTGCAAAATAAGTGGATAGATATGGTTGCTGTGAACGAATATTTACTTGGGTCTGTTATATGCAAAAGAATACAACATGTGCATATAGTTTGGTTTGTAATTTCTGTATTTTTGGGTTGTCTTATTTTGGAGATCTTACGCTAGTCTCACCATGATAGGTTGCTTCTGAGATGCATTGTCAGTTCAGAGCTGGCATTAAGGTGAGTAGAGTTGAACATTCTGATTGGTAAATTATCTATAGTGCTGTGCTTTGGGAACTCAATAAAGTTCATTTGATCTGCAGACTATTGCGATCATTCCTGTGCTACCACGCGGCGTGCTACAGTTAGGCTCTACTGGTGTGGTATGACATCCATACTTTAAATGCATGCTAGAAATGTAGAGAGATCTCGTTTCCCATATGTAATATTATTTGAAGTTTGCAACTGTTTCACTATTGTATTCCATGTGAGGTAACATTAGTCTGTCAAGTTGTTGACTGTGGTCCAATATATCATATCGAGATTCCTTTTGAAAGAACATAACCATCAAATAATGCAAAAAGTTGTACTCCTGCGCTGGATGGTATGGGAGTTTTAAAGAACAATGATGCATGGAGAAATGATTGCATTCCATCAGGGAAGTTCAAAATTCTGGATAGGAAATGTGAAAACCTGTTCTTTGTGCTACTGTTTGTTTAGAACGTGCAAATACAAACTCATGGAGGCTTTTGATGTATGCTGCTAGAGCGTGGCAAGAACATAACTTTCTGCAGTGGTATAGACAGACTGTTCAGTGTTGCAAAGGAATATCAATAAATATTGGCATGTAAATCAGTTTTTTACCAATATAGTACATGTCTTCTATCGTGTAGAGATTGCTTTAGAAAATAGAAGCAAAACATTTTGAAACCGCAGCATCAAATGGTTTGATTTCAGGTTTAATGATTATCAGTTTTTCACTCTGGCTTCGCTAGAACTTCTATTATCCATCTCTTTGAGTTAATAACCTATTATGTTTGGATTCTGGCAGGTTACGGAGAACACAAGTTTTGTGATGCATGCAAAGAAATTGTGCTCTCAGCTGAACCAGCGATCAAGTATGGCTGTATCTGCTTCAGCTAAAAGTACTTCAAGTCAGTTGCGCTCTCTACATGGTACCTCGAACATCCACACTGCAGACAGTTCCTCAAAGATTTTCAGTCAATTCCCAGCTACACGTGAACAATACAGACATGCTGATATCGCAATTGCGTCAAGTAGAAATTTAGTAAATGCATCTTGGTTTGAGGGTGCACAACAGAATGCACGAACTCTTAGAGAGCATGCTGTCTGTGGTAAACCCAACGGTATGTTTGTACAACAAGTGTCTTATTGTGACAGCCGACTTGGAAGTAATACTAATACACAGAGTGCTGCAGTAAGCTCTGGTTTGATCTCTTCGAGCTTGGCATCAGTGAAAGAACAGCAAGTGTCGATGAACAACATTGGGCAGTTAGAATTTGGTAGAGGTACAGATTTGGCAAGAAATGCCCTGCTAAAGTCGCTTGCTTACGGAAACCCTTTTATACATGAAAGTACCAACATAAATCTATCACATGGAAGAGCTGACTTATCCCACGGGACTACTGGTCATGGAAGTTACGATTTCCTCCCTGGAGGTGCCAGAGTCGTCAGCGCTAACTTATGTACCAGTGCATCAAGTCAAGTATCAGAACAAGGAAGCCATTCCACTTCAGGAATGTTACTGCAGAAACAAGCTCCAGTTTCTTGTAATGTTCCCCAATCTTCTGAATTCACCATGAAAATGCTGAGCCAAGAAAGAAGTTCATTTCAAGCGCATCCAGCTGTATCTTCTGAAGTTGTTGTTCAGGTTTCTAATGGCTTGAATGGCAGGTCCCAAGAGAATCTATTGAGTAGGTCAGGTCATATGCACCAACGTCAAAATGCCAGTGGAGTAAATGATCCACATCTTGTTGTGAGCACACAAGGTATGAAGAATGTAGACAGTTGCACGCTGCCAGGTATGCCTAGTGAGACAGCTCACTCATTGCTTTTGCAGCCAACGTGGGATAATGACTTGTTTGATATACTTGGTCCTGAATTACATCAGCTGTGCCACAATGTGGATGCTAACTTGGTCTCCTGGTGTGATGCAAAATCTCAGAGTTCAGATAGAGATGCACCTGAACCCTCGAGGTGTCTTGATTCTTCTCCACTCTTCAGTTCACTAGACAATGACATTCCCTATTCTGGGATCTTCTCACTAACTGATACTGATCAATTATTGGATGCCGTCATCTCAAATGTTAACCCAGGCGGTAAGCAGAGTTCTGATGATAATGCTTCTTGCAAGACTACATTGACTGACATTCCAAGCACTTCTCATCTTGGTTTGAAAGAGTTAAAGCAATGTGACTCCTCTGGCATTCCTCTAATGGCAATCAAGAATGAGTCCACACAGATTGTTAAACAACCATATTACTTTGATAAGACTGAGGATGGTTGCCTTTCCCAGAATAACGGAGCACAGAAATCTCAGTTACGTCTTTTGATTGAGAATGGTCAGAACATGAGATGTGAGAGTGTATCAGCTTCTAACAGCAAAGGTCTCGATGCACCGAGCAAGTCAAATCGAAAGAGATCTCGGCCTGGAGAGAGTTCTAAATCACGGCCAAAAGATCGGCAGCTGATACAGGATCGTATAAAGGAGCTCCGAGAAATGGTGCCTAATGGGGCTAAGGTATCCTCTTGTATTCTCGCTGATTCTGAATATCTATTATGACCAACTTGTACTTTGAGTTGCACATGTGAACTCCAGAGCAGCTGCAGTGTTGTGATATCAATTGTTATCTCATTTGTGTCAGCAGTGTAGCATTGATGCTTTGTTGGAGAAGACAGTTAAGCACATGCTCTTCTTGCAAAGCGTGACAAAGCATGCAGACAAGCTCAAGGATTCTACTGAATCTAAGGTATGCAGATGCCTATTATTAGTTTATTGTCCGGTTATGTAATTAGAAAGCTAGTTTATGGTTAGTTTGATGTGGTTGGGCTGCACAATTTGTAACACTCATTAGTTCGAAAGATGTCCTTATGCTGTCGAGTATTCAAACAGATACTTGGCAGCGAGAACGGACCCGTATGGAAAGACTACTTTGAAGGTGGTGCAACCTGGGCCTTTGATGTTGGCTCTCAGTCTATGACATGCCCAATCGTCGTTGAGGATCTTGACAGACCTCGTCAGATGCTTGTGGAGGTAATGGTTCTTGACACTGCTGACACTTTTTTTAATCTCATGTTTACCAACAATCGCATGCAATTGTGGTTCAGATGTATTGACATGTTTTTTCTGCAGATGATTTGCGAGGATAGAGGCATCTTCTTAGAGATAGCTGATTTTATCAAAGGACTTGGATTGACCATCCTTAGAGGTGTAATGGAAGCACGGAAAAGTAAAATCTGGGCACGCTTTACTGTTGAGGTAAATACAGCTAAATATAAAGAAAGGTCATCACATCATTGTAGCTATGGAATGCTGCTGCTGATTGTAGTCAACGATGAACACTGACTTGATAATGTTCAATTGTTCATACAGGCAAACAGGGACGTAACCAGAATGGAAATCTTTCTCTCTCTTGTACGCTTATTGGAACCCAACTGCGATGGCAGCGGAGCAGCAAAGAACTCCAACAACGTGAAGATGCCTCTCGGCTTAGTTCACCAACCGGTCATCCCGGCAACAGGTCAGATCCAGTGAGAAGCAGAGAGAACCATCAAATCAATCAAGTTTCAAGTGCTAAGAGCAGCAGGCAGCACAGACTGGAGTCAAAACACTTGAAATTCTGCATCTGTGCACTTTTGCCATGACCAGCATTGCCAATTTGCCAGGGCGCCACTTGCTTTTCCGGTGATACCTTGCTGCGCAAAATGTGCATGGTTACTGCCCTCGAGTTGAGAAAGCCTTAAACACGAGATGCATCGAAGAAGACGGAGCGTTCATTCAGAAGATGATCATTAGGCAGTGCTTATTGCTTGTACAATCGTAGTTTTTGTTCGGTACTTTTGTTTTGCCGTAAATTAGTGGGGTTTTTTACCGGATGGAAATTCTTGAGTTGATTTTGGTAGCGTCGATAATGTAAAAGCCCTTTCTAAGTCTTTTCAAATTAGAAGCTGAACTGTTAGCATGTAATTTAGTGATTCCTCAAAGTGACCTATGAGAAGCTACATTTTGCCTTGTGAACACTGAACAGCAACAGACCATGCACCATTACTTTCATCAGGTTTCTGTTACATCTGTTGTTTGTTGCCCATCAACATCTTGAGATTGATCTGCTGTGCAGCGACCAAGATGGTAACCACTGGTATTATCTGGTACCTGTTTGAGCAGTGTTTTCTTTTCCTGTGAGAAATGAACATTTCCCTGTAGAATTCCATAACCATGAATTGCATGAATGAAAGAGGTAGAAAAACACATGAACATGTAACAACTATGAGTTGCTAAAGGTAAAAAAAAAAGAGCGTTCATCCCTTTTACTTGGTCGGAGTAATGTAGAGTCAAAATCACTTTGTCTCAAGTCAAATAATCTATTTGGAGAAGATATGTCATCTCATTTTCCCATGGAACCAAGGAGTGAAAAGTACTATTACTACTACAGTAAGTACATTATTACATTACAATATCCAAAAAACCAATACTGAAATCTCCAATTAACCAACTATATACCGCATACACTTCCAAGATCCCAATTTCCAATGTTCCGTTATATATACCCCTTCACGTTTGTATACCCCCCAATTCCCACTATGCCCTATAAAATCTTGTAATCGAAATGTTTGGGTTTAAGCCTAGCTTATAACTAACCTATAACTATATACAATGTCCCATGTTTACATAATTACACCCCCAATGGCAGCCTAAGCATCATGTCTAGGCTGTTGCCTTTATTCCTATACAAGCCCTAGTTTAACTGATTTTTTTGGGGATTTGATTAATTGGTTGCGCTATGTATAATACTATCATGCATGATACTAGGCCACGAAGTCTCTCATGAGCTGGGCTGCGAAGGACTTGGTGGTCTGCATGTTCATGTCGTAGCCGGCGGTGGCGCCGCTGCTGTCGGCGCCGTTGCTGCTGCCGCCGCCCATGAGGAACGACGCCGTCTGGTCGCCGGCACCGTGGGGGAGGCCGAGCGTGAGCGAGACGCCGCCGTGCTGCCCGGCGTACGCGAACGGCGCCTGGTCCGTGCCGAACTGGCCGTACGGCCCCGGCGCGAACAGCGAGTACCCTCCGTTGGCAGGGTCGACGTCGTCCTGCTGGTGGTGGTGGTCCCTGGCGCCGGCGCCGCTCTCCATGAACTTCATGAGCAGCTCCCGGTGGCTGACCTCGTCGTGCTGCTGCCTCGCGGCTGCCGCGGCCGCGGCCGCCGCGGCCTGCGCGTGGTGCAGCGCGGCCACGTCGAAGGACGGCGGCGGCTGGTGCTGCTGCTGCTGCTGTTGCTCGAGGTCGGCCGCCCTCGGTTTCTTGAACCCGCCGCGCCCAGGAAACGCGTCGCCCCCGTCCTGCTCGTCCTCGTCGTCGTAGAACCCGATCTGCACCCGGTGGTCCCCGGTGAGGTCGAGCAGGGACGAGTGGACGGCACCACCGGCGCCATCGAGCTTAGACCCGCCGCCCTCCGTGCCTCCCGCTGCGGCCGCTCTGGCCATCGACCTCGGCGTGTTGTCGTCCGCGCCGTCATTGGCGTCCGCTTTGCCGCCGGCACCGGACCGCCCCGCGCCGTCGCCGTTATTGCCGCCCTCCTGCTTGTCCTTGGTCTCCTCCAGGTACATCTCCTCCACCATGGGCTTCCACAGCCTCACCCTCGCGTTGATGAACCAGTTCGACACCTAGTAGAACCAAATCACAAATCAACCCACTGTAATAGTAAAAATCATTGTTGGAATTGGTGGTCGATCGCTCGACCAAAGTGAAAAACGATCGATCGGTGAGAATTTTGGGTTGTTTGTTTGTTTACCTGGCTCCTGGTGAGTCCGGTCTGCTTGGCGAGCATGATCTTGTCCGAATCCTTGGGGTATCTGCATGACGACACGGTGGATCCGGTCAACCAACCAGAGGGCGACACTAGCACGCACGCCGGGTGCGAGTACGTACGCGCCGGTTTTGGGCGCGCACGTACCGATCGACGTATAGGGTACGGAGGTGTGGTCGCCACCGTACGTGCATGTATGTATTCATGCAAAACGCATCATGATATGCATTGTACTGTATGTCTACGTATGTCCCCTGGACCTGAAGTCCTTTCTCCATCATCATATCTCATTCTCTCTAATGAGCGAGAAGTATGCATGATTAACCCAATTATCGATCGATCGAGTTCATAATTGCGTACGTACACCGTACGTACGCGTCATTAGCTAGACTGACTGAGAATGAGATCGAGATGAGGCTTACGGGTGGAGGAAGTGCTCGAAGAGCCACGCGCGGAGGATGGAGACGGAGCGCTCGGGGAGGCCACGCTGGGGCCGCCACGCGCTGCTCTGCATCATGCCCAGCTGCTGCAGCGCGCGCTGCTGCCGGAGCTGGTGGTCGATGTACCGGAGTCGCGACCCGACGCCGCGCCCGCCGCCCGCGCCCACGTCCGCGTCCTCCTCGCCCAGGGCGCGGCACGCCGCGCGCACCTGCGACGCGATGGCGTCGCGGAGGCACCGGAACTGCCGCGAGATGGTGCGCAGCGCCAGGGACGTGTACGTCCGCGCCGACCCGGCCCCTGCCACCGCCTCGAACGACGACGACACCGACGCCATCTGCTGGTGGTACTGCCGGTACCGCTGCTCCACCTGCCATTATTCATTCCACACGAGAGATGATCCACCGGTTAGCTGCTAGCTCGTGTATTAATTAGTGAATGAATTGATTAACACTACTCCACTGTTAACCACCGCAACAACAATTAATTATCTGCTTGATTGATTGTAGTATCAGCAGACTGGTCGTAAAGCTCAGAGCACCGGAATCGATCATAGACCAATGAAAGGCCAAACTGGCTTTTGCTCGCTTCTGAAGAAGCTAGCACCAGCCGGGCCAAACAGTGCATAGCTACTTTTTCTGCTGCTACTGCTAGCTAGTATAAATAAATTAAGCTAGTATTGAGAGAAAAACAAAAAGAGACACACATTTGACCAGACAACGAAATTAAAGGTTGCTTGTACTGGCCTCAACAAACAACAACAGCTAGAAATTATTGTAATCTAAAACTGAATGGATATGCTTCTCTATCTCAAAATATTAGCTAATGATTATCACTACTGCAAGATATAGTATTATCCGTGACCACTTGTGATTTCACTAGAACAAGTATAGAAGATGATAGACACTTGTTGGTTTTTAAGTAGGACACATAATCTGATGATTTGTCCATTCATGATCTTTGTAGTACATACTTTGCATTTCTTTAATGTCACACCTGAAAAAACTTTTTTTAACTATTAACTAATCACTTGTATCAGCTGTAGCTATGATTATGCTTTTTAAAAGACAATATTAGTAGTACTGATCAGTGTTTAACAATGATAAAGAAAGAGCCACAAAATCAAAAGATGGCGGACGAAGAATAGTTGGTACAAGGTGACAAATCATGTTTAGTTATGAAAAGGAAAAGGGATGAGGAAAGCTTGGAATATCCAGCAAATCAAAGTTGGTTATCCCAACAACTGTGTCTCACTCATCTTTCAGAAAAAGAAGCAACAAACCAAAGATAGCTGAAAAGCAAACGACTCGTATACTTTCGATATAACACTTGCTAAAATTAATGAGGCAAGGAAATCTCGCGAAGATCATCAGTCTCACACTACCAAATTCGGAAATGCAGTGTTGAATTTTCAGACACAACAAAATTATGAGTAAAGGTCATCCTTTCTATTGCAGATTAAAAAAATGGATGAATTGTAAATATTTTCTGAAGAAAAACTAATAAGAGAGTAAGAATAATCTTCCATGAATCAATAGTAAACCTTCCATAAAGCACCACCATAATTAACTCCAAAATGAAGAGCAAAAGAAATTAAATAAGTAATTAAGTTAAAGTGTACTTAGGTTACTGACCTCGTCAAGCATGTTAACCAGCTTGCCTTTCTTCATCTGCAGCTCCTGCCGCTCGGCCGTGGACATCTCCGGCGCGCCGCTGCTCTTCGACCCGCCGGCGCCGTCCTCCCCACCGCCGCCGGACAGGCCTTCGGAATCCTCCTTCTTCCTCACGGATGCGGCACTCTTGGCCGCGGAGGCCGCCCTGGTGGCGTCGACGTCGTCCACGCCCTTGCTCACGCTCACCACCTCGTCGAGCAGCTCCTGCGCCGCCCTGAGGTACTTGGAGTTCATCACCATCTGCCCCTGCGACGCCGCCGTTGTCACGCCAAGCTGCTGGTACCTCCCTTCGTCGCCTGCAACGGAGGCAACCGTGACAGGCGGCGTCTCGCGGGACGACAGGCTGAGCACGGCGCTCACGCCATGGGCCTGATGCGCCGGCGGGGACATGACGTCGGCGCCACCGGTCGTGGCCGGGTTCCACAGGTTGTAGCCCGAAGGCGGCGCCTGGAGAGGGATGCCGACAAAGTGCTGCCCGGACGGCGGCGACGCCTGGTGACCACCGAAGGACGCCGGGGTCATGGAGCTCACTGCCGAGTTGAGGAACATCATGTTGGCCCCGGAGGGCGCGGCGTCGCCGAAGCTGCCGGCGCCGTAGCTCGGGTTCATCAGGTAAAGTGTCTGCAGGCCGTCGCTCCCGGCCTGGTGGATGTCCGTGCCGGCGCCACCGTGGTAATATGCCGCCATCGCGACCGCGGGCACCTATGTAGATCAATTGATGGCACAAAGTCTTGGCTATAACGCTATGTACGTATGTGCACTAACTAAAATTCTCCCTCTCTCTCTTCAATTATCTTCTTCTGTGGAGCTTGTTGTGGCTTTGACCTGTCAAAAACAAGTGCCGAGAAGTTAAGGACATGTATAACAAGATGAAAAGAATTGATTTTGGGATGACTTTTTATGCATAACAAAATTGGATCCAAGATCCATGTAGAGAGATGGAAGAGAGAGGGGGAGGAGGGGAGAGAAGTAAGCTGCATGGCCGGCATGTATATGCATGGAAGAACACTCCAATACTCTAGCTGTAAGCTCAAAAGCTTGGAAGACTGAGGATGAGAGAGAGACTAGAGAGAGATGTGTGCGTGGAATAGGCATCAGTATCACAGAAATATAAAAAAATAAGAAAAAGAGAAGGTACCCATCTTCATCAAGTGATTTAACAAAGAAACCTGATACAGATGTCAACGCAACCGGCACACATCATGAGCTTACCTCAAGAATCGATGCAGCTCATGACCAGCAGCTGCTTGCATGCACACGTGCCTAGCTAGCTTGCATATAAGAAACCTTTCTCCCTCTCTCTCTCTCTCTAGAAGAGCATGAGAGGCGAAGAGATCCTAGAGAGAGGCAGGAGGAGAGAGGAAAGAGGAACAAGAAGAAGGAGAAGGAGAGGGTATCTGGAGCATGAGATCACTCATGTCAGTGTTTAAGTACCTGCTCCTGCAAGTTCCTTTCCCTTTTGCTCTCTACAGAGAAGACACTGGACTATATATCTTTCCTCTCGAGATCTCCTCCAGCTGAAAGGGAAAAGAGGAGATAGATAGAGAGAGGGAGACCGATTGGTTAAGTCTTTAAGAGAGAGAAAGTGAGAGAGAAGGCCAGGGAAATGAAAAAAGTCCAGGCAGTGGAGGAGGGATACCCACCTCCCACTTCCATTATCCTCACAACTCCCCCCACACAAAGCTTTCCCCCCACTTCCCCTTTTATTTTCTCTCCCTAGCTAGATCTTTAGCTACCTACAAGATTTTCTCTCTCCTCTCTTAATTTCTCTCTCATCAAGAGCTAGCAAAGCATGCACTCTAGGTGTGCAACTCGTCCGTACCATTTTGGCCTTGGGTGTCCAGTTTCATCAAACATGACAATCGGAAAGGACTAGCCTCATACTGTGTTGTACAAGCAGGATTTATTGACTTGTACCCTCTAATAATATTCACATTGGACTTCTATGTACTTCTACAAAGTTACCACATATATTCATGACAAAATATACGGTCAAAATTAATTTACGGCGGAACCCAGTGAAAACCATATTGTAAAGTTTCTATAAATTCTAATAAGAGTACATATGTTGGGGATGTGATGTTCTACAAGCACAAATGCAGTTTTAACTTCAAATTCATAATCATTTTGTCGTACGAAAAAACAAATTCGGCAGTGAACAGTGACACATAGTACAACATCAGATATCCATGCATAATTTGTATTAATATCCTCACAAATGAACATGAATTTGAAATTCAAATTTCACATGTTTATAGAATATTATCTTTCTTGACATTTTATTTAGATTTTTGAAAATATTTAAATATGGTTTGCATGAAGTTCTCACTATAACTTGGTTATCGCGGCATACCGTTTTCTCTATATTCACTCACGGAATTTTGCGATGGTTTGCCTACTTTTCTTTTATTGTACGATGTTTGATCCAAATTACTTATCGTAGATTCGTTGAACTTATACATATTTAAGACAATATTTTGCCTAAACCTGCGCAAGAAATTAGGACCAGGGAAATAATAAGTTTTGCAAACAATTAAACCTTTTTTCTCACCTGACTATGAGCCTTAGGGGGGCATCGAGGCAGCGGCTGAAAAACCCATCTAGTGTTATGTTCCCTTCCTGGTGACCCCGCTGGTCCGCTCCGCCTCCGATGGCCTTGGAGGCGTGGCGGACCGCGGCCCCTTGCTGAAGGGGGTTTAAGTTCTTTGTTTAGTCTGGTTTTTCGTGTCTTTTAGGAATGACGAGGCAATGACTATATACTGAAGTCAGAATAAGGTCCTCCGTGATCTATCCTCGTTCTGTTGGTGCATCTAGCGCCGGAAGGGCGTGTGGAGTCGTGTGTTCGGCTGAATCTTCTAGGATCTGGTCGTTTTTTCGTGTTCAATGGTGTGATTTCAGGTAAGTCTCTTCCGATCTACCGATGTCATCATTGGCGATGGTGGTGGCTCTAGTGTGCTGGTCCTTTGGGGCCTTAGCACAACTAATTCTTGTCTGTCTATTACAACAAGCTCTACTACAACAAGATTTGCCCGGCTCCGGTGATGGAGTAACGAGGATGGTCGCACCTTTGCCTTGCGCTGGTGTTTGTAGTCGTCACTAGGTGGTATGTGGAGCTATTTATAATTTTTATTACTTTTAGCCTCTTTGTACTATTGTTGATGATTAAATCGGTGGAATATTCGCAAAAAAAAAATCTTTTTCCTCATGCCACCACGGCAACATCCTCAATTTTTACTCCCTCTCTCTCAAGGAAGAGGGCGTATATTTTTGGCACAGTTATTAAGGAGTCTGCCTCGATGCTGTCTTTTTTCAGTTCTACCCCTAATTACTACTACTACTCCAAACCGCTAACCTCACCTCCGAATCCACACCTCATTCTCGTCGCCAGTCAGCCGTCGCCCTCCTCCACTCACCCCTAGGGCCTTGCCGCCGCCTCCCTCTCTGGCGGCTGCCTCGCCTCCAGGCCACAACGCTGCCTAGGAACGGCCGCCTCGCCCAGGTCCGGGTCGCCTAGGAACCACCACCTCGCCTAGGTCTAGGCCACGCCGCCGCAGGAACTACCGCCTCGACCTAGGCCCTAGCTCAAAGGCGCCACAGCTGCTGGCAGGGCTTCCTTGAAACAAGACGTGTGCGGCCAGACATAGAAAGATGAATCTGGATCGGGGGTATTTTCGAAAGAACAACGCTAAAATAGCAACTATGTCGCCCGCGCCTTCTTCTATGAGGAAAAATTGGAAAAAAAATACACCCTAAGCACTGGGATGGAAGGAGTACCTAATGGTCCTAAATCTCCTCCTTGAGCACTGCCATATATATCCATGTTGTACCCAATAAAAGTAAGATTTTTAACTAAAGCAATTTTATTTCTTAATCGTACTACAATGTGCCTAAAATTTATACTTGACATTGAACCCGTCCAATAATCAATCCATGAGCCATAAAGAAATGGGATACGGAGTGACAGGTAGTCGAGGACCAGGAGTATACACGTCCCCTTGAACGACTGATCGTGCGTGGAAGGATGGATAGGGATATATGTGGTGGTGTATTATTATTAGCAAAGAAAGGTGTAGGGCACATCTCATCTGGGCACAAGAACTGAGGTAGATATGGTGAGAGAGTGCATATGGAATTATGGATAGCAATTGGTGCGTCCGTGTGCATGCTCAGATAGATAGGATCGATAGATGCGGCTGGCAGACTGCACACGCCCTGACACAAGTCTGGATGTGTCAGAAGAACTAGGAAATGTCCACGTCCAGCCCTAGGTCTAGCTCACATTTTCTCTCTCTCTCTCTCTCTCTCGTTCTCTTTTTTTTTCCTGGCTTTTGGAACCTGTGTCTAGTCTAGGTCACAATTTTAATTAATACCGTGCGTACGTGACCTCTGCTGCTATCTGTTCCTTTCCCTTGCCCGCCTCCCGTCCCTTTTCACTCTCGCTCTCTTGTGCGTGTGCGACGACGTGTGTGCCAATATTCCTGGGCATGCATGACGTGTCATGGTTGTTAGGGGGCATTTGTTTATGTGTATAATGGTCTACTTCACATCTTAATATTCTTCCTGATACATAAGCTAGTTTAGTGACTGAGTTTCTTTCCTTGTACGTAGTTTTCACAGTCGGGTGTGATCGATGCTGGCTTTTTGGAGGAAAAGCGATTGAAAGCTCAGGAATCCATACCAAACTGGATGCATCTACGAATAGATTGTTCTTTGGAGAGGATATGGCATATGTTCATTGTCAATACAACAAGAGAGGACTTTGAAGAACGGCGTGTGACATGTTTACATGATGATGAGTATGATATTATTTGGCAAAACAATTGGTTCATGATTGTAAATACTGTAAACAACTATGCCGGAAATGAAATTTGAGAACAACACATATATCTACGACACGGTAATCTAAATACACAATTAAATTTATCTTATCAATATATATAATTATATACAATTAGAAACTCTATTGAGCACCCAAGGTGCAGAAACATTATTTCACACCCAACATAAATTTACGTTGTTACCTTTGAAAATTTATGTTTCATATACAAATAATTATGTTCATATTGATCCAACACAAAAAACGACATAAGGAAGATTTGTATAAGTCATTACAGCGTAAAATAAATACAAAATACGTATTTTACATCATATTTGCGTACGTCGTGTAAGCAAAAACTTTATGTCATGTCTATATTTTCTTATATTCTTTTCTAATTCGGAGATAATACTACGAAGAAACAAGGTGAGTATAAAATAACTATTATGCACATGGAAGTACACGTTATATACAATTCACTATATATGCACAAAGACCTAACTTACTTGCGTATTGCCAATTAGCAAAAAAATAATTTGTTTTATTTTCCTTTTTGCACTTAGCTCTAATGATAAAAAATGTGAAGATTTTGAACTTTTGTGGCATGGCATCCATTAGAATCACATCCACACAAGTGTGCATGAACAATCTCATAATATATTATTCAATTCACGAGCTTATGCACATATTGCTAATTAGAAGAAACACAATTTGATTTCCATTCCATTTCCCCCTTAGCTCCGATGACAACAAATGTGAAGAGTTCAAACCTTTTTTGGTGTGGCGTACATCAGCATCACATCCGCACAAGTGTGCATGAACAATCTCATAATATATTCTTCGATTCACGAACTTATGGTAGAGAGCTAGATGTCGAAATTTCCTTCAAAGGGAGAAGACAAAAGTGCAAAAGCAACATAAGTGGAAATGGGCATATGCTCCTTGCACCCATGAAACGATTGAATGGGCTTTCATATTGTCTTTTACTTTCAAATTGTTTTATACTAGGAACATAAATCTTGCTAGTTTTTTATATGTTCAAGAAATTTATCACATGCCTTATTATAGTGCACTGGCTTTATGTTAAGGTACACTCGACATAAATTGTGAGTTTTATAGCTAAGAACAGTGTAAACCCTATTTTCTCCAAGGGCACCTAGACCTACAATTATATTCGGATGAAGCCTGGGTTTTTTAGACTCTGGCCTTACACCCATGTTTTCTTATCATAAGCCTTCACAAAAACACATCAGAATCAAATTCACATATCATATTGATGAGATATCGACTAGGGAGTTACGATCTTATGAAATCTATGTGTCAGAGAAACCTCAAGTTGCCTGCAATTATGACCATAAACCCATGCACTTCTTATTATTTGCCTTTACTATACTACTGTTTAACAATGTTTATCTTTATGAAAACAAGTGAAATCATTATGAAAAAAACTTCGATATGTATTGTAGTATAACTTTACTCTCTAGTAACTACTAAAAGATATAATACATATTTTAGCCACATTAATATCTACTCATTTTTTTTGTATACAAAAATTCTCATTCATTTTGAAATGTATTTAGCTCTACGAGTATTTTCTGGTCACTGTTTGATATAACTAATTATATTCCATCCAACCAGTACACGGATGCTAAAAAGAAAAGTACTTAAAAGGGTTGCTATTTGTGTGTTCACTATTCTTATTCCTTCTATACACAATGTTCATATACACCACACAATGTAGAATAATTTTCTCTATTTATTGTTATGTGTCATAGGATTTTATATCATCTTTATATATTTCAGTTGACTCAAAACAAAATAGTTAATGCGCTTTGTGTTCACCCGCAAGACTAAACCTAACACTTTTATTGCTTTACTTAGTTTGTGGGCATACTACACCATTGTCCATTAGATACGTACTATATATCAAGCAACAACATGTACATAATATGGAGATATGGATGAATCAAAATGGGGACCCCTATACACACAATATACATAGCGTGTGAAAAGGGGGGCCGCATTATCTCTTTGTGTGATGAATGGCTACTTATCTTTTTTGTAAAAAAAACCACCGTTACACGCTATTCACACGTCTCGTTTGTTGATATTTATTCGGTCTTGAGTTTCAGCCACATAATACCAATCTCTTTCCCTTTTTCGGTCCCAACATAGCGAAACCTTCCACACTATCGTCGTCCTATCCTAGCAACTTTAATCCACGATGCAGCATTGGTTGATCAATTCCCCCTTTTATCGCCTATCTTGCTACTACTAGCTTGTCGATTCTCTGTATTGACTTGTAGGTGGTGTCTCCATCAATTTTTTGTTGGGTGTTGCGGTGCTAACGCTAAGCTTGTACACATACTTGTCGGCATCGCTCACGCAAAAGTTCATACCCATGTTGTAGCACCAGCCCTGAGACGCCGTCGGCAATCGGTGCTATAGATAACGTCTTCTTCAAAAGGTGCTGAAAATAAAATTAAACCTGAAAAAACCCCTTGATTATCTCTCCAGCCGCATGATTGCATAGATGATACTACACGGCACCAAAATGTGCTTAGTGGTATTTTCTTTTTCATGGAACAATGTTCATGTGGTACTCCTATGCTACTGTTGCTGTAGACAGATCAAGGGGCGTGCGTGCGAGGAACAAAAGATCTTGTGAGCAGAGCACGCATGGCATGGGGTCGTTACGAGGCCACGTCACTCCAAAAAACCCCTCACCTGCCCCGAGCCCTCTCTCCAGCCGACGGTGGGACCACTCGAATCCTCGAGGCCCACATGTCATCCTGATCCCCCACCCACCCAGAGAAAGCTTTTGGTGGTGGCCTTCCCCACGTGCCAACTACCGTGACGGATCTGGGCCTACCCATTTACACCGCTCACACTGGCCCGGTGGGGACACGTGTCGAGCGCTCCTTGGGCGTCAGGCACGCCGGGAAACGAAAGGCCGCGGGCAGGTGCTGCTGTTCGGTTGGTGTGCGCTGTTGCGCGCGGCGCAGGGGGATCCCGTGCGGGAGGGGGGAGGAGGGATTCGGTGGGTGTGGGGCCCCCGTACGTTGCGTCGCTGTCCCGCGGGCCCATCTGAAGGGGACGGGTCAAGGGCCCGGCCAATGGGGGCTCGTCAGCTTACGGGCCGAGGTCGCCGTCGGTGGTGGCTGCTTTCCCATTGGCTGTTCTGGCCGGGTGGCCCACCGGGCGAGGAATAAGGGTGGGCCCGCCGTGGAAGGAAGGATACGACGAGCTGCTGCATGCGTGAACTTTTTCCGTTTCGTTTCTGTGGAGAAATAAATTTTCCATGGCTCGCCTGGAGAGTGGAGACTCGGCGCGCGGCATAAGCACGAGCGGTGTGGCCGTGTGCGACGCCCTGTCGGCTGGTTAGGGCATATGGGTCCATGAAAGGGCAGTGTGATCTTCTTGCTTGCTCCGCCGTTGTACGTATATATACTTGTCTCATTGTGTGCTCCTTCCATCTCCAATACTCGCTCATTCCTAAGATGTACTCTCTACTACATGTAAAAAAAAAAGATGTCCTCCGTACAAGATATTTGTAAAAACTACGAAATTAGAAACAGTATATGTGTATTCTTTCTCTGGAAGCATCACAGTTAGTACTGCTTTATTTGTTTGCTAGGATGTCTCTAATGCATTCCTGCTTATTAGCTCATCACAGTACAAATGGAATTAAATTGTGCCGACGGTCCCCTATGCTAAAATCCAATTTGTATAATTACGAGTTTACTCTTGGCCACCGTGCGGTTCACTCGTCTGAGATGTAGTTCTATTCTTAGTCTTACCATCCCATCTCTAACTCAGTTGTGGTAATATAGCTCGGAGGTGCTTTTGCGGACCGTGGAATTTTAAGTTTGGAAGAATATTTCCTTTTGCTTTTAGGCTAACTTTTTATGGTTGTTTCTCTGAGAAATGTAATGAACATGGAGCGAACTTGTGTTTCATTCTATGAATGGAGCTAGGGCGAGGCCCTCTTTCTCTAAAAATCATGTTATTATATTGAGTAACTATTTCTTGTATACATGTTTATTTTTGGACACACATACTGATTATCATTGGCCTATTAAAAACTTATATACATGAGAAAGTTTGTACCTATCTTTTATGTTAGTGTAATTGACCATTTATGGATATACATAATGATGTTTAGTGGCCACTTAGAAACTTATATACATGAGAAAGTTTGTACCTATATAAGTGATATGGGAATGTTAGTGTAATCAAACATTTATGTTTCATGTATTTCTCGTCTTTGCCTCGACTCGTCAGGTACCCAAGACCGTGAAGATCGACATAGGTGAAAGTGTGAGGAAAGCAGAGCGGAAGCCTGTAAGTGAAACCGAGTGAGAGAAATAAGTACAATAGCTGAAAGTAATTCTCTAAGGAACAATGGTGTGTCACAAGTCTTAATTCTTTGGTCTATTTATCTTAATTAGTGTGTATCCCCACTAAAAGGATATGACCATGGTTGGAAAATTTAATCCATAGTGCTATGATTATGGTTATGGTGCCATAAGTATGAATCACCTATAATTTGCTCATGTCTCACGGTGCGTAATTTTGTCATTTAGACACGTTTTCATGTATCTGATGTTTGCATGATAAAATGGTATGTGTGTCTTACTGTGTTAGTTTCGTGACCTCTTAATTGTAAGAATGAAATACAATTTTCTCATATCACACAATGCATATTTTTTGTCGTTTAGGATGTGTGCTTGCTATGTTAATTTTGTGATAATCTATTTGACGAAGTATTGAACTATTCGCCACTTGAAATATAAGAGCAGCTCATGTCTGTTGTGTGTCGTGCAACTTGCTGTTTGTTTTCGTTGTTGTGTTGTGTTTCTTGTAGGACAATTATGTGATTTCCGGCTCCCTTTGTGATGTTGTGTTTCTTGCAGGACAACCGACACCCATCCCTCAATCTCTTTCAATGATGATTCAGAGCTTGCTCTAGTTCTCGCCCTTCCTTCCCAACCAGAGAGCTTAGTATTCTGTCCTAAGACAACAAAGAACTCGACAACGAAGACAACGCCCACGGCTGATAGCCCCTAGACAAGGTAACAAGAAAACCACCCATCTTTCCTCTCTTAAGTTTTAGTCGTTTGAAATACCTATGGACTAATCAGAATCTACATCTTACCATGTACTTTTTTATATGTATAAGACAATCCAAAATTCTCACTACAACGTCGCGCCACATTTCCTAGTCAATAGTAAAGACAAGCAGAGAACTCAAGCAAGGAACGCGCCGCATGTATTTTTAAGTTTTAGGCTAGCTTGATGCTCGGTGTAGTGACCGTATAAGTAGGTAATGACGTGGTCAAAGATCACACAAAGCAAATTGCAAAGTGTGGGTTTGATACTGATGGGTAAAAGTACACAGCCGTCTATATACTGACCATCTAAGGAACAACTTTGCGTTATCATTTAAGTTTTTTTAAGCTAACTAATTCACGCTAATCGTGTACACGGGCATAATCGATAGCAAAATGTCCAAAAATCTAAGGCATATTTTGTCTGATTAAGAGATAACTCTGATACTCTATTGACATTAATTTTAATTTACACACGTACAGTATGGTAAGGGTTTCTCAAATTATTGTTTTGACGACATAAAATACGCTTTATGTCTTCACGCTATGTTAAAAAGATAACTGACTTGGACTTGACTAGATCCACATGTATTTACACACTAAAATGCGTTGATACATGCAAATTTAAACAAATTAAAATCACTTATTTCTGGAAAGAAGGAGTAGTATAATGTTTAAAAAGTTCAATTAGTTACACAAAAGAACGCCATCGAACCATTGGTGGGTTCATGTCATGATCTCTCTTCCACTACGACTGCGCATCCACCGAACTTGACAAGGTTCGTAGTTCTCATGCACACGGGTGCTGTAGTGCTACAGCTATACTTGTCATTAAGCAGCTCGACGATCTCCCTGTTGGTTTAGTTGGGGAGAGAAATTAAACCCCTGGACGTGACAACTGACAAGAGATTTCCATCTACACGCACTCGATCGTCTCTCTAGTAGGGGTGACACGATAAGGATATGCTGGCCTTTCATGTCTCCAAACTAATGAATCGTACTTCTTCCGTGTCGATTGATCGGCCGACCTACCTGCAGCAAGAAGTTAAATTAGCATGGCGCAACAAAGGTTAAACAAGACTATCACGTGGCACATTGCCACCTTATATACTCTCTCTATGTTTAGGTGATGTGTAAGGGCATCTCCAGACCGGTCCAAATGAAGCGATGCTGTCCGTTTTAATCAGCATGGACAGAGAAGACATTGTTCCTCGCCCAAATTTGAGTTGTAAATGTGGCAGGCACGGACACGCCGCAGACCATTCGCCGGTCCTCGTTTGTCTGCTCCGGGTCCACAAGTAAGTGAAAAAAGACTAAATAGATATTTTCACCTAATTAGATAGCTATTACATAGATTAACTAAACTACGACGACAACATGTACCGCCCATCGTCCTGCGCCCTACGACGGAGGCGTATGCTCCTCGTCCTCCTAGGCCTTGGCGTGGCCGGAGGGGCCGGCCTCGTCGAGGCGCCCCTTCCCTACGGCCTGGCGCGCCGCTGTGATTTCCTTTCTCCACCCGACGCTGCTCCCTTACAGCACATTGTTGCTGGAACCTATTGTCCATCCAAGAGGCTGTTTTCCTCTCCTCCTCCTCCCTCTAGTGCTCTCTCGCTGCATACATGTGGGAGTCCCAATGCTCCCTCTGTCGCCTACTCTGCATCCATCCATCTTCCGGTTCTCTATGTCCATCTTCTCATCAAGGTCGGTCCTGAGATTTTGGGGACCCTGGGTATAGACATCACAATGATACCGATGAATATTATACGTGTAATATATATGTTCTCAATAAGCCTTAAACACATTCAAAAGAAGTACGCAACATGTTAAACAATTTATATATATTACCTTAGAAATTTCTTTTAACATTCCTTGATGCAAACTCACTTATGATGGGGTCGATATCGATGTCATCCACTAATTTCTTCTCGATGCATAATGTTGCCAAACCATTTAACCTTTGGTGAGACATTGTGGATCTCAAATAGTTCTTCAATAATTTTAACTTTGAAAAACTTTTTTCAGCCGATGCAACAGTCACAGGCACAATAAATAAGATGTAGTAAGCAATGAAGATATTAGGATAACAATCAACTTCTCTGACATGCTCGAAAATTTCCTCGAAGAGCCACCTCTTTTGCTCTTTTCCTTTTAGTATGACCAGATGGACACTTCCTCGAAGAGGAGGACATGATATGGTAGACCACAATGCTGAAAAAATATGTCAAATATTGTAAGGTATCAACGATCAGGGCATCATGTGATTGTACCAAGTAAAATATTAAATATACGAATATACCTCGGATTGGTGTTCTCGCGATCGCAATCAGGGGCCCAAAAACAAATCGGCGAGATGACGAGTCGATGAACTAACAATCAATAAATCAATAGTACATAATTAAATGAAATTTAGGAATAATAAGCATGCTAAATTCGTGAAGGTTACCGGCAGTTGCCGATCACATGATGGTCAGTGTTGTCGGCCGTTGTGGAAGGTCAAGGAGCCACGGCTGCCGCGCACGGCGTGCTCGTGGTCTTGCGTCTGTGACGGACTGGGTGCGGGGCGCCGCCTGACGGGCGATGTTCGATGAGCCGAGGAGGAGGACGAGCAATGGGGAGCCGCCTGACGGGCGATGTTCGAGGAGCCGAGGAGGAGGACACGCGATGGGGCGCCGCCGGACCGATCGATCACGTCGATTGACTCTTTCCGTAGCGAGCTGCGAGCAGCGACGATTGAGTTTCCCTATCCTAGTCAGGCCTTTCGCAGCTGGCCTATGAATTTTTTCGGCCGATACGTATCAATGTATGAGAAGATTATATGCATGTGTATACCTGGGTGGGGCCCCCCGATTTTTGGGGCCCGGGGTGGCCGCACACCCTGCCCCTCCCCAGGGCCGGCCCTGCTTCTCATGTCGACTCCACCTAGCCTCCATCGTCGCCTCGCGCACTTGGCAGTGCGCCTCTGCCAAGGATAGGCTCGTTGTGTTGCGTCAGGCCGCGACCACCATCCTTGTCCATGATGTCCACCAAAGGCTACCTCTTGGAGGCCATGAGCCGAAGACCAGACTCGTTGCGATGGATTGTCTCGAAGATGCGACTAGAGCCGCCTGCTCATCACTCGTCACCGACAGGTCTATCTCGCCATCGGATTTCTTTAGGCTATGATGTCGTCCTCGTCCATCACGCATCGTCTGCAGTGTTGTCCGTGACACCTGCCTCGGTCATAGGCTCCTGTGCCACTGCCTCATGTATTGCGGCCTTCGTAGCCGCCACATCCCCTCGCGGTACGACCCAAATTCTTCCTCGCGGTCTTCATCCTCTGTGCACGTGGCAATCTCTAGTGCCTTCGACGCCTCCCTCATGGATATCGCTGCCACGTCTACATCCTTCAGGAAACGCTCACGTACCATGTGGATGATCTTGGCCTAGGTGGTGATCTTGCGGTGACGCATGGCTAGCTAGCTAGGGTTTGCTCATCCACCCTACGACACCTTCCTTCATATAGCCCATGGGCTAGGGGGAAATGAGCGGTCGTGCGAGCGGGAAACAAGAGGCTGCGCGCGGGAAATAACTAGTTGCGTAGGAAGCCGGTAGAACGGTTGACAACGGGATGTCCTAGCATTAACTTCACCGCGTTGTACATGGAAACAGGGAAGCGTCCCAAACATAAGAATGGAGAACAAGGACCCATTTGCACTCCGCGGACCGCCCCAAATATTTTGTGTTTGAACTAGGTCGGCCTGCTCGAGATGCCCTATTAACTTTAAGGCTTTCATTTTTTAAATGGAAAGGGGAGGAAATTTGTGAGGATCGAAAAAAGGTTTGGGTGGTGCAAGGGAAGCAACATTGAGGAACCTCTGCTATTACGTTAACTATAAGAATCATTTACTAGTTTTTAAGAAAAAACTAATAGAAACACATTTCATCTGCAACAGACCAGCCTCGAGGTTACCACACAATGATGCGTCCACTCTATCACTAAAGTGACAAAAAAATAACCGGGAAACCTTGATAGTTTTCGGAGTGGCCTCTCCTTCCGAACCCTGAAAAAAGGTTTTTCCAATTCTCAGCCGACTGAGAATTAAGTTAGGGCTCGGTAGGATTCTAATCCATTAAATTTGTATCGTGAATCGTGTATCCTCTGAGTTGCAAGTGATGTTATAAGTGGGATTTTCAGCTATAAGTGGGGTTGTAACTAATATTTTTTTAGTTGCAAATGGACTTGCAACTGAGATTGCATGACATCACCTAACTAAGAATTAGACACACCTCGAAAAATCGCACACCAATGCATAGGATGCGTTCCAGCCTAGCTGACAACTCTATCAGCCAAGTATCCAAAGCAGACACTACCAAAGCCGCCGACATCGTCCCCAAGGATGCACACGACATGAGTCGGTAGTTCATCCACCCATGCAACCAAGATGGACACCCTGCCACGTCGTACTCGAGGGCTCTGCCGCTGTTGTCGCCCAAGGAAAATTTGACCTATAAGAGCTAGAAAAGGAGGCTAAGAGAGATAATCCCAGGGATGGACTTAAAATTGCTAATATTTGGTAAGGGGAAATATAAACATGCTAAGGACATGGAAAGGGCATAGGTAATCTTCACATAAGGGGGCTACTGGGGTAATCTTCAAGTAAAAAACTTGTATAATCGCATCTAAAGCAGGTTGTGTTGTCCCTGGTGATTGCTCCACCCCCCATGGACCCCTTTCCCTGGCCGGTCTCCATCCTCTACGGGGCAGTGTGGTCTTCAGATCTTCCTTGAGGATCTCTACACAACTACA
Source organism: Avena longiglumis (assembly GCA_030063025.1). NCBI lineage: Eukaryota > Viridiplantae > Streptophyta > Magnoliopsida > Poales > Poaceae > Avena > Avena longiglumis. The sequence continues at coordinate 207,032,988 of CP125979.1, read as the reverse complement.
ATAGGAGAAAACAATGTCTGACAACCACAATAAGAATCTTGAAGAAGTGTAGAATGTAAAAAATCGAATATTTTAGCTTTTAAGTGTACAGTGCTATTGGAAAGATGATACCTCCATTTGAGAAAAGCTATGTAGGAAAACATTTAGGGTAATTGCCGACTTAACCAAAAGACGAATAGTTAAGAGAAACATGCATATTTTCTTAGCTAGGAGATAACCCTTTAACACCAAAAGCAAAGTAAAAAAAAATACTGTATTAGATATTATATGTGTTAACCTTTTCTTACTTAATTTAAATCACCACATGCTTTATGGTTATGCAGTCATTGATTCCAAGACATCAACGAGTTTAGAGATACTCCATCCTTCTGGAAATATAAGGTGTGTTACACTTTAAATCTTGACTTGTGAGCCTTAAAGGTTAAAAAAAAGATATATATTTAGAAAAAGTGAGCTAGATCACTTGGTTAGAGGAGCGGATGTACGACCCAGCCGTCCAGGTTTAAGTCCTCATGGTGCGAAACTCGTCGTGGGGTTTTCCCCACCGCTTTCCTTTAAAAAGGATATATGGGATAAAGTATTTTGCAAGATAAATAGAATAATGTTATTATTGCATGTTTAAGTCATATACTTTTGCACATATAGTAGTGGCAAGTTTCAAAACATTGTCTGCAAGCATAATGTCACCCCTAGAAAGCATAATGTCACATATTGTGGGTTCTGTAGCGAGTTAGGAATCCTCATTTTACAGTCATATTAACTCGATTTGGTGTGCTAGAACTTCACGGACATGGACTATGCTCTTGACTCCTTCGAAGATCCTAGTTTCTGTGGCATAGCGAAAGATTGTCCCGAGCTCTGTCGCGTCCAAAAACTTGAGCCCGTCAAGCATGTTGCATTTGAAGGAACCAACACAGGTCACAGATTCTACCCGTGCCAAGTGCAGAACGTAAGTGCTTAGCTCCTTGTATGGCCATTCACTTTTCTGGCAAGCAGTAGGTCTGTGCCAACGAATTTCTGACCTACAGGAGGTTGAAAACTGTGGGTTTGTGGCTTCGGTAGACAATGAATGGCCATATGTTATGAATAATGCACTTGCGAAGCTATGGGAATGTATGATGATACAAGCAGTGCAAGAATCGACTATAAGGTTGAGAATGTGTAGCTGATGAAGCAACTGTATGATAACAAGAACAAGATTGACAAAAAGTATTCAAGTCTGCTAGTTGATGTGAATAAGTTCATCAAAGAAACAGAGAAGAAGGCGTTGGAGGAGAACTTGTATCGGATGAATGACAACAATGAAGCATTGAGGAATGAGGTTGAGATGCTGGAGAACGTGCAGAAATCCCAGGCTGATGTAATCAAAGAGAAGCAGAAGCAATGGGATGAGTACCGGACGATCTTGAAGGAGTTAAATAGGAAACTAGAGTACGTGCTCTATGAATTTTTCAAAGTCAATGACGCTAACAAGGATAAACTGAAGACGATCAAGAAATTTTTTGATGGTTGACTGTTCAGGTGCACCTTCTTGTACTGCAGATGGTGAACTGCTGGTGGTGGTGGTAGGATGATACCCACTATTGATGTGGTGCTAGGTTAACACCATGGTGTTATATTAAACTGTGATCCACTTTTGGCGGCGATCATATTTGTTAAGACTAATTCGTACTTGTGATGTTTCTTGTAAAGGTGTTCATTTGGTCATGTTCAACTGTGATCCCCTTTTGCTTGTGTTGTTCATGCTTGTGGTGTTCATGCTTCTGTTGTTCCGAATTGTGTTGTTCATGCTGGTGGTGTTCATGCTTGTGGGGATCAGGCTTGTGATTCTATTGTTCCGGATTGTGTTGTTCTTGCCTCTTTTTTGTTCATCCCCTTTAGCTTGTGTTCTTCTTGTGGTCTTCCTCCTTGTCAATTCGGTCGTGGTAAGCTTACCATAAGGAAGTGCAAGCTGGCCACTGTAGGGTTTCGTAGCATAGAAAACAAAAAATTTCTATCGCATACAAACAAACAAGCCAAGATCTATCTACTAGATTGTAGCAACGAGTCGATGGAATAACTTACCCTCGAATATTCCAAAGTGTTTAACGAGAGCGGATTCTCGTGGGTGATGTAGTCGTACTCTTCCCGATCTCAAGATCGTGTAGACGATCCTTCCGTACTGCGTTCGGCGCTTTGATCGGTCACACGTTCGGTACTCGACGAAGACCTTCCTCTCCCTTGTTCCAAAGCAATGGAGGTTGTAGCACTCTCCTCGTGATTCCAGACAACTGGCGTGGTACCTAAGTAGAGGAGATCTCAGGCTTCGCCTTAAGCCGGGCGAGTATGGTGGAGTATGAGAGCTCCTCGGCGATCTAGGGTTTAGACACACCAAGGAGGGGATGCTAGAGACGGCGGCTAGGGTTCCGGGGACCCCCAAGTCGGCGGCTAGGGCAAAACCCTAGGGGTGGCGGCGACTATGGAGGGCTGCAGCTTCTAGGGTTTGAGGTGAGGGACTTGTGTGCTATAGGAGGGATCCCTGCCCCTCCTTATATAGGTGGAGGGGCCGGCCGTCCAAGGGGAGGGAGGGGAGTCCCTCCCCAACTCGGCTTGGAGGGGGCGCCGCCGGTTGGAGGAGGGATTCCCTCCCCAACTCGGTTTCCCACTTCCTCCTCTTTTCCTCTTTCCAATTTTAGCCGTTTGACTTTTCAAACTTGCTATTTGACTTTTCAAACTAGGATTTGAATTAATCCTTTATTTGGAACAGCGATGACACTTAGTACATGATGCAATAATTCCAACTTGCAATGACACATTCATGTACCCCTTCCCCTCCGGAGTGCCGGACATTTCGGAACCTTCTAGAACATTCCTGATGAAAACACCGGAATCATTCCCGAACTCCGGAACGGAACTTTCCTTATATGAATCTTATTCTCCGGACCATTCCGGATCACCTCGTGATATCCCGGATCCCATCCGAGACTCCGAACAACATTCGGTCTCTTTCTCATAATACCATAACTACTCAAACAACGTCGAATCCTTAAGTGTGTCTCCCTACGGTTCGTGAATTATGCGGACATGATCGAGACACTTCTCCGAACAATAACCAATAGAGGAATCTGGAAATTCATATGGCTCCCACATATTTCTACGATTACTTTGCGATCGAATGAACCACTTACATACGATACCAATTTCCCTTTGTCTCACGATAGTTTACTTATCCGAGGTTATGATCGTCGGTATCTCTGCATACCTAGTTCAACCTCGTTACCGATAAGTACTCTTTTCTCGTTCCCGTGATATGTTATCCCTTGTGAGCCAGTCACATGCTTGCAAGCTAATTGGATGACATTCCACCGAGAGGGCCCAGAGTATATCTATCCGTCATATGGATGGACAAATCCCACTCTTGATCTATATGTTTCAACCAATACTTTCCGAACACTCAATGCCACCTTTATAGCCACCCAATTACGGTGTGGTGTTTGATGTCATCAAAGCATCCATCCGGTAAAGGTGATATGCATGATCTCATGGTCGAAGGAATTAGGTTACTATGTATCAGAAAGCATATAGCAATTGAACTATTGAAATGACTTGATCTTTATGCTATGCTTATCTATAGGAGTATGTCCACCATATCATTCTCCTAACGATATGATCTCGTTGTTGATAACATCTCAATGTTCATGATAGGGAAACCACAATCATTTATCAACCAACAAGCTAGTGATGTATAGAGGCTATACTAGGGACTTCAATTTAAGTTTACAAATCACACAAGTATCAATGTTTCCTTGTTAATACTATTATAGCATGAATGTAAACATTTATCATAAACACAAAGATATAATAATAACTAAATTTATTATTGCCTCAAGGGCATATCTCCAACAGTCTCCCACTTGCACTAGAGTCATCTAATCTAGATTACATGGTAATATACAGAACACCCATGGCAGTTTGGTGATGGTCATGTTTTGTCCTCGGGAGAGGTTTAGTAAACGGATCCGCCACATTCAGATCTGTGTGTATTTTGAAAATCTTTATATCCCCATCTTGGATATGTTCTCGAATAGCGTGAAAACGTAGCTTGATGTGCTTCAGCTTCTTGTGTGACCTTGGTTCTTGCGCATTGGCTATGGCGCCCATGTTATCACAGTAGATAGACATTGGGTCCAGCGCACTAGGAACCACACCCAGCTCTGTAATGAACTCTTTCATCCATATCGCTTCTTGTGAAGCCTCCGGAAGCGACCATGTATTCCGATTCGTTGAAGATCTCGCCACAACGCTTTGCTTTGCACTCCTCCAAGCTTCCGCACCATTCAAAATAAATACGTATCCAGTTGTGATTTAGAATCATCCGGATCGGTGTTCCAACTAGCATCGGTGTAACCATTAACAATGAGCTGTTCATCACCTCCATAAGAAAGAACCATATCCTTAGTTCTTCTCAAGTACTTAAGGATGTTTTTGATCATTGTCCAATGATCCACTCTGGATCACTTTGATATCTGCTAGTTAAACTAACGACATATGCAATATCGGGTCTAGTACATAGCATGGCATACATTAGAGATCCTATGGTGAGGCATAGGAGTCTTACTCATCCTTTCTCTATCTTACGCGATGTCGGACTTTGAGTTTTACTCAAGGTCGTATTGGGCAACATGGGCAAGAACCCTTTCTTGCTATCTTCCATTCCAAACCTCTTTAGAACTTTGTCCAAATATGTACTCTGTGACAATGATATTTGGCGTTTCGATCTATCTCTATAAATCTTTATGCCTAATATGTAAGCTGCTTCACCAAGATCCTTCATTGAAAAACTATTATTCAAATATTCCTTGACACTATTAAGAAGGTCTACATCATTCCCAATCAATAATATGTCATCCACATATAGTATTAAGAATGCTACAGAGCTCCCACTCACTTTCTTGTAAATACAAGCTTCTCCATAAGTTTGTATAAAACCAAAACTTTTGATCACCTTATCAAAACGTTGATTCCAACTTCGGGATGCTTGCTTCAATCCATAGATGGACCGTTGAAGTTTGCATACCTTGTTAGCATCTTTAGGATCGACAAAACCTTTGGGTTGCATCATATACAACTCTTCATCAATATCTCCATTGAGGAATGCTGTTTTGACATCCATCTGCTATATCTCATAATCATAATATGCAGCGATTGCTAACATAATCCTCACAGACTTTAGCTTCGCTACTGGTGAGAAAGTCTCATCGTAGTCAACTCCTTGAATTTGTCGAAACCCTTTTGCGACAAGTCGAGCTTTATAGACAGTAACATTACCATCAGCATCTGTTTTCTTCTTGAAGATCCATTTGTTCTCGACAGCCTTCCGGCCATCCGGTAAGTCCACCAAAATCCATACTTGGTTTTCGTACATGGATCCAATCTCAGATTTCATGGCTTCTTGCCATTTATTGGAATCTGGGCTCATCATCGCTTCTTCATATGTCTCGGGGTCATCGGTGTTATCCACCAACATGACACTCATAATGGGATCATACCAATGCAGGTGGTGCAGTTCTTGTTGACCTCAGGGTTCCGTAGCAACTTCAACGAAGTTTCATGATCATCATCATTAGCTTCCTCTCTAATTGGTGCAGCACCACAGAACTTCTTCCGGTCTTTGCGCTACTCGCAATTCGAGAGAAGGTTCGACAACCTTGTCGAGTTCTACTTTCCTTCCAGTCACTTCTTTCGAGAGAAATTCCTTCTCTAGAAAGGATCCATTCTTAGCAACGAAGATTTTTCCTTCGGATCTATGATAGAAGGTATACCCAATAGTTTCCTTTGGGTATCCTATGAAGACGCATTTTTCGCTTTGGGTTCAAGCTTGTCCTGTAACTTCTTTACATAGGCTTCAAGAACCCCAAACTTTAAGGAACTACAATTTAGGTTTCTTCCCAAACCATAATTCATACGGTGTCGTTTCAACGGATTTAGACGGTGCCCTATTTAAAGTGAATGCGGCTGTTTCTAATGCATAACCCCAAAATGATAGCGGTAAATCTGTAAGTGACATCATAGAACGAACCATATCTAAGAGAGTTCGATTACGACGTTCGGACACACCATTGCGTTGTGGTGTTCCCGGCGGTGTCAACTGTGAAAGTATTCCGCATTTCTTCAAATGCTCGCCAAACTCGTAACTTAGATATTCACCTCCACGATCAGAACGTAGAAATTTAATCTTCTTGTTACGTTGATTCTCTACCTCACTTTGAAACTCCTTAAACTTTTCGAAAGTTTCGGACTTATGTTTCATGAAATAGATATACCCATATCTACTCAAGTCATCCGTGAAGGTAAGAACATAACGATAACCACCACGCGATGCTACACTCATTGGACCACACACATCGGTATGTATGATTTCTAATAAGTCCGTAGCTTGCTCCATCATACCAGAAAATGGAGTCTTAGTCATTTTACCCATCAGACATGCTTCGCATCTTTCAAGTGATTCAAAATCAAGTGATTCAAGAAGTCCATCGGAATGGAGTTTCTTCATCGCTTCACTCCAATGTGACCAAGGCAGCGATTGCCACATATAGGTCGAATTATCGCTTGATTTCAAACGTTTAGCCTCAATGTTGTTGATATGTGTATTTCCACTATCGAGATTCAATAAGAATAGACCATCTATCAAAGGTGCATGTGCATAAAACACATCACTCATATAAATCGAACAACCATTATTCTCGGACTTAAACACGTAACCGTCTCGCAATAAACAAGATCCCGATATAATGTTCATGCTCAACGCAGGCACCAAATAACAATTATTTAAGTATAAAGCTAATCCCGATGGTAGATGAAGGGGTAGCGTGCCGACCGCGATCACATCAACCTTTGATCCATTTCCCACGCGCATCGTCACCTCATTCTTCGCTAGCTTCCGTTAATTCTGCAGCACCCGTTTCGAGTTACAAATATGAGCAACCGAACCAGTATCAAATACCCAGGCACTACTACGAGTACTAGTGAGATACACATCAATAACATGTATATCAGGTATACCTTTCTTCTTGATGTTGCCGTTCTTCAAATCCGCCAAGTACTTTGGGCAATTCCGCTTCCAGTGACCTTCTCCCTTGCAGTAAAAGCACTCAGTTTCAGGCTTAGGTCCAGCCTTGGTTTTCTTCGCCGGCGTGGTAACTTTCTTACCACCCTTCTTGAAGTGTCCCTTCTGCTTAGACTTGCCTTTCTTGAATTTGGTGGTCTTATTGACCAACAACACTTGGTGCTCTTTCTTGATCTCCACTTCTGCAGACTTTAACATAGCAAACAGTTACGCAACTGCTTGTTCATGTTCTGCATGTTGTAGTTCATCACAAAGTTCTTGTAACTTGGTGGCAGTGATTGGAGGACACGGTAAATCCCCAAAGCATTAGGAATCACTATACCCAAGCTTTGAAGTTTGTTTGCGTGCCCAGACATCTTAAGCACATGCTCACTGACGGAGCTGCCCTCTTCCATCTTGCAGTTAAAGAACTTTTCAGAAGCCTCATAACTTTCAATTGCCGCATGAGTCTCAAAGATCAATTTGAGATCCTCAACAATATCATATGGGTCTGAATTCTCAAACCTTTTCTGAAGCTCCGATTCCAAACCATACAAGATAGCACACTGAACTATGGATTCCTGATTCTTCCGAGCGAGGTAAACATTCTTTACTTCATCGGAAGCATCACCGCAGTGGGTCACCCAAATGTGCATCCAAAGACATAGGTCAAGTTACCAGCTGTGAGGACAATCCTCAAATTGCGGAACCAATCCGTGAAGTTGCTTCCATTGTTTTTCAACTTTTCTTTCTCTAGGAACGCATTAAAATTGATGGTAGGGGCTGCCATTGATCTACAACATATTTGCAATAGTTTAGACTAAGTTTATGACAAATTGAGTTCAAAATAATAATAAAGTTAATCTAGGTGAACTCCCACTCAAAACAATATCCCTCATATTGTTTTAGTGATCACACGAACCAAATCCACTACATCAACACCGATCATCACGAGAGTTGATATAGTTTCAATGGCGAACAATCGTCATGTTCATCATATCTACTATATGATTCATGCTTTACCTTTCGGTGATCCGTGTTCCGAGACCATGTCTGTACATGCTAGGCTCGTCAAGATCAAACCTTAGTTTCCGCATGAGCAAATCTGGCTTGCTCATGTTGTATACACTTGCAGAATCTAACACACCCGATCATCACGTGGTGCTTCGAAACAACAATCTTTAGCAACGGTGCTAACTAAGGGTGAACACTTTATGACTTGAAATTCATGTGCATGAGGGATCATCTTATAATGCTACCGTCGTCTACTAAGCAATACAAGATGCATAAAGGATTAACATCACATGCAATTCAAAATATGTGATATGATATGGCCTTTCTTCTTTGTGCTTCCGATCTCCATCTTCAAGCACGAACATGATCTCCATCATCACCGGCATTGCATCAAGGTCAATGAAGCTTCACCATGGTTGTCGTCCACCGGCTTCAACTATTACAACTACTTTGACTAGACACGCGGGTCTTAACATAAATTAAAGACAACCATATGGCTCCTGCCGGTTGCCAACTTACAATAAGGAACATTGCATACATCAAATATAATCACAATCATGGCCATATCACATCACTGCACACCCCTGCAAAACAAAGTTAGACGCCTCTACTTTCTTTGAATGTTTTACGTGGCTTGGGGTTTTCAATAAGTGTCGTTCTAACTTACGAACATGAACCACAACATTGATACTAGTATTGTTAATCACCCGTTGTAAATTGGATCTTAACTATGCTAGGAGAAACAGGCACCCGCAAAGCCACTTATGCAATACAAGTTGCATGTCAAGCGTGGAGCAAGTCTCATGAACGATGTCATGTAAGGTTAGCCCGGGCCGCTTCATCCCAACATACCGCAAGATGCAAAGTACACAAGAAGTAATCGACAATAAAAGCATCAACGCCCACAATGACCATTGTGTTCTACTCGTCTGAGATCTACATATAGACACGACTGATACCAATCGTAGGGTTTCGTAGCATGGAAAACAAAAAATTTCTATCGCATACAAACAAACAAGCCAAGATCTATCTACTAGATTGTAGCAACGAGTCGATGGAATAACTTACCCTCGAAGATTCCAAAGTGTTTAACGAGAGCGGATTCTCGTGGGTGATGTAGTCGTACTCTTCCCGATCTCAATATCGTGTAGACGATCCTTCCGGCGCTGCGTTCCGGCAGCGCTTCCGCAGTCGGTCACACGTTCGGTACTCTACGAAGACCTTTATCTCCCTTGTTCCAGCAGGCAGCGGAGGTTGTAGCACTCTCCTCGTGATTCCGGCAGCACAACGGCGTGGTACCGGAAGTAGAGGGGAGATCTCGCAGGGCTTCGCCTTAAGCCGGAGCGAGTATGGTGGAGTATGAGAGAGCTCCTCGGCGATCTAGGGTTTAGACACACCAAGGAGGAAGTGCTAGAGCCGGCGGCTAGGGTTCCGGAGACCCCCAAGTCGGCGGCTAGGGCAAAACCCTAGGGGGTGGCGGCGGCTATGGAGGGCTGCAGCTTCTAGGGTTTGAGGTGAGGGACTTGTGTGCTCTAGGAGGGAGCCCTGCCCCTCCTTATATAGGTGGAGGGGCCGGCCGGCCAAGGGGAGGGAGGGGAGTCCCTCCCCAACTCGGCTTGGAGGGGGCGCCGCCGGTTGGAGGAGGGATTCCCTCCCCAACTCGGTTTCCCACTTCCTCCTCTTTTCCTCTTTCCAATTTTAGCCGTTTGACTTTTCAAACTTGCTATTTGACTTTTCAAACTAGGATTTGAATTAATCCTTTATTTGGAACAGCGATGACACTTAGTACATGATGCAATCATTCCAACTTGCAATGACACATTCATGTACCCCTTCCCCGAGTCTTGACATTCCGAACCTTCTAGAACATTCTGATGAAAACACCTAATCATTCCCGAACTCAAAGCGGAACTTTCCTTATATGAATCTTATTCTCCGCACCATTCCGGATCACCTCGTGATATCCGGATCCCATCCGAGACTCGAACAACATTCGGTCTCTTTCTCATAATACCGTAATTACTCAAACAACGTCAATCCTTAAGTGTGTCTCCCTACGGTTCGTGAATTATGCGGACATGATCGAGACACTTCTAACAATAACCAATAGAGGAATCTGGAAATTCATATGGCTCCACATATTTCTACGATTACTTTGCGATCGAATGAACCACTTACATACGATACCAATTTCCCTTTGTCTCACGATAGTTTACTTATCCGAGGTTATGATCGTCGGTATCTCTGCATACCTAGTTCAACCTCGTTAATAAGTACTCTTTTCTCGTTCGTGATATGTGATCCCTTGAGCGGTCACATGCTTGCAAGCTAATTGGATGACATTCCACCGAGAGGGCCCAGTATATCTATCCGTCATATGGATGGACAAATCCCACTCTTGATCTATGTGTTTCAACCAATACTTTCCGAACACTCAATGCCACCTTTATAGCCACCCGATTCGGTGTGGTGTTTGATGTCATCAAAGCATCCATCCGGTAAAGGTGATATGCATGATCTCATGGTCAAAGGAATTAGGTTACTATGTATCAGAAAGCATATAGCAATTGAACTATTGAAATGACTTGATCTTTATGCTATGCTTATCTATAGGAGTATGTCCACCATATCATTCTCCTAACGATATGATCTCGTTGTTGATAACATCTCAATGTTCATGATAGGGAAACCACAATCATTTATCAACCAACAAGCTAGTGATGTATAGAGGCTATACTAGGGACTTCAATTTAAGTTTACAAATCACACAAGTATCAATGTTTCCTTGTTAATACTATTATAGCATGAATGTAAACATTTATCATAAACACAAAGATATAATAATAACTACATTTATTATTGCCTCTAGGGCATATCTCCAACAGCCACAACTTGGTTTCTATGTCAACCAAACAAGGGGAAATAACATGACATAGGTCAAAATCCCAATGCATAGGAAACCAAACAATATGGTCTTATTTTCCCACCCGATGCACCGATCACAACTGTAGCCTATCAAACAACTTGCAAAAGTTGGCCGATAAGATGGATGAGTGTGGCAGTGCCCTTCGCAGCACTGCCCGACCGGGCCAGAAATTACATGCAGGCTACCAAATGCGCCCCAAGTGTCCAGATGCATGCATGGAACGGTTAACTCTCCTACATAATTAAGTTGGTAATTCAAATATGACAGTGACCTACAGGTTAAAATCACCTGGCTGAAAGCACCAAGACCAAGAGGGCATCGTGTTCCAAATAGTAGTACTGGAAATTGTGTGCCTTGCACACACAATGCAAAGCTCAATTGCTGCATGCCCAAGTTCCAAAGGCAGAAGTGTTGTTCTTGTCGTACTCATGTTTCTCGAAAATAATTGCTACATGATGATGGTGTTGGAATTATGCCCTAGAGGCAATAATAAAGATGTTATTATTATAATTCTTGTTCATGATAAAGTTTATATTCCATGCTAGAATTGTATTAAGCGGAAACTTTGATACTTGTGTGGTTTATGAACAACACCGTGTCCCTAGTATGCCTCTATGGACTAGCTCATTGATTAATGATGGTTAAGGTTTCCTAACCATAGACATGAGTTGTCAATTAATAATGAGATCATGTCATTGGGAGAATGATATGATGGACAGACCCAAGTCAAGCAGAGCAATTAGATCGTGTCATCGTGTTCATCTTTGCGAAGCTTTTTCTTATGTCAAATATTGTATTCCTTAGACCATGAGATAATGCAACTCCCTGGTATCGGAAGAAAGCTTTGAGGTCATCAAACGTCATCCTATGAGAGGGTGATCATAAAGGTGTCTCTTAGGTGATCGGAAAGTATGATGGTTGTATGTATCGAGATGGGATTTGTCCCTCCCAAGTCGGAGAGATATACTTCGGTCCCACTCGGTAATCGATATCAACACCGCTTGCAAGCACGTGGTTAAGGAGTTAATCACAAAGTGATATCGGATTACGGAACGAGTAAAGTACTTGCTGTGAACGAGATTGAACTAGGTATGCCGATACCGACGATCGAATCTCGGGCAAGTAAAATATCGAGCGACGAAGGGAATATATATACGGGATTAATTGAATCCTGGCATCGTGGTTCATCCGATATGATCATCGATGAATATGTGGGAGTCAATATGGGTTTCCAGACCCCGCTGTTGATTATTGATAGAAGATCATGTCTGCATATTCTCGAACCCGTAGGGTCACACACTTAACGTGTCTCGACGCTAGGATAGAATGGATAATTGGTTTATGGGTTTTTGTTCGGAGTCTCGGATGAGATCCAGGACATCACGAGAGGTTCCGGAGAATAAGATTCATATAAGGGAAAGCAGTTTTTGGATTTCAGAATTGTTTCGGAATGTTCAGTATTGTACCAGAAGGTTCTAGAAGCTTCCGGAGTGGGATCAACGTGGCCCCACTTGTCGGGAGGGGGCGTGGGCCTACGAGGGAGTGCCCTGGCCGCATTGGGCCAGGGTCACAAGGCCCCATAGGCCCAGTCGGTCAAGCCCTAGGGGAAACCCTAGGGAGAGCTTCTAGAAGGGGGGGGGACTTGCCCCCCACTCCACCCGATGTGGCCGCCGGCCCTAGGGTTTGGAGGAGGGGCAAGGGCAGCCGGCCAGCCCTCTATATAAAGAGGGCAGGGGCACACCCTCCCCCCAAACCTCCTCAACCCTAGCCGCCTAGTTGCTGCCCTCCTCTCTCTCTCTCTCCCGACTGCGCGTAGGCGAAGCCCTGCCGCAGAAACTCTCCACCTTTGCACCACGCCGTCGTCTTGTAGATCCAATCTATCTCTCCACCCCACTTGCTGGACCGAGGAAGGAGGAGACGTCGAGGTGCCGTATGTGTGCATCTCTCGGAGGCGTCGCCACTTGCGGCATTGGATCAGATCGGATCGCGAGGAGGAGAAGGCTAGTACGACTACATCAACCATGTTCCGTTGAACGTTCCGATGTGCGATTTATTCAAGGGTATGAAGATCTCATCTATCCCCCCTCGTTGTTTGCATCTCCTAGATTAGATCTTGGCTTTCCCGTTCGCATCCATAGAATTTTTTGAATTTACTATGCTGCGAAACCCTTCAGTGGTATCAGAGCTAGATCTGCGTAGATGGGTTTCACGAGTAGAACGCAACATGCTTGTTGCGGGCGTTGATGTTTTCTGTTGCAAGCCTCTTGTTATGTACTTCTTATGACGCAGGATAGTGAGATCGAAGCGGTCCAGGCCAACTTTACGCGACCTTGTTCGCGAGACCGGATCCGCACTTGACATGTGGCTTGTTCCACACATGCGGCTGGTGGATGCCAGTTTCTCTCACTATAGTTGTCATGGGATTTACACCGGATGTTGGCAACCATAATATCACCGTTGTGGCTTTCCGTAGGTAAGAATCGTTCTTAGCTTGTTACTCCCACAAGCCACATAAAACATGCAACAACAAAGTAGAGGCGTCTAACTTGTTTTTGCAGGGAGTGTTTTTGTGATATGGTATGGCCCAAGATGTGATGTGTATGTTGTATGCAATGATCATGTTTTGTAATATTTCACGACTTGCATGTCGATGAGTACACAACTGGCAGGAGCCATATGGTTGTCTTTATAATTGTGTATGACCTGTGTGTCAACTTCTTATATGCCATGTAATAGCTTTACTTTATCTCTAAGTAGTTAGAAATAGTTGTAGTTGCTATTCGTGGTGGAGGCAATCATGGTGGAGTGATGGAGATCATGCTGGCACGCACAATATGGAGATCATTGCGCAGAGATTGGCTATACCATGTCACATGAAATTATATGCATGTGATGTTTATCCTTTTATGTATCTTATTATGCTTAGATCGCGACGGTAGCATTATAAGATGATTCTTCACTTAAAGATCAAGATAAAACTGTGTTCTCCCCATGTATGCACCGTTGCGAAAGTTCGTCGTGTTCAAGCACCACGTGATGATCGGGTGATATAAACTCTACGTTCACATACAACGGGTGCAAGCCAGTTTTGCACACGCGGAAATACTTGGGTTTGACTTGACGAGCCTAGCATGTACAGACATGGCCTCGGAACACACGAACCGAAAGGTTAAGCATGAGTCATATGAATGATATGATCGACACTTTGTTGTCCACCATTGAAGCCACATCTCTTCTCGTGAAGATCGGATTAGGTGTGGTGAATTTGGATCATGTTCACTAAACAACTTGAGGGATGTTGAATTTAGTGGGAGTTCATCTAGTAATTTGATTAAGTTGAACTAGTTATAATGAACATATTCTAAATTGTACTTGCAAATTTTGTAGATCAAATGGCTAAGTCCAACTTCAACTTCAACGTTTTTGCTGAGAAAGAAAAGCTTAAGAACAATGGGTCTAACTTCACCAACTGGTTCTGCAATCTGAGAATCATTCTTGCTGGCCGACAAAAGGACTATGTCCTTGAGAAAGCGCTAGGTGACACCCCTGCTGTAGATGCGCCGGCTGATGAAAAAGCTGTTTATCAGTCGCGCAAAGATGATTATGGTGTGATTAAGAGCACCATGTTGTTTGCTATGGAATCAGACCTTCAAAATCGTTTTGAGGAGTTCGCCGGGCCCTTTGAGATTCTTGAGGAATTGAAAACCATGTTTCAGACTCAGGCCCGTTCTGCGAGATATGAGATCTCTGAGAAATTCTTTAACTACAAGATGGAGGAAGGGAGTTCCGTTAGTGAGCACGCCATTAAGATGTCGGGCTACACTCAACACCTTGAGCAACTGGACTGCAAGATTCCAGAGGACCTCAAGATTGACAGAGTTCTGCAATCACTCCCTCCTAGCTACAAAGGTTTTGTAGTTACTCATAATCAGATTGGTTCCACTGATACGATCACTGAGCTCTTCGCTAAGCTGAAAGCTGAGGAGGTGGACATCAAGAAAGATAATCATGTGTTGATGGTCAACAAGCCCCCCAGCTTTAATAAAGGTAAGGGTGCAAAGAAGTCCTTCAAGAAAGGCAGCGGCAAACGCGTTTCCCCTGATGAGAAGAAGCTCAAGTCTGGACCTAGGCCGGACACTGAGTGCTTCTATTGCAAGGACAAGGGTCACTGGAAGCGCAACTGTCCGAAGTACTTAGCGGACAAGAAGGTTGGCACCATCAAAGGTATATTTGATATACATGTTATTGATGTTTACCTTACTAGCGCTCGTTGTAGTGCCTGGGTATTTGATACTGGTTCAGTTGCTAATATTTGTAACTCGAAACAGGAGCTACGGAATAGACGGCGGCTAGCGAGGGATAAGGTGACGATGCGCGTTGGCAACGGATCGAGAGTTGATGTGATGTCCTTCGTCACGCTCTCCTTAGTTTTACCTTCGGGATTAGTTTTAAACCTTAATAAATGTTATTATGTGCCTGCGTTAAGCATGAACATCATATCTGGATCGTGTTTATTGCAAGACGGTTATTCATTTAAATCGGAGAATAATGGTTGTTCTATTTATATGAGTAACATCTTTTATGGTCATGCACCTGCTATGAATGGTTTATTTCTTCTGAATCTCGAAAGCAATGAAACACACATACATAACATTGAGGCTAAGAGATGCAAGGTAGATAGTGATAATACGACTTATTTGTGGCACTGCCGTCTAGTTCATATTGGTGTAAAACGCATGAAGAAACTCCATTCTGATGGACTTTTGGAGTCTCTTGATTTTGAATCATTTGACACGTGCAAGCCATGCCTCATGGGCAAGATGATCAAAACCCCGTTCTCCGGAATAATGGAGCGAGCAACGGACTTGTTGGAAATCATACATACCGATGTATGCGGACCAATGAGTGTTTCGACGCGCGGTGGTTATCGCTATTTTCTCACTTTTACTGATGACTTAAGTAGATATGGGTATATCTATTTAATGAAACATAAATCTGAAACATTTCAAAAGTTCAAAGAATTTCAGAACGAAGTGGAAAACCATCGTAACAGGAAAATTAAATTTCTACGATCCGATCGTGGAGGTGAGTATTTGAGTTATGATTTTCTCACGCATCTTAAAGCAAGCGGAATCGTTTCGCAACTCCATACCGGAACACCACAGCGCAATGGTGTGTCTGAACGCCGGAATCGAACTCTATTAGATATGGTGCGATCAATGATGTCTCTTACAGATTTGCCGTTATCATTTTGGGGTTATGCATTAGAAACCGCTGCATTCACTTTAAATAGGGCACCATCTAAATCCGTTGAGACGACACCATATGAACTGTGGTTTGGTGCTAAACCTAAGTTGTCGTTTCTTAAAGTTTGGGGATGCGAGGCTTACGTCAAGAAGTTGATGCCGGACAAGCTCGAACCCAAAGCGGAGAAATGCGTCTTCTAAGGAAACTATTGGGTATACCTTCTATCACAGATCCGAAGGCAAAGTGTTTGTCGCAAAGAACGGATACTTTCTTGAGAAGGAGTTTCTCTCGAAAGAAGTGAGTGGGAGGAAAGTAGAGCTAGACGAGGTTATTGAACCTTCTCTTGAGTTGGAGAGTAGCGCAGCACCTGAAATTGTTTTAGTGCCGTCTGCACCAACAATAGAGGAAGCTAATGAAAAAGATCATGAAGCTTCGGATGATGCTACTACTGAGCATCGCAGGTCGACAAGGTCACGTGCCCCTACTGAGTGGTACATCAACCCTGTCTTAACTGTCTTGTTAGTAGACAACAGTGAACCTGCGAACTATGAGGAAGCAATGATGAGCCCAGACTCTGAGAAATGGCTAGAGGCCATGAAATCCGAATTAGGATCCATGAGAGAAAACCAAGTATGGACTTTGGTGGACCCTCCTAGCGACCGAAAGGCCGTCGAGTGCAAATGGATTTTCAAGAAGAAAACAGACGCAGATGGTAATGTTATTGTCTATAAAGCATGGCTTGTCACGAAAGGTTTTCGACAAGTTCAAGGTGTTGACTACGATGAGACTTTCTCTCCCGTAGCGATGTTTAAGTCCATTCGGATTTTATTAGCAATTGCTGTGTTTCATGATTATGAAATATGGCAGATGGATGTCAAGACTGCGTTCCTCAATGGCAACATTGATGAAGAGTTATATATGATGCAACCCGAAGGTTTTGTCGATCCTAAGGATGCTGATAAGGTGTGCAAACTTCAGCGTTTCATTTATGGACTGAAGCAAGCATCTCGGAGTTGGAACCTTCGTTTTGATCAAGTGATCAAGAGCTTTAGATTTGTTCCAAATTGCTACGAAGCTTGTATCTACAAGAAAGTGAGTGAGAGCTCAGTGACATTTTTAGTACTATATGTGGATGGCATATTGATTATTGGAAATGACATTGATATGCTTAACGATGTGAAGAGTTATTTGAACAAATGTTTTTCAATGAAAGACCTAGGGGAAGCTGCTTATATATTGGGCATCAAAATCTATAGAGATAGACAAAGATTCCTGATAGCTTTAAGACAAAGTACATACCTAGACAAAGTTCTGAAAAGGTTCAGAATGGATAAGGCAAAGAAAGGTTCAGTGCCTATGTTGTCAGGTAAGATATTGAGCATGACTTGGTGTCCAGCTACGGTAAACGATAGAGAATCTATGAGCAAAGTGCCTTATGCCTCGGTCGTAGGTTCTATCATGTATTCCATGCTATGTACTAGACCGGATGTGTCCAATGCTCTTAGTTTAACGAGCAGATACCAAAGTGATCCAGGAGTGGAACACTGTACAGCCGTGAAGAACATCCTAAAGTATTTAAATAGGACTAAAGAAATGTTCTTAGTCTATGGAGGTGATGAACAACTCGTCGTAAAAGGTTACGTCGACGCTAGTTTTGACACCGACAAGGATGATTCTAAATCTCAGACAGGATACGTTTATATTTTGAATGGAGGAGCTATGAGCTGGAGAAGCTGCAAGCAAAGCGTGATCGCGGTATCTACAGTAGAAGCGGAATACATGGCTGCTGCAGAAGCGTCAAGTGAAGGAGTTTGGATCAGGAACTTCATCACTGAGCTTGGTGTGGTTCGAAGTGCCTTGGACCCACTAGAGATATTGTGTGACAACTCTGGCGCCATAGCACTGGCTAAGGAACCAAGATAGCATCCAAAGACCAAGCACATCAACCGCAAGTTTCATATAATTCAAGATTATATAACAGATGGAGATTTGAAGATTAGCAAAGTACATACGGATCTGAATGTCGCAGATCCGTTGACTAAACCTCTTCCACGAGCAAAACATGATCAGCACCTTAGTGCCATGGGTGTTAGATTGTTGCCAGATGTAAACTAGATTATTGACTCTAGTGCAAGTGGGAGACTGTTGGAATTATGCCCTAGAGGCAATAATAAAGATGTTATTATTATAATTCTTGTTCATGATAAAGTTTATATTCCATGCTAGAATTGTATTAAGCAGAAACTTTGATACTTGTGTGGTTTATGAACAACACCGTGTCCCTAGTATGCCTCTATGGACTAGCTCATTGATTAATGATGGTTAAGGTTTCCTAACCATAGACATGGGTTGTCAATTAATAATGAGATCATGTCACTGGAAGAATGATATGATGGACAGATCCAAATCAAGCAGAGCAATTAGACCGTGTCATCGTGTTCATCTTTGCGAAGCTTTTTCTTATGTCAAATATTGTATTCCTTAGACCATGAGATAATGCAACTCCCTGGTATCGGAAAAAAGCTTTGAGGTCATCAAACGTCATCCTATGAGAGGGTGATCATAAAGGTGTCTCTCAGGTGATCGGAAAGTACCTGTTGGGTTGTATGTATCGAGATGGGATTTGTCCCTCCCAAGTCGGAGAGATATACTTGGGCCCTCGTGTCGATATAAACACCGCTTGCAAGCACGTGGTTAAGGAGTTAATCACAAAGTGATATTGGATTACGGAACGAGTAAAGTACTTGTTGTGAACGAGATTGAACTAGGTATGCCGATACCGACGATCGAATCTCGGGCAAGTAAAATATCGCGCGACGAAGGGAATATATATGTGATTAATTGAATCCTGGCATCGTGGTTCATCCGATATCATCATCGATGAATATGTGGGAGTCAATATGGGTTTCCAGACCCCGCTGTTGATTATTGATAGAAGATCATGTCTGCATATTCTCGAACCCGTAGGGTCACACACTTAACGTGTCTCGACGCTAGGATAGAATGGATAATTGGTTTATGATTTTTTGTTCGGAGTCTCAGATGAGATCCACGAGAGGTTCCGGAATGGTCCGAAGAATAAGATTCATATAAGGGAAAGCAGTTTTTGGATTTCGGAATTGTTTCGAAATGTTCGGTATTGTACCGGAAGGTTCTAGAAGATTCCGGAGTGGGACCAACGTGGCCCCACTTGTCGGGAGGTTGCGTGGGACTACGAGGGAGTGCCCTGGCCGCATTGGGCCTGGGGCACAAGGCCCCATAGGCCCAGCCGGCCAAGCCCTAGGGGAAACCCTAGGGAGAGCTTCTAGAAGGGGGAGGGGGGACTTGCCCCCCACTCCACCCCATGTGGCCGCCGGCCCTAGGATTTGGAGGAGGGGCAAGGGCAGCCGGCCAGCCCTCTATATAAAGAGGGCAGGGGCACACCCTCCCCCACACCTCCTCAACCCTAGCCGCCTAGTTGCTGCCCTCTCTCTCTCTCTCTCTCTCTCTCTCTCTCTCTCTCTCTCTCTCTCTCTCTCTCCTGACTGCGCGTGGCGAAGCCCTGCCGCAGAAACTCTCCACCTTTGCACCACGCCGTCGTGTTGTAGATACAATCTATCTCTCCACCCCACTTGCTGGACCGAGGAAGGGGGAGACGTCGAGGTGCCGTACATGTGCATCTCTCGGAGACGTCACCACTTGCGGCGTTGGATCGGATCGGATCACGAGGAGGAGAAGGCTAGTACGACTACATCAACCACGTTCCGTTGAACGTTCCGCTGTGCGATTTCTTCAAGGGTATGAAGATCTCATCTATCCCCCCTCGTTGTTTGCATCTCCTAGATTAGATCTTGTCTTCCCCGTTCGCATCCGTAGAATTTTTTTGATTTACTATGCTGCGAAACCCTTCAGATGGCCCCTGGCCGTAGTCGACATTGCCTATGTGGCTATATCGTGAAAAAATAAGTTCTATTTTCATTTCTTTCATAAAAAGATATACTTCATTTTTCCTAAAATATAAGAGGCCTAAGAATTAGTAAAAAGTGAATATTTTCTAAATTTGAGCAAGTTTATACACAAAAATCAAAGCATTTACAATAATAAATCAATATAATTATAATTATTTTAAAGTATATTTTATTAATGTGTTTATTTAATATAGTAGATGTAGATATTTTTTCCTAAAAATCTGGTCAAAGTTTGTAAGATTTGACATTTAACTAATCCTTAGGCGTTTTATTTTTTTTAGGACAGAGTGAGTATCTTGCTTATCGACTAATGCACGTATTATTCATTTTGTAAAATCCATCTATCAAACAATTTTGATATGTAAAAGAAACCAGAGGCGGTAAGTCTTGCGGCAAACTTCACCACGTAAGGAAAATCTGCTAATTGGTGAAACGGTATATTATCAAATTTGAGCCAATATTCTAACATGACATAGCACCTCTATATTTGCTTTGAATGTGGAAATCGAGAGCCACCATAATCTTGTTTGGTGGATTAGGCCGGGTTCAAAGGTATCCTAAACATTGAGAGAGGAGGCATAGAAAACCCATTTAGGGTTCGGCACCCCTTGCCGGTGACGTTGCCGGTTCGCTTCGTCTTTGGTTGCCCTAGGGCCTCGGAGGTGTGGCGGACCACGACCTCTCGTCGGTAGGAGGTTTTCTATTCTTTATTTTGTATATTTTTAGTGTCTTCTTTGGAATGTTGAGGCGATGACTACGCCCTGAAGTCAGAATAAGGTCTTTCCCGTTCTATCCTTGCTCTGGTGGTGCATCTAGCGCTAACATAGTGCGCGTGAGTCGTTTGTCTAGCGGATCTCCTGTGATTCTATCCATTTTTGTGTTTGTCGGTTAGTTTTTAGATCAGTATCTTCCGATCTATGGATGTCATCATTGGCGATGGTTGCTGCTCTAGTGCGCTAACCTATTATGAAATTAGCACGACGACTTCCTGTCTGTCTACCACAACAAGTTCTACTACGACAAGCTTTGTCTAGCTCCGTTGATAGGGGCAAAGACGGCGGCGCGCCTTCGGCTCGCGCTAGTGTTTGTAGTCGTCGCTAGGTGGTCCAATGACCTATTTGTAATTTTTATTACTTTTGGATCTCTTTGTACTACTGTTGATGATTATTAATTGATTTGTGGAATTTCAAGCAAAAAGTAGTGAAGCTGATAGAGGTCAACACGAGACCGAAGAAACATCCCTAAAGGGGCGTTTCTTTCAGAAAAAGCAAAAGGAGTGAAATGAGGAGGTAAACCCCCCCTTTTTTTTGCCAGGAAAGAGAGTTTTTATTTAAGAAATGATAGGGTTACAATCTGCAGTAATGTATCGGCAAACTTCTTGTGGAAAGTTGCTCAACTATACCGCCGTTCTAGGTTCTCCTCTACCATACTTAGCTAGTTCATGACTTACAATATTTGCATCTCTGCTAATTCTAGCAATGGTGGTAACTCTCTCCCTCATCAACTCTCCAATCCCCCTTACTCGTGTGGAGTACATGGAGGTATTGGGTGTCTTCTCCGCAATCAACAGACACGTCTCCGCACAGTCCGTTTCTACTACGATTGGTAGCGGCGTCCAGTGGAGAGCCATGTTGAGGCCTTCCTCAAGGGCTGCCAATTCCGCTTCTACAGCGTCCACGCAGTTGAACAATTGTCGGCAAGCCAAGAATATGACAATTGTAAACCCCCCTTGGTCTTCCTCTTCCTTCTCAACTAATTGCTTTAGCTTAAGATTGAAGAAGGGACTCCACACATGAATATCAAGACTTTCTAATTATCATACCCTATCATACATCTTATTTTATCTACGAATGTACACTTAAAATAAGGACTACTTATTCTAGTTTGGTGGATTGGGCCACCTTAATCTGGTGGATTGGGCCACTCAAAATAAGGACTACTTTAGTCACTCCCTAAGCACAATTCAGTGTTCAAATCACAACTCTCGCCAAACGAAAAACAGTGTTAACACATTGTGTGTAGCGTGACATGACCCCTCTCTCCATATATAAAGTGGGCAGCTAGGGACGGTGCACGTACTATTGTTTCTCATCCATCCGCTGCATCAAAACCGACGTGACCCATCGACTTGACTCGAGACGTCAACCATCAACAGAGGGGGGCATGGAGGACACCTGTGTATGTGTATCCCACTAATTACTTAACAGTGGCTATATGTCCTTGCAATAAAAAGAGAAATCGTGCATAAATTGACGATACGCACTGTTTTGCCAATCTGACTTCTCCACTGTTCGATTCACGTTGGTAATGCCTGATTAAATCTATGTACCATCAATTGATGCTGGAGTAGAACTTACTGAGAGCAAAGTGTTTTCACATGTGATGCATCATCCATCCATTAAATGGACAATGTCTAGCAGAAATTGGAAGGCTCGGAACCAAGCGGTTGGCTTTGGACCTCGTGGCTCCGTCGTCCATATATGGACAATGTGTAGCAGAAATTGAAGATCGTCTAAATTTAGACTATGCTATAGACGAGCCAACGTTTTTTAGGCTCATGGTCATCTAAATTCGTTTGGACAACCATATATAAACCATCCACTAGAGATGCTCTAAAGCGTAGAGGGAAGGAACAGAGGAGGAGGAGGAAATGAAGGCAGAGGCCCTCCTCGCCGTGGTGGTGGTGGTGGTGCTGCTGGGCGGCGCGGCGGCGACGCCGCCCCACAAGCCGGTGGACGTGCAATTCGAGAAGAACTACGTCCCGACGTGGGCGGAGGACCACATCCACTACCTGAACGGCGGGTGGGAGGTGCAGCTGTCCCTGGACAATTCCACCGGCACAGGATTCCATACCCGGGGCTCCTACCTCTTCGGCCACTTCAGTATGCAGATCAAGCTCGTCGGCGGCGACTCGGCCGGCACTGTCACAGCCTTTTATGTACGCATCGATCACATTCTCTCTCACGCACAGTTGCATTGTTGTGCAATACTAGTTCCTTTGTATGATTTGCGTTCTTTGGATGGATTGCAGCTGTCATCACAGAACTCGGAGCACGATGAGATTGACTTCGAGTTCCTGGGGAACAGGACCGGGGAGCCCTACATACTGCAGACGAACGTGTTCTCCGGCGGGAAGGGGGATCGGGAGCAGAGGATCTACCTCTGGTTCGACCCAACCAAGGACTACCACTCCTACTCCGTCCTATGGAACCTCTATATGATTGCGTAACTAATCACCTCTCCTTACTCAGTTTACTGCTACTACTGTTGGTACTCCCTGAGTAGTATAGTTGCTACGAGCAAAAGGGAAGTTAGTTCTTGTTTTTTCGTGATAAGTAAAGAATGAGCTTGTCACTAAGCCACCAGTAGTGATTTAATAATGGCTAGAATATTATTTTGGAAAGGTATGTTTTTTTTAGGGATTGGAAAGGTATTGGAATAACGCATTTCACTGCATCGTCCATGTACCTACATGCGCATTACTGACTGACAGGATATCATCTGACATATATATTGCCACGCCATAGATTTATTTAGCATTCCAAGAGAAATCAAAAGCTGATGTGATAATGTGACATTTGGGCATCCAGGTTCTTCGTGGACGACACGCCGATCCGGGTGTTCAAGAATAGCAAGGACCTGGGGGTGCGCTACCCGTTCGACCAGCCGATGAAGCTCTACTCCAGCCTGTGGAACGCCGACGACTGGGCCACCCGCGGTGGGCAGGAGAAGACGGACTGGTCCAAGGCGCCCTTCGTCGCCTCCTACCGGGGCTTCTACGTCGACGGCTGCGAGGCCTCCGCCGAGGCCAAGGTCTGCGCCACTCAGGGTGCCCGCTGGTGGGACCAGAAGGAGTTCCAAGACCTCGACGGCGAGCAGTACCGCCGCCTAGCCTGGGTCAGGAAGGAGCACACCATCTACAACTACTGCACCGACCGCGAACGCTACGCCACCATGTCGCCCGAGTGCACGCGCGACCATGACGTCTGATCTGAGCACAAACAGATCTTCCGCGTGCGAGCACACGTGTACTATCGACTGATTCAGGGTGCAGGTGGGACTGTCCGCGGGACGCCCGTATACGCCCGCACAGTCCCACAGAATTTAAGTGAGGCTCTAACTTACGCGGGTGCTCACTATCCCACATATGTCCATATATACCCGCAAATACGTTAATGCGATTATTGCTTGTATAATATTTATAAAAATATTTTAGTTCATAATACGATCAACATTTAGCACTTCAATGTATTAATTGTTTTTTCCATTATCGAAGTGACTCGCCATCCTTTCTACTAGACATAATATTTCCTTGATTGAGAAATTCTTACTCCTTTTGATCCAAATTAATGTTCTCATATTTGGCTAGATTTAGATGTATCTAGCACTAAAATATAACTAGATATATTCGAATTTAGACAAATGTGAAAATATTAATTTGGATCCAATTAGTTCTTTTTATATTCGCTCGATCGTGGTCTTCCCACGGAAACCCTCCATTTTTTCTTGTTTATCCGTGGGTGTCCCGCATAACCTTTTATGTGGTTTTGGGTAGTGGGCATCCCACTCCCACCTGCACCCTGACGTGTGATGATACTGTTTCTATGTACCACTCACTGGTCGCGGTGCGGTTGATGAGCATCGCCACTTGTGTGTATCGTCATGTGTTCTTTATTATTTTGACTAGATGTAGATGTAGGGGTGCGCCTTGGTGCACGGACCTATGGGTCTTGCACCCTGTTTCTATTATATATAGCACTAATAATAAAAAGAAGGGAAAACATTATTTTAGCCTAATTTGATCCGAGAAACGTCTTATAAGCACTATATTTAAAAACTATCATTTTTTATGTTATCTCTATAAAAGAAGTATCTCTCTATCTGTTTTTCAATTAATGGTGTTAACAATAATATATAATCAAATAAAACAAACAAATCTTTAATTTCCAATAATATATCTCTAAAGCCTTTCTTCTAAATCTCCAGAAACCATGTCATGACCAGGATATAGGAATTAAACAAATGAGAATGGTGAGGTTTTAAAAGTGAAACCATGTGATGACCAGTACTAGAAAAAATGTAAAATTTTAGTTTTAATCTTCAGAAAGTCTTATGTAAGGTGAATTATAAGAAATCTTAGATAACCAAATTAATATAACATGAGATAGTCCTAGTATAATACTTAAAGTTCACCAAATATTCCAAAAGCAAAAAATTCAAAGCATAGCAAGGGAGAACTGATCATCTTCGTTGGAGCCAGATTCCAAGTTGTATCGATACTTAAACACCATGTAAGGTAGCTAATTGAATAGTGAATTGCCATACTTAAACACCATGTGAATCTAAGGTACCTAATTGAATAGTGAATTGCCAGTGGTAAGAGGCATTCTTGTCAACTTCAATAAGGACCATGCTGATATCGCAATTCCAACTGGTCTATCTCTTAGACAGGACATCTTCAAAAATCTTCTAAATAAGTATTCAACAGGCTTGCATACATCGTTTACGAAAGTATTCCAAATCCTACTGAGCCAACTTATCTTCTTATCTTTGGTAGTCACCTATTGCAGGAAACACTGATTCAAGGTTTGTATCTTCTTAATATATTTGCTAAGTTGCTCAATCTATCTATCTAATAGGGACAAACAACAACCAAACAATCACATATGCAGTTTTTATGAGAGGTCATGCAGTACCACAATTAAGTAAAAAATAAAAACTGTGATGATATAATACATACTATAATCTCTGGGGTGCATTATTTAAGAGTAAAAGGAACTTATATACATAATATAAAGAAAACTTCCGCCTTAAAAGAGAACCATGATGCGAGCAACATATTCTTTAGATAGCTCTATTTACTCAATTCTGAAGAAAAAACTAAAAAACAACTCTTATGAGCAATCTGCTCTAGTTAGTGACAGGGTTGGTACACAATCTAGAGATTTAATAAAGCATATACATGGTATATTTTTTTGTTGAAGCTTATGGAGGAAAACCGTTCAGTGAATATCAATGGGTCTAGACATTTACACAAAAAACATATATAGCCCAATTCAAAAATTATGTGGTAACAATAAATCTATGATAAGACTATTAGTAGTAAAAAAGAAATAACCTAGATACACTGAGGCTACTCGACAGACCAGGGGTAGCCAAGGTATGTACATGAACATAGAAAAATATTCTATAACCTGGAATACTAGAGAGGCAAAGATCAGGAACATGGAAATTTTGACCATCATAAGCAGGAGAGACCAAGCAATTTAAATCTCGCCTTGTTGGCACTTATCTCAACCTTCTGGGAAAGGATGACAACATTGGCGGTACATAGTTCGGCGATCACAGATAGTGCCGCACTCGCCAAAGAGGGGCCAAGATGTAGGCGCCACCGTGGCTAGAGCTTCGTTTGCTGTTGCTACCTGATGAAGAGAGGCATCATCCCACCTCGACTCAACCCCCAATAGTCGCGCCGAGAGAGCGAGTCGAAGGCCTCCATAACTTCCTCCTTGATGATGCTCCAGCAGGTCACGAAGAAGCGGGCTGAGAACCCGTCCGGCCCCGGGCACTTATCCAGCGGCATGTCTCTGATGGCCGCCAGAACCTCCTATTCTGTGAACTCCCCATCGATATGATGGAGATCTCTAGGCTGCAGGCCCAGGAAGTCAAGGTCGAGCGTGAAGGGGCGGCCTCCTGCCATCACTAAAAGGTCAGTGAAGAAGCTATGCACGGCCTCAGCCTTTTCTTCATGAGCAGAGATCCGAGTGTCATCCACAAGAAGGTGACCAATGAAATTCTTCCGCCTCCGGTGACTCGCATGCGTGTGGAAGAAACGCGTGCATGCATCTCCCTCCCGGAGCCAGAGGATCCTCAACCTTTTTCATGCCAGTGTTCTCTCGAGTGAGGCGAGTCCCAAAATCTTCTTCTTCAGCAAACGACGAAGCCCACACTCCTCTGATGAGATCTGCCCGCTTTCCATAGCCACGTCAAAACAAAGGATTAGCTCCGTTGCGAGGAGGATCTACGACTTGATGTTGCCGATGTATCTCGAGCTCCAACTTGACAGTTTCTTGGCCACGGCTCTTAGCTTAGCATCGAGCCTCTTGAAGGGGTTGGGTTCCCAAGGAAGCGAGCTCCACGCCTCTTGGACAACTCCTGAGAAGCCATCCACTTTAGGCCAGAAGGACTGGAACTGGAATCTACGCCCGCGCTGCAAGTCCGGAGACATGCAGAGCAGCAACGGGAAATGGTCAGAAGGACCCGAGGATAGCGCTGACAGGAAGGCGTCCTGGTAGAGAACCTCCCAATCTACTGTGGCGAAGACCCTGTCAAGCCTCTCCAAGGTCGGCTGCGCTTGTTCGTTTGTCCAAGTAAATCTACGCCCGTTGAGATAGAGCTCTTTCAGCTCTAGGAGCGCAAGGGTGCGCCGGAATCTGGCCATCATGCTGCAGTGGAGGGGCCCCTGGCTCTTGTCTTCTGGGTTGACGATGAGGTTGAAATCGCCGGCAATGATCCACGGTCCTAATATCGTTCATTGCTTGAATAAGGTCTTGGGAGGGTTTTAGAATTTTATCATGAAATAATGTCTTCCCTATTTGTGGGTCCAAGGATCCCCCATGCCCGTACCACCAGTGCTTTGACCTCTCGGGCCATCCATCTGTACCAGGAGTGACGCCTCTAGCCCTCATATCCTTCTCCATAGTTTCCCACTTAGGGATGGCACTCTTGTAGCCACCTGTCCCCATTTTATGATGGTATTTCTTGTTGGCAGCATTTAACACGTTCTTTGCTGACTTTGCCTTTGATTTATCAGATTGCTTGTACTGTACAAAATCGGGCCACTGTTCTCTCAACTTCTCGTTTACTCCTTTGAAGTCTGGAGTTTTCTTTTTCGCGACATATTTCGCGTATAAACTTTTCTTGTGGTTCCGATACAGTTCAGCCATCTTGCTTAGTGCCCACTCCTTGACTTTTGCTATATTTTCAAGCCCACCCGTCCTTGGGGTAATACCATCTACCTAAAATTCCTCATACTTTGGAGGTAGTATGAAATGCGCTATGAGCTTCTGCCAAAGGTCATCTTTGGCATCATCGGTGACATAGCTGTTGGATTCTTCACCGGCTTTCTTTGACTTATTCCATTCTTGGATGGTGATCGGCAGGTTGTCCCTAACAAGTACCCCGCATTGATTTATAAACATCATTCGGTGCTTCTCTGGAGCAATCGATTCACCATCATCATCATCTATTTCTTCGATGGTGAACCTCTGATTACCATCCAACTTTTTGTTCGGCCCTCGTTTCGTTCGAGCTGTCGATTGCTTCGATCCGGTGGGCTAAAAGAAGAAGAGAGAGTGATTAATATATATCTAGATCAGTTAATGAATAGAGGTAACACGAGACTTTATACACACACACATATATATATATATATATATATATATATATATGTACCTCGCCGGATCCTGTCGAGGGGCCACCATTATTGTTGTTATTTGTTTGCCCTTCGTCCATCTGGTCTTCCCCTTGGTACATTAGGTTTTCCTCTAGTCCATCACCGGATGGATTCAGATATGAGGATATCTCTTCCTCGAGCAAAATATCTTCGGCGCCGGTAGTAATAAGAGGAATTTCACCTCTTATCATGCCATGAAGAAAACCTTCACCGATGCGACCAGGATCTTCGGATGGATCCATGACTTAATTATCTATAACAAAAAGAGAGTTAAACAGGTTAGAAAAAACAATAATCCTAATAAATAAAACAATATAATCCTAATTATAATAATCCTAATATTATTTGTGCTAAAACAATAATCATAATAACTAAAACAAAAAAATAACCCTAATCATAATCCTAATTCTAATCTTAATAAATAAAACAAAAAAATCACTAAAACAATAATACTAATCCTAATTCTAATATTTTAATTAAAACAATAATCCTAATACTAAAACAAAAAACCCTAATATAAAAAAACTATAACATTTCCTAATATTAATTATGGTAAAACCTAATATTATTTGTGGTAAAACAATAATCCTAATATTAATTGTGGTAAAACAATATAATCATAGCTAATAACTAAAACAAAAAATAACCCTAGCTAATTATAATTAAAACAATAATTAAAAAAAAATATAAACAGATTTGTATTTAAAAAATACAAAGAGAAAAGGAAAAACAGAAAAAGAATTTTTTTTGGAAAAAAAAAAACAGTAGCCCGACCCCAACCAGGCCGGCCCATCTCTCCCCTCCCGCTTTCCTATCGCCGGCCGTCCTTCCCCCAACCAGTAGCCCAACACGGCCCACCTCGCCGCCCTTCCCTGTCGTCCCTCCGCTGCGTCGGTGCGCGTGGCGCCCTCGCCCGGCCGTGTCCGTCGCCGATCCGGCGTGCCGCTACCGAGAGCACGCCTCCTCTCCCATATCCTCTCATTCCCCAGTGCTCCCTCTCTCGTTTCCTTCCCTGGCCGAACGGTAACCGTCGCAGAGGCGCCGTCGTTGCGGAGCGGCGGTGGCACGATGGAGCAACACGTCCTGGAGAACCATCTCACCTGCGGCGGCGACGGCGAGCACGACGTATGGCGAGCGGCGAATCGACAAAGACCTCCTGCTTTCGTCTTAAGGCTTCGTCTTCGATGAGAAATGCGAAGTGTTGGGGCGCAACACCTCCGCTGGTGCCAGAATATAAAGGGACAGACCTTTAGTCCTGGGCTAAGCCACCGCCCGCGACTAAAGACCCTTTAGTCATGCGTGGCTTAACCATGACTAAAGACCCTTTAATCATGGTTAAGCACCCGGGACTAAAGGGTTTTTTCAACCGCTTGCTGACGCAGGCACCCTTTAGTCCCGGGTCCAGCCACAACCCGCGACTAATTGTTTTTTTTTGTAAATTTTCCTTTTTTAATTCAAAACTAATATAAAAACTTTGGAAAATCATATATTTTATTGTAATAATCCAAGTAAAACAAATAATATGTCTATTATTATCAGAAAAATATAAAGAATCCTAATATAATATCCATTTATCTGTTTGCATCATTTATAAATTATTTCATTTGTAAATTTTCTTTTTTTAATTCAAAACTAATATAAAAACTTTGGAAAATCATATCTTTTATTGTAATAATCCAAATAAAACAAATAATATGTCTATTATTATCAGAAAAATATAAAGAATCTTAATATAATATCCATTTATATGTTTGCATCATTTATAAATTATTTCATTTGTAAATTTTCTTTTTTTAATTCAAAACTAATATAAAAACTTTGGAAAATCATATCTTTTATTGTAATAATCCAAATAACACAAATAATATGTCTATTATTATCATAAAAATATAAAGAATCTTAATATAATATCTATTTATCTGTTTGCATCATTTATAAATTATTTCATTTGTAAATTTTCTTTTTTTGTTTCAAAACTAATATAGAAACTTTGGAAAATCATATCTTTTATTGTAAGAATCCAAAGAACATAAATAATATGTCTATTATTATCAGAAAAATATAAAGAATCTTAATATAATATCCATTTATCTGTTTGCATCATTTATAAATTATTTAATTTGTAAATTTTTTTTAATTCAAAACTAATTTAAAAACTTTGGAAAATCATATCTTTTATTGTAATAATCCAAATAACACAAATAATATGTCTATTATTATCAGAAAAATATAAAGAATCTTAATATAATATCCATTTAGTCCCGATTGTAGTCACAATTTGGGACTAAAGATATTTTCCGCCATTTCCCACTGCTTCCCACCAAGTTTTCCCGCCCTTTCCTTTCTACGAGAGCTTTTAGTCCCGGATGTAGTCACTAACCGGGACTAAAGATATTTCCCGCCATTTCCCAAAGCTTCACGCCAAGTTTTCCCGCCCTTTCCCTCTATATTTAGGGCGATCGCGCCATGGCTATCCACACATCCACACCTTCCTCTCTTAGAACAATGGACAACGCCTACTGGGCCATTATGACCCTCGAGGAGACCGAGGCGCCGTGCGCCTCCAACTACCCTTGTACGCCGGGCTACCAGCCGCCCGCCGGCTGGATGCTGAGCGCTGGAGGGGTTCCTGTCCCTCCTTTCCCTCAAGGTTCTGCATGCCAGGCGGCCATCACAAACCACTTCTACCACGAGCTCACGCTGGAGCAGCGGATGGATCCCTAGTGGGATCCCGACAACTACGACACCTGGAATGTATTCTTCTCTAATAGGCGGGAAAGGGAGCTCGCCAGGTACGAGGGTGATGGCCCGCCACCGGTGAACCACAACGAAGCCGGCCGTCGTCTGTGGTGGGCGAACCGTACTATCATCAGAGTAATGCGCTACATCACCGGGGGAGACCATCCTCGCCTGCGGTGCCCAGGAGTCCACCTGCCACAAAGCCACAAAAAGGCCCCACACCGGCCCGGCGGTAGCAGCATTGTCTTCCAGGAGACCCCTTCCACGCCCGCCGTGAATCCGAGGCTGGAATGGCCCCTGGTATATGCCATGGATGGGCTGAGGATCCCCGGAGTGGCAGGTGACGATGACGATGATGATGACGATGACGAAGAAGACCCTGAAGCTGCGTACTATAGGACTAGGCATGATTATGACTAAAGGGGCGGCTTTAGTCCTGAGTGTTAGCTAGTCCCGGTTTTTAATATTAATAAATGTCTTGAGTCTAATAAATAGAGGGAAATGCCTATATAAAGAGAGGGTTCATCTTTAGTCCCGGTTGGAGAAACCAACCGCGATCAAGGATTATGCATCGGGCCAGCAACACTAATAATAGGGGTGAGTGTCGACATTATGTGTGCGGCTTGTATCTTGTCCGGATGGTGTCACCAACCGGACTAAAGATGAACTTTAGTCGGTTGGAGACACCAACCGGGACTAAACATGAGTCAGCACTAATAATAGGGGTGAGTGTCGACATTATGTCATGAGTGTCGACATTATGCTGAGCTGCTTGTACTATAAATAGGCATCCTTGTGAGTCCAGTCCTCCAGCCAGTTTGAGGCATCTCCAAGATGGTTTTCGAGAGCAGGGACACCACTACGGCCAGCCGGAGATGCCGACGAGCCTGGCCTCCGGCATCTCCGAGAAACTGGTCATAGAGGCACTCCCTAATATGTGACATCACGCGTTTGGAGATCAGATCTTAATGGTAAGTATGAATCGGTACTAAAGGCCCTCCTTTAGTCCCGGTCCAGCCACAAAATGGGACTAACACACTCAAGATTGTTTGCAGACAACACTATAAAAATGGACACATGCATGGAGCATCTTCACTCATAAAATGTTACAATTATTACATATCATTTCTTCGCGTGTGTTCCTTTCTGATCCCGTCGTATCCATGGAGCATCTGCATTCATTAACATGATGCTTGGGTCATCCTTCACCGTGAAGGGCGGAATTTCATGAAACTTATCACAATCTTCTGACATGTCTTGTCCTCCACTCCCACGATGTTTCTTTTCTGAAAAGAAC
Source organism: Avena longiglumis (assembly GCA_030063025.1). NCBI lineage: Eukaryota > Viridiplantae > Streptophyta > Magnoliopsida > Poales > Poaceae > Avena > Avena longiglumis. The sequence goes on along the minus strand of CP125979.1, from coordinate 207,000,276 downwards.
TATGTGGCGCTTTGGCTCATCGTCGATGTATTCTTTTCTTATTTTTTCTTTTTCTAGGTTTGGTAGACATGTCCTTCACATAGAAAACCTGAGCCACATCATTGGCTAGGACGAATGGTTCGTCTAAGTACCCAAGATTGTTGAGATCCAACGATGTCATTCTGTATTTCTTGTCTACCTCAACCCCTCCTCCTGTCAGCTTGACCCATTTGCACCGAAACAAGGGGACCTTAAAAGTAGGTCCATAGTCAAGTTCCCATATCTCCTCTATGTAACCACAATATGTGGTCTTTGACCCATTGTTGTCTGTTGAATCAAAGCGGACATCACTGTTTTGGTTGGTGCTCTTTTTATCTTGGGCTATCGTGTAAAATGTATACCCATTTATCTCGTACCCTTGGAAAGTCGATATAGTCAAAGATGGTGACCTAGACAACAAGTATAGCTGATCTCCAAGAGTGTTGTTTTTATGAGATGTTGCAACCAACCGCCGAAACTCTTCATGTGTTCATCGCTAATCCAAGAGTCATGCTTACCAGGGTTGTTGGAGCGTAAGATTTTGTTGTGTTCCTCGATATATGGGGCTTCCAAGATAGAATTCTGTAGAACGGTGTAATGTGCTTCGGTGTAAGAATGTCCGTCTCAACATATTATTGATTTCCTTCCTAGAGTACCCTTTCCACTCAGGCTCCCCTCATACCGCGATTGAGGAAGACCAATCGGCTTAAGGTCAGGAACAAAGTCAATACAAAATTCAATGACCTCCTCTATTCCATAGCCCTTGGAGATGCTTCCTCGCCTAGCATTCTGAACATATTTCTTTAAGATTCCCATGAACCTCTCAAAGGAAACATATTGTGTAGAAATACAGGACCGAGAATGGAAATCTCTTGACTAGGTGAACCAAGAAAAGGCGTCATAATATTGAAGAAGGATGGTGGGAACACCAACTCAAAACTGACAAGACATTGGACCACATCATTCTGTAACCATGGTAGATCTTCAGGATTGATTATCTTCTGAGAGATTGCATTGAGAAATGCACATAGCTTCACAATGGGTACTCGAACATTATCTGGTAGAAGCCCCCTCAATGCAATCGGAAGCATTTGCGTCATAATCACGTGGCAGTCATGAGACTTTAGGTTTTGGAACTTTTTTCTGCCATATTTATTATCCCCTTTATATTCAACGAGAAGCCAGACGGGACCTTAATACTGCTTAGGCATTCAAAAAAAATTCCTTCTCTTGTTTGGTAAGAGCATAGCTGGCATGACCTTGAAACCATTCTGGATGCAGGCCATCTGGGTATTTCATACGTTGATGGTCCTTTCGTGATTCCGGTGTATATTTTGTCTTCCCATACACGCCCAAGAAGCCTAGCAGGTTCACGCAAAGATTCTTCGTCACATGCATCACATCGATTGCAGAGCGGACCTCTAAGAATTTCCAATATGGTAGCTCCCAAAATATAGATTTCTTCTTCCACATGGGTGCGTGTCCTTCAGCGTCTTTCGAAACAGATTTTCCTCCAGGACACTTTCCAAAGGTTACCAGTTGATCCAAATCTTTGACCATATCAAATATATCAGCACCAGTACGCTCCTTAGGCTTCGTATAGTGACATGCCATACCGTTGAAATGCTTGCCTTTCTTTCTTAAGGGATGCTTGGCCAAAAGAAATCGACGATGCTTATTGTATACATTCTTCTTACAATGTTCCAAATATATACTTTCAGTCTCATCTAAATAGTGTGTGCATGCATTGTATCCCTTGTTTGACTGTCCTGAAAGGTTACTAAGAGCAGGCCAATCATTTATTGTTACGAAAAGCAATGCTCGGAGGTTAAATTCTTCCTACTTGTGCTCATCCCACACGCGTATTCCGGGTTCGTGCCACAACTGTAAAAGTTCTTCCACTAATGGCCTTAGGTACACGTCAATGTCATTGCCGGGTTGCTTCGGACCTTGGATCAACACTGGCATCATAATGAACTTCTGCTTCATGCACAACCAAGGAGGAAGATTATAGATGCATAGAGTCACGAGCCAGGTGTTGTGACTGGAGATCTGCTCCCCAAAGGGATTCATGCCATCTGTACTTAGACCAAACCTTAAACTCCTTGCGTCATCTGCAAAGTCTGGGTACTTTCTATCGATTTTTCTCCATTGCGACCCATCAGCGGGGTGTCTCAACATCCCATCTGACTTACGTTCCTCTTTATGCCATCGCAACAACTTGGCGTGCTCTTTGTTTCTGAATAAGCGTTTCAACCGTGGTATTATAGGAGCATACCACATCACCTTCGCAGGAACCCTCTTCCGGGGGGGGGGGGGGCTCGCCCTCAACGTCACCAGGGTCATCTCGTCTAATCTTATACCGAAGTGAAGTGCATACCGGGCATGCATCTAAATTCTCATACTCCTCACCGCGGTAGAGGATGCAGTCATTAGGGCATGCATGTATCTTCTGAACCTCTAAACCTAGAGGGCAGACAACCTTCTTTGCTTCGTACGTACTGGCGGGCAATACGTTATCTTTTGGAAGCATATTCTTCATCATTTTTAGAAACTTTTCAAATGAGGAGTCATGTATAGCACACTAAGCCTTCTGTGGCATCCCGCAAAACCACTACTAGAAAATCGCGTTGAATTTGTGCATTGCATCGTCATCATCATGCATTGTTTGCTAAAACTATTTTCGCAAACCCCGTTTTGTTTTCCAAACGCCCCATCTTTATTCAAACGCCAAAACCCGGGTCGCCGGACTATTTTGGTTTGCCGATATCGGTTTGCAAAAGCGTTGTTTGAAATAAATAAAATTTATATTTATTTTAGCGGCGATCGAGCAGGCCGATTGACCCAACGCCTCTGTAATTAAAATCGGTCCAACCCAACCTGCCCCTCTAATTCCTAAACCTACCCATTTTTCTACCCTCTCTCACCCTCCACCTCACTCCCACCATTCAGAGCACGCCACCTCACCCCCTCTCTCTCCCTCACCCAATCAGCCTTTGCCACCTAGCCACTCCCTCTCTCTCCTAAACCCAGTCCCCACTCCCTGCCCCACCCAAAGACCAAACCCACGACGCACGCTGCACGCTAGCGCCAACCCCCCCAGCTGTCCCCACCGTGCCCCGCGTGACCTGTCCCCCTGGGCCCCACCCACGTTCCCCACGCCACCAGCCCCGTTTCCACCCTTCTTCCTCCCCACGTCTCCCTCGCGAGCCCGCTCCACCTCCTGGCGCCGTGCCCGCCCTAGCTCGCTTCGCCATGACCGCCTCCCTCTTCCTCTCCTTCGCCGGGCGCTCCACCCCACCGCCTCCTCCTCCGCCATCACAGGCCGCCGTGGTGCCTCGCCCCAAACGCCTCACTCAAGCGCCTCCTCCACTCGCCGGCCGCTGCCCGCCTCGCCTCGTCGCTCCTCCGCCTGCGCCACGCTCACTGCCTGCCTCGCCTCACCGCTGGCCCGTGCCTCGCCTCACGGACCCTGCCCCTCGGCGACCAGCGCCTGCCCGCGCCTCGCTCCGCCACCGCCCAGACGCTGCCGCCGTCCTCGATATAGCCGCCGCCGGAGTCTCTCGCCTGCCCCCGCCGCCTGCCGGGACCCTCCGCCTGCTCGGCCCTCCCGAGCTCACGGCTGGGCCCCACCGCCTCGCGTCCACCTCCTCGCGGCTCGCTGGCCTAGCCACTCCGCCCGGACCCGCGTGTCATCGCTTGCTCTGCCCCGCGACCTCCTCTCCCGCAGCCACATGCGCCGCCACACAGCGGTAGGTGTTCCTCGCCCATCCAGCCCCTGCATGTTTTGCGATGGTGCTTGTGTGTGCTGAACCAAGGCCGTCCCCGAAGGCCTCCCTCAGGGACCCACAAGAGCTGCCTCACGGATGCGCCACGGTTTCGGTGTAAACCTCAAACGCCAAGTACGTCCACATGGAAACCGCAAGGTCCACCCCGAATGTCAAGACCGGTCCCGGCACGCACGAACCCCGTCAAGACCCCGAACCCTCTCGGATCCGAAGACCGAAGATGGCCGGAACGCCAAGACCGACCGACACGCGGACCCGACGAGATCCTCGCAACGATAAGAACGGCACCGACCCAGGGTGAACCCGCTGTCCCGACGCCGGACCAAGTCCTCCCTCTCGGGACGCCAAGACCTTCACCCCGGACACCGAGACCCCGGTGCGACAAGTGCTTCCTCCCGGAAGGCCAAGACCTACCCCGATCCGAGACCCTAACCCCCGGAGTTCGAGAACGACCCCGTCAGAACCCTGAGACCGACCCCGAACCCCGGAACCCCAAGTTCGTCGCGACCCCCTCATGTGTGAACCCCTTTTCCTCGAACCCTATTTTATAACATAACAACTTGTTGCATGTTTAATTGCCATACTCGCATGCATATTTGTGTGGTTTGGGGGCCTTATGCCGATTCACCTAATAATTAAATATGGGGCCCGTATGCGGGAAAATCTAGCCTTATATTGGCCTCATTTAAATTTGTGTAGCGAACCCAGTGCTATCTTCTACCATGTTGAATAACATATAAATTGCGGGGGGTTCTAAATAACTTGAACCACCTAATTAATTGTCGGGACCCCGGTTCCGCTTAATATTGACCTAATTGCATCGCACCTTTGCCATGTCATCCATCATGCATGCATCATGCCGATCTTCTGCCGTGTATTAAATATTGCATCCGGTGTTTCTTCTAGTGTTTTGCTTCTCCACGGATAAGGCCGTTGAGTTGATGTGAGCCTCGCCCCGATCTTTGGTTGAACCTTCGACAATGTTTTCAGGCGAGCATCTCCCCCTTTCTACCTATCTTACTTTTATAGTATTTATTCCCTCCTGTTGATCTATTGCTATCTGTGTTGCGATGCTCTAGATTCCGTACCCTTGATATCCCTTGCAGCCATATATTGCCTTGGACACCCCCTATTACCTGTTGTTTGGTAGATAGTTGGACTTGCGCGTCGTAGTTGCTTGCTCAAGTGCTGATGTGTGTCGTCATATGCCACAGTTGCTGATGTATTGCCGCATGTTGATGTTGGATATGATTCTAGTTTTACTTATCGTCACTTTAATTTCTGTTTAACAACTAAAATTGAATAAGCAGAGGCATCGGTGGGTGATAGAAAATATTTGGTTTCCGAACGCCCACTTGTGTCCCGTAAGACCCCGAGTACTTGATACCTGTTCCTTGATTTTGCGCGCTATCCACATCCGGGAGGTATATGGGACCCCCCTGAGCCAGAGCTTGATTCAGTCTTATTTCTTGGGGCCACAAACTAGTTTGAGGTTTTATTTACGATCCTGTACTTATGCCATGCTTTACTGCTTTATTTACGATTGTGCGAGGAGCACACTGTACTGTTTAGGAAGGCGGAGTGATTACGCGGTATCGACAAGCCCAGCCACACTTTCGGGTTCCCAGTCGCTTACAGCCATTGGCGCTAACCTTGAGGCCGTCTCGAAGCTAGCTTACTTCGTTGCGGGTTCTACTCAAAGGGGTGGCCCCCTGAAATATTTCTGAATCCTGTGATTGTTCAGTCGTGAAAGCCTCGTTGGGTTTTGATTTGGTTTTTCCGAGGTTGATCGAGCGTGTGTTGCTATTGGTGCACCCCCGGTAAAACTTTCAAAGCCGTGTCGCGGATATGGACGACTTGGAGCACAAGATCTCGATCAGACAAGCATAACTAAAGTTTACTGCTATAAATTTGACTTATAATGACTAGTAATCAGCTTCACTATAATGGAATGGCTAATTAATACTGCCCACAATTGCTTGTTTGTTTGTCGCCATGCACAATTGTATCTCGACTAGTAAGTATTGCAACTTCTAACGAAATGGCTGAATAAAAGTACCAACCACTGCTGGGTTTTGGGTTTATCTCATGCTATCTGTATCTGATTAGTAATTGCTGCAACTACAACGGAATGATTAACTAAAAGGGCCCACTGCTTACTTTATCAGGACAATTATCTATACCTGACTAGTAATTGCTGCAACGATAACCAAATAAGTAAATCGCCAACTGTGAGTCCCTCGGTTGACTTCCTCGTTTGGTCTCGAGGGGGAAACACCAGGATGGGTTTGTTTGGTGTTAGCTTCAGGTTGGATCCGGTTAGGCCATTCTTACCTCTCTCTGATAAACGCCAGTTGTATCGAGTCTCTATAGGTTGTTTAGTGCATGCTGCCGCTGCCGCTTCAGTCCACCATACCTATGTAGGCGAGGACCGTAATTCTAGCCTCGCCGTGTCTTGGCCTCGATCGACGCTCCTTCTTTTTCCTTTGCCCTTTGTCGGCACCCTTTGTTTAAGCAGGTTTTGAGATCGACGCCATAGCGGGTTACCCTTCGCTTGGCTTTGGGCAGGGTTATGGACGCCATTGGTTATTCTTCAGGGCTCTTAGCCCCATTTGCTTCTTGTCCGTAGTCGGACGCTCTATCGTTTTCAAGGTGATTTGGATCTTTGTATATAATATCTGTATTCTTGACTCCTCGAGTCGCTGTTATATATATATCTGTTCTGTGGGTCCCATCGAGGACTGTTGTGTAATGTTATTACTTCGTTTTCCACCCGCACGAAAGTGCCTGGTGGGCACCTTTGAATCGTTTCTATGCGGGTTTGGCGAATTTTGCTCAAACTTGCATAGGTCCGATTCTGAGGGTGTTACACCTTCCATCGCAGCAATTCCAGTGTGCTGCCCAGCTTTTTCAAACCATTTTCGCAATTTGGGTACAACAACTTTTTGTGATCATCTAGCATGTGATTGAACTTCTCCCTATCCTTTTCAGTTTGACAATTTGTTCGTGCATCAGCAATGGTCCTACCAAGATCATCAGTGGGTTCATCATGTGTCTCTTCTTCATCCTCCCCTTCAGCATCCCCCATGGAAGTATCTCTGTACTCAGGGAAACCATGATAGTTGTCATCCTCCTCCTCTTCTTCATTGTCTTACATTATAACCCCTCTCTCTCCGTGCTTGGTCCAACAATTATAACTGGGCATGAAGCCAGACTTCAACAGGTGGCTGTGAAGGGTTTTTGAGTCAGAGTAATCCTTCTGATTCCTACATCCATTACATGGATAGAATACAAAACCATTGTGCTTGTTTGCATCAGCAACACTGATGAATTCATGCACGCCATTAATGAACTCGCCAGAGTGTCGGTCAGTACCGTACATCCATTCCCGGACCATCTGCATTATAGTAAAAGTATATCAAAAACCATTACACAACATGATAAAATTATTACAAGTTATATTAAGAGCTTTAGAGCATTAATTTTGAATTTTGGAAAATTTACATGCACCAATTTGTGAATTAGAGAAAACAATCAACATGATAAATGTGGAGTTTTTTTATTATTGTTCTATCAGTGAAAACCTCATTCCATTCTAAGCTCCGAAACTCTAAAATTACACATTTCAATTTTCAGTAACTATGTGTCTAACAAAATTTGTTACACATATATATCAAAATCCTTCTAGCTACTTCTAGAGCATGCATGCATTTGATCCATATCTCTATACTTGTAGAGCATTATAGAGATAAAGTAGCAATAAGAGATGAAAGAATGAAGCTCTAACCTTTTAAAGCTTTGGATTTAGGTGTTGCAAACTAAATCTTGACAAATCTTGAGAAAAAAATGGCATAAACTCTCTTGCTTATTTGAGAAAAATGGCCACTATATGCTTTAGGGCAGCTGGCCAGAGAGCTGTATATATAGTGATGGACAATTAGTCCCGGGCCGTGATACGACCCGGGACTAATAGTCCCCGAAAAGTGCTGTTGGCCCGCTCTAGCTTATTAGTCCCGGGCCGTATTACGAACCGGGACTAGAGCTCTGGTCCGGTCCAGGACTAGTGTCTTTGGCCATTTCTAGCCGTTGGAGGCCTCACGGCGCGGGACTAGTGCTAGCACTAGTCGCGGTTCATGACGGGCCGGGATTGGTGACGTTGTTCAGATCGAACCGAAGGTCTGTTTTCCACTAGTGCGTCGTCGTCTTCCTTGAGTTTGTCGCGGCACCATTCCCTGCGTGCTATGTGTGCGTGCTCATAAATCGGTTTTGAGATAGTGTCAAATAGTCGGAATGCAACCCTCTGTTGTCCTTGGTGTTTCGTGTCTATATTTTGATTTTGGTCAAAAAAACGTTATACTTTTTTCGTTTTAAAATATAAGATGTTTTAGGTGTATGAAAAAAAATATCTAGACTGTTTTTAGCGTGTACTTCAAACCTGAATGAACCTACATACTAAAAGTAGTTAGATTCATTTGTTTCACAAAGCTAAAATATCTTATATTTTGAAAGAGAGGGTGTAGTAAATATGAATAGTCCATACTATCTTACCGTTGTATAAAATATAAGAGCATTACCAACAACAAGCGTAGCAAAGAGTGTCCGCGCTGTAAAAGATTCAGCGCGCCAGCGAGTGATCACGGTGCTCCAGCAGCCGTCGCAAATACACCCGTGTGGTAAAAAAAGGTTTGGGTGCATGGCATATCATGGCATCACGCGTGTTAAATTTGGTGTGTTCGCTACAGCGCGCTGTTAATCGCTAGCTCACGCGCGCAAAGCCAACTACCTTTCTAATTCTTTCGTGTGCTCTCGATATCGGCCCCTCCATTTTCACCCTAAGCTCGTCCGGCGCCAGCCCCCAGAAATACCCATCGGCGCCGCTGGCAAGCATCTTGCCGCCGTCGTTCCCTAGCGCCCTGCCGTCGTCCTAGATCGTGCGGTCGTCAGTCAACCTTGTCCGTGCTCAAATAGATCCCCGCTCCGTCGTCGTTGTTTCTCCGTTCCGTGCCGCCACTGCCTCGGATTTGTCGATTTTAGTTGTGGTGACTGTCGATTCGGCGCGGCGCAACGCCCGGCAGTCGAGCACAAGGTGTTCGATCAAATTATTGCAAAGGTATGTATTGTCTCTAATTTGAGATTTTTGTGTGAGTGTTTTGCTAGTTCATCAAATTTATTTAGATTAGTCTGAATGTTGTAGATGAGTTTGTCCTACAATTCGTCTGACGAAGAATGGGACCTAGAAGAAGAAGGCATAGTCTTGCTATTGGCTATCCATGCGAATATAAGGCCGAAGCACGATGGTTACGTATTCGGTCGAGATAAGTTGTGGAGAGAAATGATCGAAGGTCATGACAAGTTGATGCGGAGCTACTTTGTGAAGAATCCAATATACCCCGAGTGCTATTTTTGTCGTCGTTTTAGGATGAGCATCAAGCTGTTGAAGGATATTGCAGAGGGTGTAACATCCCAATTTCAGCAACCCTGATTTGTTGTCCAAAAGGCAAAAATCAGGGGAACAAAAACTTTTTCTTGTTAAGTGTTGCAATGTTTGCTTACTTGTTTGCTTGTGTTCATGCATCTGAGCATGTATTAGATGATATACTCCTTACCTCAACCTCAGTTGACAAAAACTATTTTACAAAAGAAATGTCTTGGCTCAACTTTCATATTCTTAAACATTCTGGCATTTCAAACTTGAGCCAAGATAACTTTTATACAACAAAATTATTTTATTAGTTTCTACCTAACAAAACTACGGAGACCTATATATAATCTCCTTATGTTTTCAAGACTGAACCTTCAACTACTCTTATCTCTAGGTTTTCCAAAACCTTCCCAAAATTCTTTCATTCTAATTTTGGTAGAAATACCAAGAGGCCCTTATCTTCATTCAAATCACAACCTCTTCAAAACACCCATGCTTACCTCAATCTAGGATTGATTGTAACCTTAGTATTAGTTGGATATCTTTGATAAGATGAATTGCCTTGATCTGTTGTCTGATGAATTTCCTTAATCCGCTGTCTGATGAATTGCCTTGATCTGCTGATTGCCTTGTTTGCTTAGGAACTAGAGTGAGCTAATCTTGTAGCTCATCCTCTAGGATCAAACTAACAGTTGGTTAACACCTATCCAAATCAAGTATCCTAAGTAAATCCCCTAAGTTTCATCTGATCCCTAGTCACTAAAGTGACCTCTCCTCTCTCAATCAGGTCAATCAAGGGTTAATTCCTTATGATAGCATCAAACTCATCAAAGACCAACTACAATGTCAACCACTCTACTCAAGATATACCTCAATGTCAACCACTTGATGATGAGGATTGACCCTTGCATCCTCTCTAATCTTCCCCTCCTTCACACTTGTCATAATACACCAATCTGCCAAATTTGTCTGTCTGAAATCCTTCTCTAGATTCAATCTTTGGAACTCCACCTACTCCAATTAGTGTGAATCTTGGAAAATGTACTTGAACCATATTGTAGTACATCACTAGTACTACCAAAGCCCACTCTTCCCCTTGGTTAAACCATTCTTATACCCACTCATCCTTGATAGTTTTGTAGACAAGAAAATAATCTTTTATGTAAATCTTATCATCTTGCCTACTTTAGCAGATGCTCACATCCATATGTACCTTCCCTTGACAAACTCTATACATGGTTATGACCTACTAACCATGGTCTATCAATCCACCCTTCTCTGGTTTCCATTGGAGCTCTGTGCTTCTTAAACCCACATGGTTTATGAGGCTTCATGACACATCTGCTATGGCAACCTTATTTTCAACAAAGTTTGCCATCACTTCTAGATCACCTCAAATACAACCAAGCCAAAAAATTTCTTCCATGATCATCTATATAACTTGTACTATCTATCCATATATCCCTTGTACCAAGGTGAGCTCTAAGCTCCCCAATCCAACAAGGTTTAGGTGGTATAAAAATATTAAAACCCTAGACCCCCAAAATCTAGTTTCTATCCTTTTCAAGGTAGAATTTACAACCCCAAGGTTGCTTATGATAGTTAACTCAATTTTAAATCATATACCTTGGATATAATCATTTACAAAATAATTTCCATAATTATTTGGAATTGAAAACTATTTAAATTCCACTCTTTGTAATATCTTCAAAACCTTTCCTATAAAGTAAAGTTTGATTTTCTTCAAACTACTTTGCCAAATCAAGTCACATTTGAGGCATATATATCTTATCCTATATTACCACCTCAAAAATAAATATTTTTGAGATTCTTTATCATTTCTTTTTGCCCTTTTTCTTAAATGACAGAAACAAGAAATAATAGCTTAAAAATACCTTCCTTCCAAATAAATTCCAAGAAAATTCTCCAATGTGTGATATGGTATTTAGGACCATCTCACATCAAAAACCAATCTTGTCCAATGTAAAAATATCAAATGAGATTCTAGAAACGATTTCTACACTTTTTGAATAAATAAGGTTAAGTGTACTATTAATCTTTGGAAAAATCCCAAACAATTACTAGGGTTGTGTTATGACCTTATCCACCCACCAGTACCATTTCCTCAACTTATCAAGACCACATTTGTGTACTTACTTCATAACCATATGGATGACCAACTTTGCAAACAAAGCCAATCCTCTAAGAAACACCCAACACACCTTTTCTAGATGGGTAAACCAAGCTTACACAAACACTACCTCACCCCTAGTCGAGATACACTGTAGCTATTCGTTGTAGCTCACCGCTCCCTCTTGTCCCATGTGCTTGAGTGATAGAAAGGGCACTTGTTTAAACAAAACTTGACCAAGACTACGCCCAGCAACTCCCCTGTCACTCTCTGGTCGAGTACCAAGCCCACACACCCTCCCAGCACCGCCCTCCTCGACCAATTCCCTTGCCCTGCTCTCCCCAATGCTCCCATGGAATTTTTCCACCATGCACCAAGCCAACTCAGGATAAATACCCCTAGGCCACCCCAACGTCTCCCTTTGCCCTCATTTGCCCCCTCTCCTCTCCACTCACCTTCCTAGGGCACCCCTACTTCTCCCCTGCTCTGCCCTGCCCGAGAGAAGGAAAGAGAGCAAGCTTCGGCCTCCTCTAAAAATAGAGAAAGGCTCCTCCCCCTCTTGCTCTCTCCCTCTGCATGTCACCCTGCTGAGATCCCCATGCCCTACTACACCTAACCCTGCTCTTTTTATCCACATGCAGCAGCTCTAGGAGCATCTTCGGCAATCCCCGGAAGCTACCCTTCGGGCGTCCTCACGCGAGCCATTTTTTGGAAGAGAACTTCGCTGTGCCGCCCACCCCAAGCTCCCGATCGTCGAGCGCGTTTCCCTGTCGCCTCCCCATCGTCTCCCGAGCCCCCAGTGAGCACCCCTGCTCCTCCCTGCCTCACCTAGGGTTTTCGCCCGCAGCCGCTCGCCGCGAGGTGGATGACGGTCCCCCGCCGTCGATCTGATTCTAATCGGATGGCGTAGGGCCACCGATAACCCTTCACCCTCCCGCTCTCGCCGACAGGCGGGCCCCTCCCTGCGTGATTCGAATGGCGCCCTCTCGCGCGTTGCTGCGTCGATGTGGGCCAAATCTCCTTCTGCGGCCCAGCAGCATGCAGATCTGGCTCGGCGAGCCCCTGTGTTTTATTATTTTTTGTCCATCTAGTTTTAGGCACTTCAGTTTAAATCCGTTTAAAAATACAAACCAGCCCCAAAATCCCAGATCTAATTTTCCTATATTCATGTATGTTTTCTATAACACATAGTACATTTGGTTAGCCCATAATATGAATAGATTAATTATATTAAATCAATTTCCAAAAGGTACCTAAAACACTCCTAAAATCCTACTGGTACTTTTACAACTCCAAATGGAATGAATCCTTTTTGTACCGCAAGCTATAAGTGATACCTTGTATGTCTCCCTAGCCCGTATTAAATTGTTTCCTAGTTTTCCCCTAGTAAAAATAACAAAAACATTCCTAATCTGACTTCAGGAATTTCTACAAGTCAATCCAAAAGAGTTACTGACCTAACTCCACCTCTTAGAACACAGGCATACCAATTCCTTTCAAAACCTAGCAGCACAGAATTTATAAATCCCTGGTTGATTTATTGTGAATTAAACTATTATGTGCATAGTTAATTCACTAAAAAATCACCTCAGTAGTATTGTAATGTCACATCCCAAGATTTTCCAAATCTTGTAATGTGAAAAATAAAATAAACAAAATAAATTTTGGTTGAAAATCAGGGTGAAAAGAAACTTTTGTTTCTAAATGAAAACCTAAAATTCCATCTTGAACAAACTTTGGTAAAGTTTGAACTTAACAAAATCCAAATCAAGTGAATTGCATTCCTCAATGAATGTATCTGGAAATTAAACACTTGGAAAAATAAATCCAAACCCTAAACTCTAATGGAATAAAAATCATTTCCAAAGTTATCTCCAAGCCTATGGATTTGATCCATATAAAAAAAATTGTCAACAAACATTCACAAATGATGAATAAAGACAAATAGAAATATTTTAAAATCATATAAATTGGTTTCACTTAATTTGGAGCCATAAATAAAATCTTATGAATTTAATAAGATAAAGGAATTGATTTTCCAAAGCTAATAAAGCACCTATCTGGAAACCCATACCAATTGGTGAGCAAATAATCCTAAATATCTTTTAAAGGATAAACAAATAATAATCAAGATTTCACAAATTGGAATCACCAAGTTTGGATATCTAAATAAAAAGATATGGATTTTATAAGTTAAAGGAAGAAATATTAATTAAAGAATATTTAAAGACCAAACCAAACCTTGGCCAAATCCTTAAACAAGTGAAATGAATTTAATCCAAATCCAAATAAAAATATTGGTTAAATAATTGCCAAAGTAAAATAAAAAAGGGCTTAGACCAAATCCTATTGGAATAAAGACAAACCCAAATTTTAAATGATTAATAAATCTTATTAAAAACTTTTCCAAATAATTCAAGATGAATTATTTGACACCCTTTTAAGTAAACAAAACTGACTGAAAGGTTTTGGAAGAATTTAGAAGTCAAATGGAAATTAAAAACATTATTAAATCCTATTTTGAATTAACACAAGGGCCCTTTTTATTAATTAAAAAGACCCCAAAAAGGAATAACATAAATTTCCAAAATTAACATCAGAATGTGCTACTAATTAATATTTAAACCTACACAAAATTTGACAAAGGTTTGAATTCAAATGAGTTCTTGAGTTGATTAAATGAAATCAAAACAGAAAAATCAAATTGGAAAAAGAAAAAAAAACATTACAAAAAAAATGAACTGAGCAACCAGCCCAACAAGACCCAGCAAGCCCATCTTTCCACCCCACCCGCAGCAAAATGATTCACTCAAGTTTTGACCCGTGCAGACGCCGACAGACGGACCCCACCTTCCTCTCTCTCTCTCACTCACTGACAAACGGGCCACGCGACCACGTCATCTTCTTCCTCCCCGCGACGACTCCGCCCCTCATTCCTCCCCGGCCGTTCTGTCGCCGTTTCCTCGCGTTAATACGCAGTAACCACGCCATTAAACGCCCCTGCGACCACGCCTACTTAAGTGCCAACATCTCCTCTCCCTTTCCCCTCCGTCACCTCACCTTAGCGCGCCCCAGGCTGCCAAATTTTCCTCTGCACCATCCTCTGTTCCGACGCTCTCCGGCGACGATTCCGGCAGCCCCTCACCGCCCCTTGCCTCCCCGTGCACATAGCCGTGATCCCCATCTCCTGGCGGACCTTCCCGTATCGCCAGCTCACCCGCGCGTGCTCTGCAAGCTCGACAACGTCACCGCCAGTGCAGCGCCACCGTCTGCCTCCGCTCCGACGAACCCTACCGGTGAGACCAGACCCCCCTTGCCCTCCTTTTGATACACGCATGTCTGCGACTTGCGTACGAAGCTAACCGTGTCCTCCGTTTGTTTCTTCGTGACCCGTAACGCCGCCCTCGACGACGACAGAGCGTGGCCGTCGTCAGACGCAACTCCGACGAGGAATTCCTGCAACCTCAGTGCGCCCCTTGACCAACCGCGAGTACCTTGAGCATCCCCGCGACCCAGCGAACTCGGTGAGCTTATTCCCCATCCCCCTTGCTTCCTGTATTAGCCAGAGCGCCACCGCCTGAACGCATCGCCGCCGCTCACCGTTGCTAGCGCCGCCGAACCATGACCAGACGCTTAGAGCCGTTGGATGCAGATCGTAAGGATGAAATAGAATCACTTAACGCCGAAAGGGTATGCAATCTGTGTCGCTCGATCTAACTTAGATCTGACGCCTCACAGCGACCGATCCGCGCAAAACGGTACGCACAAATAGGAAAGCGCCACGTGGCTCTGCTCGTTTGAATTAAAACAGATTTGATCTATTAGAAGTTAGATTTTGTAAAATCTATAACTTTTAATCTACACGTCCAAATTTTGCAAACGTTATATCAATGGATTCAGAAAAACAAGCCCTAGCCACCCATGCACTTTGTTCAGTAAAAAGCTTCTGGTAAAATGTTTGTTTTTGCAGAAACTTATGTATGCTTGTTTAGGTTATAAAATTTATTCCAAAATGTTTTTTGAGGATAAAATCTTTGGCAAATGGTGTATTTTGAACTTACTGACCATAGGAAACAAATTGTGGGTTCAAAAATGTATTTGGAGAAACAAAAGAATGAATCTTATATTTAAACCATTTCTAGTCAAATAAAAATATTGTTTGATTATTAAAAATGGTTTTGGAAGAAAAACGTTTGAGAAATGTTTTGGAAATAAACTCTCTGACCCTAAAAACAAGGTTATTTGGTTTGAAAACATATTTTGTGAAACTTATAGAATTTTTCCTTATTAAAAGCATTTCTTCACCACATAAAATAATGACTTGATCCAAAAATGGTTTATGAAATAAAATCTTATACAAATGATTTTGCCACTTTATAAAATGACCATTAGGTGTTTTCAAATGTTTATGAACCATTAGAAACCACTTTTTCAAATAAAACAATCTTTGACATGCTTGCATGTATTGTTTTGTTTCTATCATTTTATGTGATGAATTGCTTGAATGGTGGATTGAAATATTGTTTGCTTGATTGAGTTGTAGTGACTTGAAGTGTGTGAACATTGCAATGATCAAGGAGTGAACTTATACCCTCTACCAAAAAGGCAAGTGATGCTTCATACTTTGTCCTACTATTTTCACTATGCATTAGTGATATTTCTAAGTAAGATTTGCATGGAATTTTGCTAAGTATAAACCATGCTATGTGAAATCCTAGTAGATGAAACCTTAGTAGAAATTCCTAAGTTAAGATTCCTACTACCATCATGCTTAGCTTAGCTTATAGAAAACAAGGGTGGAATGTATATTCATACTATGGAAAAATTTCTAAGTCTGAGGACTTGTGTTTTGTTTAATAAAACAACTAAGTGAATGAATCACCTGGGTGGAATGGAAGGAATGGTTTATGTTGAGTGGTTACACAAGGCCAGGGGACTGGTGAACCTTGTGTATCTCACTTGTGGATGGCCACCCAGGAACAAAGAGATTTGAGATGTCAAATGTTGAGAAGCTTCAAGTGCAACCATTTGGCATTATGGGCTCTGCCTGGATCATATAGGTTGCAATAACTTATCCAAATGGACAGTTGGTGGTAGGGGATTGATAGGTTGGAACGCGTCCATTTTGGTCTAAGGGAAGGCTTCTGAAAGATCTTGTCTTGGGAAACCAAGTCTTGTGGGGAAAGTGCACCACCTGTGCAGAGTGTAAAATCTAAGTACTTAGCCATGTCCCTGGCAAAGGACAATTTGAGCATCAAGACATGGAAGCAATCAAGAATCTCATCATCCAAATTTCTAAGTTAAAACTTGTGGTTGAACAAGGGTTTAAGGTTCACCAATTTCTATTGGTGGTTCCTTGGGTGATATTTTTGTCAAGCAAAAACTTAGTGTTTTCAAATGATAAGGAAAATCTATTTTTGAGCAAAGCAAGCCTAAGCTCCACTTAGCCAAATGCATATAGATGATAGACTCCACTATATTACCATAGTATCACTTGCCAATACAATTCAAATGTATTGACCCTTGTGGCTGTAACTTGTTATGTTGCAGGTTTGTTTGATATTAGTGAAGTAGGATTACAAGTCTACAACCAACATGTCTGCCTGTGGCACTTTGAAGATGAAGGACCCCATGCTATTGTTATATTCTACTGCATTGTAATGAGATAGCCAAAAGAGCTATGTAAGATGTAATAAAATTATGTTATTCCTTGTTATAAAGTTGTATTATGACCTTTGTTTCTTGATATTACATTTTAACTGTGGATGCTAGCTATTGATCCAGGGACTAGCATTGTAAACACAGGGATCTCTACCTTTTTAAAGGTTGGGAACCTTACATATGGTATCATAGCATTGTGTTGCCTGTAGGATTTGTAAACCTAGGATTGGACAAACCCCTTAGAAAAATAGGGTTGTATTTGTTCCAAAACTTATTTACAAACAATCTTGTAAACTCTTTCCTCAACCATTTTGGTTTTGATTCTACATCTCTTCTATTTCAAACTTGATGGAAAAAGCCTCAACCATGACCAAAGACTTCATCATGTGCAAAGTACTTCATCAACTCTAATGACTTCAACATCTTCAACTCTAATGACTTCAACATCTTCCACATTTTCACCAAGGACTTCAACCTTAGATATTACTAAGGACTACAAGTGTGACAAGAAATGATACTCAAGACTTGAGGTCTAAGGAAACACAACTTAGAAGGAACCATCATCACCTTGAAATTTTGAGATCAAGATGCAAGAAATTCTCTAAGGATACAAACATCTGGTTCAAAAGGAATCAACCAAGAAGGATGGAAAGATTTCAAGTGAACCATATAGATGGACCACCATATTTTGTTTAAGTCAAACCCACCAACTTATGTGGTGTAACAAAAATATTTCTGGTTGCTTAAAAATATGCTTGAAACTTGTTGTTTGAGTGGAATGTTTGTTTGTGATTGCTTGCACATTGCTTGTGTGAATTGTGATGTGTGTGATTGGAATTATTCCCTTATAAATATTTTGCCTATTCTAATCCCAATCCAACCCAAACAGATGACTTCTCCAAGAGACTCCAACATCAAGGATGGTGACAACAACAACAACCAAGAGAACAACATGAGAGAACAACATGAGAGAACAACTACTAGTAACCCAAAACCAGTTGAACCAAGTGACAGCTCAATTCATAGCCAACACCAGTGAGGTAGATCCAACCATGCAAAGGTTTTTGGAAACCCAAACCCAATTGTTGCATAAGGTGACAGATCAAATGATCAACATGGAAAGCAACTCTTCCCAAGGAGCTTATGACAACAAGGATGACAAAGATGTTATTCTAGAAGGAACCCAAGCTTGCAATATTTGTGGAGACAAGGATCACACTTCCAAGGAGCATGGAGATCAATGCCCCAACTGTGAAGAGAAACATCCAGCTAACCAATGCCCCACATCCCAAGCTACTTGTTACCTATGTGAAGGAAACAATCTTGTCCCTATCCAATGCCCCATCTATTCCATAGTTGAACAAAGGAAACAAGGTGGAGTGCAACAACTGATTGCAGACTACCATGAGAGAGCCAAGTCTACCAAGAAGGATGAATACAAAGGAAAATCTCAGCTTGTACCTCCCAACAACATGACTCAATTTAAAGGACCAAAAAGGAGACATATGAATTATCCAAGGAGTAATAGAAGGTCAAGGAGACCAGTAGACATTCCTACCTATGAGATAACATATGAAGAACATGAACTAGAAGCACTCCTAGCTTTGGAGAAACCCAAGAAAAAGAAGGACAAAAGCCATGTGCAATGTGGTCATTGCAAAGAAATGGGACACTATGCCAGTGAATGTCCAGAGAAGCAGAAGTATAAGGAGATTATCCAAGTGTGGTGCAACAACTGCAAAGAGCTAGGCCATTATGTAGCAACTTTCCCACAGAAGATACGTGATGAACTCAATCTTATCACATGTTACAATTATGGTAACCAAGGACATTATGCAAGCAAATCGTCCGTAAAAGATGAAGCACAAGATAAACAAGCCTATGAAGGATCTCAGCCTTGTCACATGTTTCAAGTGTGGAAACAAAGGACACTATGCAGATGTTTGTCCAGAGAGATTTCAACAGGATCCCAAGAAAGCCAATATGTAATCTAGATGGAAAATTTTAAGGGTGGTAGTATCCTAGATGCTTTTGAGCCAACTTGTAACCCCTAGCCTCCCCAAATCTCGGGACGAGATTTATTTTAAGGGTGGTAGCCTGTCACATCCCAAGATTTCCAAATCTTGTAATGTGAAAAATAAAATAAACAAAATAAATTTTTGTTGAAAATCAGGGTGAAAAGAAACTTTTGTTTCTAAATGAAAACCTAAAATCCCATCTTGAACAAACTTTGGTTAAAGTTTGAACTTAACAAAATTCAAATCAAGTGAATTGCATTCCTCAATGAATGTATCTGGAAATTAAACACTTGGAAAAATAAATACAAACCCTAAACTCTAATGGAATAAAAATCATTTCCAAAGTTATCTCCAAGCCTATGGATTTGATCCATATAAAAAAATTGTCAACAAACATTCACAAATGATCAATAAAGACAAATTGAAATATTTTAAAATCATATAAATTGGTTTCACTTAATTTGGAGCCATAAATAAAATCTTATGAATTTAATAAGATAAAGGAATTGATTTTTCAAAGCTAATAAAGCACCTATCTAGAAACCCATACCAATTGGTGAGCAAATAATCATAAAGATCTTTTAAAGGATAAACAAATAATAAACAAGATTTCACAAATTGGAATCACCAAGTTTGGATATCTAAATAAAAAGATATGGATTTTATAAGTTAAAGGAAGAAATATTAATTAAAGAATATTTAAAGACCAAACCAAACCTTGGCCAAATCCTTAAACAAGTGGAATGAATTTAATCCAAATCCAAATAAAAATATTGGTTAAAGAATTGCCAAAGTAAAATAAAAAGGGCTTAGACCAAATCCTATTGGAATAAAGACAAACCCAAATTTTAAATGATTAATAAATCTTATTAAAATCTTTTCCAAACAATTCAAGATAAATTATTTGACACCCTTTTAAGTAAACAAAACTTACTGAAAGGTTTTGGAAGAATTTAGAAGTCAAATGGAAATTAAAAACATTATTAAATCCTATTTTGAATTAAAACAAGGGCCCTTTTTATTAATTAAAAAGACCCCAAAAAGGAATAAAATAAATTTCCAAAATTAACATCAGAATGTGCTACTGATCAATATTTAAACCTACACAAAATTTTACAAAGGTTTGAATTCAAATGAGTGCTTGAGTTGATTAAATAAAATCAAAACAGAAAAATCAAATTGGAAAAAGAAAAACAAAACAGTACAAAAAAGATAAACTGAGCAACCAGCCCAACAAGGCCCAGCAAGCCCATCTTTCCACCCCATCCGCAGCAAAACTATTCACTCAACTTTTGACCCGCGCAGGCGCTGACAGACGGACCCCACCTTCCTCTCTCTCTCACTCACTGACAAACCGGCCACGCGACCACGTCACCTTCTTCCTCCCCGCGACAACCCCGCCCCTCATTCCTCCCCGGCCGTTCTGTCGCCGTTTCCTCGCGTTAATACGCAGTAACCACGCCATTAAACGCCCCTGCGACCACGCCTACTTAAGCGCCAACATCTCCTCTCCCTTTCCCCTCCGTCACCTCACCTTAGCGCGCCCCCAGGCTGCCAAATTTTCCTCTGCACCACCCTCTGTTCCGACGCTCTCCGGCAACGATTCCGGCAGCCCCTCACCGCCCCTTGCCTCCCCGAGCACACAGCCGTGATCCCCATCTCCTGGCGGACCTTCCCGTATCGCCAGCTCACCTGCACGTGCTCTGCAAGCTCGACAATGTAACCGCCAGTGCAGTGCCACTGTCTGCCTCCGCTCCGACGAACCCTACCGGTGAGACCAGACCCCCCTTGCCCTCCTTTTGATACACGCATGTATGCGACTTGCGTACGAAGCTAACCGTGTCCTTCGTTTGTTTCTTCATGACCCGTAGCGCCGCCCTCGACGACGACAGAGCGTGGCCGTCATCAGACGCAACTCCGACGAGGAATTCCTGCAACCTCAGTGTGCCCCTTGACCAACCGCGAGTACCTTGAGCATCCCCGCGATCCAGCAAACTCGGTGAGCTTATTCCCCATCCCCCTTGCTTCCTGTATTAGCCGGAGCACCACCGCCTGAACGCATCGCCGCCGCTCACCGTTGCTAGCGCCGCCGAACCATGACCAGACGCTTAGAGCCGTTGGGTGCAGATCGTAAGGATGCAATAGAATCACTTAACGCCGAAAAGGTATGCAATCTGTGCCGCTCGATCTAACTAGATCTGACGCCTCACAGCGACCGATCCACGCGAAACGGTACGCACAAATAGGAAAGCGCCACGTGGCTCTGCTCGTTTGAATTAAAACAGATTTGATCTATTAGAAGTTAGATTTTGTAAAATCTATAACTTTTAATCTACACGTCCAAATTTTGCAAACGTTATATCAATGGATTCAGAAAAACAAGCCCTAGCCAACCATGCACTTTGTTTAGTAAAAAGCTTCTGTTAAAATGTTTGTTTTTGCAGAAACTTATGTATGCTTGTTTAGGTTATAAAATTTATTCCAAAATGTTTTTTGAGGATAAAATCTTTGGAAAATGGTGTATTTTGAACTTACTGACCATAGGAAACAAATTGTGGGTTCAAAAATGTATTTGGAGAAACAAAAGAATGAATCTTAGATTTAAACCATTTCTAGTCAAATAAAAATATGGTTTTTATTATTAAAAATGGTTTTGGAAGAAAAACCTTTGAGAAATGTTTTGGAAATAAACTCTCTGACCCTAAAAACAAGGTTATTTGGTTTGAAAACATATTTTGTGAAACTTATAGAATTTTTCCTTATTAAAAGCATTTCTTCACCACATAAAATAATGACTTGATCCAAAAATGGTTTATGAAATAAAATCTTATACAAATGATTTTTCCACTTTATAAAATGACCATTAGGTGTTTTCAAATGTTTATGAACCATTATAAACCACTTTTTCAAATAAAACAATCTTTGACATGCTTGCATGTATTGTTTTGTTTCTATCATTTTATGTGATGAATTGCTTGAATGGTGGATTGAAATATTGTTTGCTTGATTGAGTTGTAGTGACTTGAAGTGTGTGAACATTGCAATGATCAAGGAGTGAACTTATACCCTCTACCAAAAAGGCAAGTGATGCTTCATACTTTGTCCTACTATTTTCACTATGCATTAGTGATATTTCTAAGTAAGATTTGCATGGAATTTTGCTAAGTATAAACCATGCTATGTGAAATCCTAGTAGATGAAACCTTAGTAGAAATTCCTAAGTTAAGATTCCTACTACCATCATGCTTAGCTTAGCTTATAGAAAACAAGGGTGGAATGTATATTCATACTATGGAAAAATTTCTAAGTCTGAGGACTTGTGTTTTGTTTAATAAAACAACTAAGTGAATGAATCACCTGGGTGGAATGGAAGGAATGGTTTATGTTGAGTGGTTACACAAGGCCGGGACTGGTGAACCTTGTGTATCTCACTTGTGGATGGCCACCCAGGAACAAAGAGATTTGAGATGTCAAATGTTGAGAAGCTTCAAGTGCAACCATTTGGCATTATGGGCTCTGCCTGGATCATATAGGTTGCAATAACTTATCCAAATGGACAGTTGGTGGTAGGGGATTGATAGGTTGGAACGCGTCCATTTTGGTCTAAGGGAAGGCTTCTGAAAGATCTTGTCTTGGGAAACCAAGTCTTGTGGGGAAAGTGCACCACCTGTGCAGAGTGTAAAATCTAAGTACTTAGCCATGTCCCTGGCAAAGGACAATTTGAGCATCAAGACATGGAAGAAATCAAGAATCTCATCATCCAAATTTCGAAGTTAAAACTTGTGGTTGAACAAGGGTTTAAGGTTCACCAATTTCTATTGGTGGTTCCTTGGGTGATATTTTTGTTAAGCAAAAACTTAGTGTTTTCAAATGATAAGGAAAATCTATTTTTGAGCAAAGCAAGCCTAAGCTCCACTTAGCCAAATGCATATAGATGATAGACTCCACTATATTACCATAGTATTACTTGCCAATACAATTCAAATGTATTGACCCTTGTGGCTGTAACTTGTTATGTTGCAGGTTTGTTTGATATTAGTGAAGTAGGATTACAAGTCTACAACCAACATGTCTGCCTGTGGCACTTTGAAGATGAAGGACCCCATGCTATTGTTATATTCTGCTGCATTGTAATGAGATAGCCAAAAGAGATATGTAAGATGTAATAAAATTATGTTATTCCTGGTTATAAAGTTGTATTATGACCTTTGTTTCTTGATATTACCTCTTAATTGTGGATGCTAGCTATTGATCCAGGGACTAGCATTGTAAACACAGGGATCTCTACCTTATTAAAGGTTGGGAACCTTACAGATGGTATCATAGCATTGTGTTGCCTGTAGGATTTGTAAACCTAGGATTGGACAAACCCCTTAGAAAAATAGGAGTTGTATTTGTTCCAAAACTTATTTACAAACAATCTTGTAAACTCTTTCCTTAACCATTTTGGTTTTGATTCTACATCTCTTCTATTTCAAACTTGATGGAAAAAGGCTCAACCATGACCAAAGACTTCATCATGTGCAAAGGACTTCATCAACTCTAATGACTTCAACATCTTCAACTCTAATGACTTCAACATCTTCAACATTTTCACCAAGGACTTCAACCTTAGATATTACTAAGGACTACAAGTGTGACAAGAAATGTTACTCAAGACTTGAGGTCTAAGGAAACACAACTTAGAAGGAACCATCATCACCTTGAAATTTTGAGATCAAGATGCAAGAAATTCTCTAAGGATACAAACATCTGGTTCAAAAGGAATCAACCAAGAAGGATGGAAAGATTTCAAGTGAACCATATAGATGGACCACCATATTTTGTTTAAGTCAAACCCACCAACTTATGTGGTGTAACAAAAATATTTCTGGTTGCTTAAAAATATGCTTGAAACTTGTTGTTTGAGTGGAATGTTTGTTTGTGATTGCTTGCACATTGCTTGTGTGAATTGTGATGTGTGTGATTGGAATTATTCCCTTAGAAATATTTTGCCTATTCTAATCCCAATCCAACCCAAACAGATGACTTCTCCAAGAGACTCCAACATCAAGGATGGTGACAACAACAACAACAACCAAGAGAACAACATGAGAGAACAACTACTAGTAACCCAAAACCAGTTGAACCAAGTGACAGCTCAATTCATAGCCAACACCAGTGAGGTAGATCCAACCATGCAAAGGTTTTTGGAAACCCAAACCCAATTGTTGCATAAGGTGACAGATCAAATGATCAACATGGAAAGCAACTCTTCCCAAGGAGCTTATGACAACAAGGATAACAAAGATGTTATTCTAGAAGGAACCCAAGCTTGCAATATTTGTGGAGACAAGGATCACACTTCCAAGGAGCATGGAGATCAATGCCCCAACTATGAAGAGAAACATCCAGCTAGCCAATGCCCCACATCACAAGCTACTTGTTACCTATGTGAAGGAAACAATCATGTCCCTATCCAATGCCCCATCTATTCCATAGTTGAACAAAGGAAACAAGGTGGAGTGCAACAACTGATTGCAGACTACCATGAGAGAGCCAAGTCTACCAAGAAGGATGAAGACAAAGGAAAATCTCAGCTTGTACCTCCCAACAACATGACACAATTTAAAGGACCAAAAAGGAGACATGTGAATTATCCAAGGAGTAATAGAAGGTCAAGGAGACCAGTAGACATTCCTACCTATGAGATAACATATGAAGAACATGAACTAGAAGCACTCCTAGCTTTGGAGAAACCTAAGAAAAAGAAGGACAAAAGCCATGTGCAATGTGGTCATTGCAAAGAAATGGGACACTATGCCAGTGAATGTCCAGAGAAGCAGAAGTATAAGGAGATTAGCCAAGTGTGGTGCAACAACTGCAAAGAGCTAGGCCATTATGTAGCAACTTGCCCACAGAAGATACGTGATGAACTCAATCTTATCACATGTTACAATTATGGTAACCAAGGACATTATGCAAGCAACTGTCCAGAAAAGATGAAGCACAAGATAAACAATCCTATGAAGGATCTCAGCCTTGTCACATGTTTCAAGTGTGGAAACAAAGGACACTATGCAGATGTTTGTCCAGAGAGATTTCAACAGGATCCCAAGAAAGCCAATATGTAATCTAGATGGAAAATTTTAAGGGTGGTAGTATCCTAGATGCTTTTGAGCCAACTTGTAACCCCTAGCCTACCCAAATCTCGGGACGAGATTTATTTTAAGGGTGGTAGCCTGTCACATCCCAAGATTTTCCAAATCTTGTAATGTGAAAAATAAAATAAACAAAATAATTTTTTGTTGAAAATCAGGGTGAAAAGAAACTTTTGTTTCTAAATGAAAACCTAAAATCCCATCTTGAACAAACTTTGGTTAAAGTTTGAACTTAACAAAATCCAAGTCAAGTGAATTGCATTCCTCAATGAATGTATCTGGAAATTAAACACTTGGAAAAATAAATCCAAACCCTAAACTCTAATGGAATAAAAATCATTTCCAAAGTTATCTCCAAGCCTATGGATTTGATACATATAAAAAAATTGTCAACAAACATTCACAAATGGTCAATAAATACAAATTGAAATATTTTAAAATCATATAAATTGGTTTCACTTAATTTGGAGCCATAAATAAAATCTTATGAATTTAATAAGATAAAGGAATTGATTTTCCAAAGCTAATAAAGCACATATCTGGAAACCCATACCAATTGGTGAGCAAATAATCCTAAAGATCTTTTAAAGGATAAACAAATAATAAACAAGATTTCACAAATTGGAATCACCAAGTTTGGATATCTAAATAAAAAGATATGGATTTTATAAGTTAAAGAAAGAAATATTAATTAAAGAATATTTAAAGACCAAACCAAACCTTGGCCAAATCCTTAAACAAGTGGAATGAATTTAATCCAAATCCAAATAAAAATATTGGTTAAAGAATTGCCAAAGTAAAATAAAAAGGGCTTAGACCAAATCCTATTGGAATAAAGACAAACCCAAATTTTAAATGATTAATAAATCTTATTAAAAACTTTTCCAAATAATTCAAGATGAATTATTTGACACCCTTTTAAGTAAACAAAACTTACTGAAAGGTTTTGGAAGAATTTAGAAGTCAAATGGAAATTAAAAACATTATTAAATCCTATTTTGAATTAAAACAAGGGCCCTTTTTATTAACTAAAAAGACCCCAAAAAGGAATAAAATAAATTTCCAAAATTAACATCAGAATGTGCTACTGATCAATATTTAAACCTACACAAAATTTGACAAAGGTTTGATTTCAAATGAGTGCTTGAGTTGATTAAATGAAATCAAAACAGAAAAATCAAATTGGAAAAACAAAAACAAAACTGTACAAAAAAACTGAACTGAGCAACCAGCCCAACAAGGCCCAGCAAGCCCATCTTTCCACCCCACCCGCAGCAAAACTACTCACTCAAGTTTTGACCCGCGCAGACGCTGACAGACGGACCCCACCTTCCTCTCTCTCCCACTCACTGACAAACGGGCCACGCGACCACGTCACCTTCTTCCTCCCCGCGACGACCCCGCCCCTCATTCCTCCCCGGCCGTTCTGTCGCTGTTTCCTCGCGTTAATACGCAGTAACCACGCCATTAAACGCCCCTGCGACCACGCCTACTTAAGCGCCAATATCTCCTCTCCCTTTCCCCTCCGTCACCTCACCTTAGCGCGCCCCCAGGCCGCCAAATTTTACTCTGCACCACCCTCTGTTCCGACGCTCTCCGGTGACGATTCCGGCAGCCCCTCACCGCCCCTTGCCTCCCCGAGCACATAGACGTGATCCCCATCTCCTGGCGGACCTTCCCGTATCACCAGCTCACCCGCGCGTGCTCTGCAAGCTCGACAACGTCACCGCCAGTGCAGCGCCACCGTCTGCCTCCGCTCCGACGAACCCTACCGGTGAGACCAGACCCCCTTGCCCTCCTTTTGATACACGCATGTCCGCTACTTGCGTACGAAGCTAACCGTGTCCTCCGTTTGTTTCTTCGTGACCCGTAGCGCCGCCCTCGACAACGATAGAGTGTGGCCGTCGTCAGACGCAACTCCGACGAGGAATTCCTGCAACCTCAGTGCGCCCCTTGACCAACCGCGAGTACCTTGAGCATCCCCGCGACCCAGCGAACTCGGTGAGCTTATTCCCCATCCCCCTTGCTTCCTGTATTAGCCGGAGCGCCACCGCCTGAATGCATCGCCACCGCTCACCGTTGCTAGCGCCGCCGAACCATGACCAGACGCTTAGAGCCGTTGGATGCAGGTCGTAAGGATGCAATAGAATCACTTAACGCCGAAAGGGTATGAAATCTGTGCCGCTCGATCTAACTTAGATCTGACGCCTCACAGCGAACGATCCGCGCGAAACGGTACGCACGAATAGGAAAGCGCCACGTGGCTCTGCTCATTTGAATTAAAACATATTTGATCTATTAGAAGTTAGATTTTGTAAAATCTATAACTTTTAATCTACATGTCCAAATTTTGCAAACATTATATCAATGGATTCAGAAAAACAAGCCCTAGCCAACCATGCACTTTGTTTAGTAAAAAGCTTCTGGTAAAATGTTTGTTTTTGCAGAAACTTATGTATGCTTGTTTAGGTTATAAAATTTATTCCAAAATGTTTTTTGAGGATAAAATCTTTGGCAAATGGTGTATTTTGAACTTACTGACCATAGGAAACAAATTGTGGGTTCAAAAATGTATTTGGAGAAACAAAAGAATGAATCTTAGATTTAAACCATTTCTAGTCAAATAAAAATATGGTTTGATTATTAAAAATGGTTTTGGAAGAAAAACCTTTGAGAAATGTTTTGGAAATAAACTCTCTGACCCTAAAAACAAGCTTATTTGGTTTGAAAACATATTTTGTGAAACTTATAGAATTTTTCCTTATTAAAAGCATTTCTTCACCACATAAAATAATGACTTGATCCAAAAATGGTTTATGAAATAAAATCTTATACAAATGATTTTGCCACTTTATAAAATGACCATTAGGTGTTTTCAAATGTTTATGAACCATTAGAAACCACTTTTTCAAATAAAACAATCTTTGACATGCTTGCATGTATTGTTTTGTTTCTATCATTTTATGTGATGAATTGCTTGAATGGTGGATTGAAATATTGTTTGCTTGATTGAGTTGTAGTGACTTGAAGTGTGTGAACATTGCAAAGATCAAGGAGTGAACTTATACCCTCTACTAAAAAGGCAAGTGATGCTTCATACTTTGTCCTACTATTTTCACTATGCATTAGTGATATTTCTAAGTAAGATTTGCATGGAATTTTGCTAAGTATAAACCATGCTATGGGAAATCCTAGTAGATGAAACCTTAGTAGAAATTCATAAGTGAAGATTCCTACTACCATCATGCTTATCTTAGCTTATAGAAAACAAGGGTCGAATGTATATTCATACTATGGAAAAAATTCTAAGTCTGAGGACTTGTGTTTTGTTTAATAAAACAACTAAGTGAATGAATCACCTGGGTGGAATGGAAGGAATGGTTTATGTTGAGTGGTTACACAAGGCCAGGGGACTGGTGTACCTTGTGTATCTCACTTGTGCATGGCCACCCAGGAACAAAGAGATTTGAGATGTCAAATGTTGAGAAGCTTCAAGTGCAACCACTTGGCATTACGGGCTCTGCCTGGATCATATAGGTTGCAATAACTTATCCAAATGGACAGTTGGTGGTAGGGGATTGATAGGTTGGAACGCGTCCATTTTGTTCTAAGGGAAGGCTTCTGAAAGATCTTGTCTTGGGAAACCAAGTCTTGTGGGGAAAGTGCACCACCTGTGCAGATTGTAAAATCTAAGTACTTAGCCATGTCCCTGGCAAAGGACAATTTGAGCATCAAGACATGGAAGCAATCAAGAATCTCATCATCCAAATTTCTAAGTTAAAACTTGTGGTTGAACAAGGGTTTAAGGTTCACCAATTTCTATTGGTGGTTCCTTGGGTGATATTTTTGTCAAGCAAAAACTTAGTGTTTTCAAATGATAAGGAAAATCTATTTTTGAGCAAAGCAAGCCTAAGCTCCACTTAGCCAAATGCATATAGATGATAGACTCCACTATATTACCATAGTATCACTTTCCAATACAATTCAAATGTATTGACCCTTGTGGCTGTAACTTGTTATGTTGCAGGTTTGTTTGATATTAGTGAAGTAGGATTACAAGTCTACAACCAACATGTCTGCCTGTGGCACTTTGAAGATGAAGGACCCCATGCTATTGTTATATTCTGCTGCATTTTTATGAGATAGCCAAAAGAGCTATGTAAGATGTAATAAAATTATGTTATTCCTGGTTATAAAGTTGTATTATGACCTTTGTTTCTTGATATTACATCTTAACTGTGGATGCTAGCTATTGATCCAGGGACTAGCATTGTAAACACAGGGATCTCTACCTTATTAAAGGTTGGGAACCTTACATGTAACCCCAAAACGAGTGATTCCAATTTCTACAGAAAGTTATTCCAAGTAACTAGCATGTTTATTTGTAATCACATCAAAATACCCTGCATATTAAATCACGGTTAAAAATACAAAAAAACCTTCAGAACTGCCTTTGGGAATTTTCTAAGGGAATTCTGGTAAATATTTTGACATGATTCCAACTCTCAGTGAATCAGTCCATCAAACCATACTTAATCAACCAAGTAAATAATTTTTGGATCTACAGAACTTTTCTGGTGAATTATTTCCTAAAACTTGAGCTTTTATTCACTAGTAAATTCATTGTAATTCAAAGGAAATTGATAAATTAGTGAAACCACTTTTGTTGGCTTCATATTATCAATACCTATCTGATGATATCATCTTTACATGTTGATATCATACAGAACCTGACCATTGCTCTAAAACCCCTTAATCAAGTATTTTTGACCCTTAAATCCCATGAATTTGTTCCCTAATCCTTCCAAGACATTCACCAATCACATCAAACCAATATTCCAGCACCATACTATTTTATATCATGTGATTATATTTTTCTTGTTGTATGGTATAAATGTATGTATGCCTTGTTTGATCGTGGCCTTGCTTGTTTGCATGTTTTCTCAATAACAGCGATAGATGTGATTGTGTGATGCTAAGAAGATGGAAGCCTTGGATTATTAGTATTATTATTGGGTACTCTTGGTTTTATGGTATTCTAAAGAAGTCAAGTGAAATCTTTTTGGTCACAGGAAAGCCACCTTCTTGCTCATAAGCCCTTGTCCTACTATTTTACTTATGCATGTTTTATTTGCTTGTTTATATCAATTGCATGGTTTTACTATACTATGTTTTATATGCGGGAAGGTTTGGCTCCTCCAAACCATTACCCCCTGAGTACCATTAGGTATAACCCATTTGATGACTCCTACTTGTCATTTGTAATGTAGGTGGTGCATAGCACCACCACCCTTTGGAGACCCTGTTTTAGCCAAAGTAAAAGTATAGGATGGGAAGACCCCGGAAAAAGGTTTATAAAAATGTTTTACAAGAAAAACTTGGCGAGGTTTGGCCTACCATGAGAGTTTGATAAATAAAAAGTTTTTGGTTTTATAAAAAAATGTTGAAGTGGAGGAGTAAAAATGTTTACAAAGACACACCGGTTCTTTGCAGTTTTGCCAGAACAATTAACCCATACAACCACATTATTCCGATATGGGAAGGGGCTAGGCTGGAAGTGTGTTTACTTTGGTATAAGCTTCCTCACAAATACTACAGGGGATTTCAAGGTCCTGGAGGGTGGGTATTCTATGGAAAAACGGTCCATTGTCAACCGGGAGAAGAAACTAACGGTCTACAGGCCGCCATGCGTTACTATGAGTGCCTCATTGAAAGCACACACTCAGTGTAGTGGAAAAGGCACTCCAGTTGGCTTTGGAACTGTACAGGGCATCCTGGTTTTGAGGGGAACAACACTCATAGGGTATGCACTTATACTAGAGTGGGCATTCCGACGGTCTTGTTTGATTATCCGAGACCCGCATACTTTTGTGTGACGAACCGAGGGTGATCCCGGCGGATGTATCAAATCTTGTGGGTAAAGTGTATAACCTCTGCAGAGTGTAAATCTATTCGAATAGCCGAGTCCTCGGTCATAGACGGTTGGGAAGGTTGCTGTAGGGCGCTGCTGGTTTTGTTTTCAAAAAGGACTTCGGAAGAGAAAGAGTTTTCTAAACCTGGTGGTCTGAAGGACACCAGAGAGAGTGATGTGATATTGGAGGATCAGGGAAGAAGAAAACCCGATCAAGTAAGGACCATGGAGATGAAATAGGGTGACCCAATCCTAGTGTTTACTGAAACTTTTCAAAAAGACTTTCCAATGGTTTTACAAAACTTTTCAACAAAAACTGTGTAGATGCTACATCTACTAGAGAAACTATTTGAGAAAAGAACCTCCCTTGGAGCCCTCCTACCACCATAACCATATTGCATATCCTTTTATTGTTGTTATCTTAGGGTGGTTTGCGAGTATATTCCAACATACTCACTGGAATTGTCCCTGGCTATTTACTTGGCCATATTTTCAGAAGCACGAGGAATGATGGAGATGCTAACGTCTATGCGAGCTAGGCCATCTCCCGAGTCAGTTACATGTAGGTTAAGGCTTGACATGGGCTCTGCGAAGGAGGACTTATGCTAATTGATGATTATAATTGCCATAAAGGCAATGATATAAGTTTTGTACTCGTTACCTTTTGTATGTTGTACTGATACTCATCGGTTATGCTCATGGCTCACTGAAAATGGGAACATGAACTATAGGCATAACAGGGATTCTCGGACCGTAAATCCGGGGGTCTCACAGGTGTGATGAAGCATGATCGATTATTTGAGCAAAGGAGGAATACCGCGGGAAAACTTGGGCATAACACTTACCAAAAGGTGACCGCCTCCTTGCGTATGATGGTATAAGGTATTCCTGTGAATCTAGTTGATGAACACTTGGCAATGGATGAGAGTCAATGAAGGGAATATGCCCGAGAGGCAATAATAAAGTGGTTATTATATTATTCCTTGTTTATGATAAATGTTTATTTTGGATGCTATAATTGTATTAATACGGAAACATTAATACATGTGTGTTTAATAAACAAATAGAAAGTTCCTAGTTATGCCTCTCTTATAAAGTAGCTCGTTGATTAACAAGATGACCAAGGTTTCCTGATCATGGACATTGGATGTTGTTAATAACAAGGTCACAACATTATTGGAATGATGTGATGAACATTCATCCGAAGTATAGAATTACGATCAAAGTCATTGTGTTTATATTTCTATAACATCATATGAAGTAATCCTAATCCTTAGACCATGAGATCATGTCAATCACTAAAACTAGAATATTATCTTGATAACATCAAACGTCACACAGTAACAAGGTGACTATAAAGATGGGTTCAGTACTACAAAGGTGTTATGTAGAGGCTCATGGATCAAGAGTGGAATTTGTCCATCCCGATGACAGAGAGATATACTTTGGGCCCTCTCGGTGATATCACATTAGTTAGCTTGCAAGCAAGTGATTTGATCACTAGAATGTTATATCATGGGAACGAGAAAAGAGTACATGTTGGTAACGAGATCAAACTAGGTATGGATATACCGATGATCGAATCTCGAACATGTAATACATCACGAG
This sequence comes from Avena longiglumis, assembly GCA_030063025.1. Classification (NCBI taxonomy): domain Eukaryota; kingdom Viridiplantae; phylum Streptophyta; class Magnoliopsida; order Poales; family Poaceae; genus Avena; species Avena longiglumis. Next base: position 206,967,579 of record CP125979.1, on the reverse strand, counting down.
ACAAAGGGATTAAGTTACTAGCGTAAAAGGTTCTCACGATCACAAGAAGTCATCGTTTTAAAACAACATCAAATCACACACGATTCCCGAGGCATGAGGCATGAGCCTCCGGCCTTCGCCGGCTTCTCCCCGGCGTGGGATCTGCATGGATTCCTCTGGTGGTGGTTGGAAGGTCACCTACTATGGTGTGACCACGGGTGGTAAGTTTCTTGAGGGATCGCTTGTGCTCTTGGTTGATTCTTGGTTGGTTCTTCTTAATGCCAAAGGTTCTCCTCTTGAGGGCAGATGTTTGGAAAATGGGGAGAAGATTTCTATTGGATCTGTTTTGAGGTTCCCCTCTCACCTCTCTCGTGTCAATGATTTTTTGGTGCCTACACCTGGATTTCTTGGTAAATCTCCTACCTTCTCTGGAACAGATGAGGACACTGGTTTTAAATAGCATGCTCTTTGCTCCTCCTTGCTGGCTGATGATCTGGAGCCTTCTAAGGGTTTTTTGATGCTTTTCCCTGGTGCAAAAAAATTAGTTCTCCTCAACCACAATGAGGTGGTCATTGATGCTAGATATTTGATCAAGGTGAGGTTGTGGCAACTAGTGTTTCTATTGATCTTCAAGTCAAAAGGGTGATTGTTGGCACTCAGATCCTGCCTATCTCTTCGGTTATGGAAAATTCTTTCAACTCTAAGAAGATCGTGCCAAAAACCCTGGATTTCACCAAGGATCTTCCTAAAGAGGTACTTCAAGAGGATGTGTCAATGAAGCGACCTGCCCTGGATTTCTCGTTAGGGAAGGAATTTGAAAAGAATCTTTTCAATAAGTTCAGGCATCAAGTTAACTTTCTTGGTGGATTCAGGAAGAAGCCTTTCTATCTGGTTTGTTCTTTTGGCAGAGCAAATTTTAAATTGGATATCCGTACGGTTGGCCTTGCACCCCAACCTTGTTTTGGTGGTTTGGCTTCTAAATTCCAAGTAAGATTTCTGCAAGACAGAACTTTTCGATTCTCGGTTGCTTCAAGAGCCGTGGGTTTTGAAATTTACAATATTTCAAAATTTTCTTGTGAATATTTTGTGGTTCATATTAATCTTTGGGGTAATGGTGGTCCGAATTGGATCTTTGAAGAAAAGGAATTTTACAAGGAAACTGCTGGAGATTGGAAGGTTGTCACGTACAAAAAGAAAAGCCCCAAAAATTCTCCTTTGATCAAGCATGTCAAATCTGTGCAGTCGGTCTTCAAACGGCTCAAATTCCCGGTTGCGGTTGCGGATTCCTCGCCTGGTCTCGCTGGGCACAGTAAGTGTGACATTATTTCGAGTAATCAAAACCGGTCTTACGCTCAGGTTCTCGCTGATGGCGGAATTAAATCTCTGGTAACGCCTGTCGGGCCCAAAGGTGGCGAAAATTGCGCGGCACTTAAGATCCCTGGTCTTATTCCTTTTCTAAAATTACCAACCTTACCAAAACGTCCGTGGCCCGATAACTCTTACCTTGGGTGGTTCAAGGCCCGGCCAAACCCATCTCTCTTTCGGCCCACTGTGTACAACGGCTTTAAGGACTTATCCATTTCCTTGCAAAAAACAACTGCCGAAATCCCTATCCCCTTAACTCCCTCGCCTGCGGAAACCCCAAACTCTCCCTGCTCGTCACCGGCGAAGTCTGGAGAAATGGCCAACATTCCGATTGATCCTGCGCCGTTCCTGCCAGGCGGCTTTCAAGTTCGTCAAGTGGCTGGAAGAACCCGCGTCAAGAGGGTGGTGGTCCCGCGTCGGCCTAAAGCGCATGAATAGTATTGCTTCCATTAATCCCCTACCCCTGGTCAAGTCCCTTTTGAGAATATTCGAGATGTTCTGCTTGACTTTCTCAATAATGAAGTTCGGGTAGATTTTCGGGATGTCCAGGCTTGTCCTTTTGGGGCCGCCTATGTGCAATTTCGCCATGTTAGTGACAGGGATAGGCTCATTGCAGCCAGCCCCATTCCTTTTCAAGATGTGCACGTCTCTTTCGTTAAGCACAATGAGGGTGAAAATTGGAGAAGGACCCAATTCAACAACGAGTGCTGGGTGATGCTAGTTGGACCCCCTCTGGACCACTGGCACACTGAAGATCTGAACTCTGTCTTTGCTGATATTGGGAAGGTTCTTCTCTGGGAGAGGGACCAGGAGCATAAAGGAAGAATTCTGGTGAAAATTCGAGTTACTGACTTGGTGGAGATCCCCAAGAGTGTGAGGTTCACTATTGGTGACTTGGTTTTTTTTTTTTTTTTTTTTTTTTTTGTAAAAGGGCCCAGAGGACCCGAGAAGCTGCAAATTAATAAACGTGGCAGGTACAAATTACGGTTAGGCCCTTGGCATTAAGAACTCCAGCCAGGCTAGACAAAAAAGAGAAGGGCCTAACACTTACAAAAAGCACCCTAGGACTAAAACATAAAAAGCAATCAAGTCCTCGGGGGCCTCCACCACCAGTCTCCGGCGACCTCCAGCCATGGCGAGGTCGTGGTCTCTTGCTCGTTACGCCTTCCGAGCCGGAGAAGAAGCAAGCCAGCCTTCTTGGCCAATGACGGGGACAAACCACTTGTCAGTGTCAAGTCGTCGAGCTCTGGCTTCAAGCTTCGAGTAAGGCCTCCAATGGAGGTTGAAACCCAAGGCCGCCCTTCGGCCAGAACAGGCAGCGGCCCGGCAGCCCCGCCACCAAAGGACCACTGCGAAGAAAGATCTCGAGTCGCAGCATCGCAACATACCATAGCACCCATATGAAGCAGGCTTGGAATTGCAGAAGGCCGAGCTTGAGGAACGCCACACCTTCTCTCCTCGCCACCACGGCCAGCCGGAGAAGAGCAGCAGGAACTCGAAGCCAACCTTCGCGACCCAAACACAGAGACAGGAGAAGGGATTGTCGCGCGCAGCCTTTCCCCCCCCTCGCCACCACGGCCGTCCAGGGAAAACACACCCGCACCACAAGCTCCGCTGCATCTGGCCTCCTCCTCGCCACCACGGCCGGCCAGGAGCTTTGAAACTGCAGAGCTACCCCACTCCCTCACCCTAACCACGGCGCCTAATTTATTGACGGAGACAGTGGCCGCCGTCTTCTTAGCAAGCTCCAACCAGAGGAGCAGACGCAAGAGAACAGCAAACCAAAAGGCCTGAGCGAAGCCGCCGCTGCTCGCCCAGGCGCTGCTCCAAGACGCCATCTTCAAGCCTTCATACCTGCAGAACATGGAATTAACTTCAGCCCTCTCCTCGCCACCATGGCCGGCCAGAGAAGCGACAGCAACTCCATCTCCACGGGCAAAGGCACCATCACTGCTCCATCCCCTCTTCCCCTCGCCACCATGGCCGGTCAGCAAGAAGAGAAGCAGCAGCAGGATGCCCCGGCTTGACGAAGCACCACACTTATTTGCACAGCTCCCGGTCATTCCCCAACTCACAGAGAAACCCCACCAAGAGGCCTCACCGGAGAGGAGCAAGGACCGCCGCCGGTCGTTGTGCGGAAACGACCAGGACAAAGGAGACTGCAGGCGGGGAACTCCAATCGATAGGCCGTCGCCGCTCGTTCTTCCCTCGCCGCCACGGCCGGCCGAAGAAGACGACGACTCCAACGCCCTGGAGCAGCGCCAAGAGATGGCCTTATTTGGGGCACAAGCAGCCCACGAACTCCCCACCTCTGCCGTCTTGGCAGCTATGAAGAGCAGCGGCCGCAGCCATCGGTTCCGGCCAGAGGAACTCGACAGATACCGCCCGGCAGGACGCCAAACTCCGGCACAAAGCCAGACCCTACAGCTAGTATATACAGGAAAAGATCCGGAGCCGCACCTCCGCCTCCCTCTGGGCGGCGGCAGGTCGGCCGGTTTGGCACCGGTGCAAGCACAAGATGGCGGGAGAGGGGAAAGAGATAAGGTAGGGGGCTAGCTAGGAAACCTATTGGTGACTTGGTGGAGACTGAATCTTGGACCTTTTCTGTTGAAGTTTTACAGAGTGACTTGCTTGGGGGTCCCACCAGAGGAGGACCCACTGCCTGCTGGCAATGAGGACCCACATCCTATTCCTGTCTTTGGGCCCAGATCCCCCCTCCTCCGCCACCCCCACCTGCTCCTGTTGGTGAAGCTGGTGGCTGGGGTCAGTGGTTGGCGCCACCACCTCCTCCTCCTGGTGGCAACAATGTGGGATGGGTCCCATGGGAAGCTGCTGCTGCCCCAGTGCAGGGCCCTGTGGTTGCCCCTGGTGAAGATATGCCTGTGGATGACCACAACCTCCCCCCTCAGGATGTTAACAGTGCAGTTACTGGTGCTTTACTTGTAAATGATTGGGAGTCAGGTGATGAGGACTCTGTTAATGCTGATCCTGCTTCTGTAGAGGGGCATGCAGTTATTGAGGAGCCTCAGGGAGTTGGTATTGGAGAAGGCCTGCAGAACATTCTTCAAAATTACCTGGAGGAGGATGATCTTAACTCTGATGAGGAAGGGAGGGTTGAGAGTCCAATGGACACTGGTGCTGTGGCTGGAGAAATCAATGATTGGATGTTAGAAGATAAGCACCTTCTCTCCCCTAATGAAGCTCATCTGCAGGTTGGCATGGTCAGAACTTTCGTTTCCTTCCCTGATGTCCATGCTGCAAAACAAGGTTTTTCCCAACAATGATTAGAGCTCTGGGAAAGTTACTTCCCCCCCCCCCATATTCAAAAGGATTCTTCATCAAGGGGCTCATTCATGTGTGACATTCCTGTAAGTTGGTTTAATTTTATTACTCTCATGCTTGCTACCCCTGAAAAGTTCAATTGGGTCAGAAGCTTTCTTACCTCCCCATATGGGAAATTATTAAAGAACCTATTGCTGGGGAAAATTCAATATCTTTCATCATCCCTAATGAAAGAATTTCACAGATGGCTCCTCCTTGCCTAGGCATTGAGGCCAAGCAGTCTTCTTGTTCTCCTTCCACTCCTTCCAGAAAGAGAAAGGGCAAGGAACCTCTGGTTGAATCTGAGGAGAGAAGAAGTCCTCGAATTGTTGAATTAAATGGGGGTTTCAAAAGTCATTTAAACTGCTCAATCTTAGACCGTCTAACATGTAATGCTGCTCCACCATGTTTAAATCCTAAAGTAGTTAAAAACCTTGCTGCTTCTTTCTGCAAGGTAAAGGATGGTGACCTGGACAAAAGGCTGCTCAAGAAAGGGAAAGCCACTGAAGTAGCAGTCAAGGATCCCACCAAAGGCACCAACAAAGGGAATGGCTCCTCAACCGTAAGTCCTGGGGGCAAGAAGAAATCTGGGGCTGCTGGTACCTATGGACAGCAAGCCAAGAAGAAGCCCTCTATTTAGGTGTCCAATGTATCACAAACTGTCTTTTGCTGGAACCTTGTTGGTTCCCTTTTCTGAACCTTGTAATAGTGGTCACATGCTGTGTTTGTTACCTGTTGTGGCTATGGATGATGAATTTGTCAGTGAGTTTAAGTTATGGAATGCCTTTTGCTTATTTGCTGGTGCTCCTTTATTTTGGGTGATGACATTGGTTGTTTCACCCCTCAATCAAACCTCCAATATGGTTTTTTATGGATAATAAAAGAATATGAAGATTTTAAATTGGAACATCAGGGGCATTTATTATGATAAAAAGTGGGTTGCCCTCAGAAATAATATTGATGAATCTAGTTGTGACATTATTTGTCTCCAAGAAACTAAGAGGGAAGAATTTGATATCTCTTACATCATGAAATTTTGTCCCTACAAATTTGACAAATTTGAATTCCTTCCCTCTAGGGGGCTTCTAGGGGTCTGATTATCATTTGGAATAGCACTTTGTTTTTTGGGCAACTCTCTTTTCAAAATGAATTCTCCATCTCTATTACTCTGACCTCACTTTTTTCCAATGAAACCTGGATTCTCACCAATATTTATGGGCCCTGCTTAACTGAAAAAAAGCAGAATTCTTGGAATGGTTTGCAAATATTGATATGCCTGATGATATGGACTGGCTCATTGTGGGTGACCTCAACTTTATTAGAAAACCCTCTGACAGAAATAGGCAGGGGGTGATGTGAATGACATGCTCATTTTTAATGAAGCCATTTGCAACCTGGGACTCATAGAGTTACCCCTTAAAGGTAGGTAGTTCACTTGGAGCAACATGCAAAAGGAGCCTCTTCTTGAGAGATTGGACTGGTTCTTTACATCTTCCTCCTGGAGACAAAGATATCCCTCAACTTTTGTTGTCCCTCTTACCAAGCCAACTTCTGATCATCTGCCTTGTGTCATCTCTATTGGCACAATGATTCCAAAATCCCAGGTTTTCAGATTTGAGAACTACTGGATGTATCATAGTGACTTTAAATCAATTGTTCAAAATGCTTGGAACATTCCAGTTGGTTTCCCTGACTCTGCTAAGAGAATTAATGCTAAATTCAAAAATGTCAGAAGAGGGTTAAAGATCTGGGCAAAGAATTTTCCTTGTTCAAAAACTCAAATTAGTAATGTCAATGCAACTATTGATCTTTTGGATGTCTTGGAGGAAATTGAGAACTCTTACTGTACTGGAATGGAATCTCAGGGACTTGCTAAAAACTCTTGTAATCACACTGCTACAAGATCAGAATGCTTATTGGAAGCAAAGAGGAAAGGTCAAATGGGTCAAGTTGGGAGATTAGAACACAAAAAATTTCATTCAAAAGCTACCATCATCTTCAGGCATAACTACATCTCCATGCTCAAAAATGAATCTAATGAGGAAATTCATGATCATTCTGGTAAAGTTGAACTCCTTTGGCATGCCTTTAAGGATAGAATGGGCACTTCAGATAAGCCTGAAATGCACTTTAACCTTAGTGAGTTGGCAGGGGAATGTCTAAGTCATGAGGAAAGAGATGCTTTAGAACAGCCATTTTCTGATAAAGAAATTGAAGATGTGATTAAAGATCTGCCTAATGACAAGTCTCCTGGCCCTAATGCTTTTAACAATGAATTCATTAAGAACTGCTGGCCTATTATTAAGGATGATGTTAAACAACTTCTTTGGGATTTCTTTGAAGGCAAGACTTCTTTGGAAAGCATTAATGCCTCTTTTTATCACCCTCATTCCGAAAAATGAGACTCCATTGACAGCTGGAGATTTCAGGCCTATTTCTCTACTAAACAGTGTCTTCAAGCTTATAACCAAGATCCTGGCCAATAGACTTCAAAAAATTATCCTTAAGCTTGTCCACAAAAATCAATATGGATTTTTGAAGCAAAGATCAATTCAGGACTGCTTAGGATGGGCCTTTGAATTCCTTTTTCAATGTCACAAATCCAAAGAAGAAATTTTAATTCTGAATCTTGACTTTGAAAAGGCTTTTGATAAAATTGAGCATTCCACCATTATCAATATTCTCAAAGCCAAAGGTTTTGGTGAGAAATGGATTAATTGGATTCAGCTGATTTTTGGATCTGCTTCATCTGCTGTACTGTTAAATGGAGTGCCTGGGAAAAAATTCTACTGTAGAAGAGGTGTAAGGCAAGGGGATTCCTTATCCCCCCTTTTGTTTGTTCTTGCTGCGGATCTCCTCCAGTCCATTCTCACAAAAGCAATGTGCCTTGGGCTTTTATCTCTTCCCTTAGAAGGTGTTTTCTGCCCAGATTTCCCTGTCATTCAGTATGCAGATGACACCCTATTGGTCCTTAAAGCTGACTCAAACCAATTGATGTGCCTTAAAGCCCTGCTTCAAACTTTTGCTCTTTCCACTGGACTCAAGGTTAATTACTCTAAATCTAGCATGATGCCAATCAACATGGATCCTGATAGGCTAAGGCATTTTGCTAATACAATTTCCTGCCTCACTGGATAACTTCCCTTCACTTATCTTGGACTGCCTTTAAGCATCAACAAGCCTGCAGTGGAACATTTTCTACCTATTGTCCAGAGAGTGGAGAGAAGATTATGTGGAATTGTTGATTTCCTAAACTATGGGGGAAAGCTACAACTGGTCAAATTTGTCTTATCTTCCCTTCCCAATTATTATATGAGCTGCTTTGAAATTCCTATCACTATTAAAGATCAGCTGATCAAATACATGAGGCAATGCCTGTGGAGGAAAAAACCCACTGATGTTCAAGCTAGAGGACAAGCACTAGTGGCCTGGAACAAAGTTTGTAGACCAAAGGATCATGGAGGTTTGGGTGTTCTTGATCTTAACATTCAGAAATCGACTCTCCTATTGAAAAATCTAGATAAGTTCTAAAATCACAAAGATATTCCCTAGGTTCATCTTGTTTGGAACACTTATTATAGCAATGGAAAATTACCTAGAAGAATTTTTGAGGGGTCCTTTTGGTGGAAAGATCACCTGAAACTAGTTGATATCTTCAAAGGAATTGCAAAGTGTTCGGTGGGAGATGGAAAGTCCTCTCTCTTTTGGACTGATATGTGGAAATAAGAATGCTTGCAGCATAAGTTTCCTCACTTACTGTCTTTTGCAAAAAATCCACATATCCCTGTCAGTGAGTTCATTCAGACACCCAATATGCAGGACCATTTCTTTCTCCCTCTATCTCAGGAATCTTATTTTGACTATCAGTGCCTGGAGCAAATTATCAGTGAGGGGATATAGGGAGAAACAGACAATTGGAGCTACATTTGGGGCAGTGATTCTTTCTCTGTTAAAATGGCCTATTCATCTTTATCTGGGCATCAGACAGTTCAGCCTCATTTCTCATGGTTATGGAAGTCTTCTTGACAGCAAAAACACAAGTTCTTTTTCTGGATTTTGCTCCTTGATAGGCTAAACACCAGGAACCTTCTGAAGAGGAAAAGATTCTCTCTGATCACGTATGATTGTGTGTTCTCTGGTTGCATCAGTGAGGAAACATTAAAGCATTTATTTTGGGACTGCCCTTTTGCAAAAGCGTGTTGGGATGACATCCGCCCTGTCAGAGATAATGATTTAAATCTCTTTGAGGCGTTGGCTAATATAAAGAGTAGATTAAAAGTCCCGTTTGCAATGGAAATTATTATTCTAGGACTTGGGGCATCTGGATGTGCAGAAACAATGAAATATTTAACAACAAGCGTGCTTCCCTTGATGAATGGAGGGCCATTGTTTCTCAAGAATTAAGATGGCTTCTGTTTAGAATCAAGAAAAAATATTTCTAGGATCTCAAAGCCTGGATCAATAACAATTTGGATGGGAGATAGCTAGCCTTGTTTTGCTTATCCCTCTTTGAGGTGGCCTTGGTTTTGTAAATATTTACTTATGTAACTCATTATGATATATAAAAATTGCAGTGGGGTTTTTTACCCTACTTTTTTACCCTCAAAAAAGTCATCGTTAAATGTGTGGGAGGCAGTATGGATCTCTAGGTCCCTCTTCTGATTATTGATCCGAGAGGGGTCTCGATAATGTTTGCATTATTCGCGAACCATAGGGTGACACACTTAAGAGACACCAACACCATTTGGAACAAATAGTTTCTAGACGAAAAAATTTACAATACACAGGAATTTATTTCACTAGACACCGGAATTGTTTCGTGTGAAATTGTTGTTTCTACATGTGAAATAGAATACTAGCAAGGGGTTTTATGTGAATGTTTGTTGATTAATGTAATTGACAAAATTCTGAATAAATAAATAAAAGGAGTTTTATTTAAAGAGAGATTACATTAAATTTGGTGGAAATTTAATTGGAATATGGCAGGGTTTTTGAGTGGAGAAATGAAGGGGAAAATTGTGAGTGGGAGCTCCACCCATATAATGGAGGAAGGGGTAGGGGCATCCTCCTTGTCCGGTGGCCACACCCCTTGGGGTGCCCCCTCCTATATAAATCCCCCTCTCCCTCTCACATACTTACACCTCCTGGTGAAGGATCCCGCTCCCCCTCTAGTTTATCCCCCATGGTCTCGGACTAGCGAGATACATGTTCCTGGTGGATTTTTGTTTGGAAAGAGTTGTTGCTTCCGTTGCATCGCTGGAGCGAGGAGGAGGAGGTTGTTCGGTGGCTTGAACGTGTGTGCGAGCATGGATGCACTGCAATTTTGTGGCGCTGGACTTCTTCTCGATCTTGAGATCGGCAAGCATTCGTGTATATCATCCATGATTACAGCCTCATTAAACTTTGTTGGTATACAAGGGTATGTTCTCTATGGATGTATATCACCCGTTGCTTGTATCTAGTAGATAGATCTTGGTACATAGTTGTTCCCATCGTAGTATTTTTTGTTTTCTATGCTACAAACCCTACAGTGGTATCAGAGCCGGATCTATGCGTATGCTTTGCACGGGTAGTACACATATGAGTATGTGGTAAATTATGATCATGTTATTGCTTCTTGTTTGTACTTTGGATATTGGTGACATAGTGGGATGAAGCGGCCCGGACAAACTTTACATATCCTTGCATTTGAGACCTTTTACACGCTTAACATGCAACTAGTTTTGAATAAGTGGCTAGCGGGTGTCTATCTCTCCTACTATAGTCAATATATGATTTATAACGAGTTGCTAATAATTTGGTTATCCTCGTTGTGGTTCCATGTTCGTAGGTAAAAACGGTTCTATCTTTGAAAGCCCTAAGCCACGCAAAACTTGTAATGGATAAATTAGAAGCGTCTAGTTTAGATTGTTGCTGGGCTAGTGTCATGATATGATAATGTTGTAAGTTGATGTATAGTAGATACTCTTACAACACACCTAACGTGTAAGTTCCATAGACCTTGGCCTTACACACAAAGGAATGATAAAGATCATACCATGATGCACATGATAGTGATCAAGTGCAAGAACCATATCATTTCACTTTTCACATATGATGTTGTTGCATCTTATATTGCTTGTTTGGTATTTTATTAGAATTATAAGATGATCTCTCATTTAGATATCAAGATAAAAAATTGTGTTCTCCCTTAAGTATGCACCGGTTATGTTTCGTCGCTTCAAGACATAACGTGATGATCAGACTTGGTATAGTGGATTTGGTTCATGTAATCACCAAAAATACACGAGGGATGTCGTTTTTGAGTAGGATTTAATTTCTAATTTGGATTAGTTAAACTCAATTTATCATAAATTAAATCAAAGTGTATTTGCATAATTTGTTGTAGTCATTGGCATTCGTTCACCACCTTATGCTTAGTTGTAATTGAGATACTAGAACTATAGAATTCTGGATATTTACTTTACGAACTAGTATCGTATTTCTTTAAGTGTCAGTTTAAAGTTTGAAAGTACTATTGCAAACTTTCAGCAAACCCCATGAAATTTAATAATTAGTATTAAATCAAGAGTGACAATTTTAGTGTTAGTATCTAAAATATCATGTTTGCCTCCATGATTCTTGATATTCAAAAGTTGTTTTAATATCGAGGTTATCTAGGAGCTGAAAGAATTGTTTTAAAAACCATCATGTGTGATAGATATTATGATATCTGAAACAATGTTTTGGTTGCAATATGATAGAGTATAATATATGTTCTCATATTGGATGAGAATTTGCGAAGGTTGGAGATGCTAGACATCCTAATCCTCCAAAAAAGGTTTTGGAAAGTAAAATTTTACTCGCGGTTCACCTTTATAAGCTGTAATAGCTTGATTACGAAAGTTGTCATGATAAGGATGGATAGAATATGTAGGTAAAATGTTTACCACACTGAAATATTACTAAAGAATGGATTTTGAAAGAACACCAAACATTTTGATGATGGTGATCAACTTCAAAGTGCAAGTTCAAAGGTATTAGTATTTGGCGATTTCTATTTTCGTGCCCCTCGTTTGTTAGTTGTACCCACTTTTCCCCAGCCGCTTAACTTTTCCTCACTTTTGCCCAGCTCCTCGTCCAAAACTCTCACATCGGTCTGAAACTCGCTCCCGTTGGGTCCCGTTAGTGGACCCTTGACATTACGTGCTGACAAGTGGGCCGCATTCAGGTGGGTCCCGTAGTGGACCCTCACCGTTACGTGCTGACAAGTAGGACCCCCCCTGTTACGTGTTGACAGATGGGGCCACGTTCGGTCGGGTCCCGTAGTAGGACCCCCATGTTGGACTACGTGGGGTCGGCTTGTTGGGAGTGGGACCATGTGGGGCGCGTTTGGTAGTTACATGCGCCATGTCGCCTAAATTGGAAGATTTATTTTTTAATTATTTTTATGATTGGCCTTTTTAAAAGCGCCTTTTCCCCTTTATGTCACTAACAGTTATTATTTTTTGCCCAAAAAGGCAGCGAATCTAGAGCAGCTTCTCTCTTCATTCATGGTTCCTTTTGGCCCTCGTATTTTCCCAATCTGGCAGAAAATCTAACCAGCACCATAAATATGTAGATAAACAGAGCAGATGTAGATAAAGAAGCTAATAAAGGATTATATAGTATGATACTTAAACTAGGTTCGACAATTAGGCTGCTCAGCAGCAGCAGCTTACAAGTTCAACACAGACAACAAAACAAAAGAAGCTGCTTTACAACAGCAACATCAACACAAGATCAGTGGCCCCTCACCGCCTCTTCTAGGAGGGCCTCCGCCTCCTCCCTCTAGCGCTTACTCCACTTCCTGATGCCCAGTCCCTTGACCTTGGGTGCCCTGGGCTTGATCGGGGGCATGCAACCCTCCTTGAAGGCCACCTTCTAGAGGTTGCAGAGGTGAAAACCGAGCGCCTGGTGCTCGGCTCTGAAGGCGTTGACGTTCTTTGACAGGACGCAGGTCTTCACATCCTCGCAAAATGCCTCACGAGGAACTTGAATTCGGTGGAAAGGCCCCTGGTGCAGAAGGGGAACCTGTAGACGTCATCGGCGAAGAAGGCATTGAACTGGCCGGACTTTAGTTTCCTAAGCACCTGACGAGTCTTGGTGTCCGTGGAATCGTCGTATCTGCAGACGTTGCTGCTATCCACCTATTACAAAAAACAATAGCATGCAATAAGGACTTTGATTGAGATACCGTGATTATCAGGATTGATTAATTGCATAAATTAACCGATTGACATCCCCTGATTATTCCCCAATCCCCAAATCTCAAACCAAATCGAATATTGATCCCAACTACATATCGGTGCTAATACTGATCCCAACTATAGATTGGTGCTAGTACTAGTCCCAACTAAGGGCATTCATCGAAATACGAGATCTAACACAAGAGGATTAGCTACTGTAAAAATACCTAGCATCCAATGATTGAAAATACAAATAACCGAGCCCTAATAACACACGATCTAGCATCCAACAATGGGAATGGGGGAAGAACAAAGGAAGGGGAGAAAACCCTAGTTACCTCCGACCATGGGTCGGCTAATCTTGTGCCGAAGGGGTTCTTCGGCCTGATGGAATCGTTGTCCCTGTAGGGTTCCCAGTCGTGCGGGATTTGCAGGAGAATGGCGGGGGCCTGTATGGGGACGGGGACCTCCTCGTCGGCGGCTACGGCGGAAGCAGGGACGGGGATCTGGACAGGGATGGCGACTGCCTTCAATGCCTCGACGAGGGCATGTACGGGGACGGGGGCCTCCTCATTGGTCGCCTTGGAGGCAACAATGGCCACCACGCCGTTCTTCTCCATCGCCGGCGTGGTTGGGATTTTCTTGGGGGTTTGTAGAAGGTGATGGGACAGTGGAGATGGTTGCGAGAGTGAGTGAGCGAGTGAGTGATGAGTGAGAGTGATGAGGCCTCTATAAATTTGAAGGGAGGAGACGTTTCGTTGCACCAACATGCACCGCATAACCGCGTACGCTACTACACCGTGCACGACCACACGCGTCCACTACCGCCCAGAGCACCGCGACACGCGTACCATGCGTCAAGTTTTCCCCCTCATGTCTAACCTTGGACACTTAGTTGTGCTTAGTTATACCCTCAAGTGTAGCACTGGCAGTTTGGTTGTACTCAGTTTTGCCCTCCAGTAGTAACACTGTGATACACCCGATTTGCATCACCTTTATATATCATAATTTACCTCTATTCATTGATATTTGTCTTATTATGAGGTATTACTTATGGTTTTCATATGTTTATGCATGTTGGATGATTCCTGGAGGATGGACTGCCGGAGTCTGGATTCTGATGGAAAAGAAGGCGTTTCGGTGCAATTTCGCAAAGATCAGAAAAATACCAGAAAAATATGGAAACATATTATTTTACCAGAAGACGAAGGAAGCCAGAAGGAGGGACGGAGTTGGGCCTCAGGGGGCCCACACCCCCTAGGCGTGGGCCCACCTGACCCTGCGCCTAGGGCAGGTGTGGCCCACCTGCCCGGCCTCTGACTTCGCCCCTTAGCCTATATCTTCCCTTCGGAACCCTAATACCAGGTGAGCGACCACAGATAGATTTCCGCCGCCTCTAGGGGCGGAAAACACCGGGAGAGAAAGATCTCTCCGGCAGATAGATTTCTGCCGGGGGAATTCCTTCCCGGAGAGGGGAGACCATCGTCATCAACACCATCATCAAGCTAGGCTTCATCGGCATCATCATCATCATCCACACCATCATCTCCACCAGCACCATCACCACCACTCCGTCCCACTGTAACAATTGTGTTGGATATTGCTTTAGTTCTTAGGGGAAACTTTCTCGGTGTTGATTACTATTGTAGTTGATGCTTGTGAGTGAAACCATTGGATTATTGTTTATGTTTAGATTGTTATCCATTATCATATCATCATTGATCTTGATCCATATGATGTCTTGTGAGTAGTTTGTTTAGTTCTTGAGGACATGGGAGAAGTCATGTTGTTAGTAGTGAATCTGTGCTGAGTTATTATTCAATGGTTTAGTATTTAAGTTGTGGTGCTATTATTCTAGTGGTGTCATGTGAACGTCGACTACATGATACTTCACCATTTATGGGCCTAGGGGAATGCTTGTGTATTTGGCTACTAATCATGGGGTTGCCGGAGTGACAGAAACCTGAACCCCCGTTAGGGCACCTTTGCACAAGGGAGTGTGGTATCTCAGAGTTTAAGGCTGTGGTTAGATTTATATCTTAATTACTTTCCTGTTTTTACGGATGTTTGCAGGGGGTTTAATAACAAGTATGTATTAGTCATAGGAAGGGCGGTATGTTAGCACAGGTTCACCCACACAACACTTATAAATACCAAAGAAGAGTACTCAGCTATTTGAAGCGAAAGCACTTGACAGAATTCCCATGTGTCCTCGAGAACGTTTGGTACTTATAAGTATTTCCACCGGCTTGTCCTTTGCTAAGAAAGGATTGGGCCACTTGCTCCGTTTGTTCATTACTTCTGTTACTTGCTCTTTGTTTTGTTGCCTTGTCATAAAACCACTAAAAATCCGTTTGCTAAGTATTCACAGGGATTTCCTGCTCCACACCACTGTTCAGGACCTTTTGCTTCTCGTTGGGATCGACACTCCTATTTATCAAAAGTACTACGATACACCCCCCTATACTTGTAGGTCATCAAGACTATTTTCTGGCGTCGTTGCCGAGGAGTGAAGCGCTATTGAAGAGTGGAACTGGTAAGGGAAACTTTCACTATGAGTATTTCTCTTGTTACTGCTTGTTACTTTGTTTCCAATATGGATAATCCACTTGGTTTTCTGTTTGGAAAACTACTATCACTGCTAGGGTAGTAGGTGAACCACCTCCTGTTGAGATAGATCCTTTTAAGATACCTACAAGTATTGTTAATTGTGTTATGGATAATTATTATTTTGGGGATGGAACTGTCCATCCTAGTGATCACTTGCTTTTTATCCATGAATTATGCGGGTTGTTTAAGTGTGCAGGTATCACAACTGAACAGGTGAAGAACAAGTTACTCTCTATATCCTTGAAAGGGAGAGCTAAAGAATGGTATAAGCTGCTGAAGAATGGACAATCCATGGAATGGGAGGAGATGTCATCTCTCTTTTACTCTAAATTTTATCCTCCTAGTGAGATCCATAAGGATAGAAATCTTATATATAACTTTTTCCCTCTTGTTGGAGAGAGTACAGCTCAAGCTTGGGGGAGATTGAAGTTACTAATGCTTAAATTTCCTATTCATGAACTCCCTAACAATATTATTCTCAATAACTTTTATGCTAGGCTTTCTCTTCATGATAAAGATTTAATAGATGCTTCTTGTGCTGGATCATTCACACGTATGAAGGAAGAAGCTAAATGCGATCTCTTAGACCGTACTCAAGATAACACTGAGGCTTGGGAGAATGACAAAGCAAGAAAGTCAGGTATAAACTATGATTATGAATGTATTAAATATATTATGAGTACTGATAACTTCCGTGATATTTGCAATAAGTTTGTCCTTTATCCCCAAGTTATTGCAAAATGTTTTAGTGCCTTTGCCTCTTATATTGAACTTCCCAAGAGAGAGTGGGACAAGTACCACGCTCCTTATAAAGACATTGTCACTCATATTCCTGCTAGTACAGAGGTTTGCACTGTTGATCCTATTTTTCCTGGACCTTATATTGAGAAAACTCCTTTTCCTTCTAAGGTGAGGGAGCATTCTATTATGGATACTGTGGTTAGAAAAAGTGCAAAGAAAATTGTAGGGTCCGATGAGCTTATTGATATTGAGCCTGTGGTAGTTATTATGAAATATCTTGTCACTAGAAATATAGAGGATGTGCATATTGTCTTCTGTGAAGACGCCACTAATATTGTTTCTCATCCTAAGAAAGATAGAAAAGCTAGTGTTCATGTGCTTTCTGTTAAAATTGGTAGTCATAGCTACTATGGTTTATGTGATATCAGTGCTAGTTCTAGTGCTATTCCTTCTGAGATTTACAGGGAAATTATGAATAGATTTGTCCTTGTGAGCTTGAGGACATTGATGTGGTTATTCACCTTGCTAATAGAGAGCAAGTTTGCCCCATTGGTATTGTAAGAGATGTGGAGGTCCTTTGCGGTAAGATTAAATATCCTGCTGTTTTTCTAGTACTTGGTAAAGAAGCTAGTAAAACCTATCCTATCATCTTTGGTAGACCCTTCCTTAATACTTGTGGGGCTATCATAGATTGTAGGAAGGAAAAAGTGTTGACTAAGTTTGCTGGAGAATCTTATGAGTTTAATTTTTCCAAATTTGCCAAAACTCCTTATGAAAACGAATTACCTGATGAGGATTTTCGGGTTGAACAACTGTCTGCTATTTCTCTTGCTCCTAACAATGCTTTGCAGCAATTCATGGAAGACCATGAAAGTGATGTCTTCATGAAGGAAAGAAATGAGATTGATGAAGTTTTCCTTCGTCAGCCGGAACAGCTTAAGCATAATCTACATGTGGAAGATTTGGGTACCACACTACCACCTAAAGGGGATCCTGTTTTCAAATTAAAACCTTTACCTGAGGATATTAAATATACTTATCTTGATGATAATAAAATATATCGTTTTATTATTAGTTCTAAACTTCCAGGGAAGGAAGAAGAAAGGTTATTGGAGGTATTGAAGAAGCACCGAGGATCTATGGGTTATATTCTTGATGATTTAAAAGGAATTTCTCCTACTATGTGTCAGCATGCTATTAATATTGAGCCTCATGCAAAACCAGTTGTTGAGCACCAACGTCGTCTAAATCCTAAGATGAAGGATGTGGTAAGAAATTAGGTATTAAAACTCCTTGATGGTGGTATTATTTATCCTATTGCTGATAGTCAATGGGTTAGCCATGTTCATTGTGTTCCTAAGAAAGGGGGAATAACTGTTGTGCCTAATGAGGATAATGAGCTTATACCCCAAAGAGTAGTGGTTGGGTATAGAATGTGCATTGATTTTAGAAAGATTAATAAAGTTACTAAGAATGATCATTATCCTTTGCTCTTTATTGATCAAATGCTTGAGAGGTTGTCCAAAAAGACTCATTTTTTGCTTTCTTGATGGTTATTCTGGGTTTTCTCAAATTGCTGTGAAAGCGCAGGACCAGGAGAAAACCACTTTCACTTGTCCTTATGGTACTTATGCTTATAGGCGTATGCCTTTTGGTTTATGTAATGCTCCTACTACCTTTCAGAGATGTATGTCTGCTATCTTTCATGGTTTTTGTGAAGAAATTATGGAGGTTTTTATGGACGACTTTTCCGTCTATGGAACTTCTTTTGATAACTGTTTGCATAACCTTGATAAAGTTTTGTAGAGATGTGAAGAAACCAACCTAATTCTTAAATAGGAGAAATGTCATTTCATGGTTAATGAAGGGATTGTTCTTGGACACAAGATCTCTAAAAGAGGCATTGAAGTTGACAGAGCCAAAATTGAAGCAATTGAGAAGATGCCTTGTCCTAGAGATATAAAAGGTATTCGTAGTATCCTTGGTCATGTTGGTTTCTATATGAGGTTTATTAAAGATTTCTCCAAAATTTCAATGCCCCTTACTAATCTTCTTCAAAAATATGTACCTTTTGTTTTTGATGATGATTGTAAGGAAGCTTTTGAAACTTTGAAGAAGGCTTTGACAACTGCTCCTATTGTCCAACCACCTGATTGGAGTTTACCTTTTGAAATCATGTGTGATGCTAGTGACTTTGCTGTGGGTGTTGTTCTTGGACAACTTGTTGACAAGAAGCTGTATGTTATTCATTATGCTATCAAGACTCTGGATGCTGCTCAAAAGAATTATGCTACTACTGAAAAAGAGTTCTTAGCGGTAATCTTAGCTTGTGATAAGTTTAGGCCTTATAGTGTTGACTCTAAGGTTACTATTCATACTGATCATGCAGCTATTAAGTACCTTATGATAAAGAAGGACGCTAAACCTAGGCTTATAAGGTGGGTGTTGCTTTTGCAAGAGTTTGATCTGCATATTGTGGATAGGAAAGGTGCTGATAATCATGTTGCTGATAATTTATCTCGTTTGGAAAACATTTCTTTTGACCCTTTGCCTGTTAATGATAGTTTTCCAAATGAGCAGTTAGCTGCAATAAGGGTAAGTCCACATGAGATTCCTTGGCATGCTGATTATGCTAACTATATTGTTTCCAAGTATTTGCCTCCAACCTTTATAGCTCAACAAAGAAGAAAATTGTTTTATGATCTAAGGCATTACTTTTGGAATGACCCACACTTATATAAAGAAGGAGTAGATGGCATTATGCGAAGATGTGTTCTAGAATTTGAACAACAAGAGATACTGAGAAAATGGCATGGCAGTGCTTATGGAGTACATCATGCTGGGGATAGGACTATACAAAAAGTTTTACAATCTGGATTTTATTGGCCTACTCTTTTTAAAGATGCAAGGAAGTTTGTCTTATCCTGTGATGAATGCCAAAGAGCAGGTAACATCCCTAGACGCAATGAAATGCCTATGAATTATTCTCTTGTTATTGAACAATTTGATTGTTGGGGATTTGACTTTATGGGGCCTTTTCCTCCTTCAAAGGGGCATACTCATATTCTTGTTGTTGTTGACTATGTTACAAAGTGGGTAGAAGCCATACCTACAAATAGTGCTGATGGTAAGACCTCTTTGAAAATGCTTAAAGATGTCATTTTTCCTAGGTTTGGTGTGCCTAGATATCTCATGACTGATGGAGGCTCTCATTTTATTCATGGGGTTTTTAGAAAAACTCTCTCTAAGTATGATGTAAACCACATAATTGCTTCAGCTTATCACCCCCAAACTAGTGGGCAAGTAGAACTTTCCAATAGGGAAATTAAATCTATCTTGCAGAAAACTGTCAACAGATCTAGGAAAAGTTGGGCTAAAAAGTTGAATGACGCTTTGTGGGCTTATAGAACTTCTTATTAAAATCCTATGGGGATGTCTCCTTACAAAATGGTATATGGGAAAGCTTGTCACTTGCCTTTAGAATTAGAACACAAAGCTTATTGGGCAGTGAAAGAATTGAATAGAGATTTTAGACTTGCTGGTGAGAAAAGGCTACTTGATTTAAGTAATCTAGATGAGTGGAGAGGGGAAGCTTACGAAAATGCTAGGCTCTTTAATGAAAAAGTAAAAAGATGGCATGATAGGAGGATTCTCAAAAGGGAGTTCCATGTTGGTGAGAAAGTCCTTTTGTATAGGTCTCGTCTCAGATTGTTTGAAGGGAAACTACTCTCCAAATGGGAAGGACCTTTTGTTATCAAGGAAGTATACCGTTCAGGTGCCATCAAAATCTCCTCTATGAAGAATGACACAACACAGGTGGTTAATGGTCAAAGACTAAAGCATTATATTTCTGGAGATTCTTACAATGAAGATGTGGATGTCATTCAAATGGTGACTCCAGAAGAATTTATCAAGAACCAAACACCAGAATTTGCAGAGTTCGTATTTGAATAGGTAAAAGTGGTGAAAACAGAAGGTTCGTGAAACTCCAATCTTTTAATATTTTTGATGTTTTCAATACTTAAGGGAAGTTATGAGACGAAACTGAAGAGGAACCGGAGTCGGGGGTGGACAAACCCACCCTAGGCACGGGCCCTGCCTGGCCGCACCTGGAGGGGGTTTGACACCCTCGAACTTCGACTCCGCTTCGTTTCTGTATTAAAACCTTCCTTACGCATTGAAACTTCGTAATATATAACCCCCCGGGTTCCCCGAGGTTCGTGCATCGTGTTTTCGTTTCGATCTGTTTCTGTCAGGAAACCTTCTCAAGTTTAGAGCACCATGGTCTCCGCCAACGACAAAGGCAAGAAGCCCGAGGAAGAAGGACCTCAAGTTCCCAAGGAGGAAGAGATTTAGGTAGTATATGAAGGTGACATGGAGGAGTACAAGCAACCGGACACTCGCGCTACCGTCGCAAGCATTGGGTTGGTGGCAAGACCTACCAAGCTTAAGAGGACGGCACGGATGTCTACAGGAGGGAGAACTCGGCGTCATATCCTCGCTCCATGCACACTTCCTCCTAGTTCCCCTTGTTCTAACCGTCCAGGGAATAAACACTCTAATTTGTAAGAATGGAGAAAGAATAACAAGGACTGGGATCCTCGGTCCGAGTTGATCATGGGCTATATTAAGCATAATTCGGAGTTAATTCGTACTCTGACCTTCGATATGGAGGATTTCAAGAAGCTGATTGAGGAGCTTATCAAGAGAACACCACCACCACCAAAGGAGTAATTCGTCATCAGGTTTGGCATCCCCTTGGCTTGTTCCAAGCTTGGGGGAGTGTCGTGGTATCACCACCATTATCTTTTATCTTTTACCTTTTTAGTGGATTCATATCTGTGGCAGAGAGGTTATCTTATAGTTTGGTTTGCATGTGGAAGTATCTCTCCTTTAGTTGATTATCTATGTATCCCTTGGTGTGAGTGCCTTTATTGAATATTAATGAGAAGTCTCATCTTTTACTTTTTGCACTTCTTATTTTTAGTTTGCAATCTCTATTATATGATGGATCTTGTTGATCAGTATTGGCACCACTTTGGGATCATCAAGTGGATCTAAATTGGTTTTGGCAAACCGAGTTCTGGTCAGTGGCTTTAGTTTGAGAGAAAAAGAAAGAAAGAAAAATCTTAAAGGTATTTGGTATCATTTGTTTTCTTTCTTGTTGACTCATAAGCTTAGTATTCTTTATCTAAGATCCTTTTGTGTCTTCAAGGAAGATTGCATGTTTGACTTTATTACCAGTATGTTTGCTTGTTTCTTTCAACTCTCTTGCTTGCTACCTAGCCTTGCTAGCCAAAAACCTGTTTTGAGAAGGCATGCTTCTCATGTTTCCAAAACCCTTTGAACCAAAAACCTTTGCCACTTGTGTCCACCATATCTACCAAGTAGCTATTTCTATTCCTAGCAAATTCTCAAGCTTCATCTACCTTTCGAATTAAAAAGTATTTTGTTATGAGAAAACTAGTTAGTAAGCTCTCATGAACTTGATGGCACACTTTATTTCTTTGCCCCTAATAAACTTGAACCATTGTGAACATCAAAGTTGTATATGCTTGCATCTATATGTTGGAATTAGCAGAACCATGCTGTCACGGGGAACGTTTTCAACATTGCACTTGTACTCTGTACACAGTTGATATCGTGCTCTTTTGTCTATGGATGTCAAAGGTGTGAAATAAAGAGCGAACTTGTAAGTCCATGGAGTTTGTATTATGTGTTAGAGAAACGCCTGGGCCGCTAGCCTAAGCCATGATTAATCATGGTGGAAACTTGCAGCATCACCATAGTGAGTCATCTATGAAGCATCCTCAATAAAAATCTATGCATGTGGTAAATAAAAAGATTGTTGAGATGCTCATTGTCTGCTTGCCTTGTCATTTTGGTCATGGGAAAGCTCATGTACCATGTGCAAGGGGTACCCCGTTGGCGGTTCTCAATGATATGCAAATACTTACAATGACAAGAACTTACCTGGACCCAAAGTTGAGTATGCATGAGGAGTGGCCCTCATATTCAAGGGACATGAGATTGCCAACTTATATTTCGTCAAGCATATACTCCATCTTTGTTCACTTTAACCTTAATCATCTCAAGATGCTTATGATAGGGGCAATGAGGGCTCAAAGCTAGTAAGTACCGTAATCTTTTGGAAGCTCTTTATGACTTGTAATCCCTGCTACCCTCTAAGAAGGGACTTTTCTTCCACTTCCAAAGTTGAGTCAGTAAACCTACTTCCTCTCATATCCAGCAATATTTTGAGTTGTTGTGTTTCAAGCATTCATATGGTGATTTATTCAATCATGTTATTTATCTTCCTTGTTTGCACAAAACCCTTATCTATTGAGTATTACTTTGAAAGCCTTCACTTGTAAAAAACCTTTTTGAGCAAAGAGTGCTCCTGTTTTGAAACTTCTGCAAAAAGATTTTGTGAAATTGTTTGCCAGGTGTTCTCTGACCAAGAACAAGTTTTCCAATTCCAATTATGATTTATCTTTATGCATATCTATTGTGACTGTTGTACTTGGTTGCAAGCGAAGTTATATAATGGTGAGTTGCCTTCTTCTATGAGTTGTGCAATGGTAAGTGTGATGCTTATTGTTCGTATTCTTTTATCGACACTTCACTCCATAAACCTGTGGACATATTTATTGAGCTCAGTTTTCGCTTGGGAACAAGAGAATTCTAAGATTGGGGGAGTTGATACGCCCAATTTGCATCACCTTTCTATATCATAATTTACCTCTATTCATTGATATTTTTCTTATTATGAGGTATTACTTATGGTTTTTTCATCTGTTTATGCATGTTGGGTGATTCCTGGAGGATGGACTGCCGGAGTCTGGATTCTGATGGAAAAGAAGGCGTTTCGGTGCAATTTCGCAAAGATCAGAAAAATATGGAAACATATCATTTTACCAAAAGACGAAGGAAGCCAGAAGGAGGGACGGAGTTGGGACTCAGGGGGCCCACACCCCCTAGGCACGGGCACACCTGACCCCACGCCTAGGGTAGGTGTGGCCCACCTGCCTGGCCTCCGAATCCTCCCCTTCGCCTATATCTTCCCTTCGAAACCCTAATACCAGGGGAGCGACCACAGATAGATTTCTGCCGCCTCTAGGGCGGAAAACACCGAGAGAGAAAGATCTCTCCGGCAGACAGATTTCTGCCGGGGGAATTCCTTCCCGGAGAGGGGAGACCGTCGCCATTAACACCATCATCAAGCTAGGCTTCATCGGGATCATCATCCACACCATCATATCCACCAGCACCATCACCACCACGCTGTCCCGCTATAACAATTGTGTTGGATGTTGCTTTAGTTCTTAGGGGAAACTTTCCCGGTGTTGATTACTATTGTAGTTGATGCTTGTGAGTGGAACCTTTGGATTATTGTTTATGTTCAGATTGTTATCCATTATCACATCATCTTTGATCTTGATCCATATGATGTCTTGTGAGTAGTTCATTTAGTTCTTGAGGACATGGGAGAAGTCATGTTGTTAGTAGTGAATCTGTGATGAGTTATTATTCAATGGTTTAGTATTTAAGTTGTGGTGCTATTATTCTAGTGTTGTCATGTGAACGTCGACTACATGATACTTCACCATTTATGGGCCTAGGGGAATGCATTATGTATTTGGCTACTAATCATGGGGTTGCCGGAGTGACAGAAACCTGAACCCCCGTTAGGACACCTTAGCACAAGGGAGTGTAGGATCTCAGAGTTTAAGGTTGTGGTTAGATTTATATCTTAATTGCTTTCTTGTAGTTATGGATGTTTGTAGGGGGTTTAATCACAAGTATGTATTAGTCCTAGGAAGGGCGGTATGTTAGCACAGGTTCACCCACACAACACTTACAAACACCAAAGAAGAGTACTCAGCTATTTGAAGCGAAAGCACTTGACAGAATTCCCATGTGTCCTCGAGAACGTTTGGTCCTTATAAGTATTTCCACCGGCTTGTCCTTTGCTAAGTAAGGATTGGGACACTTGTTTTGTTTGTTCGTTACTTATGTTACTTGCTCTTTGTTTTGTTGCCTTGTCAGAAAACCACTAAAAATCCGTTTGCTAAGTATTCATAGGGATTTCCTGCTCCACACCACTGTACAGCACCTTCTGGTTCTCGTTGGGATCGACACTCCTATTTATCAGAAGTACTACGATACACCCCCTATACTTGTGGGTCATCACACTGCCGTGTGCAATATACTCACTTTTACCCTCCGGTAGCTGGTTGATACGTCCACTTTGCAATCATCATTCTCTATTCATTGATATATTCCTTATTAAGAGGTGATACTTATGTTATTTCATCCGTTTTTGCATGTTGGATGATTCTTGGAGGATGAACTACCGGAGTCAGGATTCTGATGGAAAAAAGTGGTGTTTTGATGCAATTTCGCGAAGATCGGAAAAATACCAAAAAATCTACAGAAAATTATATTTTCCCAGAAGACGAAGGATGCCAGAAGGGAGGCGGAGTTGGGCCACAGGGGGCCCACACACCCCCAGGCACGGGCCACATTAGGCCACGCCTACATGGGTGTGGCCACCCTGGCCCACCTCTGGCTCCGCCCTCTCGCCTATATCTTCACCTCGAAACCCTAAAGTCAGGGGAGCGACCACAAAAAGATTCCTTCGCCTCTACATGGCGGAAACTACAGAGAGAGAAAGAGCTCTCTGGTAGACAGATTTCTGATGGGGAAATTCCTTCCCGGAGAGGGGAGATTGTCGCCATCAACACCATCATCAAGCTAGACTTCATCGGGATCAGCATCATCATCATTCACACCATCATATCCACCAAAACAATCATCACCACTCCATCCAGCTGTAACAATTGTGTTGAATCTTGCATAGTTCTTAGGGGAAACTTTCCCGGTGTTTATTACTATCGTAGTTGATGCTTGTGAGTGGAACCATTGAATTATTGTTTATGTTCAGATTGTTATCAATCACTATATCATCTCTGATCTTGATCCATATGATATCTCGTGGGTAGTTCGTTTAGTTCTTGAGGACATGGGAGAAGTCATGTTGTTAGTAGTGGAATTGTGTTGAGGTATTATTCAATGGTTTAATATTTAAGTTGTGGTGCTATTATTCTAGTGGTGTCATGTGAACGTCGACTACATGATACTTCACCATTTATGGGCCTAGGGTAATGCATTGTGTATTTGGCTACTAACTGTGGGGTTGCCGGAGTGACAAAAACCTGAACCCCGTTTGTAAACCTTTGCACAAGGGAGTGTAGGATCTTAGAGTTTAAGGCCGCGGTTAGGTTTTTATCTTAATTGCTTTCTTGTAGTTGCGGATGCTTGCAAGGGGTTTAATCACAAGTATGTATTAGTCCAAGTAAGGTCGGTACATTAGCACAGGTTCACCCACACAACACCTATCAAACCAAAGAATATTAATCAACTGTATGAAACGAAATCACTAGACAGTATTCCCATGTGTCCTCGAGAAAGTTTGGTCCTCATAAGTATTATCACCGTCTTGTCCTTTTCTAAGAAAGGATTGGGCCACTTGCTGCAATTATTTGTTGTCTTTATATACTTGCCCTTTATTTCCTTGCTTTATCAGAAAACCCCCTAAAAAATCCGTTTACTAAGTATTTACAGAGATTTCCTACTCCATGCCACTAGTCAACATCTTCTGCTCCTCGTTGGGATCGACACTCCTATTTATCGAAAGTACTACGATACACCCCCTATACTTGTGGGTCATCAAGACTATTTTATGGCGCTGTTGCCGGGGAGTGATGCGCTATTGAAGAGTGGAACTGGTAAAGGAAACTTCTACTGTGAGTATTGCTTTGATTCCTGCTTGTTACTTTGTTTCCAATATGGATAACCCACTTGGTTTCCTATTTGGGAAAACTACTACCACTGTTAGGGTAGTAGATGAACCATCACCTGTTGAGATAGATCCTTTTAAGATACCTACAAGAATCGTTGATCGTGTTATGGATAATTATTATCTTGGGGATGGAACTGTCCATCCTGGTGATCATTTGCTTTTTATCCATGAATTATGTGGGTTGTTTAAGTGTGCAGGTATCACAAATGAACAGGTGAATAAGAAGTTACTCTCTATATCATTGAAAGGAAGAGCTGAAGAATGGTATAAACTACTGAAGAATGGACAATCCATGAAATGGGAGGAAATAGTACCTCTATTTTACTCTAAATTCTATCCTCCTAGTGAGATTCATAAGGATAGGAATCAAATATATAACTTTTGGCCTCGTGATGGAGAAATTACAGCCCAAGCTTGGGGGAGATTGAAGTTACTAATGCTTAAATGTCCTATTCATGAACTCCCTAGTAATATTATTATTAATAACTTTTATGCAAGGCGTTCTCTTCATGGTAAAGATTTATTAGATGCTTCTTGTGCTGGATCACACACGTATGAAGGAAGAAGCTAAATGGGATCTTCTAGACCGTATTCAAGAGAACACTGAAGCATGCGAGAATGACAAAGGAATAAAGTTAGGTATAAATTATGATTATGAATGCATTAAATCTTTTATGGGAACTGATGAATTTCATGATATTAGTACTGAATATGGTCTTGATTCTCAAATTATAGCCAATTGTTTTAAGGCCTTTGCCTCTTATATAGAAATTCCCAAAAAGAAGTGGAATAAGTACCATGCACCTTACAAAGATGTTGTTAATCATGTTCCTATTAGAAGCACTGAAGTTTGTACTATTGATCCTATTTTGCCTGAACCTTATATTGAGAAAATTCCTTTTGCTGCTAAAGTAAAGGAACATTCTATAATAGCTAATGTGGTTAGCAAAAGTACAAAGAAAACTGTGGAACCTGATGAGCAAATAAGCATTGAACCTGCAGTAGCCATTGTGAAAGATCTTGTCACTAAAAATGTAGAAGATCGGCACATTATCTTTTGCGAAGATGCTTCTAATATTGTCTCTCATCCTAGTAAAGCTAGG
Organism: Avena longiglumis; assembly: GCA_030063025.1. Lineage (NCBI taxonomy): Eukaryota > Viridiplantae > Streptophyta > Magnoliopsida > Poales > Poaceae > Avena > Avena longiglumis. The sequence goes on along the minus strand of CP125979.1, from coordinate 206,940,388 downwards.
AAAGCTAGTGTCCATGTGCTTTATGTTAGAATTCGTGATCATTGTTATTATGGTTTATGTGATATTGTTGCAAGTTCTAGTGCTATTCCTTATGAGCTTTACAGAGAAATTATGCATAAAATTGGTCCTTGTGAACTTGAGGACATTGATGTGGTTATTCACCTTGCTAATAAGGAAACCATTTTCCCTATTGGTATTGTGAGAGATGTGGAAGTCCTTTGTGGTAACATTAAATATCTTGTTGATTTTCTAGTGCTTGGTTAAGCTGCTAGTAAAACTTGTCCTATCATTTTTGGTAGACCTTTTCTGAACACTTGTGGAGCTATTATAGATTGTAAGAAGGAGAAAGTCTTAACTAAGTTTGATGGAGAATCTTATGAGTTTAACTTTTCCAAATTTTCCAAAGCTCCTTATGAAAATAATTTGCCTAATGAGGATTTCAGGGTGGAACAATTTGCTTCTATTGATCCAGTTTATGACCTTAGACCTCCTTTTGATGATTGTAAGTATGCTTATTCTGATGATAAAGTTGTTTCTAGTGATAGTTATATTGTCAACTTTATTCAAAGCGCTACTAAAAGTTATTATGAGAGAGGGAAACATGGTTTCATGCATCTCAATAGTATTAAGTTTCCCCGCTTTTTGTTGAAAGCTTTGAAGTTGCATTTGTTTTGTCTTCCTATGCTAATGGCCTTTTGTTTCAATAATTTTTTTATCATGAAACTCCCTTACATAGGAAGTGGGTTAGACTCAAATGTGTTGGATATTTGCTTCTTGATGCTCTCTTTCACTTCAAATCCATTTCTCATATGTGATCATCATTGAAATTATCATGCCCATCTTAATGGCTATAAAGAAAGAGCTTTTGGGAGACAACCCATTTTAGTTTTTTTTTGGTTTTGGTTTTGTTGAGTCTTGGAACTTATTTCCTCAGTAATAACCGCTCCTTATCCTTTTTGTTTGGTTTTTGTGTCAAGATCAACCTCTTTTGAGAAGTAGGTGAGTTGTGAGAAGTTGCTGTCCTAGGACAGATTTTTGTGCTGCATCATAAAAATTCATGAGAGATATCAGTACTTCGGATGGAGATGTAATTTTCTGTGCTTGTTCCCCAAGTTGTTATCCAACTTTCACTAGTTTTGCATTTTTTTATTTGAGCAACAGAAGTTTTTCGAAAAAATCAACCTTTACCTGCTGGTCTATTTTGACAGATTTCTGCCATCATTTGCATTTGCTTCTTATATTGATTCCCTTTTAGATTCATTTTGGGATTTTGAAAGGAGTTGCTACAGTAGCTTTTGTTTTGATGGATTTCAGTTGAAGTTTGAACCTAAAGGTTTTTGCATACACTAATGTTGCCAATGAAGTTTGTGTGAGGTTTTGCATGAAAGGAATTTTCAGGTGTTGGGGACAAAGAATATACAGAGTCCATCTTTGAATAGGTAAAAGTGGTGAAAATAGAAGGTTCGCAAAAAAACCTTTTTCTTTATATTTTTGATGTTTTTATTACATATGGAAGCCAACGAGACAAAAAAGAGGAGGAAACGGAGCCCGGATGGGCCACACCCACCAGTGGTGCGGGCCCCATCTGGCCACGCCACCGGGGGGTGAGACCACCCCGGTGTCCGTCTCCGCCTCATTTTCGCATAGTACCTTCCTTATGCAGTAAAATTTCGTAATATTATAACCCCCCCCGGATCCCTCGAGGTTCATATATCGTGTTTTCGTTTCGATCTGTTTCTGTCAGGAAATTTTCTCAAGTTTAGAGGCACCATGGTATCCGCCAACGACAAGGGCAAGAAGCCCATGCAAGATGATCCTCAAAACCCCAAGGAGGAGGAGATCTTGGTTGGGGGTGAAGAGGACGTGAAGGAGGACGAGCATCCGGACACTCGCGCTACCGCCGCAAGCATGGGAGTGGTGGCAAAGCCTATCAAGCTTAGGAGGACATCACAGATGTCTACAGGAGGGAAACCTCCACGTCATTGCCTCGCTCCACGCACACTTCCTCCACGTACCAAGAATCCCTTCCATACTCTTATATATGAGCAACAATTCCAAAAGGTGCCCAAAGGGAAGTTGCCCTCTAGTTGGGATATGCCTCATTCTAACCATGCAAGAGTTGTGTCAATTATAAACACTCTTTTACATTAAGAGTTGTATGATTTTTTAATTTGAAAGTGTTTAAGAGTAATGTCAATTATAAACACTCTTTTACATTAAGAGTTATATAATTTTTAAATTTGAAAGTGTTCAAGAGTTGTGTCAATTATAAACACTCTTTTACATTAAGAGTTGTATGATATTTTCAATTTGAAAGTGTTCAAGAGTTGTGTCAAATATAAACACTCTTTTACGTTAAGAGTTGTATGATTTTTTTTAATTTGGAAGTGTTCAAGAGTTGTGTCAATTATAAACACTCTTTTACATTAAGAGTTGTATAATTTTTTTTAAATTTGAAAGTGTTCAAGAGTTGTGTCAATTATAAACACTCTTTTACATTAAGAGTTATATAATTTTTTTAATTTGAAAGTGTTCAAGAGTTGTGTCAAGTATACTTTTTTTAATTTGAAAGTGTTCAAGAGTTGTGTCATTTATAAAAACTTTTGTACATTAAGAGTTGTATAATTTTTTTAATTTGAAAGTGTTCAAGAGTTGTGTCATTTTTTTATTTATTATACATCCATGTCCCTAATTTTTAATTATAAACACTCTTTCACTTGATTGCAGTCGATACATTAACTCGATAAACCAATTAAATCATCAGAATGGCTCGCCGGCCACATTCTCCATAGCAAGCGCCCCGGTTCCCATTTTGGTGCATTTTGGTGTGAGATCTAACCTTCTCTGCGCACGGTTGCCATTGTCATCCTTCGTACAGGTCAACGTGATGGCACCATACTGTGGCCAAGACGAACGGGAGGCCGAAGTGAAGCTCGACAAAGGGCCGCCGTCGTCGGAGAAGGGCCGCCATCACCGGAGAAGGGCCACCGTCACCAGAGAAGAAGAAGAAGAAGAAGAAGAATAAGAAGAAGAAGAAGAAGAAGAAGAAGAAGAAGAAAGGGGAGGCAACGACATGGGTGCGGGCACGGGGCTGGCTCACTTGGATAAGTTGTGGGTACAACGCTCACGTGGATAAGCTGTGGTTCCCATGCTGATCTGGATAAGTGGAGAGAGGTGTCCACTATGGGAACTAACTAAACGTGCCCCCACTTGTCAGCATGTAACGGCAAAGGGTCCACTATAGGACCTGACATACCGCAGACCCATTTGTCAACATGTAATGGCGAGGGTCCACTATGGGACCCGACTGAATGCGGCCCCACTTGTCAGCATCTAATGGCAAGGCTGACGGAGAGCGAGTTTCACACCGTGCGAGAGTTCCATAATAGTAGTTGGGCAAAAGTGAGGAAAAACTAAGCGGCTGGAGAAAAGTGAGTACAACTAAGAACCCAAGGGCACGAAAATAGAAGTACCTAGTATTTGACTATACACGTTTTGGACTATGTGTCATGTATATGGCGCCACTGTTGATGTTGATAGATTCTTTTAAAAGGAAAAGGAAATGCTGAAAGAGAATCTACAAAATATTTGGCAGAGAAAAGAAAAGACTAGAAATGTCCAGCTAAGGTATATATATGATATACATGTTATGGTTGTATTCTTTGCTTGTTAAACAATATAGTTCTTGGGTATTGGATACCGAATTGGTTGTTATGAAATATCATACAGAATGACGCAATTCATGAACTATAATGGCCTAAATAACAAGCAAGAGAATATGTGATGATATTCATCGAAAACAAAAAAAACTACTATTTATATTTCTCGTTAACATCAAAGCTTGCCTTTAAGATTTGTTTTAATAATTGTTATTTAAAGCAGGTATTATGAGAACAAAGATCGTTCAAATAATTACCGTATTCCATATAAGATGGATGATTTACAAATCTAGTTGGAGAAATCACGTCCATAAAACATAATGCTAAAATGTTGCAAGATGAATGATTGAAAGATCACTTACAAAGTGACATCGCCATTTGAATTATATTGGAAAGAATACATGTAGAAACTCTATGTTGATGGAATTTTGGAGTATTTTGATTTTGATCAAATGACACTTGTGATATTTTCCTAGAGATAATTGAAGTTTCGTTCAAAGGCCAAACAAGAACGAACGACTAAATTATTGGAATTTATACATATTGTTGTATGTAGTCCATTATGTGTAGTCGTGGGCGATGGATTTCAACTTCATATGCTTTCTACAGAAATTTGAGTGAATATATCTGTATATTTACTTAATAAGGATTAAGTATGAAATATTTGAAAATGTTCAAAGGCTTTCAAGATGAAGTGGAAAATCATTGTAACAAGAAAACAAAGAGTTTATGATTCGATCATAAAGGAATATATTTGAGTTACATGTTTAGCAAAATACTAAGATTTGAGGAATTGTTCCATCTATTTGCATTTCCCGAAACACCATAGGAATATGGAGTGTTCGAGATTTGTAATGAAACCTTGTATGACATGGTTAGATCAAAGTGTTATTTATAAAACTGCCATTATATTTTAAAAGATTAAAGCTTTAGAGACTACTGCTTTTTCACTGAAAAGAGCTCCATCTTGATTTGTTGAAATGCCACCATATAAGTTATGGTTTGGGACAAAACTCAAGTTGTCCTTCCTTAAATTTTGGTATGCTAAGCATAAGTAAGATGTTTATAACCAAAGTCGGATGAGCATGTCTTTGTAGGTTATTTTGAATAACCGCTGGGTATTTCTCCATAACACCGAAGACAAAAGTGTTTGTCGCTTAGAACGTCAAGTTTCTCGAGAAGGAATTTTTTGTGAAAAGTTAAGTGGGAGGACAATAGAACTTTTATAAGGTTAACGAACCTTAGCTATATGTTCTAAGTTGCATAGCTCCAGAAAATGTTCCGGATGCATCCATAATGCTCATGGCTTAAGTACCTCAAAGGTTGTGGTCACGAAGATCTAAGTTCCTATTGAACCAAGTAGGTCGGATAAACAATCAAATACTAAGATTTGAGAGTAAATCATTATTGTTTGATAATGATGAATCGACTACATGCAAAGAAGAAATGATGGGCCCTTACTCCGTCAAATGGCTTGAAGCCATGAAATCCGTGATAGTTCCATACACGAGAAATAAAGTTTCTGAACTTGGAAGACCCTTTGGAAAGGTGTAAAACCTATCGGTCGTGTTTGGATCTATAAAGAAATAGACATGGATGTTTCACATCTATTAAATAGTCGACATGTCATAATGATTTTATGACAATGTTCAAGGAGTTGACTATGACAAGATTTTATCTTTCATAATGATATTTAGTCTGGACGGATTAATGTAGCAACAACTACATATAATTTTGGTATATGGTAGCTGAATAAACAAAATAAAATTCTTCTAATAGAATGGTTACCTAGGACATGTACATGACACGATTCAAAGGGTTTTGTTAATTCAAAGGATGCTTAAAAGGGCATGCAAACTTCAATGGCTAAAGTAAGCATCGCGGAGTTGGAATCTTCACCGTGATAAAACTGTTAAAGAAGTTTAATTTCATCGGAGACGATGAAGATGCTTGCATTTGCAAGAAATTAAGTGGGAACATTGAGACACATTTCTAATACATTATGTAGAGTACATATTGTTGATTGGAAATGATGTATATTTTATTAACAAAAGGTTAAAAATTTCATTTCGATGAAAGACTTAGGCAAAACCCGAATATTAGGCATGAATGTCTATATGGATAGATTATGACGCTAATATAGTTGTGCCAGACGTACATATATGAGATATTGAAGGAGTTCAATATGGAAATGACGAGAAAAGGTTCTTGTCACATGGAAAAGAATTGAATCAAGATTCAAGTGTATTGACACTTGATAAGTGAAACAAGATTCAAGTGCTTTGACACTTGATGAGTGAATCACAAGAATGTTTTGATCAATCATACCGTGATATGTGCACATCCAGATATGTCCTATGCTCTAAATGTTATGATCATATACCAGAATGAATCATAAGATGATCATTGGACGATAGTGAGGATATTCTTATGATCTTTTGGAAGAACTAAGAATATATTTGTGTAGAGGTGCAAATAATTCATTGTAAAGTGTTACATTGATACTAGTTTTGTCACAATATACAAATTAAGTTTATCTCAATTTAAACTATGGGTGGCACAATGTAATGGAAAGAAGTTTTCATGATGGATTTGTATGAATTACAAAGTTAAGACATTGTGAGGGATACTACAACAAAAGGCTAAGTATATGACTGCTATTGTGGCAGCAAAGGAGGGAATTTGTGTCGAGTAGTTTGTTATCAAACTAAGGTGTGATTCACAACAGGCTAACACTATAAAGAAATATTGTATAACAATAGTATCAACATGTTTTAACCCCAAGGAACTAAAGGTCTCACCAAAAGACCAAATTCATACAATGCCATCTCATTAGAGAATGATTGGTGCGTAAAGACGCAAAGACATGCAAATACAAACAGACCTGAAAGTGTCAGATCCAGAGATTATGTTAACCACTAGAAATCACGTATATGCAACACCAGAAAGTCATAGATGTTCAATAAGCAAAGTTATCAAACTAGATTATTGACTCTAGTGCAAGTGGCAGACTGAAGGGAATATGCCCGAGAGGCAGTAATAAAGTGGTTATTATATTATTCCTTGTTTACGATAAATATTTATTTTGCATGCTATAATTGTATTAATACGGAAACGTTAATACATGTGTGTTTAATAAACAAATAGAAAGTTCCTAGTTATGCCTCTCTTATAAACTAGATCGCTGATTAACAAGATGATCGAGGTTTCCTAATCATGGACATTGTATGTTGTTAATAACGAGGTCATAACATCATTGTGTTTATATTGCTATAACATCATACGAAGTAATCCTAATCCTTAGACCATGATATCATGTCAATCACAAAAACTACAAGAGTATCTTGATAACATCAAACATCACACCGTAACAGGGTGACTATAAATATGGGTTCAATACTACGAAGGTGTTATGTAGAGGCTCATGGATAAAGAGTGTAATTTTTCCATCCCGATGACGGAGAGTTATACTCTTGGCCCTCTCGGTGATATCACATTAGTTAGCTTGCAAGAAAGTGATTTGATCACTAGAATGATATATCATGGAAACGAGAAAAGAGTACATGTCGGTAACAAGATCAAACTAGGTATGGAGATACCGATGATCGAATCTCGGACATGTAATATATCGCGAGACAAAGGGATTAAGTTACTAGCGTAAAAGGTTCTCACGATCTCAAGAAGTCATTGTTGAATGTGTGGAAGTCAGTATGGATCTCCAGGTCCCACTTCTGATTATTGATCTGAGGGGGGTCTCGATCATGTCCATATTATTCGCGAACCGTAGGGTGACACACTTAAGAGACACTGACACCATTTGGAACAAATAGTTTCTAGACGAAAAGATTTACAAAGCGCAGGAATTTATTTCACTAGACACCGGAGTTGTTTCGGGTGAAATTGCTGAAATTGTTTCTGCATGTGAAATAGAATACTAGCAAGGGGTTTTATGTGAATGATTGTTGATTAATTTAATTAACAAAATTATGAATAAATAAATAAAAGGAGTTTTATTTAAAGAGAGATTATATTAAATTTGGTGGAAATTTAATGGGACTATGAGAGGGTTTTTTAGTGGAGAAATGAAGGGGCGAATTATGAGTGGGAGCTCCACCCACATAATGGAGGAAGGGGTGGGGGAAGCCTCCTTAGCCATCAGCCACATCCCTTGGGGTGCCCCCTCTGTAGGGTTTCATAGCATGGAAAACAAAAAATTTCTATCGCATACAAACAAACAAGACAAGATCTATCTACTAGATTGTAGCAACGAGTCGATGGAATAACTTATTCGAAGATTCCAAAGTGTTTAACGAGAGCGGATTCTCGTGGGTGATGTAGTCGTACTCTTCCTGATCTCAAGAACGCGTAGACGATCCTTCCGGCGCTGCGTTCCGGCAGCGCTCCCGCAGTCGGTCACACGTTCGATACTCGACGAAGACCTTCCTCTCCCTTGTACCAGCAGGCAGCGGAGTTTGTAGCACTCTCCTCGTGATTCCGGCAGCACAATGGCGTGGTACCGGAAGTAGAGGGGAGATCTCGTAGGGCTTCGCCTTAAGCCGGAGCGAGTATGGTGGAGTATGAGAGAGCTCCTCGGTGATCTAGGGTTTAGACACACCAAGGAGGAAGTTCTAGAGCCGGCGGCTAGGGTTCCGGAGACCCCCAAGTCGGCGGCTAGCGCAAAACCCTAGGGGGCGGCGGCTATGGTGGGCTGCAGCTTCTAGGGTTTGAGGTGAGGGACTTGTGTGCTCTAGGAGGGAGCCATGCCCCTCCTTATATAGGTGGAGGGGCCGGCCGGCCAAGGGGAGGGAGGGGAGTCCCTCCCCAACTCGGCTTGGAGGGGGCGCCGCCGGTTGGAGGAGGGATTCCCTCCCCAACTCGGTTTCCCACTTCCTCCTCTTTTCCTCTTTCCAATTTTAGCCGTTTGACTTTTCAAACTTGCTATTTGACTTTTCAAACTAGGATTTGAATTAATCCTTTATTTGGAACAACGATGACACTTAGTACATGATGCAATCATTCCAACTTGCAATGACACATTCATGTACCCCTTCCCTCCGGTCGGACATTCCGAACCTTCTAGAACATTCTGATGAAAACACCTAATCATTCCCGAACTCAAACGGAACTTTCCTTATATGAATCTTATTCTCCGGACCATTACGGATCACCTCGTGATATCCGGATCCCATCCGAGACTCGAACAACATTCAGTCTCTTTCTCATAATACCATAACTACTCAAACAACGTTGAATCCTTAAGTGTGTCTCCCTACGGTTCGTGAATTATGCGGACATGATCGAGACACTTCTCGAACAATAACCAATAGAGGAATCTGAAATTCATATGGCTCCCACATATTTCTCGATTACTTTGATCGAATGAACCACTTACATACGATACCAATTTCCCTTTGTCTCACGATAGTTTACTTATCCGAGGTTATGATCGTCGGTATCTCTGCATACCTAGTTCAACCTCGTTACCGATAAGTACTCTTTTCTCGTTCCCGTGATATGTGATCCCTTGTGAGCCAGTCACATGCTTGCAAGCTAATTGGATGACATTCCACCGAGAGGGCCCAGAGTATATCTATCCGTCATATGGATGGACAAATCCCACTCTTGATCCATGTGTCTCAACCAATACTTTTCGAACACTTAACGCCACCTTTATAGCCACCCAGTTATGGTGTGGTGTTTGATGTCATCAAAGCATCCATCCGGTAAAGGTGATATGCATGATCTCATGGTCTAAGGAATTAGGTTACTATGTATCAGAAAGCATATAGCAATTGAACTATTAAAATGACTCGATCTTTATGCTACGCTTATCTATAGGAGTATGTCCACCATATCATTCTCCTAATGATATGATCTTGTTGTTGATAACATCTCAATGTTCATGATAGGGAAACCACAATCATTTATCAACCAACAAGCTAGTGATGTATAGAGGCTATACTAGGGACTTCAATTTAAGTTTACAAATCACACAAGTATCAATGTTTCCTTGTTAATACTATTATAGCATGAATGTAAACATTTATCATAAACACAAAGATATAATAATAACTACATTTATTATTGCCTCTAGGGCATATCTCCAACACCCTCCTCCTATATAAAGTCCCCCTCTCCCTCTCTCATACTTACACCTCCTCGTGAAGGATCTCTCTCCCCCTCTAGTTTATCTCCCATGGTCTCGGACTAGCGAGATACATGTTCCCGGTGGCTTTTCGTTTGGAAAGAGTTGTTGCTTACGCTGCATCGCTGGAGCGAGGAGGCGGAGGCTGTTTGGTGGCTTGAAGGTGTGTGAGAGCACGAATGCACTGTTGTTTTGTGGCGCTGGACTTCTTCTCGATCTTGAGACTGGCAAGCATTCGTCTATATCATCCATGAGTACAACCTCGTTAAACTTTGTCGGTCTACATGGTTATGTTCTCTATGGATGTATATCCACCTGTTGCTTGTATCTAGTAGATAGATCTTGGTATATAGTTGTTTCCATCATAGGAAATTTTTTGTTTTCAATGATGTGAACCCTACAGTCAAACCATCAAGTGTGTCAAGCGTTTTGTAGTTGCAATGATGAAAATTTTTGGTGAATACTTGAGAGACCCCAATGCTCAAGACATGGCAAGGCTTTTGGAGTTCACCAAAGCTTGGGAGTTTTTAGGTATGCTTGGCTCAATTGATGCATGCATTGGAGTTGGAAAATTTTCTAGCAGCATGGCACAGACAGTTCAAGGGCCATAAAAAAGTTTCAAGTATTATCCTTGAAGCCATGGCCGGTTATGAGACTTGGATTTGGCATGCTTTCTTTGGAATGATATCAATGTTCTTCAACAATCACAACTCGTGATAAGGATTGCAATGGGTGAAGGTCCACCAGTCGAGTTTGTAGCAAACTATCACACATACAAATGTGGCTACTACCTTGCCGATGGCATATACCCAAGATGGAAAACATTTGTGGAGCTGGTACACAAACCGCAAGGTAAGAAGAAACTTGGTTTCCATAATGCTCAAGCCGTGTCTAGGGAATATGTGGATAGAGCATTTGTGATTTTGCAATCCTAATTTTCTATTGTGAGAGGGCCAGCTAGATTTTGTGATCAAAAGATCTTTGGTATATCATATACTCTTGAGTGATCATGCATAATCATCGAAGATGACCATGGCCTTAATTTAGACTACTCATACTAAGAATTGATGGGACAACCCGTGCAAGTGCATAGGAGAGAGAGAGAGAGGGTGGCCCGCTTCATTGCCTCGTACCATTTGATTCAACAAACTGATGTGCATTATGATCTTCAAAAAGATCTCATCAAGGAAAGGTGGTCATGGAACGGCTGCCAAAGCAATCAGTTTCATATTTGTTTGTTTAATGTATTGTTGTAGAACTGTTTGTTGTATTATTGAGAAACTGATTGGTGTATTAAGGAACTATCTGTTTGTGTTGTAAGAATTATGAAACTGTTTATTGATGATTTATTGGGTGTATTTGATCAAAATTTATTATATATTTTGTGTGTGTTTGGGGTTTGCATCGCTATGTGCGCTTCATTATATAGCGTCTAGCAAAGCACTGGTTTTCACAAGCGCCATTGTACAGCGTCTAGAAAAGCTGAGTGTAGCCCTAAATCGACTAAAGTGGCGCTGCAAATCAGTTTTAGCATGCACGATTTTAAGGCGCATGTTGGATATGCTCTAAGGCATGTAATGTTTGCTTGCCAAGACTTTGAACAACAGTTAGTCTATTAATATGTAATTTATGTGATATAAATTGATATCATTGTGTTCCTATTCAAAAGGATTTTACTTACTTTTATAATTTCTATCACATAAGTTTCGTGTTAAATACGTAATTCTTGGTTAAAGCCTTGGTTAAAGAAAACAAAATACACCTTACACCAGAACAAAACTAGTGGTCGCACACAGCCGAATCCGATAGTGGCACATGGTTTGACAAACCGTCGCCATCGAATGGTAGACACCGATGGTTTTCGTCCTTGACAGTTAAAAACAACCACGGGTAAAGGGGGTCAAATAGGCACACATTCGAAAAAAGAATATTGTTTGAGATGGAGATTAACAATGCACCCTTTCACATAAGAAAAACCATGTGCAATCCTAATTATAGAAGTTAAAAAACACCATTGCAGAGCAACGTCGTCAGTGTACTCCCATTTAGTCGATGCAAATGCCGTTGTACTTGTTGGTTTCAAGCCTCATGGTCCAACATGCCACCAATGTTGCCTCGCCATCATCTGGCTATCCCTGGTAGCAACTGTTTTGCTCATCGTCGATGCGGTTAGGCTCCATCGTGTTTGTTGTCGACCTAAGATAATACGACTCTCAATCGGCCGAGAGTGTTGGTCAATACATGTCCTCTTTTTTCCGCTCGAACTCGTTGTCCTTCCCCCTCATAGTAGACGATGGTGCCTCTCTGCCATCATTGGGGTTGACGGCGAAGTAGAGTTGCTCAATGAGGAGGCATGTTGATGTCCTACACGCTCGCTGCCACGACCGCCGCACCCCTTCTACCTCTCATCCAATGCAGAACCAAGCCTTGTAGGGGCAACAAAAGAAAGAAGATGAGGGAGCTGTAGCACAACCTGGAAGTCACAATGAAAGGGAAGAAGAGGACATCCCATGGCGATGTACCTAGTGAATCCAGCGACAGAGATGGTCTGTGAACTTTGATTTTCTCATCCATGGTGTCGATATGCTCGCCATGGCGATAGAGCTCCAATACCTGCACAAGAAAGAACTAGAGTGAGTTTGAGAGACCTGACGAGGCCAACAATAGAGAGGGTATGCAGACTTCGATCTTCTCATCCACAGAGTCGATCTACTCGTCCACGTTTACGGAGCTCCAATACATGCACAAGAAAGAAATAGAGTAATCCTTAGCGAGAGAGGAAAGTGTGTGTGTGTGTGTGTGAGAGAGATAGAGAGGAAAATGAGAGCGAGAAGAGGGATATCGGGAGGGATCATGCGTGTTGTGGCTAGTGAAAAGGAGTTTGACATAGAACTAGAGGGGCGGCACACAAGTGCAATGGTGAATGACATGGGCAGTGTGGGGATCGTGGATACATAGGGTGTGTTTGGTTGCCTGGCCCAAATTTGGAACTCTCTGGGGTAGCCTATGGGGGCATTGCCATGAAAAAATAGGTGAAAAAACATGTCCTTGATGAGTTTGTTTGGTTTCCTGTGAAAATGAGTGGTTGGTCATCGTCAAATTCTTTTAACTCATGTTCTATTAATAATGACACATAGTACCATGATAACAGGCGATTCTTAAAATCCTACACCTTAAGAACCAACTAGTCATTCCTCATCTAGTTACATGACCTTTTCCATGTCATCAAGGTGCTTAGGGAACTGCTTGCCCACCTCACAGCAAGAGTGGTCGTAGATGACAACTCTGTACTCCTTCATGTGCAGCTTCTTGAAGAAGAGGAAGTAGCCAAGTTGTAGGCGATGCACAATGGAAAATTGTGGCTAGCCCACCTCGATGGCTACTTTCCATTCATATCCTTTAGGTTCATGTACCATTGGCATCTAGCAGATGTCCTAACGGCGATATTTGCAGGCATCAGCCCTAGGAACTTCATGAAGTATGTTGGGAACACCTTTTCATTGCAATGCCCAACAATGGGAGCTTTACTTTTGCCTCCTAGATGGGATCCTCTTCAAGAACTTCCATAGAGACGCGTATATGAACATGCTGCGAAAAAAAGCAATGTAAGATATGAGCTACAGAAAAAGAAACACACACAAAAGCTGAAAAAGTGTCTCATAAGAAGTAACACATACTATGCTTCATAGTTTTTTGCCAAAAAATTGTTAGCAGGATGAATCTGTGTCTACCAACGAGCTTATAGAACCAATGAGGTTGTGCACAAACATAGGTAGATGCAGATCACCGTGTTAACAATCATAGTGGTTGTCACATCCCAAAATTTTCCAAATTTTGAAATGTGAAAAAAAATAAACATATAAACAATTGTTGATTTTAAGGTGAGAAGAAACTTTTTGATTCCAATTGGAAACATCAAAACCTATTTTGATCAAATAAAATCCTAAAGGTATTTAAAATATAAACAAATAATAAATAAAGTTATAAAAGTTGGAATCAGTATTTTTAGATCTTTTAATAAAAAGATTTGATTTTCAAAAGCAAAGGTAGATTTATAAATAAGGATTATTTTATAGAGCCAAATTAAATCTTGGCCAAGCTTTTGAAATAAAATATTTCTATTTGATAAAAGAGTGAAGGATTATTTAAATAAAATAATAAAGATTTATTAATATCCATTTTTATTTAAGTAAAGGCTTTTCCATTTTAAATAAACACTAAAAACTTGTTAAAGTATTTTAAATAAGACAGCCTAGTGTTTTGTTTTTCAAATGAAACCTACTGAAAAGGTTTTGGTTTTATTTGGTTTTCAAATAGAGTTTTAAAAATAAAATAAACCTATTTGAATTAAAGACTAAGGTCTATTTATTTAATTATTAATAGATCCTAGAAGAATAAAAGAATTATTTTTGCTTTGGACTTTGGATTATGTTGTTAAACAGAATTAAAATCAACACAAAGTATGGTGGTGGTTTGAATTAAATTGGAGTTTGAATTTGTTGAAATAAAAATCAAAACAGAAATTCCAAATAGAAAAAGAAAAAGCAATTAGTATAAAAAAATGAAACGAAGCAGACCCAACCCAACAGGCCCAGCAAGCCCAACTCGCAGCCCAACTGAACTCCCCGCGGTGAAACGTTTTCCACTCAACCTTGCACCCGCGAAGTCACCGACGACTGGACCCCATCTCCCCTCCCTCTCCCTCACAGACAGCACGGCCCCACCGCCAGCGCAGCGTCATCAACCTCGCGACCACGTACCCCTCGCCGTTGCTGCCCTTGATTGCGGCGATGAATTAGAGTTATTGCCTGTGTTAATATCGCCCCCGACCACGCGTACTTAAGCGCCTGCCTCTCCTCTCTCTTTCTCCTCACTTGCCAGCTCCTCTCTGCCCCAGGGCTGTTCTAATTTTGAACCACACCGCCTCTGCCTCCGGCGAACTTTCCAGTCAATTCCGACGCCATCCTACGGCCCGTCGCCTCCTACTGCACGCGAGACTACTTGCCATCACCAGGCGCATCCACTAGTACCTCTAACTCGGCCGCGCTCGTTCCAGAACGTCGGCAACCTCGAACAACTGAGCACCGCCGCGTCTGCCTTTGCTCCGGCGAACTCCCCTGGTAAGCACTGACCTCCTCGAGCCTTCCCATTGATGCTCCTATCTTCTACGCACTCGCTCGCATCTAACTGCATGCCATGTTCGTCCTAGCTCGCTCTCAAGCCTCGCCCGCGACGACCTCCAGAGACACCCGACGCCACTGCACACTCCGGCGAGCAATCCCCTCCGTTCCTGAGCGCCCCTCGTCAAGCAGACCTCACCTTGAGCTTCGCCACACCTCTGCGAGCACGGTGAGCACCTCCGTTACCCCTCTTGCTTCCTGTAGTCGCCGCGACGCCGTAGCCAGAGCCAGCACCGCCTGTCGCCGCCGCCAGCGCCGCCCACCTTTGGCCAGCAGCTGTGCACCGTAGGATCTAGATCTAAGCGTCATGATAGATTCACTTAGCGAACAGGTATGGTGCGATCTGAGCCGATACACTTTAGATCTAACAGCCCACGGAGCTCGATCCACCCGAAGCAGTATGGACCAGTAGTATTATGACGCGTGGCACTGGTTTCGATTTAAAAACAGAAAATGTTCTATTAGAATTGCAAACTTGTAAAATTAATAACTTTAATTCTACACGTCCAAATTTTGAAAATTTTATATCAATGGAATCAGCAGAGCAATTACTTTGGAACCATGCACTTTGTTTAATGTTTTGCTTCTGGAAAATTGGTTGAATTTGCAGAAACATGTGTAGGCTTATTTTGAATATAAAAATTGTTCTAGATATATTTTTCAGATGAAATCCTTGCAAAATGGTTTGTTTTGAACCTACTGACCATAGGAACCAACTTATGGATTTAAAAATGTATTTTGTGAAGTTAAGGAATAAATATTGGAGTTAGAGCATTTCTATTCAAATAAAAATATTGTTTTTGGTTTAAGAAATGAATTTTGAGTAAAATATTTGGGAAATGATTTTAATTAAACTCTCTGACCCTAAACACCAAGTTTTGAGAATTAAAATATATTTGAAGATACCTATGAGAATATTACTTTGCTAAAAGATATTTTCAACAACATAAAATATCACCTTAACATAATATTTGGTTTATGAGATAAAACCTTTTGCAAATGGTTTTACCACTTTATTAAATGACCACTTTGAACTTTATAATGTTTAGAGCCTAGTAGAAACCACTTTTTCAAATAAAACTATCTTGTGCATGCTTGCATGCATGACCTTGTTTTTGTTATTTTATGTGTGAGAAATGGTTTGAATGCTAGTTGAATTTGTGTTTGCTTAATTGAATTGTAGTGAAGTTAGAAGAGTGTGATATTTGCAAGACCAAGAAGTGAACCAACATTCTCTACTAAAAGGCAAGTGACACTATCATCCATGTCCTACTATTTTCATTGCACTTAGTGGATTTTTGTAACATGCATGATAAGGATTACTATATTTTATGCTATGCTAAATCCTATTAAGATATCATTATATCTCCCTTAGTGGAAACAATGTAGTTGTAGTATGCTTAGCCCTGCTATATATTTGGGATGGGATACATGATATGATTATATGAAGTGTTGGAAAAATATATGTTTTATATAATAAAACAAGTACTCAATGAACCACCTGGGTGGACAAGGATACTCAAGTTTTGGACAAGGTCGCAACAAAGGGAACCATGTTTATATGGCTATCTTTTTGTATGTGCACTAGAAGAAAACCACCCAGGGACTTAGAGATTGAACATGTTTCTCGTACAGTGGCTTCCGTGTACAGCCACATGCTAAATGGGCTCTGGCTTAGTCAACTACATAGTGGAAGACCCATGCATTTTCATCTTCAGGTTAACTAGAATTGTGTATGGGAAATTTTTCCCTACATTGGTGCCTGGTAGACAAGCTAGCATTGTGTATTGGGAGGACTTCTGTGGAAAGACTTTGTCACATTATCGATCTTCCAGTACTCCATTTTGGTGAGTACTTATCCAGCGGCCACTGGTGGCGTAAAGACGAGATTCTGTCATGTGGGTAAAGTGTACAACTTCTGCAGAAGATCAAATTCTAAGTACTTATCCATGTCCCCGGTTATGGACAACTCTGAGCAACTAAGGCCTAAAGCTATGAAAGATCTCAACATTCCAATTTCTCAAAGTAAAACTTGATGGTGACAACAAGGGATTAGAAGCACTTGGAGTTTTCCAAGAAGTTCAGAAAGATTTGACAAAAGATCAAAAACTATTTTGGAAAATATAGGATAAAACTATATTGCTTTCTACAAATGAGCCTAAACCCCACTTAGCCAAATATGCATGTAATGATAGGATCCACTTACTTCTACATAGTAGTGAAACTTGCCAATACAATTCAAATGTATTGACCCTTGTGGCTGCAACTTATTATGTTGCAGGTTTGTTTGATGTTAGTGAAGTGTGTTGAATAGGATTACAAGTCTACAACCAACATGATTGCATGTGGCACTTTGAAGGTGAAGGACTCCATGCTATATAGATATTCTGCTGCATTATAATGAGATAGCCAAATGAGCTATGTAAGATGTAATGAATTATTTTATTCCTAGTTATAAAGTTGTATTATGACCTTTGTTTCTTGATATTACATCTTAACTGTGGATGCTAGCTATTGATCCATGGACTAGCATTGTAAACACATGGATCTATACCTTATTAAAGGTTGGGAACCTTACAGATGGTATCAGAGCACTATGTTGCATGTAGAATTGTAACTCTAGGATTGGGCAAAACCCCTTAGAAAAATAGGAGTTGAATTTGTTCCAAAACTTATTTACAAACAATCTTGTTAACTCTTTTCACAACCTTTTTGGTTTTGATTCTACATCTCTTCCTTTCCAACTTGATGGACAAAGCCTTCACCATGACCAATGACTTTCACTTTAGTTCCACCAAAGATTTCAACTTAGACATCACTAAGGACTACAAGTGAAAACCAAGAGACATTAGATTGCCTACCAAAGACATTGATATCAAGTTAGTATGGATCATATTGACCTATGAGGTATGACTATACTAAGTTAATTATTTCAAGAAAACTTGTTGTTTCCTTCAACTCATGAGTTAAGCTCATAAGTTGTTAAGTGGATAGTTGCTTGTTGATTGCTTGATTGTTTGATTGAACTTGATTGTTTTGGGTTGTGTGTTAGAACTCCCTTAGGTCTATCTGTCATTACTTACCCCTATCAACCAACAGATGCCTCCCCGTCGTGCCAACCCCAACCAAAACAACAACATCACTCCTAAGATGCAGCAGATGATGACAGCTCAGACGCAGCTAATGCAGGAGAGGACCACGTTCATACAGAATCGGAACAACAACAACAACAACAATAATCAGAATAATCCTCCAGCTCATGACATGCTCACCAGGTTTCTAAAACTTAGGCCTGCAAGGTTCTCTGGAACAACTGATCCAATGGAAGCTAATGACTGGTTACGTTCAGTGAGTAAGGACTTAGTGACTGTTGGCTGCACCGATGAAGAAAAAGTTAGGTTTGCAGCATTTCTGCTTGAAGGACCAGTAGCAACATGGTGGGACAACTTTCAGATCACCACTCCCCTTGAGGATGTGACTTGGGATATTTTTGAGGATGGATTTCGTACAGCTCACATCTCACCTGGAGTGATGCACTTGAAGAAAAAGGGATCTCTACCTTATTAAAGGTTGGGAACCTTACAGTGGCACATTGGCATCACCAAAAAAGAGTGCAATCAGATGGGAGACCTCATATGAATAGAGCACATACAAATCATCAGTGAGATAATCCAACATATAGCTAGTTCAATGCACATTCTACGTGGTTATACAAACACAAGCTATATGAAGATTATCACATGTAGGTTGAGAGTGCACTGTTAAAATCATCGGTCAAATGCAGATGATAATTGTTGAATCGGTTTGGGGACTCATAAGATTTTCAAGGAAGGAGTTAGTGAATCAAGGAGCAAGCACAACCTATGTTTTTGTGTAGGGTTCGCAGCATAGAAAACAAAAAATTTCCTACGATGGGAACAACTATGTACCAAGATCTATCTACTAGATACAAACAACGGGCGGATGTATATCCGTAGAGAACATACCCTTGAAGACCGAAAAAGCTTAACGAGTCCAAACTCGTGGTTGATGTAGACGATCTCTTGCCGATCTCAAGATCGAGAGGAAGTCCTAGCGCCGCAAAACAGCAGCGCATCCGTGCTCGCACACACGTTCAAGGCACCGAGCAACCTCCGCCTCCTCGCTCCAGCGATGCAGCGGAAGCACAACTCTTTCTTGACGAATAGCCACCGTTGATGGGGATATGCCTACTGGGGTATACTCAGCGGGACGTTTCCGACTGGCCCAAGGGCTGGCGAGTGGGCCTGCAGAACGGCGAGTGGATCAAAGCCCAGCAAGGTACCAAGCGACTGGAAGCTGAAGGCCCAGGCGAGTAGATAGGCCCAGTCGGATTAGGTTAAACGATTACCAAAGCTGTAACCGAATCGGTTGAGATATGTAAACCCTAGGGGAGGTGAGCCTATATAAACCTCCCTATGGGGTGAGTAGAGACACGTTCCCTCATACACCCAAGCGACTCGCCGCCTAGTCGCCGAGCTCGCCCATTGTAAACACCTCCATAATACAATCTAGCAGGAGTAGGTCTTTACCCTCCGGGGGGCCGAACCTGGGTAAAACCCTGTGTCTTTGCCCTCATCTCGCACCGCAGATGGCTGGCCGCCCTTGCCCCTCGTTCTACTACTGTTGCCGATTCGGCATCTCGTGACCATTCCACGGCGGTGGCGCCCACCGTGGGGCCGGCGGTCTGGCCGGTGTTCTGGCGAGATCCAATCTGCCCATCAACGAGACGGTCGCCACCGGCGCATGATAGCGATCGGCGAGATGCTCCGGATCTTGTCGAGTAGCTACGTCCGGCGGCGCGTCACGCCGCGACATAATCCCGCCAATCGGCACGATCAGCCTCTTCGTCGGCCTCACCGACGCCATCGTCTCGGAGGACTCGGCTCGCATCGCGAAGTCGCCACCACGCGATCGGCTCTCCGAGAGCCAGGTTCGCACGATCCACCTCGCCTCCGAAAGTACAACTCGCCCACAAAGAACGTGGCGGGAACTCGGCCGCGAAGATGCGGCGCTCACCGATGGCGACTTCGGCGACCGGCGTCACTCGCCGGATCCATCACCGCGGCCTCATCCGCGGGCTCCATCGCCCAGGTCTCCAACGCGGAATACTTCGAGGACCCCTCCATCCTCGGAATCTTCGAATTCGAATCCGGGTCGGAGAATTCCGCCGACCTCCGCGAAGGAGCCAGTCGCCACGCCGCGGCTTACATGGCCACCGGCACCGATCCGCCGGAGGACCCTTTCTCCACCCAATCCCTCCTAACGCCACGGCAACGGAGGTCGAGGAACTCCGCTTGAAACTGGCGGAGGCGGTACGCAAGGAGCAGGCCGAGCGCGAAAAATTCTGCCTCGAGCAGGTGACGGCGCAGGAGCTGTCATGCTACCACCAGCAGCGGATCAGGTCACGTTTGAACCCCACCGTTCAAGGGCGTGCCCTGAACTTCGATGACGAAAACGACCCGTCTCGCATAGCCGAGCGCGCGATCTGCGAGAACGCGCCACCAGGAGGAAGCCCGCCCCGCCAGATCGACGGCGATGGGTGCCCCACCACCAACCGCACCTCCTGAGGACCAACCGGATAGTTGTCTCCTCACGGGAGCGAGGCAACGGCCTCCCACCGTTCTCCACCCCAATGGACAACCTCGTGGCGAGCAGCCGATAGCATCACGGCCATCGCGACGGCGCCCTACAGATCCAGATGCGTCAAGGCCCTTGCGAAGGCCGTGGAGCAGCAAAGCGGGCGCCGACTGCAAGGGCGGTATACTCGCGTTCCTCGAAGCGAGGCGGCCTCAGCGGCCGCCCGCGGCAAACACCCTCAATTGCCCGCCACGAGCCACTGCAGCTCAACACCGACCATGAGCCGGCCTCTCCAACGATCCCGGGCGACCAACCGTCGCCGCTAA
The DNA here is from genome assembly GCA_030063025.1 of Avena longiglumis. NCBI lineage: Eukaryota > Viridiplantae > Streptophyta > Magnoliopsida > Poales > Poaceae > Avena > Avena longiglumis. The sequence continues at coordinate 206,919,480 of CP125979.1, read as the reverse complement.
CGACAACCCATCGACGCCCGCACTCACATCATCAACAACCAAAATCGGCGCGCCACGCCGGCGACTTCGGCACACCTAACTAATCGCCGCGATGGCGAGCCCATGGGGTCGCTCGATCGACTTGGTCCTAAGTGCCGGACCAATGATCCGAGGCGAGAAGTACCGCCAAACTTTAAGGCGCCAAGGAGATAAAAATCGACTCCTCGTCGACCCAGATGCGGCTTGACACATACCTCATGGCAATGGGGATCGCGGGTCACTGTGACCTACTCGCCGCCTGTTACCTCCCATCGATGATGGAGGGGCGTGCGGGCATGGATCAACACGCTCCCCGGGCGATGTCGACTCACGGGAGGAAATGCGAGACGCCTTTCGGGCACTTTGAGTGCTCCTACCCGCGCCACCACCATCGAGGACCTGGAGCGATCGTCCGGGGACCCGAAGTCGACCCATAGCTGGGTCCAACGGTGGCAAGAGCTCTGCAACGCGGTCGGCATCCACCCGGACACCGACCCATTGCTTCAAGACCTCGTGCGCTCTGAGCCTCTAGTCACCAAGCTCAAGCGACACGCACACTCGACAACATCCCGACCTCCTCGAGATCGCCAAGCAGTGCGAGGAGGATCCAAACCAGGAAATCGACGGCAGTCGAGGGTACGCGCCGCGCGACGGCGACGGCGGCGGCCGACCGACCTACGCTTCTGGCGGCACCCGCCTCAGCAAGCGCCAGCGACGGGCGAGTCGACTTGTCGCCCGCTGGCACGCATAACGCGAGCCCAAGAGCTACCGCCGCGACGAGGGCAACGGCGCGATGGCGGCAATTACAAGAACAAGCCAAGGTTCGATCCGTGGCCCTCCTTAACCAACCATGTGCGTTCCATAGCAGGGAAGGGAAGCCCGCAACGCACACCACCGCCGACTGCCACACCCTCAGGGAAATCGAGAAGGCACAGCGAGCGCGGGAGGACACCGACAACGACCCGCCAAACGGCGGCAAATTCGGCAAAGTGGCCGGCTCGCTCCACACCTTCACAGGCTTCAACACGAAGCGCGAGAAGAAGGTCATCGCCAGCCGTCGCCGTCAACGCGGTGGCCCAACAGACGTCCCCGGTTCTGAACTGGTCGGAACAGCCCATCACCGGAGCCGGCAAGACCACTCGCCACGCCAGTACCGGTGGCGAGTCGCCTGGTGGTCAAGCCCAAGGTTGGCGACTACGGCTCCCCAAGACACGATGGACGGCGGCAGCTCCATCAACATCCTCTACCTCGACACCTTCAGCGGCTCCGCGATCAATGATCGAGACAACCCACACCACGTTCCACGGCATCGTCCCGGTCGGAAGGCGTATCCGATCGGCAAAGTCACGCTGCCGGTCACTTTCGGCTCCGGCAAACTTCCGCGAGCGGATCGTCTTCGATGGTGCCCTTGACGACCCTTACCATCGCTGCGTCAGCGTTCTAAATTCATGGCGCCCCACTCGCGTACAATGCAATGAAGCTCCCGGGCCGTGCGGCGTCATCACCATCAACGGCGACCCGACATGGCGCGAATGCGAGGCCAAAGGAGCCGAACTTCGCCGACGCTGTCATCGGCGAAACTAATCACGCCCGGAGCTCGCCAAATACTGGCGAAGGGTCAACAATGACGACCCCACAATACTCAAGAAGCCCAACTCGAAGGCACAAACACCTCAACCTTTGAGGCCACGACGACACCGCATTCGAGCTGGTCCCGGCGACCCAGACCAGACGGTGGCGATTGGGACGAGCATGAGCCCAGCATAGGAAGGCGCGCTCATCGAGTTCGCCGTGAGAATAGGGACATCTTCGCATGGAAACCCTCCGACATGCCGGTGTCCCTAGGGAGCTCGCTGAGCACAAACTAACGCCGACCCCAAAGTGCGACCTGTCAGCGATCGCTCTGGCCCTTCAATGAAGAACGCCCGTCGAGCAATCGCCGAGGAAGTGCAGCGTCTACTCGCTGCCGGCTTCATCCGCCAATCAAATACTCAAGTGGCTGGCAAACCCAGTCTGGTCGAGAAGAGAAAACGGACACGGAGAATGTGTATCGACTACACAAACTGAATACCTGCCCAAAGGCGAGTTCGTCCTCCGGATCGATCGGATAATCGATTCAACCGGGTTCGAGTCGCTATGTTTCCTCGACGCCTACTCCGGGTACAACCAGATCAAAATGGCTGTCGAGGATGAGGAGAAGACGGCGTTCATCACGCCATTCGAGCCTTCGCTACACCGCCATGACCTTCGCCTCAAAACGCGGAAACCTACCAGCGGTGCATGCAAGAATGCCTCGCAAGCCAAATTGGCGCAACATCCACGTCTACATCGACGGCGTGGTCGTGAAATCCGCTCGCCAAGGCGACCTACTCGCCGACCTAGCGGAGACCTTCGCCAATCTGGCAGTACAAGATAAAGCTCAACCCGAGCAAGTGCACCTTGGTGTACCCGGACAACCTTGGGTACGTCGTCTCCAAACGAGGGATCTAGGCGAACTCGAAGATCGACACGGTCGCCCGCTCGGCAAACCGAGTGCTGCGTGGCGTCGAAGCTGGCGGGCGTAGCGCTCTCGCCGCTTCATCCCCGGGCGAAAAGGCGATGCCCCTATACCGCTGATGCAAGAACCCCACCTTCGGTGGGACAAGGAGGCGACGACGCTCCGTGACCTTAAAGGTGCTACTCGCCGCACCACTACTCGCCGCACCGACAAAGAGCCTATGCTGGTTTACGTCGCGGCGTCCGAAGCGTCGTCGATGCCGTAATGGTTGTCGAACGACTAGAGGAAGGAAAGGAGTGCCGGTCCGGCCGGTGTACTACATCAGCGAGGTCCTCACCGAGTCGCGCCACGATACCACCTGATACCAAAAAGCTAGTATACGCGGTCTTGAGGGCTCAGTGGCGCTGCGACTACTTCCGAGCACCCGATCACGGTCGTCTCCTCGCCGCCACTACAAGACATCATCCGCATCGCGGCGCCGGGCGGAGTCGCCAAGTGGGCCGTCGAGATCGGCGTCCACAACATTAAATCTGCCACGAAGGGCGATTAAGTCCTGCAACCGTAGACTTCATCGCCGGGAGGAGGCCCAAGGCGAGAGAAGGCCGTACCTCCATTACGGAGCCTGCACTTCGACGGGTCCAAGAACGGGCGGTGCGAGCAGGGATAGTGTTGACTTCACCAAAGGGCGACAAGCTTCGCTACATCCTCCGCCTCGAATTCACGCCCTGCACCAACAACATGGCTGAATACGAGGCCCTACTCCACGGCATGCGAGCCGCCAAGGAGATGAACGTCAATCGCCTTCGATGCTACGGAGATTCCGACCTCGTCGCAGGGCAAGTCGCCGGCACCTGCGACGCCATCTCCCCTACCATGGCGGCGTACCGCCAAGAGGTGGACAAGCTGGGCGGCCACTTCACCGGCTACTCTGTCGAGTGGATCAACAGGAGAAAAAACGAGGAGGCCGACGCCCTCTCTCGCATCGGGTCGGCTCGACTCGCACCACCCGTCGGCGTGTTCCTCGACACAATCTTCAAACCATCAGTCGCTCCCCCGAGGGAGATCGGCATCGGAGTCCCACTCCAACCAGAGGCAGCCTTGGTCGCACTCATCACCGAGCCAGACGACTGGACCAAGCCCTACATCGCCTACCTGGAAACCGGCACCCTGCCAGCAGACGAGACAAACGCTCGAATGATCGCTCGCCGATGCAAGTCTTACACCATCATCGACGGCGAGCTACACAAGCGCAGCGTCACCGGCGTGTTCCAACGCGTTGCGTCAACCGGTGAAGGGCGCAAAATCCTCCACGACATCCACTCGCGCCACCACGCCGCCGCCGCCTCCCTGTCGCCAAGGCTATGCGACACGGCTTCTCTTGGCCGCGCACGCCTTTGTCGACATCATCCAGCGATCGCGGGTGCGAAACGCCAATCGACGCATCGAGCTCGGCGCTCAAAACAATCCCCATCACCGTCCATTCGTGTGGGGCATGGACATGGTAGGCCCTTCAAGAAGGCCCCTCGCTACACCCACTTGCTAGTCGCCGTCGACAAATTCACGAAGTGGGTAGAGTCCAAGCCAGTCCGGAAATGCGACGGGAAGACCGCCACTAAGTTCCTACGCGAGCTCATATACCGCTACGGGTTCCCCAACAGCATCATCACGGACAACGGCACAAAATTCGCCAAGGGAGCAATGGCCGAATTTTGCGAAGAGCACCACATCCGGCTCGATCTCGCGTCGATCGCCCGGAATCCAACGGCCAGGCGGAACGAGCCAACCAAAGCATCCTCCACGGCCTGAAGCCGCGACTCCAAGTACCACTCGAGCGCACCGCTGGATGCTGGGTCGAAGATCTGCCCTCCGTCATCTGGGGAATCCGCACCTCGGTTAACAGGTCGACGGGATTCACTCCCTTCTTCATGGTCTACGACGCCGGTCATGCCCATCGACCTCGAACACGACTCGCGCTGGTCGTCCACTATCTGGAGGCATAAGCGAGCTGGCCCGCCAAGATGGGCTCGGCCATCTCGGCGAAACGCGACCTCGCTCGATCGCGCACCGCCATTTACCAGCAAGGACTCGCCGCTACCACAGCCGACGGGTGAAAACCCGCACCTTCCAGAAGGCGACGGTGTTACGCCTCATCCAGACAAGAAGGGCATGCACAAGCTCTCCCTCCGTGGGAAGGCCCGTTCGCTATCGGGCGCTGCATGCAACGACGCCTACTATCTCATCGACGTTCGCGGGACGGCGAGCTCGGCGTCAGCGACCATGGAATGTAAACCTCCGGAAGTTCTACTCCTAGAACCCCACACATGTACTCTCCGATCGCTATGAAATAAAAAGCGGTTACCGCAAATTGCGCCTACTCTCCATGACTTGTGCCACTGCTTTTCGTAATAACAATGATGCGCTAAATGCAGAAGTCAACCTTTGGTACAGCGATCGGCACGGCTAAGTAGTGCGGTGTAAGAGCACTGAATCCCTCTAGGTCTTGCATCGTCCACGAAAAACGCCAACCCGGAGCCCCATTGGAGTCGCCTAGCCCGACTGGTTTCTGAACCAAGACAATCGCCTCGCTTCTCACAGCGACCTTGGTCCCCGCATCCTCGGCATAGCGACTCGAGCGGCTAAGTACCACGCCGGGGACTGAAAACCAGTTCGTCAAATCGCGTCGGGAAAACGCCAAGTAAGAGAGCATGCCGGGACTTCGCCGCGTGACCCTCCGGGCGAGGAGTGGCGCTCACACCAACGCTAAGTCCTCAACCACCCTCGAGTCGCGCCTAGAACTACCAAGTACCACGCCGGGGACTCGGCCACCGACCCGTTCGCGTCGGGAAAAGCGGTAAAGTCTGAGCACTCAAGGAGTCGCCTTGCGATGGCTCTCCGAGCTCGGGCGAGTCGACTAAACTAACAAAACACATGATAAGAACAAACATCATATACGAGGTAAACCCCACAAAAGGGCGGACGCGCTCGGGGACTCGTTCAAAATCAATCCAAATCACACAAACGAATAGCAAAATGGATACGACGTCCCATTCAATTGCACATTGCATTGTCTTATGTTACAAAATATGCCGCATGGCAGAACTGCTGCTAACACTTCAAAGGCAAACTACCCTACTCTGCAGGTTTGGATGACGACTCGCCAGCATCACGACGATTACGGATGAACGCGGTGTACGGGTTCGATGGATACGTCGTCAGTTCCCCAGCCATCGCCGCACGAAAAGGCTGCTCGACCTTGAAGTCACGATGCAGCGGCTCGGTCGCTCGGACCGCGGCAATCCTCGATAAGGAAGGAGATCGCCCATCGCCCGGCACGCTCGAGTACTTGGCAGCACGCTCCCGCAACTTGAGAACCTCGACAGATCCACCGCCCGATCGACGATGGATACCGCTCGTCACATCGTCAACGTTGAAGTCTTCGGGAAATGGGCGAGTCGAGACTCGATCGTGACGCCCGCGCCCGAAACGCCGACGCGTCATGAACTCGACGACAGCGGGCGCCTTCTACAAATATTCCCACATCAACAAGGTCTGGGAATAACCTCCGTGGGCGACATTTCTTGAAGGTAGGCGCGGATGCACGTCGCCGACAGCGTCGCCGAGTCGACGAGCATGCTTACGCACTCCCTCGCGTCAAGCGAGCTCGCTTCTTCTTGGCTACCAATAACACGACCTGCGAGAAGGAGACAATGATGAGTACCACGGACACCACAAACACTACAACTGACAGAAAGGGAAGACGCACTCACCAAGCAACGGGCGGGCGAGTCCCGTGATGAAGCACTGAAGCGACGTGTGGTCGTCCTGAAGCCCAGCAATGAGGGCTTCCGACACCTTGCGGTCTTCCTCCGCGGCCGCAATGGCGGCCTTAGCTCGCCCGTTCGCCGAGCTTGCTTCTTCTCGCCTCCGCGATTCGCGCGAGGTCGGCGACCCGCTGCTCAGCAGCACTCAACGCAGATCGCACCGCCACCAACTCACCAGCAGGGACAAGCTCCTGGCGAGCTCCCTCTGCCTTCGCAGCAACAGCCTGAAGCTCCTTGTTCGCTTCTTGGATGGTGGCCAGCTCCTTCTCAGCACGCTGTTTCGCAGCCAATCGCTCCGCCGACTCCAGCTGCAGACCCTGCACATCATCAAAGTCAGTAAAAACGAAAATTACTCAGTGCCCACCCGCTAAAATTTAGCGCGTGCGCACTCGGGGACTGGCGATCACGAAAATTACTCAGTGCCCACCCGCTAAAATTTAGCGCGTGCGCACTCGGGACCGGCGATCACGAAAATCCTCGGTGCACCGCTAAAATTTAGCGTCCGCACTCGGGACTGAATCAAGTAAAAGCGAAATTATAAGAATCAAGCCGCTAAGCCGACCTGATCCTCGGGGACCGGAGGTACCGGATGGCTGCACCAAGCATGCCATGGAGTTGTATTGCCCACGACGCATAGCAGCGCCAGCGTGTGCCCGACGTTGGTCGACTTCAGCGTCGGCGGTCCTCGGAGCGAGCTCGGGCGCAGCCGCTTCGCCGTCCGCCTTGGTCACGGCGGGGAAGGTAGCGATCGAGGCACCGCTCCAAAGGAAGTCGCTTCCTCCGGTCTAGGCAAGGAAACGCCCTCCTTCGTAGACGCGGTTGCTTCCACTGCGGGTCCGGCCGGTGCGGCCGCCGTGTCGTCAGAGACAGTGACGATGTCGTCGCCCTTGGCCTTCTTGCTGCCCTCCGCTGAGGCGACGACCTCGTCCGCTTTCCTCTTACGGAAGGATCCTCCTCGCTAGCGGAGGGTACCTGAGCCACGGTCGGGTGGCCCATCTTTTTCACTCCGGTCCTGCATATCAATCAAATCAATAAAAGACAATCGAAGTATTTATGAAAGGTAGGGAAGGGCGAACGCACTCACTTGGCGACTGGAATGAAACGTAGCCCTGTACGAAGGCGGCGGTTTTCCTCGGGGCCCGATCGGACTAAGCCCAGTTCGGGGCGTCGTGGGCCCAAGACACGGACGGCTTCTTCGTCGTTGAGGCCGCGGCTGGCGCCTCTGGGACACCTTCGGGGGGCCTCTCGCTCGGTGGAGCGCTGCGGCGGAGCCTCCTTGCGGGCGAGACCGCCACGGGACCTCCTTGCGGCGAAGTCGCCACAGGAGCCTTCCCTAGCCCTGAGATCGGCGCGAATGGCGGAGGCATCGAGGCCAGCGGTACTTCCACGGTCGGCGTGTCTAGCGCGGTTGTCGCTGGGGGTGCGCCGTCATCGGCCGAGCTGAGAGCATCGGAGCTGCTCGTCGAGTGCGGCGGCGAGGCCATCCTTGACGGCTTCGGTCTCCTCTTCGGGGGGGCCCTCGCTTCCTTTTCCTTCTTCTTCTTCTTCGAAGGAGTGGCCTGGCGACGCGAGGTGGTTTCTGGGAGCTCGTCGTCGTCCCCATGGTGTTCGAGGCTTCTGCTCGCTTCGATTTCGCGCTGACGTTGCCCGCGGGTCTTTCGGACCAGCGGGGCAATTTCCTCTTCGGACTCGTCCTCGTCGTCCTCGTTGCCCTTCGCGGGCGGCGATTCGCTTGTATCCTGGGCGGATGGCCCCGGGCTCTCGTCATCGGCGGGTGGGAGCCACCCTTCCACCACTTGGAACAGCTGCGATGGATACGAAACAGAGTTAGAATTACATGACATACGCTGCGATCGCGAACAAGATAAAGAAATTACCGTCGGGCGGACGCTTCAGCGGTGTAGGGGACCCGGCTGCGCATCGCGTACACACCGCCTGGGTGATCTTCTTCAGCGCTGGGAGATAGTCCTCCAGCTTCCACTCGTCGAGGCAGGCTTTCGTCGAGTCTCCCCGGCCCGTGTACTGATACATGTAATGGTCGCGTTGGGCGAGCGGAACGAGCCGCCTCCCAAGCCAACAATTGTACAAGTTTATCGTCTGGAGCCCCTTCTTCTTCAGACCACGGATGGCCTGGAGCATCTCGTCGACGACCATCCGCTGGTCGTCGTGAAGCTTGCCGACCTGGAGATGGCATGGCTCGGAACGGTTGGCCGAGTACCGCGGGATCGCCGCCTCGTCCTCCGGAGTCGCCTCGGTCACGTAGAACCATGACTTCTTCCAGTCGCTCGCTGCTTTGGCCGGCAGCATCAGATCGAAGAAGGAAGCTTTGGACTTGAGCTGGAACGTTAGGCCGCCCGCGGCTAGCATTGGGCCGCCCGCCTCCTCGCGGCTGATCCGTCCGTGGAACAGATCTTGCCACAAGGGAAAGTAGGGCCGGCAGCCCAAGTAGCACTCGCAGAACGCCACGAAGATGGCGAGCTGCTCGATGCTGTGGGGACCCGGATCAGGCTGGATCCGTAGTAGGCAAAAACGCGGAAGAACAAAGACGTGGAAACCCTAACCCCGCCGAGATGATGGTGAAACAGACGAACTCCCTCTCTCGCGGTTTTGGGTCGTTTCTCCGGCTGCGGGATACGCATGTCACGGCTCGGGATTCCGGCCTCCTCGAAGGAGGCCAGCGCCCTCGTGCACTTGGACCTGCCCCATGGTTCGGTGAGAAGGGCCATAGCGAGAGGTTGGTTGGAGGTCGGAGGATTTTGGGTCGATTGGATCAAGGAGCAAAGGAAAGAGAATGCGCCTTTCGGAAGAAGTGGTGGGCAGTTGGCTCTCGATTGCACGCCATTCCTCTTATATAGCGGAGTTACCCGCCAAATCAGGCCGTTACATCGCGATGATTACGCCAAAGTTACCGTTGAGTTACCTTAACGGCTAGTTTGACCACGCTGACGGTCCAACTCCAGCCACTCGGCTCGCTAGGTCGCTCGTCGCGACCGCGTCCGCTGGCTCGACTGCCCAAGACGACTCGGTTCACCGGATTCTCTCCTTCATCTGAGCCCCGCGACGATTCGATGGATGCCTACTTTGAAGCCAGATACTCCATTGCCAGCAGCCACTTACGCCTAATCAACTACGGCCTCGGGGACTCGATGGGGATCGCCTCTTGGGGTATACTCGGCGGGGCGTTCCGGCCCCAAGGGCTGGCGAGTGGGCTGCGAACGGCGAGTGGATCAAAGCCCAACAAGGTACCAAGCGATGGAAGTGAAGGCCCAGCGGTAGATAGGCCCAGTCGGACTAGGTTAAACGATTACAAAACTGGCGAATCGGTTGAGATATGTAAACCCTAGGGAGGTGAGCCTATATAAACCTCCCTATGGGGTAGAGACACGTTCCCTCATACACCCAAGCGACTCGCCTAGTCGCCGAGCTCGCCCATTGTAAACACCTCCATAATACAATCTAGCAGGAGTAGGTCTTTACCCTCGGGGCGAACACAGGTAAAACCCTGTGTCTTTGCCCTCATCTCGCACCGCAGATGGCTGGCCGCCCTTGCCCCTCGTTCTACTACTCGCTGCCGATTGCAGCATCTGCCGTGACCATTCCCACGACAACCGGGAACATGTATCTCGCTAGTCCGAGACCATGGGGGATAAATTCTAGAGGGGGAGAGAGATCCTTCACGAGGAGGTGTGGTGTGAGAGGAGGAGAGGGGGGCCTTTTATAGGGGAGAGGGGGGCACCCAAGGGGCATGGCGCCCAGCCATGGGGCTGCCCCCACCTCTTCCCCATTCATGTGGGTGGAGCTCCCACTCAAAATGAAAAGCCTCCACTCCCATTAAAAAGCCTCCACTCAAAAATCCACTCACATGCATTAAATTTCCACCAAATTTAATGCAAGATCTCATTTAAATAAAACTCTTTTATTTATTTATTCAGAATTTTGTTAATTACTTTAATTAACAAACATTCACATAAAACCCTTGCTAGTATTCCATTTCACATGCAGAACCAGTTTCAGCAATTTCAACCGAAACAGTTTCGGTGTCTAGTGAAATAAATTCCTGCGCTTTCCTTTTCTTTTCGGCATGAAACTTTTGCTCCAATTGGATGTCGGTGTCTCTTAAGTGTGTCACCCTACGGTTTGCGAATAATGTGGACATGATCGAGACTCCTCTCAGATCAATAATCAGAAGCGGGATCTGGAGACCCATACTAACTCCCACACATTCAACGATGACTTTCTTGTGATCGTTGGAACCTTTTACGCTAGTATCTTAATCCCTTTGTTTCGCGATATATTACATGTCTGAGATTCGATCATCGGTATCTCCATACCTAGTTTGATCTCGTTACTAACATGCACTCGTTTCTCGTTCCCGTGATATAACATTCTAGTGATCAAATCACTTGCTTGTAAGCTAATCAATGTGATATCACCGAGAGGGCCCAGAGCATATCTATCCGTCATCGGGATGAATAAATTCCACTCTCGATCCATGGGCCTCAACATAACACTTTAGTAGTTCTGAACCCATCTTTATAATCACCCTGTTACGGTGTGACGTTTGATGTTATCAAGAAACTCTTCCGGTGTTAGTGATTGACATGATCTCATGGTATAAGGATTAGGATCACTTCGTAAGTTGTTATAGCAATATAAACTCAATGACTTTGATCGTAATGCTATACTTCGGATGAATGTTCATCACACCATTACACTAATGTTGTGACCTTGTTATTAACAACATCCAATGTCCATGATCAGGAAACCTATGATCATCTTGTTAATCAACGAGCTAGTTTATAAGAGAGGCATAACTAGGAACTATCTTTTGTTTATTAAACACACATGTATTAACGTTTCCGTATTAATACAATTATAGCATGCAAAATAAACTTTTATCATAAATAAGGAATACGATAATAACCACTTTATTATTGCCTCTCGGGCATATTCCCTTCAGTCTCCCACTTGCACTAGAGACAATAATCTAGTTTGAAAACTTTGCGTATTAAACACTTATGGCTTTCCGGTGTTCCATATACGCAATTGCAAGTGGTTAACATAATCTACGGATCTGACGCTTCAGGTCCGTGTGTATTTGCATGTCTTTGCGTCTTTGCGCATCGCTCATTCTCCAATGAGATGGCATTGTATAAATTTGGTCTTTCGGTGAGACCTTTAGTTCCTTGGGGTTTAAAACACGTCGATACTATTGTCGTACAATATATCTTTAGTGTTAGCCCGTTGCGAACCACACCTTAGTTTGGTAACAAACTACTTGACACAAATTCCCTCCTTTGCTGCTACTATAGCAGTCATATACTTAGCCTTTTGTTGTAGTATTCGTCACAATGTCTTAACTTTGGAACTCTTCCAAATCCATCATGGAATATCCTTTCCATTACATTTTGCCACCCATAGTTTAAATTGAGATAAACTTAATTTGTATCGTGTGACAAAACTAGTATCAATGTAACGCTTTACAATGAACTATTTGTAATTGTTTGTCACCTCTACACAAATATATTCTTAGTTCTTCCAAAAGATCATAAGAATATCCTCACTATCGTCCAATGATCATTTTATGATTCATTCTGGTATATGCTCATAACACTTAGAGCATAGGACATATCTGGATGTGTACATATCATGGTATGATTGATCAAAACATTCTCGTGATTGCACTCATCAAGTGTCAAAGCACTTGAATCTTGTTTCACTTATCAAGTGCGATACACTTGAATCTTGATTCAATTCCTTTCCATGCAACAAGAACTGTTTCTTGTCGTTTCTATATTGAACTCCTTCAATATCTCATATATATGTCGTTTGGCATAAACATATTAGCGTTCGATCATCCACTATAGACATTCATGCTAAATATTCGGGTTTTGCCTAAGTCTTTCATCGAAATGAAATTCTTAACCTTTGTCAATAAAAGATACATCATTTCTAATCAACAAGATGTCCTTCACATAATGTATTAGAAATATGTCTCAGTCTCCACTTAATTTATTGAAAATGCAAGCATCTTCATCGTCTCCGGATGAAAACTCATTTTCATCATGGTGAAGATTCCAACTCATGATGCTTAGTTCAACCATTGAAGTTTGCATGCCCTTTTAGCATCCTTTGAATTTAACAAAACCCTTTGGACCGTGTCATGTACACGTCCTAGGTAACCATTCTATTAGAAGAACTTTGTTTTGTTTATTCATCTACCATATACCAAATTATATGTAGTGGTTGCTACTTTAATCCGTTCAGACTAAATATCGCTATGAAAGATCAAATCTTGTCATAGTCAACTCTTTGAATATTGTCATAAAATACTTTACGCCATGTCGAATATTTCATAGATGTGAGACATCCATGTACATTTCTTTATAGATCCAAATCGACCGATAGGTTTTACACCTTTCGGAGGGTCTTCCAAGTTCAAAACTTGATTTCTCGTATATGGAACTATCACGGATTTTATGGCTTCAAGCCATTTGACGGAGTCAGGGCCCATCATCGCTTCTTTGTATGTATTCGGTTCATCATTGTCAAACAATAATGATTTACTCTCAAATCTTAGCATTTGATTGTTTAACCGACCTTCTTGGTTCAATAGGAACTTTAAACCTCCGTGACCACAACCTTTGAGGCACATAAGCTATGAGCATTATGGCAGCCTCCAGAACGATTTTCGGCGCTGCGCAACTCAGCACATTTAGCTAAGGTTCGTTAACCTTATCAAAGTTCTATTGTCCTCCCACTTAACTTTTGCGAAAAATTTCTTTTTCAAGAAACTTCACATTTCAAGCGACAAACCCTTTTGTCCTCGGTGTTATGGAGGAATAACCAATTGTTATTCGGAATAACCTACAAAGACATGCTCATCCGAATTCGGTTGTAAACATCTTACTTATGTTTAGCATACCAAAATTTAAGAAATGACAACTTGGGTTTTACCCCAAACCATAACTTCCATGGTGTCATTTCAACGGATCTAGATGGAGCTCTTTTCGATTAAAAGCGGTAGTCTCTAAAGCTTTAATCTTTTAAAACATAATGGCAGTTTTATAAATAACACCTTTGATCCAACCATGTCTCACAAGGTTTCATTACAAATCTCAAACACTCCATACTCCTATGGTGTTTCGGGAGATGTAAATCTAGTTGTTTTGCTAAACTTGCAACTCAAATAAATCCCTTTATGATAAAATCATAATTCATTTATTTTCTTGTTACACTTGTAACTCAAATAAATCCCTTTATGATCAAATCATAATTCATTTATTTTTCTTGTTACAATGATTTTCCACTTCATCTTGAAAGTCTTTGAAACATTTTCAAATATTTCATACTTCTTTCTCATTAAGTGAACATTCACTCAAAATTCCGGAGAAAGCATATGAAGTTGAAACCCATCGCTTACGACTACACATAATGGACTAAATACATCGATATGTATAAATTCCAATAATTTAGTCGTTCGTTCTTCTTTGGCCTTTGAACGAAGTTTTAATTATCACGTGGAAAGTCTCACAAGCATCACTTGATCAAATCAAAGACTCCAAAAATCCATGAATATGGATATTCTTCATGTTTTCTTTCCAATATAATTTAAACAGCAGTGATCTTTCAATCATTTGTCTTGCGACATTTTAGCATTAGGTTTTATGGATGTGATTTCTTCAACTAGATTTGTAAATCATCCATCTTATATGGAATACGGTAATTATTTGAACAACCTTTGTTCTCATAATACCTGATTCAAATAACAATTATTAAAACAAATCTTGATGTCAACGAGAAATACAAACAACGGTTTGTTTGTTTTTGATGAACATCATCACATATTCTCTTGCTAGTTACTTAGGCCATTGTGGTTCATGAATTGCATCGTTCCGTATGAAATTTCATACCAACCAATTCGGTATCCAATACCCAAGAACCACATTGTTTAACAAGCAAAGAATACAACCATAACATGTATATCATATATATACCTAAATTGGATATTTCCAATCTTTTCTTTTCTGCCAAGTATATTTTATAGATTCTCTTCAAGATTTCCTTTTCCTTTTTAAAAGAATTTATCAACATCAAAAGTGGCGCCATATACATGACACATAGTCTAAAGCGTGTATATTCAAATAATAATACCTTTGGACTTGCACTTTGAAGTAGATCACCATCATCAAAATGATTGGTATTCTTTCAAAATCCATTCTTTAGTAATCTTTTAGTGTAGTAAACACTTTACATACATCTTCTATTCATCCTTATCATGACGACTTTCATGATCAAGCTACTGTAGCTTATAAAGGCGAATCGTGAGTATAACGTTACTTTCCAAAACCCTTTTGGATGATTAGGATGTCTAGCATCTCCAACCTTTGTAAATTCTCATCCAATATGAGAACATATATTATACTCTATCATATTGCAACCAAAACATTGTTTCAGATATCGTTATATCTGCCACACATGATGGTTTCTGAAACAATTCTTTCAGCTCCTAGATAAATTTGATATTAAAAAAATCAAGTATCATGGAGGCAAACATGATACTTAAGATACTAACACTGGAATTGTTACTCTTGATTTAATACCAATTATTAAATCTCACGGAGTAAATAAAGTTTGCTGAAAGTTTGCAATAGGACTTTAAACTTTAGATTGGCACTCAACACAATACGATACCAGTTCATAAAGTATATATCCAGAATTCTATAGTTCTATTATCTCAATTACAACTATGCATAAGGTGGTGAACGAATGCCAATAACTACAACAAATTATGCAAATTCACTTTGATTTAATTTATGATAAATTGAGTTTTACTAATCCAAATTAGAAATGAACTCCCACTCAAAAACGACACCCCTCGTGTCTTTTTGGTGATTACATGAACCAAATCCACTACACCAAGTCCGATCATCACGTGAGTCGGTATAGCTTTAAAGGAGAGCATCAAATGGTCATCATATCAAAACATATGACTCATGCTTAACCTTTCGGTCCGTGTTCCGAGGCCATGTCTGTACATGCTAGGCTCGCCAAGTAAGAACCTTAGTATTCGCGTGTAAGCTCTTACACCCGAGATATGCTCATGGATTCAAGTACACCCGATCATCACGTGATGTCTTGAAGCGACGAAACATTGTCGGTGCATACTTAAGGAAGAACACATTTTTATCTTGATATCCAAAAGAGGTATCACCTTATTATGCTAACAAAGCGCTAAACAAGCAATATAAGATGCTATCAAACATCATATTTTTATTAGTGAAATGATATGGTTTCCCGCAGATGATCTCTATCATGTGCACCGTGGTATGATCACTATCATACCTATATGTGTAAATCCAAGGTCTATGGAGTTTACACGCTATGTGTGTAAGAGTATCATCTCATACTTCTACTTACAACACTACCATATCATAACCTTAGCCCAAAGAACAATCTAAACTAGACACCTCTAATTTATCCATTGCAAATTTTACGTGGCTTAGGGCTTTCAAGATAGAACCATTCTTACCTACGAACATGAACCACAACGAGGATAACCAAATTGTTGACAACTCGTTGCAAATTAGATATTGACTATAGTAGGAGAGACAGACACCGCTAGCCACTTATGCAAACTAGTTGCATGTCAAGCGGAACAGTCTCATGTGCGAGGACATGTAAAGTTTGTCCGGCCGCTTCATCCCACTATGCCACCAATATCCAAACTATAACTAAGAAGCAATAAAATGATCATCATCGCCCACATACTCATATGTGTACTACCTGCAAAGTATCGACGCATAGATCCGCTCGATACCTTTGTAGGGTTCGCAGATAGAAAACAAAAATTTCCTACGATGGGAACAACTATGTACCAAGATCTATCTACTAGATACAAGTAACGGACGTATGTATATCCGTAGAGAACATACCCTTGAAGACCGATAAAGCTTAACGAGTCCAAACTCGTGGTTGATGTAGACGATCTCTTGCCGATCTCAAGATCGAGAGGAAATCCTAGCGCCAAGAAACAGACTCATCCGTGCTCGCACACGTTCGAGGCACCGAGCAACCTCCGCCTCCTCGCTCCAGCGATGCAGCGTAAGCACAACTCTTTCTTGCCGAATAGCCACCGGGAACATGTATCTCGCTAGTCCGAGACCATGGGGGATAAATTCTAGAGGGGGAGAGAGATCCTTCACGAGGAGGTGTGGTGTGAGAGGAGGAGGGGGGCCTTTTATAGGGGAGAGGGGGGCACCCAAGGGGCATGGCGCCCAGCCATGGGTCTGCCCCCACCTCTTCCACATTCATGTGGGTGGAGCTCCCACTCAAAATGAAAAGCCTCCACTCCCATTAAAAACCTCCACTCAAAAATCCACTCACATGCATTAAATTTCCACCAAATTTAATGCAAGCTCTCATTTAAATAAAACTCTTTTATTTATTTATTCAGAATTTTGTTAATTAATTTAATTAACAAACATTCACATAAAACCCCTTGCTAGTATTCCATTTCACATGCAGAACCAGTTTCAGCAATTTCAACCAAAAAGCTTTCGGTGTCTAGTGAAATAAATTCCTGCGCTTTCCTTTTCTTTTCGGCATGAAACTTTTGCTCCAATTGGATGTCGGTGTCTCTTAAGTGTGTCACCCTACGGTTCGCGAATAATGTGGACATGATCGAGACTCCTCTCAGATCAATAATCGAGCGGATCCGAGACCCATACTAACTCCCACACATTCAGCGATGACTTTCTTGTGATCACGAGAACCTTTTATGCTAGTTTCTTAATCCCTTTGTTTCGCGATATATTACATGTCTGAGATTCGATCATCGGTATCTCCATACCTAGTTTGATCTCGTTACTGACATGCACTCTTTTATCGTTCCCGTGATATAACATTCTAGTGATCAAATCACTTGCTTGCAAGCTAATCAATGTGATATCACCGAGAGGGCCTGAGCATATCTATCCCATCGGGATGAATAAATTCCACTCTCGATCCATGGGCCTCAACATAACACTTTAGTAGTTCGAACCCATCTTTACAATCACCTGTTACGGTGTGACGCTTGATGTTATCAAGAAACTCTTAGGTGTTAGTGATTGACATGATCTCATGGTCTAAGGATTAGGATCACGTAAGTTGTTATAGCAATATAAACTCAATGACTTTGATCGTAATGCTATACTTTGGATGAATGTTCATCACACCATTACACTAATGTTGTGACCTCGTTATTAACAACATCCAATGTCCATGATCAGGAAACCTATGATCATCTTGTTAATCAACGAGCTAGTTTATAAGAGAGGCATAACTAGGAACTACCTTTTGTTTATTAAACACACATGTATTAACGTTTCCGTATTAATACAATTGTAGCATGCAAAATAAACTTTTATCATAAATAAGGAATACGATAATAACCACTTTATTATTGCCTCTCGGGCATATTCCCTTCATTTTGTGCATTGCACCAGATTCACTAACCCATCTCTAAAAAAATCACACATGATGCAAAGGTTTATCCCTTGCACTCTATTGGGGAAAATTTGAATCATTGGCATGTGGCATACTTCAATCATAGGTACTGACGAGGGTTCGACTCATCAATGCCCATTGTTATGGACTTGGGTTTAGAGGAAGAGGGGTGCGCTAGATATCGGGAATGGCTAACAGACAAGCAATACAGGACAAAGTATTTACCCAGGTTCAGGCCCCCGGAGGGAAAACCCTACTCCTGCTTGTCTGCTCTTGATTGATGGCAGAACCGAAGGTTACAAGGATGCTGTCACATCCCAAAAATTTCCTAATTTTGGAATGTGAAACAAATAAATAATAATGATTGAATGTTTGACTATGTTGAAAATTCTCAAAGAGAAGAAACTTTTTGGAATAGAAAATCCTCTCAACCTTGAATTCAAAATCTTATATTCTTTGGTTAAGACCTAAGTAGCCATATAGGTAAAAGGGCGTGGATTGATTATGGATTGTAGAATTGGTGTGCAAGATTTCAAAATGAAAATCATGAAGCATTCATATGCATTTCATCCATGCAAAGTTCTCACAAACTAAATCCAAATCCTCGTATCTAAATCCTATAGTTGATTCGCCCAAATGTTCCTAAGGGTAACTAAATTGACTTTTTAAAACCCACTGTTGCTAAGGCATAAATTATTGCTAAATCATAGCCTAAAGGGATCCAATTAATACTACAAAATTTTAGAAACAAAATTGAGCTCATTTGGAGCTAGTATGAAAAGGTTATGGAATAAATACAAACACATAAAGATATAAATAAAATGAGATATACAAGGATTTATAAACCCACTACTTACAAACTAGTAAAAAGATTACAAATTTGATTCTATAATGACCTATTCGATTTTAGAAAAATTTAGGAACAAGAATCATATCATTTGAAGTTCGTATGCAAAAGATATGAGGGAAACAAGTAAATAGAAAAAAGAAAAAGAAAAAAAAAAGAAGAAAAAAAAAAGTCTAACGGGCCGGCCCAGCAAGGACCGACCGAACCAGCCACGGCCGCGTACAGACAACGATCGATTTGGTGCTTTAATTTCCGTGCAAAAATCTGTTTTCTAGATCTATCTCTACTCAAACTCTTATAACTTTTTATCTACAACTCCGAATCGACTTCCGTTTGTTTCTACTTGTTCCCTACTCCAAGGCCTATCTCTAAACCATCCTAAATCTCCATATAAACTCGTGGAGCCACGGCTGTACGAGTTTCTATTCTCGAAATCCCGAATCTACCTATTCCCTGTTTCGCTTTTTAACCCATCTAGACTTCGTCGTTTGCTTTCGGTCAAAACACGAAAGTTGTAGGGATCCTCGAAATCTTTCAATCCCGACAAACCTCACCTCTTTTCATCCACCACAGCCGGAGAATTTCGTATCGCAATATTTCAGATCTTACGGTGTAAATCCAAGATGTACTCGCGCTCGTTTCTTCAAATCCAAATTCCTTTGGAGAGAAGGTAGGAATTATGATTCCCCACAACTTTCATGTTCTGAGTTTTTCGATTTGACCTACGGATTTGTCTCCCTAACACAGATCTATTTTTTTGTCTATTCTGAGCCAAAATCGGGTCAATATCTTCTTCTAGCCACCGGATCCTATCCAGACGGTCGAGATCCAATCAAACCGATGCGTGCCATGTCGTCATCCCGGTCATCTTCGTCATCAACGCCACGTCAACGTAAGGTCAACATCTAGTCCCAGTCAGCATTCAAAGTCAACCTGTCCAGTCAGCGGAATATTCCGTTCGAATTTAAATTTGCATATTATAGATCTAACTTGTAAAATTCATTAGAAATTCATACCATGTCCAAAAATTACGTATAATATATCAAATTGAAGATAATTTTACGTAGAATCATCTTATCAGAATAGATCTAACTTTTACTGTACGTAGTTACTGCAGTAATTTAATTAGTTTTAATAGTCTTTTAGGTTAATAAATTCATAAGATATTATCTGTAACTCCGAAAAATATGAATAATATATCAATTTGAAGCTACTATAATGTACTTTAATAATATCTGGTTGGATCTAGCCTTTGCAGATTATTTAACCCGTAGAAATTTAATTAGTTTTAATGCCTTTATAAATCATTAAATTCATAGTAAGTTAATTTCTTGTCACAAAAATACAAATGATATACCGATGGAAAGCTGGTTCCATGTAGATCATCAATCTGCAATTAGTTCGGCATTTTTACTGTAAGGTTTTGACGTGAAAATCTAAATAGTTTAATGGCTTATTTAGAGTAATAAATTCATAAGAAAATAAATACTATTCAGAAAATTACAAATAATATGTCCCTGAAATCACAATTCCGTGGAGATTACAGATATAATTTTTGTTTGATTTTTAGGCAACATAAACTGTATGAATCATTTAAAACCCATTAAACACTATTTAAATCATGTAAAAAGATCTATAACTTCGATTAGGTTGAATCCAACGCCTACTGGTTCGTATTAACGTCCTCTATCCAGTAAACCCAAGAAACAAATTTAATTCTACAGTTAGAACAGGTGTTACAACAGAACTATCAAAACCCTTATATTGGCAAGTAATCATTAATCACAAGTACCCTATTGCATTAAATGAACTCATACATGCATCATATGATATATTAATGTACATAAAACTAATTATAACCATTGTGTCATGTTAAATCATCATGCATGTTTTCGATCAACCTTGTTGTGTTTGCTATGTTTGCAATTGCAATTGTTTTGATTGGAACTACCTTGTCCTCGTGTTAGATTGTTCGGAGAGTGCGATTGCTGCGGAGAAATACAATCAACACCCATATTATCAACATAAGGCAAGTTACACCACTTGTTCATAATTATGTCCCAGTTTTGATTCTATGCATGTGATCTTCAAAACTCTGTAGTATGCATGTGTAGGATGATCTAGTAGAGTTTTCCTTAGTATTATTTTGCAAGTGCGATGATTTTATAGAATGCCATGAGTAGCTCTATACTTAGGATTTCCCATCCTAATAGGTTACCCCTGTTTTTGCTAAGTATTGCTTGCCATGCTATATATATACAAAGTACCGTTGGGGGGTTCGAAAGACAAAGAATTTTCTAAGTATAAAGGCTCTCTAGAGCAAACTTTTCCTCTCAAATCCACTTCAAAATAAAACTAAGTTTTCTTCTGGGCGGAATGGTTGTCGGGTCAACGAGTGTGATTTTGGTGGAGGACGGCCCAGAATCAAAGAAGTCCGCCATGTTTCAGAATTGAAGCTTCGGGCAACCACAATACATTATGGGCTCTGTCTTGGCCTAGTACTTAGTGGGAAACCTCACAGGTACCAACATTTGGAGGATTCTTGGCACGGTTGGATCCGGAAGGTAGAGGGCTACTAAGGAAAGCCTCGCCATGGTCTTGTCTCAAAAGGGCTTGATCGTGGATTGTGGGTAAAGTGCACAAACTCGAGAGTATTGCAATCGATCGATCACCGTGTTCACGATAACAGAACAACAATGAGCGTCTGAAGGACGGAGCCTCAAGGATCTTCCTCTCTCTTTTCTAAAACAAAGTTTTGAAACCCCATGGCGTCGTAATATCGCTAATGGGTGGGATTTTGGGAAACTTGGTGTAATATCCAAGTGACGCTTGCGTAATATCCAAGTGTTTGGTTGTTTGGACACTTGCGTAATATCCTCGTGTGCCACTCGACCTTATTTTATCTAAGCAAATGTTTACAAAGTAGGACAATCCTCTCTTCTCTCTACTTAAGAAAACTAGCTTTGAGCAAATGAACTCTACAGCCTATACCAGCCTTGCATGTAGAGATAGTCTTTTCTCTCCTTGGTGTAATTTGCCAATACATTCAAAGTATTGACCCAACTTGTTGGCTGCACGTTTCATGTGCAAAATTTCGGAGATCGTTGAAAGGTGCGCTAGGATCGCGGGTCTTCACTCAACCTGCCTGTGGCATTGATGGGACTCCAAGTTGTATTTATATCGCTTCTGTTGTAATAATGTAAATTCTGGATTACTCGATTCATGTAATAAAGACTTGTGTTTTACATGATATTTCATCGACTGTGAGTGCTAGCTATTGATCCAGGGACTAGCATGTTATTCACAGGGACTTAGGATCTTACTTGATCTGAGGTCACTACAGATGCCCATATGAATCTGGCGGGTGAGTATGCTAGGATTTTTCGTGATATAGATATGTTGTCTATTGTGGTGGTGGAGCTCCATCCTCGTTGAACCCTCCTAGCCTTTATATATGGGGAGGCTAGGTCTCAGGTACCAATACGAGTTCATTACAAGTTGGATTCAAACTCTAGTCTTGAGCTTTCCTTGTATTGCTTGCTTGGAGTCCGTGTCCATATGGGCTTTGTACCAGCCGAACCGTCATGCGCTTTGTGGACCTTGGCATGTCGTTGAGTGAGCCTCCTAATAAGCCGCACCAGGTAGGCCAATAGTAGGTGCCCGTTGGGCATACCTATGTCAGGTACACACATAAAATACATGTCTAAAACTTACTGCATGTGGCATGTTTCAATCGTAGGCCGAAAAAATAAGATATATGTAGAAGTTACTACATGTGGCAATATTCCATCATAGGCCAAAAAACCCCGAAATGCACAATCAAGAATAGTAAATTCTTGGTATGATAGGTATACAACTAAAACCCAGCTCTACCTGACACTCGTAGCTAGTGAAATCGAGGTAGCAGAAAAAAAGAAGGCAACAATCCATCACAGAATGCCCCCAATCTTACCCTAATGTTATGAATCAAATTTCGAAGCCTCTTCAAAAGGCAGGTTTGACCAATTTTTGACCGACATTTGACTAGAGGAAAATTGGGCGTCTGACACACTTTCACATTCCATCACCTGGTGTAATGTGCATCCTATGTGTCCTACTACTGTCCCAAGTTGGTGTCTTGCACTTCGAGCCCAACTGGCCTAGATCCATCAACCCATGGTTGTAGGAGCTCGGATTTGCACTCCTCCTTGAGTCCTAGGTCTAGGAGGGTTGTGGCATTTGTGTTCTACTTTCGTGGAGAGGCGAGTGATCAGTTACCGCGAGAGATGGGTTTGACCAGTGATAGTAGAGTGTCGTCAACAGTGTGGCTTATCTCTAGGCATTGTAGCTGGGTTGTCCTTTGCGGTGGTTAGCGGTTCTAACCGAGGACCGACCTATGAGGAGTGAAGCGGTGGTGATGCCACTCATGGCTGCAGGTGGCCAAGCATGGAGGGTACGGTCGGTGGTGGAGATGGATGGTTCGGCATGGAGCTGCAGGTGGATGGTGACAGCGCCCTGAGCATAGCAGCGCAAAGGCGGGACTTATCAGACCAAATCATGGCCTAGCAGGCGATCAAGCCTGATTTGCACCTACTCGCCATCACCAGGCGCATCCACCAGTACCTCCAACTCGGCCGCGCTCGTTCCAGAACGTCGGCAACCTCGAACAACTGAGCACTGCTGCGTCTGCCTTTGCTCCGGCGAACTCCCCTGGTAAGCACTGACCGCCTCGAGCCTTCCCATTGATGCTCCTATCTTCTACGCACTCGCTCGCATCTAACTGCATGCCATGTTCGTCTTAGCTCGCTCTCAAGCCTCGCTACCGACGACCTCCAGAGACACCCGACGCCACTGCACACTCCGGCGAGCAAGCCTGGCCCAAATTTGGAACTCTCTGGGGTAGCCTATGGGGGCATTGCCATGAAAAAATAGGTGAAAAAACATGTTCTTGATGAGTTTGTTTGGTTTCCTGTGAAAATGAGTGGTTGGTCATCGTCAAATTATTTTAACTCATGTTCTATTAACAATGACACATAGTACCATGATAACAGGCGATTCTTAAAATCCTACACCTTAAGAACCAACTAGTCATTCCTCATCTAGTTACATGACCTTTTCCATGTCATCAAGGTGCTTAGGGAACTGCTTGCCCACCTCACAGCAAGAGTGGTCGTAGATGACAACTCTGTACTCCTTCATGTGCACTTCTTGAAGAAGAGAAGTAGCCAAGTTGCAGCGATGCACAATGGAAAATTGTGGCTAGCCCACCGATGGCTACTTTCCATTCATATCCTTTAGGTTCATGTACCATTGGCATCTAGCGATGTCCTAGGCGATATTTGCAGCATCACCCTAGGAACTTCATGAAGTATGTTGGGAACACCTTTTCATTGCAATGCCCAACAATGGGAGCTTTAATTTTGCCTCCTAGATGGGATCCTCTTCAAGAACTTCCATAGAGACGCGTATATGAACATGATGCGAAAAAAGCAATGTAAGATATGAGCTACAGAAAAAGAAACACACACAAAAGCTGAAAAAGTGTCTCATAAGAAGTAACACATACTATGCTTCATAGTTTTTTGCCAAAAAATTGTTAGCAGGATGAATCTGTGTCTACCAACGAGCTTATAGAACCAATGAGGTTGTGCACAAACATAGGTAGATGCAGATCACCGTGTTAACAATCATAGTGGTTGTCACATCCCAAAATTTTCCAAATTTTGAAATGTGAAAAAAAATAAACATATAAACAATTGTTGATTTTTAAGGTGAGAAGAAACTTTTTGATTCCAATTGGAAACATCAAAACCTATTTTGATCAAATAAAATCCTAAAGGTATTTAAAAGATAAACAAATAATAAATAAAGTTATAAAAGTTGGAATCACTATTTTTAGATCTTTTAATAAAAAGATTTGATTTTCAAAAGCAAAGGTAGATTTATAAATAAGGATTATTTTATAGAGCCAAATTAAATCTTGGCCAAGCTTTTGAAATAAAATATTTCTATTTGATAAAAGAGTGAAGGATTATTTAAATAAAATAATAAAGATTTATTAATATCCATTTTTATTTAAGTAAAGGCTTTTCCATTTTAAATAAACACTAAAAACTTGTTAAAGTATTTTAAATAAGACAGCCTAGTGTTTTGTTTTTCAAATGAAACCTACTGAAAAGGTTTTGGTTTTATTTGGTTTTCAAATAGAGTTTTAAAAATAAAATAAACCTATTTGAATTAAAGACTAAGGTCTATTTATTTAATTATTAATAGATCCTAGAAGAATAAAAGAATTATTTTTGCTTTGGACTTTGGATTATGTTGTTAAACAGAATTAAAATCAACACAAAGTATGGTGGTGGTTTGAATTAAATTGGAGTTTGAATTTGTTGAAATAAAAATCAAAACAGAAATTCCAAATAGAAAAAGAAAAAGCAATTAGTATAAAAAAAATGAAACGAAGCAGACCCAACCCAACAGGCCCAGCAAGCCCAACTCGCAGCCCAACTAAACTCCCCGCGGTGAAACGTTTTCCACTCAACCTTGCACCCGCGAAGTCACCGACGACTGGACCCCATCTCCCCTCCCTCTCCCTCACAGACAGCACGGCCCCACCGCCAGCGCAGCGTCATCAACCTCGCGACCACGTACCCCTCGCCGTTGCTGCCCTTGATTGCGGCGATGAATTAGAGTTATTGCCTGCGTTAATATCGCCCCCGACCACGCGTACTTAAGCGCCTGCCTCTCCTCTCTCTTTCCCCTCACTTGCCAGCTCCTCTCTACCCCAGGGCTGTTCTAATTTTGAACCACACCGTCTCTGCCTCCGGCGAACTTTCCAGTCAATTCCGACGCCATCCTACGGCCCGTCGCCTCCTACTGCACGCGAGACTACTCGCCATCACAAGGCGCATCCACTAGTACCTCTAACTCGGCCGCGCTCGTTCCAGAACGTCGGCAACCTCGAACAACTGAGCACCTCCGCGTCTGCCTTTGCTCCGGCGAACTCCCCTGGTAAGCACTGACCGCCTCGAGCCTTCCCATTGATGCTCCTATCTTCTACGCACTCGCTCACATCTAACTGCATGCCATGTTCGTCTTAGCTCGCTCTCAAGCCTCGCCCCCGACGACCTCCAGAGACACCCGACGCCACTGCACACTCCGGCGAGCAATCCCCTCCGTTCTTGAGCGCCCCTCGTCAAGCAGACCTCACCTTGAGCTTCCCCACACCTCTTCGAGCACGGTGAGCACCTCCGTTACCCCTCTTGCTTCAGAGTCGCCATGACGCCGTGAGCCAAGCCACCGCTTGCCGCCGCCCACCTTGGCCAGCAATGCACAAGTAGGATCTAGATCTAAGCGTCACAATAGATTCACTTAGCGAACAAGTATGGTGCGATCTGAGCCGTGCGATATACTTTAGATCTAACAGCCCATGGAGCTCGATCCACCCGAAGCGGTATGGACCAGTAGTATTATGACGCGTGGCACTGGTTTCGATTTAAAAACAGAAAATTTTCTATTAGAATTGCAAACTTGTAAAATTCATAACTTCAATTCTACACGTCCAAATTTTGAAAATTTTATATCAATGGAATCAGCAGAGCAATTACTTTGGAACCATGCACTTTGTTTAATGTTTTGCTTCTGGAAAATTGGTTGAATTTGCAGAAACATGTGTAGGCTTATTTTGAATATAAAAATTGTTCTAGATATATTTTTGAGATGAAATCCTTGCAAAATGGTTTGTTTTGAACCTACTGACCATAGGAACCAACTTATGGATTTAAAAATGTATTTTGTGAAGTTAAGGAATAAATATTGGAGTTAGAGAATTTCTATTCAAATAAAAATATTGTTTTTTGTTTAAGAAATGAATTTTGAGTAAAATACTTGGGAAATGATTTTAATTAAACTCTCTGACCCTAAACACCAAGTTTTGAGAATTAAAATATATTTGAAGATACCTATGAGAATATTACTTTGCTAAAAGATATTTTCAACAACATAAAATATCACCTTAACATAATATTTGGTTTATGAGATAAAACCTTTTGCAAATGGTTTTACCACTTTATTAAATGACCACTTTGAACTTTATAATGTTTAGAGCCTAGTAGAAACCACTTTTTCAAATAAAACTATCTTGTGCATGCTTGCATGCATGACCTTGTTTTTGTTATTTTATGTGTGAGAAATGGTTTGAATGCTAGTTGAATTTGTGTTTGCTTAATTGAATTGTAGTGAAGTTAGAAGAGTGTGATATTTGCAAGACCAAGAAGTGAACCAACATTCTCTACTAAAAGGCAAGTGACACTATCATCCATGTCCTACTATTTTCATTGCACTTAGTGGATTTTTGTAACATGCATGATAAGGATTACTATATTTTATGCTATGCTAAATCCTATTAAGATATAATTATATCTCCCTTAGTGGAAACAATGTAGTTGTAGTATGCTTAGCCCTGCTATATATTTGGGATGGGATACATGATATGATTATATGAAGTGTTGGAAAAATATATGTTTTATATAATAAAACAAGTACTCAATGAACCACCTGGGTGGACAAGGATACTCAAGTTTTGGACAAGGTCGCAACAAAGGGAACCATGTTTATATGGCTATCTTTTTGTATGTGCACTAGAAGAAAACCACCCAGGGACTTAGAGATTGAACATGTTTCTCGTACAGTGGCTTCCGTGTACAGCCACATGCTAAATGGGCTCTGGCTTAGTCAACTACATAGTGGAAGACCCATGCATTGTCATCTTCAGGTTAACTAGAATTGTGTATGGGAAATTTATCCCTACATTGGTGCCTGGTAGACAAGCTAGCATTGTGTATTGGGAGGACTTCTATGGAAAGACTTTGTCACATTCTCGATCTTCCAGTACTCCATTTTGGTGAGTACTTATCCAGCGGCCACTGGTGGCGTAAAGATGAGATTCTGTCATGTGGGTAAAGTGTACAACTTATGCAGAAGATCAAATTCTAAGTACTTAGCCATGTCCACGGTTATGGACAACTCTGAGCAACTAAGGCCTAAAGCTATGAAAGATCTCGACATTCCAATTTCTCAAAGTAAAACTTGATGGTGACAACAAGGGATTAGAAGCACTTGGAGTTTTCCAAGAAGTTCAGAAAGATTTGACAAAAGATCAAAAACTATTTTGGAAAAGATAGGATAAAACTATATTGCTTTCTGCAAATGAGCCTAAACCCCACTTAGCCAAATATGCATGTAATGATAGGATCCACTTACTTCTACATAGTAGTGAAACTTGCCAATACAATTCAAATGTATTGACCCTTGTGGCTGCAACTTATTATGTTGCAGGTTTGTTTGATGTTAGCGAAGTGTGTTGAATAGGATTACAAGTCTACAACCAACATGATTGCATGTGGCACTTTGAAGGTGAAGGACTCCATGCTATATAGATATTCTGCTGCATTATAATGAGATAGCCAAATGAGCTATGTAAGATGTAATGAATTATTTTATTCCTGGTTATAAAGTTGTATTATGACCTTTGTTTCTTGATATTACATCTTAACTGTGGATGCTAGCTATTGATCCATGGACTAGCATTGTAAACACATGGATCTATACCTTATTAAAGGTTGGGAACCTTACAGATGGTATCAGAGCACTGTGTTGCCTGTAGAATTGTAACTCTAGGATTGGACAAAACCCCTTAGAAAAATAGGAGTTGAATTTGTTCCAAAACTTATTTACAAACAATCTTGTTAACTCTTTTCACAACCTTTTTGGTTTTGATTCTACATCTCTTCCTTTCCAACTTGATGGACAAAGCCTTCACCATGACCAATGACTTTCACTTTAGTTCCACCAAAGATTTCAACTTAGACATCACTAAGGACTACAAGTGAAAACCAAGAGACATTAGATTGCCTACCAAAGACATTGATATCAAGTTAGTATGGATCATATTGACCTATGAGGTATGACTATACTAAGTTAATTATTTCAAGAAAACTTGTTGTTTCCTTCAACTCATGAGTTAAGCTCATAAGTTGTTAAGTGGATAGTTGCTTGTTGATTGCTTGATTGTTTGATTGAACTTGATTGTTTTGGGTTGTGTGTTAGAACTCCCTTAGGTCTATCTGTCATTACTTACCCCTATCAACCAACAGATGCCTCCCCGTCGTGCCAACCCCAACCAAAACAACAACATCACTCCTAAGATGCAGCAGATGATGACAGCTCAGACGCAGCTAATGCAGGAGAGGACCACGTTCATACAGAATCGGAACAACAACAACAACAATAATCAGAATAATCCTCCAGCTCATGACATGCTCACCAGGTTTCTGAAACTTAGGCCTGCAAGGTTCTCTGGAACAACTGATCCAATGGAAGCTAATGACTGGTTACGTTCAGTGAGTAAGGACTTAGTGACTGTTGGCTGCACCGATGAAGAAAAAGTTAGGTTTGCAGCATTTCTGCTTGAAGGACCAGTAGCAACATGGTGGGACAACTTTCAGATCACCACTCCCCTTGAGGATGTGACTTGGGATATTTTTGAGGATGGATTCCGTACAGCTCACATCTCACCTGGAGTGATGCACTTGAAGAAAAAGGGATCTCTACCTTATTAAAGGTTGGGAACCTTACAGTGGCACATTGGCATCACCAAAAAAGAGTGCAATCAGATGGGAGACCTCATATGAATAGAGCACATACAAATCATCAGTGAGATAATCCAACATATAGCTAGTTCAATGCACATTCTACGTGGTTATACAAACACAAGCTATATGAAGATTATCACATGTAGGTTGAGAGTGCACTGTTAAAATCATCGGTCAAATGCAGATGATAATTGTTGAATCGGTTTGGGGCCTCATAAGATTTTCAAGGAAGGAGTTAGTGAATCAAGGAGCAAGCACAACCTATGTTTTTGTGCATTGCACCAGGTTCACTAACCCATCTCTAAAAAAATCACACATGATGCAAAGGTTTATCCCTTGCACTCTATTGGGGAATATTTGAATCATTGGCATGTGGCATACTTCAATCATAGGTACTAACGAGGGTTCGACTCATCAATGCCCATTGTTATGGACTTGGGTTTAGAGGAAGAGGGGTGCGCTAGATATCGGGAATGGCTAACAGACAAGCAATATAGGACAAAGTATTTACCTAGGTTCAGGCCCCCGGAGGGAAAACCCTACTCCTGCTTGTCTGCTCTTGATTGATGGCAGAACCGAAGGTTACAAGGATGCCCAGATGAATCTGGCGGGTGAGTATGCTAGGATTTTTCGTGATATAGATATGTTGTCTATTGTGGTGATGGAGCTCCATCCTCGTTGAACCCTCCTAGCCTTTATATATGGGGAGGCTAGGTCTCAGGTACCAATACGAGTTCATTACAAGTTGGATTGAAACTCTAGTCTTGAGCTTTCCTTGTATTGCTTGCTTGGAGTCCGTGTCCATATGGGCTTTGTACCAGCCGAACCGTCATGCGCTTTGTGGACCTTGGCATGTCGTTGAGTGAGCCTCCTAATAAGCCGCACCAGGTAGGCCAATAGTAGGTGCCCGTTGGGCATACCTATGTCAGGTACACACATAAAATACATGTCTAAAACTTACTGCATGTGGCATGTTTCAATCGTAGGCCGAAAAAATAAGATATATGTAGAAGTTACTACATGTGGCAATATTCCATCATAGGCCAAAAAACCCCGAAATGCACAATCAAGAATAGTAAATTCTTGGTATGATAGGTATACAACTAAAACCCAGCTCTACCTGACACTCGTAGCTAGTGAAATCGAGGTAGCAGAAAAAAAGAAGGCAACAATCCATCACAGAATGCCCCCAATCTTACCCTAATGTTATGAATCAAATTTCGAAGCCTCTTCAAAAGGCAGGTTTGACCAATTTTTGACCAACATTTGACTAGAGGAAAATTGGGCATCTGACACACTTTCACATTCCATCACCTGGTGTAATGTGCATCCTATGTGTACTACTACTATCCCAAGTTGGTGTCTTGCACTTCGAGCCCAACTGGCCTAGATCCATCAATCCATGGTTATAGGATCTCGGATTTGCACTCCTCCTTGAGTCCTAGGTCTAGGAGGGTTGTGGCATTTGTGTTCTACTTTCGTGGAGAGGCGAGTGATCGGTTACCGCGAGAGATGGGTTTGACCAGTGATAGTAGAGTGTCGTCAACAGTGTGGCTTATCTCTAGGCATTGTATCTGGGTTGCTCCTTTGCGGTGGTTAGCGGTTCTAACCGAGGACCAACCTATGAGTAGTGAAGCGGTGGTGATGCCACTCATGGCTGCAGGTGGCCAAGCATGGAGGGTACGGTCGGTGGTGGAGATGGATGGTTCGGCATGGAGCTGCAGGTGGATGGTGACAGCGCCCTGAGCATAGCAGCGCAAAGGCGGGACTTATCGGACCAAATCATGGCTTGGCAGGCGATCAAGCCTGATTTGCACCTACTCGTCCTGCTAGTGTTTCCTAACTACAAACACCTTGGGTGGAGGAGTGCGGATCCCCTCCCCTGGGATATCGTGTGTCCTGATGGCTGTTGGCTATGGTGTTGCCCTACCTTGTCCAATCCATTGTCTTTAAAGTGTGATGTTGGTCGGGCATGAGCTCAAGTGTGTGGATGTTGGGGTGGCGGCCCTTAAAGGTGGAATGCACAGATGGCTCTACGGTGAGAGACGTTGTGGTGATGGTGGTCTCCCTCTTCGGTCATGTGGATGGTGGGGATCCTAGTATTGGCAGCGCTAGCTCTAGCAGCTCCCAAATTGCGGTTCAGAGACCTAACTCGGGGACAACGAGTGGCTGAGTTCTCAAGAGCGGTGCGACAATTTTTTTTGGCGAAAGGTCAGCACCAATGTCGGTCATGCCTGCGGGTGTCGTCATGGTCATCCTCCTTGTGCTACGACTCTGGGTAAAAACCCTTGACCTCGTGGTCTCGACGGCGGCAACTTTGTGCGTCATACCCTTTCAAGGGCATCGTCGTGGAGCCCTGATACCACTCGGTATCCTCAGTATCATTTTATTGTCTTTGTCTACAGGTTTGGTTTTTCCGTGTTTTCTTTTCTTTATATTTGATGTACTTTGTAAGAGGTTCTCATCACCACCTTGTATCGGTTCGGCTGTTGTGGATTTATTTATAAAGCGGTACAAAAACCTGTTTCGAGGATGCAACACGACTACAAGTGATGTGTCTACACGCGTTTTTCTGCCTGGTGCGTCCAATAGCATTTTACAAACGTTTTGGATGTGCTGAGATACTCTTATCTTTGAGGACGCGTTTGCTAAGTTGCATTTTTTTTGCCTATCCATGCATGGACGAAGTTCGCAGTTCTAGGCACAAACAACCTTTTGGATACTTTGTGCAGTCCGTTTGGTATCCTGCATGAGGGTTGGTTGCTTGAGTTTGGCCACTATGTCGAGGTAGTTTGGTTGCCTATGCAATACTCTTTTGTGAAAGGAATATGCCCAAGAGGCAATAATAAAGTGGTTATTATGCTATTCCAGGTTTATAATAGATGTTTATTTATCATGCTGGAATTATATTAATAGGAAACATTAATACATGTGTGATTTATAAATAGATAAGGTTCCTATTAAAGCCTCTCTTTATACTAGCTTGCTAATTAAGGGATGATCAAAGGTTTCTTGATCATAGCATTGGATGTTTATAATAATAGGGTTATATCATTGGAGAATGATATGATGAATAGTCACCCGCAGTAGATGTAGCAATACGATCATGTCATCAAGTTTAAATTTCTATCACATTCGTAGTAACTCGATGTCCTTAGACCATGAGATCACGTCAATCACTTTCATCGAAAGAGTACTTTGATTACATCAAATGTCACACTATAACAGGATGATTATAAAGGTGTCATCGGGTATTTGGAAAGTGTTAGTTGAGGCTTGTGGATCAAGAGTGGGATTTGTCCATCCAGATGGCGGAGAGATATACTTAGGGCCCTCTCGGTGATATTACATTGACATAGCTTGTAAGCAAGTGATTTGATCACTAGAATACCATATCACAGGAACGAGAAAAGGAGTACTTGTCAAGAATGAGATTAAACAAATTATGGTTGATAACAAGTAATCGAATCTTGTACAAGTAAAATATCGCGAGACAAAAGGAATTTGATTATAGTGAAAGAGTTTCGGACGATCATGTGATCTTCGTGGAACTAGTGAGAGTCATTATGGATCTCCAGGTCCCGCTAATGATTATTGATCAAAGAAAGTCTTGATCATGTATACATAGTTCTTGAACCCATAGGGATATACACTTAAGGTAACCCAACGCATTTGAACGGATAGGGAACATAGGGGAAGTTCAATGGACATCACAGAAAATTGTTCTGCCAAATCTACCGAAATAGTTTTGGGATATCGAAACAAAGCAAGGGATCAAAATGTTAATTTGTTAATTATGAATTACTCATTAAATGAAGTGTTTATTAAATTTATTTGCATTAAATTAAAGGAATTAAAGTGATTTAATGGAAAGACCTTTGGTTTTTGAGTGGAGATTAAATGGAAGAAAGTGGAGAGGGGAATTGTGTGAGTGGAGAGAGAACTCACATGAATGAAGGGAGAAGAGGGGGCACCCTCTTGTCCGCCGGCCAAGGGAGGGGCTTTCCCCCTCCCTCTATAAAAGGAGGTGGCCTCCTCCCCCTCTCTCATACACTCTCCCATAGCCTCTCTCACATGCCCTTTGGTCCCCCTTGCTTGTCTTGTCCATTGCCACTAGAAAACGTGCTCGGCAAAGCCCTGCTCTAAACATTCACCTCCACCACCACTACCATGGCGTAACGATTTTGGAGTTTCCAGGGATCCACTACTTCCGCTGCCCGGCTGGAAGCAAGGGTTCGGGAGTTGTTGGCGCACCATACGTGTGACCGATTGCGGAGGCGCTTCCCGTTTGTGGCATCGGTCGTCTGCACATCCTTGAGGACGATCGTGTACATCTACACCAACCACATTTTTTTGTGGGAAAGTTTTCCCGATTACGGTCTACAAGGGTGAGTCCATCTTGTAACCGTTACAAGTATCACCTAGATATGATCTTGGCAGTTGCAACCATAGGAATTTTTTATTTTCTATGCAATGAATCCCATCAGTGGTATCAGAGCTATGTCTATGCGTATATGCTTTGTACGGTTAGGACACATGGAGATGTGAGCGTTGATAGTCTTGTTATTGAAAATCTCTTGTACTTTGGATATTGGTGGAATAGTAGTATGAAGCGGCCCGGACAAACTTTACATGTCCTCACACATGAGACCTGTTCCACGCTTGACATGCAACTCGTTTTGCATAAATGGCTAGCGGGTGTTTGTCTCTCCCACTATAGTTGATATCTGATTTGCAACGGTCTGCTTAATAACTTGGTTATCACTGGTGTGGCTGAAGTTCGTAGGTAGTCCGGTTTTATCCTAGAAATCCCACAGCCGCGTAAAATATGCAAAAATAAATTAGAGGCGTCTAACTTGTTTTTGCAGGGCATGTGACGTGATATGGTCTATAATACAAACATGGTTGTATGCAATGTGTTTTATTGTAAAACAACTGGTAGGAGCCATATGGTTGTTATTTTAATTTTATAGCCTGCATGCCGGAAAATGGAAATCCATGTAATTAGATCAGTGGAGAACAACCTTGGTGATGGATCCATGGACCTTGGTGACACGCCGGTGGAATGATGGAGATCACGCCATCACGCACGTGATGGATATCAAATGCGAGAAGGACCATATCACATCACATTATATATGCATGTGATGTTTATCCTTTGATGCATCTTATTTTGCGTTTATTTGATCGCCTCGGTAGTATTTTATTGCCTCGGTAGCATTATGATATGAAATATCCCATTAAATATCAATATAATAATATGGTCTTCCTTAGTATGCACCGTTAAGAAAATTCGTCGTCTCGAAGCACCACGTGATGATCGGGTGTGATAGATTCTACGTTCGCATACAACGGGTGTAAGACAGTTTGACACACGCAAATACTAAGGTTCTTACTTTACGAGCCTAGCATGTACATACATGGCCTCAGAACATGAACCAAAATGTAAAGCATGAGTCATATGGATATATGATGAACCATGCGATGCTCGCCATTGGAGTTGCGCCACCACTCGTGATGATTTGTTGTGGCGTAGTGAATTTGGTTCATGTAATCACTAAAATGGCTAGAGGAGTGTCATTTTGAGTGGGAGTTTACATAAGTAATTTTGAATTAGCTTGAACTCTTTCTATTATAAACCTAGTCTAAATAGTCTTTACAAATACATTGTAGATCATGGCACCCCCTGCATTCAATTTCAATGCATTTCTTGAGAAAGGAAAGCTGCTAGACAATGGGTCTAACTTCACCAACTGGCACTGCAACTTGAGGATTATCCTTGCGGGCATGACAAGGTCCTATGTACTTGACGGTATGTTAGGTGACGCCCCTGCAGAAACTGTGTATCAGGAAGAGCGCAATGTGTATGACACAAAGTATGATGACAAAACTCTTGTGCCATGCGCTATACTCCAATCTGAAGGGTTCGCATCATAGAAAACAAAAAAATCCTACGATGGGAACAACGAAGTACCAAGATCTATCTACTAGATACAATCAACGGGTGGATATACATACATAGAATACATACCCTCGAAGACCGAATAGCGTTAATGAGTTTGTACTCATGGATGATGTAGTCGAACGCTTTCCTATCTCAAGATCGTGATGAAGTCCATCTGGTCCAGCCGGTCCAGCACCATCAAGTCCAACACGTTAAGCAGTGGTGCATCCGTGATCGCACACACGTCCGAGTATCCCGACAACCTCCGTGACCTCGCTCCAGCGAAGCATCGGAAGCAACAAATCCTACCAGAAAAAGGCACCAGGAACATGTATTTCGCTGATCCGAGACCATGGGGAAATTCTAAACTGGGGAGAGATATCCTTCACGAGGAGGTGTGCTTTAAGAGGAATAGAGAGAGACCTTTTATAGGGAGAGGGGGCACCCCAAGGGTCATGGCGCCCAGCCATGGTGGCTGCCCCCACCTCTTCCACATTTATGTGGGTGGAGCTCCCACTCAAAATGAAAAGCCTCCACTCCCATAAAAATGCCTCCACTCAAAAATCCACTCATATGCATTAAATTTCCACCAAATTTAATGCAAGCTCTCATTTAAATAAAACTATTTAATTTATTTATTCAGATTTTTGTTAATTACTCTAATTAACAAACATTCACATAAAACCCCTTACAACATTTCAATTTCACATGCAGAACCAGTTTTAGCAATTTCAACCAAAACAGTTCTGGTGTCTAGTGAAATAAATTCCTGCGCTTCCCTTTTTGTTTCTCTAGCATATCATTTGCTCCAAATGGTGTCGGTATCCCTTAAGTGTGTCACCCTGCGGTTCGCGAATAATTTATACATGATCGAGACCCCTCTCCAATTAATAATCAGCAGCAGGACCTGGAGATCTGTACTGACTCCCACATATTCAACGATGACTTCTATGATCGTGTGAACCTTATATGCATGTAACTCAATCCCTTTGTCTCGCGATATATTACATGTCCGAGATTTGATCATCAGTATATGCATACCTAGTTTTATCTCGTTACCGACATGTACTCTTTTCTCGTTCCCGTGATATAACATTCTAGTGATCAAATCACTTGCTTGCAAGCTAACTAATGTGATATCACCAAGAGGGCTCAGCATATATCTCTCCGTCATAGGGATGGAAAAATTCCACTCTTGTTTCATGAGCCTCAACATAACACCTTCGTAGAACTGAACCCATCTTTATAGTCACCCTGTTACGGTGTGATGTTTGATGTTATCAAGATACTCTTCCGGTGTTAGTGATTGACATGATCTCATGGTCTAAGTACTAAGATTACTTCGTATGATGTTATAGCAATATAAACACAATGACCTTGATCATAATGCTATACTTCGGATGAATGTTCATCACATCATTCCAACAATGTTGTGACCTCGTTATTAACAACATCCAATGTCCATGATCAGGAAACCTTTGATCATCTTGTTAATCAACGAGCTAGTTTATAAGAGAGGCATAACTAGGAACTTTATTTTTGTTTATTAAGCACACATATATTAACATTTCCGTATTAATACAATTATATCATGCAAAATAAACATTTATCATAAATAAGGAATACGATAATAACCAATTTATTATTGCCTCTCGCGCATATTCCCTTCAGTCTCCCACTTTCACTAGAGACAATATCTAGTTTGAAAACTTTGCGTATTGAACACCTTGGCTTTCTGGTGTTCCATATATGCAATTGCAAGTGGTTAATATAATCTACGGATCTGACGCTTCAGGTCCTTGTGTATTTGCATGTCTTTGCATCTTCACGCATCACTCATTCTCTAATAAGATGACATTGTATAAATTTGGTCTTTTGGTGAGACCTTTAGTTCCTTGGGGTTAAAACATGTCGATACTATTGTCGTACAATATATCTTTAGTGTTATCCCGTTGCGCACCACACCTTAGTTTGATAAAAAATTACTTGACACAAATGCCCTCCTTTGCTGCTACTATAGCAGTCATATACTTAGCCTTATGTTGTAGTATCCATCACAATGTCTTAACTTTGGAATTCATCCAAATCCGTCATGGGAACTCATTTCCATATCATTGTGCCACCCATAGTTTAAATTGAGATAAACTTAATTTTTATCTTGTGACAAAACTAGTATCAATGTAACGCTTTACAATGAACTATTTGTAACTTATACAAATGGAATATATTCTTAATTCTTCCAAAATATTATAAGAATATCCTTACTATCGTCCAATGATCATTTTATGATTCATTCTAGTATATGCTTATAACACTTAGAGCATAGGACATATCTGGATGTGTACATATCATGGTATGATTGATAAAAATATTCTTGTGATTTCACTCATCAAGTGTCAAAGCACTTGAATCTTGTTTCACTTATCAAGTGTCGATACACTTGAATCTTGATTCAATTATTTTCCATGAGACAAGATACTTTTCTCGTCGTTTCTATATTGAACCCCTCTAATATATCATATATGTACGTTTGGCACGACTATATTAGCGTCACTGTCTATCCATGTAGACATTCATGTTAAATATTTGGGTTTTGCCTAAGTCTTTCATTGAAATGAAATTCTTAAGCTTTGTCAATAAAATATACATCATTTCCAATCAACAAGATGTCCTCCACATAATGTTTTAGAAATATGTCTCAGTGCTCCCACTTAATTTTTGTTGCAAATGTAAGCATCTTCATCGTCTCCTGATGAAAACTCCTTTAACAGTTTCATCATGACGAAGATTCCAACTCCGTGATGCTTACTTTAACCATTGAAGTTTGCGTGCCATTTTTAGCATCCTTTGAATTAACAAAACCCTTTGGATCGTGTCATGCACACGTCCTAGGCAACCATTCTATTAGAAGAACTTTGCTTTGTTTATTCATCTACCATATACCAAATTATATGTAGTGGTTGCTACTTTAATCCGTCCAGACTAAATATCGCTATAAAAGATCAAATCTTGTCATAGTCAACTCCTTGAACATTGTTGTAAAATACTTTACGACATATCGACTATTTCATAGATGTGAAACATCTATGTCTATTTCTTTATAGATCCAAATACGACCGATGGGTTTTTACACCTTTCCAGAGGGTCTTCCAAGTTCAAAACTTGATTTCTCATGTATGGAACTATCATGGATTTTATGGCTTCAAGCCATTTGATGGAGTCAGGGCCCATCATCGCTTATTTGCATGTAGTCGGTTCATCATTGTCAAACAACAATGATTTACTCTCAAATCTCAGCATTTGATTGTTTATCCAACCTACTTGGTTCAATAGGAACTTAGACCTCCGTGACCGCAACCTTTGAGACATGTGAGCCATGAGCATTGTGGATGCCTTCGGAATGTTTTCTAGCGCTGCGCAACTCAGCACATATAGATAAGGTTCATTAACCTTATTAAAGTTCTATTGTCCTCCCACTTAACTTTTGCGAAAAATTCCTTTTTCAAGAAACTTGACGTTCTAAGCGACAAATGCTTTTGTCTTTGGTGTTATGGAGGAATACCCAACGGTTATTCGAAATAACCTACAAATACATGCTCATCCGACTTTGGTTGTAAACATCTTACTTATGCTTAGCATACCAAAATTTAAGAAATAACAACTTGGGTTTTACCCCAAACCATAACTTACATGGTGTCATTTCAACAGATCAAGATGGAGCTCTTTTCAGTGTAAAAGCGGTAGTCTCTATAGCTTTTAATCTTTTAAAACATAATGGCAATTTTATAAATAACACCTTTGATCCAACCATGTCAAACAAGGTTTCATTAAAAATCTCAAACACTCCATATTCCTATGGTGTTTCGGGAGATGTAAATCTAGGTGTTTTGCTAAACTTGCAACTCAAATAAATCCCTTTATGATAAAATTATAAATCATTTATTTTCTTGTTACACTTGCAGCTCAAATAAATCCCTTTATGATAAAATCATAAATCATTTATTTTCTTGTTACAATGATTTTCCACTTCATATTGAAAGTCTTTGAACGTTTTAAAATATTTCATACTTCTCTCTCATTAAGTGAATATTCACTCAAATTTCCAGAGAAAGCATATGAAGTTAAAATCCATCGCTTACGACTACACATAATGGACTACATACATCAATATGCATAAATTCCAATAATTTAGTCAATCGTTCTTCTTTGGCATTTGGACGAAGTTTCAATTATCCCGAGGAAAGTCTCACAAGCGTCATTTGATCAAATCAAAAGACTCTAAAAATCCATAAAAATGGAGTTTCTTCATGTTTTATTTCCAATATAATTTAAACGGCGATGTCACTTTGTAAGTGATCTTCCAATCATTTGTCTCGCGACATTTTAGCATTAGTTTTATGGATGTGATTTCTCCAACTAGATTTGTAAATCATCCATCTTATATGGAATACGGTAATTATTTGAACAATCTTTGTCCTCATAATACCTGATTTAAATAACTATTATTAAAACAAATCTTGAAGGCAGGTTTTGATGTCAACGATAAATACAAACAACGGTTTGCTTGTTTTCGATGATCATCATCACATATTCTATTGCTAGTTACTTAGGCCATTGTAGTTCATGAATTGTGTCTATCTATATGAAATTTCATACCAACCAATTTGGTATCCAATACCCAAGAACCACATTGTTTAACAAGCAAAGAATACAACCATAACATGTATATCATCTATATACCTAAACTGGATATTTCCAGTCTTTTCTTTTCTGCCAAATATATTTTATAGGTTCTCTTTCAGCATTTCCTTTTTCATTTTTAAAATAATCTATCAACATCAAAAGTGGCGCCATATACATGACACATAGTCAAAAGCGTGTATATTAAAATACTAATACCTTTAGACTTGCACTTTGAAGTAGATCACCATCATCAAATGACCGGCGTTCTTTCAAAATCCATTTT
Source organism: Avena longiglumis (assembly GCA_030063025.1). Classification (NCBI taxonomy): domain Eukaryota; kingdom Viridiplantae; phylum Streptophyta; class Magnoliopsida; order Poales; family Poaceae; genus Avena; species Avena longiglumis. The sequence continues at coordinate 206,879,266 of CP125979.1, read as the reverse complement.
TTAGTAATCTTTTAGTGTAGTAAACACTTTACATACATCTTCTATTCATCCTTATCATGACGACTTTCATGATCAAGCTAATGTAGCTTATAAAGGTGAACAGTGAGTATAACATTACTTTCCAAAACCCTTTTGGATGATTAGGATGTCTAGCATATCCAACCTTTTCAAATTCTCATCCAACATGAGAACATATATTATAATATATCATATTGCAACCAAAACATTGTTTCAGAACTTGTTATATCTGCCACACATGATGGTTTCTAAAACAATTATTTCAGCTCCTAGATAAACTTGATATTAAAAAAATCAAGAATCACGGAGTCAAACATGATACTTAAGATACTAACACTGGAATTGTTACTCTCGATTTAATATCAATTATTAAATTTCACGGAGTAAACAGAGTTTGCTGAAAGTTTGCAATAGGACTTTAAAATTTAGATTGACACTCAACACAATACGATACTAGTTCGTAGAGTAAATATCCAGAATTCTATAGTTCTATTATCTCAATTAAAACTAAGCATAAGGTGGTGAACGAATGCCAATGACTACAACAAATTATGCAAATTCACTTTGATTTAATTTATGATAAATTGAGTTCTACTAATCCAAATTAGGAATGAACTCCCACTCAAAAACGACATCCCTCGTGTCTTTTTGGTGATTACATGAACCAAATGCACTATACCAAGTCCGATCATCACGTGAGTCGGTGTAGCTTCAAAGGCGAGCATCCATATGGTCATCATATCAAAACATATGACTCATGTTTAACCTTTAGGTCTGTGTTCCAAGGCCATGTCTGCACATGCTAGGATTGCCAAGTAAGAACCTTAGTATTCGCGTGTGTAAAACTGTCTTACACCCGAGATATGCTTGTGGATTCAAGAACACCCGATCGTCACGTGATGTCTTGAAGCGACGAAACATTGCCAGTGCATACTTAAGGAAGAACACATTTTTATCTTGATATCTAAATGAGGGATCATCTTATTATGCTAATAAAACGCCAAAATAGCAATATAAGATGCAACAAAACATCTTATGTGAAAAGTGAAATGATATGGTTCTTGCACTTGATCTCCATCATGTGCATCATGGTATGATCGTCATCATTCCTCTATGTGTAAGGCCAATGTCTATGGAACTTACACGTTATGTGTGTTGTAAGAATATCGACTTATACTTTTACTTACAACATCACCATATCATGACACTATCCCAACAACAATCTAAACTAGACGCTTCTAATTTATCCATTGCAAGTTTACGTGGCTTAGGGCTTTCGAAGATAGAACCGTTCTTACCTACGAACATGAACCACAACGAGGATAACCAAATTGTTGACAACTCGTTGCAAATTAGATATTGACTATAGTAGGAGAGACAGACACCCGCTAGCCACTTATGCCAAACTAGTTGCATGTCAAGTGTGGAACATGTCTCATGTGCGAGGACATGTAAAGTTTGTCCGGGCTGCTTCATCCCAATATGCTACCAATATCCGAAGTACAACTAATAAGCAATAACATGATCATTATTAACCACAAATACATATCTGTACTACCCGTGCAAAGCATCTACGCATAGATCTGGCTCTGATACAGCTGAAGGGTTCGCAGCACAGAAAACAAAAAAATTCCTACGATGGGAACAACTAAGTACCAATATCTATCTACTAGATACAAGCAACGGGTGGATATACATCCATAGAACACATACCCTTGAATACTGAATAGCGTTAACGAGGTTGTACTTGTGGATGATGTAGTTGAATGCTTGCCGATCTCAAGATCGTGATGAAGTCCATCTGGTCTAGCCGGTCCAGCACCATCAAGTCCAGCACCGCAAAGTAGTGCTGCATCTGTGATCGCACACATGTCCGGGTACCCTGACAACCTCCATGCCCCCTCTCCAGTGAAGCAGTGGAAGCAACAAATCCTTCCAGAAAAAGCCATTGGGAACATGTATCATGCTGATCCGAGACCATGGGGAAATTCTAAAGGGGGAGAGAGATCCTTCACGAGGAGGTGTGCTTTGAGAGGAAGAGAGGGAGGCCTTTTATAGGGAGAGGGGGCACCCCAAGGGGCATGGCGCCCAGCCATGGTGGCTTCCCCCACCTCTTCCACATTCATGTGGGTGGACCTCTCACTCAAAATGAAAAGCCTCAACTCGCATAAAAATGCCTCCACTCAAAAATCCACTCACGTGCATTAAATTTCCACCAAATTTAATGCAAGCTCTCATTTAAATAAAACTATTTTATTTATTTATTCAGAATTTTGTTAATTACTCTAATTAACAAACATTCACATAAAACCCCTTACAACATTTCAATTTCACATGCAGAACCAGTTTCAGCAATTTCAACCGAAATAGTTCCGGTGTCTAGTGAAATAAATTCCTGCGCTTCCCTTTTTCTTTCTCTGGCATATCATTTGCTCCAAATGGTGTTGGTATACCTTAAGTGTGTCGCCCTACGGTTCGCGAATAATGTAGACATGATCGATACCCCTCTCCGATCAATAATCAGCAGCGGGACCTGGAGATCCGTACTAACTCCCACATATTCAACGATGACTTCTGTGATCGTGTGAACCTTATACGCATGTAACTCAATCCCTTTGTCTTGCGATATATTACATGTCCGAGATTCGATCATCAGTATCTCCATACCTAGTTTGACCTTGTTACCGACATGTACTCTTTTCTTGTTCCCGTGATATAACATTCTAGTGATCAAATTACTTGCTTGTAAGCTAACTAATGTGATATCATCGAGAGGACCAAGAGTATATCTCTCTCTCATCGGGATGGACAAATTCCACTCTTGATCCACGAGCCTCAACATAACACCTTCATAGCACTGAACCCATATTTATAGTCACCATGTTACGGTGTGACGTTTGATGTTATCAAGATACTCTTCTGGTGTTAGTGATTGACATGATCTCATGGTCTAAGGACTAAGATTACTTTGTATGATGCTATAGAAATATAAACACAATGACCTTGATCGTAATGCTATACTTCGTATGAATGTTCATCACATCATTCCAACAATGTTGTGACCTCGTTATTGACAACATCCAATGTCCATGATCAGGAAACCTTTGATCATCTTGTTAATCAACAAGCTAGTTTATAAGAGAGGCATAACTAGGAACTTTATTTTTCTTTATTAAACCCACACGTATTAAAATTTCCGTATTAATACAATTATAGCATCCAAAATAAACATTTATCATAAATAAGGAATACGATAATAACCACTTTATTATTACCTCTCGGTCATATTCCCTTCACAATCGTTGGAGCCCGAACTCCAAAAACGCTTTGAACTTACCGATGGTGATGTCATGGTGCAGGAACTCAAAACTATGTTTGGGGACCAAATCCGTGCCGAGAGATATGAGATTTACGATAAGTTATTTAGCGCTAAAATGGAGGAGCGCAGATCTGTGAACGAGCACGTCATAAAGATGACGGGCTACGCTCAACATCTTGAGACACTGGGATGTGATATTCCAGCTGATATCACGATGGATAAGGTTTTGCAATCACTGCCACCGAGTTACAAAGAGTTTGTAATTAACTACAAGATGAATGGTGTTGATAAGTTGCTCACCAAACTCGCAGCATGCTTAAGACTGCCGAGATAGACATCAAAAAGGAACATCAAGTGTTGATGGTTAATAAAACCACCAGTTTCAAGAAAAGAGGCCGGAGGGGCAAGCCCAAGGGTAACTTCAAGAAGGACGGGAAGACTGTTGCCGCTCCTGAGAAGAAGGCCAAGGCAGGCCCTAGGCCCGATATTGAGTGCTTTTACTGCAAGGAGGTTGGTCACAGGAGGTGAAACTGCCCGAAGTACTTGGCAGATAAGAAGGCCGGGAAAGTGAACAAAGGTATATATGATATACTTGTTATTGATGTGTACCTTACTAGTAGTCGAAGTAGTACCTGGGTATTTGATATTAGTTCAGTTGCTAATATATGTAACTCGAAACAGGGAGTAAGGAATAGTCGACCACTAGCAAAGGATGAAGTGACGATGCGCGTAGGCAGTGGATCGAAGGTTGATGTGATCACCATCGGGGCGCTACCACTTCATCTGCCATCGGGATTGACAATAAACCTTAATAATTGTTATTATGTGTCTGCATTGAGCATGAACATCATATATGGATCATGTTTATTGCAAGACGGTTATTCATTTGTATCGGAGAACAATGGTTGTTCCTTTTATATGAATAACATCTTTTATGGTCAAGCGCCTATGTTGAATGGTTTATTTTTCTTGAATCTTGATATTAGTAGTACACATATTCATAATGTGAATGCCAAAAGAATTAAGTTAAATGATGATATTGCTGCATATTTGTGGCATTGCTATTTGGGTCATATTGGTGTAAAGCGCATGAAGAAGCTCCATTCTAATGGACTACTTGGATCACTTGATTGTGAATCATTTGAAACATGTGAACCATGCCTTATGGGCAAGATGTATAGAACTACGTTCTCCAGAACGATGGAGCATGCGACCGACTTATTGGAAATAATACATACCGATGTATGCAGTCCAATGAGTGTGTCGGCATGCGGCGGATATCATTATTTTATAACCTTCACGGATGATTTAAGTAGATATGGGTCTATTTACTTAATAAAACGCAAGTCTGAAACATTTGAAAAGTTCAAAGAATTTCAGAGTGAAGTAGAAAAATCATCATAACCGAAAGATCAAGTTTTTACGATCCGATCGTGGAGGAGAATATCTTAGTTACGAGTTTGGCACACACATGAGACAATGTGGAATTGTTTCACAACTCACTCCCACCAGAACACCGCAATGTAATGGTGTATTCGAACATCGTAATCGAACCTTATTAGATATGGTGTGATCTATGATGTCCCATACAGATTTTCCATTGTCATTTTGGGGTCATGCATTAGAGATTGCTACATTCACTTTAAATAGGGCACCATAAAAATCCGTTGAAACGACATCATATGAATTATGGTTTGGTAACAAACCTAAGCTGTCATTTATAAAAGTTTGGTGATGCGATGCTTATGTGAAGAAACTTCAACATAATAAGCTCGAACCCAAAGCGGAAATGTGTGTCTTCGTAGGATACCCAAAAGAAACAATTGGATACACCTTCTATCACCGATCCGAAGGCAAAGTGTTTGTCGCCAAGAATGGATCCTTTCAAGAAAAATAGTTTCTATCGAAAGGTGTGAGTAGTAGGAAGTTAAAACTCGACGAGGTTATTGAACCTTCTCTTCCAGAAGTGGCGAGTAGCACAGCGCCAGAATCTGTTCCAGTGTTGAATCCACCAATGGAAGAAGGAAATGATGATGAGGTATCCACCCCTCCTCATGAAACTCCAAGAGAGAGTACTACCAAACCTCGTAGGTCAGGCAGCAACTCCGGAACTGTACGGTAATACAGTCCTCAATTTCATGATAGATGGAAGTGATGACCCTGCGACGTATGATGAAGAGATGATGAGCCTAGATTCCAACAAATGTATGGAAGCCATGCAATCCGAGATGGAATCCATGTATGATAACCAAGTTTGGACTTTGTTAGACTTACCTCACAACCGAGAAACCGTTCAAAATAAATGGATTTTCAAAAATAAAACGGACCCTGGCGGTAATGTGACCGTCTATAAAGCTTGACTTGTCGAGAAGGGGTTCCGACAAATTCAAGGAGTTGACTACGATGAGACTTTCTCATCGGTAGCGATGTAAAGTCTGTTAGGATTATGTTAGCAATTGTTGCATTTTTCGATTATGAAATCTAGCAGATGGATGTCAAAACAACATTCTTTAATGGAAACATTGAGGAAGAGTTGTATATGATACAACCAAAAGGTTTTGTCGATTCTAAGGATGCTAAAAAGGTATGCATGCTTCAGCGATCCATATATGGACTAAAGCAAGCATCCCGAAGTTGGAATCTTCGATTTTATGAACTCATCAAAGGTTTTGAATTTGTCCAAACCATTGGAGAAGCTTGTATTTACAAGAAAGTGAGTGGGAGCTCTATTGTATTTCTAGTCTTATATGTGGATGACATATTATTGATTAGAAATGACATAGAACTTTTGGAAAGCGTAAAGGATTACTTAAATAGTAAGTTTTTGATGAAAGATCTTGGTGAAGCTACATACATATTAGGCATCAAGATCTATAGATATAGATCAATATGCTTAATAGGATTGTCACAAAGTACATACCTTGACAAGATTCTGAATAAGTTCAAAATGGATGAAAGTAAGAAGGGGTTCTTACCGATGTTGCAAGTAATGGTTTTGAGTAAGACTCAAAGTACAGCTACCGCAACAGATAGAGAAATGATGGACCGTGTCCCCTATGTATCAACCATAGGTTCTCTTATGTATGCTATGCTATGTACAAGACTAGATGTGGCACATGCTGTTAGTTTGACTAGCAGGTACCAATATGATCTAGGTTTTGAACACTGGAAGGCAGTCAAGTATGTCTTTAAGTACTTAAGAAGAACTAAATACATGTTTCTCGTATATAGAGTTGAAGAAGAGCTTGTCGCAATGTGTTACGTCGATGCTAGCTTTGACACCGATTCGGATGACTCTAAGTCTCAATACGGATATGTATTAATGGTGTAATTTGGAGGAGCTCCAAGAAACTAGTGATTGTAAGATCTATAATGGAGGTGGAATATATCTCTGCTTCAGAAGCAGTGGCGGAAGCAGTTTGTATGAAGGAGTTAATTTCTGAACTGGGTGTGGTTCCAAGTGCTTTGGACCCTATGGTGATCTATTGTGACAACAATGGTGCCATATCTAATGCTAAAGAACCAAGGTCTCACAAGTATTCCAAGCATATAAAGCACCACTTTAATTCCATCTATGATCATGTTCAGGATGATGATGTAGATATTTGCAAAGTAGATACAGATTTGAATGTTGCAGATCCGTCAACTAAAGCTCTCCCAAGGGAAAAACGTGATCATCACCAGAACTCTATGGGTGTTAGATTCATGACTATGTAAAGTAGATTATTGACTCTAGTGCAAGTGGGAGACTAAAAGGAATATACCCGAGAGGCAATAATAAATTGGTTATTATGCTATTCTAGGTTTTTAATAGATGTTTATTTATCATGCTGGAATTATATTAATAGGAAACATTAATACATGTGTGATTTATAAACATTAAGGTTCCTAGTAAAGCCTCTCTTTATACTAACCTGTTGATTATCGGATGAGCAAAGGTTTCCTGATCATAACATTGGATGTTGTTAATAATAGGATCATATCATTGGAGAATGATATGAAGAATAGTCACACGCTGTAGATGTAGCAATAAGATCATGTCATCAAGTTTAAATTGATATCACATTCATAGTAACTCAATGTCCTTAGACCATGAGATCACGTCAATCACTTTCACCAGAAGAATACTTTGATTACATCAAATGTCACACCGTAACAGGGTGATTATAAAGGTGTCATCGGGTATTTGGAAAGTGTTAGTTGAGGCTCATGGATTAAGAGTGGGATTTGTCCATCCGGATGATGGAGATATATACTCAGGGCCCTCTCGGTGATATCACATTGACATAGCTTGCAAGCAAGTGATTTGATCACTGGAATGTCATATCACAGGAACGAGAAAAAAGTACTTGTCAGGAACAAGATTAAACAAGGTATGGTTGATACCAAGTGATCTAATCTTGGACAAGTAAAATATCGTGAGACAAAAGGAATTTGATTACAGCGAAAGAGGTTCAAACGATCATGAGATCTTCGTGAAACTAGTGGGAGTCATTATGGATCTCTAGGTCCCGCTAATGATTATTGATCAGAGAAAGTCTTGATCATGTCTACATAGTTCTCAAACCCGTAGGGCGACACACTTAAGGTAATCCAACACATTTGAGAGGATAGGAAACATAGGGGAAGTTCAATGGACATGGCAGAAAATTGTTCTGTCAAATCTGCCGAAATAGTTTCGGGATATCAAAAAAAAAGCAAGGGATCAAAATGTTAATGTGTTCATTAAATGAAGTTTTCATTAAATAAAGTGTTCATTAAATTGAGTTGCATTAATCCAAAGGAATTAAAGTGCTTTAATGGAAAGACCTTTGGTTTTTGAGTGGATATTAAATGGAAAAAGGTGGAGAGGGAATTATGTGAGTGGAGAGAGCACTCACATGAATGAAGGGAGGAGAGGGGGCACCCTCTTGTCCGCCGTCCAAGGGAGGTGCTTGCCCCCTCCCCTATAAAAGGAGGTGGCCTCATCCCCATATCTCACACACTCTCACATAGCCTCGCTCACATGCCCTTTGGTTGGCATCTTTTCCCCTTGTTTGCCTTGTCCATCGCCACTAGAAAGGTGCTCGGTGAAGCCCTTCTCCAAACATTCCCCTCCACCAAGCATTGTTGGAGTTCTCAGGGATCCGCTACTTCCACTGCCCGGCTGGAAGAGAGGGTTCGGGAGTCGTTGGCGCACCACACATGTGACCGATTGCGGAGGCGCTGCCCGTTTGTGGCACTGATCGTCTGCATGTCCTTGAGGACGGTCGTGTACATCTACATCTGTAGAAGGAGTATCCCAACCTTTATTTAATATAAGGTGGAATCCCATGTGTTTACAATTCTAGTCCCTAGATCAATAGCTAGCATCCACAGTTAAGATGTAACATCAAGAAACAAGGGTCATAATATAACTTTATAACCAGGAATAACATAATTTTATTACATCTTACATGGATCATTGGCTATTACATTACATTGCAGCGGAATAACTATAAGCATGGGGTCTTTCATCTTCAAAGTGCCACAGGCAGACATGTTGGTTGTAGACTTTGTAATCCTAATCAATCAATCTTCTCTAAAATCAATCAAACCTGCAACATTACAAGTTACAGCCACAAGGGTCAATACATTTGAATTGTATTGGCAAGTTTCACTACTAAGTTGAATATAAGTGGAACCTATCATTACATGCATTTTTGTCTAAGTAGGGTTTAAGGCTCATTTGCAGAAGCAAAATTTATCCTATATTTTCAAAATGGTTTTGGTCCTTTGTCAAATCTCCTTTTCAAAATCCCTTGAACTCCTTGGTAAATTCCCAAGTGTTCAAGTCCTTGTCAAAATCCCTTGAGCTCCTTGGTAACCCCAAGTGCATCAAATTTTATCAAAATCTCTTGAGCTCCTTGGTACCCCCAAGTGCATCAAGTCTTAAAAGTTTTCTTTTAGAAATTAGAATGTCGAGATTTCCCATAGCTTCAAACTTTAGTTGCTCGGTATTGTCCATAACCGGGGACACGGCTAAGTACTTAGATTTTATTATCTTTTGCAGAAGTAGTACACTTTACCCACATGTCACAATACCATCTTGTTGCCACCAGTGGCCTCTGGATTAGTGCTCACCAAGATGGAGTACCGGCAGATTGAGAATGTGACAAAGTCTTTCCAGAGGGTCCTCCCATCCACCATTGCTAGCTTATCTTCAGTACCCATGTAGGATTCCAGGTCCTCATGTCCAGTAACCTGAAGACAATGCATGGGTCTTCCCAATGTAGTTGACTAAGCCAGAGCCATAAATAGCATGTGGTTGCACACGAAAGCCACAATTGGAGAAACATGTTCAATCTCTAAGTTTCCTGGGTGGTTTTCCTTTGGAGCACAACACAAAGAGATTGCCATAGACATGGTTCCTTTTGTTGCCACCTTCTCCAAAACTCAAAGTATCCTTGTCCACCCAGGTGGTTCATCGAGTCCTTGTTTTTTATATAAAACACAAGTCCTTTTCTCAACTTCATAAAATCTCAACATGTATCTCTTTTAAAAATATAGCATGGCTAAGCATGTTACAACTACATTGTTTTCTCTAAGGAATGTATAAGGTATCCTATTAGGATTAGCATAGCATAAGTATAAAAATTCTTTTCATGCATGTTTTCAAAATCCACTAAGTATAATGAAAATAGTAGGACTTTAGATGATAGTGTCACTTGCCTTTCTTTTGGTAGGGAATGTTGGTTCACTCCATGATCTTGCTAGTCTCACACTTTTCTAACTTCACTACAATCAATCAAGCAAACACAATATCAACTATCATTCCAAACCAGTAATCAATCAAACAATTTCACACACACAAAACATTGGGATCTAAGTCATGCATGCAAGCATGCAAGAGATAGTTTTATTTGCAAAGATGGTTTCCACTAGGCTTCTAAACTTTGTAAGGTTTGAGGTGGTCATTTTCCATAGTGGAAAAGTCATTTGCAAAAAGGGTTTTGTCTACAAACCATTTTTAAGTCCAATCATTATTTTATGTGGTGGAAAATATTTTTATCAAAGCAACAACTTTAAGTTGTCCACTAAATAAGTTGTTGTTTCTCAAAACTTGGTGTTTAGGGTCAGTAGGTTTGGTCCAAATCATTTTCCCAAAGTTTTTACTCCAAAAACATTTTCATAACAAAACCATTATTTTTATTTGGCTAGAAATGGGCTAAACCAATTAATCCACCCTAAACTTCACCAAATCCATTTTAAAAACTATGGGTTGGTTCCTAGGGTCAGTAAGTTCACCAAAAATCAATTTGCAAAGATTTCAACCTCAAAAACATTTTTGAACAATTTTTCTAATCTAAACAAGCATACAAATGTATCTGCAAAAACAATCATTTTAACAAAAACTTTTTACGAAACAAATTGCAGGGTTGGCTAGGGCTTGTTCCACTGATTCCAATGATATCAAATTTGTAAATTTTGTACATGTGGATCAAAAGTTACAAGGGTTTCAATTTGCAACTCAAATCTGTTTTCAAATCTGTTTTTAAATAAAGTCTGGCCACGCGTCGCAAAGCCATTGGCTGGTACCGCTTTGGTCGGGGCTTCTGGCGTGGATCGTAATGGATCGCTCATCTTTGCGTGCCCTTCAACGCTTAAGTGATCTATCTCGTTCGTTCGATCTAGATCCTACGGTCCGCAGCAACACAACCAAGACCTGGCGGCGCCGCGCGGCGGCAAACGGCGGCGACGGTCAGGCGAGGGGCTAGCGGCGGTTCTAGGAAGCAAAGGACGAAGTGGGGATGCTCACCGTGATCGCGAGGACGTGGTGATGCTCGAGGTCCGGTTGGCTTGGCAAGGGGCTCTCAGGGTCTGCAGCAATTCCTCGCCGGAGTGAGGAACGGCGTCGGGCACGCGGTCGTGGTCGGAGGTGACGCTGTGGTTCACCCCGAAGCAAAACGAAGATGCGGTTAGAAGCGCAAGATCAAGGCGACGCTGTGTGCATGAAGGAAAGGGCGAGGGGTGGTCTGTTCTTACCAAGGAGTTTCGTCGGAGAAGAAGGCAGACACGGCGGCGCTCAGTTGAAGACGGAGCCGACGTTCTGGAGCGCCCGCGGTTGAACGGAGGGCACAGGAATAAGCGCCTGGGAGCGGGGAGTGTGCTCGTGTGCTTGGAAAGGCAAGGGGTGGCGAGGCTCGGTCGGAATTGAGGAGGGACGGTGGTCGGAGCAGTGAGAGGGCGAGCTCGATTCAGGACAGCCTGGGGGCAGAGAGAGGGAGGCGCGTGAGGGGAAAGGAAGAGGAGACGCAGGCGGTTAAATGGGCGTGGTCGCGGGGTGGATTAATGCGGCCATTTACGCGAATTGATCGCCAGCGTTTCCTGCTGCAAACGGCCGGGCGTCGTCTGCGCGAGGAAGAAGATGAGCTGGAGGGGTGGGGTCCGGGCGTCAGCGAGGGAGTGAGAGAGAAGGAAGGGGCCACCAGTCAGTTGCTCTGCGGGTCAGTTAATAGGTGGAAAACGTTTCGCAGAGGAGAGTGGGAGTGGGATGGTACTGGGCTTAGTGGGCTTTGTCGACTGGGCTGTTGCCTGTTTCTATTTTTTTTTCTTCCTAAATGTTTTTCCTTTTTCCAATTCTAATTTCTGTTTTGAATTTCCAAACCACAATTCAAGCTTTCAAATCAATTCAAACTTCCACCAAACATTACAATTGAATTTGGTTCTGTTTAACAACATAAATCAAAGTCCAAAGATCAAAATAATATTTTTATGTTAGGGTCCATTATTAATTAAATAAATAGACCTTGTTTAATAAATCAAAATAGAATTTGTTTTATTTAAAATCTCCATTTGAAAACAAATTATTTCCAGAACCAAATTAGTAGGTTTTATTTGAGAATATAAAACACTTGGAAACTTATTTAAAATAATTTAATAAGTTTTGATGTTTTATTTAAAATGGTAAAACCTTTTTATTTAAATAAAATTAGGTATTAAAACCTTATTATTTTATTTAAACAAACCTTTTACTATTTTTCTCAAATGGAAATATTTTATTTCAAAAGCTTGGCCAAGTTTTAATTTGGTTTAAAATTTGTAAAACTTCTATTTCATTTGAAAACCAAATCTTCTTATTTAAAAGATCCAAAATAGTAATTCCAAATATTTTTATTTTCCTTTATCAAATGTTTACCTTTTTAAATCTCTTTAGGATTTTATTTGATCCAAATTGGTTTGAAGATTTCCAATTGGATTCAAAAAGTTTCTTCTCACTCTGAAAATCAAACAAAGTTTTATTTTATTCATTTATTTTTCACATTACAAGATTTGGAAAATCTTGGGATGTGACAACATCAACCATGTTTTTTTGCGGGAATGTTTTCCCGCTTACGGTCTACGAGGGTGAGTCCATCTGTAATCGTTACAAGTATCACCTAGATATGATCTTGGCAGTTGCAACCGTAGGATTTTTTTTGTTTTCTATGCAACGAACCCCATCATTTTGTACCATCTCATGCAAACTACTGTTGTTTGGTTTCCCGTTGAAGGTATGATGTGTATCAGTTGTAGAGCTTCGTTGGGAGACCTCAAGAGGAAGGTGATGAGCACAGCGGCAAGTTTTCCCTCAGTTATGAAACCAAGGTTATCGAACCAGTAGGAGCAAGGAAATAAGTCCAAGGTGTTGCTAGCAACTTGGAATTCTCCACAACACAAACTCAAGACTTTGCACAAACTTACAATGAGGTTGTCAATCTCACTGGTTTGCTGAAAACAAAGGATTAAACGTATAGTGTGGAAGGTAATCGTTGTTTGTAGAAAGTAAACGATAACAGTAGATTATGTAAGAATGGTAAATATTGGACCAGGGTCCATAGTTCACTAGAGGTGTCCTCCTTAAGATAAATAACATGTTGGGTGAACAAATTACAGCGGGGCAATTGATAGACTGAGCAAGGCATATCAATGCAAATACTAGACATCATGATTCCTATGAGATTTGATTGGGCATTACAACAATATACATAGACCGCCATCCAACTGCATCTATGACTAGTAATCCACCTTCAGGTTATCATCCGAACCCCCTCCAGTATTAAGTTGCAAGCAATGGATAACTGCATTAAGCAATATGTGTAAAGTACAATACAATTGTTCCATGAACAAAAGATTGTTGTTTTCTCCCTAGTAGCAACAGCACATCTACGACCTTAGAGATTCCTGTCACTTTCCCAGATTACTAGAGGCATGAACCAACTATCGAGCATAAATACTCCCTCTTGGAGTTACTAGCATCTACTTGGCCAAGATAGCTACTAGCAACGGAGAGCATGCAAGATCACAAACAACACACACATGATAGAATCAATAATCAATAAGACATGATAAAATCAATAATCAATCTGACATAGCAATCTCAATATCCATCGAATCCCTGCAAACACAACATGTATGATTACAAATAGATGACCTTGATCAGGAACGGAGCTCACAAGATCTAAACATGATAGCACAAAGGAGGATAAACAACCATCTGGCTATTGTATGGACCCATAGTCCAAGGGTGGACTACTCATGCATCATACTGGAGGCTGGCATGGTGATGAAGAAGGCCTCTGGGATGATCTCTCCCCTTCGGCAGGGTGCCGGTAAGAGCTTGAGATCCCCCCGATCTAGGGATGATGGTGACGGCGGCTACGGACTATTTCATGGAGATCTGATCAGGTGCTTAGGGTTTCTACATCGGGGGGCTATTATAGGCGAAGAGGCGAGGCAGGGGCACCCGAGGCGCCCACACTAGGTGGCGGCGCGCCCTAGGGGGTGCCCGCGCCACCCTAGGGTGTGGTGGCCTCGTGGCCCTCCTTTGGTTGCCCTTCGGTCTTTGTGTTCTTTCCGGTAAAATATTGACTTTGGCTTTTGTTCTGTCAAATTCCGATAATATTTCCTTACAAGCTTTTTTGAAATAAAAAACAACAGAAAACGGGCAACTGGCCCTGCGGCATCTTGTTAATAGGTTAGTCCCAAAAAATGTATAAAAATACCTCAAAGTGTAGATAATGCATAGCAAAGTTGATACTAAACAAGCATGGACCATCAAAAATTATAGATACGTTTACAACGTATCAAGCATCCCCAAGCTTAACTCCTGCTCTTCCTTGAGTAGGTAAGTGATAAAAATAATAATTTTTGAGGTGACATGCACGTATCAAGCATCCCCAAGCTTAACTCCTGCTCGTCCTCGAGTAGGTAAGTGATAAAAAGAATAATTTTTGAGGTGACATGCACCATCACAATCTTGATCAAACCATTTGCAAGCATTGAAAGTTGGGATCAAAGTACTCTAAACATGAGCATGAAATATGAAGTTGTAACAATAAGACATAGCAACTATGTTGCAACATGAAAGGATACAAACAAAGATCATGAATAACAATGCATTGAAAGACGTTTGTTTGTTTCACAAATATAAAACATATCATAGTGGTATTCAGCTTGTCCCTCATGGAGTAGCAAAACATAAATGCATAGGACACCTTCAAAGTTCATAAGGGTGACTAGATACAAATAGTTCAAGAACAAGCAATATCAACATTATGAATCAATGAATAAGGTTTGGGACAATGCAGATAAAACTAAGAATGACAACTATGATCTCTTAATTGGTGCATAAAGATAGAAGGTGGAGACTCAATATAAAAGTGGGAAGAAAGGCCCTTCAAAGGGAAGCAGGGATTTCAAGTTTCATAAAGAGCTTCCAAAAAATATGGTACTTGTTAACTTTCAGCTCTCATTGCCCCTATCGTAAGCATCTTGAAGTGATTAAGATTAAAGTGAACAAAGTATGGAGTATATGCTTGACAAATCATAAGTTGGCAATCTCATGTCCCTTGAGTACGAGGGCCATTCCTCATGCTACTCAACTTTAGTTACCGGTAAATTCTTGTCATTGTAAGTATATGTGTATCATAGAGAACCGCCAACGGGGTACCCCTTGCCCCATGACACAAGAGCTATCCCATATCAAAATGACAAGGCAACAGACAGTGATCATCTCAGCAATCCTTTTATTTACCATGATAATGGTGCATATTTTTTTTCTTTTTCTCTCTCTTTTTTTCTATATTTTTTTTTGAGGATGCTTCATGGATTGCTCACTATGGTGATGCTGCAAGTTTCCACCATGATTAGGCATGGCGAGGCTAGCGGCCCAGACATTTCTCTAACACATATACATAACTCCATGAACTTACAAGCTCCTCTTTTATTTCACACCGCCGACATCCATAAACAAAAGAGCATGATATCATTTGGGTAAATATTTACAGGTATTGAAAGCGCTCCCCGTGACAACACGGTTCTGCTAATTCCCAACTTATAAGTGCAAGAATATACAACATAGATGACACAATGGTTCAAGTTTATTAGGGGAAAGAAAAATAAAGTGTGCCATCAAGTTTGTGAGAGCTTCAATCACTAATTTTCGCATAACAAGTTTAATTTGGAAGATAGATAAAACAAGAATATACTTGGAATGGTGTAACACACCATGCATAAGAATTTATAGTGGACACTTTGGAATAGCTTGGTTTCTTGGGAGTTGGATGCATGAGTAGAGCTTACTCAATATAAGTGGAGGCTAGCAAAAGACTAGGAGCGACCAACTAAGAGAACAATAATGGCCATAATCATGCAGAGCAACAAAACATTATCAATCAAAGCATAAAGTGGTACCACAAGTCAAAAACTAAATGATCATAGAGGCTAAGGTGACCGGTTCATAGTCATAACATGGTGTGAGCATGTGCCAAGTCAACCCAAACAAAGCATCGAAGGATAATACCACAATATTATGCTTTTGTATGCTAAAACAACGCATGATTCTTTCAAGGCACATTGAGCAATCTCAATTGTTTGTAACAAGTCATGATACAGTAATAATCACTAAGCATAAGGTCAAAACAACATCTATCATGACAAGATAAAGTCTAAATCATAGTCAAATCAACCTCCCTTTTGTACCACTATAAGCATGAAACTGTCTACTCTTTTCCAACACTAATCAACTTATTTGAAACATCACAGCGAAAGCGGGGGTCCAACTACTTCATTCAAGCAAACTAACAAAACAAAAACCAAAAACTAAAACTAAGACGCTCCAAGAACAACACAACAGTGCATGAAACAATAAAAACGAAGTGTCTAGAAAGAGACCTGAGATTTTTATTGATGAAGAAGGGGATGCCTTGGGAATACCTAAGCTTTGACGCTTGTACCTCTTGAATATTTCTTGGAGTGACACGGGGTGGCATCCCCAAGCTTGAGCTTTTTTCCATTCTTCATCTCATCATATCATTCTTCCCCTACACTTAAAAATTTCCTTCATACAAAACTTCACATAATCTTCATTAGCAACATTAGTGCATTCGAGATAATAAACCTAGGGGTTTAGTTTCAACACAACAAAACTTTCATTAAAAACACAAGATACTGTAGCAATTCTTTCAAAAATCTCAATTTACCAAAGAGAACTCAAAAAGAAATCGATAAAGAGGCAAATGCAAATAATGGCAGAAATCTGTCAAAACAGACCAGCAGGTAAAAACCGATTTTTACGAAGACCTTATGTTGCTCAAATATAAAAGTGTTGAACTAACGAAAGTTATCTAACAACCTGGGGCATTTAATCAGAAAATTACAGCTCAATCCGACATATAGAGATTTTTCACCAATTTTTACAATGAAGCAGAAAAAATCTGTTTCAGGACAGCAACTTCCCCAAATCTTACTTCCCTCTCATTAGGGTTATTATTGGCACAAAAATCAAACAAAAAGGATAAGGAGAGATTATTAAAAAAGTAATAACTTCCAAGACTCAATTAAATTATTGGGTTATCTCCCAAGAAGTACTTTTCTTTAACGCCTTTAAGTTAGGCACAATACTCGAAATGAAGAAGCATTAAGATCAATACTCAATTAAATGAAGAAGCATTAAGATCAATACTTGAAATTTCTTCAACCAGGAAAGGTATCTCATCCAAATGTGTTCTAGAGTATCCTCTATCAATACTCTTGGGTATACTACTTTCATCAAACGGATTTTTAGGAACAATCCAATCAAAATTCTTTTCTAAAGCCTCATGCATTCCTACAATTTTAAAAGGTATGGGTATTTTAATTTCCTCTCCATTGGGTTTGATTTTATCCAACCTTTCTAATGTACCCATAACATCTACACATGAGCCTGGCATATTAAAGCGATCAAAGACCTTTTTAGCTTCTTTAGCAACATCATTGAACTCCTTCAGCAAAGTTTCCAGAATAAAATCTCTCTTTTCAGCATCCTCAATTTCTTTTAGTTTAAGAAACATTATTTTCATCATGGGGTTAAGGTTAAAAACCCAGCCTCCAACATGTGAACTAAATAAGCTGTAGCAATTTCATAATTAGGAGCAATTTCTGCTAAGGATCTATCCTCAATATCCTCATGTTTGCTAATATGATTAAAGAATTCTTCAATATTTTCTTTCCCAATTATAGAGCCACTACCTATTGAAAGGTCTTTCGGGGTGAACATAGGGATCAACATGGTGAGCTAGAGCAAGGTGACAACTATAGGAAGAACTAATTTTTTTGTGTGTTTTTTATAAGAAAAGGCAAACCAAACGAAACTATTTTTTTGTAATTTTTGGTAAAAAGAAGCAAGCAAAGCAAAGCAAAAGTAACTAAGCAAAACAAAACAAAAAGTAAATAGAATGGCTGTGAAAGACTACCCTTGTGAAGTTGTCCTTAACTTCCTGGCAATAGCGCCAGAAAATATCTTGACATGGCTCAGTTGTAGAGCTTCGCTGGGAGACCCCAAGAGGAAGGTGTGATGAGCACAGCGGCAAGTTTTCACTCAGTTATGAAACCAAGGTTATCGAACCAGTAGGAGCAAAAAAAACAACTCTAAGGTGTTGCTAGCAACTTGGAATCCTACACAACACAAACTCAAGACTTCGCCCCAACTTACAGTGATGTTATCAATCTCACTGGTTTGCTGAAAGAAAAGGATTAAACGTATAGTGTGGAAGGTAATGGTTGCTTGTAGAAAGTAAACGGTAACAGTAGATGATGTAATAATGGTAAATATTGGACCGGGGTCCACAGTTCACTAGAGGTGTTCTCCTTAAGATAAATAACATGTTGGGTGATCAAATTACAATGGGGAAATTGACAGACTGATCAAGGCATATCAATGCAAATACTAGACATCATGATTCCTATAAGATTTGATTGAGCATTACAACAATATACATAGACCGCCATCCAACTGCATCTATGACTAGTAATCCACCTTCAGGTTATCATACGAACCCCCTCCAGTATTAAGTTGCAAGCAACGGATAACTACATTAAGCAATGTGTGTAAAGTAAACAATACAATTGTTCCATGAACAAAAGATTGTTTTTTCTCCCTAGTAGCAATAGCACATCTACAGCCTTAGAGATTCCTGTCACTTCCCCAGATTACTAGAGGCATGAACCTACTATCAAGCATAAATACTCCCTCTTGGAGTCACTAGCATCTACTTGGCCAAGATAGCTACTAGAAACGGAGAGCATGCAAGATCACAAACAACAAAGACATGATATAATCAATATTCAATAAGACATGATAGAATCAATAATCAATCTGACATAGCAATCTCAATATTCATCGGATCCCCACAAACACAACATGTATGATTACAAATAGATGATCTTGATCATGAGCGGAGCTCACAAGATCTAAACATGATAGCACAAAGGAGGAGAAACAACCATCTAGCTACTGTATGGACCCATAGTCCAAGGGTGAACTACTCACGCATCATACCGAAGGCTGGCATGGTGATGAAGAAGGCCTCCGGGATGATCTCTCCCCTCCAGCAGGGTGCCGGGAAGAGCTTCAGATCCCTCCCGATCTAGGGATGATGGTGGCGGCGGCTACGAACTGTTTCATGGAGATCTGATCGGGTGCTTAGGGTATCTGCATCGAGGGGCTTTTATAGGAGAAGAGGCGAGGCAGGGGGCACCCAAGGTGCCCACACCGGGTGGCGGCGCGCCCTAGGGGGCCGCGCCATCCTAGGGTGTGGCGGCCTCATGGCACTCCTTTGGTTGCCCTTCGGTCTTTGTGTTCGTTCCGGTAAAATATTGACTTTGGCTTTTGTCCCATCAAATTCCGAGAATATTTCCTTACTGTAGCATCCCAGTTGTCTAACCCCTGTAATGCTACTAAGTATAATAATAAAATGGGCCACTTCCAACATATAATTGTTGCATCATCAGCACATCATGCTCATGTCATCATGTCCCCTTGCATTTGAGCATCATATAAAACCTTTTTCTTGTTTGGTTCTTATCTCATGTGCATAATTAATTGTAGTTGCCTCTTGATATTGTATTTGGGTCTTAATAAAATGGTAAATGCCCAAGTTGAGTTGGGGGCATCTCTCTTTTGACTCCACCACCATATCTTTCACCACCTTATAATTCCACCATCCAATGATATGGGCTTGGCTTTTATTGAGTTATCCCTAGCCCATGTTGTTGGTTGGATCCACCTTGATCTTTGCTTGGCCTTGTCCACCTTTTGGAATGGAGATGAATAGTGCCATGTTAATATCCTTGTTCTCACAAGGATAGTTGGGGCATTCATTATTCTGCATGGGCCATGCAATAGCCAACTTTGCCCTGGCTTTTGGTTTTTGTTTGTTTTCTAAATGGAACCCTCCTTCCTTGCTTGATCTTGTTTTGGTAGTGTTTAACCCTCCCTCTCTTTTGCCCTTTAGCTAGACCACCCCATGCCCCATGCACATACATGCTAATGAGCATGCCCTACCTTAACCACCCTTGCTTGGTTTATGCTTGATCTTTGAATGGGACATGCATGATCCTATCCACATCATCACCTTGACCATCTCACCTCCTTATCTCCCTTTTTCTTGCTTGATCTTGTTTAGTGCATGCTTGTAGTGTGCTTGGTCAAAACTAAATTGCCATCTCCTCTTCCTCTCTAAACCCAAACCCTAATCCCTACCTAGCTAAACCCTAGCTAACAAAACCAAGCTAAACCCAAAACCCCAATTAGTCTACACTACCTAGTGCTCCCTCTCCCTCATTTCTACCCTAAACCAAACCCTCCAACTACATCTATCCCTAAACCACTCCTCTAATCTACCGTTTCCCCTAGCAAAACCCTAGCACTACCCTCTCTCCTATCTAGCTTGCCCCATGCCCATGTCCCTCTCACCCCTCTCCACCCTACCATGCGCCTACCCCAGCACCCTACCTGCCCACATGACCAGGACCTCCTAGCTGCCCCACGACCATGCCCTCACCCATGCCCTAGCCCGACCATCCCCTCTCCTTTCCCTCTTTCTTTTCTCTCACCAGACACCCAGTGCCCACCTGCGACCCTAGCCGCGCCTACCCCACCTGTCAGCCACCCCTAGAGCCCACGCCACCCTGCCGTGCCCTCCTGGCCGTGCCGATCACGTGATCAGAGAAGGAGGCGCCCGAGCCGAGCCCTCCCCCACGCTAGCCTCCTTTCCACCTGGCCTTCTTATCCCCTTCCTCCCCTCAGAGCCACCCCAGATCCGCCCCTGAGGCTTGCCTCGAACCTCCTTCCTCCACCGCCACCCCAGCGCTCTCTCGCCGCCACACCACCATCTACCCCTGCCCCAGACGTTCCAACCGGAGGCGTGCTGCAGCTAGGTGTCGAGGAAGCTCAGGAGCTTCGACGCCTGAGCGAGGAGGAGGAGGCCAGAACCGCCAGGATCTGCCACGCCGGAAACCCTAGCCCAGTCGCCCATCGCTGATCGTACGCTTCCCCGCTCTGCGTCAACCACACCACACGCGGTGAGCTTACGAACTCCCGGACATCCTCCCGTGCTTGTCCGTTCTGGTTGCTCGGTTCGTTTGGCCGAACGCCCTCGGTCTTGCGAAGGCCAGCGTGTCTGCTAGCTTCCAAGCGCGGCCAGCCTATCTAGCGCTCGCCCCCCTCTCCAGCACCTCCCCCAGCCTAGCCCGGTGGCAACCGCGTCCGCGCGCAAGCCCCAGATCCCGAGTTCGAGCCCTGTCCTCGCCACGCCGCGCGCCGCGCGCGTCAGACGCACGCGAGAGAAGAAGAACAGTGCGCCATGTCCTTTTTGCGAAAAAGCCCCCGCAGTATCTTTTTAGCAACCCGCGACCCTCGAGGCCCCACTGTCAGCGGTGGTGGTACTTTTCTAAAAAGGTTCTCGCAAGAACCAGTGTCCAACCCGCAGTCCTCCCCCTGGCCCGCGTGTGCGTTTTGCAGACGACCCCCTGTCCTTTACACTCCCTCAACCCGCGGTCCTTCCGGGCCCGTTGTCAGAGTCTCTGGGAGTTTTACAAAAAGATTCCTGTGGTTCTGTTTAATCAACCCGCAGTCCAGTTGGTTCCAGGCACTGATGCGTGGGCCGTAGCACCCCATGTCCCCACCTGTAAGCGACTCGGGAATGAGTAGAAGAAGTGGAAAATGTTTCAGACACCGTTTTAAATATTCAAACTAGTTTAAAATAATTCAAATTCAATTCTATTCAGATTTTTAAATAACTTTTACATACTTTATCCAATTTGGGCAAATGACATATATTTTGATATCAGGAAAATGAGAGGAATTCAAATATGCCATCTATTTTGTAATTGGCACAAGTAAAATTCCAAGTTCATGTTAATTACATCAATTGCCACTGGTTTTCAATAATTCATAACTTTGGTTTGGTAAATCCAAATTTAGCAAATGAATAGTCTAAAATGATCAGCTCGACGAGACCTTTCTGTTTATGCTATCCATAACTTCAATTGCAGCATGCATCATATAAATATATTGCGAACAACAACTGTTATGACAACAAAATATGACTAAAACCCACTCAATTGTTATATTCTAGTCCTCCACACCTCACCCATGCCATGCTACTTTTCCTTGCCATGTAAATTGTGCATCATTCATCATGGCATGATTGTTTGCTTGACGCATTTAATTCCAATGCTTGTGCTCTATATTTATGTTGTCCTTGTTTGTTTGGTTTTTCTCGGATAGACACTGAGCAGGGGTTGTATCAAGAGAACCAGGAGCACTACCCAGAACCGTCCTTTGCTTCAACAGAGACACCAGGCAAGCACTACCACATGCTTGCATACATACAGTACCTATTGCCTCTATCTTATTCTTGCATCATTGAGTCGCGATTGCATTAAAATGAATCCCAAGTATGCATCACCTTTACTTTTACACCCCACCAAGCTTGTATCCTCCATCCCATGAGCCACTACTATAGGAGTTGTTTGAGCCATGCGAGTCGTAGAACAGCATGTGTAGGGTTTGTGAGAGTCTGATGAATAACGAGGTACTTAAACAACTTAAACTGCGTAGTTCTGGGATAACTAAAGAAAGTGGCACCGGTGAGCAATATCTGCTATTTGGTTTTTCCTGCTCACTTGTGTCCCGTAAGACCCCGAGTACTTGATTCCTGTTCCTTGATTTATCGCGCTATCCACATCCGGGAGGTATATGGGACCCCCCTGGACCAGAGCTTGATTCCGTCTTATTTCTTGGGGCCACAAACTAGTTTGAGGTTTTATTTACGATCCTGTACTTATGCCATGATTACTGCTTTATTTACGATTGTGCGAGGAGCACACTGTACTGTTTAGGAGTGGGACACGATTCCGCGGTGTCGACAAGCCCAGCCACACTTTCGGGTTCCCAGTCGTTCACAGCCGTCCACCCGAACCTTGAGGCCGTCTCGAAGCTTGCTTACTCCGCTATGATTCTACTTAAGGGTGGCCTCAAATATTTCTGAATCTTGTGATTGTTCACGTGAAAGCCTCGTTGGGTTTTGATTTGGTTTTTCCGAGGTTGATCGAGCGTGTGTTGCTATTGGTGCACCCCGGCCGGGTAAAACTTTCTGAAAGCCGTGTCCGCGGATATGGACGACTTGGAGCACAGTTTCTTGATCATAGACAAGCATAACTAAAGTACCGCTTTTAATATGACTAAAGCAACTTGACTAGTAAATAGTGCAATACTCATGGAATGGTTAATAAAATTGCCAACGGATGGGGGTTGTTCGTCCGCTTCCTTGTTGGTAAGCAGGGAGGAGGATGGATCGGATGAGGTTACCATTATAACTGTTGTACTTAAATTCACGGACATCCGTCTATCATTGGTTAGGCGGATGGTTAGCGTTTATCTGTAGAATTGCTAGGGTTCATCTTTTGCTGCAATTGCGTCACCCCAGGTTGTGTCCCCTTTAGAGGCATTAAGTCTTGCTGAGTACCCTTAGGGTCTCACACGATAAATTCTTGATTCAGATGAACAGGTACCTTCTCAGGACGGATACTGGGTGGAAGAAGCCGATGAAGTGGGCAACGATCGTATGGTGTAGAGATTCCGGGAACGGGGATCCGTGAGACCTGTAGTTGGGATGTGCTTATTTTCTCTGGCATCTTATGCCTATTTGCTTCTTATCCGTACTCGGATCTTGTTTGCCGCTTCCGCATGATACTCTGATGTGTGTTGTATGAGGAGTTATCCTAAATTATAGATGTATCTAGGTCATTCGAATCTTGCCGTATGGCGTTGGTATATTTCCTTTCTTTCTAGATGGTGTGGCTCTGATGTACTCTTGTATGGTGGCTTGCGTACATACCCACTTGTGTACGTAGTTGATCCTTCGCCGCCGACTACGCCGCCTGACAGTCCCGTTGAGAGGTTAGCGGTTGGGACGTCTGAAAGGACTACCGGTGAGTGGCTTTTGGGGCCCGCCGTACTATTTCAACCGCTATCTCTCATCCAGGCTTGTATCTAGGAGCGTAGTTCACCGAGGTAGTTACAATTGGTATCGAGCCATCCCGACCTTCGTGGTTTCAAAGCAGTCGTTGTCGATCTAGCAAATATTTTAGTAGTTATGTATATAGGGAAAAACAAACGCGAGAGTAGGACTTCCATTTTGTTCTTACCCTCCACCCACCCTTTTCTCGGAGGAAGTGCAACGTTTTCAATCCTCTTCTCAAAGTTCAAACTAGGATTCACGTGTTCGGGTTTCCGTAGTACCATAGGATGTGTGTGTGTGTGTAGTCCTTTGTCTATCTGTTGCATCCAAGTTGTTATCTTATCGCCTTTGGTTATCAACTGTTGGTACATTCCATACCGATGTGCTTTTGTAAACCGACGCAATCTATCTTCCTCTTTGTATCCGACGCTATCTTGTTTGGGGTGTTCGTTCCGTAGTACCAATCTTTAGGTTTCGTCGTGAGAAGAAGGGGTTAGGATATGTGTTCCACTTGTTCATGTGCGGAGTAATGATTTGAGTGCGGGATGGAGTCGCGACCATACCACTACTTGTATCATTCGCTTTGGTATATTGAATCGGTAGAGTCACTAATCTTGATTCGTTAAGTAATTTTGCGCATCTATTGGTATTTTAATGCCGAAATTTGTGGAAAATTTTTCTTTGATATGTTTGTGTACCACACTCCTTTTTCAGTCGTGTGCGATATGCTTAATATCTTTGAGGTGCTATGAACTTTGTTGATATTTTCATATCATCTCAGTAAATTGTATCCTTTAATCTTGGTTAATTCCATTTTGGTACTATTTTGGATTATTATCATTCTCCATTATAGTACTGACTTGAGTTTTATATCAATGACAGGATGGCTCCCCCACGCCGAACTGAGGAGGACATTCCTCCTAATCGGGCTCAGATCACAAGCATAGCTAATGCTTTGGCAGCCATGCAAGAGAAACCACCAAGCGCTTGAGGAGAGCGTCGGAAGGAATGAGTTCACTCCACTTCCTCCACCTCCCAAGCGTGGTGACATCAAGAGCTTCCTCAAGTTCAATCCTCGCCCGATTCGGCGTGTCGACCGACCTCTTGATGCTTGATGATTGGGCTGCGAGATCTCAAGGTTGCTAGAGGCTGGCGATGTGCGAGCAGGGAATGGGTAAAGTGTGCTACTCACCTTCTCAAGGAGACGCAGCTCTATGGTGGGAAAACTACTTGAAGGCTAGGCGCACTGGCTCCAGCCTACTTGGGAGAGGTTCACCGCAGCTTTCAAGGAGTTTCTCTCGAGATTGTGATGGAGCGGATGAAGGATGCTTTCCTCAACTTGAAGGGCAATGATAACGCCAACACCTACATCAGAACTTTATGAACTTGTCTCGCTATGGTGGTGATGAGGTATCGATGACAAGAAAAGCGTAAGATTCGTGCAAGGGCTCAATGCGTCGATCAAGTATGCACTCACGCATGCAAGACCGCAACCTTCTGAACTGCAGCATATGGCACTACAAGAGGAGGCTAGTAGGCGGATGTTCGAGGAGTCCAAGAAACACAGAGGATGCATCAAGCTCTAAGCAATGGCAACTCCTTCTAAGCGGCGTGTCTGGGTTCCTAACACCCCACTGTCGCTCCCGGCTCCACCAAGACCTGCAACTTACGCGTCAAGGCCACCAAACTTCACCACTGCGGCTCCCAGGGCCTACAACAACCCTTACCCTGGAGCGCCTGGCGGAGTCCCTGGCTTCTCTGCTCCACGTCCTCGCGGTGCTTGTTACACATGTGGAGATCATGGTCATCCCGCCTGGAACTGCCCAATGAAGAACAAAGCTCTTCCCCAACCCCCGCCAAGATCTGCATCAAGCTCTCCTTCGGTTCGTGCACCACCGCCTCGGGCTCTCAACATCAACACTAAGCCCGGGTCTGCGGTTGTTCGCGCTAACTGCGTCAACGCCTCTCAAGCTGAGCTCGCACCTGGAGTTGTCATGGGTATGCTTTCAGTTAACTCAGTCCCTGCACGAGTTCTCTTTGATTCTGGTGCATCGCATTCTTTTGTGTCTCACAAGTTTGCAAATGAGAATGAGTTAGTCATGGTTCCTCTCCAAAAGCGGTTAATGGTTCTTTCTCCTGGGGCAAACATGAGGGCTGTTCATATCAGTCATGGCAACAAGATTGAGATTGGTGGCTCTTCATTCTTGGCTTCTTTGATTGTTCTGGGCAACTCTGACATTGATGTCATCCTGGGCATGGATTGGTTGACAGCAAATGCAGCTGTGATTGATTGTGCTGAACGCTCAGTGTCTCTGAAGATCCCTGAAGGCCATCTAGTCTTTTCTCCAAGTCTGACTCCTGATGTCCAGCTATATTCCTTGGCTGCTCTGAATGATGATGCTATGGAAGCCATTCAGAAGGTACCAGTGGTCTGTGAGTTCCCGGATGTTTTTCCTGAAGAGTTGCCAGGTATGCCTCCGGATCGCGAGGTTGAATTCGTGATCGAGCTTGAACACGAACGCCTATCTCCAAGAGGCCATACAAGATGGGTCCTTCCGAGTGGTGAACTCAAACGACAACTTGATGAACAAGAGAAGTTGGGTTTCATTCAGATAGCACTTCTTCTTGGGGTAGTCCAACAATCTTCGAAGAAGCGTGATGTAACCGATAGGCTCTGTGTTGACTACCGGGCTCTAAATGCTAAAACCATCAAGAACAAATATCCTCTCCCTCGGATAAATGATCTATTTGATCAGCTAGCAGGAGCTGTGGTGTTCTCTAAGCTGGACTTGAGAAGTGGTTATCACCAAATCAAAATTCGCAAAGAGGATGTGCCCAAGACAGCTTTCACCACCCGCTATGGCCTGTATGAGTACACGGTCATGTCTTTCGGCCTCACCAACGCACCTGCTACCTTCTCGAGGCTGATGAACTCCGTTTTCATGGAGTACCTGGACAAGTTTGTGGTGGTATATCTGGATGATATTCTCGTCTATTCCAAGTCCAAGGAGGAGCATGAAGAGCACCTGCGATGTGTCCTGAACAATCTTCGTGAGAACCGCTTGTATGCAAAGTTCTCTAAGTGTGAGTTCTGGCTACCTGAAGTAACATATCTGGGCCATGTCATCTCTGCCAAGGGCATTGCAGTTAACCCGGAAATCGTGAAGACAATAGTTGAATGGCTTCCTCCTATGAATGTCAAGGAAGTGCGGAGTTTTCTCGGCTTGGCAAGCTATTGTCGTCGCTTTGTGCAGAACTTCTCGAAGATAGCAAAGCCTCTTACCGATCTCCTCAAGAAAGGCAAGAAGTATCTGTGGACTCCTGCTTGTCAAGAGAGTTTTGAGACACTCAAAGAGAAGCTCACTTCCACACCAGTCTTGGTTCCTCCGGATACATCTAAGCCTTTCCAGATCTTCTGCGATGCCTCTTTGCAAGGATTGGGTGCGGTCCTTATGCAAGAGAGACAGGTGGTTGCTTATGCCTCTCGTCAGTTGAAGACACATGAGGTCAACTATCCCACGCATGACCTTGAGCTTGCAAAGATGGTCTTTGCCTTGAAGCTGTGGAGGCACTACTTGCTTGGTAACCGTTGTGAGATCTTCTCGGACCACAAGAGTTTGAAGTATATCTTCACTCAACCGGATCTCAATCTTCGGCAAAGGAGATGGATTGAAGCAATCAATGACTTTGATGTGACCATCAACTACACTCCAGGCAAAGCAAATGTCATGGCAGATGCACTTAGCCGTAAAGCTTATGTCAACAACCTCATGGTGGAAGAGCAGCATCCTCTCTTGTGCGAGGAATTCCGTCACCGAACAGAAATTGTGGAACAAGGACATCTCCCGAACCTTCGCTACTCCTCTCTTGGAAGAACAGATTCGTTCTCGTCAGCTTGGTGATCCACACACTAAAAAGCTCATCTCTAAGCTTGGCACTCCGAAGTATGAATCCTTCCATGTTGATGATCAGGGCACGCTCTTCTTTGATCACCGGATGTTTGTTCCAAACTACCCGGGTCTGAGAGATCAATTGCTCAAGGAGGCACATGATTCGGTCCTTTCTATCCATCCTGGCAGCACAAAGATGTACATGGACTTGAAAACACAATACTGGTGGCCTGGGTTGAAAAGGTATTGTGCCAAGTACGTCTCAGAATGTGATGTCTGCCGCAGAGTCAAGGCTGTTCATCAGAAACCATTCGGTCTTCTACAGCCATTGAAACCTCCGGAATGGAAGTGGGAGAAAGTTGAGATGGACTTCATCACGGGCTTTCCGAGGTCGCAGAAGGGCAACAATGCAATTTTTGTTGTCATCGACAGGCTTTCCAAAGTGGCACACTTCTTCCCAGTCAAAGAAACAATTTCTGGACTTCAGTTGGCTGAGCTCTATATCAACAGGATTGTCTCTTTGTATGGGGTTCCACTTGAAATCAGTTCAGATCGTGGGAGCATCTTCACCTCAAAGTTCTGGGAGAGTTTCCAAAAAGCTTTGGGAGCACGGTTGAACTTCAAAGACTGCTACCACCCTCGACGCAAGGACAAGTGGAGAGGATCAATCAGATTCTCGAGGACATGCTTAGAGCTTGCGTCATCTCGTTTGGCATGAAGTGGGAGGAATGCCTTCCATATGCTGAATTCTCCCAACAACAAACTTCCGGAAGAGTCCAAAGATGGCACCATTCGAGGCTCTCTATGGTCGCAAGTGCAAACTCCCATTTGGTTGGTCAGGAGAAAGAATCTGGTTTGCCCCATTGTAACCCAGCGGAGGAGAAGGTGCATATCATTCTGGAGAAACTCAAGATTGCTGAGTCGCGTCAAGAAGAGCAACTATGACAGAAGCACAGATATATGGTATATGCCCCGTGATCTAGTCTACCGTGTCACTCCCATGAGAGGAACACACCGCTTCAGGAAAAGGAAAGTTGGCTCCTAGATACATCGGTCCTTTCAAGATACGTGGTAGAAGAGGAGAAGTTGCTTATGCACTAGAGCTCCGAAAAACTCAAAGTCCATGATGTTTTCCACATCTCGCAGCTCAAGAAGTGCTTCAAAGACCCCGCAAGACCGTGGACCATGAGCTAATCGACCTCCAAGAAGATCTCTCTTATCAAGAGCACCCCACCAAAATCCTCGAGACCATGAGCGAAGGACTCGCAACAAGTCCATCAAATTCTGCAAGGTGCAGTGGTCACACCATTCTGTTGATGAAGCAACTTGGGAGCGTGAAGATGAACTCCGTGCCAACCATCCTTCTCTCTTTGTGTCTTCTTCTTCTTCCTAGAATCTCAAGTAGATTCCTGTTTAGTGGGAGAGTTGTAGCATCCCAGGTTCTAACCCCTGTAATGCTACTAAGTATAATAATAAAATGGGCCACTTCCAACATATAATTGTTGCATCATCAGCACATCATGCTCATGTCATCATGTCCCCTTGCATTTGAGCATCATATAAAACCTTTTTCTTGTTTGGTTCTTATCTCATGTGCATAATTAATTGTAGTTGCCTCTTGATATTGTATTTGGGTCTTAATAAAATGGTAAATGCCCAAGTTGAGTTGGGGGCATCTCTCTTTTGACTCCACCACCATATCTTTCACCACCTTATAATTCCACCATCCAATGATATGGGCTTGGCTTTTATTGAGTTATCCCTAGCCCATGTTGTTGGTTGGATCCACCTTGATCTTTGCTTGGCCTTGTCCACCTTTTGGAATGGAGATGAATAGTGCCATGTTAATATCCTTGTTCTCACAAGGATAGTTGGGGCATTCATTATTCTGCATGGGCCATGCAATAGCCAACTTTGCCCTGGCTTTTGGTTTTTGTTTGTTTTCTAAATGGAACCCTCCTTCCTTGCTTGATCTTGTTTTGGTAGTGTTTAACCCTCCCTCTCTTTTGCCCTTTAGCTAGACCACCCCATGCCCCATGCACATACCTGTGCTAATGAGCATGCCCTACCTTAACCACCCTTGCTTGGTTTATGCTTGATCTTTGAATGGGACATGCATGATCCTATCCACATCATCACCTTGACCATCTCACCTCCTTATCTCCCTTTTTCTTGCTTGATCTTGTTTAGTGCATGCTTGTAGTGTGCTTGGTCAAAACTAAATTGCCATCTCCTCTTCCTCTCTAAACCCAAACCCTAATCCCTACCTAGCTAAACCCTAGCTAACAAAAACCAAGCTAAACCCAAAACCCCAATTAGTCTACACTACCTAGTGCTCCCTCTCCCTCATTTCTACCCTAAACCAAACCCTCCAACTACATCTATCCCTAAACCACTCCTCTAATCTACCGTTTCCCCTAGCAAAACCCTAGCACTACCCTCTCTCCTATCTAGCTTGCCCCATGCCCATGTCCCTCTCACCCCTCTCCACCCTACCATGCGCCTACCCCAGCACCCTACCTGCCCCACATGACCAGGACCCTCCTAGCTGCCCCACACGACCATGCCCCTCACCCTATGCCCTAGCCCGACCATCCCCCTCTCCCTTTCCCCTCTTTCTTTTCTCTCACCACACTGGCCCCTGTGCCCACCGTCATGACCCTAGCGCGCCTACCCCACTGTCGGCCACCCCTAGAGCCCACGCCACCTGCCGTGCCCTCACAGCGTCTTGATCACGTGATCGGAGAAGGAGGCGCCCGAGCGTCAGCCCCTCCCACGCTAGCCTCCTTTCCACCTGGCCTTCTTATCCCCTTCCTCCCCCTCAGAGCCACCCCAGATCCGCCCCTGAGGCTTGCCTCGAACCTCCTTCCTCCACCGCCACCCTAGCGCCCTCTCGCCGCCACACCACCGTCTACCTCTGTCCCCAGTCGATCCAAACGGAGGCGTGCTGCAGCTAGGTGTCGAGGAAGCCTGGGAGCTTCGCTGCGCGCTGGAGCGAGGCCGAGGAGGAGGAACGCCAGATCTGCCAAGCACGCCGGAAACCCTAGCCCGATCCATGCCCGGCGATAAATGCGCTCCCGCTCTGCGTCAACCACACCGTCACGCTCGCGGTGAGCTTACGAACTCCCCAGACATCCTCCTGTGCTTGCCCGTTTCCTGGTTGCTCGGTTCGTTTGACGCCCTCGTCTTGCCCGGCAGCGCGTGTCTGCTAACTTCAGCGGCGGCTATCTAGCGCCGCCCTCCCGGCACCTCACGGCTAGCCGGTGGCAACGCGTCCATGTAAGCCCCAGATCCCGAGTTCGAGCCCTGTCCTCGCCACGCCTTGCGCGTCGAGACGCCTGAGAAGAAGAACGATGCGCCATGTCCTTTTGCGAAAAAGCCCCTTGATATCTTTTTAGCAACCGCGACCCTCGAGGCCCATCTGTCGGTGGTGGTACTTTTCTAAAAAGGTTCTCGCAAGAACCAGTGTCCAACCCGCAGTCCTCCCCCTGGCCCGCGTGTGCGTTTTGCAGACGACCCCCTGTCCTTTACACTCCCTCAACCCGCGGTCCTTCCGGGCCCGTTGTCAGAGTCTCTGGGAGTTTTACAAAAGATTCTGTGGTTTTTAATCAACCCATGATCCAGTTGGTTCCGAGCGATCGTGGGCGTAGCACTCCATGTCCCCACCATGGCGACTCGGGAATGAGTAGAAGAAGTGGAAAATGTTTGAGAATCGTTTTAAATATTCAAACTAGTTTAAAATAATTCAAATTCAATTCTATTGATTTTTAAATAACTTTTACATACTTTATCCAATTTGGGCAAATGACATATATTTTGATATCAGAAAATGAGAGGAATTCAAATATGCCATCTATTTTGTAATTGGCACAAGTAAAATTCCAAGTTCATGTTAATTACATCAATTGCCACTGGTTTTCAATAATTCATAACTTTGGTTTGGTAAATCCAAATTTAGCAAATGAATAGTCTAAAATGATCAGCTCGACGAGACCTTTCTGTTTATGCTATCCATAACTTCAATTGCAGCATGCATCATATAAATATATTGCGAACAACAACTGTTATGACAACAAAATATGACTAAAACCCACTCAATTGTTATATTCTAGTCCTCCACACCTCACCCATGCCATGCTACTTTTCCTTGCCATGTAAATTGTGCATCATTCATCATGGCATGATTGTTTGCTTGACGCATTTAATTCCAATGCTTGTGCTCTATATTTATGTTGTCCTTGTTTGTTTGGTTTTTCTCGGATAGACACTGAGCAGGGGTTGTATCAAGAGAACCAGGAGCACTACCCAGAACCGTCCTTTGCTTCAACAGAGACACCAGGCAAGCACTACCACATGCTTGCATACATACAGTACCTATTGCCTCTATCTTATTCTTGCATCATTGAGTCGCGATTGCATTAAAATGAATCCCAAGTATGCATCACCTTTACTTTTACACCCCACCAAGCTTGTATCCTCCATCCCATGAGCCACTACTATAGGAGTTGTTTGAGCCATGCGAGTCGTAGAACAGCATGTGTAGGGTTTGTGAGAGTCTGATGAATAACGAGGTACTTAAACAACTTAAACTGCGTAGTTCTGGGATAACTAAAGAAAGTGGCACCGGTGAGCAATATCTGCTATTTGGTTTTTCCTGCTCACTTGTGTCCCGTAAGACCCCGAGTACTTGATTCCTGTTCCTTGATTTATCGCGCTATCCACATCCGGGAGGTATATGGGACCCTGGACCGTAGCTTGATTCCGTCTTATTTCTTGGGGCCACAAACTAGTTTGAGGTTTTATTTACGATCCTACTTATGCCATGATTATCGCTTTATTTACGATTGTCGAGGAGCACACTGCATCTTGTTAGGAGTGGGACACGATTCAGCGGTGTCGACAAGCCCAGCCACACTTTCGGGTTCCCGATCGTTCACAGGCCCACCCGAACCTTGAGGCCGTCTCGAGCTTGCTTACTCCGTTCGGATTCTACTTAAGGGGTGGCCCCCTGAAATATTTCTGAATCTTGTGATTGTTCAGTCGTGAAAGCCTCGTTGGGTTTTGATTTGGTTTTTCCGAGGTTGATCGAGCGTGTGTTGCTAGTGGTGCACCCCGGCCGGGTAAAACTTTCAAAGCCGTGTCGCGGATATGGACGACTTGGAGCAGTTTCTTGATCATAGACAAGCATAACTAAAGTACCGCTTTTAATCTGACCAAAGCAACTTGACTAGTAAATAGTGCAATACTCATGGAATGGTTAATAAAATTGCCAACGGATGGGGGGGTTGTTCGTCCGCTTCCTTGTTGGTAAGCAGGGAGGAGGATGGATCGGATGAGGTTACCATTATAATGTTGTACTTAAATTCACGGACATCCGCTCTATCATTGGTTAGGCGGATGGTTAGCGTTATCTCAGAGAATTGCTAGGGTTCATCTTTTCTGCAATTCGTCACCCCAGTTGTGTCCCCTTTAGAGGCATTAAGTCTTCTTGAGTACCCTTAGGGTCTCACACGATAAATTCTTGATTCAGATGAGCAGTACCTTCTCGGGCGGATCTTTGGGTGGAAGAAGCCGATGAAGTGGCAACGATCGTATGGTGTAGAGATTCCGAACGGGATCCGTGAGACCTGTAGTTGGGATGTGCTTATTTTCTCGGCATCTTATGCCTATTTGCTTCTTATCCGTACTCGGATCTTGTTTGCCGCTTCCGCATGATACTCTGATGTGTGTTGTATGAGGAGTTATCCTAAATTATAGATGTATCTAGGTCATTCGAATCTTGCCGTATGGCGTTGGTATATTTCCTTTCTTTCTAGATGGTGTGGCTCTGATGTACTCTTGTATGGTGGCTTGCGTACATACCCACTTGTGTACGTAGTTGATCCCTTCGCCTGCCGACTACGCCCGTCTGAGTCCCGTTGAGAGGTTAGCGGTTGGGACGTCTGAAAGGACTACCAGTGAGTGGCTTTTGGGGCCCCGCCGTACTATTTCAACCGCTATCTCTCATCCAGGCTTGTATCTAGGAGCGTAGTTCACCGAGGTAGTTACACTTACTAGCTTTTCTGAAACCAAAAACAGCAGAAAACAGGCAACTGGCACTGCAGCATCTTGTTAGTAGGTTAGTCCCAGAAAATGTATAAAAATACCTCAAAGTGTAGATAAAGCATAGTGAAGTTGATACTAAATAAGCATGGAACATCAAAAATTATAGATACGTTTACGACGTATCAAGGTACGCTACAATCACCTTCTTCTACCTTGTGATGAGCTTACCATGAAGAAAGTAGCATCATATACAAAACAGGAAGAACACAAGCATAACAACACGAAGAACATGTGCATAAGAATAGGAACAACAAAGCCAGAACCTCAATAACACAAGCATAACATCATGAACAACACAACTAGAACAACGAAAGAACACAATCAGAACAACAAGAAAAACACAATCAAAACATCAAGAAGAATGAAAGCAAAACAACACGAACACCACATCAGAAGAATAGGAAGGACACCAGTGTGCACTAGTCATAACAAGAAACATATTACACTAACATGTTCATGCATGATCGTTGCTAAAAGGGGATCGGTTCATCATATCACAACCAGTTCACCATCACATGATGGGTTACTACTACACCCTCGTGACAAGATTCAGTCATTAGAAGTTTTTAGGACATAGTTACAACATCAATGCAAGTAGAAGTCATCCATCACAGATTTTCTTGATCTTCTTCAGGTTATCCTTGTTAGCCTCGCTAGCTATGAGCATATCAAAGATGATTTACTCAAGCTTCTTCTTTTCCTCCTTCAAAATCTGCATTTACTCATCCCATGTTTTCTACTTGGCTTTCATCATCTCTTCTTGGGTTTTCTGCACCTTCTTTAGAATATCCACTTCATTCTTCAATGCTTCTGTTTGTTTGTTCTTCTCCACCGATTCCTTCTTAGCCCTATTAGTGGTGCCCCTAATCCTAGACAAGCTATCCTCTAGCACATTTTTCTTAGTCTCATCCATGAATTTGTTGACATCAACTAACATACTTGAATATTTCTTCTCAATCTTGTTATTCTCATCAACCAACTCCTTCACTAACTTCTCATTCTCGATCCTCTCGTCAATTCTTGCACTGCTTTTGTCATGATACATGCCCTAGAGTCGGCCTAATGTATTTTTCGCTGGTTCTGGCCATTCCTTGTCGACCCAAGCCATAAATCCACAATTTGCAACTTTCTAGAAAGTAAAATGACAGGCTCAAATACAGTGGATGAGCTAGTAAAGGGTAGATCACAAGCTAAGAACTTACATTTTGCACTTGACGCGGATAGAATCTACGACCAGTGTTGCTTGCTTCAAATGTAACACACTTGACAGCCTGAAGCTTGTGGATGTGACACACCTCAGGACAATCTACTGCTACACCGCAGGATGTGGGATCTTCGATGTAGTCAGGAGCATAGTCCATGTCTGTGAGGTTCTAATAGACCAAATCAAGCTCATTCGAGGCCTAATCGGAAATTCCCAAATTTCTAGCTAACCCTGGCCCTAAGGATGGATTGGGGAGAATTGAGCTTAATAGATACGATTGGTTCGAGCTCTCGACGTCATGCCAGCTCGACATGTCGGCTGGAGAGACGGCTCGACGAAGCGGATGCAGTAGTCTTCACGAGATCGTCGTCACTGCCACCGCCGATGACCGGAGATGAGGGATCCACATGTAGCTAACCGACCAGGAAAGATAGCTCGATTGGGAGAACGGTGGTTTTGGTTTCGGCGGTGAGCGGGAGGAAGTGTTTCAGCGGGAGGTGAGCAAATATCTCCCGCCCCTTTTCGTTGGAGAGGAAAAGTTCCCGCTTGCGCCATCGTCGTTCGCGCGAATGCGGGGAGCTCTACTTTTGCATCAGGTGGGCGCACGACGAGTGTTGCTCCCTGAATGCTCGATTTGTGTTGTCCATGGGTGTAAATGCGGGCTGCTTTACAATTCACACTGGCGCAACCCAATCTCTCTTATGGGTATCCAAGCGGCCCATTTTCATCGCGCGCAAGCCAAGCTAGACATACTGCAGGCTACCAAATACTCCCTCCATATGGGATTATAGGTCACATTTGGTTAACTAGGTTGTTAATTTAACCAATAAAATATAAATAGAATAAAACAAAAACTATATCATTATAAACTTTAGATGCTATATTTTCTAATGGTCTATATAAATTATATTTTATTAGTCAAATTAACGACTTAGGTATATGCATAGGACCTATATAATCTTAAACAGAGAGAGTACATCTTCAGTTGCCGAAGCTCCACGCTCCGGCAAGCATGTTGTGGGTGTGGTCGAAGCCATCTTCTACGCGGTGGAAACAGTTGCATTCGGTACGGCTGTGGAAACGGTCATGAATATGACCTGCGAGCCGTTTTTGTGACAGGGTTTGTCCGCAGGAGCGCGTGCGCATCCTGCCAGCAGATTTGCCAATATGGCCGGAGATTCTATTGCCGGCGAAATCAGATGGAGTTGAAACTGCTGGGAGGAATTGACATGCAAACACAAGTGTCGACGATCAATGACGCCATCTGGTGCGTCATGCAGCAGCTTGCTGCTTTATGTATTAGATATTTTTCCTTTGCGTGGCAAGGCAACGGAGAATAATTAGCTAGGACACCTAGCAATTAAGTTGCTGCTACTTGCCCCTGTAATAAAAGAGAAGTCGAGTGTTGTCGTGTCATGTGGCCGAAAAGACTTGGACAATGACTCGTGTCTTGTCTCTTTTTCATTTCTTTTCTTTTTGGAAAGATCTGTACTAAGTAGTATTAGGACATCTTTTTCTTTAAGTTTATAATGGGATATCTGATAGTCTGGTGTAGGCTAGCCTAGAAAGGCCGGCCGATTGTTTGTGGGCCCACAAGGCACTGTTAAATTTTTAGATATAATGGGAATTGATGATGGAGGCATGAATCTGATCGCCGAAATGACACTAGTTCCTGATCGGTGGATAATCTATCTAGACGAAACGAAAACACTAGTAGCATGATTTACTCACTAGTAGTATTCCTAACCTCAGAACGGCCTCCTGCAGAGACGAGAGCGACGGGGCAACCACCAGATCGAGAGCACCGGCATGAGTCGAGTCGAGTCGACTCACCTTTTTTGCTCAACGCAATGCACCTTTCTACACCCTGACCTGACACCATTGTCCGTGTCAAATTCCTTCGATTTCCTTCGCCTTACAAAATCTTAAAAGTTTCTTTCCGACAGTAAGATTAACCTAGAGTAACACTATCCGCAATCTGAGCTGAACTTTACGTGCAAATCGACTGAAACATTAAGTCAGCTACACGGAGTCGGGTTAGTTAACCCAGGATGGAAAGGTTAAGGAATTTAGAGAGGCACAAGAGAACAATCGGTACATGTCCATGTCCGTC
Source organism: Avena longiglumis (assembly GCA_030063025.1). NCBI lineage: Eukaryota > Viridiplantae > Streptophyta > Magnoliopsida > Poales > Poaceae > Avena > Avena longiglumis. The sequence continues at coordinate 206,841,834 of CP125979.1, read as the reverse complement.
AGATAAAACAACTCAAAAGCAATCTAAAAAAAAAACTCAAAGGCTTCGGTGATGTGTCCAAGCGTAGGGCTTTCTATCAATAACGACGACTGGCATCTCGAGACACAGGAGTTTTGCTTTGTCAGTCACCTGAGAACCTGACTAATCACATCAGTTCGATTTCCAGCTGAAACTCATCACTCGGCTGCACAAAACATACGTGACCCGTTCGGAACATACACAGTGAACTCTCTGTTCCAGGAGTGATGGAACAGGTACATGCCACTAAAATTCATGTGTCGCGAACAACGGCAGAACATTTTCAGACGTCCTTGGTTACCTAACATAACTCCTGGGCCAATACTTAGTACTATCTGTCAGGCTCGAAGTAGTTCACCGACGTTGTGTTGTTACAACCTTTTCTTTTATCGCTAGCTAATGTATTCTGGACTTCTGGTATGATCGTGTTAGCTGAATTCATGAGGATGAATGAAAAAAAAAAGTTGTGATCTCTAAGTACAGTAGTGAATTTTGCTGGCATTTGGTACTTCAGGAGAAGCCGAGATTTTTACAGAGCATGGGATTGTTCACTAGTAGTACCTACTTCTTCAGCCTTTAGGGTTCTTGTTCAGTTTTCGTGATAATTTGATATTGGATGGTTCATAACATCATTTTACTGGAAGGCGTTGTTCAAGTGTGACTATTGGATAAAACATTCAAAAGCTTCCACCTGTTTGGCCATACAGATTTACTCCCTCTGTTTAGAAATATAAGATGTTTTAGGTTTGTGAAGGAGATGTATCTATATTTCCAAACGGAGGGAGTATATATATATCAATAACGACTGGTACTCGAAACAACAACAGTTTGCTTTGTCAATCACCAGAGTACCTGACTCCTCACATCAATTTCCAACTGAACTCAACCACACAAACGTTCAGAACTCAGTAAATTCTCTGTTCCTGGAGCAATGGTAACGGGGCAGAAAATTTTCATTTACAAGGCGTTTGACAAGGGTGGTCCATAAGACCAGTGAAGTCTCCACGGAATGATTTGATTTCACCAGTACAACAACACAGGGGGCAAAAATGGTACAGCTATACAATCGTAATCACCTCATAATTTACAAGCCTCGGTCTAAGAGATTAACTTACAGCATATATAGGGAAAAAAGAATTAAAGAATGGTGTGGTACACACTGCTACTGGTAGTAGAACTCGCTGAAACTTCTTGTTCTAGATTTGCATCAGGATAACCTAATATACATACCTTCTGATATACAGCTGTACATATTTAAGTGGAAAAGAAGACACCACCGCTCTCTGGATCCAACGTTGCATTGCCAAAATCGATTAGGGCAAAATCGAGGCCCAGGAAGCATGCTCCACCGCAGAGGAAATGGTGCAGGCTTAGAATTTAAAGCCTGTTTATGGTGTATCCACATCTCTAACTTGGTCAAAGTTGGTAAGTGAAAGAGACTTGTTCCTTGCGACCCTTCTCATGGATGTCTTCTATGAGCTTTTGAAGCTCTGGGAAGATTGACACAAGCACTTGTTCTATCATCGCATAAGTGAGCTGCTTCACACACACGGTGGACTGCAGCACAGCATGAGAATCATGGAGATCAGAATGACGTCGCACCATGGCGTTGTTTGGATGCTAGGTTTTGGATTTGTACTTACTTGCAGGAAGTAGTAGATGTCCCTTGCACTGCGTTGGTACTGCTTGTACCCAATTATGCTGACTAACGTAGATGAAGTTCCACCTGGAAAGGGCATCAAGAATTAAGTTGGTTGGACTACATGTACGGACCAGAATTTTGCGTATTTGTTGCTCATATCACGTATCTAAATTTGCACACACCAACCTATGTTTGTTGCGTAGATATTCAAAAATAGGGAAACTACAAAAGCAATGAACAAAACATGTCAACAGACTCACCTAAAAGAAGTTTCTTAACTTCACTGGCATTTCTAGCTGCCTCCAGCTGAAGCTCAAAAGAGCTACTGCTCTTTCTGTTGCCAGTAGCCTCATCGGCACTCCCTGATTGGTGCTTGTCAGATTGACTTGCACCTGCATTTCCTGGAAGTCCATCCAACTTGGTGAAGAATACACCATTAGGCCAGAGGGTCTGTAGAATAGTAAATCTGTTAATGACATGACAAATGTAGGAGTGGAGTTGTTATCCAAGTTACAATCATCTAAAACTAGCTTTTATTTCTTCTGGCATGCACCTATATTGGGACACACTTTATGGGCCATATCCCATATGACAGAAGTTGAGTAGTGATATTTACTAATGGACCCTAGCATATACTACCTCCGTTCCACAATGTAAGCCTTTTTAGCAAGCTGTTTTAGCTTTCTAAAAAGGCTTATATTGTGGAACAGAGGGAGTAAAAGGTAGTGATATTTACGGCATGCTAGTGTTTACCAAAAATGTGATTTGGTAACAAATCCCCCCTCTTCTCATAGAGCTCGTGGCTAAAAAGAAAAGAAAAATGTACTGCACTATTTGCATTACTAATCCATGTGAAACTTTGTCTAGTTGGAACAGCTTTTTGCATGGTTTGCTGCAGATAATGTAGCAAACATTAATCTAGCAGCTGAAAGGATATTAGAACACTTCAGTTTAGAGAAAAAGTATACAGTGCCTCCTTACATCTTGAATCCAACGGATTCCTTGTATAATGACCTCATCTCTTCGAAGCCAATTGATCTGTCTTATAATCCAATCATCGATCGCATCTTCCATGACTAACTGCAAGATTTGTTTTGATATCCAAAGAACTTGTTTTCTGCAGATAACAAGTATCAAGTCAAACATCATATTCAGCAATAGAAAGAAACAGTTAGATTGTAGAAGTATTCGGAATTCAATCATGGATGGTGAAAATATATCTGGCTTTCATAGGGATATCATGCCAAAACTGAGAAATGTATCTCTTGATGTTTAAACCCTGAATAAACATGCTAATGGTCATCATCCAATTACTACTAAAATATGTGAAGTGAGAACTATCAATTATATCTAGCAATCGGCCAAACAGCTCCATCGCAATCCTCAGGGTTTCTAGAATATTGCCTTCACTTTTCTCATTGCTACGTAACAACAGTGGAAAACTAGCAGTCAAATTATATAGAAACATCAGACAAGAATATGAAAAATAAATATCATACCTTATCCAACCACGTCGCTTTAGTTGGAACACCTTGTCTACCAGATTCAGTAAAGGCTCGCTCACATTTGTTGGCATCCACTGCCAAATAAAAGAGAGGTTTTAGGGCCTAATGGAAAAACCTTTACAATAGAAGTTCCTGCTATTTTAATCAAATATAGCTGTGTGTTAGAAAAGCGTACCTCGGGAGGAATTCCTGACGGATCATCAAATGGTTTTACAGATGATATGTTTGTAGTATCCGAATTTCCCCTTGCAGGTTTTTCTATTCGTTGGTTTACTTGTGCATCACAACTAGTGCCTGCTTCAATGTGCTTAATATCATTTAAACCGTGCCCTCCATTGTTCAATTCATTGTCTGAGTGACATGAACTATTTACAGATGAGGGGTGATCTTCACAGTTACTATCAATATCAGAAAGGCTATGTGAACTTCCCAAGTGTCTATTCTGCAGATTCTGGTTGTCTACCTCTTCCTGGTTCCAAGACAAAGACATCCTATTATCTGCAAATGGTGAATAAGGTGCATTCGGGGATGATGTGCTAACCACGCGTTTTAGACCATCTGAAACTCCTTTAACATGTCGAACAATGTCATCCATGGCATCATCAACGTTGACTGCTGATACAAAAATAAATAAATAAATATTTTGAGTGAGAAGCTCATAATTGCGCAAAAAAAGGTTGAGAAGAGATTCAAACCAGCCAAGGTTTTCATAACAGACGTGGACTTTCCAGCTGAGTAATTCTACAAAATGGAAAAGGAAATGAAGTGCAAAGAACCACAGGAAGTAACAAAATTATATGTTCATTTTTTCTCCTGTCAAGGAGAAGGCATAAATTTCGTTGGCTTGATACACACCTTTGAGGATTCACTAAGAAAATCCATAACTTCGTGCTGCTCTGCAATATTAGCTATCGACAAGAGATCCTATTGAACAGAGATGATATTGTAAATAAATTTGAAGTGAAAAGTGGGATGAATGCTAGAGGACAAAAGCATACTTGAAGATATTTGTCCAGTAGAATACATCGCTGATGCACAAGGTAATCATCAATACTAGACGAAAGGAAGCTCTTTGGAGGCAAGTGCAATGAGTAATTAGGTATTTCCTTCAGTTGTCTATGAAGACGCTCAAAGTTTCGGTATCTACAAATAAAAGTTGAAAGCCAGCACCATATATATTACAATTAGAGGCAGTCTGTTATTTCAAAGTTGTTAGAAATCTAAGAATATGCCAGTAACATGCCTTCTTTTCACAAACCAGGCCTTGTTATCTGCACCAGTCGCAGCAATAGAATAAACTGCAAAAGATTTTGAACCCAGTTTCTCGAAATATGCACCCACTACCTGCAAACAAAATACAAAACCACAACTTGAGTAAAATACGGCTATCAAGAGGATATAACTTTACATAGATAGCTAGAAATTGCATCAACAGCAGGAAGTTAGGATACAATTGCTAGGAATGGTGTAATCATGTAAAAACAGAACATACTATTTGAAGCAGCATGCAAAGTAATTATCTTATAGAACTAGTAAACCAAACAGTAAATTGTATATGTGTTGATTCTCATTGGACAACAAATGGTAGAAGTAACATAACCAAATAAACTCACATGAGATATCCATTTAATACTACATACTCCCTTTGTTCCCAATTATAAGGAACTGAGGTAGTAGAAAAGAAAGCAACTGACATCATGACGGTTACTTAGGTAAGGATGGAAACAGCAACGTATATGGTAATCGATAATTAGAACACACGGAATATAATTGCGCGACAAGTAAAACACCAACCTCACAGGCTCACACCATAAAAACTCAATAATAATATCGTGAACAAATTACCAGCGACATGCAGAACACAAAATTAGTGATTAGCATGTGATTTTCATCAATATATGAAACTATCTCAGAACAGATTATGCCTAGTGCCTACTATTATAACAGCCTCCCATACTGAAATAATTTGGTCATTGATAGTACTATTTACAAAATATATTGCATGGTTTAAATCCATTTATTCAGTAGCACCAACAATCATATAATTCTCTATTTTTGAAGAAAAAATGATATTGAAAAGAGTGGCAGTGATAGGGTCAGCAAAACTTACCCGACACCTTATCTTCTGAGCGTGTATAGGACCTGAACCTTTGTCCTCTTGATTTTTCCTTGCATTTAAGTTCTCACCGGAAATCACGGTTTGATTACTTTTGGCCAAATGTCTTTTCTCCATATCAGGACTACTATTAGACCGCTTTAGCTGAGCTTTTGTGCTCTTGACAGCTTCAGAGTGTTTTTCCTTGCTGCTGTAATAAACTTGACTCTGCTCTTTTGATTTCACTTCATCTGTATTTTGCGAAACAAGTGGGTGACTGCCTGAGACAAAAGTGGACTGAGCATTCCTATTTGAACCTTGCATCAAATTGATCATGTATTTGTCATCAACCGATGTAACTCTCTCATTGAAGTTAGGGGATAACTCTTTTCCGGCCACTACTGCATTTCGAATGTTATCTACGCCTCCTGCACCTTTTCCTTTTGTTGGATGCTCCGCCTTCACCATTTTCTTTTGGTAATTTCTCCCAATAGCCCACATGTTCTCAAGATTCTCCGGAGCAAGAACCTGAGACCGCCTTTCCGTAGCTGCATCCAAAACCAGTGCCCAATCTGCCTGGCGAGGCTGGACGGTCCTCCCATTATCATCCACTGACACTTTTGACTTGTCACCCTCAAGGGGAGTCATCCCAGAACTACTTGCTGGTAGGCCACTTGATTCTGCAGACAACTTTTGTGATTCCATTTGACGACCCTGGGGACCTCCTTTATAAGATATATGATCATGTGTTACCGCGACTACAGTATTAGTCTTGTTCACGCTGCCTCCAATGTTTGTGTCTTTGTTGTTCAGAAATAAGACGATTAGCTCATTCACATAGCTAGGAAAAGAAAGAAAATAAATTAGTAATAGGTTTAGCACAGCCACAAAAAGTTAAGTATACATATAGTTAACCAACCGATCCTAACTTTCCACAATTTTGAAGCAACGGTTTATTACATGTATGTACTGATTACATGCAGTACTTTGTGAATATATTAAGACAGTGGTGAAAAATAACCAGGAAGAGCTTGAGAAACAAAATGCATTGATTTTCTTCTGGACATGTCATGAACAGATGAACACAAGTACCCAGAAGGGGAAACTGAAAACAGAAGGCATGTAATAGAGCTCAAAATAAAACAAAGTGGAAAACTGAGAGCTTACATAGGACTTGCAAAGTTCATCACTGGCTGCAAGACAAGGCAAGTCAGTAGTTCCCTGGAGAAGCAGCGAACCAATGGACTTTGTGCATCTTGTGGTCTCAAGACTAGGGCCATGATGCCCCCAACTAGTTCTTGAAGAACCTATAACCCATTTTAAAAATTAATTGATGGATAAATGGGTTACAACGAAGCTAAGAGTGTTAGCCCTCACCTTGTATTCATGTTCTGAAGATAGCAATGCAGGGTGAAGTTCCTGTGAAACTATTAGGTGCTGCTTCATTCTCTCATCTCTTTCCTCAGAAGACAATGTTACCATGACATCAACACCAATTTGAGACTGATTCTTTCGGAATATATCCACATGTTTTCCAACCAAATCAGCCATATCCCTGCAACAACAACAACAACAACAACAACAACAACCAAGCCTTTAGTCCCAATCAAGTTGGGGTAGGCTAGATATGAAACCCAAACGGAAACTAGAGAAAAGTGCAAGTCAAGCGGAAAGCAGTAAAAAGTGCAAGTCAAACAAGAACTAGTGAAAAAAAAAGCAAGTAAAAAAGAACAAGAAAAAGAAAAAGAACAGAGAACAAGAACAAAGAACAAAGAACAAAGAACAAAGAACAAAGAACAAAGAACAAAAGAAGTAAATCAAGGAGAAAAACATTCCAATTTCAACGGAGATAATTATTTGCCAAACAAGTAGACCCCATATAGTAGATCAATTCTTCACTCACCTTGTTAGCAAGTCAACTAGATTCATCTCCTTCGCCCTGCCTGATACCTCACCAAGAGCATGGAGTATTAAGCCACGTATCAGTTCTGGGGCCTCTCTATCAGGAGTAATAGAAGAATACCACAAGTCCATGACAAAGTCCCGCAGAATATTATCAATGAAACTTTCAAAAGCAGCCTCAACAGAAGGTGAACCAACTTTCCTTCTCCATCTTGAAACTGGTGGCACATTTGAGAGCCGATGATCATTAGCAGACAACTGCCGTTTTGACGCTTGAGACAAATATGTCTGCTTAGGTACAGGCTGACTTCTCCAACGAAACTCCACTTTGAAGGAGATGTAACGCAAAAATGCAAGTATAAGAATGGACATAGGAACATTTGTCCACATTGATTTACTTGTATCTATTTCAAAGAAAGATGATGATGGGTGTTAGAAAGACCGTACAAAGATAAAAGCTACATATGATGTAGAAATCAATAGCTGCACGCCAATGCGGGAACACACTACAAACTATAAGTAACTTTAATTAGGGAACATCAGAAATAAATATTGGAGACCTCTTGATTGCCAACAAATTGGTTAAGCACATAGTGAAGCAAAAAAAAAATAGGGGGATATTTCTATGCTTAGCTTGAGAATATACATGAACTGAAGATTGGCCTGTCTTTCTCTTTCACCTCTCAAACTAAATTTGATCATTCATTTAAAGCTACTTTTCCACCAACAACTGGATTGGATGTTGCAGATAATTCACAAGCAGTGTATCGGAGTATCAATATTAAATACTAAAAGCCTATCTCATTCCATTCAACACGAACATATTGTTGTAGGTGGACTCCCTTGGCCTCGTCTACTAATCTAGAGATGACATGTAAACCTAACAAACATTGTAAAATAAGAAGTTTGTCTAGTATGACTTAAATCAAGTGACTAGTAATGAAGGAATCATATTACGTGATGAGACAGAACAGAAAACATATGCTCGCTTGCACCCATCATTAGTGAAAACAAGCATAATTTTGATCACGAAAAACGTCTTACAAAAATACGGTATGACAGATATAAGTTTTATTTTAATATATTTAACCAGGCAAGTTTCCTTGCTAATGAGCTCAACTCTCTACCACTAAAAGCAGTAACCGAATCAAAGGCAAGCAGAAACTAACAGCTGAAAAGTCCGCACGCAACAGCGGTGAGAACTCCTCACCATCAGATGCCTATTGCAAGCTCTAGTTACCCGACTAGCGAAACTGAGTCAACTTTCTGACTCATTATCCAGAAAAATTCCCCCATGAACCACCATCCCAACGCCTGCATCGAACAGCAGCGACCGGCCAAAATCTCTCCGGAAAATACATCCTCGTGCAGCAACAATCGTCACTGCGTATCCATGAAACTACATGACGGTCCAATTCCAACCCGGGCAATCTAATCCGGGGTGGCATCCGTCAATAGCCGCGCAGTAGCAATCATCGGGGGTAAACGAATGGGGGAGGAAAAATTGGGCGTGCTTACGCGTCATGAAGTAGGAGATGGCGAAGATGCAGAGAGCCCAGCACACGGTCCGCACCTTGGCCTCCTCGATCAGATCGTCCACGCTCCCCATCGCCTTCCGCATCTCTGCCCGCCGCGGGGGGCCGGGGGGCGCGCGGCTCAGGAGGTGGAGGCAGAGGCTCCGGTGCCCTGTGGGATCTCTCAGAGGCTCGAAGCGCTAGGGTTTCGCCGCGGGTCCGACGCCGTCGCCGGAGAAGAACTCGACGGCGTTTTTATTTTTTTATTTTTGTCTCGTTCCTGTTCTGGGGGCGTGCCCGAGTTGAACCCGCGTCGCTGTGTGCGGCCCGGACAAAGCTTTGTCAGCGGCGCGCGCGTTGCTGGCGTGTGGACCCGGTTGTCAGTGGGAGAGGGGAGTGTGAATGTGATGGTTTTCGCGCGGGACCCGCGGGACATCCGGCCTGATGCCGGGACAGGTTGTTCAACGGTTGATATAACGATAACTATGGCGGTTGGTTTCACTGACATGCGGGTCCCTATCGGACGGACCAACGTACTGTCATCATCAGTACGAACAGGGCCGGAGGACAAAAACAGCTAAATCGCGATGTAGATTCACATGCACTTTTTTTTTACGAATTGGAATATATATTACTCAAGGAGCTAGGTTACATTCATCGCGACATAGTGTCGAAATGTTATCGGGTCAGATCTTGGCCAGGTCTGAGTATCTTTATTCAGTCGATCCATGTTTGCTAGTACATGGCTAACATTATTCTGCTCCCTGCCTATAGTAACAATGGTCATGCCATCTGTAGAAGCCAACGGTTGCTTAATTTTCTAGACTATGGCTGAATGCATTGAACGATCAAGGTCGTCAGCTTGGATCATCTTTATAGCAATTGAGCTATCCATTTTCACCGTGTATGGTAAATTGGACCATTCCAAGGCCATAGCAATGCCCTCCCAACAGGCCTCCAACTCCGCTTCCAAGGGCATGCACTTGGTGCAAGAGTTTCTGAGTCACCCATGTATTAGAGTCTTTTTCTTCTCTACTATCAGACTATCGCATATATGTTTATTTACTATATTTTTAATAAGCAATAAATTGCTTTATAGAATAAAACAATCACGGGCATGCATGGGTTCATTTTTTCAAACATTTGAGCACCTTTCCATCGAGAACTAACATTAGCATCTACTCCCTCTGTTTTAAAATATTAAATGTTTCAGTTTTTTGAAGTAGATGTATTTAGATTTGTTTTAGTATATAGGTTCACTCACGTTTAGAATGAATCAACACACTAAAATAAGTCTAGATATTTTTTTCACAAATATAAAAGCATTTTATATTTTGAAACGAAGGGAGTACCTATAAGTTAAGACGTTTGACACAGAAGAGTAAATTTTGTTGTGATGATCATAACACTTTAGTCCACGAACTAAACTCTCGGCATCTCTCTCGTGTCCGCTTCACACTAAATAAGAAGTATATCACCATCTCACCTCCAACATATTTGCATTCTTGGCAAAAAAAATCTTCAGTCCATGAAAGACATCATGTATATATATCACGCTCATCTAGCCAATCAAATTCCTCCTACGTATATCCACAAAAATCCATCCTGGTAGATCTCCACACTACTAGAACCATATCATGTCTACCTACGAAGACACATAGTACTGAACATTATATGTTATGCTAAGTTCACTCCAGAGTAAGGTAAAGAGTATAATATAAACCCTAAATCAACGTAGATTCACCGATTACAAAAATACATAAGCATATTAAAGATGGATCCCTCGCATTTAGCAACAACCATGCCATCTTACCATCTTAAACCCTATGCAGGCAAAAAAAAGAGGGGATACGGGACCGAGAGGCATCGTATGAAGCATAGGGTACACTGAAAGGCTCTCCTAGTTTTGTATGCAACAACACCATTGGGCCACGATCTCAGTAGCCTCCGTCCACACCAACTACTATGGTCACCTCAACTATTGTGGTTTTCACCTTGATTAGTGTAGGGTTTCGTAGCATGGAAAACAAAAAATTTCTATCGCATACAAACAAACAAGCCAAGATCTATCTACTAGATTGTAGCAACGAGTCGATGGAATAACTTACCCTCGAAGATTCCAAAGTGTTTAACGAGCGGATTCGTGGGTGATGTAGTCGTACTCTTCCCGATCTCAAGATCGTGAGACGATCCTTCCCAAGGCTGCGTTAAGTAGCTCCCGCAATCGGTCACACGTTCGATTTTCGAAGACCTTCCTCTCCCTTGTTCCAAAGAAATGGAGGTTGTAGCACTCTCCTCATGATTCCTAAAGACAACGGTGGTACCTAAGTAGAGGGAGATCTCAGGCTTCACCTTAAGCCGAGCGAGTATGGTGGAGTATGAGAGAGCTCCTGTGATCTAGGGTTTAGACACACCAAGGAGGAAGTGCTAGAGCCGTGGCTAGGGTTAGGAGACCCCAATTCGCTAGGGCAAAACCCTAGGGGGCGGCTATGGTGGCTGCAGCTTCTAGGGTTTGAGGTGAGGGACTTGTGTTTAGGAGGGAGCCCCGCCTCCTTATATAGTGGAGGGCCGGGCCAGGGAGGAGGGAGTCCCTCCCCAACTTGGCTTGAGGGGCGCCGGTTGGAGGAGGATTCCTCCCAACTCGGTTTCCACTTCCTCCTCTTTTCCTCTTTCCAATTTTAGCCGTTTGACTTTTCAAACTTGCTATTTGACTTTTCAAACTAGGATTTGAATTAATCCTTTATTTGGAACAGCGATGACACTTAGTACATGATGCAATCATTCCAACTTGCAATGACACATTCATGTACCCTTCCTCCCGAGTCTGACATTCGAACCTTCTAGAACATTCCCGATGAAAACACCAGAATCATTCCCGAACTCCGAAACGGAACTTTCCTTATATGAATATTATTCTCCGGACCATTCCGGATCACCTCGTGATATCCGGATCCCATCCGAGACTCGAACAACATTCGGTCTCTTTCTCATAATACCATAACTACTCAAACAACGTCGAATCCTTAAGTGTCTCCTACGGTTCGTGAATTATGCGACATGATCGAGACACTTCTCCGAACAATAACCAATAGAGGAATCGGAAATTCATATGGCTCCCACATATTTCTACGATTACTTTGCGATCGAATGAACCACTTACATATGATACCAATTTCCCTTTGTCTCACGATAGTTTACTTATCCGAGGTTATGATCGTCGGTATCTCTGCATACCTAGTTCAACCTCGTTACCGATAAGTACTCTTTTCTCGTTCCCGTGATATGTGATCCCTTGTGAGCCCACACATGCTTGCAAGCTAATTGGATGACATTCCACCGAGAGGGCCCAGAGTATATCTATCCGTCATATGGATGGACAAATCCCACTCTTGATCCATGTGTCTCAACCAATACTTTTCGAACACTTAACGCCATCTTTATAGCCACCCAGTTACGGTGTGGTGTTTGATGTCATCAAAGCATCCATCCGGTAAAGGTGATATGCATGATCTCATGGTCTAAGGAATTAGGTTACTATGTATCAGAAAGCATATAGCAATTGAACTATTAAAATGACTTGATCTTTATGCTACGCTTATCTATAGGAGTATGTCCACCATATTATTCTCCTAATGATATGATCTTGTTGTTGATAACATCTCAATGTTCATGATAGGGAAACCACAATCATTTATCAACCAACAAGCTAGTGATGTATAGAGGCTATACTAGGGACTTCAATTTAAGTTTACAAATCACACAAGTATCAATGTTTCCTTGTTAATACTATTATAGCATGAATGCAAACATTTATCATAAACACAAAGATATAATAATAACTACATTTATTATTGCCTCTAGGGCATATCTCCAACAGTCTCCCACTTGCACTAGAGTCATCTAATCTAGATTACATGGTAATATACCCGAACACCCATGGCGCTTTGGTCTTGGTCATGTTTGCCCTCGGGAGAGGTTTAGTCAACGGATCCGCCACATTCAGATCTGTGTGTACTTTGCAAATCTTTATATCCCCATCTTGGATATGTTCTCGAATAGCGTGAAACGTAGCTTGATGTGCTTCACTTCTTGTGTGACCTTGGTTCTTGCGCATTGGTTATGGCGTCCATGTTATCACAAGATGATAGACATTGGGTCCAACACTAGGAACCACACCCAGCTGTAATGAACTCTTTCATCCATATCGCTTATTGTGAAGCCTCCAAGCGACCATGTATTCGATTCGCTTGAAGATCTCGCCACAACGCTTTGCTTTGCACTCCTCCAGCTAACTGCTGCACCATTCAGAATAAATACGTATCCAGATTGTGATTTAGAATCATCCGGATCGGTGTTCCAACTAGCATCGGTGTAACCATTAACAATGAGTTGTTCATCACCTCCATAAGAAAGAACCATATCCTTAGTTTTTCTCAAGTACTTAAGGATGTTTTTGACCGTTGTCCAATGATCCACTCCTGGATCACTTTGATATCTGCTAGTTAAACTAACAACATATGCAATATCGGGTCTAGTACATAGCATGGCATACATTAGAGATCCTGTGGCTGAGGCATAGGGAGTCTTACTCATCCTTTCTCTATCTTCTGCCGATGTCGGACTTTGAGTTTTACTCAAGGTCGTTTTGGGCAACATGGGCAAGAACCCTTTCTTGCTATCTTCCATTCCAAACCTCTTTAGAACTTTGTCCAAATATGTACTCTGTGACAATGATATTTGGCGTTTCGATCTATCTATGTAAATCTTTATGCCTAATATGTAAGCTACTTCGCCAAGATCCTTCATTGAAAAACTATTATTCAAATATTCCTTGACACTATTAAGAAGGTCTACATCATTCTCAATCAATAATATGTCATCCACATATAGTATTAAGAATGCTACAGAGCTCCCACTCACTTTATTGTAAATACAAGCTTCTCCATAAGTTTGAATAAAACCAAAACTTTTGATCACCTTATCAAAACGTTGATTCCAACTTCGGGATGCTTGCTTCAATCCATAGATGGACCGTTGAAGTTTGCATACCTTGTTAGCATCTTTAGGATCAACAAAACCTTTGGGTTGCATCATATACAACTCTTTATCAATATCTCCATTGAGGAATGCTGTTTTGACATCCATCTGCCATATCTCATAATCATAATATGCAGCGATTGCTAACATAATCCTCACAGACTTTAGCTTCATCTTGGTGAGAAAGTCTCATCGTAGTCAACTCCTTGAATTTTCGAAACCCTTTTGCGACAAGTCGAGCTTTATAGATGAACATTACCATCAAGATCTGCTTTCTTCTTGAAGATCCATTTGTTCTCGACAGACCTTCCTACCATCCTAGAAGTCCACCAAAGTCCATACTTGGTTTTCGTACATGGATCCAATCTCGGATTTCATGGCTTCTTGCCATTTATTGGAATCTGGGCTCATCAACGCTTCCTCATATGTCTCGGGGTCATCGGTGTTATCCACCAACATGACACTCATAACGGGATCATACCAATCTGGAGTGGTACGAGTTCTCGTTGACCTCCGAGGTTCTGTAGCAACTTCAACCGAAGTTTCATGATCATCATCATTAGCTTCCTCTCTAATTGGTGCAGGCACCACAAGAACTTCTTCCGGTGCTGCGCTACTCGCAATTTCGAGAGAAGGTTCGACAACCTCATCGAGTTCTACTTTCCTTCCAGTCACTTCTTTCGAGAGAAATTCCTTCTCTAGAAAGGATCCATTCTTGGCAACGAAGATTTTGCTTTCGGTTCTACGATAGAAGGTATACCCAATAGTTTCCTTTGGGTATCCTATGAAGACGCATTTTTCCGCTTTGGGTTCAAGCTTGTCCGGCTGTAACTTCTTTACATAGGCTTCGCAACCCCAAACTTTAAGGAACGACAATCTAGGTTCCTTCCCAAACCATAATTCATACGGTGTCGTTTCAACGGATTTAGATGGTGCCCTATTTAAAGTGAATGCGGTTGTTTCTAATGCATAACCCAAAAATGATAGCGGTAAATCTGTAAGTGACATCATAGAACGAACCATATCTAAGAGAGTTCGATTATGACGTTTGGACACACCATTTTGCTGTGGTGTTCCCGGCGGTGTCAATTGTGAAAGTATCCCGCATTTCTTCAAATGCTCGCCAAACTCGTAACTTAGATATTCACCTCCACGATCAGAACATAGAAATTTAATCTTCTTGTTACGTTGATTCTCTACCTCACTTTGAAACTCCTTAAACTTCTCGAAAGTTTCGGACTTATGTTTCATGAAATAGATATACCCATATCTACTCAAGTCATCCGTGAAGGTAAGAACATAACGATAACCACCGCGCGATGCTACACTCATTGGACCACACACATCGGTATGTATGATTTCTAATAAGTCCGTAGCTTGCTCCATCATACCAGAAAATGGAGTCTTAGTCATTTTACCCATCAGACATGCTTCGCATCTTTCAAGTGATTCAAAATCAAGTGATTCAAGAAGTCCATCGGAATGGAGTTTCTTCATACGCTTCACTCCAATGTGACCAAGACGACAGTGCCACATATAGGTCGAATTATCGCTTGATTTCAAACGTTTAGCCTCAATGTTGTTGATATGTGAGATTCAATAAGAATAGACCATCTATCAAAGGTGCATGTGCATAAAACATATCACTCATATAAATCGAACAACCATTATTCTCGGACTTAAACAAGTAACCGTCTCGCAATAAACAAGATCCCGATATAATGTTCATGCTCAGCGCAGGCACCAAATAACAATTATTTAAGTATAAAACTAATCCCGATGGTAGATGAAGGGGTAGCGTGCCGACCGCGATCACATCAACCTTTGATCCGTTTCCCACGCGCATCGTCACCTCATTCTTCGCTAGCTTCCGTTTATTCTGCAAAGACTGCTTTGAGTTACAAATATGAGCAACCGAACTAGTATCAAATACCCAGGCACTACTACGAGTACTAGTGAGATACACATCAATAACATGTATATCAGATATACCTTTCTTCTTGATGTTGTCGTTCTTCAAATCCGCCAAGTACTTTGGGCAATTCCGCTTCCAGTGACCTTCTCCCTTGCAGTAAAAGCACTCAGTTTCAGGCTTAGGTCCAGCCTTGGTTTTCTTCGCCGGCGTGGTAACTTTCTTACCACCCTTTTTGAAGTGTCCCTTCTGCTTAGACTTGCCTTTCTTGAATTTGGTGGTCTTATTGACCAACAACACTTGGTGCTCTTTCTTGATCTCCACTTCTGCAGACTTTAACATAGCAAACAGTTCTGGCAACTGCTTGTTCATGTTCTGCATGTTGTAGTTCATCACAAAGTTCTTGTAACTTGGTGGTAGTGATTGGAGGACACGGTAAATCCCCAAAGCATTAGGAATCACTATACCCAAGCTTTGAAGTTTGTTTGCGTGCCTGACATCTTAAGCACATGCTCACCAGACTGCCCTCTTCCATCTTGCGTTAAAGAACTTTTCAAGCCTCATAACTTTCAATTGCCGCATGAGTATCAAAGATCAATTTGAGATCCTCGACAATATCATATGGGTCTGAATTCTCAAACCTTTTACAAGCTCGATTCCAAACCATACAAGATAGCACATCGAACTATGGAGTCGATTCTTCCGAGCGAGGTAAACATTCTTTACTTCATCGGAAGCATCACCGCAGTGGGTCACCAATGGCATCCAAAGACATAGGTCAAATTACCAAATCGAGGACAATCCTCAAATTGCGGAACCAATCCATGAGTTGCTTCCATTGTTTTTCAACTTTTCTTTCTCTAGGAACACATTAAAATTGATGGTAGGGGCTGCCATTGATCTACAACATATTTGCAATAGTTTAGACTAAGTTTATGACAAATTGAGTTCAAATTAATAATAAAGTTAATCTAGGTGAACTCCCACTCAGAACAATATCCCTCACATTGTTTTAGTGATCACACGAACCAAATCCACTACATCAACACCGATCATCACGAGAGATGATATAGTTTCAATGGCAAACAATCATCATGTTCATCATATCTACTATATGATTCATGCTTTACCTTTCGGTGATCCGTGTTCCGAGACCATGTCTGTACATGCTAGGCTCGTCAAGATCAAACCTTAGTTTCCGCATGAGCAAATCTGGCTTGCTCGTGTTGTATACACTTGCAGAATCTAACACACCCGATCATCACGTGGTGCTTCGAAACAACAAACTTTAGCAACGGTGCTAACTAAGGGTGAACACTTTATGACTTGAAATTCATGTGCATGAGGGATCATGCTACCGTCGTCTACTAAGCAATACAAGATGCATAAAGGATTAACATCACATGCAATTCATAATATGTGATATGATATGGCCTTTCTTCTTTGTGCTTCCGATCTCCATCTTCAAGCACGAACATGATCTCCATCATCACCGGCATTGCATCAAGGTCAATGACGCTTCACCATGGTTGTCGTCCACCGGCTTCAACTATTACAACTACTTTGAATAGACACGCGGGTCTTAACATAAATTAAAGACAACCATATGGCTCCTGCCGGTTGCCAACTTACAATAAGGAACATTGCACACATCAAATATAATCACAATCATGGCCATATCACATCACTGCACACCCCTGCAAAACAAAGTTAGACGCCTCTACTTTCTTTGCATGTTTTACGTGGCTTGGGGTTTTAAATAAGTGTCGTTCTAACTTACGAACATGAACCACAACATTGATACTAGTATTGTTAATCACCCGTTGTAAATTGGATCTTAACTATGCTAAGAGAAAGCAGCACCATAAAGCCACTTATGCAATACAAGTTGCATGTCAAGCGTGGAACAAGTCTCATGAACGATGTCATGTAAGGTTAGCCCGGGCCGCTTCATCCCAACATACCGCAAGATGCAAAGTACACAAGAAGCAATTGACAATAAAAGCATCAACGCCCACAATGACCATTGTGTTCTACTCGTGCAACAGATCTACATATAGACACGGCTCTGATACCACTGTAGGGTTTCGTAGCATGGAAAACAACAATTTTCTATCGCATATAAACAAACAAGCCAAGATCTATCTACTAGATTGTAGCAACGAGTCGATGGAATAACTTACCCTCGAAGATTCCAAAGTGTTTAACGAGAGCGGATTCTCGTGGGTGATGTAGTCGTACTCTTCCCGATCTCAATATCGCGTAGACGATCCTTCCGGCGATGCGTTCCGGTAGCGCTCCCGCAGTCGGTCACACGTTCGGTACTCGACGAAGACCTTCCTCTCCCTTGTTCCAAAGAGGCGCAGAGGTTGTAGCACTCTCCTCGCGATTCCCAAAGACAACCTGGCAGTACCTAAGTAGAGGGGAGATCTCGCAGGGCTTCGCCTTAAGCCGGAGCGAGTATGGTGGAGTATGAGAGAGCTCCTCGGTGATCTAGGGTTTAGACACACTAAGGAGGAAGTGCTAGAGCCGGCGGCTAGGGTTCCGGAGACCCCCAAGTCGGCGGCTAGGGCAAAACCCTAGGGGGGCGGCGGCTATGGTGGGCTGCAGCTTCTAGGGTTTGAGGTGAGGGACTTGTGTGCTCTAGGAGGGAGCCCTGCCCCTCCTTATATAGGTTGAGGGGCCGGCCAAGGAGGAGGAGTCCCTCCCAACTCGGCTTGGAGGCGCCACGGTTGGAGGAGGATTCCTCCCAACCTCGTTCCCACTTCCTCCTCTTTTCCTCTTTCCAATTTTAGCCGCTTGACTTTTCAAACTTGTTATTTGACTTTTCAAACTAGGATTTGAATTAATCCTTTATTTGGAACAGCGATGACACTTAGTACATGATGCAATCATTCCAACTTGCAATGACACATTCATGTACCCTTCCCTCCGAGTGCCGACATTAAAACCTTCTAGAACATTCCGATGAAAACACCTAATCATTCCCGAACTCCGAAACGGAACTTTCCTTATATGAATCTTATTCTCCGGACCATTCCGGATCACCTCGTGATATCCCGGATCCCATCCGAGACTCCGAACAACATTCGGTCTCTTTCTCATAATACCATAACTACTCAAACAACGTTGAATCCTTAAGTGTGTCTCCCTACGGTTCGTGAATTATGCGGACATGATCGAGACACTTATTCGAACAATAACCAATAGAGGAATCTGGAAATTCATATGGCTCCCACATATTTCTACGATTACTTTGTGATCGAATGAACCACTTACATACGATACCAATTTCCCTTTGTCTCACGATAGTTTACTTATCTGAGGTTATGATCGTCGGTATCTCTGCATACCTAGTTCAACCTCGTTACCGATAAGTACTATTTTCTCGTTCCCGTGATATGTGATACCTTGTGAGCCAGTCACATGCTTGCAAGCTAATTGGATGACATTCCACCGAGAGGGCCCAGAGTATATCTATCCGTCATATGGATGGACAAATCCCACTCTTGATCCATGTGTCTCAACCAATACTTTCCGAACACTTAACGCCACCTTTATAGCCACCCAGTTACGGTGTGGTGTTTGATGTCATCAAAGCATCCATCCGGTAAAGGTGATATGCATGATCTCATGGTCTAAGGAATTAGGTTACTATGTATCAGAAAGCATATAGCAATTGAACTATTAAAATGAATTGATCTTTATGCTACGCTTATCTATAGGAGTATGTCCACCATATCATTCTCCTAATGATATGATCTTGTTGTTGATAACATCTCAATGTTCATGATAGGGAAACCACAATCATTTATCAACCAACAAGCTAGTGATATATAGAGGCTATACTAGGGACTTCAATTTAAGTTTACAAATCACACAAGTATCAATGTTTCCTTGTTAATACTATTATAGCATGAATGTAAACATTTATCATAAACACAAAGATATAATAATAACTACATTTATTATTGCCTCTAGGGCATATCTCCAACAATTAGTACAAGAGAGAGTAATGGGCCTAATTGTGAGAAGAAATCAGGTTTTGAGTGAGGGGTCATAAAAAGACACTATGATGTGTCGTTGTAGGTTCCCTATGAGTCATGGCACACATGTGTGCGCAAAATGCTTTCGACTTGAGCACACACGACAATTCAGGACGCGTTTGGTAGGCTGAGCCAATTTTATGGCCCGTCTTGGCAGTGCCAAGGCCAGCAAGGACAACCTAAAGAAGCCTCTGGGCCATGTTGTGCAGCCCATTTGTTAGGCTGGGTTAGATGAATGGGTCGCTTTCTGCAGCCTGTTTGGTAACCTGTTTGCAAGCACAAAACACAAATGTGAATGGCATGTTTGTGTTTGGTTGCCTCCAGCTTATGTTTCTACTCACCTCTGCTCTCCATGTGTGACCTTACCCTCATATGCCCATCCAAAGGTAGTACTCGCCATCTGAGATAGCTCATCATCATAACCATATCTAAAATGAATGGTAGTTCATTAGTGCACCCCCTAACTACTACGAATATACGATAAATTATACATCTCTACACCTTGTAGGATCATGAATTTTCCTCTTCCTCTTCTTCTTCTTCTTCCTCTTCTTTTTCTCGGTGTTGGGTTCAGAGCATAGAAAACAAAAAAATTCCTACGATGTGAACAACTAAGCACCAAGATCTATCTATCTAGATACAAGTAACAGGTGGATATACATCCATAGAGAACTTACCCTCAAAGACCAACAAAGTGTTACGAGATAATTCTCGTGGATTATGTAGTCATTCACTTGCTGATCTCAAGATCATGATAAAGTCCAGCAGGTCCAGCACCATCAAGTCTAGCACCGCAAAACAGTGGTGCATCTGTGACCACACACACATCCGGTACCCGACAACCTCCCCACCCTCGCTCCAGCAAAGCAGCGGAAGCAGTAAATTCTTCCAAAAAAATCCACTAGGAACATGTATCTCGCTAAGCCGAGACCATGGGGAATAGTTCTAGAGGGGGAGAGAGATCCTTCACGAGGAGATGTGTGATGAGAGGAGAAAGGGGGGCTTTATAGGGAGAGGGGAGACAGCCAAAGGCCATGGCATGGTGGCCTGGCATGGTGGCCATGGTGGATGCCCCCACCTCTTCCCCATTCATGTGGGTGGAGCTCCCACTTACATAAAAATCCTCCACTCACATAAACATGCATCCACTCAAAATTCCACTCATTCCATTAATTTTTCACCAAATTTAATGCAATCTCTCATTTAATAAAACTCTTTTATTTATTCCATTTAGAATTTTGTTAATTACATTAATTATAAAACATTCACATAAACCCCTTGCAACATTTCAATTTCACATGCAGAACCAATTTTAGTAATTTCACCTGAAACAATTTCGGTGACCATTGAAATAATTCCAGCGCTTTCATATTCTTTCTCTGGCATATTATTTGCTCCAAACGGTATCGGTATCCATTAAGTGTGTCACTCTACGGTTCGCGAATAATACAGACATGATCGAGACCTCTCCCTGATCAATAATCAGCAGCGGGACCTGGAGATTCGTACTGACTCCCACACATTCAATGATGACTTCTTATGATCGTGTGAGCCTTTAATGTTGTAACTAAATTCCTTTGTATCACGATATTTTACATGTCCGAGATTCGATCATCGATATCCCCATACATAGTTTTATCTCGCGACATGTACTCTTTTCTCGTTCCCGTGATATAACATTCTAGTGATCCCTATCACTTCTTGCAAGCTATATCAATGTGATACCACCGAGAGGGCCCAGAGTATATCTCTCTGTCATCGGGATGGACAAATCTCACTCTTGATCTATGAGTCTCTACATAACACTATCAGAGTATCTGAACCCACCTTTATAGTCACCCTATTACGGTGTGACGTTTGATGTTATCAAGCTACTTTTCACGTGTTAGTGATTGACATGATCTCATGGTCTAAGGACTAAAGTTACTTTATAATGATGTTATAGTAATTTAAACATAATGACTTTGATCATATTACTAAACTTCAGATGAATGTTCATCACATCATTCCACCAATATTGTGACCTCGTTATTAAGAACATCTAATATCCATGATCAGGAAACTTTGATCATTTTGTTAATCAACAAGCTAGTTTATCTAAGAGGCATAACTAGGAACACTTTATTTGTTTATTAATCACACATGTATTAACGTTTATAATTAACATAATTATAGCATGAGAAATAAACATTTATCATAAACAAGGAATAAGATAATAACCACTTTATTATTGCCTCTCGGGCATATTCCCTTCAGTCTCTCACTTGCACTACAGTCAATGATCTAGTTTGAAAAACTTGCGCATTCAACACTTATGGCTTTTTGGTGTTATATATACGTGTTTTCTAGTGGCAAACATAATCTCCAGATCTGACACTTTTAGGTCTGTGTGTATTTGCGTCTCTACGCATCACTCATTATCTAATGAGATGGCATTGTATAAATTTGGTCCTTTGGTGAGATCTTTAGTTCCTTGGAGTTAAATCATGTCGATACTATTATCATACAATATATCTTCGTAGTGTTAGCCCGCTGGGAACCACACCTAGTTTGATAACAAACTACTTGACACAAATGCCCTCCTTTGCTGCTATAATAGCAGTCATATACTTAGCCTTTTCTTGTAGTATCCGTCACAATGTCTTAACTTTGGAACTCATCCAAATCTATCATGGGTATCTCCTTTCCATTGCATTGTGTCACCCATAGTTTAAATTGAGATAAACTTAATTTGTATCTTGTGACAAAACTAGTATCAATGTAACACTTTACAATAAACTATTTGTAATTGTTTGTCACCTTTACATAAATATATTCTTAGTTTGTCCAAAGATCATAAGAATATCCTTAATATCGTCCAATGATCATCTTATAAGTCATTCTGGTATATGTTCATCGCATTTAGAGCATAGGACATATCTGTATGTGTACATATCATGATATGATTGGTCAAAATATTCTTGTGATTTCACTCACCAAGCGTTAAAACACTTAAATCTTTATTTCACTTACCAAGTGTCAATACACTTGAATCTTGATTCAATCCGTTTCCATGCGACAAGGATCTTTCCTGTCGTTTCCATATTGAACTCTTTAAATATCTCTTCTATGTACTTCCGACACAACCATATTAGCGTCTCAATCTATCCATATAGACATTGATGCCTAATATTTGGGTTTTGTCTAAGTCTTTCATTGAAATCAAATTTTAATGAAATTCTTAACACGTGTCAAAAAAAGATACATCATTTCCAATCAAAAATATGTATTTCACATAATGTATTAGAAATATGTCTTAACGCTTCCCACTTAATTTCTTACAAATGCAAGCATCTTCATCGTCTCTGATGAAATTAAACACTTTTAACAGTTTCATCATGGTGAAGATTCCAACTCCGCTGTGCTTACTTCAACCATTGAAGGTTGCATGCCCTTTTAAGCATCCTTTGAATTAACAAAACCCTTTGGACCGTGTCATGTACACGTCTTATTTAACCATTATATTAGAAGAACTTTGTTTTGTTTGTTCAACTACCATATACCAAAATTATATATAGTGATCGCTATAATAATCCGTCCAAACTAAATATTGCTATGAAAGATCAAATCTTGTCATAGTCAAGTCCTTGAACATTGTCGTAAACTCTTTTCCGACATGTCGACTATTTCATAGATGTGAAACATCCATGTCTATTTCTTTATAGATCCAAATATGACCGATAGGCTTCATGCCTTTTCGGAGGGTCTTCCAAGTTTAAAAACTTAATTTCTCGTTTATGGAAACTATCATGGATTCTTTATGACTTATAGTCATTAGATGGAGTCAGGGCCCTTCATCGCTTCTTTGCATGTAGTTGGTTCATCATTTCAAAACAATAACGACTTTTTGTTCGAATCTTACTATTTGATTGTCACCTGACCTACAAGGTTCAATAGAAACTCAATTCTCCAAGATCACAACCTTTGTAACCATGAGTGTTGTGGCCGCCTCCGGGACACTTCACGGTGTTGCGCTACTTAGCACGTGTTTCTTAGGTTCATCAACCTAATCAAAGTTCTATTATCCTCCCACTTAACTTTTGTGAAAAAATCCTTCTTAAGAAACTTGACGTTCCAAGTGACAAACTGTTTTGTCCTCGGTGTTATGGAGGAATACCCAAAAAATTCTTTGGGAGACTGCTTATCCGACTTTGGTTGTAAACATTTTACTTATGCCTAGCATACCAAAATTTAAGAAAGGACAACTAGGGTTTTAACCCAAACCATAACTCATATGGTGTCATTTCAACGGATTAAGATGGTGCTCTTTTCAGTGTAAAATCGGTAGTATCTAAAGCTTTAATCTTTAAAATATAATGGCAGTTTTATAAATAATACCTTTGATATTACCATATCAAACAAGGTTTTGTTATATATCTCGAACACTCCATACTCCTATGGTGTTTCGGGAAATGCAAATCCATGGAACGATTTCTCAAATCTTAGGTGTTTTTCTAAACTTGTAACTCAAATATCTTCCTTTATGATCCAATCATAAACTCTTCATTTTCTTGTTACAATGATTTTCCACTTCATCTTGAAAGTCTTTTAACATTTTCAAATATTTCACACTTCTTACTTATTAGGTAAATATACACATATATTCACTCAAATTTCCGAAGAAAGTATATAAAGTTGAAATCCATCGCTCATGATTACACATAATGGACTACATACATCAACATGTACAAATTCCAATAAGTTAGTCGCTCGTTCTTCCTTGGCCTTTGAACAAAGTTTCAATTATCTCCAGGAAAGTCTCACAAGCGTCATTTGATCAAAATCAAAAGACTCCAAAATTCCATCAGCATGGAGTTTCTTCATTTTTTCAATATAATTTAAACGGCGATGTCACTTCGTAAGTGATCTTTCAATTATTTTTCTTGCGACATTTTTAGCATTAGTTTTATGGATGTGATTTCGTCAACTAGACTTGTAAATCATCCATCTTCTATGGAATACAGTAATTATTTGAACAGCCTTTGTTCTCATAATAGTTGATCAAAATAACAATTATTAAAACAAATCTTGAAGGTAAGTTTTGATGTCAACGAGAAACATGACAACACTTTATTTGTTTTCAATGAACATCATCACATATTCTCTTGCTAGTTACTTAGGCCACTAGAGTTCATGAATTGTGTTGTTCTGTATGACACTTCACACCAACAAATTCGGTATCCAATACCCAAGACATTGTTTAACAAGCAAAGAATACAACCATAACATGTATAACATCTATATATCTAAGTTGGACATTTTCAACCTTTTATTTTCTGCCAAATATTTTATAGATTCTTTTTCAACATTTCCTTTTCTTTTGAAAGAATCTACCAACATCAATAGTGATGCCATACATAAAACATATTTTAAAGCGTGTATAGTCAAATACTAATACCTTTGGACTTGCACTTTGAAGTGGATCACCATCATCAAATGTTCGGCGTTCTTTCAAAATCCATTCTTTAGTAATCTTTTTGTCTAGTAAACATTTTACCTACATCTTCTATTCATCACGACAACTTTCATGGTCAGGCTACTATAGCTTATAAAGTCGAATCACGAGTATAATGTTACTTTCCAAAACCTTTTTGGAGGACTAGGACGCCTAGCGTCTCCAACCTTCGCAAATTCTCATATAATATGAGAACATGCATTTTGCTAAATTATGCTCTATAATATTGCAACCAAAAACATTATTTCAGATATCGTAATATCTTCCACACATAATGGTTTCCGAAACAATCCTTTCAGCTCCTAGATAGCCTTGATACTAAAACATATTTTGAGTATCAAAGATCATGAAGGCAAACATGATACTTTATATACTAACACTGGAATTGTTACTCTTTATTTAATACCACTTATTAAACTTTACGGAGTAGAATAGAGTTTGCTGAAACTTTGCAATAGAACTTCTAAACTTTAGATTGACACTCAAAATAATACAATACCAGTTTGTAAAGTAAATATCCAGAATTTTATAGTTTTATTATCTCAATTATAATTAAGCATAAGGTAGTAAACAGATCCTAGTGACTACAACAAACTATGCAAATTCACTTTGATTTATTTTATGATAAATTGAGTTCAACTTTAATCATATTACTATTTGAACTCCCACTCAAAATCAATATCCCTTGAGTTGTGTTGGTGATTACATGAATCGGATCCACTACACCAAGACCGATCATCACGTGAATTGGCGCAGCTTCAAAAGCGAGCATCAATATGGGCATCATATCAACTATATGACTCATGATTTACCTTTCGATTCATGTTCCGAGGCCATGTCTGTACATGCTAGGATCGCCAAGTAAGAATCTTAGTACCCGCGTGTGTAAAACTGTCTTACACCCGTTGTATGCGAACGTAGAGTCTATCATCCACGATCATCATGTGGTGTCTCAAAACGACGAACTTCCTTAACGATGCATACTAAAGGAAGAACACAATTTTGTCTTAATATTTTAAATGAGGGACCATCTTATAATGCTACTAAAGCGCCATACAAGCAAAATAAGATGCAAACAAACATCATATGATAAAAGTGATATGATATGATTCTTGCACTTGATCACTATATTGTGCATCATGGTATGATATTTATCATTCCTATATGTGTAAGGCCAAGGTTTATGGAACTTACACTTTGGCATATTATAATTTCCAGTAGTATCAATATATACTACAAATAATAATACTACCATATCATAGTACTTGCCCAGCAAAACCAAAAACTAGACGCCTCTAATTTATCTTTTGCATGTTTTTATGTGGCTGAGGGATTTCGGAGATAGAACCGTTTCTTACCTACGAACATGGAACCACAAGATGATAATCAAATTATTGGCAACTTGTTGTAAATCAGATATTGACTATAGTAGGAGAGACATACACCCACAAGTCACTTATGCAAAACTAATTGCATGTCAAGCGTGGAATAAGTCTCATGTGCGAGGACATGTAAAGTTTTTCCGGGACGCTTCATCCTACTATGCCACCCATAACCAAAAATACACATAAGAAGCAGTAACGTGACCATCAGCGCCCATATAACCATATGCGTACTACCCACGCAAAGCATCTATACATAGAGCCAGCTCTGATACCACCATTGGGTTCAGAGCATAGAAAACAATAAAAATCCTACGATGTGAACAACTAAGCACCAAGATCTATCAATCTAGATACAAGCAACAGGTGGATATACATCCATATAGAACTTACTCTTGAAGACCGACAAAGCGTTACGAGATAATTATCATGGATGATGTAGTCATTCACTTGCCGATCTCAAGATCGTGATGAAGTCCAGCAAGTACAACAAGTCCAACACCGCAAAAAAGTGGTGCATCCATAATCGCACACACGTCTGGTACCCCAATAACCTCCGTGCCCTCGCTCCAGCAAAGCAGCAAATCCTTCCAGAAAAAGCCACCGGGAACATGTATATCGCTAAGCCGAGACCATGGGGAATAGTTCTAGAGGGGAGAGAAATCCTTCACGAGAAGGTGTGTGATGAGAGGAGGAGAGGGGGGCCTTTTATAGGGAGAGGGGAGGCAGCCAAAGGCCATGGTGTGGTGGCCATGGTGGCTGCCCCCACCTCTTCCTCATTCATGTAGGTGGAGCTCCCACTTACATAAAAAACCTCCACTCACATAAACATGCATCCACTCAAAATTCTACTCATCTCCATTAAATTTTCACCAAATTTAATGCAATCTCTCATTTAATAAAACTCTTCTATTATTTTATTTAGAATTTTGTTAATTACATTAATTAACAAACATTCACATAAAACCCCTTGCAACATTTCAATTTCACATGCAGAACTAATTTCAGCAATTGCACCTGAAACAATTTCGGTGTCCATTGAACTAATTTTAGCAATTCTTTCTCTCGCATCTTATTTGCTCCAAATGGTGTCGGTATCCCTTAAGTGTGTCACCCTATGGTTCGTGAATAAGTAGACATGATCGAGACCCCTCTCCAATCAATAATAAGCAGCGAGACCTGGAGATCCGTACCGAGTTCCACACATTCAACGGCGACTTCTTGTGATCGTGTGAACCTTTAACGCTGTAAATAAATACCTTTATCTCGTGATATTATACATGTCCGAGATTCGATCATCAGTATCCTCATAACTAGTTTGATCTCGTCCGACATGTACTCTTTTCTCGTTCACATGATATAACATTCTAGTGATCTCTATCACTTGCTTGCAAGCTATATCAATGTGATATAACGGAGAGGGCCCATAGTATATCTCTCCATCATCGGGATGGACAAATCCCACTCTTGATCCATTAGCCTCTACATAACACTATCGGAGTATATGAATCCACCTTTATAGTCACCTTGAGACGGTGTGACGTTTGATGTTATCAAGCTACTCTTCCCGTGTTAGTGATTGACATGATCTCATGGTCTAAGGAATAAAGTTACTTTATAATGATGTTATATTAATTTAAACATAATGACTTTGATCATATTACTATAATTTGGATGAATGTTCATCACATCATTTCACCAATGTTGTGACCTCGTTATTAACAACATTCAATGTCCATGATCAGGAAACCTTGATCATCTTGTTAATCAACGGGCTAGTTTATCTAAGAGGCATGTAACTACCTCGGTGAATTACGCTCCTAGATACAAGCCTGGATGAGCGGAAGTGGTTGAAATAGTACGGTGGGGCCCCAAAAGCCACTCACGGGTAGACCTTTCGGCCGTCCCAACCACTTCCAGTCATCGGGACAAGTACGGGCGGCGTAATCGGCAGGCGAAGGGATCAACTACATACACAAGTGAGTATGTATGCAAGCCACCATACAAAAGTACATCAGAGCCATTCCATCTAAAAAGAAAGAAAATATAGCAACGCCATACGGCAAGATTCAAATGTTCTAGATAGATCTAATATTTTAGGATATTTCCTCATACATCACACATCAGAGTATCAGGCGGAAGCGGCAAACAAAGTCCGAGTACGGATAAGAAGCAAATCGGCATAAGATGCCCAGAAATAAGCACATCCCGCCCACAGATCTCACGGATCCCCGTTCCCGGAATCTCTACACCAAACGATCGTTGCCCACATCATCAGCCTCTTCCACCCAGTATCCGTCCTGCGAGTGTACCTGTTCATCTGAACCAATAATTTATCGTGTGAGACCCTAAGGGTACTCAGCAAGTCTTTATGCCTCTAAAGGGGACACAACCTGGGGTGACGCAATTGCAGCGAAAGGTAAACCCTAACAGTTCTATATATAAACGCCAACCATCCGCCTAACCAAAGATAGACGGATGTCCGTGAAATTAATGACAATAGTTACAACAGTAATATCCACAGATCCATCCTCCTCCTCGCTTACCAACGAGGAAGCGGACGAACAACCCCCCTTCCGTTGGCAGATTTCATTAACCATTCCATGAGTGTTGCACTATTTACTAGTCAATTACTTAGTCAAATTAAAAGCGGTACTTTAGTTATGCTTGTCTATGATCGAGAAACTGTGCTCCAAGTCGTCCATAACCGCGGACACGGCTTTCAGAAAGTTTTACCTGAGGGTGCACAAATAGCAACACACACTCGATCAACCTCGGAAAAACCAAATCAAAACCCAACGAGGCCTTCACGACAAAGCAATCACAGGATTCAGAAATATTTCAGGGGCCACCCCTTGGAGTACACCCAAGAACGGTTAGCCGACTTGAGACGGACCCGAGGTTTGTGGGGCGGTATGGCAGGAACCCAAAACTAGGCTTGTCTATACCGTAAGCGGGTCACAATTCCTAAGCGATGCTGATGTGCTCCTCGCACAATCGTAAATAAACAGTAGCATGGCATAAGTACAGGATAGTAAATAAAACCTCAAACTAGTTTGTGGCCCCAAGAAATAAGACTGAATCAAGCTCTGGCTCAGGGGGGTCCCATAAGCCTCCCGGATGTGGATAGCGCGAATATTCTTGGAACAGGAATCAAGTACTCGGGGTCTTACGGGACACAAGTTAGCAGGAAAAACCAAACAGCAGATATTGCTCACCGGTGCCACTTTCATTAGTTATCCCATTACTACTCAGGTTAAGTTGTTTAGGTACCTCGTTATCCATCAGACACTCACATAACCTACACATGCTGTTCTACGACTCGCATGGCTCAAACAACTCCTGTAGTAATGGCTCATGGGATGGAGGAACCAGCTTGGTGGGGTTTAAGAGTAAAGGCTATGCAATACTTGGGATTCAGTTTAATGCAATCGCGACTCAATGATGCAAGAATAAGATAGAGGCAATAGGTACTGTATGTATGCAAGCATGTGGTAGTGCTTGCCTGGCAACTCAGTTGAAGCGAGAGACGGATCCAGGTAGTGCTCTGGTTCTCTTGATATATCCCGCCAAGTCTATTCTAAGAAGAACCAAACAAACAAGGGCCAACATAAATAAAGAGCGCAAGCATATGAATAAAATGCGACAAGCAAACAATCATGCCATGATGAATGATGCACAAGTTGCATGGCAATAATGTAGCATGGCATGGGTGAGGTGTAGAATACAAGAAATAACATTTTTATTGAGTTTTGGTCCCCTTTTATTGTTATATTAGTTGCTGTATATTATATATTTATATGATGCATGCTGCAATTGAAGTCATGGATAGCATAAACAGAAAGGTCTCGTCGAGCTGATCATTTTAGACATATCATTTGTCAAATTCGGAGTTATAAAACAAAAGTTATTAATTTATTAAGGTCCAAGGGCATTTTGTTGTAATTTAATTCAACTTGAAATTTAAAGTGTCCAAATAATATTTTGAATGGCATATTTGAATTCCTCACATTTTTCTGATTCAAAAACATATATTATTTGTATTATTTGGAATTATGAATTTAAATTTATTAAAAGTCAAAATTATTAATTAGGGTCAAAGTCAAAGGTTGACTAATTAAATTAATTCTGAAAATATTTGATTAAAGATTTTAATTAACATTCAAAAATAAAACATTTTTCATATTAAGTTTGAATTCAAAATATGAACCATTTGAAAGTTATGATTTAATTCATATTTAAACAGTTTTAAAAACATTTGAATTTTTAATTCAGAAAAAGTTCTGGACTTTTCTTACTCGGGCTAGAGCTACCCAAGTCACTGACCAGTGGGGTCACAGGTGGCGCGGCCCACTGCGCGAGTGGAAGCCACGTGGGTGTGCCACGTGGACACAGCAATGAGGGTGATTTCCCAAAACACGGAGCCTTTTACAAAACGCACTGGACCGATCTGGGGCTAGGGGACTGCGGGTTGGGAACCAAAAAGGAGGAGGGGCTTTTCGCAAAAACGTCTGGGACCTGACAGGAACCTGACGAACTGAAGATGGATCGCAAACTAGCAGCTCGGGCCGATGTTGCGACGAACATGGCGAGCGCTCCTCTGGGAATTTTGCTATTCCACAAATTACAAAATCGAAGAGGGGACTATCCTATACAAGTTTTGTGTTTTAAGAAACGACGGAGGCAGACTGTACAGGTCGCTAGCTTGCGAGAAAACGAGGTAGAAAAACGGCTGCTCGGGCTGTTCTACTGCAGCGCTTAGTGCGCCTTGGAAGTTCTTCTTTGGCGTCTTGGCAAAGGGCTTCCGGCGACGGCGACGATCCAGCGCCCCGAGGCGTAATCGGAAGGGAAAGGGGAAGGGGGAACACGAGGTGGCGCTCACCTCGATCGATTCCCAGCGGATTCGAGGACGGGGGTGGTCGGAGTGGAGGACGGCGACGACTGCGCTGCTCCGGTACTTGGTCAGGAAGAAGAGGAAGCAGGGCTCCTGGGACGGACAACTCCTCTCGAGGGACCCTAACAACAGCGCGGACGAGGCGTGCGATCCCGGCTTCAGCGGTGCTCACCGACGACCATGGCGACAGCGCGGCTCCGCTTGCTGCTGCTGCGGGAGGGAGAAGGACAGGGGAACAGGGGATGGCGGAGGAGAGGAGGGGAAGAGGAAGGCTAGGGTTGCAGGGGGCCTCCGTGGCTTGGGGATAAGAAGGGCGGAGGGGTGACGCGGCTGACGGCGATGCGACGGGGACCTGCTCCGCAGCTGCTTTCCGTCTGCGTGTCTTCAGAGAGGAGGGCGAACGGAGAAGAGGTACAGGGCGACGACGCCGTGAGCGAAGGGTCTTGGGCCGGGGTGGGTGGTTCTTTGTTCCCACTTGGTCATTGCAGCTAGCCCAAGGTGGGCTGCTGCTCCTCTCTCACTGTTTTTTTCCTCTTCTTTTTATTTATTTGTTTTGTTTGTTTATATTCTATTTCAAATTTAATCAGCTTCTAATTTCCAATCTTTGGAACATTTTCAGGGGATTTTGAACAGAGGGTTGACCATGAGGGGAGGCAAAAGAGATAAGATACTTAAGGAGAGAGAATGCCCACATACATGGTTTATGGATGAGTCAAATGGGGCATTTTACAAGAACATGAAGATATGGGGTTTTTGCACTTTAAATGAAAACATTTGTAAAATTAGGGAACCTTCACATGGAACCAAGGCTTGAAGAAAACAAAACAGAGGGAAAGAGATGAGGTGGTTCTTGCATGGCCCATGCAAATGCATTAAATGCTAGGTCTTATCCTGTGAAAACAAAACAATATCTCATGGCATTTATTTATTTGCATCCTCCAAAGTTGGAGTAAGGGCCAAGCAAAAGGATTGGTAGCATTGGACCCACCCTATCTCTCATGAGCTAGACCAAACTCCAAAAGAAAGAATAATTGCAAGCTCATGGTTAATGGGGTGGTGGAATTGTCAGGTGGTGAAAGAGAGGTGATGGAGTTGATTGAAAAGATATGCCCCCAACTCAACTTGGGCATTTAACAATATATCAAGAACCAGATACAATAACAAGAGGCAAATACAATTAATGATGCATATGAGGTAAGAACCAAAACACAAGGGTTTGTATGATGCTCAAATTGCAAGGTGGCATGATGACATGAACATGATATGATGATGATGCAACAATTATATGAGGGAAGTGGCCATTTTATTACTAGATCCAGTAGCATTACAGTTGTTAGACAAATGGGATGCTACAAGGCATAACCAGGAACACTTTATTTGTTTATTAATCACACGTGTATTAACGTTTCCAATTATAGCATGATAAATAAACATTTATCATAAATGAGGAATAAGATAATAACCATTTTTTTATTGCCTCTCGGGCATATTCCCTTCACTAGGTTTATGGGACCTCTGTCATTCCACATAGTCATTGTCCACTCCATCCTCTTTGAAAGTGCAATGGGCGTCTCCTATAGGGGTGAATAGGCTTTTAAAAATATTATGGTTTAGGCTCAAATAAACGCGGAATAAAACTAACATTTAATTTACTAAGCACAAAACCTAACCACTAGGTTCACCTAAGTGCACCAACAACCTATGCTAAGCAATACAAGCAACAAGGTGACAGCAAGAGGAAATACTTCAAGCATGATGGATATCACAAAGTAAAGTGCATAAGTAAAGGGCTCGGTTGAGAGATAACCGATGGACGCGGAGATGATGATTTTTATCCCGAAGTTCACTTCCAAAGAAGCTACCTCTCCGTTAGAGAGGTGCGATGGCACAATGCTCTTGGAATGCCACAAATGTCTCGCCTTGAGGTGTGGTGGCTCGATGCTCACACAACGCCACACTAGGCCTCACCACAAGATGCGAAGGCACGCAACTCACCGAAGCCACAAAAGGCTCACCGTATTCTCCCGTGAGCTTGCCACAAAGGCCTACTCATGATCCACTAAGGAAAACTTAAGGGCGGTCACCAAAACCCGTACAAGGTTGGGGCTATATCGACTACTCAATTGGAGGCTCCGAATAACAAAGCCATAAAAGTCTAAAAAGACACAAAAGGCACCAAAGCCACAACAGGCAACCAAGACCACAAGAGGTCAACACTCCAACCACACAACCGTCTAGGGTTCCAAGAACCCAAGAGTAACAAGCTCACAAGTTTGTACTCGTCGAATCTCCGTGGAGAACGCAAACCTACGAAAAAAATGCAAGGGCAAGTCCTTCTCTCCCAAATTCCAACAAATCTACAAAAGCTATTGGGAGAATAAGAGAGGAATAATACAAGAGGAGAACACAAAACTCTCCAAGATCTAGATCCCAATGATTCCTTCACAAAGAAGTGTAACACAAGAGGAGAACACAAAACTCTCCAAGATCTAGATCCCAATGATTGCTTCACAAAGAAGAGATTTGGATTGGGGGATTATAGATATAGATCTCCTCTCTCAAATCCCTCAAAAGTATGCAAGAATCATATGAGGGCAAAGAGGAGAGGGAAAGCTCTTCAAGGTCAATAATGGAGGAGAGAGAGAAAGCCAAGAACCAAGAAAAAGAAGCTTGTACCCACGAAGGGGAAGAGGAGCACCTTTTAAAGGGCTCCCAAATCCGACCGTCCGGGCATATATGACCCTGGACAGAACTTACGGTGGGAGGCCAGAACTTCTGGTGGCACCCAGCCAACAGTCAGAAAACTGCGATCCGAAAGACAGAAAAACGATCCTGGCCGGAACTTCCTATTGGGTTCGCGACATAGAAAACAAAAAATTCCTGCAATGGGAACTATATACGCCATGATCTATCTATCTAGATACAATCAACAGGTGGATATACTTCCATAGAATACGTACCCTTGAAGACCGACAAAGCTTTACGAGTATGGACTCGTTGGTGATGTAGTTGATCTCTTGTCGATCTCAAGATCATGTGGAAGTTCGGCAGCACCGCAACTTAGCAGAACATTTGTGATCGCACACACATCCGGGACCCCAACAACCTCCACGACCTCGCTCCAGCAGTGCAGCGGAAGCAGCAAATCCTCGCTCTAGAAAAAGTCATCGGGAACATGTATCTCGCTAAGCCGAGACCATGGGGAAATAGTACTAGAGAGGGAGAGAGATCCTTCACGAGGAGGTGTAAGTGAGAAGGAGGGAGAGGGGGGCCTTTTATAGGAGAGGGGGCAGCCCCCATGTCCTGTCCGGCGGCCAAGGTGGGTGCCCCCACCTCTTCCTCATTCATGCGAGTGGAGCTCCCACTCACCATATGGCTCTCCATTTCCTCCACTCAAAATCCCACTCAAAATCCATTAAATTTTCACCAAATTTAATGTAATATCTCATTAAATAAAATTCTTTTTTTATTTATTCATAATTTTGTCAATTACATTAATTAACAAACATTCACATAAAAACCCTTACTACATTTCAATTTCACATGTAGAACCAATTTCAGCAATTCACCCGAAACAATTTTGGTGTGCATTGAAATAATTCCAGCGCTTTGATATTATTTTCCTGGCATCTCATTTGCTGCAAATGGTGTCGATATCCCTTAAGTGTGTCACCCTATGGTTCACTAATAATGCAGACATGATCGAGACTCCTCTCCGATCAATAATCAGCAACGAGACCTAGATATCCGTACTGACTCCTACACATTCGATGACTTCTTGTGATCATGAGAACCTTAACATTGTAACTAAATCCTTTTGTCTCGTGATATTTTATATGTCTAAGATTCAATCATCGGTATTACCATATCTAGTTTGATCTTGTTACCGACATGTACTCTTTTCTCGTTCCTGTGATATAACATTCTAGTGATCCCCATCACTTGCTTGCAAGCTATATCAATGTGATATCACTGAGAGGGCCCAGAGTATATCTCTTCGTCATTTGGATGTACAAATACCACTCTTGATCCATGAGCCTCTATATAACATTATAAGAGTTTCTGAACCCACCTTTAAAGTCACCATGTTACGGTGTGACGTTTGATGTTATCAAGCTACTCTTTATATGTTAGTGATTGGCATGATCGCATGGTCTAATGACTAAACTTACTTGTAATGATGTTATAGTAATTTAAACATAATGACTTTGATCATATTACTATACTTCGGATGAATGTTCATCACATCATTCCACCAATGTTGCGACCTCATTATTAACAACATACAATGTCCATGATCAGGAAACCTTGACCATCGTGTTAATCAACGAGCTAGTTTATATGAGAGACATAACTAGGAACACTTTATATGTTTATTAAACACACATGTATTAACGTTTCCTTTTAATACAATTATAGCATGTAAAATAATCATCTATCATATACTTGGAATATGATAACAACAACTTTATTATTGCCTCTTGAGCATATTCCATTCAGTCTCCCACTTGAACTAGAGACAATAATCTAGTTTACATTGTGATAAATCTAACACCCATGGAGTTTTGGTGTTGATCATGTTTCGTTCTAGGGAGAGTTTTAGTGAACGAATCTGCTATATTCATATTCATGTGTACTTTACAAATCTTTATATCTCCATCCTTGACATACTCGCGGATGCAGTTGTAACACCCCAAAAATATTAATGAGGATCATTCCCTGATTAATCAAGATTAGGGTTAACAAAAGCATTTATAAATTAAATTCAAAACTTAATGCTTGTGTGTATGAATGCTTGCCATGCCATGTTTGATTGTTGTAAATGATGAGAAATGATTTAAAGATGCAAACCATATCATCTAGGTCACTACCAAATCAAATCAAAGCAAAAGAAAATGAAAATATAAAGCCTAAGACCAAATGGTCATTTCTGCCAAAGTTAACCACTAGCTCACTTTGAGCATCTCTAGCAGCTAATCTCATACATAAACTTTCCTATTTCTTTCTCCCCTTTCTAGACCTAGTAACATTGAACCCAATGGAACTTTCCAACCTTGCAGAAACATTTTCAGACTCTTTTGAGAGGCAATTGAAATTTGAATCTATCTTAGGTATGAAGATAGCCATTTTTGGAAAACCACTCAAACCTTCACCACTTGGCAAACCATTGCACCCAGAGACTACCAACATTAGTATCAGAACACTCACCAAAAATCATTGAATTTGGTGATGATTCATTTCATGCAGCTATTTGATCGAACACTTGGTGATCATAGTACAACTACCAACTATCTACTGTTTGTGATCAATCAATTGCTCAGCTATTGTACTCCAATTCTTTACCCTAGCTCACCCACGATCACCCATAGTAAACAGCCGTGCAATTGAGCCACTCTTCTTCACTATCTTGATCAATACCAGTGGTACCCAAGCTCGCCATGTCACTCGGACATGGACACGAAGCCACAGGCGGCCCCTCACTCGCCCACGATGTCTAGATAATAGCCGTGACCTCACCGCCCCTCTATGTCCACCCCTCGACCAACGGCGAGACGTGGAGACACTGGAACGGCCATGCCCATTTAAGAAATGGACATGCCAAGAGCATGACGGAGCACCGCAGCCGCCTCGCGTAGCCACGTCGCGACTCGACCTCTCCGCCCGTACCACCCGTGGCGTCACTAGGGTGTCAAGTGGGATCCCACCTAAATCCCACTTCTAGTTCATTTGCCAAATTCTAGTGTAAATTTTGCGCAAAAATTTACACTAGATTTTAAGAAATGAACTAGAAGTGGGATTTAGGCGGGATCCCACCTGACACCCTAGGCGTCACCAGCCACCGCCCATACATGACCATTGGTCACTGCGCGCCCCCTTGACCCCCGTACTCGCTGACGAACACCGCGGTACCCGCACAGAGCGCCGACGTCGCCCGACCGACTGAAACCGCCCCTTGTCGCACCACCACTCGCATGACGATCGCCATACCCAACAACGTCGACCCATGCCCTCCTCCATGCTTAGCTCGACCTATAGCAACGTCGCCGACGAGCCCTTGCCATGCCACATTACCTCACTCGTGAGGGTATAAATAGACCCCTCCCCCAGCCTTAATATCCACACCGTTCCACTCCTCTCTCACTCAGAAACACCCCTGGCCTGTTCCCGGAGTAAGGCGAGCACCCTGTCACCGGAATTTGATCAGAGTCCGCCGCTACCGTAAGGGAAAGGCGCTGTCGATTGAGCCACCCCAGGAGCTGTCGTGACTGCCTTTCGACTCGCCTTTGTCGACTCATTCATTCGCCTGCATCGCCTACCCTAGCTGGAACCCTAGTAAGCCCCCAGCCACCCTCGTCGTGACTCTAGGTGAAAATATCGCCAGAGCCTCGCAACGTAGACGATGAACCACTACTAGGAAAACGGCCTTTAGTGGCGCACCTGAAAAGGCCATCTATGGCGCACTAGCAGTGCGCCACGGGCCTCGCGCTACGGCTATCTCCTAGCCGTGGCGCACTACCTGGTGCACCACGGTTGTGTCGAGATAGGCGTGGCGCACATGCCAGTGCGCCACGGAAAGTAGTCCAGGTGCGCCACGCGTATGAAACGATAACTGTGGCGCACTAGGTGATGTGCGCCACGGATATAAATTTCAAAATTCAAAAAAAAGCAGCAGATCTGGATCCCGTCGTCAGTGTCGTCGCGCATCGGTGTAGGTCGCCGTCGTCGCCTCCTCGTCGTCGGAACTGCAAGGAGGAGGAGGAGAATAGGAGGAAGAGGAGGAGAAGAAGAGGAGGAGGAGAAGAAGAAGAGGAGGAAGAGGAGGAGAAGAAGAGGAGGAGGAGAAGGAGAAGAAGAGGAGGAGGAGAAGAAGAAGAAGAAGAGGAGGAAGAGGAGGAGGAGAAGAGGAGGAGGAGAAGGAGAAGAAGAGGAGGAGGAGGAGGAGAAGAAGAAGAGGAGGCCTCGTCGTCATCGGAACTACAAGGAGGAGGAGGAAGAGGAGGAGAAGAAGGAGCCCACCGTCTCGTCGTCGGAACTGCAAGGAGGAGGCCGCCGCCATCACCATGTTCATTGCAAGGAGGAGGAAGAGGAGGAGAAGGAGAAAGAGAAGGAGGAGAAGAAGAAGGAAATGAGAAGGGAGGAAAAGGAAAAGGAGAGAAGGGGAGGGAAGGTGGGCGGGGTGGGGATTCGAAATTTGAATCCCGCCCAAGCTTATCCGTGGCGCACTAGGTGGCGGTGCGCTACGGGTAAGCCACCCTCTATTTTTTTTCTGCAGGAAAAAACGGTCTTTTGACCGTAACTTTTTACTCTTTTTGAATTTTGAACATCTAAAAAATCGCTAAACGACCATAGGTGGTTGCGAGCGGATGCGAAATCTCGTTCTCGTCATTTTGGTATATTATACGATTTTTTTCGATATCGTATGCAAAAGTTACGGCCTTTTTACCGTGGCATGACTTTTTTTTGCAAATAAAGTCAAAACTCATGTTTGTTAATTTTACTAGAAGCTATACCACATTACCTACCTAAATATGAAAGGATTTAATTTTTTGAAGTGTTTATCATTTTCTTTTATTTTTTACAAAATCTAAAAAGGCGATCCACGGGGGTGGAGTTGGTGCGGGATAGTTAGGCGTGGGGCACTAGGGCAAGGTGCCCTACTAAGTTTATACATCGTGGCGCACATGTCATAGTGCGCCAGATGTCTTCCGTTCCAGCCAGAGGGGCATGCACTTAGGCGTAGCGCACCCCCTCCATGTGCGCCACGGTTGACACTAACAACCGTAGCGCACCTACCCTATGTGCGCTACGGATGTTTGGCGTGCGGCCAACAGGGCCCTGGACCACACACATCTGTGGCGCACTATGGTCATGTGCGCCATGGTTGTTCTAGTTACTAGTAGGGCACTGCCCATAGGTGAGCCACGTCTGTTTTAGCCGTGGGGCACTTCAACCATGTGAGCCACGGATGTGCTGATTACCTATAGCCATTTTTCTAGTAGTGACCTCGATCGTAGATCATGTTGTAATCATAGGGCCAGTATTGGTCGATACCGATTCGTTTAGAAACACATGCTGACGCATGGGACCAGCCTGAGTGAGCCTGCTGCGCCCGCGCTGTGCAGTTGGGTTAGCCCAGTAGTGTTTCCCGCGCGAGCCCAGTAATTCAAATCTAGTCTTTTTCCTTTTATTCAAAAACCTTTTTTTAGTGAACTTTAAAAATCAATTTAAAGAGATTCATTGCACCAAATTGAATGAATCCAATTTTGTTGGAAAGTAGATGAAAATCTATAATCATTCCCGTTGGATTTAAATAGTTTGAAACTATGGATCACCCTTGGTAAAAAGAACAAGCTAGTAGCTTTTACTGCTTCAAACATTTTTCTAAAATCAATCATAAGTGATTTTGAGTTGATTCCAACTCTCAAAAATCCCATTTGACAAGACCTTTCTGAATATGTAAAAATCTACATACTTACATACAGTAGTCCTAGACCAAAACTAAAAGAATGACTTTCTAGTCATTTTTAGCCACTTAAATATTATTAAATAATAGTGTTAAACTTCGTAAATAAGGCCAACCACTTTAAATCACATTCTCAAGTATTAGAATATGTGGTGATGACAAGGTGTCAATATGATCCCATATTTTTAATTTGGAGAATATTAAATCTTAAGTAACTTTTCAATGAGTAGAAATTACTTTCCTAAAAATAAGACAAATAAAATTTTATCTCCCTTTCTTGTAATAATAGAGATGATGCTAGATCATCTAGTGTGACCCTTGTGTGATAAATAGAAGTAGTTAAGTATTGTTTGGTGATTGTGTACCTCATATTTATTTATAGACGCTAGTATCAATCCGGGCTACAAAGAGGAGGAATTCTACGAAGACTAGGAAGAGAACTTCAACCACCTTTCCAACCAAGGCAAGCTATACTAAGCATGCTAGACTATGCAAGCCTTATTATGCATACCTTAGGATACTATGTTGAGTATACCCTTTTCCCAGTTTTACTTACAAGCTTTACTTTTCACAGAGTTGTTCAGTAGTTAATTAATTGGATGATTAGTGGAAAGGAAGTAAAGTGCCATCAAGAGCTTGGAACTTTATGTAGGTAGAAACCCTAGTTGATACCCTCAAATAAGTGACATACCCATCTGATAGATGCTAGTGCTAAATTAAACTTGATCACTAGATGGGAACAAATTATTATGAAAACCTTGGGATGATGAGTCACTCTATTGAAATGTTTTGACATGTTTTATGGACACAATGACTTGAATATGATGGTGAAGAAAGGATGTGACTTGACTTTGATAAAAACTGATGGTTGGGTTCGGATGCAATACCATTCCAATGTTTATCATACAACCACAATACCCGAATTTGGGTAGGGCTTGACTGGAAGTTTATATGTCTTAGTATGGGTTCCCTGGCAGAACGAGGTGAGATGAGGCTACCTTGGGAATGTGACTGTCCACCTATGTAGAGCCCAAGATGACAAATGGTCATGGTTGGGAGGCTAAACTCATAAGGGAGGTGCCTATACTAGGATATGTAATTGAAAGGTTAGGATTGATTATCTGCATACCAAGAATAATGATTCAGGATTGTTCCTGATGGATGTATCGAATGTCGTGGTGAAAGTGTACCACCTCTGCAGAGTGTCAAACTATTCAAATAGCCGCGTCCGCGGTTATGGACAGTTGGACGGCCATATTGTTATGTTCTCAGATGTTTTTCAAAATGACCCGTGACTTGAAAGATGACTTTGACTTGACCCCACAAGTTGTGGATATAAAGCTAGGTTCCCACCTAAGTAACCTAGACAACTAAAGTTAGGTTTTACTACTAGATACTGGTTGAAATATAATTGGCTTGTGGCAAACATACATAGAGCTTAGTATTCCTATTGGAATGGCCTTACTTCTTTAGTGAAAGTTTGTGAGTACCTCAACATACTCATGGCTTTGTCCCTGGCTATTCCTATGGCCAGACTATGAAGGAGACTACAAAGAGGATGGACAGCAGGACGCTTATGATAATTAGGAACATCTCCCATCGTCAGCATTGCCTATGACCCTGAAGATGGATCCCCGACTACGCTACCTTTATTATTATATTCCGCAGCTTTGATTGTAACCAGACTTGATCATGAGATCAACTATCTGTAAGACCTTTATGGTTTTTAATGGATGATGAACTATGGTACCAATCTATTATGTCTCACGAAAATGGTAATCCTAGGATTGTGATGTATGGCATAACAGGCATCTGGGATAAAAATCCGGGTGTTGACAAGTTGGTATCAGAGCCATCCTGGCCATAGGAGACCCTAGTTAGCATGGACGTCAGAAAAACTTAGTTTCCAAAACAAAGAAAGCGAGTATCTTTGAAAACCTATTCTCAATATTACCGTTGAAATTCTTTCCAAAAGAGAGTCATGTGTTCCTTCAAATTTTTGCAACCTTACCTAAAATTTGGCACAGTTGATCACTTCTCTAACTTACTCCTCTCAAATTGCTTATATATGGACTATTGATGTCTACGCACTTCTATTCTTGTAGATAGTTGTTGGGCCTCCAAGTGCAGAGGTTTGTAGAACAGCAGCAAGTTTCCCTTAAGTGGATTACCCAAGGTTTATCGAACTCAGGAAGGAAGTGGTCAAAGGTATCCCTCTCAAGCAATCCCGCAATCAAGATGCAGGAAGTCTCTTGTGTCCCCAACACACCCAATATAGGTGCACTAGTTCGGCGAAGAGATAGTGAAATACAAGTGGTAATGGTGCCGGAAAAGAGCTTGATGGTGAGGTAAAGACTAAAGCAAGCAAACATGCAACCGCTTTAGATGCAAATG
Source organism: Avena longiglumis (assembly GCA_030063025.1). Taxonomy (NCBI): domain Eukaryota; kingdom Viridiplantae; phylum Streptophyta; class Magnoliopsida; order Poales; family Poaceae; genus Avena; species Avena longiglumis. The sequence continues at coordinate 206,799,535 of CP125979.1, read as the reverse complement.
GTGTTTCAATGTTTAGAAACAAGGCCTAGGGATCATACTTTCACTAGTGAACACTCTCTCATATAAATATCCTCTCTTCATGATACTAATCTTAACTACTCTCCGGTTGGACACTCTAATCCATGGTAGGGCCTTCCCCAATCTAGATAACCCCACACTGTCACCTTGAGCGCTAGATGGTTCCAACAATCACCACAATTTCATAAAGACATCCAAATCCAAATATAACTCATAACAAATATTCAATATAGCCAAAGTGCCACACGGTATGCACTTTGTCACTTTCACACGTGGGGAAAAGCATAGATCTATTAAAGCACAAAGAGTATTTATGTAGACTCAAACCTAAGTGCCACCATGGCGTGCACGCTGTCACTTTCATACACATGGGGAGAGCAGAGATCTATTGAAGCACTTGAGTAGCAAGGTAGATCTACTCGATTACAAAGCTCGTGACCACAACAAGATCATGCATAGAGAGAGAGATGAACACATAGCTACCGGTAGAGCCCTTAGCCTCGAGGAAGAACTACTCCCTCCTCATCATGGGAATCAGCAACGGTGATGGAGATGGCGATGGAGATCGATGGAGATGGCTCCGGGGGCACTTCCCCGTCCCGTCAGGGTGCCGGAACAGAGACTTTCTGTCCCCCGAATCTCCCCTTCGGTGGCGGTGGCGCTACAGAGGTTTTCGTGGATTTCTTTTGGATTCTTTAGGGTTTTCTCCTCGGGGGCTTCTTATAGGTGCAGGAATCAAGGTCGGTGGGGGTCCAGCGGGCCCACACACCCTCCAGGCGCCTCCAGGGCTTGCCCGCGCCTAGAGGGGTTTGGCTACCCTGTGGCCCCCCTCCGGCTCTGCTTCGTGGTTCCCTGTTGCTCCAGGAAAATAATAACTTTGGCTTTTGTCCTGTCCAATTCCGAGAATATTGATTTTCTGCCTTTCTAGAACCAAAAACAGGCAACTGGCACTATGGCAACTTGTTAATAGGTCAGTTCCATAAAAGATATAAAAAGACCTCAAAGTATAGACAAAGCAAAGCAAAGTAGATACAAAACAAGCATGGAGCATAAAAAATTATAGATACGTTTCCGACGTATCAAGCATCCCCAAGCTTAACTCATGCTCGTCCTCGAGTAGGTAAGTGATAAAAAGAATAATTTTTTAGGTGACATGCACCCTCACAATAAAGATCAAACCATTTGCAAGCATTGAAAGCTGGGATCAAAGAACTCTAAACATGTGCATGAAAGATGGAGTTATAATAATAGGACAAAGTAACTATGCATGCAACATGAAAGGCTACAAACAAAGATCATGAATAACATGCATTGAAAAACGTTTGTTTGTTTCACATACGGAAAACATAGCATAGTGGCAATCAGCTTGTCCCTCATAGAGTAGCAATATAGATGCAAAGGACACCTTCAAAGTTCACAAGGGTGACTAGAAACAAATAGCACAAGAATAAGTAATAACACAATATGCATCAATTAATAAGCTTTGGAACACTACACATAGAATGACAACTATGCTCTCTTAATGGTGCCTAAAGGTAGAAGGTGGAGACTCAAATAAAGGTGGAAGAAAGGCCTTTTTGTAAAGGAAGCAGGGATTACATGTTTCAAAAAGAGCTTCCAAAAATTATGGTACTTGTTAGCTTTCAGCCCTCATTGCCCATATCATAAGCATCTTGAAGTGGTTAAGGTTAAAGTGGCAAAGCTGGAGTATATGCTTGGCGAAGTATAAGTTGGCAATCTCAAGTCTCTTGAATACGAGGGCCACACCTCATGCATGCTCAACTTTGGGTCCAGGTAAGTTCTTGTCATTGTAAGTATTTACATATTATTGAGAACCGCCAACGGGGTACCCCTTGCACATGGTACAAGAGCTTTCCCATAACCAAAATGACAAGGCAAGAAGACAATGAGCATCTCAGCAATCTTCTTATGTACCATGGGAATGTGGTGTTTTTTCTCTCTTTCCTATTTTCTCAATGTGTCTCTTTTTTATAAGAAGAATGCTTCATGGATGTCACTATGGTCATGTTGCAAGTTTCCACCATGATTAGGGATGGCTTAGGCTAGCGGCCTAGGCGTTTCTCTAACACAGGATACAAACTCCATGGACTTACAAGTTCCCTCTTTATTTCACATCGGTGACATCCATAGACAAAAGAACATGATATCAACTGAGTACAACAAGGTACATGTGCAATGTTGAAAACGTTCCCTATGACAGCATGGTTCTGCTAATTCCAACTTATAAGTGCAAGCATATACAACAAAGTTGTCACAATGGTTCAAGTTTATTAGGGGCAAAGAATAAAGTGTGTCATCAAGTTCGTGAGGGCTTTAATCACTAAGTTTTCACATAACAAAATAGTTTTTAATTGGAAGATAGCTGAAAACAAGAATATACTTGGAATGGTGTAACACACCATGCATAGGAGTTTATAGTGGACACTTTGGAATAACTTGGTTTCTTGGGAGTTGGAAGCATGAGTAGAGCTTACTCATACAAGTGGAGGCTAGCAAAACACTGGGAGCAACCAACTAAGAGAGCAATAATGGCCATAATCATGCAGAGCAACAAAGCATTACTAATCAAAGCAAAGAGTGGTACTACATGTCAAGGACTAAATGATCATAGAGGCTATGGTGACTTGTCATAGTCATAACATGGTGTAAGCATGTGCCAAGTCAACCCAAGCAAAGCATCAAAGGAGAATACCACAATACTATGCTTTTGCATGCTAAAACAACGCATAATTTCTTCAAGGCACACTAAGCAATCCCAATTATTTGGAACAAGACATGCTACAACAATAATCACTAAGCATAAGGTCAAAAAAACACCTAGCATGTCATGCTAAAGTCTAAGCCACAGTCAAAGCAAGCTCGCTTTTGTACCACTTAAGCATGAAGCTTCCTACTCTTTTCCAACCCCAAACAACTTATTTGAAACAACTCACAAAGATAATAATCAATAAAGATCAGTGAGTTTGTCTCACAAATCCACAAAGAAGAACTAAAAATTTCTAAGCTGAAAGCACATGAAAACCAAAGCTAATCGCAGTGCTAGCAAAAGTGAACACTCACAAAAAAACAATAAGAGTGAAAACTAGAGTGTTCTAGTTAATGGAAACAAAGTGTGTCTCTCTCCAAAAGAAGTGTGGTGTAACCAACCAACTTACTCGAGCAAAATAATCAAACAAAAACCAAAAACGAAAACTAAGACACTCCAAGAACAACACAACAATGCATAAAACAATAAAAATGAAGTGTCTAGAAAGACCTGCGATTTTTATTGATGCAGAAGGGGATGCCTTGGGCATCCCCAAGCTTTGACGCTTGTACCTCTTGAATATTTCTTGGGGTGACATGGGGTGGCATCCCAAAGCTTGAGATTTTGTCCATTCTTCATCTCATTATATCATTCTTTCTCTACACCTACAAATTTTCCTTCATACAAAACTTCACACAATCTTCATTAGCAACATTAGTGTATTCAAAAGGTAATAGACCTTTGGATAAAGCTTTAGAACAGCAAGGCTTTTCAATAAAAACATAATCTACTGTAGTAAATCCTTCAAAAATCTCAATTTCCCAAAATGAACCCAAAAAGGAATCAATAAGAAGCAAATGCAAATAATGGCAGAAATCTGTCAAAACATACCAGCAGGTAGAAACCAATTTTTTCGAAGACCTTTTGTTGCACAAATCAAAAAGTGTTGAACTAACTAAAGTTAGATAATATACTTGGGGATTTATTAGTAAATTTTGAGCTCAATTCGAGTTACAGAGACTCCTCACGAATTTTTATGGTGGAGGACAGAAATCTGTTTCGGGACAGCAACTCCCCAAATCTTACTTCCCTCTCATTAGAGGTCATTCTTGGCACAAAAAAGCAAACAAAAAGGATAAGGAGTGGTCATTACAGAAGTAATAACTTCCAAGACTCGAGAAAACTCTTGGATTATCTCCCAACGAGTACTTTTGTTTAACGCCTTTAAGTTAGGTTGATAGTTTGAGAAGATGATCACATAGGAAATATGAATTGATTTAAAAGAGAGCATCAAGAAGCAAATTCAAAACACATTAAGTCTAACCCACTTCCTATGCATAGGAGTATTGTAAAGAAACAAGTCATAGAAGCACAAAGCAATAAGCATAGGAAAGCAAAGCAGGTGCAACTTCAAGGCTTTCAACATAAAGAGGGAAAACTTAATATTTTTGAGATGCATAAGACCATGTTTCCCTCTCTCATAATAACTTTCAGTAGCATCATGAATAAAATTAACAATATAACTATCACATGAAACATTCTTATCATGATCCATATGCATATAATAATTATTACTCTCCACATAAGAATAGTCATTCTTATTAATCATAGTGGGAGCAAATTCAACAAAATAGCTATCATCATTATTCTCATCACCATAATCATCAAATATAGGAGGCAAATTGTAATCACAATTAATTTTCTCCTCAATAGTAGGTGGACTGAAAATATCATATTCATCATTGTAATCATCATGAATTGGAGGTTTGGTATCATCATAAGCTATAGAATAGATATCTTCCAAAGCCGGGGCACTAAAAAGATCATTTTCATCATAACAAGCTTACCCAAGCTTAGACTTTTCCATAGAATTGGCAATAATAGTGTCTAAAGAATTACTAATAACATTGCTATTAGCATGTAAATAAAGCTCCATAGGTTTTTTAATTTTCTCTTCAAACACTTCATGTCCTAACTCAAGATAAACACTATAAAGCTCTATAATTTTGTTGTTGTTTTTCATTAAGCCTAACTAGTGAAAACAAGAAACAAAAAGACAAAACTACGAAATCTAAAGGAAATAACTTTGAGCACTCACACCGGAGGATGTGAGTACCTTTTACCTTACCTCCCTGGCAACGGCGCCAGAAAATCTTGTTGATGGCGCCTAGTTGACGTGGGAGCTTCATTCTTTATTTCCCCGGCTACGGCGCCAAAAAAGAGCTTGATGTCTACGCACTTCTATTCTTGTAGACAGTTATTGGGCCTCCAAGTGCAGAGGTTTGTAGAACAACATCAATTTTCCCTTAAGTGGGTTACCCAAGGTTTATCGAACTCTGGGAGGAAGTGGTCAAAGGTATCCCTCTCAAGCAATCATGCAATCAAGATACAAGAAGTCTCTTGTGTCCCCAACACACCCAATATAGGTGCACTAGTTCGGCGAAGAGATAGTGAAATACAAGTGGTAATGGTGCCGGAAAAGAGCTTGATGGTGAGGTAAAGACTAAAGCAAGCAAACATGCAACCGATTTAGATGCAAATGGTGTTTCAATGTTTAGAAACAAGGCCTAGGGATCATACTTTCACTAGTGAACACTCTCTCATATAAATATCCTCTCTTCATGATACTACTCTTAACTACTCTCCGGTTGGACACTCTAATCCATGGTAGGTCCTTCCCCAATCTAGATAACCCCACACTGTCACCTTGAGCGCTAGATGGTTCCAACAATCACCACAATTTCATAAAGACATCCAACTCCAAATATAACTCATAACAAATATTCAATATAGCCAAAGTGCCACACACGGTATGCACGCTGTCACTTTCACACACGTGGGGAAAAGCATAGATCTATTAAAGCACAAAGAGTATTTATGTAGACTCAAACCTAAGTGCCACCATGGCGTGCACGCTGTCACTTTCATACACATGGGGAGAGCAGAGATCTATTGAAGCACTTGAGTAGCAAGGTAGATCTACTCGATTACAAAGCTCATGACCACAACAAGATCATGCATAGAGAGAGAGAGATGAACACATAGCTACCGGTTGAGCCCTTAGCCTCGAGGAAGAACTACTCCCTCCTCATCATGGGAATCAGCAACGGTGATGAAGATGGCGATGGAGATCAATGGAGATGGCTCCGGGGGCACTTCCCCGTCCCGTCAGGGTGCCGAAACAGAGACTTTTTGTCCCCCGAATCTCCCCTTCGGTGGCGGTGGTGCTACAGAGGTTTTCATGGATTTCTTCTGGATTCTTTAGGGTTTTATCCTCGGGGGCTTCTTATGGGTGCAGGAATCAAGGTCGGTGGGGGTCCAGGGGGCCCACACACCCTCCAGGCGCCTCCAGGGCTTGCCCGCGCCTAAAGGGGTTTGGCCACCCTGTGGCCCCCCTCCGGCTCTGCTTCGTGGTTCCGTGTTGCTCCAGGAAAATAATAACTTTGGATTTTGTCCCGTCCAATTCCGAGAATATTGATTTTCTGCCTTTCTAGAACCAAAAACAGAAGAAAACACGCAACTGGCACTATGGCAACTTGTTAATAGGTCAGTTCCATAAAAGATATAAAAAGACCTCAAAGTATAGACAAAGCAAAGCAAAGTATATACAAAACAAGCATGGAGCATCAAAATTATAGATATGTTTCCGATGTATCAACTACGCCTACAGCAAGTTCTACCAGCTGGGCAATGGAGGGAATCTCATCTTTGAGAACAACCTGAGTCAGCTGGCTGAATTTCTGGAGCGCCCGCATCCAGAGTTCTATGGACTCAACTCCATGATCACCCCGGAGGAGAGCTGCAGTGGCTGATAGTTGCCGATCTTCGCGGAAAGATGGATACACCTACCTCGGACAAGATCCATTTCACCATCAAACAGAACAACTGGATCGATGTACTGGCCATAGCAATGCAGGAAGCACTTGCCCGATTATGTGGGCAGAATATCAACAAGATCATCAGCACTCGCTTTGTTCACTATGCTAGAAGTGTCTCTAATGGACAACCCATGGATCTGCCAAGCCACCCTGAGTTGAAGCAACATGTGGACCACCTTGCCTTCATGCTTCATGAGACTCAGAAGGAGCCGGACAACTCTCGTGCTGACCCCAACGAGAAGCAACTTGCTGCCACCAAGAAGGACCAGACCTTCGCCATCCTCGTGAAGGAGCGTAAGTCACTTCGCCAACTGCGTGACAAGAAGGATCGCATCATTGCTCGCCTTCGTCACAAGGTGTCAGATTTGGAGGAGACCATCCATGATCGGGACATGCAGCTTGAGGAGAGGGAGAACGAAGGGGAAGATATTCGTGGAGATCCCTACTCGTATCTCAGTGATGATGATGATTACTTTGAGGACATGGACCAGGATTTCCACACTGATGATGAGGACCGCGACTTCATCGATGATAAAGAAGCCACCGGTTCTGATGAGTAGTAGAACTTGAGAACTATCGTAGGTGCGAGTTGTATCCTGTCCCACTGTATCTTAGCTTGCCAGAATGGTTCTTAAAACCATCTGTTTGTTGTTGTGTTGTTTGGAATGTGTTGCTTGTATTGTGTGCTTGAAATGAATGAGAATGAGTTGTTGGCTTTCAAACCTTAGCCTTACTCAAAAGTTTAAAATCTTTTAAACCAAACCCATAAACCTAAGAAAAATTTCCCTCTTGTCTCATGATCTATCTCAATCTTCATATGCCTCGTGGAGGAAACAACTCATCTCAAGACCCGATGGTCCAAACCTTGCAAATGTTAGTAGCCGACCGAGAAGCCAGTAGGACCGAGCGTCAAGCCAATCTAGACACTCTACAACAGATCGCTTAACTAGCACATGACAACCAAGGCCCTGGAAATCAGGATCATAATGGATCCAAACTTAAGAACTTCCATAATACCAATCCCCATATCTTTAGTAAGTCAGAAGATCCCTAAGATGCCGATGAATGGCTGTAGACTATGGCGAACAACTTGGAATTAGCCGGAGTAGAGGAGGACGTGAAAGTACTGTTCGCCACCCACTATCTGGCTGGTTTTGCAAGAGCATGGTGGAATAGCACCTGCACCATGAATGGAGGACAAATGATGACTTGGGATGAATTCAAACTCAAGTTTAGTCGAACCCATGTACCACCAGGTTTGATTTTGTGGATGAGGGATGAATTCAAGGAGCTGAAGCAGGGAACGATGACGGTGGTAGAGTACCGCGATAGATTTCTGTCTCTGTCTAGGTATGCCCATGATGAGATTGGTACTGAAGCCAATAAGAAGGAGATATTTCTGAATGGTTTGCATGATGAGATGCAGACGGTGTTAGTCAATATCCCGTTTGCTGATCTAGAAGCTTTAGTTGATTCAACAATCCAGATGGAAGGAAAGATCAACCAAGCTACTGAAAACCATAAGCGTCGTATGATGCATCAACCAGGACCCCACCATACCCCAAAGTATCACCCCAGTTCGTCTGCTGGATTTGCACCAAGAAACACTAGGCCACCTATGTCCCGCCCGAACTTTCCCAATCGTAGCGGATGAAACCCAAGACCTGGAGGCAACAACCACTACAACCATGGAAACCCCAATAACTTCAACCATGCACCGCCAAGGCCCACCCATCCCAATAATAATACTGCCCCAAGAAGATGGCTGTCGCACCCAATGTCACTGCACCTGCCCAGCAGCAACGTCGTGTCCAACCTGGAAAGATATTCGCCCCAAGAAACCCGAACAACCGTGCTGGCCGTATGTTCCACATGAATGCTGAAGAAGCCCAAGAAGCGCCAGATGTCGTGCTGGGTATGTTTTTTGTTAATTCAGTACTTGCAAGAGTGTTGTTTGATTCTGGATCATCGCACTCATTTGTTACAGAAGAATTTGCATGCACTAGTAAGATTCAACCAACAAATTTGAAGCATGTTATGATAGTTCAAATACCTGGGTCCACTACCAAAGCTAGAAAGATTTGCAAGGTCGTACCTATCAAAATTTATGGAATAGATTTCTATGCCAATCTAATAGTACTCGGAACAAAAGGTTTGGAAGTAGTACTAGGAATGGATTGGATGTCAAAACATCAAGGACTCAGAGATTGTGGCAAGAAAGCCATAACCATGACTAGTAGCACCAGAGTATCAGTTGATCATGTATCTGAGACCTTGCCCCGTCAATTTAAGTGCAACAAGAGTTTAGCTCAACCAACCCTTGACCAAGTAAGAGTAGTCTGTGAATACCCCTACGTGTTCCCAGATGAATTACCCGGTATGCCTCCAGATCGGGATATCGAGTTTATCATTGAACTAATCCTTGGAACTGGACCCATAGCTCAGAGACCCTATAGTATGAACCCATCTGAGTTAGTGGAGCTCAAGAAGCAACTTGATGACATGATTAGCAAAGATCTGATTCAACCAAGTGCATCCCCATGGAGATCACATGTTCTGTTTGTCGATAAGAAATATGGTGCCACCCGTTTATGTACGGATTACCGGAAGTTGAATGATGTCACCATCAAGAACAAGTACCCTTGCAAGAGATAGAAGATTTGTTTGACCTGTTGACCGGCGCCAGAGTATTCTCTAAGATTGATCTTAGAACTGGTTATCATCAACTAAAAATACATGCAACGCATAATCCAAAGACTACTTTCATGACCCGATATGGATTGTATGAGTACAAGGTCATGTATTTTGGATTAACCAATGCCCCCGCATATTTCATGAATCTCATGAATAAAATTTTCATGAACTTCTTAGATAAGTGTGTCGTTGTTTTCATCGATGACATTCTAATCTACTCCAAATCGGAGGAAGAACATGAACAACACCTAAGACGCATCCTTGGAACCTTGAGAGAGCATCAGTTGTATGCCAAATTCAGCAAGTGTGAGTTTTGGTTAAAAGAAGTAGGATCCCTAGGACATATCTTGTCAGCCGGAGGAGTTGCTCTCGACCCCGCCAAGATTAAGGATGTTGAGGAATGGAGAGCACCAACCACTCAAACTGAAGTTCGTGCATTTCTTGGATTAGCGGGATATTACCGCAAGTTTGTTGAAGGATTTTCAAGCATCGCTAGGACGATGACTCGGTTACTCAAGAAATATCAGAAGTTTGAATAGACGGACAAATGTGAAGCAAGTTTTCAAGAGCTCAAGAAGATATTGATTTCAGCCCCAATTTTGATCATGCCGGATATCACTAAGCCCTTTGATGTGTATTGTGATGCATCCAAGATTGGTATCGTATGTGTGTTGATGCAAGAAGGAAAAGTGATATCATATCTGTCCTGACAACTGAAGCAACATGAGCAGAATTATCCCACCCATGACCTAGAGTTAGCCGCCATTGTTTTAGCCTTGAAGAGATGGCGTCATTATCTTATGGGTAATCACTATGAGATTTACTCAGATCACAAGAGCCTGAAGTATATTTTTACTCAGAAGGAGTTGGATATGAGGCAAAGGAGATGGATAGAGTTAATGAAGGATTATGACCTTGACATTCACTACCACCCCGACAAGGCCAATGTGGTAGCGAATGCTCTTAGTAGACGGCCGTGTAGATTAAACACCATGATTCTAAAAGAACAACCAAGTTTGCATAAGGAGTTGGAAGATTTCAGAATGGAGCTAGTTAGCGAAGGATTCCTAGCTAGCATCGAACTTCAACCCACCTTGATAGATCAGATAAAGGAAGCTCATAAAGTAAATGCTAGTATTGACGGAATTAAGCGTTGTATCGGTACAGGGAAGGTACTCGGATTTACGGAAGATGAAGAAGGAGTTATGTGGTACAAAGGAAGAATCTGTGTGCCCGTAGATTCAGAGTTGAAACAAGCTATTTTGCAATAAGCCCATGATACTCTTTACTCCATCCACCCGGGACAAACCAGGATGTATCAGGATTTGAAGGAGCAATTTTGGTGGCATAAGATGAAGCGAGAAGTCGGAAGCTACATAGCCAAATGTGATATCTGTCAGAAAGTCAAAGCGGAACACCAACGACCCACAGGACTTTAGCAACCTTTGAAGGTCCCGGAATGTAAATGGGATTCAGTTGGAATAGATTTCATCACCGGTTTGCCTATATCTAGTAGGGGAAATGACTCTATTTGGGTCATAGTGGATAGACTTTCCAAAGTAGTTCATTTATTACCTGTCAAGACCACTTATCAGAGCTCGAAGCTCTCAGAGTTGTACATTGCTAGGATAGTCAGTTTGCATGGAATCCCCAAGAACATTGTGTCGGATCGAGGAACCCAGTTTACCTCAAGATTTTGGAAGAAAGTCCAAGAAGGATTAGGAACCAAAGCTAAATTTCAGCACAGCTTATCACCCGCAAACTGATGGTCAAACGGAGAGAGTAAACAAGATACTCGAAGATATGTTAAGAGCTTGAGTGTTGGAATATGGATCTAAATGGGAGGACTGTCTGCCCTTCGCAGAATTCTCATACAACAACAATTACCAAGCTAGTTTGCAAATGTCCCCATTTGAGTTTATGTATGGAAGGAAGTGTCGTACTCCACTGAATTGGTCGGAAGTAGGAGAGATTCAGATTTTCGGACCCGACATCCTAAGAGAAGTCGAAGAGAAGGTTCACAAGATCCATGAGCACCTCAATATGCTCAGTCCAGACAGAAAAGTTATGACGACAAGAGACGTCGAGATCTAGCCTTCAATATCAGAGATTTTGTGTATCTCAAAGTATCACCCTTGTAAGGAATGTAGCGTTTCCAACTCAAAGAAAAGCTTTCCCCTAGATATATTGGACCCTTCAAGATTCTAAGTCACCGAGGAGAGTTATCTTATCAGATAGAACTGCCAGAAGAGATGTCACCGTGCATGATGTGTTTCATGTCTTGTTACTTCGAAAGTGTTTAGAAGTTCCAGAAACAACGGAAGTTTTCAAGAACATCGATCATAGAGATGTGGAGATCAACCCAGACTTGACATATCGTGAAGAACCTATCTGTATTTTGGAAGAAGCTTTACGAACCACCCGGACCAGGAGTATCAAGTTTCTCAAGATCCAATGGAGCAACCATACTGAAGAGGAAGCCACTTGGGAGCGAGAAGATTATATGAGGACGAAGTTTCCCAATCTCTTTAGTTCCTAGTTTTTCCTGAATCTCGGGACGAGATTCTGTCTAAGGGGTGAACGTTTGTAACACCCCAAAAATATTAATGAGGATCATTCCCTAATTAATCAAGATTAGGGTTAACAAAAGCATTTATAAATTAAATTCAAATCTTAATGCTTGTGTATGAATGTTTGCCATGCGATGTTTGATTGTTGTAAATGATGAGAAATGGTTTAAAGATAAAAACCATATCATCTAGGTCACTACCAAATCAAATCAAAGCAAAAGAAAATGAAAATATAAAGCCTAAGACCAAATGGTCATTTCTGCCAAAGTTAACCACTAGCTCACATTGACCATCTCTAGCAACTAATCTCAAATAGAAACTTTCCCATTTCTTTTCTCCCCTTGCTAGACCTAGTGACACTGAACCCAATGGAACTTTCCAACCTTGCAGACACATTTTAAAACTCTTTTGAGAGGCAATTCAAATTTGAATCTATCTTAGGTATCAAGATAGCCATTTTTGTAAAACCACTCAAACCTTCACGACTTGGTAAACCATTGCACCCAGAGACTACCAGGATTAGTATCAGAACACTCACCAAAAATCATTGAATTTGGTGATGATTCATTTCATGCAGCCATTTGATCGAACACTTGGTGATCACAGTACAACTACCAACTATCTACGATTTGTGATCAATCAATTGCTCAACTATTGTACTCCAATTCTTTACCCTAGCTCACCCACGATCACCCCCAGTACACAGCCATGCAATTGAGCCACTCTTCTTCACTATCTTGACTAATACTAGTGGTACCCGAGCTCACCATGTCACTCGGACATGGACACGAAGCCACATGCCGCCCCTTACTCGCCCACGATGTCTAGCTGATAGCCGTGACCTCACCACCCCTCTATGTCCACCCCTCGACCAACGAAGAGACGCGGAGACACTGGAACAACCACACCCATTTAAGACATGGACATGTCGAGAGCACGATGGAGCGCCGCAGCCGCCTCGCATAGCCACGCCGCGACTCGACCTATCCGCTCGTACCCGCACCCGTGGCCTCACCAGCCATCGCCCAGACATGCCCATTGGTCACTGCGCGCCCCCTTGACCCTCATACTCTCTAACGAACACCGCGGTACCCGCATAGAGCGCCGGCGTCGCCCGATCGACTGAGACCGCCCCTTGTCGCACCACCACTCGCATGACGATCACCACACCCAAAAGCATGGACCCATGCCCTCCTCCATGCTTATCTCGACCTGTAGCAACATCGCCGACGAGCCCTTGCCATGTCGCACTGCCTCACTCGCGAGGGTATAAATAGACCCTCCCCCAGCCTTAATCTCCACACAATTCCACTCTCTCTCACTCAGAAACACCCCTGACCTGTTCCCGGAGCAAGGCGAGCACCCTATCGCCAGAATTTGATCAGAGTCCGCCGCTGCCGTGAGGGAAAGGCACCGTCGATTGGATCCACCCCAGGAGATGCCATGACCGCCTTTCGACTCGCCATTGTAGACTCGTTCATTTGCCCGCATCGCCAACCCTATTTGGAGCCCTGGTAAGCCCCCAGCTACCCTCACCTTAACGCTAGGTCAAAATCTCACCGGAGCCTCGCAACGTAGACAATGAACCTCGACCGTAGATCGTGTTGTAATCGTAGGGCCAGTATTGGTCGATAGCGATTCATTTAGAAACACCCGCTGATGCGTGCGACCAGCCTGAGTGAGCCCGTTGCGCGTGCTGTGCAGTTGGGCCAGCCCAAATAGTGTATCCCGCGCGAGCCCAGTAATTCAAATCTAGTCTTTTTCTTTTTATTCAAAAACCTTTTCTGTAGTGAACTTTAAAAATCAATTCAAAGAGATTCACTACACCAAATTGAATTAATCCAATTTTCTGGAAAGTGGATGAAAATCTCTAATCACTCATGTTGATTTCAAACAGTTTGAAACTATGGATCACCCTTGGTAAAAAGAACAAGCCAGTAGCTTTTGCTGCTTCAATTTTTTTCTAAAATCAACTATAAGTGATTTTGAGTTGATTCCAACTCTCAAAAAACCCATTTGATAAGACCTTTCTGAATATGTAAAAATCTACATACTTACATACAATAGTCCTCGACCAAAACTAAAAGAATGACTTTATAGTCATTTTTAGCCACTTAAATATTATTAAATAATAGTGTTAAACTTTGTAAATAAGTCCAACCACTTTAAATCACATGCTCAAGTATTATAATATGTGGTGATGACAAGGTGACAATATGATCCCATATTTTTAATTTGGAGAATATTAAATCTTATCCTAAAAATAAGACAAATAAAATCTTATCACCCTTTCTTGTAATGATAGAGATGATGCTAGATCATCTAGTGTGACCCTTATGTGATAAATAGAAGTAGTTAAGTATTGTTTGGTGATTGTGTACCTCGTATTTATTTATAGATGCTAGTATCAATCCGGGCTATGAAGAGGAGGAATTCTACGAAGACGAGGAAGAGAACTTCGACCACCTTTCCAACCAAGGCAAGCTATACCAAGCATGCTAGACTATGCAAGCCTTATTATGCATACCTTAGGATACTATATTGAGTATACCCTTTTCCTAGTTTTACTTGCAAGCTTTATTTTTCACAAAGTTGTTCAGTAGTTAATTAATTAGATGATTAGTGGAAAGGAAGGAAAGTACCATCAAGAGCTTGGATCTTGATATAGGTATAAACCCTAATTGATACCCCTCAAATAAGTGGCATCCCATTTTATAGATGCTAGTGCTAAATTAAACTTGATCACTAGATGGGAATAAATTATTATGAAAACCTTGGAATGATGAGTCATTCTATTGAAATGTTTTGACATTAGTTATGGACACAATGACTTTAAGATGATGGTGAAGAAAGGATGTGACTTGACTTTGATAAAAACTGTTGGTTGGGTTTGGATGCGATACCATTCCAATGTTTACCATACAACCACAATACCCGAATTTGGGTAGGGCTTGACTGGAAGTTTATATGCCTTAGTATGGGTTCCCTCGTTGATCGAGGTGAGATGAGGCTACCTTGTGAATGTGACTGTCCACCTATGCAGTGCCCAAGATGACAGATGGTCAGGGTTGGGAGGACAAACTCATAGGAGAGGTGCCTATACTAGGATATGTAATTGAAAGGTTAGGATTGATTATCCGCATACCAAGTATGATGATTCAGGATTGTTCCCGACAGATGTATTGAATGTTGTGGTGAAACTGTACCACCTCTGCAGAGTGTCAAACTATTCGAATAGCCACGTCCGCGGTTATGGACAGTTGGATGGCCATATTGTTCCGTTGTCAGATGTTTTCCAAAATGACCTGTGACTTGAAATATGAATTTGACTTGACCCCACAAGTTGTGGAGATAAAGATAGGTTCCCACCTAAGTAACCTAGACAACTAAAGTTAGATTTTACTACTAGGTACTGGTTGAAATATAATTGGCTTGTGGCAAACAAACCTAGAGCTTAGGATTCCTATTAGAATGGCCTTACTGCTTTAGTGAAAGTTTGCGAGTACCTCAACATACTCATGGCTTTGTCCCTGGCTATTCCCATGGCCAGACTATGAAGGAGACTACAAAGAGGATGGACAACATGACGCTTACAATAACTCGGATCATCTCCCACCGTCAGCATTGCCTGTGACCCTGAAGATGGAGCCCCGACCATGCTACCTTTATTATTATATTTCGCTGCTTTGATTGTAATCAGACTTGATCATGAGATCAACTATCTATAAGACATTTATGGTTTGTAATGGATGATGAACTATGGTACCAATCTGTTATGTCTCACAAAAATGGTAATCCTGGGATTGCGATGTATGGCATAACAGGCATCTGGGATTAAAAATCCGGGTGTTGACAGCAGTGAAACCATCGCTTGATATGGTTGGAATTCTTGTGAGACCTTGGTTCCTTGGCATTGGCTATGGCTCCATTGTTGTCACAATAGATCACCATTGGGTCCAATGCGCTAGGAACCACACCCAGTTCCGTTATGAACTCCTTCATCCAAACTGCTTCCTGTGCTGCTTCCGAAGCAGCAATATATTCCGCCTCCATTGTTGATCCCGCCACCATGGGTTGTTTGGAGCTCCTACTACTAAAGGCTACTCTATTCATGAGAAATATGTATCCAGATTAAGACTTAGAGTCATCCAGATCGTCATCAAAGCCAGAGTTGACATAACACTTAGCGAAGAGCTCTTCTTCATCTCTGTACACGAGAAACATATCCTTAGTCCTTCTTAAGTACTTAAGGATATTCTTGACCGCTATCCGGTGTTCTGAACCTGGATCAGATTGGTATCTACTAGTCAAACTAAACCACGTTCCATATCCGGTCTTATACATAGCATGGCATATATTATAGAGCCTATGGACGAGGCATATGGGATCTTATCCATTATCCCTCTTTCTTCCATCATAGCCAGACTTTGAGTCTTACTCAATGTCTTGCCTTGAAACATAGGTAAGAACCCTTTCTTACTTTCGTCCATTTTAAACTTTAAAATATTATCAAGGTATGTACTTTGTGATAGCCCAATTAGACGTCTTGATCTATCCCTATAGATCTTGATGCCTAATATATATGATGATTCACCAAGGTCCTTCATCGAAAATTTGTTATTTAGATAACATTTAATATCATTTAAAATATCTATATCATTTCCAATCAGTAATATGTCATCCACATATAATATTAGAAATGCCACATAGCTCCCACTCACTTTCTTGTAAATACAAGCTTCTCCGTAAGTTTGGACAAATCCAAACCCTTTGATCACCTCATCAAAGCAGAGATTCCAACTTCGGGATGCTTGCTTTAGTCCATAGATGGATCGCTGAAGCTTGCATACCTTGCTAGCATCCTTAGGATCGACAAAACCCTTTGGTTGTACCATATACAACTCTTCCTCAATATTACCATTGAGGAACACGATTTTGACATCCATCTGCAAATTTCATAATCGAAAAATGCAGTAATTGCTAACATAATCCTAACTGACTTTAGCATCGCTACGGGAGAGAATGTTTCATCGTAGTCAACTCCTTGAATTTGTAGAAACACCTTTGTGACAAGTCGAGCTTTATAGATGGTCATGTTACCATCAACATTAGTTTTCTTCTTGAAAATCCATTTATTCTCAACGGCCTTTCGGTCATGAGGTAAGTCCATCAAGGTCCAAACCTGGTTTTTGTACATGGATTCCATCTCAGATTGCATGGCTTCTAGCCATTTGTTGGAATCTGGGCTCATCTTCGCTTCTTCATACATCGCAGGGTCATCATTACCATCAACCATGAAATTCATGATAGGATTTCCGTATAGTTCAGGAGCTGCACGTGTACTACTTGACCTGCGAGGTTTGGTAGTATCCTCTTTCGGAGTTTCATGATCTTTATCATCAGTTCCTTCTTCATTTGGTGAAGTCAACTCCAGAACAATTTCCGGTGCTACGCTACTCGCTGTTTCATGAAGAGAAGGTTCAGCAACCTCTTCGAGTTCTACCTTCCGACTACTCACACCTTTCGTGAGAAACTCCTTCTCTAGAAAGGATCCGTTCTTGGCAATAAAACCTTTCCCTCGGATCTATGATATAAGGAATACCCAATTGTTTCTTTAGGGTATCCTATGAAGACGTATTTTTCCGCTTTGGGTTCAAGTTTATCCGGCTAAAGTTTCTTCACATAAAAATTGCATCCCCAAACTTTAAGAAATGACAACTTAGGTTTGTTTCCAAACCACAATTCATACGGTGTCGTTTCAACGGATTTAGATGGTGCCCTATTTAAAGTGAATGAAGCAGTTTCTAGTGCATAAACCCAAAAAGAAAGTGGCGAGTCAGACAGAGACATTATAGATCGAACCATGTATAAGAAGGTACGATTATGACGCTCTAATACACCATTACGCTGTGGTGTTCTGGATGGCGTGAGTTGTGAAACTATTCCACTCTCTCATGTGTGTGCCAAACTCGTAACTTATATATTCAACCCCACGATCTAATCGCAGAAATTTAATCTTTCTATTACGATGATTTTCCACTTCATTATGAAATTTCTTGAACTTTTCAAAGGTTTCAGACTTGTGTTTCATAAAATAGATATACCCATATATACTCAAATCATCCATGAAAGTAACAAAATAATGATATCCACCTCGCGCCGACACACTCATCGGACCACATACATCGGTATGTATGATTTCCAATAAATCTGTCGCCCACTCCATTGTACCGGAAAACGGGGTTCTAGTCATCTTGCCCATAAGGCATGGCTCACATGTATCAAGTGATTCCAAAATTCCATCAGAATGGAGTTTCTTCATGCGTTTTAAGCTAATATGACCTAGACGGAGGTGCCATAGATATGCAGATATATCATCATCAAGTTTAATCCTTCTGGCATCTACATTATGGATATGCGTATCACTATTATCAAGATTCAAAATAAATAAATCATTCATCACAGGCGCATGACCATAACATATATTATTCATATAAATCGAACAACCATCATTTTCGGATTTAAAGGAATAACCATCGCAATAAACATGATCCGGATACAATGATCATACTCAACACAAGCACAAAATAACATTTATTTAGGTTTAAAACTAATCCTGATGGTAGATGGAGAGGTAGTGTTCCGACAGCGATCACATCAACTTTTGATTCATTGCCGACACGCATCTGGACCTCACCCTTTGCTAGTAGTCGCTTGTTCCGTAGCCCCCGTTTGGAGTTACATATATTAGTAATCAAACCAATATCAAATACCCAGGTGCTACTATGAGTCCTAGTTAAGTACACATCAATAACATGTATATCATATATACCTTTGTTCATTTTGTCGGCCTTCTTGTCATCCAAATTCTTGGGGCAGTTGCGCTTCCAATGGCCAGTACCCTTACAATAGTGTAGCACCCCGGGTAAAACCACTACTATAATTGATTGTTATTTTCTTTTATGCATCATCATAATATCATGCTCATGTCACCATGCGGCATTGCATTTGAGCATCATATTAAAATTGTTGCATTGTTGTTTGGATTGCATTGCATTTGTCCTTGACCAATTATATCTTGTATTGTTTATTACTATCACCTAAACTTTCTCTCCCTATTTTACCTACCTCTATTTTTATTTTGTACAAATAGGTTCCTTTTGTTAGGGACCATTAATTTCAAAATGTTTTGTCTTTTCTATTTCTTAAACCCTAACTCATATTCTCGATCTTGTAGAACTGCCCAAATTGTTATGGGGCCATGCTCTTGTCTTCTTCTACTCCCTCCTTGGCCTTATTTATGCCTTTGGCTTATATGTTCAAAATCTCCTGCAAAATATTCAAAAAGAGTTTGGGTTAAATATTTGTTTTAATTTGTAACAAACAAAAGAAATAAAAACATAAAGGAGAGAGAGGGCTACCTGGATCCTTACCTGCTAGCAGCCCAACCAGCAGCCGTAGCAGCCCACCGTCGGCCCATCTCTTTTCCTGGTCGGGTACCCCTTCGATGAAGACGGGAGAAGTCCCTGTTACTGTTCGTCATCATCCTTTCCATCTTCTCCTCTCTACAGAGCAACGGAGACGAGGCAGTTGGCCGTCCCGCCTCCGTTATCCGCGTCATCTCGGCCTACTTATCCCCTAAACCTAGCTTTTATCCTCTCTCCCGCCGCCACCTCCTCTACTCCAATTTGTCCTCCTTGGCTTCACCTCTTATTCTCCACCAAACCGAGAGGCACCACCCCACCTCGCCGTGGCGTCGCCGTTCCGGTGAACCCTGTTCTATATGAAGGTGACAGGAGATGTACCTCGTCGTCCTCATCACCTCCCCAACGTGAATTGAAGAAAGAAACTGTAGGGTTTTGTAGCATGGAAAACAAAAAATTTCTATCGCATACAAACAAACAAGCCAAGATCTCTCTACTAGATTGTAGCAACGAGTCGATGGAATAACTTACCCTCGAAGATTCCAAAGTGTTTAACGAGAGCGGATTCTCGTGAGTGATGTAGTCGTACTCTTCCCGATCTCAAGATCGTGTAGACGATCCTTCCGGCGCTGCGTTCCGGGCGCTCATGATCAGTCACTGCGTTCGGTACTTTCGGCGAAGACCTTCCTCTCCCTTGTTCCAGTGACAATGGAGGTTGTAGCACTCTCCTCGCGATTCCGTAGCACAACGGCGTGGTGCAAAGTAGAGGGAGATCTCATGAGGCTTAAGACGGAGGCGAGTATGGTGGAGTATGAGAGAGTCCTCGGTGTTCTAGGGTTTAGACACACCAAGGAGGGATGCTAGAGGCGGCTAGGGTTCCGGGACCCCCAAGTCGGCTAGGGCAAAACCCTAGGGGTGGCGGCGACTATGGAGGCTGACTTCTAGGGTTTGGTGAGGGACTTGTGTGCTATAGGAGGATCCCCGCCTCCTTATATAGGTGGAGGGCCGGCGTCAAGGGAGGGAGGAGTCCCTCCCAACTCGGCTTGGAGGGCGCCCACGGTTGGAGGAGGATTCCTCCCAACTCGGTTCCACTTCCTCCTCTTTTCCTCTTTCTAATTTTAGCGTTTGACTTTTCAAACTTGCTATTTGACTTTTCAAACTAGGATTTGAATTAATCCTTTATTTGGAACAGCGATGACACTTAGTACATGATGCAATCATTCCAACTTGCAATGACACATTCATGTACCCTTCCTCCGAGTCTTGGGACATTCCGAACCTTCTAGAACATTCTGATGAAAACACCTAATCATTCCCGAACTCAAAGCGGAACTTTCCTTATATGAATCTTATTCTCCGGACCATTCCGGATCACCTCGTGATATCCGGATCCCATCCGAGACTCGAACAACATTCGGTCTCTTTCTCATAATACCATAACTACTCAAACAACGTCGAATCCTTAAGTGTGTCTCCCTACGGTTCGTGAATTATGCGGACATGATCGAGACACTTCTCGAACAATAACCAATAGAGGAATGAAATTCATATGGCTCCCACATATTTCTACGATTACTTTGCGATCGAATGAACCACTTACATACGATACCAATTTCCCTTTGTCTCACGATAGTTTACTTATCCGAGGTTATGATCGTCGGTATCTCTGCATACCTAGTTCAACCTCGTTACCGATAAGTACTCTTTTCTCGTTCCCGTGATATGTGATCCCTTGTGACCCAGTCACATGCTTGCAAGCTAATTGGATGACATTCCACCGAGAGGGCCCAGAGTATATCTATCCATCATATGGATGGACAAATCCCACTCTTGATCCATGTGTCTCAAACAATACTTTCCGAACACTTAATGCCACCTTTATAGCCACCCAGTTACGGTGTGGTGTTTGATGTCATCAAAGCATCCATCCGGTAAAGGTGATATGCATGATCTCATGGTCTAAGGAATTAGGTTACTATGTATCAGAAAGCATATAGCAATTGAACTATTAAAATGACTTGATCTTTATGCTACGCTTATCTATAGGAGTATGTCCACCATATCATTCTCCTAATGATATGATCTTGTTGTTGATAACATCTCCATGTTCATGATAGGGAAACCACAATCATTTATCAACCAACAAGCTAGTGATGTATAGAGGCTATACTAGGGACTTCAATTTAAGTTTACAAATCACACAAGTATCAATGTTTCCTTGTTAATACTATTATAGCATGAATGTAAACATTTATCATAAACACAAAGATATAATAATAACTACATTTATTATTGCCTCTAGGGCATATCTCCAACAGTCTCCCACTTGCACTAGAGTCATCTAATCTAGATTACATGGTAATATACCGAACACCCATGGCAGTTTGGTGCTTGTCATGTTTTGCCCTCGGGAGAGGTTTAGTCAACGGATCCGCCACATTCAGATCTGTGTGTACTTTGCAAATATTTATATCCCCATCTTGGATATGTTCTCGAATAGCGTGAAAACGTAGCTTGATGTGCTTCAGCTTCTTGTGTGACCTTGGTTCTTGCGCATTGGCTATGGCGCCCATGTTATCACAGTAGATAGACATTGGGTCCAGTGCACTAGGAACCACATCCAGCTCTGTAATGAACTCTTTCATCCATATCGCTTCTTGTGAAGACTCCGAAGCAGCCATGTATTCCGATTCAGTTGAAGATCTCGCCACAACGCTTTGCTTTGCACTCCTCCAGCTTCTTTGCACCATTCAAAATAAATACGTATCCAGATTGTGATTTAGAATCATCCGGATCGGTGGTCCAACTAGCATCGGTGTAACCATTAACAACGAGCTGTTCATCACCTCCATAAGAAAGAACCATATCCTTAGTTCTTCTCAAGTACTTAAGGATGTTTTGATCATTGTCCAATGATCCACTCTGGATCACTTTGATATCTGCTAGTTAAACTAACGGCATATGCAATATCGGGTCTAGTACATAGCATGGCATACATTAGAGATCCTGTGGTGAGGCATAGGAGTCTTACTCATCCTTTCTCTATCTTCTGCCGATGTCGGACTTTGAGTTTTACTCAAGGTCGATTGGGCAACAGCAAGAACCCTTTCTTGCTATCTTCCATTCCAAACCTCTTTAGAACTTTGTCCAAATATGTACTCGTGACAATGATATTTGGCGTTTGATCTATCTCTAAATCTTTATGCCTAATATGTAAGTTGCCGCCAAGATCCTTCATTGAAAAACTATTATTCAAATATTCCTTGACACTATTAAGAAGGTCTACATCATTCCCAATCAATAATATGTCATCCACATATAGTATTAAGAATGCTCTGAGCTCCCACTCACTTTATTGTAAATACAAGCTTCTCCATAAGTTTGTATAAAACCAAAACTTTTGATCACCTTATCAAAACGTTGATTCCAACTTCGGGATGCTTGCTTCAATCCATAGATGGACCGTTGAAGTTTGCATACCTTGTTAGCATCTTTAGGATCAACAAAACCTTTGGGTTGCATCATATACAACTCTTCATCAATATCTCCATTGAGGATTCTTTGTTTTGACATCCATCCGCCATATCTCATAATCATAATATGCGTGATTGCTAACATAATCCTCACAGACTTTAGCTTCGCTCTTGGTGAGAAAGTCTCATCGTAGTCAACTCCTTGAATTTGTCGAAACCTTTTGCGACAAGTCGAGCTTTATAAACGATAACATTACCATCGGCATTTGTTTTCTTCTTGAAGATCCATTTGTTCTCGACGACCTTCCGCCATCCGGTAAGTCCACCAAAGTTCATACTTGGTTTTCGTACATAGATCCAATCTCGGTTCATGGCTTCTTGCCATTTATTGGAATCTGGGCTCATCATCGCTTCCTCATATGTCTCGGGGTCATCGGTGTTATCCACCAACATGACACTCATAACGGGATCATACCAATGGAGTGGTACGAGTTATCGTTGACCTCAGGTTACTCAGTAGCAACTTCAGCAAGTTTCATGATCATCATCATTAGCTTCCTCTCTAATTGGTGCGGGCACCACAGAACTTCTTCCGGTTTGCGCTACTGCAATTCGAGAGAAGGTTCAACAACCTCGTCGAGTTCTACTTTCCTTCCGGTCACTTCTTTCGAGAGAAATTCCTTCTCTAGAAAGGATCCATTCTTAACGAAGATTTTGCCTTGGTTCTATGATAGAAGGTATACCCAATAGTTTCCTTTGGGTATCCTATGAAGACGCATTTTCCGCTTTGGGTTCAAGCTTGTCAAATGTAACTTCTTTACATAGGCTTCGCAACCCCAAACTTTAAGGAACGACAATCTAGGTTTCTTCCCAAACCATAATTCATACGGTGTCGTTTCAACGGATTTAGATGGTGCCCTATTTAAAGTGAATGCGGCTGTTTCTAATGCATAACCCCAAAATGATAGCGGTAAATCTGTAAGTGACATCATAGAACGAACCATATCTAAGAGAGTTCGATTACAATGTTCGGACAAACCATTTCGCTGTGGTGTTCCCGGCGGTGTCAATTGTGAAAGTATCTCGCATTTCTTCAAATGCTCTCCAAACTCATAACTTAGATATTCACCTCCACGATCAGAACGTAGAAATTTAATCTTCTTGTTACGTTGATTCTCTACCTCACTTTGAAACTCCTTAAACTTCTCGAAAGTTTCGGACTTATGTTTCATGAAATAGATATACCCATATCTACTCAAGTCATCCGTGAAGGTAAGAACATAACGATAACCACCGCGCGATGCTACACTCATTGGACCACACACATCGGTATGTATGATTTCTAATAAGTCCGTAGCTTGCTCCATCATACCAGAAAAATGGAGTCTTAGTCATTTTACCCATCAGACATGCTTCGCATCTTTCAAGTGATTCAAAATCAAGTGATTCAAGAAGTCCATCGGAATGGAGTTTCTTCATACGCTTCACTCCAATGTGACCAAGGCAGCGATTGCCACATATAGGTCGAATTATCTCTTGATTTCAAACGTTTAGCCTCAATGTTGTTGATATGTGTATTTCCACTATCGAGATTCAATAAGAATAGACCATCTATCAAAGGTGCATGTGCATAAAACATATCACTCATATAAATCGAACAACCATTATTCTCGGACTTAAACAAGTAACCGTCTACTTAATAAACAAGATCCGATATAATGTTCATGCTCAACGTAGGCACCAAATAACAATTATTTAAGTATAAAACTAATCCCGATGGTAGATGAAGGGGTAGCGTGCCGAGCGATCACATCAACCTTTGATCCGTTTCCCACGCCATCGTCACCTCGTTCTTCGCTAGCTTCCGTTTATTCTGCGCAGACCTGTTTGAGTTACAAATATGAGCAACCGAACCGAGATCAAATACCCGGGCACTACTACGAGTACTAGTGAGATACACATCAATAACATGTATATCGGATATACCTTTCTTCTTGATGTTGCCGTTCTTCAAATCCGCCAAGTACTTTGGGCAATTCCGCTTCGATGACCTTCTCCCTTGCGGTAAAACACTCGATTTTAGGCTTAGGTCCAGCCTTGGTTTTCTTCAGCCGTGGTAACTTTCTTACCACCCTTCTTGAAGTGTCCCTTACCTTAGACTTGCCTTTCTTGAATTTGGTGGTCTTATTGACCAACAACACTTGGTGCTCTTTCTTGATCTCCACTTCTGAGACTTTAACATAGCAAAGCAGTTGTAGCGCTTGTTCATGTTCTACATGTTGTAGTTCATCACAAAGTTCTTGTAACTTGGTGGTAGTGATTGGAGGACACGGTAAATCCCCAAAGCATTAGGAATCACTATACCCAAGCTTTGAAGTTTGTTTGCGTGCCCAGACATCTTAAGCACATGCTCACTGACGGAGCTGCCCTCTTCCATCTTGCAGTTAAAGAACTTTTCAGAAGCCTCATAACTTTCAATTGCCGCATGAGTCTCAAAGATCAATTTGAGATCCTCGACAATATCAGATGGGTCTGAATTCTCAAACCTTTTCTGAAGCTCTGAGTCCAAACCATACAAGATAGCACACTGAACTATGGAGTACTGATTCTTCCGAGCGAGGTAAACATTCTTTACTTCATGGGAAGCATCAACTGCACGTGGGTCACCCAGCGGTGCATCCATCACATAGGTCAAATTACCAGCTGTGAGGACAATCCTCAAATTGCGGAACCAATCCGCGAAGTTGCTTCCATTGTTTTTCAACTTTTCTTTCTCTAGGAACGCATTAAAATTGATGGTAGGGGCTGCCATGATCTACAACATATTTGCAATAGTTTAGACTAAGTTTATGACAAATTGAGTTCAAATTAATAATAAAGTTAATCTAGGTGAACTCCCACTCAAAACAATATCCCTCACATTGTTTTAGTGATCACACGAACCAAATCCACTACATCAACACCGATCATCACGAGAGTTGATATAGTTTCAATGGCGAATAATCATCATGTTCATCATATCTACTATATGATTCATACTTTACTTTTCGGTGATCCGTGTTCCGAGACCATGTCTGTACATGCTAGGCTCGTCAAGATCAAACCTTAGTTTCCGCATGAGCAAATCTGGCTTGCTCACGTTGTATACACTTGCAAAATCTAACACACCCGATCATCACGTGGTGCTTCGAAACAACAAGCTTTAGCAACGGTGCTAACTAAGGGTGAACACTTTATGACTTGAAATTCATGTGCATGAGGGATCATGCTACCGTCGTCTACCAAGCAATACAAGATGCATAAAGGATTAACATCACATGCAATTCAATAATATGTGATATGATATGGCCTTTCTTCTTTGTGCTTCCGATCTCCATCTTCAAGCACGAACATGATCTCCATCATCACTGGCATTGCATCAAGGTCAATGACGCTTCACCATGGTTGTCGTCCACCGGCTTCAACTATTACAACTACTTTGAATAAACACGCGGGTATTAACATAAATTAAAAACAACCATATGGCTCCTGCTGGTTGCCAACTTACAATAAGGAACATTGCATACATCAAATATAATCACAATCATGGCCATATCACATCACTGCACACCCCTGCAAAACAAAGTTAGACGCCTCTACTTTCTTTGCATATTTTACGTGGTTTGGGGCTTTCAATAAGTGTCGTTCTAACTTACGAACAAGAACCACAACATTGATACTAGCATTGTTGATCACCCGTTGTAAATTGGATCTTAACTATGCTAGGAGAAACAGGCACCCGCAAAGCCACTTATGCAATACAAGTTGCATGTTAAGCGTGGAGCAAGTCTCATGAATGATGTCATGTAAGGTTAGCCCGGGCCGCTTCATCCCAACATACCGCAAGATGCAAAGTACACAAAAAGCAATCGACAATGAAAGCATCAACGCCCACAATGACCATTGTGTTCTACTCGTGCAACAGATCTACATATAGACACGGCTCTGATACCACTGTAGGGGTTCGTAGCATGGAAAACAAAAAATTTCTATCGCATACAAACAAACAAGCCAAGATCTATCTACTAGATTGTAGCAACGAGTCGATGGAATAACTTACCCTCGAAGATTCCAAAATGTTTAACGAGAGCGGATTCTCGTGGGTGATGTAGTCGTACTCTTTCCGATCTCAAGATCGTGTAGACGATCCTTCCAAAGGCGTTTAAGCGCTTCACAATCGGTCACATCGTTCGGTACTTGACGAAGACCTTCCTCTCCCTTGTTCCAAAGAAAGCGGAGGTTGTAGCACTCTCCTCGCGATTCCGACAACTGGCAGTACCTAAGTAGAGGGAAATCCCAGGCTTCGCCTTAAGCCGAGCGAGTATGGTGGAGTATGAGAGAGGGCTATTAGTGGAATAGGGATTAGACACACCAATTAGAAGGTTCTAAACCGCAGGCTAAAGCAATTAGAAGCTCTAAACCAAAACGGCTCTAAACCGTAGATTAGAGGATAGGAACTTGTGTGTCTAGAGGAGGAGGCCCCGCCTCCTTTTATAGGTGGAGGGCGGCCAGGAGGGAGGAGTCCTCCCAACTCGCCTAGGTGGGCCCGGCTTGGAGGAGAGGGACTCCTCCTCCAAGTTGGTTTCAACCTCCTCTTGCTTGTTTCCACGTTTCCTGTTTCCCACAGTTTCTGTTTTCCACAGCTCGCTTTTAGCCGTTTGACTTTCAAACTGGCAGTTTGACTTTTCAGTTTTGGAACATCAAGAACACTTAGTACATGATGCAATCATTCAATGACACATTCATGTACCTCCCCAGTGCCGGACAATCCGAACCTTCTAGAACATTCCCGATGAAAACACCGAATCATTCCCGAACTCAAACGGACTTTCCTTATATGAATCTTATTCTCCGGACCATTCCGGATCACCTCGTGATATCCCGGATCCCATCCAAGACTCAACAACATTCGGTCTCTTTCATAATACCATAACTACTCAAACAACGTCGAATCCTTAAGTGTGTCTCCTACGGTTCGTGAATTATGCGGACATGATCGAGACACTTCTCAACAATAACCAATAGAGGAATCTGAAATTCATATGGCTCCCACATATTTCTACGATTACTTGCGATCGAATGAACCACTTACATACGATACCAATTTCCCTTTGTCTCACGATAGTTTACTTATCCGAGGTTATGATCGTCGGTATCTCGCATACCTAGTTCAACCTCATCGATAAGTACTCTTTTATCGCTCCGTGATATGTGATCCCTTGTGACCCAGTCACATGCTTGCAAGCTAATTGGATGACATTCCACCGAGAGGGCCCAGAGTATATCTATCCGTCATATGGATGGACAAATCCCACTCTTGATCCATGTGTTTCAACCAATACTTTCCGAACACTAAATGCCACCTTTATAGCCACCCAGTTACGGTGTGGTGTTTGATGTCATCAAAGCATCCATCCAGTAAATGTGATATGCATGATCTCATGGTCGAAGGAATTAGGTTACTATGTATCAGAAAGCATATAGCAATTGAACTATTGAAATGACTTGATCTTTATGCTACGCTTATCTATAGGAGTATGTCCACCATATCATTCTCCTAACGATATGATCTTGTTGTTGATAACATCTCAATGTTCATGATAGGGAAACCACAATCATTAATCAACCAACAAGCTAGTGAAGTATAGAGGCTATACTAGGGACTTCAAATTAAGTTTACAAATCACACAAGTATTAATGTTTCCTTGTTAATACTATTATAGCATGAATGTAAACATTTATCATAAACACAAAGATATAATAATAACTACATTTATTATTGCCTCTAGGGCATATCTCCAACAGTCTCCCACTTGCACTAGAGTCATCTAATCTAGATTACATGGTAATATACCGAACACCCATGGCAGTTTGGTGTTGGTCATGTTTTTCCCTCGGGAGAGGTTTAGTCAACGGATCCGCCACATTCAGATCTGTGTGTACTTTGAAAATCTTTATATCCCCATCCTGGATATGTTCTCGAATAGCGTGAAAACGCAGCTTGATGTGCTTCAGCTTCTTGTGTGACCTTGGTTCTTGCGCATTGGCTATGGAGCCCATGTTATCACAGTAGATAGACATTGGGTCCAGTGCACTAGGAACCACACCCAGCTCTGTAATGAACTCTTTCATCCATATCGCTTCTTGTGAAGCCTCCGAAGACCATGTATTCGATTCGGTTGAAGATCTCGCCACAACGCTTTGCTTTGCACTCCTCCACTAATCGCCGCACCATTCAAAATAAATACGTATCCATTGTGATTTAGAATCATCCGACCGGTGTTCCAACTAGCATCGGTGTAACCATTAACAACGAAATGTTCATCACCTCCATAAGAAAGAACCATATCCTTAGTTCTTCTCAAGTACTTAAGGATGTTTTTGATCACGTCCAATGATCCACTCTGGATCACTTTGATATCTGCTAGTTAAACTAACGATATGCAATGCAATGTCGGGTCTAGTACATAGCATGGCATACATTAGAGATCCTATGGCTGAGGCATAGGGAGTCTTACTCATCCTTTCTCTATCTTCTGCCGATGTCGGACTTTGAGTTTTACTCAAGGTCGTATTGGGCAACATGGGCAAGAACCCTTTCTTGCTTTCTTCCATTCCAAACCTCTTTAGAACTTTGTCCAAATATGTACTCTGTGACAATGATATTTGGCGTTTCGATCTATCTCTATAAATCTTTATGCCTAATATGTAAGTTGCTTCGCCAAGATCCTTCATTGAAAAACTATTATTCAAATATTCCTTGACACTATTAAGAAGGTCTACATCATTCCCAATCAACAATATATCATCCACATATAGTATTAAGAATGCTACAGAGCTCCCACTCACTTTCTTGTAAATACAAGCTTCTCCATAAGTTTGTATAAAACCAAAACTTTTGATCACCTTATCAAAACATTGATTCCAACTTCGGGATGCTTGCTTCAATCCATAGATGGACCGTTGAAGTTTGCATACCTTGTTAGCATCTTTAGGATTGACAAAACCTTTGGGTTGCATCATATACAACTCTTCATCAATATCTCCATTGAGGAATGCTGTTTTGACATCCATCTGCCATATCTCATAATCATAATATGCAGTGATTGCTAACATAATCCTCACAGACTTTAGCTTTGCTACCAGTGAGAAAGTCTCATCGTAGTCAACTCCTTGAATTTGTCGAAACCCTTTTGCGACAAGTCGAGCTTTATAGACAGTAACATTACCATCGAGATCTTCTTCTTGAAAATCCATTTGTTCTCGACGACCTTCCGCCATCCGGTAAGTCCACTAAAGTCCATACTTGGTTTTCGTACATGGATCCAATCTCGATTTCATGGCTTCTTGCCATTTATTGGAATCTGGGCTCATCATCGCTTCCTCATATGTCTCGGGGTCATCGGTGTTGTCCACCAACATGACACTCATAACGGATCATACCAATGGAGTGGTACGAGTTCTCGTTGACCTCCGAGGCTCAGAGCAACTTCAACCAAGTTTCATGATCATCATCATTAGCTTCCTCTCTAATTGGTGCAGGCACCACGGGAACTTCTTCCGGTCTTGCGCTACTCGCAATTCGAGAGAAGGTTCAACAACCTCGTCGAGTTCTACTTTCCTTCCAGTCACTTCTTTCGAGAGAAATTCTTCTCTAGAAAGGATCCATTCTTAACGAAGATTTTGCCTTCGGATCTATGATAGAAGGTATACCCAATAGTTTCCTTCGGGTATCCTATGAAGACGCATTTTTCCGCTTTGGGTTCAAGCTTGTCCGGCTGTAACTTCTTTACATAGGCTTCGCATCCCCAAACTTTAAGGAACGACAATTTAGGTTTCTTCCCAAACCATAATTCATACGGTGTCGTTTCAATGGATTTAGACGGTGCCCTATTTAAAGTGAATGCGGCTGTTTCTAATGCATAACCCCAAAATGATAGCGGTAAATCTGTAAGTGACATCATAGAACGAACCATATCTAAAAGAGTTCGATTACGACGTTCGGACACACCATTACGTTGTGGTGTTCCCGGCGGTGTCAACTGTGAAAGTATTCCGCATTTCTTTAAATGCTCGCCAAACTCGTAACTTAGATATTCACCTCCACGATCAGAACGCAGAAATTTAATCTTCTTGTTACGTTGATTCTCTACCTCACTTTGAAACTCCTTAAACTTCTCGAAAGTTTTGGACTTATGTTTCATGAAATAGATATACCCATATCTACTCAAGTCATCCGTGAAGGTAAGAACATAACGATAACCACCGCGCGATGCTACACTCATTGGTCCACACACATCGGTATGTATGATTTCCAATAAGTCCGTAGCTCGCTCCATCATACCAGAAAATTGAGTCTTAGTCATTTTTCCCATCAGACATGCTTCGCATCTCTCAAGTGATTCAAAATCAAGTGATTCAAGAAGTCCATCGGAATGGAGTTTCTTCATACGCTTCACTCCAATGTGACCAAGACGACAGTGCCACATATAGGTCGAATTATCGCTTGATTTCAAACGTTTAGCCTCAATGTTGTTGATATGTGTATCTCCACTATCGAGATTCAATAAGAATAGACCATCTATCAAAGGTGCATGTGCATAAAACATATTACTCATATAAATCGAACAACCATTATTCTCTGACTTAAACAAGTAACCGCCTTAATAAACAAGATCCCGATATAATGTTCATGCTCAACACAGCACTAAATAACAATTATTTAAGTATAAAACTAATCCCGATGGTAGATGAAGGGTAGCGTGCCACCACGATCACATCAACCTTTGATCCGCTTTCCCACGCGCATCGTCACCTCGTTCTTCGCTAGCTTCCGTTTATTCGCAAAGACCGCTTTGAGTTACAAATATGAGCAACCGAACCAAGATCAAATACCGTGCACTACTACGTGTACTAGTGAGATACACATCAATAACATGTATATCAGATATACCTTTCTTCTTGATGTTGCTGTTCTTCAGATCCGCCAAGTACTTTGGGCAATTCCGCTTCCAGTGACCTTCTCCCTTGCAGTAAAAGCACTCAGTTTCAGGCTTGGGTAAAGCATTGGCCTTCTTCGCCGGCGTGGTAACTTTCTTACCACCCTTCTTGAAGTGTCCCTTTTGCTTAGACTTGCCTTTCTTGAGTTTGGTGGTCTTATTGACCAACAACACTTGGTGCTCTTTCTTGATCTTCACTTCTGCAGATTTTAACATAGCAAACAGTTCTGGCAACTCTTTGTTCATGTTCTGCATGTTGTAGTTCATCACAAAGTTCCTGTAACTTGGTGGCAGTGACTGGAGGACACGGTAAATCCCCAAAGCATTAGGAATCACTATACCCAAGCTTTTAAGTTTGTTTGCGTGCCCAGACATCTTAAGCACATGCTCACTGACGGAGCTGACCTCTTCCATCTTGCAGTTAAAGAACTTTTCAGAAGCCTCATAGCTTTCAATTGCCGCATGAGTCTCAAAAATCAATTTGAGATCCTCGACAATATCATATGGGTCTGACTCTTCAAACCTTTTCTGAAGCTCCGATTCTAAACCATACAAGATAGAACACTGAACTATGGAGTACTGATTCTTCCGAGCGAGGTAAACATTCTTTACTTCATCGGGAGCATCAGCTGCAGGTGGGTCACCCAGCGGTGAATCCAGCACATAGGTCAAATTACCAGCTATGAGGACAATCCTCAAATTGCGGAACCAATCCGCGAAGTTGCTTCCATTGTTTTATAACTTTTCTTTCTCTAGGAACGCATTAAAATTGATGGTAGGGGCTGCCATTGATCTACAACATATTTGCAATAGTTTAGACTAAGTTTATGACAAATTGAGTTCAAATTAATTAATGAAATTAAACTAGGTGAACTCCCACTCAAAACAACATCCCTCACATTGTTTTAGTGATCACACGAACCAAATCCACTACATCAACACCGATCATCACGTGAGTTGATATAGTTTCAAAGGCGAACAATCGTCATGTTCATTATATCTACTATATGATTCATGATTTACCTTTCGGTGATCCGTGTTCCGAGACCATGTCTGTACATGCTAGGCTCGTCAAGATCAAACCTTAGTTTCTGCATGAGCAAATCTGGCTTGCTCACGTTGTATACACTTGCAGAATCTAACACACCCGATCATCACGTGGTGCTTCGAAACAACAAGCTTTAGCAATGGTGCTAACTAAGGGTGAACACTTTATGACTTGCAATTGATGTGCATGAGGGATCATCTTATAATGCTACCGTCGTCTACCAAGCAATACAAGATGCATAAAGGATTAACATCACATGCAATTCAATAATATGTGATATGATATGGCCTTTCTTCTTTGTGCTTCCGATCTCCATCTTCAAGCACGAACATGATCTCCATCATCACCGGCATTGCATCAAGGTCAATGACGCTTCACCATGGTTGTCGTCCACCGGCTTCAACTATTACAACTACTTTGAATAAACACGCGGGTCTTAACATAAATTAAAAACAACCATATGGCTCCTGCCGGTTGCCAACTTACAATAAGGAACATTGCATACATCAAATATAATCACAATCATGGTCATATCACATCACTGCACACCCCTGCAAAACAAAGTTAGACGCCTCTACTTTCTTTGCATATTTTACGTGGTTTGGGGCTTTCAATAAGTGTCGTTCTAACTTATGAACAAGAACCACAACATTGATACTAGCATTGTTGATCACCCGTTGTAAATTGGATCTTAACTATGATAGGAGAAACAGGCACCCGCAAAGCCACTTATGCAATACAAGTTGCATGTTAAGCGTGGAGCAAGTCTCATGAACGATGTCATGTAAGGTTAGCCCGGGCCGCTTCATCCCAACATACCGCAAGATGAAAAGTACACAAAAAGCAATCGACAATAAAAGCATCAACGCCCACAATGACCATTGTGTTCTACTCGTGCAACAGATCTACATATAGACACGGCTCGATACCATCAGAGGGGTTCGTAGCATGGAAAACAAAAATTTTCCATCGCATACAAACAAACAAGCCAAGATATATCTACTAGATTGTAGCAACGAGTCGATGGAATAACTTACCCTCGAAGATTCCAAAGTGTTTAACGAGAGCGGATTCTCGTGGGTGATGTAGTCGTACTCTTCCGATCTCAAGATCGTGTGAGACGATCCTTCCGGCGTTAAAGCGCTTCAGCAATGGTCACATCGTTCGTGCCTTGATTTAAGACCTTCCTCTCCCTTGTTCCAGCAGAAATGGAGGTTGTAGCACTCCTCGCGATTCGGCAAAGACAACGTGGTACCTAAGTAGAGGGAAATCCATGAGGCTTCGCTTAAGCCGAGCGAGTATGGTGGAGTATGAGAGAGGGCTATTAGTGGTCTAGGTATTAGACACACCAATTAGAAGGCTCTAAACCGCAGGCTAAAGCAATTAGAAGCTCTAAACCAAACGGCTCTAAACCGGAGATTAGAGGATAGGAACTTGTGTGTCTAGAGGAGGAGGCCCTGCCCCTCCTTTTATAGGTGGAGGGGCGTGCCGGGGAGGGAGGAGTCCTCCCAACTCGGCCTAGGTGGGCCGCCGGCTTGGAGGCTAGGGACTCCTCCTACAAGTTGGTTTCAACCTCCTCTTGATTGTTTCCCAGTTTCCTGTTTCCCACAGTTTCCTGTTTTCCACAGTTTCCTGTTTTAGCCGTTTGACTTTCAAACTGGCAGTTTGACTTTTCAGTTTTGGAACAGCAAGAACACTTAGTACATGATGCAATCATTCAATGACACATTCATGTACCTCCCCGGAGTGCTTGGACAATCCGAACCTTCTAGAACATTCCGATGAAAACATCTAATCATTCCCGAACTCCGAAACGGGACTTTCCTTATATGAATATTATTCTTCGGACCATTCCGGATCACCTCGTGATATCCCGGATCCCATCCAAGACTCCGAACAACATTCGGTCTCTTTCTCATAATACCATAACTACTCAAACAACGTCAATCCTTATGTGTCTCCCTACGGTTCGTGAATTATGCGGACATGATCGAGACACTTCTAACAATAACCAATAGAGGAATCTGGAAATTCATATGTCTCCACATATTTCTACGATTACTTTGCGATCGAATGAACCACTTACATACGATACCAATTTCCCTTTGTCTCACGATAGTTTACTTATCTTGAGGTTATGATCGTCGGTATCTCTGCATACCTAGTTCAACCTCGTTACCGATAAGTACTCTTTTCTCGTTCGTGATATGTGATCCCTTGTGACCAGTCACATGCTTGCAAGCTAATTGGATGACATTCCACCGAGAGGGCCAGAGTATATCTATCCGTCATATGGATGGACAAATCCCACTCTTGATCCATGTGTTTCAACCAATACTTTCGAACACTAAATGCCACCTTTATAGCCACCCGCCACGGTGTGGTGTTTGATGTCATCAAAGCATCCATCCAAGAAAGGTGATATGCATGATCTCATGGTCGAAGGAATTAGGTTACTATGTATCGTAAAGCATATAGCAATTGAACTATTGAAATGACTTGATCTTTATGCTACGCTTATCTATAGGAGTATGTCCACCATATCATTCTCCTAACGATATGATCTTGTTGTTGATAACATCTCAATGTTCATGATAGGGAAACCACAATCATTAATCAACCAACAAGCTAGTGAAGTATAGAGGCTATACTAGGGACTTCAAATTAAGTTTACAAATCACACAAGTATTAATGTTTCCTTGTTAATACTATTATAGCATGAATGTAAACATTTATCATAAACACAAAGATATAATAATAACTACATTTATTATTGCCTCTAGGGCATATCTCCAACAGTTTCTGTCGTACCTTTAGGGTTTCGCTTCTTTCCTATTATAACGATGGCGCTACAAACATCTTATCTGCATCTCGTTTGGTGTACCCGTCATCCAATCTTTTGTTCTCGAACTCTTTATCTATATGTGTTCCTTGCTGGATACCCGTATCGTTGAAAATCATATGAGAAGGACGAGCATTGGTGAAGTTGGAGTATACCTTGAACATGTGTTGTTCATGCCAATGGAACCATTGTGAAACCTAACCGTTATGTATTTTCATAAAATTTCTTTGGTATCTTCCGGTGTTTTCCGATGTGACGACCTCATCTACATCAAATCCAATGCAGAGCTGGCATCATCCCTTTGTTCCGAATACCGCTTAAGAAGATCTTCATTCTAAATTTCGAGAGTTGAGTTGCCTGATTTTCCTATTCATGTATAGAGTTGATAGTTTGGGTACGGGATGGACTGATCACCCTACCCGACTCTTACTGTTCACTCTTGTACATCGAACTGGTGGATCAATGTAACTTTTCCCTCTTCTCATGGAAGTTAGAGGTGGCCTTATTTTTGATACCTCAACCTTCGTCCTTTGTTTCTCCGGAGTGTTCTCTCGACGAGCAGGGACAACGACCTCTTGTTAGTGGTGTCGCGAGGATCTACACGAAGCGAGAAGATGCAGATCACCGACCTTCTCTCCGGTACCATGAGGCGGATCTCGAGGGCGAGATCCATTGTTAGTGGTGTCGAATTGTGGCATCCCGCAAAACCACTACTAGAAAATCGCATGTTGTTTATATTTTTGTGCATCATCATCATATATGCATGCATGTTTTAACAAAAACTAATTTCGAAAAACCCCTCTTTGTTTTCTAGGTATTCCCCATCTTCATTCAAATATAAAACGCTGGCGTTTCCGGATATATCTGTTTGTATAAAAACAATTTACAAAAGCCTTTTAAAAATAAAATATAAATAAAATTTAAATATTTTAGTGGGGGAGGCAGCCACCGGCCAGGCCCAAAAGGCCCAACCGGCAGCCACCTACCACCCCACTACAAACCCTAAACCTAAACTACCCATCTAACCCTAACTCCACACCTCAGAGCCCACACAAGACCAACCCACCGCACCCGACACGCACACCCATGCCACACACGCAAGCCCCAACCCTCCCCTGGTCGACACGACCCGGTCAACCTGGAACCACCTCTCCCATCCCCTTCTCTCTCCTAGGCCGCGTCCTCTCCACGCGACCCGCGTCTCCCACCTCTCGCCACGCACGACCCCGCTCCCCCTGTTCCTACTCCTTCCGCGTAGCCTTCCTCCTCTCTGCCTCGCCTGGCTCCTCCCTGGCGACGCCTCCTCGACCCCGCCGCCTCGCCTCCCCTCCTCCTCGCTCCGCCGCCTCCGTCCCGCTCGCCTCCGTCGCGCCTCGACCCCTTCCTTCCCGCCAAGGCCTCGCGTCCCTCTTCCGCTCCTCTTCGCAGCGTCGGCGACCTCGTCTGATCGCGTCCCGCCGACCGGACGTCGCCAGCTCCGCCTCCCGCGTCCCCCACCAACCATCTCGCCATCGCTCCACATCAGGCGCTCGCCGCCCAGCGCCTCGACCTCGCCACGCCTCGCCTCTCGCCGCCGAGCCGCCTCCTCCAGCCTCTCCCGCGGTGCCGCCTCCTCTCCGGGGCCATGACCCGTCATCCGCCGAGCTCCAGCGTCGCTGCCGAGCCGCCGCCTCCGCTCCAGTCCGCGCCTTCCTCTTCCTCCGCGCTCGCCCCGAGCCGCCTCGCCTCCCGGCGTGGAGCCTCCGCCTCGAGCGCCACCATGCCCCCCTCATCGCCGTCGTCGCTCCTCTCGCCTGCGGGCTCTGCCTCCGGCGAGCACCTCCCCATGGCGCTGTCGCGAGCGTCGTTTGGGTCCCTTCTGCGTCGCGCGCCTCTACGACCATCGCCGGCCCGTCCCTGCCCCGCGTGCAGCATTGCCGACCCCCTCTGTGCGCTGCCCGGCCCGTGTGCAAGAGGCACACACTGCCTGCGTGGTTGCGTATGGTTCCCGGGTAGTGGTACTGCCATCTTGTGATCTGCTGCTAATTGGCAACAGAGCCGTTTGTGTTTAGCCATGTTGATGGGTGTTTGGACGCCCTCATCGGCTAACTTCGTTGCTGATGCCGACAAGATCTCCGACATGGCGTAGATGGACAAACCTCGAAGACTGAACCCCTCGGAACGCCAAGTTCTCCTCATGAACCCCGAAGCCCCGACGCCCCGGACCCCGAAGACCGATCCCCGAGACCGAACTCTCGGCACGCCAAGATCTTCGTCTCGAGGACACCAAGTCCGTCGACATGAAACCAAATGACGTCAAGCACTCCGACGCAGAACACCAAGTTCTCCGTCCCGGACGCCAAGACCGACTTGATGGCGCGGGCCCGACAAGATCTGCACGACGACAAGAACGACATCGACCAGGGCGAGTCCGATGCGCCCCGACGCCGACCAAGTCCTCCTTCCCGGAATGCCAAGATCTACCTCCGATATCCGAGAACGATCCCGCCCTGGCCGAACCCCAGATCCGGACCCTAAGACCGACCCCGAACCCCTCGAACCCCAAGATCTGCCGAACCCTAATGTGTGACCCTTTTCTCGAGCCCTATTTTATAAATGTAATATTAAATTGATGCATATTAAATTATCATACTCGCATGCATATTTGTGTGGTTTGGGGGCCTTATGCCGATTCACCATATAATTAAATATGGGGCCCATATGCGGACAAATCTAGTCTTATATTGGCCTCATTTAAATTTGTGTAGTGAACTGGTAACTTATCTTGCCCTATTATTACAACATTTAATTGCGGGGTAGCTAAATAACATGAACCATCTAATTAAATGTCGGGACCCCGGTTCCACTTAATATGGCCTAATTGCATCGCATCTATGCCATGTCATACATCATACATGCATCATGCCCGATCTTTTGCCGTAGTATTAAATATTGCATCCGGTGTTTATTCTAGCGTTTTGGTCCTTCGCGGATAAGGCCGTTGAGTTGATGTGAGCTTCGCCCCGATCTTCGGTTGAACCTTCGACAATGTTTTCAGGCGAGCATCTCCCCCTTTCTACCTATCTTACTTTTATAGTATTTACTCCCTCCTGTTGACTATTGCTATCTGTGTCGCGTTGCTCTAGTTTTCGTACCCGTGATATCCCTTGCAGCCTTATATTGCCTTGGACACATCCTATTACCTGTTGTTTGGTAGCTAGTTGGACTTGCGCGTCGTAGTCGCTTGCTCAAGTGCTGTTGCGTGTCGTCAAGTGCCACAGTTGTTGGAGTGTTGCCGCATGTTTAATGTTGGAGATGTTCGTGGCTTTAATTATCGTTCCCTTTAATTACTGTTTTAACAACTAAAATTGAAGTAGGTAAGCAGAGGCACAGGTGGGAAATAGATGTTATTTGGTTGTTAACCGTCCACTTGTGTCCCGTAGGACCCCGAGTGCTTGATACCTGTTCCTTGTTTTATCGCGCTATCCACATCCGGGAGGATTATGGGACCCCCCTGAGCCAGAGCTTGATTCATTCTTATTTCTTGGGGCCACAAACTAGTTTGAGGTTTTATTTACTATCCTGTACTTATGCCATGCTACTGCTTTATTTACGATTGTGCGAGGAGCACCTGTACTGTTTAGGATCGGGACACGTTTTCGTGGTGTCGACAAGCCCAGTTTTGGGTTCCCGATGTTCACTGACCGTCCACCCAAACCTCGGGTCCGTCTCGAGTCACTAACCGTTGTGGGTGTACTCAAGGGTGGCCCCTGAAATATTTCTGAATCGTGATTGCTTTGTCGTGAAGGCCTCGTTGGGTTTTGATTTGGTTTTTCCGAGGTTGATCGAGTGTGTGTTGCTATTTGTGCACCCTGCAGGTAAAACTTCTGAAAGCCATGTCCGCGGTTATGGACGACTTGGAGCACAGTATCTCGATCATAGACAACTATAACTAAAGTAGTGCTATAAATTTGACTCTATAATGACTAGTAATCAGCTTCACTATAATGGAATGGTTAAATAAAACTGCCAACAATTGTTTGTTTGGGTTGTCGCCTGCGACCATTGTACCTGACTAGTAAGTATTGCAACTACAACGGAATGGCTAAATAAAAGTACCAACAACTGCTGGGTTTTGGGATATCTCCTGCTAATTGTATCTGACTAGTAAGTGTTGCAACTACAACGGAATGGTTAACTAAAACTGCCCACTGCTTATTATATCAGGACGATTATCTATATTTGACTAGTAATTGCTGCAACGATAACTGAATAAATAAAACTGCCAACGGTGTGAGTTCCTCGGTTGACTTCCTCGTTTGGCCTCGAGGGGGAAACACCAGGATGGGTTTGTCTGATGATAGTATCAGGTTGGATCCGAATAGGTCTTTCTTATCCCTCTCTGATAGCCGTCAGTTGTATCGAGTCTCTATAGGTTGTTTAGTGCATGCTGCTCTGCCGCTTCAGTCCACCATACCTATGTAGGCGAGGACCGCTAATTCTAGCCTCGCTGTCTTGGCCTCGATCTTGACCGCTCTCTTTTTCCTTTGTCCTTTGTCGGCACCCTTTGTTTAAGCAGGTTTGAGATCGACGTCAGCGGTGGTTACCCTTCCGCTTGGCGGGGGTTATGGGCGCCATTGGTTATTCTTCAGGGCTCTTAGCCCCATTTGCATCTTGTCCGTAGCTGGACGCTCTTTCATTTTCAAGGTGATTTGGATCTTTGTACTGTATATCTGCATTCTTGACTCTTGGAGTCGCTGTTGTATATATATATGTTCTGTGGGTTCCATCGAGGACTATTGTATAATGATATTACTTCGTTTTCCACCCGCATGAAAGTGCCTGGTGGGCACCTTTGAATCGTTTCTATGCGGGTTTGGCGGGAATCGCTGAAACTTGCATAGGGTCGATTCTGAGGGTGTTACAATACTACCGGTGGCTAGGGATGTAAATGGCACTTAAATGGCATCCGCAAGTCCCGTTTATTCAAAATCTTAGTTCTTTGTTTTAGAAAAAACAAACTTTGTTGAACTAGAATACAAATAAACGGTATTACGCGGGATTAAATGGTGTGCCACTTACATCCCTACAGGTGGCTGGCCGGAACTTTCGGCCAGGAAAACTCCAAATGAGATGAAACCAATTTTGTTGGAAAGATAACGACATGTCAAAATATTGGGTATCACCAATGGAGAAAATACCATGAATATATATGTGATGTATCTCCCAAGGCGTGGAGCCGGAAAACTCGCAAGATCAACAACCGCAATAAGATATGCAAGGGAAATTCTTATTTGATGAACTAGAGCTTATTTTGATGATAACCATAAGCTCTAGATCCTCTCAAGGACAAAAACCAACTAACAACCAAGAAAGATGATGCTATGTATGCAAAGGTTTGAGCTCTCTCCGAACGATGCGATCGAAACACCCGCTTGAGAGCACCTCTTGATAGTACAACTATCTATCCTAAACCCAGTCTCCCAACTAACAACACGAGACCAGTAAAATAGAAACCCTACCAAGATCATACCTTTGTCTTGAGCATTCCACTTGAGCTTGATGTAGACCGTCTTGACCTTCTCAATATGCAACACCTTTATTGATTGCTCTTGCTCGCTCTTGCTTGATGAATACTTGCAAATTGCTCCCTCATACTCCATGGGGAAACCTCTTCTTTGGATTTGTCTTCATCACTCCATGATCTCTGAGGATTGGAAGCTTCAAGAACGAGATCTTCTAGAGATGGCACATCTTGAGCTTGCCCTTCTTCATCCCTTCTTGTCTTGATCAACCTTCAAGCACTTTATTTCTTCATGATTCCAATGGGCACAAAGCCCTTGGAAATTTATTTTTATCCTTATTCATTTCTTCAACTTTCAACCTTGAGACCAACACATGGCCCAAGTGATGCCAATAGACAAACCTACAAGTGAAACTCAATTTACACATTATTCCATAGAGATTGCCATCAATCACCAAAACCACACATGGTACATACATGCCCTTTCACTCTTGTTCTTCCAAGCTTCATTGTTAGATGGCTCAACACCATGCCCATTGTCATTGTCGTCAGGAATTACACTTTCCTCATCCATGAAAAAATCATCAAGGCCATACCCCAAAGATCCATTTGTGCAGAATGCAAAGTGTCAACACTAGCTTTACCTGGGTGGGGAAGGGATGGAATGGCTTTTGATCAAGGATCTTGAACCTGTTCTTCAAAGCAGTGAATGCCCTCTCAATGGTGACCCTAATACTAGAGTGCCTGAGATTGAATAGCTCCTTGGCATTTTGGTGCATGTTCCTTCTAGTGAACTCGTTCATATGGTACCTGGTAGACCTGAACGGTGGAAGAATTCCAGGGTGACAACCATAACCAGCACCTCCTAGGTAGAACTTCCCAACAGGGATACCGATTGAAAGGATCGTATGGGCACCTAGAGGGGGGGGTGAATAGGTGCTACTTCAAATTTTCTTCTTTTTCAAATTAAGGTTTGACAATAAGGTAAATTCTCTAGATAATGCAACTACGGTGAATTTACCTATATGACAAAAATGCAAGGGCTACCACAACACAAAGTAGTAACAAGTAAGTAAGGTGCGGTAAAGGATAGAGGTAACCGAAAAGTGGACGCGGAGACACAAGGATTTGTTTCCCGTAGTTCCTTCCTTTTGAGGAAATACGCTCACGTTTGGAGAGGGGGTGGTTTCAAACCACCAACTCCACGAGAGGCCTCCCTTGTTCTCCGATGAATCTCACCCCAATGGGATCGATTCACCTTCCACTATATCGGCAACCTTCAAGGTGGAAGCCGTTGATTACAAGTTTGGGGCACACATCCACAACTTAATCGGAGGCTCCCAAATACAAGCAAGCTGTCAAAGCAAGCAAAGACAAGCTTGTAAGAACAAAAACAAGATCTAGGGTTTCCAACAAAACACTAGAGCAAAGGGGGCCTCAATGAAATGAGGGGGAAATGAAGATCTCTTTTGGTGAAGTAGTAGATCGGGGACTCCTCCTTCGATTCCCCAAAGATCACGGACTTTGGGTGGTTGGATGATGAGATCTTGAGAATTTGAGTGGCTCCAATGGACTCCAATGGTGGGCAATGACTTTAATGAGCTGAGCAATTTGTCCCAAGGTATACCCCTCCACGAAATAAATGGCCGTTGGAGCATTTAATGACCGGTATTACCGGTACTCAAGCGGTAGTACCGCTTGCAAGCGGTAGTACCGGTCCAGTACCGGACCAAGTACCGGTGGAGATCTTGTTCTTCAGAAATCTTTAGTCTTGGGCGGTACCCCCTTGCGGTACTACCCCCAAGCGGTAGTACCGGAGGTAGTAAGCGGTACTACCGGATGGAGCGGTAGTACCGGTCCCAAGTACCGCTTGTACCCACCAAAGCGGAGAGGGAGGGTGGTACCGAGTCTTGTTGGTACTCACCCTTCTCTCGCTTGATCGGTGCCAACCGATCTTGAACCGGTAGTGGGTGTCAATGGTAGTACTGGTTGCGATCCGTACTACCGGTTGACCTGTAAGATTTTGCAAGGGAGAAATGCTATGCCATGACTTGTGCCTTCTTTTATCAATCCTGTGATAAACTTAGTACACGGTTAAATCGATAAATGTATTGTTATCAAACATCAAAATCAGAGGGATAGAAAAATGCTCTTTCAATCTCCCCCTTTTTGGTGTTGATGACAATACACTTTTGCAGGATGATTTTAACAATAGGCAAATGAGATTTGTAAAATAGAGTAGAGACTCCCGCTAGATGTGTAAAGACAAATCTCCCCCTCTATTTTACAAACCCAACATGGGTGCACAAGTATGGATACTAGCATTTGAAGACATACCTTTGCACAAAACATGTGATGAGGAATATATAGACAAAAGATATTGCATATCATCACAAGATGGATCCACAGAAATAAATCACATAGTCGCATAAGATGGATCCAACCACATAGTTTCACACGACATAAATCACATAGTAGTTTCACACATAGAATAGAGAGAAAACGAAGTTCACAAGCAATAAAAGGATAAAAGAGAAGAGCGAGCTTGTGACTTCCCATGCAACACCCGTGCCTAAAGTGCAACTTCTCCCCCTTTGGCATCAAGACGCCAAAAAGGGACAAGTGCAGAGCTACCGCCCCAAAGGTCAATCATCATACT
This sequence comes from Avena longiglumis, assembly GCA_030063025.1. Taxonomy (NCBI): domain Eukaryota; kingdom Viridiplantae; phylum Streptophyta; class Magnoliopsida; order Poales; family Poaceae; genus Avena; species Avena longiglumis. Next base: position 206,755,621 of record CP125979.1, on the reverse strand, counting down.
CCTCCTCCTCCTCATCCTCAATATCCTCCTCATCCTCATACGTAGGTGGGGCGCGGTGCGAGGAAGAGACATCATCGTCCCAATGGCTGTGCTGAGAAATCCACTGATCCTCTGGAGTGATATTGTTCTCGGATCCCTCGGAGATGGTCAAACCTTGAGCAGACATGAGTTCCTTCTGACGAGCACACAGGCTTTTGCGTACACGCGCCTCATACATACGCTTCTGGTTGTCAACCTGGAAGCAGAAGATTTTCTTGAGTTTGACCTCCATCCTTTTGGCCCAAGAGGGCTTGGCGGTCTTGCGGCGAGAGACCTCATAGTCAGTATCATGACCACTGTCAGCATGCACAGAGTCATCCTCATCCTCATCCTCATCCTCCTCACCTGGCGGAGCGCGAGGTTTAGCATGAACCTTGATCTTGAGTGCCTTTGGCTTGTGCACAACAAGAGAGCGAGTGGAGAGTGTCCTAGCAACGACGGGGCACTTGGACACGATGAGGGCCATAATGTAAGGAGCAAAGGGTGGAACCCTCCGAGTGTGTGCAGCGGCAACCATCTCATTCCAAATGAAGTCAGTCACATCAAGAGGTTGGCCTGATTCTCTGTTGAGGAAAGTGTTGAACAGCAAGTCAACGGAGAACCCATGTATCTCGTCCTTGTTGCCTTGCGAGGAGCAAGATCACGGAAAATGCGATGGAGAATGTCATATGTGGGGAGGAGATCCTTGATTTTACCAGCAATCCCACGGCCTCGAATATACAAAGGTCGGAGAACATACTTTTTGGAGGGATTCTCCCGCATGTGACAGCGGAAACCACAAGGAACGTCACGGTCGCGGTCCTCATACCCCAATATGGCAACAAACTCCGCAAGCGTAGCTTCCTTGACAGCACCTTGAGTCATCCAGGTAATCTTCCGATTGCGGCCATTGTGGAAGTGTGCAGTGGCATAAAACTGGCAGATGAGTAGGGGATCATAGTCATGCTGAAACTCCATAATGGGAAGCATACCAAGGTTTGAGCAGATTTCCTTAGCTTCACCAAAGTAGCCAGAGTTCTTGTCAATGTGGCCCATGTCAATCCACTGCCGAGGCACCACCAGCTGGGTATTGGTCATAAGAACCTCATGATACACACGCTCTTGGAAGTCATCATAGAAAAGACTGTCTGCCCTTAACGCGCTCCTGCTGTGGGAGTATTGCATTGTCCACTCGGAGAGTCCTAAATTCTGCCTCAGAGATGTCAGAGAGTGTCTTTGGCCCAGATGGCCCAGAGCTGAGACTCTTGGTATGCCCAGTGGAAGGGGGCGAGGGGGAGGGGCTCTACCACGCCCAGCTGAGCGCTTGGTAGCCCCTTCGCGACCCCCACGACCACCTCGAGTGGTAGGCAACTTGGAACGGCGTCTAGGCTGTGGCATAACTTCTTCCTCAGACTTAGTCTCTTCCTCAACAATCTCACAGTCAGACTTGGAGCGCTTCCGTGCACCCCGAGAACCACCTGCATCTGTGAAAGCACGAGGGAGGATAGCACGGAGATAAGGACACAAGAATCAAGAAGGCAAAACCGAGAGAGTCTACAAGTTGAGCAGAACATAGTGGTCAGAGTGGACCGGTACTACCGGACCTGACAACCGGTAGTACCGCTTGCAAGCGGTAGTACCGGAAAAAGTTCCGGTACTACCGGTTGAGCGGCACACAGGTTGTCAGATCTGATGGGAACGGCCCAAATTGACAATATAAACTGCTAAATTGAAGATTCTACGCGGTAACAAGGAATAATATGGCAGTACAACCTTGCAAGTAGTCAATTTCTCCACGGATCTAAGCCAAAACCTAGATCTAATGGGGAAATCAAACAAGAAGAGGAGGGGCGGTTGTACCGGGATCCATGGCGGTGGAAAGGAGTGGGAGCCTGCCCGGAGGCCGAATCCAAGGGGAATCCGGAGGGAGGAGGGCGCGGCAGGGCTCCGGGGCCTTTAAGATCTCCGGTGGCGGCGCAGGTTAGAGTGGGGGACGTGGGAAATAATGAGGCATCGAGGTGCCTCTCACGCCATCCATTATATACTGAACCGTCAATCGGTAGTACCGGTTGTTGAGCCGGTACTACCGCTGGAAGCGGTAGTACGGTTCGACGACCAGTAGTACCCGTAGGGACCGGACACGGTAGTACTGCCTCGGAGAAGTTTTTCCAGGAGACGACCTGGGAACTTCCCAGGTGCGGTAGTACCGCTCTCACATCCGGTAGTACCGGTTCCATCTGAGTCCAAAGCCAGGGATCAAGGATGATTCTTGTGCGGGAAGAGAGAGGGTTTTCATGAGGGAGTACGGAGGCTTGGGTTAAGACAATTGAGCTGAGAAGCACATGCACTCTAAAACCAAATGGAGGAAACAAATAAATACCAAACTAGAGTGCATGAGACTAAGAAAGACGAAGACACTTCAAATAGATGGCAATTAAGAGTGAAGACCAAATCACTAAGTGACAAACATGAGTAAGCACATCAAACCTCTCGATCGAGAGGGGGCGGTGGCCTAGGCCACCATATTTGAGTATACTCGGCTTGGCACCACGAAGATATATCTTGGGTCCATTACCGAAACTCATCATTGAGCTCACATATCACAAAATGATATTAAGAGGAATGTTTTTTGTTTAATTTGCGCATAATGGGGGGAGGGATAGTCCAATCAATTAGGACCGCACTCCCCCTATGTCCATGCCTACATCCAAACCAAACATGGGTCGAGTATTAGGTGAGAGTGCAAGATAATCAAGTCAAACTCCTAGAATCTATGATATTTAGTTCATTCCTCAAGTAGCAAAACCTTGCTTCATCAAGTGGCTTAGTGAATATATCGGCAAGTTGATCTTTGGTTGATACATAGGATAGATCAATATCACCTCTAGCAACATGATCTCGAATAAAGTGATGTCGAATCTCAATATGCTTTGTCCTTGTGTGATCCACGAGGTTGTATGCAATATTGATGGCACTTTCATTGTCACATAGAAGAGGCACTTTGTCACAATGGACACCGAATTCCTTTAAAGTTTGCCTCATCCATAGCAATTGGGTGCACGCACTAGCAGCAGCAACATACTCGGCTTCAGCGGTGGAGAGTGATATACAATTTTGCTTCTTAGAAGACCAACATACCAAGGACCTACCAAGGAATTGGCAAGCCCCGGATGTTGATTTTCTATCATCCTTGTCTCCTGCCCAATCCAAGTCTGTGTATCCACAAAGAGCGAATGTTGAGCCTCGAGGGTACCAAAGACCATAAAATGGGGTATGAACTAAATATCGAAAGATTCTCTTGACCGCCATTAAATGGCTTTCCTTAGGAGCCGCTTGATATCTTGCACACACACCTACACTCAACACAATATCGGATCTAGATGCACACAGGTAAAGCAAATAACCAATCATAGACCGGTATACCTTTTGATCCACATCTTTACCATTTGGATTTTGTTCTAGATGAGTCTTTGTTGCCATGGGAGTAGGGGCTCCATTCAAATCTTGCATTTTGAATCTCTTGAGCATATCTTGAGTATACTTGGATTGATTGAAGAATGTTCCTCCTCTAACTTGCTTGATCTCAAAGCCAAGGAATACTTTCAACTCCCCCATCAAGGACATCTGGAACCTACTAGTCATAAGCTTTGAGAATTCATCATTAAAAGCTTTGTTAGATGAGCCAAAGATAATATCATCAACATAGATTTGGCATACAAAAATCTCCCCATTAACCCTCTTAGTAAAAAGAGTGGGATCGATTTTCCCAACCTCAAAGCCACGGTCAAACAATAACTCTCTAAGGTGCTCATACCATGTGCGTGGGGCTTGCTTGAGCCCATAGAGCGCCTTATCAAGTTTGTAGACATGGTTTGGGAAGTTGGGGTCCTTAAATCCCGGGGGTTGCTTGACATATACCAATTCATTCAAAGGACCATAAAGGAATGCACTTTCTACATCCATTTGTTGCAACTTAAAGTTATGATGTGCCGCAAAAGCAAGAAGGATACGGATGGACTCAAGGCGAGCCACGGGTGCATAAGTCTCTCCATAATCAATGCCTTCAATTTGGGAATAACCTTGTGCAACCAATCTAGCCTTGTTCCTTACAATAATCCCATGCTCATCTTGCTTGTTCTTGAATATCCACTTTGTTCCAATAACATTGCGGCAATCCTTTGGCTTCTCAACTAACTTCCACACTTTGTTTCTCTCAAAATTGTTGAGCTCTTTGTGCATAGCTTCTAACCAATCCGAATCTTCAAGAGCTTCCCACACTTTCTTTGGTTCAATCATGGAAATGTGAGCTTGATGTTCACTGAACCTCTTCAATTGTGCTCGTGTGTAAATACCTTTCCTTAAATCTCCAACAACATTTTGGAGGGAGTGGTCTCTTATTTCCAACATTCTTTCCTTTCTAGCTTCGCGACGAGCGTGGATCTCCTCATTGTTTCTTGGAGGACCCTCTTCATCATTTTGATCCTTGTCTTGACCATCAACTTGACCTTGATCATTATTAGATTCATCCTCTATATTGGGAGGCACGGATTGACCTTGGTCTTGATCAAGTGTTCTTCTAGCCTCAACTTGAGCACCCCTCAAAACAGCTTGGATGGATCTTCCTTGGCAAATTGACCTGACTCCACTTGACACCCCATCAAATGGACCAAGCACCCTTTGACTAGAGTTCACACATTGATCACTATGTTGAGGGTCCACATCTTGTCTTTGGCTTGAGTCAAAGTCCTCCTCGGTAGATGGAGCATGTTGAGGTTATGAAGATGAGGGCTCCACTCGAGTGGAGCATAGTTCTTCTCGATCCGCCATAAGGGGTTCCTCAATGGGGCGGATATAACCCACACCCATTCTTCCTATGGCATCCTGAGGCATTTCAACATCTGCATCACAAGCATCAACACGCCCCCCTTGGGGACCATCATATTCTTCGAAGGTCACACTACAAGATTCTATGACGGCCCGAGAGCTTGTCATAGATTCTATAAGTGTGAGATTCGAGACCATAGCCAACAAAAATACCCTCTAATGCTTTAGATTCGAATTTAGACAAATGAACACCTTTGATGAGATAGAAACACTTACAACCGAACACCCGGAAATAAGATATGTTGGGCTTGTTACCGATAAGTATCTCATATGGAGTCTTGTTGATTTTCTTGCGGAGGTAGAGCCGGTTTGAAGCATGGCAAGCGGTGGAGACGGCTTCGGCCCAGAAGTTGTATGGAGATTTAAACTCCGCCAACATGGTCCTAGCCATCTCAATGAGAGTCCGGTTCTTCCTTTCGGCCACACCATTTTGTTGAGGGGTGTATGCGTAATATTGATGCTTAATCCCCTCATCACTAAGAAAGTCATTCAAGGTGTAGTTCTTGAACTCGGTGCCGTTGTCACTTCTTATAATCAACACGGGAACATTGTGTTGCCGTTGAACCAAGTTGATGAAGTCGATAAAGGTCCTCTGAGTTTCACTCTTCAACTTGAAGAAATAAACCCAAGAGTATCTTGAAAAGTCGTCAACGGTCACCAAACAATATTTCTTCCCACCAAGACTTGCATGAGATGGAGGACCAAATAGGTCCACATGAAGGAGTTCCAAGATCTTGTTAGACTTGATTTGGTTCGTGGGCTTATGAGGAGCGTCATGCATCTTCCCTAGAACACATGCCCTGCAAACACGATCTTTGGCAAAGGAAACATTTTCTTTTAGTCCAACAATATGGCCCTCTTTATGGAGACTTTGCAAAGTTCTCATATTGACATGGGCTAGTCGGCGGTGCCATAGCCAACCCACATCAGCCTTCCGTATAAGCACATCGGACCTGCAGTGGCTTGCCCCGAAAAGTCCACCACATACAAGTCATTTTCGACGTACCCAACGAAAGCGACCTTGAGAGACTTGCTCCACATGAGGACCACAATATCATTATCAATAAAGACGGCAAAGCCCATCTTTCCAAGAGCACGGACAGAAAGTAAATTGTATCCAAGGGTTTCAACAAGCATGACGTTCACGAGTGTAATGTCGTGAGCCACCACTACCTTGCCGAAACCCATTACCGTAGATTTTGACTTGTCGGCATATGTGACGGTGATTTGATCTTCATTTGACACCAAGTCCTTGACAATAGACGAGCTTCCGGTCATATGACAAGTGCAACCACTATCAAGCACCCATTTTGAACCTCCGGAAGCATAGGTCTACAAAAGATCAAGCTAGTTTTTAGGTACCCATTTTTCAATGGGTCCTCTTTTGTTAGCAACAAGGGTCTTGGGAACCCAAATAGACCAAGCAATATAACCATCATAAGGACCAACATATTGTGCATACACATCACCATAGTAATCACGCATTAGAACATAGTGAGGGTTAGCACTTCCCACAAAATCGTCATGAGACATAGTTTTGCCAATTGTGGTCTTACTTCCCACAATGGTCTTGTTGGTCTCTTGTGTGGGCTTGTCCTTCTTCTTCTTGTTGTTCTTCTTCTTTGTTTTGGAGACAAAACCAATGCCCCCTTTATCACCACTACGCCTTTGCTTGCTCAAAAGATCATCAATAGACTTGTTACCTTGTGGAAATGTGGTCTTCGCAAGCACCCCCTTCAACCTAGCATTCTCTTCAAGGATAGTCGTGCTACTCGATGGAATGAAGTTACTAGGTGAAGGAATATTGGCCAATTGAGTTTGAAGCATTTAATGGGACTTTTTGAGATACAAGAGTTCACTCTCCAAGGCTTTGTGGGCCTTGTTAAGCAAGCTAAAGTCCTCGGCAAGTTTTTCATGAACCACACCAAACTCAATCTTGTCCTTTTTAGCTCTTTTGTATTTAGCAATAGCATGATCACGCTCTTTAATGAGTTTGTTAACAATGATGTCATTGGCCTCATCAAGCCCTTCAAGTTTTGACTCAAGGGACAACCTAGTCTCTTGTTCTTCTTCTAGAGCATTGCTTAAATCCTCTAGTTCAATCATATGTTCATGCCCAAGTTTACATCTAACATCTAGAAGTTCTTGAGTGTGGGAGAGTTGATCTAAGATGTTCCCAAAATGTAGTTTAGCATCACCTTCTAGGTTAGTCATGAACTCATCAAAGGCAATTAGTTCCTTTTTAACATCAAGAGACATTTCATCATCAATTTCATCATTATCTAATTGAGTAGAGTGGGATGATGAGGATACCTCCGTTCCTCTTGCCATAAGGCAAGTGACGTCCTTGGAGGAAGAGTTCTCATTTGGAGAGTTGAAGAGTGAGAGTGTCGGAGTAGAGGTGGTGGCTAGAGCCGCCATACCATGTGAGGTTTCTTCTTCTTCCTCATCTTCATCATCTTCATTATCGGAAGAGTATTCTTCATGAGTGATCAAGACAATTTCTCCCGATTTCTTGTTGATGGGGTTCTTTTTGATGAAAGGTTTATTGTAGGGTGCCTTGAGAGTCTTCTTCAACACAAGCTTCCCACCATTATCTTCTCTCTTCTCATAGGGGAAGCTTGCCACAAAGTGGTAGCGGTCACCACAGTTGAATCAAGTTCTCAACCTAGTGGCATTCTCTCTTTTCCCATTTGGATTGCTTCTTCGTTGCATTTCCATCTTGGCCTTGGCGGGATTCTTCCAAAAGTTCTTTGCATAGAAATCCATATATTGACTATGAGCAATCTTGACATCATCGGGATGGTCCAAGGAGAGGCCTTCATCACTATCATCTTCATCTTCAAAGTCCACAGCTTTGGCCTTTAAAGCAACATTGACCACATTGCTCATACCGAGGGCACGAGCACGGGCATCTTTGGCGTTCTTGGCGGCGACCTTGAAAGCGGCCATCTCTTGCATAACTTCGTTTGAGGTCATGAGATGGTAGTTGTGTCTTCCTTGTAAGCTCTTCAAGTCGGTGGGCTCAAAAGGCATGAGTGCACTCACATATTTCCTTTTTATCCATGCATCATCCACATGTGAGGCACCCACATTTCTAAAAGCGGTGGCGGTGGTCTTGAGCCTTCGATACATGTCTTCGTGATCTTCACCTTCTTTCATGTAGAAACCTTCGGCTTCATTGCTTAGAGCATCATATTTGTTCCTCCTCATACTCTCATTTCCAACAAACAACACAGTGAGAGCATCCCAAGCTTCCTTGGCAATGCTAAAGTGCTCAATGTGTGGATAATCTTTTGTTCCTAATCCTTGTTGAATCATATGCAAAGCAGTGGCATTGAGTTGACTATTGACAACCTCTCTTCTTGTCAAGTTGTTTGGATCCCCAATAAAGAGTCCATGCTCGATGATGTTCCATAGTTCAATGCAAGAGCTGCGCATATGAGTTCTCATTAGTGATTGCCATTGAGCAAAAGTAGCAGACTCTTCTAGCTTAGGTGGGTCACCTCTATTGTACACATGAGGGTGAGGGATGGGAGGATCGGGAGAGTACCAAGAATCACGGTGCTCGCCCTTCCCCCCATCAAGTCGTGTGGAGGAATTAGTATTGTCTAGTTTATCCCCTACCACCATACCTTTGGGGGATACCGGAGTATTCCCTTTAGGTGCGGATGGTAGTTCCTCTTGAGGGGATGGGGGTGATGAGCCATCTTTGTCTTTAAGAAGTTGCTCAAGCATCTTCTTGACTTCGTTGACCAAGGAAGAGCTCAATCTTGTTTCCAAGTTTATGAGATCTTCCATGGTCACCGGAGTTGACTCATTACCACCTTCCCCTTCTTGGCTACCCATATTCTCTTAGGCGGTAAAGCCCGAATAAAGAGCCGAGGCTCTGATACCAATTGAAAGGATCATATGGGCACCTAGAGGGGGGGGGTGAATAGGTGCTACTTCAAATTTTCTTCTTTTTCAAATTAAGGTTTGACAATAAGGTAAATTATCTAGATAATGCAACTACGGTGAATTTACCTATATGAAAAAAATGCAAGAGCTACCACAACACAAAGTAGTAACAAGTAAGTAAGGTGCGGTAAAGGATAGAGGTAACCGAAAAGTGGACGCGGAGACACAAGGATTTGTTTCCCGTAGTTCCTTCCTTTTGAGGGGAAGTACGTCTACATTTGGAGAGGGGTGGTTTCAAACCACCAACGCCACGAGAGGCCTCCCTTGTTCTCCGATGAATCTCACCCCAATGGGATCGATTCACCTTCCACTATATCGTCAACCTTCAAGGTGGAAGCCGGCACCGTTACAAGTTTGGGGCACACATCCACAACTTAATCGGAGGCTCCCAAATACAAGCAAGCTGTCAAAGCAAACAAAGACAAGCTTGTAAGAACAAAAACAAGAGCTAGGGTTTCCAACAAAACACTAGAGCAAAGGGGGCCTCAATGAAATGAGGGGGAAACGAAGATCTCTTTTGGTGAAGTAGTAGATCGGGGACTCCTCCTTCGATTCCCCAAAGATCACGAACTTTGGGTGGTTGGATGATGAGATCTTGAGAATTTGAGTGGCTCCAATGGACTCCAATGGTGGGCAATGACTTTAATGAGCTGAGCAATTTGTCCCAAGGTAGGTGGAGGGGTATTTATACCCCTCCACGAAATAAATGGCCGTTGGAGCATTTAATGACCTAGTACCAGACTCAAGCGATAGTACGCTTGCAAGCGGTACTATCGGTCCAAGATCTGACCAAGCACCGTGGAGATCTTGTTCTTCGAAATCTTCGTCTTGGGTGGTACCCCTTGCGGTACTACCCCAAGCGGTAGTACCGGAGGTAGTAAGTACTACTGGGATGGAGGCGGTCCTGGGCACCGCTTGTACCGACCAAAACAGAGGGAGGGTGCTAGTCAAGATGCAGTGATCGATGAGCTAAGACGCCTCAAGCGGTAGTACCGCTGTACCAAGCTGCACTACCGCTGTAGTGCCGCTCCGTGGTACCGGTGGGTACTGACTGGTACTCACCCTTCTCTCGTTTGATCGGTGCCAACCGATACTGGAACCGGTAGTACCGGTGTCAAGCGGTAGTACCGGTTGCAGATCCGGTACTACCGGTTGACACAAAAGATTTTGCAAGGGAGAAATGCTATGCCATGACTTGTGCCTTCTTTTATCAATCCTGTGATAAACTTAGTACACGGTTAAATCGATAAATGTATTGTTATCAAACATCAAAATCAGAGGGATAGAAAAATGCTCTTTCACCGATCCCATCAGGTTTATACATGATGTCACCAAGGATGATTGCATCATGGGTTTATCCTTCCCAACCAGCTAGCAGATATGCGAACCTCATCTCGAAATCATAGGCAACAATCACATTCTAGCTTGGGAAGTTCTTCCTTCTCATGTAAGACGCAACTTGTGATCTCGGAACTCCAGCACTGACATGAGTACCATCGATTGCACCAATACCATCAGAACTTTGTCAGCTTGTGATAGAACCATGTTTGTGGCCAATAGAGACGTGTGATGCAAAGAAAATATAGTACAAGTGATGATCTTGAAATATGTCCAGCACCTTGTGTTATTGCGTATATTGGGAGGTGTTTTACCACTTGATGACTTGATCATCTCTCCTCTAGGCTCCCCAATTGCATACACCACCTGATTGAAATAGCGTGACAATGTCTCCATGCTTCTTATGAATGTATTGTGGATGGCCCTGAACCTCTGGTGATGACCAACCACATGAAGGAACATACAAAGTTGCTCTTTGACATGGGTGTGGATGCTGTCTTCCAACAAACCACTCCCCCGTAACCTTCTTACAATTGCAAATAAGGGGCCTCTTTTTCATCCGGAGCATATGTAGAGACTTTACATCATTGAGGTTGTATATGTAGTTTAGATTTGCCATCCTCTCCTGATCTTGGGTCAACATAGGACTGCATGTCAGTCGAGCACATGCTACACGCCTAACATCTCTCTTGTGCAACAACAAGATCCAGACCCGAATGATAGATATAAGCGCAACTGCCTGATGGATAAGTATCTCCCTATCGACTTAAGATGCAGTTGTGCCATGAGTTCTTCCTAAATCGAGATTGCAGACTAACTCGAAACATTAGGGAAGAGGGTTTGACGGTGACTTATCTCCACAATGGCAACCAAGGAGTGGAAAGCCAGGGAGAGGGAGGAAGATGTGTGGCGATAGTTATTACCGTCACTCAGCTACAGGAGTCGAAGGATGCGGCCGCTGCGGTAGATTTGCGTTTCAGCCGCCGGTACCCCGCCACCGCTACAAGAGTCGCAAGAGGAAGAAGTTTTTTTTGTGTGTGTGTTGGGGGAGGGCCGACGCAGAGAGGTGAGCCACAATGGAAAGTGAGGCTTTTCTTGGCGCGAAACAAGGGGAATCTCCCATTTTCTGCCTGCGCGAAACAAGTATTAATGAAATGCAAGTTCTTGGACTGGATTGAATGATATGCAAGTTCATCGAAAAAATTGCTAATGCGCCAAATATTCAAATAAATACATATGATATCAAAACAACAAGTGTAATCAATAAAAAGTGCTCAAGAAAATATGACCCATAAAAGGTTACTATCTCCGTTTTTTTGCGAATAGAACTCTAACATAAAAGAAACATTAAACATTACAAAGCAACTCAACAAAAACAAAAATTACATCCTTGAGCAACCCTTCATCTTCAACCACTAGACCGTGTTGAAAGCGCGTCGACGCATCCACTCCTCCCTAAACCGGCTTGGTGTTGTTGGTTGCAGGAAAGTCACCAAACGGGTCAAAAAGATCACATCCGTCTTGGAGACAAAGAAGAAGGATGATACGTCGATGAAGCTCCTTGACATTGTACAACTAGAGGGGAAGGAGCCAAAGGAAAAAGCTGAAAAAATGGGGGCATTTTTCGTTTCTCCATCATTGCATATTTGATAGGATAATAAGCTCATGCTCTTCTTTATAGCAAACGTTGTGAAGCTCGGTTTGTAGTATCATTTTACGGAGAGTAGAAAAAAAGTTGTTGCTTCCAAATTGTACAGCTAGAAGGGAAAAGTCAAAAAAATAAGCTGTTGCCTCCAAATTGTACAACTAGAGGGAAAAAGGAGCCAAAGGAAAAAGCTGAAAAATGGGGGCATTCCGAGAATTGAACTCGGGACCTCTCGCACCCTAAGCGAGAATCATACCACTAGACCAAATGCCCTTTTTGATTTTAAACGTCCCTTTTCATTTATTACTGTCTAAGACAGTCTAGATCGTTAGGATTAATTGTGACCCTGGTTTGTGCCCCCCGTCAACCTCAAGCCCTGCCCAGACTTTCCTTTCCGAAAGTATCGCCGCCGGCTAGCAATCCGGGGCCGCATCGCCACCGCGTACCCCTCCTCCTCATCCGCCTCAGCGCGCGTCCACCTCGTACGGCTACGGCAGTTAGGGGGTCTCTGAAGTCGCTGGATCTGGAGCGCAGAGCCGTTTTGGGCTATGCAAGGAAGTTTCTTCGACATGAGGGTGTCTCTTCTCAACTTCGTTGCGCTGAAAGATGCTGCTGATATAGATGACACCCCCATGGTAACGCCCCTGCAATAATGGGATTGACACCCAATTCTTAATGACAGCTGCAGAAGCTCATCAATTATTTCCTTTGTCTTGGAAGAAGATTCTCATCAGTTACTGTTATTTCTGAGAATAAGCTCATTAAGTATTGCTTGTCAGTGACATACCTTGTGCTTATCTTGTTTTTTTTTTCGTGTGGCACGATTGGACTCGATGCTTTACCTGAAGTCAAAGACGAGTAACTTGTTCATGTTTTACATTTAACACGATTTATGAAGAAATTCAAACATGCATAGGTCATGATTTTCTCATTGTTGTCGTCTGCCAAACAGATTACAGCCACTCATCATGGTATTCTATGTTTGTTCAGCCGAATTTCAACTGCATATGATGGATTCAGGTCTGTCTGTAGGTTAGTTTTTCACCAACTGATTCCCTTTCAGATGGTCAAGATTGCAGATCATCTTGTGGTGGATCTTGTCACAGACTACTGCAACATGCCAGAGCGATCTAAGAGGTGGACAGTTCATGGCCTGAACTAGCTGAGCACCTTTCTGGAGGTTGAGTCAACTAGCAGATCTTATTTCCTATTATCTTCTTATTTCTGCCCCCTTAACCTCTATCCAACAGACAATGTGACACCCGTGCAGTTTATTCTGCCTGAAACGATCAGAACATGGCATGGAAGTACGCCTATAGAATTCAGATGCAATGGCGTGGATCACTCTGTAGATGTCAGTTGGTCCTCTAACAAACGCAAACTACATAGCTTGCATTTCCTTTCTTTTGCTTGCTGTCTTTTCAGTCTACAATATAGATTAATTACAAGTAATGTTACACACTCGTGCATATGCATTGCCACCAATTATAGGGACATCACCTGCTTGTAGGCTTCACTTATTGATGCCGTTGCACAAACAAGATGAAACAGCATGAACTTGTTTACGATACGAATGGCTGTGCCATATAACCATATCATAAAATTTGGTCCATATTGTTTAGATGACCATCGCCTTGGTAATGCCATTGGCCTTTTGGTTCTGAACTATAAATACAGTACACCTGAAGAGCCTGAACAGAGTGCAACTTTTCTTCCTTTCTCTTCTCTTCCATGTCCTGAAGAATATACCATTACTCACTCGCATCCTCCATCAAAAACATGTCAGGCCATCTAAGATCCACAAGTATGCCTTGTAGGCCTCACTCTAGTGAGATCAAATTAGAAGAAGAGTTACACAGCCTAAAAACATCTCTCTGTAGGCAGCCTGCCACCGTCGTCACATTATGTGATGGTTTGAGGAGGCTTGCATATTTATACTACTGTGTTGAGGAGATTGTGCGCTTGCCAAGGAACCAAGTTGGCCTCTGCTCGCCCCAGCAAAAGAAAATTGTGGAGAAAGAACTGGAACAGTCCCTTGTGCTGCTTGATATCTGCAATGATATGCAAGAGAACTTCGCCGAGTTGAAGATGAGTATCCAAGAGCTGCAGCTAGTCCGCAAAAGAGGAGATCATGCCACTGTCAACATCAAAATTGAGTCTTTCTTCCGTTCAGCGAAGAATATGCGAAAGCATTTCAAGAAATACAGCAACAAAGCTACTTCTGAAGGTCTCAGCCTTTTCAGGCTACTAGCAGAAGCCAGAGAGATGGCTATCACCCTATTTGAATCTGCATCCTACCTCTTGCCAAAGCAGATTACCACCTCCAATTCTAGCAAATGGTCTCTTGTGTCCAAGAGGTTCCAGAAAAGAAAAGTTGTACGCGAGGAGGATCAATTACAAGCCTTAGAGTGCAGAATTGGAGATCTTGAGAGTGGTGCAGGGTTTCTGTTCAGGAGAATGATTCAGACCAGGGTTTCTCTCCTGAACATTCTTAGCTCATCCAGATGCCTTGCTGCTCTGGCACCGTGTGATTGGCACCCTCCTTTTAAAGGGTTTGCAAACCTTGTGTAGGTCTATCTAGTGTGTATGGGAGACCACATGTACATATTAGTATATTATTACTGGTGGACTATAAGGGGAAATGATTTCCAAGTTTATGTTGTCAATGGTCTTTTGGTGTACTTATAAGTTCTGATTTTGGTGAAATGTGAATTTTCTTCCTAGGAAAATACTGGTTAATGTCAGACAATCCTCAGTATGACAATACTTTTCATCTGTTGCCTGCAAGTTTTAAGCGGGGAAATTGTCATGATGATTTGGCCTCATACCTTTTTTTTCTTTTGCTTGCATTAATGTTATTATTTGGTGATTGATTTTCTCTACATGCATGAGTACACATAATCCAGGCTATACGTGTAAGCTTGCAGTTAAACTGAAAAGTATGAAGATAAACTGTAAAAGCTAATAGATGTTTCTTTGAAATTTTACAGTCTTACAATTATCAATGAGATTTTTAAGGTCAAAGTTGGTCATTCTGTTATGATGGATCTTATTGTAGGTGGATGAAACTTGCCAGTGGTACTCCTTGAGGTGTTGAGTTCATGCTTATCTTGAAGCTACATGGCACACATTACATTGAACACGTTTTCGGAGGTACTACTTGTCAACTGCTCCTTTCATGAACTGCGATTCTTGCTCACCACCTTATAGAAGAAAACAACTCTGCGCACTCGTGCAGTCCATTTTGCCGGACATAATTGAAACATGACAGATAGGCAGTTCCAAGTAGCAACTTGTCTTCCTGTACTGTCAAGTAGTCGTGCAGACCACAGTTTGCCTTCGTTTGGAACATGTCAAAGTTGCATTTATTAACATTTAGCAACGCGCGCTGCTTTAAACTAAGATAGACAAGGGAATCAACTTGTCTGAGGCTGTGGTGGCCATGTGAGTAGATGGGATCTCCAGAGATATAGATTCTTCTGTCTGTCAGTTTGTTGTGCCTTATTTTTCAAGTTTCTCATGTAATTTAGCACCTGTACATATGCTACTGAAGGATGAAACCGTAGATTTCTTACAGAAACATGCAGCATTTTTACATTCTAATATCTGGAATTGTGCAAGCTAGAACCCATTCCAGTCACGTTTATGATTCACAAGTTGCTTATGTTCTGAATGATCAAAGGGTGCATTAGAAGAAGTGAAGTGTCTATTAATAATCATATCCATTTGTGGTGGATCGTGCTGCAGGTAGAAGAGACATGCCACCAAAGCAACAGTGCTGCATCACAATTGAGGCAAAGGTGCAACTGTCAGAAGTTGAGAACTGGATTGACAGGCTGTTGGAAGGTGAAGCCATCTGTTCCATCAACATACACCTCAGCCGGATGACTTGCATTCTAGTTTCTTTTGCCATCGATTTGCTGATCTGGATTCTGAGTTAAGGTAAGCACTCGTGCAGATGCTTTGCCGCTAGTTGTCGAAACATGACATGCACTTAGTGATGCTTGTCTCCCTAACAAGATAAACAACACTGGCTTGTAATGGATACAGATGGTTATGCTGCTGCAAATAATTGTTCCATTATTAGCAACACACAGAGTGTGGCACACAATATTCTTATTTCCTAATGGGCTTTGCCAGCAGCACTGCTTTTGTTTCTTGACTATAAATAGAGTGCTACAATGGCTGAGCACCAACAGATTACTTCTCGTATCTTACATTTCAAACACAAAAAAACATCATCAGTTCATCCGCTAGAAACATGGCCTGACATCAAAGATCTGCAAGTTTGCCTTCTATTACCCACTCCACTGAATCCAAAGTGGAGGTTGAGCTGCAGGGCCTGCAAACACACATCTCTTCGCCTTCTGTGACCATCGACACGATGTGCGATGGTCTGAGGAGGCTTGGAGACATCTACAACTGCATAGAGGAGATCATGAACTTGCCCAGCAACCAAGCTGGCCTCTCCTTGCGCCGAAACAAGAAGATGGTGGAAGAGGAACTGGAACTGTCCCTCGTGCTGATTGATCTTTGCAATTCCATGCAAGAGAATTTAGCACACCTGAAGATGAGTACCCAGGAGCTGCAACTGGTTCTCAAAAGAGGAGACGATGCTGCTGTTCAACTCAAGGTTGAGTCTTTCATTCGCCTTGCAAAGCAGGCACAGAAGCCTTTCAAGAAGATCACAAGCAGCAAAGCTACTGCTGAGGATTGCAGGCTGGTCAGGCTACTGGCAGAAGCCAGAGAGATGTCTGTCACTCTACTTGAATCCACATCGAATCTGTTGCCAAAGCAGTTCGCCGCCACCAAAGGAAGCAAATGGTCCCTTGTCCAGAAAAGAAAGGTTGTTTGCGAGGAGGAGCAGTTGCAAGTGCTAGAGCGAAGCATGGGAGATCTTGAGAACAGTGTTGAGTTTCTGTTCAGGAGATTAAACCAAAGCAGGGTTTCACTCCTGAACGTTCTTAGCTTGTAGATATTTCTCAGGCCTTGTTTCTGTAGCACCTTGCGATTGGCATCCGCCTTTTAAAGGATTCACCAGTCATATAGAACCTTTCTAGTTTGCATACAATACCAAATGTACATAAAAATGATCAGTTGATTAAAACATTTTTGACTATGTTCATACCATGACTTCTGTTTCACTAATATTTACTAGGAGGGGGTGTCGATTATTCAATAGATGAATGTCATGTTAATAGATCTGAAAAGGAAATTACTCGCAAGAAGATAGCATGTAGAGTATCAGCGAAGATTAAATAATTCACAGCTGTGGTAATGGGTAGGAGCTTGGCGTATATTATTTCTAGGCTTCTAGCTATATATATAAGTTGTACACCTGTACAATTTTTATTTGGCCTTGTCCCTAATTATGTCCATGTTATGTCACACCAATTAAAATTCCAATTGATGCCATCATCTGTTGCTTGCAAGAATAATGAACGTGACAGCTCTAGGCCATGTGGTAGTGGCTCATAATTACATGACTACCATTGCATACAAGCCCTGTTATGTTAACAGGTGTACCAGTCGTAGGCACCAATAATTTAGATCCTCTATTTATAGAGGCAGTAACCACTAGTTGAGCTGATATTCTATTCCACATGAAATTATCTTACTTCTATTTTAGTGAGTTGTTTCGGCTGGCCAAGACTGCTGATCCTTTTGTGGTGGATCTTGTTGCTGGTTGATGAAACATGACAGCAATGCTCCATGAGGTGCTGAGTTCATGCTTATCTAGATGTTACCTGTATCATGTTAGGACTGAGCATGCTTCTGTAGGTTGAGTCAACTCTTTCCTGTCATGCAGATGCTATGCCCTATGCTTTCGTTGGAATCTTTCCCCTTGATCTTGGACGCATGTGCATTTTCTTTTTGGAATAACTGACAGATGCAAATGCTAATTAGATACAGTATTTTATGCAGTAGAACTTGTTCTGTTCTCTTGTCAGTGAATCAGAGCGGAGTGTTACTATGTGTTTGAGACATAAAAAATATATACTTTCTCTTTTTCACCTAGATTCATGGCCTTCTAGCTCCCATGTTTAAATCTGCTGAATTCATCCCCTTGTTATGTTTTCCAGTATCTAGATATGGCATTTATGAAGTAATGTTATTCTAGTTCGATTCAAGATTATTTCTTTAGCCATCAAGTAAACCATGGCACCATTACATTGAACACGTTTTTGGAGGTTCTGCTTGTCAACTCTTCCTTTCATGAACTTTGGTTAGCAGAAAACAACTCTGGGCACTCGTGCAGTCCATTTTGCCGGACATAATTGGAACATGACAGATTGGCTATACCAAATAGCAACTTGTCTTCCTGTGATGTAAGTAGTCGTTCAGACCACAGTTTGCCTACGTTCGGAGCATGTCAACGTTGCATTGTTTAGCACTTAGCAGCGTGTGCTGTTTTAAACTAAGATAGACAAGGGCATCAACTTGTCTGAGGCTGTGGTGTCCATGCAAGTAGATGGGATATGCAGAGATAGAGATACTTTGTGTCTGTGTATCAGTTTGTTGTGCCTTATTTTCAAGTTTGTCATGTGGGCACCTCTACCTCTGCTACTGAAGGATGACACCACAGATTTCATACAGAAACAGTCATTACCCTAACATCTGGAATTTTGCAAGCTAAAACCCATCCCACTGACGTTTATGAGTTAGTTTCCATAATCGGGCATCAGAAGAAGTGAAGCGTCTATTGATAATTATAATGCATGTGTGGAGGATCATGCTGCAGATAGCAGAGAAAAACCGGCAAAGGTGCAACTGTCAGAAGTTGAGAACCAAATTGACAGGCTGTTGAAAGGTGAAGTCATCTCGTCTATCAGCATACACCACAGTTGCATGATTTGCATTTTAGTTTATTTTGTCCTGGATTTGCTAATCCGCATTCTGAGTTAAACTAAGCACCCGTGCAGATGCTTTGCCGTCAGTTGTCGAGACATGGCATGCACTTAGTGATGCTTGTCTCCCTAACAAGATAAACAAAACCAGCTTGCAAAGGATACACGTTGGCTTGCTGCTGCAAAGAGTTGGTCCATTATTGGAACAAACAGAGAGCGGTGCACAATATTCTTTCTGCCTAAAGGGGATTTCCAGAAGAACTGCTTTTGGTTCTTGACTATAAATAGAGTGTGCTAAGGGTTGAGCACCAACAAAGTGCATCTGTTCTTCACATTGTCTTCTATTTCAAACACAAAAGCATCATCAGATCATCCACTAGAATCATGGCCTGCCATCAAAGATCTGCAAGTTTGCCTTGTATTCCCCACTCCACTGAATCCAAAGTAGAGGTTGAGCTGCAGGGCCTGCAAACACAAATCTCATCGCCTTCTGTGACTATCGACACGATGTGCGATGGTCTGAGGAGGCTTTTAGACATCTACAACTGCATAGAGGAGATCATGAGATTGCCCAGCAACCAAGCTGGTCTCTCCTTGCCCCAAAACAAGAAGATGGTGGAAGAGGAACTGGAACGGTCTCTCGTGCTGATTGATCTTTGCAATTCCATGCAAGAGAATTTGGCACACCTGAAGATGAGTACCCAGGAGCTGCAACTGGTTCTCAAAAGAGGAGACGATGCTGCTGTTCAACTCAAGGTTGAGTCTTTCATTCGCCTTGCAAAGCAGGCACAGAAGCCTTTCAAGAAGATCACAAGCAGCAAAGCTACTGCTGAGGATTGCAGGCTGGTCAGGCTACTGGAAGAAACCAGAGAGATGTCCGTCACTCTAATTGAATCCACATCGCTTCTGTTGCCAAAGCAGTTCGCCGCCACCAAAGGAAGCAAATGGTCTCTTGTCCAGAAGAGAAAGGTTGTTTGCGAGGAGGAGCAGTTGCAAGTGCTAGAGCGAAGCATGGGAGATCTTGAGGTCGGTGCTGAGTTTCTGTTCAGGAGATTGATCCAAAGCAGGGTTTCACTCCTGAACATTCTTAGCTCGTAGATATTTCTCAGGCCTTGTTTCTGTAGCACCTTGCGATTGGCATCCGCCTTTTAAAGGATTCACCAGTCATATAGAACCTCTCTAGTTTGCGTACAGTACCAAATGTACATATAAATGATTCAGTAGATAAAAACATTTTTGACGATGTTCATACCATGACTTCTGATTTCACTAATATTTACCAGGCGGTGGTTTCGATTATCCCATAGCTGAATGTCATGTTGATACATTTTCATTCCGAGTATACAATGAATGTTAAGGAGCTGAAAACGAGATTCCTAAGAAGGAATGTTGAGTATCAGTGAAGATTAAATTGTTCACAGTTTTGGTAATAAGTAGGAGCTGGGTGTAAATAATTTCTAGCTATTAGTCGTGCACCTGTACAATTTTTATTTTGCCTTATATCCTTGAAATGGCCATGTTATGTCACACCAATTAAAATTTCAAATTGGCACTGTCATCTTTTGCTTGCAATACACTAACAATAATGAAACTGCCAGCTCTAGGCCATGTGGTAGTGACTCATAATTTCCTGACTAGCATTACATACAAGCCCTATTATGTTAACAGGTGTACCATACTTAAGCACATGCCGCCAATAATTTAGATCCTCCATATATACAGGCAGTAACCACTAGTTGAGCTGATATTCTATTCCACGTGAAGTTATCTTACATCTCTTTTATTGAGTTGTTTCGGCTGGTCAAGAATGCTGATCCTTTTGTGGTGGATCTTGCTGCAGGTTGATGAAACATGACAGCAATGCTCCATGAGGTGTTGAGGTCATGCTTATCTAGATGTTACCTGTATCATGTCAGGACTGAGCGTGTTTGTGTAGGTTAAGTCAACTCTTTGCTCTTTCTAAGAACTTGCAGATGCTGTGTCCTATGCTTTCATTGGAATCTTCCCCTCGTGCTACAGCCAAATTGAACTTGAATGCCCGTGCATTTTATCTTGTCTCGGAGATAACAGAAACACGACAGATAGCAAAAGCTAATTAGGTACATCTATCTCCCTGTCATAGGAAGTACTCGTGAAGGCTGCACATTATAACTTGTGAAACATGATGAAACGATATGATTAATTAACGTTAAGCAACATTTCACCTAAAAACAATTAGTAAACTACAGCTTCCTAAGAAAACAGACATTGGTTCTGTGTTATATGAGGATATTTTGATGTTACAAACTTCATTATGCTGAATATTTTTTACTGATACAGTGGTTCGCTGAACAAGAAAATACATGCCATTTGTATGTGGAAGCTTCAGCTCAAGAAGCATTTATAATTTCTTGTGCGGAAAGTATTTCTCTGTTATTATCAATAGCGTTTACTCAGACTGGACGAACTGTTTGTAGTTGTCTGTTAGCATACCAGTTGTTAGGTTAAAACGTAACCTGCACTAAAGCAATATACTGGTAATTTATTCAGTAGAACTTGTTCTATTTATGGGTTAGCTTTTGTGAGTAGTGTTATTGTAATTTTGTTCGAGATTATTAGTTTAGGCATCGAGTGAGCTTTGCCACTAAAAGATTTGATGGATTACTTTTATCAAAGAAAGAACTGGAGTAATTGATGCGTTTGTTAAGAATACTAACACATGTGTGGTGGATCATGCTGCAGGTAGCAGAGACATGCCAAGAAGGCAATAATGTTGCACGAGGGTTGAGGTGCAGTTGCAACTGTCACAAGTTGAGAACCAAAGTTGCCAGATTGCCAGAAGGTGAAGCCAGCTGGGTCATTCAGCGCACTCCTCAGCCTCCTGTAATAATTTGCCAATCTGGATTATGAGACAAATCACTCGTGCGGATACTTTGCCATCTATAGATGAGACATGCACACGCTCGCAGATCTCACTTATTGATGTCAGTTGGACAAACCAGAATAAGAAAGCATCAGTTTTTCCATGGGGACAGATATTAAGCCGCAGCGGCTACATTATTCCTTTTGGCTCTTGACTATAAATAGAGTGCGCTGCAGAGGTTTAAACACAAACAAAGCGCATCTGCTCTTCACTTCCTTTTCCATTTCAAACAGAAATACATCATCAGTTCATCCATTAGAATCATGGCCTGCCATCAAAGATCAGCAAGTTTGCCTTCTATTCCCCACTCCACTGAATCCAAAGTGGAGGTTGAGCTGCAGGGCCTGCAAACACACATCTCTTCGCCTTCCGTGACCATCGACACGATGTGCGATGGTCTGAGGAGGCTTGGAGACATCTACAACTGCATAGAGGAGATCATGAGCTTTCCCAGCAACCAAGCTGGCCTCTCCTTGCGCCAAAACAAGAAGATGGTGGAAGAGGAACTGGAACGGTCCCTCGTGCTGATTGATCTTTGCAATTCCATGCAAGAGAATTTAGCACACCTGAAGATGAGTACCCAGGAGCTGCAACTGGTTCTCAAAAGAGGATATGCTGCTGCTGTTCAACTCAAGGTTGAGTCTTTCATTCGCCTTGCAAAGCAGGCGCAGAAGCCTTTCAAGAAGATCACAAGTAGCAAAGCTACTACTGAGGATTGCAGTCTGGTCAGGCTACTGGCGGAAGCCAGAGAGATGTCCGTCACTCTACTTGAATCGACATCGCATCTGTTGCCGAAGCAGTTCGCTGCCACCAAAGGAAGCAAATGGTATCTTGTCCAGAAAAGAAAGATTGTTTGCGAGGAGGAGCAGTTGCAAGTGCTAGAGCGAAGCATGGGAGATCTTGAGAAAG
Organism: Avena longiglumis; assembly: GCA_030063025.1. Classification (NCBI taxonomy): domain Eukaryota; kingdom Viridiplantae; phylum Streptophyta; class Magnoliopsida; order Poales; family Poaceae; genus Avena; species Avena longiglumis. The sequence continues at coordinate 206,733,117 of CP125979.1, read as the reverse complement.
GTGTTGAGTTTCTGTTCAGGAGGTTGATCCAAAGCAGGGTTTCACTCCTGAACGTTCTTAGCTCATAGATATTTCTCAGGCCTTGTTTCTGTAGCACCTTGCGATTGGCATCCGCCTTTTGAAGGATTCACCAGTCACATAGAACCTTTCTAGTTTGCATACAGTACCAAATGTACATACAAATGATCAGTTGATAAAAAAAGTTTTGACTATGTTCATACATGACTACCTGTTTCACTAATATTTACTAGGCGTAGGTGTTGATTATTCCATAGATGAATGTCATGTTGATAGAGCTGAAAAGGAAATTACTCGTAAGAAGATAGCATGTAGAATATCAGCGAAGATTAAATAATTCACAGCTGTGGTAATGGGTAGGAGCTTGGCGTATATTATTTCTGGGCTTCTAGCTATATACATAAGTTGTACGCCTTTACAATTTTTATTTGGCCTTGTCTCTAATTACGTCCATGTTATGTCAGACCAATTAAAATTCCAATTGGTGCCATCATCTGTTGCTTGCAAGAATAATGAACATGATAGTTCTAGGCCATGTGGTAGTGGCTTATAATTACCTGACTACCATTGCATACAAGCCCTGTTATGTTAACAGGTATACCAGACGTAGGCACATGCCACCAATAATTTAGATCCTCTATCTATAGAGGCAGTAACCACCAGTTGAGCTGATATTCTATTCCACATGAAGTTATCTTACATCTATTTTAGTGAGTTGTTTCGGCTGGTCAAGACTGCTGATCCTTTTGTGGTGGATCTTGTTGCTGGTTGATGAAACATGACAACAATGCTCCATGAGGTGCTGAGTTCATGCTTATCTAGATGTTACCTGTATCATGTCAGGACTGAGCATGCTTCTGTAGGTTGAGTCAACTCTTTCCTGTCATGCAGATGCTGTGTCTTATGCTTTCGTTGGAATTTTTTTCCTCGAAAGGTGATTTGCACCTTAGCCACGCTTTATTTTGCAACTTGCATATTTGTCATTTGTTGTGTCACTGATATGTGGTTGTCATGTGGCAAACATGCAAATTTCAGAGAAAAAGTGTGGCAAATATGCAAAAAATCCGAACTGGAAGCCTGTGCATTCTTCTTTTTTGGAATAACTGAAACATGACAGATGCAAATGCTAATTAGATACAATATTTACACATAGAACATGTTCTATTCTCTTGTTAGTGAAATGGAGCGGAATGTTACTACTCCCTCCGACCCAAATTAGTTGACTCAAATTTGTTAAGATACGGATGAATCTATTACTAAATCATGTCTAAATACAACCGAATCTAGACAAATCTAAGTCAACTAATTTGGGTCGGAGGGAGTATGTGTTTGAGACATAAACAATATATACTTTCTCTTTTTCCGCACCTAGATTCATGGCCTTCTAGCTCCCATGTTTAAATCTGCTGAATTCATCCCCTTGTTATGTTTTCCAGTATCAAGATATGGCATTTATGAAGTAATGTTATTCTAGTTCGATTCAAGATTATTTGTTTAGCCATCAAGTAAACCATGGCACCATTAAATTGAACACGTTTTTGGAGGTTGTTCTTGTCGACTGTTCCTTTCATGAACTTTGGTTCTTGCTGACCACCTAATAGCAGAAAACAACTCTGGGCACTCGTGTAGTCCATTTTGCCGGACATAATTGAAACATGACAGATAGGCAGTCCAAGTAGCAACTTGTCTTCCTGTACTGTCAAGTAGTCCTGTAGATCACAGTTTGCCTTCGGAACATGTCAAAGTTGCATTGATTAGCATTTAGCAACGTGTGCTGCTTTAAACTAAGATAGACAAGGGCATCAACTTGTTTGAGGCTGTGGTGGCCATGCAAGTAGATGAGATCTGCAGAGATAGAGATACTTTCTGTCTGTGTACCAGTTTGTTGTGCCTTACTTTTCAAGTTTCTCATGTAATTGGGTACCTCTACCTCTGCTACTTAAATTATGACACCACAAATTTCTTGCAGAAACAGTCATTACCCTAACATCTGGAATTTTGCTAGCTAAAACCGCCCCGGTGACATTTATGAGTTAGTTTTCATAACGGGCATCAGAAGAAGTGAAGCATGTGTGGTGGATCATGCTGCAGAGACAAACTAGCAAAGGTACAAGTACAACTGTCAGAAGTTGAGAACCAAATTGACAGGCTGTTGGAAGGTGAAGCCATCTGGTCTATCAGCATACACCACACTTGCATGACTTGCATTTTAGTTTATTTTGCCCTCTATTTCCTGATCTGCATTCTGAGTTAAACTAAGCACTCGTGCAGATGCTTTGCCGTCAGTTGTCGAGACATGGCATGAACTTAGTGATGCTTGTCTCCCTAACAAGATAAACAAAACCAGCTTGCAGAGTATACAGGTTGGCTTGCTGCTGCAAAGAGTTGGTCCATTATTGGCAACAAACAGAGCGTGGTGCACAATATTCTTTCTGCCTAATGGGGATTTCCAGAAGAACTGCTTTTGGTTCTTGACTATAAATAGAGTGTGCTACGAAGGGTTGAGCACCAACAAAGTGCATCTGTTCTTCACTTTGTCTTCTATTTCAAACACAAAAACATCATCAGTTCATCCACTAGAAACATGGCCTGCCATCAAAGATCAGCAAGTTTGCCTTCTTTTCCCCACTCCACTGAATCCAAAGTGGAGGTTGAGCTGCAAGGCCTGCAAACACACATCTCATCGCCTTCTGTGACCATCGACACGATGTGCGATGGTCTGAGGAGGCTTGGAGACATCTACAACTGCATAGAGGAGATCATGAGCTTTCCCAGCAACCAAGCTGGCCTCTCCTTGCGCCAAAACAAGAAGATGGTGGAAGAGGAACTGGAACGGTCTCTCGTCCTGATTGATCTTTGCAATTCCATGCAAGAGAATTTGGCACACCTGAAGATGAGTACCCAGGAGCTGCAACTGGTTCTCAAAAGAGGAGATGCTGCTGCTGTTCAACTCAAGGTTGAGTCTTTCATTCGCCTTGCAAAGCAGGCGCAGAATCCTTTCAAGAAGATCACAAGTAGCAAAGCTACTGCTGAGGATTGCAGTCTGGTCAGGCTACTTGCGGAAGCCAGAGAGATGTCCGTCACTCTACTTGAATCGACATCGCATCTGTTGCCGAAGCAGTTTGCTGCCACCAAAGGAAGCAAATGGTATCTTGTGCAGAAAAGAAAGATTGTTTGCGAGGAGGAGCAGTTGCAAGTGCTAGAGCGAAGCATGGGAGATCTTGAGAACGGTGTTGAGTTTCTGTTCAGGAGATTGATCCAAAGCAGGGTTTCACTCCTGAACGTTCTTAGCTCGTAGATATTTCTCAGGCCTTGTTTCTGTAGCACCTTGCGATTGGCATCCGCCTTTTAAAGGATTCACCAGTCATATAGAACCTTTCTAGTTTGCATACAGTACCAAATGCACATACAAATGATCAGTTGATAAAAAAAGTTTTGACCATGTTCATACCATGACTACCTGTTTCACTAATATTTACTAGGCGTAGGTGTTGATTATTCCATAGGAATGTCATGTTGATAGAGCTGAAAAGGAAATTACTCGTAAGGAGATAGCATGTAGAATATCAGCGAAGATTAAATAATTCACAGCTGTGGTAATGGGTAGGAGCTTGGCGTATATTATTTCTGGGCGTCTAGCTATATACATAAGTTGTACTCCTGTACAATTTTTATTTGGCCTTGTCTCTAATTACGTCCATGTTATGTCACACCAATTAAAATTCCAATTGGCGCCATCAGCTGTTGCTTGCAACAATAATGAACATGACAGCTCTAGGCCATGTGGTAGTGGCTCATAATTACCTGACTACCATTGCATACAAGCCCTGTTATGTTAACAGGTGTACCAGTCGTAGGCACCAATAATTTAGATCCTCTATTTATAGAGGCAGTAACCACTAGTTGAGCTGATATTCTATTCCACATGAAATTATCTTACTTCTATTTTAGTGAGTTGTTTCGGCTGGCCAAGACTGCTGATCCTTTTGTGGTGGATCTTGTTGCTGGTTGATGAAACATGACAACAATGCTCCTTGAGGTGCTTCTGTAGGTTGAGTCAACTCTTTCCTATCTTGCAGATGCTATGTCCTACCCTCGAACTTGGACGCTTGTGCATTCTTTTTTTTTTGGAGTAACTGAAACATGACAGATGCAAATGCTAATTACATACAGTATTTATGCAATAGAACTTCTTCTGTTCTTTTGTCAGTGAAATGGAGCGAAGTTTTACTATGTGTACAAGACATAAAAAATATATACTTTCTCTTTTTCCACACCTAGATTCATGGCCTTTTAGCTCCCGTGTTTAAATCTGCTGAATTCATCCCCTTGTTATGTTTTCCAGTATCGAGAAATGGCATTTATGAAGTAATGCTATTCTAGTTCGATTCGAGATTATTTGTTTAGCCATCAAGTAAACGATTGCACCATTACATTGAACACGTTTTTGGTGGTTACTGCTTATCAACTGTTCCTTTCATGAACTGCAATTCTTGCTCACCACCTTATAGCAGAAAACAACTATGCACACTCGTGCAGTCCATTTTGCCGGACATAATTGAAACATGACAGATAGGCAGTCCCAAGTAGCAACTTGTCTTCCTGTACTCTCAAGTAGTCCTGTAGATCATAGTTTGCCTTCGGAACATGTCAAAGTTGCATTGATTAGCATTTAGCAACGTGTGCTGCTTTAAACTAAGATAAACAAGGGCATCAACTTGTCTGAGGCTGTGGTGGCCATGCAAGTAGATGAGATCTGCAGAGATAGAGATGCTTTCTGTCTGTGTACCAGTTTGTTCTGCCTTATTTTTCAAGTTTCTCATGTAATTGGGTACCTCTACCTCTGCTACTTAAATTATGACACCACAAATTTCTTGCAGAAACAGTCATTACCCTAACATCTGGAATTTTGCTAGCTAAAACCGCCCCGGTGACATTTATGAGTTAGTTTTCATAACGGGCATCAGAAGAAGTGAAGCATGTGTGGTGGATCATGCCGCAGAGACAAACTAGCAAAGGTACAACTGTCAGAAGTTGAGAACCAAATTGACAGGCTGTTGGAAGGTGAAGCCATCTGGTCTATCAGCATACACCACAGTTGCATGAGTGGCATTTTAGTTTATTTTGCCCTCGATTTGCTGATCTGCATTCTGAGTTAAACCAAGCACTCGTGCAGATGCTTTGCCGTCAGTTGTCGAGACATGGCATGAACTTAGTGATGCTTGTCTCCCTAACAAGATAAACAAAACCAGCTTGCAAAGGATACAGGTTGCCTTGCTGCTGCAAAGAGTTAGTCCATTATTGGTAACAAACAGAGCGTGGTGCACAATATTCTTTCTGCCTAATGGGGGATTTCCAGAAGAACTGCTTTTGGTTCTTGACTATAAATAGAGTGTGCTACGAAGGGTTGAGCACCAACAAAGTGCATCTGTTCTTCACTTTGTCTTCTATTTCAAACACAAAAGCATCATCAGTTCATCCACTAGAAACATGGCCTGCCATCAAAGATCTGCAAGTTTGCCTTCTATTCCCCACTCCAATGAATCCAAAGTGGAGGTTGAGCTGCAGGGCCTGCAAACACACATCTCTTCGCCTTCCGTGACCATCGACACGATGTGCGATAGAATGAGGAGGCTTGGAGACATCTACAACTGCATAGAGGAGATCATGAGGTTGCCCAGCAACCAAGCTGGCCTCTCCTTGCCCCAAAACAAGAAGATGGTGGAAGAGGAACTGGAACGGTCCCTCGTGCTGATTGATCTTTGCAATTCCATGCAAGAAAATTTGGCACACCTGAAGATGAGTACCCAGGAGCTGCAACTGGTTCTCAAAAGAGGAGACAATGCTGCTGTTCAACTCAAGGTTGAGTCTTTCATTCGCCTTGCAAAGCAGGCACAGAAGCCTTTCAAGAAGATCACAAGCAGCAAAGCTACTGCTGAGGACTGCAGGCTGGTCAGGCTACTGGCAGAAACCAGAGAGATGTCCGTCACTCTACTTGAATCCACATCTCTTCTTTTGCCAAAGCAGTTCGCCACCACCAAAGGAAGCAAATGGTCTCTTGTCCAGAAGAGAAAGGTTGTTTGCGAGGAGGAGCAGTTGCAAGTGCTAGAGCGAAGCATGGGAGAACTTGAGATCGGTGCTGAGTTTCTGTTCAGGAGATTGATCCAAAGTAGGGTTTCACTCCTGAACATTCTTAGCTCATAGAGATTTCTCAGCCCTTGTTTCTGTAGCACCTTGCGATTGGCATCCGCCTTTTAAAGGATTCACCAGTCATATAGAACCTTTCTAGTTTGCGTACAGTACCAAATGCACATATAAATGATCGGTTGATAGAAACAGTTTTGACTATGTTTATACCATGACTTCTGATTTCACTAATATTTACAAGGTGGTGGTTTCGATTATTCCATAGCTGAATGTTACGTTGAATTGTTGATACATTTTCATTCCAAGTATACAATGAATGTTAAGGAGCTGAAAACGTAATTCCTAAGAAGGCATGTTGAGTAGCGGTGCATATTAAATTATTCACAGTTTTGGTAATAAGTAGGAGCTTGGTGTATAATAATTTCTAGATATAAGTTGTGCACCTGTACAATTTTTATTTGGCCTTATATCCTTTAAATGGCCATGTTATGTCACACCAATTAAAATTTCAAATTGGCGCTATCATCTTTTGCCTGCAATACACTAACAATAATGAAACTGCCAGCTCTAAGCCATGTGGTAGTGACTCATAATTTCCTGACTAGCATTACATACAAGCCCTATCATGTTAACAGGTGTACCATACTTAAGCACTTGCCGCCAGTAATTTAGATCCTCCATATATGCAGGCAGTAAAGCTGATATTCTATTCCACGTGAAGTTATCTTACATCTCTTTTATTGAGTTGTTTCGGCTGGTCAAGAATCCTGATCCTTTTGTGGTGGATCTTGCTGCAGGTTGATGAAACATGACAGCAATGCTCCATGAGGTGTTGAGTTCATGCTTATATAGATGTTACCTCTATCATGTCAGGACTGAGCGTCTTTGTGTAGGTTAAGTCAACTCTTCCCTCTCTCTAAGAACTCGCAGATGTTGTGTCCTATGCTTTCATTGGAATCTTCGCCTCGTGCTATACCCAAATCGAACTTGAATGCCCCTGCATTCTATCTTTTCTCGGAGATAACAGAAACACGACAGATAGGAAATGCTAATTAGGTACATCTATCTCCCTGTCATAGGAATAACTCGCGAATACAGCACATTATAACAGGGTGCTGGCCAGAGCTCTTGAGCTCGGCATGCTGAAGCGGGTCGCCCCCCCCGCGAGCTGGCGACGTCCGTCTCCCTTTATGCGGATGACGTGGTGATATTTTGCCACTCGGATGAGACCGAGCTGCGCACTGTGCGCGCTCTCCTTGGGCTCTTCGGAGAAGCCTCAGGACTTCGCACGACTTACGACAAGTGCTCGATATCCCCGATAGCATGCTCTGATGAGGAGGCCCTTCAGGCTGCTGCGACCATGGGATGTCGGCTCGCCCCATTCCCGGTCAAGTACCTGGGGATACCCCTGTCGCTGCGGCGGATCTCCGCGGCAGCGCTCCAGCCCCTAGTGGATAGCATCGCGAACAGGCTGCTGACCTGGAAAGCCGCCATGATGGCAAAGGCTGGGCGCCTGACGTTGGTCAAGTCAGTCCTCATGGCGACCCCCCTCCACCAGATCATCGTGCTGGGTCTGAACAAGCGGACACTCAAGCAGATCCAGAAGATTGAGAGAAGCTTCCTCTGGGCGGGGAGGGCCGAGGCCAACGGTGGACACTGCCATGTCAACTGGGAAAGGGTGTGCAGACCGAAGCACCTTGGAGGCCTGGGAGTCCCCGACCTTGCTCGTACCGCGACCAGCCTATGCACCCGCTGGATTTGGAGGATGCGGACGGATCCGATGAGGCCTTGGTGTGGCCTGGATATGCGCTTCTCGGAGACGGAGCTGCAGGTGTTTGACGCCTCCACCATGATGAGGGTCGGTGATGGGTCCATGGCGCTATTCTGGCTGGACTGCTGGCTCGACGGATGGACCATCGAAGAGTTGGCGCCGACGCTCTTCGCTCTTATCCCCAAACGCGCCAGAAGGCGCGGGACGGTGAGAGAAGCGCTGACAGAGCGCACTTGGATTATTGACATCCAGGGCGCGACGAGCCCGCTCGCCCTATGGCAGTACGTGCAGCTTTGGATTCGAGTACGGGACTTTGAGTTGGCTACCGAGCCTGACACCCTGCTCTGGCGTTGGACATCGGATGCCCAGTACTCTGCCAAATCCTGCTACGAATTCCTCTTCCATGGATCTATCACATCGAGGTCCTGGCAGCTGAACTGGCGTACCTGGGCTCCCCCGAGGGTCAAGTTCTTCTTGTGGTTGGCCTACCAGGACCGCTGTTTGACGGCTGAGCGGCTTGCGAGACGGGGTCTGGCTCACCCCCCGCGCTGCCCCCTGTGTGACCAATCGGACGAGACCATGACTCACCTCTAGGTGGGTTGCCCCTTCTCTAGGGCAATCTGGCATGAGGTCCTGTCCTGGGTCCGATCCACGGCCACACCACCGGATGGAGAAGGGGACTTCGTGGACTGGTGGCAGCAAGCTTCGGCCTCCACCCCGCGTGCTCTGCGTAAAGGGACATCTTCGTTGATCATGCTGACGGCCTGGTGGATCTGGAAGCAGCGCAACGCGGCGGTTTTCGACAGCGCGTCACCAAACCTAGGTGTCCTTCTCAGTACAATTCGCTCCGAGGCTCGGGATTGGGCCGCGGCTGGTGCGACTGGCCTTCGCAACCTGCCGCCGGTAGCCTAGTAGGTCTAGTGGGTTGAGTTGTACGGGTGGCGGCTCTTTGAGCTTGTATATTTGTTGTACAGTACTCTCTTTTTCTATCAATGAATCGAAACGCAAAGCTTTCTGTTCGCGAAAAAAACATTTGAAAAATGATGAAATGATATGATTAATTAATATTAAGCGACATTTCACCTAAAAACAATTATTAAACTATAGCTTCTAAAAAACAGACATTGGTTTTGTGTTATATGAGGGTATTTTGATGTTAGAAACTTCAGTATGTGAATATTTTGTATTGTTACTGTGGTTCACTGAACAAGAAAATACATGCCATTTGTATGTGGAAGCTTCAGCTCAAGAAGCATTTATAATTTCTTGTGTGGAAATTATTTCTATATTATTATCAATAACGTTTACTGAGAATAGATGAACTATTTGTAGTTGTTTGTTAGCATCTCAGTTGTTAGGTTAAAACAGCAACCTGCAGTATTAACCGATGGACTGGTAATTTATTCAGTAGAACTTGTTCTATTTATGGGTTAGCTTTTGTAAGTAATGTTATTCTAATTTTATTCAAGATAATTATTTTAACCATCGATTAAGCTTTGGCACTAAAAGATTTGATGGATTACTTTTCTCATAGAAAGAACTGAGTAATTGATGCGTTTGTTAAGAATACTAGCGCATGTGTGGTGGATCGTGCTGCAGGTAGCAGAGACATGCCAAGAAGGCAATAATGTTGCACGAGGGTTGAGGTGCAGTTGCAACTGTCACAAGTTGAGAACCAAAGTTGCCAGATTGACAGAAGGTGAAGCCAGCTGGGTCATTCAGCGCACTCCTCAGCCTCCTGTAATAATTTGCCAATCTGGATTATGAGACAAATCACTCGTGCGGATACTTTGCCATCTACAGATGAGACATGCACACGCTCGCAGATCTCACTTATTGATGTCAGTTGGACAAACCAGAATAAGAAAGCATCAGTTTTTCCTTGGGGACAGATATTAAGCCGCAGTGGAGAACTTGCTCCATTATTCCTTTTGCCTCTCGACTATAAATAGTGCGCCGCAGAGGTTTAAACACAAACAAAGCGCATCTGCTCTTCACTTCCTTTTCCATTTCAGACAGAAATACATCATCAGTTCATCCACTAGAATCATCATGGCCTGCCATCAGAGGTCCGCAAGTTTGCCTTCTATTCCCCACCCCACTGAATCCAGAGTGGAGGCTGAGCTGCAGGGTCTTCAAACGTGCGTCTCCTCGCCTTCCGCGGCCATCGGCACGATGTGCGATGGTCTGAGGAAGCTCGGAGACATCTACAGCTGCATAGAGGAGATCATGAGCCTGCCCAGCAGCCAAGTTGGCCTCTCCTTGCCCCTGCAGAGGAAAATGGTCGAGGAAGAGCTCGACAGGTCACTCGTCCTCGTTGATCTCTGCAACGCCATGCAAGAGAAGTTGGCAGAGCTGAAGATGAGCATCCAGGAGCTTCAGCTTGCCCTCAAGAGAGGCGATGACGTGGCCGTTCAGATCAAGATGGAGTCTTTCATTCGCCTTGCGAAGAAGGCGCAGAAGCCTTTCAAGAAGATCACAAGAAGCAAATCAACCGCGGAAGGTTGCAGGACGGTCAGGCTACTGGCAGAAGCAAGAGAGATGGCTGTCTCTCTGCTTGAATCCGCATCACACCTCTTACCGAAGCAGATTACGACCACCACCAACGGAAGCAGATGGTCTCTTGTCTCAAAGAGATTCCAGAAAAGGAGGGTCGTCTGTGAGGAGGCACAGTTGCAAGCGCTGGAGCGCGGCTTGGCAGATCTTGAGAACTGTGTCGAGCCCCTGTTCAGGAGATTGATCCGGAGCAGGGTTTCACTCCTGAATATCCTTAGCTCATAGATGCTTCTTAAATCCTTGTTGCTCTAGCATATCTTTTGTACATGAGAACCAAATATGCTTCATAGCGATTAATTACACAATTTTGACCATAAATTTTGTCAACTTGTCGTTTATCTCCATGTTTATTATTCTTCGATGATGTTTCTACCATGTTCATGCCATCAATAGTTGTGACTTGTTTTTCTTGTTTCCTTCTGTGTATGTAGTAAATACAGTGGGAAACCAAACAAAAGGTTGAACATGTAGAATCTCAGTGAATATTTATTGATCATGCCAGTGAAGATTTCACCAAGGTCAACTGAAAATTGTAATTTTTGTTTTTAAGTTAAGTTTTCACATTGGCATATAAATTTTATATGGAAGATCTTGGTGATAGATGCATGAACATGCCAGCTCCAACTTTTATAGCTTGGCTTCAAGCACATAAACAGAGATTCTTGCTGCCAATAACTGGAATACAACAGACTGGAACTTCATTTCAAGCTATCCACTACACTTGAAGGAAGATGAAACTGGTAGAGGCTACGGTTTTACCAGATCTCGGACGTAGATTATAGGGGTGGAAGTGAGGACGCAGACGCTGGACGCCGTCGCTGCGAGAGGGAGGAGGCGGCGGCTAGGGCAAGGTGCGGCTAGGGTTTGGGGTTCCCGTCTCCTGAGGGAGACGGAAACAGAATATGTTTATTGTCTCATTATAATCAAAGGGATACATGCGTTTATATAGGAGGGCAGCTCCTGTAAACCCTAGATAACTTGGGCTAAGCCCCTAATTGGGCCTCTTCCGTGTATACTGGAGCCCGACCATAACATCTCTCCCTGCCTTCTCAAATAGCTCGTCCTCGAGCTGAACATTTGGAAACTGCTGGCGGAAATCGTCGAGCTGCTCCCAAGTTGCTTCCTCCTCGGGCAGGCTGGCCCACTGCACCAAGACATGCCACACGCCGCGACGTTGCTGCGCCTGCATCACCTTCGCCACCTTCGCGGGAGCTGGCAGAAGTCGGCCATCCGAAGTAGGAGGAAGGGCCGGTGGCGCTGCAGGAGGGTCCCCGCGGTAGGCCTTCAGTAAGCCAACATGGAAGACGTCGTGGAGGCGAGACCCAGCTGGCAGCTCAAGGTGGTATGCGAGTGTGCCAACACGCTCCAGCACACGAAAGGGACCGGCGTAGCGGGGTCCCAATTTGCGCTTGGAGCGCGGGTCCAGGGACTGCGAGGTCCTGTGAAGGAGGTGCAGCCACACCCAATCGTCCACCGCGAACTCCGCCTCTCGATGATGAGAATCATAGTACTTCCTGGCCAGCTACTGTGCTTGGAGAAGACGCTGGCGCGCCTCAGTCAGGATCTCGTCGCGGGTGCGGAGTAAGTCGCCCACCGTCTCGGACCGAGCCGTGCCAAGCTCATAAGGAAGCATCGCCATAGGTGGGCGCCCGTAGACCACCTCAAAAGGCATGGCATGCAGGGCGGAGTGATAGGAGGTGTTGTAGCAGTACTCCGCCCATGCCAACCAGTCCACCCAAGCTCGTCGACGATCACCCGTAACACAACGCAAATACATGGCGATCACCTTGTTGACCACCTCGGACTGGCCGTCCGTCTGAGGGTGAAACGCCGTGCTCATGCGGAGCTTCACGCCCGCCAGCGGAAAGAGATCCCGCCACACGTGACCTGTGAACACAGGATCACGGTCGCTGACGATGGACGAAGGAAACCCGTGGAGGCGGACGATGCCGTCGAAGAAGGCTTGCGCCACGGACGCGGCTGTATAGGGGTGACCGAGGGCGATGAAGTGTGCGTACTTGGAGAAGCGGTCAACCACCGTGAGGATGACGGATTTTCCGCGCACCTTGGGAAGGCCCTCGATGAAGTCCATGGAGATATCCGCCCACACCTGGGAGGGTACGTCCAGCGGCTGTAGCAGACCCGCGGGTCGCAGTGTCTCCGTCTTGTTCCGCTGGCACGTCACGCATGACCGCACCCAGTCACGGAACAGCGCACCATGACTGGGGATGTAGAAATCAGCACGGAGGCGATGGAGGGTCTTATGCACGCCCTCGTGTCCTGCAGAGTGTGCCAGGGACAAGACCTGGTGGCACAGGTCACCGTGGTCGGGCACGAAGAGGCGACGCCCGTGTATAAGCAGCCCATCGTCCAGGCGCCCCTAGCTCGCCGGTGTCAAGGCGCCCGCGGAGCGATGCGTCCGCGGCAGTAGAAGTTGCCCAGCGGATGTCGTCGATGAAGGCGAAGGACGGCCCGGAGCGGATGCACAGGACGACGCCCGCCGTGGCAACGTCGTCCGTGACATCCTCAGTGTCGCGGCGGGACAAGGCGTCGGCGACCGTGTTGAGACGGCCGGGGCGGTACTCGACGGTGAAGTCGAAGCCGAAGAGCTTGCTGATCCACTGGTGCTGCGGGACGGTGGAGAGGCGCTGGTCCAGCAAGAACTTGAGGCTGTAGTGGTCCGTACGCACACGGAACGACCGGCCCCAAAGGTAAGGTCGCCAGTGGCGCACTGCCTGGACCAGCCCGATAAGCTCGCGCTCGTATGCCGCGAGCTTGTGATGGCGAGCGGCGAAGGGGCGGCTGAAGAAGGCCAGCGGCCCTTCGCCCTGGTGGAGGACGGCGCCGAAACCGATGCCGGAGGCGTCGCAGTCCACCACGAACGGCATGTCGAAGTCCGGCATCTGGAGGACGGGTCCCGTCGTGAGCGCCCGCTGGAGAGCTTCGAACGCCGTAGTCGCCTCCTCGTCCCAGGAGAAGGCGTCGCGGCGAAGGAGGCGCGTCAGTGGCGCGGCGATGAGGCCGAAGTCCCGGATGTACTTCCGGTAGTAGCCGGCGAGGCCCAAGAAGCCGCGGAGAGCCCGCGGGGACGGCGGGGTCGGCCACGCGGCGACGGCGGCGACCTTATCCGCGTCCAACGTGACACCTTCCGCCGAGATGACGTGCCCCAGGTACGCGACGGAGGTCGTGCCAAACGAGCACTTCGAGCGCTTGAGGTGTAGATAATGCGCTCGAAGCTCGTTGAAGATGATGGCCACGTGCTGCAGGTGCTCTGCCCAGGATGAACTGTAGATAAGAATGTCATCAAAGAAAACAAACACAAAACGGCGCAAGTATGGGCTGAGCACGTCGTTCATTAGGGCCTGGAAGGTTGCCAGCGCGTTGGAGAGGCCGAACGGCATCACCAGGAACTCGAAGTGTCCATGGTGAGTATGGAACGCCGTCTTCTCGATGTCGTCCGGGTGCATGCATGTAACACCCTCAGAATCGGACCTATGCAAGTTTGAGCGAAATTCGCCAAACCCGCATAGAAACGATTCAAAGGTGCCCACCAGGCACTTTCGTGCGGGTGGAAAACGAAGTAATAACATTACACAACAGTCCTCGATGGGACCCATGTATATATATATAACAGCGGCTCAAAGAGTCAAGAATACAGATATAATATACAAAGATCCAAATCACCTTGAAAACGATAGAGCGTCCAGCTACGGACAAGATGCAAATGGGGCTAAGAGCCCTGAAGGATAAACAATGGCGTCCATAACCTGCCTGTGCCAAGCCGGAAGGGTAACCACCCTAACGGCCGATCTCAAAACCTGCTTAAACAAAAGGGTGCCGACAAAGGGCAAAGGAAAAAGAAGGAGCGTCAAGATCGAGGCCAAGACACGGCGAGGCTAGAATTCGCGGTCCTCGCCTACATAGGTATGGTGGATCGCGGCAGCAAAAGCACTAAACAACCTATAGAGACTCGATACAACCGGTTATCGAGAAGGGAGAGAATGACCTATCCGGATCCAACCTCAAGCTAACCCCAAACAAACCCATCCCGTGTTTCCCCTCGAGACCAAACGAGGAAGTCAACCGAGGAACTCACACCGCTGGCGCTTTATTTACTCGATTATCGTTGCAAAGAATTACTAGTCAGGTTTAGATAATCATCCCGATAAAGTAAACAAGGGCACTTTTAGTTGACCATTCCGCTAGAAGTTGCAACAATTACTAATCAAATACGATAGCATGAGATAAACCCAAAACCCAAAGCTTGTTGGAACTTTTATTCAGCCATTCCGCTAGAAGTTGCAAGATTTACTAGTCAGTACAATTGTCGCAAGCGACAACCAAACAAGCAATTGTGGGCGTATTAATTAGCCATTCCATTATAGTGAAGCTGATTACTAGTCATTATAAGTCAAATTTATAACAAGAACTTTAGTTATGCTTGTCTATGATCGAGATCTTGTGCTCCAAGTCGTCCATAACCGCGACACGGCTTTCGTAAAGTTTTAACCCGGCCGGGTGCACCAATAGCAACACACACGATCAACCTCGAAAACCAAATCAAAACCCAACGAGGTCTCACGACGAGCAATCGCAAGATTCGAAATATTTCGTGGGCCACCCCATTAAGCTACCCGCAACGGTAAGCTAGCTCCGAGACGGACTCAAGGTCTGTCGATGGCAGTAAACGACAGCAGATCCCCAATCGGGACCGCCGATACCGCGAAACATCCCGCTAAAATAAAGACAAAGCGCACTGCACAATCGTAAATAAAGCGAAAGCATGGCATAAGTACAGGATAGTAATAAAGCCCCAAACTAGTTGTGGCCCCAAGAAATAAGACGGAATCAAGCTCGCTAGGGGCCCATACTCCCATATGTGGATAGCGATAAATCAAGGAACAGTATCAAGTACTCGGGGTCTCACGGACACAAGTGGGCGTTCGAAACCAAATATTATCTATCACCCACCGATGCCTCTGCTTATTCAATTTAGTTGTTGAACAGAAATTAAAGTGACGATAAGTAAAACTAGCATCATCTCCATCATCAACATGCGGCAATTCATCAAAGAATCGGCATATGGCGACACGCAAGACTTGAGCAAGCAACTACGACGCAAGTCCAACTATCTACCAAACAATGTAATAGGATGTGTCCAAGGCAATATAGAGTCAAAGGGATTTCACGGGTACGAAAACTAGAGCATCGCAACACAGATAGCAAAAGGTCAACAGGAGGGAAGTAAATACTAGAAAAATAAGATAGGTAGAAAGGGGGAGATGCTCGCCTGAAAACATTGTCGAAGGGTTCAACCCGAAGGTCGGGGCGAAGCTCACACCAACTCAACGGCCTTATCCGCGAAGAAGCAAAACACTAGAAGAAACACCGGATGCAATATTTAATACAACGACAGAAGATCGGCATGATGCATGTATGATGCATGGCATGGCAAGAGGCGATGCAATTAGGTCAAATTAAGTGGAACCGGGGTCCCGGCAATTAATATATGGTTCAGGTTGTTTAGAAACCCCGCAATTTAAATGTTGTTTTAACAAGGCAAGATTATATTACTGGTTCGCTACACAAGTTTAAATGAGGCCGATATGAGACTAGATTTGCCCGCATATGGGCCCCATATTTAATTATTAGGTGAATCGGCATAAGGCCCCCAAACCAATGAGATGCATGCGTGATGAATGACAATTCAATATGCATGTGTTTTATTATGTTATAAAATAGGGTTTCGTGAAGGGTTCACACATTGAGGGGTCTCGACGGTCTTGAGGAATCCGGGGTTCGGGGTTCGGGGTCGGTCTCAGGGTCCAGGGTTCGACGGTTCCGTTCTCGAGTATCGGGGTAGGTCTTGGCGCATCCGGGTGCGGAACTTGGGGTCATGTCGACGGTCCAGGCGTTCCGGGGGGAAGTTCTCGGTGTCCGGGTGAAGCACTCGGCGTTCTATGGTTCCACGTCGACGGCCTTGGCTTCCTCGATGAAGAACTTGGTGTGTCCATGTCGGGGTTCTCGGCTTCGGTCGCCGGGCGTCAGTCTTCGGGACCTCGATGTCCGGGAAGCAGAACTCGGGTCGGTGTCGTTCTCGTCATCGCGAAGGTCTTGCCGGTTTCTCAACTCGGTTCGGTCTTGTCTTCGGGGGGAGGTGCTTGTCGGTCTCGTGGCGATCTTGCGTCCCGAGGGTTCGGTGCCGAAGGTTGTTGGCGAGCTCGGGGTGCTCCAATACGGCCATAGGGTTCACATGCGTTTCCCATGACACATACACGAGCACACACATACACGCACACGTGCAGCGGGCCCACAGGGCAACGGTGGCGGGCCAGGCGTGGTGGGGCCGGGTCATGGGAGGATGGCGAAGGCGGGGACTGCGCGCGGATGGTCGAGCGACGCCGGGCGAGCGCGGGCGCTGCTGGCTTGCGGCGGGCGGCCGGTGAGACGGTGGTCGAGGGGCTCCGGCGACGAGTCCGCGGCGCAGACGGGTGGCCGGAGCAGCGGAGGGAGCGGCCGAGCAGCTTCACGCTGGCGGACGGCGAGAACGGCGACGCCGGGAGTGCCAGGGCCGCCGGGTCGGGCGACGCCGGCGGACGCAGGCGAGGCGGCTCGCTCGGGCGCGCGGGAGGAGCCTGGAAGGGAGGCGCGGGACGGGCCAGGCTGGCTCAGCTCGACGGACGGGCGACAAGCGGCCGCGAGAGCGGGCGAGTGAGGCGGCGCTGGCGCGAGCAGCGGCGCGGATCTTCTTGACGGCGGTGCGGGCTCATGCCGGGGTGGGGCGGAGGTGGCGCTGGGGAGAACGGCAGGCGCGGGGGAGCTGGCGGCGGCGGGAGTGGTTGGGGCGGCGGGCGGCGCGGCTGGAGCCTGGGGCGGCTGGCCGGCCTTGGGGAAGAGGGAGGAGAGCGGGGAGGCTCGGTGCGGAGCGAGGGAGAAGGAGAGGAGCGGGTGCAAAGTGGGTGGGGCCAGGGACTCGGGATCGGGAGGTGGCAGTGCAGTGCAGGCGTGCGTGCGTGGCTGGGTGGTCCAGCGTGCGGTGGGGTGGACCGGGCCGTGGTGGAGAGAGGTTGGGGTAGGGGGAAGCGGCCGGTGGGGGCAGGTGTCGGCGGTGGAGTGTCTTTGGGTGTGGGAGAGAGGGTGAGAGAGAGGGATAGGGAGATGATTGGGGCTGATGTGGCATGCAGGAGTGGGTGGGAGAGGAGTAGGCGAGGTGGCGGTTTGATAGGGTGGAGTGATGTGGAGGTAGGGTGGGGTAGGATGTTGGGTAGACATAGGATTTAGGTGGGCTGGATGGGTGAGGTGGCAAGTGGGTAGGAAAAGGGTGAGAGGGTGAGGTGGCGAGCTGAGAGTGGTGGGTAGGATAGAATTTGGTGGGACTAGGATTTAGGTGGGGCTGATTGGGGTGGACCGATCTGTTAAATACGGGGTGGTCGTTCGGTCGGTTCGGACCGTTCGACTGCCCCACCAAAAATAATTAAATATTTATCTTATTTTCAAATATCTTTGTAACTAGTTTTGGACAAACAAAATATCCTGAACATCCGGGGTTGGCGTTTGAATAACAGTTGGGGCGTTTTAGAAACCAAAACGGGTTTGCAAAAATAGTTTTTGTCAAACAACATGCGACGATGACGATGCAATGCACAAATTCAACGCGATTTTCTAGTAGTGGTTTTGCGGGATGCCACAATTCGACACCACTAACAATGGATCTCGCCCTCGAGATCCGCCTCATGGTACCGGAAGGAAGGTCGTCGTTCTCCGTCTTCTCGTTTTGTGTAGATCCTCGCGACACCACTAACGAGGTTGCATCCTCCATCTTGAAAACGACGACACCGCCAACAAAGGGTCGTTGCTCCTGATCGTCGAGAGAGCACTCCGGAAACAAAAGGTCGAAGGTAGAGGTATCACAAATAAGGCCACCCCTAACTTCCATTAGAAGAGGGAAAAGTTACATTGATCCACCAGTTCGATGTACAGAGCGAACAGTAAGAGTCGGGTAGGGTGATCAGTCCATCCCGGCCCAAACTATCAACTCTCTACATGGGTAGGGGAATCAGGCAACTCAACTCTCGAGATTTAGACTGAAGATCTCCATAGGTGGTATCCGGAACAAGGGATGCTGCCAGCGGAAATCGTTTGAAAGACACACTGATTAGGTTTCGCGATGGTTCCATTGGCATGAACAACACGTGCTCAAGGTCGACTCCAACTTCACCAAAGCTCGTCCTTCTCATATGTTTTTCAACGACACTGATATCCAGCAAGGAACACATATGGATAAAGAGGTCAAGAACAAAAGCTTGGAGGAAGGGTACAACAGACAAGTTGCAGATTGATGATCGTAGCACTCCGGTACAAAGGGAGAAAGCGAAACCCTGAAGGTACGACGGAAACCCAACCACGAGAATTCCTGGACTCGAAGAGAGAGAAGAGAGCGGATTCAAAACACGTAGAGGTAAGAGGAGAACAGCAGAGGGGTAAGGAGTAAAACCAGACCTAGTCAGAACTATCCAACCGATTTTCCAAAATAGTTTTGACTCTCTACTTCGGCCGTTAGCTAGGTTATCCCATGTTGGACTTGGGGTATCGCAAGCCGAGCTCGATACCACTCTGAACACCTCAGAATCGGACCTATGCAAGTTTGAGCGAAATTCGCCAAACCCGCATAGAAACGATTCAAAGGTGCCCACCAGCACTTTTATGCGGTGGAAAAAGTAATAACATTACACAATGTCCTCGATGGGACCCATGCAGTATATATATAACGGCTCAAAGAGTCAAGAATACGATATAATATACAAAGATCCAAATCACCTTAAAAAGCGATAGAGTCCAATACGGACAAGATGCAAATGGGGCTAAGAGCCTGAAGGATAAACAATGGCGTCCATAACCTGCCTTGGCCAAGCCGGAAGGGTAACCACCTGCTAACGGCGTCGATCTCAAAACCTGCTTAAACAAAAGGGTGCCGAAAGGGCAAAGGAAAAAGAAGGAGCGTCGATCGAGGCCAAGCACGGCGAGGCTATTGCGGTCCTCGCCTACATAGGTATGGTGGGTGGCGGCGTGGCAGCAAGCACTAAACAACCTATAGAGACTCGATACAACTGGCGGTTATCAGAGAGGGGAGAGAATGACCTATCCGGATCCAACCTGAAGCTAACCCCAAACAAACCCATCCTGGTGTTTCCCCCTCGAGACCAAACGAGGAAGTCAACCGAGGAACTCACACCGTTGGCAGTTTTATTTACTCAGTTATCGTTGCAGCAATTACTAGTCAGGTTTAGATAATCATCCTGATAAAGTAAACAGTGGGCACTTTTAGTTGACCATTCCGTTGTAGTTGCAACAATTACTAATCAAATACAGATAGCATGAGATAAACCCAAAACCCAGCAGTTGTTGGAACTTTTATTCAGCCATTCCGTTGTAGTTGCAAGATTTACTAGTCAGGTACAATTGTATGGCGACAACCAAACAAGCAATTGTGGGCAGTATTAATTAGCCATTCCATTATAGTGAAGCTGATTACTAGTCATTATAAGTCAAATTTATAACGATAAACTTTAGTTATGCTTGTCTATGATCGAGATCGTGCTCCAAGTCGTCCATAACCATGGACACGGCTTTGAAAGTTTTAACCCGGCCGGGTGCACCAATAGCAACACACACGATCAACCTCGGAAAAACCAAATCAAAACCCAACGAGGTCTCACGACGAGCAATCACAAGATTCAGAAATATTTCAGGGCCACCCATTAAGCTACCATAGCAGTAAGCTAGCTCGAGACGGACTCAAGGTCTGCGTCGATGGTCAGAACGACAGATCCCCAATCGGGACCTGCCGATACCGCGAAACATCCGCTTCCAAAAGCGATGCGATTGTGCAGTACCTCGCACAATCGTAAATAAAGCAGTAAAGCATGGCATAAGTACAGGATAGTAATAAAGCCCCAAACTAGTTGTGGCCCCAAGAAATAAGACGGAATCAAGCTCTGGCTAGGGGGGGGGCCATACTCCCCATATGTGGATAGCGCGATAAATCAAGGAACAGGTATCAAGTACTCGGGGTCTCACGGGACACAAGTGGGCGTTCGGAAACCAAATATTATCTATCACTGTGGCATCCCGCAAAACCACTACTAGAAAATCGCGATGAATTTGTGCATTGCATCGTCATCATCATGCATTGTTTGCCAAAACTATTTTCGCAACACCCGTTTTGTTTTCCAAACGCCCCATCTTTATTCAAACGCCAAAACCCGGGTCGCCGGATTATTTTTGTTTTGTTGGTATCGGTTTGCCAACGGCCCGTTTAAAACAAATAAAATTAATATTATTTTTAGCGGGGGCAGTCGAACGGGCCGTCCCGACCCGAACGACCGCCCCAGATTTTAAAACGGTCCGCCAGATAATCCTGTAGCTACCTAAAACTCTATCCTCTCCACAGCCACCTCACCTCCAATCGAGCGCCACATCGACACCCTTTCCCTAGCCAACCAGATGCCACATGTTCCAGCCACTCCCTCTCTCACCAACCCCAAGCTGGCCCCACCCCAAAGCACACACCACACACAACACATGCCACGACGCCACACTCAGCCCAGATCGCCTTCCCAGCTCTCACGCCACCAGCCCTGGCGCTGTCCCCACCCGGCCCACTCCACAGTCTGTTTGTCTTCCCCCCCGCGTCTCTCCCAGCCCCGCTCCTCTCTCTCTCCCGTTCTCTCGCCGCCTGCCGCTCCTGCGACCAGCCCCGCCTGCCCCGGGACCTCCCCCAACGTCCCCGCCGCGGCCTCTTCCTCGCCAGACGCCGCCTCGCCTCCTGCCCCGCTCACCCGCCGCCGCCATGAGCTTCGCCGCCGCCTATCTTCCCAGCTCGCGGCCCCGACTCCGGCGCAGCGCCGCCCCTCTCCCGGGCGCCAACAGTCTGCTCGCCCATGCCACCTCGCCTCCGCCGCGGCGATCAGCCGCGCTCTGCCCGTCGCAGTGCCCTCCGCCTCGCCGTCATGCCCGGCCCGGCCGACCAGCGCCCCTCGGCCTCCGCCCGCCGCGAGCCAACTCGCCGCCCGGCGTTCCGTCGCTTCGCCGCGTCGCGGCGAACGCCAGCCTCGCGCGCCTCGGCCCGGCCATCCCTCGGCCGCGGCCTCGTCCGCCCGCTCGGTGCCCACCACGCCAGCCCGCCTCCGTCGAGCCCGCCCGACGCGTCGCCTCGGCCCTCCGGGCTCGCCGGCCACCTCCTCGTGCTGCCGTCCTCGTCGGCCCCACCGGACGCCTCTTCCCGACAAACCGAGCCTCCTTCCGCGCCGCCGTCGCTGCGCCTCTGCGCCCCGTCGCTCGTTTGCTCCTGTGACCAAAGGCCCAAGGATGCCCCTGTGGTAATCTTGGAAGATGTCCATGTGTTCCAGTGGTTGCCGAGTGATGCGGGCTCCCTGTTTGGTTGCACACGACCGGAGACCGATGTCATGCTCGGCCCCCGTACCAACAAGATCTACAGCCGTACGCCAAGGTCTTCCATCGGTCCGAGAACACCGAAACCCGACGCGACGAGTACTTCCCCCGAATGCGATGCCGAGACTCCAGTGCGACAAGAACTACTCCGCCCGGACACCAAGTTCTCCCTCCCGGAGTTGGACTCCGAAGACCGCGGATGCGACGAGACCGTCGCTCGGACGCCAAGATCTGCGCCGTGTTGTAAGACCACCGACAAGATCTCCATCCGGTACCCCAAGGACTCCCTCACGGACATCGAGCGCCAAGATCTACCCTCGGACGCCAAGACCAACCAGAGAACGCAAAGATCGCCACGAGACCGCAAGCACTTCACCCCGAATGACAAGACCGACAACATGGTCCACCACCGCTAACGCGCCAAGATCCACCTCGGTGATCCGAGACCGATTCCGAGCCCTCGACCACGAGACCGGCCCCGAACCCCGGAACCCCAAGTTCGTCGAGCCCTAACAAGATCGTCGAGACCCCTCAATGTGTGACCCCTTTTCCCTCGAACCCTATTTTATAACATAACAACTTGATTGCATATTGAATGGTCATACTCGCATGCATATCTGTGGTTTGGGGGCCTTATGCCGATTCACCTGATAATTAAATATGGGGCCCATATGCGGGCAAATCTAGTCTCATATCGGCCTCATTTAAACTTGCGTAGCGAACCAGTGCTATCATCTTGCCCTGTTAATACAACATTTAAATTGCGGGGGTTCTCAACAACTTGCACCATCTAATTAATTGTCGGGACCCCGGTTCCGCTTAATATTGACCTAATTGCACCGCACCTTGACATGTCCTCCACCATGCATGCATCATGCCGATCTTTTGCCTTAATATTAAATATCGCATCCGGTGTTTATTCTAGTGTTTTGCTTCTTCGCGGATAAGGCCGTTGAGTTGATGTGAGCTTCGCCCCGATCTTCGGATGAACCTTTCGACAATGTTTTCAGGCGAGCATCTCCCCCTTTCTACCTATCTTACTTTTATAGTCTTTATTCCCTCCTGTTGATCTATTGCTATCTGTGTTGCGATGCTTTAGATTCCGTACCTGTGATATTCCGTGCAGCCCTATATTGCCTTGGCCACACCCTATTACCTGTTGTTTGGTAGATAGTTGGACTTCTTGGCGTAGTTGCTTGCGCAAGTGCTGATGTGTGTCGCCATATGCCACAGTTGCTGATGTATTGCCGCATGTTGATGTTGGAGATGATTCTAGTTTTACTTATCGCCACTTTACTTCCTGTTTAACAACTAAAATTGAATAAGCAGAGGCATCGGTGGGTGATAGATAATATTTGGTTTCCGAACGCCCACTTGTGTCCCGTGAAGACCCAGTACTTGATACTGTTCCTTGTTTTTTGCGCTATCCACATCCGGAGGTATATGGGACCCCCGAACCGAGCTTGTTTCATCTTATTTCGGGGCCACAAACTAGTTTGAGGTTTTATTTACGATCCTGTACTTATGCCATGCTTCTTGCTTTATTTACGATTGTGCGAGGTAATCGCACACTGTCTTTTAGGATCGGACCACGATTTCGCGTGTCGACAAGCCCGTTTGGGGTTCCCGATCGTTCACAACCGTCCGCCAAACCTTGAGGCCGTCTCGAGCTTGCTTACTCCGTTATGGTTCTACTTAAGGGTGGCCCCCTGAAATATTTCTGAATCTGTGATTGTTCAACCGTGAAAGCCTCGTTGGGTTTTGATTTGGTTTTCCGAGGTTGATCGGCGTGTGTTGCTATTGGTGCACCCCGGTAAATCTTTCTGAAAGCCGTGTCCGCGGTTATGGACGACTTGGAGCACAGTATCTCGATCATAGACAAGCATAACTAAAGTTTACTGCTATAAATTTGACTTATAATGACTAGTAATCAGCTTCACTATAATGGAATGGCTAATTAATACTGCCCACAATTGCTTGTTTGGTTGTCGCTCGCGACAATTGTATCTGACTAGTAAGTATTGCAACTACAACGGAATGGCTGAATAAAAGTACCAACAACTGCTGGGTTTCGGGTTTATCTCATGATATCTGTATCTGATTAGTAATTGCTGCAACTACAACGGAATGATTAAATAAAAGTGCCCACTGCTTACTTTATCAGGACGATTATCTTAATCTGATTAGTAAAGTGCCGCAACTATAACTGAATGAGAAAAACTGCCAACTGTGTGAGTTCCTCGGTTGACTTCCTCGTTTGGTCTCGAGGGGGAAACACCAGGATGGGTTTGTTTGGTGCTAGCTTCAGGTTGGATCCGGATAGGGCTATCTTACCCCTCTCTGATTGACGCCAGTGTATCGAGTCTCTATAGATTGTTTAGTGCATGTTGCCAGCCGCTCGATCCACCATACCTATGTAGGCGAGGACCGCCAATTCTAGCCTCGCTGTCTTGGCCTCAAGATCGACGCTCCTTCTTTTTCCTTTGCCCTTTGCGGCACCCTTTTTTGTTAGCGGGTTTTGAGTTCGGCGCGTTAGGGTTACCCTTCCGGCTTGGCTGGCGGGGTTATGGACGCCATTGGTTATTCTTGTGGCTCTTAGCCCCATTTGCTTCTTGTCCGTGGACGGGCACTATCGCTTTCAAGGTGATTTGGATCTTGTATATTATATCTGTATTCTTGACTCTTTGAGTCGTTGTTATATATATCTCATTACGTGGGTCCCATCGAGGACTGTTGTGTAATGTTATTACCGTTTTCCACCGCACGAAAGTGCCTGGTGGCACCTTTGAATCGTTTCTATGCGGGTTTGGAATTGCTCAAACTTGCATAGGCCCGATTCTGAGGGTGTTGCAGAGTGGTATCGAGCTCAGCGATTCGATACCCCACAAGTCGACTGTGGGATAACCTAGCTAACGGCAGTAGAGTGTCAAAACTATTTTGCAAAATCGGTTGGATAGTTACGGATAGGTCTGTTTTTACTCCTTACCCCTCTGCTATTCTCTTCTTATCTCGACGTGTTTTGAATCCGCTCTCTTCTCTCTCTTCGAGTCCAGGATTTCTCGCGGTTGGGTTCCCGTCGTACCTTCAGGGTTTCGCTTTCTCCCTTTTGTAACGGAGGTGCTACGATCATCAATCTGCAACTTGTCCGTTGTGCCTACATCCGATCTTTTGTTCTTGAGATCTTTATCCATCTGTGTTCCTTGCTGGATATCAGTGTCGATGAAAAACATATGAGAAGGACGAGCTTTGGTAAAGTTGGAGTATACCTTGAGCATGTGTTGTTCATGCCAATGGAACCATCGCGGAACCTAATCATTGTGCCTTTCATACGATTTCTGCTGGCATCATCCCTTTGTTCCGGATACCACCTATGAAGATCTTCAGTCTAAATCTCGAGAGTTGAGTTGCCTGATTCTCCTACCCATGTATAGAGTTGATAGTTGGGTCCGGGACGGACTGATCACCCTACCCGACTCTTACTATTCGCTCTGTACATCGAACTGGTGGATCAATGTGACTTTTCCCTCTTCTAAGGGAAGTTAGAGGTGGCCTTATCGTTTGATGCCTCTATCTTCGTCCTCTGTTTCTCCGGAGTGTTCTCTCGACGATCACGGACAACGACCTCTTGTTAGTGGTGTCGCGAGGATCTACACGAAGCGCGAAGGATCAGACGCCGACCTTCCTTCCGGTATCATGAGGCGGATCTCGAGGGCGAGATCCATTGTTAGTGGTGTCGAATTGTGGCATCCCGCAAAACCACTACTAGAAAATCGCGATGAATTTGTGCATTGCATCGTCATCATCATGCATTGTTTGCCAAAACTATTTTCGCAACACCCGTTTTGTTTTCCAAACGCCCCATCTTTATTCAAACGCCAAAACCCGGGTCGCCGGATTATTTTTGTTTTGTTGGTATCGGTTTGCCAACGGCCCGTTTAAAACAAATAAAATTAATATTATTTTTAGCGGGCGATCGAGCAGGCGTCCGACCCGAACGACCGCCCCAGATTTTAAAACGGTCCGCCAGATAATCCTGTAGCTACCTAAAACTCTATCCTCTCTCCCTGGCCACCTCACCCCCTCCAATCCTGGAGCGCCACATCAGCACACCCTTTCCCCTAGCCAACCAGGATCTGCCACATGTTCCAGCCACTCCCTCTCTCTCACCAACCCCCCAAGCTGGCCCCACCCCCAAAGCACACACACCACACACAACACATGCCACGCACGCCACACTCAGCCCCAGATACCGCCTTCCCCCCAGCTCTCACGCCACCAGCCCCTGGCGCCTGTCCCCACCCCGGGCCCACTCCCCTGGTCCTGTTTGTCTTCCCCACCGGCCCCCCCGCGTCTCTCTCTCCCAGCCCCGCTCCTCTCTCTCTCCCGTTCTCTCGCCGCCTGCCGCTCCTGCGACCAGCCCCGCCTGCCCCGGGACCTCCCCCAACGTCCCCGCCGTCGGCCTCTTCTCACGGACGCCCTCGCCTCCTGCCGCCTCTGCCCGCCCGCTGCAGAGCTCGCCGCCGTCGCTTATCTTCCCAGCTCGCGGCCCCGACTCGGCAGCGCCGCCTCTCCCGGGCAGCGTCGGCGCCGCCAGCAGTCCTCCGCCCCGCCGAGCCACCTCGCCTCCGCCATGCAAGGCCGCCCGGCCAGCTCGCCCCGTCGCAGTGCCCTCCGCCCGCCGTCTGCCCGGCCGGCCCGGCTCGACCCGCGCGCCCTCGGCCAGCGCCTAACCTCGCCGCGGCGTTCCCGCTTCGCCAGCGGCCGTGAACCGCCAGCCTCCGCGACCGCTCGGCCCGGCCATCCCTCGTCGGCGGCCTCGTCGCCTCGCTCGGTGCCACCTGCGCCCGGCCCGCCTCCGTCTAGCCCCGCCCCGCTGCGTCGCTCGGCCTCGGGCCGGCCACCTCCTCGTGCTGCCGTCCTCGTCGGCCCCACCGGACGCCTCTTCCCGACAAACCGAGCCTCCTTCCGCGCCGCCGTCGCTGCGCCTCTGCGCCCCGTCGCTCGTTTGCTCCTGTGACCAAAGGCCCAAGGATGCCCCTGTGGTAATCTTGGAAGATGTCCATGTGTTCCAGTGGTTGCCGAGTGATGCGGGCTCCCTGTTTGGTTGCACACGACCGGAGACCGATGTCATGCTCGGCCCCGTATCAACAAGATCTACAGCCGTACGCCAAGGTCTTCCATCGGTCCGAGAACACCGAAACCCGACGCGACGAGTACTTCCCCCGAATGCGATGCCGAGACTCCAGTGCGACAAGAACTACTCCGCCCGGACACCAAGTTCTCCCTCCCGGAGTTGGACTCCGAAGACCGCGGATGCGACGAGACCGTCGCTCGGACGCCAAGATCTGCGCCGTGTTGTAAGACCACCGACAAGATCTCCATCCGGTACCCCAAGGACTCCCTCACGGACATCGAGCGCCAAGATCTACCCTCGGACGCCAAGACCCGAACCAGGAGAACGCAAAGATCGCCACGAGACCGGCAAGCACTTCACCCCGAATGACAAGACCGACAACATGGTCCACCACCGCGAATGCGCCAAGATCCACCTCAGTGATCCGAGACCGATTCCGTCGAGCCCCTGGACCCTGAGACCGGCCCCGAACCCCGGAACCCCAAGTTCGTCGAGCCCTAACAAGATCGTCGAGACCCCTCAATGTGTGACCCCTTTTCCCTCGAACCCTATTTTATAACATAACAACTTGATTGCATATTGAATGGTCATACTCGCATGCATATCTGTGGTTTGGGGGCCTTATGCCGATTCACCTGATAATTAAATATGGGGCCCATATGCGGGCAAATCTAGTCTCATATCGGCCTCATTTAAACTTGCGTAGCGAACCAGTGCTATCATCTTGCCCTGTTAATACAACATTTAAATTGCGGGGGTTCTCAACAACTTGCACCATCTAATTAATTGTCGGGACCCGGTTCGCTTAATATTGACCTAATTGCACCTTGACATGTCCTCCACCATGCATGCATCATGCCGATCTTTTGCCTTAATATTAAATATCGCATCCGGTGTTTATTCTAGTGTTTTGCTTCTTCGCGGATAAGGCCGTTGAGTTGATGTGAGCTTCGCCCCGATCTTCGGATGAACCTTTCGACAATGTTTTCAGGCGAGCATCTCCCCCTTTCTACCTATCTTACTTTTATAGTCTTTATTCCCTCCTGTTGATCTATTGCTATCTGTGTTGCGATGCTTTAGATTCCGTACCTGTGATATTCCGTGCAGCCCTATATTGCCTTGGCCACACCCTATTACCTGTTGTTTGGTAGATAGTTGGACTTGCGCGTCGTAGTTGCTTGCTCAAGTGCTGATGTGTGTCGCCATATGCCACAGTTGCTGATGTATTGCCGCATGTTGATGTTGGAGATGATTCTAGTTTTACTTATCGCCACTTTACTTCCTGTTTAACAACTAAAATTGAATAAGCAGAGGCATCGGTGGGTGATAGATAATATTTGGTTTCCGAACGCCCACTTGTGTCCCGTAAGACCCCGAGTACTTGATACCTGTTCCTTGTTTTTGCGCGCTATCCACATCCGGGAGGTATATGGGACCCCCGAACCGAGCTTGATTCATCTTATTTGGGGCCACAAACTAGTTTGAGGTTTTATTTACGATCCTGTACTTATGCCATGCTTTATCGCTTTATTTACGATTGTGCAGTACGCACCTTTGTCTTGTTAGGATCGGACCACGATTTCGTGGTGTCGACAAGCCCGCTTGGGGTTCCCAGTCGTTCACAGCCGTCCGCCAAACCTTGAGGCCGTCTCGAGCTTGCTTACTCCGTTGCGGGTTCTACTTAAGGGTGGCCCCTGAAATATTTCTGAATCTGTGATTGTTCAATCGTGAAAGCCTCGTTGGGTTTTGATTTGGTTTTTCCGAGGTTGATCGAGCGTGTGTTGCTATTGGTGCACCCGGCGGGTAAATCTTCTCAGCCGTGTCGCGGTTATGGACGACTTGGAGCACGATATCTCGATCATAGACAAGCATAACTAAAGTTCTTGCTATAAATTTGACTTATAATGACTAGTAATCAGCTTCACTATAATGGAATGGCTAATTAATACTGCCCACAATTGCTTGTTTGGTTGTCGCTCGCGACAATTGTATCTGACTAGTAAGTATTGCAACTACAACGGAATGGCTGAATAAAAGTACCAACAACTGCTGGGTTTCGGGTTTATCTCATGATATCTGTATCTGATTAGTAATTGCTGCAACTACAACGGAATGATTAAATAAAAGTGCCCACTGCTTACTTTATCAGGACGATTATCTTAATCTGATTAGTAAAGTGCCGCAACTATAACTGAATGAGAAAAACTGCCAACTGTGTGAGTTCCTCGGTTGACTTCCTCGTTTGGTCTCGAGGGGGAAACACCAGGATGGGTTTGTTTGGTGTTAGCTTCAGGTTGGATCCGGATAGGGCTATCTTACCCTCTCGATTGGCCTTGATGTATCGAGTCTCTATAGATTGTTTAGTGCATGTTGCCGCTGCCGCTCAGTCCACCATACCCTAAGTAGGCGAGGACCGCCGAATTCTAGTCTCGCCGTGTCTTGGCCTCGATCGACGCTCCTTCTTTTCCTTTGCCCTTTGCGGCACCCTTTTGTTTAAGCGGGTTTTGAGTTCGGCGCGTTAGCGTGGTTACCCTTCCGGCTTGGCTGGCAGGGTTATGGGCGCCATTGGTTATTCTTCGAGCTCTTAGCCCCATTTGCTTCTTGTCCGTGGCTGGACGCTATCGCTTTCAAGGTGATTTGGATCTTGTATATTATATCTGTATTCTTGACTCTTTGAGTCATTGTTATATATATATTACGTGGGTCCCATCGAGGACTGTTGTGTAATGTTATTACTTCGTTTTCCACCCGCACGAAAGTGCCTGGTGGGCACCTTTGAATCGTTTCTATGCGGGTTTGGCGAATTCTGCTCAAACTTGCATAGGCCCGATTCTGAGGGTGTTGCAATCACCCACCGATGCCTCTGCTTATTCAATTTAGTTGTTGAACAGAAATTAAAGTGACGATAAGTAAAACTAGCATCATCTCCATCATCAACATGCGGCAATTCATCAGCAACTGTGGCATATGGCGACACGCATCAGCACTTGAGCAAGCAACTACGACGCGCAAGTCCAACTATCTACCAAACAACAGGTAATAGGATGTGTCCAAGGCAATATAGAGCTGCAAGGGATTTCACGGGTACGAAAACTAGAGCATCGCAACACAGATAGCAAAAGGTCAACAGGAGGGAAGTAAATACTAGAAAAATAAGATAGGTAGAAAGGGGGAGATGCTCGCCTGAAAACATTGTCGAAGGGTTCAACCCGAAGGTCGGGGCGAAGCTCACACCAACTCAACGGCCTTATCCGCGAAGAAGCAAAACACTAGAAGAAACACCGGATGCAATATTTAATACAACGACAGAAGATCGGCATGATGCATGTATGATGCATGGCATGGCAAGAGGCGATGCAATTAGGTCAAATTAAGTGGAACCGGGGTCCCGGCAATTAATATATGGTTCAGGTTGTTTAGAAACCCCGCAATTTAAATGTTGTTTTAACAAGGCAAGATTATATTACTGGTTCGCTACACAAGTTTAAATGAGGCCGATATGAGACTAGATTTGCCCGCATATGGGCCCCATATTTAATTATTAGGTGAATCGGCATAAGGCCCCCAAACCAATGAGATGCATGCGTGATGAATGACAATTCAATATGCGACAGGTTTTATTATGTTATAAAATAGGGTTTCAGGAAGGGGTTCACACATTGAGGGGTCTCGACGGTCTTGAGGAATCCGGGGTTCGGGGTTCGGGGTCGGTCTCGTGGTCCGAGGTTCGGGTTCCGTTCTCGAGTATCGGGGTAGGTCTTGGCGCATCCGGGTGCGGGACTTGGGGTCATGTCGACGGTCCAGGCGTTCCGGGGGGGAAGTTCTCGGTGTCCGGGTGAAGCACTCGGCGTTCTATGGTTCCACGTCGACGGCCTTGGCTTCCTCGATGAAGAACTTGGTGTGTCCATGTCGGGGTTCTCGGCTTCGGTCGCCGGGCGTCAGTCTTCGGGACCTCGATGTCCGGGAAGCAGAACTCGGGTCGGGGTCGTTCTCGTCACCGCGAAGGTCTTGCCGGTTTCTCAACTCGGTTCGGTCTTGTCTTCGGGGGGAGGTGCTTGTCGGTCTCGTGGCGATCTTGCGTCCCGAGGGTTCGGTGCCGAAGGTTGTTGGCGAGCTCGGGGTGCTCCAATACGGCCATAGGGTTCACATGCGTTTCCCATGACACATACACGAGCACACACATACACGCACGTGCGGGAGCCTGGCAGCGGTGGCGGGCAGCGTGGTGGGGCGGTCGCGGGGAGGATGGCGAGTGGCGGGGACCTGCGGCGAGATGGTCGGCGGGCCGCCGGGCGAGGCGCGGGGCTGGCTTGCGGGCGGCGGGGCGGGCGGTGAGCAGTGGTCGCAGGGCGGCTCGGCGACGTAGTCCGGGCCAGCAGGAGTGGCGGGCGAGGCGGAGGGAGCGGTGAGCAGCTCGGGCACGCGGCGACGGCGAAGCAGCGGCGAGGAGAGGTGCTCGCGGGGCAGCTGGGGCGGCGGCCAGAGGCGAGCGGCGGCTCGCTCGGCGGGAGGAGCTCAGGAAGGGCGAGGGGCGGATCTGGCGCGGCAGCTCGGCTGACCAGCCAGGCGCTTCATGAGCGGCAGCGAGTGGCGGCGCGGCAGCAATGCGGATCTTCTTGGCAGGTCGGGGCTCATGGCGGGGTGGGGGCGGAGGTAGGCGCTTGGGGAGAACGGCAGCGGCGGGGAGCTTAGCGGCGTCGGTGGAGGTGGTTGGTGGGCGGCGGCGGTGAGCTGAGGCGGTGGCGGCCTTGGGGAAGAGGGAGGAGAGCGGGGAGGCTCGGTGCGGAGCGAGGGAGAAGGAGAGGAGCGGGGTGCAGGCGCGTGGGTGGGGCCCAGGGGACTCGGGATCGGGGAGGTGGCCAGGGTGCGGTGCAGGCGAGCGTGTGTGCGTGGCCAGGGCTGGGTGGGTCCCGCGTGCGGTGGGGTGGACCGGCTGTGTGGTGGAGAGGAGGGTTGGGGTAGTGGGTGGAAGCGGCCGGTGGGGGGGGCCAGCGGTCAGGGGCGGTGGAGTGTGCTGGGTGTGGGGGAGAGAGGGGTGAGAGAGAGAGGGATAGGGGAGATGATTGGGGCTGATGTGGCATGCAGGGAGTGGGTGAGGGAGAGGGAGTAGCTGAGGTGGCGGTTTCTGATAGGGTGGAGTGATGTGGAGGTAGGGGTGGGGTAGGATGTTGGGTAGACATAGGATTTAGGTGGGCTGGATGGGTGAGGTGGCAAGTGGGTAGGAAAAGGGTGAGAGGGTGAGGTGGCGAGCTGAGAGTGGTGGGTAGGATAGAATTTGGTGGGACTAGGATTTAGGTGGGGCTGATTGGGGTGGACCGATCTGTTAAATACGGGGTGGTCGTTCGGTCGGTTCGGACCGTTCGACTGCCCCACCAAAAATAATTAAATATTTATCTTATTTTCAAATATCTTTGTAACTAGTTTTGGACAAACAAAATATCCTGAACATCCGGGGTTGGCGTTTGAATAAAAGTTGGGGCGTTTTAGAAACCAAAACGGGTTTGCAAAAATAGTTTTTGTCAAACAACATGCGACGATGACGATGCAATGCACAAATTCAACGCGATTTTCTAGTAGTGGTTTTGCGGGATGCCACAATGCACACCTGATGATAGCCCGAGCGAAGGTCAAGCTTGGTGAAGAAGCGCGCTCCGTGTAGCTCGTCCAAGAGATCATCCACGACGGGGATGGGGAACTTGTACTTGGACGTCATGGCGTTGAGGGCGCGGTAGTCGATGCAGAAGCTCCATGTGTCGTCGGTCTTGCGCAGAAGGAGCACCGGGGCGGAGAACGGCGATGTCGAAATTCGTATGTTGCCCTGCGCGAGCATGACCGCCACCTGGCGCTCGAGCTCGTCCTTCTGCAGCTGGGGGTATAGGTATGGGCGCACGGCGATAGGCGCCGTGCCCGGCAGCAGGTGGATGCGGTGGTCACAGGGCCGCGCGGGTGGGAGGCCCTATGGCTCGTCGAAGATGTCGCTGTGCTATTGCAGGAGGTCGGCCAGGAGCAGATGCGCCTCGTCAAGTGCGGCCGCCATCAACTGAAGCTGTGGGTTCGCGGCGCCGGAGCCGCCTATGCCCGTCCACTGAACACGACGGCCCCCCGCTCGCCAGAAGATGAGGGACAACACGTCGAGGTCCCAAAGGATGGGGCCTAGTGTGGACAGGAAATCAACGCCGAGGATGAAGTCATAGCAGCCCAGGTCGATGCCGACGCAGTTGATGGAGAAGGGCTCGTCGCCGATGAGGACAGGAACCTGCCGCGCCACGCCATGGCAAGTAAGGCGGTCCCCGTTGGCGACGGTGACGTTGAACTTCTCCGCGCCCGCTGGCTGAAGTGAGAGGCGGCGCATGACGTCCCTGGACAGGAAGTTGTGCGTCGAGCCCATGTCCACGAGCGCGGTGAGACGCTCCCCGTTGATCGTCACCGGAAGCAGCATCGTCTTTGTCGTCTTGATGCCCGCCATGGCATGAAGGGAGACGACGAAGGCGGTCGCATCGACCGGCCCGTAGGTCGTGACGCCGGCCTCGGAGAGTGTGGTGGTGTCGAGCTTCGCGGTAAGGGCCTCCACCTTCGTGTCGTTGACGGTCTCCAAGTAGAACAGGCGGGCGCACGTATGACCCGGCGCATACGGCTCGTCGCAGTTGAAGCACAGGCCCTTGCGGCGCCGCTCGAGCTGCTCGGCTGACTTCAAGCACCGGAAGGTACGCGTCGGCGCGGGGGCGATGGCGGCGGGCGAAGCGGCGTCGGGTGGCGGCCGCTGTGCGGGTCGGTCGGGGCCACGCCAGGCCCGGAACGCCTCGCATGGCGTTGAGCGCTGCTCATCTGTGGCGTAGTACATGACCGTATGCAGGTCCTGGGGGTCGCGCATCTCGACGTCGACGCGGATGTGGTCGGGGAGGCCGCCGACGAAGAGCTCGGCGCGCTGGCGAGCCGTGACGCCAGGCGCATGGCAGGCCAAGGTCTAGAAGCGGTCGGCGAAGTCCTGCACCGAGGTGGTGAAGGTAAGGCGAGCGAGCTCGACCAGGCGGCTCCCACGTATGGGAGGGCCGAACCGGAGGAGGCACAGGTCGCGAAAGCGCTCCCACGGAGGCATCCTGCCCTCGTCCTGCTCGAGGGCGTAGTACCACATTTGTGCGGCGCCACAGAGGTGGTAGGACGCGATCCACGTGCGGTCGGACGCCATGGTCCGCTGCCCCCGGAAAAACTAGTCGTACTGATTGAGCCAGTTCAGGGGGTCGACGGTTCCGTCGTAGGTGGCGAACTCCAACTTGGTGAAGCGAGGCGGCTGCTGCACGTGCGGCGAGGCCGTGTAGGCGCTCTCGTGGCGACCCGTTGTGGTGGCATGAGAGTACTGCTGCACCATGGAGCTCCCGGCGT
Organism: Avena longiglumis; assembly: GCA_030063025.1. Classification (NCBI taxonomy): domain Eukaryota; kingdom Viridiplantae; phylum Streptophyta; class Magnoliopsida; order Poales; family Poaceae; genus Avena; species Avena longiglumis. The sequence goes on along the minus strand of CP125979.1, from coordinate 206,698,660 downwards.
ATGGGTCAGTATACCCGCCAAAGGTGGTGGCAGGCGGCGGCAGCACCGTCGGCTGTGGCGGCACCGACGTGTAGATCAGCGTGTCGATCCACGTCGGCGTGAGAGACGGCAGCGACTAAACCTGGTGATTGGGATTCCACAGGGGCGCGGTGGGCGTGGTGGTGGCGGCGCCGGCCGAAGCGATGGCGTGTAGGAGCCTAGAGGAAGGTCGATGAGTTCGAGACCGCCAGGGCGCGGTCGCGGATCGTCGACGACATCTCCGCCGGAGAGAGGACGAGGGCCGCGTCGGTGCCAGGTCATGACGCCGAGGCGGACCGAGATAAGCGTGGCTGCGAGTGGCGGTGGTCAGGTGAAGACGGGGAGGCCGGAAGAACTCATCGAACCAGAGCAATCTAATACCAAATTGGTAGAAGCTATGGTTCTACCAAATCTCGGACGTAGATTAATAGGGGTGGAAGTGAGGGCGGAGAGGCTGGAGGCGCAGACGCCGGCGGCTGGACGCCGGCGCTGCGAGAGGGAGAGGCGGCGGCTAGGGCAAGGTGTGGCTAGGGTTTGGGGCTCCCTGTCTCCTGAGGGAGACGACAACAAAATATGTTTATTGTCTCATTATAATCAAAGGGGTACATGCGTTTATATAGGAGGACAGCTCCTCTAAACCCTAGATAACTTGGGCTAAGCCCCTAATTGGGCCTCTTCCATGTATACTGGAGCCCGACCATAACATCTGTAAATATTATTGTAAATTTACAAGCACAAGATAAAAGGTCAATGCAGGCATGCGCATCTAGTAGACAGCAGAAGCTTTTACAGTACTACAATGTTTTACCTGACCTCGCAACTTGCCCAACACAAGCAAAATCCACTCTGAAGGTAGTATTACCAGACAGAAAATTCTGCTCCAGGCATCCTACCGAGTCAGAAGACGACCACATGCGCCGAGGCCCGGTGAGCCCACACCAAAGTTAAAGAGCTCAGATCAACTACTACTCTCTCCGATCCATATTAATTGTCACTGGATTGAATGTATCTAGCACTGAAACATGTCTAGATACATTCATTTCTGCGACAAGTAATCTGGATCGAAAAGAGTACCTCATGTTCTGTCATCATCTGCTGCACAGCAAACAGTAATGCACCTTCTTTCTGCATCTCCTGGATGAGTTGCGCGGATCTTGGTGTCCGCAACACAACAATGCCACAGAATTTGAGCGGAGCTTCTGGATTTGATCAAGGCTGTCCATGATCAGCTGGGCTGATATTTGCAGAAACTACGGCTCTCATGTCAGCTAAGGGCAGTCGACCATCACCAGCCAATGCTTCCGTTTATACTTCTTGGTTTGCACATTATAACATGTGAAACATGATGAGACGATATGATTAATTAACATTAAGCGAAATTTCACCTAAGAAAACAGACATTGGTTTTGTGTTATATGAGGGTATTCTGATGTTACAAACTTCATTATGCTGAATATTTTGTACTGATACAGTGGTTCACTGAACAAGAAAGTACATGCCATTTATATGTAGAAGCTTCAGTTCAAGAAGCATTTATAATTTCTTGTCCGGAAAATATTTCTCTATTATTATCAATAACGCTTACTGAGACTAGATGAACCGTTTGTAGTTGTTTGTTAGCATCTCAGTTGTTAGGTCAAAACAGTAACCTGCAATAAGGCTGTAGACTGGTAATGTATTCAGTAGAACTTGTTCTATTTATGGGTTAGCTTTTGTAAGTAACGTTATTCTTATTTTGTTCGAGATTATTAGTTTAGCCACTGAGTAAGATGTGGCACTAAAAGATTTGATGGATTACCTTTATCAAAGAAAGAACTGGAGTACTTGATGCGTTTGTTAAGAATACTAACACATGTGTGGTGGATCAGGCGCAGTTGCAACTGTCACAAGTTGAGAACCAAAGTTGCCAGATTGCCAGAAGGTCCAGAAGGTGAAGCCAGCTGGGTCATTCAGCGCACTCCTCAGCCTCCTGCAATAATTTGCCAATCTGGATTATGAGACAAATCACTCGTGCGGATACTTTGCCATCTATAGATGAGACATGCACACGCTCGCAGATCTCACTTATTGATGTCAGTTGGACAAACCAGAATAAGAAAGCATCAGTTTTTCCTTGGGGCCAGATGATTAAGCCGCAGCAGAAAACTTGCTCCATTCTTCCTTTTGGCTCTCGACTATAAATAGAGTGCGCCGCAGAGGTTTAAACACAAACAAAGCGCATCTGCTCTTCACTTCCTTTTCCATTTCAAACAGAAATACATCATCAGTTCATCCACTAGAATCATCATGGCCTGCCATCAGAGGTCTGCAAGTTTGCCTTCTATTCCCCACCCCACTGAATCCAGAGTGGAGGCTGAGCTGCAGGGCCTTCAAACTTGCATCTCCTCGCCTTCGGCGACCATCGGCACGATGTGCTATGGTCTGAGGAAGCTCGGAGACATCTACAGCTGCATAGAGGAGATCATGAGCCTGCACAGCAGCCAAGTTGGCCTCTCCTTGCCCCTGCAGAGGAAAATGGTCGAGGAAGAGCTCGACAGGTCACTCGTCCTCGTTGATCTCTGCAACGCCATGCAAGAGAAGTTGGCAGAGCTGAAGATGAGCATCCAGGAGCTGCAGCTTGCCCTCAAGAGAGGAGATGACGTGGCCGTTCAGATCAAGATCGAGTCTTTCATTCGCCTTGCGAAGAAGGCACAGAAGCCTTTCAAGAAGATCACAAGCAGCAAATCGACCGCCGAAGATTGCATGACGGTCAGGCTACTAGCAGAAGCAAGAGAGGTGGCGGTCTCTCTGCTTGAATCCGCATCACGCCTCTTACCGAAGCAGATTGCGGCCACCAATGGAAGCAGATGGTCTCTTGTCTCAAAGAGATTCCAGAAAAGGAGGGTCGTCTGTGAGGAGGCACAGTTGCAAGCACTGGAGCACGGCTTGGCAGATCTTGAGAAATGTGTCGAGCCCCTGTTCAGGAGATTGATCCGGAGCAGGGTTTCACTCCTGAACATCCTTAGCTCATAGATGATTCTTAAAGACTTGTTGCTCTAGCATATCTTCTGTACATGAGAACCAAATATGCTTGATATCAATACAAATTTGAACATAAATTTTGTCAACTGATCGCTTATGTCCATGTTTCTTATTGTTCGATGATATTTCTACCATGTTCATGCCATCGATAGTTGTGTGCATCTTTTTCTTCTTTCCTTCTGTGTGTGATAAATACTGTGGGAATTCAAACAAAAGGCTGAACATGTAGAATCTCAGTGAAGATTTATTGATCATGCCAGTGAAGATTTCACCCAGGTCAACTGAAATTGTAATTTTTGTTTTGAAAGTAAGTTTTCACATTGGCATATAATTTTTATATGGCAGTGGTGGTAGATGCATGAACATGCCAGCTCCAACTATTATAGCTTGGCTTAAAGCACATAAACAGAGGTTCTTGCTGCCAATAACTGGAACACAACAGACTGGAAGTTCATTTCGAGCCATCCACTACACGTGAAGGAGGATGGAACTGCAACTATTATTGCAAATTTGCAAGCACAAGATAAAAGGTCAATGCAGTGCATCCGCATCTATAGCAGAGAGCAGAAGCTTTTACATCTTTCACCTGAACTCACAACTTGCCCAACACAAGCAAAATACTCTCTGAAGGTAGTATTACCAGACAGAAAATTCTGCTCCAGGCATCCTAGGAGTCAGAAGACGACCACATACAACGCCGAGGCCCAGTGAGCCCACACTAAAGCTAAGAGCTCATGTCTACATTCTACTACCACCTTTTTTCTATACTACAAAAACACAAAAATTGAGGTTATGCTCCTCAGAAACCACATAGTGATCGCAAAGGACATGTTCTGATCCTACACCACTAACCCATGTTCTGTCATCACCTGCTGCAAAGCAAACAGCAATGCACCTTCTTTCTGCATCTCCTGGATGAGTTGCGCGGATCTTGGTGTCCGTGACACAACAACGCCACAGATTTTGAGCGGAGCTTCTGGATTTGTGCAGGGCTGTTCATGATCAGTTGGGTTGATATTTGCAGAAAATATGGCTCTCATGTCAACTAAGGGCAGTCGACCCTCACCAGACAATGCTTCCGTTTCTACTTGGTTTGCATCTAGCAAGGGTTGATTCTCAGGATGCACGACTTGGTCCAGGGCATCTGCCTGCGCCTTGTCTTGCTGATCCAAGACATGCTGTTCTTGGACATGGCCTTCCTTCGTAACGTGTGCTGTACAATCTTGTTCCACTGGAGGTAATCTTTTGATCTTATATTTTCTTGGCTTGAACACTCCCCACAGATAGGGTTTCCCCTGGTACACTACAACAAGGCAGAAACTAATTAGTAACTGATGAATTACTGCCAACACATTTTGACATGGAGTAGGGCCTTTTCTGAACCCATACTTGGCTGTGACAAAGAAAAGAATGTTCAAGTAGACAGTATGGAAAATCATGCAGAGCTGCATTACACAATATAATACCAGTGCAGTTTTACTACATTGGTAGTTGCACGTGCAGATTAGGTGTAAATACTCATAGACTAGAACAGTGAGATCTACAAAATTACTTACTCTGATATTCCTCTGGTAGCACGAAAGAAGGGAAGAGAAACAGCTTGGCCAAACCAACAATAGCTTCTAGAATGATACCACTATCAACGACATGCTTCACTAGCTGATCCAGCTCTTCATTTGGCCTAGAGAAGCAAAGAACATTAGACCCCAGTTTGTGGCTTTGTGCAGAAGAAATAAGAAAGGAAAATATGTACAAGCTCAACAAACCTCGTATCACTCGAAAAGAAATACAAGCCGATACTGTCAGCTGAGGGTATCAGTGCCTCCAAGTGCTGTGGACATGTTTCCGATGTAGAAAGTTCAGTTACTTCTATTATTGGTGGCAATGATCTTGACTGTTCCTGCACCTTCTTGCGTGCTTTGGTTGACAGGTGTGCAGCCAATGGAATATAGTTCTTGTCAATCTTCATAATTCCACTATCACCATAAAAGGATAACATATTAGCAGTTGACTGAAAAATGTATGAAAGTGGAACTCTAGAAAGGAACAAAGAGAATGTAACATACGTCCAATAAGGTTTATCATGGGGTCGTGTGTCCATTTTCTTATATTTTCTCTTCTTGGAGTGCCCAATTACTTTATCATTGCTACCATTGTCTTCCCTGGGCATGTTCTGACCATCTCTCAATGATGCTCCTGGTGCAAGTCTACCACCTTTTGACAGTGCATCATTAGTAGTTTTCTGACATTTGGTTCCATCGGGAGTATAAATTTTTGATGGTTTACGCTTTCTAGGGTGAATTTTTGTTGACTCGCATGGACCAACAAACTTGGAAGATAATAACTCGCTATTAATGGCTTCTTCTTGCAATGCCTGCCTCTGAAACGCCTTTTTGACACCAAGAGATGACGGCTGTCCTGCATTACGTTGGAGGCTTCTTGCATCTCGGTCACCCTTTGCTGACTCAGGATTTGAAATTCCATTTACCTTGTGAGAGCTAACTATCTCTCTGTCATCACTCATTCGCCTGGGCATCTTCTTGACTTTGGTGCTCAATAAAACCTCATCTGATCTTCCACTAGTTTTATCTGAGTTGCCTTCACTGGAAACCAAGCATTCATTTGCCATAGAGGGCTTCGATACCTTCAGATTCTCCGTTGTAGGTGTGTTGGTTTCCTCATCCACCAAGCACCTTGTTCTTTCAGCACTATTTTCCTGAACAGCCACGTCTTCTAGTTCAATTGAGAGACTTGATTGCATTGGTACCATTGAACAGGAACCCAAACACTGCTTTAGAGGATTCAAGATATCTGCACTCCCTGTCTTCAGATCTGATCCTTGGATTGGCTTTGAACGATTTGGTGCAAACTTTGATGCTACGACACTCTTCTTCAATCCTTTATTTGCCTTCAATGGTTCAGATTTCTCCCCGTTCACTGACAAACCCGCCTGCTCAAGGCTTGCCGATGTAGGAAGAGACTTGTCCACGATCATTGGAAGGGATCCCTCAACATCATTAGTTAGAGAAAATGCATCGGTCATTCTTCCTTGTGGAACGAGACCCTCCACATACTTCGATGAAGCAAAGCAGCCACTCCTTACACTTAAAAGATCAGTGCACTCCACGGAGTTAGAAGCAAGTTTAGAGCCATCCATTGCCTTTTGCAAATTGTTGGGTTCAAATTCTGAAACATGATCCAAAGGCAAATCACTTGAACCATCAGATATCTCCACTGCGCAAGTTAAGTGTCTATTTCTATCTTCCCCTTCCTTTTCACGGCCATTGCGGTCTGGTATATCTCCAAGGAGGACTTCACAAGAATCTAATATGTCTCCATTACAAAATTGGGCAGTGATTGCATCACTACTATCCCTTCTTTCCTTGTGTGGCTTGTTTAGACATTGTCCCCGATTGGATGAGTCTCCGTTGGGGAAATGTTCAGTACTTCCATCGACACGATCTTTCCTCTTCTTGTGTGATCTAATTGTAGGAAGTCCCCGTGCATTAGTTACCTTCTCGTTGTCCGCAGTTGGTTCACTAATCATAGAGCAGCCAACCTGGGTGTTACTTAGTTGCCTTTGATTAGATGCTTCTTCTAATGATTCAATGGCTTCAATATGTTTTGTGCTACAACCACTGCACAACCACTCCACTACCGAATCAAAGATTACAGCATCCAAGCAATATCTACAAAACAACAAACCATGCTAAGTAAAATATATAACTTGTCCTATTCTTTAAGATGTTATTAGTATCCTAGACATCTTTACACATCTCAAGAAAGGATTTGCCCTTCTCTCTAAAAAGGCATACATATCTAGGACAGAGCACATGGCAATGGCAAATGTCACAAGTAAGCAAGCTAAAGTAAAGCCATCTGATGATGACCAACATCTTAGAGCACTTTTTAGCGCCGGATGGACGAAATTTTCCCAGCCGCCCCCCCAAGACGCCCATTTTCATCAAGATTGGGTCAAAATTTCATCCGGCGATCCCAAGCCGAACCCAGCATGCTAGGGGTCGCGTGGAAACGCCAGCGGAAGGAAAAACTACGGGAATCCAAGCGGGCCCACCCTGGCAACGAGAGAAGGCCTGACACCGCCGCTTCTCGTCTCCTGCGTCGTCTTTATTGCTGCCGCCGTTCAGCCTTTCAGCGAGTGCAGCGACGCGTCTCGTCACATCGGTCCTCACGCGGCGACGTTAATGCGCATGAACGCTCGCCTTCTTCCCACCCTTTCTACACCCCTCTCGCCCCCTATATAGCCATTGCCTGCCGCCAGCGTGAGCACAACCGAGCACTTCCCCCGAGTCCCGACCAAACCATCGCAGAACTAGCAATAGCAGAGCAATAACCATCGACGAAGCAGTGGCCAACGGCTACGGCCGCCACTGGCTCCACGAGAGGGAAGCCCGCCTCCTCTACCAGGCAGGCTACTCGGCGTCGCCGGACTTCCGGTGCCCGATGGACTGGAGGCTTAGCGCCGGTGGCATCCCCATGTCGCTGGTGCCTGTCGACCACGACCGCATCGCCTAGATCCAACGGGTCTTTTGGGACAAGCTCACCAAGGAGCAGCGCGCCAACCCGACTTGGGACCCCAACAACCACGTCGGGTGGACGCAACACTTCGTCGACCGGCGCAACCACGAGCTCGCGGCGCACAAAGGTGCAGGGCCGCCGCCACCAAACAAGAACTCCGTGGGCCAGAGGAGGTAGTGGGAAGCGTTGGGATGCACACTCGCCGCCGTCCTCGAGCATATCGAGGTCGGCAACAACCCGCCATCGGTCATGCCCATCTCCTGCCGTCACGGCAGTTCCCGGATGTCAGCATAGGATGGCGCCGCCAGCGTCGTCCTTGTCGGGATCAGCCTCGGCATCGGCAACTCCTTCCCCTAGCTTCACCGCACAACTCACTCCGGTCAAGGACGAGCCAGAGGAGGCACCTCGAGCGGCGCCACGCACGCGGTCGCACTGCGACGGCATCGTCATCAACGAGTGCCACGCGTGTTCGCCGCCGTGCAGCAGCCTCCACCTCTTTAGGCCCAAGAGGGGGCCGGGGTTGGCGGCTCTTCTTCGGTGAGGCAGCCGAAGCCGGAGCAGGCATGGTCGCCGTCACGCGACTACAGCGCAACTCGCTGAAGGTAGAAGCGTCGGACGACCCGGACGACTGCCTTGGCCTGAAGATGGCCAAGCAGGCCTCCCACAACGACATGCCACCAGCCTCGTTGGAGTTCGCGCTCGCCTGGCCAAAGGCTGAGGCAAAGCAGGAGGAAGCAAAGCGCCAACACCGGATCATGGAGCACGCGACATGCCGTCAGGCAAGCCTCAACCGAGGCATCATCGTCCTCAACGACAACGACGAGGATGATGCCGGACCGAGCCAGTCGTGGCGTGTCGATGATCCTGGGTAGAGCTCTAGTGACCCACCGAGGGACGACCCGCCGAGCGATGACGACGACTACACGCCTGTTATGGACTCGCCTTTAATATGTATGAATTTTGCTATATTTTGCCAAGTTTGCACGAATTTGAATATTTTGTAAGTTCGTCTTGGGGGCTCGGCTGGGAACCTACCCCCTCCCACGCGCTGAATTTCCGCCCCCCCCCCCCACAAAGGGCACATATTTGCGCCGACAAATCACCCGGGAGGCGCAAACGGCTAGAGATGCTCTTACAATGAGTTCAATCCACTATTGTGCCCAAAGTCACATCGTATAGGTTTATTTGGTATAATCATTTTGCATCCATCTCTTCAAGGGTCATTGTCTCTCGCTATGAGTAACTATAAGCTTTGAATGTGGAAGATGTTCCATGATAGTGACTAAGTATACATCAAATGCCACCGAGCATCATTTGAGAAAGCGACTAATGTGAACATTTTGGTTTTCTGCCTAGGGGATCAACTATGGGGAGGGGGGCGAAAATGTTTGTTGCTTTGTCAGCTTATGGAGCAATACAGGGAGCAAAAAAGTACGAACATGTGGTTTTCATATAATTGGAGAAAACATATGACAACATACCAAAGACAAACATTTGTGAGCGCCTAGAAAAACACAAAGTCTCAACACAATACATTACCCTCGGTCCCTCATCTAAGATATGCACAATGCACGATAATGTTGTGAGAAGTATTCATGGTAGGTGATAGTTCGACTGATACCTTTGCAGCACGACATGAGTACATCAAGTGTCATTGAGCCATTACATTTTTTTGCTTTAGTATGCATGAGATGAAGGATATAATAGGAGATATTTCAGGTGTATGCTCTTTGTTGATCCTGTGGTGCTAGTAGATGAATGAGTGAGTGCCAATACCAAATTAGAGCTATGAAGACAAGCTTTAAAATCTACAATGGGTTTAAACTTAGTCGGACCAACACCAAATGAGAGGGGAGAGCCAATACCAAATTAGAGCTATGAAGACAGGCTTTAAAATCTAATTGGTTTAGACTTAGTCGAACCAACACCAAATGAGAGTGAGTGCCAATACCAAATTAGAGCTATGAAGACAAGCTTTAAAATCTAACGGGAAAGTTACGAGAGTTAGTGCATGCTACGATTAGGGGGCGTGTAAATATTCTGTGTCCAAGAGACAAGATGGGCAGGTCAAAAGGTGAGGGAAGTCAAGAATAGCGGTTTCAAACTTTGGTAGTCTAGCTCAGCTCATAGTAGGAATGAGGTGGGCGTCCTAACAGATATAGATAAGAGCCTTAAGAACAGAGTAGTGAGTAGTAGATGTCCGAAGACAAGGGGATAGGATCATCCTAGTCAAGTTAGTTGTTGGGTACCTTGACCTAGACATTATTCATGCTTATGCCCCACAAGTTGAGCTTGACATAAGCGCTAAGATGTACTTCTAGGACTTGGAGGACATGGTTAGTAGTGTACGGTAAGCGAGAATCTCCTTATAGTAGATCTCAATGGCCACATGAGTACAACTAACATGGGTACCTTGTCCTTAACATTATTCATGCTTATGCCCCACAAGTTGAGCTCGGCATAAGCGCTAAGATGTACTTCTAGGACTTGGAGGACATGGTTAGTAGTGTACCGGCAAGCGAGAATCTCCTTATAGGAGATCTCAATGGCAACATGGGTACAACTAACATAGGGTTTTGAAGGGGAACATGGGGACTTTGAGTATTGCGACAGAAACCAAGAGTGTAAGGATATTATGGACTTTGCGGTAGCCTAGACCTGTTTGTAGCTAACATCTTCTTTAGGAAGAGGCAATCTCACTTAGTGGCCTTTAGTAGTGCCCAATACTCTAGCCATATTGACTTTGTCCTTGCTATGGGAATGGACAGGAGGGCTTGTTTGGATTGTAAGGTGATCCCTAGCAAAAGTATAGTGGCGCAACATACGCTCGTGGTGGCCAACTTACGTTTTCAAGCGCCTGTTTTGTGGGATAAAAGTGTCAAAACCACAAGAACAGGGTGGTGGAAGCTAGAAGGGGAAGCGCGACTATCCTTTAGTGGGAGGGATGGTGGCGGAAGGACCTCGAGGTGAAGAGGGAGGCACAAATAGCAGGTGGATGAAGATGGCAACTTGCATTCGAAAGGTAGCTAGTTATAGCTTGGAGTGACAGAAGGCATGAAACATGAAGCTAATGACTAATGGTAGTGGAATGAGGATGAGGCTATCAAGGAGTTCAACGAGAGTTGGCACCATGAAGCACAAGCAGCATGGTTAAGTACAAAGAGGCCAAGAAAAAGGTAAGTTGAGATGTGAATGAAGCGAGGGGTAGGGCTATGATGAGCTATTTGAGAGACTAAAGACAAAGGAAGGCGAAAGGACATATACAAGATGGCAAAAATTTGTAAGAGGAAAACAGAGGACCTCAACCAAGTTAAATGCAACAAGGACAAGGCTAATCGACTTCTAGTGAAGGATGAAGAGATTAAGAAAAGGTGTAAAGGTTACTTTAACGGGTTATTCAATGATACGAATGGTCATGTTGGGCATAAAACCCTATACCTGAAGCTCACAAGCAAAAAGCTAGAACCCATAGAGCCCGAACCCAAAAAAAGGAGCACCACTCCGAGTAGCAAATCAGGAAACCCTACCTGAACAACCTAAATAACTTGAAATGGATAAGAAATATTAGTTGATCCAAGCAATTTAAGCTCTAGCATGGCCCAATCTAGCAACCCACCCCATTCACCGCACGCCCACCTCCTCTAGGTCAACCCTATCTCCTAATTGTCCCGCACACAAACAGGCACAGCTGCACAGCCCACACGGCCACGTTGCCAAACCGCCACATCATGATTCATCGACCAAGCTTGAAGCCTTATCCCCCGAGCCCTGATCTGGTCACCACCATGATGCTCAGTCTTCCTCGCATCCGGTCGCCGCGCTGACCGCCTCCCTCGATGGCATACACTTCTGCAGCCGCTCGGCCGCCTTACATTGTATGACCCATGTGTCGTCCTCATCTAGCTCTGCTTCCACATCAAAGACTAAAGATCCATGTTGATGTGTTGCTCCTACTCAGGTACATCAGGAAATACCTGAGCCTTAACCCGAAATGTCATGTTCCTATTGTTTTTTGCTAAATCTCGATGTCATTTTTTAGTACTCAAAATTTTGAAAAAAACAAATTACCCAATCCAAAAAAATTGGGTGGCCCAAACGCCTAGCCTAAGCAAATGGGAGCACTATGCTCGAGCTCAAGACTCCTTTGATGACACCAACAAGCGGTTCGTACGAAGAAATCCAAGAGCTTGATGTTAACGAGGCCCTAAAAATGGAAGGAGGAAGGGCCCTTCGTCCCGATGGTGTCCCCATTGAGGTGCGGAGATGCCTTGGAGACATGGCTATAGTGTGGCTAACTAAGCTATTGAACCGCACAGGTGTCAAAAAAGCTATTCAACCACATTTTTTGGTCAACGAGATGAGATGCTCGAAGAGTGGATGAGTATATTAGTACCTATCTTCAAGAATAAAGAAATATTTGTGCTAATTGCCAAGGGATTACGCTTATGAGCCATACTATGAAGCTTTGAGAGACATGGGTCAAGCATCGCTTGAGGAAAACAACAAACGTCGCTAAAAACAATTTGGTTTTATGCCTGAAAGATAGACTATGTAGAAGATTTTCTTGCTTGGCCAACTTATGGACACATATAAGGAGCGGAAGGACCTATATATGGTTGTCATCGACTTGGAGAAGGCATATGACAAGATACCAAGGACGATCATGTGGTGGTTGCTGGAGAAGCATAAAGTCCCAATGATATGTACGATAATATTGTGACAAGTGTTCATGCAAATGATAGTGGGACCAATACCTTTGCAATCACGATAAGACTACGTAAAGGGCCATCTTTTAGCCCATATAATTTTTCCTTAGTGATGGATGAGGTGATGAGGGATATATTAGGAGATATTCCTTTGTGTATGCATTTCTTGAAGATGTGGTGCTAGTAGATGAAACCAGGGTCTGTGTCAATAGGAAAGTACAGCTATGGAGGCAACCTTTGGAATTCAAGGTGTTAAACTTAGTAGAACCCAAGACTGGGTATATTAGGTGTGACTTCATCGGAGTTGGATACAAAGAAAGAACGACTAGTTTAGGAGGAAAAAATAGTGCCCAAGAGTGACTCCTTCCCATACATGGGATCAATGCTACAAAACAATAATGATATCGATGAGGATGTTTGCCACATGATCACGGCAGGGAGGATGAAGTGGCGGCAAGCATCTGGAATCCTATGTGACAAGAAGGTAACAAAAGCTAAAAGGTAAGTTCTATAGGATGGTGATCGGACCCGCGATGATGTATGTAGTGAAATGTTGGCCCACTAAGAACACATGCCCAACAAATGCGTCTTGCACATATGTGAATGCTAGGTGGATGTGCGACCACACAAGAAAGGACCGAGTAAGGAACGAGATCATACAGGATACATGATAGTGTAGGGGTGGCACCGGTTGAAGAAATCAAGAGAGGATAGTCCAACACCGCAAGATGGTTTGGGCATATCTAATAAGGGCCTCCATAGGCACCAATTAACAGTGAAATTCTGAAGGGTAGAGGGAATGCTAGGAGGGACATGGAAGGAAGCGACAAAAAGGCACTCGAGGGATTGAAATGTACCTAAAGATCTGGCTCTAGATAGGACTGCATGAAAGTCTGCAATCCATGTGTAGGAATCTTAGTCTACACATACTTTGTTTAGGCCTCTTTTGATTCATAGGATCTTCTCATGAATTTTGTAGGATTTAGAACATATGGAATTTTCTCTTCAGATAGTGTTTGATTCAATGGATTGTATCATGTTGGAATTATTCCCATAGGAACTTTGTAGTGTATTTTCATGAGAAAACTAGCATGAGGTCCGACCTCATGGAAAAAACATGTAGGAACTACTCAACATTGATGAGTCCAATGGTTTTCCTTCTCTACAATAAAACAACCATTTGTGATAATTCTTATGCCCATAGGATTCCACTGACAAGGAAAGCCAATCCTACACATCTTCTACTACTTTATCTTCCCTACCCGATGAATTGAAGGAGGCCTTAGTCTTCTCTTTTTTTGTTTTCTTACATTTTCTGGTGGGTTTCATATCTAGCCTAACCAATTTGTGAAAAAGGCTTAAATGTTGTTGCTACAGTGAGTGTTGTATTGTTAACAAAGTTAGGCCATGTTTGGCATCAAAGTATTTAGGGAATACTTTGGTTTTTGAAAATACTGAAGTATTAAATACTTCGAGGTGTCCAAAACTAAAGTATTGTCCAAAACTATGGTTTTTTTGAAGTATTTGAGAAAGAGGCTAGACCCTCTTTTTTCTAAAACTGAGAAAAGAGAAAAACTGAAGTATTGATGTGCTAGGCACTAAAATACTATGGTATTCATATACTTCAGTTTTATAAAAACTTTGTTGCCAAACTAGGCCTTAGTAATATTGTCAAGTTTCGTGCACCAATCATTAGAACCAACAGTCCTAATTGATGAGGAAGGGTTGGGAACCACATATAGTTCAACATCTGCTCTTATGTGTGGCTCGATAAGACTAAATATAGACAAAAAGAGGGCAACACTTGTTTTCTAAATATCAAAACAAAAAAATTGAACCCAAGAACTCTACTCTAATACCATATTAAGTTTCATGTACCAATAAGTAGAACCAAAATACAAATTGATCATAGAACTAACTATAATTACAATTATAGTTAACCTTATATTAGTGGAGAGTAGCATCTAACTAACTTACAATAACCTAGCAACCAAGTGATTATGATATGAGCATTACTGAAGAAGTTTTATATCTAATATCTAAGCATATTAACATGAGATCTAGTTTCAAGAAGTTTTATATCCAATACAAACTCACCATTACTAAAGAAGTTCTATATCTAATATCTAAGCATATTAACATGAGATCTAGTTTCAAAGATCTTATCGAACGGACGCAAACGCGAAAATGGACCATCAATCGGGTTGAAGATTTAAGAGATGGAAGTCTTTCAATTTCAAGAATTGAGAGAATCTTGGTGATATGTTTTTAAATGCATTGTTTGGGAGTGAGGGAGTAGCTTTGCATGGTAGAGCTAACATAGGACACCGCTACATTGGGTTGTCCAAATATTTCATCATTTTATATTTCACCTATATGTGAAAATTCCACCAATTGGACCTTGTACCCTCCATCATATTCTTCCTCTCCTCTTTGGCACCACTCAATCATTTCCCACATAAGTTAAATTGAATTATTGGGACACTAACAGCCTTGTAACCTCTATCCCCTCTTTCCCTCAGTCGTGCATGACCCCATAAGCTCTGCTCGCAATGGCCACGTCGAGGCTTCCAGAGAGCATGCAACAATGTATTATAACATGACACGCATAGGTTGATAAGCCTACCATAATAGCACATGCATATGGTGATGCTGACAACCAGGAGTTACACTAGCGTTCACTTTGTTCCACCGTAGTGGAGAGAAACAACAACAAGGACATGAGCTACGATAGTGGCAAGGTCTAGGGGTAGTGGTGGTGCCCGGTACTCGTAGTTGCGAAGCGGAAAAAGGTGATTGCTTTTGGGAATTGGAGCTTACAAGTTCATCCACGACGAAGGAAAGAAGAGAGGAAGAAGACAAGTAAAGGTCACAGAGATAATTTGTTTCACTTGTAGGGACGAAGATCAAAAGATGACCAACTAAGGGAAGAAACGCCGCATCAAAAAAATTTAGGAGAATGTCGTCAACTTTGGGAAATACTATTAAATTATCCCAATCCTTTTGTATGAATATCCCCCACTACCGAACCCTACACTACAAAATTAGCACCAAGAGGATGGTATACCATATACACCCTAGCTTTAAGCCTGGAACAACAATGACTTGAATAAACAGGAGAATATAAACAAAAATATTTTTCCACAAGATTGTGAAATATACCATGCGGTCGAGTTACATCTATCATTTATCCATGCCTATAGACGTAAAACCCTCTAATCTACAGTTTTGAGACGAAAGCAAAGGGCATAGAGATGACTAGGAGGAGATTTTAGCAGGACCGAGAAGCGTACCGATGCCTTGCAGCGTTCTTGCATTTGCTGCAGCTAAGCAAAAGGTTTCTGAAACCAGCATGTCCACACTCCTCACACACATCATCCTGCACACAAATTCCACAAAAACAAAAACGTTTTCTAGGGTTAGCGTTGGCGGCGAAGATCTGCCGTGTAAGTAAAATCCCAAATAATCTCAATTCTCTAAACACAGGCCCTCAAAATAAACCGCTCCCAGTACCCCTACACTACAACGTGTCGCCGGCGGCCACCAGGCGAATCCGAACCGGCAGGAGAAGACCTCGGGGCCTGCTAAAATCACCGGGAGGGAAAACCTCGAGAAACCCGACAGGAGAAGAAAGACTACAGAAACGGCGCCCTGCGAAGAATGGGGAGGGAAGAAACCGTACCATCTCGTGGCGCCTGCAGGGTCCCCTCAGATCTTCCGCTTCCCGAACTACAAGAGGGAGAACGCCGTCGGAGACGGAGGGCAGAGAAAAACGTGACGGGAAGGAAAAGGCGGTATCAGGTGAGAGGCGAAAACGCGATTGGCAAAGGGTGCCGGTGTCGTGGCTGGCAGTGCCCCTTTTGCAGCGCCGCGTGGGTGAAGGCCACACAACAATGGAGAACGCATTTGTCCAAAACCAATCCGATCCGGCCTTTTTCTCGGTGTTTTCAGTTACCGGATCTGAAATCAATCCAATTAACCTGATGCCTATGGATGGTTAGCCCAAATTACCAAAAGATATACAGCCCAATCGGTCCATTATTAGGAGCCCAATTTTGTATGATAGCCCAGCAAGATCTTTTAATATTTAATTGGACACGGCTAGGCAGCCTCCGGGGCTGGTTTGCCCGTTCCAGACCTCATCTAAAATAGGAAAGCACCACGCCCCGTATTGTACATATCAGGAAAGAAAACGACAACTTCCTACAAGAAGTTCGCCCTAGTATCAAACACGCCAGAAATAAAAGAAACCAAATTAAAACCACCATGTACCATGTGGCCTTGTCCCCACGCCCAGCTTCTCTTGCAAGTTGACACCGTCCGCTTCTTCTTGCTTCTTCGAATCCCATAGATCCTGGAACCTAAACTCATGAAGGTAACTTTTGTACTCTGTCTTAAAATAGATGTTTTAAATTTATGTAAATTTGGATGTATCTAATATTAAATAGATATATCCAAATTTAATCAAAATTAATTTAAAATTAGTCAAAGTTGAGACATCTATTTTGAGACGCATCAGGTTTTCCAATGCAGAAAACACGTGGTAAAATCTCCTATCCCGCCTTACCTTCTCCAGCACCCCTCTTCTGTGTTAAAAAAAAAGTAGCTAGATTCACTAAAGAACAACAATTTGATCGCGAAAAAATAAGAAAAATCAAGAGCAACTTAGAATTTTTTACAGATGAACAAATACTGGAACATGGAGCCAAATTGCAGCAAACACACAATACTTGTAGAGATAAAAACTAGTAGGACTTACCCGGAAAAAACTCTTGTCCAGCAGGTTATTTGACTAAGAGAATTTAACATACTCGAGACAACTTATTTGTCTAGCAACTTATTTGTTTAACAACTACAACTAATAGTTCTGAAAATAAAGTAAACTCTGATGGTGATACAACTTCTTCATCCCCACAATCAAGTCTATGGTAAGATTTCCTATTTCTGTCAAACTTCATCGTCTTCATGTTCCTTGTTGTCATCATTGCCGTCTTCACTCATCGTTGTTGTCGTCTTCATTTTTAGAACCAGAATAAGAATGCTACAGTAACAACTTAGTCATGACAAATAAGCAACTAAAAAATCAAAAATTATATACTCCCTCTGACCCATATTAGTTGATTTGGATTTGTCTAGATTCGGATGTATCTAGACATGTTTTAGTGCTAGATACATCCGAATCTATACAAATCCAAGTCAACTAATATGAGTCAGAGGGAGTATTAAAACTTTCAAAACATTAAAAGGCAACTAAGTAAGATTTAGAACCAAGTTAAGCATTCTAACGGAACAACTTAGGCATGATATACAAGTAACTAAAAAATGGGAAAAAATCAAGTATTACAAATTTATAAAAACATTAAAAAACAACTAGGTAGGATTTAGATTCAACTTAAGCATGCTGCAATAAAAACTTGGTTATGATGATCAAGCAACTAAAAAAATGAAAAATCAAGTAGTCGAACTATTAAAACATGAAAAATCAACTAAGCAAAGATTTAGAACCAACTTAAGCATGCTAAAGGAACAACTTAAGCATATGAACAAGCAACCAAAAAATGAAAAAAATCAAGTATTCAAATATTAAAAAGCAACTAAGTAGGATTTAAAACCAACTTAAGCATGCTACAGTTACAACTTAGCTATGATGATCAAGCAACTAAAAAATGGAAAGTCAAGTATTCCAACTATTAAAAATATTTAAAATCAACTAAGCAAGATTTAAAACCAACTTAAGCATGCTAAAGGAACAACTTGTTCATGTTGAACAAGCAACAAAACACTTGGCTCCCAACAAAACAACATTTTCTAACAACATTTCATTTATCCAACTCATGGGGGAATTACTTGTACACAACTTAGACATATTCGATACACAATTTAACAAGTAGTAGTGAGTAACTTAATTAAAATGGATAAGCAACTTACCATGGTTGGGGGTCACGACTAGTGAGCGCTCGCGCTAGGCGTCATGTCCACCGCCACTGGCCTGAGCTCACTCTAGTTGCTAGCAACCGGTCGAAGTCCATGGCCGGCTCACGCTCGCGCTAGGCACCATGGTCGTTGCCCCCATCTCGATCTCGCTCTAGGCACGAACAATGATATGGATGGTGGAGGTTGGTCGAGGGCCGGCACCGGTTAATATTCAAACTTTCAAAACATTAAAATACAACTAAGTAAGATTTAGAACTAACTTAAGCATGCTAAAGAAACAACTTAGGCATGATAGACAAGCAACTAAAAAATCAGAATGCAACTTCGGCTAATATGGCTAATCAACTCAACTCTATGCTAAAACCAACTTAACTATGGTGACAAGGAAACTTAATTGGAAAAAGGGATAGTGAATCCGAGCAAAACAACTACCTCCCAAAAAATAGAATGTAAGCTAGGAAAATATGGCAATCAACTTTGTTCCATGCTGAATGCAACTTAACTATGGTGATAATACAACTTAATTTTAAAAAAGGGACAGTGATTCAAAGCAAAACAATTCTCCCAAAAATACAAGTTTGGCTAATCTAGCTAATCAAGTTAGTTCCATGTTGAAGAAACTTAACTACTGTGACGAGACAACTTAAACGTGTATGAACAACTCTGAAACTCAACTTTAATATCGTGGCGAACTTACTTAGTCGAGCCGAGCAACTAATTCATTTGCATGATTGTCTACATAGAAAATAAAAATCCCTAGCACATGCATATATAGAAAAATTATGATGAAAACCAACTTTATTAAGGAGCAGCAAGTAACTTAATACAAAGTGTCCACACAACTTAATAGAAGCGCCCAAGCAACTTTGGAATATTCAGTATACAATTTAGTTAAATTGAAACAAATAACTCGGTTAAATAGGTATGTAACTTAATACTACACAACCAAGATAATATAAAGCGATACAATCTGTGCGCTCCTCATGTTTCAAGATTTCTACAATGTAAAACACACAATGGAAGACACGAAAAGCATCAAGATAAACAACATGGATTCAATTGAAATTACTCGAATCACATGCATATGAAGATCCATCTCTAGAATTAAATATTTTGTATACAT
The DNA here is from genome assembly GCA_030063025.1 of Avena longiglumis. Taxonomy (NCBI): domain Eukaryota; kingdom Viridiplantae; phylum Streptophyta; class Magnoliopsida; order Poales; family Poaceae; genus Avena; species Avena longiglumis. Next base: position 206,679,319 of record CP125979.1, on the reverse strand, counting down.
AGTCTCCTCATAGTTTTATTGGGATGCACAACCACGAAATCACCTCACACCTTAATTCATCATAGTTCCTTCCCGTTGTGATTACAGACTCCCTGCTTGCCATAGCAATGCAAAAAGATCTAGAGTAGGGTAGTGTTGAATGATCTATTCCCTCCATCCCAAAATAGATGTCGGAGGGAGTAGTTTCCATTCACGAACCATCACCTGACGTGCATCTTATCTTGTCTGAACTGGGAGACGGTAATGCATCCACATGGCACTAAGACGTCGCGACTCCAGATAGATCACTTAGCGGACAATTAAACAAAGAGGAGCTCGGCTCCCCGTCGCCGTTGCTGGGGGTACTACAGCAGTTAGGCACGGCCTCGGCTACGTCAACAGCAGCGTCGGCGGTGGCCAAGGTCCTACGGTTGGATCCTTCGATGATCTGTTCAAGTCGCAAGGCCACATGATATTATTGCTAACAACAAGGGATACACCCACAACACTAGGGCCTGTTCATAGACCCCTGTGGCTGCTTTCACCACCTCTGCCGCTGGCTACCCTTGCTGCTCACCTCGTACTTTTGCCAGTACTAGTTTCCGTCTAGTGTTTAACCCCACAGTGAAAAAACTCCAAAAAAATGCACAAAATTAGTACATGGTTGGCTAATTCTGACAAAACTCCAAATCATCATGTATGTATGTTTCCTATGTATTGCAGTAAACAGGAAAATGGAGAATTGGGCAGAGTATCAACAGGAAAAGAATGCTGAAATTAGGCCAAGATAAGGGAAGGAATGGAAGTGGATGAACCAACGCTGACTTGGGCGGTGAAGAGCTCCCACGCATCCTCCTTGCCCACCTTTAGGACCCTTGATCTGCCAACCTCATGCGGCTGCTAGATCTTCACATCCATGTCGCGTCGGCAAGCAGGACGGACGGTGGAGGTGGGGGGAGGGGTGCTCCGGCAGCTCCTGGAGGAGGTAGGGAACCTGGCGGCGCGAGGTGGAGGTTGGAGCACCAGGCAACGATATGTGGGTGCTCCCAGAGGCGGTTCCGCGCTCCGCCGGCGACAGGGAACGAGGGACGGTGCCAGTGTACCTTGAGGTGTGTGGGGAGGAGTTAGGGATTCGGGGAGTGGGTGAGTGGGGGGAGCGGGAGGGTTGGAAGGGGAGCCATAGGTGCGGGCTGGCATGCCGCGGTCTTGGGATAAGGTGGGAGGTGGGGCGGCGCGCGGCGGGGATTAGGTTACTGAGTGAGATAGGTGTCGGGGGCAGGTGTAATTTGGTCGGGACAATCTTCTCTGATGCGGGCCGCGATCGACCCAATGATCCAGCATCGGACGGCTCAGAAACGGAGGCTCGAATGTACTAGCCAGCATCCAAGCACTTTTTAGCATTTGGGTATTTAATTTGGGCGCGCCTATATCTCACGCGCTCGCCTCTCAAGCTCCCCCTATGGTAGCTACCAATGCGCCCTCACTGGTCGCCGCCCGCACGCACTCCGCTTGCACACCCTCCGCCCGTGCGTGTGTCTCGGTCACCGCCTGCAGGTCGTCGCCATCGCCACGGGCGCGCCCATTGCGGTCACCGCTACCGCACCCATCAATGAGTCTTCCTCCTTTCTCTCCTGTCTTCCCCTTTGTGTGATTCATTGTCTCCATTTCTATCTCCTAGGATCACGAGTTCGAATTATACATGTACAACATCTCTTCGGCTAGCTAGCACCCAATATCCTAGGTGTTTAAAAGACCACAGACATTTTGGTCCCACACATAATGTCGGGAGGGATAACCCCCGGGTGAGGAAAGCCAGGCATAAGTAGGCCGGCTCCAGAAGATGCAGGCCGTCTGGCCTCCAGGAAATACAACTCTAGCCGTCTGGCAAGCAAGCCCGGCTGGGCTTATAACCTTCCCGGCTGGCCCGTCTAGCCGGTGGCCAGAAGACCCGACCGGGTGGCCGTTCCCACCCGGCTCACCTCGGATTCGATGGAGAGCACGGAAGGACTGACGCTCCATGCGGGGTACGCTTCTGGCTCTCCCTCGTCATCAAGGAAGCTGGCATGCCGTCATGCCCAGTGCTACTCGACGAAGATAAAGCAAGACGGTCGGCTGGACTGGCGAAAGTACTCCGGGTGACCGTTAAAGCATGGATGACGCCCCAAAGGAAGCCTGGGTCACCGCTAAAGAGAAGGATGACGCTAAAAGAAGCGCAGACTGGGTCCTGGCCCACCGGCTGGGCCCTACAGCCGACCCTTCCCTGTAAACCCATATCCAAACAGTAAACCCTAGGACCCGATCTGTAATCTGCCCCCCAGACCAGTATATAAGGGAGGGCAGAGCCAGGGTTCTAGGTAGGCAACAACAGAAGGATAGAAGTGTTAGCATCAAGTTCCTATCTTCCTCTATCCTCCGATAGTAGCTAAGGAAACAGCTCAAGGAGCATCTGTACTGAGCATCAAGCTCCCATACATAGTTTACCTTGCAGGAGTAGGGGTGTTACCTCGCCAAGAGGGCCCCGAACCTGGGTACGTCCCTGTGTTTTCAGTGCACCGTGCGCGACATGTTGCGTTAGCCACCGAATGCATCCGTGTGTCCCTTCTCTGCCATCCCCGATGGCTCTGTCGTGTTCCACACCACGACACATAATAGTTGCATAAAAAATTATGTGTCGAACACTGCCTAATTAAATATGAAAAAAATCATTATATTTTTTAAAAAAATATCATGAATGTTTCTAACGTAGACATCATTGTATAAATTAACTATGATTTTTCCTTTTATTTAACCTATTATTGTATCCTTAGGACCCTTTCTTATTCATGTCTTTCTTATCAGAAGTGAACATCGATATACACGACTCTTATTTCGCCACTTTGTATGACCAGAGTCTCACAAGACAAATGGAAAAAGAATTCAAAAGTGTCTTAGTTAGCAAGCAACAAAACAAATCAGAGAACGAAAAGAAAAGACAAATGTCGTCGGTTGAAAGCATACAAAAACTAATTGCATCTAGTTTCACATGGTTGGGATGAACTTGCATCTAGTTGCAACTGGCCCCCTCGGTGGGCCCCAATTACAAGCAAGTTGCAACTGGGCCCTCAACGGGTTTATTTACAAGCAAGTTGCAACTGGCCAGTTACCGGATCCCCCGGTTGCAATCAAGTTGCAACTGGCCCTCAGCAGGGGCTCAATTACAAGCAAGTTGCAATTTCCCCCTACCCTATCGATGGGTGCTCAGTTACAAGCAAGTTTCAACTGTCTCGCCGACGAGGTTTCCCTGACAGGGCTCAATTACAAGCAAATTGCAACCGCCTCTCCTCCCTCGATGGGTGCTTAGTTACAAGCAAGTTGCAACTGCCATCGTCCCCCGACGTGTGCTCAGTTACAAGCAAGTTGCAACTAGTTTACCGACGGGGGCCCCCTTCTCCCCCCGACGGGAGCTCAGTTACAAGTATGTTGCAGCTGACCCGCCGACGGGGTCCCCCGGTTGCAATCAAGTTGCCCTCGGCGAGGGCTCAATTACAAACAAGTTGCAATCCCCCCCCCCCCCCGCACCGAAGGGTGCTCAGTTACAAGCAAGTTGCAACTAACTCACTGACGGTGTCCCCCCCAATTGTAATCAAGTTGCCCTCGACGAGACTTAATCTCAAGAAAGATGCAAAACTGCACTCCTCTCCCGACATGTGTTCAGTTACAAGCAACTTGCAAACTGGCCGCCTACGGGGTCCCCTGGTTGCAATCAAGTTGCAACTGGCCCCCTCGGCGGGGCCCCACTTACAAGCAAGTTGCAACCAGACCCTCTGTAGGCTTAGTTACAAGCAAGTTGCAACTGCCCCTCCTCCCCAGACATGTGCTCAATTACAAGCAAGTTGCAAACTAGCCCATTGACGGGGTCCCCTGGTTGCAATCAAGTTGCAACTAGCCCCACTTGGCAGGGCCCCAGTTACAAGCAAGATGCAACTGGGCCTCAGCGGGCTCAGTTACAAGCAAGTTGCAAGTGCCCACCGACGAGGGTCCTCCCGGTTGCAATCAAGTTGCAATTGGCCCCCTTGGCAGGTCCCCAGTTACAAGCAAGTTGCAATTGGGCCCCAGGAGGGCTCACTTACAAGTAAGTTGCAATTGCCTGATGTTGGTGTTGTATCAACGTGAAAGCGCTTCATCGGGAAACCCCAAGAGCAAGGTATGATGCAGCACAGCATCAAGTTTTCCCTTAGTAAGAAACCGAGGTTATCGAACCAGTAGGAGGAAGGAAATGACTCAAAGGTGTTGCAAGCAACTTGGAGACCTGCACAACACAAACTCAAGACTTTGCCCCAACGAATAGTGAGGTCGTCAATCTCACCGGTTTGCTGTAACAAAGGATTAATTGTATGGTGTGGAAGGTAATAGTGGTTTGCAGAAAGTAAAAAGTAATAGTGGAAGATGTATCAATGGTAATGATTGGACTGAAGGGTTTTGCGGCATAGTAAATCAAAATTTTCTACGGATGCGAACAGAGGGAAAGCCAAGATCTAATCTAGGAGATGCAATCAACGAGAGAGATTGGATTAGATCTTCATACCATTGAAGATTCGCAATGAACGCTCGGAACGTGGGTGATGTAGTCGTACGCTTCTCCTCCTCGCGATCCGATCCGATCTAGCACCACAAGTGGCGGTGCCTCCGTGAGATGCACACGTGCAAGACTCGGCGTCTCCTCCTTCCTCGGACCAGCGAGTATGGTGGAGAGATAGATTGGATCTACAACACGACGGCGTGGTGTATATGGTGGAGAATTTCTGCTGCAGGGCTTCGCCTACAAACAGTCGGGAGGGAGAGAGGAAGGTAGCAAGGCTGCTAGGGCTTGGAGGAAGGTGTGTTGTAGTAGTGGGGAGGGGGCGCACCACCCCTATATATATAGAGGGGGGGCGGCCAGCCCTTGCCCCTCATCCAAGCCTATCTCTAGTTTAAAAAATTTAAACTTTCCCTTATCTAGAAATCCTATCTCTAGATTTAAACGATTTAAACTCTCCCTTATCTAGAAATTCTATCCAGAGATTTAAACGAGTCAAATCTCTCTAGAATCGGCTGGGCCCTATGGGGCCTTGTGCCCCTGGCCCAATGCGGCCAGGACACTCCCTCATAGGCCCATGACCCCTCCCAGAAGGTGGGGCCACGTTGGTCCCCTTCCGGAAGGTTCTAGAAGCTTCCGGTACAATACCGATTAACCCGGAACAATTCCGAACTCCAAAACTGCCTTTCCTTATATGAATCTTATTCTCGGACCATTCGAACCTCTCGTGATATCCCGGATCCCATCCGAGACTCAACAAAAATTCATAAACCAATTATCCAATCTATCCTAGCGTCGAGACACGTTAAGTGTGTGACCTGCGGTTCGAGAATATGCGACATGATCTTCTATCAATAATCAACGGGTCTGGGCACCCATATTGACTCCACATTCATCGATGATCATATCGGATGAACCACGATGCCAGGATTCAAACAATCCCATATATATATTCACTTCGTATCGCGATATTTTACTTGCCCGAGATTCGATCGTCATTGCCGTCATACCTAGTTCAATCTCGTTCACGGCAAGTACTTTACTCGTTCGTAATCCGATATCACTTTGTGATTAACTCCTTAACCACATGCTTGCAAGCGGTGTTGATATCGACACGAGTGGGCCCAAGTATATCTCTCCGACTTGGGAGGGACAAAATCCATCTCGATACATACAACCCAACAGATACTTTCCGATCACCTGAGAGACACCTTTATGATCACCTCTCATAGGATGACGTTTGATGACCTCAAAGCTTTCTTCCGGTACCAGGGAGTTGCATTATCTCATGGTCTAAGGAATACAATATTTGACATAGGAAAAGCTTCGCAAAGACGAACACGATGACACGATCTAATTGCTCTGCTTTGTTTGGGTCTATCCACCATATCATTCTCCCAATGATATGATCTCATTATCAATTGACAACTCATGTCTATGGTTAGGAAACCTTAACCATCATTAATCAATGAGCTAGTCCATAGAGGCGTACTAGGGACACGGTGTTGTTCACAAACCACACAAGTATTAAAGTTTCCGCTTAATACAATTCTAGCATGGAATAAAAACTTTATCATGAACAAGAATTATAATAATAACATCTTTATTATTGCCTCTAGGGCATAATTCCAACAGTCTCCCACTTGCACTAGAGTCAATAATCTAGTTTACATCTGGCAACAATCTCACACCCATGGCACTGAGGTGTTGATCATGTTTTACACGTGAAGAGGTTTAGTCAATGGATCTGCGACATTCAGATCCGTATGTACTTTGCTAATCTTCAGATCTCCATCTGCTATATAATCTCGGATTATATGAAACTTGCGGTTGATATGCTTGGTCTTTGGATGATATCTTGGTTCCTTAACGAGTGCTATGGCGCCAGTGTTGTCACACAATATCTCCAGTGGGTCCAATGCACTTGGAACCACGCCAAGCTCAGTGATGAAGTTTCGATACAAACTCCTTCACTTGACGCTGCAGCAGCCATGTATTCCGCTTCCATGTAGATCCCGATCACGCTTTGCTTGCGGCTTCCACCACGCTCCTCCATTCAAAATATACACGTATCTGTCGAGATTTAGAATCATCCTTGTCGATTGTCGAAACTAGCGTCGATGTAACCTTTTACGACAAGATGTTCATCACAACCATAGAATAAGAACATTTCTTTAGTTATATTTAGGTACTTTAGGATCTTCTTCACGGCTGGCCAGTGTTCCACTCCTGTATCACTTTGATATCTGCTCGTCAAACTAAGAGCATTGGACACATCCGTCTAGTACATAGCATGGCATACATGATGGAACCTATGGCGAGGCATAAGGCACTTTGCTCATAGCTTCCTATCATTTACCGTAAATGGACACCGAGCCTTGCTCAATATCTTACCCGACAACATAGGCACTTGAACCTTTCTTTGCCTTATCCATTCGAACCTTTTAACTTTGTCTAGGTATGTACTTTGGCTTAAAGCTATCGAGCCTTTGTCTATCTCTATAGATTTTGATGCCCAATATATAAGCGCTTCACCTAGGTCTTTCATTGAAAAACACTTGTTCAAATAACTCTTCACATTGTTAAGCATGTTGATGTCATTTCCGATAATCAATATGTCATCCACATATAGTACCGTAAACGCCACCGAGCTCCCACTCACTTTCTTGTAGATGCAAGCTTAGAGCAATTTGGAACAAATCCAAAGCTCTTGATCACTTGATCAAAACGAAGGTTCCAACTCCGAGATGCTTGCTTCATCCATAAATGGAACGCTGAAGTTTGCATACTTTACTAGCATCCTTAGGATCGACAAAACCTTCGGTTGCATCATATACAACTCTTCATCAATGTTGCCATTGAGGAAAGCGATCTTGACATCCATCCGCCATATTTCATAATTATGAAACGCAACAATTGCTAATAAAATCCGAATGGACTTAAACATCGCTACGGAGAAAGTCTCATCGTAGTCAACACCTTGAACTTGTCGAAAACCTTTTGACAAGCCGTGCTTTATAGACGTAACATTACCATCCGCGTCCGTTTTCTTCTTGAATATCCATTTGCACTCAACGGCCTTTCGGTCGCTAGGAGGATCCACCAAAGTCCATACTTGGTTTTCGCTCATGGATCCCAATTGGATTTCATGGCTTCCACCATTTCTCGAGTCTGGGCTCATCATCGCTTCCTCATAGTTCGTGGGTTCACCGTCTTCTAGCAACAAGACAACAAGACAGGTTGCCGTACCACTCGGGAGGGGCACGCGACCTTGTCGACTGCGACGTTCGATGTGACATCGTCCAAGCTTCATGATCCTTGTCATTAGCTTCCTCTATCGTTGGTGCAGGCGGCACTGGAACAATTTCAGGTCCTGCGCTACTCTCCAATTCAAGAGAAGGTTCAATAACCTCGTCTAGCTCTACTTTCCCCCCACTCACTTCTTTCGAGAGAAACTCCTTCTCAAGAAAGGAACCGTTCTTCATGACAAACACTTTGCCTTCGGTTACGTGATAGAAGGTATACCCAATAGTTTCCTTAGGGTATCCTATGAAGACGCATTTCTCGCTTTGGGTTCGAGCTTGTTCGGCATCAACTTCTTGACGTAAGCTTCGCATCCCCAAACTTTAAGAAAGCGACAACTTAGGTTTAGCACCAAACCACGGTTCATACGGTCGTCTCAACGGATTTAGATGGAGCCCTATTTAAAGTGAATACAGCAGTTTCTAATGCATAACCCCAAAATGATAACGCAAATCAAGAAGAGACATCATTGATCGACCATATCTAATAGGGTTCGATTAAAACTTCGGACACACCATTGCTGTTGTGGTGCTCGGGTGGCGTGAGTTGTGAAACGATTCCACTTGCTTTAAGATGTGAGAAAATCATAACTCAAATATTCACCTCCACGATCGGATCGTAGAAACTTAATCTTTCTATTACGATGGTTATCCACTTCATTCGAAATTCTTTGAACTTTTCAAACGTTTGATTTATGTTTCATTAAATAGATATACCCATATCTACTTAAGTCATCGGTAAAAGTGAGAAAATAGCGATATCCACCGTCGAAACACTCATCGGTCCGCATACATCGGTATGTATGATTTCCAACAAGTCCGTTGCTCGCTCCATCATACCGGAGAACGGGTTTTGATCATCTTGCCCATGAGGCATGGTTCACATGTGTCAAATGATTCAAAATCAAGAGACTCCAAAAGTCCATCGAATGGAGTTTCTTCATAAGCTTTACACCAATATGACCTGAGCAGCGATTGCCACAAATAAGTAGTATTATCACTATCTACTTTGCATCTCTTAGCCTCAATGTTATGGATGTGTGTTTCATCCCTTTGAGATTTAGAAGAAATAAACCATTCACAAGAGGTGCATGACCATAAAAGATGTTACTCATATAAATAGAACAACCATTATTCTCCGATTTAAATGAATAACCGTCTTGCAATAAACACGATCCGGAAATGATGTTCATGCTCAACGCAGCACATAATAACATTTATTAAGGTTTAAAACTAATCCGAAGGTAAAACTAAGGAGGCGTGCCGACGGCCATCACATCAACTCTTGATCCGTTGCCAGCAACGCATCGTCACCTCATCCCTCATAACGCCGTCTATTCGTAGCTCTGTTTGAGTTAAAAATATTAGCAACCAACCGTATCAAATACCCGGGCACTACAACGAGGGCTAGTAAGGAAAACATCAATAACATGTATATCAAATATACCTTTGATGGTGCCACCTTATTGTCCGCTAAGTACTTGAGACGATTGCGCTTCCGATGACCCCTGTCCTTGCAATAGAAGCACTCGATGTCGGCTTAGGACCGGACTTGAGCTTCTTCTCGGCGGGCATTAAACTTGCCGCCCTTCTTGAAGGGCTTCTTTTCTCCTTACCTTTCTTAAAGGAGGGCTTGTTGACCATCAACACGTGATTATCCTTCTTGATGTCCACTTATGACCTTGACTTTGCGAAGAGCTCGGTGATCGTATCGATGACACCAATCGATTATGAGTCACTACAAAACTTTTGTAGGCTGGGAGGAGTGATTGTAGAACCACATCAATATTGAGATCCTGGAATCGTGCATTCCGTTGCTCAGCGTTGAGTGTAGCCGCCATCTTTATGGCGTGCTCACTATGAACTCCTTCCTCCATCTTGCGGTTAAAGAACTTCTCGGAGATCTCATATCTCTCGAGCGGGCTTGAGTGCGAAACATGGTTTTCGGCTCCTCGAGAATCTCAAAGGGCAGGATAGGTTTCAAAAGCGATTTTGAAGCTCGGTTCCATAGCAAACAACATGGTTCTCTTAATCACACCATAATCATCTTTCTTGTTGATAGATAGCTTTCTCATCGGTAAGCCTGATTGCTGAGGGTCACCTAACGCTTTACCAAGGACATAGTCCTTTTGTCCATGAACAGAATGATTCTTAGATTGCGGAACCAATTGGTGAAGTTAGACCCATTGTTTCTAAGCTTTTCCTTCTCGGCAAAAGCGTTGAAGTTGAAGTTGGATTTGGCCATGTGATCTACGTATTTGCAAGTACAATTTAGACTATGTTCATGACAAATAGTTCAACTTAATCAAATTACTAGATGAACTCCACTAAATTCAACATCCCTCAAGTTGTTTAGTGAACACGATCCAAATTCACCACACCTAATCCGATCATCACGAGAAGAGATGTGGTTTCAATGGTGGACAACAAAGTGTCGATCATATCATTCATATGACTCATGCTTAACCTTTCGGTTCTTGTGTTCGAGGCCATGTGCATACATGCTAGGCTCGTCAAGCTAGACCCAAGTATTTCGCGTGTGCAAAAGCGGCTTGCACCCGTTGTATGTGAGCGTGGAGTCTATAGCACCCGATCATCACGTGATGCTTGGACACGACGAACTTTCATAGCGGTGCATACTTGGAGAACACAGTTTTATCTTGATCTTTAAGTGAGGAATCATCTTATAATGTTACCGTCGCGATCTAAGCATGATAAGATACATAAAGGATAAACATCACATGCATATAACTTTATGTGACATGGTATAGCCAATCTTGGCAATGATCTCCATCTTGTGCGTTCGGCATGATCTCCATCACTCCACCATGATTGCCTCCACCACGAATAGCAACTACAACTATTGCTAACTACTTAGCGATAAAGTAAAGCTATTACATGGCGTATAAGAAGTTGACTTCATGGTCATACACAATTATAAAGACAACCATATGGTTCACCTTGATTGTGTACTCATCGACATGCAAGTCGTGAAACATTACAAAACATGATCATCGCATACAATAAACACATCACATCTTGGGCCATACCATATCACGAAAACACTCCTGCAAAAACAAGTTAGGCGCCTCTACTTTGTTGTTGAATGTTTTACTGTGACTTATGGGAGTAGATGCTAAGAACGATTCTTACCTACGGAAAGCCACAACGGTGATATTATGGTTGCCAAACTCCGGTGTTAATCCCATGACAACTATAGTGAGAAACGACATCCACCGGCGCATGTGTGGAACAAGCCACCGTCAAGTGCGGAGCCGGTCTCATGACGGCGTCGCGTAAGGTTGGCTGGACCGCTTCAATCTCACTATCCCGTCATAAGAATAACACAAACAAGAGGCTTGCAACAGAAAACATCAACGCCCACAACAACCATGTTGCGTTCTACGTGAAACACATCTACGCATAGATCTAGCTCGATACCCTTTGAAGGGTTTGGCGGCATAGTAAATCAAAATTTTCTACGGATGCGAGCGGAGGAAAGCCAAGATCTAATCTAGGAGATGCAATCAACGAGAGATTGGATTAGATCTTCATACCATTGAAGATTACGCCGCAGTGAGCGTTCGTTGGAACGTGGGTGATGTAGTCGTACTCGCTTCTCCTCCTCGCGATCCGATCCGATCTAGCACCACAAGTGGCGGTGCCTCCGTGAGATGCTGCGTGCGACACCTCGGCGTCTCCTCCTTCCTCGGACCAGCGAGTATGGTGGAGAGATAGATTGGATCTACAACACGACGGTGTGGTGTATATGGTGGAGAATTTCACTGCAGGCTTCGCCTACAAGCGATCGGGAGGAGAGAGGAAGGTAGCAAGGCTGCTGGGGCTTGGAGGAAGGTGTGTTGTAGTAGTGTGGGAGGCGCACCCTCTATATATAGAGGCGGCCCTTGCCCTCCTCCAAGCCTATCTCTAGTTTAAACAATTTAAACTTTCCCTTATCTAGAAATCCTATCTCTAGATTTAAGCGATTTAAACTCTCCTTATCTAGAAATTCTATCCAGATTTAAGCGAGTCAAATCTCTCTAGAATCGGCTGGGCCCTATGGGGCCTTGTGCCCAATGCGGCCGGACACTCCCTCATAGGCCCATGCCCCTCCCGGAAGGTGGGGCCACGTTGGTCCCCTTCGGAAGGTTCTAGAAGCTTCGGTACAAAACCAATTAACGGAACAATTCCGAACTCCAAAACTGCCTTTGCCTTATATGAATCTTATTCTACGGACCATTAGGAACCTCTCGTGATATCCCGGATCCCATCGAGACTCGAACAAAATTCATAAACCAATTATCCAATCTATCCTAGCGTCGAGACACGTTAAGTGTGTGACCTGCGGGTTCGAGAATATCTGAGACATGATCTTCTATCAATAATCAACGGTAAGTGCAGGCACCCATATTGACTCCCACACATTCATCGATGATCATATCGGATGAACCACGATGCGATATTCAATCAATCCCATATATATATTCCCTTAGTCGCGATATTTTACTTGCGAGATTCGATCGTCGATGCAGTCATACCTAGTTCAATCTCGTTCACGGCAAGTACTTTACTGTTCCGTAATCCGATATCACTTTGTGATTAACTCCTTAACCACATGCTTGCAAGCGGTGTTGATATCGATTAAAGTGGGCCGAAGTATATCTCTCCGACTTGGGAGGACAAATTCCATCTCGATACATACAACCCAGATACTTTCCGATCACCGAGAGACACCTTTATGATCACCCTCTCATAGGATGACGTTTGATGACCTCAAAGCTTTCTTCCGGTGCAGGGGTTGCATTATCTCATGGTCTAAGGAATACAATATTTGACATAGGAAAAGCTTCGCAAAGACGAACACGATGACACGATCTAATTGCTCTGCTTTGTTTGGGTCTATCCACCATATCATTCTCCCAATGATATGATCTCATTATCAATTGACAACTCATGTCTATGGTTAGGAAACCTTAACCATCATTAATCAATGAGCTAGTCCATAGAGGCGTACTAGGGACACGGTGTTGTTCACAAACCACACAAGTATTAAAGTTTCCGCTTAATACAATTCTAGCATGGAATATAAACTTTATCATGAACAAGAATTATAATAATAACATCTTTATTATTGCCTCTAGGGCATAATTCCAACATGGACCGGGGTCCATAGTTCACTAGAGGTGTTATCCTTAGATAAACAAACATGGCATGCTGGGTAAACAAATTACATCAGGGCAATTGACAGGACTGAGCAAGGCATAACAATGCAATACTAGACATCAAGATCCTATGAGATTCGTTTGGGCAATACAACAAGATACATAGACCGCCATCCAACTGCATCTATGACTAGAAGTCCACCTTTGGGTTATCATCCGAACCCCCTCCGGTATTAAGTTGCAAGCAATAAACAACTGCTTTAAGCAAAGTGTGTAAGGTAAATAATCCACTTGTTCCATGAACAAGAGACCGTTGTTTTCTCCCTAGTGGCAACATCACATCTACAACCTTAGAGATTTCTGTCACTTACCTTAGATTAAATAGAGGCATGAACCCACTATCGAGCATAAATACCCCCTCTTGGAGTCACTAGCAACTACTTGGCCAAGATAGCTACTAACAACGGAGAGCATGCAAGATCACAAACAACACAGACATGATAGAATCAATAAGACAAAATCATTAATCAATCTGACATAGTAATCTCAATATCCATCGGATCCCCACAAACACAACATGCATGATTACAAATAGATGAGATCTTGATCATGAACGGGGCTCACAAGATCTAGACATGAAAGCACAAAGGAGGAGATACAACCATCTAGATACTACATGGACCCGTAGTCCAAGGTGGAACTACTCTCGCTTCATACCGGAGGCTGGCATGATGAAGAAGAAGGCCTTCAGGATGATCTCCCCTCTGGCATGGTGCCGGGAAGAGCTTCAGATCCCCCCGATATAGGGACGATGGTGGCGGCGGATACAGACATTTTCGTGGAATATTGATCGGATACTTAGGGTTTAGGCATCGGGGGCTTCTTATAGGCGAAGAGGCGAGGCAGGAGGGCGGCCAGGGGGCCCAGGCGCGGCCTAGGGTGGGCCCATGCCTGGGGGGTGCAGCCGCCCTGTGGCTCCCCTTCGTGTCTCCTCTAGACTCCGTGTTCTCCTCGGTGAAATATTGACTTTGGCTTTTGTCCCGTCCAATTCCGAGAATATTTCCTTACTAGATTTTTTGGAACCAAAAACGGCAGAAAACAGGCAACTGGCACTATGGCAACTTGTTAATAGGTTAGTCCCAGAAAACATATAAAAACACCTCAAAGTGTGGACAAAGAAAAGCAAAGTAGAACTAAACAAGCATGGAACAACTAAAATTATAGATACGGTTCCGACGTATCAAGCATCCCCAAGCTTAACTCCTGCTCATCCTCGAGTAGGTAACTGATAAACATAATATTTTTTGAGGTGACATGCACCATCAAAACCAAGATCAAACCATTTGCAAGCATTGAAAGCTGGGATCAAAAGAACTCTAAACATGAGCATGAAAGAAGGGGTTCTAACAGTAAGGCAAAGTAACTATGCATGCAACATGAAAGGCTACAAACAAAGATCATGAATAACATGCATTGAAAAACGTTTGTTTGTTTCACATACAGAAAATATAGCATAGTGGCATTCAGCTTGTCCCTCATAGAGTAGCAAATAGATGCATAGGACACCTTCAAAGTTCATAAGAGTGACTAGATACAAATAGCACAAGAAGAAGTAATATCAACAATATGCATCAATCAATAAGTTTTGGGACAATGTACATAGAACTAAGAATGGCAACTATGCTCTCTTAACTGGTGCCTAAAGGTAGAAGGTGGAGACTCAATATAATAGTGCAAGAAAGACCCTTCATAAAGGGAAGCAGGGATTTCAAGTTTCAAAAAGAGCTTCCAAAAATTATGGTACTTGTTAGCTTTTAGCCCTCATTGCCCCTATCATAAGCATCTTGAAGTCATTAAGGTTAAAGTGAACAAACTATGGAGTATATGCTTGACAAAGTATAAGTTGGCAATCTCATGTCCCTTGAATATGAGGGCCGCTCCTCATGCTACTCAACTTTAGTCACCTGTAAGTTCTTGTAATAGTAAGTACATGTGTATCATAAAGAACCGCCAACGGGGTACCCCTTGCACATGGTACATGAGCTATCCCATAACCAAAATGACAAGGCAAGCAGACAATGAGCATCTCAGGGATCTTTTTATTTGCTATTTGCATAGGTTTTTATTGAGGATGCTTCACAAATTGCTCATTATGGTGATGCTGCAAGTTTCCACCATGATTAGGCATGGCTTAGGCTAGCGGCCCAGGCATTTCTCTAACATAAATAACTCCATGGACTTACAATCTCCCCTTTTATTTCACACCGACGACATCCATAGACAAAGGAGCATGATATCAACTATGTACAAAGTACAAGTGCAATGTTGAAAGTGTTCCCTGTGACAGCACGGTTCTGCTAATTCCAACATGGGCGAAGCTCCATCTTCCGGGTCACAGGCAATGCTGACGATGGGAGATGATACTATTTGCCATAACCTTCCTGCGGTCCGTCATCCTGATACTCCTCTTCATAGTCCGGCCACGAGAATAGCCAGGTACAAAGCCATGAGTAATCTTTAAGTACTCGCAAACTAATACTAACAAGTGAAGGGTTTTTGAATAGGATATACTTGGCTCTAGGGTTGTTTTGGAAAATCCAGATTTACCTCTACTAAGTTCAAAAGCAAAGAAAGCCAGTTGAAAGTTTTACAACACCTAAGGGGAGACTTGAATTTCGTATCACAACTCTGTTGTGGTCAAGTCAAAGTCATAAACCATTTCATAAGTCATTTTGAAAACATCTGACGATAGAACAGTATGGCCACTCCAACTGTCCATAACCGCGGACGCGGCTATTCGAATAGTTTGACACTCTGCAGAGATTATACACTTTCACCACAATATTCGATACATCCGTCAGGAACAATCCCGAATTCACCATACTCAGTATGTGGATAATCAATCCTAACCTTTCAATTACACGCCCTATAGGCACCTCTCCTTTGAGTTTGGCCTCCCAACCATGACCAACTGTCATCTCGGGAACTTCACAGGTGGACAATCTTCACAAGTTAGCCTCAGCTCAGACCTTGGCGCAAGGGAACCCATACTAAGGTATATAAATTTCCAGTCAAACCCTACCCAAATTTCGGGTATTGTGGTTGTACGGTAAAATTGGAATGGTATCACATCCAGACAACCATCAGTTTTATAAAGGGCTAAGGCTCAGGCCTCAACATTTTCATCATCAAAAATCATCTGGTGTTCAAGAACACATGTCAAAACATTTCAGTAGAATGACTCATCATTCTAAGGTTTTCATAACCATTTTCACCAAGTATTCCCATCTAAGTTGATCAAGTTTTATGCTTAGCACTAGCATCTACAAGTGGGGGTAAATACTAATGAGGGGTGGTAAACAAGTGGGGATTAGCTAAGTTCAATCTCATGCCTTAGGATGACATCAACATTATCTAACTTAGGCCAAATTTTATGCTCTTTATACTACCTTCAGTTATCTTTCTAGAATCTACAAGTCACTAAGTAAACTCTAAGAGAAAGCTTTGATAAAGAAGATAAAGTATTTAGCTTGCAAGTAAAATTAGGATTGGGTATCAAGTGGTGTAAGCTTGCTAAGTTGCAAGTGTTAGCTTGCTCAGTTAATAGCTTGCTAAATCAACTAGTAGTATTAGGCTTGCCTTGTGCAGAGCAGTGGTTGAAGTTCTCCTCGGCTTCTTCCTCGTAGTATCCTCCTTCCTCCTCGTATCCTTGGTCGGTACTAGCGTCTATAAATAAATACGAGGTACACAATCACCAAACAATACTTAACTATTGCTAATCATCACACAAAGGTTCACACTAGGTGATCTATCATCATCACTAACATTACAAGGATTAAAACACTTGTCCCATTTATTTTATTTTGAGAAAAGTAATTTCTACTCATTGAAAAACTACTTAATATTTAATATTCTCCAACTCAAACATGGGATCATGTTGACACATGTCATCACCACATATTTCAATACATGGGAATGTGATTTAAAATGGTGTCACGATTTAATAAGGTTTAACCTTTTTATTTTATTTAATTAAAGTGACTAGAAATGCCTACATGGCATTGTTTTATTACTTGATCATTATTTCTGTAAGTAAACCTATATATTTTTATATATTCTGAAAGGTATGGTCAAATGTGATTTTTGAGAGTTGGAATCAACTCAAAAGCTTTTATGGTTGAATTTTGAAAAAAATTTGAATGCAGAAAAGCTTCTGCCTTGTTATTTTTACCATGGGTAATCTATAAATCTAAATGGTTTGAATCCAACGGGCTTGGATTAAGCATTCCAGTACCTTTCTAACAAAATTGGTTTCATTCATTTTGATTCAGTGAATCGAGCTGGGTTGATTTTTAAATCTAGGTACAAAACTATGTTTGAAATTGAATGAATAAAAGTAAATTTGAATTGTTGGGTCGCGCGGGACGTTTAACTGGGCCGGCCCACTATGCACAGCGCACGCGTGGGCTGGTTAAGTGGCTGTCCCCACGCGTCAGTGAGACAACGAGTGGCGAAGCGGTACGGGGTGATCTAGGCCGCACGATCTAACTCTAATCGAACGGCTCTGGTTCATCGTCCACGTCGCGGCGCCGTGAGCAGAACCCTAGCGCGGTAGGGGGGTGGGAGGCTCACCGGCTCAAAGATGGTCGAGGCGAGGCGAATGACGAAGTCGGCAGCAGTTCTCCTTGCATGTAACACCTCGGAATCGGACCTATGCAAGTTTGGGCAAAATTCACCAAACCCGCATAGAAACGATTCAAAGGTGCCCACCAGGCACTTTCGTGCGGGTGGAAAACGAAGTAATAACATTACACAACAGTCCTCGATGGGACCCACCAAGCAGATATATATATAGCAGCGACTCAAGGAGCCAAGAATACAGATATAATATACAAAGATCCAAATCACCTTGAAAACGGTAGAGCGTCCGACTACGGACAAGAAGCAAATGGGGCTAAGAGCCCTGAAGAATAACCAATGGCGTCCATAACCCTTGAGCCAAGCCGGAAGGGTAACCCTGCTAACGGCCGATCTCAAAACCTGCTTAAACAAAAGGTGCCGACAAAGGGCAAAGGAAAAAGAAGGAGCGTCGATCGAGGCCAAGACAGCGAGGCTAGAATTGGCGGTCCTCGCCTACATAGGTATGGTGGATCAAGCAGCATGCACTAAACAACCTATAGAGACTCGATACAACTGGCGGTTATCAGAGAGGGGTAAGAATGACCTATACGGATCCAACCTGAAGCTAACACCAAAACAAAGCCATCCTGGTGTTTCCCCCTCGAGACCAAACGAGGAAGTCAACCGAGGAACTCACACAGTTGGCAATTTTATTTATTCAGTTATAGTTGCAGCAGTTACTAGTCAGGTTTAGATAATCATTCTGATAAAGTAAGCAGTGGACACTTTTAGTTGACCATTCCGTTATAGTTGCGGCAATTACTAATCAAATACAGATAGCATGATATAATCCCAAAACCCAGCAGTTGTTGGTACTTTTATTCAGCCAATTCCGTTGTAGTTGCCATACTTACTAGTCAGGTACAATGGTCGCAAGCGACAACCAAACAAACAATTGTGGGCAGTATTAATTAGCCATTCCATTATAGTGAAGCTGATTACTAGTCATTATAAGTCAAATTTATAGCAGTAAACTTTAGTTATGCTTGTCTATGATCGAGATACTGTGCTCCAAGTTGTCCATATCCGCGACACGGCTTTGAGAAAGTTTTACCCGGGTGCACCAATAGCAACACACGCTCGATCAACCTCGGAAAAACCAAATCAAAACCCAACGAGGCTTTCACGACTGAACAATCACAGGATTCAGAAATATTTCAGGGGGCCACCCCTTGGAGTACACCCGCAACGGAGTAAGCAAGCTCCGAGACGGACTCAAGGTTTGCGTCGATGGCTGTAAACGACAGCAGGTCCCCAATCGGGGACTGTCGATACCGCGAAAACATCCCGCTTACCTAAACAGTACAGTGTGCTATCTGTCGCACAATTTAAATACAGAAAGTAGCATGGCATAAGTACAGGATCGTAAATAAAACCTCAAACTAGTTTGTGGCCCCAAGAAATAAGAATGAATCAAGCTCTGGCTCAGGGGGGTCCCATATACCTCCCGGATGTGGATAGCGCGATAAATCAAGGAACAGGTATCAAGTACTCGGGGTCTTACGGGACACAAGTGGGCGTTCGGAAACCAAATATTTTCTATCACCCACCGATGCCTCTGCTTATTTCAATTTTAGTTGTTAAACAGAAATTAAAGTGACGATAAGTAAAACTAGAACCATCTCCAACATCAACATGCGGCAATACATAAGCAACTGTGGCATCTGACGGCACACATCAGCACTTGAGCAAGCAACTACGACGCGCAAGTCCAACTAGCTACCAAACAACAGGTAATAGGATGTGTCCAAGGCAATATAGGGCTGCAAGGGAATATCACAGGTACGGAACTAACGCATCGCAACACAGATAGCAATAGATCAACAGGAGGGAATAAAGACTATAAAAGTAAGATAGGTAGAAAGGGGAGATGCTACTTTGAAAACATTGTCGAAGGTTCAACCAAGATCGTAAGCTCACATCAACTCAACGGCCTTATCCGCGAAGAAGCAAAACACTAGAATAAACACCGGATGCAATATTTAATACACGGCAGAAGATCGGCATGATGCATGCATGATGTATGGCCTGGCAAGGTGCGATGCGATTAGGTCATATTAAGCGGAACCGGGGTTCCGACAATTAATTATTAGGTGGTTCATGTTGTTTATCTACCCGCAAATTAAATGTTGTCTTAACATGGCAAGATAAGATACCGGTTCGCTACACCAGTTTAAATGAGGCCAATATAAGGCTAGATTTGCCCGCATATGGGCCCCATATTTAATTACGAAGTGAATCGGCATAAGGCCCCCAAACCACAGATATGCATGCGAGTATGATAATTTAATATGCAACAAGTTGTTATTATGTTATAAAATAGGGTTCCGGGAAAAAGGGTTCACACATTAGGGTTCTCGACGATCTTGGGGTTTCCGGGGTTAGGGGTTCAGGGTTCGACGGATTGGTCTCGGCGGGAACGTTCTTGGAAAACTGGGGTAGGTCTTGCCGCATCCGGGGCCTTCGGGTCATGTCGACGGCCTTGGTGTCCTTGTTGGAGAACCCGAGGTTGATGGCGAACTTGTCGTTCAGGGTCTCGGTGTCCGGGGTGAAACACTTGGCGTTCCTTGTCTTGTCGAAGGCCTTGTTCCTCTACGGCGAAGGACTTAGCGTCAACGGGGTCCGAGAAGGCGATCTTGACGCGGCACCGGGTACGGGATCGGCCTTCGGGTTCGGGGGTCTCGGCGTCCGTAGATCTTGGTGTCCAAGGCGCGGCATCAACCAACGGGGTCTTGTCGTGCCATGCCGATGATCTTGGCGTCCCGCGCGAGTGCTTGTCGTTCGGGAATCCTCCGAGTCCGCGAGGCGATCTTGTCGATGGGGCTTTGAATGGCAATCCGATGGTGCCGGGTTGAGCCTTGGCGCCGAGGTGGCGAGAGGCGGCGTTAGCGGAAGGAGACGTGGTCATCGGGAGCGGTCACGGCGCAGGCCCGGCCCGGCGTCAGCAAGGCTGGCCCGAGGGCGGCGGCAGACGACGCGGCGTCAGGCCCCCAGACGAAGGCGAGGTGGCGGGGTTCCACGCGACGCGGGCAGAGGCGCTACGGCAGTGAGGCGCGCCAAGCGGAGGAGGGGCCTGCCGCTGCGGTCGCAGAGGAGGGAGAGGCGGCTGGGGCCGGCCCGAGACGGAGGGCGGGCTGCGGGCGTCGGGCTAGCGCGGTCGAGACGAGGAGCGCGGCGGGCGCAAGTGGGTGGAGAGGCGCGACGGAGGCGAGGATGGGCGAGGCTGCCGGCGGAGGAGGGCTCATGGCCAGGCGGGGAGCAAGCGGAGCGGTGAAGAGAGGCGGGCTCATGGAGGTTGGCGTGGTGGAGGAGGCGATGGGAGGCAGAGCCAGGGCGGGCGAGGCAAGGTGAGCGGGCGGAGAGGGGCGAGGCTTGGGCGGAGCTCATGGCGGCGAGCACGCCAACAAGGCAGCAGACGGGAGGGAGCCAAGGCTGGTGGAGGAGGCAGGAAGGGCGAGAGCGGAGGGGAGCGTCTTTGGGGAGAAGGGAGAGGAGGGAGCTAGGGAGGAAGATGAATGGGGAAGGGCTGGGACGGCACGCAGGCAGGAGGTGGGGGTGGGACCAGGCGTGGGGAGTGGCTAGGTGGGGCCAGTGGGGCCGGCAGTGTCTTTGGGGAGTGGGTCGTGGTTGGTGGGGTGAGTTTGGTGAGAGAGAGGGTCCGGGTGGGGTCAGGCGAGGGCCCAGGTAAGGGAGGCTAGGCAGTGGTGGGAGGTTGTGGGGAGGCGGGTGGGCCCAGCATGGGAGGCTGGGTGTGGCGTGCGTTGCATGTGTGCGTGTGGGGTGCGTGTGTGGGGTCTGGGGAGAGCTGAGTGGGGTTGGGTTTGTGAGAGAGAGGGAGGGTGATAAGGTGGGGGAAGGTGGCAGATTGTGATAGGGTGAGAGAAGAGAGAGGGTGAGGTGGCAAGCAGCCATTGGGTGGGGTGATGTGGCCAAGGGGGTGTGGGTAGAATATTAGGTAGATGTAGGATTTAGATGGGGCGGCAGGTTGGACCGTTTTAATTTCTGGGGTGGTCGTTCGGGTTGGTTGGCTGCTCGATCGCCTACTAAAATAATTTTAATATTTTGTTTAGTTTAATTGGGCCGTTTGCAACCCGATTGCAACAAAACAAAATACTCCGGAGCCCCGGGGTTTGGCGTTTGAATAAAGATGGGGCGTTTGGAAAATAAATCGGGCTTTGCAAAATAGTTTTATGCAACCAACACAGGATGATGACGATGCAATGCACAAATTCAACGCGATTTTCTAGTAGTGGTTTTGCGGGATGCCACAATTCGACACCACTAACAAAGGATCTCGCCCTCGAGATCCGCCTCATGGTACCGGAAGGAAGGTCGGCGATCTGCATCTTCTCGCTTCATGAAGATCCTCGCGACACCACTAACAAGAGGTCGTTGACCGTGATCATCGGGGGAACACTCCGGAAACAAAAGGTCGAAGTCAGAGGTATCAACAAATAAAGCCACCTCTAGCTTCGATGGAAAGAGGGAACCGACGCATTCTCGTCCACTTCAATGTACAAAAGCGAATAGAAGGGGTAGTCGGCATGGGGGCCAATCCATCACGCACCCAAACTATTACTCCGCACAATCAGTAGAAGAGCGTGCAACCATTCTCGGGATTTAGACTGAAGATCTCGACAAGCGAGGTTCGGAACAAGGAGTGATGCAGACTCTGCATCGGATCTGGCGTAGATGATGTCGTCGCGTCGGAAGACACCGGAAGGCACAAACAAAGAACAAAGGACGGCACCACAGACGAAGGTTTTCCTCGGATAGCATGGAGACCAGATGTAGCAACACCGTTATCGAAGAAGGAGGCGAAACCCTAAAGGTACGACGGAAACCCAACCACGAGAATTCCTGGACTCGAGGAAAGAGAAGAGAGCGGATTCGAAACACGTCGGGATAAGAGGAGAATACCAGAGGGGTAAGAAGTAAAATCAGACCTAACCAGAACTATCCAACCGATTTTGCAAAATAGTTTTGACACTCTACTTCGGCCGTTAGCTAGGTTATCCTACAGGCTGGACTTGTGGGGTATCGCAATCGCCGAGCTCATACTCAGTAACACCCTCAGAATCGGACCTATGCAAGTTTGGGCAAAATTCACCAAACCCGCATAGAAACGATTCAAAGGTGCCCACCAGGCACTTTCGTGCGGGTGGAAAACGAAGTAATAACATTACACAACTGTCCTCGATGGGACCCACCAAGCAGATATATATAGCAGCGACTCAAGGAGCCAAGAATACAGATATAATATACAAAGATCCAAATCACCTTGAAAACGGTAGAGCGTCCGACTACGGACAAGAAGCAAATGGGGCTAAGAGCCCTGAAGAATAACCAATGGCGTCCATAACTGCCAAAGCCAGGAAGGGTAACCCCGCTAACGGCGTCGATCTCAAAACCGCTTAAACAAAAGGGTGCCGACAAAGGGCAAAGGAAAAAGAAGGAGCCAAGATCGAGGCCAGACACGGCGAGGCTAGACCAAGTCCTCGCCTACATAGGTATGGTGGACTGAAGCGGCAGCAGCAGCATGCACTAAACAACCTATAGAGACTCGATACAACTGGCGGTTATCAGAGAGGGGTAAGAATGACCTATACGGATCCAACCTGAAGCTAACACCAAAACAAAGCCATCCTGGTGTTTCCCCCTCGAGACCAAACGAGGAAGTCAACCGAGGAACTCACACAGTTGGCAATTTTATTTATTCAGTTATAGTTGCAGCAGTTACTAGTCAGGTTTAGATAATCATTCTGATAAAGTAAGCAGTGGACACTTTTAGTTGACCATTCCGTTATAGTTGCGGCAATTACTAATCAAATACAGATAGCATGATATAATCCCAAAACCCAGCAGTTGTTGGTACTTTTATTCAGCCAATTCCGTTGTAGTTGCCATACTTACTAGTCAGGTACAATGGTCGCAAGCGACAACCAAACAAGCAATTGTGGGCAGTATTAATTAGCCATTCCATTATAGTGAAGCTGATTACTAGTCATTATAAGTCAAATTTATAGCAGTAAACTTTAGTTATGCTTGTCTATGATCGAGATACTGTGCTCCAAGTTGTCCATATCCGCGGACACGGCTTTCAGAAAGTTTTACCCGGCCGGGGTGCACCAATAGCAACACACGCTCGATCAACCTCGGAAAAACCAAATCAAAACCCAACGAGGCTTTCACGGTGAACAATCACAGATTCGTAAATATTTCAGGCCACCCTTGAGTACACCAACGGAGTAAGCAAGCTCGAGACGGACTCAAGGTTTGCCGATGGTCAGAACGACAAAGGTCCCCAATCGGGATCACAATACCGCGAAAACATCCCGCTTACCTAAGCATGCAATGTGCTATCGCTGACAATTTAAATACGTAAAGTAGCATGGCATAAGTACAAGATCGTAAATAAAACCTCAAACTAGTTTGTGGCCCCAAGAAATAAGAATGAATCAAGCTCGGCTCGGGGGTCCCATATACCTCCGATGTGGATAGCGCGATAAATCAAGGAACAGTATCAAGTACTCGGGGTCTTACGGGACACAAGTGGGCGTTCGGAAACCAAATATTTTCTATCACCCACCGATGCCTCTGCTTATTTCAATTTTAGTTGTTAAACAGAAATTAAAGTGACGATAAGTAAAACTAGAACCATCTCCAACATCAACATGCGGCAATACATAAGCAACTGTGGCATCTGACGGCACACATCAGCACTTGAGCAAGCAACTACGACGCGCAAGTCCAACTAGCTACCAAACAACAGGTAATAGGATGTGTCCAAGGCAATATAGGGCTGCAAGGGAATATCACAGGTACGGAACTAACGCATCGCAACACAGATAGCAATAGATCAACAGGAGGGAATAAAGACTATAAAAGTAAGATAGGTAGAAAGGGGGGGGAGATGCTCGCCTGAAAACATTGTCGAAGGTTCAACCGAAGATCGGGGCGAAGCTCACATCAACTCAACGGCCTTATCCGCGAAGAAGCAAAACACTAGAATAAACACCGGATGCAATATTTAATACACGGCAGAAGATCGGCATGATGCATGCATGATGTATGGCCTGGCAAGGTGCGATGCGATTAGGTCATATTAAGCGGAACCGGGGTTCCGACAATTAATTATTAGGTGGTTCATGTTGTTTATCTACCCGCAAATTAAATGTTGTCTTAACATGGCAAGATAAGATACCGGTTCGCTACACCAGTTTAAATGAGGCCAATATAAGGCTAGATTTGCCCGCATATGGGCCCCATATTTAATTACGAAGTGAATCGGCATAAGGCCCCCAAACCACAGATATGCATGCGAGTATGATAATTTAATATGCAACAAGTTGTTATTATGTTATAAAATAGGGTTCCGGGAAAAAGGGTTCACACATTAGGGTTCTCGACGATCTTGGGGTTCCGGGTTAGGGTTCGAGTTGACGGATTGGTCTCAAGCGAACGTTCTTGGAAAAGCGGGTAGGTCTTGCCGCATCCGGGGCCTTCGGGTCATGTCGACGGCCTTGGTGTCCTTGTTGGAGAACCCGAGGTTGATGGCGAACTTGTCGTTCAGGGTCTCGGTGTCCGGGGTGAAACACTTGGCGTTCCTTGTCTTGTCGAAGGCCTTGTTCCTCTACGGCGAAGGACTTAGCGTCAACGGGGTCCGAGAAGGCGATCTTGACGCGGCACCGGGTACGGGATCGGCCTTCGGGTTCGGGGGTCTCGGCGTCCGTAGATCTTGGTGTCCAAGGCGCGGCATCAACCAGCGGGGTCTTGTCGTGCCATGCCGATGATCTTGGCGTCCCGCGGCGGAGTGCTTGTCGTTCGGGAATCCTCCGAGTCCGCGAGGGCGATCTTGTCGATGGGGGGGGCTTTGAATGGCAATCCGATGGTGCTTCGGGTTCGGGCCTTGGCGCTCGAGGTGGCGAGAGGCAGGGGCGTTGGCGGAAGGAGACGTGGTCATCGGGGAGCGGTCACGGCCAGGCAGGGCCCGGCTCCGGCGTGCAGGCAAGGCTGGCCCCGAGGGCAGGCGACGGCAGACGCACGCGTCCGAGCGTCCCTGAGACGAGGCGTAGGGTGGGCGGTTCCGACGCGGACGAGAGGCGGCCGCAGCGCAGAGGCGCCAAGCGGAGGAGGGCCTGCTGGCTGTCGCGAGGAGAGGGCGCAGCTAGGGCCGGCGCCGAGCGACGGAGGGCGGGCTAAGCTAGCGTCGAGACGAGGTGGAAGCGCCACGGCGCTGCGGGTGGAAGGCGCAGGCGAGGATGGCGCGTGAGGCTGGCGGAGGAGGGTCGCCATGGCCAGGCGGAGCAGCGGAGCGGTGGAAGAGAGGCGGGCTCAGGTTGGTTAGCAGTGGAGGAGGCGATGGGAGGCAGAGCGCAGGCGGGCAGCGGCAAGGTGAGCCGGGGCGGAAGGCTGGCGGGCGAAGGGCACGCCAACGGGCGAGGCAGGAGGGAGCCGCTGGGTGGAGGAGGGCGGAGAGCGGAGGGAGCGGCTTTTGAGGCGAGAGGAGGGAGCTAGGGGAGGAAGATGAACAGGGGGAAGCGCGGGGCTGGGGGGACCCAGGGCGCGTGGGGGAGTGGCTAGGTGGGGCCCAGGGGCGGTCCGGCGGCAGGTGTGTTGGGGAGTGGGTCGTGGTTGGTGGGGTGAGTTTGGTGAGAGAGAGGGGGTCTGACGGGTGGGGTCAGGGCGGTGAGGGCCCCAGGGGTAAGGGGGAGGGGCTAGACGAGTGGTGGGAGGTTGTGGGGAGCAGGTGGCGCGAGCGGGGCCCGCGGGGAGGCTGGGTGTGGCGTGCGTTGCATGTGTGCGTGTGGGGTGCGTGTGTGGGGTCTGGGGAGAGCTGAGTGGGGTTGGGTTTGTGAGAGAGAGGGAGGGTGATAAGGTGGGGGAAGGTGGCAGATTGTGATAGGGTGAGAGAAGAGAGAGGGTGAGGTGGCAAGCAGCCATTGGGTGGGGTGATGTGGCCAAGGGGGTGTGGGTAGAATATTAGGTAGATGTAGGATTTAGATGGGGCGGCAGGTTGGACCGTTTTAATTTCTGGGGTGGTCGTTCGGGTCGGGTTGGCCCGTTCGACTGCCCCTACTAAAAATAATTTTAATATTTTGTTTAGTTTAATTGGGCCGTTTGCAACCCGATTGCAACAAAACAAAATACTCCGGAGCCCCGGGGTTTGGCGTTTGAATAAAGATGGGGCGTTTGGAAAATAAATCGGGCTTTGCAAAATAGTTTTATGCAACCAACACAGGATGATGACGATGCAATGCACAAATTCAACGCGATTTTCTAGTAGTGGTTTTGCGGGATGCCACATACTGGCAGCTTCTCCTGGGGCGGCTCCAATCGACGACGTGCTCCTTTTAATGGCACATGTTGAAAGCGGTGTTGTGCTCCATGGGTGCATCACGCGCGTGGTGGTGCGTGGGTGGTGGTGGGTGTCGTTTATGGGGCGATGGTCTGGGCCGGTCAGCCAGCGACAAGGGCTAGTGGCATTGGGGTTGGCAAATGGGCTCGGCATGGTCACCATTAATGGCTATGCCAAGCTCAAAGTGGTGATAAGGCTTGTTAATTGGGCTAGATCATCTACTAAGAGTGTAGTGAGAGCTAGAGAGGGAACATGGTTGGCCAAATTCACTGCTCACTATAGTGTTTGTTGTTTGTTTGTTTGCTTCAAACAAGGTGTTTGATGAAATGGCACAAAGAGATTCAAATTTGAATTTTGGATTCAAACTTGGTGGGTTTGCTAGGCACATACTAGGGAGTATCTGGTTAGTTGGATTAGTCAAGGGGCACTGGTTTGGTTGGGTTTTGAAAATGTGTGATCTTCACATATGATAAAGATTCAATTTTGAATTATGATTTGAATGAGGTTGCCAAATGTTTCTGCAAGTTTGAAAGGTGGGATTTGATTCATTTTTACTTGGTCTAGCAAGGGGTGAAAAGAATTGGAAAAGTTTCTGTTTGAAATATTGGACTAGAAACACTCAAAGTGACCTAGTGAGCAAGATTGGCAAAAATGACCATTTGCCTTAATTGATTTGTTTTTGATTTTCTCTTTTTTTGTTTCTGCTTGGAAATGTTTTATATGATGTTATTTTCATCTTTAAACCATTTCTTGCTATTTAGGTTAATCACACAAGTTCAATCATGCATTTATCAAATCACCACATACACACATGCATTCATACGATTTAAATTAATCAAAGTTTTTGTTAACCCTAATTTTAGTGATTAGAGTTTGATGATCATTGTTTTATTTTTTGGGATGTAACAGAAAGTTCCTATAGTAGTTGCTCATCATTTATCAACTTAGAAATCACTTGGTTTGATGGTTGTCTAAAAATTTCAGCAAAGAAGATGAGTGCTTATTCACTGAATCAATATGGCTTGATGGTGCATGAGCCAATCAAGGTTCATCGCGAGGAGTCAGTTTTTCCCTCCATATACCCATGCCATGAATTTATGAGAGCTGCGGGGATCCTCCAAGATTTCCAAACTTTGGTTACAAGTGCAGGGTTGGAGCACTTTGTTGAAGGTGAACCAATCCAATATGTTAAGCTAACCATGGCTTTTGTGCAGGACTTCCGGTTCACTTGGTCTACCTCTAATCCCATGGTCCATTCCAAAATATATAATATGCCTATCAACCTGCCTTTTGCTGATTTCTGTGCAGCAATTAGAGTACCTCAGTGGGGATCTTGTGAGAAGATCAAGGAGAGGCCCAAGTCACTTGTTGATTTGTATGCTGAGATTTGCCAAGGTTTCGACTTCTCAAAGTAAAGTGGTAAAATTAGGAACATCCAGCTCCCAGCTATTAGATACTTCTCCTATTTCATTACCAAGTGTGTTCTTGCTAGAAAGACGGCTAGGAAGTTGTCTTCTTTTGATCTAGCTTTTATTGAAGCTGCTCTGAATAGGAATAGTTCTTATAGATTGGGTGCTTTGATAGCTCACCGTCTCACCACCAACCGTGAGAATGGTGGAATTTGTGGAGGTCTCGTTGCTTCTAGGTTGCTAGCTTTCCATGGTTTAGAGCCTCATTATTCAGATTTTCAGTTTTCCATAGAGAGGCTTGATATTGAATCCATGATTCAACATGGTTTTGTTTCTTTGGGGGCTAATGTGAGAAGTTTGCCATATGAACTATCTTTTGTCCAGCAAGGTCGGAGAAAAGGTAGGAGTGAGAAAATAGTTTATTTGCCTGCACCTGCTTTGTTTAACTTTGATAACAGGCAAGGATGGTCACTTGCGGAGGAGGAGGTTGACACTTATTTGGAGGAACTCACCCAGCAAGAGGATAATGTTGAAGAGGATGCCGAAGATAATTAGGTTCAGCCCTCCAACTTGGGAGAGTCTTCATACCAGCAACCCTCATTTGATTGGGGCACGTCTTCTTCTTCATCACAGGTGCCTGACTATGATCATTCCTATGATGACCCACCAGCATGGGGTTACTATCCGCGTTATTGAGCCCCACTTAGGCCAAAGTCCTAAGCTTGGGGGGAGGTACACCGACATCACACTCATCTATATATCATGTTCGGTCGGTTCTTTGTATATCCATTTGTTTTCGCTTTCTTTTTGGTTTTTGTTTGCTTCTTTCTAAAAACCCAAAAATACCAAAAATATTTTCGTTGTTTCTCTTGGTTTGTTTCTTTGCTCTGGTTTGCCTTAAAAGAAAAACCCAAAAAGATTTTGCTTTGTTTCGTTTGCTTTGTTTTTGTTTGGTTTTTCTTTGTTTGCTTGCTTCTAAAAAATCGAAAACGCCAAAAATATTTGTTGTTCTTCTTTGGTTTTGTGAGTTCTTCGCAGGGTTCAGCCGTCCTCAGTGGATATTGATCTTCATGTTAATTATTCAAGTCACACAAGTGAAGGGCAATAATGAAGATTAAGACAACTCGAGGTGTGGTAAGAGGCTGGTAACGAACTCTATTTGTTTCATTTTTGTACATATACTCATCATTGTGAGCATGCTTAGCCTGTTTGTGTAAAGTGTATGTCATTATGTATGCTTAGTAGTTCTTGCTTGTCTATGATTAGCTCCGGCTTGCTAATAGTTTGTAGCATGTCATATGAATGTTTGCCTGCATTGTTTTATTCATACTTTGGTATGATATTGTGGTATCTTCCTCTGACTGTTCATGTGAATCGACTTGGCACATGCCCACGCATGCATATGACTAAATCAATAGTCAGTAAGCCTCAATGATTTATTTTGCCTCGGAGTTCTTGTATCATTTTCATGCCATAATTAGTCATGTTTTGTTGCAAGCATGATTATAACAGTTATTGCTCTCTTGTTTGTCGCTCCCTCTCTATTGCTAGCCTTCACTTGCACTGAGTATGTGCTCTACCTATGCTTCCAACTCCCCAAAACCAATATTTCCAGTTGTGTCCACCATACCTACCTATTAGCATCATTTGCTATTTCGGTGCATATTCATATGTTGTGTTTTCTTCCAAAATAAAATGTTTGTCTATTTTAAGAAAGTTAGTTAGTAAAGCTCTCACGAAATTGATGGCACACTTTATTCCTTGCACTTAATAATCTTGAACCATTGTGACTAGTCCATGAAAGTTATATGCTTGCTTATTATATACCGGGAGTCAGCAGAACCGTGCTGTCACGGGGAACGCTTTCAACGCTTTTTGGATATCTCATCTAGTTGATTCCTTGCTCTTTTGTTTATGGATGTCAAGGATGTGAAATAAAAGGGGAAGTTGTTAGTTCATGGATTTTATACATTGTGTTATAAAAACGCCTGGGCCGCTAGCCTAAGCCATGCTTAATCATGGTGGAAACTTGTAGCATCGCTATAATGAGCATATATGAAGCTTCCTCAATAAAAAGCTGTAACATCCCAAAAAAATACTAAGCTTGGATCATCAAATTCTAATCATCAAAATTAAGGTTAACAAAAACTTTTCTAAATGAAATCATGAATGCATGCATATGTGTATGCATGGATTTTGAAATCCTTTTAAACCACCTTGTTTGTTTGTTCCATTGCTTGTAAAATGTTTCTTAGGTGAAATAAACATCATCTAAAACATTTCCCACACCTTTCCTAAAGATAAGTAAATCAAAACACATATATGAAATGAATGGTCATTTTGGCCAATTTAACTCCCATGCCTTCTTTGGTTGTCTCAAACTTTTAGAACCTAACAGAAACTTTTTTGGATCTTTGCACCCCTTGAATGTACTCATAACAAGGTATCAAGTCCCACTTTGTGATCATCCAGAAACTTTCAAATGCCTAGTTTAAATGACAATTCAAAATTGAATCTTTATCATATGGGAAGATCCCACTTTTTCAAAAACTACTCAAACAAGCTCAACTTTCAAAACCCAAGCATCTGCAGACTCACCAGCACCAATCTAGCAAACCCACCAAAAATCATTTCAAAATTCAAAACTTGATTTCATGCGGCCATTTCATCAAACAGGTTGCAGACACAAATCAAACAAACATCAAACACTATTGAGAGCAGTGATTCTTGCCTAACTGGTTCCCCATTTAGCTCACACACAACTCAGAGATCATCTAGGAAGATTAGCTGCACTAGCACCACTGAGCTTGCCATTGTCATCAATGGTGAATAGCCGAGCACCCTCTTGCCACCCCATAGTCGACAACAAGCTAGGAGCAGCAAGCCTAGCCAAGATGTCCGGGAGGCAGCACCATCCACCACCACTCATTGTCCCACCATGAGTGTTGCCAAGCCTCGACCACGCCGCAAAAGCCGCGGCAGACCATGCCGGCGTGGCCGAGCACCACCTCGACCATCACCCACGCATCACGCCCTTGCCGCGTGTATACACAATCCCCACCGACCCAGGAAACCGCCAGACATCCCCGTTTGCCGCCCTGTGACGTACAACCACCGCCCACCGTCGAAGACGCCGCCTCTGCCGCGCAGAGCACCGCCCGTTCCAGACCAAACCACACCGCCCATGCCTCGAGACCATGTCGTTGAGCATCGCCAGGAGACACCGCACCGTCCCCTACCCTTGCCCATGCCTTTAGCCGCCTGTAACCTCGCCCCCGACGAGCTCACCGTGTGCCCCGACGGTCCCCTCGCTCGACTATAAATAGAGGCCACCCCCGCACGATTTCTTCACACCATCTCACTCCCCTCTCCTCACTGATCGTGCCACACCATTCTTAGAGTAAGGCGAGCACCACCTCGCCGGAATTTCACTGGAGCCTGCCGCTGCCGGAGAAGAAGGGAGCCAGTGATTGGAGCCGCCCCAGGAGCTGTCGCGACCACCCCTGAGTTCGCCGTCGTCGACTTAGCTGCTCGCCGCCTCGACCTCGCCAAGACCCCGGTGAGCCCCAGCGACCCTCACGGCCGCTAGGTTTCGTTCTCGG
Organism: Avena longiglumis; assembly: GCA_030063025.1. Lineage (NCBI taxonomy): Eukaryota > Viridiplantae > Streptophyta > Magnoliopsida > Poales > Poaceae > Avena > Avena longiglumis. The sequence goes on along the minus strand of CP125979.1, from coordinate 206,647,272 downwards.
GAGTTGTCTCGCCGACGATGACTCCCGGTTAGATTAGAACTAGATCGAACGATCCACGCCGCCCCATACCGCTTCGCCCAGCCCCTGTCACCGATGAGTGGGGACACCCACTTAAGCATCCGCAGAGCACTGCTAGCAGCCGCCCGATAACTTTTCCCCTTGAGCCCAGTTATTCAAATTAAACCTTTTTCTATTTCAATTCAAACACACTTCTGTACCCAACTTCAAAAATCAACCCAGATCGATTCAGTGCACCAAATTGAATGAAACCAATTTTGTTGGAAAGGTCTGTGAATGGTGAATCCAAGCCTGTTGGATTCAATTCATTTGGATCTATAGATCACCCATGGTAAAAATAACAAGGCAGAAGCTTTTCTGCATTCAAACATTTTTCAAATTTAAACCATAATAGCTTTTGAGTTGATTCCAACTCTCAAGAATCACATTTTACCATACCTTTCAGAATATATAAAAATATGTAGGTTTACTTGTAGAAATAATGTTCAAGGAATAAAAGAATGCTATATAAGCATTTCTAGCCACTTTAATTAATTAAAATAAAAGGGTAAAACCTTATTAAATTGTGACACCACTTTAAATCACATTCCCATGGACTAAAATATGTGGTGATGACATGTGTCAACATGTTCCCATGTTGGGTTTGGAGAATATTAAATCTTAAGTAGTTTTTCAATGAGTAGAAATTACTTTTCTAAAAATAAAAGGAATTAAATCAAGCCTTAACCTTGTAATGTTAGGGATGATGCTAGATCATCCATAGGACCCTTGTGTGTGATGATTGTAAGTAGTTAAGTATTGTTTGGTGATTGTGTACCTCGTATTTATTCATAGACGCTAGTACGGACCAAGGATACGAGGAGGAAGGAGGATACTACGAAGAAGAAGCCGAGGAGAACTTCAACCACTGCTCTGCACAAGGCAAGCCTAATGTTATTAGTTGATTGTGCAAGCTGAGACTATACCTATGCAAGCCCATACTTGTTACTATACCTACTATATGCCTTAAGCATATGTGATCATACCCACTTGATAAACCAATCCTAGTTTTACTTGCAAGCTTCTTACTCTATTTCTTTATCAAAGCTTACTTAGAGTTTACTTAAGTGACTGGTAGATATTAGAAAGATGCTGAAGGTTGCATAAAGAGCATAAAATTTGGCCTAAGTTAAAAACCTTGACATCAGCCTGAGACATAAGGTTGTACTTAGTTGAAACTCCACTAGTTACCACCCCTCATCATTACTACCCCCACCTGTAGATGCTAGTGCTAAGCATAAAACTTGATCAACTTTAGATGGGAATACTTGGTGGAAAAATGGTTATGAAAACCTTGGAATGATGGATCATTCTATTGAAATGTTTTGGACATGTGTTTCGAACACCTGATGATTTTGGTGATGAAAATGTTGAGGCATGAGCCTTACCCCTTTTTAAAACTGATGGTTGTCTGGATGCGATACCATTCCAATTTTATCGTACAACCACAATACCCGAATATTGGTTAGGGCTTGACTGGAAACTTATATTCCTTAGTATTAGTTCCCTCACGGCCAAGGTATGAGCTGAGGCTACCTTGTGAAGATTGTCCACCTGTGCAGTATCCAAGATGACAGTTGGTCATGGTTGGGAGGCCAAACTCACAGGAGAGGTGCTTATACTAGGGCGTGTAATCGAAAGGTTAGGATTGATTATCCGCATACTGAGTATGGTGAATTCAGGATTTGTTCCTGACGGATGTATCGAATGTTGTGGTGAAAGTGTACAATCTCTGCAGAGTGTCAAACTATTCGAATAGTCGTGTCCACGGTTATGGACAGTTGGAGTGGCCATACTGTTCCCCCGTCAGACTTTCCAAAATGACCTGTGAGCTGAATTGAGACTTTGACTTGACCACAACAGAGTTGTGATATGAAATACAAGCTCCCGCTTAGGATTTATAAAATTGTGACTAGCTTTAGAACTTAGTAGAGATAAATATGGCTTTTGCAAAACAACCCTAGAGCCTAGTGTCCTATTATCCAAAAAAACCCTTTACCTATTAGTATTAGTTTGCGAGTACTTAAAGAGTACTCATGGCTTTGTCCCCGGCTATTCCCATGGCCAGACTATGAAGAGGAGTACCTGGAGGATGGAACCCAGGAAGGTTACGACAACTAGGATCATCTCCCATCGTCAGCATTGCCTGTGACCCCGAAGATGGAGCTTCGCCTACGCTACCGTTATTATTACGTATTCCGCTGCTTGATGTTGTATTAAGAACTGGATCATGAGATCCCTATTTGTGTAAGAACTTATGTATCGTTTGTAATGCATGATGTACTATGGTATACAATTCTGTTATGTCTCGCAAAAATGGTAATCCTGGGATTGCGATGTATGGCATAACAGGCATCTAGGATTGAAAAAAATCCGGGTGTTGACAAGTTGGTATCAGAGCCATCCTGACCATAGGAGACCCTAGTTAGACTGGACGTTTGAATCAAAAACATAGTTTCAAAACCAAAGAAAACAAATATTTACAAAAACCTATTCTCATTCTTATCTCTTTGATTCTTTCCTAAAAATTCATGTTCCTCAAAAACTCTTGCAAAATACATAAAATTTTGACACACTTGATCACTCTGCTAATCTACTCATCCTCTATTTTTATAGATGGACGTGAAGTACAGCAAGTTTTACCAACTTGGGAATGGGGGAGACCTTATCTTTGAGAGGGATCTGGATCATCTTTCGGAACTTCTGGAGCGTCCGCACCCCGAGTTCTTTGGAGCTCAGCTCAATGATCAAGGAGGAGAAGATCTGCAGTGGCTAATTGTTGCAAGTCTCTGAGGAAAGATTGAACCTCCCACTGCGGAGGGAATTCAGTTTACCTTGAGGGAAAACAACTGGCTCGATGGACTTGCCAGAGCAATGCAGGAAGCTCTTTCCCGTCTGTGTGGGCAGAGCATCAATCAGATCAAGGGTACTCGCTTTGAGTTTTGCCCAAGGCGTGATGCAAATGGACAACCACTGGAAGCCCCATACCACCCCGAGCTAAAGACTCAATTGGACCACCTTAGCTTCATGATGTATGATCGTCAGCAGGAGTTGGACAACTGCCGTGACTATTGCAACCACAAGTCTTCCATCATCAAGACGAAGGATCAGACCATAGCCATGCTAGCAAAGGATCACAAGTCTCGCCGCCGTCAGGTCGACAAAAAGGAGCGCATTATTGCCCGTCTTCGCCACCGCATCTCATCTCTGGAGGAGACCATCCACAAGAGAGACATGCAGTTGGAGGAAAGGGAGAATGCCGGAGAGGATCTTCGTGGAGACCCTTACTCTTATCTCAGCGGTAACGATGATTTTCTGGAGGATCAGGCCATGGACTTCTTCACCGATGAGGATGATTTCACCTTCATCGATGATGCTAAAGATGATGAAGCCACAGACTCCGAGGAGTAGTAGCACTGAGCACTAGCGTAGTGAGTAGTAGTCGGTCCCACTGTATCGTAGTTTCCAGAATGGTTCTTAAAAACATCTGTTTTTTTTTATTTGTTGTGGTGTGTGTTGTACTGTGTGCTATGAGTGAATGAATGAAAAATCAAGTTGCCAGAAAAATCTGAGTCAAACATTTAAAACTTTTCAAAGACCCAAGACCTTAGAAATTTCCCTCTTTTCTCATGATCTATATCAATCTTCAGATGCCACGTGGAGGAAGTGGTTCAGCCCCGGACCCGATGTTGCAGATCCTGCAAATGTTGACTTCTGACCGCGAAGCTGAAAGAGCGGAACGTCAAGCCAACCTAGCCACTTTGCAACAGATAGCCCAGCTAGCCCACAACAACCAAGGCCACGGAAATCAGGACAACCATGGATCTAAGCTCAAGAATTTCCAGAATACTAACCCGTTTCACCAAGTCAAGAACCCTAGATCGATGATTGGCTGCAAACCATGGAAAACAACCTAGAAGTAGCCGGAGTGGAAGCCAACGAGAAAGTCCTGTTCGCCACCCATTATCTAGCCGGAGATGCCAGGGCATGGTGGAACAGTGTTCGTGCAATGACCGGAGGCCAGATGATGACCTGAGAGGAATTCAAGGTCAAGTTTAGCAGAACCCATGTGCCACCAGGTTTGATCAAGAGAATGAGAGACGAGTTCAGAGAGCTAAAGCAAGGAAGGATGACTGTAGTGGAATACCGTGACAAATTTTTATCATTAGCTAGGTATGCCCCGGACGAGATAGACACCTAAGCCAAGAAGAAAGAAAGATTCCTGAATGGTCTGCATGACGAGATGCAGACGGTGTTAGTCAATATCCCCTTTGCTAATATTGAAGCCCTTGTCGACTCTACTATCCAGATGGAAGGAAAGATCAACCAAGCCAATGAGAACCGCAAGCGTCGCATGATGCATCAACCCGGAACCCATCAGACCCCAAAGTATCGCCCCAACCCATCTCCGAGTTTGCCCCAGAACCAGACCCCCTATGACCCGTCCGACCTACCCCAACCGTGGAAACCCTAGACCGGAGGAAATCACAACAACCACAGCAACTCTAGCAATTTCACCGTGCCCAAGCCAAGTTCAACACCAACAACGTTACCGCTTAACACCAACACGCCCCGAGGATGGAAGCAATGTTGTGCTGTGACCAAGGACAAGTCACAAGTGACCTGTTATGACTGTGGAAATAAAGGCCACAATTCCAACGAGTGCCCCAACAAGAAGAATGCTACAGCACCCAATACCAACGCCCATTTCGGACGCCGTGTCCATCCAGGAGAAGATTTGCCCAGAATTCACTCAACCGCAATGGCCGTCTTTTTCTCATGCATGCTGAAGAAGCTCAGGAAGCGCCAGACGTCGTGCTAGGTATGTTTTCTGTTAATTCAATACTTGCAAGAGTGTTGTTTGACTCTGGTGCCTCGCATTCATTTGTCACCGAAGAATTTGCCTGCACTAGTAAAATTCAACCAACCAAACTGAAACATGTTATGATTGTGAAAATTCCCGGATCAACCACCAAGGCTAGACAAATTTGCAAAGCCGTCCCTATCTGAATCCATGGCATAAATTTTTATGCTAATCTAATAGTACTCGGAACTAAAGGTTTGGAAGTAGTACTAGGAATGGATTGGATGTCCAGACATAAGGGATTGATTGACTGTGCTAAGAAAGCCATCACCATGACTAGTACCGCCGGAATAACAGTCGAGCATATCTCTGAAACCTTACCTCGCCTAACAAGAGTCTATCCCAACCTACCATTGACCAAGTCCGGATAGTCTGTGAATACCCCGATGTATTTCCAGATGTTTTGCCCGGTATGCCCCCAGATCGGGATATCGAGTTTATCATCGAACTAATCCCCGAACAGGACCCATAGCCCAGAGACCCTATAGTATGAACCCGTCGGAACTAGCAGAACCGAAGAAGCAACTGGATTCCATGCTAGAAATTGGATTGATTCAACCAAGTGCGTCACCATGGAGATCACCTGTATTATTTATGGACAAGAAAGATGGAGATAACCGTTTGTGTACGGATTATCGGAAGTTGAATGATGTCACCATAAAGAACAAGTACCCCTTGCCCAAAATAGAAGATTTGTTTGATCAGTTGACCGGTGCCTAGGTGTTTTCTAAGATTGATCTTAGAACTGGCTATTATCAACTCAAAATTCGTGCAGAGGATATTCCAAAGACTGCCTTTACCACCAGATATGGATTGTACGAGTATACAGTCATGTCTTTTGGATTAACCAATGCCCCGCTTATTTCATGAACCTCATGAATAAGATTTTTATGGACTTCCTGGATAAGTTTGTCGTTGTTTTCATCGATGGCATTCTGATTTATTCCAAATCAGAAGAAGAACATGAGCTACACCTAAGGACCATTCTTGGAACCCTTAGAGAGCATCAGTTGTTTGCAAAGTTTAGCAAATGTGAATTCTGGTTATAGGAGGTAGGATTCCTCGGTCACATCGTATCAGCCGGAGGAATTGCCGTTGACCCTGCCAAAGTGAAAGATGTAGAAGATTGGCAAGCCCCAACCACTCAAACCCAAGTTCGTGCTTTTCTCGGATTGGCGGGATATTACCGCAAATTTGTAGAAGGATTCTCGAGTATCGCCCGACCCATGACCCAATTGCTGAAGAAGGACAAGAAGTTTGAATGGACCGACAAATGTGAAGCGAGTTTTCAAGAACTCAAGAGGAGATTGATATCAGCCCCAATCTTAATCATGCCGGATATCACGAATCCCTTTGATGTGTATTGTGACGCATCCAAGATTGGTCTCGGATGTGTGCTAATGCAAGGCAAAGTTATATCTTATCTATCTCGACAATTGAAGCAACACGAGCAAAACTATCCAACCCATGACCTCGAACTAGCAGCAGTAGTTCTAGCCCTGAAGACATGGAGACATTACCTAATGGGAAACCGTTGTGAGATTTATTCGGATCACAAGAGCCTAAAGTATATATTCACTCAGAAGGAGTTGAATATGAGGCAGAGAAGATGGATTGAGCTAATCAAGCATTACGACCTGGACATTCACTATCACCCTGGTAAAGCCAACGTGGTAGCCGATGCCCTTAGCAGATTACCGTGCCGCTTGAACTCCATGATTTTGAAGGAGCAACCAAGTCTGCACAAGGAGATGGAAGATTTTCGAATGGAATTAGTAAGTGAAGGATTTTTGGCTAGCATAGAACTTCAGCCCACTATGATCAGTCAGATTAAAGAGGTGCAGAAGGGAAATGCCAGTATTGACGGAATCAAGCATCGTATCGGTACGGGCAAAGTACCCGGATTCACCGAGGACGAAGAAGGAGTTCTGTGGTACAAAGGACGCCTTTGTGTACCAGCAGATTCGGGTTTGAAAGAAGTTATCTTGAAGGAGGCTCATGATACTCTTTATTCTATCCATCCCGGAGGAACTAAGATGTATCAAGATTTGAAAGAGCAATTTTGGTGGCATAAGATGAAGAGAGAAATCAGAAGCTATATCGCCAAGTGTGATATATGTCAGCGAGTCAAGGCAGGACATCAAAGACCTGCTGGATTGTTGCAACCTTTGCAAATTCCGGAATGGAAATGGGATTCTGTAGGAATGGACTTTATCACTGGACTACCTACTTCTAGTAGGGGAAATGACTCTATTTGGGTCATAGTGGACAGATTGTCCAAAGTCGCCCATTTCTTGCCCGTCAAAACCACCTATCAGAGTTCGAAGCTAGCAGAGTTATACATCGCTAGAATCGTCAGTTTGCACGGAGTCCCCAAGAATATAGTATCGGATCGAGGAACTCAGTTTACCTCGAGATTCTGGAAGAAAGTCCAAAAAGGTTTAGGAACCTGCCTAGATTTCAGTACCGCGTATCACCCTCAGACCGATGGACAAACGGAGCGAGTAAACCAAATACTCGAAGATATGCTTAGAGCATGTGTGCTAGAATATGGATCCAAGTGGGAAGACTGTCTGCCCTTTGCAGAATTTTCATACAACAATAGTTACCAAGCCAGTTTGCAAATGGCCCCATTTGAATTCATGTACGGAATAAAGTGTCGCACCCCTTTGAACTGGTCGGAAGTAGGAGAGAGTCAGATTTTTGGACCCGACATCCTCCGAGAAGCAGAAGAGAAGGTTCACAAGATTCATGAGCACCTCAAGACCGCCCAATCCCGACAGAAGAGTTATGCCGACAAGATATGTTGAGACCTCGCCTTCAACATAGGAGATTTTGTTTATCTGAAAGTGTCGCCATTGAAGGGAATGCAACGTTTCCAACTTAAAGGAAAGTTAGCCCCCAGATATATCGGACCTTTCAAAATTCTGAACCGTCGAGGAGAAGTATCGTATCAATTGGAACTACCTGAAGAGATGTCAGCTGTGCACAATGTGTTCCATATCTCGTTACTTCGCAAATGTCTCGAAGTCCCCGAGAAGACCGAAGTGTTCAAGAATATCGATCACCGGAACATAAAGATCAACGATGACCTGACCTATCCCGAAGTACCCATCCGCATTTTGGAAGAAGCTTTTCGAACTACCCGAACCCGAAGCATCAAGTTTCTCAAGATTCAGTGGAGCAACCACACAGAAGAGGAAGCTACACAGGGCCGAAGATCACATCAGGACGGAGTTTCCCGATCTCTTCAAATCCTAGGTAATCTTTTCGTCCTTTTTCAAATCTCGGGACGAGATTTTGTTTAAGGGGGGAAGGTTTGTAACATCCCAAAAAATACTAAGCTTGTATCATCAAATTCTAATCATCAAAATTAGGGTTAACAAAAACTTTTCTAAATGAAATCATGAATGCATGCATATGTGTATGCATGGATTTTGAAATCCTTTAAAACCACCTTGTTTGTTTGTTCCATTGCTTGTAAAATGTTTCTTAGGTGAAATAAACATCATCTAAAACATTTCCCACACCTTTCCTAAAGACAAGTAAATCAAAACACATATATGAAATGAATGGTCATTTTGGCCAATTTAACTCCCATGCCTACTTTGGCTGTCTCAAACTTTCGTAACCTAATGTAAACTTTTTCTGGATCATTGCACCCCTTGAATGTACTCATAACAAGGTATCAAGGCCCACTTTGTGATCATACAGAAACTTTCAAATGCATAGTTTAAATGACAATTCAAAATTGAATCTTTATCATATGGGAAGATCCCACTTTTTCAAAAACTACTCAAACAAGCTCAACTTTCAAAACCCAAGCATCTGCAGACTCACCAGCACCAATCTAGAAAACCCACCAAAAATCATTTCAAAATTCAAAACTTGATTTCATGCGGCCATTTCATCAAACAGGTTGCAGACACAAATCAAACAAACATCAAACACTATTGTGAGCAGTGATTCTTGCCTAACTGGTTCCCCATTTAGCTCACACATAACTCAGTAGATCATCTAGGAAGATTAGCCAGGCACTAGCACCACTTTGAGCTTGCCATTGTCATCAATGGTGAATAGCCGAGCACCCTCTTGCCACCCCATAGTCGACAGCAAGCTAGGAGCAGCAGCAAGCCTAGCCAGCATGTCTGGGAGGCAGCCCACCGTCCACCGTCACTCACTGTCCCAGCCGCGAGCGTTGCCAAGCCTTGGACCACGCGCAAAAGTCGCGCCCAGACCATGCCGAGCGTGCGCAGAGCGCCACCCTCGACCATCACCCACAGACCGCGCGCCGCCCTCGCCGCGTGCATACACAATCTCCACCGACCTAGGAAACCGCCAGACATCCCCGTTTGCCGCCCCGTGACATACAGCCACCGCCCATCGTCGAAGACGCCGCCTCTGCCGCGCAGAGCACCGCCCGTTCCAGACCAAACCACACCGCCCCATGCCTCGAGACCATGTCGTTGAGCATCGCCAGGAGACACCGCATCGTCCCCTACCCTTGCCCATGCCTTTAGTCGCCTGTAACCTCTCCCCCGACGAGCTCACCGTGCGCCCCGACGGTCCCCTCGCTCGACTATAAATAGAGGCCACCCCCGCATGATTTCTTCACACCATCTCACTCCCCTCTCCTCACTGATCGTGCCACACCATTCTTAGAGTAAGGCGAGCACCACCTCGCCGGAATTTCACTGGAGCCTGCCGCTGCCAGAGAAGAAGGGAGCCAGCGGTTGGAGCCGCCCCAGGAGCTGCCGCGACCACCCCTGAGTTCGCCGTCGTCGACTTCGTCGTTCGCCCGCCTCGCCGACCCTCGCCAGCACCCCGGTGATCCCCCAACTACCCTCACTGGCCGCGCTAGGTTTCGTTCTCGCCAGAGTTGTCTCGCGTCGACGATGACTCCCGACCGTTAGATTAGAACTAGATCGAACGATCCACGTCGCCCCATACCGCTTCGCCCAGCCCCGTGTCACTGACGAGTGGGGACACCCACTTAAGCAGCCATGGAGCATCACGCTTAGCAGGCCGGCCCAGTAACTTTTCCCGCGCAGCCCAGTTATTCAAATTAAACCTTTTTCTATTTCAATTCAAACACACTTCTGTACCCAACTTCAAAAATCAACCCAGATCGATTCAGTGCACCAAATTGAATGAAACCTAAGGTCTGTGAATTTTGAATCCAAGCCCGTTGGATTCAATTCATTTGGATCTATAGATCACCCATGGTAAAAATAACAAGGCAGAAGCTTTTCTGCATTCAAACATTTTTCAAATTTAAACCATAATAGCTTTTGAGTTGATTCCAACTCTCAAAGATCACATTTAACCATACCTTTCAGAATATATAAAAATATATAGGTTTACTTGCAGAAATAATGTTCAAGGAATAAAAGAATGCTACATAAGCATTTCTAGCCACTTTAATTAATTAAAATTAAAAGGGTAAAACCTTATTAAATTGTGACACAACTTTAAATCACATTCCCATGGACTACAATATGTGGTGATGACATGTGTCAACATGATACCATGTTGGGTTTGGAGAATATTAAATCTTAAGTAGTTTTTCAATGAGTAGAAATTACTTTTCTAAAAATAAAAGGAATTAAATCAAGCCTTAACCTTGTAATGTTAGGGATGATGCTAGATCATCCGTAGGACCCTTGTGTGTGATGATTGCAAGTAGTTAAGTATTGTTTGGTGATTGTGTACCTCGTATTTATTCATAGACGCTAGTACCGACCAAGGATACGAGGAGGAAGGAGGATACTACGAAGAAGAAGCCGAGGAGAACTTCAACCATTGCTCTGCACAAGGCAAGCCTAATGCTATTAGTTGATTGTGCAAGCTGAGACTATACCTATGCAAGCCCATACTTGTTACTATACCTACTATATGCCTTAAGCATATGTGATCATACCCACTTGATAAACCAGTCCTAGTTTTACTTGCAAGCTTCTTACTCTATTTCTTTATCAAAGCTTACTTAGGGTTTACTTAAGTGACTGGTAGATATTGGAAAGATGTTGAAGGTTGCATAAAGAGCATAAAATTTGGCCTAAGTTAGAAACCTTGACATCAGCCTAAGACATAAGGTTGTACTTAGTTGAAACTCCACTAGTTACCACCCCTCATCATTACTACCCCCACCTGTAGATGCTAGTGCTAAGCATAAAACTTGATCAACTTTAGATGGGAATACTTGGTGGGAAAATGGTTATGAAAACCTTGGAATGATGGATCATTCTATTGAAATGTTTTGGACATGTGTTTCCGAACACCTGATGATTTTGGTGATGAAAATGTTGAGGCATGAGCCTTACCCCTTTTTAAAAATGATGGTTGTCTGGATGTGATACCATTCCAATTTTATCGTACGACCACAATACCCGAATATTGGGTAGGGCTTGACTGGAAACTTATATTCCTTAGTATTAGTTCCCTCACGACCAAGGTCTGAGCTGAGGCTACCTTGTGAAGATTCTCCACCTGTGCAGTACCCAAGATGATAGTTGGTCATGGTTGGGAGGCCAAAGTCACAGGAGAGGTGCTTATACTAGGGCGTGTAATCGAAAGGTTAGGATTGATTATCCGCATACTAAGTATGGTGAATTCATGATTTGTTCCTGACGGATGTATCGAATGTTGTGGTGAAAGTGTACAATCTCTACAGAGTGTCAAACTATTCGAATAAGCGTCATGATTATGGACAGCTTAGTGGCCATACTGTTCCCCCATCAGACTTTTCAAAATGACCTGTGAGCTGAATTGAGACTTTGACTTGACCACAACAGAGTTGTGATATGAAATACAAGCTCCCGTTTAGGATTTATAAAATTGTGACTAGCTTTAGAACTTAGTAGAGATAAATCTGGCTTTTGCAAAACAACCCTAGAGCCTAGTGTCCTATTATCCAAAAACCCCCTTTACCTGTTAGTATTAGTTTGCGAGTACTTAAAGAGTACTCATGGCTTTGTCCCTGGCTATTCCCATGGCCAGACTATGAAGAGGAGTACCTGGAGGATGGAACCCAGGAAGGTTACGACAACTAGGATCATCTCCCATCGTCAGCATTGCCTGTGACCCCAAAGATGGAGCTTCGCCTATGCTACCGTTATTATTACGTATTCCTCTGCTTGATGTTGTATTAAGAACTGGATCATGAGATCCCTATTTGTGTAAGAACTTATGTATCGTTTGTAATGGATGATGTACTATGGTATCCAATTCTGTTATGTCTCACAAAAATGGTAATCCTGGGATTGCGATGTATGGCATAACAGGCCTCTAGGATTGAAAAAAATCCGGGTGTTGACAAAAGCTATGCATATGATAAATAAAAAGATTGTTGAGATGCTCATTGTCTGCTTGCCTTGTCATTTTGGTTATGGGAAAGCTCATGTACCATATGCAAGGGGTACCCCGTTGGCGGTTCTCGATGATATGCATGTATTTACAATGACAAGAACTTTCAGGTGACAAAAATTGAGTAGCATGCGGAGCGACCCTCGTACTCAAGGGACTTGGGATTTCCAGTCTATGGTCTGTCAAGCATATAATTCAAAGTGTACCTCACTTTCACCTTAACCACATGAAGATGCCTATGATAGGGGCAATGAGAGCTCAAAGCTAATGAGTACCTTCCTTTCAGCATTTGGAAGCCTTTCAAACCTTCACAAAAAACCATTTTCACAATTTTGTTGAGTCACCACTTATTCTATGAGCACCTTCTTGAGAGCATAGTTGTCATTCTTGTGTTTGTTCCAAAACTTGGTTAATTATGTCATGACTTTGATGCTTGTATCTCTGATATCTTTACTTCTAGTCTTCATATTAACTTCAGAGGTGCCTCAGCATTTATATTGTGCTCTTAAAACAAAGGCAAGCGAGATACCACTCTATCATACCTTATTATGAGCATTGAAATGTTGCTTATGTTTATGTTTCATGCTACTTATTATTATTGAGTTGGTTTCTCTTCATAGCTTGCAATGACTATTGAGTAGACTTAGTTGCATACTCTTTATTATGAATTGTCTAAGCATCTACTCCGGTGCTAAGAATATATACATCATATGAAGCAAAGTGTTCGTGAAAGTTCTTTTATCGCACTCAGTTTTCAACTGAATTGCTTGAGGACAAGCAATAAGCTAAGCTTGGGGGGAGTTGATACGTCCAAAACGTATCTACTTTCTCGAACACTTTGTTATTGTTTTTCCTCTATACTTGTGTGATTTGGATACAACTAACACGGACTGACGCTATTTTCAGTAGAATTACCTTGGTGTCTTGTTTTTGTGCAGAAAATGAACTATCAGGAAAAATCCCGGAAAATATGCCAAAAACTATATCTCACCAGAAGATCCACGGAGCTAGAAGGGGAGACAGAGGGGAGGCCTGGGGGGCCCAGACCCACCCCAGGTGCGGGCCCACTAACCCCGCGCCTAGGGGAAGTTTGGCCACCCCAGGAAGCTTCTCGGCCTCCCTCCGCGTCTATAAGTTGCCTTCTGACCTAAAAATAGAGGCGGGTTCGATAGTTTTCCAGAAAGAGTTCCGCTCCGCCGCCGCCACCAGAAACCAAGATTCGGATCCAGAAACTCCGTTCTGGCACCCTGCCGGGACGGGGAATTTGGAGAGGATCATCGCCATCGTCATCACCAACGCATCTCCATCAACCACCAATGTTTCCCTCATCCATGAGTGATTAATCCCCCGCTGTAGGCTTGGATATGGTAGGGATTGGATGAGTTCTATCATGTAATCGAATAAGATCTGTTAGGGGCATAGTGCCTAGTATCTCTATTAGTGCTATTTGACTTTGTTGCAACTTGTTATTCTTAATGCTTGTCACTAAGGCCCGAGTGCCATGACCTCAGATCTGAACTTATTATTGAATCATTATGATAGTATTGTTTATGATCTTATCTGCAAGTTGTCTACACATATCATTGTCGGATCCAAAGGCCCCAAAGTGACAATAATTGGGACAACCGTAGGGGGTGGTTATGGTGTGAGGATCACATGTGTTCACAGAGTGTTAATGCTTTGCTTCAGTGCTCTATTAAAAGGAGCACCTTAATTGCCAGTAGTTTCCTAGAGGCCCCTCTGCCACGAGCTGGCTGGACAGAAGATGTCGTGCAAGTTCTCATTGCGAGCACGTATGACTATATATGGACCACATGCCTAGGATTGTTTAGTACTTGGATGCTTATTATTATTATTTTTTCTACAATGCCCTAGTTCTTTTAAGTTACATGTTTAGACTCGTCCATGCAACACCCGTCCATCCATCCCTATGCCTACCGCACTCGAATCCCACTGTTTACTGTTACTGTTACTATTGCTACTGTTCACTTTTGCTGTTACTACTGCTGTTGCTGTTGCTTTGCTACTACAAACTGTTGATACTGATAAACTTCTGTGATCAAGAACTATTTTCAGGTGCAGCTGAACTGACAACTCAGTTGTTAAGGCTTGCAAGTATTCTTTGTCTCCCCTTGTGTCGAATCAATAAATTGGGTAATACTACCCGCGAAGACTATTGCGATCCCCTACACTTGTGGGTCATCAGTCTTCACAAGAGGAGTCCTTCCCTTCCTTTCCCTTTACTTTGTTTTTAGTTTGCTTTGTTTATTTTGCTTGGTTTTGTTTGCCTCTTTTAAAAAAAAACCAAAAATAGTCTAGTTTGGTTTGCTTTCTTTATTCAAAAACACACACAAAATTAGTTCCTGCTCTAGCTGCTGCTGCTGTTTTTGTCTTGCCCACCTTTGCCAAAATGAACTCTGCTAAGAACACCAAGTTGTGTGACTTGACTAGCACCAACAACAATGATTTACTAAGAACTCCTATTGCTCCACCTGCTCCTGATGCTCCCTTTTATGAAATTAAGCCTGCTTTGTTGAATCTTGTGATGAGAGAGCAATTTTCTGGTCCTGGTTCTAATGATCCTGCTGCCCATCTCAATAGCTTTGTTGAACTTTGTGAGATGCAAAAGTATAAGTATGTAGATGGAGATATTATTAAGCTCAAGCTTTTTTCCTTTCTCCTTGAGAGGAAAAGCTAAAGAATGGTTTCTTTCTTTGCCTAAAAATAGTTTTGATTCTTGGACTAAGTGCAAAGATGCTTTTATTGGAAAATACTATCCTCCTGCTAAGATTATATCTATGAGAAGTGACATTATGAAATTTAAACAACTTGATAGTGAACATGTTGCTCCAGCTTGGGAAACAATGAAGTCTTTGGTTAAGAATTGTCCCACTCATGGACTCACTGCTTGGATGATTATCCAGACTTTTTATGCAAGTTTGAACTTCTCCTCAAGAAATCTGTTGGATTCAGCTGCTGGAGGTACTTTTATGGGCCTCACCTTTGGTGCTGCAATAAGGCTCCTTGATAATATGATGGTTAACTACTCTGAATGGCATGTTGAAAGATCTCCACATGGTAAGAAGGTAAATTCTGTTGAGTAAACTTCCTCTTTCAGTGAAAAGATTGATGTTATTACGGCTATGCTTGTTAATGGGAAAGCTCCTTTAGATCCTAATAGTGTTCCCTTAGCCTCTTTGGTTGCTCAAGAAGAGCAAGTTGATGTGAACTTCATTACAAACAACAATTTCAACAACAATGCCTATAGGAATAATTTTGGTAGCAACAACAATTATAGGCCTTATCCTCCTAATAATGGCAATTCCTATGGCAGCTCTTACAATAATGCTAGAAGTGCCCCCTCTGAACTTGAAGTCATGCTCAAAGACTTTATTAGTAAACAAACCACTTTCAATAAGACTATAGAGGAAAAGCTTTTGAGTGCTGAGAAAAATATATCCTCTTTGTCTAAAGCTCAGTCCTCTTTGATTAATAAAATGGCTGCTAAACCTGAAACCATGGAAAACACCTTTGCTACTGCTCATGCCATGCAAGTTACTATTGATGAAAATGTTAGGTTGTTAGCTCAACTTCATGCTAGGTGGGAAAGGGAAGCTGAAATTGATAGGAACAATAGTGTGTCCACCATCACCACTAAACCACAAGTAGTCCCTATTCCTCCTCCTACTATGCCTAAGCTTATTGAGCCTACTACTAGTGATGCTAAGTTTGACTTTGATATCAATGGTTGCAATATTTCTGAAGTGATTATGTTTCTACAAAAGCTTGCTAAAAGTCCCGAAGCTAGTGATATGCATGTTGCTTTCACTAAACTCATTACAAATGCTCTTGTTAAGATTAAGGAAGAGAAGCTAAAACACAAAGCTTCTATTCCTAGGAAAGTAGAAGATAGTTGGGAACCTATTATTAATATGCAAGTGAATGACTTTGATCTCAAAGCTTCATGTGATCTTGGTTCTAGTGTCTCTATTATGCCTAGAAAGATTTATGAAATGCTTGATTTGCCACCATTGGAAGATTGTTATTTGGATGTCCCACTCAATGATAATGTTAAGAAAGAAACTCATGGGGAGTATTAATGATGTTCTCATTATGGTTAACAATGCTTATGTCTCTGTTGATTTCTATGTTTTGGATGTTGAATACAATGCTTCTTGTCCTATTACTTTGGGAAGACCTTTTCTTAGAACAGTTGGTGCCATCATTGATATGAAAGAAGGCACCATTAAATATAATTTTCCATTCAAGAAAGGTATTGAACACTTCCCTATGAGAAGAGAGAAGTTTCTTTTTGCTCCTCCTTTGAAAGCAAGGTTTGATGTTAATGCTTCTTCATTTGAAAATACTTGATTCTTCTTGATTCTTGTGCCTAACTTAAAGGCGTTAAAGAAAAGTACTTGTTGGGAGATAACCCAAGAGTTTCCTTAAGTCTTGGAAGTTATTACTTCAGTAATGACCTCTCCTTATCCTTTTTGTTTGCTTTTTGTGCCAAGAATGACCTCTAATGAGAGGGAAGCATGATTTGGGGAGTTGCTGTCCCGAAACAGATTTCTGTTCTCTACCATAAAAATTCGCGAGGAGTCTCTGTAACTCGGATTGAGCTGAAAATTTACAAATAAATCCCCCAGTATGTTATCTAACTTTAATTAGTTCAACACGTTTTTATTTGAGCAACAGAAGATGTTGGAAAAAATCAATTTCTATCTGCTGGTCTGTTTTGACAGATTTTTGCCATTATTTGCATTTGCTTCTTATTAATTCCTTTTTAAGTTATCTTTAGGTGAATTGAGCTTTTTGAAGGAGTTACTACAGTAGCTTGTGTTTTTAGTGAAAATCCTTGTTGTTCCAAAGCTTTGCTAGTGGTCTAATATCTTTTGAATACACTAATGTTGCTAATGAAGATTGTGTGAAGTTTTGTATGAAGGAAAAATTTCAGGTGTAAAGAGAGAATGATGCAATGATATGAAGAATGGACAAAAGCTCAAGCTTGGGGATGCCACCATGGTGTCACCCCAAGAAATATCCAAGAGTTACAAGCGTCAAATCTTGGGGATGCCCAAGGCATCCCCTTCATCAATAAAAAGCTCAGGTATGTCTAGACACTTCGTTTTTATTGTTTCATGCATAGTTGTATTGTTCTTGGAGCGTCTTAGTTTTCGTTTGCTTTGCTTAGTTTGTTTAGTTTGTTTGAATAAAGTAGTTTGGACCCCCGTTCTCGTTGTGTTGTTTTGCAAATAAGTTGCTTGGTGTTAGAAAGGAGTAGTAAGTTTTTGCTTGTAAGTGCAAGAGGAGCTTGCATTGACTGTGACTTAGACTTTAGCATGACATGCTAGGTGTTGTTTTGGCATTATTCTTAGTGATTATTGATGTAGCATGTCTTGTTCCAAACAATTGGGATTTCTTAGTGTGCCTTGAAGAAATTATGCGTTGTTTTAGCATGCAAAAGCATAGTATTGTGGTATTCTCCTTTGATGCTTTGTTTGGGTTTACTTGGCACATGCTCACACCATGTTATGACTATGACAAGTCACCATTAGCCTCTATGAGCATTTAGTCCTTGACTTGTAGTACCACTCTTTGCTTTGATTAGTATGCTTTGTTGCTCTGCATGATTATGGCAATTATGCTCTCTTAGTTGGTTGCTCCTAGTATTTTGCTAGCCTCCACTTGTATGAGTAAGTTCTACTCATGCTTCCAACTCCCAAGAAACCAAGTTATTTCAAAGTGTCCACTATAAACTCCTATGCATGGTGTGTTACACCATTCCAAGTATATTCTTGTTTTCCGCTATCTTCTAATTAAAAACTATTTTGTTATGTGAAAACTTAGTGATTAAAGCCCTCACGAACTTGATGGCACACTTTATATTCTTTGCCCCTAATAAAATTGAACCATTGTGACATCTTTGTTGTATATGCTTGTACTTATACGTTGGAATTAGTAGAACTGTGCTGTCACGGAGAACGTTTTCAACATTTCACTTGTACTTTGTACTCAATTCATAGCATGCTCTTTTGTCTATGGATGTCACCGGTGTGAAATAAAGAGGGAACTTGTAAGTCCATGGAGTTTGTATCCTGTGTTAGAGAAACACATGGGCCGCTAGCCTAAGCCATGCCTAATCATGGTGGAAACTTGCAACATCACCATAGTGACATCTATGAAGCATTCTTCTTATAAAAAAAGAGAGGCACATTGAGAAAAGAGAGAAAAAACACCATATTCCCATGGTACATAAGAAGATTGCTGAGATGCTTATTGTCTGCTTGCCTTGTCATTTTGGTTATGGGAAAGCTCCTGTACCATGTGCAAGGGGTACCCCGTTGGCGGTTCTCAATGATTTGCAAATACTTACAGTGACAAGAACTTACCTGGGCCCAAAGTTGAGTATGCATGAGGTGTGGCCCTCGTATTCAAGGGACTTGAGATTGCCAACTTATACTTTGTCAAGCATATACTCCATCTTTGTCACTTTAACCTTAATCACTTCAAGATTCTTATGATAGGGGCAATCAGGGCTGAAAGCTAACAAGTACCATAATTTTTGGAAGCTCTTTTTGAAACCTGTAATCCCTGTTTCCTTTACAAAAAGGCCTTTCTTCCACCATTATTGAGTCTCCACCTTCTACCTTTAGGCACCATTAAGAGAGCATAGTTGTCATTCTGTGTGCAGTGTTCCAAAGCTTATTGATTGATGCATATTGTGATATTACTTGTTCGTGTACTATTTGTTTCTAGTCACCCTTGTGAACAAGGTGTCCTATGCATCTATATTGATACTCTATGAGGGACAAGCTGATTGCCAATATGCTATGTTTTCTGCATGTGAAACAAACAAACGTTTTTCAATGCATGTTATTCATGATCTTTGTTTGTAGCTTGCCATGTTGCATGCATAGTTACTATGTCCTATTGTTAGAATTCCATCTTTCATGCACATCTTTAGAGTTCTTTGATCCCAGCTTTCAATGCTTGCAAATGGTCGTATCTTTATTATGAGGGCGCATGTCACCTCAAAAATTATTCTTTTATCGCTTACCTACTCGAGGACGAGCAGGAGTTAAGCTTGGGGATGTTGATACGTTGGAAACGTATCTATAATTTTTGATGCTCCATGCTTGTTTAGTATCTACTTTGCTTTACTTGTCTACACTTTGAGGTGCTTTTTACATGTTTTCTGGTACTAACCTATTAACAAGTTGCAACAGTGCCAGATGCTTGTTTTCTGCTGTTTTTGGTTTCAAAAAAGTTAGTAAAGAAATATTCTCGGAATTGGATGGGACAAACGTCAAAGTCAATTACTTTCCGTGGGGAACAAGAAGTCCAGAGGGGAGACGAGGAAGCGAGCCAGGGCGGCCAGACCCACCCTAGGCGCGGGTGGGCCCTGCCCCGCGCCTGGGAGGGGTGTAGGGCCCCTGGTCGACGCCTCGGCCTCCCTCTTCTCCTATAAGAAGCCCCCGATGCAGAAACCCTAGGCACCCAATCAAATATCCACGAAACCGTCTGTAGCCGCAGCCACCATCGTCCCTAGATTGGTGGGATCTAAAGTTCTTCCTGGCACCCTGCCAGAGGGGAGATCATCCCGGAGGCCTTCTCTCCGGTATGATGCGTGAGTAGTTCCACCTTGGACTATGGGTCCATGTAGTAGCTAGATGGCTGTATCTCCTCCTTTGTGCTTTCATGTATAGATCTTGTGAGCTCCGTTCATGATCAAGATCTAATCTATTTATAATCATGTATGTTGTGTTTGTGGGGATCCGATGGATATTGAGATTATTATGTTGGTTTGATTAATGGTTTTGTCTTTATGATTCTATCATGTATGTGTTGTTTGTGATCTTGCATGCTCTCTGTTGTTAGTAGCTATCTTGTCCAAGTAGTTGCCAGTGACTCCAAGAGGGGGTATTTATGCTCGATAGTGGGTTCATGCCTCTAGTTTCCAAGGGAAGTGACAATAATCTCTTCGGTTGTAGATTTGTTGTTTCTACTAGGTAGAAAACAACGATCTCTTGTTCATGGAACATGTGGACTGTTTACCTTACACACTTTGCTTAAAGAAGTTGTCTGTTGCTTGCAACTTAATACTGGAGGGGGTTCAGATGATAACCTGAAGGTGGACTTCTAGTGATAGATGCAGTTGGTTGGCGGTCTATGTATCTTGTTGTATTGCCCAATCGAATCTCATAGGATCTTTCTGACTAGTAATTGCATTGTTATGCCTTGCTCATTTCCTGTCAATTGCCCTGCTGTAATTTGTTTACCCTTCATGCCATGTCGTTTATCTAAGGAGAGCACCTCTAGTGAACTATGGACCCCGGTCTAATCTTTACCATTGATACATCTTCCACTGTTACTTGTTTACTTGTTGCAAACCATTATCTTCCACGCCATATGTTTAATCCTTTGTTACAGCAAACCGGTGAGCTTGACAACCTCACTGATTCGCTGGGGCAAAGTCTTGAGTTTGTGTTGTGCAGGTCTCCGCGTTGCTTGCAACACCTGTGTGACGTTTCCTTCCTCCTTCTGGTTCGATATCCTCGGTCTCAACTGAGGTAAAACTTGTTGCTTGCTCTTCACACCCTACGCTTGGGGTTACCAACGAAGTGCCACGTCGAGCATCATCACTGTGTACTTTATGTACTAGTAAGTAAACAGTTATTATAAATCAATTTAAGAAACCAATCACTTTTGATTTGAATTGTCCTCAAACTATTTGCTATTCAGGCCAGCAATGGTTTTACCTGATTACTTTAAGAAACAATTTATAATTCATGAGGGTACATATCTAATGCTGGTGGCGCCAATTTGCGGATACTGCTATGGCAAAGGCATGTTCATATTGGTTGTTTCTTGGTGTGCCATCATTCGATGCAGGTACTACTATGGCAAAGGCCTGTCCATATTGGCCGTTTATTAGTGTGCCATCATTTGATGAACAAGGCTCTGGTTTATAGTGTTGGCTCCATGAGAACATCCCATATTTTGGTTAGTTTTTGCTGATTTTTTTGTGGTAGCAGATTTAAAATTCAATAAGTCTAGGATTGCCCCAGATTTTTTAAGCTCTGCACTTTGGAAACTTGGATTTCTCTAAGGACTAGGTTTTGCATGATTCATGTAGTTTGGTCATACAGTTCAATATAAAACCATCTATTCAATTGTGATTGTGTATTAGTCAAATATTGGCCTCTGCTATTTATCTAGCCACGTGTTCCATGTTATGATATGTATTGCCAAGGTTAATCCTATGCTTTATTAGCTTTCGGTGATCCATACTGTTCGCTAAGATCATGGTAAATAAATGTCCACTATTTAGTAATTCCAGTAATGACCTGACACATTTGATTTGTGTTCAAGTAAAAGAGTAAAAATACATGTTAACAGCAAATATTGCGTTGTTTGGTAGAGAGTGTAGTAGTTAGAAAAAATGAGTAGTAGTTGGTACACTATGTATAGTTAAATGCATTTTACTAACATGTGTCTTTATACAGTTGTATGAGAAGATAATATATCTCTACAACGTAGTCAAATTGCTTAATCGGTACTGCATACATTCTTTATCAGGCTTCAAATTTTACTTTTAGGAAGATAGATTTCTGAACTTCTCTTCATATGAAGATATGCAGCTTTTTTAGTCATGAAGATATTGCACACCGCAAAAGTTTATGCTACTGTGTATTTATATCGAATGATTTAAGAACTTCAGGCGTCATCATTTTCAAAACCATCCTTTTGCAAATGATACACGATACAGAATAGATTTTTGTATTCCATATGTTAATCCAATGTTGGTACAGTTCTATTTATTTAATATGAATCATTGTCTATAATTAATACTAAAAAGACTTTGCAACTGTAGGAGGACAACAAGCATCTCGGTGAGCATAAAGAAAAACTAAAGGATGTTCTTAATTAGGGCTTGCTGAGATGCTTATCTTAGTGTTGTTGCCCTCTTGATGGAACTTGATGCATGGTCTAATTAAATACAGGTTGTATTAGAGTAGTGATATTTGGTATGAGTTCCAGTTCAGTTTTGCATCAATTGATGTTATTGTTTTATAACCTAATAAGACTTGATCCATGATCTTATTATCCTTCCAATTTAATTTTACATAATGCTTGATTGTCTTATTGTATAACCTTCGAGAACTTATATGTGATTTTGCTCATTCTTAAGGTGTAAGTATGATCGAATATATCATTGGGTTGTTGCAAATTATCGTCTTACTAAGAAAAGTTGACAGGCTATATATTTTGATGGTCGTATTTCTCTCAGTTTTCATGTCCACTGTATTTTCTCATATGCATAGGCATTTCATTTAACTTAGATTGATGTATATGTTCATGGTAGTGTCCTTTTGTCATCATGATAACATGGGATGTTTTTTAATTTTTATACGTGGTGTCAAAAATGCTTGTATGATCCTTAATTGCTTATGTATTGTACCACAATGTACAAAATACAGATGGATGCAGTAAGTGTATAAAATGACTACTCACCTTTTGATTCGCACTGTTGACTAAGGGCTTGTTTCATTGTTTGATTCACATGGTAGGAAAAATGGAGGGATGGGAATGAAGGATTGGTGTGGCATGCCCCATTGTATCCTATGGGAATGAACTGGCAATTGGCATAAGAGGGCGTTTGATGGAAACTTAGGAGAGCCACAAGAATTTGATTGAAATTTGAGCTTTCAAACAAGTAGCCTTACTCACAAAGCTAGCCATAGGATTTTTCCAAGAGATCATACCTAATGGAAAATTTTCTACGAAATAGACTAGACAAAGTTTCATAGGAAATAATCCCACGGGTTCTATTCCTACGAATCAAATGATGGTGGTAGGAAAAATCCATAGGAACTCAATGCTATGAAAATCCTACAAATCAAACAAGCCCTAAGTTTATATTTCACATCCAACAGGAACTATAAAATATAATGTACATGGGTTTATATAGAAGGCCACATGTTAGTGCAGCTGCAAGTAAATCTTGCTAACAGTTTTTCACGTTAAATATCCATGTCTTGTTTCATGCATTTTCCATGTACATATGTTGTTTGGATTTCACTATGGCATGGGACAAATTACTTATGAACATCTACTACATCGATTTTTTAGTAATGATTTTGTGGCTATCGCACATCCATGCATTTCTGACTACAGGATCTTCCACTAGATCCTACTGGCAATATTCTTGGCAACAAAATAAGTTTATGTGGTCTACTGTTGTAATAGTTTACAACCAATGCTACAGATCAGTGCTATAATCATTCATTGCCATAACAAGAGGATCTGCCAAGAAGTTAGTGATAAAAATATACTCTTGCTGAGGTCATTTCTTTGACAGTTGATTTGGTGTGCATTTCTTGTCACTCTATGTGGGGCCGACTGCTGCCACTATGTTTCAGGTCGGATGACTTTGCCTCTATGTAGCATTCTGCTTCCATTCCTGTCTCAGCACATCTTCCGGGTAGACTCTGTTGTTTCCCCCTATACACTGTATTGTTGTCTTCTTAAGATATGTTTGTCATTGTAGGCTATAACTTCCCCCTATTTGGCAGATACACCCTATTTGGCAGCTAAAATGTCACGTAAGAATCACAGGAGGCTTCATCTTCTAAGGAATCCTATCCTTTTTGTGATGTGTTTATCTTTCCATGTCTTTTGGTAGCCTCAGACTTTATTTTCTTCCTGGATTGATTTTTTGAGCATAGTTTCTTCTCATGTTGTCTAGGTGTCGGGCACTCAGGCCTCTGGTTTCTGTAGAAGGCCGCCTTGGTAATATGTCTTGAACGTTTTGTTGCTAGGTTCTACTCTCATTGTTTTTCTCCTTCGTCGTTGGATTGGCCTCTGTTTGCTTTATTGGGTTGATGTGTTTCTGTTTTTAGTGCAACTTCTTATCGTGGGAGGATGTACCTTGGTGGCCTAGAGTATACTTGTTCTTACCGGCTGCTCATATGAGTGTGTTTACTCAAAAAAGAAATAAACTAGGCTGAAAGCTTGGTTGTGTACCCGCCTACTGAGGTGTGGCGCCCCGCAAAAACCACTACTAGAAAATCGCGGTGTTTTTGTGTTGCGCATCATCATGATCGCATGCTCATGTCATCATGCCACCTTGCATTAATGCATCGTCATGTCATCTGACATTTGTTTACATAAAACTATTTTCGAGAAGCCTGGTTTTGTTTTCTAAACGCCCCCTCCTTCATTCAAAGTAAAACCCGGGTCTCCGGAATATTTTGTTTCGTCTACCAACGGTTTGCAAAAGCCTCGTTTTAAATAAATAAAATAGTTAAATTATTTTTGGGAGGTAGTCAGCCAGGCCCGAAAGCCTAGCCGGCCACCTCCAGACAAAAACCCTACCTACCCCAGAACACCTGAAACCTATGCTACCAGATAACCTACCCAGCCTAGCTACCTAGCCCCTCCACCTCACTCCCACCACTCACGGTTTGCCACCTCATCCCCTCCATATCACCTCACCAATCCTAGCCCGCCACCCAACCCGCCTGGACCGCCACCTGCACCGACCGCGTCCACCCCTGCCGCCTGTCCCCACCTGAGCCACTCCCAGACCGCCACCTACTCCCTCGATCCCATCCACACCTGGTCGCCCTGCCCAACCCACTCCCTTCCTGCCCACGCCACCTGCCGGTCCCACCCGACGCGGCCGGCCCGAGAGCACCCCACCTACCCCCGCTCCTCACCAACCGCGCCTCACCTCGCGATGCCTCCCTGCGCCCGCGTGCTTCCCTCTGCCTCGCTCCCTCCCCATCGATCGAGCGCGGCCGCCTCCCTGGATCCCCTCCTCTCAACGCGAGCTCCCTGTCGGCCTCGCCTTCTCCTCATCGCCACGGTTCTCCTCGGCCTCCCCGTGGTGCCACCTGCAGACTCCGACCCCGCGTGGCTCCGGCCGCTCTACGTCGAGCTCGTCCCCGAGCCACCGTCGCCCAGGGCCCCTCCTCGCCGCTCCCGTACGAGATCAACGCCCCCATCGGCCTCACCCCCCCCCCTCCCGCAGCTCCCCGTTTGCGAGCCCAACCCCATCCGGCGTCGCCTCTGTCCCGAGCCTCTTCCTTCGCTCCATGTCGCCGCCTGCAAGATCTTGACCACCCTCTTCCGCCTCATCCATGGTACCCCGCAGGCCAAGACCACCTCCTTCGTCCGCCGCCGCGAGTCCCTCTCCACCGAGCCTTCCCTGGTCGCGTCCTCCCTGGGCCCGGACGTCGAGCGCCGCCCGGCCCCTGGTCTGCGACCTCGCCGTCGTCGCTCCTCTCGCCTGCGAGCTCTGCCTCTGGCAGCACCTCCCCATGCCGCTGTCGCGAGCGTCGCTCGGGTCCTCTCTGCGTCGCGCGCCTCTGCGACCAACGCTGCCCGTCACCTCTCACGAGCATCCCACTAGTGCTCCTGCCGCCCCTCGTCATCGCGTGCGCCGCCGACACCTGCTCTGGCCCGCTCGGCCGAGGTCGCGCCTGAGCAGCCGACACCGCCGCCCGTCCCCGCGTGCAGCGTCGCCGACCCCCCCTCTGTGCGCTTCCCGACCCGTGTGCAAGAGCGACACGCTGCCTGCGTGGTTGTGTTTTGTTCCCGGGAAGTGGTACTGCTATCATGTGATCTGCTGCTAACTGGCAACAAAACCGTTTGTGTTTAGCCATGTTGATGGGTGTTTGGACGCCCTCATCGGCTAACTTCGTTTCTGATGCCGACAAGATCTCCAACATGGATAAGATGACCGGACCCCGAAGACCGAACCCGGCATGCCAAGTTCGCCGAGACCCCGTACCCGAGGGCCTTCGACGCGTAACCCCAAGATCTTCTCCTGGAGCGACGAGGTCTTCTTCACGGAACGCCAAGATCTACTCCGTTATCCGAGAACGATCCCGCCGAGACCGAACCCCAGATCCGGACCCTGAGACCCAACCCCGAACCCCGCGGAGCCCAAGTTCGCCGAACCCTAATGTGATTCCCTATCCGAGACCCCATTATTTTTATAATATGACATTATCAACTGATGCATATTAAATTGTTCATGCATGCATACTTGTCTGTGGTTTGGGGGCCTTATGCCGATTCACCATATAATTAAATATGGAGGCTATATGCGGGCTATTCTAGTCTTATATTGGTCCCATTTAAATTTGTGTAGCGAACCGGTGATACTTTTTGCCATGTTAAGACAACATTTAAAATGTGGGGTATCTAAACAACATGAACCTAGTAAATAATTATCGGGACCCTGGTTCCGCTTAATATGGCCTAATCGCATCGCATGCCTGCCATGTCATACATCATACATGCATCATGCCTGATTTCCTACCGTAGTATTAAATAGTCCATCCGGTGTTTCTTCTAGTGCTTTGCTTCTTCACGGATTAGGCCGATGAGTTGATGCGAGTGTCGACCCGATCTTCGGATGAACCTTCGGCAATGTTTTCAGGCGAGCATCTCCCCTTTTCTACCTATCTTGCTTTTATAGTATTTATTCCCTCCTGTTGATCTATTGCTATCTGTGTTGCGGTGCTCTAGTTTTCGTACCCGTGATATCCCTTGCAGCCTTATACTGCCTTGGACACATCCTACGACCTGTTGATTGGTAGATAGTTGGACTTGCGCGTCGTAGTCGCTTGCTCAAGTGCTGTTGCGTGTCGTCAAGTACCACAGTTGTTGGAGTGTTGCCGCATGTTTAATGTTGTAGGTGATCATGGCTTTAATTACTGTTTAATAACTAAAATTGAAAGTAGGTAAATGCAGAGGCACCGGTGGGTAATAGACAATATTTGGATTTTAACCGTCCTTTGGTGTCCCAGGACCCCGAGTTCTTGACACCTGTTCCGAGATCGAGCGCGCTAACTACAGGTGGGGTGTATGGGCACCCCCATCGATTAGTACCTGATTTCAAAGTACTGTACTGTGGGCCACAATTAGTTTGGGGCTTTATTACTATCCTGCACTTATGCCATGCTTTACTGCTTAATTTAAGATTGTGCGAGGAATGCACCTGCATCGCTTAGGTAAGCGGAGTGTTTTCGCGGTATTGACAAGCCCAACACACTTTCGGGTTCCCGATCGTTTACTGCCATTGACAAACCCCGAGTCCGTATCGGAGACCGGCCGACTTGCTATGGTAGCTTAGTGGGTGGCCCCATGTACTTGCTTTGGTCCGGGAAACGTCATGACTTAGGCCCCGACATACCGATGGGTGTATGTTAACCGATCCGCAAAAGGGTCAAGTGCGTGTGGATACTTTGGTGCACCGCAGGTTAAATCTTTTCGAAAAGCCGTGTCCGCGGTTATGGACGACTTGGAGCACAATTCTCGATCATAGACAACTATAACTAAAGTTTACTGTTATAATTTGACTTGTATCCGATATGACTAGTAATCAGCTTCACTGCAACGGAATGGCTAAATAAAAGTACCAACAACTGCTGGGTTTGGGATGTCTCATGCTAATTGTATTTGACTAGTAAGTGTCGCAACTACAACGGAATGGTTAACTAAAATTGCCCACTGCTTATTATATCAGGATGACTCATGCCATCTTTATTTGACTAGTAATTGCCGCAACTATAACGGAATGAATAAAACTGCCAACGGTGTGAGTTCCTCGGTTGACTTCCTCGTTTGGTCTCGAGGGGGAAACACCAGGATGGGTATGTTTGGTGGTAGTATCAGGATGGTTCCGAATAGGTCTTTCTTATCCCTCTCTGATAGCCGACAGTTATCTCGAGTCTCTATAGGTTGTTTAGTGCATGCTGCCGCCGCCATCCACCATACCTATGTAGGCGAGGACCGCCAATTCTAGTCTCGCTGCATCGCCTCGATCTTGACCGCTCTCTTTTTCCTTTGCCCTTTGTCGGCACCCCTTTTGTGTAAGCAGGTTTCGAGATCGACGTCGTTAGCAGGGTTACCCTTCCGGCTTGGCCTGGGCAGGGTTATGGACGCCAGTGGTTATTCTTCAGGGCTCTTAGCTCAATTTGCATCTTGTCCGTACTTGGACGCTATATCGTTTTAAAGGTGATTTGGATCTTTGTATTGTACCTCTGTATTCTTGACTCATTGAGTCGTTGTTGGATATATGTTTTGTGGGTTCCATCGAGGACTATTGTGTAATGATAT
This sequence comes from Avena longiglumis, assembly GCA_030063025.1. NCBI lineage: Eukaryota > Viridiplantae > Streptophyta > Magnoliopsida > Poales > Poaceae > Avena > Avena longiglumis. The sequence continues at coordinate 206,618,849 of CP125979.1, read as the reverse complement.
TACTTCGTTTTCCATCCGCACGAAAGTGCCTGGTGGGCACCTTTGAATCGTTTCTATGCGGGTTTGGCGGGAAGCGCTGAAACTTGCATAGGGCCGATTCTGAGGGTGTTACATGAGGCCATTCTCACTGTGACTGTTTTCGGCTGTTGGATCATGTATGGAAGCCCCACAGTGCCAACGGATGGGTATGTTCGATGGTGAAAAAAACTACCTGATCTCAGTCCAGTCCACCCTCGACCTAGGCACCTAGCACCATTGTCTCTTCTCTCATGCTCCATCGTCGCCTTTCCTCTCACGCCACTCACCTTGATCCCCCCCACTGCCATTGCTCTCCATGTAATCTCCTTCTTGCGCCACCCCTTCCCTCTCGTCACCTTGCATCCGAATCGCCATTCGCTGCCTCTCCTCTCAACGCGTTGAGTGCCTGTGGCATCCCGCAATACCACTACTAGAAAATCGCGTTGAATTTGTGCATTGCATCGTCATCATCATGCATTGTTTGCATAAAACTATTTATGCAAAGCCCGTTTTGTTTTCCAAACGCCCCATTTACATTCAAACACGCAAAACCGGGTCGCCGGAATAATTTGTTTTGTCCGCTGTCGGATTGCAAAAGCGTTGGTTAAAAATAAATATTTTAATTAATTGTTTTAGTGGGGCAGTCGAACGGGCCGAATGACCCGAACGACCACCCCTGGAATTAAATCGGGCCACCTAAAACAGCCCCTCTAAATCCTAAAGCTACCAACAAACAAACCCACACCCCTTTGGCCACCTCACCCCGGCCAACCCCGTCGCGCCACCTCACCTCTCTCCCTCCCTCCACCTCTCACATGCTGACACCTCACCCCTCCTTCTCTCCTCACCCAATCAAACCACCCTGCCCACAGCACACACGCATCACACGCCGCACCTGCCCTTTTCCCACCCCACGTCCCTGCCACGCGGACCCCCACCATGGACCCACCCCCACCGACCGCCTCCCCTGCTTCTCTCCTCTCTTCCCAACCTCCCGTGCCGCCCTTCTCCCTAAGCTCTCCACTGCCGCCCGGCCAAGCCCGCCCGCTCGCCCACCTCTCCCCATGAGCACCCGCCTCCACCCTCGCCTGCACCCTCTCCTCCCTCGTCCTCGCTGGCCGCCGCTCCCTCCGGCCTCCGCAGGCCTCGACCAGCCGCCCGACCGCTCCGCCTCGCAAGCTCCTCCAGCCTTGGCCCGCTGGCCACCGCCGCCCCGCCTCCACTGCCACCTGCCTCCTCCTCCCGTGTCCGCTGCCGCCTCCGCCTCCGCTGCCACCGCCTCCGCCCCGCCCGCCTCCGCTGGCTGCCGCCAGTCGTCCTCAGCTGCTTGCTGCCTCCCAAGAAGCCGCACCGCCGGAGCTCCTCGCCTCCCTTCGCCTCCTCCCCATAGAGAACCGCCCTCCACCCGTGCTCGCGCCGGAGCGACCGCCGCCCAGTGGCCTCGCCGCGCCGACCACCACCACGCAGCCGCCCGCCGCCTGCGCCGCCTCTCCTCGCTCCTCTCCGACGCCGAGCTGCCTCCTCTCCCAGCTCTCCTCCTCGCCCCTCTGCTTCTGGCAGTGCAGTACAGCTCGACGACCCCGCCGGCGGCAGACCCTCCGTCCGTGTGGCCGCGCAAGCAGCCCCGCTGCGGTTCCGCCCTGCCGTGACCGTTGCCTGTCGCAGACGCGCATGCATGCTGTGTTGTTAAACTTGTCGCGAGTACATCCAACACCAAGGGCTTCCGTAGAGGAACTAACATCAAGCTGGGATCCGACAAGTTCTGCCGACCAGACCGGCCCGATGCCAATGATATCAAAGGTTGCACATAGAGCCACTCGAAGGCCGGACCCGGACCGACAAGTTATTCCGCTCGGATCCGAGGACACCGAGACGCTGGACCCTCAAGTTCTCTGTCCTGGACACCAAGATCTGCATCCCGAACGCCAAGACCGACCGGTACGCGGTACTGACAAGAGCCTCGCAACGACAAGACCGACGACCCGACAAGATCCCCGCGACGACAAGAACGGCACCGACCAAAACGAACCCGATGCGCCCCGGCACCGAACCAAGTCCTGCTTCCCGGATGCCGAGGTCACCGACACAGGACAACAAGACCTACCCCCGCTATCCGAGAGCGCTTCCACCGAGACCGATCCGTCGAACCCTGGACCCTGAGACCGAACCCCGAACCCCGGAACCCCAAGACCGTCGAGACCCCTAATGTGTGACCCCTTTTCTCGAGCCCTATTTTATAAAAGTAATAACAACTTGTTGCATATTAATTGCCATACTTGCATGCATATCATTGGTTTGGGGGCCTTATGCCGATTCACTGCATAATTAAATATGGGGCCCATATGCGGGCAAATCTAGTCTCATATTGGCCTCATTTAAATTTGTGTAGCGAACCGGTGCTATCTTTTGCCATGCTAAAACCACATTTAAATTGCGGGGTACCTAAACAACATGCACGATATAATTAATTGTCGGGACCCCGGTTCCACTTAATATTGGCCTAATTGCATCGCACCTTGCCATGCCATACATCATACATGCATCATGCCGATCTTCTGCCGTAATCTTAAATAGTGCATCCGGTGTTTCTTCTAGTGTTTTGCTTCTTCGCGGATAAGGCCGTTGAGTTGATGCGAGTGTCGCCCCGATCTTCGGTTGAACCTTCGACAATGTTTTCAGGCGAGCATCTCCCCCTTTCTACCTATCTTACTTTTATAGTGTTTTACTCCTTCCTGTTGATCTGTTGCTATCTGTGTTGCGATGCTTTAGTTTCCGTACCTGTGATATACCGTGCAGCCCTATATTGCCTTGGACACATCCTATTGCCTGTTGATTGGTAGATGTTTGGTCTTGCGCGTCGTAGTCGCTTGCTATATTGCTGTTGCGTGTTGTCAAGTGCCACAGTTGTTGGAGTATTGCCGCATGTTGATGTTGGAGATGATCATAGTTTTACTTATCGTTCACTTTTATATTCCTGTTTAACAACTAAAATTGAATTAAGCAGAGGCATCGGTGGGTGATAGATAATATTTGGTTTCCGAACGCCCACTTGTGTCCCGTAGGACCCCAAGTACTTGATACATGTTCCTTGATTTATCGCGCTATCCACATCCGGGAGGTATATGGGACCCCCCTGAGCCAGAGCTTGATTCCGTCTTATTTCTTGGGGCCACAAACTAGTTTGAGGTTTTATTTACTATCCTGTACTTATGCCATGCTACTTCTGTATTTACGTTTGTGCGAGGAGCACACTGTACTGTTTAGGTAAGCGGAATGTTTTCGCGGTATCGACAAGCCCAGCCACACTTTCGGGTTCCCGATGTTCTGACCATTGTCGCAAATCTTGAGTCCGTCTTGAGCTTGCTTACTTGCTATGGTGTACTCCAAGGGTGGCCTGAAATATTTCAATCTGTGATTGTTCACCGTGAAAGCCTCGTTGGGTTTTGTTTTGGTTTTTCCGAGGTTGATCGAGCATGTGTTTCTATTGGTGCACCGCCGGGTAAAACTTTCAAAGCCGTGTCCATGGATATGGACGACTTGGAGCAAGATCTCGACCATAGACAAGCATAACTAAAGTTTATTGCTATAAATTTGACTTTATAATGACTAGTAATTAGCTTCACTATAATGGAATGGCTAATAATACTGCCCACAATTGCTTGTTTGGAGTCGCTATGCACCATTGTACCTGACTAGTAAGTATTGCAACTACAACGGAATGGCTGAATAAAAGTACCAACAACTGCTGGGTTTTGGGTTTATCTCATGCTATCTGTATCTGATTAGTAATTATTGCAACTACAACGGAATGATTAACTAAAAGGGCCCATCGCTTTTTATCGTGACGATTATCTATACCGACTAGTAATTGCTGCAACGATAATCGAATAAATAAACCGCAAACCGTGTGAGTTCTCGGTTGACTTCCTCGATCGGTGTCGAGGGGAACACCAGATGGGTTTGTTTGGTGTTAGCTTCAGTTGGATCCGGATAGGTCATTCTTACCTCTCGACCGCCGCTTGCATCGAGTCTCTATAGGTTGTTCATTGCATGCCGCCGCCGCTTCATCCACCATACCTATGTAGGCGAGGACCGCCGATTCTAGCCTCGCTGCATCGCCTCAAGATTAACGCCTCCTCTTTTTCCTTTGCCCTTTGTCGGCACCCTTTTGTTTAAGGTTTTGAGGATCGACGTTAGCGGGGTTACCCTTCCGCTTGGCCTGGGCAGTTATGGACGCCATTGGTTATTCTTCGTGGCTCTTAGCCCCATTTGCATCTTGTCCGTAGTCGGACGCCTATCGCTTTCAAGGTGATTTGGATCTCGATCAGATATCTGTATTCTTGACTCATGGAGTCGCTGTTATATATATCTGTTCTGTGGGTCCCATCGAGGACTGTTGTGTAATGTTATTACCTCGTTTTCCACCCGCACGAAAGTGCCTGGTGGGCACCTTTGAATCGTTTCTATGCGGGTTTGGCGGGTTTCGCAAAAACTTGCATAGGTCCGATTCTGAGGGTGTTACAGTGCCTCATCTCTCCTGGCTATGGGACGGTGCTGGTGGAGAGACACCATGGCTCTAGCCTATTTACTAACCGTCGTTTCACGCCTTCCAAAATCTGGACCCTTACCCTGCTGGGCGGTGGCCATCCTGATGAGGAGACACGGTGAAGATGTACCGTTGAACAGGGTGCTTGAGGTCGACTGGTTGAGAGTCGATCTGTAGCCTCCTATGGAAGTTCTGGATCTCAGCCATAGCTTCATATCTTTGGTAAGACCTCCACTATATCTCAGTATGACAGTATGTCCTACTATATTTGTGCAACCCCTTTTAGTTAAACTATATCTGATGCTGATTTGTATTATGGTTCAACTAAATTGATCTGGATACTTGGATCTGAATACACTAGATCTCTCAAGAAAATTAAACAAACTAATCAAAGCAAACGAAAACTAAGACACTCCAAGAACAACACAATTGTGCATGAAAAATTAAAAACGAAGTGTCTAGACAGACCTGAGCTTTTTATTGATGAAGAAGGGGATGTCTTGGGCATCCCCAAGCTTTGACGCTTGTACCTCTTGGATATTTCTTGGGGTGACACCATGGTGTCATCCCCAAGCTTGAGCTTTTGTCCATTCTTCATCTCATTACATCATTCTCTCTCTACACCTGAAATTTTTCCTTCATACAAAACTTCACACAATCTTCATTAGCAACATTAGCTTATTCAAAAGATATTAGACCTCTGGCAAAGCTTTGGAACAGCAAGGATTTTCACTAAAAACACAATATATTGTAGTAAGTCCTTCAAAAAGCTCAATTCACCTAAAGAGAACTCAAAAAGGAATCAATAAGAAGCAAATGCAAATAATGGCAGAAATCTGTCAAAACAGACCAACAGGTAGAAATCGATTTTTTCAAACATCTTCTGTTTCTCAAATCAAAAAGTGTTGAACTAACGAAAGTTAGATAACATACTGGGGGATTTATTTGTAAATTTTCATCTCAATCGGAGTTACAGAGACTCCTCGCGAATTTTTATGGTAGAGAACAGAAATCTGTTTCAGGACAACAACTCCCCAAATCTTGCTTCCCTCTCATTAGAGGTCATTCTTGGCACAAAAATCAAACAAAAAGGATAAGGAGAGGTCATTACCGAAGTAATAACTTCCAAGACTCAAGGAAACTCTTGGGTTATCTCTCAACAAGTACTTTTCTTTAACGCCTTTAAGTTAGACACAAGAAGCAAGAAGAATCAAGTATTTTTAAATGAAGAAGCATTAACATCAAATCTTGCTTTTAAAGGAGGAGCAAAAAGAAACTTCTCTCTCCTCATAGGGAAGTGTTCAATACCTTTCTTGAATGGAAAATGATATTTAATGGTGCCTTCTTTCATATCAATGATAGCACCAACTGTTCTAAGAAAAGGTCTTCCCAAAGTAATAGAACAAGAAGCATTGTATTCAACATCCAAAACATAGAAATCCACAGGGACATAAGCATTATTAACCATAATGAGAACATCATTAATACTCCCCATGAGTTTCTTCTTAGCATTATCATTGAGTGGGACATCTAAATAACAATCTACCAATGGTGGCAAATCAAGCATTTCATAAATCTTCCTAGGCATAATAGAGACACTAGAACCAAGATCACATGAAGCTTTGAGATCAAAGTCATTCACTTGCATATTATAATGGGTTCCCAACTATCTTCTACCTTCCTAGGAATAGAAGCTTTGTGTTTTAGCTTCTCTTCCTTAATCTTAACAAGAGCATTTGTAATGAGTTTAATGAAAGCAACATGCATATCACTAGCTTCAGGACTTCTAGCAAGCTTTTGTAGAAACATAATCACTTCAGAAATATTGCAACCATCGATATCAAAGTCAAACTTAGCATCACTAGTAGTAGGCTCAATAGGCTTAGGCATAGTAGGAGGAATAGGGACTACTTATGGTTTAGTGGTGATGATGCACACACTATTGTTTCTATCAATTTCAGCTTCCCTTTCCCACTTAGCATGAAGTTGAGCTAACAACCTAACATTTTCATCAATAGTAACTTGTATGACATGAGAAGTAGCAAAGGTATTTTCCATGGCTTCAGGTTTAGCAGCCATTTTATTAATCAAGGAGGACCAAGCTTCAGATAAAGAGGATATATTTTTCTCAACAGACAAAATTTTTGACTGTAAACTAGGTATTTCTCTATTCAGGTTCTCAAGATGATGACTAATGTTTTTCAAGATAATAGATTGTTCCTCCATAGTTTTAGTGAAAATCTTGTTTTTCTCATATTGCATTTGCATAAAGTTTTTAGTGGATCTCTCAACTTCTAGAATTCTCTCTTCACTAGGCATTCCAGATCTACCTTGATAAGCATTTCCACTAGGAGGATAAGGTCTATAATTGTTGTTGCTACCAAAATTAATCATATAGGCATTGTTGTTGAAATTGTTGTTTCTAATGAAGTTCACATCAACTTGCTCTTCTTGAGCAACCAAAGAGGCTAAGGGAACACTATTAGGATCTAGAGGAGCTTTCCCATTAACAAGCATAACCATAATAACATCAATCTTTTCACTCAAAGAGGAAGTTTCCTCAACAGAATTTACCTTCTTACCATGTGGAGCTCTCTCAACATGCCATTCAGAGTAGTTAACCATCATATTATCAAGGAGCCTTGGTGCAGCACCCAACGTGAGGCCCATAAAAGTACCTCCAGCAGCTAAATCCAACAGATTTCTTGAGGAGAAGTTCAAACCTGCATAAAAATTCTGGATAATCATCCAAGCAGTGAGTCCATGAGTAGGGCAATTCTTAACCAAAGATTTCATTCTTTCCCAAGCTGGAGCAACATGTTCACTATCAAGTTGTTTAAATTTCATAATGTCACTTCTCATAGATATAATCTTAGCAGGAGGATAATACTTTCCAATAAAAGCATCTTTGCACTCAGTCCAAGAATCAATACTATTTGTAGGCAAAGAAAGCAACCATTCTTTGGCTTTCCTCTCAAGGATAAAGGAAAAAGCTTGAGCTTAATAATATCTCCATCTATATCCTTATACTTTTGCATCTCACAAAGTTCAACAAAGCTATTGAGATGGGCAGCACGATCACCAGAACCAGCACCAGAAAATTGCTTTCTCGTCACAAGATTTAACAAAGGAGGCTTAATTTCATAAAAGGTAGCATCAGGAGAAGGTGGAGCAATAGGAGTGCTTAGGAAATCATTGTTGTTGGTGCTAGTGAAGTCACACAACTTGGTGTTCTCAACAGAGTTCATTTTGGCAAATGTGGGCAAGCCAAAAACAGCAGCAGCAGTAGAGCATGGACTATTTTTTTTGTGTTTTTGAATAAAGAAGCAAACCAAAACTAGACTATTTTTTGGGGTTTTTTTTGCAAAGAGGCAAACAAAACCAAGCAAAAGAAACAAAGCATACTAAAAACAAAGTAAAGAGAAAGGAAGTGAAGGACTCCCCTTGTGAAGACGTCCTTAGCCTTCCCGGCAACGGCGCCAGAAAACTTGTTGATGACTCCTTGATGGCGCCAGAGAACTTGAAAGTGGTGGAGCACTTCGTTGGAAACCCCAAGAGCAAGGTGTGATGAGTACAACAACAAGTCCTCCCTCAGTAGAGACCGAGGCTATCAAACCAGAAGGAGGAAGGAAACGTCACATAGGTGTTGCAAGCAACGCGAAGACCTGCACAACATAAACTCAAGACTTTGCCCCAACGAATCAGTGAGGTTGTCAAGCTCACAGTTTTTTTGTAACAAAGGATTAAACGTACCGTGTGGAAGGTAGTGGTTTGCAACAAGTAAACAAGTAACAGTGGAAGATGTATCGATGGTAAAGATTGGACCGGGGTCCATAGTTCACTAGAGGTGCTCTCCTTAGATAAACAACATGGCATGAAGGGTAAACACATTACAGCAGGGCAATTGACAGGAAGTGAGCAAGGCATAACAATGCAATTACTAGTCAGAAAGATCCTATGATATTCGATTGGGCAATACAACAAGATACATAGACCGCCATCCAACTGCATCTATGACTAGAAGTCCACCTTCAGGTTATCATCCGAACCCCTCCAGTATTAAGTTGCAAGCAACAGACAACTGCTTTAAGCAAAGTGTGTAAGGTAAACAGTCTACATGTTCCATGAACAAGAGACCTTTGTTTTCTCCCTAGTAGCAACAACACATCTACAACCGAAGAGATTATTTTCAATTCCCTTGGAAACTAGAGGCATGAACCCACTATTGAGCATCAATACCCCCTCTTGGAGTCACTAGCAACTACTTGGCCAAAATAGCTACTAACAACGGAGAGCACGCAAGATCACAAACAACACAAACATGATAGAATCATAAAGACACAACCATTAATCAAACCAACATAATAATCTCAATATCCATCGGATCCCCACAAACACAACATGCATGATTACAAATAGATTAGATCTTGATCATGAACAGAGCTCACATGATCTATACATGAAAGCACAAAGGAGGAGATACAACCATCTAGCTACTACATGGACCCATAGTCCAAGGTGGAACTACTCACGCATCATACCGGAGAGAAGGCCTTCGGGATGATCTCCCCTCTGGCAGGGTGCCGGGAAGAACTTCAGATCCCCCGATCTAGGGACGATGGTGGCGGCGGCTACAGACGGTTTCGTGGAGATTTGATCGGGTGCCTAGGGTTTCTGCATCGGGGGATTCTTATAGGCAAAGGGGGAGGCCGAGAAGGCGACCAGGGGGCCAAACCCTAGCCAAGCGCGGGGTGGGTCTGGCCGGCCTGGCCGGCCCCTCTAGACTTCTTGTTCCCCACGGAAAGTAATTGACTTTGACGTTTGTCCCGTCCAATTCTGAGAATATTTATTTACTAACCTTTCTATAACCAAAAACAGCAAAAAACAGGCATCTAGCACTGTTGCAACTTTTTATTAGGTTAGTACCAGAAAACATGTAAAAAGCACCTCAAAGTGTAGACAAGCAAAGCAAAGTAGATACTAAACAAGCATGGAGCATCAAAAATTATAGATACGTTTCCAACGTATCACTTAGTTACAAGCAAGTTTCAAAACTTCCCTCCTCACTCGACAGGTGCCTAGTTACAAGAAAGTCGCAACTTCCAGCCGACGGGGTCCCCCCAGTTTCAATCAAGTTGCAATTGGCCTCCTCTGTGGGTCCCCAGTTACAAGCAAGTTGCAACTAGGCCCCGGTGGGCTCAGTTACAAATAAGTTTCAACTGCCCCTCGCCGACGGGTACTCAGTTACAAGTAAATTGCAAAACTGCCCTCCTCCCCCGACAGGTGCTCAGTTACAAGCAAGTTGCAACTGCCTGCCGACGGGGTCCCCCAGTTGCAATCAAGTTGAAACCGGACCCCCTTTGCGGGTCCCCAGTTACAAGCAAGTTGCAACTAGGTCCTCGGTGGGCTCAGTTACAAGTAAGTTGCAACCTCCCCCTTCCCAACGGGTGCTCAGTTACAACAAGTTACAAAACTGCCCCTCCTCCCCCGACATGTGCTCAGTTACAAGAAAGTTGAAAATTGGCCCACCGACGGGGTCCCCCGGTTACAATCAAGTTACCATTGGCCCCCTCGGCGGGGCCCCAGTTACAAGCAAGTTACAACTAGTCCCCCGACGGGCTCAGTTACAAGCAAGTTGCAACTGCCCCCTCCCCGACGGGTGCTCAGTTACAAGAAAGTTGCAAAACTGCCCCTCCTCCCCCGACGTGTGCTTAGTTACAAGCAAGTTGCAATATGTCTCCTCGACGAGGCCCCAGTTACAAGCAAGTTGCAATTGCACGCCAACTGGGGTCCCCCGGTTGCAATCAAGTTGCAATTGGCCCCTCGGCGGGTCCCGGGTTACAAGAAAGTTGCAAGTGGGCCCCTGACAGCCACGGTTACAAGTAAGTTGCAACTTCCCCTCGCCGACGGGTTCTCAGTTACAAGCAAGTTTCAACTGCCCGCCAATGGGAGTCCCCCCCCGTTGCAATCAAGTTGCAAATGGCCCCCTTGGCGGGTTCCTAGTTACAAGCAAGTTGCAGCTGGCCCCCCGACGAGCACAATTACAAGTAAGTTGCAACGGCCCCTCCCCAACGGGTGCTCAGTTACAAGCAAGTTGCAACTGCCCTCCAGTGGGCGTCCCCCCGGTTGCAATCAAGTTGCAAATGCCCCCTCAGCGGGTCCCCAGTTACAAGAAAGTTGCAACTGGTCCCCTAGCGGGCTCAGTTACAAGTAAGATGAAACCGCCTCTCCCGGACGGGTGGTCAGTTACAAGTAAGTTGCAACTTCCCGCCAACGGGGGTCTCTTCGATTGCAATCAAGTTGCAATTGGCCCTCCTCGCTAGGTCCCCAGTTACAAGCAAATTGCAACTAGGCCCCTGACGGGCTCAGTTACAAGTAAGTTGCAACTGCCCCGGTGCTCAGTTAGAAGCAAGTTGCTACTTCCTGTCAATGAGGATCCCCTGGTTGCAATCAAGTTGCAATTGGCCCACTCGGCGGGTCCCCAGTTACAAAAAAGTTGCAACTGGACCCTCGACAGGATCAGTTACAAGTAAGTTACAATTAATTATCGGCAAAAGGAAAACAACCACAAAAAGAAATAAAATTAAGGAAAAAACACACAACCATGTCCACCTCTCGTTCTCCCCCGTTAAAATTGTGAATCGACTAGTGACAGCCCACGGAAAAACAGCCCAGATTGGTGATAGCCCACAAAAAAAAACCCACGAAGAGGCACAAAAACCAGCCCACAGACACAAAGCCAAGGCGTGAGCAAGCGCGCGATACATCTCAGACAAAAATCAAAACAACGCGGGGATGCAACCCAAACGGTAGCCAAGACACCCAAACGTAAAGTAAATGATCCAACGATATATTAGGTGATTGAGATTTAACTAATTCTCAGACGCATAAGAATTAGCAAAACTGGTAGAAAAATAATAAAACAAAAATAATAATCGCCGCCATAATAAAACGACCACAAAAAACAAGTACAAACACAAAATTGGTTCAGAAATAACACATGAAAACCGATTCAGTTAAAAACTGGGGGGAAAAAACCAACGTCAGCTCACAGAACAACCCCAATCGAAGCCTCTGTTGCTACCATTGCGAGATCGAATGCAGATTGAGGAAAATATATTCAGCAAAAAGAACATCCCGCAGAATAGCCCATAGGATAGCCCAAAAAAAAGCCCGCAACAGCACAACACATACGTGCGATGGAAACAACTCACACAAACGAAACAGTCTTCGCTCAAAAAAAAGCTTGAAAACAGTCCAGACATTCTGGTTTGTACAAATCCTAAAGTATATGATCCGACGGTTAAATAGATGACTAAGACTTAACTAATTCTCAGACGCCTGAGAATTAGCAAAACAGATTTAATTTTTGTTCTTTCAACAAAGAAAAATTGATAGGAGAGCACGGACACATTCATGGTTGCACTTTCTCCTCCTGGTGAAACCCTATTTCTCACCAAAGAATAACATTGTCGTTGGGGGAGGCACTTGCCAGCATAGCGCCATCGGGCAAGCCACCACCAGGGAGATCATCGAGCGAGACTAGCGACGTCGATGTAGTCATCAGTGTTACTCGTACAGGCGTACAAAGGTTCTAGCTTAGGGTGTCCCCAAACATGCAGGGAAGGCAACGCGATTAGATCTGCTATGAAAACAAAACCGTGGTAGAAATTTCTGATTAGCCCCTGTCGGTCAAAGCTATGTCCTCTGATTTAGTCCTACATCCGCCACTGGGTGAGGATGTTCAAGTCACCTAAGGTAAAATATTTGCTCAGGCTACATCATACCATCTACATAGCCATGCAGGTTGCATACGATGTGGTGGGTCCATGAGCCCCGCGAGTTGGGTGAGAGATGAAAGGACTAGCCACTTGTACAATGTAGCCGTTAACCATTGTCGCCGCACCGGAGCCTCCGCAACAGAGTAGGCACACCAACAAGGTTGTTGCTCGCGTGCTCACCCGCCTAGTAGTGACCGAAAAGTGAGAGCAGAAGGATTGTCGTTGGCTAGTGTAGGACCAGGCGACTTAGATATGAACACACGTGCCTTGGCGAGGTGAATGGACCAGCCACAGCTATCAACCATTGCCCCCGCACCCGAGCCTTTGTAGCAGAGTAGCCACACTAACATGGTTGGTGCTCACATGCTCATCTGCCTGATAGCAACCAGGAGGTGGGAGTAGAAGGGTTGTCATGGCCTAGTATAGGGCCAACCGGCCTAGATCTGGACAATCGTACCATTGTCGGGTGCAGACCTCCATCTCCCATAGGCTCCTGCCACATCAGCCACCACCGGCAGAGGGCTTCGCCTGCCGGCATCCTACAATAAAGGTTCAGCAAGGAGTATTGATTTATGCTCATGGGTCGTGTCATCTCAGATCTTGTTATTTTTGTTTTCCTGTGGCCATCTCTTTGCCGCCACACATCGAAAGATTTCACCAACAATTAGCTTGGCTTGAACCACATGAACAGAATCTTGCTGCCAATAATTGGGACAGAACAGACTGTAAGATTAGTATCCACATCATGCTATTAAACGATGAATTGATGATAGTTTACATGGCATTATCTAGTAGACAGATGCTTCCACAGTACAGTCTTTCCCCTGACCTCACAACTTGCCTAACACAGAAGTAAGCTAAGTCAGCCCTGAAGCTACTGTAACCATACAGAAATTCTGCTTCAGGCAATACACCCTAGAGTCGAACACCACCACGGTTTGGGAATTAACTGGTAACAGATCCAGAGACATACAAAGAAGGCAGCGGGCACGGTGAGCAGTAAAGCTAAGAGCTCAGTTTCTACCCTAAGCGAGACCACTGTGCAGCAGAGTAGGCGGAACCATAGTTCAGGGTATGCTCATTACGGACCACAGCGTGATTGCCACGGACATGTTCTGATCCTACACCACTGACCCAGGTTCTGTCGCCACCTGCTTCACAGCAAACAGTATTGCGCCTTCCTTCTGCATCTCCTGGATGAGTTGCGTGGATCTTGGTGTCTGTGACACAACAAAACCACATAGTTTGAGTGGCCGGGCTTCTGGATTTGAGTAGGGCTGGTATCCATGATCAGCTGGGCTGGTATTTGCAGAAACTACAGCTTTCATGTCAATAACGGGCAGAACATTGTCAGACAGCGCTTCGTTTCTTACTTCTCGACTTGCACCTACCAATGGTTGCTTCTCAGAATGCACGACTTGGTCCTGGGTGTCGGCATGCGCCTTGTCCTGCTGGTCGAACACATGCTGTTCTTGGACATGTTCTTCCTCGGTAACTTGTGTCGTACAATCTTGTTCCACTGGAGCAAATCTTTTGATTAGATCTTTTCTGGGATTGAACAAACCCCACAAATAGGGTTTCCCTTGGAACGCTACAACAAGGCAGAAACTAATAAGTTACTGACAGTTTTATTAATTATGGAAGTATAGTAGAAAAAAATTCTAGTATTAAGAATGCATGAGCAATAAGAAAGAACTGACTGGGATTAATCCACTACGTATGATATAGAAAAAGGGGAGACATATAGGCAAAAAAGAAAGCCTACATGGATATGGAAATGAACATGCACACGGATATAACAGCGCAATTGGATATTCTTTTACCAAATTGATTAGACGAGTCTTTGGACAACACTGATCCCACGACCAATGTTCCTGTTTGAACCGAGCTAGGAGTTCATGTGTTACTAAATTGTTTCCTGGCCGAGAGGATTCGGATCAGTACTTATATACATATCTGCAGCTAGCAGAACCAGAAATACAAGGTGGCTTAGTGTTGGCTGTTTGCGATGTTGGATTTTTCTAGCAAGTGCATTATTAAGCGTTAACAGAAGACATGTACTAGGGCTGTGATCTGTCCGGACGTTGACATGTAGCAGAATCAAATGGCCAATACAAGCAATCTTTTTCTTTGATAGAACTGCATGTTTAGTTAAGTTTCAGAATGAACTTTAAAAGTAGATGTAGAAAATGTTGTTGCCTACCAACAAATCATATTCATGTAGTAACTTCGTTTTGACAAATATATGTGAATGCAAATCAATATGTTTTAGCACATTCAGGAAAACAAGCTACAGAAAGACTTAACGAAAGAGAATGTTTTGACAACAGTAAAACAACAAATCATGTATATATTTCTTGACATGATTTGTTAAAGAGGGAAAATGGAGAATTGTACGGGCTATCGCTTTGCATACAAGCCAAGCATGACTCAATGCCTGTATTTCTTCTATTGTCACTCACAACCAACCTATGATACAATTAATGGGATTATGCAAAGAAAAACAGTCTCATTTCTTCATGATATACATTTTGCTTTATGAACCGATGATATTGGATCATAGTTGATGGCTATAACAAGTAACATGCTAGGAACACCCAATATAATTCATTTAGCCATGCCAACACATAAGTCACCAGCCTAGTTATTGCTAAAACATTTAGATACAGGGCAAGGCTGTGTCTAAAGTCTAAATCCATACTGGACTGCGACAAACCAAGAACTGCATTACACAGTTAAATACCAGTGCAGTTTTACAACATTAGTAGTTGCATATGCAGATTACATGTAATATCATATATTTTGCATGATACTCATAAATTAGAATATAAATCTGCACTATGACTTACTCTGATATTCCTCTGGTAGTGCAAAAGAAGGGAAGAGACAAAACTTGGCCAAACCAACAATAGCTTCTAGAATAATACCGCTATCAGTGACATGCTTCACCAGCTGATCCAGCTCTTTATTTGGCCTAGAGAAACAAAGATCTGCATTAGACCTTACTATGTGCAGAAGAAATAAGATGTGCAGACATGTATGTACAGGCTCAACAAACCTCGTATCACCACAAAAGAAATACAAGTCAATACTGTCAGCTGAATGTACTGGTGCCTCCCAGTGCTTTGGACATGATTTCAATGTAGAAAGCTTGGTCACTTTCATCTTTGGTGGCAATGATCTTGATAGTTCCTGGACCTTCTTACCTGCTTTGATTGACAGGTGTGCACACAACGGTATATAGTTCCCGTCAATCTCCATGATTCCACTATCACCATCAGAAGAGAATATATTAGCACTTGACAGAAAAAATATTAGAGTGAAACTCCAGAAAGGAACAAAGGGATATAACATACGTCCAATAAGCTTTATCAAGGGGTTGCAAGCCAGTAGATTCTGGAATAAGTGGCATCCTCAATATGTCAGAGCGGTCCCCAGTGGCTCCAGTTTGTAGTGCCAGCTGTGAAACATCATTCTCAGCACATCCAGCACTGAGATTTCTCTGCTTTTTAACCTTCTTATAATAGTTTGAACGTTGCTGATTCAAATTTCCCGACCTCAAACCTTCTTCATCTTCTTCTACATATCTTCTCGGATTCTTCGCGGCCTTTTCCACGCATTTTCTTTGCTGCCTCCTCACATGTCCATTATCACAAGACGGTAAAGTGGGTCGTCTTCGTTTCATTCGCAAACTGCCATCGCGTCGTTCTTTTGTTGTTAAAGAGATCTCTGCTACTCGTGCTGCACAACTGCGCCTGGGATTGTTCACTGGACAGCTGCCTTCCTTCAGCGCCCGATCCATGTTTCCTGAACAAGATATTGATTTGTCCACAGAACTTCTCTGCAGAGAGGAGGGATGCAAGTCACTGGCCGTCTTCCATGAACCTTTGCTGGCCTTTCTAGTCAGCCACGACTTATCCACTCTCTTATCTTTTTCTTTCTTGGAGTGCCCAATAACTTTATCACTGCTACCATTGTCTTTCTTGGGCATGTTCTGATAACCTCTCAGTGATGCTACTGGTGCTGGTATTCTACTTTTTGACCATGCAGCATTAACATTTTTGTTCTCATTTATAATACTAGCTTTCCGATATTTGATTCCATCTGGAGTGTAACTTTCTGATTGTTCACGCTTTCGAGGGTTTGTTTTTGTTGACTCGCATGGACTTGTTGACAATGGCAATAACTTGTTATTAATGCCTTCATCTTGCAATACCCCCTTAAGAATCCTTTTTTTTGGACCAAGATATGAAGTCATTCCTGCGATGCTTGCATCCGGGTCACCCTGTGCTGAATCAGGATCTGAAATTCCATTTACCTTGCAAGAGTTAACTATCTCTCTATCAACACTTTTTCGCCTTTGCGTCTTATTGTCTATCGCACTCAATAAAACCTCATCTGATATCCTATTTGCTTCAGCTGAGTTGCCTTCATTAGAAACCAAGCGTTCATTTGCCATTGAGGGGTTTGATGTGCGGTTCTTCAATATAGGCGTGACAGTTTCCTCATCTGCCAAGCACATTGTTCCTTCAGCATCGTTTTCCAGAACAGTGATGTCTTTTAGTTCATTAGAGGGACTTGATTGCATTGGTACCCTTGACCAGGAGTCCAAACGCTGCTTTAGAGGTTTCAAGACATCTGCATTCCCTGTCTTCAGAAGTGATCCTTGCATCAGCTTTGAGCGATCTGGTGCAAACATTGATGCTACGACACTCTTCTCCAGTCCTTTAACTGCCTTCGATGGTTCAGATTTCTCCCTGTTTACCGAAGAAATATCCACTTGCTCCATGCTTGCCGCTGTAGGATGTGACTTGTCCTCAATCATTGGATGGGATCCCTTGACGCCATTAATTGGATAAACTATATCACCCTTTCTTCCTTGTAGAACGGAACCCTCCACATAATCTGATGAAACAAAGCAGCCACTCCTTACATCTGGGAGATCAGGACACTCCGCAGAATTTGAAGAAAGTTTAAAACCACATAATGCCTCTTGCAGATTGTTGGGTTCAACTTCCAAAACATGATCCAAAGCCAAATTACTTGAACCGTCAAAACTCTCCATTGTGCAAATTAAGTGTCCATTTCTATCCTCCCCATCTTTCTCACAATCACTGTGGTTCGGTATATTCCTGCCAAAGATTGCAGAAGAATATAACGCATCTCCACTACAAGATTGGGAAGTGATTGCATCTCCTCTTTCCTTGTGTGGCCTATTTCTCCCCCGATTGGATGCGTCTCCGCTCGGGGAATGTTTAGTACTTTCATTCACATGATTTTTTCTTTTTCGGTGTGCTCTATTTCTATGAAGTCCCCGTGCAGTAGTTACCTTCTCTTTCTCAGCATTTGGCTCCATAATTATAGAGGAGCCAAACTGAATGTTCCTTAGTTGCCTCTGATTAGTCGCGCCTTCTAATGATTTGATGGCTTCATTGTGTTTTGGAATACAATCACTACACAACCACTCGACTATTGAATCAAAGATTATCACATCCAAGCAATATCTACAAAACAATAAACCATGTTAAGTAAGAGATATAGCTTGTCATTTCTTTAAGAAATGTAGGGGGGGTAACTCTTGAAGACATCATGACACATCTCAAAGACTTTGTTCTTTTCTCAAAGAAGGCATAGATATCTATGCGTGAACACATTTCATGTCACTGTTGAGCACAACTATAATGATTGAGGGTCGACATCTCGCAATGAGTCCACTGTCAAGCCTAGAGTCATGTTTTACAAGTTAACTTCGCACAATCATTTTACGTCCGTCCCTTCAAGAGCCATTGTATCCCACTAGGAGCCACTATAAGCTGCATATGGAATGTATTTCTAGATAACATGTGAGTCCACTTACTACATAAACATGTGAGGCCACCACACACTTGTGGAAAAATACAATACAATTCTTAGGGGCTGTTTGGTTGAGCTTATTTCTGGCTTTTGGCTTATAAACCATAAAAGCACTTAAATAAATCCTTTTGATTTTGGCTTTTGGATTATATCATCATGCAACAATGTCTAGTTAAAAGCCAAAAGACAGCCACAACACTACGCTCATCAGCTAGAGCAACATGAGCAAGAAAATATTCAATGTAGTTTTCAGGGAGATGAAGCCATTAGAAGTAGACATTGTTGGCTTTTAGTTCTGGTTTTTCATGGGAGATTCAACAATGTTAGTCCAACGCCAAAAACAACACTACACACATCAATGCAATTTTGGCTTTAGAACTCAATCATAGGAAAGTAGCAAAGAGAACCAAGACCAACCATAAGAAACTGGTCACTTAAGACAACCTTAACAAAAGCAATGTACCGAGTCATCTCCACTAATAATCATGTCATCAATTTATAGAAGATGAGTCCAACCTCGGGACAAAATATGGACAAAGAGCGCAAGATCATGATCACTCGCCAAAAGGCCAACCAAGCACGAGCTGCTTGCTTAAGGCCATAAAGAGAGCGACGAAAACAACATGCCATGCCCTAAGAACAAAATACCAAAAGGTGGTTTACATAGACCTCATGCGATTCAACACTAAAAAAGTCATTCTTGACACCAAATTAAAGAGTGTGCAAGAGAGTTCATGTGACCCACGGGAACAAATGTCTCACCATAATCACAGCTACACTCCTGCTGAAACCCACATTGTAACATGACACCCCTTGAAGGGTTCAAAAGATACATCAGAGCAACTCTTAACCTTGTCGGCCCACATGCAAATGATGGGATGAACACAAGGGGGAGAAACATGATCGCACATGTCGGTGCGTGATCAGGCATGACGAGTGGTAGTAGAGTGCTATACACTTCTACTATATTCCAGATAATATGGTCCTTCAGTCATATGTATTGTAGTAGTTTCTAGAGCGTTCTACTATGGGTTGTAACTAGGTTGTTTACATTTATCTCCTAGCTTTAAGTAGTGTTCTGTGGAACCTTCTAGCTATGAGTAGAGCTAAGTAGTGAAGGCTTATGCAGCCTACAAATAGAGGCCCTCACCTCTATCTATGTAACCAGGTTAGGCCCATTTCTTTTGGGAGCTTCTCCGAGAAGCCGTCCTCCCCCCAGCTTTCTGGGGAAGCCGGTCTAAAAAAAATTCGAGGCTTCCAAAATAGTTAAGGTTAAACAAATTTTGAAGCCTCGCAATTTTTTTGAACCGGTTTCCCTAGAAAGCTGGGGGTAGGGCAGCTTCTGGAAGAAGCCACCAAAAGAACTAGGCATATGTATCCTCTACCTATCAATAAAGAGAACTTTGTGTTCTTGTTTTAGATCTTGGACTAAATGTTGTATGTTGAGAGTTTTGGATTGAACTCTTGACAGCCCCGTTCCTAGAGCGATATCTAGCGCACCATGTTGAAGTGGTTCTTTTAACATTTGTGATGTACTGATGTCTTTATTATAGCAGTAAGGTGGAGTTGTTCCTCCACAACCTTTGTGTTGCATTAGGTGGTACCTGAGCCAGAGCCCTACTGATCTATTCTAGTTGTTGGTTTCCTCACTAAGAGCAAGCTGCAACAAGAAATTGAAGATTTGGGAAAAAGAGTGGATGTTGCAGAATAGCAAATCCATGCGCTACGTGAAGGTCTTAACCGAAGGTTCGAGATGATGAGAAGGGGTGTTCCTCATGTCGCTGCCAATGAAGAAGATTCATCAAAAGAGGGAAAAGATGTTCGGCCGCGAAGAAAGGAAGGTCATCTTCAAACCCAAATACCCCAACATCATGCAGATCAGCTCAAGAAGGCCAACTTATGCTAAAACCTCTAAAGGTGACGAATATGATGATGCCCTTGAAGAACCTGATCTCTATGCATATCCGAGAGTGCACAAAGCTACATACGCGAGAGATATACATACAAGGTGAAAGCTGAGATCCCTGCTTTTAATGGAAATGTTGACATTGAACGGTTCCTTGATTGGTTGTATGAAGTGAAGAACTTTCTTTGAGGTCATGAATATTTCAGAAGACCATAGAGTATCTTTGGTCGCATACAAGTTAGGAGCTGGTGCACGGTGGCATCGCCTTCAAGAAGCCGCATCGCCTTCAAGAAGATCGCTGACTAAGAGGAGAACCCTGTGAGATCTTGGCAACAGATGAAGAATCTTTTGAAACGGTGACTTTTGACTGCAGATTACGATAAGATCCTATTTATTTAATTTAAGAATTGGGTTGAAGGAAATAGGACCGTTACAGAGTACACGGAGGAGTTTCTAAGGCTACAAACGAGGTGCACCTTGCTGAAACTAAAGATCAACAAGTTGCAAGGTACATCAATGGTCTCAATGATGCTATCCAGGATCGTTTGATGATGCAGCAAATTGGGTCCCGTGATCAAGCACAAGCTCTAGCCTTAAAAGCCAAGAGGACAAGGCATGTAAGACTCCATATCCGTCTACAGAAGACTCATCTAGGAGTTACTCCCATAGAGTAGAAGAGGAGACCGCTCAACCTAAGGCAAAACAACTTGTCCCAAAGCAAACCGGGGGCAAGAGTAGGGCAAAGCCTGTGATAAAATTCTAAAAATGTGGTGAAGAGGGACATGTATCTAGCAACTACCCATTGAGGATATCTATCAACACAACAATCCATGATGACAAAGATGACGAAGAATATGAATATGTGATGTAGAAGGACAAGATATTTACGAAGAAAAGGGTGAAGAAGGAATACATGATTCAACATCACTTGTGCTCAGACCATAACCCGACAACACACAATAGAAGAAAATATTCGGGAGCAAATGCACAAAGTGAATGGCAAGGTATGCAAATATGTGATTGATAGTTGCAGCTGCAGGAATCTTTCTCCCAGAATTTGGTGAACCATCTAAAGCTGGAGACTCATAATCATCTGAATCCCTGCCCTATTGGGTGGATCAAGAAAGGGGCAAATATAAGAATCACTCTTTGGGTAAGTACTATCGCTCAAATGTGTTGTGTGGTGTTGTTGATATGGATGCAAGTCATGTTCTTCTTGGGAGGCTATGGCAATTCGATGTGGATGCTACACACAAAGGAAAAGAAAATTCTTACTCCTTCACTTGGAACAAGAGAAAGATCATCATTCTACCAAACCAATCAAATGGTAATATCTCTAAGGAGGAGGGGAAAGTATGTTAACTATTTCCCACACCTCTAATGAGTTTATGGAAGACATGAAGGCGACAAATATGTGTTGCACTTATTGTTAAAGTTGGAGGACAACCAGCGATTGAAATTCCAGCAAAGGGAGCAAGTCCTCCTAATCTTCCACATCCCCAAATGAGACCAAAAGAGCATTGCTATACTAAAGGAAGTGGAGACACAAAATCAAAAGCACAAACAATTGGCTAACTGCAAACATAGGCTAAAATTATTCCCAAGTTGTGACAAGGTGATGATATACCTAAGGAAAGAAAGACTACCTTTGGGCATTAAGGAGAAGCTTAGACATCGGAAGTGTCCTTCTCTTTTCTAAGTTACTAAGAAAGATAAAGGATAATGCTTAAGTGATAGATCTTCCAATTGAGATGGGAATATCCAACACATTCAATGTGGTAGACATGGCTTATTATCCTTCATCATCTGAAACAAGGAATCTATGAGGATAACTCAAGGTCAAGTTCTAAACAACCAAGGGATGATTATGAGGGCCGGTAGAGAAAATAAAATAAAATAGAAGTAAAATCAAGTACTAGCTTCTATACACTTCTACTATATTCCATGTAATATGGCCCTTTAGCCATATGTATTGCAGTAGTTTCTGGAGTGTTGTACTATGGGTTGTAACTATGTTGTTTACGCTTATCTCCTAGCTTTAAGTAGTGTTCTCTGGAACCTTCTAGCTGTGAATAGAGCGAAGTAGTGAAGGCTTACACAGCCTATAAATAGAGGCCCTCATCTCTATCTATGTAACCAGGCTATGTATCCTCTACCCATCAATAAAAAGAACTTCGTGTTCTTGTTTTAGATCTTGGATTCGATCTAGTATATTGAGTTTTGGACTGAACTCTTGATCACCCCCTCCCCCTAGAGGGGTATCTAGCTCACGCCCGTGGAGCGATACCTAGTGTGGCATGTTAAAGTGGTTCCTTCAACATTTGTGTTGTCTTTATTATAGCAGCAAAGTGGAGTTGTTCCTCCACAACCTTTGTGTTGCATCAGTGCGCTAAGTGCAACAAGCTCCTCAGCCATGGCATCTTGTTGTTCCAGAGGAAGAACGACATCACAATAAGAGGACACCCCGAGAATAGCAACCCTACCATAACCATAATTGTCAATAGATGGATAGGGACAAGCATAGAAGACACAGGCGGGAGGAGGCAGTGCATCAGGAGAATATACCCAACCAAAGGTAGATGGCACATCCGAGAAGATTGCACATTATGAAAAGACGGCGCATAGAACACGACACAACATAAGAAGATAACATAACAGGGGCATCATGAGCTCCTAGACAAGTGTAGTGGAAAGGGTAAGAGGGAACAGAGTGAGAAGGAACCATTTGAAGAACCCGAGGAGACAAAGGACGTGATGACAATGACGCGAATCCACAATGGGAGCGCATGAAGAGGTAGCAGGACATGTAGACTCCACAACACAAATAGAAGAAAGTGTAGCGACAAGAGTGGACGAGGGCAAGACGACAATACGTATCAAGAAAAAGTTGAGGAAAGAAGACTCAATCATGCAAGTCAAAGGAGAATATGGAAGGAGATAAAGAAGACGGAGACTAAAGTGATGATGGCCTAAGTATATCCTAGGAAGGTACACTAAATAGACTATGTATTGAGTTTGGTGTACTCACGATAAACTTAGCAAACGCAGCACAACGAGCAAGTGAGTAGTTAGGTGAAACGCCAGTGAGGCGTTCGAGAAGGTTGAATACAAAGTAGGTGAAAGTAAAAATATTCTCAAACCAAAAACTAGGGAAGAGAGGCAACGATCATCAATGCCCGAGCCGTCTCAAGAAGGTGATGATATTTCTTCTCAACAACACCACTCAACCAGTAAAATCTGTGCGAAGACGTCCAAATTATGATTCTAAGGATGCATAAAACTTACTATGGTATCCCAATAGAGGCCATGCGTTCAAATCTTAGCTTTGCAATTTTGACAAAGAATTGCTTGCCCTCTTTCTACAATTCGAGCCAAATGAGAGGGATCTTGAATTATATGTGGATTGCCTAACTTTCTCCATCAGTTTAGACTTCTGGTTCTATTTGTTGGTCCATCAAACTTAATATGATATCATAGCAAAGATCTTGGATTCAAGTCTCACCTTTTCAATTTTGGCAAGAAATTTGCTTTCCCTCTTCTGCCCATGTTTAGGCGTGACGTATGTGCGGATTCACACCTTCATGAGTTCATATACATATCAGGTATGTTTAGGTAGATACTAGATCTCACCGGGACTTCCTCAAGATGTGATGCACACAATGTTCTCTCTCTTGGTTTCTCAAGCACACAAGACCTAGTTTGAAGTTTCATCGACTCATCACACAATGACTGTGCTATCTAGGGCACGTGCCCTAGATTAGAATTTCGTGGACACGGATTTAATATGGCAACTTGGCCATGCATGCAGTCCAGCCGCCAAGTTGGATTCCTTGTTTTTCGAAGCTTCAAAATATTTTATCTCTTGAACCATAATTTAAAATTTAGATAGATCCAGTTTCATGGTCAGATTTTTCACGACGAGATCTTCAAAACTAAATCCTATGTTGGTTTGTATGTCTTAACAACTTTTTTTACCCTAGTTACTAAATTACTATCACTTGGTCACCAGGTAAAGTCAAGCTGGTTACCCGGATAAAATTACCAAGTTTTTGAACTAAAATATGGTATCTGACCCATGCATGCGTCAAGTCCATGTGGATTATATTTGCTTTTCAAACTTCAAAAATGTTTTACTTAAGGTGAAATTCAAATCATTTTTAAAGGTTGACTTTGTCGCGACAAGATCTTTCAAACTAGATCTCATGTTGATATGTTTTGACCTCTTTTCGACCCAAGTTACCATATTATAGTCAATTAGGTAAAGTCAAGTAGATTACATTGTTAAAATTACCTCGGTTTTGACAAAATATAGAGAACACATGTAAAAATTATCCAGTAACTGTTAACTAGTAACCTCATAACCTCGTAGTTACATTATAATAACCTAGTAACTGGGGACAACAGAAAACTCGTCAAAACATATTAAGATGAGATCTTGTTTCTAAGTGAAGACAGATCGTCAATTGGTTTAGTTTAAGAGATAATTTATTTCGGACTTTTGGATAATAGAAAGATGCCTTTGCATACATGCAGACGCTAGCTCATCCGCTCCTATAGGGGTTGATTCTAACTACCACCCACCGTATGTAAACATTAGCGTGGGCATGTCGTTTTGTTATTAGAATAACTATACACTAAAAACTACGTTTGCTTACAAAGGGGGAACATTCTTATGTTGGCCTTCTCCAAATGAATAGTAACTACAACTTGTAACAACTAGAAACTATTACAAAATTGCTCCTCTACATAACCACTCCAAGTGACTTGATATAAAGACTTAAGACTCTTATGTTGTGTTCAAATGCATTGAATTGTGCCCTGGAATTGAATTGGATTGGAATACCAAAACCAAGATAAGTAAATGGCCTCTAATTCGATTATGTTGTTTGGTTGTGTCCGGTATTTGCTGTTAGGATCAAATGGTGACACCCAATTCCAATTCCTGTTTGGATGTACAAAATGTTTGAATTGGAGTGAATCTAGACACTAAAAGAAGTCTAGATACATTTTCTTTATAAACCTAAAACATCTTATATTTTGAAACGGAGGGAGTAGAACACAAACTTATACAAGAACTCCAATGTATCTTGGATAATTTCATCGGGACTAAGCTAGCTCCATCTAACAACCAACCGGGTTCTCTTACATGCTAGAAGAGTTACAAGAGATGCAATGAAAAGATTACTACTAATAGGGTTGGTGTCCTAGCTTCTAGGGACTTATCCAGTTGCACATGTTGCTTTTGATCAAGGTAGCGCTTGAACCAATGGCTACAACGGCGGATAATAATATTCTTTTTTGGTAGGTACCATGCATTTGGTTGAAAGGTTTGTAGGATAGGTGCAACCAATCTTTGAGAGTATACCTCCCAAAGGGTGGTTGGGGACACCAGGCCAGATGGTGCTCACCCATGCATCATACACTCACTCACTCCCTTGCTTACCCCGAGAAAAACGATACGTCTAACCCGAGGGATCACGCGCTCGCGTCCCCTGGCTCCTGCGTCTACCACGCGTCCAAGACATGCGGGAGTGCACCACCGAGACCACGCAAAGAGAGCCCATCAAAACATTATCCCTTTGACATGATTTTTCTCAACTGGTTGTCTCCTCAATCTTCTCTGCATCAATCCCCTGTTGTCGGACTGAGCCCCGCTGCCGGCATGGTCCTCCCGAATGCCACTAAATCTCCGCCGCCACCACTCCCTCAAGCGGCGCCGCCTCACATGCCGCAGGCTCTCCCCATCTCCAGCAATTCAACCACAGGATCTCCGATGGCCATGGCCTCCCACAGCCGAAGCGGTGGTAGTTCTGGCATGTACCGCAGCCGTCGGTTCCCCAGCACCGCCATGACTCACACCGTCCGTTCCCTCGTGCCGCTGCCGATGATGCTGAATGCGCCAAGCAAGTCGGCGACAAGGGGCACAGTGAAAGCGCCAGTCCCGTCAATGCCGCCTTGCTCTCGTACTGCCGACGATGCTACTGATGGATGATGGCCTTGCTACTGAAGAAGGGATGGAGTTTTGCTTAGGGGGTTGATTCTGCTGCACAATCTTTTTATGTTGCTACCTGCTCGTTTCTTTTTTGCTACATAGATATTTCTGGATTGCTACAATGGTTTCTAGTGATGTCTCCGACGAAATAAGTTTTTTGCTACAATTGTTGAACCTTTTTGCTACAACCGTTTCTTGGTTTTGACTACAACTGTACAAAGTTTTTGCTACAAAGTCTACCGGCAAAAGTCTCTGACAATATCAGTTGTTGCTCAATTAGTATAAATATAAAATTTTTGCTACAATTGTTCTCCATGTTTGCTACAATAGTGCAAAATTTTTGCTACAAGGTCTACGACGAGGTCTTACGTTGAAAGTCTCCGACGAGGTTGGTTTTGCTACATTGGAAATATTTTTTTGCTACATAGTATTCGGCGAAACTCCGGCAAGGTCTCCAATGACATCTATGTTTTTAATTTTTTTTGTCTCGTGGACGAACCGTTTTTGCTACATGCAACAAAAGCGAGACTTTTTGCAACAGAAACGAGTAGTTTGTTGCAAAAGTGGGATTAGGGGTATTTTTAGGACACACGTCAGTTGGGGACCCGAGGGACGAGAATTATCCCCCGAGGGACGCATAGTACTCCCCTCCCCCAAGGGACGCGTAGCCCTTCGCTATTGCCCTCCTCGACTCCTTTTCATGCTCTAGTGCTCTACATCTCTTCTCCATCTCAACACTTCCATCCCCACCTACATCCCGCTAGGATCTGCATTAACCTCGCTCCAAAACAATGACAATACAACCACTAAGAAGGGGAATCATAGAAGGGCACATGGATGCACCTTGTTTGTGACAAGAAAGGAGTCAAGCTTGTTTGCATTAGCCACAAGATCTGTTTCATATTGATGAACTATATGATGCTTATTTTCATACAAGGGTTTCTTCAAACAATCAAAATACAAACCCCTAATCTACATGTATATAGCCGATGCAAAATAAATGGGGCGGATTTGGCTACGGGCATCAAGGTCATATATGACACTACCTCGCCCAAGAGCTTCTAAGCATTTGAAGCTACCTAATAATCAAGATGCACATCTATTTATACATTTTTAGTTCTTCATATACTATTGCCTTATAAAAGCTAAGGTATATTATATGTTATGTCCAACAAAATACAAAACGACTCACAAATTAATAGGAGGAAATAATGCTTAGTTCGTTGCATGTAACTATTCTTCATGCTTTTAGCTCAGTACTTCCACATGGAAATAGTTGTAACACCTCTGCCTCTTCGGACCGGCGGTTGTCACTCCTGGCAGCTTTCTAAAATCTCTAGGCTAGCCCCACGGACCAACACTAGTCTTTTCTGCGCACTTTGTCCTCACTCGTGCACACACGGGAACAACTTCTTGGTCAAGCACTTATCCTCAAATTGCTCCAAGCCAAACACGCTTAGGGGCTGTTTGGTTGTGCTTATTTATGGCTTTTTGCTTTTGGCTTATAAGCCACAAAAGCACCTAAGTAGGTGCTTTTTATTTTGTCTTTTGGCTTACACCATCATACTACTATGTTTAGTTAAAAGCCAAAAGCATCTATTTCGGTGCTTTTGTGGCTTATAAGCCAAACTCCAAAAGCTAGATTTAAGCCCAACCAAACAGGCCTTTAACCTCGGAATTCTTCTCATATGAGCTTCCGGAAAAGAAGTTGCAACTTGTTGGTATGAGTAAGCTATCAATCCTATTAAGCCATGCGCCAGAATCTCACAATAGTTATCTCCATGTAATTAAGATTTATATAATAGCTTATTGATTAGTTGCCACATGTTCAAGAATTCATGTTTCAATTTCAACATATTGCCACAAACCGATTTAAGTGCACGGAGTAAAACTTGTCTTTTGGTCATCAAATAATTAAATAATAACAAGTGCATTATCATTTGTTTGAAATAAGGCTCAAATTTATACACTACGAGTGTTTATTTCCAATAGGGAGGGGAAGTTGGATATCATTATCGATGATGCTAAAATTTTATGCATTCTGTTCGGTACTTTGTATTTGAGTAGAACATTCCACTGTGCTAGTCCTATCTCAAATCTTAATAAATATGCCAGAAGATTGGCAACAAATTCTTAGGTCCAAAAGATGCTAAAGGATGCGTTGATCGTACATGACCCATTGTTGCAAGATTGGTGTGGTCCACACTTCCCATGTGATATGAAGCAAGTAATCTCACCACCTTGGCATAAAATTGCAGCAAGTAACCTCACCACCTTCGCATAAAATTATTGTTGTGGAACACGTGAAACCTATATGTCAACGCCTCCCGCAAAAAGGTTATCACAACAACCTATCCATCTCAGAGATCAACTCTTAACAACATTTGATCCTCCAAACCAAATGCACATTAGACCATCCCTCCACCCAACCAAACAACAATAGGATATCCCTAGCCACGTGGATAGGGATATCGCAACCAACTTGTATTGTCCTCGAACCAAACACGAACCCCATGTAGCACCCGGCAGATGCAACAAACACAATTGTGTAGATATGTTCCCTTTTCTGTAAAATATTTCATCATTTTAATTTTTGCCCATAAGTGAATCTTAAATATTTGCACCCTTGTAACATCTTCTTCCTCTCCTTTTTGTTCAAAACTTGAACCTTTCCCTTATATAAGTGAAAATCTTATCATTAAGAAAATAATAGCAATGTAACCTCTTTCCTATCCTTTGGATTACCCTATATGCTCTGCTCGCACTGACCATGTTAGGGCTCCTACAGCAGTGTAACGCACCATGACATGCAAAAGCTGCTTGCCACCTCCTCCTATGCTTGCGATGAAGATGGGAAGGCCCTCAACACTTCATTGATCAAGATATGTGGCGATGATAACAGCCCAGAATTACGCTAGAACAGTGTCGGCTAAGGCGTTCACCCTTAACAATGGCAAGTACATGTGGCGATGACAATAGCCCGAAATTACGCTAGAACAGTGTCGGCTAAGGCGTTCACTTGTTGAGAGGAGCTACATAGGTGGACAAGGTCCAAGCCGAAGTGATGATTCATCTAGTGTTGTAGTTGAGATGAAAAGAGATGATTGATCTTTTCAAATCATAGTAGCTTTAAGATGGCTAACTAACAAAGAAAAGAGAGAAAAGGACACATGAAAAACATGACAAGGTAACAATGGCACTTATATCATATTTACTCCAAGATTTTTATAGAATTTTCCCTTAATATATAATAGCCAATACAATACAAATATGGCACCAAGAGGAAGGTATGCACCCCCTTCTTTAGCCTGGAATAAGACTAACACGAATAAACCAAAGAATCTAAATAGACATTTTATCACAAGACAGTGAAACATACCACACAGACAAGTTGTCCATGCATTTAGTCAAAATAAACCCAATTTTTCGGAAAATCCCCAAATTGGATGCAAAACATTGACAGGTTAGCCGTAAATACGACTTTCACCAAACAGGGCTTTCCACAGAATTCTATAAGGGTCTATAATATGGCCTTTTCAGAGAAAAGCATAGGGCAAAGCAATTACTAGAGGGAGATTTTTAACACGGCCGGGAAGCGTACCTATGCCTGGCAGCGTTCTTGCATTTGCTGCAGCGCAGCAACAGATCTTGGACGCCCACGTCTCCACACTCTTCACACACAGCATCCTGCAAAACAAAACCCACGGGAACAAAAGGTTTTTCTCGGATAAGCATTGGCTGCAAAGATCTCCCATGTAAATTAAATCCCAACCAATCTAATCCGATCTGAACATAGATCGCCCCCAAATAAATTGCTGCAGTTGCTCCTACACAGGGCCATGCTGCAAGCAGCGAGCAGGCAGATCCGAACCGGCCCCGTCGCCCACCACCGGGAGGGAAAACCTCCAGAAACCCGACAGCAGAAGAAAGAGAAACGGCGCGCACGATAGAGCACAGAGAGAAGAAACCATACCATCTCGCGGCGCCTGCAGGGTGCCCGAACAGGAGCATCAAAATCCGGGGCTTCCTCACCGCCATGAAGAGAAGCGGCAGTAGCTAAGGAGGAGAGTGCTCTCAGATTTTCTAGGAGGGCTAGCGACGTGTGTCCTCGCTGGTCGGTGGCCGCTGCCTCGTGGCTGAAAGGCCCCATCCTCGCAGTGGCGTGCTAGTGCAGGGCAATAAAACAGGAGAACGAATCACCCAAATATCATCATGGTCCAGCGATCTGACGTTCACGACTCGCCTGATCCAGCGACCTGAGCCGCACCGCCTTCACCGGGGGCTGAGGAAGCTAGACTGCGGCGGTGTTGTGCCCAGGGGGAAGGGAGAGGGGAAGTAGCAGCTTGCGGCGCCGTCATGGCTCGGAGCAGCTAGCTACAGAAATACGTAGGGTTATCCGTGTCTTGCGTCTCTGCAGATACACATGGACACGTGATTGGGCTACATCTCTTGGCTGAGAAATAAAAGAATAAAGTGAACCAGTGGGCTGTATCTTCGTTTAGGGCTAAGAAAAGGAGAATATGTGGCTGCCGACCGACTATTGGGCAGTTGTGGTCAATTCCGGCTATGCTGGCCTGAACATAGCCCAATTAATTCGATCATGTCGTGTTCCATAGGCTTAGGCTTTTTACAAAGGGATAGACACTGGTTTATCCGAAAAATTGATTTGGAGGACGGGCTTCATACAGAACTTTTTAAAAAATTCAAAAAGTGTCAATTTTTTCGTGTAGACACAATGTAACTACATGTATGCAAAATCTAAAAGTAAAATGCATTGTGTTTGTGCGCCATAAAAAGACAAATATTACAAATTCTGGAAAAAAAGAAGGCCCATTCAAAAATTGCAATGTTCACACTCATATCCGAATTGTTCTCTTTTTATTGAGACAAGAATACAAAGTATTTTCATATAATCTTTTGCAAACGCGTATTATAAATCATTATCTATCTTTCTATATTTTTTTAGAATTTTTAAATCTTTAAATTTTGGAATTTTCAGAGAAATCCTATATAGTCGTCCTCCAAATCGACGTACTCCTAGTGTATCACTTTTGGAGACAATGGCCTCTAGGGAGGCCGTTGATCTTCCTATAGACATTGATGCTCTCAAGATTTTAGTTGCCAGTGATTATGCAAATGCTATCCAAAGCCTTAAGCAGGATACATTAGGGGTTTATGCTTATGTTGTTCATGACATTTTGGACGCTGGGGCAGGGGTTGTTTGAGTTGAAGTTTTAGCATGAGCGTAGAGACTCAAATAAAGAGGTGTATCGCCTAGCTTGGGAGTGTGGTCCATCAGTATCAGGGTCGCCAAGTATGGCTAGTTCGTATTTCGGTAGTGGTTGAACTCTAATAAAGTTTAGTTGGCCTTTTAAAAAAAATCACCTTCATAGTGCATAATAACTAATATATACTATTATACTACCTCTCTTAAAATTTATATTTTTTAAAAAAGTTAATGACGAGGATCGATCTCATCAATGCCCATTGTTATGAGCTTGAGTTTTGGAGAAGATGGGGATGTTGGAGATCGCGGAACGGTTAACAGACAAGCAACCAGGGGACACGAGATTTACCCAGATTCAGGTCCCTAAAGGGAAAACTCTACTCCTGCTTGTCTGCTCTTGTTTATGGCGTAACCGAAAGTTATAAGGGTGCGCAGATGCAATTTAGCGTAGATGTGTGTATGCGGTGGTATGAGAGGTGCCCTCCTCCTCGTGCCATCCTAGCCTTTATATAGAAATAGGCAGGTCCTAGGCACATATCAAGTCAGTTACAGGTTTAGGGTTTGCTCCTTTGAATATTCTATCTAATCTAGTCTTGCTCTTCAAGGAACCGAAGACGTCATGGGCTTGGGCCATCCAAATATCTCCATGGGCCGCGTACATTCTCATGGGCCTTCTTTGGGCTGGACAGTATGTCAAGTCGTAAATTCGTGAGGGTATAACCATGTCGAGTCTCCCAGTGTTCAGTCGAATCGTAGATTCGGCTGATGACTTTTCAATCTTTTGGGTGTTGTTGTCTCTGTTCTTTAGAGAAATGATTCTGGTGTGTAGGGATTGTTGATGCGTGTGCCTGACTCTCTCGACGGATGTAACACCCTCAGAATCGGCCTTATGCAAGTTTTAGCGATTCCCGCCAAACCCGCATAGAAACGATTCAAAGGTGCCCACCAGGCACTTGCGTGCGGGTGGAAAACGAAGTAATAACATTACACAACAGTCCTCGATGGGACCCACAGAACAGATATATATACAACAGCGACTCAATGAGTCAAGAATACAGATATAATATACAAAGATCCGAATCACCTTGAAAATGATAGAGCGTCCGACTACGGACAAGATGCAAATGGGGCTAAGAGCCCTGAAGAATAACCAATGGCGTCCATAACTCGGGCCAGCGGGAAGGGTAACCACTAACGACGTCGATCTCAAAACCGCTTAAACAAAAGGGTGCCGACGAAGGGCAAAGGAAAAAGAGAGAGCGGTCAAGATCTTGAGGCCAAGACACGGCGAGGCTAGATTCGGCGGTCCTCGCCTACATAGGTATGGTGGATCGAGCGGTAAGATGCACTAAACAACCTATAGAGACTCGATATAACCGGCTATCGAGAGGGATAAGAAAGATCTATTCGAACCAACCGATGCTACCATCGACAAACCCATCTGGTGTTTCTCGAGACCAAACGAGGAAGTCAACCGAGGAACTCACACGTTGGCGCTTTAGTTATTCGGTTATCGTTGCGGCAATTACTAGTCAAATATAGATAGTCATCCTGATATAATAAGCAGTGGGCACTTTTATTTAACCATTCCGTTGTAGTTGCAACACTTACTAGTCAGATACAATTAACATGAGATAACCCAAAACCCAAAGGTTGTTGGCGTTTATTTAGCCATCCGTTGTAGTTGCAATACTTACTAGTCGATACAATGGTAGCAAGCGACAACCCAAACAAGCAATTGTTGGCTTTATTTAGCCATTCCATTATAGTGAAGCTGATTACTAGTCATTATAAAGTCAAATTTATAGCACTACTTTAGTTATAGTTGTTTATGATCGAGAATCTTGTGCTCCAAGTCGTCCATAACCGGACACGGCTTTCGAAAGTTTTACCTGCAGGGTGCACAAATAGCAACACACACTCGATCAACCTAGGAAAAACCAAATCAAAACCCAACGAGGCCTTCACGACAAAGCAATCACAGGATTCAGAAATATTTCAGGGGGCCACCCCATTGAGTACACCCGCAACGAAGTTAGCTGACTCCGAGACGGACTCAAGGTTTGCGTCAATGGTTGTAAACGACTGGGAACCCGAAAATGTGACTGGGCTTGTCGATACCGCGAAAACACTCCGCTTCCCTAAACAGTACAGGTGTAGTACATCGCACAATTTAAATTAAGTAGTAAAGCATGGCATAAGTACAGGATAGTAAATAAAACCTCAAACTAGTTTGTGGCCCCAAGAAATAAGAATGAATCAAGCTCCGGCTCAGGGGGGGTCCCATAATCCTCCCGGATGTGGATAGCGCGAATATTCAAGGAACAGGTATCAAGCACTTGGGGTTCCTACGGGACACAAGTGGACGGTTAACAACCAAATAACATCTATTGCCCACCTGTGCCTCTGCATTTACCTACTTCAATTTTAGTTATTAAACAATAATTAAAGTTATGATCATCTCCAACAATAAACACACGGCAATACTCCAACAACTGTGGTACTTGACGACTAACAAAGACTGAGCAAGCGACGACGCTACAGTCCAACTATCTACCAAACAAAAGGTAATAGGAGGTGTCCAAGGCAATATAAGGTCGTAAGGGATATCACGGTACGAAAACTAGAGCATCGCAACACGTATAACAATAGATCAACAGGAGGAAATAAATACTATAAAAGTAAGATAGGTAGAAAGGAGATGCTACTTTGAAAACATTGCCGAAGGTTCATCCAAGATCGGGTCGACACTCGCATCAACTCAACGGCCTTATCCGCGAAGAACCAAAACACTAAAGGAAACACCGGATGCACTATTTAATACAACGGCAGAAGATCGGGCATGATGCATGTATGATGTATGACATGGCAAGGTGCAATGCAATTAGACAAGATTAAGCGGAACCGGGGTCCCGACAAATATTTAGGTGGTTCATGTTGTTTAGCTACCCTGCATTTTAAATGTTGTCTTAACATGGCAAAATATATCACCGGTTCGATGCACAAAGTTAAATGGAGGCAATATTAGACTAGATTCGCCCGCATATGGCCTCCATATTTAATTTAGGTGAATCGGCATAAGGCCCCCAAACCACAAACATGTATGCAAGCATGACAATTTATTATGCAACAAGTATATTATATATATTACAAAAATATATGGGTCTTAGGAAAAGGGTCACACATTAGGGGTCTCGACGATCTTGGGGTTCGATGTGGTTCGGGGTCGGTCTCAGGGTTCGACGGGGGAAACGGTTCGACGCATCGGTCTCGGACAACGGAAGTCGATCTTGTCGCATCCGAGAAGGACTTGGTTGGCGTCGGGGTCACATCGGATTCATCCTGGTCGGTGTCGATCTTGTCGTTGCGAAGATCTTGTCGGGTCTGCGCCATCGAGTTGGTCTTGGCAGTCGGGGTGAAGAACTTGGCGTCCTCGAGGAAGTACTTGAAGGGTTCGCAGCATAGAAAACAAAAATTTTCCTACGATGTGAACTATATACCAAGATCTATTTATACTAGATACAAACAACGGGCGGATGTATATCCGTAGAGAACATACCCTTGAAGACCGACAAAGTTTAACGAGTCCAAACTCGTGGTTGATGTAGACGATCTCTTGCCGATCTCAAGATCGAGAGGAAGTCCTAGCGCCGCAAATCAAGATGCATCCGTGTCGCACACACGTTCGAGGCACGAGCAACCTCCGCCTCCTCGCTCCAGTGATGCAGGAAGCACAACTCTTTCTTGCCGAATAGCCACCGGGAACATGTATCTCGCTAGTCCGAGACCATGGGGATAAATTCTAGAGGAGAGAGATCCTTCACGAGGAGGTGTGAGTGAGAAGTGAGGAGGGCTCCTTTTATAGGAGGAGGGGAACCCCAAGGGGTGGCGCATGGGCTGCCCCTTGCCCTCCCTCTTCATGTGGGTGGACACTCCACTCACAAAACTCCTCCAAATTCCTCCACTCAAAATCCCACTCAAAGATCCCATTAAATTTCCACCAAATTTAATGCAAACTCTCATTAAATAAAACTCTTTTATTTTATTCAGAATTTTGTCAATTACTTTAATGACAAACATTCACAAATAACCCTTGCTAGAATTCTATTTCACATGCATAACCACTTTATGCAATTTCACCGAAAACCTGTTTGTGATATCTAGTGAAATAAATTCTGCGCTTGTTTATTCTTTCGGCATGAAACTTTTGCTCCAATTGGATGTCGGTGTCTCTTAAGTGTGTCACCCTACGGTTCGTGAATAATGCGGACATGATCGAGACCCTCTCATATCAATAATCGAGCGGGATCTGAGACCCATCTTGACTCCCACACATTCAACGATGACTTTCTTGTGATCGTTAACCTTTACGCTAGTATCTTAATCCCTTTGTTTCACGATATATTACATGTCCGAGATTCGATCATCGGTATCTCCATACCTAGTTTGATCTCATCGACATGCACTCTTTTCTCGTTCGTGATATAACATTCTAGTGATCAAATCACTTGCTTGCAAGCTAATCAATGTGATATCACCGAGGGCCCAGAGTATATCTATCCGTCATCGGGATGAACAAATTCCACTATCGATCCATGAGCCTCAACATAACACTTTATTAGTTCGAACCCATATTTATAATCACCCCATTACGGTGTGACGTTTGATGTTATCAAGAAACTCTTCCTGTTAGTGATTGACATGATCTCATGGTCTAAGGATTAGGATCACTGTAAGTTGTTATAGCAATATAAACTCAATGACTATGATCGTAATGCTATACTTGGATGAATGTTCATCACATCATTACACTAATGTTGTGATCCCGTTATTAACAACATCCAATGTCCATGATCGTGAAACCTTGATCATCTTGTTAATCAACGAGCTAGTTTATGAGAGAGGCTTAACTAGGAACTTTCTTTGTTTATTAAACACACATGTATTAACGCTTCCGTATTAATACAATTATAGCATGCAAAATAAACATCTATCATATACTTGGAATACACATAATAAACAATTTATTATTGCCTCTCGGGGCATATTCCTTCATCTCCCACTTGCACTAGAGACAATAATCTAGTTACATAGTGATATATCTAACACCCATTGAGTTCGGTGTTGATCATGTTTTGCTCTAAGGAGAGTTTTAGTCAACGGATCCGCTACATTGAGATCCGTATGTACTTTACAAATCTTTATATCTCCATCCTTGACATGCTCATGGATGGAGTGAAACCGCGCTTAATATGCTTGGAATGCTTGTGAGACCTTGGATCTTTGGCATTGGCAATGGCACCATTGTTGTCACAATAGATCACCATTGGGTCCAACGCGCTTGCCACAACTCCTAGTTCGGATATGAACCCCTTCATCCAAAGCTCGCTTCGGCCGCTTCGGCAAAGAACATATTCGGCCTCCGTTGTTGATCCCGCTACCACAGGTTGTTTGGAGCTCCTCCAACTAACCGCTCCGCCATTCATGAGAAATACGTATCCGGATTGATACTTAGAGTCATCCGGATCGGTGTCAAAGCTAGCGTCGACATAACACTTAGCGACGAGCTCTTCTTCACCTCCGTATACAAGAAACATATCCTTAGTTCTTCGTAAGTACTTAAGGATATTCTTGACCGCTATCCAGTGTTCCGAACCTGGATCCGATTGGTACCTACTAGTCAAACTAATAGCGTGTGCCACATCCGGTCTTGTACATAGCATGGCGTACATTATAGAGCCTATGGTCAAGCATAGGGACTTTGTCC
Organism: Avena longiglumis; assembly: GCA_030063025.1. Classification (NCBI taxonomy): domain Eukaryota; kingdom Viridiplantae; phylum Streptophyta; class Magnoliopsida; order Poales; family Poaceae; genus Avena; species Avena longiglumis. Next base: position 206,581,759 of record CP125979.1, on the reverse strand, counting down.
ATTATCTCTCTTTCTTCCGGCGGGACTTTGAGTCTTACTCAATGTCTTGCCTTGCAACATAGGTAAGAACCCTTCTTACTTAGTCCATTTTAAACTTCTTTAAAATCTTATCAAGGTATGTACTTTGCGATAGCCCTATTAGGCGCCTAGATCTATCTCTATAGATCTTTATGCCTAATATGTATGACGCTTCACCTAGGTCCTTCATTGAAAATTTGCTGTTTTAGATAACTTTTAACACTGTTTAAAAGTTCTATATCATTTCCGATCAATAATATGTCATCCACATATAATATCAAAAATGCCACATTGCTCCCACTCACTTTCTTGTAAATACAAGCTTCTCCATAAGTTTGGACAAATCCAAACTCTTTGATCACCTCATCAAAGCGGAGATTCCAACTTCGTGATGCTTGCTTCAATCCATAGATGGATCATTTGAAGCTTGCACACCTTGTTAGCATCCTTAGGATCGATAAACCCTTTGGTTGTATCATATACAACTCTTCTTCATTATTACCATTGAGAAACGCGGTTTTGACATCCATCTCGCCATATTTCATAATTGAAATATGCAGCAATTGCTAACATAATCCTAATCGACTTTAGCATCGCTACGGAGAGAAAGTCTCATCGTAGTCAACTCCTTGAATTTGTCGAAACCCCTTTGCGACAAGTCGAGCTTTATAGATGGTCACATTACCATCAAGACGCTTTTCCTTTGAAAATCCATTTGTTCTCCACGGCCTTTCGGTCGTGAGGTAATTCAACCAAGTTCCAAACTTGATTTTCATACATGGATTCCATCTCGGATTTCATGGCTTCTAACCATTTGTTGGAATCCGGCTCATCATCGCTTCTTCATACGTCGCAGGTCATTATTTTCATCAACCATGAAATTTATGACAGATTTCGCATGACTCGGAGCCGCAGCGTCTGTTTGACTGCGAGGTTGGTAGTACTCTCTTCGAGTTTCATGATCATTATCATTAGTTCCCTCTTCAACAGTGGAGCCAACTCGAACAACTTCCGGACAAGGCTACTCGCCATACTTTGAAGAGAAGGTTCCACAACCTCTTCGAGTTCTACCTTCCGACTACTCACACCTTTCGAGAAACTCTTTCTCTAGAAAGGATCCATTCTGGCAACAAAACCTTGCCCTCGGATTCGTGATAGAAGGAATACCCAATAGTTTATTTAGGGTATCCTATGAAGACGCATTTTTCCGCTTTGGGTTCGAGTTTATCCGGTTGAAGTTTCTTCACATAAACATCGCAACCCCAAACTTTAAGAATGACTTAGGTTTGTTTCCAAACCACAATTCATACGGTGTCATTTCAACGGATTTAGATGGTGCCCGATTTAAAGTGAATGCAGCAGTTTCCAGTGCATAACCCCAAAATGACAACGGCAAGTCCGTCAGAGACATCATAGATCGAACCATATCTAATAAAGTACGACATTCTGACGTTCCGACACACCATTTGTGGTGTTCCGGCAGTGTGAGTTGTGAAACAATTCCACACTCTTTCATGTGAGTGCTAAACTCGTAACTTAGATACTCACCTCCACGGTCGCATCAAGAAATTTGATCTTTCTATTACGATGATTTTCCACTTCATTCGAAATTCCTTGAACTTTTCAAAGGTTTCGACTTGTGTTTCATCAAGTAGATATAACCGTATCTACTCAAATCATCCGTGAAAGTAACAAAATAACGATATCCACCTCGGCAAACACACTCATTGGACCACATACATCGAATGTATGATTTCCAATAAATCGCCTGCTCCATTGAACCGAAACGGCGTTCTAGTCATCTTGCCCATAAGGCATGGCTCACATGTATCAAATGATTCATAATCAAGTGATTCCAAAAGTCCATCCGAATGGAGCTTCTTCATGCGTTTAATGCCAATATGACCTAGACGGCATTGCCACATATATGCGGATATATCATCATCAAGTTTAATCCTTTTAGCATCAACATTATGAATATGTGTAACATTATCATCGAGATCCAAGAAATAAACCATTCAACATTGGTGCATGACCATAAAAGATTTCATTCATATAAATGGAACAACCATTGTTCTCGATTTGAATGAAAACCACTTTGCATCAAACATGATCCAGATACAATGTTCATGCTCGGTGCAGCACCAAATAACGATTATTTAAGTTTATGACTAATCCCGACGGTAAGTGGAGAGGTAGCGTTCGACGGCGATCACATCAACACTTGATCCATTGCCGACACGCATCTTGACCTCACCCTTGCTAGCGGTCGCCTGTTCCGACCTCGATTCGAGTTACAAATATTAGCAACGAACCGGTATCAAATACCGGTGCTACGCGAGCACTAGTCAAGTACACATCAATAACATGTATATCATATATACCTTTGTTTGCCTTGCCGGCCTTCTTGTCCGCCAGATACTTGGGGCGATTGCGCTTCGATGGCGATCCTCTTACAATAGTAGCACTTCGGTATCGGACTTAGGTCCAACTCGGGTTTTTTCAGCGCTGCAACAGGCTTGCCGTCCTTACTTCCTTCCGTTTTCCTTCTTGTCTTTCTTGAAACCAGTGTTCCTATTGATCATCAACACTTGATGTTCCTTTTTGATCTCCACTGCAGTTTTAAGCATTGTGAAGCTCGGGAGACTTCTTCATGCCTGCATATTATAGTTCATCACGAAGCTCTTATAGCTAGGTGGCGTAGATTGCGAACACGATGGATGCCTAAGTCAATGGGAATCGTTATTCCCAAGGACACAAGCTTATCGGCGTAACCGACATCTTGAGTACATGCTCACTAACGAGCCGTTTCTCTTCCATCATGCGCTAAAGAACTTTTACAAGCATTGTAGCTCTCACTGTTGACATGTGTGTCGAAAATCATTTTCAACTCACCCATTGTATCAAAAGCATTGCCGTTCCAAACGCTTTCAAGTTCGCTCTAGCCCATACAATATGCCGCAATGAACTAAGTTGTGGTCCTCCGACGAGTCGATAGACATTCTTCTCCTCGTCGGGCATCATCAAAGGTGGGGCCTAACTACGCTTCTAGCACATATTGCTTTTGTGCAGAGAGGAGAATCCTCAAATTCATGGCCCATTCAAGAAGTTGCTACCGTTCGTTGCTAGTTTCTCTTTCTCCATGAACGCATTGAAATTAAAAGCGGTGGTGCCATCTACAATGTAATTTGTAAAGTTTAGACTAAGTGTATGATAGATTGAGTTCAACTAATCTATATTACGAATGAACTCCCACTCAAAGCGACATCCCTCGTGTCCTTTTGGTGATTACATGAACCAAATCCACTACACCAAGTCCGATCATCACGTGAGTCGATAGCTTCAAAGGCGAGCATCAAATGGGCATCATATCAATTATATGACTCATGCTTAACCTTTCGGTCTGTGTTCCGAGGCCATGTCTGTACATGCTAGGCTCGCCAAGTTAGAACCTTAGTATTTTGCGTGTGTAACTGTCTTACACCCGAAGTATGGTCGAGGATCCAAGTACACCCGATCATCACGTGATGTCTTGGAGCGACGAAAACATAATCGGTGCATACTAAAAGGAAGAACACATTCTTATCTTGATATTTAAATGAGGGATCATCTTATTATGCTTAACAAAGCGCTAAATAAGCAATATAAGATGCAATCAAACATCATATGTTTATTAGTGAAATTATATGGTTCCCGCAGATGATCTCTATCATGTGCATCGTGGTATGATCACTATCATACCTATATGTGTAAATCCACAGTCTATGGATTTTACACGCTATGTGTTGTAAGAGTATCATCTCATACTTCTACTTACAACACTACCATATCATAACACTAGCCCAAGAACAATCTAAACTAGACGCCTCTAATTTATCCATTGCAAGTTTTACGTGGTGAGGGCTTTCGAGATAGAACCGTTCTTACCTACGAACATGAACCACAACGAGGATAATCAAATTGTTGACAACTCGCTTGCAAAATAGATATTGACTATAGTAGGAGAGATGACACCGCTAGCCACTTATGCAAACTAGTTGCATGTCAAGCGTGGAACAGGTCTCATGAGGACATGTAAAGTTTATCCGGCCGCTTCATCCCACTATGCCACCAATATCCAAAATCACAAGAAAGGAGCAACAACATGATCATCATCGCCCACATACTCATATGTGTACTACCCGTAAAGTATCTACGCATAGATCCGGCTCGATACCAATCAAGGGTTCGCAAGATAGAAAACAAAAATTTTCCTACGATGTGAACTATATACCAAGATCTATTTATACTAGATACAAACAACGCGGATGTATATCCGTAGAGAACATACCCTTGAAGACCGACAAAGTTTAACGAGTCCAAACTCGTGGTTGATGTAGACGATCTCTTGCCGATCTCAAGATCGAGAGGAAGTCCTAGCGCCGCAAATCAGCCAAGCATCCGTGCTCGCACACACGCTCGAGGCACCGAGCAACCTCCGCCTCGCCTCCAAATGATGCAGGAAGCACAACTCTTTCTTGCCGAATAGCCACCGGGAACATGTATCTCGCTAGTCCGAGACCATGGGGATAAATTCTAGAGGGAGAGAGATCCTTCACGAGGAGGTGAGTGAGAAGTGAGAGGAGGGCTCCTTTTATAGGAGGAGGGGAACCCCAAGGGGTGGCCGCATGGGGCTGCCCCTTGCCCTCCCTCTTCATGTGGGTGGACACTCCACTCACAAAACTCCTCCAAATTCCTCCACTCAAAATCCCACTCAAAGATCCCATTAAATTTCCACCAAATTTAATGCAAACTCTCATTAAATAAAACTCTTTTATTTTATTCAGAATTTTGTCAATTACTTTAATGACAAACATTCACAAATAACCCTTGCTAGAATTCTATTTCACATGCATAACCACTTTATGCAATTTCACCAAAAACCTGTTTTGGTATCTAGTGAAATAAATTCCTCGCTTGTTTATTCTTTCGCATGAAACTTTTGCTCCAATTGGATGTCGGTGTCTCTTAAGTGTGTCACCCTACGGTTCGTGAATAGTGCGGACATGATCGAGACCCTCTCGGATCAATAATCGAAGCGGGATCCGAGACCCATACGACTCCCACATTCAACGATGACTTTCTTATGATCGCGGAACCTTTTACGCTAGTATCTTAATCCCTTTGTTTCGCGATATATTACATGTCCGAGATTCGATCATCGGTATCTCCATACCTAGTTTGATCTCGTTACTGACATGCACTCTTTTCTCGCTCCCGTGATATAACATTCTAGTGATCAAATCACTTGCTTGAAAGCTAATCAATGTGATATCACCGAGAGGGCCCAGAGCATATCTATCCGATCGGGATGAACAAATTCCACTCTCGATCCATGAGCCTCAACATAACACTTTATTAGTTCGAACCCATCTTTATAATCACCCATTACGGTGACGTTTGATGTTATCAAGAAACTCTTCCGGTGTTAGTGATTGACATGATCTCATGGTCTAAGGATTAGGATCACTTCGTAAGTTGTTATAGCAATATAAACTCAATGACTATGATCGTAATGCTATACTGCGGATGAATGTTCATCACATCATTACACTAATGTTGTGATCCCGTTATTAACAACATCCAATGTCCATGATCAGGAAACCTTGATCATCTTGTTAATCAACGAGCTAGTTTATGAGAGAGGCTTAACTAGGAACTTTCTGTTTGTTTATTAAACACACATGTATTAACGTTTCCGTATTAATACAATTATAGCATGCAAAATAAACATCTATCATATACTTGGAATACACATAATAAACAATTTATTATTGCCTCTCAGGGCATATTCCCTTCAGTACTTGGCGTATCCGTGTCGACGACCTGGGCGTCCGGGTTCTTGAGGAACTTGGCGTCCGGGCAGGAGTACTTGGGGTTCCCACTTCGACTGTCGATGTCGGACTCGGGTTGCATGTCAACGAGGAGGCCTTGTCGCATCCGACTTGTGTTGGCCTTTGACAACAAAATTGCCTCAACTCCATCACATCAACAGTTTGGGGCCGAGACGGAATTCCACCAATTATAACCACACCGGTGCTCGTGATGCGCTGAGGCAGGGAAACAAAACAGGGTGTTCCTGTAACATCAAGCACCACGCTACAGCGGCAGGGCACTCGCGGGGAAGACGAGGGCGCGCCGGAGGGACGCCGTGGGGGCGCGGTCGGAGACACCGAGGATGAGCAGGGGCCCGGGCTCCAGGATGAAGACGGGGTCGGGGCCGTCTCGCGGATGGGGCGGCACCGGACAGAGGAGGGCGAGGGAGGCGGCGAGGAGAGTTCCACGGCTTGTAGCAGAGGAGGACGGAGCCGCAGGAGGCAGCGAGGCAGGCCGGCGAGCACGCTTCGGGGAAGGCGCCGACGGCGACTTCTGAGGCGCCCGAGGAAGGACGCCAGAGGCGAGTGGCGTGGGACGAGCTGCAGGCGACGCCATGGTGGAACGGATCGAAGCGATCGCGGCGGGTCTGCGCAGCGAGCTCGGCGAGGTTGGCTGCAGCCGCGGCGGGCGGAAGCTCTGAAGGCGAGGTCGCCGAAGGCGGGCCGTGGCCCGAGGCGGTGGCTCTGCAGTCTGCGGCAGGCGTGGCCGCTCGGCAGAGGAGCGAGTCGGCCGAGCGCGGGGCATGGCGCTCGCGGCGGTTGCTCGAGAAGGAGGGCAATGCGGGTCGCGGGACGGTGGCGAAGGCTCCTGACGGCGGCGAGATGCGAGCGACACAGGGAGAGAGAGGGGATCGCGAGCGGGGACGCGAGGTGGGTCGGGAACGTGGGACGGGGCGCTAGTGGGGTCAGGTGGGCCAGCAGAGGAAGGAAGAGAGCGTGCGGGGGTGGAGCGTGGGCCGCTGCGCGCTGGCGTGCGTCTGTGTGCGTGCGTTGCGTGTGTGGGTGGTGTGGTGGGGCCACCAGTGGAAGCGATGGGGTGGTTGGCGGCTGGAGGTGGTTTCCTGGTGGCGGGGTGGAGGGAATAGGTTGGGGATCTAGGGTTTTGTGGTAGTGGGCTGGGTGGCCTCCGGTTGGGCCTTGCTGGCGTTGGTCGCCCCTACAAAATAGATTTTGTTTAAATATTTTGTTTTAAAAGATTTGTTAACTAGTTTTTAAGACAAATACAAGATCCAATTAGACCGAGAGATTTGATTTGAAACTTAAGAAGGGCTAATTTAGAAAACAACATAGACTTTTACGAAGATAGTTTTATACAAATTATATGCATGATGCCATGATGATGCACAAAATATTATTTAACACGCGATTTTCTAGTAGTTGATTTCCGGGGTGCTACAATTCGACACCACTAACAATGGATCTCGCCCTCGAGATCCTCCTCATGGTACCGGAAAGAAGGTCGGTGATCTAATCTTCTCGCATCGTGTAGATCCTCGCGACACCACTAACAAGAGGTCGTTGTCCGGGATCGACGAGAGAACACTCCGGGAACAAAGGCGAAGGTAGAGGTATCAACAAATAAAGCCACCTCTAACTCTGATAGAAAGAGAGAACTGATGCATTCTTATCCACTTCAATGTACACAAGCGAATAGAGTGAGTAGTCGGCATGGGGGCCAATCCATCACTCACCCAAACTATTACTCCGCACAATCAGTAGAAAAGCGTGCAACCATTCTCGGAATCAGACTGAAGATCTTGACAATCGAGGTTCAGAAACAAAGGAGTGATGCAGACTCTGCATCGGATCTGGCGTAGATGATGTCGTCGCGTCAGAAAGCACCGGAAGGCACAAGAAGGAACAAAGAGAAGTCCACCAGACGAAGGATTCCTCGGATAGCATGAAGACCAGATGTAGCAACACCGTTACCAAAGGAGGAAGCGAAACTCTAAAGGTACGATGGAACCCAACCACGAGAAATCCTGGACTCGAAGAGAGAGAAGAGAGCGGATTCAAAACACGCAGAGGTGAGAGGAGAGCAGCAGAGGGGTAAGGAGTAAAGAAAGAGAAGAGAGCGGATTCAAAACATGCAGAGGTGAGAGGAGAGCAGCAGAGGGGTAAGGAGTAAAATCAGACCTAATCAGAACTATCCAACCGATTTTGCAAAAATAGTTTTAACACTCTACTTCGGCCGTTAGCTAGGTTATCCTACAGGCTGGACTTGTGGGGTATCGCAACTGCTGAGCTCTGATACCACTCTGTAACACCCTCAGAATCGGCCCTATGCAAGTTTTAGCGATTCCCGCCAAACCCGCATAGAAACGATTCAAAGGTGCCCACCAGGCACTTGCGTGTGGGTGGAAAACGAAGTAATAACATTACACTACAGTCCTCGATGGGACCCACAGAACAGATATATATACAACAGCGACTCAATGAGTCAAGAATACAGATATAATATACAAAGATCCAAATCACCTTGAAAATGATATAGCGTCTGACTACGGACAAGATGCTAACCAATGGCGTCCATAACTTTGGCATCCCGCAAAACCACTACTAGAAAATCGCGTTGTTTTTGTGCATTGCATCGTCATCATCATGCATTGTTGTCTGCATTATTTTGAAAAGCCTAGTTTTGATTTATACAAATACCCCTCTTATTTTCAAACACAAAACCCCGATCGCATCGGAGATTTTATTTGTCTAAAGACTGTTTGCAAAATGGCCTAGTTTTAAAATAGACAAGACAAAACAAGCACACCTTTTAAAACAGCCCCACCTAAATCCTATTCTCACCCGAATCTATCCTACCCACCCCTCACAGCTCGCCACCTCACCCCTGGACCTATTCCCTACCCACCTGCCACCTCATCGATCCATACCTTTTTCCTCTCCCTCTTTTTCACCCCAGTCCCACCTACCCTCTCCCCCCCACTCCCACCCGGACCCCACCGCCCCTGGGTCCCACCTGCAGGCCCGCAGCCCTCTCTCCCTCACCCCTCCTCTCAGTCAAACCCACTCACCACACCTGCCACCCTGGCCCACCCGCGGGACCCGCCCCCACCGACCCTCCTCTCTCCCCGGCAGACTCCCGACCCCACCCGCTCACCCGCACGCGCTCGCCTCCCCCACCCTCCTTCTTCCTCCTCTCCCTCCCCGTTCCACCTTCCTCTGCCACCGACCCCGGCCCGACCTCCCCGCCACCGCTCCGCCTCTCCCTCTGCCTCCTCCGGCCTGCCAGCCGCCATCCTCGCTCCTCTGGCCGCCTCCGCCATCGCCAGGCCGAGCCAATGAGCTCCTCCTCTTCCATGCCGAGCCGCCCTCCTCCTCCCACCCTCGCGGACCCGGCGCCTCCCTCGCCTCCGGCCGCCGCCTTTAGTGCTCTCGCCTCGCCCCGCTGCTCGCTTCGACGCGGCGCCTCCTCCTCCTCTCGCCACCGCTCACCACCGCGCCCGACAACCTCAGCCCCAGATCCACCGCCTCGCCTTGGGCCCTCCTTCCTTCCCCGGCCGCCCGAGCTCCGCCGCTTACCTCGCCGCCCAGCGACCGCTGCCATGCCCCACCGCCAACCTCGTCCGCCATTGACCTCGCCCGCCCGCCAACCTCGTCGCCGGCCCGCCCGCCTCGCCCGCTTGAGCCTCCTCCCCGAGCCTCGCCTTTCACAGCAGCGGCCCCCTGACCCACCTCCCCATGGGACCCACCCGTCGTCGCTTGCCATCCGCCCAACTGCAGTTTTCTGTGTAGTACCGAGTTGGTGCTAAGTGGTTGGGTGGACAACAAGACCGCAAGATCTTCCGCGAATCGACTAGGGCGCCACTCAAGACCATCGAGGTTGAAGATGAACCCGAGGAAATTCGGAGGATCGACAAGGAATCGATGCCCAACACCGACAAGGTCTCGACATGTCGCCATACCCGAAGACCGATTCCGTACCAGGCGCCACGCCAAGTGCTCCTTCCCGGACCCGAACCCCGGTACCGGACAAGTTCGCCATCGACCTCGAGAACTCCTGCACGGAACAACAAGACCGCCACACGGACGCGAACCCCAAGACCACGAGGCCCAACCAAGACCGATCCGGCGCCAAGACCTCCGGCAGGAACCGATTCACGAGAACCGACCGAACCTGAAGCACGACAAGATCTACCCCGCTACCCGAGCACGATCCCGCCGAGACCGAACCCCAGATCCGGACCCCGAGACCCGACCCCGAACCCCGGAACCCAAGATCGTCGAACCCTAATGTGTGACCCCTTTTTCCCGAGCCCTATTTTATAAATGCTAAATATAAAACATGTTGCATATTAATCATTCATCTTGCATGCATGCTTGTCATGTGGTTTGGGGGCCTTATGCCGATTCACCTAATAATTAAATATGGGGCCCATATGCGGGCAAATCTAGTCTTATATTGGCCTCATTTAAATTTGTATAGCGAACCGGTGACTTATCACGCCCTGTTAAAACAACATTTAATTTGCGGGGGTTCTAAATAACTTGAACCAATTGATTAAATTGTCGGGATCCCGGTTCCACTTAATATGACCTAATTGCATCGCACCTTTGCCATGTCATACATCATGCATGCATCATGCCGATATTTTGCCGTTGTATTAAATATTGCATCCGGTGTTTATTCTAGTGTTTTGCTTTTTCGCGGATAAGGCCGTTGAGTTGATGCGAGTGACGCCCCGACCTCCGGATGAACCTTCGGCAATGTTTTCAGGCGAGCATCTCCCTCCCTTTCTACCTATCTTACTTTTATAGTATTTATTCCCTCCTGTTGATCTATTGCTATCTGTGATGCGATGCTCTAGTTTTCGTACCCGTGATATCCCTTGCAGCCCTATATTGCCTTGGACACATCCTATTACCTGTTGTTTGTTAGATAGTTGGACTTGCGCGTCGTAGTCGCCTGCTCAAGTGCTGTTGCGTGTCGTCAATTGCCACAGTTGTTGGAGCCTTGCCGCATGTTTGTTGTTGGAGATGATTATGGCTTTACTTATCGTTCACTTTAATTCCCGTTTAACAACTAAAATTGAAGTAAGCAGAGGCATCGGTGGGTGATAGATAATATTTGGTTTCCGAACGCCCACTTGTGTCCCTGGGACCCCGAGTACTTGATACATGTTCCTTGATTTATCGCGCTATCCACATCCGGAGGATTATGGGACCCCCGAGCGAGCTTGATTCAGTCTTATTTCTTGGGGCCACAAACTAGTTTGAGGTTTTATTTACTATCCTGTACTTATGCCATGCTTATCGCTTTATTTAAATTGTGCGCGAGCACACTGTATCGCTTAGGATCGTGGCACGATTCGCGGTGTCGACAAGCCCAGCCACACTTTCGGGTTCCCGATCGTTCACGTACCGTCCCACAACCTTAAGTCCGTCTCGGAGCCGGCTTTGGGTCTACTTTAAGGGTGGCCCCGAAATATTTCTGAATCCTGTGATTGCTTTGTCGTGAAAGCCTCGTTGGGTTTTGATTTGGTTTTTCCGAGGTTGATCGGCGTGTGTTGCTATTGGTGCACCGCCGGTAAAACTTTCCAAAGCCGTGTTCATGGTTATGGACGACTTGGAGCACAGTATCTCGATCATAGACAAGCATAACTAAAGTAGTGCTATAAATTTGACTTTTTAATGACTAGTAATCAGCTTCACTATAATGGAATGGCTAAATAAAACTGCCCACAATTGCTTGTTTGGGTTATCGCTGGCGACCATTGTACCTGACTAGTAAGTATTGCAACTACAACGGAATGGCTAAATAAAAGTACCAACAACTATTGGGTTTTGAGGTTATCTCATGTTAACTGTATCTGACTAGTAATTGTTGCCACTATCACGGAATGGTTAACTAAAAGTGCCCACTGCTTATTTTACCAGGATGATTATCTATACCTGACTAGTAATTACGGCAACGATAACTGAATAAGTAAAACTGCCAACTGTGTGAGTTCCTCGGTTGACTTCCTCGTTTGGTCTCGAGGGGGAAACGCCAGGATGGGTTTGTTTGATGGTAGTATCAGGTTATCTCCGAATAGGTCTTTCTTATCCCTCCGATATCCGCCAGCTTGTATCGAGTCTCTATAGGTTGTTTAGTGCATCTTGCCATTGCCGCCATCCACCATACCTATGTAGGCGAGGACCGCCAATTCTATCCTCGCTGTCTTGGCCTCGATCGACGCCTCTTTTTCCTTTGCCCTTTGTCGGCACCCTTTTTTTAAGGTTTTGAGATCGGCGTCATAGGGTTACCCTTCCGCTTGGCGAGGGTTATGGACGTCATTGGTTATTCTTCAGGGCTCTTAGCCCCATTTGCATCTTGTCCGTAGTCGGACGCTCCATCTTTTCAAGGTGATTTGGGTCTTTGTATATTATATCTGTATTCTTGACTCATTGAGTCACTGTTGTATATATCTGTTCTGTGGGTCCCATCGAGGACTGTTGTGTAATGTTATTACTTCGTATTACACCCGCACGAAAGTGCCTGGTGGAAACCTTTGAATCGTTTCTATGCGGGTTTGGCGGGTTTCGCTAAAACTTGCATAGGTCCGATTCTGAGGGTGCTACAGAGTGGTATCAGAGCTCAGCAGTTACGATACCCCACAAGTCCAGCCTGTAGGATAACCTAGCTAACGGCCGAAGTAGAGTGTCAAAACTATTTTTGCAAAATCGGTTGGATAGTTCTGGTTAGGTCTGCTTTTATTCCTTACCCTCTGCTATTCTCCTCTTACCTCTACGTGTTTTGAAACCTCTCTCTTCTCTCTCTTCGAGTCCAGGATTTCTCGTGGTTGGGTTCCGTCGTACCTTCAGGGTTTCGCTTCCTCCTTTGGTAACGGTGCTGCTACATCTGGTCTTCATGCTATCCGAGGAATCCTTTATCTGTGGTACCATTCTTTGGTCTTTGTTTGTGCCTTCCGGTGTTTTCCGACGCGACGACATCATCTACGCCAAATCCGATGCAGAGTCTGCATCCCTCCTTTGTTTCCGAACCTCGCTTGTCGAGATCTTCAGTCTAATTCCGAGAGTTGGTTGCATAATCCGCCTATTCGTGTGCAGAGTAATGGTTTGGGTGCGCGATGGACTGATCACCATCCGACTACTCTTATCATTCGCTCTTGTACATCGAATCAGTGGATCCAGCAATTTTACTCTGTCCACGAAAGCTAGAGGTGGCTTTATTTGTTGATACCTCTACCTTCGACCTTTTGTTCCGGAGTGTTCCCCTCGATGATCACGGACAACGACCTCTTGTTAGTGGTGTCGAGAGGATCTACACGAAGCGAGAAGACGCAGATCGCCGACCTTCCTTCCGGTACCATGAGGCGGATCTCGAGGGCGAGATCCATTGTTAGTGGTGTCGAATTGTGGCATCCCGCAAAACCACTACTAGAAAATCGCGTTGTTTTTGTGCATTGCATCGTCATCATCATGCATTGTTGTCTGCATTATTTTGAAAAGCCTAGTTTTGATTTATACAAATACCCCTCTTATTTTCAAACACAAAACCCCGATCGCATCGGAGATTTTATTTGTCTAAAGACTGTTTGCAAAATGGCCTAGTTTTAAAATAGACAAGACAAAACAAGCACACCTTTTAAAACAGCCCCACCTAAATCCTATTCTCACCCGAATCTATCCTACCCACCCCTCACATACCACCTCACCCCTGGACCTATTCCCTACCCACCTGCCACCTCATCGATCCATACCTTTTTCCTCTCCCTCTTTTTCACCCCAGTCCCACCTACCCTCTCTCTCTCTCCCCCACTCCCACCCGGACCCCACCGCCCCTGGGTCCCACCTGCAGGCCCGCAGCCCTCTCTCCCTCACCCCTCCTCTCAGTCAAACCCACTCACCACACCTGCCACCCTGGCCCACCCGCGGGACCCGCCCCCACTGACCCTCCTCTCTCCCAGACTCACCCCACCGCTCACCGACGCCGCCTCCCCACCCTCCTTCTTCCTCCTCTCCCTGTTCCACCTTCCTCTCGCCACCGACCCGCCCCGCTCGACCTCCTCCCGCCTCACCGCCGCTCTCTCCTCTGCTCCTCTCCGTCACCAGTGCCGCCCTCCTCCTCCGGGCTGCAGTAGCCCGCCATCGCTGACTCGACATGCCGCCCGCCCAGCCGCCGGAGCTCCTCCTTCCGCCGAGCCGCCCGCCTCCGCCCCCACCCAAGCGCCTCCCTCTCGCCTCCGGCCGCCGCCTTAGCGCCCCTCGCCGCCTCTGCTTCCCGCTGCCGCCTTCCCGACACGAGCTTTCGCTCCTCGCCACTGCTCACCGCCCCACGACCCAGCGGCCCGCATCCACCGCCCGCCTCCCGTCCCTCCTTCCTTCCCGGCTGCTCGAGCCCGCCTCGCTTACTCGCTGCAGCTCCCGCCGGCCAGCGCTCTCACCGCCCGCCAACCTCGTCTGCCAGTCCGGCCCGCCTCGCCCGCGAGCCCGCTCCCCGAGCCCCTCGCCTCCCTTTCCGCGCGCAGCAGTCGGCCCCGCCTGGACCCACCTCCCCCGCGGGACCCACCCCGTCGTCGCCTTGCCATCTGCCTCCAACCGTGCAGTTTTCCTGTGTAGTACCGAGTTGGTGCTAAGTGGTTGGGTGTGGAGACAACAAGACCGCAAGATCTTCCGCGAATCGACTAGGGCGCCACTCGAAGACCATCGAGGTTGAAGATGAACCCGAGGCAATTCCAGGAGGATCGACAAGGACTCTGATGCCCAACACCGACAAGGTCTCCGACATGCGTCGCCATACCCGAAGACCGATTCCGTACCAGGCGCCACGCCAAGTGCTCCTTCCCGGACCCGAACCCCGGTACCGGACAAGTTCGCCATCGACCTCGAGAACGCCTGCACGGAACAACAAGACCGCCACACGGACGCGAACCCCAAGACCCTGAGGCCCGAACCGAAGACCGATCCGAAGCGCCAAGACCTCCGACAGGGAACCGACCAGTTCGCCGAGAACCGCACCCGAACCTGAAGCACGACAAGATCTACCCCGCTACCCGAGCACGATCCCGCCGAGACCGAACCCCAGATCCGGACCCCGAGACCCGACCCCGAACCCCGGAACCCAAGATCGTCGAACCCTAATGTGTGACCCCTTTTTCCCGAGCCCTATTTTATAAATGCTAAATATAAAACCTGTTGCATATTAATCATTCATCTTGCATGCATGCTTGTCATGTGGTTTGGGGGCCTTATGCCGATTCACCTAATAATTAAATATGGGGCCCATATGCGGGCAAATCTAGTCTTATATTGGCCTCATTTAAATTTGTGTAGCGAACCGGTGACTTATCACGCCCTGTTAAAACAACTTTTAATTTGCGGGGGTTCTAAATAACTTGAACCAATTGATTAAATTTTCGGGACCCCGGTTCCACTTAATATGACCTAATTGCATCGCACCTTTGCCATGTCATACATCATGCATGCATCATGCCGATCTTTTGCCGTTGTATTAAATATTGCATCCGGTGTTTATTCTAGTGTTTTGCTTTTTCGCGGATAAGGCCGTTGAGTTGATGCGAGTGACGCCCAGACCTCCGGATGAACCTTCGGCAATGTTTTCAGGCGAGCATCTCCCTCCCTTTCTACTTATCTTACTTTTATAGTATTTATTCCCTCCTGTTGATCTATTGCTATCTGTGATGCGATGCTCTAGTTTTCGTACCCGTGATATCCCTTGAAGCCTTATATTGCCTTGGACACATCCTATTACCTGTTGTTTGTTAGATAGTTGGACTTGCGCGTCGTAGTCGCTCAGCTTCAAGTGCGTGTCGTCAATTGCCACAGTTGTTGGACCCTTGCCGCATGTTTGTTGTTGGAGATGATTATAGCTTTACTTATCGTTCACTTTAATTCCCGTTTAACAACTAAAATTGAAGTAAGCAGAGGCATCGGTGGGTGATAGATAATATTTGGTTTCCGAACGCCCACTTGTGTCCCGTAGGACCCTGAGTACTTGATACCTGTTCCTTGATTTATCGCGCTATCCACATCCGGAGGATTATGGGACCCCAGCGAGCTTGATTCAGTCTTATTTCTTGGGGCCACAAACTAGTTTGAGGTTTTATTTACTATCTGTACTTATGCCATGCTTATCGCTTTATTTAAATTGTGCGAGGAGCAGACTGTTAGGATCGTGGCACGATTCCGCGGTGTCGACAAGCCCAGCCACACTTTCGGGTTCCCGATTCACCGTCCCCACAACCTTAAGTCCGCCCTCGAGCCGGTCGGCTTGCGGGTTCACTTTAAGGTGGCCGAAATATTTCAATCCTGTGATTGCTTTGTCGTGAAAGCCTCGTTGGGTTTTGATTTGGTTTCCGAGGTTGATCGAGCGTGTGTTGCTATTGGTGCACCAGGGTAAAACTTTCTGAAAGCCGTGTCCGCGGTTATGGACGACTTGGAGCACAGTATCTCGATCATAGACAAGCATAACTAAAGTAGTGCTATAAATTTGACTTTTTAATGACTAGTAATCAGCTTCACTATAATGGAATGGCTAAATAAAACTGCCCACAATTGCTTGTTTGGGTTGTCGCTGGCGACCATTGTACCTGACTAGTAATTATTGCAACTACAACAGAATGGCTAAATAAAAGTACCAACAACTATTGGGTTTTGAGGTTATCTCATGTTAACTGTATCTGACTAGTAATTGTTGCCACTATCACGGAATGGTTAACTAAAAGTGCCCATTGCTTATTTTACCAGGATGATTATCTATACCTGACTAGTAATTACGGCAACGATAACTGAATAAGTAAAACTGCCAACTGTGTGAGTTCCTCGGTTGACTTCCTCGTTTGGTCTCGAGGGGGAAACGCCAGGATGGGTTTGTTTGATGGTAGTATCAGGTTATCTCCGAATAGGTCTTTCTTATCCCCTCCTCGATATTCGGTTGTATCGAGTCTCTATAGGTTGTTTAGTGCATCTTTGTCAGCCGCTCAAGACACCATACCTATGTAGGCGAGGACCGCCGAATTCTAGCCTCGCTGTCTTGGCCTCAAGATCGACGCTCCTCTTTTTCCTTTGCCCTTTGTCGGCACCCTTTTGTTTAAGCAGGTTTTGAGATCGACGTCGTTAGCGTGGTTACCCTTCCTTGGCCTGGGTGGTTATGGACGCCATTGGTTATTCTTCAGGCTCTTAGCCCCATTTGCATCTTGTCCGTAGTCGGACGCTCCATCTTTCAAGGTGATTTGGGTCTTTGTATATTATATCGTATTCTTGACTCATTGAGTCGCTTGTATATATCTGCTCATGGGTCCCATCGAGGACTGTGTAATATTATTACTGTATTCCACCGCGAAAGTGCTGGTGGCACCTTTGAATCGTTTCTATGCGGGTTTGGCGGGTTTCGCTAAAACTTGCATAGGTCCGATTCGAGGGTGTTACAATAACCTGCCTGTGCCAAGCCGGAAGGGTAACCTGCTAACGACGTCGATCTCAAAACCTGCTTAAACAAAGGGTGCCGAAGGGCAAAGGAAAAAGAGAGCGGTCGATCGAGGCCAAGACAGCGAGGCTAGAATTCGGCGGTCCTCGCCTACATAGGTATGGTGGACTGAGCGGCAGCGCAGCATGCACTAAACAACCTATAGAGACTCGATATAACTGTCGGCTATCAGAGAGGGATAAGAAAGATCTATTCGGAACCAACCTGATGCTACCATCAGACAAACCCATCCTGGTGTTTCCCCCTCGAGACCAAACGAGGAAGTCAACCGAGGAACTCACACAGTTGGCAGTTTTAGTTATTCAGTTATCGTTGCAGCAATTACTAGTCAAATATAGATAGTCATCCTGATATAATAAGCAGTGGGCAATTTTAGTTAACCATTCCGTTGTAGTTGCGACACTTACTAGTCAAATACAATTAGCATGAGATATCCCAAAACCCAGCAGTTGTTGGCAGTTTTATTTAGCCATCCCGTTGTAGTTGCAATACTTACTAGTCAGATACAATGGTAGCAAGCGACAACCCAAACAAGCAATTGTTGGCAGTTTTATTTAGCCATTCCATTATAGTGAAGCTGATTACTAGTCATTATAAAGTCAAATTTATAGCACTACTTTAGTTATAGTTGTTTATGATCGAGATACTGTGCTCCAAGTCGTCCATAACCGCGGACACGGCTTTCAGAAAGTTTTACCCTGCAGGGGTGCACAAATAGCAACACACACTCGATCAACCTAGGAAAAACCAAATCAAAACCCAACGAGGCCTTCACGACAAAGCAATCACAGGATTCAGAAATATTTCAGGGGGCCACCCCATTGAGTACACCCGCAACGAAGTTAGCTGACTCCTAGACGGACTCAAGGTTTGCGTCAATGGCTGTAAACGACCGGGAACCCAAAAATGTGACTGGGCTTGTCGATACCGCGAAAACACTCCGCTTCCCTAAACAGTACAGGTGTAGTACATCGCACAATTTAAATTAAGTAGTAAAGCATGGCATAAGTACAAGATAGTAAATAAAACCTCAAACTAGTTTGTGGCCCCAAGAAATAAGAATGAATCAAGCTCTGGCTCAGGGGGGTCCCATAATCCTCCCGGATGTGGATAGCGCGAATATTCAAGGAACAGGTATCAAGCACTCGGGGTCCTACGGGACACAAGTGGACGGTTAACAACCAAATAACATCTATTGCCCACCTGTGCCTCTGCATTTACCTACTTCAATTTTAGTTATTAAACAATAATTAAAGTTATGATCATCTCCAACAATAAACACACGGCAATACTCCAACAACTGTGGTACTTGACGACTCGCAACAGCACCTGAGCAAGCGACTACGACGCGCAGGTCCAACTATCTACCAAACAACAGGTAATAGGAGGTGTCCAAGGCAATATAAGGCTGCAAGGGATATCACGGGTACGAAAACTAGAGCATCGCAACACAGATAGCAATAGATCAACAGGAGGGAAATAAATACTATAAAAGTAAGATAGGTAGAAAGGGGGAGATGCTCGCCTGAAAACATTGCCGAAGGTTCATCCGAAGATCGGGTCGACACTCGCATCAACTCAACGGCCTTATCCGCGAAGAACCAAAACACTAACGCTTTGTTTGGATGTTGGAAAATAAGCTTGGAATTGAATTGGGCTGAAGATTCCAAATCCAAGCTGGAAAGGAAATGACCTCTATTTCCAATTCTACCGTTTGGATGTGCAAGGAATTTTCTGTTGGAATCAAAGGATAGTACCCAATTCCAAATCATGTTTGGATGTACATAACATGGAATTGAATGTTTTTTTTGAGATTTGACAATATAAACTTCCCTACACGTGTATGCACAATAGTATATTATATATTTGAGGTTTATATATTATTTTTCACACATGACAACATAAAAATATAATGAATAAAGTCACCATAATAACAAAATTGTAAATGAAGCATGACACAAAATAGTTATTAAGTACCAACGACAATCACAACATGGATAATAAATTTGTCTCTTACAAGTAGCAGAAGTAGATAGTTTATGTCTCTTACACATAATACATCATAACAATAGTGGACAGTTCACAAACAACAAAATAGATAGTAACTAATAAGAACAAGCACTTATTGTAGTAACCATCAAGGCAAGGTAAGTAGATAGTTCTTCTTAAACTTCTCAGGAAGTGACATGAATGCTTCATATAAGCGCTCATTGACAATCAACTTTGCATAAGCTGTTATCATATCAGATTCCTCCAAACCATCTACTTTCTTGAGCGCAGCAAGGATTTCAGCCGGAGGAGTCACCTTTGGCATAGGAAGTGGCTCGGTTGCTTTCATAGCATCATCGAAAGATGTACTCATCTTTCCTATCATGGACAAGATAGCATCTCCCGTACGTTGCCTCTTTGTAGGCACCTCAGAGATTCTTCAATAACCTGTGAGTCTAGTTCTTGAACACTCGGCCTCTGTCCTAGCACCCGCACTCAGCATGGTCTTTAGAATATATAGTGACTATGGACTCCCAATTCTTCACCACTTTGGTCCTATAGCCACGTGCATCCTTGTTAGCCTACAATGCACACAAATATTAGAGTTGATAATAAAGATGCAAAAGTAATAATAAAATAAAATTTAGTGTTAAGTACCTCCACATATCTATCCCACACTTCGTCACTTTCAACCATCACCATGTTCTTTTCCCAATCCCATCCAAAGCCACTTTGAGCAAGCATCCTTGTAATGATCTCATATTGCTTGTCAAATGTTTTAATTCTTCCAACAATGTTATCCTTCGTGATGTCAATGTTACATTTTCCTTGACATGCTTAATACAAGCATGGTACACATGTGGCTTCCAACCATTTTGAGCATGGTCACCATTGTTGTGATGCTCAACAAGGACGGATAACAATGCCGTGTCCATCTCACTAGACCATGTAAGATAACTCCTAGTAGTTATTTTCTTTGCTTTTGGTTCAGCCATGCTTCTATACAAATAAAAAAGAAATGGATATTGACAAATGTAAGAACAAAATAGCAAGCAAGGTAAAGCATATATATTAGTTTCCACAAGTTGCATGTACAAAATATCACACAAAAGGCCATCATCATGAAGCTAGCCCAACAAAAGGCACCATTAGCTAGCTATATACTCCATAACTACTTATCTATTCGAACTCTAGTTCTCCTCGTGCCACTAAGTAATCAGCATACATCTCATTTGCAAATTGTTGCCTAAAATTAGACCATGCAGCTTTGTTGGACACTTCTAATTAAAGAAGCATCGTCATGTGTTCAGAACCATAGACTCTAGTTGGCGTCGACTTCTTGCAGCAACAAATTATCCCTCACATGTTGTCTATCCTTGCATAGTTGTGTAACACACAACATGCATTAATAAACAATCGCAAATGTTTAGTTCATAGTCAACATTTATTGTTTCATATTGATTATCTCAACCATATGGACATGTCACTGTTCCTCTATGGGAAAGAAAGAACATGAACGCAAGAAGGCCCATTTTTTTTCAACAAACCAAAAGTTCTCTCCACAACATTTCTAGCACGAGCATGGCGCAAATTATACAACTCCTCTCATTTTGAGGTTGTTGTTGACTTGCAACCCACTCTTTCAAGTGGTATCTAGTGGATCTGAATGGAGATAGAAATCCAGGTCCATTGGTATAGCCATCATCAACTAGGTAGTACTTTCCTATTGTCAAGTAAATAAGTTAGCTAGCAATTAAATATGAGAAATAAAAAGCCAAGAGAAAGAGTCATACCCTGTGGTACAACAAATGCATCTTGGCGATCGTTTCTCATAGCATCTTTTAGCACTCTAGAGTCCGATGCCGAGCCCTCCCAACCAGGTAGAACATATAGAAATTTCATATTCCAATCAACCACACCTAACATGTTAGTGGTGATATCTTGTTTTCGATTTCTATACCTCCCTTTATCAGCGGCTTTAACAAACACAGGAATATGACACCCATCTAGTGCTCCAAGTGCATTACCAAACCACTTCCATTTGTAATCATCGGGAGGGTTAGTAGAAGGATCGGGAAGCTTGATGAAATCCCCATGTAAAGATAGGATGGCTGATAACACAGTAGAGAGATGCCTACTTATAGTCTCTAAAGACCGTTGGTATGTGCCACCCAACATTCTCAATTTAATTCCATGTCCAACAACTTGTAGGAACATAGCAACATTCTCTTCTACGGTCACATATGTGCTATCTTTGAGACCACACTTCGCACGCAACATAGCACAAAGATCATGAAAGTTCCTTTTAGTTAAGCGCAACTTATCATAGCAAGTTGTCTCGGAACCATCATATGTTTGTTTTAAGATGTACTTTATATGCAACCTTCTCCTCGTCATCATTGAAGCATCCTAAGTTTCGGTCCCATGCGTACTAACATAAGCTAGAGCAAGACATGACATCTCAAAAAACTTCTTTGTCAATACTATCCTTTTTCTTTTTCTTCTTTTGTTCTCTTCGGTAATGTAAGCAACCAACTCTTGTTGGGACATGATTATTCTACAATGTAAACAATGTTTAAAATCTAATTATGTAGAGCATAGGTATCAAACAATCATCCATATCTCATCTTATTATAAGAACATGTCACAAATATGTTGCTAACACACATATGGTTATGTCATAAATCGGTAAGAAACACAACAACCAATAGTACAAATCAAGAAGTTTATACCTTCAATTGGACTGAGGTGGTACTAATTCTTGTAGAAATCTGCAGTTCACATATATAGAACAAATTAGGTGTTCATACAAAGAAAAATTACCACAAAATCATTGGAGAAGGGGAGGAAGGAAGGAGAGGGAGGGCGCCACCTCCAAAGAACCTACTACCAGGGGGGAGGGAGGGCGCCGCCTCCAGCAGCCTCCCGCCGACGCCATGGCAGGTCCCTGCCATGGGGTTAGGGTTTGGGGGAGGGGGCGCCGCCTCCAGCAGAGCAGGGGAGGGAGAAAGGAAAGGGGAGGGGAAGGGGAGGGACGGGGGAGTGGAGGGACGGGGGAGGGGAGGGGAGCTTACTGGCGGGGTGGATGGCGGCACGGCGGGGATGGGTGGCGGCGCGAGATGAGAGGGTCACATGAGGAGAGGGTCGCGAGGAAGGGTCATGGGAGAGGGTCGCGAGGGAGGGTCATGGGGCTGGGAGTTTCAGGATGTTTCGGCGGCCACGGAAGGTGGTACCAGGGGGCGGACGCACGCGGGGGGGCTGCTTGGAATTGGTCCCTCTTTCCATATTTTGATTTCCATGCCTTCCCAAACACCTGAATTAGCTCTACTAATTCCAGAATTCCAATTCCAAGCCTTTTTTCCAACATCCAAACACAGTGTAAAGGAAACACCGGATGCACTATTTAATACAACGGCAGAAGATCGGGCATGATGCATGTATGATGTTGACATGGCAAGGTGCAATGCAATTGTAACACCCTCAGAATCGGACCTATGCAAGTTTGAGCAAAATCCGCCAAACCCGCATAGAAACGATTCAAAGGTGCCCACCAGGCACTTTCGTGCGGGTGGAAAACGAAGTAATAACATTACACAACAGTCCTCGATGGGACCCATGTAATGTATATATATATAACGACTCAAAGAGTCAAGAATACAGATATAATATACAAAGATCCAAATCACCTTGAAAGCGATAGAGCGTCCTACCACAAGATGCAAATGGGGCTAAGAGCCCAAGAATAACCAATGGCGCCCATAACCTGCCTGTGCCGGAAGGGTAACCTGCTAACAAATCGATCTCAAAACCTGCTTAAACAAAAGGGTGCCGACAAAGGGCAAAGGGAAAAGAAGGAGCCAAGATCGAGGCCAAGACAGCGAGGCTAGACCGGTCCTCGCCTACAAAGGTATGGTGGATCAAGCGGCGGCAGCATGCACTAAACAACCTATAGAGACTCGATACAACTGGCGATAGTCAGAGAGGGGTAAGATAGACCTATCCGGATCCAACCTGAAGCTAACACCAAACAAACCCATCCTGGTGTTTCCCCCTCGAGACCACACGAGGAAGTCAACCGAGGAACTCACACAGTTGGCAGTTTTACTTATTAAGTTATCGTTGCAGCAATTACTAGTCAGGTGTAGATAATGATCCTGATAAAATAAGCAGTGGGCACTTTTAGTTAATCATTCCGTTATAGTGGCAACACTTACTAGTCAGATGCAATTAGCATGAGATAACCCAAAACCCAGCAGTTGTTGGTACTTTTATTCAGCCATCCCGTTGTAGTTGTAATACTTACTAGTCAGGTACAATGGTCGCAAGCGACACTCCAAACAAGCAAGTGTGGGCAGTATTAGTTAGCCATTCCATGATAGTGGAGCTGATTACTAGTCATTATAAAGTCAAATTTATAGCGATAAACTTTAGTTATGCTTGTCTATGATCGAGATACTGTGCTCCAAGTCGTCCATATCCATGACACGGCTTTCAGAAAGTTTTACCGGCCGGGTGCACCAATAGCAACACGCCGATCAACCTCGGAAAAACCAAATCAAAACCAACGAGGCTTTCACGGTGAACAATCACAGATTCAGAAATATTTCAGGCCACCCCTTGAGTCTACCATGAAGTAAGCAAGCTTCGAGACGGACTCAAGGTTTGCGTCAATGGTCAGAAGCGACGGGAACCGAAAACTCGGGTGTCGATAGCGTAATCACTCCGCTTACCTAAATAGCAGATGTGCTCCTCGCACAATTTAAATACTAAAGTAGCATGGCATAAGTACAGATCGTAAATAAAACCTCAAACTAGTTTGTGGCCCCAAGAAATAAGATGAATCAAGCTCGGCTCGGGGGTCCCATATACCTCCCGGATGTGGATAGCGCGATAAATCAAGGAACAGGTATCAAGTACTCGGGGTCTTACGGGACACAAGTGGGCGTTCGGAAACCAAATATTATCTATCACCCACCGATGCCTCTGCTTATTTTCAATTTTAGTTGTTAAACAGAAATTAAAGTGAACGATAAGTAAAACTATGATCATCTCCATCATCAACATGCGGCAATACATCAACAACTGTGGCATTTGACGACACGCAACAGCACTTGAGCCAGCGACTACGACGCGCAAGTCCAACTATCTACCAAACAACAGGTAATAGGGTGTGTCCAAGGCAATATAGGGATGCAAGGGATATCACGGGTACGAATACTAGAGCATCACAACACAGATAGCAATAGATCAACAGGAAGAAGTAAAATACTATAAAAGTAAGATAGGTAGAAAGGGGGAGATGCTCGCCGGAAAACATTGTCGAAGGTTCAACCGAAGCTCGGGGCGAAGCTCACATCAACTCAACGGCCTTATCCGCGAAGAAGCAAATCACTAGAATAACACCGGATGCAATATTTAATACAACGGCCGAAGATCGGCATGATGCATGTATGATGTATGACATGGCGAAGGTGCGATGCAATTAGGTCAATATTAAGTGGAACCGGGGTCCCGACAATATTTAGATGGTGCATGTTGTTTAGCTACCCCGCAATTTAGATGTTGTTTTAACAAGGCGAAAGATCGCACCGGTTCGCTACACCAATTTAAATGAGGCCAATATGAGACTAGATTTGCCCGCATATGGGCCCCATATTTAATTATGAGGTGAATCGGCATAAGGCCCCCAAACCACATGATTAGTATGCATGCATGGCAAGTTTATATGCAACAAGTTTTATGTTTAGCATTTATAGAAAATAGGGGTTCGGATAAGGGTCACACATTAGGGGGTCTCGACGAACTTGGGGTTCCGGGTCGGTCGGGGTCCAGGGTTCGACGGTCGGTCTCGGCGGGAACGTTCTCAAACAACGGGGCAAATCTTGTCGCATCCGGGTTCTCGGCGGACTCGGCGTCCGGAAAGGGGTACTTGGTTCGGTGTCGGGGGCGCATCGGATTCTTCCGGGTCGGTGTCGTTCTTATCGTTGCGAGGATCTTGTCGGGACCGCGCCATCGAGTCGGTTTGGGCATCCGGGGCGAAGAACTTGTCGTATTCGCATTGGCGTCCTTGGCGTCCGGGAAGAAGCACTTGTCGCATCTGCGGTCTTCGGGTCGAAGAATTCGGCATGTCCGGGTTCTCGGTCTCCGGTCCGAGTAGAAGAACTTGTCGTGTCGAGGGCTCGGCGTCGATGGTTCATCGGTTTTGGTATGGTCTTCGGGTCCGACTCCGGGAAGAAGAACTTGGTGTTTCGAGGGGGATCTCGACGCTCCACTGTCTTGATGGTTGTTGAAGGCTTGGTATCACGCATGACGCTCTTGACAAAACAACACACCGAAAGGCTACAGGTCTTGAGGTTCCACGGGACACCGAAAAACAAGCACCTCACGTGAGCAGGAACTCCACCTGGCTGCTTCACGAACTGCTAGGAAGACATCAACAGAGGGTTCGCGGGTGACCAGGGCGCACGCTGGGGTCACCGCGGACGGCGGGCGCGCAACGAGGGGGTCACCGGGCTTGCGAGGCAGGGGGTTGGCGGCAGGGAAGAGCCACGGCGGCCTCGACGGGAAGGAGGAACGGGCCCAAGGCCGGCGTCGCCTGGCCACAGCGGGGAGGCGGGCGAGAGGAGGACCGGGCGACGGCGGAGATGGAGAGGAGGCGGCGAGGGGCAGGGGAAGCTGGGCGGCGGGAGGCGGCTGAGGCGGAGGAAGCGGCGGTGGCTGAGGTGGGCAGGGAGGCTCGGTCGTCTGCAGGGAGAGGCGAGCCGAGCCGTGGCGCCAGAGAGGAGGCGGGCTTGGGAGGGCGGCTCCAGCGGGGAAAGAGGTGGCAAGCAGCGGGAGGGAGGCATGACGGAGGCCTGGAGAAGGCGGCGCGAACCGCGGATGGGAGGGCGCGCTGAGAGGCCTTGGGGAGGAGGAGCTTGGCCACGGGGAAGAGAAGGGAGGAGGAGGAGGTTTGTCGGGCGTGGGGGAGATGAGCCGAGGGAGGGAGAAGGGGAGGGCGGGGTCGCGCGTGGGCGCTGGCGAGGTGGGTCCCAGGGGGAGGTGGGGATCGGGCGTGGCCAGGCAGGTGCGGGGGTGGGCGTGGCGTGCGTAGGAGTGCGTGTGTGCCTGGGTGGGGCCACGCGGGCAGGGAGAGGGGCGCCGCGCGCGTGTGTGAGCGTGGGTGGGTCTGGTGGGAGTTGTGTGGTGTGTGTTGTGGGGATGGTGAGCTGAGTGGGGGTGGTTTTAGGAGAGAGAGAGGGAAGAGGAGAGAGGGAGTGGCCATGTGGCAGAGGGTGGTTGGTGGGGGTTTGGGGTGTGCTGATGTGGCGAGAGATGATTGGAGGGAGTGAGGTGGAGATAGGGGTGGGTAGGTTTTCTGGGTAGCTGTAGGATTAAGGACGGACCGATTTTAAAATCCTGGGGGGTGGTCGTTCGGGTCGATCTGGCCCGTTCGACTGCCCCCACTAAAAATAATATAATTTTTATTTGTTTTATTAACACCGTTTGCAAACCGATAGCATTCAAACAAAAATAATCCGAAGACCGGGCTTTGCATTTGAATTAAGATGGGGCGTTTGGAAAACAAATCGGGCTTTGCGAAAATAGTTTTTGACAAACAACATATGATGATGACGATGCAATGCACAAATTCAACGCGATTTTCTAGTAGTGGTTTTGCGGGATGCCACAGCAATTAGACAAGATTAAGCGGAACCGGGGTCCCGACAAATATTTAGGTGGTTCATGTTGTTTAGCTACCCTGCATTTTAAATGTTGTCTTAACATGGCAAAATATATCACCGGTTCGATGCACAAAGTTAAATGGAGGCAATATTAGACTAGATTCGCCCGCATATGGCCTCCATATTTAATTTAGGTGAATCGGCATAAGGCCCCCAAACCACAAACATGTATGCAAGCATGACAATTTATTATGCAACAAGTATATTATATATATTACAAAAATATATGGGTCTTAGGAAAAGGGTCACACATTAGGGGTCTCGACGATCTTGGGGTTCGATGTGGTTCGGGGTCGGTCTCAGGGTTCGACGGGGGAAACGGTTCGACGGATCGGTCTCGGACAACGGAAGTCGATCTTGTCGCATCCGAGAAGGACTTGGTTAGCGTCGGGGTCACATCGGATTCATCCTGGTCGGTGTCGATCTTGTCGTTGCGAAGATCTTGTCGGGTCTGCGCCATCGAGTTGGTCTTGGCAGTCGGGGTGAAGAACTTGGCGTCCTCGAGGAAGTCGTTGGCGTATCCGTGTCGACGACCTGGGCGTCCGGGTTCTCGAGGAACTTGGCGTCCGGGCAGGAGTACTTGGGGTTCCCACTTCGACTGTCGATGTCGGACTCGGGTTGCATGTCAACGAGGAGGCCTTGTCGCATCCGACTTGTGTTGGCCTTTGACAACAAAATTGCCTCAACTCCATCACATCAACAGTTTGGGGCCGAGACGGAATTCCACCAATTATAACCACACCGGTGCTCGTGATGCGCTGAGGCAGGGAAACAAAACAGGGTGTTCCTGTAACATCAAGCACCACGCTACAGCGGCAGGGCACTCGCGGGGAAGACGAGGGCGCGCCGGAGGGACGCCGTGGGGGCGCGGTCGGAGACACCGAGGATGAGCAGGGGCCCGGGCTCCAGGATGAAGACGGGGTCGGGGCCGTCTCGCGGATGGGGCGGCACCGGACAGAGGAGGGCGAGGGAGGCGACAGGGCCGGCGAGGAGAGTTCCACGGCGGCTTGTAGCAGCGAGGAGGACGGAGCCGCGCGGGGAGGCAGCAGAGACGAGGCCGGCCGGCGAGGGGCACGCTCGGGAAGGCGCTGGCGTCGACGACCTACAGGAGGCGCCCGAGGGAAGGACGCCGGGAGGCAGAGGCCAGGCGGCGGACGGACGCTGCAGGGGCGACGCCATGGTGGAACGGATCGAAGCAGTCGCGGCGGCGGGGTCTGCAGCAGAGCTCGACGAGGTTGACGGCGGACGCTGCGGCTGGGCGGAAGCCTGCTAAAGGCGAGGTCGCGGGGTGAGGAGGCCGTGGCCCGAGGCGGTGCGGGCGGTGGCTCCTGCAGGTGCCGGCGGCAGGGCGTCGCGGCTCGGCAGGAGGAGCGAGGGAGTCGGCCGGGAGCGCGGCAAGGGCATGGCGCTCGCGGCGGTTGCTCGAGAAGGAGGGCAATGCGGGTCGCGGGACGGTGGCGAAGGCTCCTGACGGCGGCGAGATGCGAGCGACACAGGGAGAGAGAGGGGATCGCGAGCGGGGACGCGAGGTGGGTCGGGAACGTGGGACGGGGCGCTAGTGGGGTCAGGTGGGCCAGCAGAGGAAGGAAGAGAGCGCGGGGTGGAGTGGGCCAGGCTGGCGTCAAGGCGTAATGTCGTGCGCGTGTGTGGGTGGTGTGGTGGGGCCACCAGTGGAAGCGATGGGGTGGTTGGCGGCTGGAGGTGGTTTCCTGGTGGCGGGGTGGAGGGAATAGGTTGGGGATCTAGGGTTTTGTGGTAGTGGGCTGGGTGGCCTCCGGTTGGGCCTTCGGGCCTGGCCGTTGGCTGCCTGGCCCCCTACAAAATAGATTTTGTTTAAATATTTTGTTTTAAAAGATTTGTTAACTAGTTTTTAAGACAAATACAAGATCCAATTAGACCGAGAGATTTGATTTGAAACTTAAGAAGGGCTAATTTAGAAAACAACATAGACTTTTACGAAGATAGTTTTATACAAATTATATGCATGATGCCATGATGATGCACAAAATATTATTTAACACGCGATTTTCTAGTAGTTGATTTCCGGGGTGCTACAATTCGACACCACTAACAATGGATCTCGCCCTCGAGATCCTCCTCATGGTACCGGAAAGAAGGTCGGTGATCTAATCTTCTCGCATCGTGTAGATCCTCGCGACACCACTAACAAGAGGTCGTTGTCCGGGATCGACGAGAGAACACTCCGGGAACAAAGGCGAAGGTAGAGGTATCAACAAATAAAGCCACCTCTAACTCTGATAGAAAGAGAGAACTGATGCATTCTCATCCACTTCAATGTACACAAGCGAATAGATTGAGTAGTCGGCATGGGGGCCAATCCATCACGCACCCAAACTATTACTCCGCACAATCAGTAGAAAAGCGTGCAACCATTCTCGAATCGATCAAGATCTTGACAATCGAGGTTCAAACAAAGGAGTGATCACGCGCACTGATCGGATCTGGCGTAGATGATGTCGTCGCGTCAGAAAGCACCGGAAGGCACAAGAAGGAACAAAGAGAAGTCCACCAGACGAAGGATTCCTCGGATAGCATGAAGACCAGATGTAGCAACACCGTTACCAAAGGAGGAAGCGAAACCCTGAAGGTACGATGGAACCCAACCACGAGAAATCCTGGACTCGAAGAGAGAGAAGAGAGCGGATTCAAAACACGCAGAGGTGAGAGGAGAGCAGCAGAGGGGTAAGGAGTAAAGAAAGAGAAGAGAGCGGATTCAAAACACGCAGAGGTGAGAGGAGAGCAGCAGAGGGGTAAGGAGTAAAATCAGACCTAATCAGAACTATCCAACCGATTTTGCAAAAATAGTTTTGACACTCTACTTCGGCCGTTAGCTAGGTTATCCTACAGGCTGGACTTGTGGGGTATCGCAACTACTGAGCTCTGATACCACTCTGTAACAAACTCAGAATCGGCCCTATGCAAGTTTTAGCGATTCCCGCCAAACCCGCAT
This sequence comes from Avena longiglumis, assembly GCA_030063025.1. Taxonomy (NCBI): domain Eukaryota; kingdom Viridiplantae; phylum Streptophyta; class Magnoliopsida; order Poales; family Poaceae; genus Avena; species Avena longiglumis. Next base: position 206,551,681 of record CP125979.1, on the reverse strand, counting down.
AGAAACGATTCAAAGGTGCCCACCAGGCACTTGCGTGCGGGTGGAAAACGAAGTAATAACATTACACTACAGTCCTCGATGGGACCCAGTAATGTATATATATACAACAACGACTCAATGAGTCAAGAATACAGATATAATATACAAAGATCCAAATCACCTTGAAAATGATAGAGCGTCCGACTACGGACAAGATGCTAACCAATGGCGTCCATAACTTTGGCATCCCGCAAAACCACTACTAGAAAATCGCGTTGTTTTTGTGCATTGCATCGTCATCATCATGCATTGTTGTCTGCATTATTTTGAAAAGCCTAGTTTTGATTTATACAAATACCCCTCTTATTTTCAAACACAAAACCCCGATCGCATCGGAGATTTTATTTGTCTAAAGACTGTTTGCAAAATGGCCTAGTTTTAAAATAGACAAGACAAAACAAGCACACCTTTTAAAACAGCCCCACCTAAATCCTATTCTCACCCGAATCTATCCTACCCACCCCTCACAGCTCGCCACCTCACCCCTGGACCTATTCCCTACCCACCTGCCACCTCATCGATCCATACCTTTTTCCTCTCCCTCTTTTTCACCCCAGTCCCACCTACCCTCTCTCTCTCCCCCCACTCCCACCCGGACCCCACCGCCCCTGGGTCCCACCTGCAGGCCCGCAGCCCTCTCTCCCTCACCCCTCCTCTCAGTCAAACCCACTCACCACACCTGCCACCCTGGCCCACCCGCGGGACCCGCCCCCACCAACCCTCCTCTCTCCCCAGACTCCCACCTGGCCACCCGACGCCGCCTCCCCACCCTCCTTCTTCCTCCTCTCCTCCCTGTTCCACCTTCCTCACCCACCCGACCTCAGCCCGCACCTCCGCCTCACCTTGCCGCCTCTCCTCTCCTTCCGCTTGCCGCCCGCTGCAGTAGCCCCGCCATCGCTTTCGACCAACCACAATGCCAGCCCATAATGAGCTCCTCCTCTTCCATGCCTGAGCCGCCCGCCTCCGCCTCCCCCTCGCGACCTGAGTGCCTCCCCTCGCCCGGCACTTCGCCTCGCCGCTGTCATTCGCTTCCTCGCTTCCCAAGTGAAGGCCTCCTCCTCCTCGCTCACCGCCCGCCCGACGACCTCGCCTCAGCGATCCACCGCCCGCTGCCCTCCGTCCTTCCTCAGCTCGGCCGCTCAAGGCTCGCTGGCTCATACCAGCCACCGCCGGCCAGGCTCGCCCACCGCCGCCGCCAACCTCGTCTGCCCGCCAACCTCGTCCGCCGCCCGCCAACCTCGTCCATGCCAGCCCGCCTCGCCACGAGCCCGCCTCCCGAGCCTTGCCTCCTTTCACAGCAGTTCGGCCCTGGACCCACCTCCCTGGACCCACCCGTCGTCGCCTTGCCATCTGCCTCCAACTGCGGTTTTCACTGTAGTACCGAGTTGGTGCTAAGTGGTTGGGCGTGGAGACAACAAGACCGCAAGATCTTCCGCGAATCGACTAGGGCGCCACTCGAAGACCATCGAGGTTGAAGATGAACCCGAGGCAATTCCAGGAGGATCGACAAGGACTCTGATGCCCAACACCGACAAGGTCTCAGACATGCGTCGCCATACGAAGAGACCGATTCCGTGCACAGCGCCACGCCAAGTGCTCCTTCCGGACCGAACCCGGTACGGACAAGTTCGCCATCGACCTCGAGAACGCTGCGCGGAACAACAAGACCGCCACACGGACGCGAACCCCAAGACCGAGGCGAACAAGACCGATCCGGCGCCAAGACCTCCGACAGGAACCGACCAGTTCGAGAACTGCACCGAACACAAGCACGACAAGATCTACCCCGCTACCCGAGCATGATCCCGCCGAGACCGAACCCCAGATCCGGACCCCGAGACCCGACCCCGAACCCCGGAACCCAAGATCGTCGAACCCTAATGTGTGACCCCTTTTTCCCGAGCCCTATTTTATAAATGCTAAATATAAAACATGTTGCATATTAATCATTCATCTTGCATGCATGCTTGTCATGTGGTTTGGGGGCCTTATGCCGATTCACCTAATAATTAAATATGGGGCCCATATGCGGGCAAATCTAGTCTTATATTGGCCTCATTTAAATTTGTGTAGCGAACCGGTGACTTATCACGCCCTGTTAAAACAACATTTAATTTGCGGGGGTTCTAAATAACTTGAACCAATTGATTAAATTGTCGGGACCCCGGTTCCACTTAATATGACCTAATTGCATCGCACCTTTGCCATGTCATAGATCATGCATGCATCATGCCGATCTTTTGCCGTTGTATTAAATATTGCATCCGGTGTTTATTCTAGTGTTTTGCTTTTTCGCGGATAAGGCCGTTGAGTTGATGCGAGTGACGCCCCGACCTCCGAATGAACCTTCGGCAATGTTTTCAGGCGAGCATCTCCCTCCCTTTCTACCTATCTTACTTTTATAGTATTTATTCCCTCCTGTTGATCTATTGCTATCTGTGATGCGATGCTCTAGTTTTCGTACCCGTGATATCCCTTGTAGCCCTATATTGCCTTGGACACATCCTATTACCTGTTGTTTGTTAGATAGTTGGACTTGCGTCGTGATCGCTGCTCAAGTCTATGCGTGTCGTCAATTGCCACAGTTGTTGGAGCCTTGCCGCATGTTTGTTGTTGGAGATGATTATGGCTTTACTTATCGTTCACTTTAATTCCTATTTAACAACTAAAATTGAAGTAAGCAGAGGCATCGGTGGGTGATAGATAATATTTGGTTTCCGCCCACTTGTGTCCGTGGGACCACGAGTACTTGATACATTCCTTGATTTATCGCGCTATCCACATCCGGAGGATTATGGGACCCCCAGGCAGATCTTGATTCATCTTATTTCTTGGGCCACAAACTAGTTTGAGGTTTTATTTACTATCCTGTACTTATGCCATGCTTATCGCTTTATTTAAATTGTGCGAGGAGCACATCAGTCTTTGTTAGGATCGTGCACGATTCGCTGTCGACAAGCCCACACTTTCGGTTCCCGATGTTCACAACGTCCCACAACCTTAAGTCCGCTCCTGAGCCGGCCCGGCCGTTCTTGGTCTACTTTAAGGTGGCCCCCGAAAATATTTCTGAATCCTGTGATTGCTTTGTCGTGAAAGCCTCGTTGGGTTTTGATTTGGTTTTTCCGAGGTTGATCGAGCGTGTGTTGCTATTGGTGCACCCCGGCCGGGTAAAACTTTCTGAAAGCCGTGTCCGCGGTTATGGACGACTTGGAGCACAGTATCTCGATCATAGACAAGCATAACTAAAGTAGTGCTATAAATTTGACTTTTTAATGACTAGTAATCAGCTTCACTATAATGGAATGGCTAAATAAAACTGCCCACAATTGCTTGTTTGGGTTATCGCTGGCGACCATTGTACCTGACTAGTAAGTATTGCAACTACAACGGAATGGCTAAATAAAAGTACCAACAACTATTGGGTTTTGAGGTTATCTCATGTTAACTGTATCTGACTAGTAATTGTTGCCACTATCACGGAATGGTTAACTAAAAGTGCCCACTGCTTATTTTACCAGGATGATTATCTATACCTGACTAGTAATTACGGCAACGATAACTGAATAAGTAAAACTGCCAACTGTGTGAGTTCCTCGGTTGACTTCCTCGTTTGGTCTCGAGGGGGAAACGCCAGGATGGGTTTGTTTGATGGTAGTATCAGGTTATCTCCGAATAGGTCTTTCTTATCCCCCTCTGATATCCGCCAGTTGTATCGAGTCTCTATAGGTTGTTTAGTGCATGCTGCCGCTGTCGCTCAGTCCACCATACCTATGTAGGCGAGGACCGCCGAATTCTAGCCTCGCCGTGTACTGGCCTCAAGATCGACGCCTCTTTTACTTTGCCCTTTGTCGGCACCCCTTTTTTTAAGCAGGTTTTGAGATCGACGTCGTTAGCAGGGTTACCCTTCCGGCTTGGCCTGGGCAGGGTTATGGACGCCATTGGTTATTCTTCAGGGCTCTTAGCTGTGGCATCCCGCAAAACCACTACTAGAAAATCGCGTTGAATTTGTGCATTGCATCGTCATCATCATGTGTTGGTTGCATAAAACTATTTTCGCAAAGCCCGATTTATTTTCCAAACGCCCCATCTTAATTCAAATGCAAAACCCCGGGCCTCCGGAATGTTTTTGTCTGACTACTATCGGTTTGCAAACGGTGTTATTAAGACAAATAAAAATTATATTATTTTTAGTGGGGGCAGTCGAACGGGCCAGAGCGACCCGAACGACCACCCCCAGGATTTTAAATCGGTCCACCCCTTATTTTCTAAACCTACCAACTAACCTACCCACACCCCCTGGCCACCTCACCCCCTCCAATCCCTGTTTGACACCTCACCTCTCCCCTCCCTCTACCCTATCCCACGTCGCCACGTCACTCCCTCTCTCCCTTCCCTCTCTCTCCCTCTCAGGCACACGCCACCCCCACCACGCAAACACACGCACGCCACGCACGCTGCAGCCGCCGCCTGCCCCGCCCTGGGCCCCACCCGCGCCACACACCAACCTCCCTCCTCCACTCTCCTGCCCCTTCCCCACCCCATGGACCCGTTCCCCAGTGGTCCACCTGCCATTACCACCAGCCTGCATTTACCCCATCGCCTCCTTCTCCTTTCTTCTCTCTCCGGCCACAGCCTTGTCCCACAAGCACTGCCTCTTCTCTCTCTCCGGCGTGGCGGCCATGCGCCGCCAACCATCCGCACCTTCCACCCCGCCATCCCCAATCTCCTCCTCCTCTCGCTTTCTTCAAGACGCTGACCCCCACCTCCTCGCCTCCGCCCAGCCTCAAGCTCCTCCCGCCTCCCAAGCTCAGCTCACGGTCCTCCTCCGCTCTCCGCCAGCGCCCGGCCCCACAGGCTCCCCACCAACCCCGCTCACCCTTCTCTCTCCCGCTCAAGGCTCAAGACCGGCGAGCCTCACCTTCCCGGCCGCCCACCTCCGCCTCCGCTCTTTGAGCCCGCCTCCGTCTCCGCTGCCTTCCTCCATGGAGCGCCCTGCCTCCAGCATCCTGCCCCGCAGCCGCCCGCTCGAACCTTCCTCCGCCCTGCCTCGAGCCTCCGCCTCGTCGGCTCCTCCGGCGTCCCGCCCTCCCGAGCGGCCTCGACCCTCTGCCTCGGCCAGCCTACCAGCACCTCCTCCGGCCAGCTGGCCCCACCGGCGCCAACGACCCTCCTTCGCGCCATGGCCGCCACCCTTCAGCTCACACGCTCGGGCACCGCTTCGCCCATCGAGCCCCATGGCGGCCGCGGCCTCCGCTAGCCGGCAGCATCGTCGCCTCCCGTGCCCACGTCCGGGCCCGACCTCGTCGCCGAGCCTCCAAGACCTCCTCCGCAAAGATCCTCGAGCTCCACCTGTTGGCCATGTCCGCTCCGGAGCGCATCCCTGTCAAGACGGTGCTCTCCGGCCGGACACGCTCCGCCTGGACCGGCTCCTTCTCGTAGGAAAGAGGACGCTTGCGCGTGTGTCACCCATGTTGGACAACATGTTCTTCGTGTGTCTGCAGCAGCCAAGACCGACCCAAAAACCCCGATGCCTCGACACGGATCTTGGGGTACACCTTCATGGAAACCGAAGACCCCGTTCAGGAAGGCCGATCCCGTAACCGGTGCCGCGCCAAGATCTCCGAGAGACCCCGGTACCGGGCGAGTTCGCCATCGACCTCGAGTTCTCCCACACGGATACCAAGCGACAAGATCATCGTCATGGAACCCTAAGGCCACATGTGCGACAAGTGCTCTCTTCCGGACGCCAGGATCTCCGCATGAGACGACGAACCGACAACATGACCCGAGGACCGCGAATGCGACAAGATCTGCATGCGACAAGAACGACACCGTACAAGGCGACAAGATCCGATGCGCCCCAACACCGACCCTAGTCCCGCACCCGGACGCGCCAAGATCTACCCCGATCCGAAGACCCTAACCCCGGAGCCCCGAACGCCCACAAACCTCGACCACGAGACCGACCCCGAACCCCGGAACCCCAAGTTCGTCGAACCCTAACAAGATCGCCGAACCCTAAATGTGTGACCCTTTTCCTCGATACCCTATTTTTATAAATGATATCAACTTGTTGCATTAAATCATTCATCTGCATGCATATCTGTGGTTTGGGGGCCTTATGCCGATTCACCTTATAATTAAATATGGGGCCCATATGCGGGCAAATTTTGTCTCATATCGGCCTCATTTAAACTTGTGTAGCGAACCGGTATCTTATCTTGTCTTGTTAAAACAACATTTAAATTGCGGGGCTTCTAAATAACATGAACCACCTAATTAATTGTCGGGACCCCGGTTCCGCTTAATCTGACCTAATTGCACCGCATCTTTGCCATGCCATACATCATACATGCATCATGCCGATCTTCTGCCGTTGTATTAAATATTGCATCCGGTGTTTATTCTAGTGTTTTGGTTCTTCGCGGATAAGGCCGATGAGTTGATGTGAGCTTCGCCCCGATCTTCGGTTGAACCCTTCGACAATGTTTTCAGGCGAGCATCTCCCCCTTTCTACCTATCTTACTTTTATAGTATTTATTCCCTCCTGTTGATCTATTGCTATCTGTGTTGCGATGCTTTAGTTTCCGTACCCGTGATATCCCCTGCAGCCTTATATTGCCTTGGACACATCCTATTACCTGTTGTTTGGTAGATAGTTGGACTTGCGCGTCGTAGTCGCTTGCTCAAGTGCTGTTGCGTGTTGTCAAGTGCCACAGTTGTTGATGAATTGCCGCATGTTGATGTTGGAGATGATCATAGTTTTATTTATCGTTCACTTTAATTCCTGTTTAACAACTAAAATTGAAATAAGCAGAGGCATCGGTGGGTGATAGATAATATTTGGTTTCCGAACGCCCACTTGTGTCCCGTAAGACCCCGAGTACTTGATACCTGTTCCTTGATTTATCGCGCTATCCACATCCGGGAGGTATATGGGACCCCCGAGCGAGCTTGATTCATCTTATTTCTTGGGGCCACAAACTAGTTTGAGGTTTTATTTACGATCCTGTACTTATGCCATGCTACTTTCAGATTTAAATTGCGAGGAGCACACTGTGTCATGTTAGAATTGTGACGTTTACGTGGTATCGACAAGCCCAGCCACACTTTCGGTTCCCGATGCGTTCACGGCCCCACAAACCTTAAGTCCGTCTCAAGTCACTCGCTATGGATTCTACTTAAGGGTGGCCTGAAATAATTCTGAATCCTGTGATTGTTCAATGTGAAAGCCTCGTTGGGTTTTGTTTTGGTTTTTCCGAGGTTGATCGGCGTGTTGCTATTGGTGCACCCCGGCCGGGTAAAACTTTCTGAAAGCCGTGTCCGCGGATATGGACGACTTGGAGCACAGTATCTCGATCATAGACAAGCATAACTAAAGTTTATTGCTATAAATTTGACTTATAATGACTAGTAATCAGCTTCACTATAATGGAATGGCTAATTAATACTGCCCACAATTGCTTGTTTGGAGTGTCGCTTGCGACCATTATACCTGACTAGTAAGTATTGCAACTACAACGAAATGGCTGAATAAAAGTACCAACAACTGCTGGGTTTGGGACTAAATCATGCAATCTGTATCTGATTAGTAATTGCTGCAACCACAACGGAATGAAGAACTAAAAGGGCCCACTGCTTATTTTATCAGGACAATTATCTATACCTGACTAGTAATTGCTGCAACGATAACTGAATAAATAAAACTGCCAACTGTGTGAGTTCCTCGGTTGACTTCCTCGATTGGTCTCGAGGGGGAAACGCCAGGATGGGTTTGTTTGGCATTAGGATCAGGTGGGTTCCGGATAGGTCATCCTTACCCCTCTCTGATAACCGCCAGTTGTATCGGGTCTCTATAGGTTGTTCAGTGCATGCTGCCGCTGCCGCTCAGTCCACCATACCTATGTAGGCGAGGACCGCCGAATTCTAGCCTCGCTGCATCGCCTCGATCGACGCTCCTTCTTTTTCCTTTGCCCTTTGTCGGCACCCTTTTGTTTAAGCAGTGCGAGATCGACGTCGTTAGCGTGGTTACCCTTCCGCTTGGCCTCAGGTTATGGACGCCATTGGTTATTCTTCAGGGCTCTTAGCCCCATTTGCTTCTTGTCCGTAGCTGGACGCTCTATCGTTTCAAGGTGATTTGAATCTTTGTACATTATATCTGTATTCTTGACTCTTTGAGTCGCTGTTACATATCTGTTCTGTGGGTCCCATCGAGGACTGTTGTGTAATGTTATTACTTCGTTTTCCACCCGCACGAAAGTGCCTGGTGGGCACCTTTGAATCGTTTCTATGCGGGTTTTGCGAAATTTTGCTCAAACTTGCATAGGTCCGATTCTGAGGGTGTTACATTATCCCCATTTGCATCTTGTCCGTAGTCGGACGCTCCATCTTTTCAAGGTGATTTGGGTCTTTGTATATTATATCTGTATTCTTGACTCATTGAGTCGCTGTTGTATATATCTGTTCTGTGGGTCCCATCGAGGACTGTTGTGTAATGTTATTACTTCGTATTACACCCGCACGAAAGTGCCTGGTGGGCACCTTTGAATCGTTTCTATGCGGGTTTGGCGGGTTTCGCTAAAACTTGCATAGGTCCGATTCTGAGGGTGCTACAGAGTGGTATCAGAGCTCAGCAGTTACGATACCCCACAAGTCCAGCCTGTAGGATAACCTAGCTAACGGCCGAAGTAGAGTGTCAAAACTATTTTGCAAAATCGGTTGGATAGTTCTGGTCAGGTCTGCTTATTCCTCCCTCCGCTATTCTCCTCTTACCTCTACGTGTTTTGAAACCTCTCTCTTCTCTCTTCGAGTCCAGATTTCTCGTGGTTGGGTTCCGTACTTCGTGGTTTCGCTTCCTCCTTTGGTAACAGTGTTTACATCTGGTCTTCATGCTATCCGAGGAATCCTTTATCCGTGGTACCATTCTTTGGTCTTTGTTTGTGCCTTCCGTGTTTTCCCGACGCGACATCATCTACGCCAAATCCGGGCGAGTCTGATCCTCCTTTGTTTCAACCTCGCTTGTCGAGATCTTCATCTAATTCGAGAGTTGGTTGCATAATCCGCCTATTCGTGCGAGTAATGGTTTGGGTGCGATGGACTGATCACCATCCACTACTCTTATCATTCGCTCTTGTACATCGAATCGGTGGATCCAAGAATTTTACTCTGTCCACGAAAGCTAGAGGTGGCTTTATTTGTTGATACCTCTACCTTCGACCTTTTGTTCCGGAGTGTTCCCCTCGATGATCACGGACAACGACCTCTTGTTAGTGGTGTCGAGAGGATCTACACGAAGCGAGAAGACGCAGATCGCCGACCTTCCTTCCGGTACCATGAGGCGGATCTCGAGGCGAGATCCATTGTTAGTGGTGTCGAATTGTGGCATCCCGCAAAACCACTACTAGAAAATCGCGTTGTTTTTGTGCATTGCATCGTCATCATCATGCATTGTTGTCTGCATTATTTTGAAAAGCCTAGTTTTGATTTATACAAATACCCCTCTTATTTTCAAACACAAAACCCCGATCGCATCGGAGATTTTATTTGTCTAAAGACTGTTTGCAAAATGGCCTAGTTTTAAAATAGACAAGACAAAACAAGCACACCTTTTAAAACAGCCCCACCTAAATCCTATTCTCACCCGAATCTATCCTACCCACCCCTCACAGCTCGCCACCTCACCCCTGGACCTATTCCCTACCCACCTGCCACCTCATCGATCCATACCTTTTTCCTCTCCCTCTTTTTCACCCCAGTCCCACCTACCCTCTCTCTCTCTCCCCCACTCCCACCCGGACCCCACCGCCCCTGGGTCCCACCTGCAGGCCCGCAGCCCTCTCTCCCTCACCCCTCCTCTCAGTCAAACCCACTCACCACACTCGCACTGCCCACCTGCTGGACCCGCCCCCACCAACCCTCCTCTCTCCCGGCGGACTCCACCCCCACTCCGCCAGCGCCGCCTCCCCACCTCCTTCTTCCTCCTCTCCCTCCCCGTTCCACCTTCCTCTCACACCCTGGCCCGCTCAAGCCCTCCCGCTTCTGCCTCACGCCGCCTCTCCTCTGCTCCTCTCCGCTGCCGCCAGCCGCCTCCTCTCCGGCCCCGCTTCTGACCGATCATCCTCAAGGCCGCACAAGCCAGCCCGCTGAGTTCTCCTTCCTCTTCCACGCCGCCGAAGCGCCCGCCTCCGCTTCCCCACCTCGCCGACCCAGCCTCGCCGCTTAGCGCCCTCGCCCCGCCTCGCTGCTTTCCCGACACGAAGCGCCTCGCCAGCTTTCATCGCTCCACTGCCAAGACCGCTGCCTCAAGATCCACCGCCTCCCGCCTGCCGCCCTCCTTCCTTCCCGGCCGCCCGAGCTCCGCCGCTTACCTCGCTGCTCTCATGGGCACCGCTGCCAAAGGCCCGCCACCGCCGCCAACTCTGCCCGCTTCGCCAACCTCGTCGCCCGCCAACTCGTCTGTCAGTCGGCCTGGCCGCTCATGGAGCCGCCTCCCGAGCCTCGCCTTCCACAAGAAGCAGGCTGCCCCGCCTGGACCCACCTCCCCCGTGGGACCCACCCCGTCGTCGCCTTGCCATCTGCCTCCAACCGTGCAGTTTTCCTGTGTAGTACCGAGTTGGTGCTAAGTGGTTGGGTGTGGAGACAACAAGACAAGATCTTCCGCGAATCGACTAGGGCGGCACTCGAAGACCATCGAGGTTGAAGATGAACCCGAGGCAATTCTAGGAGGATCGACAAGGACTCTGATGCCCAACACCGACAAGGTCTCCGACATGCGTCGCCATACCCGAAGACCGATTCCGTACCAGGCGCCACGCCAAGTGCTCCTTCCCGGACCCGAACCCCGGTACCAGACAAGTTCGCCATCGACCTCGAGAACGCCTGCACGGAACAACAAGACCGCCACACGGACGCGAACCCCAAGACCCTGAGGCCCGAACCGAAGACCGATCCGAAGAGCCAAGACCTCCGACAGGGAACCGACCAGTTCGCCGAGAACCGCACCCGAACCTGAAGCACGACAAGATCTACCCCGCTACCCGAGCACGATCCCGCCGAGACCGAACCCCAGATCCGGACCCCGAGACCCGACCCGAACCCGGAACCCAAGATCGCGAAACGAACCTAATGTGTGACCCCTTTTTCCCGAGCCCTATTTTATAAATGCTAAATATAAAACCTGTTGCATATTAACCATTCATCTTGCATGCATGCTTGTCATGTGGTTTGGGGGCCTTATGCCGATTCACCTAATAATTAAATATGGGGCCCATATGCGGGCAAATCTAGTCTTATATTGGCCTCATTTAAATTTGTGTAGCGAACCGGTGACTTATCACGCCCTGTTAAAACAACATTTAATTTGCGGGGGTTCTAAATAACTTGAACCAATTGATTAAATTGTCGGGACCCCGGTTCCACTTAATATGACCTAATTGCATCCATGTCATACATCATGCATGCATCATGCCGATCTTTTTGCTGTATTAAATATTGCATCCTGTTTATTCTAGTGTTTTGCTTTTTCATGGATAAGGCCGTTGAGTTGATGCAGTGGCATCGATTCGGATGAACCTTGGCAATGTTTTCAAAGCAGCATCTCCTCCCTTTCTACCTATCTTACTTTTATAGTATTTATTCCCTCCTGATCTATTGCTATCCGTGATGCGATGCTCTAGTTTCATTCGTGATATCCCTTGAAGCCCTATATTGCCTTGGACACATCCTATTACCTGTTGTTTGTTAGATAGTTGGACTTGCGCGTCGTAGTCGCCTGCTCAAGTGCTGTTGCGTGTCGTCAATTGCCACAGTTGTTGGAGCCTTGCCGCATGTTTGTTGTTGGAGATGATTATGGCTTTACTTATCGTTCACTTTAATTCCCGTTTAACAACTAAAATTGAAGTAAGTAGAGGCATCGGTGGGTGATAGATAATATTTGGTTTCCGAACGCCCACTTGTGTCCCGTAGGACCCTGAGTACTTGATACATGTTCCTTGATTTATCGCGCTATCCACATCCGGGAGGATTATGGGACCCCCCTGAGCCAGAGCTTGATTCAGTCTTATTTCTTGGGGCCACAAACTAGTTTGAGGTTTTATTTACTATCCTGTACTTATGCCATGCTCACTGCTTTATTTAAATTGTGCGAGGAGCACACTGTACTGTTTAGGATCGTGGCACGATTCCGCGGTGTCGACAAGCCCAGCCACACTTTCGGGTTCCCAGTCGTTCACAACCGTCCCCACAACCTTAAGTCCGTCTCGGAGCCGGCTTTGTTATGGTCTACTTTAAGGGTGGCCCCGAAATATTTCTAAATCCTGTGATTGCTTTGTCGTGAAGGCCTCGTTGGGTTTTGATTTGGTTTTCCGAGGTTGATCGGCGTGTGTTGCTATTGGTGCACCCGGCCAAGTAAAACCGTTCCATGATTATGGACGACTTGGAGCGCATCTCGACAAGCATAGACAAGTATAACTATAAATATAAATTTGACTTTTTAATGACTAGTAATCAGCTTCACTATAATGGAATGGCTAAATAAAACTGCCCACAATTGCTTGTTTGGTTGTATTGTCGACCATTGTACTGACTAGTAAGTATTGCAACTACTTCTAGCGGAATGGCTAAATAAAAGTACCAACAACTATTGGGTTTTGAGGTTATCTCATGTTAATTGTATCTGACTAGTAATTGTTGCCACTATCACGGAATGGTTAACTAAAAGTGCCCACTGCTTATTTTACCAGGATGATTATCTATACCTGACTAGTAATTACGGCAACGATAATCAATAAGTAAAGCGCCAACCGTGAGTTCCTCGGTTGACTTCCTCGTTTGGTCTCGGGGAAACACCAGATGGGTTTGTTTGATGGTAGTATCGAGTTATCTCGAATAGGTCTTTCTTATCCCTCGATATCTCGCGGTTGTATCGAGTCTCTATAGGTTGTTTAGTGCATGTCGTCGCCGCTCAAGACACCATACCTATGTAGGCGACCGCCAATTCTAGCCTCGCTGCATCTTGGCCTCGATCGACGCTCCTCTTTTTCCTTTGCCCTTTGTCGGCACCCCTTTGTTTAAGAAGGTTTTGAGATCGACGTCGTTAGCAGGGTTACCCTTCCGGCTTGGCCTGGGCAGGGTTATGGACGCCATTGGTTATTCTTCAGGGCTCTTAGCCCCATTTGCATCTTGTCCGTAGTCGGACGCTCCATCTTTTCAAGGTGATTTGGGTCTTTGTATATTATATCTGTATTCTTGACTCATTGAGTCGCTGTTGTATATATCTGTTCTGTGGGTCCCATCGAGGACTGTTGTGTAATGTTATTACTTCGTATTCCACCCGCACGAAAGTGCCTGGTGGGCACCTTTGAATCGTTTCTATGCGGGTTTGGCGGGTTTCGCTAAAACTTGCATAGGTCCGATTCTGAGGGTGTTACAATAACCCTGCCCAGGCCAAGCCGGAAGGGTAACCCTGCTAACGACGTCGATCTCAAAACCTGCTTAAACAAAAGGGGTGCCGACGAAGGGCAAAGGAAAAAGAGAGAGCGGTCAAGATCGAGGCCAGACACGGCGAGGCTAGAATTCGGCGGTCCTCGCCTACATAGGTATGGTGGATCGAAATGCAAGATGCACTAAACAACCTATAGAGACTCGATATAACCGCCGGCCATCGAGAGAGGATAAGAAAGATCTATTCGAACCAACCTGATGCTACCATCGACAAACCCATCCTGGTGTTTCTCGAGACCAAACGAGGAAGTCAACCGAGGAACTCACACAATGGCGCTTTAGTTATTCGATTATCGTTGCAGCAATTACTAGTCAAATATAGATAGTCATCCCGATATAATAAGCAAGGCAATTTTAGTTAACCATTCCGTTGTAGTTGCGACTTACTAGTCAAATACAATTAGCATGAGATATCCCAAACCCAGCAGTTGTTGGCGTTTTATTTAGCCATCCCGCTAGAAGGCAATACTTACTAGTCGATACAATGGTAGCAAGCGACAACCCAAACAAGCAATTGTTGGCTTTATTTAGCCATTCCATTATAGTGAAGCTGATTACTAGTCATTATAAAGTCAAATTTATAGCACTACTTTAGTTATAGTTGTTTATGATCGACATATCGTGCTCCAAGTCGTCCATAACGCGGACACGGCTTTCAGAAGTTTTACCTAGGTGCACAAATAGCAACACACACTCGATCAACCTAGGAAAAACCAAATCAAAACCCAACGAGGCCTTCACGACAAAGCAATCACAGATTCAAATATTTCAGGGGCCACCCATTGAGTACACCAAGAACGAAGTTAGCCGACTCGACGGACTCAAGGTTTGCGTCAATGGTTGTAAACGACGAACCCAAATGTGGTGCTTGTCGACATCGAAAACACTCCGCTTCCTAAACAAGACAGGTGTAGTACATCGCAATTTAAATTAAGTAGTAAAGCATGGCATAAGTACAGGATAGTAAATAAAACCTCAAACTAGTTTGTGGCCCCAAGAAATAAGAATGAATCAAGCTCGCTCGTGGGTCCCATAATCCTCCGGATGTGGATAGCGCCAATATTCAAGGAATGTATCAAGCACTCGGGGTCCCACGGACACAAGTGGACGATTAACAACCAAATAACATCTATTGCCCACCGTGCCTCTCAGATTTACCTACTTCAATTTTAGTTATTAAACAATAATTAAAGTTATGATCATCTCCAACAATAAACACACGGCAATACTCCAACAACTGTGGTACTTGACGACTCAATAAAGACTGAGCAAGTTTATCGCAGCAGTCCAACTATCTACCAAACAACGTGTAATAGGAGGTGTCCAAGGCAATATAAGGCAAGGGATATCACGGGTAAAAACTAGAGCATTGCAAACACGATAGCAATAGATCAACAGAGGGAAATAAATACTATAAAAGTAAGATAGGTAGAAAGGGAGATGCTCTTTGAAAACATTGCCGAAGGTTCATCCGAAGATCGGGTCGACACTCGCATCAACTCAACGGCCTTATCCGCGAAGAACCAAAACACTAAAGGAAACACCGGATGCACTATTTAATACAACGGCAGAAGATCGGGCATGATGCATGTATGATGTATGACATGGCAAGGTGCAATGCAATTAGTCAAGATTAAGCGGAACCGGGGTCCCGACAAATATTTAGGTGGTTCATGTTGTTTAGCTACCCTGCATTTTAAATGTTGTCTTAACATGGCAAAATATATCACCGGTTCGATGCACAAAGTTAAATGGAGGCAATATTAGACTAGATTCGCCCGCATATGGCCTCCATATTTAATTTAGGTGAATCGGCATAAGGCCCCCAAACCACAAACATGTATGCAAGCATGACAATTTATTATGCAACAAGTATATTATATATATTAAAAAAATATATGGGTCTTAGGAAAAGGGTCACACATTAGGGGTCTCGACGATCTTGGGGTTCGATGTGGTTCGGGGTCGGTCTCAGGGTTCGACGGGGGAAACGGTTCGACGGATCGGTCTCGGACAACGGAAGTCGATCTTGTCGCATCCGAGAAGGACTTGGTTGGCGTCGGGGTCACATCGGATTCATCCTGGTCGGTGTGGATCTTGTCGTTGCGAAGATCTTGTCGGGTCTGCGCCATCGAGTTGGTCTTGGCAGTCGGGGTGAAGAACTTGGCGTCCTCGAGGAAGTACTTGGCGTATCCGTGTCGACGACCTGGGCGTCCGGGTTCTTGAGGAACTTGGCGTCCGGGCAGGAGTACTTGGGGTTCCCACTTCGACTGTCGATGTCGGACTCGGGTTGCATGTCAACGAGGAGGCCTTGTCGCATCCGACTTGTGTTGGCCTTTGACAACAAAATTGCCTCAACTCCATCACATCAACAGTTTGGGTCCGAGACGGAATTCCACCAATTATAACCACACCGGTGCTCGTGATGCGCTGAGGCAGGGAAACAAAACAGGGTGTTCCTGTAACATCAAGCACCACGCTACAGCGGCAGGGCACTCGTGGGGAAGACGAGGGCGCGCCGGAGGGACGCCGTGGGGGCGCGGTCGGAGACACTGAGGATGAGCAGGGCCCGCCCAGATGAAGACGGGTCGGGCCGCCTCGCTGACGGGCGGACCGGACGAGGAGGGCGAGGAGGCGACGGGCGAGAGAGTTCCACGGCGGCTTGTAGCAGCGAGGAGGACGGAGCCGCGCGGGGAGGCAGCAGAGACGAGGCCGGCCGGCGAGGGGCACGCTCGGGAAGGCGCCGACGTCGACGACTTACAGGAGGCGCCCGAGGGAAGGACGCCGAGAGGCAGAGGCCAGGTGGCGGACGGACGCTGCAGGGGCGACGCCATGGTGGAACGGATCGAAGCAGTCGCGGCGGCGGGGTCTGCAGCAGAGCTCGACGAGGTTGACTGCGGACGCTGCGGCCGGGCGGAAGCCTGCTGAAGGCGAGGTCGCGGGGCGAGGAGGCCGTGGCCCGAGGCGGTGCAGTGGTTTCGCAGTGCCGGGCAGGCGCCGCTCGGCAGGAGGAGGGAGTCGCGGCGAGCGCGGCAAGGGCATGGCGCTCGCGGCGGTTGCTCGAGAAGGAGGGCAACGCGGGTCGCGGGACGATGGCGAAGGCTCCTGACGGCGGCGAGATGCGAGCGACACGGGGAGAGAGAGGGGATCGCGAGCGGCGACGCGAGGTGGGTCGGGAACGTGGGACGGGGCGCTAGTGGGGTCAGGTGGGCCAGCAGAGGAAGGGAGAGAGCGTGCGGGGGTGGAGCGTGGGCCGCTGCGCGCTGGCGTGCGTCTGTGTGCGTGTGTTGCGTGTGTGGGTGGTGTGATGGGGCCACCAGTGGAAGCGATGGGGTGGTTGGCGGCTGGAGGTGGTTTCCTGGTGGCGGGGTGGAGGGAATAGGTTGGGGATCTAGGGTTTCGTGGTAGTGGGCTGGGTGGCGTCCGGTTGGGCCTTCGGGCCTGGCCGTTGGCTGCCTGCCCCCCTACAAAATAGATTTGGTTTAAATATTTTGTTTTAAAAGATTTGTTAACTAGTTTTTAAGACAAATACAAGATCCAATTAGACCGAGAGATTTGATTTGAAACTTAAGAAGGGCTAATTTAGAAAACAACATAGACTTTTACGAAGATAGTTTTATACAAATTATATGCATGATGCCATGATGATGCACAAAATATTATTTAACACGCGATTTTCTAGTAGTGGATTTCCGGGGTGCTACAACGGATCAGGGCCAGTTAACTGTCTTAAGATAAAATAACATGATCTTCTTCAAATTCGAGTCCTTTGACTCGAACCCGGAATAAATGCTGGCGTAATTTAACTCAGGTCGTTGAGGACTTACAGGAGTAGAATTACAGTAATTTTCGAATGATGTATCCAACACGTTCGTCGGGATTTTCATCACGCCTATTGGCACGGATTTTTACTAGCAGAGCGCAGTCGTGTGCGTTACCAGGCATCCGATGGTATCTGTAGGTCTTATCTTTGCATCGTAGACACAATATCCGAAATTTTATCACCGCGGAGGTGTTTCGGGTGGCCAAGGAGGATGTTCCTCACTTAGCCTTAATTGGGGCAAAGTAGCCAAAAAGTTTTTTGCATTCTGAGCCGAAGGACCGCAATCGAATAATTCATAGGGTGCGCGACTAGGGCTCCCTATGGGAGTAGCCCCCGAGTGTCTGTTCGAGTCGTAGACTCGAACATAGACTTTAATTCAGCCATTGTTTGTTTCAGGTCCGTAGGAAACAATTTTTCGGATGCTTGAATCGATCCTCCCTATGAGAGTAGTCGCCGAGCCCGTAGTGGAGTCGCAGACTCAACATAGGATTCGAAGAATAGTTCATTGGCGTAGTACGCTTTTCATGCTTCGGGTGTGCGGCCAGCGCTCCTGATAGGAGTAGCCTCCGAGTAGTTGTTCGAATCGTAGATTCGAGTGAGTACTTTAGCTTTTAGCCAAAAAAATTGTAACCGTTGTTGTAGGGTTCGCAGCATAGAAAACAAAAAATTCCCTACGATGGGAACAACTATGTACCAAGATCTATCTACTAGATACAAGCAACGGGTGGATATACATCCATAGAATACATACCCTCGACGACCGTATAACGTTAACGAGGTTGTACTCGTGGATGATATAGTCGAACGCTTGCCGATCTCAAGATCGTGATGAAGTCCATCTGCTCCAGCCGGTCCAGCACCATCACGTCCAGCACCGTGAAGCAGTGGTGCATCCGTGATCGCACAAACGTTCGGGTACCCCGACAACCTCCGCGCCTTCGCTCCAGCGAAGCAGCGGAAGCAAAAAGTCCTTCCAGAAAAGGACACCGGGAACATGTATCTCGCTGATCCGAGACCATGGGGAAATTCTAAAGGGGGAGAGAGATCCTTCGCGAGGATGTGTGCTTTGAGAGGAGGAGAGAGGGGCCTTTTATAGGGAGTGGGGGGCACCCCAAGGGGCATGGCGCCAGCCATGGTGGCTACCCCCACCTCTTCCACATTCATGTGGGTGGAGATCCCACTCAAAATGAAAAGTCTCCACTCACATAAAAGAGCCTCCACTCAAAAATCCACTCACATGCATTAAATTTCCACCAAATTTAATACAAGCTCTCATTTAAATAAAACTCTTTTATTTATTTATTCAGAATTTTGTTAATTACTTCAATTAACAAACATTCACATAAAACCCCTTGCTAGTATTCAATTTAACATGCAAACCAGTTTCAGCAATTTCAACCAAAACAGTTTCGGTGTCTAGTGAAATAAATTCCTGCGCTTTCCTTTTTCTTTCTCTGGCATTTTATTTGCTCCAAATGGTGTCGGTATCCATTAAGTGTGTCACCCTACAGTTCGCGAATATTGTAGACATGATCGAGACCCCTCTCCGATCAATAATCAGTAGCGGGACCTGGAGATCCGTACTGACTCCCTCATATTCAACGATGACTTCTTTGATTGTGTGAACCTTATACGCATGTAACTCAATCCCTTTGTCTCGCGATATATTACATGTCCGAGATTCGATCATCGGTATCTCCATACCTAGTTTGATCTCGTTACCGACATGTACTCTTTTCTCGTTACCGTGATATAACATTCTAGTGATCAAATCACTTGCTTGCAAGCTAACTAATGTGATATCACCGAGAGGTCCGAGATTATATCTATATGTCATCGGGATGGACAAATTCCACTCTTGATCCATGAGCCTCAACATAACACCTTTGTAGCACTGAACCCATCTTTATAGTCACCCTGTTACGGTGTGACGTTTGATGTTATCAAGATACTCTTCCGGTGTTAGTGATTGACATGATCTCATGGTCTAAGGACTAAGATTACTTCGTATGATGTTATAGCAATATAAACACAATGACCTTTATCGTAATGCTATACTTCGGATGAATGTTCATCACACCATTACACTAATGTTGTGACCTCGTTATTAACAACATCCAATGTTCATGATCAGGAAACCTTTGATCATCTTGTTAATCAACGAGCTAGTTTATAAGAGAGGCATAACTAGTAACTTCCTTTTTGTTTATTAAACACACATGTATTAACTTCTCCGTATTAATACAATCATAGCATGTAAAATAAACATTTATCATAAATAAGGAATACGATAATAACCACTTTACTATTGTCTCTCGGGCATATTCCTTTTAGTATCCCACTTTCACTAGAGACAATAATCTAATTTGAAAACTTTGCGTATTGAACACATATGGCTTTCTGGTGTTCCATATACGCAATTGCAAGTGGTTAACATAATCTACGGATCTGACGCTTCAGGTCTTTGTGTATTTGCATGTCGTTGCGTCTTCACGCATCACTCATTCTCCAATGAGATGGCATTGTATAAATTTGGTCTTTTGGTGAGACCTTTAGTTCCTTGGGGTTAAATCACGCCGATACTATTGTCATACAATATATCTTTAGTGTTAGCCCATTGTGAACCACGCCTTAGTTTGATAACAAACTATTTGACACAAATTCCCTCCTTTGTTGCTACTATAGCAGTCATATACTTAGCCTTTTGTTGTAGTATCCGTCACAATGTCTTAACTTTGGAATACATCCAAATCCATCATGAAAACTCCTTTCCATTTCATTGTGCCACTCATAGTTTAAATTGAGATAAACTTAATTTGTATCTTGTGATAAAACTAATATCAATGTAACGCTTTACAATGAACTATTTGTAATTGTTTGTCACCTATACACAAATATATTCTTAGTTCTTCCAAAAGATCATAAGAATATCCTTACTATCGTCCAATGATCATTTTATGATTCATTCTGGTATATGCTTATAACACTTAGAGCATATGACATATCTGGATGTGTGTATATCATGGTATGATTGATCAAAACATTCTCGTGATTTCACTCATCAAGTGTCAAAGCACTTGAATCTTGTTTCACTTATCAAGTGTCGATACACTTGAATCTTGATTCAATTCCTTTCCATGCGACAATAACTGTTTCTTGTCTTTTCTATATTGAACTCCTTCAATATCTCATATATGTACGTTTGGCACAACCATATTAGCGTCACAGTCTATCCACTATAGACATTCATGCTACATATTCGAGTTTTGCCTAAGTCTTTCATCAAAATGAAATTCTTAACCTTTGTCAATAAAAGATACATCATTTCTAATCAACAAGATGTCCTCCACATAATGTATTAGAAATATGTCTCAGCGCTCCCACTTAATTTCTTGTAAATGCAAGCATATTCATCGTCTCCAGATGAAAACTCCTTTTTCATCACGGTGAAGATTTCAACTCCACGATGCTTACTTCAACCATTGAAGTTTGCATGCCCTTTTAGCATCCTTTGAATTTAACAAAACCCTTTGGACCGTGTCTTGTACACGTCCTAGGTAACCATTCTATTATAAGAATTTTTTTTGTTTATTCATCTACCATATACCAAATTATATATAGTGGTTGCTACTTTAATCCGTCCAGACTAAATATCGCTATGAAAGATCAAATCTTGTCATAGTCAACTCCTTGAACATTGTCGTAAAATACTTTATGACATGTTGACCATTTCATAGATGTAAAACATCCATGTCTCCTTCTTTATAGATCCAAATACGACTGATAGGTTTTTACACCTTTCCGGAGGGTCTTCCAAGTTCAAAACTTGATTTCTCGTGTATGGAACTATCACGGATTTTATGGCTTCAAGCCATTTGACGGAGTCAGGGCCCATCATCGCTTCTTTGCATATATTCGGTTCATCATTGTCAAACAATAATGATTTATTCTCAAATCTCGGCATTTGATTGTTTATCCGACCTACTTGGCTCAATAGGAACTTAGATCTCTGTGACCATAACCTTTGAGGCACATAAGCTATGAGAATTCTGGATGCCTCCGGAACATTTTCCGGCGCTGCGCAACTCAGCACATTTAGCTAAAGTTCGTTAACCTTATCAAAGTTCTATTGTCCTCCCATTTAACTTTTGCGAAAAAATTCTTCTTCAATAAACTTCACGTTTTAAGCGATAAACCCTTTTTGTCCTTGGTGATATGGAGGAATAACCAATTGTTATTCGAAATAACCTACAAAGACATGCCCATCCGACTTTGGTTGTAAACATCTTACGTATGCTTAGCATACCAAAATTTAAGAAATGACAACTTGGGTTTTACCCCAAACCATAACTCATATGGTGTCATTTCAACAAATCAAGATGGAACTCTTTTCAGTGTAAAAGCGGTAGTCTCTAGAGCTTTAATATTTTAAAACATAATGGCATTTTTATAAATAACACCTTTGATCCAACCATGTCAAACAAGGTTTGATTACAAATCTCAAACACTGTATACTCCTATGGTGTTTCGGGAGATGCAAATCTAGGTGTTTTTGCTAAACTTGTAACTCAAATAAATCTCTTTATGATAAAATCATAAATCATTTATTTTCTTGTTACACTTGCAACTCAAATAAATTCCTTATGATAAAATCATAAACCATTTATTTTCTTGTTACAATGATTTTCCAATTCATCTTGAAAGTCTTTGAAACGTTTTCAAATATTTTATACTTCTTTCTCATTAAGTGAATATTCACTAAAATTTCTGGAGAAAGCATATGAAGTTTAAATCCATCGCTTACAACTATACATAATGGACTACATACATCGATATGTATAAATTTTAATATTTTAGTCGTTCGTTCTTCTTTGGCCTTTGAACAAATTTTTAATTATCCCGAGGAAAGTCTCACAAGCGTCACTTGATCAAAACAAAGACTCCAAAAATCCATGAATATGGAGATTCTTCATGTTTTATTTCCAATATAATTTAAACGGCGATGTCACTTTGTAAGTGATCTTTCAATCATTTTTCTTGCGACATTTTAGCATTAGGTTTTATGGATGTGATTTCTCCAACTAGATTTGTAAATCATCCATATTATATGGAATACGGTAATTATTTGAACAACCTTTGTTCTCAAAATACCTTATTTAAATAACAATTATTATAACAAATCTTGAAGTCAAGCTTTGATGTCAACGAGAAATACAAACAACGGTTTGTTTGTTTTTTATGAACATCATCACATATTCTCTTGCTAGTTACTTAGGCCATTGTGGTTCATGAATTGCGTCGTTCTGTATGAAATTTCATACCAACCAATTCGGTATCCAATACCTAAGAACCATATTGTTTAATAAGCAAAGAATACAACCGTAACATGTATATCATCTATATACTTAAATTGGATATTTCCAATCTTTTCTTTTCTGCCAAATATATTTTATAGATTCTCTTTCAGCATTTCCTTTTCCTTTTAAAAGAATCTATCAACATCAACAGTAGCGCCATATACATGACACATAGTCCAAAGCATGTATATTCAAATAATAATACCTTTAGACTCGCACTTTGAAGTAGATCGCCATCATCAAATGTTCGGCGTTCTTTCAAAATCCATTCTTTGGTAATCTTTTAGTGTAGTAAACACTTTACATATGTCTTATATTCATCCTTATCATGACAACTTTCATGATCAAGCTACTGTAGCTTATAAAGGCGAATCGTGAGTATAACATTACTTTCCAAAATCCTTTTTGGATGATTAGGATGTCTAGCATCTCCAACGTTTGTAAATTCTCATCCAATATGAGAACATATATTATACTCTATCATATTGCAACCAAAACATTATTTCAAATATCGTTATATCTGCCACACATAATGGTTTATGAAACAATTATTTCAGCTCCTAGATAATCTCGATATTTAAATCAAGAATCATGGAGGCAAACATGATACTGAAGATACTAACACTGAAATTTTTACTCTTGATTTAATACCAATTATTAAATCTCATGGAGTAAATAAAGTTTGCTCAAAGTTTGCAATAGGACTTTAAACTTTAGATTGACACTCAACACAATACGATACCAGTTCATAAAGTATATATCCAGAATTTTATAGTTCTATTATCTCAATTACAACTATGCATAAGGTGGTGAACGAATGCCGATGACTACAACAAATTATGAAAATTCACTTTGATTTAATCTATGATAAATTGAGTTCTAATAATCCAAATTAGAAATGAACTCCCACTCAAAAACGACATCCCTCGTGTCTTTTTGGTGATTACATGAACCAAATACACTACACCAAGTCCGATCATCACGTGAGTCGGTGTAGCTTCAAAGGCGAGCATCTGTATGGTCATCATATCAAAACATATGACTCATGCTTAACCTTTCGGTCCATGTTCCGAGGCCATGTACGTACATGCTAGGCTCTCCAAGTAAGAACATTAGTATTCGCGTGTGTAACTGTCTTACACCCGAGATATGATCGTGGATTCAAGTACACCCGATCATCATGTGATGTCTTGAAGCGACGAAACATTGTCGGTGCATACTTAAGGAAGAACACATTTTTATGTTGATATCTAAATGAGGGATCATCTTATTATGCTAATAAAATGCCAAACTAGCAATATAAGATGCAATCAAATATCACATGTTAATAAGTGAAATGATATGGTTCTTGCACTTGATCTCCATCATGTGCATTATGGTATGATCGCTATCATACGTCTATGTGTAAGGACAAGGTCTATGGAACTTACATGTTATGTGTGTTGTAAGAGTATCGACTTATACTTCTACTTACAACATCACCATATCATGACACTAGCCCAACAACAATCTAAACTAGACGCCTCTAATTTATCCGTTGCAGGTTTTACGTGGCTTAGGGCTTTCTAAGATAGAACCGTTCTTACCTACGAACATGAACCACAACGAGGATAACCAAATTATTGACAACTCGTTGCAAATTAGATATTGACTATAGTAGGAGATACAGATACCCGCTAGCCACTTATGCAAAACTAGTTGCATGTCAAGCGTGGAACATGTCTCATGTGCGAGGACATGTAAAGTTTGTCCGGGCCGCTTCATCCCACTATGCCACCAATATCCAAAGTACAACTAAGAAGCAATAAAATGATCATCATCGCCCACATACTCATATGTGTACTACCCGTGCAAAGCATCTACGCACAGATCCGGCTCTGATACCACTGTAGGGTTCACAACATAGAAAACTAAAAAATTCCTACGATGGGAACAACTATGTATCAAGATCTATCTAATAGATACAAGCAACGGGTGGATATACATCCATAGAATACATACCCTCGAAGACCGTATAGCGTTAACGAGGTTGTACTCGTGGATGATGTAGTGTAACGCTTGCCGATCTTAAGATCGTGATGAAGTCCATCTGGTCCATCCGGTCCAAAGACCATCACGCCCAAAGACCGCAGCGGTGCATCCGTGATCGCACGCACGTCTGGGTACCCCGACAACCTCCGCACCCTCGCTCCAGCGACGCAGCAGAAGCAACAAATCCTTTCAGAAAAATCCAGCGGGAATATGTATCTCGCTGATCCGAGACCATGGGGAAATTCTAAAGGGGGAGAGAGATCCTTCGCGAGGAGGTGTGCTTTGAGAGGAGGAGAGGGGGGCCTTTTATAGAGAGAGGGGGCACCCCAAGTGGCATGGATCCAGCCATGGTGGCTGTCCCCACCTCTTCCACATTCATGTGGGTGGAGCTCCCACTCAAAATGAAAAGTCTCCACTCCCATAAAAGAGCCTCCACTCAAAAATCCACTCACATGCATTAAATTTCCACCAAATTTAATGCAAGCTCTAATTTAAATAAAAATCTTTTATTTATTAATTCATCATTTTGTTAATTACTTTAAGTAACAAACATTCATATAAAACCTCTTTCTAGTATTCAATTTCACATGCAGAACCAGTTTCAGCAATTTCAACCGAAACAGTTTTAGTGTCTAGTAAAATAAATTCCTGCGCTTTCCTTTTTCTTTCTCTGGCATTTTATTTGCTCCAAATGGTGTCGTTATCCCTTAAGTGTGTCACCCTATGATTCGCGAATAATGTAGACATGATCGAGACCCCTATCTGATCAATAATCAACAGCGGGACCTAGAGATCCGTACTGACTCCCACATATTCAACGATGACTTCTGTGATCGTGTGAACCTTATACGCATGTAACTCAATCTCTTTGTCTCGCGCTATATTACATGTCCGAGATTCGATCATCGATATCTCCATACGTAGTTTGATCTCGTTACCGACATGTACTCTTTTCTCGTCCCCGTGATATAACATTCTAGTGATCAAATCACTTGCTTGCAAGCTAACTAATGTGATATCACCGAGAGGGTCTAGAGTATATCTATCCATCATTGGGATGGAAAAATTCCACTCTTGATCCATGAGCCTCAACATAACACCTTTTTAGCACTGAACCCATCTTTATAGTCACCCTGTTACGGTGTGACGTTTGATGTTATGAAGATACTCTTCCGGTGTTAGTGATTTACGTGATCTCATGGTCTAAGTACTAAGATTACTTCGTATGATGTTATAGCAATATAAACACAATGACCTTGATCGTAATGCTATACTTCGGATGAATGTTCATCACACCATTACACTAATGTTATGACCTCGTTATTAACAACGTCCAATGTTCGTGATCAGAAAACCTTTGATCATCTTGTTAATCAACGAGCTAGTTTATAAGAGAGGCATAACTAGGAACTTCCTTTTTGTTTATTAAACACACATGTATTAATGTTTCCGAATTAATACAATTATAGCATGCAAAATAAACATTTATCATAAATAAGGAATACGATAATAACCACTTTATTATTGCCTCTCGGGCATATTCCCTTCAGTTGCTAGTACAGCTTTGATGACGTCAGTGCTGACGATCGGTGATCTCAAGCGTCTGCGGCGCCAGAGGTGACGCGACTGGACGAACATGGGTCCCACTTTCTGACTTGGATTTGACTGGTCATGCGCGACGTGGCGATAATTACGGCGTCTCCTCGGTTTTCGTGTGTAGTGGACTGCGTGCGAGCGACAGTTCACTGCTATGCTGACACGTGGACGGCTGGATTTGGCGCGGGCTCTAGGGCTTCCCGATGAACGGTCCCTGTTTATCGTCTTCGTCCTTATAACTATGGGGAAAATTTTGTTTGTTTTCACCGCAGCCATTTGCTTTTCACTGCTTCCACTTTCTTGAGCTTTTCTCGCAGCGCGCTGCAATTTCTTCGATCTTTCCCGTCCACTTTTCTGCGCTCACACCGCCGCCGTCGCCGTACTGCAATGGGGAAGCCGAAGAAGGCCTCCACCGTGGTGGGCACCAGCGCTGTTGTCGGCGGCAAAAAGGGCACCGCCGCCACTCGCGTCACCGATGGTGGGTGGCGACGTACAGAGATGCGCGAGGGTGACCTGCGCAAGCTTCGTGAGCGGGGTCTGATCCCGCAGGACAAGGATGTCGTCAAGATTCCCGGCGACGAGGTAATTCCCCATCCACCCGCAGGGTTTCGGGTCATGTTTGTTGCTTTTGTCCTTCGGGGCCTCTCTCTCCCAGTCCACGATTTTCTCCGTGGACTGCTTTTTTCTATGGCATCCAACTCCACCATCTCTCGCCAAATTCTCTTCTCCACATCGCCTGTTTCATCACCTTCTGCGAGTGTTGGCTTGGTATCGAGCCGCACTTTAGCCTCTTCCGGAAGCTCTATTCCGTGAAGAGGCAATCCGGCTCCGACGGAGTTTATCCGATCGGCGGCTGCATTATTTCCCTTCGATCCAATTTTCTCTTCTTTTCCTTTTCGATGTCTGAGTCTGTCCAATACTGGCGGAGGAGGTGGTTTTATATCCGTGATTCCACAGTGGATGGTCAAGACTTTGGCCTTGCCCCTTTCGACTCCACCCAGAAAATCTAGCCGGAAAGGTCCTGGAAGAACCACATCCTGGAGGGTGAGGTGGAGGAGATAGAGGGGCTCTACCGTCAGGTGGAGGACCTCTAGGTGATTCCGGAGAAGGAGGTGAACGGTGTGGATATCATCCACACCTTCCTCAAACATCGGGTGCAGCCGCTCCAGGCTAGGGCGCACCCAATGTTGCTTTATTCTGGCCGCCACGACCCGACAAGAGTTGCGGCTGAGGAGCTCTCCAAGGGGGATCTCGACAGAGTCCTTCGGCCGCTTTTGAAGTTCAAAGCTAACGAGGACCTTCCGGGGAAGTCGCTGACCCCTCCGTTCAGTGCCTCTCTACCGGTTTCGCACGTGTAGATTTGGGACGTGCGCGCAGCGCTTTTTCCGAATGCGTTTTCTTGTACTTCCTTGTTCTGAAAGTATGTTTTCATTATGCAGGAGTTAAAGGTGCCTGGCATGGTACCTCCGGTACCCGAACATTTTCCGGATGCACCGGACAATGAGGTAGTCGACTCTATGTCTGAGCTTCCCTCGGCGCGATCACCGGTTGAAGAAACTTTCGAGTCAAGCGAGGAGCAGACCCGAAAACGGGCACGGAGCTCGAGCGAATCGCCGGATGCCTCGAATCCGCCAACGCCTAGGGATCCCCCATGCCTTGTTCGTCACAGTGGAGATGATGGTGGATCTTCCTCCCCCATTCCGGCCGTGCCTGTGCGGGCTGTAGCGCCACAACCACCGGCGAAGCGTAAGAAGGAAGAGAAGAAGGGCAAGAGGTCCTTGCCTGTCTTCAACTTGAGCGATATGGATTCGTAAGTTCCTTCGGATGCCTTTTGCTATCTTTACTTGTTGCTTGATTGTCTTTGGCTGGTGTTTTTCTTTTGCAGCCACTCTTCTGAGGGCTCGTTTAGCGATGCCACGAAGGAGATGGTGGGGGAGTCGAAGGTGACGCCTCCTCCCTCTCAAACGGTGGCCACCCCTGGGGGCGTTGCTCCGAACCCTTCTCCGCAGGAGGTTCGGGTGGTCGTCTCCCAGAAGACTACAGTCGGACCTTCGGAGTCTCTGTCTGATCATGTAAGTGTTTACGTTCTTGCCGTGGGGGGGGGAGCCCCCGAGTGTTTTTCGTATGATCTGCTGATCATTGCTTCTGTTTTGTGCGTGTCTCGGGGGGAGCCCCCGAGCGCCTTTCGTGTGTTTATTTTGTTTTGCTCGTTTCTTGGGCGCAGCCCCCGAGCCCTTTTCCTGATAAGCTGCTTCTTCTTGCAGCCTTTTGTGCAGGGCATCAAACAGCTGGTGAAGCAGCATCTGGCCTTGGAAGCCAGCCTACAACGGCTTCAAGGTACATCCTTAACTAGATCTTCTACTTCTTCGTCTGCTTGATGGATTGTAAAGCTCATGCATGTTCTTATTCACAGATGAAAATAACACTGCCCTTCGCGAGCTTGATGCTCTCAAAAAGAGTCTCAAGCGAGAGAAAAGGTCAAGACGCTGTTGGTGCGAAGGAGCGCCGAGGAGCTAGTCGACGCAATGCGCCAAGGAGCTCCTGCAGCAGGAGGCTACGGACCGCGAGGAGCAGCTCGCCACCGCCGTAGCTTCGCGTGAGAAAGAGGTAGCCGCGAAGCTGATGGCTGCTGTCAAGGCTATTTCGGGTGAGTAATTTAGTGTATACTTGTTCCATTTCGGCTGCCTTGTCTCTCTGGTTTTGCTTGATTCTCATTTTGCTTTTTCCGTTTTTCTAGATGCCGCAGGCATTGATTTTGACCGCACTGCTCTGGAGCATGGTAGTGCTCTGGATGATGCTAGACCGCTGCAGTACTTTGGTTGGCTCTCTTGCCAAAGCCAAGGAGGTTCTCGGGCGCT
Organism: Avena longiglumis; assembly: GCA_030063025.1. NCBI lineage: Eukaryota > Viridiplantae > Streptophyta > Magnoliopsida > Poales > Poaceae > Avena > Avena longiglumis. The sequence continues at coordinate 206,522,477 of CP125979.1, read as the reverse complement.
TCTACAAGGAGCTCGTCCCCAAGGGCGTTGCCCTTGAGGATGTCGACTTGTTGGCGGATGCGCTATCAACCGAGGTGCTCGTGGCGTACAAGCGCAAACAGAAGGGCATTGGCGCGTCCATGGGGTTGGCGATGGCCATGGCGTCTGGGCGGAGCTGAATCTTTATCGGGTCACCTCCCAGATGCCAACGGCTCCCGACGGATCCGAGGTAGCCTTTGCTCTCTATGTCGCCCGCTGTAAACGTTATGGGCCGAAGCTGATTGACCTGCTGGCAGAGTACGCGGTGATGCAGCAGGAAGAGGTCAAGAGTAGGCAATCTGGCTCCAAGGCCACTTAGGACGCAACTGCTTAGGCCTTGTAGTTGTAGGATAGTTGTCGTTTGCTTTTGAAAGTACAAAGGAAGTCGCCTAGAGGGGGGTGAATAGGCGTTTTAAAATATTACGGTTTAGGCTCAAGTAAATGCGGAATAAAACTAACGTTTAATTTATTGAGAACAAAACCTAGCCACTAAGTTCACCTAAGTGCACCAACAACCTATGCTAAGCAATACAAGCAACAAAGTGATAGCAAGATATAAATACTTCAAGCATGATGGCTATCACAATGTAAAGTGCATAAGTAAAGGGATCGGTTGAGAGATAACCGATGGACGCGGAGACGAAGATTTGTTTCCCGAAGTTCACTTCCAAAGAAGCTACGTCTCCGTTGGAGAGGTGCGATGGCGCAATGCTCTCTGAACGCCAAAAATGGCTCACCTCGAGGTGTGGTGGCTCGATGCTCACCCAACGCCACACAAGGCCTCACCCCGGATGCGGAAGCACGCAACTCACCGACGCCACAAAAGGCTCACCCTATTCTCCCGAGTGCGCACCACAAAAGGCGGGCACTCGCTCCACTATGGGACGCTTGAGGGTGGTCACCGAACCCTTACAAGATTGGGGCTAACTCCACAACTCAATTGGAGGCTCCCAACAACAAAGCCACAAAAGGCTACAAATGCCACAAAAGGCCAACAAAGCCACAAAAGTCTACAAGACCACAAAAGGTCAACAATACAACCACACAACCGTCTAGGGTTCCAAGGAACCCAAGAGAAACAAGCTCACAAGCTTGAACTCGCCGAATCTCCGAGGAGAACTCAAACCTATGCACCAAATGCAAGGGCAAGTCCTTCTCTCCCAAATTCCAACAAAGCTACAAAATCTATTGGGGGAATAAGGGAGGAAGAACACAAGAGGAGAATACAAAACTCTCCAAGATCTAGATCCCAATGATTCCTTCACAAAGAAGGGATTTGGCTTGGGGGATTGTAGATCTAGATCTCCTCTCACAAATCCCTCAAAAAGATGCAAGAATCATAGGAAGGGAAAGGGAGAGGGAAAGCTTCTTCAAGGTTAAGAATGGAGGAGAGAGAGAAAGCCAAGAACCAAGAAGAAAAGCTGGTACCCACGAAGGGGAAGAGGAGCCCCTTTTAAAGGGCTCCCAGATCTGCATGTTATGGGCATTCGCGACTCCTAGACGGAACTTCCGGTGGGAGGCCGGAAGTTCCGGTGGGACACGGCCAATGGTCAAAAACTGCGGAGCAAGAAACTGAAAAGGCGAATCCTGGTCAGAACTTCCGTCGGTTCACCGGAACTTACGATGTGAGCGAAACTTCCGGTGGAAGTTCCGAAAGAAGTTCCATCAAATAGACACAACGAAAACAGAAGGTTACTGAACATGAGCGGAACAAGAGCCAGAAATTCAACCAGAACTTTCGGCCTGAGCGGAACTTCCGGTCCCTGGCCGGAACTTCCAGTGGGAGCGGAACCTCCGGTGGAAATTCCGACTGAAGTTCCGTCAAATAGCACATCCAAAACAGAAGGTTACTGAGCGTGAGCGGAAGAAGACCCGGAACTTTCGGTGGAAAAAATGCCCTAGCGGAACTTCCGATGGCAAGCCGGAACTTCCGGTCAGGGAAATCCCAGAAACCAGAAAACCAGAAACGCAATAACTTTTGCATCCAAACTCCAAACGGGATGAAACCAATTTTGTTGGAAAGATAACGACGAATAGAATCCAACAAAAATATTGTGTATCACCTTGGGAGAAAATACCATGAATATATATGTGAAGTATCCCCCAAGGTGTGGAGCCGGAAAACTCGCAAGTTCAAAAACCGCAATAAGATATGCAAGTGAAATCCTTAAATTATAAACTAGAGCTTGTTATGATGATGACCACAAGCTATAGATCCTCTCATGGACAAGAACCAAATAACAACCAAGAAATATGAGGCTATGAATGCAATGGTTTGAGCTCTCTCCGAATGATGCAAACGAGACACCCGCTTGAGAGCCCCTCTTGATAGTACGGCTACCTATCCTAAACCCGGTCTCCCAACTAACAATACGAGACCGGCAAAAGAAAAGCCCTATCAAGAACATACCTTTGCCTTGAGAATCTCACTTGAACTTGATGTAGACCGTCTTGTTCTTCTATAGTGGGAACACCATTCTTGGATGCTCTTGCTTGATGAAGATTAAGACTTGCAAATTGCTTCCCCATACTCCATGGGGAAACCTCTTCTTTGAATTTGTCTTCATCATTCCATGAGCACGAGGATAGCAAGCTTCAAGCATGAGATCTTCTAGAGATGGCGCATCTTGAGCTCTCCCTTCTTCATCCCTACTTGAGGTTGATCCATCTTGATGCAACTCTTTGCACATGCCTTGATCGACCTTCAAGCTCCTTCTTTCTTCATGATTCCAATGGTCACAAAGCCCTTGGACATTTCTTCATCTTCCAACCTTGAGACCAACACATGGCCCAAGCGATGCCAATGGAAAAACCTACAAGTGAAACTCAATTTACACATTAGTCCATAGAGATTGTCATTAATTACCTAAACCACACATGGGGCATACATTCCCTTTCAGCTTTTGTTGTAATATCTTCATGAACACTATCTGTGCCATGCAGTGGATTTTGTTGTATATAATGAATCTTCGAGCTGTTGCACATTCATGTGTTGTTCATATCCTTGTTTGTTTTCCTCTAGGGAACTTCAGGTGATGACCATGTCGATACTTCGTCTCCTCCGCAGCCGCGACCATCCTTGGATGATGCGTCGAAGCTTGTTTTTCTCCGTGACCACGTCCACAGTCTTGAGAAGGAGTTGCTTGGCATCCAAGGCCATGCGGACGTTTGGAAGTTGAAGGCGGAGCGGGGCACCGCCAAAGAGGAATATCTGATGGGCGAGCTGTGGCGTTTGGCCGAACAGCTACAATGTAAGTTTCTTCGAGCTGCTGCTCATTTTTGGATGCGCCTGTTGGCTGGTCATCTTACTTTGTAGGTGTTGCAGGTGCTAACATTGTTCCTAGGGAGGAGAAGGAGCGCATTGAAGTTCAGATCAATTTCTTGACCCAACAAGATATGGAAGCCGACCGCTTTTTCTGGATGGATCGTGACCGTGCCATGGTCCTTGCGACTGTGCAGGATCGTGCCCACCAAGTGTCACGGGTGCTGCGGCAAGTGAAGACTTCCTTGGCGTCAATTCTTCACGTCATGTTTCCCCTGGATGAAGCGCCATCGACTCTCTGGGTTTGCTGGCGAAGTTTCGAGATGTGCATCATGTCAGGGAGCTGGTGCGGCACCAATTAGTTACGGGTGTGAAGGCCGCTCTTTCCCTTGTGCAGCTGCATCGCCCTGACGTAAATCTTGCGGCTGTGGCGGCTGGCCCGCCCCCTCGACCATATGGTGGCCTATGGTACATGCGTCCGCACTATGCGGCTGTGAGGCAGTATGCCGAGGAAGTCATAGATCTCTCTGAGCACCGTGCGCCGGTGATCCTTCAGAATAGGTAGGACCTGTGAAAAGATAGATGTAAAATTTGTATATTCGGCTGGGCGTGTTATGCCCTTTGATGTAAAGGTTGATTGTAATAGCATGTAGTGCTTGTTTATATGCATGCCCTTTTCGTTAGCCTGACGTGATCAGCTACTCAGGTGTACATGCGTTATTCTCAGTCGACGAAGTCGTGAGGTGAGGGGGAACCCCGAGTGCGTTGTAGCATAAAGAAATGCGAGTGAAATATAAATTTTGGTGTGAGACATTTAGCTTTATTCATATCGTAATGAGGAGGTATATTGTTCGGCTGAGTAGCCTTGGCTGAATAGCCTTATAGAAAGTAAAGGGGGGATAACTAGGGGTAGAAGCGTCGCAATTGTGCGACGTTCCATGGGTTGGAGTATGCGACTCCAGACTCCACGTGCTTGAGGCGATAGGCGCCACCTGGGATGACTTCGGTGACTACGTAGGGTCCTTCTCAGGGTGACTCGAGCTTCTTCGGACGCTCTTGCTTGAGTCATAAGACGAGGTCTCCTTCGACGAAGGACCTTGGACGCAGCCGACGACTGTGATAGTCGCGGAAGCTTTGTTGGTAGACCGTCGATCGAGCCACGACAATGTCGCGTGCCTCGTCGAGTGTGTCGACGGCGTCTTCGAGTACGGCCGTTGATTCGGCTTCGCTGTAGGCGACGACCCGTGGGGCCTTATGGCGTACCTCTGCAGGCAACACGACTTTGGCTCCGTGCACCATGAAGAAGGGCGTGTAGCCAGTTGAGTTGTTTGGCGTTGTGCGCAGGCTCCAGAGGACATAGGGTAGCTCTTCTGCCCATGCTCCCGCGAGCCGATCGAGTGGGCTCATTAGGCGCTTCTTAATGTCACCACCGACGAGGCCGTTGGCCTTTTCGACCTGCCCGTTCGTTTGCGGGTGCGCCACAGAGGCGTATGATATGTTGATCCCGAGGCCTTCGCAAAAGTCCTAGAATTCTTTGGAGATGAAGTTTGACCCATTGTCGGTGATGATGCTGTGTGGCATGCCGAACCTGTAGACGATGGATTGGAAGAACTTCACGGCCATTTTTACCCTTTTGGTTGGTAACGGGCATGGCTTCTATCCACTTGGTGAATTTGTCGACTGCGACCAGGAGGTAGAGGTGACCTTCTTTCGAGGACTTGGGCAGTTTGCCGATCATGTTGAGGCCCCATTGGGCAAAGGGCTAGGCCAGGGGTATGGGCCTGAGCTCTGATCCAGGTGCATGCGGTTTGTCTGCGAACCGCTGGCATCCGTTACACCTTCGGACGATATCCTTGGCGTCGTTCATGGCCGTTGGCAAGTAGAACCCAGCTCGTAGAGCTTTGGCGACGAGGGCGCGGCTGCCCGCGTGATGGCCGCAGATGCCCTCATGGATGTCTTAAAGGATAGTTTTGTCGTCACCGATGGTGATGCACCTTTGGAGCACATCCGAAATGCTGCGCTTGTACAACTCTCCATTGATGATGGTGAAGGCTTTGGACCGGCAAGATATGCGTCGGGCATCCGTCGGGTCATCAGGCAGTTCCCTGTTTATCAGGTACCGCAGGTACGACTACGTCCATGTTTCTTCGACTGCCATGACCTGCATCAGGTTGAACATTGTGACCTCTGTGTCGAGCTTTTCGGGTCCTTCATGTCCTTCGGATAGCGCAACCCCCGAGTGCTCTGCCTCTTCGGGTGATCCCTTGGGGAATTTCCTTTTGATGGATGGCACGCAGATCTGTTCGAGGGACACACTTGGTGGCACCCGTGCGCAGGTGGAGCCGATGTTGGTGAGTCTGTCGGCCTCTTCGTTGCTTTCTCTTCCAACATGCCGAAGCTCGCGGCCGTCAAAGTCTCCTTCGAGTGAATCGTAGAGCGCGCGGTACGCGATCATGTTGGCGGCGTGCGCGTCGCACTCGTTCATCGTCTGCTGTACGACGAGGTTCGAGTCACCGTAGATGACCAGGCGCGTTGCGCCGCAGATCTTGGCCATCCTCATGCCATGGATGAGGGCCTCGTATTCGACTTCGTTGTTGGAAGCTCGAAATTTCATCCGGAGGACGTACTTCATCTTGTCGCCCTGCGGGGATGTCAGTATGACCCCGGCTCCTGCTCCTGCCTCGCGCTTGGAGCCATGAAAGTGCATCGTCCATGACTGTGTCATGTCCGGGGTGTCCGGCAGCTGTAGTTCCATCCAGTGGACGAGGAAGTTTGGTAGGACCCGCGACTTGATCGCATGGCGCTTCTCGTAGACTATGTCTAGAGGGGACAACTCGATGCCCCACAGGGCCACGTGTCCTGTGGCCTCCGGGTTGTTCAGGATGCTGTTCAGGGGTGCCTCGTTGATGACCATCACCTGATGCTCCTAGAAGTAGTGGCTCAGCCGACGAGCCGTCATGAACACGCCGTAGGCGAGTTTCTGGTAGTGAGGGTACCTCTGTTTTTTCAGCGTCAATACCTCGCTGAGGTAGTAGATTGGGCGTTGTACCCCATGGGTCTTGCCATCTTCGGGTCGTTCGACCACGAGCACGGTGCTTACCACCTGGTGTGTGGCTGCTATGTATAGCAGTAGAGGCTCGCATTCCTTTGGTGTGACCAGGACGAGCGAGGTGGAGAGCAGCTGCTTCAGATCTTTGAATGCGTCGTCCGCTTCGGGTGTCCACTCGAATTTGTCTGCTTTGCGTAGCAGCTGATAGAAAGGCAGAGCCTTTTCGCCCATGCAGCTGATGAACCCTTCTCAGCGCCACGATGCGTCCAACTAGCTGTTGGACTCCCTTGAGGTTCTTCGGTTTCTCCATGGCCATTATGGCCCAGATTTTCTTCGGGTTCGCCTCGATCCCTCGCTGAGAGATGAAGTAGCCAAGCAATTGACTAGATGGGACGCCGAAGGCGCACTTTTCTGGGTTTAGCTTGATCCTGTATTGATCAAGGTTGTCGAACATCTCGCGGAGATCGTCGATCAGTGTCTTGGCCTCCCTTGTTTTGATTACTATGTCGTCGACATAGACTTGTATGTTGTGGCCGATCTGGCTCTTTAGGCATGCTTGCATGCATCGCTGGTACGTAGCACATGCGTTCTTCAGCCCGAAGGGCATTGTGTTGTAGCAGAACACTCCGAACGGCGTGATGAACGCCGTTTTCTCCTGATCTTCGACCTTTGGTCGAATATGGTTGTAGACTGAATAGGCGTCGAGGAAGGAGAGTTTCTCGCATCCTGCAGTCGAATCGATGATCTGATTGATCCGAGGGAGAGGGAAGTGATTCTTCGAGTAGTGTTTGTTCAGCGAGGTGAAGTCCACGCACATCCGCAGGATGTCCGTGTCCTTTTTAGGGATCTGATGAAATCGGCGTCGAGCAGTCTATTGACTTCGACTCCGATGTCTTCGGCCCGCATCTCAGACAATCGTCTGATGGACTGTTTCACGGGCTTGGCATCTGGAAACACGTTGAGTGCATGCTTAGCAAATTCCCTGGGAACTCCTGGCATGTCCGCAGGACACCAGGCGAAGATTTCCCAGCGCTCACGGAGGAATTTGATGAGCGCGCTTTCCTATGTGGAGCTGAGGTTGTTGGCGATCAATGCCGTCTTGGAGGCGTCCATCGGGTGAATCTGCACCTTCTTCGTGTTGACTGTTGAGTCGAACGACATGTTAGGTGCGTTTTGCCTTGAGACTGGGGGTGCCCCGTTGTCTGTCACCTCTCGGAGCCTTACGATCTCCTAATGCATGCCGAATGACTAGGAGATTCTGTTGAAGTCCCTCTCGCAGTGATCCGATCGGGTGAAGCTCCCGTGGACCGTGATGACGCCCCTCGGTCCTAGCATCTTGAGTAGCAGGTACGCATAGTGCGGTACTGCCAGGAACCATGCGAATGCCACACGCCCGAGGATGGCGTGATATTGTGATGGCCAATCTACCACTTCGAACTCGAGTCACTCGCACCGAAAGTTATCGGGCTTGCCGAAGATGACGTTGAGCCATATCTTTCCCAGGGGAAATATGCCCTTCCCTGGGACGATGCCGTGGAACATTATGTCGGATTGTTCCAGGCTGCACAGCGGGATCCGCATTGCTGCTAATGTGCTAGCGAACATCAGATTGATGCCGCTGCCACCGTCCATGAAGACGCGACTCATCTCGAACCCTCCGATCTGCGCCTCGAGCACCAGGGCAGCATGACCTGGGCGAGGGATCTGGCGGGGGTGATCCGAACGGCTGAACGTGATGTAGGACTCCGAACCGCTGAAGTACTCAGGGATGGCGGGTGGAGCAGTCACATCCAAACTGACTTGGTGGGTGATTTTCTTTTGCACCCTGTTTGTTGGGCGCCCCTTTTGGATCATCAATGATCCTTTTGGCGCGGGGTACCCGTTTCCGCCGTTGTTTTTCACGGGTGCGATTGGGTGATTCGAAGGTCCCACGGTTGGTGGTGGAGGAGCTCCGTGGGCGATGTCACCTGGTGTGGGTGCGTGCCCGTACCCAGGATTCGGGGCTTGCTGCCTCATCTAGGACATGCTTTCGCTGAGTTTCTGGAACTCGCGACAGTCTTTGAGCATGTGGCTTGCCTTCTTTTTGCCATCCTGCTTGTTGATGTAGAAGTGGATGGTGCATGGTCCTGACAACTTGTCGTATGCCGAGGGCTCGTCGTCGCGGCCGCGATGTTGCCACGATTGTTTCCACGATATCCGTCGCTGCCGCGGGTGCCTTAGTTGCGGCGGTCGGCGTAGCCAGCCGCGACCATGTCGGCTCTGTCGCGATCGTCGTAGATGCGCGGTATTCGTTTGCTACGGTGTTCGCGTCAACGACCATAGTCATCTTCCTCCTCCGAATGTGCTCGGTGGACGGAGTCCTTACCAGCTGCCCACCTGTTGGCGATGTGGATGAGGTGGTCGAGTGTCTTGGGCTTGACGCGCCCAAGTTCTTCCTTAAAGTCCTGGCGTTTGTCGCCATCCTTGAAGGCATCGATTGTTCTCTCCTCAAAGATGTGTGCCGCGGAGTTCTTGATGTTGGATCAGCGTAGTATGTACAAGCGAATGGATTCGCCCGTTCATCGGGTGCAGGCCCTCAGCTCTTCGATCGAGGCTGGCCTCTTGCTGGTGCCCTTGAAGTTTCAGATGAAACCGACGCCGCCCCATTTTGGATGGATCCCGAGGATAGGCTCACGAGCCAGATCCGGCTTTGTCACCGCAGCTGAAGGCATTGTAGGGCGGTGTTTTTGTTGCTGCCGTGCAGTTTGACGGACGACAGGTGGTTGCTGAGCCACGCCTTAGGGTCCCGCGTGCCGTCAAACTTCGGAGTGTCCAAAGGAAGCTTGAAGTTCCTCGGCATCCGCGTCCGACGAACAGATCTGCTGAAGCATCGAGCTCCGCGGAGTTCTCCTTCATCGTCATCCTCTTTGGATTCGGATGAGCACACACGTTTGGCACGTGCCTTGTCGATCTTGTGTTGGGTGAGTTCGCTTCGAGCGTCGTAGTTGCGGCTGCGATGTCGCGAGCTCTTGTGTCGTCGAGGTAGGTCGTGTTCCTCCTCGTAGGATGAAGGTGTGGGATTGCAGTTGAACCTAACTGCAACCTTCTTCTTCGGCTCCTCAGGAGCTTCCCCGTGGAGCGCAGCTCCAACGAGTCCGAGTCCGACTAATGCGGAATTGTGCATGGCCCTCTTCGGGTCCCTCACCGGAGGTGGATGGGACGCGAGGTATGTGGTGGCTGCCATGATCGCAGCTTGGGGCGTCTTCGAGATGACATTGTCGTTGGCATCCATCTCCATTAAAGATGTGTTGAGGGTTCGGGTCACCTCACGACATGCAGCGGGGTCCATGTTCTCTACGCGAGAACGATGCTTGTTGGCGTGGTTGCTGTGCGAGCTGGAGCCGCCAACAGCAGAGAGCGCAGCTCGCCACGCGCTGGACTCTGAGGCCGCTTGCTTGCGTTTGTCAAGCATCTCTTGCATCTTCACCTGCTTTTTGTGCTCTTCGATAAGGAGCAAGTGGTATGCCATCAGTAGGTCCCGTGAGAGCACCCACAGGCAGGATCTTGTTTCCCGCCACAGCTTCGCGTGCTTGGTTCCATCCCTCCTCGCTGAGGTGGATTACCCGATTGGCATCGGTGTCATCCTCGTTGGGCGGGGGGGATTGGTTCCTCATGTTTTCGCCGTTTCTACCCTGCGGGTTGGGTGGCGGATTGGGTTGTTGCTGATCCACATCGCTTTGGATGACCACGACGCATTGGTAGAGTCCGTAGGTCGGATCGCTGCTGCCGCAGCTTTCGGATCCGGAACCGTAGGTTCCTTCATCCGACGGAGGATTGCACAGATCTGAGTTGCAGCAGCTGCTGTCGTATGACTCATCTGTCGGTGTTGACATGCATAGCACGGGATGCGGAGCCCACGAGGCGGACCTGATCGATGGCAGTGGCACCCGCTCTAGGAGGCGGAGGGTGCCGGTCTGTCCCACCTGGAAGCAGAAGCTCCCGAACAGGATCTCGAGCCTGTCGCCTACGGCTCGAAGTCCTTCATGGTGGCTGGCGAGTGGGCGGTGAAGTCGAAAGTGCCGAAGAGGAGATGGCTCTCCGTCGCCGAGGAATTGCAGATCGCTTTGGTTGGGACCGTCACGATCGCACAATCAGCGCCCCTAGTTCTCACAGACGGCGCCAATTGACGAGGATCGATCTCGTCAATGACCATTGTTACGAGCTTGGGTTTTGGAGAAGATGGGGGTGCTGGAGATCGCGAAAAGATTAACAGACAAGCAACCAGGGGACACGAGATTTACCCAGGTTCAGGCCCCTGGAGGGAAAACCCTACTCCTTGTTGTCTGCTCTTGATTACAGCGGAACCGAAAGTTACAAGGGTGCGCAGATGCAATCTGGCGTGGAGGTGTGTATGCGGTGGTATGAGAGGTGCCCTCCTCGTCGTGCCATCCTAGACTTTATATAGAAGTAGGCAAGTCCTGGGCACAGATCGAGTCGGTTACAAGTTGAGGGTTTCCCCTTTGAATATTCTATCTAATCTAGTCTTGCTCTCCAAGGATTCGAAGACGTCATGGGCTTGGGCCACCCGAATATCTTCATGGTCCGCGTACATTCTCATCGGCCTTCCTTGGGCTGGACCAAGTATGCTGAAGTCGTGTACCCGTAGGGTATAACCATGTCAGTTAAATTACGGAAGGTTTGACCAAACTTTTTAAAAACTATCAAAAATTATGATATTATATAGGTATCATATGAAAATATGTTTCATGATATATCAAAGAGTAGATGACTATATTAATAGACTCATTTTATTTAGAAATTATGATGTTATGGCAACATAGCTAGTTACCACAACCATTTCTCTCTTTATTTAATAGCATGTCATGTTATCAAAATGCTTATACTTGGTAATGCATGTAGTTGCATTTTACTATTTATGTTATGGATAGTCTTAGCTTATAGCCATGTCCTAACCGTCCGTGTCGTGCTAGTCCGACCCAAATAATACTCTGACGTATTATGGCTGGGATATGCTACCGACATGCTTTGTGTTGAACACTAGTTCTACGTAATTAATAATGTTCAATAGATACACAAACAACTAACTAATGCATTGTGATACATGTTATTTACTGGGTTTCATCTGTTTTGTAAATATGTTCGGTTTTTTGGTCACACGTTAGTCGTTGTTTTACTCAATCAACTAGCGTGCAAGGATATCAATCTTCACGAGTTGTTTTATGTTGAGTGCATTTTTATTGTAAGCATATATTTCTCCAATTTTAGATAGTAATATACTTTCTTCGTTCTCTTTTAATCTAAATTATATACCTAATATTGGTCTATTAGTTTAAATTCAAGCTTTTATTCAACAAGAACCCAAAAAACAAAACATTCGTTCTCTCTCTACTGAATCTCATTATTTGTAATAAATCTTAGATTGGTTGTTTAATATACAAGTACTCCTAATATATGCAGTACTAGTTTGTCCCATTTTTAGAATGTACGCTAAAAGAGATCGGGGGAAGTATGTGTTTAAATACCCTTAAATCTAATATAATCATCAAATATGTGAACATATTAGCCCCAAAAACTAATTAAGTTTTTTCACATTTATCTCCTTCTTAATGTTGACTTTTTTTCCATGGAAAGGGAATTTGAATAACCAAAAGGAATATTTGTCGATCAAAAGTTGTCAAATGTTTGTGTGTCCTTTGGCCCTAACCAAATGGAGCTATATTTTGAAGTCATTAATTTCCACAGTGATCTATGGTGCATCTAACAGTTGCACCATCATGAGTCCGTGACATAAATGTAGCCATGTTATCCTCCATATACCAGTAGTACTCATTTCAATTCAATATTCAGCTGTACACGATATAACACATTTGCCACGGTTATATTTTTCTATTGCACAATTTTATATAATCATGGATCCTATTGCGCACCACCCAAATATTTCCCAAAACCGATTAGTGGAGCCATCTACTACTTTAAAATGGCATATACTAATAAAACCATCCTTCACCTTCATCGGCCTCTTCCAAATGGGAGAATCAGTTTGTTTTGGTTGAACTTCGGATAGTGATTTTTAAGATAGATACTTATTGTGTATCAACTCCTGCCAAACTACTTCTTCATTAAGCAATTATATTGTCATTTGCTCAGTAAACACTTATTTTTAGTTCAAGTATCTCAATACCAAGACCTTCTATTGATATTTTTGTCTATAAATAGTATTGTCACTTTGCCAAAAAAAAGTAGGTCCTATAGAAGTTCAATCTTTTCCTTACACCCTTGAGAATCTCCAAGAAAGACAACGTGAATATAGGTAAACTTGTCAAAACTAAATTGATCAAGACCAGCCGCTCTTCATAAGATAAGAATTCTCCATTCCTGCAACCCAACTTCCCTTCAAAGCGGGTTTTCACTGTGTACCAATCTAAAATTTTCAGTTTTCTATAATGGATGGGGTATCCCCTAAGTACGTAAACAACAATGATTTAGACTCATAACCAAATATTTGTATATACTATTTTTGCTCGTCTTTTTTCCTTACCAAAATAGAAAATTCCACTTCTATGGAGATCAATTTGACACGAAAGTTTCTCGAAGATTCACAATATGAGTTTCAGATTCACCCCTTCCGTAGGTCATGTTCCATAAATAAAATGGTATCATCCACGTATTGTAAGATTGAAACCCCTTCATGAACAAGATGTGAAATGAGGTAGCTCACTTGGCCATCATCTTTTGCTTATACAATTAGGACAGTCAGCATATCCATAACTATGTTAAAAAAGCAAGAGAAACAATGGATATCCATGTTTTAAACATTTTCTAGTTTGAAAATAATATCCAGTGTCATCATTGACTCTTATCCCGATACTGTCTCCCTCTACAATCGGTGTGATTATCCTGCACCACTCAGGTGCAAATCCTTTCATTCACAAAGTTTATTGAAGAAAAGGCCGCTTAACTTTGTCATACACCTTTTCGAAATAGCCTCCTCGTTATCTGCTAAAACCAAGGGGAATTAAAGGCAGCAAAAGCTATCTGATTTTTTGTTCAATCAGATTTGATAGAATTTATGAGTTAAATTGATACATACTTGCTTGTGTTGAATAGTTGAAAGAGTTGTAGCTCGAATCATGTGTGAGTCATATTTTTATTTTCTGCTAATATATAAGTGAAATTTTCCTTGTTTTGGGGGACAAAAAGCTAACACTGTGTTTGGATGTTGGAAAATAGGCTCGGAATTGGAATTCTGGAATCGTTGGGCCGAATTCTAGTGTTTGGGAGGGTCTTGGAATTAAAGCGTGGAAAGAGCAAGCAATTCCGAGCGTAACCCCCGCTAGCGCCCGCCCGACCTCGGGAGTTTCCGAGCTCACCTGCTCGGAAACGCGTGGAATCTCCTCCCCACGCGCTTACCTGTTCGTTTCCGCGAGCGAAGCCTGCTCGACGAGACCGTGCCCGCGACCTTCTGTCCCCAGCGCCACCGCCGGTGAGCTGCCCTGTCTCTTCCCTTCCCCGCCCTCATCTTCCCCTTCCCCGCCTCCTCTCGCTCCCCTTCCCCTCTCAAGCATCAGCACCATGTGAGTGGCGGCGCGAGCTAACCCTAGATGGCGGCGGGTGCTAACCCTAGACGGCGGCGGGAGCTTGAGAATCAGCGCCAGGTGAGTGGCGGTGGATCCCTGGTAGTTCGCCGACATCTCCAATGCCCTCATCTTCCTCTTGTCTTCCTCAATTTGTCAAAATTCAACAAAACTTTCAATTCCATTGTTTTGTTCATCCAAACAGAATTTGGAAATAGGTGCCACCCTTTGATTCCAAGGGAAAAATTCATGCACATCCAAACACCTGAATTGAAATTGTGCCCATTTCCTTTCCATAGTGGATTTGGAATTTTTAGTCCAATTCAATTCCGAGGCAATTTTCCAACATCCAAACACAGCGTAAGTGTATTAGCCTGCTATAGCTTTTCTTAAGTGCCACATTTTATAAAGTTAGTCAAACTTAATAAAGTTTGATTGACAGAAAACCTAAAAGTACATTTATTTCTGGATGGAAGAGGTATGTTTATATATAGTACAATATATACCAGCTGAAACCATTTGCTTTTTTAACACCCACCAGCATCAAGTTTAACTTTGTCCGCCCACTTTGGACTTTTTTAGCGCATGATAACCACGCATGCCAAAATGCCGAAAGCATTAGGTCATTTAATTTGCCGAATTTCTTGCTGGAAGCAGGGAAGAGCATGCATGGCCACAAGATATATCACATATGATAGTGCACTTGTGAAGTCGAGATGGTGGAATGGATTATCTCCGACCAAGCACTACACATGACCGTGCTTGTAAAAGAAAGATTTTGGAGATCCACCCCGAGCAGTGAAAAAGATGACTCCTGTCTGCTAATCTTAGCAAATGCATGTCACTTTCATGGAAAATCCAACAACCCATTAGTTACTAATGCCCTCTAAATTCAAAGGGCAAAGATAACAGAGCCACTAGCTACAAGTTTGACACATGTGTTCATACCCAAATTTAATTACCGTATGGCTGTGTGTGGTGAGTCGTTTTCTCTGCAATCTCCTAAAAAATCAGCACATTTTTCTTGTCACCATCACCAACCTAAATCACCCGCAGCATGTATAGATTAGTCTATATAAACACGTAGTACAAGCATGTAGCTAGACGATGCATATTGCAACGCAAGCTCGCAAACTGCACCACAAGTTGTGTCATCAGTCGCGCCGAGATAGCTAACATTGTGGCATCAAGAACAGCAGCCTCTACGCGTGTAGGAGCTACCATGAAGATGGTGGCCTTCCTCCTGGCCTTCGCCGTGGCGCTGCTCTCGCCGTGCCACGTCGCCTCCTCGAGGTCACTGACCTCGCTCTCCTCACATGGCGCCGATGCACAGCCGGATGGCCGCCGAGCCACGCGCGCGGTGCTCCAGCTCCCAGCGGCGGCTACCGATCGGCCGTCGCAGCTCGGCATCGGCGACGGCTCCGTTCAATCGATGGCAAAGGACAGCGGCCGCCTTCTGAAGAAAAAGGGCCACGAGAAAGCGCCGCCCAAGCACCACGGGCACGCCCATCATGCTCCTCCGGCGGACCTTTCGCCACCAGCGCCTGATCCGTACGGTGGCCAGCCCCCGGTGGCGCCGGCGCCGAAACCCGACGAGGCGCCCGCGCCGGCGTGGCCGCAGCCGGGCAACCAGTGGCCGCCGTTCCATCCGCCACCGCTCCCAGCGTGGCCGCACCCTGGCAACAACTGGCCGCCGCTGCCGCCGTTCCCTTTCCACCCACCGCCGCTCCCTGCATGGCCGCAACCAGACGAACCAGGCAAACAGTGGCCGCCGCTGCCGCCGTTCCCTTTCCACCCGCCTCCGATCCCTGCATGGCCGCAACCCGAACCAGGCAAGCAGTGGCCGCCGCTGCCGCCGTTCCCTTTCCACCCGCCTCCGCTCCCTGCATGGCCGCAACCCGAACCAGGGAAGCAGTGGCCGCCGCTACCGCCGTTCCCTGAGTGGCCGCAGCCAGAACCAGGAAAGCAGTGGCCGCCGTTTCCTGAATGGCCACAACCGGAGCCAGGCAACAATCAGTGGCCGCCGCTGCCGCCGTTCCCTGAATGGCCACAACCGGAGCCAGGTAACAATCAGTGGCCGCCGCTACCGCCGTTCCCATTCCACCCGCCGCTAATGCCGTCATGGCAGTGGCCACCAGCACTGTCCTTCCATGGCAAAGAGGAAAAGCGAGCATCTAGTCTGCCGCCCCCGGTTCCAGCGCGGAACTGATGCACACGCACGCACGCGCCCCCGCGTTTTCGCCCTCGAGGAAGGAGCAGCTTTGCCATGCTAGTAGTATCTCGTAATAGGAAATATTTTTACGAGAGGAATGAATAATGATACCGCCATTTCTCCAAGTTGTTTGGCATATGTCGTGACCATGAGACGACGTACGTAATAGAATTCTTGGTCATAATTTTCCTGGTTGTGTGAAATTTCTTTTGCAAACATCGGGAGTAAACAAAGTACTCCATATAGCACACCAGTCATTAGTTTACTTCCGTTCGGTAACGAACTAAATAAACTGTAAAATGGTCCTTGCTAATTCTGGCCCGACCAAGTTTTTTCATCTTATTTCTTAATCTTGCATAAGAATGCCTTTCAAAGCATTTTCTAAATCAACTGCTCCTGTTAGTGTTCACTTACGCTAGCACAACACTCGGCCCACGTTTTAGACGTTTATGCGCTTACGACCCATATTTAGCAGAGAGACTACTCCATCCCAAAAGGCTAGACTGGTGAGAGGAAGGAATCCGGTTAACAGACCCCTAACATCCATATCCATGAGAAGCCTCTCAAAAAAGTATGGCGATGCTGGTTCTAACCAGATGTTAGTGTCCACTTAGACTAGCCCATCACTTGGCCCATGTTCTAGACGTTCATGCGCTCACGACCAAACATTCAGCAGAGAGTCCACTCCATCCCAAAAACGTAAACTGATAAGAGAAAGGAATCTCTCTCTTATAAACTAGATGTTGTCTTCTCCCGTAGGCGAGATGGAACTAAACCCAAGCAGCCTTCACCAGTCAACACGCCTAACAGCTTCTCACTAAACTCACGTTGCATAGACGAACACATGATACATCTCGATAACTTGCACGCTCACAGATCACAGAACTCCGTAGAATAGGGTTTAAAATCTTGATAGACTATAATGATACACAAAGTTTGAAGGACACATCCAATAATGTTCCTCAATCGCTACGAAATTAATCTAGTTACCATTGGTTTTAGCTCTTAAAATACGGACATGGCTTAAGAAAGCTAATTAATTGCACTACTAGTAAACTAGCTAGAGATAGATAGACATGTTGTGACGCATGGTTCTGATCATGCGCCACAAAAGATGTCCAGTGGCGCATTTGTTTCAATGTGCCACAAAACCGTCAAACTTCTGTGGCGTATGGAGTTTGGCAATGCGCCACAAAAGTAAGGTGGGACCCACACCAGGCCTTGGTTGATGAAACTTCTGTGGCGCATTTGAGCATATGCGCCATAGAAGTTGGCACTTCTGTGGTGCATATACTCAGATGTGCCAAAGAATCATTAGGTGGGACCCACAACAGGCGGGCTTTGACCGTGCTCTGACACCTATGAGCAAACTTCTGTGGAGCATATCTCCCGTATGCGCCACAGAAGATCAAACTTCTGTGGCCCATATCTCCCGTATGCGCCACAGAATGTTGCATGCTACTCAGTATATGTTGAGAATTTCTAGTATATTTTCCCCTTGTTTTCCCAACTAAACAAGTACCAGTGGCATAGGTAGAATACTAGAAAATCTACTATATAAATAGTGGCATACATCATTGCATGAACTAAGCATAGCCCTTGAACAACAAAACAACAATATCATACATCATTGCAAATGCACAAACTACAACAAACATTGCAAACTCCTTCACAGAGCTGGGGGCGATGGCGGTGCAAGATGCCAGACCTTCATGTTCACGCTCAGGATGTAAGTGGCTGCTCCGTTGGACGATGTGGTGTCAGCCGCTTCCGCCGCATGTGAGTTAGGCGGGTTTTGCGGCAGCCGTTTAAGATGTTTTGTGACTCTTTGTGGCTTGATGGTGCCGCGGTCATGCACCGGACATACTCTGTACTACTACCTCTTGGCTGCACCTGTCTAATCCGTCGTGATTATTCTTGAATAGAAGAGATGATCAGGCCAAATTAACTAATCTATGCATCCTAAAGCCGTCCCTGTTCTCCTCCCCCGGCCACTGATGCCGGCGGCCACGCCCGGCTGTCGAAGGCGGCGGTGTGGGCGGCACGACCCTACAAGAGCCCTACACACGAAGGCGGGAAGTCATCAGGGCGGCGCGGTGGTTCGAGCGGACGGTGTCTTGAGTTTCGGCGGTCCTTGGCGGTGCTTGGCGGGGAGTCAAAAGGAGCGGCGGAGCAGCAAGAGGATGAGGATGGCAGCGTAGACGGCGCGGCCTAGAGGAACTCGTGTGAGCCCTCGGTCATGGAGGCGGCGACACGAAGAGTCTCTGCCAGGGAGGAGCCCCTTGAGAGCAGAGGTCGGCCATCTCTGCGTGCGTTTAGGGCGAGTGGTGAGGTCCTCTTGGTGGCACCGACGTTGGAGCAGGAGGATTGGTGTGGTTAAATAGGAAGGACTTTGGATGTATAGCTGTCGCCTGGAGTGGTGGTGACCGTGGTAGATCTCGTGCGATCAACAACCTCGAGGGAAAACACATAAACTTTCTAAGTCCATATCTACAATGTAATGACTATCGCATATCTGCATCTGCGACGACCGACTAGCTAAAGCCTCCAGCACATTGTTCACTCACCATGTTGGTTGTCGTTGCACGTCAAGGATGCGAGTACGCTCCGTGCTTTTTGCCCTGTCTTTCATGCGTCTAGACAAGTTCCACAACAACGAAGTTTTTACGCCGCCGACTCCAATGTATTATATGATTATGTACACTTTAGCCGCTTAATTTTAGCGGCTTGCCGTGACAGCCACATACAGGTTTTTTCGCGGGCGACATATGCGGGACTGGTGGATGCCTCCGCCACTTACATCCTGAGTTCACGCGCGCCTGCATCCTGCGGACGTGCTCCTCCAAGGACACATTTTGGGTCGAGCACCGACCGCCACCCGATTGGTTCTGCCATGCACGCCCTCTCCTCCGGGGATGCGAGCACGGCGTACAACCTCATGGCCTTGTTGTAGAGGGCCTCGTGCCACAACCTGGCCTCCTCCTCGATTAGGTTGATCTTCGAATCCCTCGGCAGCTGACTCCGAGCACTGCCCCTCAACCTCGTCCCTCCACTGCGAGTAGGTTACAGGGGACGCGAGCGGTATGTGCTCTCTAGCGAGTCTTTCGATGAGTTGTGGGAAGAAGCCATCAGGGATAGGGACGGTGCTTTTGACAGGGAGTGTGGTAGATATATATAGAGGGGTGTCATTAAAGCAGCTAGATGCCACCATTAATTTTATGCAGATATGGACACATGGTTCTGTGGCGCATATTTTCTATATGCGCCAAAAACCCTGCGTCCAAATCTGCTTTGGACCGGGCTCTAACCGACCATATGTGGGCCCCACAGTCTGGCCACCTATGACCAAGGTTCTGTGGCACATATGGAAGATATGCGCCACAGAAGATCTAACTTCTGTGGCGCATATCGTCTATATGCGCCACAAAACCCTGCGTCCAGATTTGCACAAAAAGGTGGCATCTTTGCACCCCTCTATCTACCACCATCCATTTCACATCCTTCTTCCCTTCCTCCCAGCTCGTCTTCCTCCTCTCTCCCACCCCATTATGCCCATAATTTTGTCCATTTTGTTGTTTTTAAACCTACTATAGTTGATAGATTGGTTAGGGAAAGCCTTTCTCCAATTTATAGATCTAAAACACACTTACTTTTCTCCTCCATATCTCTATTTGTGTACCACTATCTCTCCATAGATCTATTGGTCCACACTCTCTCATATCATGGTCTCGACTCGGTATTCAATCTACTAGGTGAGTAATTGGCCATGAATATGCATGTTTTGTAGGTGTAAAGCTTATCACACGGACGTTTTGTACATGCGATGCATGGCGCCAAGATGATGTTTGTGCATGAAGCTTGTGTGGTGCATGAATATTTGCATGGAAAGACGAAGTTTCTTGTTGTTGCTTGTCTGCCCCGGTGTGGTGCATGGATGTTTGCCGAAATGTTGATTCATTTCCATTTCGGCAAATTTTTGCACCACCCATATGTTGTACTTTTAGGAAAGGTCATGCCGAATCTTTCCGGCGACCATGCATGTGTGTTTGTGTATGCATAAGGTGTGGTTTCTAATTAACCTAATCTCTCTTTTGATCTATATGTGCATACCACGCAGGCAACCATGGTCGTCAGGATGAGCGAAGGTCGAGTTACTAGCTATAAGAAAGACGCGAAGGCGGACATGATTCGGAACAACAAGACCCAAATAAGATGTCCATGTCAAACATGCAAACTCCAGCGCTGGATCGACCCTAATTCTGGACAATTGGAGGATCACCTGCTCAGGCGCGGTTTCATGCGTGACGACTTCGATGAGGAGACGGCAGCAAATAGTGGTGTTCATCATGAAGACGTGGGTGGGCAAGAAGACGAAGAGTCTCCCGACGGGCATGGTCATCATGACGAATAATATACCGGCGGGCATGATCATCATGATGAAGAAGGAGATGTCGACGGGCATGACCATCATGAAGAAGGAGAAGAAGCAAACACCTAGATGCTGCTAACTTTGGTGTTAAGGGACCCTCATGTTCAGGAACCGCTTCTCAAGGAGACGAGCAACGCCAAAGATGCAGCCAGAGAGAAAGCCAAGCTGGCGCAAATGGAGATAGGTGGGATGACTCTATTGTATCCTGGGTGTCGGCCCGAGGATACACGCCTGAGTGTAACGCTCAACGCTCTAGAGATGAAGGCGGAACACAAATGGACCGACGTGAGCTTCAATGCTAACATGGAATTTTGGAGCGATTGTCTTCCTAACGGGAACACATTGCCAACAAGTATAGAGGAGGCCAAGAAAATCGTGTGCCCTCTCGACCTACCGCACATTAAATACCACGCATGCATCAACGATTACACACTTTATCGTAATGAGTTCGCGAAGAGAACCACATGTCTGGTGTGCGGCCATGGACGGTACAAGAGAGGGAACAATAAAGTACCTCGAAAAGTGGTATGGTACTTTCCTATCACTCCCCGTCTATAGAGATATTTTGTAGATCCTAAGGAAGCAAAGCTAATGCAATGGCACGCGGAAAGGGAGAAACCCAGAGATGATCGGGAGAAGGGCAAGATCCTGACACACCCTTCCGACGCTAGCCAGTGGAATGCATTGGACATCAAGTTCGAAGAGTTCGGGGGCGATGCAAGGAACGTCAGTCTGGGTATGAGCACCGATGGACTCAATCCTTTTGGAAACCAGAGTAGCATGCATAGCACCTGACCCGTATTTATATGGCCGTACAACATCCCCTCGTGGCTCTGCACAAAGCAAATTACGTACACATGAGCATTCTTATTCAGGGGACAAAATAGCCAGGTATCAATATGCATCTTTATCTCAGGCTGTTGAAAGAGGAGTTAGACACGTTGTGGGAGACTCCATCCCGTACATGGGACACCTACACTAAAGAATATTTCCCTCTGAGAGTCGCGTTGCTCACGAAGGTGCAGGACTATCCTGGTTACGCATATGTATCGTTCCAGGTGAACCACAGACACAATGCATGTGTCAAGTGCATGGATAAGACCCCGCATCTCTAGATACCAAAGGATCCCGAGTCTTCGAAAACCGTGTTTCAAGGGACTCGAAAGTGGCTTCGCATGGATCACCCATGGAGAAAACGCGGTGACCTGTTCAATGGTAAAGACGAGCTCGAAAGAGCCCCGCGTACAAGGAGCGGCGAAGAAATCGAGGAGCTTCTGAATAATTGGGAAGAGTGCCCTGCGCCAGGAAAGAAGCGACTGAGGACAAAGCCGCTTATGGGTGTATGGAAAGCAAGGTCTGTTTTCTCGGACCTGCCATACTGGAAGGTCCTCCACACGCCTCATAGCTCGCCTATCATGGTGATACTAGGAAGAGATTGTGGTGATACTATGCGAGCTCGAGATTTACTTCCCGCCCGCATTCTTCGACATCATGGTGCATCTGCTTGTCCATGTCGTGGATGACATCCTCCAGCCCGGGCCAACATTCCTGCACAACATGATGCCATTTGAAAGGCTGAACGGTGTCATCAAAGGGTTCGTTCGCAACAGGTCCCGTCCAGATGGAAGCATAACCAAGGGTTTTCTGATCTATGAGTGCATATCTTTCTGCTAGAACTATCTAACCACCGAGAACGAGGATATTGGAATACCCACCAAGAAGCACCTCGGCAGGCTTGCTGGGTATGGTCACCGCGAGGGCCACAACTCACTGCATTTTGGCATTTCTAATCGACGCGCCGACTTTGGCAGGGCACATTGAGTCGCGCTATAACACATTGAATTGGTCAGCCCTTGGGTGGAAGAGCACAAAAGCTTGATCGAGCAAGAGTACATGGACCGGGCCTGCCCGAGGAAGAAAGGAGACGTAACAAGAGATCACAACTCCAGCTTCACGGGTTGGTTCAAGACAAGGCTGCTGGACAATCCCTCGCAGACGCCTTCTACGGAAGATCAACAACTCATATTCTCCTTGTCACAGGGCCCAGTGCATAACGTAAATACCTATCAGTCGTACGACATCAACAGTTACAGATTCTACACGGATAAAAAGGACATGAATAGCGAATATCAAAAGTCAGGAGTAACTATGATGTCCTTCGCCGATGATGAGACTATTGTCATGGAAAGATTCTACAGAAGGACCGAGGAGATATGGGAGCTCGACTACTGTGGAGAGACGGTACCAATGTTCCGTGTTAGATGGGCCAAGAATATTGAAAAAGAATGCCGGTATTTCACCACTTGCGTTATACCCGATGCCAAGTCGGCAAAGAACGCCTCCGCGAAAAATGAGCCGTGGATACTCGCTAGCCAAGTTGATCAATGTTTCTTTATTATCGACTCATCAAAGCCCAGTCATGTTGTAGTGAGGAGGGGCAAGAGGAGAATCATCGGAATGAAAGGATTCGCCGACGAGCAAGACTTCGACAAGAATGGCGATCTGAAGATCGAAGAGGAATTCGACAAGTACTTCCATATGCCTACTACTACAGGAAGAAGAAAGACCACACTACCTACTAAAGTTTGTCCGTTCACGAGAAGAAATCTCATATTGCCTGGGCTAAAGATTCAACCGCGAAGAAAAATGGCAAGAAGATTGTGAAGAGAGGCTAGCTCGAAACATCACATGATGACGTGTGACCTTTTTTGTGTATTAATTCATATTAGTTAGAGATTAAACATATATCGTGATATTCATGTGGGTATACAAATTCACATGTGTTTGTGAGAAGCACAATATATACATATAATTCGAGGAGGTTTTTTCAATAAATATACATGTGTGTGTGTTTGGTTTTAAATATATTTGTAACATATAATTTTTAAATAAAGAAAAAAAATTGATGCATCCAGGATTCGAACCTCGCTGCCACAGGTTCATGTCGAACTACATGCCTCATAACCACTAAGCTAGTGTCTGTTTCGTGTCCAACTACAACTGCGTACCGTTTTTGACTAAGTGCCAAGCTTCTGTGGCGCATATCACTAGAATGCGCCATAGAAGTTGGCACATATCACAACTTCTGCGGCGTATTCCAGTGATATGCGCCACAAAAGCTTGGCACTTAGCTAAATAACCGCTTCGGCCGCACGACCCTTTACCTTAGCTCTATCTTTCCTTATTTCTCGCTACCAATTGAACCCTAGCCTAGAATCGCCACGACGCCGCCAAGACGCCTCCTCCGCCAAGACGCTGCCGCTGCTCGCCCGCACGCCTGCACGCTGGAGGTGGAGGAGGAGCCCGTGGTGGAGGAGAAGAGCCACCGCCGCCACTGGAACCTGTGGAGGAGAGCCGCTCCTGCCGCCGGAGCCCATGGAGGAGGAGCCCGTCCGCAGCGCGCAGGAGGAGAAGGGCAGTGCACCAGCATCCAGCAGGAGGATAAGGGCAGTGCACCGATGCGGTGACCCAACATACCACTACATGATGTAGTACACTATAGTCGTTGACATAATACCAATAAAACACTGTTCACTAGTATTGCATCCCTCAGAGTGGTACAACAGAAACACATCGGGTCCAATACATGGCTAAAGGTTACAACTCACTCTATACACAAGATCCAGAGAACACTCTAGGTTAAAGAGAGAGAACGAACTTCTTACAAAGAAGAATTAAAGATAAACATCACAAAAACTATTATACTATTAAGACTAGTATTTTAACTAAGGGGTTGGTATTGCTGCTATTGCAATGCACTACAGAAATAGGTTCTTTGGCTAGAGAGTATATTCCTATCTAATCAGTAACTTCGTCTTCACTTTAGTTGATGTATATGTTGACTTCCTTGTCTTTGTTGAAGAGCTTTAGCTTTGGATGATGATTCCTGGAGCATAACTTGATGTAGATGTTGTCTGTATTAGCTTTATAATCTAGCAAGGGTTAAGAAGATACGTTGAGTACGAGCGTACTCAGCAAGCTCACTATAAGAGGAGTGTTTGATGCACTATATCTACAGCCACAGACCGTAGGTCATAGGCAATGCATGTTTTCGCAAACATTTCTTCAAAGGTTACTTTTATTCTGAAAAACTATGTCTGTCAGCCTTCACGGGTTTACCAGAACTTTCATGGAGTTCCTTTCCCGTTGCGTTCGCAGCTCCTTCCCGGAACAGGGAGTAACAAGTTACAGTTCTTACACTCTGCAAAGGTGCGTTACTTTACCCATGAGAGATCAACTCTTTGTTGCACAACCGGACAACTTATTCCCGTCCACAATTCCATGATGTGAGGCCCAGAAGATGATCCAAGCCAATCACTGCCCCCTTCGCGACCTCACATGCCTCCTTGGTGTACACCATGCCCACATAATGGATTACGGCAATGGTTTTTACAAACTGTTAGATGCCAGAACTATCGTGGGACGATGAGGGTTCCCACCCATATGTTGCGTATCCTCTACGAATTACCAATTAATATGCACGCCACGAGTGATAACAGCCACGACCGGCACATCCGGCTACATGCGAGAGGAAGAAGATACAGTTGACTTCTCCGTCCCATTCCGAATCTCATGGTTAGCACGTAATATACGACACAAGAATCACTGGCGACATTGGTTGTTAAGTCCTAGATAATATGTTCCTTTACCACTAGAAGTTTCATAGTAGGTTATTACCTCAAGGTAAAATAACCTATAATCACATTATTATGAAAATAGTGTTTTCGGACCTTTTTCAAATGTAGGTGATGACAACACTGAATTTGTAAAATACTATAAAGAAAATAAACAAAATACATGAGCAAGTGTGAACTTGCCTTTTGTGATTGCAAGATTATGCACTCACGGTCTTCAAGACAATATAAGATCCAATATCTGAAATCAGCATCATTGGTACGATAAGGACTAATGTTTAAATAAGCAATATGCTCTTATGCATAAGTAATGTGATGCACTTTATAAACGCGGATCCCGGGGATAATGTTGTCCTAGGGTTTGGATACCGGAAAGGGTTTCCTTGGAATGTGTTGTTCTTTTAGTTAAGTTTCACACTTGTGCTTCTTGTTAGGGCTTGTGAGTGTGTGAAACAACATGTAATTATAATAACATAAAACAATGAGATACACACCAATGTGAAATGTTACTCAAGATTGCTTACATTATAATTATTTATTTTTAAATTTTACTTTATAAGTAATGGCCTTAAAAAGGAACTTAAGTGTTTACAATCCTAAGTATACCAGTAAAGTTTGAAACAAGGTGATTTTGATTAATTGTCATATGTTGATTATAATGAGAATTCCTTGAATTTAATTTGTTAAGAGTTGGAGATATTATTATAAGGTTTGTTGATTGAAGTGGCAAAACAAATAACTTTTGAAGAAAAGATTCCTTTTCTAAGGTCAACACAATCTTTGTGGTTAATCAAACCTGGTTGAGGTTGTTTGTGCTTGCTTGAATAGCTTGGACTTGAGATGCTTTATAACTTAATTATAACAGACCAAAGTTAACTATAAAACATATAACAATGTCTTTAGTATTATATTTAAAGTCTTGTAGACTAAAGTTAACTTTAAAACATTGATGGGTTTAAGGTGTAATGCTTATGATTTTTGTACTTTGTGTACTTTATAATGTTTCCTTAAGGTTACTTAAGAATGGTTATAATTTTACTTGGTGTAGTGGTTTCTTGATTTTATAATGGAATAGTATCATTTATTTCCTTATAAAGGTGTGATTATAGTTTGTGGATAGTAAATAGTACTAGTGACTACTCATGAATTATCTTTGGATTCAGTACATTATAAGATTGTGAGTGGAATAATGGTAAAAGGTTGTATTTGATTAAAAATATCATTTTTGAAGGTTTTATAATTGCTAAAGATTCCTTTTAGAAAATAATCTATACTTATGGTTGAAAGATAATTCAATAAAATGGCATTTATAATGTTTTGAACTATTATGACATCCTATTATTAATATTTGGGACTAATACTATTTATTAGACTCCATTGACTAATTTTAGAAATATTAACAAATTTTATTTACCCTTATCTTAATTATCAATTAAGGAAATAGGTTTGAATTTAAGTTGTTAAAGTGTTTTAATTTTTTATTTACCTCAAAAGTGGAATGTGATATTTTTAACATGTAAGTATTATTTTTGTGATCATTTTGGTATATTACAATTATTTTTGTGATTTATAAATAATAAGTTATGATTTTTATAAGGTTTATTACTGAATAACTACTTAATAAATAATAATTATTTATATAAGTGAAATAATAATGTATGATTATAGTTTTAAATTATAGCTCTTATTTTTCTAAGATTTTTGGTATTTTATTCATATTTTTAACATTTATCAATATTAAAATATGAATTATCAAAGTATTATTACTTATAAACCTTTATTACACAATAATGATTTAAATAACTAACATAACAATATTTGATAATATAACTAAGTTATAGATTTTATTTTTCTATTTTTTTTCATATATTAAACATATTTTTCTGAATTATAAAACAAAAGTTATTGAATTTATAAGATTTCATGATTTTATTTTATTTCTGGAATGTTTGAATTTGGGTTTGTCTCATTTCTTTATTTCCTAAACAGAAAATAACCTTTTGTACCGAGGCTAAGCCTACCCAAGGTCACTGACCAGTGGGCTAGCGGCCACATCACATACCCCATTTTAGTAACTTCTTTTGTTATCGAGCCTATTTCTACTCATAGTCATTGACAGATGGGACCAGGGCCACGTCACCTGCCACGCGAGACAAAGACCAGGTCAAACCACACTTAGGTGGCAGAATGATACCAGCATGATGTCATGCTGACATCATCTTGGCCTCCACCACCATAGAATGGTCGCCGGCGGTGAACCACTGTGCTTTGGTGAACAAGGTCGATGCTGTTAGACAGAGGGAACCAAGGCGAACCTATTGGTGGTAACGCCGTGTAACTACCTCGGTGAATTACGCTCCTAGATACAAGCCTGGTTGAGCGGTAGTGGTTGAAATAGTACGGTGGGGCCCCAAAAGCCACTCACGGGTAGACCTTTCGGCCGTCCCAACCACTTCCAACTCAACGGGACCTGTACGGGCGGCGTAATCGGTAGGCGAAGGGATCAACTACATACACAAATGAGTATATATGCAAGCCACCATACAAGAGTACATCAGAGCCATACCATCTAGAAAGAAAGGAAATATAGCAACGCCATACGACAAGATTCAAATGACCTAGATAGATATAATATTTTAGGATAATTCCTCATACATCACACATCAGAGTATCAAGCGGAAGCGGCAAAACAAAGTCCGAGTACGGATAAGAAGCAAATCGGCATAAGATGCCATAGAACTAAGCACATCCCGCCCACAGATCTCACGGATCCCCGCTCTAATCTCTACACCGAACGATCGTTGCCCACATCATCACCTCTTCCACCCAAAGATCCGTCTCGAGGGTACCTGCTCATCGAACCAAGACTTATCGTGTGAGACCCTAAGGGTACTCAAGAAGTCTTAATGCCTCTAAAGGGGACACAACCCGGGTGACGAATTGCAGCAAAAGATAAACCCTAGCAGTTCTATAGATACCGCTAACCATCCGCCTAACCAAAGATAGACGGATGTCCGTGAATTAATGACAACAGCTATAACAAGAATTCATCGATCCATCCTCCTCCTCGCCATCGACGAGGAAGCGGACGAACAACCCCCCATCCGTTGGCAATTTTATTAACCATTCCATGCGTGTTGCACTATTTACTAGTCAATTACTTAGTCAAATTAAAAGCGGTACTTTAGTTATGCTTGTCTATGATCGAGAAACTGTGCTCCAAGTCGTCCATAACCGCGACACGGCTTTCGTAAAGTTTTACCCGCCGGTGCACCAATAGCAACACACGCTCGATCAACCTCGAAAACCAAATCAAAACCCAACGAGGCCTTCACGACAAAGCAATCACAGATTCGAGAAGATTTTAGGGGCCACCCATTGAGTAGACCCAGAACGGTTAGCTTACTCCGAGGCGGACTCAAGGTTTGCGACAATGGTCAGAAGCGATCGGGAACCCAAAATCGGGCTTGTCGATACCGAAAACACTCCGCTTACCTAAAATAAAGGTGCTCCTCGCACAAACGTAATAAAGCAAAGAGCATGGCATAAGTACAGGATAGTAAACAAAACCTCAAACTAGTTTGTGGCCCCAAGAAATAAGACGGAATCAAGCTCGCTCGGGGGTCCCATATACCTCCCGGATGTGGATAGCGAAATAATCTCGGAACAGGAATCAAGTACTCGGGGTCTTACGGGACACAAGTGAGCAGGAAAAACCAAATAGCAGATATTGCTCACCGGCACCACTTTCATTAGTTATCCCATTACTACTCAGGTTAAGTTGTTTAGGTACCTCATTATCCAACAGACACTCACATACCCTACACATGCTGTTCTACGACTCGCATGGCTCAAACAACTCCTGTAGTAATGGCTCATGGGATGGAGGGACAAGCTTGGTGGGGTTTAAAAGTAAAGGCTATGCAATACTTGGGATTCAGTTTAATGCAATCGCGACTCAATGATGCAAGAATAAGATAGAGGCAATAGGTACTGTATGTATGCAAGCATGTGGAAGTGCTTGCCTGGCAACTCAGTTGAAGCGAGAGACGGATCTGGGTAGTGCTCCTGGTTCTCTTAATATATCCCCTGCTCAGCGTCTATCCGAAGAAGAACCAAACAAACAAGGCCAACATAAATAAAGAGCGCAAGCATATGAATAAAATGCGACAAGCAAACAATCATGCCATGATGAATCATGCACAAGTTGCATGGCAATAAAGTAGCATGGCATGGGTGAGGTGTAGAACACAAGAATAAGTCATTTTATTAAGGTTTGGCCACATTTTATTGTCATATTAGTTGCTGTATATTATATATTTATATGATGCATGCTGCAATTGAAGTCAAGGATAGCACAAACATAAAGGTCTCGTCGAGATGATCATTTTAGACATATCATTTGTTAAATTCGGAGTTATAAGTCAAAAGTTATTAAATTATTAAGTTTCAGTGGCATTGGTTGTAATTTACTCAACTTGGAATTTTAAATGTGCAAAAGGTCATTTGAATAGCATATATGAAATCCTCACATTTTTCTGATTCAAAAACATATATTATTTGTATTATTTGAATTATTATTTGAAAAGTTATTTAAAAACAGAATTATATTTGAATTTGAAATAATTAGGAAAAGATTTGAATTTAAACAGATTCAGGAAAAACCCTTTTATACTCAGTCTAATCTAGCCACAGACGCTTACAGGTGGGGCCAGGATGACTGGGTAACACAGGCGCATAGAAAGCTTTTTACACCGTGGCCTACTCTAGCCTAAGCGGATGACATGCGGGCCCAGAAGCCCGTGGCCTACTCACCACAGCTGAACAACAACAGCAACTGTCGGCAGGGTTGGCGTGGGGACGATCTCACATCGAGCATCTGAAGAGCATGCACCACAGCGGCCAACGCCCGTACCGAGAACGAGGTTCCCGAGGGGACAACCGCTGGCCGGACGCGGCCAGTGGGGGCCGAGGCGGAGACCGGAGGACGGCCGGCGGGGAAGGAGGGCCGAGGCGGCGCCGGCTTGGGGGTGCAGACGCGGAGGCCAGAGGGGGAGGGACCGGAAGCGCGCGGAGGCGGTGGTCCTTGTCGACGACGGGAGGAGGCCCGGCGGCGCGGCCGAGGAACGCGGGGACGGAGGCGGCGGCGTGGTGTGGTCGTGGGGCGGAGCGGAGCTCGGGAGCTGGGGAGCGGCGCCGGCGTGGTGTGGTCGCGGGGCGGAGCGGAGCTCGGGAGCTGGGAGCGCGCCGTGGGTGTGGGCGGGCGAGTGAGCGGGAGCCGGGGAGGAGGAGGGGGCTGAGCGCCGAGGTGCTGGGGTGGAGGCGCCAGGGAGGGGAGGGGTGGAGCACGGCGGGGTTGAGGAGGAACCGGCGAGCGGCCGCGCGAGAGGAGAGGGACGGCGATGCGGCTCGGAGGAGGGGGCCCGCGACCCGGCGGCGGGGCTCGCGGTCGAACGGAGGGCGGCCACCGGATGGGGTAGCTGAGAGGAGAGGAGGTTCAGGGCGCCGGTGAGGGGCAGGTGGAGAAGGGGAAACCGGGCGAGAGGCGGGCTCCGTCTTGGCGACGGGCGGAGGCGCTGGGAGGCGGAGGCTGCTGGACGCGTGCGAGGCAGAGGAGGAAGAGAGGAGGGAGGAGAGGGGCACGCGTGTGGGGGGCACGGTGGGCCAGGGTGGGGCCCAGGGTCGGTGGGGAGGCGGTTGGTGGGCCGGGGCCACGTGGCGGGTGGGTCAGGCGGGAAGGAGGGGGAGAGAGAGGGTTAGCTGGTGGGGTCCAGAGGTCAGGGAGAGGGGGAGAGAGAGGGTAGAAGAGCTTGGGTGAGAAAAGGGAAAGAGGGGGAAAAAGAGGAGGATAGGTGAGGTGGCAGGGTGGGTATGTTTTGGGTGAGAGGGTGAGGTGGTGAGCTGAGAGAGGTGGGTAGGATAGTTCTGGGTGCAAATAGGATTTAGATGGGGCTGTTTTCAAAGTGTGTTTGTTTGGTCCGCTTTAATTCAAAACAAAACCACTTTGCTAATAGTTTTTAGGTGAAACAAAATATCCGATACCTTCGGGGTTTTGCCTTTTATAATAAAGAGGGGTTTTTGTACCATTCAAAACTAGGTTTTTCAAATGATGCAAAAACAATGCATGATGATGACGATGCAATGCACAAATTCAACGCGATTTTCTAGTAGTGGTTTTGGGATGCCACAATCGACACCACTAACAATGGATCTCCTCGAGATCCGCCTCATGGTACCGGAAGGAAGGTCGGCGATCCTCGCCTTCTCACTTCGGTAGATCCGCGACACCACTAACGAGGGTTCGCCCTCCATCTTGAAATCGACGACACCACCAACAAAGGGTCGTTGTCTCGATCGAGAGAGCACTCGGAAACAAAAGATCAAGGTAGAGGTATCGCAAATAAAGCCACCCCTAACTTCCGTTAGAAGAGGAAAAGTTACATTGATCCACCAGCCGATGTACGAGCTTAAGGAAGAAGAGTCGGGTAGGGTGATCAGTCCATCCCGTACCCAAACTATCACGCTATACATGGGTAGGAGAATCAGGCAACTCAACTCTCGAGATTTAGACTGAAGATCTTCATAGGCGGTGTCCGGAACAAAGGGATGATGTCAGCAGAATCGTATGAAAGACACAATGATTAGGTTCCGCGATGGTTCCATTGGCATGAACAACACATGCTCAAGGTATACTCCAACTTCACCAATGCTCGTCCTTCTCATATGTTTTCCAACGACACTGATATCCAGCAAGGAACACATATGGATACAGAGATTAAGAACAAAAGATTGGAGGAAGGGTACAACGGACCGGTTGCAGATTGATGATCGTAGCACCTCCGTTACAAAAGGGAGAAAGCGAAACCCTGAAGGTACGACGGAAACCCAACCACGAGAAATCCTGGACTCGCAGAGAGAGATGAGAGCGAATCAAAACACGAGAGGTAAGAGGAGAATAGCGTAGGGTAAGGAGTAAAATCAGACCTAATCGTAACTATCCAACCGATTTTGCAAAATAGTTTTGACACTCTACTTGGCCGTTAGCTAGGTTATCCCACAGTTGGACTTGTGGGTATCGCAATCGCTAGGCCTCGATACCACTCAGAACACCCTCGATCGGACCTATGCAAGTTTGGGCAAAATTCACCAAACCCGCATAGAAACGATTCAAAGGTGCTCACCAGCACTTTCGTGGGTGGAAAACGGCAATAACATTACACAACTCCTCGATGGGACCCACGTAACAGATATATATAAATGACTCAGAGTCAAGAATACAGATATAATATACAAAGATCCAAATCACCTTGAACGATATAGCGTCCAGCTACGGACAAGATGCAAATGGGGCTAAGAGCCTCAAGAATAACCAATGGCGCCCATAACCCCGCCGTGCCAAGCCGGAAGGGTAACCGCTAACGGCGCCGATCTCAAGACCGCTTAACAAAAGGTGCCGACAAAGGCGAGCAGAAAACAAAGAAGGAGCCAAGATCGAGGCCAAGACACGGCGAGGCTAGAATTCGGTCCTCGCCTACATAGGTATGGTGGATCAAGCGGCAAGCATGCACTCAACAACCTATAGAGACTCGATACAAGGCGGATATCGAGAGGGTAAGAATGACCTATCCGGATCCCACCAAGCTAACACCAAACAAACCCATCCGTGTTTCCTCGAGACCAAACGAGGAAGTCAACCGAGGAACTCACACTTGGCAATTTTACTTATTATAGTTGCGACACTTTACTAGTCGTTCAGATAATCATCCCGATAAAGTAAATGGGCACTTTTACTTAATCATTCCGCTAGAAGTTGCAACAATTACTAATCGACATGTATAGCATGAGATAAACCCAAAACCCAAAGCTTGTTGGTACTTTTATTCAGCCATTTCGTTGGAGTTGCAATACTTACTAGTCGATACATTTGTCGCAAGCGACAACCAAACAAGCAATGGTGGGCGATTAATTAGCCATTCCGTTATAGTGAAGCTGATTACTAGTCATTATAAGTCAAATTAATAGCAATAAACTTTAGTTATGCTTGTCTATGATCGAGATACTATGCTCCAAGTCGCCCATAACCGCGACACGGCTTTGAGAAAGATTTACCGCCGGGTGCACCAATAGCAACACACGCCGATCAACCTCGAAAACCAAATCAAAACCCAACGAGGCTTTCACGATCGAACAATCACAGATTCAGAATATTTCAGGGGCCACCCTTAAGTAGAATCCATAACGGAGTAAGCAAGCTCGAGGCGGCCTCAAGGTGCTGGGTAATACGGCCGTGAACGATCGGGAACCCCAAACGGGCTTGTCGACACCGGAATCGTGTCCCGATCCTAAATAAAGACAAAGGTGCAGACTCGCACAATCGTAAATAAAGCGATAAACATGGCATAAGTACAGATCGTAAATAAAACCTCAAACTAGTTTGTGGCCCCAAGAAATAAGACCAATCAAGCTCGTTCGTGGGGTCCCATATACCTCCGGATGTGGATAGCGCGATAAATCAAGGAACAGTATCAAGTACTCGGGGTCTTACGGGACACAAGTGGGCTCGAAACCAAATATTATCTATCACCCACCGATGCCTCCGCTTATTCAATTTTAGTTGTTAAAGAAAGTAAAGTGACGATAAGTAAAACTAGAATCGCTCCAACTTCAACATGCGGCAATACATCAAGAATCGTGGCATATGACGACACACATCAACACTGGAGTAAGCAACTACGACGCGCAAGTCCAACTATCTACCAAACAACAGGTATTAGGATGTGTCCAAGGCAATATAGGGCTGCACGGTATATCACAGGTACGGAAACTAAAGCATCGCAACACAGATAGCAATAGATCAACAGGAGGGAATAAATACTATAAAAGTAAGATAGGTAGAAAGGGGAAGATGCTCGCCTGAAAACATTGTCGAAAGGTTCATCCGAAGATCGGGGCGAAGCTCACATCAACTCAACGGTCTTATCCGCGAAGAAGCAAAACACTAGAAGAAACACCGGATGCACTATTTAATACTAAGGCAAAAGATCGGCATGATGCATGCATGGTGGATGACATGGCAAGGTGCGGTGCAATTAGGTCAATATTAAGCGGAACCGGGGTCCCGACAATTGGTTAGATGGTTCCAGTTATTTAGAACCCCCGCAATTTAAATGTTGTATAACAAGGCAAGGTAAGATACCGGTTCGCTACACAAGTTTAAATGAGGCCGATATAAGGCTAGATTTGCCCGCATATGGGCCCCATATTTAATTATTAGGTGAATCGGCATAAGGCCCCCAACCATATGAATGCATGCGAGATGACAATTTAATATGCGACAAGTTGTATTTCAATTATAAAATAGGGTTTGCGGGAGAGGGTTCACACATTAGGGGCTCGACGATCTTGGTTCCGGGGTTCGGGGTCGGGGTCCAGGGTTCGACGGGCGTCAGATCTCGGGGTTCAGGGTTCGACGAACTTGACGGGCCCGTTCTCGGACTCGGGGGCAGGTCTTGGCGCATCCGGGGTCTTAGGGTCACGTTGTCGGTCATGGGGTTCGGGACGGAGCACTTGTCGCGCATGTGTTCTTCGGGTTCTCTGCCGATAATCTTGTCGTCGAGAAGAACTTGTCGGGTCCGCGTGTCGGGTCGGTCTTGGCGTTCCGGCCATCTTCGGTCCCCGGATCCGATAAGGTTCGGGGTCTTGACGGGGTTCAGGCGCGCCGGGATCGGTCTTCGGAGGCTCGGGATCTCGACGCCTTTGGGGTCGGGGAAGGCGATCTTGGGTGTTCCCGACGGTTCTTCGGGTTCGGGCCTTGGCGTTCAGGGGAAGTACTTGGCGTTTCTGGGACGGTCCTGTCGCATCCGCGGCCGTCGGGTCATGTCGTTGGTTTTGTCCTTGGCCGGCGGAGATCTTGGCGTCCGAGGAGAAGATCGTGCCGTTCCGAGACGGTGATCTTGGCGTCCGGGTAGCCGTTGTCGAACTTCGGAAGGGTATCGGGGTTCACCGGATTTGTTCGGGTCGAGGCCGAACTTGTTGTCGCACTGGATTGGTCTAAGCTGGGGTATTTCCGAAGATCTTGCCGTGCGTCACATTGTCGACATATACTCACCACAGCTGAACAACAACAGCAACTGTCGGCAGGGTTGGCGTGGGGACGATCTCACATCGAGCATCTGAAGAGCATGCACCACAGCGGCCAACGCCCGTACCGAGAACGAGGTTCCCCGAGGGACAGCGCTGCCGTGGCCGCTGGACGGCGCGCTGGTGGGGGCCGAGGCGGAGACCGGAGGACGGCCGGCGGGGAAGGAGGGCCGAGGCGGCGCCGGCTTGGGGGTGCAGACGCGGAGGCCAGAGGGGGAGGGACCGGAAGCGCGCGGAGGCGGTGGTCCTTGTCGACGACGGGAGGAGGCCCGGCCGAGGAACGCTGGGACGGGCGGCGTGGTGGTGTGGTCGTGGGGCGGGCGGAGCTCGGGCTGAGGCGGCGGGCGTGGTGTCGCTGGGCGGGCGGAGCTCGGAGCTGAGCGCGCCAAGGCGTGGTGTGGTCGCGGGCGGAGCGGGCTCGGGCTGGGAGCCGGAGGAGGGAGGGCTGGCGAGCCGAGGTGCTGGTGGAGGCGCCAGGAGGAGAGGTGGAGCACGGCGGGGTTGAGGAGGAACCGTGGCCATGAGAGGAGAGGGCGATGCGGCTCGGAGGAGGGGGCCCGCGACCGCGGCGGGGCTCATGGTCGAACGGGAGGCCGGCCGCGCGGATGGGGTAGCCAGAGAGAGGAGGAGGTCAGGCGCCGTGAGGGGCAGCGGTGGAGAAGGGAAACCGCGGCGAGGCGGCTCCGTCTTGAGCGGACGCGGAGGCGGGCACGGTGGGCGGAGGCTCTGGACGCGTCAGGCGAGAGGAGGAAGAGGAGGAGAGGGGCACGCGTGTGGGGGGCACGGTGGGCCAGGGTGGGGCCCAGGGTCGGTGGGGAGGCGGTTGGTGGGCCGGGGCCACGTGGCGGGTGGGTCAGGCGGGAAGGAGGGGGAGAGAGAGGGTTAGGTGGGGGGGTCCAGAGGTCAGGGAGAGGGGGAGAGAGAGGGTAGAAGAGCTTGGGTGAGAAAAGGAAGAGGGGAAAAGAGGAGGATAGGTGAGGTGGCGGTGGGTATGTTTTGGGCGAGAGGGCGAGGTGGGGAGCTGAGAGAGGTGGGTAGGATAGTTCTGGGTGCAAATAGGATTTAGATGGGGCTGTTTTCAAAGTGTGTTTGTTTGGTCCGCTTTAATTCAAAACAAAACCACTTTGCTAATAGTTTTTAGGTGAAACAAAATATCCGATACCTTCGGGGTTTTGCCTTTTATAATAAAGAGGGGTTTTTGTACCATTCAAAACTAGGTTTTTCAAATGATGCAGTCAAACAATGCATGATGATGACGATGCAATGCACAAATTCAACGCGATTTTCTAGTAGTGGTTTTGCGGGATGCCACAATTCGACACCACTAACAATGGATCTCGCCCTCGAGATCCGCCTCATGGTACCGGAAGGAAGGTCGGCGATCCTCGTCTTCTCACTTCGGGTAGATCCTCGCGACACCACTAACGAGGGTTCGTCCTCCATCTTGAAATCGACGACACCACCAACAAAGGGTCGTTGTCTCTGATCGTCGAGAGAGCACTCCGGAAACAAAAGATCGAAGGTAGAGGTATCGCAAATAAAGCCACCCCTAACTTCCGTTAGAAGAGGGAAAAGTTACATTGATCCACCAGTTCGATGTACAGAGCGAACAGTAAGAGTCGGGTAGGGTGATCAGTCCATCCCGTACCCAAACTATCACGCTATACATGGGTAGGAGAATCAGGCAACTCAACTCTCGAGATTTAGACTGAAGATCTTCATAGGCGGTGTCCGGAACAAAGGGATGATGTCAGCAGAATCGTATGAAAGACACAATGATTAGGTTCCGCGATGGTTCCATTGGCATGAACAACACATGCTCAAGGTATACTCCAACTTCACCAATGCTCGTCCTTCTCATATGTTTTCCAACGACACTGATATCCAGCAAGGAACACATATGGATACAGAGATTAAGAACAAAAGATTGGAGGAAGGGTACAACGGACCGGTTGCAGATTGATGATCGTAGCACCTCCGTTACAAAAGGGAGAAAGCGAAACCCTGAAGGTACGACGGAAACCCAACCACGAGAAATCCTGGACTCGCAGAGAGAGATGAGAGCGGAATCAAAACACGTAGAGGTAAGAGGAGAATAGCAGAGGGGTAAGGAGTAAAATCAGACCTAATCAGAACTATCCAACCGATTTTGCAAAATAGTTTTGACACTCTACTTCGGCCGTTAGCTAGGTTATCCTACAGGCTGGACTTGTGGGGTATCGCAACTGCGCTCGATACCACTCAGAACACCCTCGAATCGGACCTATGCAAGTTTGGGCAAAATTCACCAAACCCGCATAGAAACGATTCAAAGGTGCCACCAGCACTTTCGCGGGTGGAAAACGGTAATAACATTACACAAGTCCTCGATGGGACCCACGATGTATATATATACAATACTCGTAGAGTCAAGAATACGATATAATATACAAAGATCCAAATCACCTTGAACGATATAGCGTCAGCTACGGACAAGATGCAAATGGGGCTAAGAGCCCCAAGAATAACCAATGGCGCCCATAACCCTGCAGCCAAGCGGAAGGGTAACCACTATAACGGCGCCGATCTCAAGACCGCTTAACAAAAGGTGCCGACAAAGGGCGTAGCAAAACAAAGAAGGAGCGCCAAGATCGAGGCCGATTCAGCGAGGCTAGAATTCGGCGGTCCTCGCCTACATAGGTATGGTGGACTGAAGCGGCAGCGGCGGCATGCACTCAACAACCTATAGAGACTCGATACAACTGGCGGATATCAGAGAGGGGTAAGAATGACCTATCCGGATCCCACCTGAAGCTAACACCAAACAAACCCATCCTGGTGTTTCCCCCTCGAGACCAAACGAGGAAGTCAACCGAGGAACTCACACAGTTGGCAATTTTACTTATTCAGTTATAGTTGCGACACTTTACTAGTCAGGTTCAGATAATCATCCTGATAAAGTAAACAGTGGGCACTTTTACTTAATCATTCCGTTGTAGTTGCAACAATTACTAATCAGATACAGATAGCATGAGATAAACCCAAAACCCAGCAGTTGTTGGTACTTTTATTCAGCCATTTCGTTGGAGTTGCAATACTTACTAGTCAGATACATTTGTCGCAAGCGACAACCAAACAAGCAATGGTGGGCAGTATTAATTAGCCATTCCGTTATAGTGAAGCTGATTACTAGTCATTATAAGTCAAATTAATAGCAGTAAACTTTAGTTATGCTTGTCTATGATCGAGATACTATGCTCCAAGTCGTCCATAACCATGACACGGCTTTGTAAAGATTTACCGGCCGGGTGCACCAATAGCAACACACGCCGATCAACCTCGGAAAAACCAAATCAAAACCCAACGAGGCTTTCACCGAACAATCACAGATTCGTAAATATTTCAGGCCACCCTTAAGTAGAATCCGCAACGGAGTAAGCAAGCTCCGAGGCGGCCTCAAGGTCTGGGTAACGGTACGGTGATCGGGAACCCCAACGGGCTTGTCGACACCGCGGAATCGTGTCCCGATCCTAACAAGATGCAGGTGCAAGACCTCGCAATCGTAAATAAAGCAAGTAAACATGGCATAAGTACAGATCGTAAATAAAACCTCAAACTAGTTTGTGGCCCCAAGAAATAAGACCAATCAAGCTCGTTCAGGGGGTCCCATATACCTCCCGGATGTGGATAGCGCGATAAATCAAGGAACAGGTATCAAGTACTCGGGGTCTTACGGGACACAAGTGGGCGTTCGGAAACCAAATATTATCTATCACCCACCGATGCCTCTGCTTATTCAATTTTAGTTGTTAAACAGAAAGTAAAGTGACGATAAGTAAAACTAGAATCGTCTCCAACTTCAACATGCGGCAATACATCAGCAACTGTGGCATATGACGACACACATCAACACTGGAGTAAGCAACTACGACGCGCAAGTCCAACTATCTACCAAACAACAGGTATTAGGATGTGTCCAAGGCAATATAGGGCTGCACGGTATATCACAGGTACGGAAACTAAAGCATCGCAACACAGATAGCAATAGATCAACAGGAGGGAATAAATACTATAAAAGTAAGATAGGTAGAAAGGGGAAGATGCTCGCCTGAAAACATTGTCGAAAGGTTCATCCGAAGATCGGGGCGAAGCTCACATCAACTCAACGGTCTTATCCGCGAAGAAGCAAAACACTAGAAGAAACACCGGATGCACTATTTAATACTAAGGCAAAAGATCGGCATGATGCATGCATGGTGGATGACATGGCAAGGTGCGGTGCAATTAGGTCAATATTAAGCGGAACCGGGGTCCCGACAATTGGTTAGATGGTTCCAGTTATTTAGAACCCCCGCAATTTAAATGTTGTACAACAAGGCAAGGTAAGATACCGGTTCGCTACAAGTTTAAATGAGGCCGATATAAGGCTAGATTTGCCCATATGGGCCCCATATTTAATTATTAGGTGAATCGCATAAGGCCCCAACCATATGAATGCATGCGAGATGACAATTTAATATGCAAGTTGTATTTCAATTATAAAATAGGGTTTGCGGGAGAGGGTTCACATTAGGGGCTCGACGATCTTGGTTCCGGTTCGGGTCGGGTCCGTGGTTCGACGCGCCGATCTCGGGTTCAGGGTTCGACGAACTTGACGGGCCCGTTCTCGGACTCGGGGCAGGTCTTGGCGCATCCGGGGTCTTAGGGTCACGTTGTCGGTCATGGGGTTCGGGACGGAGCACTTGTCGCGCATGTGTTCTTCGGGTTCTCTGCCGATAATCTTGTCGTCGAGAAGAACTTGTCGGGCCCGCGTGTCGGGTCGGTCTTGGCGTTCCGGCCATCTTCGGTCCCCGGATCCGATAAGGTTCGGGGTCTTGACGGGGTTCAGGCGCGCCGGGATCGGTCTTCGGAGGCTCGGGATCTCGACGCCTTTGGGGTCGGGGAAGGCGATCTTGGGTGTTCCCGACGGTTCTTCGGGTTCGGGCCTTGGCGTTCAGGGGAAGTACTTGGCGTTTCTGGGACGGTCCTGTCGCATCCGCGGCCGTCGGGTCATGTCGTTGGTTTTGTCCTTGGCCGGCGGAGATCTTGGCGTCTGGCGTGCCACATTGTCGACATACTACCATGGGACAGAGGCTGGGCGGCGCTGGTGGGGCCGAGGCGGAGACCGGAGGACGGCCGGGCGGAAGGAGGCCGAGGCGCCCGGCTTGGGGTGCAGGCTGAGGCCAGAGGAGGGACCGAGCGGCC
Source organism: Avena longiglumis (assembly GCA_030063025.1). Lineage (NCBI taxonomy): Eukaryota > Viridiplantae > Streptophyta > Magnoliopsida > Poales > Poaceae > Avena > Avena longiglumis. Next base: position 206,481,936 of record CP125979.1, on the reverse strand, counting down.
GGAGGCGGTGGTCCTTGTCGACGACGGAGGAGGCCCGGCGCGGCCGAGGAACGGGACGGGCGGCGGCGTGGTGTGGTCATGGAGGCGGAGCTCGGGAGCGAGGGAAGCGGCGCAGTGTGGTCAGCGGGCGGAGCTCGGGAGCTGAGCTGGGAGCGCCGCGTGGTGTGGTCGCGGGCGGAGCGGAGCTCGGGAGCCGGGAGCCGGAGGAGGGGCTGGCGGCGGCCAGAGGTGCCGGGGTGGAGGCGCCAGGAGGGAGGTGGAGCACGCGGGGTTGAGGAGGAACTGCGAGGCCGGCATGAGAGGAGAGGGACGGCGTGCTTGGAGGAGGAGGGCCCGACCAGCGGCGGGGCTCATGGTCGAACGGAGGGCAGGCGCCACGGATGGGGTAGCCGAGAGGAGAGGAGGAGAGGTGGGCGCTGGTGAGGGGCAGCGGTGGAGAAGGGGAAACCGCGGCGGGCGGCTGCAAGGCGGAGGCGGGCAGGGCAGCGGTGGGCGGAGGCTCTGGGACGTCTTGGCGAGAGGAGGAAGAGGAGGAGAGAGGGGCACGCGTGTGGGGGCCGCATGGGCCAGTGGGGCCTGTGGTCGGTGGGAGGCGGTTGGTGGGCGGGGCCACGTGGCGGGTGGGTCAAAGGGAAGGAGGGGAGAGAGGGTTAGCTGGTGGGGTCAGAGGTCGTGAGAGGGAGAGAGGGTAGAAGAGCGTGGGTGAGAAAAGGGAAGAGGGGAAAAAGAGGAGGATAGGTGAGGTGGCAGGGTGGGTATGTTTTGGGTGAGAGGGTGAGGTGGTGAGCTGAGAGAGGTGGGTAGGATAGTTCTGGGTGCAAATAGGATTTAGATGGGGCTGTTTTCAAAGTGTGTTTGTTTGGTCCGCTTTAATTCAAAACAAAACCACTTTGCTAATAGTTTTTAGGTGAAACAAAATATCCGATACCTTCGGGGTTTTGCCTTTTATAATAAAGAGGGGTTTTTGTACCATTCAAAACTAGGTTTTTCAAATGATGCAGTCAAACAATGCATGATGATGACGATGCAATGCACAAATTCAACGCGATTTTCTAGTAGTGGTTTTGCGGGATGCCACAGGTTGGGTCCGAGCTGGGTGGTTGAGAGGGGCAGGGCTAGGGTTTGATGGGGACTAGGGTTAGTTAGAAAGGTGGTGGCTCGGGTTAGATGGTTAGAGTGATAGAGATAGGTTTAGGGAGAAAGTTGAGAGAGGGGTGGGGCTAGGGTGTAGAAGCATGCATGCTCCAAACAAAGACCAAGCAAGAACAAGAGAAAAAGAGGGAGAGAGAGGTAGGGGGTTTTAGGGCTTAAGCAAGATCAACATGTAACAAGCCAAAAGAGAGAAAAAGAGATGGAGATGATCCTCTCAAAACCAAATAAAATCCAAAGACAAGCACAAGATGGTACTAGCATGGCCCATGCAGAAAATTTATTGCCCTGATGATTCTTGTGAAAACAATGTTATCACATGGCATTATTATTTTGCATTCCCACAAATTGGAATAAGGCCAAGCAAAAGAATTAAAAAGGATGCCCCATGTGGAATAGATATACATGACCATATCTGAGATACAATGGGGCTTGCTAGTGTGTATATGCCACTATATATTGCTTAAGCCCACAAAATATCCCAACATGATGATAACCCCTAAACAACACATATGGAAGCTAGAATTAGGGTCACACTCACAAGGCATGCAAAGGTGGCCATGTGGCTCTCATATACCAATATTGTGAAAACAACAAGGTGCATACATGGGAGCATGTGGAAAAGAATTGGATCCATCCCAACCCACATGAGCTAGAAGTAAAGCCCATAAATGCCAAGCTCATATTTAGTTGGACGGTGGAATTATAAGGTGGTGAAAGAAAGGTGGTGGAGTTAATAAGAGATATGCCCCCAAATCAACTTGGGCATTTAACAATATATATCAAGAACCAAATACAATATCAAGAAGCAAATACAATTAATAATGCACATGAGATAAGAACCAAACAAGAAGGGGTTTTATATGATGCTCAAATGCAAGGTGGCATGATGACATGAGCATGATATGATGATGATGCAACAATTATATGTAGGAAGTGGCCCTTTTATTACTAGAACAAGTAGCATTACAGGTGTTAGACAACTGGGATGCTACAACTCTCCCCCACTAAATAGGAATCTCGCCCCGAGATTCTAGGAAGAAGAAGACAGAAAGAGGGTAGGATAGTTGGCACGGAGTTCATCTTCACGTTCCCAAGTGGCTCCATCAACAGAATGGTGTGACCACTGCACCTTGCAGAACTTGATGGACTTGTTGCGAGTCCTTCTTTCTGCGGTCTCAAGGATTTTGGTGGGGTGTTCTTGATAAGACAGGTCTTCTTGGAGATCGATTAGCTCATGATCCACGGTCCTGCCGGGATCTTTGAAGCACTTCTTAAGCTGAGAGATGTGGAAAACATCATGGACTTTGAGTTTTTCCGGAAGCTCAAGTGCATAAGCAACTTCTCCTCTTCTACCACGAATCTTGAAAGGACCGATGTATCTAGGAGCCAACTTTCCTTTGATACCGAAGCGGTGTGTGCCTCTCATGGGAGTGACACGAAGGTACACGAGATCACCAGGGGCATACACCATGTCCGTGTGCTTCCTGTCATAATTGCTCTTCTGACGACTTTGAGCAATCTTCAGGTTCTCAAGAATTATATGCAAGAGATGATCTTTTTGGTGTGCGGATCACCAAGCTGACGAGAGCGAATCTTTTCTTCCAAGAGAGGAGTAGCCAGAAGGTTCAGGAGATGCCCTTGTTCCACAATTTCCAGGTTGAGCTGACGGAATTCCTCGCACAAGAGAGGCTGTTGTTCTTCCATCATGAGGTTATTGACATAAGCTTTGCGGCTAAGAGCATCGTCCATGACATTAGCTTTGCCCGGAGTGTAGTTGATGGTCACATCAAAGTCATTGATTGCTTCAATCCATCTCCTCTGCCGAAGGTTGAGATCAGGCTGAGTGAAGATATACTTCAAACTCTTGTGGTCAGAAAAGATCTCACAATGGTTACCAAGCAAGTAGTGCCTCCATAGCTTCAAAGCAAAAACAACTGCTGCTAGCTCGAGGTCATGTGTGGGATAGTTGATCTCATGTGTCTTCAACTGACGAGAGGCATAAGCAACCACTTGCTTCTCTTGCATAAGGACCGCACCCAATCCTTGCAAAGAGGCGTCACAAAATATCTGGAAAGGCTTAGATGTATCCGGAGGAACCAAGACTGGTGTGGAAGTGAGCTTCTCTTTGAGTGTCTCAAAACTTGCTTGACATGCAGGAGTCCACAGGTACTTCTTGCCTTTCTTGAGGAGATCGGTAAGAGGCTTCGCTATCTTCGAGAAGTTCGAACGGTTTACGGCAATAGCTAGCCAAACCAAGAAAACTCCGCACTTCTTTGACATTAGCAGGAGGAAGCCATTCAACTATTGTCTTCACAGTTTCCGGGTTGACTGTAATGCCCTTGGCAGAGATGACATGACCAAGATAGGTTACTTCAGTACCAAAACTCACACTTTGAGAACTTTGCATACAAGCGGTTCTCACGAAGCTTGTTTAGGACACACCGCAGGTGTTCTTCGTGCTCTTCCTTGGACTTAGAATAGACCAGAATGTCATCCAGATATACCACAACGAACTTATCAAGGTACTCCATGAAAACGGAGTTCATAAGCCTCAAGAAGGTAGCAGGTGCGTTGGTGAGACCGAAAGACATGACCGTGTACTCATACAGGCCATAGCGGGTGGTGAAAGCTGTTTTGGGCACATCTTCCTTGCGAATCTTGATTTGGTGATAACCACTTCTCAAGTCCAGCTTAGAGAACACCACAGCTCCAGCTAGCTGATCGAAAAGATCATTAATCCGCGGGAGGGGATATTTGTTCTTGATGGTTTTAGCATTGAGAGCCCGGTAGTCAACACAGAGTCTATCGGTCTGTCACGCTTCTTCACAAAGATTGTTGGGCTACCCCAAGACGGCATCGGTTGAATGAAACCCAACTTCTCTTGTTCATCAAGTTGTCGCTTGAGTTCAGCCATCTCGGAAGGACCCATTTTATAAGGCCGCTTGGAGATAGGAGCCGCTCGAGTTCAAGCTCAATCACAAACTCAACCTCACGATCCGAGGCATACCGGCAACTCTTCAGAAAAACATCCGGGAACTCACAGACCACCGTACACTGAATAGCTTCCATAGCATCATCATTCGAGCCGCCAAAGAGAAGAGCCGACAGCGGAGATGACTTGGAGAAAAGACTATATGGCCTTCAGAATCTTCGTGGAAACCGAGGCGTTCAAGACAATCAATCACAATGCATTTGCCGTTAACCAATCCATGCCCAAGATGACATCAATGTCGAATTGCCCAACAATTAAAGAAGCCGAGAATGAAGAGCCACCAATCTCAATTTGATTGCCATGGCTGATCTTAGAAGCTGCCATTGTTGCTCCGGAGAAAGAACCATTAACCGCTTGAGAAGAGGATCCACGCTAACCCATTCTCACTTGCAAACTTTATAGAAACAAAAGAATGCGATGCACCGTAATCAAACAAAACTCGTGCAGGACCGAGTTAACGGAAAGCATACCCATCACAACTCCTGTGCATGCTCACTTTGTGGCGTTGACACAGTTGGCACGAACAACCGCAGACCCGGGCTTGGTGTTGATGTTGAGAGCCCGAGGTGGTGGTGCACGAACCATAGGAGAGCTTGCTGCAGATCTTGGCGGGGGTGGAGGGAGAGCTTTTCTTCATTGGACAGTTCTAGTTGAGATGTCCAGGATCTCCACACGTGAAGCAAGCACCAGGTGGACGTGGAGCAGCGTAGCCAGGGACTCCGCCAGGCGCTCCAGGGTAGTGGTGGTTGTAGCCCCTGGGAGCCGCAGTGGTGAAGTTTGGTGGCCCTGGCGCGTAACTTGCAGGTCTTGGTGGAGCCGGGAGCGACGGTGGGGTGTTAGGAACCCAGACACGCCGCTTAGAAGGAGCTGCCATAACTGCAGAGCTTGATGCATCCCTGTTGTGTTTCTTGGACTCCTCAAACACTTGCCGACTTGCTTCCTCTTGCAGAGCTGTGTGTTGGAGTTCCAGGAAAGATGCCGGCCTTGCATGTGTGATTGCATACTTGATCGATGCATTGAGCCCTTGCCTGAACCTCTTCTGCTTCTTCTTGTCATCAGATACCTCATCGCCACCATAACGAGATAGATTCATGAAGTTCCTGATGTAGGTGTTGACGTTATCATTTCCTTGCTTCAGGTTGAGAAATGCTTCCTTCATCCTTTCCATTACAATTTCTGACAGAAACTGCTCCTTGAACGCTCCAGTGAACCTTTCCCAAGTAGGCTGAAAACCCGTGCAGCTTGCCTTCAAGTAATTCTCCCACCAGAGAGCTGCATCTCCCTTCAGAAGGTGAGTAGCACACATGACCCACTCCTCGCCAGAACATCGCAGCCTCGAGCAACCTTGACATCTCACGCAGCCAATCATCCGCGTCCAATGGTCGATCAGAAACATCAAACTGACGAGGGTTGAATTTTAGGAAGCTCTTGATGTCTCCTCGCTTGGGAGGTGGAGGTAGTGGAGCAAACTCGTTCCTCCTGACACTCTCCTCAAAGCGCTGCTGGTTCTGCTGCATTGCTGCCAAAGCATTAGCGATGTTTGACAACATGGAGCCCAGCCAGTGGTATGTCCTCATCAAGACGGGTGGTGGAGCCATCCTGTGATTGATATAAAACTCAAGTCAGTACTATAATGGAGAATAATAATAATCCAAAATAGTACCAAGATGGAATTAACCAAGATTAAAGGATACAATTACTAAGATGATATTAAAATATCAACAAAGTTCAAAGCACCTAGAAGATATTAAGCATATCGCACACGACTGAAAAGGAGTGTGGTACACAAATATATCAAAGAAAAATTTTCCACAAATTTCAGCATTAAAATACCAATAGATGCGCAAAATTACTTAACGAATCAAGATTAGTGACTCTACCGATTCAATATACAAAAGCGAATGATAAGAGTAGTGGTATGGTCGCGACTCCATCCCGCACTCAAATCATTACTCCGCACATGAACAAGTGGAACACATATCCTAACCCCTTCTTCTCACGACGAAACCTAAAGATTGGTAACTACGGAAACGAACACCCCAAACAAGATAACGTCGGGTACAAAGAGTAAGACAGATTGCGTCGGTTTGCAAAAGCCTGTCGGTATGGAATGTACCAACAGTTGATAACCAAAGGCTGATTAGATAACAACTTGGATGCAACAGATAGACAAGGGATTACACACACACACACACACAACCTATGGTACTACGGAAACCCAGAACACGTGAATCCTAGTTTGAATTTTAATAAGAGGATTGAAAACGTTGCACTTCCTTACCAGAAAAGGGTGGGTGGGTGGGTAAGAAGAAAAATGGAAGCAGTCCTACTCTCGCATTTTGTTTTTCCCTAGTATACATAACTACCAAAATATTTGCTAGACTGACAACGACCGTTTGGCTAAGACCCTGAAGGTCGGGATGGCTCTGATACCAATTGTAACTACCTCGGTGAATTACGCTCCTAGATACAAGCCTGGTTGAGCGGTAGTGGTTGAAATAGTACGGTGGGGCCCCAAAAGCCACTCACGGGTAGACCTTTTACCGTCCCAACCACTTCCAACTCAACGGGACTCAGACGGCGTGTCGGCGGCGAAGGATCAACTACATACACAAATGAGTATGTATGCAAGCCACCATACAAGAGTACATCGAGCCATACCATCTAGAAAGAAAGGAAATATAGCGCCATACGGCAAGATTCAAATGACCTAGATAGATATAATATTTTAGGATAATTCCTCATACATCACACATCGTAGTATCAAGCGGAGCGCAAAACAAAGTCTGAGTACGGATAAGAAGCAAATCGGAATAAGATGCCATAGAACTAAGCACATCCCGCCCACGGATCTCACGGATCCCCGTTCCCGGAATCTCTACACCGAACGATCGTTGCCCACATCATCAGCCTCTTCCACCCAAAGATCCGTCCCGCGAGGGTACATTCATCGAACCAATAATTTATCGTGTGAGACCCTAAGGGTACTCAGCAAGTCTTAATGCCTCTAAAGGGGACACAACCTGGGGTGACGCAATTGCAGCAAAAGATAAACCCTAGCAGTTCTATAGATACTCGCTAACCATCCGCCTAACCAAAGATAGACGGATGTCCGTGAATTAATGACAACAGTTATAACAATAATTCATCAGATCCATCCTCCTCCTCGCTTACCGACGAGGAAGCGGACGAACAACCCCCCCATCCGTTGGCAATTTTATTAACCATTCCATGCGTGTTGCACTATTTACTAGTCAATTACTTAGTCAAATTAAAAGCGGTACTTTAGTTATGCTTGTCTATGATCGAGAAACTGTGCTCCAAGTCGTCCATAACCGCGGACACGGCTTTCAGAAAGTTTTACCCGGCCGGGGTGCACCAATAGCAACACACGCTCGATCAACCTCGGAAAAACCAAATCAAAACCCAACGAGGCCTTCACGACAAAGCAATCACAGGATTCAGAATTATTTCAGGCCACCCATTGAGTAGACCCAAGAACGGTTAGCTTACTCCGAGGCGGACTCAAGGTTTGCGACAATGGCTGTAAGCGACTGGGAACCCAAAACTGGGCTTGTCGATACCGTGAAAACACTTCGCTTACCTAAACAGTACAGTGTGCTCCTCGCACAAACGTAATAAAGCAGTAGCATGGCATAAGTACAGGATAGTAAACAAAACCTCAAACTAGTTTGTGGCCCCAAGAAATAAGACGGAATCAAGCTCGCTCGGGGTCCCATATACCTCCCGGATGTGGATAGCGCGAAATAATCTCGGAACAGGAATCAAGTACTCGGGGTCTTACGGGACACAAGTGAGCAGGAAAAACCAAATAGCAGATATTGCTCACCGGCGCCACTTTCATTAGTTATCCCATTACTACTCAGGTTAAGTTGTTTAGGTACCTCGTTATCCAACAGACACTCACATACCCTACACATGCTGTTCTACGACTCGCATGGCTCAAACAACTCCTGTAGTAATGGCTCATGGGATGGAGGGACAAGCTTGGTGGGGTTTAAAAGTAAAGGCTATGCAATACTTGGGATTCAGTTTAATACAATCGCGACTCAATGATGCAAGAATAAGATAGAGGCAATAGGTACTGTATGTATGCAAGCATGTGGAAGTGCTTGCCTGGCAACTCAGTTGAAGCGAGAGACGGATCTGGGTAGTGCTCCTGGTTCTCTTGGTATATCCCTTGCTCAGCGTCTATCCGAAGAAGAACCAAACAAACAAGGCCAACATAAATAAAGAGCGCAAGCATATGAATAAAATGCGACAAGCAAACAATCATGGCATGATGAATGATGCACAAGTTGCATGGCAATAAAGTAGCATGGCATGGGTGAGGTGTAGAACACAAGAATAAGTCATTTTATTAAGGTTTGGCCACATTTTATTGTCATATTAGTTTCTGTATATTATATATTTATATGATGCATGCTGCAATTGAAGTCAAGGATAGCACAAACAGAAAGGTCTCGTCGAGCTGATCATTTTAGACATATCATTTGTTAAATTCGGAGTTATAAGTCAAAAGTTATTAAATTATTAAGTTTCAGTGGCATTGGTTGTAATTTACTCAACTTGGAATTTTAAATGTGCAAAAGGTAATTTGAATCGCATATATGAAATCCTCACATTTTTATGATTCAAAAACATATATTATTTGTATTATTTGAATTATTATTTGAAAAGTTATTTAAAAACAGAATTATATTTGAATTTGAAATAATTAGGAAAAGATTTGAATTTAAACAGATTCAGGAAAAACCCTTTTATACTCAGTCTAATCTAGCCACAGACGCTTACAGGTGGGGCCAGGATGACTGGGTAACACAGGCGCACAGAAAGCTTTTTACACCGTGGCCTACTCTAGCCTAAGCGGATGACATGCGGGCCCGAAGCCTGCGTCCCACAGCGTTGGTTGGGCGCAAGGCGCCACCCTAATGGGGGCTGGGTTAAACTGAAACCCGGAGCCTTTTGCAAAGGGCACCCGACGACGTGGGCTGGGCTGGACCGCGCTTAGGAAAACAAAAGAGGGGGGTATGTGCAAAGTACCACGCGTATTTTCTTCTCTCAACCAAGCGGAACGCAGCGGCGGTGGCGCGAGGGGATCGAACCAGCGATCTGGGCGCGAAGCGGCAACCACTGGGCTGGACTAGGTTTGTTGGCTGGGAGGAGGGCGGCTAGATAGGGTCTGGCAGGCGGGCAGACGTCGACGACCACGCCAGGCACCGAGGGCGCTCGTCACCGTGACCAGCGCAACCAGCGAACACGAAAGGGGGTGTCTGGAGGTAGAGTGGCTCACCGGGTTCGTGGGTGGTCGGTTCGGGCAGGGCGCAGATGATCGCCGGCTGCTCATGGACGGCGGTGCTAGGGTTTCATGCGTCGTCGACGTGCAGGGGACCTGAGGGCTTCTCCTCCTCGCTGCTGGGTACGGGGGCGACGCAGAGGACCTCCGGAGCTTCCTCGACACCCGCAGGCGTCACGCCACCGGCTAGGAGGATGGGTGGAAGGGGAAGTCCGACGGTGGGCGGCGAGGCTAGGTAGAGGAGAGGAGAGAAAGGGAGAGGCAGGCGTCTCAGGCGGATCGGGGGAGGCTAGGGGGGGGAGGGGGAGGAGAAGAAGGAGAGGGGGGCAGGTGAGGTTGCGTGGGGGAGGGGAAGATGGAAAAGGTGGCCTCGGTGCCACCTTGTCCTTCCTCACGTGCATGGGTCGCCCAGGGTAGCTAGGCACGGGCTGGCAGGTGGGGTAGGGCGAGGGTGGAGAGGAGGCTCGGGGGCAGGCAGGTCTGGAGGGGCCCCTTGGGCAGGGAGAGAAAGAGAGGGAGAGGGGGCCGGCTCGGGTGGCTAGGGTTTAGGAGGGGAAGAGAGAGAGGGTCAGGGAATGCACATGGGAGGGGTGGTCAGGTTGGGTCCGAGCTGGGTGGTTGAGAGGGGCAGGGCTAGGGTTTGATGGGGACTAGGGTTAGTTAGAAAGGTGGTGGCTCGGGTTAGATGGTTAGAGTGATAGAGATAGGTTTAGGGAGAAAGTTGAGAGAGGGGTGGGGCTAGGGTGTAGAAGCATGCATGCTCCAAACAAAGACCAAGCAAGAACAAGAGAAAAAGAGGGAGAGAGAGGTAGGGGGTTTTAGGGCTTAAGCAAGATCAACATGTAACAAGCCAAAAGAGAGAAAAAGAGATGGAGATGATCCTCTCAAAACCAAATAAAATCCAAAGACAAGCACAAGATGGTACTAGCATGGCCCATGCAGAAAATTTATTGCCCTGATGATTCTTGTGAAAACAATGTTATCACATGGCATTATTATTTTGCATTCCCACAAATTGGAATAAGGCCAAGCAAAAGAATTAAAAAGGATGCCCCATGTGGAATAGATGGACATGACCATATCTGAGATACAATGGGGCTTGCTAGTGTGTATATGCCACTATATATTGCTTAAGCCCACAAAATATCCCAACATGATGATAACCCCTAAACAACACATATGGAAGCTAGAATTAGGGTCACACTCACAAGGCATGCAAAGGTGGCCATGTGGCTCTCATATACCAATATTGTGAAAACAACAAGGTGCATACATGGGAGCATGTGGAAAAGAATTGGATCCATCCCAACCCACATGAGCTAGAAGTAAAGCCCATAAATGCCAAGCTCATATTTAGTTGGACGGTGGAATTATAAGGTGGTGAAAGAAAGGTGGTGGAGTTAATAAGAGATATGCCCCCAAATCAACTTGGGCATTTAACAATATATATCAAGAACCAAATACAATATCAAGAAGCAAATACAATTAATAATGCACATGAGATAGGAACCAAACAAGAAGGGGTTTTATATGATGCTCAAATGCAAGGTGGCATGATGACATGAGCATGATATGATGATGATGCAACAATTATATGTAGGAAGTGGCCCTTTTATTACTAGAACAAGTAGCATTACAGGTGTTAGACAACTGGGATGCTACACGCCGCTACTTAGTGGTCACCGGAAATCCATCGGCGACGAGTTTCTGCGGCGGCCAACGGCGACGCTCAATGAAATTAGGTCTACAACGAGAATTAGCAAGCAAAATTAGGGTCTAGAGATGCGCAAGCTTACCCGGATGTTGGTATAGTGGTCGGTGAAGACGATGGTGCTCCAGTACAGACTAATTTGCATGAACTCCGATGATCACCGGCGGAAGGGAACGACGAAATTTCCTCGATTCCAAACGCCCCTTTCTTCACGGCTACTACTCACGCGACGAGGATGGCGAGGCGCTTCTCCCCGACTACCCTATGGCCTCACGGGTGGTTTCTACCGGCGACAAGGAGTGGCTCTGGTGGGTCAGGGTTTTGGCCCTTTGATAAGTAGAGAGTATAAGGAGGAGTGAGGATGCACGAGTGAGAGGATGAGACGAGGGTTTCGCGGTGGCGTTCTTATCCTCCCAGCAGACGACGAGCGACGGCGGCCAGGCTTATGCAATCGCTTACGGCAGCTATGAGGTGGACGATAGATCAAACAAAACGGTATTTGGGCCTGGGATTTTATTGGGCCATGACAAAGCGAGCAAAAAAGGCTGGCTGCGGCTAGTGAGCGATAGATAGAGGGGTGAGGAAATGGGCCTTGGGCTGGCACTGCTTGTTTTCTCTTTTCCTTTTCCCTTTTCTATTTTCTGTTCTACTTTTCATATTTGTATTTTAAATCTTTGATTTGAAATTTTTAACAAATTTTATTTGTTGAATACTTGCAGCAACAATTGAGATTGATTGAGATGTATTTTGTAAACCTTTATGATAAATATTTTAATATTTTCTTTATTCTTTTTATATGAACCCTCTTTAATATTTTGTAGAAGCCTTTGGGATTAATTTTCTTTCTATACTAAATCATGGCTTTATGATATTTCCTCATTTGTTTATAAAACTTAATTCTAGTTAGCTCATAGTTTGGATGGAAATTTTATATAATGATCCTATATTATTATTTGATGCATGATATCCTAAGGATTTAAATATTATGGTTAATATCATTCCCATGAATCTAGTAAATACGAAGGTTTATATTTTGTTAATACTATCCTAAGAGTTAGGGTGTGAATTGTAATTGCTTACCCTAGGGTTTAGGGTTCTTAATATACTTATATTCTTTTGTTGATGTGAATGAAGATTAATGGCTAAACATATTGTCTTTATGTTTGTGATTTTTAATGATATCACCGTTTAAAGTAAAATAGTGGAATTGTTTTCTAGTCTATCTTATGAGAAAGAATTAATAAAGATAGTTCTTAAGTACCTAGGATAATGATGGTTGAGAATGACAAAGATGTGCTTAAGTGATTTGATATAGGAAATTATTCCTATCAGCCATTATGGAAATAAGATGATTGATCCAACATATGGGATGGATGTTAAGCTTGATTATAGATTTAGGTTTAGTATTTATCAAGAATTCCTATCTTCCATAATTCACAATCCTGGACTTCTAATTAAGGAATTCCTTTCCTAGATATATTACTCCTTCATGTCCATCATCATGTGTTAACATGATGAGCTTTACTTCACAAAATATACTTATCCACCTTTTATTCTTCTAAATCCATTTTTAATTCCAATGAGATTGACACTGAAGCTTTCATAATCTTCTCATATCCATACTTGGTTAAATCAAACTATTCTACTACTAATAATCTCCAATCCAACAAGTGGTTATTTCTAACTCCATTCATGCTCTTCCTTTATCATCCTTCACTAGTACTACTCCAGTAGATGTATATATCAAATTCTACTCTCCTCAAGTGTCTAGTATTTGCCAAGAGGAAAATACTACTTCTATAATCCAATGTGCTCTAGCATCATCTTAATCATACTATCTCATATCTACTTGACTCCAATATCTTATACTCAAACTTCACCTTATATCATTATGACTTGTCATGTCTACTCTAGAATAATATATCTGTACTAGGGTTCAATCATGTTCTATCCACCAATGTCACTTATACATGATATAAGCATTCAATCTTGGTGACAAGAGCATGATCATTAGAATCTTTTGATCATTTATGGTTTAGGTTTCCAATTGGCTAATCCAGGTTTCATCAATACAACATTACAGTTGTATTAGAATTATCTTCTTAATATCTCTATTGGATTAAAAAAATATGATTCATTGCCTATACATACTTGATCCCTTAAGATTACTCCTATTAACTATCTTTAATATTCATCCTTGTAACCTTTACCCCAGATACTCTTTTATCATTTCTGGAGTGAGTTAACTCCATCAATAATCCTATTGATTTAATTCTCTTACAACACTCCCATCCTATAGATGATATTTAAATCTAGCATCACCACTTACCTTTCCTTACTATTTTCTTTATAGGCTTTAAGCGAATGCTTTGATATGGACAAGAGTTGATAGATTAATAATTAATGGGTTAAGAATTGGTGAATCAATAGTTGATTACTCAACATTGATGAATAGGGTTTAATAGGGATGATAAGGATTGATATGGAAAGAAAGATATGTGGTAAATGATCTTGTCTTGGTCTCCTTCCTACTCAATCTCACTAAAGAGTTAAGGTTAGGTAGTACCATGATACTCATGATACAAGTAGATGAGATTAAGATGGATCAAGATTTAGCTGTTATATTCTTATTAAGTTATGTTTATAACTTGGTATTCATGGGTGTGTAAAGAATACTAGGATATGATTACTTAAGGATGAAATATAAACCATTAAGTAATTTATTAGGGTTTAACTTTTATTACATTTGATCTACCCTTAGATCAAATCTCCCTTACCCAAAATAGGGTTTTAGCAAAAGTCATATTGAAACTTATCGCATTCAGCTTGATGATTTACTTCAATTCCATCAAGTTGATAGAAGCTTCAATCACTTTGACAAGTTTTATTCAAAAGCGCGAAAATTATTCGGATTTTCTATGCATGAATGCAATGCACACATCTGGGTTCAGCTTATTTCTAAGCTCTAATGTTGGGATGTTACAACCGGCGCAACCTCACCGTCCATCGACGTTCACCTGCTACCCACCTAGGTAATGCTCTTATTAGGATTAGGGTTAGAGTTCTTTGGATTAGTTTGCTGATTAGGATTAGGGTTAGGGTTCTTTGGATTAGGATTAGGGTTCTTTGGATTAGTTTGTTGAGTGGGATTAGGGTTAGGGTTCTTTGGATTAGGGTTAGTAATGCTCTGAACTAGTGATTGCTAGGATAGTAATCAATTAACACCAAATATTTTGTGATATCAAGAAAAAATCAATTAATTTACTATAAAAACCACAATTTATATAAAAAATGTAACCGCATTGAGTGATTTACTCAACCATAACAGTGATTTACTATCAAAGTGCTGATTAGAATTTGGTACGTAGTCTTGGAAGCCAACATTTGATTTTCTGTGCACTCAAAATATAAGCAGCTCCTAACACACGAGCAACACCACAATGCTTGACGATGACTTACTCAAAATCCATGGCCAGTGAATTCTAGCCCTCTTTGAAGTTGTTAATTGCAAGCCATCATACTCACAATTTATGTCATCGGCGTGTGACTGTATTGCATGATCTATGTACCCCAACCATAAAAGGCACCAACTATTTGGTGATAATAGCAACAATAAAATCAATTGATTCATGTGGCATCCCGCAAAACCACTACTAGAAAATCGCGTTGAATTTGTGCATTGCATCGTCATCATCATGCATTGTTTGCATAAAACTATTTCTCGCAAGCCCGTGTTGTTTTCTAAACGCCCTCTTTTATTCAAACGCCAAAAACCGGGTCCCCGGAATATTTTGTTTTGGCCGCTATCGGTTTGCCATTGGCCCGTTTAAATCAAATAAAAATTATATTATTTTAGTGGGGGCAGTCGAACGGGCCAACCCGACCCGAACGACCACCCCCGTGTAAACAGAAACGGTCCAACCAGCCCACCCTTTATTCCTAAACCTACCCATCTTCCTACCCAACTCTCCCCTCCACCTCACCCTGGCCACTCACACGTTGCCACCTCACCCTTTTCCCTCCCCCTAGCCAACCAAAAGTTGCCACCTAGACTAACCACCTCACCCACTCCTCTCTCCCTCACCAAAACCCACCCCAGGCACCCAACACACGCAGCACAACCACGCACGCACGCACTCACACCGCACACACCCGCTGGCCCACTTGCCTCTCTCCTCGCCCCACCGACACGCCTGGTCATGGGACCCACCATGGACCCCCACCACTGTCCTGTCGCTCCTCCCTCCTCTATCCTCTCCTCCCAGACGAACCGCCCGCCGCCCAGCCTCCGCTCGCCTTCCTCCCACGCCACTGCCCTCACCCCTCCTTCTCGCCTGCCGCCCTACTCACGGGAGCCACGCTGGAACCCTCCTCACACACAGACCGCTGCCCTTGGCTGCTCACCCAGCTCGCCCAAAGAGCCGTCGCGCCACCCTCCCTCTTCCGCTCCACCGCCCCCGCGAGACTCCCTCCGCCGGCGACCACCGCCACCAACCTCCGCTCCCCTAGCCCGCCAAGCTCGCCGCCAGCGACCCGGGGACGCGCGCGCCATCCCCTGGCCGTCTCCGCCGCCTGCCCCGTCCCCGCACGCGAGGCTCTCCCCGCCGGCCCCTGCTCTCCCTCGACGTCTGCAGGTGCCAGCTCGCCCACTGCCGCAGGCTCGCCGAGGCCGCCACAGGCTCCTCCGCCTTCCGCCCCGCCAGTCCTCCGTCGCCGACCTCGCCGCCCGCCTGCGCCAGATCTCGCCGCCACGACTCCACGGGTCCTCGCGAGCAGCTCCGCCACGACCTGCCCGCCCGCCTTCACCTCGCCAGACCATCATGAGCCGCCGGAGACCGCCTCCCTCATGGTGACCAGCTGCCCCTCGATGCCTCGAGCTCGTTGAGCGGCGGTCGCCGGAGAAGGACGCCTCAGCTCGACCCAACCCCGTGGGCCCGAGCCGCCAAGTTCTGCCTTCGGAGCCCGGAACCGAACCCCTCGCCAAGTCTTCCGAGGCCCAGACCTCGACAACATGACCGACAGTGAGCAGCACAAGATGGACCACCGACGAGATATACCCGATCTTCACGGAGCCTAGACGCCGAGACCCCTGGACCCGTCGATCATCTACATAAAACGCCGAAGCCGTTCCAAGTCTTCCGAGGACCTCGCCAAGTTCTACCGAAGAGTTGTGCACCAAGCCTCGCCGAAGGCACATGTGCCTATTCAAGATCGTCAACAGGGATCCCGAAGATCGAACCCAGACATATCAAGTTCTTCGACCCGGAGGTCGCAGACGCGACAAGTTCTTCTTTCAGGACGCCAAGACCGACCGGTACGCGGTACCGACAAGGCCCTCGCAACGGCAAGGCCGACCCCGTGGGACCCGGCAAGACCTTCGCGATGAAAAGAACGGCACCGACCCGGAAGATTCGATGCGTCCCGTTCCGAGAACCCGGATGCGACAAGACCCTAACCCCGGAGTCCGAGAACGATCCCGCCGAGGCCGTCGAACCCTGGACCCCGAGACCGACCCCGAACCCCGAACCCCGGAAACCAAGATCGTCGAGCCCCCTCAATGTGTGAACCCCTTTCCGAAAACCCTATTTTATAACATCATAACAACTTGTTGCATATTGAATTGTCATTCTCGCATGCATATCTGTGGTTTGGGGGCTTTATGTCGATTCACCTAATAACTAAATATGGGGCCCATATGCGGGCAAATATAGCCTTATATTGGCCTCATTTAAACTTGTGTAGCGAACCGGTATCTTATTTGGCCTTGTTAAACAACATTTAATTGCGGGGGATCTAAACAACATGAACCTATTAATTAATTGCCGGGACCCCGGTTCCGCTTAATATGACCTAATTGCATCACCCCTTTGCCATAACATACATCATACATGCATCATGCCGATCTTCTGCCGTTGTATTAAATACTGCATCCGGTGTTTCTTCTAGTGTTTTGCTTCTTCGCGGATAAGGCCGTTGAGTTGATGTGAGCTTCGCCCCGTTCTTCGGTTGAACCTTCGACAATGTTTTCAAAGCAGCATCTCCCTTTCTACCTATCTTACTTTTATAGTATTTACTTCCTCCCTGTTGATCTATTGCTATCGGTGTTGCGATGCTTTAGTTTTCGTATTCGTGATCTACCGTGCAGCCCTATATTGCCTTGGACACATCCTATTACATGTTGTTTGGTAGATAGTTGGACTTGCGGCGTCGTAGTTGCTTGCTCAAGTGCTTGATGTGTCGTCATATGCCACGCTTTCGATGTATTGCCGCATGTTGATGTTGAAGATGATTCTAGTTTTACTTATCGTCACTTTAATTTCGCTTAACAACTAAAATTGAATAAGCAGAGGCATCGGTGGGTGATAGATAATATTTGGTTTCGAACGCCCACTTGTGTCCCGTAAGACCCGAGTACTTGATACATTGCCTTGATTTATCGCTATCCACATCCGGGAGGTATATGGGACCCCTTAGCCGAGCTTGATTCCGCTATATTTCTTGGGGCCACAAACTAGTTTGAGGTTTTATTTACGATCCTGTACTTATGCCATGCTATCGCTTTATTTACGCGACGGATAGCACACTCGCTTTTGGTAAGCGGGATGTTTTCGGTATCGACAGTCCCGATTGGGGACTCATTGCCGTTCTGACCATCGACGCAAACCTTGAGTCCGCTCGAGCTTGCTTACTCCGCTATGGTATACTCAAGGGTGGTCCTCAAATATTTCTGAATCCTGTGATTGCTTTGTCGTGAAAGCCTCGTTGGGTTTTGATTTGGTTTTTCCGAGGTTGATCGAGTGTGTGTTGCTATTGGTGCACCCCGGCCGGGTAAAACTTTCTGAAAGCCGTGTCCGCGGTTATGGACGACTTGGAGCACAGTATCTCGATCATAGACAAGCATAACTAAAGTTTACTGCTATATATTTGACTTATAATGACTAGTAATCAGCTCTACTACAACGGAATGGCTAATTAATACTGCCCACAATTGCTTGTTGGATTGTCGCCAGACAATTGTATCCGACTAGTAAGTATTGCAACTTCAACGAAATGGTGAATAAAAGTACCAACAACACTGGGTTTTGGGTTTATCTCATGCTATCTCAGACTGATTAGTAAGTGTTGCAACTATAACGGAATGGATAACTAAAATGACCCACGCTTATTTTATCGTGATGATTATTTAAACTGACTAGTAAATGCTGCAACGATAATCGAATAAATAAAACCGCCCACGGTGTGAGTTCCTCGGTTGACTTCCTCGTTTGGTCTCGAGGGGAAACACCGAGATGGGTTTGTTTGGTGTTAGCTTCAGTTGGATCCGGATAGGTCATTCTCACCCTCTCGATAACCGCCATTGTATCGAGTCTCTATAGGTTGTTCACAGTATCTTGCCGCCGCTTCATCCACCATACCTATGTAGGCGAGGACCGCCGAATTCTAGACTCGCCGTATCGGCCTCGATCGACGCTCCTTCTTTGTTTTTCTGCTTCGGCACCCTTTGTTAAGGTGTTTTGGGAACGACGCCGTTAGCGGTTACCCTCCCGGCTTGGCTCAGGTTATGGACGCCATTGGTTATTCTTCAGGGCTCTTAGCCCCATTTGCATCTTGTCCGTAGTCGGACGCCCCATCGTTTTCAAGGTGATTTAGATCTTTGTACCGTATATCTGTATTCTTGACTCTTTGAGTCGCTGTTATATATATATCTGTTCTGTGGGTCCCATCGAGGACTGTTGTGTAATGTTATTACTTCGTTTTCCACCCGCACGAAAGTGCCTGGTGGGCACCTTTGAATCGTTTCTATGCGGGTTTGGCGAATTTTGCTCAAACTTGCATAGGTCCGATTCTGAGGGTGTTACAATTCACAATCGAAAACCACAAAATATAACTGCACCGAGTGATCTACTCAACCAAAAAAGTACAAATTTCTTCATTAAACCTGAATTGACAAGTGCTGGGTGCTACAACCAGTTAATGTAGTAGTGCTGGGTGCTTCATATATGTTACCAGGGATAGTGAAGTGGGCATAAAACCCGAAACCAAAATCCCAAACCCGAATTACCCGAGCCCGAACCTGAATAGCCCGAATCCGAAAAACCCGATCACTATATCGGGTGTCAATTTCAAAAACCCGAATCAAATTAGGAAAAACCGGGTTCCTATTTATGGTACCCGAACATCCCGATTAACCCGAAATAGTTGAAGCCCACGTGAAAATCCTACCTCCTTTTAGCCTGTTAGCGTGGGCCAGCCCAACTTCCCCATGTACAGACCTAATCCCTGGCATGGTCGGCCGACCTATCACACTCCCATGACTTAGGCACCCAGCCGCCATTTGCTAAAAAAGGCACGCAACTGTCAATGGATCTTGACTGGGACCTCCATAGTCTGTATCGTCGGCTGTGTCAGCAGTGAGGAGCCGGGGAGGAGGCTCTCCTAAGCATCCATGCTCATTGCTGCTCCACCGCCTCTAGTCCTAGGAAGCCCAAGAGTCCCGGGCGGGCGGGACGCCTACCTTGCCTCCTGCCCGGCCGTCGCCATCGTTGCTCTTCCTTCTTCTTCGCAGCCTACACGGCCCCATCCCCTCAGACTCGAGCCATCGCCACGGCCTTGGTATCTACCAGCGCCCCATACTTTCTTGATGCATAGCGCGCTGCCATTTTCTGGTTACCGAAGGAGAACGACAATGCCTCAGGTTTTCTGTTCGGGTAGATCGGTCAAAACCCAAACCCGAACCCGAAATGTCGCGTACCCGAATTTTCGGGCTTCATTTTTTCGAGAAAAAATTCGGGTGTTAGTTTCAGAAACCCGAAATTTTAAAAACCAGAATTACCCTACCCAAATTTTCGGGTAAACCCGAACGCCCAGCCTGAGTGCTAGGTGCTGGGTGATGGCTGCCAATTTGTAGCATGGAAAAAGTGCAAATTTCTTCATTAAACCTGAATTGACAAGTGATGGGTGCTGAATTGACAAGTGTTGGGTGCTTCATCTATGTTACCAGGGATTGTGAAGTATGACACCTTTGTAGCATAGAAAACTGGATTATATATTCCAGTAAACAACTTTTAGACTCTTCTAGATGAACTGGATTATATATTTCAGTAAACTATTGTGGTGCTAATGTTGTCTATTTATATGAAATGGTGGTGCCGCTGTTTGTGTATATGATATGGTGATCCTACTGTATATGTATATGAAATGGTGCTGATGTGCTGTTTATGTATATGAAATGGTGTTGCTACTGCTGTTTATGTATATGATATGGTGCCAATGTTGTTTATTTATATGAAATGGTGCTGTTGTTGTTTGTGTATATGATATGGTGTTGCTACTCTTTTTGTATATGAAATGGTTGTGCTGCTGTTTATATATCTGATTGATGATGGATGATGGAAGCGGAGGCGGCGATGATGGATTGGGTTATTTTCTTTGTGTGTGAGAATGATGGATGGGGTCAATGGGGTTGTCAATGGGGCTGTGGGGCTATTTTTTCTTGCAGGGATTTCAATTGAGTTGTCCGTTTCTCCTGAAGTGTTGATTCACTTCCGTTTCGGTTGAGAAATGGGCACTCGTAGGTCCAAAAATTAGCAAAGGTCATGCCGAATTTTTGGTCGATATTTGTGCTAACTTTTTGCCTCTTTTTTTAATAATAAATCGCAAACATGTTGACCAATGATGAGGCCGGTCCTTCTAAGAACACGAGCATCTAGGATCTAGCCAGAGAGGCCAACAAGTCGTTCTGGGGGGCGTCCCAAGAGCATGAGGAGGCGAAGGATATGAGAATGACACCACCATCGGCGACCGTCGTCGGACGTGCTAGGGGCAACGAGGGAGATACATATTACGAGGGGGACGACGACGACTATGACAGAACTAGTGAAGGCGGGGAGGAGGGTGACACCACCACCAATGGCGGCGAGCGCACGGATGGCGGTAGCGGCAACCCGGCCGCTATACAGAAGAAGAAGAAGAAGAAGAAGAAGAAGAAGAAGAAGAAGGAGATTAAGGATCAGAAGCCACAAGTGCTCGCCAAAGTATGTGATGAGTTCACTGAGGTCACATAAAGTGGCCAACCCAATGCGCCTTCATCGATTGCTAGCGGGTACGGCATGCAACTCGGGTGCATCGTCCAAGAAAGCATGTTGATCAACACGAAGTACATCCGAAGTGCTACCAATTGGGCTTTGGTTGAGAACCTCCTTAAGAAGCTTCACAAGCGATACACATTCCTAGAGCAATTCAGAAACCTGGAGAGAAAGAACCCGGTGAACAAACTAGCACTGACAAAGATGAGAAACGCCTTGAGCAGCTGGAAAACCCGGGTAAATAACAGCATTGACAAAGGTGAAAGCTGGGAGATTATAAGTAGGAAAAATCCGATGCTCGACGAAGAAGAGTTCAAGATATTCAAGACGTACATAGCTACTGCTGACTCTAAAGCATGAACTGCGTGGGGGAAGAGTATGCGAGATTAGAACATAAGTAACCACCGGCTTGGAAGCGACAGATAAAGAGGGAAACAACCCATTTGGGACAAGGAGGACACCGAGCTTGAACGCCTGAGTAAAGATAACCCATGGCATAAAATCACGGACCTGCAGCTCTAAAACTTTGTCCAGGCCCGCTACTACCTTGACCCGATTACAGGGGAGTTCGTCACAGACGAGCTGGAGGTGAAGGCCTTTGAGGAGGAGCTGGTAAGGAATTTACCGCGGATATCTCAAGAGTTTCTAATTAAATTAATGAAGCCAAGAATCTAAATGCATGGGTTCACCCCTCCTTGTCTCTCTGTGGAAGAAGGAATTGAACACTACTGGTGACTTGTCGTCCCAGGATTCGACGACGGAGCCGTGGGACACGATTTTCAACAGGGCGACGAACGCTTACAAGAAGAGGGACAAGAATTTGCCACCAAGATCAGCTGGCCGTGTATCCGGCTTCGGTACGAGCATGAAGTTTGCCGAGTACAACAAAGAGGACGCAAAGAAGAGAAGGGAGAGGAAGAAGCAATCGACGGCTCAAGATAAAGTCGAGGTTGAAGAGCTGAAGTTGAAGGTGAAGACACTAGAGGAAAAGTGGACGAGAAATAGTGGACAGGTTAGTGGAAGAGAAGCTCCGCGCGATCATCCCCCTGGTTTGTTCGAGGGGATAGCTGTTTGGAATGCAACAGGTTAACAGGGGCCAATACATGTGCCCAGCTTTAGCGGTAACAACTCGAGCATCAACGTTAACGCGTCGCCGAACTTGGTGACCCCGCCGGCCACCATCGTCGCGTCGCAGCCGCAAGAGCTGGTCATCACACAACTTCCCCTGCACCTCCTGCCAAAAATACCAAGCCACAGCCGGTGGCAGCACCACCGCAGGAGAATACTGATGATAGGCCTGCCGCCGGGACCGGCCGTGTGTCGACATTAGCCGAGCTCAATACCCTCACCAAGGTAACTAATTAGTTACTCTGCTTCATCTTATTTATGCGCCTTTGGTGACTACCATCTCGATCATGATGCCCAACATATGTGTTTTGACTCAGGACGTTGCTTGCGTACTACTCCACAAAGTTGTCGGCGGCGAGTTGACGGATGTTCCCAAGGGCAATATCATGTAGGGATTCGTAGCATGGAAAACAAAAAATTTCTATTGCATACAAACAAACAAGCCAAGATCTATCTACTAGATTGTAGCAACGAGTCGATGGAATAACTCACCCTCGAAGATTCCAAAGTGTTTAACGAGAGCGGATTCTCGTGGGTGATGTAGTCGTACTCTTCCCGATCTCAAGATCGCGTAGACGATCCTTCCGGCACTGCGTTCCGGCAGCGCTCCCGCAGTCGGTCACACGTTCGGTACTCGACGAAGACCTTCCTATCCCTTGTTCCAAAGAAAATGGAGGTTGTAGCACTCTCCTCGCGATTCCGGCAGCACAACGGCGTGGTACCGGAAGTAGAGGGGAGATCTCGCAGGGCTTCGCCTTAAGCTGGAGCGAGTATGGTGGAGTATGAGAGAGTCCCTCGACGATCTAGGGTTTAGACACGCCGAGGAGGGGGCTAGGCCGGCGGCTAGGGTTTCACCTAGGCGGCGGCGATCGCCTAGGCGGGCGGCTATGGAGGCGGCGGCGGCTTGGTACTAGGGTTTAGAGGTAGGAACTTGTGTGTCTAGGAGGGGAGCCCTGCCCCTCATTATATAGGTGGAGGGGCCGGCCGGCCAAGGGGAGGGGAGTCCCTCCCCAACTCGGCTTGGAGGTGGGCTGGCGGTGGAGGAGGGACTCCTCCCCAACTCGGTTTCCTCCTCCTTCCCCACTTCCCAAAAATAGTCGTTTGACTTTCAAACTTGGCGTTTGACTTTTCAAACTAGGATTTGAATAAACCCTATATTTTGTTCAGCGATGACACCGAGTACATAATGCAATCATACCAACTTGATATAACACATTCATGTACCCTTCCCCTCCGGAGTGGCGGACATTCCGGAACTTTCTAGAACATTCCCGATGAAAACACCGGAACCATTCCCCAACTCCGAAACGAGACTTTCCTTATATGAATCTTATTCTTCGGACCATTCCGGATCTCCTCGTGATATCCCTAATCCCATTCGAGACTCCGAACAACATTCGGACTCTTTCTCATCATTCCATAACTACTCAAACAACGTCGAATCCTTAAGTGTGTCTCCCTACGGTTCGTGAATTATGCGGACATGATCGAGACACTTCTCCGATCAATAACCAATAGAGGAATCTGGAAATTCATATGGCTCCCACATATTTCTACGATTACTTTGTGATCGAATGAACCACTTACATACGATATCAATTTCCCTTTGTCTCACGATAGTTTACTTATCCGAGGTTATGATCGTCGGTATCTCTGCATACCTAGTTCAACCTCGTTACCGATAAGTACTCTTTTCTCTCCGTGATATGTGATCCCTTGTGAGCCAGTCACATGCTTTCAAGCTAATTGGATGACATTTCACCGAGAGGGCCCAGAGTATATCTATCCGTCATATGGATGGACAAATCCCACTCTTGATCCATGTATTTCAACCAATACTTTCCGAACACTCAATTCCACCTTTATATCCACCCAGTTACGGTGTGGTGTTTGATGTCATCAAAGCATCCATCCGGTAAAGGTGATATGCATGATCTCATGGTCGAAGGAATTAGATTACTATGTATCAGAAAGCATATAGCAATTGAACTATTAAAATGACTTGATCTTTATGCTACGCTTATCTATAGGAGTATGTCCACCATATCATTCTCCTAACGACATGATCTTGTTGTTAATAACATCTCAATGTTCATGATAGGGAAACCACAATCATCTATTAACCAACAAGCTAGTATTATATAGAGGCTTTACTAGGGACTCTTATTTTTAGTCTACAAATCACACAAGTATTAATGTTTCCTTGTTAATACTATTATAGCATGAAATGTAAACATTTATCATAAACACAAAGATATAATAATAACTATATTTATTATTGCCTCTAGGGCATATCTCCAACATATCATACCACCGGAGAACCGCACGATGCACAACAATCCAATGGACTATGATGTGATGAGGGTCTGGATTGCCCGGGTGTTGCCAGGGTTCGACGACATGGACCCCCCTTTCAACCTCAGGGAGACGACGAACACAAGACCCTTGCAGAATGCCACGACTGGCCCTTGACATGGCCGAAGACTCAGATTCGTCTTGTGGGGTGCACTAGCACCACCTCGATTGTCTGGCCACCACCTCGTAAGCCAGTCGTCGTCGCCACCACCAGTCGCCACCAACAACTGTTGGGAGCGTGTGGGCCGCCCCAAGACGAAGCCGTCGCACTGCAACCACCGTCGCCCCGCCACCACCATCACCACATGGTGGAAACAATGAAGATGATGAAGAATTTGTCAACGTCAACGACTTCATCAACACCAGGGCCGACAAAGGATTATACATGCCTGCTGTGGATGAAGAACCCTTCGTCGCTCGCGATAGTCAAGGTGAACGTCCCACTACATGCATGCAACGCCTGGTCTTCCGTGGTTTTTCTCAAGAGACACGTTCGTCCACCGATCAACGGGAGAAACGTGTTGGATTCATCTTTAGCCCTGGCACACTCCAAAAGGCGGATGTTGAGCACTTAGCATCCCTAGTGGAGGAGCCTGCTCAGAAAACAAAGAAGCATAGGAATAGAGGTAAGAAAGCCGAGAGCCAACCTGCTCCGAAGAGGATCCGGGCTAAGGATGACATCGTACCAGCCCGCTAGGATGGCTTGCCCAGGATACATGTAGCCGGTGAAGCGATAATAACTCTGGAGCTGCTTTGCCTTGCTCGTGGACATATGCTCGCTTTGAATGATGGTATCAAGACACTAGAGGGCATGCTTCTTAAAGACAATGATCCAAATTACCCGGTTTTCCCTGTCAAGGTGCCATCGGACATGGAGCCCTCGCTAATGTGTTCTTCATAGCATACGAGGACGTCTTCAAGCTGTTTCTCTCGAATCGGCTAGACTATAACATGGTCCGCCTATTCACGCTCAATCTGGCGATGAAGATCAAGAGAGAGCAAACCCCCTACATCGTGATAGTGGATTCCTACTACATGCGTGATAGCTAGTTGAGCGAAGGATCAAAGACGTGTGCCAAGGCAACGACATACCTCGAGAAGTTCATGGTGGACCACATGTTGGGGATATGCTATATGGGTATCCTCATAGCATGTCGCTTATCCGGATAACCCGGGTGGCCCATAGTCGGTAGCATGGCCTATGGCCTGCTGGGCGGCCCAGTTAGATGGATCCATAAGGGAGGCCCATGCCGGATAAAGGAAGGCTACAGTGGAGTCACCAACGCATCCGGAGCCTTGGAGCGCAAGATACACAAAACTAGTAATAGACGGTGTAGGACTCTATAACCTGTCCGGCTAGGACTTTTCCCTATAACCCTAGGAACTGGCGACTATATAAGTCGGGCCTATGGGAGCCTTTAGGGCATCGATTCACACAACCTCGCACAGCGAACATATCCCTGTAACTCGGCGTATTGCCCTTATAGTGATTTATAGCTGGAGTAGGATTCCTCCACCGTTGTGGGATCTGAACCTAGGTAAGTTGTGTTACCTCGTACCCGTCCACTGTCCGACTTACCCCACGTCTCTAAACACGCACTGTGAGGACCCCTCCATGGCGTACTCGTCGGCAATACCACGGCAGTTGGCGCCCACCGTGGGGCAAGAGGTGCTTCAGGCTCTTCAGCAGGCGAGGACCAAGATCTTCGTGGGAATCGGCAAAACCATAGCCATCGGCCGTGTTCTCTTCTCCGGCAACGTTCTGATCGTCCCTCCCGACGAGTTCTGGATCCCGGCAAAGACGAAGCCTACGTGGTGTTCAATCGTTCCTATCAGAGACATCCACCTCTTCATCGGCGAAACTGACTCGGGCACTAGTTCCCTGGGAGTCGGAGGAGCATCAAGACCCGCACGGACCGCCTACGGGCAGGATACTTTCGCGGAAGGATCGATGTCGGATCTCCTCGAAGATTTCCGGCAAAGATCGGAAAAATTCAAGGCCCACCCAAACCGCCCCTGAGCAGGATATAAAGGTGGAAGATCACTGCAAATCCGGCTTGCCTCGTAAGGCCCGACAGAGATCCAAGTTCGTCGGCGTGGTTACCATCTTCGATCTGGCGCGCTGCATTCAGAGAGAGGGCGAAAACCCCCGCGATTACCTGGCCAGGTGGCTACATGTACGAGCCGATCTATCCCACTACCCCGATGATAACGCTTTGTATCACTTCGTGGAAGGATTAGACCGCGGCACGCTTCTCTGACATTCTTTAAGACGACAGCAGGAAACAGGACGCCTTACCCTCGAAGAGATGGTGAGCACCGACAACAGCTATGCGGCAGATGACGCAGCTGCCCAGATGGAGCTTGCGCTCACAGACGGAGAACCTCCATTTCAACAGCCACCGCCACCGCCTCCCGCCGCCATCGTCGCAGAAGCACCACCAGCTCCAGTCATTGTCGAGGCCGTTGCACCTCCACCGCCCGTCATCGAGGAAGTCCTGGCACCCTCAGACTCTGTCATTGACGCGCTTTATGCTAACTTCAGTGCAGATTCAGAGGAGATAGACTTCAGCCCAGAAGAGCTAGACTCCGTTATGCAGGAGATGGAGGAGTACTCGCGCGACGAGCAAGCCAACAACGCCATCACGTCTCGAGGGGTGTTCGTCACCATTGGGACGGAGATGGATGAAGATCAACCCGGACGAGCCCCGCCTATGACACTGGAAAAGGGGAAGGGGCCACTTATTGCTGCTGACGATGATCACGCAAAAGTCATGCCTCCTGTCGGGGGGATAACCCCCGGTAGGTTCACGAGAGGGGAAACATAGCGCAACTAGGTTGGCTCCGAGCAAAAAATGAACCAGGCCGGTTAAGAACGGCTGGGTAAGATAAGCAAGAAATCCGAGATACAAACTATCTCGGCCCGTATAGGACAAAGTTGTAACCCTTGCAGGTACCAACGAGCCGAGTCAACCGAGGAAGGGCCGAGTCAAGAAGGACGTGTGGCACATTTCCGAGTACGGTTCTGGAAGGACCATGGTAAAGCATGGTCAAAAGAGAAAGGCGACGCCGGGTGACACAAAAGGAGCCGGGTGACGCCCAAAGCAAGCTCTGACGTACAAAATAACTTCGTGACGCCAAAAAGAACAAGAAGCAGTGTACCGGAAGACCGTTAGCTTTCAAGCTTTATGGACCGGGCCTATGGGCTTAAAGCAAGCCCATAACCCGACCCATATAATAGGGACCAAGATCCAAACAGTAAACCCTACAACCCAAAGGGGTATTAGCTAGCTAGCACTGCCTATATAAGGGAGAGCATAACAGAAGTAGAGGGAGGTTGGACCAAGTAGAGAACGGGTGTTGCATACTCAAGCCAATACAGCTCAAGGAGCACTTGTAATCTTTGGGGTATCAATCAAATTGTCAAGTGTGGAGAGTTCTTCTTGTTCTTCGTGCATGGCTCGACCGTGCACTCCCTCCCCGGTGACCACAAGCACCCATTTGGCCCCCAACTTAAGCCTACCCATGGCATCTGTCGTGCCACCACCACGACACCTCCTCCGTCTAACCCAGTGCAGCAGCCGCAGGAACTCGGCACAGGCCCAAGCAACAACAACACCGCAAACTTGCCGCCTCCAGCATCTATGACTGCAGCAGCCCAAGTTACCCCAGCTGATAGAGTGATGTACGGCAATCTCCTCGTCGAGCCACTAACCATTGCTCATATCCGGAACGTGACCCAGCTTGACGAGAAGCGCCAGCAGCTGCTGGAGGAAGCGCAGGCCATCGCGGAGCAAGGTGCTAAACTAGATCGAGATCTGGTCAACGCGCAGAAGTCCATAGAGAAAGCTAGAGTAATGTAGGATGAGTACAAGACTTTACTGCAGTAGCAGAAGGCTTAGAAAGCTCCGGCTCGCGTCATCAACGATCCTGGTGTACGGCGCAATCTAGGATGGGCTCCCTCGAAACCGGCACAGGCCAAGCCATACATTGACAGTGAAGGCAAGCAGGCGATGCCCACCCCACTCCTTAACCTCGCCGTCGCCAAGACCCTTCTAGAGCAGGATAGATCACCTGAGGCAGTGGAACAAGACTATGACCTAGTGGCCAAGGCGGTGAATCAGCAGGAAAAGGCCACCTCTCAGAGACTCGAGTCTGACCCAGCGCTTTGCCAGTCTAGCCAGTACAAGACGCCAAGGGACATATCTCCTCTTGATGTCGGGTCCCAGACGGGTTCATCAAAACAAAGACGGAGGGATGCGCGCAAAAGGAAGGATGTTATCCCCATATCCTCCGATCATGGAGAAAATGCCTGACCTCTTCGCCCTTCGCCACCACCCCGATCTCCCCGACATCGTGAAGATTACAAAGCTCGCCATCGTACGGATATGCCCCCACCAAAGCAGTGCGACATAGTCATCCGTGACAACGTGGAGCAGACCTGTCATGACGGAGAGCGCAACCACGGGCACAGGAGCAGGTCACACCACGACCCTCCATGTCCGACAAGCAATCGTGACATGCGTGAGGCGTCGCAGGAGGGTAACAGCAAAAAGGCTAACCCATCGCCACCTCCGCCTTTGTCACCACCAAGCAGTCACCATGGCGGAGGCGGCCCGCATCGTTCGCGCAGCCCATCCCCTATTGACAAAAAGAAGAAGAACCCGGAGCCGTACGATGCACGTTCGCGGATCGATAAGATCCACGAGGCCCGGGAAGGACCATACCTGGGACCACGTTGCTTTGGACCTGCCATATAGTCCGCAACTTACCCCAAAGGTTTCCAGATTGACAAGACCATCAAGCCCTATGACGGCACCGCCAAGCCGGCCACATGGTTGTAGGACTACGGCAACGCGGTGGAGATTGCAGGAGGCAACCCCAACGTCGCCGTCAAGTACCTCCCGTTAATGTTGGCGGGCACGGCCCGTCAATGGATCGACGACTTGCCGGAGAAATCTATCTACAACTGGCTGGACATGCAAGAAGCATTCACCAAGAACTTTGAGGGTACATACAAGCGTCCCTGCACTGTGGGCGATCTACAGTGGTGCGTGCAAGAGAAAGACGAGACATCTCGCGCCTACCTCTCTCGCTGGCTGGATATGAAGAATTCCTGCGCAGGAGTGCACGCCCAGACCGCCATGGCCGCCTTCATCGAGGGATTGGAAAGGGGCATGTTGCTCCAGCATAAGCTGAAGCGTTTGCAGGATAATCACCAGCTTGACTTGAAACAGATGATTCAGTTGGCTAGTGAGTTCACAGCTGCCGACGACGATGCTCGTGGCTCCTTGCCGGCAACAGCTGTTCCAACTCAAGCTCGGAGGAACAACAGTACAAAGTGGAAAACCGCTCCAGAAGAAAAGCAATCTACCGACATGGTCGCCATGACTTTTGCAGGACGAGGAGACGGCGTACAGTGTGGCCGAGGAAGGGGAGCTGGTCGTGGGCAGCAACGAGGAAGTGAAACCACCTCGGCGCCGCTCCGTGTTCCCCAAACCTATGAGGAGTACCGCGATATGCCGTGCCTCGTACACCTCGATGCCAACGGCAAAGCCACTCATACCAATCGACACTGCAAGTTCATCAACGACCTCAAGGAAGACCCGGAGTCCGGCTACAAGCGAAGTCGGAAGAACAGACCGCAAGGCAAGGGCAAGGGGAAGAAGGAGGAGGAGGAGTCCAAGGATTCAAGTGACATGGACAAAGACGTTGACCCCAAGAACGCCGCCAAGAGCGACGACAAGGACAAGAACCCCTTCACAAAGAAGGCTCCAGTCTACCACACTTTCCTTGGCACCCCCACCGTCCAACAACAGAAGACCTCTCTGAGGATCCTGATGGCCACTCTCCCCCAGTTCCCTAGTACCTGCGCTGGTCGGAGGTTCCAATAACTTGGGACAGGATGGACCACCCATACCTTATACCCACGGAGAACCAGTACGCCATGGTCATCAACCCCTTGATTGACGGCGTAGAGTTCACCAAGTGTATGGTGGATAGTGGAAGCAGCATCAACATCATGTACCTGGATACACTGCAGAACATGAACTTGACGGAGGCAAACCTAAGGCGGACCAACACCATCTTCCATGACGTAGTTCCTGGCCGGGAGGCCCGGTCCCTTGGGTGCATTACACTTCAGGTTTCCTTTGGCGATGTTCATAATTACCGCCAAGAGTGCATGACCTTCGAGGTGGTCCCCTTCAAGAGCGTGTACCACTTCATATTCGGCCGCGACATATTCCACACGTTCATGGCCAAGCCATTCTCCGTCTACAACAAACTCAAGATACCCGGACCAAACGGTATTATCACCGTATCCGGAAGCTTTACCAAGGCAAGGGACTGTGAGATCAATGAAGCAGCCATTGCAGAAGCTGTCCTCTACAGTGAAGAATTCAAAGAGATCCAGAGCAAGGTCGATGACTCAGAGATGCCCGCGTCGAAGAAGCAGATCTCTGACTCCGCTCCTGCGTTCAAGGCCGCCATCGAGACCAAGCCAGTGGAACTTATGGTAGGCGATGCCTCCAAGGTCACCGCCATTGGGACGAACCTGGATCCCAAATAGGAAAGCGCGCTCGTCGAGTTCCTCCATGAGAATAGGGACATCTTTGCCTGGCAACCTGCCGACATGAAAGGTGTACCTAGGGAACTTGCCGAGCACAGCTTAAACATTGATCCAAAATGTAAACCAGTGAAACAACCTCTACGACGCTTTGGAGATGAGAAGAGACGCGCCATTGGCAAAGAGATAGCTAGGTTACTTAAGGCTAGATTTATCCGAGAAGTCCTTCACACCCAATGGATGGCCAATCCTGTACTTGTCCCTAAAAAGGGAACCAATGAATTAAGAATGTGCGTTGATTACACCGGCTTGAACAAAGCATGTCCCAAAGATCCGTTCACTTTGCCTCGCATTGACCAAGTCATTGACTCGACGGCTGGCTCAGAACTTTTGTGTTTTCTCGATGCATACTCAGGATACCACCAGATCAAGATGAGGAAGTCGGACCAATTGGCCACTTCGTTCACTACCCCATACGACACGTTTTGCTATGTCACAATGCCCTTTGGGCTGAAAAACGCAGGTGCTACCTACCAGCGGACAATGCAACATTGCCTCCACGACCAAATTGGTCGGAACGTTCATGCTTATGTGGAAGATATCGCGCTGATGTCTAAAAAGTCAAATGACTTAATCTCCGACTTAAAAGAAACCTTTGATAATCTCCGGAAATACAACATGATGCTTAACCCTAAGAAGTGCGTCTTCGGGGTTCCAGCCGGCAAATTGTTAGGCTTCATCGTTTCCCAGCGTGGAATCGAGGTCAACCGGAGAAAATCAAGGCCATCTTAAACATAAACCGTCTGACATGCCTAAAGGACATTCAACGACTAACAGGTTGTGTTGCAGCAGTTAGTCGGTTCGTCAGCCGACTTGGAGAGAAGGCTCTGCCGTTGTACAAGTTGTTGAAGAAGGCGGACAAATTCACGTGGACATACAAAGCAGATGCAGCATTGAAGCAGCTCAAGGAGATTCTTTCTTCAGCGCACCCGAGCCTGGAGAGCCCCTGTTAATTTACATGGCGGCAACCAACCGGGTTATCAACATCATCGTCGTGGTAGAGCGGAAGGAACCAGGATATGATCATGGAGTTCAACGACCAGTTTACTATGTGAGAGAGGTCTTGACGGAGTCCAAGCAGCGTTACCCGCACTACCAAAAGATAGCTTATGGAGTATTCCTTGCTTCTAGGAAGCTGAGGCATTACTTTCAGGAGCACCCAATCACAGTGGTGACCAAGACTCCACTGTCCAACATTATCAATAACAGTGACGCTACAGGAAGGGTAGCGAAGTGGGGCATTGAACTCGCCGCCTTCAAGATCACCTACAAGAGACGCGACGCTATTAAAGTCACAAGCCTTGGCGGATTTTATTCCAGATTGGACAGAGATGCCAGACGCTACTCCGTTGCCAGAACCAGAGTACTGGGTGATGCACTTTGACGGATCAAAGCTGCTCAACGGCTCGGGGGCTGGTGTATTGCTACATTCACCAACTGGAGACAAGCTACACTACGTTCTGCAGACACACTTCGAGGCTACAAACAACATGACGGAGTATGAAGCACTTATTCATGGACTGCGTGTAGCCAAGGATATTGGCCTCAAGCACATAGTTTGCTGTGGAGATTCTGACTTGGTTGCCCAGCAAGTGGCTGACACATGTAATGCGCGGAACCCTATGATGGCGGCATATCGAGACAAAGTGGACGAGATAGCCAAAAGCTTCTTGGGCTACGAAGTCAAGTATGTGCCTAGGGAGCGAAATGAGGCGGCTGATCTGCTGTCTAAGCTTGGGTCAGGTCGCAAAAGAATTCCGCCAGGAGTTTTCCTAGAGCATCTGCGCACACCATCTGTGAAGGGGGCTGACATCGACAACCCGGATAGAGTTGACTCTTTCGTCAACATGGTGACTAAGGTCCCTTCGGCTTGGACAAAACCGTTCATGGAATATCTCGAACATGGAACTTTGCCCGACGACAAAGTCGAAAGATGGCAAATAGTATGAAGAGCAAAGGGTTATACCATAATCAATGGGCAACTCTACAAAAGGAGCACTACTGGTGTATACCTAAAGTGTGTTTCCCAGCTAGAAGCTATGGAAATCCTACGCGAAATCCATCTCGGAGATTGAGGGCATCACGCCGCTCCCCGATCGTTGGTCGCGAAAGCCTTCCGGCAAGGATTCTACTGGCTGACCGCGAAGGCGGACACCGACAAGCTGGTTGAGACATGCATGGGATGCCAGTATTGTAGGGGTTCGTAGCATGGAAAACAAAAAATTTCTACCGCATACAAACAAACAAGCCAAGATCTATCTACTAGATTGTAGCAACGAGTCGATGGAATAACTTACCCTCGAAGATTCCAAAGTGTTTAACGAGAGCGGATTCTCGTGGGTGATGTAGTCGTACTCTTTCCGATCTCAAGATCGTGTGGACGATCCTTCCAAGCTGCTCCGGCAGCGCTTCCGCAATCGGTCACACGTTCGGTACTGACGAAGACCTTCCTCTCCTTGTTCCAGAGAGCGGAGGTTGTAGCACTTTCGCGATTCCGCAAAGACAACGGCGTGGTACCTAAGTAGAGGGAATCCCGCAGGCTTCGCCTTAAGCCGAGCGAGTATGGTGGATTATGAGAGAGGGCTATTAGTGGTCTAGAGATTAGACACACCAATTAGAAGGCTCTAAACCAGGCTAAAGCAATTAGAAGCTCTAAACCAAACGGCTCTAAACCCGAGATTAGAGGTAGAAACTTGTGTGTCTCAAGGAGGAGCCCCGCCTCCTTTTATAGGTGGAGGGCTAGGCGCCAGGAGGAGGAGTCCTCCCCAACTCGGCCTAGGGCTTGGGAACCGACTTGGAGGAGAGGAACTCCTCCTCCAAGTTGGTTTCAAACTCCTCTTGCTTGTTTCCCACAGCTTCGTTCCAGTTTCTGTTTCCACAGTTTCTGTTTAGTTTGACTTTCAAACTGGCAGTTTGACTTTCAAGTTTTGGAACAGCAAGAACACTTAGTACATAATGCAATCATTCAATGACACATTCATGTACCCTCCCAGTGCTTGGGACAATCCGAACCTTCTAGAACATTCCCGATGAAAACACCTAATCATTCCCGAACTCAAACGGACTTTCCTTATATGAATCTTATTCTCCGGACCATTCCGGATCACCTCGTGATATCCGGATCCCATCCGAGACTCGAACAACATTCGTCTCTTTCATAATACCATAACTACTCAAACAACGTCGAATCCTTAAGTGTGTCTCCCTACGGTTCGTGAATTATGCGACATGATCGAGACACTTCTCAACAATAACCAATAGAGGAATCTGGAAATTCATATGGCTACATATTTCTCACGATTACTTTGCGATCGAATGAACCACTTACATACGATACCAATTTCCCTTTGTCTCACGATAGTTTACTTATCCGAGGTTATGATCGTCGGTATCTCTCATACCTAGTTCAACCTCGTTACCGATAAGTACTCTTTTCTCGTTCCCGTGATATGTGATCCTTGTGACCCAGTCACATGCTTGCAAGATAATTGGATGACATTCCACCGAGAGGGCCCAGAGTATATCTATCCGTCATATGGATGGACAAATCCCACTCTTGATCCATGTGTTTCAACCAATACTTTCCGAACACTCAATGCCACCTTTATAGCCACCCAGTTACGGTGTGGTGTTTGATGTCATCAAAGCATCCATCCCAGAAGGTGATATGCATGATCTCATGGTCGAAGGAATTAGGTTACTATGTATCAGAAAGCATATAGCAATTGAACTATTGAAATGACTTGATCTTTATGCTACGCTTATCAATAGGAGTATGTCCACCATATCATTATCCTAACGATATGATCTTGTTGTTGATAACATCTCAATGTTCATGATAGGAAACCACAATCATTTAATCAACCAACAAGCTAGTGAAGTATAGAGGCTATACTAGGGACTTTCAAATTAAGTTTACAAATCACACAAGTATCAATGTTTCCTTGTTAATACTATTATAGCATGAATGTAAAAATTTATCATAAACACAAAGATATAATAATAACTACATTTATTATTGCCTCTAGGGCATATCTCCAACAGTCTCCCACTTGCACTAGAGTCATCTAATCTAGATTACATGGTAATATACTGAACACCCATGGCAGTTTGGTGTTGGTCATGTTTTGCCCTCGGGAGAGGTTTAGTCAACGGATCCGCCACATTCAGATCTGTGTGTACTTTGCAAATCTTTATATCCCCATCCTGGATATGTTCTTGAATAGCGTGAAAGCGCAGCTTGATGTGCTTCAGCTTCTTGTGTGACCTTGGTTCTTGCGCATTGGCTATGTCGCCCATGTTATCACAAGAGATAGACATTGGGTCCGGCACTAGGAACCACACCTAGCTCAGAATGAACTCTTTCATCCATATCGCTTGTGAAGCCTCCAAAGCAGCCATGTATTCCGATTCGTTGAAGATCTCGCCACAATGCTTTGCTTTGCACTCCTCCTAATCGCTGCACCATTCAAAATAAATACGTATCCAGATTGTGATTTAGAATCATCTAGATCGGTGTTCCAACTAGCATCGGTGTAACCATTAACAACGAGTTGTTCATCACCTCCATAAGAAAGAACCATATCCTTAGTTCTTCTCAAGTACTTAAGGATGTTTTTGATCATTGTCAATGATCCACTCTGGATCACTTTGATATCTGCTAGTTAAAGTAACAGATATGCAATGTCGGGTCTAGTACATAGCATGGCATACATTAGAGATCCTATGGTCGAGGCATAGAGTCTTACTCATCCTTTCTCTATCTTCTGCGATGTCGGACTTTGAGTTTTACTCAAGGTCGTATTAGAAACATGGGCAAGAACCCTTTCTTGCTTTCTTCCATTCCAAACCTCTTTAGAACTTTGTCCAAATATGTACTGTGACAATGATATTTGGCGTTTCGATCTATCTCTATAAATCTTTATGCCTAATATGTAAGCTTCGCCAAGATCCTTCATTGAAAAACTATTATTCAAATATTCCTTGACACTATTAAGAAGGTCTACATCATTCCCAATCAACAATATGTCATCCACATATAGTATTAAGAATGCTACAGAGCTCCCACTTACTTTCTTGTAAATACAAGCTTCTCCATAAGTTTGTATAAAACCAAAACTTTTGATTACCTTATCAAAACGTTGATTCCAACTTCGGGATGCTTGCTTCAATCCATAGATGGACCGTTGAAGTTTGCATACCTTGTTAGCATCTTTAGGATCGACAAAACCTTTGGGTTGCATCATATACAACTCTTCATCAATATCTCCATTGAGGAATGCTGTTTTGACATCCATCTGCCATATCTCATAATCATAATATGCAGCGATTGCTAACATAATCCTCACAGACTTTAGCTTCACATCGGTGAGAAAGTCTCATCGTAGTCAACTCCTTGAATTTGTCGAAACCCTTTTGTGACAAGTCGAGCTTTATAGACAAGAACATTACCATCAAGATGTTTTCTTCTTGAAAATCCATTTGTTCTCGTGACCTTCGCCATCCCAGAAGTCCACCAAAGTCCATACTTGGTTTTCGTACATGGATCCAATCTCGATTTCATGGCTTCTTGCCATTTATTGGAATCTGGGCTCATCATCGCTTCCTCATATGTCTCGGGGTCATCGGTGTTGTCCACCAACATGACACTCATAACGGATCATACCAATGGAGTGGTACGAGTTCTTGACCTCCGAGGCTCAGATCAACTTCAACCAAGTTTCATGATCATCATCATTAGCTTCCTCTCTAATTGGTGCAGGCACCACAGAACTTCTTCCGTGCTGCGCTACTTGCAATTTCGAGAGAAGGTTCGACAACCTCGTCGAGTTCTACTTTCCTTCCGTCACTTCTTTCGAGAGAAATTCCTTCTAGAAAGGATCCATTCTTAACGAAGATTTTGCCTTCGGATCTATGATAGAAGGTATACCCAATAGTTTCCTTCTGTATCCTATGAAGACGCATTTTCCGCTTTGGGTTCAAGCTTGTCATTGTAACTTCTTTACATAGGCTTCGCATCCCGGACTTTAAGGAACGACAATTTAGGTTTCTTCCCAAACCATAATTCATACGGTGTCGTTTCAACGGATTTAGACGGTGCCCTATTTAAAGTGAATGCGGCTGTTCTAATGCATAACCCCAAAATGATAGCGGTAAATCTGTAAGTGACATCATAGAACGAACCATATCTAAGAGAGTTCGATTACGACGTTCGGACACACCATTACGCTGTGGTGTTCCTGGCGGTGTCAATTGTGAAAGTATTCCGCACTTCTTTAAATGCTCGCCAAACTCGTAACTTAGATATTCACCTCCACGATCAGAACGTAGAAATTTAATCTTCTTGTTACGTTGATTCTCTACCTCACTTTGAAACTCCTTAAACTTCTCGAAAGTTTCGGACTTGTGTTTCATGAAATAGATATACCCATATCTACTCAAGTCATCTGTGAAGGTAAGAACATAACGATAACCATCACATGATGCTACACTCATTGGACCACACACATCGGTATGTATGATTTCCAATAAGTCCGTAGCTCGCTCCATCATACCGTAAAATGGAGTCTTAGTCATTTTCCCATCGACATGCTTCGCATCTTTCAAGTGATTCAAAATCAAGTGATTCAAGAAGTCCATCGGAATGGAGTTTCTTCATACGCTTCACTCCAATGTGACCAAGACGAAAAGGCACATATAGGTCAAATTATCGCTTGATTTGGACGTTTAGCCTCAATGTTGTTGATATATGTATTTCCACTATCGAGATTCAATAAGAA
This sequence comes from Avena longiglumis, assembly GCA_030063025.1. Taxonomy (NCBI): domain Eukaryota; kingdom Viridiplantae; phylum Streptophyta; class Magnoliopsida; order Poales; family Poaceae; genus Avena; species Avena longiglumis. Next base: position 206,443,789 of record CP125979.1, on the reverse strand, counting down.
TAGACCATCTATCAAAGGTGCATGTGCATAAAACATATTACTCATATAAATCGAACAACCATTATTCTCGACTTAAACAAGTAACCGCCTTAATAAACAAGATCCCGATATAATGTTCATGCTCAACGCAGCACTAAATAACAATTATTTAAGTATAAAACTAATCCCGTGGTAGATGAAGGGTAGCGTGCGTACCACGATCACATCAACCTTTGATCCGTTTCCCCACGCATCGTCACCTCGTTCTTCGCTAGTTTCCGCTATTCGCAAAGACTGTTTCGAGTTACAAATATGAGCAACCGAACCAAGATCAAATACCCGAGCACTACTATGAGTACTAGTGAGATACACATTAATAACATGTATATCGATATACCTTTCTTCTTGATGTTGTCGTTTCGATCCTCCAAGTACTTTGGGCAATTCCGCTTCGATGACCTTCTCCTTGCGGTAAAAGCACTCGTTCGTGCTTGGGTCCAGCCTTGGTTTTCTTCACGTGGTAACCTTTTACCACCCTTCTTGAAGTGTCCTTTGCTTAGACTTGCCCTTCTTGAGTTTGGTGGTCTTATTGACCATCAACACTTGGTGCTTTTCTTGATCTCCACTTCTCTGCACTTTAACATAGCAACAGTTCTCGCAACTCTTTGTTCATGTTACGCATGTTGTAGTTCATCACAAAGTTCACCGTAACTTGGTGGCGATGATCGAGGACGCGGTAAATCCCCAAAGCATTAGGAATCACTATACCCAAGCTTTGAAGTTTGTTTATGCGTCTGACATCTTAAGCACATGCTCACCGACGGAGCTGCCCTCTTCCATCTTGCAGTTAAAGAACTTTTCGAAGCCTCATAGCTTTCAATTGCCGCATGAGTCTCAAAATCAATTTGAGATCCTCGACAATATCATATGGGTCGACTCTTCAAACCTTTTCTCAAGCTCCGATTCTAAACCATACAAGATAGCACATTGAACTATGGAGTACCGATTCTTCCAGCGAGGTAAACATTCTTTACTTCATCGAAGCATCACCGCAGTGGGTCACCCAACGGTGCATCCAGCACATAGGTCAAATTACCAGCTGTGAGGACAATCCTCAAATTGCGGAACCAATCCGCGAAGTTGCTTCCATTATTTTTCAACTTTTCTTTCTCTAGGAACGCATTAAAATTGATGGTAGGGGCTGCCATTGATCTACAACATATTTGCAATAGTTTAGACTAAGTTTATGACAAATTGAGTTCAAATTAATTAATGAAATTAAACTAGGTGAACTCCCACTCAAAACAACATCCCTCACATTGTTTTAGTGATCACACGAACCAAATCCACTACATCAACACCGATCATCACGAGAGTTGATATAGTTTCAATGGCGAACAATCGTCATGTTCATCATATCTACTATATGATTCATGCTTTACCTTTCGGTGATCCGTGTTCCGAGACCATGTCTGTACATGCTAGGCTCGTCAAGATCAAACCTTAGTTTCTGCATGAGCAAATCTGGCTTGCTCACGTTGTATACACTTGCAGAATCTAACACACCTGATCATCACGTGGTTCTTCGAAACAACAAGCTTTAGCAACGGTGCTAACTAAGGGTGAACACTTTATGATTTGAAATTCATGTGCATGAGGGATCATCTTATAATGCTACCGTCGTCTACTAAGCAATACAAGATGCATAAAGGATTAACATCACATGCAATTTATAATATGTGATATGATATGGCCTTTCTTCTTTGTGCTTCCGATCTCCATCTTAAAGCACGAACATGATCTCCATCATCACCGGCATTGCATCAAGGTCAATGACGCTTCACCATGGTTGTCGTCCACCGGCTTCAACTATTACAACTACTTTGAATAGACACGCGGGTCTTAACATAAATTAAAGACAACCATATGGCTCCGCCGTTGCCAACTTACAATAAGGAACATTGCATACATCAAATATAATCACAATCATGGCCATATCACATCATCGCACACCTGCAAAACAAAGTTAGACGCCTCTACTTTCTTTGCATATTTTACGTGGTTTGGGGCTTTCAATAAGTGTCGTTCTAACTTACGAACAAGAACCACAACATTGATACTAGCATTGTTGATCACCGTTGTAAATTGGATCTTAACTATGCTAGGAGAAAGCACCATAAAGCCACTTATGCAATACAAGTTGCATGTTGCGTGGAGCAAGTCTCATGAACGATGTCATGTAAGGTTAGCCCGGGCCGCTTCATCCCAACATACCGCAAGATGCAAAGTACACAAAAGCAATCGACAATAAAAGCATCAATGCCCACAATGACCATTGTGTTCTACTCGTGCAACAGATCTACATATAGACACGGCTCTGATACCACTGTAGGGGTTCGTAGCATGGAAAACAAAAATTTTCTACCGCATACAAACAAACAAGCCAAGATCTATCTACTAGATTGTAGCAACGAGTCGATGGAATAACTTACCCTCGAAGATTCCAAAGTGTTTAACGAGAGCGATTCGTGGGTGATGTAGTACTCTTTCCGATCTCAAGATCGTGTGGACGATCCTTCCACATTGCTCCTAAGCGCCCGCATGGTCACATCGTTCGGTACTCGACGAAGACCTTCCTATCCCTTGTTCCATCGAGCGGAGGTTGTAGCACTTTCCTCGCGATTCGGCAAAGACAACGTGGTACCTAAGTAGAGGAATCCGCAGGCTTCGCTTAAGCCGAGCGAGTATGGTGGATTATGAGAGAGGGCTATTAGTGGTCTAGAGATTAGACACACCAATTAGAAGGCTCTAAACCGCAGGCTAAAGCAATTAGAAGCTCTAAACCAAACGGCTCTAAACACGAGATTAGAGGTAGAAACTTGTGTGTCTCAGGAGGAGCCCCGCCTCCTTTTATAGGTGGAGGGCTAGGCGCCAGGAGGGAGGAGTCCCTCCCAACTCGGCCTAGGGCTTGGCCGACTTGGAGGAGAGGAACCTCCTCCAAGTTGGTTTCAAACTCCTCTTGCTTGTTTCCCACAGTTTCCTGTTTCCCACAGTTTCCTGTTTTCCACAGTTTCCTGTTTTAGCCGTTTGACTTTCAAACTGGCAGTTTGACTTTCAAGTTTTGGAACAGCAAGAACACTTAGTACATGATGCAATCATTCAATGACACATTCATGTACCCTCCCCCCCGGAGTGCCGGACAATCCGGAACCTTCTAGAACATTCCCGATGAAAACACCGGAATCATTCCCGAACTCCGAAACGGGACTTTCCTTATATGAATCTTATTCTCCGGACCATTCCGGATCACCTCGTGATATCCCGGATCCCATCCGAGACTCCGAACAACATTCGGTCTCTTTCTCATAATACCATAACTACTCAAACAACGTCGAATCCTTAAGTGTGTCTCCCTACGGTTCGTGAATTATGCGGACATGATCGAGACACTTCTCCGAACAATAACCAATAGAGGAATCTGGAAATTCATATGGCTCCCACATATTTCTACGATTACTTTGCGATCGAATGAACCACTTACATACGATACCAATTTCCCTTTGTCTCACGATAGTTTACTTATCCAAGGTTATGATCGCTTTGATCTCTGCATACCTAGTTCAACCTCGTTACCGATAAGTACTCTTTTCTCGTTCCCGTGATATGTGATCCCTTGTGATCCCGTCACATTCTTGCCAGCTAATTGGATGACATTTCACCGAGAGGGCAGCGATTATATCTATCCTTCACATGGATGGACAAATCCCACTCTTGATCCATGTGTTTCAACCAATACTTTCCAAACACTCAATGCCACCTTTATAGCCACCCGACGGTGTGGTGTTTGATGTCATCAAAGCATCCATCCGTAAAGGTGATATGCATGATCTCATGGTCGAAGGAATTAGGTTACTATGTATCGTAAAGCATATAGCAATTGAACTATTGAAATGACTTGATCTTTATGCTACGCTTATCAATAGGAGTATGTCCACCATATCATTCTCCTAACGATATGATCTTGTTGTTGATAACATCTCAATGTTCATGATAGGGAAACCACAATCATTTAATCAACCAACAAGCTAGTGAAGTATAGAGGCTATACTAGGGACTTTCAAATTAAGTTTACAAATCACACAAGTATCAATGTTTCCTTGTTAATACTATTATAGCATGAATGTAAACATTTATCATAAACACAAAGATATAATAATAACTACATTTATTATTGCCTCTAGGGCATATCTCCAACAAGTATTATGCCCGACAACCACATGTTCCTGCTGAAGAACTGCGAACAATACCAATAACTTGGTCGTTCGCAGGCTGGGGGCTAGACATGGTAGGACCGTTACAAACGGCACACTGTGGGTTTACGCATCTTCTTGTAGCAGTTGATAAATTCACTAAATGGATAGAAGCTAAACCCATTAGAAAGCTTGATGGGGCAACTGCCCTCAGGTTCGTCCGAGATCTAGTGGTGAGATTTGGTCTCCCACACAGCATTATCACCGACAACGGCAGCAATTTATCACTCGGAGAAGTGGAGGCATATTGCTGGGAGAAAGGCATCCGACTCGACCTTGCATCTGTGGCACACCCACAATCCAATGGTCAGGTTGAGCGAGCCAATGGATTAATTCTGCAGGGAATCAAGCCACGTCTTGAGGCACCGCTACATAGAGCAGCCGAGCTCGGAAGAATTGCCATCTGTGTTGTGGAGTTTACGAACTACACCCAACATATCCACCGGCTACACCCCTTATTTCATGGTATATGGAGCAGAAGCCATCCTGCCTTCCGACATCCTCCACGATGCACCAAGAGTTGCCGCCTATGACGAGGATGACGCTGAAGAATCCAGACGCCTAGATGTGGACCTTCTCGAGGAGGAGCGTGTTTTGGCATGCCAAAGATCCGCCATCTACCAGCAGAAGCTACGCACCTACCATAGTCGCCGCGTTCGGCATCGCTCGTTTAAAGAGGGGGATTTGGTGCTCCGACTTAAGCAGAAGAAGCCGCACAAATTATCCCTGCCATGGGAAAGACCGTTCATCATAAGCAAGGCGCTACTCAATGGGTCTTACTACCTTGTTGACAATCGTGAACTAAAGGATAGACCCAACAAGGATCATAAGCGTAAGCGACGTGACCCGGATGATGACTACCCGGAGCTTGATCGGCCATGGAACATAGCACAGCTACGTCCTTTATACACTTAGCATGATCAATGAAATAAAGCTCTCTGGTTCACTCATATTTCTGAGTCTTTTACCTCCTTTAGTGTTCATTTTTGGATCATGTAAAACCTTTATGCACAAGCTTTGCAATTGCACTTGTGGAAATTCCGCCTACGGGCGTTAGCTTAAGTTTTCTGGTCTACACGTTCTTTGTCGTTTTTATGTGGATTCTGGAGTAGTGACTTTCGGCACTTATTGTCGGCGATTTTGTGCTCAAGTTATTGACGGTGCCATTGGGAATCATCACCTAAGCGCATGGTTCCGACAACGAGTCTTCTGACTCACGAAAAGTCAAGCATAAGAACCAAAGTAATGGATAAGCCAGCACTTGCTTAAAAAATATATACATGCTAGAAACTAGTTCTTAAGTAGCAGGAAATAATAACCATTGTTTTCCGCCTTAAGTTACATCAACAAGTTTTTTCCGCGCATACACCAAAGGTGAAACAAATATTACAAAGCTGTTTTTCACTCCTTTGGCGCAGGAGACTTGGAGGAAGCATCGTCACCAGCCGGAGAATCACCCTCAACGTCGGAACTATGGTGAGACTCCGAGGAATCTTGGTTACCACTGTCGATGATGTTCATGGGCACGAAGACGTCGACGTCCACCAACTCGGCAACTCTGGTGTCATAACCCGTGAGTGACGACAAGATGGTTTCATGATCAATCTCTTTGCCGTCATCATCGACGTCGGGGGTACCAGAGGTCACCGTGTCAATGTCGGCACCTTCATAGTGTGCTTTCACCATTGACAGCTCCATCCTTGCGCTAGCCCATGCACATGAAGCTTTCCAGCTTGTGATACGCTCGGGGGCTCGGTGCAGAATCTCCGAGTACTTCGCCACAGAGTCCGATGCCTTGATGTTTATCTGGAGGGGCTTGGAAATCTCCTTGGCTTGGGTGATGGCGGTGTTGATGAAGTTGCCGGCAAGAACCATGCATTCCTTGGCTGGAGGAGGCGATCTGGTTAAACCCATAGGAGGTGCAAATTCCGACAAGGAGCGCATGAGTTCAGCAATTCAAAGTATCCAGACTACAGAAATACAAGGCGGAGAAAACTTACTGAAGATGCTGGCCTCAGCTTGCCAGAGGGTGTCCGCCAAGGATTGTTTCTCTTGTTGGAGGAGCTTGTACGCCTCGCCATGGCGGTGATTCTGCTCATCGGCAACTCGCTTTTGATCTTTCAAGATCGCGATCTCCTCCTTCAAGCGGTTGATTTCCTCGGTGGCGGAGTCCTGCAAGGCCTTCATTGATTCTTCATGCATTTTCAGCATGTCTTCTCTCTCCTATTTAAGGATCTTGTTCTCGCTGTCCAACTGTGGATGTGCTTGGACTGCTCGACAATGTCCTTGGCCTTGGCAACATGTTCTGCAAAGTCGGAGAAAGCAAAGTACACAGTGAGTACTCAGAGAATATAGGCACAAGACCAAGACGGAATGCGCAAAAAGAAATCAGACTCTTGTTTTTGATGATATGTTCCTTCAAGATGGCAGTTTTACCCTTTTCGGCTTCAAGACCTGCGCGCATCTTCTAGTACTTGTCATTGGCCATGCCCCTCCGAGCATTCTCGTTCTGTGGAACAAAGAACAAAGTTAAAACCGTTGTTTAGTCTACTTGGAGCATCTAGTCGGAAAATTTCCACCTACACGCTCGGGGGCTACAGCGAGAGTTTTTAACTTAGCAGTATGCTTAGCTTTTCTTTAAGCATCTAGTTGGAACTAATTCAGTTACAACTAGAGGCTTGGGGGCTACAGTATTGAAATTTATAAACAATGCGTATGCTACTCTTAAAGCATCTAGTCGGAACATTTCATTCCATCTAAATGCTTGGGGGCTACAGTGAGAAGTTTTCTAGCTTAGTCACTTTAGAGCATATAGATGCAAAACCTATGGTTTTCCGTCTACATCCTCGGGGGCTGCAGTGGGATACTCATATGAAATGTAAAAGGCAAAGTAAAACTTACAAGTGCAATGATCTTGAGGTTTGTAGCGCTCTCGGCCAGCAACTTGCCAAAGGAGATGTTGTTTCCTCGCAATATGTCTGCTTGGCGGAGGAGCTCCTCAAGACCGCACGTCGGAGATGTCGGTGCTGCTCCAGGAACCAGAGTTGTGCTACTCGGCTTAAGCGCCGGGTAGACTATCTTTGGAAACTCAAATGGTTTCTGGGGAGCAAGGGCGCCACCTTCGGCAGAAGTACCAGCTTCCACCACCGCTTTGCCGCCACCGATGGCATCCTTAGCCAGAGCTTCAGCCATTTGTTGAGCGGTGCTCTCCTGCGTTGCCTGCTCCCCGACAACAGCGAGTTTGGTAGACGCGCCAGAATCCACTTCCATGACGGAAGGACCCGATGCCTCCTTAGCTTGTGAGCTTGTCGGGGCAGACGAGGGCTTGGCGGCAGGAGTAGCAGGGGCGATGGTAGGGGAGGCGTCGCGATGCAGCATGTCTTTGATATTTCGAGAAGCCACCAAAGTTTTGGAGGTCTTCTTGAGGCTGGTCGTGGCTTTCTTCCTGAAACGTGTGAAATGCATAAGTATAGGAGCAAGACATATAAATAGACAATGTCGGAAAATGAGAAGCTTACACTAATGGGGGTGCTTTGGCAAAAATCCCGGTGGTTCTTCTATTTTCCGCCTCCAGGGCGGCGGTAGTCTTTTTGGAGGCTCCACCCTCCGTCTTATTCTTCTTGCCTCCGTCGGCATCGTCAGAGGTGGAGCTCTTCCGCTTCCGCGCCAACGGAGCTTCGTCGTCGGACACGTCCGTGACTTCCTTCATCTTTGGATCATAGATTTGGGCAGCCAGGTTGCCCTCCTCTAGATCGCTAAGCTGTTAAGTAAGAAGTCACCGTGTTAGATAAAATGACATTTACAAGACGGAAGAACTGGAGTATATGTCATACACGGAAAATAAAAACCTACCTTTGGGCACTTGCCGTCTACGAACATGTCGTAGGTGATGGTGAAGCCACGCTTCTTATCCTTCACCTTGACGATGTCCTTAAGACGGAGCTTGACGGAGTCGCTCGAGAAGTTGTCCACGGAGATGCGGAGACTATCCCTTCTGTCGCTGGTATACTCGTGCATGAGCTTCGCGCGGTGCTTCAGAGGTTGGATTCGCCTGATGAACCAACACATGGCTAGGTCCAAGCTGGTCAGATCCGTCTCTACAAACCACTCGATCCGCCTTATGTCCCGAGAAGCGTCGAGGTCGGAGGGAAGGGAAGCTTGGGATCTCCATGACGAGGCTTCGGTGGCGGCTCCGTCAACGAAGTCCGGATACGTAACTTGTTGGCCAGCCAGCGGAATGTCTGGGCCATAGAAGTACGTCCATTGCCAATTCTTGCAGGACTCGTGGCCGACGATGTCGGGGAACCGCCGGCCAGGTCGAATCTTGAAGCTTATGGTGCCACAGTTCCTAAGCTCTTCCTTGCTATGTCTGGCTTCACGTTTGACGGTGAAGAAGTACACAAAAAGGTCTAACCTAGGCGTTATCCCTAGGTATCCCTCGCAAAGTGCCACGTAGTTGCTAAGCACTAAGATGCTATTGGGGGAAAGGTTCTGAGGCTGGACCCTATAGTGGTTTAATACGGAGAGGAAGAAGTTGGAGATGGGCAAGGAGACGCCGCGTACCATTTGATCTTTTAGGTACACCTTTTCTCTGGCTTGGGAGAAGGTGTCACCTCGCTGTCCGGCGCCGCCCGCCAGGCAAGTCCCTCCGTCGCGGGGAGGTAACCTTCAGCGGCCATCTCTTGGATATCGCGGTCGGTGATGTCCGAGCCGCGCCAGGCGCCCTTGTGCGAGTCTGGTTCCTCCTCCAGTGGCTCTAGCGCCGCCAAATTTGGGTCGCCGCCGGTGGACTCGATCGCCGCCGATGCGGGGATGACCACACCATCTGGGGGCACGACGACGGAGCTCGCCGGCTTCGCCGTGGCTTTGCTCGATGCCGCCATTGATGGAGAGGTGCTGCTGCTAGCCATGGAGTGGAGATTAGGTGCGACTGGTGCGGATGAGAGCTAGGGTTTTTTCAAGGTTTCTCGCGGAGATCTCGAGAAGACGCGCGGCTGCAGGAAGAATATGATGCGAGGAGAATGAGGTAAAAAGTGAAAATTTCCCCACGGGTACTATTTATCATCCTCGGCGTCAAGATTCGTGTAGCTTGATCGAATGGTTTCTGTGTAGATGACGTGTTCGTGAACGTGCGCGGAAATTTCGCAACGTCCCCAACCGTCACCGCCAACGGTTCGTATCGCTCGTGCGGGAAAATCGGATATGATTGCGTTCTCTGCATGTGTAAGTTACGAGGCGTCGCTGACCTAATCCTACGTCATCCTAGCTAACATGGGTAGATGAGCCATCACATTGAAGATTCCGACATAGACGGATTCAATCCGACTATGGAGGAGCACGATGGAAGATTCAACGTTTCTCCGGCTTCCAAGTTGAAGACGGAGAAAGCTTTGCAGGGTTGTTTGGGAGGACTACAAGATATTGCTTGACGATTTGCCGACATACAACTAGACGGAGCATTCATCTGAAAAGGCAAGACGGCGCAAGATCTCGGAGTTCTCCGGGGCTACTGTTGGGGATATGCTATATGGGTATCCTCATAGCATGTCGCTTATCTGGATAACCCGGGTGGCCCATAGTCGGTAGCATGGCCTATGGCCTGCTGGGCGGCCCACTTAGATGGATCCAGAAGGGAGGCCCATGCCGGATAAAGGAAGGCTACGGTGGAGTCATGTAAGATCCCTCCTTTGTAAAGGAAAAGGATCCCTGTGATTGCAATGCTAGTCCCTGGATCATTGCTAGCATCCACAGTTTAAGATGAAGTACACAGATACAAAGGTCATTTATTACATCCATTGCAGAGATAAAACATAGTCTTTTACAACTCAAGGCCACAGGCCTAATACAAGAGTTTTGGAATAAGTAAATAAACATAAGTCTTCATCTTCATGTGCCATAGGCAAGCATGTTGAGTGTAGACTCATGACACCTAATCATCGTCGGAGTAACCTGCAACATCACAAGTTACATCCATAGTGGGTCAATACTTTGGAATAGTATTGGCAAGTGATACCTTAGTAAATTTTAAGTGGACTATATTACTATATGCATTTTGGCTAAGTGTATCTTGGCTTGCTTTGCTCAAAATAGGTTTTTCCTATTAGTTGAAATCACTAAGTTTTTCTTTGTCAAAACTTTTCCCAAGAAACCATCAATAGACATTGAGGTCCTTCACCCTTGTTCACCCACAAATTTTTACTTAGAAGTTGGAGTGATGAGATTCTTGATAGCTTCCATGTCTTGATGCTCAAGTTGTCCATTGCCATGGACTTGGCTAAGTACTTAGATTTTCCATCTGCAGAGGTTGTGCACTTTCCCCACCAGACTTGGTTTCCCAAGACAGGACCTTTCAGAAGCCTTCCCTTACACTGTGTTTGGATGTATCAATTGGGGCTTAGAATTGGGCTTTTGGAATTGGCCCGACCGAATTCAGCAGTTTGGATGGCGTATGAATTGGACCATGGAAACATCCCACCAATTCCACACCGGCCCGCGCTCCATCTAATTTTTTTTCTCCTGATTCCGAGCGCAGCACCTCGGAAAGGCGTGGAAATGCCCAGGTCGCGACTCGTGGTACCCCTTCGTCCCTGTCGACTCGCACGGGAGCAGGCACACGGGAGCAGAGCTCGCGGCGATAGGAAGGCGGCGCCGACGGCCTCTCCGGTGAGTCTCCCCTCCGTCTCCTCTTCCCAGCCCTAGTCCCGCCCTCTGGTTTTTCTTCCCGCACCCATAGAGCTTGGCGCGGCACCATGGCGTCGAGCCCTCCACTTCCCGTCCCAAACCCTAGATCGAGGAACGCAGCGGTGGAGGGGAAGCGAAGGATGACAACGGCGGCGGTCATGGCGTCAGGCCCTCCACTTCCTGCCCTCCACTTACTGCCCTCTTGTTTTCCTCCCAATCCAAGCTGCTCCCCAATTCCCCTGCCTCTTGGAAATTGTGGCTTCGACGGGATTTCTTTGAAATTGCAGAGCCTCCGGAGACAAATTCGTGTTGAGTCCAAGATGAAAGGTTAAACATCAATTTCAGACTCTATGATGTGAGATTTGAGTTTCCTGATTGTGCATTATACACATGTGTTGTTCATGTCTATGTTTGCATGTTACAAAATGGATATTAGAAATGGTTGATTGTTTGATATAACTTGGCTATGCTCTGAATAATTAGAATTCATATATTGTGTGCGTTGTAGCTTAATCATGTCCCAACAAGAGATGGTCGCTTACATTACCAAAGAGAACAAAAGAAGAAAAAGGAAAAGGATATTATTAACGAGGAAGTTTTTCGAGATGTCATTTCTTGCTCTTGCTCATCTTAGTATGCAGAGGGAAACGAGGAACCTAGGATGCTTCAATGATGATGAGGAGAAAATTGCATATAGAAATTACATCTTGAAAAAAACATATGATGGGTCAGAGGCATATTGCTATGATAAGCTTCGCTTAACCAAAAGAAATTTTCATGATCTTTGTGCTATGTTGCGCGAGAAGTGTGGTCTCAAAGATAGCATGTTTGTCACGGTAGAAGAAAATGTTGCTATGTTTTACAAGTTGTTGGACATGGAATTAAAATGAGAGTGTTAGGTGGCACGTACCAGCGGTCTATAGAGACAATAAGTAGGAACCTCTCTACGGTGTTATCAGCTATTCTATCTCTAAATGGGGAGTTTATCAAGCTTCCGGATCCTTCGGTCCACCCTCCGGATGATTATAAATGGAAGTGGTTTCCCGATGCACTTGGAGCACTAGATGGGTGTCATATTCCTGTGTATGTTAAAGCCGCTGACAAAGGGAGGTATAGGAACAGACATCAAGAAATCACTACTAACATGCTAGGTGTGGTTGACTGGAACATGAAATTTCTCTATGTTCTTCCTGGTTGGGAGGGCTCGGCTTCGGACTCGAGGGTGCTAAAATATGCTATGAGAATTAATCGCCAAGAAGCATTTGTTGTACCACAGTGCGACTCTATCTCTTGGCTTTGTATTTCTCACGCTTATTTGTTTCCTAACTTATTTACTTAATAATAGGAAAGTACTACCTAGTGGATGCGGGCTATACCAATGGTCCTGGATTTCTATCTCCATTCCGATCCACTCGATACCACTTGAAAGAGTGGGTTGCAAGTCAACAACAACCCCAAAATGACAAAGAGTTGTATAACTTGCGCCATGCTCGTGCTAGAAATGTTGTGGAGAGAACTTTTGGCCTATTGAAGAAAAAATGGGCAATGCTTCGTTGTTGTTCTTACTTTCCAATAGAGGACCAGGTAAACTCTATAGTTGTACGTATAGTGTTCAGATAATTAATAAAAAATAATAAATACTCACTATCAACTAAATATTTGCAGATTCGTCTTATCCATGCGTGTTGTATTTTGCACAACTATGCAAGAGATAGGCAGCATGTGAGAGATGATTTGTTATTACAGGAAGTCGATGCTGAACTAGCATCTACGGCTCCTGAACCTGCAGATGATGCTACTCTAATTCGAAGTGTGGGACAAACTGCTGCATGGTCTAACTTTAGGCAACAATTTGTTGATGATATGTATGCGGAATATCTTGTGGCACATGGACAGCATGAGATGGAGTAGATAGCTAGTCGCGTAGTCTATTTTGCTAGCCGTATAGTCTCTTTTGTGTGTTAGCTAGTGTACGGTGATGGAGTGGTGATGGAGTAGATAGTAGCATGTGGTCTCTTTTGCTAGCATGTGGTCTCTTTTGTGATGGTTGCTAGCATGTGGTCTCTTTTGTGATGCATCATATTGAAACTAAATATATATGCTTTATCTTATTCCAAAATTTGTCCTCACTTGTATACACTTGTAGAAGCATGGCTGACCCAAAACCAAAGAAAGGTAGTAGGAACTACCTTTCATGGACTCCTGAGATGGATGCGGCATTATTGGCCGTGCTTGTTGAGCATCACAACAATGGTGATCATGCTCAAAACGGTTGGAAGCCGCATGTGTACAATGCTTGCATTAAGCATGTCAAGGATAAATGTGAAGTTGATATCACGAAGGACAACATCGTTGGAAGAATTAAAACATTTGACAAGCATTATGAAATCATTACCAAGATGCTTGCTCAAAGTGGCTTTGGATGGGATTGGGACAAAAACATGGTGTCAGTTGAAATTGATGAAGTGTGGACTCGCTATGTGGAGGTAGTTAATATTACATATTATATGTCCTACTAACTTTTACAACTTCACTATATTGTTCTGTGTATTATGTAGGCTAACAAGGATGCACGTGCCTATAAGAACAAGATAGTGAGGAATTGGGATGAAATCCAGACTATCTATTCGAAAGACCATGCGACTGGCGGAGGTGCAAGGACAGCGGGTGAGTGTCATCAAGAACATGAGACACTGATTGCTGAAGAATCTCCCGAGGTGCCTCCAAAGAGGCAACGCCTTGGAGATGCTATCTTATGCATGGTGGGAGATATGAGGAAATTTTTGATGAGGCTTTGAAGACAACCGAGCCACTTCCTATGCCAAAGGTGACTCCTCCAACTGAAGTCCTTGCTGCACTCAAGAAAGTAGATGGTTTGGATGATTCCAATATCATAATAGCTTATGCAAAGTTAACTGCGAACGAGCGCTCCTTCCAATCTTCCTAGCGCTCCATGATGACATGAAGAAGGCATATTTGTTGGCCTTACCTTGATGGTTCTTATGATGCTTGGTTGTTGAGATAAACTACTATGTCATGTACTTTGATTATAAAATGTTCTCGTTCTCTTCTATTAAGTGTGGCTATATGTAAGACATAAACTATCAACTTGTGTGCTATTTGTGAGAGACATGTTGTGGTATTTTAATATTATTATGTGTAGAAAATCATTTGTATACACATAGACAAGATCGTATTGTCAAAACTATAAAATTTTCAATTCCATGGCCTGCCCTATGATTTAGAATTGGGTGCTACCCTATGATTCCGAGCGAAAATTCCATATTCATCCAAACACCAGAAACGGAATTGTAGTCCATTTCCTTTCTAACATGGATTTGGAATTTCTTGACCAATTCAATTCCGAGCTAAAATTCATACATCCAAACACAGTGTTAGCCAAATGGACGCGTTCCAACCTATCATCCCACTACCACCAACTGTCCAAATGACTAATTTCTAGCAACCTATGTGATCAAGGTAGAGCCCATATTGCCAAGTGGCTGCTGTTGGAGATATGCCCAAGAGGCAATAATAAAGTGGTTATTATCATATCTCCATACTTATGATAAATGTTTACATACCATGCTATAATTGTATTAAACGGAAACATTAATACTTGTGTGATTTGTAAACATAAAAGAGTCCCTAGTAAAGCCTCTTGTTAAACTAGCTTGTTGGTTAATGTATGATCATGGTTTCCTGATCATGAACATAGAGATGTTATTAACAACAGGGTCATATAATTAGGAGAATGATGTGATGGACATACTCCTATAGTTAAGCGTAGCATAAAGATCAAGTCATTTAATATAGTTCATTTGCTATAAGCTTTCTGATACATAGTAACCTAATTCCTTCGACCATGAGATCATGCTAATCACCATAACCGGAAGGATGCTTTGATGACATCAAACACCACATCGTAACTGGGTGGCTATAAAGGTGGCATTGAGTGTTCGGAAAGTATGTGTTGAGGCACATGGATCAAGAGTGGGATTTGTCCATCCATATGACGGATAGATATACTCTAGGCCCTCTCGGTGGAATGTCATCCAATTAGCTTGCAAGCATGTGACTGGCTCACAAGGGATCACATATCACGGGAACGAGAAAAGAGTACTTATCGATGTGAGGTTGAACTAGGTATGCAGAGATACCGACGATCAAAACCTCGGATAAGTAAACTATCCTGAGACAAAGGGAAATTGGTATCGTATGTAAGTGGTTCTTTCGATCGCAAAGTAATCGTAGAAATATGTGGGAGCCATATGAATTTCCAGATTCCTCTATTGGTTATTGTTCGGAGAAGTGTCTCGATCATGTCCGCATAATTCACGAACCGTAGGGAGACACACTTAAGGATTTGATGTTGTTGAGTAGTTATGGAATGATGAGTAAGAGACCAAATGTTGTTCGGAGTATCGGATGGGATCCGGGATATCACGAGGAGATCCGGAATGGTCCGGAGAATAAGATTCATATAAGGAAAGTCCTGTTTCGGAGTTGGGGAATGATTCCGGTGTTTTCATCGGGAATGTTTGTGGCATCCCGCAAAACCACTACTAGAAAATCGCGTTAAATTTGTGCATTGCATCGTCATCATCATGCATTGTTGCTTAAAACTATTTTTTTTGCAAAGCCCGATTTGTTTCCAAACGCCTCGTCTTTATTCAAACGCCAACAACCCCGGGTGCTGCCGGATATTTTTGTTTGTCAAAAACTATTTACAAGGATCGTCGCAATCAATTAGAAATATTAAATTATTTTCAGCGGGGGCAGTCGAACGGGCCGTTTCGACCCGAACGACCACCCCCAGTTTTTTTAAACAACGGTCCACCAAACCAGCCTCTAAATCCTAAGTCCACCCATCCTATTCTACCCACCCCACCTCCACATCACCCCATCCTATCAGCTCCCGCCACCTCAGCTACCCTCCCCCCATCCACCAATCCCACCACGCCACCTAGACCAGCCTCCCCTCCTCTCTCTCCTCTCACCCTCTCTCCTCACAACTCACGCGCTACACACACACACACGCACGCCAGAACCCCCCACCAACTGCCCCCACTCTCCCTGACCCTCCTGACCCCACCACCAGGCCACGCCCCACCTGCAGCCAACCTCTCCTCCCACACCAGTCAGCCCCACCTACCTGGCGCGCCCCGCCCACGCCCCGACAACCGCCTCCTCTCACGCGTGCACCTCCCCGCTCCTCCTCCCTCCTTCCTCCCTGCAGCACCTCCGGCCTCCGCCCTCCCTTGCCTTGTAGCCGTCTCCTCCCAGCCGGCCTTGCAGCCACCACCCGCCGCCCTGGCCTCCTTCTAGCGCCACCACCACCCTCCCTTGCGCCCGGCTCATCCTCCGGCCACCGCCCGAGCAGGCCGCCTCCGGCGGACTGCCCGCGCCTGCAGCGCCACCTCGCCATGAGCCGCAACCGCGTCCCGCTTTGGCTGCAGCCCGCTCCCCCATGCGCGCTGCCAACCGCCCGGCTCCTCCCAGTGCTCCTCCCGGCCGCCGCCGCCTTGCCCATCGCCCATCGCCACCCGGTCCGCCCGCCTCGCGGGCTCATATGACCTCCGCCGAGCCCAGACGCCGCCTCCCTGCGCGCCAGGCCCGCCAACTGCGTCGCCCCGGTCCCACCTCGCGTCGCCGCGCGTCTTTCCGCCTCTGCGTCCACGCTCGCCTCCGGCCGGGCAGCCGCGCCCGGCAGCGTCGCCTCCGGCTGCACCGCTCGCCCAGCCCGCCTCGCCGCCAAGACGACCCAGCGCGCCTGCCCGTCACCGCGCCCCTCGTCGCCGGACCCGGTCTTCGTCGCCGCCAAGCACCACCACCTCGCTCCAGCCGCGTCCGCGCCGCCTCGGTCCTCCGCCGACGGCCCCTCGCAGCGCCTTCCGGCGAGATTCCCTGCAGTGCGCGCCAAGACCGCCTCTGTCACCCGTCGACACGCCGTTCCTTGGTGGCTAATGTGGCGCCACCCGAGGGAACCACGTCGGCCGCGAACAGGAAGATCGCCATCGGCCGCCATCAAAATCGTCTCCATGGATCCCAAAGTTTGATCATGGAGCTCAAGACCGATCCGGAGCCGCAAACCCCAAGATCTACGAGAAGGGATCGATGACCGTGGACCGAGAACATCGTCATGGAACGCAAAGGTTTTCCGAGGAGCATGTACCGTGTGCCGAGGCCGAATCAAGATCTTCCCC
Organism: Avena longiglumis; assembly: GCA_030063025.1. NCBI lineage: Eukaryota > Viridiplantae > Streptophyta > Magnoliopsida > Poales > Poaceae > Avena > Avena longiglumis. Next base: position 206,426,613 of record CP125979.1, on the reverse strand, counting down.
GACGCCGAGGATGCCTAACCGGGACGGACCCGAAGACCGCCGACAAGACCTCTGGCCTGGACTCCAAGATCTGCCTCCCGGACCGTCGAACCCTGGACCCTGTCGAACCCCGAACCCCCGGATCCCCAAGGTCGTCGAGCCCCCTCTGATGTGTGACCCCTTTCCTCAAACCCTATTTTTATAACATAATAACAACTTGTTGCATATTGAATTGTCATCTCGCATGCATATCATTGGTTTGGGGGCCTTATGCCGATTCACCTAATAATTAAATATGGGGCCCATATGCGGGCAAATCTAGCCTTATATTGGCCTCATTTAAACTTGTGTAGCGAACCGGAAACTCATCTTGTCCTGTTAATACCACATTTAAATTGCAGGGTAGCTAAATAACTTGAACCATCTAACTATTCATCGGGACCCCGGTTCCGCTTAATTTGACCTAATTGCATTGCACCTTTGCCATGCCATACATCATACATGCATCATGCCGATCTTTTGTCGTAGTATTAAATATTGCATCCGGTGTTTCTTCTAGTGTTTTGCTTCTTCGCGGATAAGGTCGTTGAGTTGATGTGAGCTTCGCCCCGATCTTCGGTTGAACCCTCGACAATGTTTTCAGGCGAGCATCTCCCCCTTTCTACCTATCTTACTTTATAGTATTTACTTCCCTCCTGTTGATCTACTGCTATCTGTGTTGCGTTGCTCTAGTTTCGTACCCGTGATATCCCTTGCAGCCATATACAGCCTTGGAAACATCCTATTACCTGTTGTTTGGTAGATAGTTGGACCCGCGTGTCGTAGTCGCTTGCTCAAGTGTTTTGCTTGTCGTCAAGTACCACAATTGTTGGAGGAATTGCCGCATGTTGATGATGGAGATGATCATGGTTTTACTTATTGTTCACTTTAATTCCTGTTTAACAACTAAAATTGAATTAAGCAGAGGCATCGGTGGGTGATAGGTAAGATTTGGTTTCCGACCGCCCACTTGTGTCCCGTAGGACCCGAGTTCTTGACACTGTTAGAGATCGAGCGCTAACCACGGTGGGGAGATATGGGCCCCATTGATAATTACCGATTTCAAAGTATTGTCTTGGGGCCACAAGTAGTTTGGGGATTTATTACTATCCTGTACTTATGCCATGCTTTACCGCTTTATTTACGATTGTGCAGTGCTGCCAGATCTTTGTTTAGGAAGCGGAGTGTTTTTATTTATGTCGACGGTCCCGATTGGGGACTGCTTGCGTTCTGACCATTGTCATAAACCCTAAGTCCGTCTCGAGACCGGCCGACTTTGTTGCGGGTGTACTTAGTGGGTGGCCCGTGCTTGCTTTGGTGCAGGACGTCGTGACTTAGGCCCCGCCGACATACCGATGGGTGTATGTTAACTGATCTGGCAAAAAGGGTCGAAGTGCCTGTGGATACTTTGGTGCACCCCTGCAGGTTTTAATCTTTTCGAGAAGCCGTGTCCGCGGTTATGGACAACTTGGAGCATGTTAATCGATCATAGACAACTATAACTAAAGTTTACTGTTTTAAATTGACTTGATTCCGATATGATTAGTAATCAGCTTCACTACAACGGAATGGCTAAGTAAAAGTACCAACAACTGCTGGGTTTTGGGGTTTATCTCATGCTATCTTTACCTGCTTAGTAATTGTTGCAACTATAACGTAATGGTTAATTAAAAGTGCCCACTGCTTACTTTATCAGGACGATTATCTAAACCTGACTAGTAAAGTGCCACAACTATAACTGATTAAATAAAACTGCCAACTGTGTGAGTTCCTCGGTTGACTTCCTCGTTTGGTCTCGAGGGGGAAACACCAGGATGGGTTTGTTTGGTGTTATTTTCAGGTTGGATCCGGATAGGTCATTCTTACCCCTCTCTGATAGCCGCCAGTTGTATCGAGTCTCTATAGGTGTTTAGTGTATGCTACCGCTGCCGCTCAGTCCACCATACCTATGTAGGCGAGGACCGCCGAATTCTAGCCTCGCTGCATCGGCCTCAAGATCGGCTCCTTCTTTTCCTTTGCCCTTTGTCGGCACCTTCATTTAAGCAGGTTTTGAGATCGACGCCAGTTAGCGGTTACCCTTACGGCTTGCTGGCGAGTTATGGACGCCATTGGGTATTCTTCAAGGCTCTTAGCCCCATTTGCATCTTGTCCGTAGCTGGACGCTCTATCGTTTTCAAGGTGATTTGGATCTTTGTATATTATATCTGTATTCTTGACTCATTGAGTCGCCTCTGTATATATATCTGTTCTGTGGGTCCCATCGAGGACTGTTGTGTAATGTTATTACTTCGTTTTCCACCCGCACGAAAGTGCCTGGTGGGCACATTTGAATCGTTTCTATGCGGGTTTGGTGAATTCTGCTCAAACTTGCATAGGTCCGATTCTGAGGGTGTTACAATGTTCTAGAAGGTTCCGGAATGTCCGGCACTCCGGAGGGGAAGGGTACATGAATGTGTCATTGCAAGTTGGAATGATTGCATCATATACTAAGTGTCATCTCTGTTCCAAATAAAGGATTAATTCAAATCCTAGTTTGAAAAGTCAAATAGCTAAATTGAAAAGTCAAACGGCTAAATTTGGAAAGTGGAAAAGAGGAGGAAGGTGAAACCGAGTTGGGAGGAGTCCTCCTCCCAAGCCGGCCGCACCACCAAGCCGAGTTGGGGAGGACTCCACTCCTCCCTTGGCGGCCCCTCCACCTATATAAGGAGGCAGGCTCCCTAGCACACACAAGTTGCCTCCCTCTAAACCTAAACCCTAGCCACAACCTAGGGATTTCTCCCAAGCCGCCAAGTTAGAGCTTCTAATTGCCCTAGCCGCCGGTTTAGCCCCTTCTAATTGGTGTGTCTAAACCCTAGATCACCAAAGCTCTCTCATAGTCCACCATACTCGCTCCGGCTTAAGGCGAAGCCCTACGAGATCTCCCCTCTACTTCCGGTACCACGCCGTTGTGCTGCCGGAATCACGAGGAGAGTGCTATAACCTCCGCTGCCTGCTGGAACAAGGGAGAGGAAGGTCTTCGTCGAGTACCGAACGTGTGACCGACTGCGGGAGAGCTGCCGGAACGCAGCGCCGGAAGGATCGTCTACGCGATCTTGAGATAGGCAAGTGTACGACTACATCACCCACGAGAATCTGCTCTCGTTAACCGCTTTGGAATCTTCGAGGGTGAGTTCCTCTATCGACTCGTTGCTACAATCTAGTAGATAGATCTTGGCTTGTTTTTTTGTATGCGATAGAAATTTTTTGTTTTCCATGCTAAGAACCCTATAGTGGTATCAGAGCCGTGTCTATATGTAGATCTGTTGCACGAGTAGAACACAATGGTCATTGTGGGATTTGATGCTTTTGTTGTCGATTGCTTCTTGTGTACTTTGCATCTTGCGGTATGTCGGGATGAAGCGGCCCGGGCTAACCTTACATGACATCGTTCATGAGACTTGCTCCACGCTTGACATGCAAGTTGTATTGCATAAGTGGCTTTATGGTGCTGTTTCTCCTAGCATAGTTAAGATCCAATTTACAACGGTGATTAACAATACTAGTATCAATGTTGTGGTTCTTGTTCGTAAGTTAGAACGACACTTATTGAAAGCCCCAAACCACGTAAAATATGCAAAGAAAGTAGGCGTCTAACTTTGTTTTGCGAGGGTGTGCGATGATGTGATATGGCCATGATTGTGATTATATATGATGTATGCAATGTTCCTTATTGTAAGTCGACAACCGCGTGAGAATATATGGTTGTCTTTAATTTCTGTTAAGACCCGTGTCTATTCAAAGTAGTTGTAATAGTTGAAGCGTGGGCGACAACCATGGAGAAGCATCATTGACCTTGATGCAATGTCGGTGATGATGGAGATCATGTTCGTGCTAGAAGATGGAGATCGGAAGCACAAAGAAGAAAGGCCATATCATATCACATATTATGAATTGCATGTGATGTTAATCCTTTATGCATCTTGTATTGCTTAGTAGACGACGGTAGCATTATAAGATGATCCCTCATGCACATGAATTTCAAGTCATAAAGTGTTCACCCTTAGTTAGCACCGTTGCTAAAGCTTGTTGTTTCGAAGCACCACGTGATGATCGGGTGTGTTAGATTCCGCAAGTGTATACAACGTGGGCAAGCCAGATTTGCTCATGCGGAAGCTAAGGTTGATCTTGACGAGCCTAGCATGTACAGACATGGTCTCGGAACACGGATCACCGAAAGGTAAAGCATGAGTCATATAGTAGATATGATGAACATGTTGATTGTTCGCCATTGAAGTTACATCAACTCTTGTGATGATCGGTTTTGATGTGGTGGATTTGGTTCGTGTGATCACTAAAACAATGTGAGGGATATTGTTTTGAGTGGGAGTTCAACGACAATATGATTAAAAGTTGAGCACTATTTATCATAAATTAAATCAAAGTGAATTTGCATAATTGTTGTAGTCATTGGCATCCGTTTACCACCTTGCGCTTAGTTTTAATTGAGATGATAGAACTATAGAATTCTGGTTAGTTACTTTACGAACTGGTATCGTATTGTTTTGAAGTGTTAATCTAAAGTTTAAAAGTACTATTGCAAACTTTCAGCAAGGTCCGGTTACTCCATGAAGTTTAATAATTGGTATTAAAACAAGAGTGACAATTCCAAGAGTTAGTGTATGAGTATCATGTTTGTCTCCATGATTCTTGATATTCAAAGGATTGTCTTAATATCAAGGTTATCTAGGATCTGAGAGAGTTGTTTCAGAAACCATGATGTGTGGAAGATATTGTGATATCTGAAACGAAGTTTTGGTTGCAACATGATAGAGTATAATATGGCTAAAGTCATGTTCTCATATTTGATGAGAATTTGCAAAGGGTTGGAGACACTTGTTGTCCTAATCCTCCAAAAGGTTTTTGATAGCAACATTATACTTGTAATTCATCATTATAAGCTAAAAGTAGCTTGATCATGCACGATTCCATGATAAGGGTGAATATTTGATGTAGGTAAAATGTTTACTACACCAAGAGATTACTAAAGAAAGGAATTTGAAAGAACACCAAACATTTGATGATGGTGATCTACTTCAAAGTGCAAGTCCAAAGACATTGGTATTTAACTATACACGCTTTGGACTATGTGTCATATGTATGACTCCACTATTGATGTTGATAGATTCTTTCAAACAGAAAAGGAAATACTAAGAGAATCTCATAAGTATATGGCAGAAAATAAAAGACTAGAATTGTTCAGCTTAAGTATATAGATGATATACATGTTATGGCTATATTCTTTGCTTATTAAACAATGTGGTTCTTAAGTATTTTATACTGAATTTGTTGGTGTGAATCGTCATACGAAACAACACAATTCATGAACTACAATGGCCTAAGTAACTAGCAAAAGAATATGTGATGATGTTCATCGAGAACAAATAAAAGGTTATTGTGTTGCTCGTTAAACGTCAAAGCTTACCTTCAAGATTTGTTTTATCAGGTATTATGAGAACAAAAGGGTTGTTCAAATAATTGCCGTAATCCATAAAAGATGGATGATTCACAAATCTCGTTGGAGAAATCACATCCATAAAACTAGTGCTAAAAATGTTGAAAGACAAATTGATTGAAAGATCACTTAGGAAGTGAACATCGCCGTTTAAATTATATTGGAAAGAAAACATGAAGAAACTCCATGTGGATGGAATTTTGGAGTCTTTTGATTTTGATCACATGACACTTGTGAAACTTTCCCAGAGATAATTAAAACTTCGTCAGGCCAAAGGAGCGAATGACTAGCTTATTGGAACTTGTACATATTGTTATACGAAGTCCATTATGTGTAGTCAAGAGCGATGGATTTCAACTTCATATGCTTTCTCCGAAAATTTGAGTGAATATATGAATATTTACTTAATAAGGATGAAGTGTGAAATATTTGAAAAGTTCAAAGACTTTCAAGATGAAGTGCAAAATCATTGTAACAAGAATATAAATAGTTTATGATAAGATCATAAAGGAAGATATTTGATTTACAAGTTTAGCATAATACCTAAGATTTAAGGAATCGTTCCGTGGATTTGCATTTTCCCGAAACACCATAAGAGTATGGAGCATTCGATATATGTAATTAAACCTTGTTTGACATGGTAAGATCAAAGGTATAATTCATAAAACTACCATTATATTTTAAAGATTAAAAGCTTTAGAGACTACCGTTTTTCCACTGAAAAGAGATTCATCATAATCCGTAGAAATGACACCATATAAAGTTATGGTTTGGGATAAAACCCAAGTAGTCCTTTCTTAAAACATTGGTATGCTATGCATAAGAAAGATGTGTGCAACCAAAGTCGGATGAACCTGTCTTTGTATAACTGTTAAGTATTCCTCCATAAACACCGGAGACAAAAGTGTTTGTTGCTTAGAACGTCAAGTTTCTTTGAGAAGGAATTTTTCGTGAAAAGTTAAGTGGGAGGAAAATAAGAACTTTGATAAGGTTAAAAGAACCTTAGCTATATGTGCAAAGTTGCGCAGCGCCGAAAAGTGTTCCGGAGGTAGCAACAATGCTCATGGCTCACGTACCTCAAAGGTTGTGGTCACGGAGATCCAAGTTCCTATTGAAACAAGTAGGTCGGATAAACAATCGAATACCAAGATTTGAGAGTTAAATCATTATTTGACAATAATGATCCGACTACATGCAAAGAAGCGATGATGAGCCCTGACTCTTTCAAATGGCTTGAAGCCATAAAATCCGTGATAGTTCCATACATGAGAAATCAAGTTTTGAACTTGAAGGACCCTCGAGAAAGGTGTAAGACCTTACAGTCATGTTTGGATCTATAAAGAAATAGACATGGATGTTTTACATCTATGAAATAGTCGACATGTTGGGAAAAAGGTCACAACAATGTTCAAAGGTTGACTATGACGGTTGTGGTTGTGGTGCTTGTTAAATTTCCCATGCTTGTGGGATCTTGAGCTTCCGCTATCATCATAGTGAGATCGTTTGTGGGACGACCCCGAGCTATGCTTGTCGGAGTGATTTCTCTTTCTACTCTCGACTTGCTTCATTTTGTTCTCCAATATAGCAGCCTTGTCACAGAGCGACTGATAAGTGGGAACATATGCCACAGCCAGCTGCAGATTCAGCTCATCATTCAAGCCTTCCAGAAATTTTTCCTTTCTCTTGGCATCTGTGTCAACCTCATCTGGTGCATAACGCGCCAGATTGTTGAACTCTTCAATGTATTCAGCCATGCGGTGCTTGCCGGATTGTGGAACTCTTTCTTTTTCGGGCTCATTATTCCTGATGAGATATGAGCAGTGCGAAAGCCATCCTCAAAGATAGCCCAAGTCACCTCATCTATAGGAGTGGTGATTTGGAAGTTGTCCCACCAAGTGGTGGCTGGCCCTTCCAGCAGATGTCTTTGCCGTCGACCTTTTTCAAAGATCCGGCATTACGGTTACTAAGTCCTTGTTTACAGAACGTAGCCAATCATTGGCCACCATGGGATCAGTCGTCCCTGAGTACTTAGCTGGCCTCAACCTCAAGAATCGGGTAAGCATATCAAAGCCTGGAGGGTTGTTGTTGTTGTTGTTATTGTTTTGGTTCTGGATGAATGTTGTCATCATCTGCATTAGCTGTGTTTGAGCATTCATCATTTGCTGCATTTCTGGAGTGATGTTGTTGTTGTTGGGGTTGGGGTTTGCGCGACGGGGAGGCATCTGTGGTTTGTTCAAATAGAGATAAGAATGAGATATCCATAGATGCTTTCATGCACATTACATAAGCAAACACAAGCATGCAACAGAAGATAAAAAGTTCAACAACAAGATAACAAGTTCATAAAGTAAAACACACAAGTAGCAAGCCATCCACATGTCGGATGGTCCAATAACAAGTTCTCAAATAACAAGTACGATAATAAAAGATATACGAGTAGTCAAATCTACTCATCAGCATCAATCTCCTCCTCGACAAAGGTAAGACCTGCGTTCTCCATCGCGGTCTTGTTCTCCTCGATAGTAGTGGTCAAGGACTCAATCTTGGCCTTGAGAGCCCTCTTCTGGGAACGAAGCCTCTCTATCACCGTCTGTTTCTGCTCTAGCTCGAAGTCCTTGGACTGCAGTTCTTCAGTCATGTCCCGGATCTTCTTGTTCCTATCCTGGACACGCTTCTCCTGACTCTTGAACTTACTATCCTGGGTCTCGAACTTCGCCTCCATTTCCTTGACTATCTCGTCCTGCTGCGCGAAGAGCTTGTCCTTCTCATGAGGCACTGAGCTCGTCATTACTGAGCATGACATTGGTCCTGTCCGTGTCCACGTGCCTAATGAAAGACTCTAAGTCCTGGAGGTACAGACGTATCGGCTCTGTTGCGTCCCTCGAGTCGTCCTCGAAGTCGATGGACTCTCCATCCTCATCACGTCTTCCGAAGACGTGGAAGTGGGTGCCTCTAACCTGTCGGGAGTGTCGTCCTAGCAGACGTCCTATCAGGTCCTGCATAACTACCTCCATGCCTCTCTCCCTGTCATCGTGCATAAGCTTGAAGACGATGGCCTCCGTAGTAGGCTCATGCGGCGTCCGGGCTGGTTCACCTTGAAGCCCCAGAGGTCCTTCCTCTCGAACTTGGTGAGTGGATGCACCATGATGGTGGGAAGAGGGAGATTGAGCAAGGTGGTAAGCTCAACGATATGAGGACCAAAGCGGGTAACCTGGAACTCCTCAATAGTGTTGATGGTAATAGGCATCTATTTATAAGATAGAAAAGTTATAACAACACAATTTAAGATAAAACAAAGACAAACATCACATACATATCCTTGGAACACAAAATCACACAAGTCATGCATACATGAATCCATTACATCAACCAAGGTCCAAACTTATTTAAGGTATCATTTTGGAAAATAAGGTGATAGGTGGTGGTCCAACTAACGAAGTACGTTTACAATCCTATCTCACTGGATCTGTTGGCTAACACAATGTTCCTAGAGGCAATCAGCCTATCTTGCTCACATGATTCCATCACTAAGTCTATAATATCTACTCTTAAGGTTTGGTTGGTGGCTTCCAACTCTTGGGTATGTTCCTTCTCTTTCTCTAAGTCTTTTTGGAGGTTGAGCATTCTGCACTTGACTCTAGCACTAAGTTCTTTGATAGTCCTCCAAGCTTCTTCTCTTGCTGACTCAAAGAATGTGGTATGCACCACAGTGTTGGTGTACATGCAGAATCCTTTTTCTTTGTGGTTGTCTTCCTTGTTTTTGTACAAGTGAAGTTGCACCCACCAGTACTCAACTCCTTCATCCATCACTGGAAAGCCTTTGTACACAGCTGCACCATGTATTTCCATTGCCACCATGAGGTCCTTGAGAATTTTGGGAAACTCAGTCTCACACTCCAAGGTCATGGTCATGAGTGGTCCTTTCTTTACGGCTTCGTTGATGGAGTTCATCTACAAATAGATATGAGAAAGAGAAGATTAGAAAAGTTTATGAGAAGAATAGACAAGTGTAGAAGTAGTTGAAAATTTTCCTTAGTGGTTTCCAATCCTAGGGTCATAATCCTACAGGCAACACAGTGCTCTGATACCATCTGTAAGATCCCTCCTTTGTAAAGGAAAAGGATCCCTGTGATTGCAATGCTAGTCCCTGGATCATTGCTAGCATCCACAGTTTAAGATGAAGTACACAGATACAAAGTTCATTTATTACATCCATTGCAGAGATAAAACATAGTCTTTTACAACTCAAGGCCACAGGCCTAATACAAGAGTTTTGGAATAAGTAAATAAACATAAGTCTTCATCTTCATGTGCCATAGGCAAGCATGTTGAGTGTAGACTCATGACACCTAATCATCGCTTCCGAGTAACTGCAACATCACAAGTTACAGCCACAGTGGGTCAATACTTTGGAATAGTATTGGCAAGTGATACCTTAGTAAATTTTAAGTGGACTATATTACTATATGCATTTTGGCTAAGTGTATCTTGGCTTGCTTTGCTCAAAATAGTTTTTTCCTATTAGTTGAAATCACTAAGTTTTTCTTTGTCAAAACTTTTCCCAAGAAACCATCAATAGACATTGAGGTCCTTCACCCTTGTTCACCCACAAATTTTTACTTAGAAGTTGGAGTGATGAGATTCTTGATAGCTTCCATGTCTTGATGCTCAAGTTGTCCATTGCCATGGACTTGGCTAAGTACTTAGATTTTCCATCTGCAGAGGTTGTGCACTTTCCCCACCAGACTTGGTTTCCCAAGACAGGACCTTTCAGAAGCCTTCCCTTACACTGTGTTTGGATGTATCAATTGGGGCTTAGAATTGGGCTTTTGGAATTGGCCCGACCGAATTCAGCAGTTTCGATGGCGTATGAATTGGACCATGGAAACATCCCACCAATTCCACACCGGCCCGCGCTCCATCTATTTTTTTTTCTCCTGATTCCGAGCGCAGCACCTCGGAAAGGCGTGGAAATGCCCAGGTCGCGACTCGTGGTACCCCTTCGTCCCTGCCGACTCGCACGGGAGCAGGCACACTTGCATGCATCCTTGTCTGTGGTTTGGGGGCCTTATGCCGATTCACCTCTAATTAAATATGGGGCCCATATGCGGGCAAATCTAGACTTATATTGGCCTCATCTAAATTTGTGTAGCGAACCGGTATCTTATCTTGCCTTGTTATAACAACATTTAAATTGCGGGGGTTATAAATAACTTGAACCATATAATTAATGTCGGGACCCGGCCCGCTTAATATGACCTAATTGCATCGCACCTTTGTCATGTCATACATCATACCGCATCATGCCGATCTTCTGCCGTTGTATTAAATATTGCATCCGGTGTTTCTTCTAGTGTTTTGCTTCTTCGCGGATAAGGCCGTTGAGTTGATGTGAGCTTTGCCCCGATCTTCGGTTGAACCTTCGACAATGTTTTCAGGCGAGCATCTCCCCCTTTCTACCTATCTTACTTTTATAGTCTTTTACTCCTTCCTGTTGATCTATTGCTATCTGTGTTGCGATGCTTTAGTTTCCGTACCTGTGATATACCGTGCAGCCCTATATTGCCTTGGACACATCCTATTACCTGTTGTTTGGTAGATAGTTGGACTTGCGCGTCATAGTCGCTTGCTCAAGTGCTGTTGCGTGTTGTCAAGTGCCACAGTTGTTGATGAATTGCCGCACGTTGATGTCGGAGATGATCATAGCTTTACTTATCGTTCACTTTAAATTCCTGTTTAACAACTAAAATTGAAGTAAGCAGAGGCATCGGTGGGTGATAGATAATATTTGGTTTCCGAACGCCCACTTGTGTCCCGTAGGACCCCGAGTACTTGATACCTGTTCCTTGATTTATCGCGCTATCCACATCCGGGAGGTATATGGGACCCCCCTGAGCCAGAGCTTGATTCAGTCTTATTTCTTGGGGCCACAAACTAGTTTGAGGTTTTATTTACTATCTTGTACTTATGCCATGCTACTTATGTATTTAAATTGTGCGAGGAGCACCTTATCTTTGTTAGGATCGGGACACGATTCCGCGGTGTCGACAAGCCCAGCCACACTTTCGGGTTCCCAGTCGTTCACAGCCGTCTACCCAAACCTTAAGTCCGTCTCGGAGCCGGCCGGCTTCGTTGCGGATTCTACTTAAGGGGTGGCCCCCTGAAATATTTCTGAATCCTGTGATTGTTCAGTCGTGAAAGCCTCGTTGGGTTTTGTTTTGGTTTTTCCGAGGTTGATCGAGCGTGTGTTGCTATTGGTGCACCCCGGCCGGGTAAAACTTTCTGAAAGCCGTGTCCGCGGATATGGACGACTTGGAGCACAGTATCTCGACCATAGACAAGCATAACTAAAGTTTATTGCTATAAATTTGACTTTATAATGACTAGTAATCAGCTTCACTATAATGGAATGGCTAAATAATACTGCCCACAATTGCTTGTTTGAGTCGCTTGCGACCATTGTACCGACTAGTAAGTATGGCAATTACAATGGAATGGCTGAATAAAAGTATCAACAACTTTGGGTTTTGGGTTATCTCATGCTAATTGCATCGACTAGTAAGTGTTGCAACTATCACGAATGGTTAACTAAAAGTGCCCACCGCTTACTTTATCGTGATGATTATCTACACCTGACTAGTAATTGCTGCAACGATAACTGAACAAGTAAAACTGCCAACGGTGTGAGTTCCTCGGTTGACTTCCTCGTTTGGTCTCGAGGGGGAAACACCAGGATGGGTTAGCTTGGTGTTAGAATCCGGTTGGTTCCGAACAGGTCTTTCTTACCCCTCTCTGATAACGACCAGTTGTATCGAGTCTCTATAGGTTGTTTAGTGCATCTTCACTGCCGCTTTCGATCCACCATACCTATGTAGGCGAGGACCGCCAATTCTAGCCTCGCTGCATCGGCCTCGATCGACGCCTCTTTTTCCTTTACCCTTTGTCGGCGGCCCTGTGTTTAAGCAGGTTGTGAGATCGACGTCGTTAGCCGGGTTACCCTTCCGGCTTGGCCTGGGCAGGGTTATGGACGCCATTGGTTATTCTTCGTGGCTCTTAGCCCCATTTTCTTCTTGTCCGTAGTCGGACGCCCAACGCTTTCAAGGTGATTTGGATCTTTGTTACGTATATCGTATTCTTGACTCAAGGAGTCGTGTTGTATATATATCTGCTACGTGGGTCCCATCGAGGACTATTGTGTAATGTTATTACCGTTTTCCACCCGCACGAAAGTGCTGGTGCACCTTTGAATCGTTTCTATGCGGGTTTGGCGGGTTTCGCTAAAACTTGCATAGGTCCGATCTCGAGGGTGTTACTGAGTGGTATCGAGCTCGGCGGTGCGATACCCCACAAGTCCAGCCTGTAGGATAACCTCGCTAACGGCCGAAGTAGAGTGTCAAAACTATTTTTGCAAAATCGGTTGGATAGCTCTGATTAGGTCTGATTTTACTCCTTACCCCTCTGCTGTTCTCCTCTTACCTCTACGTGTTTTGAATCCGCTCTCTTCTCTCTCTTCGAGTCCAGGACTTCTCGTGGTTGGGTTCTCCGTCGTACCTTCAGGGTTTCGCTTCCTCCTCTGGTAACGGTGTTCTACCGTCCGGTGTTCAAGCTGCCTGATGAATCCGTCTGCTGTGGTACCATTCTTTGTTCCTTGTTTGTGCCTTCCGGTGTTTCCGACGCGACGACATCATCTACGCCAGATCCGATGCAGAGTCTGCATCACTCCTTTGTTTCCGAACCTCGATTGTCGAGATCTTCAGTCTGATTCCGAGAGTTGGTTGCATGATCCGCCTATTCGTGTGCAGAGTAATGGTTTGGGTGCGCGATGGACTGATCACCATCCGACTACTCTTATCATTCGCTCTTGTACATCGAATCAGTGGATCTAGCGATTTTACTCCGTCCACGGAAGCTAGAGGTGGCTTTACTTGTTGATACCTCTACCTTCGACCTTTTGTTTCCGGAGTGTTTCCCGCAACGATCACGGACAACGACCTCTTGTTAGTGGTGTCGTGAGGATCTGCACGAAGCGAGAAGACGCAGATCGCCGGCCTTCTTCCCGGTACCATGAGGCGGATCTCGAGGGCGAGATCCATTGTTAGTGGTGTCAAATTGTGGCATCCCGCAAAAAAAAACCACTACTAGAAAATCGCGTTATGTTTGTGCATTGCATCATCATAATATCATGCTCATGTCAACATGCCACATTGCATTTGAGCATCATATTGAAATTGTTGCATTGTTGTTTGGATTGCATTGCATTTGTTCTTATTCAATTATATCTTATATTATCATTGTTCTTACCACCTAAACCTGCTCTCCCTATTTTACCTACCTCTATTTATTTTTTTCTGCAAATGGGGTCCTTTTGTTAGGAACCATTAATTTTCGAAATGTTTTGTCTTTCTATTTTTGAAACCCTAACTCATATTCTTGATCTTGTATAATTGCCCAAATTGTTATGGGGTCATGCTCTTGTATTCTTCTATTTTTTTCCCTTGACCTTATTTATGTATTTTTATTCTCTATTCAAAAGCTCTTGCAAAATGTTCAAAATGAGTTTGAGTTAAACACTGGTTTGAATTTGTAACAAACAAAAGAATAAAAACATAAAGGATACCTACCTAAACCATTCCTGGTGCAACCCACCATCCAGTCACTAGCCGTAGCCCAGCACAGCAGCCCACAGGTTCCTTATTTCCCCTCTTGGACCGACATGAATCCTCTCTCCTTGGCCCAATTCCCTTCCCGTGGTCGAACAGAGAGGACCTGTTCTGTCGTCTTCCTCCCTGAGGCACGCGAGCAGCGTGAGCACCTGCAACCATAGTGCCAACTACCCCGTCCCCTTCCTATCCCCAAGGAACCCTAGACCGCCTCCCCTTCCTCCCTCACGCCGCCACCGTCAGAGCCCGGCCGCCTCCGCCACCGTTCGTCTCTACCGCCATCCGCCTCCGCCGGCCTCTCCCCTCCCTCCGTCGGCCGTCGTCGCTCTCGGGCCCGAGCCCATGGCCGCCCCTCTCCTCGCCTTGCCATGGCTGAGCTCCACATGCCCTCGCCTCCCTCCTCCAGTGCGCGCCGCCTCCTCCGCCCCTGTTCCCCGGCCAAGCTCCGCCGCCAGCGGGCGCCCTCCCCGACGCCGGTCTCCTCAGCCGCCCCGCCTCCCTCGTGCCCCTCTGGCCGCGGGCCCCTCTCCGGCCAGAACCTCGCCGCCATCCTCGACCTTCCTCGCCCCATCGGCGCCCCTGTCTCCGTCGCCGGCCCTGTCCCGACGGACACGCGGGCTCGACCTCGCCGTGATCTCGCAGGCCCTCTGGTGCCCACCCCGCCCGCGGCGCATCCCATCCTGGGCGGCCCTCGTGAGCTTCTCGCTGGACCCCGACCCCTGCGCGCGTGTCCTAGTTCCTGTGAGCGACCTCAAGCTGCTGTGTATGTGCGTTTTGGGCACTGCCTTGGTTCCAGCACATGAAGATGGTAGATGGTTTATCCGTTCTGAAGTGATGACTGTAATCTCCGCCCGGTCCCTCGACGACTTCGGCGTTAATCCCCAAGTTCACCTTCGACCTAGCCCGAGGAACCATCGGCAGGACCTTCCTCAGGGCACGCTAAGGCCTCCTCTGCAGATTCGAAGACCACCCCCCCAAAGATCCGACCTCGGTTCCGAAGTCCGAACCCTGGCAACGGCTTCATGCTCTCCTTCAAGGACGCCAGGGACGTCCCCGAAGACCGACCCCCGCCGAACGCCAAGATCGCCTTCCCGAAGACCGATCCCGGCGCGCCCGAACCCCGTCGAACACCGAGACCCTCGGGATCGCCAAGTTCTCCTTTCCGGAGGCATTGACGTCCGTGCGACAAGATCTACTTCAAGGATCCGAAGACCCCGGTACCGGACAAGTTCGCTTTCGACCTCGAGAACGCCTACACGGAACAACAAGACCGCCACACGGACGCGGACCCCAAGACCCTGAGGCCCCGAACCGAAGACCGATCCGAAGCGCCAAGACCTCCGACAGGGAACCGACCAGTTCGCCGAGAACCGCACCCGAACCTGAAGCACGACAAGATCTGCCCCGTTGTTCGAGAACGTTCCCGCCGAGACCGACCTGTCGAACCCTGGACCCCGAGACCGGACCCCGACCCCCGGAACCCCCAAGATCCTCGGACCAATGTGTGAACCTTTTCCCGAGCCCTATTTTATAAATGCCTTATATAAATTGTTGCATATTAAATTGCCATACTTGTATGCATCCTTGTCTGTGGTTTGGGGGCCTTATGCCGATTCACCTCTAATTAAATATGGGGCCCATATGCGGGCAAATCTAGACTTATATTGGCCTCATCTAAATTTGTGTAGCGAACCGGTATCTTATCTTGCCTTGTTATAACAACATTTAAATTGCGGGGGTTATAAATAACTTGAACCATATAATTAATGTCGGGACCCCGGTTCCGCTTAATATGACCTAATTGCATCGCACCTTTGTCATGTCATACATCATACCGCATCATGCCGATCTTCTGCCGTTGTATTAAATATTGCATCCGGTGTTTCTTCTAGTGTTTTGCTTCTTCGCGGATAAGGCCGTTGAGTTGATGTGAGCTTCGCCCCGATCTTCGGTTGAACCTTCGACAATGTTTTCAGGCGAGCATCTCCCCCTTTCTACCTATCTTACTTTTATAGTGTTTTACTCCTTCATGTTGATCTATTGCTATCTGTGTTGCGATGCTTTAGTTTCCGTACCTGTGATATACCGTGCAGCCCTATATTGCCTTGGACACATCCTATTACCTGTTGTTTGGTAGATAGTTGGACTTGCGCGTCATAGTCGCTTGCTCAAGTGCTGTTGCGTGTTGTCAAGTGCCACAGTTGTTGATGAATTGCCGCACGTTGATGTCGGAGATGATCATAGCTTTACTTATCGTTCACTTTAAATTCCTGTTTAACAACTAAAATTGAAGTAAGCAGAGGCATCGGTGGGTGATAGATAATATTTGGTTTCCGAACGCCCACTTGTGTCCGTGGGACCCGAGTACTTGATACTGTTCCTTGATTTATCGCGCTATCCACATCCGGAGGTATATGGGACCCCCGAGCGAGCTTGATTCATCTTATTTCTTGGGGCCACAAACTAGTTTGAGGTTTTATTTACTATCTTGTACTTATGCCATGCTACTTATGTATTTAAATTGTGCGAGGAGCACCTTGCATCTTGTTCAGGATCGGGACACGATTCCGCGGTGTCGACAAGCCCAGCCACACTTTCGGGTTCCCAGTCGTTCACAGCCGTCTACCCAAACCTTAAGTCCGTCTCGGAGTCAGCTGGCTTCGTTGCGGATTCTACTTAAGGGGTGGCCCCCTGAAATATTTCTGAATCCTGTGATTGTTCAGTCGTGAAAGCCTCGTTGGGTTTTGTTTTGGTTTTTCCGAGGTTGATCGAGCGTGTGTTGCTATTGGTGCACCCCGGCCGGGTAAAACTTTCTGAAAGCCGTGTCCGCGGATATGGACGACTTGGAGCACAGTATCTCGACCATAGACAAGCATAACTAAAGTTTATTGCTATAAATTTGACTTTATAATGACTAGTAATCAGCTTCACTATAATGGAATGGCTAAATAATACTGCCCACAATTGCTTGTTTGGAGTGTCGCTTGCGACCATTGTACCTGACTAGTAAGTATGGCAATTACAATGGAATGGCTGAATAAAAGTATCAACAACTGCTGGGTTTTGGGTTATCTCATGCTAATTGCATCTGACTAGTAAGTGTTGCAACTATCACAGAATGGTTAACTAAAAGTGCCCACTGCTTACTTTATCAGGATGATTATCTACACCTGACTAGTAATTGCTGCAACGATAACTGAACAAGTAAAACTGCCAACGGTGTGAGTTCCTCGGTTGACTTCCTCGTTTGGTCTCGAGGGGGAAACACCAGGATGGGTTAGCTTGGTGTTAGAATCCGGTTGGTTCCGAACAGGTCTTTCTTACCCCTCTCTGATAACGACCAGTTGTATCGAGTCTCTATAGGTTGTTTAGTGCATGCTGCCGCTGCCGCTCAGTCCACCATACCTATGTAGGCGAGGACCGCCGAATTCTAGCCTCGCTGTCTTGGCCTCGATCGACGCTCCTCTTTTTCCTTTGCCCTTTGTCGGCACCCCTTTTGTTTAAGCAGGTTTTGAGATCGACGTCGTTAGCAGGGTTACCCTTCCGGCTTGGCCTGGGCAGGGTTATGGACGCCATTGGTTATTCTTCAGGGCTCTTAGCCCCATTTGCTTCTTGTCCGTAGTCGGACGCTCCAACGTTTTCAAGGTGATTTGGATCTTTGTTCTGTATATCTGTATTCTTGACTCAAGGAGTCGTGTTGTATATATATCTGTTCTGTGGGTCCCATCGAGGACTATTGTGTAATGTTATTACTTCGTTTTCCACCCGCACGAAAGTGCCTGGTGGGCACCTTTGAATCGTTTCTATGCGGGTTTGGCGGGTTTCGCTAAAACTTGCATAGGTCCGATTCTGAGGGTGTTACAAAAGTGTTCACCCTTAGTTAGCACCGTTGCTAAATCTTGTTGTTTCGAAGCACCACGTGATGATCGGGTGTGTTAGATTCTGCAAGTGTATACAACGTGAGCAAGCCAGATTTGCTCATGCGGAAACTAAGGTTTGATCTTGACGAGCCTATGGATGTCACCAGTGTGAAATAAAGAGGGAGCTTGTAAGTCCATGGAGTTATGTATTTTGTGTTAGAGAAACGCCTGGGCCACTAGCCTAATCCATGCCTAATAATGGTGGAAACTTGCAGCATCACCATAATGAGAAATCTGTGAAGCATCCTCAATAAACAGCTATGCACATAGTAAATAAAAAGATCGTTGAGATGCTCATTGTTGGTTTGCCTTGTCATTTTGGTTATGGGATAACTCGTGTACCATGTGCAAGGGGTACCCCGTTGGTGGTGCTTGACGGGGAGGAAGAAGTTTGATGTCCCTTTATTCCCCGACAACGGCGCCAGAAAAGCTTGATGGTGACTCTTTGACGGCGCCAGAGAACCTGGTGCTTGACGTGGAGTCTGTTGGGAACCCCAAGAGAAAGGTGTGAAGCAGCTCAGCAGCAAGTTTTCCCTCAGTAAGAAACCGAGGTTATCGAACCAGTAGGAGGAAGGAAACGTCACACAAGTGTTGCAAGCAACGCGGAGACCTGCACAACACAAACTCAAGACTTTGCCCCAACGAATCAGTGAGGTTATCAAGCTCACCGGTTTGCTGTAACAAAGGATTAAATGTATGGTGTGGAAGGTAATGTTTTGCAGCAGTAAACAAGTAACAGTGGAAGATGTATCAATGGTAAAGATTGGACCGGGGTCCATAGTTCACTAGAGGTGCTCTCCTTAGATAAACAACATGGCATGAAGGGTAAACAAATTACAGCAGGGCAATTGTCAGGAACTGAGCAAGGCATAACAATGCAATACTAGTCAAAAAGATCCTATGAGATTCGATTGGGCAATACAACAATATACATAGACCGCCATCCAACTGCATCTATGACTAGAAGTACACCTTCAGTTTATCATCTGAACCCCATCTAGTATTAAGTTGCAAGCAACAGACAACTGCTTTAAGCAAAGTGTGTAAGGTAAAAAATCCACTTGTTCCATGAACAAGAGACTGTTGTTTTCTCCCTAGTAGCAACAACACATCTACAACCGAAGATATTTCTGTCACTTCCCTTGGAAATTAGAGGCATGAACCCACTATCAAGCATAAATACCCCCTCTTGGAGTCATTAGCAACTACTCAGCCAAGATAGCTACTAACAACGGAGAGCATGCAAGATCACAAACAACATAGACATGATAGAATCATAAAGACAAAACCATTAATCAATCTGACATAATAATCTATATATCCATCGGATCCCCGCAAATACAACATGCATGATTACAAATAGATTAGATCTTTATCATGAATGGAGCTCACAAGATCTATACATGAAAGCACAAGGAGGATATACAACCATCTAGCTACTACATGGACCCATAGTCCAAGGTGGAACTACTCACGCATCATACCGGAGAGAAGGCCTCCAGGATGATCTCCCCTCCGGCAGGGTGCCGGGAAGAACTTCAGATCCCCCCCGATCTAGGGATGACGGTGGTGGCAGCCATAGAAGGTTTCATGGAATATTGATGAGGTACTTAGGGTTTTTGCATAGAGGGCTTCTTATAGGCGAAGAGGAGAGGCCGGGAGGAGGCCAGTGGCCCCACACCCTACCCAGGCGCGGGGCAGGTCCCACCCGCACCTAGGGGTGTCTGGCCACCCTGGTTCGCGTCTCCGTCTCGTCTTCTGGATTTGTGTCCCTCACTATAAAATATTGACTTTGGATTTTGTCCCATCCAATTCCGAGAATATTGATTTTCTGCCTTTCTGGAACCAAAAAACAGAATAAAACATGCAACTGGCATTGTGGCAACATGTTAATAGGTTAGTTCCAGAAAAGATATAAAAACACCCCAAAGTGTAGACAAAGCAAAGCAAAGTAGATACTAAACAAGCATGGAGCATAAAAAATTATAGACACGTTTCCGACGTATCAAGCATCCCCAAGCTTAACTCCTGCTCGTCCTTGAGTAGGTAAGTGATAAAAAGAATAAATTTTGAGGTGACATGCACCATCAAAACCAAGATCAAACCATTTGCAAGCATTGAAAGTTGGGGTCAAAGAACTCTAAACATGTGCATGAAAGATGGAGTTCTAACAATAGGACAAAGTAACTATGCATGCAACATGAAAAGCTACAAACAAAGATCATGAATAACATGCATTGAAAAACATTTTTTTGTTTCACATACAGAAAACATAGCATAGTGGCAATCATATTGTCCCTTATAGAGTAGCAAATAGATGCATAGGACACCTTAAAAGTTCACAATGGTGACTAGAAACAAGTAGCACAAGAACAAGTAATATCACAATATGCATCAATCAATAAGCTTTGGGACACCGCACACAGAATGACAACTATGCTCTCTTAATGGTGCCTAAAGGTAGAAGGTGGAGACTCAAATAATGGTGGAAGAAAGGCCCTTTATAAAGGGAAGCAGGGATTTCAAGTTTCAAAAGGAGCTTCCAAAAATTA